>CM066050.1:117227201-122498535 GCA_033557465.1 Ichthyophis bannanicus | reverse complement strand
CCTCTACAGCTGTGATATGCGTGTCCACATTACACATTACACATTTGAGTTACCTAATCTTTGTGCCTTTGTTGCCCAATGACACTGTTACACACAGCCTGACAGCCAAGAGAGTGTGTACAGCTACAGATGCAGATTAACAGTACTGATGCGTCAGGTGCCTCTGTTTGTGAGGGTACACAAAAATGGTGAACATATAACAGGAAGGTCTAGGCCCCCTGACTGTAGCACACCCATGTGCCATTGCTACATTGTGACAACTGTACCGTGCAGCAGCGCAAATCAGGTTCACATACCAGGCGGGACATATGTGAGATATGCTAAGTGATAATGCCACCATCCCACATAGGCTTTATCAACAGGTGTCCACACAGCATCATAGACGACATTATCGTGTACAGTGCCTCATACACACAGAGAGCACTATATGCACACTGGACAGGATCAGATGTTCCTTTCCCCTGTTTTTGGGGGGCAACACGCCCCTGCGGTCACCTGAATGCCCACAACTAGGGTTGGCTGTGTGACATACAGCCAGAGTGGCGACGCTGTCCCGCACATGTATATTCCTAATGTACAGTCGTCTGAGGCGGATGGCCATTAGGGTCTATACGCCACATTACGTGTCCTTGCATCAGCATTGTGGATGAGGCCCATCAGGTGATGTGGCTGGGGGGGACATAAAGTGAAGTCCAAACTGTATGGCATCACACAGGTAACCTGTGATGAGGCCAAGTTGCGTTTTGGGGTCAGCAGCTACACAGGCAGACCCGGTATAGGTTCCCCTGACCCCAAACAGACACAATATCCCAAATCCCAAACCTACATCCCCAAAAGGAAACGTTAAGCTGCGACAGCAACAGACTATTCAGCACCCTCCTGACATTGCAGATCCAGACAGTTCACGTGAAAAAAACAGTTCGCACTCACGGTAACATGCCCATTCAAACATGTATGTACAGTTGCGCTCATCCGCTGGGGAATACCTTGTGATGCCATGTGGCATGGTAGTCAGGTCGATGAACAGCAGTCTCATACAGGTCCAGCATGTGAGCAATGGCTGTATGGACAGGTCAGGTTGTGCTCACCTTCCCCTGGCGTCCACAATAGCCTATAGACGGCAGACACACATTCCATATTTTGACCCACCACACCCACTACAGATGCTATACATTGGCCCTGGCAAAGGCACATTCCATGACATGACCAGGGGATACGTACGTTCGTGTGCCAAATGCAACTGCTAGCTCACCCTCTGTGCTGTGCGACGCAGGGGCTGGTATACACCCAGGGACATCTGGCCTGTGGCTTGGTGTGAGCAGACTGCTCATTCGCCCACTAGGGATTCCGTCCTCCCTCTTGACATATCTCACAGACACATGCCCTCTTTCCCCGGAGGGATCATACATAGGTGACGTGTGTTGTAACGTGAGTCCTCACATCATTCCATTCCTAGGCCGTGGAAAATGTTTTGCCCCATGCCCGTGGTTTGGACGGTTGGTCTCCAAGTGACAGCTGTAGTACCTGGGATCCTCACACATTTCATTCCCCCCTCTGACCCTGGTACTTGCATTGTAGGTTTGGGTTATCCACCTCGTGATACCAAGATGTCTGAGCCCTGCATTGCTGTATCCACTACTGGACTACGCAGCATCCCTGTGTCATAGTGCTCACCAGGCTCTTGCCTCCACAGCACATTGTCTCGTGGTTGGTGTATGCCCTGGGCTACCCTCACCTGTCGACTGCCACAGTTGAGATGCCTGCCATGTTGCCGCCCTCACAGTGTACACCTTCTGTCACCCTCCCGTGTTTGTGGCGACTGGGTGTGCCTGTAGGCTAGCATTGGATGTGTTTGTTTGTGAGCTATGTTTCCCTTGGGATGTATGCTTAGGTGAGCCATCCCCCATGTACGGGTACACCGTGTGTCCTCTTTCCTACCCAGGGCTGTGTGTCAGCAGGAGCAATGCAATATGCAACACTGCTGTCTGCATTTGGATGGATGCTAATATTGCACCGTGGAACAACACATGTCAATAGGTGCCGTGATGTGATGTGACCCGCTTCACACCTCACCCCTGCCTTGCCTGCTGCCAGGCACAATCAGGGATGGCCCACTCTCCTATATCCAGGGCTGAACACACTTATCTGAGGCCTGTCACTAGCATTTGCATGCCTAGCATACCCCTGTACATGTACGTCTGGAGTCTGGGACCCTGTGCAGCAGCAGGACTACATCACCGTGGCCCTTGAGGGCACACAACATGGGCCCCAAGGTGTACATGCACTGTTTTCTGCCCACTGGGGTCACCCCCGGGAGGGGTTGGTGTTGTGAGAGAACCTTAGCTGTCACCCACATGTGGGAGTGTTGGGTCAGCCCTGGGTATGTTCTGGGAACCGCTGTTCACACCCCATCGCACATTGTCATGAGCACTGCACTGGTCACATGGCCGGTGTGTGTGTGTCCATCTGCTCGACCCCAACGTTCCCTGCCTGTATGCATCCCATATCTCCTACTCATTGTGTATCCCCTGGTGTTGTTGCAGTCAGTCGCACACCCTCCAGCCACCCACACAATGTACACTTATCTGCTGTCTGTCTCTAATAGTACTGGTACATCTGATGGACGTTGTCTAGTTCTTGCACACACAGTGTATCCGTGTGCCTGTGTCTCACAGCACGTTCTCAGACGGCTGCCTAGTGTGTGAACCTACCCAATCATGATGATGCATATATTCATATGATACATGAAAAGGTATTGTGGGTAATGTAGTTCATTTACCACAAACACAGCCGGAGACAATACCTTTGTTGTGAAACCAGTGGTAAAGCCAATAACCAACGTCTTATATTGATGGGGTTTAATTCACCCAGCACAAGTATGCTTGGTAGCATATAAATGAGGTTACTTGCGTGCAGTATTTAAATTGATAACATAAAGTCACAAATCAACTCATGAAAACAACCTTCACCCTGTCAGGCAATTAGCTAATGTTTTCCTAGCAAAGAATACCAAATGAAAGGTCACAAATAATGAATACACCTTGCTGCTTAGGTTAACCTCTGCTTATGTCCCACACAGATCCTGCAGTGATTCTCTCCTTGCTCACACACACAATTAGGTGCAGCTTTCATTAATATCAATTCCCCAGCTGAAAACCTTGAGCTGGCTGGCTGATACTGTGTGAGGCCATATCCTGCTTTAGGAACTGTTCGTAGTGCAATAAAGAACAAGGTTAGGTTTCTTTGTGATGGCTGATGTGTTTCCTCACAGAGAGCTAGCAATCGCACTTTGATAGAGAACACTCCATGTAAACAATAGTTTCATCTGCTGTGATTTCCCCCTCATCAATAAGCATAGGGTGACTATCATAAAATAGCACAGATGAGTCTTTCAGTAGGGAACTATCAAGAGAATGCTCATTGCCCTGCTGCCATTCACTATTAGAGATAGGGTCGGGATCAGTGTTCATACCTGAACCGCCCTTGCTGCCATGGTTCCTCTCTGTATAGCCTGGCCAGTATGTACTCCAGTTCTTATGTCCAGCCTTCCAATCTTTATCCCTGGACACTGGATCTCCTCTCACATACCTTCTGGGCATAGGTCCTATGGTCCCTTCCACGTGCAGTCTTCTCTCTCACCAGTAGCCACAGGTGATTCCTATCTCTGCCACTCCATTCCTCTGGGTGACCCCAGTCCAATGGTCTCTGCTGGCACTTGGAATACCTCCAGTATAGGTACTGCCTTGGACTCTCCTAGATCTCTCAATGGCCTTTCTGCTCTTCCTTCCAGAGGGTTTCCTTCCTTCTCTATCCGTTTGGCTTGGCTTCTGCTTCTACAGGTGATGTTGGAACCTGTAGCCCTTGCTGTAGCTGGGCTGGAGCTTGTAGCTGGGCTGTAGCTTGTAGCTGGACTGGAGCTTGTAGGTCTTGCTGTAGCTGCTATCTGTAGAATCAGCTCTATTGTTATGCTGTCTTGATGTGTGCTCCTCCCTATCACAGCGCAGCTGTGCTGAATCAGGCCCTGCCCTTTGAGATGAGTGCCTAGGGATTACCTCATAGCTCTCTTGATTGAACACATGTATTCTCACTTCAGCCCCCCTCTTAATCTCACCAAGACTATTGCCATCTGGTTCTCCCACACCAATCCTCCCCCCGTGCTGGCCCCTTCTTTTTCTGGTTCTCCTATCCCTCTAGTCTCTTCCTTCCGTTATCTTGGGGTTCACTTTGATTCCGACCTATCCTTCCACACCCATATATCACATGTCACCAAATCTTCTTTTTTCTTCCTTCGACGAATTCGTGCAGTTCGTCCTTTCTTATCTCCTCCGGCGCTCACCACTCTATTACTATCTTTGGTTATTTCACGGGTCGATTTTGCAAACTCACTTTTCATCGGTCTCTCCAAATCTCAACAATTCCGCCTACAGCGAATCCAGAATACCGCTGCTCGTCTGGTCACCCATTCCTCCCCCCGTGATCACATAACACCCCTACTATTTCGTCTTCACTGGCTCCCCCTTCCATACCGTGCTCACTTCAAACTGATTATTTTGGTTCACAAAGCTCTTCATACAGGTATCCCTCAATACTTAACCGACCTGCTTTCTTTTCACTCTCCCAGGTACACCCCTCGTTCTTTTCACCTCAACCGTCTTACTCTTCCCTCCCCTTCCCGTGCTCACCTACTATCTACCCGTTCCTCTGCTTTTTTCTTTGCCGGCCCCGTCCTCTGGAATTCCCTCCCCTCCTCACTCCGCCTGGAACCTCACCACCCCACCTTCAAACAGAACCTAAAAACTCACCTCTTTTCCCTGGCATTTGATGTTCCCTCTCCTTTCGTGTAATCCCTCTTGCCCTATCCTCTGTTTTCCTCGTATTTGTTCTTTGTTGTGTTTTGGTCCTGTCTCTCCTGTCTTGCTTTCCTATTAAGAATTTGTATTTCCACTCCATTTCATTGGCTTCGGCCTTCTTTTAATTTTGGTTTTATTGTACACCGCTTTGCCTACCCTGAAAGGCGGTTTTTATCAAATGAAATAAAACATAAACATAAACATAAACATAAACATGGATGCTGGACACCTGGTGCATTCTGGGACTGGTAGTCTTTTATGTGTGAGCTATGTGTTATTACCTCTACCAGGACTGACAGGAGTCTTGTTCAGAGTCACATCACCCTTTCTATAACTCCTACCTGAGCCATGATAGGCTTCCTTAGCAAAACGTACATGGTGTATGTCCTGTGTGTGGCCATGGACGACACCTTTGTGTAATGTTTCTATACATCAAAATATGCATCTCAGTAGTACAGTTTGTACCATGCAAAGGGTATTTGTGTGATATGTTTTGCCTAGTTCTGCTTGACAATTGTACCCGCCACAGGTAACTCAATGACCACCATCTCTTCCCCACACAGGCATTCGTCAGGAACTTGCAGCTATACGGCACAATGGAGAAAGCCTCATACAGGAGGTGGTGCTTCTGCGCCAACACATCCAAGATATGCCTTTTGGGAGAATGTGTGTGGCCATGGAGTGCATCCAAGCTGCCCTGGAAAGGATGGCACCACCGCCCCTGCCGCCCACACCGCCACCACCACCACCACCCACACCCCCGCCACAGGCACAAGATGACCGTGTGGGGCCAGCTGCAGGGGAACGTATTTTGCAGCGTGCCAGACGTGAGAGGCAGCGCCGTCGCCAATAGTGCAATACCTATTACTGTAACATTGCATACATATAAAGTCTCCGTCCAATGTTTCTCTCCTTTTTATAGCATAGTTTGTGTGCACATGCATGCCCTGACCATTACCTGAGGGGTTCAGATCTGGCCCGGTATTGCCGGGGTGTCCATACTGTCTTGTATTACTGCACACATGGCATTGCCTGCCATTTCATAACTGCATACGATCTGTGCATTGGCCCTTGGCTGCAATACACCAATGTTCACATAGGCCCAATGCCACATTGTGGGCAGCTGCAGGGTTACAACAACACTATCGTGGCCATTCCACGGTCACACCCCCTGATACTGTGCACATTGGGTGAGGCTCTGTGGCCATTGGCCCTGTCATTGGCAGGGGTGACATGCGTGTCCCGCCCCTCCATGGCACACATGTGTCAGAGGGACACATGGGTGTCATGCGTGTGTGCGATGCTGCTCTGCACCAGCAATTGTTGTGGGGACAGACACATCCCTGTGACATGACTGTTTAGGCGGGAGATATTAACAGCAACATGACCTGTGGTTACCCATGTCCCATTCCTATGCACAGATGTTCATCACACAGCTACGCATGTGGTGCAGGTAACATTATGATGGCCATGGCCACGCTACATGTCCAACCAGGTGTATGGACCTTCCCATGCTTGCCTACATGTTGTGTGGTGAAGGTACACACGTGACCAGTGAGGCAGGTTCAAAACATGTTTATTATAACAAACTAACACACAATGGCCAACATGCCCAACATAAACACACGCATGAGGTGGGGGCGGGGGAAACACAGCGCAGCAGAGGGCACATAGGGGCATCACAGGTGCCAGCCGTGGTACCTGTAATGCTGTTCGGCAGGTGGCCATCGGGATACCAGATGCACCACATCACTGGCCACCTGCCGAACAGCCCCAGTCAAACACTGCAGGGCGTGGAACACGACAAGGATGTCGTGTCGTACGTCATCCAGGGCCATGCACACATCGTCGATACACCTGCCAGCACACAGACACACATTGTCTGTGGTCTGTGTGCTGGCATGAGCATGAGGTGTACCAGTGGCCCTGGGTGACGCACGATCGTGCTCACGTCCGTGCCGTGCAGACGCCTGCAATGCCGGACTGGTGCCCCGGTGGCCCTCTGCTGGGCTGTGTTCCCCCCCAACCAACCCCAACCCCTCCCCGCTCCTTCCATACCCACCCCCACCCTCCCTGCCCACACAATCACCCCAACTCCCCCCTCCCTGCCTGCACCCCTGCCCCCGTTGCCCCTCTGTCCTGCACCCCCCTCTGTCCCATCCCCATGCTGCCCCTGGTTAGGGGTGTGCCTGCTGCCATCTGCCTCGTCCTCTCCCACATCACTGGAGGAAACCACCACCACATCTGCCCTCTCTGGTCCAGAATGTGGCTGCTCCATCCCACCAGGCTGGTCGTCCTCCTCCTCCACCTCCTCCTCCTCCTCCTCGGTTGTGTGCCGGGTGGTGGGCCTCCGGAGACTGTGGGCAGAGGTGTGTGGCGAGGCGTCGCTGGCATCACTGTCTGTGAAGGATGACATACATCAGGTGATGTCCATGTGTGTCACATACCAAATATGCAGATGCAGGTGGGAGACAGGCTGGTGGCCCTATGGCACACCTGAACCTGTGAGTTGCCCATTCCAATACTCACCATCGTGGTGGTGCTGGCGCTCCCTGCAGGCACGTGTGAGGAACTCCGGGTGGAATTTGCGAAGTTCGCGCCCCTTCTTCCTCAGGTCCTCCACCTGTGGATATGCAAAAGTTGTCAGGTGTCAACACATACCACCTGTCACTGGGGCTATGGGTGAACATACGTTGACTTGTCTGGCCCACACCATGCTTCTCCCCCACCCCTGCTGTTTGGGGCATATAGAGCATAGTAACCGACCTCCAGCAGTCAGTCCCTCCCACATGTGCAAATAGGTTAGCACATAGGTGTCACTGCCGTATGACATGAGCATAGCTTACATCCACCTGCACTGTCATGTAGGGCATCACACATCAGCATCACAAAGTGACTGCATGCTGCTCCTCACCCATATCCCCACAACAACCTGTCAGAACGGTGGACTGGTGGGGGTGACTGTGAGAGACAGGGGTGTAGACGAGTGGCCATAGGTGGGACGTCACAGAGACAGAGGGGATGAGGGAGGGAAGATCACCTAGGGCACATGGTGTGCATTGTAGGTCACATCCCTGCTGTGCAATGACAGCAGCTGTCAAAGGTGTGTGTGTTTGATGTATCCCGGAAGGGGCAGGACATGGTGAACGCTGGAGGTGACCAACTCTGAGCGTTTGCCACTGTATGATTCCCATAGTGTGTATCCCCTGTGGGGCAGCTCACCTACACAGTTGGCTTCTGTGTCCCCCTCTATGGGTGTTGCCTCATGGACAGCCATGTGTGTACCTGGTCTGTCACAGCAGCACCATAACACATCGCATCCCTATGTGTCTGTGCCCTCATGTAGTGTTGCTTAGGCGCATATTGGGGATGTGTCATACACAACCCGCCTGCTGCGATGCCCCTACTTGTACCCCTTGTAAGCTAGTGTGGCCAGCTCCCACACGGCATGCAGGGGTAATAGTATGAGATTTGTCCTCACATTGTGTTGTGAAGGGTGGGTGTGTTTGGGTGTTTTGCATGGGCCACCTCCCATGGTTGACAGTGTCCAGTCCCCCTATGGTGTGTAGCAACACACATGCATGGGGGTACATGGTGATCATGAGCTGTCCCATATCTCTGTCAGTGGTTTGCAGGGCGGTGGGGATGTACCTGACCAGGTGGTGGGATGTCCTCTATTTGGTATTGCGACTGTACAAGTTACGCCTGGTTGTTTCCCAGATATGTTGGCGTGTGGAACATGTACATTTCTGTCATGTAGAGCTGGGTGTGGTCCATGATGGCCATATGACCGATGGGCTACATTAGACATGCACAGTGTGTAGTCATTGTTGTCCTTGCATTTGCTGTGTAGTACTGTTTGACCACCCTGCACAGGCCAGACGTGTCAGCATCCACCTCATAGATCCTTGCTGTCACATTGTCCATGACAGTTAGACACACATACAGTGGGTGTATCAGACATTATCGTGTGACAGACATGTCACTTTTGGAGGCATATGCCACAATGTCAGGGGCAGGGACTCACCCCATGTGTCCACACCAGCCCAATGATAACCTTTTGCCATCATTTGCCCTCGCTACAACCATGACTGTCAGGCACGAACCATACCTTCCCCATGTCATATGGGAGGGCCACATCTAGGTGCTCTACATGTTCATGAGACGCCATTCCAATACATCCCCTGCAACCTTGTTTGGGACAGTATCCTGTGTGAGGGCAGGGATCCATGGCACACACAGCAGCCACACAAGCTGTGTTCATACACCAGTAACAGAGTGTCTGACAACATGTCATCTGTGACATTGTGTTGTGAACATAACCGACTACACCACAATGGGGTGCACAGGGGGCTTTCCATTTTGCACCACTGCTAACGTCTAACGCTGCCTAGTTATTATCACAAAATGTGCCATGTGGGTAGGGTTGGGGGGGGATATCCCCTCCTGTTCAGGGTGTTATCCTGTATGTCTTGATGTCCAGCCAGGGTGGGACCCTCCCCTGGCGTATGTGGCTATGGATGGATATCAGCCTCATGTCCCCTGTGTTGCATCTCATTTTCGACTGCAACTGAGTGGAACATGTCCACAGGCCAGGCCAGCCCCCAGTGGGCCTGAACTTAGGGTGTGACTACTTTCCGTTTTGGACATGCTGGCACCCCCTTGCAATTCACATTACTGGACTCTGAGCCGTCCCATTCTCTAGGCACCTAGGGGGATTGCACATATGTTGTCCCTGTGGTTTTTGGGAGCATGCAGTGTTGGAACACAGGCGCGTAGTGTCTGCGTTTACATGGTACCAATGTGTCCCACACAATAGACATCTGCATTGAGGGTCCATATGCCCATGCTGTGCGCCAAAACATTGTGTGTGCCAATGACACAATATGTGTGTCCTGGGGGGTTGTCTGGTACCCTGGTGTACTAGGGATGGCTGCAGGCCCGTGTCTTTGCCACATCAATCTGTGTGCTAGTGACACCTGCTATGCCTTTGCAGTTGTCATGGACACATCCCATGCCCCAATGCTAAACACGTGGTGTTATGACGCATGTGCCGACTCCCCACTGGTATAGTGGTTATTGACTCCCTTTGTTGGGCCTGGTGGTAACACCAGAGCTGTTGTCACCAACTGCATTTGTCAGTGCCACTGCCAGGGCATCCCTATGTTGTGGGGTTTATGTCCCTCTGGGAACATGCCACAATATGTTGGTCTAGATGTGATCCACACGACACATGGTGAAACACTGGGGAAATGGCTACCAACACAGCCACATTGTGGGGGGTGGGGGGTGTTTGCGCATGGCTGGACGTCTCGGCCAAACCACACCCCTGGATGCCATCCCACTGGTCAATCATGGTGACAGGTCACATGTGACGCCTTGGCAGTCAGCACACTAGGCATGGCTGACAGTGACCAATGAGTGTTTGGCACTCCTGGAGCATGTCCTCCCGCACATGGTGTGTTCTCCATGCTAATGGCATGGTTTGGGCCTATGCATACATAGAAGAGCAACGTACTTGGGTAATTCTCAGTGTTCCCCTGGTGTTGTCTTTGAATCATGTCAACACAGCTACTAGTGCTGGGATATCAGATACACCAGTGTCACAGTTAGTGGGGCCCTCAGCAGAGACACACACAGGGGTTGCTTTCCCATACAGGTGTATTGCACTTAGACGGACACAGAGATGACATTTTTCCGTGACATTATGCACTGGGGAGCAGCAATTGGGCTTTTCAACAGGGCAGACCACATGAGCTGTGGGGTACTCCCATAGGCTTTTATGGTGGATGGGGGGGAGCAGTCGCATGCTGTCTTGCACACTGCATCACAGACAGATATGGGTCAGTGCCCTCATGCCTATTCCAGGTGAATATCTGTCCCCAGTGCCACATACATGCCTCAATGTGGGTGTGGACATGTGTGCAGCGACACCTATGAGCAATGTCCATGTCTCCCTAAATGCATGGGGACGTCTCCCTTTGGCACCCTTGACAGACATGGCATTGGCATGGCACATTTGTTTGGCCAATGTGGATGTCCATGGGGAGGCCTTTAGCCCAGTAGGTATTACATTAGATACATGTGGGGTCACATTAACTGTACATGTCATGCAATCCAAACGCAATGGCACCCAGATGTAACGGTAAACATGTTTGTGTTCACATACATGTGACATTGAGTGGTTTGCCCTAAGCACCGTGGCAGGGGGCAGGTCCATGACACATGGATATCTAGATGGCCATGGATGTAATTACCTGACCCAACACATGAGTTGTGTGTCCTGTATGTCATAGGGCTACTGATAGCTACATCAGACGTACCTTGACGACTGTGAGACACAGCATACTGGCGATGGTGGACATGCATCTGTCACCTTCCAGCTTCTCGGGTGGTTTTATGTTCCTCTGACCTGTGTCCCTGAGGGTTCTATGAGATGTGCGTGCACACACTACGGACAATGACACATTACACGGATATGTGCTGTTTCGGCCCCTGTACATTTGTGGATGATAGGCTGTAGTGTGCAACCTGGATGTGTGTCTGGAACCCCCCAGAGGCAGCTGTGAGGTACATGTAGACAAAGGGTCATTGTGCCTGTAGGCTTTTGTGTAGGTAAACCTCAATTCTGCATACATAGCTGTGCACATGTCCCTCTCGCAAGGGTTTGGGCTTCCATCTCGAGGCTACTGTGTGATAGCTTTTGTGAACGCACAACCATATCAGCATCTACCATAACATGTCCATACATGTACAGTGCGTGTGTTGGACTATGTGCCACATAGGGCAGGTGTGAGTTGCAACCAGACCACTATACCCTAGGTGACATATGGGACTGAGATAACCTCCGTTACAATAAGCTATTAGCCACCACGGTATTGGGTGTCCTACGGCATATCATCAGCAAGATACAGCATTGCAACATGGTGACACCCTGGACGCCAGATGCATGTATCAGGCCTGCATGAGGTACAGATAATTGACTGAACACCAACCTCACACTGCACCATATCACCAGGGTGACTGTGGCATACTGTGATGGGCTGGACAGACAACTGGGGATTGGTGGATGTGTTAGCCTACACTGTCACATGCATACCTATCTCCATGGTGGCAGACAACCCACTTGGATGGCCTCTCTGCACTCCTGGAGTTAGGGAGGAGGGTTCAAGCTACATTAGGACACAGATCCATAGCTCCAGGGTGATAGAGAGCCCACTTGGATGGCCTCTCTGCACTCCTGGAGTTAGGGAGGAGGGTTCAAACTACATTGGGACACACAACCATAGGCCCAGGGTGATAGGGGACCCACTTGGATGGCCTCTCTGCACTCCTGGAGTTAGGGAGGAGGGTTCAAACTACATTAGGACACAGATCCATAGCTCCAGGGTGATAGAGGGCCCACTTGGATGGCCTCTCTGCACTCCTGGAGTTAGGGAGGAGGGTTCAAGCTACATTAGGACACAGATCCATAGCTCCAGGGTGATAGAGAGCCCACTTGGATGGCCTCTCTGCACTCCTGGAGTTAGGGAGGAGGGTTCAAACTACATTAGGACACAGATCCATAGCTCCAGGGTGATAGAGAGCCCACTTGGATGGCCTCTCTGCACTCCTGGAGTTAGGGAGGAGGGTTCAAACTACATTAGGACACACAACCATAGGCCCAGGGTGATAGGGGACCCACTTGGATGGCCTCTCTGCACTCCTGGAGTTAGGGAGGAGGGTTCAAACTACATTAGGACACAGATCCATAGCTCCAGGGTGATAGAGGGCCCACTTGGATGGCCTCTCTGCACTCCTGGAGTTAGGGAGGAGGGTTCAAGCTACATTAGGACACAGATCCATAGCTCCAGGGTGATAGAGAGCCCACTTGGATGGCCTCTCTGCACTCCTGGAGTTAGGGAGGAGGGTTCAAACTACATTAGGACACACAACCATAGGCCCAGGGTGATAGGGGACCCACTTGGATGGCCTCTCTGCACTCCTGGAGTTAGGGAGGAGGGTTCAAACTACATTAGGACACAGATCCATAGCTCCAGGGTGATAGAGAGCCCACTTGGATGGCCTCTCTGCACTCCTGGAGTTAGGGAGGAGGGTTCAAACTACATTAGGACACACAACCATAGGCCCAGGGTGATAGGGGACCCACTTGGATGGCCTCTCTGCACTCCTGGAGTTAGGGAGGAGGGTTCAAACTACATTAGGACACAGATCCATAGCTCCAGGGTGATAGAGAGCCCACTTGGATGGCCTCTCTGCACTCCTGGAGTTAGGGAGGAGGGTTCAAACTACATTAGGACACACAACCATAGGCCCTGGGTGATAGGGGACCCACTTGGATGGCCTCTCTGCACTCCTGGAGTTAGGGAGGAGGGTTCAAACTACATTAGGACACAGATCCATAGCTCCAGGGTGATAGAGGGCCCACTTGGATGGCCTCTCTGCACTCCTGGAGTTAGGGAGGAGGGTTCAAGCTACATTAGGACACAGATCCATAGCTCCAGGGTGATAGAGAGCCCACTTGGATGGCCTCTCTGCACTCCTGGAGTTAGGGAGGAGGGTTCAAACTACATTAGGACACACAACCATAGGCCCAGGGTGATAGGGGACCCACTTGGATGGCCTCTCTGCACTCCTGGAGTTAGGGAGGAGGGTTCAAACTACATTTGGACACAGATCCATAGCTCCATGGTGATAGAGAGCCCACTTGGATGGCCTCTCTGCACTCCTGGAGTTAGGGAGGAGGGTTCAAACTACATTAGGACACAGATCCATAGCTCCAGGGTGATAGAGAGCCCACTTGGATGGCCTCTCTGCACTCCTGGAGTTAGGGAGGAGGGTTCAAACTACATTAGGACACAGATCCATAGCTCCAGGGTGATAGAGAGCCCACTTGGATGGCCTCTCTGCACTCCTGGAGTTAGGGAGGAGGGTTCAAACTACATTAGGACACACAACCATAGGCCCAGGGTGATAGGGGACCCACTTGGATGGCCTCTCTGCACTCCTGGAGTTAGGGAGGAGGGTTCAAACTACATTAGGACACAGATCCATAGCTCCAGGGTGATAGAGAGCCCACTTGGATGGCCTCTCTGCACTCCTGGAGTTAGGGAGGAGGGTTCAAACTACATTAGGACACAGATCCATAGCTCCAGGGTGATAGGGGACCCACTTGGATGGCCTCTCTGCACTCCTGGAGTTAGGGAGGAGGGTTCAAGCTACATTAGGACACAGATCCATAGCTCCAGGGTGATAGAGAGCCCACTTGGATGGCCTCTCTGCACTCCTGGAGTTAGGGAGGAGGGTTCAAACTACATTAGGACACAGATCCATAGCTCCAGGGTGATAGAGGGCCCACTTGGATGGCCTCTCTGCACTCCTGGAGTTAGGGAGGAGGGTTCAAGCTACATTAGGACACAGATCCATAGCTCCAGGGTGATAGAGAGCCCACTTGGATGGCCTCTCTGCACTCCTGGAGTTAGGGAGGAGGGTTCAAACTACATTAGGACACAGATCCATAGGCCCTGGGTGATAGAGAGCCCACTTGGATGGCCTCTCTGCACTCCTGGAGTTAGGGAGGAGGGTTCAAACTACATTAGGACACACAACCATAGGCCCTGGGTGATAGGGGACCCACTTGGATGGCCTCTCTGCACTCCTGGAGTTAGGGAGGAGGGTTCAAACTACATTAGGACACAGATCCATAGCTCCAGGGTGATAGAGGGCCCACTTGGATGGCCTCTCTGCACTCCTGGAGTTAGGGAGGAGGGTTCAAGCTACATTAGGACAGAGATCCATAGCTCCAGGGTGATAGAGAGCCCACTTGGATGGCCTCTCTGCACTCCTGGAGTTAGGGAGGAGGGTTCAAACTACATTAGGACACACAACCATAGGCCCAGGGTGATAGGGGACCCACTTGGATGGCCTCTCTGCACTCCTGGAGTTAGGGAGGAGGGTTCAAACTACATTTGGACACAGATCCATAGCTCCATGGTGATAGAGAGCCCACTTGGATGGCCTCTCTGCACTCCTGGAGTTAGGGAGGAGGGTTCAAACTACATTAGGACACAGATCCATAGCTCCAGGGTGATAGAGAGCCCACTTGGATGGCCTCTCTGCACTCCTGGAGTTAGGGAGGAGGGTTCAAACTACATTAGGACACAGATCCATAGCTCCAGGGTGATAGAGAGCCCACTTGGATGGCCTCTCTGCACTCCTGGAGTTAGGGAGGAGGGTTCAAACTACATTAGGACACACAACCATAGGCCCAGGGTGATAGGGGACCCACTTGGATGGCCTCTCTGCACTCCTGGAGTTAGGGAGGAGGGTTCAAACTACATTAGGACACAGATCCATAGCTCCAGGGTGATAGAGGGCCCACTTGGATGGCCTCTCTGCACTCCTGGAGTTAGGGAGGAGGGTTCAAACTACATTAGGACACAGATCCATAGCTCCAGGGTGATAGAGGGCCCACTTGGATGGCCTCTCTGCACTCCTGGAGTTAGGGAGGAGGGTTCAAGCTACATTAGGACACAGATCCATAGCTCCAGGGTGATAGAGAGCCCACTTGGATGGCCTCTCTGCACTCCTGGAGTTAGGGAGGAGGGTTCAAACTACATTAGGACACAGATCCATAGCTCCAGGGTGATAGAGAGCCCACTTGGATGGCCTCTCTGCACTCCTGGAGTTAGGGAGGAGGGTTCAAGCTACATTAGGACACACAACCATAGGCCCAGGGTGATAGGGGACCCACTTGGATGGCCTCTCTGACCTCCTGGAGATATGGGTTATGTTTCATAGTACATGAGGCCGCAGATCTATATCTCCAGGTTGCCAGGGCACACTTTGAGTGGCTCTCTGTAGCCCTGAGGGGAGGGGAATGTATTATACCACATTTGTAAACAACCCCTGGCCACCTGTGTGCGTCAGGGCCTTTGTGCTGAAGGTTCCACGACCCCTGATGGTTGCCCCTATGTGTTACCCTCCAGATGCAGGTACCTCCATCAGCACATGGTGATTCTAGACACTCCTTAGGCTGATGGTTGGCCTAGCTGTGTTACAGTGGTCTGTAGTACATCAATGCCAGCAGCTGTCATGAGGCCATGGGGTCATCATGCCCTCTGTGGGCACATGGATCTGAACATGGCTACATGGGCAAACACTCAGATGTGGTACACAATGCATCTGGCATGTGGTTTCCCTACTACACGTAATTTATCTAGCCTACTTACACACAACAGCATGGACAGCTGACATTAACCCTGTCTGTGTATATGGTTTTGTGACCTGTGGCCATTCACTTACCTCACGTGGGTGGTCTGCCTCACGGTTAAAGCGCCTGGTCACCCTCTCCCAGGCCCTCAGCACCTTCCCCATGTTTATCCTCCTGGAGGGCCCTGGGAAAAGGATTTTTTGTTTCGGGCCAATAAGGGAGGCCAGGAGGCACAGCTCCCTGTAGCTGAAGGCGGGCTTCCTGCTCCTTGACGCCATTTTGTTTGTGGGCGTGTAGACGCGCGAACGCTAACGACGCCACTTCCGCATTTGCGCGTATCGGAGCAAGCACGTGCGCGCCGCATGGCTGCGGCCCTCATAACTGCTTGCCCATGCGTTCCGCATTGCTGCGCTCCTGAAAAGTGCAAATATTAGCGGCACGCATCATTCATACACATGTTTTACATTTATTAATACAAATAGGTTTCATGTTGTTTGCATGCTCACATAGCTACAAGGTATCTCTCATCTCCCTATAACATAATTTAATGATTCTGAATATTACTTGTTCACACAATGTGGTCTTGAACCTCTGGACACATATGCACTGATTCCAAGGCCATTGTCAGATGAGGTGTGCTATGTGTGTCACATAGCAGATAGTGCTCTGCCACTGATAGCAATGGGTGCAAACAAACCATCAGCGTCAGGGGTCAAGCAACCTGGTGATATGGCATGATGTGTGTTAGTTGGCTCTGTTCTGTGTTGACTCACCATGTACAGACATCAATGATTTGGTGGTTGCCATAGGTGTTTTGCGGGGGTTCATATGTGTGCATTACACAGGAAAAATAGGTTGCGTGTTAGACATTAGGGGGCAATGTGGACAGCATGTCACCACAATTCACATTACAATTTGGTAGATCTGCTGGCATACAGTCCTGGGGGCTGAGATATAGCGCAATGGTGGATACATTGGCTGCTTAACGAGGCATCATGGCTTACATCTTCCTTTTGCGCTCTGGAGTGCCTGTCTCAGGCAGCTCACATTATCATACGTTGTAACACCATTGGCCATGGTGCTTTCCATCTACATCTATGCTGTGCACAGCATATTTTCATACTTTGCAACATTATTACTTGCCCCAGAGCCCTTTCTACATTACAGAGGTGCTGCTGGTGGCAAGACACTCACACTGCTGCAGACATCATATGTCATACACCATTCTCACTGATGGAGCACCACAACCCTGGTAACAACAACACACTGTCTGCATGATTGCCTCTTTGGCCAGCCAGGCATCTGTTCTTATCAATCTAGCTGTGGCCCACACCTAACCTTGCTGCATGGGGAGCCAGAGGTTGCATACGTCCATATACAGTGAGGTTATTGGTGGGTGCAGCCAATGACATGTCCATGACTGTGGAGTACTGGTGGTTGTTGTGAGATCCTCACAGTGCTGTCAGCAGCAGGTACCCCACAGACCACCTTATAGGGTCTACCTGGGTTAATGCACTGTGATGGTGTTTAAGTTGCCAGTACTTGGACATTACCCACGTTCCACACCTGAGAGCCCCCATGGACCTTGTAAAAACAAATTTAACTAATGTGACACTGCCTTGTTCAATGTATGTTTATTTTCAGAACGTTTCCCCACACTACTGCTGACTGGTGGAGTCTATGGGCCAAAGCCAGGATATATAAAATACTTTCCTTGTAGAACCACATTTAGAATTTGAACTAACAACCTTTTGCTCCTGAGGCATTGCAGTCACCACTGGACTACAGCTCTGGGGTTGTGATGAGACTATCTGGCTGTCTGCAATATGACCTAGGCAGACTTTGTGCTGCAGTTAACAGGGTAACGTCAGTCCACTCACCCCCATGATGCACTGCACATGCAAAGCAGCAGTCTACTAATGGTCCAACGATAGGGTGTGCAACCACACAGCACCTGGACATAGTTTTGTGGACAGACCTTCTGTGTTGCAGGTACAGAGTGGGTACAGAACCTCACAGTGTGTGTGGCTTTTAATCACCCTGAGTGTGAGGTGAGACACACAGCACCTGTCCTGGCTGAGAGGGCCAAGAACATCAGATCAGCTTGTCAGACGATGTCTGATAGGTTGATGCATACAGTCCTCCTTCAGGCATCTGTATCTCCCTGACCCATCTGGGCCTTGTGGGCTACAATGCTCACTCAAGGGTGCATCTCCTTTGTGAGAGCCCTGCCCTTCATAATATATGTGAAGGGGTAAGGGAGATTTCTGGCCACATTGGCTATATGTGTCTGACCACCTGCACTTTCCTGTCAAACACACTTTGCACAATATTACAATATGCACATTCTGTAGCCCAACTACGGTGCTAGCAGTTGCCAGCAACCTCATTCCGCCTGTCGTACCCAGTACCTACAGGTCACTCTCTGCAATTTTGAACATATCCATATGTCTAGATCAGGCAGACAAACAGCTGAGCCAGAGCCACCCAGCTCAACCAACACCATCTGACATTTGCAGCAGAGGCCACAGTGTGTGGCCAGCTACTGACCCTGCAAGGTGTTCCAGCCAAACACATGGTAACTGCTTTCAGGCCGCTTGACGGTCCATACTGCATGCTACCAGGGACACTCTGTGCACCCATTACTGGGATGTTTGCACAACCCCCATGCAGTTGACTCAGTGATTGGGCCCCCTATATATACACACGACCCATAAAAATCACAGAGGAGAACTACTGTATGGCAATATGTAGTAACCTAGCCATGGCGTGGTCACTGATCATTCGTGGTGAGGGTTGCCTCCTCACCGTACATGCTATGGGCACCATGTTTGTGGAGGTGATAGCAAGGTGTTGGACATTTCTGAGGGCTATGAGCTACTTATGGTAAAATAACAATCCTCAGAAAAAACTTTTCTTCTCTGCAGGTGTGGGTTTTATTCCCAATAACGGTTTACTGGTGGATAAAATATGTGCACTGTGTTGCCGATGGCCCCAGCTGGGAGTTGAACTTGTTATCTTTGTCTCCACAACACACTGGCTGTGTCCCCTGCACCACCATGCAGACACTGAGTCAATGTAGACCCTGCAAATAGCATGTCTGTTTGTCCTAGCGGCCCTTTCTGTTATGGGCCAGTGCACCCACGTGTCAGGGTCTCTGGCTCCATCTTCTCTGGCCACCTGCCACTGACCCCACTGATACCAGTACACCTCGGCTAACATGCTGCAGGCCCTGTTAGTGCTGGTGCCACTCAGTTGTTGAACATCCACTGTGCATGTATGCAACTACCTATGCTGTGCATTATGGGTTTGGGGTGACTACCTAGGGGAAAAAATCCATTGGTGTGGGGACACATGCTCTCTCCTTCAGCAATGTTGACTCATGCACATGTTATGCTGCATGAGCCAGAAACCCTTCCAACATGCCTATCTTTTAGCCCTGCCTTTCTTGTGAGTGTATGTTGATGTTTCACATTGCTGTGACCATTACCAGGGTTGGTCGTCTTGTGTGGTACAATCACGTGGTTTAACAGCCCTATGCGACACAACAGTCCTGGGAACAGTACAGGCATGGATATGTTACACATAGCTGGTGGGGGTCACCCACCCAGGATGTACACACTGTCATACAACAGACCTGCTGCACACATGACCCACATCTGCATGATTGTCATGTGGTGCTCAATGGGCAAAATGTGCTGAACATATACATCCATATTTCACTGTGTTCAATGATGACATTAGATAGCTGTGTACCATGTCCCCAGGTGTGGGGTGGCATTGGTGACATCTGCAACTGCTACTATTGGCGGTTACAGGCAGGGCCCAATGTCCTGCCTTTCCAGGATGCATTGTCCAATGCAACCTGTGGGCGTGGGTGTGTCAGGGCCTGTTGGCTGGTGCTTTTCATCAGGCATTCCCACATCATCTCATGGTGTGGCTGACACTGTTGTAGTTTTATGCTGTCCCTCCTGGATATGCATGTGCTACATCTGCATGACATGAGGGTGGTACATAGATATGCAGCACAGTCATTTGTATTAGAGGCAGCATGGAACCTGACTGTTGTGTGGTCGTCCAAAACTGTATTTGGGATACTCTGCTCTAGGTGATCGCCCTGTTCATGGTGTGTGTGGTTGTGATGGTAAATGTTGGGGGTTTTACTGAGGCCACTGTCCTCTGCCTTAAAGGTTTTGCTTACTACCATGGTTTATTAGTGAGTAAAATATGTGCTCATGATTGGCAATATCCCCAGCCGAACTTTGAACCTGTGACCTTCTGTTGTTTCATACACTTTCTGTGTACACTGCACCACTGTGTATCTACAGCTTGGTGGAGTTCCCTGGGACGTCCATGACTGTACATCCAACAGGGGCTGTCTGTCACTAGTGGACGGTGACAGCCTGCACCTCGCTAGTCAAATGTATGCTGTGGCTGGCAGCCACTTCCCTCTCCACCATCTGTACAGTCCCACCAACATGCTAGCATGTCCTTATCTTAGCATAAGCATATGTCCTAATTGTGTGGAGCCACTCCAGGACTGCATTTGGGCAACTCGGATGTGGCTGATGCCCATTGTTCTGATGTGTGTGCGGTGTGGAGTATAAGAAGGATGTTTGCAACATGCTAATGTTCTCTGCAAAACAAGGGGTGTCTTCCATATCTCTGATCAGTGGTGGAGAACATATTGCCATGAGCCCCAGATGGGATTTGAACCTGTGACCCTATGGTCTTACAGGTACTGGCTCTGTCCACTGCACTACACTGTTGCCACAGAGATGGTGCAGTACCTGGGGATAATAAAACTGGCAGGATGGGGTCACACACCCTGCTCTGCACAATTTTACTATGGGCTCCTTCACCCTGTCCGGTGACAAACGTGCAAATCATACCCAGACATGACCACGGAAAGGGGCGATAAGATATAACCAACATGGCCTACAGAGATTTTCATGAACAAACATGGGGGACACTCCCAGGACAGCTACAAAAGAGGGGTTGTTTTTTTTTTGGTTGAGTCTCCCCTCCATACACCTTTCCATGGTTCATTCATTTTTTTGTAAACTTTCCTGGGTGTGTTTCTTATTTGTGCCCATTGCTAGCACTGTTCCCCCGCAGACTTTTAATTTTTTAGATGTTGTTTGTGGTCATTTTCGCTTTTTATTTGCACTTTTGTTCTGTGCACATGTATCACACTGCTGACGTTTTGCAGGTTTCCCCGGTTTTGCTGTACATTGATGACGGAAATGGTTTCTCTTCCCTTTAAATGCTTTCTACCGCGAGTGTTTCACTCGCGGTAGTTTTTACATGGAAATTCTGGCCCGGTACTGTGCGGGAAGACTCTCCCCTCCCACTCTCCACCCATTGACCCCGTCCCTCCGCCTCTCCGGGGCCTTCCTCCGCCCTTCTTTAGCCGTTCCACGCCTCTATCGTACATTTGCGGGCCCGCACTTGTACGGGGCCCGTTAGTGTGCCGCGTACCGGTGCGGGGGTGACACGCACGTGTGCGGGGCGTTTAAACGCGTTTATGTGCGTTTCAATGCTGCGTTGCCGTGCGCTATTTTGCGGCGCGCAAATTAGCGGTTTTTAGTAAACATGCCCCTTAAGTGCTCTTAAACACCCCGCAAACGTGCGATGAAGCCCCGCACACTTGCGCGTCACAGTAACGGGTGCCGCACAAGTATGGGCCCGCAAATGTCCGATAGAGGCGTGGAAAGGCTAACGGAGGGCGGAGGAAGGCCCCGGAGGGGCGGAGAGAAGGGGTTAATGGGCGGGGAAGGGGAGGGGAGAGGCGCCCCGCACATTATCGGTGCTGAATTTCTAAAAAAAAATAGCGCGAGTGAATCACTCGCGGTAGAATGCATTTAAAGGGAAGAGAAACCATTTCCGTCAGCAATGTACAGAAAAACCAGGGAAACCTGAAAAACGTGAGCAGTGTGATACATGTGCACAGCCCAAAAGTGGAAATAAAAATAGAAAAGACCACAACAAAAATTGTAAAAATAGGAAGTCAGCCGGGGAACAGTTATAGTAATGGGCAAAACCAACAAACACACCCAGGAAAGCTCCAGCAAAAAGAAATGTTTTTTGGAAAGGTGTACGGAGCGGAGACTCTTCCAAAAACATTTCCGTTTTGTTGGAGCTTTCCTAGGAGTGTCTTCTATGGTTGCCCATTAATATCACTGTTGCCCAGCGTGGTGATATTGTGTCCCCCATTTGCTGTGGTCATTTCCGGGGTTTATGTGCACGTTTGTCACCAGACAGGGTGCATGTGCCCACAGTAAAAATGCGTACAGCAGGGTTTGTGACTCCATCCTGCCAGGTTTACTACCTCCAGGGGCTGCACTGTCTCTGTGGCCATAGTGTGGTACAGCAGACAGAGCCATTACCTCTAAGACTAGAGGGCCAGAAGTTCAAATCCCAGCTGGAGCACTTGCCAGCCCAGTCCCTATATTTTACCCACCACTAAACAAAGATAGCACAGACACCCCTGTATTGCAGGGAACATAAGCATGGGGGAAACACCCATATTTTACCCAACACCGCACACACACCACAACAATGGGCATTACCTACAGCCAAGTCCCCCAAATGCAGTCCCGTACTGCCACATTGCAATCAGGTCATCTTCTTTTTCTGAGAGAAGCTCATGCCAGCATGTTGGCGGACGAGTACATGTGGTGCAGGGGGCAGTGGCTGCTAGCCACAGAAGACAGAGGCCTAGCCATGTGCAGGCTGGCACAGTCCACTGCAACAGACAGGCCCTGCCGGATCCACAGGCATGGACATTCCAGGGAATCCAGCCAATCTGTGGCTACATGGTGGTGCAGTGCACACAGACAGTGCATGCAAGAACAGAAGGTCACAGGTTCAAAGCCCAGCTGGGGCTACCACCAATCCTGCCCACATATTTTTCCCACAACTACACAGTGATAGTAAGGACAAACTTTTCGTGGCGAGAACATATGCAATGGTACTACGTCTATCTTTTACCCCACTGAGCACAGACACCATGTACAGGGGCAGTACCTAGAGCACAATCTCCCAAATGCAGTCCTGGTGGGCCACACACCAGTCAGGTTCCATGCTGCCACTCATACAAATGCCTGTGCTGTATATCTATGCACCACCCCCATGGCATGTAGATGTAGCTCATGCATATTCATGAGGAACAGCAGGAAAACCCGAACAGTGTGATGGAAACCTGGACTGGAGTTGGGAATCTCTGCCGTAAAGCAGCAGCCAACAGGGCCAGACACACCCACACCCACAGGCCCCATTGGCCAATGTCTTCTGGAGAGGCAGAACATTAGACCCTGCGTGCATCTCCCAATACTAGCACCTGCATACCTTAGCAATGTCACCCTACACCTGAGGTATACGGTACACAGCTCTGAGACGCTTGCTAGGAGTACTGGCAGATAGATATCCATACGTTACGCACATACTGCTAGTTGACCCCATCCGAACAATCTGTTCGGTGTTTGCGGTGCGTGCTCCAGCCCTTGCCTCTGATGGTGTTTACCACCCTGGGGAGTGACCCCCGGCAGTACTGCGTAGCATATCCATGCCTTGCCGTGCCTAGCACCGGTTTGGTGGGCAAGGCTAATTACCTCCTCAATAGTAGCAGGAGACGTTGGATGAACAAATTCTTCTTTATTGTATAGGGGTCTCTATACAATAAAGAAGAATTTGTTCATCCAACGTCTCCTGCCTCTTGTGACTCTCCTATCTCCTGCAGGAGCCTCTGCTCCCCTTGTGTGCTCCTCAATAGTAGCACCATGATGGCATAGGTGTGGAATTGTGTGTCTGTCTATACAGTGGGTGTTGGCTGCAAGCCCCTTCCACAGCCCACACTGCCAACACTGTTGCCAGTATTGGCCTGCCAATGTGCATAATGAGTAGCAAGGGACCATGGGTATATCTCAGACAGAGTGGACTGACCAGGATGCAGCTGCACAGGGCATAGGGCACTGGCAGGGGCATGGTAGTGCCCGGCCACCACCTACACAGACAGGGTGACCTCTGTATGTGCTGCTGGGAGATCACTCTCACCCTGAGTGTGCAGTGACGGCAGCATGGCTAGGCACCCCCATAGTGCTATATTGTGATTCTCCCATGTGATATGTATGGGTGTCCTGTGGAGGGCCTCTTCATGGACTTATTTGCCTGTGTGTGCTGCCACCCCAGTTGTGGGTGCATGCATGTCCATCAGGACCAGCCAGCAGACTGTTCACAGCTGGTATGTGTTGTGATGGAGTGTCTTATGGCTTGCTGCAGGTGAATCTCAGATAGTGGTGGGGGTGCATCTGTGAATATCCAGGCCTAATGTCTGTCTGATATTGTGTTATGGATGTGTGTGGAGCTGCTTGAACTGCCCTGTGGGGTGTCATGTTCCCTAGCAGGACTGGGGTTGATGGTCCACTGTACTGGCATCAGTGCAGGGTGAGGTGGGGATCTGTTGAGGGGAAGCCCTGTTTTATCCATGGGGGGGGGGGTGTGCATGCGGGGCACGCCCCCCACTAACTGAGCCAGACAGAGATCTTCAAAATGTTTATGCAGCACCTACCTATTCCACAGGTTATTGCTGCTTTGGAGCTCTGTCATGGCCGCATTCAGCCATGGCTGGTGTTGTGGACCTGGTCCTGGGCGCAACATCTCACACTCAGGGTGAGCACAGTAACCGCACAATGTGATGGGCACAGTAACCGCACAATGTGATGGTGTTTAGCTACTCTTTGCCGTTTGTCCACCCACTCAGGACACCCTACCAGGCCGAGGTGCTGTGTGGGTGCACACAGACACTTCCCCCTACCAGGCCGGGGAGCTTTAGGGGTGCATTTCCCATCCTGTGTTCAATCGTGGACAGCTGATTTGCATGTGCAGTGCATCATGGGTACGGGTGGTTCACAACAGCAGACTGTCAGTGAGGTGACGTACAGGCTATCTGCAGCCAGCCAGGGGCTGCTTACAGCTATAGAGCTGTAGCCCAATGGTTATGTCACTGTCTGTGCAGCCAGATGTCATGGGTTCAAACCTACAGTGGGGTTCTGTGATAGGGGTGTCCAAAGAGTTATTTTAATTTACTGTACATATGTTGCTGCCAGCAATAACACCCTCAGCGTACTGTACCCATAAGGTGCCTCTGAGGGTGCTTTATGGGGCGCCCTATAGGGCACGTTACGGTTGCCAGCCATATAGGGTGCACTATACATTATCCTGTGTCGCAACATACATGCTGCCCTATAGGGGACATTCTAGGGTGCCTTGGCGGATGGTGCACTGTAACATGTGCCTTATGGGCCGCCTTATATTAATATGCTGTGAGAGTGCGTTTGCTAGTAGTTATCACAAAATAAAATTAAAAAGCCTCCTACAGCACTCCACAACATATAACACACTGCCTCAGCTAGCCTTTTTCACTGGCCATTGTGAGGGATTGAACCCCTGGTCCCTGCACCATTGCTCAGTGTCTTCACCATTGTGCTGTGGCTCTGCTCCTGTGTTTGTGCAGCAGCACGCAGCCTTGTAGCCATCGGTGTGCCGTCTTGTGGCGCACAAAATTAACAGCGCGCTGCCATCTGCCGCCCACAATGAACAGTGCGCCGCCTCATGCCGTATAAAAAAAGAGTGCGCCGCCTTCTGCCGCCCATAATCAATATGCCTCCTACACCACTTTTGCCCATAAAAGTTGATGCCTCAGCTGGTCTTTTTCATTGAGCGCAATGGGGATTTGAACCCATGGCCCCTGCACCATAGGTCAGTGTCTTCACCGTTGTACTACAGCACTGTTGTTTGGTTATGCAGCATCGCCCCACTTAGCCTTCCCACGCGCTAATGTGGGCCCCGCACATTAGCACGATGCACACACGTACGGTCAGGTTTTTTTCTTTTTTCTGCCTGAACCGCCCACTCCTTATATGGCACACACACACTAACGGGGACCCGCACAGCAACGGAGTTTAGTAAACATACCCCTATATCTATGTGTATTCTTTGAAAATTAAAGTTATGTGAAGAGAAAGGTCAACAAACAAGGTGTTAAGGGCTACATTAAGGGGTAGGTTTACTAAAGAGCGTTAAAGGCGCACCGGTTAGCAGTAAAGGCCGGGGTGGCTAGTAGGCATTCTGGCTGTAAGGGTGTTTGGCTCCACATACCAGGCACTAACAGGACACAGAACATTAAGGTGACAAGTGTGCAACTTAACACCCAAAGATAGCAGTCACTTTAACACAGGATAAGAGAGCCCCTATGAAAGTCACATTTTATGTAATGGATGGAAGGAAATGTTAGAGCTGATGAACCTGTCAGATCCATGTGTATCCTACATGTCAGTCAGTAAGTAGGATGCACATCTGGGAGGCAGCTGTACTGTATCAGTAAAGGGTACTGACATAATCTGCTGTAATGTCAGTGTGTGGCATAGAAGTGTCCCCTGGCTGAACCAGCATTGCCATGATGTGGGCACCAAAAGGGTGGCCGAGCAGGAGTGGTGACATGCACATCATTCACAGGAGAGGTGCAAGTGATACGTCTAATGATTAAAAAGTTCCGGTGTAGCAGCTGGCAGGAGAATGAATACATGATTGTACAAATGGGCATATGCTGCTGGATGGATGGTGGTAGATGAGTGTGCGGTATGGCCTTGCTGCCCTGCTGTGACCACACAAATTCAGTTGTAATGTGTATAGAAAAGTAACTCTGCCACAGGGAAGTCCCAATACCAGCTATGTGGGTATGACAGCTGTGTTCACTTTTCTAGAGACGATACAATCCTGACACATGTGGATATAACAGCTGGACAAGTGTTTCTCATATGGAGCAAGTAGGGACATGTGATGATTCCTGCAGGTGGCCATCCCAGGAGTAGGATGTGCCTGCATGTACTGCAGACATGCAATGAAGCCAAAGATGTCCAGTCACAGTTATGATAAAATATTCCAATCATGTACACAGGAGAGCCAATAAAGTCATGCTGTCCGATAGGCATGATCGCTATGTGTATGTTTGCAGACCCAATGTGCCATCGTGACACATAAAATATGTATAAGAATGTGTGTCCTCTAGTCAATACAAAGCCACAAAGAGAACAAGTGGAAGTCAAATCCTGGTCTGTCACTGACTGAGCCAGTGCTCTAACCATTAGGCTACATCTTCACAAATTTCTCAGAATCGCCCGTGGTTGAAGTATTAGTAGACTAGACAATACAATAACCATTC
The DNA here is from genome assembly GCA_033557465.1 of Ichthyophis bannanicus. Taxonomy (NCBI): domain Eukaryota; kingdom Metazoa; phylum Chordata; class Amphibia; order Gymnophiona; family Ichthyophiidae; genus Ichthyophis; species Ichthyophis bannanicus. Next base: position 122,471,252 of record CM066050.1, on the reverse strand, counting down.
CCGATGATTGTATCTTGCTCTTAAAAAGGCCTGACGAATAACTGATCTAGGGTATCCCCTCTGAAGAAGACGTTCAGATAACTCTTTGGCATGGTTATTGTCTACTAATACTTCAACCACGGGCGATTCTGAGAAATTTGTAATGGTTTTACCTTATATGTCCCATATACAATGTGTTAAACAGATTTTATTTAAGCATTGGCACATGTTACAATTGCATTCATGTTTTCAAAAAACTTTGCAAATAGCACATTCTCGTGGCTCTAATTTAAGAGATTTAGTGGGAGCTACTTCTTCTCCTTTGGATAGACAAGTGACAAAACCGGAGGAGACAGGACATTATGCATGCAATTCCTGTTTTCATTGTTTGCGGACAATTCAGGGTGTTCAGTGGGAAGTACCTAATACCACTTTCATTCATGTTTCACAATGGCACACTAATTGTTCTACCACATTTGCAGTTTATGTTTTAATCTGCCCATGCCATATGTTATATATTGGTCGCACTGTCCGTCCAGTTCGAACCCGTTTGAATGAACATGCTTCCCGAGTGAAACACTCTGTTCTCTCTGCTCCTCTGGCACAGCACTGTCTAGATTACCAACATAGTTTTGAAGATTTTTCGTGGAGGATTCTGGATCATGTTCCTGTACATCCTCGGAGAGGTGACCGTGAGCAACAGCTCCAATTTTTAGAACAACAATGGATCTTTCGTTGGTCAACGGTACACCCTTCGGGTCTTAATAAGGAACTAGAATGGTCATCTTTATTTTAGGTGTGTGTATCACTTTAAAACAACTCAGGTTGGTCTGGTTATTTAAACTGAGTTCCTGCTTCCTGATTTTGATTGCTATTGAGCATGCGCTGGTGTCTTCCTCTTCAATCAGCAGCAACGAACAGAATGGATGTAGTTGATGAGCGTTGAAACAGGGCGTAAGGCATTGGATCGCCCGAAACGCAGTGCTGTGTCTGCTAGTTGGCTACTCAAATGCGCTGATTTATAATTTTGGAGAATCTCTTCTACTACAGTTTAAATTCTGGGGCGAATTGCACATTTAGTTACAATGGGACTTTGACTGCATGACGGAACGACTTCAGCTAAGTATTCTGTTAACAGTGCAACGATTTTGACCCCTATCTTAAAACTTTACAGTGTTTTATGATATTATCTTATTGGTGACACTTTTAAGTGGTGTGGAACCTTATTTATCGTAAGCTCAAGTCTGAGCTCAATTTTGAGTAAAATGGAAAGATAGCTACAAGAGATAGAAAACTGTCTCATGGCTATACTTCCGACATTTGCACATTTACATACGTCAGTCTTTTGACTTAGGTTATATAGTTTTCCATTTCTTAATAGTTGCTGCTAATAGAGCACTACTATCACTAATTTGAGGAGTACGGTGAGCGGGAAACATTGCATACATTTAAATATGCTCTCTCCCCTCAGAAATACCCCTTACCGCACGCAAGCTTTCAGATGGGGTTAAGGGATCACCCACTATCCCTGCCCACTCTTCACCTCTTTTTATCTTAACACCAAGGGCCCTGCTTCCAAAATTAAATCCTGCATTATCAGCACTTTCTGCAGCATTAACCATTCACAGGCACTGATAACGCATATTAACGGCACACTTGCTCCCTTACTGCTCTTTAAGTTTAAGATTTTTTTTCTAGAAAAAGAGGTGGCAGTACTCATACGCGGAGCTCTTTCATTGATACATGAGGACCACCTCCTCAAAAAAAAAAAGCCCTGATGTTGCCAGACATTTTTGCAGGCAAATCTAGGACACTTATCTGAAGGGCAGGGGCAGGGTTGGTGCAAGTATCGGAGGCAATCTAGGCCAGCCCTTCATACTGCATGCCCCCATGGCCATGGCAGCAATGGCAAGGGGACCATAAAGCACACGTACCTAAGACTCCCGTCTGCTACTATCTGCCGCTTCCTACCCCCTTCCGATGCAGACTTCTGCATCACAGTTCCCTGCCATTGCTGCCGCTGCTGGCACCGGAGAGAGGGGGGGTGACAGTGGCTGCAATGGGTGCCCCCAGCAGGCCAGCACTCTAGGAGACCATCTAGTTTGCCTAGTACGAACCTGGGGGGGGGGGGGGATATCTTAATTCAAGTTTGATCAACAGACATGGAGGAAGGAAGAAAAATCATTACCCACCCCCCCTCATCCATGACAGCCACACAATCACTTCCAAGCAGACAAATCAACAGAGAAATAGAAAGTAATTCATTTCTCCCATACTGTGAAAAATATAAAGATAATAGGTGTAAATTCTAAAAACTGACATATTCAAAGCACTAAATTGAAAATATATATTTTTCTATGCCTTCTGTCCTCATTGCTGGAATTGAGGACAGGAGGCCACCAAATAGGTGGGGAGGGGGACCAGGGCTAAACCAAGAGTTTCTGCCGCCCTAGGCGGACCCTCCATGCCCCTGCTCCCATCATCCATGCTGTCACCGGGGAGGGAGGGGGTGGGCAGCACAGCAATGCTTTCACTGCTTCAGACTTTAAAGTGCCCGCGCTAGCACGCTCATGGCCTGCCACTCCTGCCCCCTCTGATGCAAATTCCTGTTGCTCCTGCCCCCTCCAACAGGAAATTGCATCAGAAGGGGGTAGGGGCAGGAGCAGCAGGCCATGAGCTCACTAGCGCAGGCACTTTCGAGTCGCAAGCACTGGAGGCATCGCTGGCCTCCCCCGCCTCAGTTGAAAAGATGGGTGCCAGGAGGGGGAGGTCAGTATGGCAGGCTTCGCTGGAGGAGGGGGGGGGGGCCGATAAACCCACCAGGGCCTGCCTCCCTAAGCGATCACCTAGTTCGCCTAGTGGATGGGCTGGCCCCGGGGGGAGGGGGAACAGCTCTAAAATCAGGGACAATCCCTGGAAGTCAGAGATATCTGGTAACCTTAATGAAGTTAGTACTGTTAGTCCAACAAAAAGGTATCTACCAAGCTTTTAAGAGTTATCCTTTCTTCATCAGGTCAATGACAAAACAGTGAAGTCACACTAGGTTAAAACAGTACAAACTCATCTAAACCTTAGGCGAACTACATTTTTTATTTCAATTCACTGAAAGGGGATGGAACTTAGTCAGAGATAGCAAGACAGTCACACTTCACAGTACAAAGGCTCATTATCTGACCTTAGGCTGTCTACATATCCCATTATAGGGCAATGAATCCCAACATTTGGCACCCTATGACTTCCGACTATTCACAATACTTAAACCTTTGTAGGATGAGTTTAAGCCATTGGCATGCAAGGCCAGCCCCAAGGCTGGTGGCAAGGTTATGGGTGACCTAGGTACACTTTCAGACTTACATGGGCACTTCCCCCCAAGATTTTGATAAATAAACCCAACAATCATGATCATCTAAATACCATCCTTCCACCAACAATCCTGTAAAAATGCATAATTGGACATTATGGGCCCGATATTCAAAGGATATTTACACGGTTTACAGCCCAGTAAACCATGTAAATGCCCTAAATCGGGATATTCAACGGCACTTACACAATTAGTGCCACTGAATATTTATTTATTTTATTGTTTTTATATACCGCACTCTTAAAAATCAGCGCGGTTCACGGACAACAGTTTTGTGCAGAACAGGCTCACTATTAAGCACTTACATTGAACTGGAGGTTAAACTTGGGTTTCAACTGGGGGAACTATGTACATCTATTTACAGTTATCTACAGTATGGACTATAGCTTATGAATTCCTAGCTGGGTATGTGATGGATGAGGTTAGGTTACTGAGTTGAGAGTAGTGCAAGAGAAAGAGGTGGTGTTTTAGTGCTTTTCTGAATTGGGCGAGATCTGTTATGGCCCTGATGGTAGTTGGGAGCTCACTACATGCCCCAATGCTCTGTGGTTAACATTGGGGCGTGTCGGGGTCGTTCCGGGGCGGAGCGGATTTGGCCACTAACCAGGTAGCAGCAATGTTGCACCGCTACCCGGTTAGCAATCTGCGGCTCAAACTAGCTCAGCTTTTGGTGCGCCTAGTTCTAGCCATGGTTGCTAACCGGGTAACGGTGCAATATAGCCGCTACCCAGTTAGCCTTGGTGGCTCCAAGGCATGTGCAGCAATGCCAGATATTCGATGCCGTCACCACGGCATTGAAGATCCAGTGTTAAGGATCAGCAGGCAGGGTTATGTGCCATAGTGGCACACGGCCTGCCCAATACAATAGCAGGCCCTATACTTTTAAATATTAAACTTTGCTTTGTATATACTGTATGTGTGTATCTGCAGGTAAAAAGGATATGCTGATGGCTCTTTGGGTTTGTGTGGCCATCAGAATCTATTGTTTTGTTTTGAATGTTGCCATTCTTTGCTATGCCCCCCTTCCCCTCCAAGAACCTGCTGCCCTAGGCAACCATCTAGTCTTGCCTAGTGGTTGTGCCAGCCCTATAAGCATGGAGCTATTGAGCAACTGATTCCAAGCAACAATCAAGTGGAGCTAGGATTAGCCTAGTGATTAGAGATCGGGTTCAATTCCCATTGGCACTTCCTTGTGGCCCTGGGCAAGTCACTTTACCTTCCATTACCTCGGAAGAAAAGGCCTGGCAATCTACTTTCGGTGATTCCTTGCCAAGAAAGTCCAAGGGCTGCTGGATTTTGTAATGTTGTGTTCAGATTAAGAATGATATGAACAACATAGGAAATGTTGATATTTCCCATTTTGTTTCAAATGAATGCACATCCCAAGGCTTTGAGCAAAAGTGCTGAAAACTCTGTTTCCATCTATTTTTCTTCTAAAGTACCCTCCCTCCATCCAATAAGCATTAGTTTACATATTGAAAACAACCTCAGCCCCTTTGCTTAAAATCTAGGCTGCCCATGAATTAGCTGTTTCTTTTCTCTTTTCCAAATGTGGGGAAAAGACAAGACGACCAATTACATTTGATCTGATCCCTAGACAAGGCTAAGTGCTGTTTATAAAACTATACTGCAATCATGGCTTTGTTTTCAGAATTCAGACACTCATCAAGAACAAACTAGCTCAGCTTTCTCCTATATAAAAAAGAGGCTTAAAATAAAACACAAGAAGTGATTATAAGAAGCAGCTCTAACGGCATTTTGAACAAGTTCAGAGTCTCTCTGTTGCAGCTTAAGTTGATGGTCATAGACTTAGACAACGGATTTTGTATTAGGAAAAAATAAGAAATATTGACCTAACATAAGAACATTGGCCTGAAGCAAAAAGTGTTCTAGAAAGATAGAGATAAATAGTGGCAGACATATACCCTCAGCTACCATCAAGCATAGGGGACAAAAAGCTATCTTCTCTCCTTCCCCGCCTCTCTCGAAACAACTTGTTCAGATAAGACGGCACCACAGTTGATTAAATAAAACAACTGATTCACACAGGAAGGACAACTGCCCTTAGGCAGCTGCTTTCTCTGTCTCTCCTGAATACAAAACTGAAAGACAAAACAGTGATTCATGAAACTGCAGTGCATTCAACAATTTAGATGTTCTCGAAACACACAGGGTCCATTGCCTAGCTTGCCAACCCTCCAGACAGTCCAAGGATGGGGGAAGCAGGGAACCCTCAAACACCACAGTTGGCCTGATGAAGTATCCTTCAGATCCTGCTACCACATAAATGCACAAAAGCGCTCCTACCGCCATCAAAGTGTCATGGAGAGTTTCCAGCATATCCACAAATGAGGTGCATTGGTGCCCTGGGTAGCTGCCTACTTCACTCAACCCTGCCAATAGCCTTGGAAGCATATATCTGTTAATAGACCACCAATGAATGTCCAAATCTTCTGTAGCAGAGGTATACAGCTGTAGTCCTTCAGAACCTCAAATAGTTTAAGGGGGGATATTCAAAGGGATTAACACAGTTAATCCCTCGATCCGGGATATTCAGCAGTAGTGACACTGTTAGTGACACTAAATATATCCCGGAGGCATTCTGGAGGTGACACCCATCGTTACTGGGCAGCGGCGATATTGAGCCGCTGCTCCAATTATTTATTTTATTTATTTAAAAGCTTTTCTATACCGCGCTCTTTAATATCAGTGTGGTTAACAATTAAACAATTCTTATACAGGGCAAGGCAGATCTGCCTTGTCCTTACATTGAACAGGAGCGGTAACCTGGAGTTGTAGCTGGGGTAACTATATACACTTTGTAATTGGAGTGACTATATACATGTAGTTTAGAGTTAGAGTCTTAGTATATATGCATTTACATTTGTCCGTTGTTTACAGTTTACGATCTTGGTACATTTTCGTTAATTTCGTATCACAGATTTATTATATCTACATTTGTTTGACATCGTTGACACATCCAGTGGTTAGGTTGGAGTCTGGAGTTATCCTGGTTTGCGTGTGATGTGTGGGGGGAGCTGCTGATGTGGATTGGGGTGTGGGAGGTGGGGAGGTACCGTTGGGTTGGAGTAGTGTAGAAGGAATAGGTGATGCTTGAGGGCTTTCCTGAATTGGATGAGGTCTCTGATCGATCTGATGTTGGGGGGGAGGTTATTCCAGCATCTTGGGGCATAGAATGCGAAGGCTCTGTTCTTAGTTGCTTCTGCACATTTTGTAGTTTCTGTGGGGATTACCAGTGTGTTGGTGGCTCCTGTCCTTCTTGATCTGTTGTTGGGGGTGGGGGTGAGGAGGGCCGTGAGAGAGGAGTAGGATATCATGTTGATGGCCTTGAAGGTCAAGAGTAGTGCCTTGTATGTGAGCCTGCAGTTGATCGGTAGCCAGTGTAAGTCTTTCAGGATAGGAGTTATGGGCAGCAGCATTCATCGCGAGTTGTAGTGGGTTTAGGGTGTTCTTGGGGAGGCCGTGCAGAATGACGTTTGCATAGTCGAAGTGGGGTGTTACCAGCGCTTGGAAGATTGTTCGGAAGTCCTCTGGTGCCAACATGGGTCTTAGGTGTCGTAGTGTCTTGATCTTGTTGTATATGGCCCTGACGGTATTGTTTATGTGCGCTTTAAAATCGAGATGTTGGTCTAGCGTAACACCCAGGTAGCGTATCGTGGGTTTGCTTGGGAGCTCTGCGTCTCTCGCCTTAAATGTGGTGGGAGGAGAAAAGTTTTTGTTCTTTGTAATGAACAAGACCTCGTTTTTTTTGAAGTTTATATGGAGGTTCTGGGAATGAAGCCAGTCTGTGATTGCGTTGAAACAATTCATTAGGGCTGTGAAGTCAGGTTGCGTGACGTTGAATGGGGCAAGTAGGAGAACATCATCTGCATAGATCAGGCAGGAAAATTCAAAGGAGTGGATGATTTGGCATATAGACTGCATGTATATGTTAAAGAGTAGCACGGATAGAGAGGAGCCTTGGGGTACCCCCTGGCGTTGCTGAAAAGTTTCGGATGTCTTGGAGCCCATCCGTACATGTTGCCATCGGTCTGCCAGGTAGGATTTACACCAAGCCAAGCCCTGGATTCCTTTTTCATGGAGGCGCGTCAGGAGCTGGTCATGGTTGACAGAATTGAATGCTGCGGCAATTTCGAGGAAGATAAGTGCAAACCCATTTTTGATCTTGTCTATTCCTCTGGTTAAGTATTGGTTAGCGAGGTGAGTAGCGTCTCGACTCCATGGGATTCCAGAAACCCATGCTGGCAGGGGTCTAGAGGGGCTGCAAAGTCAATGTGTTGCTGGATCTGTCTTTGGACGACTTTCTCGATTATTTTGGCTAGCAGGGGGATACTTGAGATCGGACGGTATGATTCAACCTTCTGGGGATCAAGTCTGTTATGCTTCAGAAGGGGTCGTATGGAGGTCTGTTTGAGAGATGATGGGAATGTTCCTGTTGAGAAGGATAGGCTCATGATCCTGGCCAAGACTGGTCTGAGTTCAATGCGCATTGCTCTGATCCAGTATGCTGGGCATGGGTCATTCGGTGCTGTGGTGGTATTGATGGAGGCGATAATGTAAGTTATGGCAAGGCAGTGAAAGTAAAATGCAGCAAAGACCGGCCTAACATTTGCCACAGAAGCTGACGATCGCCGCTGCCTGGTTAACTTCCTGCCAGTCCAAACAACCCAGATATTCAATTTTGGGGACGGATATGACCTCAGCCTTGAATATCTGGGTTTAAGTTTCATTGGCAGTGGTTAGCTGCGTTAGAACACCTAGCCACCGCTCCTGAATATCCCCCCACCTAATGTTTCAGGGCATCCAAAAATGAATAGTTATAAGCAGTGCATTTTTCCTAGTAAAAAAGGTGCTGGTACTCATATCTGCATATGTATATCAGCACCTTTTTTACTAGGAAAAATGCACTGCTTATAACTTTCATTAATACAGAAAGATAGGCATCTATATTTGGAAAAACTTAGAAAAGCTAGCAAAATAGTCAGGAAAGCAAAGGTACCAAAATAAAAATAAATAGCCAATGCAATAAAATGCGGGGATAAGACATTTTTCAGATATGTTAGTGAGAGAAGGAAGTGCAAAAGTGGTATTTTCGGACTCAAGGGTGAAGGGGAGGAACATGCAGAAACTGATGAAGATAAAGCAGAATTGCTTAACAAATATTTCTGTTCTGTGTTCAGGGCCCCTGACAGCACTATTATTGGCCAGGAGCAGGACCTCAGAAAACACCCACAAATGGAAGCAAGGGACATCTCTAATGATTTTCATAAGAGTGTCTTCGTGAGGAACTACCTAAACTAAAAGTAGACGGAGCATGGGTCTGGATGGGATACATCCGAGAATACTGAGGGAACTTGGGGACGTTCTAGCAGCTCTACTGTCTAACCTTTTTAATGGCTCTTTGGAGTTGGGAGTGGTGCCAGAGAACTGGAGAAAGGCACATGTGATTCCTTTACATAAAAGCGGACGCAAGGATGGCACTGAGAAGTACAGGCCAGTTAATCTAACCTGTGACTAATAAATTATTGGAAAGGCTACTAATAAAGAGAATAGTGAGGTTTCTGGAGTCCAGTGGATTGCAGGATCTGAAGCAGTATGGATTCATCAGAGGCAAGTCTTGTCAGACAAATCTGATTGATTTCTTTGACTGGGTGACCAGGGAGTTGGACCGAGGGAGAGCCCTAGATGTGTGGTGTACTTAGATTTCAGTAAAGCCTTTGACACCGTTCCACACAGGTGACTTATAAACAAACTGAGCACTCTAGGAATGGACCCTAAAGTTACTGATTGAGTTATAAATTGGTTGAGTGGGAGTCAACAAAGGGTCCAGGTAAATGGAGCTCATTCTGAAGAGAAGGTGGTTACCAGTAACGTACCACAGGGATCTATCTTTGGTCTGATTCTTTTTAACATTTTTGTTATTGATATTGTGGAAGGGCTGTCGGGTAAGGTTTGCTTATTTGCAGATGATACCAAAATATGCAATAAAGTAAACATCTAGGAAGGAGTAACTAACATGAGGAGGGATCTAGCTAAGCTTGAAGAATGGTCTAGAATTTAGCAGCTGAAATTAATGCTAAAAAATGCAGTATCATACACTTGGGCTGCAAAAATCCAATGGAGCAGTGCAGTGTAGGGAGTGAGGTACTTCTGTCCATGAAAGAAGAGCAGGACTTGGGTGTAATTGTGTCTGATGATCTAAAAGTAGCTAAAAGGTAGAAAAGGGGATTGCAAAAGCCAGAAAGATGCTTGGGTGTACAGGGAGAGGAATGGTCAGCAGAAAAAAAGGAGGTGATAGTGCCTCTGCATAAGTATCTGGTGCAACTTCATTTGGAATATTGTATGCAATTCTGGAGACTGCACCTTCAAAAGGATATAAGCCAGGGGTGTCCAACCCTGTCCTGGAGGGCCGCAATCCTGGCAGTTTTTTGGGATAGACCTAATGAATATGCATGAGATATATATGCATTAGAGATATCCTGCCAACCTGACTGGTGTGTGGCCCTCCAGGACTGGATTTGGAGACCCCTGCCTTACACCTCTGTCATTTAAGATTGTGAGTGGGCAAGGTGCAGACGTCCTAGACGTCAAAAAGGGTAGATAGAATTTGTCACATTCCTCCTTGCTTCTCACCACCACCAAAATGTTGGACACCCCTGATATAAGCAGATTGCAGTCAGTGCAGAGGGAGGCTACTAAAATGGTTAGTTTTCATTATGAAGCATATGAGGACAGACTTAAAGATCTTAATATGTATACTTTAAACGAAAAGCGGGATAGAGGAAATATGATAGAGACATTTAAATACCTCCATGGCATAAATGCACAGAAGGGTCTCTTTCAATTGAAGGCAAATTCTGCTACGAGGGTCATAGGATGAGGGTGAAAGGGGATAGACTCAGGAGTAATATGCAGAAATATTTCTTTACAGAAAGAGTGGTGGATGCATGGAAGTCTCCCAGTGGAAGTGGTAGAGACGAGGACGGTATCTGAATTCAAAAAAGCATGGGACAAACAGAGGATCTCTAAAGGAAAAAAATGGGACTATTGTAGTTGATATGGAAGGGCAGGTTAGATGGACCATATGGTCTTTTTCTGCCATCATGTTTCTACACGAGGAGCATCGGTCCATTTTGGCAGGCAATAAATGTGCTGGTACCTTATAAATATGACTTATTTTAATGTAGGGAGGTTTCCATTTCTCTACCCTACAAGATTTCCCTCTATAACATTAGCTAAGGTACCTATTTAATTGATGGCAGCCTCTGTCTCTAAATGGATCACTGTGCCTGAAACCTTTGATTGGAATCGGATATCCTACATGATCTGAATATTGGTGTGACATTTCCAAAGGAGAGGTGTCGCAGTGAGGGAATGAAGAGTTATATAACCCCTGTTAAGGAGGGGTTGAAGTTTCCTTCATTCTTCACCCTACTGGTAAGCAGTCAGCATGCACGGGGGATGCCTAGATCCTTCAGCAAGAGTCCCTGTTTCAGGGGGCATATTATTTTTCAGTTGCAATTGCTCCAATCACTTTCTTCCAGTTTCTTCGTGTCTTCTGCTAGCTATCCATTTGTCCTTTCTTCTCTTTTAGATTTTTTCCATTCTCTCTCTATATCTGCTTTAACATATCGTTTCCCTTTTGCTCTTTCCCCCATTTCTTTCCTTATTCCTTTATCATCCACTCAAATTTCACCCTTCCATTCTCAATCTCCACTTACTCTCCCAATACCCGGCCCATCATAGACTTTTCTTCCCTCCCACACAAAATATATTTACCCCTCTCCATTCTCATTCTCATTCCCCATCCCCCTCCCCTTCTAGTCCTCCCCCAAAATCAGCTCCCTTATAGTTATAGTTCTGCCTCGTCCTGTCTCCTCCACACTATTTAGGAACCTTCTTGCCATTGATCTCCTGGTTCTCTCCTCTACCATTTCTCCTTCTCTCTCTTCTATTTTGTCCTCCAAGTCTGTTGATATGGCAGTGATGCCCTATAATGCTGCGCTCTTCTCAGCTCTGGATGCTTTTGCTCTTCTCACCCCTCGTCTTGTGAAGCGTTCCTTACCTCAGCCTTGGCTCTCCCCCACTATTCGCTATCTTCGCTCCTGTGCCCGCTCTGCTGAGCGTGCCTGACTCAAATCCCGCCCCCCTGAAGATTTCCTTCATTTCAAATTCATGCTTTTCTCTTTCAAATCAGCCTTAGCTCTTGCTAAACAAGATTACTTTGTTCACCTGACTAATTCTCATGCCTCTGATCCTTGCCGTCTCTTCACTGCTCTTAACTCTCTCCTCAAAGTGCCTCCGCCTCTGATCCCTTCTTCTTTTTCTGCCCAAACCCTGGCTGATTGCTTCCATGATAAAATCCACAAGATCACTCTCCAATTTCTCTCTAAGTCCCCTATTTCCCCTTCCTGCTCTCAATCCTCCCCCCTTCTCATCCTACCCTCTCTTCCTTTCCTGAGATTTCTATTGATGAAACTGCTCATCTTCTCTCCTCCTCCAAGCTCAGCACCTGCTCCTATCTCCTCTCCTCTACCGTTGTCCCCTCCATTTCTCATATCCTCAACCTCTCGCTCTCCACTGCTACTGTCCCGGCTGACTTTAAACATGCTGTGGTCACGCCTCTCCTTAAGAAACCCTCACTTGATCCCTCTTGTCCTTCTAATTATCATCCCATTTCTCTCCTTCCCTTCATTTCTAAACTGCTCGAACATGCAGTTTACCGCCGCTGCCTTGACTTCCTCTCTTCCCATGCTCTCCTTGATCCCTTACAATCCGTTTTTCGTCCCTTACACTCTACTGAAACTGCTCTTGTCAAAGTCTCCAGTGACTTGTTACTGGCTAAATCTAAGGGCCTTTACTCTGTCCTTATCCTCCTTGACCTCTCTGCTGCTTTCGACACTGTTGACCATGATCTTCTCCTTGACACTTTGTCCTCGCTTGGTTTTAGGGACTCTGTTCTTTCCTGGTTCTCCTCCTATCTCTCCCATCGCTCCTTTAGTGTATGTTCTGGTGGCTCCTCCTCCTCTGTTACTCCACTCTCGGTTGGTGTCCCCCAAGGTTCCGTCTTGGGTCCCCTCCTTTTTTCTCTCTATACCCAATCCCTTGGTACGCTCATTTCCTCTCATGGTTTTCAGTACCATCTCTATGCTGATGACTCCCAGATCTCTCTCTCTACTCCTGATCTTTCTTCTGCATTCCAGTCCCGGATCTCTTGCTGTCTCTCTGCCATCGCTGCTTGGATGTTCCATCGTCTCTTGAAATTGAACATGGCCAAGACCAAACTTCTCATTTTTTCTTCTAAAATTTTCCTTTTACCTTCTTCTTTTTCAGTCTCTGTGGATGACTCTGTTCTCCAACCTGTTTCTTCCGCTCGCAACCTGGGTATTATTTTTGACTCTTCGCTCTCTTTCTCCTCTCATATCCAACTCATAGCTAAGACCTGTCACTTCTTTCTCAACATTGGCAAAATCCACCCCTTTCTCTCTGAGCTCACTACTAAAACCCTCATCCATTCTCTAATCACCTCCCGTCTTGATTATTGCAACCTGCTCCTTGCTAGTTTCCCACAGACTCATCTCTCCCCCCTTCAGTCTATTCAGCACTCCGCTGCACTTTTGATTTTCCGTCAGCCTCGTTTTGCCCATATCACTCCTCTCAGATTTCTTCACTGGCTCCCTTCCGTTTCCGTATTCACTTTAAACTTCTCCTTTTGACCTATAAGTGTATTCACTCTGTGGCTCCTCAGTACCTTTCTTCTCTCATTTCTCCCTACTTCCCCCCTCGTGAACTCCGTTCTTCTACCCAGTTGCTTCTTGCTATGCCCTTCTCCTCTATTGCCAACTCCAGATTCTGCTCTTTTCACCTTGCTGCTCCTTATGCTTGGAATAAACTTCCTTTGTCTATAAATCAGGCGTCTTCTTTGTCCCTCTTCAAACTTAAGTTAAAAGCTCATCTTTTCACCTCTGCCTTTGGTTCTTGATTTTGCTGTTCTTCTTCCTTCCCCTCTTTTATTTCACCTATCCTACTTCCTCTTACATTTGTTTTTACCTCTTTCCTTTGTCCTGTCTCTACTGCTCTCGTCTCTTTGCCCTTGTTCTTATCTTATCCTTCTCCTTTTCTTGTTTTGTCTTTTTAGATTGTAAGCTTTTTTGAGCAGGGACTGTCTCTTGTGTATTTTATCTCTGTACAGCGCTGTGTGCGCCTGGTAGCACTATATAAATGCTTAGTAGTAGTAGACCCACCCAGCATCCGCTCCCTTCTAGTCCCATTCTCCCATGCCCCCACATCAGCCCATTTCCAGACCTAGCCCCCCATATGCACTTTTCCAGTTCTATTCCAGCCCCCCCATCAGCCCATTTCCACTCCACTTGATATCAGTTATGGCTCAGTTCAGGCAATTTTGCAGGACCATGTGAGGCACAGACATCCTGAGTACGTATGACCTCGATTGGCCACCGTTGGAAACAGGATACTGGGCTTGATCGACCTTGGTCTGACCCAGTATGGCATATCTTATGTTCTTATGAGTTGTGGGCCACTGGGAACTGGATGATCCACCATGTTAATGCTTCAGCACACACATCCATCAAAGTGCAGCAGTTTTGGGCCCAAAACAAGATAGTCACTGTCCCTCACACTCCCTATTGTCCTGACTTGGCCATCTGTGACTTTTTCCTCTTCCCTGGAATGAAAATTAAGCTCAAAGGGTGCAGATTTGACACCATTGCGAAGATTCAGAAAGAGATGAGGATTGTGTTGAAGAGTTTCAAGAAAGAGGACTTTCAGAAGGCATTTGAACAATGGAAAGATCGCTGGGACCATTGCATCAACTCCCAAAGAGACTACTTTGAGGGGGATAGTGGCCACTAAAATCTCAGGTTAGTGCAACATTTTTTATGGGGTCAGTTCGGGAACTTTTTGATAGTACCTCATATAATATAGACCTTGCAGTCTCGACATTAATCGGGATACCACCTCATCATCAAATTGTTTGTGGCTATTTCAGATTTCTCTGTTGTTTGTGTGCTTTTGTGAGCTTTCCCGACTGGTTGTAAGCCAGTGGGCTCTTACGCAGAGTGAATTGATGAAGTGACTTTGGGACTCCTGCTATGTCTATGTAGTGGTGGCTTTTGCAATTGAATCTCATTGATTTTCTGATTCTACAGTGCCTCTTGCCAGCACAAGTTGCAGTTTTGAACTCCAAAGGACATCCTTCTGCTGGAGATTTGTGTCATAGGACAACCATTTTGTGAACCAAAAAGACGCTCTTCTGGTATCTGTGTCACTGACATTATTGTATTTAGCACCATTCAATATGACTTTGTTTTCCCTTTCATCTTTCTTGCAGCAATAGCAAGATACTTCCTTTAAAACCCAGGGTCGGACTTCGTGCTGCTCATGGCTGCTGGAAGGAGGATCATCTGCTTATTTGTCCTGACCGTATTTTGTTTCTACTTGCCCTGTTCCTGCATCATGAGCTTTACCGCTGTGGCTATGCATTTTGTTTTTTTGGTTCTCTGGTATCCTCTGAACTTGTTATTGTTTTTCCTTGGCACAGCTTGTCTGCACTGTTGCAGGACTGGCACTGTACGGTCAGCATAGGGTCAGTTATTAGGATTCCTGCCTGCCGAACTCATTTAATTTTGCTTTTGCAGTCTGTTTTGTAGACTTGCCCTGTGCCAGAGGAGGGAGGTGGTTTTCATCTGGCAGTCACTTGTCTATTCCCAAAGGTCACTTATGCACTCTGATACAAGATTGAGCTTCAAATTGAACAAAAGCCCTACCCTTTGCCCTTATGGCAGTGTGTATTTCCCCCAACCTGACACCATATGAAATAGTTACTGGCCGTCCAGCTACTTCTCCACATGCCTTGGCAGTTATCCCAGACCCCCAGTTGTTGCGCAGCGATATCTTAACTTATTGTGCACGATTGCACTCAGCCCTGTCTGTTTCCCCTTTATTGAAGGTGAATCCTCAACAAGATGCTCCTCCAGAATCATCCCATCCGGACATGAAACCCAGGGGATTGGGTCCTGATTAAGAATTTGCATCCAAAGATACTTCTGGCTCCGAAATATATGATGGGATATTCAGCCTGTAAAGTGGAAGAACATTTTCGTTGGATATATCTCACGCAGTGTAAGAAGGCTCCCTCACAAGATCTGGAAGGTGGTTCTCCGCATCAATGATTCAAGAATACAATGCAGACTCCTCAGACAACAGTGATATTGCAGAAAATACTTTTTATGATTTAAAGTAAAATGGACTCAGTGAACTTTGAGTAATTGTATACAGAATATATCTTGTCCTCAGAATTTGACAATCTGGTAAGAGGGCTTAGTGGCTTTAGAAGGAGATTATTTTGTGTGTGGTACTTTTGTATATACAGAGCTTCCCAGAGGTTGGTTAGGTACTTGCTATATAGCCCTGGTGGATACCACAAGGTGAAGTGAACCTTACTATATTACTTTGTTATCAATCCTGAACAAATCTTTAAGAAGAAAATAGGATGTTTCCCCTCCGGATGAAGTCATAGTGGCTGCTCTGCTTCTTACTGAGGCAATTAGTGTGTATTGCAAGATCCAGTGAACAAAGTGTCAACTTATGCAGCCCAAAACCGAATGGTTTTAGATTATCTCCTAGCAAAGGAAAATGGTGTGTGCGGAGTAATAGTTGATTTTTGTTGTAGTATGCTTGATAATAATGGAAAAGTAGTAAAAGGCATATTGGATAAAGTTTCAAGTGATAGTAAATGTAAGTTCTTTTTCAGCTCTATTTGATTCTGTTTCTTCATTTTGGAATTCATTATCCAGGCCTTTGCAAGGCTTATTAGCTTCATTGCTTGGCATTTTGGGGATTCTCATTTTAGGAGCATTAATTCTCTGTGTACTATCAGCTTGCTGTAAGAAATCAGTAGAATCACTGATCCCTACATTGATGTTACAGACTGACCCAGAATCTAGTTTTAATTCTACTTTAATGGCAATGTCTGAGTTTCCTTACTTTGGGAATGATTCGTTACAGAATCAGAGGAGGGACTGAAAGTAAGTTTGTTTGTACAGGGTGGTGTACACAACCGGACTGTCTAAGTAAACCTGAGAAAGAGTTACAGTTGTTCAGAACTTTGCTTAGAAATAAACTTCATATATTTGCTTACTAAGTAGGTGAAGAGGTACATGTCCTATAAATAAAGAAAAAGGGCAGCTTGTACTCCAGCCTTTTAGTCTCAGGGTTACTAGATATCAAGAAGTCAGCAGTAAATGGAAATTACACTAACCTGGTAATTGTAGTTCCTGGAGGGTCCAGTTTAGTCCTCCAACATCGGGTAGTGCCCCTCCTCCTGCAGCCTGGAGACTGGACCAATCAAGTCTTCTGTAGTATATATGCAGACGGAGCTCCCAGAAGCCCCTAGTGTACTAGTAACAAAGCATACTTAACGAAGCAACACATTAGATTAATATACAAAATGACATAATGAAAATGACATAATTAAAGAACAATTTGTTTCCCCCCCACAAAAATATCCAACTTTCTCTCCAAACGAGGAAGTCAGAACACTGTATTGCGCTGGAACCAACGCCCCAGAAATCAAAATACAGCTCCGTATCAGAAATCTCAGGAGCTGACTGAACACCTGAGAAAGGAAGAGCCATAGCCAAAAACGCGGCTGCAAAAAAGGTTCGAACGGCAAGAGGAACCGTCTTATGATCCACCATTCGGAAAGCGCGCCGCATTTTTATAACAGATAGTCGGGAGGGAAGGAGGACTAAACTGGACCCTCCAGGAACTACAATTACCAGGTTAGTGTAATTTCCATTTCCTGTTCGGTAATCCAGTTTAGACCTCCAACATCGGGATGTAACAGAGCAGTTAAGACCGGGCGGGACCTTGCCATCCGGCGCGCAGAACCGCCGAACAAAAGAGGAATCCCGAGCCGCTGACACATCTAAACGATAGTGTGTACTGAAAGCATGCAGAGACGACCAGGTGGCCACCTTACAGATATCTGCTGGCGGAACTAGGCTATACTCCGCCCAAGCGGTAGCCCGAGCCCTAGTGGAATGATCCAGTAGCCCCTCCGGAACAGACCGCTGCTGCAACAGATACGCAGACGCGAACGCTTCCTTGAGCCATCTTGCAACGGAGGCCTTAGCCGCCGCTTCCCCTTTACGTGCACCACCGAAGAGCACGAATAACCGGTCAGTCTTCCGAAAGATTCGGTAGCCTTCAAAGAACGACAAGGTGCACGACCCACATCGAGACGGTGAAGACCTTTGTCCGCCGACCCGACAGAGTGGGAAGAAAGAACTGGAAGAAACACTGCCTGATTCACATGAATAGGGGAAACCACCTTCGGCAAAAAGGAAGGGACCGGGGAAAAAATCACACAAAAAAGGTTCTCGGCAGGACAATGCATGTAGATCTGAAATACGCCGTGCCGAACCGATGGCTACAAGAAAAACCGTCTTCAGCGTAAAATCTTTCAGAAACGCCCTACTCAGGGGTTCAAAAGGTTCACGAACCAGGGCCCGCATCACTAGATTCAAGTCCCCCGGAGGAACGAAAATCCTGCGGGAGGGCCGCAAATGAAAAACAGTCGTAAGAAAACGACGTACGTCCGGATAAGAACCGTAGAGACGGCCTAAAACTTTGCCTCAATAACAAGAGATAGCCGCCAACCGGACTTTCAGAGAACTAGCCGCAAGGCCCTTATCAAAAGCAACCTGAAGAAACTGAAAACGACGGAAACGGAAACCGTCGCCGCCCGGACTCCACGCCGGGAGCACCAGTCTTCAAAGATCCCCCAAATCCGAACGTAAGTAAGAGAAGTGGACGTTTCCCCCGCCCGCAGTAGGGTAGAAATCACCGCGGGGGGAGTAACCCTTCTTTTTCAGCCGAGCCCTCTCCATGGCCAAACCGTATGCGAGAATTGACCCACTTGGGGCATCCGCAAGGGTCCCTGAAAAAGAAGATTTGGCAGCGTGGATAGGAGCCAAGGAATGCCGTCGCTCAGCCGCACCAGATCGGCATACCAGGGCCACCCAGGCCAGTCCGGGTCCACCAGTAACACTCGACCCCGATGGCCCTCGATGCGCTGAACGACCCGGCCAATCAGAACCCACGGAGGAAAGACATAAAGAAGGCCGGACGTTGGCCACGGCTG
Organism: Ichthyophis bannanicus; assembly: GCA_033557465.1. Taxonomy (NCBI): domain Eukaryota; kingdom Metazoa; phylum Chordata; class Amphibia; order Gymnophiona; family Ichthyophiidae; genus Ichthyophis; species Ichthyophis bannanicus. Next base: position 122,452,725 of record CM066050.1, on the reverse strand, counting down.
AATGAGAGCGTCGAGCCCCTCGGACATACGCTCCCTTTGCCTGCTGAAGAAGCGTCCTGTCTCGGCCGATTGAAATGTCGCCATGAGATCCATGAAGGGCGGCCCCCCCCCCCCCCCGACGAACTATTTGCGCGTAAACGTGCGGGTTTAGCTCCCACTCTCCGGGGTCCACCCGCACTCTGCAGAGAAAATCGGCCTGAACCTTGTCTGCGCCTGCAATAGGCGCTGCCGAGATGGCCGGAAGACGAGACTGCACCCAAGTGACCAAGGCCATCGCTTCTGATTCCAGGGCCATGCTGCCGATGCCCCCTTGGCGATTGATGTAAGCTACGGTGGTCGCAATGTCCGAGAGGACTCGCACCGGCCGGTCAAGAACTAGGGCTTTGAGGCCAAGAGGGCTAGCCGCACCGCCCGCCATTCGAGGAGGTTGATCGACCAAGAAGTCTCCAGGGGAGACCATTCCCCTTGAGCGAAGCGGGTCTCGCAGTGAGCCCCCCAGCCGGTTAAGCTGGCATCCGTTGTGAACGGAACCCAAAGTGGAGGCTCCAGGGAATCCCCCGCGCCAGGTTCTCGGAGGAGAGCCACCACCGGAGTGATCGGCGAACCGCCCTTGGGCAAGTCAATCTCCTGTTCAACGAGTCGAATTGGTTGGACCAACGGCGCAGCAGGGCACTCTGCAGCCGGGCGCATGTGGAAGCGCGCCCAGGGCACCACCTCCAAGGTTGCTGCCATCGTACCGAGGAACTGTAGCTATCACCATGCAGACGGAGCGGGCATCCCCCTGAAGAGTCGGACAAGAGACCGAATGCGGCGCTCCGGCAGGCACACCAAGCCCCGTGCTGTGTCGAGGCTCACTCCCAGATACTCGAGATCCTGAGTCGGGCACAGACAACTCTTGCATTCTTTCACCACCCAGCCGAGGGACCGCAGCAGAGCCACCACCCTGCTCGTGATGTGCACACACTCCCGACTGGACTTTGCCCGAATCCACCAGTCGTCGAGATACGGATGGACCAGGATGCCCTCTGAGCACAAGGCCTCCGCGACCACTACCATCACGTTTGTGAAGGTGCGGGGGGCCGTGGCGAGACCAAATGGCATGGCCGGAAATTGGAAGTGGCCCCACGGAAGAGCGAAGTGGAGAAACCGTTGATGAGACGGCCGGATGGGAATGTGTAATGTGGTCTGCAGCGGCTGTGGAAGATCCTGCAGCAGGGGCTCTGAGGAGGGGGGAGATAAGGTGCTGGGGGACCCAGCTAGCAACGCAGTGGGTATGGGGAAAGCCTCCGGGATGCAGCGTGCAGGTGTAACACAAGCAAGCTATTAATGTACCCTTTGGCTGATTACATTTCACATATAATACAGCCATAGAAAAAAGCATTGTAGAGACTTAAACCACCTTTCCTCTTCTTGTGTGGGGTTTCATTTATTTATTTATTTATTTATTTATTTATTTATTTTTTTTGCATTTAAAACAAAAAGCAAGGAAGGCTCAGGGAAACCCAAGACTGTTTAAGAAAAGGATTTTGAAACTGCACGTGCCTCCACAGCATGATTAAGTGTGTGGAAACTGCTGTTTAGAGCTGTTGCCTCTAAAAAGAAACACTGAAGAAAAAAACAAAACAGCCGCTGGCACCGAAAAACTGTCAGGTATTCGCAGAACTGAGAAGGGAACTGTCAGTCATTCACTGTGCTGGCATAGAGGAACTTTCAAGGTCAGGGTAAGGCAATTACAGTGAGTGAAAGTAGGGAAATTAGAGTGGGATCCCTCCGCAGCCATTCAGACCTCCATGGTAGGGGCTGAAAGGTGTTTCTGGGGAGGGATGTAGAAGCTCAATCCAGCCATAGGAAAATTACAGTGAGCATGCTTAATGAGGCCGAGCCCAAAACAGTCCGGATCCAAAACACTGACTTAAAACCTCAACCAAATGGTATATTGAATAAGACAGGTACAATAATCAGTAGGACGTACAAAGTAACCCGGCTGCAGTTTGTGGACTAAAAAGTCAAAGTAGGCACTTCCAACTCAGGGGCAGCCGGTCCGGATACAGCTGAAAGCATCCCAGAGCAGCTGAGGCAAGGAAGAAAAAACAAAAACAGAGTACGCACAGTTTTCTTACAGAAAATGATACCTGAACTTCCTGGAGGTATTCAAACTCTCGTGGTAAAGACTCAGTGCAGCGTAAAGCCAATGGAGAGCTCCCCCGAAGCCAAGCTCCGGAGTTCCCAAGTTCCTCAGGGGAAGCAAGATGCGGGGGAAGAGCAGAGCTGATGCCTGAGGTCCCTGTGTTTCTTCTGACAGCCTATGCAGCTTAAACCTGAATAAGGCACAGGGAGAACTAAAAAGAAATAACTGCGTCCCCCGGAACAGGCATTTAACAATATTCCCCATAATAGGTAATGCCTCAGCCAGCCTTCTTTGTTGGGCACAGTGGGGAATGGAAGCCATGAGCCCTGCACCCTTCGTCAGTGACTCAGCATTGTACTGTGGCTCTGAATTGCATACTGTTCTCTATCCATGCCTTCTGTACTTTTTATCCATTATGTTCATACAGAGGCAGAGAAAAAAGTAACCTCTGCACAACTGACCTCTAGCAAGTGTTGTGGAAAGAAGAAAAAAACTGAAACAACAATATAGCTTTTAGAAGCCAGCAGAAAAGTAATCTGGCTTCCCGCCAAAAACCGAGGCTCATTAGCTATTCAAAATGGCCACCAGCAAAAATAAAACACCAAAAGAGTGAATTAAAACCCCCAAAAGCTAAGGAATTAACTTAAAAAGTCAAAGAAGAAGGTGGGAGGGTTGCAGGCATGAGAGAAATGCCTAAAATCGCTGAAAAATCAAGAAAAATCAATCGAGTTACCACAGAGCTGCAAACAGCAGAGGGAGAAGACATTCTAGTTCTGAAGAAACTGCAGCACAGCTCTTACAGATGCCAGAGTCAGTCATTGTACCTCTGCGGGACCCACAAATCCCACATTGAGGTTTGGCAGCCATGCTAAGGCAACCTGCTTCCAGGGGGAAAGAAGGAAACAGGAACAGGGAAGCCCACAGCAAAGGGACTAACCATATTCAAATCAGTACAGCTTTAAAATTAAAACGTTTTTTTTTGTTTTTTTTTACAGAAAACAAAATACTCCCCAGAATCCTAGGGGTGCCCTGAGCAAAATCGCCAGCAAAAGAAACCCCAAAAATGCCAGGGGAACCCGTGCACAAGTGTTAAAAAGTGCCCTTAAAAAGCACACTTTAGAAATCCAAAATGGCCGCCGCACCTTTCCACCCACAATAAAAAAAGGCGCGAAAATACAAAGGTAACCAAATAATATGGAAAAGAAAGAAAACAACCCTCTAATACAGGGCAAGCGAAAAAAATCAGGAAAAAGTGCAATTCGGAAGCCAGGGGAGCCGACAGAGCCTCTGACAATGCAAAAAACAACAGAGCTGAAAAGATAAAGCAAGGAAAATTCCTACCAGCTCAGTGAACAGCAAGGAACTCAGCCAACTTCTCCAAGTGACAGGCAATGCTGTAGCAGGTATGGCTCTTCCCCGAACAGTCTTGGGGAGAGCTCAACCCAGGTTTCAGATATTCCCAGGCAGGAAGGCAGGAGCCCAATGCAGGTCTGGCTTCCTCCAGGATGTCCCCTGTTTTTTAAAGATACAGCTACCTAGCAAAGAAATGGTAAATAAAGGACCCAAAATAAAACCCCAAAAGAACTAACTAACTAGTGTTGCTCCTTCAAGTGTCACTTAGTGTGCCCAGAAAGGGCACAGAAGTCTGCAAGCTGCAAGGAGACTGGACACACTGGAGGCTTCTGGGAGCTCCGTCTGCATATATACTACAGAAGACTTGATTGGTCCAGTCTCCAGGCTGCAGGAGGAGGGGCACTACCTGATGTTGGAGGACTAAACTGGATTACCGAACAGGAAACAGTTATGTCTTGGAATACATGTATGTCTCCTCATACTGACCTATGCTGATTAGAAATTGACCTATGATGTGATGAATACGTAATACCTGACGTGTAACAATAAAGTGAAATTATGCTGTATCATCCAAAAGAGCCTTATAAATAAAGTAAACCATGGCTAATAGTTAGAGTAAACAAAGAGAACTTGTTTCTATTTGTTTCTCTCCGCTAAAGCTTTGGTGTATTTATGTATCTATATAGAAGTGTGTGGTAATTTTATTGCTGTCTTTAGATTACCTTCTCATTGCTTTGAATGTAGTTTTCTGTGACTCCAAGAGCCCTGCAGGTTGCTGGTGAGGGGAGGGCAAACATAAGCCCACAGATTTCTGGTCACTAACTTTCCCCTCTAGCACAGCTTTAATTCAGGGTATAGTTCTCATCTAATGGCTATGAAGTTACCTCTCCCAGCTTATCTGTCTTTCCCCAGCATAGATTCCTTGCCGAGATATCTTAATCTACTAGGTGCAGGCTTCACTATGGTTTATCATCAGGACATCTCACAGAAAACACACTGCTTTCTTGTCAACTTTCCACTGATAATTATTTCCATCAAGCTCCTACCTTGCTTCAGGGTCCGAGAACTAAGCCCAGTGAATTCACCTGTGTTTCCTTATGATGTGTGTTACTACTTACCCTGCTTCTTTACAACCTTTATTTGTTTAATTCCAGCAGCTTTTTAAGTGTATCACTGCCTTTGCCTGTGATCTGAACCCCTACTGCTTCCTCACTACATCTCCCAGACTGCCTTTCTCCAATGCAGACTCATTCATTGTCAAGATCAGGACACAGAAGAACTCCATCTCCCAGAATTACTATGCGCTCACTTCCTTTCACAGTTCTCATAATGTTCTCTGTATCTTCCTCTAGTGTTCCATTGCTATATAACTGGTGACAAGCTGCACAGTTGTCACGGTATGGATATCCTAGAGGAGAGGAGAGGAGAGACAGGAGATTATAGTAAAAATGTTTAATATTTGAAAGGTACTAACGTACAAGAAACAACCCCTTTCCAAAGAATGGGGAACTAGGAGACATGATCTGAAGTTGCAAGGAGGTAGATTTAGAAGCAACATCAGAAAATATTTCTATACAAAAGAAAGTGCTGGAGATAAAAACAGTGATGGAATTCTACAAGGTCTGGGTTAAACCCAGAAGGTTCCAGAATAATGCAATGATAATGTCTAGGGCCCATGACTGGGGAGCTTTGATGCATGACACATGCAAAAGGTGGCACACAATGACTGGTTTTAGCGAGGTGGGAGGCAACTATAAAATAGGGGAAAAAAGAACCGATACGTGCTAGTGGGTTATGACTCATTGGAGGCTGGTTCTGATGGAGCTACAAGCCAAAGGAGGAGCAAAGTTCTAACAGGGTATTTTTAAGCCTGTTTGGACCAGATTGTTTTTTTTGCCTAAAAGTAGCACAAACATGGTAAAAACTTGAAAGCTGATTAATTGCAAAATTTTACAGTATCATGTTTTGTCTAAGGATGTATCTGTCTTGCAACTTTAGAAAAAGGAGATGAAATCCAGAGAAACAATGTACACTTATTTTTTTGCAATACCCTGAGAGACTTTTGCTTCAAAAGTTAAAATGTAAATCACACAAAAGTTCTAGTTCTTTTTTTTTTAACAGAAAGTTGTACTTAAAATAAACCTTCATATACTGTCTATGGATAAGTACACAGAAAATCTGCTTTGATTTTTTTTGTTCATGTTACTTTAAAAATAGCACATTGCAAACCAGAAAACAAGCATGCAGATATCTAATATTGTACACCATACTGACAATGTGATTACAATTTGGGCAATTTAGGGTTCAGAATAAGTCTAGATTGTGGAAACAATGAACCTGCACATGCCAATAGTGCATACATGAAACTAAGTAGAATCCAGTCCCTTCTTAATCTTTATATCTTTTAAAATAAAATCTAGATAAACTCTGTAAGCGGATTAAGTTATTCATTACTAGTATTTTTCTGTCTGCAAAGTATATGCAGAGACAGCTTAGGTGTCAAACAAAAGGCTGATTTCAGGCTTTAGATCAGGTGCTTTTTCCTGCATTATGTGATGCTAAAACTTTTAGAGGAATTAGTCTTAAAAGAAAAAAAACAACAAATTTATCAGAACTAATTCAAAGAGATGGTCCTCTTTGGAGCATAATAGAGTCTAGAGTATGACAATAGGTGATACCTCATCAGAGTAGAAGCTGTAGCTGCAGGGTAATTACTCAGACAGAACGCACATTTCCTCTCAGTAGCAATTTACTACTTTGGGTTTTACAGCAAATGGTACAGAGAAAATGATAAAGCCTACTAATTACATTGCTAGTATTTTGAAAATCTGATCCTCTATTCCTTGGCATATTAACATTCTATTTTGTAGTTCATCTAGTTTAAAGTAGGGATTTATTTATTTGTACTTTTAAACTGCATTTCCAAAAAGCTATTAGCAGCCAACACCACAATACAATCCAGATATTTTGAACCTTTCACCCCCTATCCTAAGCTACCCCAAATAAATACGTCTTCAGTCCCTATCTAAATTTCTTTAGGTGCCATTCCATCCTCAGCTGCGCAGAGGGCATTCCACATGCGTTGTTTGCACAGAGGAAGCTTTAATATGGCGACGCACTCTCTTAACCTCCTGACTAGGGATTGACAGTAAATCCCTTCCTTGGGAAGGCAAGAAACTACCTAGTATGCATAAATGTAACTTTGATGGGTCCAGACCTCATATAACCTTATGCACTAGCAATAGGATCTTATATTGCATCCTAAACTTAACAGGTAGCAAGGGCAGCTGGATTAGGACTGGGGTTATGTAACCAAATCTCCTAAACCCCTTTATAAATGTTTTGCCACTGTATTTTGGACTAACTACAAGAGCTAAAAATCTTTCAGGTAAAGCACAGTTACTTACCTGTAACAGATGATCTCTTGGAACAGCAGGAATAAGTCTTCACATATGGGTATCATCGGTACCGACGGAGCCTGCACGGGAACGCTCCCCAGCATCCAATAAGAAAGCTTTTGAGAGCATCCCACAGCGCCTGCATGCTGCCTTCCCGCCTTTCCCAACCGCCTCTCTCCAGTTCAAGTTTTAAAGCTGAGACAAAGAGAGAGAGAGGGAAGGAGAGATAGATAGAGAGATACAACTCCTAGGGGAGGTGGGTGGGTTGTGAAGACTTATTCCTGCTGTTCCCAGAGATCACCTGTTACAGGTAAGTAACTGTGCTATCTCCAGGAACAAGCAGGAATGAGTCTTCACGTATGGGGACTCCCTAGCTGCAGATGCCAGGGAGAGACCCCAAAGTTGTGTGTCCTTGAAAAGGGCTCCACCTCCCCCCATGGATCTCTGGCATCCAACCAGGGTAGGTGGGAAGGAGTTGATTAGGAATGGAACAGGTGTTTGAGAACAGCCTGACCAAATGAGGCATCCCGGCGGGAGTCCTTTGTCCAAACAGTAATGGGCTGTGAAAGTATGAACCGAGGCCCATGTGGCCGCTCGACAGATTTGGTCAATGGACACAGAGTTTAGGTGAGCCATTGAGGCTGCCATGGCCCTCACATTGTGAGCTGTGACATGGCCTTCCAGAGAAAGGTTCCTACTCTGGTAGGCGAACGAAATGCACTGAGCAATCCAGTTGGACAGTGTTCTCTTAGAAACTGGAAGTCCTAAATGGGAAGGATCAAAAGCAACAAAGAGTTGAGAAGACTTTCTATATTGCTGTGTTCTTTGTAAGTAAAAGGTGAGAGCTCTTTTACAATCCAAAGTATGAAGATTCCTCTCTGCACTTGATGCATGAGGTCCTGGAAAAAAAACAGGTAAGTATACCTCCTGGTTCAGATGAAAAGGCAAGACCACTTTGGGCATAAAGGGTGGATTGGTCCTGAGGACTACTTTATCATGATGGAACCTTGTATAAGGAGGATTAGCCACCAAGGCTTGCAACTCACTGATGCGACGTGCTGAGGTGACTGCAATGAGAAAGATAACCTTCCAAGAAAGAAATTTCAAGGAGGTGGTGGCTAAAGGTTCAAAGGGTGGCTTCATAAGCTGGCCAAGAACCAGATTTAAGTCCCATGCCACTGGAGGTGGTCTAATGGGAGGTTTAGTTAAAAGAAGGCCTCTCATGAATCTTGCTATAAGAGGATGAGAGGAAACAGGCTGTCCATTAAGAGGCTTGAGGGACGCTGCAATAGCACTCAAATGGACTCTTACCGAATTTGTTTTGAGGCCTGTATGGGAAAGATGCAGAAGATACTCTAGTAAAGAATTCAAAGGTATTGCAAGAGGGTTAACACCCTTCTCTGAACACCAAATGGTAAATCTTTTCCATTTGAAAGCATAGGAACGTCTAGTGGAAGGCTTTCTAGAAGCATGAATAATATCTCTGACTTGCTGAGAGAGATGGAAAACTTGAAGGTCTAGGCCTTCAGCAACCAGGCCCTGAGATGGAGAGACTGGGGGTTTGGGTGCCACAACATTCCGTCTTCCTGGGAGAGAAGATCTGGAGCATAGCCCAACTCCAGGGATGGAGCTTGAGAGAGATGCAGAAGTAGAGGGTACCACACTTGGCGTGGCCAATGTGGTGCTATGAGGATCACAGAACCTCGGTCTCTCTGAAGCTTGAACAGTGTTTTGGGAATTAGGGGAATAGGTGGAAAGGCATAAAGGAAGTCTTGACCCCAGTGAAGGAGGAAGGCATCCTTGGCCTGAACTCCCTGACACGGAATCCTGGAACAGAACCGGGGAAGTTTGGCATTCCACGGACTTGCAAATAGGTCTATGTCCGGGGTTCCCCAAATTCAAAAAATCCTGGCTACCTGGTCCCTGTGGAGGGATCACTCGTGTGGAAGCAGAACTCGACTGAGTCTGTCTGCCCAAGAGTTTTGAACGCCTGGAAGATATACTGCCATAAGATGAATCTGATGCTCTCTGGCGAAGGCCCACAGTCGCAAAGCTTCGTTGCAAAGTGACAGAGAGCCAGTCCCTCCCTGCTTGTTTACATAGAACATAGCTACTTGATTGTCCGTGTGGATGAGGACTGTCCTGTAGCTGAGCAGGGAGTGGAACACTCTGAGAGCTAAGAACATTGCTCTGAGTTCCAAGAGATTTATGTGTAGTGAAGTCTCCTGTGGAGACCAGATGCCCTGGGTGGAGAGATCTTGCAGATGAGCTCCCCAACCCATTGGAGAGGCATCTGTTGTAAGGGTTGCTTGGGGAAGTGACTGTTGAAAAGGGGACCCCAGCAACAGGTTTTGAGAGGACTTCCACCACTGGAGAGACCAAAAAAGGCGACTGGAGTTTGCTATTTTGTCTGACAGGCAACCTGATGCCTGAGTCCATTGGGTGGACAAAGTCCATTGAGCTGCCCTCATGTGAAGGCGAGCATATGGAACCACATGCACAGTGGATGCCATGTGGCCTAAGAGTTGTAACATTTCTCGAGCAGTTAAAAGGGGCTTTAACTGTATTTGGGAGGCTAACTGCACCAAGCGTAGGCAACGGGCCTGAGGAAGATAGGCCCTTGCAGTTGTGGTATCCAACAAAGCCCCTATAAACTCGAGGGACTGAGTAGGGGTGAGATTGGATTTTGTGATGTTTATTACTAGTCCCAAATACTGAAGGACACGCATTGTGCAGGTTAGGCAAGTCTTGGCCTCTGCTTGAGAAGGAGCTTGAATGAGCCAGTCGTCCAGATATGGGAAGACGAATATTCCTAGAGTGCGTAGAAATGCAGCTACTACTGCCATGCATTTCGTGAACACTCGTGGTGCAGAGGCCAGACCAAAAGGAAGCACCCTGTACTGGTAGTGCTTCCCCTGAAAAAGGAACCGAAGGAACCTTCTGTGAGTTGGATGGATGAGTACATTTATTTATTTATTTATTTAACATTTCTTCTATACCGTGCTATTATAATCAATGCGGTGTACATCGAACAAAACATACTACAATGCATACAAGCAACATTGAGTTTACATAGAACAGGAAAAGAAACATAGGACAACCGGGGTAACTATTCACAGGGTAACTATTTACAGGTTAAATTAGTATTGTCACCAATACTCTAAGCTAATTTGGTATCATCTTCATTTTGTGGACAGGCGTAAAAATAGTGGGTGGGCAAGAGTATAGGCTAACCATTTTCTGGTTGTAATAAGGTGATATGGTAGCTGTGACATGAGGGAAGTTTACCCGATGTGTGGGTGTCAGGGTTGGTGTCAGGGTAGCATATTGTGAATAGGTGGTGTTTCAAAGCTTTACGGAATAGGATTAAGCTTTTGATGCCACGGATTTCATGAGGAAGGGCATTCCAATTTAGGGGAGCGAATATAGAGAAAGCCCTGTTGGATGTGGTCTTAGTACATGACGTTATCATCTTGGGGACTATTAAGGTGTTCATTGCAGTGGATCTCCTGTCTCTGTTTTCCAGGGTGCTGTGGATTAGTTTGCTAATCGGTGTAGGTGGGTAGTTATTCAGGGCTTTGAAAGTAAGGACTAATGACTTATATTGGAGTCTGGCGTGTAACGGTAGCCAATGCAGATTTTTCATGATTGGTGTTATGTGGTCAGTTCTTGATGATCCAGAGAGAACTCTTGCGGCTGCATTCATAGCCAGGCGGAGCGGATTTAAAGTTGATTGAGGCAGGCCATGGAGGACGATGTTCGCAAAGTCCAGGTGTGGGAGGACTAATGCCTGAAAGGTTGTCCGGTAGTCATTGGATTCCAGTAGGGGGCGGAGGTGACGTAATGTTCTGATCTTGTGATATATAGACTTTGTAACGTTCTTCACATGTGTGGTCATATCTAGGTGCTGGTCCAATGTGATGCCCAGATATCTGATTGTAGGTTTGGACTTCAATTCTACATCGTTGACAAGTAGCGATGGGGGGGTATGAATTTACGGTTCTTCGTAACAAAAAGGACATCAGTTTTACTATGATTGATCCGAAGGTTTTGTGTCAGCAGCCAATCAGCTACCGCTCCGAAACAATTGATTATTGGGGAGAACACTGGTTGGTCAATTTTGAACGGCATGTAGAGGAGGATGTCGTCTGTGTACGCCAGGCACCGTACGTTGAAAGATCGGATCAAATCACATATCGGCTGCATATATATATTGAACATTAGTGCCGATAAGGACGATCCTTGAGGTACCCCCTGAGACTGCAGGAATGGTTCCGAGGATGTATGACCTGTTTTTACTTGTTGCCACCTGTTGGATAGGTAGGATTTACACCATTCAAGTGCTGTGCTTTGAATCCCCTTTTCTTTCAGGCGTTGTAGAAGTATGTCATGATTCACAGAGTCAAAGGCGGCGGAGATGTCCAGGAAGATGAGGACAAATCCTTGTTGGATGCTGTCCATTCCAGTGACCAATTCGTTGAATAGGGTTGTGAGGACTGTGTCGACGCCATGCGCTTCCCTGAAGCCGTGTTGTGACGGGTCTAGTGGAGCTTCAGTGTCAATATGGTGCTGGAGTTGTTGTTGAGCAGCTTTTTCTATGATTTTTGCAAGTTGGGGGATGCTCGAGATTGGCCTAAAAGATTCGACTTTGGACGGGTCAAGTCTGCTATTTTTTAATAGGGGCTTGATGGAGGTGTTTTTCAGGCGCTGTGGGAACGAGCCTGTTAGAAAAGACTGGTTCAATATATTGCACAGGATTTGGCTTAGGTCATGACGCAGCTCTTTGATCCAATTGGCTGGACAGGGGTCGTTGGGTGCTGTGCTGGGATTGATAGAGGCGACAATGCTCTCCATCTCTCTATTTGAAACCACAGTGAAATTACATAGTGGAGTTTCTTGGGGTGCCTTAGACGGTATGGGTGAGGTACTGCTACTCATGTTTATGTTGGTCTTAATCATCTTTGATTGCAAGTAGTTTGCAAAGTCCTGTGGTTGGGGCATTGAGGTGTACATGGGTGTACGCATCCTTGAGATCTAGAGAACAAAGTCAGTCCTGACTCTGAAGGTATGGAAGCAGAGCACCGAGAGAAATCATCTTGAATTTCTCCTTGAATAGAAATTTGTTCAGTTCTCTGAGATCTAAGATGGGTCTGTAGCCCCCTGTTTTCTTTGGAATAAGAAAATAAGGGGAGTAGAACCCCGTGTCTTGTTGGGCAAGAAGGATGGCAATCTCCTGACCTAGAAGGTTGAGGAGAGATGTTGGAGAATTGAATTGTTTCACCATGGTGTGAGGGGGAAGGCTTAAGAAATGAAGCTTGTACCCTTTCCCTTATGATGGAGAGTGTCCATTGCTCTGCTGTGATTTGCTCCCATCTGGGAGCAAAGTAAGTCAACCTTCCTGGGATGGTAAGGGTCTCTGGTTCTTCCAGCGCTAGAAAGGCTAAGTACTCTAGTCGCAAGTCAAAGACCCTGAGGAGGCCGAGGCTGCTGGGCCGTGGAAGGTCTAGCTGCCTTTGACTTGGCCTGTTTAGGTGGTTGCTGACGCTTTGCAGCAAAACGACCTGCAGAAGATGCCTGCTGACCATAAGCAGGATAGTATCTTCCCTTTTTGGAAAAAGATGTCTTTTTAAACAATCTTTTCTTAACAGGAGCAGAGGTAGACTTTGAAAGTCGATCCAGAGCAGAGTTTTCAGCATCCATCTGAGTGGCCTTTGCTTGCCAATCCTTACCAAAAAGGTTTTCACCTGTACAAGGGAGATTTCCCAATTGATCTTGGACCCAGAGCTCCAAATCAGAAGCTTGTAGCCAAGCAATTCTGCGTGCCCCTATGGCAATAGCCGAAGCTCTGCTTACACACTCAAAAGAGTCAAAGGCTGCACGGTTGGAAAATTTGGAGACATCTTGGGCATGTTTGAGCCAAGTGAGAAACTCCTCTCTTTTATCCTCTGAAATGAAAGGGGTTAAAGTCTGCAGATGATCTGTGACTTCTTTTAGAAACATTCCTATATAGAGGCTATAGGAATTGATCCTAGCAGCTAGAATAGCAGCTTGGAAAACCCTTCGGCCAAAAGCATCTAGGGTCCTGCATTCACGTCCTGGAGGATTAGATGAGTGTCTCTTTGCACTCTTTATCTTCCTCATGGCAGACTCTACCACAATAGAGTGGTGAGGAAGCTGAGTCTTGTGGAAGCCAGGACAAGGAGGGACACGATACATGGTGTCTAACCTGCGAGAATGAGGAGAGGTGGTGAGAGGTGTCTCCCACATCCTCAACAAGAGATCATACAGAATCTCATGAACAGGTAAAGTAGCTGCCTCCTTAGGAGCTTTAGAATATTGTAAAATATCCAACTCCTTGGCTCTGGGTTCTGACTCAGGGGCCACTGTGATAGAGAGGCCCCTAGCCACCTCCCTAACAAAGTCTTGAAAAGACAAGTCTTCTGGAGGAAACATTCTTCGTTTAGGTGAAGAAGACTCCTGAGGAAGAAGTATCGATGCTTCTACAGAACCCTCAGACTCATCAGAGTCCTCAGAGGAATCGAAGTATCGCCTGTCTGGATGCTCCTGTAAAGCCCGATAACCGTATCGAGTGGGATTGACATCGGGAGTAATCGGTACCGATGGGCATCATAGGACAGGGTACCGTTGCAGTCGACACTGAAGCCAATGTCGATGCAATCGGTACCGGTACCGGGAGCGATGCCGGTACCAGCAACGGAGATTGTTGCGGTACCGGAGGCGTCGCAGCCTGTATGAAAGCCGTTAAGGTGTGCTGCATGGTCAGAATCTTCTGATCCATCGACGCCACCAGAGTCTGGATGTCGGTACCAGTGGGAGCCACCAGTACCCCAGAACACGGCAACAGGTGATCTGTCGAGGCCGAGCCATCGATGTCAACCTGTGACCCCAAAGATAATGCTTTGGAAGCCAGAGCTTCCCGCCAGGGTAATTTTGCCAGTGCGGAATCCTCGAGGGCAAGCCCGAAGGCATCTCGATGCTTGGAGGGAGATCTGCCCTTCAAGGACCGGCCAGATTTATGCTTGGTTACCTGAGATCCATGGGAGGAAGAGGAGGCCCTGGAAGATGTCAATGCTACCGAAGCTGCATCAGAGGGAAACAGGGTACTGAGCTTGGCTGCTCGGTTCTGCCGACCTCTCTTAGACATCATGGTACAGGACATACAATCCGTGATGGAATGGTCAGGTCCCAAACACTTTAGACACCAGTCATGGGTGTCGGTGACAGAAATAGTACCGCCACATTTTGTGCATTTTTTAAACCCAGAAGCGGGCTTCTCCATGAGGAAAAAATTTTTAGGCCTAGGGCCCAAAAACTGAAAATGCACAGTAGATATAAAGCGGGTATTTTTGAAAGAAAGAAAAGAAAGAACGGCGGTACTGGTCCGACGTCGAAGAAGGCAGACGCGACACAAAAGAATAAAGGAAAAATAAAGAACTTCTTCTGCGGTGACAGGAACACGACCTGCTGGCTCTGCGGAAAAGAAGAACTGGAGAGAGGCGGTTGGGAAAGGCGGCAAGGCAGCACGCAGGTGCTGTGGGATGCTCCCAAAAGCTTTCTTATTGGACGCTGGGGAGTGTTCCCGCGCAGGCTCCGTCGGTACCGATACCCATATGTGAAGACTCATTCCTGCTTGTTCCTGGAGATCTCCAGCAACAGAGCACTGCAGTAATCCCATACATGGAAAAATCAAGACTCTAGTTAGAGTTGTAAGATCAGACTCTCATGTATGCTGTTGATGACTCATTTGTAATGTCAGAAACCATGACCTTACCATCCTAGTGATGTGATCCCTCAAATGCAGCTGTAAATATAACCATACCCCTGAACTCCAGCATAGTACCTTAAGAGCTGTCCTATGATCAAACCTTATTTGGGACAGTGATTCAACACTCCTACAGTCAGATACCCACAGAAACCCAGATTTTTAAATATTCCGTTTTAAATGCATTCGCTAGAACCATGGTGTCAAAAATGATATGTTAGCTTGAAGCACTGATATAATAGAAATACTGCGCATAGAAAAAATGATGGCCCATAAAGATCATACGGCCTTATCCAGTCTGCCTTCTAGTCCCCTACTAAGCTCTACAGTCCCTTTTTTCCTTTAGAGATCTTCTGTATTTGTCCCTTGTGTTCATGAATTTAGATGCAGTCTTCATCTCTACCACCTCCACTGGGAGGCTATTCTACATATCTACCACTCTTTCCATAAATAAATATTTCCTCAGATTACTCCTGAGTCTATCTCCTTTCACCTTCATCATATGCCTGCATGTTGCAAAGTTTTCTCTCAACTGAAAGAGGCTCTCCTCCTGTGCATTCAGGACCGTACTGAGCCCTGTGCGAGCGGTGCGGCCACACAGGGCGCAAAGACTTGGCGCATTTCTTGTCCAGCGCTTCAAAAAGAGATCATATAACACCAATACTAATGGATTTACACTGGCTCCCGATAAGTTGCAGAATAATATATAAAACTCTCATCACATTCAAGGCCATTCATCAAATATCCCCTAAATCGATCTCAAATTTCCTCACCCATGCACCAAACAATAGATCCAGGAGACTAGTAGCTGAAAACACACTAGTTACTCCTAGTATTACCACAAAATGGACACAACTAACCACTAACAGAGCTTTTGTGTCTTATGCTCCCAAGTGCTGGAACAAACTCCCTCCCAGCATCAGATCTATCAGGGACATCACTCATTTTAGAAAGGCCATTAAGCACTATTTATT
Source organism: Ichthyophis bannanicus (assembly GCA_033557465.1). Classification (NCBI taxonomy): domain Eukaryota; kingdom Metazoa; phylum Chordata; class Amphibia; order Gymnophiona; family Ichthyophiidae; genus Ichthyophis; species Ichthyophis bannanicus. The sequence continues at coordinate 122,437,089 of CM066050.1, read as the reverse complement.
CACTTTGCACTTCAATCTACCATACATACCTTAGAATTGCCTCCCGCCTGCCACACTTAACTGCCTTCCACATAACTACAACCCAGAACAGAGGTATTAAAGATGTGGAAAGTGCTGCATCTCTGTAAATACCAAGCCACGATGCTACCTGTTTAATTGTATATAGTTCTCCCCTGTTCATACCCAGTTTCTTTTCCCTGTTATCTGTAAACCTGTCAGTTTTATCTTGATAGGTATATGTTGTTTAATGTAAACCACACTGATGATGAATAGTGCGGTATATAAAAACTGTTAAATAAAAAAATAAAATAAATTTCATCTTTCTGCTGTCACCACTTTCTTGGCAGCAGCAGAGATGAAATGCGCCCCTTAAGTATTTGCGCCGGCACACTAACTAGTTCTGGTCTCTCCGGGAGGGATCAGACCTGCTTAGCGTGCCGGCAACTTGCAGATTGGGCACGCGCCCCCCTACTGCACCCCCATAAAGTGTCTAAATGGAAGTGCGGGGGGGGGGGGGGCAAGCACCCGATGTGCAAGTTGCACAGGGCGTATTTCAGTCTCGTTACGGCCCTGGGCGCATTTATGCCACAGAGATATTTAAATGTTTCTATCATATCTACTCTCTACCGTTTTTCCTGCAAAGTCTACATATTGAGATCTTTAAGTCTATCCCCATATGCTTTATAATGAAGACCACTGACTATTTTAGTGGCTGCCCTCTTCACCGATTCCATCCTGTTTATATCCTTTTGAAGGTGTGATCTCCAGAATTGCGCATAATTCTCCAAATGATGTCTCATTAAAGCCTTATAAAGAGGCACTATCACCTCCTTCTTCCTGCTGGCCATCACTTTGCCTATGCACTCAAGCATCCTTCTGACTTTCACAGTCACCTTTTCTACCTTTTTAGCACCATCTGAAACAATCACCCCCTGGTTCCACTCTTCTTTCATGGGCAGAAGTACTTCACTCCCTATACTTTACCACACCCTGGGATTTTTGCAGCCCAAATGCATGACCTTGCGTTTTTGCAGTAAATCTCAGTTGCAAAATTCTCGACCATTCTTCAAGCTTCATTGAGTGTCTATTACAGATTTTGGTATCATCCACAAAAGAGACAAACTTTACCTGTCAGCCTTTCTGCATTATCATTAACAACAATTTTAAAAAAGATAGGTAGGTAGATAAAGCACAGTTACTTACCTGTAACAGGTGATCTCTGGGAACAGCAGGAATTAGTCCTCACATATGGGTACGTCGGTACCGACGGAGCCCGTGCGGGAAAGCTCCCCAGCTTCTTAGAATAGAAGCTTTTGGGACCTCCCACTGCACATGCGCACTGCCTTCCCGCCTTCCTGAACAGCTCTCCTCAGTTTCGAGTTTATAGCTGAGTCAACAGAGAGAGGACAGGAAGATAGATAGATAAAAGATACAACTCCTAGGGGAGGTGGGTGGGTTGTGAGGACTAATTCCTGCTGTTCCCAGAGATCACCTGTTACAGGTAAGTAACTGTGCTATCTCCAGGAACAAGCAGGAATAAGTCCTCACATATGGGGACTCCCTAGCTTAGATGCATGGGATCCCCTGTAAAGGTTCGCCATCTTCGTATGGATCTCAGGCATCCATTCTGGGAAGGTGGGCAGGAGTTGTTTAGGAATGGAACAGGTGCTTGAGGACAGCCTGGCCAAACAAGGCATCCCGGCGGGAGTCCTTGTCCAAACAGTAATGGGCTGTGAAGGTATGAACCGAGGCCCAGGTAGCGGCTCGACAGATCTGATCTATGGAAACAGAGTGCAGATGAGCCATAGAAGTTGCCATGGCCCTCACATTGTGAGCAGTGACATGGCCTTCCAGAGAAATGTTTTTGCTCTGGTAAGCAAAAGAAATACACTGAGCAATCCAATTGGAAAGTGTACGCTTGGAGACTGGAAGTCCCAAATGGGAAGGATCAAAGGCCACAAAAAGTTGAGAAGACTTTCGATGTGGCTGAGTCCTATTAAGGTAAAAAGCGAGAGCTCTTTTACAATCCAGAGTATGAAGGTTCCTCTCTGCATTGGATGCATGAGGAGCTGGAAAAAAGACAGGTAGATATACCTCTTGATTAAGATGAAAAGGCGAGACCACTTTAGGCATAAAGTGGGGATTCGTCCTAAGGACCACCTTATCATGATGAAATCTTGTGTAAGGTGGATTAGCCACTAAAGCCTGCAGCTCACTGATGCGGCGAGCCGAAGTGACTGCAATGAGGAAGATGACCTTCCAGGAAAGAAATTTCAAGGAGGTGGAAAACATTGGCTCAAAAGGTGGCTTCATAAGTTGACCGAGCACTAGATTCAAATCCCATGCGACCGGGGGTGGTCTGATGGGAGGTTTAGTGAGAGTCAGGCCTCTCATGAATCTTGCAACAAGAGGATGAGAGGAGATAGGTTGTCCATTTATATGTTTCAAGGATGCTGCAATAGCACTTAAATGGACTCTTACCGAATTCGTCTTGAGGCCTGCATTGGATAGATGCAGGAGATAATCAAGAAGAGAATTCAAAGGAAGTGCCAGAGGGTCAAGACCCTGCTGAGCACACCAAATGGAAAAACGTTTCCATTTGAAAGCATAGGAACGCCTGGTAGAGGGTTTCCTAGAGGCAGAAAGGATATCTTTCACTGGTTGGGAAAGATGAAAGTCTTGAAGGCTTAAGCCTTCAGTAACCAAGCACTGAGGTGAAGGGATTTGGGGTTTGGGTGCCACAAAGTCCCCTCCTCCTGAGACAGGAGGTCTGGCGCAGCTCCCAGATCCAAGTAGGATCCCTGGGAGAGCTGTAGAAGTAGAGGGAACCACACTTGGCGTGGCCAGCGTGGAGCTATGAGGATCATAGTTCCATGATCCCTCTGGAGTTTGAACAGAGTCTTGGGAATCAAAGGAATGGGTGGAAAGGCATATAGGAATGCCTGATTCCAATTCAGGAGAAAGGCGTCCGTAGCCTGAGCTCCCTGACACGGAGTTCTGGAACAGAACCGGGGAAGTTTGGCATTCCACGGACTTGCAAAGAGGTCTATGTCCGGGGTCCCCCATTCCTGAAAGATTCGGTTTATTTGGTCCAAATGTAGGGACCATTCGTGTGGCAGCAGAACTCGACTGAGCCTGTCTGCCCGAGAGTTTTGAACTCCTGGGAGATACACTGCTAGCAGGTGAATCTGATGCTCTCTGGCGAAGGCCCATAGTCTTAGAGCTTCGTTGCAAAGCGACAGAGAGCCCGTCCCTCCTTGTTTGTTTATGTAAAACATGGCCACCTGATTGTCCGTCTGAACTAGGACAGTGAGGTTGGCTAGGAGGGAGTGGAAGACCTTGAGGGCAAGGTAAATTGCTCGCAGTTCCAGAAGATTGATATGAAGGGTGGTCTCCTGTAGAGACCAAGTGCCCTGAGTGGAGAGAGTTTGCAGATGGGCTCCCCACCCTGTTTGGGAGGCATCTGTTGTGAGGGTTGCTTGGGGTAGCAATGGTTGAAATGGAGCCCCAACAACAGATTCTTGGTGGAAGTCCACCAGTGGAGGGACCAAAACAGACGATCGGAGGTTTGTATTTGGTCTGAGAGCGCTCCTGACGCCTGAGTCCACTGAGTGGCCAGGGTCCATTGAGCTGCTCTCATATGAAGACGAGCATAGGGCACCACATGCACTGTGGAGGCCATATGACCCAGTAGGCGTAGCATTTCCCTGGCTGTCAAGTGAGTGCTGGACTGAGCTTGGGAGGCCAAACTCAGGAGGCGCTGGCCTCGAACATGTGGAAGGTAGGCCCTTGCAGTGATGGTGTCCAACTGGGCCCCTATGAATTCTAGAGATTGAGTAGGGATGAGTTGGGACTTGGGAAGGTTTACTACCAGTCCCAGATACTGCAAAAGGCTCCTTGTGTGGTCCAGGGAAATCTGGGCCTGTGACTGAGTTGGAGCTCGGATGAGCCAGTCGTCCAGATATGGGAAGACAAAGATTCCCATGCCTCTTAGAAATGCGGCTACGACTGCTATGCATTTTGTGAATACTCTTGGAGCAGAGGCTAGACCGAAGGGGAGTACTCTGTATTGGAAATGTTTTCCCTGAAACAGAAAGCGAAGATACTTTCTGTGGGATGGATGGATGAGTATATGTGTATACGCATCCTGTAGGTCTAGAGAACAAAGCCAGTCCTGACCCTGGAGGTAAGGAAGGAGAATGCCGAGAGACAGCATTTTGAATTTCTCCTTGAAGAGAAATTTGTTCAATTCTCTCAGATCTAGGATTGGTCTGAATCCCCCTGTCTTCTTTGGAATGAGAAAATAAGGGGAGTAGAAACCGGACCCTTGTTGAGGAAGAGGAACCTCTTCTATGGCCCCTTGGGCAAGAAGAGAGGAAACCTCTTGACCCAACAGGGTTAGGAGAGATGGGGGAGAATTGAATGGTCTCACCATATGATGGGGAGGAAGGCTGGAGAAATGAAGTTTGTAACCCTCTCGAATGATAGAGAGGGTCCATTGTTCTGTTGTGATTTGTTCCCATCTGGGAGCAAAGTGAACCAACCTTCCGGGTATGGTGAGAGGTTCTGGTTGTGTTAGAACCAGAAGTGGCAAGTTCCCTAGGAGCAAGTCAAAACCCCTGAGGGGTTGGAGCCTGCTGAGCTACAGTAGCTGCTGCAGGCTTAGCTCGTGCTTGTTTGGATTGCTGACGCTTAGCAGTATAGCGAGGTTGAGAAGACTGCTGGCCAGTATTTGAAGCAACTCTGGCCTTCTTATAGTAAGGCCTTTTAAAAGACTTTTTCTTAGTAGGAATTGAAGTGGACTTTGAAAGTCTTTCCAAGGTGGCATTTTCAGCATCCATCTGGGTGGCTTTGATTTGCCACTCTTCCCCAAATAAGTTCTCACCTGTACAGGGCAGATTCCGTAAGCCATCTAGAACCCAAGGTTCCAGATCAGAGGCCTGGAGCCAAGCAAGACGTCGGGCTGCAATAGCAATGCCCGAAGCCCTACTGGCTCCCTCAAAGGAATCATATGCTGCCCTATTAGAGAACTTAGAAACCTCTAAGAGTTGTTTCACTAGGGAAAGGAATCCCTGCTTTTTATCCTCAGGGATAAAGGGGGCAAAATGCCGCACCTTTTTGGCAAGTTCCTCCAGGAACATGCCCATATAGAGACTGTAGGAATTAATCCTGGCTATAAGCATACTAGCCTGGAAAATTTTCCTACCAAAAGAGTCCAAAGTCTTACATTCCCGTCCTGGAGGGATGGAAGAGTGCCTTTTGGTACTCCTAATCTTCTTCATTGCAGACTTCACCACAATAGAGTGGTGGGGCAATTGAGTCTTTTGGAAACCAGGAGAAGGAGGGACCCTATACATGGTGTCCAACCTACGGGAATAAGGAGACAAAGTCAAAGGATTTTCCCAGAAATCCATCAGTTGTTCTTGAAGGATTTCATGGATAGGCAGGGTAACTGCCTCCTTAGGGGCCTTTGAGTATCCCAAAATATCCAGTTTTTTGGATCTGGGTTCCTTTTCAGAGGATGTGGTAATAGAAAGGGCTGTAGCCATATCTAAAACAAAGTCCTGGAAGGACAAATCCTCTGGAGGGGACATTCTCCTTTTAGGAGAAGAGGGCTCCTCAGGTAAGTTGAGTGAAAACTCAGCAGAATCATCAGAGGAGTGAAAATCCTCAGAGGAATCGGTGCTTTCCTCTAACGCACGATACGCGTACCGATCGGTATCGATATCGGGCGTATCGGGTATGGAACCGGTATGGAGCGAAAGCCCATACGGTACCGACTTGCGTTTAGAGGCGGACGGCCTCGATACCGGCATGGCGGACGATACCGGTATCGGGCCCGGAACCGCTGAAAGCGGAACCGATGGCGTTGCAGCTTTAATGAAAGCCATGACGGCCTGCTGCATGGACTGTACAGTATCGCCCATGGACGCCATAGCTGCCTGGATGTCGGTACCGGAGTGACCCGGTACCCCAGAGCAGGCTAACAGGTGATCTGTCGAGGCCGTAGCATCGATATCAACCTGAGACCCCTGAATTGGCGTTTTTGGAAGTTGGACTTCCCGCCGGGGTTGTTTGGCTGGGGCAGGGTCCTCAAGTTCTAAGCTAAGAGCCTCTCGATGCTTTGAAGGAGATTTGCTCTTTGAGGACTTGCCCACAGAAGGTTTGGTTACCTGAGATCCATCCGGAGAAGAAGACCTGGATGACTGTGATGCTGTATTCTCTGAAGCAAACAGCACATGGAATTTGTTGGCCCGGTTCTGCAGCCCACGTTTAGACATGTGGGAGCAAGATGGGCAGTCCGGTATGGAATGGTCAGGCCCCAAACATTTCAGACACCAGTCATGGGTGTCTGTGACTGAAATAACAGCATTACATTTGGTACACTTCTTAAATCCAGGGGCTGGCTTCTCCATGAGGAGAAATTGAGTAGGCCGAGAGGCCTCTCTGAAGTGACCAAAAAGCTAAAAAATAAGAAAAAAGAATTATAATTTTTTAAAGAAAGAAAGAAAAGACCGGCGATACCGGTATCGGTATGGGGAAGGCAGGTACGCGGTCTAAAGAAACAAATAAAATAACAATTTCTTCAGCGGTGACAGGAACACGACCTGCTGGCTCCGCGGAAAAAGAGAAACTGAGGAGAGCTGTTCAGGAAGGCGGGAAGGCAGTGCGCATGTGCAGTGGGAGGTCCCAAAAGCTTCTATTCTAAGAAGCTGGGGAGCTTTCCCGCACGGGCTCCGTCGGTACCGACGTACCCATATGTGAGGACTTATTCCTGCTTGTTCCTGGAGATATAGATATCCCTCTACCTCTCTTAAAAGAGGCATTAAAAACTGAACATTGTTGGCCTATAGATGAAACTAACCCACTGCTCACATAACCAAATAGAATTAGTAGGGCAATAATATTGACCCTTGGGGTACCTTGTTGTTCCAAGGGCCTCTGGTTAGAGTTGTTGCTCCAGCTTCACGATTAACTTCCTGTCCATTGTAATACCCTCCCTCCAATACCAATCATTGAAAAAACCCTTTAACAGCATGTTATGATTAACCATGCCAAAAGACACAGAAATATTATTATTAAAATTCCAGATAACCCTTTATCCATCAGGCAGTGGCTGTGGTGGGGGAAAAATGAGGCTGTGATGATTTTGTAGAGTTCTTTAGCTTAAAAATCCCAGGTTACAGAAGGAGGTGGAAAATAAATTAAGGTAGGCAAGGTGTTATGAAGAGCAAGGAGAGTAGGTTGAGCTTTGGTCAGAAGTTGATCCCGATTTGGTAAACCCCTAAAGAGATGCTTAGAATTTGAGGCGTAGTGGATGTGATCTGGACCCCTGTTTTGCACTATTTGCATAAACCAGAAGTGACATCAGAGGGGGTGGAAATGGCACATGTTAAGAGAAGGAAATCGTGCCACAGATTGGGGGCTAGTGCTGCCTCTGCAGGCCCCAGAGGGGCAGCAAGACGGAGGTGCCACCTAGGGAGCTTCCAATCCTTGCACCGGCCCTGCTCAGGTATCAGAAGATTGTTAGCACAACTGCATTTTTAGCACACAGTACATGCTGAACTTCAAACTACTGGGTAGCATAATTTACAGAACATGTCCCTAAAAGTGCTCAAGTATACAGCAGACAATGAGGGTCTTTTACTACCTGGCAGCACATGTTCTGGCATGCACTGAAGGTACGCTGGGACACATTTTGCCAGATAGAGCAGGGACATGACAGTACAAGATGGTTCCCGTGCTAACTGCGCAACCTATGTTAAGGTCGTGAGTGTGCAGGGTAAGAGCAGAGGGTGGGTGTGGTGAGCTCAGTACAGTTAGTGCTGTGTTCATACCGTATGCTACCTGCATTACAATGGGTTCACCTGTGCTAATGTAGCATGCACTGTGGGATAGGGCTCCGCGTTAACTGCCTGGGAAATGCTTTCCATGCCCCCAACAGTTAACAGGGGGGTGCTGCATGTAATGCGCTATGGATTCAGCACTGTTGGCGTGTTAGGTGCAACAGATTAGCACCGCTAGTAAAAGATCTCCATAGTGTTCTAACATCAGGAAGGGCTGTGTTCCGTTCTGAAATGAAGGGGGCTTAAGGGGGAAATTATTACATTTCAAAATATATTTAGACAAATTCTCAACTACTTGCTTGGTGAAAGCTGTGGCAAAGAAAGGTTGATTTAAATAAATCTAAACTTTGACACCCCATGATAAACACTGGGCTGGACGATTTCTAGTTGACCATCTACCTTGATGCACAGGCCTGTCACGCTGACAACATTTGGGGGCAGTTTTCTCTAGAAAAGCACTAAACTAAGAGTAGCATTCGGTCTGTCAAAGCCATCCCAGCACTTTGTAAATGGTCAGTAGTTAGACCTGGGATGTAATCCTATATTTCTTTCTAATTATTTAATTTAAAATGGCTTTATAGTCTGCTTTTACCAGAATAAATTAGAGATTTGAAGATTTTTTTTAGATAAAGGAATGCACCCTGGCGGGACTCCTTTTCCATAAGAGCACTAAAATGGCACACCTTTAATTTACAAGCAGGTTGATATTGAAGAGAAGTTATGCATTTGCTGTCCACCAGTGAAGGTATAACTTCCCTATCTGGATTCTCTTCCCTTATAGAGATAGTATTGAGCCAAAAAGTCATCTGAATAGACTGATACTATCCATATAGGAAATGGATGGATAGTATCAATCATCCAAGTAGGGAAAAACAAACAACCCCTGCAGCCACAGGTCAGCAGCAACCACCGCTAGGCACTTGGTGAAAACCCTTGGGGCTGAAGGGCAAGACGCTGTACTGATAGTGGTTTCCTCCGATGACAAACCAGAGGCACTGCCGGTAGCATGGGTGGATGGGAAAGTGCATGTATGCATCTTTTGAGATCTAAGGTGCATAGAAAATCTCCCTAACAGAGGTAGAGCAGAAATGGTCCAAGGGAGAGCATTTTGAACTTCTCCTTCACCAGAAACTTGTTGAGATCTTAAAGATCCAGGATAGGGTGAAAATTGCTGGTACTCTAAGGAACAAAGTAGTACTGAGAGTAGAACCCTTCGCCCTTGAGGTAGGGCAGGACTAGTTCCACCGCCTTTCTGACTAGAAGCCCAGCGAGCTTTCCCTGGAGCATGTCTTGGTGAAGGGGTGTCATCGGGAGCTCCCCTGGAAAGAACGGGGGTAGCATGTAATCAAAATGGAGGTAATCTTCCCCACTGCCTGGAGGACCCACGTGTTGGTGATGATGCTGGGCCACCGGTTGGCAAAGAACACCAGAAACCACCTCACCCCCCTCCCCTTGTGCTTCAGAACTGGGCCTCTTGGAGGAGGAGAGGCTATGCCAAAAGTCAAAAGTGCCCACCAGGTTGCAGCTGGGTCACTTCCTGGGGTTTGGGGACTTTAGGTGTATGTGGGCTGTACCCGTGTCCCTTGGCCTGCTGACCTTGTTGGGGAGCTGGGAGTAGTTTTCATTAGCCATCTTCTTCAGATAAAAGGGGCTTTTTGCCCAAAGCCTTCTGTCAGGGGCAATGGTTTTCTTGGAGAGTCTGGTCCTGGTCAGGAACTCTGACTCCAGTTCAGCAGTCTTGTCCATCATAGGCTTGCCCAAGAGATTCACCCCTTGGTATGGGACACTGACCAGCTTGTCCTGTATCCATTGCTCCAGGGCAGAGGACTGTATGCCCACAGCATCTACTCTGGCCACCAACTTAAAGCCGTCATGGGTCACATGAGTGATGAATTTGTAGCACTCCTTTACCCTCGAGGACAGGGTCCGTAACCGCTGAAGAAGCGCTTTTTGCCAGCCCAGCTGAGAATCCAGCAAGCTCCCTTACCATGTCTCACAAGTACATGCCCATATAGAGCTGGTAGGCCTGGATCTGGCCAATGAGCATCAAGCCCTGGTAGCACTGTCTGTCCAAGGCATCTATGAAGCAGGCCTCCCTGTCAGAGGGCACCAAGGAGTGCATCTTTTGGCTTTCAATCCTGCGCATGGCTGGAGTTATGAGGTAGCTGTGCCTTTTGGAATCTGGGGCTCCTGCAGACTCTGTACATGGCATCGAGCTGCCTGCTCACAATCACATGGAGACCAGGGTCTCTCACATAAGGATAAGAAGCCATTCCAGGATGGGTGAAACTGGCATCATGAGTGCCTTCTTCATAGGTGCCTCATACTGGAGGATTTCGAGGTCCTCCACCCAAGGCTCTTCCTCAGACTCTGTGGTGAAGGGCAAGGCCTTCGCCATGTCCTGGAGAACCTCCAAAAAAAGAGATGAGAGGGGACTTGCTCCAGAGGGGAGGGGTCTGAAGGAACATCCTGATGGAGCAATGCATCAGGGGACTTATCATTGGTTTCCCTCTCCAACTCAGTCAGAAAGACCTCAAGAACCCTCCGGGGTCCCTGGAGCCTCTGCGGTCAGAACCAGAGGCATTGGCCAGGGAAGTCCTCTGCCCCAAGTGGGACATAGAATGGTGCCTAGGATCACCTCAAGGCCAATGGTGCTTGAAAACTGGTTCCACAACCTCCAAAGAAACCTTCACAATGGAGGAGCCAGTGATTGAGACAGATGACCTGGATGAACCAGGCATCGGTCCCTGCTGCTGCACCAAAAGGGCAGTAATGCTATGCTACGCTACGCTCAATGGCTGCCATTCTGACCTCGAGACCAGGAGGCTCCACCAGTGGGGGTACCGAAGGCTAGCTGGCTCAGTCAGGGGAGGGGGGGAGGAGTCCTCAATGATGATGGGTTCAGAAGACCAGGGTCAATCTCCTGATGTTGATGCCATTTTCTCCCACCAGGAAAGCTTGAAGGGCCACATCTGGCCATTGCCCTTGGCATCACACTAGGGACTCCGATGCTGGTGACTGTGGGACTTACCCATGGCTCCAGCATCATCTCCCAACAATGCCACAGACATCATCCAGCTCTTCAGCGGATGACTCTTGAAAGAGGATCCTCTGTTTGACACCCCGTGACCTCAGGGCTCAGAACAGGCATGGCCAAGGGCACCAGCTCAGTGAGTGATGCTGGAGCTGAAATAGAGATCTTCCTGAACATGGACTCTCACTGCGTTGCACAGTTCTTCCATCCCTTGCTCGTCATTTGCTGACAGAGCCCACAGTAGGAATCATCATGGTCCACACGGAGGCAATGCAGACAGAAATCATGCAGGTTATAATGCACCTGCAGCAGTCGCACTACTTGAACCCACTGGCCAAGGACCTAGGGGGAGAGATGGCACCTGTGAGATAAAACTCAGGTGTCCCAGCCAGGGAGGACATGAGGAATTCCCATGCACTGAGATCCCAAAGGGCAAAAAAAAACAAGTGTGGCACCAAGGCACCAGTAGACCTGAGAGGGCAAGAAGGCATTGGTATGCATATCAGGGCAAGAAACATTTTAGAGAGAGAAAAGAAAAATCAACCTTTTCCAGGGTGCACACTTCCAAAGGGAGATTAAGGCAAGTTGGCACCCTTGGGCAGGAAGGCAACCATACATACATAGTAGATCTCCCAAAGGTTTTCTTTGAAAGCTGGGGAGAAATTACCACACAGGCTCTACCAGTACAGACATCACCCATATGTGAAGACAGACTTCCTGCTTGTTCACAGAGAATAGCAGCTTTTCCATTAATTTACTCACCACAGAGATCAGACTAACCAGCCTGTAGGTCTCAACCTGATTCACTTTTGTGTAAAGGAACCACATGTGTCTTTCTACAGTCCTCTGGGACCACTCCTGACGCTAAAGGACCATTGAAAAGGTAAGACAGAGGAGCTAGTAGAACTTCCCCAAGTTCCTTAAATACTCTGGGATGAATCCCATCCAGCCCCATCGTGTCTACTTTTAGTTTAGCTAGTTCCTCATGAACAGTTTTCTGTTATCATTCCTAGTTGTGTGTGTTTTCTGAAGTCCTGCTCCAAGCCCTTCATCTGTGAACACAGAACAAATATATTTGTCAAGCAAGTCTAGATTGAGATAGTACATTTAAAAAAGTGAAGGACCTAGACTTTAGCAGAACAAACTTTATAAAAATGGGACAATGCCTCAAGGAGTCATTAGCTGGATAGGAACAGCTGGAATGTTAAAAAGCAATAAACAAAACCAAAAGGGAATATTTTAAGAGCAACAAACCTTTATGTTAGGAAAAGGAAGAAATTATGATTCTAGAAAGTAGCTGAAAAGGTAAAGAAAGATGTTAGCCTTCAAAAAATACAAGTAACCATAGAAACAGGAAAATGAGCATCAGTATTCGGAAGAGCTAAGAGAAGCTAGGAAAGCAAAGATACAAATGGAAGAAAAAATATCCAATACAGTAATCTGGTAGGACAAAACATTCTTCAGATATGTTAGGGAGAGGATATGCAAAAGTGGTAATATGAGACTAAAGGGAGAAGTGGAGGGATATGTAGAAGCTGATGAGGAAAAAGCAGACTTACTTAACAGATATTTCCATTACCAACTCACAAATGAGGAGCGGGAGTAGAAACTCAGAAAATATATAAATAGGAATAGAAGTGAGGCAGATTTTGAACAATTTTGAGAAGACTATATTCATGGGGAGTTAACCAAACCACAGGTAAGACAATTCAAGAGGCCAAATGGAATACATCTAAAAGTATTGAAGGAACTTAGGGAAAGTCTGGTGGCTTCACTGTATGTTTCTTTAGCATTGTGAAGATCTCAGAGGAATAGAGAAGGGCAGATGTAGTCCTCTCTATACAAAACAGAAAGGATGGAGTTGGATCTGCAGATAAGTTAGTCTGACCTCTGTGGTGAGTTATAGGAACACTGCTAAAACAGAGGATAGTAAAATTTTGGAATCCAGTGGATTGCAGTACATGAGATAGCATAGTTTTACTAGAGCAGGTCTTGTCTGACAAATCAAATTAAATTTCATTGGATGGGCTTTCAGAGTTGAACCAAGGGAGTGTGCTAGATATGGTTTACTTAGATTTGAGTAAAGCCTTTGACATTGTTCCACACAGGCAGCTTATACAGCACCCTAGAAATGGACCCTAAAGTGACCAAATGGGTTAGAAACTAGTTGAGTGGAAGATGACAAAAGGTAAAAGTAAATGGACTTCACTCTGAGAGCAACATTACCAGTAATGTGCCACAGGTATCTGTACTTGGTCTGAAACTAAGATTTTTATAAGCAATATTACAGAATGCTAGGTATCATAAAGGAATGCAGATAACAAAGGATATTATAATGCCTCTGCATCGTTCCATGGTGCAACCACACCTTGAATATTGTGTGCAATTCTGGTTGCCGTATCTTAAAAGGATATAGTGTTATTAGAAATGGTACAGAGAAAAGCCACCAAAAATGGTAAAGGGGATGGAAGGATACCTCTACAAAGAGAGGCTAAAAAGATTAAGGCTTTCAACCTGGAAAAGAGATGGGTGAGGGGAGATAGGATAGAGGTCTAAATTAATGGAGTGGAACAGATAATCATAGATTGATAGACCAGACAAAATGGATGTATCAAAGCTCCAACAGCACTGGGCAGGAAGAAGATACAGCAGCTCAAAAAATCTAGAGCCAAAGGCAATGACTACCCCTGCATGGACATCTAAAGCTGTAATACTTGACAAAAGTGTTACGTGATGCCCACATTGTCACCCGACAAATGTCTGACCTTGGCTACTGAGCTCCACAGGCCATGGTGTCTGAATTTCCACACCAGAAGGTCCAGGTCTGTTTCAGAAAGCTAAAGAATTCCAGGGAGGACAATCCAGACTCTGGCATCTCTCCTCTCAGAAAGGCTCCGATATTTTCAGGATATCCACAATGAATATGTATGAGAGAGATCTGCATGCACTGCTTCCATTATATGCAAATCTCGCACATATTTATTGTGGATAACCTGAAAAACTGAATGGCCTGGAGGCCCCAGAGGACAGGGTTGAGAACCAGTGCCTTAGGGCATGAAGAGCAGCTCACAGCATAATTGCCAAAGCCTCCAACCAACTAAGCATCCTTACCCTTAGCACCATCCTGCTCTGAGGCAGATAAAGGTGGACAGAGTAGTTACTCACCTGTAACAGGTGTTCTCCAGGAGCAGCAGGAATCAGTCCTCACATATGGGTGTCATCAACGCCGATGAAGCCCCAGCAGAGCATTTCCCCAGCTTTCAATGAAAGGCTTTGGGAATGCAGGCACACATGCGCGGTTCCCTTCCCGCCTAAAGGTGCCATCTTACCTCAGTCAAATGACATAGCTAAGAACAGCACACAAAAATGAAAAAATGAAATATGTACAACTGCAATTCCCAGGGGAGGAGGGAGGGTTGTGAGGACTGATTCCTGCTGCTCCTGGAGAACACCTGTTACAGGTGAGTAACTACTCTTTCTCCAGGACCAAGCAGGAAGTCAGTCCTCACATATGGGTGACTCCCTAGCTCTGGACTACCGAGGAACCCAGGCTGAACAAGAGAACTCCCTCTAGTCCCAGCATCAAAGAAAGGCTTTTCACTGACACAACCTCCACCGGTAGCCCAACAGAGGGCAGGAGTTGCCTAAACCTCAAAGAGATTCCGGAGTACTGCTTGGCCAAAAGCACTACCCCTACAGGGCTCCCTCTCCAGACAGTAATGGACCGCAAAGGTCTGGCTTAAAGACCAAGTTGCAGCCCTGCAGATGTCTACCAAGGGCACAGAGCGGAGATGAGCCACTGAGGCAGCCATTGCCGTGACACGGTGGGCTGTAACCCGACCCTGCAAAGGAAGGTCAGCCACCTTGTAAGCCCAGGTGTTACAGTCAGCCACTCAGATGGACAAGGTACGCTTGGACACCGCCAACCCCAACTTATTAGGGTCAAAGGATACAAAGAGCTGAGTAGCCCTTCAATGCCTTATGTATGGTCAAGGTAGAAGGATAAGGCCCTCCTACAGTCCAGGGTATGCAGAACTGCTTCAGCCTGGCTTGCATGAGGCCTAGGGAAGAATGTTGGAAGAACCACCTCTTGGTTAAGGTGGAAAGAGGAAACAACCTTTGGGAGGAACTTAGGATGAGTCCTAAGGACTACCCTGTTTCTATAGAAGCGAGTGTAAGGCCTATCACAGAGCAGGGCCTGAAGCTCACTCACTCGCCTGGCTGAGGTAAGGGCTACCAGGAAGAGTGTCTTCCAGGACAGGAAGCGTAGAGGGCAAGTAGCCATCGGCTCAAAAGGTGGGCGAGTCAACTGCTGCAAGACCACATTCAACTCCCACTCAGGAGCAGGACGACAGATTAGAGGCTTGAGCAAAAGCAAGCCCCTGAGAAAGCAGGACACCAAGGTGTGAACCGACAGAGAATGTCCTTCCACCAGTGAGTGGTGAGCTGCTAGAGCCAAGAGGTGGACCCGAACAGAATTGGACTTAAGTCCCTGATTGGACAAGTGCAGTAAGTACTGAAGCACCACTGGTACAGTACAGGAGAAGGGATCCTCTGTACGTAGCTGACACCACACAGAAAACCTTTTCCATTTGAGAGCATAGGTTTTCCTAGTGGACTATTTTCTGGAGGCTAGGACAACCTCCTCAACTTCCTGAGGCAGGCCCCAGGGAGCCAAAACTACCCTTGCAGCCTCCAGGCCATCAAACTGAGAGCTTTGAGATTGGGGTGCAGAAGGGTACCCTGATCCTGAGAGAGAAGGTCGGGTTGCAGCCCCAGAGGCAGTGGAGGATCCACTGCCAACTGAAGCAAGAGTGGAAACCAAGGTTGTCTGGGCCACCTGGGAGCCACCAGCAGGACTGAGGCCTTGTCCTGAAGAATCTTGAACACAGTCCGGGCCACCAAGGGCGTGGGAGGAAACGCATACAGGGGGCCCTGAGACCAGGGAATCAGAAAAGCATCTGCTGCTATCCGCAGAGGATGCGGTTGCCTGGAGCAGAACTTTGGCAGCTGTTTGTTCAGAGGACTGGCAAACAGGTCTATGGATGGAAATCCCCATTTCAGGAAAATCTTCTGAACTACCAAAGGATGGAGCTGCCACTCGTGGGGCTGCAGAATCCTGCTCAACCTGTCTGCCAGGTAGTTCTCTTGGCCAGGTAGATACACTGCTTTGAGGAGCATGTTGTGTCTGAGAGCAAACAAGCATAGGTCCTGTGCCTCCTGACAAAGGAGCCAGGAGCCAGTTCCACCCTGCTTGTTCACATAAAACATGGCTACCTGGTTGTCTGAACTAGGACAGACTGATGAGCCAGGGTTGGAGAAAAAGTCTTGAGGGCTAACCGAATGGCCCTGAGTTCCAGTAGATTGATTTGCTGTGCAGCTTCCCAGGGAGACCACAGGCCCTGGGTGCATTTTCCCCAGACAATGAGCTCCCCAGCCCTGCAGGGAGGCGTCTGTGGTCAGGACCACTGTGTACCCAGGAATTTGAAAGGGTACTCCTTTCAGTAGATTGGGTGGGTGCAGCCACCAGCTGAGGGAGTCCAGAAATGGTCTGGGCACCCTTATTCTGTCTCTGAGGCTGCCTGTGGCTTGTGACCACTGACTCCGAAGGCACCACAGTGCAGGCTGCATATGGAGCCTGGCATTGGTTGTTACATGAACTGTCGAAGCCATGTGGCCAAGCAGCCTCAGGCAGAGTCTGCCAGAGACCACTGACCCGCTGAGAAACTTATTTGCTAGGTCCATCAGTCTTTGGGCCCTGTCTGCTGGCAAGAATGCCTTTGTCAGGACAGAGTCCAGCCTTGCCCCTATGAACTCCAAGTTCTGGGAGGGGAGCAAAGTGGACTTTGCGTAGTTTATTACAAACCCCAAGCTTTGAAGAAGAGCAATAGTTCTGAGGGTGGCTTGTCTGGCCTCCTGGCACGTCTGACCCCTGATAAGCCAGTCGTCCAGATAGGTGAAGACAAAGATTCCCTGATTTCTCACTTAGGCCACCACCACTGCCAGGCATTTGGTAAAGACCCTGGAAGCGGAGATGAAGCCAAAAGGCAGTACTCTGTACTGATAATGGTTTCCTCCCACAATGAACCTGAGGTACTTTCTGTGGCCTGGATGAATGAGGATGTGAGTGTACGCATCCTTTAGATCCAAGGAGCATAGCCAATTTCCCTGCTGGAGGTAGGGCAGAAGTGTTCCAAGAGTAAGCATCTTGAACTTTTTTCTCTAGGAACTTGTTAAGGTTCCTGAGGTCCAGAATAGGTCAAAGGCCACCAGTTCTTTTGGGCACCAGGAAATACCTGGAGTAGAACCCGTGCTCTTGCAAGTGGGGAGGCACAGGCTCCACCACCCTGTCCACCAACAGACCTTGAAGCTCTTGGAGGAGAAGATCTGTGTGCAGGGAAGGCCTTGGAGGCTCTCCTGGAAAGTATGGTGGAGGCAGTTGGTGAAAATGTAGTGCATAGCCCCTGTGGACTATATTCAACACACAACTGTCCCCAGTGATGTGGGGCCACTGGTGGGCAAAGAGGGCGAGGCAACCTCCTGTGCAGGGTTGGGAGAGCAGGGACTGAGAGGCTACGCTCAAGGAGTCAAAACCCCCCACCCTGCTGAGTGGAAGCAGGGGCTGGAGGCTTGGGGGTCCTCTGCCTACAGGGCCCATTACCCTGCCCCTTGGCTTGCTGACCCTGGGGTGCAGCTTGGGCAGCCCGATATTGAGGGTACTGTTTGTAGGCAGTGCCCTTCCTTGGGTAAAAGGGCTTCTTACCCAAGGCCTTCTTGTGAGAAGGGGCAGAGCTCTTGACAGCCTTGTCCTTGTAAGGTGCTCAGTCTCGAGCTGTGCAGCCTTCTCGGCCATGGGCTTGCCAAAAAGGTTCTCACCTCAGCAAGGGACATCAACCAACTTGTCCAGAACCCACGGCTCGAGGTCCAATGACTGCAGCCATGCCTGGCGTTGAGCCACGATGCCGGCTGCCGCAACTCGGGCCGAAGCCTCAAAGCCATCGTAGGTGGCATGGGACAAACTTCGAGCAGTCCCGAATCCCCGAGGACAAGGACTTGAATCTCTGCAAGGGCTCCCCGGAGAGACCAGCAGAGAACCCGGCCAACTCCTTGGCCAGGTCACACAAGTACATGCTCATGTACAGCTGGTAAGACTGGACATGGCAAGCAAGCATCGAGCCCTGGAAGCACTTTCTGCCTACAGCATCGAGGTTCCGGGCCGCCCTGCCGGGGGGCACCGCAGAGTGCATCTTCTGACTTTTCAGGCGATGCATGGCCGATTCCACCACCATGGAATGGTGTGGTAGCTGCACCTTCTGAAAGCCAGGGCTCTTCTGGAGTTGATAAATCGAATCGACCCGCTTGCTTAGAACCGGCGCCTCCCACATCCGGAAGAGGAGCCGTTCCAGCATCGGAGGAACTGGGACAGTAAAGGCCTCCTTCAGAGGAGATTCGTACTGCAGGGCCTCGAGCTCTTCGGCTCGAGGTTCCTCCTTGGGGTCTGCCGGGATAGCCAACGCAGTGGCCATATCCCGGACAAACTCCGAGAACCAGGTATCCTCCGGGGGGGGGGGGGATCTACTCCGGGGCTCAGACTGCGGTGAGTCCGACGGGACGCACCGAGTCTTGAACGTGTTGGGGGGACTCCTCATCCTCCGTCTCCGAGGCGGACTCGTCCGACAAGGAGTCAGGATCCGACCCCGCGAGGCCCTGGAGCACCCGCCCCGACGCCGGAGGCACCAGCGTCGATGCCCTCAATCCCGAACGGGAGGTCGAGGGAGACCGTGACCGAGGTCAACCTCGAGCCATCATGGACTTGAGTATCGGCTCAATCTCCGGGGTTGACTTCGATGTTGATGTCCCGGTGGTCGGGGCAGATGCGCCAGACAGGCTGGCCATCAGTGCCCGCTGCTGCTCCATGAAGGCACAGTCTGCACTCCAAGGCTGTCATCCTGAGACTCAGCTCGGGAGACGCAGCAGCCACCGACTCGGGCCCCGGTGGCAGCTCTCTGGGAGGAGAGTCCTCGAGGACTACGGGGCTTACGTGTCCAGCAGACTCTGGCTCCACGCAAGGAACTTTGGCAGGCTTCTCTTGTTCCACAGGCCGATGGTCGGGGGTCTTAGACCTGGCCCTCGACGAGCCAGGGACCTCCTCCTCCGACGCCCTCACGAGCTGCTTCTTCCTCTTGTGTTCCCGGTCAGGGGACCCCCTGTCCAAGGAGCCCCAACGGCGCTCAGGATCCAAATCCCGAGATGTCGAGGCCTCAGACGAGGTCCGGGCCCGGCCGGAGGCTGAGTCTGAGAAAAGCCTTTCTTTCTGCTTCTGGCGACTTCGCAGTGCCTTGGAAGACATCTTCCCACATGGTCCACACGTCTTAGGGTCGTGATCAGGACCGAGGCACCGAAAGGCAGCAGTCGTGTGTCTCGGTGAGAGACATCAACTTCTTACACCGATCACATTTTTTTTTTAAAAACCGCTGGAAGCCATCGGGGGAAAAAAAAAAAAGAGTCCCCGTGAGGTCAAAGGACCGGCCTTCCAAGGAAAAAGCAAAAAGGGCGCTAATGCCAGCCACGAAGGGCAAAAAATGAAAAATAAGAATCGGGCTCGATACCGGTGTACCAAACCCGGTGGGAGGAGAACCAGCGTCGAACCGGGAAGAAAAAATAGCGAGAATCGCCGAAAAAATCACTTTTATCTGGGATGACAGGACACACGTCCGGTGAGCTTCTCGGAAAAAGAGAGACTGAGGTAAGATGGCACCTTTAGGCGGGAAGGGAACCGCGCACGCATGCCTGCATTCCCAAAGGCTTTCATAGAAAGCTGGGGAAATGCTCCGCTGGGGCTTCATCGGCATCGATGACACCCATATGTGAGGACTGACTTCCTGCTTGGTCCTGCAGAATAACTGTATCCCCCGGCTGAGAGGGGAAAAGCATGCCCTCCAGGGGAGACTCAGAAGCTGCATACAGGAAGGACAGAGTCCAGAATTCAAGGATGAGGCTCCTCGTTTGCCACAAGTCAAACGTCCTTTCCTGGAAGGCGACAAATAGGGAAAGCATCACCAGAGTGCACATTAAGGCTGCACTGACCCACAAGCACGTGTTATCTTTTAACATGCATTCTGTTAAAGTACAGTTATCAGGGAAGGAACACACTTTGGAGCCGCTTGGGCAGAATGCGCATTAGAACCATGTGACCCCCAGCTACAAAATAGGCAAAAACACGTTGTGATAAGGAAGCTTATCATAGCTCAGGAAGGAGCTATAGAAAAGGTGAAGTAACTC
This sequence comes from Ichthyophis bannanicus, assembly GCA_033557465.1. Taxonomy (NCBI): domain Eukaryota; kingdom Metazoa; phylum Chordata; class Amphibia; order Gymnophiona; family Ichthyophiidae; genus Ichthyophis; species Ichthyophis bannanicus. The sequence goes on along the minus strand of CM066050.1, from coordinate 122,416,926 downwards.
TGAACAAGCAACCTGTCAGTTCTGGTAGAAATAAGAAAACAGAATTTTCCCATAAAAGACCAGTCCCAGAATGCACCAGGTTTCCAACAGCCATTAGAGGAGCTGAAGTGGGGAAACGTGTGTTCAATCAGGAGGGCTATGAGGTAATCCCTAAGCACTCATCTCAAAGGGCAGGGCCTGATTCAGCACAGCTGCGCTGTGTTAGGGAGGAGCACTCATCTAAGCAGAATAAAGGTAGAGTTTATTCTACAGAGAATCAGCTTGAGCTTGATCATCTTCATCATCAGGAGGATCATCAGAAGCAGAAACCAAACCGGACGGACAGAGAGGGAAAGAAACTCTTTGGAAGAAAGAGGAGAAAAGCCTTTGAGAGGTCTAGAAGAGTCCAGAGCAGTACGTATACTGGGAGGCATTCCAAGGGCCAGCATACACCATTGGACTGGGGAAAGCCAGAGGAATGGTGCTGCAGAGCTAGGAATCTCCAGACGGTACCTGTGAGAGAGACGGCTGCACGTGGAAGGGACCCTAAGACCCGTGCCAGAAGGTATGTGAAGAGAGATCCAGTGTCCAGGGATCTGGATTGGAAGGCTGGACATAAGAACTGGACTACATACTGGCCAGGCTATATAGAGAGGAACCCTAACAGCAATGGAAGCTCAGGTATGAACACTGATCTATGCCCTAGCTATAACCTTGAAAGACAGCAGGGAAACAAGTATTCTCCTGCAAGTGCTCCATTGGGAGATTCATCTGTGCCAATCCATGATATTGAACCCATGCTTGTTGAAGAGGGGGTGATAGCAGATGAAGAATCTGTTTAAATGGACTGCTCTCTGTCTAAACTCCTTTGGTGATTTTCTGTTATAAAGTACAGAAACCATCTCAAAGAAATACAAACTTGTTCTTTAATCTACTCAGAAAAGCTCCTGAGTAGGATTTTTAGCCACGCAGTAGAAAGCAAGCCAGCTAAGGGGTTTCAGCTGGATAACTGCTAGCAATTGAGCCTTACCTAATTGCTTGTGAGCACTGAGAGAATCACTTCTGAATCTATGTGGGAAGATATAAGAAGTTAACCTGAAAAGAACAGTTTTTCTCTTCTTTGTGGCTTTTGTTTGTTGTTTGATACATTGCTAAGAGAATATTAGATAAAGCCTACAGAAAAGACCAGTTTGTTGCCAACCAGGTCTTATTTCTTTTGCTTTGATTGCCTGACAAGTTCAAATGTTGTTTCCTGATTTTGTTTTTCCAAGTTTAACACTGAAAGCAAGTAACCTGATTTATGTGCTACCAAGCATATCTGTGTTGGGAGAAATAACCCCATAAATAAATATCTTATTGGCTTTACACTTGAGCACAACTAAATTATTGTGAGCAGCTGTGTCGGGTGTGAATGGACTGCATTGCCCACAATCCCTTGCCAATCATATTGACATATGCACTTGCCAAGACTGTGAACATTCTCACCCAGGCAGCCATCTGACAACGTGCAGAAAATGTTGGGAAACCCCCACACAGCACCAGCAGTCACTAACAGTCCACCCCGAATTGTGCCCCTCAGAGATGGAACCGAGAGCTCCCAACAATGACAAGCATTGGTACCCACTACTGAGAGCCCCGGGCGTAGAATATGTGCTGGGCTCAGCTCTACTGCGTTGAAACGGTTTCACTGGCTGGATTTATGTATCAGCAGCACTGTGTGAAAGATGGCTGATGGACAGATCCTTCTGAGAGCCATCTGCAATTTTTGGGAGCGAGCAGGGGGGAAAAAGAGGAAGGGAGTACTGAGGATGTGTGAGGCTGCTGTACTCTTCCATATTCTTTCAAATCCTTCCAATTTGTGGCTGCTCAACAGGCCCTTATAAGGATGTAGTGCTGAATCAATTTTCTCTCCTCCTATGGCTATCAAAAAGAACGCAGTCTAGTGGGGTCTCCCATGTTGCGCTAAAGTGAGATTGTTACCCCTTCAGGACCTGAGATGGTTGTTCAAGAGCATTTAAGCTCTTGCTCTCAATCTTCAGATTTTCTACAGAGGAGAAAATCCATCCACCTTCTGCTGGAGACAAAAATAGTGAAAGGACCTCTGGTGGCAGAGGCAGATAAGGCAAAGGAGTGATGCCACTGAAGTCTGGGCATTTCATTGGTCTCTGTCTTCACCAATTTGCTGGTAAGGGAACACAACCCACTAGTCTGGACTTGCCTAGCAAGTCAATAGGAAAAGCATAGTCACTCACCTGTAACAAGTGATCTCCGGAAACAGAAGGAATTTAGTCTTCACTTATGGGCAACGTTGGTACTGAGAGCCCTCACGGGAACACTCCTCAGCATCCAATAGGAAAGCCTTTAAGAGCACTCCACTGTACCTGTGCGACTGACTTCCCACTCTCTCAATTCAGTTGAGTTTGTAGCTGAGAAATGAAAGTAAATGAATCCCTACAACTTTTAGGGAAAGAAGGCTGGTTGTGAAGGCAAATTCCTGCTGTTCCTGGAGATCACCTGTTACAGGAGAGTAACTACTCTTACTCACCTGTAACAGGTGTTCTCCAGGAGCAGCAGGAATCAGTCCTCACATATGGGTGATGTAAGCACCGACAGAGCCCTCATGCAGAACATTTCCCCACCTTTCAAGGAAAGCCTTTGGGAATGCAGCACGCATGCGCTGTCCCCTTCCCAACCAAGGGTGCCATCTTGCTCAGTCTGATGACAATAGCTAAAAAGACAGCAAAAATCAAAATGAATGATATGACTGCAACTCCAGGGGAGGAGGGATGGTCGTGAGGACTGGTTCCTGCTGCTCCTGGAGAACACCTGTTACAGGTGAGTAACTACTCTTTCTCCAAGACCAAGCAGGAAGTCAGTCCTCACATCTGGGACTCCCCAGCTCTAGGCTACTGGGAACCCTAAGCTGAAAAATGGCTCCCTCTCAAGAGCCTCAGCATTCGTGATAAGAATATCCTCTGAGAACACCCCCGTACGGTAGCCCAACACAAGGGCTGGAGGGTAGGAGTTGCCTAAACCTCAAAGAGATTACGAAGTACCACCTGTCCAAAAGTACTGTCCCTTCGGGACTCTCTCTCGAGGCAGTAATGGGCTGCAAAAGTCTGGCTTGAAGACCAAGTTGTGGCTCGGCAGATGTCTGCCAACCGAACAGAACAGATGAGCTACTGACGCGGTTTTCGCCCTGACACGGTGGGCCGTGACTTGACCCTGCAAGGGGAGGTCAGCTGCCCTGTACACCCAGGTGATACAATCTGCTACCCATATGGACAACATACGCTTGGAGACAGGTAACCCCATCTTATTAGGGTCAAAGGAGACGAAGAGCTGAGTAGCTCCTCTATGCCCCGCGTACGTTCTATGTAAAAAGACAACACCCTCTTACAGTCCAGGATATGCAAGACTGTCTCAGCCCGGCTGGTATGTGGCCTGGGAAAGGTCGAGACCACCACTTTTGGAAGGAACTTTGGACGGGTCCGTAGGGGCACCCTGTTCCTATAGAACCATGTGTATGGTCTATCATAAACCAGGGCTTGTAGTTCACTCACATGACTGGCCGAAGTAAGAGCCACCAGGAAGAGTGCTTTCCAAGAAAGGAAGCGCAAACAGCAAGTAACCATCGGCTCAAACGGTGGGCGAGTAAGTTGCTGCAAGACCACATTCAAATCCCACTCAGTCGCCAGTGGACGAACCGGAGGCTTGAGAAGAAGCAGACCTCTGAAAAATCAGGACACCAAGGGGTGAACTGACAGACTATCCCTCCGGTGAGTGGTGCGCTGATAGAGCACTGAGGTGGACCCGAACAGAGTTAGACTTAAGGCCTAGGTCTGACAGGTGAAGTAGATACTGCAGTATTACTGACACAAGGCAAGAGAAAGGATCTTCATTGCGCTGAGCACACCATACCGTACACATACGCTACTTGAGGGCATAGGACTTTCTGGTGGACTGCCTCCTAGAGGCCAAGACCACCTCCTCAGGTAGAAGGGAGCTAGCACTATTCTTTTAGCAGCCAGGCCATCAGATTGAAGGACCTGAGGTTGGGGTGCAGAAGGGAACCCTGCTCTTGAGACAGGAGATTGTGTTGCAACCCCAGAAGGAACGGAGTTTCCACCGCCAACTGCTGCAGAAGTGGAACTAGGGCTGCCTCGGCCATCTGGGGGCTACCAGAATCACCGAGGCCTCGTCCCGGAGAATCTTAAACAGAGTTAGGGCCACCAGGGGCATGGGAGGAAACACATACAGGAGGCCCATAGACCAAGAGATCAAAAAAGCATCTGCTGTCATCCTCAGGGAATGCGGCTGTCTGAAGTAAAACCTGGGCAGCTGACGGTTTTGTGGACTTGCAAAGAGATCGAAGAATGGAAGTTCCCAGCGGCTGGACCACCAATGGATTCAACTGCCATTCGCGAGACTGGATAATCCTGATTCGCTTGTCTGCTAGGAAATTGTCCTGACCAGGTAGATAAACTGCTTTGAGAAACATGCCTTGACTGCAAAGGTGCAAAAGGCCAGCGCCTCCTGACATAGGAGCCTGGACCCCGTACCCCCTTGTCTGTTCACATAGAACATTGCTACGTGATTGTCCGTCTGAACCAGGACAGACTGGTGAGAGAGGACATGAGAAAAAGTCTGTAGAGCTAAGTGGATTGCTCGCAGCTCCAAAAGATTGATGTGCTGCGTGGCCTCTAGAGGAGACCATAAGCCTTGAGTGCACATGCCCTGGCAATGTGCACCCCAGCCCTTTAAGGAAGCATTGGTCGTCAGCACCCTTGTGTGTGCTGGAGCCTGAAAAGGTACCCCCCTGAGAAGGTTTGGGAGATGTAGCCACCACTGTAAGGAGTCCAAAAGTGGTTTGGAGACCTTTACTCTGTCGGAGGTCACCTGTGGCCTGCATCCACTGATCTGAGGCACCACTGAGCAGCCTGCATGTGTAGACTGGCATTCGGAGTCACATGTACCGTGGATGCCATGTGGCCCAGGAGCCACAGGAAGTGCCTGGCAGAGACATGAGACTTGCTTTGGAACTGGTTTGCCAAGTCTATCAGTCTGTGGGCCCTGTCTTCAGGCAAGCCAGCTCTTGCCTGAAGGGCGTCTAAGCTTGCCCCTATAACCTCTAGGATCTGAGAGGGGAGCAAAGTGGACTTTGCATAGTTTATGACAAGGCCCAGATGCTGAAGAAGAGAGACAGTGCGAACAGTGGCTTGTCTGGCCTCCTGGAGAGACTGGCCCCTGATGAGCCAGTCGTCCAGGTATGGGAAGACAAAAATCCCGATTCCTGAGATAAGCCACCACCACCGCCAGGCATTTGGTGAAAACCCTGGGGACAGAGGTTAGGCCAAAGGGAAGTAGCCTGTACTGAAAATGGTTTCCTCCCACCACAAATCTGAGATATTGTCTGTGGTTTGGATGAATGAGGATGCGAGTATGAGCATCCTTTAGGTCTAAGCAGCATAGCCAGTCTCCCTGCTGGAGGTAGGGCAGCAGTATCCCAAGGGTAAGCATCTTGAACTTTTCCCTCTCCAGAAACTTGTTTAGGTTTCGCACATCTAGGATAGGCCGGAGGCCTCCTGTCCTTTTTGGTACTAGGAAGTACCCGGAGTAGAAGCCTTGCCCTTCCAGGTGGTGAGGCACTGGTTCCACTGCCTGTTCCTTTAGAAGACTTGCCAACTCCTGAAGGAGGAGGTTCCTGTGTAGAGGGAGTCTTGGAGGCTCCCCTGAGAAGTAGGAGGGGGTAGCTGGTGGAAGTGGAGCATGTAGCCCTCTTGGGCTATGCTCAGCACCCAGGTATCCCATGATGGCTGGCACCTGTAGGCGTACAGGGTCAACCGACCTCCTGTGCTGAGTGGAGCCACCGGTGGAGAAGAGGCTATGCTGTGTGAGTCAAAACCCTGCTCCCTGCTGTGCAGGAGCCAGAGCTGGCGGCTTGGGGGTCTTCTGCCTATGGGGCCCATACGCTGCCCCTTGGCCTGCTGGCCCTGTTGGGGAGCTGGAGAGGCCTGATATTGAGGGCAGGATTTGTAGACAGCATCCTTCCTTGGGAAAAAGGGCTTCTTTCCCGAGCCCTTCTTTTTTCTTTTTTTTTAAGAGGCAGACGTTTTTCTGGACAGCCTTGTCCTGGTGAGAGTCTCAGTCTCGATTTCTGCAGCCTTTTCAGTCATGGACTTACTGAATAGGTTGTCATCTCGGCACGGGACATCGACCAACTTGTCCTGCACCCATGACTCCAGGTCTGATAACTGTAGCCAGGCCTGATGGCATGCACCAATGCCAGCCGCGGCTACCTGGGCCGAAGCCTCGAAGCTATCATAGGCTGCTCGAGAGAAACTTCAAGCACTCTTGAATCCATGTTGACAAGGCCTTGAACCTCTGCAAGGGTTCCTCGGAGAGGCCAGCTGAGAACCCAGCAATCTCCTTTGCCAGGTCTCTTAGGTACATGCCCATGTACAGCTGGTAATTCTGGACACGGCAAGATAGCATAGAGCCCTGGAAGCACTTTCTACCGAGGGCATCCAGGTTCTGGGCCTCCCGGCCGGGGGGCACTGAGGAGTGCATCTTCTGACTCTTCAGGTGGTGAATGGCTGATTCCACAACCATGGAATTGTGTGGTAGCTGCGCCTTTTGGAACCCATGGCTCTTACGGACTCGATAAATGGAATTGACCCATTTGCTAAGAACCAGCGCTGAGGCTGGTGCCTCCCACATACAGAAGAGCAGCCGTTCCAGCATCGGAGGAACCAGTACAGTAAAGGCTTCCTTCAGTGGAAAATCATACTGGAGGGCATCGAGCTCCTTGGCTTGAGGCTCCTCATCAGCATCCGCAGGGAATGCCAAAGCGTTGGCCATGTCCCTCATGAAGTCTGAGAACCGGGTATCCTCCCAGTGGGGACCTTCTCCGAGGCTCAGACTCCAGGGAGTCTGAAGGGATGCACCAGGTCCAGAAGGTGTCCGGAGACTCCTCGTCCTCCGTCTCCCACGCCGACTCCTCCAAGGAGGAGTTGAGAGGCTCCAGCCGTGTGGGCCTCGGCGCCACCCGCCCCGACACTGAGGGCACCGTCGTTGACGACCTCGGCCCTGCACAGGAGGTTGAGGGGGACCTTGACCGAGGATCGACTTGAGACTTGGACTCGAGGATCAGCTTGGCCTCTGGGGTCGACTTAGATGTCGAGGTTCCGGTGGTCAGGGCAGATGCACCAGTCAGACTGGTGATCAGCACCCGCTGCTGTTCCATGAAGGCAGCCAAGCTGCTCTCCAAGGCCGTCAGCCTGAGTCCAAACTCAGGAGACTCAGCAGCCCCCAACTCAGGCCCCGACGGCATCAGGCCTGACGTCGGTTCTCCCGGAGGAGAGTCCACGAGGACAACAGAACTTGTGACTTGGGGACTCTGGCTCCATGTAAGGTAGTTTGGACGGCCTCTCCGACTCAGAGAGCCTGAGGTGGCGGTCAGGGCTACGTGATCTGGCCCTTGAGGACCCAGGGGCCCTCCACCGACCTCATGAGCTTCTTCCTTTTGTGCTCCCAGGTGGGAGACCCCCTCTCAGAGGAACCACGACAGCGCTTGGGGTCAGACTCCCGAGATGTCGAGGCCTCTGACGAAGTCTGGGCCTGGCCGGACGTGGACTCTGAAAAAATTCTCTCATGTTGATGCTGAGAGCTCCGAAGTGCCTTTAATGACATCTTGCTGCACAGGCCACAGACCAGTGTGTCATGGCCCTCCCTATACACTGACTCTGGAAGACCTCACCCCTGAGGAACGGGATGGCGAGCAAGACCGGTGCAGGACCTTCATGAGGCCCGTGGATGTCAGGATTTCCAAGGCAGTTTTCGGAATCCCTGTCGAGGGACCTTCGGTCTTGAGCCATGAGCCAGCCATGCTGGGTAAACGTGCCTGCTGGGCAGTTAGGAAGGCAGAAATGCTGCGCTCCAGTGCTAGGATATGGGAATCCCACTCTGGAGTGGGTCCCTGTGCCATTGTTACTTAGTCTGGCATGGAAGAGGGGGTCCTCACCAGGATGACCCTCAGGAGACCAGGTGCCATTGCCGGAGGCCTCTGTATCTGTACAAGGTAGCTTTCGAGGCCACTCCTTGTCTGACTTTCAGGAATGCAGAGGGCGGCTAAGGGAACAAGCGAGAGACCGCTCACGCTTGTCTCAAGCCCCCGACAGACTTCGAGGTCGTCTTTTGCTGTTCCACCTTGGGCGAGCCCCGATAGAAGTGACACCTGGGGTGCGGGGTCACTGTGGGGGACCCCACAAGAGGTGGATCGGTGGAGCGATGTGCCACCAGGGACCCCAGGGCTGTCTTATGGAAAATGTTGTCGGACTTCTGCTTATGGCTTAGCAAGGCCTTAGTGGACATTTTCTTACAGAACAAGCAGAGCTCCAGGTTGTGGTCGGCCCCCAGACACTGCAGACAGTTGTGGGTGTCCGTGAGCGACATTCTTGGAGCATGTCACATTTTTTGAAGCAGGTGGCCATGGGGGCAAAAAGAGCCCCTGCGAGGTTGATGGCCCTCGAGGCCAGCAGTTGGAAAAAAAAAGGGCGTAAAAAGGGCCTGAAGAGAAAACACCACTAAGGGAGAAAAAAAGGGATCCCCTGGCCCACAGCCGGAGCAGGGGCGACGGGGAGGACCAATGCTACTGGAAAAAAGGGCCAAAAGGTCGGAGAAGAAAAAACTTTTTCCAAGGGACGAGGACGTGCGTCCGAAGCGCTCCATGGAAAAAGGGAGACTGAGCAAGATGGCACCTTTGGCAGGGAAGAGGACCACACATGTGTGGCAGCAATCCCAAAGGATTTCTTTGAAAGCTGGGGAATTGCTCTGCGCAGGCTCTGTCAGTGCTGACGTCACCCATAAATGAGTTCTGACTTCCTGCTTGTTCCTGGAGAATAACATACTGTAGAGGCCCATGTGACTGAGAAGCTGCAACATTTTGCAGCAGTCAGATGGTCCTGTTGGAGTCTTTGGGATGCTAGGTCGATTAAACAGCCACAGCAGAGCTAGGACAGAAACACCCTGAACTGTTGGGTGTCCAGCAGAGCTACGATGAACTCTAGATTTTGAGTTGGAGTGAGCTTGGATTTTGGGAAGTTTGACAAATCCCAGGTGTTGTAGTACCGTGATAGTTCGATGCAAGGGAAGCTGCACCTCTTGTGACGTGTCTGCTTTTATGAGCCAGTCTAAGTAAGGGAAGATGAATATCCCCAGAGTCCTTAGAAATGCAGCTACGACTGCCATACACTTTGTGAAGAGTCTTGGGGAAGAGGCGAGTCCAGAAGGAAGAACTCTGTATTGATAATATATCCCAGAAAGGTGAAGCGCAGATATTCCCTGTGTCCTAGATGAATGAGGATGTGTGTATATGCTTCTTTTAGATCTATAGAACAGAGTCAGTCCTGACTTTGGAGGTTGGGAAGAAGAGTTCAGGGGGAGATCTTTAACTTTTCTCGGACTAGAAACTTGGTTTCTGAGGTCCAGAATGGGACTATATCCTCTTGTTTTCTTTGGAATGAGAAAGTACGAAGAGTAGAACCCCATTCCCTTTTGGGATGATGGGACCTTCTCTATGGCGCCCTGGGTCAGAAGAGAAGATACCTCATCCTGTAGGAGAGCAGTGAGAGGGTTGTGTTTGAAATTTCCCTGTGAAAGTGTAGGGGGCAGAGATTTCAGATGAAATCTGATCCTCTTCTGGGCTAAGCTTAGTTCCACTGCTCTGAGGTTATGAGGTACCATCTGTGGGCATAGTGACACAGTCTACTTGGGTCAGTTTCTCCAAATGGGTTAATTTTGCGGATACTATAACAGTTGTGAACTTCACTTTTAAGCCAGGGTATGTAGAGTATGATCTTAGTCTCTCAAATTTACTGCTAATGCTCGGCGTAATACTTGCATCATGCCAAAGAGCTTCCTTCTGGAGTTCGTAAGATGTAACAGGTATGGGTAAGTTTGTCAAGATATGCTTGGAAATTCTTCTTTATCAAGCCTGTCATTCCTAATACAATGGGAAAGATTTCTGTATCTTTCTCCCACATTTTTTCATCTTATGGCATTTCTTGGTACTACAGGATCTTTTGTCTCTCCACATGATTCACCTGCTATGGTGCTTGCTATGTGGAGGGGTTGGGGTCCTCCAGAGGCAGGGTGGCAATGTTCTCTAGAAAGGAGTCAAAAATCAGGCGCAGACTGTGGTTGTGCAGCTGGCTGAGGTTTAGTCCCTGTGGCTTCTTCTGCTGCTTAGCAATCTGTTACCTCTGCTGCGATGCTTAAGCCTGGAACTGAGAGGCAGGAGGATAAGAAGAGAATTTATTGTAGAAAGAAAAATGGCAACTGCAAGGAAGTCTAACATGTTCAGCTGTTCTGGAAGAGAGGCCTTATCCTGCCAGATTTTACCAAAGAGATTTTCATCTGTGCAAGGGATGTTGCCCAGCTTATCTTGAACCCACTGTTCAAGATCTGAGGCTTGAAGCCATGCAGTCCTGCGGGCAATGCAGATTGCTGAGGTCCTGCTTGTGCATTCAAAGGTATTGAAGGTGGTCCTATTAAACCGACATTTTGGCTATGCTTGACCAAGCTGAGATAGTCTGCCCTCTTCATCTGGAAGGAGTGAGGCGAAAGCCTTGTGATCTCTTGATAATTCCTTGAGGAACATTTCCATAGAGGATATAGGAATTAATTTTAGCAGAGAGCATGGATACCTGGAAGCACCGACACCCAAAGGCATCGAGGGCTCTCTATTCTCCACCTGAAGGGTTAGAGGAATGAGTCTTGGAACTTTTGATTTGGCGCATCGCCGATTCAACCACCATGGAATGGTGGCGAAACTGTGGCTTCTGGAAGCCGGGACACTCCAGTACCTGGAATCAGACTGTCGACTATGAGGTGAGATCTTAAGAGGAGTCTCCCACATACAGAGCATCAGATCATGAAGGATGCAATGCACTGGTAGAGTAGCTGCCTCTTTAGGTGCTGTTGGGTATTGGAGGATCTCCAATTCCTCTGCCCATGGTATCTTCTCCACTGTTACTGTGATGGAGAGACCCTTAGCTAGGTCTCAAATGAAGTCCTGGAAGGATGTGTTTTCCGGAGGTGACATGTTGCTGTTGTGGAAGGGAAGGTACTGAAGGAATGTCTTCGGGCCTCAGAGAACAGTCTCCGCATCCGAGACATTGGAATCAGAGGATGCAAAGTATTGACGAGGGCAGTGTTTGCCCAAATTGAGATGACTGTACTAATGGTCCGAGATATCAGTATGCCATTTTGGTTGGAGACTGACATCCATGACAGTTTCAAGAGTCTGACTTCTGCTTATGTCAACGATGTCGATGTGACGTGCAACAACCCCGATATCAGTGTTGATATCTGAACCAACGGGGCGGTGCCTGGTGCCAAAGACCTTACTGGAACCAAGGCTGCCAAGACTGAGCTCCGCTTGATGGCCAGTATGCGCTGGTCCATTGAGGTTGCCAATATCTGGGTATCTGTTGTGGGTGCTTGCATTACCGTTCCAGAACATGGCACCAGTAGCTCTCCAGAGGTCGATGTCTTGGGAGCATCCTGAAGTCCTTCTATGGCTTTGGAAGACAGGGCCTCCTCCCGGGGATGTTTGGCAGGCCGATACACCTCCGATGCCACACCCGAGGGATCTCAATGCTTCTAGAGATCTTTCCTTGGAGGTTTTGTCAGACTTCAATGCTGCCTTGTGTTTGGACCTCGAAGATATCCGAGATCCATGGGAGAAGGATGAGGCCCCTTGACAAACTGGATGCCAACGACACCACGTCAGAGGCTAAGAGTGCCCCAAATTTAAAAGCCCGGGTCTGTAGGCCTCTCAGTGTAATTTTCTGACAGAGGGGACAGTCTTTTGGCAGGTATTCTGGGATGAGGCATTTTAAGCACCAGTTATGTGCGTCAGTCGCCGAGATGGTGCTGGTACAATTAGAGCATTTGAGACCTCTAGTTGGTTTCTCCATGTGAAGGCTATGGTAGGCTTAAGGTCTAAAAAGGGTGTTGATGCCCATTTTTTTTTAAAAAGAAAGATAAAGGAAGAATTAAAAGAATAAGGGAACAGGCAATGTTTTTATGGTGCCCGTGTTGATTGGAAGGCAGAGGCGCTATCCACAAAAAGAATTTTTCTGCGGTGACAGGATTTGCTTCCTGCTGGCTTTGCAGAAAATGAAGAACTGAAGAGAGGGAGTTGGGAAGGCAGGAAAGCAGTCATGCAAGTGCAATGGGGTACTCCCAAAGGCTTTCCTATTGGACACTGGAGAGTGTTCCCACACGGACTCTGTCGGTAAAGACGTCACCCATATGCGAAGACTACATTCCCGCTTGTTCCTTTTTTTTTTTAATGCAGTACATCAGTTAAGGCTGTGAAATCTATTGCAGTAGGATATGATCAAGACAATTAACATAATAGGATACAAAATAGGTTTGGGCAAGTTTCTGGATGAAAGTCCATAAAAACAGATTAGCCAGGTAGACAGAGCCATCGATCATCCCTGGAAATGAACTATGAGAAAATATATCTGCCATGTACTTGACTGGCCAATGGATCTTAGATTCTCACATTTTCCCCATAGGGGCAAGCATGTGTGATTTTGCAGCTTCATTGGAACTTGACGTGTAATATATTAATTGTCTCAGGGATGACTAGCAACATTGATAGTTCCATTACTTGAAGTAGAAATCTTAGACAGCTTTTAATTTAAGTTGCTTGGGACACATTCAATAGAAATGTTTAACACATTTAGGAAACAAATTGAGTCAATTAAAACAGTTTATTGCCTTTTAAAAAAAAAAGTTCCACATTTTCAGTTTATAAAAAAACTTAAATACTCCAATATATTAACAGTTTTCACATGGTGGGTTCTACACATAGTATTACATAGAGAGCTAGTTCAGTTCATCGCAAACACCAGGATAAATATTTGATCATTTCAGGTACTCTTATACCAGGTCTATTCTGTTGGAGAAAAAGCAAATTTTGAACAACATTTCCACATCAGTAGCCTGTGAACAGTTACAAGAACTGATCATGTTGCTTGCCGGTAAATATATATTTTATGATACAGCTGATAAATTTTACCCCCTACAGAGTAATACTTTTTTTTAAACTACTAAATGAAATTTATTCCGTTTAGAAGACTAAGGACATAAAGATAGATTTTTGTCATTGGATAATTCAAAATTAAGTTCTATACATTTTTTTCATCATTTAGGATGTAACATCTCCATGTTTAATGCTGTATTATATTCATAGCCATTACTTCAAATGTTATAACCCTTATTCCTAATATTCTGTGGTCCTCTCCAACAGCATGCTTTGGTGAACAGTGTTTTAACCTACAGGCTTGTTAAACAGCCACATGATGTATCAGGAGTCATGCGATATGATACACAAAATAAGACAAATATATACAACACACCTCTGGCCCAGTGGGGGAAAAAGTGTGACTAGCAAATTGAGCAGGGTTGCTCCCCCAGTGATTCCTATTAACATCTTGAAAAGAAGAAAACTATTAAAACTCTAAGACAGCTGACAACACTAATGCAACACTCCTCCCCCCGTCCAAAGAATCAGAGCTTTACCTTAATCCTCTGGAATCTAAGCACTCTTAAAACATTACAGATCCCTAACAGTTTAACTTAGCTGTCAAGCACCAAAAGGGTTAGCTTTGCACAGCAGGAGGTTTGAAGAATATATGTGGGAATGGTAATGACTGGAGAGAAAAGTAGCCAAAACCATAACTAAGTTGAACTGTTCTATTAGCATAGGTGGAATATACACTAAAGCTTCCTGAAACTTACCCAGCAAAGGATTTTATTGAATTAGAAGGAAAGCAATGATCAAAGTTTTACATTAATTCAGTGCTACTAAAAGCAGCACATAAATATACAGCAATTTGAAAACCTACATTTAAGATATTTTATTCTTAAACACAAAATATGATCTGCAATACATAATTCAGTTTTCTATAATCAGTATTTTTTGCATTAGTCCATGGCTTTGTTGGTCTAAGGGTCTTGCACATAATCTTTAATCTGTACATTAGATACATCTACTAGCATGAAACTGTTCCAAGCAAACATCAGAATGGGACCAGCTTCTAGATGTTCCTATTACCTGCAACAAGAAAAATGTGTTTTAAGTATGCATATATCAATGTTCAAATACTCTTGTTCTTGTGCATGGTCTTAGAAAAGCAATGGCTAAAAAACTTCTGCTGTATAGGATGCAAGGAATATTGTTTCTCAGTGGATGCAGTCTGCTTAAATGGTAAAACTGAAGCATGCATCTGTATGGCAGCTTCTTTTATAAGGAGTGAGAGTTGTGTATCATCACTCCCAGCTTCCAAACAAAAACTGGACTTGTCCCAGCTCAGTTCAACACTAGGAAAAGATCATGAGCCATGCTGAAACAAAGGCCTCCATTCACAACCAGAAATTTTATATTCAGGGCTGGCCTGAGAATTTCTTCTGCCCTAGAAAGACCCTCCATGCCGCCCCCTGAAGACTGTGCTGCAGCCCGGCCCACCATGCTGCCCCTCCTGGCATTTATCTTCTCACCTGGAGGAAGGGGGATGGCATGGCATGACAATGCCTCTGCTGTGTCCGTGCTAGTGTGCTCACAGCCTGCCACTCCTGCCCTCCTCTAACACAACTTCCTGTTGGAGGGGGCAGGAGCGGCAGGAAGTTATGTTCAAATATGTCCAAACCACCTGCCCATCTGATCCTATTCCTTCCCACTGGCTCACTGAGTCATCACTGGCTCTGCTTCCTTTGGTTCTTTCTATTTTTAACACTAGTCTTTCATCCGGTACCTTCCCCTCACACCGGAAACACACCCTCATACGTCCTCTTTTGAAGAAACCCTCTCTGGATCCTTCCTCACCCTCTAATTGGCACCCTCTCTCTAATCTCCCTTTCCTCTCTAAGCTTGTCGAAAGGTTGGTTTTCTCTCAGCTATCTTCACACTTAGAGGATTCTTTGGTTCTTCACCCCATCAATCTGGTTTCCGCCCTGGGCACAGTACTGAAGCTATTCTCATTTCTTTTCTTAATGAACTGCATGTTGCCCACGATCACGGTTCTATCTCTGTAGCTGTTTCACTTGATCTCTCTGCCGCCTTCGATATCGTTGATCACCGCACTCTTCTCCTAAGGCTTTGTTCTATTGGTCTCTCTGGTCCGGTTCTTCACTGGTTTCTTTTCAATCGGTCGTTCTCAGTTCTGTCGGGCTCTGATTCACTACTCTGTCACCTCTTTCCTGTGGTGTTCCTCAGGGTTCCGTGTTGGCCCCCTTATTGTTTAACATCTTCCTGGCCCCTCTTGCTTTACTTATTCAGCAGCACGGTATCTCTGCGTATTATTACGTAGATGATGATATCCTCCTCTACCACACCTGCCCCCTCACGCCTGATATTGGTCCCCTCAATGTTTATCTCTCCGCTGTCTCCTCCTGGTTTTCTGAGAACTTTCTACACGTTAATCTGTCTAAGACTTCAGCTATTTGGTTCACTGCTGGTGACCCCACTCCCACCCTCACTCCATCTCTTTCTGCTGGGCCTATTCCTCTCGTCACATCCATGCGATATCTTGGTGTTACTCTGGACTCAGCTTTAACTTTCAAAGATAATGTCTCTTCCATTGTTCAGCATTCTTTCTATACGTTACAGCAACTTTGCGCTGTCCGGTCTTTTCTTTCCCCCTCCTCTATGACCACGCTTCTTCTTTCCCTCGTTTCTCGTCTAGACTACTGTAACGCCTCTGGCCGGCCTCCCACTCTCTCAGCTCCCCCGTCTCCAACTGGTTCATCACACTGCTGCCCGTCTTCTGACCAATTCTTCCCGATCGGCTCATATCACTCCTCATCCGTTTACACTGGTTGCCTATCCCTTTCCGTATCCAATATAAAAGATTCTGATTTTTGTTCACAGGGCTTTGCACACTGGTGTCCCTCTATCTTTCTGATCTGGTTCACTTCCATTGCCCCTCTAGAGTTCTTTGGTTGATTCATGCCAATCGCCTTTTTCTTCCACCTCCTTCTAGGGCTCATCTTGAATCTAAACGCTCCTCTGCTTTTTTTCCCCTCGGCCCTAGTCTTTGGAACTCACTACCTTAAACCTTACGTCTGGAATCTTCCTTCCGCACTTTTAAAGCCTCTCTCAAGACCCACCTCTTTTGCACAGCTTTTGACATCCCTCCTCCCTCTTCTCCTGTTAGCAGCTGATTGGTTCCCTTCCCTCTGTTGTGCATTTTCTGTTTTTTTTTCTCTTTGCTATCCCTTTTTGTAAATGAATGGCGTTCCTTTCTGTTTCTATCAGTAGTCTCCTTTGTTTTATTGTACACCGCTGCATGCCTTAGTCTAGGCGGTATAATAAGTTTTAAATAAAGATAAAGATAAAAATGTTGGAAATGGTTCTGTTAAGGTTTCAGAGCATATTTACTAGTTCGTGCCGGTAACATGCATTCAGCCCTGAAAGTGAATGTGGGGGCAACATTCAACCCACACTACAAAATGGAAAAGTGCCAGCATGACCCCATGCAGCTAGCGCAGGTTCATGTCAACCTGTTTGGTGTGATCAGTGCGGGTGCACTTAATGCCACTTCATTGAGGTAGCATTCAGTGCACCCACCCTAGCTGTCACCTTGCCAGGGAGCATACAAACATGCCTGCACTACCTGCAATATGCATGCTCTACCCCTGAACTGCCCAGTCTTCACCCTAACACACACTATTCTCGTAATATGGGAATTTTTAGCACAGTGGCATTTTTAACGCATGGTATATTTTACAGAGGCACACTTTGAACCCCTTGCCCCTAACGCACAATAGTTTAAACTATATTTTACTTGTATTAATTTTTTTTTACAAAAAAACAACAACTTTAAAAATATACCACACACAAAATTAAAAAGTGAAGGAAACTCCCAAAAATAGTGATGAGGCAAAGCATAGTTACTCACCTGTAACAGGTGTTCTCCAGGGACAGCAGGAATCAGTCCTCACTTATGGGTGACATCAGCACCGACGGAGCCCGCGTGAAGCAATTCCCCAGTTTTCAAAGAAAGCCTTTGGGATTGCTGCCAAGCATGCATGGTCCTCTTCCCGCCTAAGGGTGCCATCTTGCTCACTCAGGTCCCTTAGCTCGAGCACTACCAAGCAGATGGCAAGGGAAGGATAAAAATACAGCAACTCATCAGGGGAGGCGGGAGGGTAGTGAGGACTGATTCCTGCTGTCCCTGGAGAACACCTGTTACAAGTGAGTAACTATGCTTTCTCCAGGAACAAGCAGGACGTCAGTCCTCATTTATGGGACGCTCTAGCTACAGGCTACTGAACCTGTAACCAAAAAAGCCTCAACGAGGCCGTGAACAGAAGCCGAAACCCGAAGGAGCCAGAGTCCTTGGCTCCTTGGGGTGAAGCCCTTGGTAGACGTGAAGAAGAGTTGGAGGGCAGGAGTTGCTTATACCCTGAACAGGTTACAGAGTACAGCCTGGCCAAAGGCGCTGTCCCGGTGGGACTCCCTCTCCAGGCAATAGTGGGAGACCAGGTCGCCACCCGGCAGATGTCCATCAGGGGCACAGAGCACAATGAAGCCACCGAGGTCGCTTTGGCAAGGACCCTGTGTGCAGTGGACTTGACAATCTAGCGGGATGCCTGCATTCGCATGGGCGAAAGCAATGCAGTCTGCCACCCAAACCGAGAGGGTGCACTTGGTGACTGCCTGCCCCGGTCTATTGGGATCATAGGTAACAAAGCTAGCCAGACTTGTGATGTGTCTGGGTACGCTGCAAGTAAAAGGCGAGGGCCCGTCTGCAGTCGAGGGTGTGGAGAGCAGTCGACAATTGGTTGGCGTGGGGCCTCGGAAAGAAAGTCGGCAGGACTATCTCCTGGTTGAGATGGAAGTCCAAAACAGCTTTAGGCAGGAATTTAGGGTGGGTACAGAGGACCACCCTGTTTCGATAAAACCTGGTGTAAGGGGCGTCAGCCATGAGAGCCTGGAGCTCACTGACTTGGCAGGCCGAGGTCAGCACCACCAGGAAGGCCACCTTCCGGGACAGGTGCCGGAGCGAACATGTCACCATTGGCTCAAAGGCTGGATGGGTGAGCTGCCTGAGCACCACATTCAGATCCCATTCCGTCGGGGGAGGAAAGATGGGCGGCCTGGAATGCAGAGGTCACCGCATGAAACAGAAGACTGCCCCAAGAGGGACTTTCCCTCAATGGGGAGGTGATGATTCGTTGAGATGGCACTCAAATGTACCCTGACAAACTGACTTCAGTCCTTCCCTCGAGAGATGGAGGTGGTGTACTGGAGGATCCATCGAACGGGGCACGAGAAGGGGGTCGAGCAAGTGCTCCAAGCACCAGACAGAGAAGCATCTCCACTTGAAGGGGTAGGCTCATCTAGTGGAGTCCTTCGAGGCGATGAGGACTTCCTTGACCTCCTCCGGAAGGGTCAGAGAGGCAAGGGAGACCTGTTCAGCCGCCAGGCCATGAGGGATAGGGAGGCTAGGTTCGGGTGCTGCACCCATCCCTCTTCCTGTGTCAGCAGACTGGGGGCAGAGCTCAGGGGAACAGGAGCCTCTGATGACAGCAGGAGCGGGAAACCAAAGCTGCTGGGGCCACGAGAATCAACAATGCCAGGTCCCGCTGAGACTTGAAAAGGGTCCTCGCAATGAGGAGGAAGGGAGGGAATACATAGAGCAGGCTGGATGACTAGTCCAGAAGAAATGCATCGGGGATCTCCCTGCTTGGGTGTGACACCAGCTCACAAAAGCGGGGGAGCTGCGCATTCTGGGGACAGGCGAAGAGGTCTATTGCCGGCATTCCCCAGCAGAGGAATAGCCAGTCTGCTACTCTCGGGATCCAGCCATCATTCGTAGGGGCAAAGGATTCTGCTGAGTCTGTCAGTCAGGCCATTCTCCTGACCCAGAAGGGTAGGTCGCCTTGAGGGACATCCTCTGCTGGACAGCAAAAGAACAGATGAGGACCGCTTCCCAGCAGAGGGAGCGCGATCCCGTGCCTCCACCCCCGTTGATGTAGAACACTGCCACACGGTTGTCGGTCTGCACAAGAATCAACCTCCCGCTGAGGTGTTCCTCGAAGGCTCTCAGGGCCCACTGAATCTCCCGGGGTTTGAGCAAGTTTATTTGCTGTCAAGACTCCTCGGGTGACCATTGCCCCTGCGTGCATAGTGGTCCGCAGTGGGCTCCCCACCCTAACAGGGAAGTGTCTGTTAGCATCGCATTGTGCTGCGGGATCTGAAAGAGCAATCTCTGCAGGCTGCGGGGGTTTTGCCACCAGCTCAGGAACAAGTGGAGGTTGGGAAGGACCCTGACGGGGTCCCTGAGATGTTTGAGGGACTGGCTCCATTGGGCACTGAGACACCACTGAGCCGTCCGCAAGTGCAGATGGGCACGGGGACCACATGCATGATAGAGGCCATGTGGCCCTGGAGATGTAGCATGGTCTGAGCAGTGACCTGGGGAGCGCTTTGGACACGAGCCACCAGAGCTTGGAGGTAGTTGGCGCAGTCCACTGGTAAGGCAGCGGTCGCCTGCCGAGTATCGAGGCGCGCCCCGATAAACTTGAGAGCCTGCACTGGCTCGAGGTGAGACTTTGGGTAGTTGATCAAGAACCCCAAGCTCTCCAAGAGAAGGATGGTGCTCGACATTGCCCGCCAGACCTCTTCGACCGAGGAGCCTGTAACGAGCCAGTCGTCGAGGTAGGGAAAGATAGTTATGCCCTGATGCCGAGGTGGGTGGTGACCACGACAAGGCACTTTGTAAAGATTCGCAGGGCAGACGCGAGGCCAAAGGGGAGCACCTTGTACTGGAAGTGCTCTCCCTGCACCTTGAAGAAAAGGTATTGTCTGTGCTGGGGGTGGATTAAGATGTGGGCATAAGCTTCCTTTAGATCCAAGGAGCATAGCCAGTTGCCCTGCCGGAGGAAGGGCAGCAGAATGCCAAGAGATAACATCTTGAATTTCTCCTGCACCAATAACTTGTCTAACCTGCGGAGGTCGAAGATGGGCCATAGACCCCCATCTTTTTCAGGACGAGGAAGTACCGGGAATAGAAGCCCCGACCTTGAAGGTGTGGAGGGACCTTCGATTGCCCGTTGGGTAGGGAGAGAGTAATTCCTGCTGCAGAGGAAGCTGGTGCACAGGGAGTCAAGGAGGTTCTGCTGGGGAGAAAGGAGATGGGAACTTGTCGAAGCGAAGGCGATAGCCGTCTCAGATGACCTGGAGAACCCAGGTGTCTGAGGTGATGAAGGCCCACGATGGGGCAAAGTGGGACAGGCGTCCCCCCAATGGCTGCTGCATCACTGGAGAGCGAGCGGCTATGCCGATGGCGTCAAAACCCCTGAGTGGGTTGTGGAGGAGCTGGTGTCTGGGCCTTCGGCCCTTTTGGCTTACGATGCCCTTGGCCAGATTTACCCTGTGCTGGAGTGGTCAGCGTGGGGGTAGCCGGGTATGGCAGATAGCCCCGGTACTGGAAGCCCTTTCTAGGGAAGAAGGGCTTCTTGACTGGTTGCTTCTTTTGGGGCAGAGTGGCGGTCTTGCGTGAGAGACGGGTTCTGGTGACGAACTCCGTCTATCTCCGGGGCTTTATCCTCCATCGACTTGCCGAAGAGCTGCTCGCCGAGGAAGGGCACATCCAGGAGTTTCTCCTGCACCCATTGCTCCAAATCCAAGGATTGGAGCCATGTCTGGTAGCAGGCCTCAATGCCCGCAGCTGCCACCCGAGCCGATGTCTCAAACCCATCGTAGGCAGCTTGGGAGAGGTACTTAAAGCAGTCTGTGACAGACTTTAACAGAGTACCGAATCTATTGAGGGGCTCTCCCACGAGTCCCGCAGAGAAACCTCCAAGCTCCTTAGCCAAATCGTGCAAAAACATACCAATGTAGAGTTGGTATGCCTGGATGAGACAAGAGAGCATGGAACCTGGGTAGGCCTTGCGGCCCAGGTCAAGGGCTCACGCTTCTCGGCCAGGTGGTACCGACAAGTGCGATTTTGGGCTCTTTTGCTTCCTCATGGCTGATTCCACCACCATTGAGATGTGTGGGAGTTGGGTCTTCCAGAAACCTGGCTCACATTGTACCTTGTACATTGTGTCAAGGCGCTTGCTCACAATGGGAACTGAGGCAGGGGCCTCCCACATGCGGAGCAGCAGCAGAGACAGAATAGGAGGTACAGGCTTAGTGAGGGATTCCCTGGGCGGGGACTCGTACTAAAGAATGTCGAGTTCTTCAGTACGAGGGTCCTCCTGGGCCTGGGTGGCCAGGTTAAGGGCCCGTGCCATGTCCCGAATGAACATCAGGAAATAGGTGTCCTCGGGTGGTGAGCGCCGCTGGAATGCGGGCGGTGAGGGGTCCGATGGAAGATCCCAGTGAGTACAGGTTTCCGGGGAGGTGTCCCCATTGGACTCTCACGCCGAGAAATCGGTCAAGGAGTCCAAGCTGGGCAGATCGCCCTGTCCAATGGCCGGTGTGCGCTTGGAGCCGGAGGCCCTGGACGATCTCGCCCCTGAGGATTGGGAGAGCGAGCGAGACGTAGAGGACCCTCATGAGGCCCGTGGCTCTTGGGGGTTTCCTGGATGGATTTCGGTATCCCACGCAAGGAACCCATGGTCTCTGGGCACGGGTCAACAAAGCTGGCCGTGAAGAACTGCTGGGAAGCAATGAACACAAAAATGCTGCGTTCCAGTGCCAGCATGCAGGACTCCCACGTGGGCATGGGTCCCTACGATGCCGATCCCGGGGTCACCGGGTCAGGTGTCGAGGAGAGGGGTCATCACCGGGACGGCCCTCAGGAGACCGGGCACCTTCGCCAACTGCCACTGCTTGCATGCGGGGTACCTTGCGGGGCTGTTCCGTCTAACTCTTGGGAACGCCAAAGGGGGCTAAGTGACCAAGCACAGGAGCACTTGCACTTATCGGGAGCCCCCGACAGCGACTTCAAGGCCTTCTTTTTGTGCCACTCCACCTCAGGGGATCCCTGATCGGAGTGCCGCTGAGAACGTGGGGCCGTAGGCAATGTTCCCTCTAATTTTCTGTAGGCTGTGTGCGCATAAAGCACAGTTACTTACCTGTAACAGGTGATCTCTGGGAACAGCAGGAATAAGTCTTCACATATGGGTACGTCGGTACTGACGGAGCCTGCGCGGGAACGCTCCCCAGCGTCCCAAAAAGGAAAGCTTTTGGGAGCATCCCAGTGCCTGCGCGCTGCCTTCCCGCCTTTCCTAACCGCCTCTCTCCAGTTCGAGTTTTAAAGCTGAGACAGAGAGAGAGAGGAAAGGAAAGAGATAGAAAGATACAACTCCTAGGGGAGGTGGGTGGGTTGTGAAGACTTATTCCTGCTGTTCCCAGAGATCACCTGTTACAGGTAAGTAACTGTGCTATCTCCAGGAACAAGCAGGAATGAGTCTTCACATATGGGGCCTCCCCAGCTAGAGATGCCTGGGAGATCCCCAAGGTTGTGAGACACTGAGAAGGGCTCTACCTCCTCCCATGGATCTCAGGCATCCAACCAGGGATGGAGGGCAGGAGTTGATTAAGCATGGAACAGGTGTTTGAGAACAGCCTGACCAAACAAGGCATCCCGGCGGGAGTCCTTGTCCAAGCAGTAATAGGCTGTGAAGGTATGAACAGAGGCCCAGGTGGCCCCTCGACAGATCTGGTCGATGGACACAGAATTTAGATGAGCCATAGAGGTTGCCATGGCCCTCACATTGTGAGCTGTGACATGGCCCTCCAGAGGAGGATTCTTGCTCTGATATGCGAAAGAAATACACTGAGCAATCCAATTGGACAGTGTTCTCAGAGACTGGAAGTCCCAAATGAGAGGGATCAAAAGCAACAAAGAGCTGAGAAGACTTTCTATGTTGCTGTGTCCTTTGCAAATAAAAGGCAAGAACCCTCTTACAATCCAGGGTATGAAGATTCTTCTCTGCACTTGATGCATGAGGACCTGGAAAGAAGACAGGTAAGTACACCTCTTGGTTAAGATGAAAAGGTGAGACCACTTTAGGCATAAAGTGTGGATTGGCCCTAAGGACTACCTTATCATGATGGAACCTTGTATAAGGTGGATTAGCCACTAAGGCCTGCAGCTCACTGATGCGGCGAGCTGAGGTGACTGCAATAAGATAGATAACTTTCCAGGAAAGAAATTTCAAGGAGGTAGTGGCTAAGGGTTCAAAGGGAGGCTTCATGAGCTCACCAAGAACCAGATTCAAGTCCCATGCCACTGGAGGTGGTCTAATGGGAGGTTTAGTTAAAAGAAGGCCTCTCATGAATCTTGCAATAAGAGGATGAGAGGAAATAGGTTGTCCATTGAGAGGCTTGAGAGATGCTGCAATAGCACTCAAATGGACCCGTACTGAATTTGTTTTGAGGCCTGCATGGGAAAGATGCAGGAGATACTCTAGTAAAGAATTCAAAGGTATTGCTAGAGGGTTAAAACTCCTCTCAGCACACCAAATGGTAAACCTTTTCCATTTAAAAGCATAGGAACGCCTAGTAGAAGGCTTTCTGGAAGCATGAAGGATATCCCTCACTTGCTGAGACAGATGCCAATCTTGAAGGTCTAAGCCTTCAGCAACCAAGCCCTGAGATGTAGAGATTGGGGTTTGGGTGTGCCACAACGTTCCCCCCTCCTGAGACAGGAGATCTGGAGCAGATCCCAAGTCCAGGGAGGGAGCTTGAGAGAGATGCAGAAGTAGAGGGAACCACACTTGGTGTGGCCATCGTGGAGCTATGAGGATCATAGTCCCTCGATCACTCTGAAGCTTGAACAGGGTCTTGGGAATTAGGGGAATGGGTGGAAAGGCGTATAGGAAGTCTTGACCCCAATGAAGGAGGAAGGCATCCTTGGCCTGAACTCCCTGGCATGGAATTCTGGAACAGAACCGGGGAAGTTTGGCATTCCACAGATTTGCAAAGAGGTCTATGTCCGGGGTTCCCCAAATTCGAAAGATTCTGACTATCTGGTCCATATGAAGGGACCACTCGTGTGGAAGCAGAACTCGACTGAGTCTGTCTGCCCAAGAGTTTTGAACTCCTGGAAGGTATACTGCCAGAAGATGAATTTGACTCTCTCTGGCGAAGGCCCACAATCTCAGAGCTTCGTTGCAAAGCTACAAAGAGCCAGTCCCTCCCTGCTTGTTCACATAGAACATGGCTACTTGGTTGTCCGTGTGAATGAGGACTGTCTTGTAGCTGAGCAGGGTATGGAAGACAGAGCCAGGAAGATTGCTCTGAGCTCTAAAATGTTGATATGTAGAGGGGTCTCCTGTGGGGACCAAATGCCTTGGGTGGAGAGGTCGTGAAGATGAGCCCCCCAACCCTTTGGAGAGGCATCTGTTGTAAGGGTTGCTTGGGGTAACAACTGTTGGAAGGGGGATCCCTGCAACAGATTTTGAGTGGACTTCCACCACTGGAGAGACCAAAAGAGGCGCCTGGAGGTTGCTATTTTTTTATTTAGACAGTTTTTGTATACCGCTTTATCCTTCAATCAAAGCAGTCACGACACAATTGGGGGATACATTTAACACGCAGGGATATGAGACACACTAATACTTACAGGGAACATGGGCTATGGAGGGTTAAGTGGCTTGCCCAAGACCACAAGGAGCATCTGTGGGACTAGAAACCCCGGTCCTTCCGGCCCAAGGTTGCTGTCCTCTAGTGGGATTTGAACCCCCGACCTTCCGGCCTGAAGTACCTTGCCCCAACCACTAGGCTACTCCTCCCTGATCATACCCCCTGATGCCTGGGTCCATTGGGTGGACAAAGTCCATTGAGCTGCCCTCATGTGAAGGCGAGCATAAGGGACCACATGCACAGTGGATGCCATGTGGCCTAGCAGTTGTAACATCTCTCGAGCAGTTAAATGGGTTTTTAACTGAACCTGGGAGGCTAACTGCACTAAGCGTAGGCAACGGGCCTGGGGAAGATAGGCCCTTGCAGTTGTGGTATCCAGCAAGGCCCCTATGAACTCTAGAGACTGAGTAGGGGTGAGTTGGGACTTTGAAATGTTTATCACCAGTCCCAGACACTGCAGAACACGCATTGTGCAGGTTAGGGAAGTCTGGGCCTCTGACTGGGATGGAGCTCGGATGAGCCAGTCGTCCAGATATGGGAATACGAATATTCCTAGAGTGCGTAGGAATGCAGCTACTACTGCCATGCATTTTGTGAACACTCTTGGAGCAGAGGCCAGACCAAAAGGAAGTACCCTGTATTGGTAGTGATTCCCTTAATAAAGGAACCGAAGGAACCTTCTGTGTGCTGGATGGATGAGTATATGGGCATCCTTGAGATCTAGAGAACAAAGCCAATCCCGACTCTGAAGGTATGGAAGGAGAGTACCTAGAGAAATCATTTTGAATTTCTCCCTGCATAGAAACTTGTTCAATTCTCTGAGATCTAATATGGGTCTGTAACCCCCTGTTTTCTTTGGGATAAGAAAGTAGGGGGAGTAGAACCCTGAGCCCTGTTGAAGAAGGGGTACTTCTTCTATTGCCCCTTGGGCAAAAAGGGTAGTAATCTCTTGACCGAGAAGGTCGAGGAGAGATGTTTGAGAATTGAACTGTCTCACCATGGTGTGAGGAGGAAGGTTTGAGAAATGAAGTTTGTACCCTTCCCTTATGATGGAGAGGGTCCATTGCTCTGCTGTGATTTGTTCCCATCTGGGAGCAAAGTAAGCTAACCTTCCTGGAATGGTGAGAGGCTCTGGTTCTGCTAGAGCCAGAAAGGCTAAGTTCTCTAGATGCAAGTCAAAGGCCCTGAGGAGGCTGAGGCTGTTGGGCTACAAGAGTCCTTGCAGCCTTAGGCTTGGCCTGTTTAGGTTGTTGACGCTTTGCAGCAAAACGACCTGCAGAAGATGTCTGTTGACCATAAACAGGATAATATCTTCCCTTCTTGGGAAAATATGGCTTTTTGAACAACCTCTTCTTGACAGGATTAGAGGTAGACTTTGAAAGCCTATCCAAAGCAGAATTTTCTGCATCCATCTGTGTGGCCTTTGCCTGCCAATCCTTGCCAAAAAGGTTTTCACCTGTACAAGGAAGATTTCCCAATCCATCTTGGACCCAAGGTTCCAGATCAGAAGCTTGTAACCAAGCAATTCTGCGTGCACCTATGGCAATAGCCGAAGCTCTGCTGGCACTCTCAAAAGAGTCAAAGGCTGCACGGTTGGAAAATTTGGAAACATCTTGGGCATGCTTAAGCCAAGTGAGAAACTCTTCCCTCTTATCTTCTGGAAGAAAAGGGAGGAAAGTTTGCAGATCTGTAACTTTTTAGAAACATCCCCATATAGAGACTATAGGAGTTGATTCTAGCAACAAGCATGCTGGCTTGAAAGATTTTTCTGCCAAAAGCATCTAAGGTTCTACATTCTCTCCCTGGAGGGGTAGAAGAGTGCCTTTTTGCACTCTAACGTTTTCATGGCAGACTCCACCACAATAGAGTGGTGAGGAAGCTGAGTCTTATGAAACCCAGGACAAGGCGGGACACGGTACATGGTGTCTAGCCTACGAGAGTGGGAAGAGATAGTAAGAGGGGTCTCCCATATGCCCAACATGTGATCATAAAGGATCTCATGAACTGGCAAAGTGGCTGCCTCTTTAGGAGCCTTGGGATATTGCAAAATATCCAACTTCTTGGCTCTAGGCTCTGACTCAGGGGCTACTGAGATAGAGAGCCCCCTGGCCACTTCTCTTATAAAGTCCTGAAAAGACAAGTCCTCTGAAGGAGACATTCTTTTTGGAGAAGGCTCTTGAGGAAGGAGTACCGATGCTTCAATAGAAACCTCCGATGTATCAGAGTCTTTGGAGGATTCGAAGTATCGCCTGTCTGGATGCTCCTGTAGAGCCCGATACGCGTACCGAGTGGTATCGACATCGGGAGTGATTGGTACCGGTTCGGTAGCAATGGGCATCATCGGACAGGGTACCGTTGCAGTTGACACCGAAGCCGATGTCGATGCAATCGGTACCAGCACCGGAACCAAGATCGGTGCCGGTGCCGGCAAC
The DNA here is from genome assembly GCA_033557465.1 of Ichthyophis bannanicus. Classification (NCBI taxonomy): domain Eukaryota; kingdom Metazoa; phylum Chordata; class Amphibia; order Gymnophiona; family Ichthyophiidae; genus Ichthyophis; species Ichthyophis bannanicus. The sequence goes on along the minus strand of CM066050.1, from coordinate 122,389,893 downwards.
GGAGCCTGTTGCGGTACCAGCGGCGTCGCAGCTCGAATGAATGCCGTGATGGCCTGCTGCATGGTCAGAATATTCTGATCCATCGACGCCAATGTCTGGACATCGGTACCAGCAGATTCGACTGGTACCCCAGAACATTGTAACAGGTGATCGGTCGAGGCCGTGCCATCGATGTCAACCTGTGACCCCATAGGAGCTTTGGAAGCTGGAGCTTCCCGCCGGGGTACTTTTGCCGGTGCAAGATCCTCGAGGGCAAGCCCAGAGGCATCCTGATGCTTAGAGGGGGATCTACCCTTCGAGGACCGGCTGGATTTATGTTTGGTTACCTGAGATCCATAGGAGGAAGCAGCAGCCCTGGACGACGTCGATGCCACCGAAGCTGCATCAGAGGGAAACAGGGTATTGAGCTTAGCTGCTCGGTTCTGTAAACCTCTTAGACATCATGGAGCAGGACGCACAATCCGTGATGGAATGGTCAGGACCCAAACATTTAAGACACCAGTCATGGGTGTCGGTAACAGAAATGGTACCGCTGCACTTAGTGCATTTTTTAAACCCGGAGGTGGGCTTTTCCATGAGGAAATTTCCCTTAGGCCTAAAGCCCAAAGAGACAAAAAAACCACACACTAAAGTGGAACGGAAGAATTATATTTTTTTAAGAAAAGAAAGAAAAGACCGGCGGTACCGGTCTGGCGTCGAAGAAGGCAGACGCACGACCAAAGAAACAAAATAAAATAAAGAACTCCTTCAGCGGTGACAGGAACACGACCTGCTGGCTCCGCGGAAAAGAAGAACTGGAGAGAGGCAGTTAGGAAAGGCGGGAAGGCAGCGCACAGGCACTGTGGGATGCTCCCAAAAGCTTTCCTTTTTGGGACGCTGGGGAGCGTTCCCGCGCAGGCTCCGTCGGTACAGACGTACCCATATGTGAAGACTCATTCTTGCTTGCTCCTGGAGATAATATCAGCTGTGCAGCTTTTGAAGGAAGGTTAAATTTTTGTGCGCCACATAACGACACTTGAAGTTATATACTTTAAAATTTGACTACATGTCAGAATACAGTATGTACACCACATTGATTTTAATCAAATTAAATGAAAATAGATTACTAAATGAAGCGGAAAATTTCTAGTAATTACAATCAACTTAATTTTTTTTTTTTTAAATTTCAAATTCCATTTATTAAGAAACTTTAGGGAAAATACAGACATACCAGCAATGGCATCATATAACTATTACAAAGAAAAACCAACAACCGGACATCTGCAAGAAAGTCCACGTCAAGAGAAGCATGTAAGAAAACAAAGGATGCTAACTCAAAAATATACTCTTTTTCATACCAATCTACTACTGAAACACTCAATATTTCAAGAAATCAGCAGGCCCTTAGACTGGAGGAAGGATTCTAATGCCGAGGTCTCCAGAAATCATACTTGGTGCTCTGAAAGGTAACTAAACACTTACATGGAAATTTAAGAAAAAAAGTGGCACCAAGGGCTAGGACGCGTGGCTTCAACATCAAAAAAGCCCGGCGACGTAGCTGAGTTTTCCTGGAGACATCAGGAAAAATACTCACCCTCCCCCCACAAAAAGCCGATGTCTTATTCAGAAAATATAAACGCATCACAGCATTCTTATCAACTTCTGAGGCAAAGGACACCAGAAGGGTAGCCCTAGTTGAAATGTTATCTTGAGAAGATTCAATAAACTCTGAAATATTAAGGGACTCCTGCAACCGAGGTGGGGCGGGCTCACCAGAGCCCCCCAGCTTGGAAGCCCCTTTAAGGGCTTTATCTGTTCCTGGTCTTGTGGTGGTTTCCGGGAGAGTTCCTCTGCCCCGGATACTATCTGTTCTTGAGAGCTTTGCTTTGATGCAACGGGACAGTGCTTCTTCATCTGCGGACCCAAAGGATGTTTCCCTTTTGGATGCTTGGTCTATTCTCACCAGGAGAGAGTCTTCGTTGAGTTCCGTCGTTGTGCAAATGTCGGACTTTACAAGAGACTCTGTGGCTCTGTGGTAAATTTACTCAACATGATTCTCAGATTGATGTGCTGGGGAAACGATGCCAGAAATTGGAAGCCCAATCTGTTGCATTACAAAATTCTTCATTGTCTTTTATGAAAGATAGTATTATTCTCCATACTCAGCATGAACTGTTGGAGAATAGTTTGCATGCTTTAAATTTGCATTGTTTAAATTTTCCTTGCACACGGTTTTTCTCTCCTCAGATATTATTTGATAAGTATTTGATTGATATTTTGGGAAATCGAGAAGATAATAAACAGTCTTTGACAACTTTTAAATTTTAAGACGTCTGTTTTCTATCAGAATCAGAACCGTAAATTTTGTGCGCTCTGTTGTAAAGTATGTGCGCTCGCTCAGCGAGGTGTGCGCGCATGCACATGCGCACAACTTAGAGGGAACAGTGGCCGTAGGGGGGGGGACCCCACCGGGGGAGAAACCACCAAGGGTGCCACCGGGGATTCTGAGGTGACCTTTTGGAAAAGGTCTTCGGACTTCTGCTTACAGCTAAGCAGGGCCTTAGAGGACATTTTCTTGCAGAGCGAACAGAGCTCGGATCATGGTCAGCTCTGAGGCACCGTAGACAACAGTCATGAGTGTCCGTAAGCAACATGTTCCTACAGCATCTATCGCATTTTTTGAAGCCGGTGGCTATGGGGGCAAAAAATGGCCCCTGCGAGGTTGAAGACCCACACAGCCAGTGGTTAGAGAAAGAAAAAGGGCACAAAGCCCGTAAAGAAAAAATGAGAAGAAAAGACTATCCCCGATAGCTCTAAAAAAGTAGAACAGGGGAAGGACTGGTAGAGGACCGGTGCAACCAGAAAAGAGGCCTGTAGGCCAAAAACGAAATTTTCCCGAAGGATGAGGACGTGCGTCTGATGGGCTCCGCGGAAAAAAGGGAGACTGAACAAGATGGCACCCTTGGGCCGGAAGAGGACCATGCATGTGTGGCAGCAATCCCAAAGGCTTTCTTTGAAAGCTGGGGAATTGCTCCATGCGGGCTCTGTCAGTGCCGACGTCACCCATAAGTGAGGACTAACTTCCTGCTTGTTCCTGGAGAATCATAAGTTCACGTTAGTGAAATACAAATAAATCAAGGCTGATCACAAAAGGAATATGGTACATCACCGAATATAATTCCTGGAAAAAAAATCAAATTAGTTAGAAGGGTTACTCTTACCATCTTTAAGGGGTGTTTTAGGGACCATGTTTTCTTTACTTTCATGCTGAAACGCTTTGGAAGGATCAAATCGGTGGATGCCCTGCATGGCATTCAACTGCTCCTGAAGTCTTGTTCCTGCTTGCCTCTCTTTGGCAAGCTGTGAGCGCAATCTGGAAGCCTCCTGCAAAACACAAAAGCCAAGAGGCATGATTGCCTAATGTGTTCTTCCTATTGCTCTTCTCAAGAAACCATCACTAGACCATACCTGTCCTTCTCACTATCTACCAATATCTCTCCCCTGCATTTCTAAACTACTTAAACGTGTGGTTCACTGCCATTGCCTCAACTTTCTCTCCTCTCAAGCCCTTCTGCATCCTCTACAATCTGGCTTTCGTCCTTTACATTCTACCAAAACAGCTCTTGCCAAAGTCTCCAGTGACCTGTTCCTGGGAAAATCCAATGGCTTTTACTCAATCCTCATCCTTCATGACCCTTCTGCTGCTTTTGACACTGCTGACCATAATCTTCTCCTTGATACTTTGTCCTCACTTGGCTTTAAGGGCTTTGTACTATCCTGGTTCTATTCTCTCTCATCGCTCTATCAGTGTCTGTTCTGGTGGAACTTCCTCTGCTATCCTGCTCTCAGATGATGTACCCCAAGAATCCTTTTTTCTCTCTATATCTAGTTTCTTGGTGTACTAATCTCTTCCCATGGCTTTCAGTACCATCTTTACATTGATGACTCCAAGATCTACCTCTCTACACCTAAAATTTCTCTGGCAATTCAGGTCAGGATCTCTGCCTGCCTTTTTGACATTGCCACTTGAAATTGAACATGACCAAAACTGAGCTTCTTATTTTTCCCCCTAAATCCTCCTCTCCCCTTCCTCCTTATCCACAGAGGCTGAGAAACTCCCTACTCCTCCCCATCTCCTCAGCTCACAACCGAGGTCATCTCTCTCCTTCTCCACACACATCCGATAGAAACGGCACTTTTAGCTCTCTACAACATCAACAAAATTCACTCATTCCATTCTGATCACACCACTAAGACACTTATCCACTCAGTCACCTCTTGTCTTGACTATTGTAACCTACTTCTTGCTGGTCTCCCTCTGAATCATCTCTCTCCTCTTCAATCTGTTCCAACACTCAGCATGGCGAGGTTGGCAGAAGATTAGCCACGCAGCACATATTACCCCTCAAGTCACTTCATTGGCTCCCTATCCATTTCTGCATCCAGTTCAAACTTCTCTTGCTTCACTCTGCAGCTCCTCACTGCCTTTCCTCTTCTCTCCCTACACCCCTCCTTGGGAACTCTACTCTTCTGGCAAATCACCTCTATTTGTGCCCTTCTCATTGATAACTCCAAACTTCCCTCCTCCTATCTTGCTGCTCCTTATGCCTAGAAGGAAACTACCCGAGTTTGTACATCAGGCACCTTTCTCCGACACACTTCAAATCAAGGCTGAAAACTCATCTCTTCACGGCCGCTTTCTGATCTCCCTTGTGTTTCCATACCGTTCCCCCCTAGATATATCCTGTGTCTACAGCTACTGTGTTGTCTGTCTTGACTAGATTGTAAGCTCTGATGAGCAGGGACATGTCTGTGCAGCGCTATATAAATGTTCAGCAGTAGCAGTAGTGGTGGTGGATTTAAGTCTACTAATTATAGCATGAACAGAATGTTCTAATTTACTGTTTTGCATCATTTACCTTCAAAAGCTGCTTTAAAAAATGAGGACTACAGACTTTTTAAAGCATATACATAACAATATTTTCAGCTAGATTTTATTAAATCACAAAGCCTCCAGGATGAACCTTACATATTCCTGAAGCAAACTGCAGGCAAAAATCCTACATTACAAAAGCAGGTAATGGCCCTGCTGTCCGAGCCCTGGACCAGCTAGCAGCAGGGGGGTGGGGTCAGGGTTCCCAGCTCTGCCCCTGAAAGTGACATCTTAAGGCAACAGAGCGACTTTTAAAAGAGGACTGCAAGCCATGCCTTCGTCTTGGTGGACCCTGCCAAAAGGAACTTAGGTGTAGCTCAAGTGTGGTCCTTTATGGTGCCCATAGGTAGTGGTTGGGAGTAGAATCAGGGTATGTATTTGTGACAAATGGTTTTAGTGTTTGTGTTAATATATAAGGAGGAGCGTTTCCCCTGTGTTATTTGGAAGGGATAAGATATGATAGGATTTTGAACTTTTTAAATGGATTGTATTTTCTGTTGTAAAAGTAAAATTGGGAGGGTTATTTTATGTTTTGATTTTTTATGGGTTGCCTTATCCCAATAGTTGAAGGGAGAGGTAGGTATGGGTTTAAAGGTAAGAAAGGATTATCAGCGAGACTTTTTTTCAAAGGATTCAAAACAGATGTTTAAGTGAACCAGTTAGGCTGAGTTTAAGAGAAATTATTAGGAGGGAGCAGCAGTAAGCTGCATTGTGGTTACGTGAATAGAGTCTACTATTAAGTTAGTTTTAATTCATTATATAAATAATCATCATTTGGATGTTTTTTTCAATCATTAAATCATTGTTACAAGAAGTAGACTGGTTTTTATTTGCAGACACTTGCACCTGTGGGTTATGAGGTATTACATCTTTATTTGTATCATTTAATATACTGCCCATTACCGAAGTGTCATGGCGGTGTACAATAAAAAGTTGTAACTCCTGAAAACAGAGGAAAAAGAACGCCAAACTGATTGGAAAGCGAGTAGAGATGAGAATGAAGGATAGCAAAGGACAGCACTGGACAAATGACAACACAAATATTAGACATAATGGAGGGGTAAGAGTTGGAGAAGAAAAGGGGGCTGTATCAGTTGTAGCTAAGTTAGATCTTGAGGTTATTGCAAATGGAGGGTCTGCTTAGTGGTATCTTAATGTGGAGTGATCGGATGGGGTGGGAAGATAAGCCTGGCAGTAGAAGTGGGTCTTGAGAAGGACCTTGAACCGGGGGAAAGATGATTCAGTACGGAGGGAGTGAGGAAGGGAATTCCAAAGGGCAGGACTCACAAAGAAGCAAGCGGCATGACGGGTTAATTCAAGATGGGCCTGGGCAGAGGATGGGAGAAAGACGATTACCGTATGTGGAGTGAAGTAGGTGGGGAGTAGGCTGGAGGTAGATGTCAGCTAGGTACTGGGGCGTACTGGTGTGAAGGACCTTATGGGTAATGTTGAGAAGTTTATATAGAAATCAAACTTTGATAGGGAGCCAGTGAAGGGAAAGACAAGGGGTAACATGATCACGAGGAGTGGAATGGGTGAGGAGACGGGCAGCCGTGTTCTGGATTAGTTGAAGTCGTCAAAGCTGTTATTGGGGAAGACCTGCAAGGAGTGAATTGCAATCAAGCCGAGTGATCACCAGTGAAAGGACAAGGGTACTGAAGGATGAAGGGGAAAGAAGTGATCCAACGGCCCAAATTCTGTGAAGATGAAAGAAGGAGCTGCGCACGAGCGTGGAAATGTGTTGGTGAAATGAAAGTGAGGAATCAAGGGTAACAGCAAAGTAACGAAGTGGGGACCAGAGGAATTGGAAAGGTGGACATAAGGGGCACCAGGTTAGGGGAGGGGGCACCAAAAGTAAACCAAATAGCAGCTGACTTAGAGGGGCTGACATGAAGGAAGTTACAGGTAAACCAATCAGAAATGGAGGCAAGACAAGTGTTGAGAGCAGAGAGATCGGGGGCTGAGGGACTTGTGTGGTGAACCAGGAGAATATTGTCTGCAAAGAAATAGGCAGATATGCTAGTCTGTTGTATAAGCAGGGCAAGAGGAGCAAGGAAAACATTGAGGTGAGCGAGAATGGAGCCCTGGGGGACACCACAGTGTAAAGGAAAGGAGGGGGTGGTGTTGGAACCTGATTGAACAGCAAAAGTGCAAGATGAAAGAAAAGATTGAAACCACTGAAGAACAGTGCCATGGAAACTTAGGTCTGATAGGCAGGTAAGAAGGGTGCGGTGAACATCAAATGCCGCGGAGAGATCCAAAGAAATAGCAATAGATAGATCACCACGATCGTGAGAACGGTGTATTTCACTGAGGGGTGCCAGCATGCACCAACCTCACCTGGGAGGGAAGAGGGGCATGTGTGTGGGGTTTTGGGGGGGGGGGGGGGGGGATTTGCTGTTATTTCTAAAATGGAGTTAAAATTGCAGAAATTGACATTAACCTTATAGAAGAGTAGAGGCTTTATCATCTGAATCTTCAGTCTATGATAATCTGAAATTAGTATATTCTCCACAGGGGAGGGAGGGAGGTGATGCATGAAAGATTTCTAGAATGGCTATTGGACCTCTCAGTGAAGAAGGGTGTCATGATATATTCGGGAAAGGAAGAAGATCAGAGGTAGAATCGCAGGACTCAGAAGTGCTGGGAATGGACTCGTGGAAAGGGACATTGAAAAAGCGGAATTGCTAAACAAATACTTCCGCTCTGTTGTTACTAAAGAAAATCCTGGAGAAGGACCAACTGTGACTCCCAAAAATAAAAATGGGAATGAAGTAGATACCACACCATTCACAGAAGATGTATTAGAACAACTTGCGAAACTGAAAGTGGACAAGGCTATGGGACCGGATGGGATACATCCCAGGATACTGAAAGAGCTCAGAGAGGTTGTTTCTTGGAAACAGAAGTTCCTCAAGACTGGAGAATGGCTGATGTCGTACCGCTACACAAAAGTGGTGACAAGGAAGAAGTGTCAAACTACAGTCCCATGAGCCTTACCTCTGTGGCGGGAAAAGTAATGGAGGTGCTTCTGAAGGAGCGAATACTGAACTCTCAAAACCAACAGGTTGCAAGATCCAAGGCAACATGGTTTTACCGAAGGACAATCTTGCCAAACAAATCTGAGTTCTTTGACTGGGTGACCAGAGAACTAGATCAGGGGCATGCGATGGATGTCATCTACCTGGATTTCAGCAAAGCCTTTGATACTGTCCCTCATTGGAGGCTTATCAATAAACTCAGTAGTTTAGGGATGGGTCCCAAGGTGGTAAACTGGATCAGAAATTGGTTGACTGATAGACGACAGAAGGTGATGGTAAATGGAGCTCACTCTGAGGAAAGGAAGGTGATTAGCGGGGATGCCCCAGGGTTCAGTCCTGGGCCCAGCACTGTTAAATTTTTTTTTTTGAGTGATATTGCTGAAAGACATAGAAACATGACAGAAAAAGACCACATGGCCTATCTAGTCTGTCCTTCCATATCAACAACTACATGGACTGAATGGAAAGGTCTTTTTGCAGATGACACGAAAATTTGCAACAGAGTGGACTCCCCGAGGGAGTGCTTAACATGAGAAAAGATCTACAAAAGCTGGAATGGTCTAATGCTTGGCAATTAAGATTTAATGCAAAGAAGTGCAGAGTCATGCACTTGGGTAGCAGAAACCTAAGGGAAATGTACACGATAGGGGGCGAGAGGTTGGTGTGCACGGATCAGGAGAAAGACCTTGGTGTGATTATTTCTGTAGATCTCAAGGTGACAAAACAGTGCGACAAGGCGGTGGCAAAAGCCAAAAGGATGTTGGGCTGCATACAAAGAGGAATTACCGGCAGAAAGGAAGAGGTTATAATGCCACTGTATAAGTCACTGGTGAGGCCTCACTTGGAATATTGTGTTCAGTTTTGGAGACCGTATCTTGCAAAGGATGTAAAAAGAATGGAAACTGTTCAGTGGAACGCGACCAAAATGATTTGGAGCCTGCGTCAGAAGCCTTATGAGAAGAGATTTAAAGACCTAAATATGTACAATCTGGAGGAGAGGAGGGATAGGGGAGATATGATTCAGACCTTTAAATACTTAGAGAAAGAATAAACAAACAAACCTCTTCCAAAGACAGGGAAGCTGTAAAATGAGAGGCCATAACATGAAGCTGCAAGGTGGAAAATTGAAAGGCAATGTCAGGAAAGCGTACTTACTCACCTGTAACAGGTGATCTCCGGGAACAGCAGGAATTTAGTCTTCACATATGGGTATCGTCGGTACCGACGGAGCCTGCGCAGGAATGCTTCCCAGCGTCCAATAGGAACGCTTTTGGGAGCATCCCTCAGCACATGCGCGCTGCCTTCCCGCCTTTCCAACTGTCCCTCTACAGTTAAGTTTGCAGCTGAGTGAAAGGACAAAGGGAGAGAGGAAAGACAAAGGGAGAGAGGAAAGAGACAGATAGAGAGACAACTCCTAGGGGAGGTGGGTGGGTTGTGAAGACTAAATTCCTGCTGTTTCCGGAGATCACCTGTTACAGGTGAGTAACTATGCTATCTCCAGGAACAAGCAGGAATGTAGTCTTCACATATGGGGACTCCCTAGCTGAAGATGCCAGGGAGATAGCCCCAGGAAGGTGCCAACCCGGAAAGATAGGCATCCTTCCTCCCATGGATCTCTGGCATCCCACCAGGGTTGGTGGGTAGGAGTTGAATTAGGCCTGAAAGAGATTTCGAAGAACAGCTTGGCCAAAGAAAGCATCCTGACAGGAGGCTTTATCCAGGCAGTAGTGGGCTGTGAAGGTGTGTACCGAAGCCCATGTGGCTGCCCGACAAATGTCATCGATAGAGTGAAGATTAGCCGTGGAAGTAGCCAAGGCTCTCACATTATGAGCTGTGACATGGTCCTGAAGAGGAAGACCCTTACTCTCATAAGCAAAGGATATGCATTGGGCAATCCATTTAGATAAAGTTCTTCTGGAGACTGGTTGTCCCAAATGACTAGGGTCAAAAGCTATAAAAATTTGCGAGGACTTTCTATGTTGCTGTGTTCTCTGTAGGTAAAAGGCTAAGGCCCTTTTACAATCCAAAGTATGAAGGTTTCTTTCTGCATTAGAGGCGTGAGGCCTTGGAAAAAAATACAGGAAGATAAATTGATTTAAATGAAAAGGCGAAACCACCTTTGGCATAAAGTGTGGATGAGTTCTAAGAACAACCTTATGGTGAAACCTAGTATAAGGAGGATCAGCCACTAAAGTTTGCAGTTCACTAATGCGATGTGCAGAGGTGATTGCAATTAGGAAGATGACCTTCCAGGTCAAAAACTTAAGGGTTGTAGTGGCTAAAGGCTCAAAAGGCGGCTTCATGAGCTGCCCGAGAACTAGATTTAGATCCCATACCACTAGTGGTAGCTTAATGGGAGGTTTGGTTAACAGAAGACCTCTCATAAATCTGGATATGAGTGGATGAGAGGAAATTGGTTGTCCATTCAGAGGCTTATAAGAAGCTGCAATTGCACTAAGATGGACCCTTACCGAATTGGTCTTTAGACCAGAAATCGATAAGTGAAGGAGATACTCTAGTATCGATTTTAAGGGTGACAAGGGGGATTAATCCCTTCTTGGAGCACCATATAGTAAAACGTTTCCACTTGAAGGCATAAGATCTTCTGGAAAGTTTCCTAGAAGCCTGAAGAATATCCTTTACCTGTTGGGACAGGATGAAATCCTGGAGGTCTAAGCCTTCAGCAACCAGGCCGTGAGATGCAGGGACTGGGGATTTGGGTGCAATAGCATCCTGTTCTCCTGGGAAAGGAGATCCGGAGCATGCCCTAACTCCAGAGGTGCCGCTTGAGAGAGATGTAGAAGCAGGGGATACCACGTTTGGTGTGGCAATCGTGGTGCTATGAGAATCATGCGACCCGTGTCTCTCTGAAGCTTGAAAAGTGTTTTGGGGATGAGGGGAATGGGTGGGAAGGCATAAAGGAAGTCCTGACCCCAGAAGGAGGAAGGCATCCCTTGGCCTGACAATTGTGAGCCGGAATCCTAGAACACAACAGGGGAAATTTGGCATTCAGTGGACTTGCAAAGAGGTCTATGTCTGGAGTGCCCCAGAGATGAAATATCCTTGCCACCTGGTCTAGGTGGAGGGATCACTCGTGAGGCAGCAGTACTCGACTGAGAGTCTGTCTGCCCAAATGTTTTGAGGATGAGGGTGAAGGGAGATAGATTCAGGAGTGATATGCGGAAATATTTCTTTACAGAAAGAGTAGTGGATCCATGGAATAGTCTCCCAGTGGAGGTGGTAGAGATGAGAACAGTAACTGAATTCAAAAAAGCATGGGACCAACACAGAGGATCTCTAAAGGTAAAAAGTGGACTATTGTAGTTATGGAAGGACAGACTAGATAGGCCATGTGGTCTTTCTGTCATCATGTTTCTATGTTTCTATGAATGCCTGGAAGATATACCACTAGAAGGTGAATTTGATGCTCTCTGGTGAGGGCCCACAGTCGTAAAGCTGCGTTGCATAACGACAGAGCCTGTTCCCCACTGCTTGTTCACATAGAACATGGCTACTTGATTGTCCGTCTGGACTAGGACTGTCTTGTAGCTGAGCTGGGCGTGGAATACTCGAAGAGCTAAATAGATTGCTCTTAATTCCAGGAGGTTTGTGTGTAAACCAGCCTCCTGTGGAGTCCAGGTGCCCTGGGTAGAGAGATGATTCAGGTGTGCTCCCCAACCCACCTGTGATGCATCTGTAGTTAGGGTGGCCTGAAAAAGGGGTTGATGAAAAGGAGACCCCACTGTCAGATTTTCTAGTGATTGCCACCATTGGAGGGACAAAATTAGTAGTTGAGAGTTTAATTTGTCCGACAAATGAACTGTGGCCTGTGACCACTGTGTGGATAGGGTCCACTGAGCTGCTCGCATGTGGAGGCGAGCATATGGGACTACATGAACTGAGGATGCCATATGTCCCAGTAACTGTAGTAGCTCTCGAGCAGTGAGGGAGGATTTGCCTGCTGCTTGAGAAGCTAGTTGCATTATGCGAAGACATCGGGCCTGTGGAAGGAAAGCCTTTGCCTGTCTGGTATCTAGACAGGCTCCTAAGAATTCCAGGCATTGGGAAGGAACAAGTTGGGATTTTGGGAAGTTTATTACCAATCCCAAGTATTGGAGAATTCGCATTGTACAGGACAGTGCAGTGCTGGCCTCTGCAACTGTAGGGGCTCGAATGAGCCAGTTGTCTAAGTAAGGGAAGACAAATATCCCCAGGGTTCGTAGAAATGCTGCTACTGCCATGCATTTTGTGAATACCCTTGGTGCTGAAGCCAGACCAAAGGGAAGAACCCTGTACTGGAAATGTTTTCCCCTGAAAAGGAATTGTAAGAATTTCCTGTGATCTGGATGGATCAGAATGTGAGCGTATGCATCCTTTAAGTCTAGAGAGCAAAGCCAATCCTGGCTTTGAAGATATGGCAGAAGAGTTCCTAGAGAAATCATTTTGAACCTCTCTCGAAAAAGATATTTGTTCAATTCTCTGAGGTCCAGAATGGGTCTGTGTCCTCCTGTTTTCTTTGGAATAAGAAAATAGGGGGAGTAGAACCCTGCACCCCGTTGAAGAATGGATACCTCCTCTATTGCCCCTTGGGCAAGAAGTGTTGAGACCTCATGATCTAGCAGATTGTCTGCGGAGGTTTGAGAATGAATTGCTTTAGAATTGTAGGAGGGGGCATGCTGTGAAAATGAAGCTTGTACCCTTCTCCTACAATGGACAAAGTCCAATCTTCTGCTGTTATCTGATGCCATCTGTTGGCGAAGTGGCATAACCTGCCTGGGATATTGGGGGGTTGGGGACCCCTCAGAGGTGGTAAGGTAAAGCTCTCTAGGAAGGAGTCAAAGCCCTTGAGGGGGCTGAAACTGGAGAGTTGGTTGGGCTCTCGGGCCTTTTGGCTTCTTTTGCTGTCTAGTTTGTACCTTTTGGGCAACCTGACCCCGAGTTTGACTCTGCTGGGTATAGGAAGAATAAAATTTCCTCTTTTTGCTGAAAGAGGTTTTTTTTTTATAAGGCTTCCTTTTGGCTGGAGTGGCTGTAGATTTTAACAATGTATCTAGAGTAGTATTGTCAGCATCTAACTCGTTAGCCTTTTCCTGCCAGCTCTTGCTGAAGAGATTCTCCCCCGTACAAGGAATGTTGCCTAACATGTCTTGTACCCAAGTCTACAAGTCTGATGCCTGTAGCCAGGCAATCTGTCGTGCACCAATGGCAATAGCAGAGGTGCTGTTGACGCATTCAAAGCAGTCAAAGGCTGCACGATTTACAAACTTGGAGACATCTTGAGCATGCTTAACTAGAGCAAGAAAGTCTTCTCTTGTCATCTGGGAGAAATGGGCTCATAAGCTCCAAGTCTCCTGCAACTTCCTTGAGTAACATTCCAATATATAGTATATATGAACTGATCCTAGCTGAAAGCATGGAAGCCTGAAAAGTACGGCACCCAAAAGCGTCCAGAGTCCTGCATTCACGACCTGGAGGATTGGATGCATGCCTCTTTGCACTTTCCATACTACACATGGCCGATTCCACCACCATTGAATGGTGTGGCAGCTGAGTCTTTTGAAATCCAGGACATGGCGGAACTCAAAACATAGTATCAAGTCTCCTAGAGTGAGGAGATGTAGTCAGATGTGTCTCCCACATTCTGAGCATCAAGTTATGCAGAACTTCATGGATGGGCAGAGTGACTGCCTCCTTTGGAGCTTTAGGATATTGGAGAATTTCCAATTCCTTTGCTCTGGGTTCCTCTTCAGGAGCTACCGTGATTGAAAGGCCCTTGGCCATATCACAAATAAAATCCTGAAGAGACATGTCCTCTGGGAGGTGACATTCTGGGTTGGGGAGAAGAGGGATCCTCTGGGAGAAACCCTCTAGTTCCAGCAGAATTGTCAGAGTCTTCGGAATCGGAGTATTCCTGACCACGATGCTCATGCAAAGCATGGTCCCGGTATCGATCGAAGTCGGTACCGAGTTGATCCAGTACCGAGTTGATCCGAGCCATAGATGGCGTGGGAAGAATTCCCACCGAGGCCGGTACCGGTACTGGTGTAGGTACCGGCATTGGTGTCGATGTCGGTACCGGTGCCCGTTGGACCAACGGTACCGCAGCTGAGAGAAGAGTTGCGATGCTGTGTTTGATAGCGAGGAACCTCTGGTCTATCGATGCTGCCGATGCCTGGGTATCGGTACCCCTGAGCATGGCACAGGTAGTTCTTGCGAGGTCGGGGCCTCGAGAACATCCTGGAGTCCCATTGATGCTTTGGAAGCCAAAGCCTCCCGCCGGGGCTGCTCTGCTGGTGTGGTTCCCTCAAGGGCAATGCCAATGGCCTCTCGATGCTTAGCAGGAGAGCTCTCTGAGGATCGGCATTTATGTTTAGTTACCTGAGATGCATGGGAGGAAGGAGGCCCTTGAAGATGTCGATGCAATGGATCTGGCATCCGAAGAAAAGAGGGTACCGAGCTTTGCAGCCCGGTTCTGTCTTCCTCTTTTAGTCATCCCCGTACAGGAGAGACATTCAGATGGAGAAAACATTTAAGACACCAATCATGGGTGTCAAGTGACAGAGATAGTACTGCCACACTTAGTACATTTTTTAAAACCACTAGTTGGTTTTTCCATGTTTTAGGAATATGGGGCCTAGTGCCCAAAATGGCGCCTAGCACGAAAAAAAAATTTCTGAAGAGAAACAGCTCAAAGAAGTTGTTTTCTTTTTTTGGAAAAGAACTGGCGGTACCGGTAAGCGTCGTGCGGCAGGCAAACACGACCACAAGAAAACAATTTTAAAGACGGAATTTTCTGCGGTGACAGGGTATGGATCCTGTCGGCTCTGCGGAAAACAAAGAACTGAAGAGGGACAGTTGGAAAGGCGGGAAGGCAGCACGCATGTGCTGAGGGATGCTCCCAAAAGCTTTCCTACTGGACGCTGGGGAGCGTTCCCACACAGGCTCCGTCGGTACCGATGATACCCATATGTGAAGACTACATTCCTGCTTGTTCCTGGAGACACACCATTCTCCTTAAAATCCTCCCACTCCAACATCCAAAATCATCTCCACGTAATACAATCCGACGCCCCTCCACCACAGACATCTCTGCATCTCTTCTACATATCTGTTTGGGAAAGCATTCCCATAACTATGCCTCTGCATGCTTTTACTTGCTAAATTATAATCAAATAGTTTTCCCTCAGGGAGCTAAAAGTAGTCTGTGCAGTAACTTGCTAACCTGTTTGAGCTGAGTGTTCTCTTCTTTTAGTTTCATGACATGTTTGATTTTCTGTTTTTGATTCTGATGACCCAATAGCTTTGCATATGCATCACTCAATTTATTCAGTTCCTCTTGGGCTGCACCATGTTCATTAAGCAAAGCATTCTTCTCCGCTTCAAATGCGTCCAGTTGTTGCTGAAACAGATAAGGTTCTGTCATTGAAACGTTAGCTGTAGAACAGTCTCTACTAATCTGAAACAATTTTACATTTCTATAGTAAGTGGAGTGGAGGAGTGGCCGATGGTTGGGGCAAAGTACTTCAGGCCGGAAGTTCAAATCCCACTAGAGGACAGAAACCTTGGGCCGGAAGGACTGGGGTTTCTAGTCCCACAGGTGGCTCCTTGTGGTCTTGGGCAAGCCACTTAACCCTCCATAGCCCATGTTCCCTGTAAAATAGTTATCTCCAAGTTATAATGCCCTGTTCAATGTAATTTCAGTTTGTCCAATGTAAACCACACTGATGCAGAAAAAAAAATTAGACCTTACCTGCTAATTGTCTATCCTTGAGTTCTCTCCGGGCCAGTCCAGGAACAGAAGGGTTGTCAATCCCATTCAGCAACTGAGGACTGAAAACTGAAAAAGTTCTTTGACAGGCTATAGCACTTCCGGTGACGTCAGCTACTCAGTCTACTTACTGTCCAAGCACCTTAAAAACTCCGGAACCACACATTCTACCAACGACGAGAAAGGCAAGGAAACAAAAACAAAAAGGTAAGGGCACTATCGAACTGTCCAGCCCAGTAGGGTAGACTAGCTTCGCATCCCAGTAGCTAATATAGAGAATGTTTTCTTTTTTGTTGTTGTTGTATCGTCACTTAGTTCATATCCCTTTCTGTGTAGCATGTATTTCTCTCTTTTTTTTTTTTAAAGCAACGAACGCTGAAACATGCTGTCTATCTAACGGGAAGCCAGCACCAGGACTGCCAATACTGTACTCCGTATTCCCCACAGCAGCGAAATAGCACCAGCCACCAGAAAAAACACTACTACAGCTCGCCCAAACCGTGGGTGGGTCCTGGACTGGTCCGGAGAGAACTCAAGGAAAGACAATTAGCAGGTAAGGTCTAATTTCTTCTCTCTCATAGTCTCTCCGGGCCAGTCCAGGAACAGAAGGGAAGTACCAAAACAGTTCCTAAATATGGGAGGGTCCGGCGAGCCCAGCTACAATCGCAGCAGCCCCCACCTTAGCATCCTCCCTAGCATGCACATCCAAGCGATAATGCTTAGCAAAAGTGTGTAGAGAAGACCATGTCGCCGCCCTACATATATCCACAGGTGGAACTAATGCCAACTCAGCCCAGGAAGTCGCTAACCCCTGGGTAGAATGAGCTTTGAGTATACCGGGAAGCGACCTACCTCTGATCTCGTACGCCGACGAAATCGCTCGTTTCACCCATCTTGCAATAGATGCCCTAGAAGCCGCTTGCCCCCGACGCGGACCGCCATAGAGCACGAAAAGCCTATCCGATCGCCAAAACGATTCTGTGTGACAAAGATACTTTCGAAGTACTCTACCCATATCCAAGTTCTGCACCTGCCTAGCAGCCCCATCGCCTTTCCGGGAGGAAAAGGTTGGCAGTGATACCGACTGGTTAACATGAAAATCTGACACCACTTTAAGGCAAAAAAGAAGGGACCGGTCGTAATACCACTTTCTCTGCAGAAAAATGAAGGAAGGGTTCCCTACAAGACAGAGCTTGCAGATGCGAAATCCGACGCGCCGAACATAGTGCCACTAAAAAGGCCGTCTTCCAAGTGAGGTGATGCAAACTAAGTGCATCCTCCCCCGAAAAGGGAGGCTGCTGCAAAACTTCAAAGACCAAGGTCAAATCCCACGGAGGCATCACTGGATGCAATGGCGGTCTGATAATCCGCGCAGCTCTCAGAAACCGATGCACATCCGGATGCGCTGACAACACAATGTTTTGCACTTTGCCCCTGAAACACGCTAGTGCCGCCAGCTGAACTTTAAAGAGTATTGAGCGCCAAGCCTTTCTCCAGACCATCTTGTAGAAAAGCCAGAAGAGAGGGAAGAGCCGCGGAAAAAGGGCGCAATCCCCTCTATGCACACCAAGCCTCAAAAATGCGCCACACCCGAACATAAGCCAGGGACGTAGATCGCTGTTGAGATTTCAACATGGTATTAATTACGGCCAACGAATAACCGTGCCGTCGCAAGCGTTCCCTCTCAATAGCCAAGCCATAAGCAAGAACCGATCCACTTGCGGCATTAGCACCGGACCCTGGTGTAAAAGATTGGGTCGGTTGGGCAGCTGCCAAGGGCGATCCACTAACAGCCCCACCAGATCCGCATACCACGGTCTGCGTGGCCTGTCCAGAGCGGTGAGAATGACGGACCCCGCGTGACCCGCTATCCTCTGCACTATTCTGCCGATCGGCCACGGCGGGAAAACATACAGCAAGACATTGCGCGGCCAGGGCTGAACCAAGCCGTCTAGACCTTCTGACATATGCTCCTGGCGCGTGCTGTAAAAACGCGTTGCCTTGGCATTGGAAAAAGTCGCCATCAGGTCCATCACTGGTTGCCCCCAACGTACCGTAATGTCGTGAAAGACCGCTGCATTGAGCTCCCATTCCCCGGGATCCAAGGCATGACGACTGAGAAAATCGGCCTGAACATTGTCTTTTCCTGCCACGTGCGCCGCCGAAAGAGCTAGAAGGCGAACCTCCGCCCAAAGCATCAGCTGTTGCGTCTCCTCCAGTAAGGCAGCACTGCCCGTGCCCCCTTGTCGATTGATATACGAAACTGTCACGAGATTGTCGGAGAAAACGCGAACGGCTTTGCCTACCAGAAGTCCTTCGAAGGCCAGTAGCGCCAAACGGACTGCTTGGAGTTCCAACAGATTGATCGGAACCCCACTCTCGTCCGGAGACCAGGACCCTTGCGCCTCGTGAGTTTGACAGTGAGCTCCCCAACCGACGAGACTCGCGTCCGTAGTAACCAGTATCCAATCCGGCTCTTTCAGGCCCACTCCCGCCTGAAGATGTTTGGGGTCTAGCCACCAATGGAGAGAGGTGACCACCTCCTCCGGGCATGGTAATTTCAGGCAAAGAGGATGAAGCTGAGGCGACCAGCAGGACAGCAGAGCCCGTTGTAAAGGCCGCATGTGCGCCCTGGCCCACGGAACGAAATCCAAGGCTGCCGCCATGGATCCCAGTAGTTGTAAATACCTCCACGCCGATGGAGCCTTCAGCCTCACAAAAGCTCGCACCTGCCTGAGAATTTTGCGAACCTGCTCCTCGGGCAGAAAAACGGAACCTCTGTGTCGAACAGAGTCCCTAAATAAGTGAGACGCCTCGTCGGCAACAACCGACTCTTTGCCCGATTGATCACCCAACCAAGACTCTCCAGAAGCTGTACCACTCGAGCCGTCGAGACTACTGACTCCTCCGGGGAGCGCGCCCGAATCAACCAATCGTCGAGGTAGGGGTGGACATGAATCCCCTCCGACTGCAAAGCTGCCGCCACGACTACCATTACCTTCGTGAAAGTCCGAGGAGCCGTGGCTAAACCGAAAGACAACGCCCGGAACTGAAAATGACCCATGGGGATGGCAAACCGCAAGAAATCGGTGATGTTCGGCTCGTATGGGAATGTGAAGATATGCTTCCGTGAGGTCGATGGACGTTAGCACCTCGCCTGGTTGCACTGCGCGAATTACCGACCGCAAAGTCTCCATGTGAAAATGAGGAACCCGTAAACATCGATTGACATGTTTGAGATCGAGGATGGGACGAAAAGAACCCTCCTTCTTGGGGACCACGAAGTAAATCGAGTATCGACCGAAGCCGCACTGATCTGGAGGCACGGGCACCACCGCCTCGAGCCGCAACAGCCGAAGAAGCGTATCTCTCACCGCATCCCTCTTTGTTTGCGACCCGCATGGAGACCTTACAAAGGCGTCTAGCAGAGGTTGAGCAAACTCCAAGGCATAGCCGTCGCGGATGATCTCCAGCACTCAACGGTCCGTGGTTATGGAGGCCCAGACGGAGAGAAACCCCTACAACCGGCCGCCCACCGGAATCTCCGTCTGGACCTGCCACCCTTCATTGCGGCTTCTTGGAGGCATTCTGTTGAGAATGCAAGTATCCCCTGCCAAAGCCTCGTGCCCCCCGAAAGGGCTGACCTCGAGCTGCAAAACACCCCCACTGATAAGGGGCGAAATTGGGTCCCCGAAACCTGCGAGCATCTCTGGCCGCACCTCTGAGCTGAACGCCAGGCCTTGACGCCCTAGGACGATCCTCTGGAAGCCGACCCCCTTTGGAATCTCCCAGGTCCTTGACAATCTTATCGAGAGCCTCCCCAAAAAGCAGCTTGCCTCGATAGGGCAACTTACTGAGCCTAGTCTTAGAGGAAGCATCCGCTGCCCAATTCCTCAGCCAGAGAAATCTGCGAATGGCTATGACGGAGGCCATGGACTTTGCGGAGATCCTAACTAAATCGTAGAATGCGTCAGCCAGGTAAGCTGCAGCCGATTCCAATTTCGCCCCTTCAGGCACCGAAGTCCCGTCCTTATCGATCGCCGCTGCTCCCTGGAGCCATCGAATGGACGTGCGGGACACATACGCCCCGCAGATGGACGCTTGTAATGAGAGTGCACAGGAATCTAAGACCTGTTTCAAGAGAGCCTCTAGCTTCCGATCTTGAAGATCCTTGAGAGCAGCGCCTCCTTCTACCGGAATAGTAGTTTTCTTGGTCACTGCCACGACCACCACATCCACTTTGGGCATACGCAATAGGTCTTTCTTCCTGCGGCACTGGATAGAGCCGTGCCATCGCCCGGCTACCGCGTAAAGCCTCTGGGCACTCCCATTCAGAGTCTATCATCTGTTTGATCACTCTATGAACTGGAAAACAGCGTTGTTCCTGTTTAAAACCTTGCAATAAAGGGTCCTCTAAAGGCTCCTGCGGCGCCACAGGAGTGACCATATTAAGCGCCGCCAGAGACTGCACAATCAAAGCCCCAAGCTCCTCCTTTCGAAATACCCTAAAAACATTAGGGTCATCGCCCGGGGCTATTTCCCCCTCTTCCAGTTCCTCAGACCAAGAATGCAAATCTGCCTCTGAGAAGACCTCTCTATCTTCCCCCAACTGAGAAGCAGATAAAGGCTGCTCAAGAAAATCCAGGGCAGCCTCTGGAGTCCGAGCCTTGTTAGAGGTCCCCTCATCAGGATCAGACCCCGATACAAGCAAGGGTGGCTGTGCCACGCTGACTAGGGGAACTGCAGGAGTCGTCAAGTGAGACATGGAAACAGCAGCGCTGCTAGCCTGTTCCTGCTTAAGCAGATATGCCTTATGCATCTGCAAAATAAAATCCGGCGAAAAAAAGGAGCCTACATTGTCCACAACTGACGCAGATGGTCCTTTAGAATCCCCCTCAGCTAAGAGTCTTTTTGGACTTTGATTTGCGCTTCTCCGGTCTGTTTTGCAGCGCGGGAGAAACCGCCGCCGAAGACAAAATGGCTGCCGTTCCCGCCTTTAAAGGCTTGCCGTTAGAGCTGTCAGTCACGTTTCCCGACGGCGAAACCGTCTCCATGAGGCCGAATAGACTCTCCAGAAAAAAACTACCGCGTGCACAAGTACAAATCCCCGGTCCGACTAGCCCCCAGCGGTTACCACATTAAACGTACACCGCTGAAACCGCGAACCTATGCTCAAGTTAACAATGGCCTCGCGGCAAACAGCACCCGTCAGGAACAGCTCGTCCCCAATTACTCACGTGGATGGCAGCCCTCCAAAGTCCCGCTGCTAGCGGGACACGGAGCAAAGTAAGACCGGCAGAGGAAGAAGACCTGGGGCTCCCAGCTGCTTCCTGAGCGCTCATTAGAGATCTCCCTTGTGCGGCAAGCAGGCTCTGCTCCCGACTCGGGCAGTCTGTTTTTTAAAAAATGTTTTAGCCTTATGCAGATGGAAAAAATGGCAAGTGAAAGAAAGAAGGATGCTCTGCCAGAACACCCAATACTCCCCGAAAACAATAAAACTGTTATTTAGAGATTCCTCAAAGCCTCTTCAGGAGCCTGTCAGACCAACGTCCTATCCAGCTGCTGAGGACTGAAAAGACTGAGTAGCTGACGTCACCGGAAGTGCTATAGCCTGTCAGAAAGAACTTTTTCAGTTTTCAGTCCTCAGTTGCTGGATGGGATTGACAACCCTTCTGTTCCTGGACTGGCCCGGAGAGACGATGAGGAATAGCATGGTATATAAGAGAATGTAAATAAATAAATATAGTGCAGGAGTGTAAAACATATGGTCCACAGACCATTAAGAGGCACAAAAGATTACTCTTTCCAGCACACTGAACACCCCTTGCAAGCTAAAGTGACGATACACTGCAGACCTGGTGTGGCATCCTTCAAGGAGCTGGATATTTGCCTTTGAGGTTATGTTGCCTGAGGCACATTCCTCAGTTTATGTTCCAGCTAAGTGGCTGTGACTGGAGTGTCGTGCTGCATTTTGCTGTCCCTTCCACTCCTCCTCCCACCTATCTTTGGCATGTGGGACCTGGGCTATCTGATTTCTAAATAAATATATGGTAGTGGTCCTCTTAACAGAGCCAGACTACTTAAGTGCCAAAAATAGTAACATTCTACATTAAGCAGCACACCTGGAAAGGTTTGACTCTGTTGTGCAAATCTTCATACAGAGAGCGCCATGTGCAGACTTCTTCTCCAAGTTTAATAATTCTCTCATCATTTACAGTCTCATTTCTAAATTAAGAAAAAAAGATAATAAAACTATCTAATTTCAGGGACAAGTATAAATGGTAGGATATATATTAATAAAGACCACCACCACGTCATGTAACCAATGAAAAGCAGAAGAGACTCGAAAAGTCATTAATCTGACCTTAAATCTTCTATCTCTTCAAGATACTTCTTAATAGATTCATTCTGTTCATCTATGCGGCTCTGGAATTCTGCCGTCTTTACAAGTTGGGACTCTAAAGATATTTTCATTTCAGCTTCCTTTACTGCTAGTTTCATCTGGGCATCCAGTAGAAGCCTTAAAAATTTATGAAGAAAAAAAAAGAAAAAAGCAAAGTTACTTCATTAGCATTACTCAGACTTTGTATACACTAGGGTTTCTCAAGATGGACTTAGAATATACTCTAGCACAGTAATATTCACTTCCAGTTTTGGAATTCAGGATACCTCCAAAGAATATGCATAACTGTAAAATTAGGCCTTACCTGCTAATTGACTTTCCCCCAAGTGCCTCAGTCCAGACGTGGTGGTTATCTCCCTTCACAAGCAGTTGGAGACTGAGCATGTCAGATTTTGTTGATGTCACTGTAGAAGGACTCTGTGCATCATCTCCAAGACCAGTATCCTATTGACAAAGACTCCAAAGAGCACAGCACGGTGTAACATATATGAAGATAGATAGCATGGGTCCTGGACTGGACTGATTCAAGGAAAGTCAATTATCAGGTAAGAACTAATTTCACCTTCCTTATCGTCCTCTCCAGTGCAGTCCAGACACATGAGATGTACCACAGCAGTACTCAACAATGGGTGGGACCCGCAAGCCCAGCCTGCAGCACACTGGCCCTGAACGGCAAATCTCTCTGGACCTGCACGTCAAGATGGTGGTCGTTGCTTCATACCTTCATGCAGCAGTCACTGCTCTGCAAATAGCAAAAGGTGAGACCAAACCAAATTCTGCCCAGGAAGCCAACTGAGCTCTGGTCAAATGAGCATGCAATCCCATAGGATGAAGCATGCTCTTCAACAAACAGGCAGAGGCAATGGGCTTCTTTCAACCAACAGGCCACCGAAGCCTTAGATGCTTCTCCTCTGTGCAGACCCCCAAACAGCACAAAAAGGTGGTCCATCTTACAAAAAGGCTGGATCTGCTTTAGATACACTCACAGGACCCTGCGCACATCTAGTAAAGCCAACTGCCAGTCATGTAGTTACTTACCTGTAACAGGTGTTCTCCAGGGACAGCAGGAATTTGTCCTCACATATGGTGAAGTTGGTGCTGACTGAGTAGCTTCTCCCCAGCTTTCAAAGAAAGCCTTTTGGAGATGCACCATGCATGTGTGGTCCCCCTTCTTGCCCAAGGGTACCATCTTGCTGCAGTAGGATGACATAGCTCAAAGGCAAAAAAAGACACAAAAAGCAACTCCATGGGGAGGAGGGAGGGAGGGTTGTTCCTGGAGAAAGCATAGGTGAGTAACTATGCTTTCTCCAGGAATAAACAAGAAGACAGTCCTCATATATGGGACCTCCCTAGCTACCGAAAACCGATAAAAAGCCACAGGTTACCAGAAGAGGTGAGCAGTGAGCAGCAGCAAGAGTCCTTAGTAACAGACCCATAAGCAGGCCAGGTGTCCAGTGATGAACCAGCACTCCAGTAGCCTGAACACACCAAGGGCTGGTGGGCAGGCATTGCCTACACTCCGAACAAATGACAGAGTACTGCTTGGCCAAAGGCACTGTCTCTACGGGACTCCCTCTTCAGGCAGCAGTGAGCTGAGAAGGTATGCATTGAGGATCCGATGGAGGCACAGAATGCAGGTTTACTACAGATACCGCCATAGCTCTGATGCTGTGCGCCATGATCCATCACTCCAGCAAGAGCCCAGCCAGCTCATAGGCGAGGGCAATGAGGTCAGCCACCCAAGTGGACAGAGTAGGCTTAGTTACCACTGCCCCAGACAACTGGGGTCAGACAAAAAGCTGTGAGGCTTTGTTGTGGCCCAGGGTATGTTGGAGGTAGGAGGACAGGGTCCTCAGTATGAATGACTGTCTCCACCCTGCTGGAGTGAGGCCACGGGAAGAAAATGGGGAGGACCAACTTCTGATTGAGGTGGAAGAGGGACACTACCTTAGTAAGAAACTTGGGGTACATGCGGAGCACAATGTGAGAGCCACCAAGAACATGACCTTTTAGGAAAGGTACTATAGGTGGCAGATAGCCAGGGGCTCAAACGATGGGCCAGTGAGCTGCGACAGCACCACATTGAGGTCCCACTCTGCCGCCAGCAGGCAGACAGACAAACAGGAGACCCCACAGGAAGCGGATCACAAGAATTTGGATGGTGAGGGACATACCCTAGATAAAGTGGTGGGTGCGCTACGAGTGCACTCAGGTTAACCCTGACAGAGTTAGACTTCAGTCCTGCATGAGACAGGTGCAGCAAATATTGCAGCAGAAGCTGCACAGAGCACGAGAACGGGTAGACCAGTCGCTCCGTGCACCACACAGACTCTGTGCCTTTTGAAGCCTGTCTTGTGGAGATCCTTTGGGAGGTCAGGAGGACCTCCTCCACCTCTCCAGAAAGGCTGAAAGGGGCCAAGGCTACTCTTTCAGCAGCCAGGCCATTAGCATCAGAGACCCCAAGTTGGAGTGTAGGAGGGAGCCCTCCTCCTGCAACAGCAGCCCCAGGACATTTCCCAGGGGGTCTGGGGGCACCATGGTAGGCAAAGGAGCAGTGGGAACCATGGTTGCCTGGGGGATTGATGAGCTCCTAGTATCAGTGATGCCCTGTCGTGTTGAACCTTGAAGAGTCCTGGCAATCAGCAGTGTGGTCAGGAAGGTATAGAGAAAGCCCTCTGTCCATGGAATGAAAAATGCATCTGCTGCTACCCGGGATGTGTGTGGCTGCCTGGTGCAGGGCAGCTGGGTGTTGGCCGGACTAGCAAAAGGTCCATCTGGAGCCCCCCCAGAGCTGGAAGAGCAGATGGCTGCTCTGGAGTCTAGCTGCCACTCAAGTGGCTGGAGGACCCTGCTCAGCCTGTCCACCAGGGTTTTGTCCTGGCCTAGCAGATACACTGCCCGCAGGAGCATCCAGTGGCAGTTCGCATACAAGCAGAGAGCTATGACTCCATGCCCCCCCCCCCCAGCTTGCTGAAGTAGATCACCAGCACTTGATTGTCTATCTGGAACAGCACTGAATGGTGTTGCAGGTGGTGACGGAAGGCTTGGAGGGTCAGGATACGGCCCTAAGCTTCAAGAGGGTGATCTGCTGCAGACTGTTCACCTGCGACCAACTGCCCTGAGTGCAGAAGCTGTCGCAGTAGGCTCCCCAGCCTAAGAGGGAGATATCCATGGTTAGGACCCTCTGGGGGTGGGGTCTGGAAGGGCATCCTGCCCTGAAGGTGCTGGGGGGCTTGACAGGTGAGGGAGTCGGCCAGTTGGTGGGTCACGACCACCCTGTCCCAGTCTGCCTGTGGCCTGGGTCCACTGGAAGTAGAGGCCCCTTTGAGCCGCCCTCATGTGAAGGCAGGCGTCTGAGGTAACATGAACTGTGGACGTCATGTGACCCAACAAGCGGCACAGGTGGGTGACCAGTGCGCGCTGCACGGCAGTGACCAGTGCGCGCTGCACGGCAGTGACCAGTGCGCGCTGCACGGCAGTGACCAGTGCGCGCTGCACGGCAGTGACCAGTGCGCGCTGCACGGCAGTGACCAGTGCGCGCTGCACGGCAGTGACCAGTGCGCGCTGCACGGCAGTGACCAGTGCGCGCTGCACGGCAGTGACCAGTGCGCGCTGCACGGCAGTGACCAGTGCGCGCTGCACGGCAGTGACCAGTGCGCGCTGCACGGCAGTGACCAGTGCGCGCTGCACGGCAGTGACCAGTGCGCGCTGCACGGCAGTGACCAGTGCCCTGAGGCGATCAGCCCTGTCACAAGGGAGAAAGGCTCTGGCTTGAACAGTGTCCAGCCTTGCCCCATAAACTCCAGACAGTTTGTCGGAAGGAGATAGGACTTTAGGTAGTTTATCATGAACCTCAAGTGCTGCAGGGTGAGGATGGTGTATGCTGTTGTGTGTTGCACCTCTGCGGCTGTGCAGCCTCTTATGAGACAGTCATCCCGGTAGGGGAAAACAAAGGCCCCCTGGAGACAAATGTAGGCTGCAACTACCGTCAGGCACTTGGTGAATACTCTCGGTGTGGAGGCCAGTCCAAAGGGTAGCACCCTGTACTGGTAGTGGCTGCCTCCCACCACAAACCTGAGGTATTTCCTGTGGTTGGGATGGATGACGATGTGTGCGTCTATGCATCCTTTAGGTCCAAGGAGCATAGCCAGTCTCCCAGATGGAGGTATGGCAGCAGGGATCCAAGAGCATTTTGAACTTCTCTTTCATCAGGAACCTCTTTAGATACCACAGGTCCAGAATGGGCCGGAAGCCTCCAATCTTCTTGGGTACGAGGAAGTACCGGGAGTAGAACCTTTTGCCCCTGAGGTGTGTGGGCACCAGTTCCACCACCCTGTCCTCAAGGCAGCTTGTGAGCTCCTGCAGTAGTAAGGTCTGGTGGAGAGGAGACCTGGAGGACTCTCCCGGAAAGAATGGAGGAGGAACCTGTGCCAGGTGGAGTTGGTAACCCTCCCTCACCACCTGCATGTCCAGGAGATGGTGGTGATGGATGGCCCCCGGTGGACATAGAGAATCAGACGCACCACTATGGGCTCCTGGGGGGGAAGAGAGGCTATGCCCAAGGAGTTAAAAAAACCCCACCAGGCTGGCCAAAGCCGATGCCTGGAGTTTAGGAGCCTTAGTCTTACGAGGGCCATACCCTTGTCCCTTGGCCTGCTGCCCCTTTTACAGTACAGCTGGGAAGGCCTGGTACTGAGGGTAGTTTCTATAAGCCTTCCTCCTCTTTGGGTAGAAGGACTTTTTACCTGAAGGCTTCCTTCGGGAAGGGTCAGCGGACTTCTTGGAGAGCCTGGTCCTAGTCAGGAACTCTGAATCCAACACTGTAGCCTTATCAGTCATGGGTTTGCCGAAGACATTTTCTCCCCAGTAAGGGACATTGACCAGCTTGACCTGAACCCATTGCTCCAGGTCAGAGGACTGTAGCCAAGACTGGCGCTGGGCACCAATGCCCACCACAGCTACTCTAGCTGCCGACTTAAAGCAGTCATAGGCTTCCTGAGTCAAACTTGGAGCACACACTGACATCCAAGGCCAGGGTCTGGAACTGTTAGAGGGGTTCCTCAGAGACCAGCCAACCCAGCAAGTTCCTTCACCAGATCACTCAATGCCCATGAACAGCTTGTATGCCTGGATTAGGCCAATGAGCATCAAGCTCTGGTAACACTTCCTGCACAGGGCGCGAGTCTCCCTTCCCAAGGGCACTGAAGAATGCGTCTTTTGGCTCTTGAGGCCACACATGGCAGACTCCACCACCATGGAGTTGTGTGGCAGCTGTGCTTTTTGTTAGCCAGGGCTCTGGCAAACCCAGTACATCAAGTCCATCCATCTGCTATGGGGGCACTGATGCAGGTGTCTCCCACATGCATTAGAGCAGCCATTCCAGGACTGGGGGAATGGGCACCGAGTGTCTCCTTCGGAGGGGCTTCATACTGGAGGATCTTGAGTTCCTTAGACCAAGGATCCTCCCTCCGACTCTGTATCAAAGGCTAGTGCCTTGGCCATGTCCTGTACGAAGTTGAGGAAAGTCATTCTCGGGCAGGGACTGGCACCGGGTCTGGGGGGTGAGAAGGGTCAGAAGGAACCATCCTGGTAACAACGGGTATCCAGGGATTCCTAGTCTTCTGTCTCCCAGTTCGACTTGCATTTGGAGGTGGTGTTGAGGGTGGTCCAGGTTCCAGGGTCAGGCCCCGAGCCAGACAGTCCCTGCCCCCCTGGAGGCCCTGCGATTGGAGACACAGGCACTCATTGGGGATGATGTCTGTCCAGAGAACTGGTATCGAGGAACATAGAGGCTAGTGGCATTCTAGGATCGACCTGGTGAGCTGGACATCAGAGCCTGCTGCTGGGCCATGAAGGCAGATGAACTACACTCCAAAGCCGCCATCCTGGTCTCAAGGCCAGATGGCTCTGCAGCTTTCAGTGTGGGCATCAAGAGACTCTGGCCCGATGCTGGCTCCATCAAGGGGGAGCCCTCGACTAGCACGGCCTCGAGGGTCCAAGGCCAATCACTGGATGCCGATGATTCCTGTTGGGGTATTTTGATCGGCCGCACCCTCTCCTTCCCCTTGGACTTGTGACAGGGGCTGCAAATCTGGGACCTGTGGGACTTACCCACTTTCCCAGACTCATCATCAGACATGTTCTTTGAAGGTTTCTGGCTGTTCTTGGGCTCATCCTCCAGGGTGTTCCAGCTGGAAGATGGGGTTCCAGAGGGAGCCCTGGAGTGCAGTGTCACCATACACTTCAATGCAGTTCGTCTTGTGAAAGAAGGACTCCTGCTACTGCTGATGGCTCTTGATGACCTTGATGGATATCTTGCAGAGACCACAGTCCATGGAGTTCATGGTCTGGTCCAAGGCAGCAGTCATGTGGACTGGTGCAAGACATGGTATGGGCACATCGGTCACAGTGCTTAAAACCACTGGCAGAAGCCATGGTGTGGAAGATGCCCCTTGCAAGGTCAAAAGCCTCAGCACCAGTCAGAGAAAAAAGGGCACAAAGCCGGTTGAGAAAAAAAGAACAAACGGACCAGAGACACAATGCCGATGCAAGCAAGCTCGGGGGCGGGAAAGGGAACCGATAAGTGACCACAGAAAAGAAAAATTCGAGAAAAAACCCCCTTTTTTCTGGGAACACACACATTCAGTGGGCTCCACAGAAAAGAGGAGACTGAGGCAAAATGGCATCCTTGGGAAGGAAGGTGACGACATGTGTGGTGCATTTCCCAAAGGCTCTCTTTGAAAGCTGGAGAGAAGCTACCGCGTGGGCTCCATCGGTGCAGATGTCACCCATATGTGAGGACTGACTTCCTGCTCGTTCCCTGAGAACTCCGGATTGTCACCCCCGAGGGGAAGCCCAAAAAAGACACCAGCTGATTCAGGTGGAAAATCAACACCAACTTGGGCAAGAAAGAAGGAACCAGTCTCAGGACCACCTTTTCCTTAGATATGAGCAGGAAAGGATCCCTGAATGATGCTTGGAGCTCAGATTCTCCTAGCCGAGCATATGGCTATCAAGAAAAGACTGTATTGAGGGTAAGATCTTTCAGAGTTGCCTGAGCCAACAGTTCAAAGGGAGGCTCTGTAGTAAGGGCTGACAGAACCAGATTGAGATCCCATTGTGAGACTAGTGGGCACATCGGAGGACAAGCCTGTTTGACAGCTCTGAGAAAATGCACATCAGGATGTGTGGCCAGATAAATCCCCTGGCACATGGCCACGGTAACACATCAAGGCAGCCACCTGCAAATAATTCAGGGCTAGACTTTTTTCCAAATCAGCTTGCAAAAATGCGAGTACATCTGGTATTGAAGCCGACAAAGCACGGAGACCGTTGTTGGAACACCAGCTCTCAAACACTCACCAGACTCCGATATACGAAAGGATGTAGAATGCTTATGTGCTCTCAGTAAGCTAGAAATGACCTGTGCTGAAAGCATAGTTACTCACTTATAGCAGGTGTTCTCCGGGAACAGCAGGAATCAGTCCTCACATATGGGTGACGTCACAGACTGAGCCTGCATGGGAATGTCCCCAGATTCCAAAGGAAGCTTATGGGAAGTCAATCACACACACGTGTCTGTCTTCCCACCCAAAGGAGCCATCTTACCTTAGTATGACAGCTTAAATCAAGCCAAAAAAACAAAAACTCCTCCACGGAGAGGAGGAAGGGTAGCGAGGACCGATTCCTGCTGTTACCAGAGAACACCTGCTACAGGTGAGTAACTATGCTTTCTCCAGGACCAAGGAGGAAGTCAGTCCTCACATATGGGTCTCCTAAGCTACAGGCTACAGAAAAACAAACAAACCTGTAAACAGTCCAAAGGGGCAACCAGAAAAAGAACTGTAAAAGCAGCATGAGTAATTGCTGAAAGGTTCTGAGAGTCAGCATCCAGCATGGACAACAGTAGCTCGACTACAGTAGCCTGATGGACAGAGGGTCGGTGGAAAGGAGTTGCCTTAATTCCGAAATAGGTGCCGAAGTTGCTGTGAAGGTGTGGACCAAAGACAACATAGAAGCCCTACAGATCTCCACCATGGAGACAGAACGCAAGTTTGCTACAGAAGCAGCCATAGCTCAAATGCTGTGAGCCGTGACATGGCGTTCCAAACTCAGACCAACCTGAGTATAAGCCAAGATGATGCAGTTTGCAACCCAGTGAAAGGGTATGCTTTGAAACCGCCACACCTAGTCTATTGGGGGTTGAGAGACAAAAAGCTGGGAAGAGCGGCAATGAAATTTCGTAAGTTTGTGGTAAAATGCCAGCACACTCTTATAACCCAATGTGTGTAGAGTGGCCTCAGCCCTGTTGGCATGAGGTCTGGGAAAAGAGGTAGGCAGTATCACAGACTAATATGAAAAGCAGATACCACCTTAGGCAGGAACTTCGGGACAGTCCGAAGGACCACTCTTATGATGGAATCTGGTGTATGGTGAGTGTGCCACTAGCATTTGTAACTCATCGACACTGCGCAGAGGTGATTGCCGCCAAGAAAATGACTTTCCAGGTGAGGAACTTAAGCGAGCATGAGCTTAGTGGCTTAAAAAGGGAAGCGAGAAGCTGCCCCAAAACCATGTTAAAGGTCCCAAACCACCAGCAGTGGTTTAAAAGGGAGATGCAGAAGCAATAGATCCCTTATGAAGCGACCAACAAGTGTATGAGCAGAGAGGTTTACCAAACAAGCTACAACCAGACTCAAATGCACTCTGAGTTTGATTTGAGACTCGAGTCGGAAAGGTGGTAGTGGTAAGTTAGCATGGCTCTTCCAAGCTGTCCACAGACCCTGTGTATAAAGGTAGTTGAGATGAGCTTCCCAGCCCACCTTGGACGCATCTGTCGTGAGAATGCATTGATGCAGAGGGGCCTGAAAAGGGAGTCCAAAAAGCAAGTTGGGAGACTGCAGCCACCAGCAGAGACACTCCTTGAGTGGAGGAGTGACAACCACATTGTCCCTGAGATGGCTGGTGGCCTGATAATACTGTGTGTGTGGAGTGTCCACTGCGCCTGATGCAATGTGGAGCCGTGCTAATGGAGTGACATGGACTGTGGAGGCCATGTAGCCGAGGAGGCAGAGCATCCGCTAAGCCATTATGTTCTGGCTGTTCTGTACATTGTGTGTCAGGGCGACTAAGCGCTGTGTCCGGTCTGATGGCAGGTAGGCTTGAGCTAGAATAGCATCTTGAAACCCCCAAATGAACTCTAGATGCTGAGGGCTGCAGATGAGACTTTGCATAATTGTTGACAAAGCCTAGACCAGGGGTCTCAAACTCAAATTGCTTTGAGGGCCAAATGAGGACTTGTAGAGTAACCCGGGGGCCGCACAAGACGCAGGCCTCATTTGCATAAGGGCATCATTTGCATAAGGGCATCATTTGCATAAATATTTGCATAATGTTACCATACACTAACTTTTAGTAAACATGCCTCTTAATGAGTGTATGGATAAAGAAAGACTAAAAGATTTCTACATTACTATAAACCAGTGCCAACCGCCAGGCACATTAGGAACTACTAGAAACACTGCTCATTTAGAACCCATAGCAAACCTGCCATGTCCTAACAGCACTACCAGGACTCACAAAGCACCATACCCTAACTATCAAAAGGCAACACTGCAAATATTAAATCAACACATTTCAGAGAACAACAATACATGACCTACTCGGGAAAGAGAACAAGTGGCAATGTCAAATAGGAATTACATAAACAGAATACCTCAGCTCAGTTACACATGCAGAACATACACCATCACCAAACAAGGAATCACAATTTAGAAACAGGAAGACAATTAAACTGGGAACCCCAAAAGCCAAACTTAGAATGTACAACACTGTAGAAATAAAACTATACATTGATTTCCTCTTGTATTAAATAAAGTGCAGACGTTAAAGATGCACATTTCCAAGAGCTGACATATTTCAGTTAATAAATTCAAAATAAAGAGATATTTTTCTTTTTTTTAAATTCTTTATTTTCGTTTTATAACAAAGGAAAAGGAAGACATACAGCTAAAAGACAGATACATAAAGTGTAATACATACACCAAAGTAAACCCCTACCACCCCCCTCCCCCCTGCTTCTTCTCTAGAAAACTTAATCATTCCCGAAGCGGGCGTGTACTTACATTATTGTGTTACGAAACCTAACGGTGATCTGAAACATGATGAGTGCACATTATACAGGCATGTTGGAACAATGAGCAGATTGTACATAATCATTAAGCATCTGCCATTTAGACAAGCAAGAGTGAGGTTGGGCATGGGGAATAGCTCTCCGAGGTATCTGCTCATATTTACTATATAAGCAGATGAGGTTCCACCATTCATTGACAGTAAGTCGGGAGCTATCCTTCCAATTCCTCGTGATTAAGCAGATGGCAATACCCAGCATGAAATCAAGGAGAAAGCGACCCTTCCTAGGAAGAGAGGGGACCTCCGCCGCAGAGCGGAGTCCCACGATCTTCCAAGAGAGAGGTTCGTGAAGGTGTAAGATAAATTGAATACGACCCCAGACCCGCCTCCAATAAACCTGTAGTTGAGGACATTCATAAATAACATGAGCGAGGGTTCCTACAGCAGTATGGCAAGACCAACACTGGTCCCTAGCATTTGAGTTCCATTTGGCAATTTTTTCTGGGGTATAGAAGCATCTGTGTGCGAAAAAGAACAGAGTTTGGGTAACAGAGGCAGACCGGGAGACCCGCACTACTTTGCTCCAGAAAACGCTCCATTGCACCGGGGTTAAAGTGGTTTGCAGTTCGCGCTCCCAGGCTTGTTGGGCTCTAAAAGTGGCCGTGTCTGTACCCTGACATAATATTTTATAAAAGTTAGAGGCTACCCCATGTGTACTACTAATAGAGTGAACTATCTCTAATAGCCCGTCCTCAGTAGGGGAAGAGGGCGGC
Organism: Ichthyophis bannanicus; assembly: GCA_033557465.1. NCBI lineage: Eukaryota > Metazoa > Chordata > Amphibia > Gymnophiona > Ichthyophiidae > Ichthyophis > Ichthyophis bannanicus. The sequence continues at coordinate 122,356,865 of CM066050.1, read as the reverse complement.
AGGATTCGAACACTTTTGAGGCAGTGTTGAAGCTGCATCAATTGAAAGTAGTGTTTCGCTGGTAATGCAAATTCCTTTTGTAAGTCAGAAATGGTTTTCCAACGAGCTGCAGAGAAAAGCTGTTGGGGTGTCCAGATCCCCCTTGAGTACCAGGGTTTCCAGGCTATCGTTCTATGTAGGACTTGAATTCTGGGGTTATTCCATAGCGGGAGTCCGTCCTGAGGGCATACGTTCGGGCCCAGTGATAGAATGAGAGTGTTAAAGGCCGCAAGAGTATCGACAATCATTGGTGGATGACAGGTGTCTACTGAATAGGACATACCGGGGAGATGGGTCAACGGAATTGGGCTACTAAGCTCCTCTTCTATGTCAAGCCAAACTGGTCTGCTGTCCGTTGAGGCATCTAGCCATCGGGCACCTTGCTTAAGTAGGAAAGCTTGATGATATCTAAGAAAATCAGGAAATCTGGTGCCCCCTCTTTCCTTCGCAGACTGTAGTTTTTGTTTAGCTATCCTTGGTGGCTTGCCCTGCCAGAGATAACGGACGAGAAGGCCCTCAATATCTTTATAAGTATGTAGCGGGAGTAAGCATGGCAGCATTTCTAAAATGTAGTTCACTTTGGGGACTATCATCATTTTCACAGTTTCTAAGCGGCCCCACCATGTGAGAGATAAGGGAGACCAACGAGTCGTGAGCTCACGGACTTTGGAGACTACCTCCTTGGCATTAAAACTGATAGTGTCTTCTAAAGGAGAACAGTAATGGACCCCGAGATACTTCACCATGCGGGATTGCCAAAGGAAGGGAAAGGCCTGCATGTCGGCCTCATGTACCCAGCGGTTCAGTGGGAATGCTACAGATTTGGTCCAGTTAATTTTATAGCCCGATAATTGTGAGTAGCCGTCAATCAGATCCAAGACAGCTGGAACCGAATCGAGGGATACGAAAAGCATAAGGTCATCTGCATATGCAGAGAGTTTAATCTCCCTATGACTGAAGGGGACACCACGGATACGTGCGGAATGTCTAATAAGTAGGGCTAGGGGTTCAAGAGCTAGATCAAAGAGCATTGGTGATAGGGGGCAACCTTGACGCGTGCCTCTTTGGAGATTAAATGGCTGAGACTTAATGGCATTTACACAAATACTGGCGACGGGTTGAGTATACATGACCTGGAGATATCGGAGGAAGCCCTCCCCAAAGCCATACCATCGGAGAACTGCAAATAAGAAGGGCCATTCTAGGCGGTCAAAGGCTTTTTCGGCATCTAGGGAAAGACCCACCCATGGATGATCTAGATTAGCAGCACTGGATAGCACATGGCACAAGGTCCGAGCATTGTCAGCAGTTGATCTGCCGGGTATAAAACCGCATTGGTCGGGGTGAATTAGGGTGGCCATCCTGTCAGATAGCCGGGTGGCCAAGATCGTTGCGAAGATCTTATAATCGGCATTAAGTAGGGAAATTGGACGGTAGTTGGCGGTTAGTAGCGGGTCTCTGCCTTCTTTCTCAATACTACCACATTAGCTGCAGAAAAGGATCCCAAAGAGGATGTATCTACCGCAAGGGCAGTAAAATAGAGTTGTAAATAGGGAACTAAATCTGCACTGAACGTTCTGTAGAATTCGGTCGGGAGACCATCGGGCCCTGCGGCACGGCCCGAGGCTGTTCGTTTTAGGGCAGATTGGATCTCTGAAGTAGAGAAGGGTTCATCCATCGCATCCCTATCTTCAGAGAGGGTCGGCCGCTGAATGCCAGAAAGCAATCGCTCGAATGCCTCTGACGAGAACTCACATTCAGATTGATATAGGCGGGTATAGAAATCCCGAAAGAGCTCTACAATGTCGGAGTCTGTGGTCACTATGCCCCCTCCCTGTGGAGCTCGAAGGGCCGCTACGCGTTTGGCTTCTTTTTGACCTTTCAAGGCGTTGGCTAAGAGTCGACCGGCACGATTATTTTCACGATATGTCCCTCGCTGAAGCTCAATACTCTTAGAAGCTGCAGTTGAGAGGATTGAATTATATTGAAAACGGAGACGCTGTAATCAATTAATACACATGGATCAGTACGTGAAGTGAGAACTCGTTCGCCTGCTTTTATTTGTTGGTCTAGTATGAGTAGCTAAAGAGATATTTTTCTATCTTTTGTGCATTTTTTTTTCAGTTGCAATTGTTCCATTCACTTTCTTCTGGTTTCTTTGTGTCTTCTGCTAACTCTCCATCGTCTGCTGTCCATTTGTCCTTTCTTCTTTCCTAGTTTTTTTCCATTCTCTCTACATCTGCTTTAACATACTAATCATTCTCCTTTTGCTCTTTCCTCATTCCTATTTCATCCACTCAAATTTTATCCCTCCATCCTCAATCCCCACTTACTCTCCCAATACCCAGCCAATTGTAGATTTTTCTTCCCTCCCACACAAAATATATTTCCCCTCTCCATTTCACTCTCCCAGCCCCATCCCATTCTAATCGTCCCCCAACATCAACTCCCTTCTAGCTCCTGCCCCACCCAGCATCCGCTCCCTTCTAGTCCCCGCATCATCAGCCCATTTCCAGTCCTAGCTCCCTCCCCTCACAGCCCATTTCCTTTCCAAGCCCCCCTCCCCATCAGCCCATTTCCATTCCAAGCCCCCTTCCACTCAGCCCATTTCCATTCCAAGACCCTGTCCCCATCAGCTATTTGCAGTTCAAGCTCCCCCTTCTACTCGGCCCATTTCCAGTCATAGCACCCCCCCAGTCCATTACCAGTTCTAGCCCCCCCCCTAGCCCATTATCGGTCCTAAGCCCCCCAACAGCCCACTTCCAGGCCTAACCCTTCCATCGCCCTATCTTCATTCTTAGCCCCCCCATAACCCCATTTCAGTCTTAGCCCCCCAATCAGACCACCTCCAGTCCTAACCCCCATCTGTCCATTACCAGTCCTAACCCCCATCACCCCATTTTCAGTACTACCCCCCCCAGCCACACATCAAGTCCTGCTCCCCCCCCAGTCCTGCTCTCCCCCCCCATCAAGTCCTGCTCCCCCCCCCGTCCTGCTCCCCTCCCAGGTCCTGCTCTCCCCCCCGGTCCTGCTCTCCCCCCCCATCAAGTCCTGCTCCCCCCCCCAGTCCTGCTCTCCCCCCCCAGTCCTGCTCTCCCCCCCCCCCATCAAGTCCTGCTCTCCCCCCCCATCAAGTCCTGCTCTCCCCCCCCCCTCCAGTTCTGCTCTCCCCCCCCCCATCAAGTCCTGCTCCCTCCCTCCCTCCCCCCCCCCCGGGAAAATTAAACTTAAAAAAACCCAGCTTCTGCTGCTGCTGCCGCCGCTGCCGTGGCCGGCAATAGCAGCAATATCGCAAGTCCCGCGGGCTCCGCTCCCCCCCCCTCCCTTCCTTCCTTCCTGCTTGCCTGCCAGTTCTCCGCTTCGGCTTCGCCTTTCAGAGCCGCGAAGGGAGAGCTTCTCCCTCGTGACTCTGTTCAGCCCGCTGGGGCAGATGGGAAATTTCCCATCTGCCCCAGCGGGCTGAACAGAGTCGCGAGGGAGAAGCTCTCCCTTCGCGGCTCTGAAAGGCGAAGCCGAAGCGGAGAACTGGCAGGCAAGCAGGAAGGAAGGGGGGGGGGGGAGCGGAGCCCGCGGGACTTGCGATATTGCTGCTATTGCCGGCCACGGCAGCGGCGGCAGCAGAAGCCGGGGTGTTTTTTTTTCCCCCCTATGCATCGCGGGCCGCACAAAGGTCTCTCGCGGGCCGCATGCGGCCCGCGGGCCGCGTGTTTGAGACCCCTGGCCTAGACGTTCAAGCACCTGAATAGGGTCCCACCTCTTATCAGCCAGTCGTCCAGGTAAGGGAAGACAAAGACCCCTTCAGTCTTGAGAAAAGCAGGGACGACCGCTAGACACTTCGTAAATACTTGTGGGGCGAAGGCTAGGCCAAAGGGCAGCACCTGGTACCAATAGTGTGTTTCGCTGAGGATAAAGCAGAGATACTGTCGAAGGGGGTGAAAGGGAATATGAGTGTAGGCATCTGGATGTACTCCCCTGAAAACAGGGGAGGAAGTTATACAACAGGTACCCATCCCAGATGATCTTGAGGGCCAGGGCCCAGTCCCAGCAAGAACTTAGCAGCTCAAAGGGGGCCACCTGTGGGCAAAGTGAATCAATCTTCCTCCTACCTGTGTGGGAAGCGTACGTGGGACAGGAAGCACAGCCATGCTCTAGAGGAAGGAGTCAAAAGCCTCCCCCAGGCTGCAGTTGCAAAGCTGGTTGTGGCTTTGGTCATTGTTACTGGCGTTGGCCTTTCTTCTGTTGCCCCTGCTGAAGGCCTTGATTAGGACTAATACTGGTGATAGCCGCCATAGTATTACTTCTTGGGATAGAAGGGCTTCTTCCCTAAGACGTTTTCCTAGAAGGATCAGATGTTTCTGTTCATAGTTAGCTGTTCCTTCTTCAGCCTTGTCCCCCATGGGTTTGTCAAAGAGATTCTCAACCCGTCAGGGGACATCTGCTAGCTTGTCTTGCACCCATTGATCTAAATTAGAGGCATACATAGTAATATAGTATATGACGGCAGATAAAGACCAGTATGGTCCATCTAGTCTGCCCAGCAAGGCGCCAAGAGTAGGTGCACCTGCCGTTCCGTGCAGATCACCCCTCCCCATCCCTTTGTTTAGGGGTGTACCCACCTCTATTTGTTGAGATATAAGATGTTATGTTTATTTTGATTTTATCCTGTTGCTATAAAGGGATCCACTGTATCTGTCCCATGCCATCATGAACTCTAACTGTATTTGCCCCCACCACTTCCATCGGGAGAACATTCCAAGCATCCACCATCCTTTCAGTGAAAAAGTATTTCCTGACATTGCCTTTCAGTTTACCCCCATGCAGCTTCATGTTATACCCTCTAGTTTTACAGTTTCCCTGTCTTTAGAAGAGGTTTGTTTGTTCATTAATATTCTAAGTATTTAAAGGTCTGAATCATATCTCCCCTGTCCCTCCTCTCTTCCAGAGTGTACAAATTTAGGTTTTCAAGTCTTCTGATGCAGGCTCCAAATCATTTTGGTTGCCTTCCTCTGAACCGTGTCCAGTCTTTTTATATCCTTTGCAAAATATGGTCTCCAAAATTGAACACAATATTCCAAGTGAGGCCTCACCAGCAACTTGTACAGTGCAATTAGTACCTCTTCCTTTCTGCTGGTAATTCCTCTGTATGCAACCTAGCATCCTTCTGACTTTTGCCAACACCTTGTCACACTGTCTTGCCACCTTGAGAGAAAAATCACTGATGTCCTTCTAGTCTGTGCACACCAATCTCGCCCCCTATTGCTTACAATTCCCCTGGGATTTCTGCTTCCCACGTGCATGACACTGCACTTCACATTAAATCTTAACTGACAAGCAGCAGACCATTCTTCCAGCATTTGTAGATCTTTCCTCATGTTATCCATTCCCTCAGGGGAGGCCACTCTGTTGCAAATTTTCATGTCATCTGCAAAAAGACAGACTTTTCCATTCAGTCCTTCAGCAATATCACTCAAATACATTGAACAGTACCAGTCCCAGGACCGAACCTTGGGGCACACTGCTAATCACCTTTCCTTTCATTTGAGTGCATTTTGTTTACCATCACCTTCTGTCTGTCAACCAATTTCTGATCCAGTTCATCACCTTGGGACCCATCCCCATGCTACTGATTTTATTGATAAGCCTCCTATGAGGAACAGTATAACACCGTTACTTACCTGTAACAGGTGATCTCTGGGAACAGCAGGAATAAGTCTTCACATATGGGTACGTCGGTACAGACGGAGTCTGCGCGGGAACGCTCCCCAGCGTCCAATCAGAACGCTTTTGGAAGCATCCCAACAAGCCTGCGTGCTGCCTTCCCGCCTTTCCCAACTGCCTCTCCTCAGTTAAGTTTTAAAGCTGAGGCAAAGAGAGAGCAAGAAAGGGAAAGAGAGATAGAGAAATGCAACTGCTAGGGGAGGTGGGTGGGTTGTGAAGACTTATTCCTGCTGTTCCCAGAGATCACCTGTTACAGGGTAAGTAACTGTGCTATCTCCAGGAACAAGCAGGAATGAGTCTTCACATATGGGGACCCCCAAGCTAAGATGCCTGGAGGAGTCCCAGCATGTTGCGAGTTTGAGAGCCATGCTAATCTACCGAACCCCCAGGCATTCCAGGGATGGAGGGTAGGAGTTGAGCTAAAAAGATGTGCTGTGGAACTGCTGGACCAAACAGGATGCCTAGATAGGCTCTGTGCAGGTAAAGCACAGTTACTTACCTGTAACAGGTGATCTCTGGGAACAGCAGGAATTAGTCCTCACATATGGGTACGTCGGTACCGACGGAGCCCCAGCGGGAAAGCTCCCCAGCTTCCCAAAGGAAAGCTTTTGGGGCCTCCCACTGCGCATGCGCGCTGCCTTCCCGCCTTCCTGACCAACTCTCCTCAGTTCGAGTTTATAGCTGAGACAATAGAGAGAGGAAAGGAAGAGAGAGCGAGCTGAGACAGGAGAGAAAGAGGAAAAGAAATAGATACAACTCCTAGGGGAGGTGGGTGGGTTGTGAGGACTAATTCCTGCTGTTCCCAGAGATCACCTGTTACAGGTAAGTAACTGTGCTATCTCCAGGAACAAGCAGGAATAAGTCCTCACATATGGGGACTCCCTAGCTAAGATGCCCGGGAGATCCCCTAAAGGGTATGAGACCCTGAACGGTTCTTCATCTTCCTATGGATCTCAGGCATCCATTCAGGGAAGGTGGGCTGGAGTTGTTCAAGAATGGAACAGGTGTCTGAGGACAGCCTGACCAAACAAGGCATCCCGGCGGGAGTCCTTGTCCAAACAGTAATGGGCTGTAAAGGTATGAACCGAGGCCCAGGTGGCTGCTCGACAGATCTGGTCAATGGACACAGTTTAGATGAGCCATAGAGGTGGCCATGGCCCTCCAGAGAAAGGTTCTTACTCTGGGGTAAGCAAAAGAGATACACTGAGCAATCCAATTGGAGAGTGTTCTTTTGGAGACTGGAAGTCCTAAATGAGAAGGACTAAAAGCAACAAAAAGCTGAGAAGACTTTCGATGTTGCTGTGTCCTGTGGAGGTAAAAGGCAAGAGCTCTTTTACAGTCTAGAGTATGAAGGTTCCTCTCTGCATTGGATGCATGAGGAGCTGGAAAAAAGACAGGTAAATAAACCTCTTGATTAAGATGAAAAGGTGAGACCACTTTAGGCATAAAGTGAGGATTTGTCCTAAGGACTACCTTATCATGATGGAACCTTGTATAAGGCGGATTAGCCACTAAGGCCTGCAGTTCACTGATGCGGCGAGCTGAAGTGACTGCAATGAGGAAAATAACCTTCCAGGAAAGAAATTTCAAGGAGGTAGTGGCTAAGGGTTCGAAAGGTGGCTTCATAAGCTGACCAAGAACCAAGTTTAAGTCCCATGCCACCGGAGGAGGTCGAATGGGAGGTTTAGTTAAAGTTAAGCCTCTCATGAATCTTGCAATAAGAGGATGAGAGGAAACAGGTTGTCCATTGATGGGCTTAAGTGATGCCGCAATAGCACTCAAATGGACTCTTACTGAATTCGTTTTGAGTCCTGCATTGGAGAGATGCAGGAGATATTCCAAAAGAGAATTCAATGGGAGTGCCAAAGGGTTAAGACCCTTTTGAGCACACCAAATGGAAAATCTTTTCCATTTAAAAGCGTAAGAACACCTAGTGGAAGGTTTCCTAGAGGCATGTAGGATATCCTTCACTTGCTGCGAAAGATTGAAGTGTTGAAGGTCTATGCCTTCAGTAACCAAGCTCTGAGGTGAAGGGACTTGGGGTTTGGGTGCCACAAAGTCCCCTCCTCTTGAGACAGAAGGTCTGGAGCCGCTCCCAAGTCCAGGGAGGGGGCTTGGGAGAGATGCAGAAGTAGAGGGTACCACACTTGGCATGGCCAGCGTGGAGCTATGAGGATCATGGACCCTTGATCCCTTTGAAGTTTGAACAGAGTCTTGGGAATCAAAGGAATGGGTGGAAAGGCATACAGGAAACCCTGACCCCAATGCAGGAGGAAGGCATCCTTGGTCTGAACTCCCTGACACGGAATTCTGGAACAGAACCGGGGAAGTTTGGCATTCCACGGACTTGCAAAGAGGTCTATGTCCGGGGTTCCCCATTTCTGGAAGATTCTGAGTACCTGATCCATGTGCAGGGACCATTCGTGTGGAAGCAGAACTCGACTGAGTCTGTCTGCCCAAGAGTTTTGGATTCCTGGAAGATATACTGCCAGGAGATGGATTTGATGCTCTCTGGCGAAGGCCCACAATCTTAGAGCTTCGTTGCAAAGCGACAGAGAGCCAGTCCCTCCTTGTTTGTTTATGTAAAACATGGCTACTTGATTGTCCGTGTGAATAAGGACTGTCATGTTGCTGAGGAGGGTATGAAAAACTCAGAGCTAGAAAGATTGCTCGAAGTTCCAAGTGGTTGATATGAAGGGTGGTCTCCTGTGGAGACCAAGTGCCCTGAGTGGAGAGATCTTGGAGATGAGCCCCCCAACCTGTTTGGGAGGCATCTGTTGTGAGGGTTGCTTGGGGCAACAATGGTTGAAAGGAGGCCCCCAACAACAGATTTTGAGTGGATATCCACCATTGGAGAGACCAAAAGAGACGATTGGAGTTTGCTATTTGGTCTGAGAGAGCTCCTGATGCTTGAGTCCACTGGGTGGATAAAGTCCATTGAGCTGCTCTCATATGTAGGCGAGCATAAGGCACCACATGCACTGTGGAGGCCATGTGGCCTAATAGTTGTAGCATCTCTCTGGCAGTCAAGTGGCTTCTGGACTGAGTCTGAGAGGCTAAGTGCACTAGACGTTGGCAACGGGCCTGAGGTAGATAGGCCCTTGCGGTGGTGGTATCCAACCAGGCCCCTATGAATTCTAGGGATTGAGTAGGGGCGAGTTGGGACTTTGGCAGCTTGATCACAAATCCCAGATACTGTAGAATTCGCCTGGTGCGATCCAGGGAAATCTGAGCCTCGGACTGAGATGGAGCTCGGATGAGCCAGTCGTCCAGGTATGGGAAGACAAAAATTCCCAGGGTGCGTAGGAATGCAGCTACTATTGCCATGCATTTGGTAAATACCCTTGGAGCAGAGGCTAGACTGAAGGGAAGTACTCTGTATTGGAAGTGTTTTCCCTGGAACAGAAACCGTAGGAATTTTCTGTGGGATGGATGGATGGATGAGTATATGTGTGTACGCATCCTTGAGATCTAGAGAACAAAGCCAGTCCTGACTCTGTAGGTATGGAAGGAGAGTGCCTAGAGAAAGCATCTTGAATTTCTCCCTGTATAGAAATTTGTTCAATTCTCTGAGATCCAAAATGGGTCTGTACCCCCCTGTTTTCTTGGGAATGAGAAAATAAGGGGAGTAAAAACCTGACCCTTGAGGAAGAGAAACCTCTTCTATTGCTTTTTGGGCGAGAAGAGTGGTCACCTCCTGACCCAACAGGTCTAGGAGAGATGGGGGAGAATTGAAACTTCTCACCATGGTATGGGGAGGAAGGTTGGAGAAATGTAGTTTGTAGCCCTCTGATGATAGAGAGGGTCCATTGCTCTGATGTGATTTGCTCCCATCTGGGAGCAAAATGATTTAACCTTCCTGGAATGGTGAGAGGTTCTGGATGTTTTAGAGCCAGAAAGGTTAAGTTCTCTAGTTTTAAGTCAAAAACCCTGAGGGGGTTGGGACTGTTGGGCTGTAGCAGCAAATGCAGGTTTTGCCCTGGCCTGTTTAGGCTGCTGACGCTTAGGAGCAAAGCGAGCTGCAGAAGATTGTTGGCCAGTATTTGTGGCAAATCTGGCCTTCTTGTAGAAAGGCTTTTTGAAAGATTTCTTCTTGACAGGGGTAGAGGTAGACTTAGAAAGTCTATCTAAAGCAGCATTTTCTGCATCCATTTGAGTGGCTTTGATTTGCCACTCCTTACCAAACAGATTCTTACCCATACAGGGCAAATTTCCCAACCCATCCTGGACCCAGGGTTCAAGGTTAGAGGCCTGGAGCCAAGCAATTCTGCGAGCCGCTATAGCAATACCTGAGGCTCTGCTAGCACCTTTAAAGGAGTCAAAGGCTGCTCTGTTGGAGAACTTTGAAATATCTTGAGTATGCTTAAGCAGAAGAAGGAACTCCTCCTTTCTATCCTCTGGGATAAAGGGGAGAAAATGGCGTATTTTTAATGCAATTTCCTTCAGAAACATGCCCATATAGAGGCTGTATGAGTTGCTTCTGACAATAAGCATACTTGCTTGGAAGATTTTTCTTCCAAAAGCATCCAGAGTCCTACATTCTCTTCCTGGGGGAGTAGAAGAGTGTCTTTTAGTACTCTTGATCCTTTTCATAGCTGACTGCACCACAATGGAGTGGTGCGGGAGCTGAGTTTTTTGAAACCCAGGAGAAGGGGGGACACAATACATGGTGTCCAGACGACGAGAATGTGGAGATATGGGAGACTCCTCTCACCCTAAGTCCATCATGTGATCTTGAAGAATTTCATGGATGGGCAGGGTGACTGCCTCTTTGGGAACCTTAGAGTATCCTAAAATGTCTAACATTTTTGCTCTAGGTTCTTTTTCAGAGGATACAGAAATAGAAAGACCTTTAGCTACTTCAATGATGAAGTCTTGAAAGGATAAATCCTCTGGAGGAGACATTCTCCTCTTTGGAGAAGAGGGCTCCTCAGGTAGAGTAAGGGATACTTCAGCAGAGTCATCTGATGAATCAGGATCATCAGAAGACTCAAAGTATCGTCTGTTTGCTTCCAGGGATCGATAAGCGTATCGACTGGTATCGACATCGGGGGTACCCGGAACCGGATTGGTATCGGGAAAAACCCCGGAACCAGGAACCGGAATTGGTATCCTGGTTGATGTGGAAGGCATGGGTACTGGTATCGGTTGTGGTACAGGAACCGGAGTCGGTACCGGGAGGGCGTCGCAGCCTTAATAAAAGCCAGAATGGCCTGCTGCATGGATTGAACTGTATGATCCATGGACGCCACGACTGTCTGGATGTCGGTACCGGATGATTGAGCCGGTACCCCAGAACAGTCTAACAGGTGATCGGTCGAGGCCGTGCCATCGATGTCAACCTGTAACCCCATAGGAGGAGCTTTGGAAGCCGGAGCTTCCCGCCGGGGTTGTTTGGCTGGGGCAGGGTCCTCAGGGTCAAGCCCAGGGGTATCTCGATACTTAGAGGGAGATTTGCCCTTTGAGGAGCTGCCAGAGGAATGTTTGGTTACCTGAGATCCATCAGGAGAGGAAGACCTGGAAGATGTCGATGCCGGAGTATCTGTAGAAAACAGCATGTGAAACTTGGCTGCCCGGTTTCTGTAAGCCACGTTTAGACATCAAAGAACAGGATGGGCAATCTGGAATGGAATGGTCAGGCCCCAAACATTTAAGACACCATTCATGGGTGTCTGTAACTGAAATAGTACCGCTGCACTTGGTGCATTTTTTAAACCCAGAGGCTTGTTTCTCCATGAGGAAGAATTAGTGAAGGCCTAAAGGCCTCACAGAACTAACACACCAAGTGAGGAAAAAGACAATTTTTTTTTTTAAATAAAGGAAAAAAAGACCGGCGGTACCGGTCTGGAATCGGGGAAGGCAGACACGCGGCCAAAGAAATAAATTAAAACAACTTCTTCAGTGGTGACAGGAACACGACCTGCTGGCTCCGCGGAAAAAGAAGAACTGAGGAGAGTTGGTCAGGAAGGCGGGAAGGCAGCGCGCATGCGCAGTGGGAGGCCCCAAAAGCTTTCCTTCTGGGAAGCTGGGGAGCTTTCCCGCTCGGGCTCCGTCGGTACCGACGTACCCATATGTGAGGACTTATTCCTGCTTGTTCCTGGAGATTTAGTGGTAACATTGAAGAGCAATAAACCAATATGGACCTCACCTGGTGGCAATGTAGAGGGGTATATGGAGGTTCATGAGGATTTGTGAATATGAACCAACAGAATACCCCCAGGGGGTACCTCAATGTAAGACGTAAACAACTGTGCAAAAAACAGGCTGAGGTAGAACCCTTAGGGTGAGAGAAACCGTCCCAGTGGAACTGGGGTAGTTCAATGAGGTAGGACTTAGCGGAAAACACGGAAGTCTTCATTGGATAAAACTGAAAACTCCTTTGACCTTGAGACCTAGTTCTTATAGGAGAGGGAGCTTCCAAAATCTCCATATCCGATAACAAGAAGGATAGGAGTTAGGAGGCATTGCAGCCTCCCATTTTCTGAAGATTCAGAAAACATCCCTCGTAATGGAAAAGGAAAGTATGTGAAGGGCTTCAGGTGTAGCCAAACTGAAGGTCATGGTACAAAAACTCCTGAACTGCCACAGGAAGTGGTTGATCATGGAGAACCCTTAGTATGCTGGGACAGCATGGAAAGGGATAGAGTATCTGTCAGTCCGTGGTGGAATATACACACATACATATATACATACACACACACACAATGTGTGTGTGTGTATATATATACATATACACACACATACATACATACCCATGTCCGCACATAGGGTATGTGGAGAAGATTTATCTAACAAGAAGGGAGGTACCTGCTTGAGAAGATATTCAGAGAATCCCTACTTCCTGGTTAAGGGTAGGAAGCGCAGGGAGTTCTCTCATTGGCAAGAGAAGTCTAGAGTCCTCTAAGAACTCTTGCCCCTGAAAAAACAGGAATGGAGAGCTACCTGGAAAATGCAGAGGATGTTTTTAATATGCAGACAGTGAGTCTGAATCCTTCCATAACTCCAGCAGGTAGCTGGAAAAAAAGATGCCATAAAAATACCATATTTACCCTCAATGAGGGTAAACAGGGGTATGGTGCATTCCTGTGCTCAACATGGATCACGCCATGAAGAATTGAGGATGGAAGGAAAAAAACAGACAGGGATGGTCTATACTGAAAGAAACAAACCATCTCTGGTGAAGGGGTCCCCTGGAGATGTGAAGCAAACCAGGGAATTGGATAATTCTTTAGGTCTTCTCTTAATTAAAGGCCTGTGACCTTTAAGAAGCCTTTAATGGAAATGGTAAGGGCAAAGAGAATCCAGTAAGCCTGACTAGGTAAAACCCTTCCTAACCATCTGACATTATGTGCTCTCTAACAAGACCCCATAGTGTAGAGCTGCTCCGTAGAGATGCAGAGAGCATGTTGCAGGTTAATAGAAGAAAACGTGATGTTGAAGAGCCCGTAGGCAGCATGAACTACTTTGCCAAGCCCAAGAATTGGGGAGGCTAAGGAGAGAAGGTAAGGTCTGCAACAATAGCCAGAAAAGGTTCTTAAACCGTCTGGGACTTGGTGGCAAGGCCAGAAACCATTGAAATTGGAGAACAAGCCCTGGCTGCTTGGACAGCAAGTTAGTGATCTAAGCAGTAAGAGCCCCTGCAGTTTTTTCTTTTTTTTTTTTTTTTTTTTTTAATTTTTATTGTCAACATTTCTGAATCATAACCAAACACATACATCAACAATTCACCATATACTACTATACAAAGGTATCTAGCACCCTCTTCGTCCTTCCACCTTCGTTTGAAACCCCCCCTGCCCTCACCCACCCCCCTCTTGTGCAATAAACACTCAACCCTCCATTTCCCCCCCTATCCCCCTGATAACCCATTGGCCTCCTTAGCTTAGATAGGAACTACCATACCCCTTCCCCCTCTCCCTGCTGCGGTGAGCCGGAGATCCAGATCCCCCACAAAATCTTAACCCCCCTCCGTACAACTTACCCCCTACCCCCCCTACCCCTCCAACCCCTGTCCCTGCCCTCCCAACCCCAGAACATGTCCCAGTACACCCCACCTTTCTTCAAACCCGGCTAATCTCTGCCTCCTTGCTGCTGTTAACTTTTCCATAAGAACTATAAACCTAAGTCGCCTTTCAAACTGCTCTACCGAAGGCATCTTTGTTTCCACGCTGCGGAAATTTCACACCGGGCTGCACTTAAGCAGGCCAGCACCATCTTACCCCCCCCCCCGTCTTCCTCCCCCCTCCTCCCACAAGGCCAACAAAAAGATATTGGGCACCAACTCCACCTCTATCACCAATTTCTCTTTAATCCACCCCTGTAGCCACTTCCAATATCTCTGTACCTTCTCACAGCTCCACCAAACATGCCAAAACGTCCCCGTCTCCCAACATCCCCTCTTAACTTAGCTCTTAACTTTCCTCAGTGCCGATTCCACTACAAGGGAACGATGAGAAAGTTGAGGCTTTTGGAACCCTGGAGAGGGTGGCACCCGGTACCGAACCTCAATGTCTGTAGAGACTGGAGGAAGTCGTAAGGGCGATTTCCAGACCCTGAGAAGGAGATCCTGCAGAGCAGGATGTAAAGGAAACTTTATATTCTCTATTTGTGCTGGTGAGCCATGAGTAGGATCACAACCAGGGATAGAAATATTAAGAAAGGTTGCCATATCCCGGAGAAAAGCCTGAAAAGACTGATCTCCTATGGGAACCATCCCTGGTAAGGCTAAAGAAAGAGCCTGAGCACCAGAGGAGGTACAGGGTACTGCACCAACGCCAGGTATCGGTTCCAAAGTAGGTATCGGTGCAAGAATAGGCATCGATACTGATACAGGATTAGCAGATGAAATAGCCATCAGGAACTGCTGCAGTGGTACCGAGATCATGAGGGCGTTATGGCTATGATCTGCGGAACTGCCTATCTGGAAACGACAGGAGTCGGTTCCGGGACGCGTCGGTACGCAGTCCGAGACTAGATATTGGCTCAAGACTCGGCATCGAAGTAAGCGATACTATCGATGCATGTTGCGAAGGTGCCGACGCCGATGGCAGTATCGGCGATGCCGATACCACTAAGGCAGACTGGGTTACATTGATCGATACCGACGGTACCGAGGATACCCGATGAGCACCTCTTGCAAAGGGTAAGGTGGTCCACCTCGATGCCGATGCCAGGGTATCGGAACCGATCGACGCCGGTACCGTCCCGGAGCATGGCTGAGATTGAGGGAAATCAATGCGGTGCGTATCGATCGGTCCCGAAGGTACCGAGGATGCCCGATGACGATCCCTGGTGAAGAGTGGAATACTCGACACCGGTGCCGATGCCGGAGGCTCGGTACCGCTCGAAGCGGATACCACCCCCGCGCATGGCTCAGGTATGTTCTGTGAGGGGTGAGCCCCAGGAACATCCTGAAACCCCTTTAACGCTTTGGAGCCCGAAGACTCCCGCAGGGGTAATGCCAATGGGTTCTTGAGGGTAAGGCCGGAGCCGTCACCATGCTGGGCATGGGACATACCACTCAAGCATTGGCTAGTCTTAACAGACTGTTTTTGGGTTACCTGATCCTGTGAAGTAGAGAAACCGGGTACCCTCACTGCCGAGGAAAAAACGGTATCGAGGGAAACTCTAAATACTGAAGGTTTCCTCACAAAATTATCTCCTGACAAGTCAGGGGAAAAAGGGTCAGGACCCACACAGTTGAGACACCAACTATTGGTGTCTAAAAAGAAACAAGTGTTTCGACATCGAATGCACTTCTTAGGAAAAGAAGGCTCCATAATGAAAAAGGCCTAGTAGGCCCAAGAAGTTAAGGTAAAAAAAACTGAAGAAACGTTTCTCAGAATTTAGCCAAAAATCCACCGGCGATACCGGTGGTAGCGGGAAATACAGCCGCGACCACAAGAAAACAAAAAACTAAAGTAATTAAAGCAATTAAAAAGAAAAGTTTCTGCGGTGACAGGAGGACGTCCTGCCGGCTCCGCGGAAAAACTAAAACTGAAGAGAGGCTGTGGAGAAGGTGGGAAGTCACTGCGCAGGCGCGAGGGATGCTGCCAAAAGCTTTCTGATTGGAAGCTGGGCAGCATTCCCGTGCAGGCTCCGTCGGTACCGATGTACCCATATGTGAAGACTCATTCCTGCTTGTTCCTGGAGATCCTGAAAGTGGTAAATCCAGAATTGATATAGCACTGGAGGGAGCAGAAAAAGGTCCTGCATGCCTTCAGTAACCAGCTGTGAAATGGAGGAAGCCGAAATGGCTACGGTTTCCACCAAAATCTTAGGAACCCACTGCTGAAGAGAAACCTGCCTCAATGTTTGCAAGCAGTCTGGCCTTCCAGTCACATCACCTGTTAATGGTTTTGTGCTTGCAATTGCTGCCTCAGCCACTAGAGCCTCCTTTTCACACATACAGCAGAAACTGGCTGCCAACATGGTTCCATGCGGTGCAGGAAACCTCAGACGGCACTGCAACACGCAAACCAAAGAAAAATACTGACAGCAAGAAAACTAAAGTAATACACAAAGGAAAATAAAGGTGACTCCCTATGACGGCGGCCAAGCAAAGACACCTCTTTCGGATCCCAGGGCAGTAGGAAAGATGTGGCTGAAACAGCGATCTGTGAACTCCTCTTCCCCCACCCCCTCGGAGTTTAAAGGCACAGCCACTACTACCCCCACAAAGCACTAAGACTGAATTTGTGCCAAAACAATCCTCCAGACAAGAAGCTAGCTGTCTAGTCGGGGGGGAGGGGTGTGGGGGGAGAGACCTGGACCACCAGGTACTGCACACCCCTACAAGAACTTGGCAGACTCAACGACCCTAGTTCAGTCAGAGATCTCTAACCTCTTCTTTCTATACTGCCATAGCTCTTTCAAACTGCTGTAAGCTAAGACAGAATGAAGCTAGAAAGTTTAAGTTTTTTTTTTTGCTCTATGTCTTTTCAATGGAGTCCAGACTGCACAGAAGCTCCTCACCAGGTGCTAGAGACTGAGAATACTAGTCATGGAGGCAGTGCACAGAGCCCTTCTACTGTGACATCAGCAAAACCTGACATGCTCAGTTTCAGCTGATGGTGAGGAGATCAGTCCATTCCAGCCCAGACACGTAGGTTAAGGTTAAATTAGACTTACCTGCTAATTGTTCTTCCTTTAGAAACTCCAGTCCAGTCCCGGAATCTCTGGGATACAGGTTCCTCCGGCAGCTGCTTGGAAACTGAACAATGACATTCTTCTGATGTCACCAGTATAACCACCTGAGGGACTGCCCACTCGCTCCAGTTTACCTATTGACAAAGCAGACTCACCAGAGCAACAATTAAGCAACTATCATAGTTACCAAATCTAACAATTTTTTTTTAAACATATTTATTTTATTTATTTATTTAAGCTGTATTTATATACCGCTTTTCACCGGGTCAAAGCGGTGTTACATAGGGGGTGGGGGAATTAAGTCCAAGGGTAGGGCCATCACTGAGGGGGCAACATTAATGATTTTGACATAGGACAGACAAAGGACACAGACAGGTTAGGGTAGCTTTGAGTTAGAGGTTCATTGTGGGTGAGATCAGGGGTTTGTGGGTTTTTCGGTGGGATTCGAGTTGAAGTATTCCTGGAAAAGGATGGTTTTTAGCTGTTTTCTGAAAGACAGTAGGTCGGCATTGTTTCTGAGATAGCTCGGTAGAGAGTTCCATAAGGATGGAGCATAAAGTTCAAAGGCTCGATTGCAGGTCCGTTTCGAGCATTTGGTTCTTTTATGAGGGACGGTGAGGGAGACGCTGGAGGCTTGTCTAGTAGATCTGCCGTGAGCTGGACGAGCCAGTAGGGTGCGAAGCTGGGTGTCCTGTGTTTGATGGATAGCTGTGGGTGAGTAGGATGGCTTTGTATTTTGTCCATGCTTCGAGGGGGAGAATGTGTAGTTCTTTCAGAATTGGGGTGATATGGTCTTTTCTTTGCGCTTTGAATGATTCTCGCAGTGGTGTTCAATGCAGTTCGGAGGGGGTTGGTCTGTGTGGCTGGAAGGCCATGGTAGATTATGTTGCAGTAGTCCAGATGTGGGAGTGTCATGGCTTGCATCACTGTTCGGAAATCTTGATGTTCCAGGAGGGGTCTGAGACGTTGCACTGTTCTTGCCTTATGAAATATAGTTCGAGGTTTTAGTGATCTGTTGCTTTAAGGTGAGGGCTTGGTCAATAATAATGCCCAGGTATCTTATCTGGGGTTGTATTTGGAATATTGCTTTACTAAGAATATCCAAAAGTATCAAGAAACGTAAACGAACTCTGATTAACATAAAATTACCATACCTACCTGCTTCAGGCTACTAACTTAAATACTAATTTAAACCAAACGCATATCAGGGAGGGATGCGGGACTGGACTGGAGTTTCTAAAGGAACAATTAGTAGGTAAGTCTAATTTAACCTCCCTTTACGTCACTCCAGTCCAGTCCCGGAATCTCTGGGATGTAGCAGAGCAGTACAAATTAACGGGTGGGTCCTGCTAGACCAGCCTGAAGCACGGCAGCACCAAAACAGGTATTAGCCTCTGCCTGCAAATCTAGTCTATAATGTTTCACAAAGGAATTCATTGACGATCAAGTAGCCGCTTTGCAGATGTCTACAGGCGGTACCAAACTGTACTCAGCCCAGGATGCAGCTTGCGCTCTCGTTGAATGCGCTCTAAGTCCACCTGGAATTGTCTTACCTTTTAACAAATATGAAGATAGTCTCTTTAAGCCACCTAGCTATAGAAGCCGCCTGACCCTTCTTTGGACCTGCAAAGAGAACAAACAAGCTATCCGACTTACGGAACTCATGTGTTCTTTTCAAATATAACCAATGCCCTACGCACATCCAAAAGATGCAACCTATTAAGTTGACTTTTACTTTTCTTATCAAAAACTGGTAATGAGACCTCCTGATTCATATGAAAAGTAGACACCACCTTGGGTAAAAAAGAAGGGACTGGCCTTAAAACAACTTTACTTTTCAAGAACAGAAAAGGTTTCCTACAAGATAAAACTTGTAAGTCAGAAATCCTTCGAGCTGATGCAATAGCCACCAAAAATATTACCTTGAGCGAAAGATCTTTTAAGGACGCTCGAGACAATGGTTCAAAAGGCTCATTTACTAAAGCCTCCAAAACCAAATTGAGACTCCAAGAGGGAACCCGTGGTCTACACGGTGGTCTCAAACAAAGTAACCACTCTCAAAAAGCGTTTCACATCTGGATGTGTTCCGATCGCTTCACCCTTTACCTTCCCTCTATAACCAGAAAGCCCTGCCAGTTGAACCTTTAACGACGCTGGAGCTAAACCTTTCTCAAATCCTGCCTGCAAAAAAGATAGAATTTGAGAAATAGACTCAACGCTTCAACACCCTTGCCTTCACACCACGCCTCAAATATCCTCCATGTGCGAATGTAAGCTAAAGAAGTAGATTTCCCTCTTGACTTTAACAAAGTAGAAATCACTGCTGAAGAGTACCCCCTAGCTCGTAATCTCGCCCTTTCAAGAGCCAAGCCGTAAGCGAGAATCGATCCACTTGAGGCATGTGTAAAGGTCCCTGACTTAATAGGTCTTTTCTCACCGGTAAGCGCCAAGGATGGTCTACTAATAGACTCATGAGAGCCGCATACCACGGCCTTCTTGGCCAATCTGGGGCTATTAATATCACTAGTCCTTTGTGATGTTCTACTCTTTGCAGAACTCGACCTATCAACACCCGCGGAGGGAAGACAGAAGCTGTTCTTCCAGCCAACTTTGATTTAGAGCATCCAGACCTTCTGACATCCTCTCGTCTTCAACTGTAAAATTGATCAACCTTTGCCGACTCGAATGTTGCCATGAGATCCATCACCGGCATTCCCCAACACTTTATTAATAACTGAAACACCTGAGGGTGCAGAATCCACTCCCCTGGGTCCACCCGACTCAGAAAATCTGCTTCCACATTGTTTACTCCTGCAACATGACTTGCAGACAAAGCATCCAAATTCTTCTTGGCCCAGACGAACAATTGCTCTGCCTCGGCCTCCAGAGCAACACTGCTTGTGCCTCCTTGGCGATTGATGTAAGCTACCGCGGTTGTGTTGTCTGATAGTACCCGAATAGCCTTCCCCTGAAGGTAACACTGAAATGCTCGTAGAGCTAAAGTTATTGCTCTCAACTCCAATCTGTTTATTGACCACACCTTTTCCTCTTCGGTCCATTGACAAAAAAAATTTTCCTTCGTAGTGTGCTCCCCAGCCCACCAGACTGGCATCTGTCATTAGCTGGATCCAATCCGGAGGCTCTAGGTGCATTCCCACCTTTACATCTCTGGTTTTAACCACCACTGTAGAGCTTGACGTGTCTCCGGAAGACAGGGTAATTTCTTTGATAGTGGACTTCTTTGATGCGACCACCTCCTCAACAATGCTCTTTGCAACGGTCGCATATTTATTTTATTTATTTATTTACATTTCTTCTATACCGCACTATTTGCGATCAGCGCGGTTTACATAGAACTAACAGTTTCCGACAAAAAACAAGAGTCAGGTCATTACAAAGAACAGGAGCATCAACTTGGCTAACCAGGGAAAACTATCTACATGTGTGGAACATTGAAATAAGTGATTGTATGCATGTGGGATGGAGTTATTGTGTGTTAGTCATACATGGTGGCTGTGGTTCGGAGGAGTCTATTAGGTACTTAGTAAAGAGGAGGTGTTTTAAGGCCTTCCTGAACTGGCTCAAGTTGGGGATAGCTCTGATGTGTGGTGGTAGGGAGTTCCAGAGGCTTGGGGCGCTCAAGCTGAAGGCTCTATTTGAAGTTATGTCCAAAGTTGCTGCCATGGTCCCGAGTAACTGTAGATAATGCCATGCAGTGAGTTCTTTTCTTGTCAAAAAACTTCGCACCAGATTTCTTAATGCTAGTGCTTGAGAGTGAGGAAGAAAAACTCTTCCCTTCCTTGTATCGAACTGAGCACCCAAATGCTCCAGATCCTGTGATGGAACTAACTTGCTCTTTGTCATATTGACCACCCAGCCTAAGCTTTTCAAAAATTCCACTACTCTGTCTGTTGCTAATCTGCCTTCCCTTTCCGACTTTGCTCGAATCAACCAATCGTCCAGGTAAGGGTGAACCAGAATTCCTTCTCTTCTCAATGCTGCCGCCACGACTACCATTACTTTGATAAATGTTCGCGGAGCTGTTGCCAAACTGAACGGCAACGCCTGAAACTGGAAATGACCCATTGGAACTGCAAATCTTAAAAAAACTTTTGATGTTCCTGACGAATGGGAATATGTAGATACGCCTCTGTTAAAACCAGAGACGAAAGAAATTCTCCTTTTCTTACTGCCATTATCGATTTCAACGTTTCCATATGAAAATGAGTTACCCGAAGATAACGATTTACCCTGCGAAGATCTAAAACCGGCCGAAAAGAACCCTCCTTCGTTGGAACTACAAAATAAATTGAGTATCGACCGGCACCTTGTTGATTTAACGGCACCGGTACAATCGCTTTCAGATTCAAAACTCTCGCAAATTGCTGCCCCCTTGATGCGAGCCCTGCAAGTAGATTGAATGAACAAATCGGGTACTGGGTGTTGAATTTCCAGAGCATACCCTTTTTGAATGATCTCCAACACCCACCGATCGGATGTGATTTGAACCCAGGCTGAATTAAAATCCCAGAGCCAAGCCCCTACGGGAATAAAATCCACCTGGGTGTCCATCTCATTGTGATTTTCTCGGGGCCACAGAGGTAGAGGAAGCTGCAAAACCTCTGCCCGCTCCCCTAAAACCTCGAAACCCCCGACTAACATACTGACATCCTCTCTGAAACTGAGCAAAACGAGCAGAACAAAAACGTCGAAAATCTCTGTACAGGCCTCTAGCCGCCTGGACTGGGTGTCCTAATCTTTGCCTATCTTCAGGCAGCCTGCCTCCTTTATAATCTCCTAAATCCTTTACCAACTTGTCCAAATCTTCTCCAAAAAGCTTTCCCCTAAAAGGAAGCCTGGAAAGTCTTGCTTTAGAAGAAGCATCTGCAGCCCAGCTACGCAGCCACAAAGACCTTCTAGCTGCGACCACTGAGCCCATATCTTTTGATAATGCTCTAAGATCATAATGCATGTCAGCCAAATAAACTGCCCCAGTCTCTAATTTAAATGCTTCTTCTGCCGAATCTTCCACCGTGTCACCATGCATTCTCTGTGACCAACGCAAACATGCTCTGGCTACCCATGCTCCACAAATGGATGCTTGAATGGACAGCGCATTTATATCAAACACTTGTTTCAGCAAAGTGTCCAACTTTGTCATAACTATCCTTAAGAGCTGCACCACCCTCTACTGGAATAGTAGTCCTCTTAGTAACCGCTGAAACAGCAGCATCTACTTTAGGTGGATTAAATAATTCCCGATCCCGATCCAGCAGAGGATACAGACGAGCCATAATCCTGGAGCCTTTTAACCCAGCTTCAGGTATATTCCACTCTTGTTGAATCGTTTCTTTTACCACTATGAACTGGAAAAGCCTTTTGAGTTTTCCTAAACGCTTGCAACAAAGGATCCTCTAACACTGAGTCCTCGTCAGGCTCTGACACTGGTATATTCAGTGTTTTGAGTTTTTCCATAATTAATGCTGGCAACTCTTCCCGCCGAAAAACACGTACTATTCTGGATTGATCCTCTTATCTACCAGCTCCCCCTCTTCTAATTCTTCCTCCACATCTAAATCTACATCTGAATGAAACTCTTCAGATGATATTGAAAAATCTTTAAAATCCTTTCCTATCTTAATCTTACCATGTACCAGAGCCTCATTAATCTCCAAAGGAATAGCTGAACGCTTCCTTCCAAGATCAGATACCAAAGGTGGTAAAGCACCCTTCTGATCATTCTTAAAATTTTGTTGAATTAAAGTAACAAATTCCTTAGAAAATAATGCTGCCAAACCTGAAGAAAAAACTGAAGGCATCATTGGCATATCCGGCATGGAAGAAGGACCCGCAACAGGCTCTGTTAAGAGCTGCGGAGGAGAATCAATCTCTCAAAGGTGAAGAACCATGCTCAACACCCTCTGCAGTGGCTTCCACAACATTTTGTACATCTGCATTTTCCTGAACACAAGACTTGCATACACCAGAATCTGAACATATGCCCGTTTGAACTACACTCTAAACATTGTGGCTTTGAAGGCATTTTGCAGTAAAGTTTCAAAGTAATAAAAATATTACTAAATACTCACAGCTATTTTCTTTTTACTGCGCTTTTGTCTTTTAGCATTGCCCCATTCATGCGCATAAACGGCACGGTCCTGAAAGAATCTAAACCGCCACTACATCAGCGGAGCAATCAATTTACTGCAGCGCCTCAAAGTCAAAATCCTTTTATTTTCTTTTTATTTCATCGGGTCTCCGTCAGTTAGCTTTTCTGCCCATCGGAGAAACCCGGAAGTGCCACGTCTCTAAACTGGCAAATATCAACTGTTTTCAATCTCCTTGTTGATCACCGTTGATTTGTGCACGCGACCAAACGGCGCGGCCATCTACAAAGCTAACTGCTACCCTTAACAATTGCGCAGCAATGAATACCTGTGGTTCCAGGTTAGAAATTAAAAATATTGTCTCTCCTTACCGGGTCTCCGATGCTAAGATTTTTTCCGCATCGGAGAAAATACGGAAGTGCTGTGTGGAGGAGAATCTTTTCCTTGCAGACACCACAAATAAAAACACTTCAAAAATAAAAGATGACTCCAGCCTGTTAAGTACTCCTCTCCTAGTACAAGTAGGATCGGGAGACTTACACACTCCTCTCCAATATTTTAAGCAACAACGTGGCTTTTTACAGCTGAATTCCTTTAGAAGAGGGGGGGGGGGCATTTCAGAGCCTTTAAAATGTATAGAAACCCTCTTTTTTAAAATAAAGTAAAACAAAGCAAACATAAGGAAAATTAAAAGTAATAAAATGCTTAATTGTCCCTCCAAAGAGCCCAGAATCCCTAGGCTCTACAACCTCCAGCTGCTTGGAGACTGAGAAAACTGGAGCGAGTGGGCGGTCCCTCAGGTGGTTATACTGGTGACATCAGAAGAATGTCATTGTTCAGTCTCCAAGCAGCTGCAGGAGGAACCTGTATCCCAGAGATTCCGGGACTGGACTGGAGTGACGTAAAGGAAGGAAAGATTAGCATACATATTACCTCCAACATATGTAGATCTCTCCCACTTATTAGGCTAACTTTAAAAACTCAATAGTTGGGATCTCTTTCAGATTTATAAAGCCTTGTTTTTTCAGCAAGAGGCACCTGGCTTTCTCAAGAGATGGAAACAGGATCTGGAAACGACCATAGACTTTCAGCAGGATTTATGAGGGGGCTATTTAAGGGACTGATTGCTAGCAATCTGACTGAAAATGCTTAGAAAATATCACTGGTATTATACCCCAAATAAATAGTTCAAAATTTTACACACAGGCAGCAATTTGTTAGCAAAAATACGGCCCAGTTGGCATCTTCAGGCATGTCTGCTGGTGCAGTGCTTTTGGGATAAAGTGAGGAGTTTTGGGGGAAAGATGGTATTCATCTCAGAGAAGAACATGCATAAGCTCTAACTTAATGGAGTCTATTCCCGCTTAATCATGATCTTATGCAGAATTCTTTTTGCATTATGTGGCCACTGCTGCTTGTTTAACTGTGACAGATCATAAGAGCTGGATAGCCTACCTATGAGAGTTTTCTGGGGAGGTTACGTATATGATGTCTAAGTTGATTGCTGTGTTACATTTGACAGTATCCCAGTTTAAGCAATTGTGGAAACGCTATGAAGTGTGGCTGCATAAGAATATGTCTTCTAAAATTCCCACTGAAGAGTGCAGTTTGGGAAGGGGGAATGTTTGATTGATTGAAATATTTATTGTCCAGCATTTATGATAATATAAATGTACTCTTATTATCCGAGTGGTACTTTTGGATATCAAAATAAGAACTGAACCATTTGTGGCCCTCAAGGATGAAAAGTGACCACCACTGACTAGCCAGTCAGGTATTCAGAGACCCCCAATGAAAATGCTCAAGCGCGTTTGAATGCATTCTTATATGCATATTCACTGTTGAGGAACAGTGTCCCAGACTGCTTATGAGCAGGATGATGTTATTACTCTTGTACTAGGCTCTATACCAGACTGAAAACAATGTAAATATGCTTCATAACTTGGTCTGAATACTGCTACTAAATAGAAAGTTGTGGCATCCAGTACTCCTGGACTGCCAATCACATGACTGAGGTAGGAAGACAGATGCGGAGGAGAGCATTAGCAGCTCTGGGATAGGAAGGCGGCAAGAAAGGAAAGATTACTATATGGAGAGAGACAGATGAGGTGAGGAGAATACAAAGAAGCAATCAAAATTTTCACTTCTGTAAAAACTGGGAGGAATATAAAATTAAGTAAATAAATGATTAGTATAAGTATGTGTGGGTGCTAGGAGTATGGCTATGTGGTGTGTAGGTTGAGGAGGTAAAGGTTGTGTGCGCGAGTGCGGTATGTACTTTGCTTTTTTATTTGCGGGAAGGGGTGTTAATGCAGTATGTGGAGGTGGGGGAATATAGTTAGAGTGTTCATATGACTTGGGTACTGTTTGGGAAGGGGGGGTAGCTTAGCAAATGGTTTCCAAATCCATTATTTCATAAGCAGTGCTAGTTATTTTCCCCGTCTTTGGGGCGTGGTGCAAATGCAGGTATGCTGCAGACAGGTAGCTTTTGAAGGCACTTGGACACACAAAAAAAAGCCTTAAGTGAACAAAAGTAGAATTAAGGTATTCAAATTCTCCATTATTTTGGAATTGTTCCACATACGCAATAATGCTTTCACGTATGAGACTATTTCAATAAGGTGAGATTTTACTTACCGATAATCTCCTTTCCTGGAGTCCCACTAGACCAGTCAAGATAAGTAGGTTGTGTTGTTCCTCTACCTGCAGATGTGAAGACAAACTAGAACCTTCAGTGACATCCCCCTGCTATTACTGCTGATGCAGCTAGGAGCACATTTTAGTATTCATACCCATATGGTCAAGAACCCCTAACCGCAGACACAACCATTAAGGATAACGAGTTAGAAACAGAGAACTATATCTCCCAGTGGAGGTGGTAGAGATGAGGACAGTATCTGAATTCAAAGAAGCATGAGAGACAGATATCTAAAGGAAAAACAGGGACCTTGTAGTGGTTGATATGGAAGGGCAGACTAGATAGACCATGCAATCTTTTCCTGTCGTCATGTTTCTAATATTTATGTTTCTATGCATGTATGTATAGAACAGGACAGAACTTCATCCAAGGTGGCCATAGAAGGCTATCAACCATACAAGGCCATAAGGATCTGTTATTAGATTTAAGGCCTTTCAAGAAAGCCATGGAAGACCAAAGAAAATCTCTTTCTAGGACACAGAATGCTAGCAGACAGAAGTCCTTCAAGACAGTCATTAGCCATGCAAGACCCATCTCAGAAAAAGCATAAGTCATACAAGGTCCAAGACCTTGCAAGTAGCTGGAGAGCCTTTCAATAAGGTCATAAGCCATAAGGACAACTGCAGAAACAGTTTAGTACCAGGGCAGATCTTGGACTGGTCTAGGAGGACTCCAGGACAGTGAAGTTACTCAACTAACAGGTGATCTCTAGGAACAGCAGGAATCAGTCCTCACATATGGGTATCAGTGACAGACAGAGCTCATGTGGGAATGCTCCCCAGCGTCCAATAGGAAAGCTTTGGGGAGCACTCCACTGTACCTGCATATCTGCCTTCCCAACGCCTCACCTCAGTTGAGTTTATAGCTGAGAGGTAGATGAAAAAATATACCTAACTCCTCCTAGGGAGGGTGGGTTGTGAAGACTGATTCTTGCTGTTCCCGAAGATCACTTGTAACAGATGAATAACTATACTATCTCCAGAAACAAGCAGAAATGCAGTCTTCACATATGTGTCTCACTAGCTCCCAAGTACCAGATTGAAAAGACATTGTTGAAGCTAAAGAATGGAGCCAAGAGGGCATGGACACAAAGTGGCCCCAACGGATTTGAGTGCAGTAGGCAAGAACATGGAGCAAGGAGATCGGTGCCAGAGAAGTATAATTGATAGGAGTTTTGATTAAGTCCCAAAGAGATGCTGAAGAACAGCCTGGCCAAAGACAGCGTCTCGACAGGAGCCGCTTTCAAGGCAGTAGTGAGCAACGAAGGTGTGAACAGAAGACCAGGCAGCTACCCAGCAGATCTCCTCTATGGAGACAGAACAGAGATTGGCAACTGAGGCCTTGAGCAGTGATGTTACCCTCGAGGGAGTGTCCTGCCTGAGCATAAAGAGTAGTTACTCACCTGTAACAGGTGTTCTCCAGGAACAGCAGGAATCAGTCCTGACATATGGGTGACCTCGGCACCGATGGAGCCCTCGTGCGGAGCATTTCCCCAGGTTTCAAGGAAAGCCTTCAGGAATGCAGCGTGCATGCATGGTCCCCTTCCCGCCCAAAGGTGCCATCTTGCTCAGTCTGATGACATAGCTAAAAGACAGCAAAAAACAAAATGAAGGATATGACTTGCAACTCCAGGGGAGGAGGGAGAGTCATGAGGACTAATTCCTGCTGCTCCTGGAGAACACCTGTTACAGGTGAGTAACTACTCTTTTTCCAGGACCAAGCAGGAAGTCAGTCCTCACATATGGGACTCCCCAGCTCTAGGCTACCGGGAACCCAAAGCTGAAAAAAATGGCTCCCTCTCAAGAGCCTCAGCATCTGTGATAAGAATATCCTCTGAGTTTGTCCCCGTATGGTAACCCAACACAAGGGCTGGAGGGTAGGAGTTGCCTAAACCTCAAAGAGATTACGGAGTACTGCCTGTCCGAAAGCAGTCCCTTCGGAACTCTCTCTCAAGGCAGTAATGGGCAGCAAAAGTCTGGCTTGAAAACCAAGTTGCAGCCCAGCAGATGTCTGCCAACGGAACAGAAGGAGATGAGTTATTGATGCAGCTTTTGCCCTGACATGGTGGGCCGTGACTCGACCCTGCAAGGGGAGGTCAGCTGCCTTGTACGCCCAGGCAATACAATCTGCTACCCAAATGGACAACATACGCTTGGAGACAGGTAACCCCATCTTATTAGGGTCAAAGGAGACAAAGAGCTGAGTAGCCCTTCGATGCCCCCGCGTACGTTCTATGTAAAAAGACAACGCCCTCTTACAGTCCAGGGTATGCAAGACTGTTTCAGCCCAGCTGGTATGTGGCCTGGGAAAAATGGTTGGAAGAACCACCTCCTGGTTGAGTTGGAAAGAGGAGACCACTTTTGGAAGGAATTGGGATGGGTCCGTAGGACCACCCTGTTCCTATAGAACCGTGTGTACGGCCTATCAGAAACCAGAGCTTGTAGTTCACTCACACATCTGGCCGAGGTAAGAACTACCAGAAAGAGCACTTTCCAAGAAAGGAAGCGCAAATGGCAAGTAGCCATCGGCTCAAACGGTGGGCGAGTAAGTTGCTGCAAGACCACGTTCAAATCCCACTCAGTTGCCGGTGGACGAACTGGAAGCTTGAGTAGAAGCAGACCTCTGAGAAATCAGGACACCAAGGGGTGAACCGATAGACTGTCCCTCCACTGGTGAGTGGTGCCCTGATAGAGCACTGAGGTGGACCCGAACAGAGTTAGACTTAAGGCCTATGTCTGAAAGGTGAAGTAGATACTGCAGTGCTACTGGCACAAGGCAAGAGAAAGGGTTTTCATTGTGCTGAGCACACCATACCGTAAACCTACATCACTTGAGCGCATAAGATTTTCTGGTGGACTGGTCTCCTAGAGGCCAATACCACCTCCTCAACCTCTAAGTAGGAGTAAGGGAGCTAGAACTACCCTTTCAGCAGCCAGGCCATCAAATTGAGGGACCTGAGATTCAGGTGCAGAAGGGAACCCTGCTCTTGAGACAGATTGTGTTGCAACCCCAGAGGGAACGGAGTTTCCACCGCCAACTGCAGCAGAAGTGGAAACCATGGCTGCCTCGGCCATCTGGAGGGCTACCAGAATCACAGAGACCTTATCCAGGAGGATCTTAAACAGTTCGGGCCACCAGGGGTGTGGGAGAAAACGCATACAGGAGGCCCGTAGAACAAGAGATCAGAAAAGCATCTGCTACCATCCTCAGGGGATGCGGCGGTCTGGAGCAGAACCTGGGCAGCTGACGGTTCAGTGGACTGGCAAAGAGATCGATGGATGGAAGTCCCCAGTGTAGGAAGATCTGCTGGGCCACTAGTGGATTCAACTGCCATTCGTGAGGCTGGAGAATCCTGTTTAGCTTGTCTGCCAGGAGATTCTCCTGACCAGGTAGATAAACTGCTTTGAGAAACAAACCCTGCTTGACGACAAAGGAGCAGAGATCTTGTTCCTCCTGACATAGAAGCCTGGATCCTGTGCCCCCTTGCTTGTTCACGTAGAACATTGCCACTTGATTGTCCGTCTTAACCAGGAGACTGGTGAGAGAGGGCATGAGAAAATGTTTGCAGAGCTAAGTGGATTGCTCGCAGCTCCAAAAGATTGATTTGCTGCGTGGCCTCCCGAGGAGACCACAGGCCTTGAGTGCACATGCCCTGGCCAATGTGCACTCCAGCCCTTTAAGGAAGCATCGGTCGTCAGCACCCTTGTGTGTGTTGGAGCCTGAAAAGGTATCCCCTTGAGAAGGTTTGGGAGATGTAGCCACCACTGTAAGGAGTCCAAAAGTGGTTTGGACACCTCTACTCTGTCTCGGAGGTCACCTGTGGCCTGCATCCACAGAGTTCTGAGGCACCACTGAGCAGCCCGCATGTGTAGACAGGCATTCGGAGTCACATGTACAGTGGATGCCATGTGTCCCAGGAGCTGCAGGTAGCACCTGGCGGAAACATGAGAACTGCTTTGGAACTGGTTGGCCAAGTCCATCAGTCTGTGGGCCCTGTCCTCGGGCAAATAGGCTCTTGCCTGAAGGGTGTCTAATCTTGCCCCTATAAACTCTAGGTTCTGAGAAGGGAGCAAAGTGGACTTTGCGTAGTTTATGACAAAGCCTAGATGCTGAAGAAGAGAGTGCGAAATGGCTTGTTGGGCCTCGTGGAGAGACTGGCCCCTGATGAGCCGGTCGTCCAGGTATGGGAAGACAAAAATTCCCTGATTCCTGAGATAAGCCGCCTCCACCGCCAGGCATTTGGTGAAAATCCTGGGGGCAGAGGTTAGGCCAAAGGGAAGTAGCCTGTACTGAAAATGGTTTCCTCCCACCACAAATCTGAGATATTGTCTGTGGTCTGGATGAATGAGGATGTGAGCATAAGCATCCTTTAAGTCTAAGGAGCATAGCCAGTCTCCCTGCTGGAGGTAGGGCAGCAGTATCCCAAGGGTAAGCATCTCGAACTTTTCCCTCTCCAGAAACTTGTTTAGGTTTTGCAAGTCTAGGATAGGCCGGAGGCCTCCTGTCCTTTTTGGTACTAGGAAGTACCTGGAGTAGCAGCCTTGCCCTTCCAGGTGGTGAGGCACCGGTTCCACTGCCTGTTCCTTTAGAAGACTTGCCAACTCCTCAAGGAGGAGGTTCCTGTGTAGAGGGAGTCTGAGGTTCCCCTGGAAAGTAGGAGGGGGTATCTGGTGGAAGTGGAGCATGTAGCCCTTTTGGACTATGCTTAGTACCCAGGTATCCCTTGTGATGGCTGGCCACCTGTAGGTGTACAGGGTCAGCCGACCTGTGCCGAGTGGAGCCACCGATGGAGAAGAGGCTAGGTTGTGGGAGTCAAAACCCCGCTCCCTGCTGTGCAGGAGCTGGAGCTGGCAGCTTGGGGGTCTTCCGCCTACGGGGCCCATGCCCCTGCCCCTTGGCCTGCTGGCCCTGTTGGGGAGCTGAAGAGGACCGATATTGAGGGTAGGATTTGTAGGTAGCACCCTTCCTCGGGAAAAAGGGCTTCTTTCGAGTCCTTTTTTTGAGAAGGGGCAGAAGGCTTTCTGGACAGCCTTGTCCTGGTGAGAGTCCCAGTCTCGATTTCTGCAGCCTTTTCAGTCATGGGCTTACCGAATAGGTTGTCACCTCGGCACGGGACATCGACCAACTTGTCCTGCACCCATGACTCTAGGTACGATGACATTAGCCAGGCCTGACGGCGTGCACCGATGCCAGCCGTGGCTACCTGGGCCGAAGCCTCGAAGCCATCATAGGCTGCTCGAGAGAAACTTCTAGCACTCTCGGATCCCTGTCAACAAGGTCTTGAACCTCTGCAAGGGTTCCTTGGAGAGGCCAGCTGAGAACCCGGCAGTCTCCTTTGTCAGGTCTTATGCACATTCTCATGTACAGCTGGTAAGTCTGGACATGGCAATATAGTATAGAGCCCTGGAAGCACTTTCTACTGACGGCATCCAGGTTCCGGGCCTCCCGGCCGAGGGGCACCAAGGAGTGCATCTTCTGACTCTTCAGGCAGTGCATGGCCGATTCCACAACCATGGAATTGAGGTAGCTGCGCTTTTTGGAACCCAGGGCTCTTACGGACTTGATAAATGGAATCGACTCGTTTGCTAAGAAGTGGTGCCGAGGCCGGTGCCTCCCATATATGGAGGAGCAGCTGTTTCAACATCGGAGGAACCGGTACAGTAAAGGCTTCCTTCGGAGGAAAATCATACTGGAGGGCATCGAGCTCATTGGCTCGAGGCTCCTCCTCGGCATCCACAGGGAATGCCAAAGCCTTGGCCATGTCCCTCACGAAGTCCGAGAACTGGGTATCTTCCAGGGGGGGGGGGGGGGGGAGACCTTCTCCGAGGTTTGGACCCTGGAGAGTCCAAAGGGACATACCGGGTCCAGAGACTCGTCCTCCGTCTCCCATGCTGACTCCTCCAAAGAGGAGTCAAGCGGCTCCGGCTGTGTGGACCTCGGTGCCATCCCCCTGACGCCAACGGCACCGATGACCTCGGCCCCCCACAGGAGGTCGAGGGGGACCTTGACCGAGGATAGACTCGAGACTTGGACTCGAGGATCAGCTCGGTCTCTGGGGTCGACTTAGACGTCGAGGTCCCGGTGGCCAGGACAGATGCACCGGTGAAACCGGCAATCAGCACCTGCTGCTGTTCCATGAGCTCTCCAAGGCCGTCAGCCTGAGTCCAAGCTCAAGAGACTCAGCAGCCCCCCGACTCGGGCCCCGATGGCGTCAGGCCCGACGTCGGTTCTCCCAGAGGAGAGTCCACGAGGACAACAGAACTTAAGTGACTCGGGGACTCCGGCTCCATGCAAGTTAAATTTGGATGGCCTTTCCGACATAAGTTTCTTGCACCGATCACATTTTTTTGAACCCACTGGCAGCCATCGGGGGAAAAAAAAAGAGGCCCCTGCAAGGTCAAAAGACCGGGCTGCCAGTGAAAACAAAAAAAAAAGGCAAACGCTAGTCACGAAGGACAAAAAACGAAAAAAAATCTGGACTCGATACCGGTGTACCGAGTCCAGGCGGGAAGGGGAACCAGCATCGAACTGTATAAGAAAAAAGCGAAAATCGCAGGAAAAACCCCTACTTTTCCCGGGTGACAAACTCACGTCCGTTGGGCTCCGTGGAAAAAGACTGAGCAAGATGGCACCCTTGGGCAGTAAGGGGACCGCACATGTGCGCTGAATTCCCAAAGGCTTTCCTTGAAAGCTGGGGAAATGCTCCGCACGAGGGCTCTGTCGGTGCCGACTCACCCATGTGAGGACTGACTTCCTGCTTGGTCCTGGAGAAGCAAAAGAAATGCAGTCCACAATCCAGTTGGATAGGGTGCATTTTGACACCGGAAGATCGAAACGGCTTGGTTCAAAGGAAATAAATAATTGAAAGGATTTTCTAAAATCCTTGGTCCTGTCCAAGTAATTAGCAAGGGCATGCTTGCAATCCAAAGTATGCAATGTTGCCTCAGCTCTAGAGGCATGTGGAAAGGGAAAGACCACCAGTAGAACAAAATGGTTGATATGAAAAGGTAACACTTTTGGAAGGAAATGGGGATGGAAAACCACCTTGTCATGGTGGAACTGGATATAGGGAGCATCTGCTTCTAAAGCTTGTAGTTTGCTGATGCGACGAGATGAGGTAAGGGCAATGAGGAAGATGACATTCCAAGATAGGAATTTTGTAGTAGCAGCAGCCAAGGGCTCAAACGGGGCTTTCAGAAGCTGTGCAAGGACCACGTTGAGGTCCCAAGTCACCGGTGGTGGTTTGATCAGTGACTTGGAAAGAAGACCCCACATGAATCATTGCACCTAGGGGTGCGAGGAAATGGGATGCCTATCCAGTGGCCTGTGATAGAGTTCACTTCAGTGCCATTACAGCCTGAGTTAGTCTAAGCCCTGTCAAGGACAAGTGGAGAAGATATTGCAAAAGAAGTTCCACTGGATCAATGATGGATCAATCTTCTTTGGTATGCACCAAAGGGTGAACTGTCAGCATTTGAAGGCACAACACCTATTAGATGGCTTATGCGATGCAAACAAGATGTCCTTGACCGTTTGATGGAGATCCAGGTCAAAGGTCATGCTTTTAGCAGCCATGCCGTGAGAAATTCATGAAAGAATTAAGAAACTGAAGATGTACTTACCCCCAGGGAGCCCAAGTAACACCGACAGGTGGGCTCCAAGCCATCCCTTCTGATCAAATTTTCAGTCAAACCTCTGGAAAAATGTTGTTGGCCTTGAGGGACAAAGTTGAAGCACTTGAAAGCTGTGTGAAGCCAAGGTCTTGATCTGCCAAATTCTGACTACTCAACTAATCTAAAATTCGGACATGGAACTGATTGTTCTCATCCCCCTTCTTGCAGGAAACTCCAACGGGGTATCCAATGCACCCCTCCCCCCCCAAGACATCTACCATCAAGCTCTACTACTACTATTGAACATTTATATAGCACTACAAGGTGTACAAAGTGCTGTACAGATACATATAAAGATGGACCCTGCTCATTAGAGCTTATAATCTAGTCGACAGACAATACAATAGCTGAGGACAAGGATACCACTAGGGAAAGGTAAGGAGACATATAGGAGACTAAGCAGATCAGGATCCAAAAAGCAGCCTCAAAAAGGTGAGCTTTTAGCATCGATTTGAAAAGGGGCAGAGATGAAGCCTGATGTACAGACACAGGTAGTTTATTCAAGGCATAAGGAGCAGTGAGGTGAAAGGATTGAAGTCTAACTGGCAGTGGAAGAAAAGGGGACTGAAAGAAGCAATCCACAAGAGCAGCAGAGTTCACAAGGAGGGGTGTAGAGCGAGATGAGAGAGAAAAAGTAGTGAGGAGCAGCAGTGAATTCATTTAAAGGTCAGAAGGAGAAATTTGAAATGGATACAGAAATGGAAGGGGAGCCAATGAAGTGACTTAAGAGGGGTTATATGAGCATATTGGGACTGGCAGAAGATTAGACGCACAGCTGAGTTTTGAACAAATTGAAGGGGAGAGAGGGAATTCAGAGGGAGACCAGTAAAGATGTTGCAATAGTCTAAATGGGAGGTGACTAAACAGTGGGTAAGTGTCTTAGGAAGTGCTCAGAAAGGAAGGAATTTTGCTGATATTAAAGAAAAACAAACAGGTTTTAGCTATCAGTTGAATGTATGTGGAGAAGGAGAGGGAGAAGTCCAAGACGACCCCAAGGTTGCGTGCTGAGAAAACAGAGTAGAAGAGTATTATCCACAGAAAGAAAGGAGGAAGGGAGGAGATTGGTTTAGAGAGAAAAATAAGCAGCTCTACCGGAGAGACCGTTTAAAAATGGCTTCCCAGGTGCTACCATAATTTAAGAGGTGCATCAGAAAAGCATCCACCAAGCTTGTATAAATAGTGTATTGTTGGCTCCTGGTCCTGTTTAATTGGGCTAGGGAAAATGTGTGGGGGATGGGGGTGTTTTGGATAATGCGTTTTACTTTAAAAAAAATTAAGACAAAATTTAAAAGGGTCATATAGGTGGAGCCCAGCCCTTTGGCTTGTATTTTTGTAATACACCGTTCATAACAGTGTATTTAGAATTTGTAGCCATAACGGGTAGCTCACTTTTGTATTTTGTGCTGACCCCAATAAATAAAAATAAAAGCATCCACTATCTGCTGGAGACAGAAGTACTGAAGCATGTCCTTAACTGCATCAGCATTAGCAGAAGTGATGTTACTGAAAGTTTTTAGTTCTCTACATCTTCTGATAGAGAAATATAACCTCCACTTCTGTGGCCTAATCTAGCAGGACAATCTGGAATATCACATTTAGGCATCATATGGTCACTTGTCAGTTTATTGTTCATATGTACTAGCCACATGGCTGTTGCCATGCCTTTCCTCCCATACCTGGCATACTCCTCCTCAGCTTTATCTTTAGCCACCTTCATCTCTTGCAGGTGCTGTTGGGTATCCTCAACCACTTTCTCTGCCTCTGCAACTTTTTCTTCCAATATCGACTTTGTCATCTTCAGACTTTCCATTTCTCCAGTAACTGACACCTTATAACTAACACAAACAAGCAGCAAAGAAATCAGTCCTCTCACATTCGACATTTCAACAGACTTCGGAAATAGGTGCATCCTGGTTGTATGAAAGAGTAAAGTTGCTTAACTGCAACAGATATTC
This sequence comes from Ichthyophis bannanicus, assembly GCA_033557465.1. Classification (NCBI taxonomy): domain Eukaryota; kingdom Metazoa; phylum Chordata; class Amphibia; order Gymnophiona; family Ichthyophiidae; genus Ichthyophis; species Ichthyophis bannanicus. Next base: position 122,321,527 of record CM066050.1, on the reverse strand, counting down.
CTTGAAAACAGCTATTCAGTCATAAGGGGAAATTTTACTTAGTTACTTTCCTTTCCTGGCATCCTGCTAGACCAGTCCAGAAAAATGGGTTTTCCCCCTGCAAGCAGATGGAGACAGAAAAAACTAGAACTATGCCATGACATTACCATGGCATAAAACCTAGCACAGCTAGGTGTCCTCAATATTTTCAAACAAGCAAATGGAAAGCATAGTTACTCACCTGTAACAGGTGTTTTCAGGGGACAGCCGACAATCCTCACATATGGGTGACGTCGGCACCAACTGAGTCATCATGGAAGCATCTCCCAGCTTTCAAAGTGTTTGGGAGATGCCACCACGCATGCATGGTGCCCTTCCCACCCAGGGATGCCATCTTGCTCAGTTAGATGACATAGCTAAAAGACAAAAAAAAAGGTAAAGATGCAACTCCATGGGGAGGAGGGAAGGTTGTGAGGACCGATTCCTGCTGTCCCCGGAGAACACTTGTTACAGGTGAGTAACTATGCTTTCTCCAGGCACAAGCAGGAAGTCAGTCCTCACATATGGGACTCCCTAGCTACAGGCTACTGAAAGCCCGTAGAGAAAAATACAGTCACCCTCAAGAGGAGCCGTGAGCAGCAGCAATTGAGTCCAGTTACAGACTGCAATAGGACCCGTGTGTCTGATGGGAACTAATGCTCTGGTAGCCTGAACACAGAAAGGTCGGTGGGTAAGAGCTGCCTAGACCCCAAAAAGATTATGGAGCATGGCCTGGCCGAAGGCACTGTCCCGTCGGGACTCCCTCTCCAGGCAGTAATGAGCTGCGAAGGGATGGACTGAAGACCAAGTGGTGGCCTGGCAGATGTCCAACATCAGCTCAGAACGCAAGTTTGCCTCAGAGGCTGCCATGGCCCCGACACTGTGTGCCGTGACCCGGCCATTCAACGTGCACCCAGTCTGCTCATAGGCAAGGGAGATACAGTCTGCCACCCAGGTGGACAGGATTTGCTTGGTCACTGCCTCCCCCAACCGACTGAGAATCAAAGGAAATGAAAAGCTGAGCAGCTTTGCGGTTGCCCCGAGTACTTGAATGTAGGACAGGGCACTCTTGCAGTCCAAGTTGTGAAGCATGGTCTCCACCCTGCTGGTGTGAGGTCTTGGGAAGAAGGTTGGTAGCACCACCTCCTGGCTGAAATGAAGAGACACCACCTTCGGGAGGAATTTGGGGTGTGTAGCACAGCCCTGTTCTTCTAGAACCTGGTATATGGCGCCTCTGCCACCAGGGCTTGGAGCTTGCTGATTCTGCGAGCAGAGGTGAGCACTACCAGGAACATAACTTTCCACAAGAGATTCCTCAGGTGTCAGGTAGCCAGGTGAGCTGTGCCAGCACTGCACTGAGGTCCCACTCGGTCGCTGGAGGGTGGGAGTTTGACAGCAGAAGCCCCCTCAGGAAGCAGGTCACCAGAGGTTAAGCTGAGAGGGGCTTGCCTTCAAAAAGAGTGGTGGTGCGTGCCAGGGCACTGAGGTGCACCCTGACGGAGTTTGATTTGAGCCCGGATTGCGAGAGATGAAGGTACTGCAGTGCCAGCTGCACCGGGCAAAACAGATTCACCCGTTGCTTCATGCACCACTCCGAGAACCTGCACCATTTGAAAGTGTAAGCCCTCCTGGCGGAGGTATTACGGGAGGCCAGCAGGATCTCCTCCACTTCCCCTGAGAGGTTGTGATAGGGTCCCAATTTGGGGTGCAGGAGAGAGCCCTCTTCTTGAGGTAAGAGCCCTAGGGAACTCCCCAGGGGGATCGGTGCCTCCAGAGAATTGGAAGAGCAGAGGGAATCACAGCTGCCTGGAACACTGTAGAGCCACCAGATCAGCGACACTTTGTCGCTAAGATCCTTGAAGAGGATCTTGGCAATCAACGGTGTAGGTGGAAGACATACGTGACGCCTTCCGACCATGGGATAAGGAATGCATCTGTCACTACCTGGCCCAGGTGGGGCTGATGGGAACAGAAGCGGGGCAACTGGTAGTTGTCTGGGCTGGCAAAAAGGTCCACCCGCGGGGCCCCCCCAGAGTCAGAAGACCCGGGTGGCCACTCTTGAGGTCCAGCTGCCACTTGTGCAAGTTGGAGGACCCTGCTCAGTTTGTCTGCCAGGGCATTGTCCTGGCCTGGTAGATATACCACCTGTAAGAGCATTCCCTGATGAATTGCGCAGGAGTAGTGTCATCACCTCGTGGCAAAGAGTGCGATATCCCGTGCTTGTTCATGTAGAATATCGCCATTTGGTTGTCCGTTTGAATCAGCACCAGCTAGTGCCTTAGACGATGGCGAAAAACTTGGAGGGCTAGATATATTGCCCAAAGCTCCAGAAGGCTGATCTGCTGGTTGCCTTTGGCTTGTGACCAGCTGTCCTGGGGGCAAAGTTCCTCACAGTGGGCTCGCCATTCCAGCAGGGAGGCATCAGTTGTAAGGACCTTTAGGGGACTTGGGACGGCATCCCTGCCTGAAGGTGTTGCAGATTTTGACACCAAGTCAGGGAGTCTGCCAACTGGTGGGTCAGACTGTCTTGGAGGCGGTCTGTGGCCTGTGTCAACTGGTCTCAAAGGAACCACTGGACAATCCTCATATGCAGACAGGCATCTGGGGTGACATGGACCATGAAGGCAATGTGGCTGAGTAGGCGCAGCAGTAGCCAAGCCGATATAAGGGATGGTGTTGCGTGTCTGCGGCCAGTGTTCTGAGACGGGGGAGGAAGGCCTTTGCCTGAACAGTGTCTAGTTTTGCCCATATGAACTCCAGACATTGTGCTGAGAGGAGGTGGGACTTGGGATGGTTTATTACGAACCACAGATATTGTAGGACTTGGATGGTGCGTGCCATAGTTTGCTGCACCTTGACAGGCATGCCTCCTTTTATAAGCCAGTCATCAAGGTAAGGGAAGACGAATACCTCTTGGAGACGGAGGTAGGCGGCCATTACTGCCAGGCATTTGGTGAAGACCCTGAGGGTGGACACCAGGCCAAAGGGTAGTATCCTTTACTGGTAGTGGCCTCCCCCCACCATGAAGTGAAGATACTGCCTGTGGCTGGGATGGACGAGGATGTGGGTATAAGCATCCTTCAGATCCAAGGAGCATAGCCAATCTCCCTGCTGGAGGTAAGACAGCAACGTCCTAAGGGAGAGCATCTTGAATTTCTCCCTCACCAGAAACTTGTTCAGGTTCCACAGGTCTAGGATGGGCTGTAGGCCCCCTGTCTTATTTGGCACAAGGAAATACCTAGAGTAGAATCCTTTGCCCCCGAGATGTTGGGGTACTGGTTCCACCACCTTGTCCTCGAGAAAGCCTGTGAGTTTCTGCATTAGGAAGTCCCAGTGAAGGGGAGACCTGGGGAGCGCTCTCCTGCAAAGAAAGGAGGTGTCTGCACCAGGTGGAGAAAGAAAACTCCCTGACCATCTGGAATGCCCAGGAATCAGTGGTGATGGCTGGCCCCCTGTGGGCACAGTAGATTAGACATCCCCCTGTGGTCTTCTTTCCTCCTTGGGGTAGAGAGGCTATACCCAAGGAGTCAAACACTCCCCCGTCTGGACCAGAGCAGACGTCTGGGCTTGGGAGCCTTCTGCTAATGAGGGTCTTGCCCATGTTCCTTAGCCTGCTGTCGAGCTGGGGAGGCTTGAAAATGTGGGTAGTTTCTGTAAGCAGCCCCTTTCCTCAGGGTAAAAGGACATTTTACCCGAGCCCTTTTGTCAGGGGAGGGTACCAGTCTTTCTGGATAGCCTGGTCCTCGTTACAAACTCAATCTCCAACTCGGAAGCCTTTTCCATCAAGGGTTTGCCAAAAAGGTTCTTCCCTTGGCATGGGACATTGACAAATTTGTCCTGAAAATTGCTCGAGGTCGGAAGACTGTAGCCAAGTCTGGTACCGGGAACCAATGCCTGCCACAGCTACTCTAGTCGCAGACTTCGAAGCAATCATAGGCAGCTCAAGTCACAAACTTTGAGCACTCAGATTGCCCAGGCCAGGTTCTTGAACCGCTGCAGGGGTTCGGAGAGACCAGCTGAGAACCCAGCAAGCCCCTTTGCAGGTCTCTCAGGTACATGCCCATGTACAGCTGATAGGCCTGGATCCGGCCGATGAGCATTGAGCCCTGGTAGCACTTTCTGCCAAGGACCTCCAAGGTGCAGGCCTCCCTACCATGGGGCACTGAGGAGTGCGTCTTCTGGCTCTTCAGCTGACGCATGTCCTACTCCACCACCATGGAGTTATGTGGCAGCTGTGCCTTTTGCAAGCCCGGCTCTGGCAGACCTGATACATCAAGTCAAGCCACTTGCTCACAATAGGCACTGATGCCAGTATTTCCTAGGATGGGTGGAATGGGCATTGACAGCAATTCCCTCGGTGGGGTCTCGTACTGGAATATTTCAAGTTCCTCTATTCAAGTGTGGTCCTCTGATTCTGTTGCTTTGACATGTCCTACACGTAATCAAGGAATGACATGTCCTCAGGCAGGGAAAGTCGGGCACAAGAAGAGCAAACGCTCTTGCTGATAAAGTAGGTGTACAAAAGAGGCAAGAGAGATGGATGATCACATGTGCCTTTATTGTGTCCCCTACGCGTTTCGGCGTATGCCTTCCTCGGGGGGATATACTTAAACATATAAACATAAAACAACATGTTAAATAATTATACAGTAAAAAACATCAACCTCACAAATGATAAAAAGATAAAAACATACAGGCATGTATTGTTTACAAAATATAAGCCACTAAAAACCAATTGTAACAACCAAAAGAAAAAACTGTTAAAAACAAGCATTTAACAATGCTAAAAATATAAATAAACAATATAACAAATAAGATAATAAATAAGTAAACAATATGGCAAATAAGATAATAAATAATTAAAAGACGCAGGGCAGAACACACAGAACAAATAGCATGCAAATAATATATATATAATAAATAGTAATAAAAATGATACTAATAACATAAACAGATGTTTACTTACAAGGCACAATTGGTTAATGGCCAATAGGCAGAATGGTAAGGAGATTCCTTGTATTAAAAATTAACTGCAAACATATAAAAATATATAATGTAAAGCATAAACAAACAAGTAAAAACACTGTACCTAAGCATAGGCAATTGGCACTAATGGACAAACGTGCTATTAAATGAATGGATAAAAACAAAATTCTCTCAAAAGATGAGAATGTAAAAAAGTATACAGATAAAAAGAAGAAAAGAAGAAAAGAAAAAAAAGATGGCATTAAGCTGAGTTGGTTGGCACATTTTAAAGACATCAACATGAATAAACTGAGGGTAAATGTGAAGCTCTATTTAAAATATACTCAACTAAACATAACCTTAAAAAACATGGGCACCACCAAAAATATACACGGAGTAACTTAAACAAAAATAAGTGCAAACCAATGAATGAGCCAAACTTACATGAAATGAGCAATTCAATCCCAAGCAAAAGCAAAAAGGGTTGTCAATGAACAGGAAGCACGTTCTGTTAGCGTTCAGGACGAGTTAAGGACTGACTGGCTGAACGTTGGAACTTTATATACCAGAAAAAGGGGGCAAGGCTAAAATGACCATGTGACAGTGATCAGGTGACCTAAAAACTTCAAAATAGGAGTGCTCAACCTTTAAACAGAAGAAAAAGCGTAGTTACTCACCTGTAACAGGTGTTCTCCAGGAGCAGCAGGAATCAGTCCTCACTTATGGGTGACGTCGGCGCCGACGGAGCCCTCGCGGAGCAATTTTCCCCAGCTTTCAAAGAAAGCCTTTGGGAATTGCAGCGCGCATGCGCGGTAGTCTTCCCGCCCGAAGGTGCCATCTTAGCCAGTCAGATGACATAGCTAAAAAAGACAGCATAAAAATTTGCAAAAAGAACATAAGCAGACGATTGCAACTCCAAGGGGAGGAGGGAGGGTAGTGAGGACTGATTCCTGCTGCTCCTGGAGAACACCTGTTACAGGTGAGTAACTACGCTTTCTCCAGGACCAAGCAGGAAGTCAGTCCTCACTTATGGGACTCCCAAGCTCAAGGCTACCGGAGACCCTAAGCACAAAAATGAGCTCCCTCTAGCTCAGCAGCACAGAAGGAAAGAATCTTCGCTGAATTATCACCCACCGGTAGCCCACATCCGGGATGGAGGGTAGGAGTTGCTCAGACCTCAAAGAGATTACGGAGGACTGCCTGTCCGAAAGCACTGTCCCTACGGGACTCCCTCTCGAGACAGTAATGGACCGCAAAAGTCTGGCTCGAAGACCAAGTAGCGGCCCGGCAGATGTCTGCCAGCGGAACAGAGCGGAGGTAAGCCACTGACGTGGCCTTTGCCCGAACACAATGAGCCGTGACTCGACTTTCTAAGGAGAGTCCGGCTGCCCCATAAGCCCAAGAGATACAGTCCGCAACCCAGATGGACAGAGTACGCTTGGAGACCGGGAGCCCCAATTTATTGGGGTCAAAAGACACAAAAAGCTGAGCAGCTTTACGGTGCTCCCGCGTACGGTCAAGGTAGAAGTTCAGAGCCCTTCTACAGTCCAGGGTATGGAGGACCGTCTCAGCTCGGCTGGAGTGTGGTCTGGGAAAGAAGGTTGGAAGTACCACCTCCTGATTCATGTGAAAAGGGGAGACCACTTTAGGCAGAAACTTAGGGTGAGTCCGTAGGACTACCCTATTCTTGTAGAACCGAGTGTAGGGGGGATCAGACACGAGGGCCTGCAATTCACTCACGCGCCTAGCGGAAGTGAGGGCTATCAAGAACAGCGTTTTCCAAGACAGAAAACGGAGGGAACAGGTAGCCATAGGTTCAAAAGGCGGACAGGTGATCCGCTGTAAAACCACATTCAGGTCCCAGTCAGGTGCTGGCGGGCGCAGAGGTGGTTTAAGTAGAAGGAGACCTCGGAGAAACCTCGCTACGAGAGGGTCGTTGGAGAGAGGTCTGCCGCCCACCGGCACATGATGTGCTGAAAGAGCACTGAGGTGAACTTTGACGGAGTTGGACTTAAGTCCCAGATTAGAGAGGTGTAGCAAGTACTGTAAGATCACCGACACCGGGCAGGAGAAGGGATCCTGAGACTGTTGGGAACACCAGATTGCAAAGCGACGCCATTTAAGGGCGTAGCATTTGCGGGTAGAAGGTCGTCGCGAAGCCAAGACGACCTCCTCCACCTCCGCCGGCAAGAGAAGAGGAGCAAGGACTACCCTCTCAGCAGCCAGGCCATGAGGTTGAGAGACCTGAGGTTGGGGTGCAGTAGGGACCCCTGATCCTGAGTGAGGAGATCCGGTTGTACCCACAGAGGGAAGGGATCCTCCACCGCCAGTTGCAGCAGGAGCGGAAACCACGGCTGCCTGGGCCAGCGAGGGGCCACCAGGATCATGAAGGCTTTGTCTCGGAGAACCTTGAAAAGAGTCCGAGAGACTAACGGGATGGGAGGGAAAGCGTACAGAAGGCTCCCCGACCATGAGATCAGAAAGGCGTCCGCCGTAACCCGAAGGGGGTGAGGCTGACGAGAGCAGAAGCGAGGAAGCTGCCGGTTGTGAGGACTGGCAAAGAGATCCACTGTGGGGAGGCCCCACCTGAGGAAGAGCTTCTGAACGATCAAGGGGTCCAGACGCCACTCGTGCGGCTGGAGGACCCTGCTGAGTTTGTCCGCCAGGCAATTTTCTTGGCCCGGGAGATAAACTGCCTTGAGGAGAATGCCGTGACTGACGGCCCAAGAGCAGAGCTTCTGTGCCTCCCGGCAGAGGAGGAAGGAGCCCGTGCCCCCCTGCTTGTTCACGTAGAACATGGCAACTTGATTGTCCGTCTGGACAAGGACGGACTGTTGGGAGGTCAGGTGGGAGAAGGCCTTGAGAGCTAGGCGGATCGCCCTGAGCTCCAGGAAGTTGATCTGCTGAGCAGACTCCCACTTGGTCCAGAGGCCCTGAGTACGTGCCTCTTGGCAATGGGCTCCCCAGCCCAGGAGGGATGCATCGGTGGTCAGCACCCGGGTCAGCTGAGGTGACTGGAAAGGCATTCCCAATACCAGGTTCGGCTGCCGGAGCCACCACCGGATAGACGAGACCAGCGGCTCGGAGACGCGCACCAGGTCTGCTAGGCCGCCCGTGGCCTGTCGCCACTGCTGGCGGAGACACCACTGAGCAGGCCGCATATTCAGGCGGGCATTGGGGGTCACATGGACGGTGGAAGCCATATGGCCGAGCAGTCTCAGGAAGCGCCTGGCGGAGACCAGGGGCTGGCTGCGAAAGCGGTCGGCTAGGTCCATGAGCCGCTGAGCCCTGTCGAGCGGTAGGTATGCTCGCGCCTGAGGGGTGTGCAGCCTTGCGCCGATGAACTCGAGATCCTGTGAGGGGAGCAAAGTGGACTTTGCGAAGTTGATGACAAAGCCCAAGTGCTGCAGCAGAGTCACCGTGCGGCACGTGGCGGTGGTGACTTCCTGAGCGGACGCTGCTCTGACGAGCCAGTCGTCGAGGTACGGAAAAACATAGAGGCCGTGAAGCCGGAGATGGGCCGCCACGACCGCGAGACATTTTGTGAAGACTCGCGGTGCGGAGGACAGGCCGAAGGGCAGTACTCTGTACTGGTAATGATTTCCTGCCACCACAAACCTTAAGTATTGGCGGTGGCTTGGGTGGATGAGGATGTGCGTGTAAGCATCCTTTAGATCCAAGGAGCATAGCCAATCTCCCTGCTGGAGGTAGGGCAGAAGGATTCCAAGGGTAAGCATTTTGAACTTCTCCCGCACAAGGAACTTGTTGAGGTTGCGCAAGTCCAGGATGGGTCGGAGGCCTCCTGTTCTCTTTGGTATCAGAAAATACCTTGAATAGAAGCCCTGACCTCTCAGGTGGTGTGGCACCGGTTCCACCGCCTGATCCTGCAGAAGACCTGCTAACTCCTGAAGGAGCAACTCCCTGTGCAGAGGGGGGCGCGGAGGCTCTCCCGGAAAATAGGAGGGAGGGACCTGATGGAAGTGGAGAAGGTAGCCCTCTCGCACGACCTGAAGCACCCAGGCATCTGCGGTGATGCTGGACCACCTGTCGGCGAAGTGAACCAGCCGGCCTCCGGTGCTGGGGGGAACCAGCGGGGGGGGAGAGGCTATGCTGAGCGAGTCAAAAACCCCCACCCTGCTGAGCAGGGGCTGGTGGCGCAGGCTTGGGGGCTTGCTGCCTACGGGACCCGTTACCCCGTCCCTTGGCCTGCTGGCCCTGTTGGGGAGCTGCAGGGGCCTGATAATGGGGGTATTGTTTGTAGGCAGCCGCCTTCCTCGGGTAAAAGGTCTTTTTTCCCGAGCCCTTCTTTTTCTGGGAAGGGGCGGAGGTCTTCCTAGAAAGCCTGGTCCTGGTGAGAGTCTCAGTCTCAATTTGTGCAGCCTTTTCCGCCATGGGCTTGCCAAAGAGGTTTTCGCCTCGGCAGGGGACATCGACCAACTTGTCCTGTACCCAGGGCTCAAGGTCGGACGACTGAAGCCAAGCCTGTCGGCGGGCACCGATGCCGGCTGCGGCTACTCGAGCCGAGGCTTCAAAGCCATCATAGGCTGCTCGGGACATGAACTTTGAGCATTCCCGAATACCTGTGGACAAGGCTAGGAACCTCCGCAAGGGTTCCTCGGACAAACCAGCGGAGAAGCCGGCTAGCTCTTTAGCCAGATCCCTGAGATACATGCCCATGTAGAGCTGGTAAGTCTGGACACGACAGGCGAGCATAGAGCCCTGGAAGCACTTTTTGCCAAGGCCATCCAGGTTACGGGCCTCCCTTCCAGGAGGCACCGAGGAGTGCATCTTCTGGCTCTTAAGACGATGCATGGCCGATTCCACTACCATGGAATGGTGTGGCAACTGCGCCTTTTGAAAGCCAGGGCTCTTGCGGACTCGATAGATAGAATCGACCCGCTTGCTCAGGACCGGCGAGGAGGCCGGACTCTCCCACATGCGGAAGAGTAGTCGTTCCAGCATAGGGGGAACCGGCACAGTAAAGTGCTCCCTCGCGGGAGAGTCATACTGGAGGGCGTCGAGCTCTTCGGCTCGAGGCTCCTCCTCGGGGTCCGCAGGGAAGGCCAAAGCCTTGGCCATATCCCTAACGAAGTCCGAGAACCGGGCATCCTCCGGGGGGGACTGCTTCCGAGGCTCGGACTCCGGAGAGTCCGATGGGACACACCGAGTCCGGAAAGAATCAGGTGACTCTTCCTCCTCAGACTCCCAGACCGACTCCGACGAGGACTCGGTGGGGTCGGCTCGGGCAGGGTGCGGCGCCAGCCGCCCCGACGCCGAGGGAGTCGGCGTCGGCGACCTCGGTCCCGAACGGGAGGCTGAGGGCGACCTCGACCGAGGATCGACTCGAGTTCTCATCGACTCGAGGATCGGCTCGGTCTCCGGGGTCGACTTGGACGTCGACGTCCCGGCGGTCGGGGCAGCGACGCCAGCGAAGCCAGCGAGCAGTGCCCGCTGCTGGTCCATGAAGGCAGACAATCTGCTCTCCAAGGCCGTCAACCTGAGTCCGAGCTCAGGCGACCCAGCAGCCCCCGACTCGGGCCCCGACGTCGGCTGACGCGGAGGCGAGTCCAGAAGGACAACAGGACTTACCCGGGCAGGCATCTCCGACTCCAGGCGAGGTCGCTTCGGGAGGTGTTCCTTCTCCAAGGACCCGGGGCGGCTGTCGGGGCTATGCGACCTGGCCCTCGCGGAGCCAGGAGCATCCACCGACGCCGCCCTCGCGGGTTTTTCCTTCCGTCGATGGTCCCCGGAGGGAGAACCCCGGTCGGAGGAGCTCCGTCGACGGTCCGAACTGGAGCCTTTCGACAGTGAGGCCTCCGACGAGGTCCGGGTACGGCTGGGGTCAGCGAAGATTCTTTCGCGCTGATGCCGCCGACTTCTCAACGCCTTCGAGGACAGTTTGCTGCAGGGCCCACAGATCAGTTCCTCGTGATCTGGGCCCAGGCAGCGGAGGCAAAGGTCGTGTGAGTCGGTGAGTGACATATTTCGGTCACACCGACCACACCGCTTAAAGCCACTGGCAGCCATCGGGGGAAAAAGGGCCCCTGCGAGGTCAAAGGACCGGGCTGCCAGGGAAAAACGAAAACGAAAGCTGACTAAGTCAGAAAAACCGTTAGAGGACTCGAGACCGGCGTCGCGAGTCCGGGCGGGAAAACGACCGGCGTCGAACCGAAAGAAAAAAGGATAAATACAGAGGAAAATCAACTTTTTCGCGGGGACAAGACGGGGACGTCTGTAGGGCTCCGCGGAAAAAGAAGACTGGCTAAGATGGCACCTTCGGGCGGGAAGACTACCGCGCATGCGCGCTGCAATTCCCAAAGGCTTTCTTTGAAAGCTGGGGAAAATTGCTCCGCGAGGGCTCCGTCGGCGCCGACGTCACCCATAAGTGAGGACTGACTTCCTGCTTGGTCCTGGAGAAGTACCTCTATATGTTGTGTCACATTAAGAGGCACACAGGTAAGCGTCATTAAATTGTAATGATGAAAAGATATAACTAAATGTAAATATGAATGAAAGAAGTGTAAACAAATTATGGCTCTCAGAGAAATTCATGATATAAAAGAAGGGGGGAGGGAGGGGAGGGGCATTGCTCACAGAAAAACTGTCAGATCTACCTCCTGATTCAAGCCATGAGGTGCCAAACTGTTAAATTCATAAATGTACCTTTGTTCCAATCTAAGCAAAGCTTTATCTGTCTCCACCTCTCCAACTAGGAATCACAGTCTTAAGGACAAAATACTTTAAATCTTGAATGGTATGTTTATCCTGCCAGTGTTGTACTAGAGGACTGTCTAACAGTTTTCTCTGTAGACAACTCCTATGCTCGATGATGCGAGTGCGAATTTGGCGTTTGGTTTTACCGACATAGAACAAACTACAAGGGCACATGATTAAATATATGACTTTTTCAGATTTACAGTTAGAAAAGTGGTTAATGTAAAACTTCTGTTGTGTAACCGGATGTACAAACATTAACTGTAATAGTATGCGCACAAACGGAACAAGACCCACATTTAAAATGGCCTTTAATCTTAGGTGCAGGTTTAGGATAGGTAAGAGCGGAAGGAACAAGTGTATTGGCCAGATTAGGATTCCGTTTGTAAGCAATCATTATCTTTTTTGAAGTGAAGTTGGGTAAACCGGTCAGCAGGTACCACTCTTTTTTCAACTCAGCTTAATGCCATCTTTTTTTCTTTTTATTACTATTTATTATATATATATTATTATTTGCATGCTATTTGTTCTGTGTGTTCTGCCCTGCGTCTTTTAATTATTTATTATCTTATTTGCCATATTGTTTACTTATTTATTATCTTATTTGTTATATTGTTTATTTATATTTTTAGCATTGTTAAATGCTTGTTTTTAACAGTTTTTTCTTTTGGTTGTTACAATTGGTTTTTAGTGGCTTATATTTTGTAAACAATACATGCCTGTATGTTTTTATCTTTTTATCATTTGTGAGGTTGATGTTTTTTACTGTATAATTATTTAACATGTTGTTTTATGTTTATATGTTTAAGTATATCCCCCCGAGGAAGGCATACGCCGAAACGCGTAGGGGACACAATAAAGGCACATGTGATCATCCATCTCTCTTGCCTCTCAGGCAGGGAAAAACATGGAGACTGAGGAGGACGGTTCCGAGGAGATATCACGGTGGCAACAGGTGTTGGGGGACTCCTTGTCCTCAGTCTCCCATTCCGAGTAGTTGGTTGAAGACTTGAGGGCAGGGGGGGTGTTGGCCTGGAAGTTCCAAGCCCGAGCCTGACCCGAATCCCTTGGAGGCCACGGGGCTGGTGCTGGGCCCGCTAGCCAGAGAAGACCTCTGTCCTGCAGAACGGGACCTGGATCGAGACCTTGGCAAAGGATCAACTGTGCCTCCAAGGATGTCCGACGTTGAGGGCCTGGTGGTCTGGGAAAAGGAGCCGGCTGTGCTGGACATCAATGCCCGCTGCTGGTCCATGAAGGCAGACAAGCTGCGCTCCAGGATCACCATTCTGATCTCCAGTCCAGAAGGCTCCGCAGCCATTGGTGCAGACACAGGGGAACTCTGGAGTGGCGCCGGTTCCCCCAAAGGGGAGTCCTCCACGAGGATGGTTTTGGGAGTCCGGGGCTGATCTTCGAGCGATTCCTTCCAGGCGACCTTGGTGGGCCGTTCCCATTCCAAGCCCTCGGACGAGCGGTGTGGACTGCGGGACTTGGCTTGGAGCTTACCCGGCCTGCCAGAACCATCCATCTTGTGGCCTTGGGCAAGCCACTTAACCCTCTGTTGCCTCAGGTTCACAGATTGTGAGCCCTTTGGGAACAAGTGAATGTATCCAGTACATGATTGTAGTGATTAGATAATATAAACCACTTTGATTGAAAAATAAGGCGGTATAGAAAACTGGTTAAATATAGGGATGCTGCCTTTGAAGATTTTCTTGTGTTCCCTCGAGGGAGACCCCCCTTTCTGAAGGCCCATGGCATCGACCAGGGTCCGTGGGGGCACCAAGGGAGTCCGAGGCATCAGATGGGGCCTTAGGATACTGGGCTTGATGGACCTTGGTCTGACTCAGTATGGCATATCTTATGTTCTCATGTTCTGAAGAGTTTCCAAAAGTGGCCAATGTAGGTCACAAGTAGCTAGCAGTTTCCCCAAAAGACAGGTTCCACAATGCTTGTATTGGGGCAAACAGTGGATATTCTGGGTCCACTTTAATAATGTTTTATGGACCTTTCCTCCAGGAACTTGTCCAAACCTTTTTTAAACCTGGATACACTAAAAGCTTTTACTACAACCTCCGGTAGCAAATTCCAGAATTTGATTACACATTGAGTGAAAAAATATTCTCTTATTAGTCTTAAATAGGTTACCCGGTAGCTTCATTGCATGCCCCCTAGACTTTCTATATTCTGATGGAGTAAACAATCGATCTACATTTACCTGTTCCATTCCATTCATTAATTTATAGACCTCTATCATATCTCCCCTCAGCCGTCTCTTTTCAAGGTTGAAGAGCCCTAACCTTTTTAGCCACTCTTCATAGGGGTATCCTTCTATCCCCTTTACCATTTTGGTGGCTCTTCTCTGTACCTTTTCTAATAACGCTATATCAATTTAAAGATACGGCTACCAGAATTGCACACAATATTCAAGGTGCGGTTGCACCATGGAACGATACAGAGGCATTATAATATCCTTTGTTTTATTCTCCATTCCTTTCCTTATGATACCTAGCATTCTATTTGCTCTCTTGGCTGCTGCTGCACATTGGGTGGAGGATTTTAAAATGTTATCCACAATGACGCCTGAATCTTTTTCCTGGGTGGTAGTTCCTAATGTGGAACCTTGCATCATGTAAAGCACAGTTACTTACCTGTAACAGGTGATCTCTGGGAACAGCAGGAATTAGTCTTCACATATGGGTACGTCGGTACCGACGGAGCCTGCACGGGAATGCTGCCCAGCTTCCAATCAGAAAGCTTTTGGCAGCATCCCTCGCGCCTGCGCGCTGACTTCCCGCCTTCTCCAGAGCCTTTCTTCAGTTGAGTTTCAAAGCTGAGACAAAGGCGGAGAGGAAAGGAAGAAGAAGATAAGAGATGCAACTCCTAGGGGAGGTGGGAGGGTTGTGAAGACTAATTCCTGATGTTCCCAGAGATCACCTGTTACAGTTAAGTAACTGTGCTATCTCCAGGAACAAGCAGGAATGAGTCTTCACATATGGGGACTCCCTAGCTGGAGATGCCAGGGGGAGATCCCATAAAAATGCAGGAGCCTACCAGGGGTGCATTTTGTCTCCAGGAATCCCCGGCATCCAAAGTGGGATGGAGGATAGGAGTTGACAATAAAGGAGCTGTGGGGAAAGAAACAGCATAGCCAAGGACTACAGGGCCCTACAGACTACAGGAGTCCTTGGTATATATGATGAGTAGCATTAAAACACCTTTAATGTACACTTAAAATATGCAGCTTACCTACTGTATTGTAGGAAGTAGAGAGCATGATGGAGTCTACTGGATAAGCAGTGGCGGAATCTTCAAGGTGACCTCCCAGCAGTGAGGATGAAGGTCCAGATCTGGAGGTAGCAGACGATCCAGGTGTCAACTGGGTAGGATTAGACGTCAGGTCTTCAATGGAAGCTTTATGGAAAAAAGCTGAAACTCCTTTAGGCATAAAGTCATTAATATTGAGGACTAAAGGAAGAAGACTGACTGAGTTGGAGAACTAGCCCAGTCCTGGCGGGAAGAGGGGGACTGGAAAAAGGAGAACAGCTGTGTACTCAAAGATATACACTATTTTTCCTAGCTGGCGAGAGGTAGGAAAAATATTGAAGCTTGATGCTTCAAGGACTTAAAGAAAAAATGGAAGATGTTAGCACCACAATAGTTATAGGTGCATGACAGTTTCTGCATTGTAATATGATATGCGAAGTAGGGCGATAGACTGTCTAAAACCTCTAGAAGGTAAAACATTTAGTATAGACAGTAAGGGTGATAGTGTGTAAGACATATTAACCCTTAAGAAGCCCCCCAACAGACACATATATAGACAGATATAAATATGTGGATGGAATATATACACACACACACATATCTATATCTCTATCTATTTATCTATCTCTCTCTATCTATCTATATAGATATGATATACCAAAATATATACATTTGTGGGGCATGGTTTTGCACCACCAGAGTAATGATATAGGTATGTAGACATATATGGAGATGCTACATACAAGATAACAAGTTGAAGATACATGTCTACCACCCAGCCCCATAATTGTACATGGGGAATATAAAAGAAAAAGATTCTTCGCTCTACAAGAGGGTGAACCCACTTGGGATATGTATAGAGAATCTATTTCCGTGGATTGAGGGATGCAAGAAGGCAATCCAACAAGATAACCGTGATGTTTGCGTGAGAACAGATGATCATATGAATCTGTGAGGAACAAGGCAGGAGTTCCACAGAACACTGACATGGCAGATGTGGAGAAACGCAGAAGATACCAGAGGGACCTACTGGAGGGACCCAGAGGTAGCATGCGTAAACATCAGCGTTGGATTTTCACGCAGAAGAACTTATATTTCATGTTAACACCCCAGGCCTGAGGGTGTGGAGAACCCTCACAGGCATGGGAAGGGATTATAAGCTTTTCCCTACTAATAGAGAAGCTTTAGAGACAAGGTCAATGCTCTATAGCAGTGATGGCTAACCTTTTTGAGCCCGAGTGCCCAAACTGCCGCACAAAACCAAAGAATTTCCTCAAAGTGCCAGTACGTCAATTAAACCTTAACAAGATTTTAGTATCTAAAAACTCTTTATAAAGTTGCCTGAACTATGTAACATCATTTGTAAAGGTTGGAATCTTTGTATTGTCAGAGAATCAATTTGACCAGGAAGGTGTAGATAACATGAGGAGGGATCTAGCTAAGCTTGAAGAATGGTCTAGAATTTGGCAGCTGGGATTTAATGTTAAAAAATGTAAGGTCATGCATTTGGGCTGCAGCAATCCAAGGGAGCAATACAGCATAGGAGGTGAAGTACTTTTGTCCACTAAAGAAGAGCAGGACCTAGGCATAGTTGTGTCCGATGATCTTAAAGTAGCTAAACAGGTAGAAAAGGCGACGGCAAAAGCTAGAAGGATGCTTGGGTGCATACGGAGAGGAATGGCTAGCAGAAAAAAGGAGGTGATAATGCCTCTCTATAAGTCTTTGGTGCGACCTCATTTGGAGTATGGTGTGCAATTCTGGAGACCGCAACCTTCAAAAGGATGTGAACAGGATGGAGTCGGTGCAGAGGGTTGCTACTAAGATGATTAGTAGTCTTCATTATAAAGCATATGAGGACAGACTTAAGGATCTTAATATGTACACCTTAGAGGAAAGGCGGGATAGAGGTGATATGATTGAGATGTTTAAATACCCCCGTGGCATAAATGTTCAGGGAGAGCGCCTCTTTCAATTGAAAGCAAGTTCTGCGACGAGGGGACATGGGATGAGAGTGAAGGGAGATAGATTCAGGAGTGATATGCGGAAATATTTCTTTACGGAAAGAGTAGTGGATCCGTGGAATAGTCTCCCAGTGGAGGTGGTAGAGATGAGGACAGTAACTGAATTCAAAAAAGCATGGGACCAACACAGAGGATCTCTAAAGGTAAAAAGTGGACACTTGTAGTTATGGAAGGACAGACTAGATGGGCCTTGTGGTCTTTTTCTGTCATCATGTTTCTATGATTCACAATCATTTGGTTTTCATTTCAATTTATTGGCAATTTATAATGTTTTAATGATTTCATTCAATTTAGAAACAGGAAGGCAATAATTAAACTGGGAACCCCAAAAGCCAAACTTGGAATGTACAACAACACTGTAGAAATAAAACTATAAATAATTTTCATCTTGTACCAAACAAAGCACAGACGTTAATGATGCACATTTCCCAGAGGTGTCATATTCCAGTTAATAAATTCAAAATAAGAGATATTTCTACCTTTTGTGCATTTTTTTTTCAGTTGCAATTGCTCCAGCCACTTTCTTCTGGTTTCTTCATGTTTTCTGCTAACTGTCCATCGTCTGCTGTCCATTTGTTCTTTCTTCTCTCTTCTAGTTTTTTTTTCCATTCTCTCTCTCTACATCTGCTTTAACATACTAATCTTTCTCCTTTTGCTCTTTCCTCATTCCTATTTCATCCACACAAATTTTACCCCTCCATCCTCAATCCCCACTTACTCTCCCAATACCAGGCCAATTGTAGATTTTTCATCCCTCCCACACAAAATATTTTTCCCCTCTCCATTTTACTCTCCCAGCCCCATCCCATTCTAATCCTCCCCCAACATCAGCTCCCTTCTAGTTCCAGTCTCACCCAGCATCCATTCCCTTCTAGTGCCTGCATCAGCCCATTTCCCGTCCTAGCCCACCAACCCATTTCCAGTCCTAGCTCCCCCATCCATTTTCAGTCTGAGTCCCTTCATCAGCCCACTTCTAGTCATTTCCTAGCCCCATCATCAGCCCATGTCAAATCATAGCTCCCCTCCACTCAGTCCAATTCCAGTCCAAGCCCCCCCCATGAGCCTACTTTCAGTTCTAGCCCCTCCATGAGTCCATTTCAATTCAAGCCCCCACCACAGCCCATTTCCAATCTTAGCTCCCCCCAACAGCCCATTTCTAGTCCTATCCTAGCTGCTCCATCAGCCCATTTTCAGTCCTAGCTCCCTTCCCTCACAGCCCATTTGCATTCCAAGCTCCCTCCCCATCAGCTATTTGCAATTCAAGCCTCCCCTTCCACTCAGCCCATTTCCAGTCATAGCAACCCCCCAACCCATTACCAGTCCTAGCCCCCCATCAACCCACTTCCAGTCTAAGCCCCCCCCCCATAACCCATTACCAGTCCTAACCCCCCCCATCAGCCCATTGCCAGTCCTATGCCCCCCATCAGTCCACAGCCCATTACCAGTCCTAACCACATCAACCCACCTCAAGTCCTAACCACCCCCCATAGCCCATTATCAGTCATAACCACCCCCCATAGCCCATTAGCAGTTCTAACACCCCCATCACCCCATTTCCAGACAGCCCCCATCAGTCCACAGCCCATTAGCAGTCCTAACAGCCCAGCCCATTAGCAGTCCTAACAGCCCCCCCCCCATTAGCAGTCCTAACAGCCCCCCCCCCATTAGCAGTCCTAACAGCCCCCCCCCCATTAGCAGTCCTAACAGCCCCCCCCCAGCCCCAGCCCCAGCCCATTAGCAGTCCTAACAGCCCCCCAGCTCCAGCTCCAGCCCCAGCCCATTAGCAGTCCAAAAAAAAAAGCTGGCTCTCTGGCTGCTGCCGCTGCCGCAGAATGCAGTGTCCCGCGGGGCCCCCTCTGCGCTGGCTGAGCCCTCTGTCCGGCTTTCAGATTCACGAAGGGAGAGTGTCTCTCCCTCGCGTCTGTTAAGCCCGCAGGGGCTAATGGGAAATTTCCCATCAACCCCTCGCGTCTAAAGGGGCTGATGGGAAATTTCCCATTACCCCCTGCGGGCTTAACAGAGACGCGAGGGAGAGATACTCTCCCTTCACGAATCTGAAAGCCAGGCAGAGGGCTCAGCCGGCGCAGAGGGGGCCCCGCGGGACACTGCATTCTGCCGCGGCGACAGCGGCAGCAGCCAGAGAGCCAGCTTTTTTTAAAATGTAATTTTGAGGAAAGCACACTCACCTCCCGCCGCGCCGCATATTTTAATTGCGGACCTTCCCGCGTGCCAGCTGCAAGGCCTTCGCGTGCCACAGCTGGCACGCGTGCCATAGGTTCGCCATCGCTGCTCTATAGCAAGGCCCTCATAGTAGAAAGCTTCTCTGAAGACTGCAGAGAGCATTGTGCAGGAGAGATATGAGAAACTGACTGAAGTCAGGTGTGTTGCCATATCCTAGGAGAGGAGATGGATAGAATAATGTGAGAAAGCCTAAAAGAGTAGGAGGATCCAAGATAGCTGACGAGTAGCTTGGAATCACTACTGAGGCTAGACAAAATTTTGAACAAGGGACTGGAACTTGGAAAAAGTACCAGTAATACAATCACTGTAACTCCTGCAGGCACAGCTGCTGACGGAAACAGCAGAGAGATTGTCCTGTGCCCAATAAAGAAAAACAGACAAGAAAGGAGAGGAGATATCCCTTCTCCCTGTCTGAGGAACGAGCTTGCTAGAGAAGCCTTTCAGTATGGTACCCCTCAGTTAGGGAAAAAGCCCGGTTGAGAGGGTAGAGCAAGTAATTGGAGGGTGACGTACCCATAGGGTAAGTCAAACTGAAGGAAAAAATGTTCAGTTGGGACAGAACTATCAGGGGATAGTTGCAACTGCTCTTCTAGAGAGTAAGAAGAGAAGTCTGTAGTCCCTGAACAAAAATTTTCCGACAGCTTAGTACACTGAAAAAGAAAAGCAGTGAATAAACTTCTAATGGGTAGAAGTGAACTGTAGAGTATAATTCCCAGCCCCTATGGTTGCTGGGAATGCTGAGACTGGCCAGAGCTGGATGACTTCAGGCTAGGCTGAGGTGTCCCTTGTTTAGGTACAGCCGAATGATGGGCAGGAGATGAATGAAACTTTCTTTTCTTAGGGAAAGAAGGTTTGGTAGGACATTTCCTACCTTTCGAAGAAGGAGGTGGCTTAGAATGGTCCTTAGTGGAAGGAGAGTAAGCGGAGCATTGAGCAACCTGACGTAAAGCCTCCTTATTGAAGAGACCTTCTCCTGTACAAGGAGAATGAGCCAATATAGTTTGTGCCCATCTGCTCAAGTCTGAAACTTCGAGCCAGGCTCTACGACGTGCTGCAATGGCAATAGCAGAGGATCTGCTGACAGACTCAAAAGAGTCTATAGAAGCACGAGAAAGGAACCAAGATATATTCCGGCTATGATTGAGTAGCAAGGAATAATTAGTAGCCTTGGGCTCTGGCATAAAAGGGGTCAAAAGAGACAATCTCTCCGTGACCTCCTGGAGTGTGAGACTCATGTGGAAAATATATGAAAGAATTCTGGAGGCCAGCATAGATGTTTGGAAGGCTTGACGACCAAACGCATCGAGTGTTCTTGAAGAACGACCTGGCGGATAAGAAGAATGCTTCTTCTTGCTCTTAACCTTCCTCAGTGCTGATTCCACTACAAGGGAACGATGAGGAAGTTGAGGCTTCTGAAATCCTGGGGAGGGAGGCACCCGGTACCGAACCTCAGTGGCTGTAGAAGGTAGAAGAAGCCGTAAGGGTGATTTCCAGACCCTCAGAAGGAGATCCTGCAGAGCAGGATGTAAAGGAAGCATCATATTTTCCATTTGTGCTGGTGAGCCAGGAATAGCATCACAACCAGGGATAGAGATATTAAGAAAGGTTGCCATATCCAGGAGAAAAGCCTGAAAAGACTGATCTCCTATGGGAACCTTCCCTGGTAAGGCTAAAGAAAGAGGCTGAGCAACAGAGGACGTACCGTGGTGTGAGGAGAGAAACCTAGTAGATGGACAAGGATACTGGTATGGTAACTTAGAGGCAGTGAGTACTGCATCAGCAACCCCAGGTATCGGTTCCAAACTAGGCATCGGTGCAAGAACAGGCATCGACATCGATACTGACACAGGGCCAGCAGTTGAAGTTGTCATCGGGAACTGCTGCAATGGTACCGAGATCATGCGAGAGTTATGCTCGGAACTGCTTATCTGGAAACGATGGGAGTCGGTTCCGGGATGCGTCGGTACCCAGTCCTCGAGACTAGATATCGATTCAAGACTCGGCATTGAAGGAAGCGAGTCTATCGATGCATGTCTCGAGGGTACCGACGTCGGTGGTAGTATCGGCGATGCCTATACCAGTAAAGCAGCCTGGGTTACATCGATCGGTCCTGAAGGTACCGAGGATGCCCGATGACAACCTGTCGCCGGGAGAACGTTATTCCACACCGGTGCCGATGCCAGGGTATCGGAACCGATCGAAGACGGTACCGTCCCGGAGCATGGCTGAGATATGGAAATGTCCATCGGTATCGGAGCACCCGGCCCCAAAAGTGCCGAGGATGCTAGAGGACGATTCCTGGTGAAGAGTGAAACACTCGACACCGAAGCCGATGCCAGGGAATCGGTACCGCTGGAAGCGGATACCCGCACTGTGCACGGCTGGGATCGAGGGAAGTCAATTCGGAGCGTATCGATCGGTCCCGAAGGTACCGAGGATGCCCGATGACGATCCCTGGTGAAGAGTGGAACACTCGACACCGGTGCCGATGCCAGGGGATCGGTACCGCTCGAAGCGGATACCACCCCCAGACATGGCTCAGGTATGTTCTGTGAGGGGTGAGCCCCAGGAACAACCTGAAACCCCTTTAATGCTTTGGAGCCCACAGACTCCCGCAGGGGTAATGCCAATGGATTCTTGAGGGTAAGGCCGGAGCCGTCACCATGCTGGGCATGGGACATACCACTCAAGCATTGACTAGTCTTAACAGACTGTTTGTGGGTTACCTGATCCTGTGAAGAGGAGAAACCGGGTTCCCTCACTGCCGAATAAAAAACAGTATCGAGGGAAACGCTAAAAACGGAAGGTTTCTTCAAAAAAGTGTCCCCTGACAAGTCAGGGGAAAAAGAGTCAGGACCCACACAATTGAGACACCAACTATTGGAGTCTAAAAGGAAACAGGTGTTTCCACATCGAATGCACTTCTTAGGAAAAGAAGGCTCCATGAGGAAGAGGCCTGGTAGGCCCAACAAGTTAAGGCAAAAAACAGAAGAAAAAGTTTCTCAGAATTTAGTCAAAAATCCACTGGCGGTACCGGTGGCGGCGGGAAATACAGCCGCGACCACAAGAAAACAAACACTAACGTAATTAAAGTAAGTAAAAAGAAATGTTTCTGCGGTGACAGGAGGACGTCCTGCCGGCTCCGCGGAAAAACGAAAACTGAAGAGAGGCTCTGGAGAAGGCGGGAAGTCAGCGCGCAGGCGCGAGGGATGCTGCCAAAAGCTTTCTGATTGGAAGCTGGGCAGCGTTCCCGTGCAGGCTCCGTCGGTACCGACGTACCCATATGTGAAGACTCATTCCTGCTTGTTCCTGGAGATCCATAGTTTGGGCTGTTCTTTCATAGGTTCATAAGTTTGCACTTGTCCACATTAAATTTCATCTGCCATTTGTATGCCCAGTCTTCCAATTTATCAAGATCCTCTTGCAATTTTCCACCACCCTCATGGGTTTTTAACAACTTTGAATAGTTTTGTGTCATCTGCAAATTTGATAACCTCACTCATTATTCCCATTTCCAGGTCATTTATGAAAATGTTAAAAAGCAGCAGACCCAGCACAGATCCCTGGGGTACTCCACTATTTACCTTTCTCCATTGGGAAAATTGGCCATTTAGCTCTACCCTCTGCTTTCTATCTTTTAACCAGTTCCTGATCCACAATAGTACACTGCCTCCTAGCCCATGACTTTTTAAATTTTGCCAAAAGTCTGAGGGATCTTGTCAAAGGCTTTCTGAAAGTTCAGATACACTATAACAACCGACTCAAGGGACTCTGGGAAAAACTTAACATGCTGCTGATGGCTCTTGAGGGCTTTGGTAGACATCTTTTTTTACGAGGACCACAGGCTGTGAGGTCGTGGTCCGGCCCTAGGCAGCAGTCATGTGCATCAGTAAGGAACAATTTTTGTACACTGATCACACTTCTTGAAGCCACTGGTAGTCATGGGGGGGGGGGGGGAAGTACCCCAGCAAGTTTGAACATGTGGTCTCTCTCAAGCCACCTTAAATCCACTTCAACTTGCAATGAATGCCGCAGCAAGAGTTCTACATGGCGCTTCTAGGAAAGACCATATCACACCCATTCTAACATCTCCACTGGCTCCCGATACAAGGTAGAATCACTTACAAGACCTTACTACTTACCTTCAAGGTTATTAAAGGGCTTTCGTCGGCATCATTGACTGAACTAATCCAGACAACTCCTCTCAATAGGGACAGAAGGTCAGTAACACTTAACACCCAGGTAGTCCCAAAATTAATAACACAATGCACCAAGGCAACAGTAGGTAGGGCCTACAATTTCTGCGCACCAAGGTACTGGAACAGTTCAGAAAGGCCTTAAAACTTCACCTCTTCCTCCAGTTTTACCCAGAAGCCAATGTGGACGCTGCACCATCCTCACAAGCCTCTCAGAACCCCCTTGACTGAAGTCAAAAGAGTTCCCAATTATGTCTTAAATTGTAAATAGTTACCCTGTTATCCAAGTTGCATTACCTGTTCAACTGTAAACAAAGTACCATTGGAAATGTGTATTTTATTGTTCATTGTAAACCGCACTGATGCTGAATAGCACGGTATAAAAGCGACTAACGGCTTTCTGAAAATCCAGATACACTATATCAACCGACTCACCTTTGTTCACCTGTTTATTCACACTTTCAAAAAAACAGATTAGTAAGACAAGATCTTCCTTGTCTAAAGCCATGTTGGCTGTCTCCCATTAGGCCATGACTATCTACATGCTGAGTAGTTTTATTTATGATGGTTTCTACCATTTTTCCCGGTACTGACATGAGGCTCACCGGTCTGTAGTTTCCCAGATCACCCCTGGAACCCTTTTTAAAATTGGTGTTACATTGGCGATCCTCCAATCTTCAGGTATTAGAGATGATTTTAATGATAGTTCACAGATTACTAATAGCAGGTCTGCAATCTCGTATTTCAGTTCTTTCAACACCCTTGGATGAGTACCATCCAGCCCAGGTGATTTGCTACTCTTCAGTTTATCTAATAGTTGTAATACATCTTCCCGATGTATCGATATTTCTTTCAGTTCTTCCGCACCTTTAAGTACCACTTCAGTCATGGGTAACATCCCTACATCTTCCTCAGTAAAGACCGAAGCAAAGAATTCATTCAGTCTCTCCGCTATCGCCTTGTCGCCTCTTAGTGCCCCTTTAACTCCTCTATCATCTAATGGACCAACTGACTCAGTTTTTTTGCTACGAATGTACTTGAAAAAAATCTTTATTTCGCGTTTTTGCTTCCGCAGCAAGCTTCTTCTCAAATTCTCCCTTTGCCTACTTTATCATTGCCTTGCATTTGACTTGCCAGTGCTTGTGCTGTTTCCAGGTTTCGTCGTTTGGCTCTTTTTTCCATTTCCTGAAAGATGCTTTTTTGGCAACAGCCTCTGACCTCACCTTTAAACCATGCTGGCAGTTTTTTGGACTTCCTTCCACTTTTCTTAAAGTGTGGAATACAGCTGGTCTGGGCTTACAAGATAGTATTTTTCAACACCACCCAAGCTTGATGTAAGTCTTTAACCTTTGCAACTGCTCCTTTTAGTTTTTTCTTAACTATTTTCCTCATTTTATCATAGTCTCCCTTTCGAAAGTTAAAAGGTAGTACTGTGGATTTCCTTACTATCCCTCCTCCACTAATTAAATCAAAGGCGATCATGCTATGATCACTATTGCCAAGTGGCCCCAACACCCTTATCTCTTGCACTAGATCTGGTGTTCCACTAAGGACTAGGTCTAATATGACTTCCCCTCTGGTCAGTTCATGAACCAGCTGCTCCAAGAAGCAGTCATTTGTGTCATCTAGGAACTTTCTCCCTAGCATGTCCTGCCATGACACTGACCCAGTCGATACTGGGGTAATTGAAATCACCCATTATTATTACTACTACAACTGATAGCCTAGTTACTCACCTGTAACAGGTGTTCTCCAGGGATAGCAGGAATCAGTCCTCACTTATGGGTGACGGCACCGACAGAGCCCACACGAAGCAATTTCCTAGCTTTCAAAGAAAGCCTTTGGGATTGCTACCACGCATGAATGGTCCTCTTCCTACCCAAGGGTGCCATCTTGCTCAGTCAGGTCCCTTAGCTCGAGCCCTACCAAGCAGATTGCAAGGGAAGGACAAAAATTCAGTAACTCATCAGGGGAGGCGGGAGAGTAGCGAGGAATGATTCCTGCTGTCCCTGGAGAACACCTGTTAAAAGTTCAGTTACTACGCTTTCTCCAGGAAAACGCAGGAAGTCAATCCTCACTTATGGGACTCCCTAGCTACAGGCTACAGAACCTGTAACCAAACACCACCTCCATGAGGCTGTAAGCAGAAGCCAAAGCCCAAAAGGAGACCGAGTCCTCGGGGCGAGCCCTCGGTAGCTGTGAAGAAGGGTCGAAGGACAGGAGTTGCTTATACCCCAAACAGATTATGGAGTACAGCCTGGCCGAAGGCGCTTTCCCGACAGGACTCCCTCTCCAGGCAGTAGTGGGCGGCAAAGCTATTTGTAGAAGACCAGGTTGTCAACCGGAAAATGTCCATCATGGGCACTGAGCGCAGCGAGGACACAGAGGCTGCTTTGGCTCAGACCCCATGAGCAGTGACTATGATCCAGAGGAACGCCCGCCTTCGCATGGGCAAAAGCGATGCAGTCCGCTACCCAAAAAGAGAGGGTGCACTTGGTGACTGCTTGCTCCTGTCTATTGAGATCGTATGTCACGAAAAGTCTGTCAGACTTGCGGTGAGTCTAGGTACACTAAGTAGCTAGGGCCTGCTTGCAGTTGAGGGTGTGGAGAGCTGTCGACCCCTGATCGGCGTGGGGCCTCGGGAAGGTCAGGAGCACTCTCTTGGTTGAGATGAAAGGATAAGAACTTAGGATGGATCTGGAGGACCACCCTGTTCCAATAAAACCTGGTGTAAGGGGTGCCAGCCATGAGCGCCTGAAGCTCACTGACTCGGCTAGTGGAGATCAGCGTCACCAGGAAGGCCACCTTCCAGGACAAGTGCTGGAGCGAACATGTTGCCATCTACTTCAAGGGTGGACGAGTGAGCTGTGTGAGCACCACGTTCAAGTCCCATACTGCTGGAGGGGGATGGATGGGCGGCTTGGATAACAGAAGGCCCTGCATGAAATGGAAGACAAGTGGCTGCCCTGAGAGAGGTTTTCCCTCGATAGGGAGATGATTAGCTGATATGGCGCTCAAATGATCTCTAACGGAGTTCAACTTCAGCCCTTCCCTCGAGAGGTGGAGGTGGTACTGAAGAACCCACTGAACCGGGCACGAGAAGGGGTCGATTTGGTGTTTCAAGCACAAGATGGAGAAGTGTTTCCACTTAAAGGCATAAGCCTGCCTAGTGGAGTCCTTCCTCGAGGCAAGGAGGATTTCCTTGACCTCCTCCAGAAGGGCCAGAGAGGCTAGAGGAGACCCGTTCAGCCGCAAGGCCGTGAGGGATAGGGAGGGTAGGTTCGGGCGTAGTACCCAACCCTCCTCATGTGTCATTAAGTCCCTGGCAGAGCCCAAGGGAATCTGAGGCTCCGATGACAGCTGGAGCAGGAGGGGAAACCAAGGCTGCCGAGGCCATGAGAATCAGCGATGCCCCATCCCGCTGAACATTGAACAGAGTCCTCGCAATGACGGGGAAATGAGGAAATGCATACAGGAGACTGGAGGACCAGTACAGGAGGAATGCATTGGGGCCCTTCCTGCCCAGGTGCGGCACCAAGCCGCAAAAGCAAGGGAGCTGTGTGTTCTGGGGGCTGGCGAAGAGGTCCATCGCTGGAGTGCCCCAGCATAGAAAAAGCCAGCCTGCCACTCTGGGATCCAGGCACCACTCGAAAGAGTGAAGGATTCTGCTGAGTCTGTCCGCAAGGCAATTCTCCTGACCTGGGAGGTACATCACCTTGAGGGACATCCTGCAGCAGGTGGCAAAAGAGCAGATGAGGACCGCTTCCCTGCAGAGGGAGCACGACCCCGTGTCCCCCCCTCTTTGCTGATGTAGAACATTGCTACCTGGTTGTCGGCCTGTACCAGAACCGACTTCCCGCTGAGGAGATACTCAAAGGCCCTGAGGACCTACCGGATGGCACGGGTCTTGAGCAGGTTTATCTGCTGCTGAGCATCCAGAGGCAACCATTGCCCCTATGTGCAGAGAGACCCACAATGGGCTCCCCACCCTAAAAGGGAAGAGTCAGTGGTCAGCACATCGTGCTGTAGGGCCTGAAAGGGCGATCCCGCAGGAGGTTGCAGGGGTTTTGCCACCAGTTCAGGGACAAAGGTCAGGAAGAACCCTGAGGTGTCTGAGGGACTGACTCCATTGGGAACTGAGACACCACTGGGCCATCAGCATGTGCAGGTGGAAGAGGAACCACATGCACGGTTGAGGATATGTGGCCCAAGAGATGTAGCATGGACCGAGCGGCGACATAGTGGGCGCTTTGGACGTGAGCCGCCAGAGCTCGGAGGCGGGTGGAGCGATCCACCGGCAAGAAGGCAATGGCCTGCCAATTATCGAGGCGTGCCCCAATGAACTCGAGAGCCTATGCTGGCTCAAGGTGAGACTTTGGGTAGTTGACCAAGAACCCCAAGCTCTCCAAGAGGAGGACAGTGCACCACATCACTTGCCGGGCCTCCTCAACGGAGGAGCCCATAATGAGCCAGTCGTCGAGGTAGGGAAACACGGGCACGCCCTGGCGCCGAAGGTGAGCGGCGGCCATGGCGAGGCACTTCATGAAGAACCGTGGGGCAGATGCAAGGCCGAAGGGGAGCACCCTGTTCTGGAAGTGCTCCCCCTGCACCCTGAAATGCAAGTACTGCCTATGTTGGGGGTGGATATGGGCATAAGCGTCCTTCAGATCCAAGTAGCATAGCCAGTCACCCTGCCAGAGGAAGGGCAGCAGCATGCCAAGAGATAGGATCTTGAATTTCTCTTGCACCAGGAACTTGTTCAGCTTGCGGAGATCGAGGATGGGCCACAGACTCATCTTTCAGGACAAGGAAGTACCGGGAATAAAAGCCCTGTCCTCGAAGGTGGGGAGAGACCTTCTTGACTGCCCTTTGGGCAAGGAGGGAGAGCAAGTCCCACTGCAGCAGAAGCTGGTGTGCGGGGAGTCGGAGGCGGCTCTGCCGGGGAGAAAGGAAATGGAAGCCTGTCAAAATGGAGGCGATAGCCCTCCCGGATGACCTGGAGGACCCAGGTGTTGGAGGTGATAAGCGCCCACGCCGGGGCGATGCAGGTCAGGCATCCCCCCACTGGCTGCTGTATCACTGGAGGGCGAGGGGCTATGCTGCTGGCATCAAAACCCCTAAGGGGGTTGCGGGGGAGCCGGCGTTTGGGCCTTCGAGCCCTTTGGTTTACAGTGCCCCTGGCTGGGCTTCCCCTGCGCCCGAGTGGTCGTTGTGGGGGTAGCCGGGTATGGCGGATAGCCGCGATACTGGAGGCCTTTTCTGGGGAAGAAGGGCTTCTTGGTTGGCTGCTTCTTCCGAGGCAATGTAGAGGTCTTGTGGGAGAGATGGGTCCTAGTGATGTAATCAGTCTTGATCTCCACAGCCTTCTCCCTCCATCGGCTTACCAAAACGTTCACTGAGGCAGGGCAGGTCCAGGAGTTTCTCCAGCACCCACTGTTCAAAATCCAAAGATTGGATCCATGCCTGGTGATGGGCTCCGATGCCCATGACCGCCACCCAAGTCGATGTCGCAAAGCCATCATAGGAGGCAGGAGAGATATTCTTGAAGCAGTCTGCCATTGATTTTAACAGAATCAAACAAGAACACCTGAATCCCCTTAGACAATACCAATAAACTTTGTCGGGCATAAACCGCAGGAGGAAGAGGAAAGTTCCATTTACTCCCACGCAGTACATGCCCCTTTTATTCGTTTTTATTCAAAATGGTTTATTCGTTCTGTGTTTGCAAAATTTATATAAAAAAACCCACTTATCTGATCGATCACACATGACGTGCACGTTTCGAAGCTACTGCTTCTGTATCAAGTGCCCACGACATAAGGAAGTGCGTCCATCCTTGTCTTGTAACTGACAAAAAACGCCATGATGAGTGGCCAGTGACGTCAGGGATATCCTTCTAAAAAGAGGCCAAATATAGGAACACCCATAATGAGAGGACCAATCGCGTAAGGAAACCCCACAAAACACGGGATCCCCTACGCCTATGGTAAAAGAACAATTTAATTAAAAGTCCAGCCATTCAATTTCACGGTTTAATCCATGAGGAGAAATGGTCTGTAATTTATAAATCCAGCAATGTTCCAATCGACGGAGGTGAGATTGGCGATCTCCACCCCAGGGGTCACACGGTACATGATCTATCACAGTCCAGCGCAATTGATCAAACTCATGGTGAAAATCTTGACAGTGTTGAACGGAGCAGTCATAACTAATTGACGGATACGTGAAGCATGTTCACCCAAACGAATGCGAACCACCCGCGTGGTGCTCCCAATATATATATATATATATCACAAAACTTGAAGCACATATAGTCTGCCATCTCCGGTAAAAAAGCTGAGCCCTCAAATCAGTCCATTCAGAACCAGAAAGAGTAGATGAACAATATTTACATGTCATATAGGAAGAATGTGATCCCAAACGATTTTCAGGTAATAGTGGTCGATCAGAAAGAACAGCAGACTTTACCAGACGGTCTCGTAAATTGCGACCCTGAGAGTAGGCAATACGTAAAGGTTTATTCAAAACAGGACATAAAGATAACACTGACCAATGTTTCTTTAGAATGGAAGTGATCATGCCTGTATGAGCCATATAAGGTAAAACACCTGTTACACAATCTGAAGAAGAGCTTGAAGATTTAGAAGAATGTGAAGAAGCCCAATCAATATCCAGATACCACTCACGATGGGAATACAAAGCACGTCGGTAAGCTCAAGAGATAACCGACATAGGGTATCCCTTCAAAGTAAGTCTCTGCCATAAATCACGCGCATGATAACAATATTGATCAATCGAGGTACATAATCGTCGAATCCAGAGAAACTGGCCAAAAGGAAGGCCTTTTCGCAAAGGTTCAGGGTGGAAGCTGCCACAGTTTAACTATTCCGTTGCACCGGTTTCTGGTATAAGGTAGTCACTAGGGTAGCACCTTCACGGTAGACAACCATATCCAAAAATTCCATTTTATCCAAAGCTATATGTGCAGTATATTGGATACGGGTCTTGATGGTATTTAACCAGCTAATGAAAGCAATCAGAGAGGTTCTATCCGATGTCCAGACAACAAAAGATGTCATCAAGGAACCTCTTCCAAATAGCTACATGTTCAAAATGTGCCGAAGTAAATATATAGCGCTCCTCTATATCAGCCATATATAAAGTGGCGCTTGAAGGGGCCACAGTGGCACCCATAGCAATACCTAGTTTCTGCTGAAAAAATTCCCCCGCAAACAAAAAATAATTGCAGGTAAGTACTAAAGTAACTAAAGTCAACAGAAATTCTTTTGGGAGGCGTGCTGGAATCTGTGTAAATTTTGAATGAAGTAACTGTATCACCTCATCCTGGGCTACATTAGTATAGAGGGCAACCACATCAAGAGTCACCAGAAACCAGTCAGTCAATGGTAAGACCAAAGATTGTAGACATTGCAAAAAATGAGTGGAATCACGGAGAAAAGAACGTACTAAGGCCGCCTCACCCCGAAGAAACACGTCACAAAATTTGGAGAGTGGCTCCAAAATCGACCCTCGGCATGAAATAGGACGGCCCGGGGGGTCATGTAAAGATTTATGGATTTTTGGCACAAAATATGACCGGTATTTTAGGGTGTGGATTGTATAGAAATCGCATCTCACGTGAGGTTATCCAACCCCTTGAAAATGCCGACATCAATAAGGAATGAATCTCATCTTTCAAAATCTCCGTAGGATCAGCATCTAATTTAACATAGATCTGCTCATCTTGTACATGTAACTGGAGTTTAGACAGATAGGTGGCAGTATCCCACAATACGATTGCACCCCCCTTATCAGCATTACGAATCGTGATTGAAGGATCACGTGAAAGAGTATCAAGACTTTTTACCTCCGACCTTGTCATGTTTGAACGCCATTTCCCAAAGCTTCTTTCAGCTACCTCCAGGTCCTTCAATACCAACGATTGGAAGGTTACAATTACCGGATCAGGCACTCCCAGGGGGAGCCATTTCGAAACTGGCCCCACCCACCACCGAGGGATCAATATGATCAGACTGTCCTCAAAATATCGAACAATTGACGAAAGAATTTGTGCAAGGCTACACGCATATCAAACGGGTCATAAGCCACCGTTGGTACATAAGACAGTCCCAGATTTAGAAGGTGTTCGCAAGAAGGGTCCAGAGGGCGAGCAGTCAAATTAACAACTAGAGATTCTGAGATTGTCGAGCCCGTTGTCGAGTGAATGGGGGATCCACCTCCCGATAATACTCGCCCCCCTTCCGGGGGCGATGACCATAAGTCCCGTCCCCTTGAAAAACCTGCCGGTTCTTCTTTTGTTGCTTTGACCCAGACGACTCATCTTCAGTGTCTTCTGATGAACCCTCAAAGGTAACACGTTTTCCTCCCGTGGCTCCAGCCCCCTCCTCAGGGTCATACATCCATCAATAAACCCGCCCAGAGTCATAATCCGTTTTATCCCGGGTAAATTTCCCGGTCTTAAAGGATCTAAGGTAATCCGAAAAAACCTTTTAGCTGTCGACCGATCTCTTCCTCCTTAAGCTGGAAAATTGATGGTTCCACCGACTTGAATAGCAGCCTTAGTCTCGAGTACCTGAGTGTCAAGGATTTTTTCTTCCTGGAGGGTACGTTCCATAAGAGCAATAAGGTCAAAACTGCATTTATTGCAAATCCGATTCCACTTAGACAAAATCAGAATCGGACAAAAACATTTTTGGTGCCCTGGTCATTCGAAGCCCGCGAGGGATGATACGGGCCTTTAAATACCGGGCCATAGATGCCTCATGATATTGAGCTCGAATCAAACGTTTGTGTAAAACTTTATAATCCACCCAAGAAGATCCTATAGAAGTATCAAGACGCTCAGGCTCATCAAATAAATTAGGACGTTGACACAAATGTTCCAATTGCTCCTCAGTATAGGCAAAGATATCCATGGTCTCAAAACGGGTAATAAATGTCCAAGCAAAAATACTAGACCCAGCAAACTCGATGTTCCAATCCAACAGAATAAAAAAACAAGAACACCTGAATCCCCTTAGACAATACCAATAAACTTTTTGTCGGGCATAAACCGCAGGAGGAAGAGGAAAGTTCCACTTACTCCCACGCAGTGGTGCAACGGAATAGTTTGTTAAACTATGGCAGCTTCCACCCTGAACCTTTGCGAAAAGGCCTTCCTTTTGGCCAGTTTCCTCAATGAGTAGCGGGACGCTTGACACCGACACCGATGCCGGGGGGTCTACACCGCTAGAAGCGGGTACCTCCCTCGAGCACAGTTTGGACATAGGGAGGTCAGACTCGGTCGAGTCGATCGGCCACGGAGGCGCCGAGGACACCAGCTGATGATCCCTGGCGAAGAGTGGAACACTCGACGCCGGTGCCGATGCTGGGGAATCGGCACCGCTTGAAGCGGGTACCTCCCTCGAGTACGGCTCGGGAATGTTCTGTGAGGAGCGAACCCCAGGAACATCCCGAAACCCCGTAAATGCTTTGGAGCCCGAGGACTCCCGCCGGGGTATAGTAGCCAAGGGGGACTTGAGGGGTTGGCCGGAGCCATCGCCATGCCACGCATGAGACTCGCCCCTCAAGACTTGGCTAGTCTTAACAGACTGTTGCGTGGTTACCTGATCCTGGAGAGAAGAAAAACCCGATGACCGTGCCTTGGGCGTGAAAACGTCATCGAGGGATACCCAAAAAAGGGAAGGTCTTCTCCTGACACTGTAGCCCGGAGGACCCGGGGGAAAGGGTCAGGCCCCAAACAAGAGAGGCACCAGGCATTGGAGTCCATGTGGAAAACTAAGTCCCCGCAGTGAGGGCACTACTGGGGCTCCATGCTGTAAGCCCGGTAGGCCTCGGCGTCCAGAGGGAAAAAGGTCCCGCTAGGCGACGAAAATAAGTGAGAAAAGAAAAACAAAAGGGCACAGAGGTGCCGCTGTCGGCGGGAAAAGCCACGACTACAGAAACAAGAAAAAAAAAAAAAAAGAAAAAAAGTTCTGCGGTGGCAGGAGGGACGTCCTGCCTGCTCCGCGGAAAACAAAAAACTGGGGAGAGGCAGTAGGAAGGGCAGGAAGCCACCGCGCAGGCGCGGGGGATGCTCCCAAAGGCTTTCTGATTGGATGCTGGGGAGCATTCCCGTGCGGGCTCCGTCGGCGACGTCTCCCATATGTGAAGACTCATTCCTGCTTGTTCCTGGAGATCCCAGAGTTACACTGACTCTCAGCCAGGAACTCTCCCCCAAGAAAACAGGTCAGATCAGCCAGAGGGGCATCTCATATATGCTTTGGGGTCCCCAGAAGACCGAGCTCAACTGGCCTGCAAGTCATCAATGCCTGCCAGAAGCTCCAGGCCTTAGATGTAGAGAAACACAGCAATCACCACCGGTGCCCTTAGCTGCACTAGGTTTTATGCCAGTGGTGACTGAAGTCACTAAACCACAATTATACTCCCTACCACGCGATTTATAACATCAAAATACACAGTCAAGCTCCTAATGAGTTTCAACGGAGGGTGACTTGATCAGGTGAGATTTGACTGGCGAGATGATCGTGTATGCAGATTGAATTATAAGGAACAGCAATGAATTTTCCATCTCGCTTCATTGGAACCTAGTGGATTAAACAATGAAATTAAGTGGACTTCATTACTCTGATTAATTGTTGCTAATCAGGGAAGTTCTTTATATTCTGTCGTGTTTTCCCAGTTTAGCACAACAGCTGTGTTATGAAGTTGCCAGTTTGGTGCTTTTATTGATTTTTAAGAGGTTTCCCCTGAGGCAAGGCTTTGTAAAGGCTGAAACATGTCATGTCGGGTTTACACTGGTATCTTGTCTAAGTTAAGTACTATTGATTTACATGCATTGTTTCATTGTTACAAATTGATAAATACAACCTTTGAATAGGTGTTTAAGATGTTTTGGCTGTGAATGGATGAGACTGATGAATGATATGGGTGGGACTTGCTATGAAGGGAATTGTCCCAGTAATAGGCCCTATACTGATATGAAGGTGTCTCCATTCTTTTGCTTCGCTTGTGTATTTTGAGATTATAGAGTGGTAGGGAGTATAATAATTTAGTATATATGGAACTGAGTGTTTGAGATCTATTTAGTGGACATTAGTGGTGATGTCACAGCATAGTTCTAGTATTTTCTCTGTCTATCTGCTGGCAGAGGGAGATAACCATTCGTCTGGGATGGTCTAGCAGGAAGATCTGGAAGCATGGTCAGCTTAAGTAAGTCGAGCTGCTGATCAATGTAAATCCCCCAGTGTATGGTGGTGTACCTACAAGTATATACCAGGGTAAGGGTAACAGCATGTGTCTGCAAATACACTAGCAAAGAGTTCATAGTATAACATTCAGCACAGATCTTTACACAAGGTTTGAGTTACATAATAGGGGGGGGGGGAGAGATTAGAAGAAAAAAAAAAAGTAGTTTGCTCTCACTCTTTCAGTTTTACTTGCAATTGGGCCAGCTCTTCACCACGCAGTTTATTCTCCTTCTCCAGTTGTGCTATAAGCTTCTCAGCTTGTTCTTCCTCAAGCTGTAGTCTATCCAATTCATCAAGTGCCCCTTCCAGCTCTTCTTCCAGGAGTCCTCTCTCCTTTAGCATTTCCTCCTGGATATGGCACAGTTCTTGCCGCAAAGAATCAGACACTGCCTACAAAAAACAGATGAGCATTTCACATTCTTTTATCCAATTTAATCTACTGGATATATCTTTCTTTCTGGTTTAGATTTAATTTAATTCTGTCATTTCTATTCTGACTCAGAGTTTAAAGCAGATTACAATAAAAATATGATTTATCATTCATCAAAATATTATACAGCTAAAAGGATCTGAAATCAGTTAATGCTCAATTTAAACATCATGCACATATAAATACTTCTGATATAAATACATTTTAAAATGTCGACAGAAAGCCAAACAATTTTTCTCTGACCAAAGAGATAATGGTAAAACGTTCCATTCAAATGCAACTTTATAAGACACTGATTTTTGCAGAAACATTAGTAGCTGCTGGAAAATGAATCTCATATTACAGCTGGGCTGATCATTGGCTGTAGCAAATCAGGCAAGTAGATCAGTGCCATCCCATATAATATTTTTAAATATTAAGGTCAAAAGTTTCAACAAAATTCAAGCCTTGATTGGCAGCATCAATGTACTGAAAATGGGGCTGCTACTTCCCAGCCCGTCCTCCCAGAATCTAATTTTTGCTGCAATGTTCTAAAAAACTGGAAGCAAGTGACAAAGCAGCTTCTTAGAAATTCCTAAACAGATATTACAATAAATCAATAGCAGACACCATCATGGCCTCGACTAGAAAATAAGTTCCAAGTTGTCTGACAAATTAAAAGTAATCTGTAAAGATACTAAAGTCTAGAATTTTTAAACCTAACACGTTCCTCACAACTCCTCCAGTGTATAACGCCATAGTTGAGGCAGAATCTATCCAGATCCCTAAAATTTTCAAAGATGTACCCAAAACTATACTAGTACCTGGCAACACTGGTTTAAAAGGAAGCATTACTTTGGATTGAAGAGAGGGACAGGGGAATAAAGCAGAGGTCTCCTCAGTTTCATTTAAGCAGATTAAAAGACATTCACATACTTAACCTATCAAAACATATGCCCAAGTCAAAAGTATAATATTCATAAAGGTTTTGAAAGGGTATTAATAGTAAAACAAAATGACCACAATGCAAATACAATGTGTGCCTTAGAGTCAGTGCTGACTCCCGACGACCCAGCAGCTCCTGGGTTTTCTTGGAAGTGTGACTAAGTAGATTGCCAGGGCTTTCTTCTGAGGCAATGGAGGGTTACATGACTGCCCAAGGCCACAAGGAATGCTAGTGGGAATCAAACCCAGTTCTCTTGATTACCAAGCCAGTGCTCTAATTAGGATACTCCTTCACTCCCAGATAAACATTTTCCCCAAAAGTACTAATCAAATAATGGAGATAGTGGTGACCCCTGCAGGACTTCACAAGTAAGCTCCCAAGGTGCATTAAGAGCATTTTGCCATTTCTCTACAAGTCTGACTATGTAAAAAAAATAATTTAAAGCTGTTTGACACACCCAAGTCACTTAGCTTCAAAAGGAGGGTGAAATGAGACCTTATCAGTTAATTTTCTTTGAGTCTCTCTAATCCAGATGCATGGGGTTCTTCCGTATCACCAGCAGCGAAGGCTGAGAATCATGGGCTCTAATGTCATGCTATAAGAGTTCTGTGCATATCCTCTCAATCCAGTATTCTAATAAAGCAGAATCCAGAAAGAGCAACATTAACAACTTAATAGCATAGTTACTCACCTGTAACAGATGTTCTCTAGGGACAGCAGGCATCAGCCTCGCATATGGGTGACGGTGGTACCGATGCAGCCCATGCAGAACATTTCCCCAGCTTTCAAAGAAAGCCTTTGGGAATGCCACCAAGCATGCATGGTCCCCTTCCTGCCCAAAGGTACCATCTTACTCAATCAGGTGCCATAGCTATAGCCCCTTCAAGAAGATGGCAAAAATACACAACTCCTCCAAGGGGAGGAGGGAGGGTTGTGAGGACTGATTCTTGCTGTCCCTGAACACCTGTTACAGGTGAGTAACTATGCTTTCTCCAGGAACAAGCAAGAAGTCAGTCCTCACATATGGGATTTCCTAGCTCCAGGCTACCGAGGACCTTAGGAAAAAGCACAGCAGTGCCGTAAGCAGTCGCCAGTGAAAACCGAAGGCGGCCCGATGACCCCGGGTCCATTAATGGCCACGCTCCTGGTAGCTGGAACAAGAAGAGTCGGAGGGCAGGAGTTGCTTAAATCACGAATAGATTACGGAATACAGCCTGGCCGAAGGTGACATCCCGACAGGACTCCCTCTCCAGACAGCAATGCACTGCGAAGGTGTGAGTGGAGGACCACATGGTGGCACGGCAGATGTCTCCCAGTGGCACCGAGCGCAGGCTGGCAATCAAAATCACTATTGCTCAGACATTGTGAGCTGTGCTCGGCAGTCCAAGGGAAAACCGGCCTGAGCCTTAACAATAGCGATGCAGTGCATCACCCAGATGGACAAAGTATGCTTGGTGACCGCCAGCCCCAGATGGCTGGAATTGAAGGAGATGAAGAGCTGCCCAGATCTGCGGTGGTCCAGAGTCCGCTGCAGGTAGAAAGGAAGCCCTCTTACGATCCAAGGTGTGGAGAATTGCCAATGCCCGGTAGGCATGGGGCTTCGAGAAGAAAGAGGGCAGCACTATGTCTTGATTGAGATGAAAATACTGAGATGACCTTAGGAAGGAACTTGGGGTGAGTCCTCGTGACCACCCTGTTTCTATAAAACCTAGTGTACGGTGCATCGGCCATCAGCACCTGGAGTTTGCTATCAGGGCAGAGGTGAGTGACCAGGAAGGCCACCTTCCATGACAGATGCCACAGTGGGCAAGTAGCCATGGGCTCAAAGGGTGGCTTGGTCAGCTGCATGAGGACCACATTGAGGCCCTCATTCCACCAGAGGAGGGTGGGTAGGGAACCTGGAAAGGAGCAAGCCAAGCATGAAACGAAAGACAAGCGGTTGCCCCAAAAGAGGTTTGCCCTCGATAGAATGGTGGTTTGCATAGATGGCACTCAGGTGAACCCCGAGTAAGACTTCAGCCCAGACTGCGAGAGGTGGAGCAGGTACTGCAAGAACAAAATGGTAAGGCATGAGAATGGGTTCGCTCAGAGCTCCAAGCACCACACCGAGAACAGACACCAATTGAAGGCGTAAGCCCGTCTGGTCAAGTCCTTTCGTGAGGCCAAAAGAACATCCTCAATCTCCATGGAAAGATGGTAGGTGGTTAGAGCTGTGAGGGATAGGGACCTCTGATTGGGGTGAAGCAGCAGACCTTCCTCCTGCATCAGCATCTCCGGTGAGAACCTGAGAAGGATCGGGGGCTCCGTCGAGAGACGGAGCAGCAGGGGAAACCAAGGCTGCCTGAGCACCTCGAGGCTATGAGAATCATCAAGGCCCTGTCCCGCTGGACCTTGAGAAGGATCTGGGAAATAAGGAGTGGGGGGGGGGGGGGAGGGAAGGCACAGCAGGCCTGTTTCCTAAAAGATGAGGAAGGCATCCAGGGCCACCCTGCCTGAGTGCTTGAGGGGACCACAGAATCAGGGGAGCTGCAAATTCGCAGACCTGGCGAAAAGATCCAGGTCTGGAGTCCCCCAATGCTGGAAGAGCCACTAAGCCGTTCGGAGACAGGCACCATTCGTGCAGCTGGAGGACTCACCTCCTGGGCCAAGACAATATATTGGTGGACTGGCTCAGCAAAGGATGGCCATGCCCTGGCTCACGGAAAATGTGAACAGGGTTGTCGCCTGCAGAGGCTGTAGGAGATGGTACCTCCTTGTTTGTTCACACAGAACATTGCAACCTGGTTGTCCGTCTGGACCAGCACCATTCTGTGCTGCAGGCAGTCCCTGGAAACCTTGAGTGCAAGGTGGATGGCCCGGAGCTCCAAGCAGATTGACCTGCTGCCACGACTCCGAAGGACCAGGTCCCACAAGTGCACTGACCCTTGCAGTGGGTTCCCCAGCATGTCAGGGAGGCGTCCCGTAGTCAAGACGACCTGATGTCCCGGAGCTCAGAAGGGCATACCTCAAAGCAGGTTCCGAGACTGCCACCAAGCGACAGACTCCACCACGCTGGGAAAAACAGAGATGGGGTCTTGGAGGCGGCCAGTCGACTGCGCTGCCCGTATGTTGAGGCAGGCATTGGGCATGACATGGACCGTGGAGAACATGTGGCTGAGAAGGCAAAGCATCGCCCGAGCTGAGGCTGCACTGCAGCACAGCACTTCGGATGCCAGGGGCATGAGGCAGTCCGCCCTGTCATGTGGAAGGAAAGAATGGCCTGCAGGGTTGTCCAAGCGAGCCCTGATGAATTCCAGGGATGGAACTGGAGTGAGGTGGGATTTTGGGTAATTGATCACGAAGCCCAGACGCTGCAGGAGGCGAATGACGAGGTCTGTGGCCTGCCTGGCTTCGGAGGCCGTGCCCCCTGTTATGAGCCAGTCCAGATATGGATAGTCGAAGGTACCTTGCAACCATAGGTGGGCTGCAGACCAGTGAAGACCCACAGGGTAGACACAAGGCCGAAGAGAAGCACCCTGTACTGGTAATGGTTTCCCTGAACCACGAAGCAGAGGTACTTTGTGTTTGGGATGGACGAGGATGTGAGCATAAGCATTCAATTAAGTCCAAGGAGCATAGCCAATCGCCCTGCTGGAGGTAGGGCAGTAATATTCCATGGGAGAGCATCTTGAACTTCTCTTGCATTAGGAACTTGTTTAGGTTCCGCAGGTCAAGGATGGGCCGAAGGCCCTCTGTCCGTTTTGGGACAAAGTAGTATCAGGAGTAAAACCCCTATCCTCTGAAGTGCGGTGGGACTGGTTCTACTGCCCCATCCGAGGTGGCCTGCAAGATCCTGACTCAGGAGAGCCTGGTGCTGGGGAAGCAGACATGGCTCCCTGGGGAGGTATGGAGGAGGGGCCTGGTCCAGATAGAGGAGATAGCCCTCCCTAATGATCTAGAGGACACAGGCATCGGTGGAGATGGACTTCCACTTGTGGGAAAAATGGACCAGACGTCCCCTCTCTGGACAGCTGCCATGCCAGCGGATAAGAGGTTATACCAATGGTGTCAAAACACTGAGGATGGCTGAGCTGGCGCCAGGGGTTGGGTCTTGGGACCCTTTGGCTTACGAGGGCTGTGATCTTGCCCTGACCGCCCTGAACAGGGGTCGACACCGGCAGGTAGGATGGGTAGCCCCTGTACTTGAGCCCCTTCCGGTGGAAGAAAGGCTTCTTGCTCTACTGTTTCTTTCTGGGGGAAGGAGGAAGTTTTCAGGGAGAGGCAAGTACGAGTCACATACTCAGTCTCAATTTCCGCTGCCTTATCCTCCATGGGCTTTATCTTTAACACTTTAGATACCACCCTTGTCGAGACGTGAGAGCAGTTTACAATAAAAAAATATATGCTAGCGCCAGAAGAAAGGCACTCCAATAAAATAAAAGGAAAGACTGACCAAAGGGGCCACTAGACAGACATAAAAACAATAACTAAACAAGACTATTGGGAGGGGGATCATAAGCCTGTTGGAACAAATGTGTTTTCAATAGGTTTTTGAAATTATGGTAAGAGGGTTCCAACCGGAGAGAAGGTGGTAAAGAGGTCCAAAGTGAAGGTCCAAGGAAAAAATGCGGCTTGCAGAATAGTTGCTCCCCAAGGCAAGGGACGTCTAGCAACTTCTCCTGGACCCACTGCTACAGGTCCGAGGACTGGAGCGATGCCAACTGCCTCCACCTGGGCAGAAGACTCAAAGCCATCATACGTGGCTCGCGAGAGGTATTTCAAGCATTCTCCAATGGACTTTGAGAGGGCCTGAAAACACCAGAGATGGTCTCCGTCAAGTCCCTCCGCAAAGCCTCCGAGCTCTCTAGCGAGGTCACGGAGGAACATCCCAATGTATAACTAGTAAACTTGGATGTGGCATGACAGCATGGAGCCCTGATATGCCTTGCGCCCAAGGGCATCGAGGGTATGAGAGACTGCACGGCGTGACTAAATAAGTCTTCGGGCTCTTTTGCTTCCACATGGCCGATTTGACCACCGAGGTGTGGGGAAGCTGGGCTTTCCGAAACCCTGGGCCCCACTAAACCCTATACATAGAGACCAGGCGCTTGCTCACAATAGGGACAGAGGCTGGGGTCTCCCACATTTAGAGGAGTCGGTTCAAAAATGGGAGGAACTGGCACAGAGCTTTTTTCGGAGGGGCTTCATATTGAAGAACATAGAGCTCCTTGTGCAGGGTTCCTCCGACGACTCAGTGGCGAACGCTAGGGCATAAGATATGCCATACTGGGTCAGATCAAGGTCCATCAAGCCCAGTATCCTGTTTCCAACTGCGGCCAATCTAGGCCATACGTACCTAGCAGTCTCCCCAAGACACAGGTTCCTCAATGCTTGTATTGGGTCAAGCAGTGATATCCTGGGTCCCTTTTAATAATGGTTTATGGACCTTTCCTCCAGGAACTTGTCCAAACCTTTTTTAAACCCAGCTACACCAACAGCTTTTACTACATCCTCTGGTAAATTCCAGAGTTTGATTACATGTTGAGCGAAAATATTTTCTCTTATTAGTCTTAAATAGGTTACCCTGTAGCTTCATTGCATGTCTCCTAGTCTTTTTATATTCTGATGTAAACAATCGATCTACGTTTACCTGTTCCATTCCATTCATTAATTGATAGACCTCTCATATCTCCCCTCAGCTGTCTCTTCCAGGTTGAAGAACCCTAACCTTTTTAGCCTCTCTTCATAGGAGTATCCTTCCAACCCCTTTACCATTTTGGTGGCTCTTCTCTGTACTTTTTCTAATAACGCTATATCCTTTTTAAGATACGGTGACCAGAATTGCACAAAATATTCAAGGTGTGGTCACACCATGGAACGATACGAAGGATATTATATTTTCCATTCCTTTCCTTATGATACCTAGCATTTTATTTGCTCTTTGTTGCCGCTGCACACTGGGCAGAGGGTTTCAACATGTTACCCACGATGCCTAAATCTTTTTCCTGAGTAGTGGTTCCCAATGTGGAACCTTGCATGGTGTAACCATAGTTTGGGTTGTTCTTTCCTAGGTGCATAATTTTGCACTTGTCCACATTAAATTTCATCTGTCATTTGGATGCCCAGTATTCCAATTTATCAAGATCCTCTTGCAATTTTCCACAATCCTCTTGGATTTTAACAACTTTAAATAGTTTGCGTCATCTGCAAATTTGATAACCTCACTCATTCCCTTTTCCAGGTCATTTATGAATATGTTAAAAAGGAGCGGACCCAGCACAGATTCCAGGGGTACTCCACTATTCACCTTTCTCCATTGGGAAAATTGGCCATGTAGCCCTACCCTCTGCTTTCTATCTTTTAACCAGTTCCTGAGCCACAATAGTACACTGCCTCCTATCTCTGACTTTTTAGTTTTGCCAAAAGTCTGATGAGGGACCTTGTCAAAGGCTTTCTGAAAGTCCAGATACACTATACCAACCGACTCACTTGTGTCTTTATTCACACCTTCAAAAAACAAAAACAAAACCATAACAGATTAGTAAGACAAGATATTCCTTGTCTAAAGCCATGTTGGCTATCTCCCATTAAGCCATGACAATCTACATGTTCAGTAATTTTGTTCTTTATGATTGTTTCTACCATTTTTCCCAGTATTGACGTCATGTCCCAGATGAATTCCAGAAAGGAGGTGTTTGTCCCACCAAGACCTCCCCTTGGACCCCTCTGGGTTGGTGGAGAGGGGTCCAAGAGGTGGTCTTGGTGGGACAGTCTCCGGGGAGGTCTTTCCGTTGGACTCCCACTCTGAGTAGTC
Source organism: Ichthyophis bannanicus (assembly GCA_033557465.1). Taxonomy (NCBI): domain Eukaryota; kingdom Metazoa; phylum Chordata; class Amphibia; order Gymnophiona; family Ichthyophiidae; genus Ichthyophis; species Ichthyophis bannanicus. The sequence continues at coordinate 122,278,690 of CM066050.1, read as the reverse complement.
TGTGGAGTACTCAAGGTCAAGATGGGCTGGTAACCCGCACCGGGTTTATGAGGCCATAACTTGCCCAGAGCCAGAGGATCCTCAAGAGGCTTCTGGCTATCGGGGGTCACTGCGGCGGCCCTGGGGATCAAGGTTCCTGCTGTCTCAAGGCACGTGCCAGCGGGGCCAGGCACCAGCGCCTGCTAGGCAGCGAGGAATGCAGAAGCACTGTGCTCCAAGGCCTGATTCTGGGCGTCCCACTCGGGAGTGGGGCCCTGCGACAGACGCCTAGGTGACTGGGTCAGATGTTGGAGGACAGGGAAGTCCTCTCCGGGATGACCCTCGGGAGACCAGCGCTTTTGCCGGAAGCCTCCATATGGGTTTGAGGTACCTTACTGGGCCGCTACCTCTCCAACTCCAGATTGCTGAGGGGGGCTGAGAAACTGGGTACGTGACTGCTCATGCTTGTCTAGCACCCCTGATAAGAGTCCTTGCGGCCTTCTTCCGCTCGCATTCAGGTGACCCCTGGTCAGAGTGCTGCTAGGCCTGGGACAGAGCCTTGGGAGACTCCAGAGGTTGCGGGGCCGAAGAGTGAGAGGCTACTGGGGATACCAAGGCTGCCTTATGGAAGTGATCATCCAGCTTCTGCTTACGACTGGATGGCCTTGGAGGACATCTTAAAGAGGGAGCATAGCTCCAGGTCATGGTCAGTTCCTAGACACCCAAGACAACAGTCATAGGTGTTCAAAAAACATGTTGCTCAGACACCCATCACATTCCTTAAAACTGGAGGCCATTTGGGGGAAAAAGGATCCCTGTGAGATCGAAGATCCTTGATTCGGCCAGCAGTTAGAAAGAGCACAAAAGCACAGTAAAACTCAAAGGCAAAACGTGAAAAACCCTGAGAACAAGGCCGAAGCACAAGTGCTCAAGAGGCAGGAAGAGGACTGGCGAAGGCCGGATAGCAAAAACCGTTTGGAAACTGAGAAACGTTTTCTGGGGATGAGATGCACGTTCGAAGGGCTGCGTGGAAAAAGGGAGACTGAGTAAGATGGCACCTTTGGGCGGGAAGGGGATCACACGTGTGGTGACATTCCCAAAGGCTTTCTTTGAAAGCTGGCGAAATGCTCCACGTGGACTCTGTTGGTGCTGATGTCACCCATATGTGAGGACTGATTGTTCCTGGCAAAAAACATGTTATAATTGTTCAACTAATAGAGTGCACTAAGTTACCACTTCAGAGAGAAGCAACCACTGAAGATAGCAGAAGCCGCACCACATGTGCCAGCTTAGTGACAGAAAAGAGTGTGCAAAGGAAGGACAGGCATTGGATACCCAAACCCAGGACACATGTCAACTTCTTTATTCGGGCTCATCTAAAGATAAGCTGACAATGGGCAGGTACTGGACTGGATATGAGAGAGACTCAAGGAAAGAAAATTAGCAGGGAAGGTCTAAGTTCCACCTTCCTTATCACCCCTCCAGTCGAGCCCAGATATATGGGATGTACCAGAGCAGTACTCAAGTATGAAAGGTTTCTGAGAGACCAGGCTGCAGCACTTGTATCCCGAACTGCTCCTTACTTCTAGTCTGAACATCTAGCTGATAGTGATGGATAAAGGAATGGAGCAACAAAGTTACCATTTTACAGATATCAATCAGCAATACAAGACAATACTCGGCCCACAAAACCACTTGCACCCCGGACAAGTGAGCTTGAAATCTGCCCAGAAGAGACTTGCGTTTAAGTAGATAAGCCAACACTATAGCTTCTTTCGAACACCACACAATCTAAGCCTTTGAGGCTGCCTCATGCTTGCACAGCCCTCCAAACAGGACAAAAGGATGTTCTGATTTTCGAAAGGGAACAGTATGCTTAAGATAACTGTGCAGGACTCTAATGTCCAGAAGTCAAAACTGATGGCTCTCCAAGCCCTGGCCCAATAACACCAGGAGCTATAATCACTTAAGATGGAAGAAATCACTTTTGGCAAGTAAGACTGAATAAACCAACTGAAAATCCGGCAAACTCCTTCGCGAGGTCTCTCGGGTACTTGCCTCATTGACAGCTGGTATGCCTGGATCAGAGCTGTGAGCATGGAGCCCTGGAAACACGGTCAAAAGCACCCATGGGGCGGGCCCTCTCTGCTGGGGGGGCAAGAGGTGTGCATCTTTTGGCTTTTAATATAACACATGGCCAACTCCACCACCATGGATTTGTGTGGCAATTGTCTCTTCTGGAAGCTGGGGTTTCAGCCGACTCGATACTATGAATCGAGTCTATGGTTCACAATCGGCACCATCACCTGGGTCTCCCACATCCTGAACGGCAGTCACTCCAGGATGAAGGGCATGGGCACAGTCAATGCCTCCTGAGGAGCAGCCTTGTATTGGAGGATCTTAAGATCCTCGGTATGTGTCTCGTCCTCAGGCACTGCCATAGAAGCAAGGGCCTGGAACATCTCCCTCACTAATTTCAGAAAGGTTAGATCATTCAGAACTGACAGCCACCGATGGTGTGGTGTAGAAGGGTTGGAGGTATGTCCCGGTGGAGGATGGTGTCGTGAGACTTTTCGCCTGTTTCCCATGCTGACTGAGATGGAGCAATCGGCAATCACCCTGCAGTTGGAGTTCCTGTGCTACCATGCCTGACACTGCATTAGGCCTCGAGGTGGTCGCTGAAAGGTGTGGTGTTCTCTTCAATCCTACCTGTTGAAAGTAAAGGTCAAGGCAGAGAGGCTCACATCCTGGAGATGAATGCATGGCTGTGTGGATGGTGTCAAGAGCATTTTGGTTTCCTGGACCATGGGATGCTGTTCCAAGGGTTGCAGAGCAGAGATGGCATCCATCTGTCCAAGGAAGATTGACGTGTCTTCAGTAGTAGACTGGCTAATCTACTGAATAGGGCTTTAAACTAGATTCTTTGGGGATGGGTGAAGAAAGCCCCCAGGTAAGTGATACATAAATACTTTTATGGAAATGGGTAAAAAGGGTAACATACGGAAAGCAGTGTGTAAATGGCTGTAGCATGGGAAATAAGATGCCTGATGTTGAAGCTTTGGTGGGAGTGGCCGACTTGGATTTAGTGACAGTTACAGAAACATGGTTCACAGAAAACCATGACTGGGAAGTAACCATATCAGGTTATACTTTATTCAGAAAGGACAGGGTAGGAAGATGGGGAGGAGGAGTGGCACTGTATGTAAAAAAATATTAAAGCTTTGGAATTACAGAGCTTAAAAGGGAGAGAGAGGAGGCATTATGGGTTAAGCTAGAAAAAGGGAAAGAGAAATCTATTTGCATTGGTGTGATACACAGACCTCCCTCACAAGAGGAGAGGTGGACAGAGTTAATTGAAGACATACGCTGCATTGCTAGGAAAGGGGAAGTGCTACTGATAGGGGATTTCAATATGCCAGGATGTTAACTGGCACATTCCTGCTGCAGTATCATCTAGAAATAAGGAAATCCTGGATTCTCTAAAGGGAGAACTATTCAGGCAATTGGTAACAGACCCCACACGTGAAGGGGCATACTGGACTTGGAGCTTACCAATGGTGAAAGTGCTTCTGATGTTATAGTGGGAGATCATTTTGCATCCAGTGATCACCAGATGGTCTGGTTCAGTATTAGGACTAGGGCTGTTAGAATCCATTCAAAAGTGACGGTCTTAGACTTTAGGAAGACTAACATTGCCAAGATGGGCCAATACCTCAGGGAGTTGTTAGCGGGATGGGAACAGCTGGGGGATGTAAAAGAACAGTGGGCAAAACTGAAAGGGGATATTTTAAGGGCAACCAATCTTTGTTAAAATGGTAGATAAAGGCAGAAGGAAAAGGAGACCGCTATGGCTTTCGAAAGAAGTAGCTGAAAAGGTGAAGAAAAAGAGGGAGGCCTTCATGAAATACAAGAGATCACACAGAGGAAGACAGGCATCTATATTTGGAAAAACTTAGAGAAGCTAGCAAAGTAATCAAGAAAGCAAAGATTCAAAGAGAGGAGGAAATAGCCAATGCAATAAAATGGGGGGGGGGGGGGGGATGGATAAGACATTTTTCAGATATGTTAGTGAGACGAGGAAGGGCAAAAGTGGTATTGTCAGGCTCGAGGATGAAGGGGAGGAATATGTAGTAGCTGAGGAGGATAAAACAGACCTGCTTAACAAATATTTATGTTATGTTCACAGATGAAGCAGCAGGAACAGGACCCCAGAAAACAGCCAAACAAACAGAAGCGAGGGGCATCGAATAATTTTCAGAAGACTGTTCGTGAGAAACTAGCTCAACTTAATGTAGACAAAGCAATGGGACCGGATAGGATACACCCTAGTATACTGAGGGAACTTGGGGACGTTCTAGCAGCTCCACTGACTGACCTTTTCAATGCCTCGGTGTCAAGAGTGGTGCCAAAGGACTGGAGAGAGGCTCATGTGGTGCCTTTACAGAAAAGTGGAAGGAAGGAGGTGGTTGAAAACTACAGGCCGGTTAGTTTAGCTTCGGTGGTGAGTAAATTATTGGAAACACTGCTGAAAGAGAAAATAGTGAGGTTTCTGGAGTCCAGCGGATTACAGGATCTGAGGCAGCATGGATTCACCAGAGGCAGGTCCTTTCAGACAAATTTGATTGATTTGACTGGGTGACCAGAGAGTTGGACAGAGGGAGAGTCCTAGATGTGGTGTATTTAGATTTCAGTAAAGACCGACACCGTTCCTCATAGGCGACTTATAAACAAACTGAGCACCCTAGGCATGGATCCTAAAGTTACTGCTTGGGTTAGAAATTGGTTGAGTGGAAGGAGACAAAGTACAGGTAAATGGAGCTCACTCGGAGGAGAAGGAAGTTACCAGTGGTGTGTCCCAGATATCTGTTCTTGGTCCGATTCTTTAACATCTTTGTTAGTGATATAGCGGAAGGGCTGTCGGGTAAGGTTTGCCTCTTTGCAGATGATATCAAAATCTGCAATAGAGTAGACAACCAGATGTAGATAACATGAGGAGGGATGTTTGTTTATTATAAATCTGATATACCGCTCAGGCCAAAAGGCATTAGAGCGGTTTACAATACTATATCATTTGAGCAAATAAGAAAAGAACGCCATTTATGAGATAGGACAGAATAGACAGAAACAGTCAAACAGATAAGAGGAAGAGAAGAACAAGGAACAGCAAGTTACCACGATCTAGCTAAGCTTGAAAAATGGTCTATGATTTGGCAGCTGGGATTTAATGTTAAAAAAATGTAAGGTCATGCATTTGGGCTGCAGCAATCCGAGGGAGCAAGAGTATAGGAGGTGAAGTACTTTTGTCCACTAAAGAAGAGAGGGACCTAGGTGTGGTTGTGTCTGATCTTAAAGTAGCTAAACAGATAGAAAAGGCGACAGCAAAAGCTAGAAGGATTCTTGGGTACATATGGAGAGGAATGGCTAGCAGAAAAAAAGGAGGCGATAGTGCCTCTGTATAAATCTTTGGTGTGGCCTCATTTGGAGTAGTGTGCAATTCTGGAGACCGCACCTTCAAAAGGATATAAACAGGATGGAGTCAGTAGAGGATGGCTACTAAAATGGTTAGTGGTCTTCATTATAAAGCATATGAGGACAGACTTAAGGATCTTAATATGTACATCTTAGAGGAAAGGCAGGATAGAGGTGATATGATTGAGATGTTTAAATACCTTTGTGGCATAAAAGCACAGGGGGACAGCCTCTTTCGATTGAAAGTAAGTTCTGCTACAAGGGGACATGGGATGAGTGTGAAAGGGGATAGATTCAGGAGTGATATGCAAAAATATTTTTTTTTACAGAAAGCGGTGGATCCGTGGAATAGTCTCCAAGTGGAGGTGGTAGAGATGAGGACATTATCTGAATTCAAAAAAGCATGGGAGAAAGAGGATCTCTAAAGGAAAAAAGGAGACTATTGTAGTTGATATGGAAAGACAGACTAGATAGAAAAATGACAACAGAAAAAGACCACATGGCCTATGTTTCTATGCTCCTGAGGAAGGGGTAAAAAACCCCAAAAAAACCAACCCAGAATGTGGCTGGGGTGTGGGACGGGCCTTCTGTGGCTTCGCCCAATGTGGCTGCCATTGAGATTGCACCTTGGGCTGAGCCCCTTGGGGACTGATAGTAACAGTGCTTGGGATTGTAGGACTTCTTCCCCTTATGTTTTTTTGACAGTATCTACTGACTTGTCAGAGGATAGAAATGGTCACCAGCTCCTTCATGGGCTTGCCAAAGAGGTTCTCCCTGGTGCATGGCATGTCCGCCAGCTTGTCCAGGACTCATTGCTCCAGTTCGAAGGACACAGATGCCCACTGCCACAACCCCGCCAAACAACTCAAACATGTCGCATGTGGCCTGCACCATATACCTGGCACAGAAAGCATAGTTTCTCACCTAGAACAGGTGATCTCCGGGAACAGCAGGAATTTAGTCTTCACATATGGGTGACATTGGTATCAACGGAGCCCGAGCGGGAACGCTACCCTGCATCCAAATAGGAAAGCTTTTTGGAAGCATCCCACTAGGTCTGCATAACTGCCTTCCTGCCTTTGCCACTCTCCCTGCTCAGTTGAGTGTGTAGCTGAGATAAAAGGAGAGGAAAAAAGAAAACCTACAACTCCTAGGGGAGGAGGGTGGGTTGTGAAGACTAAATTCCTGCTGTTCCTGGAGATCACCTGTTATAGGTGAGAAACTAAGTAACTATGCTATCTCCAGGAACAAGCAGGAATGTAGTCTTCACATATGGGACTCCCTAGCTGGAAGATACCAAACAGACCTCGGAACCAGTAATGGTTCTCCTCAGATGAGGCTAAAAGAGGTCATGGATCCTCCATGGATGGACAGTATCGAAAATTCCGTGACAGAGGGTAGGAGTTGCTTTAAGTCTGAAAAAGATGCTGGAGAACAGCATAGCCAAACATGGCATCCTGGCAGGAGTCCTTGTTCAGACAGTAGTGAGCAGCAAAGGTATGGTTACCAGAGGTAGTGAGCACAAAGGTATGGCAAATCTAGCCACAGAGCATAGATTTGCCATCGAGGTGGCCATAGCCCGAACATTATGTGCAGCGACATGACCTTCAAGGGATAGACCTACTGCATCATAAGCAAAAAAGTGATGCAGTCTGCTATCCATTTGGAGAGGGTATGCTTCGATATTAGAAACTCCATATGACTAGGGTCAAAGGAGACAAACTGAGGTGCCCTTTGGTGTTCTTTCATCCTCTGAAGGTAGAATGCTAAAGCACATTTACAATCCAGAATGTGGAGGGTTGCCTCTGACCTAGATGAATGCTGTCTATGGAAAAAGACAGGAAGGTAAACTGCCTGATTCAAATAAAAGGGCAAAACCACTTTCGGCATGAAGTGAGGATGAATCCTAAGGACAACCTTGTCATGATGGAACCGGGTGTAAGGAAGGTCGCATACCACGGCCTGAAGCTCATTAATGTGTCTTGCTGAAGTGAGGGCAATAAAGAGTAGTTACTCACCTGTAACAGGTTCTCCAGGAGCAGCAGGAATCAGTCCTCACATATGGGTGACACTGATGCCGATCGAGCCCCTGTGCGGAGCATTTCCCCAGCTTTCTAAGAAAGCCTTTGGGAATACTGCACGCATGTGTGGTCCCCTTCCCGCCTAAAGGTGCCATCTTGCTCAGTCAGATGACATAGCTAAAAGACAGCACAAAAACAAAATGAACTATATACAACTACAACTCCCAGGGGAGGAGGGAGGGTTGTGAGGACTGATTCCTGCTGCTACTGGAGAACACCTGTTACAGGTGAGTAACTAGTCTTTCAGGCTACCAGGGACCCAGAGCTGAAAAATGAGCTCCCTCTAGCCGCAGCATCAGAGAAAGGATTTCACTGAAACATACCCCCACCGGTAGCCCAACCAGAGGGCTGGAGGGTAGGAGTTGCCTAAACCTTGAAGAGTTTCCAGAGCACTGCCTGACCGAAAGCATTGTCCCTACGGGACTCCCTCTCCAGGCAGTAATGGGCCGCAAAAGTCTGGCTTGAGGACCAAGTTGCAGCCCGACAGATGTCTGCCAACGGTACAGAGCGGAGATGAGCTACTCAGGCAGCCATTGCTCTGACACGGTGGGCCGTGACCCGACCCTGCAAGGGAAGGTCAGTTGCCCTGTAAGCTCAGGTGATACAGTCAGCCACCCAGATGGACAAGGTACGCTTGGAGACAGGTAACTCCAAATTATCAGGGTCAAAAGATACGAAGAGCTGAGTAGCCCTCCTATGCCCCTGCGTACGTTCAAGGTAGAAGGACAAGGCCCTTCTACAGTCCAGAGTATGCAGGACTGTCTCAGCCCGGCTGGCACGGGGCCTAGGGAAGAACCACCTCCTAGTTGAGATGGAAAGAGGACACAACCTTTGGGAGGAACTTATGATGAGTCCTAAGGACTACCCTGTTCCTATAGAAGCGAGTGTATGGCCTGTCACAGACCAGGGCTTGAAGCTCACTCACTCGCCTGGCCGAGGTCAGGGCCACTAGGAATAGAGTCTTCCAAGAAAGAAAGCGGAGAGGACATGTAGCCATCGGCTCAAAAGGTGGGCGAGTCAGTTGCTGCAAGACCACATTCAACTCCCACTCAGGGGCCAGTGGACAGAGGAGGTTTGAGCAAGAGCAAGCCTCTGAGAAACCTGGACACCAAGGGGTGAACCGACAGTGTCCCTCCACCAGTGAGTGGTGAGCTGCCAGAGCAGAGAGGTGGACCCAAACAGAATTGGACTTAAGGCCCTGACTGGAAAAGTGCAGCAGGTACTGAAGTACGACTGGCACAGTGCAGGAGAAAGGATCTTCCTTGCGTTGCTGACACCACAAGGAGAACCTCCTCCACTTCAGGGCATAGGTTTTCCTGGTGGATTGCTTTCTAGAGGCCAAGACCACCTCTTCCACTTCCTGAGGCAGGCCCCAGGGAGCCAACACTACCCTTGCAACCTCCAGGCCATCAGAGATTTGAGATTGGGGTGCAGAAGGGAACCCTGATCCTGAGAGAGAAGATTGGGTTGCAACCCCAGAGGTAGTGGGGTTTCCACTGCCAGTTAAAGCAGAAGTGGGAACCAGGGCTGCCTCGGCCACCTGGGGGCTACCAGAAGTACCGAGGCTTTGTCCCTTAGAATCTTGAACAAGGTTCGGGCCACCAGAGGCGTGGGAGGAAACACATACAGGAGGCCCTGGGACCAAGAAATCAGGAAGGCATCCATCCGCTGCTAACCTCAGGGGATGCGGTTGCCTGGAACAGAACCTAGGTAGCTGCCGGTTCAGGGGACTGGCAAAGATCTATGGATGGAAGTCCCCATTTCAGGAAAATTCTTTGACCCACTAATGGGTGCAGTTGCCACTCGTGGGGCTGCAGAACCCTGCTCAACCTGTCTGCCAGGAAGTTCTCCTGGCCAGGGAGATAAACAGCCTTGAGAAACATGTGCCTGAGCGCAAAAGAGCAAAGGGCCTGTGCCTCCTGACACAGGAGCCTGGATCCAATACCTCCCTGTTTGTTCACAAAGAACATGGCCATAGATTGTCCATCTGTACCAGAACAGACTGGTGAGCCAAGGTGTGAGAGAAGGTTTTGAGGGCTAAGCAAATAGCCCGGAGTTCCAGTAGGTTGATCTGTTGCATGGCCTCCCATGGAGACCACAGGCCCTGGGTGCACTTGTCCAAACAATGTGCACCCCAGCCCTGCAAGGAGGCATTGGTCGTCAACACCACTGTAGAAACAGGCACCTGAAAAGGCACCCCTTGTAGTAAGTTGGGGGGGGGGGGTGTAGCCACCACTGTAGGGAGTTCAGGAATGGTTTGGACACCCGTACCTTGTCTGTGAGGCTCCCTGTGGCTTTCTTCCACTGAGTTCTGAGGCACCATTGCGCAGGTCTCATGTGGAGGCGGGCATTGGAGGTCACATGCACTGTCGATGCCATGTGGCCTAGGAGCTTTAGACAGTCTGGTGGAAATCCTTGGCATACTCAGAAACTGGTTTGCCAAGTCTATGAGCCTTTGAGCCCTGTCTCTTGGCAAGTAAGCCTTTGCTTGCAGGGAGTTCAACCTTGCCCCTATGAACTCTAGGTTCTGGGAGGGGAGCAAAGTGGACTTTGCAAAGTTTATGAAAAAGCCTAGGTGTTGGAGAGAGAGAGAGTTCTGAGGGTGGCTTGCCTGGCCTCCTGGGAAGTCTGACCCCTGATGAGCCAGTCATCCAGGTAGGGAAAGACAAAAACACCCTGATTCCTCAAGTAGGCCGCCACCACTGCCAGGCACTTTGTAAAGACCCTTGGAGCGGAGGTTAGGCCAAAGGGCAGTACTCTGTACTGGTAATGGTTTCCTCCCACAATGAACCTGAGGTACTTTCTGTGGTCTGGATAAATGAGGATGTGAGTGTACGCATCCTTTAGATCTAAGGAGCATAGCCAATCTCCCTGCTGGAGGTAGGGCAGAAGCGTTCCAAGAGTAAGCATCTAACTTTTCTTTTCTCCAAGAACTTGAGATTCCTGAGGTTGAGAATAGGACTGAGGCCACCGGTTCTTTGGTACGAGGAAGTACCTGGAGTAGAAACCGTGACCTTGCAGGTGGGGAGGTACAGGCTCCACCGCCTTGTCTAGAAGCAAACCTTGAAGCTCTTGGAGGAGATCTGTGTGCAGAGATCTTGGAGGCTCTCCTGGGAAGTAGGGAGGAGGCAACTGCTGGAAATAGAGCATATAGCCCTTGTGGACTATGCTCAATACCCAAGCATCTCCTGTAATGGGTGGCCACCTGTGGGCAAACAGGGCTAGACGACCTCCTGTGCAGGGATGGGGCAGCAGAGGTGTAAAGGCTATGCTGTGGGAGTCAAAAACCCCCTCCCTGCTCAGTGGGAGAAGGAACCGGAGGCTTGGGGGTCTTCTGCCTATGGGGCCCATGTCCCTGCCCCTTGGCCTGCTGACCCTGCTGGGGAGGCCTGGTACTGAGGGAAAGGTTTGAAGACAGCTGCCTTCCTCGGGTAAAAGGACTTCTTACCCAAGCCCTTCTTATGAGAAGGGGCAGAAGTTTTCCTGGACAGCCTTGTCCTAGTCAGGTGCTCGGTTTTGAGCTCAGCAGCCTTCTCGTCCATGGGTTTGCCAAAAAGGTTTTCACCTCGGCAAGGGCCATCGACCAACTTGTCCTGCACCCAGGGCTTGAGGTCCGATGACTGCAGCCATGCCTGGCGTCGGGTCCCAATGCCGGCTGCTACCTGGGCCAAAGCCTCGAAGCCATCATAGGCCGCTTGGGAAATGAACTTTGAGCATTCCCGGATTCCCGAGGACAAGGTCTGGAACCTCTGCAAAGGTTCCCCGGAGAGGCCAGCAGATAACCTGGCAAGTTCCTTTGCCAGGTCTCGTAAGTACATGCCCATGTACAGCTGGTAGGACTGGGCACGGCAAGCAAGCATCGAGCCCTGGAAGCACTTTCTGCCGATGGCATCCAGGTTACGGGCCTCCCTGCCAGGAGGCACCGCGGAGTGCATCTTCAGGCTCTTCAGACGATGCATGGCCGATTCCACCACCATGGAATGGGTGCGGCAGCTGTGCCTTTTGGAATCCAGGGCTCTTATGGAGTCGATAGATGGAATCGACCCGCTTGCTCAAAACCGGCGCCGAGACCGGTGCCTCCCACATCCGGAAAAGGAGCTTCTCCTGCTCCAAGGGCCTGGGGCGGCAGTCGGGGGTCCGAGACCTGGCCCTCGAGTAACCAGGGACCTCTTCAGATGCCGCCCTCACGAGCCTTTTCTTCCTCTTACGCTCCCTATCGGGGGACCCCCTGTCTGAGGAATCCCAGCGATGCTCGGGGTCAGACTCCCAAGATGTCGAGGCCTCAGACGAGGTCCGGGCCCGGCCGGAGGCAGAGTCAGAAAAAATCTGTTCTTTCTGATGCTGGCAGCTTCGAAGTGCCTTGGTGGACATTTTGCCACACGGGACAGACCTTAGGATCATAATCCGGTCCCAGGCATCGAAGGCAGCAGTCGTGTGTGTCGGTGAGAGACATCAGTTTTACACCGATCACACTTTTTGAAACCACTGGAAACCATCAGTGAAAACAGAGCCCCCACGAGGTCAAAGGACCGTCCTTCCAGGGAAAAGAAAAAATGGCATGAACGCCAGCCACGAAGTGCAAAAACCTAAAAATAGAAGATGGGCTCAATACTGGTGTACCGAACCCAGCGGGAATGGGAACTGGCGAACAGAAGAATTGCGAGGAAATCGCAAGAAAAAAAAATAGTCAACTTTTCCGGGTGACACGGACAGACGTCCGTTGGGCTCCACAGAAAAAGAGAGCCTGAGCAAGATGGCAACTTTAGGCGGGAAGGGGACTGCACATGCGTACAGTATTCCCAAAGGCTTTCTTAGAAAGCTGGGGAAATGCTCCGCATGGGGGCTCCATCGGCATCGATATCACCCATATGTGAGGACTGACTTCCTGCTTGGTCCTGGAGAAAGATGACCTTCCATGATAAAAACCTGAGCAAGGATGTGGCTAAAGGTTCGAAGGGCAGTTTGAAAAGTTGCCCTAAAACATCATTAAGGTCCCATGCCACTAGTGGTGGTTTCATAAAAAAAATAAGTTAAAAGAAGTCCTCTCATAACACATGAGAGGACTGGCTGCGAGGAGATGGGCTGCCCATGTAAGTGATGTGAGGCTGCAATTGCACTTAAGTGCACTCTAACCAAGTTGGTCTTGAGACCAGAGGAGGAAAGGTGGAGGAGATATTGGAGAAGTGCCTCCACTGGAGCTGAGAAGTGATTAAGCATAGTTACTCACGTATAAGAGGTGTTCTCTAGGGACAGCAGGAATCAGTCCTCACTGATGGGTGACGCAGGCACCGCCAGAGCCTGCGCGGAGCAATTCCCCAGCTTTCAAAGAAAGCCTTTGGCATTGCTGCCATGCATGTGGTTTCCTCTTCCCACCTAAGGGTGCCATCTTGCTCAGTCAGGTCCCATAGCTGGAGCCCTACTAAGCAGATGGCAAGGGAAGAAAAGAAAAATTGGCAACTGTAGTGAGGACCAATTTCTGCTGTCCCTGGAGAACACCTGTTACAGTTGAGTAACTATGCTTTCTCCAGGAACAAGCAGGAAGTCAGTCCTCACTTATGCGACTCCCCAGCTACAGGCTACCGAACACGTAGCTCAAAAACGCCTCCGCGAGGCCGTGAGCAGAAGCTGATGCCTGAAGGAGCCTGAGGGGGCAAGCACTCAGTAGCCGCAGAAGGGTCAGAGGGCAGGAATTGCTTATACCCCGAACAGACTACAGAGTACAGCCTGGCCGAAGGTGCTGTCCCGGCAGGACTCCTTCTCCAGGCAGTAGTGTGAGGCGAAAGGTTTTGCTGAGGACCAGGTCGCAGCCCGGCAGATGTCTGAAAGAGGCACCGAGCGCAGCGAAGCCACTGATGTCGCCTTGGCATGGACGCCATGTGCAATGACTCAATCCAGCAGGAGTCAAGCCTTCGTCTGGGCAAAGGCGATGCAGTTTGCCACCCAAATGGATAGGATGTCTTGGTGACTGCCTGCCCCAGGCGGTTGGGATCATAGGCAACCAAGAGCCAGACAGACTTATGATGACCCTGGGTGCACTGCAGATAGAAGGCGAGAGGCCTCTTGCAGTCGAGTGTATGTAGGACTGCCGATGCTCGGTCAGCATGAGGTCTTGGGAAGAAGATCGGCAAGACTATTGGTTGAGATGGAAATCTGAGACAACCTTCTGTAGGAACTTGGGTGGGTACAGAGGACCACCCTGTTCCTGTAGAACCTTGTGTAGGGGGGCCTCAGGCATGAGGGCTTGGAGTTCGCTGACTCGCTGAGCTGAGGTCAGAGCCACCAGGGCACAACCTTTCAGGAAAGGTGCCGAAGCGAGCACATCGCGATCGGTTCAAAGAGCGACTGCATAAGCATGATATTCAGGTCTGAAAGGGAAGCTTGGAAAATAAGAGGCCCCGCATGAAGCCGAAGACCAGGGGCTGCCCTGAGAGGGGTTTACATGCGACGGGGAGGTGGTTAGCCGAGACGGCGCTCAGCTGCACCCTGAGTTGGATTTCAGCCCCACCCGCGAGAGGTGGAGGAGGTACTGAAGAACCCACCAGGTAGAGCAGGAGAAACAGGCTGCTCTGGAGCACCAGACCGAGAAGCGTCACCACTTAAAGGCATAGGACCACCTCGTTGAGTCCTTCCTTGATGCGAGAACCTCCTCGACCTCCCCCGGGAGGTGTAACAAGGCTAAGGAGACCCGTTCAGATGCCAGGCTGTGAGGGACAGCAAGGCCAGGTTCGGGTGAAGCACCCATCCCTCCTCCTGCGTTAGCAGGCCCAGGGCACAGCCCAGGGGGACTGGAGGCTCGGACGAGAACCAGAGCAGGAGCGGGAACCAAAGCTATTGAGGCCACAAAAGCCAGGAGAATCGCTGAAGCTCGTTCCTGCTGAATCTTGTGGAGGATCCTCGCAATGAGAGGAGTGGGAGGGAAAAAGCACAGAAGCCCAAAGGTCCAGTTCAGAAGGAACGCATCTGGGGTCACCATACTCGGGGGTGGAACTGGTCCACAGAAGTGGGGAAGCTGCACGTTTGCTGGGCTGGCAAAGAGGTCCAGGGACTGGGTCCCCCACCAATGGAACAAGAGGCTGGCTGCCCCCGGATCCAGGCACCACTTGTGTGGATGGAGGATCCTGCCGAGTCTGTCTGCGAGGACATTCTCCTAGCCCAGGAGATAGACTGCTCTGTGGGTCATGCCACAGCACACGGCGAAGGAGCAGAGGACTGTCGTCTCCTAGCAGATGAGGCAGGGACCCGATCCCCCCCCTTCTTGTTTATATAGAACATCGCTACCCTGTCGTTAGTCTGCACGAGTACTGACTTTCCCCTCAGGTGGTACTCAAAGGCCCACCAGACCCCTCCAAAGCTCGAGCAGGTTGATCTGCTGTTGGGATTCTTCAGGCGACTATTGTCCCTGGATATGCACGTTGCCGCAGGGGCTGCACGAGTACTGACTTTCCCCTCAGGTGGTACTCCAAGGCCCACCAGACCCCTCCAAAGCTCGAGCAGGTTGATCTGCTGTTGGGATTCTTCGGGCGATCATTGTCCCTGGATATGCACGTTGCCGCAGTGGGCTCCCCAGCCCAGTAGGGAGGCATCTGTCAAGACAAGCTTGTACTGTGGGGTCTGGAGGGGCTTTCCCTGAAGGAGGCTTCAGGTATCCTGCCACCAATCCAGGGAGCTGCATAGGCTGCGGGAGACCCCATTGGGGTTGGAGGCCAGGGTCCATTGTGCTCCTAGGTATCACAGAACCGCACCCATGTGGGCGTGGGGGACAACGTGGATGGTTGAAGCCATGTGCCCCAGGAGGCGCAACATGGCCTGTGCCGAAATCCAAGCTCTGCCTTGGACCTTGGCCGCCAGGGCGCAGAGATGGTCCGTGCAGTCCTGGGGTAGGAAGGCGGTCGCCTGCTTCGTGTCGAGGAGGGCACCGATGAACTTCAGGATCTGTGCCGATGAACTCCAGGGTCTGCACCAGTTCCAGGTGGGACTTGAATTGACCAGGAAGCAGAGGCATTCGAGGGGGAGGACCGTGCGCGATGCTGAACAGCAAGCTTCCTTGGCAATGCTCCCGTGACAAGCCAGTCGATGAGGTAGGGAAAAATGGGTATGCCCTGCCGGGGAAGGTAGGTGGCAGCCACGGAAAGGCACTTGAATACTTGCGGGGCAGTCGCAAGCCCGAAGGGAAGCACCCTGTATTGGTAGTGTCCCCTTGTACTCAAGCGCAGGTACTGCCTATGCCTGGTGTGGACCAGGATGTGAGTGAAAGCATCCCTGAGATCCAAGGAGTATAGCCAATTGCCCTGCTGGAGGAAGGGCAGCAAGACACCAAGCGATAACATTTTAAACTTCTCCCGCACCAGAAACTTGAGGTGTTGGAGATCGAGGAATGGAGCGTAGGCCCCTCATCCTCATTGGAACAAAGAAGTATCGGGACTAGAACCCCCAACCTTGGAGGTGCAGTGGTACCTTTTCTACTGTCCGCTGGTCAAGAAGATTGTTCAGCTCTTGTTGTGAGCAAGCATGGTGTGAGGGAAGCCAAGAAGGCTCCGCTGGGGAGAAGGGAGCCTGTCCAGATGAAGACGATAACTGTCCCAGACCACCCAGATGTTCGAAGTGATGGACGCCCATTTGGGGGCGAAAAGGGCCAGGCATCCCCCCCACAGGTGGAAATGCCACGGGGGGGGGGGGGGGTGAGAGGCTATGCCTTTGGTGTCAAAACCCCTGTGCAGGTTGCGGTGGCACCAGTGGTTGGGCCTTAGACCCTTTTGGTTTGCGATGACCTTGTGCTCCCACTCCCCTTGCTCTGTGTGCCGGTAATCGAGTGCTCTGCGTGCCGGTAATCGAGTGCTTTTTTTCCGTGGGAGAGAAGAGGTCTTATGCAAGAGGCGGGTTTGAGTTACGAATTCAGTCTAGATCTCGGCCGCCTTGTCCTCGATGGGCTTGCCGAACAACTGTTCGCCGAGGCAGGGGACATCCAAGAGCCTCTCCTGGACCCCCTGTTCTAGGTCAGAAGACTGGAGCCACTCTTGGCCCCAGGCCTTGACGACAGCCACTGTTACATGGGCGGAGGACTCAAACCCATTGTACGTGGCACGGGAGAGATACTTAGAGCAGTCTGCGACCAACCTCAGGAGGGGTCTGGAACCTGAGAAGATGTTTGCCCCCAAGGCCTGCAGAAAAGCCACCGAGCTCTTTGGCAAGGTTGTGCAGAAACATGCCCATGAACAGCTGGTAGGCCTTGATGTGGCACGCCAACAAGGATCCCTGATAGGCCTTGTGCCCAAGGGTGTCGAGGGCTCTGGATTGCATGCCAGGCAGAACTGAAGAAGGTGACTTTGGGCTGTTTTGCTTCTGCATCACTGATTCCACTACCATGGAGGTGTGCGGAAGCTGGGTCTTCCAAAACCCAGGCTGCGCTGGACCCTATACATGGCATTGAACCATTTGCTCACAATGGGAACAGAGGCCGGTGCCTCCCACATACAGAGGAGCAGCTGGGACAGAATGGGAGACACTGGGACTGTAAGACTACTGAGGTGCAGACTCATACTTTAAGATGTCAAGTTCCTCCGCCCTCAGATCCTCAATCTGCATAGCCAGATTGAGGGCCTGCGCCATGTACCACACAAACACCAGAAAGGAGGTGTCCTCGGGAGGCGAATGCCTCTGGGAGGTGGGGTCCGAAGGAAGATCCCTGTGGGTGCGGATCTCTGGGGATGCATCCCCGTCCAACTCCCAGCCTGAGAGATCCAAGGAGGACTCAGTCAGGCTGGTTGCCCTGTCCAGAGGCCGAGGCCCACTTAGAGTCGGAGGAACTGGATTTGGAGACCCTCACCGCCAAGGAACAGGACGGCAAGCGAGACTGGTACCAAGGACCCTCACGAGACCCTCAGCTCTCGGGGGTTGCCCAGGCAGGTTTAGATGTCCCCCTTGGAGGGGACCTCAGTCTCAAGGTGCGAGCCAGCCATGCTGGGCAGAAGCGCCTGCTGGGCAGCTAAGAAGGCAGAAAACGCTGCGCTCTAATGCCAGCACATCTGGGACTCCTATGCGGGTGTGGATCCCTGCGACGCCGAAGCCAGGGTTACCGGGTCTGGTGTTGGGGAGAAGAGGGGGTCATCACTGACGGCCCTCCGGAGGCCGGGCACCATCGCCAGAGGCCTCCGTGTCTGTATGAGGTACCTTTCGAGGCCGCTCCTTATCAGACTCTCTGGAACGCTGGGGAGGGTTCAGAGACCGAGCACAAGACAGTTTGCACTTGTATGGAGCCCCCGACAGCAACTTAAAGGTCTTTCTTCTTACACTAATCCACCTCAGGAGAACCCTGATTGGAGTATCGCCTAGGGCAAGGCACTACTGCAGGGGGACCCTGTAAGTGGTGGGTTAGAGGAAGCACCCAGGGATCCTGGGGCTGTCTTATGGAAAATATCTGATTTCTACTTACGACTTAGAAGGGCCTTGGCGGACATTTACTTACAGAGAGCAGAGCTCCAGGATATGGTCAGCTCCCAGACACCATAGACAGCAGTCATGGGTGTCTGAATGACATTTTTGGAGCATGTCTCACATTTTTTGAAGCAGGTGGCCAATGGGACAAAAAGGGCCTCCGCAAGGTCGAAGACCCTTGAGGCCAGCGGTTGGGGAAAAAAGGGCACAAAAAGGGCCCGAAGAGAAAAAAATCCTAAGAGGCTGGAAAATAAGGAACCCCTTGCCCAGAGGGAACAAGGGCGAAGGGGAGGACGGGAGAGTACCGGTACTACCAGAAGAGAGGGCCAGAGGCCGAAAACGAAAACTTTTTCTGAGGGACGAGGACATGCGTCCGATGGGCTCTGCGAAAAAGGGAAACAGCTTCCTGCTTGTTCCTGGAGAAAGATCACTTTGTGAACACCAGAGTGAGAATTTTCACCACTTAAAAGCATAGGAACGTCTGGTGGATGGCTTTCTGAAAGCTAAAAGGATGTCCTTAACCTCCCGAGAAAGGTTAAGGTGCTGAAAAGCTATGCCTTCAGCAGCCATATTGTGAGGTGGAAAGACTGCGGATTGGGATGGAGGAGTATCTCTTCCCTCAGAGTAGATTTGGAGCAGATCTGAGATCTATCAGCTGAGTCTGAGAGACTTAGCAGGAGAGGAAACCATGGTTGATGTGGCCAGCATGTGGCTGAGTATCATGGAACCCTTGTCCACCTGGAGTTTAAACAGAGTTTTGGTAATTAGGGGAAGGGGGGGGGGGGTAAGAGGCATAAAGTAGGCCTTGCCCCCAGTGAAGGTGAAAAGCATCCACCTATTGACTGTCCGAAGTGAGCATCCTGGTGCAGAAGCGAGGGAGCTTGGCATTCTGAAGGATGGCAAAGAGGTCTATCTCTGGAGTTCTCCAGGTCCAAAAGATGTAGGATACTGTGTCTACATGGCGAGATCAATTCATAAGGAAGAACCACCAGACTCAATTTGTCTAAGATTTTGTTTGCCTAGAAGATACACCGCTTGTAGATGGATGTGATGAGCAATGGCAAAGAACCAGAGATGTAGAGCCTCCCTGCAAAGGGTCCAAGAGCCTGTCCCTCCCCGCTTGTTCATACAGAACATGGCAACTTGATTGTCTGTTTGGAAGAGGACTCTGTGGTAAAGGAGTTCCTGAAAACTTTGAGAGCATTAAAGATGGTTCAAATTTCCACGAGATTTATTTGGAGTCGTGACTCCTGTGATGACCAGAGGCCCTGAGTGGAGAGATGCACTATATGGGCAACCCAGCCCAGTTTGAATGCATCAGTCGTTAGGGAACACTGATGTAGAGGCATCTAAAAAGGTGACTCTACAAGGAGATTTTCTGAGGACCACCACCACCACTGGAGAGATGTCAGAGGGGGAGATACAAGTATCTTGTAACCAAGACAGCCTGAGGCTTCAGTCCACTGGGAAGCCAGAGTCCAATGTGCTGTGTGCATGTGGAGACGGACATATGGGACTACATGCACCATTGATGCCATATGACCTAGAAGTTGCAGCATTTCTCAGGCAGTGAGGTAGTCCTTGAGAAGTGTCTGAGATGCCAGCTGATTGAGTCGAGTGCAGTATGGTTGGGGAAAGAATGCCTTCGACTGCTGAGTGTTTAAGAGAGCCCCTATGAACTCTAGAGTGAGTGGGAACTAGTTGGGACTTTGGAAGATTTACAACGAAGCCCAAGTGTTGCAGAACCTGCATGGTTTGTGAGAGGTGCTTGTTCTTATGAGCCAGTTGTCCAAGTAAGGGAAGGCAAATATCCCTAGAGTTCTTAGGAATGTGGCCAAAATGGCCAGGCACTTTGTGAAGACTCTTGGGGCAGAGGCTAGTCTGAATGGAAGGACCCTGCATTGATAGTGTCTTTCTAGGAACATGAAGCGCAGGAACTTTGTCTTCTGAATGAATCAGGATAGGAGTATACATTTCTTTTAAGTCTAGAGAACAGAGCCAGTCCTGACTGGAGATAGAGAAGGGTCCCTAGAGAGACCATTTTGAACTTCTCACATGAGAAACTTTAGGTTCCTGAGGTCCATGGTGGGAATGTACCCTCCTGTTTTCTTTGGAGTGAAAAAGTATGGAGAATAAAAGCCCATTCCCTACTGTAATGTTGGAACCTCTTCTATTGTGCCCTGCAATAGAAGGGAGGTGGCCTCCTGTAGTAACAGAGCAGTGAAGGGGATTGAGAATTATACTCTGAGACAGAGGAGGGCAGGCCTGGAAGATGAAGCCTGTACCCCTCCCTGACTATCTTCAAAGTCCACTGTTCTGAGGTGATCAGATGCCATATGCGGGCATAATGGCAGTCTGCCAGCAATGTGGAGGGGATGGGGGCTCTCCAGAGGCAGAGCGGCTATGTTCTCTAGGAAGGAGTCAAAAACCAGGAGCAAGCTGAGTCTCCTGAGCTGGCTGCACCTTAGGAGTCTGACTTCCTCTGCTGTTTTGAAGGTTGCTGACCCTTTGGGGAGCATGATGCTAGCACTGAGAAGCAGGAGTGTAAAAGAAATAGTACTCTCTCTTTGTAAAGGCGGCTTTCTTTGCTGCCTTCTTTTTAGCTGTGTTGGCAGTGGATCTTGAAAGCCTATTCAGGGTAGTGTTTTCAGATTCTAACAGATGCTTTGTCTTGCCAATCCTTGCCAAAAAGGCTTTCACCAGTAAGAGTAGTTACTCACCTGTAACAGGTGTTCTCCAGGAGCAGCAGGAATCAGTCCTCACTTATGGGTGATGTCGCCGACGGAGCCCTCGCGGAGCAATTTCCCCAGCTTTCGTAGAAAGCCTTTGGGAATTGCAGCGCGCATGCGCGGCCCCCTTCCCGCCCAGGGATGCCATCTTGCTCAGTGATGACATAGCAGAAAGACAGCAAAAGTTAGCAAAAATATGCAATAAGAATGACTGCAACTCCAAGGGGAGGAGGGAGGGTAGTGAGGACTGATTCCTGCTGCTCCTGGAGAACACCTGTTACAGGTGAGTAACTACTCTTTCTCCAGGACCAAGCAGGAAGTCAGTCCTCACTTATGGGACTCCCAAGCTTAAGGCTACCGGAGACCTCAAGCCTAAAGAGCTCCCTCAAGCTCAACAGTACAGAGGGAAGGAATCTTCTCTGAATACGAATCCGGCCGGTAGCCCAACACTAGGGCCAGAGGGAGGAGTTGCCTAAACCTCAAAGAGGTTGTGGAGAACTGCCTGACCGAAAGCGCTGTCCCTGCGGGACTCCCTTTCAAGGCAGTAATGAGCCGCAAAGGTCTGGCCTGAAGACCAAGTAGCGGCCCGGCAAATGTCTGCCAATGGAACAGAGCAGAGATGAGCCATAGACGCGGCCTTTGCCCTGACCTGATGAGCCGTGACACGACTTTCCAAGGAGAGGCTGGCTGCCCCGTAAGTCCAGGCGATACAGCCGGCTACCCAGGAGGACAGAGTACGCTTAGAGACAGGTACCCCCAACTGATTGGGGTCAAAAGATACGAAAAGCTGGACGGCCTTTCTATGCCCTCGCATACGGTCAAGGTAGAAGGATAAGGCTCTTCTACAGTCAAGGGTGTGCAGCACAGTTTCTGCTCGGCTGGTGTGCGGCCTGGGAAAGAAGGTCGGAAGAACCACCTCCTGGTTGATGTGAAAGGGGGAGACCACCTTTGGAAGAAACTTGGGGTGGGTCCGCAGTACCACCCTATTCTTGTAGAACCTAGTGTACGGAGGCTCCGACACTAGGGCTTGTAGCTCACTCACGCGCCTCGCGGAAGTGAGGGCCACCAAGAGTAAGTTAGACTTACCTGCTAATTGTAGTTCCTGGAGTATCTCCAGGCTAGTCCCGGAAACTATGGGTTGTCAACCTCCTCCAGCAGCTTTGGAGACTGAGAAACTTCTTTTCAGTGATGTCATCAGTATATAAGGGCTGGCACCACCTCCATACTCCAGTTTACCTATTGACAAAGCAGACTCACCGGAGCAACAAGTAAGAAGTAAAAATGAACCGTAATCAACGCCCTCCTATATAAAGTTATATACATGTACCCCAAAAGACCCGAAGTCCAACTATGTACAAACTTTGCTTCTAGGGATGCCATGAGCTCTCCTGCCCAGCCACACCCCCCAAAAACGTAGGCCAAGAGGCGTCCCAACGACAACCCCGTCGACTGAATAATGAAAAAACAGACTTACCGGTAACCATCCACGCTCTTCAGGTCCGGAAATACCCACAAGACAGGGTGGGATCCGGGACTAGCCTGGAGATACTCCAGGAACTACAATTAGCAGGTAAGTAATTTACTCTTCCTGATCGTCCTCCAGGCTAGTCCCGGAAACTATGGGTACGTACCAGAGCAGTAAAGCCCATCAACGGGAGGGACCTGGTAGGCCGGCCTGAAGTACCGCAGACCCAAAACAGGTGTCCCTGTCCGCCTGCACATCCAGGCGGTAATGCTTCACAAAGGTATTCAGCGACGACCACGTCGCCGCCCTACAAATGTCCATGGTAGGAACCAATCGAGCCTCCGCCCACGACGTCGCGTGCGCCCTAGTGGAATGAGCCCTTTAAACCTGCCGGCACCGGCCGACCCCTCAAAATATAGGCGGAAGCAATGGCCTCCTTCACCCAGCGGGCAATCGAGCCCTTGGAGGCCACCTCCCCCTTACGAGCTCCCGCAAACAGCACAAACAGCCTATCGGACTTGCGGAAAGACGCCGTACGAGCAAGATACTTCAAGGCCCGAACGTCCAAACGGTACCGCCGATCCGCTCCCTGCCCTGCCCCAGAATCGCGAAACACAGGCAAGGAAATTACCTGGTTCATATGAAAACCAGAAACCACTCTATGCAAGAAGGACGGAACAGGCCTCAACACCACCTTCGAGTCAGAAAAGGATAGGAAGGGCGGCCGACACGACAGCGCCTGCAGCTCCGACACACGCCGCGCCAAAGACACCGCCACCAAAAAGACTACCTTCAACGTCAAGTCCTTCAAAGAAGCCTCCGCTAAAGGCTCAAAGGGTGTGTTCCCTAAGGCCTCCAAGACCAAAGGCAGATCCCACGCCGGAACGGTGAGTTGATGCGGCAGCCGAAGCAGCTTCACCGCCCGCAAGAAACGCTTAACATCTGCATGCATACCAAGCGACACTCCCCGAACCTTCCCCCGATAGCAGGACAGTGCCGCCAACTGCACCCTCAAAGAGGATGCCGCCAAACCCTTCTGAAAACCAGCCTGCAAAAAGGCTAACACCTGCGGAACGGTCGTTCTCAATGGGGCGAAGCCGCCCTCGTTGCACCAATCCTCAAACACGCGCCAAACCGACATAAGCCAAAGAAGTAGACCGCCTCCGAGCCTTGAGCAACGTACTGATCACCGCCGGCGAATGACCCCTCGCCGTCAACCTCGCCCGCTCAAGGGCCAGGCCGTAAGTGAGAACCGATCCACCTGCAGCATGGAGAGAGGCCCCTGCGTCAAGAGATCCCCGCAAAGCGGTAGCTTCCAGGGCTGCCCCACCAAGAGGCGCACCGGTCCGCGTACCAGGGCCGCCTCGGCCAATCCGGCGCAACGAGAATCACCCGTCCTCTGTGTTGCTCGATACACTATCACAGGACCTATCAGGACCCACGGAGGGAATACATACAACAGTTGCTCCTCGGGCCACCGCTGAACGAGCACGTCCAGTCCTTCCGACATGTGCTCCTGCCGACGGCTGAAGAACCGATTGACCTGTGCCGACCGAAAGGTCGCCATCAGATCCATGACTGGCGTCCCCCAGCGTTGCACCACCATCGCAAAGACGTCTGGGTGTAAAACCCACTCTCCGGGGTCCACGCGCACTCGGCTGAGAAAATCGGCCTCGACATTCTCCACTCCCGCGACATGCGCCGTGGACAGGGTCACAAGATGAGCCTCTGCCCAGTCGAACAGACTCTCCGCTTCAGTCTCTAACGCCACGCTGCCGGTGCCCCCTTGACGATTCACATAAGCCACCGCTGTCGCGTTGTCCGAGAACACCCGAACGGACCGCCCCTGCAGAATGGAACGCAACTCCTGAAGAGCTAACGCTACCGCCCGCAGTTCCAAACGGTTTATTGACCACGACTTTTCCTGGTCCGACCACCAGCCTTGCACCAAGCGGCCCTGACAGTGGGCCCCCCAGCCGACCAGACTGGCATCGGTCGTCAAAGACACCCACGCCGGTGCCTCCAACGGCATTCCCTTTTCCAGGACTCCCGGCGACAGCCACCAACGGAGCCGACGGCGAGTCGATAGAGGGCACGGCAATTTGCGGGCCAATGAATCTCGCTGGTGCGACCAGCTCCTCAAGAGGGCCCGCTGCAACGGACGCATGTGGGCCCGCGCCCATGGCACCAGCTCCAAGGTCGCCGCCATTGTCCCTAACACCTGCAGATAATCCCAAGCCGAAGGCCACTGCCGGCTGAGAAACCGCTGCACCAAGAGCCGGAGCCCCCGGAGCCCCAGCACCCGCTGCCGAGGCAGAAACACGCGACCCACGCTGGTGTCAAAACGCGCCCCCAAGTACTCCAGGACCTGAGAGGGAACCAACCTGCTCTTTGCTTCGTTGATCACCCAACCTAGACTTTGCAACAGAGCGATCACCCGGGCTGTGGCAGACACACTCTCTTCCCTGGACTTTGCCCTGATCAACCAATCGTCCAGATAGGGATGAACCAAAATCCCCTCTTTTCGCAAGGCCGCCGCCACCACCACCATCATCACCTTGGTGAACGTGTGCGGCGCCGTTGCCAAACCAAAGGGAAGCGCCCGAAACTGAAAATGTCCCATGGGGACTGCAAACCTGAGGAACCTCTGATGCTCTTGCCGTATCGGGATGTGCAAGTACGCTTCCGATAGGTCCAAGGACGTCAGAAACTCCCCTTTGCGCACCGCCACAATGACGGAGCGAAGGGTCTCCATCCGAAAATGCGACACCCGCAGACAGCGGTTCAGCCGCTTTAGATCCAGTATGGGACGCCACGTCCCTTCTTTTTTGGGGACGACAAAATAAATCGAGTATTGACCGCAACCTAACTGACCGGCAGGAACTGGGACAATTGCTCCGAGGTCCAAGAGCCGTTGAACTGTTTCCCGCACGGCCTTGCGCTTCGCTGGGGCGTTGCATGGGGACAGAACGAACGAATCAGAGACCGGATGCTGCAACTCTAGCGCATAACCCTCGCGGATCACCTCCAACACCCACTGATCCGATGTGAGTTGGGCCCAGGCAGGGTAAAAATCCCGCAGCCGCCCCCCGACGGGAACCAGCCCTCCCTGGACCCGCGTGACTTCATTGGGGCTTTTTGAAGGTGGAAGACGAGGACGCCGCCGAGGGCCCGGGTTGTCGGACCAGGCTTGCCGCCCGGTTCCGCCCTCGCGGGCCGCTTCTCCCGCCGGTGCTTCCGGCTGGGGGAGCCCCGTTCAGAAGAACTCCTACGATGCTCCGAACCAGAGCCACGAGGCGTAGAGGCCTCCAACGAGGTCCGTGTGGAGTTAGAGAAGATCCGTTCCCTCTGCGACTGCCGACTCCGCAGCGCCTTCGAGGACATCTTGCTGCACGGGCCGCAGCTCATAGGGTCATGCTCGGCCCCAAGGCAGCAGTCATGCGTGTCAGTAAGAGACATGAGCCTGACACAGCGATCACACTTTTTAAAACCGCTGGCAGCCATCAGGGGGAAAGGGCCCCTGCAAGGTCGAAAGACCGCGCTGCCAGGGATGAAGGGAAAAGTGGCGGGAACGCCAGTTGGGAAAAAACAAAACGTAAACAGGCCCAATAGGGATATCGAGGCCCGGCGGGAAGAGGAACACACGAACCGAGAAAAAAATTAACGAAACAAATCAAAGAAATCAACTTTTCAGCAGCGTTAACAGACATGTCTGTAGGGCTCTGTGGAAAAAAGACTGAGCAAGATGGCATCCCTGGGCGGGAAGGGGACTGCGCATGCGCGCTGCAATTCCCAAAGGCTTTCAGCGAAAGCTGGGGAAATTGCTCCGCGAGGGCTCCGTCGGCGACGTCACCCATAAGTGAGAACTGACTTCCTGCTTGGTCCTGGAGAACAAGGAATATTACCCAACTTATCTTGAACCCATTGTTCAAGATCCGATGCTTGTAGCCATGCAATTTTGCGTGTAACGATGTAGATCGATGTAGCTCTACTGGTACATTCAAAACAATCAAAAGTTGCTCTATTGACAGATGTTTTGAGCATGCTAGACTAGAGTAAGGTAGTCTGCTCTCTTGTCATCAGGGAGAAGAGGAGCCATTGATTCTAAATCCCTAGTTACCTCCTTGAGGAACATACCCATGTAAAGTATGTAGGAACTGATTGAGTTCTTTGACTAGGTGACCAGAGAACTAGATAAAGGGTATGCGATGTAATCTACCTAGATTTCAGCAAAGCCTTTGATACTGTTCCTCATAGGAGGTTTATCAGTAAACTAAACAGCTTGGGGATGGGTCCCAAGGTAGTGAACTGGATCAGAAATTGGTTGACTGACAGACAGAAGGTGATGGTAAACTGATGAAAGGAAGGTGATTAGTGGTATTCCTCAGGGTTCGGTCCTGGGACCGGTACTGTTCAATGTATTTGTGAGTGATATTGCTGAAGGACTGAATGGAAAAGTGTCTTTTTGCAGATGACAAGACTTTGCAACAGAGTGGACTCCCCTGAGTGGATAAAATAAGGAAAGATCTACAAAAACAGAAAGAACGGTCTAATGCTTGGCAGTTAAGAGTAGTTACTCACCTGTAACAGATGTTCTCCAAGAGCAGCAAGAATCAGTCCTCACATATGGGTGACGTCGGTGCCGACGGAGCCCTCGTGCGGAGCATTTCCCCAGCTTTCAAAGAAAGCCTTTGGGAATTGCAGCGCGCATGCGCGGTCCCCTTCCCGCCCAAGGGTGCCATCTTGCTCAGTCTGATGACATAGCTAAAAGACAGCAAAAAATTAGAAAAAATAAATCATAAAACTGCAACTCCAAGGGGAGGAGGGAGGGTTGTGAGGACTGATTCCTGCTGCTCCTGGAAAACACCTGTTACAGGTGAGTAACTCCTCTTTCTCCAGGACCAAGCAGGAAGTCAGTCCTCACATATGGGACTCCCCAGCTTAAGGCTACCGGAGACCTCAAGTGGAAAAATGAGCTCCCTCTAGCTCGTCAGTATGTAAAGAAGGAATCTTCTCGGAGAACGCCCCCGACCGGTAGCCCAACACCAGGGCCGGAGGGTAGGAGTTGCCTAAACCCCAAAGAGATTATGGAGTACTGCCTGTCCGAAAGCACTGTCCCTGCGGGACTCCCTCTCAAGGCAGTAATGGGCCGCAAAAGTCTGGCTTGAAGACCAAGTAGCGGCCCGGCAGATGTCTGCCAACGGAACAAAGCAGAGATGAGCCACTGATGCAGCCTTTGCCCTGACACGATGAGCCGTGACTCGACCCTCCAACGAGAGGCTAGCTGCCCCATAAGCCTAGGCGATACAGTCAGCGACCCACATGGACAAAGTACGCTTGGAGACAGGTAGCCCCAACTTATTGGAGTCAAAAGAAACGAAGAGCTGAACAGCCCTCCGGTGCTCCCGCATACGGTCTAGGTAGAAGGATAACGCACTCCTACAGGTCCAGGGTATGCAGGACCATCTCAGCCTGGTTGGCATGCGGCCTGGGAAAGAAGGTCGGAAGAACCACCTCCTGATTGAGGTGAAAAGGGGAGAGAACCTTAGGAAGAAACTTCGGGTGAGTCCGTAAGACTACCCTATTCCTGTAGAACCTAGTGCAAGGGGGATCAGACACTAGTGCCTGAAGTTCACTCACTCGCCTAGCAGAGGTAAGAGCGCTACCAGAAACAAGGTTTTCCAGGACAGAAAACGGAGAGGGCAGGTAGCCATAGGTTCAAATGGCGGACAAGTAATCCGCTGTAAGACCACATTCAGATCCCACTCAGGGGCTGGTGGACGCAAAGGAGGCTTAAGCAGGAGGAGGCCTCTGAGAAAATGAGCCACCAAAGGGTGGTTGGAAAGAGGCCTCCCGTCCACTGGCAAGAGGTGCGCTGAGAGAGCACTGAGGTGAACCATGACAGAGTTGGACTTAAGGCCTAGATTGGAGAGGTAAAGCAAATATTGCAATACTACCGCTACCAAGCACGAGAAGGGATTCTCGCTGTGCTGAGCACACCATGTGGAGAATCTACGCCACTTAAGAGCGTAGGATTTCCTGGTGGATTGCCGCCTAGAGGCTAAGACTACATCTTCCACCTCTCTAGGCAGGAGTAGGGGAGCCAGGACTACCCTTTCAGCAGTCAGGCCCTCAGATGAAGGGACTGGAGGTTGGGGTGCAAGAGAGACCCCTGGTCCTGAGACAGGAGATCGTGTTGAATTCCCAAAGGCAGAGGAGTGTCCACCACCAGTTGCAGCAGGAGTGGGAACCATGGCTGCCTTGGCCATCTGGGGGCTATCAGGATCATTGAAGCCCTGTCCTTGAGGACCTTGAACAGTGTCCGAGACACTAGTGGCATGGGAGAAAACGCATATAGTAGGCCTCGGGACCATGGAATCAGAAAGGCATCCGCTGCTACTATGAGAGGATGCGGTTGTCTGAAACAGAATCTCGGGAGTTGCTGGATCAGAGGACTGGCGAAGAGATCCATGGTGGGGAGGCACCACCTGAGAAAGATCTGCTGAACCACCAATGGATTCAATCTCCATTCGTGTGATTGCAGGATCCTGCTCAGTCTGTCCGCCAGGTAATTTTCTTGACCGGGGAGGTAGACAGCCTTGGAGAATTCCGTGATTGATGGCCCAAGAGCACAGCCGTTGTGCCTCCTGACAGAGAAGGAAGGAGCC
The DNA here is from genome assembly GCA_033557465.1 of Ichthyophis bannanicus. Taxonomy (NCBI): domain Eukaryota; kingdom Metazoa; phylum Chordata; class Amphibia; order Gymnophiona; family Ichthyophiidae; genus Ichthyophis; species Ichthyophis bannanicus. The sequence continues at coordinate 122,249,868 of CM066050.1, read as the reverse complement.
TGTGCCTCCTTGTTTGTTCACATATAACATGGCAACTTGATTGTCCGTCTGGACCAGTACAGACTGGTGAGATGTGAGGTGGGAGAAGGCTCTCAGAACTAGGCGTATTGCCTGTAGCTCCAGGAAGTTTATCTGCTGAGCAGCCTCCCAAGGAGTCCAGAGACCCTGAGTACATGCCCCTTGGCAATGTGCTCCCCAACCTAGAAGAGAAGTATCTGTCGTCAGCACTTGAGAATGTGGAGGGGATTGAAAAGCCACTCAGAGTACCAGATTCGGAAGATGAAGCCACCATTGTAGAGAGGAGACGAGCAGGGTGGATATTCTCACCAAGTCTGCAAGGCTCCCTGTGGCCTGATGCCACTGAGTTCGAAGGCTCCACTGAGCAGGCCGCATGTGCAGGCGGGCATTGGGGTTACATGAACCGTGGAAGCCATATGGCCAAGAAGTCTCAGGAATTGCATGGCGGAGACCAAGGAATTGCCTGGAAACTGCCTGGCTACATCCATCAACCGGAGGGCCCTGTCCACTGCCAGAAAAGCCCTCGCCTGAAGAGTGTCTAGCCTTGCTCCTATGAATTCTAAGTTCTGGGACAGGTGCAAAGTGAACTTTGCGAAGTTTATGACAAACCCCAAGTGCTGAAGCAGAGCCACAGTGCGAAGGGTGGCTTGACTGGCCTCCTGGGAAGATTGGCCCCTTATGAGCCAGGTATGGAAACACAAAAAGACCTTGAAGCCTCAGGTAGGCCGCCACCACCGCCAGGCACTTGGTGAACACTCGGAGCGGAGGATAGGCCAAAGGGAAGTACTCTATACTGGTAGTGGTTTCCCCCCACAACAAATCTGAGATATTGTCTGTGGTCTGGATGAATAAGGATGTGAGTATAAGCATCCTTTAGATCTAAGGAGCATAGCCAATCTCCCTGCTGGGAGGTAGGGCAGCAGGATTCCAAGGGTAAGCATCTTGAACATTTCCCTCTCCAGGAACTTGGTTGTACAAATCTAGGATGGGTCTGAGGCCTCCTGTTTTTTGGTACCAGAAAGTACCTGGAATAAAAGCCGTGACCTCTCAGGTGGTGGGGCACCGGTTCCACAGCCTGGTCCTTTAGCAGACTTGCTAACTCCTGAAGGAGTAGGTCCCTGTGCAGAGGGAGTCTTGGAGGCTCCCCTAAAAAATAGGAGGGAGGTACCTGGTGAAAATGGAGAAGATAGCCCTTTTGGACTATATGGAGCACCCAGGTATCTGATGTGACGGCTGACCACCTGTGGGCAAAGTGGGCCAGCCGGCCTCCTGTGCTGATGTGAGCCAGTTGAGAAGAGGCTATGCTTGCTGAGTCAAAAACCCCACCCTGCTTAGCAGGGGCTGGTGTTGGTGGCTTGGGGGCCTTCTGCCTATGGGGCCCATGACCCTGCCCCTTGGCCTGCTGACCCTGTTGGGGAGCTGCAGAGGCCTGATAATGAGGCTATTGTTTATAGGCAGAGGACTTCCTCGGGTAAAAGGTCTTTTTTCCCCGAGCCCCCCTTCTTATGAGAAGGGGCAGAGGTTTTTCTGGATAGCCTAGTCCTGGTCAGAGTCTTGGTCTCGAGTTCTGTAGCTTTTTCAGCCATGGGCTTGCCAAAGAGGTTTTCACCTCGGCAGGGGACATCAACCAACTTGTCCTGCACCCATGGCTCGAGGTCGGATGACTGTAGCCAAGCCTGTCGGCGGGCACCGATGCTGGCCCCGGCTACTCGGGCCGAAGCCTCAAAGCCATCGTAGGCTGCTCGAGAGATAAACTTCGAGCACTCTCGAATACCAGTGGACAAGGCTTGGAACCACCGCAAAGGTTCCTCGGAGAGACCAGCAGAGAACCGATTGCCAGGTCTCGGAGATGCATGCCCATGTAGAGCTGGTAAGTCTGGACACGGCAAGCAAGCAAAGAGCCCTGGAAGCACTTCTTACCGAGGGCATCCAGGTTCCGGGCCTCCCGGCCAGGAGGCACCGAGGAGTGCATCTTCTGACTTTTCAGTCGATGCATGGCCGATTCCACAACCATGGAGTGGTGCGGTAATTGTGCCTTTTGGAACCTGTGGCTCTTGCGGACTCGATAGATGGAATCGACCCGCTTGCTTAACACCGGCATCGAGGCCGGGGTCTCCCACATGCAGAAGAGCAGCCGCTCCAGCATCGGAGGAACCGGTACAGTAAAGGCCTCCTTTGGGGGAGAGTCATACTGGAGGGCCTCGAGCTCCTCGGCTCGAGGCTCCTCCTCGGGATCTGCGGGGAAGGCCAAGGCCTTGGCCATATCCCGCACAAAGTCCGAGAACCAGGTATCCTCCGGTGGGGATAGTCTCCGAGGTTCGGACTCCGGCGAGTCCGATGGGACACAGCGAGTCCGAAAAGTGTCGGGTGACTCTTTGTCCTCCGTCTCCCAGCTCGACTCCTCGGAGGAGGAATCAAGCGGCTCCGGTCAGGCGGGCAGTGATGCCATCCGCCCCGACGCCGAGGGTACCGGCATCGACGACCTCGGTCCCGAACGGGAGGCCGAGGGAGACCGTGGATGAGGATCGACTTGAGCCCGCATGGACTCGAGGATCGGCTCGGCCTCCGGGGTCGACTTGGACGTCGAGATCCCGGTGGTCGGGGAAGATGCACTGATGAGACCGGCGATCAATGCCCGCTGCTGTTCCATGAAGGCAGCGAGGCTGCTCTCCAAGGCCGTCAACCTGAGTCCGAGCTCAAGAGACCCAGCAGCCCCTGACTTGGGCCCCGACGGTGTCGGGCCAGACGTCGGCTCCCCTGGAGGAGAGTCCACGAGGACTACAGCACTCACGTGTCCAGGAGACTCCATCTCGATACGAGGCTGCTTAGCAGGCCTCTCCGACTCAAGACCCAGGATGGCTATCGGGGCTATGCGACCTGGCCCTTGAGGAACCAGTAGCGTCCACTGACACCGCCCTCGCGGGTTTCTTCTTCCTGCAATGTTCCTGCAGAGACCCCCGCTCAGAGGAACCCTGACGCTGCTCGGGGCTGGAGTCCCTAGACGTCGAGGCCTCTGACGAAGTCTGGGCCCGTCCGGACGCGGAGTCAGAAGATCCTATCCTTCTGGTGCTGCCGACTCAACGCCTTTGAGGACATTTTGCCACACGGACCACAGATCATCGGGTCATGATCGGGTCCGCGGCAGTGGAGGCAGCAGTCATGTGTGTCGGTAAGAGACATAGGTTTTACACCAATCACACTTTTTAAACCGGCTGGTAGCCATCGGGGGGAAAAAGGGCCCCTGCGATGTCAAAAGACCAGGCTGCCAGTGAAAAGAAAAATGGCACGAACGCTAGTCACAAAGGACAAAAACCGAAAAAGAGAGAGTGGACTCGATACCAGCGTATCGGGCCAAGGCGGGAAAAGGATCCGGCGTCGAACCGAAGGTAGAAAAAGAACAGGGAAATCAACTTTTTCCTTGGGGAAAGACAAACTACGTCCGTCGGGCTCCGCGGAAAAAAGAAGACTGAGCAAGATAGCACCCTTGGGTGGGAAGGGAACCGCGCATGTGTGCTGCAATTCCCAAAGGCTTTCTTTGAAAGCTGGGGAAATGCTCCGCATGAGGGCTCTGTCGGCGCAGACGTCACCCATATGTGAGGACCGATTTCCTGCTTGGTCCTGGAGAAAGATTTAATGTGAAGGAGTGGAGTGGAGGAGTGGCCTAGTGGTTGGGGCAAGGTACTTCAGGCTGGAAGGTCGGGGGTTCAAATCCCACTAGAGGACAGCAACCTTGGGCCGGAAGGACTGGGGTTTCTAGTCCCACAGGTGCTCCTTGTGGTCTTGGGCAAGCCACTTAACCCTCCATAGCCCATGTTCCCTGTAAAATAGTTATCTCCAAGTTATAATGCCCTGTTCAATGTAATTTCAGTTTGTTCAATGTAAACCGCACTGATGAAGAATAGCGCGGTATATAAGAGAATGTAAATAATAAAATAAAGTAGTACAGTGTCATGCACTTAAGAAATCCAAGGGAATTGTATGCGATAGGGGGTGAGAGGATGGTGTGCACGGACAGGAGTAGGACCTCAGAGTGATTGTTTCGCCACCTTGAGATCCTCAGAAACAGTGTGACAAGGCAGTGGCAAAAGCCAGAAGGATGCTGGGTTGCAGACAGAGGAATTGCCAGCAGAAAGGAAGAGGTACTAATGCCACTGTACAAGTCACTGGTGAGGCCTCACTTGGAATATTGTGTTCAGTTTTGTAGACCATATCTTGCAAAGGATATAAATGACTGGAAACTGTTCACAGGAAAACGACCAAAATGATTTGGAGCCTGTGCCAGAAGACTTATGAGAAGAGTCTTGAACACCTAAATATCTAAACTCTGGAGGAGAGGAGAGATATGATTCAAACCTTTAAATACTTAGAGTATTAATGAACAAACCTCTTCCAAACACAGGGAAACTGTAAAACCAGAGGGCATAACATGAAGCTGCAAGGGGGTAAACTTAAAGGCAATGTCAGGAAATACTTTTTCACTGAAAGAGTGGTGGATAACTGGAATGCCCTTCCGATGGAAGTGATGGAGGCAAACACAATGACAGAATTCAAAATAGCATAGGAGAGACACAGTGGATCCCTTTATAGCAACAGGATAAAATCAAACTAAACATAACTCTTATATCTCAACAAATAGGGGTGACCTACATGGAGCTGTGGGTACACCCTTAAACAAAGGCATGGGGAGGAGTGACCTGCACCAAGTCGCAGTGGCACCTACTCCTGCCGCCTTGCTGGGCAGACTAGATGGACCATACTGGTTTTTATCTGCTATCATATACTATGTTAATTATTTGATAAACTGAAGGGTAGCAAATCACTTGGACCAAAATGGTGAAAAAACTGAAATATTACACACCTACTATTAGTAACCTGTGAACTATTAATAAGAACATGTGTAGTACTGAAAATTGGAGAATGGCCAATGTAATGCCAATTTTTAAAAAGGGTTCCTTGGTAAGCCGGGAGACTACAGACCCATCAGCCTGAGGTCAGTACCAGGCAAAATGGTAGAAACCATTATAAAGAAAAAAACTACTGAATATGTTGATGGTCATGGTTTAATGGGAGAAAGCCAACAATGGATTTAGCCAAGGAAAGTCATCTTACTAATCTGTTATACTTTTTTGAAAGTATAAACAGGTAGATAAAGGTGAGCCGGCTGACAAAGTGCATGTGAATTTTCGGAAAGCCTTCGACAAGGTCTCTCATGAGACTCTTGGAGAAATTAAGTCATGGGGATATGAGGCAGTGTACTACTGCGGTTCTGGTTAAGACAGAAAACGGAGAGAGTAGGGCTAAATGGCCAATTTTCTCAGTGATGAAAAGGTGAATAGTGGAGTACCAGAGGGATCTGTGCTGGGCCCACTGCTTTTTAACATTCATAAATGACCTGGAAATAAGAACGAGCAAGGTGATCAAATTTGCAGATGACACAAAATTATTCAAAGTCATTAAATTGGAAAATTAGAAACAGAAATATGATAATAAAGACCACATGGCCTATCTAGTCTGTCCTTCCATATCAACTACAACAGTCCCCTTTATACCTTTAGAGATCCTGTGTTTGTCCCATGCTTTTTTGAATTCAGTTACTGTCCTCATCTCTACACCTTTACTGGGAGACTATTCCACGGATCCACCACTCTTTCCGTAAAGAAATATTTCCGCATATCACTCCTGAATCTATCTCCCTTCACCCTCATCCCATGTCCCCTCGTAGCAGAACTTGCTTTCAATTGAAAGAGGCTCTCTCCCTGAACATTTATGCCACGGAGGTATTTATTGCAAGAGGACCTTGATAAATTGGAAGACTGAAATTGCAATTGGCAGATGAAATTTAATGTGGACAAGTGCAAAGTTATGCACCTAGGAAGAACCACCCAAACAATGCAAGGTTCCACATTAGGAACCACCACTCAGGAAAAATATTTTGGCATCATGGATAGTATGTTGAAACTCCACCCAGTGTGCAGGGGCAGCCAAAAAAGCAAATAGAATGCTAGGAATCTTAAGTAAAGGATATGGAGAATAAAACCAAAGATATTATAATGCCTCTATATCATTCCATAGTGTGACCGCACCTTGAATACTGTGTGCAATTCTGGTTGCCCTATCTTAAATTATATAGCAGAAATAGAAAAGGTACAGAGAAGAGCCACCAAAATGGTAAAGGGGAAGAAAAAAATACCCCTAGGAGGGAAAGGCTTAAAGGTTAGGGCTCTTCAGATTGGAAAAGATGGCGGGGGGGGGGGGGGGGGGAAAATGATAGAGGTCTATAAATGAGTGGAATGTGGAACGGGTAAATGTAGATCAATTGTTTACGCCATCAAGTAGAAAGACTAGGGGACATGCAACGAAGATACAATGTAGTCTATTTAAGACTAGTAAGAGAAAAGTTTTTATTCAACGCGTAATCAAACTCTGGAATTCATTACCAAAGGATGTAGTAAAGGCTGTTATTGTTGCTGTGTTAAAAAAGGGTTTGGAAAAGTTTCTGGAGGAAAAGTCCATAAATTATTAAAAAGAGGACCCAGAAAATCCACTGCTTAGCCAAGGACAAGCATTGTGGAACCTGTGTACTTTTTTGGGAACCTGCCAGGTACTTGTGACCTGGATTGGCCACTGTTGGAAAGAGGATACTGGGCTTGATTGACCTTGGTCTGACCCAATATGGCATTTATGTTCTTATAAGCTAGTGCGCTTCTACCTTCAATAACTTGAAGATTCAGGTAGGCCCCATAGCCCTTGCCCCTCGTAATCCAGCCTCCGGTACCTCCCATTCCGTCTCAACCATCTCCTTAATGGCCGAATTCACCAGAAAGGCCTTCTGACTATCCCCTGCAACAATGGATTTTCTAGGCTGTCTCTTGAACCAGGGACTGTTGAAGGATATTCAGCGCCGCCAGGGACTAAGTAATCAACGCCAAGAACTCCTCTCCAGAAAACTGTAAAAATGCTGGGATCCTCCCTGGCACTATTTCTGTCCTCCAGATCTGGTGTTGGTGTATCATCCCAAAGCCATGACTAACCCTCCAATGGATCAACTGAAGCTGCTTCTTCCCAATTTCTCAGCTACATGGTGAAATTTTAAACATAGATTCTAACACCTCCATAAATCAATGAAGGGGCTGGTCTCTCCCTGCGCTCCCAGAAGCCAGCCTCTGTGTTGGCATATCCAGCAGGTCCTACTTCATTCAATAGACCAGATGCAAAAGGAGGACAATATCTGTGGAAAAAGGATACCCCGAAGTGCTTCCTGGCTCCAACTCCTTAAGTTTGCACCCACCGCCCCTAGTGGTGTGGGACCCAAATGATACCCCCAAAATGTCTCCTGTGAAACCACTTGCTGAAGGCAAAATGGCCATGGTTCCTACCAAAAACACAGGATCCCCAGCTGTGAGGAAATTTCTGACATGCCAATTAACTCGTTTTCCACTGACAATTGCGGGTCCCCCGAGGGGGATTTTACCTTCTGCCTATCATCTTCAGTGGCACACACGGCAAACTGCCAGCCAATTTGCCCACCAATGGCTACAGCAGACTGTGCATACTGCTCTAATTACAGGCACTGCAGCCACGCAGCTGAAACAAACTCCGGCAGCAAAGACAAACATGATCACATGATCTACTGCTGAGGTTGATAGTCATTGATAGTCAACATCGGCGCTGTAGCCCCTTCCACGCTAGTGCCCGAACAGTTGCGCTTGTCTTCTAAATTTATTATTTTTTCTATTTTTTTTTTTTTTTTTTTTTTAATTAAAGGGGCAGGCTGTAGAAACAATAGCAACCACCATAACAAAGAAGCTGAAGGTTTGCTGACAGGGGGAAGCAAAACAACTTGGTGGAGGGACCTGCATCACCAGGTACTGCACTGAAGGCCGACTCAACATCCCTGATTCTTCAAAGAGTAGCACACTTTGTTTTTGCAAAGCTCGTCTCTATACCCTCTCAAAGATTTTCCCCTCCCTTTCAGTGGAATCCAGACTGCACAGAAAGCATAATTACTCACCCGTAACAGACGTTCTCCAGGGACAGCAGGAATCAGTCCTCACATATGGGTGATATCGATGCCAACAGAGCCCTGCGTGGAGCATCTCCCCAGCTTTCAAAAAGCACCTTTGGGAGATGCCGCCACACATGCGTGGTCCCCTTCCTGCCCAAGGGTGCCATCTTGGTCAGATGAGACAGCTAGAGCAGATGAAGATGGCCAAAATTTGAACTGCAACTCCAAGGTGAAGAGGGGAGGGTTGAGAGGACCAATTCCTGTTGTCCCTGGAGAACACCTATTAAAAAGGTGAATAACTATGCTTTCTCCAGGAACAAGCAGGAAGTCCATTCACACATATGGGACTCCCTAGCTACAGGCTACCGGGAGCCTGTAAAGAAAAATTATGGCCCAGCAGTGAGCATCCACAGGTGAATCTGAAGACAGACTCTAAGGACCCCAGTGTCCAAGGAGAACTACGGCTCTGGTAGCCTGAACAAGAAGGATTGGAGGGTAGGCGTTATCTAAACCCTGAACAGATTCCAGAAGACGGTCTGTCCGAAGGCACTGTCCCCTTCAGAACTCCCTCTTCAGGCAGTAATGTGCTTGCAAAAGGTGTGAACGGAGGACAAGGTGGTGGCCTGGCAGATGTCTGCCATAGGGACAGAGTGTAGGTTTGCAACAGAGGTTGCCATAGCCCTGACATTGTGTGCCGTGACTTGGCACTGTAACAGCAGACCAGCCTGGTTGTGGGTGATGGCGATGCAGTCCGCCACCCAGATGGACAGAGTATTTGGTGACAGCTTCCCCAGACGACTGTAGTTGTAAGAAACGAAAAGCTAAGAGGCTTTGCGGTGGTCCTAGGTGTGCTACTGGTAGAAGGACAGGGCCCTTTTGAAGTCCAGAGTGTAGAGAATGTCACCACATTGTTGGCATGGGGCTGGAAGAAGGTGTGAAGTACCACCTTCTGACTGAGGTGGAAATCAGATACCACCTTCAGTAGCAGTTTCGGTGGGCAAGGAGTACGACCCTGTTATAGGATGGCTTGGCCACCAAGGCCAGAAGCTCACTGACTCTGTGGGCAGAGATAAGCGCCACCAGGAAGGACACCTTCCAGGACAGGTAGTGCAGATAGCAGGTAGCCAGAGGCTCGAAAGGCAGTTTGGTTAGCTGTGCTAGGACTACATTGAGATCTCATTCCACTGGGGGTGGACAGATGGGAGGCTTAGAGAGCAGTAAGCCCCACATGAATCGAGTAACCAGTGGCTGCATGGAAAGAGGCTTTCCTTCTATGACGTGATGGTTTGCAGAGAGGGCAATCAGGTGCACCCAGATGGCAGTGAACTTAAGCTCGAACTTCAAGAGGTGGAACAAGTATTGCAGAACCGTGTGCACTGGACAGGAGAATGGGTTTGCCTGGTATTCCATGCACCATAAAAATCTGTGCCACTTGCAGGCTTAGGCCCATCTCGTGGAGTCCTTACTAGAGGCAAGAAGAATTTCCTCTACCACCCTGGGAGCTTGCGAGGTGCTAAAGTGATCTGTGTTCAGGAGCCATGCTGTGAGACAAGGATCCTAGATTTGAAGTGGAGGATTGAGTCCTGGGTCCAAAGTCCCAGGGAGCTCCCGAGAAGGAATGGAGGCTCTGTTGAGAGACTGAGCAGCAGGGGAAACCAAGGCTGTCTGGGCCACCTGGGGGCCCATCAGAAATACAGAAGCCTTATCCCACTGGATCTTGAAGAGGGTCTGTAATATCAGTGGTGTAGGAGGGAAGGCATACAGTAGAACCCCCCCCCCCAACCACGAGATGAGGCAAGCATCCAGATGTGGACAGCAGAAATGTGGTAGTTGAGCACTGACTGGGCTGGCAGAGAAGTCGAGGCTTGGGGTGCCCCACCATCTGAACAGCTACCGTGCCACCCCTGGGTCCAATTGCCACTCTTGTGGCTGAAGGACCCTGCTCAGTCTGTCCACCAACCAGGGTGTTGTCCTGGCCCAGAAAGTATGTCGCCCAGAGGAGCATACCCTGTCTGGTCACCGACACGCAGAGGGCTACTGCCTCCTGGCATAGGCAATAGGTACCTGTGCCCCTTGCTTGTTCAGGTAGAACATTGTGACCTGATGGTTAGTCTGGAAAAGCACTGACAAGTGTCGCAGGCAGTACTGCAAAGTGTTTAGCGCCAGGAAGACGGCCCTGAGTTCCAGCAGGTTAATCTGCTGCCGACTTTCCTCAGGTGACATCCTCTGGGGGCATCTGTCGCGAGTACCCTCTGGGGGACTCAGGAGTTGGAAGAGCATGACCTGGTGCAGATTCTGAATATCCTGCCACCAGCTGAGTGACTCTGCCAGCTGATGGGACACAGTGTCCTGGAGCCTGCCCATGGCCTGGGTCCACTGTGAGCAGAGGCAACACTGAGCAGCCCACATGTGGAGGCATGTGTTGGATACTACATGTATTGTGGAGGCCATGTGACTGAGAAGGCAAAGCATGGACCGTGCTGAGATCATGTGGCAGCGCTGTACTTCGGCTTCTAGGGCCGTGAGGCAATCCGCCCTGTCCAGGGGAAGGAAATCCTTGGCCTGGAGGGTGTCCAAGCAAGCCCCTATAAATTCCAAATTTGTGTTGGAGAGAGATGAGATTGTGGATGATTTATCACAAATCCCAGGTGTTGTAGGACCTTGATGGTGTGGCCTGTAGCCTGTACTGGTAGTGGTCGCCCTCGACCACAAATCTTAGGTATTGTCTGAATGTGATGAATGAGGATGCGAGTATAAACATACTTTAGGTCCAAGTAGCATAGCCAATCTCCCTGCTGGAGGTAGGGCAGCAATATTCCATGGGAGAGCATCTGGAATTTCTCCTGCACCAGGAATTTGTTCAGGTTTCTTAGGTCCAGAATGGGCCTTAGCCCCCCTATTCTTTTGGCGACCAGAAAGTACCTGGAGTAAAACCCCTGTCCCTCTCAGGTGGTGTGGTACAGGCTTCCGCAAGGCACAACTCCCCCCCAGACCTCCATGATGGTCAAGTTGGCCATGTGCCGGCAGAAGAGCCTGAAAACACTCATTGGTGCCCTGGGGAGGGAGTCCTGCTCCCGAGGCCCTTGGACAGAAATGCTACCAGGGCTCAATGTTGGCATGCAATATACAAAAACTTACCAAATTTACATCAGCATGTTTCTCCAAGACCTAGCCAAGGAGATCGGAGGCTTTGCAGCTGGCCTTGACGCATGCCTGAATACCAGGACCCAGTACATGGTATCCAGACGCCAGCTGACGATTGACACTGATGCCAGGGTTTCCCACATCCTGAGAAGCAGCTGGCTGAGGATGGAGGGGATTGGGACAGGGACCGAGACCATCAGGGTCTCCTTCAGCAATGCCTCGTACGGAAGGATGTTGAGCTCCTCCATATGGGGGTCCTCCTCTGACCCGGTAGTGAGGGAGAGTGCCCGAGCCAAGTACCTGATGAACTATAGGAATGAAGTGTCCTTGAGCAAGGATTGGCGCCTCACAGCTGGTGGACACTGGTCAGAGGGAAGATCTTGGTGGGCACGAGTCTCCGGAAATGTGCTGATATTGGACTTCCAATCAAAATAGTCCAAGGAAGACTCGAGACCCAGTGGCTCCAAAGGTGTCGTCGGCACTGGTCTTTGGTGTCCTGAGGCCAGGGCATGGCTGGCGCCAAAGAGATTTCTTGTGCTTATCCACCTCCCAGGACGAGGACTGAGGTCTTATTTTTCTCTTTACGCTTGGAATGCTTGCGAGCCCGCTCTGGAACCAGGGGGGGGCCTTATGTGACTCAGAGGATCCATATGTGGCCTTTGAGCGCAAGGCTAACAGATACCAGGGGTTGAGACTACTTTGTGGAAGATGTCATCCTGCTTAAGCTGACAGCTCTGGATGGCCTTTGCAGACCTCTTCTTACACAGGGAGCATGCCTCAGTCAGGGTTCGCGAACAGACACCAGAGGCAACAGTCGTGAGTGTCTGTGAGGGACATGTTCCTGGTACACTAATCACATTTCTTAAAACCAGTGGCTATTGGGACAAAAAGGACACCAGTGATGTCAAAGACCCTCTACATGGCCAGCAGCTGGTAAAAGGTGCAAAAGCACTGACGGAAAAGAACCTGAGAGAAAAAGGTTCCGAGGCTGGGGCAGTGGGGTTCGGAGGTGGGAAAGGAACCAGTGCAAGCCAGAATAGGTACAAAATGTATGAGAAAAATCTACTTTTCCCCCGGGGAGGGGGGGAGCGTAGTTACTCACCTGTAACAGGTGCTCTCCATGGATAGCAGGAATCAGTCCTCACTTAGGGTGACGTCAGCACCGACAGAGCCCATGCAGAGCAATTCCCCAGCTTTCAAAGAAAGCCTTTGGGATTGCTGTCACGCATGGTGGTCCTCTTCCCGCCCAAAGGTGTTATCTTGTTCAGTCTCTCTTCCAGAGTCCTTCGGACACACGTCCTTGTCCCTCGGAAAAATGTTTTGCTGGTCCTCTTCCCGCCCAAGGGTGCCATCTTGCTCAGTCAGGTCACTTAGGTCGAGACCTAAGAAGTAGATGGCAAGGGAAGGACAAAATCTAGCAACTCGTCAGGGGAGGCAGGAGTGTAATGAGGACCGATTCCTGCTGTCCCTGGAGAACATCTGTTACAGGTGAGTAACTAGGCTTTCTCCAGGAACAAGCAGGAAGTCAGTCTTCAGTTATGGGACTCCCTAGCTACAGGCTACTGAACCTGTAACCAAAAGATGCCTCTGCAAGGCTGAGAGCAGAAGCCGATGCCCGAAGGGGCCAGAGTCCTCAGGGTGAAGCCCTCGGTAGCTGTGAAGAAAGGTCGGAGGGCAGGAGTTACTTATACCCTGAACAGATTACAGTGTACAGCCTGGCCGAAGGTGCTGCCCTGGTGGGACTCCTTCTCCAAGCAGTAGTGGGCAGCAAAAGCATTCATGGAAGACCAGGTCGCCACCCGGCAGCTGTCTATCAGGGGTATGGAGCGTAGCGAGGCCACTGAGGCTGCTTTGGCCTAGACCCTGTGAATGACTCGACAATCTAGCAGGGTGCCTGACTTTGCATGAGTGAAAGCAATACAGTCCGCCACCCAAACCAAGAGGGTGCATTTGGTAACGGCCTGCCCAGCCTATTGGGATCGTAGGACACAAAGAGCCGGCCAGACTTGTGATGAGTCTGGGTACACTGCAAGTATAAGGCGAGAGCCCATCTGCAGTCGACTGTGGAGAGCTGTTGACGCCTGTTGGCGTGAGTCCTGCTGACTTTGAGGCCCATCTCCTGGTTAAGATGGAAGTCCGAGACGACTTTAGGCAAGAATTTAGGGTGGGTACAGAGCACCACACTATTTTGATAGAACCTGGTGTAAGGAGCATCAGCCATGAGGGCCTGGAGCTCTGACTCGGTGGGCTGAGGTCAGCACCACCAGGAAGGCCACCTTCCAGGACCGGTGCTGGTGAGCTGCATGAGCACCACATTCAGGTCCCATTCTGCCAAGGGAGGACAGACGGGTGGCTTGGAAAGCAGAAGACCCTGCAAAAAAAAATCGGGAGACTAAAGGCTGCCCTGAGATAGCGCTCAAATGTACCCTGACAGAGTTAGACTTCAGTCCTCCCTTCGAGAGATGGAGGAGGTATGGAGGATCCATCGAACAGGCCACGAGAAGGGGTCGATTTGGAGCTCCGAGCACCAGATCAAGTAGTGTTTGCCACTTGAAGGGCCAAAGAGGCTAGGAGGACCCGTTCGGCCGCCACGCCATGAGGGATAAGGAGGCTAGGTTCGGGTGCTGCACCCGTCCCTCTTCCTGTGTCAGCAGACCTGAGGCAGAGCCCAGGGGAACAGGAGGCTCCATCGACAGTTGGAGCAGGAACCAAGGCTGCCGAGGCCACAAGGAGGGGCTACGTGGATCAACGATGCCCAGTCCCTCTGAGCCTTGAAAAGGGTCCTCGCAATGAGAGGGAAGGGAGGGAATACGTAGAGCAAGCTGGATGACCAGTCTAGAAGGAATGCATCGGGGCTCTCCCTGCCCGGTTGTGGTACCGGCCTGCAGAAGCGGGGGAGCTGCATGTTTTGGGGACTGGCAAAGAGGTCTATCGCTGGCGTCCCCCAGCAGAGAAACAGGCAGCCCGCTACTCCCTGGTGCAGCCGCCAGTCGTGGGGGCGAAGGATTCTGCTGAGTTGGTCTGCCAGGACATTCTCCTGATCTGGAACGTAGATCGCCTTGGAGGGACATCCTCTGTCGGACAGTGAAAGAGCAAATGAGAACTGCTTCCTGGCAGAGGAAGCATGATCCCGTGCCTCCCTCCTTGGTGATGTAGAACAATCGCCACACGGTTGTCTGTCTGCAGAAAAACCAACTTCCCCTTGAGGTGGTCCTTGAAGGCCCTCAGGGCCTACTGAATTGCCCGGAGCTCGAGCAGGTTTATCTGCTGCCAAGACTCATCAGGCAAAACCACTGCCCTTGTGTGCAGTGGTCCGCAATGGGCTCCCCAGCCTAACAGGGAAGCGTCTGTCATCAGCACTGCATTGTGCTGCGGGGCCTGGAAGGGCAATCCCCACAGAAGGTTGCTGGGGTTTTGCCACCAGCTCAGGGACAAGCAGAGGTCGGGAAGGACTCTGATGGGGTCCCTGAGGTGACAGAGGGATTGGCTTCATTGGGTACTGAGGCACCACTGAGCTGTCTGCATGTGCAAGCAGGCGTGAAGGATCAAATGCACGGTAGAGGCCATGTAACCCAGAAGGCATAGCATGGTATGAGCGGTGACCCGGGGAGTGCTTTGGACGTGGGCCGCTAGAGCTTGGAGGTGGGCAGCTCGATCTGCTAGTAGGAAGGCGGTCGCCTGTTGAATATTGAGGCGCGCCCCGATGAACTCTAGTGCCTGCACCGGCTTTTGGTAGTTGACTAAGAACCCCAAGCCCTCCAATAGAAGGATAGTGTGCAACATCGCTCGCCAGGCTTCCTTGAACGAGGGACCTGTGACGAGCCAGTCATTGAGGTAGGGAAAGACCGGTTCTCCCTGACGTCAGCAACCAAGAGGTGGCACTTTATAAGGACTTGTGGGGCAGACGCGAGGCCAAAGGGGAGCACCCTGTACTGAAAGTGCTCTCCCTGCACCCTGAAGTGTAGATACTGCCTGTGCTGGAGGCAATTAAGTTGTGGGCGTAAGCATCCTTTAGATCCAAGGAGCAAAGCCAGTCGCCCTGCTGGAGGAAGGGCAGCAGAACGCCAAGGGATAACATTTTGAATTTCTCCCGCACCAAGAACTTTTTCAACTTGCAGAGGTCGAGGATGGGCTGTAGACCCCCCCATCTTTTGGGACGAGCAAGTACCAGGAATAGAAGCCCTGACCTCAAAGGTATGAAGGGACCTTCGACTGCCCATTGAGCAAGGAGAGAATGTAATTCCTGCTGCAGCAGAAGCTGGTGTATGGGGAGTCGAGGAGGCTCTGCCAGGGAGAAGGGAGGTGAAGCCTGTCGAAGCGAAGGCGATAGCCGTCTCGGACTACATGGAGAACCCAGGTGTCTGAGGTGGAGGCCCACGACAGGGTGAAATAAGACAAGTATCCCCCCACTGGCTGCTGTGTCGCCGGAGGGCAAGAGGCTATGGCATCAAAACCCCGATGGTGGAGGAGCCGGAGTTTGGGCTTTTGGCCCTTTCGGCTTACAATACCCCTGGCCAGATTTACCCTGCACCAGGGTGGTCGGCACGAGGGTAGCCGGGTATGGTGGATAGCCCCGGTACTGGAGGCCCTTCCGAGGAAAGGGCTTCTTGGCTGGTTGTTTCTTTTGGGGCAGAGTGGAGGGCTTGCGTGAGAAACAGGTTCTGGTGATGAACTCAGTCTATCTCCGGGCCTTATCCTCCATCGGCTTGCCAAAGAGCTGCTCACCAAGGCAGGGCACGTCCAGGAGTTTCTCCTGCACCCATTGCTCCAAATCAAAAGGATTTGAGCCATGCTTGGTGGCGGGCCCCGATGCCCGCGGCCACCACCTGAGCCGAAGACTCAAACCCATTGTAGGTGGCTTGGGAGAGGTATTTAGAGCAGTCTGCAACAGATTTCAGCAGAGTGCAAAGGGGCTTGGCCTTGAGGCCAGCGGAGAACCCTCTGAGCTCCTTGGCTAGATCACGCAAGAACATACCCTATGTATAGTTGGTATGCTTGATTGAGACAAGAGCATGGAGTCTTGGTAGGCCTTGCGGCCCAGGGCATCAAGGGCTCTTGACTCTTGGCCGGGTGGTACCGACGAGTGCAATTTTGGGCTCTTCTGCTTCCTCATGACTGACTCCACCACCATAGAGGTGTGGTGGAGTTGGGTCTTCCTGAGACCCGGCCACGTTGTACCTTGTACATAGTATCAAGACGCTTGCTCACGATAGGGACCGAGGCGGGGGCCTCCCACATGCAGAACAGCAGCTGAGAAAGAATAGGAGGAACCGGCACAGTGAGAGATTCTCTGGGCAGGGAATAGTACTGAAGAATATCAAGTTCTTCAGCATGAGGGTCCTCCTCAGTCTGAGTGGCCAGGTTAAGGACCCGTGCCATGTCCCGAATGAACACCAGGAAGGTGTCCTTGGGTGGCGAGTACCGCTGGAACTCAGGCAGGGAGGGGTCTGACGGAAGATCCCGGTGAGTATGGGTTTCCAGGGAGGTGTCCCTATCGGACTCCCACTCCGAGAAATCGGTCGTGGAGTCCGAGCCAGGCAAATTGCCCTGTCCAATGGCCGGTGCCTGCTTGGAACCAGAGGCCCTGGAAGATCTCGCCGAGGAACGGGAGGGCGAGCGAGACTGACAGAGGACCTTCACGAGGCCTGCTGCTCTCAGGGGGTTTACTGGATGGATTTAGGTGTCCCACGCAAGGAACCCACGGTGTCTGGGCGGGGGTCAGCAAAGATGGCAGTAAGCGCCTGCTGGGAAGCAATGAATGTAGAAATGCTGCGTTCCAGTGCCAGCATGCGGGTCTCCCGTGCGGGCGTGGGGTCCTGCAATGCCGATCCTGGGGTCACCGGGTCGGGCATCGAGGATGAGAGGGGGTGCTCACCAGGGTGGCCCTCAGGGGACTGGGTGCCTTCGCCAGAGGCCTCCGCTTCTGTGCGAGGTACCTTGCGGGGCCGCTCCCTGTCTGACTCTCGGGAGCACCGAAGGGGGCTGAGCGACCGAACACAGAAGTGCTTGCGCTTGTCAGGAGCCCCCAACAGCGACTTCTAAGCCTTCTTTTTGCACTGCTCCACCTCCAGGGATCCCTGGTTGGAGTGCCTGAGAGAGCACAGGGCCGCATGAGGGGACCCCACTGGGGAGAGACGACCGAGGGCACCACCGGGTATTCCGAGGCAGCCTTTCAAAAAATGTCTTCGAACTTTTGCTTACAACTGAGCAGGGCCTTAGAGGTCATTTTCTTGCAGACCGAACAGCTCTGGATAGTGGTCGGCTCCAAGGCACCGCAGACAACAGTTGTGGATGTCTAAGCGACATGTTCCTAGAGCATCTATCACATTTTTAGAAGCCGGAGGCCATGGGGGCAAAAATTGTCCCTGTGAGATCGAAGACCCACGCGGCCAGTGGTTAGAGGGGAAAAAGGGTACGAAGCCCATAAAAAACAAAACAAAAACAAAAAAAACCCTATCCCCTATAGCTCTAAAAATGTAGAGCAGGGGAGGACTGGTAGAGGACCGGTGCAAATGGAAAACAGGCCTGTAGGCCCAAAAACGAAAACGTTTTCCAAGGGATGAGGATGTGCATCCGATGGGCTCCGTGGGGGAATTACTCCTTGCAGGCTCTGTCGGTGCCGACGTCACCCATATGTGGAGGACTGACTTCCTGCTTGTTCCTGGAGAAGATGATTAACGTCTGTAGGGCTTCGCAGAAAAAGGGAGGCAGAACAAGGTGGCACCCTTAGGCGGGAAGGGGACGATGCATGCATGTTAGCATCTCCCAAAAGCTCTCTAAAAGCTGGGGAGATGCTCAGCTCAGAGCTCTGTCAGCATCACCCATATGTGAGGACTGATTTCCTGCTTGTTACTGGGGAAGCTCATAACCAATTGCTGGAGACTGAGAAATAATGGATTGAGAGGATTTGCACAGAACCCTTATAGCATGACATCACAGCTTGTGATTTCTCAGTCTCCATCTACTGGTAATAGGGCATAACTCATGTGTCTAGACTGGAATGGACTAGAGGGATAAGGAAACTATGGTTGGTCAAATCAAATATGGCAGAAAAGTCTAACTGCATTAAAATAGTTTGATTACCCTTAAATACAATTTTCATCTCCTCTTGAAATAATGCTGGCAAAAGTGTCTGTTATGCAATTTACTGAACCAAGATTGGGAGGGGTGCAAAAAAAGTTACATTATTCCAAGAGTGACATTAAGGTCATTTCAGCAAAAGCTGCTCATCTTTAAGTACTAAATACATCAGATGGAGACATGAAAAGTTCTCCACATCAGATTGTTTTTGAGGAGACCAAATAGACTAGATAAGAAACGTTCAAAACTGCTGCTCCTTTCCAGTCAGGACAGTGTAGCTCTTGGTAAGTCAGTGTGGTGCCTGAACACCAATGCTGCTCTCAGTATCCCAAGACCAATGTGGAAATTCACACTATTTTTCAAATTCATCACAATCCATGCAATAGCAATAGGAAAGATCAGTGGCTTCAGTGATGGTGACTGAAGTGGTACTTGAAGGAAATCAAAAATACTGGAAGCTATGGCAACCTAGGATTTGTTAAGTTTTAACTCAAAAGCATCCATCATTAGCACACTGTCATATTTCCTTCAAACCATCTTCCCCTCATTTTGATTTAACGCCTTTGAAATATTTAAAATATTTTTATTATATCTTCCCTTACCCTTCTTTCCTCCTGAAAGGAAACAGTGTCCAGTGATTATTTCTCAAATTGCAGAGTTGTTCAGTTGCATGCATTACTGCTAGGTCTAGAAAAAGGAAGGGGAAAAATGTGTGCTTTTGCTCACCTCTTCCTCTTTGAGTAAGGAGAGAAGTGTCTCTTTTGTTTCCTTTACAATTTCCAGGTTTTGTTGATCTTGGTTTAATTTTCCTTTCAAGTGCTCAAGCTCAGTGTTTAGATTTTGTTCTTTTAATTGTCCATCATTTATAAGATTTCCTGTAGGACAGATTACAACCACTGCAATTACTGGAGTCGTCTACTGTTACACAAGTACAGTACTGAGATCTTTATATGAACATGGGACATTAAATCCTTTCCCAGACAACATTATAGCAGAAGTAGTAGACAGTCAGCATCAAGATATCTGCAAGGATCATGGTCAAAAATAAATCCATGCACTAAAACAAACCAGATACTTCTGTCAGAAAAGATACACAAAACATGTGGGGTAGGAATGTGCACACACTAAAAAGGTTCATGTCATTAAATTTTTCCCAATTTGTAGGCATTCTTTCAGTTAAATGTATTTTCTTTAGGTGCTCACTATGAATGCTAGAACTTTAAGCGGACAAATTATGTGTGTTAATTCGGAGGAATTCATGCACACTACATTTTAGGCCAGCAAACGAACCAAATAGGCATTCCTAACTTGGGGTCACAGTTGGTCACATTGAAGAAAACCCCATTAAGTCAGTAACCTCCAGTAACACTACTCCAGTTGAAAAGAGGGAAAATAAGTAACACTGCAGAAGCAAAACTCTGAAATTATGGCCTACTTTAAGAAAATATAAGCTTGTGGTAGAAAGACCGAACCATGCAGAGATTCTTTTCATAGAACAGGCAGGGAAGCCATACAAGTGTACTGTAACCCAACAGCTCACTACCATTATCTGAGCACTTTCTATACAAGCACAATTTATGGCTTGGAAAAAATATATTTCAGAATGTCCTTTCCTTGAGTCTTGCTAGACCATTTCATAAAAGTGGGTTGTGTTCCCCCCACCAGCAGATTGGTGGAGACAAAGAACCAATGAAAAGTTCATTTTTCAATGACATCACTCCTATGCCTATTCGCCTCAGCCAACAGAGGTCCCTTTATTATTCATCCCAAAGCATACAGGAGAAATATGGCAAGCCTCACATGACCAATTGTGGGCAACAAAACATGATTAACAGAAGAGAACGATGTACAGGAAAGCATAAACAGAACGTTGTCAGTAGAAGATGAACCTGCAGAGCACAGAGTATAAAAATCATAGCAGACCCAAGGGTACCACAGCAGAAGAACAGAGTGAAGACAGTTTAAGGGTTAGGCCCGGACTGGTCTAGTGGGATTCAAGGACAGGACATTAACTGTTAAGTAAAAATGTCACCTTCCATATCATCCTGCTAGACCAGTCCAGACAAGTGGGATGTACCAAAGCTACAATACCACTGGGCAGGAAGACAGCAGCTCACAAAACCCTTGCGCCAAAGTCTGTCTCTGCCCATGCGTGAACATCAAAGTGGAAAAGCTTGACAGGGGGGAAGTGATGCCCACATTGCTGTACGACAAATGTCTGCAGGGACCACAGAGCTCTGTTCTGCCCACAAGAACGATTGTGCTTGGGTAGAAGGGGTGCAGAAACATTCCAAAACTGGCCGGTTCTGCAAGAGATATGCTGAGGCAATGGCTTCCTGAATCCAGCGTCACAAAGTCAACTTGGCCGCCATATCACCCTTGCACGGGCCAGCAAAAAAATAATAAAAAAAAAAGGTTGGATTTACGAAAGGAATTCATAACCTCTAAGTACAAGAAAAGCACCCTGCGGACAGCCACAAGTCACTAAAAACAGAATTCTCACCCCCTGAGACCCTAAAAGTACGGGATGCAGACCTCCCAATCAAGCCCTCCATAAAATACCTTGGAGTAATACTGGACCATCGCCTGGACTTTAAAGAACATATCAACCGCACGGTGAAAACCATTTATTTCAAGATAAGGACCCTACGCCATCTGAAAAACATGCTTGAACCAGACAGCTTCAGAACCATATTCCAAACCATAATCACACCCCACTTCGACTATGCGAACATAATACTCCATGGTCTTCCTAAAAACACCCTAAATACTTTACAACTTGCAATGAATGCCGCAGCCCGGGTACTATATGGCGCTTCAAAGAGCGAACATATAACACCCATCCTAATGGAACTTCACTGGCTCCCCATATACTGCAGAATAGCATATAAAGCTCTTCTCATGACATTTAAAGTGATAAATAATTTAGCTCCTTCAATGTCTAAACTCCTCCATCCCACCCCCGACATCAGAGCCAGGAGGTCAGCAGCGACAAACACCCTAGTTACACCACCTGAGACCACAAAATGCAAACGTTCAACTACAGACAGGGCCTTTGCATACTACGCTCCTAGATGTTGGAACAACCTACCCCCCAACATAAGAGCTATTACTGACCTCAAGCATTTCAGAAAAGCCATAAAGCATCACCTCTTCATTCTGCATTTCCAAGGCTCATTATCATCATTCTAAAATGCACAGTAAAATTGTAAATACCTCATACTAAGAAATTCTATCCTTTGTATATAGATCTTATTTATAAATATGTACAAAGTTTCTCAAAGTATAAAAGTTCTTTATAAATATGTACAAAGTTTCCCATGGTTAAATTCCTAGTTGTATTTGCCTGTTATATGTAAACTCATTACAGTCTGTTGCGTGCAATGAGTATTCTGTTTAATGTAAACCGCGCTGACGAAAAAGAGTGCGGTATAAAAACTATAAATAAATAAAAAATAAATAAAGTGGAAGATCCTTATCCTTCAACACTGCTCCTTAGCGAGGAAGGGCAGGCAGACCATCTGGCTCATATGAAAGGAAAAAGCATGTTAGGCAAGAAGGAAGGCATCGGCCAAATGGAAATTGTCTTTGAAAAAGACAGATAAGGATCATAGCATGAGGGAGCCTACAGGTCGTAAATCCACCTTGCGGAATAAATCGCAACCAGAAGACAGTCTTGATCGTCAAATCCTTTAAGGTAATGTGTGTCAATGGCTCAAGAGAGCCATCAGAACCCTGAGCACCAAAGGGAAGAACAGATGCAGAACCCCCTGGAGAAGTGCAAAATGTTTGGGTGCAAGGCCAGAGACTTACCAGCTACTGGACCTTGGCAACAGGCCAAAGCTGCCACCTAAACCTTCAGGAAGCTAAGGCCCTTCTCCAGGTAATCCTGCAGAAAAGACCAGCACAGAGGGCACCTTGGTCACCTCAGGAGCCAACTGCCAAGCACAGCATCATCGCTCAGAGGAACCAAATTTGCAAGCATGCTAACTTGGGAGATCTCCTGCAGGTTCTGAGCAGAGACCATCACTGGACAGTAACTTTTATGCACTAGACAACTCCTTTCAAGAGAAAAGTCATAAGCAAGAAGGGAGCCGGGTCCTCCAGGACGATCAGTCCCTGCTGCAATAGGCCCTGAGATTGAGGCAAACAAAGAGGAGCTGCCTGCAGAAGCAGCATCAGTTCTTCAAATCAAGCTCTCCTCAGTCCACCCGGCATCACCAGAACAATCCTGCCTGGATGGCGTTCTATACACCTAAATGACATGCCTTCACCAAGGGGCCACAGATGAAACATACAGCAGGTAGTGACTTGGCCAAAGCTGGGTCAGAGCATCGACAGCCTCAGATCCTGTCTGAGTGGTGACTAAAGAAGCATCAAACTTAGCACTGGAGCAGCCACCATCAGATACATTTCGGGGCAAATCCAGCAGCATAGAATCAACCGAAATGCCTCATGACAAACTCACACTCTCCAGGATCCAGAGTGAGCCGGCTGAGGAAGTCTGCTTCCAAATTGTCCGCTCTGCACATTGCCAGGATGGACAAGGTTAGGAAGCTCTTGTCTGCCCAGGCAAACAGGAGAGCCATCTCCAGAGTTACCCTGGCACTCCTCGTGCTGTCTTGCCAATTGACATATGCCACCGCCATGGCGTTGTCTGAAAACACTCGAACAACCTGGCCCTCAAACAGGGGTCGGAAACGCAGAACAGCCAACCTGATGACCCTCGCCTCAAGGCGGCTGATGGACCACACAATTCCCCTGCATTTCCAATGGCTCTGTGCTGTACGGTTCTGGCAATGGGCTCCTGGCATCCATTGTTAGAAGAATCACAGAGAAATCGTCCAGTGGCATGCCCTTCCTCAGAAGACAGGGCTGCTGCCATCACTGCAGGCCAAACTTCAATATGAACGGGAGTGGGAGCCAGTGCTTGGACCCCTGAGAACTCAGGGACCACTGAATCAGCAAGGATTGTTGGAGCTGTTCTATGAATGCACACCCACAGCATATTCTCTATGGGTGCCACCATCAATCCGAGCAACTGAAGATAATCCTGGATTCTGTGAGCCTGCTGTGCACAGAACAGCGACAAGCAATCCAATAGTCTTGATTTTCTCCTCCGTCAGGAACACTCTGCCCACTAGAGTGCAGAAATGTGATCTCAAACTCGAGGCTAGGAAGGCAAAAGCTGGCCCTTCCCAGATTGATCATCCAACCGAAGCCTTCTAAAAGGACATCAATCAGGACACCACCTCGGATTCTTCTGGAAGGGAATAGGCCCAGATGAAACAGCCATCCAGATATGAATTAGCACAAATTCCTTGGTGCCACTATCACCATGACTGTGGAGAACATATTCGGGGCAGCGGAAAGCCCAAAAGGGAGGGCAGCAAAGAGATAGAGGGGGCCAAGCACAGCAAAAAATACAGATATTTTGCTTATTGACCCGGATCGGGATATAAAATATGCCTCGGCCAGATCCAAAGAAGCCAAGAACTCCACTCGACACACTGCTTAAGTCACGGAGCTCAAGTTTCCATAGGGAGGTGCAGAATGAGCAAATGCTCGTTGACCCCCAAGGTCCAGAATAGGCCAGAGAGAATTGTCCTTTTGGGGCACCATGAAATAGATGGGAGAATCAGCCCCTGACCCGCTCGACTGGTAGGATGGGCATCACTACCTTTGGAAGCAAATTCCTGTCCAAGGTGTCTCAGTTTTTTTGTTCCCTTTTCAAATCACAGACCCACAAAGGTAGATGACAAAGGCATCTGAAATAGGCTCTTTGCATTCCAGGACATAGCCAAGCTGAATGGTGTCTAGCACCCAACAATTCTTGATAACCCGGGCCCATTCCTAAAAGAAAAGGCAAAGCCTGCCTCCAACCAGAACCAGGGAATGTGCCCCCAAACCTGCATTGTGCAGCCCGGGAGGGTCTTCCTCTGGAAGGGAAAGAGTCCCTGGGCCCACATGCTCCATGAAAGGACTAAGAATGAGCCAGAGGCCCAAAAGCAGAGAGGAAGGTGGTTTTCTAGGTCAACAATGAGAGTTCCAAAAATTAACGAGAATCTGGCCAGTGCATCCTCTGTGAATAGGTGGAGGCTGCTGAGAAAGGAGCACCAGCCCGCTTTACAGGCACTCTGGACCTGTCTTCTGGAAGAAAATAAGATTTTGGTTTTACCAAGGTCCTTTATCAGTTTCTTCAAACTGGCTCCAAACAGAAGCTTCCCATTAAAAGACAGCTGGACCAATCAGGAGTTGGAATATGTGTCCACGTCTCAGTGCCAGAGCTAATCCAACACCCTGACACAGTGCATGCGCGGTCACCTTCTTGCCCAAGGGTACCATCTTGCCTCAGTCCAATGACATAGCTAAGATGACCAAAAAAAAAAAAAAAAAGAAAGCATAGTTACTCACCTGTAGCAGGTGCTCTCCAGAAACAGCAGGAATCAATCCTCCCATATGGGTGACGTCGGCACTGACAGTCCTGCAGAAGCATCTCTCCAGCTTTCAAAGCCAGCCTTTGGGAGATGCCACCATGCATGTGGTTCCCCTTCCTGCCAAAGGGTGCCATATTACTCAGTCAGATGATAGCTAGAGCAGACAAAAAAAGATGGGAAAAATAGTACAGCAACAGAGGGAGGAGGGAGGGTTGTGAGGACTGATTCCTGCTGTCCCTGAACACATTACAGGTGAGTAACTATGCTATCTCCAGGAACAAGCAGGGACAATAGTCCTTAGATATGGGACTCCCTAGCTACAAGCTACCGAGAACCTGCAGAAAAACACAGCCCAGCCATGAGCAGCCGCAAGCAAGTCTGAGAAAGACGAAGGACCCCAGTGTACAGGGAGGACCATCGCTCCGGTAGCCTGAACAAGAAGGGTCGGATGGTAGGAGTTGCCTAAACCCCAGATTATGGAGTATGGCCTGATTGAAGATGCTGTCCTGTCAGGACTCCCTCGTCAGGCAGTAGTAAGCTGTGAAGTGAGGAACAGGTGGTGGCCCATAGGGACAGAGTGTAGGCTTGCAATCGAGGTCACTATAGCCCTGATGTTGTGCACCGTGTTCCAATGAGAGCCCAGTCTGATCGTAGGCAAAGGTGATGTAGTCTACCACCCAGATGGAAAAGGTCTGCTTGGTAACAGCCTCCCCCAGACAGAGGTCGTATAAAACGAAAAGCTGTGAGGTTTTGCGGTGTCCCCGAGTATGTTGCGAGTAGAACAGGGCCCTCTCCAGAGTATGGAAAATGGCACCGCCTTATCGGAATGGGGGTGTGAAAAGAAGGTGGTGCGCACCATCTCCTGGATGAAGTGGAAGGCGAATACCACCTTTGGAAGGAATTTAGGATGGGTGCTAAGCAGGATCCTATTCTTGTAGAATCTGGTGTACGATGGCTTGGCTACCAAGGACTGAAATTCGCTGACTCTGCAGGGAGAGGCGAGCACCATCAGGAAGACAACCTTCCAGGATAGATAACGCAAATGGCAGGTAGCCAGTAGCCAGAGGTTTGAAAGGCAGATTAGTGAGCTGCGTCAGAACCATGCTGAGGTCCCATAACGATGGGGGTGAGCGGATGGGAGGCTTAGAGAGCAGGCAGCCTCGCATAAATTGGGTAATGAGGGGCTGCACGAGAGGGGTTTGCTCTCTACAGAATGATGGTCCATCAAAAGCTCGCTTAGGTGCATTCTGACAGAGTTGGACTTGAGTCTGGTTTGCAAAAGGTGAAGCGAGTACTGCAGCACTGTGTGCACCTGGCAAGCATAGCCAATCTCCCCTGCTGTAGGTAGGGCAGCAACATTCCAAGAGAGCATCTTGAACGTCTCCCACACCAGAACTTGTTCAGGTTTCACAAGTCCAAGATGGGTCTTAGGCCCCCTGTTCTTTTTGGGATCAGAAAGTAATGGAAGTAGAACCCCTAGTCTCTGAAGTGGAGAGGTACTGGTTCCACGGCTCAGACCCTGATGAGGCCTGCGAGTTCTTGCAGTAGCAGGGCCCAGTGCAGGGGAGTCCAAGGAGGCTCTCCTGGAAAGAAAGGGGGAGGGTGTCTGGTCCAAGTGAAGGAGAAAGCCTTCTTTGACCACCTGGAGAGCCCAGATCTCAATAGTTATAGCTGGCCACTGATGGGCAAAGTTGATCAGGTACCTCCCTGCTGGCAGCTGTTCCCTTCTGGAAGGAGAAGCTATTCTCAGGGAGTCAAAATTCTGACCCAGCCTGGGCAGGAGCCAGTGTTTGGGGCTTAGAGCCCTTAGACAGATTTGTATACCACCTTATCCTACAATCAAAGTGTTCACATCATAATTGGAGGGTTACATTTAACATGAGGGTATTTAACATTATACAATGAACTCGTGTGTAGTTGGGATGAGTGGGTATCTAGTTGGCAGAGGCTTGTGGTGGCCTTGGCCCGAACCTCTGCCCTGTTGACCCTGCTGCAGGGTCTGGGGATTCTGGTATAGGGGATAGTCATGGTAAGGATGGCCTTTTCTGTGAAAAGGAGGCCTCTTTCCTGACTATTTCTTCTTGGGAAGAGTGGAGATCTTTTTGGAGAGCTGAGTTTGTGTAAAGTACTGTGTCTCTCTCAGCCACCTTGTTCTCCATCAGTTTGCCTTAGAGATTTTCACTGAGACAGGGGACGTCGAGGAGTTTCTCCTGTACCCACTGCTCGAGGTCAGATGCTGGAGCCATGCCTGGCGTCAGGCTCCAATGCCAGCGGTGGCAACCTTCACGTTAGACTCTAAGTTGTTGTAGGTGGCTCAAGACATGCACTTCGAGCACTCCAATGCACTTTGAGGGTTTAGAATTGCTGGAGGTGATCTCCACTGAAACCCACCGAGAAACCTGCAAGTTCTTTTGCTGGGTCTCTAAGATACATGCCAATACAAGCTTACCAGTATATATCTGGCAACTCAGCATCAAACCCTGGAACCTTGCACGTGACTTGCCGTGAGTCCCCGATTCCCAGGATGAGGTCTTCTAGGATTATTTCTTCTTGCACTCCTGCTCCGGAGGACCCTTGGAGTGTCCACGAACCCAAATCGGGCACTGAGAGGGCTTTACACGACTGCGGATCCGTGCAGAGCTGAATCTGATCTGTGGAAGATATCCTGCTACTGCCAACGACTTTGGATGGCCTTAGTGGACATCTTTTTGCATAGGGCACAAACCTCTGGGTCATGGTTGGCACCTAGACACTGGAGGCAGCAGTTATGTGTATCAGTTAGGGACATGCTCTTTGTGCACTGATCACACTTTTTGAACCCACAGGCCATTGGGGCAAAAAGAACCCTGCAAGGATGAAGACCTTCGACAGCCAGTAAAAGGCACGAAACAGTGCTGGGGGAAAAAAAATAAATCTAAAACTGTTCAGAGATTTGAAGTAGAGGCGACAGGTCTCAAAGGCAGGAAAGACTGGTGCTAACTGGAGAAGGAAATGTACTTTGGTGCACTACAAAAATCAACTTTTTTCCAGGAGAAGACAGACATCTGTAGGGCTCTGCAGAAAAAGGGAGAAGATAGCACCCTTGGGCAGGAAAGGGACCACGCATGCATGGTGGCATCTCCCAAAGGCTTTCTTTGAAAGCTGGGGAGATGCTTCCATGGGGTTCCGTCAACAACGTAACCCATATTTGAGGGCCGACTTCCTGCTTGTTCCTGGAGAAAGCAACATACAGTAAATAAGCAACTCCAAGGGGAGGAGAGAGAGTTGCGAGGCATGATTCCTGCAGTTCCTGGGCAACACCTGTTAAAGATGAGTAACTGCTTTTTCTGGGAACAAGCAGTCCTCACATATGGGACTCCACAGCTACATGCTACCAAGATCCTGTAAAAAACACCATGGTCACATGCAAAGGATGAGCCATGAGTTGCAGCGGTTGAGTCCCAATTGAGAGGCTCTCGCAAGACCCAAGTGTCTGGCAGGGAAACAGCACTCCAGTAACCTGAACACAGAAGGGTCAGAGGGCAGATGTTGCCTACACCCCAAATTGGTTATGGAGTATGGCCTGGTCAAAGGTGCTATCCCATTGGGACTCCCTCTCCAGGCAGTAGTGAGCTGTGAAGGTATGGACCAACGTCCAGGTGGCGGCAGTCAGATTTCCATCACAGGTATGGATCGCATATTTGCTATGGAAGTAGCTGTGGCCCTGACACAGTGTGCCATGACCCGCTGGTCTAATGAGATGCCTGACTGCTCATAGGCGAGGGTAATGCAGATTCTGGGTTTAGGCATTTCCTGCCTGCCGACCCTTCTTGTTCATTCTACCAGAGCGATAGCTCGCCCTGTACACTGGAGTCTTTAGTCTTTTCTCAGACTCATGGCTGCGCCGTGTTTTCTGCACGTTCTTGATAGGCTGTAGCTAGGAAGTCTCATATGTGATGACTGACTTCCTGCTTGTTCCTGGAGAAAGCATAATTACTCACCTGTAACAGGTGTTCTCCAGGGGCAGGAGGCATCAGCCCTCACAACCCTCCCTCCTCCCCTTCGGGTTCCTGTACAATTTTTGCCATTTTTTGTCGGCTCTAGCTATGTCATCTGACTGAGTAAGATGGAACCTTGGGCAGGAAGAGGACCAGGAATGCATGGTGGCATCTCCCAAAGGCTTTTTTGAAAGCTAGGGAGATGCTTCCGCAGAGTTCCTTCAGCACAGACGTCACCCTTATGTGAGGGCTGATTCCAGCTGTCCCTGGAGAACACTTGTTACAGGTAAGTAACTATGCTTTCTCCAGGAACAAGCAGGAAGTCGGTCCAAACCCTGTCCTCCTGCCAGCGGCGGAGTGGGATTTCAACGTGGTGCTCTCGCAGCTCATTAAGCTGCTGTTTGAGCCCCTGGCTACCTGCCACTTGCTGTATCTCTCCTGGAAGATTGCCTTCCTGGTAGCACTCACATCAGCTCGCAAAGTTAGCGAGCTCCAGGCTCTGATGACAGAGTCCCCCTATATGAGGTTCTACAAGAACAAGTTGGTGCTCAGCACACACCCCAAGCTTCTGCCAAAGGTGGTGTCCCCCCCATCCACCTCAAACAGGAAGTGGTGCTTCCCACTTTCTTTCAGAGTCCTCACACTGACAAGGCAGAAACCATCTTCCATACTTTGGATTGTAAAACAGCCCTATCCTATCTGCAACGGACTCAGGGCCACAGCAAAGCACCTCAGCTTTTCGTATCCTGACCCGTCGACTGGAGCTCCCAGTGACTAAGCAAACTGTCCACTTCGATGGTGGACTGCTGTGAGCAGCCAGAAGCGAATCCTAGGAAAGATTCTGATGACCCCAGTATCCAGGGAGAACCATCATTACAGTAGCCTGAACAAGAAGGGTCAGAAGGCAGGAGTTGCCTAAACCCTGAAAAGATTACAAAGTACTGGCTGAAGACACTGTCCTGTTGGGAACTCACTCTCTCTCTCTCCAGGCAGTAGTGAGCTGCAAAGGTGTGAACCGAGGACCAGGTAGCAACCCAGCAGATGTCTGCCATAGGGACAGAGCACAGGATTGTGACTGAGGTCACAATAGCCCTGACATTGTGCACCATGACCCAGCACTCCAATAATAGCCCAGCCTGATCATGGGCAAAGGCGATGCAGTCCGCCACCTAGGTGGACAGGGTCCACTTGGTAACCGACTCCCCCAGTTGACTGCGGTCGTATGAAACAAAAAGCTGTGAGGCTTTGCGATGGCCATGGTTATGCTACAGGTAGGACGACAGGGCTCTTTTATAATCCAGAGTATGGAGAACAGCTGCTGCCTTGTCAGAGTGGGACTGTGGAAAGAAGTTGGGGAGCATCACCTCCTGGTTGAGGTGGAAGGCAGATACCACCTTTGCCAGAGGTTTGAAAGACCAGAGGTAGCTAGAGGTTCAAAAGGCGGCTTGGTAAGCTGCGTGAGAATCACATTGAGATCCCATTCTGAAGGAGGCAGCCAGATGGGAGGCTTAGAGAGCAGCAAGCCCCGAATGAATCAAATAATGAGGGGTTGTACAGAAAGGGGTTTGCCCTCTATGGAGTTATGGTGTGCGGAGAGCATGCTCAAGTGTACCCTTGAGACTGTCTGCGAGAGGTAGAGCAAGTACTGCATCATCTTGCGCACCTGGCCAGAGAACAGGTCTATCTGTTGCTCCATACACCATATGGAGAATCTGTGCCACTTAAAGGTGTAGGCCCATCTTGTGGAGTCTTTACAAGAGGCCAGAACAACTACCTCTACCTCCCTTGGGAGGTTGAAGGGTGCTAAGGCTACCCATTTAGCAGCCATGTTAGCAACAGGGAGTCCAGGTTGGGGTGGAGAAGTGAGCCGTCCTCCTGGATCTGTAGTCCCGGGGCACTCCCAAGAGGGACAGTGAGCTCTGTCGAGAGGCGGAACAGGGGAAACCAAGGCTGTCTGGGCAACTCGGGGCCACCAAGATCATGGAAGCCTTCTCACACAGGACCTTGTAGAGGATCTGGGCAATTAGTGGCATGGGAGGGAAGGCATACAGAAGACCATCTGACCAGAGATGAGAAAGGAATCTGCCACTATCTGGGACAGGTGCAGGTGGAGAAAGCAGAAGCTGGGCAGCTGAGCATTGGCTGGGCTGACAGAGGTCCAAACTTGGGGTTCCCGATAGTCGGAATAGCTGCTTTGCCATCCTGGGGTCTAGGCACCACTCGTGCAGCTGGAGAACCCTGCTTAGCCTGTCCACCAGGGCATTGTCTTGGCCTGGAAGGTATACTGCTCTGAGCATTCCCTGGCTGGTTGCATACAAACAGAGGGCTACTGCTTCCTGGAAGAGGTGCTGAGACCCCATGCCCCCTGCTTGTTCAGATAAACCAAACAGACAACCAGGTCGCAATATCCTAACACTGACTGATTCCGCAGGCAGTGGTGAAAGGCCTTGATAGCTAGAAAGGTGGCCTGGAATTCCAGCAGGTTGATCTGCTGCTGGCTCTCCTTGAGAGGCCAGTTGCCCTGCATGCGCAGATCCTACTAGGCTGAGGTGCCCACTGTGAAGGAGGCATCTGTAGTGAGGATCCTCTGGGGATATGGGTGTTGAAGTGGCTTGCCCTTATGCAGATGCTGTGCATCCTGCCACCAAACGACTGACTCTGCCAGTTGACAACACTGAGATCCTGTCCCATAGCCTGCCCGTGGCTTCAGTCCACTGAGTGGAGGCACCACCAAGTTGCTCACATGTTGAGGCAGGCATTGGGGACCACATGGACTGTGGAAGCCATGTGGCCTAGCAGGCATAGCATGGACCGTGCCGACAGCATGATGGCACTGCACCTCTGTCACCAGGGTCCTGAGGGGATCTGCACTGTCCAGGGGGAGGAAGGCACTGGCTTGGAGAGTGTCCAGACGAGCCCCTATGAACTTCAGGTCCTGTGTTGGAGTGAGGTGGGATTTGGGATGGTTTATCACAAGCCCCAGATGTTGTAGGACATTGATGGTGTGGGCCGTGGCCTATTGCACCTCTGAGGAAGCATCCCCCTTTTACTAGCCAGTTGTCCAGGAATGGAAAGACGAAGGCCCCTTGGAGACTGAGGTAGGCGGCCATCATTGCCAGGCATTTGGTGAAGACTCTTGGTGTGGAGGCTAGGCTGAAAGGTAGTACCTTGTACTGGTAGTGGTCGCCCCCAACCATGAACCTCAGATACTGCCTGTGGATGGGGTGGATAAGGATGTGGGTATAAGCATCCTTTATGTCTAAGGAGCATAACTAACCTCCCTGCTGGAGGTAGGGCAGCAATATTCCAAGGGAAATCATTTTGAACTTCTCCCACCTCAGGAATTTGTCTAGGTTTCTCAAGTCCAGGATGGGCCTTAGGCCTCCAGTTCCTTTTGGGACCAGAAAATACCAGGAGTAGAACCCCTTTTCCTTTTATGTGGTGTGGTGTGGTACAGGCTCCACGGTCCTGTCCCTGAGAAGGTTCCTGCTGTAGCAGGGTCTGGTGTAGGGGAGTCTGAGGGAGCTCTCCTGGAAAGAAAGGGGGAGGCATCTGGTCCAAGTGAAGAAGGCAACCTTCCCTGACCCCTTGAAGTGCCCAAGAGTCTGTGGTGATGACAGACCACCAGTGGGCAAAAAGAGTCAGACATCCACCCCACTGGTAGCTGGTCCCCCATGGGTTGAGAGACTATGCTCTGGGAGTCAAACTCAACCCAGTCTGGGCTGGAGCTGGTGTCTAGGGCTTGGGGCCTTTAGGCTTTCATGGGCCCTGGCCCACTCCCTTGCTTCAATGACCCTGCTGGTGGATTGGGGGGGGCAGGGGTGTTGATATGGGGGATAGCCTCGGTAAGGCTGACCTTTCCAGTGGAAGGGAGGCCTTTTCCCCAATGGTTTCTTCTTGGGAAAAGTGGAGGTCTTCCTGGAGAGCAGAGTCTTGGTGACATACTCTGTCTCGATCTCTATGCCTTATCCTCCATCAGCTAGCCGAAGGTTTTCACCAAGGCAAGGGATGCTAAGGAGTTCCTCCTGGACCCATCTGCTCGAGGCCCGATGCCTGGAGCCAGGCGTGGCATTGGGCACAGATGCCTCCAGTGGCCACCCTCACGTTAGACTCGAAGCTGTTGTAGGCAAGTACTTTCAGCACTCTGATTTCATAAGGATATGTAATCACTGGATGTGATCCCTGCAGAAATCCACAAAAATCTCAGTTCCTTAGTCATGTCTCGGAGATACATGCCAATATACAGCTGATATGCTTGTATTCAACAAGCCAGCATAGAGCCCTGGTAACATTTTTGCCTGAGGGCATAGAGGGCGCACGACTTCCTGCCCAGGGCACTGAAGAGAGTGTTTTCAGGCTTTTCTATCGATGCATGGCCGACTCGATTACCATGGAGGTGCGAGGGAATAGCATCTTCCTGAAGCTGAGGCCATGCTGGACCCAATACATAGTGTCCAGGTGCTGGCTAACAATCAGCATAGATGTCAGTGTTTCCCACATCCAGAGGTGGTGCCACCTGAGGATGGTGGGATGGGAACCTTAAGGGTTTTCTTAGTTGGGGCTTAGTATTGGAGGATTTCGAGTTCCTCTGTGTGAGGGTCCTCCTCCGAGTCTGTGGTGAGGGACAATGCCTTTGCAATGTCTGGACAAGCTCGAGGAATGAGGTGTCCTCTGGCGGAGACTGGTGCCTCTATGCCGGCAAAGACAGATCTGAGGGGAGATCAGTTTGCTCATTTCTCCGGGGAAGCCTCGTCCTCAGACTCCCAGTCTGAGTAGTTTGAGGACTCGAGGCCTGATGGCTCTAGGGGCGCTGTCGGGTCCAGCCTTTGGTGAACTGCGGCTGCTGCTTGGCTGGAGACAGAAGCGGTTGCTGGGGATGATCTTGCTCCCAAGGACCAGGAACAGGATTGAGACCCTTGCCGAGGATCAGCTTAAGGCATAGGGCTCTTGAAGATCTTTGGCATCAAGGTCCCTGTGGTCTCGGCACATGCCCTGGCAGGGCTTGGCATTGACACTTGCTGCGAGGCAAGGTAGAAACGCTGTGCTCCAATGCCATCTTGGCTTCTCGCTCAGGAGTTGCAGCCTTTGATGACCAGGATGGGTGATGAGAGGGAATCTTTGACAGGATGGGTCTCGGGGGTCCGAGATCTGTTGCCGAGGCCTTGCTGTTTGCTCTGGGGTACCTTTGCTGGCCGCTCCCACGCAGACTCCTCTTGATACTTTTCGGGGGCTGTGGGACCTCACAAGAGGCCCCTCAAAAATTTTACGCTCTCGCTCTGGGGAACCCTTATCGGAGTGTGTGTGCCCACTTGGGCACCGCAGGGGCTTTATGCGATTGAGGATCCATGCAGGGCCTTAAAGCATGTGGCTACTGGGGATACCAGGGCTGAATCTGACCTGTGGAAGATGTCATCCGTACTGTTATTGTTTCTATCCATCTCATTGCCGGCCTTCCTCTTTTACGGTGACCTTCTACATTGCCAAGTGGACATCTTTTTCACAGGGGGCACACCTCCGCATCATGGTCAGCACCTAGATACCGGAGGCAATAGTCATTTGTGTCAGTAAGGGACATGTTCTTCAAGCACCGATCACACTACTTAAACCCACTGGGGCAAAAAGGACCCCAGCGAGGTCAAAGACATTCGAAGTGGCCAGTGGTTAGAAAAGGGGCAAAACTGCACTGGATGAAAAAACCTAAACTAAACAAGTTCCGAGTCCCGAAGCAGAGGCAAAAGGGCTCAGAAGCGGGAAAGGGACTGGTGCTAACTGAATGATACACTTTAATGCATCAGAAAAGCAACTTTTTTCCAGGGAAAGAAGACTAACATCTGTAGGGCTCCGCGGAAAAAGGGAGACCGAAGATGGCACCCTTTGATGGGAAGGGGACCACACATGCATGGTGGCATCTCCCAAAGGCTTTCTTTGAAAGCTGAGATGCTTCTGTGGGAGCTCCACCAGCATTGACAACACCCACATGTGAGGGCCGACTTCCTGCTTGTTCCTGGAGAAAAGCAGAGATCAGAATCTGGAGATGAAGCACCTTGCTTGCCACAGGTCAAACATTCCTGGAAGACGACAGTTACATAAGTATTACAACAGCATGCACTAAAGGCATGCATTAACTGCGCTTTTATGCAACACGTTACAGGTACTAGGGATGGAGCATGTTGGAGCAGCTTGGGTGAACTGCATGACCACAAGGCGCACAATAGGTAAAGATGCTATTAACGCATGCACAGAACGATGGGAAACCCCCACACTGCACCTATAGTCACCAGTGGTCCACTCTGAATTGCATCCTAAGACGACTGAATCGGGAGCCTCCAACAAGGATAATGACCAAGTCAAGCCTTGGTACTCACCCCTGGGTAGAGGATCTGTGCCGGGTTCAGCTCTACTCACCTGAAACTGTGCTACTGACTGGCTGTGCAGCACTGCATTTAAGGTGACAAATCCCTGAGAGCACCTTCTTTGGGAGAGAGCAGGGGGGAGAGGGCGCTTAGGTTGTGTGAGGCTGCTGCACTCTTCCAGATTCTAATTTAGTGGCTGCTCAGGCTCTTAGAGTGTGATTTGAACCAAAATTGCCCTCTTCCTATGGCTACTGGAAAAGACTGCAGTCTAGTGGAATCTCCCACGTTGTGCTCAAATGAGTCACCTTGTTTCTCAAGGTGGTCTTTAGCATTTAATGAACCTTTTCCTCTCAATCCTCAAATTTTCTTCAGGGAGGAGAAAATCTATCATCTGCTGGAGAAAAGAAATATTGATAGCTGAGGCGAATAGAGGCATAGGAATGTCATCACTGAAACCTGGACATTTCATTGTTTTTGTCTACATCAATCTGCTGGGAAAGGAACACAACCCACTTGTCTGGACTAGTCCAGCAGGACGCTATGAAAACATTTTCTTTACATGTTCTTACCTAGAAGCCTTTTATTGATCTAAAGGAATACTGTGGTTATCAGGAGTTACTCTGCTTGAATGAACATGGGCACATACTCTGACTGGATGGGAAAGTCAGTCTTTCAACTCTCATATAAAAGGGCATGTTTAATAGCCCATGCTAACCATTAGCCCAGCTTATTTGTACAGCTGTGGTCAACGTTATTGGCACCCTTGCATTTTAGGTATAGTGTGTACAATAACGAGAAATAAATGGAAATAGTCCAACTGTATGTCATCACAATATTTTAATTGTACGTTCAAAGGTATACAACAAAAAGATGTCCATGTAACATTTGTTTTCCAAAATTTCTACATAAGTATGACCTGGACAGGATTAAATGACATCCTTCACTAATATTTGGTTGCACGAACCTTGGCAGTGATGACAGCCACCAAATGTTTCTTGAAGCCATATATATGCTTCATAGATCTGTCTGCTGGTAGTTTCTCCCATTCTTCAACTACGATTTGTTCCAGCTCATGTTTCTGGGATTCCTTTTACCAATTACAGATTTCAGCTCTTTCCAAAGGTTCTCAATTGGATTGGGATCAGGACTCATGGCTAGCCAGTTTAAAACAGTCCATTTGTTCCTTTTTCATCATTCTTTTGTATTTATGGATATCTGTTTTGGGTCACTGTCCTGCTGGAGGATCCCTGACCGTCAACCCAGACCCTAGCTGACACTAGGTAGCCCATTTTACTCCAAAATACCTTGGAAGTCCTCTGACTTCATGATTCCTCTAATATGCTCCAGGTCTCCAGTTCCTGAGGCAGCAAAAGCCACACAACATTATGGAACCCCTACCATATTTAACAGCAAGGGTGTTTTTTTCCTTATAAGCTTCATTTCTTCACCTATAAATGTATCTCTGGTCTACAATACCAAAGGGCTCAAGTTTGGTTTCATCAGTCCACAGAATATTTTCCCAGACAGATTGTGGTTTCTCAAGGTGGGTTTGGGCAAAAATCAGGCTTACTTTTTTATGTCTGTAACCGAGTGGGGGGGGGGGGGGGGGAGGGCGGTCCTCCTTAGTCTTCACCCATGAAGCCCTTTGTTTTCGCGATGTATGGTGCGGGTTGAAACCACTCTAGATTACTCCAGGTCAGCCTTAAACTCTTTGGATGTTGTACATGGTGTTTTTCAAACAGTTTGCACTAACATTCAAAGATATCTTGTATTGTTTTTTTCCCACCATGTCCTGGGAGGTTCTCAACAGTTCCATGAGCAGAAACCTCCTTAACATTGTAAACTGTAGACACAAGAATCCCAAGGTCTTTGGAGATGGTCTTGTATCCCTTTGAAGTTTGATAATGGCTTTTCTGAAGGTATCAGGCAGCTCTTTTGTGAAAATGAAACAGGGAGCGAATGTGGCCATTTTAAACATTAGAGCCATCATTCATTGGTTGATTCAAGTCATGCGAGTACTGACAATTGATCACATGTGTATCTAATTTTACTGCAATAGCAATGGGTTTCTTTTGTTCAAACTGATTTAAATTGTTTTTAAAGGTGCCAATAATCATGTCCTACTATTAAACCCAATTGTTCAATGGGTATAATTGAGACACCAAAAAAGAAAAAACCTCCCAAAGAAAAATTACAACTAACCAATTTAACACAAAAACAGTTTTGAAAATATATTTGAAAAGAAAAACGACAAATCTTAAGCACTATTCTTCAGAGAATTCCGAAAAGCAAAATTAGACTTACCTGCTAACTGTTGTTCCTTGAGGACAACAATACATTGAAGATATGCAACCACCTGCCCACCCCACAAACTACAAAATAAAGCAAAAAGCATCTCAAAAACAGCCTCTTACCCACAAGCACCCCAATCTATACAGGAATTCAAACTATTCAGTTCCACCATATCAAGCAGAAAGATCTCTTTCTATTCACAGTATAACAAATGTTTCCACCATTCCCCAAATCAGGGTTCACCCGTTCAATACAAAAAAAAAAAGTTCTAAAAATGTATGATTGAGCCACTTACAATGCTTCACGAGTAAAGCTTCCAGAACTTCACAGACTAATCAACTTGTGTTTCAATAGTCTAGTCGGAAAAGAAGTGGTCTTGCCAACAGTTTTTTTACATTGGTAAAAAATGCTACACACTACAAAAGTCGAAGTACAACAAGTTATACAAGAATCACTTGTTCAATTCAATCAATTCCACAATGCCATCCAAGACCATGGTATCTGGACTATTCTCTTGAGTATCCAGAAGACTGATACTGGACCTGACCTGAGAAGCAGCAACAGGACATTATTGAAAAGCTGATTGGACAAGCCCCCCGAAGGAAGCAGTTGGCGAAATGCTGAGTTGGATGTCTTAGATGCCGTTGGGGAATTGATTGAATTGAACAAGTTGCACAGTGGAAAACTAAGTTATGCTGTATTTGTTATGCTCTGGCTGGATAATTGAATTATGGTGATGGCAAGACCGAGCATGCTTCAAAGGATTTCAGCTTGCTTTATAAAATTTAAAAATCAAAAAGTATAAGTAAAACACTTAGAAATTGGAAAGGAGGAGTTTTTTGGTCATTGATATAATGGGGAAGTGATGTAGCCTGAGTATGTTTATCTAAGCCTACATTTTAACACCAATGGTTCTGAGACCTTTTTCGCCTTCTATTATCCTGTTCATTTCCTTTCAGCCATGGACTAAGAATTGAGACTGCATACATAGTTGAGTGATTCTTGCATAAGTTGATGTGCTATCATTTTCACTCTGGAAGTGACCACAGTATCTGAAGTACAAGTAGTAAGAATTAGTCGTCACATATGGGTGACATCGGCGCAGATGGAGTTCGCATTAACATTTCCCCAGCTTTCAAAGAAAGCCTTTGGGAATACCACCACGCATGCATGGTCCCCTTCCTGCCCAAGGGTGCCATCTTGCTCAGTCGGATGACATAGCTAAAACGGCAGTCAAACAAAAAAAAACATTAGAACAGCAACTCTAAGAGGAGGGAGGGAGGGTTGTGAAGACCGAATCCTGCTGTTCCCAGAGAACACCTGTTACAGGTGAGTAACTGCTTTCTCCAGGAACAAGCAGAAAGTCAGTCAGTCATCACATATGAGATTCCATAGCTCCAGTCTGCCAAGGACCGAACCCTGACAGTACCAATGGCAACCAGTCGGGTGGTTGTGAGTTGCAGAAGGTGACTCCCCACTGAGAGACTCTGCAAGACCCTAGCGTCCAGCAACACTATCACTCCAGTAGACTGAACAGAGGGTCAGAGGCAGGAGTTGCCTACACTCCAAGGATATTATGCAGCACTGCCTGACTAAAGGCACTGTCCCTGAGGGATCTGCTTTCCAGGCAGTAGTGTGCTGCAAACGTATGAATGGATGACCAAGTGGCAGCTCTGCAAATTTCTGTCACGGCACAGAGTGGAGATGGGACACTGACGTGGCCATTGCCCTCATGCGATGTGCTGTGATCCAATGCTCCAGGGAGAGGCTCGCCCGCTCATAGGTGAAGGCAATGCAGTCTACCACCCAAGAGGATAGGGTACGCTTGGTTACAGGGGGTCCCAGTCTGCTGGGGGTCATAGGATACAAAAAGCTGAGGTGCTTTGCAGTGGCCCTGGGTCCATTGCAGATAGAAAGACAGGGCCTGTTTACAGTCCAGTGTGTGGAGTAG
The DNA here is from genome assembly GCA_033557465.1 of Ichthyophis bannanicus. Lineage (NCBI taxonomy): Eukaryota > Metazoa > Chordata > Amphibia > Gymnophiona > Ichthyophiidae > Ichthyophis > Ichthyophis bannanicus. The sequence goes on along the minus strand of CM066050.1, from coordinate 122,210,611 downwards.
GAGCTCCTCCCTGCCGGCATGAGGCCATGGATTGAAGGTGGGGAGTACGATCTCTTGGTTGAGGTGAAACAGGGTGAGTGTGGAGCACTACCCTGTTCTTGAAAAACCTGGTGTACGGGGAGGGGGGGGGTCTGCCACCAGCACTTGAAGCTCACTAATTCTGCAAGCTGAAATCAGGACCACCAAGGCGGCCACCATCCAGGATAGGTATCTGAGGTGGCAAGTAGCTCGAACAGTGGCCTATTCAGCTGGGAGAGCACCACGTTGAGGTCCCATTCTGCCGCTGGGAGGCAGACAGAGGGTTTGGAAAGCAGAAGGCCCTGTAGGAACTGGAAAACCAGGGGCTGGCTGGACAAGGGCTTTACCCCTACTGGGTGGTGGTGAGTGGCTATGGCGCTCAGATGCACCTGGACCGAGTTAGATTTCAGCCCTGCGCGTGACAGATGCACAAGGTACTAGAGTACCAGCTGGACATGGCAGGAGAATGGGTTCTCCTTCCTATCTGTGCACCACAGGGCGAAACTGAGCAAATTAAAGGTGTAAGCCCTCCTCATGGAGAGCTTCCTGGAGGCTAGCAAGATCTCCTCAACCTCTAGTGGTAGGTTGAGCGGGGTCAAGGCTACCTTCTTAACAGCCAGGCTGTTAGAGTCAATGACCCCACATTGGGGTGCAAAAGGGAGCTCTCCTCCTGAGTCAGGAGGTCCGGGGCTCAACCCAGGGGTTCTGGATTGTTGCAGTCAGAGCAGTAGTGAGAATCAGGGTTGCCTGGGCCACCTGGGGGTGATCAATATCACTGATGCTCTCTCGTTCTGAATTTTGAACAGAGTTTTGGCGACCAGGGGAGTCTGTGGGAATGCATACAGCAGTCCCTCGGACGATAAGATTAGGAACGTGTCTGCTGCTACACTCTGTGGGTGTGGCTGCCTGGAGCAGAAACGAGTCAGTTGCATGCTGTCTGGAGAGGCAAAGAGGTTCATCTTGGGCCAGCCCCAAAGGCAGAAGAGCTTCTTTGCCACTGCAGGGTCAAGACACCACTCGTGAGGGTGCACGGTTCTGCTGAGTCTGACCACCAGGTAGTTGTCCTGGCCTGGGAGGTAGACTGCTCAGAGGCATGCCACTGTGCACTGCAAAACAGAGGAGGGCTACAGCCTCCTGGCAGGAGTACAAGCCTGTGCCCCCTAGTTGTTTATATAGAACATTGTGACCTGGTTGCCCGTCTGCCCTATGTGCATTCCGCTCCCTCTTGCAAAGGATACCACCCGGAGTTCCAGGAAGCTGGTCTGTAGTAGAGACTCTTCCCTGGACCAGCAACCCTGAGTGCGGTGAACTCCTCAGTAAGCTCCTGCAGCCCTGGAGAGAGCCATCTGTCATCAGGGTACTCTGTGGTGGGAATGCCTAGAAGGGCATTCCTGCCTGGAGGTGGCCCAGGTTTTGCCACCAGTTGAGGGATCTCAACAACTAGCGGGAGATCCCAGGTCACAGGCCGACTCCGGGTCAGGACCACTGAAAACACAGGAACCACTGGTCTGTCTGCATGTGCTAGTGGGCTAGGGGTGTGACATGGACCATAGAGGTCATGCGGATGACATTATGATTTACACGCCTATCTCAATTGACAACCCAGACTACTCTAAAATAGACTGCCTAACACAAATGACAAGATGGTGTAAAGACAACAACCTCGCCATCAACTACAGCAAGACAGAGGCACTAATAATCACCCGCAACCCAGACTTCATCCACCCACCGGACATCAGAGTACAAAACACAACCATACCTTTGAAATCAGAAGTAAAATACCTTGGAGTGACCCTGGACAATGAACTAAGTCTCAAGACACACGTAAGCAAGACAATCCAAAATGTATACCACAGGATAAGAATCAGAAGACTCAAACCCCTCCTCACCACAGAACACTTCCGTAACGTATGCCAAGCTCTAATTACTCCCCTACTGGACTTCTGCAACCCCATCTACCTTGGGCTAACAAAACAAACACTCAAACCACTACAACTAGCTCAAAACACTGCAGCCCACATAATAGTTGGTTCAACAAGACATGAACATATTACTCCTGTTCTGAAAGGCCTACACTGGCTTCCAATCAGTTCTCGCATCAAATACAAAACAATCATAAACATATTCAAAATCAAACACCACACTTCAGCCAACAGCCTGCATACCCTCATACAACCAGACACCTGCACGCGCCCAAGAAGAAAAGGGACCGCCAACAGAGTAAACACCCCGAACGACTTCAGAAAAACCCGCAAGGACACCACTGAGAGAGCCCTCTCCCTGGCTGCCCCAACAATATGGAACTCCCTCCCGGACGAACTGAGATCGACAGATGACCTCAAAGACTTTCGCAAACAGCTGAAGACCGTAGTGTTCTATGAACAGTGTTGACATGTTACTTAATCATACCAACAAGAGCCACCTCCTTCCCCCCTCAACCGTGATAAGAAAATGTTCAACGGCACTTGATATATATTAAACCCTAATTACATAGAACAATGTATTATAGTTCACAATGTACATAGTTTAGAACAATGTATCATAGCTCATGCTGTACTATAGCTCACAATGTACCTAGTTCAACCTAATCTGTTACACTACCCTCTTACACGCAATTCATGACATTTATCACTGCATGAAATAGCCTTTCACTAATATTGATTGTATTGCTGTGACACCGCCTTGATTGAATGATAAGGCGGTATAGAAATACCGTTAAATAAATAAAGTCCTAGTAGACGGAGGAGGTGGTGAGCTGGCACTGTTCTGCAGTGTTGGACCTCTCCTGCCAGCTCTTTGAGGCTTTCTGACCTGTCCTGAGGGAGAAGGGCTCTGGCCAACATCGTGTCCAGCTGAGCACCAATGAACTCTAGGTCTTGCACCAGAGATGTGATTTGGATTAATTGATGACAAACCCCAGGTGCTGCAGGATGGTGATATGTTCTGTAACTTAACTGGCCTCTGCAGCTGTGCTGCATCTGATGAGTCAGTCGTCCAAGTAGGGAAAGGTGAACACCCCTTGTAAACGCAGATGGGTGGCTACCACTGCTAGGCACTTTGTGAATACATTCTTGGCGAGGAGGCCAGGCTGAAGAGAAGTACCTTGTCTTGGTAGCGGCATCCCACTACCATGAATCTCAGGTATTGCCGGTGAAATGGGTGGACCAGGATGTGGTCCAAGGAGCAAAGCCAAAGTCAATCTCCCTGGTGGAGGTAGGGCAGCAGTGTCCCAAGGGAGAGCATTTTAAACTTCTCCCTCACCAGGAACTTGTTCAGGTCTCAGAGGTCCAGGATGGGCCCGAGACCCCCAGTTCTTTTGGGGATAAGAAAGTACCTTGAGTAGAAGCCCTTGCCCCAGAAGTGCTGGGTAACAGGCTCTACTGTCTCATCCGTTAGTAGACCTGCTAGCTCTGAGAGCAAGAGGGCCTGGTGAAGGAGAGGTTGCACTTGGCTGGAAAATGCCCCGGAGGTGGTAGCTGGAAGCGGAAGTGGTAACCCTCCTTCACCACCTGGAGCACCCACTGGTCCAAGGTGACCTCAGGCCTCCTATGGGTGAAGAGTGCCAGGCGGCCCCCTGTGGGCTGGTGAGGGTCTCCCAGTGGGAGGGAAGATCTGCCCTGGGAGTCAAAAGCTCCCACCAGGTTGAGCAGGAGCTGGTATCTGCTGTTTGGGAGCCTTTGGCTTCCTGGGTCCGTGTTCCTGGCCCTTGGGCTGGGATCCTTGCTGCTGACGACTTGGGAAGGGGCTAGGTAGTGGTGACTCTGATGGAAAGGGCCCTTCTTCCTCGAGAAAGTTGGCCTTTTCCCTGAGGTTTTCTTACAGAGAAGGGTAGAGGTCTTCTTCGAAAGCCTCTGCCTGGTTGCCACCTTGGCCTCAAGCTTTGCCGCCTTGTTGGCCATAGGTTTTCCTAACAGGTTCTCTCCTGTGTAGGGGACATCCAGCAGCTTTTTCAGGACCCACTGCTCGAGGTCAGAAGTCTGCAGAAAGGCCTGGCGCTGCGCACCAATGCCTGCAGCTGCTGCCCAGGTTGCAGCCTCAAATTCAAAGTAGGCGGCCTGGGACAGAAACTTAGAGCAGTCCTGGACAGTGACCACCAAGGTCTGGAACCCCTGCAAGGGTTCCCTGGTGAGCCCTGATGAGAAGCCCACGAGCTCCTGAATGAGGATCTTAAGGTACATCCCTATGTAGAGCTCATAGGTTTGTATCCAGCAGCCCAGCATGGGCTCTGCCTTCTCTACCTAGGGGTACAGAAGAATAAGTCTTCTGGCTCTTCAGCTTTTACATAGAGGACTCCAGCACCATGGAATTGTAGGGAAGTTGGGCCTTCTGGAAGCCTGGACACCTCTTGACATTGTAGATGGTGTTGAGGCGTCAGCTGACACTGGGGCCAGGATCTCCCATATCAGAGGATGGGTTGCATCGGCACAGACAGAGCTTCCTTTGGAGGAGACTCATACTAGAGGATCTCCAGTTCTTTGGTGTGCAGGTTCTCCTCAGACTCGGTCAGGAATGAGAGAGCTCAGACTATGTCAAACAAAGTTGTGGAATGTCATGTCCGAGCGGGGAATGTCGGAGTTCCAGGGGAGACTACTCCAAATTGATGTCTTGGTGTTGAGAGGTCTTAGGGTAGGCTTCGACTTCGGTCTCCCAATCTGACTCAAAGGGCATCGAGAAGTCAGAGGCTCAGAGCTCCTACGCTACAAGGCCTGCATTGGAGAACTGGGTTCCCCCGACTGAGCTTGGGAAAGACTCCCGGAAACTAGCCAGGAGAGGAATAGACACCAGAGGATCGGGAACAGGACCTTGATTGGTGCAGAGGGCTAGCCTGATGCAGATAATGCTAAGAGTCTGGCTCGATGCCCAGGGACGCCACCGCAGTCAGGAGCCCAGTTGTCAGAGCAGATGTGGACGAACCTGTCATCTGCTGTATGGTCAAGATGGCAGAGATACTCTGTTTCAGGACTGTCATTCTGGCCTTGATGCCAGAAGGCTCCACAGCTTTCGGCACAGGCACAGAGGGTTTCGATTTCAGACCGGCGCACTAAACAGCATGGCCTCGGGGAGTCTTGCACGGTCACGAGCAGCTGAGGATTCCTTCCTAGATACCTTAGGGAGGCGCTGCACAAAGTTGCCCGAGTCCCGCCACAGGATCTTACTGTTTCCCCTCAGTGGAAACTTGACTGGCTTAGAGCTTTTTTCGCTTTTCTTGCCTGGATCAGATGTCTTTCTGGAGTTGTCGCTGCAGCAGAACTCTGAAGATGCCCGTACCTCACAACGTGTTCAGCTTTGGGCTCAGTGTCGTGGAAGCAGAGACCGAGCTGGACCATGGAAACATCTCCTGCAAAGCTGACCTTTTCTTGTTGGTCCGAGGGGTTATGGTCTGACAGGTCACAGGAGGTATTGTTGTGGTCTGGGCCAAGGCAGTGCAAGCAGCAGTCATGGGTGTCTGACAGACGTAATTTGACTGCAACGATCACACTTTTTAAAGCCACCGGGAGACATGGTGGATCACACCCAGATGGGGTTGATGACCCCCGGGCGAAAAATGGTGTGAATGCCGGTTGAAGCAGACCTTGATGAAAAAAAGAAAGGGAGTTGAGAATAGTGCCAGCTCAAGGCGGGAAGAGGAACCGGTATGCAAATAGTGAAAAATTCAACTAAGGATAAAGCGTAGTTACTCACCTGTAACAGGTGTTCTCCAGGAGCAGCAGGAATCAGTCCTCACTTATGGGTGACGTCGGCGCCGACGGAGCCCTCGCGGAGCAATTTTCCCCAGCTTTCAAAGAAAGCCTTTGGGAATTGCAGCGCGCATGCGCGGTAGTCTTCCCGCCCGAAGGTGCCATCTTAGCCAGTCAGATGACATAGCTAAAAAGACAGCATAAAAATTTGCAAAAAGAACATAAGCAGACGATTGCAACTCCAAGGGGAGGAGGGAGGGTAGTGAGGACTGATTCCTGCTGCTCCTGGAGAACACCTGTTACAGGTGAGTAACTACGCTTTCTCCAGGACCAAGCAGGAAGTCAGTCCTCACTTATGGGACTCCCAAGCTCAAGGCTACCGGAGACCCTAAGCACAAAAATGAGCTCCCTCTAGCTCAGCAGCACAGAAGGATAGAATCTTCGCTGAATTATCACCCACCGGTAGCCCACATCCGGGATGGAGGGTAGGAGTTGCTCAGACCTCAAAGAGATTACGGAGGACTGCCTGTCCGAAAGCACTGTCCCTACGGGACTCCCTCTCGAGACAGTAATGGACCGCAAAAGTCTGGCTCGAAGACCAAGTAGCGGCCCGGCAGATGTCTGCCAGCGGAACAGAGCGGAGGTAAGCCACTGACGTGGCCTTTGCCCGAACGCAATGAGCCATGACTCGACTTTCTAAGGCGAGTCCGGCTGCCCCATAAGCCCAAGAGATACAGTCCGCAACCCAGATGGACAGAGTACGCTTGGAGACCGGGAGCCCCAATTTATTGGGGTCAAAGGACACAAAAAGCTGCGCAGCTTTACGGTGCTCCCGCGTACGGTCAAGGTAGAAGTTCAACGCCCTTCTACAGTCCAGGGTATGGAGGACCGTCTCAGCTCGGCTGGAGTGTGGTCTGGGAAAGAAGGTTGGAAGTACCACCTCCTGATTCAAGTGAAAAGGGGAGACCACTTTAGGCAGAAACTTTGGGTGAGTCCGTAGGACTACCCTATTCTTGTAGAACCGAGTGTAGGGGGGGGATCAGACACGAGGGCCTGTAATTCACTTACGCGCCTAGCGGAAGTGAGGGCTATCAAGAACAGCGTTTTCCAAGACAGAAAACGGAGAGAGCAGGTAGCCATAGGTTCAAAAGGCGGACAGGTGATCCGCTGTAAAACCACATTCAGGTCCCAGTCAGGCGCTGGCGGGCGCAGAGGTGGTTTAAGTAGTAGGAGACCTCGGAGAAACCTCGCTACGAGAGGGTCGTTGGAGAGAGGTCTGCCGTCCACCGGCACATGATGTGCGGAAAGAGCACTGAGGTGAACTTTGACGGAGTTGGACTTAAGTCCCAGATTAGAGAGGTGTAGCAAGTACTGTAAGATCACCGACACCGGGCAGGAGAAGGGATCCTGAGACTGTTGGGTACACCAGACTGCAAAGCGACGCCATTTAAGGGCGTAGCATTTGCGGGTAGAAGGCCGTCGCGAAGCCAAGACGACCTCCTCCACCTCTGCCGGCAAGAGGAGAGGAGCAAGGACTACCCTCTCAGCAGCCAGGCCATGAGGTTGAGAGACCTGAGGTTGGGGTGCAGTAGGGACCCCTGATCCTGGGTGAGGAGATCCGGTTGCACCCCCAGAGGGATTGGATCCTCCACCGCCAGTTGCAGCAAGAGCGGAAACCACGGCTGCCTGGGCCAGCGAGGGGCCACCAGGATCATGAAAGCTTTGTCTCGGAGAACCTTGAAAAGGGTCCGAGAGACTAACGGGATGGGAGGGAAAGCGTACAGAAGGCTCCCCGACCATGAGATCAGAAAGGCGTCTGCCGCCACCCGAAGGGGGTGAGGCTGACGAGAGCAGAAGCGAGGAAGCTGCCGGTTGTGAGGACTGGCAAAGAGATCCACTGTGGGGAGGCCCCACCTGAGGAAGAGCTTCTGAACGATCAAGGGGTCCAGACGCCACTCGTGCGGCTGGAGGACCCTGCTGAGTTTGTCCGCCAGGCAATTTTCTTGGCCCGGGAGATAAACTGCCTTGAGGAGAATGCCGTGACTGACGGCCCAAGAGCAGAGCTTCTGTGCCTCCCGGCAGAGGAGGAAGGAGCCCGTGCCCCCCTGCTTGTTCACGTAGAACATGGCAACTTGATTGTCCGTCTGGACAAGGACGGACTGTTGGGAGGTCAGGTGGGAGAAGGCCTTGAGAGCTAGGCGGATCGCCCTGAGCTCCAGGAAGTTGATCTGCTGAGCAGACTCCCACGTGGTCCAGAGGCCCTGAGTACGTGCCTCTTGGCAATGGGCTCCCCAGCCCAGGAGGGATGCATCGGTGGTCAGCACCCGGGTCGGCTGAGGTGACTGGAAAGGCATTCCCAATACCAGGTTCGGCTGCCGGAGCCACCACCGGATAGACGAGACCAGCGGCTCGGAGACGCGCACCAGGTCCGCTAGGCCGCCCGTGGCCTGTCGCCACTGCTGGCGGAGACACCACTGAGCAGGCCGCATATTCAGGCGGGCATTGGGGGTCACATGGACGGTGGAAGCCATATGGCCGAGCAGTCTCAGGAAGCGCCTGGCGGAGACCAGGGGCTGGCTGCGAAAGCGGTCGGCTAGGTCCATGAGCCGCTGAGCCCTGTCGAGCGGTAGGTACGCTCGCGCCTGAGGGGTGTGCAGCCTTGCGCCGATGAACTCGAGATCCTGTGAGGGGAGCAAAGTGGACTTTGCGAAGTTGATGACAAAGCCCAAGTGCTGCAGCAGAGTCACCGTGCGGCACGTGGCGGTGGTGACCTCCTGAGCGGACGCTGCTCTGATGAGCCAGTCGTCGAGGTACGGAAAAACATAGAGGCCGTGAAGCCGGAGATGGGCCGCCACGACCGCGAGACATTTTGTGAAGACTCGCGGTGCGGAGGACAGGCCGAAGGGCAGTACTCTGTACTGGTAATGATTTCCTGCCACCACAAACCTTAGGTATTGGCGGTGGCTTGGGTGGATGAGGATGTGCGTGTAAGCATCCTTTAGATCCAAGGAGCATAGCCAATCTCCCTGCTGGAGGTAGGGCAGAAGGATTCCAAGGGTAAGCATTTTGAACTTCTCCCGCACAAGGAACTTGTTGAGGTTGCGCAAGTCCAGGATGGGTCGGAGGCCTCCTGTTCTCTTTGGTATCAGAAAATACCTTGAATAGAAGCCCTGACCTCTCAGGTGGTGTGGCACCGGTTCCACCGCCTGATCCTGCAGAAGACCTGCTAACTCCTGAAGGAGCAACTCCCTGTGCAGAGGGGGCGCGGAGGCTCTCCCGGAAAATAGGAGGGAGGGACCTGATGGAAGTGGAGAAGGTAGCCCTCTCGCACGACCTGAAGCACCCAGGCATCTGCGGTGATGCTGGACCACCTGTCGGCGAAGTGAACCAGCCGGCCTCCGGTGCTGGGGGGAACCAGCGGGGGGGGAGAGGCTATGCTGAGCGAGTCAAAAACCCCCACCCTGCTGAGCAGGGGCTGGTGGCGCAGGCTTGGGGGCTTGCTGCCTACGGGACCCGTTACCCTGTCCCTTGGCCTGCTGGCCCTGTTGGGGAGCTGCAGGGGCCTGATAATGGGGGTATTGTTTGTAGGCAGCCGCCTTCCTCGGGTAAAAGGTCTTTTTTCCCGAGCCCTTCTTTTTCTGGGAAGGGGCGGAGGTCTTCCTAGAAAGCCTGGTCCTGGTGAGAGTCTCAGTCTCAATTTGTGCAGCCTTTTCCGCCATGGGCTTGCCAAAGAGGTTTTCGCCTCGGCAGGGGACATCGACCAACTTGTCCTGTACCCAGGGCTCAAGGTCGGACGACTGAAGCCAAGCCTGTCGGCGGGCACCGATGCCGGCTGCGGCTACTCGAGCCGAGGCTTCAAAGCCATCATAGGCTGCTCGGGACATGAACTTTGAGCATTCCCGAATACCTGTGGACAAGGCTAGGAACCTCCGCAAGGGTTCCTCGGACAAACCAGCGGAGAAGCCGGCTAGCTCTTTAGCCAGATCCCTGAGATACATGCCCATGTAGAGCTGGTAAGTCTGGACACGACAGGCGAGCATAGAGCCCTGGAAGCACTTTTTGCCAAGGCCATCCAGGTTACGGGCCTCCCTTCCAGGAGGCACCGAGGAGTGCATCTTCTGGCTCTTAAGACGATGCATGGCCGATTCCACTACCATGGAATGGTGTGGCAACTGCGCCTTTTGAAAGCCAGGGCTCTTGCGGACTCGATAGATAGAATCGACCCGCTTGCTCAGGACCGGCGAGGAGGCCGGACTCTCCCACATGCGGAAGAGTAGTCGTTCCAGCATAGGAGGAACCGGCACAGTAAAGTGCTCCCTCGCGGGAGAGTCATACTGGAGGGCGTCGAGCTCTTCGGCTCGAGGCTCCTCCTCGGGGTCCGCAGGGAAGGCCAAAGCCTTTGCCATATCCCTAACGAAGTCCGAGAACCGGGCATCCTCCGGGGGGGACTGCTTCCGAGGCTCGGACTCCGGAGAGTCCGATGGGACACACCGAGTCCAGAAAGAATCAGGTGACTCTTCCTCCTCAGACTCCCAGACCGACTCCGACGAGGACTCGGTGGGGTCGGCTCGGGCAGGGTGCGGCGCCAGCCGCCCCGACGCCGAGGGAGTCGGCGTCGGCGACCTCGGTCCCGAACGGGAGGCCGAGGGCGACCTCGACCGAGGATCGACCCGAGTTCTCATCGACTCGAGGATCGGCTCGGTCTCCGGGGTCGACTTGGACGTCGACGTCCCGGCGGTCGGGGCAGCGACGCCAGCGAAGCCAGCGAGCAGTGCCCGCTGCTGGTCCATGAAGGCAGACAATCTGCTCTCCAAGGCCGTCAACCTGAGTCCGAGCTCAGGCGACCCAGCAGCCCCCGACTCGGGCCCCGACGGCGTCGGGCCCGACGTCGGCTGACGCGGAGGCGAGTCCAGAAGGACAACAGGACTTACCCGGGCAGGCATCTCCGACTCCAGGCGAGGTCGCTTCGGGAGGTGTTCCTTCTCCAAGGACCCGGGGCGGCTGTCGGGGCTATGCGACCTGGCCCTCGCGGAGCCAGGAGCGTCCACCGACGCCGCCCTCGCGGGTTTTTCCTTCCGTCGATGGTCCCCGGAGGGAGAACCCCGGTCGGAGGAGCTCCGTTGACGGTCCGAACAGGAGCCTTTCGACAGTGAGGCCTCCGACGAGGTCCGGGTACGGCTGGGGTCAGCGAAGATTCTTTCGCGCTGATGCCGCCGACTTCTCAACGCCTTCGAGGACAGTTTGCTGCAGGGCCCACAGATCAGTTCCTCGTGATCTGGGCCCAGGCAGCGGAGGCAAAGGTCGTGTGAGTCGGTGAGTGACATATTTCGGTCACACCGACCACACCGCTTAAAGCCACTGGCAGCCATCGGGGGAAAAAGGGCCCCTGCGAGGTCAAAGGACCGGGCTGCCAGGGAAAAAAACGAAAACGAAAGCTGACTAAGTCAGAAAAACCGAAAAACCGTTAGAGGACTCGAGACCGGCGTCGCGAGTCCGGGCGGGAAAAACGACCGGCGTCGAACCGAAAGAAAAAAGGATAAATACAGAGGAAAATCAACTTTTTCGCGGGGACAAGACGGGGACGTCTGTAGGGCTCCGCGGAAAAAAGAAGACTGGCTAAGATGGCACCTTCGGGCGGGAAGACTACCGCGCATGCGCGCTGCAATTCCCAAAGGCTTTCTTTGAAAGCTGGGGAAAATTGCTCCGCGAGGGCTCCGTCGGCGCCGACGTCACCCATAAGTGAGGACTGACTTCCTGCTTGGTCCTGGAGAATTTAAGGAATTTTTCCGGGGAAACAGGACATGCATCTGTTGGGCTCTGCAGAAAAAAAGGAGACTGAGCAAGATTTATTTATTTATTTAAACTGTATTTATATACCGCCTTATCATACAATCAAGGCGGTGTAAGAAACAAAACAGACAAAACTTAATGAGAGTGAAAGATATACATAGAATGAGTTAATTGAATTGTAAGAAAAATAAAATTATTAATATATAATCATTAAAACATTGCACAATAATCATTACAACATGACATGTGCCAAACTACAAGGTGATATAAAATAAATATATGACAATATAAACTACTTAAAGAGCTTTGAAGTGGTGGTTAGGTATATCAGACGATTACGTGATAGTCCATAATGCTCAATGAAAAGCAATGTTTTTAACAGCTTACGGAAGTCTAAGTTCCGTTGCTGATCTCAATTCGTCTGAGTGAATTCCAGATTATTGGGGCAGCCATGGAAAATGCTCTCTGTAGTATCCTTTCGCAAAGTTCTCAAATTAATAGAAGAGCTTACTCTGTGAGAAGTTCCCTTTCTTCATGGTTGGGAGCTGGGGTCTGGAAGAATGAGGGAGTGGAGACTTAGCTGAGATATGATGTTTTATTTTGAATGTTTATTGTTTTATATTTTATGCGTAAAAGGATTGGGAGCCAATGAAGATCCTTCATAACTGGAATAATGTGGTCATGAATAGATGTTCCAGATATAATATGGGCTGCGGTATTCTGTGCTAATTGAAGAGGTTTGAGAGCTTGCAACGCTAGACCAAGGAAGATGGGATTGCAAAAATCCAGTAAAGGAGTGATTAGCGCTTGACATACAGTACGAAAAAGATCAGAGGCAAGAAGTGGTTTTAGTCTTCTTAAAATTCTCATCCTAAAATACACATTCTTGATTGTTTTATTAATGTGAGCTTTAAGATTTAATTCACTGTCCAGAGTAACACCAAGGTATTTAACTTCTGTTTTAATTGGAATGGTTGTGCCAGCAACTCTGATGTTCGGTGGATGTAAGAATTCAGAGTTACGAGTGATTATAAGGGCCTCAGTTTTGCTATAATTGATTGAAAAATTTTCCTTACACCATCTTGTCATTTCAGTTAAGCAGACAGATATTGGAATATACAGGGTTGTCAATAGAAAAAGGCGTAAAAATCAAAATGTCGTCTGCATAAATAGTGTATTGGATGTTAAGAGCTTTCATGATATCACAAATTGGTTGTATGTAAATATTAAAAAGAGATGAGGGCAGACCCTTGAGGGACTCCTTGCAGTACATTAAATGATTGGGAAGTATTATACCCTACTTTTACTCTAATCTGCCTGTCAGAAAGGTAAGATTGAAACCATTTGAGTGTATTACCATGAATACCAATCTTCTGTAATCTTTCCAGGAGAATTCGGTGGTCAACTGTGCATGGTAGCATTCCCAAAGGCTTTCTTTGAAAGATGGGGAAATGCTCCGCGTGGGCTCCATCGGTACTGACATTGCCCATATGTGAGGACTGACTTCCTGCTTGTTCCTGGAGAAAGCATAGGTTACTCACCTGTTACAGGTGTTCTCCAGGGACAGCAGGAATCAGTCCTCACTTATGGGTGATGTCTGCACCGACAGAGCATGTGCGGAGCAAATCCCCAGCTTTCAAAAAAATGTCTATGGGATTACTGCCTCGCATGCGTGGTCCTCTTCCCACCCAAAGGTGCCATCTTGCTCAGTCAGGTCCCAAAGCTAGAGCCCTATTAAGCAAATGGCAAGGGAAGTATAAAAAAAGAAGAAAAAAAAAAGCAACTCTTCAGGGGAGGCGGGTGGGTAGTGAGGACAGATTCCTGCTGTCCCTGGAGAACACAGGCTACAGAACCTGTAAGCTAAAAACGCCTCTGCAAGGCCATAAGCAGAAGCTGATGTCCGAAGGAAGCCCAGGTCTTTGGGTCAAGTTAGAGTTGCTTATACCCTGAACAGACTACAGCCTGGCCAAAGAAGCTGTCCCAGCAGGACTCCCTCTCCAGGCAGTAGTGCAAAGCAAAGGTATTCGTTGAAGACCAGGTTGCAGCCTGGCAGATGTCTGTCAGAGGCACTGAGTGCAGCAAAACCACTGGACACGCTGTGAGCGGTGACCTGAAGATCCAGCAGGGCGCCCGCTTTTGCCTGGGCGAAAACGATTCAGTCCGCCACCCAAATGGAGTGTGCTCTGTGACTGCCATCCCCAGGCAGTTGGGATCGTAGGCGATGAAGAGCCAGTCGGACTCACAATGACCATGGGTGCGCTGCAGGTAGAAGGTGAGAGCCCTCTTGCAGTTGAGTATATGCAGGACCTCCGATACTGTGTGAGGTCTCGGGAAGAAAGTCGGCAAGACCACATCCTGATTGAGGTGGAAATCCAAAACAGCCTTTGGTAGGAACTTGGGGTAGGTGCGAAGGACCATCCTGTTCCTGTAAAACCTGGTGTAGGGGGCCTTGGCCATGAGGGCTTGAAGTTTGCTGACTTGCCGTGCCAAGGTCAGTACCACCAGAAAAATCACCTTCCAGGAGAGGTGCTGGAGCAAGCATGTCGCCATCGGCTCGATGGGCGGCCGCATCAGCTGCATGAGCACGATGTTCAGTTCTCATTCTGTCGGTGGAGGCTGGATGGAGGGGTTTGGAAAGCAGGAGGCCCCGCATGAAGCAGGAGACCAGAGGTTGACTCGAGGGGTTTACTCGATAGGCAAGTGGTTGGCCGAGATGGCACTCAGGTGAACCCTGAACGAGTTGGACTTCAGTCCCATCTGCCAGAGGTGGAGTGGAGGAGTAGCCTAATGGTTAGAGCACTGGCTTGGGAAGCCAGAGACCAGGGCTCAATTCCCACTAGCACTTCTTGTGGCCTTGGGCAAGTCACTTAACCCTCCATTGCCTCAGAAAAATCTAAGTTATTAATATCCCTGTTTAATGTACATTACCAAGTTTAAGTTACAATGTAAACTGCTTTGACTGAAATGAAACGGTATATAAAACCTGTTAAATAAGGTACTGGAGAACCCAACAGGTGGAGCAGAACGGATTGATCTGAAGCACGGAGCACCAGATCAAAAACCACCACCACTTCAGGGCATAGGCCCACCTCATTGAGCCCTTCCTTGATGCAAAGACATCCTCTATTTCCACTGGGAGGTGTAGCAAGGCTAAAGAGATCCATTCAGCTGCCAGGCTGTCAAGGATAGTGAAGCACCCATCCGTCCTCCTGCATCAGCAGACCTGGGGCACTGCCCAGGTGGACCAGAGGCTCCGACGAGAGCCGGAGTAGAAGCGGGAACCAAGGTTGAGGCCACGAAGGAACCACAATCATCACCAAGGCACGGTCACGCTGGATCTTGTGGAGAGTCCTTTCAAGGAGAGGAGTGGGATATAAAAGCCTGGGAGGTCCAGTTCAGGAGGAACACATCCGGGGCCACCCTGCTTGGGTGTGGTATCGCCTACAGAAGTGGGGGAGCTGCACATTCATCAGGCTGGTGAACAGGTCCATGGATGAAGTCCCCCAGCAGCAGAACAGGTGGAGAATCACCTCTGGACTCAGGCACCACTCGTACAGGCAAAGCCTGCTGAGCCTGTCCGCGAGGACTTTGTCGTGGCCTGGGAGGTAGACAGCTCTTAGGGTCATGCCCCAGCGCACTGCGAAAGAGCAGAAGACTGCCCCCCAACAGAGGAGGCAGGAGCCCATGCCCCCTCCTTGTTTATGTAGAACTCTGTTTTCAGTCTGCACGAGCCCCGACCTGCCCTTCAGGTGGTACTCTAAGACCTTCAAGGCCAACCGGACCGCTCGAAGCTCGAGCAGGTTGATTCGCTGTCGAGATTCCTCAGGTGATCACTGCCCCTGGGTGCAGAGGTGGTTGCAGTGGGCTCCCCAGCCCAACAGCAAGGCGTTCGTCATCAAGATGAGTTTGGAAGGGCATGCCCCCGAAGGAGGCTCTGAGGGTCCTGCCACCAGACTAGGGACTTGACTAGGCTGTGAGACACCGGACAGGGTCCCGGGGGTGGCCCGAGGCTTGGGCCTATTGTGCTCTGAGGCACCACTGAGCTGCTTGCATGTGCATATGAGCATGGGGAACCATGTGAACAGTCTAGGCCATGTGCCCCAGGAGGAGCAGCATGGCTTGTGCAGAGACCCTGGACTGGCGAACCTCGGCAGCCAGAGCACAGAGCTGTCTTGAGAAGAGCACCAATGAACTCCAGTGTCCACGCACCAGTGTAAGGTAGAATTTGGAGTAGTTGATCAGAAAACAGAGGCGCTCGAGGAGGAGAACTATGCACAACACCAAAAGGTGAGCTTCCTCTGCTGAGATGCTCGAGACAAGCCAATCGTCTAGGTAAGGGTAGATTGATATGCCCTGCAGCTGGAGGTGGGCTGTGGCCGCTGACAGACACTTGGTCAAGATTTGCGGGGCAGACACGAGTCCAATGGGGAGCACTCTGTAATGGAAGTACTCTCCCTGAAACACAGGTACTTCCCTGTGCTTGGGGTGGACAGGAATGTGGGCATAAGCATATTTGAGATCCAAAGAGCATAGCCAATCGCCCTGCCAGAGGTAGGGCAGCAGGACACCAAGGGATAGCATTTTGAACTTCTCCCACATCAGAAACTTGTTCAGATTCCTGAGGTAGAGGATGGGGTGCAGGGGAGAGCTAAGGGAACAACAGCAACTTCAAGGTCGTTGTCTTTCACCGTTCCACCCTCAGGCAAACCCTGATCAGAGTAACACCTGGGACACGGGGTCACTGCAGGGGGCCCCGCAAGTGGTGAATCGGTAGGACGAGGTGCCACCAGGGATCCTGGGGCTGCCTTGCGGAAAATGTCATCGGACCTCTGCTCGCGTCTTCGCAAGGCCTTAGCGGACATTTTCTTACAAAATGAGCAGAGCTCTGGGTTGTGGTCAGCCCCTAGACACCGTAGGTAGTCGTGGGTGTCCTGAGCGACATTTTTAGAGCATCTGTCACATTTCTTAAAACCGGTGGCCCTGGGGGCAGAAAGGGACTCTGCAAGGTTGAAAACCCTTGAGGTCAGCAGTTGGAGAAAAAAGGGCCTGAATGAAAAAACACGAAATACAGACAAAAATGGGATCCCCTAGCCAACAGCCAAAGCAGGGGGCAAAGGGGAGGAAGGAAGAGGACCAGTGCTACTGGAAAAAAAGGTCAAAAGGCCGAATCACGAAAAACATTTTACGAGGGACAAGGACGTGCGTCCGAAGGGCTCTGTGGAAGACAGACTGAGCAAGATAACACCTTTGGGTGGGAAGAGGACCACTATGCGTGACAGTAATCCCAAAGGCTTTCTTTGAAAGCTGGGGAATTGCTTTGTGTGGGCTCAGTTGGTGCCAACTTCACCCATAAGTGAGGACTGACTTCCTACTTGTTCCTGAAGAATTATAAATACTGAGCAAATGATGGAAGAGTCGGGAGTCCCACTTTCCTTCTCCACACTTAGAGAACGCTTTGGGCTGAGAGGTATATTTTCTTCTATTGGCAGGTCTAACTATTCACACATTACCCACGAAAACCCTGGAGTTAAGTGTATGCTTCCAAATAAAAGAGACACTTATGGGAGGCGACCACTTACATCAGGCTCTGGTGGATTAGATTCCAGGGACAGACAGGGATGGTTTGGCGGCAGCGTGGGAAGGTGATTTAGGAAAGCAGGTGTCAAGTGAGGATCTTTTAAAAGCCCTGGAGGAGATCCCAAAGATGATTGTGTCAGTGACCCTATGTGATCTGCAATTTAAGATCTGCAGCGACTTTGGGACCAATGCTATGGCACTGTGCAGCTATTAAACAATTCTGGAGGGTTGCACTGAGTGACATCCAGGGAATCTTGGGGGTACAGAGGGTGGTAAGATGCACCTCAGCCATATTAGACATTTGGATCCCAGAGTAGGGACTGGAAGACTGTATTCATATATGGAGAAGGCTGGTATGTTTGGTGGCCCGTAAAGTAATAATGAAATCATAGTTAACAAAAGGGCCATCCCATCAATACTTGTGGAACAGTATCTATGATATCATGACTATGGAGTGGGAGAGGGCACATGGACAGGTTAAACATTAGGGTAAATTTATGACAGTGTGGGGCCCATATGTTCAGTCTCTGCGACCCCGAGCACAAAGTAGATTTCTAAATCATTGTGATTAAACAAATGAATGGTTGAGAGAAGCTCCTCAGATACCTGAGCATGGGTGGGAGGGGGGGCATGGGAGGTAATAAGAGGGTATAGATGCGAATCGACTCCTGGGTGGAGCGAAGAGTCATGCACTCCAGAAGTAGTGAGTCATGATCCCAGATGCCCAGGGCCTGAGAATGATGGAGAAACTGACCATTCTTTGATAGATAGGTGGCAAGATAAGGATAATGCTATATTGGTGGGGGGGGGGGAGAGAATAGGCAGGCTAGACCTGACTCCTTTACTATTGTTGCCCTAGGGCAGTGATGGCTAACCTTTTTGAGCCCGAGTGCCCAAACTGCCGCACAAAACCAAAGAATTTCCTCAAAGTGCCAGCACGTCATTTGCATAAGTGGTCTTATTTGCATAAATATTTGCATAATGTTACCATACACTAACTTTTAGTAAACATGTCTCTTAATGAGTGTATGGATAAAGACTAAAAGATTTCTACATTACTATAATCCAGTGCCAACCGCCAGGCACATTAGGAACTACTACAAACGCTGCCCATTTAGAACCCATAGCAAACCCGCCGTATCCTGACAGCATTACCAGGACTCACAAAGCACCATACCCTACCTATCAAAAGGCAACACTGCAAATATTAAACCAATACATTTCAGAGAATACTGGGGAAAGAGAACAAGTGGCAACGTCAAATAGGAATTTCCTCTTGTACCAAACAAAGCGCAGATGTTAATGATGCACATTTCCCAGAGCTGACATATTCCAGTTAATAAATTCAAAATAAAGAGATATCTTTCTACCTTTTGTGCATTTTCTTTTTCAGTTGCAATTGGTCCAGCCACTTTCTTCTGGTTTCTTCATGTTTTCTGCTAACTCTCCATCGTCTGCTGTCCATTTGTCCTTTCTTCTCTCTTCTAGTGTTTTTTCCATTCTCTCTCTCTACATCTGCTTTAACATACTAATCTTTCTCCTTTTGCTCTTTCCTCATTCCTATTTCATCCACACAAATTTTACCCCTCCATCCTCAATCCCCAATTACTCTCCCAATACCTGGCCAATTGTAGATTTTTCATCCCTCCTACACAAAATATTTTTCCCCTCTCCATTTTACTCTCCCAGCCCCATCCCATTCTAATCCTCCCCCAACATCAGCTCCCTTCTAGTTCCAGTCTCACCCAGCATCCATTCCCTTCTAGTCCCTGCATCAGCCCATTTCCAGTCCTAGCCCCCCATCAGCCCATTTCCAGTCCTAGCTCCCCCATCCATTTCCAGTCCAAGTCCCTTCATCAGCTCATTTTCAATCCTAGCCCCCCATCAGCCCATGTCAAATCATAGCTCCCCTCCACTCAGCCCAATTCCAGTCCAAGCCCCCCCATGAGCCTACTTCCAGTTCTAGCCCCTCCATGAGTCCATTTCAATTCAAGCCCCCACCACAGCCCATTTCCAATCTTAGCTCCCCCCAACAGCCCATTTCCATTCCTATCCTAGCTGTTCCATCAGCCCATTTTCAGTCCTAGCTCCCTTCCCTCACAGCCCATTTCCATTCCAAGCCCCCTCCCCATCAGCTATTTGCAGTTCAAGCCTCCCCTTCCACTCAGCCCATTTCCAGTCCTAGCAACACCCCAACCCATTACCAGTCCTAGCCCCCCGTCAATCAACTTCCAGTCCTAACCCCCATCACCCCATTTTCAGTTTAAGCCCCCCCCCTATAACCCATTACCAGTCCTAACCCCCCATCAGCCCATTTCCAGTCAGCCCCCCATAGCCCATTGCCAGTCCTATACCCCCCCCCCCATCAGCCCACAGCCCATTAACAGTTCTAACCACATCATACCACCTCAAATCCTAACCCCTAACCATCATCCCATTTCCTGTCCTAGCCCCCCCTTAACCCATTATCAGTCCTACCCCCCCATCAGCCCACTACCAGTATTAACCCCCCCCCCATCGCCCATTACCAGTCTTAACCCCCCCATCACCCCATTTCCAGACAGCCCTCATCAGCCCACAGCCCATTGCCAGTCTTAACCCCCCCCATAGCCCATTGCCAGTCTTAACCCCCCCCATAGCCCATTGCCAGCCCTCATCAGCCCACAGCCCATTGCTAGTCTTAACCCCCCCCATAGCCCACTGCCAGTCTTAACCCCCCCAGCCCACTGCCAGTCTTAACCCCCCCTCCCTAGCCCATTGCCAGTCTCAACCCCTCTCCCTCCCTCCCTAGCCCATTGCCAGTCTCAACCCCCCTCCCTCCCTCCCTAACCCATTGCCAGTCTCAACCCCCCACCCTCCCTCGCCCATTGCCAGTCTCAACCTCCCTCCCTCCCTAGCCCATTGCCAGTCTCAACCCCCCTCCCTCCCTCCCTAGCCCATTGCCAGTCTCAACCTCCCGCCCTCCCTATCCCATTGCCATTCTTAACCTCCCCCCTAGCCCTTTGCCAGTCCTACCCGCCCTCCCTCGGCTCATGGCAATTAAAAAAAAAAAAAAGCTGGCCGCCGCGGCGGCATTGAGTGTCCCGCGGGGCTTCCTCTGCCCGGCGGGACTCTCCCGGCGCAGCTCAGCCCCTCTCTGCCGGCTTGCAGATACGCGAAGGGAGAGAGAGTCTCCCTCGCGTCTGTTAAGCCCGCTGGGGCAGATGGGAAATTTCCCATCAGCCCCTGCGGGCTTAACAGAGACGCGAGGGAGACTTTCCCTTCGCGTATCTGAAGCCCCGCGGACACTCCATGCCGCCGCGGCGGCCAGCTTTTTTTTTTTTTTTTAATTGCCATGAGCCGGCATATATTAATTTGCGACCTTCCCGCGTGCCAGCTGCAAGGCCTTCGCGTGCCACAGCTGGCACACGTGCCATAGGTTCGCCATCGCTGCCCTAGGGCATAATATGTAAAGAGACCTATAAAATGGAGGAGGAAGCTAGAGAGGTGGTACTCTGGGTGGGGAAGGAAAAAGGGGAAATAAGAAAATAGAAAATCACAGTTGTATTAGCTGGAGTTGGATGTGAACAATTGAATTTACTTGTTAGGAATGTTAGATTGTTGAATTGAGGTGTGAAAACTAATGCTGGTGTATACAACAGACTACCAACTTCTGTTTTATCTGCATCATCAATAAACAGTCTATACCTAAAGATTCTGAAAAAACATTTTCCATTCTGAAGAGTCAATTTCAATAACTCTAAAAGAAATGTAATAAATTCATCACTGAGATCCCCTCATGCCAACAGTGTCCTGGAGGCAGCCTGTGGCCTGAGACCACTGGTCCTGAAGACACCACTGCACCAACTTTATATGGAGGTGAGCATCTGGGGTGATGTGGACTGTGGAGGCTATATGCCTGAGGAGACGCAGAAGGTGCCAGGCAGGCACCGAGAGACGGTGTTTGTTTTGAGCCAGAGATCTGAGATGATCGGCACAGTCCTTGGGCAGAGAGGCCTTGGCTTGCAGGGTGTCAAGCTTTGCCCTGATGAACTCCCGGCATTGTGCCGGGAGGTGGTGAGACTTGGGCTAATTTATGATGAAGCCCAAATGCTGCAGAACCTGGATGGTGCATGCAGTGGCCTGCTGTGCCTCCGCTTATGAGACAGTCATCCAGGTAGGTAAACACGAAGACCCCTTGGAGCCTGAGGAAGGCAGCCATGACTGCTAGGCATTTCGTGAAGACCCTTGGGGCAGAGGCTAGGTTGAAGGGAAGCACCCGGTATTGAAAGTGTTTGCCTCCTACTAAAAAACCATAGGTACTGCCTGTGGTTGGGGTGGATAAGGATGTGGGTATAAGCATCTTTGAGGTCTAAGGAGCATAGCCAATCTCCCTGCTGGAGGTATGGCAGCAATGTTCCAAGGTTGAGCATCTTGAACTTCTCCCTCACCAGGAATTTGTTGAGACTGCAGGTCGAGAATGGGCCTTAGGCCCCCTGTCCTCTCTGGGACGATGAAGTATCTGGAGTAGAACCCTCTGCCCTTGAGGTGGTGGGGCACTGGTTACACTGCTTTGTTTGAGAAGATTAGCCAACTTCTTCAGAAGGTGGTCCCGGTGGAGGGGAGACCTGAGGGGGCTCTTCTAGTAAATAAGGGGGTGGCATCCGAGTCAGGTGGAGGAGGTAACCCTCCTCAACTACCCTCCGAGCCCAGGAATCTGTGGTGATGGACACCCAACCCTATGGGCTGCTGATCTCCTTGGGGTGGAAAGGTTATGCTGAAGGAGTTAAAAGCTCCCCCCCTTGCTGGGCCGGAGACAGTGCCTGGGGTTTTGGAGCCTTCTGCTTACACGGGCCACGCCCACGTCCATTGGCCTGCTGACCCCGTTAGGGAGCCGGGGAGGCACAATATGGTGGGTAGTTTCGGTAAGCAGCTCCCTTACTCGGGTAAAAAGCCTTTTTACCCAAGCCCTTCCATCGGAGAGGGGCAGTGGTCTTGGAGAGCCTGGTCATCATGAACTATCTCCAACTCGGCAGCCTTGTCAATCATGAATTTGCCGAAGAGGTTCTCCCCTTGGCATGGGACGTCAACCAGTTTGTCCTGAACCCACTGTTCAAGGTCAAACAACTGAAGCCAAGCCTGGCGATGTGCACCGATGCCCGCTGTGGCTACCCGGGCTGCTGACTGGAACCTGTCATAGGCTGCTTGAGACAAATTGGAGCACTCAGACGGCCTTGGACAGGCTCCTGAATCATTGCAAAGGTTCCTCAGAGAGACCAGCCAAGAAACCGGCGAGTTCTTTTGCCAAGTCTCAAGTACATGCCCATGTACAGCTGGTAGGCCTAGACCCAGCAGATGAGCATCGAGTCCTAATAGCACTTCCTGCCGAGGACATCCAAGGTGCGGGCCTCCCTACCAGGGGGCACTGAGGAGTGCGTCTTCTGGCTTTTCAGCCGACACATGGCTGATTCCACCACCATGGAATTGTGTAGCAGCTGTGACTTCTGGAAGCATGGGCTCCAGCGGACCAGATACATTGAGTCGAGCAGTTTGCTCACCACCGACACTGATGCCAGTGTCTCCCACATAAGAAGCATAAGCCGTTCCAGGATGGGAGGAATGGGTACCGTGAGCGATTCCCGCAGAGGGGCCTTGTACTACAGGATTTCTAACTCATCCCCCCGAGAGTCCTCCTCAGACTTGGTTGGGAATGCCAAGGCATTGGACATATCCTTGACAAAGTCCAAGAAACCCATGTCCCTGGGCAGAGGCCACCGCTGGGATTCCGAGATGGGGGAATCTGAAGGGACGTCGTGGTGGTGACAGGTAATCAGGAGACTCCTTATCCTCTGTCTCCCATTCAGAGTACTCAGAGGATGACTCGTAGGCAGGCTGCTCCTTGGGCTTCAGGCCACAGAAGCCCTGTGGTCAATGCCCAGTAGACTGGCTGGGGATGACAGAGCTCCTGTCGAACAGGATGCCAAGTATGACCTTGGCTGAGGATCGACGAGGTCACAAGACCTAGAGTATCGTTTTAGCCTCCGGGGACGTCTTGGACATCAAATGCCTGGTGGTCAGGGCGGATGAACCAAACGTGCCGAACAGTGCCCGCTGCTGGCCAATGAAGGCAGACATACTGTGCTCCTGGGATGCCATTCTGGACTTGAGGACAGAAGGTTACGCAACCTTTGACGAGGGCCCTAAGGAACTCAGGCCCGAAGGGGAATCCTTGACAAGGATAATGTTTGGAGACCGAGGCCGGTCCACAACCGGATCCTTCCAGGGGACCTTGGCAGGTCTCTCCTTTTGACACCTCGGACGCGTGCCTTGGACTGCGGGACCAGGCCAGAGAGGTTCCTGGCCGGCCGGAACCATCCAAGGATATCACCTTACAGGGTTTCTTCTTCTTTCTGTGTTCCCTCGAGGGGGACCCCCCCTCTGAGGACTCATGATACTCGGGTTTGGAAAGCTCCTCCTGAGATGTCAGGGCCTCAAACAAGGCCTTGGCCTTCAGAGGCATCGGGGATTCAGGGAAGAACTTATCATGCTGCTGCTGGCAGCTTTTCAGGGCCTTGCTGGACATCTCTTTGCAGAGACTGCAAGCCCGAGGCAATGGAGGCAGCAGTCATATGTGTCGGTTAAGGACATTATCTTAGAGCACCAATCACACTTTTTAAAGCCACTGGTAGCCATATGTATTATTAAAAATTTATTTGTATCAGCAAGGAATATTGATCTTTTGAGCCATCCTTGAGAAATCATGCTGAGCCAGCTGTTTACTAGCTTACTAGCCAGGAGACAGAAGCTGTGGGGAGTGACTGACCAGAATTGTGTATGAACTTGGAGAACAAACAGAGGCTGGGAACCAACAAAGGCTGGCGAAGGTCTGGTCAAATTACTGTTGATCTGTAGAGAAAAGCTCATGTGATAAGTCATGTGGTACAGCTGCAACACACACAGTAAGCTGTAAGTGTGTTGAGAGAAAAACTCCAGAACAGGGAGAGAGTTGATATTCGCTTGGCCGGGCGCATGCCAATGCGCGAAGAATCCCAGCCTTTGCTGTGCTCTCCCAGCTGATGGTAAATGGCAAAGGGCTGTGATGTCAAAGTTCTGGTGATGAATTGATTGTTGTGTGTTGTCTTTGTAACAGTGTTATATTGTCTAACTAAATGTCATATCAAATACCATGCAGGAGTGGTTGAATGATCTTGACTTTAATAGACTCCTAGGCAATTCACCATAGGGGAAAAGAACCCCTGCGAGGTCGAAGACTCTAGGCTGCCAGTGGGGAAAAAGGGCGCAAAGGTGCTAGAAAAATAAAAAGAACAAAGACTATAGAAATGAACTAAATCAGATGTCGAGACACTAAGGATGGTAGCAGGGAGGCATCTGTTGTCAGGACTCTTGAGCAATGTTCCCTCTAATTTTCTAAAGGCTGTGTGCGCATAAAATATCAGCTGTGCAGCTTTTGAAGGAAGATTAAATGTTTGTGCGCCACATAACGACACTTGGAGTTAAATACTTTAAAATTTGACTACATATCAGAATACAGTATGTACACCACATTGATTGCACTAGAAAATATTGTAGAACATGTGAAAACCGTAAATACACAACAACTTTTAAATTTTAAGACGTCTGTGTTGTTTTCTATCAGAATCAGAACCATAATTTTTGTGCGCTCTGTTGTAAAGTATGTGCGCTCGCTCGGCAAGATGTGTGCGCGTGCACACGCGCAGGAGCTTAGAGGGAACAATGCTCTTGAGTACAATAGAGGCTGGAAAGGCACTTCTCTGGGCAGGTTGTGTGGCCGAAGCCACCAGGCCAATGACTTCAGCAGCCGTTTGGACACCCTTATCCTGTCTTGGAGTCGCCCTGTGGCTTGCATCCACTGATCCTGGAGGCACCGAGTTGTTCTCATGTTGAGACGGGCGTTTGGGGTCACATGCACCGTGGAGGCCATGTCCTAGAAGGTGCAGAAAATGCCTTGCTGATATCCAAGACTTATGGCTAATTTGGTGTACTAGCTCCAGAAACCTCTGTGCCCTGTCCTCTGGCAGGTAAGCCTTTGCTTGAATGGTGTCCAGCCTCACCCCTATGAACTAAATTCTGTGTGGGGAGCAAGGTGGACTTTGCCTGATTTATGACAAAATAATATAGGTCTTTTAGTAGAGGGTTATAGTTGCACTTTATAATAGGACATTACTGCTGCATCCTCGAGCCACTACATATGGCGCTGATGACACCGTTATCAATTTCATTACTAAGTTTTCACCACTTAGTGGCAGAATCAAAAAATTTTTAAACGACATCAGAATGTCCTAAGTAGTTTTCCCTGTTTTCAAGAAACAAAAATTTGGTGTGTCTGGACATGACATTCTAATTTAAAGGAGAAATTGAGCCCTGCTAAATTAAGATCTTTATCGCGGGCAGGTCCTGATCAACCAGCAGGACACAAACCATGTGGTCATTGTAATATTTGTTTTGTTTCTGAGGAAGCAAATTCCTTCCTTTATCATGGTCGGAATTATAAATTGAAACATTTTACATCTTGCGAATCTGACTATGTGGTGTACGCCATAAGATGCCCCTGCAACTTATTGTACATGGGCAAAACTATTCGATTATGTGTTCGACTCAATGAGCACAAAAGTAGGCTTAAATGTAAAGCGCATGAAGCTCCTTTAGTGTCCCACTGTATCCAGCATCATCACAGTTTTGATGAATTGAAATGTTTTGGGATAGATTGGGTAGCAGTTGGTATGATGGGTAAGTCTAGGGCGAAAAGCCTGTTGATTCGTGAGCAAATGTGGATTCATCGACTGCAATCAGTCACTCCAGGCGGCCTCAACACAATGGTAGAGTGGAGCGCCTGTATTTAACACATTTAGTGAGGAAGTACTGTTACCAACTGCCCCAAGAGATTTTCACATACTGGCGAGATGAAAAGGCTTCCATCCCATAATTTTGTTTTCAGAGGGACTGACGTCATGCTCACGTAATTACAGGTAGCTTGAAATTCTAGCCCGCTTGTTTAATCCGCATGCGCGGCGTTTTTTGGAAGAAACTGATTAGCTTTGGAACACAAGAGACCGCACATCATTGAGCTCATTTTGAATTTAACATATGGTGAGAACATTGGTTATACGAAATCCCTCGTCATGCTCAATGAGTAAATGGTGCTTTTTGAAGAACATTGTTCTAACAGTTTTTCCTCTTTCCTCAGAGATTGTCTGGCAAAACCGATCCCCTGACGAAGATTCGAAACGCATTGAGGGTACTGGGATGGTGGCGTTGGGACTGTTCAAATCCTTTTTGAGGGATAAGCATAATCTCTGAATGTCTGTTGAAATGAACGTTAAGAGAAGTCCGTTAAACTAACATGATTATTTACAATCACATTCTTGAAAGAAACCTTTTAGAGTGGTCGTTGATGCAATTAGGCATCACTCTTTTGGTGAAATCATATCCAAAAGTGTTTAGCCATCTATGTCTGAGACCGCTGGTTTCTCTTCAAATTGAGATTTGTTTATTCGCTATTATATACAGAGGACTATATCTAATTTAAGAGGGGCTATTGATTTATGACAAAACCTAGATGCTGCAGTATGTTGATAGTGCAAGCTGTGGCTGTTGGGCCTCTTGAGGCGACAGGGCCCTGATGAGCCAGTCGTCCAGGTACAGGAAGACTAAGATTCCCTGGTTCCTGAGAAAGGCCACCACCACCACCAGACACTTGGTAAACACTCTGGGAGCGGAGGCTAGGCCAAATGGAAGTACTCTGCACTGAAAATGGTTTCCTCCCACTACAAATCTGAGATAGTGTCTGTGGTCTGAATGTATAAGGATGTGAGTGTAGGTATCCTTCAGGTCTAAGGAGCATAGCCAATCTCCCTGTTGGAGGAAAGGCAGCAATATTCCAAGGGAAAGCATCTTAAACGTTTCCCTCACCAGGAACTTGTTTAAGTTTTGCAGATCGAGGATGGGCCTGAGGCCTCCTTTCTCTTTGGTATCAGAAAATACCTGGAGTAGAAGCCTTGCCCTTGTAGGCTGTGGGGCACTGGCTCCACCGCCTGATCCTCTAAAAGACCAGCCAACTCCTGTAAGACGGTTCCTGTATAAAGGGGGTCTGAGAAGCTCCCCTGGGAAGTAGGAAGGAGGTACCTGGTTGAAGTGGAGCAAATAGCCCTTCTGGACTATTTGTAGGACCCATGTATCTGTAGTGATTGCTGGCCACCTGTGGGCGTACAGGGCCAGCCTTCCTCCTGTGCCAAGTCTCACCCCTGGCTGGAGAGAGACACTGCTGTGGCTATCAAAAACCCCCTACTGGCTGGGAAGGAGCTGGTGCCTGGGGGTCTTCTGCTTACGCAGGCCATGCCCCTGTCCCTTGGCCTGCTGCTCCTGGTGGGGAGCCAGGGAGGCCTGGTGAGTGGGGTAGTTGCGGTAAGCAGCACCCTTCCTCGGGAAAAAGGGCTTTTTACCCGAGCCCTTTTTAGAAGGGGTAGAAGTCTTTTTGGAGAGTCTTGTCCAGGGTCAAGTACTCTGACTCACAATTTTGGCAGCCATTTCAGTCATGGGTTTGCTGAAAAGGTTGTCACCTCGGCATGGGACATCGACCAACTTGTCCTGTACCCATGGCTCTAGGTATGACGACATTAGCCTTGCCTGGCGTCAGGCCCCGATGCTGGCTGCAGCTACTCAGGCCGAAGCCTCTAAGCCATTATAGGCTGCCCAAGAAACTTTGAGCACTCTCGAATCCCTGTGAACAAGGCCTTGAATCGCTGCATGGGTTCCTTGGAGAGGCCAGCTGAGAACCTGGCACTCTTTTGCCAGATCCTGCAAGTACATGCCCATGTACAGCTGGTATGTTTGGACACAGCAGGACAGCATCAAGCCCTGGTAGCACTTTCTGCCGAGGGCGTCCAGGTTCCGGGCTTCCCTGCCAGGAGGCACCGAGGAGTGTGTTTGACTCTTGAGCCTGTGCATGGCCGATTCCACAACCATGGAGTTGTGCGGCAGCTGTGCCTTCTAGAAACCCAGGGCTCTTGGACTCTATAGATGAATCGACCCGCCTGCTGAGAACCCGCATTGAGGCCGGTGACTCCCACATAGATCAGCCGCCGTTCCAACATTGGAGGAACTGGTACAGTAAGGGCTTCCTGAGGGGGAAAATTATACTGGAGGGTCTCAAGCTCCTCAGCTCGGGACTCCTCCTCTGTGTCCACCGGGAATGCCAAAACCTTGGCCATGTCCCTGACAAACTCCAAAAACCAGGTATCCTCCAGGGGGGACCTTCTCTGAGGCTCGGACCCCAGCAAGTCCGATGGGACACACCGGGTCCGGTTGGTGTCTGGGGACTCTTCATCTTCTGTTTCCCATGCTGAGTCCTCCAAGGAGGAATCGATGGGCTCCGGCCGTGAGGGCTTTGGTCTCGACCACCCTGACACTGATGGCACCGGTGTCGACGACCTTGGCTGAGGATTGACCAGAGTCCGAAGAATCTTGAGGATCGGCTTGGCCTCCGGGGTTGACTTGGATGTCAAGGTCCTGGTGGTAGGGGCTGATGGACTGGTGAGACCGGCCATCAGCACCCGCTGCTAATCCATGAAGGCAGACATGCTGTGCTCCAAGGCCGCCATTCTGAGACCGGCTATGGCTCGGGTCCTGATGCCGGTTCTCCCGGAGGAGAGTCAGAGGACAACAGTTACCTTCCATGGCATCTCCGGTTCCGTGCGAGATACCTTTACAGGCCGCTCCGACTCCGAGCACCTGGGGGGGCAGTTTGGACTCCGCGACCTGGCCCGCGAGGACACAGGCCTATCAGAGGCATCCAATGATGCCACCCTCGCGAGCTGCTTCTTCCTCCGGTGTTCCCTCGAGGGAGACCCCCCCCCCCCCCTGACGATGCTCAGAGTCAGACAGCTCCCGAGACATCAAGGCTTCTGACGAGGTCTGGACCCGGGTGGATGTGGACTCTGAGAAAATCCTTTCATGCTGCCTACTTCTGAGTGCCTTAGAAGACATCTTGCTGCACGGGCCACAGGCCATCGGTTCATCGCCCCGAGGCAGTGGCGACAGCAGTCAAGTGTGTCGGTGAGGGACGTTAACTTTTTATACCGATCACACTTCTTAAACCCGCTGGCAGCCATTGGGTGAGAAAGAAAAAAAAGGCGCGAACGCTAGTCACTAAGGACAAAAAACAAAAAATACTGACCGGACTCGATACCGGTGTACTGAACCGAGGCAGGAAGGGGAACTGGCATCGAACTGGGCCAAAGAAAAGAATCTTCAGGAGATTTGAGGTACTTTTTCCATGAGGGAATTTGGACCACGTCTGTTGGGCTCCGCGGAAAAAGGGAGACTGATCAAGATGGCACCCTTGAGCGGGAAGGGGACCATGCATGCGCGATGCAATCCCAAAGGCTTTCTTTGAAAGCTGGGGGAATTGCTCTGCACGAGGGCTTTGTTGGCGCCGACGTCACCCATGTGTGAGGACCGACTTCCTGCTTGTTCCTGGAGAATATCAACTTTTTCCAGGGGAAAGACAGACATCTGAAGGGCTCCGTGGAAACAAGGAGACTGAGCAAGATAGCACCCTTGGGCAGGAAGGGGACCACGTATGCATGGTGGCATCCCCAAAGGCTTTCTTTGAAAGCTGGGGGGATGCTTCCACGAGGGCTCAGTCAGTGCCGTCACCCATATGTGAGGGCTGACTTCCTGCTTGTTCCCGGAGAACCTACAAGTAACGATATTACAAATAGGACTAAAAATATAATGAACAAAACTAGCCCTGAAAAAAACACAACCCCGGAGGTCGAATTATACACAAAGAGTTAGATAAATATACATCCAGGGTTCTCCATATTCTTTCTATAATATATATTAAATAGCAATTTCTCAATTCCCTCAATTGGTCTGATTTTAGAACATAAAAGACAATGCTTGTAGGAACTAGATAACTGGAATATACGAGTCAAAAATTATACAGGTGGTCAACTTGCAGGTTTGTCAAAGGTATAATCCAGTCCTGGGTTTACCCTATCGCACAATGGGTCATATGTTCAGATTTCTAAAGTAAATTTCCTATAAAATATGAAAATATTACAAATCCCTCCCATGCACTGGGGTAAACTCAAGAGCAGATGAACCATGTCAGGCAAATCTGGAATCTGCTGGAAACCCTAGAATTAAGTTATTGAACAAATAGTTATTCAATATTGCAGTGTTTCATCTTCTTACAAAAGATAATGCTTGCAAATTAATTCTAAAGCAAGCAGCTGAAGCATTTGAACTATGAAAAATAGGAACATGGTTTATTAACCCAAGCTAAATCACGTATCTAGATGCGTAGATATAAGACCCTAGCAAATAAATACCTTTTTCTTGCTCAAGTGACCAACATCTTGCATCCAGCTCTTCGATTTGCTTTGACAGCTCTTCGTTTTTTTCCTTAAAGCCTTCCTTTAGGGTTGAAATATCTAAGTCCTTCTGCTTCAACAACTCTTCTGACTGGCCAAGAATCAGTTTATATTTTTCAGCTTGTGCAGAGACCTCACTGCATTACCCACAAAAGTGCATAGTCAAAATACAGAACCATTATAAGGGATTGGGGGTGGAGAAGGCAGAGAGTATGGAAGAGGGGTTAAATGATCTATTACAGTAACAAAGCATAAAGAACGTCTTTGCACCCATTACTTTATTGCATAATCTTATATCTCATTCTTGGAAGAACAAGACTTAACATCTTAAATGATTTGGCATGCCAAAACAATTATGTATTATGAAGGGTACCTCTGTATAGTTGGGGATAATTTAACTTTACAAAAAGTACCAACATTTGTGGTACTACACTGGCATATCTACTGTACAGTAATTATGTACAGACCATAGGCCTTGCCTGCTAGATTTTCTTTCCTGTAGTACCTCCAGTCTAGACCCGACAAGGGGGTTATGCACCAACCAGCAAGTGGAGACCGAGGAACACTTTCTCAGTGCAGTATAAATAGTCTGTGCCCCACTGGACTGAGCCAATATTTGACCTTCATCAAGCAGAAAACATTACCCCGGAAACAGTGGTCCATTCCCAACTCTGCCTGTTCTCCCCTTCAGGGACAATACAGGCAAATTCTAACAAGTGGAAGCCTTGTGCCTACTGTACTGCACCGCACCATTGACAGCCTGAGAGCCTGAACCAATTCTAAATGGCTCTTTGAAATCTATTTTTTTTAAGTTTTGTCTTCTCTTGTACCTTACTCCAACAGCAACAGAATGAGGACAACAGCCCCTAGAAAGATCCACCCCCTCCCAGCAGAGTGGGAATCAGCCACTCCTGCATGCAGAAAACCTTAAATATCCCTATAGAAAGCACCAAATTCCTACAAGACTGAAGATACACCCAAGGGAGGATCCTGGACTTGACTAGAGGAACTACAGAAAAGAAAATTAGCAGGTAAGGCCTAAATTCACCTTCCAGAGCTTCCCTCCAGTCCAGTCCAAAAAAGTGGGACGTAGCAGAGCAGTACTAAAGATAGGTAGGACTGGATGCCCCAACCATCCCAACACATACATCTTGCCAGGCCTGCAGAACCAGCAGTAATGCCGCACAAGGGAATGAAAAGATGACCGGGTGGCTGTCTGACAGATGTCAAGGGGAAGAATCTTCCCCAACTCTGCCCGAGACGAGGCCTGTGCTCTAATGGAGTGGGCCTGAAGGCCCGCTGGCATCTGCCAGCCCTTCAGAATGTAGGCCAAGGCAATCGTCTCTCAAATCTAACAGGCAATTGATGCCTTTGAGGAGGCCTCCTCCTTCCGGGGTCCATTTTTTATTTATTTTATTTTTATTTTATTTATTTAATTCTCTTATATACCGCGCTATTCTGCATCAGTGCGGTTTACATTGAACAAACTGAAATTACATTGAACAAGGTATTATAACTTGGAGATAACTATTTTACAGGGAACATGGGCTATGGAGGGTTAAGTGGCTTGCCCAAGACCACAAGGAGCACCTGTGGGACTAGAAACCCCAGTCCTTCCGGCCCAAGGTTGCTGTCCTCTAGTGGGATTTGAACCCCCGACCTTCCGGCCTGAAGTACCTTGCCCCAACCACTAGGCTACTCCTCCACTAAGCTACTCATCTTCAAAGCCACACCGCCAACCATTGAATAGGATGAACAGCCTCTCCAACTGGCGAAAAGGCCAAGTCACCGCCAACACTTCAAAGCTGTATGAACGTCCAGCCTGTGCAGCAGGGCAGACTCCAGAGTCCTGCCATCCCATGAAAGAAGGCAGTGTGACTGCCTGATTGAGGTGGAAGTTAACCACCACTTTAGACAAGGATGGGACAGCCCGCAGGACAAATAGAAATTACACTTACCTGGTAATTGTAGTTCCTGGAGGGTCCAGTTTAGTCCTCCACATCCGGGTAGTGCACCTCCTCCTGCAGCCTGGAGACTGGACCAATCAAAATCTTCCTCTGGTTGTAGGTATTCTGTCGGAGCTCCCATCAGCCCCCAGTGAACTAGTAACAAAGCAGACTCAGAGAAGCAACACATGAGATTATCATAAATTTATAAGATAAAGAGAAAGTACCCCCTCTAGAAAGAAGCGACCCCCTCCCCAAACGAGGAAGCCAGAACTCTGCCGACGCCCCGCTCGAAATGCGAAGCAAAAACTGTCGGAAACCGATCCTGAAGAATACAAGAATTCAAGAGCTGGAAAAAAGAAAGAATGTAGAATACGGCTTCGAAAGACGGAACGCGAATAAAAAAGTCACTGATGCATTTCCGTACTGTTCGGAGATCGCGCGCCGAATCAAAAACAAACAACCTGACACCTGGGAGGGAAGGACTAAACTGGACCCTCCAGGAACTACAATTACCAGGTAAGTGTAATTTCTATTTCCTGAGCGGTCCTCCAGTTTAGTCCTCCACATCCGGGATGTAACAGAGCAGTCAACATCGGGCAGGCACCTTCGAACCGGCGCGCAGCACTGCCGAACCAAAGCAAGAATCCTGAGCGGCCAGCACATCCAACCGATAATGCTTACTGAAGGAATGCAGAGACGACCAGGTAGCCGCCCTACAAATCTCGAAGGGCGGAACAAGGCTATGCTCCGCCCAAGAGGTTGCCTGAGCCCTTGTAGAGTGCGCCCGCAGACCCACCGGGACCGGTCGACCCTGGAGAATATAAGCTGAAGCAATCGCTTCCTTAATCCAGCGAGCAATGGAGGCCTTCGCTGCTGCCTCACCCTGCCGAGCTCCACCAAAAAGCACGAACAACCGGTCGGTCTTGCGAAACGATTCCGACACCTTGAGGTAGTGACGAAGGACTCGCCGGACATCCAGGAAATGTAGGTCAGCGTCCGAGGTACCTGCCGATCCCGAGGAAAGAACCGGAAGAAAAACAGCCTGATTCAGGTGAAAAGGCGAAACCACCTTAGGCAAAAAGGAGGGAACCGGCCGAAGAACCACTCGATCCCGAGAAATAGACAAGAACGGTTCTCTACACGAAAGCGCCTGCAACTCCGAAATGCACCTTGCCGAACAGATGGCCACCAGAAAAACCGTCTTCAAGGTCAAATCCTTAAGAGACGCCTGCCGAAGAGGCTCAAAAGGCTCGCGCACTAAGGCCTGTAACACCAGGTTCAAGTCCCACGACGGCATGGAAACTCTGCGCGAAGGCCGCAATCTGAAAACCGCCTGAAGAAAACGGCGCACGTCGGGATGGGACCCCAGGGAAAGTCCCAAAACCTTACCCCTGTAGCAAGCCAGCGCCGCCAACTGAACCTTCAAAGAGCTGGCTGCCAAACCTTTGTCAAAACCGTCCTGCAGAAAGCTGAGAATTACCGGCACCGAAGCGGTTGCAGCTCGCACGCCACGCCTGGAACACCAGTCCTCAAAAATCCTCCACACCCGGACATATGCGAGCGAGGTGGAGGACTTCCGCACCCGAAGGAGAGTGGCAAGAACCGATGCGGAGTAACCCTTCTTACTCAGCCGAGCCCTTTCAATGGCCAAACCGTAAGCGAGAATCGATCCACCTGAGGCATCCGAAGGGGTCCCTGAAGCAGCAGATCCGGTAACGGTGGCAGCTTCCAAGGCAGCCCGTCGCGTAACCTCACCAGATCCGCATACCACGGCCTCCTGGGCCAATCTGGAGCCACTAGCAGAACGCGCCCTCGGTGCGCTGAACGACACGACCGATCAACGCCCACGGGGGAAAGACAAAGAAGTTGACACTCCGTCCACGGCCGAATGAGCGCGTCGATGCCTTCGGACATGCGCTCCCTCTGCCGGCTGTAAAAACGAGTCGTCTTGGCGTTTGAAAGGTCGCCATGAGATCCATGACCGGAGGTCCCCATCTGCGTACTATTTGCGCATATATCTGCGGGTGCAGTTCCCACGCCCCGGGATCTACCCGCACTCTGCTGAGATAATCTGCCATGACATTGTCCTTTCCTGCGATATGCGCCGCCGACAGCGCCGGCAGCCGAGTTTGAACCCAAGCAAACAGAGCTGCTGCCTCTGTCTCCATCGCCACACTGCCGGTGCCGCCCTGGCGGTTGATGTAGGCCACTGTCGCCAAGTTGTCCGACAGAACTCGCACCGCACGCCCCCGTAGCAGCGTCTCGAAGGCTAACCGCGCCAGTCTCACCGTGTGCAGCTCTAGGCGGTTGATCGACCACGACGCTTCGAGGGGAGACCACGTCCCTTGCGCAAAGAGGCCCTCGCAATGTGCTCCCCAGCCCGACAGGCTGGCGTCCGTCAAGAGCGGAACCCAAGGGGGCTGTTCCAACGACATCCCCAACCGCAGGTTCTTCGAGCACAGCCACCACCGGAGAGACCGTCGCACGGACAACGGGCAAGGTAACCTCTTGTTCAACGAGTGTAACTGATTTGACCAACGACGTAACAGGGCGCTCTGAAGCGGGCGCATGTGAAAACACGCCCAAGGAACCACCTCCAGCATCGCTGCCATAGTGCCTAACAGTCGGAGATACCACCAGGCGGACGGCGATGGGATCCTTAGGAAGGAGTGCACGAGGCTGCGCAAGGCTTGAACACGGCGCTCCGGTAAGCAGACGACGCCTTTCGCTGTGCAGAAAAGAACACCGAGGTATTTGAGGGACTGAGTGGGCACCAGACGACTCTTCTTCTCGTTGACCACCCAGCCGAGGGTCCGTAGCAAGGCTACCACCCTGTCCGTAACTCACACTCTCGAGGGATTTCGCCCGAATCAACCAGTCGTCGAGATAAGGGTGGACGAGGATCCCTTCCCGTCGCAAGGCCGCTGCGACCACCACCATGACTTTCGTGAAGGTGCGAGGAGCGGTAGCCAGACCGAAGGGCAGGGCCTGAAACTGGAAGTGACCCCAAGGGAAGGTGAAACGCAAGAATTTTTGATGAGCTTCCCGGATGGGAATGTGCAAATAGGCCTCGGAGAGATCGAGAGACGTGAGAAACTCCCCGCGACGCACCGCCACTATGACGGAGCGTAAGGTTTCCATCCGGAAGTGCGGAACCCGCAGAAAACGATTGACGCCCTTGAGATCCAAAATCTGACGGAGAGAGCCGTCCTTTTTGGGGACCACAAAATAAATGGAGTAGCGACCGACGCCGTGCTCCGAAGGAGGTACGGGAACCACCGCTCCCAGCGCCAGGAGACGGTGCAGCGTCCACCGAAGGGCTCGTGATTTCTTCTCGCCTTTGCTGGGAGCAAGGACAAAGGAATCTGGAAAGCAAACTCCAGAGCATAACAGTCGCGGATGATTTCGAGCACCCACTGATCTGAGGTTATTTGGGCCCAGGAAGGAAGAAAATCGCGGAGGCGACCCCCGATGACTAGGCTTCCCCCCGGAGCCCGCCTCACTTCATTGCTGCTTTCGAGTAAAAGACGAGGAGGAGGAGGAGGAGGACGCCGCCGAAAATCCTCGTCCTGCCCCCCGAAAACCTTGGGAACAGGAGCCAACTCGACCGCGTTGAGAACCCCACAGACGGGAGGAACGAAACCTCCGAAAGTCCTGAAACTGACTGCGCACGGCCAGTAAACCTTTAGACACCTTAGGCCGATCCTCCGGCAGCCTACCACCCTTAGACTCGCCGAGATCTTTAACCAACTTATCCAAATCGTCCCCAAATAAGAGTTTACCCTTAAAGGGGAGTTTACTGAGACGAGATTTAGAAGATCCGTCGGACGCCCAATTCCGCAGCCAAATAGATCTATGCGCCGCCACCAAGGAAGCCATACTATTCGCTAGAGTTCGGATGAGATCATAATGCACATCCGCCAAATACGCTGATCCTGACTCCAAGCGAGTAACCTCCAGCAACCCCTGCTGATCCAAGCCAGCAAGCTGCTGCAGGCGCTGCGCCCAACGCAGGCAAGCCCTAGCGACCCAAGCACCACAAATAGAGGCCTGTAAGGATAAGGCATTGGTCTCGAACGCCTGCTTCAACAAACCATCCACTTTTTTGTCCTGCGCGTCCTTCAGAGCAGCACTGCCCTCAACAGGAATAGTCGTTTTCTTGGTTACCGCTGAAACAGCGGCATCAACCCGTGGGGATCGAAATTTCTCCTTGTCCTTG
Source organism: Ichthyophis bannanicus (assembly GCA_033557465.1). Taxonomy (NCBI): domain Eukaryota; kingdom Metazoa; phylum Chordata; class Amphibia; order Gymnophiona; family Ichthyophiidae; genus Ichthyophis; species Ichthyophis bannanicus. The sequence continues at coordinate 122,173,983 of CM066050.1, read as the reverse complement.
TCCGCCAGGGGATACAGACGGTTCATAGTCCGAATACCCTTCAATCCAGATTCAGGTTGATCCCATTCGGACTGAATCATTTGCTCCACCACTCGGTGAAGCGGAAACACCACCTGAGAGTCACGCACCGCCTGAGTGAGAGGATCCTCCAAGCCGTCCTCGTCCACCGGACGAGGGGCCGACAGATTAAGAGTATGAAGAGATTCCGTAATTAAGGGCACTAGCTCTTCCTTACGAAACACCCGAACTATGCGGGCTTGATCCTCAGGCTCGGGGATTTCACCGTCCTCTAGGTCTTCCACTCCCGCCTCCTGATCCATCTCTGTATCCTGATCCTGCCAACTCAAATCATCGCGGTCAAGATCCAAAGACCGCAACCGCTTGGCGGAGGGCTGAAGTGGTTGCCGGGGCTCCTTACCTTTAAAAGAGGGAAGGGGCGATGGCCAGGCCTCAGGTAATTTGCCGGAGCAGCCCAAGCGAAAAGCTTGGTGCATAAGCAGCACAAAATCCGGAGAAAAATCCGTGAAGGTAGATTCGGCAGCCTCAAGCGGGAGTGGATTGACTTGCCCCTTAGGAGGGACCGCAGAAAGAGAGGGAAGAGATCCCGGAGAAGGAGCGCGTTCCGCAGGGACATGCGGACTGTCTGGGTCAGATAGCTGCTTAAGTTCCATTCGAAGCTCTAAATCAGAGGACACTGAAGCGCAGCCCCTACAAATGCCAGACTCCGCCACAGCTCCCCTACGCGAGCCACAGAACACACACACTGCGGTCGCGAAGCCATACAGTGAAAAGAGGCACCCCAGGGATCAGACACTTGAGGAGCAGAAACTGAAGCAAATAAGAATGGTTTTGTCTTTTTTTTTTTTTTTTAGTGAAATAGGAGGGACGGGGAGATGCCCCCGAGCAAAAACGCTAGCCCAAAACGTTTAAAAAACGCAAGGGAAAACCGTGCCGTGCTGTTTAAATCGCGCGGGAAAATAAAACAGAACCAGAAAATGGCCGCCGGCACATTTTCAGAGAAAAAAATAACGGCGCGAAAAAAACCCGAGGAAAAGAAAGAAATAATGCCAAGCTCGAGGGAAAAATAAATGTCCCCCGAAGGAAACTCACCACAGTGGCCTCAGATCGCCGGCAGACGGCCTGCCGCCCGAACCTAGAGCGGGAGCACGCTGCCGGGCTGGGCTGTCAATCACCAGCCCAAGCGTCGGATCGCAAGGAGAGAGGCAGCAGAAAGAATGTAGGCTGCCCGGGGTTAACAGAGTGCTGGCTAAAGGCAGATCTCCCCTCCGTACAGTCCAGGAGGAGAGATCAAAGCCCCCTGACTGCAACCAACTCCTGCCTGAGAGGAAGGTGGTCAGTATAGCCCGGGTCCTCGTCTGCCCTGCTTCTTGCCTGAGAGGAATTAAAGAGACAGCTACCTAAAAAATAATTAAAGTAAAGGAGATAGGGGGAAAAGAAGAAACCTAACAAAAAAGCTCTCTAGTGTTGCTTCCAAGCGTCCCTAAGTGCGCCACACCAGGCACACACGTCCTCCAGCTGCAAGGAGACTGGACACACTGAGGGCTGATGGGAGCTCCGACAGAATACCTACAACCAGAGGAAGATTTTGATTGGTCCAGTCTCCAGGCTGCAGGAGGAGGTGCACTACCCGGATGTGGAGGACTAAACTGGAGGACCACTCAGGAACTGTCTCCTTGGAGAAAACTGAATAAGACTCCTTGCAGGACAGGGCCTGCAACTCCCAGATATGCTGTGCTGAGGAATTGGCCACCAGGAAGACCACCTTCAAGGTGATATCCTTGAGCGAAGCCCTCTGCAGTGGCTCAGTGGGCAGACTGCCCAGGGCCGTCAGAACAAGTTTAAGGTCCCATGCCAGGATCAATGGCTGACTAGGTGGCTGCAAATGCTTAGCACCCCACAAAAAATGCATGACATCGGCATGAGCAGCTAGGGGCATGCCCTGTACTGTGCTACAGTAGCAAGCGGAAGCTGTAACCTGATCTTGCAACAAGCCGAGTGCCAGGCCTCTCTAGGCCAGCCTGAAAAAAACCCAGACTAGCCAAGGTGGTACAGTGCCTCCACACCTGCAACAGGGTTGCTGTAACAGGCTCTGAATAACCACCACGCTTCAACAGCATCCCTTCAAGGCTTAAGCCATAAGCGAAAACCGATCTGCCCCCAAGTCAGGTGGTCTGGGATCTGTGGTAACAGAAGAGTGTGTCTGCCACCGCCACCAGGAGGTGCAAGAGATCCGCGTACAAGGGTCACCAGGGCCAGTCCGGTGTAATCAGCAGCACATGTCCTTGATGAACCATGATGCGTTGAAGCACTCACCCTATCAGAGCCCAGGATGGAAACATACAGCAGCCCCGTCCAGACTAGGGTGTTGAGGCCATCTGCCACTGTGGAATGCCAGCAACTGAAAAAGAGGAACCTTGACATTCTGAGCCTGAGCCACCATCAGCATGCCCCAACACACCACCAGGGATTGGAAGACCTCCTCAGAGAGTGACCATCCTCCTGGGTCCAGTGTGTGGCAACACAGGTAATCTGCCTGAACACTGGACACCCCCCACCACTGACAAGGCAAGGAGGTTCAATTCGGCCCACTGCAGTAGCTTCCAGCACCACCTGGGAGCTCTGGGTGCCACCCTGGCGATTGATGTAGGTCACCATGGCATTGTCTGAAAGGACTAGCACCCACCTACCAGGGGAAGAACACCTCCAGCGTGAGCCACACCATTTTAGTCTCCAAGCAGTTGATGGGCCACTACTCCTTCCTCAGGAGACCAATGGACCTGTGCCACTTGTGCCAGACAGTGACCTCACCAGCTGGAGAGTCTTGCATCAGTCTTGACCACCACCCATTATGGAGTCTCCGGGGGCATTCCCACCCTCAAGTTCATTGGGTCCAGCCACAAAAGCAGGCTGACCTGAACTGGCGAAGGTAGGAAAAGTCGCACTGCCATGCAGTGCTGTAGTAGCGACCAATAGGCCAGAAGAGGGGGTCCTGGAGTGTTCTTATATGGAGGCGAGCCCATGGCACCAATTCCAGAGAAGCCACTATGGACCCCAACAGCTGGAAATAATCCCAACAGCTGGAGATAGTCCAACAGAGGCCTTGAATCTGAGCCTGCAGCTTTGTCACTGTCCCTGTGAGGAATATACTGCCACTGCAGGTGTCTAAACGGGCACCCAGGTACTCTGAAAGCTGCAGTTGACTCTTGCACAGGCTGACTACCCAACTGAGCTCCTGAAGACAATGCACCACAGTCAGTTTAGTGCTGGCTTTCCTTGAGGGACTTCGAACTTATCAGCAAGTCGTCTAGATACGGGTGCACCAGCACTCCTTGCTTGCGAAGATGGGCTGCCACAACCACCCGAGAGGCCATGGCCAGCCCGAAGGGCAGGGCCTGGAACTGGAAGTGCCCCATGGGCACCACAAAGCAAAAGGAAGCACTGATGCTCCAGCATCACCAAAATATGAAGATGGACCTCACTGATGCCTAAGGAAGTAAGAAACTAGTCTTGGTGGACTGCTACAATCAGCAACTGCAAGGTCTTTATGTGGAAGCGAGGAACACTGTTAACCCCCCCCTTTAGATTCAGGATTGGTTGCCAGGACCCTTCCTTCTTGGGCACCACAAAGTAGACTGAATACCCGCTGAGATCCCATTCAGCCCTCAGTACTGGAAACACCACTTCGAGCTGCAACCCCTGCTCGAGCGCCTCCTGCACAGCCTGATGCCTCTTGGCCAACCCACAGGAGGAAAACATGGAGGAGATCACCAGTGGCCAAGCAAACAAGGGTATAGCCATTGCAAATGACCTCCAAGACCCAGTCCAGAAGGGAAGAAAGCACTGTAAGTGGCCGCCTACAGGCTGTGTCCCTTCAGGGGTCCCCAAACCTTCATTGGGATGGCTTGGCTGGCCCCAAAGCCTCTACCACCCCAGGTTCCCCCATGAAAGGATGAGCTCCGCTGCAGGAAATAGGAACTCTGGGAGATACCTCTCCGGGAAGGCCGAAACCCTTGAAAATCGCTGCCGCACCCACGGACACCTCCACCTGCCTTGGACTTGCCTTCCAGCAAGCAGGGAACCTTGGTCTCACCCAGGTTTTACACCAACTTTTCCAAATCTTCCCCAAGAAGCAGCTTACCACCAAAGGGAAGCTGAGAGAGCTTCATCTTCAAAGCCACACCGCCAACCAGTTGCAGAGCCACAGGAGTCAGCGAGCCGCCACTACCGAGGCTATGCTTTTAGTGGACACCTGCAACAGGTCATAAGGCAAATCAGCGAGGAAGGTCACTGCGGACTCCAAACAGGCATCAGCCGTACATCCAGCAGCAAGGGCACCCATCAGATCCAGACACTCCTGTGTCCAGAAGAGATAAGCACGGGTCACACAGGAACCACAGTTGGCACCCTGCAGGCCTAAGACCGAAACCTCAAAGGCCTGCTTCAGAAGTGCTTCCAGATGATGGTCCTGCAAGTCTTTCAGGGAAGAGCCCCCATCCACAAGAATGGTGGTCTTCCGTGTAACAGGATGGGGTTAAGTCCAGACATGCTGCACCCCACCTGCATCCCCGCATCTGGGGGTTTCCACTCTCCTCTATCATAGCCTGCAAGGCCCTGTGAACAAGAAAGGATTGATGTGGTCTACGTATACCCTCCATTAGGAGGGTCCTCATCCGGGTCTGGTCCCATACAGCGACACTCTGTAATCCACAGGGCAGTCAATGATTCGGTGATCAAGGCCAGGAGCTCGTCACAGTAGAAGATCCGAACCACAAAAGGGTCCTCACCCTGGGGAGCTTCCCTTTTACGAGCTCCTCCTGGGCGCATTCCAAGAGGTCCTTTGGACCTTCCAAGGCCCCCAGGGAGGCTAAGGAGCACACCTCATGCTCCTCATCTGGGCAGTCCTGCCTTGGACGTTTGGCTGGCAAACTGTCTCCTTTCTGGCCCAAAGGGGGACTCTTCCCCTGCTCCATTAGAAAGGCTTGATTAAGCAGGAACACAAATCTGGGGGAAAAGGGGTTGACCCCACTCTCCATGCAGCTGCAGGCATGGCAGAGCTCTTCTCCCCAGCAAAAACGCATGAATCTTGCAGCACCATAGGCTCCAGTCAGAGTGAGGACTGTGAGGAGAGATCCATCATGGTGGCGGTTCCTGCCAAAGACACAGGCCCACTGAGCTACTGGGGGTGAGTGGGGGAGGTATCCGGAGCGTCCGAGTTCTGCACCCCTGGCTTCAAGAATGCCCAGAAGCAAGGCTCCACAATCCACAGGTTATGCATACCACCTGCTGGAGACAAATACTGGCTCAGTCCAGTGGGCACAGGCTATTTATACTGCACTGAGAAAGTGTTTCTCAGTCTCCACCTGCTGGTTGGTGTGCATAAACCACTTGTCTAGACTGCACTGGAGGGATTCCCTAGAATTTTAGTTTGGTATACTAAACTGATATTAAATGCACTGTTTCACACTGCAAAGGGAAATTCCCTTATGAAAAAGAGATCATACTGCAAAGCTGTATCACACACTTACTGTAAAGCAGTATAACAAATTCATAGAATAATGCAAACAATAAATCTCAAACTAGTTTGGCTACCTGCTGATAAATGATTGATTTCTGCGACTGACTGATAAGCCAAAAGATTATTCTGTCATATGAAAACATACAGGTTCTAATCTTTAAATAGATCCCATTTGGCAAGACACAAAGACTTTACCCGATTTCTGCTATATGTTCCAGGAGCTTTTGCTCCACTTCAGCCTTTTCTGCAGCCACCTTGCACTTCTCTTGATCAGCAGCAATTCTGCAATATGAAACATTTCAGAGATGCCAGTCTTTTTGACCTGACCATTTCCCCTTGCTCCTGATCTGAACAAGGGCTAGGAGCTGCCCTTCATGCATAACTACCTAAGAATTTCCCCTCAATTTATCCCCTCCTTAATTTATTCAAGTCACTACAGCAAGAATCCTTTGACCAGTACTCATGTATGAGGGCTTTCTTGAATCCTTCAATCATAGGACCCCCAACACTAACCATTAAGTGTCAATCGTGCCATGAGTAGAACTTCCTGATCAGAGGCTCTGAACAATTCCACAGCATTCCCAGTTGACCAAAGAGGCAGAATACCATAGTGTTTGCCATAATGAATCAGATCAATGGCTTATCAAGCTCAGGATGAAATTAGACCTTACCTGCTAATTTTCTTTCCTTGAGTCCCCTCCAGTCCAGTCACAACACATGGGCTATGCTCGTCTGCCAGCAGATGGAGACTGAGAACCACTGGTTTGATTTTGACATTATGGTATATGTAAAGGGTCCTGTGCTACCTCTCACCAGTATTTCCATAACAAAGACTCCGCAACTGGAGAATATTAAATATTCATCCAATACACAAAGTCTCTCATAGTATACTCAACGCAACAGCTTTTCTGCCCCAAAGGGCTTCAGGAACCAGAGAAAATCAATGCTTCCCAAACTAACTCCAAACCCATGCACTAGCACAGACGTGGAAACAACTATGAGCCTAAAATGACTGAGATGGCATAGTTGAGAAAGCATAGTTACTCACCTGTAACAGTGTTCACCAGGGACAGTAGGAATCAGTCCTCACATATGGGTGACATCTGTGCAGGAGCCAGCGTGGAAACATCTCCCCTTCCCACCCAAGGGTGCCATCTTGCTTAGACAGAAGACACAGCTAGGACGGTAGTGAAAATAAAACAAGGTAGGGAGGCAACTCCTAGGAGAGGAAGGAGGGTTGTAAGGACCGATTCCTGTGGTCCCTGGAGAACACCTGTTAAAGAGTAACTGTTTTCTCCAGAAACAAGCAGGAAATCAGTCTTCACATATAGGACTCCCTAGCTCCAGGCTGCCGAGGTCTGAACCATGAAAGCACTAATGGCGACCAGGTAGGGTAGTAGTGAGTTGCAGAATATGAGTCCCTCAATTGAGAGACTCTGCCAGACCCTAGTGTCCAGCAGCACTATCACTCTGGTAGCCTGAACATAGAGTCAGAGAGCAGATGTCATCTACACCCCGAACAGATTGCAGAGTACTGCCTGGCTAAAGGCACTGTCCTGATGGGACTCACTTTCCAGGCAGTAGTGAGCTGCGAATGTATGGCTTGAAGGCCATGTGGCAGCTTTACAAATCTGTCGCCAGTACTGAGCAAAGGTTCGCCACCTATGTGGCCATCATTCACGCGATGGGCTGTGATCCGGTGGCCTAGGGAGAGCCCAACTCGCTCATAGGCAAGGTCAGTACAGTCCGCCATCCAAGTGAACAGAGTTTGCTTAGTCACAGGAAGCTCCAGTCTGCTGGGGTCATAAGAAATGAAAAGCTGAGCAGCTTTGTGATGGCCCTGGGTCTGCTGTAGGTAGGACAGGGCCCATTTACAGCCCAGTAAATGGAGTATCATTTCCTCTGGACCGGCGTGAGGCCACAAGCAGAAGCAGGGCGGCTGTGCATTATCTGGAGTGGCAAAGAGGTCCACCACAGGCATCCCCAAGCGGTGGAAGAGCCATGAGGCCACCCTGGGGTTCAGGTGCCATTTGTGCGGCAGGAGCACCCTACTGAATCTCTCCGCTAGGAGGCTGTCCTGCACTGAAGGGTGGACTGCCTGAAGGGGTACGACTTGTGAGCTGCAAAGGACAGGAGGGCACTGCCTCCTGGCAGAGGGAGTATGACCCCATGCCCCCCTGCTTGTTGACTTAGAACATGGCAACTTGGTTGTTAGTCTGTACTAGTACTTACTGGTGTCACAGACAGTGGCGGAACAGAGCCAGAAAGATTGCCCTGAATTCCAGAACATTGATCAGTATCAGGGATTCTGCTTGGGACCAGCTGCCTTGTGTGCTATGGTTCTTGTAATGCGCCCCCACCCAAGGAGGGAGGTGTCCATGGTCATGACCCTCTGAGGTGGGGGCACCTGGAAAGGCATTCTGGCCTGGAGGTGGCAGGGAAGTTGCACCAGTCAATGGACTCTGCCAGCTGACGGGTTATCCTGATCTTGTCCTGCAATCTGCCTGTGGCTTGATCCACTGAGCGTGGAGGCACCACTGGGCCGTTTGCATATGCAGGTAGGCTAACAGTCATGTGGACTGTGGAGGCCACATGACCCAGAAGGCAGAAGGGGAGATGGGTTGGCACTGAGCGACAGTGCTGCACCTTCACCGCTAACTCCCTGAGGCAGTCATCCTTTTCCCAGGGCAGAAAGGCCTTGACCTGCAGGGTGTCCAACTGAGCACCTATGAACTCCAAACTCTGGGCTGGAGTGAGATGAGATTTGGGATAGTTGATGATAAACCCCAGGTGCTGCAGCAGGAGAGTTGCGTGTCCTGTGGCCTGGTGGGCCTCTGCGGCCGTGCTGCCCATGATAAGCCAGTCATCCAGGTAGGGGAAGACAAAGGACCCTTGCAGACATAGGTGGGCAGCGACCACTGCCAGGCATTTTGTGCCTAAGGGTAGCACTCTGTATTGGTAGTTTGTGCCGAAGGGTAGCACTCTGTATTGGTAGTTCCCTCCTCCTACCACAAACCTTAGGTACTGGCTGTGGAAGGGGTGGATCAGAATGTGTGTAAGCATCCTTCAGATCCAAGGAGCAAAGCCAGTCTCCCTGGTGGAGGTAGGGCAGCAGTGTTCCAAGGGAGAGCATTTTGAACTTCTCCCTCACCAGAAACTTGTTTAAGTTTCACAGGTCTAGAATGGGCCTGAGGCCCTCAGTCCTCTTTGGGACAAGGAGGTACGTGGGAGTAGAAGCCTTTGCCCCACAGGTTTCTGGGTATGGGTTCTACTGCATTGTCCCTGAGAAGACCTGCGAGCTCTGTGAGCAACAGGGTCTGGTGAAGGAGAGATCGTACCAGCTCACTAAGAACGAACCTGGGTGGAATCTTCTGTAGGAAGAGGAGGGTATCCTTCCCTGACCACCTGCAGTACCCACAGGTCCGAGGTGATTGAGGCCCATCTGTGGGCAAAGAGTGCTAGGTGCCCCAGTGTGGGCTGGTGAAGGTCTCTTTGGGGAGGGAAGGCCCTGCCCTGGGAATCAAAAGCTCCCCCCAGGCTGGGTGGGAACTGGAGTTTGAGGCTTAGGTGCCTTTGCCTTCCGAGCTCTCTGCCCCTGCCTCCTGGGGCAAGAATCCTGCTGATGGCCAGAGTAAGGCTCGTATTGGTGACCCTATGCCCTTTTCTGCAACTGTTTTTTGTGAGGATGGGATGAGGTCTTCTTGGAGAGCCTACGATAGGTCAAAGTCAGCCTCAATCTCAGAAGCTTTGTCGGCCATGGGCTTGTCAAAGAGGTTCTCACCAGTACAGGGGACATCGAGCAGTTTGTCCTGAACCCACTGCTTGAGGTCAGAGGACTGAAGCCAGTCCTGGCGCCGCACCCTGATGCTTTCCGCCGCAATTCAAGCCGCCAACTCAAAGCCATCACAGGCGGCCCAAGAGAGGAACAGAGCAGCCTTGTACTCCCGAAGTCAGGGTCTGAACAGTTAGAGGGGTTCCCTGACAAGGCCGGCTGCAAACCCCAACAGCTCATTGGCCAGTGCCTTTACATAAATGCCTATGTAAAGTTCATAGGCTTGGATCCAGCAACTCAGCAATGAGCCTTGATAATATTTGCGTGCGAGCGTGTCGAGAGCCAGGCCTTGGTCTGCACCAAGACAGCCCTGGCCATATCCCTGACAAAGTCTCAGAAGACTACATCCTCGGGAGAAGAGTGGCATAGAGGTGCCAGGGCAGACGGGTCAGAAGGGATGTCTCAGTGCCTTCTGGTGTCTGGGGATGCCTTGCCCTCAATTCCCTCTTGGAGTAGAGCAGTGACGAGTCTGAGGCTCTGCGACTCCTTGCATCGAGACTGGTGCCAAAGGGCTGATGGCCTGTGGAGGACCTGTGGTCCGAGTTGCAGATAATGGCAGGTGAGGATCAGATACCCGATGAATGGGACCAGGACTTCAAATGGTGCAGAGGACTGTCTTGAGGCTGAGGGCGCTCAATGCTTGGCTTGACGACCGGGGACTCCATTACAGTAGAGGGCCCAGTCGTCGGGGCAGATGAGGAGGAGGAACTGGCCATCATCGCCTGCTGCAGGGCCAGGATATCAGTGATGTTCTGCTCTAGGGCCATCATTCTGGTTTCCAAGACAGAAGGCTCTGCAGCATTCGGAGCTGGCACCAAGAATTTTGGGACTGGCCCTGGCACTTTTGGCAGTGCATCCTTGACTAGGACTATGGCTCAAGGAACCTCAGTCTCTGCCAGCCGAGGAATCCTTCTTGAGGACTTTGGTGGTGTACTTCGGTGACGCCTGAGTCCCTCCGCTCAGTGTGCGGCGGCGGCCAAGAGAGCAAACAGAATGCTAGGTATCATAAGGAAAGGAATGGAAAATAAAACAAAGGATATTATAATGCCTCAATTGTTCCATGGTAAGACCGCACCTTGAATATTATGTGAAATTCTGGTCGCCATATCTTAAAAAGGATATAGCATTAGAAAAGGTACAGAGAAGAGCCACCAAAATGGTGAAGGGGATGGAAGGCTACTCCTATGAAGAGAGGCTAAATAGGTTAGGGCTCTTCAACCTGGAAAAGAGACGGCTGAGGGGAGATATGATAGAGGTCTATAAATTAATGAATGGAGTGGAACGGGTAAATGTAGATCGACTGTTTACGTTATCAGAATGCAATGAGGCTACAGGGTAAACTATTTAAGACAAATAAGAGAAAATATTTTTTCACTCAACGTGTAATCAAACTCTGGAATTTGTTACCAAAGAATGCAGTAAAGGCTGTTAGTGTCAGCTGGGTTTAAAAAAAGGTTTGGACAAGTTCCTGGAGGAAAGGTCCATAAACCATTAAAAAGGAACCCAGGATATCAATGCTTGACCCAATACAAGCATTGTGGAACCTGTGTCTTTTGGGGAAACTGCTAGGTACATATGACCTAGATTGGCCACTGTTAGAAACAGGATACTGGGCTTGATGGACCTTGGTCTGACCCAGAATGGCATCTCTTATGTTCTCTGTGGGGTTTTACTGGGTTTCTCCAGCACATCTCAGGATGTGCTGGACTTTGAGCTCTATGCTGGGAAGATGGGTGCTGAGTCTGAACTGGGGAAAACCTTTCCTGCAACCCTGACAGTTTCCTGTTGGTTTTGGCCAACATGGCCTGGCAGAAGTCACAGGAAACACTGTCACAGTCCAGGCCCAAACACAGGCAGCAGTCATGGGTGTCAGTAAAGGGCAAAGTTAGATTGCAGCGATCACACTTTGAACCCACCGAGAGACATGGCGGGAGACACACGGAGGGGGTCAATGACCCCCAGGTGAAAAAAAAAAAAAGGCAAATGCTGGTCGAAGGAGACCTCAAAAAAAGGGGCAGAGAACAATTTTGTCAATGATTTTTCCAGGGGAAAAGGACATATGTTCGTTGGGCTCCGTGGAAAAAAGGAGACTGAGCAAGATGGCAACCTTGGGCGGGAAGGGGATCACATGTGTGGTGGCATCTCCCAAAGGTTCTCTTTGACAGCTGGGGAGATACTTCTGCACAGGCTCCATTGACTCCGACATCACTGACTTCCTGCTTGTTCTTGGAGAACTGTTCGGCTTCACAGCCACAGCATATCTGACATGAAAGGCCAGGACCACCACAAAGAATACAGGGTGGTTTCTGGACTGGACTCAAAGAAAATTAGCAGGTAAGGTCTAATTTCACCTTCCTCATCATCCCTCCAGTCCAAACCAGACGCGTGGAATGAAACAAAGCAGTACCCCACAATGAGGGGAACAGAATATCTCGGCTGGAAAATTAGCAGCGTATAGATCACTGAGCAGCAGTCCTTCAACTTCAGTAAACATGGACATACCAACGAGTCGGATTCTGTTGACGAGGTCAGGCCCTCCCTGGCAGCAGCCACCATGACTTGCATCAGAAGAGTTCAGTCCTCTGTGCCTTGTGCCCCGCAATGTCAGAAAAAAACCGTTAAGGACATGCCACCGATCTGGGTTCTGATGACGAAGCCAAGCCCTCTCTGGCAGTAGCCACCATAACGTGCAATTTAACCGAAAACAAGGATGGGCCAAAAAATAAAACCTGCAACCGTTGAGCTCACCTAGACCAAACTAAAGATATGTAGCTCGATAGCAGTACTACCCTACAGACCCAGGCAGAGAACTGGAGGAGCCACTCCTTCAACAATCTCTCTCCTGTTCTGCTGACACAAAAGTACTAACCTAAATTTTGCCAATACTTGGCTGAAACTATACAGACTTCCCATGTTGAACTTAAGGCCATTCAACCGACATTGAAAGCAGAAGTCCAACTAATCCCCCAATCAGAAAATACTGCTGAACTTGGACTCCTCTCACAGGCAAGACTAATCGGAGACCAAACAAGCATCATTTGCTCTGTACTCTGCTGCAGCTACCAAGATAGACACAGCAGATTTTACATGCACAGGATGAGACTCAAATATGCAAAGAAAGGTCGTGAGCCTCAGGTGAACATTTTGCTGGATCACCTTGTACTGTTTTTTTTTTTGTTTTTTTTTAAATTAGCTCAATGAAAAAAACGTGCCGATGAGTCAAGCTGGCCCCCATTAATCCAGCCATGCCTGAATGCTCATCAAGGTGTGACCAAAGTGGCTAGCTAGACCCAAAAGTAAAGTAAAGTAATTTGCCCCAGAAGTCAAAGAGAATCAAATCATGGGCCTCTAACAAGGCTACTCCACCATTCGTTTGGAACACTGCAACTACTTGATAGCAGATGTGAGAAAGAACTAATCACATCTGCCAGTAAGGTGGCAAAACAGCATAGTTACTCACCTGTAACAGGTGTTCAAGGGACAGCAGGAATCAGTCCTCAATTATGGGCGATGTCGGTACCGATGGAGCCCGCGCGGAGCAATTCTCCAGCTTTCAAAGAAAGCCTTTGGTATTACTGCCACACATACGTAGTCCTCTTCCAGCCCAAGGGTGCCATCTTGCTCAGTCAGGTCCCTTAGCTCGAGCCCTATTCAAGCAGATGGCAAGGAAAGAATAAAAATCCAGTATCTCATCAGGGGAGGTGGAAGGATAGTGAGGACTGATTCCTGCTGTCCCTGGAGAACACCTGTTACAGGTGAGTAACTACGCTTTCTCCAAGAACAAGCAGGAAGCCAGTCCTCTCTTACGTGACTCCCTAGCTACAGGCTACCAAACCTATAACCAAAAAAACACCTCCATGAAGGCGTGAGCAGAAGTCAATGCCCAAAGGAGCCCAGGTTCTCACATCCCTGGGGCAAAACCCTCTGAAGCCGTGGAGAAGGGTTGGAGGGCAGGAGTTGCTTAATACCCCAAACAAATTACAGAGTACAGCCTGGCTGAAAACGCTGTCCCGGCAGGACTCCTTCTCCAGGCAGTAGTGAGAGGTTAAAGTGTTTGCCGAAGCCCAGGTTGCAGCCCAGCAGATGTCTGATAGCGGCACTGAGCACAGCGAAGTCACTGAAGCCGCCTTGGCTCGGATGCCATGTGCGGTGACCTGCCAATCCAGTAGAGCACCCGCCTTTGCTTGAGCAAATACAATGCAGTCTGCCACCCAGATGAAGAGGGTGCATTCTGCGCATGCTTGCCCCAGGCGATTGGGATTGTAGGTCACGAAAAGTCAGCCAGACTTGCGATGAGGCTGGGTGCGCTGCAGATAGAAGGCAAGAGCCCTCTTGCAGTCGAGTATGTAAAACTGCCAACACCTGGTCGGCATGAGTCTCGGGAAGAAGGTCGGAAAAGCTATCTCCTGATAGAGATGAAAATCCGAGACAATCTTTGGCAGGAACTTGGTGTAGGTACAGAACCTGGTGTAAGGTGCTTCAGACATGAGAGCCTGGAGGTCACTGACTCGGCAGGCCAAGGTCAAAGACACCAGGAAGACCACCTTAAAGGTTAGGTGCCTAAGAGAGCACATCGCTATCGGCTTGAAGGGTGAATGCATAAGCTGCTTTCTTCTTCTTACGCCACTCCACTTCAGGGGACCCCTGCTCAGAATGCCGTTTTGAGAGCACGGAGCCAAGGTGGTTGGTCCCACTGGCAGAGAGACGACCGAGGGTGCCACTGGGGATTCTGAGGCAGCCTTAGAGAAAATATCTTCAGTCTTCTTACGACTGGGAAGGGCTTTGGAGGACATTTTCTCACAAAGTGAACAGAGCTCTGGATCATGGTCGGTCCTGAGACACCACAAACAGCAGTCATGGTGTAAGTAAGCGACATGTTCTTGGAGAATCTATCACTTTTTTTGAAGATGGTGGCCATCGGGGCAGTGTCCCACGCAGCCAGCAGTTGGGAGAAAAAAGGGCGTGAAGCCCGCTAACAGCAAAAAATGTTAGGAATGCTGTCCCCTATGCTGAAAAGGAATGGGAGCAGAGGAAGGACGGGTAGAGGACCCATGCAACTGGAAAAAAAAAAAAGTAGGCCAGAGGCCGAAAAACAAAACACTTTTTCTGAGGGACAAGGACATGTGTCCGAAGGGCTGCGCGGAAAAAGGGAGACTGAGCAAGATGGCATCCTTGGGCGGGAAGAGGACCACGCATTGTGGCAGCAATCCCAAAGGCCTTCTTTGAAAGCTGGGAAATTGCTTTGCATGGGCTCCGGTGCCGACATCACCCATAAGTGATGACCGACTTCCTGCTTGTTCCTGGAGAATGTAGGGCTAACACCTGCTGCTCCTTGTAGGACAGTCCTCCACTATGCATGTGCTTAGGGATGCACCTTCCCCACTCAGCAATATAGGAGAGATCTGTTTGCAAGACCTCAGAGCTGTACAGTTCGACTTAGACTAAGCCCCTCATTTTCTTGTCCCCTACTTAAGTGTATTTTACCAGATAAAGTCCCCAGTTTTGCAATTAAAAAAAAAACCAAAAAACCAAAACACCCAGATAAGCTCTGATGAGCAGAGACTGTCTTACATCCATACGTATAGCGCTGCGTATACCTTGTAGCGTTATACTAATGATTAGCAGTAAGAAACGAAAGACTAAAATCAGGTATGGACAACACCATGCAATATAATCCGGCCTCTCCATGAGAGATGACCATTCTAATCCTACGGTTCTTTCAAGAGAAACAGCCCCCTCTTTTGCAACTACCAGCAGAAGATTATGCCTACCCTATAAGCCTCAGCTAAAAGGGCTTGCAAAATGTTAACACATTTTCACCCCTGTAAGGATTACCTTTCCTATCCCAAAGAGGAAGCCAGTTCAGCACTTAGCACTGCCTCAAAGCCATGCCAACCTAATTAGGCCTGCATAAGGAGAAGCTCTATCACCAAAATGCTGCCCAAAGCCAGGAAAATAGCGCTTTCTTCCAAGTCTGTGCCCCAGCCTTGGGCACCATTTCCCCGGCTTCACTAAATTCCAATAGAGTGACCAAAACAAAGAATGCATATGGTGGTTGTTCGCACCAAACTCCTATTTTCAAATAGGGTATTAACGGGACCGCCTGCGTCTTTTTTTTTTTTTTTTTTAAAGGCAGAATGGAGGAAGGGGGGACAAAACAAGAATGGGATCTTCTTCCTTTCAAAGCTTGCCGCTGGTCAAGAGACTGACTGGGCCCATGCTAGTCAAAACCAACAAGCTTTCAAGAGAATGGACGTGTGAGCTGAGGCACACAGCATTCCTTCTTTAGCCCACACCTCCATGGGCAGGTCGGGTCCTGGATCACAACTTTCATAGTATAGCAGTGATCTACATGGTCTGAGCTGCTATAAACTCCTGCTATTGCACAACATTTTCAATGGGCCTGCAACTCTACCGACCCATTACTGAACCATACGAATTTCAGCAACCCTGCCGCCTTGATACTGCGCTCTGATGTAGTCATTTACCAGTCCCGGCTGCCCCCTGCACGGAAGTCACAGCTCTTTATTTTGTTTTATTATTTTCTTTTGTTTTAAACATATCACTAGTCTGCATACCATCACAAGGCTCTGCCTAAAACAGGCCCTCACGGACTTGCTCCCCTCAAGAAGAGGCATAAAGCGTAGTTACTCACCTGTAACAGGTGTTCTCCAGGAGCAGCAGGAATCAGTCCTCACTTATGGGTGACGTCGGCGCCGACGGAGCCCTCGCGGAGCAATTTTCCCCAGCTTTCAAAGAAAGCCTTTGGGAATTGCAGCGCGCATGCGCGGTCGTCTTCCCGCCCGAAGGTGCCATCTTAGCCAGTCAGATGACATAGCTAAAAAAGACAGCATAAAAATTTGCAAAAAGAACATAAGCAGACGATTGCAACTCCAAGGGGAGGAGGGAGGGTAGTGAGGACTGATTCCTGCTGCTCCTGGAGAACACCTGTTACAGGTGAGTAACTACGCTTTCTCCAGGACCAAGCAGGAAGTCAGTCCTCACTTATGGGACTCCCAAGCTCAAGGCTACCGGAGACCCTAAGCACAAAAATGAGCTCCCACTAGCTCAGCAGCACAGAAGGAAAGAATCTTCGCTGAATTATCACCCACCGGTAGCCCACATCCGGGATGGAGGGTAGGAGTTGCTCAGACCTCAAAGAGATTACGGAGGACTGCCTGTCCGAAAGCACTGTCCCTACGGGACTCCCTCTCGAGACAGTAATGGACCGCAAAAGTCTGGCTCGAAGACCAAGTAGCGGCCCGGCAGATGTCTGCCAGCGGAACAGAGCGGAGGTAAGCCACTGACGTGGCCTTTGCCCGAACACAATGAGCCGTGACTCGACTTTCTAAGGAGAGTCCGGCTGCCCCATAAGCCCAAGAGATACAGTCCGCAACCCAGATGGACAGAGTACGCTTGGAGACCGGGAGCCCCAATTTATTGGGGTCAAAAGACACAAAAAGCTGAGCAGCTTTACGGTGCTCCCACGTACGGTCAAGGTAGAAGTTCAATGCCCTTCTACAGTCCAGGGTATGGAGGACCGTCTCAGCTCGGCTGGAGTGTGGTCTGGGAAAGAAGGTTGGAAGTACCACCTCCTGATTCATGTGAAAAGGGGAGACCACTTTAGGCAGAAACTTAGGGTGAGTCCGTAGGACTACCCTATTCTTGTAGAACCGAGTGTAGGGGGGATCAGACACGAGGGCCTGCAATTCACTCACGCGCCTAGCGGAAGTGAGGGCTATCAAGAACAGCGTTTTCCAAGACAGAAAACGGAGGGAACAGGTAGCCATAGGTTCAAAAGGCGGACAGGTGATCCGCTGCAAAACCACATTCAGGTCCCAGTCAGGTGCTGGCGGGCGCAGAGGTGGTTTAAGTAGAAGGAGACCTCGGAGAAACCTCGCTACGAGAGGGTCGTTGGAGAGAGGTCTGCCGTCCACCGGCACATGATGTGCTGAAAGAGCACTGAGGTGAACTTTGACGGAGTTGGACTTAAGTCCCAGATTAGAGAGGTGTAGCAAGTACTGTAAGATCACCGACACCGGGCAGGAGAAGGGATCCTGAGACTGTTGGGAACACCAGATTGCAAAGCGACGCCATTTAAGGGCGTAGCATTTGCGGGTAGAAGGCCGTCGCGAAGCCAAGACGACCTCCTCCACCTCCGCCGGCAAGAGAAGAGGAGCAAGGACTACCCTCTCAGCAGCCAGGCCATGAGGTTGAGAGACCTGAGGTTGGGGTGCAGTAGGGACCCCTGATCCTGAGTGAGGAGATCCGGTTGTACCCCCAGAGGGAAGGGATCCTCCACCGCCAGTTGCAGCAGGAGCGGAAACCACGGCTGCCTGGGCCAGCGAGGGGCCACCAGGATCATGAAGGCTTTGTCTCGGAGAACCTTGAAAAGAGTCCGAGAGACTAACGGGATGGGAGGGAAAGCGTACAGAAGGCTCCCCGACCATGAGATCAGAAAGGCGTCCGCCGCAACCCGAAGGGGGTGTGGCTGACGGGAGCAGAAGCGAGGAAGCTGCCGGTTGTGAGGACTGGCAAAGAGATCCACCATGGGGAGACCCCACCTGAGGAAGAGCTTCTGAACGATCAAGGGATCCAGACGCCACTCGTGCGGCTGGAGGACCCTGCTGAGTTTGTCTGCCAGGCAATTTTCTTGGCCCGGGAGATAGACTGCCTTGAGGAGAATGCCGTGACTGACGGCCCAAGAGCAGAGTTTCTGTGCCTCCCGGCAGAGGAGGAAGGAGCCCGTGCCCCCCTGCTTGTTCACGTAGAACATGGCAACTTGATTGTCCGTCTGGACAAGGACGGACTGTTGGGAGGTCAGGTGGGAGAAGGCCTTGAGAGCTAGGCGGATCGCCCTGAGCTCCAGGAAGTTGATCTGCTGAGCAGACTCCCACTTGGTCCAGAGGCCCTGAGTACGTGCCTCTTGGCAATGTGCTCCCCAGCCCAGGAGGGATGCATCGGTGGTCAGCACCCGGGTCGGCTGAGGTGACTGGAAAGGCATTCCTAATATCAGGTTCGGCTGCCGGAGCCACCACCGGATAGACGAGACCAGCGGCTCGGAGACGCGCACTAGGTCTGCTAGGCCGCCTGTGGCTTGTCGCCACTGCCGGCGGAGACACCATTGAGCAGGCTGCATATTCAGGCGGGCATTGGGGGTCACATGGACGGTGGAAGCCATATGGCCGAGCAGTCTCAGGAAGCGCCTGGCGGAGACCAGGGGCTGGCTGCGAAAGCGGTCGGCTAGGTCCATGAGCCGCTGAGCCCTGTCGAGCGGGAGGTACGCTCGCGCCTGAGGAGTGTGCAGTCTTGCGCCGATGAACTCGAGATCCTGTGAGGGGAGCAAAGTGGACTTTGCGAAGTTTATGACAAAGCCCAAGTGCTGCAGCAGAGTCACCGTGCGGGACGTGGCGTTGGTGACCTCCTGAGCGGACGCTGCTCTGATGAGCCAGTCGTCGAGGTACGGAAAAACATAGAGGCCGTGAAGCCGGAGATGGGCCGCCACGACCGCGAGACATTTTGTGAAGACTCGCGGTGCGGAGGACAGGCCGAAGGGCAGTACTCTGTACTGGTAATGATTTCCTGCCACCACAAACCTTAGGTATTGGCGGTGGCTGGGGTGGATGAGGATGTGCGTGTAGGCATCCTTTAGATCCAAGGAGCATAGCCAATCTCCCTGCTGGAGGTAGGGCAGAAGGATTCCAAGGGTAAGCATTTTGAACTTCGCCCGCACAAGGAACTTGAGGTTGCTCAAGTCCAGGATGGGTCTGAGGCCTCCTGTTCTCTTTGGTATCAGAAAATACCTTGAATAGAAGCCTTGACCTCTCAGGTGGTGTGGCACCGGTTCCACCGCCTGTTCCTGCAGAAGACCTGCTAACTCCTGAAGGAGCAACTCCCTGTGCAGAGGGGGGCGCGGAGGCTCTCCCGGAAAATAGGAGGGAGGGATCTGATGGAAGTGGAGGAGGTAGCCCTCTCGCACGACCTGAAGCACCCAGGCATCTGTGGTGATGCTGGACCACCTGTGGGCGAAGTGAACCAGCCGGCCTCCGGTGCTGGGGGGGGAGACCAGCGGGGGGGGAGAGGCTATGCTGAGCGAGTCAAAAACCCCCACCCTGCTGAGCAGGGGCTGGTGGTGCAGGCTTGGGGGCTTGCTGCCTACGGGACCCGTTACCCCGTCCCTTGGCCTGCTGGCCCTGTTGGGGAGCTGCAGGGGCCTGATAATGGAGGTATTGTTTGTAGGCAGCTGCCTTCCTCGGGTAAAAGGACTTTTTTCCCGAGCCCTTCTTTTTCTGGGAAGGGGCGGAGGTCTTCCTAGAAAGCCTGGTCCTGGTGAGAGTCTCAGTCTCAATTTGTGCAGCCTTTTCCGCCATGGGCTTGCCAAAGAGGTTTTCGCCTCGGCAGGGGACATCGACCAACTTGTCCTGTACCCAGGGTTCAAGGTCGGACGACTGAAGCCAAGCCTGTCGGCGGGCACCGATGCCGGCTGCGGCTACTCGAGCCGAGGCTTCAAAGCCATCATAGGCTGCTCGGGACATGAACTTCGAGCATTCCCGAATACCCGTGGACAAGGCCAGGAACCTCCGCAAAGGCTCCTCGGAGAGAGACCAGCGGAGAATCCGGCTAGCTCTTTAGCCAGATCCCTGAGATACATGCCCATGTACAGCTGGTAAGTCTGGACACGACAGGCGAGCATAGAGCCCTGGAAGCACTTCTTGCCAAGGCCATCCAGGTTACGGGCCTCCCTTCCAGGAGGCACCGAGGAGTGCATCTTCTGGCTCTTAAGACGATGCATGGCCGATTCCACTACCATGGAATGGTGTGGCAACTGCGCCTTTTGAAAGCCAGGGCTCTTGCGGACTCGATAGATAGAATCGACCCGCTTGCTCAGGACCGGCGAGGAGGCCGGACTCTCCCACATGCGGAAGAGTAGTCGTTCCAGCATAGGAGGAACCGGCACAGTAAAGTGTTCCCTCGCGGGAGAGTCATACTGGAGGGCGTCGAGCTCCTCGGCTCGAGGCTCCTCCTCGGGATCCGCAGGGAAGGCCAAAGCCTTGGCCATATCCCTAACGAAGTCCGAGAACCGGGCATCCTCCGGGGGGGACTGCTTCCGAGGCTCGGACTCCGGAGAGTCCGATGGGACACACCGAGTCCGGAAAGAATCAGGTGACTCTTCCTCCTCAGACTCCCAGACCGACTCCGACGAGGACTCGGTGGGGTCGGCCCGGGCAGGGAGCGGCGCCAGCCGCCCCGACGCCGAGGGAGTCGGCGTCGGCGACCTCGGTCCCGAACGGGAGGCCGAGGGCGACCTCAACCGAGGATCGACGAGTTCTCATCGACTCGAGGATCGGCTCGGTCTCCGGGGTCGACTTGGACGTCGACGTCCCGGCGGTCGGGGCAGCGACGCCAGCGAAGCCAGCGAGCAGTGCCCGCTGCTGGTCCATGAAGGCAGACAGTCTGCTCTCCAAGGCCGTCAACGTGAGTCCGAGCTCAGGTGACCCAGCAGCCCCCGACTCGGGCCCCGACGGCGTCGGGCCCGACGTCGGCTGTCGCGGAGGCGAGTCCAGAAGGACTACAGGACTTACCCGGGCAGGCATCTCTGACTCCAGGCGAGGTCGCTTCGGAAGGTGTTCCTTCTCCAAGGACCCGGGGCGGCTGTCGGGGCTATGCGACCTGGCCCTCGCGGAGCCAGGAGCGTCCACCGACGCCGCCCTCGCGGGTTTTTCCTTCCGACGATGGTCCCCGGAGGGAGAACCCCGGTCGGAGGAGCTCCGGCGACGGTCCGAGCTGGAGCCCTTTGACACGGAGGCCTCCGACGAGGTCCGGGTACGGCTGGGGTCAGCGAAGATTCTTTCGCGCTGATGCCGCCGACTTCTCAACGCCTTCGAGGACAGTTTGCTGCAGGGCCCACAGATCAGTTCTTCATGATCCGGGCCCAAGCAGCGGAGGCAAAAGTCGTGTGTGTCGGTTAGTGACATATTTCGGTCACACCGACCACACCGCTTAAAGCCACTGGCAGCCATCGGGGGAAAAAGGGGCCCCTGCGAGGTCAAAGGACCGGGCTGCCAGGGAAAACGAAAACGAAAGCTGACTAAGTCAGAAAAACCGAAAAAACGTTAGAGGACTCGAGACCGGCGTCGCGAGTCCGGGCGGGAAAACGATCGGCGTCGAACCGAAAGAAAAAAGTATAAAATAAGAGGAAAATCAACTTTTTCGCGGGGACGTCTGCAGGGCTCCGCGGAAAAAAGAAGACTGGCTAAGATGGCACCTTCGGGCGGGAAGACGACCGCGCATGCGCGCTGCAATTCCCAAAGGCTTTCTTTGAAAGCTGGGGAAAATTGCTCCGCGAGGGCTCCGTCGGCGCCGACGTCACCCATAAGTGAGGACTGACTTCCTGCTTGGTCCTGGAGAAAAAAGGATTACAGATTCATCCCCTCCTTGAACTGAATACTGACAGGCCAGAGGGAGGATGGTAAAGACTACTGGTCAGCAGAGCATAGCTCAGAGCACACTTCCATCGCCTGTGGCCTCCTCCCTGCTGAGGAGGAAACAGCCCAGGAACTGTGGTCCTTTCAATGCTTCATCCAAACAGCCTACTCCCCTGCTTTTTCAGACTGTGAGCTCCCTATCAGGGACTGGAGACCATGCTGAGGAAGCTCCTCACAAGCATCCCCTCGGGCCCCCTCCCAAAGATTGATGAGGATGACAGAGGGTATTGCCACCATAGGGTAATCCTGGGTAGCTCTCGCCGTTCTCCTCAGGTCCCCCTCCAGCAGCATGTGAAGCGAACTGAAGATAATACAGTTAAAGGATCCCCACAAGCTAACTTATAAAAGGATCAGGGAGCGGTGGACTGGGGAGAGACCTAGACCACCAGGTTTGCACCCTAGGGCATAACAAACTGGACCTACCAATTCAAGCCCTCCAGAGCCCTCAAGCAAAATACTTCTCCAAAAAACAAAACAAAACCCTTCTACCCAGAAGGCTTAAATGTTCCAGGCTGCACATGATTAAAACAACCTGCTGGAGACTAATAAATACTGATGAGAGACAGGCAGCACAGGACCCTTTATAACCTGATGTCAAAATTAAACCAGTGGTTTTTCAGTCTATCTGCTGGCAACCGAGCATAACCCATGCATCCAGAGGAATGGTGGGACAATGAGGAGAGCATAGTTACTCACCTGTAACAGGTGTTCTCCAGGGATAGCAGGAATCCATCCTCATGACATCTTGCTCAGTCAGGTCCCTTAGCTCGAGCCCTACCAAACAGATGGCAAGAGAAGGACAAAACCACAAACCAGCAACTCATCAGGGGAGGTGGGAGGGTAGTGAGGACTGATTCCTGCTGTCCCTGGAGAAAGCATAGTTACTTACCTGTAACAGGTGTTCTCCGGGGACAGCAGGAATCAGTCGTCACATATGGATGACGTTGATGCCGATGGAGCCCTTGTGAAGCAAATCCCCAGCTTTCAAAGAAGGTCTTTGGGAATTGCTACCATGAATGCGTGGTCCCCTTCCCGCCCAAGGGTGCCATCTTGCTCAGTCAAATGACATAGCTAGAGAGCGCAAATAAAGAAAAATAATTGGCCTGCAACTCCAATGGGAGGGAGGGAGGGTTGTGAGGACCGATTCCTGCTGTCCCCCGGAGAACACCTGTTACAGGTGAGTAACTACACTTTCTCTGGGAACCAGCAGGAAGTCATTCCTCACATATGGGACTCCCCAGCTACAGGCTACCTTGAACCTATGACTCAAAAAAGGTTTCCTCATCGAGAGCCGCAAGCAGCCACAATGAAAACCCGAACCAGGGAAGCAGCACTCTGGTAGCCTGAACACAGAAGGGTCGGAGGGTAGGAGTTGCCTAAACCCCAAAAAGGTTATGGAGTACAGCCTGGCCGAAGGCACTGTCCCATCGGGATTCCCTATCCAGGCAGTAATGAGCTGCAAAGGTATGGACTGAAGACCAGATGGCGGCCTGGCAGATGTCAGCCAGAGGAACAGAGCGGAGGTGAGCCCACTGATGCCGCCAAAGACCTGACCCTATGAGCCATAACACAGCCCTCCAACGGAAGCCTCGCTTCCTCATAAGCCTGGGCAATACAGTCCGCCACCCATGTGGACAGCATATGCTTGGCCACCGCCTCCCCCAGCTTACTGGGGTCGTAGGAAACAAAAAGCTGAGAGGCTTTCCGGTCATCTTGAGTATGCTGAATGTAGAAGGACAAAACCCTCTTACAGTCCAAGGTATGGAGGACCGTCTCTGCCCGACTGGCATGCGGCCTGGGAAAGAAGGTAGTAAGAACCATCTGGTTGAGGTGAAACGAGGAGACCATCTTCAGAAGGAAGTTGGGGGTGCGTGCGAAGCACCACCCTATTCTTGTAGAACCTGATATAAGGTCTCTCTGCCATGAGGGCCTGGAGCTCACTCACCCTCCGGGCAGAAGTGAGTGCAACCAAGATGATCACTTTCCAGGAAAGGTAACGGAGGTGGCACGTTGCCAGTGGTTCAAAGGCTGGCCGGGTGAGCTGCCCCAACACTACAATGAGGTCCCATTCGTTCGCAGGGGGACGGACTGGGGGCTTTGACAAGAGCAGGCCCTTAAGAAACCGGGACATGACTGTATGAACAGAAAGAGGCTTTTCATCCACAGAACAGTGGTTTGCTGCTAGGGCACTGAGATGCACCCTGACAGAGTTGGACTTACGCCCCTTCTTGGATGGGTGGAGAAGGTACACAACAACCACCGGGCAAGAAAAAGAGTCCACCCCTTGCCCAGCGCACCAGAGCGCAAATCTGTGCCACTTAAAAGCATAAGCCCATCTAGTGGACAGTCTGCAAAAAGCCATCAAGACCGCCTCTACGTCCTTCGGAAGGAGGAGCGAGGCGAGAGTCACCCTCTCAGCCGCCATGCCATCAGCAAAAGGGAGCTGAGGTTGGGGTGTAAGAGCCGCCCTCTCGGGAGAGGAGCCATGGAGACAAACCCAAGGGAATGGGGGTCTACACCGCTAGCTGCAGGAGGAGAGAACACCACAGTTGCCTGGGCCACCATTGAGCTATCAGGATGACAAAAGCTTTGTCTTGAAGGATCTTGAACAGAGTCTTGGCGATCAGAGGTGTCAGGGGGAAAGCATACAGAAGACCCAACCAACCATGAGACCAGAAAAGCATCAGCTGCCACCCTGGCTGGGTGCGGCTGCCTTGAGCAGAAAACGGTAACTGGTGATTGCCTGGGCTTGCAAACAAGTCCATCAACGATTCGCCCCAAGTCTGGAAAAGCCTGCCGGCCACCATCTGGACTAGCTGCACTTATGCAGCTGGAGCATCCTGCTTAGTCTGTCGGCCAACCAGTTGTCCTGGCACAGCAAGTATACTGCCTGGAGAAGAATCCCCTGCCAGGTTGCATAAGAGCACAGGTCCAGGGCTTCCTGACAGAGTACGGGATCCCGTACCGCCTTGTTTGTTCACATAGAGCATGGCCACTTGGTTGTCTGTTTGGACTAGGACAGTCCTGTGGCCCAGTAACTGATGAAAGCCTTCAGGGAGAGATGAATAGCATACAGCTCCAACAGGTCGATCTGTTGGGCAGTCTCGTCTGGGGACCATACTCCCTGAGTGCAGTACCCCTGGCAATGGGCACCCCAGCCCAGCAAGGAGGCATCTGTTGGTGAGAACCCTCAAGTGATGAGGGGCCTGCAAGGGCACCTGCCTCCAGGTGATCGGGCGAGAGTCACCAGGACAGGGAATGTACCAGGCGCCTGGTCACTCTGATCCTGTCATGGAAATGTCCTGTGGCCTAGGACCACTGGTCCTTGAGGCAACACTGCAGTTTGCATGTGGAGGCGGGCATCTGGAGTGACATGGACCGTGGAGGCCATGTGACCAAAGCAGTGCAGCAGTTGCCTTGCTGGCACTGAGGAGTGGTGACTCATGTGCTCGGCTAGGGCCATAAGCCTGTTTGCCCTGTCTGCAGGAAGGCCTTCGACTGAAGGGTGTTGATCCTTGCCCCAATAAATTTGAGCTCTTGTGTTGGGCAAAGGCTGGATTTGGGGCAGTTAATTGCAAAACCCCAAGATTTGGATGGTGTGAGTGGTGGCCTGCTGCACCTCGGTGGCTGAAGTGCCCCTGATGAACCAGTCATCGAGATAGGGGAAGATAAAGATCCCTTGAAGGCTGAGGAAGGCAGGCACTTTGTGAATACCGAGGACTGAAGAAAGGCCGAAGGAGAGCACCCTGTACTGGTAATGGTTGCCCCCTACCACAAAGCGTAGGTATTGCCTGTGGCTTGGGTGGATTAGGATGTGTGTGTATGCATCCTTTAGGTCTAAGGAGCACAGCCAGTCTCCCTGGCGGAGGTAAGGCAACAATATTCCAAGGAAGAGCATCTTGAACTTCTCCCTCACCAGGAATTTGTTGAGGTTGCGCAGGTCGAGGATGGATCTTAGGCCTCCTGTCCTCTTTGGTACGAGGAAGTACCTGGAGTCAAAGACCTTGCCCTTGAGGTGGTAGGGCACTGGTTCCACCGCATGATCCACGAGAAGACCTGCCAGCTCCTTCAGAAAGTGGTCCTGGTGAAGGGGAGACCTGATAGGCTCTTGGGAAATAGTGTGGAGGCACTTGGGCTAGATGGTGGAGGTAGCCCTCCCTGACTACTTGTAATGTCCAGGAATTGGTGATGGTTCCCCACCTGTGGGCATAAAAGGCAAGCCGACCTCCTGTGGGCTGCCCAGCTCTGGTTGGGAGAGGGGCCATGCTGCAGGAGTCAAAAACCCCCACCAGGCTGGGCTGGAGCCTGGGGTTTGAGGACCTTCTGCTTATGTGGGCCATGCCCCTGTCCCTTGGCCTGCTGCTCCTGTTGGGGAGCTGGGGAGACCTGGTAAGAGGGGGTAGTTTTGGTAAGCAGTGGACTCCCTCGGGAGAAAGGGGTTTTTACCCAAGCCCTTCTTACGGGAAGGGGCAGAGGTCTTCTTAGAGAGCCGTGTCCTCGTCATGAATTCAGTCTCCAGCTCCGCGGCCTTGTCAGTAATGGGTTTGCTGAAGAGATTCTCCCCATGGCATGGGACATTGACCAACTTGTCCTGAACCCATTGCTTGAGGTTGGAAGACTGCAGCCAAGCCTAGCAGCGCGCACTGATGCCTGCCACGGCTACGCAGGCTGCCGACTCAAACCCGCCATAGGCTGCCCGAGAAACTTGGAGCATTCACAGACAGCTTTGGACAGGCCTTTGAAGTGCTGCAAAGGCTTCTCAGAGAGACCAGCTGAGAACCTGGCAAGTTCCTTTGCCGGGTCTCTCAGGTACATGCCCATGTGCAGTTGGTATGCCTGGATCTGACAATTCAGCATTGCGCCCTGGAAACATTTCCTGCCGAGGGCATCCAAGGTGTGGGCCTCCCTACTGGGGAGAGGCACCGAGGAGAGCATCTCCTGGCTCTTCAGCAGACGTATGGCTGACTCCTCAACCATGGAGTTGTGCAGCAGTTGTGATTTTTGGAACCCAGGGCTCCAGCGGACTCGATACATTGAGTCGAGCCGTTAGCTGATTACCAGCGTCAATGTCAGTGTCTCCCACATGCGGAGCATAAGTTTATTTTTTATTTTATTTACATTCTTATATACCGTGCTATTCTGCATCAGTGCGGTTTACATTGAACAAACTGAAATTACATTGAACAGGGCATTATAACTTGGAGATAACTATTTTACAGGGAACATGGGCTATGGAGGGTTAAGTGGCTTGCCCAAGACCACAAGGAGCACCTGTGGGACTAGAAACCCCAGTCCTTCCGGCCCAAGGTTGCTGTCCTCTAGTGGTATTTGAACCCCCGACCTTCCGGCCTGAAGTACCTTGCCCCAAGTTGTTCAAGGATCGAAAGAACGGGTACCGTGAGGACCTCCCACTGGAGGATTGAGGTCATCGGCTCGAGGATCCTCCTCGGACTCCGTGGGGAAAGCCAAAGCCTTGGACATATCCCGCATGATGTCCAAACACACCAAATTCTCCGGTGGGGACCTTCTCTGAGGTTCAGATACTGGGAAATCAAAAGGGACATCCCGATGCCATCGGATGTCCGGGGACTCCTTGTCCTCTGTATCCCAAGCAGAGGCCTCTGAGGAAGACTTGTGGGGCTCCTCAGGCATTGAGGGTCCCGGTGCAGTCCGACCTGACACCTGCAGGCTTGGCGGTGACGACTTTGGTCCCGAGGAACAGGAGGCCGAGTGTGACCTCGGCCAAGGATCAACTCGAGCCTAGAAGGTCTCGAGGAATGGCTCGGCCTCCGGGGTCGACTGACATTGAGAGCCCGGTGGTCGGGGCAGAGGAAGCAGACATGCCGGACATCAGCGCCTGCTACTGCTCGATGAAGGCAGTAAAATTGCGCTCCAAAGTCACCATACTGGACTACAGTCCGGGAGACTCCGCAGCCTCTGGCTCAGGTGCTGCTCTCGGCCCCGAAGCCAGTTCCCCCAGAGGAGAGTCCTCGACAAGGACAGTCGGTACTTGCCTAGGCTGATCAGCTTCTCTACGAGGAACCTTGGCCGGGCGCTCCTCCGACGACCTGGCAGGCGCTTGGGGCTCCGTGACCGGCCAGAGAGGAGCCTGGTTGATTGGAACCGTCCAGAGACGCTGCCTTCAAGGGTTTCTTTTTCCTCGTGTTCCCTCAAGAGAGACCTCCTCTCTGAGGAACCTTGACGACGCTCAGGTTTGGTGTGCTCCTCCCGAGACATGGAGACCTCAGATAAGGTCCTGGCTCTTGGAGGCCTGGGGAGGTCAGGAAAAAGCATATGCTGCTGCTGCTGGTGGCTCTTCAAGGTCTTAGAGAACATCCTCTTACACAGACCGTTGGGTCATTGTCCGGGCCGAGGCACCGGAGGCAAAAGTCATGCGTATCGGTGAAGGACAATTTTCCCGCACCAATCACATTTCTTGAACCCACTGGTAGACATGGGGGGAAAAAAGGACCCCAGCAAGGTAGAAGATCCTTTGGGCTGCCAGTGAGAAAAAAAGGGCGTGAAGATGTGTCAAAAAGAAAAAGTGAAACAAAACAGAGGAACCGACCTGATACCGAGGCTGGATGCGGGAAGTGTACTGGTGTCAGACCAGTGAAGCCAAAAGGCACGAAGAAAAAGAAAAAACCACAGACTTTTCCCTGGGACACTGCAGACTACATCCGATGGGCTCCACAGAAAAAAAAAGGAGACTGAGCAAGATGGCACCCTTGGGTGGGAAGGGGGACCACGCATGCGTGGTAGCAATTACCAAAGGCTTTCTGTGAAAGCTGGGGATTTGCTCCATGTGGCTCCATCGACGTCAACGTCATCCATATGCGAGGACTAACTTCCTGCTTGTTCCCGGAGGTGGTGAAATTAGACTTACCTGCTAATTGTTCAAGGAACTCCAGTGCAGTCCCGGAATCTCTGGGATATAGGTTCCTCCAGCAGCTTGGAGATTGAACAATGACATTCTTTGATGTCACCAGCATAAATACCCAAGGGACCGCCTCCTTGCTCCAGTTTACCTATTGACAAAGCAGACTCACCAAAGCAACAATTAAGTAGCCAACATAGCTATCAAACTTTAACGAACTATAACAAACATTAACATACTTCAACTATAAATTAAGACACATAATGTGCCCTTAAATTAATACTATAAATTTTCCTATTATAGTCTGCCCTCCGTCTCTATAGAAGAATAATACTCTCTAAAGATCCCCAAAAGTATCACCCTCCCTATATTTATTATTTATTATTTAATTACAATTTCTTATATACTGCGCTATTTAGCATCAGCGCGGTTTACATCATAACTTAACGACCATAACAAGCTGTCAGGTTTTACATCGAACAGGAATACAAACTTGGATAACGGGGTTAACTATATACATAAGCTATTTACACTGGAAGGATAGGTAAAACCAGATAATGCATGTAAGGGTCTATCATGGACCATACCATCTCGCTATACTTCAGGCCTGTAGTTCAACTAAATGCAGGGAGGGATGCAGGACTGGACTGGAGTTCCTTAAGGAACAACAATTAGCAGGTAAGTCTAATTTCACCTTCCTTGTCTCTCTAGTCCAGTCCCGGAATCTCTGGGATATAAGAGCAGTAAAAACCTTTAACGGGTGTGTCCTGCTAGGCCAGCCTGAAGCACTGCCGAACCAAAACTGAATCTTTCTGCCTCTATATCTAATCTATGTTTAACAAAGGAATTTAATGACGACCAAGTAGCCGCTTTACAGATGTCCACAGGCAGCACCAAACTGTACTCAGCCCAGGACGCAGCTTGTGCCCTCGCTGAATGTGCCTTAAGCCCATCAGGTTTACCACAAGTCCCAGATACTGTAGAATGCGCCTTGTGCTATCTCCAGGAACAAGCAGGAATGAGTCTTCACATATGGGGACTCCCTAGCTTTAGATGCCAGGGAGAGATTCCATAAGTTGTGTCCCTGGGACAGGGCTGCACTTCCCCACATGGATCTCTGGCATCCCATGAGGGATGGCGGGTAGGAGTTGATTAAGTATGGAAAGAGTAGTTACTCACCTGTAACAGGTGTTCTCCAGGAAAGCACAGTTACTTACCTGTAGCAGGTGATCTCTGGGAACAGCAGGAATAAGTCTTCACATATGGGTACGTCGGTACCGACGGAGCCTGCGCGGGAACGCTCCCCAGCTTCAAAAAAAGGAAAGCTTTTGGGAGCATCCCACAGCGCCTGCGCGCTGCCTTCCTGCCTTTCCTAACCACCTCTCCTCAGTTTGAGTTTTAAAGCTGAGACAAAAGAGAGAGGAAAAGAAAGACAGATAGAGAGATACAACTCCTAGGGGAGGTGGGAGGGTTGTGAAGACTTATTCCTGCTGTTCCCAGAGATCACTTGTTACAGGTAAGTAACTGTGCTATCTCCAGGAACAAGCAGGAATGAGTCTTCACATATGGGGACTCCCTAGCTAAGATGCCTGGGAGAACCCCAAGGATATGAGACCCTGGGAAGGGTTCTACCTCCTCCTATGAATCTCAGGCATCTATCCAGGGATGGCGGGTAGGAGTTGATTAAGAATGGAACAGGTGTTTGAGAACAGCCTGACCAAACAAGGCATCCCAGCGGGAGTCCTTGTCCAAGCAGTAATGGGCTGTGAAGGTATGAACCAAGGCCCAGGTGGCTGCTCGACAGATCTGGTTGATGGACACAGAATTTAGATGAGCCATAGAGGCGGCCATGGCCCTGGCCCTCACATTATGAGCTGTGACATGGCTCTCCAGAGAAAGGTTCTTACTCTGGTAGGCGAAAGAAATACACTGAGCAATCCAATTGGACAGTGTCCTCTTAGAGACTGGAAGTCCCAAATGAGAGGGATCAAAAGCAACAAAGAGCTGGGAAGACTTTCTATGTTGCTGTGTTTTGTAAGTAAAAGGCAAAAGCTCTTTTACAATCCAGAGAATGAAGATTCTTCTCTGCACTTGATGCATGAGGAGCTGGAAAAAAAGACAGGTAAATATACCTCTTGATTAAGATGAAAAGGTGAGACCATTTTAGGCATAAAGTGTGGATTGGTCCTAAGAACTACCTTATCATGATGGAACCTTGTATAAGGTGCATTAGCCACTAAGGTCTGCAGCTCACTGATGCGGCAAGCTGAGGTGACTGCAATGAGGAAAATAACCTTCCAGGAAAGAAATTTCAAGGAAGTGGTGGCTAAGGGTTCAAAAGGAGGCTTCATAAGCTGACCAAGAACCAGATTTAAATCCCATGCCACCGGAGGAGGCCTAATGGGAGGTTTAGTTAAAGTTAGGCCTCTCATGAATCTTGCAATAAGAGGATGAGAGGAAACAGGTTGTCCATTGATAGGCTTAAGGGATGCTGCAATAGCACTCAAATGGACCCTTACTGAATTTGTCTTAAGGCCTGCATCGGAAAGATGCAGGAGGTATTCCAATAGAGAATTCAAAAGGTAGTGCTAGAGGGTCGAGACTCCTTTTAGCACACCAAATGGAAAATCATTTCCATTTAAAAGCATAGGAACGCCTAGTGGAAGGTTTTCTGGAAGCATGGAGGATATCCTTCACTTGTTGAGAAAGATTCCAGCTTTGAAAGTCTAAGCCTTCAGTAACCAAGCTCTGAGGTGAAGGGACTTGGGGTTTGGGTGCCACAAAGTCCCCTCCTCCTGGGACAGGTGGTCTGGAGCAACTCCCAAGTCCAGAGAGGGGGCTTGGGAGAGATGCAGAAGTAGAGGGTACCATACTTGGCGTGGCCAGCATGGAGCTATGAGGATCATAGATCCTTGATCCCTCTGGAGTTTGAACAGAGTCTTGGGAATCAAAGGAATGGGTGGAAAGGCATACAGGAAACCCTGACCCCAGTGAAGGAGGAAGGCATCCTTGGCCTGAACTCCCTGACACGGAATTCTGGAACAGAACCAGGGAAGTTTGGCATTCCACGGACTTGCAAATAGGTCTATGTCCGGGGTTCCCCATTCTTGGAAGATTCTGAGTACCTGATCCATGTGCAGGGACCATTTGTGTGGGAGCAGAACTCGACTGAGTCTGTCTGCCCAAGAGTTTTGGATTCCTGGGAGGTATACTGCCAGGAGATGGATTTGATGCTCTCTGGCGAAGGCCCACAATCTTAAAGCTTCATTGCAAAGCGACAGAGCCAGTTCCTCCTTGCTTGTTTATGAAAAACATGGCTACTTGATTGTCCGTATGAATGAGGACTGTCTTGTAGCTGAGCAGGGTATGAAAGACCTTGAGAGCTAGAAAGACTGCTCGAAGCTCCAAGAGATTGATATGAAGAAAGGTCTCCTGTGGGGACCAAGTGCCTTGAGTGGAGAGGTCTTGTAGATGAGCTCCCCAACCTGCTTGGGAGGCATCTGTTGTGAGAGTTGCTTGGGGCAACAACTGTTGGAAGGGGGACCCCAGCAACAGATTCTGAGTGGACATCCACCACTGGAGAGACCAAAAGAGACGTTTGGAGGTTGCTATTTGGTCTGAGAGAGCTCCTGATGCTTGAGTCCACTGGGTGGACAAAGTCCATTGGGCTGCTCTCATATGTAGGTGAGCATAGGGTACCACATGCACTGTGGAAGCCATGTGGCCTAGCAGTTGTAGCATCTCCCAGGCAGTTAAGTGGCTCTTTGACTGAACCTGAGAGGCTAACTGCACTAGGCGTAGGCAACGGGCCTGAGGAAGATAGGCCCTTGCAGTGGTAGTATCTAGCCAGGCCCCTATGAACTCTAGGGACTGAGTAGGGGTGAGCTGGGACTTTGGGAGGTTTACCACAAGTCCCAGATACTGTAGAATGCGCCTTGTGCAGTCCAGGGAAGTCTGGGCCTGACTGAGATGGAGCTCGGATGAGCCAGTCGTCCAGGTATGGGAATAAAAATATTCCCAGAGTGCGTAGAAATGCAGCTACTGTTGCCATGCATTTGGTGAACACTCTTGGGGCAGAGGCCAGACCAAATGGAAGCACCCTGTATTGATGTTGTTTTCCTTGGAAAAGAAAACGGAGGAATCTTCTGTGAGATGGATGGATGAGGACATGTGTGTACGCATCCTTGAGATCTAGAGAACAAAGCCAATCCTGACTTTGAAGGTATGGAAAGAGAGTGCCCAGAGAAAGCATCTTGAACTTCTCCTTGCATAGAAATCTGTTCAATTCCCTGAGATCTAATATGGGTCTGTATCCCCCTGTCTTCTTTGGAATGAGAAAATAGGGGGACTAAAACCCTGACCCTTGTTGAAGGGGAACTTCTATTGCCCCTTGGGCAAGAAGGGTAGCCACCTCTTGACCTAGAAGTCTATCCAGAGCAGAATTTTCTGCATCCATTTGAGTGGCTTTTATTTGCCATTCTTTGCCAAACAGGTTTTCGCCTGTACAGGGAAGATTTCCTAATCCATCTTGGACCCAGGGTTCTAAATCAGAAGCTTGGAGCCAAGCAATTCTGCAAGCAGCTATGGCAATGCCAGAAGCTCTGCTGGCACCTTCAACAGGCTGCCCTGTTGGAAAAAACTTTGAAATGTCTTGAGTATGCTTAAGCCAAATGAGGAACTCATCCCTTTTATCTTCTGGTAGAAAAGGGAGGAAAGTGTGCAGTTTATCTGCAACCTCCTTTAGAAACATACCCATGTAAAGACTATAGGAGTTGATTCTGGCAACAAGCATACTGGCTTGGAAGATTTTTCTACCAAAAGCATCCAAGGTCCTGCATTCTCTTCCTGGAGTAGAAGAGTGTCTTTGTACTCTTTATCCTCTTCATAGCTGACTGCACCACAATGGAATGGTGAGGAAGCTGTGTTTTATGAAAACCAGGACAGGGAGGGACATGATACATAGTGTCCAATCTGCGAGAATGAGGAGAGATAGTGAGAGGAGTCTCCCATAAATCAATCATGTGTTCATAAAGAATCTCATGAATTGGTAAGGTGACTGCCTCTTTAGGAGCCTTAGAATAACCCAAAATATCTAATTTTTTTGCTCTAGGCTCTGATTCAGAGGATACTGAAATAGAAAGACCTTTAGCTACTTCTCTTATGAAGTCTTGAAAGGACAAGTCCTCTGGAGGAGACATTCTTCTTTTTGGAGAAGGCGGCTCTTCAGGAAGGGTTACAGATACTTCAGCAGACTCCTCTGATGTATCAGAATCACCAGAGGAATCAAAGTAGTGTCTGTCAGGGTGCTCTTCTAACGCTCGGTACGCGTATCGAGCAGTATCGACATCGGGCGTCATCGGAACCGGATCGGTACCGATGAGCAGCCCTGGACAAGGAACCGCTGCAGTCGGTATCCTGGTCGATGCAGATGCAGTCGGTACCGGTGCTGGTGCCAGTACCCGAGTTGATACCGACAACGGAGTTTGTTGTGGTATCAATGGCGTCGCAGCTTGGATGAAGGCACTGATAGCCTGCTGCATGGACAGAATATTCTGATCCATCGACGCCATGAATGCCTGGAACTCGGTACCGGAAGGTTGTGCTGGTACCCCAGAGCATTCTAACAGGGGATCGGTCGAGGCCGTGCCATCGATGTCAACCTGTAACCCCATAGGTGGAGCTTTGGAAGCTGGAGCTTCCCGCCGGGGTTGTTTTGCCGGTGCAGGATCCTCGAGGGCAAGCCTGGAGGCATCTCAATGCTTAGAGGGAGATCTACCCTTCGAGGACCGGCTGGATTTATGTTTGGTTACCTGAGATCCATTGGGTGAAGAAGCAGCCCTGGAAGACGTCGATGCCACCGAAGCTGCATCAGCGGGAAACAGCACAAGGAGCTTAGCTGCTCGGTTCTGTAAACCCCGTTTAGACATCAGAGAGCAGGACGGACAATCCAAAATGGAGTGTTCAGGACCCAAACATTTAGGACACCATTCATGGGTGTCTAACAGAAATAGTACAGCTGCACTTAGTGCATTTCTTAAACCCGGAGGCTGGTTTTTCTAAGGCCCAAAGAAAAAAAATACACTAAGTGAGGGAAAATATATAGTTTTTTTTTTTTTTTTAAAAGAAAAGAAAGAAAAGACCCGTGGTACCGGTCCGGAGTCGGGGAAGGCAGACACGTGACCAAAGAAAGAAAATAAAATAAAGAACTTCTTCAGCGGTGACAGGGCTCGACCTGCTGGCTCCGCGGCAAAGAACTGAGGAGAGGCCATTAGGAAAGGCGGGAAGCTGGGGAGCGTTCCCGCGCAGGCTCCGTCGGTTCCGACGTACCCATATGTGAAGACTCATTCCTGCTTGTTCCTGGAGATCAGCAGGAATCAGTCCTCACTTATGGGTGTCATCGACGCCGATGAAGGCCCAGCAGAGCATTTCCCCAGCTTTCCATGAAAGCCTTTGGGAATGCTGGCACGCATGTGCGGTTCCCTTCACGCCTAAAGGTGCCATCTTACCTCAAATGACATAGCTAAGAACAGCACACAAATATGTAAAAATTAAACTATGTACAACTGCCACTCCAAGGGGAGGAGGGAGGGTAGTGAGGACTGATTCCTGCTGCTCCTGGAGAACACCTGTTACAGGTGAGTAACTACTTTCTCCAGGACCAAGCAGGAAGTCAGTCCTCACTTGTGGGTGACTCCCCAGCTCTGGGCTACCAGGAACCCAGGTTAAACAAGAGAACACCCTCTAGTCTCAGCAACACAGTAAAGGCTTTGCAAGGACACACCCTACACAGGTAGCCCAGAGGGCAGGAGTTGCCTAGACCTCAAAGAGATTCCGGAGTACTGCTTGGCCAAAAGCACTGTCCCTACAGGACTCCCTCTCCAGACAGTAGTGGGCTGCAAATGTCTGGCTTGAAGACCAAGTAGCAGCCCTGCAGATGTCTTGCAATGGGACAGAGCGAAGGTGAGCCACTGATGCAGCCATTGCCCTCACACGGTGGGCTGTGACCCTACCCTGCAAAGGAAGGTCAGCCGCCTTGTAGGCCCAGGTGATACAGTCAGCCACCCAGATGGACAAGGTAAGCTTGGACAAAGGCCTCCCCAAGTTATTGGGATCAAAAGAAAGGAAAAGCTGAGATGCTTTCCTGTGACCTTGCGTACGTTCAAAGTAGAAGGATAAGGCCCTCCTACAGTCCAAGGTATGGAGAACTGTTTCAGCTTGACTTGCATGAGGCCTAGGGAAGAAAGTAGGAAGAACCACCTCCTGGTTGAGGTGGAAAGAGGAGACAACCTTAGGAAGGAACTTAGGGTGAGTCCTGAGGACCACCCTGTTTTATAGAACCTGGTGTAAGGTCTATCACAGACCAAGGCCTGAAGCTCACTCACTCTCCTAGCCGAAGGGCTATCAGAAAGAGTCTTCCAGGAAAGGAAGCATAGAGGGCAAGTAGCCATAGGCTCAAAAGGTGGGCGAGTCGGCTGCTGCAAGACCACATTCAGCTCCCACTCAGGAGCAGGAGGACATATGGGAGGTTTGAGCAGAAGCAAGCCTCTGAGAAACCTAGACACCAAAGGGTGCACAGACAAGGAATGGCCCTCAACTAGAGAGTGGTGAGCTGCCAAAGCAGAGAGGTGGAACCGAACAGAGTTGGACTTGAGACCCTGATTGGACAAGTGCAGCAGGTATTGAAGCACAACTGACACAGTACAAGAGAAAGGATCCTCAGCACGTAGCTGACACCACACAGAGAACCTTTTCCACTTGAGAGCATAGGTCTTTCTAGTGGATTGTTTTCTGGAGGCTAGGACAACTTCCTCAACCTCGGGAGGCAGGCCCCAGGGAGCCAACACTACCCTTGCAGCCTCCATGCCATCAGATTGAGAGCTTTGAGATTGGGATGCAGCAAGGAGCCCTGATCCTGAGAGAGAAGGTCGGGTTGCAATCCCAGAGGCAGATCCACCGCCAGTTGAAGTAGGAGGGGGAACCAAGGCTGCCTTGGCCACCTGGGAACTACCAGGAGGACAGAGGCCCTGTCTCGGAGAATCTTGAACAGTGTCCGGGCCACCAGAGGGGTGGGAGGAAATGCATAGAGTAGGCCCTGAGTCCAGGGAATCAGAAAGCATCTGCTGCTACTCTGAGGATGCGGCTGCCTGGAGCAGAACCTTGGCAGCTGGTTGTTCAGTGGACTGGCAAAGAGTCTATGGAGGGAAGCCCCCATCTCAAGAAAATCTTTTGAACCACTAAAGGATGTAAGCTGCCACTCGTTTGGTTGCAGAATCCTGCTCAATTCTACTGGCCTGGAAGATAGACTGCTTTGAGGAGCATGTTGTGTTTCAGGGCAAAGGAACAGAGGTCCTGGGCCTCCTGGCAAAGGGGCTGGGAACCAGTTCCGCCCTGTTTGTTTACATAGAACATGGCTACCTGGTTGTCTGTCTGGATCAAGACAGACTTGTGTGCCAGGGAAGCAGTAAAGGCCTTGAGGGCCAAGCGGATAGCTCAGTTCCAGTAGATTGATCTGCTGGGACGCCTCCCAAGGAGACCAGAGGCCCTGGGTGCACTTGTCTAGGCAGTGTGCTCCCCAACCCCGCAGAGAGGCATTGGTGGTCAGCACCACTGTATGAGGGGGGATCTGAAAGGGCACACCCACCAGCAGATTGGGGGGGGGGGGGTGTAACCACCAGGTGAGGGAGGCCAGGAAACGGTGGGAGACACTGATCCTGTCTGAGACTGCCTGAGGCTTGTGACCACTGAGTCCGAAGGCACCACTGGGCAGGTCTCATATTGAGCCTGGCATTTGGGGTCACCTGTACTGTCGACACCATGTGGCCCAGAAGCCCGAGACAGTCTGGCGGAGACCAGGGACCTGTGCAGAAACTTGCTGGCGAGGTCCATGAGCCTTTGTGCTTGGTCCACTGGTAAGAATGCTCTTGCCAGCTGAGAATCCAATCTTGCTCCTATGAACTCCAAGTTCTGGGAGGGGAGCAAAGTGGACTTTGTGAAGTTGATAACAAAGCCCACCTTTTGGAGCAGTTCTATGGTCCTGCTGGTGGCCTTCTGAACTTCTAGGGAAGTCTGGCCTCTGATGAGCCAGTCATCTAGGTAAGGAAACACAAAGATGCCCTGATTTCTCAGGTAGGCTGCCACCACTGCCAGGCACTTGGTAAAGACCCTGGGAGCGGAGGTCAGTCCAAAAGGCAGTACTCTGTACTGATAATGGTTTCCTCCCACAATGAACCTGAGGTACTTTCTGTGGTCTGGATGAATAAGGATGTGAGTGTAAGCATCCTTTAGATCTAAAGAGCATAGCCAATCTCCCTGCTGGAGGTAGGGCAGAAGAGTTCCAAGAGTAAGCATCTTGAACTTTTTTTTACTAGAAACTTGTTTAGGTTTCTGAAATCCAAAATGGGTCGAAGACCACCGGTTCTTTTTGGCACCAGGAAATACCTGGAGCAAAATATGTGACCTTGGAAGTGGGGAGGCACAGGCTCCACCGCCTTGTCCAGCAACAGACCTTTTAGCTCCTGGAGGAGAAGGGCTGTGTGCAGGGGAGGCCAGAAAGGTTTCCCTGGGAAGTGTGGCAGAGGTAGTTGGTGAAAATGCAGGGCATAGCCTTGACGGACTATGTCCAGCACCCAACTGTCCTGGGTTATCAAGGGCCACTGGTGGGCGAACAAGGCTAGGTGGCCTCCTGTGCAGGGCTGGGTCTGCAAGGGAGCTATGGCCATACTCAAGGAGTCAAAACCCCACCGTGCGGAGTGGGAGCAGGGGCCTGAGGCTTGGGGGCCCTCTGCCTACGGGGCCCATTACCCTGGCCCTTGGCTTGCTGACACTGGGGGGCAGCCTGATACTGAGGGTACTGTTTGTAGGCAGTGCCCTTCCTTGGGTAAAGGGACTTTTTACCCGAGCCCTTCTTCTTATGAGAAGGGGCAGAGGTTTTCCAACAGCCTAGTTCTCGTGAGGTGCTCTGTCTCAAGCTGGGCGGCCTTCTCGGCCACAGGCTTGCCAAAAAGGTTTTCACCTTGGCAGGGGACATCGACCAACTTGTCCTGAACCCATGGCTCGAGGTCCGATGACTGCAGCCATGCCTGGCGTCGAGCTATGATGCCGGCTGCCGCAACTCGGGCCGAAGCCTCGAAGCCATCGTAGGCGGCGTGGGACATGAACTTAGAGCATTCCCGGATCCTCGAAGACAAGGACTTAAAACTCTGCAAGGGTTCCCCGGAGAGACCAGCAGAGAATCCGGCCAACTCCTTGGCCGGGTCTCGTAAATACATGCCCATGTACAGCTGGTAAGTCTGGACACGGCAAGCAAGCATCAAGCCCTGAAAGCACTTTCTACAGATGCCTGTGATAAGGAAGCTTATCATAGCTCAGGAAGGAGCTATAGAAAAGGTGAAGTGACTCTGAACAAGCAACCTGTCAGTTCTGGTAGAAATAAGAAAACAGAATTTTCCCATAAAAGACTACCAGTCCCAGAATGCACCAGGTTTCCAACAGCCATTAGAGGAACTGAAGTGGGGAAACGTGTGTTCAATCAGGAGGGCTATGAGGTAATCCCTAAGCACTCATCTCAAAGGGCAGGGCCTGATTCAGCACAGCTGCGCTGTTAGGGAGGAACACTCATCTAAGCAGAATAAGAGTAGAGTTTATTCTACAGATGACCATCTTCATGATCACCTTGGATATCCAGAGAAGGATCATCAGTTTCATCTGAAGGATCATCAGAAGCAGAAGCCAAACCGGATGGACAGAGAGGGAAAGAGACCCTCTGGAAGAAAGAGGAGAAAAGCCTTTGAGAGGTCTAGAAGAGTCCAGAGCAGTACGTATACTGGGAGGTATTCCAAGGGCCAGCATACACCATTGGACTGGGGAAAGCCAGAGGAATGGTGCTGCAGAGCTAGGAATCACCAGAGGCTACCTGTGAGGGAGACGGCTGCACGTGGAAGGGACCCTAAGACCTGTGCCAGAAGGTATGTGAAGAGAGATCCAGTGTCCAGGGATCTGGGTTGGAAGGCTGGACATAAGAACTGGACTACATACTGGCCAGGCTATATAGAGAGGAACTCTAACAGCAATGGAAGCTCAGGTATGAACACTGATCTATGCCCTAGCTATAACCTTGAAAGACAGCAGGGAAACAAGTATTCTACTGAAAGTGCTCCATTGAGAGATTCATCTATGCCAATCCATGATATTGAACCTATGCTTGTTGAAGATGGGGGAATGATTGCAGATGAAGAACGTGTTTATATGGATTGCTCTCTATCCAAACTCCGTTGGTAACTTTCTGTTATAAAGTACAGCAACCATCACAAAGAAATACAAATTTGTTCTTTAATCTACTCAGAAAAGCTCCTGAAGCAGGATTTGACCCACACAGTAGAAAGCAAGCCAGCTAAAGGGGTTTCAGCTGGATAACTGCTAGCAATTAAGCCTTACCTAATTGCTTGTGAGCTAGGAGAGAATCACTTCTGAATCTATGTGGGAAGTAATCAGAAGTTAACCTGAAAAGAACAGTTTGTTTCTTGCTTTGTGGCTTTTCATTTGTTTTCCTGATTTTGACTTTGTTTTTCCAAGTTAACACTGAAAGCAAGTAACCTGATTTATGTGCTACCAAGCATATCTGTGTTGGGAGAAATAACCCCATAAATAAAATATCTTATTGGCTTTACCCAAGAGCACAACTAAATTGTCAGCAGCTGTGTCTGGTGTGAATGAACTACATTGCCCACAATCCCTTGCAAATCATATAGATATATGCACTTGCCAAGACTGTGAAGATTCTCACCCAGGCAGCCATCTGACACGCCATCAAAGCTTCGGGCCTCCCTACCAGGAGGCACCACAGAGTGCATCTTCTGACTCTTCAGACAATGCATGGCCGATTCCACAACCATGGAATGGTGTGGTAGCTGTGCTTTCTGGAAGCCAAGACTTTTCCGGAGCCGATAGATGGAATCGACTCGCTTGCTCAAAACCGGCGCCGAGGCCGGTGCCTCCCACATCCGGAAGAGGAGCCGTTCTAGCATCGGAGGAACCGGGACAGTAAAGGCCTCCTTCGGAGGAGAGTCATACTGCAGAGCATCGAGCTCTTCGGCTCAAGGCTCTTCCTCGGGGTCAGCCGAGATAGATAAGGCAGCGGCCATATCCCGGACAAACTCCGAGAACCTAGTATCCTCCGGAAGGGATCTACTCCAGGGCTCAGACTCGGGTGAGTCCGAAGGAACACACCGAGTCTTAAAGGTGTCAGGAGACTCCTCGTCTTCGGTCTCCCAAGCAGACTCGTCCGATGTCGAGTCGAGGTCCGACCCCGTGGGGCCTCTAGGCACCCACCCCGACACCGGTGGCACCTGTGTCGAGACCCTCGGTCCCGAACAGGAGGTAGAGGGAGACCTCGACCGAGGACGACCTCGAGCCGCAAGGGACTTGAGTATTGGCTCGGTCTCTGGGGTTAACTTTGAAGTCGATGTCCCGGTGGTCGGGGCAGATGTGACAGACAGGCTGGCCATCAGTGCCCGCTGCTGATCCATGAAGGCAGACATTCTGCTCTCCAAGGCTGTCAACCTGAGACTCAGCTCGGGTGATGCAGCAGCCCCCGACTCGGGCCCCGGCAGCGCTGGGCCCGACGTCAGTACTCAGGGAGGCGAGTCCACGAGGACAACAGGACTTACGTGTCCAGCAGACTCCGGCTCCATGCGAGGAACTTTAGTTGGCTTCTCCTGGTCCACGGGCCCGGGACGGTCAGGGGTCTTAGACCTGGCCCTCGCGGGCTCAGGGACGAGCCGCTTCTTCCTCTTACGTTCCTGGTCAGGGGACCCCCTGTCTGAGGAGCTCCGACGCTTCTCTGGATTGGAATCCCGAGATGTCAAAGCCTCAGACGAGGTCAGGGCAGAGGCCGAGTCCGAGAAAAGCCTTTCACTTTGTTGCTGACGAATTCGGAGGGCCTTGGAAAACATTTTTCCACATAGACTGCACGTTTTAGAATCATGATCCGGGCCAAGGCACCAAAGGCAGCAGTTGTGTGTGTCGGTGAGAGACATTATCTTCTTACACCGATCACACTTTTTGAAAACGCTGGAAGACAATCGGGGAGAAAAGGGTCCCCGCGAGGTCAAAGGACCGGCCTTCCAGGGAAAAAGAAAAAAGATTTGGTGCGAGCGCCTAGCCACTAAGGGCAAAAAAAAAAAAGGAAAAAAAAAGGGGATTCGATACCAGTGTACCGAACCCGGCGGGAGGGGAACCGACATCGCATCTGAGGAAAAAAGCGAATTAACGCCAAGAAAAAAAAACATATTTTCCGGGAAAAAAGGACACACGTCCGATGGGCTTCACGGAAAAAAAAAAAAAAAAAAAGAGACTGAGGTAAGATGGCACCTTTAGGCGGGAAGGGAACCACACATGCGTGCCAGCATTCCCAAAGGCTTTCATGGAAAGCTGGGGAAATGCTCCGCTGGGGCTTCATCGGCATCGATGACACCCATAAGTGAGGACCGACTTCCTGCTTGGTCCTGGAGAACAGGTGTTTGGAGAACAGCCTGACCAAACAAGGCATCCCAACAGGAGTCCTTGTCCAAGCAGTAATGGATTGTGAAGGTATGAACCGAGGCCCAAGTGGCTGCTCGACAGATGTCGTCAATAGACAGAGTTGAGATGAGCCATTGAGGTTGCCATGGCTCTCACATTGTGAGCTGTGACATGGCCCTCCAGAGAAAGGTTCTTGCTCTGATAGGCGAAAGAAATACACTGGGTGATCCAGTTAGTGTTCTCTTGGAGACTGGTAGTCCCAAATGAGAAGGATCAAAGGCAACAAAGAGTTGGGAAGACTTTCTATGTTGCTGTGTCCTTTGTAAGTAAAAAGCCAGAGCTCTTTTACAGTCCAGGGTATGAAGATTCCTCTCTGCACTTGAAGCATGAGGTCCTGGAAAAAAAAGACAGGTAGGTAGACCTCCTGGTTGAGGTGAAAAGGCGAGACCACCTTAGGCATAAAGTGTGGATTAGTCCTAAGGACCACCTTGTCATGATGGAACCTTGTATAAGGTGGATTAGCTACGAGTGCTTGCAATTCACTAATACGACGTGCTGATGTGATTGCAATGAGAAAGATAACCTTCCAAGAAAGGTATTTCAAGGAGGTGGTAGCCAAAGGTTCAAAAGGTGGCTTCATAAGCTGACCAAGAACCAAGTTTAAGTCCCACGCCACCGGGGGTGGTCTAATGGGAGGCTTTGTTAAAAGGAGGCCCCTCATGAATCTTGCTACAAGAGGATGAGAGGAAATAGGTTGTCCATTTAGAGGCTTAAGGGAAGCTGCAATAGCACACTCAAATGGACCCTTACTGAATTTGTCTTAAGGCCTGCATTAGACAGATAGAGATACTCCAGCAAAGATTCCAGAGGTATGGCAAGGGGGATAAGACCCTTCCCAGAACACCAGATAGTAAACCTCTTACACTTGAAAGCATAAGAACGTCTAGTGGAAGGTTTTCTGGAAGCATAAAGAACATCTTTCACTTGTTGAGAAAGATGATGAAGATCCTGGAGGTCTAGGCCTTCAGCAACCAAGCCCTGAGATGCAGAGACTGGGGATTGAGATGCCATAACCTTCCGTCCTCTTGAGAGAGGTGGTCTGGAGCAGACCCTAACTCCAGGAAGGGAGCCTGAGAGAGATGTAGAAGCAGAGGGTACCACATTTGCCGTGGCCAATGTGAAGCTATGAGAATCATGTGGCCTCTGTCTCTCTGAAGCTTGAACAATGTTTTGGGAATTAGGGGAATGGGTGGAAAGGCATAAAGGAAGTTTTGTCCCCAGTGGAGGAGGAAAGCATCCCTTGCCTGAGCTCCCTGAGCCAGAGTTCTGGAACAGAACCGGGGAAGTTTGGCATTCCACGGACTTGCAAAGAGGTCTATGTCCGGGGTTCCCCAAATTTGAAAAATCTTGGATACCTGGTCCATATGTAGGGACCACTCGTGTGAAAGCAGAACTCGACTGAGTCTGTCTGCCCAAGAGTTTTAAACACCTGGAAGATAAACTGCAAGAAGATGAATGTGATGCTCTCTGGCGAGGGCCCACAGTCGCAAAGCTTCGTTGTAAAGCAACAGAGCCAGTTCCTCCCTGCTTGTTTACATAGAACATGGCTACCTGATTGTCCGTGTGAATAAGGACTGTCTTGTGGCTGAGCAGGGTGTGGAAAAGTCACAGAGCAAGGAAGATTGCTCTGAGTTCCAAGAGATTGATATATAGACAAGACTCCTGTGGGGACCAGATGCTATGGGTAGAGAGGTCCTGAAGATGAGCTCCCCACCCCACTGGAGAAGCATCTGTTGTAAGAGTTGCTTGGGGTAGAGGCTGTTGAAAGGGTAACACCAGCAACAGGTTTTGAGGGGACTTCCACCACTGGAGGGACAAAATGAGGCGACTTGAGTTTGCTATTTTGTCTGACAGGCAGCCTAATGCCTGGATCCATTGGGTGGATAAAGTCCACTGAGTTGCCCTCATGTGAAGGCGAGCATATGGTACCACATGTATGGTGGATGCCATGTGGCCTAGCAACTGTAACATCTCTCGAGCAGTTAGTAGGGGCTTCAACTCTGCTTTAGAAGCTAACTGCACCAAGCGAAGGCAATGGGCCTGGGGAAGATAGGCCCTTGCGGTATCCAGCAACGCCCCTATAAACTCCAGGGACTGAGTAGGGATCAAATTGGATTTTGGGATGTTTAATACCAGCCCTAAATACTGAAGGATACACATTGTGCAGGTTAGAGAAGTCTTGGCCTCTGATTGGGTGGGAGCTTGAATGAGCCAGTCGTCCAGGTAGGGGAAGACAAATATTCCTAGGGTGTGCAGAAAAGCAGCTACCACTGCCATGCATTTCATGAACACCCTTTGTGCAGAGGCCAGACCAAAAGGGAGCACTCTGTATTGATAGTGCTTCTCTCGAAAAAGGAACCGAAGGAACCTTCTGTGAGTTGGATGGATGAGAACATGGGTGTATGCATCCTTGAGATCTAGAGAACAAAGCCAATCCTGACTCTGACGGTATGGCAGCAGAGTTCCTAGAGAAACCATCTTGAATTTTTCCTTGACTAG
Source organism: Ichthyophis bannanicus (assembly GCA_033557465.1). Classification (NCBI taxonomy): domain Eukaryota; kingdom Metazoa; phylum Chordata; class Amphibia; order Gymnophiona; family Ichthyophiidae; genus Ichthyophis; species Ichthyophis bannanicus. The sequence goes on along the minus strand of CM066050.1, from coordinate 122,129,176 downwards.
GAATCTGTTCAACTCTGAGATCTAAGATGGGTCTGAAGCCCCCTGTTTTCTTTGGAATAAGAAAATAGGGGGAGTAGAACCCTGTGCCCTGTTGAAAAGGCACCTCCTCTATTGCCCCCTGGGCGAGAAGAGTGGCAACCTCCTGCTCCAACAGGCTGAGGGAGGTTGGAGAATTGAACTGGTACACTCTTGTGAGAGGGGGCAAGCTTGAAAAATGAAGTTTGTACCCCTCTCTTATGATGGAGTGTCCAATGTTCTGCTGTAATTTGCCCCCACCTGGGAGCAAAGTGACAACCTTCCTGGAATGGTGGAGGGCTCTGGTACCTCTAGAACCAGGAAGGCTAAGTTCTCTAGCGGAAAGTCAAAGGCCCTGAGGGGGCTGAGGTTGCTGGGCTGGAGCAGGCCTCACAGCCTTTGCTTTGCTCTGTTTGGAGGATTGCTGACGTTTGGGCAGGGAACTGAGCTGCAGAAGATGCCCGCTGAGCATGAGCGGGATAGAATCTACCCTTTTTAGAAAAAGGTGCTTTCTTGAATAACCTTTTCTTAGCAGGAGCAGCTGTGGATCTATCCAAAGCAGAATTTTCAGCATCCGATTGGCTTTTGCTTGCCAAATCTTTACCAAACAGGTTCTCACCTGTACAAGGGATATTTCCCAATTCATCTTGAACCCAGATCTCCAAATCAGATGCTTGAAGCCAAGCAACCCTACGTGCACCTATGGCAATAGCTGAGGCTCTGCTTACGCATTCAAAGGAGTCGAAAGCTGCACAGTTGGAGAATTTGGAGATATCTTGGGCATGTTTGAGCCCAGTGAGAAAGTCTTGCCTTTTATCTTCAGACATAAAAGGACTTAAAGTCTGCAAATGGTCAGTGATTTATTTTAAGAACATTCCCATGTAGAGACTAAGAATTAATTCTCACAGTAAGCATGGAAGACTTCTTCCAGAAGCATCCAGGGTTCTACATTCACATCCTGGAGGATTAGAGGCATGTCTTTTGGCACTTCTAATCTTTCTCATTGCAGACTCAACCACAATAGAGTGGTGAGGAAGTTGAGTTTTGTGGAAACCAGGACAAGGAGGGACACGATACATGGTATCCAACCTGCGTGAATGAGGAGAGGTGGTTAGAGATGCTTCCCACATCCTCAACATGAGATCATAGAGAATCTCATGAATAGGTAAGGTAGCTGCCTCCTTAGGAATTTTAGGATATTGCAAAATATCTAACTCCTTGGCTCTGGGCTCTGTCTCAGGGGCCACTGTAATAGAGAGGCCCCGAGCCACCTCTCTAATAAAGTCTTGAAAAGACAAATCCTCTGGAGGAGACATCCTTCGTTTAGGAGAGGACTCCTCCTGTGGAAGAAGCATCACTGCATTGACCGACTCTTCAGAATCCTCAGAGGAATCAAAGTATCGTCTGTCCGGATACTCTTGCAAAGCCCGATACCCGTACCGACCGGGATCGGTATCGGAAATAATCAGTACCGGAGGGCTTCAGAGGACAGAGTATCAGCATAGCTGGCACCGATGCCACTGGTACTGGGATCGGTACCGAAGGCAATGCTAGAGCCGGAACCAGCGGAGTAGTCTGTTGCGGTACCATGGGTGTTGATGCCACAAGAAAAGCCGCCAGACTGCATTCCATGGACAGAATCCTCTGATCCATCGACGCTGCCAATGCCTGGAAGTCGGTACTGGTGGAAGCCACCAGTACCCCAGAGCATGGCACCAGGAGATCTGTCGAGGCCACGCCATCGAGATCATCCTGGAACCCCGATGATGATGCTTTAGAGGCCGAAGCCTCCTGCCGGGGTAATTTTGCCGGTGCAGAATCCTCAAGGGCAAGGCCAGAGGCATCTCGATGCTTAGGAGATCTACCCTTCGAGAACCGGCTGGATTTATGTTTAGTTACCTGAGATCCATGTGAGGAAGAGGAAGCGCTGGAAGACGTCGATGCCACCGAAGCCGCATCAGAGGGAAACAGGGTACTGAGCTTGGCAGCTCGGTTCTGCCGACCTCTCAGACATCATGGAACAGGACACAGTCTGTTATGGAATGGTCAGGACCTAAATATTTAAGACACCAGTCATGGGTGTCGGTGACAGAAATGGTACCGCCACATTTTGTGCACTTTTTAAATCCTGAAGCAGGCGTTTCCATATTTAAGGGAAAAAAAAAAAAAGGTTTTGGGCCTAAGGCCCCAAAAGCAAGTGCACCTGAAGAAAAATGGAAAAAAGTTTGTTTGTTTTTTTTTAGAAGAAAAGAACAAAGACCGGCGGTACTGGTACAGCGTCGAAGGCGGCAGACGCGACACAAAATAAAGAAAAAATAAGGAAATTCTTCTGCAGTGACAGGAACACGACCTGCTGGCTCCGTGGAAAAAGAAGAACTGAGGAGAGACAGTTGGGAAAGGCAGGAAGGCAGCATGCAGGCGCTGTGTGATGCTCCCAAAGGCTTTCTGATTGGACACTGGGGAGCGATCCCACGCAGGCTCCATCAGTACCGACGTACCCATATGTGAAGACTCATTCCTGCTTGTTCCTGGAGATATATCTTCTAGCTGCCACAACAGAGACCATACTCTTTGATAAACCTCTAATAAGGTCATAATGAATGTCAGCTAAATAAGCCGCTCCAGTCTCTAATCTAGATGCTTCTGTCGCAGAGTCTTCCACATTTTCTCCATGTACCTGCTGAGACCAAGGAAGACATGCTCCGGCTACCCATGCTCCACAAATCGAAGCCTGGATAGATAGAGCATTAACATCAAACACTTGTTTTAATAAAGTATCTAACTTCCTATCATGGCTATCCTTAAGAGCGGCACCACCTTCCACCGGAATTGTAGTCTTTTTAGTAACTGCTGATACAGCACAATTACTTACCTGTAACAGGTGATCTCTGGGAACAGCAGGAATAAGTCTTCACATATGGGTACATCGGTACCGACGGAGCCTGCGTGGGAACACTCCCCAGCTTACCAAAAAGGAAAGCTTTTGGGAGCATCCCACAGCGCCTGCACGCTGCCTTCCCACCTTTCCTAACCGCCTCTCTCTAGTTCGAGTTTTAAAGCTGAGACAAAGAGAGGAAAGGAAAGATAGAGAGATACAACTCCTAGGGGAGGTGGGTGGGTTGTGAAGACTTATTCCTGCTGTTCCCAGAGATCACCTGTTACAGGTAAGTAACTGTGCTATCTCCAGGAACAAGCAGGAATGAGTCTTCACATATGGGGACTCCCCAGCTAGAGATGCCTGGGAGATCCCCAAGGTTGTGAGACCCTGAGAAGGGTTCTACCTCCTCCCATGGATCTCAGGCATCCAACCAGGGATGGAGGGTAGGAGTTGATTAAGCATGGAACAGGTGTTTGAGAACAGCCTGACCAAACAAGGCATCCCGGCGGGAGTCCTTGTCCAAACAGTAATGGGCTGTGAAGGTATGAACCGAGGCCCAGGTGGCTGCTCGACAGATCTGGTCGATAGACAGAATTTAGATGAGCCATAGAGGTGGCCATGGCCCTCACATTATGAGCTGTGACATGGCCCTCCAGAGAAAGGTTCTTACTCTGGTAGGCGAAAGAAATACACTGAGCAATCCAATTGGACAGTGTCCTCTTAGAGACTGGAAGTCCCAAATGAGAGGGATCAAAAGCAACAAAGAGTTGAGAAGACTTTCTATGTTGCTGTGTCCTTTGTAAGTAAAAAGCAAGAGCTCTCTTACAATCCAGGGTATGAAGATTCCTCTCTGCACTTGATGCATGAGGACCTGGAAAGAAGACAGGTAAATACACCTCTTGATTAAGATGAAAAGGTGAGACCACTTTAGGCATAAAGTGTGGATTGGTCCTAAGGACTACCTTATGATGGAACCTTGTATAAGGTGGATTAGCCACTAAGGCCTGCAGTTCACTGATGCGGCGAGCTGAGGTGACTGCAATAAGAAAGATAACCTTCCAGGAAAGAAATTTCAAGGAGGTAGTGGCTAAGGGTTCAAAGGGTGGCTTCATGAGCTGACCAAGAACCAGATTCAAGTCCCATGCCACTGGAGGTGGTCTAATGGGAGGTTTAGTTAAAAGAAGGCCTCTCATGAATCTTGCAATAAGAGGATGAGAGGAGACAGGTTGTCCATTGAGAGGCTTGAGGGATGCTGCAATAGCACTCAAATGGACCCTTACTGAATTCGTCTTGAGGCCTGCATGGGAAAGATGCAGGAGATACTCTACTAAAGAATTCAAAGGTATTGCTAGAGGGTTAATACCCTTCTCAGCACACCAAATGGTAAACCTTTTCCATTTAAAAGCATAGGAATGTCTAGTAGAAGGCTTTCTGGAAGCATGAAGGATATCCCTTACTTGCTGAGAAAGATGCCAATCTTGAAGGTCTAAGCCTTCAGCAACCAAGCCCTGAGATGGAGAGATTGGGGGTTTGGGTGCCACAACATTCCCCCATCCTGAGACAGGAGATCTGGAGCAGACCCCAAGTCCAGGGAGGGAGCTTGAGAGAGATGCAGAAGTAGAGGGTACCACACTTGGCGTGGCCAACGTGGAGCTATGAGAATCATAGTCCCTTGATCTCTCTGAAGCTTGAACAAGGTATTGGGAATTAGGGGAATGGGTGGAAAGGCGTACAGGAAGTATTGACCCCAATGAAGGAGAAAGGCATCCCTGGCCTGAACTCCCTGACACGGAATTCTGGAACAGAATCGGGGAAGTTTGGCATTCCACAGACTTGCAAAGAGGTCTATGTCCGGGGTTCCCCAAATTCGAAAGATTCTGACTATCTGGTCCATATGAAGGGACCATTCATGTGGAAGCAGAACGCGACTGAGTCTGTCTGCCCAAGAGTTTTGAACTCCTGGAAGGCATACTGCCAGAAGATGAATTTGATGCTCTCTGGCGAAGGCCCACAATCTGAGAGCTTCGTTGCAAAGCGACAGATAGCCAGTCCCTCCCTGCTTGTTCACATAGAACATGGCTACTTGGTTGTCCGTGTGAATGAGGACTGTCTTGTAGCTAAGCAGGGTATGGAAGACAGAACCAAGAAGATTGCTCTGAGCTCTAAGAAGTTGATATGTAGGGAGGTCTCCTGTGGGGACCAAATGCCCTGGGTGGAGAGGTCTTGAAGATGAGCTCCAACCCTTTGGAGAGGCATCTGTTGTAAGGATTGCTTGGGGTAACAACTGTTGGAAGGAGGACCCCCAGCAACAGATTTTGAGTGGACTTCCACCACTGGAGAGACCAAAAGAGGTGCCTGGAGGTTGCTATTTTTTCTGACTGACTTCCAGATGCCTGGGTCCACTGGGTGGACAAAGTCCATTGAGCTGCCCTCATGTGAAGGCGAGCATAAGGGACTACATGCACCGTGGATGCCATGTGGCCTAGCAGTTGTAACATCTCTCGAGCAGTTAGCCTCTCAGATTCAGTTAAAAAACCACCTAACTGCACTAAGTGTAGGCAACAGGCCTGGGGAAGATAGGCCCTTGCAGTTGTGGTATCCAGCAAGGCCCCTATGAACTCTAGAGACTGAGTAGGGGTGAGTTGGGACTTTGGTATGTTTATAACCAGTCCCAGATACTGCAGGACACGCATTGTGCAGGCTAGGCAAGTCTGGGCCTCTGACTGGGATGTAGCTTGGATGAGCCAGTCGTCCAGATATGGGAATACGAATATTCCTAGAGTGCGTAGAAATGCAGCTATTACTGCCATGCATTTTGTGAACACTCTTGGAGCAGAGACCAGACCAAAGGGAAGCACCCTGTATTGATAGTGCTTTCCCTGATAAAGGAACCTTCTGTGTGCTGGATGGATGGGTATACGCATCCTTGAGATCTAAAGAACAAAGCCAATCCTGACTCTGAAGGAATGGAAGGAGAGTACCCAGAGAAATCTTGAATTTCTCCTTGCATAGGAATTTGTTCAATTCTCTGAGATCTAATATGGGTCTGTAACCCCCTGTTTTCTTTGGAATTAGAAAGTAGGGGGAGTAGAACCCTGAGCCCTGTTGAAGAAGAGGTACTTCTATTGCCCCTTGGGCAAGAAGGGTAGAAATCTCTTGACCCAGAAGGTCAAGGAGAGATGTTGGAGAATTGAACTGTCTCACCATGGTGTAAGGAGGAAGGTTTAAGAAATGAAGTTTGTACCCTTCCCTTATGATGGAAAGGGTCCACTGCTCTGCTGTGATTTGCTCCCATCTGGGAGCAAAGTGAGCTAACCTTCCTGGAATGGTGAGAGGCTCTGGGTTCTTTTAGAGCCAGAAAGGCTAAGTTCTCTAGGTGCAAGTCAAAGGCCCTGAGGAGGCTGAGGCTGTTGGGCTACAGTAGGCCTTGCAGCCTTAGACTTGGCCTGTTTAGGTTGTTGACGCTTTGCAGCAAAACGACCTGCAGAAGATGTCTGCTGACCATAAACAGGATAATATCTTCCCTTCTTGGGAAAATATGTCTTTTTGAACAACCTCTTCTGGACAGGATTAGAGGTAGACTTTGAAAGCCTATCCAAAGCAGAATTTTCTGCATCCATCTGAGTGGCCTTTGCTTGCCAATCTTTGCCAAACAGGTTTTCACCTGTACAAGGAAGATTTCCTAATCCATCTTGGACCCAGGGCTCCAAATCAGAAGCTTGTAACCAAGCAATTCTGCGTGCACCTATGGCAATGGCCGAGGCTCTGCTGGCCCCCTCAAAAGAGTCAAAGGCTGCACGGTTAGAAAATTTGGAAACATCCTGGGCATGCTTAAGCCAGGTAAGAAAGTCTTCCCTTTTATCTTCTGGAAGAAAAGGGAGGAAAGTTTGCAGATGATCTGTAACTTCCTTCAGAAACATCCCCATATAGAGACTATAGGAGTTGATTCTGGCAACAAGCATACTGGCTTGAAAAATTTTCCTGCCAAAAGCATCTAAGGTTCTACATTCTCTTCCTGGAGGAGCAGATGAGTGCCTCTTTGCACTCTAACTTTTTCATAGCAGACTCCACCACAATAAAATGGTGAGGAAGCTGAGTTTTATGAAATCCAGGACAAGGAGGGACACGATACATGGTATCCAACCTACGAGAATGAGAAGAGATGGTGAGATGAGTCTCCCATATGCCTATCATGTGGTCATAAAGGATCTCATGAACTGGCAAAGTGGCTGCTTCTTTAGGAGCCTTGGGATACTGCAAAAATCCAATTTTTTGGCTCTAGGCTCTGTCTCAGGGGCTACTGAGATAGAAAGCCCCTTGGCCACTTCCCTTATGAAGTCTTGAAAAGACAAGTCTTCTGGAGGGGACATTCTTTTTGGAGAAGGCGGCTCCTGAGGAAGAAGTACTGATGCTTCGACAGAGGCCTCCGATGCATCAGAGTCTTCGGAGGAATCGAAGTATCGCCTGTCTGGATGCTCTTGTAAAGCCCAATACACATACCGGGTGGTATCGACATCGGGAGTCATCGGTACTGGGATCAGTACCAATAGGCATCATCAGACAGGGTACCGCTGCAGTCGACACCGAAGCTGATGTCGATGCAACCGATACCGGCACCGGAACCGATATCTGAGCCGGTACCGACAACGAAGCTTGTTGCGGTACCAGCGGCTTCGCAGCTTGTATGAATACCATAATGGCACGCTGCATGGTCAGAACATTCTGATCCAGACGCCATGAATGTCTGGAGGTCGGTACCGGCAGATTCTACCAGTACCCCAGAACATTGCAACAGGTGATTGGTCGAGGCCGTGCCATCGATGTCAACCTGTGATCCTGTAGGAGGAGCTTTGGAAGCCGGAGCTTCCCGTCGGGGTACTTTTGCCGGTGCAGGATCCTCGAGGGCAAGCCCGGAGGCATCTCGATGCTTAGAGGGAGATCTACCCTTCGAGGACCGGCTGGACTTATGTTTGGTTACCTGAGATCCATAGGAGGAAGAAGCAGCCCTGGAAGAGGTCGATGCCACCGAAGCTGCATCAGAGGGAAACAGTGTACTGAGCTTGGATGCTCGGTTCTGTAAACCTCTTTTAGACATCATGGAGCAGGACGGACAATCTGTGATGGAATGGTCAGGACCCAAACACTTAAGACACCAGTCATGGGTGTCGGTAACAGAGATGGTACCGCTGCACTTAGTGCATTTTTTAAACCCGGAGGCGGGCTTTTCCATGAGGAATTTTCTGTTAGGCCTAAGGCCCAACGAAGAAAAAATACACTGAAGTTTTTTTTTTTGAAGAAGAAAGAAAGAAAAGACCGGCGGTACCGGTCTGACGTCCAAGGCGGCAGACGCGTGACCAAAGAAATAAAATAAAGAACTTCTTCAGCGGTGACAGGAACACGACCTGCTGGCTCCGCGGAAAAGAAGAACTGGAGAGAGGCGGTTAGGAAAGGCGGGAAGGCAGCGCGCAGGCGCTGTTGGATGCTCCCAAAAGCTTTCCTTTTTGGGAAGCTGGGGAACGTTCCTGCGCAGGCTCCGTCGGTACCGACGTACCCATATGTGAAGACTCATTCCTGCTTGTTCTTGGAGATCGCTGCATCCACTTTCGGAGATTTAAACTCCTCCCGATCCTGATCCAGTAGAGGATATAAACGGGCCATGACCCTGGACCCCTTAAGCCCAGCTTCAGGCCTATCCCACTCTTGTTGAATCATCTCCTTTACCACTCTGAACGGGAAAAGCCCTTTGCGTCTTCCTAAATGCCTGCAACAAAGGATCCTCCAAAGCAGTCTCCTCCTCCGGTCCTGACATTGGCATATTAAGTGCTTTAAGAGTTTCCATAATGCAGGTAACTCTTCGACGAAAAACACGAACTACTCTGGATTGATCCTCCTGATCCGTAAGTTCTCCCTCTAATTCATCCTCAACATCCAAATCTGGATCCAAAGGTTCTGAGTGAATCTCAGAGGTTACAGAATGCTCCTGTAGATCCTTTGTTTTAACCTTTTTGACAGGAATAGAACCTTCAACAATCTCTAAAGGAATAGCCGACCGTTTCTTCCCAAGATCAGCTACCAGAGGGAAAGGAGCTTTTTTTTTTTTTTTTTTACCATTTCCAAAGGTCTGCTGAAGCAGAGACAAAAAAATCCTATGAAAGCAATCATGCCAAACCAGATGAAAAAATTGAAGGCTCTTGCGGCACATCTGGAACAGAAGGCGGCCCTGCAACAGGCTCTGGGAAGAGCTGCGGAGGAGAATTAGTGTCCCCTAAAGATAAGGAAGCAAGTCTAGCCCCCTCAGCACTAGATTCCAAACCCTGCTGCACATCTTCAGTTTCCTGAACACAGGATTTACAGACCGGAGTCAGATAATGTTCCTCTTCTAGAGCCACAAACCAAATACTGTGGCTTAGAAGGCATTACTCTAATCTAGTTTCAAAAGACACTATTGTGAATAAATTCAATTAGAATGCTGTCTCTTTTCTTTGTTATTTAAAAAAAAAAAAAAAAGTCAGTAAAAAGCTTAGTGAAATTAACTAAAAGCAAATTTAAAAAATTTTTAAAAACAAATTTTCCCTCAGAAAGAAACCTAAGAATGAAAAACTCACTGTTCACTGTTTTCACACTCAACTACTGTTTGGTGCTTCGTCGTGCACGCGCTAAAAACAGCGCAGCCTGCAGCAACTGCCACCAGCGAATAACTTCGCAGCAGGAAACAACGCGGCCTGCAACTTATCAACCAGCTCCCCAACGCTAAGCTTTTTTCCAGCGTCGGAGGAGAAACCGGATGTGCCGCATAACCAGGAAGTAAAAAACTGAAAAACTCCGGCGGCTCAACAAAAAAGGACAGTTCACAGGAAATAGTGCCTCACAGAAAAAAAAGCACTTACCTGGCAACAAAGAGCTGTCCTTACTCTGCCAATAAGTACTCCTCACCTATGGTAAGTAGGTTTGGGAGACTTGTTAGAGCCAAAACACAAACGCAGCTTTAAAAACCAGCAGAGAAGAAAATTTAAAGGAGAGAGGGGAGGCACATCTGAGGCTTTAAAGCCACAATAACTGTACTACTTAAAAATAAATTCAAAGAATTTAAAAAAAAAAATGCTTAACTGTCCATCCAGTGAGCCCAGAATCTCTAGGCTCAACCTCCAGCTGCTTGGAGACTGAACAAACTGGAGCAAGGAGGCGGTCCCTTGGGTATTTATGCTGGTGACAAAGAATGTCATTGTTCAATCTCCAAGCTGCTGGAAGAACCTATATCCCAAAGATTCCGGGACTGGACTGGAAAGACGATAAGGAATAGCTGTTACAGGTGAGTAAATACGCTTTTTCCAGGAACAAGCAGGAAGTCAGTCCTCACTTATGGGACTCCCCAGCTACTGAACCTATAACCAAAAAACACCTGAGGCCATGAGCAGAAGCCGATGCCCGAAGGAACCTGAGTCCTCAGATCCCCTGGGCGAAGCCCTCGGTAGCTGTGAAGGGTCGGAGGCCAGGAGTTGCTTATACCCCAGATTACAGAGTACAGCCTGACTGAAAGTGCTGTCCTGGTGGGGCTCCCTCTCCAGGCAGTAGTGGGTAGTGAAGGTATTCGTAGAAGACCAGGTTGCCACCCGGCAGGGGAATGGAGCACAGCGAAGCCACCGAGGCCACCTTGGCCCAAACTGTGCGGTGACTTGACGATCCAGCGGGACACCTACCTTCGTGTGAGTGAAAGCAATGCAGTCCGCTACCCAAACCAAGAGGGTGCGTTTGGTAACTGCTTGACCCGGTCAATTGGGATCATAGGTCACAAAGAGCAGGCCAGACTTGCAATGAGCGAGTGCGCTGCAAGTATAAGGTGAGAGCCCTTCTGCAGTCAAGGGTGTGTAGAGCTGCCAACATCTGGTCAGTGTGAGACCTAGGGAAGAAAGTCGGCAGGATTATCTCCTGTTTAAGATGGAAGTCCAAGATGACTTTAGGTAGGAATTTAGGGTGGGTATAGAGGACCACACTATTCCGATAGAACCTAGTATAAGGGGCATCAGACATGAAAGCATGGAGCTCACCGACTCGGTGGGCTGATGTCAGTGCCAACAGGAAGGCCACCTTCCAGAACAGGTGCTGGAGCGAGCACATCACCATCGGCTCGAAGGGTGGATGGGTGAGCTGCATAAGCCCCACATTCAGGTTCCATTCTGCCGGAGGACGACAGATGGGTGGCTTCGAAAGTAGGAGACCCAACAAAGCGGGAGACTAGCGGCTGCCCCGAGAGGGGCTTTCCCTCAATGGCGTTCAAGTGTGCCCTGATAAGAGTTTGACTTCAGCCCTTCCGTCGAGATGGAGATACTGGAGGATCCACCGAATGGGGCACAAAAATGTGTCGATCTGGAGCTCTGAGCACCAGACTGAGAAGCGCCTCCACTTAAAGCGAGGACTTCAACCTCCTCCAGAAGAGCCAGAGACTAGGGAAAGTCGTTGAGCCGCCAGGCCGTGAGGTGCTGCACCCGCCCCTCCTCCTGTGTTAGCAAGCCTGGGGCAGAGCCCAGGGGAACAGGAGACTGTCAATAGCCGGGGCAGAAGCGGGAACAAAGGCTGCCGAGGCCACAAGGGGGCTATGAGGATCAATGATGCCCGACCCTGCTGGGCCTTGAAAAGGGTTCTTGCAACGAGAGGGAAGGGAGGGAATGCATAGAGCAGGCTGGATGACCAGTCCAGGAGAAATGCATCCAGACTTGCTCTGCTTGGGTGCGGTACCGGGCCGCAAAAGTAGGGAAGCTGAGTTCTGGGGACTGGTGAAGAGGTCTATTGCCAGCATCCCCCCATGAAGAAACAGCCAGCCCGCCATTCGTGGGGGCAAAAGATTCTGCTGAGTCTGTCAGAACATTCTCCAGACCCGGAAGGTAGATCGCCTTGAGGAATATCTTCTGTCAGACAGCTAAGGAGCAGGAGGACCACTTTCCGGCAGAGGGAGCGCGAACCCGTGCCTCCCTCTCCTTGTTGACGTAGAACAGCGGTTCTCAACCTGTGGGTCGCGACCCCCACGAGGGTCGCTACAGGATTTAGCTGGGGTCTCCTCACTCTGCCGTTAAAAAAAAAATGCACAAGTTGCTGCCGCTGCCGAGTCCGCTTCTCGGCAGCGGCGACTCATCACCTCCCTTCTAATGCAGCCGCGGCTCCCTGCCTTAGGCAACCACAGCTATGCCTGTAAAACCACTGCGGAGCCTTCCTGCCTCTTGACGGGCTCCATGCAGCATTGTCCCGCCTCCAAAGGAAGCTGTTTACCACTTCCTTTGGAAGTGGGACAATGCTGCACGGAGCCTGTTTAGAGACAGAAAGGCTCTGCAATGTTTTTACAGGCATAGCTGCGGTTCCCTAAGAGACAGGGAGCTGCGGCTGCAGAAGGAGGCAAACATGGGGAGAGGGGAGCAGGGAACCTGCAATGGGGCCGACATGGACAAAGGGAAGAGACAGAGGGGGACATACTGGACAGACGGAGGATAAATGCTGGACAGAGGGGAGAGAGAGTGCAGGTTAGGATTATAATGGGCAGATGGGGGGGGGGCTAGGACTGGGAATGGACTGATTAAGGGGGGTTTGGACTGGTAATGGAGTTGAGGAGGGCCTAGCACTGGAAATGAGCTGATTAGTGGAGGCTAGGACTGGTAATGAGCTGATGGGGGGTAGGACTGGTATTGGGATGATTAGGAGAGGCTAGCACTGGTAATGGGGGTTGGGGGGGGGAGAATAGAGCTGCTGGCCCTGGAAGAAAACTGGGGGCTAAGGCTACAAATGGGCTGATACGAGGGGATAGGAGAATGGAACTGGAAGGGAGTGGATCTGAGAGGGGCTGCCATGGTATTTGTACTAGAAGGGACTGCTCAGTGGGGAAGGAGGGGGACTGGAAGGGAATGGACACCAGTGGCAGTCATGGGAATGCAAGTTGATATTGGAAGGTACTGAGAGTGAGGACTGGAAAGGGGCTGCTACTGGGGAGGGTTACTGGGACTGGAAATAGGCTGATGGAAAGAAGTGAAGAAAATGAAAGAAGAGATAAGAAATGGCAGATGGACCATGGACCACAGAAAGAGCTAAGAGAAGACAGAAAAGCAGAAGCCTCAGATCGGGACCAGCATGATCAGAGAATAAAATGGTCAGACAAAGGTAGAAAAAATAATTTTATTTCATATTAGTGATCTGACTACAAAGTCATCATAATTTTGAAATCAAATATTGTTACTTGTTATTGTGATTAATTGTGGTTTAAATAAGTAAATTTTATAAATAAAAAAATATTGCAAAGGCCTATAATATATTAATTCAACAAATGATTATAGCGACAATGCGTTAAAGGTAAAGGAAGAGACGCATTTGATTTTATCATTTGGGGTCACCACAAGTTGAACAATGGTAAAAGGGGTCACGGTACAAAAAAGGTTGAGAACCACTGATGTAGAACATTGCCACGCGGTTGTTGGTCTGCCATATCCCGGACAAACACCAGGATGGAGATGTCCACAGGTGATGTGTCTCTGGGATGCGTGCAGGGAGGGGTCCGACAGAAGGTCCCAATGGGCACGGGTTTCTGGGGAAGTGTCCCCTTCGGAATCCCATTCCAAGAAGTTGGAGGAGGAATCTGATCCGGGCTGGTTGCCCCAACCTGCAGCCGAGGTCCACTTGGAGTCAGAGGCCCTGGAGGATCTAACCCACGAGGAACAGGAAGGCAAGCGAGACAGACGTCGAGGACCCTCACGGAGGTCCACGGCTCTCAGGGGTTTCCTGGACAGATTTTGGTGTCCTACGCAAGGGAAACTTGGTCACTAGGTGCGAGCCAGTGAAGCTGGCTATGAGCGCCTGCTGGGAAGCAATACATACAGAAATGCTGCGTTCTAGCACCAGCATGCGGGACTCCCATGTGGGCATGGGGCTCTGTCATGCTGACACCGGGGTCAACAGATAGGGCGGCAAGGAGGAGAGGGGGTCCTCGCCATGACAGCACTCAGGAGACCGGGCGCCATCGCCGGAGGCCTCTGTATCTGTACGAGGTACCTTGTGGGGCCACTTCTTGTCCTAGGAACGCCGAAGGCAGCTAAGCAACAGAGCGTGAGTGCTCGCGCTTATTAGGAGCCCCCGACAGCGACTTTGAGGCCTTCTTACACTGCTCCACATCAGGGGACCCCTGGTCGGAGTGCCACCTTGTGTGGGGCCGAGGAAGGGGATCCCACCAGAGGAGAGACGACTGAGGGCACCACCAGGGACTCCGAGGCGGCCTTTCTGAAAATGTCTTAGGACTTCTGCTTACGACTGAATAGGGCTTCGGATGACATTTTCTTACAAAGTGAACAGAGCTCTGGATCATGGTTGGCCCCGAGACACCGCAGACAGCAGTCATGGGTGTCCATAAGCGACATGTTCTTGGAGCATCTATCGTATTTTTTGATTCTGGTGGCCATAGGGGCAAAAATGGCCCCAGTGAGGACAAAGACCCACGCAGCCTGCGGTTGGGAGAAAAAAAAAAAAAAACAGGGCGCGAAGCCTGTTAACAGCAAGAAAGTTAGGGAAAAACATCCCCTAATTGCTCAAAAATAGGATAGAGCAGGGGAAGGATGGGTCGAGGACCAGTGCAACCGGTCAAGTAGTAGGCCCGAAGCTGAAAAATGAAACATTTTTTCCGAGGGACCAGGACATGCATCCAAAGGGCTCTGTGGAGAAAGGGAGACTAAACAAGATGGCATCCTTGGGTGGGAGGACGATCACACATGCATGTAGCAGCAATCACAAAGCCTTTCTTTGAAAGCTGGGTAATTGCTCTGTGAGGGCTCCGTCGGTGCAGATGTCACCCATAAGTGAGGACTGACTTTCTGCTTGTTCCTGGAGAATACCAATATACCTAATGAATTGAAGTATTTAGTAAAAATATTCCATTGTGTGTGCAGATCACAAAACCACCAGCAAAGTGAAATTACTTACCTGCTAATTGTTGTTCCTTGAGGAACTCCAGTGCAGTCCCGAACCTTTGGGGTTTAGCACCTCCTCCAGCAGCTTGGAGACTGAGCAACGTCATTCTTTTGACGACACTGGCACAAATAGCCAAGGGACTGCCTCCTCACTCCAGTAACCTATTGACGAAACAGACTCACCGGAGCAACAATTAAGTAGCAAACATCACTATCAAACTTTAACAGGAACTATTAACTAAGCCGGGAAAATGTGCCCTTTAATTTTCCCAAAACAAAGCTGCTAAGGTCTGCCCTCCTCCTTTACAGAGGATCATGACCCCATCAAAATCCCTATTCACTTACCCTCCTCTTATGGACTGTAACCTTACAGTTGCTTCTCCAGCTTACCATGTAGAATATCATACCTCTTTGCTTCAGGCCATAGTCCAAAAGAAAGAATATTAGGGAGGATGTGGGACTGGAATGGAGTTCCTCAAGGAACAATTAGCAGGTAAATCTAATTTCACCTTTATCGTCCCCTACAGTGCAGTCCCAAACCTCTGGGGATGTAACAGACAGTGATAATTTTCAACGGGAGGGACCGGCTAGACCAGCCTGAAAGCATAGTTACTCACCTGTAACAGGTAATCTCCAGGAACAGCAGGAATTTAGTCTTCACATATGGGTATCGTCGGTATCGACGGAGCCTGCGTGGGAACACTCCCCAGTGTCCAATTAGAAAGCTTTTGGGAGCATCCCACAGCGCCTGCGTGGTGCCTTCCCGCCTTTCCCAACTGCCTCTCTCCAGTTGAGTTTTAAAGCTGAGACAAAGAGAGAGAGAGGGAAAGAAAAGAAAAGAGATACAACTCCTAGGGGAGGTGAGTGGGTTGTGAAAACTACATTCCTGCTGTTACCGGAGATCACCTGTTACAGGTGAGTAACTATGCTATCTCCAGGAACAAGCAGGAATGTAGTCTTCACATATGGGGACTCCCTAGCTACAGATGCCAGGGAGAGACCCCAGAAGTTGTGTGTCCCTGTGAAAGGGCTCCACTTCCCCCCCATGGATCTCTGGCATCCTACCGGGAATGGTGGGTAGGAGTTAAGTATGGAACAGGTGTTGTAGAATAGCCTGACCAAACAAGGCATCCGGGCGGGAGTCCCTGTCTAAGCAGTAATGGGCTGTGAAGGTATGAACCGAAGCCCAAGTAGCTGCTCGACAGATGTCGTCAATAGACAGTGTAGATGAGCCACTGAGGCTGCCATGGCTCTCACATTGTGAGCTGTCACATGGCCTTCCAGAGAAAGGTTTTTACTCTGATAGGTAAAAGAAATACACTGTGCAATCCAATTGGACAATGTTCTCTTGAAGACTGGAAGTCCCAAATGAGAAGAATCAAAAGCAACAAAGAGTTGAGAGGACTTTCTATGTTGCTGTGTCCTTTGTAAGTAAAAAGCAAGTGCTCTTTTACAGTCCAAAGTATGAAGATTCCTTTCTGCATTTAAAGCATGAGGCCTTGGAAAAAATACAGGCAGGTAAACTGCTTGGTTTAAATGAAAAGGTGAGACCACCGTTGGCATAAAGTGTGGATGAGTCCTAAGGACTACCTTATGATGGAACATCGTATAAGGAGGATCAGCCACTAATGCTTGCAGTTCACTGATGCGACGTGCTGATGTGATTGCAATGAGAAAGACAACCTTCCAGGAAAGGAATTTCAAGGAGGTAGTAGCTAGAGGTTCAAAAGCTGTCCAAGAACCAGCGGCTTCATGAGCTGTCCAAGAACCAGATTTAGGTCCCATGCTACCGGTGGTGGCCTAATGGGAGGCTTAGTTAGGAGGCCCCTCAAATATCTCTATGAGAGGATGAGAGGAAATAGGTTGTCCATTTAAAGGCTTGAAAGAAGCTGAAATAGCACTTAAATGGACTCATACTGAGTTAGTCTTAAGCCCAGCATTAGATAAATGGAGATACTCCAATGATGATTCCAGAGGTATCGCCAGGGGGTCAAGACCCTTCTGCGAACACCATATGGAAAACCTTTTCCACTTGAAAGCATAAGAGCATCTTGTGGAAGGCTTTCTAGAAGCATTAAGGATATTTCTTCACTTGTTGAGACAGGTTAAGACCATGAAGGTCTAGGCCCTCAGCAACCAGGCCCTGAGATGCAGAGAGTGGGGATCAGGATGCCACAACATCCTGTCCTCCTGAGACAGGAGATCCTAACTCCAGAGATAAAGCTTGAGAGAGATGTAGGAGCAGAGGGTACCAAACCTGCCGTGGCCAATGTGAAGCTATGAGAATCATATGGCCTCTGTCTCTGAAGCTTGAATAGGGTTTTGGGAATTATGGGAATGGTTGGAAAGGCATATAGGAAATCCTGACCCCAATGGAGGAGGAAAGCATCCCTGGCCTAAGAACCCTGAGCCGGAATTCTGGAACAGAATCGGGGAAGTTTGGCATTCAGACTTGCAAAGAGGTCTATGTCCGGAGTTCCCCAAATTTGAAAAGGTTTTGCTACCTGGTCTGCACGAAGAGACCACTCGTGCGGAAGAAGAACTCGACTGAGTCTGTCTGCCCAGGAGTTTTGAATGCCTGTCAGATACACCGCAAGGAGATGAATCTGATGCTGTCTGGCGAGGGCCCATAGTCGCAAAGCTTCGTTGCAAAGCGACAGAGCCTGTTCCCCCCTGCTTGTTCAGATAGAACATAGCTACTTGATTGTCTGTCTTAATTAGGACTTTCTTGTAGCTGAGCTGGGTATGGAACACTCAGAGCAAGGAAGATTGCTCTGAGTTCTAGAAGACTGATATGTAAGTAGGCCTCCTGTGGAGACCAGGTGCCTTGGGGTAGAGAGATCTTGCAGATGAGCTCCCCAACCCACCTGTGAGGCATCTGTTAGAGTAACCTGGGGGTGGGGGCTGTTGGAAAGGGGACCCCACCAACAGGTTTTGGGTTGACTGCCACCATTGTAGGGACAAAACAAGGCAACTTGAGTTTGCTATTTTGTCTGATAGTGGACTCAAGCATCAGGCTGCCTGAGTGGAGAGAGTCCATTGGGCTGCTCTCATATGGAGCCGAGCATAGGGAACCACATGCATGGTAGATGCCATGTGGCCTAGCAATTGTAACATTTCCTGAGCAGTGAGATGAGTTTTTAACACAGCTTAGTAAGCTAACTGCACAATGCGAAGGCAGTGGGGCTGTGGAAGATAGGCCCTTGCTTTCCTGGTATCCAGCATAGCTCCTATAAACTCTAGAGATTGAGTGGGAGTTAGGTTGGATTTTGGGATGTTTATGACCAGGCCCAAATACTGAAGTATACGCATTGTGCAAGATAGGGAAATTCTGGCCTCCGACTCTGATGGGGCTTGAATGAGCCAGTCGTCTAAGTAGGGGAAGACAAATATTCCTAGAGTGCGAACAAATGCTGCCACTACAGCCATGCATTTTGTAAACACCCTTGTGCTGAGGCCAGGCCAAAAGGAACAACCCTGTACTGGTAGTGCTTCCCCTAAAATAGAAACCAAAGGAATCTTCGGTGAGTTGGATGGATGAGAACATGGGTGTACGCATCCTTGAGATCTAGAGAACTAAGCCAATCCTGACTGAAGGTATGGCAGAAGAGTTCCTAGAGAAATCTTGAACTTCTCCTTGAACAGGAATTTGTTCAATTCTCTGAGGTCTAAAATGGGTCTGTGTCCCCCTGTTTTCTTTTGGCAAAACTAAAGAATCATGGGATAGGAGGCAGTGTACTACTGTGGATCAGGAACTGGTTAAAAGATAGAAAGCAGAGGGTTGAGCTAAATGGCCAATTTTCCCAATGGAGAAAGGTGAATAGTGGTGTACCCCAGGGATCTGTGCTGGGTCTGCTGCTTTTTGACATTCATAAATGACCTGGAAAGTGGAACACGTGAGGTTATCAAATTTGCAGATGACAAAACTATTTAAAGTTGTTAAAACCCAAGAGGATTGTGGAAAATTGCAAGAGGATCTTGATAAATTGGAAGACTGGGCATCAAAATGACAGATGAAATTTAATGTGGACAAGTGCAAAGTTATGCACCTAGGGAAGAACAACCCAAACTATGCTTACACGATGCAACGTTCCACATTAGGAACCACCACCCTGGAAAAAGATTTAGGCGTCATTTTGGATACCATGTTAAAACCCTCGGCCCAGTGTGCAGCGGCAGCCAAGAGAGCAAATAGAATGCTAGGTATCATAAGGAAAGGAATGGAAAATAAAACAAAAGATATTATAATGCCTCTATACCGTTCCATGGTGAGACCGCACCTTGAATATTGTGTGCAATTCTGGTCGCCGTATCTTAAAAAGGATATAGCGTTATTAGAAAAGGTTCAGAGAAGAGCCACCAAAATGGTAAAGGGGATGGAAGGATACTCCTATGAAGAAAGGCTAAAAAGGTTAGGGCTCTTTAACCTGGAAAAGAGACGGCTGAGGGGAGATATGATAGAAGTCTATAAATTAATGAACGGAGTGAAACGGGTAAACGTAGATCGACTGTTTATGTTATCAGAATATAGGAAGACTAGGGAACATGCAATGAAGCTACAGGGTAAACTATTTAAGACTAATAAAAGAAAATATTTTTTCACTCAACGTGTAATCAAACTCTGGAATTTGTTACCGGAGGATGTAGTAAAGGCTGTTAGTGTAGCTGGGTTTAAAAAAGGTTTGGACAAGTTCCTGGAGGAAAGGTCCATAAACCATTATTAAGAAGGGACCCAGGATATCAATGCTTGACCTAGTACAAGCATTGCAGAAACTGTCTTTTGGGGAAACTGCTAGGTACGTATGACCTAGATTGGCCACTGTTGGAAACAGGATACTGGGCTTGATGGACCTTGGTCTGACCCAGTATGGCATATCTTATGTTCTTATAAGGAAATGGAGGAGTAAAACCCTGTACCCTGTTGGGAAATGGGTACGTCTTCTATTGCCCCGTGGGCAAGAAGTAAATTGACCTAACTGATTTTCAAGTGAAGTCTGAGAATTGAACCGTTTTACAACTGTAGGAGGGGGCATGTTGAGGAAATGAAGCTTGCACCCCTCCTTTACAATGGACAGAGTCCATTCTTCTGCTGTTATCTGCTCCCATCTGGGGGCAAAATGACACAACCTTCCTGGAATGGTGGAGGGCTCTGGTCCGTTGAGGGCCAGGAAGGCCAAGTTCTCTAGATGGGAGTCAAAGCCCCTGTGGAGGCCAAGTCTGCTGGGCCGGTTGAGGCTTAGACTCTTTGTTTTGATGGCTGCTGTCCCTTTCGGGCAGACTGACCTGTAGAATGCCCCTGCTGGGTATAGGAGGGGTAAAACCTTTTTAGAGAAGAATGGTTTCTTGTAGGATTTTCTCCTTGCAGGATCAGCTGTAGCCTTGGATAGTTTATCCAAAGTGGTGTTATCAGCATCCAGCTCATTAGCTTTCTCTTGCCAATTTTTGCCAAAGAGAATTTCGCCTGTGCAAGGGATATTCCCCAGTTTGTCCTGTACCCAGAGTTCTAAGTCAGATGCCTGGAGCCAGGCAATCCTACAAGCACCTATGACAATGGCAGAGGTTCTGCTTATGCACTCAAAGCAGTCAAAAGCTGCACAATTAAACTTGGAAACATCTTGGGCATCTTTGACAAGTGTAAGATAATCTTGCCTCTTATCAGGAAGGAGAGGGCTCATAAGCTCTAGATATCCTGTAATCTCCTTAAAGAACATTCCCATATATAAAATGTAGGAACTAATCCTGGCAGAAAGCATAGAGACCTGGAAGGTTCGACGCCCAAAGGCATCAAGAGTCCTACATTCACGTCCTGGCGGATTAGATGCTTGTCTTTTTGCACTCTTGATCCTTCTCATAGCTGATTCCACTACCATGGAGTGGTGTGGTAACTGGGCTTTTTGAAATCCAGGACAAGGAGGTACTCGATACATGATATCAACTTACGAGAATGAGGAGAGGTGGTAAGAGGTGTTTCCCACATTCTTAGCATGAGATCATGCAAGATCTCATGAATAGGCAAAGTAGCTGCCTCTTTGGGAGCTTTAGGATATTGTAAAATCTCCAATTCCTTTGCTCTGGGCTCTGTTTCAGGAGCCACTGTGATGGAAAGACCTCTAGCCACTTCCCGAATGAAATCCTGAAAGGATATATCCTCTGGAGAAGAGATCCTACGTTTAGGAGAGGAAGGCTCCTCAGAGATGTACTCCGGTACCGACAGAGCTGTCAGAATCCTCAGACTCTGAGGATTCAAAATATCTCCTGTCCAGGTGCTCTTGGAAAGCACGATACCGGTACCGATCGAAGTCAGTACCAGCCTGTCGATACCAGAGGAAACAGCATGACTCGGTGTCGGTAACAGTTGCCGATGTCGATGCTGTCGGTACCGATAATCGGTGCCGGAACCGGTGTTGATACCGGTTGAACTGTCTGAAGCAGTCCCGAAGGCACCGAAGCCACAAGGAGAGCCACCAGACTGCATTCAATAGCCAAGAACCTCTGGTCTATTGATGCTGCCGATGCCTGGGTATGGGTATCGGTACCGGAACCGGACGAAGTGGCCGGTACCCCAGAGCATGGCACCAGTAGTTCTGCCGAGGTTGAGGCCTCGAGAACATCCTGGAGCCCCGATAGTGCTTTGGAAGCCAAAGCCTCCTGCCAGGGCAATTTTGCCGGTACAAGTCCTTCAAGGGCAACGCCAGAGGCATCTCGATGCTTGGAAGGAGATCTACCCTTTGAGGACCGGCCAGATTTATGTTTGGTTACCTGAGATCCATGGGAGGAAGACGAAGCCCTGGAAGACGTCAATGCCACGGATGCTGCATCGGAGGGAAAAAGGGTGCTAAGCTTAGCAGCTTGGTTTTGCCGACCCCTCTTCGACATCATCCCACAGGCAACACACTCCGAGATGGAGTGGTCAGGACCTAAACATTTAAGGCACCACTCGTGAGTGTTGGTGACGGAGATGGTACTGCCACACTTGGAACACTTTTTAAAACCCAAGGCGGGTTTTTCCGTTCTGAAGGAAAGGTTGGGCCTAGTGCCCAAAATGGCACGTGGCACCCAACAGAAAGACTGGGAAGTCCAGAAAAAGATCAGAATTTTTTTTTTTTTTTTAAGAAAGAACCGGCAGTACCGGTATAGCATCGAGGAAGGCAGATGCTACCACAAAAAAAAATGAAAAAGATGGGATAATTTCTGCGGTGACAGGAAAAACGACCTGCTGGCTCTGAGGAAAAACAGAACTGGAGAGAGGCAGTTGGGAAAGGCGGGAAGGCAGCAAGCAGGCACTGTGGGAAGCTCCCAAAAGCTTTCTAATTGGACGCTGGGGAGCGTTCCCGCACAGGCTCCATCGGTACCGACGATACCCTGTGATAAGGAAGCTTATCATAGTTCAGGAGGGAGCTATAAAAAGAGGTGAATTGGCTCTGAACAAGCAATCTGTCTTTGCTGGTAGAAATACTAAAACAAAGTTCATAAAAGACTACCAGTCCCAGAATGCACCAGGTTTCAAACAGCCTCTAGGAGGGCTGAAGTGGAGAAACGTGTGTTCAATCAGGAGAGCTATGAGGTAATCCCCAATCACTCATCTCCAAGGGCAGGGCTTGATTCAGCACACCTGGGCTGTGCTAGGGTGGAGTGTCCCTCTAAGCACGTTAAAAGTAAAGGATATTCTACACAGAGACAGAACCGGAACCAAGAGAACAGAAAGGAACAGGGAGAAAGAAGAGAGTGCACTACAACAGCAGAAGCAACGTGGAAGGAAGAAGAGAAAGACATCTTGGAGGTCTAAAGAAGGAGCCCACAGCAGTACGTGTGTTAGGAGAGATTCCAGAGGCAAGCATACTCCATTGGACTGGAGGAAGCCAGAGGAGTGGGGTTATAAAGCCAGGAATTCCCAGACGGCACCTTTGAAGGAGACGGCTGCATTTGGAAGGGGCCCTAAGACCGGTGCAAGAAGGTATGTGAAGAGAGACCCAGTGTCCAGGGATCTTGATTGGAAGGCTGGACATAAAAGCTGGACTACTTACTGGCCAGGATACCTGGAGAGGAAACCTAACAGCAAAGAAAGCTCAGGTATGAACTTTGATCTATGCCCTAGCTCTTCTCCAGGAAGACAGCAGGGAAACAAATATTATCCTGAGAGTGATCAATTAAGGAATTCCTCTGAGCCAGACCATGATATTGATTCCATGATATTTGAGGAAGGAGATATCTCAAATGATCAGTTAGAATACATGGACTGCTCTGTCTAGGCTGCTGTTTTAAAGTACTTTCTCACTAATACAACCACCAAAAGGAACTGTAACTTGTTCTTTTATCTACCCAGAAAAGTCTCTGCAAGAAAGCTTTAGGGTAGGATTGGGCCACGTAGAGAGAGTGAACCAGCAAAGGGGTTTGCAGCTGGTTAATTATTGGTAATTGAGCCAGGCACAAGTGCATGTGAGCTCTGGAAGGAAACTTCTCTTTTTTTTGTGTGTGTGAATAGAAGAAAGTTATCCTTGATAAAGAACAGTTCTTTTTGTTATTTTTGGGTTTTGTTTTTGCCTTTTTGGAGCACTGCTAAAGTGGTCATTAGCAGGAGCCATCAAAAAGACCTTTTCTGTTTCCCATCAAGGTCTTTATTGATTTATTGCTTAAGAAGTTCAGTTACCTTCTATCATGTTTTGTTTTTCCTGAGTACAATACTTGAAGCAAGTGTCCTTTGTGTTACCAAGTAAATCTGTGTGGGAGAATTAACCCCATGAATAAAATCTGTTTTTCTTTGCTTACACTCGAGCATCACAACTCATTTTGTAAACGGCTGATTCTGGTACGAATGAACTACAACCCCCACAATCCTTTGCAAGTCATAATATTTTGCCTTTGCCAAGACTGTGGACATTCACGACCAGCGCCCCCGTTTACAACCCATATGTGAAGACTACATTTCTGCTTGTTCCTGGAGATGCACCGCTGATCCAAAACAGGTATCCCTTTCTGCCTGAACATCCAGACAATAATGCTTGACCAAGGAATTTAAAGACGACCAAGTAGCCGCCTTACAGATCTCAACAGCTGGCACTAAGCTGTACTCGGGCTCACGACACTGCTTGCGCCCTAGTCAAATGAGCTCTAAGCCCTTCTGGTACTGTCTTGCCCTTCAAAACATACGCTGACGCTATAGCCTCTTTGAGCCATCTGGCAATAGAAGCTTTGGAAGTTGCTTCCCCTTTTTCTTGCCCCTCCAAACAGAACCTCTCTGCATTGCGGAACCCCGCTGTCCTACACATATACTTTTTCAATGCCCTATGTACGTCTAGGAGATGCAGCTTCCCCGAATCTGCCTCCTTACTACTGCCCTCAAAAACCGGCAAAGAAACCACCTGATCCACATGAAAAGCAGATACCACCTTGGGCAAAAAGGACAGCACTGGTCTCAACACTACTTTCCTATCATAAAAGGACAGAAAAGGCTTTCTGCAGGACAAAGCCTGTAACTCTGAAATCCTTCGAGGAGAACATAGCCACTAGAAAGGAGAAATTTCACTTACCGTTAATTTCCTTTCCTGGAATACTGCTAGACCAGTCCAGACAAACAGGTTGTGTCCCCCTGCCAGCAGATCTTGGAGACAGAATTCTACCAGAGCTCTGATAGGCTGGACTCTGGTGATATGGTCCTACTCCTAGGGGTCTCCCTCAGTATTGTCTGTAAAGCAAACCCAAACATGTAACTAAACCATAAGACCACATATAGTGGACGTTTAATTCAACTATGTACAAGGGAGCTGAAAGTATCCCCAGAACTGAAGGCTGCTAAGACCGATAACACAGCCATCGGGCCCCCATGGTAAGGCATACTGACAAGGAAGGGAACAGAAGCCAGCGGCTTCACCGCACTAGCAGCACCGTAACTGACAGCAGGGTGGGTCCTGACTGGTCTAGCAGTATTCCAAGAAAGGAAATTAACTAAGTGAAATTTCTCCTTCCAGGTCATACTGCTAGACCAGTCCAGACAAACGGGCAGTACCCAAGCTACCTGCTTTCAAGGGGGGGGGGTCAATGCCAACAACAGCACTGCGGCTCCAAACTGACCCTCCTGCCGAGCGTGAACATCCAATCTATACTGACAAACGTGGACAACGATGACCAAGTCACCGCCCGGCAAATGTCGAGAGGGGCTACTTGAGACCGCTCAGCCCAAGACAAAGCCTGAGCCCAAGTGGAGTGAGCTCGGAGCCCTGCTGGAACCTGCTTGCCTTGCAGTATATAAGCCGCCTCAATAGCTCCTCGCAACCATCTAGAAATGGTGGATTTGGAGGCTGCGGACCCCCGTTGAGGGCCCGCAAACAGGACAAAAAGATGATCGGTCTTACGGAAGGCGTTCGTGATCTTAAGATACTGATAAAGCACTCTTCAGGTCCACAGCACACGATTGACGAAGGTGACCGGAACACTGCTCTCTTTCAAAGGTGGGCAAGTAAAGAGGCTGGTTGACATGAAACGTGATAAGCACCTTAGGTAAAAAGGATGGAACAGTTCGAAGAAAAACTCCCACCGAAGAAAACAAGATAGGGGTCTCGACAAGAGAGCCTTAAGTTCGGAAATCTGATGTGCCGAGGTTATGGCCACTAGGAAAACCGTCTTTAGCATTAAATCCTTAAGGGAACATGCCTTCAGGGGTTCAAAGGGAGGAGCAACAAGGGCATGGAGAATGAGCGCGAGATCCCAAGAAGGAACTAAAGGACGTATCAGGGGCCGTAATGTCTGAACCCCATTAAGAAAACACAAAACGTCCACATGCGAGGCGAGAGAACGCCCCGCTATCGGCCCTCAAAAACAAGTTAGCGCGGCAACCTGCATGCGCAAGGTCCCGAGCACCAGACCCTTATCTAGACCGGCCTGCAGAAAGGAAAGAATATCCAGGATATTGCAACGCCAGGGCGAGATGACGTAGCGAACACCAAGTGTCAGACGCCACACACGAGCGTAAGCCAGCGGCGTCTAAGACTGCCGTGCCTAAGCATTGTCGCCACCACACTCGACGAATATCCCTTCTGAACTAACCTGTGGCGTTCAAGAGCCAGGCTGTAAGCGAGTAAGGAGCCGGGTTTACTCATTTCCACCAGCCCTTGGAGCAGGAGCCCTGGGAACGCCCCCAGGCGTAGAGGAGATGCCCGAGACAGCTGGACGAGATGCGCATACCAGTCTGCGAGGCCAATCCAGTGCCACCAGGATCACCGGGCAGCGAAGCTCCCTGACTTTGGAGAATCTTGCCGATCATGGACAAGGGAGGAAAGACATACAGAAGGAGATGGGATGGCCACGCTTGAGACAGAGCATCTGTCCCGTGCGACCCATTGTCTCTCCAACGGCTGAAGTAGATCGGTGCCTTGGTATTCTACGCCGTAGCCATGAGATCCATTGCCGGTAGACCCCATCGTCGAACAATGGACTAAAAGGACTCTGGCGCCAGAGCCCACTCCCCCGGATCCAGAGCATGTCGGCTGAGGAAATAGGCTTTTACATTGTCTAAACCCACGATGTATTGCGCCAAGATCACCTGCAGATGCCTCTCCGCCCACGGAAGGAGAAGACCCATTTCCTTCGATACACCTGGACATTTTGTGCCCCCTTGGCGGTTGAGGTATGCCACTGTCGTAGCGTTGGACAGAATTCGAACCGCCTGACGCCGCAGAAGAGGCTGAAACTTTCACAAGGCTAAGCACACTGCTCGCGTCTCAAGGCGATTGATGGACCACTGGGCCTCCCGAGGAGACCAAATCCCCTGCGCCGAGTGCAAGCCGCAATGCGCTCCCCAACTGGAGAGACTGGCGTCTGTCGTTACCAACACCCAGTGCGGAGTCTCCAAGGGAACCCCTCGAAGGAGACGAGACTGTGGGGCCGGAGCCACCGTCGCACCGCCGGTAGTAGAGGCAACCGAACTTGATAATCCTCTGGACACCTTGCTCGAGGCGAGACCTGTGCTAGGAGACTGCGAACTTGAGAAGTTAACGTGAGGAATTGAGGCATTGACAAATAGACCCGACCTAAGGCTGTATCAAATCAAGCCCCCAAAAAATTTGATCTCCTGGGACGGCTGAAGACAACTTGTCGTGGTTGATTACCCAGCCAAGGCTTGAGAAAGGCAACAACCACCGAGACTGTGCTGCAAGCCTCGGGGAGAGTCTGCGCGAATGAGCCAGACGTCCAGATAAGGATGAACTCTGATGCCGCGGCTGCATAAGGCCACAGCTACTACCACCATTACCTTGGAGAAGGTTCGAGGCGCCGAAGCTAGACTGAAGGGCATAGCACGAAATTGGAAATGTTGACCGAGTACCGCGAATCGAACAAGTCGCTGATGCCCCTCTCGAATGGAAATGTGAAGAATGCTTCTGTGAGATTGAGGGAAGCTAGAATTCCCCCTTGCGTACCGCATGAACAGATCGCAGAGTCTCCATTTGAAAGTGTGGTACCCACAGACTGCGATTGACACCTTTGAGATCCAAGATAGGATGAAAGGAGCCGTCTTTTTTTTTGGCACCACGAAAGAGACAGCGTAACGGCCTAGTCCTCTTTCCAACGGTGGAACTGGATGAATGGCAGCTAAACGCTGGAGTCTTTGAATGAATCAACATCTGCTGCCCATTGACACAGCCAGAGCCATCTCCAAGCTACTGTCACCGGTGCTACGGAGCGAGCTGACAGCCGCAAGAGATCAGAGAAGGCCTCTGCCAGGAATGCAGCCATGGATTCTAAACGAGCCAACTCGGGATCACCTGGAAGCTGCAGAATCCATCGAAGGGAGGCCTGTGCTGCTAGACCTGCGCACACCCCTGCTTGAAGGGAAAGAGCGGACAACGAAAAAAATCTGTCTTTAGCAGACTCAACTTTTTTTGGTCTTGCTGGTCGTGGAGTGCCGCTCCGCCCTCAACCGGAATTGTGGTATGCTTGGTGACCGCAGTCACTAATGCATCAACTTTCGGGTATGTCAGCCAACGGTCCAAGTCAGGAGACCAAGGGTATAACTGACCAATACCGCGTGCTGTACGTAGAGAGGACTCTGGAGAGTCCCACTCTTGAGATACCATATGCTGTAACTCGGCTGGAAAGGAAAAAGCTTTGGAAGGCTTACGAATGCCCTGTAAAATGGGATCTCGCTGCAACAGGGTTTGAGAACTCTGAGGATCAGGCATGTTGACTAGGCATAGCGACTCCATCACCTGTGTGATTAGGGCCGGTAACTCCTCTTTCCAAAAAAGTCTGATATCTTGAGAGCCCTCGTGAACTGTCAGCGAAGAATCAGATGGAGAATATTCCCCATCTTCTTTCTCCAATGAGTCAGGGCTCACCTCCGACAATTTAAAGTCTTCTGGAATATCCGTAGTGTCACGCAAGCCACATGCAACGTTCCTGGAAGGACGTACTGCTTTAAGGTCTGAGGACTTTCGGGACTGCTTGCGAGACCCCACCATATCCTTGTGTGCTACCGGGCAGGTGCTGAAGGTATACCAACAGACTCAGAACGCCACAGGTGCCATGCCTGGCGGAAGAGCGTCAGGAACTCCCTGTTAGCCAAGGCTGCCATGGCTTCCAGCAGCTGAGGAAGCAAAATGGGAGCTGACTGAATCTTTTCTGCAGGAAGATCCTGCTGCAGGGGCTCTAAGGAGGGAGGAGTTAAGGCGCCGATGTCCCCAGCTGGCAGCGCAGAGGGAATGGAGGAAGAAGATTCTTCTGGACGCAGCATGCAGGTGGAACACAAGCAATTAACTGCTTTTTCTTATTACATATAATACAGCTGTGCAGAGAAACAGGCATTGCAGAGGCTTAAACCCTTTTTTTGTAAACAAAAATCAAGGTAGGCTTAGGGAAACAGAAGACCCTTCAAAGAAAAGGGATTTTGAAACTCCCTGTGCCTTCACAGCATGTTTAAATGTTTTGAAATGGCTGCCCAGAGCTGTTCCCCTCCAAAAAACACTGAAGAGAAATCCCTCCTGATTTTCAAAATGGCCGCTGGCACAGAAAAACGGCAAAATAAAAGTTCCCTAAGCTCTAAAAACCTTAAAAATGCAGCGAAATCGCTGGGGAAGAGGCAAGGAGTGCTGCTAGCAACTTAAAAATTCAAATCCCGACAAACCCTGAATCACCAGAAACAGAGGGGAGAAGGAAACTGTCAGTTATTCACTGTGCTGGTACAGAGGAGCTGAGCTCCCATGGAGGAGAAGAGAAACTTTCAAAATCAGTGTAAGGTAATTACAGCACCTGAAAGGTAGGGAAATTAGAGTTTGATCCCTCTGCAGCCACTTAGACCCTCATGGCAGGGGCTGGAAGGTGTTTCTGGAGAAAAGGGGAGCTGCACAGACAGTGAAATCAGAAGCTCAAACCCTGTTGTATTGCCGATTACAGAAAATACAGCTGTTGAGGGAAGCCTGGGAAACCCAGAGAAACACCTCGTGTGCTCTGGGTGCATCCAGGAAATTAAAATGAAGAAAATAGGAACTTCAAACCCAGTTGAACAGAGTCTGATGAAACCGGAAGTGAAGGAATCAGGTCAGAGACAGCCGGTCCCAATGCAGTTGAAATAAACCCAGGGCAGCTGAGGCAAGTAAGAAAAACAGTTTACTTACAGTTTCTCTCAGAAATTGATACCTGATCCTCCTGCTGTCTAAGCTCTCGTGGCAAAGACTCAGCGCTGTTTAAAGAAAATCAGGAGCTCTACTGAAGCCAGGCCCAGGAGCTCCACAAGTTTATCTGGGGAATCAAGTTGCTGGGAAACCCAGAGTAACACCTCTTGTGAAATCTGGGTGCATCCAGGAGCCTCAAGATACAGAGAAACCTGATTTTAGGGAGGCCTTCGTCCAGCTAACAAGCCCTCATGGCCAGATGCTGGCGATTCCTGTCAGCGAGCTCTACTGTGTCAGAAACAGGAGCTCAGCTGCAAACACCCTGGTGCACAGTGAAACTATACTGGCAGCAACAGGCAAGTGGAAATATCAATCCCCAAAGGGATTCTAAATAATTTTAAAGATTTTGAGGGAAAAACAACAAAAGCAACCAGATCTGCTGGAGACAGAAATACTGAGGGAGACCCCTAGGAGTTGGACTATATCACCAGAGTCCAGCCTATCAGAGCTCTGGTAGAATTCTCTGGTCTCCAAGATCTGCTGGCAGGGGGACACAACCCGTTTGTCTGGACTGGTCTAGCAGTATGACCTGGAAAACCACTGAGTGTAAGGTCTTATATCGATGCCCTAGACAAAGGCTCGAACGGCTCACGTACCAATGCCTCCAGTACGAAATATAGAACCCACACTGGAATCATCGGCCTACATTGCGGCCTTAGAGACACCGCTCTCAAAAAACGCTTAACATCTGGATGTGCTCCCAGCACCTCCTTTTCTCTTTCCTCTATAAAAAAGGAGAGCGCTGCCAACTACTCTCAACGATACTGCTGCTAAGCCTCTCTCAAAACCATCCTGCAAAAAAGACAGAATCTGTGAGACCTAAGCTCTCAATGCTTCAACACTTTTAAACGGCACACCACGCTTCGAAAACACACCAGATACAAACATACGCCAAGGAGGTTGACCTCTGCCTTGCCCTCAAAAAGGTGGACATCACCGCTGAGGAGTACCCTCTCGCTCTCAGCCTCGCCCTCTCAAGAGCCAAGCCGTAGGCGAGAATCCATCCACCTAAGGCATGTGCAGCGGACCCTGTAATAACAGGTCTCCTCGAATTGGTAGGTGCCATGGCTGGTCCACTAAGAGCCTTATCAGATCCACATACCATGGCCGTCTCAGCCAATCCGGCGCTATCAAACTTACATGTCCTGTGTACTTCTATTCGCTGCAGGACACGACCTATCAACACCCAAGGTGGAAACACATACAGGAGTTGCTCTTCTGGCCACCTCTGTAAGAGAGCATCTAGGCCTTTCGACATTCTCTCTCGCCTTCTGCCGACTCGAAAGTTGCCCTCAGATCCATTACTAGCATCCCCGAATGGCATACTACCATCTCGAACACCTCCAGATGCAGAACCCACTCTCCTGGGTCTACCTTGACCCGACTCAAAAAAAATTGGCCTCCACATTGTCTACCCCTGCTACACGTGACGCCGACAAGGCCACCAAATTCACCTCAGCCCAATCGAACAGCTGTTCAGCTTCGGCTTCCAGTGATGCACTGTTTGTGCACCCTTGGCGACTGATGTAGGTCACTGCGGTCGTGTCGTCGAAAAGCATCTGAATGGCTTTTCCCTGTAGGCAAGGTTGAAAAGCTCAAAGTGCTAGCGTTACTGCTCTCAATTCCAATCTGTTGATTGACCAAACCTTCTCCAGCTCGGTCCATTGTCCTTGAACGAACCGTCCTTCGAAGTGAGCTCCCCAGCCTATGAGATTGGCATCTGTCAGAAGCATCCAAGCGGGTGATTCCAAGGGCATTCCCTCTTCCAGACCCCCTGGCTGTAACCACCACTGGAGAGCCTGACACGTCTCTGGCGGACAGGGCAGTCTCCGAAATAGGGGGTCCTCTTGGTGCGACCACCTTCTGAGCAATGCTCTCTGCAATGGACAGATGTGGTCTTGCCCACAGAACTAGTTTGGAGCGTCGCCACCATGGTACCAAGCAACTGTAGATAATGCCATGCAGTGGGATTCGTTCTCTTCAGAAAACTGCAGACCAGTTTTAACCCTTGCGCCTGCAGCTGAGGCAGAAACACCTTTCTTATGCTTGTCTCTAAGCGAGCCCCCAGGTATTCTAGGCTCTGCGATGGGCTCAACCTGCTCTTCGCCACATTGACCACCCAACAGACTCTGTAGTAACTATCACTTTGGCTGTTGCCAACTCTTTCCTGGATTTTGCTTGAATCAACCAGTCATCCAGATAAGGGTAAACTAACACTCCCTCCTTTCGCAATGCAGCTGCTACTACCAACATCACCTTGGTGAAAGTTTGTGGAGCTGTTGCCAAGCCGAACGGTAACGCCCGGAACTGAAAATGCCCCATGGGAACTGCAAATCTGAAAAACCTTCGATGTTCCAGCTGAAATCGGAATGTGCAGGTAAGCCTCCAACAAATCCAGAGATGTAAGAAACTCCTTTTCTTACCGCCACGATGACAGACCTCAGCATCTTCATATGAAAATGAGTTACATGAAGACAGCGATTTACTCTGGAGATCCTAAATTGGCCGATAGGATCCTTCCTTTTTCAGTACCACAAAGTATATGGAGTACTGACCGCAGCCGCACTGGTCTGGAGGTACCGGTACTACCGCATTCAGGTTCAGTAGTCTTTGCAAGGTCTCTCGTACTGCTTTGCACTTGACACGCACCTTGCAAGGAGATTGAAGGTAAGAATCGACCACCGGGCATTGAAACTCCAGAGCATATCCTTCTTGAATGACCTCAAAACCCACTGATCTGATGTGATTTGGACCCAGGCCGGATAAAAATCCCGCAGACGACCTCCCACAGGCACCTGTCCTGCCTGGGCCCTCCTGGCTTCATTGTGACTTCCTAAGGTTTGAGGAAGAGGAGGCAGCAAATCCCCTGCCTGCCCCTCAAAATCCCTGGTTCCTATAGGGGAAACATCCTCTCTGAAATTGTCCGAACCGTGGGGAATGGAAATGGCAAAACTCCCTCTGCTGACCCTTGGTTGTCAGAGCCAGATGCCCCTGCTTCTGCTTGTCCACAGGCAGTCTTCTGCCCTTGGACTCCCCTAGATCTTTTACCAGCTTATCTAAATCTTCACCAAAAAGAAGCTTACCCCTGAAAGGGAGCTTACCAAGCCTTGCCTTGGAAGAACCATCTGCCGCCCAATTACGCAGCCAGATACCTCCTTGCTGTTATTACAGATGCCATACTCTCCGACAACCCTCGAATAAGGTCATAATGAATATCAGCCAAATAAGCAGCCCTGGATTCCAACCTGGACACCTCTCCAGCCAACTCTTCCATCTGCTCTCCCTGAATTTGCCAAGACCAGTGAAGACAGGCTTTGGCATCCATACTCCACAAATAGAAGCTTGAATGGATAAAGCATTGACAAACACCTGTTTCAACAAGGTGTCCAGCTTTCTGTCTTGGGCATCCTTAAGAGCGGCACTGCCTTCCACCAGAATTGTAGTCTTCTTGGTAACTGCTGAGCAATGTTCCCTCTAATTTTCTGTAGGCCGTGTGCGCATAAAATATCAGCTGTATGCAGCTTTTGAAGGAAGGTTAAATTTTTGTGAGCCACATAATGACACTCTGAGTTATATACTTTAAAATGTGACTTCACGTCAGAAAACAGTATGTTGTACCCCACATTGATTTTAATCAAATTAAATGAAAATAGACGATTACTAAATGAAGCGGGAAATTTCTAGTAATTACAATCATAACTTTAAAATTTTAAGACGTCTGTGGTGTTCTCTATCAGCATCAGAGCCGTAATTTTTGTGCACTCTGTTGTAAAGTATGTGTGCTCGCTTGGCGAGGTGTGCGCGCGCACACGTGCACAGCTTAGAGGGAACACTGCTGCTGAGACTGCTGCATCCACCTTGGGAGTCCTGGTCCACCAAAGGGTAAAGGCGTGCCATAACCCTGGACCCCTTAAGCCCTGCCTCGGGCATGTCCCATTCCTCCTGAATCATCTCCCGCACTACTCTGTGCACCGGAAAGGCCCTTTGCATCTTCCGAATGGCCTGCAACAACAGGTCCTCTAAGGTGGAATCCTCCACCGGCCCCATGGACGGCATATTAAGCGCCTTGAGTGTCTCAGCAATCAGCACCAGTAACTCGTCTCATCGGAACACACAAACCACTCTAGCTTGGTCCTCTTGCTCCATGAGTTCTCCTTCCTCTAACTCTGGATCCACATCCTCCGAGTGGATCTCCTCTGAGGTCACCGACAGTTCCTGCTGCTCTTTCACACCCTAGGCTTCTTTGGAGGAACTCTGCTCGCTCCTAATCCCAAAGGGGTTCGCAGACACTTCCCACCTGGTTCCCCCTCAGTGGAACTGGCTCCTGGCCCTTTCTGAATGCCACTGAAGGCCTGCTGAAGCAGAGAAACTCTGGCAGACACAGGGGACACAGTCTCCGGCAGAATTAGGGATGCCCACAACTCTACACTTACCTCCAAGGCTTGCTCCATAGATGCTGCCTCCTGGACGCACCCTCCACACACTCCTGTGACACCGCTCCTCTTCTAGTGCCACAGACCAAGCACTTCGGTCTAGAAGGCATCCCACCTTTGCGGTTCTTCTCTGCTGCCCCTCTGCCTCTTAACTATGGCTAGAGTATTCAACCAGCTGCAGCCTTCTGATAGCAGCTGTGCTAGTCTTCTGCTCTAGCAAATTTATGCATATAGCTTTAATTAAAAAAAAAAAAATAGTATCAGGAGTCTGTCCCCCCAACCTAAATCAGGTGGCAAAACTCAAAAACAAAGGTCTTATAAAAATAATCGGAGCCCTCTGCCACCCCCGAGACTCACACCACCCCGGAATGCTGTTTCCCCACACGTGTATCACGCGGTCCGGCCTGCACTCTGCGCACCTCAAAATCGGCATCAACTCCCCCCGCTCCTACAGTGTGATACAGGCCCCTCTTACCTCTGGGCTGCCTGCTGCTGACACGTCCATCTCTCCCCTTGCTCAGCTGTAACCGCAACGCCAGTGTTGGGTGAGAGAACGGACCTTTCTTTTGAGCCACTGACTAAGCAATCGCCGTTCCTGCTGC
Organism: Ichthyophis bannanicus; assembly: GCA_033557465.1. NCBI lineage: Eukaryota > Metazoa > Chordata > Amphibia > Gymnophiona > Ichthyophiidae > Ichthyophis > Ichthyophis bannanicus. Next base: position 122,094,655 of record CM066050.1, on the reverse strand, counting down.
AATCTGCCTCAGAGCCTCACAGTGCAGTCAGCCACTCAGACTGCTGGCTCCTCACCCAAAAAGGTGGGTTCGGGAGCCGGAGCACCGCCCCTGGTCCAGCTTTCACCTCCTCAGCAGAACCAGAATCAAGGGGGGGAGGGGAAGGGGGTACCTCAGCACAGCTAACCCTGTATATCCTAAATTACAAGTCTTAAAACTCTTTAAAATAATTGAGTTTCATTTGATATCTAAACTTAAATTTAAAAGTTAAATTATTCTGGACTGCTTAATTATCCCTCAGGTGAGCCCGGAATCTCTGGGCTCATACAACCTCCAGCTGCTTGGAGACTGAGATAACTGGAGCGAGGAGGCGGTCCCTCGGGTATTTGTACCAGTGTCAAAAGAAAGATGTTGCTCAGTCTCCAAGCTGCTGGAGGAGGTGCTAAACCCCAGAGGTTTGGGACTGGAGGGACGATAAGGAAAGGACTTAGTTATGGAAACCACTGGAAAGGGGAAGGGTGGGGGAAGGAAAAAAGTGCCACTACTCTTCATGTACACACTGCAGCAATTTCAACCAGAGATCCATTAGCAGGTAATGGAGTCTGATACAAAAGGTTTAAGACTGGTTTTGCGAATAAAATTAGAAGATGGACTTGGGTGTGGGACTGAAACCCCCGATGGATCTGCATTTTGTCTCGTGGCCATCTCTAATTTTTATTCTTTAAATTTGGTTTTGTTTGGTTATTTTATTAATTATAAACTGCCCTGTTAACTTTGCTGAAAGGTAGCCTATAAAGACTAAAGTTTTTGCCCACTTTTCCCTATAGTCATGAGTAGGCAGAACTTGACTTCTGAAATAAAAACAGAATTTAAATGTCCAAGTTTCATGTCAACCAGGAAACAGATTCTGTCTAGGTTTTAATATTTAGGGGTGTAAAGAAAAAACATTAACTTTATAGATGCTAGATGTGCTTGAAAGTCCTGCCTGGACAGAACCAAAAGGACTCCTAAGATCTGATCATTCATCCAGCCCATATTCCAGTATTGACAATTCTGTCGCTAGCTGCACCTTGCATTCAAAAGGATGCACAGAAGGAGAAATTTCACTTACCTGGCATACTAGACCAGTCCAGACAAAAACGGGTTATGCACCCCTGTCAGCAGATCCTGGAGACAGAATTCCACCAGAGCTCTGATAGGCTGGAGCCTGGTGATATAATCCTACCCATAGGGGTCTCCCTCAGTAACGTCCACAAGCTAATGCAACATGAACTGTATCACCACCCCAGAGGGTCTCAAGTGAACTATATACAAGGGAGCCGAAGAACTCCCTAGAGCTGAAAACAGTATCCACCCACGAACCCATGGACTGCCCATGGCGAGGCATACCGGCAAAGAGAAAAACCGCGGTCGGCGGCTGCACCGCACCAGCGGCACTCCAACCAACAGCAGGGCGGGTCCTGGACAGGTCTAGCAGTATTCCAGGAAAGGAAATTAACGGTAAGTGAAATTTCTCCTTCCAGTTCATACTGCTAGACCAGTCCAGACAAACGGGCAGTACCCAAGCTACCTGCGTTCAAGGGGGAGCAAGGCCGCCGACAGCTCAGCAACTCCAAAACGGACCTCCTGACGGGCATGAACGTCCAACCTATAATGACCGACAAAGGTGGACAGCGATGACCAAGTTGCCGCCCGACAAATTTCGAGAGGAACTACATGAGACCTCCCGGCCTACAAAGTTGCTTGCGCCCGAGAGGAGTGAGCATGGAGTCCCGGTGGAGCTGGCTCTCCCAGAAGAAGGTACGCCACCTCAATGGCTTCCGTAACCCATCTAAAAATGGTAGATTCGGAGGCTGCGAATCCCCGACGAGAACCCGCGAACAAGACAAAAGAGCAACAGTCATATGGAAGGGTCCTGCGACCCCCAGATACCAAAAAAGAACCTTCTTAAGGTCCACCGCCTGCAACGGAGACCGACCACTGTCACACTGCACCTTTGTTAAAGACGGAAAGAAAAGAGGCTGGTCAACAGTGAACGGCGTCAGCACTTTGGGCAACAAAGGAAGGGACAGTTCTCAGAGAAACGCCTTCGGAGGAAAACGAGAGATAGGGATGTCGACACGAGAGAGCCTGGAGCTCAGAAAGACGGCGTGCCGAAGTTATGGCCACCAAGAAGACTGCCTTCAGAGTCAAATCTAGAAGAGAACATGCCCTCAGAGGATCAAAGGGAGGAGCAACGAGGGCACAGAGGACAAGCACGAGAGCTCACGCCTGCACAGGCGAATGCAGAGGCGGCCAGAAGGCCTAACTCCACGGAGGAACCGAGACACGTCCAAATGCGAAGCTATCGATCGCCCCGCTATAGGACTCCGAAAACAAGTTGAGGCGACCACTTGTACTCGCAAGGAAATCGAGCGCTAATCCCTTATCCACTCTGGCCTGTAAAAAGGACAGGATATCCAGAACACCGCAACGCCAGGGTGAGAGGTTATTTCACGAACACCAACCATCAAGAGACGCCAAACCCGAGCGTAAGTCAGCGTCGTGGTAGACCGCCGCGCCGTGAGAAGCGTCACGACCACGCTAGGCGAATAGCCGTAGCGAGCAAACCGGCGGCGTGGAATTGCCAGGCCGTAAGCGAGTAAGGAGCCGGGTCTTCCATCTCCACCGGTACCTGAATCAGAAGGCCGAGAAACGCCTCGAGGCGGAGCATCGACGCCCCAGACAGACGGAATAGATCCGCATACCATGGTCCGCGAGCCCAATTCGGAGCCAGCAAGAGTACAGGGTCGCGACGGTCTCGGAGCCTCTGGAGAACCATGCACATCATGGATCAGGGAGGGAAAACACACCGGAGAAGATGAATCGGCCACGGTTGAGAGAGAGCATCTATGCCGTGCGTTCCCTCGTCCCTCCAATGGCCGAAGTACAGCGAAGCCGTGGCAGTCTGTGCCGTAGCCATTAGATCCATGGTCAGTAGGCCCCACAGGTGAACAATGGACCGGAACACATCCGGCTGCAGAGCCCAGCCCCCAGGCTCCAGAGAGTGCCGGGTGAGAAAATCGGCCTACACATTGTTCACGCCTGCGATGTGCTGTGCCGACAGCATGAAGATGTTCCCCCGCCCATGGGAGGAGCAAACGCCTCTCCTGTGAGACATCTGGACATTGCGTGCCGCCTAGGCGGCTTAGGTAAGCAACCGTTGTGGCGTCGGACAGGATCCGAACCGCACACCGCCTCAGAGGCTGAAACTGAAGGGCGAAGCGCACTTTCTGCGTCTCGAGAGGATTGATAGACCCTTGGGCTGTGCGAGGTGACCAACACCCCTGCACCGAGGCTAAGCCGCAAGGCGCTCCCCAACCGGAGAGGTCGGCGATTGCGTCACCAAGATCCAGTGCAGAGACTCCAGAGGGACCGCCCGTAGAAGATTGTGTGCCTGAAGCCACCAGCAGAGGCTGTGGCACACCGGCAGAAGCAAAGGCAACTGGATTCGATAACTCTGATACCAGCGACCAACGAGATAGAAGCGCCGTCGGCAAGCAGCGCAAGAGCGCTCTTGCCCACGGAACGAGGGCTATCGTTGCTGCCATGGACCTCAAGAGTTGAAGGTAGCCCCAAGGCCGAGGTGCCGCTTGATCCAAGCAGCAGCGGGGAGCTGAAGAGAGATCTTCTGAAAACGTTCCTGAGGTAGAAACACCCGTCCCCTATGAGTGTCGACCCAGCCCTGAGAGAATCCAGGACCGCCCAGTCCTCCTTCCAACGGTGGACCGGGACGAATGGCATCTAAACGCTGGAGCCTTTAAATGAAGCAACATCCGCTGTCCATTGACGCAGGCTGAGCCATCTCCGAGCTACCGACACTGGTGCTAGGAAGCGAGCTGACAGCTGCAAGAGATCACAGAATGCCTCTGCCCGGAATGCAGCAATGGATTCGAAATGAACCAACTCGGGAACACCTGGAAGCTGCGGAATCCATCGAAGGGCGGCCCGAGCTGCCAGACCTCCGCACACCTGCAAGAAGGAAATAGCGGGCGAAGGAAATAGCGGGCGAAGGAAATAGCGGGCGAAGGAAATAGCGGGCGAAGGAAATAGCGGGCGAAGGAAATAGCGGGCGAAGGAAATAGCGGGCGAAGGAAATAGCGGGCGAAGGAAATAGCGGGCGAAGGAAATAGCGGGCGAAGGAAATAGCGGGCGAAGGAAATAGCGGGCGAAGGAAATAGCGGGCGAAGGAAATAGCGGGCGTAGGAAATAGCGGCAGAGGGAAATAGCGGGCGAAGGAAATAGCGGGCGAAGGAAATAGCGGGCGAAGGAAATAGCGGGCGAAGGAAATAGCGGGCGAAGGAAATAGCGGGCGAAGGAAATAGCGGGCGAAGGAAATAGCGGGCGAAGGAAATAGCGGGCGAAGGAAATAGCGGGCGAAGGAAATAGCGGGCGAAGGAAATAGCGGGCGAAGGAAATAGCGGGCGAAGGAAATAGCGGGCGAAGGAAAACCGGACTGTAGCAGTCTCCCACCTCTTCAGGTCTGGCTGTTCGTGGAGCGCCTCTCTGCCCTCAACTGGAAGTGTGGTATGCCTGATGACCCTGGTCAGAATGCATCAACCGTCGGGTATTGCAGCCAATGGTCCAAGTGAAAGGGAGACCAAGGGTATAACCGAGCAATACCGCATGCCGTACGAATGCACTGGAAAATGGGATGCGGCTGCAACCGGATTTGAGAATCCAGAGGAGCAGGCGTGTCGGCTAGGGGGAGTGACTCCATCACCTGTGTGATTAGAGCCGGCAACTCCTCTTACCGAAAAAGGCGGAGAACCGTCAGCGAAGAAAACCGACCGAGAATATTCCCCATCTCCATACTCCAACGAGTCAGGGCTGACCTCCGAAGATTTAAAGTCTTCCTGAATATCCATAGTACCCCGCAAGGCACATGCTATGCCCCAAGGAGGACGTACTGCTCTAAGGTCTGAGGACTTATGGGACCACTTGCGAGACCACACCATATGCTCGCCTGCTACTGGGCAGGTGTAGGAGAATCCAAAAGACTCCAAAAGTCACAGGCGTCATGCCAGATGGAAGAGTGTGAGGAAGGCACTGTCAGTCAAGGCTGCTGTGGTCTCCAGCGGCTGTGGAAGCGACATGGGAGCTGACTGAATCTTCTCCTGCAGGAAGATCCTGCAGCAGGGGCTCTGAGGAGGGGGGAGATAAGGTGCTGATGAACCCAGCTAGCAACGCAGTGGGAATGGGGAAAGTCTCCGGGATGCAGCGTGCAGGTGGAACACAAGCAATCTATTAATGTCCCCTTCGGCTGATTACATATCACATATAATACAGCCAGAGAAAGAAGCATTGTAGAGACTTAAACCACCTTTCCTCTTCTTGTGTGGGTTTTTTTTTTTGCATTTAAAACAAAAAGCAAGGTAGGCTCAGGGAAACCCAAGACTCTTCAAGAAAAGGATTTTGCAACTCCACGTGCCTCCACAGCATGTTTAAATGTGTGGAAACTGCTGTTTAGAGCTGTTTCCTCCAAAAAGAAACACTGAAGAGAAAAACAAAACGGCCGCTGGCACAGAAAAACTGTCAGGTATTCACTGAGCTGAGAAGGGAACTGTCATTCACTGTGCTGGCACAGAGAAACTTTCAAAGTCAGGGTAAGGCAATTACAGTGACTGAAAGTAGGGAAATGAGTGTGATCCCTCCGCAGCCATTCAGACCTCCATGGTAGGGGCTGAAAGGTGTTTCTGGGGAGGGATGTAGAAGCTCAAATCCAGCCGTAGGAAGATTACAGTGAGCATGCTTAATTAGGCCGAGCTCAAAACAGTCAGGATCCAAAACACTTACTTAAAATTCCAGTCAAATGGTATATTGAATAAGACAGGTACAATATTCAGTAGGACGTACAAAGTAATCCAGCTGCAGTTTGTGGATTAAAAATTTAAAGTAGGAACTTCAAAACTCAGAGGCAGCTGGTCCGGATGCAGTTGAAATCATCCCAGAGCAGCTGGGGCAAGTAAGAAAAAAAACAGGCTACTCAGTTTTCTTTCAGAAATGATACCTGAGCTTCCTGGAGGTATCCAAACTCTCGTGGCAAAGACTCAGTGCAGCATAAAGCCAATGGAGAGCTCCATTGAAGCCAAGCTCAGGAGTTCCCAAGTTCATCTGGGGAAGCAAGATGCTGGGGAAGAGCAGAGCTGATTCATGAGGTCCCTGTGTTTCTTCTGACAGCCTATGCAGCGTAAACCTGAATAAGGCACAGTGAGAACTAAAAACAAATAACTGCGTCCCGCAGGAACAGGCATTTAACAATATTCCCCATAATAGGTAATGCCTCAGCCAGCCTTCTTTGTTGGGCACAGTGGGGGATGGAACCCATGAGCCCTGCACCATTCGTCAGTGACTTAGCATTGTACTGTGGCTCTGAATTGCATCCTGTTCTCTATCCATGCCTTCCGTACTTTTTATTCATTATGCTAATACATAGGCAGAGAAAAAGGAACCCCTTCACAACTCACAGCTAGCAAGTGTTGTGGAAAAAAACTTAAACAGCAATATAGCTGTTAGAAGCCAGCAGAGGAGTCTGGCTTCCCGCCAAAAACCGAGGCTCCTTAGCTATTCAAAATGGCCGCCGGCAAAAATAAAACACAAAAAGAGTGAATTAAAACCCCAAAAAGCTAAGGAATTAACTTAAAAAGTCAAAGGAGAAGGTGGGAGGGTTGCAGGCATGAGAGAAATGCCTAAAATCGCTGAAAAATCAAGAAAAATAAATTGAGTTACCACAGAGTTGCAGACAGCAGTGGGAGAAAGACAGTTTCTGTACTTACAGTACCGAAAGTGCAGAGAAGCCACAGATCGCTGCTCAAACCACTGCAGCTGCCTCACCACTAAAATCAGCCCCAGGGACTGGATTCTAGGAGGCTTACCATCCAGCTAAATAGCCCTCATGACTAGTGCTGGGGAGTCTGCACATCAGCGATCTCTACTGTGACAGAGGACACAGGAGCTTCAGCTGGAATCATCCTGGTGCTCAGATAAGTACACTGGCAACTCAGGGCATAATCTCTCCAAGAGAAATCAAAGAAATAAAGCATTTTAAATTTTGTTTGAAGGAGCAAAAAAAAAAAAAAAGCATCCAGATCTGCTGGAGACAGAGAAAAACTGAGGGAGATCCCTAGGGGTAGGATTATATCACCAGGCTCCAGCCTATCAGAGCTCTGGTGGAATTCTCTGTCTCCAGGATCTGCTGGCAGGGGTGCATAACCCGTTTGTCTGGACTGGTCTAGCAGTATGAACTGGAAAATGATCAAGTCCCATTTTACCAGAATGGTGTCAACTTAGTCAGCAAAACAAAAGCTTGAACTTTGAGAAATCCACTGCTTATACCTGTGATAAGCAGCATGGAATCTGTCTATCTTGGGATCCTGCCAGGTACTTTGACTTGGGACTGGCCACCGTTAGAAACTGGATACTGGGCTTGATGGACCTTTGATTTGATCCAGTCTGGCAAGTCTTATATTCTTATTAAGAACATGTCCAGTGCCTCCCTTGAGAAAAAAAAATGTATTACCCCTCTAAAAACATTTGCGTTCCTGCTATACTAAACAGTGTGGATTAACATGCATTTGGCAATACTTCAATTCCAACTGTGTTTACTTCTCCAGACCATTTTGGACAGGCCTTTCCTACTCCAGTAATCCTTGCAAACATTTCAAGAGACAGGATAAGGTTGCTGTGGTGCATTCTGTGGGTTGGAAAGTTATTTTGGCAACAAAGGTGCTTACAAGATCATATAATCAGAAGTGTTAGCTTAAAACATCTACAATATTGCTGTTTCACACTAAGAACTAAGCTTTTTTTGGTATTCTATATAAGAATTGTGGCCAATTCTGCTATTTTCTATGATCAGATTGTGAAGTGCTTGAGACAAGTCATATGACCCACTGCCAAGCCACACACACTTGCAAAACCAAAAAGGCACATACATGCACAATAGTCTCATTCATATTTTCACAATGAAAACTGCAATATAGTTTAACCAATTTCTAGACGGCAAGTCAGATCGGTGTGGTCTACTATAGTATTTCAAACTAAAAACAGTCTTAAGAAGAAAATAACCAAGTTCTTAGGACTGAGCAGTATGCAACCTACAGACACTTTAGTCCATGTTCATGTAAAGCAATGACCATCCTAGGGGTGAGAAATTGCTAGATTCTAAAAATCAAGTGTTTCATTGCACTTACAATTTCTCCTCAAGCTGGGTCACTTCTTTCAGTGAAGATTCAAGATTCTTCTGAACCATCTGCAGCTGCACTTCAATTTCTTCCACTTTAGCAGTCAGAGTCTTAAAATATAGCAAGCAACCACATAGTTACCAGCATTCGGTAAGGCAGCACAAAATTTAGACACACTGCTCCTGACCTAGTTACTTTCTAGTAAGCAAATACTAGCACTATTTTCATTATCTTACGTGAAAAGCATAGTTACTCACCTGTAACAGGTGTTCCAGGGACAGCAGTAATCAGTCCTCACTTACGGGTGACGTCTGGCACCGACAGAGCCCATGTAGAGCAATTCCCCAGCTTTCAAAAAAAAGCCTTTGGGATTGCTGCCACACATGCATGGTCCTCTTCCCGCCCAAGGGTGCCATCTTGCTCAGTCAGGTCCCTTAGCTCGAGCCCTACCAAGCAGATTTATTTATTTTATTTACATTCTCTTATATACCGCACTATTCGGCATCAGCGCGGTTTACATGGAACAAAATGCTCAGTACAACAACATGTATGAGTTTACAGATAACAGGGAACAAAAAACTTGGATAACAGGGGTAACTATTTACAAAACTTATTACATGGAAAAATCAAAGGATTCATAGAAGACACAATCACGTCATAGGTTTGAGTATCAAGTTGTTGTGTTGTTGGTATGCTATAAGTTTGTCTGGGGATGTGGATGGTATGGGGGTGTATTGGAGCTCTAAGGGATGCAGTTGGGCTCAATAAGGTGCTTGTTGAAGAGGTGACCTTTGAGGGCTTTCCTGAACTGTGGTAGATTCTTAATAGCCCGGATATCATGGGGTAATGAATTCCAGTATCTTGGGGCAATGAGACTGAAAGCCCTGTTGGCTGTTGATTTAGTGCAAATAGTAAGAGCCTTCGGTATGGTTAAGGAGTTTATAGCCGTGGATCTTCTTGCTCTATTTGGTGATGTGGCATGGATGAGGGAGGTTAAGGATGTGGATGAGAGATTGTGAAGAGCTTTAAAAGTGATCAAGATCTTGAAAACTATTCTAGCCTGGATTGGTAGCCAGTGCAACTGAATTAGCAGGGGTGTCACGTGGTCGCTCCTGGATGCTCCATGTAGGATTCTTGCTGCCGTGTTCATGGCTAGCTGCAGCGGGTTTAGTGTAGACTGGGGAAGACCTTGTAATATGGCATTGGCATAGTCAAAATGAGGGATGATCAATGCCTGGAAAATTGTCCCAAAGTCAGATGGTTCAAGCATGGAGCGTAAATGTCTAAGTGAGCGGATCTTGCCGTAGACTGATCTGACTATGTTTCCTATGTGAGCCTTCATATCCAGGCGTTGATCTAGGATGACTCCCAGGTATCGTATTGATGGTTTAGAGTGTAGCTCAGCTTCATTTACTTTAAGATATTGTGGTGGGGTAAAGTTGGGGTTCCTCGTAATGAAGAGTACTTCCGTTTTCTTGTGTTGTATTCTGAGGTTTTGAGAAAGAAGCCAGTCTGATATTGCATTGAAACAACTCGACAGTGGGGAGAGGTCCAGATGCTCAGTAGAGAAAGGAATGTAGAGAAGGACATCGTCTGCGTATAACATGCAGTCAACATTGAAGGACCGGATGATGTTACAAATTGGCTGCATGTAAATATTGAACAAGAGCGCAGAAAGGGAGGATCCTTGTGGGACTCCTTGACTTTGGTGGAAAGGTTCAGAATTTGTCCCTCTAGAACGAACATGTTGCCATCTTGCCGACAGGTAGGATCTGCACCATTCGAGCACTCGTCCATTAATGCCTTTGTCGATCAGCCGTCTTAATAGAAGCTCATGATTTACTGAATCAAAGGCTGCAGCGATGTCCAGAAAGATGAGCGCAAAACCCTTACGGATGTCATCAATGCCTGTGATTATCTTGCAGAAGAGAGTGGTGAGGAGGGTTTCCACTCCGTGAAATTCTCTAAAGCAATGTTGGCATGGGTCTAACGGTGCAGTGGAGTCGATGTGATCCTGTAATTGTCGTTGAGCTTCCTTTTCAATGATCTTCACAAGAAGTGGAATGCTGGATATGGGTCTATAGGATTCCACCTGCTGGGGATCAAGTTTGCAGTTTTTTAGCAGAGGTCTAATAGAGGTGCGTTTAAGGGCGGAAAGGAAGGAGCTGGTTGAGGAGAGGGTCATTATTTTGGACAGTACTGGGCTGAAATGGCTGCAAAGCTCCTTGATCCAGAAGGCTGGGCATGGATCAGACTGGGCAGTAGTGATATTTAGGGCCGCAATAGTGTCTTCGAGTTCACTCTTGGTGGGGGTAGAAAACATGGTTAGTGTTGTTTGGCAGTCTTGCTCTATTGTGCAACACAAATAAAGGATGGTCAAGTCACAACAGAGCTAATATTGTCAAATAAATTGAAGAAAACTCTGTATATTAACATGAAAAGTGAACGTGTCAGAGGCCACTTATATATTTCTTAAAAGGCATTTGCATAGCTTTTTATAACTTTATAAAGCAACCAGGGGTCTCAGTCTTCCCGGGCAAAAACAAAACCCGCCAGAAATGATCTGGCAAGGCAAAGCCCAAACATCAGCGACCCGTATAATAACGTTGCTTTAAGATAGAAGTAAACCAACTCTTTCATTTACCAAAGTTAAACCATATTCATAACGAAAGAGTGGAACTTAGCTTTGCAGTCTGTAGCAGTGCTCGTGAAGTGGTGCTAAACCAATAGCAAGATCCCCTGAGACCCCTGGTTGCTTTATAAAAAGTTATAAAAAGCTATGCAAATGCCTTTTAAGAAATATATAAGTGGCCTCTGATGACACGTTCACTTTTCATGTTAATATACAGAGTCTTGCTCTATTGGCAAGAGAAGGATAAAAATCCAGCAACTCATCAGGGGAAGTGGGAGGGTAGTGTAATTTCAGTTTGTTCAATGTAAACCGCATTGATATCATGAAAGGTGGTATATAAGAAATGTTAAATAGTGAGGACTGATTTCTGCTGTCCCTGGAGAGCACTTGTTACAGGTGAGTAACTACACTCTCCAGGAACAAGCAGGAAGTCAGTCCTTACTTATTGGACTCCCCAGCTACAGGCTACTGAACCTGTAACCAAAATAATGCCTCTGAGGTCATGAGCAGAAGCCGATGCCTGAAGGAGCCCAAGTCCTTGGGGCAAAAGCCCTCAGTAGCCGTGAAGAAGGGTCTGAAGGCAGGAGCTGCTTATACCTCGAACAGATTACTTCCTGGAGAGGGAGTCCCGTTGGGACAGCACCTTCGGCCAGGTGTAGTGAGCAGTGAAGATGCTTGCTGAAGACCAAGTCACTGCCGGCAGATGTCCCTCAGGGGCACAGAGCGCAGCCGCTTTGGCCCAGACACCATGTGCGGTGACCCGACGATCTAACGGGGTACCCGCCTTCATGTGGGCAAATGCGATGCAGCCCGCCACCCAACTGGAGATGGCGGTTTGGTGACTGCCTGCCCCAGTCGATTGGGATTGTAGGTCACAGAGTTGTCCAGACTTGTGATGGGTCTGGGTGCACTGCAGATAGAGTGTATGCAGATCCGCCGATGCCTGGTCGGCATGGGGTTTTGGAAAGAAAGTCAGAAAGACTATCTCCTGATTGAGATGGAAGTCCGAAACAATCTTTGGGGTGGGTACAGAGAACCATCCTATTCCTATAGAATCTAGTGTAAGGGGCATCAACCATGAGAGTGCCTGGAGCTCACTGACTTGATGGGCCAAAGTCAGCACCACCAGGAAGACCATCTTCCAAGATAGATTCCGAAGCGAACACATCGCCATCGGCTCGAAGGGTGAACATGTAAGCTGCATGAGCACGATGTTCAGGTCCCATTCTGCTGGGGGAGGCTGGATGGGTTGCTTGAACAGCAAGAGACCCTGCATAAAGCAGGAGACCAAGGGCTGCCCTGAGAGGGGCTTTCCCTTGACGGGGAGGTGATACGCTGAGCTGGCGCTCAAATGCATCCTGATGGAGTTAGACTTCAGTCCCTCTGTCGAGAGATGGTGGGTCCTTCAGTACCTCCTCCGAGTGGGGCAAGAGAATGGGTCAATCTGGAGCCCGGAGCACCAGACTGAAAAGCATCGTCAATTGAAAGCGTTAAGTTTGTCTAGTCGAGGACCTCCTCAACCTCCTCTGGGACATTCAGTGGGGCTAGGAAGACCCGTTCAGCCGCCAGGCTGTGAGGGATAACGAGGCTAGATTCGGGTGCAGTACCTGAGCCTCCTCTTACATTAGTAGGTCCGGGGCACAGCCCAGGGAAACTGGAGGCTCCGTTGATAGCCAAAGCAGGAGCAGGAATCAGGGCTGTCGAGGCCACGAGGGAGATATGGGGATCAGTGATGCCTGATACTGAGCTTTGTGAAGGGTCCTTGCAATGAGAGGAGTGGGAGGGAATGCATAGAGCAGGCTGGAGGACCAGCTCAGAAGGAACATGTCCAGGCTATCCCTGCTCGGGTGCGGCATTGGGCTGCAGAAGCAGGGGAGCTGTGTGTTTAATGGGCTGGCAAATAGGTCCATGGCCAGAGTTCCCCACTAATGAAACAGCCAGCCGGAAAACCCCGGATCCAGTTGCCATTCATGAGGGCAGAAGATTCTGCTGAGTTTGTCCACCAGGACGTTCTACTGGCCTGGGAGGTAGACCACCCTGACGGTCATCCCCCGACAGAAGGTGAAGGAGCAGAGGACCACTTCCTGGCAGAGGGCATGTGATCCGGTACCACCCTTCCTTGTTGATGTAGAACGTCGCCATGCAGTTGTCAGTTTGTACGAGCACCGACCTCCCCCTGAGGTGATCCTCAAAGGCTCTCAGGGTCCACCGAACCGCCCAGAGCTCGAGCAAGTTTATTTGCTGTTGAGACTCCTCGGGCGACCATTGCCCCTGCATGCACAATGCACCGCAGTGGGCTCCGCACCCCAGCAAGGAGGCATCCGTTGTCAGTACTCTTGTGCTGCGGGGTCTGGAAGGGCAACCCCCAGAGGTTGCGGGGGTTTTGCCACCAGCCCAGGGACAGGTGAAGGCTGTGGGAGACCTTTATGGGGTCCCTGAGACGGCTGACTGACAGGCTTTATCTTTATTTAAAAATGTAATATACTGCCAGAACCGAGGCATACAGCCGTTTACAATAAAACAAGGAGATACTGCTAAGGAAGAAAAGAGCAGAAAAAGAACACCATTTATTGACAGGAAAGAGATAGCATTAGAAGGAAAAGACAGCAAGCGGCAGTAATAACAGAAGGATTGAGGTACTCTTAGTTATCAGTGAGGGAGGGGAGAGAAGGAAGAGGGGAGAGGAAGGTCAAAGGCTGTGCAAAAAAGGCGAGTCTTGAGTATAGCTTTAAAGGTGGGAAAGGAAAGTTCCAAGCGAAAGGCAGATGGCAGGGAATTCCAAAGATGGGGGTCGAGAAAGAAGAAGGCAGAAGAACGCGTGGACTCAAAGCGAGCCTGGGATGGGGGAGGAAGAAATAAGCAGTTAGCATGAATGGATAAGGATTCTTGGAGGGCAGTGGAAGTGAACTAGATTGGAAAGGTAAAGTGGAGTACCGGTATGAAGTGATCTGTGTACAAAAATAAGGATCTTATATTGAATTCGGAAAGGAATAGGTAGCCAGCGCAGACGGATGAGAAGGGGGGGGGGGGGGGTGATATGGGCAGATCGGGAAGTGTGTGTCAGAAGACGAGCAGCAGTGTTGTGAACTAATTGAAACCTACGGAGTTGAGTCAGGGGAAGACCAGCCAGGGACACATTGCAATAGTCCAGGCGAGAAACTACAAGAGAGGAACAAGGTGGTTAAAGGAGAGAGAAAAGGGCGAACTGCACGGAGTTACCTGAGGGTGTAAAATAAACGCTGAATGACAGAAGAGATGTGATCTTTAAAGGTCAGAGCAGAGTCAAGAGTAACACCAAGATAGCATAGTGAAGTAACAAGAGGGATAGCGTCAGCTGAAAAAAGCAGAGCAAGAGGGGACAGGGGCACCAGCAGTGAACCAAATAGCTGAGGTTTTAGAGGCACCACTGAGCTGTCTGCATGTGCAGGCAGGCATGGGGAAGCACATGGAGAGTAGAGGCCATGTGGCCCAGGAGACAGCATAGTTCGGGCCATGACCCGAGGTTGCTTTGGACCTGGGCTCGGAAGCAGATGGTGCGATCCGCTAGCAGAAAAGCGGCCAACCCACTGAATATCAAGGTGTGTGCCGATGAATTCTAAGGCCTGCACCGGTTTGAGATGGGACTTCGGATAGTTGACCAAGAGACCCAGGCATTCAAGCAGGAGGCTTGTGCACGACACTGCCAGGCAGGTTTCCGACAGAGGATCCTGTGTCAAGCCAGTCAGAGGTAGGGGAAGACTGGTATGCCTTGAAGCCTGAGGAGACGGTAACCGTGGAGAGGCACTTTGTGAAGACCTGGGGGGGGGGGCGGATGTGAGGCCGAAGGGGAGCACCCTGTATTGGAAGTGCTCTCCCGCACCCTATGCTGGGGGTGAATCAAAGTGTGGGCGTAAGCGTCTTAGATCCAAGGAGCATAGCCAGTCGCCCTGCCAGAGGAAGGGCAGCAGAACGCCAAGTGATAACATCTTGAACTTCTCCCGCACCAAGAACTTGTTTAGCTTTCGGAGGTCGAGGATGGGTCGCAGAGCCCCCACCTTCTTTGGGATGAAGTAGTAATGGGGAAAAGAATCCATGACCTCGGAGGTGCGACAGCAACCTCTCGACCGCCCGTTGGATGAGAAGGTTGATTAATTCCCGCTGCAGGAAGGGGAGTCAAGGAGGCTCCGCCAGGGAGAAGGGAAGGGGAAGTCTGTCTAGGTGAAGGTGATGGATCCTCCGGATAATCTGGGATGGCTAAGTGTCCGAAGTCCACTGAGAGGCAAAGGAGGACAAGCATCCCTCCACCAGCTGCTGAGTCGCCGGGGGGGGGGGGGGGGGGGAGGGGGGGGGTGAAAGACTATGCGGCTGGCATCAAAACCCCTATGATGATTGATGCAGTGCTGGGGTTTGGGCCTTGGGCCCTTTTGGCTTGTGGTGACCCTGGCTGGACTTCCCTTGTGCTGCAGTGGTTGGCGTGGGAGTAGGTGGGTAGCCACGGAAGGGCAGGCCCTTCCTTGAAAAGAAAGGCTTTTTGATTTGTTGTTTCTTTGAGTGAGGGTGGAGGTCTTGCGTGAGAGATGTGTTCGGGTGACGAACTCCGTCTATCTCTGTGGCCTTGTCCTCCATCGGTTTGCCAAAGAGCTGCTCACTGAGGCAGGGTACGTCCAGGAGCTTCTCCTGTACCCACTGCTCCAAATCTGAGGATTGGAGCCATGCCTGACGGGCCCCAATGCCAGCAGCCGCCACTCAAGCAGAGGACTCAAAGCCATCGTAGGCGGCACAGGAAAGATACATTGAGCAGTCCACGACAGACTTTAGCAAGGTACTGAACCTATTGAGGTGTTCGCCCTCGAGGACCGCGGAGAAACCTCCGAGCTTCTTGGCCAAGTCACACAAGAACATGCCCATGTATAACTGGTATGCCTGAATATGGCAGGAGTGCATGGACCCCTGGTAGGCCTTGAGGCCTAGGGTGCTGAGGGCTCTCAACTCCCGGACCGTGGGAACTGAAGAGTGACTTTGGGCTCTTGTTTCTCATGGCAGACTCCATCACCATGGAGGTGAGGGGGAGTTGGGTTTTCCTGAACCCAGGGCTGCGCTGGAACATTTACATAGTGTTGAGGTGCTTACTCACGATGGGCACAGAGGCAGGCGCCTCCCACATGCGGAATAGCAGCCTGGACAGGATGGGAGGAACCGGGACAGTAAGAGACTCCTGAGGTGGGGACTCGTACTGAAGGATGTCAAACTCTTCAGCTCAAGGGTCTTCCTCAGCCTTGGTGGCCAGGTTGAGAGCCCGTGCCATATACCATCCTTGGGTGGCAAGCGCCGCTGAAACACGGGTGGGGAGTGGTCCGATGGAAGGTCCCGATGGGCATGGGTTTCCGGGGAGGTATCCCCATTGGCCTCCCAGTCTGAGAAGTTGGATGAGGAATCTGAACCAGGCTGTCGTCCCTTCCAATGGCTGAGGCCTGCTTGGAGCTGGAGGCCCTGGTGGATCTTGCCCCCGAGGAATGGGAAGGCAAGCGAGACCGACGTTGAGGACCCCCACAAGGCCCACAGCTCTTGGGGGCTTCCTGGATGGCTTTCAGCATTGCACGTGAGGGAACCTCGGTCTCTGGGCGTGAGTCAGCTAAGCTGACTGAGCATCTGCTGGGAAGTGATGAACCCAGAAATGCTGCGTTCGAGTGCAAGCATGCAGGACTCCCTGTACGCCAACCCCAGGGTCACGGGGTTGGGCGTCATGGAGGTCCTTGCCAGTACGGCCCTCAGGAGACCAGGTGCCATCACCAGAGACCTCCATCTGTTCGAGGTACCTTGCAGGCCGCTCCTTGTCCGACTCTCGGGAACGACGCAGGGGGCTAAGCGACCGAGCACAGGAGTGCTCGCGCTTGCGACTTTGAGGCTGCCTTCTTTTTGCACTGCTCCACTTCAGGGGACCCCTGGTCAGAATGTTGCTGAGAGTGTGGGGCCGAGGTGGGGGATCCCACCAGAGGAGAGACGACCGAGGGCGCTATCAGGGACTCAGACAGCCTTTCTGAAAATGTCTTCAGACTTCTGCTTACAACTGAGCAGGGCTTTGGAGGACATTTTCTTATAAAGCGAGCAGAGCTCTGGATCATGGTCAACCCCGAGATACCGCAGGCAACAGTCATGAGTGTCCGTAAAAGACATGTTCTTAGAGCATCTACTGCATTTTTGAATCTGGTGGCCATAGGGGCAAAGATGGCCCCCACAAGGTCAAAGACCCACGCGGCCAGCGGTTGGAGGAAAAAAGGGCACAAAGCCTGTTAAAAACAAAAAAGCTAAGAAAAACATCCCCTAAAGGCTCTAAAAAGAGAGCAGGAAAAGGATGGGTAGAGGACCGGTGCGGTGCAACAGGAAAAAGAGGCAGGCCTATAGGCCGAAAAAAGAAACACTTTTTCCAAGGACGAGGATGTGCATCCGAAGGGATCCGTGGAAAAAGGGAGACCGAGCAAGATGGCACCCTTGGGCAGGAAGGGAACCATGCATGTGTAGCAGCAATCCCAAAGGCTTTCTTTGAAAGCTGGGGAATTGCTCAGTGCCGGCTTTGTCAGTGCCGACGTCACCCGTAAGTGAGGGCTGACTTCCTGCTTGTTCCTGGAGAAAGCGGGTATCCATTCAATTAAAATCTATGACTAATGTTGAATCTTGACTAAAACCAATTGAACTTAAAAATCCAATGTGCCAGTGCCCACCACTATCCTATGATTAGTGAAATGCCCAAATTTCACTGTATAAAGCTATTTATATTTTTGAAAAATGGCTAGGTTTCTCTTCAGTTCCACTAGTGTTTTTATAAAATTTGAGTGTATCAGTCAATACAACCCCTTTCATTTAGATTTAGCTCACATCTTTTCATTTCATAGCTGAACGTGAGTTATTGTACCTAAAAGTACTAGGTCAACTATGAAATAAGCTGCCCTCCCCCCACAAACTATTATATATGCCACATGCATCAAAAATCAATTTCAGCCATTTTAAATGACTAAGTAGTCGGGTAAAGGATTTTGTGTCAGTGTAGGGCAACATTAACATCCCCCCCCAGCCCCACCAATCACACCATCTACATGTTAATCTAATCTATCCTATGACGAGTCATCTGGCATGCAAAAATCAGGCTGTTTTGAGTGGGCTTATATTATGTACAACAGAAAACAAGTGGGGAAAGCATGCAAGCAAGCTCATGGAATTCTTTCCAAGCATTCTGCAGATGCAAGCTGTGTGTCCATGAGGTGTCTGCATACACATTTGAATGTGTGTTGGTAAATGTGTATGCTTATGTATAGAGTTAGATGAAGATCTGCATCTCTGATTGGGAGAGGGGATGGCAGTTTAGAATATTACCGAAAGTGACAATTTTACTTGCATGATAATTCTTTCCAGACAAGTGGGCAGATGGAGATAGAACCCCCCCAAAGTTCCCAGTGAGAACATCACTTATATTTATTTTTTTTATTTATTTAGACAGTTTTGTATACCGCCTTATCCTTCAATCAAAGCGGTCACAACACAATTAGGGGATACATTTAACACGTGGGGATATGATGCACATACACTAATACTTACAGGGAACATGGGCAATGAAGGGTTAAGTGGCTTGCCCAAGACCACAAGGAGCATCTGTGGGACTAGAAACCCCAGTCCTTCCGGCCCAAGGTTGCTGTCCTCTAGTGGGATTTGAACCCCCGACCTTCCGGCCTGAAGTACCTTGCCCCAACCACTAGGCTACTCCTCCCTCATATTAGGATTGGTGCAGCTAGGGGCACTCTAGTATTTAGATAGCAAGCCCCAAAACAAAATGAACAATCCACCCATGAACTAGACAATCCTGAGGATGACAGCCCTGGGAGGACCAAGAATCAAAACCTTACCAAAGAGGGACAAACTAATTATATACACCAGATCAGAGAATTAAGTTTGAGAACACAACAGTAGAGCAGCAGTGAATCCCCCAGGGTGGGTCTAGCAGGACTCAAGGAAAGGAAATCAGGTAAGTAAAATTTCATCTTCCAGATTATCCTGCTAGATCAGTCCAGACAAGTGGGAGTTACAAAAGCTATGACTCAACTGGGCAGGAAGAGACAGCTGCCTTGAGTACCTCTGCCCCATAGTCCATGTCCACCCTGGCCTGCAAATCCAAGCAGTAATGCTAGACAAAGAAGTTGAAAGGGAGGACCATGTTGCCAACTGACATATCTACTGGGTGGGAGGGTGTGTGTGTCAAATCACCTCTGCCTATGAGGGCACCTGCACTTAGGTAGAAGCAGCATGCAAGCTCCCAGGTATGGGCTTACCCCTGAGAAGGAAGAGAACACTGCCTCCCTAATCCAGCAAACCAGGGTAACTGCCGACTATAGAAGAGTTCCACCTTTGCATTCACCTGAGTCCCCATCAAGTCCAAGGGATGACAACCAACCCCAGTGGACTATCATCTGGTGGAAGGTCTGAGCTCCCATTCCCCAGGATCAAGGCAGGGTGCCAAGAGAATACTCCACCCAGAGAAACCAGAGCCGCATCTCATGAGCCACTAGCACACTCTTGATGCTTCCATGCCAGTGGACAGGCTACTGCAGTCACATTGTCAGAGAACCCTTGGAATATCTGCCCCTGAACCAAAGTGCCAAAATCACAGTAAACAGCCTGAACAGTCCTCACCTTCAGCTGATTTGCCTCATGGGCAGTCTGACCCAGTTAGTTCTCCAACTGGAGAGGCTAGCATGAGATGTCAGCAACCACTACAGAATCTCCACAGGCATGCGCTTCAAGTAGCTCAAGGGCAAGACAACCGCAGCAGATGTTTTGCCACAATTGGAGGCACAGAGAACTGGATCTCATAATCCCGTACAAGCAATGCTCTTTGGAGTGGGTGTATGTGGACCAATGCTCACGGAATAAGCTCTACTGAATAGTTGCCAAGTTACCCAGCTCAAGGAGTAAGATTTTAATCTAGTCATTGTTTGTCATGCTGATGCATTATGAGACCTGCAGCACCGATTATAATGGGTAAAACTCAGGGACTAGAAATACCATACTGCATTGCAATGCAAATTTAAAACCAGAACTGGCAAAAAAAAACAAACAAAAAACAACTATTGTGGCTGCCACTGTGCACAGCAGCTGCAAATACCAGGCCCAAGCAGGTATTTAACTACACCCCGAGAAGCTCCAGGGACTGCAAAGGCCCTAGACAACTCTCGACAGCCCAAGCTTTAGAAATTGGACCACTGTGAGATGACTATAATCTTTTGATTTTGTCCTGATGAGCCAGTTGTCCAGGTACAGGTGTACTCAGATTCCTTTGTGCCCATATAAGCTGGGTAGGCCTGGATCCAGGCAATGAGTATCGAGCCCTGGCAACATTCTGTCAAGGGCATTCAGAGTGTGGGCCTCCCTACCTGGGGGCCAAAGAAATCAATCATATTTGTCTGACAAGACCTGCCTCTGGTGAATCCATGCTGCCTTGGATCCTGTAATCCGCTGGACTCCAGAAACCTCACTATTTTCTCTTTCAGCAGAGTTTCCAATAATTTACTCACCACCGAAGTTAAACTAACCAGCCTGTAGTTTTCAATCACATCCTTACTTCTGCTTTTGTGTTATTATATTATGTTATGAATCTCCTCATAAGCTGCTCCTTAATGGCTACCATTGAAAACGTTGATGGGATTACAGAAAAAGTGAAGACCAAAGAAAGCAACCAATGTATCTGTAAGATGCAATAAGACAAAAACAGATACCCAGACCAGCAGAGTTTTCAGGTTAGAAAAAAACCTTCATTACCCCAAAACACTGACACCCCCCCCCCCCCCCAAATACAAACAAACCTTGAAAACCACCAAAAACTTACTTAAGAGTGCTACCAAGAATTGGGAACAAACATCAAAAGAAAAAGTCACCACCAAATATAGTATCACCTCAGCTCGTGTCAAGATAATTCAACCTCATGGTTCTGGGGTAAGACAGGCTGAGGTGGTCCCATGTGACAGTAGCAGACAGAAGTAGCACACATGCACGGTGAAGCTGCTCAAAAGTTTAAAAATTGATTTGAGCTGGAGTAGCACTCCCACGCTGGGCTCTGTGACATCACCCATGTTCTGAAAGCTTCATATCCTGCTTGTCCCCTGAGAAATCTGAATTACAGAACTTATGTTCTGCATAAATGATGCCTCAATGAAAAACCCCCCTAATGCTAGAGAAAAAAAAATCTCCTTTTAAAAAGCATTTCAATGCCTTAATGTTGTCTAGTTTTTATCCTAAATAATTTTCTGCCTCCTTAAGATGGTACAATTTGCTCTGCCTTTGTCAATTCTAAATACTTCTAAACCTACCAGAAAGTAACCCAAATGCAGTTAACCGTCAAAATATTTGACAATATCTATTTTCTCTTCTCTCAGTATAAAACTATTTTGCTATAAAAAGGGCAAAAATCAAGATTATGTTCAGCAAAGAAGCCCGTTCTGCACCCACAGATTTTAACAGAGCATGGCCTTCCATATAAAGCTAGGCCTAATATACCTCTGTTTGTTCTTCCATACTAGATTTGGCAAATTGCAGTTTATTTTCATAATATTTCCCTCTGGAATTCAGTTCAGCATGCAGGTCCTTAAAAGACAGAAACGTAGGTTAGTCCTAGATCAAGATAGGGATATTATGGCAAACAGTTACTGGACACTAAGTACTTACTTGAATCTGGCCCTGAGCATCTGCTAGATAGCCTTGAAGTGATTTATTTTCCTCTCGTAACTCCTCTACCAAAGCTGGGGGTAGGAAAGATTTTTTTTTAAAAAAAGTTAAAATGTAAGTTATTTGATTAATTGGAAAATATATTTCCTCTATGTGCATGCTTTCAGGTATTTCAATAAGATACTACATCACAAGTTAACTTGCCATGTAATTTGTCCATTTCTTTCTCCAAGTCTTCGCTGTGTAAATCAGCTTCTTGGTGAATGTCCTCTTAAAAACAAGCAGCATAGAAATCAACACACCCCAAAATATTTTCTCCACATTCATATATGATTAACTATTTATACCAACCAAAAGCTGACAGTTTACTTACCATATAATGGCCTTTCCTTGAATCAGGCTAGACCAGTCCAGACAAGTGGGTTGTGCTCCCCTACCAGCAGATTGGTGGAGACAAAGAACCAATGAAACCCCAGGTTTCAATTACATCTCTCATGCCTCTATTTGCCTCCACCAGAGGGCTCCTCAGTATCCGTCCCAAAGCATATGGGAGGACATGGCAAGCCTCATACAACCTCAACATGGACAACAATGGGAGCTCAAACAAAAGAGAACTATATACAGGAAAGCAGAAACAGGTGGCCAAAATACAGACCTGCACAGCCAAGCATATCATAGCAGACTTGAAGGTACTGCTGCAAAAGAACAGAGTAAACAGTACCAGGGGCAGCCCTAGACTGATCTAGCAGGACTCAAGGAAAGGACTGTCAAGTAAAATGTCACCTTCCATATTGTCCTGCTAGATCAATTCAGACAAGTGGGACGTACCAAAGCTACACCTCCACTGGGCAAAAAGACAGCATCTTGCAAAAATGGGAGCCAAAAGCCATGCCTGCCTGCATGTGGACATCCAAAGAGTAAAGTTTGACAAAAGTGGAAAGGGACACCCACATTTCCACATGACAAATGTCTGTAGGGACTACCAAGCTCCACTATGTTCTGCCTACGAGGACACTAGCACTCCAGTAGAATGGGCATGCACACTCTCCAGAACCGGATGGTTCCGCAACAGATATGCCGAAGCAATGTCCTCCTTAATCAAGCGATTCAAAGTAGACTTAGCCACCGCATCACCCTTGTGTGGGCCAGCAAACAGCACAAACAGGTGATCAGATTTATGAAAGGAATTCATAACTCCAAATACTGGAGAAGCACCCTCTGGGCATTCACAAAGCAAAGATCCTTATTCTTCCTCTGACACTGCTCCTAAGAAAATGAGGGCAGGCAAACCAGCTGATTCACATGAAGGGGGGAAAATCACCTTAGGTAAGAAGGCAGGTGCAGGCTGTATGGAAACAGCCTCTTCCAAAAGAGACAGATAAGGCTCTCAGCAAGAAAGTCTGCAGCTTGGAAGTCTGCTTTGTCGAACAAATTATGACCAAGATCACCATCTTGAGCGTCAAATCCTTTAGAATAGTGCATTTCAGTGGTTTAAAGAGCTCTGAAATCAGGGCCCTGAGCACCAGAGATCCCAGAAAGGTGTAGCAGACTGGAGGGGAGGACACAGATGCCAAACACACTGAGGGTGGCACGAAACATCCAGGTGTAAGGCTAGTGACTTACCAACCACCAGACTTCAGGAACAGGCCAAAAAGATGCCAACTGATCCTCCCAGATCAGGATATGAAAATACACTTCAGCCAAATCCAGAGATCTAAGAACTTACCTTAGTCCACATCAGATCCCAAAACCAAGACATTTGAATACAAATTGTAGCCCAAATCTCAGAAAGATCCCAGGAGGCAACTTTTGTTGGGGACACTAAGGTGTACTCTGATGGAGTTAGACTTGAGCCCAGACAGAGGTGGAGCAGGTACTGCAACACCAGAGCCATTGGGCAGGAGAAAGGGTCAGTGCTATGTTGGGTGCACCAAGCAGAGAACCTGCCCCATTTGAGGGCAATAAGCCTTCCTAGTAGAGGCCTTGCAAGAAGCCAACAGAATGTCCCACCTGAACTGGAAGGTTGAGAGGGGCGAGAGGGGCCAGTCACCCTCTCAGCAGCCACGCTGTCAGCGAGAGGGACCCGAGGTTGGGGTGCAGGAAAGAGCCCCCCTCCTGAGACAGGAGACCAGGGGCAGTTCTTAGGGGGGATGGGAACCTCCACCGTCAACCTCGGGAGCAGAGAGAATCATGGCTGCCTGGACAACAGAGGAGCTATCAGGATAAGCGAGACCCTGTCATGGAGGGTCCTGAACAGGTGGTCTTGGCAATCAGCAGTGTCAAGGGAAGTCGTAAATGAGGCCTTCCGACCATGAAACTAGGAATGCATCTGCTGTCACCCTAAAGGGGTGGGCCTGCTGGGAGCAGAAGCAGAAGCAGGGCAGCTGAAAATTGACCAGACTGGCGAAGAGGTCCATTATGGGTCCCCCCCCCCCCCCCCGAGTCGGAAAAGCCGACTGGCTACTCTGGAGTCAAACTGCCACTCGTGCGGCTGGAGAACTCTGCTGAGCCTGTCGGCCAGCAGGTTGTCCTGGCCTGGCAGGCACACTGCCTGCAAGAGGATACCCTGTTGGATTACATACGAGCAGAGAGCCAGTGCCTCCTGACAAAGGGTACGAGATCCTGTGCCCCAGTTTGTTCATGTACAACTTCCCTCTGACACTGCTGATCGCCAAGACCCTGTTCAGGACCCTCTGTGGCAGGGTTTCGCTTATCCTGATAGCACCTTGGTTGTCTAGGCAGTCATGGTTCCTGCTGCTCCTGAGGTTGGTGGTGGAGTTTCCCATCCCCCTAAGAACCACCCCTGGTCTCCTGTCTCAGGAGGGGGCTCTTTCCTGCACCCCAACCTCAGGTCCCTCTCACTGACAGCATGGCTGCTGAGAGGGTGACTCTGGCCCCTCTGAACCTTCCAGTTCAGGTGGGATATTCTGTTGGCTTCTCGCAAGGCCTCTACTAGGAAGACTTATTGCCCTCAAATGGGGCAGGTTCTCTACTTGGTGCACCCAACATAGCACTGACTTTTTCTCCTGCCTGATGGCTCTGGTGTTGCATCAACTGCTCCACCTCTGTCCGGCTCAAGTCTAACTCCATCCGAGTACATCTTAGTGCCCTGGCGGCGCACCACCATCTGGGAAATCCATTTGCATTGGTGCGATATACAGATACCCCTCACAGGGGGAAGAAGTGAACAGATTTAATAGAAGACATGCAGTATTGCCATGAAACAAGTGCTACCAATAGGTGATTTCAATATGCCAGATGCTGATTAGCACATCTCTGCTGCAGTATCATCTACAAGTAAGGAAATCCTGGATTCTCTACAGGGAGAACTATTCAGGTAACTGGTAAAAAAACCTACATGTGAAGGGGCCATACTGGACTTGGTGCTTACCAATAAGCAAAGTGTTTCTGAAGTCATGGTGGGGTGGGGTGGGGGGGGGGGGGGAGAAAATCGGATCATCTTGCATCTAGTAATCACCGGATGGTGTGGTTCAGTATTAGGACTAGGGCTGATAAAATCCTTTCAAAAGTGAGGGTCTTAGACTTTAGAAAAACTAACTTTGCCAAAATGGGTCAATACCTCAAGAAATCAGTGTCGTGGGATGGGAACAGCTGGGGGATGTAGAAAAGCAATGGGCAAAACTGAAAGGCAATATTTTAAGGGCAACAAATGTTTTTGTTAAAAAAGGTAAAATAAATGTAAAAGGAAAAGGAGGCCACTATGGTTTTCAAAAGAACTAGTTGAAATGGTGAAGAAAAAAAAAAAAAAAAAAAAGGTGGCCTTCATAAAAGACAAGAGATCAAAGAAAAAGGAAGACAAGCATCAATATTGGAAAAAACACAGAAGCTAATGAAGTAGTCAGGAAAGCAAAAATACAAAATGAAGAAATAGCCAATGGAATAAAAAGGGTGGATAAGACTTTCAGATATACTAGTGAGGAAGATGGG
This sequence comes from Ichthyophis bannanicus, assembly GCA_033557465.1. Taxonomy (NCBI): domain Eukaryota; kingdom Metazoa; phylum Chordata; class Amphibia; order Gymnophiona; family Ichthyophiidae; genus Ichthyophis; species Ichthyophis bannanicus. The sequence goes on along the minus strand of CM066050.1, from coordinate 122,069,188 downwards.
CAAAAGTGGTATTGTCAGACTCAAGGGTGAAGGGGAGGAATATGTATTAGTTGACAAGGATAAAGCAGAATTGCTCAACAAATACTTCTGCTCTGTGTTCAGATGAAGGGTCAGGAGCAGGACCTCAAAACACCCTCAAATAGGAATAGAAGTGATGGGGATCTCTAAAGATTTACAGAAGACAGTGTTCGTGAGGAACTAGTTAAACTAAAAGTACACAAAAACGATGGGACCAAATGGGATACATCCATGAATACCGAAGGAACTTGATGACATTCTAGCGGTTCCACTGACCTTTTCAATGATTCTTTGGAGTCTGAAGTGGTCCCAGAGGAGTGAAGAAAGGTATATGTATAAGCAGGTATAGGTATAAGCAGAAGGATGAGGTAGAAAATTATAGGTCGATTAGTCTAACCTCAAAAATGCAATGTGTGCCTTTAAGTCCTGACTCCTGGAGACCCAGAAGCTCCTGGGTTTTCTTGGCAGTGTCACCGGAAGTAGATTGCCAGGCCTTTCTTCCGAGGCAATGGAGGGTTAAGTGACTCGCCCAAGGCCACAAGGAGTGCTAGTGGGAATCAAACCCTGGTTGCTTGGTTACCAAGCCAGTGCTCTAGCCACTAGGCTACTCCTCCACTCCAGTCAGAGGTGAGTAAATTACAGGGACTTTGCATTTCAAGCAAAGTATCTTTCTCAGCTCTTTGAAGCTATCGATACCGCATCAGGAGTTAGTGGGCCTGATTAGCCTGTCAAAGACCTGAGAGCAGCTGAGGGCTGCATAAAAGTCTTCAGAGCCTGTACGTCCAAGGCATTCCTAACAGGGGCTCTGCATTTCAAGCAAAGGTACCTAAGCTCCACCAACTGAACAATGGCTGTGAAAAATAGTCAAAGCCGTTGCCCCCATTACAGCTTCTGCTTCTGTCCAGACAGAGATCCCAATACCAGTTGAAGGACCAGTTCCATGTGCAGGATATGCCTGTATGCTGCAGCTCTCAGGAAACAAGTGGAGGAACTCTGAGAAGAGGTGGGCAGGCTGAGGAGAATTCAAGATAGTGAGAAGTACATTGATGAGATGCTTCTCGCAACACCCAAGCTCTTCAGCAGAGAAGATGGGAGCCTAGAGAATGACAAAGGTTGGACACGAGTCACGAGGGCCTACAGAATCACCAATCCAACTCTCCCAACCCTTGAATTGAAGAACCATTATGCAACCCTGGAAGTAGAGGATGTGAAAGCATCCCAGGAAAGGGAAGATCCAGAGCTCGAACACCCCAAAGTTGCAGAATCAGTGACCACAAGGAAGCAAAGGGTAGTGGTGGTTGGTGACTCTGAGGGGTACTGAGGCATCCATCTGCCAACCAGACTATGTCCAGAGAGGTATGCTGTCTGCCAGGTGCCAAAATCTGAGATGTTACAGCGAGTTTGCCAAGACTCAAGCCCACTAACTATTACCCGATGTTGCTCATCCATGTCAGCACAATTGATACTGCCAGGTATCCCTCTGAGCGTATCAAAAGTGATTTCATGGCTCTGGGACAAAGGGTGAAACAGACAGATGCGCTGGTGGCGTTCTCTTCAATCCTCCCTGTTGAGGGTAAAGGCCAAGACAGAGAAGCTTGCATCCTGGAGATAAATGATGGTTGTATGGATGGTGTCAGAGAGCATTTTGGTTCCTGGACCATGGGATGCTGTTCCAAAGGTTGCAGAGCAGAGATGGCATCCATCTGTCTAAGAAGGGTCGACATGTCTTCAGTAACAGAGTGGCTAACCTACTGAAGAGGGCTTTAAACTAGATTCGTTGAGGATGGGTGAAGAAAGCCCCCAGGTAAGTGAAACATTAAATATCTTTATAGAAATGGGTAAAAGTGGCAACATATGGAAAGCGGTGTGTATAAATGCCCGTAGCATGGGAAATAAAATATCAGATGTTGAGGTTTTAATGGGAGAACCCGACTTGGTAACAGACAACCATGACTGGGATGTAACTATACCAGGGTATATTTTATTCAGAAAGTACACGGTAGGAAGGAGGGGAGGAGTGGCACTATATGAAAAAAATATTAAAGTTATGGAAATAAAGGGCTAAAAGGGAGAGAGAGGAGACCCTGTGGGTTAAACTAGAAAGAGGGAAAGAGAAATCTATTTGCATTGGCATTATATACAGACTTCCCTCACAGGGAGAAGAGGGGACAGAGTTAATAGAATACATATAAAGCATTGCCAGAAAAGGGAAAGTGCTACCGATAAGGGATTTCAATATGCCAGATGTTGAATGGCAAATCCCTGCTGCAGTATCATCTAGAAGTAAGAAGATCCTGGATTCTCTACAGGGAGACCTATTCAGGCAACTGGTAACGGAACCCATACGTGAAGGGTCTTGGTGCTTACCAATGGTGAAAGCTTTTCTGATGTTATAGTGTGAGATAATCTTGCATCCAGTGTGATTCAGTATTAGGACTAGGGCTGATAAAATCCATTCAAAAGCGAGGGTCTTAGACTTTAGGAAAACTAACTTTGTCAAATTGGGCCAATAGCTCAAGGAGTCATTAGCAGGATGGGAACAGCTGGGGGGGGGGGGATGTAGAAAAACATGGGCAAAACTGAAAGGGGATATTTTAAGGGCAACCAACCTTTTTGTTAAAATGGTAAATAAAGATAAAAGGAAAAGGAGACTGCTATGGTTTTGAAAGTAGCTGAAAAGGTGAAAAAATAGAGGGAGGCCATCATGAAATACAAGAGATCACAAAGAGTAAGACATGCATCTATATTTGGAAAAACAGAAGCTAGCAAAGAAGTCAGGAAAGCAAAGACAAAAAGAGGAGGAAACGGCCAATGCAATAAAATGGGGGGGGGGGGGGGAGAGACATTTTTCATATAAGTTACTGAGATGAGGAAGAGCAAAAGTAGTATTGTCAGACTCAAAGGTGAAGGGGAGGAATATGTAGAATTTGATATTTGCTTAAATATTTTGGTTCTTTATTCACAGATGAAGAACCAGGAGCAGGACCTCAGAAAACACAAACAGAACAGACGAGGCATCTTGAGCCCTTTTCAGAAGACTGTTCATGGGGAACTAGCTAAACTAAAAGTGGACAAAGCGATGGGGACCACATGGGATACACAAACCTGGGGGCATTCTACAGTAGCAGCTCCACTGACTGACCTTTTCAATGTCTCTTTGGAGTCAGGAGTGGTGCCAGAGGACTGGAGAAGCTCATGTGGTCCCTTTACACAAAAGCAGAAGGATGTGGTTGAAAACTACAGGCTGGTTAGTTTAACCTCGGTGGTGAGTAAATTGAAAGCACTGCTGAAAGAGAAAATAGTGAGGTTTTCTGGCGTCCAGCAGATTACAAGATCTGAGGCAGCATGGATTCACCAGAGGCAGGTCTTGTCAGACAAATATGATTGATTTCTTTGATTGGGTGACCAGGGAGTTGGACCGAGGAAGAGCCCTAGATGTGGTGTATTTAGATTTCAGTAAAGCCTTTGACACAGTTCCACACAGGCGACTTATAAACAAACTGAGCACACTATGGTTGGACCCTAAAATTACTGCTTGGGTTAGAAATTGGTTGAATGGAAGGCAAAGGGTACAGGTAAGTGTCATGGGTCAAAGTCACCAAATCCTGCTTCATCCCCACCATACATAAAATGGTACACAACTCACTCACTCAAGGACTCATGCCAAAGCAACTAAAGCTTGCCTCAGTAAGACCAATCATAAAGAAAACAAATCTCAACAAAAAAGATCCAGCAGCATACCGACCAATCTCCAGCATACCCTTCCTTGCAAAAATCATCGAAAATACGGTTCAACTACAACTTCAGGAACACATCGACAAACAAACACTCGATGACAACCAACACAGATTTCGTCCCAATCATGGAGTCGAAACGCTACTGATCTACCTCTTCGACAGCATCCTAAGAATAATCGACAACACCAAGAATGGAATCATAATGATCTTCATCGACATCTCCTCAGCCTTCGACACAGTGGACCACAACACCCTCCTGGAAAGGCTAAAGAACACCGGTATACACGGTATCATATTAAAATGGTTCCACTCGTACCTAACCGAAAGACAGCTACAGGTCAAATCGGGACACAACACCTCCCGACCCATAATCGTCCGACAAGGAGTACCTCAAGGATCCACACTCTCAGCACTCCTATTTAACATCTACATACAACCAATATGCAACATCATGAAAAACGAACATTCAATACACAATATATGCAGACGACATAATGATATACACCCCGATATCAATCGACAACCCGGACTTCTCTAAGATAACAGACTGCCTCACCCAAATGGAGAGTTGGTGTCAGAACAACCTAGCAATAAACTACAACAAGACCAAAGCCTTAATCACCCGGAACCAAAGCTTCATACACCCACCAAATTTAAAGATACAAAGCACCACTATACCAATAAGATCAGAAGTGAGATACCTCGGAGTTACTCTGGACAATAAACTCAATCTCAAACCACACAGACAAAACAATCCAAAAAGCCTACTACAAGATGCGAATCAGGAGACTGAAGCCGCTCCTCGCCCCGGAACACTTCCGTACCATCTGTCAAGCACTGATAACCCCACTACTGGACTTCTGCAATCCGATATACCTTGGACTACCGAAACAAGCCCTCAAGCCTCTACAACTAGCACAAAACACTGCTGCACGAATCATATCAGGAACTGCAAGACAGGAGCACATCACACCCACCTTAAAGGACTTACACTGGCTTCCAATCGGTGCACGCATCAAAGACAAAACTATCATAAACCTATTCAAGATAAAACACCACACATCAGCCAACAGCCTACACACCCTCATACAATCAGACACCAGTACGTGTCCCAGAAGAAAACAAACCCACAACCGAGTCAGCACCCCAAGTGAATACAAACACACGCAAGGACACAACAGAGCACTCTCAATGGCCGCTCCAACAATATGGAACAAACTCCCGGACGAATTGAGGGCCGCTACAGACCTCAAAGACTTTAGAAAACAGCTGAAAACCATGCTGTTCATAGAACACTATGGACACATCACATAACTTCAGAGAATGAATAACAGCACATGATTCCGCCTAACCAATGTATGTATGGAATATGTTTTTGCACCACTGTATATAGCCCACTCTGTACATAGCTCATACCAATCTAGCACACAACACAACACCCACTCAATTTCCCCCCCACTGCATGTATAACACACTCACTTGACCTGATTGCTGTGATACCACCTTGATTATTAAGATAAGGCGGTTTAGAAATACTGTTAAATAAATAAATAAAAATGGAGCCAAGGACAGTGGTATGCTGCAGGGATATGTCCTTGGTCTGATTCTTTAACATCTTTGCTAGTGATATTGCAGAAGGGTGGTTGGGCAAGGTTTGCACGTTTGTGGATGATACCAAAATCTGCAATAGAGTACAACCCAGGAAGGAGTAGATAACATGGAGGAGGGATCTAGCTAAGCTTGAAGAATGATCAAATTTGTCAGCTGAGATTTTTTTTTTTTTTTTTTAGCATTAAAATGCAGGTCATGCATTTGGGTTGCAAAAATCCAAGGGAGCTGTACAGTACTTCGGTCCACGAAAGCAGAGCAGGACTTGGGCATGTTTGTGTCTGATGATCTTAAAGTAGCTAAACAAGTAGAAAAGGTGACGTTAAAAGCCAGTATGCATAGGGAGAACAAGCATAGTTACTCACCTGTAACAAGTATTCTGCGGGGACAGCAGGAATCAGTTCTCACATATGGGTGATGTCGGTGCTGATGGAGCCCCCATGGAAGCATCTCCCAAAGAAAGCAATTGGGAGATACCACCACGCATGTGTGGTGCTCTGCCTGCCCAAGGTGCCATCTTGCTTAGTCAGATGAAGCTACAAGATGGCAAAAAGAAAAAAGGTAAAGAAGCAACTCCAAGGGGAGGAGGGAGGGTCATGAGGACCCATTCCTGCTGTCCCCAGAGAACACCTGTTATAGGTGAGTAACTATGCTATCTCCAAGAACAAGCAGGAAATCAGTCCTCACATATGGGACTCCCTAGCTACAGGCTACCTAAAGCCCATAAAGAAAAACAAACAATGTCGCCCCCAAGGGAAGCTTTGAGCAGCAGCAATTGAGTTGACAGACACAGGCTGCAGTAGGACACGTATGTCCGATAGGAACAAACGCTCAGGTAGCCTGAACATAGAAGGGTCGGCGGCTAGGAGTGCTGTCCCGTTTGGACTCCCTCTACAGGCAGTAGTGAGCTGCAAGGGTATAGATTGAAGATCAGGTGGCAGCCCGACAGATGTCCATCAGGATGGAGTACAGATTTTCCACAGAGGCTGCTATGGCCCTGACACTGTGCCATGACCTGACCATCCAGAGTGAGCCCAGCCTGCTCATAGGCGAGGGAGATGCAGTCCGTCAACTAAGGGGACAGTGTTTGCTTGGTCACCTCTTCCCCCAGCTGACTGGGGTTGTAGGAATGTCTGTACAGCACTGCGTGTGTGGTGTTATGTGTTTATTAGTAGTAGGAAACAAAAAGCTGAGAAACTTTGCGGTGGCCCTGTGTAAGTTGAATGTAGGACAGGGACCTCTTACAGTCCAAGATGTTAAGGACGGTCTCCGCCCTGCTGGAGTGAGGCCTTGGAAAGGTGGGTAGCACCACCTCCTGGTTGAGGTGAAAGGAAGATACCACCTTCGGAAGGAATTTGGGGTGCTTGCATAGCCCGACCCTGTTCTTGTAGAATCTTGTATATGGCATCTCTGCCACTAGGGCTTGAAGCTCACTGACCCTGCAAGTGGAGGTGAACACCACCGGGAACACGACCTTCCATGAGAGGTACCTCAGATGGCAAGTAGGCAGGGGCTCAAATGGCAGGCGGGTGAGCTGCACCAACACTACGTTGAGGTCTCAGTCACCTGAGGGCAGACAGAGGGTTTGGACAGCAGAAGTCTTCTCAGGAAGTGGATCACCAGAGGTTGGACCGAGAGGGACTTGCCCTCAACCCGGTGGTGGTGCGCCGCTAGGGCACTGACCGAGATCAATTTGAGCCTGGATTGTGAGATTGAAAAGGTAGTGCAGCACCACTGGCACCGGGCAGAAGAATGGGTTTACCCACTGCTCTGCACACCATACTTAGAATCTGCAGTATTTGAAGGCGTAAGCCCTCCTGGTGGAGGTCTTGCAGAGGCCAGCAGGATCTCTTCCACTTCTTCGAGAGGTTGAAAGGGGCTATGGTTACCCTTTCAGCAGCCAAACTGTCAGCGATAGTGACCCCAGGTTGGGGTGCAGTAGAGAGCCCTCCTCCTGAGACAAGTGCCCCAGGAGCTCCAGAAGGGGGGGGGGGGAGATCGGGGGGGGGGGGGGGAAACAGAGCCTCCACTGTCAATCGGAGAAGGAGCAGCGGGGACCACGGCTGCCTGGGCCACTTTGAAATCACCAAGATCAGCGACACTGTTGCTTAGAGCCTTGAAGAGAGTCTTGGCAATCAATGGTGTTGGTGGTAAGGTGTACATAAGGCCTTCCGACCTCGGAATGAGAAATGCATCTGCCGCCACCTGGGACAGGTGGGGCTGATGGAAGCAGAAACAGGGCAACTGGTGGTTGTCCGGACTGGCAAAAAGGTCCACCTATGGGGTCCCTCAGAGTCGGGTGGCTACTCTGGGGTCCAGCTGTCACTTGGGTGGTTGGAGGACCCTGCTCAGTTTGTCCGCCATGGTGTTGTCCTGGCCTGGTAAGGTACACAACCCCTTAGGAGTATTCCCTGACGATTTGCATAGGAACAGTGTCTCATCGCTTCACGGCAGAGGGTGAGAGATCCGAGAGTGAGAGATCCCAGGGCTCCCTGCTTGTTCACTTTGAACATTGCCACTTGATTATCTGTTTGGATCAGCACAGATTGGTGCCTCAGGCAGTGGCAAAATGCTCAGAGGGCTAGATATAATGGATTGGGAGGAGATGGGATTTCGGGTGGTTTATAATGAACCCCAGATGTTGTAGGATGTGGATGGTGTGTGCCATAGCTTGCTGCACCTCTGTGGCCATGCCTCCTTTTGTGAGCTAGTTGGCCGGGTAGGGGAAGACTAATACCACCTAGAGGCAAGAGGTAGACTGCCACTACTGCCAGACATTTGGTGAAGACCCCAGGGGAAAAACACCAGGCAGAAGGGTAGTACCCTGTACTGGTAGTGGCCTCCCCCACCATGAAGCAAAAGTACTGCCTGTGGCTGGGGTGAATGAGGATATGGGTATAAGTATTTTTCAATTCCAAGGAGCATAGCCAGCCAATCTCCCTGCTGGAGGTAAGGCAGCAATGTTCCAAAAAAAGAGCATCTTGAACTTCTCCCTCACCATGAACTTGTTCAGATTCCGCATGTCCAGGATGGAACTTAGGTCCCCGGTCATTTCTGGCAGGAGGAAACACCTGGCATAGAACCCTTTGTCCCCTGAGATGTTGGGGTACTGGTTCCAGTGCCTTGTCCTCTAGAAGGTCCCAGTGAAGGGAAGACCTGGAGGATCTCCTGGAAAGAAAGGGCGAGGAGTCTGTGCCAGGTGGACAAGGTAGCCCTCCTTGACCACCTGAAGTGTCCAGGAAATCAGTAATGGAGGCCACCTTGAGTGTAGTGGATCAAGTGTCCCCCCTGTGAGCTGCTGTTCTCTTTGGGGTAGAGAGGCTATGCCCAAAGAGTCAAAACCTCCCCCTGGGCTGGGTGGGGGCTGACGCCTGGGGCTTAGGAGCTTTCTGCTTACAAGGGCCTTGCCCATGTCCCTTGGCCTGCTGACCCTGTTGGGGAAGTTGGGCTGAAATTGTGGTAGATTTTGTAAGCAGCCCCTTTCTTTGAGTAAAAGGGCTTTTTACCTGAACCCTTCCCTCTGGGAGGGCCAGCGGTCTTTTTTGAGAGCCTGGTCCTTGTCATGAACTCTGTCTCCAACTCAGCACCTTTTCCATCATGGGTTTGCCAAAGAGGTTCTCCCCTTGGCATGGTACATTGACCAATTTGTCCTGAACCCATTGCTTTATGTTGGAAGACTGTAGCCAAGCCTGGCATCGGGCACCAATGCCTGCCACGGCTACTCTAGTCGCTGACTTGAAGCCATCATAGGCTGCTTGAGTCATGAATTTGGAGCGCTCATTGACGGCTTTGGCCAGGTTCTTGAATCGCTGCAGGGGTTGCTCAGAGACCAGCTGAGAACCCGGCGAGCTCCTTTTGCGGGTCTCTCAGGCAAGCCTGTGTACAGCTGGGTAGGCCTGGATCCAGCCAATAAGCATCGAGCCCCAGTAGCACTTTCTGCTGAGGGCATCCAAGTGTGGGCCTCCCTACCAGGGGGCACTGAGAAATGCGTCTTCTGGCTCTTCAGCCGATGCATGGCCAACTCCACCATGGAGCTATGCACCAGCTGTGCCTTCTGGAATCCAGGGTTCTGGCAGACCAGATACATAGAATTGAGCTGCTTGTTTACGATAGGCACAGATGCTGATGTTTCCACATACGGAGCATTAGCCATTCCAGAATGGGTACCATGAGTGATTTTAATTCCTCCATCCGAAGGTCCTTCTCCAATTCTGTTGGGAATGCTAGGGCCTTTGACATGTTCCGCACGAAGTCCAGCAACGCCATGTTTACGAGTAGGGACTGATGCAGAAACATGGAAGGTAGTGAGTCCGAGGGGAACTCGTGGAGGAACTCAGAGGAGGTGGCAAGGCTGAGGAGCATTCAAGACAGTGAGAAGTACATTAATGAGATGCTTCTTGCAGCAACCAAGCTCTCCAGCACAGGAGAAGATGGGTGCCAACAGAATGTCGATGGTTGGACACAAGTCACCAGGGCCTGCAAAATCACCAATCCAACTTCTCCAGCCCTTGAATTGAAGAACCATTATGCAGCCCTTGAAGTGGAGGAGGTGAAAGCATCCCTGGAAAGGGAAGAACCAGAGTTCAGGTACCCCAAAGTTGCAGAATCAGTGACCAGAAGGAAACAAAGGGTAGTGGTGGTTGGAGACTCTTCTGAGGGGTACTGAGGCGTCCATCTGCTGACCAGACTTGATGTCCAGAGAGGTATGCTGTCTGCCTGGTGCCAAAATCCAAGATGTTATGGAGAGTTTGCCGAGACTCATCAAGCCCACTGACTATTACCCAATGTTGCTAATCCATGTTGGAACAAATGATACCGCCAGGTATACCTCGGAACGTATCAAAAGTGACTTCATGGAGAGGAAGTGACGTCACCCGGATGATGGCAGCTTAACTTTTGAGCTCCCATCGAGACGCAGTAAAAAGGAGGAAAAAGCGCAACTTTTACCCCATCTAAGGAAATAAAAGTCGGTGTCCTGAGAGTGCAAGTCAGGAGGAGATGTCAGTGCGCAAAAAACAGGCCAAATTTAAGTCCTCATACGCTGGGAACGCCGAGCAGAAAGCCCGGAGACTCGCCGAAGCATATGGCGTTGGGAGAGGAGTCGGATGAAGAGTTGGAGCGAATGGATGAAAGCTGCACTAGAGGAGATATATGGGGCTGGATGCGATCTTTAAAGAGGGAGACCGTGGCCACGAGGGGCGATTTGAAGGAGACCTTGGCGAGCATAAAAGAGGACGTGCGTGAGCTCGGGCACTGCGTGGAAGCGCTGGAGGAACATGTGTATCGACAGGAGGAGAGAGAGATGGAAGTGGAGGCCCAGATGAAGCGCTTCCATGAAGAACAGTCTCTCTTGAAAGACAAATTGGAGGATCTTGAAAAATCGATCCCGGCGTAACAACTTGCGTCTGAGGGGCCTGCCAGAGACGGAGGAGTTTGCTGACGCAACGGCGGTGGGTCCAGAAGGTCTGCTGCGCTCTGCTACAGAGTGGAGAAAGCACAGTGGCTGGAGCGGAAGTTGCGGTGGAACGAGCGCACCGCGCGCTGGGCCTGGTGAGAGGGGGACAGCCGTGGGACATTGTGGCTTGTCTTGCATCGTTCGCAGTGAAGGAGCAAGTGATGAGAGCAGCTGCAGCCAGGAAAGGCTTCATCTAGGAGGGACAAAAGGTCGAGCTATATCAAGACCTTCCGGCTGGGACTTTGCAGAGGCGGCGAGATATGCAGCAGGTCACACAGTACTTGCGAGCAGAGAAAATGAAGTACCGGTGGCTGTTTCCTTTTGCCTTGCTAATGGATATAAATGGCCGAGGACATCGGGTGCATTCGGAGGCTGAGGCATGGAAAACTTTGAAGCAGGAGGGGGCCCCTCGTTTTACAGAGGTGGTGAAGGTGGCCGGTCAGCTGGGGAGCAAGGGAGTGCATCCAGGATGGGAGAGAGTCCCGGTGAAGGGCCAACACCTGCAGAGAAAGCTTGGAGCGGAGGGACAAGGAGATCTTGCGGCAGGAGCTGCATCTGGACCTGCGTGACACTTGTGTGGACATTGCTGTGTTGGACATGATCCTTAGGATGGTGAAGGGGGTAAGGGGCTGGTGGGAGGAGGGGGGAGTTATGCTTCAGCATGGCGGGCAAGGGGGATGAGGGGAGGGGTTCTTCTTTTGCCTGAGGAGTGGAGGGCCTGAGTGATTTTGGGGGCAAGGGGGGTTAGGTGGGAGATGGTGGGGGAAGAGGGTTAAAAGGATCATTGAGGGGAGTGTGGAGGGATGGGGGATGGTGCGTCCAAGGGGGAGTCACATCCTCGCAGGGTGGCGGAGTGGAGTTCCGTGTATTTGGGATGAGGAGGGGGAGGAGGGTGGTGGGTGAGGCATTGAAGAAGAGCTTTGGGGGAGGAGGGGGCACAGATGGAGATTATGGCTACTGGTTTGCAAGTAGGTAGTTTGAATGTGAGGTTTGAACTTGACACAGAAAAGAAAACTACTCTGGAATGAGCTGCGGAGCCAGAAGTGGCATGTGGCCTTTCTACAGGAGACACATATGCGTGAAAGGGATGAGAGGTTGTTGAGGTCGAGGCAGTATCAGGGTTTTTTTGCAGCAGAGGAGGGGGGAGAGAAAGAAGGCAGGGGTGGCAATCCTGATTAGGCAAGATGTCCCATTCGTGGTTGGGAGGGTATATAGGAAATTAGATGGGAGGGCAGTGGTAGTTCTGGGGGAATTAGGGGGAGAACAAGTGACATTTATGTCTGTGTATGGCCTGAATGTGGCGCAAAGGGGGTTCTGGGAGGGGATGGGTAAATGGCTGGAGGGAAAACCCAGGGGAGGCTCTTGGTGGGGGGGGGGGAAGACTAACATAGCGTTGGATGGGCAGGAGGGGAGGAGGAAGGGGGAGGAGGGAGGGGGAGACAGTTTCAGAGGTGGCTGAGGGACTTTGGACTGGAGGATCTCTGGAGGATGGCCCACCCCTTGGCAAGGGACTTTACCTTTTATTCAGCAGTCCATGAATCTTACAGCCGAATAGATTTGTTGGGAGATGGTTATTGGAGGGAGGCTTTGGATGCGGCAAGTATAGGAGTGGTCACTTGGTCCAATCACGCTCCGGTGGGAGTGCGGTTTGGTCCACCTAGGGAAGAGGGAAAGCGAACCTTCTGGAGATTGAATGATTATCTGTTACAGGGCGAGGGTGCGGTGCAAAAGTTGCAGAAGGTGGTAACGGAATATATGGAATTGAACGATACGGGGGAGGTCTCCACAGGAGGGCTCTGGGATGGGATGAAGCGATAGTACGAGGGCACCTGGTTCAGATGGGAGCACAAAGGAAGCGGAAACGGGAGCAGGAGATTTGTCACCTGACAGGGTGCCTGGCAGAACTGGAGAAAGGCCATAAGCAAAGGGGGGGGTGTTCTTTTACGGGGGCAGGTCGAGGAAACTCGACAGCAACTTAATGTACTTCAGTTGGAAAGGGTCTCGACGGCTGGAGAGGGTGGGCCAGCGGTATTATGAATTTGATAATAAGTCCGGCCGCCTGCTGTGTAATAAGCTAAAGAAACAAAGGCAAAGGCAGGCTGTTGCAAAAATCAAAGGCCCACAAGATAAGCTCTTGTTTAAAAATCGGGATATTCAGGAGAGGTTCCGGGACTATAAGGGTTTGTATACAGCGGATACCCCTCAGGAGGGTGCCATCATTCTGGAATACTTACAAAATGGGGTGTGTGGAAGTGTGAAGGTGGGGGACCTAGAGGGGGAGGGGCTGGAGGAGGATATTGCACTAGGGGAGGTGTTAGCGGCCATTAGGTCACTGATTCCTGGTAAGGCACCGGGAATCGACGGGTTCTCAGGTATGTTTTATAAGAAATTAATGGATTTGTTGGGCCCTATTTTGACTAGTGTTTTCAATGCCGTCTTGAGGGGGGAAGCCCTGCCAGCCTCCATGAGCCAAGCGGCAATAGTGGTGATTCCCAAACCAGGGAGGGACCCGGCGGTCTGCGGGTCCTATCGTCCCATATCGTTGTTGAATATAGATGTTAAGATACTGGCAAAAGTATTGGCTACGAGACTGGCACCACTTATGCCAGGCTTGATTCACCCGGATCAATCTGGGCTTATAGCGGGAAGAAACACGGCAGATGGGATACAGCAGCTGCTCCAATTGGGGTGGTTGGCAAGGCAGGAGGCACAGCAGGCTATGTTTCTCTCGATTGATGCTGAGAAAGCGTTTGATAGAGTCAGTTTTGAGTTTCTGCAGGCGGTTCTGGAACATGTTGGCCTGGGTCCTAGATTCCGTACTTGGATAAAGGCTCTTTATGCTTCGCCGGAAGTGGCGGTGTGTGTGAACGGAGGTTACTCTGAGTTCTTTCCTTTGGGGCGGGGTACTCGCCAGGGTTGCCCTTTGTCCCCGTTGCTCTTTGCCTTGGTTATGGAGCCGTTGGCTGCTAGGATCCGGTCGGTGTCGGACATTAAGGGAGTTGGAGTCGGGACGACGCAACATAAGATGGTATTGTTTGCGGATGATGTACTCTTTACTTTGACTCAGCCGGTGGTTTCTCTTCCCATGTTGAAGGAGCTTACGGATTATGGAGCTCTTTTGGGATTTAAAGTTAATTGGGATAAAACGGAGGCTTTGTCAATTTCGCTACGACCTCGGGTTATCGAGAGCTTGCAGGGTTCCTTCCCGTTTAAGTGGGCCTGTCGAACTATAAAATATCTGGGTGTATAGATCACGGCTGATTCATTTGGAATGTATGGGGCAAAACTACCCTCCGTTATTTGCGCAGTTGAGGAAGGATATGAATCGTTGGAAAGGCGTAGAGTTATCTTGGTTGGGGAGAGTGGCAGTATTAAAGATGAATCTGGTCCCATGGTTGCTATATTTGTTCCAAATGCTGACAATTGGCGTACCATGTCGGGAATTGCATCAATTGCAGAATCATATCTTTGCTTTTGTGTGGGGGCGGAGTAGGCCAAGGGTGAGCAGGTGGGTTTTCTATGTGAGTAGGGAAGGGGGAGGCCTAGGGATGCCTGATGTTACTCTGTACTATGCAGCTGCCCAATTGTGCCAGGTTTGAGTGGAGGGAAGTGGGGGGGGGGGGTGCTGAAAAGGTTTCGGGAGATTGAGCAATATTGGGCTGGGGGGATCAATTTGAAGTACTTGCCCTGGATATTTGGTAAGCTCCCCCAGGGAAGGTGGCGGGAGAATCCATATATGGGCCATCTGGTCATGCAGTGGCGGAAGGTTAATGCTCACTTTGCCCCAGGGGCTTGTTTTTCATTGTTGGCCCCTGTTCAGGCAACGCCAGAGTTCACCCCAGGTAGAGAGGGGGTATTTAGGCGGTGGGGGTGTGTGGGGCTGGACACCTCTTAGCAGTTCATAGAAGAGGGGGGAATTAATTCCCTTCCCGGATCTTCGGGTGAAATATCAGTTGAGGGGGTGAGACTTTCCCATACTTTCAAGTTAAGCATTTCCTGACCCAGAAGCAGATCCGGGACTCATGGGAGGGGGGCCAGGACAATAGGGTAGCACTTTGGCAGGGTTGGGAGAGCTCAAGGGGGCTGATAACCCAATTGTATCGGGGTCTGGGGAGGGGGGGAAGTTTCCTCACCAGATTGAGTGGGAAAAGGACTTGGGCAAGGAGTTAGGGGGAGCAGGTTTGGAGGAGGATATATGTGGCTATTAATCGTCAGGCTTTGTCAGTTGCGATCTGGGAGACATCCTATAAGTTGCTGTATCGATGGTACTATACCCTGGAGCGGCTGCATAGGATGTACCCCGGGGTGTCGGATCGGTGCTGGCGAAATTGTGGGCATGGGGGGGGATCATTCCAGCATATCTGGTGGGGATGCCAAGGGTACAAATATATTGGAAGATGGTGAGTGAGCAAATACAGGGAATATTTGGAGAACTGGATTTGGATATGGGACTAGGGTTGTTGGGGATTTGGCCCGCTACGAGCAGTAAGAAAATGGAACGCCCTATACAGGTGTGTATCCAAGATGCTCAGAGTGAAATTGCTAGGGCATGGAAACAGGTCCAGATATCGGGTGTGGAGCAATGGAAGAGCCGGCTGCGTCGAGTGGCTCTGATGGAGCAGCTGACAGCGGTGAGACGCCAGAAGCAAGAGAGGTTTGGCTTCCTCTCCTTGAGTACTTGAAGTCTTGAGATGTCTCGGGGTGGGGGGGGGGGGGGGAATCAGGGGGTTGGTGGGAGGTTTAATTGTATCTCAAAAATTTTCTTTTCAAACGAAGTTGATTGTAAAAGAAAGGTCAGGAGACACAGTAGTCTCTCAAGTGTTCACTGTTGGTTGAGGTTAACTAGGAAGATAGTAGTTGATAATGACGAGGTAGGATAATAACAAGCTTGATTGAGTTTTTCTGTTTGGTTCTAATCTTTTGGGGTTTGTGGTAGCCCATGTTAGTTTACTAGGGCATAATGCTGTATAAAGTAACCTAAGAGACATTGGTTTAGACTAGATGCTTAAATTGCCATGTTTATCACCTTGTTAAACTATAATCGGTTAGATGATTGTGAACGTGTAATTTGTTGTGTTATGGGATGATGCTAATAAAAAAACAAATAAATATTTAAAAAAAAGTGACTTCATGGCTATGGGACAGAGGGTGAAGCAGTTAGGTGCACAGGTGGTCTCTTCAATCCTCCCTGTTGAGGGTAAATGCCAAGGCAGAGAGGCTCGCATCCTGGAGATGAATGCATGGCTGCGTGGATGTGTCAGAGAGCGTTTTGGTTTCCTAGACCATGGGATGCTGTTCCAAGGGTTGCAGAGCAGAGATGGCATCCATCTGTCCAAGAAAGGTCAACACGTCTTTGGTAGTAGACTGGCTAATCTACTGAAGATGGCTTTAAACTAGATTTGTTGGGGATAGGTGAAGAAAGCCCCCAGGTAAGTGAAAGTCCCCAGGTAGGTGATACATTAAATACCTTCATGGAAATGGGTAACAGGGGTAACATATGGAAAGCAGTGTGTATAAATACCTGTAGCATGGGAAATAAGATCCCTGATGTTGAAGCTTTGGTGGGAGTGCCTGACTTGGATTTAGTGGCAGTTACAGAAAAATGGTTCACAGAAAACCATGACTGGGATGTAACTATACCTGGCTATACTTTATTCAGAAAGAACAGGGTAGGAAGAAAGGGAGGAGTGGCACTATATGTAAAAACTACTATTAAAGCTTTGGAATTAGAGATTAAAAGGGAGAGAGGAGGCATTGTGGGTTAAACTAGAAAGAGGGAAAGAGAAATCTATTTGCATTGGTGTGATATACAGACCTCCCTCACAAGAGGAAGAGGTGGACAGAGTTAATTGAAGACATACGCAGCATTGCTAGGAAAGGGGAAATGCTACTTATAGGAGATTTCAATATGCCAAATGTTGATTGGCACATTCCTGCTGCAGTATCATCTAGAAGTAAGGAGATCCTGGATTCTCTAAAGGGAGAACTATTCAGGCAATTGGTAACAGACCCCACACGTGAAGGGGCCATACTGAACTTGGTGGTTACCAATGGTGAAAGTGTTTCTGATGTTGTAGTGGGAGATCATTTTGCATCCAGTGATCACCAGATGGTGTGGTTCAGTATTAGGACTAGGGCTGTTAGAATCCATTCCAAGGTGAGGATCTTAGACTTTAGGAAGGCTAACTTTGCGAAGATGGGCCAATACCTCAGGGAGTCGTTAGTGGGATGGGAACAGCTGGGGGATGTAGAAAAATAGTGGGCAAAATTGAAAGGGGGTATTTTAAGGGCAACCAACATTTTTGTTAAAATGGTAAATAAAGGCAAAAGGAAAAGGAGACCGCTATGGTTTTCAAAGGAAGTAGCTGAAAAAAGTGAAGAAAAAGAGGGAGGCCTTCAGGAAATACAAGAGATCACAGAGAGGAAGACAGGCATCTGTATTTGGAAAAAACTTAGAGAAGCTAGCAAAGCAGTCAAGAAGGCAAAGATTCAAAAGTAGGAGGAAATAGCCAATGCAATAAAATGGGGGGATAAGACATTTTTCAGATATATTAGTGAGAAGAGGAAGGGCAAAAGTGGTATTGTCAGACTTAAGGGGGCGGGGGGGGGGGGAATATGTAGAAGCTGATAAGGATAAAGTGGAATTGCTGAACAAATTTTTGTTCTGTGTTCACAGATGAAGAACCAGGAGCAAGACCTCAGAAAACACCCACAAATAGGAACAGAAGCGAGGGACATCGAACAATTTTCAGAAGATTGTGTTCGTGAGAAACTAGCTCAACTTAAAGTAGACAAAGCGATGGGACCGGATGGGATACACCCTAGAATACTGGAGGGAACTTGGGGACGTTCTAGCAACTCCACTGACTGACCTTTTCAATGCCTCTGAGTCGGGAGTGGTGCCAAAGGACTGGAGAGAGGCTCATGTGGTGCCTTTACACAAAAGCGGAAGTAAGGATGTGGTTGAAAACTACAGGCCGGTTAGTTTAACTTCGGTGGTGAGTAAATTATTGGAAACTCTGCTGAAAGAGAAAATAGTGAGGTTTCTGGAGTCCAGCGGATTACAGGATCCGAGGCAGCATGGATTCACCAGAGGCAGGTCTTGTCAGACAAATCTGATCTTTGACTAGGTGACCAGGGAGTTGGATCAAGGGAGAGCTCTAGATGTGGTGTATTTAGATTTCAGTAAAGCCTTTGACACTGTTCCTCACAGGCAACTTATAAACAAACTGAGCACCCTAGGGATGGACCCTAAAGTTACTGCTTGGGTTAGAAATTGGTTGGGTGGGAGGTGACAAAGAGTACAAGTAAATGGAGCTCACTCTGAGGAGAAGGACGTTACCAGTGGTGTGCCCCAGGGATCTGTCCTTGGTCCGATTCTTTTTAACATCTTTGTTAGTGATATAGCGGAAGGGCTGTCGGGTAAGGTTTGCCTCTTTGCGGATGATACCAAAATCTGCAATAGAGTAGACACCCAGGAAGGTGTAGATAACATGAGGAGGGATCTAGCTAAGCTTGAAGAATGGTCTAGAATTTGGCAGCTGGGATTTCATGTTAAAAAATGTAAGGCCATGCATTTGGGCTGCAGCAATCCAAGGGAGCAATACAGTATAGGAGGTGAAGTACTTTTGTCCACTAAAGAAGAGCAGGACCTAGGTGTGGTTGTGTCTGATGATCTTAAAGTAGCTAAACAGGTAGAAAAGGTGACGGCAAAAGCTAGAAGGATGCTTGGGTGCATACGGAGAGGAATGCCTAGCAGAAAAAAAAAAAAAAAAAAAAGTGATAATGCCTCTGTGTAAGTCTTTGGTGCGACCTCATTTGGAGTATAGTGTGCAATTCTGGAGACCACACCTTCAAAAGGATGTGAACAGAATGGAGTCGGTGCAGAGTGTGGCTACTAAAATGGATAGTGGGCTTCATTATAAAGCATATGAGGACAGACTTAAGGATCTTAATATGTACACCTTAGAGGAAAGGCGGGATAGAGGTGATATGATTGAGATATTTAAATACCTCCGTGGCATAAATGTTCAGGGAGAGCGCCTCTTTCAATTGAAAGCAAGTTCTGCTATGAGGGGACATGGGATGAGGGTGAAGGGAGGTAGATTCAGGAGTGATATGCGGAAATATTTCTTTACGGAAAGAGTAGTGGATCTGTGGAATAGTCTCCCAGTGGAAGTGGTAGAGATGAGGACAGTAACTGAATTCAAAAAAGCATGGGACCAACACAGAGGATCTCTAAAGGTAAAAAGTGGACTGTTGTAGTTGTTGATATGGAAGGACAGACTAGATAGGCCATGTGGTCTTTTTCTGTCATCATGTTTCTATGGATGACGGGATGGCAACGGGTGTCCAGGGTAATCCTTGCCCTTGGTCTCCCATTCTGAGTAGTCAGACTTGAGGGAGGGGCAGCTCATGTGCTCCCTGCCTGAGCCTTGTGTCCCTTGGCAGCCCCACTGCTGGTGCCATGTGCGCTAGCCGGGAAAGACCTCTGTCCCATAGATCTAGACCTTGGCAGAGGATAGATTCTAGGCCGCATGGTCTTGAGCAGCTTGGCATATGGGATGTCCTCGACAGAGGACTCTGGTCTGGGTGGAGGAACCAGCTGTGCCAGACCTCAACGCCTGCTGATGGTCAACAAAAGACAGGCTGTGTTCCAGGGCCACCATTCTGGTTTCCAGTCCAGAAGGCTCTGCAGTTGTCAGCCCGGGCACAGATGAACTCTGACCCAACCCTGGTTCCCTCAAAAGGGGGATTCTCAACGAAGATGGCCTCGGGCATCTGAGGCTTATCTTCAGGCAATTTCTTCCAGACAACCTTGGTGGGCTGCTCCCAGCTCCGAGCCCTCTGATGAGTGTCGTGGACTATGGGACTTGGTCCAGGGTTTACCTGACCTGCCAGAACCATCCATGGATGCTGCCTTTTAGGGTTTCTCCTCCTTGCGTTCCCTCAAGGAACCCTTGGGCAGGAAGGGCATCATGCATGCGTGGTGGCATCTTCCAAAGGCTCTCTTTGAAAGCTGGGGAGATGCTTCCATGAGGGCTCTGTTGGTGCAGACGTCACTCATATGTGAGGGCTGACTTCCTGCTTGTTCCTGGAGAAAAGGAGGCGATAGTGCCTCTGTAGAAGTCTGTGGTGCAACCTCATTTGGAGCATTGTGTACAGTTCAAAAGATATAAACAGGATGGAGTCTGTGCAGAAGGTGGCTACTGAAATGGTTAGTGGTCTTCGTTATAAAGCATGAGGACAGACTTAAAGATCTTAATATGTATATATTAGAGGAAAGGTGGGATAGAGGGGATATGTTTATGTTTATTGACTTTATATACCGCTAAACAAATAGACAAAGTGGTTTACATAACTCAATTAGAAAACCATAAGGTAGAGAAGAGGAAATGAAATTACAATATTTGACAGGAAAGCAAACCTAGCAGATTCATGCTACAGGACACTAAGGAGGAGAAAGAGAAGGGGGGGGAAGAGAGGGTAGGGTTACACAGGGGGAGCAGGGAGATCAAAGGCAAGGGTAAAGAGATGGGTTTTGAGACTGTTTCTGAAGGTGGTGTGTTCCTGCTCAAGCCAGATAGAGGGTAGAGAGTTCCATAGGGCAGGGCCGATGAAGAAGGCAGAGGAACTAGTGGATTGGAGGCAAGCACAGACCAGTGAAGGGAGATGTAGGCGGTTGAGATGGAGAGACCGTAAGGAGCGAGCTGGGGAATGGAAGTGAACGAGATCAGCCAAGTACTGAGGAGAGTGGGTGTAAAGGACATGATGGAGAAGTGTCAAGATTTTGTAGTGGATGCGGAATTTGATGGGAAGCCAGTGAAGATGGATGAGTAGAGGTGTAATGTGATCGCGTGGGGAGGAGTGAAAGATGAGTCGAGCAGCAGTGTTTTGGATGCGCTGGAGGCAGTGAAGTTGCATGATAGGGAGACCAGCTAGAACCGAGTTGCAAAAGTCGACACGGGACATGACCAGGGATAGGAGAAGGGTCGTAAGTGCCTGTGCAGTGAGGAAGGGCCTGATGGCGCGAACCTGACGGAGGAAGAAAAATGAAGTTTTAGAAACGTGAGCAAGATGATCTCAAAAAGATAGGTTTGAATCAAAGAAGACGCCCAGATAGCGAAAAGAGAACATAGAAAAAATACCTCTCCTAGACCCCTCCCAAAGGTTGGAAGGGGAAGGGGGGGGAGGGACGTCTCAAGGCAACACCAAATATGCTCTTCCAAGTATCAGAGAAAGGATGCCCGGGGGGGGGGGGGGGGGGGAGGGAGAGGGACCAGGCACCACCAGGCTCTGTATCCTTAAGCTCTGTTGGCAAAAGCAGACCTGTGCCGAAATTCCTCATCTTCCAATTCACACCGCACAGGGTATAGACAACCTCCATCTGCTGGAGAGTGAGAAACACTGGTCAGAGGTGGTCTGCACAGGACCAGTTATGTCATGACAAACCAGTTTGTTCAGTCTTCATCTGCTGGTAGAAGTACATAACCAACGTGCCTGGACTGGATGGATGAGGAAAGTTTTGTTATGTGAGCTTGTAGGCATACAGCTATCAGATTAGTCCAATTTCTTCACGCAATAAAATGTCTAGCTTTACTGTTAAAATAACTCCAGCTTTGTTTGTAATTTATTCTGCAGTATTATCAGCCTGTCTATACACATTTCATTCTTTTTGAAATTAGTACGTCACACAGATTCTCAAATTTTATAAAAACATACACATCCCCTTTTATTGTTAAATTTTGGCCCCCTATCCGAAGTAAAAAATACATACTTGAAAGTGTAGTTACTCACCTGTAACAGGTGATCTCCGGGAACAGCAGGAATTTAGTCTTCACATATGGGGTATCGTCGGTACCAATGGAGCCTGCGCGGGAATGCTCCCCAGCGTCCAATAGGAACGCTTTTGGGAGCATCCCTCAGCACATGCATGCTGCCTTCCTGCCTTTCCAACTGTCCCTCTTCAGTTACGTTTGTAGCTGAGTGAAAGGATAGAGGGAGAGAGGAAAGACAAAGACAGAGAGACAACACCTAGGGGAGGTGGGTGGGTTGTGAAGACTAAATTCCTGCTGTTCCTGGAGATCTGTTACAGGTGAGTAACTACGCTATCTCCAGGAACAAGCAGGAATGTAGTCTTCACATATGGGGGACTCCCTAGCTGAAGATGCCAGGGAGATAGCCCAAGGAAGGTGCCACCCTAGAAAGGTGGGAATCCTTCCTCCCATGGATCTCTGGCATTACACCAGGGTTGGTGGGTAGGAGTTGAATTGGGTCTGAAAGATTTTGAAGAACAGCTTGGCCAAAGAAGGCATCCCGATGGGAGGCTTTATCCAGGCAGTAGTGGGCTGTGAAGGTGTGTACTGAAGCCCAGGTGGCTGCTTGACAAGTGTCATCGACAGAGTGGAGATTAGCCATGGAAGTTGCCATGGCTCTCACGTTATGAGCTGTGACATGGCCTTGAAGAGGAAGACCCTTACTCTCATAAGTAAAGGATATGCATTGGGCAATCCATTTAGATAAAGTACTTTTGGAGACTGGAAGTCCCAAATGACTAGGGTCAAAGGCTATAAAAAGTTAAGAACATAAGAACATAAGACATGCCATACTGGGTCAGACCGAGGTCCATCAAGCCCAGTATCCTGTTTCCAACAGTGGCCAATCTAGGTCATACGTACCTAGCAGTTTCCCCAAAAGACACAAGTTCCACAATGCTTGTACTGGGTCAAGCATTGATATCCTGGGTCCCTTTTTAATAGTGGTTTATGGACCTTTCCTCCAGGAACTTGTCCAAACCTTTTTTAAACCCAGCTATACTATCAGCCCTTACCACATCCTCCGGTAACAGATTCCAGAGTTTGATTACACGTTGAGTGAAAAAATATTTTCTCTTATTTGTCTTAAATAGTTTACCCTGTAGCTTCATTACATGTCCCCTAGTCTTTCTATATTCTGATAGCGTAAACAATTGATCCACGTTTATCTGTTTCCACTCCATTCATTAATTTATAGACCTCTATCATATCTCCCCTCAGCCGTCTCTTTTCCAGGCTAAAGAGCCCTAACCTTTTTAGCCTCTCTTCATAGGAGTAGCCTTCCATCCCCTTCACCAATTTGGTGGCTCTTCTCTGTACTTTTTCTAATAACGCTATGTCCTTTTTAAGATACGGTGACCAGAATTGCACACAATATTCAAGGTGCGGTCGTACCATGGAGCGATACAGAGGCATTATAATATCCTTTGTTTTATTCTCCATCCCTTTCCTTATGATACCTAGCATTCTGTTTGCTTTCTTGGCCGCCGCTGCACACTGGGTGGAGGGTTTTAACATGTTATCCACGATGACTCCTAAATCTTTTTCCTGGGTGGTGGCTTCTAATGTGGAGCCTTGCATCGAGTAACTATAGTGTGGGTTGTTCTTTCCTAGGTGCATGACTTTGCACTTGTCCACATTAAATTTCATTTGCCATTTGGATGCCCAGTCTTCCAATTTATCCAGGTCCTCCTGCAGTTTTCCACTTTCCTCTTGGGTTTTAACAGCTTTAAACAGTTTTGTGTCATCTGCAAATTTGATAACCTCACTCGTTATTCCCTTTTCCAGGTCATTTATGAATATGTCAAAAAGCAGCGGACCCAGTACAGATCCCTGGGGTACTCCACTATTCACCTTTTTCCATTGTGAATATTGGCCATTTAGCCCTACTCTCTGCTTTCTATCTTTTAACCAGTTCCCGATCCACAATAGTACACTGCCTCCTATCCCATGACTTTTTAGCTTTGCCAAAAGTCTGATGGGGGACCTTGTCAAAAGCTTTCTGAAAATCCAGATACACTATATCAACCGACTCACCTTTGTCTACCTGTTTATGCACACCTTCAAAAAAACATATCAGATTAGTAAGACAAGATCTTCCTTGTCTAAAGCCATGTTGGCTGTCTCCCATTAGGCCATGACTATCTACATGCTGCGTAATTTTGTTCTTTATGATGGTTTCTACCATTTTCCCTGGTACTGACGTCAGGCTCACCGGTCTGTAATTTCCCCGGGTCACCCCTGGAACCCTTTTTAAAAATTGGTGTTACGTTGGCGACCCTCCAATCTTCAGGTATTACAGATGATTTTAATGAAAGTTCACAGATTACCAATAGCAGGTCTGCAATCTCATATTTCAGTTCTTTCAACACTCTGGGATGTATACCATCCGGTCCAGGTGATTTGCTACTATTCAGTTTATCAAATAGTTGTAATATATCTTCCCGGTGTGTAGCGATATTTCTCTCAATTCCTCTGCAGTATCACCTTTAAATACCACTTCAGTCTTGGGTAACATCCCTACATCTTCCTCAGTAAAGACCGAAGCAAAGCATTCATTCAGTCTCTCCGCTATAGCCTTGTCTCCTCTTACTGCCCCTTTTACCCCTCTATCATCTAACGGTCCAATTGACTCTCTCACAGGCCTTTTGCTACGAATGTACTTGAAAAAGTCTTTATTTCGTGTTTTTGCTTCCGCAGCAAGTTTCTTTTCAAATTCCCGCTTTGCCTGCCTTATCAATGCTTTGCATTTAACTTGCCAGTGCTTGTGCTGTTTCCAGTTTTCATCATTTGGCTCTTTTTTCCATTTCCTGAAGGTTGCTTTTTTGGAAGCAACAGCCTCTCTGACCTCACCTTTAAACCATGCTGGCAGTTTTTTGGACTTTCTCCCACTCTTAATGCGTGGAATACAGCTGGTCTGGGCTTCGAGGATAGTAGTTTTAAATAACGCCCAAGCTTGCTGTAAGTCTTGCTGTAAGTTGCAAGGACTTTCTATGTTGCTGTGTTCTCTGTAGGTAAAAGGCTAAGGCTCTTTTACAATCCAAAGTATGAAGGTTTCTTTCTGCATTAGAGGCATGAGGCCTCGGAAAAAATACAGGAAGATAAATTGATTTAAATGAATAGGCAAAACCACCTTTGGCATAAAGCGTGGATGAGTTCTAAGAACAACCTTATAAAGAAACCTAGTGTAAGCTTGCAGTTCACTAATGCGATGTGCAGAGGTGATTGCAATTAGGAAGATGACCTTCCAGGTCAAAAAACTAAGGGTTGTAGTGGCTAAAGGCAGCTTCATGAGCTGCCCGAGAACTAAATTTAGATCCCATGCCACCGGTGGTGGCTTAATGGGAGGTTTGGTTAGTGGAAGACCTCTCATAAATCTGGATATGAGTGGATGAGAGGAAATCGGTTGTCCATTCAGAGGCTTATAAGAAGCTGCAATTGCAATAAGATGGACTCTTACCGAATTGGTCTTTAGACCAGAATTTGCTAAGTGAAGGAGATATTCTAGTATCAATTCTAAAGGTATGACAAGGGGGTTTAATCCCTTCTTGGAGCACCATATAGTAAAATGTTTCCACTTGAAGGCATAAGATCTTGTGGAAAGTTTCCTAGAAGCCTGAAGGATATCCTTTACCTGTTGGGACAGGTTGAAATCCTGGGAGGTCTAAGCCTTCAGCAACCAGGCCGTGAGATGCAGGGACTGGGGATTCGGGTGCCATAGCGTCCCATCCTCCTGGGAAAGGAGATCTGGAGCATGCCCTAACTCCAGAGGTTCAGCTTGAGAGAGATGTAGAAGTAGGGGATACCATGCTTGGCGTGGCCATCGTGGTGCTATGAGAATCATGCGACCCCTGTCTCTCTGAAGCTTGAAGAGTGTTTTGGGGATGAGGGGAATGGGTGGGAAGGCATAAAGGAAGTCCTGACCCCAGTGAAGGAGGAAGGCTTCCCTTGACTGACAACTGAGCCGGAATCCTGGAACAGAACTGGGGAAGTTTGGCATTCAGTGGACTTGCAAAGATGTCTATGTCTGGAGTGATCCAGAGATGAAATATCTTTGCCACCTGGTCTAGGTGG
The DNA here is from genome assembly GCA_033557465.1 of Ichthyophis bannanicus. NCBI lineage: Eukaryota > Metazoa > Chordata > Amphibia > Gymnophiona > Ichthyophiidae > Ichthyophis > Ichthyophis bannanicus. The sequence goes on along the minus strand of CM066050.1, from coordinate 122,043,482 downwards.
AAGGACCACTCATGAGACAGCAGTACTCGACTGAGTTTGTCTGCCCAAAGGTTTTGAATGCCTGAAAGATATACCACTAGAAGGTGAATTTGATACTCTGGCAAGGGCCCACAGTCGTAAAGCTTCATTGCATAACGAGAGAGCAAGGTTATGCACCTAGGGAAGAACAACCCAAACTATGGTTACACGATGCAAGGTTCCACATTAGGAACCACCCAGGAAAAAGATTTAGGCGTCATTGTAGATACCATGTTAAAACCCTCGGCCCAGTGTGCAGCGGCGGCCAAGAGAGCAAATAGAATGCTAGATATGATAAGGAAAGGAATGGAAAATAAAAACAGAGGATATTATAATGCCTCTATCGTTCCATGGTGAGACCGCACCTTGAATATTGTGTGCAATTCTGGTCGCCGTATCTTAAAAAGGATATGGAGTTATTAGAAAAGGTTCAGAGAAGAGCCACCAAAATGGTAAAGGGGATGGAAGGATACTCCTATGAAGAAAGGCTAAAAAGGTTAGGGCTTTTTAACCTGGAAAAGAAACGGCTGAGGGGAGATATGATAGAAGTCTATAAATTAATGAACGGAGTGGAACGGGTAAACGTAGATCGATTGTTTACCTTATCAGAATATAGAAAGACTAGGGGACATGCAATGAAGCTACAGGGTAAACTATTTAAGACTAAAAAGAAAATATTTTTTCACTCAACGTGTAATCAAACTCTGGAATTTGTTACCGGAGGATGTAGTAAAGGCTGTTAGTGTAGCTGGGTTTAAAAAAGGTTTGGACAAGTTCCTGGAGGAAAGGTCCATAAGCCATTATTAAGAAGGGACCCAGGGTATCAATGCTTGAACCAATACAAGCATTGTGGAACCTGTGTCCCTTGGGGAAACTGCTAGGTACATATGACCTAGATTGGCCACTGTTGGAAACAGAATACTGGGCTTGATGGACCTTGGTCTGACCCAGTATGGCATATCTTATGTTCTTATGTGCTAGAGCCTGTCATGCCCTGCTTGTTCACATAGAACATGGCTACTTGATTGTCCGTCTGGACTAGGACCGTCTTGTAGCTGACCTAGGCGTGGAATACTCGAAGAGCTAAATAGATTGCTCTTAATTCCAGGAGGGTTATGTGTAAACCAGCCTCCTGTGGAGTCCATGTGCCCTGGGTAAAGCGTAGTTACTCACCTGTAACAGGTGTTCTCCAGGAGCAGCAGGAATCAGTCCTCACATATGGGTGACATTGGCGCCGACGGAGCCCTTGCTGAGCAATTTTCCCCAGCTTTCAAAGAAAGCCTTTGGGAATTGCAGCGCGCATGCGCGGTCGCCTTCCCGCCCAAGGGTGCCATCTTAGCCAGTCAGATGACATAGCTAGAAAAGACAGCATAAAAATTTGCAAAAAAACTTAAGCAGATGATTGCAACTCCAAGGGGAGGAGGGAGGGTTGTGAGGACTGATTCCTGCTGCTCCTGGAGAACACCTGTTACAGGTGAGTGAGTAACTACGCTTTCTCCAGGACCAAGCAGGAAGTCAGTCCTCACATATGGGACTCCCAAGCTTAAGGCTACCGGAGACCCTAAGCACAAAAAGGAGCTCCCTCTAGCTCAGCAGCACAGAAGGAAGGAATCTTTGCTGAATTATTACCCACCGGTAGCCCACATCCGGGATGGAGGGTAGGAGTTGCTCAGACCTCAAAGAGATTACGGAGGACTGCCTGTCCGAAAGCACTGTCCTGCGGGACTCCCTCTCGAGACAGTAATGGACCGCAAAAGTCTGGCTCGAAGACCAAGTAGCGGCCCGGCAGATGTCTGCCAGCGGAACAGAGCGGAGGTAAGCCACTGACGTAGCCTTTGCCCGAACGCAATGAGCCGTGACTCGACCTTCCAAGGAGAGTCCGGCTGCCCCATAAGCCCAAGTGATACAGTCCGCAACCCAGATGGACAGAGTACGCTTGGAGACCGGGAGCCCCAATTTATTGGGGTCAAAAGATACAAAAAGCTGAGCAGCTTTACGGTGCTCCCGCGTACGGTCAAAGTAGAAGTTCAATGCCCTTCTACAGTCCAGGGTATGCAGGACCATTTCAGCTCGGCTGGAGTGTGGCCTGGGAAAGAAGGTTGGAAGTACCACCTCCTGATTGATGTGAAAAGGGGAGACCACTTTGTGAAGAAATTTAGGGTGAGTCCGTAGGACTACCCTATTTTTGTAGAACCGAGTGTAAGGGGGATCAAACACGAGGGCCTGCAATTCACTTACGCGTCTAGCGGAAGTGAGGGCTATCAAGAACAGTGTTTTCCAAGACAGAAAACGGAGAGAACAGGTAGCCATAGGTTCAAAAGGCAGACAGGTGATCCGCTGTAAAACCACATTCAGATCCCAGTCAGGCGCTGGCGGGCGCAGAGGTGGTTTAAGCAGAAGGAGACCTCGGAGAAACCTCGCTACAAGAGGGTTGCTGGAAAGAGGTCTGCCATCCACCGGCACATGATGTGCTGAAAGAGCACTGAGGTGAACTTTGACGGAGTTGGACTTAAGTCCCAGATTAGAGAGGTATAGCAAGTACTGCAGGATCACCGACACCGGGCAGGAGAAGGGATCCTGAGACTGTTGGGTACATCAAACGGAAAAGCGTGCCATTTAAGGGCGTAGCATTTGCGGGTAGAAGGTCGCCGAGAAGCTAGGACGACCTCTTCCACCTCTGCCGGCAGAAGAAGGGGAGCAAGGACTACCCTCTCAGCAGCCAGGCCATTAGATTGAGAGATCTGAGGTTGGGGTGTAGCAGAGACCCCTGATCCTGAGTGAGGAGATCTGGTTGTAACCCCAGAGGGAATGGATCCTCTACCGCTAATTGCAGCAGGAGTGGAAACCACGGCTGTCTGGGCCAGCGAGGGGCCACCAGGATCATGAAGGCTTTGTCTCGGAGAACCTTGAAAAGAGTCCGAGAGACTAGTGGGATGGGAGGGAAAGCATACAGAAGGCTCTCCGACCATGACTGGTGTAAATCCTACCTCGAAGGCAGATGTCAACAAGTCCGGATTCAAAGCACCACCTCCGAACCTTTCCAACAGCACCAAGGTGTACCCCAAGGATCCTCCCTCTCCGCGTTGCTCTTTAACATCTATATGCAACCAATCTGTGACATTGCCCGTTCATTTGGCATATCGTGTCTTATGTATGCCGATGATGTCCTGCTATTCACACCCATTGTCATCAATTGTCCCGACTATACAGTGCTAGTTGACTGCTTCAACACAATAACTGACTGGCTACTCACTCAGAACCTCCGGATAAACTTCAAAAAAACGGAAGTACTAATGATCACAAGGAATAAAGCCTTCTCTCCGCCACCAACACTCAAAGTCAGAGATGCGGAACTTCCAATCAAATCCAACATACGATATCTCGGGGTAATTCTTGACCAACAACTCAACTTCAAGGAACATATCAAACGCACTGTCAAGACCATCTATTTCAAGATAAAAACCCTACGGCATCTTAGGCCCATGATGGAATCCGCGGATTTCCGCACCATCTTCCAGGCACTAGTCACACCGCACTTCGACTATGCCAACATAGTTCTACAAGGCCTTCCAAAGAGCTCCCTCAAACCATTACAGCTAGCCATGAATGCGGCAGCCCGTGTGCTCTACGGAACCTCAAGGGTCGACCACATCTCCCCCATTCTAAAGGAACTACACTGGCTTCCCATAAGCAGTAGAATCTTGTACAAAACCCTCCTCATTACCTTCAAGGCCTTCAACATGATAGCTCCCCCATCCATTTCCGACCTCATAACGCGTTCTCCAGACAACAGATCCAGGAGACCCCAGGCTGCCAACATGCTACTTATACCAATTGAATCCACAAAACTCAACCAGATCACCACCAATAGGGCTTTCAGGAACTATGCCCCCGTATGCTGGAACAAACTCCCCCCACACATTAGAGCTATTAGAGACCTTATTCAATTTAGAAAAGCCCTCAAACACCACCTTTTTCTCTTACATTATAGCCATCCCGATACCCCATTACCTCCCTCACACCCCCACTATATCATACAGCCGCTACATGATGTAAAACACTGTAATCATACCTAATATGTAATACAATCGGTTTGTACATAGTTTCCTAAGTTTGCTATAAACTTGAATGTAAATAGTTCCCCAAGTTCTCCTCCATGTTAACTCCCCGTTTTATGTAAACGACGGCCAATGTATCTGGTCAAGTGTTCTATTGTTTTGATGTAAACCGCGCTGATGACAAATAGCGCGGTATATAAGAAATGTTAAATAAATAAAAAATAAATAAAAATAAAAATGAGAGTAGAAAAGCGTCTGCCGCAACTCGAAGGGGATGTGGCTGACGAGAGCAGAAGCGAGGAAGTTGCCGGTTGAGAGGGCTGGCAAAGAGATCCATTGTGGGGAGGCCCCACTTTAGAAAGAGCTTCTGAACTACCAAGGGATCCAGGCGCCACTCGTGCGGCTGGAGGATCCTGCTGAGTTTATCCGCCAGGCAATTTTCTTGGCCTGGGAGATAAACTGCCTTAAGAACGCCGTGACTGACGGCCCAAGAGCAGAGCTTCTGTGCTTCCTGACAGAGAAGGAAGGAGCCCGTGCCCCCCTGCTTGTTCACGTAGAACATGGCAACTTGATTGTCCGTCTGGACAAGGACGGACTGGTGAGAGGTCAGGTGGGAGAAGGCCTTGAGAGCCAGGCGGATCGCTCTGAGCTCCAGGAAGTTGATCTGCTGAGCAGACTCCCACGTGGTCCAGAGGCCCTGAGTACGTGCCCCTTGGCAATGTGCTCCCCAGCCCAGGAGGGATGCATCTGTTGTCAGCACCTGGGCCGGCTGAGGTGACTGAAAAGGCATGCCGAGTACCAGGTTCGGCCGATGAAGCCACCACCGGAGAGACGAGATCAGCGGCTCGGAGACGCGCACTAGGTCTGCTAGGCCGCCTGTGGCTTGTTGCCACTGCTTGCGGAGACACCATTGAGCAGGCCGCATATTCAGGCGGGCATTGGGGGTCACATGGATGATGGAAGCCATATGGCCGAGTAGTCTCAGGAAGCGCCTGGCGGAGACCAGGGGCTGGCTGCGAAAACGGTCGGCTAGGTCCATGAGCCGTTGAGCTCTGTCGAGTGGTAGGAACGCTCGTGCCTGAGGAGTGTGCAGCCTTGCGCCGATGAACTCGAGATCCTGTGAGGGGAGCAAAGTGGACTTTGCGAAGTTTATAACAAAGCCCAAGTACTGCAGAAGAGTCACCGTGCGGCGTGTGGCGTTGGTGACCTCCGGAGCGGACGCTGCTCTGATGAGCCAGTCGTCGAGGTACGGAAAGACAGAGGCCGTGAAGCCGGAGATGGGCCGCCACCACCGCGAGACATTTTGTGAAGACCCGCGGTGCGGAGGACAGGCCAAAGGGCAGTACTCTGTACTGGTAATGATTTCCTGCCACCACAAACCTTAGGTATTGGCGGTGGCTTGGGTGGATGAGGATGTGCGTGTAGGCATCCTTTAGATCCAAGGAGCATAGCCAATCTCCCTGCTGGAGGTAGGGCAGAAGGATTCCAAGGATAAGCATCTTGAACTTTTCCCGCACGAGGAATCTGTTGAGGTTGCGCAGGTCCAGGATGGGTCTGAGGCCTCCTGTCCTTTTTGGTACTAGGAAATACCTGGAATAAAAGCCTTGACCTCTCAGGTGGTGGGGCACCAGTTCCACCGCCTGTTCCTGTAGAAGACCTGCTAACTCCTGAAGGAGTAATTCCCTGTGCAGAGGGAGTCGTGGAGGTTCTCCCGGAAAATAGGAGGGAGGGACCTGTTGGAAGTGGAGAAGATAGCCTTCTCTCACGACTTGAAGCACCCAGGCATCTGAGGTGATGCTGGACCACCTGTGGGCGAAGTGAACCAGCCGGCCTCCGGTGCTGGGAGGAACCAGCGGAGGGGGAGAGGCTATGCTTAAAGAGTCAAAAACCCCCACCCTGCTGAGCAGGGGCTGGTGGTGCAGGCTTGGGGGCTTGCTGCCTACGGGACCCGTTACCCCATCCCTTGGCCTGCTGGCCCTGTTGGGGAGCTGCAGGGGCCTGATATTGGGGGTATTGTTTGTAGGCAGCCGCCTTTCTCGGGTAAAAGGACTTCTTTCCCGAGCCCTTCTTCTGGGAAGGGGCGGAGGTCTTCCTAGAAAGCCTAGTCCTGGTGAGAGTCTCCGTCTCGATCTGTGCAGCCTTTTCAGCCATGGGCTTGCCAAAGAGGTTCTCGCCTCGGCAGGGGACATCGACCAACTTGTCCTGCACCCAGGGCTCAAGGTCAGACGACTGAAGCCAAGCCTGTCGGCGGGCACCGATGCCAGCTGCGGCCACTCGAGCCGATGCTTCAAAGCCATCATAGGCTGCTCGGGATATGAATTTTGAGCATTCCCGAATGCCAGAGGACAAGGCCAGGAACCTCCGCAAGGGTTCCTCGGACAAACCAGCGGAGAGAATCCGGCTAGCTCTTTAGCCAGGTCTCGGAGATACATGCCCATGTATAGCTGGTAGGTCTGGACACGACACGCAAGCATAGAGCCCTGGAAACACTTCTTACCAAGGCCATCCAGGTTACGGGCCTCCCTGCCAGGAGGCACCGAGGAGTGCATCTTCTGGCTCTTAAGACGATGCATGGCCGATTCCACTACCATGGAATGGTGTGGTAGCTGTGCTTTTTGGAAGCCAGGGCTCTTGCGGACTCGATAGATAGAAGCGACCCGCTTGCTCAGGACCGGCGAGGAGGCCGGACTCTCCCACATGCGGAAGAGTAGTCGTTCCAGCATGGGAGGAACCGGTACAGTAAAGTGTTCCCTGGCGGGAGAGTCATACTGGAGGGCGTCGAGCTCTTCGGCTCGAGGCTCCTCCTCGGGATACGCAGGGAAGGCCAAAGCCTTGGCCATATCCCTGACGAAGTCCGAGAACCGGGCATCCTCCGGGGGGGGGACTGCTTCCGAGGTTCGGACTCAGGTGAGTCCGAGGGGACAAACCGAGTCCGAAAAGAATCAGGCGACTCTTCCTCTTCAGACTCCCAGACCGACTCCGACGATGACTCGGTGGGGTCGGCCCGGGCAGGGCGCGGCGCCTGCCGCCCCGACGCCGAGGGAGTCGGCGTCGGCGACCTCGGTCCCGAACGGGAGGCCGAGGGTGACCTCGACCGAGGATCGACTCGAGTTCGCATGGACTCGAGGATCGGCTCGGTCTCCGGGGTAGACTTAGACGTCGACATCCCGGCGGTCGGGGCAGCGGCGCCAGCGAGGCCGGCGAGCAGTGCCCGCTGCTGGTCCATGAAGGCAGACAGTCTGCTCTCCAAGGCCGTCAACCTGAGTCCGAGCTCAGGTGACCCAGCAGTCCCCGACTCGGGCCCCGACGGCGTCGGGCCCGACGTCGGCGGTCTCGGAGGCGAGTCCAGGAGGACCACAGGACTTACCCGAGCAGGCAGCTCCGACTCCAGGCGAGGTCGCTTCGAGAGGTGCTCCTTCTCCAAGGACCCGGGACGGCTATCGGGGCTATGCGACCTGGCCCTCGCGGAGCCAGGAGCGTCCGACGCCGCCGTCGCGGGTTTCACCTTCCGACGATGGTCCCCGGAGGGAGAACCCCTATCGGAGGAACTCCGGCGACGGTCCGAGCTGGAACCCCTGGACGCGGAGGCCTCCGACGAGGTCCGAGTACGGCTGGGGTCAGCGAAGATCCTATCTCGCTGATGCCACCGACTTCTCAACGCTTTGGAGGACATTTTGCCGCAGGGCCCACAGATCATTTCTTCATGATCCGGGCCCAGGCAGCGGAGGCAATTGTCGTGTGTGTCAGTTAGTGACATATTTCGGTCACACTGACCACACCGCTTGAAACCACTGGCAGCCATCGGGGGAAAAAGGGCCCCGGCGAGGTCAAAGGACCAGGCTGCCAGGGAAAAACCGAAAACGAAGAAGAGGACTCGTGACCGGCGTCGCGAGTCCGGGCGGGAAAAAGACCGGCGTCGAACCGAAGGAAAAAAAAGAGTAAATTATGAGTAAATATCAACTTTTTCGCGGGGACACGACGGGTACGTCTGTAGGGCTCCGCGGAAAAAAGAAGACTGGCTAAGATGGCACCCTTGGGCGGGAAGGCGACCGCGCATGCGCGCTGCAATTCCCAAAGGCTTTCTTTGAAAGCTGGGGAAAATTGCTCCGCGAGGGCTCCGTCGGCGCCGACGTCACCCATATGTGAGGACTGACTTCCTGCTTGGTCCTGGAGAAAGAGATGATTCAGGTGTGCTCCCTAACCCACCTGTGATGCATCTGTTAGGGTGGCCTGAAAGAGGGGTTGATGAAAGATCCCACTGTCAGATTTTCTAGTGATTGCCACCATTGGAGGGACAAAATTAATCGTTGAGTGTTTATTATTTTGTCTGATAAATGACCTGTGGCCTGTGTCCACTGTGTGGATAGGGTCCACTGAGCTGCTCGAATGTGGAGGCAAGCATATGGGACTAAATGAACTGTGGATGCCATATGTCCCAGCAACTATAGTAGCTCTCAAGCAGTTAGGGAGGATTTCCCCGCAGCTTGAGAAGCTAGTTGCATAATGCGAAGACACCAGGCCTGTGGAAGGAAAGCCTTTGCCTGTCTGGTATCTAGACAGGCCCCTATGAATTCCAGGCATTGGGAAGGAACAAGTTGGGATTTTGGGAAGTATATTACCAACCCCAAGTATTGGAGGCTTCGCATTGTGCAAGACAGTGCAGTGCTGGCCTCTGCAACTGTAGGGGCTCGAATGAGCCAGTCTAAGTAAGGGAAGACGAATATCCCCAGGGTTTGCAGAAATGCAGCTACTACTGCCATGCATTTCGTGAATACCCTTGGTGCTGAAGCCAGATCAAAGGGAAGAACCCTGCACTGGAAATGTTTTCCCCTGAAAACGAATCGCAAGAATTTCCTGAGATCTGGATGGATCAGAATGTGAGTGTATGCATCCTTTAAGTCTAGAGATTAAAGCCAATCCCAGCAGAAGAGTTCCTAGAGAAATCATTTTGAACTTCTCTTGAAACAGGTATTTGTTCAATTCTCTGAGGTCTAAAATGGGTTTGTCCCCCCCTGTTTTCTTTGGAATAAGAAAATAGGAGAGAGTAGAACCCTGCATCCTGTTGAAGTATGGTTACCTCCTCTATTGCCCATTTGGCAAGAAGTGTTGAGACCTCGTGATCTAGCAGATCTGCGGAGGTTTGAGAATTGAATTGCTTTAGAATTGTAGGAGGGGACATGCTGTGAAAATGAAGCTTGTACCCTTCTCCTACAATGGACAAAGTCCAATCTTCTGCTGTTATCTGATGCCATCTGTTGGCAAAGTGGCATAACCTGCCTGGGATACTGGGGTGTTGGGGACCCCCTCAGAGGCAGGAAGGCTAAGCTCTCTATGAAGGAGTCAAAGCCCTTGAGGGGGCTGAACCTGCAGAGCTGGTTGGGCTCTCGGGCCTTTTGATTTCTTTTGCTGTCTAGTTTGTCCCTTTTGGGCAACCTGACCCTGAGTGACTCTGCCGAGTATAGGAAGGATAAAATTTCCTCTTTTTGCTGAAAGAGGGTTTTTTATAAGGCTTCTTTTTGGCTGGAGTGGATGTAGATTGACAATCTAGAGTAGTATTGTCAACATCTAACTCGTTAGCCTTTTCCTGCCAGTTCTTGCCAAAGAGATTCTCTCCTGTGCAAGGAATGTTGCCTAATTTGTCCTGTACCCAAGTTTCCAAGTCTGATGCCTGAAGCCATGCAATCCGTCATGCGCCAATGGCAATAGCAGAGGTTCTGCTGATGCATTCAAAGCAGTCAAAGGCTGCACAATTCACAAACTTGGAGACATCTTGAGCATGCTTAACTAGAGCAAGAAAGTCTTCTCTTGTCATCTGGGAGAAATGGGCTCATAAGCTCCAAGTCTCCTGTAACTTCCTTGAGGAACATTCCCATATATAGTACATATGAACCGATCCTAGCTGAAAGCATGGAAGCCTGAAAGGTTTGGCGCCCAAAAGCGTCCAGAGTCCTGCATTCACGACCTGGTGAACTGGATGCATGCCTCTTTGCACTTTTCATCCTACGCATGGCTGACTCCACCATTGAATGGTGTGGCAGCTGAGTCTTTTGAAATCCAGGACATGGCGGAACTCTATACATAGTATCAAGTCTCCTAGAATGAGGAGATGTAGTCAGAGGTGTCTCCCACATTCTGAGCATCAAGTTATGCAGAATTTCATGGATGGGCAGAGTGGCTGCCTCCTTTGGAGCTTTAGGATATTGGAGAATTTCCAATTCCTTTGCTCTGGGTTCCTCTTCAGGAGCTACCGTGATTGAAAGGCCCTTGGCCATATCACAAATAAAATTCTGAAAAAAGACATGTCCTCTGGAGGGGACATTCTGCATTGGGGAGAAGAGGGATATTCGGGGAGAAGAGGGATATTCTGGGAGAAACCCTCTAGTACCAGCAGAATTGTCAGAGGCTTTGGAATCGGAGGATTCTAAGTATTCCTGACCACGATGCTCATACAAAGCACGGTCCCGGTATCGACTGAAGTCTGTACCGAGTTGATCCAGTACCGATCAATTCCAGCCAAAAGAGGACATGGGAAGAATTCCCACCAGGGCCGGTACCGCTGGTACTGGTACCAGTGTCTGCACCGGTGTAGGTACTGGCATCGGTGCCCGTTGGACCAACGGTACCGCAGCTGAGAGAGGAGCTGCAATGCTGCGTTCGATAGCGAGGAACCTCTGGTCTATCGATGCTGCCGATGCCTGGGTGTCGGTACTGGTGAAAAGATCCGGGACCCCTGAGCATGGCACAGGTAGTTCTTGCGAGGTTGAGGCCTCGAGAACATCCTGGAGCCCCACTGATGCTTTGGAAGCCGAAGCCTCCCGCCGGGGCTGCTTTGCTGGTGTGGGTTCCATCAAGGGCAATGCCAATGGCCTCAATGCTTAGCAGGAGAGCTACCCTTTGAGGACCGGCTTTTATGTTTAGTTACCCGAGATCCATGGGAGGAAGAGGCGGCCCTTGAAGATGTAGATGCAATGGATCTGGCATCCGAAGAAGAGGGTACCGAGCTTTGCAGCCCGGTTCTGTCTTCCTCTTTTAGTCATCCCCATATAGGAGAGACATTCAGATGGAGAATGTTCAGGCCCTAAACATTTAAGACACAAATCATGGGTGTCAGTGACAGAAATGGTACCGCCACACTTGGTCAAACAAGGAAGAGCAGAACCGCTCTTGCTGGGGCAATCAGGATAAACACAAGGAGCAAGAGACGTATGGTGGTCTCAAAATTGCTTTATTAATGAACCTCAACACGTTTCGGCAAACGCCTTCTTCAGGGGGTATGCAGTTAGTCTCTACGTGATGTTTGTCACATACATTTTAATATATACTACTGATGAAATGAGATGTGACTGTGTACCCTGGGTGCTAGTAAAATTTGGTCTCCTGTGGTTATGGAGAGGAAAAGTAAATAAGAGGCTCCAAGCCTGTGAAGTCTTCAATAGCTACAATCACATAGAGACTAACTGCATACCCCCTGAAGAAGGCATCCGCCAAAACGCGTTGGGGTTCATTAATAAAGCAATTTTGAGACCACCACATGTCTCTTGCTCCTTGTGTTTATCCTGACTGCCACACTTTGTACATTTTTTATTTTTAAAACCACTAGTTGGTTTTTCCATGTTTTAGGAATATGGGGCCTAGTGCCCAAAATGGTGCCTAGCACCAAAAAAGCAAAGTTTCTGAAGAGAAACAGTTCAAAGTTTAAGTTGTTTTTTGGGGGGGGGGAAAAGAAAACAGAACCGGCGGTACCGGGAAGCGTCGTGCGGAGGCAAGCGCAACCACAAGAAAATTTTAAAGATGGAATTTTCTGTGGTGACAGGGTATGGATCCTGTCGGCTCCGCAGAAAATTAAGAACTGAAGAGGGACAGTTGGAAAGGCAGCGTGCATGTGCTGAAGGATGCTCCCAAAAGCGTTCCTATTGGACTCTGGGGAGCATTCCTGCGCAGGCTCTGTCAGTACTGACGATGTCACATATGTGAAGACTACATTCCTGCTTGTTCCTTGAGATCTAGCTTTACTAAACTACCATACAATGTGTTGCAATTTAAGTTATGTTAAAGGAAATCATGCTTCCCCACTGATGCATCCCATGGCTCTCCTTTCCAGTTTGAAAGCCACAGCACAGTAGCAATATATAAATACGTGAGCCTCCATAAATACAAATTAAAGAAACTACAAGTCAGACAAGAAATTGCAGGCTCTCTCTCCATAGGCCCTTAACAGTAGCAGTGTGCATCATAGGGCAGTAACCAAACTGCCTGGGGAGTTTGCAGGTCCATGGGCACTTTGCAACCTCAGACCTACACTTTATTTTTTCATTTAAATTTCAAAAGACAAGATCCCTGTGAAGTTTTCTGTTGAACTGGGCCAACATATACACCCCCCCCCATCTCAATAGAAAGTACTTTCATTTGCAGTAAGGGGGAACAATATTGAAATATTACAGGGTTAAAAATATGCTGTGTTCACCATATAGAGCTATATAAATTAGTAGTAGTAGTAGTAGTAGTAGTAGTAGTAGTAAAAATCCTGTGATTGATATGCGATTGCCTGGATAAGGCAAGTGAGAACAGATATGAAATTCCCCTCCTGCATACAGGAACATTTAGAAAAAAAAACCAACTTATGGAATGGTCTTCAGTAACAAAAGAGCTGGAAAGCAGGTTGAAACAAACCTCCAACTGGAAGAGCCCTGGCACAGATGAACTGACCAACCTTTGGCTCAAATAGTTGCCAAAAAAGCATCTTTCAGGAAATGGAAAAAAAGAGCCAAACGATGAAACCTGGAAACAGCACAAGCACTGGCAAGTCAAATGCAAGGCATTGATAAGGCAGGCAAAGAGAATTTGAGAAGCAGCTTGCTGCGGAAGCAAAAACGCGAAATAAAGACCTTTTCAAGTACATTCGTAGCAAAAAACCTGTGAGAGAGTCAGTTGGTCCATTAGATGATAAAGGGGTTAAAGGAGCACTAAGAGGCGACAAGGCGATAGCAGAGAGACTGAATGAATTCTTTGCTTCGGTCTTTACTGAGGAAGATGTAGGGATGTTACCCATGACTGAAGTGGTATTTAAAGGTGTGGAAGAATTGAAGGAAATATCGATACATCGGGAAGATGTCTTACAACTATTAGATAAACTGAAGAGTAGCAAATCACCTGGGCCGGATGGTATACATCCAAGGGTGTTGAAAACTGAAATTTGAGATTGCAGACCTGCTATCAGTAATCTGTGAACTATCATTAAAATCATCTCTAATACCTGAGGATTGGAGGATCGCCAATGTAACACCAATTTTTAAAAAGGGTTCAAGGGGTGATCCGGGAAACTACAGACCAGTGAGCCTGACATCAGTACCGGGAAAAATGGTAGAAATCATAAAGAATAAAATTACTCAGCATGTAGATAGTCACGACCTAATGGGAGACTGCCAACATGGCTTTAGACAAGGAAGATCTTGTCTTACTAATCTGTTATGTTTTTTTGAAGGAGTGAATAAACAGGTGGACAAAGGTGAGTCGGTTGATATTGTGTATCTGGACTTTCAGAAAGCCTTCGACAAGGTCCCTCATGAGAGACTTTTGGCAAAACTAAAGAGTCATGGGATAGGAGGCAGTGTACTACTGTGGATCAGGAACTGGTTAAAAGATAGAAAGCAGAGGGTAGGGCTAAATGGCCAATTTTCCCAATGGAGAAAGGTGAATAGTGGTGTACCCAAGGGATCTGTGCTGGGTCCGCTGCTTTTTGACATATTCATAAATGACCTGGAAAGTGGAACAAGTGAGGTTATCAAATTTGCAGATGACACAAAACTATTTAAAGTTGTTAAAACCCAGGAGGATTGTGGAAAATTGCAAGAGGATCTTGATAAATTGGAAGACTGGGCATCAAAATGGCAGATGAAATTTAATGTGGAGAAGTGCAAGGTTATGCACCTAGGGAAGAACAACCCAAACTAAGGTTACACAATGCAAGGTTCCACATTAGGAACCACCACCCAGGAAAAAGATTTAGGCGTCATTGTGGATACCTTGTTAAAACCCTCGGCCCAGTGTGCAGCGGCGGCCAAGAGAGCAAATAGAATGCTAGGTATGATAAGGAAAGGAATGGAAAATAAAACAAAAGATATAATAATGCCTCTATATCGTTCCATGGTGAGACCGCACCTTGAATATTGTGTGCAATTCTGGTCGCCGTATCTTAAAAAGGATATAGCGATTTTAGAAAAGGTTCAGAGAAGAGCCACCAAAATGGTAAAGGGGGATGGAAGGCTACTCCTATGAAGAAAGGCTAAAAAGGTTGGGGCTCTTTAGCCTGGAGAAGAGACGGCTGAGGGGAGATATGATAGAAGTCTATAAATTAATGAACGGAGTGGAACGGGTAAACGTAGATCGATTGTTTACCTTATCAGAATATGGAAAGACTAGGGGACATGCAATGAAGCTACAGGGTAAACTATTTAAGACTAATAAAAGAAAATATTTTTTCACTCAACGTGTAATCAAACTCTGGAATTTGTTGCCGGAGGATGTAGTAAAGGCTGTTAGTGTAGCTGGGTTTAAAAAAGGTTTGGACAAGTTCCTGGAGGAAAGGTCCATAAACCATTATTAAGAAGGGACCCAGGATATCAATGCTTGAACCAGTACAAGCATTGTGGAACCTGTGTCCCTTGGGGAAACTGCTAGGTACGTATGACCTAGATTGGCCACTGCTGGAAACAGAATGCTGGGCTTGATGGACCTTGGTCTGACCCAGTATGGCATATCTTATGTTTTTATGTTCTTATCACTACACCAAGACCTGGCAAACTGCAAAAACTAACTGATCAAGCAGCCAAATATTGCAATGGCTTATAACAGGAAGAACATTTCTCCTTCCAAAGGGGGACCCAAATAACATTCCCAAAAATTGCAGGCTAACAACTTGTCCATCTACAGTCTATAAGCTGTTTACTGCAATAGATGCAGACAGAATATATGATCATATCAAATCCATCATAGCAATAAAGCAAAAGGGCAATGAGAGGGGAGCATATAGAACCAAAGACCACAAGGCCATCATGGCCAGTGCTAAGAAACGCAGAAATCTCAGTATAGCATGGACTGACTAAGAAAGCTTTTGAGCGCGTCCCACAATCTTCGATAATAAATTGCTTTGAGATGTATAAAATAAATCCTGGTTTGATAGAGTACAATAATTTCACCATGACAATGTAGCAAACTACCCTATTTTTGAAGTATGAAGATAGTCACTACATCACTCCTAACATCAAGATCCATCGAGGAATATTTCAGGGAGATTCCTTGTTGCCATTTTGTATGGCAGTTAATCCAATAAGCATTCTCATCAGCTCTTTGGGATTTGGATCTAGCCTGCATCCTAAAGAAAGTAACAACCCAGAGGTACTATCCCATTTACTATCTGCTGACAACCTGAAGCTCTACAGTTCCAGTGACCAACAATCAATAGAACTCCTCAATGCAGTGAAAGGTTTTCCTGATGGCATCAGGATGACTTTTGGCCTAGACAGATGTGCTAAGGCAACTTTTTTTTTTTTAGGAAAATTGAGCAAAACAGAAAGAGTAGTTACTCACCTGTAACAGGTGTTCTCCAGGAGCAGCAGGAATCAGTCCTCACATATGGGGTGTCATCGGCACCGATGAAGCCCCAGCGGAGCATTTCCCCAGCTTTCTATGAAAGCCTTTGGGAATGCAGGCACGCATGCGCGGTTCCCTTCCTGCCTAAAGGTGCCATCTTAGTGGAGTGGAGGAGTGGCCTAGTGGTTGGGGCAAGGTACTTCAGGCCGGAAGGTCGGTGGTTCAAATCCCACTAGAGGACAGCAACCTTGGGCCGGAAGGACTGGGGTTTCTAGTCCCACAGGTGCTCCTTGTGGTCTTGGGCAAGCCACTTAACCCTCCATAGCCCATGTTCCCTGTAAAATAGTTATCTCCAAGTTATAATGCCCTGTTCAATGTAATTTCAGTTTGTTCAATGTAAACCGCACTGATGCAGAATAGCGCGGTATATAAGAGAATGTAAATAAATAAATAAATCTTACCTCAGTCAAATGACATAGCTAACTATGTACAACTGCAACTCCAAGGGGAGGAGGGAGGGTTGTGAGGACTGATTCCTGCTGCTCCTGGAGAACACCTGTTACAGGTGAGTAACTACTCTTTCTCCAGGACCAAGCAGGAAGTCAGTCCTCACATATGGGTGACTCCCTAGCTCTGGGCTACCGAGGAACCCAGGCTGAACAAGAGGCCTCCCTCTAGTCCCAGCAGCAAAGAAAGGCTTTTCAAGGACACAACCTCCACCGGTAGCCCAACAGAGGGCAGGAGTTGCCTAAACCTCAAAGAGATTCTGGAGTACTGCTTGGCCAAAAGCACTGTCCCTACGGGACTCCCGCTCCAGGCAGTAATGGGCTGCAAAGTCTGGCTTGAAGACCAAGTAGCAGCCCTGCAGATGTCTACCAAGGGCACAGAGCGGAGATGAGCCACTGAGGCAGCCATCGCCCTGACACGATGGGCCGTGACCCTACCCTGCAAAGGAAGGTCAGCCGCCTTGTAAGCCCAGGTGATACAGTCAGCCACCCAGATGGACAAGGTACGCTTGGACACAGCTAACCCCAACTTATTGGGGTCAAAGGATACGAAGAGCTGAGTAGCCCTTTGATGCCCCTGCGTACGGTCAAGGTAGAAGGATAAGGCCCTCCTACAATCCAGGGTATGCAGGACTGCTTCAGCCTGGCTAGCATGAGGCCTAGGGAAGAATGTTGGAAGAACCACCTCCTGATTGAGGTGGAAAGAGGAGACAACCTTAGGAAGGAACTTTGGATGAGTCCTGAGGACTACCCTGTTCTTGTAAATCCTGGTGTTAGGCCTGTCACAGACCAGGGCTTGAAGCTCACTTACTCGCCTAGCCGAGTTAAGGGCTATTAGGAAGAGTGTCTTCCAGGAGAGGAAGCGTAGCGGACAAGTAGCCATCGGCTCAAAGGGTGGGCAAGTCAGTTGCTGCAATACCACATTCAGCTCCCACTCAGGGGCAGGATGGATGGGAGGCTTGAGCAAAAGCAAGCCCCTGAGAAAGCGGGACACCAAGGGGTGACCAGATAGAGATTGCCCCTCTACCAATGAGTGGTGAGCTGCTACAGCTGAGAGGTGGACCCGAACAGAATTGGACTTAAGTCCCTGATTGGATAAGTGCAGTAAGTACTGAAGCACTACTGGCACAGTACAGGAGAAAGGGTCCTCTGTACGTAGGTGACACCACACAGAAAACCTCTTCTACTTGAGAGCATAGGTTTTCCTAGTGGACTGTTTCCTAGAGGCTAGGACAACCTCCTCAACTTCCTGAGGTAGGCTCCAGGGAGCCAAAACTACCCTTGCAGCCTCCAGGCCATCAAATTGAGAGACCTGAGATTGGGGTGCAGAAGGGAAACCTGGTCCTGTGTGAGAAGGTCGGGTTGCAACCCCAGAGGCAGTGGAGGATCCACTGCCAGTTGAAGCAGAAGAGGAAACCAAGGCTGTCTCGGCCACCTGGGAGCTACCAGCAGGACAGAGGCCTTGTCCTGGAGAATCTTGAACAGGGTTCGGGCCACCAAGGGCATGGGAGGAAACGCATAGAGGAGGCCCTGAGACCAAGATATCAGAAAAGCATCTGCTGCTATCCGCAGAGGATGTGGTTGCCTGGAGCAGAACTTTGGCAGCTGCTTGTTCATGGGGCTGGCAAAGAGATCTATCAAAGGGAGACCCCATTTCAGGAAGATCTTCTGAACTACTGAAGGATGCAGCTGCCACTCGTGGGGCTGCAGTATCCTGCTTAATCTGTCTGCCGAGTAGTTGTCCTGGCCTGGAAGGTACACAGCCCTGAGGAGCATGTTGTGCTTGAGGGCAAAAGAACAAAGGTCCTGAGCCTCCCGACAAAGGATCCTGGACCCAGTTCCGCCCTGTTTGTTCACATAAACATGGCAACTTGGTTGTCTGAATCAGGATAGACTGGTGAGCCAGGGTAGGAGTGAAAGCTGTGAGTGCTAATCGAATAGCTCTGAGTTCGAGGAGATTGATCTGCTGTGCAGCTTCCCAAGGAGACCAGAGGCCCTGGGTGCACTTGCCCAGACAATGAGCTCCCCAGCCTTGCAGGGAGGCATCGGTTGTCATCACTACTGTGTACCCTGGAATCTGAAAAGGCACCCCTTTCAGTAGGTTGGGTGGGTGCAGCCACCAGTTGAGGGAGTGCAGAAATGGTCTGGACACCCTTATCCTGTCTCTGAGGCTGCCTGTGGCCTGTGACCACTGAGTCTGAAGGCACCACTGTGCAGGCCTCATGGAGCCTGGCATTGGGGGTCACATGTACTGTCGAAGCAATGTGGCCAAGCAGCCTCAGGCAGAGTCTGGTGGAGACTAGGGAGCTGCTGAGAAACCGACTTGCCAAGGCCATCAACCTTTGGGCTCTGTTTTCTGGCAAGAATGCCTTTGCCAGGAGAGAGTCCAACCTTGCCCCTATGAACTCCAAGTTCTAGGAAGGGAGCAAAGTGGACTTTGCAAAGTTTATGACAAACCCCAGGCGTTGTAGAAGAGCAATGGTTCTGAGGGTGGCTTGATTGGCCTCCTGACCTGTCTGACCCCTGATGAGCCAGTTGTCCAGATAGGGGAAGACAAAGATGCCCTGATTTCTCAGGTAGGCTGCTACCACTGCTGGGCACTATGTGAAGACTCTGGGGGCGGAGGTGAGGCTGAAAGGCAGCACTCTGTACTGATAATGGTTTCCTCCCATGATGAACCTCAGGTACTTCCTGTGGTCTGGATGAATGAGGATGTGAGTGTACGCATCCTTCAGATCTAAGGAGCATAGCCAATCTCCCTGCTGGAGGTAGGGCAGAAGGGTTCCAAGAGTAAGCATCTTGAACTTTCACTAGGAAAGTGAGGTTCCTGAGGTCCAGAATGAGACGAAAGCCACCGGTCCTTTTGGGCACCAGTTAATACCTGGAGTAGAATCCGTGACCTTGCAAGTGGGGAGGCACAGGTTCCACTGCCCTGTCCACCAACAGACCCTGAAGCTCCTGACAGAGAAGGTCTGTGTGCAGAGGAGGCCTTGGAGGCTCCCCTGGAAAGTATGGGGGTGGCAGTTGGTGGAAATGGAGGGCATATCCCTTGTGGATTATCTCCAGCACCCAACTGTCCCCGGTGATAAGGGGCCACTGGTGGGCAAAGAGGGCGAGGCGACCTCCTGTGTAGGGTTGGGAGAGCAGTGGAGGAGAGGCTATGCTCAAGGAGTCAAAAGCCCCCACCCTGCTGAGTGGTAGCAGGGACCTGAGGCTTGGGGGTCCTCTGCCTACAGGGCCCATTACCCTGGCCCTTGGCTTGCTGACCCTGGGGGGGGCAGCTTGGGCAGCCTGATATTGTGGGTACTGTTTGTAGGCAGTGCCCTTCCTCGGGTAAAAGGGCTTTTTACCCGAGCCCTTCTTTTTATGAGAAGGGGCAGAGGTCTTCCTCGACAGCCTTGTCCGGGTGAGGTGCTTGGTTTCGAGCTGAGCGGCCTTCTCGGTCATGGGCTTGCCAAAAAGGTTTTCACCTCGGCAAGGGACATCGACCAACTTGTCCTGAACCGATGACTTGAGGTCCGATGACTGCAGCCATGCCTGGTGTCGAGCCGCGATGCCGGCTGCCGCAACTCGGGCCGAAGCCTCGAAGCCATCGTAGGCGGCACGGGACATGAACTTCGAGCAGTCCCGAATCAGAGGACAAGGACTTAAATCTCTGCAAGGGTTCCCCAGAAAGACCAGCAGAGAACCTGGCCAACTCCTTGGCCAGATCCCGCAAGTACATGCCCATGTACAGCTGGTAAGACTGGACACGGCAAGCAAGCATCGAGCCCTGAAAGCACTTCCTACCGATGCCAGAGGTTTTGGGCCTCCCTGCCAGGAGACACTGCGGAGTGCATCTTCTGACTCTTCAGACAATGCATGGCCGATTCCACAACCATGGAATGGTGTGGTAGCTGTGCCTTCTGAAAGCCAGGGCTCTTTGAGCCGATAGATCGAATCGACTCGCTTGCTAAGAACCGGCACAGAGGCCGGTGCCTCCCATATATGGAAGAGGAGCCGTTCCAGCATCGGAGCAACCGGAACAGTAAAGGCCTCCTTCGGAGGAGAGTCATACTGCAGTGCCGAGCTCTTCAGCTTGAGGCTCTTCCTCAGGATCCGCTGGAATAGCCAAGGCAGTGGCCATATCCCGGATGAACTCTGAGAACCGGGTGTCCTCTGGGGGGGGGGGGGGGGGGACCTACACCAGGGCTCAGACTGCGGTGAGTCCGAAGGGACGCACTGAGTCTTAAAGGTATCAGGAGACTCCTTGTTCTCCATCTCCCAAGCCGACTCGTCCGAGGAAGAGTCGGGGTCCAACCCCGCAGGGCCCTGGAGCACCCACCCCGACGCCGGAAGCACTGGCGTTGACGCCCTCGGTCCCCGAACAGGAGGTCGAGGGGGACCGTGACCGAGGTTGACTCCGAGGCACGATGGACTCGTATTGGCTCGGTCTCCAGGGTCGACTTTGACGTCGATGTCCCAGTGGTCAGGGAAGATGCGCCAGACAGGCTGGCCATCAGTGCCCGCTGCTGCTCCATGAAGGCAGACATTCTGCTCTCCAAGGCTGTCATCCTGAGACTCAGCTCGGGAGATGCAGCAGCCACCGACTCGGGCCCCGGTGGTGCTGGGCCTGACGTCAGCTCCCTGGGAGGAGAGTCCATGAGGACTACAGGGCTTACGTGTCCAGCAGACTCCGGCTCCACACGAGGAACTTAGGCAGGCTTCTCTGGTTCCACAGGCCCGGGGCGACGGTCGGGGGTCTTAGACCTGGCCCTCGAGGAGCCAGGGACCTCTTCCGACACCCTCGCGAGCCATTTCTTCCTCTTGCGTTCCTGGTCGGGGGACCCCCTGTCTGAGGAGCTTCGACGGCGCTTGGGATCGGAATCCCAAGATGTCGAGGCCTCAGACGAGGTCCGGGCCCGGCCAAAGGCCGAGTCCGAGAAAAGCCTTTCCTTTTGCTGCTGGTGACTTCGTAGTGCCTTGGAAGACATTTTTCCACAGGCCCCGCACGACTTAGGATCGTGGTCGGGGCCGAGGCACCGAAGGCAGCAGTCATGTGTGTCGGTGAGAGACATTCGTTTTACACCGATCACACTTCTTAAAACCACTGGAAGCCATCGGGGGGGGGGGGGGGGGGAAGTCCCTGCGAGGTCAAAGGACCGGCCTTCCAGGGAAAAAGAAAAAAGGGTGCGAACGCCAGCCACGAAGGGCAAAAAACGAAAAAGAAGAATCGGGCTCGATACCGGTGTACCGAACCCGGCGGGAGGGGAACCGGCAAACCGGTAGAAAAAGAGCAAAAAAAGTCACTGAAAAATCTAATTTTAACCGGGAAAACTGGACACACGTCCCGTGGGCTTCATGGAAAAAAAGACTGAGGTAAGATGGCACCTTTAGGCGGGAAAGGTGCACTCAGCCTATATGTATATAATATTTCCTGTTTGAAGTGTTCCCAACAATCAACTGTAAAATGTAACTATGATTGCTGTGCTCTTCCCCCCCCCTCCCAATCTCAATGCATACCCTTCTAATTCTTGGCCCGTACAGCCACCCTTACCTTGTATAGCTGCTGATCGCTGGAAGCAGCGGGATACAAATGTACGCTAAATAAAGGGAACCGCGCATGCGTGCCTGCATTCCCAAAGGCTTTCATAGAAAGCTGGGGAAATGCTCCGCTGGGGCTTCATTGGCGCCAATGACACCCCATATGTGAGGAGTGACTTCCTGCTTGGCCCTGGAGAAAACATCTCCCTGGGTGAGGGCTGTGACATCAAGGAACTTGAACAGGAAGGCATATATGAATATCTTGGAGTAGAGAAAGGAATGACTCAAGCAGAAATTACTAAGAGAAAAGATCAGTTAAGAATACCACAGGAGATTAAATTATTGAAGTAGTGCTTTAACATCATGGAATAAGATACAAGCTAGCAATTCCTGTACTTTTGTTTTTTCTATGCTGATATTCTTTTACTCCATCATACTTCTCCCTCCTGCCCAGATCTCTCAGCATTGGACTCCTGCCTCACAGCTGTAGCGAACTGGCTGACGCTCAACTGCCTTCACTTAAATCTCACTAAGACTATTGCTATTTGGTTCTCACAGCGGCTCTCCCCCTTCAATAGCCCCCTCTTTTTCCGGCACTCCTGTACCTCTGGTTTCCACTTTTTGCTATCTTGGTGTGCACTTTGACTCTGACTTATCTTTTCACACTCACATTTCCCACATTACTAACACGTTTCTTTCTTCGTCAAATTCGTTCCGTTCGCCCTTTTCTCTCCCCTTCAGCCCTTGTTACACTGGTACTGTCTCTAGTCATGTCCTGTGTGGACTTTGCTAACTCTCTATTCATTGGTCTTCCAAAAAACCAACTAACCCGACTTCAACGAATTCAGAGCACTGCCGCACGCCTTGTCACACACACCTCCCTCCGGGACCACATAACCCCTCTATTATTTCATCTTCACTGGTTGCCTGTCACCTTCCATGCTACATTCAAACTACTGACTCTGGTACATAAAGCCTTCCACACTAGCAGCCCGCAATACCTAACAGATCTCCTCTTCTTTCACTCTCCCAAACATACCCCTTGCTCCTTTCATCTCAATCGCCTCACCCTCCCCTCCCCACGCTCACTTGCAGTCCCCACCCGTTCTTCTGCCTTCTTTTTCACTGGTCCCGCCCTCTGGAATGCCCTTCCCCCCTCCCTCCGTTTTAGAACCTCAATACACCACATTCAAGCAAAATTTAAAAACCCACCTGTTCTCTTTAGCTTTTAATGTTCCCTCCCCTTTTGTGTGATCTATATTCTCCCCCGCTCCTCGCCTCCCCCTAGGCTCCTTTGCTTAGGTTTTGTCCTGTTCTCAATTTCTTTACTGTCCTGTAAGATATTGTACATTTCTTTTCCTTTTCGTTGGCTATTAGCCTTCTTTTATTGAATTTTAATGTACACTGCCTTGGTTATTGCAGAAAGGCGGTTTTTATCAAATGAAATAAACATACTCATACAACTTTGGGATTGTAGACTGACCTCAAAGATCTTGAAAACCTGGATGTTCAAACAAGAAAGCTCCTCCATGCCCATGAGATAATTTACAAAAATCAGCATATGCCGAGACTGTACATTCCTAGAGCTGAAGGAGGGCTAGGCCTCAGATAGTTAGTAGCTGGATAACTCTGTAATCAAACAGCATCTTCGGATCCAAATACACAAAAAATGCTAAAATATGAAACATCCACAATCTGTCTCCATTGTCAAACATGGACAAGCGTTCCGACAACTAGAGGGAATGAACGAGAATCCTCAAGCACACAGGAAAGGGAAGCAACAGAATTTACAAAACAAAAAGGGAAAACATAACTTAATGAGATCAGCAAATTAGGAAAATCAAGTGACAAATGCACAAATACAGTGGGAAATGCAAAGTATTACTCCAGGAACACTATCAATCATGAATGGACACACAAATAGTTAAGGTGAACTGAAACCAAAGGATGAGAGATTGATGATTGCAGCCCAGGACAATGGATTACAGACGAGATGGTTTATAGTGAGCACTGAAAAAACTGGCACCACAGACATATGTCGATTCTGTAAGAAAGACCTGGAAACAGTGACTCGCCTCATAGCTGGCTGTGAAGTTCTGATAGCAGAAAATTTCTATACAGAAAGGCACAAAGTAGCACACCTCATCCATTGGAAACTCTGTGCACTACAACATCGTGTCTGAAAAGCACTGGGATCATGACCCTAAGAGAACAGAATGAAGGAGATTATGATCACCAGGGACATTCCCATTCTGACTGATAAACTGGATGCGAGAAAACGACATAGCAGAAAGGAGAAAAATACCAGAACAGCATTGATAATAGAGGTGTGGGTTTAGAGTGATTATTCTGTGAATCGCATGGAGAGACAGAAGATCCTGAAGTCCCAAGAAAAGCAGAAGACAAAGAAAAAACAGAAAGATACAGAAATAGTTCCCATTGTACTGAGAGCCATAGGCTTAACAAAGAATTTCCAAACTACACATACATGTCACATCTTACAAACTCCAGAAGGAAGCTCTTTGGCACAATGCAAGTATTACGTCGAGCATTAGCAGAATATTTGAGAGACTGAGATCGTACTCCACATACCCCAGCTTAGATGTGAGGTTCATGACTGTCATGGTATGCACAGAACTAACCCATTTGGAGAAACTGCCAGAAGACATGGCTGAGCAGTCAGAATATTGGGCTAGGAGCCAGGAAGGAGGGGTGAGAGGAGGCAGATCCAAGATGGCTGCAGCCAGTGTGTAGTGGCGCGCACGCGAATCAGATGGGCAAGCGGAAGGGGAGATTGGCGAAGCAACCCCCAGCTAGCCAAGACACCCCTGCAGGATTTCCTCTTGGTCCTTTGGAGGTGAACTGAAACCATTCATGTGTCAATTCATGATTGACAGTGTTCCTGGATTAAAAAGAAAATTAGAGACTTACCTGCTAATTATTATTCCTTGAGGAACTCCAGTCCCACACTTCTGGGTAGTATACCCCTTCCAGCAGCTTGGAGACTGAGCATGTCATCTTTTTGATGACAATAGTGTACCTAAGCAGGGCACCGCCTACCAGCCCCAGTACCTATTAACAAAGCAGACTCAGAGGAGCAATAAGTAGTTAAACATGCAACAAACTTCTATGCCTAAACTAGTACCCCCCTCCTTCCCTTGGGAAGGATACCCCGTACCCCCCTCCAGGATGAGGCGGCCTACCTGTTGAGTGCCTGAGCAACTCCAACCAGCAAGGAGCTAGCAAGCAACTGACAGCTCTTCCGATCTGCCGCCCCCCCACCTCCCTGATTACACCCCACTCCCCAGCTCCTCCTGGCCACTTCCTCCACCAAGGGAGCCTGCTTCAGGACCGGGATGTGCACAGATTATCACAGAAAGCACTCAGGGAGGGTTCCGGGACTGGATTTGAGTTCAAGGAACAATTAGCAGGTAAGTCTAATTTCTCTTTCCTTATGCCTCTAGTCCAGTCCCCCTCCTCTGGAAGGAATCAGAGCAGTTAAACTAACGGGAGGGAACCCCACAACTTGCCTGAAGCACTGCCAATCTGAAACAAGCATCCCCCACTGCCTGAACATCCAGGCGATAATGCTTAGAGAAAATATGCAGCGACCACCATGTTGCCACCCCACAGATCTCCACCAGTGGAACTAAACTACTCTGCCCACAAGGCTGCCTGGGCCCTCGTGGAATGCATCCACAACCCTGCTGGCACTGCTTTACCCTTCAAGATTACGCCGATGCGATTGCCTCCTTGATCCATCTGGAAATGGAGGCCTTAGCTGCCGCCTGCCAAAAAGAACCAAAAGACAGTCTGATCTCTGAAAGGACGATGCCCTTTTCACATACCTTCAACAAGGCACTTAACATCCAGGCAGCATATCCTGCCTTTAAAAACAAAGAAACATGCATCTTAAAAGGGGAAATAAAACGCAAACTACCTCCTCTTAGTTGTCCCTTCAGTGAGTAGAGCACCCTGGCTCACTACTTCCTCCAGCTGCTTGGAGACTGAGCATACTGGGGCTGGTAGGCGGTGCCAGCTGCTTAAGTACACTAGTGTCATCAAAAAGATGACATGTTCAGTCTCCAAGCTTCTGGAAGAGGTACACTAGCCTGAGGTGCAGGACTGGACTGACAATAAGGAACACTTGTATTTCCCACTGTATTTGCTCGTGTGCAGCCAGGGCAAGCCATAGGAGGAGCAGTATTGCCAGAGTGTGAGCTCAGCGTCTTCAGTGTTAGAGCTTACCCCTTTGGAGGTGCAAAGGCCTTTGAAACTTGACTCTATCCCCCCGGAGCAGTTACCGTTGTCTGATGGAGCCTAAGTGGCTGGGCCAAAAGGGGAGCAGGGGCTGGAACTAGGGTTGGAGGCATTGGGTCCCCCGGAGTCTCCTGTGGCAATACCTTCTAGAGCCGGCGTGGTCACTGAGGACAGACAGCAGCTGGGAGAGGCTGGAGCAGTGTGGAGAGGTATGGCTGGAGTAGAGGGAGTAATGACTTGACATTTTCCTATCTCCCCCTGGCCAGATCACCCTTGAATCAATTTGGAATGCTCTCAAGCAATTGACCGCTACAATACTACCGCAAATTCAGGATTTAAAAACTCAGTTGCTCAATGCTGGTCAGGAGTGTACTGTGAACTTGGAAGATATATATCAAAGACCAAAGGGGACTGTGGTGCTTTATCTGTTCGTGTGGATTCTATGGAAGGCTGTGGGGAAACTTTGGTGAAGGACACCATGTTTATGAAAGCTAATATAGAAAACTGGAAAATGCATCCAGAATGTCTAATCTTCGGCTAATAAATTCTTAGGTCAGTTAGTAGGCCCAAAAGATGTTTAAAAATTTGGAGGAAGTTTTGGAAGTCAAACCGGAGTCCCAACCAACTGTTAAATTTTATTATCTACGTTTGGGCAAGACGACTCAGGGTCAGTTGGAGGTTCCTCCTATGGGTCAGATGTATGTGCTTAATGTTTCTGATGTATTAGAATAGTCTGGAATAGAGGATGATATACCTGCAACATGTTTGGTTCAATTTTTTTTTGGTTGCAGAAAAAGATTGGTTTGTGAGAATGTTTTTCTGTAGGAGGAATGTTTGTTTTCATGGGCTGCTGGTAAGAGCTTTTCCAGACCTGGCAAGAGAGACCCAGCACCAAAGGAAAGAATTTCTCCTGCTCCAGCCTAGGGCTCTTCAGATAGGTATTTGAGGAAAAACATTGCACCTATATAAATGTTTATTGAAATATCAGTCTAATTCATGTGTCTCTGTATCCCTCCCAGCTTATTTCCTTTCTAAATGCCCATCCTAATCCCAATCTGTCATTAAGCTGTCCAAGATATCTCCTGGTTAATATGGATTTGCTCTTTCACTGGCTTATTTTCTTTGGACAGTTTGGTTATTTTTTCCTTTGTTTTCACCTCTTTGTGGGCTGGGAATGATGTGGGTCGGTTTGTGAATGACTTGTTAATCTGAACTGTTATTTCTCTGTACATTTTCTACTGATCACACTGTTTTCTCAATTTGTTTTGTCAAGTTGTGTGAATTTTGGAAAATTTATAAATAGTAAATAAAAAAATAAGATAAAAGGGTGAAACATTACATCTCCTAATGACCCTTACTGTAACCTTGGGCAAGTTTATCGTCTCAGATTATAAGATCCTTGAAGTATGTACTTGCACCTTTATGTAAATTTGTTTTAGTCAATCTAGATTTAGGAACTATAGAAATCGCAGGAACAAGCATACACAATAGCTTACCTAGGAATTTATTTTTTTCCTGCATAGCAATCAAGGTAGCTTTGGAAGCTTCCAAGTCAGCCTGCAATAGTTTTATCTGCCCTTCAAAGTTAAACTGCAAGTAGCTGAATTCCTGTAAATAAGAAAAAAAAAACAAACAGAGATCCCAACATGAATGAATACCAAATATAAAAGTCTGCATGTGTTATGTTGGGACATACTGTTGATACACTAATGATGCAACCAAAAGGTTGAGTGATCTATTGCATAATTTGTTCCATCTATGCTTTCCACCACTGCGCTGCCCTGTACAGAGCAAATCTCCTTCAGAATATATATTTAATAAAAAACAGAATCAATTACTGCTGGGCTGGCTAAGAGTTAACACGTCAATGACCACCATTCAAAAAAATAAAAACTTGGTGACCCTTTTCAACTGGGGGTAAAATGACCCTCAGATTTTCAGATTGATTACTGCTGTTGACTTAATCGCCTCCATAAAATTCCATGTTTAGGGCCTATACTAAGAAGTAGGCTGAAAGCTAGGAAAGAGAACAGAGTATCAAAGACACAGGTAAGCGTAACAGGTGTTCTCCAAGGATAGCAGGAACCAGTCTTCACATATGGGTGACGTTGGCACTGGAGCCTGCATGGAAGCATCTCCCCAGTTTTCAAAGAAAGCCTTTGGGAGATGCACCATGCATGTGTGGTCCACTTCTATCCCAAGGGTGTCATCTTGCCTCAGTTTAATGACATAGCCAAGACAACAAAAATAAAATATGGTAAAGCAGCAACTCCAAGGGGAGGAGGGAGGGTTGCGAGTACCGATTCCTGCTGTCCCCGGAGAACACCTGTTAAAGGTGAGTAACTACGCTTTCTCTGGGAACAAGCAGAAAGTCTTTGCTCCCATATGGGACTCCCCAGCTACAGACTACCAAGATCTTGTATCCAAAAAATGCCTTGGCGACCTGCAAGAGTGAGCCGTGACCATCAGCAGTTGAGTTCCTACTGAGTCCCCCTACTCTCGCAAGACCCAAGTGTCCGGCAGAAAACCAGCTCTCTGGTAGTCTGAACACAGAAGGGTCAAAGGGCAGGAGTTGCCTACACTCCAAAGAGATTACAGAGAATAGCATGGCCAAAGGCGCTTTCCTGTCAGGACTCCATCTCCAGGCAGTAGTGAGACGCAAAGGTGAGGACTGAAGACAAGGTGCTGGCCTAGCAAATTTCCATCACAGGGACAGATTTGCCACTGAAGTAGCCATGGTCCTGAAGTGGTGCGCCGTGACCCTCTGGTCCAGTGAGATTCCTGCTTGCTCATAGGCAAGGATAATGCAGTCCACCACCCAAGTGGACAGAGTTCACTTAGTCACTGCAGACCCCAGGGGGCTGGGGGTCATAGGATATGAAAAGCTGTGCTGCTTTGTGGCGAGGCCCTGGGTCCGTTGCAAATAAAAGGACAGGGCTCTTTTACAAAAGAGATTGTGAAGAATGGTCTCTGCCCTACCAGTGTGAGCCCTCAGAAAGGTGGTGGGGAGTACCACCTCCTGGTTGAGGTGGAATGGGAACACCACCTTCAGCATAAGAACATAAAAGATATGCCATACTGGGTGAGACCAAGGTCCATCAAGCCCAGTATCCTGTTTCCAACAGTGGCCAATCTAGATCATACATACCTAGTAGTTTCCCCAAGACACAGGTTCCACAATGCTTCTAACTGGGTCAAGCATTGATATCCTGGGTCCCTTCTTAATGGTTTACGGACCTTTCCTCCAGGAACTTGTCCAAACCTTTTTTAAACCCAGCTACACTAACAGCCTTTACTACATCCTCCGGTAACAAATTCCAGAGTTTGATTACATGAGTGAAAAAATATTTTCTTTTATTAGTCTTAAATAGTTTACCCTGTAGCTTCATTGCATGTCCCCTAGTCTTTCTATATTCTGATAATGTACACAATCTACCTACATTTACCCGTTCCACTCTGTTCATTAATTTATAGACTATCACATCTCCCCTCAGCCGTCTCTTTTCAAGGTTAAAGAGCCCTAACCTTTTCAGCCTTTTATAGAAGTATCCTTCCATCCCCTTTACCATTTTGGTGGCTCTTCTCTGAACCTTTTCTAATAACGCTATATCCTTTAAGATACGGCGACCAGAATTGCACACAATATTCAAAGGTGCGGTTTCACCATGGAACGATAGAGGCATTATAATATCTTGTTTTATTTTCCATTCCTTTCCTTATGATACCTAGCATTCTATTTGCTCTCTTGGCCACCGCTGCACACTGGGCCGAGGGTTTTAACATGTTATCCACAATGACTCCTAAATCTTTTTCCTGGGTGGTGGTTCCTAATGTGGAACCTTGCATCGTGTAACCATAGTTTGGGTTGTTCTTCCCTAGGTGCATAACTTTGCACTTGTCCACATTAAATTTCATCTGCCATTTTGATGCCCAGTCTTCCAATTTTTCAAGATCCTCTTGCAATTTTCCACAATCCTCTTGAGTTTTAACAACTTTAGTTTTGTGTCATCTGCAAATCTGATAACCTCTTGTCCCTTTTCCAGGTCATTTATGAATATGTCAAAAAGCAGCAGACCCAGCACAGATCCCTGGGGTACACCACTATTCACCTTATTCCATTGGGAAAAATTGGCCATTTAGCCCTACCCTCTGCTTTCTATCTTTTAACCACTCCCTGATCCACAATAGTACACTGCCTTCTATCCCCCGACCCTTTAGTTTTGCCAAAAGTCTGATGAGGGACCTTGTCAAAGGCTTTCTGAAAGTGCAGATACACTATATTAACCGACTCACGTTTGCCAATCTGTTTATTCACACCTTCAAAAAAAAAAAACCATAAAAAGACAAGATCTTCCTTGTCTAAAGCCATATTGGCTGTCTCCCATTAGGCCATGACTATCTACATGCTGAGTAATTTTGTTCTTTATGATGGTTTCTATCATTTTTCCCGGTACTGACGTCAGGCTCACCGGTCTGTAGTTTCCCGGATCACCCCTGGAACCCTTTTTATAAATTGGTGTTACATTGGCGATCCGCCAATCTTCAGGTATTACAGATGATTTTAATGAAAATTCACAGATTAATAGCAGGTCTGCAATCTCATATTTCAGTTCTTTCAACACCCTTGGATGTATACCATCCAGCCCAGGTGATTTGCTACTCTTCAGTTTATCTAATAGTATCAATATATCGGGAAGATATATTACAATTTCCTTCAATTCTTCTGCACCTTTAAATACTACTTCAGTCATGGGTAAGATCCCTACATTTTCCTCAGTAAACACTGAAGCAAGAATTCATTCAGTCTCTCTGCTATTGCCTTGTCGCCTTAGTGCCCCTTTAACCCCTCTATCATCTAATGGACCAACTGACTCACAGGTATTTTGCTACGAATGTACTTAAAGTCTTTATTTCGAGTTTTTGCTTCCGCAGCAAGCTTCTCAAATTCTCCCTTTGTCCATCTTATCAATGCCTTGCATTTGACTTACCAGTGCTTGTGCTGTTTCCAGGTTTCGTCATTTGGCTCTTTTTTCCATTTCCTGAAAGATGCTTTTTGGCAACAACCGCCTCTGACCTCACTTTTAAACCATGCTGGCACTTTTTTGGACTTCCTTCCACTTTTCTTAAAGCATGGAATACAGCTGGTCTGGGCTTCCAAGATAGTATTTTTCAACACCCCCCCAAGCTTGATGCAAGTCTTTAACCTTTGCAAGTGCTCCTTTTAGTTTTTTCTTAACTATTTTCCTCATTTTATCAGTCTCCCTTTTGAAAGTTAAAAGGTAATACTGTGGATTTTCTTACCAACCCTCCTCCACTAATTAAATAAAAAACACGATCATGCTATGATCACTATTGCCAAGTGGCCCCAACACCCTTATCTCTTGCACAAGATCTGGTGTTCCACTAAGGACTAGGTCTAATATGGCTTCCCCTCTGGTCAGATCATGAACCAGCTGCTCCAAGAAGCAGTCATTTATGTCATGTAGGAACTTTTCTTCCTAGCATGTCCTGCCACGACACTAACCCAGTCGATACCGAGGTAATTGAAATCATCCATTATTACTGCGCTGTAACGTTTGTTAGCTTCCTTGATTTCTTTGAGCATTTCATCACCCATTTGTTCATTCTGGCCAGGCGGTCGATAGTACACCCCCACTGCCATCACCTTCCCCTTTTTTTACATGGAATTTCAATCCAGAGATTCTACAGCAAATTTTGTTTCCTGCAAAACTTTAATCCTTTCTGACTCAATGCCCTCTAACAGAGCGCAACCCCTCCACCAATTTTATCAGCTCCCTCATTACGACATAGGTTGTACCCAGGTATCAGTGTCCCACTGGTTGTCCTCCTTCCACCATGTCTCTGATATTCCAATCATATCTAACGTCTCATTTAGTGCTATATATTCTAACTCTCCCTTCTTTTTGAGACTTAGCATTTGCATACAAGCATTTTAGAGACTATTTTATTCATATTAATCTGGCTATTGGTAGACATGGGTAATTTGGGATCTTTAAGCTCTGTCTGCTCCATACTCGAGGGCACTTAGGCTACTTTACTCTTTTTTGGAACCTCTCTGCATTTGGTAGTATCCTTCAAGGATACATTCTTCTGAACCATGCACTCTTGGGCGACTGTCTGCTTTCCCCTATTATGAAGCAGAAACTTGGGGTGCATATCGAGCACCACCCTGTTCTTGTAGAACCTCATGTAGGGGGGGGCTCTGCCATCAAAGCCTGGAGCTTGCTGATTGAGTGCTACCAGGAAGGTGACCTTCCAGGATAGGTACCTGAGGTCGCTGGTAGCGAGGTTCAAACGAAGGCTTAGTGAGCTCCAAGAGCACCACATTAAGATCCCACGGGTGGTTTAGATAACATGAGGCCCTGCAGGAATGGGGACACAAGGGGCCGAGTCAAGAGGGGTTTTCCCCTCAATGGAATGATGTACTGTGTTGGCACTCAGAAATACTCTGACCAAAATTAGACTTCAGTCCCACCTGCAATAAATGAAGTAGGTATTGGAGAACCATTTGTACTGAGCAGGAAAACAGGTTTTCCCATTTTTCCGCATATCACATGGAGAATCTGTGCCACTTGAAGACTTAAGGCCTCTACTAGAAGAGCATACAAGAGGCCAAAAGAATAGCTCCCTTCAACCTCCCACATGACGTGGAAGAGAATGCTACCCTTTCAGCAGCTCAGCTGTGAGTGAGAGGGACCCCAGATGTGGTGCAGGAAAGCACCCTGCTCCTGTGAGAGAGTAGCCCAGGAGCTCAGCTCAGGTGAAAGCATAGTTACTCACCTGTAACAGGTGTTCAAGGACAGCAGGAATCAGTTCTCACTTATGGGTGACATCGGCACCGACTGAGCCCACGCATAGCACTTCCCCAGCTTTCCAAGAAAGCCTTTGGGATTGCTGCCATGCATGCATGGGTCCTCTTCCCACCCAAAGGTGCCATCTTGCTCAGTCAGGTCCCATAGCTAGAGCCCTGAGCAGCAGATGGCAAGGGAAGGATAAAAAAACTGCAACTGTTCAAGGGAGGTGGGAGGGTAGTGACGACTGATTCCTGCTGTCCCCGGAGAGCACTAGTTACAGGTGAGTAACTACGTTTTCTCCAGGAACAAGCAAGAAGTCAGTCCTCTCTTATGGGACTCCCCAGCTTCAGGCTACCGAACCTGTAAGCCAAAAACGCCTCCATGACGACATGAGAAGAAGTCAGAGTTCGTGGCCCAACTCCCAGTAGACGCAGAAGGGTCGGAGGGCAAAAGTTGCTTATACCCCAGACTATGGTGTACAGCCTGGTCGAAGGCACTGTCCCGGTGGGACTCCCTCTACAGGCAGTAGTGCAAAGCAAAGGTATTTGCTGAAGACCAGGTTGCAGCCCGGCAGATGTCAGAGGCACTAAGCACAGCAAAGCCACTGACGCCACATAGGTCACCACACACAGTGTCTGCACCAAACGATCCAGTGGGGCACCCGCCTTTGCCTGGAGCACCCGCCTTTGCCTGAGCCAAGGCAATGCAGTCTGTCACCCAGATAGAGAGGGTGCACTTGGTGACTGCCAGCCCCAGATGGTTGGGATTGTAGGTGATGAAGAGCCGGTCAGACTTGCAATGACCATGGGTGTGCTGCAGATAGAAAGCGAGAGCCCTCTTGCAGTCGAGTGTATGCAGAACTTCTGAAGCCTGACTGGCATGAGGTCTCAGGAAGACGGTTGGCAGAATCACCTCCTGATTGAGGTGGAAATCTGAGACAACCTTCAGTAGAACTTGGGGTGGGTGCAAAGGACCACCCTGTTCTTGTAAAACCTGGTGAAGAAAGCCCTCGGCCATGAGGGCTTAAAGTTCGCTGACTTGCTGTGTTGAGGTCAGTGTCACCAGGAAAACCACCTTCCAGGAGAAGTGCTGGAGCAAGCACGTTGCCATCGGCTTGAAGGGCAGCTGCATGAGCATGATGTTCATGTCCCATTCTGCCAGGGGAGGCTATATGGGGGAGGTTTTGGACAACAGGAGGCCCTGCATGAAGCGGGAGACCAGAGGCTGGCCTGAGAGATGTTTGCCCTTGATGGGCAAGTGGTTGGCTGATATGGTGCTCAGGTGAACCCTGACTGAGGTGGACTTCAGTCCCACCTGGGAGATGGAGAAGATACTGGAGGACCCAAAAGGAGGAGCAGGAGAAGGGGGTCGATACGGAGCTCGGAGCACCAGATAAAAAACTGCCGCCACTTCAGGGCGTAAGCCTGCCTCGAGTCCTTCCTCGTTGCGAGGACGTCCTCAATCTCCACTGGGAGGTACAGTGAGACTAGAGACTTGTTCAGCCGCCAGGCTGTCAGGGATAGCAAGACCAAATTCGGGTGAAGCACCCGTCCCTCCTCCTGCGTCAGACTGGGGGCACTGCCCAGGGAAACCAAAAGCGCCAACGAGAGCCAGAGTAGAAAGCAGTAACCAAGGCTGTCGAGGCCACGAAGGCGCCACGAGAATCGCCGTAGGCCCAATTTTGTGGAGGGTCCTCACAATGAGAGGAGTGGGGTGAGGGAGGACTCGTACAGAAGCCTGGAGGTCCAGTTCAGGAGGAACGCATCTGGGGCCACCCTGCTCAGGTATGGTATCGGCCCACAGAAGCGGGGAGCTGTGTGTTTGTCGGGCTGGCAAACAGGTCTATGGACGGAGTCCCCCAGAGACAGAACAAGTGGAGCGCCACCTCTGGACTCATGCCATTTGTGTGGGCAAAGCCTGCTGAGCTTGTCCGAGGACATTGTCTTGGCCCGGGAGGTAGACAGCTTGTAGGGTCATGCCCTGACACACTGCCAAGGAGCAGAGGACTGCCTCCCAACAGAGGTGGCGGAAGCCCATGCCCCCCTCATTGTTTATGTAGAAAATAGCGACTCTGTTGTCAGTCTGCACAAGCACTGACCTGCCCTTCAGGTGGTACTCTAAGACCTTCAAGGCTAACCAGACCGCTCAAAGCTCGAGTAGGTTGATCTGCTGTTGATTCCTCGGGTGACCACCACCCCTATGTGTAGAAGTGGTCGCAGTGGGCTCCCCAGCCCAACAGTGAGGCATCTGTCATCAAGATGATTTTGCGCAGATGAGTCTGGAAAGGTATGCCCCAAAGAAGGCTCTGGGGATCCTGCCACCAGACTAGAGTGAGGACCGACTTCCTGCTTGTTCTTGGAGAATTGGCAACACTGCCGATAGAGAGAGGAACAGTGGGAACCAGTGCTGCTTGGGCCACTGAGGTGCTATCAGCATTAGCGATGCTCTGTCGCACT
Organism: Ichthyophis bannanicus; assembly: GCA_033557465.1. Classification (NCBI taxonomy): domain Eukaryota; kingdom Metazoa; phylum Chordata; class Amphibia; order Gymnophiona; family Ichthyophiidae; genus Ichthyophis; species Ichthyophis bannanicus. The sequence continues at coordinate 122,008,257 of CM066050.1, read as the reverse complement.
GGACCTTGAATAGTGTCTTGTCTACCGGGGTGTTGGTGGGAAGGCATACATGAGGCCTTCCGTCCATGAAATGAGGAACACATCTGTTGCCACCTGGTGCGAGCAGAATTGGCAACTGTGTTCTCTGGGCTGGCGAACAGGTCCATTGAGGGGATACCCCAGAGATGGAACAGCTGTGAGGCTACCAGTGGATCCAGGTGCCACTTGTGTGGCTGGAAGACCTTGCTCAATTTGTCCATTAGGGTATTGTCCTGGCCTGCAACATAGGAACAGAGGGCTACTGCTTCCTAGCAGGAGGGGGTACGACCCTGTAACCCCCGTTTGTTCACATAGAACATTGAGACCAGATTGTCAGTTCGGATCAGCACCAAGCAGTGTTGGTGGCAGAAGGCTCGGAGGAATAGGTATATTGCCCGGAGTTCTAGCAGGTTGCTTTGCAAACAGGATGCCTTCCAGAACCAGCAGCCTTGTCTCTGGAGGATCCCGCAATGTGCTCTCCAGCCCATTATGAGGCATTCGTGGTGAGGACCTTTTGGGGGTTGGGTGCCTGGAAGGGCATCCTGGCATGGATTCTGCTACCATCTGAGGGAGTCCACCAGCTGACGGGTCACCTTCACTCTGTCCCTGAGCCTGACTGTGGCTTGAGTCCACTGAGAGCAGAGGCACCATTGGGCTTCCCTCATGTGCAGGCATACATACAGGGTCATGTGGACTGTGGAGGCCATATGTCCCAAAGGCGAAGTAGGAGCCGGACAGGTAGTGTCCAGCATCTGTGTACCTCTGTGGCTAACTGAGGTGTTCTGACCTCTTCTGGGGAGGATGGCTTTTGCCTGGAGTGTATCTACTTGCATCCCTATGTACTCTATGTGCTGGGCTGGAGTGAGGTGGTATTTGGGGTAGTTTATGACGAACCCCAGGTGCTGCAGGGCATTGAGGCGCCCAGTGGCGTATTGTGCTTCTGCAGCCATGTCCCCCTTTATGAGCCAGTCATCCAGGTAGGGGAAGACAAACCCTTGGAGCCGAAGGTGGGCTGTGACCACCATGAGACACTTTGTGAAGACCACTGGCAAAGAGGACAGACCGAAGGGCAGCACCCTGTATTGGTAGTGTTGTCCTCCCACCACAAACCAGAGGTATTTTCTGCGGCTGGGATGAATTAGGATGCAAGTGTGGGCATCTTTTAGATCTAAGGACCATAGCCAATATCCCTGCTGGAGGAATTGCAGTAGTGTCCAAAAGGGACAGCATCTTGAACTTCTCCCTGACCAGAAACCTGTTGAGTTCTCGCAGGTCCAGGATGGGCTTGAGGCCTCCAGTCCTCTTGGGAACGAGGAAGTATCTAGAATAGAAGCCTGTGCATCAGATGTTATGGCACTGGCTCGACTGCTTGGTCATTGATTAGGCCTGCTAGCTCAGTGAGAAGAAAGGTCTGGTGGGCTCCTCTGGGAAGTATGTGGGTGGCACCCGATGTAGGTGGAGGAAATAGTACTCCTTGACTACCTGTAACACCCAGGTGTCTGTAGTGATGATTGTCCACCTGTGGGCGCACATGGCTTGTCCCCCCCTGTGGGCAGCAGAGGACCTCAGGGGGGGGGGGGAGGAGATCACGCCCAGGCAGCAAAAAGCTCCCCCCCCCCCCCCCAGGCTGGGCTGGGGCCTGGGCTCTCTGTTTTGGGACCATGTCCCTGTCCTTTGTTGCTGGCCCTGTTGAGGGACCAAGAAAGTCTGAAGTGTAGAGTACCGCTTAAGCCTCCTTTCTTCCTTGGGAAGAAGGGCTTTTTCCCCAGGGCTTTCTTCCAAGGGTGCAGAGGTCTTTTTAGAGAGTCTGGTTCTCAAATACTATGTCTCTATCTTTGCTGCCTTATCTGCCATGGGCTTCCCAAATAGATGTCCCCTGAATAGGTGAAAACCTATCAGTTTGTGCTGTACTCACTGTTCCAGATCAGAGGACTGCAGCCACTGCTGGCAATTATTGCTTAAGTCCCGCCAGCAATGGAAGTTTATCACCTCATTGATAAGAGGGTAGACACATACTGTGGAGAAGATAAGTGTCTGAGTTTTATAGATCAGCGGTTTTTGAAAAATTTTTGTATGATATTGACTTTGGACATTTATCAACTACAGTCTTATGTTTTGGAGGTGGTGTTTTTAACACTTGTAATAGTGATATTTATATGGGACACTGTTTTGATACCTCTTGGACTAGTGGAAAAAGAGAAAAAAATTATATATATATAAAAAAACCAAACATAGTATGAGAAAAAATGAGAAAAACATTAATCCAAAATAATTTAAAGGCATGAGATATTGGGTCGTTGATGTGAACAGCAGTTCAGCAAAGGTGTTGATTTTCAGACCTTGCAAGTGACTGCGGAGTTTTATACTGAGACCCAAGAGCCTTTAAAAACATTGTTGGTTCCTACTGGGTGAATATTTAAGCAATATAACCAATTTTTACTTGTTTTGTAGTGATTTGCTTAATAAATTTGACCGCATATAGTAAGGCATTAAACCCTAATAGAGGCAGCCAAGGCATGAACATTGTGGGCAGTGACATGACCTTCAAGGGATAGTTTGCATTTTGTTTTCTTATGATAAAGCAGATCTGCTATCCATTTAGAAAGGGTACATTTGGATACTGGCAACCCTAAGTGACTGGGATCAAAGGAGATGAACAGAACCTTTACAGTGCTCAACTGTCCTTTGAAGATAGAATGCCAAGGCCTGTTTGCAGTCAAAGATATGGAGGGGTTGCCTCTGCCCTAGAGGAATGTGGTCTAGGGAAAAAGACAGTAAGATAGACTGACTAATTCAAATGGAAAGGAGACACCACCTTGGGCATGAAATATGGGAGAGTCCGAAGGATCCAGGTATAAGGCAGGTCTGCCACCAACATCTGAAGCTCACTGATGCGCCTAGCTTAAGTGCAACAAGGAAGATGACCTTCCAAGAGAGAAAAGCTTTAGTGAGGTTGTGGCTAAAGGTTCAAAAGGCAGCTTAAGGAGTGGTCTTAACAAAATATTAAGATCCCCAGCCTGATAGGAGGCTTAGTCAATAAGAGCCCTCTCATGAAACCCATCACAAGCGGTTGTGAGGAGATAGGCTGCCCATCCAAGGGATGGTGAAGCAGCAATTGTACTGTGAACCCCCACTGAGTTTGTCTTGAGACCAGAGGACAAAAGATGAAGATACTGAAGGAGCGCTTCCACAGGAGCTGAGAAGAGATTAAGATCCTTCAGGGAACACCAAGTGGAGAACCTACGCCACTTGAAGTCATAGGAACATCTGGTGGACAGTTTCCTGGAGGCTAGCAGGACCTGCTTTTCTTCCTGAGGAAAGTTAATATCTCGCAACACTATGCTTTCAGCAGCCAAGCCATCAGATGGCGACAGTGTGGATTGGGATGGAGTGGCATCCCTCCCTCCTGTGAGAGGAGATTGGGAGCTGACTTGAGACTCAGGGGGCGAGTCTGGAACAGATGTAGGAGAGGAAATCAGTTGATGTGGCCAGCATGGAGCTATTAGGATCAGGTGGCCCCTGTCTGCTTGAAATTTGAAAAGCATTTTGGGAATCAGGGGTATGTGAGGAAAGGCATATAGGAAATTCTGACCCCAGTGAAGGTGGAAAGTATTCACTTGTTAGAGTTTGGGCATTGAGGTCCTGGAGCAAAAACGAGGTAGTTTGGCATTTTGCGGAGTGGCAAAAAGGTCTATCTCCGGAGTTCCCTGGGTCTGAAAAATGTAGGATATGGTCCCTCCATCAGGGGACAATTTGTGCAGGAGGATCTGACTCAACCTGTCTACTAAGACATTTTGCTGTCCTGGCAGATACAATGCTTGGAGGTGTATCTGATGAGCAGTGGCAAAGAATCAAAGATGGAGAGAGTCTCCTTGCAAAGGGCCGAAGAGCCCATTCCTCCCTGCTTGTACACAGAGAATATAGCTACCTGATTGTCCATCTGGACAAGAACTTTGTGGGCATTGAAGATAGCACAAAGCTCCAGTAAATTTGGAGCTGCAACTCCTGCTCTATCCAGAGGGCCTGAGTGGAGACAGAATCCAAGTGGGCCCCCACAGCCCAGTTTGGAGGCATCATTGTCAGGATGCACAGATGTGGACGCATCTGAAAAGGTGATTCTACGAGGAGATTTTCTGGGATAGACCACTACAGAAGGGAGTCTGAGAATGTCTGACTTGGATCTGGTCCCAGAGGAGGCAAGAGTCCACTGAGCTGTCCGCATGTGCAGATGAGCACATGAAACTACATGCATTGTAGAAGCCATATGGCCTAGATGTTGTAGCATCTCCTTGGCCAAGAGATTGTCTTCAAGCCTCACTTGAAATGTACTAGATGAGGACAACGGTCAAGGGCATTCCTACTCCAGGACCATCAAGTGTCTAGAAGAGCTCCTACGAATTCCAGTTTGAATGGGAACTAGATGGATTTTGGAAGATTTTTTTACAAATCCAAGATCCTGCAGTACCTGCATTGTACAAAGGGGGAGGGGGGGGGTAATAAATGAACTTCCTGAGAAGTGGCTGCCCTTATTAGCCAGTCGTCTAAGTAAGGGAAGACTAATATTCCAAGTGTCCTTAGATATGCAGCTATGACTTCCATAGACTTTGTGAAGACTCTTGTGACAGAGGCATGTCCAAAGGGAAGGACTTTGTATTAGTGATTTCCCTGGAAGATGAAGCATAGATACTTTGTGTTCTGGATGAATGAGGATGAGTATATGCTTTTTAGATCTAGAGAACAGAGCCAGTCCTGACTCTGGAAATAAGGTAGTGAGACCATTTTGAATTTCTCTCAGACTAGAAACTTGTTTAGGTTCCTGAGGTCTAAGATGGGTCTGTACCCTGTTTTTCTTTGGTATGAGAAAGTAAGGAGAATAGAACTCCATCCCCTGTTGGGATGTTGGAATCTCAATGGCACACTGACAGAAGTGAGATGATCTCTTGCTGCAGGACAGCAGTGAATGGGGGTTGAGAATGATATTCTCCCACTAGAATGGAGGGGGTTTGCTTTGTAGATGAAGCTTGTAACCTTCTCACACTATGGTTAGCGTCCACTGCTTTGAGGTGATATATGGTCATAACGGCAAAGTCTGCCTGCTATCTGGAGGGGGTGGAGTTCTCCAGAGGCAGGGTGGCTATTTTCTCTAGGAAGATGTCAAAAACACAGGTGCAGACTGGGCCTGCACAGCTGGTTGGGTTTAGGAGCCTGTAGCTTCTTCTGTTGCTTAGGGGGCTGTTGCTTCCTCTGGGTACCCTGAGGTTGGTACTGAGAAGCTGGGGGTAAGAAGGGTAAAATGTCTTACCATAGAAAGGCTTCTTTGCAGCTGCTTTTTTCTTGGAAGGGTTGGCAGTAGCTTTGGAAAGCCTATTGAGAGTGGTATTCTCAGATTGAGAGGCCTTATCTTGCCAATCCTTTCCAAACAGGTTCTCACTAGTACAGGGAATATGACCCAGTTTGTCTTGAACCCACTGCCCTATTGACAAACTTGGAAACATTTTGGGCATGTCTGACTAATGTAAAATAAAGTCTGCCCTCTTATCATCCGGGAGAAGAGGAGATTGATTCCAGAACCTTAGTTACCTCTTTAAGGAACATACCAATGTAGAGTATGTATTTAACAGGCTTTTGGTATAACGTTTTTCTACCAGTCAAAACAAAGCACAATTAACAAAGGTTACATTGAACAAGGGTAAAGTGGGCAAGGGAGTAGTGGGGTGTACATGCGCAGGATGGAAGGGGGAGTTGATAGATATATGAAATGTGGGCTGAAAGCATAGAGACAAAAAACACGACCAAAAGGTACTGAGGGTTCTCGATTCCCTGCCGGGGGCGGGGGGGGGGGGGAACTGGAGGAGTGCATCTTAAAAAAACCCTCTTAATTTGACACATAGCCGATTCCACTACCATTGAGTAGTGTGGAAGCTGTGTTTTCTGGAACCCCAGGCTTTCTGGTACCAGATATATGGTATTGAGTCGTCAAGTATGGGGAGAAATGGTGAGGGGCATTTCCCACTTCTGGAGCATAAGATCCTGGAGTATATGGCAAATAGGCAGAGTAATCGCCTCCTTAGGGGCTGTACGGTATTGGAGAATCTCTAATTCCTCTGCTCGGGGTTCTTTCTCTGATGTAGGAGTAATGGATAGGCCTCTTGCCATATCCTTGATAAACTCTGGGAAAGACATCCTCGGGAGGGGACATGCGCCATTGTGGCAATGGTGAGGCCTCCAGAAGACTATGCATTTCTCAGACACTGATCAATTCATCACCCAAAGAACGGGAATCTGCAGAATCAAAGTATTGCCGGAAGCGATGCTCCTGCTCTTGTAAGGTCCAGTACCAACTGAGATTAGTACTGGTTTAAGAGACTTCCATACGGCATCTCGGGATCAGGAACAGAATCTAGGGCCAGTATGGGCAGCAGTGTGCCAAGTGGCATGACATCCAATACCAACTGCATTGGTAGCATTGATTGTACCAGCACAGATACCGCCAGTAATGTCTTGACCAGTACAGACACCGCTAACACAGTTGCTAGACTCCACTCAATGGCCAGCATACGCTGATCCATAGAGCTTGCTAATGCCTGGATATCGGTACCAGAAGTATGGGCTACCGTTCCAGAGCATGGCACCAGGAGCTCACCTGAGATAGCCTCAGGAACATCCTGGAGCACTTTGGCGACTGTGGAGGGGAGGTCCTCCCACTGGGGTAGTTTGGCCAGTCGATCCAACTCCAGGGCAACGCTTGAGGCATCTCTATGTTTAAACAGATCTACCCTTGGCCTGTTTTGGAGGAAGACATGGGTTTTGATAACTGAGATTCATGTGAGGAAGATGCTCTCCATGACGAAGTAGCGATTGAAACCGCATCTGAGGCAAAAAGGAAGCTAAGTTTTGCGCCCTGATTCAGTAGGCCTCTGTCATCTTCTTGCATAAGGGACATTCAGATGGCTGGTGATCTGGGCCAAGGCATTTAAGACACCAGTCATGGGTATCAGTAGCAGAGATAGTGCTACCACACTTAGAACATTTCTTAAAACCACTGGTTGGTTTTTCCATCGTGTCAGACTGCATGGAATGCCTAAGGTGGTGTTGATGCACCTGAAAGAATTAAAAAGTTTTGTTTTGTTTTTTTAAACAGAAAGACAGACAAATAGAATCCAAGAGATCGGTTCCGGCATTGATGGGAAGGCAGACGCACCCACAAAGAACAAAAAAGAATGAAGAAAATTTCTGTGGTGACCGGATTTGCTTCCTGTTGGCACTGCTGAAAACAAAGAATTGAGGAGACAGTCACAAAGGCGGGAAGGCAGCAGCGCAGACACAGTGATATGCACCCAAAAAGCTCTTACTGGACGCTGGGGAGCATTCCTGTGTGGGCTCCGTCGGTACCAAAGTCACCCATATGTGAAAACTACATTCCTGCTTATTCCTGGAGATAAATCACTTTTTCTGGTGAAGACTGGACAATGTTCTATGGGCTTTGTGAAAAAAAGGAGACTTAGGCAAGATGGCACCCTTGGGTGGGAAGTGGACCATGCATATGTGGCGCAGCTCCCAAAGGCTCTTTGAAAGTTGGAAGATGCTTCTCCACAGGCTCAGGCAATGCCATTATTAAAAGCAGTGTTAGATTACCATATTCAAAACAGCAGATATAAATACAGTTACACCACAGATTTTCTAGAATCCTTGGTAACAAAGCCTTGCTGGATTATCCGTTTTGCTGTACCACCAGAGGTCAGGGCCGTACCAAGCCATAAATGCACCCTGTGCGACTTGCACATCTAAGCATGCACCCCCCCTCCCCACATCGCAGGTCTTGTCATTTGCTCCATGCCTAGCATTTCACCTCATCTTACCCCATACCTCCATGTCCAGCCAGCTCCCCTGGCTGCCTGCCCTTGCCCTGCCGCATTTTGTGTTCCCTTAGCTGCGACAGCAGCAGCAGGAGGACCTACAATTGGTAACAATGCAGGTCTCTCTAATTCCGCACTTGCATGCTGGTCTGATACCTCCCTCCTCTGACGGGAACCTACAAAAGAATGGGAAGGATCAGGCCAACATACAAATATGGTGTCTAAAAGACATGTGTATTTTTTCCCCCCAATTGAAGTTCCTGCTGCTGCTGCTGTCACCATCAAGGGAACATGAAAAGCAGTGGCAGGGCAAGGGCAGGCAGCATGAGGTGTGAGAGCAGAGAACCGGCAACTGTTTTTTTTTTTAATCTGGACAAAAAGAGGTGCTGGACCATCAGTTGCTGGAAAATGGGTGGTCTATCTGTATTTAGTACTGGCTGTCACCGTTTCTTTGCAGCTTGAATTTTTAAACATTTCTCTTTACAATGGAAAATGGAGAAAACATTTGTGGAAAACCATAAAGTGTAGTTACTTACCTGTAACAGGTGTTCTCCAGGGACAGCAGGAATCAGTTCTCACATATGAGTGACGTTGGCACCGACTGAGCCCGTGCGGAGCATTTCCCCACCACGCATGCGTGATCCCCCTTCCCAAGGGTGCCATCTTGATCAGTCAGATGACATAGCTCATGCAAAGGATAAAAATCCAGAAAAAAAAAAAGTGGGCAACTCCAAGGGGAGGTAGGTGGGTTGTGAGGACTGATTCCTGCTGTCCCTGGAGAACACCTGTTACAGGTGAGTAACTACACATTCTCCAGGAACAAGCAGGAAGTCAGTCCTTGTATATGGGAATCCCCAGCCACAAGCTACTGAAGACCCATAGAATGCCACGGTGAGCCGTGAGCGGAAACTGGTAACGGAAGGACAGCCCGAGGACCCTGGGTCCCTGGAAGACCATACTCCTAGTAGCTGCAGAAGGAGGGTCATAGGGCCAGAATTGCCTAAACCCTGAACAGATTATGAAGTACAGCCTGGCCGAAGGCACTGTCCCTACGGGATTCCCTCTCCAGGCAGTAATGCATCACGAAGGTGTTAGCCGAAGACCAGGTTGCAGCTTGGCAGATGTCTGCCAGAGGCAGAGTGCAAATGTGCCACCAACGCTGCCCACACAATGGCACCGTGACATGGCAGTCCAACGGTAGCCCAGCCTGAGCGTGGACGAAGGCAATACAATCCACCACCCAGATGGAAAGGGTCTGCTTAGTGACTGAGCCCCAAATGGGCAGGGTCATAGGAGACGAAGAGCTGCTCAGATCTGCGGAGGACCTGCGTGCGGTGCAGGTAGAAGGAGAGAGCCCTCCTGCAGTCGAGGGTGTGGAGGATCGCCGACGCCTGGTCAGCGTGAGGCTTCGGAAAGAAAGTCGGCAGCACTATCTCCTGGTTGAGGTGAAAATCCGAGACAAGCTTCAGAGAAATTTGGCATGCGTTCGGAGAACCACACGGTTCCTGTAGATTCTTGTGTAGGGTGCGTCAGCCATCAGGGCCTGGAGCTCACTGACCCTCTGGGTCGAAGTGAGGGCTACCAGAAAGACCACCTTCCAAGAAAGGTGCCAAAGCGAGCTGGACACCATCGGCTTGAAGGGTAGTTGGGTGAGTCACATGAGGACAACATTGAAATCTCACTCCGCCGGAGGTGGTCATATGGGAACCCTGGAAAGCAGCAGCCCACATATGAAGGGGGAAGTCAGTGGCTGGCCCATAAGGGGTCCGCCCTCTACTAGGTGGTGGTTGGCTGAGATCGTGCTCAGATGGACCCTGATTGAGTTGGTCTTCAGATTTGCCTGCAAGAGATGGAGTAGATACTGCAGGACCAGGTGGGTGGGGCAAGAGAACAGGTCAGCCTGTACCTCTGAGCACCACACCAAGAACAGATGCTACTTAAAAGGTATAAGCCCTCCTAGTTGAGTCCTTGCGAAGCCAGCAATATGTCCTCAATCTCCGCTGGGAGACGAAGAGGGGCTAGCATGACCTGCTCAGCTGCCAAGCCGTGAGGAATAGAGACCTCAGGTTCGGGTGAAGCAGGAGGCCCCTCATCCTGTGTCAACAAGCCCGGTGCGCTGCAGAGAACTGGAGGCTCTGACAAGAGGCGAAGCAGCAGTGGGAACCAGGGTTGCTGAGGTCACCAAGGGGCCATGAAGATCACCGACGCCCCATCCCACTGAATCTTGAGGAGAGCCTGCACTATGAGTGGGGTGGGAGGAAACGCATATAGAAAGCCGTGTGTCCACAGCTGCAGGAAGGCATCAGAGACTTCCCTGCTTGGGTGGGGAACCAGGCCACAGAACCGCGGGAGCTGCGAATTTGTAGGGCTGGCGAAAAGGTCCGGGACCGGAATTCCTCCAGCACCAAAACAGCCACTGCACTGTCTGCAGGCAGAGATGCCACTCGTGTGGCTGGAAGATCTGACTCAGTCTGCCAGAACATTATCCCGACCTGGGAGATAAGTAGCCTGTAGGGCTATGCCTTGGTGGCTTGCAAAGGACCATAAGGCTACTGCCTCCAGGCAGAGGCTGTGAGGGCCGGTGCTGCCCTGCTTATTCATATAGAACATTGCCAACTGGTTGTCCATCTGGACAAGCACCATCCGATGGTGGATGCAGTGCCTGAACATCTGGAGTTCAAGGAAGTTGATCGGCAGCCGGGACTCCTCAAGAAACCATGTCCCCTGCATGCCAAGCTCACCACCGTATGCTCCCCAGCCCGTCAGAGGTGTCTGTGGTCAAGACCACATCATGCTGTGGAGCCTGGAACGGCATGCCTCAAAGCAGGTTCCTGGTGTCCTGCCACCAGCTGAGGGACTCAAGACAGCTGGGGAGAGACCAAGATGGCGTCTGAGACAGCCTGTCGCCTCTGCCCGAGTGCGAAGGCACTACTGCGCCGCTTGCATGTGCAGGCAGGCGTCAGGGACGATGTTGACTGTCGAAGCCTTATGGCCGAGAATCACTCGGGCAGAAAATGTCACAGTGCTGAACTTCTGGAGGCCAGAGCTATGAAGTGGTCTGCCCTGTCCTGGGGAAGGAAGGCAGTCACCCGCTGAGGGTCAAGGCATGCACCGATGAAGTCCAGGGATTAGACCGGAGAGGTAGGACTTCAGGTAATTCACCACAAAGCTGAGGTGCTCAAGGAGATGGATGGTGCGGGCTGCGGCCCACTGCGCTTCTTCGGCCATTTCCCCTGTAACAAGAGTCTAGATAGGGGTAGACAAAAGTGCCCTGTAACCGAAGGTGGACTGTGGCTACTGTGAGGTGCTTGGTGAACACTTGCGGAGCAGACATGACGCTGAAGGGGAGCTCCCTGTATTGGGGCAGTGGTTCCCTTGTATTCTGAAGCACAAGTATTTTCTGTGCTTCGGGTGGACCAGGATGTGAGTATACACATCCCAAGGTCCAAGAAGCATAGCCAGTCGCCCTGCTGGAGGAAGGGCAGCAAGGTGCCAGGGGAGAGCATTTTGAACCTCTCCCGCACCAGGTACTTGAGATTTCTTAAAAAACGAGAATGGGTCAGAACCCACCCATCCACTTTGACACAAGGAAGTAGTGAGAGTAGAAACTGCAAACTGAGGTGCGGTGGGACCACTCACTGCTTGTTCCTGGAGAAGGTTGGCAAGCTCCTGCACCAAAAAGACCTGGTGCACGGGGAGCAGAGAGCTCCGCCGGACAGAAGGGTGGAGGAAGCCAGTCCAGGTGAAGGAGGTAACCCTCCCAGATGACCTGGACAACCTAGGTGTCTGAGGTAACAGACTCCCACTGGGGAGCAAAGTGGACTAAGCACCCTTCCACTGGTAGCTGGGTCGCCAAAGGGAGAGCGGCTATGCCTCTGGTGTCAAAACCTGGGGCCGACTGGGCCAGAGTCTGGCTTTTGGGGCATTTTGGCTTACATGGATTCTGGTGGCTGCTCTTGCCCTATATGCCTTGAGGTGGAGCCGGTGCCAGAGGGTAAGATGGGTAGCCCTGATAGGGGAGACCCTTCCTCTGAAAGAAAGGCGTTTTGTCCTGTTGCTTCTTCCATGGGAGGGAAGAGGTCTTCCGGGAGAGACTGGTATGGATTATGTCTATCGATATGCCAAACTGTTCACCCAGGCACGGTATATAAGCAACTTTTCTTGGACCCATTGTTCAAGGTCCGAGGACTTGAGCCAGGCCTGTTGCCTGGCCCCAATACCTGCAGCTGCTACCTCAGCAGAGGACTCGAAACAGTTGTATGCAGCGTGAAAAAGATACTTCGAATAGTCCCCCACTGATTTCAGTAGGGAATGGAAACAGCAGAGGTAATCGCCCTCGAGGCCCGCCTGGAAACCACCGAGTTCCTTTGTGAGGTCACAAAGGAACATACCTATATATAGCTGGTAAACCTGGATGCTGCAAGCCATCATGGAACCTTGGTAGGCCTTTCGCCTGAGGGCATAGACGGCACGAGACTATCTGCATTTATATCCTGCTTTTCACTGGGTCAAAGCGGTTTAACATAATGGGGGGGGGGGGTGTGGGACGACAATCAAGTTGACAGAAAGAGGGAGGGGGCTGTCACCAGGGGGATAACAGTTGATCTTTACAGAAAGCAACAATACTAGACAGCAGATGTTTTTCGGTAGTCTTAGATGGTTGCTGGGGGGGATAGGTCAGAGGGTTCGGGTGAACAGTTATTGAGAGATGTCTGTTTCAGGTCCAAGATATTTATGAAACAGGATGGTTTTTAGCTGTTTCCGGAATGTGGAAAGGTCTTTGGTGTTTTGGAGCTTTCTCGGGAGGGAGTTCCAGAGGGAGGGTGCGTACAGTTCAAATGCTCTGTTGCAGGTTTGCTGATTGAACTTAGTTCGTTCGTGGGGGATCGTGAGAGTGTTGCTGATGGTCTGACGGGTTGGTCTGTTGAGAGTGGGGTGAGTAGGGTGAGGTAGCAGAGTCTGGAGTTGTGTGGTTTGGGTTTGATGTAGAGCTTTGTGGATAAGTAGGAGGGATTTGTATTTAATCCTTACTTTGAGGGGCAGGATGTGAAGTTCTCTCAGGACTGGGGTGATGCGATTGTGTTTTTTTGCCTTCTGGATGATTTACAGTGGTGTTTAAGGCAGTTCGTAGGGGGTTGGTGTGGGTGGCAGGTAGTCCGTGATAAATTGCATTGCAGTAGTCCAGGTGGGGGAGTGTCATGGCCTGCATTACTGTTCTGAAGTCCTGTGGGTTGATGAGTGGTCTGAGCCGTTGTACTGTCTTGCTTTGTGGAATATTGTTCTGGCCATCTTTTTGATCTGTTTGAATGTAAGGGTTTCATCAATGATTACCAAGTATTTTATGTGGGGTTGGACTTGTATTTGGGTGGTTCCCAAGGTGATGTTTGGGTCCTTGGTCACAATGAGGGCTTTCGGGGGGTTTTTTGGGGTTTTTTTTTTAATGTTTTAATGTTGGAGGAGAGGTTCTCTTGTAGCCAGTTGGAAACATTAATAAAGCAGCCTGATAGGTGATTGTTGGGTTTGTGGTTGTGATGGGTCCATAAAGCATTAAGTCATCTGCATAGATATGGTAGTTGATGTTCTGAGTGAGTATTACTGAACAGAGTGGCTGTAGGTAGATATTGAAGAGCATCGCGGATAGTGTGGAGCCTTGGGTACTCCTTGGTGCTGTCAAAAGGGAGGGAGGTTGCCATGCTTGTGTGGATCAGCTGTTGTCTTAGTCAGGTAGGAGTGGAACCATTGTAGTACGATGTCCTTGATGCCAATCTCTTATTTTATTTATTTAACAGTTCTTCTATACCGCTCTATTTTAGATCAGAGCGGTTTACATTTAATATCAACTATACAACGCAAGGAACTTTGAGTTGTATTTACAATAAACAGGGAGATCAACTTGGAAATAACTGGGGGAAACTCTTGTAGTCTATGTAGTAATGTGTCGTGGGAGATGGTGTCAAATGCTGCGGATATGTCTAGAAAGATCATGGCATCTCTACCTGGGGGGGGGGGGGGGGGGGCAGGACGACTCAAGAGTGGGCCTTTGGACTCTGCTTCTGCATGGCAGATTCCACTACCATTGAGGTGTGGGGGAGCTGTACCTTCCAGAAGCCAGGCCCCTGCACATGGTCTCCAAACAAACACTTACTGACAATGGGGATAGACGCAGGCGTCTCCTACATGAGGAGGAGCAGCTGGGTCAAAATGGATGAGACTGGGACAGTGAGGGATTCCCTCGGTGGAGCCTCGTATTGTAAAAAATATCAGAGTTCCTCCGCATGGGGCTCCCTCCTTGGATTGTGTAGAGAACGCCAGGGCTTGAGCAATGTCCCGCACAAATTCCAGAAAGGAGGTATCTTTGGGAGGTGACCGCTGCTTCTGGGTAGGTGGGAAGGGATCAGAGGAGAGGTCCTGATGAGCCTGGGATTCAGCGGAAGTATCCCTGTCAGATTCCAAGTCTGAAATCTCCAAGGTGGACTCTGAACTAGGCTGCTCGAGCAGAGCCTGAGGTGCACTGGGCTTTTGAGGCCGAAATCCCTCTGGATCCAGAGGTGCTGGCTCAGGAAGATCTTGCACCCGAGGACCAGGACGGAGATAGAGACTTCTGCTGGGATCCCTCACGAAGCCTCTGGCTCTCTGGGGTTGTCGCGGCAGTTGGGGGGGGGGGGGAAGGAACGGGACATCACAGGCATCGCCCTCGAGGTCTCAGGGCACGTGTCAATGGGGCCTGGCATCAGCACCAGCTGGGCAGCAAAGAAGGCAGAAACACTGTGCTCCAGGGCCAGCATTCGGGCCTCCCACTCGGGAGTGAGGCCCTGTGATGCAGACACTGGAGTAACCAGGTCAGGCATCAAGGAGAAGAGGGTGTCCTCGCTGGGATGACCCTCAGGAGACCAGGTGCCAATCGCTGAAGGCTTTCGTATCTGTATGGGGTGCCTTTCGTGATAGCTTCTTCTGACTCTAGAGACTTCCGAGGAGGGCTAAGGGACCGAGCACGAAAACTCATGCTTGTCCAGAGCCCCTGATAGGGTCCTTGAGGCCTTCCTCTCCCTTTCGAGGGATCCCTGCTCAGCGTGGTGCCGGGGGAGTGGAGTGGCTGCAGGAGACCCAAGAGGCGGAGGATTGGTGGAGCAGAAGCTACCGGGGCCATCTTGCAGAAAATATCATCCAGTTTCTGCTTACAGCTCTGGATGGCCTTGGAGGACATCTTTTTTTCAGAGGGAGCAGAGCTCTGGCTTATGGTCTGCTCCCAGACACCAGAGAAACAGCAGTCATGGGTGTCTGAGGGACATGTTTTTGGAGCATGTCACTTTTTGAAACCAGAGGCCATGGGAGCAAAAAAGGATCCCAGCAAGGTCGAAGACCTTCAGTTCGGCCAGCAGTTGAAAAGGGCGTGAAAATGCACTGGATACGAATTTACGAAGAAAAAAGAAAAAGGAACAGAGTCCTGGGGTCCACTGCCAAAGCAAGGGCACTGGGATGGTAGGAAGAAGACGGGAAATCAGAATAGAAGACAATATGAAAACTTTTTCCCCGAGGTGTAGGGATGTGCATCTGAAGGGCTCTGTGGAAAAAGGGAGACTGATCAAGATGGCATCCTTGGGCAGGAAGGGAATCACACATGCGTGATGGCATTCCCAAAGGCTTTCTTTGAAAGCTGGGGAAATGCTCCATGCAGGCTCTGTCGGTGCTGACATCACCCATATGTGAGGGCTGACTTCCTACTTGTTCCTGGAGAAAAAATAGTTTTTCCACTGTTTGTCTCCTTCATAGTACAAATAATGTTTGTCAATGGATCAGTAGCATTCACACTAACCATGGTAGAATAAGAACAAAGTCTAGTTTAACGCACAAGCAAGCTTTGGACATGCCCACAAATATATAGTGCTCATCTTGTGAAGTCGAGCAGACAATTACATTTAAACACACTCAGCAAAAGTTTTAAAGTACTTTGGGGCATAAAATGAGTTAACATTGCCACAGTCAAATAAATACTTACTCTGGGTCAAAGTGTGCCGTCCTACATAATGTACTTTTTTCCTCTACTCATTTTGAGATCAAATTCACTTATCAGAGCAGTTAAAGCAGGCTTTAATAAAACCATATCAATATTGTATCTATCAATGGGAAGGTGAAATCAGGCCTTACCTGCTAATTTCCTTTCCTGGAGACCCTCCAGCCCACACATGAGGATTACGCTCATCCACCAGCAAATGGAGACCGAGAACCAAAAGCTCAAAGCTTTCTTAAATAGCCTGTACTCCCCTGCAGCGTAGGTATGAAACTCAAAGCCGCCATGCCAGATGGCTCCGCAACCTTTTGACATGGGCACCGATGACTTCAAGCTTGATGTCTGCTCCATCGAGGAGGGGTCCTCAATCAGGATGGCCTCAGGCCTTAGAGGCTGGTTGCCTGCTGCCAACGATTCCTTCTGGGGCAGCTTGTAAGGCTGCTCCCGCTCCAACCTCTGACACACGCTGGCAACTGAGGCCGGGTGTGGGATTTACCCACTTTCCCAGACCCATCCTCTGAAGGGGCCTTCGAGCTCTTCTTGATTCCCACTTCTGGGAAGTTCCTCTGAGAAACTGTGGTCATGGGACTCCGACATAGCCTGGGCCCCTGGAGGGTGCCTGGGTTCCAAAGGGGGCCTTGGAGTGTGGTGTTGCCGGGGATCCTGCTGCAGAGTTGGATCTATAGAACAACTTCTCCTGCTGCAACTAATGGTTCGATGGCCTTTGCGGACATGGACTTATAGGTCACAGTCCAAGTTGTCGTGGTCCAGCCTGAGGCAACAGAGGCAGTAGTCATGTGGGTCAGTGAGGAACATCTTACTGCACTGATCACATCTTTTGAAGCCACTGGAAGCCATGGGAAAAACAAGTCTTTGGCCCCAGATGAGGGTCAGATGCCTACCAGCCATAAAAGGGCACAAAGCGCCAGTTGAGGGACACAGGAAAATAAAATAAAAAAACAGGAAAAGAAAACAAACCCAAGGAATGATGTCGAGGCGAGGTGGCTCAGGGCGGGAAGAGGAACCAGTATACTTATCGGAAAATCATCAAGACAAAAAGACACTTTTTCGGGGAAATGGGAGAGACGTCCAGTGGGCTCCACAGAAAAAAAGGAGACCAAGGTAAGATGGCACCCTTGGGTGGGAAGAGGACTGCGTATGCGTGGTGCAACTCCCAAAGACTCTTTGAAAGCTGGGGAGATGCTTCTGCGCGGGCTGCATCAGCACAGACGGTCACTCATATGAGAGGGCTGACTTCCTGTGTGTTAACAGGGAAAGGGGACTTACCTCACAATATACAGCACTCCTCCCAAGGGTCCCAGGAGTATCTGGAGACACAGGCTGCAATAAGGGAGCTTCCCTGCTCTCCGAAGCAGCAGACAAAATGGAAGCTGTTCTTACCAAAATTGTAAGTGCTCCAGCCTCTCCTGCATGGTGATTATGGTGCAAAACACCCCTGCAGTTGCCTCTGATGTTGCTGCACCACCAGCTAAGCTCTCCTTAACACACATGTGGCAAAGCCTGACTGCGAATAGCAGGCTCTGGAGGCTGTTGCATGCTTCACATCAGCCCCTCTCTTGTTCAGTCATGTATGTGCTGTATGGGAAAGGTCCACCCCCCACCCCCACTCATCAGTTGTTGCTGCCTCTCCCCAATGCTACTTTTTTTTTTTTTTAAACTTACTCTATCCAGGAACAAAGAGTTCAACCCCTGGACCCCTCCCAGGAGTTGGAGGAAGGGGAGCAGCTAGCTCCTATATACCCTGAGAGTCTAGGGAAGGGACCCAGAACCACCAGGTTCTGCACCCCTGAACTGCAGCCCAGCAGCTACAAACAGTCAGTGCAGGCTATGCTCATCCAACTGCAGGAGTCTGAGAAATACTGGCTCTGCAGGGGAGTACAGGCTACTGGAGAGAGATTTGAGCTTGTGATTCTCAGTCTCCATCTACTGGTGGATGAGTATAATCCATGCATCTGGAATGGACAAGGACGAAATGGAAGTTAAATTTAAAAGAAAACCCCCCCGAAACCACCCCCCCCACACACACACACACTGTAGATAGAGATCTATATCAATGTCCACTTTCAAATGAAGCAGCTTTAGGCAAAGAGGAAATTAGACTTACCTGCTAATTGTTGTTCCTTAAGGAACTCTAGTCCAGTCCTGGAACCATAGAGTTTAGAATCTCCTCCAGCAGCTTTGGAGACTGAAAGATATCATCGCTTTGTTGTCACTGGTATAAATAGGCTAGAACCGCCCCCTTCCACCAGTACCTATTGACAAAGCAGACTTAGCAGAGCAACAAATAAGTAGTTAACAGAACAAAGAACGATTGTTATCAACTAAACTCAAAAGCAACGTGATGTGCTAGGGGGTGGTTTTTTTTTATTTTTTTTTTATTTTAAACACATGCAACTACAATTATAGGGCAACCCCAAGCTCTGCTGTAAAAAGGTTCCTACTGCATCTCCACTCCACTCCCCCCCTCACCCCCAAGAACCCCTTCGTAATTACACTTCAACTTCAGGCTGAACTCCTTAAAATACTGGGAGGGATCCGGGACTGGACTAGAGTTCCTTAAGGAACAATTAGCAGGTAAGTCTAATTTCCTCTTCCTTTACGTCCCTCTAGTCCAGTCCTGGAACCATAGAGGATGTAACAGAGCAGTGAATATCAACGGGAGGGACCTGCAAGCCCAGCCTGAAGTACCGCTGAGCCAAAACGCCCATCCCCCCTCACCTGCA
Organism: Ichthyophis bannanicus; assembly: GCA_033557465.1. Lineage (NCBI taxonomy): Eukaryota > Metazoa > Chordata > Amphibia > Gymnophiona > Ichthyophiidae > Ichthyophis > Ichthyophis bannanicus. The sequence continues at coordinate 121,989,631 of CM066050.1, read as the reverse complement.
CATCAAATCTATAGTGTCTTGCAAAGGAATGTAACGACGACCAAGTCGCCGCCCTACAAATGTCCGCAACTGGCACCAAGCTGACCTCTGCCCACGACGCCACTTGCGCCCTAGTGGAATGAGCTCTGAGACCCTCTGGAACTACCTTCCCCTTTAGAAGGTACGCTGACGCAATAGCCTCTTTCAACCATCAGGAAATCGACGACTTTGCTGCCGCCTCCTTTCCTTGGACCACCAAATGAAACAACCTGTCCGACTTACGGAAAGGTTTGGTTCTGCGGAGATACCTCTTAAGCACCCGCCGAACATCCAGAAGATGCAACCTGCCGGACTTATCCTTCTGCTCCTCCGAGAACACCGGAAGCGACACCACCTGGTTAACATGAAACGCCGAAACCACCTTCGGCAAGAACGCCGGCACTGTATGCAATACCACCTTGTGGCTGAAAAAAAGACAAATACGGCTCCTTACAGGACAACGCCTGCAACTCCGAAATTCTTCTCGCGGAACAAATAGCCACCAAAAAGATTGTCTTCCAACGTCAGATCCTTCAATGAAGCACTGTTCAACGGTTCAAACAGCGTTCCGAGCAAGGCCTCCAACACCAAATTGAGGTCCCACGCAGGTACTGCACTTCGCCGAGGAAGTCGCATGAGCAACACTGCCCATAAAAACCGACGAATGTCACCATGCGCCCCAACAGTTGGCCTTGTATCTTCCCCCGGTAACTGGAAATGGCTGCCAACTGCACCCGCAGAGAACTTGCCGCTAGCCCCTTCTCTACACCATCCTCAAACTCGGCTCTGCCCACCAGGCCTCAAATGTGCCAAACCCGAATGTACACCAACGAAGTGGACTGTCTCTGAGCCTGCAGCAAAGTAGAAATGACCGCTGCTGAATAACCTTTGGCCATCATCCTAGCCCTTTCAATAGCCATGCCGTAAGAGAATAGATTCACCTGGGGCATGTGCAATGGCCCATGAAGTAAGAGGTCCTCCCTTTGAGGAAGTCTCCATGGCTTGTCAACCAGCAGTCGAACCAAGTCCGCATACAGAGTAATTACTCACCTGTAACAGGTGTTCTCCAGGAGCAGCAGGAATCAGTCCTCACATATGGGTGATGTCGGTGCCGATGGAGCAGCCGTGCGGAGCATTTCCTCAGCTTTCAAAGAAAGCCTTTGGGAATTGAAGTGCGCATGTGCGGTCCCCTTCCCGCCCAAGGGTGCCATCTTGCTCAGTCTGATGACACAACTAAAAAAAAAGACAGCAAAAAAATTAGCAAAAATAAAACATAACTGCAACTCCAAGGGGAGGAGGGAGGGTTGTGAGGACCGATTCCTGCTGCTCCTGGAGAACACCTGTTACATGTGAGTAACTACTCTTTCTCCAGGACAAAGCAGGAAGTCAGTCCTCACACATGGGACTCCCCAGCTTAAGGCTACCGGAGACCTCAAGCTGAAAAAATGAGCTCCCTCTAGCTCGTCAGTACGTAATGAAGGAAACTTCTGAGAACGCCCCCGACCGGTAGCCCAACACCAGGGCTGGAGGGTAGGAGTTGCCTAAACCCCAAAGAGATTATGGAGTACTGCCTGTCCGAAAGCACTGTCCCTGCGGGACTTCCTCTCAAGGCAGTAATGGGCCGCAAAAGTCTGGCTTGAAGACCAAGTAGCGGCCCGGCAGATGTCTGCCAACGGAACAGAGCAGAGATGAGCCACTGACGCAGCCTTCGCCCTGACACGATGAGCCGTGACTCGACCCTCCAACGAGAGGCCGGCTGCCCCATAAGCCCAGGCGATACAGTCAGCGACCCATATGGACAAAGTAAGCTTGGAGACAGGTAGCCCCAACCTGTTGGGGTCGAAAGAAACGAAGAGCTGAACAGCCCTTCGATGCTCCCGCATACGGTCAAGGTAGAAGGACAACGCCCTCCTACAGTCCAGGGTATGCAGGACCATCTCAGCCCGGCTGGCATGTGGCCTGGGAAAGAAGGTTGTAAGAACCACCTCCTGATTGAGGTGAAAAGGGGAGACAACCTTAAGAAGAAACTTCAGGTGAGTCCATAAGACTACCCTATTCCTGTAGAACCTAGTGTAAGGGGGATCAGACACTAGTGCCTGAAGCTCTCACTCGCCTAGCAGAGGTAAGAGCTACCAGAAACAAGGTTTTCCAGGAGAGAAAACGGAGAGGGCAGGTAGCCATAGGTTCAAATGGCGGACAAGTAATCCGCTGTAAGACCACATTCAGATCCCACTCAGGGGCTGGTGGATGCAAAGGAGGCTTAAGCATGAGGCCTCTGAGAAAACAAGCCACCAAAGGGTGGTTGGAAAGAGGCCTGCTGTCCACTGGTGAGTGGTGCGCTGAGAGAGCACTGAGGTGAACCCTGACAGTTGGACTTAAGGCCTAGATTGGAGAGGTAAAGCAAATATTGCAATACTACCGCTACCAAGCACGAGAAGGGATTCTCGCTGTGCTGAGCACACCAAAACGGAGAACCTATGCCACTTAAGGAGCGTAGGATTTCCTGGTGGATTGCCGCCTAGAGGCTAAGACTGTCTTCCACCTCGCTAGGCAGGAGTAGGGGAGCCAGGACTACCCTTTCAGCAGCCAGGCCATCAGATGAAGGGACTGGAGATTGGGGTGCAAGAGAGACCCCTGGTCCTGAGACAGGAGATTGTGCTGAATTCCCAGAGGCAGGGAGTGTCCACCGCCAGTTGCAACAGGAGTGGGAACCATGGCTGCCTCGGCCACCTGGGGGCTATCAGAATCATTGAGGCCCTGTCCTTGAGGACCTTGAACAGTGTTCGAGACACTAGTGGCGTGGGAGGAAACGCATATAGTAGGCCTTGGGACCACAGAATCAGAAAGGCATCCGCTGCTACTCTGAGAGGATGCAGTTGTCTGGAACAGAATCTCGGGCGTTGCCGGTTCAGAGGGCTGGCAGAGATCCATGGTGGGGAGGCACCACCTGAGAAAGATCTGCTGAACCACTAATGGATTCAATCTCCATTCGTGTGGTTGCAGGATCCTGCTCAGTCTGTCCGCCAGGTAATTTTCTTGACCGGGGAGGTAGACAGCCTTGGAGGATTCTGTGATTGATGGCCCAAGAGCACAGCCGTTGTGCCTCCTGACAGAGAAGGAAGGAGCCTGTGCCTCCCTGTTTGTTCACGTAGAACATGGCAACTTGGATTGTCTGTCTGGACCAGTACAGACTGGTGAGACGTGAGGTGGGAGAAGGCTCTCAGAGCTAGGCGTATTGCCCGTAGCACCAGGAAGTTTATCTGCTGAGCAGCCTCCCAAGGAGTCCAGAGACCCTGAGTACATGCCCCTTAGCAATGTGCTCCCCAACCTAGAAGAGAAGCATCTGTCGTCAGCACTCGAGAATGCGGAGGGGATTGAAAATCCACTCCGAGAACCAGATTCGGAAGATGAAGCCACCATTGTAGAGAGGAGACGAGCAGGGTGGATACTCTCACCGAGTCTGCAAGGCTCCCTGTGGCCTGATGCCACTGAGTTCGAAGGCTCCACTGAGCAGGCCGTATGTGCAGGGGGGCATTGGGGTGGACTTTGCAAAGTTTATGACAAACCCCAAGTGCTGAAGCAGAGCCACAGTGCGAAGGATGGCTTGACTGGCCTCCTGGGAAGACTGGCCTCTTATGAGCCAGTCGTCCAGGTATGGAAACAAAAGCCTCAGGTAGGCTGCCACCACCGCCAGGCACTTGGTGAACACTCTGGGAGCGGAGTTTAGGCCAAAGGGAAGTACTCTGTACTGGTAGTGGTTTCCCCCCACAACAAATTGAGATATTGTCTGTGGTCTGGATGAATAAGGATGTGAGTATAAGCATCCTTTAGATCTAAGGAGCATAGCCAATCTCCCTGCTGGGAGGTAGGGCAGCAGGATTCCAAGGGTAAGCATCTTGAACTTCTCTCTCCAGGAACTGGTTGAGGTTGCGCAAGTCTAGGATGGGTCTGAGGCCTCCTGTTTTTTGGTACCAGAAAGTACCTGGAATAAAAGCCGTGACCTCTCAGGTGGTGGGGCACAGGTTCCACAGCCTGTTCCTTTAGCAGACTTGCTAACTCCTGAAGGAGTAGGTTCCTGTGCAGAGGAAGTCTTGGAAGCTCCCCTAGAAAATAGGAGGGAGGTACCTGGTGAAAATGAAGATAGCCCTTTTGGACTATATGGAGCACCCAGGTATCTGATGTGACGGCTGACACCTGTGGGCAAAGCGGGCCAGCCGGCCTCCTGTGCTGATGTGAGCCAGCTGAGAAGAGGCGATGCTTGCCGAGTCAAAACCCCCCACCCTGCTGAGCAGGGGCCGGTGTTGGTGGCTTGGGGGCCTTCTGCCCCTTGGCCTGCTGACCCGGTTGGGGAGCTGCAGAGGCCTGATAATGAGGGTATGGTTTATAGGCAGATGACTTCCTTGGGTAAAAGGTCTTTTTTCCCCAAGCCCTTCTGAGAAGGGGCAGAGGTTTTCTGGACAGCCTAGTTGTGGTTAGAGTCTCGGTCTCGAGTTCTGCAGCCTTTTCAGCCATGGGCTTGCCAAAGAGGTTTTTACCTCGGCAGGGGACATCGACCAACTTGTCCTGCACCCATGGCTCGAGGTCGAATGACTGTAGCCAAGCCTGTCGGCGGGCACCGATGCCAGCCCCGGCTACTCAGGCCGAAGCCTCGAAGCCATCGTAGACTGCTCGAGAGAGAAACTTCAAGCACTCTCAAATACCAGTGGACAAGGCTTGGAACCGCTGCAAAGGTTCCTCAGAGAGACCAGCAGAGAACCCGGCAATCTCCTTTGCCAGGTCTCGGAGATACATGCCCATGTAGAGCTGGTAAGTCTGGACACGGCAAGCATAGAGCCCTGGAAGCACTTCTTACTAAGGGCATCCAGGTTCCGGGCCTCCCAGCCGGGAGGCACCGAGGAGTGCATCTTCTGACTTTTCAGTCGATGCATGGCTGATTCCACAACCATGGAGTGGTGTGGTAAATGTGCCTTTTGGAACCCGGGGCTCTTGCGTACTCTATAGATGGAATTGACCCGCTTGCTTAACACCGGCATCGAGGCCGGGGTCTCCCACATGTGGAAGAGCAGCCGCTCCAGCATTGGAGGAACCGGTACAGAAAAGGCCTCCTTTGGGGGAGAGTCATACTGGAGGGCCTTGAGCTCTTCGGCTCGAGGCTCCTTCTCGGGATCTGTGGGGAAGGCCAAGGCCTTGGCCATATCCTGCACGAAGTCCGAGAACCAGGTATCCTCCGGTGGGCATCGTCTCAGAGGCGCGGACTCTGGCAAGTCCGATGGGACACACTGAGTCCGATAAGTGTCGGGTGACTCTTTGTCCTCCGTCTCCCAGCCCGACTCCTCGGAGGAGGAATCGAGTGGCTCCAGTCAGGTGGGCACCGATGCCATCCGCCCCAATGCCGAGGGTACCGGTGTCAACGACCTCTGTCCCGAACGGGAGGCCAAGGGAGACCATGGCTGAGGATCGACTCGAGCCTGCATGGACTTGAGGGTCGAGGTCCCGGTGGTCGGGGCAGATGCACCCGTGAGACCGGTGATCAATGCCCGCTGCTGTTCCATGAAGGCAGCAAGGCTGCTCTCCAAGGTTGTCAACCTGAGTCTGAGCTCAGGAGACCCAGCAGCCCCCGACTTGGGCCCCAATGGCGTCGGGCCAGACGTCAGCTCCCCTGGAGGAGAGTCCACGAGGACTACAGCACTCACGTGTCCAGGAGACTCCATCTCGATACGAGGATGCTTGGCAGGCCTCTCTGACTCCAAAGACCCGCGATGGCTATCAGGGCTATGCGACCTGGCCCTCGAGGAACCAGGAGCGTCCGACGACGCCCTTGTGGGTTTCTTCTTCCTGTGATGTTCCCGTGAAGGAGACCCCTGCTCAGAGGAACCCCGACGCTGCTTGGGGCTGGAGTCCCGAGACGTCAAGGCCTCTGACGAGGTCCAGGCCCGTCTGGACGCGGAGTCAGAGAAGATCCTTATGCTTCTGGTGCTGCCGACTCAATGCCTTCGAGGACATTTTGCCACACGGACCACAGATCGGGTCATGATCGGGTCCGAGGCAGCGGAGGCAGCAGTCATGTGTGTCGGTAAGAGACAAGTTTCTTACACAGATCACACTTTATGTTTAATCTGTTTTTTATTCATAGTACCAAAAGGAAACATCATATAAACAAAGTATGTAACAAAAAACAAATGGCAAGACGACAAATTACCAGTACCACATTTAGGAACACAGCTACAATCCCCCCCTGTTTCCCCCCCCCTCCCCTCTTCCCCAAACAGGGCCGCTTCCCAGCGTACCCAGTAGAAAAAAAGTTAGGGGTAGGAAGACAGAAGTAAGACCAACAGGCCCAGGGTTGACTCCCGGACCCGTCAGCAAGCAATAGGCCGCAGGCTTACTGAGCCCCCACTATCTCTTCGAGCCCCCTACCTACCCCAATCCCTCCCACCCATCCTTCCTTCCCGCCCCCCCCCCCCCCTCTGCCCCGATCCCCTCCCATACCAGATAGACAAACAATCAATCTGGGCTTGCAGACATCTTGGGGTGGGCTGAGCATCCCACCTATGTAGGCCGTCAGGGCCCACTCAAGACCCTACTGCGGTCTTTCCAGGATGATTGCAGATGGGATCCCCAACCTTCCATAAACCGCTGCCATCTCTTCACTCCCCCTAGCATGCATCTGCTCCATAAGCATGATCTTATGAAGATGGATTCTCCAATTTCCATATGTGGGGCCCTTAGCATCCAACCACTGTTGCAACACTGTCGCTCGAGCAGTCACCAACACCAACCGCATCCAGCGCCAATGCACTGTATCCAACTCAGTCATCCGAGTCTTCCCACACATCTAACACCATATTCTTAGCATTCAAATGCAGACTGTTGAAGACAAGCGATCAAGTAGGACCGAACCCTCCCCCAGAAACTCTGAACACACAGACACCGCCAGAGCATATGACCTAACGTAGCCCGGGGTTCTGTGCATCGGGGACAGCAATGGGTACCGCCTACCCCGGCCCGCCACACCCGAAGAGGAGCAAAGTAGAGACGACGCAGGATCCTATATTGCATGTCCCTATGAAGCACCAGCACACTCAGATGGAATAGCAGTCAGCCCACTGAGGAGTTCGTCAGTACTAACCTCCTCCCCTAACTCAGTCGTCCACACTGCCGCCAGCGGCGCCACATCCAGAAGCGAAACTCCATCCCACAACATTTTATGTAGCCAAGACACCTGTGTCCCCTGCTCTCCCCCTAAAAGTGCCACCTCGATTTCAGAACTGACCTCCCCACGCAAAGCTGCTGCGGGAACTGCACGAACATAACTATGAAGTTGGGCATACCAAAAGACCTCCTTACTGCCCAGCGGGTATTGTTGAGAAAGTACGGAGAAATCTGATATCCCCCCTTCTGGGGTTAACACATGTTCCAAGTTAACAACCCCCAGTCGGTCCCACTGCGCAAAGTGTGACCCACCCAGGCCCAGCACGAAATCAGCATTCCCCTGAATGGGGAGATAAGGTGAATGAAATGCCGAAAGTCGGCGGCCCTTGCAGAAACACCGCCAAGCCGCCCGCACCGGGTCCAGGATAACTCTGGAGGTCTCCCGCTATCCCCCAAACCATTCGGGCATGTAAAAGATACCGCAGATGGAATGAATAAACCACTGCTGTAAGCATCCCTACAGGGGAGTAGTCCTCCAAGTCCCACAACCAATCACGGACAAACCGCAACAAGCAACAGTGTATTTCCGTAGATCCGGAAAACCCAAACCCCCCTTGACTAAATTCCCAGACGTGCTCTAGGTCGGCGGCCCTGCCATAAGAACCGGTTAAACACCCGCTCCACTCGAAGATCAGAGCGCTTTAGAAACAGCGCGAGCGTTTGGAGCAGATACAGGAACTTAGCGAAGAGGGTCATCTTGCACAAAGCTACCCGTCCAAGGACAGCGGTAAGTCTCGCCATTTATCTACCGCGATCGATACAGCCGTGAGCACTCTAGTGATATTCAAGCGATAAAGGTCTCCGAGGTCTGCGGGCAGGTAAATATCCAAGTATTTAAAGTACCCGGCTGCCCATCTCAATGGGAAATCACCCTTCCAGCCATGCCCTGCCGCCGACCCTAACATCGCTTCCGACTTATCTAGATTAAGTTTGAACCCCGAGGCCATCCCATATTCTCGTATTAATCGTAGTAAGTGAGGTAGCCCCGCTTGCGGGTCCCCCAAGTGCACTAGCAGATCATCGGCAAAGGCCGCAAGGCGGAACTCCTCCCCCCCACCGGGACACCATCAAACTGCTGGGCCATACGAATCCTATGCAGAAGGGGTTCCAAGGTCAGAACAAATAGAAGTGGGGATAGTGGACATCCTTGTCGAGTCCCCTTCTGAACAGCAAAATCCGCGGTCATATCCCCATTTACCAGAAGTGCACCAATCGGAGCAGCATACAGTAACCGAATCACATCCACAAAAAAAAAAACAAAAAAAAAAACAGTAAACCCCATCACCCGAAGAACTTGGTACATAAAGCCCCACTGAACCCTATCAAACGCTTTTTCAGCGTCAAAACTTATAAGTAAAGAGCCACGGCTGGCTACATGCTCCGCACATAAAGATAACAGGATATGGTGTAAATTATATGCCACATGATGGCCCCTCACAAAACCCACCTGATCTGGATGAATCAAGGTCGGCAAAAAAGGAGCTAACCGATCCGCCATAATTTTGGCTAAGAGTTTTATGTTCACATTGAGAAGCGATGTCGGATGGTAGGAACCTGGAATAAGGGGGTCCCTCCCCGGTTTAGGTAAACCAGTAACCAAAGCCTTATTCGCCTCGTACAGGAACCCCCCCCCCCCCCCCGAACCAGATCCTCATAATACCCCACGAGGGGAACCACTAAGGCATCACCCAAAAGCTTGTAAAATTCACTACGGAAGCCGTCTACTCCCGGGGCCTTCCCGTTTTTCAAATTTTTGATACCCTCCTGAACCTCCCTCCCTGAGATAGGCTGGTTGAGAACCTGTATCTGCTCCGCAGCAAGCTGTGGTAAAACACAACCTTCCAGAAAAACCCGGCCCTCGTCCTCCCGACCCCCGTTGTTCGCGTAAAGTTGCCAGTAAAAAGCAGTAAAAAACAGCCTCAATGTCCCCTGCCACCTGTCGAATCGACCCATCCGGGTGCCGAACGGCCCCAATATGCCTAGCTCCCTCCGCAGGCCTCACCAAGGCGGACAGCAGCTTCCCTGCCTGATTACCATGCTGGTATAACTTATACTGATAGGACAACATTGACTTCTGTGCTCTTCTATGAAGGAGCATTTCCAGCTCCGATTGAAGCTCCCGCAGCAGACGTTGATTCGCCGTGGACTTGTGTCCTGCTGCCAGTCGCCGGGTTCTCTCCAGATCCCTTTCTAGCAGAAGAATCCGTTGGTTCAATTGCTTGCGCCGCTGGCTATGATAACTAATAATTTCTCCCCGAAGGACCGCCTTACCCGCCTCCCAGAAAAGAGCAGGAGAAATCTCTGGCGTATCATTAAGCGACACATAGTCCCCCCAACACCGCCGTAGATGCGCTTCAAACTTTGCATCCCCGCTAAGGTCCAGGGGATATCTCCAAAGCCGAGTTCGACTTGAGTTACGATGGTGGAACTCTAAAATGACCAACGCATGGTCAGAAAGAATGGAGGACCCAATGTCTGACCTCGAAACCCGACCGAACAGCGAATCCGAAATCAAAATGTAGTCGATGCGAGACCACGTCCCATGTGCCCGAGACATATGAGTAATCTCGCTCTCCTGGGTGAAGGGCTCTCCAAATATCCAACAGCTTATGCGCCTCACAGATCCCCCACAGGCGTTTACGGGCCCACTGGCCCCCGCCCCCACAGCGATCTAAGGCAACATTCATCACCTCGTTGAAGTCTCCACCTAGTATGACCTGGATACCCCCCAAGTATCCGCCAGGATGCGAAGTGCCTGGTAAAAGCCAGTTTCATACTCGTTGGGCCCATAAACCGAACACATGGCCACTTTCAGACCATTTAACAACCCCCACACACAAACATATCTTCCCTCCGGATCAATAGTCACACGCTCTTCAACCCAGTTGACAGACTTAGCAATTAATACAGCCACACCCCTCTTCTTCCCCAAAGCTGGGGCCCCATATACATGCGAAATAGGACCCTTGCACAATTTGTCATGTTCCACCTCCGACTGGTGTGTTTCCTGTAGCAAGATAACATTAAGCCGTTGACACTTCAAATGCTGAAGCACTTTGTACCGTTTAATCGGGGAGCCCAGCCCACAAACGTTCCAAGTCGCAAAACGAAGATCACTACCCATGATCTACGTTCCGAATGTGACCCCCGTAAAGAAGAACCCACCATTCTACCAGGTGGAGACCCCCCCAGGCTTGGGTTCCCCCCCCCCCCCCATCTTCAACAACTGACCAACCCAAGACATCCACAGCCACAACCACACACACACAAGCACCCATACCACGTCCCAGACAAGCCCTTCAATTGACAGTTATTCCCAACCCTCCCCCCCGAAGCAAACTCTCCCGCCCGCCAACCCATCACCCCCCGTCTCCCCTGTCCTTTCCCCCCAAAACAACCCAACTGCCCTAACTTCTTTCATCCACCAGACTTTCCACTCTGGCCCCACCATGACTTCCTACACATGCAAGGCCCTCCCCCTCCCCCCCCCACCAGATCAGCCTAGTTTAACAAACCTTACACTACCTATCTCCAGGAGCCCCCCGACATACCAGTGTTCCTGCCTAACCGCCCACTACAAGCTATACCATTCCCCCCCCATGCCAGTTGCGATCCGACCCCCCTCCAAAGCAACAAAGGACACGTTCCTTACACTAAATCTCACCTAAAGGGACGTGCGACAATATACGCCTGAGCCCCAAAAGTACTAGATGGAGAGAGGCATAGGGGAGTCTCCCTCCCAGGGCTGCATCCCCCGATCCCAGTTCCAGGGCCAGGCGGCGGCTCTAATCCCCAACCCACTTCCTTCAATATCTCCTTGACTAGACAGTGGAAGCTCTGGCCAGCCACACCCCCTGCAAACCTCGAGTCCGTAGCTTAGGTACGACAGATGCTAGGATGACATGCCACGCCACAAGCCCACGAGGACACTACAGGACTCTTCCCCCTCCCTCCCCCGGTTACCCTCCCCTGGACAAACCTCCCCCGGGCCCTCTCACTTAGTTCTCTAATCACCAATTTAACAGGAAATATAACAGGGAATATAGTAAACAAATCCATGCCTTATCAGTTGATAAGAGCCAACCCAAGTTAAATAATGCATTGCATAGCCGTGTAGTTCCTTGTGCATTGAGAAACAAGAAATTATACCTTCATTTCCATTGTAATACAATCAACCAAACGAAAAAAAAAGGAAAAAGGGATAACAAACCATTAAATGGAGGAAGAGAGTCCCCGATAAGGAGGAAAGGCAAGGAAGAGTACAACAGAAGAAAAACGAACATCAGCCAGCCCACAATAGAAAGAGCCCCAATTATTAAAAATTAGGAAAAAACATGAAAAAGGAGACCGAAAGGCCCCCCAGCCTAAAATAAGCTCAAAAACAAGCTAACATGCTACTCCAAACAGTACAGAAAAACATTCCCATAGGGCTTGGGGTATCTGTCACCTCTCGAATAATCTAGCCCGTGCAAAGGCGAATTTGAAGCCCTCAACCCTGTAGAGAGAAGTACTGCGTCCAGGCCACACTCTGAAGTCTACTCAGCACATCCCAGGCCCTGCAAAGAAAAAACTCTGCCAATGTCTAAGCTGGGTAGCTGCACCACCACACGAAGCCACAGTCACTGCCTTCCCAGCCCTAGATGATCAGCTGAGGCCGTTGCAGTATTCCAGGGCCTCCTGCGGCGAAGAGAACACCTGATGTCCATTCTCACAGTCCACTCTCAGTGTTGCGGGGTAAGCCAGAGTAAACCAGATTCCTTTCGCCAACAGCCTACCGCATGCATCCTTGAAGGCCTTGCAGCGCAGCGTGACCCCAGTTGAGTAATCCTGAAAAATGAGGACTTTGCTGACATTGGCTCCCGAATGCCGAGATTGACATGAGGCTCGCAGAATTCCCTCCTTCTGCGCCGCGTTCAGGAATCGAGCTATGACAGCCCGCGGCCTGTTATCACTGGCCCGATAAGGCCCCAGCTGGTGTGCACGCTCCAAGATGCTCCCCACCTCTTCATCCAGGGGCAGGTGCTCAGGGATCCATTTCTCCAAATAGCGCTTCAAATCTCTATCCTGCACCGTCTCAGCAATACCAATAAAGCGCAAGTTGTTGCAGCGGCTCTGGTTCTCCAGATCTTCCAACTTGTCCTGTTGCTTGATCACAGCCTCCTCCAATTTCTTGAGCCGGGCCTCATCCCGCACCTGCACATCTTCAAGAGCGCCGATGCGATTTTCTGCCCGTTCAACACGGCAGGTAAAATCTGAAACTGCTTGAGCCCTCCCAGGCGGTCCTTCCAGCGCATCCACCGCCTTGGAGACCTCCACCACCATCGCCGCCGCGGTCACCAGTGACAAGCCATCTGAAACCACCTCCGCCATTTTGGCCTCTCCTCCACATGGCTTCTCTTGTCGAGAGATTTTAGTCGCCATGCAAGGTGCTCTTCGAGACACTCTTGTAGCCCAATGGAGCTCCGATCTGTAAAAGAGTTGCTCCCCCACTTTCGTGTAGATAGAAGGCAGTCACAGCAAGTTTAATGGTTGAGGGGAGAGAACGGGCCTCGGAGCTAAGAGGGCTGCGACCCGCTCAGCTCACCATGCTACCGTAAGTCTCCTCCCGATCACATTTTTTAAACCCGCTGGTAGCCATTGGGGGAAAAAGGGCCCCTGCGAGGTCAAAAGACCGGGCTGCCAGTGAAAAAAGAAAAAATGGTGCGAACGCTAGTCAAAGGACAAAAACCGAAAAAAAGAGAGAGTGGACTCGATACTGGTATATCGGGCCAAGGCGGGAAAAGGATCTGGCATCGAACCAAAGAGAAAAAAATAGGGAAATCAACTTTTTCCTCGGGGAAAAACGAACGTCCGTCGGGCTCCGTGGAAAAAAGACTGAGCAAGATGGCACCCTTGGGCGGGAAGGGGACTGCGCATGCGCGCTGCAATTCCCAAAAGCTTTTTGAAAGCTGGAGAAATGCTCCACATGGGGGGCTCCGTCGGCACCGACGTCATCCATATGTGAGGACCGACTTCCTGCTTGGTCCTGGAGAACAAGGTCTTCTGGGTCAGTCGGGAGCTATCAAAACCACCAAGCCGCGATGCCTTTCTATGCGCTGCACTACCCGGCCTATGAGAGCCCAAGGGGAAACAGAGAAGCCCTTCCTCCGGCCATCTCTGCGCTAATGCATTGAGACCCTCCGACATCTGTTCTCGGCACCTGCTGAAAAACCGCACTCCTCGTGCCGATTCGAAACTTGCCATGAGATCCATTAGAGGAATTCCCCAGCGCCGCACCAGGAGTGCAAAAACGTCCAGGTGGAGTACCCACTTCCCCAGATACACACTGCGGTAACTTAGGAAATCCGCCTCGAGGTTGTCTACCCCGGCTACATGCTGTGCCGACAGCCATCAAGTGTTTGGCCCAATACAACAGCTGACTCGCCTCTGCCTCCAGCGTCGCACTGCCCGTGCCATCCTGATGATTGATATAGGCCACGGTTGTCACATTGTTGGCAAGCACCCTCACTACCGAGAGATGCAAGGTCTTCTGAAACTCCTGAAGAGCCAAACACACTGCTCTCATTTCCAATCTGTTGGTGGACCACTTTCTTCCCGAGACCACTGTCCCTGGACCCACCGTCCTTTGCAACGCGCTCCCCACCCTGTGAGACTTGCATCCGTCATTAACAGTCTCCAGGATGGAGGCTCCAGAGGCAAGCCCCCCTGTAAATTTTCCATCTGCAACCAGAGGAGCTCCTGACGCACCTCTACTGGACAAACCAGCCTCTGGGACAACAGATCCTTCTGATGAGACCATCGCCAGAGCAGCGAGCTCTGCAACAGCCGCATATGTGCCCTGGCCCAGGGAACCACCTCGATCGTGGCTGCCATCGTTCTGAGCACTTGCAGATACTGCCATGCCGTCGGTGCTCGCTGGGCCAGAAACCTCCTCACAAGCACCCGCAACCCTTGTGCCCTGGAATCCGGGAGAAACACTGCTCCTTGCTTTGTCTCGAAACGCACTCCCAGGTACTCCAGGACTGCGAGGGAACCAACCTGCTCTTTGCAAAGTTGATCACCCAGCCGAAGCTCTCTAACATCCGCACTACCCAGGCGGTGGCCTCGGACCTCTTCCCTGGACTTTGCTCGAATCATCCAGTCGTCCAAGTACGGATGAACTAGAACACCCTCCTTGCGAAGCACTGCTGCTACCACCACCATAATCTTTGTGAACATCCGGGGCGCCATGGTGAGCCCAAAGGGCATAGCTTGGAATTGAAAATGCCCCATCGGTACCGCAAACAAAAAAAAAACCTGTTGGTGCTCCTGCCGAACTGGGATATGGGGACAAGCATTGTGGAACCTGTGTCCCTTGGGGAAACTGCTAGGTACATATGACCTAGATTGGCCACTGTTGGAAACAGATTACTGGGCTTGATGGACCTTGGTCTGTCCCAGTATGGCATATCTTATGTTCTTATGTAAGCTTCCATGAGGTCCAACGACATCAGGAATTCTGCCGCCCTGACCGCTGCAATGACGGAGCCTAATGTTTCCATCTGGAAATGGGTAACTCGAAGGCAGCGATTTACCCTTTTTAAGTCGAGAATCGGCCGAAACGAGCCTTCCTTCTTTGGAATGACAAAATAGATGGAGTATTGACCGCACCTGTACTGTGCCGCCAGGACAGGGACCACCACTCTGAGCTGAAGCCGCTGCAGCATTTCTGTGACTGCCCGTGCCTTTTGTGGCGCTCCGCAAGGAGCTAGGACAAAGGAATCTAACATGGGTCGATGGAGCTCCAGAGCATAGCCCTCTCGAATGACCTCCAACACCCACTGGTCTGAGGTAATTTGGACACAGGCAGGGTAAAACTCCCGCAACCGACCTCCCATGGGCACCACCGCCACTTGAGTCCGCCTTCTCTCATTGGGGCTTATTGTTTGAGGACTGGAAAGGCGCAAAGGCTCTGCCCGCTCCCCGGAAACCGCGAAATCCCTGGCCACGCACCAGAAACCGTCCTCTGGGGTCGACCAAAATGCTGGGACTGAAACTGCCGAAACTCCCTCAGGCCCCCCTCGGGACCCCGTGGGCGCTCGGCTCTGCTTTGGCTTCTCCCGGCAGGCAGCCGCCCTTGGACTCGAGATCTTTGACCAACTTTTCCAAATCTTCTCCAAACAAAAGCTTCCCCCTAAAGGGAAGCTTGCTGAGTCGTGCTTTAAGAACAGTTAGCCGATCAGTTACGCAACCAGAGATACCACCGGGCTGCCACTACCGACCCCATACTCTTAGCCAGCCCCCGAATGAGGTCGTAATGAATGTCTGCCAAATAAGTGGTACCCGACTCCAACCGCGCTACTTCCACGACCTGCCCTTCTGTCTGACCCCCCTGCAACCACTGGGACCATCTCAAGCAGCCTCTCGCCACCCACACCCTCGCTACCGAGGCTTGCAAGGAGAGGGCAGAAACATCAAACACTTGCTTCAGCAGGGTATCCAGTCTCCTATCCTGCACATCCTTCAACGCCGCCGCCGCCCCCTCAACTGGAATCAGTCTTCTTAGTAACTGCCACCACCGCAGCATCCACCTTCGGAGAGCGAAAAAGCTCCCTATCTTGGTTGGACAGCGGATACAGCTGAGCCAAGGCCCTCGAACCCCTCAGAGCCGACTCAGGCAAGTCCCATTCCTCCTGAATCATAGATCTAAAGACTATGGAGTGGGAACACCTGTTGGGACGTCCGAACCGCTTGTAACAGCGGATCTTCTGTGTCCTCTGATACCTGATCCACCAAGGGCATGTTCAGTGTCTTAAGCGTCTTGGCAATCAACGCTGGCAGCTCTTCTCGTCGAAAGACTCGTACCACCCTACTCTGGAGCTCCGAGTCCAGCAACTCGCCCTCTTCCAACTCGTCCCCAGAAGCCTCCTCTACTTCAACGTCCGGTCCCCCCCCCCCCCCCCCAACTCCTCCCCCAGTTGAGGCAGCAGACTTATCTTCCCTTAGCGCTTTACTGTGCTTGGCCGGAACTGCGTTAACGGAACCCACAGAGCCCGTCCGCTTCCGCCCTTGAGCACCCTGAGGCTGAACTGCCAAGACGAGCTGCAGCAAGGCAAAGGCCTGTTGCATAAGGGCCAAAAAATCCAGAGGGATCCAGGGAGTATCGCCTCCCTGACTCAGGCCTGGTGGCAATAAACTGCCCTCTGCAGAGGATGGCCCTGCTACCGGCTCCACGGACAGAGGCAACACTCCCGCCTCCGCCAACTGCTCCGCAGCGGATTCCGCCATCGCCGTATTCCTGACTGAGGCCTCCAAAGTGCAAGACCCACACACCCCGGAGTCCAACACCTCGCCACGCCGCGTGCCAGACTAGACAGCAAGGCTTAGCAGGCATCTCCCCTAACAGCGAGCTACCCTCGCAACTTGTGCTCTAAGGGCAGCCACACTATAACCACGGTGACTCCAACTGCACTGCCTGGCCAGCTGCCAAAACCCCCCTGCAGCAGCGTCTTCTGTTTGCCTTTTTTTTGTTGTTTTTATTGTACTAAAATAATCTGTACATGAAGTCTCCTAGCTCATTTAGGCTAACCAAGTCCCTAAACAAAGCTCAGGCACCTGTCCATGAGCCAATGTCCCCAAGACTGCTGAACACATGGCTCTCAAAATGGCCGCCGCCGTGCCTCCCATCCGAATACACACGGCGTTCCTAAACGCTCTGAGGAAACAAGTAGACCGCCTGTTATCCTCTCTCCTCTGTTGTCCTCCCAAAATCAGCTGTCTAATCGCTCAAACGGACTTACCGCTGCCGATCAGGAGGGGAGGTACACTGGCGCCGGAGCACAGCCTTAATCGCTGCTTCAGCTCCCGTGGACTGTCAAACCCCACGCAAACAGACCTGCTTGCTCCCGAGGGACAGTGGTGCCGCTGCCTGCTGCCTTCCACCTGCTCCTCACCCCTTTTTTGGGTTCTGGAGCAGGGAGGCACCTATCCTGCACCAACTTCTGCTGTCTGCTCGTTCACACGTTGGGGAAAGCTCCAAGAGAAGGGGGGGGGGGGGAAGAAGGAGGACAAGAGATGAGAGAAGAGAGGAGAGGAGAGTGGGACCACAGAACCAGCAGGAACACCTCTAGCAGCAGCAGCAACTGACCTACAAAATACAAAAGAAAAAACTGAACAGGAAAAGAAAAAGTTTTAAAAGTTTTAAAAGCTAGCTTTGCTTATTTGAGTCAACTGTGCCCACTACTAGGCTCATAATCTTCTCCAGCTGCTTGGAGACTGAAAGTACTGGTGGAAGGGGGTGGTTCTAGCCTATTTATACCAGTGACAAAGCGATAACATCTTTCAGTCTCCAAAGCTGCTGAGGAGATTCTAAACTATGGTTACGGGACTGGACTAGAGTGACGTAAAGGAATTGTTTGTCTTATGTTCTACACTAAATAGTTTATTACATTCATTTTATTAGCATTTTAACTTATGCTGCTCTTTTTATAAGTCAAAGATACTACTTCCAGAACACCAACCTTATCCTTGGCATCCATCTTGTTCTTGGTTTCCATAAGTTCTGTACAGAGTGTATTCATTTTCTTCGCTGTGCCATCATCAGATAACTTAAAAATACATAATGAATTTTAGTATGCTATTGCCCTCAGATCAAGTGGTTACAGGTCAATACACTGCCTTGCCAATGCTAGCAAAATGTCTATAATATAGGATCTTTTATCAATAGGAAGATGGGGGTAGGCTAGCAGCTGCAGGAAAGGATTTAGGGACATCTCTGCTGGCCAGCTTGATATTGGATCTACAGAGAATGAGTGAGACTTAAAAAAAGTCATCAGGATCACCTACCTGCCCCCTTGAGACTTATGCATGCTTCGGGTGCCAAGAATGACAACTCCCTAAGCCAGAGCGGAGGCAACATATTGACATTAAAGAGCAAATGTATACCAATTGCAAATAACATTCAGTTTATTCATTCCCTGTATACAATTTGCCCTGATCTTTCAAAAGAAGCAAATGAGCACGCTTGATTTTTTTTGCTAAGATGATTTAAAAGAATTGGTAGAACTCAAGAATTTGCAAGATAACTCAATTTAAAAATACAAACATGCTAAGGGCAAGGAACTCTGGATACATTGTGGCTAAGTTCATCAATGGGGGGGGGGGGGGGGGGGAGAGAAATAAAATCATTCAGATCCTGCTGATAAGATACCAGGCAAAGCAAGCCTTCCTGAGCAGGCTCTGAAGGAAAAACACTTCCAGCAATGTCCTGCGTATGGAGAGCTAATACTTTTGTTAAATCAGGACTCAATTTCCCATTTTGGGAAAGTTAAACACAAGCAACATTCAAGCGCAAAGCCTTCATGCAAGCATAAGTCAACACAAAGAATGACATGGTCTACACTACACTAAGAGGTGCACTTCTTATACATAGTGATCAAACTTCCAGGTGTAAAGTCTGTAGTAGGAGAAACAAGCTTATGCCTCAAATAGAAACATGACAGCAGAAAGGTGAAATTAGGTCTTACCTATTAATTTTCTTTCCTTTAGTTCCTTGTCTAACCCAGACTCCTGGGAGTTGTCATAGTACATCTGCTGGCAGAAGGGCACATCACAAAAAAACTAGCATGTTCGTCTCCAAGAAGCCAGCATTCCTCCCACCAGACCAGTACTCCCCTGTCAAAGCAACCTTGGAAGAACTAACTTTACAGAACAAAATCAGAAACAAACCACAAACTATCTACACGATGTACAAATGCAAACAAGCGTGCGGTGAAATGAAAACCGCCCATGAGTCAAAGCTGTTGCTGGCTGAGAACCCCGTAGGACTAAACCCTTGGGTTGCTGCACAACTTCTCCAAAAGAGACAGTAGTCAGGCTGCATTAAAGAACCAAAAAACCCACACCAAAACCAAAACATACCTGACCTCGTGAACAGGCTTGCTACTAACCAGAATACCACAGGAGGGCTCTGGACTGGATTTGAGAGACTAAAGGAAAGAAAATTAGCAGGTAAAACCTAATTTTACCTTCCATATTGTCCCTCAAGTCTAGTCCAGACTCCTGGGATGTACCAGAGCAGTGTTCAGACTTGGGAGGGACCAGCAAGTCCCGACTGCAAAACCCGTGAACTGACTCTCACATCTTAATGTGACTGCAAGTCCAAGCAATAATGTTGAGCAAAGGTGCGCAGAGATGCCCACGGGGCTGCCTTACAGATGTCTACAGGCAGGACCAGAGCACGACCCGCCCAGGAGGCCACAGGCACTCAAGTCAAATGGGCCTGCAGGCCATCTGGTACTGGCCGACCTCACAGGATGTAGGCAGAACCGATCACCTTCATCCACCAAGCAATGGAGGCCGTGGATACTGCCTCACCCTTAAGTAGACCCCCAAAGGGCACAAACAGCCTGTCAGATATTCAAAAGGAGGCTGTCTGCTTCAGACAGTGATGCAGAGTCCTTCACATGTCCAGATAATGGAGTGGTGCCTCCACATCTGCTTGAAAGACGGGCAAGATCACCGACTGGTTAAAGGTGAAAATCAGAGCACTTTTAGGTCAAAAAGCCATAACTGTGCGTAGAATGACCTTGTCCTTAGCAAGCACCAAGTAGGGCTCCTGACATGACAGCCCCTGCAACTCGCACAAGCAGCAAGCCGATCAAACTGCATCCAAATTGGTCCCAGACAGCAGGTAGGGTCGTGAAGGCAAGTGCCACAGTTTGTCAATCACCAGGCAAAGCAGATCTGCGTACCATGGGCTAAGAGGCCAATCTGGTGCTAAGAGAATCACACAGCCTCAATGTGCATCAATGCCGTGGTCCACCGGGCCTATCAAAGGCCATGGTAACCCTCCTTGAACACTTGTAACACCCAGATATCTGTGGCAATGGCTGTCCAACTGTGGGCAAACAGGGCTAGCTGCTCCTCTGTAGGCAACAGAGGACCTCCTGGGGGAGTGAAGGTCACACCCAGGCAGTCAAAAGCTTCCCCTAGGCTGAGCCGGTGCCTAGGGCTTCTTGTTGTCTGGGACCATGTTCCAGGGCCTTCTATTGCTGACCCTGCTGAGGAGCTGAGAAGGCCTGAAGTGAGGAGTGCTACCAAAGCTCCCTTTCTTCCTCGGGAAGAAGAGCTTTTTCCCGGGGGGGGGGGGGGGGGGGGTGGGGGTTGTTTCCAAGGTTGCACCGAGGTCTTCGAGAGCCTGGTTCTCATGACATACTCAATGCCTTCAGCTGGAAAGCCTTCAAGGGCTCAATGCTAACATGCCAAATCCAATCCTACCAGCTCTACATTGGAATGTACCTGAATGAACTGTCAAATGAGCTCAGGTGATTCTCAGCAGGCCTCAAGTGCGAATCCCTGCAGAGGTTAAAGTCTCCAACCTCAGCAGTAAGAGAATGCTTAGTTTGTCCCAAGCATTCTATAATGGCTTTGAATCATTGGCCAGGGTGGCTGCCGCAGGTATCAGGGCAAGACGCCAAGCATGGCTCCAGTCATTCAACCTGGAGAAATGGGTACAGGACAAACTAATCGTTGACACCTGCATTGGTGAAAGACTAATCAGGAATCAGTCGTGTGGGTTGTTGAGTGACATTTTGCCTCACCGGTCACACTTTTTTTTTTTTTAAAGCCACTGGAGGCCATCAGAAAGCATAGTTACTCACCTATAAATGTGTTCTCTGGGAAGAACAGGAATCACATATGGGTGACAGCGGTGCTGACGGAGCCCACATGGAGCATTTCCCCAGCTTTCAAAGAATGCATTTGGGAATGCTACATAAGAACATAAGGTATGCCATACTGGGTCAGAGTAAGGTCTATCAAGCCCGGTATCCTGTTTCCAAGCAGTGGCCAATCTAGGTCATAAGTACCTAGCAGTTTCCCCAAAAGACACAGGTTCCTCAATGCTTGTACTGGGGCAAGCAGTGGATATCCTGGGTCACCTTTAATAATGGCTTATGGACCTTTCCTCCAGGAACTTGCCCAAAACATTTTTAAACCCAACAGCTTTTACTACATCCTCCAAAGTTTGATTACATGTTGAGTGAAAAAATATTTTCCCTAATTAGTTTTAAATAGGTTACCTTGTAGCTTCATTGCATATCCCCTTCCTGCCCAAGGGTGCCATCTTGCTCAGATAGATGGCATAGCTAAAACAGCAGTCAGGCAAAAACAAAAAGACGGCAACTCCAAGGGGAGGAGGGCAGGGGTGTGAGGACCAATTCCTGTTTCTGGAGAACATCCATTACAGGTGAGTAACAGTGCTTTCTCCAGGAACAAGCAGTAAGTCAGTCCTTTATATATGGGATTCCCTAGCACAGCCTGTCAAGGACCGAACCCTGACAGTACCAACAGTGGCCGTGAGTTGCAGAATGTGAGTCCCTGCTGAGAGACTCTGCAAGGCCCTAGTGTCCAGCAACACTATCACTCCGGCAGCCTGAACAGAGGGTCAGCAGGCAGGAGTTGGCTACACTCCAAAAATATTACACAGTACTGCCTGACCAAAGATACTGTCCCTAAAGGATTCGCTTTCCAGGCAGAAGTGTGCTGCAAATGTGTGAATGGTTGACCAATTGGCAGCTCTGCAAATTTCTGTCACTGGCACAGAACAGAGGTGGGCCACTGAAGCAGCAGTCGCCCTCACGCGATGCGCTGTGATCCAGTGCTCCAGGAGAGGCCTGCCCACTCATAGGCAAGAGCAATTCAGTCCACCACCCAAGAAGCTAGGGTACTTTTGGTTACAGGGAGCCCCAGTCTGCTGGAGTCATAGGACATGAAAATCAGAGGTGCTTTGTGGTGGGGCTCTGGGTCCGCTGCAGATAGGACAGGGCCTGTTTACAGTCCAGTGGGTGGAGTATGACCTCCTCCCTGCTGGCATGAGGAAATGGGTAGAAGGTGGGAAGTACCACCTCCTGGTTGAGGTGAAACAGGGATACTGTGGTAGGCCATGGCCTATATAATAGCCTGTACATGTATGAGAGGCCTGCAAGCTAGGTCTGAGTCCCCACCCCCACTTAGAAATAGTAGTGCTGAGAAAGATCAAAGTCAGTGAAGGTCTGAGGATCTGCCTTAAACCGCTCTAAACTGCTTTTGATAAGTTTGTGTTAATCCTTATTCAATTCTTTTATGCTGATGATATGTTCCAGTGTTTTGCATTCTCACATTCTGAGCCTAGAAATGACCTTGTAGTAGGGATGTGTTTATGTCTAGAAACTGAGCCTTTGTTAGAATAGCCTGAGAAGGGGGAAATAGAAATTACACTTACCTGGTAATTGTCGTTCCTTGAGTGACGACAGTTTAGTCCTCTACTTCTGGGTTGTGCACCTCTTCCTGCAGCTAGGAGACTGGGCATGTCAAAGTCGTGACATCACTGGATATAGCCTGCTGGTATCTCCCATCAGCCTCCAGTGTACTATTGACAAAGCAAACTCAAAGGAACAACAAATAAGTAACTATACCATAACTTTAAATAACTCCCCATTCTTCAACCGGAGGAGCCTTTTAAACCGTATCCGTCTTATATTTTCTTCTCTTTTTTTTTCACTTTACATTCATGTCCCCCCTATGCAAACACGTATCCTATACCATCACCTCGTTTAAATAAGAGAAAAGAAAGAACAGAGGGATACTCACTGCGATCTAGAAACTGAAAGGATCTGTCTACTCCTTGAGATTGATGCTTCACTCCGCCTGAAAATAAACTCTGAAGAAATCACACTCCTGGGCGGGAATGAGGACTAAACTGTCGTAACTCAAGGAACGACAATTACCAGGTAAGTGTAATTTCTATTTCCTTATCGTTCCTCCAGTTTAGTCCTCTACTTCTGGGATGTAACAGAGCAGTAATCATTGGGAGGGACCTATCAAGCCAACTCACCACACTGCCGACCCGGAACAGGCTTCCTTTACTACCAAAACATTTAGGCAGTAGTGGTTACTGAGGAAATGAAGAGACGACCTGGAAGCTGCTCTACAAATCCCTCCTGGTGGAATGACACGGTGATTCACCCATGAAGCCGCTTGTGCCCTGGTAGCAAGAGTCAGAAAGCCCCCCGGAATCATACAACCTCGCCAGCAGAAAGCGGAGGCAACCACCGCCTCAACTCAGTGCGAAAATGGCCGCCTTCGCTGCTGCTTCCCCTTTGTGGGGACCTCCAACCAGCACACAAAAACAAAGAAAGGAACATCGCACCCTGCATGTAATGTTTCCTATCAGTGTAAGCTACGAATAAAAACCTCCCCTTCCAGAAAAACCGAGAACTGGAAGAGAAACCAATAGGCTCAGGAGAAAAATCAGAAAACCACCTTTTGGAAGGATGACAGGACTGCTCGCAAACACCACCCTCTATCCAGAAAGGGTGAAAACGGCTCATTAGATGACAATGCCTGAAACTCCGAAACTCGTCGCACCGAACAACGAGCTATCAAAGCCACTGTCTATAACAGCAAATCCTTTACCGACGCCTGGAGTAAAGAATCAAAGGACTCTTTAGTTAACGCCTCTAAGGCCCAATCGGGATCCCCCGGCGGCACCCAAACTCTCCTTGAGTAGCGCAGTCGGATCCCAACTTAAGGAAACGCTACACATCGATCCGAACACCTAGCGCTATTCCCTTCAGACTCCTACAGCCGGAAACAGTCGCCCACTGGATCCTCTAAGGAACTGGCCGCTAGTTCCTTCAGACACTGTCCTGCAGAGAACTCAGACCAAGGATAGACACCTTTGTCGCCCGGACTTGCCGCCGTGAACAGCAGCCTTCCAAAAGGCGCTAAGCATGGACCTACGTAGAAGCAGCCTGCCTCCTTGCTCTCAACAAGGCGGCGAAGACTGCTGCAGAAGAACCCTTCTACTTGGGCCCCGCCCATACAAAGGCCAAACCGTAGGCGGGCACAGATCCACCTGAGACATTCGTCACGGACCTAGCCGCAGCAGAATGTCCGCTACCGACAACTTCTAGGAAAAGCCTGTCGAGTAGATGAATGAGAAAAGCCTAGTACGGCTGTCTCGCCCAACCGGGCGCTACCAAGAGCACCTTTCTCCGAAAGCCCCGATACGCCAACTAGTTGCCCTATGAGAGCCCACGGGGAAAGGACAAGACAGACTTAATGGGAGCTTACTGACCCTCGACTGGGACGAACCATCAGCTGCCCCATTCCTCCACCAGAGAGACCTCTGGGTGAACCCCAAGGAAGCCAATATTAGCTAGCGCTTGAATCAAGCCATAATGCACATTTGCCCCATAAAGCAAATCAGGCTGTAGTCGATTCAACTCCCTGATCCTTTCCTGTTCCAGGCGAGTAGACTGCCGTAACACTGCGACCAGCGGAAGCATGCTCTCGCCTCCCCAGGCTCCAAAAATGGGAGCTTGTAAGGCCAGAGCAATGCCCCCAACTATTGCTTCAGTGAACCATCTACTTTACCATCTTGCGATAAAGAAGATTGCTAGGGCTCTGTTCCATACAGTGAGTCCCCACACCCTGGAAGTGCAAGGTGTGCACCCAGCCACGTGGTACCCAGGCGTGCCCCTGCTTAGCCTCAAAATGTCAATCAAGAACAGGCGAATTCAGGACAGCTGAATACTTTATTTTCCTTCCTTCTTTATTTATTTTTACAAAGACACCTCTAAACCAAAAATGCCTTCAGCATATGTTGAGATGCTCTTTCCGTGCCAACAATATGAAGTAGAACGAACTCCCAAACATAGGCATACTAATCCACGGCCGTCCTGCTAGAGTAACGCCCCATTCCGTCTGACTGCACAAAGATGGACTTTATATTTTAAGTTCAACTAGCACCTGGTGATATGAAATACAGCTCTCATTCTGCAGTGGCAATTGAGTCAGCAATAAAGAAGCCGAGAAACTGCAGACAAGTTCCCATTATACCACCTGGTAAAGACTCCACTTTTAGACCACTGAAGCAAAAAAAGCATGCGAGCATGCCTTGTGTCCTGCCAGCAGCTGATCGAATTGAAGGGATTCAGTGTATGCAGGGCATTGTCCAGAGAACGCAAGGCCCCTCCTCCAGGCTGACTCCACATTCACAGTCTAAACCGGCAGTCACCTTGGCTGATGCTGATCAGCGCAGAAGCCATCCTATAAGCCCAGCATATGAAGTATGCCTACTAGAGTCTGAGCCGCTGCCATTGCTGCTAGAGAACTAGCCTAGCTGTTCTGGCCCCCCATTAAGGCATTCACTGAACACTAGCAGAGACTCTCCGTACTGGAGAACCTCTGATAAATGGAATGGGAGCATAGATAGCTCCAAAGGCCAGAGTTCTATTTCGCAATCCCTCTCCGCTGAGCTACCTTTTCCATATGTAAAATTAAACCCCATATAGCCAAAATTAAGACATTACAAATCTACCGTAAAATCTTATAATTTGGCAAAGTCAAACTAAACGGGAACATTTTCCATTAAGAAACCACACAACTATAAAATTCTTCCCATGACATAATGCTTATGGCAGAGCATTCCACATCTGTGGACTGGCCATGGCGCTCACCCAAGCACCTGTTACAACTGTCCAAGAGAGTTATCACCATAATTCCTTTTGACCTGAATAGGTTTACAGCAGAACATAGCGCTATATCACAGCAGCTAAGCCAAAATATTATCCTACCATATAAATCGACTTTAACGCTGTATAGGATCTTCTATGGATAGCGGAAGGAGATTCTGGTAAATCAACATAGCTATGCCCTTTTTTTTTTTCTTTTCTTCAAGATAGGACTCCAAAAACCAAGTTTCCGCCAACTCCAATGAAATCAAAGCAGATCCGCTAAAATTACCCAAACTGCTACTATAGCTTTGGAAGAAGCTACCAGCCCCCGCTGCACCCAGTGGTCCTTCCCCCCCCTTATCCTGGGAGATTCTGCATTGCAGGAGGCGTTGCCCACCCCCTGCCAGCCTACTGCATCTGCCAGGGAGCTGAAGAGCAAAATAGAAAGTACCCCTGGAAGCAAACAATGTCCCATCCTTGGGATCCAGGCGCAAAAGGTAAAAATCAAAAGTAAAAACAGTGTTAGCTAAAAATGAACAAGGCTATCTCACTAAAGCGAGTTTTTTTTCTTTTTGAAATCACACCGAAGTCCATGGGACCCAAGCTTTCGAACACAGCCCCTGACGCTGTGCATTAACCGCAACCAGAGAAATGAAATGAAACCCTGCTTTAGTAATAGATGAGAATCTTGGGAAGGGCCTGCTAAGTGTTGCTATGAAACCCACAAGCACCTCACCAGGCCTCCCTGCAGTCATAGAAATAGCAGTGGGATACACCAACCACCTTGCAAATGGAGGTCTGAGAGGTTGTTGCCTGTGTGAACCTGATGAGTAATATGATATTGTATGGTACCACTCACCCCCCAGGGATGGGGGCACTGAATACTTTATGTGATTCATGAGCAGCGCTGTCTTTCGGTGGCCTTTAGGGCAGCAGAGCCTGACCAATGATACAGAAATTAAGAGCTTTAAATCTTGGTCATATAAACTGGATTCTCAGACCTTACATCACATCACCGAGGCTCTGTGGTGATTTCTTTCCTGATCTGCAGATAATGGCTGCCTGCACAGTCATAGAAAGGCACTATTGAGTGTACCAGCTGCCCTCTGGTGGCCATAGACCGTAGCACAGGCACTTCCCAGTTGGCAGTTTAACTGCCAGTCTATTTTTGTACATTCTAAGGTTTGCTAAACCTGTCCCTGTGAATTTTGGGCAACTTTCACTATAGACTACATAAAGGCACACCTCTAGGCTTTCCCTCCTGCAAACTACAAGTTAGGGCTCTGCCCTTGAAACTAAAAGCTGGCAATTTGCCTAATATCCTGGGCCTTAACAGATGCTCCTCAGACATGATTAGGAGGGAAAGAACATGTGGTATCAGGGATCAATGCCAAAACTGCTGTACTGTTTAAGTTTATTCTTATTTATTCTATAAAGAGGATTGACAACAGTCCCCCTTAATGCTGAGGAACCCCCGGCCTCAAAAACAAAAAAAACTACAAACAAAAGAAAGAAACAAACACTAGGCCCAAAAAATTAGCTATTCTGCCCGTTTTCCTCACGTAGGCAACTTTTGCGATGCGGTCCAAATACCTAGAGAGGAAATGGCCGCCCCTTCGCCAATGAATTTTGGCGCCAAGAACAGCCGCTGCTGCAAAAATGAGGCCTCAGCAGACCAACAGAGCCCGAAGGCCTTACCTGCAGGGCCAAAACCCACACAGCCTGCTCCTTCCTCCCTGAATTCCTCCAATCCTCAAGCTGCGCTGATGTGCCTGGCAGCTGCAGCGAGGATCGCTCAGCCGGTTCCACAGAGTAAAATTAAAATCCCGCAGCAACGGAGAGGCTCCGTCTCACACAGCTGCAGTGTGGCTGTACGGGTCCCGGAGCTTTCTCCCGTAGAGTCCAGGGAGAGAGATCTGCACTGGCAAATGCCTGCAGCAAGTGAAAATCACTGACAAGGAGGGAAGGTGAGAACTGCTACTAATTTAAAGAACCAGGCTCAAATTTAAAATTACTGTAAATAAGGAAATTTGCTCCTAACTAAAGGGAACTAATCCCCGATTGTCAATTAACCAAAGGTAACTGAATTAAAAGTAAAATTAAAAGTAAATGAAAGGTAAAAATCAAAAGTAAAATCAGAATTTGTCACACTAAATGCTCCTATCTGTTCCCCCCCAAGTGAGCACAGAAGCTAGGCTCACTATGTCCTCCTGCTGCAAGGAGACTGGACACACTGGGGGCTGATGGGAGATACCAGCAGGCTATATCCAGTGATGTCACGACTTTGACATGCCCAGTCTCCTAGCTGCAGGAAGAGGTGCACAACCCAGAAGTAGAGGACTAAACTGGAGGAACGATAAGGAACAGGGTGTTAGGCCCAGAGAGGGTCCCCGATTGGATAGATGCAGGGGGCGTTGGGACCAATAGAAAGTTTGCCTGTATCAAACTGTGAAACTTGTATATAAGGAAGTTGTTCCTGTTCTCCATTGCTCAGTCCTTTTTGAAGCTTGACTCTGAGCCTGTGCATAATAAATTGGCTTGGATCTTTGAACCGACTCCTGGTATTATTTATTGCATGCTTATCAGCTGCTACATATTCTTGGTGCGTTGGCCAAGAATGTGTGGGTGGTGGATGGTATTCAAGTGAATATACCATGACTTCTCGCCTCAAGGTTTGGTCCGGCTGGTGCCGCACCTGACTGATCGCAGGGGAGCCTCTGGCGCCGCCCACTCCTCTTGTATCAGGGGGGCTCCTCCTTGCCTCCACAGGTTGCTGGTTCTGGCTGGCCAACACCTCCGAACCCGAGGGGAGTCCAGGATCCAACCCATGTACTGGTTTGGTATCGGGAACCGGATCCGGTGAGTAGAACTTTTCTGCTACTCAGTCTGCCAGTCGGGATTCTGGAATAAGTGCTTGAGAGTCTGATCACCTCTCGGGGCGGTCCTAGTAGGTCTCAGAAGTCTTAAAAGGTATAAGCAGAGACTGAACCCACCAACCCCTCAGCCAGTCAGGTTTTACTGGGATTTATTCTGTTTATTGGGATGTATTTACGTTGGGATTTATTCTCTTGAATGTCTGCTCGTGTGAATGAGAGGTCTTGAATACAGACCAAGTGAGGTGCATTTCCAGGTCACGAACAGGAGAAAGTGTTTGGTGTTTATCTGTATTTGTTATCTGTTGAAACCGCTGGTTTCCCTTCTAATGTAAGATTATTCTGTCGGGTAATTCATGAAACAGTTTACCGATTGAGAAATGGTACTGAGAAAGGACAAGAAATAAAAACAAGACAACTCAGGAGTCTCTTCTAAGCACAAAGACAGCTGTCTCACTGAGTTTATTTTGTTTCCAGCACAAGCCGAGAGACTATCGTTAGCAAGGGTGTCTTTCACACAGCCCATAGAAAGGAATGTTAGTATTCTTTAACCTTTACATTCCACATTCTGTAGCTGGGTTAATTTGTGCTTATTTCAGGAAAATTGTACCCGTTTTATTCAATATGTTCTAATAGTGATGTTCCTTCTGCTATGGTCATGTATTATATATCATTTAATAAGAATGTTTAGTCAGAAATTTGGATCGACAGTTTTGGGCTCAGCCTGGAAAGGGTTAAGTTCTTATTAACCCCTTTTTAGCTCCTCAACTGTTCTTGTAAATGATAGAGAAATTAAGGAAACTGCTTTTGTTTTTCCTTTGACCTACGAAGTAGAGGTTAAGAGCCTTGACAGGACAATGAAGCA
Organism: Ichthyophis bannanicus; assembly: GCA_033557465.1. Taxonomy (NCBI): domain Eukaryota; kingdom Metazoa; phylum Chordata; class Amphibia; order Gymnophiona; family Ichthyophiidae; genus Ichthyophis; species Ichthyophis bannanicus. Next base: position 121,960,184 of record CM066050.1, on the reverse strand, counting down.
TCCTGAGCCAGTAGTTACCAGATTGCAACTTAAAAATGATTGAAATTTTGTCTGATATAGAGGACATAATTATTGTTCATAAATTACAGGAACAGCAAAAAGAGCTAACTATATTTAGGATTTAACATTCTCAAACAACGTTTTATTTTAACCCTTAGTGTTTACAGCTGCTCTATAATTTACGGCTGCTTTGAAAGTCAGGAAAGAGACCTACTGTTTATTTTGTTAAGATAATTTTCAAGGCTGGCTGTAACGCTGAGTAATTTGTTTAAAGTATCAGTTTCAAATGCCTGTCTTTCCCGAACTGTAAGATGTGTTGGTGTCCAGAGAAACAATGTACTGTGTTTTGAAAGGTCTTTTATATCTCAGTTTCAGAAGTACAGTCTTAGTTTAAAGCCTTTAGACAGGTTTAGACAGTTGCTATTTCGAATGAGCACATAAATCTATTATGCTTATTGCAACTAATCTAAGCTTATGTTTTCTGCCTACCCTTTGTTTAATATTGTTGCACAGTTCTGACTCGTAGTCCTCAGGAAAATGCAGCCTGACTGCCCGCCCCCTCTGTCTGTTGTCAAGTACGTCACCATATGGGGGGGGGGGGGGGGGGGGTCGGAGTCCACACAGATTCTGTTGAAATGTATGACTAGGAATTTTAGCAAGGGATTTGCTGGAGACTACGGAATTAAAATGGTCTGTCCCTATTAAAAATGCTCTGTGCCCGTGTTCATCAGATTGTAGGAAAAAATGTTCCCTGATAAATTCCCCTATATAGAGTCCTGGTTAAGTGTTTGTGAAGGGGGGGGGGGGAGGGAAAAAAAAAAAAAAAAAAGCTGCCCGTTTATTCTGCCCCAGAATCTCCAGACATTCCACTCTGTCCGTTCCAGTATCTTTATAGGTCAGTCCTCAGCTCTGCCACCACCCTGGGCAGAGCCTAGGGCAGGGGGAGACACCTCCCTGCAGATGTACCCCAAGTAGTTCACCAGCCACCTCCGCAGCAGGATGCACACCCCCTCTTGACCAGAAGCCCCAGCTTAGTCCAGAGTGCCTCCGAGTGGTCCACAGTCCACTGATGACACAAGCAGGGATTCATTTGCCAGTTCAGGGTCACTCACAGCCAGCGCCCAAGAACATGAAGTGGAACCCAGACAGTCCCGATTGCCGTATACCTTCAGAGGTACAACTACCAGTAAAAGGGATGGTCACGTTATACCACTGTGCCAGGTCCAGGGCCTACCCACCCTTAATACCGAAGGCCAGCCGACCAGCCTTGTTTCTGTGCCTTTTCCACCACTGATTTACTGAACTGAAAGACACATTATGCCTCCTACACTGAGAAGCCTTAGGATTTGATTGAACTAATGAATTATGCAGACCCATAAGCCTTGATGGCCCCAAGAGGGATCCAAATAGTGCAGGCAGCCCTCACTATATACCCCATGTGATCCAGCAGCCCAGGAAAATTTGCGTATGGTAAACGCAGCTTTTGTCAGTCAGTCCCAGAGAGATAAAACAATTACAGAAAATGGATGGATTTGCGGGCATGAATACAGCACAGTTAATGGAAGTTGCTCAGAAAGTATTTGTGAATCGTGAAAATGAATGTGACAGAGAAAGTAAACGTAAAAGAAAGCAGATCTTGCTGCTGCTTTAATTGAACGACGTGGAGGTGGTTTTCCTAAATGAAGGAGCAGAGGACGTGGAAGGGGTAGTGAAAATGATCAGCCCCCACTGGGTGCGAATCAGTGTGCCCATTGCAGAGGAGGACATTAGAGAAGTGAATGCCCGCATCTTGACTCCACCCCCAGGAGGGGAGGAGGGAGTACTTGGAGAAGAGGAGGTTGATTTCAGAGTCGTGGAAAAATAAACCGAGCAGTTTCAGCAAGAAAGGGAAGAAGCTATTAAGTGAGTGGCAGTTGCAACGGGCTATGACATGAAGTAAGACTAGGCCAGACCAGGCTTTAAGTTCACCCTGGGTCCCCAGGAGCCTATGGTCAGTTTGAAATAGGGGACCAATATATGGACTTTATGGTGGATACAGGAGCTGAACATTCAGTAGTGGCAAAGCCCGTGGCTCCTCTTTCCTCACGATCTGTCACCATTATTGGGGCCACTGGAGCTAGGGCCACCAAGCCTTTCCTGCAGAACCGCATGTGTGAACTAGGGGGACAGAAAATAGCACACCAGTTCCTGTATATGCCTGAATGCCCTATTCCCCTTTTGGGCCAAGATATGCTTGCCAAGCTTCGGGCGCAAATATCTTTCGCTGAAGGAGGAGAAATGCAAATGACTGCGAATTCAAAACCTGCTGGACTGATGGTGCTGACTGTCCCCTGAGAAGGAGAGTAGCAGTTCTATAGTGCATCTCCAACCAAGCCAGCTAGTTCCTGTATACCTCCTAACCTATAGCCCCGCCTGAAGTATGGGCAGAAGATAAGCCACCTGGCCTAGTGAAGAACATAGCCCCTGTCATCGTCACCCTCAAGCCAGGAGCGGAACCAGTGCATGTGAAGCAGTATCCTCTTCCCCGACCAGCCATTGAAGGTATCCACTGCCATCTAATGAAACTGCTGAAGTATGGACTTCTCAAGGAGTGCCAGTCACCTTGGAACACCCCCCTTCTCCCAGTCAAGAAACCTGGGACAGAGGATTACCGCCCAGTACAAGATCTGAGGCGAATGAATGCTGCAGCTGAAACTATACACCCAGTGGTACCAAAATCCTTATACTCTTGGGACTGATCCTCGCTGAGGCTACTCATTTCACCATCCTGGACCTGAAAGAGGCCTTCTTCTGTATACACCTAGCCCCCACCAGTCAACTTTTGTTTGCTTTTGAATGGCAAGACCCCACAACAGGAAGGCGGGGCCAACTTACCTGACTCGAGTACCCCAAGGATTTAAGAATTCACCTACTCTGCAGTGCTGCTTTAAACCCGGATCTTTCAGGCTACTATGTGAACCCAGGAGAAAGGGTTCTTCTTCTTCAGTATGTGGACGACCTGCTCATAGCCACAAATTCAGAAAGTGAATGAGGCTGAATACAAAGTCTCAAGAATCAAGGCGCAATTATGTCAAACTGAAGTTAAATACCTAGGATTCCAGTTGTCCAGCGGAATACAATGCTTGGGACCAGAACGCAAAGAAGCTGTATGCAGTATTCCTACTCCAACCACCAGGAGGCAAGTGAGAGCCTTCTTGGGGACTGTAGGGTATTGTCGTATATGGATCCCCAATTTCGCTCTGTTGGCAAAACCATTGTATCAAGCTGCCAAAGGAATGGAAAAGTCTCCAATGGAATGGGGACCTGAACAGGATGCAGCTGCTCTGATGTCAACACCAGTTCTGGGCCTGCCAGATGTCCAGAAACCTTTTCGCCTCCATATTCATGAGGTTTGAGAGCTGTTGCAGCTACAGCCCTCCTAGTGAGCAAAGCAGACAAGCTCACTCTGGGACAAAATCTTCAAGTTACTGTACCACACTCTGTTCTGACCCTTATGGAACACAAAGGAAGTTTTTGTCTCACGCATTCACGGATGTTGAAGTATCACAACATGCTCTGATAACCCCCAGATACAACTGAAGGTCAGTCAAGCTTTGAAACCTGCTATGCTGTTACCAGTTGGTCTTGACCCCCCTGATCATGACTGTTTAGAAATTATGGACACTGTATTCTCAAGTCACCTGGATTTGACTGATGTCCCTTTGGAGAACCCAGAACGGACTTTATCAATGGACATCGTTGTGCCAGCTTTGCCCCCAGGAACGTCAGCAGATAGCTGAACTAATAGCTCTTACTAGAGCACTGCCAATAAGAAAAGGGGCTCTGTCTAAATGTGTATCCAGATTCCAAATATGCCCTTACAACCTTGCATGCACATGGGGCCCTGTACAAAGAATGAGGGTTGATAACCTCAGGAAGCAAGTCCATTAAGAATGGCCATGAGATATTTACATTATCAGATGCATACTGCCTACAGACCTCAGAATTTAGGAAGAGTAGACCGTATGAATAGAACCCTGGAATCTCAGTTATCTAATCTTTGTCAAGAGGTTCACCTGAAGTGGCCCCAGTTCTTTCTATAGCCCTTCTTAGGATATGCTTAGCCCCTACTAAGTCTTTAGGAGTTTCCCCTTTTGAGATTCTGTATGGGCGACCCCCGCCTATTGCACAAGGAATAGAAGGAGATATGCAACAGATTAGATGAAATTACTAGACAAGAACTATTGGTTTTAAGTTCTGTTTTGCAGAGTCTTCACACATGGATACAAGCTCAGCTGCCCATCCATCTAACAGAACCCCTGCATCCTCTCAAGCCTGGAGTCTCGGTGTGGATCAAAGGGTGGAGAAAGACACTGTTGGCACCGCATTAGGAAGGGACCTTATGTTGTCATCTATTAACCCCAACTGCAGTTGAAGTTGCAGAACTCGAACCCTAGATTCACCACAGTCAAGTGAAGTCAGCAGCCATTGATAACACTGTAGAAAGGAAGGCAACTACAAAAGTATTAGCTATGTGGCAATATTACCCTATACCCCAAGATGATGCTGTTACACGAGTATAATATGTGATTTAATTCCCACCCTTTCTAACTTGCGGGTGAGAATAATCAAAGGGGGGAATGTGGTAGGCCATGGCCTATATAACAGCCTATACATGATGTATGAGAAGCCTGCAAGCTAGGTCTGAGTCCCCACCCCCACTTAGAAATAGTAGTGCTGAGAAAGATCAAAGTCAGTGAAGGTCTGAAGATCTGCCTTAAACCGCTCTAAACTGCTTTTGATAAAAATTGAAGGATTAACACAAACTTATGCTGATGATAGATATGTTCCAGTGTTTTGCATTCTCACATTCTCTGAGCCTAGAAATGACCTTGTAGTAGGGATGTGTTTATGTCTAGAAACTGAGCCTTTGTTAGAATAGCCTGAGAAGGGGGGGGGGGGGGGGGAGGAAACAGGGTGTTAGGCCCAGAGAGGGTCCCCAATTGGATAGATGCAGGGGGCGTTGGGACCAATAGAAAGTTTGATACAGGCAAACTGTGAAACTTGTATAAGGAAGTTGTTCCTGTTCTCCATTGCTCAGTCCTTTTTGAAGCTTGACTGAGCCTGTGCATAATAAATTGGCTTGGATCTTTGAACAGACTCCTGGTATTTATTGCATGCTTATCAGCTGCTACAATACCACCTTCAAAAGGAACTTAGGGTGAGTATGGAGCACCACCCTGCTCTTGAAGAACCTGGTGTATGGGGAGTCCACCACCAGCGCTTGAAACTTCCTGACTCCGCGAGCTGAAGTCAGGGCCACCAGGAAGGCCACCATCCAGGATAGGTATCTGAGGTGGCAAGTGGCCAATGGCTTGAATGGTGACCTAGTGAGCTGGGAGAGAACCATGATGAGGTCCCATTCTGCTGCCGGAGGGTGGACAGGGGACTTGGAAAGCAGAAGATGCCGTAGGAAACAGGAAACCAGGGGCTGGCTAGATAAGGGCTTTCCCCACACTGGCTGGTAGTGAGCAGCTATGGCACTCAGATGCACCAAGACGGAGTTAGGATTTCAGTCTTGTGCATGACAGATGCACTAGGTACCAGCTGGACATGGCAGGAAAACAGATTCTCCTTCCTATCTGTGCACCACAGAGCAAACCTGTGCCATTTAAAAAAGGTATAAGCCTTCCCTCATGGAGGGCTTCCTGGAGGCTAGCACGATTTCCTCAACCTCTTGCTATAGGTTGAGTGGGGCCAAGGCTACGCTCAGGAGCTGGGCTGTTAGAGTCAATGACCCCACATTGGGGTGCAGAAAGGAGCCCTCCTCCTGCGTCAGGTGGTCTGGGGCTTGTCCCAGGTGTACTAGAAGTGTTGCTGCCAGTGAGAGCAGTAGTGGGAACTAGGGTTGCCTGGGCCACCCGGGGGCCATCAGTATCACTGATGGCCCCCTCGTTCTAAATTTTGAACAGTGTCTTGACAGCTAGGGAAGTTGGGGGGAATGAAATGCATTCCTGATCTCATGGTTTGAGGGACTGCTGTATCTGCTGCTACCCTCCGTGGGTGCGGTTGCCTGGAGCAGAAGCGAGTCAGAAGAGCATTGTCAGGAGAAGCAAAGAGGTCCATCTCAGATGAGCCCCAAAGGCGGAAGAGCTTCTTTGCCACTGCAGGGTTGAGCTGCCACTCGTGAGGGTGGAGGATTGAATGTCTGCCAGGTATTGTCCTGTCCTGGGGAGGTAGATTGCTCACAGGAGCATGTCGCTGCACACTGAAAAGCCAAGGAGGGCTACAGCCTCCTGGCAGAGAAAGTACAAACCTGTGCTCCACTGCTTCTTTATACAGAACATTGCGACCTGGTTGTCTATCTGGACCAGCACAGATTTGTTCCACAAGATGGAGCAAAATGCATGTAGGGCAAGGGCTACTGCCCAGAGTTCCAGGAAGTTGATTTGTAGTAGAGACTCCTCCCTGGACCAGCAACCCCAAGTGCGGTGAACTCCGCAGTGAGCTTCCCAGCCCCAGAGAGGCATCTGTGGTCAGGGTACACTGCAGTGGGGGGCACCTGGAAGGGCATCCCTGCCCGAATGAGGCCCTGGTTCTGCCACCACTGGGCTGTCCACATGTGCGAGCAAGCTAGGGGTGTGACATGCACTGTAGAGGCCATGTGCTCCAGCAGGTGGAAGAACCTCCCCTGGAAGCTGTTTGAGGTGTTCTGCCCGGTCCTGAGAAAGGAGGGCTCTGGCCCGCATTGTGTCCAGCTGAGCACCGTTGAGCTCTAGGTCTTGCACTGGAGAGAGATGTGATTTGGGGTAGTTGATGACCAACCCCAGGTGCTGTAGGAAGAGGATGGTATGCTCTGTGCCCTGACTGGCCTCTGCAGCTGTAATGCTCTTGATAAGGCAGTTGCCAGGTAGGGGAAGACGAACACCCCTTGTAGGCTAAGATGGGCGGCTGCACTGCTAGACAAGACACTTTATGAACACTCTTGGAGAGGAGGCCAGGCCAAAGGGAAGTACTCTGTATTGGTAATGGCTTCCCCCTACCATGAATCTCAGGTATTGCTGGTGAGATGGGTGGACTAGGAGGTGGGAGTAGGTAACCCTTAGGTCCCAAGGAGCAAAGCCAGTCTCTCTGGTGGAGGTAGAGCAGCAGTGTCCCAAGGGAGACCATTTTGAACTTTTCCCTCACCAGGAACTTGTTCAGGTCTCGGAGGTCCAGGATGGGTCCGAGACCCCGGTTCTCTTGGGGACAAGAAAGTACCTTGAGTAGAAGCCCTTTCCCCAGAGGTGCTGGGGAACAGGCTCTACTGCCCTGTCCCTTAATAGACCTGCTAGTTCTGAGAGCAAGAGGGCCTGGTGAAGGAGAGGTCGCACTGGCTCTCCTGGAAGATGCCCTGGAGGTGGTAACCCTCCTTCACCACCCACTGGTCAGAGGTGACCTTGGACCACCTGTGGGCAAAGAGTGACAAGCAGCCCCTTGTGGGCTGGTGAAGGTCTTGGGTGGGGGGGGGGGGGGGAGGGGAGAGGCCCCACCCTGGGAATCAAAAGCTCCCGCCAGGTTGAGCTGGAGCTGGTGTCTGCAGCTTGGGAGCCTTTGGCTTCCTGGGTCTGTGTCCCTGGTGCTACTGGCTTGGAAAGACCTGGCAGTGGTGACTGATGGAAAGGGCCCATCTTCCTCGAGAAAGTTGGCCTTTCCCCCCCCAGGCTCTCTTATGGGGAAGGATAGAGGTCTTCGAGAGCCTCTGTCTGGTCACCACCTCGGCCTCAATATCGGCCACCTTGTCGGCCATAGGTTTTCCAAATAGATTCTCCCCGGATACATCCAGCAGTTTTTCCTGGACCCATTGTTCGAGGTCCAAGGTCTGCAGCTAGGCCTGGCGCCAAGCACTGATGCCTACCCAGAACGCAGCCTCAAACCCATCATAGGCGGCCCGGGATAAGAATTTGAAACAGTCCCAGATGACTACCAAGATCTGGAACCATTGCAGGTGTTTCCTGGCGAGTCCTGCTGAGAAGCCAGCGAGCTCCTGGATGATGCTCTTAAGATACAAACCTATGAACTCTACGTAAGGATGTATCCGGCAGCCCAGCATGGTCTTTTGGAAAAAGAAAAAAAAAAAAAACCCCAAACAAAACAAAACCAACACACCCCTACGCCCCAGGGCATTGAGGGCCCTGGCCTCTACCCAGGAGTACAGAAGAATAAGTCAGTCTTTAAGCTCTTGAGCTTTTGCATTGAGGACTCCACCACCATGGAATTGTGGGGCAGTTGGGCCTTCTGGAAGCCTGGGTTCCTCTTGACGTGGTAGATGGTATTAAGGGGTTGGCTGACCATGGTACTGAGGCCAAGATCTCCCACATATGTAAGAGCAGCTGTTTGAGGATGGGTTGCACTGGCACTGATAGAACCTCCTTCGGGGGAGACTCATACTGAGGATCTCCAGCTCTTCAGTGCTTGGGCCCTCCTTAGACTTGAGCCATGTCCCAGATGTTGTAGAATGCCACATCCTCGGGTGGGGAATGGCATCAGAATTCCAGGGGAGACTGCTCCAAGGGGATGTTATGGTAAGAGGTCTTGGGGGAGGCCTTGATGTCTGTCTCAGTCTGACTACAAGGGTGTTGAGTCCAAGGCTCAGAGCTCCTGCACCTCGAGATGGGTCTTGGGTCTGACTCCTGGAAACTAGATGGTGAGGACCGGACACCTGAGGATCAGGACTGGGATCTCAAATCAGTGCCAAGGGATGCCCAGGGACGCCCACTGCAGTCAGAGACCTGGTTGTTGGGGCATATGATGCAGATGAACCCGACATCGCCTGCTGCATGGTCAGGATAGCAGAGATACTCTGTTCCAGGACCAACATTCTGGCCTTGAAGCCAGAAGACTCCACAGCTTTTGGCACAGGCACCAAGAGTTTTGAGCCTGGAGCCGGTGCTTTGGCAAGCATGTCCTTTATGTAGACTATAGCCTCAGGGAGCCTTGCAAGGTCACCGCCAGCCAAGGGTTCCTTCCTAGAGACCTTAGGAGGGCACTGCTCAGAGCCACCCAAGTCCTGCCACGGGACCTTACTGGGTTTCCCTGGTGGAACCTCGACTGGCTTAGATTTTTTTTTTCTTGCCAGGGTTTGGTGTCTTTCTGGAGGAGCTGCCGCTGTGGGACTCCCAAAACGCCTGGGGCTTCACGGGAGGTGCTCAGCATCAGGGAAGCTGAAGCAGAGCTGGACCATGGGAACATCTTCTCCTGCAACTCCGACCATTTCTTGTTGGTCAGAGAGATCATGGCTTGACACAGGTTGCAGGAGGTACTGTTGTGGTCCAGGCCAAGGCAGTGCAAGCAGCAGTCGGTGTCCGAGAGTCATAATTTAACTGCAATGATCACACTTTAAAAGCCACCGGGAGACATGGTAGATCACACCAGGACGGGAGTCTACAACCCCCAGGCGAAAAAGGGCATGAACGCCAATTGAGGCAAGCCTCGATGAAAAATAAAAAAAAGGAAACAGCAGTGTCGTGGATAGCACCAGCTTGAGGTAGGAAGAGGAATCTGTACGCAAACCAGGAAACTCACTAAGATAATTTTAAGAAATTTTTCCAGGGACACAGGACTGAGCAAGATGGCACCCTTGGGTGAGAAGGGGACCATGCATGAATGGTAGCATTCCCAAAAGCTTTCTTTGAAAGATGGGGAAATGCTCCGCATTGGCTCCGTTGGCACAGACGTCACCCAAATGCGAGGGCCAACTTTCTGCTTGTTCCTGGAGAAAAAGGGGGTCCCTGCACCCAAGGCCTCTGGCTGAAAAAAAAGGAGCGAATGCCGGTTGAGGGAACCTCGATGGAAAACTAAGGAACACACAAATGGACCCGAGGAGTGATGCCAAGGTGAGCTGGCTTGGGGGCGGAAAGGAAACGCTATGCAAACCGGACAAAAAACTTAATAAAAACAAAAAACACACAAAAAAAAAAAAATCAGCTTTTTCCCTGGGGGAAATTGGACAGCGTCTGGAAGGCTCCGGAAGATAGCACCCTTGGGTGGGAAGGTGACCACGCATGCGTGGTGTAGCTCCCAAAGACTTTCTTGAAAGCTGGGGAGAAGTTTCTGCCAGGGATCCATCTGAATCGGCATCACCCGTATGCGAGAGCTGACTTCCTCCTTGTTCTCGGAGAATATCAACTGTGTAAATAAACTGAAGGAGACTATTCTTTTTTAAAAGCAATCCCAAGAAAATTGCTGGGAGGCAGAATAGAGCCCGACTAAACTGTTCCCTTCCCCTCTTACACAGAAAACCCTGCTGACTGAATGGCTCAAGTTCCTGGAGGGCAGCCCGTTTTAGCACCTACTGCCAGGAGAGAGGGAAGCCAAGAGCCCTAATCTAAAATTCTAATTTTATTTTTTTTTATATATAGCTCAGTGTAACCTTGATTGCACAGGTCTTATCCCATCTGCTGGAGACCAAGATATACTGGCTTCTGGAGAGGGTCTGTGCCCCTCTTGTGGTGTGACATCACAGAAGTTGGAAGTTCTGACTCCATCTGCTGGAGGGGGGACAAAAGCCAGGAGTCTGGGCTGGACTGGAAGGACACTATGAAAGGGTTGATTTATCCAGTGGTCCAGGTTATTATGGGGAACTCCCAGCCCCCCCTAATAGTTCCATTTGATAAGAAATTTCTCCTTTATTACTCATGTCATCTTGTGCAGTTACACCCATAAATATGCATTAAGCTCAGACCCCTCTTACTTGCTTGTTGAAGAGGACTGTAAGTTTAAGACAAGTTACGTAGTTCTCTATACCTAAGAGAAAGTTACATGCTAACATTTTGAAAACACTGATTCTGTTTAAACATGAAGAGTGACAAGAAAATAAACCTACTTTATTTTTCAGCAATTCGTTAGCTTTGTTCAGGTCAGCTATCTGCTTTTCCAGTGAAGCAACATTTGACGAAAGGGAAGTTCTCTCTCTGACTGCTGCAAGCAGCTTAGCTTCAGTTTTCTTGAATTCTTCCTCTAGAGCTTGAAGCCTCCTATCCTGCTCCCCACGTTCCTTCACCAATGAGCGGATCTGAAAAAAAGCCAAGATGAGAAGCTCTGGGTAGACCAAATAGTCATATTTTAAAATAAGAGCAGTAACATACAAAGTGAAATTAAAACTTACCTTATTTTCTTTCCTTGAGTCCCTCCAGTCCAGTAGAGACATGTGCGTTGTGCTCACCTACCAGTAGATGGAGACTGAGACACTGTTTGAAGAAGTCACCCTGTAAGATCTGCACAGCCTCTCCACAGCTAGTATGAGCCTAACAAAGCAGGAGTCATCCCAGACCCCAATTCCCAAACCCCCTCCCCCAAGCCCAAAACAAACCAACATCCAAACTTACTCAATATGGAAGCACTAAGCTACCAAAAACACCCCCCCCCCAAACAAGGGAAAAACAAACACAGCAGGGCTCTCTGCAGAAGAACTGCAACAATCAGACCCACTGGTGGCAAGACGACTTATACCTAGTCTGCCCACACAGGCCAACTCTTCAAAGCAGATGCAAGAAAACACAGCAAAGATCCTGGGTGGGTCTTAGACAGGACTGGAGGGACTCAAACAGAAAAATTAGCAGGTAATGTCTGATTTCACCTTAATCCTTGTCCCTCTAGGCCAGTCCAGATACATGGGACATACCAAAGCAGTACCAATGACAGGTGGCATTTTCTTTTACTTGTTTTTATTGTAAACCACCTTGTTAATTCATTTGAAGGGCAGTATATCAAATTTTAACACACCTGCAGCAGAGTGCTAAAACTGAGCCCTGCGTAGCCTGACACAAAAGAATGTAGGGATGATCATGTCCCTACTTAGAAACACAGAAGAATAAAACACAAAGGAACACTCCCACAAAACACTCAAGCACAAACAAAGGTGGGGGAAAACAGAATTGGAACAAAAATCAGTCTGATCTGGTGCATTTGGCAACATACTTTCAAAAAGGTACAAAAATCAGTGTGTTGCTACATGCACCAGATCAGACTGATTTTGTTTTTGTTTTTTTATTTTTGATAGGATTTGCCCGATGCAGGTATCCACCAACAAAATATGACCATTTCACTAAGCAATTGACGAGCCAGCAGCTCTCCTATTAAGATCACCGACCTTGAGCCATCTGGGAGAGGCAACGGGTCTCCCACTCAATGAAATTGGTATCCATGGTCACAAGCACCCAATCCAGAGATTTCAGGCACATGCATACCAAGAGCTTCACAAGATCAAACCACAATTCCAGATTCGCTCTGGCTTTGCTTCTCAAACGAAGTCTGATACTCAGACTGGAACTGCAGAGACCAACATGACAAAAGCATGCGTGCTTGGAGGGGAAACTTTGGATTAGGTACATCAGTGACATCTTTATTATATGGGATGGAAGTGTGGAAGAACTCACTAGTTTTAACATATGGATAAATAGTCTGACACTAACTTACGGTTCCAAATCACCTATGACTCAGATTCCCTATTTGGATCTAATAATTAAAAGAAAATCAATTCATCATATCCCTTTATAGGAAACCTATGGATCGCAATCAGCTTCTGCATTTTGACAGCTTCCATAACCCGGCACTGAAAAGAAATTTGCCTGTTGGACAGTTTAAGGGCTAAGAGTCTGTACCACAACACAGGACTTTGAAGGCCAGGCAGAGATAATGAAAACAAGATTTACAGCTCAACAGTACCCTATAAGTCACATTAATCAGGCATATAAGAGAGCCTGGGATGCTTCTTGCGAATCCCTTTTGAAACTGCAGGGCAAAATGAAGGATGTTGGCATAGTTTGCCCTGTGGATACTCGGTTTTGTCACGTGAAATTACCAGAATTCTACAAAAAATGGCACCTTATTCAGACCATTCCAGGTTTTGATGATCTACCTTTAACAGTAGCTTATAAAGGGAATATCAATTTGAAAAACCTACTTGTACCATCAGCATTAACTGAATGCAGGTTCCTTTCCAAATACAAAGGACAATTCCAAAGCGGACAGTGTTCTGTCTGTATTGTTGCCACTACGGGAGTACTTTGTGCATCCCATCACAAAGGAGAAGTTTTTGATTGATGATTTTGCAAACTGTGAGACTACCCATGTAGTCTGTCATCCAATGTCCATGCAACAAACTATGTAGGAAAACACACTAGGAGCATTAGGGTTCGTATTGTGGAACATAAGAGTTGTATCAAGAGAGGTGCAATGGACAAACCTTTAGTCATGCATTGGCAAGAACAAGCGCATAGAACTGCAGACTTAAAGTTTATCATTAAAAAGGTTAAATTGAATAGGCGTGGAGAGGACATAGTTTTATCTATCATGCTATTAGAACAGAAAATACATTTTTAGACTAGACACCTTATCTCCCAATGGTTTGAATTTAGAAAGGGACCCGTCTGTTTCTTTAACTAATATGGTATTGGTTAGTTGAGTATTTTTAGTAATGTTTTAATATTATGCTCTCATTGCAGAGTACTTTGGTTATTAATGATTTATTTAGTTTTTATAAGGTGCTATTAGTTTGTGGTTTTTATGGTTAATGTTTATTATTTATTTATATTTTATGTAAGAGGCCTTTGGGTACACATTATGTTACAGCTTGTGGCTAATGTAATAATGGTTTGGACAGCTTTTATTACCTGAATGTGCAGTGCTATGTTTTATTTATTGCTTCAGGCCTGCTATATGTGGCCATTTGTTGGTTTTTATGTTCTCATGATTATCAATCGTTTACTGTTTGCATAAGATGCTTTGATTGCATCGTGCAACGTTTAGCGGTTTTGAAGTACTAATAAGTTGGGCTCTTTAATGAATAGGAACAGTTTTCCACAACCTGATCAGGTCGTGTTTAATTTTATATTTGTTCTCACTTTAACAAATGGATTGTTTTTCCCATTTGTCTACAGGATTGTAGTTCCAATTTGGAACAATAAAAGCCAAGCCACCCCTTTTTTCCCAATTCTACATGGTTCTTAAACCCTTTCATTAATGCAGGCAGCTTCTGCGAGTACTCCGTCGGCATAAATATGGACCGTTTTCTATTAGGATACAAGTAAGATTGCATATTTCAATGATATAACATCTCTTTTGCGATGCCGATCTTGTCGGTAGGTGTTTCTTCAGAGAATTGTAAAGAATCGTGCATCCTCCAATCAGAAGCAGATGTGTCAAAATACCATGGTTTGGGTAGTTTCAAAGGGCACAAGTGCAGGCGTCCTCTGCATAGCGAACATTTTCACTTCTGCTGTGCAGCGGCTTACATGGAAAAGTTCCCCACCTTGCAGTTTTTTTAATCGAGTATTCATCTTCAGGTAAATAAATCTCTTTAAATCATGTGTGGATTCATAGCCCATAAGAAAAGAGAAATGCATCATGATAAACGATAAACAAAAGTTTCACACTCGTGGCTCATATGTTAAGTGCCGTCGAGTCAGTCTACTCATGGCGACCCTCTGGATAGCTATCCTAAATTGTGCTCGATCTTCAGTCAGGCGGCTCATTGTTGACAGACTGGTACCTGTGGCTGCTGTTATTGTATCGATCCATCTCATTGCTGGCCTTCCTCTTTTGCGTTGACCTATCTTGCCAAGCATGTCTTTCTCTAATGATCTCTCTTCGGATGATGTGCCCAAAGTATGAAAGTCGAAGTCTTGTCATCTGAGCTTCTAAAGAAAGCTTAGGTTTGATCTCCTCTAGTACCGACTGGTTTGTTCTTCAGGCAGTCGATGGTATACACAGTATTCGCTGCCAGCACCATAATTCCAAGGCATCAATTTTCTTCCTGTATTTTTTTTATTTTTATTTTTTTATTTTTTACGGTCCAGCTTTCACATCCATATGTTATTGAAAATACCATGGCTTGAACAAGTCAAATCTTTTTATGGAGAGACAGACATCTCTGCTCTTGAGAATCTTTTCTAGGTCTTTCATAGCCATTCTGCCAAGAGCAATGTGTCGCCTGATTTGACCACTTGTTGCTTGATAGTTGACCCAAGTAGGTTAAAGTTGTTCACGATTTCAATTTCGTCTCCTTCAACGATGAACCTGTTGATTATGCCAGTTGTCATGATCTTTTGTCTTCTTTGCAATAAGGTGCAGGCCCATTTTGAGACTGTTCTTTGATTATGAGAAGCAAATGCTTCAGACCATCTTCACTGTCAGCCAGTAATGTGGTTTCCTAGACCATGGGATGCTGTTCCAAGGGTTGCAGAGCAGAGATGGCATCCATCTGTCCAAGAAAGGTCAACATGTCTTCGGTAGTAGACTGGCTAATCTACTGAAGAGGGCTTTAAACTAGATTCGTTGGGGATGGGTGAAGAAAGCCCCAGGTGAGTGATACCCCTATTACATTAAATACCTTTATGGAAATGGGTAACATATGGAAAGCAGTGTGTATAAATGCATGGGAAATAAGATCCCTGATGTTGAAGCTTTGGTGGGAGTGGCTGACTTGGATTTAGTGGCAGTTACAGAAACATGGTTCACAGAAAACCATGATTAGGATGCAACTACACCTGGCTATACTTTATTCAGAAAGGACAGGGTAGGAAGAAGGGGAGGAGGCGTGGCACTATATGTAAAAACTACTATTAAAGCTTTGGAATTACAGAGCTTAAAAGGGAGAGAGAGGAGGCATTATGGGTTAAGCTAGAAAGAGGGAAAGAGAAATCTATTTGCATTGGCGTGATACACAGACCTCCCTCACAAGAGGAGAGGTGGACAGAGTTAATTGAAGACATACGGTGCTTTGCTAGGAAAGGGGAAGTGCTACTGATAGGGGATTTCAATATGCCAGATGTTAACTGGCACATTCCTGCTGCAGTATCATCTAGAAATAAGGAGATCCTGGATTCTCTACAAGGAAAACTATTCAGGCAATTGGTGACAGACCCCACACATGAAGGGGCCATACTGGACTTGGTGCTTACCAATGGTGAAAGTGTTTCTGATGTTGTAGTGGGAGATCATTTTGCATCCAGTGATCACCAGATGGTGTGGTTCAGTATTAGGACTAGGGCTGTTAGAAGCCATTCCAAGGTGAGGATCTTAGACTTTAGGAAGACTAACTTTGCGAAGATGGGCCAATACCTCGGAGTTGTTAGTGGGATGGGAACAGCTGGGGGATGTAGAAAAACAGTGGGCAAAACTGAAAGGGGATATTTTAAGGGCAACCAACCTTTTTGTTAAAATGGTGAATAAAGGCAAAAGGAAAAGGAGACCGCTATGGTTTTCGAAAGAAGTAGCTGAAAAAGTTAAGAAAAAGAGGGAGGCCTTCATGAAATACAAGAGATCACAGAGAGAGGAAGACAGGCATCTATATTTGGAAAAAAGAGAAGCTAGCAAAGTAGTCAAGAAGGCAAAGAATCAAAAGGAGGAGGCAATATCCCCCCCATTTTATTGCATTGGCTAAGACATTTTTCAGATATTTTAGTGAGAAGAGGAAGGGCAAAAGTGGTATTGTCAGACTCAAGGGTGCAGGGGAGGAATATGTAGAAGCTGATAAAGCGGAATTGCTTAATACATATTTTTGTTCTGTGTTCAGATGAAGAACCAGGAGCACGACCTCAGAAAACACCCAAATAGGAACAGAAGCAAGGGACATCTTGAACAATTTTCAGAAGACTGTTCGTGAGAAACTAGCACAACTTAAAGTAGACAAAGCGATGGGACCAGATGGGATACACCCTGGAATACTGAGGGAACTTGGGGACGTTATAGCAACTCCACTGACTGACCTTTTCAATGCCTCGTTGGAGTCGGGAGTGGTGCCAAAGGACTGGAGAGAGCCTCATGTGGTTCCTTTACACAAAAGCGGAAGTAAGGATGTGGTTGAAAACTACAGGCCGGTTAGTTTAACTTCGGTGGTGAGTAAATTATTGTAAACGCTGCTGAAAGAGAAAATAGTGAGGTTTCTGGAGTCCAGCGGATTACAGGATCCGAGGCAGCATGGATTCACCAGAGGCAGGTCTTGTCAGACAAATCTGATTGATTTTTTTGACTGGGTGACTAAGGAATTAACTTAAAAAGTCAAAGGAGAAGGTGGGAGGGTTGCAGGCATGAGAGAAATGCCTAAAATCGCTGAAAAATCAAGAAAAATAAATTGAGTTACCACAGAGTTGCAGACAGCAGTGGGAGAAAGTTTCTGTACTTACAGTACCGAAAGTGCAGAGAAACCACGGACCACTGCTCAAACCACTGCAGCTGCCTCACCACTAAAATCAGCCCCAGGGACTGGATTCTAGGAGGCTTACCATCCAGCTAAATAGCCCTCATGACTAGTGCTGGGGAGTCTGCACATCAGCAATCTCTACTGTGACAGAGGACACAGGAGCTTCAGCTGGAATCATCCTGGTGCTCAGATAAGTACACTGGCAACTCAGGGCATAATCTCTCCAAGAGAAATCACAAAGAAATAAAGCATTTTAAATTTTGTTTGAAGGAGCAAAAAAAATCGCATCCAGATCTGCTGGAGACGGAGAAAAACTGAGGGAGACCACTAGGGGTAGGATTATATCACCAGGCTCCAGCCTATCAGAGCTCTGGTAGAATTCTCTGTCTCCAAGATCTGCTGGCAGGGGTGCATAACCCGTTTGTCTGGACTGGTCTAGCAGTATGAACTGGAAAGGGTTTATCTGCCCCCTCAGTGATCTGAGGTCCTTCCTACTCCTCTTCGGCCCACAGAGCGCCAATGACACATGGGAAACTGCATAGGATCCTGGGCAGCTGTTAGCTCGAGTCGTCAAGGATGCACCCTTCCTTTGAGTACCTTTGGGCTCTCAAGGGCTCAATCTTAAGGCCACTGCACTATAGTGTGGGCCAGGAGAGGGAGTCATACCTCTGCACTGTTGCACCAATTTACACACCTTGTCACCTGCTGGAGGCTGACATAATTACTGGGCTTTTTGCAATGCAACACCAGTGGGTATACCTTCTGACGACATCACTAGAAGATGTGCAAGTCTGCCTACACCTGCTGGCAAGAGAACAATCTGCTTGTCTGGGCTTTTCTAACGGGGTAAGAAAGAGCCTGTTTGTTAGCCCACCCCTGGACTGTTTAGCCTTTTCTAACTACCTCCAGAACTGGATAACATACCAAAGTAATGTTTCTACTAATGATGGGAAAGACCTCAAATCACATGGTTTTTCTACAGTTATACCTTTCTAGCAAGATTGCTGAACAAGAGATAGAATGCATAACCATCTCTCACGTTAAAAGCCTTTTGTTTGATGAGCATCAGTACTTCTGTGGCAGGTGCAGGCCTGTGACCCACGGTGTCTGAACATAAGCAGGCCAGCATGGCTAGCTTGACCTGTAAACGAGGCCTGTGGAGAGGCATATAGGATTGCACATCCCCCAATATGCTGCTATTGTAAGTTAGAACGCAGTAGAAGTATTGAATTAGCTTAGGTAAGCAGAACTGCAGTATTGAAAGATGGAAAAATACAGAAAATACATGTTTAAAAGTTACTGATAAGAAAAAGAACATCTGCAAAGAAATAATTGGGAGTGCTGACAGATGAGTTGCAGAGCCCAGCTCCTCTGCACGTACAAATTGGTTCTATGGCCTTGAGAGTGTGAAAGTAACAAGTTGATGAACTGACCATTGTAATTGGGACTAGAAGGGGGTATGCAGGTGTCATGCCCACTGGAGGGACATAATTGGATAAACTTATCAGTACCGGAACCAATGGAAGAGGTACGGGAGGTTACCGGGACCAATGAAATGTTTTTCTATACCTAGAATGGGACAGAAGTCTATAAAAGTTGTTGTAATGCTTGAAAACTTTGCTCAGCCATTTTGAAGTTGACTGGTTCGAGACTTGTGCACAAATAAATGATTTGGACCTTCTGAACAGACTCCTGGTATCATTGGTTTGTCTGCGCTTTGCTGCTACATATTCTTGGTGCGTTGGCCGGGAAGTTGTGGAATCAAAGTGTATATAGGGCAATATACCACGACTTTCCGCCTCTATAGGCTTGGTCCTGCCGGGATCGCGCCCTTCCGACGAGGGCTGCTCCCTGGCGCCACCGGTCCCTTGTATTGGAGGGAGCTGGTCAGACCTCGGCGGGTGACGAGCCCGGCTGGAGTCAACGCCTCGAACCCGAGTGAGGGGAGTCTGAGGTCCAACTCATGCGCCTGCTTGGGAAGTTTGAAGACCGGATCCGGTGAGTATAGTTTTGATTTTGGGTCTAGACAGAAATAGAAAGCGCAGTACTGCCATTGGAACTTGGAACTTTGGAATTTGTAATCTCGAGATATTGGGAATTGGTAAGAGAGCTTGATCACCTCTCAAGGAAGGGCCGAGTAACCCCGCATGGGAATTCGTCGGGTGAAACCCCCATCCTTTTTGTAATTGGGAAATTGGAAAAGACTAGTCAGAATAGATAGAAACGAATGCATTCTGGGATACGTTGCTAGCATGATTGTGTGAACGAAGTGTGAATGAGAGGTCTGGCAGCACGGACCAAGTGAAGGCGGACCCCTGAGTAGCGCATTTCCTGACCGGGCGACCGCGTTCAGGTCGTGAAAAGGGGGAAGCGATTGTAGTCTTGTCTTGTTATTTGTATTCCTTATACGTTTCCAGGACCGTGAGGACCCCTTACCCACGGTCCGCCCTCCTTTTCCCTTCTGTCTGTTGTTGCGCACACATCGAAATGGGAGGGGCGGGGTCTACTAGAAACACTCCATTAGAATGTATGATTGCACATTTTAAAGAGGGATATTCAGGAGATTATGGTATTAAAATGACAGCAGCCCGTTTGCAGATTGTGTACTAGGGAGTGGCCCGATCTAGACCCCATCTGGCCCTGAGAGGGAACGTTCAATGTAGAGATTATTCAGTCAATACACCGTAGAGTGCGGGTAGCGCACCCCGATCAGTACCCCTATATAGATTCCTGGTTAAGTATTTGTGAAGATCCGCCCCCTTGGGCGCAGCGCTGTTATGAGGAACAGTGCAGAATAATGTTAGCGAAAACAGATTCTAGACAGAAAACGGAACAGCCTAGAATGAAAGAGCAGGATAAGAAAGCCAGAAAGAAGCCCATCCTGGCAGATCCTGATTCCCCAGAAATAACTCTCAGGCAGCCCCGAACCCCAGGTCCAGTAAGAGTAGCCCGGCGTCCTGCCCCAGAACCCCAGAGACAGCCGGAGCGGGACCCAACCCCTGATCCACCTCCCGGAGGGAAGGAAGAGGAAGAATTAGCTGAGAGAGAAGAAGAGGACATAAAAAGTGAGCTAGAAGCAGAGATAGAAGAAGAAAGAGAGAATCTCCCAGACGAGGAGGACAGTACACAAGTAATTGAGAAAGCCAGCGCTAGCACTAGCACACCAGTAAAAGCTAAACCCAAAGCAAAACCTGTTGAAAAAAAGAAAGTGACTCCTTCAAAGGCAATTACGACAATAACCCTCAGATCCCAAGAGACACCTATAGCGGCCAAACTGTTTCCCTTACGGCAAGTCCTGGGAGTGCCCGTAAAGAATGATGATGAAGTGGTAGCGGGACCCCTAACTTGTGTATATCCCTTTCTCTACAACTGATTTATTAAATTGGAGGTCGCATTACGCCTCCTATACTAGTAAGCCCCAGGAGCTGACAGAATTAGTAACTAGTATTATGGAAACTCACCAACCCACTTGGCCAGATTGCCGTCAGCTCCTGACCACCCTATTCACGACAGAAGAGCGAGCAAGAATTAGAAAAGCAGCTATTGAATGGATGGCAGAGAACCCTGTAGCTCCGGCACAGGGGCAGAATATAATAGACCGTCGGGAAGCAGCTCAGAGAGAATTCCCGAATGAAGACCCCCAATGGGATCCAAATACAGATGAAGGATCCACAGCCCTAGCCCGTTTTCGCCAAGGCTTCTTACAAGGCCTGAATAGGGGGGGCCAACCAGCTATGAACCTTTCCAGAGTTGCAGGAGTAATTCAAGGAATAGATGAGAGCCCAGCAGATTTTTATGAGAGATTAACTGAAGCATACAGAATGTATACTCCCTATGATCCCGAGGCACCAGGAAGTTTATGTATGGTGAATTCTGCTTTTGTAAACCAGTCTCAACCAGACATTAGATGCAAATTACAGAAGTTAGAAGGGTTTGCGGGCATGAATGCAACACAGTTATTGGAAGTCGCTCATAAAGTGTATGTGAATCGTGATACTGAAAGACAGAGAATGTGATAGAAAGATGAAGAAGAAAGCTGATCTTTTGGCTGCGGCCATAGTGGAACAGAAAAGGGGA
Source organism: Ichthyophis bannanicus (assembly GCA_033557465.1). Classification (NCBI taxonomy): domain Eukaryota; kingdom Metazoa; phylum Chordata; class Amphibia; order Gymnophiona; family Ichthyophiidae; genus Ichthyophis; species Ichthyophis bannanicus. The sequence goes on along the minus strand of CM066050.1, from coordinate 121,938,946 downwards.
GGTGTCCCTAGTCGAAGGAGCAGAGGAAGAGGGCAGGGTCAAGGCGGAGGCCGGACCCAGAGACTAGGCGTGAACCAATGCGCCTATTGCAGAGAGGAAGGACATTGGAGAGATACGTGCCCGCAACTCGAAGACGCCCAGCACGATGACGACAGCAGTCATCAGTGGCGAGAAGAAAGACGAAGCTATCCCCGAAGCCGAGGAGGAGCCAATCGAGAACAATTCCAGCGAGAGAGAGGAGGAGCAGCCATTCAAGCATTGGCCACACCAGCCCATGATGAGAATGACGTGGATTAGGACAGACCGGGCTCCAAGTTTGCTTTAGGTCTCCAGGAGCCTATGGTCGGAATACAAATAGGAGACCAAATTATGGACTTTATGGTTGATACTGGAGCACAACATTCAGTAATAGACAAAAAGATAGCCCCATTCACTACAAAAGCAGTCACCATTATAGGAGCAACTGGTGCCAAAGCCACAAAGTCTTTTCTTCAAAACCGAATATGCAGTCTAGGAGGACAGCAAGTAACTCATCAATTCCTTTACATGCCCGAATGTCCAGTGCCACTACTGGGACGAGACATGTTAGCTAAGTTTCAAGCACAAATATCCTTCTCTGAACAAGGAGAAATGCAAATGACAGTAAATCCCCAAGCCAAACCAGCAGGAGTGATGCTGCTGACAGTTCCGAGAAGAATGGAGATACTACATTGATGATTCGATCCAAGATACCTATTTTGAACCAACTTTGAAAAGTATTGATGCACCACCTGGAGTATGGGCAGAAGGCAGTCCCCCAGGCCTAGCCAAGCATATAGCTCCAGTGATTGTAACCCTCAAGCCTAGTGCTACACCAGTGCACGTCAAACAGTACCCACTCCCAAGAGCTGTAATTGACGGCATTCATCGCCACCTACAGAGATTGCTCGAGTATGGCCTACTGAAAGTATGTCAATCCCCATGGAACACTCCACTTTTGCCAGTAAAGAAACCTGGGACAGATGATTATCGCCCAGTGCAAGATTTAAGAAGAGTAAATGATGCAGTTGAAACTATACATCCAGTTGTGCCCAATCCTTACACTCTTCTAGGACTGATCCCTGCTGAAGCTACCCATTTCACCGTACTAGATTTAAAAGATGCATTCTTTTGCATAAGATTAGCCCCTGTAAGCCAAATATTGTTTGCATTCGAATGGCAGGACCCCATCTCTGGAAGAGGGGGCCAACTCACCTGGACAAGATTACCCCAAGGATTCAAGAATTCGCCTACCATCTTTAGTGCCGCACTGAATCAAGACCTTTCAAGCTATCCAGTAGCCCCGGGGAAGAGAGTGCTTCTCCAATACGTGGATGATCTTTTGATAGCTGCCATTTCAGAAAGTGAATGTATACTAGCCACCAAAGACCTCTTGCAGTTACTAGATGAAGCTGGATACAAAGTTTCCAGAGCCAAAGCACAGTTATGTCAAAAAGAAGTGAAATACTTGGGTTTTCGTATAACCCAAGGGAGCCGAAGATTAGGCAGAGAAAGAAAAGAAGCAGTATGCAGAATTCCAATTCCAAACAACCAGAAAGCAAGTCAGAGCCTTTCTGGGAGCGGCAGGATATTGCCGAATCTGGATACCCAACTTTGCCCAAATTGCTAAACCACTGTATGAAGCCACAAAAGGAGAAGAAAAGTCACCACTGGAGTGGGGACTTGAGCAGGATACAGCCTTCAAGACGTTAAAGGAAGAATTGATGTCATCACCAGCACTTGGACTACCAGATGTCCACAAGCCTTTCCACTTGTTTGTACATGAGGCACAGGGAAATGCCTTGGGCATGTTGACTCAGAAATTGGGAGCGACCTGTAGCATACCTATCGAAACAATTGGACCCTGTGGCCAAAGGATGGCCACCTTGCTTGAGAGCAGTTGCAGCTACAGCGCTACTAGTGAGCGAAGCAGACAAGCTCACACTAGGACAGAACATACGAGTCACTGTGCCACATGCAGTCCTTGCCCTTATGGAACAGAAAGCAAATTATTGGCTCACCAATTCCCGAATGTTGAAGTACCAGAGCATGTTATGTGAAAACCCACAGATACAACTTGAAGTGAGCCATGCCTTGAATCCAGCCACCTTGATACCCATCAGTGAAGAACTCCCAGAACACGACTGTATCGAAGTCATGGAAACTGTGTTCTCCAGTCGACCCGACTTGACAGATGTGCCCATAGACAATCCTGACCAAATCTATTATGTTGATGGGAGCAGTCTCATCCTCAATGGACGACGCTGTGCCGGATATGCAGTCGTCACCCAACACGAAGTAGTTGAATCATCAGCTCTAGCTTCAGGCACATCCGCCCAGAGAGCCGAATTGGTAGCACTCACCAGAGCATTGTTAGGAGAAAAAAAAAAAAAAAACTTATACTGAATGTATATACAGATTCCAAATATGCCTTCACTACCTTGCATGCCCATGGAGCTCTCTATAAAGAAAGAGGACTCATCACATCTGGAGGAAAATATCAATCAAATATGGTCCCGAGATATTGATATTACTTGATGCAGTTTGGGCCCCAACACGTGTAGCTGTCATGCATTGTCGAGGACATCAAGCAGGAAAAGGAGAAGTTGCCCGAGGAAATAGATTTGCAGATGCCTCAGCACGACAAGCAGCTATGACAGGACAGATTGTTTCCAGTACCTTTGAATTTATGGACACCACGATATACCAAAGAAATGGATTACTACTGTAACAGAGAAAATGGAGTACTGAAAGACGGATGGATTGAGCTGCCACCAGAAGAGGGCAGCCAACCTCCGGGAAGAATAGTAATTCCTGAATTGTTAAGACCAGCCTTTGTCAAAGCTTTCCACGAAGCTACCCACTATGGAAAAAGTGCCATGGAAAAAGCACTCAGACCACATTTCTACATCCCTCTGATGACAACCATATCAGCTTCAGTAGCACGACAATGTCAAACTTGTGCCAAGAATAATGCCAAGCAAGGCCTTATTACAGCACCCCGAGTTCAGTCAGGAGGTGTGACCCCCATGCACAACCTCCAAGTCGATTTCACCGAAATGCCAAAAGCCAATGGATACCATTACCTATTAGTATTAGTTTGTACTTTCTCTGGGTGGGTAGAAGCTTTCCCAACCAGAACTGAGAAAGCCCGAGAAGTTACCAAAGTCTTAATGAGAGAAATTGTCCCTAGATTTGGAATTCCAGCAATAATAGGGTCAGACAATAGACCCTCATTTGTCTCCCAAGTTACTCAGCAGTTAGCAAAAGCCTTGCAGATACAATGGAAACTCCACACTGCATACAGACCCCAGAGTTCAGGGAAAGTTGAGCGAATGAATCGTACCTTGAAAGCCCAAATGTCCAAGCTTTGTCAGGAGACACAATTGAAGTGGCCCCAAGTGCTCCCCATAGCTTTACTCAGAATACGCTCAGCTCCTGTAAAGTCAACAGGATTTTCCCCTTTTGAAGTTTTGTATGGTAAACCCCCACCAATAGTGCAGGGAATCAAAGGAAGTCTAGCCCAAATTGGTTCAGAAATAACCAGACAAGAACTCCTAGCTCTTAGTTTTGTTCTGCAGACTCTCCATACGTGGGTCCAAGACCAGTTGCCTATCAACTTGACGGAACCCTTGCATCCCTACCAGCCTGGTACCTCGGTGTGGATCAAAGATTGGAAGAAGACACCATTGGAACCCCATTGGAAGGGACCGTACACCGTCATCCTGTCTACCCCAACTGCAGTAAAGGTAGCCGAGATCGACGCCTGGATCCACCACAGCAGAGTCAAGCCCGCCGCTGATCCTGAACCTGAGCAGTGGACAGCAGAACAGCATCTTGATGCACCCTTGCGAGTTACTTTGAGACGGCAATCAGCAGCTTAGACACTTCATCACAAGTGCTTTGCAGTAGCCAAGTCTTTCGAAGAGGATTGCTGTTTTCCATGCAGCAACAGTTTTATTTCAACGAACCCAATCTGCGTGCGATTTTGCGCACTACTTTGATACTATATTGAACCATACTTCAGAAACCAACTAAATTACCAAGTTGGTTGAGGTGTGATGGACAACTTGAGGATCTTCAAGCAACACTCAGCACCTGTTAAATTGCTTCATTAGCAAACGGGACAAAGAATAAGAGACCGTCGTGATCAAGATCAGCAAGCTGAGGATTCAGAAGAACTCCAATCAACATCGACATGCATCTTTACTTTTGCTTTGCTTTGGTTGCCTTCTTTGGAGGTTTTGAACAGACTTATGCTTTACCTCCATGCACTGCCTGCATTACTTCTACTAGAACTGGACTGAAAGTAACTCAGACTTTGCTTTATCATTCTTACTATACCTGCAAGGGGACAGTAACCCGGTGTATTTATAACACCACTGAACTGAATGTTTGCACTCATGGCAAAATTAAAGCATGCTATAATCCGCATCAGAATCCATCCTATTACACGTTGGAAATAAGATGGAAGGATGCAGATGGACCTATATTAGCTGCTACACCACCACTTAAGGACATTACTAAACCTGCTGTTTTGAATTTTGATGCATGTAATGCTATTAATAGAGATAGTCAGTCCACCTGTGGTACATGGGAGAAAGCGTATCGAAATGACCATAAGTATATGTGTCCAGAAGGTGCCACAAATTGGTGGAAGTGTACAGGTAAAACGGGATCAGGCTATAGTACTGCAACAGCAGCAGATTACTATTGCCCGTATTGGGGATGTGTTTTTTATGCTACCTGGAACACTGGTATAACTGATGAGAAAATAGATAAACGAATGGCTACTCTAACCAAGCCAACCACAAATGATAAATGTCAAAAAGATGCTTGCAACCCTTTACACTTACGTATACACAATCCCCATGCATGGAAACAAGGATATAAGTTTGGTTTACGTATTGCTGGAGGAGCAATAGATCCAGGAACTATTGTGTATATCAGATTGAATACCCAAGCCCACAAGTCATCTAAATATCATATTCATACCTTTTATGAAGCCATGCATGTAAATAAGTTTGAGATCCCTCACCCCTCACAGAATTTATTTCTAGAATTAGCCGGAGCAGTAGTATCTAGTCTTAAGATCACAGATTGTTATTTCTGTGGCGGAACCCAAATGGGAGATCAGTGGCCATGGGAAGCCCAAGAATTGAATTATTCTATGATTTATAATCAGACTGAATTACATAAAGACAACCAGTGAATGGGTGTTAGCACACTCAATCGTTGGACGTCTTTGCTATGCAAGAACTGGACCCCAGTTCACCCAGAAGGTAGGACAGCTGGTCTGTCTTAGCCAGAAGTACTATAATGCCACGACCAAAAAGATAGCATGGTGGTCAGGACTCAAACATCCTGAACCTCCTAACCCATTAGCCAGATTTCCTGAACTTGCTGGTTTATGGACTAACCTTGCCAAAGTCCAAGCCTGGCAAGCCCCACCTGGCCTATATTGGATCTGTGGAAACCGAGCGTATGCACAACTCCCACCACACTGGGGAGGAGCATGTGTCTTAGGAACCATCAGACCTTCTTTCTTTCTAACACTGAACATGGAGAACAATTAGGATACCCAGTATACACTACCCACCGACACAAAAGAGCACTAAGACAGAAGAGAGAGGCCTTACAGATAGGCAAGTGGGAAAAATGGCAAGGTGATGATTGGCCACCAGAAAGAATTATTGAATATTATGGACCTGCCACCTGGAATGATGATGGTATGTGGGGTTATTGGACCCCAGTCTATATGATTAATCGTATTATTCGCTTACAAGCAGTAGTTGAGATAATAACTAATGAGACTAGTCATGCACTTACACTTTTAGCTAGACAAAGTACACAGATGCGCACTGCTATATATCAGAACCGCTTAGCACTTGATTATTTGTTAGCAGCTGAAGGAGGAGTATGTGGTAAACTGAATTTAACCAATTGCTGTTTGAAAATAGATGATCAAGGTCAAGTAGTTGAAGAAATTGCTAAAGATATGCAAAGACATGCTTATGTGCCAGTGCAGACTTGGCACGCATTGAAATTTCCTAACTGGTTTGCTAACCTCTTTTCATGGGTGGGAGGATTTAAGACTTTCATCGTATTGGTACTAATCCTTGTTGCTGTTATTTTCTTATTACCATGTTTAATCCCATGTTGTATGCGTTCCATTCATAACACTATTGATAGTACAGTAGAGCGGAAGACCGCAACAAAAATCATGGCTTTATATACTGCTAGTCCTAGTAGAAATCCTTTAATCAGGATGTGATTCTTCAGAAAGTGATTTAATTCTCACACCTTAAGTAATAGGGTGAGATTAATCAAAGGGGGGGGAATGTGGCAGGTGCAGGCCTGTGACCCACGGTGTCTGAACATAAGCAGGCCAGCATGGCTAGCTTGACCTGTAAACGAGGCCTGTGGAGAGGCATATAGGATTGCACATCCCCCAATATGCTGCTATTGTAAGATAGAACTCAATAGAAGTATTGAATTAGCTTAGGTAAGCAGAACTGCAGTATTGAAAGATGGAAAAATACAGAAAATACATGTTTAAAAGTTACTGATAAGAAAAAGAACATCTGCAAAGAAATAATTGGGAGTGCTGACAGATGAGTTGCAGAGCCCAGCTCCTCTGCACGTATAAATTGGTTCTATGGCCTTGAGAGTGTGAAAGTAACAAGTTGATGAACTGACCATTGTAATTGGGACTAGAAGGGGGTATGCAGGTGTCATGCCCACTGGAGGGACATAATTGGATAAACTTATCAGTACCGGAACCAATGGAAGAGGTACGGGAGGTTACCGGGACCAATGAAATGTTTTTCTATACCTAGAATGGGACAGAAGTCTATAAAAGTTGTTGTAATGCTTGAAAACTTTGCTCAGCCATTTTGAAATTGACTGGTTCGAGACTTGTGCACAAATAAATGATTTGGACCTTCTGAACAGACTCCTGGTATCATTGGTTTGTCTGCGCTTTGCTGCTACACTTCAACCCTCATGCAATGGTTCCTCACATTTCTATACATCAAACTCTGTTGTACTGAGCCTTATAAATACAAGCAGTTTGTGATATTTACCATTTTACACTATGGTTTGTCTAACCTGGTAGAAATATTCATGCCATTTGTTAAAGACAAATCCACAGAGAACTAAAAGTCCCATATATATTATGGATAAAAAATAGTGTGGTTGCCTTATCAGCTCACTTGAATACACAGATAAATGGGCAGAAATGTCAATGTACGTTGAAACTATGGTTGATCATGGTCATTTTGCAACAGGTTGCATGCAATAAAATTATTCTATAAAGAAAATTATGGCGATAATGCAAGGTCTACAATTTTTCTTAAGCAATTACTTCCATACCTCCCTTTCAAGCATCTTTCGTTTCTTCAGCTCCTTTAGATAGTCTGAATCTTTTTCGGTTTTGATACGCAAGTTTGGCTATTAGAAAAAGCCCCCAAGAAAGTTAAGACTTAATATTCATTTGCAAAAAAAAGTAAGTAATTATCCAAAACTCACTTTATACAATTTTGAACAGAGTTTAGTTTCAGATTAATTAGATACTAAACAGAATAAAAGTAGTGTTCACTCCACAAACCAAATAAATACAATATAGATTCTAAAATTGTTCTGGTGCAGATGCACAAAATTAACAAATATTAATATTGTGCCTATTTAGTGTACGCTTTAACAAATAAACCAAACTGGATACCCTGTAAATAAGATAAACATTAAGACAAAATGTAATCAAACGTCCCATCTTTTTACAAGGTTCAGTACTCACAGCAAGGTAAACCATGAATCTTTATTTTAGAACATGTGTGATCTATAAAACACAAGTGGAATCAGCCAGCATAAAGGCAGGTGTTAGAAAAAAAATGAGAATCCTTTGTGTTAAAAGATTCCCGTTTATCTCTCAAAATTCAGAAGATAAAAATTACAAGCTGAGTTTTCTAAAAGAGGGACTTAAAAACTGTATCTATATACACACAGGACATTAAGGTAGTGGCTCTCCACCCAGTGTGGGGCACACATCCAGCTGGACTGATTTTCAGGATATCCATTGTGGCCTTGGGCAAGTCACTTAACCCTCCACTGCCTCGGAAGAAAGGCCTGGCAATCTACTTCCGGTGACACTGCCAAGAAAACCCAGGAGCTTCTGGGTCACCAGGCATCAGGACTGACTCGGAGGCACACATTGCATTGCATTATGAATATACATGAAGGATTTGCATATGCTACCTCCATTGCATCAAACTCACTTATTCAGTGTGGATATTCTGAAAACCAGCCTTACTGGGCGTATCACACTGATTTGCGAACTGCTCTTCTAAAGCATCCTACCTATTATACTAGTTCATCTATTCCGAGGGGTCCCATGTACTAGAGAGAAGCTAATTTTAAGACATACTATTTACTAAGGCCTTACTGCACATGTGCACAAAATGCCAGTATCTACCATACTATTCTGATGTCAATCATGCCATGTACTAATATGATTGTGTGTGAAACTTGAAGTCCTGATCTGGAGCTGTACAAGTTCTAGTATGCCCACAGTGCACTGGGTGGAGATGTGCAAGACAAGCGCTTAAAAAAAATATCCAGCCTCCCCATCTCCCATTGCCAGACCAAATCTCAGTGCTGAGCGACACCATTTGGAGATGGGAGGCTAAGCAGGGAGGACAAAGCCTTTCTACCCACCAGATAGTTTTTATTGGATGCGTACTTCATAGTGGGGAGAATGCTTTTTTTTTTCCAGCCCAATTGACCTGTTCACTTTGAACAGATCCAACCAAGCTAACAAAAAAAAAAGTTAAGACTTACCTGCTAATTGTAGTTCCTGGAGGAACTCCAGTCTAGTCCCCGAATCCTTGGGTTGTCAACCTCATCCAGCAGCTTTGGAGACTGAGAAACTTCATGGTTGTGATGTCACTGGTATAAGCACCGGTATCTCCTCTTCTCAGTTAACCTACTGACAAAGCAGATTCACCAGAGCAACAAGTAGTTAAACAAAACATTAAGGAAAGCCTGCCGCCCTAACTATGAAAGATTGTGGATCCAACTATTTTACAGAAGTGTGACTAACCAACTGCGCCATGAGGTCCTCCGTCTGGTCGTCTAGAAGGACGGAACCCCTCCCCTAAGGCAACCGCCCCAACGTGCCCTTTAACCGAACCATGGTATCAACAAAGTATGCTTACCTGTAACTATGGTTCTGCTTCAGGCCACCTAGCATCACTTACCCAGGACAGGACCCGGGACTAGACTGGAGGAGTTCCTCCAGGAACTACAATTAGCAGGTAAGTCTAATTTAACCTTCCTGATCGTCCCTCCAGTCTAGTACCAGAATCCTTGGGGATGTAACAGAGCAGTGAAACAAACAGGAGGACCTTGCTAGCCCCACCTGAAGCACTGCCGAACCAAACCAGGTATCTTTCCGCCTGTACATCCAGACAGTAATGCTTTACAAAGGAGTGAGGGGAAGACCACGTTGCTGCCTTACATATTTCCTCCACTGGTACCAGGCTACACTCCGCCCAAGACGTGGCTTGTGCCCTAGTGGAATGAGCCCTCAATCCATCTGGAACCTGGCGGCCTCGCAAGAGATACACTGACGCTATCGCTTCTTTCAACCACCGAGCAATCGAGCCCTTAAGATGCTGCTTCGCCTTGCTGAGCCCCTGCAAACAGAACGAACAATCTGTCCGACTTACGAAAACTAGCTGTCCTAGCGATATACTGCTTCAAGGCCCGCTTAATATCTAAGCGATGCAACTGACCTGCAACTTGATTCTCTCTTGGTTGTGAAAACCGGCAAAGACACCACTTGGTTTACATGAAACACCGAAACTACCTTGGGCAAAAAAAAAGATGGCACTGTCTGCAATACCACCTTAGAATCCGAGGACGACAAAAGGCTTTCTACAGGATAATGCCTGCAACTCCGACACTCGCCGCGCCGACACAATAGCCACCAGAAATACCACCTTTAGGGTCAGATCTTTCAACGTCGAAGTTGCCAAGGGCTCAAACGGCGCCTTCCCCAATGCCTCCAAGACCAAGGGCAGATCCCAGGACGGTACTAGCCGCCTACACGGTGGCCTCAACACCACCACTGCTCACAAAAACCGCTTCACATCTGCATGACTACCCAGGGAATGGCCTTGCACTTTCCCCTGTAACAGGCCAGAGCTGCCAACTGAACCTTTGACGCTGCTGCTAAGCCCTTCTGAAACCCGTCCTGTAAAAATGCCAACATCTGCGGCACTGACGTTTTTAAAGGAACCACCTTTCTGCACACCATGCTTCAAAAATGCACCACACTAATATACGCTAGAGATGTAGACTTCTGTCTTGCTTTCAGAAGGGTCGCTATCACCACCCCCGAATAACCCCTCGACTTAAACCGCGCCTGCTCAATAGCCAGGCCGTAAGCGAGAATCGATCCACTTGGGACATGAATAGAGGACCCTGAGACAACAGGTCCTTCCGCACCGGCAGCTTCCAGGGAACCGCTACCAATAGCCGTACCAAGTCTGTGTACCACGGCCGCCGAGGCCAATCTGGAGCAATGAGGATTACTCGCCCCTTGTGACGCTCGATGCACTGCAACACTCTCCCGATTAAAACCCACGGAGGAAACATGTACAGAAGTTGCTCTTGCGGCCACCCTTGAACCAGGGCATCTAGTCCCTCGGACATTCTCTTCTCCTGCTGAAGAACTGACTGACCTTTGCCGACTGAAAAGTCGCCATGAGATCCATAACTGGCGGCCCCCAGCGCTGCACCAGCATCGCAAAAACTTCCAGATGAAGTACCTACTCCCCCGGGTCTACCTTCACGCAACTCAAGAAAATCGGCCTGCACATTGTCCACCCCTGTGACGTGCGCTGCCGACACGGCCATCAGATTCCATTCAGCCCATTCGAACAAGCTGTGTGCCTTGGATTCCAGTGCTACACTGCTGGTGCCTCCCTGCCGGTTTATGTAAGCCACCACCGTCGCTTTGTCTGAGAATATGCAAATGGCCTTCCTTTGAAGATATGGGCGAAACTCTTAACGCCAATGCCACCGCTCTCAACTCTAACCTGTTGATTGACCAAGTCCTTTCTTGGGCGGACCACTCCCCTTGGGCATGGGCTCCCCATCCCTGAAGACGGACATCTGTGGTCAACGCTATCTATGCCGGAGCTTCCAACGACATGCCCTGTTCCAAATTCTCTGGACTCAACCACCAATGCAGGGCTTGATGAGTCCGGAGGGCAGACCAACCTCCGAGACAGGGAATCCCTTTGATGCGACCATCTTCTCCACAATGCTATGCAACGGCCTGATGTGGGCCTACGCCCAAGGCACCAAGTCCAGTGTCGCCACCATGGTCCCTAACACCTGTAGATACTCCCAGGCAGTGGGACAGCTCATGCTGAGAAACCGAGCAATTAACTGCCGCAGTGCGAGGCTCTGCTGACGAGGGAGAAAGACACGACTCATGCTTGTGTCGAAGCGGGCCCCCAGATATTCCAGGTTGAGTTGGTTCCAACTTGCTCTTTGCTACATTGATCACCCAACCAAGACTCTGGAGCAACGAAACTACTTTGACCGTAGCAGTCACACTCTCCGCTCGAGACTTCGCCCTTATCAACCAATCGTCCAGATACGGGTGCACCAGCACTCCTTCCTTTTGCAAGGCCGCTGCCATGACCACCATCACCTTGGTAAATGTACATGGAGCCGTTGCCAGACCGAAAGGAAAGGCTTGAAATTGATAATGCCCCACCGCCACTGCAAACCTGAGGAATTTGATGCTCTCGCCTTATTGGAATATGAAGGTAGGCCTCAGACAGGTCTAAGGATGTCAAAAACTCTCCCTTTCTCATGGCTACAATAACAGACCTGAGGGTCTCCATTTGAAAATGTGATACTCTAAGACAGCGATTTACCTTTTTTAGGTCTAGAATGGGGCGCCAAGAACCTTTTCTTTGGCAGTACAAAATAAATGGAGTATCAACCGCTTCCTAACTGGTTAACAGGAAATGGCACAACCACCTTGAGCACCAGCAGCTGTTGTACCATCTCCTGTACCGCCTTGCGCTTCTGGCTTGTCTTGCACGGGGACTGGACAAAAGAATCACACACCGGTCGCTGCATTTCCAACGCATAACCTTCTCGAATCGCCTCTAACACCCACCGATCGGGAGTCGGGCCCAGGCAGGGTAAAATTCCTGCAACCGACCTCCCACGGGAGCCACCTCCCCCTGGACCCTCGTGACTTCATTGTGCCTTTCTGAAAGTGGAGGAAGAGGACAGGTGTAAAACTCCTGCTTGCCCCTCAAAAAACTTTGGCAGCGAGCAGGAAAACGTCTGCGATGCCCCTGAGCAAACCTCAGGTTTCGAAACTGGCGAAAATCCCGCTGCTGCACCCGCAGATCGGGCCCTGACCGCCCCTGCTTTTGCTTGTCCTCCGGCAACCTACCTCCCTTAGAATCTCCTAAATCCTTCACTAACTTTTCCAAATCCTCAAAAAAGTAACTTGCGCAGAAAGGAAGTTTACTCAACCTTGCTTTAGACGAGCCATCCGCTGCCCAATTCCACAGCCAAAGACACCTCCTTCCCGCTACTACCAAAGCCATACTCTTCGCTAACCTGCGGATCAGATCATAATGAATATCGGCCAGGTACACGCCGGACTAATCTGGACGCCTCCTCAGTCTCTTCCACCGAGCTCTCTGCCTGAATGCGCTGTGCCCACTGCAAACAGGCTCGGGCTACCCAAGCTCCACAGATTGAGGCAAATGCGTTATCCCTGCAAGCCTCTAAAACTTGCTTTAGCAAAGTCTAACTTACGATCCTGCGCATCCTTGAGCGCCACTGATCCTTCCACTGGGATGGTAGTTCTTAGTTACTGCCAACACGGCCGCATCTACCTTCGGAGCTTTAAACAGCGCCCGATCCTGAGCCATCAGCAGGTAAAGCCGCAATACTCTAGATCCCTTAAGTACGGCCTCCAGCATATCCCATTCTTCCTGAATCATTTCCTTAAATACTCTGTGCACCAGGAAAGCCCTCTGCGTCTTACGAAAAGCCTGCAGCAAAGGGTCCTCCAGGGCTGCATCCTCAGCTGGACCTATCGCTGACATATTCAGCGTCTTAAGTGACTCTGCTATAAGAGCGGCAATTCCTCCCTACAGAACACCCGGACCACTCTAGCCTGATCTTCTTGATCCTTGATCTCACTTCCCTCAAGATCCTCCTCCAGTCCCTCATCAAGAACCGTGTCCTCTGCGTGAATGCCCTCTGAGAGGACCGACTGCTCAGAGTGATCCCTATCAATTCTGGCCCACTTCAGCAGCCCTCCAGCAACGTCTGCCGCGCAAGGAGAACCTGATCTTTTTCCACTAAGCCCCTCTCCGGAAGGCCCTGCTACCTGGCCCCCGAGGGCTGCCCAACGCCTTCTGGATCAAAGTTAAAAACTCAGAGGAAAATATAGCCGCCAAACCCCCCCGAAGTAGGCAGTTGTGACAGCGGAGATCTTGCGCCCCTGAAGTACTGGGCAGCGCTTCCAGAGCTGGCAGGGGGGCCAGAATGGGCTCCAGCGAGCTCCCCTTTTCGGCCCCCACCGCCTCTGCTGGCAGATCTGCATGGCCCGCTTCATGGACTGCAGCCCCTACATACTCCCTCAGGAGATACCGAACTCTTCCTGGCTCCACATAGAGCTGCTTGGCAGGCATGCCATGCCCAGTAATAAAAAAAAAAAAAAAAAAAAAACTTCCCCCCCCCCCCTTTCCAAGGCAACTGCCCAGTCAAACTTGTCCCCCCCAGACAAAAATCTGAAGGAAAGTGGCAAAAACGAAGCTATCTGTGCTGCCTGTAGGTCTCAGAAGTCCTCCCAACTGAAACAGTGATTTTCCTGCTCAAATTACATGCGGCGCGGCCTGCCCCATCATAAAAATAAAAATGCCACCGAAAACAGCTCCTTACCTCTGTGATTGGCAAACCGCTGTGACTTCGTGATATGAGCTCCGCTGTCCCCAGCAGCCTACGGACTGCAGAAATCGCTGCAGCGGAAACTCCCGGTACAGCACACCAAAGGGCAGGTTGGCTCCAAGCGCATGCAGGCAGGCCCTCTGTGCGCTGAGCACAACTGCTTGCTGCCTCCCCGTGCCAGATCGCTAAGACCGGGTAAGCAGCCACTGAGCCTCTCCCCCAGTCTGCTGCTAGGAAGACACCAGCTCCCGACTCTCCCCAGCAGACAGAAGAATGAAAATAAAAGGGAAAAAGGACCAGAGGACCTCAAGAGCCACCGATGGACAGACTAGGTGCTCTCCAGACCAAATAGCCACCAACTTTAAAAATACCCCTCTTGAATAAAGAAACCCATAAGCCTACTTTTTTTTTTTTAAACTAACTCTGCCCACACTCTTCCTCAAGTGAGCCCTGAAATCCCTGGGCTCACCACCTCACTAGCTGCTTTGGAGACTGATAACTGGTGAGAAGAGGAGGTACTGGTGCTTATATACCAGTGACATCACAACCATGAAAGTTTCTCAGTCTCCAAAGCTGCTGGATGAGGTTGACAACCCAAGGATTCCGGGACTAGACTGGAGGAATGATCAGGAAATTCTATGTAGGGTTTAGACCAAGTGCATGCAAAATATAGCCAACATGCATTCACTGTGGATAGTCTAAAAACCAGATCCATTGGTATCCCTTGATGACCGAGCATCTTAGTGGCATTTTGTTTCAAAGCAGTAAGCCAGCAAACGTAAATATAGGTGCATTCAACAATCGTATTACACGAAAGAATCTTACTGTTGAGCCAAGAGATGCATGCTTGCGAATACAAGCTGGTGGAGACAAAGCCATCTCGCTCTCGCCCTGCTGTAAGACGTCGCCATTCACATCGCCATTCGCATCTTCTGTGGAGCAGAACATACACTTAAACATTAAGAGCTAACAAAGTGACAGCACCACTCATTCCATGTGGTAACATTTTACTTACCAAATATCCTTTCCTCGAGTCCTGCTAGATCAGTCCAGACAAGTGGGCTGTGTCCCCCCTACCAGCAGAAGTGGAGACGAGAGAAAATATTCCAGAGGCTTCTTATGCCATCATTTTGTCATTATCAACCTGAGCCACTAGGGGCATATTCGTAGCAAAGTGTATGGCAAGGAATCGCGTCATATAACCTCAGCAAAAAGAATGTTCAACAGAACAGGAAGCATAACTATGTACAGGACCAGATTCAACAAAAGGCTTGTCAGAAGTTTGAGCCCACAGGGCTGAGAGTACAGCAGAATACAGGTTGAAGGGGCGGGTTCTGGACTGGTCTAGCAGGACTCAAAGGAAGGATATTATCTGCTAATTAAAATGTCACCTTCCATATAGTCCTGCTAGACTAGCCCAGACAAGTGGAACATACAAAAGCTACGCCACCATTGGATAGGAAGACATGGCAGCTTTTTAAGACCTCTAAACCAAAGCCCATGTCCGTCAGTGTGGAAATTCAAGTGGTAATGCTTTACAAAAAAAATAAAAGTAGTAGAAAGTGATGACCCTGTTGCCAACTGACAAATATCTGGAGGGAGCTACCGAGCCATGTTCTGCCACGAAGGTGCTTGTACCCAAGTATAACGTGCACGCAAACCCCCTGGAACCAGTCAGTTCTGCAACAGATATGCTGAGGCAATGGCCTCCTTGATCCAGGACCCCAAAGGGTAGACAACCATCTTGTTACTGTTATGCAGACCTGCAGACAGCACAAAAGGTGGCCTGATCTGTGAAATTTGTGTACCAGAAGCACCTTCTGGATATCCACCAGATGAAAGTCCCTGTCCTTCCCACAGAACTGTTCCTTATAAAAAGGAGGAAACAAACTACTTGATTCATATGGAAGGAAAATACCACTTTTGGGCCGAATGCATACAGCCTATTCTGGGAAGGATAAGCAAGGTTCCCGGCATGATAAAAGCCTGTAGCACGGAGATATGTCTCGAGCAGATTAGACAGTTTGTCTTCATGGTTGCAGAGTCAGATCTTTAAGCATAGCCTACTTCAAAGGTTCCCTCAGGGCCCACAGCACCAGGGAGAGATCCCACGAGGGAACAACTGAATGCAGGTGAGGATGAAGATGTCAAACCCCCCTGAAGAAAACATCCCAGTGAGAAGTTATGAACCACCCCCGCTACTGGTCCTCTGAAGGAGGATAAAGCTGCAACATGAACTCAGGGATGTAAGGGAAAAACCTTTATCCAAGCCATCCTGAAGGCAGGCAAGTAGGGATGGCAGACCTGCCGTATCAAGAATAAGCCAGACTGGTCGAGCCTCTCCTTACCTCGAGAAGCATGGAAAACCACCACAGGAGGTGAATAGCAATACCTCTCAAGATCCAAGCTGTAAACGAGAAGGGAGCTGGGTCATCCAGGACCAGGCTCTGGCAAAACAGCCCCTAGGTTGAGAGCAGTCACAGAGGAGGTTCTGGTAAAGAGCCACATCAGGTCTCCAAACCATGGTCTCCGTGGCCAATCTGGCACCACCAAAACAAGCCATCCCAGATGCTGCTCTATGCATCAAAGCATATGCCCCATGAGTGGCCATGAGGAAACACATAGCAGGCAGTGCTTTGGTCAGAACCAAAGTAGGGCATCAATACCCTCGGAGCCTCACCCTGTGGCAAATGGAGAATATGCATGCTTTGGTATTGGATCGGGTTGCCATTAGGTCCATCTAGGGATAGCCCCAGAGGCGAAGAATTTGCTGAAAGCGCTTCCCAATCCCCAGGATTGAGGCGTGGTGACTGAGAAAGTCCACCTCCACAATGTTACCCCAGTGATGTGTTGTGCTAAACAGAGCGAGAATGTTCCTTTGCACCCAGGAGAACAGAAAAGAAAGTCATCTCTAGAGTCACTTGTGCCCTCTTGCCAATTGGCATATTCCACCACCATGGCATTGGAAAGGAGTACACCCAGACTGCTTTGCCCTTGACTAGTGTCCAGAAGTGTAAGATGGCTGGTTGAATGGTCCTTGCCTCGAGATGGTTTATGGGCCATGCTGCCTCCTGGAGGCTTTCAACAGCCCAGAGCCATTTGATTTTTGCAAAGAGCTCCCCAGCCAAAGAGGCTGGCATATGTTGACAGGAGAAGCCACAGGTGATCTAGTGGCATACCCTTCTTTAGATGCTGTCACCACTGCAGGCTGGACACTACCTCCAGCTGGAGGGGAACGCCTGAAAAGCTGGACTTCAAATTCCTGAGAGCTTAGTGGTCTCATATGGGACTCACACCAACAGCACCATCTCATGCAGCTAAGAAGTTGAAGATAATCCCAAACCCTGGGGAGCCTGCTTAGATCAGAAGGCTGCCAGCTGGTCCAATAAATTTTTCCCTCCCTCTTCAGACAGGAAGACACTGCCCACCTGAGTGCTGAAACACATTCCCAGGTCTCGGCCAAAAGACAGTTGATCCGAATCTCAAGATTCCAACCTTCATTAAAGGTGTTTAGAAGGCAGCGCCTAAGTCAGGCTTCAACTCTCCATCCATCTCTCTTCCAAGTAAACCAAAAAATAGAGGTCCGAGGCCCCCCAGGCCCCAAAAGAGAATAAGAAATTAGTTCTTACCTGCTAATTATCTTTCCTTGAGCTTTCTCCGGGCCAGTCCAGGGAACAGGTAGGGTTGTCAATCCTCTATAGCAGCTGAGGGCTGAAAACTTCAAGTTTTGCTGAGATGTGAAGCCACTCCCCCTTAGGGTTATCCAGCAGTCTCCATGTGACAAAGCAACTAAATAGAGAACTAACAAACACCAGATAAACCATGAAACACTGATAAATTCCTATAGTCCTTGCAAAATGCCGAAGCCATGAAAACGAGCTCCTGTATGAGATCGTGTAATTTTTTTTTTTTTTTTATATATACTCTTTAAACACTATGAGAAAAGCCAAATACCAGTCGGCAGCGAAGGAATCCGAGAACCCCAAATCTGAACTCCGCACGGAGCAAAGTCTAAAACGGTGTAGGAGAGTCAGAACAAAGCTGCAGAAACAGGAAGAGGTGGGACCCTGGACTGGCCCGGAGAAAGCTCAAGGAAAGATAATTAGCAGGTAAGAACTAATTTCTTATTCCTAATCGCTTCTCCGGGCCAGTCCAGGGAACAGGTAGGGCAGTACCAAAGCAGTACCTAACTCCGGGCGGGACCTGCGAGACCAGCGATAAGAGTCGCGGCTCCCACTTTAGCATCATCTCGAGCCTGAACATCCAATCTATAATGCTTAGTAAAAGAATGCAAGGAAGACCAAGTAGCCGCTCTGCAAATATCTAAAGGCGGCACAAACGCAAACTCTGCCCAGGAAGTGGCCAGAGCCCGAGTAGAATGAGCCCGCAACCCCGTAGCGGGAGAAAGTCCTTTAGCAGCGTAAGCCGCTAAAATAGCACTGCGAACCCAACGGGCTATGGTGGCCTTAGAGGCTGGTTGACCCCTACGCGAGCCGGCGTATTGAACAAAAAGCCTATCTGTCTTTCGAAAAGGCTCGGAAATCTTTAAATAAGTATGTAAAACCCGAGCAAGATCCAAATGTTTGAGAGTCCGATCCATGGGAGAACTAGAAGTGTCTGTAAATACGGGTAAGGCCACCGTTTGATTAACATGGAAAACAGACAGAACTTTAGGCAAGTAGGAAGGCACTGTTCGCAACACCCGTTCCGGCAGGAACTGAAGATAAGGCTCTCTGCAAGATAAAGCCTGCAAGTCTGAAATTCGGCGAGCCGAGCACAACGCGACCAAAAAAGCAGTTTTCCAAGAACATTCACGAATTTCCCGGGAGCCGAGAGAGGCTAAAGACGAACGGGAAAAAGCTTCCAAAACCACGTTCAAATCCCAAGGTGGAATGATAGGACGCACCGGAGGATGGAGAATCCGTGCTGCCCGGAAAAAACGTTGTATAACAGGAAGCGCCGAAAGACGGCGACGCTGAACGCATCCTTGAAAACAAGCCAGTGCGGCCACATGCACCTCAAGAGTACTGAGCGCCAAACCTTTTTCGAAGCCATGCTGTAGAAAAAGAAGCTGAGGTAAGGTAGACGACATAGGTGGAATACCTCGTTGTCGACACCAAATCTCAGACGCCAGACGCGCACATAAGCTAGAGAAGTCGTAGGTCGCTTAGAGTGAAG
This sequence comes from Ichthyophis bannanicus, assembly GCA_033557465.1. Taxonomy (NCBI): domain Eukaryota; kingdom Metazoa; phylum Chordata; class Amphibia; order Gymnophiona; family Ichthyophiidae; genus Ichthyophis; species Ichthyophis bannanicus. The sequence goes on along the minus strand of CM066050.1, from coordinate 121,919,755 downwards.
CAAAGTGGCTATTACGGCATCTGCATACCCTTTGCTCTTTAAGCGAGCCCTTTCAAGAGCCAAGCCGTAAGAAAGAATCGATCCACCCTGGGCATAAGAATCGGACCCTGATGCAACAGATTGAGATGAACTGGCAGAGGCCAAGGTGGCGCGATAAGAAGCCGAACTAGATCGGCATACCAGGGCCGACGAGGCCAATCTGGCGCAATTAGAATCACCTTGCCTCGATGACGGGCAATCCGCTGAATGACCCGACTCAACATCGGCCAAGGAGGGAAAACGTACAAGAGGGAATCCAGGGGCCACGGTTGCACGAGGGCATCTAGCCCCTCGGACATGTGTTCCTTGTGCCTGCTGAAAAACCGGCTGGCTTTGGCGCTGGCACACGTTGCCATCAGATCCATTACTGGACACCCCCAATGCAAAGTCAGTGCGTGAAAAACTGCCGCGTTCAGTTCCCATTCCCCGGGATCGAGGACATGGCGGCTGAGATAATCTGCCTGGACATTGTCTTTGCCAGCGACATGAGCAGCTGAGATCGCCTGCAGATTGATTTCCACCCAAGCCATCAACTCCTGACATTCGAGAAGGAGAGGCAGAGATTTGGTGCCGCCCTGACGATTGATATAAGCGACCGTCACCGCATTGTCGGAGAAAATCTTGACCGCTGTGCCCTTGATCAAATTTGCGAAATGAAGAAGGGCAAGTCGAGCTGCACGCAGCTCCAGTCGATTGATCGACCACGAACTCTCTTCGGGAGACCAGGAACCCTGAACCACCTGTGACTGACAATGAGCTCCCCAGCCCGAGAGACTGGCATCGGTGGTAACCAAAATCCACGACGGCTCCTTTAAAGGCACCCCTGCCGTAAGATGTTCCGGAAGTAACCACCACTGTAGACTGCGACGCACTTGATCTGGACAGGGAAGTCGTTGCGAGAGCGGATGAAGTTGTGGCGACCACCGGGAGAGAAGCGCCTGTTGCAAAGGCCTCATGTGGGCCTTGGCCCATGGAACCAGATCCAGCGCCGCCGCCATGGACCCCAACAGCTGTAAATAGGTCCATGCCGATGGTGTTGAAAGAGCCAGAAAGGCGTGAACCTGATGCACCAATTTCTCTACCCGCAGATCGGGTAAAACAACTGTCCCCTTGTCCGTGTTGAAGCAAGCTCCGAGATACGTGAGTTGTTGGCTGGGTATCAAATGGCTCTTGGCCTGATTGATCACCCAACCTAGCTGTTCGAGAAGTTGAACCACGCGAGCTGTCGCCGCCACCGACGCCTCTCGAGAATCGGCCCGGATCAACCAATCGTTGAGATATGGATGAACCCGAATACCCTCTTTTCGAAGCGCCGCCGCTACTACCACCATCAGTTTCGTGAAAGTACGCGGAGCTGTTGCGAGACCGAAAGGTAATGCGCGAAATTGGAAATGGCCCATCGGAAGGGCGAAACGCAAATAGCGCTGATGAGACTGTCGGATGGGTATATGAAGATAAGCCTCTGAGATCTATGGACGACAGAAATTCTCCCGGCTGCACCGCCCGAATCACTGTGCGCAATGTTTCCATGCGAAAGTGTGGCACCCGCAAAGCCCGATTCACACCCTTGAGGTTTAAAACGGGCCGAAAAGAACCGTCCAGCTTGGGAACCATGAAATAGATAGAGTATCGACCGCAGCCGTATTGGTCCAACGGGACGGGAACAATCGTCTGTAGCTGCAACAGACGCACCAGCGTGTTGGAAATGGCGTGCAGCTTCACTCTGTTCGCACAATGAGACATCACAAAGGCTGGCTGTAAGGGGCATTCGAAGTCCAGGGCATACCCGTTCTGAATTACTTCCAAAACCCATTTGTCCGAAGTGACTGCGGTCCAAGCTGCCAGAAAATTCTGTAGACGTCCGCCTACCGGAACTAACGGCTGGACCCGCCGACCTTCATTGGGGCTTTTTAACGGAAGGCTGAGAGGCCGCTCCGAAAGATCGGCCAAAACCTCGGGCGCCGCGAAAGGACTGACTACGAAAACTGGAGCGACCCCTAGAATAGGGCGCAAACCGTGCTCCGCGAAGCCTGCGGGAGTCCCGAGCGGAGCCCCTAGCAGCTCCTGAAGTACGTAATGGCTTAGGCCTATCCTCAGGCAAACGTCCACCTTTTGAGTCGCCCAAATCCTTCACAATCTTCTCCAAGGCCTCTCCAAATAGTAAACTGCCTTTTAAGGGGAAGTTGCTAAGTCGGACCTTCGAGGAAACATCCGCCGACCAGTTTCGCAACCACAGGAAACGCCTGGCCGCTACCATAGAGGCCATTGATTTCGCTGCAATCCGCACCAAGTCATAAAAGGCATCCGCTGCATAAGCTGCAGCTGACTAATTTCGTGGTATCCGGTACTTCCAAAGCGGACTCTCCTGCCGCGTCCCCTTGTAACCAACGAATGGATGCCCGCGAAACATAAGCTCCACAAACCGCCGCTTGTAACGCCAAAGCGCTAGACAAACGCCTGCTTGAGCAGCACTTCCAACTTCCTATCCTGTAAATCTTTAAGCGCCGCAGCGCCCTCAACAGGGATGGTAGTCTTCTTAGTGACTGCGGACACGAGAGCATCCACCTTGGGCATGCGGAATAACTCCCTTTCTTCTTGCGGTAGAGGGTACAGGCGCGCTAAGGCTTGTCCTCCCCGCAGGGTAGCCTCGGGACACTCCCATTCCGATTCTATCATTTGCCGAATCACCCGATGCAAGGGAAAACAGCGCTGCTGAGATTTAAAACCCTGCAACAAGGGATCCTCCAAAGGCTCCTGAGATGCCGACGGAGGAAGAAGGTGGAGAGCCGCTAACGACTGGGCAATAAGAGCCGCGAGTTCTTCCTTACGGAAAACCCGGAAAACATTGGGATCTTCCCCGGGGGCAATCTCCCCCTCCTCCAACTCCTCAAGGTCCTGCTCCAAAAAAGGCTCCGCTAGACCGTCCGATTCCCCCTGCCCGAAGAGCAGAGAATCTTGGGATGCCTCAGGGGCCAACGGATCTTGAAGAGTCCCCTGAGGCTGGGAAGGCCCCTCTCCCGGGTCCCCGCTGCTCAGTCCTTTAGGAGACTGAATATCCCCCGTGGACAATACTGGAGCCTGCACAGGCTGAGCTGACCTCAGCAAGAATGCCTTGTGCAGAGCTAAAATAAACTCCGGGGAGAAAAAAGAACTAATCTCACTTTGATCCATGACATTTGCAAACGGAGACTGAGCAACAGACTCCGGTGCTTTAGAGGACTTCGCCTTGCGCTTATGTGGCCGAGACTGCCCCGAAGGAGAGCTGACTGGCGCCTCTAAAATGGCCGACTTTCCCGCCTTTTCGGCAGGCAAAGAAGGCTCCTTTAATGGATTCCCCTGCTGTTCAGCCATGCTGCACAATGTGACAAAAACAGGGGAAAAATTGACTTGATATTTTAGATGCTTTCACAAATCGGAACGGCCCTCACCCGAAAACCGCGCTAATCGGAGGAGGGAAAAAAACAAACAAACACTGAACCGGCGAAATGAAATGAAAGCAAAAAACTTACCGAGAAAAACAAACCGGCAGGTCAGAGCAGGCAGTCCCGCAGCCAGCGAGAAACAGCCCACCCTAGCAACAGAAACGGCAGCGGTACAAACTGGGGCTCCCAGAAATTAACCTTTTGCCGATGGAGACGGAGACGGTGAAATGAGGCAGGCTCTGCCTCTCACCGGGGAACTGACTCACTGCACGTCTCCAATTTCTTTTAAAGCGATATCACCAATTTGTCAGACCAAGGACTGTAGAAACTGATCAGCTCTGCTAGAGCCAATATAAATGCAGAAATCAAAGAAAAAAACTAACATATCAGAAAGAAACTGAGGGAGAGCTAGAGATTCGACCCTCTTTAGCTGCTGAGGGCTGAAAGACTACTGGATAACCCTAAGGGGGAGTGGCTTCACATCTCAGCAAAACTTGACGTTTTCAGCCCTCAGCTGCTATAGAGGATTGACAACCCTACCTGTTCCCTGGACTGGCCCGGAGAAGCGATTAGGAAATTAGACTTACCTGCTAATTGCGCTTCCTTGAGGAACTCCAGTCCAGTCCCACACCTCTTCCAACAGCTTGGAGACTGAGCATATCTTTTGATGACACCTGGTACAAATATAGCTGGTACTGCCTAACAGCCCCAGTAACCTACTGACAAAGCAGACTCACAGGAGCGACAAGTAGAAACAAATGTAAAGACAAAAACAGAACTATTCTTGAACAATCGCCCCCCCCCTCCAGAAAGGGTATCCCAATCCCCCCCCCACCAGGAAGGGAGATGCAGCTGCTCTGAGCTACCTCCCACCCCAGGGGGTAGCAACTGACAGCTTCCACAGCTGAACAGACTACACTCCAGGACCCCGCTCCACTCAACTCCTTCCCCCAAAGAAAATAGTGTCAGGCCTGGGGAGCACTGTGCACAACCAGCACGGCAATAGGGAGAGATTCAGGACTGGACAGGCATTCAAGGAACCACAATTAACAGGTAAGTAATTTCTCTTCCCTCATCGTCCCTCCAGTCCCACACATCTGGGATGTATCAGAGCAATTTATTAATGTGAGGGACCCGCACAACCGGCCCGAAGCACTTCCAATCCAAAGTGAGCATCCCCTGCTGCCTGGAGATCCAGGCGGTAATGCTTAGTGAAGGTGTGAAGCGACGACCAAGTCGCTGCCCTGCAGATATCCACTGGCAGAACTAAACTATACTTTGTCCATGAAGCTACTTGTGCTCTCATGGAATGTGCCCCCAATTCTGATGGCATCTGCTTGCCCTTCAGGATGTGCGTGCTGACGTAATCACCTTCGCTGCTTCTTCGCCTCTGTACAGCCCTCCAAACAGAATAGCTGATCTGTCTTCCAAAACAGCTCGGTCCTCCTCAAATACTACGAGGACCCTTTTTACATCCAAACAGCACAACTGCTGCGAGGCCGGCTTATCCTTGCCCATAGTTAGTACTGGCAAGGAGACTTCTTGGTTCACATGAAAAACAGACATGACCTTAGGTAAAAAGTAAGGTACCGGTCGCAAAACGATTTTCTCCTTAAGAAAAAAAAAGAAAAAATGCTCCTGACAGGTTAAGGCTTGAAGCTCTGAAATCCTGCACGCCGAACAAATCACCAAGAAATTCAGGGAAGCCTGTCCCAATGACTCAAAAGGCTCCCCTGCCAGGGCATTAAGTATGAGGTTTAGATCCCAAGGCGGCACCACTACTCTGCGGTGGCCGAAGATGCATCACTACCCTCAAAAATCTAAGCACGTCAGGGTGCGAACCCAAAAGGCACCCCATGGATCTCCCGATAACAGGCAATCGCAGCTAGTTGTACGCATAAGGAGCTAGCAGCCAGACACTTGTCAAAGCCAGCCTGCAGGAAAGCCAGGATGTCTGGGATAGAAGCAGTGGACGACATGGCTGCCTGTCCTCGTACCAAGACTCAAAGATACGCCAAAGGCAAATATACACAAGACAGACCTCCTCTGGGCTTTTAGCAGGGTCGCTATCACCGCCCTCAAGTACCCTTTTTTTCCCTCAACCTTGCCTGCTCAAGAGCCAGGCTGTAAGAGAAGCGATCCACCTGGGGCATGCATATTGGGCCCTGCATTAGCAGGTCCTTGTGCACTGGGAATCGCCATGGCCGGGCCTGCCAGGAGTCAAACCTGGTCGGCATACCAAGGATGCCGAGGCCAATCGAGGGCGACCAGTACTACTAACTACCGGTGCGCCTCTATCCATGCAGCACTCTCCCTATGAGTGCCCATGGGGAGGGAACATGTAGAGAAGCCTCCCCTCGGGCCACCTCTGAACTAGGGCAGAGGCCCTCCGACATTGGTTCTCTTCTCCTGCTGAAAAACTGTCCAGCTTTGACCGAGTCGAATGTTGCCATCAGGTTCATGACCGGCTCGCCCCAGCGTTGTACCAGCTGCTCAAACTTTTCCTGGTTGAGGCACCACTCTCCAGGGTCCACTTGAACCCAGCTGAGATAGTCCACCTCCACATTGTTGACGCCCACTATGTGTGCCACTGACACTGCCTGCAGCCGGGCCTCCTCCTCCAGGGCTGGACTGCCCATGCCTCCCTGCCGGTTTATATATGCTACCATGGTCATTGTCTGAGAAAACCCGTACTGCTTTTCCTTATAAGAACTCTTTGAAGCTGCGCAGGGACACAGACACTGCCTGCATCTCGAGATTGTTGATTGATGCCCCCTCTCCAGGTTTCCCAGGCACGGTCACCATCTGAAAGATTCCCTGGCGTCGGTGGACAGGGGAGAACCTGGGTCAGACAGAGGCTGGCTCTTGTGGGACCACTGATAGAGCAATGCCCTCGGCAACAGGCACATATGCACCCTTGCCCATGGGACCAACTTTGATTGTTGCCACCATGGTTCCCAGAACTTGCAAATACCAGGCTGACGGGCTTGCCAAGCCCAGGAAGCTGCGAATCAAGCCTCGCAGTCTGTGTGCTTGTGCCCCTGGCAGAAAAACTGAGCCTGGGTGTCAAAGCATGCACCAAGGTACTCCAAGTTCTGAGTTGGACTCAGTTGACTCTTGGCCAGATTGACCACCCGATCGAGCCTTTGGAGGAACTCCACCACTCTCCTGGTCGCTTTGTCGCTTTCCTCCCTGGACTTGGCCAGAATCAGCCAAGATACAGGTGCATGAATCCCTTCCGCCACCACCACCATAACCTTGGTGCAGGTGCGTGGTGCTGTTGCCAGCCCAAAAGGCAATGCCTGGAAATGGAAGTGACCCATAGGCACCGCAAAGTGGAGAAACCGCTGGAGATCTGGTCTTATAGGAATGTGTAGATATGCTTCCGTGAGGTCCAGTGATGTCAAAAAAAATTCCCCGCTCTTTACCACCACTATCACTGACCTCAGCGTTTCCATGTGGAAATGCAGGACCTGCAGACAGTGGCTGACCCCCTTGAGGTCAAGGATCAGGCAAGAAGAGCCTTCCTTTTTCGGCACCACAAAATGGAGGATCGACCACACCCATACTGATCTGGAGGCACTGGTTCAACGGCTTGCAGCTGCAGAAGGTGCAACAGGGTTTCACTTACCACCGCCACCTTGCCCTGAGCCTTGCAGGGGGACTGGATGAAAAATTCCCTTATTGAGCAGATCCATTCCAGGGTGTAGCCCTCTGACCACCTCCAGACCCATTGGTCGGAAATGATCTGGGCCCAGGCAGAGTAAAACTCCCGCAGCCGACCTCCCATGGGCAACACCCCCGCCTGAGTCCCCCTCACCTCATTGTCCTTGTGTCCCAAGGTAGAGGTGGCTCCAAAGCCCCTTCCTGCTCCTCAGAAACTATGAAAGCCCTGCCCTCTGGCAGGGAACCTAACCCTCTGGGCCTGGCTGAAGCGAGGGGTATGAAAACCCTTGAGCTCCCTCGGCTGACTGAGCCGAGGAGGTACTACGGCCCTGCTTCTGCTTGTCCTCAGGTAACAGACCCCCCTTGGACTCCAAGTCCTTAACCAACTTCTCCAAGTCCTCTCCAAAAGAGGAGTTTCCTCTTAAAGGGCAGCTTACTAAGCCGGGACTTAGAGGAACTGTCTGCTGCCCAGTTCTGAAGCCACAAGTAACGGTAGGCTGCCACCATCGATGCCATGCTCTTGGAAAGGCCCCTGATCAGATCATAATGGGTGTCCACCAGATAGACTGCCCCCGACTCCAACTTTGCCACTTCTGACATGGCCTGCTCGCGACCAGCAGAGGCAAGCCCTAGCCACCCATGCCCCACAGATGGAGGCCTGCAGGGACAAGGCAGAAATATCAAACACCTGCTTCAACAGTATATCCAGCTTCCTATCCTGGGCAACCAAGAGCCGCACTCCCCTCTACAGGGATCAGTCTTCTTGGTAACCAGACACTGCTGCATCCACCTTCAGAGACTGCAGGAGCTCATGCTCCCACTCCGGCAGGGGGAAGAGGTGCGACAAGGTCCACCCACTCCTAAGGCCAGCTTCTGGCAGATCCCACTCCTCCTGGTTCATCTGCCTGATCACTCTGTGTACTGGAAACACTGCTTGCGACTTCAGAACTGCCTGGAGCAGAGGATGCTCCAAAGTCTCATCCTCTGCCAGGAGGCTCATGGGCATATTTAGTGTCTTTAAGGACTCAGATGATCACTGGGAGCTCCTCCCGATGGAACACTCACCAGCCTGGCCTGATCTCTAGAAATCTCGTCTTCTTCCAGCTCCTCCTGAATGTCCAGATCCATGTCCATCTCTGGCTCTTCCAACTCTGGTGAGGGATACCACTCCTCAGCGCCCCTGGCCATCTTAGCCAGGACTTCCGTCTCGCTATCTGTTGCGCTTGCCGCCCTCTTCAACCCTAGAGCTGACAAAGGGCCACCTGCCAAGCCTTGCTGGCGCAAGCAAGACACCCTATGTAATAGTAACTCCGGCAAAACATCCCCTGGGAGACCAGTTCTCTCAATGGAGAGATGTGGAGGGTCCCGGAGTAGCTGACAGACTGCGGTCCCCCACAGGCAGCGATAGAGCAGACCCCCCTCCCTCCTGCACCAGGGTGGGGGTCCCCAGACTTGCTTTGTCCTGCAGGTCCTGTTCCAAGGAGGTAGCCTCCTGTGTACAACCGATACATACTCCGGCCTCCGAGACTGCCCACCAGCTGGTCCTGCAAATCAGGCATTGAGGCCTTGCTGGCATGGTGGGCCCCTGGCTGTCCTTCACCTTCTGTTCACGTCCCTTCTGTGTCTTTTTTTATGAAGACACCGACTCCCAACTCCTTAGGGCGAAAGCAAGACCTGAAGGAAAACAGAAAAACAAAATAAAGCCAGAAAGCAAGAAAGCCCAGCAGTGCAGAACAGACACCAAGCCTGCCACAAACTCACGGCAAACCTCAGCTGTGCCTGCCGAAAGCGGTGAACAAGGACAAAGAACTAAGCCGCGCACACTGTCTGGGTGGGAAGGCTGGCAGGAACTGGCTGCCACGTGGTCCAGGCCTCTAACACTGCTGCGGCGAACTGTGTGTCTACCCCCACTCTGCAGCTGCTGCTTCCGACTCGGACAGCATCCCGCTTCCGTCTGCTGGCGATCCCTGGGCTTACTAGACCGTTCCTTCGCCACTGCTCTGCTTTTCCTCTTTCAGTGATCTGTTCCCCCCACGCTCAGCTGCACATTCAGGGCTTCGGCACACGGGGGCGGGGGGGGGGGGAAGGAGGGAGAAGAGTCCCAGACTGTCAGTCGTACCGGTCTAGACTTGGCAGCTCCTCACCCACCAACAGGATTGGGGGGGGGGGGGGGGGGGGGGGGGAGGAGAAGAGGGTGTCCTTACACACCGGCATCTTTTTTTTTTTTTAATCAAACTTAAAGCAAAAAAAGCTGACCCTGTAAGAGAACCAAAAAACCCCCAAAACAAACCTCTAATTAAGCTCCTTATTTGCTTCCTGGCTCACTACCTCCTCCAGCTGCATGGAGACTGAGCATACTGGGGCTGGTAGGTGGTGCCAGCAATATATATACTGGGTGTCAAAATATGACATGCTCAGTCTCCAAGCTGCTGGAAGAGGGGCACTACCCAGAGGTGTGAGACTGGACTGGAGGGACGATAAGGAATTACTACTACTGATTGTTTGTAAGGTGTATGCAGCGCTGTGCATATTAAAAAATAAAAAAAATAAAAAATAAAAAAAAGACAGGCTGTGCTCAGAGCTTATAATTTAGTTCAGACAGACAACACAGCAACTGCGGATAAGGACACATCTAGGAGAACGTTAAGGAAACATTGGAGACTATGCGGATGAGTATCCAAAAGTGGCTTTGAGGAAGCAAGTTTTCAGCCTGGATTTGAAAAGAGCCAGAAATGAAGCCTTACATACACACAGGTAGTTTGTTCCAGGCCTAAGGAGCAGCAAGGTGAAAGGATCAAAGCCTGGAGTTGTCAGTAGAAGAGAATGACACAAATAGAAGCAATCTGCCAGAAGAGCAGGGTTCCCAAGGAGGGATGTAGGGAGAGAAGAGAAAGGTGGTGAAGAGCAGCAGAATGAGTGCACTTATAGGTCAGTAGGAGAAGTTTGAACTGGATACGGAAAATGATAGGGAGCTAAACAGACTGATGACATAGTGCAGGAAAGAGGAGTGGGATGAAATGTACTACGTTGGGCTTGCTGCAGAAAAGAATTCTGGGGAGTACAACCCAGAGCTCCCCCACCAAGAGTATGCCCCCCCCCCCCCCACCACAATGTTGTGGGAAGCAGCAGTCACTGGGCCCTTACAAGGAGGAGAGCAGCCAGAAACACGAACCCTGGAGCACAAGACTGGGCAATCATGCATTCCATGGTGCCGTCTTTCGCCTTCTGCAGAGAGGCCAACAAGGCTGGGTCATCTGTCCCCTCATTTAGGGCCCATCAGAGACTTCCATACAGAAAGTGCTGATACTAGAACCCAGCGATAAGAATCACCATAGACCAGACAGCGCCTGTTAGAAATTGGCATATGAATCACCACGAATGGTATATAGCAAACTCAAGGTGCAGGGTGGAGAGCATGCACTACCAGTGACAGGCACAGATGTGCCTACGTTAAGTCTACATGGGCAAGACATCGCTCCCAGTGAACACATACCAAGGGAAGTATGTAGGCAGCGCAAAAGGTGCATACAGGAAGTTGAGCAATGTGGGAAACACTGACTCCACCCCAACAGATGCCCAAATGACCCATCCTGATTTACACCCCAGCCACAGATGACTTTTGTGGGGGCTCCCAACTGTCAACAGGCAGAGACTCTCGGTACTCGCCTCCGGGGAGCCCCAGGCAAGAAAAACTGCCAGGCTCAGTGCTACCCCACCCCCCCCTCCCCGGGATATGCAGTCACATACCCCTGAAGAGCCCTCTTCAATCTTCAAGGGATAGCAGCGAGGGGGCACTAATGTTGTGAAGAATCCTTTTGAATTCCTTTTCCAATTATCTGCTGCTCAACAGGTCCTTAACAGGATAAGAATATAGAGCTGAACCAATTCCCCTCCCACTGGTTTGAAAGGTGTCTAATGGAACCTCCCATATCATGCTCAAGTAAAAGTCATCCACAGGTGGTTGTTCACGAACAAAATCTTTCAAAATTTCCTTTTGTTCAGATTTCACTAGAGTTGAAAAGCTTACATCCATCATCTACTGGAGACAGTGGTCGAGGTTAATAATGGCATGGTGATGTCATAAGAAGCTGCTAGAATATTTTCTGTATCTGCATCTACTGGTAGTGGACAACACACTTAGAAATGTTATGTAAACTATGCTTTTCCAAACAATTTTCCACAAAGAATTAAAAAAAAAAAAAAAAAAAAAAAAAGAAAGTCAAATGTGTTCTTTACTGCAAGGAATTGACAAATTAACAGGGAACCATGAAAATTACTAAAATAAAAGATGTTGCCCCTCATCCCTTATACTATAACTAGCACATACTGATCTACCTACTAGTTTGGTTTAATTGTGCTTCTGTTTTGGTTTCTGTTAGAAATGTTTAAGGTTTTTACATGTGTTTTTACAAAATATATGCAGAACACAGAATAGAATTAGAAATCTATAAGATGTTGTTTGCTTGCACTAACACATTGGTTCACATATTCCATTTTCTTATGCTGTACGAGTGGAGGATTAGCCTAGTGGTTAGAACACTGGCTTGGTAACCAAGCAACCAGGGTTCGATTCCCACTAGCGCTCCTTGTGGCCTTGGGCAAGTCACTTAACCCTCCATTGCCTCGGAAGAAAGGCCTGGCAATCTACTTCCAGTGACACTGCCAAGAAAACCCAGGAGCTTCTGGGTCGCCAGGGGTCAGGACTGACTCTAAGGCACAAATTGCATTTTTTTTTGCATGCTGTACAAAAAAGGTTCCCCCCATACACCCCTCCCTTAGCTTCCAGGCTATTGCACATAACACTTAGAAAGTCAAGGACAAGAACACAAACATGCTGATACAAAAAAAAATGCTAGATACAGAGAAAGAAAGGAACTCTGAAAAACAGGCCATGGGCATAAGGGAAAGGGGGGGGGGGGGGAGATCTGAGAAACCATAAGACCAGTAACATAACCATAAAAGGAATAAGGGGGAAAAAAAGGGGGGAGAGGGGTAAAAGGGGCAGGGATTAAGAGAAGTAAATCGAGGTGGAGATTCACATGACCCAAATAATCACTAATAGGTAGGAAATTAGAAATACTTACACCAATAGAATAATAGGGGAGGAATTTGTAGAAGAAATGAATGTAATAAATATGGAACTGTTCATATGACAAAGTGTGGTCACGGATAAAAAATTGTGGCCACCCATCTTGCAAGATTGTAATAAACAATTTATCACAACAGACACTTCAGTGAAACCAAACTCTTTTATTATTCAGTTTCCTATTTTGAAAATTACTGCACCTCTACTGAAATACTATACAAAACGTAGCATCCTTTTTTTATAATAAAGTAGCTAAAATGTTAAATATTTCTCGTACCTTTCATCTTTCGAAACCTCCGAGATTTCTCAAAGGACACAGGTCCTTTTAGGTTATCAGGATTTTTTACATCATAAGAGCCTGGAGGTGGGGCACAACCTAAGAACCGTGAGATAAAAATGTTCAGTATAGTCATAGTCAACCATCAGAAGACCCGACAAGAGCTTTAAAAGTTGTTTACTTTCTTTACAAATGACCCATATAAAAATTTGCTTCATGCTTTTTGCTTAGTGTAGTGTAATGTTCTAAACACCAAATACCAATTATTTAGTATATTAAATCAAAAATTGGCCCAGACAAGATATAAATTCTATTAAGAAAATCTGCCACCTCCAAACATGTTTTAAAAACCACCACACCCACACACCACAAAAGGCATACTTATAATCATGCTGAGGGAAGCCATTTTTCCAGGTAGCCAATACATTTTATTTAACTTTCTAAGTGTGAAATTAGGCCTTACCTGATAATTTTCTTTCCTGTATTCCCTACAGTCCAGTCCAGATAAGTGGGTTATGAACGTCAACCAGCAGGTAGACTGAAAAACACTCTGCAGTTTAAAGAGCGTGGGCCCACTGGACTAAGCCAGTATTGGACCTTCACCAAGCAGAAAGCATTACCCTGGAAACAGGGATCCATTCCCAACTCTGCTCATTCCCTTTGGGAACAATACAGGCAAATGCTAAGTGGAAGCCTTGCGCCCTACCATACTGCACCATCAACAGCCAAAGGGACAGAACCAGATCCAAATGGCTTTGAATAAATAGAGATTTCATTCATTCTAAGATTTGTCTTCTTGGCCTCATTCTGTTACAACTGAAGTAAGGCACAACAGCCTCTAAAATGATTTTGCACACCTTACTGAGCAGGAATCAGTCACTCCTGTGCGTAGCAAAACTTAATATATTCCTGCATTCCTGAAAGACTGAAGATACACCCAAGGGAGGGTCCTGGACTGACCGGAGGGACTACAGGAAAGAAATTAGCAGGCAAGGCCTAATTTCACCTTCCAGGGTGTTCCTCCAGTCCAGTTAAGTGGGGCATAGCAGAGCAGTACTGACGACTGATGGGACTGGATGCCTCCATGTGCAGCACCTGCGCCCCAAAATGCACATCCTGCCAGGCCTGCAGGTCAAGCTAATAATGCCATATAAAAGAATACAGAGAACCAGGTGTGCAGTCTGGATGTCAAGGGGGGGGGGGGGACCTCTGAGGCAGACTCCCTGGGTCCACTGAAGAGAATGAACAGCATCTGACTAGCAAAAACGATTGAGTCACCACCAAGTAATTTGTCAAAACCTTACAAATGTCCAGCTTGTGCAGCAGGGCAGACTGCAGAGTACTGCCATCCCACAAAAGGTGGTAGCATGACTGCCTGATTGGAGGTGGAAGTCCAACACCACCTTAGGCAAGAAGGACCGAATGGTCCAGAGGACAACTATCTCCTTGAAGAAAACCAAAGGCGGCTCCTTGCAGGACAGGGCCTGGAATTCAGACCTGCTGCGCAGAGCAAACGGCCACCACGAAGACCATCTTGAGTGAGGCCCCCAGCAATGGCTGAAAAGACAGGACCACCCGGGGCCATCAGGATGAGGTCAAGGTCCTATGCTGGGACCAAACAGCCGACTAAGTGGTGCAAACACTTAAAAGCCCTGCAAAAAAAAAATGCAGGACATTGGTGTGAGCAGCTAGGGGCATTCTATACTTTGCTGCAGTAAGCAAGCCAAAAGCTGCTACCTGAACTCACAGGGAGTCCAGTGCCAGGCCTTGAGACCAGCCTGGAAAAAACCCAGAATGGTAGACACTGGAGCTGCCCAAGGGCCAAACACTTATGAAGGCCAAGGCGGTAGAGCGCCTACTCATCTGCAACAGGGTTGCTATAACCTACTCCAAACAACGATGGCACCTTAATCACACCCTTTCAAGATCCAAGCTGTAATCGAGAACTGATCTGCCCCGGCATGCACACCAGCCTATGAGTCCAAAGGTCTGGGACCTGTGGCAACAGAAGGTCCACCAGGAAGTGCACGAGGTACACTGGTGCGATCAGCAGTACCCGCCCCTGACGAACCTTGATACATTGAAGCACTCACCCTATCAGAGCCCAGGGTGGAAACATGTACAGCAGCCCCATCCAGTGCCACAGCTGGACTAGGGTGTTGAGGCCTTCCATCATCAAGTAATGGCAACGGTATGACCCAACGCACCACCAGGGATTGGAAGACCTCCAAGAGCAATCACTCCCCCAGGTCCAGGGTGTGGCGATTCAGGTAATCTACCTGAACGTTTGCCACCCTTGCCACATGTGCCGCTGAACAGGCAAGGAGGTTCAATTTGGCCCACTGCAATAACAGAATTGCCTGTGCTGCCACCTGGGAGCTCAGAGTGCCACCCTGGCAATTGACGTAGAACACTGCGGTGGCATTGTCTGACAGGACTCACACGGCCTTGTGGTGTGCCAGCGAGAAGAACTTCTCCAGTGCGAGCTGCACTGCCTTTGTCTCCAAGTGGTTGATGGTCTGAGGAGAGGCAGTGGCCCAATGGCCCTGCACCACTTGGGCCAAACAGTTATTTTCCCAGCCAGCGAGGCTCGCATCCATCATGACCACCACCCTTTGCAGAGTCTCCAGATTCATTTGGTCCAGCCACAAGCTGACCTGAACTGGCCACAGCAGGAGGAGAAAAAAAATCGCACCTCCATAGAGTGCTATAGTGGTGGCCAACAGGCCAGAAGATAGGCCTGGAGCATTGTCATAGAGGTGAAACTGCAGCACCAGCTCCAGAGAAGCCGCCATGGAACCCAACATCTGGAGATAATTCCAGGCTCGAATCTGAGTCTGCAACTTCGCCACCCTCCCTTCTCGGAGAACACACTGCCACTGCAGGTGTCAAAGTGGATGCCCAGGTACTCCAGGGACTGAAGGCTGCAGTTGACTCTTGCGAAGATGGATTACCCAAATGAATTCCTGAAGACAGTGCACCACCGTCTGTCAAGCGCTGGCTTTCTTCAAGGGACTTCCTGCATAATCAGGCCAGTCATCTATTGCATGAGTAGCAGCACTCCTTGCTTGCAAAGATTGTTGTTCACCAAGATCACTGTGGTAGTGGCAGCGGCAGCCAAAGAGGCCTTGGCCAGCCCGAAGGGTAGGGCCTGGAACTGGAAATGCCCTGTGGGTACTGCAAAGCAAAAAGGAAGTGCTGATGCTACAGCCTCACCAGAATATGAAAGTTAGACCTCAGAGATCTAGGGGATAAAACCAACCATGGCAGACCGCTAGATCTCCATGTGGAGATGAGCCCCAAGAGCCTTGCTGACCCCCTTCAGATCCAGGATTGGTTGCCAAGACCCTTCCTTTTTGGGTACCAAAGTAGATGCCAAGGCCTCATTCGGCCCTTGGTAATGGGATCACTGCCTCAATCTGCAACATACTCCTCAAATGTCTCCTACACGGCCCGACCCTTATGGGTTGACCTACAGGGGGAGATCCACTAGTGGCCAAGCAAACTCAAGAGTATAGCCCTTGCAATCTACCTTCAAGACCCAGGTGCTTGATGTGATTTGGGCCCAGGCAGGAAGAAAGCACCACAGGCAGCTGCCTACTGGTTGTCCCCATACCTTCATTGGGAAGGCTTGGCTGGTGCCAGGGTGGTGGGCTCAAAACTTTGACCATCCCTGACTCCCCCCAAAAAGGACAGGCCCCACTAAGGAAACAGGTCCTCTAGGAGTTACCTCCCCAGGTAAGTCAAAACTCTCAAATACTGCTGCCATGATCACAGACAGGGCTGATTCTATGTGCCTTGGGCTTGTCCTCCAACAAACTGAGAACCTCAGTCTCAAGGCTCTTCACCAACTCTTCCAAATCTTTCCGGAAAAGCAGCTGTCAAAGGGAAGCTGAGAACGCTTCATCTTCAAAGTCACATCTGCTGAACAGTTGCAAAGCCACAGGAGGCGGTGAGCTGCCACCACTGAGGGCATGCTTTTGACACCCACAACAGGTCATAAAACAAGTCAGTGAGGAAGACTGTCCCAGACGCAAACTGGGCATCAGCCATCTGTCCAGCAGTATCCAGCAAACAAGCCAGTGATTCGTGATCAAGGCCAAGAGCTTGTCATGTGGAAGATCTGAACTGCTCCTTCAAGCTTCTTCTGGGTGTGTTCAAAGAGGTCAGATAGGCCTTCCAAGGCCTGCAGGGAGGCTAAAGGAGTACACCTCGTGCTCCTCATCCAGGCAAGCCTGCCTCAGACACTTGGCTGGCAAACTGTCTCTTCCCCTGGCCCATAGGGACCTGAGAGGACACCTCCCCCACTCCATCAAGAGGGCCTGATGGAGTAGGAGCACAAAGTCAGGGGAGAAAGGGGCAGACCCCGCTCCCCCCATGGCTGCAGGCACGGCAGAGGTCTTCTCCCCAGCGAAAACACAATTTTGCAGCAGAGACTCCAGAGCAGAGTCTGAAGCCTGTGAGGAGAGATCCATCATGGCAGCAGCTCCCACCAAAAACACAGGCCCTCCACAGTTGAAGTCAAGACTTCTGCGCCCTCTTCGTACTCTTCCTGGGTCCCAGAAAGATCAGCCGCAGCCAAGCTCAGACAGCTTGCGGCCCCATATGCCATCGGTTCCCCCAGAAAACAAGCAGACTACCAGAAAGCCCAGGGCCTGAAGGATTTACCTGGATTGCCCCCTCTGCGGGAGGCTGAAGCTTGGATCCCCCTGATCAGGCTATGCTGCGTCTTCTCTGCCCTGCCTGCAATTAAATCTCTTTTTTGTCAAGCCAACTCAACTTTACTGTGGATAGCTGGAGGAAGGAAGAGCAGGCAGCGCTGCTATAACCTCTGGCCCTCTCCCAAAGCTCAGGGAGCAAGTAGAGGGGGCTACTGAGGGCGAGTTGGGGAAAGACCCAGATCGTCCAAGATCTGCACCCCTGGCTTCAAGAAGGTCCAGAGTTAAGGTTCCACAATCTACAGGCTATGCACACCACATGCTGGTGATTGAGAAACACTCAGTGTCCACTGGATTGAAGCAGTATTTCTCAGTCTCCACCTGCTGGTTGGTGTGCAGAACTCATTTGTCTGGACTGGACTGATACCCTGGAATGGCTGCTTACAAAAGGGGAGCTTGGTAAGCTTAAGTCTTAGAGGCCAAGTCCACCAACCAGTAGCCACAAAAGGCAGTGAGTGGCTATGACAGTCACCATGCTCTTGGCAGAGGCCTGCAAGTCAGAGCAAATCCACCAGGAACACCAACCATGACTCCAGATGGGCAAATAAGGACCCAACAAAAAGGTCCCCCAAACACATTTCCTCCTACGGGCCTTGAAAACAAGCCCAGTCACATAGGCCCCATAGATAGTGCCCTGCAGGCCCAGGGCAGACACCTTGAAAGCTGGCTTGAGGAATGCCTCCACATGCCAGTCTTGCAGGTCCTTGAGGGCTGCACCCCCTCTACTGGAATGGTGGTCTTGTGTCACCAAGGCGTTCACTTGGGGAAGGTGCAGTTTCTCCTCCTCCGGCAGGATGGGGTACAGCCTAGCCATGCTACACTACACCCACAGTCCCGCATCTAAAGTGTTCCACTCCTTAAAGATCATTGCCTGTAGGGCTCTATGGACTGGGAAAGACTGCTCTTCATACCAGGCCTTGAATATCCACAATACGTGAATATAAGCTACAGAAGTGGTACGCCAACATGCATGCAGCAAAATATCCACCACCTGCAGGGAGTAACTTCTATGGCTCAAACGTGCCCTCAAGAGACACGCTGTAAGCGAGAACTGATCTACTGCTGACATTGGGACAGGCCACTGAGGTTTGAGTACCAAAACCGCCGGAGCCACCAGTATCACCAACTCAGAATGCGTCTGCATCCTCTGAAGCACTCTGCCAATCAATGATCAGGATGAAAACATGTAGATAAGCCTGGCGGTGGGTCAGGGCATCGAGCCCTTCTGACATGGTTCTTCAGCTGGCACATAGAATACAAGGGGCATTGGCACTGGCCACTGTCACCATCAAGTCCAGTATGGGTTTTCCCCAACACTGCACAATTAGCCAAACACCGATTCCGAGAGAGACACCACTCTCCTGGGTCCAAAAGATGTTGGACCAAGAAATCCACCTGAATTCTCCTTCTCCGCTACATGGGCTGCAGAGAACACTAGGTGGTCTCGTACCCGCTGCTACAGTGGGTGGAGCACTTCTGCTGCTACCAGAAAGTTCTCCTTGTGCCACCCTGACGATTGATGTTAAGTGATTGCTGTTGCATTGTTGGACAGGACTTTCACTGCCGTGTCCTGCACTAGGCAAAGAAAGGTGAGCAGGACCAAGAACACTGCTCGAATCTCCAAC
This sequence comes from Ichthyophis bannanicus, assembly GCA_033557465.1. NCBI lineage: Eukaryota > Metazoa > Chordata > Amphibia > Gymnophiona > Ichthyophiidae > Ichthyophis > Ichthyophis bannanicus. Next base: position 121,900,922 of record CM066050.1, on the reverse strand, counting down.
CAATTTATGGACTACTGACTCTCCACTGGCGACTGCCATCCTTGAGCCAATTATGACTAAACAGTGGCTTCCCCAGCCCATCGTGCTGGCATACTGTATGTTGGCATACTGTATGTTGTCACCATCACCCAGTCTGGCAGCTCAAACACACACACTGCAAGCTAGGCCGGGTCCAGCCACCACTGGAGACTTGCCTGGGCCACTCCCTGCAAAACATCATCCGCATCTCTATGGACTGAGTCTGTGGAGACCAATGCAACAGAAGCGCTGACTGCAAGGGGTGCATTGCAGGCACAATGAACCCAGGACTTGAAGGTTCCCCATCCAAGGGTGTGGGATTATCTGCAAGACCTGGGCCTGGCGTTCACTATCCTACCCTCTGGCAGGAACATCATGCCACTCTGCATGTCGAACTGGGCCCCCAGATACTCCAGGGACTGCAAAGGGACCATTCTGCTCTTTGCAAAATTCAGCACCCAACCCAGCTCCAGCAGGAGCTGGACAACAAGCTTGGTGGCCTCCCAACTCTACAGTGGCAACTTTGTCCGAATCAGACAGTTGTCCAGATAAGAGTGAATGAGAACCCCTTGTTTCCAAAAAGAGCTGCCGCCACAGCAAACATAACCTTGGTAAACACCTGAGGAGCAGAGGCCAGGCCAAAAGTGAGGACCTGGAATTGGAAATGTCCCATTGGGATCACAAAATGCAAGAAATGCTGATGGTCAGGATGAATGGGAATATACAGGTAGACCTGAGGTCTAAGATAGATATTCCCCCTTTTGATTAGCCACTATCACAGAACACAGGTTCTCCTTATGAACGCCGAGGAACCTTCAGCACCTTATTGAACCCTTTGAGGTCCAAGATGGGCCACCAGGTTCCCTCTTTCTTGGGAACCACAAAATAAATGGATTACCGGCTGATGCCCCAAATCAGCCTTCGACACCAGTATGATAGCTTGAGCTGCTTCAGAGTGTCCCAAACTGCCCAGGCTTTGCCTGATGCTCGACAGGAGTAAAGCACATAGATGTCTGCAAGGGAATGTGCAAATGCGAGTGCATAACTTTCCAGAATAAATCTCCAACACCCAAGAGTTGGAAGTAGTTTGGGCCAAAGCAGGGTAAAAACACTGCAAATAGCTGCCCATTGGCAGCACTCCTGTCGGAGCCTCCAAACCTTCATTGGGTTGGCTTGGGAGCCCCTGAACCACCCTGGCAACCCCCTTGAAGAGGCTGGCTCTGAGGCAAAACCTGGACTGTTGCAGATTGCCACCTTGGGCAATCCGGAATCTCAGAAATTCATGACTCCTGCCCTGGGAGGAGTCCCCTTCCAGGAACCCTTGGGTCAATCCTCAGGCAGCTGAGGGACTGACTCTCCAAGGTCTTTGACCACTTTCTCTAGGTCCACTCCAAACAGCAATTGCCCCACAAATGGAAATCTGCCAAGTCACGTCCTAGAAGCAATATCCAACCAATTTTATAGCCACAGGAAGCATCAAGCAGCCACAACACTGGCCATGTTCTTCACAGAGGCTTGGTACCAGACTCCAGGGAAGCCATCCTACCAGGGCCCATTGACTCTGCCAAGGAGCCCTCCGTGTCAGGAACCATAGACTGAAGCCTGTAATGCCAAGGCAGAAATGTCAAAGGACTGCTCTAACAAGGCCTCCATGTGGCGATCTTGTGGCTCCTTAAAGGTGACTTCGCCTTCCATCAAAATAGTGGTCTTCCTAGTGACTGCTGCCACTAGGGCATCTACCCTTGGTAGATGCAACTCCTCCTCTGAGACAATAGGATAAAGCCTCACCATAATTCTTCCAATGTGTAACCCAGCATTTGGAACTTTCCACTGTCAATGAGTTTCACAGCACTGTGAAAGGAAAAAGCCTTAGGGGACATCCTAACTCCCTGTAAGATTGGGTCTCCTGCCATCTTAGAAGGTGCTGACTGGTCGTCGTCAGAGATCCTCAACTCCAAGGTATGGGAAATGAGGGGGAACTTATCCCTGTGGAATATCCAAACCACCATCAGATCCTCCCTCACAAGGAGTTTGCCCTCCTTCAACTCCTCCTGTGGGAGCTCAGAGGGGACCCTCCAAGGCCCCTAAGGAGTCCAGCACTCTCATGGAGGCCACATACTCCTCATCTAGCTGTTTCCTCAGAGGCCTCTTCACTGCTGTGGAGGGAGGGACTCCCCAGGGAATCCCCCCCCCCCAGCTGAGAGCCTCTCCCCTTGGCCCTGTAAAAGGCCAAAAGCCTGATGTAGTAAAAGAACAAATACCAGCAAAAAAGGAGGGCATCTGCTCTAGGAGCAGCTCCCGAACCCCTTCCTTCCCTAAATCTCAGCAATTGTCACTGGTTGCAAAACAGGAGGAACTCTGCACACAGCTGCTTCTAAAATTGTGCTCATCGGGAGTGCTGTCTAAAGGCCTCTGTACAACAGATCCACAGCCGTGGTGCTTTCTTTGATACAGCTGCAGCACAGCCCCTCCACTGAGAGGTATGCCTGTTGACTGAACCTCCAGGTCAGCATGCGTGCCGGCAGTAAGGTGTTTTGCTCTCCCACAGAACTACACTCCCAATGGCACAAGCCCTCTTACTGGGACATAGCCAGTAACACAACATGTGGAGTCTATTGACCTGCCTTGCCTCACTTTTTTTTTTTTTTTAATAAAAAAGGTGAGGTCCATGCCCAGAAATCTCAACTCTGGGACTCCTCCCAAGAGTTAGGGAGGGGGAATGGGGCAGCTCAGAGTGGCAAGGGGAGAGACCTAGACCACTGGGTTCTGCATCCCCAGGACCAGGAATGAAAGGGACACCTGCAGGCCAAACACCAGCAAAACATCAGTACAGAGCACAAGCTAAGCTCATCCACCATCTGCTGAGACTGAGAAAATAATGGCCGAGTGAGGGTGCAAAGGCTTCTTATGGGTTGCTTAACATTTCTTTCCCCTCAGTCTCCATGCACTGGTGTGTAAGCATAGCCCACCTGTCTGGATTATACGAAGAATCTGATGTACCGACTCATGTAGTTTATTTCAGGCATAAGGAGCAGCAAGGTGTAGAGATCAAAGTCTCGAGTTGGCAGTGGAAGAGAAGGACACTGATAGAAGCCATCTGCCAGAAGAGCAGAGTTCCAGAGGAGGGGTGTATGGATACATAAGAAAGGAAAGGTAGTGAGGAGCAGCAAAATGAATGCATGCATTTATAGGTCAATAGGAATAGTTTGAATTGGATACAGAAATTAATAGGGAGCAAATGAAGCAAATCTCTCTCATTCATATTTGTGGATAACCTGAAAACCTGGCTAGCTGGAGGTGGTACACTAGGACCAGTCAAGGGCATGTTTGGGTGCTACAAGGCCCACAGCTGCATTGAGTTTCATTGTTTGAAGCCTAGGTCTTGCAGCCCCCTTACCTACACCCCCACCCCTGCAATTAGGAGACACTGCACACTGACAGGCTTTGCTACAGCCACCCTCCCCATCATACCCTCAGCTATTTTACTTAAGTATCCCATATACACAGCCAAGTTGTATGATCGCTGTTCAAAGTATACTGCATGTTGGTTATACTTCCAGTTCCTGAGACTGAACCAAATGGCTCTTGGGCACTTTGACCACACAGCCAAGATTTTCCAGAAGCACTGCCCGCTCTCTCATCCCTGGACTTTGCCTGAATCAGCCAGTCGACATATGAGTGTACCAAAACCTCCTCCTTCGGAACGCTGCCACCACCATCACCATGACCTTGCTGAAGGTATGGGGAGCCATTGCCAGGCTGAACGGCAAAGCCTGAAACTGGATGTGTCCCATCAGCACCACAAACCATATAAACTGTTGGTGCTCTGGCCTGCTGGGATGTGGAGGTATGCTTCCGTGAGATCGAGGGACATCAAACACACCCCAGCAATGATCACAGACCGCAACATTTCCATGCAAAAGTGTGGAACCCGAAGACAGTTCACCCACTTGAGATCTAGGATTGGGCGAAAGGAACAGTCCTTTTTGGGCACCATGAAGTAGATGGAGTATCGACCACATCCGTACTGATCTCAGAGGAAGGGGACCCACTGCTCTGAGCTGAAGCAACCTTGACAGAGTGTCCTTACTGCCACGACCTTGCTTGGTGATTTGCAGGGGGACCGGACAAAGGCTCGGCACTGGCCGGGCCAACTCGAGGGCATAACCCTTGCAGATGATCTCCAGAACCCATTGGTCGGATGTGATCTGGACCCAGGCAGGGTAGAACTCCTACAGCTGACACCCCCCCCCCTCCCACGGGATGCAGCACTGCCTGGGCCCCCCCCCTCTCGCTTCATTGGGGCTTCTTGGGTCCCGAGGGTGAGGTGGAAGCAAATCCTCTGCCCACCCCTCAAACTCCAGAACCCCTGCCCTCTGGTGGGAAATTTACCCATTTGGAAGGAACCAAGGTGTGTTGTATGAAAAACGCCAGAAATCTTGCGGCTGGCCTTGAGCCGCAGATGTATTGTGGTTCTGTTTCTGCTTATCTACCAGCAGATGTTCCCCCTTTGACTCTAAGTCCTTGACCAACTTGTCCAGGTCCTCCCCGAAAAGTAATTTTCCCTTGCTAAGGCAGGGCTTGGAGGAGCATTCTGCTACTCAATTTCACAGCCAAAAGGTAGTGGCGGACCACCAATGCCATGCTCTTGGCGAGCCTGCGAATGACATAGTGAATATTGACAAGGTAAGCCACCCCCAATTCCAGCTTGTCTACCTCTGCTGCCTGCTCTGTCATATGGTCCCCCGGCAGTTGCAGTCATTGCGATCAACACAGACAGACCCTCACAACCCAGGCCCTACAAATAGAAGCCTGCAAGGATATGGCATCAAATACCTGCTTCAACAAGGTGTCCAACTTCCTGTCCTGCCCATCCTTCAATACCACGCTCCTCTTCTTCGTGATAGCAGCAACCACTGCATCTGCTTGCAGAGACCTAAACATTCTTTGCTCCTGATCTGGAAGGGGATAGAAACGCACCATAGTCCTCACTCCCTTAAGACCCGCTTTCAACAGGTCCCACTCATACTGGATCATTTGCTTGACTACCCTATATACCAGGAAGACCATCTGTGTTTTCCATAATCACCTGTATCAGAGGGTCTTCCAGTGACTCATCCTCTGATGGCAAGCTAGCAGTGTGCATTTGGTGCGCGCACCAAAGGAGCACAGCGTGCTCCTTAGGTGTGCTCCTTGGGGCAGCACTTCCATCTTCACAGGACCCATATTCAGCTTGTTCGGACTGCTTCTTTGCATTGGCTCTGGTCTTGGCAGTTTCTTCTCCACCTCTGCGATCTCTGGGTCCCCCGGTGTTCCAGGTAAGCTCACATCTTGATTCATTTATTTACCTTCCGCTTACTACTTCAGTTCCGAACGTCCACTGTATGGCTTCTATTCCTGTTCTCTGGGGGAACTGTCCTATCCTCCACAACTGCTTTCCTAGGCCTAATGGATCTCTTTACCGCTGTCATGCTAATCTGTTCCTGTACTTCCTCTGTTATTTCTTCTGTTTCCCTCTCCCAGACTCCCCCCCCCCCCCCCGCCTCTTCTTCCTTAAGATGGGCCTGTTGAACTGCCAGTTCTTACAGTCCAAGACTTCTCATCTCTGGTTACCCAGCTAGGCCTTGACATTGTTACTCACCGAGACCTGGCTGAAAGACAGTGAGGATGCTCTCCTGTCACACTGTCTACCACCAGGTTTTAACTGCTGTGTCTGTTCAACATACAGGTCGAGTGGGTGGTGGCGTTGCTGCTCTCCTCCACTCTGTTCCTTCATGCAGGTTTTCTCCCCTTTACTATGTTATCCTGAAGCTTTGTTACTCAGTTTCCGTACCTCTTCTCCTCATTTACTCTGCGCCAGCACTCCGTCCTGATCTTTGGGATTCGCTATTACGGTCTATCTCTGATCTGTCCCTAGCCTATCCTCATCTACTCATTGCTGGGGATTTTAAATCTACATCTTGATGCGCCATCTTCTTCTAGGGATCACTCTTATTTCAATGCATCATGATCTCTCCTTTCGACACATTCCTTTCCCCCACCCACTTCAGTATCCCCTTCTCCTACCAGCCCCCCTGCTAAGCATTTTTCTCACTATCACCTCTGAATGCTCAGCATTTTCCTCCTGCTGCTGATCTTCTCCCTCCAGACTTCTTTCCCCCAATTCACAAGCCTCATGTTGGTCCTATTTCAGCTGCTCTGGATCGTTTAGCTCCCCTTCAATCCCACCCTCCACCTAGTCACCCATCACAGCCCTGGTTCCATAGTGGTCTTCGTCTTCAAAGAACTCAACTCCATTGTGCTGAACGCCTCTGGCGAAAATCTCCTTCCGCACCCACTCTTTCCCATTTCAAGGAATATCATGACCATTATTGATCCCAACTACATAAAAGTCTAAACAATCTTATTTTTCTACAGCCATCTCTACTGCACACAATCAGAACCGTCACCTCTACACCGTACTCCAGTACCTCACATCTCTCCACCCTGGTTCTCCTCCCACAGTCCCTGTGTCTTCTTCCTCCCCTGCTCAGTTGGCTACCTATTTCAATAAGATTCATGATCTCTGGCTTTCTTTGCCCCATTGTCCCCCCCTCCCCCCTATTTCTGATCCCTCTCCTCCTGTCTCACAGCTCTCTCGTCTGGTCTTCATTCTATCCTATCACTACATCTGAGCTTATCAAGTTCATCTCCTCTTCCAAGAAAACCTTCTGTGCACTGACTCCATCCCCTCCTCCTAGCTACTTCCCTCTAGCCCTTGTTCCTTCTATCCTCACTCTGGTCAATACCAGTCTTTCCACCAGTATTTTCCCCATACCTGGAAGCAAACTCATCTGTTCCTTTCTAAAGAAACCTTCACTTGATCCTGACTGTTGCTCATTACCATCCAGTATCTAACCTTCCTTTTCTTTCTAAAATCCTGCAAAAGCTGTATTTGCACAACTCTCTCAACATTTAAACTCTACTCACTTCCTTCACCCTCGTCAGTCAGACTTTAGGCCAGGTCAGTGTGGAAACAGTACTTCGCTTCTCATAATGAACTTCGTGGCATGCGATCGTGGTGATTTTTCGGTGATGGTTTCCTTAGACCTCTCTGCTGCTTTTGATCTGGCTGATCTCTCCTCTCGTTTGTGGGAAGCTAGTCTCTGTAGCACAGTCTATCATTGGTTTCATTCTTATCTCTCCTCCAGGTCCTGTACTGTTTTATCCTTGTCTTCTCCAGCAGTATCTTCTGAGCCCTTTCCTCTCCCCTTTGGTGTACCTCAATGTTCAGTACTAGCCCCTCTCCTCTAATGTCTTTCTTGCCCCCTCAGCACTCCTAGTACAGCAGTTTGGAATCTACATCTTCTTCTACGCTGACGATCTACTCTTTTTCCACACCTCTCCTGCACATCCTGATCTTTCCCCTCTCAACTCTTGTCTTTCCGCTGTTGCTGATTGTTATTTAAGTGCAAATGGTGGGTAAGAAGCCAAAGACTCTTGCTATCTGGTTTACTTATGGTAGGCCCCTCCCCTCCCCTGATACCTTCTCTTTCTGGTTCCCCTATTCCCTTTGTATCTTGCTTTTGTTATTTAGGCATTTTTTGCTTTTACCTTTCGGGACCACATCTCATGTTTCAAAGACTTCTTTTTTCTTTCTATGTCAAGTTCGTGCTATTTGACCTTTTCTCACCCCACAACTCTTTCCCTTATGTCTCTTATTGATTTTTGTAATTCTATCTTGGTCTTCCTATGTCACAGCTACACCATCTCCAAAGAATTCAAACACACAGCTGCACACTTCATCTCTCACTCTTCACAATGGGATCATACCACTCCTCTCCTCATACATCTCCACTGGCTCCCTATTGATTTCCATATCCGGTATAAACTTCTCTCATTGGTTCATAAGGTTCTCTACACTCAATCACCTCAGTACCTGGCAGACCTCATCCAATTTCACGTTCCCACCCATTCACTTTGTTCTTTACACATCAACCACTTGCACCTTCCTTCTCCTTCCCGTGCTCACTTGCAGTCTACCCACTCTTCATTGGCCCTGCCCTATTGAATTGTCTACCCACTAGCCTCAGGCTCGAGCAAAATCACACCTTTAAGAAATCCCTGAAGACCCACCTGTTCTCCTCTGCTTTTGACCTCCCCTCCCCTCTCGTGTGATACTACTCTCCTTACCCTCTCTTCTCTATCCTGTAGTATGATTGTACTGTGTGCTTTTCTATCACATATTGTAACTTCCTTCCTGTTTCTGCCAAATTGGCTCTCTGTATATTGTAAATCTCTGATCTTTTTGGAGAAGCAGTATATAAAATAAGATTGAGGACTTCAAGAAACTCCATGAGGGCAGGCAATTCTCTCCACTAAAAACACCCAGACAATCTGAGCCTGGCCTTCCACTTCTGGGATCTCCCCCTCTTGAGCTCTTCAGCCTCCAAGTTCAGCTCCGTCTCCAGGTCCTCTGCCTCTGGCCCATCGGACAAGGGGAACTGCCCCAGCCATTTCGCCAAGGGCTTGGCTCGCCCCCCCCTTCTTCACGGTGGATACCCGTTTTGCACCTCTTCCTGACAGAGGGACCACCCACTGATCCTTGCTGACGCAAGCAAAAAGCCTGATGCAGTAATAGAACAAATTCTGGGACGAATCCACCCAGGACTCCCCCTACCACCAAGATGTGGAGGGACCAGGAGCTACTGAGAAGCCAAAAGCTGCCTCCAGTGGACAGGTGAGAGACTCTAGAGAGGCCTGAGCCTCTTGTGATGGTGAGGACATGGGCTCCTGTCGAGCCTTGTCCTGAAATGTAGCCACAGCATATCCTGGAGTCTGACATGCCCCTCCCCCTGGCTGGGTTCCACAGACCAGGTACTGTGGACACGCAGGCATGGGTGCAAGACTTCTGCTCCCTGGCTCCTAGAAAGCAAATTGCCCCAGGCTATTGCACAGGGAGAGGGCTTCGAATGACAAGGGTTAAAGACAAAACAAAGGAGCCAGGAAAAAGGCTGCTCTCCTCCTTTACACTTGCTTTCTTTTTTTTTTCCTCTACAGAACCTGAAAGGAAAGAGAAAAAGAGAGACAAAAAAAAGAGAAAAGTAAAGAAACTTGCAGCCTGAGCAGCACTCCCAAACCGGCTGAGGCCCTAACTACCAGGAGAATGCACAAGAAAAAAAAGCAATGTGCCACCGACTTTCCTGCCTGCTGCAGCTGCCTAGAGACCATGTGGTGCCAGGCCTCCCCCTATCCAGCTAGGCTGCCTGTGCAGAGTCCCGCTGCACCGTTCAAGAGCCCCCAACTGTACCTGGACCAGTACTGGGATCGTGAAAGCCTCCCCGATTGCAATGGGCTGAATTTTTACACCGCTGGATGCCGATCTGTACACCTCCCACTTGGCCTGCACATATGACTTTGGTGCTGAGGAGGAAGGGGGGGCTGGGACTGCACTCTCGCTGAAAGCTGAACCAGAAAACGGCCGCTCCTCACCTGCTCATGGGTTCAGGATCTGCCCAAGCCCCAGGATGCTGGCAATGCCCCCCCCCCCCCGACTTACAAGGGGGGGGGGAAATCTTCCTCTGTCATGCTCTCAGGCAGCAAAGCTCTCTTCCTGAAGCTGCTCTCCTCTCACTATTTTCTTTTTAAGCAAACTAAGGAATCCAAATCAAGAAGGGAAAACCAACAAGAAAACCCTAAACTAGTCTAGCTCCTTATCTGTTCCTACAGCGAGTCCAGCACCCTGGCTCACTACCTCCTACAGCTGCTTAGAGACTGAGCATACTGGGAGCTGGTGGGTGGTGCCATCAAAAGAGGACATGCTCAGTCTCCAAGCTGGTGGAAGAGGAACATTACCCTGAGGTGCAGGACTGGACTGGAGGGATAAGGAAAAAGCATTTTGTGGAAGCAAAAACACATAAAACCTTTGCAAGTACATTCATTGCAAAAACACAGAGAGTGTCAGTTGGATCAATAGATGATAGAGGGGTAAAAGGGGCACTAAGAGCAGGCAAGGCCATAGCGGAAAGACTGAATGAATTCTTTGCTTTTGACTTTACGGAGAAAGATGTTACCCATGACTGAAATGGTATTTAAAGATCATGTTGCAGAAGAACTGAAAGAAACACACCGGGAAGATGTATTACAACTATTTGAAAAACAGAAGAGTAGCAAATCATCTGGACCAGATGGTATAAAGTTTCTAGATGGAATAAATGACTGCTTCTTGGAGCAGCTGGTTCATGAACCGACCAGAGGGGAAGCCATACTGGACCTAGTCCTTAGTGGAATGCCAGATCTGATGCAAGAAATAAGGGTGTTGGGACCACTTGGCAATAGTGATCATAGTATGATCATGTTTGATTTAATCAGTGGAGGACAGATAGTAAAGGCATCCACAGTACTACCTTTTAACTTTCAAAAGGGAGACTATGATAGAATGAGGAATATAGTTAGGAAAAAACTAAAAGGAGCAGTTCCAAAAGGTTAAAGACTTACAGCAAGCTTGGGTGTTATTTAAAAATACTATCCTCGAAGCCCAGACCAGCTGTATTCCACGCATTAGGAAAAGTGGAAGAAAGTCCAAAACACTGCCAGCATGGTTTAAAGGTGAGGTCAGCGAGGCTGTTGCTGCCAAAAAAGCAACCTTCAGGAAATGGAAAAAAAAAAGAGCCAAATGATGAAAACTGGAAACAGCACAAGCACTGGCAAGGTAAATGCAAAGAATTGATAAGGCAGGCAAAGCGGGAATTTGAGAAGAAACTTGCTACGGAAGCAAACACACGAAATAAAGACTTTTTCAAGTACATTCGTAGCAAAAGGCCTGTGAGAGAGTCAATTGGACCATTAGATGATAGAGGGGTAAAAGGGGTAGTAAGAGGAAACAAGGCTATAGCAGAGAGACTGAATGAATTCTTTGCTTCGGTCTTTACTGAGGAAGATGTAGGGATGTTACCTAAGACTGAAGTGGTATGTAAAGGTGATACTGCAGAGGAATTGAGAGAAATATCGCTACACCAGGAAGATATATTACAACTATTTGATAAACTGAATAGTACCAAATCACCTGGACCGGATGGTATACATCCCAGAGTGTTGAAAGAACTGAAATATGAGATTGCAGACCTGTTATTGGTAATCTGTGAACTTTCATTAAAATCATCTGTAATACCTGAAGATTGGTGTTACGTTGGCGACCCTCCAATTTTTAGAAAGGGTTCCAGGGGTGACCCAGGAAATTACAGACCGGTGAGCCTGACGTCAGTACCAGGGAAAAATGGTAGAAACCATCATAAAGAACAAAATTACACAGCATGTAGATAGTCATGGCCTAAAGGGAGACAGCCAACATGGCTTTAGACAAGGAAGATCTTGTCTTACTAATCTGATATTTTTTTTGAAGGTGTGCATAAACAGGTAGACAAAGGTGAGTCGGTTGATATAGTGTATCTGGACTTTCAGAAAGCTTTTGACAAAGTCCCCCATCAGAGACTTTTGGCGAAGCTAAAAAGTCATGGGATAGGAGGTAGTGTACTATTGTGGATCGGGAACTGGTTAAAAGTTAGAAAGCAGAGGGTAGGGCTAAATGGCCAATATTCCCAATGGAAAAAGGTGAATAGTGGAGTACCCCAGGGATCTGTACTGGGTCCGCTGCTTTTTGACATATTCATAAATGACCTGGAAAAGGGAACAACTAGTGAGGTTATCAAATTTGCAGATGACACAAAACTATTTAAAGCTGTTAAAACCCAAGAGGATTGTGGAAAACTGCAGGAGGATCTGGATAAATTGGAAAACTGGGCATCCAAATGGCAGATGAAATTTAATGTGGACAAGTGCAAAGTTATGCATCTAGGAAAGAACAACCCACACTATAGTTAACGATGCAAGGCTCCACATTAGAAACCACCACCCAGGAAAAAGATTTAGGAGTCATCGTGGATAACATGTTAAAACCCTCCGCCCAGTGTGCAGTGGCGGCCAAGAAAGCAAATAGAATGCTAGGCATAAGGAAAGGGATGGAGAATAAAACAAAGGATGTTATAATGCCTCTGTATTGTTCCATGGTGCGACTGCATCTTGACTATTGTGTGCAATTCTAGTTGTCATACCTTAAAAAGACTATAGCGTTGTTAGAAGCACCACCCAGAAAAAGGTTTTAAGTGTCATCATGGATAACATGTTGAAACCCTCCCCACAGTATGCAGCGGCAGCAGCCAAGAAAGCAAACCAATTGCTAAGAATCAAAAGGAAAAGAATGTAAAATAAGATAACGCCTCTATCATTCTGTGGTGCGACAGAAGAGCCACCAAAATGGTAAAGAGGATGGAAGGATAACCCTACAAAGAGGCTAAAAAGGTTAGGGCTCTTCAACTTGGAAAAGAGACAGCTGACAGGAGATGTGATTAATGGTGTGGAATGAATAAATATAGTAACACAGTAAATGATGGCAGATAAAGACCAGTATGGTCCATCTAGTCTGCCCACTAAGATGGCAGGAGTAGGTGCACCTGCCACTCTGTGCAGGCCACCCCTCCCCATGTCCCTGTTTAGGTGTGAACCCACCACTCCATGCAGGACACCCCTATTTGTTGAGAAATAAGATGGTTCAGTTTATTTTGATTTTATCCTGTTGCTGTAAAGGAATCCACTGTGTCTGTCCCATGCCATTTTGAATTCTGTCACCGTGTTTGCCCCCACCACTTCCATCGGGAGGGCATTCCAAGCATCCACCACCCTTTCTGTGAAGGAGTATTTCCTGACATTGCCTTTCAATTTACCACCTTGCAGCTTCATGTTATGCCCTCTAGTTTTACAGCTTCCCCGTCTTTGGAAGAGGTTTGTTCATTATTTCCCTTTAAGTATTTAAAGGTCTGAATCATCTCTCCCCTGTCCCTCCTCTCCTACAAAAGTGTACATGGTTAGGTCTTCAAGTCTCTTCTCATAAGGCTTCTGATGCAGGCTCCAAATCATTTTGGTCGCCTTCCTCTGAACAGTTTCCAGTCTTTACATCTTTTGCAAGATACGGTCTCCAAAACTGAACACAGTATTCCAAGTGAGGCCTCACCAGTGACTTGTACGGTGGCATAAGTACCTCTTCCTTTCTGCTGGTACTTCCTCTTTGTATGCAGCCCAACATCCTCCTGGCTTTTGCCACCGCCTTGTCGCACTGTTTTGCCACCTTGAGATCCTCAGAAACTACCACACCAAGGTCTCTCTCCTGATCCTTACACACCAACCTCTCGACCCCTACCGCATACATTTCCGTTGGATTTCTGCTACCCAAGTGCATAACTCTGCACTTCTTTGCATTAAATCTTAATTGCCAAGCATTAAACCATTCTTCCAACTTTTGTAGATCTTTCCTCATGTTAACCACTCCCTCGGGGGAGTCCACTCTGTTGCAAATGTGTGTGTCATCTGCAAAAAAAAAAGACAGGACTTTTCCATTCAGTCCTTCAGCAATATCACTCAAATACATTGAATAGTGCCGGGCCCAGGACCGACCCCTGGGGCACCCCGCTAATCACCTTCCCTTCATCTGAGTGAGCTCCATTTACTATCACCCTCTGTCGTCTGTTAGTCAACCAGTTTCTGATCTAATGTACCATCTTAGGATCCATCTCCAAGCTAATGAGTTTATTGATAAGCCTCCTATGAGGAACAGTATCAAAGACTTTGCTGAAATCCAGGTAGATGACATCCATCGCATGCCCCCGATCTAGCTCCCTGGTCACCCAGTCAAAGAACTCAGGTTTGTTTGGCAAGATCATCCTTTGGTAAAACCACATTGCCTCAGGTCTTGCAACCTGTTGGTTTTGAGAAAGTTCACAATGCGCTCTTTCAGGAGCGCCTCCATTACTTTTCCCCACCACCAAGGTAAGGCTCACAGGCCTGTAGTTTGACACTACTTCCCTGTCACCACTTTTGTGTAGAGGTATGACATCAGCCCTTCTCCAGTCCTGAGGAACCTCTCCTGTTTCCAAGGATCTGTTGAAAACATCCTTTAATGGCCCTGCAAGAACTTCTGAGCTCTTTCAGTAGCCTGGAATGTATCCCATCCGGTCCCATGGCCTTGTCCACTTTCAGTTTTGCAAGTTGTTCTAACACTTCATCTTCTGTGAATGGTGTGGTATCTACTTCATTCCCATTTTTATATTTGGGAGTCACAGGTGGTCCTTCTCCAGGACTCTCTTTAGTAAAAAGAGAGTAGAAGTATTCGTTTAGCAAATTTGCTTTTTTCAATAGCACTTTCCACAAGTCCGTTCGCAGCACTTCTGAGTCCCGCAATTCCACCTCTGATCTTCTTCCTTTCCCGAATATACCTGAAGGTTTTGTCACACATCTTTAAAAAAATTAAATGAGAGACCTCACTCAATCTAACCAAATTGCAAAGCACTTTAAACACAACCCGCAAGTGAAAGCCTCAGAATTAACTCACTAAACAAAACACGTTTAGGAGTTAAAATAACATCAATGGCTCTCACTCGCTAACAACCACCATCCAAAATACATGATATACAAACATATTCCATTTGACATAAACTTGCAAAATATCAACAAATATCAACAAGTACACAAATCATGTATCAGGATGGAATGTGAATGCCCCAATGCCTTTTCTAGACATCTCATGTGAGCGTTTCGCTACCGCTGTTTCAAGGGGGTCCAACACTACAAAATAAAAAAGAAAAAACAGGGCTTAGTCCAATGCCACAACCCATAATACAACTCCATACACATACTGCAACAAGATCCCAACACTTACCAAAAATCACATCGACTAAAAGCAAAACCACTTCATATTAGTCAGAACTGACTTCCAAGTCTTGATCACCCGCCATGCCTCCAGTCAATATCTGCCCGCATACCACTTCCGGACCCATTATATACATATCCCACACACGTAACTTAACTGCTCACTAGCAGGACAGCCAATCACCTACTGAGGGAGAAAGCCCTACGCAAACTGCAACATTAATAGGAACAGCCACCTTGTACAAACCTACCCTAATTAAAACAGACTTATTAAATGCAAGCTCCCCATTCAATGCAAGAGTTTAATCCATTCGGAACCACAGTATTTAAATAAAAAATCCACCACTGTTCTTTATATAACAGAAATCGATCACGTGACATCCCCTTGCAGCCATTCCTAAACTTGCTGAACAGCAAAACACTGTAAATCCTTAAACTTATGCTGAAACGTTAAGCAATGCTCAACAATGGGTGCCTCCTTACGCTGACAATGAAGCTTACTTTTATGCTCTAACAATCGAGTACGCAATCTCCGGATGGTCTTACCAATATACAGAAGTCCACATGGACAGAAGATTCCATAGATAACTCCGAGTTTCCAGAAGCAAAAAACAATGCAGATTACAAGAGCATGTAGCAAAAGCTGTTAATGCAGCTGGGTTTAAAAGAGGTTTGGACAAGCTCCTGGGGGAAAGGTCCATAAACCATTATTAAAAAAGGGACTCGAGATATCACTGCTTAACCCAATATAAGCATTGTGGAACCTGTGTCTTTTAGGGAAACTTCCAGGTACTTGTGACCTGGATTGGCCACTGCTGGAAACAGGATACTGGGCTTGATAGACCTTGGTCTGACCCAGTATAGTATCTTATATCCTTAAAGATACACTAAAAGTTTATTTGAGATTTATTTTTAGAAACGAAGAAACAAGGACTTCATCTTTAACCCAAACATAAAGCTACCCTTCTCTAACCATCCACCCAACGAAAAGCATGCATACTGCTCACCTGTGTACTCATTGAAGCGTTTCAACGGTGCCTTAGGAAAAGACATGACAAAACAAAACGTCTACTATCACCAACTCCCGTTCAGTTTATTCAGCTCTCATACACCACGACAGAATTTAAACGCCGCTCGACAGCTTCGCGCACCGCCTTTTCCGCAGGGTGCAACCAATCGTTGCGGCTGTTACCGGAAGTTCCGAACCTCGCCAATTCACAGCCCACGGATTAAACGTGACCCCCTTGACAACGGTTCTTCTAGTAATTTGCGGCGTAATATCCTGATTAAAAAGCAAAACTTTTAAAAACTCTGAATGTAAAGCAAGGAAGCCTAACAATTTGCTTCCAATCACACTTCCAAAAAAGCCCTGGAGCTGCTGGACCGCCAAGAGTCAGCAGACTGTAAAGACATTTTTTAAAAAAAGCAAAGTGGATGTGGTTGTGCGCATGCGTAGCCAAGAATCGCTAGGGGTCCGTCTTTAAAAAGTGTCCAAGATACTCCATTTTATTGATTTTTGCTTCTTTCCTATCATATAATTGCTACGTGACAGGCATTTTTTTATTATATCTTGTAATATTTATTGGTAGAGGTGAGGTTGAAGACTTTTGCCGACACGCCTTCGTACCCAAAACGAAGATGAGATGACCCGAGCGTTCAAGCAGTCACGTGACCCGGCATTGCTGTTAGTGCGCATGTGCAGGAAGTCTTACAGCGTCTATAGATAGTAGTAGCTCGTGGTTTTTCTGGCCTATTTATGCTGTCCTGGGCAGCGACCTGTCATGGCTGTACATTTCGAGGAAAGGAGCGGTGTGGTTCCCTGTAAGACGGTCTGGGGCCAGTGGTATCAAACCATAGAGGACGTTTTTATAGAAGTCGATGTTCCTGTCGGTACCGCGGCCCGAGAGATCGAGTGTCGGTTGCAGAGCAAGTATATAATGCTGCGTGTGAGAGGCTGCGAGATCCTGAAGGTGCGTTTCACGAAATAGAGTATCCAGGCTCCTTATCGTTTTTGTGTTCCTCCATTTTGGACGTGCTGTGAAGGCGCTGCCCTTTGTCCTATACACATGGTTTGAGTTTCCGCTGCCCCTGGATTAATATACTTATTGTATTTATTTAGACAGCTTTGTATACCGCCTTATCTTTCAATCAGACTAGTGAGACGAAATAATTACTAAAGGAAATGTAAGATGTATCAAAGGGTTATTTTCCTATTATGGACAAAATGCTTAGTATCTCATTGTAATTATAGGCTTTGTGTTTATAAACCCTTTGTGCGAAGTTTTTGCTAATCTAAATATGTATCCGAGATAATGGAGGGTTAAGTGGCTTGAAGATAATTTTTAAGTGCCGTTACGGGTTTTCTTGGCGAGGTTTTACCGGAAGTAGATTGCTAGACCTTTTCTTCCAAAGCAAGAGAGGGTAAATGACTTCCTCGAGAGGCTAGTGAGAATTTAGTTCCGTAAGGTGTGGAATTTGAACTTTCGCTTTTTTTTTACTAGGTTAATCCCTGTTTTTCGTTCGCCTTGGAATGTTTAGAAGATATCATTTTTTGCAATAGACATTTTGAGTAAGATTTTTATTTTAGTTGTAATATACTCTCCTGCTTCATTTGTGCTCCAGCTGTTATAGTAGTATGTTTCCTTGATTATCTCTTGTAACTATTTTTCAGGGAAAACTATATGATTCTACAATAGCTGATGAGGGAACATGGACTCTAGGTGAGTTATAAGAAAATCCTTGCAAGAAGTCTCTATATTTGTACTTCCTGTGAATGAAGGGCAAAACGTGAAGATCGTACTTAAATCGTTTGATACAGTCTAGACTTCCGTAAGAACATAAGATATGCCATACTGGATTAGACCAAGGTCCATCAAACCCAATATCTTGTTTCAGTGGCTAATCCAGTTCCCAAGTACCTATCAGGTTACCAAAAGTACATCGATTATATGTTTATCCGAGGATAAGCAGTGGATTTCCCTGGTTCTCTTTAAAAATGGTTTATGGAACTTGTCCAAACCTTTTTAAACCCAGCTTCACTAACAGCTGCATGTTTACTCTTTCACATTAAGTGTTGTGAGAACAGAAATGTGAAGTGCTTGTGTGTCATTAAATTAGCTAAGGTTGAGTTCTCCCTACATTTTTTTTAAAGAGTTAATAGTAAATATAAAATTTGAATTGCAAAATTCAGTTTGATAGAACTGGTGTAGTTTTGTGCTTGTTCTCATTCAATTGAGAAATTTTTATTAGAGCAGAAAGATTTGGTAGATTCTAGTCTTTTTAAAACATTCATTGTTCTGTAGCATTAATTTCCAAACCTGCCCTAAGAGACCTCAGCTATTCTAGCTTTCTAGCTATGATTATCTTTGAGAAATATTTGCATACAGTGGAAGCAGTTCATGCAAACTTTGGCCTAGGATTTTTATATTGCTTGAAGGTTTTTATAGTGCTCTAAATCTGTTTTCCTTAAATGAATAGTAATGCTTATTTTCTTCCAAATAAATTGTGCCCAAGGCTGGTCCCAGAGTTGGTTCAAGGTGTTGGTGCCCTAGGCAAACCTCACCCCGCCCCCTGCTGTCAAAATCTGTGTAGCTTTGAATGCCCTGCTTTTTGTCACCTTCCAGAAGCTGGTGCCCTAGACAGCCACCTAATTTGGCTAATGGTTGGGCCTGCCTTGATTGTGTTACCCTTTTTTGTGATGAAAGTTCCAGGATTAAGGTTGATCAGTGATGCTGTTCAAAAATTGCTTAGCAGATGCTAATGTTAAGGGGGGGGGGGCATGTTTAGTAAAGGTTAATGTGTGTTAAGTAAAGTTAATATGCATTACCTGAAGTAAGGTAGAGCTCAGGACCCTGTTCATCATGGTATAGACTTTCTTAGCAGAGAAGTAAACAGTGGTGCTGCAAAATAGGATATATATTTCTGGTGTACAGCAGCCAAAGTGGAATGTATCTCCAGCTGGTGAAAGCACATTTTTAGATGGGGCATAGAGATCAGAATTGAGATATCAAGGTTATGGTGTTCACAATTCTAGCAGTATTAGAAGAGGTTCTGCTAAATGTAGAACCCTTTGTAAACTAGTGCAGGGGTGTATTTACTAGTATTGGGGGGGCAGGAACTGCCCTTTTTGTAAATCTACACATTAGAAATATCAAAGGGGATCTCTCCAACTTCCACATTTAGGTGTCAGCACATGTACCTGGAAGCTGGTACTTCCCAACTCCTATGTGAGTGCTGGCACTTATATGTGTATATTGACCATTTGGCTGCATTTGTGCATGTAGGCTTTCAAGTTAACTTGAGATGCCACTGAGACAATGGAGGATTATCAATGTCCCTGTTTAATGTAGATTACAGAGTTTAAAAGTTACAATGTAAAAACCGCTTTGACTGAAATGTGCAGACCCGTTACATAATATGAAAAACCTGTTTTGTTAAATTCTAATTTGGAGGGGGGACATAGGGGATTAAGGAAGATAACCCTCTTAATCCTGCCTGTACTGGGCTGTCTGAAATGAGCCTTTTTTTTTCTCACAAAAAAATGTGCTGGTGAGCAGTTCTAAATATATTTCCTGAGCGGTCCTCCAGTTTAGTCCTCCACATCAGGGTAGTGCACCTCCTGCAGCAAGGAGACTGGACCAATCAAATCCTTTCCCTGTGAGGATGTATACTGCTGGAGCTCCCATCTGCCCCCCAGTGTGTCCAGTCTCCTTGCAGCAGGAGGCGTGTGAGCCTGCTCAGGGCTCACTTTGGGTTTTAGGATTTTAATAGTTTGTTTGTTTTCATCCCTTTTGCACCTTGTAGTGCCCTTTTTGTTGGTCTAGGGCAGCGATGGCGAACCTATGGCACGCGAAGGCCTTGCAGCTGGCACGCGGGAAGGTCCGCAATTAAAAAATAAAAAAAAGCTGTCTTCTGCCGCTTCCGGGGCCGCCGCGGCAGAATCGAGTGTGCCGCGGGGCCCCCCCTGTGCCTGGCAGAGCCTGCCCTCCAGATCCTGCCTTCCCCGGTATCAGCTCCCTGTTTCCAGCTTGTCACACGTGCCGGCTTTCAGAGCGCGAGGGGAGAGTTTCTCCCTCACTGCTCTGTTAAGCCCGCGGGGGCTGATGGGAAGTTCCCATCAGCCCCCGCGGGCTTAACAGAGCCGCGAAAGGGAAACTAGTTCCCTTCGCGCTCTGAAAGCCGGCGCGTGTGACAAGCTGGAAACAGGGAGCTGATACCGGGGAGGGCAGGCTCTGCCAGGCACAGGGGGGGGCCCCGCGGCACACTCGATTCTGCCGCGGCGGCCCTGGAAGCGGCAGAAGACAATTTTTTTTATTTTAAATTTTGGCTGGGCTGGGGGTGGGGGGGTTAGGAGTGGTGATGGGCGCTGCGGGGGGATTAGGAGTGGTGATGGGCGCTGCGGGGGGATTAGGAGTGGTGATGGGTGCTGGGGGGGTTTAGGAGTGGTGATGGGCTATGGGGGGGCTTAAACTAAAAATTGGGTGATGGGGGATTAGGACTGGAAATGGGCTGGTGGGATTAGGACTGGAAGTGGGTTGATGGGGGTTAGGACTGATAATGGGCTATGGGGGGCTTAAACTAAAAATTGGGTGATGGGGGATTAGGACTGGAAATGGGCTGGTGGGATTAGGACTGGGAGTGGGCTATGGGGGGCTAGGACTGGTAATGGGTTGGGGGGGTTGCTAGGACTGGAAATGGGCTGAGTGGAAGGGGGCTTGAATTGCAAATAGCTGATGGGGGACGGGGCTTGGAATGGAAGTGGGGGGCTTGAACTGCAAATAGCTGATGGGGAGGGGGACTTGGAAGGGAAATGGGCTGAGTGGACGGGGGCTTGAACTGCAAATCGCTGATGGGCAGGGGGGCTTGGAATGGGCTCTTAGGGGAGGGAGCTAGGACAGGAAATGGGCTGATGGAGGGGCTAGGATAGGACTGGGAATTGGGTGTTGGGGAGCTAAGTTTGGAAATGGGCTGTGGTGGGGGCTTGGATTGAAATGGACTCATGGAGGGGCTAGAACTGGAAGTAGGCTCATGGGGGGCTTGGATTAGAAATGGGCTGAGTGGAGGGGAGCTAGGATTTAACATGGGCTGATGGTGGGGCTAGGAAAGGACTAGAAATGGGCTGATGGGAGGCTGGTATTGGAAATGAGCTGATGCAGGGACTCGGATAGGACTGGAAATGGATGGGGGAGCTAGGACTGGAACTGGCCTGATGGGGGGCCAGGACTGGAAATGGGCTGATGTGGGGACTAGAAGGGAGCGGATACTGGGTGGGGCTGGAATTAAAAGGGAGCTGATGTTGGGGGAGATTAGAAGGGGATGGGGCTGGGAGAGTGAAATGGAGAGGGGAAAAATATTTTGTGTGGGAGGGAAGAAAAATGTACAATTGGCCGGGTATTGGGAGACTAAAAAAGGAGAGAGATTATTATGTTAAAGCAGATGTGGAGGGAGAATGGAAAAAAACTAGAAGAGAGAAGAAAGGACAAATGGACAGCAGATGATGGAGAGTTAGCAGAAGACACAAATAAACCAGAAGAAAGTGGCTGGAACAATTGCAACTGAAAAAAAATGCACAAAAGGTACAAAGATATCTCTTTATTTTGAATTTATTAACTGGAATATGTCAGCTCTGGGAAATGTGCATCATTAGTGTCTGTGTTTTGTTTAGTACAAGAGGAAATTAATGTATAGTTTTATTTCTACATTGTTGTTGTACATTCCAAGTTTGGCTTTTAGGGTTCCCAGTTTAATTATTGTCGTCCTGTTTTTAAATTGTGATTCCTTGTTTGGTGATGGTCTATGTTCTGCATGTGTAACTGAGCTGAGGTATTCTGTTTATGTAATTGCTATTTGACATTGTCACTTGTTCTCTTTCCCTAGTAGGTCATGTATTGTTGTTCTCTGAAATGTATTGGTTTAATATTTGCAGTGTTGCCTTTTGATTGAAATGAAAACCAAAGGATTGTGAATCAAATTGATTCTCTGACAATACAAAGATTCCAACCTTTACAAATGATGTTACATAGTTCAGGCAACTTTATAAAGAGTTTTTAGATACTAAAATCTTGTTAAGGTTTAATTGACGTGCTGGCACTTTGAGGAAATTCTTTGGTTTTGTGCGGCAGTTTGGGCACTCGGGCTCAAAAAGGTTAGCCATCACTGGTCTAGGGGGTCTGCCTTTAAATGCCTGTAGAGGAGGGAGCTGAGTTTGCACTGCCCGTCTGCCTTCTGCTAGGCAATGGCACGTCGGCTGCAGTTCAGTAGCCTGTGATCTCCCCTCCATGAAAGCTCGGAGGAGGAATCTGGCCACACTCACCATCTCCTACTTTGCGGGCAACTTTACCACGTCTCAGAGGACCCCAAATCGCTTAGTGCTCCGGTCGGTGTTTCCTCACACTGCGGGGCCATTGCAGCTTGATCATTTTTTTCTGTCAGCTCCGTTGCTTTACAGCTTCGTGGCTGCGGGGGTAAGTGACATCGTGGCTGATTTTACAGTGCCCAGAGGAATTAGGTCAGCAAGATCGCTGCGGTTTGTTTTAATTAATTTTAATTGTTTTGCCATTCTTTACTTTTTTCACGCCTTTTTTTTTTTTTTTTTTTTAATCTTGTCAAGGTTTCGGCGGCCATTTTAATTTCGGCTCTCGCTTTTTCTTTCAGGGTCCGTGCTGCGGCGTGTCCTGCACTGTGCGGCCTGGCTCAATAGGGCCTTGGTGAATTTGTTTTGTTGGGTCAACAGTACCAAAAAAAACCAAACCGGAAACAGTTCATTTCGGGACGGGCTGTGGCTGTTCTGCAGTCCTGTTTGTAGTCTGGCCTGCCTTCTTGTGGCAGCTCTGCCCTGTTTTAGGGTTTTTTTTCTCTCCATGTCCCGGTGGCCGCAGTGTGTGATTTGTGGGTCCCGCAAAGGCTCTGTCTCTGACACGGGAGTTTGCAAAGGCTGCGCCTGCCATCCACAGGATCCACTGCAGACAATGGAGGCCAGTGTGCCTTTGGAGGCTGTGGATCCTCCAGTTTCAAGTGCTGAGGAGCTGGTTCCAGGGGCTCTCGTACCTTCCCTTCCTCCTACTTCGTCTGCGCCAGGGGGTCCGCAGGCAGGGGGTCCTAGTGAAGTTTTCTGGGGAGATTTCTCTCCTGATTTCGTGCTTCTTATGCACCAAGCTTTTCAAAGGGGACGCTTGGGAAAAGGATCTGAGCTGTGCGCGGTCCCACCGGCTCCGCCGTCTCTCAAAGCAGAGGGGGCGAGAGTGGATACACCTAAGGTGGCCAAGCATCCCCGGGTGTCAGACATGGACATTCCGGATATGGCATGGCAAGAGCCGGAATGGTCTGATGTGGAGCCCGAAGACGGGATCGATGAATTGGAGGAAGGGGAGATTCCGGAACCTGAGGAACAGGCTCGGATCATCCGCATTTTTCGCAGAGAAAAACTGATTCCCCTAATTACAGAATCTTTGCAAGCCCTGAATCTGACTGTCGGGCGACCCGGAGAGGAAGATGTTTTGGAAGACCCTCTCATTCAAGCGGTCCGAGTTTCACAGATGGTGTTCCCGGTTCATCGAGTAGTTGATCAGATGATTCAGGCTGAGTGGGATCACCCTGTTTCCGGCTTGAAGGGTATCAGGACGATGAATCGCCTCTACCCTCTGGCGGACAAGGAAAAGTTTCGTTCGCCACACATTGACGCAGCGGTTTCGGCGGTGACTAAGAAGACTACAATTCCGGTTGAGAGCAGTGCGGCCTTGAAGGACAACCAGGATAAGAAAGGTGGATGGTTTGTTAAAGCAGGCCTTTGAGACTACAAACCTCTATTTGTGGGGCCTGGGTTTCTCGGGCCTGTATGAGATGGGCTCAGCATTTGCGTCAGGACTCCCGTCTGGACCAACAAGAATTGTTGGAAGTTACCCGCTTAGAATCGGGGTCCGCGTATTTGGCGGATGTTCACTATGATTTGATCTGGACTTTGGCTAACAGCATGGCTTCCTTAGTAGCGGCACACAGGTCCATTTGGCTTCGTAATTGGGCTGCTGACGGGTCTTCTAAAGCACGCCTCAGCAAGCTCCCCTTCAAAGGCAAGCTTTTGTTTGGGGACGATCTCAGTTAGTCAAGGACCTCGGCGAGTCTAAAGGTGGCAGGCTGCCGGAGGACAAGCCGCGACAGAATAGGGCTGTCATCAGCTAGAGGTCCATTTCGGGACTTTCGCAGATTCCTCTCTTCCAGGTTTGGGGGTTTCCAACGCGGAAGGCTGGCAACTAGATCCTCGGGGTTTCGAGGAGCAGGTAGAGGATTCTTGTCTGCCTCTGCTTCGTCCTTTTCATTTGGTCTCAAGCCACAATGAAATGCGGCAGACCCCGGAAGAGGGTCAGGTGATCAGAGGCCGTCTTCGTCACTTTCTTTCTTCCTGGGTCCAGATAACTTCAGACCAGTGGGTCCTCGATCATCCGAGAGGGGTACGCTTTAGAGCTGGCTTGTCCGCTCCTGGATGCCTTCGTGCTGTCGTCTTGCAAGAATTCTCAGTGTTAGCCGTGCTCCTGACATTGAACCGCCTGTTAGCCTTGGGGGCGGTGGTGTCGGTCCCGGAGGCTGATCTCGGTGCGGGCCGGTACTCTATTTATTTTGTGGTGCCAAAAAAGGATGGCTCTCTCCGTCCTATCCTAGATCTCAAGGGAGTGAATCGTTTCCTTCGAGTGCCTCATTTTCGCATGGAGACTCTGAGATCCGTCTTAGTGGCGATACGTCAGGGAGAGTTCCTGACGCGTCTCGATCTTTCAGAGGCCTACTTGCACATTCCTATCAGGGCAGCTCATCAAAAGTTCCTGCGGTTCGCCCTTCCTTGGGGTCATTACCAGTTTCAAGCATTGCCGTTCGGCCTGGCCAAAGCGCCCCGTGTTTTCACCAAGGTCATGGTGGTGGTCGCGGCGGTGTTGCGGAAGGAAGGTGTTTTGGTTCACCCTTATCTCGACGATTGGTTAATCCGAGCAAAGACCGAGCGGGAGAGTTTGCAAGCCACGGGCAGAGTCGTTACTCTGCTGCGGAGTCTCGGTTGGATGGTCAACGAGAAGAAGAGCCATTTGGTGCCGACTCAGTCCCTTGAATATCTCGGGGTTCGTTTCGATACGGCGCAAGGACTGGTGTTTCTGCCGGACCGCCGAGCTTGTGCTTTGCGCCTGCTGGTTCACAAATTTTTAGTGTTCCTGGCACCATCGGCGTGGTGGTACCTTCGTGTCTTGGGAACAATGACGGCGACTCTAGATGTAGTCCCCTGGGCCAGGTTTTACATGCGTCCGTTACAACGAGCCCTGTTGCGGCGTTCGTCAAACCAAACGGATTCCCTGAGCCGCCAGCTGCCTTGTCCGAGGCGGGTGCGGCAGTCGTTACGATGGTGGCTGAGCTCGAAGGCGTTGCTAGCGGGAGTTCCTCTAGAGCAGCCAGTCTGGATGCTGGTGATAACGGATGCGAGCCTGGCGGGCTGGGGAGCCCATTGTGACAGTCGTTTCGCACAGGGGAAATGGTCACCCCTGGAGACCTCTTGGTCGATCAACCGCCTCGATTTGCGGGCGGTGAGGTGGGCGCTTCTGGCGTTCAAATCCTCAGTGGTAGGCCAGGCGGTGCGGATTCTCTCAGACAACTCGGCGACGGTGGCATATCTCAATCGTCAGGGTGGCACCGGAAGCAGAGCGATGGAGGAAGAGGCCGACATGTTCCAGTGGGTGGAACCTCGACTTCTAGCCATTTCGGCGGTACATATCGCCGGAAAAGAGAATGTGATGGTGGATTTCCTCAGCAGGGTGCAGGTGGATGCCGGGGAGTGGGAGATCCACCCGCAGGTGTACACACAAACAGTCCGCAGATGGGGGTGCTGCCAATCATGGATCTCATGGCGACCTTTCAGTCGGCCAAGACCTCTTGGTTCTTCAGCAGGCGGAGAGAACCCATGTCCAAGGGCATAGATGCTCTCATTCACCTGTGGCCGACTTCCGGCCTCTGTCTTTCCTCCGTGGGCGTTGATCGGTCAAGTGGTTCAACGCATAGAGGCGCATCGGGGAAAAGTTCTTCTAGTGGCTCCGGATTGGCCCAGACGTCCGTAGTATGCGGATCTGATTCGACTCCTCGACGGAGTTCCGTGGCGGTTGCCGCTCTTGCAGGACCTCTTAATTCAGGGGCCGCTACGGATGCCGCAGGTGGATCAATTCTCGCTTACTGTATGGCCATTGAAAGAACTAGGTTGAGGCGGAAAGGTTATTCTTCAGCTGTTATTGCCACTCTTCTTCGGGCGCACAAAGCATCTACTTCACTCACATGTGCGCGTATGGCAAATTTTTGAAGATTGGTGTTCGCGGCACGATCTCCGGGCCACGACGGCTTCAGTTCCGGCCATTCTCAGTTTTTTGCAAGACGGTTTTGACAAGGGTCTTGCTGCAAGTTCTCTGAAAGTGCAATTGGCGGCCCTAGCGTGTTACAGGGGTAAGGTCTTGGGGGTTCCCCTGGGAACTCACGTGGATGTGCAACGTTTTCTGAGGGCCGTGCTTCGGCTGCGTCCTTCTCTCAGGGTTACGATTCCTCCGTGGGATTTGAATTTGGTGTTACAAGCTTTGGTTCAGAAGCCTTTTGAGCCTCTTCGCCTTGCGTCCCTCAAGGATCTCACGTTGAAGACTGTTCTTGGTGGCCATCTGTTCGGCTCGGCGTATCTCGGAGTTGCAGGCGCTTTTGTGTCGGGAGCCATTCTTATCGTTCTCTAAAAACAGAATAGTCTTGCGTCCTGTTCCTTCCTTTTCTTCCTAAGGTGGTTTCTCCCTTTCATTTGAATCAAGCCGTTTTTCTCCCGGTCTTTGACTCCACGGAGTCGGATGCGTCTGACGGGTTGCATCATCTGGACGTTCGGCGGGTGCTCTGCCGATACCTCAGAGCTACCGAGTCGGTTCGTAAGACAGACCGCCTGTTCGTCCTGTTTGGTGGTAAGCGAAAGGGAGAGGCTGCGGCAAAGTCTTCCATTGCTAGATGGATTAAGGAGGCAATTGCGTCGGCATATATTTTACATGGCCGTGCGGTTCAGTTGGGCTTGCGGGCCCATTCCACTTGGGCGCAGGTGACGTCGTGGGCGGAGCACTGTTTGGTTCCGCTGGTGGACATTTGCAGAGCGGCTACTTGGTCGTCGCTCCATGCCTTTAGTAAGCATTACCGGCTGGATGTGCTGGCATCCAGAGATTCTGGCTTTGGTTCTGTGCGCCGGTTGGGTTGGTCCCTCCCGTTAGATACTGTCCTGGCTACCAGAGGGTAGACAAAGGTGTGCTAAGTCCTTGGGGATTCCCAGGGGTCAGCCTAGAGTTTTTCAGAGATTCCAGGCTGCATGCTCTGTTCTTCCAGAGAGGCCGTTTCTTATCTTGAGGGGGTCCCTCAAGGCCAAGGTTCAGGCAGAGGTTTCTTGTCCACTGCCTCAGGCTCATCTAGGAAATCACAATGAGGTGAGGAGGGTCCAGGGGGAGGTCAAGATAAAAGGGAGACCACCGCCTGGACCCTCAACACAGGATGAGTTGGACCTCCGGTCATCTGGGAGGGATACCCCTTGGAAATGGTGCCCCCTATTCCCAAGGCCTTTGTGATGTCACCGTACAAGTCACAGGTGAAGAGGGATGGCTGTGCGAGTGACCTTGGCCAAATTTCTCCAAATGAAGGTGCAGTGTGTCTGATACCCCCAGACTAACAAGGATCCAGTCAGTACTCGATACACTTCATGGTTCCAAAAAGGAGGGCTTGTTCTGGGCCATTTTAGATCTCAAGCACATGAATAGGCTGCTGTGTGTCGCATTTCCACATGGAAACGTTGCGATCTGTGGTTGTAGCCGTACAGCCAGACAAGTTCCTGACCTCCCTGGACCCAAGGCATACTTGCATATCCCGATTCGGACAGAACATCAGCATTTCCTGCACTTCATGGTTCCCATGGGGCACTTTCAGTTCTAAGCCTTGCTGTTCAGCCTAGCCAAGGCACCACAGACTTTCATGATGGTGATGGTGGCGGCAGCCAACTTGTGTTGGGAAGGGGTTGCTGGTACACCCATACCTGGATGATTGGCTGATCAAAAAAGTCAGCTGAGGATAGTGAAAGGGCCACAAGGAGAGTGGTAGAGTTCTTCCAGAGCTTGGGCTGGGTGGTCAACTTCAAGAAGAGCCACCTTATACCCTCTTGACAGCTGACATACCTGGGTGTGAACTTCGACAGTTGGACTGGTTTCCCTTCCTCCAGAGAGGGTTGACGAGACACAGGATCTGGTCAGCCAGTTCCTCCGTCTTGGTCAACCCACAGCCTGGCACTATGAGCAGCTTTTTGGCTCTCTGGCAGTTACCATAGAATTGGTGCTGTGGGCATAGGCTACAATACTCTTTTCCTGGTGGTCCCAGTGGTCTGACCCTTTGATGTAGTACCTCCCTTTCCTGACTTGGTGGGGCTCACTGGCAGTGACAGTGGACCTTCCTTTCAAGACTCCAGCATGGATAACTGTTACTACTGATGCTAATCTCAGCAGATGGGGAGCGCATTGCCAGGACAGCTTTGCCCAGAGCACTTGGACACCAGAGGAGGCACAGTGGTCGATCAATCAGCTGGAGCTGAGGGCTGTCTTGTGTGTTGTCCACCACTTCGCATCACTCCTAGAACATCAGGCAGTTCGGGTTTTCATTGACAATGCCACAGCAGTTGCTTGAATCAACTGCCAGGGAGGGACAGCCAGTCTGTCCCTGATAGAGGAAGCGATGCTGCTTCTCCAGTGGGCGGAGGAGCATTTGTCAGCATACGTGGCCAGGCAGGACAACATCCAGGTGGACGTTCTAAGCCTTTGCTCAGTTGACTCATCAGAATGGACCCTGGACAAAGGTGTTCCATGGCATAGTAAGGTGCTGGGGTCAGCCAATAATTGAACTGATGGCTTTGGCAGACTGCCAAAGCAGCCCACTTCTTCAGTTGGCGGAGAGAGTGCATGTCCAAGGGACTTGATGCGTTATCCTGGCCATAGCCATGCGGGGGGGACTCCTGTATGTCTGTCTACCCTGGCCCCTCCTAGGTCAGGTACTTCACAGGATAGAGAAGCACTGGGGGACCATGATTCTCATTGCATCAGATTGGCCTCAGGTGATGGTATGCGAACCTGATTAGACTCCTGAGGGGCAATCTGTGTAGATTTCCCCATGAAGCCCAGGTTCCTACAGCAGGGACCCATCCACATGCCTCAGGTGGTGTGCATTTTGCTTATGGCATGGCCCTTTAGCAGGCACACCTGACCAAAAGAGGCTACTTGCTCGGAGTGGTGGCCATTCTGCTTAGAACCTGCAAAAGGCCTTCTGTGTGAGGGTGTGGAGAGAGGACGTTTGCGACAGTAGGGGGATGTCTGCACTGGCTGCCTCCATTCCTCTGATCCTGGCCTTCTTGCAGGACAGGCTGGACAAGGGGCTGGCGCTTGGTTCCTTACAAGCACAGATTGCAGCTCTACTGCGCTATCAAGGGCAGATAAGAAGTCTTTCTGTTGGGTCCCATCCAGATGTGGCCATGCTTTCTGCAGGTTGATGGGTCCAGTTGTTTCCGAGACCAATGTTTCCTCTGTGGGACCTGAACATGGTTTTGGAGAAACTTGTGGGGCCCCCTTTGAGCCCTTGCAGGCAGCCTTACTACAGGATCTCGCCCTGAAAATGTTTGTTCAGCAAGAAGGATTTCGGAGCTGCAGGCGCTCTTGCTGGGAACTGTTTTTTTTTTTGTTTTTTTAAATCTTCATCCAGAGAAGATGGTGCCTTTCTGCCCAAGGTGATGTCGCCCTTCCACATTAATCAGCTGGTAGTTTGGCCAGTAATCCACAATGAAACAGCCTTGCTAAGTGGCGCCTGTTTGTGCTTACTGGACACCAGACAGGTCCTGCAAAATTATTTGAAGACAAGACCATCTGACATGATCACCTGTTTGTCCGTTTCAGCAGTGGGTGTTGTGGGGACATAGCCTCCAAAGCCACCATTGCTCAGTGGCTGACAAGGGCACAGGCAGCTGCCTGGACAGAGACGGGTTTGGTGCTGCTTGGAGAGATTCATAGGGCAGCCACCTGGGCATACTTGCATGCTTTTACCAAGCATTATTGGTTGGATCTCTGGGCATGGGAGGATATGTTTCGGGGCCAGGGTTATACAGGTCAGCCTTGCTGACCCTGCCCAGTAGGAGGTACTGCTATGTTACATCCCATGTGTCTGGCCTGGACTGTAGGGATGATATGGAAGGTGTAATTAGGCCTTACCTGCTAATTGCCTTTCCTTGAATCTCTATAGTCCAGGACAGAACCTGCCCTGTCAAGCTCGTTTGTTATCTTCTGTGTGTGTTCTGGTGGAAGCTTTCATCCTTTGGGGTGTGGAATCTTCTGGTCTCCTCTTAGCCTCAGTCCCTGCAGGGGTCGTGGGCTGATTTTTATCATACCAGGGAAACGGGGGGCAGGAAAAAAAGATTAGAGAAAGTGGGGAAGAAATATGGTGGTTCTACATTATGCTGGTAAGGAACCTGGTTGCTGGAATTTGAGCTTGTTCCTAAGAGCCTGTGACAAGGAAGCCTGTTTTGAGCCTATGATTATAGAAAAGGCTAATGAATTTAACTTGGAGGAGAAATCCCTGCAGGGCATGGATTTCAGGCCCCTCATGGAGAAAGAAACCTGAGGGAGAGAAAGTTCAGGCAGCCACACCCTAACTCTTATGACGTAACTGCAGGCTTGAGAGGTGATTACAATCACCTGGGAGGAGTTGAGGGAGCGTTTATAAAACTTGTTAAATACCCTCCAATCCAGAGGCAGAAATAGTATCGGGTGAGCCATGCTGATTTTCCATCAGGGGTTAACAGAACTCTAAACTTTTATGATGCCATCCACTCCAGTAGCATCACTCCCCCACCCCACCAAAGATCCTCTTTAATTGCATCTGGACACAAGAATACCTCTCATCTCTCTTGTATCTTGAGATCAGGGAAAGATTAAAGTATAAGCAAACTAGGCACTTGCATTGGACCCAAATATTAGGCGGACCCTCTCTTGGATGTGCTAATTCAATGGCTACCAAGACAGATGTTTACTCTTATAAGTCGGCCACTAGCAGAAGGAGTGGGAGGGGGGGTACCAGAGCTACCACTGTCCAGAGGCATTGGTCTCTATTGACAGGAGGTTTCAGCAGGCAGTGCTGCTTACCTGCGACTTCCTCCTCTGCCAGTTTTCTTCAGAGAAACTATGCAGAACTCTGGGAGTTATATTAGTGCGGCGGGGCCGATATGCTTGACTGCCTAGAGCTCACCAAATGAACAATCCTGCCCTGGCTGGGATGTTTCTCATCTAGACTCATGAAGACGGCTGATGCAGACAAATAGACTTTATGGTAACAACAATTATTTCCATCTTTGACTTTGTCTATCTCTTGACAGAGGATAAAAAATTGATACGAATTGTTCTGACAAAGTCAAATCGAGATGCTGGCAATTGTTGGAAATCTTTATTGGAAGAGGAGTATGCTGCTGATCTTTGGGTGCAAGACCAGATGCAAAGGAAACTCACACTGGAGAGGTTTCAGAGAGAGGTAAGACCAGGAGCATGGCTTAGGTTTTTGGAGGAATGTAATGAGACTGTTGTAGGCGGCACACTGTGTGTGAATAAAAACCCTGGGAGCATGTTTTCAAATTTATGCAAATGACAAGCCTCAAATCTTGTTCAGTATTTTTGAAGGAAAAAGGTATGAGGAATCTTCATGCTGGAGAATTAAAGTATGATGCTTCAACTAACAAAAGCAAGTAATAATGCTGTATATTAGGGGCTCATAGGGCCACAAACAGGCCAGGTTTTTGGGATATTCCCATTGAATATGTATATGGGAGAGCTGCATGCATGCTACCCCTACTATATTTATTTATTACAATTTCTTATATACCGCACTATTCGATATCAGCGCGGTTTACATTATAACAAAATGACCATAACAAGCTGTTTGGTTTTACATAGAACAGGAGTACAAACTTGGATAACGGGGGTGAACTATGTACATGAAATAAATACAAAGAATAAGATTAAGCAACAATAACATGAGGAAAATATGTGCATAAATTGCAGGCGGGTGCTGGCACTGTCTCAGAACTAACAATGGTTACTTTCTTAGGTGGGGTTACCTAGATTTCGTTGCTGACTGGGTAGTATTGAAGGAAAAGGTGATATTTGAGTGCCTTCCTGAACTGGGTTAGGTCTACAATGGCCCGAATGTCGGATGGTAGAGCATTCCAGCATTTGGGGACGTAGAGACTGAAGGCCCTGTTTGCTGTTATAATGTTGCATTTTGTCAATGCCTTCGGGGTTATTAGCAGGTTTACAGCTGTTACTCTTCTGGATCTGTTGGGGGGGGCACTGTGTGAATGAGCTCCTTGCGTGAGGAAGATGACAAGCCATTGATGGCCTTGAATGAGAGGAGTAAGGTTTTAAAGATAATCGTTCCGTGGATAGGGAGCCAGTGAAGCTGCTTGAGAATAGGAGTCACGTGGTCACTTCTGGAGGCTCCGTGGAGGATCCTTGCTGCAGCATTCATAGCCAGCTGTAATGGGCTCAGTGTAGATTGAGGGAGACCTTGTAAGATGGCATTTGCAAAGTCAAAATGGGGTAGGATTAGCGCCTGGTATATAGTCCGGAAATCGTCTGGGAGCACAGATGCCTGAGTGTGCAGATTTTGAAATATACAGCTTTGACTATATTGCCTATGTGAGATTTCATATCCAGACGTTGGTCCAAGGTGACTCCAAGGTATTTTATTGTTTGTTTAGTTTGCAAGTTGGCTCCATTGACGCTTACATGGGACGGAGGAATAAAGTTGGGGTCTCTGGTGATGAAAAGCACTTCCGTTTTCTTGTTGTCTGTCTTCAACAAAGGCTAACACACCTTGTTAATGAAGACGTGCGTTTATTTATAATACAAAGCAGGGATAACTTGAATTTCACTTATTTAACTTCTTAATTCGTACTTATTTAGAAAGGCAAGTAATTCATATATCTACCTATGATTAGTTAAAAAGATATCTGGAAAACTATTAGAATAAAAGCACTTAATTACAGAATAGATAACTAGAAAGATAATTACAGAAGAAGAATATACTTCACCGAAAGAGCTTTACTTCATCCCTTGTCACACGTCGATTGAATGGATCCCTGATTCAACCAGACAAGAGAGACTTCTCAATCGGGAGTTTCTCTAGGCAATGCGTCCATTCCTAGATGAATCCATTTCTCTCTCTCTAGCTGAAAACAGGTACCCATTTTATCCAGTTGCAAGAACAATCCAGTTATTTCCTATCATGTGACACATACGTAGTATAGAGTCAGTTATCCATTAAGCACATCCAAGACACTGGCCAGGTGCTTGAAAATGCTCAAGGGAACCCCCCACCCCCCCTGGTCTACATTACAATTGATGAATTCTTAGGAGAAATGTTTCCAAGGCAAGGTGAATTGTCCTGTTTTGTCCTGTTAATGGGTTTCAATTTGTCTGCTAGTAGAAAGGCTCCTAGGTGAAGTGTTCTTTTGTTCTCTGTAATGGGTCTCCATTTGCTTGCTAGGAGAAGGTCTCCTCCCTGATCTTTCCAGTATCTGTAGTTATGTAAATTGTTTCAACAGTTTCAAGTGCCCCTATTTACAGTTGAGGCATATTCACTACTGAGGCATAATCAATAGTCAAAATTCATCTGTACCACACTTGTGTTGAATGTGGAGGTTTTGGGATTGGAGCCATTCTGATACCGCATTGAAACAATCTACCAGTGGTGTCAGGTCCATTTGAACTATAGAGAACGGCATGTATAAGAGTATGTCGTCAGCATATATCAAACAGTTCACGCTAAATGATCTAATGATATTGCAGATGGGTTGCATGTAAATATTGAATAGGAGAGATGACAACGAGGAACCTTGAGGCACACCTTGTTTTTGATGGAAGCGTTTTGATTCTTCTGATCCGGATTTTACATATTGCCATTTTCCATCCAGATAGGACTTGCACCATTCAAGCGCAGTGTTGCAGATGCCCTTCTCTTTCAATCGCCCAAGGAGAATTTCATGACTCACCGAGTCAAACGCCGCGGCGATGTCTAAGATGAGCACAAAACCTTGTTGGATGTTGTCAACGCCTGTGATTATATTGTTGAAAAGGATAGTGAGGAGGGTCTCGACTCCATGATATTTTCTGAACCCATGTTGGCAGTGATCAAGGGGAGCTTCAGAATCTATATGATCTTGAATTTGCCCTTGAACCTCTTTCTCAATTATCTTAGCTAGGAGAGGAATACTAGCTATTGGCCTATAAGAATCGACCCTTTGGGGGTCTAGCTTGGAGTTCTTCAATAGCAGCCTAATGGAAGTCTGAGTGCTGTGGGGAAGGAACCTGTTGTGAAGGAAAGGTTCATCAGGTTCGCGATGAAAGGGCTGAACTCCCTGCGTCTGCTCCTTAATCCAAAAAGCTGGGCAAGGGTCAGTCTGCGCTGTGGAGGTATTGACAGATGCTATTGTATCCTCAATACATTTAGTGGATGGTGTGGAAAACTTATTTAGGAGGGTTAGACCGGTTGGTTCTTGATACGAGTCTGTTGATACCTTGTCAGTCTGTACGATCTTGGATTGCAAGTAGTCCGCGGAATTTTGTGGGTGAATCTCATCGTGTTTGGGAGATGGCTCCTTCAAAAGAGATTTGACCAAGTTGAAAAGATCCCGTGGTTTGTTCAGGGATCTCTTTAGAGTGTCGGTGTGATATTATTTCATTTTAATTGTGATTGCTTCTCAGTGCGTTGATAGGTGGAGTTGGTAGGCGGTCTGATCTTCCGTGGAGAGCGATCGGTGCCATTGTCTCTCAAGTCTGCGTAGATGAGTAAGAAAAGATTGCAGCTCAGGAGAGAACCATGGGGCAGAGCTTTTTATCCTTGTGTTATTGGAGTGCGGGCGTTGTGAGATGGCATTAAGGTTGAAATTCCAGGAGGAGATTAGTTCTTCAAGATCGGGCGTGGTTTTGTTGAGTGATTGGGTCTCAGACAGGATGAGTTCCCTGTTAAATGGGCGAAAGCTTCTTATTGACGTTCATGATGTGGTGTTCACCTTTCGGCTGCTATGCAGCTGCTTATTGCTGATGGGTATCTGGAGATTGATCAGTTTATGGTCTGACCAGGGTACATCAATGACCGATATTGCTAGGTCATGGTTTTGTTCAAGGACCGACTGAGGAGCAAACACCATATCAAAAGTATTACCCTTTATATGTGTGGGTTTGTTGATGATTTGCTTGAATCCCAGGTCCTCAATGGCATCAAGGAAGGCAGTTGCCTGGTTTTGATTTAATGATGGGAGATTGAAATCCACCATTATCCAATTTGGTCTATTGGGATTGAGGATGTTGGCCGCTAGGTCAATAATGGTAGGGAGGTCCTCTGGAGAAGCAGACGGTGTTCTGTACAATAGGTTGATAGAGCATTGCTGGTTTGCAATGGAGAGAATGTCTAGGTGGTTTGTGCTAGAGGAGTCGGTTATGTGGAAATGAAGGTCTGATTTGGTGAGTATGAGCACTCCTCCTCCTTTTTTGTTTTCTCTGTCTTGTGTGTAAAGAGAAGTTGGGGGGGGGTAGGAGTTGATTGAGGAGAACGTTGTCATCCGGTGATAGCCAGGTTTCCGTGATCAGAAGTAGATCCAGGTCATAAAGGGAGATTATGTCTAGGACAGCAGGCCATTTGTTGCGTATTGAACGTGCATTTATGATGGCACACTTTAGGCGTCGGCAGTTCTGAGGTTTATCTTGGTTGGGTGTCTTGGATAGTTGGAGTGCTATGTGAATCAAGTGAGAGCGGCGCGTGTAGGCGTCGCTTCCTGGGTGGGAGTACGGGGGTCCAGACCATCTTTTTCCATGGTTATTCAAGATGGGGATATTATTGTGAGATGGATAAAGGGCATGAGAGGGTCCAATCCAATGTGTAAGGAGGTAATAGCTAACAAGGGCAATGAAGTGAAGGGCCATTTTGAATGTTGTGATTGTGTGCGTTTGAGATAATGTGACAATGCAACAGTAAGTGGTGAAGTCATGCAATAAGGAGGTAGATCATATAATGAGATGACACAACAAATCTATGAGGAATCATGCAATAATGGGATCTTGCAATAAAGAGAGAAAGTAATAATGCAATAATGCAGAAATGGAGTAGTGCAATAATGAGACAATCCGGCAATGAGAAGTTATAATGAGAGAATACAAAACAGAGTACAGTAGGGAGACTTGTAATAGTGTGAGTACTCTAAGGTACATACAAATAGGCCTATATGAAAAGTAAGTGAGGGTACTCTAACAGATTAAATACACTAATAGGGAGGAGTGGTTAGGACAAGGTACTTCAAGCCGGAGGGCCGGGGGTTCAAGTCCCACCTGGGGACAGCAATCTCAGGCCGGAGGAACTGGGATTTCTAGTCCTATACTCCTTGTGGTCTTGGGCAAGCCACTTAACCCTCCATTGCCCATGTTCCCTGTAAGTATTATCGTATGTGTCTCATATCCCCTCGTGTTAAATGTATCCCCCAATTGACCGCTTTGACCCGGTGAAAAGCGGGATATAAATACCATGACGAGATGATACAATAATGAGATGATGTGATAGAGAGGTAATACTCTAACAGGTCACATGCGTACGGGTATGCTACCTTTCACGATCAACAAAGTAATGGATTATATAGGCTATGATGTATAGTACCTTGCCAGGATGTAATCGGACCCCTAGATTGGATTGATGATCTTATGCAGTGCGGAGTTCAAAGTTACAATGTTCCGTTGCTATATGTAGCTGGGGTGAGCTGCTTGTTGGTGGACGTCTTCTGGAGCTGGGTGGTTGTCGGTTTAGGGTGTCCTTCCTCTTAGTCCACGCCAAAGGGCCCTCTGGCGAGGCCCGCCCGATGGCGCGAACTTTTAAAGTCCCTGGAGAGCGCCCCGATTGGGCGATGAAGGTGCCGCTGCTGGAGGCTCGATCCCCGGACTGGGGAGAGCTGATGATGGTGGCGGGGGCATATGCAAACTTATTCTGTGCATATGCATTAGATATATTGTGCACCCCTGCCTTAGATGAGAAGCTATTTTTTAAAATATGCACTTGCTTGTTAGCCAGAGGCTAGCGCATTTTCCTGAGTAATAAGTCTGAAGAGAGGCAGTAGAAACTTCAGCACTGACTAAAATACTGGAGAAGGTGTCTTTAGCCCATATTGGGCCCTGTATATGGAGGTGGTATGTGCTAGAATAGGCTCGATAGGGAGGAAGAGGAGAGGACTACATGGGGAAGGCAGAAAGTGATGAGGGCTGTGGGGGAAAGGGGACTAAAGGAAGAGCAAACTGGACCTGGGTAGGGGGGTGATGTGGAGAGTATGAAAGGGTCCCACTGGGAAGAGGATGAGACAACTGGAGGAGAGCATGGAAAAGACTGCACTGTGATGGGTTGGGGGGGTGTGCATTCACTAGGGAAGAAATTTTCGCCATGGCCTCTTTTTTTTCAACCAGCTCCTTGGTGCCTCCTCCCCCCCCCCCCCCCCCCACACTGATTGTAAGGTTGGGAAAAGAAGGTGGGAGGATGGAGTAAGTAAAATCCCTGGACCCATGGAGACTAGACAAAGAATTAACTATTTGATGCTAAGCAATTAAGCTTTACTGTAGCAGACCTAAAAAACATTTCTAGTCTTAGAAATCCAAATATCGTTGCAGCTGTGTAAACCAACTCATAGTGAGGGAAGGTGACCATATTTGTAAGGTTTCTAAAGTTGAAGATGGTAAATTCTTAGCTTGGTAGTGAGCCAGTAATCTAATTTATGGGGGATGTTTTTTCCTTTATTCCATTCAATAGAGGGAAATAGGGCATGTATGTTGGCAGGTTTTAACTTTTTATTGATTTGGAAATTGGGGGGAATAATTCTAGTTATTTACTACTGAATAAATATTGTTCGTTAACTAGCTACAGCTGTTGGATTTCATTTTATAAACACTTTTGTCTGAATCCATTCCTTATCGTCCCTCCAGTCCAGTCCTGCACCTCTGGGTAGTACACCTCCTCGCAGCATGGAGACTGGGTATGTCAGAAGTCAGGTCACTAGCCCATACACCACTGGCACCTCCCATCAGCTTCCAGTGAGCTCAGTCTCCCTGCTGCTGGAGGTGGTGAGCCTAGGTGCTGGGCTCACTTGAGGGACAAATAAGAAGCATTTCCTTTAGAGTAGCTAGTTTTACGATTTAACTTTGGGGTAATTTCTAAATTTACTTTTGTTTGGGGTAGTAAAGGTTAATATTTAAAAAAACAAAAAAAAAATTAATTTGGTCCGAGGCTTGAACCCACGGGGGGAATTTCTGTTAAGGCCTCCGCTCCTGTCCAATCGGGACAGTGGGAGCTGCTCTCGCCCAATCCGGGCGGTGGGAGAGGAGGCCCAAGGGAGATAAAACGCGGCGTCCCTACCCCGAGGGAGCCGCACTCAGAGCCTGCACCCGATGCACCATCGCCTCAGCTCCTGTCCAATCGGGACAGTGGGAGCTGCTCTCGCCCAATCCGGGCGGTGGGAGAGGAGGCCCAAGGGAGATAAAATGCGGCGTCCCTTTGGTGTGGCCCTTAGGCGGTGGCCATTAGCGTGGCCCATCCCACGAAAAACCTCTGCGACGGACGAGGCTCGAGCTCCCCTAATCAGATCTGAGCTCACTGACGTCAGCCACATCAAAAACTCTAAATCTACAAAACAGGAGCTCCCAGGATCACAGGTGAACACACCGGCCCCTGCTCCCAGCCTCAACACCCGACAACCATCTCTGACACAGAAGAAACCCAGTGCAACAAGCACCTCAACAAGGCAAATCACCAGATATACAAAAAGCTCCAGCAAATCGACAAGAAAACCCCCAGGTAATCTATCACAACATGCCACCCTTCCTAACCCCCATCTACTTTCTCACCCCTCTCCTAACGCTATACCCCCACCCAAGCACACTCAGCAATCTTCCCTACACAGACACACTGACTGGCACACCATCCTCCACACAAACACTGCACCCCCACAGCACCCCCACCGCAACTACAGACCTCCCATACTCAGGAACCACAAAACTGCAACCCACAAACATCAACAACAACACGAACAACCCAACGCACACAAAGCACACACCAGCCAAAAACACCAAACACACCAGCCACCCGCACCTCTCCATCACACTCATAAACGCACGCTCCACCAGGAACAAATACCACATGCTCCAAGACCTGATCATATCTGAGAAGACCGATATCCTTTGCATAATGGAAACCTGGCTAACAGAAGCGGACACAGTAATAATGAACCAACTAACGCCAACCGGATACAGCTTCCATCACTGCTCCCGAACGCACGCAAAGGGCGGAGGAGTAGCCATCATCGCAAAGGACAACCTCCACCTGCGGACCATCACCTCTGAAACCTCCGACGAAGCAGACATCCTCACCCTCACTAACAAAAACCTCACAATATGTCTGGTCTACAGAACACCTGCCGCAAACTCTGACTTGCCAAAGATACTGCACCTGATCTCTGAGAGCATCAACCCAACAAAAGAACCAATTATACTAGGAGACTTCAATCTCCCATCCCTCCAAGACACGCAAACGGAAACATTCCTGAACGCCATGACAGCAATGAACCTATCGCAGATCATAAACGAACCAACACACGAAAAAGGAAACACACTGGACCTCATATTTCTGAACTCCCAAACATCCACCTCATGCAGCAGTCCAACAATCTCACCAGTCCCATGGTCAGACCACTACGTCATCCACTTCTCCCATGCATATCAACCAAAAACAAACAGAGGAAACGCTCAACAAACACGGAGATTCAAAGCATTCAACAAAGAAGACTTCCTGACACTGACCCTACCTAATCTACATATGAATTCAAACAACCTTGATGACCTCATGGACAACTGGAACACCACAATCTCCACAGCATCCAAAGCAGATATAAACAAGACCAGCAACAAACTCATCTCCTCAAAGGCCCGCTGGTTCACCCCTGACCACCGGAAACTGAAAACAAAACTTAGAAGAGCAGAAAGAAAATGGAGGAAAACCAAAAATGACAAAGACAAAAAGCAATACCTATATGAACTCGCTGCCTACCACTCAGAAACCGACAACGCAAAGAGAAACTACCACACCAAAATCATCACGTCTGCTGCGAACAAACCTCGAGAACTCTTTCAAATTGCCAAAAAACTGACAAAGGCACCAACCACGTCCGATCAACCCCCAGATATCCCCTCAGATCTCTTGGCCTGACAATACAATTTCAGCAACCTCAGCAACCTTACCGCTGTGCTACAGCCACAAAAACGTGCCCCGGAATCACCATAAACGCTGACTGGGATACATTCAACGAAACCTCAAAAGAAGAGATCCTCCACCATCTCCTGTCTGAACACCACCACCTCTCCACTAGACCCCTGCCCTACCGAATGGATAAA
Organism: Ichthyophis bannanicus; assembly: GCA_033557465.1. NCBI lineage: Eukaryota > Metazoa > Chordata > Amphibia > Gymnophiona > Ichthyophiidae > Ichthyophis > Ichthyophis bannanicus. The sequence continues at coordinate 121,860,654 of CM066050.1, read as the reverse complement.
GAAAACCAAGGAAGACCTGAGTGCTCCACTAACTCACATCGTAAACGAATCCTTTAAACAAGGATACATACCGGATGCCCTCAAAACATCAATCATCCGACCAACCATAAAGAAGAACAACCTGGACCCCATGGACCCCACCTCCTACAGGCCAGTGGCAAGCCTCCCCCTCACTGCCAAAATAATAGAAAAGATAGTCCAACACCAGCTTCAAGATCATCTAGACACCAACGACATACTCGACCCACAGCAACACAGTTTCCGACCACTACATGGAGTTGAGACCCTCATGACCATCCTAATGAACACACTCATCATCGGAACTCAAGAAAAAGATTCGGGATACATCCTGATCTTCCTGGACATATCAGCGGCCTTTGACACAATCTCACACGAAATCCTCATACACAGACTACAAACAATTGGAATCAAAGACACTGTACTCCAATGGTTCAAATCCTACTTAACTAACAGACAGCAACGGATCCGCACCCTCTCTGCAACTTCGTCCCCCTATCAACAACTACAAGGAGTACCCCAAGGATCCACCCTATCTGCCATGTTGTTCAACATCTATCTCCGTCCACTATGCTCAATCATACGCACCCACAACATCAACTTCCACATCTACGCGGACGACATAATGCTCTATGCACCAATTACAACCACCAACCCAAAAAACGAACAGCTATCAGCCTGCTTCAACGACGTGGCCAACTGGCTACAGGAGAACAATCTATCCATCAACATAAAGAAAACCGAAGCCCTAATAGTAACAAAAGAACCGGACTTCAAACCACCTACCCACCTCAACATGGGTACCACACAAATACAAATCCAGCCTCAAATAAGATATCTAGGCATCATCATTAACCAAGCTCTCACCCTCAAACAACAAATCAACAAAACCGCCGGGATGATATTCCACAAAGCCAAAACTATTCAACGCCTCCGGCCCCTCCTAGAACATCACGACTTCAGGACAGTAATGCAAGCAGTGACACTCCCTCACCTGGACTTCTGCAACATAATCTATCATGGACTTCCTGCCTCGCACACCAACTCCCTCCGTACAGCCTTGAACACTACAGCAAGGATTATTCAAAATGCAAAAAAACGGGACCACATCACCCCAATCCTAAGAGACCTTCACCTCCTTCCAGTGCAAGCAAGAATCAAGTACAAAGCTATCTTACTCATCCACAAAACAATCCACCACACAGAACACCTCACTACACCCCTTACTGCCTCGACCATCCCACAACAGATCAACCAGACATTCCTCCAATAACTCTATCGTTGTCCCCCACAAAAGAACCAAATCCACACAACGGACCTGCAACAGAGCATTCGAACTTTATGCTTCATCCCTCTGGAACTCTCTACCAAATCACATCAAGAACAACGCTGACATCACATCATTTAGGAAACAGCTGAAGACAATCCTATTCCGTGAACATCTTTCTACCACCGTGACCTAATACTTAGATTCAACAGAAGTAAATTATGTCTGTCTACCCAAATCATTAATTGTTGACCTTGGTGATGGCCCCACCCAAAAAATTACCCCGTCCTATGTTACGTGTTCCACCGCTTTGACCCGGTGAAAAGCGGGATATAAATGCAGTTAAATAAATAAATAAGGCTGGTGCTATGTCCTCCTTGTCTGCACGGAGGGGAGTTGATTGATACAGGACTCCCCTGCTGCTTGTCTGAGCGATCGTGTCAGGGGTAAGATCTTCTCGACAGAGGAAAGCAGGCTGACTGCCGGTGGTGCTCAGTGCCTCCGGGGAAGACACTCCGGCTGAGGGCACAGCAAAACGCTGAAAAGGAGCAGTTTTTAATGTGGCTGCAGCCGCCCAGGTGAGTGCTTTGTGGCGGAAAGCTCCAGTCAGGCTGCTGTTGCGGCCTAAGACCTCGTGGTGGCTAGACTGCTAGTTTTGTGTCTCTTCACTGAACGACCCGTTCCTTATCGTTCCTCCAGTTCAGTCCTCTACCTCTGGGTTGTCAATCTCCTCCTGCAGTTAGGACACTGGTATGTCAGAATGATGACATCACTGGATATAGCCTGCTGCACTTCCACTAGCATCCCAGTGTAACCAGTCTCCTTGCAGCAGGAGGAATTGACGAGCCTTAAGGAGAGGCTCTTTGGAGGAATGGATAAGGAGCATTAAGGGTTTAGAGTAGTTAGTGGTCTGTTTGGTTTTTTGGGCTGCTGTGGCTTTAAAAAAAAAAAAAAAAAAAAAAGATTTCGGGTGTACTGAACCTTTTGTCCGGCTGTTCCACAGGCTTCAGTGGAGGAAGGAAGGCTTTCTTACCCCCTGCCTCAGTCAGGTCTGGGGTTTCTTCCTCGAGGGGTTTGACTCAGGTCAGTTTCGAGTCCTTTACCCTCTCCCGTTGGGCCCGGAAGCCTCACCTCCCTGACTCTACGGGGGTGAGTCCTTCCCTGCGGCGGTGCACACAGTTCTGTCTCTGTGTTCCGCAGCTGCCTCGCTACGCTGTTCCGCTGTCCTGTCGGGGCCCGGGGTTCCTGAGCTCTCTAACGTCCTGAGCAGATTGCTGTACGGAGCAGTAAGTGTTTAGCCGTATTCCGACGGCTCTTTTCGCCAGGCCATGCCCTTCCAGCGAAGCTGAGGAGCATTGGGTTTTTGGTGCCTTTTTGTTTTGCCGGTGCGGCGGCCATTTTGCAGACCGTGTTGCAGCCGCGTGGCGGCTGTTTGCTTTTATTTTGCTTTTACAGTTTCATTAGCGATTTTAGTTTCCTTTGATTTCGTTTAATTCCTTTTGTTTTCTTTAGTGCTGTTACTCTTTTCCTTCGGCCCTTCGCGATCGCATGGGGGGGGGCTGCGGGAAGTGCTCACTTCAGTCAGTGCTCCCTGTGTTATCCTTCTCACTTCAGTCAGCTTAACGTCAGGCCCACTCAGGACGGCCTAAGGGGGTGCCTCTCGTAGCTTGGCTCTAGGCAGGGCAGTTTGTTTCCTATTCGCAGTGCCTCATATTTTCTATTGATGGCTACTAGGTCTCAGTGCCTTGTCTGTGGCACTCGGAGGGGCACCGTTGCCGACACGGGTGTGTGCCGCTCTCTCATCGTCAGTTGAGCGACAGATGGAGACCCCTGAGGTGGCTGAACCGCCGGTGCCGCCGGTGGGGGTGGAACCAGCTACCGCATGCCTATTAATGCCAGAGCTGGGGTCGGAGGAAGTAACCGGCCCTTCTGGGCTGCACTTATCTGATCAGGAGCCCGGACTTGGGGTTTTTAGTCCAGAGTTTGTGCTCCTGATGCATCAAGCGTTCTGCTTGCGGCAGCAGGGCAAGAGACCGCTTTCGGGGTCACCCGTGGCCCGTCCTCCGCCATTGCTGGCGGAGGTTGAGTTGGGCGCAGACTCCCCGGCCCTGAAACGGACGAAGCTGGCCGAGCCTGGGGACGGGGTCTGGCCGGAAGCGGACAATCCAGATTGGGACCCTGAAGAGGGGTCACAGGACCTTGAGGAAGGTGAGATCCTACAGCCAGAGGACCAGGCTAAGATCATCCGGGTGTTCCGCAGAGAGGAGTTGGCTGCTTTGACTGCAGAAACCTTGCAGATTTTGAATCTCACGCCGCCAGCAGCGCCGGAGGACGACGTGGAGGATCCTGTCATCCAGGCGGTTCGACAGTCGCAGGTGGTCTTCCCGTTGCACCGAGTGGTGGAAAAGATGATTCAAGATGAATGGGACAAGCCGGAAGCGGGTCTGCGGGGAGTCCGCACACTTTCTCGTTTATATCCCTTGGCGGATACTGCTAAAGAGGTTCCGAATGCCGCACATAGACGCGGTGGTCTCCGCTGTTACCAAAAAGACCACGATTCCGGTGGAAGGCAGTGCGGCCTTAAAGGATGCTCAGGACCGCAAGATTGATGGTCTTTTAAAGCAGGTGTTTGAAGCCGATTCTGTTTCCCTTCAGGCATCCGTCTGCGGAGCTTGGGTGGCCCGAGCGTGTTTGCGCTGGGCACAACGGCTTCGCCAATCGTCGCACATCGATCCGGAGGAATTGAAGGAGTTGGATCGTTTGGAGTCCAGGGCGGCCTTTCTCGCCGATGTCCACTATGATCTGATTAGGGCGCTAGCCAATAGCACAGGTTCCGTGGTGGCTGCGCGACGCTCTCTGTGGCTTCGCAATTGGGCTGCGGACGGCTCTTCTAAATCCCGTCTCAGCAAGCTTCCCTTTAAGGGTGGGTTGCTGTTTGGCGAGGATTTGGATAAGTTGGTGAAGGGTCTCAGAGTCCAAGGCGGGTCGTCTGCTGGAGGACAAGCCAAAGCCGCCCAAACCCGGCCAAGGCGGTCAGGGTCAGTTTCGGGACTTTCGGAAATTTTGTTCGGCCCGAACAGGCGCCTTTCAGCGAGGAAGGTCCTCGTTCCGAGGCCAGGGCTTTCGTGGGTTTCGGGGAGCAAACAGAGGCTTCTCTGGTAACCCGGGGTCCGCCTCGCGGAAGCCCCAATGAAGCGAGGCGGGTCTTGGAGGGGGAACCTTCCATAGGCGGGAGGCTCCGGGAGTTTCTCCCCGCTTGGACCCTCATCACTTCCGATCAGTGGGTGTTGGAAATCATTCAGCATGGTTACGCCCTGGAGTTTGTGCGACCCATTCGGGATTCCTTTGTTCTGTCTCCGTGCAGGGGTTCCCAGAAGGCGGAGGGCGTTCGCGAAACCTTGCGGCGGTTGCTTCAGTTGGGTGCCGTGGTGGAAGTACCCAGAGCCGAATACGGAGTGGGTTGCTACTCCATTTATTTCGTGGTGCCCAAGAAGGACGGCAAGCTGCGTCCCATTCTCGACTTAAAAGGCGTAAATCGCTGCTTACGGGTGTCGCACTTTCGGATGGAGACATTGCGATCCGTCATCGTGGCGGTGCGGTACGGCGAGTTCTTGACGTCTCTCGACCTGTCGGAAGTGTATTTGCACATTCCCATTCGAGAGGCTCACCAACGTTTTTTGCGCTTCGCCCTTCCGTGGGGTCACTATCAGTTTCAGGCTTTGCCGTTCGGGTTGGCTACAGCGCCACGGACGTTCACCAAGATTATGGTGGTGATGGTGGCGGCGTTGCGCAAGGAAGGGATCCTGGTCCATCCTTATCTGGACGATTGGTTGATCCGGGCCAAGTCGGCGGAGGAGAGCCGCCGGGTCACGGACTGAGTAGTTCAGTTCTTGCAAGACCTTGGTTGGGTGGTCAACCCGGCCAAGAGTCGGCTGCAGCCGTCTCAGGACCTCGAATACTTGGGTGTCCGGTTCGACACGAAAGAGGGTCGCGTGTTTCTCCTGAGCAAGCGGGCCGAGGGCTTACGGGCTCTTGTGAGGCGCTTTCTGTCGGTGCCGGTGCCATTGGCATGGGATTACCTCCGGGTGTTGGGCACCATGGCGGCGACCCTGGAAGCGGTGCCGTGGGCTCGCTTCCACATGCGTCCCCTTCAGAGGGCATTGCTCCGTCGTTGGTCGCATCAGCGAGATTCCCTGAGCAAGCGTCTTCCTTGCCCGGGCAAGGTGCGGCACTCTCTCTTCGTTGGTGGCTGCGCCCATCGTCCCTGGCGGCCGGTCTGCCCCTGGAGCAGCCGGACTGGATTCCGCTGCTGACGGATGCCAGTTTGCGGGGTTGGGGAGCCCACTGCAGGTCCCACTTTGCGCAGGGGCTTTGGACTCCCCTGGAAGCCTCGTGGGCGATTAAACCGGTTGGAGCTTCGGGCGGTGTTCCGGGGCCTTCAGGCGTTCGAAGGAGCCGTGCGCGGTCAACCGGTGCATGTGCTGTCCGACAACTCGGCGACAGTGGCGTATATCAACCGACAGGGCGGCACCGGAAGTGCTGCGCTGGAGGCAGAAGCCGACGAGTTGTTCGCGTGGGTGGTGCCTCGCTTGACCGCGTTCTCGGCGGCGCACATTGCCGGCAAGGACAATGTCACCGCGGATTTCCTCAGCAGAGTTTCAGGTGGATGCTGGCGAATGGGAGCTTCATCCCGAGATCTTCCGATGGATAGTTCGACGCTGGGGAACTCCGGTCATGGATCTCATGGCGACCTTTCAGTCGGCCAAAGTCGGCCGCTTCTTCAGCAGGCGTCAGGAGCACATGTCAGAGGGCATCGACGCCTTGCTTCGTCAGTGGCCGTCGACCGGGCTTCTATATGTGTTTCCACCCTGGGCGCTGATAGGCTGGGTTCTTCAGAAGAGCGCATGCAGGAAGAGTGCTGTTGGTGGCACCCGATTGGCTGCGGCGTCCTTGGTACGCCGACCTAATCCGTCTCCTGGACGGGGATCCTTGGCGGTTGCCGTCGAGGGCGGATCTCTTGCTCCAGGGGCCCCTGGTCATGCCACAAGTGGATCGGTTCTCGCTTACGGTGTGGCCATTGAGAGGACTAAGTTCCTGAAGAAAGGTTATTCGCCGGCAGTGGTCGTGACTTTACTGAAGGCGCGAAAGCATTCTACTTCCCTTATGTGCGTGTTTGGCGTATCTTTGAAGATTGGTGTCTGTCTCGCCACGTTAGGCCGAGTTCGGCTTCCGTTCCGATGATCTTGGAGTTTTTTCAGAACGGCTTTGAGAAGGGGCTTGCGGCTAGTTCTTTGCGAGTTCAGCTGGCAGCCCTTTCCTGTTATCGTGGCAAGGTCAATGGAGTGCCCTTAGGGTCACATCCTGACGTGCGGCGTTTTCTTCGAGCGATTTCTCGGTTGCGCCCGGTCCGTAGAGTGCACGTTCTGCCGTGGGACTTGAATCTCGTGCTCACAGCGCTGACCGAGCCTCCCTTTGAGCCCTTGCGTCGGGCGTCATTGAAAGACTTGACTTTGAAGGCGGTATTTCTGGTGGCTATTTGTTCTGCGCGGAGAATTTCCGAGCTGCAGGCTTTGTCGTGCCGAGAGCCTTTCTTGTCTTTTTCCAAGGAAAAGGTGATGTTGAGGCCGGTTCCGTCCTTTTTACCAAAGGTGGTGTCCCCCTTTCATATTAACCAGGCCGTGTGTTTGCCCGTTCTGGGGGGGTGACGCCTCGGATCGCAGTCTTCGGCGGTTGGACGTGAAGAGGGTCTTGCGTCAGTATTTGAGCGTCACGGAGCCGTTCCGGAAGTCGGAGCGTTTGTTTGTTCTGTTCGGCGGCGTGCGCAAAGGGGAGGCTGCGGCCAAGGCTTCCATCGCCCGTTGGCTTCGGGAAGCGATTGTGTCTGCTTATTTGCTTCAAGAGCGTGTTGCGCCGGTGGGGCTCAGAGCACATTCTACTAGGGCGCAGGCGACGTCTTGGGCGGAGCATGCCTTGATTCCGCCGGCAGACATTTGCAGAGCTGCAACTTGGTCTACATTGCACACGTTCAGTAAGCATTACCGTCTGGATGTGGCAGCTGCCTCGGATGCTCGTTTCGGTGCGGCGGTTTTATCTGCCGGCTGGAAGGGTCCCTCCCATTAATTACTGCTCTGGTACATCCCAGAGGTAGAGGACTGAACTGGAGGAACGATAAGGAAATGATAATTACACTTACCTGGTAATTGTAGTTCCTTGAGTTACGACAGTTCAGTCCTCCTTCCCGCCCGGATGTGTCAGGGGATTCTCGATTAGTGGCAGACGGCAGATGTTTACAGGTGAGTCTACTTTCCTTTTGTGCTTTGTTGCCTTCTTGATGACGGGGCAGGTCGTATGAAAGCCTTGTCGAGGGGGAGTACATATCGTTCAGAGGTAATGGTTTTTCATGACTAGCTACTTATTTGTTGCTCCTTTGAGTCTGCTTTGTTATAGTTTACACTGGGATGCGAGTGGAAATGCAGCAGGCTATATCCAGTGATGTCATCATTCTGACATACCAGTCTCCTAGCTGCAGGAGGAGATTGACAACCCAGAGGTAGAGGACTGAACTGTCGTAACTCAAGGAACTACAATTACCAGGTAAGTGTAATTATCATTTTTTCCTGCAGTCTTTCTCCACATGGGTGTGGTTTTTTGTTTGTGTTTTCTTTGGTGTTGGAGTTGTGTGTTTCGGCTGTCATTTCCTTAGGGCTTTTCAGTGAGTTTCTTGAGGACATTTCATTTTGATTTTAAATTGAGAAAAAAATAAGAAAAGCCGTTCAGGGGATAGATCTGACAGCTTAGTTCTAGTTATAATTACTTGTGGAACAGGGCACAGGCTCATGCCAGCATGTCCTCAGTGCCTCGTCTGTAGTACCCTGTGTGGCAGTCTGATACCGGAGTTTGCTGTGGTTGCATGTCTGAAGTGTTAAGCATGGAGCAGGAGCTCCAGGAAAAAGCTAAGGTGGTGCTGTCCTTGCCTGCACAGGAGATGTTAACTCCTGTGCTAGAGGCTCCTGCTTTGCCACAAAGCATAGCACGGGCCGTGCCAGGTCCCTCTGCCTCAACAGCTTTGGAGTCTGCTGCTCTAGTGAATTTTTCCCCAGAATTTGTTCTGTTGCTGCACCAAGCCTTTTGTTTGTGGCGGCAGGGGGACGCTGCAGGACTTTCAGCAGTTGGAGTTGTGACGAGTCAGATTACAACAGAAATAGAGGAGGTCTCGGGTTTGAGACCAGCTAAGAGCTCGTTCTTGAAGGACTAGAAAAAGGGACTGTTACTTCGGGAGAGAGATCTGCAACTGAGTATATACTTCTGGTAATTTTCTAAAAAGATTTCTTTGTATTAAAGCTAATTAATCTGTGAAACCACTATTTTTGTTAAATCAGTCATGGCCTAATAGCAGCAGTTTAAATTTAATACACAGAGGAGAACTTTCTGGTTACATTTCATACCCAGCAGAGAGCTTGTAGTTTAAATTTAATAGTCACTCAGGGCCTAGCATCAGCAAAGTACTTTTAGTTTAAATTTAAAACACAGAAGAGAGCTTTCTGGTTAAATTTAGAACCTAGCAGAGAGTTTGTAGCTTAAATTTCATAAGAAGTTAGCCTAGCAGCAGCTAAGAGCTATAATTTAAAAAAAATCAGAATATAGCTTACCTCAGCAGTACAAGACAGGGTACTGTGTAGCAGCCCTCTTTTAATAAGTGTTATTTCCCTCCCTCCCTCCCCACACCCACCCACCCCTGGGATAATCATAGCTTTATAGGTACTTACACATCTTAAGACAGGAGGTGCTCTCAGGTGAAGCTCATTACCCAAATCAGTCATACACTAAGGACCTAAGATTAGTTAAGCCTCAGGTGAACAAGGTATATTACACGTATTAGGTACAGTTTTATTGGTATCATAGCAACCCTTAGTAAGTAAAGAACTTAGATCTAAACACAAACTTAAAACTAAGATGCAGACAGCAGTCCAGCAGCGGGATGGGGGCTTTCCAGTCTTTTGCATTGAGTGTCACATGTATGATTTTCTCCCAGTTGGTGAGAGGTCTTATGTGTGCCCTAGGTGCAAGGAGCTCTTTGCTCTCAGGGAATGAGTCCGTTCTCTAGAAGCTAAAGTAGCAGACTTGGAAAGCATAAGACAGAGAGGTACATAGATGAGACCTACAGGGATATAGTCCTGAAGTCCCACCTCCAGCCTGGCAGCATCCCTGTTGCCATGGAGGAGAGAGGTCACGTCACAGGAGAGCATCACCCTGGTGTGGCAGGAAGTGATCCTGTAACTAAGACCTGTCCTCCAGGTGATGTAAAACCCTCTCGCACCGAGGAAGTTTCTCCAGGGCCATGTGCCCATGAGAGAAGGGTTAGGACAGCCGTTATAGTTGGTGATTCGATCATTAGGCATGTAGATAGCTGGGTGGCTGGTAGACGTGAGGATCGCCTGGTAACATGCCTGCCTGGTGCAAAGGTAGCGGACCTCACGCGCCACCTAGATAAGGTCTTAGATAGTGCTGGGGAGGAGTCTGTCTTGGTACATGTCGGTACCAATGACATAGGAAAATGTGGTAGGGAGGTTCTGGAGGCAAAATTTAGGCTTTTAGGTAGGAAGTTGAAATCCAGAACTTCCAGGGTAGCATTCTCCGAAATGCTTCCTGTTCCACGCGCAGGACCCAAAAGGCAGGCAGAGATCCGGAGTTGCAATGCGTGGATGAGACAATGGTGCAGAGATGAGGGGTTTGGATTTGTTAGGAACTGGGGAACACTCTGGGGAAAGGAGGGGCTCTTCTGAAGGGATGGGCGTCACCTTAACCGGGATGGAACCAGGCTGCTGGCATTAACCTTTAAAAAGGAGAGAGAGCAGCTTTTAAACTAGATATTAGGGGAAAGCCGACAGTCGCCCAAGAGCGGATGGTTCGGAAGAATGTATCTTTGAAGGATACTACCAAAAGCAGAGAGGTTCCACAAAAGAGTAAAGTTGCCCAAATGCCCTCAAGTATGGAGCAGACAGAGCTTAAAGATCCCAAATTACCCATGTCTAACAATAGCCAAATTAATATGAATAAAATACATTCTCTAAAATGCTTGTATGCAAATGCTAGAAGTCTAAAAAATAAGATGGGAGAGTTAGAATATATAGCACTAAATGAAAGGTTAGATATGATTGGAATATCAGCGACATGGTGGAAGGAGGACAACCAGTGGGACACTGTGATACCTGGGTACAAACTATATCGTAATGATAGAGCTGATCAAATTGGTGGAGGGGTTGCTCTCTGTTAGAGAGGGCATTGAGTCCGAAAGGATTAAAGTTTTGCAGGAAACAAAATCTGCTGTAGAATCTATATGGATTGAAATTCCATGTAAAAGGGGGAAGGCAATGGCAGTGGGGGTGTACTATCAAGCGCCTGGCCAGAATGACCAAATAGACGATGAAATGTTCAAAGAAATCAAGGAAGCTAACAAAGGTTACAGCACAGTAATGGGTGATTTCAACTACCCCGGTATCGACTGGGTCAGTGTCACGTCAGGACATGCTAGGGAGATAAAGTTCCTAGATGAAATAAATGACTGCTTCTTGGAGCAGCTGGTTCATGAACCGACCAGAGGGGAAGCCATATTAGACTTAATCCTTAGTGGAACACCAGATCTAGTGCAAGAGAAGGTTGTTGGGGCCACTTGGCAATAGTGATCATAGCATGATGGCCTTTGATTTAATTAGTGGAGGAGGGGATAGTAAGGAAATCCACAGTACTACCTTTTAACTTTCGAAAGGGAGACTATGATAAAATGAGGAAAACAGTTAAGAAAAAACTAAAAGGAGCAGTTGCAAAGGTTAAAGACGTACATCAGGCTTGGCTGTTGAAAAATACTATTTTGGAAGCCCAGACCAGCTGTATTCCACGCTTTAAGAAAAGTGGAAGGAAGTCCAAAAAACTGCCAGCATGGTTTAAAAGGGGAGGTCAGAGAGGCTGTTGCCAAAAAAAAGCATCTTTCAGGAAATGGAAAAAAGAGCCAAACGACGAAACCTGGAAACAGCACAAGCACTGGCAAGTCAAATGCAAGGCATTGATAAGGCAGGCAAAGGGAGAATTTGAGAAGAAGCTTGCTGCGGAAGCAAAAACGCGAAGTAAAGACCTTTTCAAGTACGTTCGTAGCAAAAAACCTGCGAGAGTCAGTTAGTCCATTAGATGATAAAGTGGTTAAAGGAGCACTAAGAGGCGACAAGGCGATAGCGGAGAGACTGAATGAATTTTTTGCTTCGGTCTTTACTGAGGAAGATGTAGGGATGTTATCCATGACTGAAGTGGTATTTAAAGGTGCGGAAGAATTGAAGGAAATATCGATACATCGGGAAGATGTATTACAACTATTAAATAAACTGAAGAGTAGCAAATCACCTGGGCCGGATGGTATACATCCAAGGGTGTTGAAAGAACTGAAATACGAGATAGTAATCTGTGAACTAATAGCAGGTCTACAATCATAAAAATCATCTCTAATACCTGAAGATTGGAGGATCACCAATGTAACACCAATTTTTAAAAAGGGTTCCAGGGGTGATCTGGGAATATACAGACCGGTGAGCCTGACATCCGTACCGGGAAAAATGGTAGAAACCATCATAAAGAATAAAATTACTCGGTATGTAGATAGTCATGACCTAATGGGAGACAGCCAACATGGCTTTAGACAAGGAAGATCTTGTCTTACTAATCTGTTAGGTTTTTTTGAAAGAGTGAATAATCAGGTGGACAAAGGTGAGTCAGTTGATATTGTGTATCTGGACTTTCAGAAAGCCTTTGACAAGGTCCCTCATGAAAGACTTTTGGCAAAACTAAGGAGTCATGGGATAGGAGGCAGTGTACTATTGTGGATCAAGAACTGGTTAAAAGATAGAAAGCAGAGGGTAGGGCTAAATGGCCAATTTTCCCAATGGAGAAAGGTGAATAGTGGTGTACCCCAGGGATCTGTGCTGGGTCTGCTGCTTTTTGACATATTCCTAAATGACCTGGAAAGTGGAATAACGAGTGAGGTTATCAAATTTGCCGATGACACAAAACTATTTAAAGTTGTTAAAACCCAAGAGGATTGTGGAAAATTGCAAGAGGATCTTGAGAAATTGGAAGACTGGGCATCAAAATGGCAGATGAAATTTAATGTGGACAAGTGCAAGGTTATGCACCTAGGGAAGAACAACCCAAACTATGGTTACACGATGCAAGGTTCCACATTAGGAACCACCAACCAGGAAAGATTTAGGCGTCATTGTGGATACCATGTTAAAACCCTCGGCCCAGTGTGCGGCGGCGGCTAAGAGAGCAAATAGAATGCTGGGTATGATAAGGAAAGGAATGGAAAATAAAACAAAAGATATTATAATGCCTCTATCATTCCATGGTGAGACCGCACCTTGAATATTGTGTGCAATTCTGGTCGCTGTATCTTAAAAAGGATATAGCGATTTTAGAAAAGGTACAGAGAAGAGCCACCAAAATGGTAAAGGGGATGGAAGGATACTCCTATGAAGAAAGGCTAAAAAGGTTAGGGCTCTTTAACCTGGAAAAGACGGTTGAGGGGAGATATGATAGAAGTCTATAAATTAATGAACGGAGTGGAATGGGTAAATGTAGATCGATTGTTTACCTTATCAGAATATAGAAAGACTAGGGGACATGCAATGAAGCTACAGGGTAAACTATTTAAGACTAATAAAAGAAAATATTTTTTCACTCAACGTGTAATCAAACTCTGGAATTTGTTACCAGAGGATGTAGTAAAGGCTGTTAGTGTAGCTGGGTTTAAAAAAGGTTTGGACAAGTTCCTGGAGGAAAGGTCCATAAACCATTATTAAGAAGTGACCGAAGATATCAATGCTTGACCCAGTACAAGCATTGTGGAACTTGTCTCTTGGGGAAACTGCTAGGTACATATGACCTAGATTGGCCACTGTTGGAAACAGAATACTGGGCTTGATGGACCTTGGTCTGACCCAGTATGGCATATGTTATGTTCTTTGGAAGAGTATTCAGTGCAAGTGGACTGATTTGATGAGGAAGAGTTAGACATCAAACCAGAAACGGGCGTAGAAGACTTAGAGGAAGGTGAAATTACAGAGCTGGAAGATCAGGTTAGGATTATTCGTGTCTTTCAGAGAAGAGTTGACTGCTTTAATTACGGAGTCGCTTCAGGCACTTAATCTGTTGGTGGGGCCACCGGCAGAGGAGGAGACAGAGTATCTGCTCATTCAAGTGGTACGGAAGACTCAAGCAGTTTTTCCTGTTCATCATGTGGTCTGGCAAATGATTCAGGATGAATGGGATCTGCCTTAGGCAGGGCTCTGGGGGGTAAGGGCCATGAACTGCCGCTATCCCTTGTCTGATCAGGAACATGAGACATTTTATTCTCTGCACATAGATGCAGCTGTCTCAGCTGTTACCAAAAATACTATCATTCCGGTGGAGGGCAGTGCGGCCCTCAAGGATGGGCAGGATCGCAGGCTTGATTTTTGTTGAAACAGACGTTAGATGCTTGCAAGGATAGTGCATTGACCTCAATCTGTGGAGCTTGGGTGGCTAGGGCCTGCCTTCGTTGGTCTCGGTGCCTGCACCAGCCAGTTGGCCAGGCGCAGGATCAGGTGGCTGATGTTACCAGATTAAAATTGGGTGCGGCTTACTTAGCTGATTTACAGTATGATCTCATTAGGGCATTGGCCGATAGCATGTCTCTGGTATCGGCCTGGTGGTCTTTGGCTTCAGAATTGGGCGGCAGATAGTTTTTTCAAGCCTAGGCTCAGCAAGCTTCCGTTTAAGGAAAACTGCTGTTTGGAGAAGATCTCGACAAGCTAGTCGAGGATTTGGGGGAATCCAAAGGGGACCATTTGCCTGAGGACAAGGCAAAGCCTGGACATGCAGCGCCATCGGTGGGAGGTCAGACGCAGGATTTCAGGCATTTTCATGCTTTGTTTTTGGGAGCTTTCCAAAGAGGGCACTTTTCCAATCGGACAAGGATTCTGGGGATTTTGAGGGGTTGGCAGAGGTTTTGCTAGCCCCTCTTCCTCTGGATTTTGTAAGACCCAATGAAGTCAGGGGAGTCCAAGCAGTGGAACATCCCATGGAGGGTCGGTTTTGGAATTTTCTTCCAGCCTGGGCTCAGATAACATCCGACTGGTGCTGGAGGTCATTCGTGAGGGTTATGCCCTTGAGTTTGTCAGACCTCTAGCCGAATTGTGTTTTCTTTCGCCCTGCAGGACTTGTTCAAAGGCCGTAGCGGTGAAGGAGACGTTGTCTCGGTTACACCAGTTAGGAGCAGTGATTCCTGTGCCTCCAGACCAATGTGACTGTGGTTGATACTCCATTTATTTCATGATTCCCAGAAAGGACAGGTCCTTTTCTCCAGTTCTAGATCTGAAAGGGGGTATACCGTTGTCTATGGATATCTCATTTTTGAATGGAAACTTTGCGTTCGGTGATTGTGGCAGTGAGAGGGAGAGTTTGATGTGTCTTGATCTCACTGAGGCGTACTTGCATTTTCCGATCAGTCCGGAGCATCAATGTTTTTACGGTTTGCAGTACCTGACATTTTCAGTTCCAAGCTTTGCCTTTCGGCCTGGCAACGGCTCCGTGTACTTTCACTAAAGTGATGGTGATGGCTGCGGCGCTGCGCAGAGAAGGGGTGTTGGTACATCCCTGTGTTGACGATTGGTTGATTCGAGCAAAGTCCAGCAGCAAAAGTATACCAGCTACAGCCATCTGCCGGCTAAGGGAAAAAGGCATCTGTGGAACAGCACTCGAATGGTGCAAATCTTACCTGTCCGACAGATGGCAGCATGTCAGAGTCGACGGGGATACATCTGAACCTTTCCAACAAAGTCAAGGTGTACCCCAAGGATCCTCTTTATCTGCATTGATGTTTAATATATACATCCAACCCATCTGTGACATCAGATCCTTTAATGTCAGTTACATGATATATGCAGACGATGTGCTACTATATATGCCAATATCATTGGACTGCCTAGACCTTACCCCGCTGACTAACTGCTTTGACACCATATCAGAGTGGCTCCTATCACAAAACCTGAGAATACAACACAAAAAGACGGAAGTCCTGTTCGTCTCGAGGAACACCAACTTCACCCCTCCTAGTTGTATTAACGTAAAGGATGCCCAACTCCAAGTTAAACCGGCAATACGCTACCTGGGAGTAACGCTGGACCAAAACCTTGATATGAAGAACCACATAGCCAACACTGTCAAGGCAATCTACTTTAAAATCAGATCCCTCAGACACCTACGCATGCTACTTGAACCGGATGATTTCCGTACCATTTATCAAGCCCTTATACTCCTCCATTTCGACTTCTCAAACTCCATACTACAAGGACTCCCCCGGTCCACCCTGAACCCCCTGCAATTAGCCATGAATAGTGCAGCGAGGGTACTCCTCGGGGCATCCAGGAGAGATCACGTAACACCCCTTCTAAAACAGCTACACTGGCTCCCCATTCAGGCAAGGATCAGTTTCAAGACCTTACTGCTAACATTCAAAGCGGCTAAGGGGCTCACCTCTTCCTCTCTCTCCAACCTCATACAACCACTTGCACCAAACAGGCCACGAAGAACAGCAGAATTAAACACACTACTTATCCCAAATGACACCACAAGATGCACTAGATCAACAGCCAACAGAGCCTTCCAATTCTGCGCCCCATCTCTATGGAACACCTTACCAGCACAAATCAGAGCAATACCTAATCTAAGTCAGTTCAGAAAGGCTTTAAAGCATTTCCTCTTCCTTAAATATCTCAATGACAGCTCCGAACATAACCCCCAGGTGAATAGCAGAAGTGGTCAAACAGATAGACCCCGCAACAGACCAACTTCACAATGTAAATAGCAAGTTGTTCCATATACTATTGTACCACTGTTGTATATAGTTAACCAGGATATCCTTTATCAGATAACCCTGCATTGTATTTAGTTTCCCCTATTTCGCCAAGTTATACTTCCTGTTAAATGTAACGACCAGACATGTGTAAACTGTCGGATGTTTTCTGTTCAATGTAAACCGCGCTGATGTCTAATAGTGCGGTATATAAGAATTGTTAATAAATAAATAAAATAAATAGTTCAGCTGTTAGAGCCTCGGCTGGGTGGTCAACAGGGCCAGAAGCCATTTGGTTCTGTCTCAGGTTCTGGAATATTTGGGAGTTTGCTTTGACACCCAGCGGGGGGGTCTGTGTTTCTGCTGGATCAAAGAGCTCAAGGTCTTCGTCTCTTGATGAGCACGTTCTTGAAGAGTCCAGCTCCAACAGCCTGGCAATATCACTGGGTGCTGGGTACGATGGCAGCGACTCTAGAAGTGGTTCCATGGGCAAGAGCGCACATTTGTCCTTTGCAGAGCTCCTTGCTGCACCACTGGTCTCATCAAAAGGATGCTCTGTCCAAACAGCTTCCTTGCCCGAAAGCAGTCAGGCAGTCGCTTCAGTGGTGGTTGCTCCCGGAGAAACTCTCAGTGGGCATGCCTCTAGAACAGCTGCAGTCCAAAGCAATTTCACTCTCCATTTTTGTTTTTAGGAGATATTCAACTGATCGCTCAGAAGATACCCACTGAAATGGAATCAGGACCCCCAGTGTAAATAAGATGTAGATATGTTATACAATGTACATAGTTCCCCCCAGTTACTTCCAAGTTGATCTCCTGTTTATTGTAAATGCAACTCAGGGTTCCTGTGTTGTATGGTTGATGTTGAATGTAAACCGCTCTGATCTAAAATAGAGCGGTATAGAAGAACTGTTAAATAAAATAAATAAATAAATAAAATATTGGACATTAAGGGGTTGACCACAGCTGTACCTGGGTTAGGATAATATGATGCCATTTCCCAAATCATTTACATTCTTGGAATAAGTCCAGCATTTGATATTTGGATGATTCCACTTATCAGTACTACAGTTCTTTTTCTTAGAGATTCAGACTGTTAGCCAGAGTACATGTACTGCAACTAAGCAGTGGAAATAAGATTCCGTTGCAAGTAACGTCGGACCAGGACAGTCGGATGTGTCCTTAACTTCAGTGTTGCAGCTCAGCTGCTTACTTTGGTTTTCTTCTCTTTCAGAGTAATTACAGTAATGAAAGCAAGGCCAGTAGATGGGTTATTCCAAATGAGACAACCCCCCAGGTTTTCTGTATTGTTACCAAGTCAAACTCACTTTTACCTTCCAATTCTGTATGTATTACTCTTGTAATGTAGTATAATTTAGTTTAACACTAAATACAATGGCAAGCAAACCCAAAAATAAAATCCGGACATAGCATTAAAATGTCAATATAATTGTGGTAGTCTTGAACCTGTCCAAAATATAAACATAACTCAGTGATACCGACCGATATAAGAGCTTTTTTAAGCCTTGCACAGCTTTCTAAAATTCAAGTAATAAAGTGTGGAAAAACATCTTAACTGAGGTTGGAAGCACAAGCGGTTTAGATAACATTGAAAGGATAGGTTTTAAGATTGAAATACAGTCTTGTAGGACCACCCCAACCATCCTATAAAAAACTGGTTTACTTCACTTTAAATCTAGCTTGGTAGTTATGAAAAACCTTGTGGAAGATTTAATTCAGAAATACAAAATAGTTGTTATACAGTTTACACCAGATTTTAAGTTTTTCTTCATAATAAGTCCATGGTTTATTTAGATGCATGTGTTTTGACCATTTTTTAAATACTTTTTTCATTGTAGAATCCTGGCTTTGATTTCAGTGGGGCAGAAATTTCTGGAAACTACAGCAAAGGGGGACCAGATTTCTCCAGTCAAGTAAAATAACATTTTATTTTGATGTTATACTCTGCCAGACAAAATGCAAAAGTGAAGGAACACTAAATGTTCATGGACAGTTGGCGTAGTGCAAGTCTCCTTCCATATGAAAGACTGCAGTAGCATGACATTTGGAACAGTTTGAAAAGCTTGGTAACTGTCTCTTCAGACTGAAGTCCTTTACTTGGATCTTCGACCTTAAGGAAGCTTTCCCATGTGAGAGCTAGGATGTACTATAAATATATTTTAAAGCCAAAATAATTGGAAGACGGGTCAGTGATGGTCTTTAATTTTAAATGTTAAAATAAAAACTGCTTATCAAACTACTAATGTTACACTGACACAACTATTGTCTTCTGTGATACAGAAAATAGTTTATGTATTTCCAATATCTGTCCATTTTCATATTTTAACCAAGACCACTTCAGCTGTGGTGGTTTAAATGTTATTTACATAATTTGCACAGGACCTCTAGGCCAGGGATGTCTAACTCCAGACCTGGAATGCCACAAACCATCCTTGGTTTCAGGATGTTAATGAATATTCATGATGGGCACGCACATATCATGCATATTCATTGGGGATATCCTAAAAATCTGGTTTGTAGCTCTTGGACTGGAATTTTATACCTCTCCTCTAGACTGATCTTTCTTGCGGTGTCTTCTGGGGAGCTCCATTCCATTCCCAACTCTGAGCCAGAGAATTTATTTGCTAAACACTGAATTACTGCTTTTAGCAAAAAGCTAAAGCTGAAACGAAAATGTAATGCCAAAGAAATCAGACTAAGATCCAGTTTAAAAAAACAAAAAAAACAGACAATAGCTGTGAGCTGTTTAGTCATTTTATTGAAAGGTATAGTTTAACCATCACATAAGACCTTAACAATATCACAAAAATGTGCTTGTTTAACAGTAACTGTTTTTCCTCCTTATACCTCCAGTCCAGTCCTGACATGTGGTAGTCATGTCTTACCAGCAGCTTGGAGACTGAGCATGCAAAATTTGCTGACATCACCATACATAGGCAGCTGGCACCACCTACCAGCCCCAGTATCTGCTCCAAGCAGCTGGAGAGATGTGATTCTATTAGGTTTAGACTTACCGAGGAACAACTTAGAAGGGTGTGTTTTTTTCCCCCTTAATTTCCTTTAAGTAGCACAGTTCTCTTCATCACTACTTCATTTGGGCATTTTTGGGGCAGGGTC
The DNA here is from genome assembly GCA_033557465.1 of Ichthyophis bannanicus. Taxonomy (NCBI): domain Eukaryota; kingdom Metazoa; phylum Chordata; class Amphibia; order Gymnophiona; family Ichthyophiidae; genus Ichthyophis; species Ichthyophis bannanicus. The sequence continues at coordinate 121,841,353 of CM066050.1, read as the reverse complement.
TCTGTTGGGGTGACTCTGGCTATTTAGGTTGTGATTTGTGCTTGGCCCAAGAAGTAGGAGGGGAAAAAAAATGGAAAGCAGCCTTAGCAATCTGGTCCCTCTGACTTGACTGGTAAAGCTAGTTAGAGAAGCAGCGACTCTTAATCCCTTTGGCGCAGGAACAGCGTGAGTCAGCCCAGGCCCTCTCAGAATTTGTTGTGGCTGGAGCATGTAGGGCAGTGCCGAGGCTTTGAGTTGAAGACATTGGTAGTTTTGTCAGCAGAGATGCAAGTGGGTGAGTACTGCACTGGGGTTTTCCCTGTCGGTGGTGGGTTTTGTTTTTGTTTGATTTGTTCTTACTGTATGGTGGCCATTTCAGCCACATGATTGACACTGAGGCTGTACCATGGAGCACAGGAACAGCACCATTTTAGGCTGCCTGCTGAAGTGACTAGTGTGGGCAGGGCGCTGTGGGCAGATTCGGAAGCTGGGGTGCCTCTGCCTACACATGCGTTTTTTTTGTTACTGCTACTTACGTTTTCCTCTGGAAGGAGTAAAAACCATATTGAAGGGAAAAGACAGAAGGTGGTCCCAGTGGAGTGTAACAACCTGAAGGAGGGCTAGTGGCTCAGGGATTCAGTTATGCCCATGTGTTTGGCCTGTGGGTCACATCTGTGCTCTGTCTCTACAGCCATTTTTTGTCGCAGCCTGTAAGGCAGAGTCTCGATCAGTGGAAGAGAGCCTGTTGGAGGATAAATCGGAAAGGACTACAAAGGGGAAGGGTCTTTGCAACACCCCCCCCCCCCCCCCCTTGACATCCCAAGGGCCAGGGGGGTGTTGCTCTCCTTTGGCCCTGGCAATTGCTGCAATCAGTTTAGGAGCTGGTGACAGGTCTGAGATGCCTGTACCAGAGTCCCAAGGCAGTACAACCAAACCTGCTTGAACTTCCACCTCACAGGACCCTGCCAACAAATATCTCCGAGGTCGTTTTTGTCCTGTCCTCATGCATAAGGCTTTTTGCTTGAAGCAGCATGGGTGGGGGGACAGCTCAGCAGGACATATAGAGGGTCAAGAAGCAAGGGATTCAAGGAGAAGCCTGGACCTAGCCAAAGATGGCTGAAATGGATTCTGTCCACTCAAGGAGGAGGAAGATCCAAATCGGGGAGTGGGCATGGAGCAGGGGAACTTCAGGAAGGTGAGATTCCAAAAGGTGAAAATGCTGAATTGTATGTGTTCTGCTGGGAGGAAATGGTGGCACTGATTTCCCACTTCCTGATGGCCCTGAATATGTCCCAGGAGGCTGATGGAGGACGAGCACCTGGAAGATCCCTTGTTCCAGGCTGTCAGTTGCAGATGGTGTTTCCCCTACATAGAGTGAGAAAACAGATGATATGGTATGTACTGGAAGCCGATGGTACAGTTGTACCCGTTGCTGAATTGGGAGAAGGAGCTCCTGCTATCTCCCAAAGTGGAGGCAGTGGTGTCCGTGGTCACAAAGACGACCACCATCCCGATGAAGGACGGTTCAGCTCTCAAGGATGTGCACAATCACAAGCTAGAGACCCTGTTTAAGCAGGCACTTGAGATTAATGCCCTGTCTTTGCAGGTGTCCATCTGTGGCGCTTTTGTAGCCAGAGCATGTTTGCATTGGGCGATTTTGGAAAGAACAGGAGCCTCGCAGGCTTCGCTTTTGGAGGCAGCCAAATTGGAGTCCAGCTCAGCCTACCTAATGGTGTCTTTTATGATATTTGAGACTTAGCAAAAAGCATGGTCTCAGTGGTGGCCGCATAATTGGTTGGCGGATGTGTCTTCCAAGACCCGTTTGCATAAGTTCCCATTCCATGGGTAAGCTCTTGTTTGGAAGGCACTGGATAAGTTGGTGAAAGACTTGGGGGGAAACTGTTCTTGGGACCTTCCTTAATCAGAAGCCGGTCAGGTCCAAGGTGTTGGTCTGAGGCCAGCTATGGGATTTTCAGCTTTTCTGTGCCGTTCGTTTTCTGCCTTACCAAAGAGGGTGATTTTTCCCTCCAGGGGACAGCCCTTTTGTGGGTTTCGGAGAACAGGCAGGGGTTTCTATGCCTCTCCTGCCTCAATATTGAAGTTGCAATGAGGCAAGAGGTAGGGGTGGTTCCCCTGGGGGGTTCGGCTGCAGGGTTTCTACCATGCTTGGGTTTAGATCACTTCTGACCAATGGGTGCTAAAGATCATCCATGAGGGGTACACACTCAAATTCATGCAACCTCTCTCCAGTGCCTTTGTCTGGCCCCCTTGCAAAGCGCCACACAAGGTCCAGGCTATCAGGAATACCCTGTGTGGCGTCTTCTGGAGCTAAATGCGGTAGTGCCCAGAGATCAGTTCGGATGTGATATAATATATGGTTCCCAAAAAGGAGGGCTCCTACAGGCCCAGCCTCTATCTAAAGCATGTAAATCTGTTGTCTGAAGGTGCCCCGTTTTCACATGGAGACACTGTGCTCTCTAATCATGGCCATCAGGCAAGGGGAATTGCTGAAGTCGCTGGATCTCATGGAGGCTCTTGCACATTCCCTTTCAGCCCAAACATCAGCAGTTCGTGGTGCACATGGAGCATTTCCAGTTTTGGGCATTGCTGTTCAGCGACTGCTCCTTGCATCTTCACAAAGGTCATGGTGATGGTCGTGGCTGCGCTTGGCCAGATGGGCATTCTGGTACACCCCTACCTGGACGATTGGCTCATTGTATTTATTTGCTTATTTTATATACCACTTTATCTAGGTAATCAAGACAGTTTACAGGAAACATAAGGTTCATACTGCTCGAGGCAGTTTACAATGAACATTTAATCAACATAAGTCTTTTTTTTACATCAAGTGCAGGCTGTTAGGGTGCTGTGATACGACAACTATTTACAGAGGTTATTTACAATAGGATGGTATGTCATATTGCAGATATTTGGCATTTAACAACCAGGGGTATGATTGTGTGGTGGATGAGTGTGGGTGTTTTATATATAGAGAGATATAGAGATATGTGTGTTTTTATTTATAAGATGTTACTGATAATACAGAATTATCAAATAAAAACAACAATAGATACAGAAACAATATAATCCATCATAAGTCAGCACATAAAAAGAAAAACAAGGATCATAGCCCACGTTTCGGGGAAATAAACCCCCCCCACACGTAATTAACCAAAGAAAACAAAACTGGAGGAAACCTCTTAAATACAGGAATCCCCAGTTAACATAAATGATCTAGCCTATTTCCAACCCACTAACCCCTGGAGAAGATATACCAAAAGCAACAAAATAGGTAAAACAATCAGAGCACCTTTTCCTTATCAAGAATCCATTTCTCCAAATCAGTGAAGTCAAAAAAAACATATTTGTCATAATCTAATGAAACCAGACATTTGCAAGGATATCTGAGAAAAAAAGGTAGCGCCCAAAGCAAGGACCCTACCCTTAAGTGCCAGAAAAGATTTCCTGCGAATTTGTGTAGTGTATGAAACATCAGAAAATATGGAAACTTTACCTCCGCAAAATAATAAATCTTACGAAAATATGCTTTTAGAATATTTGCTTTATCTGAGGACAAAGAAACTAACAAAGTAGCCCTAGATGAAATCAAATCTTGAGTGTCCGCTAGAAATGCCATCAAATTAAATTCAGTTCTACCATCCAAATCTTCAACTACCTCATCAACTTTGGATACCGCAAATGTAGAAGGAACGAAATAACACTTCAAAAAAGAGAGGGTATCTGCATTAGACAAGAGAAGCACATCTTTTAAGTACTTCCTTAACAAAATTGAAGGAGAAATAAGACATACAAAGAAAATTTAATATGCATAAACGTCTACTACGTGATAAATTTTCCATATTTTCAAGTTTCTGCTGTATAAGTAAACTTTCGCAACACTGGCCTGAAATGCGGAAAAAGAATTAACCTGTTTAAGGTCATAATGGTAACATTTTAAAGAGGAAATTTTGAGAATCCAAATTTTGAAATTTAGCAATCAAATCTTTTGTAAATTGACATAAAGCAGGAACAGTATTAATCAGAATGCGCTCAGTTCGATTAACCACCTTCCAAATGTCCAACAGTGAAATTGACGATGCCTGAGTTTTATCTGAAACGGCGGGCTCCTTTCAAGTAACCACTTTAGGGAGCTCACCAATGTCCAAAGGACTCGAGGAAGGAGAAATTACATCAGAGTTCTAAAAAAACCAGGAGGAAGTGGGGGAGTTAGCTCAAAAGAGCTTAGACTGGCTCCTTCAGCAGACAAAGCAATGAAAGCAGTACCTGGTTTTAAAGCAGCCGGCGTCGATCACATGTTTATCCATGGGGCCACCAGTGGCCTCAGTCACTAGGTTTTTTCCTCTTTCCACCAGGCATTCTTAGTAGGGAAAGCACAGCCAAACTCCAACTCCCAATGGACTCCTAAGGGGCCTAAACCTCCCCGTTGGATACACCCCTTAGACGCCAAAATTCCACACCGATGGCTGGCACCACAAAATCCAGCGCAGATTTTATTGGGGCTGTTGATGACGTCGCTGTGGCTGCCCCACACAGGCCGGCTGATTTCCAAGCCAGCTGCAGTCTCACCTCTGCAGGAGCTCAAGATTACAGGTAAGCACTCCCTGATATGTGGATTCTTATGTGTTTTAGGTTTTCCATTGTGGGTTGGTAGTATTCTGCAACTAGGAAGGTCTTGAGATGCTTTCTGAACATTGTTGGGTCTTTTATTTCATGCAGTTTGGGTAATGTGTTCCATAGGGCTGGAGAGAACATGAATGCCCTGTTCATAGTTGATTGGATTGCATTTCTGACAGTCTTGGGGATAATTAATAGGTTCTGCATGTTCTCTTCTCGTTTCTTGTTGCATCTTTATTAGTTTATTAAGATAGGTTGGTGCTATATTTACTGTTTTGAATGTAGTCATTAGAGCCTTGAATTTGATTTTGTATTACAGGCAACCAGTGTAAGTGGTATAGGATGGGGGTTATGGGTTCTGATCTGGCTACCTTCATTGTGTGCTACCATGTTTTGTGCCATTAAGGTTTGTTTGGGAAGTCCTTGGAGGCAATGTTCCCTCTAATTCTCTGTAGGCTGTGCGTGCATAAAATATCAGCTGTGCAGCTTTTGAAGGAAGGTTAAATTTTTGTGCGCCACATAACGACACTCGGAGTTAAATACTTTAAAATTTGACTACACGTCAGAATACAGTATGTACACCCCATTGCAGTAGAAAATATTGTAGAACTTGTGAAAACCGTAAATACACAACTTTTAAATTTTAAGACGTCTGTTCTCTATCAGAATCAGAACCGTAATTTTTGTGCGCTCTGTTGTAAACTATGTGCGCTTGCTCAGCGAGGTGTGTGTGCACGCGCACAGCTTAGAGGGAACAGTGCTTGGAGGATAGTGTTACTAAAATCTAAGTGTGAGTATATCAGTGCTTGGGCTATAGTGCGGAAGTCTTCTGTCAATGATAGAGGTCTTAGATGTTGAACCATTCAGGTTTTGTTGTATCATATGTTGCTCATATATGCAAAGTCCAGGGACGAGAGCAAGCAGACCACAGAAAAGGTCATTGCCTGCCTGCAGACTTGGTGTCATAGCCTGTAGACAGAATACACACAATGTAGAGAGTAATATCTGGCAGCTTCTCAAGATGAAGTCACCTACCGTGTGACATTACCTTAGATGTTGCCATTGAGCCCAAAACTTTTATCAAGTTGGTGCCTTGGGTTCTAGCCCACATGATTGTTGCAGAGGTGGTTGGCTTAACATCACCCATTTATTTATTTAACATTTCTTATATACCACCTTTCATGATATCAAGGCGGTTTATATTGAACAAACTGAAATTACATTGAGCAGGGTATTATAACTTGGAGATAACCCTCCATTGCCCATGTTCCCTGTAAAATAGTGGCTTGCCCAAGACCACAAGGAGCACCTGTGGGACTAGAAACCCTAGTCCTTCCAGCCCAAGGTTGCTCATGTGGCCGCTACCCTGCATGAGAGCCACCAGAGTAGTTCTGTTGGTGGTTCTGGCTGAACAAGCTTTTTGTGAGGTTGCCCCGGAAGCACTGAAGTGGGTCCTGCTGACAATGGCCACTAGTCTCACAGGCTGGGGAGCACATTGCAAAATGTGGCATAACGCTGCTTGTTGGCGGAAGAGAGTGCATGGCTAATTGACCAGTTGGAAATGAGCAGTGTTCTGGCTCTGCAGGAGTTTCGAGGGTGTCTGCAAGGAAAGGCAATAAGTGTTGCATGGTCTGAAATCGACAGGAAGGCACAAGCAGTGTACAGTTTGAAAGCGAGAGAGGCTTGGGCGGAGGACAACTTGCAGGCAGTATCTGTGGCTCATTTGGCCGGTAAAGAGAACATAACAGCCAATTACTTCAGTCGGCTTTGCCTAGATCTGGGCAAATGGACTCTCAATGTGGTCTTTGCGCAGATGGTGTGGCGCTGGGGACTGCTAATCATGGACTTCATGGCCACCTTTGAATCTGCAAAGGCGGCTCTGTTCTACAGCTGGAGAAGAGTGCATGTTGGAAGGACTCGATGCATTGGTGCAGTGCTAGCCTACTGGGGGGCCATTCTTTTTCCTCCATGGGCTTTGATTGGACGTGTGGTGCAACGGATCAAGGTGCATCGGGGGCTGGTCATCCTGATGGCACTGGATTGACCACAGAGGCCATGGTATGCAGATCTGGTCCAACTTGCAGTGGACTGCCCGTGGCAACTGCTGACACAGGTTGACCTGCTCTGGCAGGGGCTCATGCTAATGCCTCAAGTGGATCAGTTCTCGGTTATGGCCTGGCTCCTGAGAGGGCTCTGAGGAAGCGTGGTTATTCAACAGTGGTGATCACAACTTTGAAGGCGTGTAAGCATTCTACCTCTGTCTTGTGAGTATGGTGAGTCTTCAAAGCCTGGTCCACAGACCATGACTGTCAGCCCCTGGTGGAGTCATTCCAGATATTCTGACATTTTCTGCAAGTGGGATGGGAGAAGGGCTTGGCATGTAGTTCCCTGTAGGTGCAGGGGTTGGCTCTAACTTGCTACTGTGGTAGGGTCCAAGGGTTTTCCCTGGCATCATAAGAACATAAGATATGCCATACTGGGTCAGACCAAGGTCCATCAAGCCCAGTATTCTGTTTCCAACAGTGGCCAATCTAGGTCATATGTACCTAGCAGTTTCCCCAAGAGACACAAGTTCCACAATGCTTGTACTGGGCAAAGCATTGATATCTTCGGTCACTTCTTAATAATGGTTTATGGACCTTTCCTCCAGGAACTTGTCCAAACCTTTTTTAAACCCAGCTACACTAACAGCCTTTACTACATCCTCTGGTAACAAATTCCAGAGTTTGATTACACGTTGAGTGAAAAAATATTTTCTTTTATTAGTCTTAAATAGTTTACCCTGTAGCTTCATTGCATGTCCCCTAGTCTTTCTATATTCTGATAAGGTAAACAATCGATCTACATTTACCCATTCCACTCCGTTCATTAATTTATAGACTTCTATCATATCTCCCCTCAACCGTCTTTTCCAGGTTAAAGAGCCCTAACCTTTTTAGCCTTTCTTCATAGGAGTATCCTTCCATCCCCTTTACCATTTTGGTGGCTCTTCTCTGTACCTTTTCTAAAATCGCTATATCCTTTTTAAGATACAGCGACCAGAATTGCACACAATATTCAAGGTGCGGTCTCACCATGGAATGATAGAGGCATTATAATATCTTTTGTTTTATTTTCCATTCCTTTCCTTATCATACCCAGCATTCTATTTGCTCTCTTAGCCGCCGCCGCACACTGGGCCGAGGGTTTTAACATGGTATCCACAATGACGCCTAAATCTTTCCTGGTTGGTGGTTCCTAATGTGGAACCTTGCATCGTGTAACCATAGTTTGGGTTGTTCTTCCCTAGGTGCATAACCTTGCACTTGTCCACATTAAATTTCATCTGCCATTTTGATGCCCAGTCTTCCAATTTCTCAAGATCCTCTTGCAATTTTTCACAATCCTCTTGGGTTTTAACAACTTTAAATAGTTTTGTGTCATCGGCAAATTTGATAACCTCACTCGTTATTCCACTTTCCAGGTCATTTAGGAATATGTCAAAAAGCAGCAGACCCAGCACAGATCCCTGGGGTACACCACTATTCACCTTTCTCCATTGGGAAAATTGGCCATTTAGCCCTACCCTCTGCTTTCTATCTTTTAACCAGTTCCTGATCCACAGTAGTACACTGCCTCCTATCCCATGACTCTTTAATTTTGCCAAAAGTCTCTGATGAGGGACCTTGTCAAAGGCTTTCTGAAAGTCCAGATACACAATATCAACAGACTCACCTTTGTCCACCTGTTTGTTCACTCCTTCAAAAAAACATAACAGATTAGTAAGACAAGATCTTCCTTGTCTAAAGCCATGTTGGCTGTCTCCCATTAGGTTGTGACTATCTACATGCTGAGTAATTTTATTCTTTATGATGGTTTCTACCATTTTTCCCAGTACTGACATCAGGCTCACCGGTCTGTAGTTTCCCGGATCACCCCTGGAACCCTTTTTAAAAATTGGTGTTACACTGGCAATCCTCCAGTCTTCAGGTATTAGATGATTTTAATGATAGTTCACAGATTACTGATAGCAGGTCTACAATCTCATATTTCAGTTTTCAACACCCTTGGATGTATACCATCCGGCCCAGGTGATTTGCTACTCTTCAGTTTATCTAATAGTTGTAAGACATCTTCCCGATGTATCGATATTTCCTTCAATTCTTCCGCACCTTTAAATACCACTTCAGTCATGGGTAACATCCCTACATCTTTCTCAGTAAAGACCGAAGCAAAGAATTCATTCAGTCTCACCGCTATCGCCTTGTCGCCTCTTAGTGCTCCTTTAACCCCTTTATCATCTAATGGACCAACTGACACACTCAGGTTTTTTGCTACGAATGTACTTGAAAAGGTCTTTATTTCATGTTTTTGCTTCTGCAGCAAGCTTCCTCTCAAATTCTCCCTTTGCCTGCCTTATCAATGCCTTGCATTTGACTTGCCAGTGCTTGTGCTGTTTCCAGGTTTCGTCGTTTGGCTCTTTTTTCCATTTCCTGAAAGTTGCTTTTTTTGGCAACAGCCTCTCTGACCTCACCTTTAAACCATGCTGGCAGTTTTTTGGACTTCCTTCCACTTTTCTTAAAGTGTGGAATACAGCTGGTCTGGGCTTCCAAGATAGTATTTTTCAACAACACCCAAGCTTGATGTACGTCTTTAACCTTTGCAACTGCTCCTTTTAGTTTTTTCTTAACTGTTTTCCTCATTTTATCTTAGTCTCCCTTTCGAAAGTTAAAAGGTAGTACTGTGGATTTCCTTACTATCCCTCCTCCACTAATTAAATCAAAGGCGATCATGCTATGATCACTATTGCCAAGTGGCCCCAACACCCTTATCTCTTGCACTAGATCTGGTGTTCCACTAAGATGTCTGTCTTGTGAGTGGTGAAGCAGGTTTGCCCGCCAGTGAGGTCGCTGGTTCCTCCATGGGACCTCAATCGTGTGCTGTCAGCATTAATGGAAGCGCCTTTTGAACGTTGAGTGCTTGTACTTTGCAGGATTTGACGTTTAAGACGGGGTTCTTGGTGGCCATCTGTTTGGCTAGGAGAATATTGGAGCTGTTGTCGTGAGCCCTTTTTCTCCATGTGCAGGGAGAAGGCAGTGTTGAGACCAGTACCCTCGTTTTTTTACAAGGTGATCTGAGCCTTTCATCTGAATCAGCCAGTATCTCTCCTGGTGTGTTTGGGGGCAGGGGGAGCAGCGGTGGAGCCCATTATTATGCTTGGAATGCCCTCCTGATGGAAGTGGTGGGGACAAATACAGTGACAGAATTCAAAATGGCATGGGACAGACACCGTGGATCCCTTTACAGCAACAGGATATAATCAAAATAAACGTATCTAATTTATCAACAAACAGGGGTGTCCTACACGGCACGGTGGGTTCACCCCTAAAAGACATGGGGAAGGGTGACCTGCATGGTGCGCCAGGTACACCTACTCTTGCTATCTTACTGGGCAGACTAGATGGACCATACTGGTCTTTATCTGCCATTTTACTATGTTGGATGTAAAATGGGTGCTAAAGCGATATTTGAAATGGACAGCTGTTTCGGAAGTTGGACTGTTTGTCCTGTTTGTGGACTGCATAAGGGTGAAGTGGCTTCCAAGGCATAAATCTCAAGGTGGGTGAGGGAAGCCATCTCCTCAGCCTACCTTTTTGTGTTGGTGAATTTTGCCGGAATGCTTGAGGGGCCCATTTGACCTGGGTGCAGGTGTTGTCATGGGAGGAAGCTAGCCTGGTTCTGCCGTTGGACATCTGCAGGGTGGCAACTTGGCAAACCTTTGTGAAGCTTTATCACCTGGATGTACAGGTGGCAGGGGATGTACATTTCGGATCGGCAGTACTTCAGGCTGGGCTTGCGAGTCTCTCCAACGGTTAGTACTGCCATGGTACATTTCACATGTCCTGGACTGGAGGTATAAGAGGTGAAATTGTGCCTTTCCTGCTAATTGGCTTTCCTTGAGTACCTCCAGTCCACTCCCAGCCCTCCCTGGTATATAAGAAGCCTATGTGTAATGACTATCAAAGACCTGAAGGTGGTTAATTATTTAGGAGGCTGTTTTGTTTGTGGTGGGAGCAACCATGGGCGTGGCAGGAGGATGGATACTAAGTGGAAACAGGCAAGTCAGAGCCACAGATCTTCAGTGGCGGAGGTTAAGAGGTGATCGGTAAGGTGGTTCTCTTTCTGGGGGGGGGGGGGGGCGGCATTTTTGTATCCTGGTTTGTTGTATGTAATTTTTCAGGCCGTTAGGCACACTGTTTTTCTTAATTGTTAATCTGGTGAGTCTGCTTTGTCATTAGTATACTGGGGCTGGTAGGTAGTGCTAGCTGCCTATGTATGTATGGTGATGTGATCAAAATTTAGCATGCTCAGTCTTCCAAGCTGCTGGTGAGGCATGACTACCCAGATGTCAGGACTGGACTGGAGGTACTCACGGAAAAGCCAATTAGCAGGTAAGGCCTAATTTCACTTTACTTTTAGTAAATCTGCTGTAAAAAGGGAACCAGTGGTCAGTGCTTCCTACTGAATTTCATGGGCCGTCATGGGATAGTATGAAATGGAAAAGGGTCACTGTTCTGTAGAAAGTATTGGGCAACTCCTTAATCAGTTCTGTATAGAACTGATGGAGTCTACTTTCCAAGATGCATACGCATGTGAATACATTAAAAAAAATATTCAGGATCCATTGAGGATGCTAAACATGCATTGATTTGAGAGGGTGGGGATTGAGACACGGTAGTGATTTAAGACTAATTGACATAGGTACGGCCGAGCCAACTGCCAGGCAAATAGGCATCTGCCTGGGGCAGCAACTTCACAGGGGGGGAGCAGACAAGGTGCAGGACATTCATAGCTAAACAATAGACTTTGATAGCCAGAAGGGGGAGTAAAGCTTAAGGTTTGCCTAAGGCAGCAGTATTTTGAGCCAGCTCTGGGGCTGGTCATGGGTTATTAATGTTTGGAATAATCACCCTATGTTGCCATGTTACATCACCCATATTCTGCGAATAAAGCTAGTACAGTATGTTACATGTGTGTACATATGTATTTGTGGATGTTTACAACATAAGTCAAAATCGGGTGTGATCGGTCAAAGTGTTTTTACCTGCTGTAAGTTAGGTTGTACTGTGCATGTGCTGATTTCGAGTGCACGAAAGAGCTCACATTGAAAGTTAATGATATGCCGCAAGATTATTCTGTGAAGCAGTTAGAAGCAGTTGAAGGAGATTGTAGGTGGTGAATAAAGATGTGAGTGGCAATACTCCTTGAAGACTGGATTCTTTAGGAACCAAACATACTCAATTTGGGAAGATAAGCTGCTGTTTGAGATTTACTGACAGATTTCACTACTGTGTTCAAGTAGTGGGTCTTTTTTTAAAAGCTTAAAGAAAAATGCAAAGGGTCTGAGAGTGAACCTTTATTCTCAGGATTCTCAGAATGGCTGATAGTGATTTCACACAAACCATATCTAAAACATTGATATTTACTTAAATATTTTGTGAAAACTGACGTAGCTAAGCTTGAAGGCTAGCTCTGAGGAACTGTAATAAAAAAAATGGTCTTCTGAAATAGAGGTTTGGCATAACCAATTTGAATTCTGCTTAGAGAAAGAGGTACAGCTAAAGTTTTTTGCAAGCCCTTAAATCCCTGCACTTTAATACTGAGCATTTATTCCCCTTGCACACTGAAAAGAAATAAGTGGTGTGAGTGAATAGTTTGATTGTGATCTGTTTGCAGAGCCTACAGTGGGTTTTTTCTTTTTTAAATCCAGACTGCTGCAACTCAAACTAATCTGATTCAGGCATAAAAAGGGAAGGGAACCCAGATAGAGATTTTGGATTATCTTTTTTTTAATAAAAAGTTAGTGACACCAGTTAATAGAACTTTGAAGAGGAGGACTTGGTTGCAAACACATACTTTAAGGAAATAGATTCTCTTTGATTTGTTTGAGTCAGAGTAGTAGGTGTATTTGTTGGAGAAATTCCTGCTCAGACCCAGCTGAAGACTTCTAAGACGCTCAAGGTGCAGAGAAGAATCTTCTAACTAGCAAAGCAGCCAGATGCTATCTGTCCAAATGAAGAAAGATAATTGCAAATTCACTTCACTCCTAGTGCACTAGTTGAAGACATACTATGTTCTAGGAGAAATAACTTTACATTTTAGAAGAGAAACACGATTAAATGAGTACTTATCTTTGGGTTTGTCAGCAGTTGAGTCTGTTCCTGCTGGAAGAAAGAAGAGTCAATGAAAATAGTTCAGTACCTGAATATACTTATCTGATGTCATAGAAATTATCAAAGTAAATTCTGCTGAAAAACAAAGAAATTACTTAAGGGCATTGATCTATATTCAGTATGGTAAAATTTAGTCATTGTTTAGGAATGTTGGCATTTTATTAGAATACTGCAATGTATTTTAGAGCGTTGGAAAGTGTTTTAATTAGCAAATTATTTTAATTAAATATGTAATGCACTGTTAATTTTTAAAGTTCATATATTTTTTAATTTACTTTTAAAGTACTTACCTGAGAACTTGTGTGAAAGGGATTTCTTCATGACCTAAGTCAAATTTTAAAGAGATTATTCAGAGTTAAATATTTCCAGATCGTCCTGCTAGACTGTCCAGACAAGTGGGTTGTGTTCCTCTACCAGCAGATTGGTAAAGACAAAGAACCAATGAAAAGCCCAGGTTTTGGTGCCTCTATTCACCTCAGCTATCAGAGGCCCCTTCAGTATTTTCTTTTGTCTCCATCAGATGGTGGATGGATTTTCTCCTCTAGAAAATCTGAGGATAGAGAGGAAAAGAGATGGATAGATTAAATGCTTGTGAATGACCACCTTGAGTACAGTGTGACATAGGAGGCTCCACTAGTCTGTGGTCTTTTCAGTAGCTATAGGAGGAGGGAAAATTGGTTCAGCTCCATGCTCTTATCATAAGGGCCAGCCACAAATGGGAAGGGGATTTGGAAGGATCTGAAGGAGTGCAGCAGCCTCACACAGCCTCACACAGCCTCAGCACCCCCTCCTTCCTCCTCTGTCTCTCCTGAAGATCGCAGAAGACTCTCAGAGGGATTTGCCTGTGAAATGGATTCAGGGGAGTATGAGTCCAGCACAGATTCTCTGCCTGGGGCTCTCAGGGTGAGTACCAAGGCTTGATGTCCTTGTCCTTGTTGAAGACTTAATCCCATCTTGGGACACAATGTGGGGTGGACTGCTGGTCACCATTGGTATGGTACGGGGGGGTTTCCCACAACTTTCTGCACACGTTTGCTATGTTTTTACCTATTATGTGCCTGGTGGTTGCATGATCCTAAAGCTGGTTCTGCCCAAGCAGCTTCAACATGTGCTGCTTCCCTAGCACCTGTAACGCGCGTAACTTTATAGCACAGTTAACACATGTGTATGGGCTGATGCAGCCTTACTGCACACTGTTGTGATACTTGCCCTAACTCTGCTGCCTTCAATGAAACGTTTGACCTATGGCAAGCGAGGTGTCTCATTCCCAGATTCTGGACTCTGCTTTTCCTGCATGGAAGCGTCTTGAGTCTCCCTTGGAGGGCCTGCTTTTCCTCTCAGCCGGGGCATGCAGTAGTCCAATCTTTCCTACCTCATGGTGGGAGGTGATGAATGCTGCTATGGGTAAGGATATTCAACTGGCTGGAGGCTCTGGTGACTGTATCGGGGGTCTGTGGCAGCTGTACCCCATGGTGTTAGGGAGTCAGAGGAGAGCTTCCGGACTCAGGATTTTTTTTCCCTGGAATTCTTTTCCTTTTTGAAATGGGTCTGGTCCTTCTGGTGTGGAAATTCAGACCCTGCAGCCTCTGGGTGCCCCAGGCAGTCTCATGTGGGGCAGGCTGGAAGTAGAAGCCCTGTTTGATTTACCTTTGACTATTCGTCCCTGGTGAGGGGCGCTCTGTGGAGATGGGGAACATCTGGGAGCTATCCACTATTGACTGTGACTCAGATTCAGATAGCTCTGTACTGGGCTCTGATGTGGACGAAGAAGTGCTCTTGCCTTCAAAAGATTATGCAGAGGTCTGCGTGATTCACCTGTTCTGGAAGGTGTTGATTGCCAGGGTCTCATCCACCTTGAACTTGACAGATGCTTCTGGCATGGAGCAGGAGCTGAAGGCACACTTGCTCCTTCAAGGGGTACAAAAATCCATTACTGTTGTCCTGTTCCTGGATGTGATCAAGGATATGATCCCGTTGAAGTGGGATTCTCCTGACTCCTATCTAAAGGGTTAAAGATATGTAAAATCTTCGCTATTCCTGAGGAACAGTGCATCGAGTAGTTTGGCATTCCCAAGGTGGATGTGCAGGTCATGGCAGTTACCAGACAGACCACCGTTCCTGTGGAAGGCGGGTCAGCCTTAAAGGATTTTCTGGACCATAAGGTGGATTCTTTGCTGAGGAGTCAATTCGTCATGGCAACTGCTATTGTGCAGCTGACAGTATGTACCAGCCTGACGTCTTGAGTACTGCTTCAGTGAATTCAGTCTCTTCTGCCATATACTACCCCTCTTTTGGAGTCAGCTAGGGCCTTCCTTTCTGCTGCAATGTATGTCCTGATATGTTTGGTGGTCAGGGATGGTGCCCCAATGGCAGTATCATGATGTTGGATTTGACTCTGACCCTGGGCAGCAGACACATCCTTTAAAGCCTGGTTGGCCCAACTAGTTTTTAAGGGGAAGCTTCTGTTTGGAGCTGATTTGGAGAATCTGGTGTAGGACCTGTGCAAGACAAAATCTTACTGCCTTCTGGAAGTCAGGTCCAAGGTACCTGTAAAGCGGGCGGATGCCCCTTTTTCATTGGTCTCCACCTGTCCAAGGATGTGCTGGCCAGATTCCTGGGGGTTTTGAAGTTTTTCTCAGTCCTTCGTGGAGAGCATGGGCCCAGGGACTCGGTTCCCTCCAGAGGAGAGCCCTCCTGGACTGCGCAATTGAAGTTGGGGGCTCATGCCCTGGTTCCTTGGATGAGAGGTAGTCTTCCCCCCCCCCCCCTTTTTTTTTTTTTTTTTTTTTCTTTCAGGAATGGGCCTGGGTTACCAAGGATCGCTGAGTAGTAGACACGGTTCAGTTTGGCTGTGTCCTGGAATACAGAGCTGATTCCAGATTGTCATTTCCCCTTGGGCAGAGGTCGGCAACCCGCGGCTCCGGAGCCGCATGCGACTCTTTCTCACCTTTGCCGCGGCTCCGGAGCACACTGCCCGCCCGGTGACAGGCAATAGTGTTGTAAAGATGTATTTAAACGTGGCGTTATGGGCTCCCTCCATGTCAGCTCCCTCCCTTCTGCAGCCACGGCTCCCTGCCTCTTAGGGAACCGCGGCTGTGCTTTTAAAATCATCTCGGAGCCCTTCCTGTCTAAAGGAAGTTTTGGAGGTGGGACAATGCTGCACGGAGCCCGTCAAGACAGGAAGGGCTCTGAGATGATTTTAAAAGCATAGCCACGGTTCCCTAAGAGGCAGGGAGCCGCGGCTGCAGAAGAAGGGAGGGGGGCTGACATGGAGGGAGGGGGGCTGACATGGAGGGGGCTGACATGGAAGGATTGGGGAGGCGGGCTGACATGGAGGGAGGGAGCTGATATGGATGGATGGAGGGAGGGGGCTGACATGGAGGGATGGAGCACTGGTAATGGGGTTGAGGGGACTAGCACTGGAAATGAGCTGATTAGGGGAGGCTAGGACTGGTATTGGGCTGATTAGGGGAGGCTAGCGCTGGTAATGGGGTTGAGGGGGGATTAGCACTGGAAGCGAGCTGATTGGGGGCTTTGACTGGGCATGGGCTGATTGTGGGGAGGGGAGGATAGAGCTGCTGGCCCTGGAAGATAACTGGGGGCTAAGGCTACAAATGGGCTGATATGAGGGGATGGGAGAATGGAACTGGATCTGAGGGGCTGCCATGGTATTTGTACTAGAAGGGACTGGTCAGTGGGGAAGGAGGGGGACTGGAAGGAAATGGACACCAGTGGCAATCATGGGAATGCAAGTTGACATTGGAAGGTACTGGGAGTGAGGACTGGAAAGGGGCTGATATTGGGGAGGGTTACTGGGACTGGAAATAGGCTGATGGAAAGAAGTGAAGAAAACGAAAGAAGAGATAAGAAATGGCAGATGGACCATAGACCACAGAAAGAGAGCTAAGAGAAGACAGGAAAGCAGAAGCCTCAGATCGGGACCAGCATGATCAAAGAATAAATTGGTCAGACGACAAAGGTAGAAAAAATAATTTTATTTCATTTTAGTGATTTGACTACAAAATCATCATAATTTTGAAATCAAATATTGTTACTTGTTGTGATATTTTCTGGCGTATTTTTTTTGGTGTGCGAAGGAAGAGGGGTAGTCTTATACGGCGAGTATAGGCCAAACACCTATATTTTAACAGGAAAAGTAGGGGGTCGTATATAGCATTAAGGTAAGAAACAATATATGCAGTGTTAGATTTGTTTTAAATGTCGCAATGGTTTTGCGGCTCCCAGTTTTTTTTTTCCCTTCGGAAACGGGTCCAAGTGGCTCTTTATGTCTTAAAGGTTGCAGACCCCTGCCCTTGGGGATCTGCGATCAAAAGTCCCACTGTGCAGACTGCCTTGGACAAACAGCTAAGGCAGTGGTGCCCAACCCCCCCCCCCCCCCCCGATAAGTAGGGAAAGAGAGCCTTTCCAGTCCATAGGGTATTTACGGAAATGATTCAGGAAGAGTGGAACGTTCCGGAGGGCTCATTGAAGGGCTCTCGGGTTAAGAGCCAGTTGTACCCCTTATTGGACAAGGACAAAGAGGTATTTAAATCGCCCAACGTGGATGTGGCCGTTTCGGCTGTGACCAAGAAGACTACCATACTGGTTGAAGGGAGTGCTGCCCTCACGGATGTTCAGGACAGGAAATTGGATGTGCTCATGCGGCAGGTTTTTGATATTAATGCCATCTCTTTACAAGCAGCTATCTGCGGTGCTTGGGTGGCTAGAGCCTGCCTCCGTTGGGCTCAGCAGGTGCAGGAGGGGCACCCGTGTCCTTTAGCGGCGGAGGCTTCGCTGCTAGAATCGGGGGCGGCCTATTTGGCAGACGTGCAATATGACCTTATGAGAGGGCTATCCAAGAGTATGGCGTTGGCTGTGGCGGCCCAGTGGTACTTGTGGTTGCGCAATTGGGCAACGGATAGCTCATCTAAGTCTAGGTTAAGTAAACTGCCTTTTAAGGGCCGTCTGCTGTTCGGTGAGGATTTAGACAAGCTCGTTAAAGATCTAGGAGAGTCCAAAGGCGGGTGACTACCGGAGGACAAGCCCAAGCCGGCTCGGGGGGTCCCAAGTGGTCGAGGGAAGTTTCGGGACTTCTGCCGGTTTCGTTCGCATCAGGCCACAGGGGACGTTTTCCCTATAGAAGCCAGGGGTTTCGAGGGTTCCGGGGAGCAGGAAGAGGTTTTGGTTCTGCTCCTGCCGCTTCCTCCCTTAACTTCAAGAAATCACAATGAAATGAGGAGGGCCCAGCTGCCCCTCGTTCCTGTGGGGGGGCGCTTGCAGGAATTCCTTCCTGCCTGGGCCCAAATTACTTCAGATCAATGGGTGCTCGAAGTCATTCGGGAGCGTTACGCCCTGGAGTTCTTGCATCCTGTACGAGAGACTTTTGTGCAGTCCCCCGGATGGTCCGTCGCAAAGTGTGCGGCACTGCGGGAGACGGTTCAAAAGTTGTTGGACCTCAGGGCGATAGCTCCCGTTCCCCCCCAGTACGTCTGCGGTCGATACTCCAACTATTTCATTGTGCCAAAGAAAGACAGGGGAGTTTGGCCCATCCTCGATCTCAAAGGGATCAATCGGTGCTTACGAGTCTCATTTTCACATGGAAACCCTCCATTCCGTCATAGTGGCGGTGCGGCAGGGGGAGTATCTCACCTCACTGGACTTGACGGAGGCGTATCTGCATATTCCGGTGAGACCGGATCACCACCGGTTCCTCAGGTTCACGGTGCCCTTCGGTCATTATCAGTTCCAAGCCTTGCCGTTCGGATTAGCAACTGCCCCAAGAGTCTTCACCAAGGTCATGGTGGTGGTGGCCGTGGCGCTCCGCAAAGAGGGCATTCTCATTCACCCTTATCTGGACGATTGGCTGATCAGGGCAAGTCGAGAGCGAGAGGGTCACGGCCAGAGTGGTGGAATTCTTACAAAGCCTCGGGTGGATTGTCAATATGACAAAAAGTCACCTGCAGCCTTCCCAGAATCTGGAGTACCGGGGGGTGTGCTTCGACACGGGCATTGGAAGGGTGTTCCTACCGGAGCAGTGCGCGCTGAGCTTGCGGCGTATGATAGAGGTTCCTACGGCTCAAGGCCCCCTCGGCATGGCAGTACCTGCAGTTGTTGGGCACCATGGCAGCTTCAATAGACTGTGTCGTGGGCCAGAGCTCACATTGAGGCCCTTGCAGAGGGTGTTGCTTTGCCACTGGTCGCCTCAGCTACATCCCCTGTCCCGGAGATTAGCCTGCCCGGAGGAGACCCATCAGGCTTTGCTCTGGTGGTTGGTTCCCGACTCTCTGGAGCAGGGGAAGGCCCTGGAAGCGCCCGCGTGGGTGGCAGTGATGAGACGCCAGCTTGTTGGGCTGGGGGGCCCATTGTCAAGGCAGCTTTGCTCAGGGGACTTGGAGTTCACAGGAGAATCAGTGGTCAATCAATCGCCTAGAATTAAGAGCAGTGCTCCTAGCTCTGAGGGAGTTTCAGCAGATGCTTGCAGGAAAGGCAGTGAGAGTGCTGTCTGACAACGCGATGGCGGTGGCCTTTGTCAACAGACAGGGGGGGGGGGCACAGCAGCGTGGCCCTCTAAGCTGAAGCCTAGGTCTTCTGCAGTTGGGCAGAAGCGAATCTCTTAGATCTGTCGGCGGCTCATGTAGCAGGGGTAGACAATGTGGAAGCCGGTTTTCTCAGTTGGGTGTGCGTAGATCTAGGGGAGTGGGTTCTACATCCCGAGGTGTTCGAAATGCTTGCCCGCCGCTGGGGGACGCCGGTCATGGATCTCATGGCGACTCTCATCTCCGCAAAGTGCAGCCGCTTCTTCTGCAGGGAGCGGATGTCCGAAGGCTTGGATGCTCTCCTTCAGCCCTGGCCGGAGGGGCAGCTGCTTTGTCTTTCCCCCTTGGGTGCTGATAGGAAGGCTCCTTCAAAGGGTGGAAAGATTCAACGGTCACGTGATTCTGATAGCGCCGGACTGGCCCTGTCGGCCCTGGTATCCAGACCTGGTGAGGTTGCTGGTGGCAAAGCCCTGGCGCCTTCCCTGCCAGCCAGACTTGCTGTCTCAAGGTCCCCTCTTCATGCCTCACGTGGATCGGTTCTCGCTTACGGCCTGGCTCTTGAGAGGGCACGACTGAGCTCTCGGGGTTACTCGTCGGCGGTCATCTCTACCTTGTTGAAGTCCAGGAGGCGTTCTACTTCTATGGTGTATGTGCGGGTCTGGAGGATCTTTGAGGCATGGTGCGCGGAGAGGAAGCTTGAGGCTTTGAGGGCTTCTCTTCCACATATCCTGGAGTTCTTGCAGGATGGCTTCAATAAGGGCCTTGCGGCTGCCTCCTTGCGTGTTCAGGTAGCCGCCTTGTCATGTTACAGGGGCAGGATGGCTGGTCAGTCGATCGGCGAACAGCGGGGTGTGAAGCGGTTCCTGAGGGCAGTGTTGCTTGCTATGCCTCCATCTCGCCCGGTTTTCCCCAAATGGCATCTGCCCTTTGTATTGGAGTCGTTGGAGCGGGAACCGTTTGAACCTATGACGCATGCGTCGCTTAAGGACCTTATGTTGAAAGTGGTCTTTTTGGTGGCTGGCTGCTCGGCTAGAAGAGTGTCGGAATTGCAAGCACTCTCCTGTAGGGAGCCATTCCTGTCTGTCTTGGCCTCCTAGGATCGTTTTGAGACCGGTCCCAGCTTTTCTCCTGAAGGTGCTCTCGGCTTTTCATGTCAATCAAGAAATTTCTTTGCCGGTTTTTGGCGGGGGCTCGGATTCCCCTTCGAGGAAGTTGTATCTCTTGGATGTCCGTCAGGCATTGTAGTATCTCAAGCGGATGGTGAGTTTTCGGAAGTCCGATAGGCTCTTTGTTCTCTTCGCGGGGCAACGGAAGGGGCACGTAGCGTCCAGGGCTTCCATTGCACGCTGGATTAAGGAAGCTATTGCGTCGGCCTATGTGCTACGTGGTAGGGCAGCGACATGGTCGTCTTTGAACTCTTTCGTGAAGCACTATCGGCTGGATGTGCAAAGGGCGGAGGAGACTTCCTTTGGTTCTGCAGTTTTGCAAGCTGGTTTGCCGGGACTCGCCAGTATTTAAGTTTCTACACTGCTCTGGTAAGGACCCAGAGGTCTCAGGACTAGACTGGGACACTATCAGGAAAATTAAATTAGACTTACCTGCTAATTGTTGTTCGTGGAGTGGAACCAGTCTAGTCCCGTATCCCTCCCAGCGTCCCTCGGCAAACGAAGGTCTGGACTTGGTCTGTAATACACAGGTAAGACGATTCTCCTTCGGGGTGGTTCTTTTTTGGGCCAAGTTTAAAAAAAAAAAGAAAATAGGGAATTTGAGTGGGAGGGGTGAGTAAGGCTATTGGCTACGGCTACTCCAAGAGCCAGCTGTTGCTTTCCCAGTCCCTGAAGTTTCTGGGAGCACATTTTGATACTCAAGTGAGCAGTTTTCCTGCCAGAGGAGAAAGTCAAGAGACTGTTGGCTTGCTTGACGCTGTTCTGTGCACGCCATAAGCTCCCAGAGTCTGGGATTATCTTCAGCTCCTCTGATGGTGGCGATCGTGGAGAATGGTGCCTTTGGCAAGCGCGCACATGTGACTGCTTCAGCAACCCTTGTTACCTCATTGTTTCCAGAGCTCTCGGGAGTTCAAGGGCAGGCTTCTGCTCCCGTTGATGAAGGCCCTGTCATC
The DNA here is from genome assembly GCA_033557465.1 of Ichthyophis bannanicus. Classification (NCBI taxonomy): domain Eukaryota; kingdom Metazoa; phylum Chordata; class Amphibia; order Gymnophiona; family Ichthyophiidae; genus Ichthyophis; species Ichthyophis bannanicus. Next base: position 121,819,871 of record CM066050.1, on the reverse strand, counting down.
TGAGGAAAGGCATACCACTGGAAAGTTTCTCTTGGCTCCTCCTGCTGATGGATTGGCCAGCCTTATGGGCTGGGGAGCCCATTGCCAAGATCGATTCCCACTAGCACTCCTTGTGGCCTTGAGCAGGTCACTTAACGGATTTTTCTGAGCAATGGAGAGCTATCAATGTCCCTGTTTAATGTACATTACCAAGTTTGTTACAATGTAAACCTCTTTGATTGAAATGGTAAAGCAGTATAGAAAAACTGTTCAATAAAAATAAATTGTATGGCCCAGGGCCTTTGAAACCACAGGAAAGCCATGTGGCCCATCAATTGCCTTAAGGAAAAGGCCATCAGGTTGGCTCTTCTACATTTCTGGCCTCTGGTTGAGGGCCAGGCAGTTTGAGTGTTTTAAGATGACACCACAGCAGTGACTTATGTCATTCGGCAAGGTGAAACGAGCATTGCTGTGGTACCTCTGGAGATAGTTGTCCTCTTTGCCTAGGTGGAGAAGAACCTCCCTAGCCTTGTCAGCCCAACACATTGCTGGGGTGGACAGTGTGGAAGTGGACTTCCTTAACCGACACTCTAGATCCTGGAGAGTGGGAGCTGAGTCAGGAGGCATTTCAGTTGATTCTGTGCTGCTGGGGTTGCCCTGAAATGGATCTGATGGTGAGCCAGTCCAATGCCAAAGTGTGCCACTTCTCCAATCTCCACACAGAGATGGGGTCTGAGGGTGTCAAGGTCCTAACCCAGCCTTGGCCGGGTTAGCAACTGCTGTATGTTTCCTCCATGCCTTCTGGTGGGGCATGAGAGTCAGCATGTAGAATGCCACCTGGGCAGAATTGTTCTGGTGGAGCTGAATTGGCAGAGGAGAATGTGATTTGGAGACCTGATATGGATCATGCAGATAACACCTTTGTCACCATCTCAGGGTCTATTGTGGCAGGTGCCAATCATTCTGGAGGACCAGACTCCCTTCCCGCTTACAGCATGGTTCTGGAAAGGAGAAAGCTAGTGCGTGAAGGCTACTCTCCAGCAATGTTCTGCTCGGTGCCCAGAGGTCTACCAAGCTGGCATACGTACAGATATAGTGGCTCCTGAGGCACCCAAAGAGGCAACTGCCGTGCACCACACCAGCACTCGGTGTCCTCCTTGTTGGCCTTTCAACAGGATGGCTTAGAGAAGAGCCTTTCCCTTAACTCCATGAAAATTCAGGTGGCAGCTCTGATATGTTTCCAGGGTATGATGACAGACAAGTCGTCTTGGTTGCAGTTCATTCCACAAGGTGTATTTTCAAGTTGCAGGCTCTGTTACCGATATCCTTATCTGTCCTTTTTCAAATGAGGCAATTTCCATTCAGCCTGTGCCTGCCTTCTTGCCTAAGGTGCTTTCTCCCTTTCAAGTGAACCAGGTGGTCTGGCTTCTGGAGAAGGATAAAGATCTTCCCCTGGTGGATGTCTGGAAGGTGCTCTTCCGGTACCTGTAGGTTACAAATTCCTTTTGAAAGTCCCACCATCTTTTCATGCTGTGTGCTGGCCCATGCAAGGGTGAAGCGGCAGCCAAGTTGACTTTGGGGAGCTGAATTAAGGAGGCCATTGTCTTGGCATATCTGTTGTGGAACCAGTCAGTTTCAGAGGGTTTGTGTGCCCATTGTACCTGAGCATAAGTGTCCCTCATGGGTGGAGCAGAGCTCAGTAATCCCTTCAGACATTATCGGGCATAATGTTTCCATTTTTGTCAAGCAGTAACATTTGGATGTCAATGCATGAGAGGACCCAGCCTTCGGCTCAAGGGCTTTGTGAACTGCTGTCGTCCCGCCCAGTGGCGTTGTAGCTTTGATACATCCCACTGGTCTAGCAGGACGATATGGAAGGTGACATTTTACTTAGCAGTTAATGTCCTTTCCTTGAGTCCTGCTAGACTAGTCTAAAGCCTGCCCCTAAAACTGTTTGCTCTGTTCTTCTGCTCCAGGTCCCTTGGGTACACTACTATTTTTTTTTTCTTTTTCATTTGGCTTTGCAGGTTCATCTTCAGACAGCTTTCTGTTTTATGCTTTTCTGTACATAGTTCTCTACTGTGTTAATCATTGTGCGAGGTTTGCCATGTTTCCCCCATATGCTGTGGGATGAATAATGAAGGGACCTCTGGTGGCGGAGGCGAATAGAGGCATAGGTGTCCTGTCATGAAATCTGGGCTTTACATTGATTTGTCTCCATCAATTTACTGGTAGGATAACACAACCCACTTGTCTAGTCTGGTCTAGCAGGGCTCAAGGGAAAGACATTATCTGGTAAGTAAAGTGTCACGTCAAACCCATATAACTGGATTCTAGTGGGAGGTGCACCTAGGAAATTCACTCAGTTAACCGTGATTCACATATGACCCAAGGTACACTAAATTGACATTCCCAGTAGAATGCCTGGCTTACTCTGGGGGAAAAATCAAATCCTGATGCTACTTGTGACCTTGGGCAAGTCACCTCGCCCTTCATTGCCTCAGATACAAATTTAGATTATAGTCCTCTGAGGACAGGAACATACCTACAGTATCTGACTTTATTCAGATTCTTTCTATACTACTTCTTGATAACAGCAAAATGGTTTATACCGTTGATACAAAAGTTTAAAAATGTTGGCCTTGAAGTTACCAAGGAAAACAGCATGAGCCAAATATAAATATTTAGATATTAGATATAACTTGGTTCATCACAGAACATTATCTCTATTTGAATACTTTATTTTAGAGACTGACTTTTGGTTGGTAGTATAGCATTTCCTGCCATGAGCCACTGACTGAGGGTAAATTTTGTCCAGGCCTATATTCTGCTACCATTACTATTGCTTATAATTTCTAAAGTGCCACTCTGAATCAGATGGAGGCTCTGTGATGATGATCTGCATGTTCAGTCCGTGTTTCACATGATGATTCTGTGATTATATGCATACCCTGAGCAGGCCTCCATATACATGATTGAAATTTACATATAAAGCCATATTAACTAGGAAGGTAATGGCAATTATAAATCCTTTGGCCACTTGTGTGAGAAGCTGTATTTTCCCATCTCAGTTACTGTAGGAGTGAATCCTCTTCTTCTTTTTTTTTTTTTTTTTTTTTTTTTAATATGATCTAGAAACGCAGAAAAATATTTTGTCATGGAGCACTAGATTCTGTTGGAAGACCCATGGAGCCTTTGTTCAGCTGGTCCCAGAGGTTCAGTAAGTTGCAGAGGCTGATCATGTACTGAACAAATTATTTCTACCTTTTTTTTTTTTTTTTTTTTCTTGGTAGGTATAAGATGGGTAGAAGGAAACACAAGCTCTTCTTTGGCCAAAAATGAGGGAATTGCAGCTCATGATGGACAGAGCCCTGCGAGATGCCGAATTCTATCTTTTTTGAAGACTGAGGAACTAGCTAAACAAAGTGGACAAAGTGACGGGCCAGATGGGATGACTAGAGAATTGGATGGAAGGAGAATGCTAGGTTTGGTATATTTAAATTGCAGTAAGGCTTTTGAAATTGTTCTGCATTGGTGACTTATAAATTTGCTTTCCTGTTTTTATACTGGAGTTCCATTTCCTTTTTATTTCATTGTTTTATGTGATGTGGTGGGTTTTTTAATTTAACTTATTTTAAACCACACAAACCATAAATTGAGTGCCCTTAGGATGCCCTGAAGGTAGGTGACTGAGTAAGAAACACTCGAGTGGAAAGCAACACAGGGTTAGTAGTAAATGGAGTTCACCCTGAAGATAGGGGCATTACCAATGATGTGCTACAGGGATTGATCCTTGGTCCTGTTCTTTTAACACTTTTTTGGAAGCGATCTTGCAGAAGTTGGGAGAGGTATGTATCTTTGCAGATGGCACCAAAATCTGCAACAGGGATAAACACCTTGGAAAGTGTGACTAACGTGGAGGTATCTAGTGAAGCTTGAACAGCTAAGTTTTTTTTTTTATTAGTACATGCAAGGTCACGCATTTTGGCTGCAAAAAGCTAAGGGAGCAGCACAGCATAGGGAGTGAAGTATTTCAGTGTATGGAACAAAGAATCCTGGGGGCGATGGTATCAGATCTTACATAGTACATTACAGCAGATAAAGACTAGTATGGTCCATCTAGTCTACCTAGTAAAGTGGCTAGAGTAGGTCTACCTGCCAGTCCATGCTGGTCACCCACCTCTATGCCTTTGCTTAGGATTCTACCCACTGCTTCATGCAGGTCACCGTGGTTTTTTTTTTTGAAGTATAAAAAAAGTGTTTTTTAGGTTAACTTTATCCTTCCCCTATAAAGGGATCCACTGTGACTGTCCCATACCATTTTGAATTCCGTCACTATTTGCCCCCACCATCTCCATGGGGAGGGCATTCCAAGCATTCATGACACTTTCAGTGAAAGTATTCTCTGGGAACAAGCAAGAAGTCGGTCCTCACACATATGGGTGATGTCTACGCTGACAGAGCCCATGCGGAAGCATCTCCCCAGCTTTCAAAGAAAGCCTTTGGAAGATGTAGCATGTATACAACCTGATGACTTCAGATCAGTTTTCCAGGCACTGGTGACCCCCCATTTTGATTATGCTAACGTGATCCTGCATGGCTTACCCAACAATACCTTAAACCCCTTACAGTTGGCTATGAATTTATTTATTTACATTCTCTTATATACCGCGCTATTCTGCATCAGTGCGGTTTACACTGAACAAACTGAAATTACATTGAACAGGGCATTAGAACTTGGAGATAACTCTTTTACAGGGAACATGGGCTATGGAGGGTTAAGTGGCTTGCCCAAGACCACAAGGAGCACCTGTGAGACTAAAAACCCCAGTCCTTCCGGCCCAAGGTTGCTGTCCTCTAGTGGGATTTGAACCCCCGACCTTCCGGCCTGAAGCACCTTGCCCCAACCAATACTGCAGCACGTGTCCTGACTGGAGCCGCCAGAAGTGACCACATCACCCCCATCCTCAAACCTACACTGGCTACCAATCAGTAGCCGACTATCATACAAAGTAATCATTATAACCTTTAAGGTCATCAACAAAACAGCCCCAACATCCCTTATAAACCTTGCTCACCCTACCTCAGCAAACAGAGCACGGAGATCATGCACTGCCAATACCCTTCAGATCCCCAGCGAAACAACAAAAAACAAAGAATAGAGCCTTCAAACTCCATCAGAGCCATAACAGACCTAGCCCAATTCAAAAAGGCTCTAAAACATCTATTTCTTATGCACTACTCTCAACCCACCAAGCCTGACACCATCCACCGCACACCCAATTAGAAACACATGTGCTGCTATCAACGTATGTAAATTCTGTAAATAAACTGTAATTGATGTATATAGTTTCCCCCTGTTGAAACCCAAGTTAACTTCCTGTTCAATGTAAGTGCCTATAGTGAATCTATCTGGCACAAAACCATTGTATGTAAACCGTGCTGATTTTTAAGAGTGTGGTATATAAGAACTATAAATAAATACATGCATGGTCCCCTTCCAGCCCAAGGGGGCCGTCTTGACTCGGTCCCCTTTTTTTTTTCCACAAAGCCCACTGGACATCTGTCCTGTTTCCCCAGGAAAAAGTTTTTGGTTTTTTTTGTCTGTCCAGTACTTGTACTAGTTCCTATCTCGCCCTGGGCCAGCTCGCTTCGGTGACTCAGGCTCGTTTTTTTTTTCTTTTTTTCTGGAGGTGTCTCTAGACTGGCACTTCGTGCCCTTTTTTGACCGCAGGCTTTGGACCCTTTCCCAAATTGCAGGGCCCTCCTTTTCCCATGGTCTCCAGCAGCTTCAAAAAATGTGATCGGTGTAATTAAGATGTCCCTCACTGACCTTCATGGCTGCTGCCTCCATTGCCTTGGGCCAGACCATGACAAATCTGGCTGTGAACTTTGCAAGGCCATAACTGCCAAGACTATCGAGCAGTCAGCTGCAGCAGCAAAAGCTCTTCTACAAATCCAGCCCTGTGCCAGAGTACCCGGTGACACCACTCTCCAGGGCCCCCCTCTGGGTCCTGCGATGCCCAGGCTGCTTCAGAGACCTGCAGTCACGGCTCCTCTGACAGGAAGTCCCCAGAGGTGGAACACAAAAGCTCAAACCCTGAAAGCCAACTCAGAGGCTGCTCAGGAAATGCTACAGTTGCTAGGCCACATGGCATCCACCGTGCATGTGGTTCCTTATGCTCACCTCCATATGAGGGCAGCCCAGTGGACCTTATCCACTCAGTGGACTCAGGCCTCAGGTTGCCTGTCAGACAAAATAGCAAATTCAGATCGCCTTATTTTGTCCCTTCAATGGTGGCAGTCATCCAAATCCTTCTGGCGGGGTCTCCTTTTCAGCAACCCCCACCCCAAGCCACTCTTAACTGCTTCACAGGTGGGTTGGGGAGCCCACCTGCATGGCTTTTCTACCCAGGGTACCTGGACTCCACAGGAGACCTATATCCATATTGATCTCCTGGAGCTCAGAGCAGTCTTCCTTGCTCTTCAAGTATTTCACACCCAGCTCTGCTACAAGACAGTCCTAGTTCAAACGAACAATCAGGTAGCCATGTTCTATGTGAACAAGCAGGGCGGAACAGGCTCTCTGTTGCTCTGCAACAAAGCCTTGCGACTATGGGCCCTCACCAGAGAGCATCAGATTCATCTCCTTGCAGTGTATCTTCCAGGCATTCAAAACTCTTGGGCAGACAAACTCAGTCGAGTTCTGCTTCCACACAAATGGTCTTTCCATGCAGACCAGGTGGCCAAAGTTTGTTTGTTTTTGTTTTTTCAAATTTGGGGAACCCCGGACATTGACCTCTTTGCAAGTCTGCTGAATGCCAAACTTCTCTGGTTCTGTTCCAGAATTCTGGCTCAGGGTTGTCAGGCCAGGGATGCTTTCCTCCTTCATTGGAGTCAGAACTTCCTGTATGCCTTTCCACCCATTCCCCTAATTCCCAAAACTCTGTTCAAGCTTCAGAGAGACAGAGGTCATATGATCCTCATAGCTCCACGTTGGCCACAGCAACTGTGGGTACCCTCTGCTCCTACATCTTTCTCAAGCTCTGCCTCTGGAGTTAGGATCTGCTCCAGATCTTCTTTCTGAAGAGAACGGGATGCTGTGGCATCCCAATCCCCAGTCTCTGCATCTCAGGGCCTGATTGTGAAAGCCTAGAACTTCACGGTCTTAACCTTTCCCAGCAGGTAAAGGATATCCTTCATGCTTCCAGGAAGCCTTCCACAAGACGCTCTTATGCATTTAAGTGGAAAAGGTTTACCATATGATGCTTGCAGAAGGGTCTTAACCCTCTTGCGATACCTCTGGAATCGTTAATCTGCAATCAATCATTAATCTGGAATCAAATTCAGCAACCCATCCACAGAGCAGTTCTCTCACATCACTGCCCTCAACACAAGCACGGCCCCAACAGACCCATGCACAGTCACATGGATCAAAATGACAAAGTCAAACTTCATCTACACCATACACAACATGGTGAAAAGATCTCTAACCCAAGGTATCATGCCAGACCAGCTAAAACTCACCACAGTAAGACCAATTCCGAAGAAATCAGCACTCGACAAAAACAACCCAGCAGCCTACAGTCCTATCTCAAGCATCCCCCTATTGCTAAGATTATTGAGAAAGTGGTACAACATCAACTACAAGACCACATCAACAACTACGCACAACTCGACCACAACCAACACTGTTTCCGCCCCAACCACGGAGTTGAAACACTCCCGCTATACCTTTTTAACGACATACTACACCTCATAGACAACAGCAGGAATGGAATACTCAATCTCCAGGAACAAGCAGGAATGAGTCTTCACATATGACACTCCGCCATCTTCGCCCCCTGCTTGATCCTGATGACTTCCGGACGATATTTCAAGCCCTAACCCTACCACACCTTGACTATGCTAATGCCATTCTCCAAGGCCTCCCACACTCCACATTAAACCCATTGCAACTCGCCATGAATACCGCTGCTAGAGTCCTCTACGGAGCATCAAGAAGGGACCATATAACACCCATCCTAGAGCAACTCCACTGGCTCCCCATACATGGCAGAATATTGTTCAAAACATTACTACTAACCTTCAAGGCCACTAAAATCATCACCTCTTCCTCTCTAATAGACCTCGTTCAGACTGTTCCACCCAATAGATCCAGGAGAACGATATCAACAAATGTACTAGTTATCCCTAAAGCAGCGACAAAATGCCTATCAACGACATCTAACAGGGCCTTCAGATTCTATGCCCCTAAGTGCTGGAACGCCCTACCTCCAGAGATTCGTGCTATCACTGATCTATCCCTTTTTAGAAAGGCTCTCAAATCCCACCTTTTCCCCCAATATTACCTGACCAGCTAACCAATCTCTATCCTTACCCTATAACTAACAACAAATCCTATTGTGTATACTTGTAAATACTCATGTAAATAGTTGCAGTAATGACGTCCCATGTTTTATCCAAGTTCTCTGACCTTGTTCTCTGTAAAACCAAACAGTTTATTGTTCTGGTCTGTTATATTGTGAACCGCGCTGATGCTGAATAGAGCGGTATATAAGAGCCTGTAATAAATAAATAAATAAAAATAAATATGGGTACGTCGGTACCGATGGAGCCTGCGCGGGAACGCTCCCCAGCTTCCCAAAAAGGAAAGCTTTGGGGAGCATCCCACAGCGCCTGCACGCTGCCTTCCCGCCTTTCCTAACCAGCTCTCCTCAGTTCTTCTTTGCTGCGGAGCCAGCAGGTCGAGCCCTGTCACCGCTGAAGAAGTTCTTTATTTTATTTCTTTGGTTGCGTGTCTGCCTTCGCCGACTCCGGACCGGTACCGCCGGTCTTTTCTTTCTTTCTTTTAAAAAAAAAAAACTATACTTTTTCTCACTTAGTGTGTTTTTTCTTCTAGGCCTCAGGGCCCAAAAGAAAATTTCCCTCATGGAAAAACCAGCCTCCGGGTTCAAGAAATGCACTAAGTGTAGCAGTACTATTTGTTACAGATACCCATGAATGGTGCCTTAAATGTTTGGGTCCTGAACACTCCATTCCGGATTGTCCGTCCTGCTCTCTAATGTCTAAACGGGGTTTACAGAACCGAGCAGCTAAGCTCCATGTGCTGTTTCCCGCTGAAGCAGCGTCGGTAGCATCGACCTCTTCTAGGTCTTCTTCTCCTGATGGATCTCAGGTAACCAAACATAAGTCTAGCAGGTCCTCGAAGGGTAAATCTCCCTCTAAGCATCGAGATGCCTCCGGGCTTGCCCTCAAGGATCCTGCACCAGCCTAACAACCCCGGTGGGAAGCTCCGGCTTCCAAAGCTCCTCCTATGGGGTTACAAGTTGACACTGATGTCACGGCCTCGACCGATCACCTGTTAGAATGCTCTGGGGTACCGGCACAATCTCCCAGTACCGAACTCCAGGCATTCATGGCGTCGATGGATCAGAATGTTCTGTCCATGCAGCGGGCTATCACCGCCTTTATTCAAGCTGCGATGCCGACGGTACCGCAACAAGCTCCGTTGTCAGTATCTGCTCCGGCACCAGCGCCGATACTGGTACCGATTGCATCGACATCGACCAGGATACCAGCTGCAGCGGTTCCTTGTCCAGGGCTGTTTCTCGGTACCGATCCGGTACCGAGGACACCCGATGTCGATACCACTCGATACCTGTATCGAGCGTTGGAAGAGCACCCTGACAGGCGGTACTTCGATTCCTCTGGTGATTCTGATTTATCAGATGAATCTCCTGAAGTATCCATAGCCCTTCCTGAAGAGCCTTCTCCAAAAAGAAGAATGTCTCCTCCAGAGGACTTGTCCTTTCAAGACTTCATAAGAGAAGTAGCTAAAGGACTTTCTATTTCAGTAACCTCTGAATCAGAGCCTAGAGCAAAAAAAATAGATATTTAAGGATACTCTAAGGCTCCTAGAGAAGCAGTCACCTTACCAATTCATGAGATTCTTTATGAACACATGATTGATTTATGGGAGACTCCTCTCACTCTCTCTCCTCATTCTCGCAGGTTGGACACTATGTATCGTGTCCCTCCCTGTCCTGGATTTCAAAAAACTCAGCTTCCTCACCATTCCATTGTGGTGCAGTCAGCTATGAAGAGGATAAAGAGTACAAAGAGACACTCTTCTGCTCCTCCAGGAAGAGAATGCAGGACCTTGGATGCTTTTGGTAGGAAAATCTTCCAAGCCAGTATGCTTATTGCCAAAATCAACTCATATAGTCTTTACATGGGTATGTTTCTAAAAGAAGTTGCAGAAAAGCTGCACACTTTCCTCCCTTTTCTTCCAGAGGATAAAAGGGAAGAATTCCTCACTTGGCTTAAGCATACTCAAGACATTTCAAAGTTTTCCAACAGGGCAGCCTTTGACTCCTTTGAAGGTGCCAGCAGAGCCTCAGGCATTGCCATAGCTGCTCACAGAATTGCTTGGCTCCAGGATTCTGATTTAGAACCCTGGGTTCAAGATGGCTTAGGAAATCTGCCCTGTACAGGTGAAAATCTATTTGGCAAAGAGTGGCAAATCAATGCCACTCAAATTGATGCAGAGAACTCTGCTCTGGATAGACTTTCAAAGTCAACCTCCATTCCTGCCAAGAAAAAGACTTTTAAAGTGTGTTTTTTCAAGAAGGGCAGATTTCCTTCCACTTCTGGCCAACAATCTTCTACAGGTCGCTTTACCACTAAGCGTCAGCAACCTAAGCAGGCCAGGCCTAAGTCTACAGGGGCTGCTGCAACTCAGCAGTCCCAACCTCCTCGGGGTTTTTGACTTGATGCTAGAGAGCTTAGCCTTTCTGGCTCTACATCAGCCAAAGCCTCTCACCATTCCAGGAAGGTTAGCTCATTTTGCTCCCAGATGGGAGCAAATCACCTCAGAGCAGTGGACCCTCTCCATCATAAGAGGGCTACAAGCTTCATTTCTCAGATCTTCCTCCCCACACCATGGTGAGACACTTCAATTCTCCCACATCTCTTCTCGACCTTCTAGGTCAAGAAGTGTCTACCCTTCTTGCCCAAGGGGCAATAGAAGAAGTTCCTCTTCTTCAACAAGGGTCAGGGTTCTACTCCCCCTATTTTTTCATTCCAAAGAAGACAGGGGGATACAGACCCATCTTAGATCTCAGAGAATTGAACACATATCTATGCAAGGAGAAGTTCAAGATGCTTTCTCTGGGCACTCTCCTTCCCTACCTTCAAAGTCAGGATTGGCTTTGTTCTCTAGATCTCAAGGATGCGTACACCCATGTCCTCATCCATCCATCTCACAGAAGATTCCTACGTTTTCTTTTCCAAGAAAAACATTACCAATACAGAGTGCTTCCCTTTGGTCTGGCCTCTGCTCCAAGAGTGTTCACCAAATGCATGGCAGTAGTAGCTGCCTTCCTACGCACTCTGGGAATATTTGTATTCCCATACCTGGACGACTGGCTCATCCGAGCTCCATCTCAGTCAGAGGCCCAGATTTCCCTGGACCGCACAAGGCGCATTCTGCAGTATCTGGGACTTGTGGTAAACCTCCCAAAGTCTCAGCTTACCCCTACTCAGTCCCTAGAATTCGTAGGGGCCTGGTTGGATACCACCACTGCAAGGGCCTACCTTCCTCAGGCCCGTTGCCAACGTCTAGTACAGTTAGCCTCCCAGATTCAGTCAAGGAGCCACTTAACTGCCCGGGAAATGCTACAACTGCTAGGCCACATGGCCTCCACAGTGCATGTGGTACCCTATGCTCGCCTACACATGAGAGCAGCTCAATGGACTTTGTCCACCCAGTGGACCCAAGCTTCAGGAGCTCTCTCAGACCAAATAGCAACCTCCAAACGTCTCTTTTGGTCTCTCCAATGGTGGATGTCCACTCAAAATCTGTTGCTGGGGTCCCTCTTCCAACAGTTGTTGCCCCAGGCAACCATCACAACAGATGCCTCCCAAACAGGTTGGGGAGCTCATCTACAGGACCTCTCCACTCAAGGCACTTTGTCCCCACAGGAGACCTTTCTTCATATCAACCACTTGGAGCTTCGAGCAGTCTTTCTAGCTCTCAAGGTCTTTCATACCCTCCTCAGCTACAAGACAGTCCTCATTCATACGGACAATCAAGTAGCCATGTTTTACATAAACAAACAAGGAGAAACTGGCTCTGTCGCTTTGCAACGAAGCTTTAAGATTGTGGGCCTTCGCCAGAGAGCATCAAATCCATCTCCTGGCAGTATACCTTCCAGGAGTCCAAAACTCTTGGGCAGACACTCAGTCAAGTTCTGCTTCCACACAAATGGTCCCTGCACATGGATCAGGTACTCAGAATCTTCCAAGAATGGGGAACCCCAGACATAGACCTCTTTGCAAGTCCGTGGAATGCCAAACTTCCCCGGTTCTGTTCCAGAATTCCATGTCAGGGAGTTCAGGCCAAGGATGCCTTCCTCCTTCATTGGGATCAGGGCTTCCTGTATGCCTTTCCACCCATTCCCTTGATTCCCAAGACTCTGTTCAAACTCCAGAGGGATCAAGGATCTATGATCCTCATAGCTCCATGCTGGCCATGCCAAGTGTGGTACCCTCTACTTCTACATCTCTCCCAAGCCCCCTCCCTGGACTTGGGAGCTGCTCCAGACCTACTGTCCCAGGAGGAAGGGACTTTGTGGCACCCAAACCCCAAGTCCCTTCACCTCAGAGCTTGTTTACTGAAGGCCTAGACCTTCAAGGCTTGAATTTTTCTCAGCAAGTGAAAGATATCCTCCATGCTTCCAGAAAACCTTCCACCAGGCGTTCCTATGCTTTTAAATGGAAGAGATTTTCCATTTGGTGTGCTGAAAAGGGTCTTGACCCTTTAGCACTACCTTTAAATTCTCTGTTAGACTATCTCCTGCATCTGTCCAATGCAGGACTTAAAACGAATTCAGTAAGAGTCCATTTGAGTGCTGTTGCAGCATCCCTTAAGCCCATCAATGGACCACCTATTTCCTCTCATCCTCTCATTGCAAGATTCATGAGAGGCCTAACTTTAACTAAACCCCCCATTAGGCCTCCTCCAGTGGCATGGGACTTAAATTTGGTTCTTGGTCAGCTTATGAAGCCACCCTTTGAACCCTTAGCCACTACCTCCTTGAAATTTCTTTCCTGGAAGGTTATTTTCCTCATTGCAGTCACTTCAGCTTGCCGTATCAGTGAATTGCAGGCCTTAGTAGCTAATCCACCTTATACAAGGTTCCATCATGATAAGGTAGTCCTTAGGAGAAATCCACACTTTATGCCTAAAGTGGTCTCACTTTATCTTAATCAAGAGGTATATCTACCTGTCTTCTTTCCAGCTCCTCATGCATCCAGTGCAGAGAAGAGTCTTCATACTCTGGATTGTAAAAGAGCTCTTGCTTTTTACTTACAAAGGACACAGCAACATAGAAAGTCTTCCCAGCTTTTTGTTGCTTTTGATCCTTCTCATTTAGGACTTCCAGTCTCTAAGAGAACACTGTCCAATTGGATTGCTCAGTGTATTTCTTTCGCCTACCAGAGTAAGAACCTTTCTCTGGAGAGCCATGTCACAGCTCATCATGTGAGGGCCATGGCCACCTCTATGGCTCATCTAAATTGTGTCCATCGACCAGATCTGTCGAGCAGCCACCTGGGCCTCGGTTCATACCTTCACAGCCCATTACTGCTTGGACAAGGACTCCCGCCGGGATGCCTTGTTTGGTCAGGCTGTCCTCAAATACCTGTTCCATTCTTAAACAACTCCTACCCTCCTTCCCTGGATGGATGCCTGAGATCCATAGGAGGACGTAGAACCCTTCCCAGGGTCTCATATCCTTGGGGATCTCCCAGGCATCTTAGCTAAGGAGTCCCCATATGTGAAGACTCATTCCTGCTTGTTCCCAGAGATAGCACAGTTACTTACCTGTAACAGGTGATCTCTGGGAACAGCAGGAATAAGTCTTCACAACCCACCTATCTCCCCTAGGAGTTGTATCTTTCTCTTTCCTTTCCTCTCTCTCTATTGTCTCAACTTTAAACTCGAACTGAGGAGAGCTGGTTAGGAAAGGCGGGAAGGCAGCACGCAGGTGCTGTGAGATGCTCCCAAAAGCTTTCCTTTTTGGGAAGCTGGGGAGCGTTCCCGCGCAGGCTCCGTCGGTACAGACATACCCATATGTGAAGACTTATTCCTGCTGTTCCCAGAGATCACCTGTTACAGGTAAGTAACTGTGCTTGATCTTCATTGACATATCAGCATTTGACAGTCGACCACGGAACACTACTAGCAAGACTACAGAACTTTGGACTACACGGAGCCACACTGAGGTGGTTCCACTCTTACCTAATGGACAGACAGATACAGGTCAAGATTGGGCCCAACACATCCCTACCCATAAATCATGCAAGGTGTACCACAAGGATCCGCACTATTGGCTTTTATTCAACATCTACATCTAGCCAATATGCAGCATCATAAGAGCACGGGATAAAATACACAATCTATGCGGATGATATAATATACACACCAATCACCCTCGACAACCCAGACCACACCAAGATAACAGATTGTCGCACACACATGAACACCTGGTTTCAAGACAACATGACTATAAACTACAGCAAGACCAAGGTGCTAATCATCACATGAAACTCCGACTTCATCCCCCCCCCCCTCCCGTGACATCAAGATAGGTACCAAAACCATACCCATACAATCAGAAGTGAAATACCTCTGAGTGACCATGGACAAAGAACTTAACCTTCAGTCCCACATCAGCAGAACCACCAAAAATGCGTTCCACAGGATGAGACTAGTACGACGCCTCAAGCCCCTCCTAGCTCAGGAACACTTCTGCACAGTTTGTCAGGCACTAATAACCCCAATCCTAGACTTCTGCAACCCAATCTGGGCCTAACAAAACAGACACTAAGACCTTTGCAACTGGCATAAAATGCTGCAGCACGCATAATAGCCGGCACCACAAAACAAGAACACATCACACCCACCCTAAAAGAGCTCCACTGGCTGCCTATCAGTGCCCACATTTAGATACAAGACAATCATAAATGTTTTCAAAATCAGTCATCAGCTTTCAGCCTACACCCACTCATACAACCCGACAACAGCACAAGACCGAGGAGAAGAGGCACTTCCAACCGTGTCAACACACCTAAAGACATCAACAGGGTACGCAAGGACACCAAAAAACAAGCTTTATCAAAGGCGGCACACCAACAATCCGGAACGCCCTCCCCGACGAACTGCGTTCAACAGCAGACCGTAAGGATTTCAGGAAACTACTGAAGACGACCCTCTTCATAGAACACTACGGTGACATTACTTAAACCATGCAACAGACACCTCAATACCTACCCCCCCCCCTCATGTCACTATAATAGTAATTAAGCAAGGACCTGATAACCCATAGCATTGTAAATAGCGCACGCTGTAATTAGCACACCAAGAATCAACAATCGGACACTCACATGCATACACTACCCACTGCATGCGCACACTAGACACTGTATCTTATTGTTTGTTCAGACCGCCTTAATTGTAGGTTAAGGTGGTATAGAAATCCGTATAAATAAATGGAGTATCTCCATTTATCAAATGCAGGGCTTAAGACCAATTCAGCAAGTCCATTTGAGTGCTATTGCAGCTTCTTTCAAGCCTCTAAATGGACAACCTATTTCCTCTCATAGCGAGATTTGAGGCCTTCTTTTAACTAAGCCTCCCTTTAAGCCACCACCGGTGGCATGGGACTTGAATCTGGTACTTGGGCAGCTCATGAAACCACCCTTTGAACCATTAGCCACTACCTCTTGAAATTCCTTTCCTGGAAGGCAATCTTTCTTATTGCAATCACATCAGCACGTCACATCAGTGAATTGCAAGTGTTGGTGGCTGATCCTCCTTATACAAGGTTCCATCATAAGGTAGTCCTTAGGACTCATCCACACTTTATGCCAAAGGTGGTGTCAGCCTTTCATTTAAACCAAGTGGTTTACCTTCCTGTATTCTTTCCAAGGCCTCATGCCTCAAATGCAGAAAGGAATCTTATTTATTTATTTGGCATAAATTTATACACCGCTCCTTCCAGCGATCAGAAGCGGTCATTAGGTGGACAAGACAAGGGAAATATGTACAGCATAAATTTAGGAATACATTCTGATTAAGGTAGGGGGAGGCTAACAACCACAAGATCAGTTATACATTTGATTATTCAATAAATTACAGAATGAGCAATATTTGATTATTCAATAAATTACAGATTGAGCAACCAGTGAGGTTATAATTGTAGATAAAGATCGCAAAAATACACACAATTAGCAGAGCAATATATACATATAGACTTGTTTTGTTTTTTTTTTGTTTGTTTTTTTTTTATCAACCAAAGTGATGCATCAATTGAGAAGGTTCCTATGAACCTTATACTTAAGAGGTAGGAAGGCAGCATGGGAAGATATAGTTGGGATCAGCTAGGTGATGCCGTAATGTGATAGGAACAGGTGTGTTTTGAGATCTTTTCTGAAGGTGTGTAAGTCTTTGGTCTTGCGTAACTCGTGAGGCAGCCGGTTCCAGAGCATAGGTGCTGAGTACGTGAATGCCCGGTTGCTCGTCCGTTCTTTGACTGATCTTATGGTGCTGGGAACGCAGAGTGTGCAGGTTTGCAGTCCGTCAGCATCTGTTGGAGGGCTGAGTGGTGATTAGGGTATCGAGAAAAGAGGGGGATATCTTATGGATAATTTTGAATGTCATTATCAGCATTTTGTAGATTATTCTTGCGGGTATGGGGAGCCAGTGGAGCTCTATAAGAACTGGAGTGATGTGATCTGTCAGACTTTTATTCATAATAATCCTGGCTGATACATTCTGCGCCATCTGTAGGATGTTTAATGTTTTCTTCGGTAGCCCTTGTAATATGGCATTACAGTAGTGAAAGTGGGGAATGATGAGCGCTTGTGCTACTGTTCTGAAGTCAGAGTGGTCAATGATGCAGCGTAAGGGTTGTAGAACTTTCAGCTTGTGAAATATTGCTCTATTTGTTATCCGGAGGTGTTTGTCCATTTTTAGGTCAGCATCGATTAGTACTCCTAGATATTTAATCTCATTTTTTGAGTGATAAGTGTTTCCGTTCAGGGTGATTGATGGAGGAGGTATGAAGTCTTGTTTTCCTGATATGAACATCACTTCAGTTTTTTTGTGATTTATAGACATATTGTTGCATTGGAGCCAGTTTTGCAGTTCCTGTAGGCATTCTTCTAATTGGTTGAACTTGGGATTGTTTGTCAAGTTGTGTACATCATAATGTCATCTGCATATAGATGGTAGCTGATATTATGCTTTTGGAAAATTGTACATACTGGTTGGATGTAGACGTTGAAAAGCAAGGAGGAGATAGCTGATCCCTGCGGTATCCCTTGGGTTTGGGGGAACGGCTTAGCTTGCTCGTTATTGAAGCGTACCTGTTGCATTCTATTTGTTAGGTATGACTCAAACCACTTTATCGGTGTGCCGGTTATACCTATAGTCTCAAGTCTGCGCAAGAGTATTTGATGATGTACTGTGTCAAACACTGCTGATATTTTATTTATTTATTTATTTTATTTAGTGTTCTTTTATACCGCACTCTTTTTCATCAGCGCGGTTTACATTAAACAGAAATACTCATTGCAAGCAACAAACTGTGATGAGTTTACATATAACAGGAGAATTCAACTGGGAATTTAACTTTGGGAAACTTTGTACATATTTGTAAATTTTTGTAAAAACTTAGTACATATTTGTAATGAACCTGTATACTTATTGAGACTTTATACATATTTGTAAAAATATATCTATGAATATCAGTATGAACATCTTGTTTTTGTTTTCCAGTCCCTTGATGAGGTTGTCTAGAAGAGCTATGAGTAGGGTTTCGACACCATGGTGGGGATGAAAACCGTATTGATGATCGTCAAGGATTTTGTTTTCATCAAGGTGGTCTTGAAGTTGCTGCTGAGTTACCTTCTCAATAATCTTTGCAAGAAATGATATGCTTGATATCGGCCGGTAGGAGGTAGGATCTTCTTTGAGAGATTTATTTTTCAAAATAGGCCTAATTAGAGATTTTTTCAGTTGGGCGGGCATGATACCTTGCTGCAGGGATTGATTGACTATGTGCCCTATTAGATGAGAAATTTCATTTTTAGTAGATTTGATCCATTCAGCTGGACATGGATCGAGGAGAGATGTCGTAGTATGAAGATTTGAGATGGTAGTTTAGTTAAGATTAGTTTTTTGTCAATTGTATGGAAAGTAAACCATCCTTCTTTCAGGTTAGAGCTTGTGTTCTTACTGTCAGTCAGCTTTGAGGATGAGGCAATCACATTCAGGGTTTGGAGAGGATGGTTAGGGGGATTAAGTTTAGTAACATAGTGATCCGCCAGGTCTTGAGCCTTAATTTTTCCATTGCAGTTAAATTTAGGCAAGGGCTTTGTGAGCGACTTTACTAGGTCAAAAAGCTCTCTGGGTCTGTTAACGGCCTTGTTTAGAACTTTAGTGTGATGCACTTTTTTTGCATTGTTGATCTCATTTTTGTATTTGGCTAGGAGCTCAAGGTATTCCATCTTTTGTAGATCATTCTTGGTCCGTCTCCATTTTCTCTCCAACCTTCTTAAATCCTCCTTCATTTTGTGCAGCAGGAGAGTGTACCAAGGTTCTGTCTTTGTTTTCATCAGTCCGGCTGATTTCCATAGGGGTTTAGAGTTGTCTTCAATTGTAGAGAACCATTTTTGAGTTAGGTCTTCAATGTCGGTGTTGTCAAGGGTTGTGTTCATCAAGAGAGCTTATTAAGGTTTCCTTGTTGAGTTGTTGGAATTTTCTTCGTTGTTGATTAGGTGCGTCAGAATCTAATTTGTTTGTTGCAGGGCATGGGTAGATGGTGAACTGAATTTGGTGGTGATCAGACCATGGAACTTGGGTTATATGGGTTTTGGGTTGCTCAATTTGCGGTGAGCTCTTAGGAAGGAATATCAGGTCTAGAGTATTTCCTTTTGTGTGGGTCTCCTCTTGAATTACTTGATTATATCCGAGCTGGTCCATAGCTTCTAAGAAAAAGGTTGCCTGTATGTGTGTGATGGAGTTAAGATTGAAATTGCCCAGAATTATCTGGTATTTCTTAGCTGCAGTGGAGGAGAGGGTTCCCAAGGCGTCAGCAAGGGCTTCGTGGTGAGGTGTTGGAG
The DNA here is from genome assembly GCA_033557465.1 of Ichthyophis bannanicus. Classification (NCBI taxonomy): domain Eukaryota; kingdom Metazoa; phylum Chordata; class Amphibia; order Gymnophiona; family Ichthyophiidae; genus Ichthyophis; species Ichthyophis bannanicus. The sequence goes on along the minus strand of CM066050.1, from coordinate 121,800,701 downwards.
GTCTATACAATAGGCATATCGACAGGGTCCTATTTTCCACTCGGAGAATGTCAATTTCCTGTGTGGCAACTGTTGATGTGTTTGTAAGCCCGAGAGAGGCCCGTGCCATTATTAGGACTCTGCCTCCTTTTTTGTGCATGCGTGGACAGTTGAATATCACGTAGCCTGGGCTATTGATCTGGTTTATAATAGCTGTATCTGTGTTTGAGAGCCAAGTTTCGGTGATGCACAGGAGGTCAGGCCTATCATCAGTAATATCGTGTATGATATAGGTCTTACTCCTTATTGACCTTGCGTTTATTAGTATGCAAGAGTTGGGATTGAGATGGAGAGCTAGGTTGCAGTAGCAAATCATGCTTTATTCTCTTCTTAGACTTTGTCTTTGTCTGAATGGTAGGGCGAGTGTTGGGAGTCATTGAGGGTGGCCTTGAGTTGTGCTGGGGTATAGCAGTATTGACATGAGCGAGAGTAAAGAGTGTTGGGACAGAGTGGTACATAGTAAAACGCTGGGTGCAAAGAACAAGGCGTGTAGTAGAGTAGGATATGGTAGAAGATAGCATCAGATATAGACAATGCAAATGTTATGCAAAAATATAGTATCAGGACATACTTTGAGAGACATTGTACTACTGGGACTGAGGGAGTCACCTGCTAGAATATTGGAAGGGGTTCTTGGCTACTAAGTTGCCTCAAGCTTGTCAAGAGTTACCGAATACTTAGCTCATATACAAATTTTGTATCAAATGTTGCAAACAAGTGTTACTTGCCTAGGATAGTTACTTCTCTATTGTTAGTATGACATAAGCTACTTGTGTAAATAACAGAGCAAATGACTAATGCTGGTTATATACAAACTAAGATTACATTGGGAAACATTCTAAGTTAAGAACCATCAGTGGTATAGCAGGAAAGAGCCGCAGTTGGTGAGCCTCAGATCTAAAATTATACACCTAAGGTGACATCAGATAAGGAGAGGTTTTCAACTTACGTGCCTGAGAGGTTCAGGAAAGCATGTACACGCTATGATAAATCAGTCTGCTAGAGTCCCCAAGCGGTGGTGGATTATCCTGCATCCAGAGACAGTCAAAGTATCAAAGACTTTAGTGAGCTCAACCTGTGATGGGAGCTCAAGCTTTGTTGGACTTCTTCCTTCGCGATAGCCAGAAGGATTGTGGTTTCAAACAATCATACAAACAGTTCCAAGGATTGGGGCGGCGCACTTTGTGTTGACGGTCCACCGCCTAAGGGCCACGCCAAAGGGCCCTCTGGCGAGGCCACCAGGCGCAGGCGTGCCCGCGAGGGACGCCACTTTTAAGGCAGGCGGGCTGCTCTCTTCTCCCACTGCCCCGATTGGGCAGGAGTAACCGTGGGGGGTGCTGAGACCCTTTGGCAGCAGCGGCTCCCTCCGGAGGCGAGGGACGCCGCTTTTAAGGCAGGTGGGCTGCTCTCATCTTCTCCCACTGCCCCGATTGGGCAGGAGTAACCGTGGGGGGTGCTGAGACCCTCTGGACTGTAAAAGAGCTTTGGCCTTTTACTTGCAAAGGACACAGCAACATAGAAAGTCCTCTCAACTCTTTGCTTTTGATCCTAGTCATTTGGGACTTCCAGTCTTCAAAAGGACACTGTCCAGCTGGATTGCACAGTGTATATCTTTTGCCTGTGAGCCATGGAAGCCTCAATGGCTCATCTTCACTCTATCGACGACATCTGTCGAACAGCTACTTGGGCTTCAGTTCATACCTTCACAGTCCATTACTGCTTAGACAAGGACTCCTGCCGGGATGCCTTGTTTGGTCAGGCTGTTCAACACCTGTTCCTCACTTAATCAACTCCTACCCACCATCCCTGGTAGGATGCCAGAGATCCATCAGGGGAAGTGGAGCCCTTTCACAAGGGCACACAACTTTCTGGGGCCATCTTCCTGGCATCTGCAGCTAGGGAGTCCCTATGTGAAGACTACATTCCTGCTTGTTCCTGGAGATAGCATAGTTACTCACCTGTAACAGGTGATCTGGAACAGCAGGAATTTAGTCTTCACAACCCACCCACCTCCCCTAGGAGTTGTATCTTTCTCTTTCCCTCTTTTGTCTCAGCTATAAACTCAACTGGAGAGGGACAGTTGGGGAAGGCAGCATGCAGGCGCTGTGGGATGCTCCCAAAAGCTTTCCTATTGGACACTGGGGAGCGTTCCCATGCAGGCTCCATCGGTACCAACGATACCAATATGTGAAGACTAAATTCCTGCTGTTCCCGGAGATCACCTGTATAAGTTGAAACAAGGCCCTTGGTTGAAAAATTTTGAAGGTGATGAGTAGGAATTCTGTAAAACGGACTTCAAAATGTATTGTTACACTATGCAAATTTGTAGTTCTCGTTAAAACAGAAAAGTTCATACCTAAAATAACTGAAAGGCCTAGTGGACAAAGCTAGAATAAAGATGATCTGTGGGAGTTTCTTCCCTAGAGAGCCAAGGAATACTGTATAATCAGACTTAATGAAGAAGGAAATGCTGATTTCTTTGTACTTGTGTTATTCTGGCAGGTGATGCATCATTTTGACGCGGACACAAATAAAGCTTGAATGAAGGTCTTTGAGGTATGTGCATCTGTTGGGTACTGTTTATGAACTCCTATAAAGACAGTGCTTTCCCGACAGCTGTTCCTCGTGCTGCCGTAAGGTTTGGGCAGTATGATTTTAGGCTGTCGTAGATTAAAGTGGCCTTCTTCACTCAGATTGGCACTTGGGCAGGTGGCTGGCCACATGTGCTTTCTGAATTTTGCGGGATCAGACAGGCAAAATAAGAGCAACTTGAAACGTCTGCTGTTGGTATGCATGTATGCTTCATAGTGTGTATAGAACTACAAGCACAAGATCAGGTAAGCCTCATGCTTGTGCTGTAGTGCGTTCAACATTCAGGCATACACTAGCATCACATCTTTGCTGGCTGTCTGAACTAAAGCTATTTAGTAGAGAAACAATCTAATGGTTAGAGCATTGGGCTTAGATCCAGGGATACCAGTGTTCAAATCCTGCTGACTCTCCTTATAACATTGAGCGAGTTAGTTCACCTCCCATTGTCCTGGGAACAACTCTAGATTGTAGGCTATCTGGAGACTTTGTCTGAATGTAATGCACCCTGAGCTAGCAATGGAAAGATGTGAGCTAAATCTCAAAATACTTCCCATCCCACTTCAAGCCTAAAACTTCCCTTCTGACAACGGGTCACTATTGAAAGATGAGGTTTTCTGAGGTTACTCTTATGTTCTTGACTTTCAGCTCTGGTCTGCCTACTTTATTAGTAAATAGAGCTGTTGGTTCTTTAAATGGAAAAATTCAAGCTATTTAATTTTAATTCAGTCATTTCTATTCTCTGGAAAGCAGGGCGGTTAATCAAGTCTTGTAATAAAGACAAAGGGAGATGCAGGCATACTAGGGCTGAAGGCCCGACAGTCTGAATTGCCTGGATTTTTCCATAGCTCAGAGAAGCGCTTAAACCTCTGAGCATGTGTACTTGCTTCCTGCCTGTTTGTCTCCAGAGATCAGGTTTCTGACCGCATTGAAGTAGCCACTCTTCTCCCTTATCTCTTATTGCCTGCAACTTCAATTCCACTAGAAATTACCTTGCTTGGCTCTTCAACTCCTCGGCGATGATGTTGGTGGGAAAAAAAAAAAGTAGGTATGTCTTCAGTAGCAGACTGGCTATAACCTACTGAATAGGGCTTTAAACTAGATTCATGGGGGATAGGTGAAAGCCCCTGGAAATGGGTAAAAGGGGCAACATATAAAAAGTGTTTTTCCAAGTCATACTGCTAGACCAGTCCAGACAAATGGGTTATGCACCCCTGCCAGCAGATCTTGGAGACAGAGAATTCCACCAGAGCTCTGATTGGGTGGAGTCTGGTGATATACAGCTACCCCTAGGGGGTCCCTGTCAGTATTTCTCTGTCTCCAGCAGATCTGGATGCTTTTTTGTTTTACTCCTTCAAAATTCATCTGCTTTACATTCTGGGATTTCCTTTGATTCCTTCTGCCCCCTGTTGCCAGATTAATTTCTAGGCACCAGGGAGAGGTTTTCCAGCTGATCCCCTGTTTACAGTGGTGATCGCTGATGAGAAGGCTCCCCAGGACTAGTCCTGTGAGCTAGTTCGCTGGATGATACCCTCCTAAAATCTAGTCCCTGGGGCTAATTTTAGTGGTGAGGCAGCTGGCTGAGGTTTGTGCAGCGGTTTGTGGCTTCCCTGCACCATCAGTATTGTGAGTACAGCTTCTGTCTCTCTCCTCTGTGCTTGCAGCTCCCTGGCAGCCCGATTTTTGTTGGTGCCATTTTTGGTGAATTTCAGTGATTTTCTGGTGTGGACAGCCTCTCCCTGCCCTCCCTCACTCTTTTCTGGGGTTATTTTAATTTTTGGGTGTTTAATTTCTTCTTTTTTACTCCTTTTATTTTGCCGGCGGCCATTTTGAATCACTGAAAACCTCCGTTTTTTGGCGGGAAGCCAGCTTGCTCTCCTCTGCATATATTCTTCATGGCAGCTTTCCTCCTGCTCGTTTTTCCCAGAGATTCCTAGCTGGATGCTGGGAGTGTTGTCTTTCCTGTGGTTTAAAAAAAAAAAAAAATTCCTAAGACACGGACAACAGTTTTCAGCAGAGTGTGAGGGCACCTTTTTTTCCTGTCTTGTGCTGAAGGGCAGGATTTATCTTTCATTATGCCTTCTTCGGGCCAACGCTGCCTGGGGTGTCAGAAAAAGCACAAAGACCTCCAGAATCACCTGTGCACTGCTTGCTTGACTCACCCGGGCGAATCCTCGGCTGCTGTTTTGCCTTCAGACTCTTCAGTTTTTCCTCTACCTGTTGTGGATGGTCAGCTGCCTTCCCTGCTGCCTATGGAACCACGGGCAGCCTCTCCCGCAGCCTCTCAGATTCCACCGCTGTCCACTCCGGCAGCGCTGCCATCTGAGGAACATCTCCTTTCCCTTTTTCGCCAGGCGTGGTCCCTTTGGCGAGCGGAGTCTGCGGTGACAGGGACTGCGCAGCTGCCTGTAGCTCCGGGGAGCACTTCTCTGCCTTCTGCAGGCATGCAGAAACAGACTGCTGCAGGACATAAAAAGTCCCGCTCCCTCAGGGCATCTCAATTTCTTCCTGAGGAGGTTTTCAGTTGCCCTGAGGACAGAGCATCGGAAGAGGACTCTGCGGCTTCCTCGGATCGGGAGGATGGTGAATTTTCGCCCTCAGATTCGTCCTTGCCTACCCAGGACGATTCCCAAGACATTTGGCTTTTCCGGAAGGAAGAGTTGTCTGCCCTGATTGCCCAAGTGTCCGATGCGCTCCGCCTTACGGCTTTGGAAGAGCCCCAGACGGCTCCGGGTCAATCCCAGGCTGATCCTATTTTGCAGGGCATTCGCAAGCCCTCCAAATCCTTCCCCTTTCCTCCAGAGTTGCAGCAGATGGTTTCCAGGGAGTGGGATTCCCCTGATGTGCCGCTGCGTAACTCTCGGCTTAATCAGCTTTGTCTGGTCTCCTGAAGCTCTAGAGCAATGGCTGGCATACCCTAAGGTGGATGCCTTAGTCACAGGAGTGACAAAGCACACCACCATCCCGGTGGAGAGCGGAGCAGCGCTTAAAGATCTGCAGGATCGTAAGGTGGAAAATCTTCTCAGGACCGCCTTTGCTTTGTCGTCCCTTGCTCTCCAGGCGTCGGTGTGCAGGGGCTTGACGGCGCGGGCATTGCTCCGCTGGCTTCAGAGGTTGCTGGAGGACCCGTCCCACACCCGCCTCGAGTCGGCTACGGCGTTTAAAGGTCGCCTTCTCTTCGGCGAAGAGCTCGATAAGCTGGTGAAAGACCTGGGGGAAGTTAAGCCTCAACGCTTGCCGGAGGACAGACCTAAGGCGTCCTATCGCCGTTCGTCATGGTCACAGAATTTTCGGCGCTATTCCCGGTCTCGGGATGCCCGGAAGTTACGCTCTTTTAAATCCTCCCAGGGGGCTGCTCCAGCCAATCACTATGGAGCGCGGTCGCAGTCCTTTTGAGGAGCCCGTAGGGGCGCAGAGCCTTCCTCCTCCGCAGGGAAGTTCTCCACAGCCGGGCGGTCCTCCCGCTGACGGGGCGGGAAGCCCACTCGGGACGGGGCTGCTGATAGGGGGTCGGTTGGCCTTGTTCGCGCAGGAGTGGGCACGCATCACCACCGATCATTGGGTGCTCGACAGTATTTTTCCGTTATTCTCTCGAGTGCGCTCAACCCATCCCAGAAACCTTCGTCGTCTCTCCAGCAGCCTCCCCCGAGAAGCGGCGTGTCATCCACGAGACCCTTCGGCACCTTCTGTCCTTGAACACCATTTGCCCTGTGCCTCCTTGCGAAAGAGGTCGAGGTCGCTACTCCATCTATTTCGTGGTGCCCAAGAAAGATGGGTCCTTCCGTCCTATCCTGGATCTCAATGGCGTGAACCACGACCTTCGCATTCCTCATTTTCGCATGGAGACCCTTCGCTCAGTGATTCAAGCCGTGCGCAAGGGCAAGTTCCTGGCATCTCTCGATTTAGCAGAGGCCTACTTTCATGTACCAATCCGGGCTGACCATCAGCGGGATCTCCGCTTCTCGGTGCTGGGTCAGCATTTTCAATTTCGCGCTATGCCCTTCGGGTTGGCGACGGCTCCGGACTTTTTCCAAGATCATGATCGTCGTGGCGGCGGCCTTGCGCAAGCAGGGCATACGGGTTCATCCCTATCTCGACGACTGGCTTATCCGGGCCGACTCCCGGTCCGAAGCTCGCGAGACCGTGGCTCATGTGGTCCTCTTCTTGGAACAGCTCGGTTGGGTAATCAACCGTGCAAAAAGCAGTCTTCGGCCGACTCAGGTTCTGGACTTTCTCGGAGCGCGGTTCGACACTAGTCAGGGACGCGTCTTTCTAACGCAGGAGCGGGTTCAGAAGATCTCTCTTCAGCTTCACCACTTCTTGGACCAAGCGGCACCTCGGACGTGGGACTACCTGCAACTGTTGGGGTCCATGGCAGCTACGATAGATCTCGTCCCATGGGCGAGAGCGCACATTTATTTATTTTTATTTATTTTATTTTATTTATGCTTTTCTTCTATACCGCTTTTTCCCAAGATCAAATGCGGTTTACAGTTAACATTTAATGAACAGGGTTTTACATAGAACAGTGTTTTTTCTTTCAAACTATGTACAATTGACTTTTCATGAACAATGAACAATAACATGGAACATATAGTTATACAATTTTACAATTAGCATTGACTAGTAATGCTGTAACTATTTACATTAATCATTATTAAACGTAGAGTTGCATTATTCCTAAGTGTGTTGGGGTTTGTGGCTTTTTGATCTGTGGTTAAGGGGGCTCGTTGTGAAGGTGTAGTGTGGGGGTTGTGGGGGATTCATTAAGATTTATAAAGTGTTCTTTAAACAGATATGTTTTTAGTTCTTTCCGGAATGTCAGGAGACCTTTTATTTTGCGGAGGCTTAGTGGGAGTTTATTCCATAGGGTGGGGGCTGCATATGAGAAGGCTCTTGAGCTTGTGGTTTTATTTGTTTTTCGAATGGATTTTTTTATGTCTAGTGAGTGGGTTGCGTTTTGTCTGCGGGTTCTATGTTCTTTTGGAGCATGTATTAGAGTGGTTAGATGTGAGGGTGAGATGTCGTTGATAAGTTTAAATGTGGTTAGGAGTATTTTGTACGATATTCTACTATTTATGGGAAGCCAGTGTAGTTCGGCGAGGATGGGAGTTATGTGGTCAGTGAGGCGGGCTTTTGCTGTTACTCGAGCACAGATATTTTGAGCTCGTTGGAGTAAATTGGTATTTGTGAGAGGGAGGCCGATAAGTAGACTATTACAATAGTCGAAGTGTGGAGTGATGAGTGTGCTGATAACAGATCGGAAGTCATGCGTGTCCAGTATTGGTCGTAGGTGTTGGATGGTCTTAAGTTTATAGAATATGGTTTTCACTGTTTGTTTTATGTGAGGGAGCATACTAAGTTTGTGATCTATTATGATGCCTAGGTATTTTACTTCTTTTTGATTGGGATTATAGTGTTGTTAATTGTTATAGTTTCAGGGAGAGTAGTATCTGGTTTTCTTGTTACGAACATTGCTTCTGTTTTCTTTAGGTTGATGCTGAGGTTATTATTTTCTAGCCAAGTATTTGCTTCACTGATGCAGTCTAGTAAGTTCTGGTAGGTGGGATTGTTTGTGTTTATTGGTAGAGTGAGCATGATATCATCTGCATATATGTAGTGGTTGACTTTATATTTTTTAAATATATTTGTGATGGGTTGGAGATATAAGTTGAAAAGGAGGGCTGATAGTGCCGAGCCCTGGGGAATACCTTGTCCTTGTGTGAAGGGCTCTGAAGTGTCTTGGCCTAATTTAACGCGTATCGATCGGTTTGTGATGTATGATATAAACCATTGTAGAATTGTTCCTCCTATTCCTAGGCTTAGGAGTCTGTTAATGAGTGTGTTGTGGTGGACATTGTCACTCATCAGATGTGCAGCTTATAGGCAGTGCTTCTGTCTCGTTGGTCGCCGGTTTCGAAGGATTATCAGGTTCGCTTACCTCTGCCTTCGCAAGTGCGCCACGACCTTCTTTGGTGGCTTCGGGCGCGCAATCTTCTTCGGGGAGTGCCTCTAGAGTCTCTGTGCTGGCTATTGCTCACGACGGACACCAGCCTCTCCGGTTGGGGGGCTCATTGCGGCTCCACTTCAGCACAGGGGGTTTGGTCTCCTCACGAAGCCCGTTGGTCCATCAATCGTCTCGAGACGCGCGCGGTGCATTTGGCTCTGCTTCAGTTTCAGCCGCTTCTGCGGTAACGTGCAGTTCGCGTGTTGTCCGACAACGCCACGACGGTGGCTTACCTCAACCGCCAGGGCGGTACGAACTGTCCGGGAGTCTCCCAGGAACTGCGCTTGCTCCTCCCATGGGCGGAGGAGCATCTTCTGGCTCTCTCGGCGCAACACATCGCCGGCATGGACAATGTGAAAGCTGATTTTCTCAGCCGGCACTCTCTGGATCCCGGAGAGTGGTCCCTGCAGCCGGAAACGTTTCGTTCCATTGTTCAACTATGGGGGCTACCGGCGATGGATCTCATGGCCACAGCGCAGAATGCCAAGGTGCCCTTGTACAGGGTGAGCCAGTCAAACCTGTATTTTTGAAAAGGGCGGGAGAGCCGTGAAAGTGGGCGGAGCGAGTTAGCAAGGTTACCATTGTGTCCCCCACAACTAAGCATTTCAGTCGCCATGGAGCAGTGGTCTAAACAACGTTCATTCGCTGTGAAAGCGTTTTACCAAAGTGGTAGTTATGCAGCCGCTCAGCGTCGTTTCCGGACGAATTTTTAAATTAATTGAAATAAGCCAGTGCCGTCTGTTAATTCAATCAAATTGTGGGTGACAAACTTTGAAGCAATTGGTGAAACGAGAAGCAGAAGGGGTGGCAGTGCAAGATCAGTGCGAACTCCCGCGAATATTGACCGTGTGAGAGTTGCTGTGGAAAGAAGCCCTCGGAGATCGGCGCATCGACAGAGTGCTGCACTTGGCATGGCAAACACGAGCGTCCAAAGAATCTTGAGGTTAGATTTACACCATCACCCGTACAAAATTCAGGTTGTTCAGGCTATGAATGAAAACGATTTTGCATTTTTGTCTCAATCGGGAAGGACACCATCTTACTGGCGTTATTTTTAAACAGTGAATGTTGTTTCTTAAATGCTTTTTAATGTACATTAAGATAGTAACAATAAAATTTTGAAATATCCATCCGTTTATTTTTGACAGTCATTTCAAAAATGCATGTTTGACTGGCTCACCCTGTACTTCAGCCGTGGCCGGCACACCTTCTGTATGTCTTTCCTCCGTGGCCCATGATAGGCAAGATTCTCCAACGACTCCGGGAGCATTGCGGTCCAGTGATCTTGGTGGCTCCCGATTTGGCCTCGCCGGCTGTGGTATGCGGATCTAGTCCAACTGTCTCGAGAGTCGCCACTCCATCTCGGAGCCTTTCCCGGTCTCCTGACCCCAGGGGCCGGTGGAAATGGAAGACCCGGCTCCATTCTCGCTTATGGCTTGGCTATTGAACACCGCAGGTTAGTACGCAAGGGCTATTCGCCTAGTGTGGTCGCTACTCTGCTTAAAGCGCAGCGGACATCCACGTCCATGGCCTACGCTAGGGTCTGGCGGCTTTTTCACAGTTGGTGTTCCCAGCATAGCTTATCTCCCTGGCGTGCCGGTATCCCGGATATCTTAGCCTTTCTCCAGTCCGGAGTGGACAAAGGTTTGGCACTCGGTTCCTTGCGAGTGCAGGTCGCTGCATTGACTTGTTTTCGTGGGCGCATAGGGGGCGTTCGCTAGCTTCGCATGCGGACGTGTCTCGCTTCCTTCGCAGGGTTAAGTCTTCAAGGCCTCTGCTGCGTCCGCCGGTGCCTACGTGGGATCTTGCTCTCGTTCTTCGGGCTCTCGTTGCTCCTCCCTTTGAGCCCCTGAAGGCCTCTTCGCTCAAAGATTTGACTCTGAAGACGGTGTTCTTAGTGGCTATTACGTCGGCGCGCCGTATTTCCGAATTGCAGGCTCTCTCCTGTCGTGAGCCCTATCTCTCTTTCTCAGCGGAAGGTGTCTCTTCGCACTGTTCCTCCTTTTTTGCCAAAAGTGCTGACACCGTTCCATGTAAACCAGCCTCTCTTCCTCCCAGCCTTTACCAGTGCTCAGTGTGAGGGTAGTCGGTCTCCGTTACGGGCGGTGGACCTTAAGAGTGCTTTTCCGATACCTGAAGGTCACGAACTCATTTCGTACGTCTGATCATCTTTTCGTCCTGTTTGCGGGACCTCGTCGGGGCTCCGCGGCCTCTAAGTCTACAATTTCTAGGTGGCTCAGAGGGGCCATTGAAGCAGCTTACATTCTTCGGGGGAAGCCGGTTCCGGTGGGGCTCCGTGCTCATTCTACTCGAGCACAAGCGGCTTCATGGGCCGAGCGGTCTCTTGTGGCTCCGCTGGATATTTGTCGGGCGGCGACTTGGTCTTCGCTGTCCACCTTTGTACGTCACTATAGGTTGGACGTTCAGGCTCGTCAGGACAGCTGCTTTGGAGCTGCAGTATTGTCGGCGGCCTTGACCCCCCCCTTGAGAGCAGGTAGCTTGCGTACTGCCCGTTTGTCTGGACTGGTCTAGCAGTATGACTTGGAAGGTGAAATTTCACTTACCGTTAATTTCCGTTCCTGGAATACTGCTAGACCAGTCCAGGATCCACCCTGCTGTATGGTGCACTGCTGCTGGCACTGGGCAGCTGCCGACCGCTGTCCTTCCTTTTCAGTCTGCCTCGCCATGGGCGATCCATGAGTGCGTTGGTGCATGCTGACTTCAGTTCTGGGGAGTCTTTCGGCTCCCTTGTATATAGTTCCTTAGGACCCTCGGGGTGCGGTTAAGTTTCAGTTGCTTTTATACGTTACTGACAGGGACCCCTAAGGGTAGCTGTATATCACCAGACTCCACCCAATCAGAGCTCTGGTGGAATTCTGTCTCCAAGATCTGCTGGCAGGGGTGCATAACCCGTTTGTCTGGACTGGTCTAGCAGTATTCCAGGAAAGGAAATTAACGGTAAGTGAAATTTCACCTTTTAAAAATTGGTGTTACATTGGTGATCCTCCAATCTTCAGGTATTAGAGATGATTTTAATGATAGTTCAGATTACTAATAGCAGGTCTGCAATCTCATATTTCAGTTCTTTCAACACCCTTGGATGTAGACCCTCCGGCTCAGGTGATTTGCTACTCTTCAGTTTATCTAATAGTTGTAATACATCTTCCAGATGTATCGATATTTCTTTCAATTCTTCCGCACCTTTAAATACCATTTCAGTCATGGGTAACATCCCTACATCTTCCTCAGTAAAGACCGAAGCAAAGAACTCATTTAGTCTCTCTGCTATCGCCGTCGTCTTAGTGCTGCTTTCACCTCTTTATCATCTAATGGACCAACTGACTCTCTCTCAGGTTTTTTGCTACGAATGTACTTGAAAAGGTCTTTACTTTGCGTTTTTGCTTCTGCAGCAAGCTTCTTCTCAAATTCTCCCTTTGCCTGCCTTATCAATGCTTTGCATTTGACTTGCCAGTGCTTGTACTGTTTCCAGGTTTTGTCGTTTGGCTCTCTTTTTCATTTCATGAAAGATGCTTTTTTTTGGCAACAGCCTCTGACCTCACCTTTAAACCATGCTGGCAGTTTTTTGGACTTCCTTCCACTTTTCTTAAAGCATGGAATACAGCTGGTCTGGGCTTCCAAGATAGTATTTTTCAACCACAGCCAAGCCTGATGTACGTCTTTAACCTTTGCAACTGCTCCTTTTAGTTTTTTCTTAATTGTTTTCCTCATTTTATCATAGTTTTCCTTTTGAAAGTTAGTAAGGAAATCCACAGTACTATCTTTTATCTCTCCTCCACTATTTAAATCAAAGGCGATCATGCTATGATCACTATTGCCCAGTGGCCCCAACAATCTTATCTCTTGCACTAGATCTGGTGTTCCACTAAGGACTAGGTCTAATATGGCTTCCCCTCTGGTTGGTTCATGAATCAGCTGCTCCAAGAAGCAGTCATTTATTTCATCTAGGAACTTTATCTCCCTAGCATGTCCTGACGTGACACTGACCCAGTCGATACCGTGGTAGTTGAAATCACCCCTTATTACTGCGCTGTAACTTTTGTTAGCTTTCTTTGAACATTTCATTATCCATTTGGTCATTCTGGCCAGGAGGTCGGTAGTACACCCCCACTGCCATCGCGCCTTCCTCCCTTTACATGGAATTTCAATCCATATAGATTCTACAGCAGATTTTGTTTCCTGCACAACTTTAATCCTTTCTGACTCAATGCCCTCTCTAACATAGAGAGCAACCCCTCCACCAATTTGATCAGCTCTATCATTACGATATAGTTTGTACCCAGGTGTCAGTGTCCCACTGGTTGTCCTTCCACCATGTCGCTGATATTCTAATCATATCTAACCTTTCATTTAGTGCTATATATTCTAACGCTCCCATCTTATTTTTTTGACTTCTAGCATGTGCATACAAGTATTTTAGAGAATGTATTTTATTCATATTAATTTGGCTATTGGTAAACATGGGTAATTCGGGATCTTTAAGCTCTGTCTGCTCCATATTTGAGGGCATTTGGGCTAGTTTACTCTTTTGTGGAACCTCTCTGCTTTTGGTAGTATCCTTCAAAGATACATTCTTCCGAACCATCCGCTCTTAGGTGACTGTTGGCTTTCCCCTAATATCTAGTTTAAAAGCTGCTCTCTACTTTTTAAAGGTTAATGCCAGCAGCCTGGTTCCATCCAGGTTAAGGTGAAGCCCATCCCTTTGGAAGAGCCCCTCATTTCCCCAGAATGTTCCTGGGCATATGGTGTCCACTACATGTGGTCCCCTGTGCTCACCTACACATGTGAGCAGCCCAGTGGATCCTATCCTTGGACACAGGTATCAGGTCGTCTTGAGGGACAAAATCAGAAACTCTGCACACCTAATCTCATCCCTTCAGTGGTGGCAAATGCTGGAAAACGTTCTCTTAAGGTCACCTTTTCAGCAGCCCTTGCACCAAGCTACCTTGACGACAAATGCATCCAAGTCAGGTTGGGGGGCTCATATGGAAAATCTCTGCACTCAAGGTCTCTAGATCCAACAGGCCAACTTGTCTTCACATAAAGCTACTGGAACTCTGAGTTATTCAGGAACATCTGCGCTACAAGACAGTCCTTGTCCAGACAGACAATCAGGTAGCCATGTTCCTTGTGAACAAACAGGGTGTAACAAAGATCTACACTTCTGGTCCTTTGCAAGAAGCCTTCAGATTCACCTACTGGCGGTGTATCTCCCAGGCACAAAGAATCTCCTAGCAAACAAACTCAGTTGAGTGCTGCTGCCACATGAATGGTCTCTTCATTCAGAACAGATTGCTCAAATCTAGGGAACCCCAGATATAGACCCATTTGCAAATCCTCAGAATGCCAAACTTCCCAGATTCTGTCTTGGAACAGTCAGACAAGGGATGCTTTCCACCTCCAATTGGGTCAGGACTTCCTACATGCCTTGAGACAGGGGCCATATGATCCTCATAGCCCTATGCTGGCTACAACAGATGTAGTGTCCACTGCTTCTACACCTCTCAAGCCAGGCCTCTGGACTTGGTATGTGCTCCAGATCTTCTATCCCAGGAGAATGGGACGCTCTTGCACCCGAATCCTCAGTCTTTACACCTGATGGCATGGTTGCTGAGAGCTTAGAATTCCAGGATGTCAACCTCTCTCAATAGGTTAAGGATATACTGTTGGCCTCAAGGAAACCTTCCACAAGGCGGGCCTATGCCTAAGTGGAAAAGGTTCTCTATCTGGTGTTCAAAGAAGGAACTTACTCCAGTAACGTCTCTATAGGAAATGAAAGGATTATCTCCTCCCTCTTTCATCCTCTGGTCTCAAGACTAATTCAGTGAGAGTTCATCTTAGTGTCATTGCAGCTTTTCACAAGCCCTTTGGACAACCTGTTTCCTCTCAGCCACTTGTAGTGTGGTTTGAGAGGTCTAAACTAAGCCTCCCATTAAGCCACCACCCATGGCATGGGACTTAAATCTCATCCTCTGATAGCCTATGAAGCCGCCCTTAGCCACTACATCCTTGAAGCTCCTTTCTTGGAAGGTAATCCTCCTAATTGCCCTCACTTCTGCAAGACGCATCAGTGAGCTATAAGCTTTAGTGGCTGATCCTCCTTACACAAGGTTCCACCATGATAAAGTATTTTATTTATTTATTTATTTCGCTTATATACTGTGCTCTTCAGCATCAGTGCAGTTTACATGGAACATGGGGTATTTTACGGTGGGGGTTAACACCGTAATTACATATAACAGGTAGCTCAACTTGGATAACAGTATTAACTATTTACATTTGTAAGGATAACAGAATGATATTTACACATATATACAACACATGGAGGGTGGTAGTCCTTAGGATTCATCCTCACTTTATGCCAAAGGTGGTTTCACCTTTTCATTTAAACCAGTTGGTTTATCTTCCTGTCTTCTTCCCTAGGCCTCATACCTTGAGTGCAGAAAGGAATCTTCATACTCTAGATTGTAAAAGCTTTAGCCTTTTACCTTCAGAGAACTAGGCAGCATGGAAAGGCTTCTCAGCTTTTTGTTGCCTTTGATTCCAGCTACCTGGTATTACCAGTCTCCAAGAGAACACTCTCTCTCCAGGTAGACTGCATATCCTTTACCTATGAAAGTAAGGGACTTTCTCTCTAAGGTCATGTCACAGCTCACACAGTGTTAGAGCAATGGCTACCTCTTATGGCCAACCTTTGCTCTCTGTCCATCGATGACATTTGCTAAGCAGCCACTTGGTCCTCAGTCCACACCTTTGCGGCCCATTACTGCTTAAGACAGGGAATCCCATTGAGATGCTTCCGTTGGCCAGGCTATTCTCAAGCATCTCTTTCAGACTTAGAACTACACCCCCCCCCCCATCTCAGGTTTTGATACTAGAGATCCTTGGGAGGAATCATGACACACCTCCAGCCTGGGTTTAGCTGCTCTGTGGTCATCTCCCTGGCATCTCTAAGCTTGGGAGTCCACATATATGAAGACTACATTCCTGGTGATAGTGTAGTTACTCGCCTGTAATAGGTAATCTCTAGGAACAGCAGGAATTGAGTCTTCACAACCCACCCACCTCCCTTAGGAGTTGTGTATCTTTCCTTTTCGTCTCGACTACAAATCCAACTGAAGAGGGAGAGTTAGTAAGGCAGCAGTGGGATGCTCCCAAAAGCTTTCCTATAGGACACTGGGGAGTGTTCCCATGCGGGCTCCATCAGTGCTGACAGTATCCATGTGTGAAGACTCACTTCCTGCTGTTCCTGGAGGTTACCTGTTACAGGTGAGTAAATATGCTTTTCCACCACTCAAATTGTCAAGCATATTCGCAGTAGTTGAAGAAACTCCAAGATAATCTTCAAGCATGCCAAATTGTATCTGAACATGCTAGTTTTATGAAGGAGTGTATTAGCTGCTTACAGGTACAGTATCGGCTTTTACCACATTCTCTAGCAGTCAATTCCAGAGTTTGATTATGCATTGAATGAAAAAATATTTTCTCCGATTTAATCTTAAATGGGCTGTATTGTAGCTTATTGCATGTCTCTCCCCCACCCCCAGTAAACAAATGATGTTTACCTCTTCCATTCCACTCATTTTATAAAACTCTGGTCTTATCTCACCTTAGCTGTCTATTTCAAGCTGAAGAGTTTAAGCCTTTCCTCAAAGGAATATCTTTCCATTTCCTTTATTTTGGTAATTCTTCTTTGTAGTGGTGGTTTTTTTTGTTTTTTTCTAATCCTGCTATATCTGTTTTTAGATATGGCAACCAGAAGGGCACACAACATTCAAGATGCAGCTGCACCGATGGAGCAATTCAAAGGCATAATATCTTGTTTTATTCTCCATTCTTTTCCTAATTTAAAATTATGTTCTATTATACTTGGGTTCAATGTAAAATATGTTCTTCTGATACTTGTACACCACCTAAGTTATGTTTTGCTATAGATGTGTTCCATGTATAACTTTCTTGACTTTAAGATAAGGTGATATATAAAACTTCATAAATTAACGATTTCTAGCATTCTTGGCCACTGCACACCAAGCAGAGTTCCAACTGTTATCTGTGATGATGCCTAGACCCTTTTCCTGGGTGGGGATTCCTAATGTGGAACCTTAAGGGGTGTGTGTATATAGTGTAGTGTAATTGTAATTTGGGCTTGTTCTCTAAATGCATAACTCTGAACCTGTCTACATCAGAGTATCTAAGAAAGATCATATCACACCCATCCTGAAACATCTTCATTGGCTCCCCATACAGTCCAGACTATCTTTCAAAAGTCTGCTCTTTACTTTCAAATCAATCAATGGGCT
This sequence comes from Ichthyophis bannanicus, assembly GCA_033557465.1. Lineage (NCBI taxonomy): Eukaryota > Metazoa > Chordata > Amphibia > Gymnophiona > Ichthyophiidae > Ichthyophis > Ichthyophis bannanicus. Next base: position 121,783,748 of record CM066050.1, on the reverse strand, counting down.
AGCCTCTACATCATTAGCTGAGCTTATCCATACCACATCATCCAACATGTCCAGGAGATCGGCAGCAATCAACACCATTAGAAGTCCCAAAAGAAATAACCCAATGCACCCATGCTACAGTTAAGAGCTTTTAAACTATGTGCACCGAGAAGCTGGAATTCTCTTCCACCCAACATGTGTGCAATCACTGACTTGGTCCAATTTAGGAAGGCAGTGAAACATTACCTATTCTTTCAGTACTACAAAATAGACGAAGATACAGTAGTCACCCGCAGTCTAATATGGATATTATGTCTAAATCTACCCTATAAGACACTCATAAGTATAACCTGTATAATATGAAAATCCAATGTAAATAGTTACCCTAACTTAACCAAGTTTTGTTTCCTGTAAACACAGTTCATTATGTGCAACGTGTATGTTATGTTTTATGTAAACTGCACTGATGTCAAATAGTGTGGTATAAAAGAAATGTAAGTAAATAAAAAATACATTAAGTTTCATATGCTATTTGGACACCCTGTCTCAATTTCTTAAGGTCCTCCTGCAGTTTTTCACAGTTCTCTTGTGTTTTAACTACTTCAAATTTTGTTATGTGTAGACTTCATCACCACCTCATTGTTCCCATTTAAGAATATAACATAAGTCATTTGTGATTATTTTAAAAAGTAGAGGGCTCAGCACAAATCCCTGTGGCACTTTACTATTCATTTTTCTTCATTAAGAAAATGGGCCATTTTGCCTGTCTTTTCTAATTTCGAACCAGTTTCCCAATCCACAATAGCACACTGCCTATGAAGAGTAGTTACTCACCTGTAACAGGTGTTCTCCAGGAGCAGCAGGAATCAGTCCTCACTTATGGGTGACATTGGTGCCAACAGAGCCCTCGCGGAGCAATTTTCCCCAGCTTTCGAAGAAAGCCTTTGGGACTTGCAGCACACATGCGCAGTCCCCTTCCCGCCCAAGGGTGCCATCTTGCTCAGTCTGATGACATAGCAAAAAGACAGCAAAAAAAAGTTAGCAAAAACATAAGAATGACTGCAACTCCAAGGGGAGGAGGGAGGGTAGTGAGGACTGATTCTTGATGCTCATGGAGAACACCTGTTACAGGTGAGTAACTACTCTTTCTCCAGGACCAAGCAGGAAGTCAGTCCTCACTTATGGGACTCCCCAGCTTAAGGCTACCAGAGGCCTCAAGCTCAACAGTACAGAAGGAAGGAATCTTCTCTGAATACGAATCCGGCCGGTAGCCCAACACCAGGGCTGGAGGGTAGGAGTTGCCTAAACCTCAAAGAGATTGTGGAGGACTGCCTGTCCGAAAGCACTGTCCCTACGGGACTCCCTCTCCAGACAGTAATGAGCCGCAAAAGTCTGGCTTGAAGACCAAGTAGCAGCCAGGCAGATGTCTGCCAACGGAACAGAGCAGAGATGAGCCACTGACGCAGCCTTCGCCCTGACATGGTGAGCCGTGACTCGACTCTCTAGGGAGAGGCCAGCTGCCCCATAAGCCCAGGCGCTACAGTCAGCTACCCAGATGGACAAAGTACGCTTAGAGACAGGTACCCCCAACCGATTGGGGTCAAAAGATACGAAAAGCTGGACAGCTTTTCTATGCTCTCGCGTACAGTCAAGGTAGAAGGATAAGGCTCTTCTACAGTCCTGGGTATGCAGAACAGTTTCAGCTCAGCTGGTATGCGGCCTGGGAAAGAGGGTCGGAAGAACCACCTCGTGATTGATGTGAAAAGGGGAGACCACCTTTGGAAGAAACTTAGGGTGAGTCCGTAAGACTACCCTATTCTTGTAGAACCTAGTGTATGGGGGCTCCGACACTAGGGCCTGTAGTTCACTAACGCACCTAGCGGAGGTAAGGGCTACCAAGAAGAGTTTTCCAGGAGAGGAAACGAAGAGGGCAGGTAGCCATGGGTTCAAAAGGCGGACAGGTAAGCCTTTGCAAGACCACATTGAGATCCCAGTCAGGAGCTGGAGGGTGCAACGGAGGCTTAAGCAGAAGAAGGCCTCTGAGAAAACGTGCCACCAAGGGGTGCGAGGAAAGAGGCTGGCCCTCCACCGGCAAATGATGTGCAGAGAGAGCACTGAGGTGGATTCTGACAGAGTTGGATTTGAGGCCTAGATCGGAGAGGTGAAGCAACTATTGCAGTACCACCGATACTAAGCAGGCGAAGGGGTCCTCAGAGCGCAGAGAACACCAGACCGAGAAGCGACGCCATTTAAGGGCATATGATTTCCGGGTGGAAGGTCGCTGAGATGCCAGGACGACAGCTTCCACCTCCGGAGGAAGTAGGAGCGGAGCTAGGACTACCCTTTCAGCAGCCAGGCCATCAGATGAAGGGCCCGGAAGTTGGGGTGCAGGAGAGTACCCTGATCCTGGGTCAGGAGATCGGGCTGAAACCCCAGAGGAAGAGGGGTGTCCACTGCTAGTTACAGGAGTAGAGGGAACCAGGGTTGTCTCGGCCACCTGGGCGCTACCAGGATCACTGAGGCCCTGTCCTGGACAACTTTGAACAGCGTCCGGGACACAAGTGGCGTGGGAGGAAAGGCATACAGTAGGCCCGTGGACCACAAGATGAGGAAAGCATCCGGCACTACTCAGAGAATGCGGGTGCCGGGAGCAGAACCTGGGAAGTTGCCGGTTTAGAGGACTGGCAAAGAGATCCACAGTGGAGAAGCCCCACCGGCGGAAGATCTGCTGGACAACTACAGGGTTCAACCTCCATTCATGTGGCTGCAGAATCCGGCTCAGTTTGTCGGCCAGGCAATTTTCCTGCCCGGGCAGGTAAACAGCCTTGAGGAGGATGTCGTGGTCGACTGCCCAAGAGCACAGTCTCCGAGCCTCCTGACATAAAAGGAGGGAGCCCGTGCCCCCCCTGTTTGTTCACGTAGAACATGGCAACCTGATTGTCCGTCTGTACCAGTACAGACTGACGAGAGGTGAGAGAAGGTCCACAGAGCTAGGCGGATCGCCTGCAGCTCCAGGAAGTTTATCTGTTGAGCAGCCTCCCAAGGTGTCCAAAGGCCTAGAGTGCATGTTCCCTGGCAATGCGCTCCCCATCCCAGGAGAGAGGCATCTGTCGTCAGCACTTGGGAAGGTGGAGGAGACTGAAAGGTTATGCCGAGTACCAGATTGGGCAGGTGAAGCCACCATTGCAGAGAGGAGACCAGGCGGTCGGAGATTTGTATTAAGTCCATCAGGCTCTCTGTGGCCTGATGCCATTGAGTGCGAAGGCTCCACTGAGCAGGTCTCAAATGTAGACGGGCATTCGGAGTGACATGAACCGTGGAGGCCATATGACCGAGCAGTTGCAGGAATTTTATTTATTTATTTATTTCAGTTTCTTATATACCGCGCTATTTAGAATCAGCACGGTTTACATCATAACAAAATGACCATTACGACAAACTGTCAGGTTTTACATTGAACAGGAGTACAAACTTGGATAACTGGGTTAACTATATACATAATCTATCTACACTGCAGTGTGAGGGCATTTCTAGATTGTCTGGCAGAGACTGGTGACGTGCTGTGGAACCTTGGAACCTGCCGGCCAGAGCTATGAGCTTGTTGGCCCGTTCCAGAGGCAAGAAGGCACGAGCCTGCAGCGTGTCCAGCCGTGCTCCTATGAATTCGAGATCCTGAGAGGGGAGCAAAGTGGACTTTTCGAAGTTTATGACGAAGCCCAAGTGCTGAAGCAGAGCCACTGTGCGTTGAGTGGCCCGAGTGACCTCTAGGGAAGACTGTGCCTGGATGAGCCAGTTGTCCAGGTAGGGGAAGACGAAGAGGCCTTGAAGCCTCAGGAAGGCTGCCACCACTGCCAGGCATTTTGTGAACACCCTGGGAGCAGAGGATAGGCCAAAGGGCCATACGCGGTACTGATAATGATTCCCTGCCACCACAAATCTTAGATATTGCCGGTGGTCTGGATGAATAAGGATGTGAGTATAAGCATCCTTTAGATCCAAGGAGCATAGCCAATCTCCCTGCTGGAGGTAGGGCAGTTGGATTCCAAGGGTAAGCATCTTGAACTTTTCCCGTTGCAGGAACTTGTTGAGGTTACGTAAGTCCAGGATTGGTCTGAGGCCTCCTGTTCTTTTTGGTATCAGGAAGTACCTTGAATAAAACCCGTGACCCCACAGGTGTTGGGGCACTGGCTCCACAGCCTGTTCCTGAAGCAGACTTTGTAGCTCCTGAAGGAGTAAGTCCTTGTGCAGAGGGGGTCTTGGAGGCTCCCCTGGAAAGTAGGAAGGAGGCACCTGGTGAAAATGTAAGAGGTAGCCCTTTTGAACCACCTGCAGCACCCAGGAATCGGATGTTATGGCTGAGCACCTGTGGGTAAAGTGGGTCAGCCGGCCCCCCATGCTAAGCGGAGGGGGAGAGGCTATGCTGGCATAGTCAAAAAACCCCACCCTGCTGAGCAGGGGCCTGTGTAGTGGGCTTGGGGGCCTTCTGCCTACAGGACCCTTACCCTGTCCCTTAGCCTGCTGGCCCTGATGGGGAGCTGCTGAGGCTTGATATTGTGGGTGCTGTTGTTTATAGGCAGACACCTTCCTCGGGTAAAAGGGCTTTTTCCCCGAGCTCTTCCTCTTCTGTGAAGGGGCAGAGGTTTTCCAGGATAGGCGAGTTCTGGTGAGAGTCTTGGACTCGAGTTCCGCCGCCTTTTCAGCCATGGGCTTGCCAAAGAGGTTTTCACCTCTGCAGGGGACATCTACCAACTTGTCCTGCACCCATGGCTTGAGGTCGGATGACTGAAGCCAAGCACCAATGCCGGCTCCGGCTACTCGAGCCGATGCTTCGAAGCCATCGTAGGCTGCTCAAGAAATAAACTTCAAGCACTCTCTGATACCAGTGGACAAGGCCTGGAACCTCTGCAAAGGTTCCTCAGAGACCAGCAGAGAACCTGGCAATTTCTTTTGCCAGGTCTCGGAGATACATGCCCATATATAGCTAGTATGTCTGGACTCAGCAAGCAAGCATAGAGCCTTGGAAGCACTTCCTACCGAGGGCATCCAGGTTCCGGGCCTCCTTACCCTGAGGCACCGAGGAGTGCATCTTTTGACTCTTAAGTCGATGCATGGCCGATTCCACCACCATGGAATGGTGCGGTAGTTGTGCTTTCTGGAACCTGGGGCTCTTGCGGACTCGATACATGGAATCGACCTGCTTGCTTAACACCGGTGTCGAGGCCGGGCTCTCCCACATGCGGAAGAGCAGCTGCTCCAGCATCGGAGGAACCGGTACAGTAAAGGCCTCCTTTGGGGGAAGAGTCATACTGGAGGGCCTCGAGCTCTTCGGCTCCTCCTCCGGATCTGCGGGGAAGGCCAAAGCCTTGGCCATGTCCCTCACGAAATCGGAGAACCGGGTATCCTCCGGGGGGGGGGGGGGGGGAAATCGTCTCTGACTCGGGCGAGTCGGAGGGGACGCACCGAGTCTGAAAAGAACCCGGTGACTCATCCTCCTCCATGTCCCAGCCTGACTCCTCCGTGGAGGAATCAAGTGGCTCCGTGCAGGCGAGTGCCGAGGACCTCCGCCCCGACGACCTCGGTCCTGAACGGGAGGCCGAGGATCGACTCGTGCTCCTATGGACTTGAGGATTGGTTCGGCCTCCGGGGTCGACTTGGACGTCCCGGTGGTTGGGGCAGCTACACTGGCGAGGCCAGCCATCAATGCCCGCTGCTGGTCCATGAAGGCAGCAATACTGCTCTCCAAGGCCGTCAATCTGAGACCAAACTCAGAAGACCCAGCAGGCCCCGACGGCGGCTCCCTCGGAGGTGAGTCCAGGAGGACTACAGTACTCAAGTGTCCAGGAGACTCCACTTCGAGATGAGGATGCTTTGAAGGCCTCTCTGCCTCCGAGGACCCAGGGCGCCTGACAGGGCTATGCGACCTGGCCCCTGAGGGACCAGGAGCATCCTCCGACGCCCTCACAGGTTTCTTCTTCCGATGATGTTCCCGGGCGGGAGACCCCCGCTCAGAGGAACTCCGACGATGCTCTGGGCCGGCTTCACGAGATGTCGAAGCCTCTGACGAGGTCCGGGCCCGACCAGACACGGAGTCAGAGAAGATTCGCTCCTTTTATGACTGCCGACTCAACGCCTTCAAGGACATTTTGTTGCACGGACCACAACTCATCGAGTCATGATTGGGTCCGAGGCAACGGAGGCAGCAGTCATGTGTGTCGGTAAGAGACATAAGTCTGGTACAGCGATCACACTTTTTAAACCCGCTGGCAGCCAGCGGGGGAAAAAGGGCCCCTGTGCGGTCAAAAGACAGTGCTGCCAGGGAAAAAGAAAAAAAGTGGCGGGAACGCCAGTTACAAAGGACAAAAACCGAAAAATGTGAACGGACTCGATATTGGAGTATCGAGGCCGGGCGGGAAAAGGACACGGCATCGAACTGAGAAAAACAAAATGGAAAAAAATCAACTTTTTCAGCGGCGATCACAAACTATGTCTGTAGGGCTCCGTGGAAAAAAGACTGAGCAAGATGGCACCCTTTGGGCGGGAAGGGGACTGCGCATGCATGCTGCAATTCCCAAAGGCTTTCTTCGAAAGCTGGGGAAAATTGCTCCGCGAGGGCTCCATCTGCACCCATAAGTGAGGACTGACTTCCTGCTTGGTCCTGGAGAATCCCCTGATTTTTTTTTGTTTTCCTCTTCCTCTTCAGGAAATCAAAAATATAGCAGATTAGTGAGACATGAATTTCCTTGGCTAAATCCATGATTGCTTTTTCCCATTAGACCTTATCTATATGTTCACTAATTGTTTTTTTATAATGCTTTTTACTACTTTACCTGGCAAACAAGCTGTAGTTTGCCTGGGACCCTTTTTAAAAATTGGAATGTGGCCAATGTAATACCAATCTTCAGGTGTTAACTTCAGTAATACAGTAGTTTATAAATTATTTTTTTGTATAAATCTAATTTTTTTCAGTGCCTTGGTACGTATCCTTCCATTTCTGGTAATTTGATACTTTTTTTTAGCTTATAAATAATTTGAGGTTTATTGATTTACTTTGATTCTTCTAATGCAGTCACTTAAAACTTCATCTTGAGAGCTTGTGCAAACCTTTTTTGAAGGGTGTAGCTCAGTTCTGTCTGTTTCTGCAGTTGCTTAGTTTTAGACTGAAATGTTAATTTGAGGGCAGGCTATGCACCGCATTGACTGTCTGCCAATACACACCCCACCCCCCACCCCCACTTTCTGCAGCCACAGAAATGAAAATCTGCGTCATGCAGCACAGGCTGGCAGCTGCTGAGGGTAAGCGAGTAGCAGCAACTTTTGATACTGCCCATTGAGCCCCAGCATCTTAAAGATAGGCAAGGAAAATCTTTATAGTGCAGAGCACTAAGCAGGCAGGATTGAAAATCGCTGCCCCAGTACTAAGCTGATAGCATCTGGGCACATTAGGGACTTAACACGGGTACTGCCTTCAGAAAATTCCCAGTTAACCAGGATTTTCTAGAGGCAGCTAAGGCATTTACATAAGTAACATGTAACTGTCTTTGAAAATTTGGTCCTTAAGGGCTGCTGACCTAGCCCCCTACGAGGAACTCTGAAAGACCATGTTAAAGTTAGTCACCACTCTGGGCTCAATATTCAGTGCCAGCAGCTAGTCAGTGGCCCTGAACTTAACTCAGATATTCAAAGCCAGGGCCATATCTGGACTCCAGCACTGAATAGCCAGGCTGCCCTGATTACCACTGCCCAGTTAGCTTCTGCAGTGGAAGTTAAGCCAGGGTTTCCTGCACCTGACTTGCTGTGTATTGCCAAGCTCCAGGACCCTGGTAGTGGACCTGCCCCTCTATTAAGGTTCTATAAGAATAGGGTGTTGCACTGCACACCCCCAAATTTCTCCTGAAGGTGGTATCTCCTTTTCACCTCAAGCAAGTAGCCCTCCCCACCATCTTTCCACTGCCTCACACGGGCAGGGAGGAGCTGATCCTTCATAGTCTGGACTGCAAATGGGCCCTCTCCTACTTACAGCAGCCTGTGTCCTATTGCAAAGCTCCTCTGCTTTTCATGTCCTATGACCATAGCAAACTCTCTGCTTGGGTGGTGGACTGCATTGCCCTCACCTGTGGGCGGGCAGGCCGGCCGGCCTCTCCCTTGAGCACTGGAACACAGTGCATCACATGAGGGCAATAGCCAAGAGTAGCCAACCTCCACTCAGTGCCAGTGCCTGAGATTTGCAAGGTTGCCACATGGTCTTCAGTTCATATGTTTGCAACTCACTACTGCCTGGAGAGTGAGTTCTGCAGGGACACTGCCTTTGGCAGGAGGTACTCCATAATATTTTTGGGGTGTAGGCAACTCCTGCCCTCTGACCCATCTGTGTTCAGGCTACTGGATAGTGTTGTAGAGTCCCTCAGCTGAGAACTTATCTTCTGTAACTCAAGTCTATCTGATTGGTTGCTGCTGTGGTTCAGTCCTCTGCTTACTGAAGCTAGGGTGTCCCATATGGAAGGACAGACTGCCTACTTGTTCCTGGAGAAAGTGTAGTTACCTCCTGCATCCCCCGAGAGTTTTCTATACGTGATATAGCTAGGACAGCAGTAAAATAAGGTAATCTAAGCAAGATCACACCCTTGGATGGGAAGAGGACCATGCCTGCGTGGTAGCATTCCCTCAAGGCTCTTTAAAAGCTCGGGAAATGCTCCGCTCAGACAATATTGTCACCCATACATGAGGGCTGAGTCCTGCTGTTCCTGAAGAAAGTGTAGTTACTAACCTGTAAAAGGTGTTCTCTGGGGACAGCAGGAATCATTCCTCACATATGGGTGACATCGGCACCGACTGAGCCCTTGAAATATTCCCCCGGCTTTCAAAGAAAGCTGTTGGGAGATGCTACCATGTATTTATTTACATTCTCTTATATACCGTGCTATTCTGCATCAGTGCAGTTTACATTGAACAAGGCATTATAACTTGGAGATAACCATTTTACAGGGAACATGGGCAATGGAGCATTATGTATGGTACCCTTCCCACCCAAGGGTGCTATCCTACTCAGTCAGGTCCCATAGCTAGAGTCCTACTAAACAGATGGCAAGGAAAGAAAGGAATGGCAATTCTTAAGGGGAGGGTAGTGAGGACTGCTTCCTGCTGTCCCTGAAGAACATCTGTTACAAGTGAGTAACTACGCTTTCTCCAGGAGCAAGCAGGAAGTCGGTCCTCACTTTTGGGACTCTCCAACTACAGGCTACTGCAATCTATAAGCAAAGCACCTCCAAGAAGCTGTGAGCAGATGCCAATGATCCAAAGGAAGCTCTGAGGCCCAGCTCCAGGTAGCTGTAGAAGGAGGTTGGAGGGCAAGAATTGCTCAGATGATAAAGCTGGCAGATGGTAAAATCAGCAACTCCAAGGGGAGGAGGGAGGGTTGAGAGGAATGATTCCTGCTGTCCCTGGAGAACACCTGTTACAAGTTAGTAACTGTGCTTTCTCTAGGAACAAGCAGGAAATCGGCCCTCACTTATGGGACTTCCCAGCTACAGGCCACCAAACACCCATTGCAAAAATTGGGTATTGTTTATTTACATTTGATATACCGCCCCCCATTACATCAGGGCGGTTTACAATACAAATTAAATTCGAAAAGGAAGTTACAATAACTGGATAGTTACAGGAGACAGGAAAGAACAGTAATAGGGAAGGAAGAGGGGGGTTAGAGGAAAAATTTATAGAGAAACATTAAAAGCTAAGGAAAAAAGATGGGTTTTGAGAAGGGAGTGAAATTTGGGGTAGGATTCTTCTAATCGGAGGGAAGTGGGAAGGGAGTTCCAGAGGGAGGGGCCCAAATAAAAGAAGGCTGATTTCCAGGTAAATTGTAAGTGAGCTTTGGAGGGAGCTGGGGGGGGGGGGTGAAGACAGTTGATATGGATGGAGCGAAGGCTGCGAGTGGGAGTATGGAAAGTAAGTAAATCGGAGAGGTACTGAGGTCGGGAAAGATATATGGCACGGTGCACTAATGTAAGGGTCTTGAAAGAAATCTGGAATGTGAGTGGTAGCCAGTGGAGATGTTGCAGAAGCGGGGTAATATGATCGCGAGGGGAGGCACGTAGTGTTTTGTATTAGCTGTAAACGGTGTTGTTGATATTGGGGAATACCAGCATAGATGATGTTACAAAAGTCCAATCTAGTGATGACCAGGGAAAGTAGAAGGGTAGTAAGGGCTTGAGGAGATAAGAATGGTCGAATGGCCCGAATTTGTCGGAGGCAGAAGAAAGAAAGAGTGCTGAGAAATGTGGGAGATGTGATCATGGAAAGTAAGGTTGCTATCGAGAATGACACCAAGGTAGCGGAGTTTGGGGACTAAGGAAATACAGGTGCCTGAAAAAGAGGGAGCAAGTGACGGAACAGGGGAACCAGATTGCAGTGGTCTTAGCAATACTGAGTACCAGACAGTTGGAGGCGAGCCATGAGGAGATTGAAGACAGACAGATTTCTAATGGAGAAATATCTGGGTGGGACAATGAAGTGTGGTGCAAGAGAAAGATGATATCGGCATAGTAATAGCCTGAAATCCCAAGTTGCTGAATGAGTACAGCCAAGGGGGCCAGGAAGACACTGAACAGTAAAGGGGCCAGAATAGAGCCTTGTGGGACACCACAAGTGAGGGGGAGGGGGTCTGTAGTAGAACAAGCGGATGTGACTGCAAAAGACCTGGAGAATAAGAAGGAGTGAAACCAGTGATAAACAGCACCACGGATGCCTGCATCCCGCAGACGAGAAAGACGACGTGAGTGGTCTACTAGATCGAAAGCGGCCGAAAGATCAAGGGATACCGCCACCGTGATGTTACCTTGGTCGTGGGAGGTGTGGATTTCATTCATGACTGCTGCAATAGTCGTCTCGACACTGTATCCGGGACGAAATCCGGATTGTCGGGGGTGCAAAAAGTGAGTGGAGTCTAGATGGTTTGAGAGTTGTGAAAAGACCACCTTCTCCAAAAGTTGAGGCGAAAGGGAGGTTGGACACTGGACGATAGTTTGCGGGTACAGAATGGTCGAGTGAGGGACCCTTCAGAAGGGGGCGGACTATAGCGTGTTTCCAAGGAAGAGGAAAAGTGCCACATATCAGGCTGGAGTTAATGATGGTCAGGAAAGGTTGAAGCAGCTCAGCGGGAGGCTTTGAAAACCATGAGGAGGGAACGGGATCCAGAGGGCAGGTAGTTTTGTGAGTAGTAGATAGTAGCTGGATGAGTTCTGGAGATGTGATATGGTAGAATTTGGCCCAAGTATGGGATAACAGCGGGGACGATGGGGGTGAGACAGGAGGAGGGGAGGTCAGGGCACTGCAAGCAGTAGTAATTTAGTCCGTGTACACCGACCACGGAAAGACCTGTGTCTGAAATCAGCACTCCAGTGGCCTGAACACAGAAGGGTAGGAGTTACCTAAACCCCAAGAAAGTTACAGAGCACAGCCTGGCTGAAGGCACTATTCTGTCAGACTCTTTCCAGGCAGTAATAGGCTGCAAAGGTATGGACTAAAGACCAGGTGGCGGCCTAGCAGAAGTCCACCACTGGGATAAAGCACAAGCTTGCCACCAACACTGCCATAGCCCTGACAGTGTGTTGTGATGTGGCCTTCCAGCAGGAGTCTCACCTACACATAAACGAGGGCAATATTCTGTCACCCATGTGGACAGCATATGTTTGGTCACCACCTCCCCCAGCCTACTGGGGATCGGAGATGAAAAGGTGAGAGGCTTTGTGGGGACCCAGAGTACACTGGATATTAGGACAAAGCCCTCTCACAGTCCAAGGTGTGAGGCCTTTGAAAGAAGGTAGGGAGCACCACTTCCTAGTTGAGATGGAAGGGTGACACTACCTTTGGTAGAAATTTGGGGTGCATGTGAAGCACCACTCTGCTCTTGTAGAACCTGGTATAAGGTGCCTCTGCCACAAGGGCCTGAGGTTTGCTAACTGCGAGCAGAAGTAAGCACGACCAGGAAAGCCACCTTCCAAGGGAGGTAGCCAGAGGTTCAAAGGGCAGGCAAGTGAGCTGCCCCATTACTATGTTGAGGTCCCATTCTGTTGCTGGAGGGTAAACTGGGCATTTTGATAAGAGCAGGCCCTGAAGAAAACAGGTCCCCAACAGTTGGACCAAGAGGGGCTTACCGTGCACCACCAGGGCACTAAAGGTGCACTCAGATGGAATTAGACTTGAGCCTGGACTAAGCAAGGTGAAGGTACTGTAACACCAGAGCCACCGGGCAGGAGAAAAAGGTCAGCCCCGTGTTCAGTGCACCAGACAGAGAACCTGTGCCATTTGAAGGCATAAGCCTTCCTAGTAGAGGCCTTGTGAGAGGCCAGCAGAATGTCTTCCACCTCAACCAGAAGGTTGAAAAGGGGGGGCCAGAGTCACCCTCTCATCAGCCATGCTGTCGGGCACAGGAGAGCGTGCCCCCTCCTGAGATAGGAGTCCTGGGGCAGTCTCCACAGTCAACTGTTGAAGCAGCAGGAACCACGGTTGCCAGGCCAACGAGGAGCCATTAGGATAAGTGAAGCCCTCTCACAGAGGATCCTGAACAAGGTCTTAGCAATTAGCGGCATATGAGGGAAGTGCACATGAGACCTTCCGACCATGAGGCCAGAAACATGTCTGCTGCCAACCTGGAGGGGTGGGCCTATCAGGAGCAGGACAACTAAACGTCTGAAAAGTTGACTGGCGACCCTGAGGTCCAGGTGCCACTTCTGCAGCTGGAGAACTCTGCTAAGCCTGTCAGCAAGCAGGTTGTCCTGGCCTGGCAGGTACATTTCCCACAGGATACCCTGTTGGATTGCTTATGAGCAGAGGACCAGTGGCAAAGGGTACAAGACCCCAGGCAGCCGCCCCTCCCCTCTGTGTCACCACCTTGTTGTCAGTCTGGACCAGCACTGGCTAGTGACAGAAGACCCTCAGGTAGGTGTATGGTTTTGAGCTCCAGGAAGTTGATCTCCTGGGTGCTCTCTTCTGGTGACTAGTTGCCCCGAGTGCAGAAACCTCTACAGTGGGCTCCCCAGCCAAGCAGGGAGACATCTGTGATGAGGGGCTTGGGGCCTGAAAAAGCATGCCAGCCTTGAGATGCTGGGGAGACTGCCACCAAACCTGAGAATCTGCCAATTGGTGGGTCACAAACTCTGTCCCAAGACCACTGGTCCCAGAGACATCACTGTGCTGCCCTCATGTGTAGGTGAGTGTCAGGACTGACATGGACCATGGAGGCACAGAGGGATGGTACTGTACATCCTGAGACGATAGGCTTTCTTGCTAAGGGACCAAGCCATTGCCTGGAGCGTGTCTATCCTTGCCATGATGAACTCCAGGCACTGTGTCCAGAGGAGGTAAGACTTGGGGTAGTTTGACAAAGCCCAAGTATTGCAGAACCTGGATGGTGCATGCGGTGGCTAACTGTGCCTCCCCTTTGTCGTTCCCTACCTGGATGACTGGCTCAAAGCCCTCCTGGAGCCGGAGGAAGGCTGCCACAACCGCCAGGCATTTTGTGAAGACTCTTAGGGCAGAGGCTAGGCTGAAAGGGAGCACCCTGTACTGAAAATGCCTACCACCAGGTTGTGGTGGATGAGGATGTGGGTAGAAGTATCCTTGAGGTCTAAGGCGCATAGCCAGTCTTCCTGCTGGAGGTATGGCAGCAATGTTCCAAGGGAGAGCATCTTGAACTTCTCTCACACCAGAAATTTCAGGTTGAGGATGGGCCTTAAGCTCCCTGTCCCCCTTGGCAGGAGGAAGTACTTTGAGTGGAAACCTTTACCTTTGAGATGGTGGGGTGCCAGTTCCACTGCTTTGTCCTCAAAGACCTGCCTACTCATCCAGAAGAAGGACCCAGTAGAGGGAAGACCTGAGGGGCTCTCCTAGGAAATAAAGGGGAGGTGTCCGAGTCAGGTGGAGGAGGTAATCCTCCATGACTACCCTTAGTGCCTAGGAATCTGTGGTGATAGACATCCACCTCTGGGCAAAGAGGGCCAGACATTCCTCCCCCCCCCCCCGTGGGCTGCTGATCTCCATAGGGTAGATAGGCCCGGGGGGGGGGGGGGGGAGTTTGACTCCTTAAGCGCAGCCTATGGTTTTGGCATCTGCTGCTGATGTGGGCCATGCCCTTGTCCCAGTCGCTTGGCCTGCTGACCCTGTTGGAGTGGGGGAGGCCTGTGTTTTCTGTAGGCATCTCCCTTCCTCAGGTGAAAGGACATTTTACCTGAGCCCTTCCATTGGAGATGGGCAGCCATCTTTTTAGAGAGCCTAGTCCTGAACTCTAGCTCGGCAGCCTTGTTACTCATAGATTTGCCAAAGAGATTCTCTCCTTGGCAGGGGACATTGACCAATTTGTCTTGAACCCACTGCTTGAGGTCTGACTGTAGCCAAGCTTGGTGGCATGCAACAATGTCCACCGCTACTCAAACTGGTGACTCAAACCCATCATAGGCCACTTGAGAGATGAATTTGGTGCATTCAGGGACTGCTTTGGCCAGGTTCTTGAACCGCTGCACGGGTTCCTCAGCGACCAGCTGAGAACCCAGCGAGTTTCTTCACCAAGTCTCAGGTACATGTCCATATACAACTGGTAGGCCTGGATACAGCAGATGAGCATTGAGCCCTGGTAGCACTTTCTACCAAGGGCATCTAAGGTACAGGCTGCCCTGCCAGGGGGCACAGAAGTGCATCTTTTGGCTTTTCAGCTGATGCATGGCAGACTCCACCACCATGGAGTTATGCGGCAGCTGTGACTTTTGGAAGACTGGGCTCCAGTGGACTTGATACATGAAGTGGAGTTGTTAATTCTCCAGGACCAAGCAGGAAGTCAGTCCTCACTTATGGGTAACGTCGCCGACGGAGCCCTCGCGGAGCAATTTCCCCAGCTTTCAAAGAAAGCCTTTGGGATTGCAGCGCACATGCGCGGTCCCCTTCCCGCCCGAGGGTGCCATCTTGCTCAGTCTTCTTTTTTCCGCGGAGCCCTACAGACGTAATTTGTTATTGCCGCTGAAAAAGTTGATTATTTTCTTTAGTTTGTTTTTTCTCGGTTCGCGTGTCCCCTCCCGGCCTCGATATCCTTATCGAGCCCCTTCACATTTTCGTTTTCAGTTTTTTTGTCCTTCTAACTGGCGTTCCCGCCACTTTCTTCTTCACCCCTGGCAGCACGGTCTTTCGACCTCGCCAGGGCCCTCTTTCCCCCGATGGCTGCCAGCGGGTTTAAAAAATGTGATCGTTGTTCCAAACTGATGTCTCTTACTGACACGCATGACTGCTGCCTCCGTTGTCTCGGACCCAACCATGACTCGGAGGGTTGTGGTCCGTGCAGCAGGATGTCCTCAAAGTCACTGAGGAGTCGACAGTCACAAAAGGAACAAATCTTCTCTGACCCCGAGTCCGGTCAGGCCCGGTCCTCGTCGGAGGCTTCGACGTCTCGTGGCTCTGGCCACGAGTATCATCGGAGTTCCTCTGAACGGGGGTCCCCCAACCGGGAACATCGTCGGAAGAAGAAACTTGCTCGGGCGGTGTCGGAGGACGCACCTGATCCCTCGAAGGCCGGGTCGCTTAGCCCCGTCAGCCGCCCTGAGCCCTCGGAGGCGGAGAGGCCTTCCAAACTTCCTTGCTTGGAGCAGGAGCCGCCTGGACACGTGAGTGCTATAGTCCTCCTGGACTCCCCTCCTGAACCGATGTCGGGGCTCGAGTCGGAGGCTGCCGGGTCTTCTGAGCTTGGTCTCAGGATGACGACATTGGAGCGCAGTATATCTGCCTTCATGGACCAGCAGAGGGCATTGATGACCGGCATCGCCAGTGCATCTGCCCCGACCACCGGGACATTGACACCCAAGTCGACACCGGCGGCCGAGTCGATCCTCGAGTCCGTACGTGGCCGAGTCGATCCTCGGTCGAGGTCGCCCTCGGCCTCCCATTCGGGACCGAGGTCGTCGACGCCGGCGTCGGGGCGAACCCCTGCCCGCACGGAGCCTCTCGACTCCTCTTCGGAGGCGTCAGGCTGGGACACGGAAGGCGACGAGTCACCCGGTTCTTTTCAGACTCAGTGCGTCCCCTCCGACTCGCCCGAGTTGGAGCCTCGGAGGCAATCCCCTCCGGAGGATACCCGCTTCTCCGATTTTGTGAGGGGTATGGCCAAGGCGTTGGCCTTCCCCGCGGATCCCGATGAGGAGCCCCGCGCCGAAGAGCTTGAGGCCCTCCAGTATGACTCTCCCCCGAAGGAGGCCTTTACTGTACCGGTCCCTCCTATGCTGGAGCGGCTGCTCTTTCGCATGTGGGAATGCCCGGCCTCGACGCCGGTGTTGAGCAAGCGGGTCGATTCGATGTATTGAGTCCGCAAGAGTCCCAGGTTCCAAAAGGCGCAATTACCGCACCACTCTATGGTTGTGGAATAGGCCATGCATCGACTTAAGAGTCAAAAGATGCACTCCTCGGTGCCGCCGGGTAAGGAGGCCCGTAACCTGGATGCCCTCGGTAGGAAGTGCTTCCAGGGCTCCATGCTGGCCTGCCGAGTCCAGACATACCATCTATATATGGGCATGTTCCTCCGAGACCTGGCGAAGGAAATCGCCGGGTTCTCGGCTGGTCTCTCCGAGGAACCCTTGCAGAGGTTCCAGACCTTGTCCGATAGTATTCGAGAGTGCTCGAAGTTTATTTCTCGGGCGGCATACGATGGCTTCGAGGTGTCGGCCCGAGTTGCGGGAGGCGGCATCGGTGCCCGCCGACAGGCCTGGCTTCAGTCATCCGACCTCGAGCCGTGGGTACAGGACAAGTTGGTCGATGTCCCCTGCAGAGGTGAAAACCTCTTTGGCAAGCCCATGGCTGATAAGGCGGCGGAACTCGAGTCCGAGACTCTCACTAGGACTCGCTTATCCAGAAAGACCTCTGCTCCTTCACAAAAGAGGAAGGGCCCGGGGAAAAAACTTTTACCCGAGGAAGGTGCCCACCTATAAGCAACAGCATTTTCAATACCAAGCGTCTGCAGCCCCCAATCAGGGTCCGCAGGTTAAGAGTCAGGGTAATGGGCCCTGTAGGCCAAGGGCCCCCAAGCCCACTACACAGCCCCCTGCTCAGCAGGGTGGGGGTTTTTGACTATGCCAGCATAGCCCCTTCACTCTGCACGGGAGGCAGGCTGATCCGCTTTGCCCACAGGTGGTCAGCCATAACCTCCGATTCCTGGGTGCTGCAGGTGGTTCAAAAGGGCTACCTCTTACATTTTCACCAGGTGCCTCCCCCCTACTTCCCAGGGGAGCCTCCAAGACCCCCTCTGCACAAGGACTTACTCCTTCAGGAGCTGCAGGGTCTGCTGGGGGAGCAGGCTGTGGAGCCAGTACCCCAACACCTCTGGGGTCAAGGGTTCTACGCGAGGTACTTCCTGGTGCCAAAGCGAACAGGAGGCCTCAGACCCATCCTGGACCTACGCGACCTCAACAAGTTCCTGCAGCGGGAAAAGTTCAGGATGCTTACCCTTGGAATCCTACTGCCCTACCTCCAGCAGGGAGATTGGCTATGCTCCTTGGACCTAAAGGATGCCTATACCCACATCCTTATCCACCCGGACCACCAGCAATACCTGAGGTTTGTGGTGGCGGGAAGACATTATCAGTACCGCGTGCTGCCCTTCGGCCTGTCCTCCGCTCCCAGGGTGTTCACAAAATGCCTGGCAGTGGTGGCGGCCTTCCTGAGGCTTCAAGGCCTCTTCGTCTTCCCCTACCTGGACGACTGGCTCATACAGGCGCAGTCCTCCGTAGAGGTCACTCAGGCCACCCAACGCACAGTGGCTTTACTTCAGCACTTGGGCTTCGTCATAAACTTCGGAAAGTCCACGTTGCGCCCCTCTCAGGATCTCGAGTTCATAGGGGCACGGCTGGACACTCTGCGGGCTCGTGCCTTCTTGCCTCAGGAGCGAGCCGACAGGCTCATAGCTCTGGCCGGCAGGTTCCACAGCACGTCGCCGGCCCCAGCCAGGCGATTCCTGCAGCTGCTCGGTCATATGGCCTCCACGGTCCATGTCACCCCGAATGCCCGCCTACATATGCGGCCTGTTCAGTAGAGCCTTCGTACTCAATGGCATCAGGCCACAGGGAGTTTGACGGACCTGCTACAGATCTCAGA
Organism: Ichthyophis bannanicus; assembly: GCA_033557465.1. Lineage (NCBI taxonomy): Eukaryota > Metazoa > Chordata > Amphibia > Gymnophiona > Ichthyophiidae > Ichthyophis > Ichthyophis bannanicus. The sequence continues at coordinate 121,765,649 of CM066050.1, read as the reverse complement.
CCGTCTGGTCTCCTCTCTGCAATGGTGGCTTCACCTGCCCAACCTGATGCTCGGCATGCCTTTTCAGCCTCCCACACCCTCCCAGGTGCTTACGACGGATGCCTCTCTCCTGGGATGGGGAGCGCATTGCCAGGGGGCGCGCACCCAAGGTCTCTGGACCCCTTGGGAGGCGGCTCAGCAGATAAACTTCCTGGAGCTGCGGGCGATCTGCCTGGCTCTGCGGACCTTCTCTTACCTCACTTCTCGTCAGTCTGTGCTGGTGCAGACGGACAATCAGGTTGCCATGTTCTACGTGAACAAACAGGGGGGGGCACAGGCTCCCTCCTCTGTCAGGAGGCCCGGAGACTGTGCTCATGGGCAGTCGACCACGACATCCTCCTCAAGGCTGTTTACCTGCCCGGGCAGGACAATTGCCTGGCCGACAAACTGAACCGGATTCTGCAGCCACACGAATGGAGGTTGAACCCCTTAGTTGTCCGGCAGATCTTCCGCCAGTGGGGCCTCCCCACCTTGGATCTTTTTGCCAGTCCTCTGAACCGGCAACTTCCCAGGTTCTGCTCTCGGCACCCGCATCCTCTCAGAGTAGCACCGGATGCTTTCCTCATCTCGTGGTCCGCGGGCCTACTGTATGCCTTCCCTCCCACGCCGCTTGTGTCCCGGACAGGGCATCCGTGATCCTGATAGCACCCAGGTGGCCGAGACAACCCTGGTTCCCTCTGCTCCTGCAGCTAGCGGTGGACACCCATCTTCCTCTGGGGTTTCAGCCTGATCTCCTGACCCAGGATCAGGGCACTCTTCTACACCCCAACCTCCGGGCCCTTCATCTGATGGCCTGGCTCCTGAAAGGGTAGTCCTAGCTCTGCTCTTGCTTCCTCCGGAGGTGGAGGCTGTTGTCCTGGCGTCTCGGCGGCCTTCCACCCGGAAATCTTACGCCCTTAAATGGCATCGCTTCTCGGTCTGGTGTTCTCAGCACTCTGAGGACCCCTTCGCCTGCTTAGTATCGGTGGTGCTGCAATATTTGCTTCACCTCTCCGACCAAGGCCTTAAGTCCAATTCTGTCAGAGTCCACCTCAGTGCCCTCTCTGCGCATCACTCGCCGGTGGAGGGCCAGCCTCTTTCCTCGCACCCCTTGGTGGCGCACTTCCTCAGGGGCCTGCTCCTGCTTAAGCCCCCGCTGTGCCCTCCGGCTCCCAACTGGGATCTCAATGTGGTTTTACAAAGGCTTACTTGCCCGCCTTTTGAACCCATGGCTACCTGCCCCCTTCGTTTCCTCTCATGGAAAACTCTCTTCTTGGTGGCTCTTACCTCCGCTAGGCGCGTTAGTGAACTACAGGCCCTAGTGTCGGAGCCCCCTTATACTAAGTTCTACAAGAATAGGGTTGTCTTACGGACGCACCCTAAGTTTCTTCCGAAGGTAGTTTCCTCTTTCCACATCAATCAAGAGGTGGTTCTTCCGACCTTTTTTCCCAGGCCGCATACCAGCCGAGCTGAGACTGTTCTGCATACCCTGGACTGCCGAAGAGCCTTGTCTTTCTACCTTGAGCGTACGCGTGAGCATAGAAAAGCTGCTCAGCTTTTTGTCTCTTTCGACCCCAATCGCTTGGGGGTACCTGTCTCTAAGCGTACCTTGTCCACCTGGGTAGCTGACTGCATCGCCTGGGCGTATGGGGGGGGCGGCCGGCCTCTCCCTAGAGAGTCGAGTCACGGCTCACCGTGTCAGGGCGAAGGCTGCATCAGTTGCTCACCTCCGCTCTGTTCCGTTGGCAGACATCTGCCAGGCCGCTACTTGGTCCTCCAGCCAGACGTTTGCAGCCCATTACTGCCTGGAGAGGGAGTCCCGCAGGGATAGTGCTTTCGGACAGGCAGTCCTCCACAATCTCTTTGAGGTTTAGGCAACTCCTCCCTCTGGCCCCGGTGTTTGGCTACCGGCCGGATGCTATTCAGAGAAGATTCCTTCCTTCTGTGCTGTTGAGCTTGAGGGAGCTCAATTTCGGCTTGAGGCCTCCGGTAGCCTTGAGCTGGGGAGTCCCATAAGTGAAGACTGACTTCCTGCTTGGTCCTGGAGAAAAAGAGTAGTTACTCACCTGTAACAGGTGTTCTCCAGGAGCAGCAGGAATCAGTCCTCACTACCCTCCCTCCTCCCCTTGGAGTTGCAGCCATTCTGTTATGTTTTGCTGTCTTCGCTATGTCATCTGACTGAGCAAGATGGCACCCTCGGGTGGGAAGGGGACCGCGCATGCGCGCTGCAATCCCAAAGGCTTTCTTCGAAAGCTGGGGAAATTGCTCCGCGAGGGCTCCGTCGGCGACGTTACCCATAAGTGAGGACTGATTCCTGCTGCTCCTGGAGAACACCTGTTACAGGTGAGTAACTACTCTATCACCACCAGCACCAAAGCTGGTGTCTCCCACATTTGGAGCAGCAGCCATTCCGGGATGGGCACCATGAGCAATTCCTGGGGAGGGGCTTTGTACTGGAGGATTTCTAACTCATCTGCCGGAGAGTCCTTCTCTGACTCTGTTGGGAATTCCAAGGCCTTAAACATGTCCTTGACAAAATCAAGGAAGCCCATATCCTCAGGCTGGGACCACCGTTGAGGCTCTGAGGCAGGACAATCAGATAGGATGTCACTGTGGTGGCCTCATCCTCTATATCCCACTCAGAGTAGCCCACTGAGGACTTGTAAGAGCTGTTCAGTGGGCCTCAGGGCCCTCGATACCCTGTGACCAGTGCCTGGCAAACTTGCTGACAATGACAGCGGTCTGGTTGAGGGGGGACTCAGATCATGATCTGGACCGAGGATCGACTTGAGGCCGAAGTACTTTGAGAATCGGCTTGGCCTCCTTGGACAGCAAGGGCCCAGTGATTGGGGAAGATGAACCGGCCGTGCCAGACAACAGTGCCCACTGCTGGTCCATGAAGGCAGACAAACTGCACTCCAGGGCTGCCATTCTGGACTCTAGACCAAAAGGCTCTGTAGCCTTTGCAGGCACTGAAGGATTTGGGCCTGATGCCAGTTCCCCTGAAGGAGAATTCGACAAGAATAGTGTCTGGGGCCTGAGGCCAGTCTGTGGTCGGATCCTTCCAGGGGACCTCTGAAGGCCATTCCTTCTCCGAATCCTCGGACAAACATCTTGTACTGTGGGACTGGGGAGCACCTGGCTGATTGGAACCATCCAAGTATGCCCCTTCGAGGGTTTCTTCATCTTACTGGGATCCCTTGAGGGAGACCCTCTTTCTTTGGACCCACGCCAAGGCTCTGGTTGAGAAGATTCCCTCTGAGATAGGGGCTCAGGGGGAAGTGTAGTTACTCACCTGTAACAGGTGTTCTCCAGGGATAGCAGGAATTGGCCTTTGCATATGGGTGATATTGGTGCCAACAGAGCCCACGCAGAGCAAATCCCTAGCTTTCAAAGAAAGCCTTTAGGATTGCTACCATGCATGCATGGTCTCCTTCCTGCTCAAGGGTGCTACTGTGCTCAGTCAAATGACAGCTAAAAGACTACAAAAACAAAAGATGGTATGACTGCAACTCCAAAGGGAGGAGAGAGGGTTGTGAGGACTGATTCCTGCTCTCCTGGGAGAACACCTGTTACAGGTGAGTAACTATGCTTTCTCTGGGAACAAGCAGAAGTCGGTCCTCACATATGGGACTCCCCAGCTCCAGCCTACCCAAAACAAAAAAACCGCGCTCTCTCATGGGGAGCCACAAGCAGCAGCAATAGAGCTCATATAGACTGACCATGACCCCTGTGTCTGATGAAACCAGCACTTTGGTAGCCTGAACACAGAAGGGTAGGAGTTGCCTAGACCCTGAAAAGGTTAGGGAGCATGGCCTGGCAAAGGGTACTCTTCTATTGGGACTCTCTGTCCAGGCAGTAATGAGATGCAAAGGTATGGACTGAAGACCAGATGGCGGCCTGGCAGATGTCTGCTAGCGGGACCAAACGCAGGTTGGCTATTGAGGTCACTATAGCCCTAACCTGGTGTGCTGTGACCTGGCCTTCCAACAGAAGCTTCGCCTCATAGGCCTGGGCAATACAGTCTGCCACCCCTATGGACCGCATACACTTGGGACACTGCCTCCCCCAGCATACTAGGGTTGTTGGAAACAAAAAGCTGAGACACATTGTGGTGGCCTTAAGTGCGATGGATCTAGAAGGACAAGACCCTCTTACAGTCAAAAGGTATGGAGGACCATCTCTGCCCGACTGGCGTGCAGTCTGGGAAAGAAGTAGGGAGGACTACCTTCTAGTTGAGGTGGAAAGAGGACACCACCTTCGGAAGACATTTGGGATGCATGCAAAGCACCACCCTATTTTTGTAAATCTTGGTGTAAGGTGCCTCAGCCACAAGGGATTGGAGCTAGCTTATGCTGTGGGCAGAAGTGAGCGCGACCAGGAAAGCACAGTTACTTACCTGTAACAGGTGATCTCTGGGAACAGCAGGAATAGTCCTCACATATGGGTACGTCGGTACCGACAGAGCCTGCGCGGGAAAGCTCCCCAGCTTCCCAAAAGGAAAGCTTTTGGGGCTTCCCACAGCGCATGCGCGCTGCCTTCCCGCCTTCCTGACCAACTCTCCTCAGTTCGAGTTTAAAGCTGAGACAATAGAGAGAGGAAAGGAAGAGAAGAGAAAGAGATACAACTCCTAGGGGAGGTGGATGGGTTGTGAGGACTATTCCTGCTGTTCCCAGAGATCACCTGTTACAGGTAAGTAACTGTGCTATCTCCAGGAACAAGCAGGAATGAGTCCTCACATATGGGGACTCCCTAGCTGAGATGCCTGGGAGATCCCCTCCGTAGGTATTTCATCTTCTGATGGATCTCAGGCATCCATTAAGGGAAGGTGGGCAGGAGTTGTTTAAGAATGGAACAGGTGTTTGAGGACAGCCTGACCAAATAAGGCATCCCGGCGGGAGTCCTTATCCAAGCAGTAATGGGCTGTGAAGGTATGAACTGAGGCCCAGGTGGCTGCTCGACAGATCTGATCTATGGATACAGAGTGAAGATGAGCCATAGAGGTGGCCATGGCTCTCACATTGTGAGCTGTGACATGGCCCTCCAGAGAAATGTTTTTACTCTGGTAAGCAAACGAAATACACTGAGCAATCCAATTGGAAAAAGTGTTCGTTTTGAGACTGGAAGTCCCAAATGAGAAGGATCGAAAGCAACAAAAAGTTGGGAAGACTTTCGATGTGGCTGAGTCCTATGGAGGTAAAAGGCAAGAGCTCTTTTACAGTCTAGAGTATGAAGGTTCCGCTCTGCACTGGATGCATGAGGAGCTGGAAAGAAGACAGGTAGGTATACCTCTTGATGAAGATGAAAAGGTGAAACCACATTAGGCATAAAGTGTGGATTTGTCCGAAGGACTACCTTATCATGATGGAACCTTGTATAGGGTGGATTCGCCACTAAGGCTTGCAGCTCACTGATGCGACGAGCTGAAGTGACTGCAATGAGGAAAATAACCTTCCAGGAAAGAAATTTCAAGGAGGTAGTGGCTAAGGGTTCAAAAGGTTGCTTCATAAGCTGACCAAGAACCAAGTTTAAGTCCCATGCCACCGGAGGAGGCCTAATGGGAGGTTTAGTTAAAGTTAGGCCTCTCATGAATCTTGCAATAAGAGGATGAGAGGAAAGAGATTGTCCATTGAAAGGCTTGAGGGATGCTGCAATAGCACTCAAATGGACTCTTACTGAATTAGTTTTAAGGCCTGCATTGGAGAGATGCAGGAGATATTCCAATAGAGAATTGATAGGAAGAGCAAAAGGATCAAGATCCTTTTGAGCACACCAAATGGAAAATCTTTTCCATTTAAAAGCATAAGACCGCCTTGTGGAAGGTTTTCTGGAAGCATGGAGGATATCTTGCACTTGAGACATTTAAGTCTTGAAGGTCTAGGCCTTCAGTAACCATGCTCTGAGGTGGAGGGACTTGGGGTTTGGGTGCCACAAAGTCCCCTCCTCCTGAGACAGAAGGTCTGGAGCAGCTCCCAGGTCTAGGGAGGGACCCTGGGAGAGATGCAGAAGTAGAGGGAACCACACTTGGCGTGGCCAGCGTGGAGCTATGAGGATCATAGATCCGTGATCCTTCTGCAGTTTGAACAGAGTCTTGGGAATCAAAGGAATGGGTGGAAAGGCATATAGGAGGCCCTGACCCCAATGAAGGAGGAAGGCATCCCTGGCCTGAACCCCCTGACATGGAGTTCTGGAACAGAACCGGGGAAGTTTGGCATTCCACGGACTTGCAAAGAGGTCTATGTCCAGGGTTCCCCATTTCTGAAAGATTCTGAGTACCTGATCCATGTGCAGGGACCACTCGTGTGGAAGCAGAACTCGGCCGAGTCTGTCTGCCCAAGAGTTTTGAATTCCTGGGAGATATACTGCCAGGAGATGGATTTGATGCTCTCTGGCGAAGGCCCACAGTCTGAGAGCTTCGTTGCAAAGCGACAGAGAGCCAGTCCCTCCTTGTTTGTTTACGTAGAACATGGCTACTTGATTGTCGGTATGAACAAGCACTGTCATGTTGTAAAGGAGGGTATGAAAGACCTTGAGAGCAAGAAAAATTGCTCGAAGCTCCAGAAGGTTGATATGAAGGGCAGTCTCCTGCGGAGACCAAAGGCCTTGAGTGGAGAGGTCTTGAAGATGAGCTCCCCAGCCTGTCTGGGAGGCATCTGTAGTGAGGGTTGCCTGGGGTAGTAGCGGTTGGAAGGGGGACCCCAGCAACAGGTTTTGAATAAACATCCACCACTGGAGAGACCCAAAGAGACGTTTGGAGGTTTCTATTTGGTCTGAGAGAGCTCCTGATGCTTGGGTCCACTGAGTGGACAGAGTCCATTGAGCTGCTCTCATATGCAGGCGAGCATAAGGCACCACATGAACTGTGGAGGCCATGTGGCCTAGCAATTGTAACATCTCTCGGGCAGTCAAGTGAGTTCTGGACTGAATCTGAGAGGCCAGGTGCACTAGCCGGTGGCAACGTGCCTGGGGAAGATAGGCCTTTGCTGTGGTGGTATTTAACCAGGCCCCTATGAATTCTAGGGATTGAGTAGGGGTGAGTTGAGACTTTGGCAGATTGATGACAAGTCCCAGATACTGCAGAATGCAGATGGTGTGGTCCAGGGAAGCCTGAGACTGAGATGGAGCTCGGATGAGCCAGTCGTCTAGGTATGGGAAGACAAAGATTCCCTGAGAGCGTAGAAATGCAGCCACTACTGACATGCATTTTGTGAACACTCTTGGAGCAGAGGCTAGACCGAAGGGGAGTACTCTGTACTGGAAATGTTTTCCCTGGAACAGAAATCGAAGGAATTTTCTGTGGGATGGATGGATGAGTATATGTGTGTACGCATCCTTTAGGTCTAGAGAACAAAGCCAGTCCTGACTCTGAAGGTAAGGAAGGAGAATACCCAGAGAGAGCATTTTGAATTTTTCCTTGAACAGGAATTTGTTTAATTATCTCAGATCTAGGATGGGTCTGTGTCCTCCTGTTTTCTTTGGTATCAGAAAATAGGGGGAATAGAACCCTGAGCCCTGTTGGAGGAGGGGAACCTGTTCTATGGCCCCTTGGGCAAGCAGGGTATTCACCTCCTGATCCAACAGGTGTAGGAGAGATGGGGGAGAGACGAAATGTCTCACCCTGGGATAGATAGGAAGGCTGGAAAAATGCAGTTTGTATCCCTCTCTGATGATAGAGAGGGTCCACTGCTCTGATGTAATCTGTTCCCATCTGGGAGCAAAATGAGTCAGCCTTCCTGGAATGGTGAGAGGCTCTGGTTGCTGCAGAGCCAGAAAGGGTATGTTCTCTAGAAGTAAGTCAAAAACCCTGAGGGGGTTGGGACTGTTGAAGCGTAGCAGCTGCTGCAGGCTATGTTCTGGCCTGTTTAGTCTGCTGTCGCTTAGGAACAAAGCGAGCTTGAGCAGATGACTGGCCAGCATTGGAACCAAATCTAGGCTTTTTGTAGAAAGACTTCTTAAAAGACTTTTTTGGCAGGGAGGGAAGTAGACTTAGAGAGTCTATCCAAAGCAGCATTCTCTGCATCCATTTGAATGGCTTTGACTTGCCACTCTTTGCCAAAGAGATTTTCACCTGTACAAGGTAAATTGCCTAGGCCATCTTGCACCCAGGATTCTAGGTCAGAGGCCTGGAGCCAAGCAATTCGACGAGCAGCTATGGCTATGCCAGATGCTCTCCTAGCACCCTCAAAAGAGTCAAAGGCAGCCCTATTGGAGAACTTTGACACATCTTGGATATGCTTTAACAGAAGCAGGAACTCCTCTTTTCTATCCTCTGGAATAAAGGGGAGAAAATCTTGTACTTTAAGAGCAAGCTCCTTTAGAAACATGCCCATATAGAGGCTGTAGGAGTTGATTCTGGCAATAAGCATACTAGCTTGAAAGATTTTTCTGCCAAAAGCATCCAAAGTTCTACATTCTCTTCCTGGAGGGGTAGAAGAGTGCCTTTTGGTACTCTTAATCTTTTTCATAGCAGACTTCACCACAATAGAATGGTGAGGAAGCTGGGTTTTTTGAAAACCAGGAGAAGGAGGGACCCGATACATGGTATCCAACCGACGAGAATGTGGAGATAGTGTAAGAGGAGCCTCCCATAAATCCATCATATGTTCTTGGAGAATATTATGAATGGGTAAGGTGACTGCCTCTTTGGGAACCTTAGAGTATCCTAAAATGTCTAATTTTTGAGCTCTAGGTTCCTTTTCAGAGGATACTGTAATGGAAAGTCCTTTGGCAACTTCCAAGATGAAGTCCTGAAAGGACAAGTCCTCTGGAGGAGACATTCTTCTCTTTGGGGAAGAAGGCTCCTCAGGAAGAATAAGGGATGCTTCATCAGAATCATCTGAGGTATCGGCATCCTCAGAAGACTCGAAGCATCGCCTACTTGCTTCCAGAGATTGATACGGGTACCGACCGGTATCGACCTCGGGCGTACCGGGAGCCGGGTCGGTACCGAGAATAATCGCGGGAAGCAAAAACCGGTACCGGCCTTCTACTGGAAGTAGATGCTCTGGGTACTGGTATCGGTTGTGGTACCGGAACCGGGGTCGGAACCGACGGTTGCGGTACCGAGGGCGTCGCAGCATTAATAAAAGCCATTATGGCCTGCTGCATGGATTGTACCGTAGTACCCATTGCCTGGATGTCGGTACCGGTTTGAGCCGGTACCCCAGAGCAGTCTAACAGGTGATCGGTCGAGGCCGTGCCATCCCCCATAGGAGCAGCTTTGGAAGCCGGAGCTTCCCGCCGGGGTTGTTTGGCTGGGGCAGGGTCGAACCCAAGGGCCTCTCTCTGCTTTGAGGGAGATTTGCCCCTTGAAGACTTGCCCGAGGAATGTTTGGTTACCTGAGATCCATCCGGAGATGAAGACCTGGATGATGCTGATGCTGGATTATCTGCAGAAAACAGCACATGAAATTTAGCTGCTCGGTTCTGTAAGCCCCGTTTGGACATCAGAGAGCAGGATGGACAATCCAGAACCGAATGGTCAGGGCCCAAACATTTAAGACACCACTCATGGGTGTCTGACTGAAATAGTACCAGAGCACTTGGTGCATTTTTTAAAACCAGAAGATGGTTTCTCCATGAGGGAGAATTTGTAAAGGCCGGTAGGCCTTACAAAAAGAAATACACCAAGTGTGGAAAAAGAAAAAAAAAAAAAAAATATATATATATATATATATTTTTTTTTTATTTTTTTTTAAAGAAATAAAGAAGTAAAGACCGGCGGTACCGGTTCGGAATCGGGGAAGGCAGATACGCGGTCAGAACAACTTTTTAAAATAAGAAATTCTTCAGCGGTGACAGGAACACGACCTGCTGGCTCCGTGGAAAAAGAAGAACTGAGGAGAGTTGGTCAGGAAGGCAGCGCGCATGCGCTGTGGGAAGCCCCAAAAGCTTTCCTTTTGGGAAGCTGGGGAGCTTTCCCGCGCAGGCTCCGTCGGTACCGACGTACCCATATGTGAGGACTCATTCCTGCTTGTTCCTGGAGATAACCACCTTCCAGGAGAGATACAAAAGGTGGCAAGTAGCCAGGGGCTCAAATGGTGGCAGGGTGAGCTGACCCAACACCACACAGATCCCATTCAGTTGTGGGGGGTGCAAACTGGGGGCTTAGAAAGGAGTAGGCCCCGTACTAAGCAGGACACCACTGGATGGGTCGAGAGGGGCTTCCCATCCACCTGATGGTGGTTCACCACTGGGTCACTGAGGTGTACCCTAGCAGAATTAGGCTTGAGCCCTGCATGAGAGGTGGAGCAGCTATTGCAACACCTTGACCACTGGCCAAGAGAAGGGGTCAGGCCCTCCCCTCAGTGCAAATCTATGCCACTGAAAGGAGTAGGCCCATCTGGTAGACCTCTTGTGTGAGGCTAGCAGAACATCCTTCACTTCTCCAGGGAGGTGGAGCGGGGTTAAAGTCACCCTCTCAGCCACCATGCCATCAGCAAGAGGGAGCTGAGGTTGGGATGCAGGAAAGAGCCCCCCTCCTGGGAAAGGAGTCTGGGCAGACCCCAGGGGTATGGGGTCCTCCACCCCCAATTGCAGGAGCAGTGGAAACCATGGCTGCCTGGGCCACCTTGGAGCTACCACAATGACCAAAGCCCTCTTGTGAAGAGTTTTGAACAGAGTCCTGGCAATCAGTGGTGTCTGAGGGAAAGCGTACAGAAGTCCCTCTGACCAGGAAGGCATTGGTGGCCACCCTGTCGGGGTGAGGCTGCCAGGAGCAGAAGTGGGGTAACTGGTGATTGTCCAGGCTTGCACATAGGTCCATCATCAGTTTCCCCCCCCCCCCCCCCCCCCAGGTCTGGAAAAGCCTGCTGGCTACCCCTGGGTCCAGCTTTGTCTATCGGCCAGCAAGTTGTCTTGGCCCAGCAGGTATACCGCTCTGAGGAGGATGCCCTGTTGCACTGCATAAGAGCACAGATCTAGGGCCTCCCTGCTTGTTCATATAGAACACGGCCATCTGGTTGTCTGTCTGAACTAGGACTGACCAGTGGCCTAAGCAATGATGAAAGGCCTTCAGTGCAAGATGAATAGCTCCAGGAGGTTGATCTGCTGAGCACTCTTGTCCAGGGACCAAGTGCCCTGTGTGCAGTAGCCCTCGCAATGGGCTCCCCAAGCCCAGCAGGGAGGCATCTGTGGTGAGGACATTCTAGTGGTTGGAGGTCTGGAAAGGCATGCCTGCCTCCAGGTACTGGGGCGACAGGCACCAGATCAGGGACTTTACCAACTGGCAATTCACTTGGACTGTCTTGGAGTGGCTCGTGGCCTGGGCCCATTGGTCCTGGAAGCACCACTGTGCTGTTTGCAGATGGCAGCAGGCATCTGGAATGACATGCACAGTGGAGGCCATGTGCCCAAGAAGGCACAGAAGATGCCTGGCTGGCACCAAGGGACAATGCTGCATATCCCTGGCTAGCGCCATGAGTCTGGCTGCCCTGTCTGCAGGCAAGAAGGCCTTCGACCAAAGGGTGTTGTTTCTTGCCCCAATGAATTCCATCCCTTGCATCGGGGCAAAGGTTTGACTTGGGGTAGTTTATAACAAAGCCCAAGTGTTGCAGGACCTGGGTGGTGTGTGTCGTGGCCTTCTGCACTTTGGGGGCTTTAGTGCCCTTGCTGAGCCAGTCGTCAAGATAGGGGAAGACAAATATCCCCTGGAGCGTGAGAAAGGTGGCAACCACTGCCAAACACTTTGGTCTAGCCTCAACCCCTAGGGTATTTACAAAGGGAAGCACCCTGTATTGGAAATGATTACCTTCTACCACAAAGTGTGTAGGTATTGCCAGTGGATTAGGATGCAAGCATAGGCACAGCTTGTCATGCTGTGAGGGCTTGTGTGCATCAGTGATGCTGGGGGCTAAGCTATCTGTAGTTAACTACTGGCAGGGTCTCCCAAGATCAACAGGTCTCAGCTGAGGTGCCAGACTAAGACACGCATCTGGACAGCAGCAGAATGGGACACTGTTGAAGGCGGAGGATCACATTTCTGTGACAACGGCAACACTAAACTTAAATTGCATGGAGGAAAGGCCCAGCAATCTACTTCTGTATTTTGCCATGAAAACCCAATGGATAGTCACAACAAAAGAAATTGCACTATAGTGCTGGAAGATGAGACTCCTCCGGTCAGAAGGCACTCAACTAGCTACAGGGGAAGAGCTGAAGACTTTTCAGCGTAAAGCCAGCATTTATGATGTGGTTGGATCAGAGGCCCCAGGATGTCTGACTGCTAATGTAACTGTATATGAAATGAGTCAGAAGCTGTAAATATGTCTTACTAGACAAAGCTGCATACTTTCCCCCTACCTGTTTAAATTTATATGCAGAACAAATCAGAGAAGTAGGATTGTATTAAGACAGAGGTGTGAAGCTTGGTGGAAGACTCAACAACCACCTTCACTATGCTGCTGATACCATATTACTGGCTGAAAGTGAAGATGATCTGAAACATTTGCTTCTCACAATCAAAGAACAGTCTTAAAATGGACCTGCACCTTAATGTAAAGAAGACAAAGATTATAACAACTGGCAAAATCAACAAGTTCATCATTGAAGGAGAAGAAATTGAAATTGTGGACAACTTTAACCTACTTGGATCAACTATCAATAAAGAAGCAACAAGCAGTCAAGAAAGCAGATGCTGCATTGCTCTTGGCAGAATGGCTATGAAAGACCTAGACAAAATTCTCAAGAGCAGATTTGACTTGTTCAAGCTATGGTATTTTCATCAACATATGGATGTGAAAGCTGGACAGTGAAAAAAAGATAGGAAGAAAATTGATGCCTTTGAATTAGAATATTGTGTGTACCATGGACTGCCCAAAGAACAAACCTAAGCTTTCTTTAGAAGCTCAGATGACAAGGCTTTGACTTTCATACTTTGGACACATCATGCAAAGGGAAAGATCATTAGAGAAAGACATCATGCTTGGCAAGATAGGTCAACGCAAAAGAGGAAGGTCAGCAATGAGATGGATCGATACAACAGCAGCTACTGCTACCAGTCTGTCAACAATGAGCTGCCTGACTGAAGACCGAACACAATTTAGGACAGCTATCCAGAGAGTTGCCATGAGTCAACACCGACTCAACGGCACTTAACAGCAGCAGGTCTAGGGAACATAGTCTCCCAGGCAGAGGTAAGGCAGCAATGTTCCAAGGGAGAGCATCTTGAACTTCTCCCTCACCAGGAATTTGTTGAGGTTGCACAGGTTGAAGATGGGCCTTAGGCCCCCTGTCCTCTTTGGCATGAAGTACCTGGAGTAGAACCCCATGCCCTTGAGGTGGTGGGGCACTGGTTCCATCGCTTGGTCCCCGAAGACCTGCCAACTCCTTCAGAAGGTGGTCCAGGTGAAGGGGAGACCTGAGGGGCTCTCCTGGGAAGTAGTGTGAAGGTACTTACCTCCTCCATCTGAGCTTACTCTCCCTGACCACCTTTAATGCCCAGAAGTCAGTGGTTATAGCTCCCCACCTGTGGGCATAAAGGGTGAGGTGACCACCCCCCATAGGCTGCTGATCTCCATGTGGGAGAGGGGTTATGCTGGCAGAGTCAAAAACTCCCTCCTGGCTGGGCCAGAACCTTCTGCTTATGCAGGCCATGCCCTTGTCCTGCTGCCCTTGCTGGGGGCCAGGGAGACTTGGTAAGGTGAGTAGTTTTGGTAAGCAGTGGACTTCCTTAGGTAAAAAGACTTTTTATCCGAGCCCTTCCGTCAAGGAGGGCCTAGTCCTCGTCATGAACTCTGTCTTTAGCTCTGTGGCCTTGCTGAAGAGGTTCTCCCCCTGACACAAGACATCGACCAACTTGTCCTGTACCCATTGCTTGAGGTCGGATGACTGGAGCAAAGCTTGACAGCGTGCACCGATGCCCACTGCAGCTACCAAAGCTGCTGACTTGAAACAAGCATAGGCTGCCCGAGACATACATTTGGAGCATGCATGGATGGCTTTGGACAGGCTCTTGAAGCACTGCAAAAGGTTCCTTAGAGAGACCAGTTGAGTACCCAGTGAGTTCCTTTGCCAGGTTTCTCAGGTACATACCCATGTACAGCTGGTAGGCCTGGAACTGGCCATTCAGCATAGAGCCCTGGTAGCACTTTCTGCCGAGGGCATCCAAGGTGCGGGCCACTGAGGAGTATGTCTTCTGACTCTTCAGTTAATGCATGGAGTTATGCAGCAGCTGTGCCTTCTGAAACCCAGGGCTCCGGCAGACTCAATACATCACGTCGAGCCACTTGCTGACCACTGGCACAGATGCTGGTGTCTCCCACATGGGGAACATAAGCCAATCCAGGATGGGAGGAATGGGCACCATGAGTGATTCCCAGGGAGGAGCCTTATATTGAAGGATGCTCCTCGGACTCAGTAGGAAAGGCCAAGGCCTTCACCATGTTTTTGACAAAGCCCATGTCCTCTGGTGGGGACCTTCTCCGAGGTTCAAAGACCAGGGACTTGGAAGGGACATCTTTGTGCTGATGTGTGTCCAGGGACTCCTCATCCTGTCTCCCAATTGGAATACTCTGAGCAGGACTCGTGGTGTTCTTCAGGCCTCGGCACCATACCCCCCCGAGCCTGGGACACTTGTCGGCGATGGCCTCGACTCCGATGAGTGGAAGACAGCACAAACTCGACTGAGGATCGACTCTGGCCTGCATGCCCTTGAGGGTCGGCTCAGCCTCCAGAGATGTCTTCAGCGTCAAACGGTCAGGGGGGGAACCGGATGTGCCAGACATCAGTGCCCGTTGCTGGTCCAAGAAGGTAGTCACACTGTGCTCCACAGCCACCATCCTGGACACCAGTCCCGGTGGCTCTACAGCCTTCAGTGCAGGCACCGAGGGACTCTGACCTGATGCCAGCTTCCCAGGAGGGGAATCTTCGATGAGGACTGTATCTACCTGCCAAGGCCAGTCTGCCATGGGATCCTTTGAGGGATCTTGGCTAGCCATTCCCTCTGACTAGAGCAGATGTCTTGGGCTCTACAACCAGGCCGTGGAGGATCCCGGCCGATCAGAGCTATTCAAGGATGCCGCCTTCAAGGGCTTCTAATTCCTCTTCGGTTCCCTCAAGGGAGACCTCCTTTCCGAGGACCATGACAATGCTTGGGTTCGGAGTGCTCCTCCTGAGGTGTTGAGGCCTCAGATGAGGTCCTGGCTCTCAGAGGCATCAGGGAGTCTGGAAACATTTTGTCATGCTGCTGCTGGAGATTTCTCAAGGCCTTGGAAGACTTCTTACAAAGGCCACAGACCGCCAGGTCGTGGTCCGAGCTGAGGTAGCAGTCATGCGTGTTGGTTAGGGACATAATCTTACCACACTGATCACACTTTTTGTAGCCATGGGATGGGGGGGGGGGGGGGGAAGAACCCTAGCAAGGTCGAAGACCCTTCAAGCTGCCAGCAGAGAAAAAGGGTGCGAAGACACCAAAAGAAAAAGAAAACAAAGTAACAAGAATCGACCGCGATACTGAGGTCGGGATGGGAAAGGTATCTGTGCAAGAACAGAGAAGAGTAAAACACTTGAAAAAAAAATCAACTTTTTCTAGGGGGAAACACAGAAGGTCTGTAGGGCTCTGTGGAAAAAAAAGGAGACTGAGCAAGATGGCACCCTTGGGCGGGAAGGGGTATTTCTTGGAAAGCTGGATATTTGCTCTGCGTGGGCTCCGGTGGCACCCATATGTGAGGACAGACTTCTTGCTTGTTCCTAGAGAAAAAATTATGCTGCTGGTAGCGGCTCTTGAGGGCCTTACTGGACATCCTCTTGCGGAAGCTGCTGGGTTGTGGTCTGGCCCAAGGTGATTGCCCAACACACAAAACTGATGTCTCAAAGACATAATTTTGTAGCAATGATCACACTTCTTAAAGCCACTGATAGCCATGGGGGGGGGGGGGGGGAGGGTACCCCTGTGAGTCAAAGACTCTCTGGGCTGCCAGTGGGAGAAAAAAAAAGGCACAAAGATGGCAGGAAAAGAAAGGACAAAAGACTACACAAATAGACCAAACGCAACACAGAAGTAATGAGCTCGGTAGGCCTGAAGAGTACCTCTGTAATACCAGATGTGAGTATGAAACTTAGAGAGAAAAATCTACCATTTCTGGGGACAAGCCAGACCAATGTATGAAGGGCTCTGGAGAAAAAAAGGGAGACTACACATGTATACTGGCATCTCCCAAAGGCTTTCTTTGAAAACTGGGGAGATAGTTCTGTGAGGGCTATTGGTGCTGATGTCACCTATATGCGAGAAATAACTTCCTGTTTGTTCCTAGAGAACACCTGTTACAGGTAAGTAACTGTGCTTTTATGCACCTGTAACAGGTGATCTCTGGGAACAGCAGGAATAAGTCTTCACATATGGGTATCGTCGGTACCGAAGGAGCCTGCGCGGGAACGCTCCCCAGAGTCCAGAAAGAAAGCTTTTGGGAGCATCCCACAGCGCCTGCGCGCTGCCTTCCCGCCTTTCCCAACCGCCTCTCTCCAGTTCGAGTTTTAAGCTGAGACAAAGAAAGAGAGAGAGAGGAAAGGAAAGATAGAGAGATACAACTCCTAGGGGAGGTGGGTGGGTTGTGAAGACTTATTCCTGCTGTTCCCAGAGATCACCTGTTACAGGTAAGTAACTGTGCTATCTCCAGGAACAAGCAGGAATGAGTCTTCACATATGGGGACTCCCCAGCTAGAGATGCCAGGGAGATCTCCAAGGTTGTGAGTCCCTGAGAAGGGCTCTACCTGCCCCCATGGATCTCAGGCATCCAACCAGGGATGGGGGGTAGGAGTTGATTAGGTATGGAACAGGTGTTTGAGAACAGCCTGACCAAACAAGGCATCCCAGCGGGAGTCCTTGTCCAAGCAGTAATGGGCTGTAAAGGTATGAACCGAGGCCCAGGTGGCCGCTCGACAGATTTGGTCGATGGACACAGTGTTCAGATGAGCCATAGAGGCTGTGACATGGCCCTCCAGAGAAAGGTTCTTACTCTGGTAGGCGAAAGAAATACACTGAGCAATCCAATTGGACAGAGTTCACTTAGAGACTGGAAGTCCCAAATGAGAGGGATCAAAAGCAAAGAGTTGAGAGGACTTTCTATGTTGCTGTGTCCTTTGTAAGTAAAAAGCGAGCGCTCTTACAATCCAGGGTATGGAGATTCCTTTCTGCACTTGATGCACGAGGTCCTGGAAAAAAAGACAGGTAAATACACCTCCTGGTTCAGATGAAAAGATGAGACCACTTTAGGCATAAAGTGTGGATTAGTCCTGAGGACTACCTTGTCATGATGGAACCTTGTATAAAGGAGGATTAGCCACCAAGGCTTACAGCTCACTGATGCGGCGAGCTGAGGTGACTGCAATGAGAAAAGTAACCTTCCAGGAAAGAAATTTCAAGGAGGTAGTGGCTAAGGGTTCAAAGGGTGGCTTTATAAGCTGGCCAAGAACCAAATTCATGTCCCATGCCACTGGAGTTGGTCTAATGGGAGGTTTAGTTAAAAGAAGGCCTCTCATGAATCTTGCAATAAGAGGATGAGAGGAAATAGGCTGTCCATTGAGAGGCTTAAGGGATGCTGCAATAGCATTCAAATGGACGCTTACTGAATTCGTTTTAAGGCCTGCATGGGATAAATGCAGCAAATACTCTAGTAAAGAATTCAGAGGTATTGCAAGGGGGTTAAGACCCTTCTGTGCACACCAAATGGTAAACCTTTTCCATTTAAAAGCATAGGAACGTCTAGTGGAAGGCTTTCTGGAAGCATGAAGGATATCCTTCACCTGCTGAGAAAGATGCAAATCTTGAAGGTCTAGGCCTTCAGCAACCAGGCTCTGAGATGAAGAGACTGGGGATTTGGGTGCCACAACGTTCCCTCCTCCTGGGACAGGAGGTCTGGAGCACATCCCAAGTTCAGGGAGGGAGCTTGAGAGAGATGCAGAAGTAGAGGGTACCACACTTGGCGTGGCCAATGTGGTGCTATGAGGATCATAGACCCCTTGTCTCTCTGAAGTTTGAACAGTGTCTTGGGAATTAGGGGAATGGGTGGAAAGGCATAGAGGAAGTCTTGCCCCCAATGAAGGAGGAAGGCATCCCTGGCCTGAACTCCCTGACACGGAATCCTGGAACAGAACTGGAGAAGTTTGGCATTCCACGGACTTGCAAACAGGTCTATGTCCGGGGTTCCCCAAATTTGGAAGATCCTGGCTATCTGGTCCCCATGGAGGGACCATTCGTGTGGAAGCAGAACTCGACTGAGTCTGTCTGCCCAAGAGTTTTGAACCCCTGGAAGATACACTGCCACGAGATGAATTTGATGCTCTCTGGCGAAGGCCCACAATCTCAAAGCTTCGTTGCAAAGTGACAGAGAGCCAGTCCCGCCCTGCTTGTTCACGTAGAACATGGCTACTTGGTTGTCCGTGTGAATGAGGACAGTCTTGTAGCTGAGCAGGGTGTGGAAGACTCAGAGCTAGAAGAATTGCTCTGAGTTCCAAGGGATTGATATGTAGAGATGTCTCTTGTGAAGACCAGATGCCCTGGGTGGAGAGATCTTGTAGATGAGCTCCCCAACCCCTTGGAGAGGCATCTGTTGTAAGGGTTGCTTGGGGTAGTGACTGTTGAAAGGGGGACCCCAGCAACAGATTTTGAGTGGACTTCCACCACTGGAGAGACCAGAAGAGGCGAATGGAGGTTGCTATCTTGTCTGACAGACACCCTGATGCCTGGGTCCATTGGGTGGACAGAGTCCACTGAGCTGCCCTCATGTGAAGGCGAGCGTAAGGAACCACATGCACGGTGGATGCCATGTGGCCTAACAGTTGTAACATTTCTCGAGCAGTTAAAATGGGACTAACTGAATTTGTGAGGCTAACTGCACCAAGCGTAGGCAACGGGCCTGAGAAAGATAGGCCCTTGCAGTTGTGGTATCCAGGAAGGCCCCTATGAACTCTAATGACTGAGTAGGGGTGAGATGGGATTTTGGGATGTTTATTACAAGTCCCAGATACTGAAGAACATGCCTTGTGCAGGCTAGGGAAGTCTGGACCTCTGACTGGGACGGAGCTCAGATGAGCCAGTCGTCCAGATATGGGAATACAAATATTCCTAGAGTGCGTAGAAATGCAGCTACTACTGCCATGCATTTTGTGAACACTCTTGGAGCAGAGGCCAGACCGAAAGGAAGCACTCTATTGGTAGTGCTTTCCTTGATAAAGGAACCTTCTATGTGTTGGATGGCTGAGGATATGGGTGTACGCATCCTTGAGATCTAGAGAACAAAGCCAATCCTGACTCTGAATGTATGGAAGGAGAGCACCGAGAGAAATCATCTTGAATTTCTCCTTGCATAGAAACTTGTTCAATTCTCTGAGATCTAATATGGGTCTGTAGCCCCCTGTCTTCTTTGGGATAAGAAAATAGGGGGGAGTAGAACCCTGAGCCCTGCTGAAGAAGGGGTACTTCTTCTATTGCCCTTTGGGCAAGAAGGGTAGCAATCTTCTGACCCAGAAGGTCGAGGAGAGATGTTGGAGAATTGAACTGTCTCACCATGGTGTGAGGAGGAAGGTTTAAGAAATGAAGCTTGTACCCCTCCCTTATGATGGAGCGGGTACATTGCTCCCAGATGGGAACAAGTCACAGCAGAGCAAAGTGGGCTAACCTTCCTGGAATGGTGAGAGGCTCTGGTTCTTCTAGAGCCAGAAAGGCTAAGTTCTCTAGATGTGAGTCAAAGGCCCTGAGGCTGTTGGGCCGTAGCAGTCCTTGCAGCCTTAGGCTTGGCTTGTTTAGGTTGTTGCTGACGCTCTGCAGCAAAACGACCTACAGAAGATGCCTGCTGACCATAAGCAGGATAATATTTCCCCTTTTTGGGAAAGAAAGCCTTTTTGAATAACCTTTTTCTAACAGGAGCAGAAGTAGACTTTGAAAGTCTATGTAAGGCAGAATTCTCAGCATCCATCTGAGTGGCCTTTGCTTGCCAATCCTTGCCAAAAAGGTTTTCACCTGTACAAGGAAGATTTCCTAATCCATCCTGGACCCAGGGTTCCAAATCAGAAGCTTGCAACCAAGCAACTCTGCGTGCACCTATGGCAATAGCCGAGGCTCTGCTGGCACACTCAAAAGAGTCAAAGGCTGCACGGTTGGAAAATTTGGAAACATCCTGGGCATGTTTAAGCCAGGTGAGAAACTCCTCCATTTTATCTTCTGAGATAAAAGGAGATAAAGTTTGCAGATGATCTGTAACTTCCTTTAGAAACATCTCCATATAGAGACTATAGGAGTTGATTCTGGCAACAAGCATATTGGCCTGGAAAATTCTCCAGCCAAAAGCATCCAAAGTTCTGCATTCTCTTCCTGGTGGATTAGATGTGTCTTTTTGCACTCTTTATCTTCTTCATAGCAGACTCCACCACAATAGAGTGGTGAGGAAGCCGAGTTTTATGAAAGCCAGGGCAAGGAGGAACACTGTACATGATGTCCAACCTGCGAGAATGAGGGGAGGTAGTGAGAGGTGTCTCCCATATGCCCAACATGTGATCATAAAGGATCTCGTGAATTGGTAAAGTAGCTGCCTCTTTAGGAGCCTTAGGATATTGTAAAATATCCAATTCCTTGGCTCTAGGCTCTGGTTCAGGGGCCACTGAAATGGAGAGGCCCCTGGCCACTTCCCTAATGAAGTCTTGAAAAGGCAAGTCTTCTGGAGGAGACATTCTTCTTTTTGGAGAAGAGGGCTCCTGAGGAAGGAGTACCGATGCTTCGACAGAAGCCTCTGATTCATCAGAGTCTTTGGAGGAATCGAAGTATCGCCTGTCTGGATGCTCTTGCAGAGCCCGATACGTGTACCGAGTGGTATCGACTTTGGGAGTGATCGGTACCGATGGGCATCACAGAACAGGATACCGCTGCAGTCGACACCGAAGCCGATGTCGATGCAAATTGGTACCGGAACCGATGTCGGTGCCGGAACCGGTACTGACAGTTTGTTGCGGTACCGGAGCTGTCACAGCTTGTATGAATGCCGTAATGGCATGCTGCATGGTCAGAATATTCTGATCCATCGATGTAACCAATGTCTGGATGTCAGTACCAGTGGAAACCACCGATACCCCAGAACATGGCAACAGGTGATCGGTCGAGGCCACGCCATCGATGTCAACCTGTGACCCCATAAAGCTTTGGAAGCCAGAGCTTCCTGCCGGGGTAATTTTGCTGGTGTGGGATCCTCGAGAGCAAGCCCGGAGGCATCTTGATTACTTGGAGGGAGAATTACCCTTCGAGGACCGGCTGGACTTATGTTTGGTTACCTGAGATCCATGGGAGGAAGAAGCAGCCCTGGAAGATGTCGATGCCACCGAAGCTGCATCAGAGGGAAACAGGGTACTGAGCTTGGCCGCTCGATTCTGTCAACCTCTTTTAGATATCATGGAACAGGACTCAATCGGTGATGGAGTGGTCAGGGCCCAAACATTTTAGACACCAGTCATGGGTGTCGGTGATAGAAAGAGTACCGCTGCACTTCGTGCACTTTTTAAACCCGGAAGCGGGCTTTTCCATGAGGAAAATTTTTCTAGGCCTAAGGCCCAAAAGGAAAAAATGCACAGAAGTGGGAAACGGTGTTTTTTTTTTTTTTTTTTAAAGAAAGAAGAAAGACCGGCGGTACCGGTCCGACGAAGGCGGCAGACGCGCGACCAAAGAAAAATAAAGAACTTCTTCAGCGGTGACAGGAACACGACCTGCTGGCTCCGCGGAAAAGAAGAACTGGAGAGAGGTGCTTGGGAAAGGCGGGAAGGCCGGGCGCAGGCACTGTGGGATGCTCACAAAAGCTTTCTTTCTGGACGCTGGGGAGTGTTCCCGCGCAGGCTCTGTCGGTACCGATGATACCCATATGTGAAGACTCATTCCTGCTTGTTCCTGGAGATCTATGCTAAATATCCCCCCCCTGCTCAGTGAGACATATTTTGGAGTTACAAACCTGTGCTTGATGAAAAAGTGTATTGATTTATATAATTCCTTACCCTCATTTCCAAAGGTGATTGTTCCCCTTTATCTAAATCAGATGCTGGGGCTCCGATCAAGAGTTTGCCGTCTAGCTTTTGGACATTCATAGAGGTGTGGGGGTTTTTTTTAGTATCTAAAAGTGGCAAGTAATTTCTGAAGGAAAAACAAAACAGCTTCTAAAGCTACAATTTGCTTATTAGGTTAAGGAAACCGTTTTTGTCTGCTTTCTCAAGGGCCACGGATGCTGATGCCCCCTTTTTGTGCTTGCTTCAGGTCTGTCTCTATTACTGGTGGAATCTCATGCTATCTTAACAGCACATTTCTGAAGGGCAACAGTGTGGTCAACTTTATACTCTAAGCATTACAGGCCTGATGTCCATGCAAGGCCAGATGCTTCAAGCAGGACTGTCTTCATCCTACCACCATGCTGCTCTGTGTTATGCCATGAATTCTGAACTGGGTTGGTGGTTTTGCCTGCTAAGTTTCTTTCCTCAAATCCAGTCAGCCCTCCCTCTTGTGTGTGGTTTCTGATTCTCTGCTTTCCAGCCATCTGTGACAAGACAGGCCCCAGGTTTATTCCAGAGTTGGTTATTTTGTGCTAGATTCTCTGAGGATGGTTTAGAGAAAACAGTAGCTTTCTTAGGCTAGCTGTCCACTATTTCTGTACTAAAAGTACAGATAAGTCCATTAGAGGTCTGAACTCAGCTCTTTGTTCTCTGCCTCCATCTGTTGGTCAATAGGTATAACCCCTGAGTTCTGGATTGGTTTCAAGTGAAGAGAATTAGCAAGACCGACCACTTATCCATTGAAGAGCTGTTACTTTCATAAGGCACTGTATTCATGCCTTTGTTTTTTGTCCTGTTTCATATAACTTGGAATGAAAATGGAGGTTAATTTGGGTGTTAGTCCAAATTGGTAAAGTAGAATGATAATAAAATACCTTGTTTATATAAAAAGCAAGTGAAAACTGGACAGTTGCAAGTACATATGTCTTCATCCCTTTTGATATGAAACTCCTAAATAAGATCTGGTTTAACCAATCAAAAGGGATGAAGACATAACCAATTAACCTTAGAAGGCACATAATTGATTAGGGTTCATCTATAGTCAGTGTCACATGATGCCTGTATAAATATATCTGTTCTGAAAGCCCCCCCCCCACACGATGGAGTGCCATTATAACAAAATGGAAAGACTATGGCACTATTACAAACCTGATGAGAGAAGACCACCCAAAGCAGCTTACAGACAGGGCAAGGAAGGCATCAATCAGAGATACCACCAAGGGAAACCCTGAAGGAGCTGCAAAGATCCATAGTGGAGATGGGAGTATCTGTCCATAGGACCACTTTAAGCTGTACCCTCCAGAGTGGGGCTTTATGCAGGAGTGACCAGGAGAGGAGAGATGTAACTACAGCATGCTTGAAGACTGCAGGGACAGTTGCAGTGGAGAGCGATAGGTTAAGAATATGAGAGATGGAAGGGACAACAGTGGAGGAAGATGGGGTTAGTATCAGAGGAGCAGGTAGTGAGTTTGGAGGAAGAATGAAAGTGTGCAGTTTCCTCTTCAGAGATCATAGAAAAGGAAGAGAGGGTAGCAGAGGAAGAGGGGGAGGAGGGGAAGCAGCTGACCTTTTGGGGAATTGGAGGGTGATCTTATGGCTTTTGTCATGGAAAGTCAGCCAGGGTTTGGGCAAAAAGGGAGGGAGGGGTCAGAGGTGGAAGTACTTTGAGGAGAGAGCAGTAAAGAGATGAGGGTCAGAGGCAAGATCATTAGTCAGATGGACTAACTCTTGCCCTCAGCTAACTTGATGGCTATAGCTTGCATGGTTTGCAGTTGTTCTAGTGAAGATTGTGGCAACCCACAATAAAGCCAGTTGCAATAGTCAAAGCGACTAATCACAAGTATATGCATCAGGGTAAGCATTGCCAGTTTATCCAAGTATGAGTTAGCACATCAGATTCCTTGTAAGACTAAGCAACATGCTTTGGAAACTGCTGTAATCTGAGGTTTAATAGAGAATTTGGTTTACAGCCAAGGACTGAGTGGACACCAGGGGTATCTGTTGTTCCTGAATGTTAGGAGCTAGATTAACGGAGGCAAGAATGATCTGAGATTCATATTGCTTGAGTTGTTTTTAATAAAGTTGAGTTTAAGTGAATTTTCTATTTACCAGATACAGTGCAGTCACATCAGAATTTAACAAAAATTTGCATGAAAAACGTCAATTCAGCATCAGCAAAGAAATAACTACAGATACCTAAAGTGTGAGTCAAATGTGCTAATGGACAAATACAAGATAGTTCCTTCTCTACAGAACTTACAAAGAAGTAATTAGACCTTACCTGCTAATTAGTGTTCCTGAAGAAACTCCAGTCCAGTCCCTCTCTTCTGGGTTGTGTAGCCCTTCCAGCAGCTTGGAGGCTGAGCCTATCATCGTTTTGATGATGCTCTGGTATAAGTACCACTGGTACCAGTAATCTATTGAAAAAGAAGGCTTATCGGAGAGACAATTAAGTAACCATAACTCCATAAAAAAATTTAAAAAACCCAAACTATCCTCTGTCCTCCCTCCCAGTACGAACTCCCCCCCCCCCCCCTGGAAGGAAGGGGGAGGGGAGGAGGCTTACCTGAATCCACACTAGCCCTCGCCCACACTCCAAAGGGCCCTGCCACAGCATCCCACCTCGCCTCCGGAACCTTCGCAAGGAACTCTTCGACATCTTCGCTCCAGTGTTCTTCCTCTGGAAAAAAGGGAAATCTGCAACTGAAGAACCCGGGTGGGATCAGGTACCGGACTGGAGTTCCTTCAGGAAAACTAATTAGCAGGTAAGGTCTAAATTATGTCTTCCTTATCGTCTCGCCAGTCCAGTCCCTCTCTTCTGGGATTTAACAGAGCAGTTCAAGCCTGGGAGGGGTTAGCCATCCCGGACTGAAGCACTGCATCCCCAAACACAGCATCCGCTGCCGCCTGGACATCTAGCCTGTAGTGTTTGGCAAAGGTATGCAGCGACGACCAAGAGGCCGCTCTGCAAATGTCCAGCAGTGGAACCAAACTATGTTCTGCCCAAGAGGTTGCCTGGGCTCGAGTACCCACCGATGCAATAGTCTCCCTGATACATCTGGAAATGGAAGCCTTGGCTGTCGCCTTCCCTTTGCACGGTCCTCCAAACTGAACGAATAACCGTTTTGACTTTCGAAAGGACGCCGTGCGAGTCAGATAATGTTTCAACACTCTACGCACGTCCAGGAGGCGTAATTTCCCTTCATCCCCCTTTCGTCCTTCACTAGGAAAGGAGGTGAGGGATGCCACCTGGTTTACATGAAAGGGAGAAACGACCTTGGGCAAGAAGGAAGGAACTGTCCAAGACCACCACCTCCTTGAAGAAAGAGAAAGAATGGCAGAGAAGACAGAGCCTGACGTTCGGAAATACGTCTAGCTGAGCAGATAGCTACCATAAAGACTGTTTTAAGGGTCAAATCCTTCAATGAGGACTCTCTCCCCCTCCCCCCCGGCTCGAAAGGTTCCCCAGTTAACACATTCAACACCAGATTGAGGTCTCATATGGGGGGGGGAGGGGGGGGAAAATCACTGACCTCCGCTGGGGCCACAAACGTCTAACCACTCGTAGGAACCTGCTGATGTCAGTGTGGTCCCCTAAGGGTTTTCCACAGATCTTACCATAACACGAAATGGCCGCTAACTGAACCCGCAAGGAGCTAGCCACTAGGCCTTTCTCGAATCCTGCCTGCAAAAAAACTCCAGGATCTCCGGGGCAGAGGCTGATAGGGGTCTTTTCTCTTGTATGTGAGGGTATGGTGGATATTTGAGGCATGGTGTGCGGGACGAGAGGCAGGTTGAGCGCTTCCGCACGCTCAACAAGGTCGAAAATTACCGCTCCTGAATATCCCCGCTTCCAGAGCCGTGCCTTTTCAATAGCCAAGCCGTGAGAATCGATCCACCTGGGGCATCCGTACTGGCCCCTGAATAGGCCGTTCCTGCAGGGGAGCCACCATGGCTGCCCTGCCATTAGTCTCAGCAAGTCTGCATACCATAGGCGTCGTGGCCAGTCCAGGGCTATGAGAATTACAAATCCTTGGTGGGCTTCCACCCACTGTAGGACTCTCTATGAGAGCCCAGGGAGGGAAAACACACAGGAGGCCTTCTGAAGGCCACTTCTAGACCAGGGCATCCAGGCCTTCCAACATCCTTTCTTTCCTGCGACTGAAAAATCTATTTGCCTTGGCCGATTCCCATCTTGCCATGAGATCCATGATTGGAGTCCCCCAAAGGGTTACCACCTGGTCAAACACCTCCTGAGCCAGTTCCCACTCTCCGTGGTCTATCCTGCACCTGCTCAGGTAATCGGCTGTGACATTGTCTATACCGGCCACGGGCTGTGCTGATAAGAGCTGTTAAATGGGCTTCTGCCCACTGCAACAGGCTGTCCGCTTCCTCCTCCAAAGGAGAACTACTTGTTCCTCTCTGGCAGTTGATGTAGGCCACTGTAGTGACTTTGTCGGAGAGGACGCAGACTGCTCTTTGTCAGACTAAGGGCTCGAATGCTCTGAGTGCTAGGGCCACTGCCCGCATTTCCAGGCTGTTGGACCACCGAGCCTCCACCGGACTCCAGCGACCCTGGGTGAACTGGCCCTTGCAATGAGCCCCCCACAGCTGGCCAGACTTGCATCCGTTGTCAACTGCACCCGCAGTGGAGGTTCGAGGGGCATTCCGTGTTCCAAGTTCTTTGGGCAACGCCACCACTGTAAGGTCTTTCTGGTCAGTTGGGGGCAGAGTAACCTCATGGCCAACGGATGATGCTGATGGGACCATCATCGTAGCAATGCCTGTTGAAGCGGCCGCATATGTGCTCTGGCTCACGGCACCACCTCTATCGTTGCCGCCATGGTTCCCAGCACTTGTAGGTAATGCCAGGCTGTAGGGTTCTGCCTGCCCAGAAATTGTGACATGAGATTCCTCAGATCCTTTAACCTCTGCTTCGGCAGGAACACCTTTCCTCTAGCTGTGTCAAACCTTGCTCCGAGGTACTCTATCTCCTGCATGGGTACTAATCTGCTCTTTGCCCGATTGATGACCCACCCCAACTCCTCCAGGAATGCCACCACCCTGGCCGTCGCCTTGCAACTTTCCACCTCTGATTTCGCCCGGATCAGCCAGTCGTCCAGGTAGGGGGATGCACCAAGATTCCCTCCTTTCGTAGGGCTGCGGCTACCACCACCACCATCACCTTGGTGAAAGTCCGAGGGGCCGTTGCCAGACCAAAGGGCAGAGCCTGAAACTGTCCGCTTGGGACCGCAAATCTCAGAAACTGCTGATGAGCCTTTCGGATGGGAATATGCAAATACGCTTCTGTCCGGTCTAGGGAGGTCAAGAACCCCACCCCACCCCTGCCGTATAGCCACAATTGCAAACTTCAGGGTTTCCATTCGGAAGTGTGGTACTCTGAGACAATGATTGATTTGGATGAAAAAAGTCCCTTCTTTCTTTGGTACTACAAAATAAATGGAGTACTGACCGGATCCGTGTTGGTCTGCCAGAACGGGGACCACTGCCCCTAGCGATAGAAGCCTTGAGAGTGTCTTCTACCGCTGCTCTTTGGCGATCTGCAGGGAGACTGAACAAACGCTGGTCGTACCTGCTTTACAAACTCGAGAGCATAACCCTCTCGGACCACTTCCAAAACCCACTGATCGGATGTGACCTGGGTCCAGGCGGGAAGAAACTGCCTTAACCGACCCCCCACCGACAGGCACCCCCTCCCAGACCCCCATTGTTTCATTGCGGTTTTCTAGGACCCGCAGAGGAAGAAGAGGCCCCAAAGCCTCTTCCCGCTCTGCGAAACCCCAGCAGCTTTGTCCTCTCAACGGGAAACGGCCCCTGTGAAAAGGATGCCGACCTAGCGGGTCAAAACCTCTAGAAATCCCTTGGTTGGCCACGCATGGGGGCCGGCGAACGGCCTTGCTTCGGTCTATCATCCGGGAGCCTGCCCCCCTTAGTCTCACCTAGGTCCTTTTACCAACTTATCCAAGTCTTCTCCAAAGAGCAACTTTCCCTTAAGGGGGAGTCTACTCAGGCGTGCCTTTGAAGAGGCATCTGCCGCCCAGTTGCGCAACCACAAATATAGCTGAGCTGCTACCACCGAGGCCATATTCTTTGCTAGGCTCCTAATGAAGTCGCACTGACTATCTGCCAGGTAGGCAGCTCCGGACTCCATCCTAGTCGCTTCTGTCTGCGTTTTTCTGGCTAGACTACCTGTTAACTGAAGTTGTTGAGACCACCTCAGACAGAATCTCGACACCGAAGCCTGTAAGGAGAGAGCACTAACATCAAAGGCTTGCTTCAGCAACATATCTAGTTTTCTATCCTGGGTATCCTTCAGGGCCGCATTGCCCTCAACCGGGATAGTCTTTTTTGTGGCTGCTGACACTGCCGCATCCACCCTGGGAGACTTCAGCAACTCCTTGTCTAGCACTGGCAATGGATACAGATGAGCCATAGATCGTACCCCCCCCCCCTCAGGCTGGATTCTGGTTGATTCCATTCCTCCTGAATCATCTGCCGCACCACTCTGTGCACTGGGAAAACCTTCTGGGACCTTCTAACGGCTTGGATCAATGGGTCCTCCAAGGCCTCCTCATCTGCTGGCATGTCAGGAGCCATACTGAGCACTTTCAGCAATTCCGTAATCAATGCTGGGAGCTCCTCCCGACGAAATACTCATACTATTCGGGCTTGATCCTCATCTGGGATCTCTTCCTCTTCGAGCTCTTCTCCATCTTCCCCCTACTTCCTTGTCCGAGACCCTCCTCCTCCAGAATGTCTAGCAAAGGGGACATAAGGCTCTCTTTGTTCATCAGTCTAGCGCGCTTGGGAGGGACCCCAGCGTCCTGGCTCCCCGCCATTGCCCATCTGGCGCATGCAATAGGCCTTGTGCAGCAGGAAGACAAATTCAGGAGAGAAGTGTCCCCAGGCCCCCTCTTCCCCCGAGGAGGTGGAGGGGTGGGACAGGGAAGTTCCAGGCAAATTCATGGTTGAAGGTGGAGGTGAAGGTCATTCACCCCCCTCCTCCAGGGGGTCTCCTGATCCCTGGGAATCCTGAGACAAAGCCAATTGGATTTTTTGTTCCACGGCAGCAGCCTCTGCAGTGCAACCCCTGCAGATTCCTGCTTCTGACCCCATGCCCCGACGGATGACGCAGACCGGACACCATGGTTTGCCGGGCATGGTGCAGTATTCCAATATTAAATTATCAACTCAAATAATTTGAGATTAGCTCCAAGCAAATTTCATCTAAAAATTAAAAATTTAAGGCAAGATTTTGAAAAAAAACCACATACTAAATTCAAACTTAAAAAAATATAAATATAAATATACATACATACATATATACATACATACACACACACACACACTTGCTGTTACTCCTGCTCCTCTCCCCTTGCCTTACAGCCACGAAGAAATCAGCCGGCTTCTGCAGCTGGCCATGTGCTAGGCCGCGGCCATGTGGCGTTCAGCCCGTTGGTCATGAGGCCTCGCTCGCTCCTGTGAGCGCTCCGACTGCCTCTTACGTTGCTGCTTCCTTCGCGCTGTTCGAGGCTCCGGAGCTGCTTCTAGCACTCAGCCACCCAGAAGGCTTCAGCACAAGGCGGGGCAGGCTGCATCCGAGGGTCCCAGAGCGTCAGCGGGCTCTGCTTGCGAGGGGAGGCTTCTCTCTCCCCCCCCCCCCCACGCGGCAGCAAGTAATCTTCTCCTCTGCGATCGCAGCCAGGAGATCGGGCGTCCGTGGCCCTCTGAACAGAGGGCAGGTGGGGGGAGGAGGGAGTCTAAATTTATAGCTACAGTGCTTAAAATAAGGTCACATTTTTTTTTTCAAGTTTAAAGCTAAATTTAAAATCTAATTGAAAGTCAAATTGACCAAATTAAAATAGGTTTTAGGGGCTCCCAAAGCTAGAACCTAACTCCCTGCCTGCAGTCTCTCCTGTAAGCTCTCTGGCTTACTGGTACCCTCCAGCTGTTTGGAGGCTGAGTTTACTGGTGCCAGTGGTACTTATACCAGAGCATCATCAAAACGATGATAGGCTCAGCCTCCAAGCTGCTAGAAGGGTTACACAACCCAGAAGAGGGGGACTGGACTGGATAGATAAGGAATAACCATTTCCCTTAAAAAATGGCCCCGCTCTATTTGCTCTGTATAAGACACATTGATGTTAAATAGAAAAACAAGTGCCGCTGCATCCAAAAGGAGCCTTGAGGTGATTTTTAAGCTGGGCTTTGATAATACATCAGGCTCTATTTATGGTCTTGACTCAGGTAGTATTCCAGGTGTATAGCATAAAAAAGTGGAAGGAATGGAGTTTCGAGTTGGCAGTAGAAGAGAAGGGCATAGATAAGTGATTTTCAAGTTCAAGAAGGTGTGTAGGGAGAGAAAAGAACAGAGGTAATGAAGCACTGCAGCATGAGTTTGCTTATAGGGTCAGTATGAGAAATTTGACCTGTATGCAGAAATGGATAGGAGCCCTATGAAGCGACTTAAGAGCATAGGACCACTAGCAGAAGATTAACTATGCATCCCAGTTTTGAACAGAGTTAAGAGTCATTAGGAAACCAGTGAGGAGCAGGTTGCGGTACTCTGAATGGGAAGCAAACAGACTGAATTTTGGGTGTGTTCAGAAAGGTGGGATAAATGTTGGCGATGACACAGAGAAAGCAAGAAAGTAGTATCAAAGGCAACCCAAAAGGTTGCAAGCTCAGGAGACAGGCAAGATGAACATTACAGAAATAAGGAGGGGGAAGTTTAGGTGGAAAGCTAAGAAGCTGACCTATTTGCAGAACTGATCAGCAAGGTGTGAGGATACACAGATCTATATATCAGCTTACCTGGTCTTAACATTTCTTAATCAGTTTAAAATTTCTATCCTTTGGTGAAAACTTGTTAAAGACTAGAAGGGCTGAAGTAGTTTGTTCTGACAAGTAAACTTGCTGAGTTTCAAGAGTCAGGTTTTCCATCCCAGTCCTCTAGGAAACATTCAGCTAGGCAATAGCTTCTTAGGATTTAGTTTTATACTTAAAACATCCTAATAAGTCCTTCAGTTCTAGAAAGGAACTGGTCTTCGGCATCAATGCTCTGTCTTCTTTGGTACAATCATCCTATAGCAAAGGAAACATAACCTGTATTATTATACAAAGCAGCTATCAAAACTCAGAGCGCACAGAGACAAGTGTTTTATCAATTAAAATTTGACCTCTATCTAAATGTAAAATTTTACTGTTAAAATTTCCTTTCCTGGCATCTTGCTAGACCAGTCCAGACTAATGGGATCTCCAGGAACAAGCAGGAATACAGTCTTCACATATGGGTGACATTGGTACAGACTGAGCCCCTGTGGGAATGCTCCCCAGCATCCAACAGAACAGCCTTTGGGAGCACTCCTGTGCCCGTTTGCCTGCCTTCTCAACTTCTCTCCTCAGTTCTTTGTTTTCCCATGGAGCTAGCAGGACGTGTTATCCAGTCACTGCTGAAAAATTGTGTGTGGGGAATATTGTGCTTCTGCCTTCCCGTCAACACCAGTCTGTCGAATCAGACACTGGTTCCGATAATTATTTGCTTTTTTTCTCCTTTCACGTTATTTTCACCGTTAAACTAGGCCTTTTGACCTCCATAGCCTTATCTTCTCTGAAGACAATATTTTAAAGGCATGGAAAAGCCAAGGGTACAATAATCACCGATAAACATAACTGGTGTCTTAAATGTTTCAGGCTGGAACATCAACCTAATATTTGTCCTTTGTGCCAACAAATGACTAAGACGCCAGCAGAACCGAGCCAGACAGTACGGATCGTTGTTCACCTTGGACTATGTCAGTAGTGTTGGGATATGTAGGCCCTTGCATTAATCTCTAATGAGTTACAGATATATAGGTCAGCCATGCTGTTGAACTGTGGGCAATGAAAGTTATATTGGCCTGAAAATAAAGAAATAATCAGCTATTGAAGTTTGTAAAACTCTGGGCAGACGTGCTCAGGGGCTTGCATGCTAGGCTGAAAATAGCAAGTTACATCCAGAGAAAAAACACAAGCTGACGGTTGCAGATAAAGCTATGTGGGTGCCAATAATGTCCTGAAGAAAGCAGATGGCGTTGACAGAATTGGGTAAGTATGGAAAAAAAGAGAAGTAAGGGCCTGCCTGGGATCTTGTGGTCAGAACATGCTGCAAAAAGCATTTTTTGGACAGAGAAGGTGGGGGCATGGGCAGGAGTGAGAGGCACTGAACTCATAGACTAAGAAATTATACATGGTCAAAGATATACACGTACACGGAAGTAAGAAAATGTATATATGTAACATGATTATTGTACTCGGGGGGAGGAGGAATTCTGGAGGTGTCTGGTGTCTGATGACTGACAGAAGCTCTCCTCTCCTGCCTGTATTGTCCATCAGTTATCTAATAAACAGAGATTCTGATTGCACCTGTACTGACTTTTGGATCTGGACTATACAGGAAATTAGTGATAATTAGTAATCGGTCTTTTGTGAGTAACAGGGCCTCACAGTAGCTTCTACTTTTTCAAGGGCATAGTCTGCCTCTTGTGCGTCTCGGGTTTCTTCAAAATCCAAACATAAAAGTAAGTCTAACTCTCTGGCCGCACATAGGTCATCAGCAATGAAGACTGATGCAGAGACCAGAGAAAAGTCTCAGTATAAGCATTGCAAATGCCCTAGTATGCTTACGATGCAAATCGGCCAGCCAAACAGCCTCGGCGGGAGGATCTCTCCTCCCAAGCATGAGAGGGGCTCCGGGATGCTCCTGAGGACCCAACCTCCAGAGACCTACCAGTTCAATGTTCTGGGACGGTGGTTCAAAACCTCGCTGGAGATTCCATCCAGACATTGGTCATATCCCTGGATCAGCACATGCTGGCTCTCAAGAGGAGTTTGTTATTGGTACGGGGTTGCCAGGAGTGCAGGCTTCGGCACCAAGCCTTCAGCCATGTGAATCTACCTCAATGCCAGCCCTCAAACCAGCAGAGACCAAGACACCAAGCACTGTACCGCCAGTGGAACCCAGCCCCCTGGTATCCAACCGGCACAACCCGATGTAGCTGTCTGTTCCGATACCTCCAAGCATCGGTACAGACATTTTATTTATTTTATTTAAACACTTTTTATACCACGCTCTTTATTATCAGTGCGGTTTACAATTTAACAATTCATGCACAAGACCAGTCAGGTCTGGCTTGTGCTTACATTGAACAGGATCGGTAACTTGGAGCTGAAACTGGGTGAATTATTTACATATTTGCCATCAAAGATGTGGCGAGGTAACTATTTACATGTTAGATGTTAGACCCAAACCGATAAGATCCAGTCTTAACCATGCAGTTATTACATTAATCTTTATCGTATGTATATCAACCCATGTTAATTGTTACAGTATAGGTATTAGTCATATTCATAGTATTCTGTCGTCGATCTGATATATACACACACACCTTGGATTGATACTGATGAACGTACCCGATGGGTGGTTCTGCAGCTCGGTTTGTCCTAGTTTGTAATGTGATGGGTGCTGCTCGAATGAATTGGGGCATGGGAGGGGGTTGAGTATCGTTTGGCTGCGAGAAGTGTAGAAGGAATAGGTGATGCTTGAGGACTTTCCTGAATTGTGTAAGGTCTCTGATCAATCTGATATTTGGTGGAGGTTGTTCCAGCACTTTGGAGCATAGAAAGTGAAGGCTATATTCCTAGTTGCTTGTGTACATTTTGTAGATTCCATGGTGATAACCAACGTGTTGGCAGCTACTGTCCTTCTGGACCTGTTGTTGGGGATGGGGGTGATGAGGACTGTGAGGGACGAGGGGGATATCTTGTTGATGGCTTTGAAGGTGAGGAGTAGTGCCTTGTATGTGAGCCTGCAGTTTATCGGTAGCCAATGAAGGTCCTTAAGGATGGAGAGTGATGTGTGTTCTTCTAGATAATCCGCAGAGAATGCATTCATCGCAAATTGTAAAGGGCTGAGGGTGCTCTTGGGGAGGCCATGCAGAATGACGTTCGCATAGTCGAAATGAGGTGTTACCAGCCCCTGGAATATTGTTCGGAAATCGTTGGGAGCTAACATGGGTCTTAGGTGCCTTAGTGTTTTGATTTTATTGTATATAGTCCTGCTAGTGTTCTTTATGTGCTCTTTGAAGTCGAGATGTTGGTCAAGCGTAACACCCAAGAAGCGTATCACAGGCTTGCTTGGGAGCTCAGCATCTCTCACCTTCAAGGTAGTGGGGGGCGAGAAGTTTTTGTTTTTTGTGATGAACAGGACCTCAGTTTTCTTGAAGTTTATGTGGGGTTCTGGTCTTGAAGCCAGTCGGTGATTGCATTGAAGCATTCCACTAGGGCGGTAAAGTCGGGATGCATAACTGATTGATGCGAACAGCAGGACATCATCTGCATAGATCAGGCTGGAGATATTGAATGAGTGGATGATTTTGCATATAGGCTGCATGTACACATTAAAGAGTAGCGCGGACAGAGAGGAGCCTTGGGGTACTCCCTGACGTTGCTGGAACGGTTCGGATGTGATGGATCCCATCTGTACATGTTGCCATCGGTCAGCTAGATAGGATTTACACCACTCCCAAGCTAGGCCCTGGATTCCCTTCTCATGGAGGCGTGTAAGGAGTTGATCATGACTGACAGAATCGAATGCAGCAGCAATGTCAAGGAAGATAAGTGCAAACCCATTTTCGATATTGTCTATTCCTCGGCTTAAGGTGTTGGTTAGCATGACGAGTAGTGTCTCTACTCCGTGGGATTCTCGGAACCCATGCTGGCATAGATCTAGGGGGGCTGCGATGTCAATGTGTTAGGAGTATACTCAAGATCGGGCGGTATGATTCCGCCTTCATCGGATCTAGTCTGTTGTTCTTCAGGAGTGGACGTTTGGACATCTGTTTGAGAGATGATGGGAATATTCCTGTTGAGAAGATAAGTCTTATGATGTTGGCTAGAATTGGGCCGAGTTCAGTATGCATCGCTTTGATCCAGTACGCCGGGCAAGGGTCGTTTGGTGCAGTGGTGGTATTGATGGTGGCAATAAGGTCTTCGATGTTTCTCTCGGCTGGAGGTGTGAGCTCTGTAAGCGGTGGCTGCAGGTAGGGAGTATGGCTAGGGGTGGATCTTGGTGCAATGTTTATTTTGAGGGTTTCCGTTTGGAGGTAGTCAGCATATAACTGGGGTTGAATTGGTTCTGGGTGAGGAGGGGGAAGGTTCCTTGGTTAAGGATTTTGCTATGCTGAAGAGGTCCCGGGATTTATTTAGAGAGCGGAGAAGGAGCTCGGCGTGGTATTCTCTCATTTTGTCGGATATTGTCTCATGGTGAAGTTTCAAGTGGTCAATGTATGTTGCTTGGTCCATTGTGGAACGAGAACGTCGCCATTTTCTTTTGTACTGCCTTAGGAGAAGAAGAGATGTCTGTAGTTCCACAGAAAACCATGGGGCTGGTTTTCTTTTTCTTGGCAGTCTGTTGGAGGTTAATGATTTGTCCGAGGAGGGTAGCTGGGAAAATGACTTCAGAATGGTATTCCATCTAGCGATCATATCGTCGAGGTTATGTGAAGGCTGATCGAGTATTGGAAGTGCACTTTTGGTAAACTCATCCTTGTCGAGGGGTTTGAAACGACGAGTATTTACTGAAGAGGCTGTTTTCATGTGGCTGGGTGGGACTTGATCTTGCTGCGATGGAATCTGGAATGTGATTAAGCTGTGGTCAGACCATGGGACAGGAGTGATGGAAAGGTTGAGGTTGTGTCCTGTAACCGAATGTGGAGTGAAGATCAGGTCCAGTGCGTTTCCTCTGTGGTGAGTGGGAGCGTTCACCACCTGATCGTAGCTGAGCTCAATCATTGCATCGAGGAAGGTGTTAGCATGGGTGGGTTGCAGGGATGCAAGGTTAAAGTCACCAAACAACCAGTTAGGTTTGCGTGGGCTTTCAGGGCTGCAGGCTAGGTCAATTATGTTGGAGAGATCTTCCGTAGGGGAGGATGGCGCTCTATAGATGAGACTTACAGTGTTATGCTTGTTGGCTATGGTAACTGTATGTGCAGAGTGCTTTTGGAGGAGAGCAGCTGATACTGGAGTTCGGTTTTTACCAGGATGAAAACCCCACCGCCTCTCCGGCTGGCTCTATGGCAGGTGTGGATTGAGAAGTCAGGTGGGACGAGTTTATTTATTTATTTTTTATTTATTTAGACAGTTTTTGTATACCGCTTTATCCTTCAATCAAAGCGGTCACAACACAATTGGGGGATACATTTAACACGCGGGGATATGAGACACATACACTAATACTTACAGGGAACATGGGCTATGGAGGGTTAAGTGGCTTGCCCAAGACCACAAGGAGCATCTGTGGGACTAGAAACCCCAGTCCTTCCGGCCCAAGGTTGCTGTCCTCTAGTGGGATTTGAACCCCCGACCTTCCGGCCTGAAGTACCTTGCCCCAACCACTAGGCTACTCCTCCCTATTGGTTTAAGAGGACTGAGTCTGTGTCTGTAAGCCAGGATTCTGTAACCATTAGGATGTCTAAGTTATGGTTTGCTATGAGATCTGTGATGGCTGGCCATTTCTTACGAGCTGAGAGTGAGTATGAGGGCACATTTCAAGTTACTATGTACTTGTGCCGTCTCAGGTTTGGTGTAATCAGGGTGTTTGAGTGTTACGTAGAATAGGTGCGAGTGTCTAACGTGGTAGTGGGGGCTGCTATAAATTTCTCCTTCCTAAACAGTGTAAGATGGGGATGGGGTTATAGTCAGATGAGAGTGCCAGAGCATCTTGGATGGCATTGGTAAGGAGATAAACGCTGGTGAGGGCCATGTTGGCATGCTGTGTTTTGGGTCTGCACGTGGTATAGTTGTCTAGTAGCAAGGGTATTATAAAACAGAAATATCAAGGTTGAACAGATAACCACCGATACTTTGATTTTCTACCAGACTCTGATCTCAGTTCTTCGGAGTCTGATGAGGAATCACTCTAGTCCCAGAAACTACCAGACAGACATTCCTTCGGACCCTTCACTGCCTCAGGAACAGCATCTATCCCCACAAGAGGATATATCCTTTCAGGACTTCATATGGGACATGGCAGCAGGGCTTGCAGTTAGTCACCTCTGAAAAGGAACAGAGGGTGGAGGAACTGAAGATATTCCAATACCCACCACGCCCAAGAAGGCAGCTACATTGCTGGTGCATCAGATCCTTCAAGACCTTATGCTCTGCATGAGGGAAGCCCCGCTCACAGTTCCACCTCTCAGCAAAAGGCTCGCTACTATGTTCCGAGTACCAGAGAGCCCAGGCTTCCAAAAACCTTAGCTCCCCCTACTACTCCATAGTGGTGGAATTGGCAGTGCACTGCATAAAGAATGCTAACCACCATTCATCCATGCCACCTGGTAGAGACTTGAGAACACTCTATGCCCTTAGATGACAATGCTTCCAAACATGGATGCTGGCCTCCAGAATAAATTCTTACATGCTCTATATGGGCATGTTTCTGAAGGATGTCACAAGGGAGCTGGAGACTTTCACCCCTATGCTTCCTGAAGATAAAGCAAAATGCTTTCCATACACTCATTAAGCAAGGCCAAAATACTTTTAAGTTTCTTACTAGGGCCTCTAATGAAGCTACAAGACAACCTATTTAAGACTAATCAGAGAAAATAGTTTTTCACTTAACATGTAATCAAACTCTGGAATTTGTTACCAGAGGATGTAACATAGTAACATAGTAAGTGACGGCAGATAAAGACCAGCATGGTCCATCTAGTCTGCCCAGCAAGATGGCAAGAATAGGTGCACCTGTTGCTCTGTGCAGGCCACCCCTCCCCATGTTTTTGTTTCTGTTTAGGGGTGAACCCACCACTCCATGTAGGACACCCTTATTTGTTCAGACGCTAGATAGTTCAGAAGTTAGATGGTACCGTTTATTTTGCTTTTATCCTGTTGCTGTAAAGGGATCCACTGTGTTTTGTCCCATGCCGTTTTGAATTCCATCACCGTGTTTGCCCTCACCACTTCCATCGGGAGGGCATTCCAAGCATCCACCACCCTTTCAGTGAAGAAATATTTCCTGACATTGCCTTTCAATTTACCACCTTGCAGCTTCATGTTATGCCCTCTAGTTTTACAGCTTCCCCGTCTTTGGAAGAGGTTTGTTTGTTCATCATTTCTCTTTAAGTATTTAAAGGTCTGAATCATATCTCCCCTGTCCCTCCTCTCCTCCAAAGTGTACATATTTAGGTCTTCAAGTCTCTTCTCATAAGGCTTCTGACGCAGGCTCCAAATCATTTTGGTCGCCTTTCTCTGAACAGTTTCCAGTCTTTTTACATCTTTTGCAAGATATGGCCTCCAAAACTGAACACAGTATTCCAAGTGAGGCCTCACCAGTGACTTGTACAGTGGCATAAGTACCTCTTCCTTTCTGCTGGTAATCCCTCTTTGTATGCAGCCCAACATCCTCCTGGCTTTTGCCACCGCCTTGTCGCACTGTTTTGCCACCTTGAGATCATCAGAGATAATCACACCAAGGTCTTTCTCCTGAACCGTGCATACCAACCTCTCACCCCCCTATTGTGTACTTTTCCCTAAGATTTCTGCTACCCAAGTGCATGACACTGCACTTTTTCACATTAAATCGTAGTTGCCAAGCATTAGACCAGTCTTCCAGCTTTTGTAGATCTTTCCTCATGTTATCCACTCCCTCGGGGGGAGTCCACTCTGTTGCAAATTTGTGTGTCATCTGCAAAAAGACAGACTTTTCCATTCAGTCCTTCAGCAATATCACTCACAAATATATTGAAAGCAATATCACTCACAAATATATTGAACAGTGCCGGGCCCAGGACCGACCCCTGAGGCACCCCGCTAATCACCTTCCTCTCATCCGAGTGAGCTCCATGTACCATCACCCTCTGTTGTCTGTCAGTCAACCAATTTCTAATCCAGTTTACTATCTTGGGACCCATCCCCAAGCTACTGAGTTTATTGACAAGCCTCCTATGAGGAACAGTATCAAAGGCTTTGCTGAAATCCAGATAGATGACATCCATTGCATGCCCCAGATCTAGTTCCTTGGTCACTCAATCAAAGAACTCAGATTTGTTTGGCAAGACCGTCCTTCGGTAAAACCATGTTGCCTTGGATCTTGCAACCTGTTGGTTTTGAGAAAGTTCACTATTCGCTCTTTCAGGAGCGCCTCCATTACTTTTCCTGCCACCGAGGTAAGGCTCACGGGCCTGTAATTTGACACTTCTTCCCTGTCACCACTTTTGTGTAGAGGTACAACATTAGCCATTCTCCAGTCCTGAGGAACCACTCCCGTTTCCAAGGATCTGTTGAAGACATCCTTTAATGGTCCTGCAAGAACCTCTCTGAGCTCTTTCAGTATCCTGGGATGTATCCCATCTGGTCCCATGGCTTTGTCCACTTTCAGTTTAGCAAGTTGTTCTAACACCTCATCTTCTGTGAATGGTGTAGTATCTACTTCAGTCCTATTTTTATATTTGGGAGTCACAGCTGGTCCATCTCCAGGATCTTCTTTAGTAAAAACAGAGCAGAAGTATTTGTTTAGCAATTTCGCTTTTTCAGTGTCACTTTCCACGAGTCCTTTCCCAGCACTTCTGAGTCCTGCAATTCCAACTCTGATCTTCTTCCTTTCCTGAATATACCTGAAGAAAGTTTTGTTGCCACCCTTAACATCTTTAGCCATCTTTTCTTCTGCCTTTGATTTTGCTATCCTTATTACTCTTTTAGACTCTGAGTTGGATCCTGTATTCATTTCTGTGTTCTTCTGTTTGCAAGCTTTTGAATTTTGCGAAAGCTGTGTTTTTTGCCTTTATTTGCGCAGCCACCTCTTTGGAAAACCAAATAGGTTTCCTTCTCCTCTTGTTTTTATTTATTTTTCTTACATATTTATCTGTTGCCCCTTTTATTGCCGCCTTTAGTTTGGGTCCATTGCAATTCCACTTCCCTTATCTCCTTCCACCCCGTCATCTCCTCCTTTAAGTACTCGGCCATTTTATTGAAGTCAGTGTTTTTGAAGTTTAGGACTTTGAGCTTGCTATGATTGGCCTGTACCATGGCTTTTATCTCAAACCACACCGTGTGATGGTCGCTGTTGCTCACAGGGGCACTCACGCAGACATTTGACACGTTATCACTGTTGGTAAGCACTACATCCAGCGTTGAGCTTTCACCAGTTGTCTAAGTAATGCATCTTGGAGAGCATCCACAATTTTTTTGCTTCTTTCCAGATGTGCAGAAGGAGTAATCCAATCCACATCAGGTAGATTAAAGTCACCTAATATGATCGCTTCCCCCTTTGTTGCTATCTTGGCAATATCTATAATCAATTCGTTATCTCTCTCTTAAATTTGAGTCGGAGGTCTGTAGACTACAGCAATATGGATGACAGTGCCATCTCCTCTTTCCAACGCAATCCAGAGCGCTTCTTCTTTTCCCCATGTTCCCTGCATTTCAGTAGCTTTAATACTGCTTTTGACATACAAGGCTACTCCTCCTCCTCCTCCTTTTCCATTTTCTCTGTCTCTTCTGAATAGATTATAGCCAGCTATGGCTATATCCCAATCATGCGATTCATTAAACCATGTTTCTGTAACGGCCACGATGTCCAAATCCGTTTCCACCATTAGGGCTTCCAGGTCTGGAATTTTTTTGGCTAAGCTTCGAGCATTTGTGCTCATTGCTTTCCAGCATTTACCTGGCTTGTGTGTATTTTGCATTGATTTTATTCTGCCCACTTCCCACTTGTTTTTGATGTGTAATTTAAGAGTGTGGTTGTTTCTGATGATGTTCTGCTTTTGCAGGGGGTGGCATGCAGATGTTGACCTTCCACATCCGTCACCCCCTTTTCCTAGTTTAAATGCATATCCACATACTGCCTGAATTTTTCACTTAGGTTACTTTTCCCTGCGACAAAGAGATGTAGTCCATCAGCACAGTATAGTCTCTTGTTGGTCCATCTGTTGCCCCAGTTGCCAATAAATCTGAATCCTTCTTGTTTGCACCAGGTCTGGAGCCATGTATTAAAGTTGTTAATGCGATGCAGCCTTTTTGTCCCCTTACCAAGAACAGGTAGAACTTCTGAGAATGCAACAGTGTTAACAATGGGCTTGAATTTCTCTCCCAGAGATTGGAAGTCCTTTTGGGCTGTAGAGGCACTGTTTCTAGCCAGGTCATTTGTGCCCAAGTGGATAATAACATCTGGTTTGGAGTGCTCACTTTTTGCGCTAAGTATTTCAACAACTTGGTTTGTATTCCTGCTGGCTGAAGAGCCTGGTAGGCATATGACTATCTCCTCTCCTTTGAACTGTGTTCCCAAGTTGGTGCCTCTGATGATGGAATCTCCAAGTAGTAATAGTTTTCTGTTTGGTGAGGTTTTCTTCATATTTGGTGCTTTAGCAGGAGATTGAGCATTGTCTGACTCATTTAAGGGCCCTTCAGTTTCTTTGGGTTGGGCATCCTCATTAGCCAAGGCAGAGAAGGCATTTTGCAGGGATATCTCTTGATGTGTAGGATGTGTCTGCATTACAGGTCGCAATCTTCCGGAACCCACTGTGATCCATTTGTTCCTGGGGTGTTTGATTCTTTGTGGAAGCGGTGGTGGACTTTGTTCAGTTTGTATCTTAGAAGAGGTGTGCTTCATTGCAGCCAGTTCCTCCCTCAGTAGAGACACTTCTTTATGCATGGCTGCTAGGTCTTTCCTTAGTAGAGTCAGTTCTTCATGCATGGCAGCTGACTTTAGGCATATAGGACAAGCTCTTAGGCTCCAAATGAGCATCCAAATGTAGTAAAAGCTGTTAGTGTAGCTAGGTTTAAAAAAAGGTTTGTTCCTGGAGGAAAGGTCCATAAATTATTATTAAAAAGGGACCCAGGATATCACTACTTGACCCAATATAAGCATTGAGGAACCTGTGTCTTTTGGGGAGACTGCTAGGTACTTAGGATCTAGATTGGCCACTGTTGGAAACAGGCTACTGAGCTTGATGGACCTTGGTCTGACCCAGTATGGCATATCTTATGTTCTCTTTTTTTGATACCTTTGAGTCAACCAGCAGAGCTTCAGTAGTCTGCATTGGGGCTCATAGAATAGCCTGGTTACATGCATCAGATTTTGAGCAATAGGTTCAAGATAAACTTGCCAATATCCCATGTACTGGGGAATACCTTTTTTGGCAAAGACTGGAGGGAAAAAAGCAGGAGAGATTAGGACTGACTGACTCACCCTCAAACACCTTTCCAGGAAGGCTGCTCTCCCATCCAAGGGAAGGGTCTTCCCAAGAAATCTGCTTATCCTAAAAAGGAAGAGAGATACTATCCTTACCTACCTTCTGCTGCTTATCAACCTCAACATTCTCAGCACAGACAGCAGGACCCATGCCAGCCCAAGGTGCCCAATGCTCCTAAGCCTTCGCCGGCTCCACAGGCACAACCTGCACCTGGCTTTTGACTCCTTCCTCGAGAACACTGTCAGTTTACCCCTGGAGGGCCCCCAGCCTCTCCACATAACTGGAAGATTGTGTCACTATGCCCACAGGTGGCACCTCTTAACATCAAAGCAGTGGACATTCCAAATAATCCAAGGGGGTTAATCAGCTTCATTTCAAAACCTTTACACCCCCCCCAAAAAAAAAAAAAAAGATTTTCAGGGGGTTTATCCAATGCAACCCCATCAAAGCACTCTCTTAAGAGAAAGTGACCACCCTGTTCTCCCATGGTGCCACAGACAGAGTTCCTTCTCCTTAAGAAGGGATGGGATTCTACTCTCCATATTTTCTCATACCAAAGAAAACAGGAGGCTTCAGGCCTATCTTAGATTTCAGAGACCTAAACAAATTCATGGTCAGAGAAAAATTCAAAATGATTTCTCTAGACAGACTCTTATCGTACCTCCATAGACATGATTGGCTATGTTCTCTAGACCTAAAGGAGGCGTACATGCATTTACTGATTCATCCCTCACATAGACAGTATCTGCACTTCATGTTTGAGGAAACTCATCATTAATACAGGGTTCTCCCCTCCGGTCTCGCCTCTGCCTCAAGAGTCTTCGCAAAATGCATGGAAGGAGTCACTGTCTACTTACACGCCGTGGGGGTCGTCATCTTCCCTTACTTAGGCAAGTGGCTGATCAGAGGAGACTCCCCTTAGGAGGTAAAACTCTCCCTGCATTGCACAATCACTGCGCTACATCTGGGTTGTCAAACTTCCCAAAGTCTCACCTTGCTCCAATCCGACTGGAGCTCATCGGAGCGCTCTTAAGACACCCAACAGGCCTGAGCTTTCCTTCCACAGGACTGCTCTGCCTGCCTAATCAAGCTGGCAAGGGGCAGGCATGAGAAAAGTTGCATAACAGCTCGACAGATGTTACTACTTAGGACAAATGGCATCCGTGGTCCATGTCATCCTATATGTTTGATTACACATGCTACAAGCGCAATAGAAACATAGAAACATGATGACAGAAAAAAAAACACATGGCCTATCTAGTCTGTCCTTCCATAACTACAA
Organism: Ichthyophis bannanicus; assembly: GCA_033557465.1. Lineage (NCBI taxonomy): Eukaryota > Metazoa > Chordata > Amphibia > Gymnophiona > Ichthyophiidae > Ichthyophis > Ichthyophis bannanicus. The sequence continues at coordinate 121,722,086 of CM066050.1, read as the reverse complement.
CAGTCCACTTTTTACCTTTAGAGATCCTGTGTTGGTCCCATGCTTTTTTGAATTCAGTTACTGTCCTCATCTCTACCACCTCCACTGGGAGACTATTCCATGGATCCACTACTCTTTCTGTAAAGAAATATTTCCGCATATCACTCCTGAATCTATCTCCCTTCACGCTCATCCCATGTCCCCTCGTAGCAGAACTTGCTTTCAATTGAAAGAGGCTCTCTCCCTGAACATTTATGCCACGGAGGTATTTAAACATCTCAATCATATCACCTCTATCCCGCCTTTCATCTAAGGTGTACATATTAAGATCCTTAAGCCTGTCCTCATATGCTTTATAATGAAGCCCATTAATCATTTTAGTAGCAACCCTCTGCACCGACTCCATCCTGTTCACATCCTTTTGAAGGTGCGGTCTCCAGAATTGCACACCATACTCCAAATGAGGTCGCACCAAAGACTTATACAGAGGCATTATCACCTCCTTTTTTCTGCTAGCCATTTCTCTCCGTATGCACCCAAGCATCCTTCTAGCTTTTGCCGTCGCCTTTTCTACCTGTTTAGCTACTTTAAGATCATCAGACACAACCACGCCTAGGTCCCACTCTTTAGTGGACAAAAGTACTTCACCTCCTATACTGTATTGCTCCCTTGGATTGCTGCAGCCCAAATGCATGACCTTACGTTTTTTAACATTAAATCCCAGCTGCCAAATTCTAGACCATTCTTCAAGCTTAGCTAGATCCCTCCTCATGTTATCTACACCTTCCTGGGTGTCTACTCTATTGCAGATTTTGGTATCATCCGCAAAGAGGCAAACCTTACCCGACAGCCCTTCCGCTATATCACTAACAAAGATGTTAAAAAGAATCGGACCAAGGACAGATCCCTGGGGCACACCACTGATAACATCCTTCTCCTCAGAGTGAGCTCCATTTACTTGTACTCTTTGTCGCCTCCCACACAACCAATTTCTAACCCAAGCAGTAACTTTAGGGTCCATCCCTAGGGTGCTCAGTTTGTTTATAAGTCGCCTGTGAGGAACGGTGTCAAAGGCTTTACTGAAATCTAAATACACCACATCTAGAGCTCTCCCTCGGTCCAACTCCCTGGTCACCCAGTCAAAGAAATCAATCAGATTTGTCTGACAAGACCTGCCTCTGGTGAATCCATGCTGCCTCGGATCCTGTAATCCGCTGGACTCCAGAAACCTCACTATTTTCTCTTTCAGCAGCGTTTCCAATAATTTACTCACCACCGAAGTTAAACTAACCGGCCTGTAGTTTTCAACCACATCCTTACTTCCGCCTTTGTGTAAAGGCACCACATGAGCCTCTCTCCAGTCCTTTGGCACCACTCCAGACTCCAACGAGGCATTGAAAAGGTCAGTCAGTGGAGTTGCTAGAACGTCCCCAAGTTCCCTCAGTATTCCAGGGTGTATCCCATCCGGTCCCATCGCTTTGTCTACTTTAAGTTGAGCTAGTTTCTCACGAACACAGTCTTCTGAAAATTGTTCAAGATGTCCCTCGTTTCTGTTCTTATTTGTGGGTGTTTTCTGAGGTCCTGCTCCTGGTTCTTCATCTGTGAACACAGAACAAAAATATATTTGTTAAGCAATTCCGCTTTATCCTTATCAGCTTCTACATATTCCCCCCCTGCACCCTTGAGTCTGACAATACCACTGTTGCCCTTTCTCTTCTCACTAATATCTCTGAAAAATGTCTTATCCCCCCATTTTATTGCATTGGCTATTTCCTCCTCCTTTTGAATCTTTGCCTTCTTGACTACTTTGCTAGCTTCTCTAAGTTTTTCCAAATACAGATGCCTGTCTTCCTCTCTCTGTGATCTCTTGTATTTCATGAAGGCCTCCCTCTTTTTTCTTCACTTTTTCAGCTACTTCCTTCGAAAACCATAGAAGTCTCCTGTTCCTTTTGCCTTTATTTACCATTTTAACAAAAAGGTTGGTTGCCTTTAAAATACCCCCTTTCAGTTTTGCCCACTGTTTTTCTACATGCCCTAGCTGTTCCCATCCCACTGACGACTCCGAGGTATTGGCCCATCTTCGCAAAGTTAGTCTTCCTAAAGTCTAAGATCCTCACCTTGGAATGGATTCTAACAGCCCTAGTCCTAATACTGAACCACACCATCTGGTGATCACTGGATGCAAAATGATCTCCCACTACAACATCAGAAACACTTTCACCATTGGTAAGCACCAAGTCCAGTATGGCCCCTTAAACGTGTGGGGTCTGTTACCAATTGCCTGAATAGTTCTCCCTGTAGAGAATCCAGGATCTCCTTACTTCTAGATGATACTGCAGCAGGAATGTGCCAAACAACATCTGGAATATTGAAATCTCCTATCAGTAGCACTTCCCCTTTCCTAGCAATGCTGCGTATGTCTTCAATTAACCCTGTCCACCTCTTCCTCTTCTGAGGGAGGTCTGTATATCACACCAATGCAAATAGATTTCTCTTTCCCTCTTTCTAGTTTAACCCACAATGCCTCCTCTCTCCCTTTTAAGCTCTGTAATTCCAAAGCTTTAATAGTAGTTTTTACATATAGTGCCACTCCTCCCCTTCTTCCTACCCTGTCCTTTCTGAATAAAGTATAGCCAGGTATAGTTACATCCCAGTCATGGTTTTCTGTGAACCATGTTTCTGTAACTGCCACTAAATCCAAGTTGGATGGGAGAGCAGCCTTGTCGTCAGTGTAGAAGGAAGGCATCCTGAGCCTGTCTGTGTAGCGATGAAAGCCTCCAAGAAAGTGGCAAAAAAGGTTGCATGGGTTCCCCCATGTGCAGAAGATCCAAGCAGCTGTCTGACGCTGTAAGGTCCATTTGTGTGGATAAAGTATATGGCTTAATCTGTCCGCAAAAACATTGAGTTTGCCTGGAAGATACACTGCTCTGAGGTGAATATGGTGTAAGATGGGAAAGGACCATAAGCGAAGCACTTTCTCACAGAGGGGATGGGATCCTGTTCCCCTGTTTTGTTCACATAGAACATGGTAACTTGGTTGTCAGTCCTGACCAGGACAGGTTGCTCTGAAAGTTAGGGTTGAAAAACCCAAAGAATATTTGTCAATGCTCATAGTTCTAGGAGGTTGATCCGCAGGGCAGATTCTTGTGTCCACAATCCCTGTGTTATGAGATTGTTCAGATACGCTCCCCAACCCAGCTTGGAAGCATCTGTTGTCCGGTTACATTGAAGTGAAGGCATTTAAAAAGGTGACCCAATGAGACAGTTCTGTGGGGAACACGACCACTGAAGGAATTTGATCAGTTGAGGGGTGATGCAGATTGTGTCCGAGATGCCCCTTTGCTTGTATCCATTAAGACAGTCCATTGGAATATTTAGTCAGAATTTTGGATCCCGAGAGTTTTGGGCTCAGCCTGGAAAGGGTTTTAAAGCTATACACTCAGGAAAAGAAAAAAAAATGAATAAGACTGGAAACCCCTTGAGAGGATCCTGGATCCACCAGAGCTGCACTGGCTCATGTAGCCAGGAGCTTGTCCCAAAAAGCAGGGCTAGCCAGAGGTATCTCATATAGCCCCTGGGGTCTGTAGTAGCCAAGCTCAACTGGCCAGGAGTTCTAGATCTCAGAGGAGAAAAAACAGGAACCACCATCTGCTAAAGACGGAGAAAAATACTGAAGGAGACCCTTAGCCATACCAGGCCAGGAATTATGTCATGGCATACTTCATTTCTTTTTCTCCATCCTCTGCTGGCAGGGGGAGATAACCTACTAGTCTGGACGGGTCTAGTTGGACAATCCAGAAATAGCTAGTTTATATGTACTACAGCCTGGAGAAAAACAAAATCTGTATGCACCTTCACATGCCATAACTACTTGGCTTAAATTACACGAGGGCCTGATGTACTAAGCTCTGTAACCATTAATACAGTGTTTAATGTGCATATTAATGCATGCCTCTTCATCCAAAGTATACATATTTTACCACTCATTTTAATTTATTGCTCCATGCTGCATAGCAGATTGTGTTTATGCATCTACATTTCACTTTGCATGTTTTAATAAGCCTTACTTTTGATTATGCTAGCATGTAATGAGCTTTACTGCATTAGGGACATGCATTTTTGTGTTTAATTGCAGCATTTGTGCCAGTACAATAAAAATACCTGAAATAAAACAGTTTTCTGCCTGCAGATTCCTAATGCAAACTGCTTATGCAAAATCTAATTATCACAAGCTAATTCACACACTAACAGCGTTGTTAAACACCTACATCTCTTAAGTGGTTAATCCATATTAACACTGTTTAGTACAGTGTGTGTGTGGGGAGGGAGTGTTCTTATTTTGGAACCAAACACTTTCATGTATTTGACGGCCCACAGTGAATTACTATCCATGAATATACAGTAAGTGAATATGGCTTTGAGAGATGACTGGGCCAATTCTGACAAACGTTTGGTAACCAAAGTTCACTCTACAAAGAGGTACAAATTATCCACATTTTACCAATAAGCCAATCTATGTCCATATCGCAGTGGCATAAGTTCACATAAAGGGCTTCCTGGAGGGGATAGGAGGCTGGATCCACTCAGAAAATGTAGGACCAGTTTCAAGTGAGCTCAGTTCTTCCCTGAGGCCTTTCCTCATTGCAGGAATTTCTTGCATGGAAAGCACACAGTCATTTATACAACTATAACAAAAGTACTCAATTTTCTTTTTGTAATTATTCAATAAACAATTTATAAAAACAGCTTGGTGACAGCACACACTGATATGCAAGTCATTAAAGGTATAATGAAAGCTGTGTTACAGAAGTATAAGACGGAAATTGGCATTTCTATGAACTGTTCACATTTTGAAATTTGTGATGGCAAACTTATAAGCTTTAAGTAGTAGTATTATGCAGCCTATAGTTCGATTGTGGCTTAACTGGAAATATTTGCATTATGAATGATGAAACTGTCACTTTGCTGCAAGAAACCCCCACAAAATGGTTAATATACATCTCACTGAAAATGTGCTGACAGAGAACCTCCACTGACCTATTTAAAATCCAATCTCAGGAATTGAAGGTAGACGGGCTATTCTGTAGTAACTGCTCTTTAGCTGCCGTGCTGTAGACCCAGAAACAATCCATTTCCGTTTCTGCACATTGGGTTTGGAACACTTGCTTGTTGAATATTCTGCAAGACACTTGCTAACCATCTCCTTCCAGCACGATAAATCTCTGCTACCAATCTATGAAAGAGGAAAAAATCCTACATAAAACTAAAGTGCAAATACTAAACATTTAGGGACAATTTGTTTAAATTGTTCAGCTAAAAACATTCATTGTACAGATCAGTTTTACTGCCACTTGCTTTTCACCAACTAGCCCATTTAAGACTTGCAAGAAAAAATATTTTATCTCCAGGAACAAGCAGGAATGTAGTCTTCACATATGGGTATCGTTGGTACGGGCGGAGCCTGCACGGGAACGCTCCCCAGCGTCCAATAGGAACGCTTTTGGGAGCATCCCTCGGCACATGCACGCTACCTTCCCGCCTTTCCAACTGTCCCTCTTCAGTTCTTTGTTTTCCGCAGAACCGACAGAACACATACCCTGTCACCGCAGAAAAGTTCTTCTTTAAAAACTTGTTTTCTTGTGGTTGTGCCCGCCTCCGCATGACACTTACCGGGTACCTCCAGTTCTTTCTCTTTCTTTAAAAAAAAAAAAAAATTTTAAAAAATTATATTATATAAACTGTTTCTCTTCAGAAACTTTCTCTTTTGGTGCCATTTTTGGCATTAGGCCACATTTTCCCCAAAAGATGAAAAAAAACAGCTAGTGGTTTTAAAAAAAGTGTACTAAGTGTGGCGGTACCATCTCCGTCACAGACACCCATGACTGGTGTCTAAAATGTTTAGGCCCTGACCATTCTCCATCTGAGTGTTCCTCCTGTATGGGGATGACTAAGAGGAAGACCAGAACCGAGCTGCAAAGCTCGGTACCCTCTTCTCTTCGGATACCAGCTCCATTGCATCAATGTCTTCAAGAGCCTCGTCTTCCTCCTATGGATCTCAGGTAACTAAAAACATAAGAGCCGGTCCTCAAAGGGTAGCTCTCCTTCAAAGCATCGAGAGGCCATTGGCATTGTTCTATGTAAATCGCGCTGATCATAAATAGTGCGGTATATAAGAATTGTAAATAAATAAATAAAATAAATAAAAATTACCCTTGAGGAAAACTACACCGGCAAAACAGCCCCGGCGGGAGGCTTCAGCCTCCAAAGCATAAATGGGGTTCCAGGATGTTCGAGGCTTCGACCTCGGTAGAACTACTGGTGCCATGCTCAGGGGTTCCGGCCACTTTTACAGGTACCGATACCGAGGCATCGGCAGTGTCGATAGACCAGAGATTCCATGCTATCGAATGCAGTCTTGCAGCTCTCCTTACAGCTGCGGTACTGGCACCGGTACAGATGCCGGTACCAGCACCGATGGTACCGCCCTGGTGGGAATCCTTCCCATGCCAACTTTTTCTGGCATTGACAGATCAGTACCGGACCAATTCTGTACAGACTGATTGATACCGAGACCATGCTTTGCATGAACATTAGGATCAGAGATACTTCGAATCCTCCGATTCCGATGACTCTGATAATTCTGTCAGTACCAGAGTGTTTCTCCTGGAAGACTCCTCTTCTCCCCAACACAGAATGTCTCCTCCGGAAGACATGTCTTTTCAGGATTTTATTTGTGATGTGGCCCGAGGCCTTTCAATCACGGTAGCTCCTGAAAAAGAACCTAGAGCAAAGGAATTGGAAATTCTCCAATACCCTAAGGCTCCCAAGGAGGCAGCCACTCTGCCCATTCATGAAATTCTTCATGATTTGATGCTCAGAATGTGGGCGACACCTTTGACCACATCTCCTCATTCTAGGAGACTCGATACCATGTATCGAGTTCCACCATGTCCTGGTTTTCAAAAGACTCAGCTGCCACACCATTCAATGGTAGTGGAGTCAGCCATGCGTAGGATGAAAAGTGCAAAGAGACATGCATCCAATCCTCCAGGTTGTGAATGCAGGACTCTTGATGCTTCTGGGCGTCAAACTTTTCAGGCTTCCATGCTTTCAGCTAGGATCAGCTCATATGTTTTATATATGGGAATGTTCCTCAGAGGTCACAGGAGATTTGGAGCTTATGAGCCCCCTTCTCCCTGAGGACAAAACGACAGAACTTTCTTACTCTTGTCAAGCATGCTCAAGATGTCTCCAAGTTTGTAAACCGTGCAGCCTTTGACTGCATCAGCAGAACCTCTGCTATTGCCATTGGTGCACGTCGGATTGCCTGGCTTCAGGCATCAGACTTGGAGATTTGGGTACAGGATAAATTGGGAAACATCCCTTGCACAGGAGAAAACCTCTGACAATTGGCAGGAGAAGGCTAATGAGATAGATTGGCTGTAGATTTTGACACTCTAGCCAAAAAGAAACCCTATAAAAAAAACTTTCAGCAAAAAGAGGAAGTTTTATCCCTCCTATACCCAGCAAGGGAAAGCTCAGGGTCAACAACAATCCAGACAACAAAAGAAGCCAAAAGGCCTTAGAGCTCAACCAGCTCCACAGGCCCAGCCCCCTCAAGGGCTTTGACTCCTCCACAGAGAACTTAGCCTTCCTGCCTCTGAAAGGTCCAGAACCCCTAAACATTCCAGGCAGGTTGTGTCATTTTGCCAACAGATGGCACCGAACAGCAGAAAACTAGACTCTGTCCATTGTGGGAGAGGGGTACAAGCTTCGTTTTCACAGTATGCCCCCTCCTACAATCGTAAGACAGTTCAATTCCCAAACCTCTACAGGCAATCTACTGGATCAAGAGGTCTCAACACTCCTTGCTCAAGGAACAATAGAGGAGGTGCCCATTCTTCAACAGGGTGCAGGGTTCTACTTCCCCTATTTTCTTATTCCAAAGAAAACAGGACACAGACCCATTCTAGACCTCAGAGAATTGAACAAATATCTGTTCCAAGAAAAGTTCAAAATGATTTCTCTGGGAACTCTTCTGCCATACCTTCAAAGTCAGGATTGGCTTTGTTCTCTAGATCTAAAGGATTGCATATACTCACATTCTGATCCATCCAGATCACAGAAAATTCTTACAATTCCTTTTCAAGGGAAAGCATTTCCAATACAGGGTTCTTCCCTTTGGTCTGGCTTCGGCACCAAGAGTATTCACTAAATGCATGGCAGTAGTAGCTGCATTTCTGCGAACCCTGGGGATATTAGTCTTCCCTTACTTGGACAACTGGCTCATTTGAGCACCCATGGTTCCAGAAGCCAGCTCTGCACTGTCTCGCACAATGCGAATCCTTCAATAGTTGGGATTGATTATAAACCTCCCAAAATCCCAACTTGCTCCATCTCAGTCCTTAGAGTTCATAGGAGCTCGTCTAGATACCAGACAGTCAAGGGCTTTTCTCCCACAACCCCGCTGTCTTTGTATAATGCAGCTAGCTTCTCAAGCAGCGGTGAAGTCCTCCCTAACTGCTCGAGAACTACTACAACTATTGGGACATATGGCATCCACGGTTCATGTGGTTCCCTATGCTCGCCTTCATATGCGAGCAGCCCAGTGGACCCTATCCACACAGTGGACAAAGGCCATAAGATGTCTGTCGGACAAGATATCAAACTCATGACGACTGATCTTGTCCCTACAATGGTGGCAATCACTGGAAAAATCTTCTAGTGGGGTCTCCTTTCCAGCAACCCCTATTCCAGGCCACCCTAACAGATGCATCACAGGTGGGATGGGGAGCACACCTGCATCATCTCTTTACCCAAGATACCTGGACTCCACAGGGGCCTTGTCTTCACATAAACCTCCTGGAACTCAGAGCAATCTAGCTCTTTGAGTATTCCATGCCCAGCTCAGCTGCAAGACAGTCCTAGTCCAAAAGGACAATCAAAGTAGCTATGTTCTACATGAACAAGCAGGGGGGGGGGGGGGGGAGACAGACTGTCATTATGCAACGAAGCTTTACGACTAGGGGCCCTTGCCAGAGAGCATTAAATTCACCTTCTCGTGGTATATCTTCCAGGCATTCAAACCTTTGGGCAGACAAACTCAGCCGAGTACTGCTGCCTCACGAATGATCTCTCCACCCAGACCAGGTGGCCAAGATATTTCAGATATGGGGAACCCCAGACATAGACCTATTTGCAAGTCCACTGAATGCCAAACTTCCGATTCTGTTCCAGGATTCCGGCTCAAAATTGCCAGGCAAGGGACGCCTTCCTTCTTCACTGGGGGTCACGACTTCCTCTATGCCTTCCCACCCATTCCCCTCATCCCCAAAACACTCTTCAAGTTTCAGAGAGACAGAGGTCGTACGATCCTCATAGCGCCACAGTGGCCACGCCAAAAATGGTATCCCCTGCTTCTACATCTCTCTCAAGCTGCACATCTGGAATTAGGCTATGCTCCAGGAGAACGGGATGCTATGGCACCCGAATCCCCAGTCCCTGCATCTCAGGGCCTGGTTGCTGAAAGCTTAGACCTTCAGGATCTTAACCTTTCCCAACAGGTAAAGGATATCCTCAGGCTTCTAGACAACCTTCCACAAGACGCTCTTATGCCTTCAAGTGGAAACGTTTTACTATATGATGTTCACAGAAGGGGTTAAACCCCCTTATGATACCTTTGGAATCGATACTAGAGTATCTACTTCATTTATCAAATTCTGGTCTAAAGACCAGTTCAGTAAGAGTCCATCTTAGTACAATTGCAGCTTCCTTTAAGTCTCTAAATGGACAACCAATTTCCTCTCAAGATTTATGAGAGGTCTTCCATTAACAAAGCCTCCCATCAGGCCACTGCCGGTGGCATGGAATTTTAACCTAGTTCTCAGGCAGCTCATGAAACCGCCTTTTGAGCCTTTAGCCACTACAACCCTAAAGCTTTTGACCTGGAAGGTCATCTTCCTAATTGCAATCACCTCTGCACGTCGCATTAGTGAATTACAAGCTTTAGAGGCTGATCCTCCTTATACTAGGTTTCACCATGATAACTTGTTCTAAGAACTCATCCACACTTTATGCCAAAGGTGGTTTTGTCTTTTCATTTAAATCAGTCAATTTATCTTCCTGTATTCTTTCCGAGGCCTCATGCCTCTAATGCAGAAAGGAACCTTCATACTTTGGATTGTAAGAGAGCCTTGGCTTTTTACCTACAAAGAACACAGCAACATAGAAAGTCTTCTCAACTTTTTATTGCTTTTGATTCTAGTCATTTGGGACTTCCAGTCTCCATGAGAACTCTGTCCAAATAGATTGCACTATGCATATCCTTTGCTTATGAGAGTAAAGAGTCTTCCTCTTCAAGGCCATGTTACAGCTCATAATGTGAGAGCCATGGCAGCCTCTATGGCTAACCTTCACTCTATCTATTGATGACGACATTTCTCGAGCAGCCACCTGGGCTTCGGTACACACCTTTACAGCCCACTACTGCCTAGATAAAGCCTCCCGTCGGGATGCCTTCTTTGGCCAACCTGTTCTTCAAAATCTCTTCCAGACCTAATTCAACTCCTACCTACCAACCCTGGTGGGATGCCAGAGATCCATGGGAGGAAGCATGGCCCACCTTACTTGGGTGGCAGCTTCCTGGGGCTATCTCCCTGGCATCTTCAGCTAGGGAGTCCCCATATGTGAAGACTACATTCCTGCTTGTTCCTGGAGATAGCGTAGTTACTCACCTGTAACAGGTGATCTCTAGGAACAGCAGGAATTTAGTCTTCACAACCCACCCACCTTCCCAAGGAGTTGTCTCTATCTCTTTCCTCTCTCCCTCTATCCTTTCACTCAGCTACAAACTTAACTGAAGAGGGACAGTTGGAAAGGCGGGAAGGCAGTGCACATGTGCTGAGGGATGCTCCCAAAAGCGTTCCTATTGGACGCTGGGGAGCGTTCCCGCGCAGGCTCCGTCGGCACCGACGATACCCATATGTGAAGACTAAATTCCTGCTGTTCCCGGAGATCAGCTGTTACAGGTGAGTAACTATGCTTTACTCAATGCATAATCGGACTCTGGAATTTGTTACCAGAGAATGTGGTAAAAGCTGTTAGTGTAGCTGGGTTTAATAGAGATTTGGACAAGTTCCTGGAGGAAAGGTCCATAAGCCATTATTAAAGAGGACCAAGGAAATCCACTGCTTACTCTATGAGCATTGTGGAACCTGTGTGCCTTTTTGGGAATCTGCCAAACACTTGTGACCTGGATTGGCCACTAGGATACAGAGCATGATGGACTTTAGTCTGACCCAGTTTGGTATTTATGTATTTTTTGCCATTAGTAAATGGTTTTTGGGCATTACTGAATATAGTGAATGTGAGGAGAATGTTCTACAGCAGGGTTCTTTAAGTCCAGTCCTGAAGGGCCGCAAACTAGTCAGGTTTTCAAGTTGTCCCTAATGACTGTGCAGGAGAAATCTGAATACAACGGGGGCAGTGCATATTCATTACAAACAAGAAAATCCACACAGAGCATTATATATTCCAAGCAGAAACTCTCAGACCAAAACAATCCAAATAATTCCTAACTCAGCTAAACTTACTTCAATAGCTCAAGAGTCATTACAACTAAACCAGGAGAAAATGGATGTCAAACCACCATGGCAGCAACAATTTAGGGGAGAAAAAGCCTCAGAACCTTATCACTTCCCACTATGTGACAACAAAAGCCATAGGGGAGATGAAGTCTCTAGCTTCTACACTAGAGAGTTCTTCTCAGATGCCACTAACATGAACCCATGTAAGTCCATGGTGGAGTCTGCACTGAAGGATGCCTTTGCTTTACCCATTTCAGACTGATATGTCTCTTTGTGAATGATGGCCTAATTTGAAGCAGCAGTCCTGGTTCAGCTGAAGGGTGAAGGGTACCTTTTGCCCCATGCTAGATCAAAAATTGTAGATTGCCTCTGGGTTCCCACATTTCTGCATGGGTATCCCGAGTTTGGTCATAGTAGTGCTAAGAAAAGGAGAATGTTTCCCCTCATCAAAACTGGCAGATGCATAGTTCATACTGCTACAAGAATACCAGAGTTTATCATTTTGCAGTATTGGCACCTCATTACCGATTCAGAGCCTTGACAGCCAGATGACAAGGTCCAGGGGGGGGGGGGGATGGCAACCCTGAACAGAGGAGGAGTAATTGCTTTGTACCTCTGTGAAGGGTCGATCAGACAAGACATAGTAGGAGAGCTGTGCAGTTATCTTTTGTGGGATATGAGATCTAGAATTCTTGGACTAGCTATAGATTTATCCCAAAAAGCAATGTCTCCTGACTCATACTAGGGCAACCAAGATCACTAGCATCAGAAGATCAGTCTTTCACAGAAATTGAGCTACAAGTTGTTGGTAATCAGACCCGAGCTGGGGACAGGCAGGACAGTGCTTATGTAGCTAGGCCAGTGAGGCAGGTCTAGATATAGGCCATAGGCCTGCCTGGACCCTTGACCACAGTTAGGCCAACAGAAGAATCAGGGGAAAAGAAAAGGATGAATTGATGACAGCATGAAATCCTGTGAGTGAAACAAATTATTACTGACCTGGTGTGCTCTGCTAAGGAAACCAGATAACATAAAATGAAACAAGGAGACGACATGAAGGGGAACCAGAGAGTGAGATGTAGGGAAGGTGACAATGTTCTTTATGCTACTTGAACTTTGGGAAAATATCTTTAGAACCCCAGCTGCAAAGAAAGAACTAGCCATTGTTATTCTGCCATCCTTTCAGACAAAGCTGTATAAAAAACAAACTGGGATAAAGGAGAAACTGGTGAATTTATAAATTCACCAGTTTTTCCTTTGTCCCAGTTTGTTTTTTTATACACCAGGTCAGTAATATTTTGTTTCGCTCACAGGATTTCATGCCGTCATTAACTTTCACTAACCCCCACTACCTTAGCGCCCTTTAGTAAAACAAACCCCTTAGTGTTTAGTTTCTCTGTAGGAATCTGTAGTAGCCCCCTTGTTCTGTTTTACCAGTGGTAGGTATATTGGTGTTCTATGGCCCAGTGTAGTATTTGTGTGCTGCCTTTTATTAGCTAGGGTTCTCGCTGTTGCAGCGATAGGAATTAGTGCTGTTATGACGTGGCAGGTTTGCTACATGTGCATTCTGTGGGGATTTTTCAGGTTTTGTATGTCTCAACATGCATGGTAGCAGAGAGATCGCATTACTGTTGATTCAGGTTTTCATGTCTGAGTTTTTTTTTGTATGCAGACTACTTCTTTGGAGAAATGTCCTAGCTCTGCTCCACACCTGTTAGGGAAAGAAGAGTGGATGCAGAGTATTTTTAGGATTTAATGCATAAGAGTTGCTATACTGCGTCAGATTAAAGGTTTGCAAGGATCACACATGTAAGCATCTGTTAAGCATGTCCTGATTGGAAAAAGGTTGAGAACCACTGGTCTAAATGAGATAAAAAAGGTAGGAGATCCTCTTTAACTCCTTCCTCTTAGTAAGAGAGGAGAGAGGTTTGAGGTGATGTTGCATCACAAGCCAGTCCTCATGGAGGATTTGGGTGAATTCGTCTTATGGTTTGGGGCTTTAGAAGGTCAGATCATGCAAATGGTAATTCTTGCCAGAAGGTGAATAGTTTCTTGTTCACGATGCAAAAAGAGGCTAAATGCCTTTGCATACATTATGGGTTGGGATCTTGGTATAAAGCAGTGGTTCTCAACTTTTTCCTCATTGGGACACACCTGACGGACAATGCTTGTGTATGTGACATACCGCACATTTGACACTCACGGACCTTTGGTCTGATACAGTATAATAGTTAAATGTAAAGATGTTCTGCATCCACAAAGCCCTACAAAACAGGTGCAAATCAGAACTAGACATTTCTCCATGGAAATAACCACACAAAAATATTCTAATACATACGTCATTTGAGTAACAGCAATATAACTCTTCCCACTACCAGACACATTGTGAAAACAAACCCGGAAAAAAGGAAAAACAAATAAAATCCCAAAAACTCACATATGTAGCAAACATACTATAATCATAGCAGCACTAAATTCCTATGATTCACGCAGCTAGAACCCTACCAAAGAATAGGGAGCACTACAAATATTAGATCAGCATTATACGGCCCAATGAATCTGCCTACTTCTGGTAAAACAGAACAAGTGGGATTACTATGGATCTCTACAGAAACTACACACTAGTGCCACTGCACCTTGACACATGCAAAACTCTTCATTCTGAGACTCTTATCCAAAAAAAAAAAAAGAAAGATTCTTTAATATGGTGTAATTTTGTTTTGGGGCAGTTTTTCTAATGACTGATGATAGTATTGCTCTATGAACCCCAGTTTTGATTTTGTTTGATACATGCAAAACTCTGACAGATTCTCACCAAATACAGAACAAGAGAGCACAAATTAGAAATAACAATATGACAAAGTTGAACTGGGAATCCCAAGAATTCAAACTCAGCAGGTACTACAACACTGGAAAACTAAAAATATAAATGCATTTTGATCTTGTACTGCATAAAATGCAAAAAGATTTGCAATTCACATCTCCCACAGCGAACATATGCCATTTAGTTAATTCAAAATAAAATATTTTCTACTTTTGGTGTGTGGATTTTTATTTTTCCCCAGTTTCTCTTTTGCTTTCTTCTGCCAACTATTTCCAGTATTTGCTGTCCAGTTATCCTTTCTGCTCTCTTCTCCTGTCTTCCTTCAATCCCTCAGACATATTGATCATTCCCTTTTCTTTCCTGCTTTCTGTCCATTCAAAGTTCACTTTTTCACCTTCTAATCCATCTCCTCCTTTTTAATTTTCACTTAACTTCCCGTCTCCTGCGCAGCCTATTTCCATCTCACTTCCTCCCTGGTCTCTTATTCCCTTCAAGTCTTTCACATTTCTACCCTCTGTATTCACCACTCTCCTCATTTGTGTCTTTGAGGACCCCCCCACACACACATTTGTAGCCCAGCATCTCCCCCTTCTTTCTTCTCTCCCCACACCCCCCCCCCCAGCATCTCCCCTGCACCCACCCTTGCAGCCCAACATTTCCTCTCCTCTTCATTACCAAAACATCCACCACCCACCCACGTAGTCTTACATCTATCCTCTCCACTCATGTACCAAATTATGTAGCCCAACATCTCCTCTCCCCTTCATTCCCCCACCCTGCCCTCTTGGCTGGTTTCTTCCACACACCCAACAAGCTAGGAAGCCCTGCATCTCCCCCCCCCCCTCTCTTTCCCCTTCCACTCTCGTAGCCTGGCATCTCTCCATTTAGCCAGACATCTCTCCTTCTACCCTACCTTTGCAATCCGGCAGCTCCCTGTCTCTCCCCCCCCCCCCACCAAATAGTGTAACATCTTCCCTCTCGAGTTCCCTTCTCTGGCCCAACCGTGCAGCTTCTCCTCCTCTGTGGGGGAAGCCAGTGCAAGCAGCAGCAGGAGACATGGTTACATTGACCTCGGCAAATCTTTAGTATTCAGCCATGTTCCTTCCCCAGGCCACAGTACCAACTGCACTCAAGCACCTGGAACTGAAATCCTAAGAGCACCAGGTGCTATGATGCAGAGAAGGAGTACGACTGAACATACACTAAAGAAGAATTGCTGTGGTCACCTCTTGCCTCCGCCGCTGCTTGTGCAGACTCTTATGACCCACATCCCAGTTGTTCACTGCATCTCCTGTCTCTTCCTGTGCTGGCTCCGCAACACAATAGTGGAGAACAACTGTATAAAAAGGAAGACTCTGTATCTCCCCCTGGGGGGGCCTTCGCTCCCTTCTTCCTGCAAAAGATTTGGAGAAGGGCTTAATTCTTAATTCCATGAAAGGGCAAATGGCTACTCTAGCAGACTGAAGGACTGGTACATCCCACCCAAATGTAGTAGGAGCCTGAAGCATATTTGTCTTACCATCCAGGCAACAGTTACCCTAAGAAGCAATAGATTGAGGTTCCAAAGGGCATTAGCAGCCTCCCCATTTGAGTCCCTAAGATAAAACGGTTCCATATGATAAGACACTGTCTATCAAGATGGTCTTCCTGGTGGCCATATGTTTACCTAGATGCATTTCAAAAGTTTGTCTTATTCTGTAGGGATCCTTAGTAATATTTAGCGCAGGGTTTCTCAACCCATCCTGGTAATCACACCTAGCCAGACCACAATGAACAAACATGCAAATCTCAATACATATTCATTGTGGCCATCCTGAAAACTTGACTGGCTAGGTGTGTCCCAAGTACTGCAGCGAGAACCCTGATTTAGTGATATACGATGAACCAGTGCCTCCCTTTACTGCCCAAAATGGTGGGGGGGGGGGGGGGGGAGGAGAGTGAATAGACTCCTTTGAATCAGACTATGGCATTCCCAGAAAACAGGATGCAGGATACAGACATGGAATCTGTGTTTTCTGATGTTGGCAGCATGTCCAAGTTATGAACTTTAGGTATCCAATGGGCGAGCAGGATAGGGGTCACTAGTTTGGTGCTCATTCTGTGTCTTTAGGTATCCAATGAAATTCAGAGGCCTGATAGACAGCCTACAAAGATGAAGCAACTTTGAAAGTTTAAATTTCTAGGCAGACGAGGAATGCCATTGGGTTGCTATAGGACAATAAGGGCTCACAGATCCCAGGTAGTTTTGGACAGGCTTGACAAGGGCAAATTTCCTCCAGGAATGCACACAAGGCCATTCACAAGGTGGCCACTTACTCCTAAAATATTACTCTTTGGATATGTAAGCCAAGGAAGATAAGACTCCTCTCTGAAGGACTAAGAACAGCCTGGGCCTCCTCCTCTCACCTGGTATAACTACAGCTTAGGTACATTGCACATGTCGGGGTTGATCAGACAGGTAAATAAAGGTGGTGAAATTTAACTTGCCCGTTACTTTCTTCTCCTTGAATCCTATCAACCCAGTACAGAACAAATCCAGGTCACAGTTGAAAGGATTCCAAAGATTTCAGTTAGTGAGAGTCGGTGACCATTTCAATATCCATTTAAGTTGTGTATTCTTGGGTGCAAGAGGTCACAGCTCCTTTCCAAGCCCTGAAAGGCTAGGGAGAGAGGGATAAGAGAGAGATTGACTCCCAGCTTATGGAGTTACTTTTTCACTGGGTTGCTTAGCGTGGTTATCACTGTCTTGGCAAATGAATCTACTGCACCAGCTCTCATACTACATTGTGATGTCACTGAAAAAAGTAGTTTTGTCTCCGTCTGCTGGTAGGGTAGCATAAACCCATGTGTCTGGTCTGGTCTGGACTCAGGGAAAGGAAATGAATAGGTTAGTTTAAAAATTTCACAGCAGAGGGTTTTTTTTCAACATTACACTAAATTTCCATAGAAGACAACTTAAGTTATGTGACAGAAAGAAACACCCCTCTGTAAGGTAAAGAACAGACAGAAAGGCCACACGTTGTTCTAAAGCCCTCTGATTTATTTCAGTATGAAGACAGAGGTCCTACTCCTCAAGTAGTAATAAGCAGCCTGAGCAATTGTGTTATGCCAACATACTGTAAGAGAAGCACGGGTAAAAATCAACTCCTCTGCCCTTAGCAATGCTTTCCATAAACCATATTTATCCAGAGACTAGAAATTCCTATACATAGATTTTTTAAATGTAAAATAGGGCAACTTTGCAAGATTCACCAAAGAATCCACAGCAGGAAAACTAACCGGCTCATGGAGACCATGTCAA
Source organism: Ichthyophis bannanicus (assembly GCA_033557465.1). NCBI lineage: Eukaryota > Metazoa > Chordata > Amphibia > Gymnophiona > Ichthyophiidae > Ichthyophis > Ichthyophis bannanicus. The sequence goes on along the minus strand of CM066050.1, from coordinate 121,704,397 downwards.
AGATTTGATGCTATAGTATTGCTAGAAAAGGTTTTATAAGTTTAATTTGTTGTTTTTATAAAATACAGAACGATCAAGAAATTAAGCAAAAGTTTAGTATTATAGAGGCTTCTAGATGGGTGTTGCAAAAAAACACTGTCTGGCATGCAGATTATCTCATCTCATTCCATTGTTCTACACTTAGAGATAGTGGCTCTAAGGCTTTGCTAAGCACATAAGGAGGGGAGGGGGGGGAGAGATCTTTGTGGTCCTTTATGATAAGGACCGACAGAAGGAACAGACACCTAAAGTCAGAAGGCATACTGTGTGGATCATGAGAGCCAAAAATTGCTATTAAAGTGTGCCTATTTATAAAAAAAGCTACTTTTAGTTGCCATATTGTAAGAGACAAAAGCCCTCATTAGGAAATGTATGCAAGACAGAAAAACGAATTTTGTAGAGGTCAGGGTTGGTCTTAAGTTATAAAGCTATGTTAAATAAAAGAGATCCTTGCTCTATTGACCTTTTGTAATGCACAGGTCTTATGGTGCAAGCACAAAAGTAAATAAACCATTGACCACCTGAACATGCTAAAAGATAGATAAGGATTGACATCAGTATGTACTACCATAAAAGGGATAAAAGATGGCAGAAGATCAAGGTAAATTGCATTCTTGCATATGGTCTCATGTAAGAATATGGAATTATGTTAAAGAATAAATAAAGGGGATAAGCAGAAACCCACATGTGCTGCCTGAGCACAGCAGATAGGTCAATAACACTATTAGTTAGCCAATAAGATGCAGGGGGGGGGGGGGGGTAGGGGCTTGCTGATTTGACAAATGTATAAATGTCACTGAAATATGTAAAGGGGTGTCTCTCTATTTGGACACCCGTTGTTGCAGGAACGAATAATAAAGAGCTCTTATACTGCTCCACAACATTCCTCTGAGTCTCATTGGCCAGGTTGGCCACAGGTAAAGGTGTGTACTACAGTATGAAAAAGACAGACCCCAAACAGAGTACACAAAAAGCAAAACCACCTTCTTTGTCCGACTCAAAGTAACCCCATGTTCGAATACACATCTGGAGAGTATCCGTCTCAAACTTAGCTAAGTTTTTTGGGTTTTCTTTAAAAATTACCTCTGCTGCTTTTTCTGCAACAAATGGATGTTTCAAGTGTAGAGATTTGCTCCTCACTTTGATGAATCCGACAAAAAAGCACAGTTACTTACCTGTAACAGGTGATCTCTGGGAACAGCAGGAATTAGTCATCACATATGGGTACGTCGGTACCGACGGAGCCCGCGCGGGAAAGCTCCCCAGCTTTTCAGATTAAAAGCTTTTGGGGCCTCCCACTGCACATGCGCGCTGCCTTCCCGCCTTCCTGAGCAGCTCTCGTCAGTTCGAGTTTAAAGCTGAGACAATAGAGAGAGAGGACAGGAAGATAGATAGAGATACAACTCCAAGGGGAGGTGGGTGGGTTGTGATGACTAATTCCTGCTGTTCCCAGAGATCACCTGTTACAGGTAAGTAACTGTGCTATCTCCAGGAACAAGCAGGAATACGTCATCACATATGGGGACTCCCTAGCTAAGATGCCTGGGAGATCCCCCTCCAAGGGTAAACCATCTTCGCATGGATCTCAGGCATCCATCCAGGGAAGGTGGGCAGGAGTTGTTTAAGTATGGAACAGGTGTTTGAGGACAGCCTGACCAAACAAGGCATCCCGGCGGGAGTCCTTGTCCAAGCAGTAATGGGCTGTGAAGGTATGAACCGAGGCCCAAGTGGCTGCTCGACAGATCTGATCTATGGACACAGAGTGAAGATGAGCCATAGAAGTGGCCATGGCCCTCACATTGTGAGCTGTGACATGGCCCTCCATAGAAATGTTCTTACTCTGGTAAGCAAAAGAAATACACTGAGCGATCCAATTGGAAAGTGTACGCTTGGTGACTGGAAGTCCCAAATGAGAAGGATCAAAAGCCACGAAAAGTTGGGAAGACTTTCGATGTGGTTGAGTCCTGTTGAGGTAAAAGGCAAGAGCTCTTTTACAATCCAGAGTATGAAGGTTCCTCTCTGCACTGGATGCATGAGGAGCCGGGAAAAAGACAGGTAGATATACCTCTTGATTAAGATGAAAGGGCGAGACCACTTTGGGCATAAAGTGGGGATTCGTCCTAAGGACCACCTTATCATGATGAAACCTAGTATAAGGTGGATGAGCCACTAAAGCCTGCAGTTCACTGATGCGGCGAGCCGAAGTGACTGCAATAAGGAAAACAACCTTCCAGGAAAGAAATTTGAAGGAGGTAGAGTCCAAAGGCTCAAAAGGTGGCTTCATAAGCTGACCTAGAACTAGGTTCAAATCCCATGCTACCGGAGGAGGTCGGATGGGAGGTTTAGTTAGAGTCAGGCCTCTCATGAAACGTGAAACAAGAGGATGAGAGGAGACAGGTTGTCCATTTATAGGTTTTAAGGATGCTGCAATAGCACTCAAATGGACCCTTACTGAATTCGTCTTAAGGCCTGCATTTGAAAGATGCAGGAGATAGTCCAAGAGGGAATTCAAAGGAAGTGCTAGAGGGTCAAGACCCTGCTGAGCACATCAAATGGAAAAACGTTTCCATTTGAAAGCATAAGAACGCCTCGTGGAAGGTTTCCTAGAGGCATGAAGGATATCTGTCACAGGTTGAGAAAGATTAAAGTCTTGAAGACTTAGGCCTTCAGTAACCAAGCTCTGAGATGTAGGGATTTGGGGTTTGGGTGCCACAAAGTCCCCTCCTCCTGAGACAGAAGGTCTGGCGCAGCTCCCAGGTCCAGGGAGGATCCCTGGGAGAGATGCAGAAGTAGAGGGAACCACACCTGGCGTGGCCAGCGGGGAGCTATGAGGATCATAGTCCCGTGATCCCTCTGGAGCTTGAACAGAGTCTTGGATATTAGAGGAATGGGTGGAAAGGCAGAGGAATTCCTGACCCCAATGCAGGAGGAAGGCATCGTGGGCCTGAGCTCCCTGACACTGAGTTCTGGAACAGAACCGGGGAAGTTTGGCATTCCACGGACTTGCAAAGAGGTCTATGTCCGGGGTCCCCCATTCCTGAAAGATTCTGCGTATCTGGTCCATATGTAGGGACCATTCGTGTGGAAGCAGAACTCGACTGAGTCTGTCTGCACGAGAGTTTTGAACTCCTGGAAGATACACTGCAAGAAGGTGAATTTCATGCTCTCTGGCGAAGGCCCATATTCTGAGAGCTTCGTTGCAAAGCGACAGAGAGCCTGTCCCTCCTTGTTTGTTTATATAGAACATGGCTACCTGATTGTCTGTCTGAACTAGGACAGTCAGATTGACAAGGAGGGTATAGAAGACCTTGAGGGCAAGGTAAATTGCTCGCAGTTCCAGGAGGTTGATATGAAGGGTGGCCTCCTGCGGAGACCAAGTGCCCTGAGTGGAGAGGTTCTGAAGATGAGCTCCCCACCCTGTCTGGGAGGCATCTGTTGTGAGGGTTGCTTGGGACAACAAAGGTTGGAAGGGGGCCCCCAACAACAGATTCTTGGTGGATGTCCACCATTGGAGGGACCAAAATAGACGGCTTGAGGTGAGTATTTGGTCGGAGAGCGCTCCAGATGCTTGAGTCCACTGGGTGGCCAAGGTCCATTGAGCTGCTCTCATATGCAGACGAGCGTAGGGCACCACATGTACCGTGGAGGCCATGTGGCCCAGAAGTCGCAGCATTTCCCGGGCTGTCAAATGACTGCTGGACTGAGCTTGGAAGGCCAAACTCAGCAGGCGTTGGGCCCTGACCTGAGGCAGGTAGGCCCTTGCAGTGATGGTGTCTAACTGGGCCCCTATGAACTCGGGAGACTGAGTAGGGATTAGTTGAGACTTGGGAAGGTTTACTACCAGTCCTAGATACTGCAGAAGACGCCTTGTGCGGTCCAGGGAAATTTGGGCCTGGGACTGAGAGGGAGCTCGGATGAGCCAGTCGTCCAGGTATGGGAATATGAAAATTCCCAGGCCTCTTAGAAAGGCAGCTACGACTGCCATGCATTTGGTGAACACTCTTGGAGCAGAGGCTAGACCGAAGGGGAGTACTCTGTACTGGAAATGTTTTCCCTGAAACAGAAATCGAAGGTATTTTCTGTGGGATGGGTGGATGAGTATGTGTGTATACGCATCCTTTAGATCTAGAGAACAAAGCCAATCCTGACTCTGAAGGTATGGAAGGAGAATGCCCAGAGAAAGCATTTTGAATTTCTCCTTGAAAAGAAATTTGTTCAATTCTCTCAGATCCAGAATTGGTCTGAAGCCCTCTGTCTTCTTTGGTATTAGAAAATAAGGGGAGTAGAATCCCGTCCCCTGTTGAAGAAGAGGGACCTCCTCTATTGCCCCCTGGGCAAGGAGGGAGGAGACTTCCTGACCCAAGAGGGCCAGGAGAGATGGGGGAGAATTGAACTGCCTCACCATAGTATAAGGAGGAAGGTCGGAAAAATGGAGTTTGTAACCCTCTCTGATGATAGAGAGGGTCCATTGCTCTGATGTAATTTGCTCCCATCTGGGAGCAAAGTGAGCTAACCTTCCGGGTATGGTGAGGGGCTCTGGTTGTTCTAGAGCCAGAAAAGTTAAGTTCTCTAGGGGCAAGTCAAAACCCCTGAGGGGGTGGAGCCTGCTGAGGCGTAGCAGACGCCGCCGGCTTTGACCTTGCCTGTTTAGGTTGCTGACGTTTAGCAGCAAAACGAGGCTGAGAGGATTGTTGGCCAGTATTTGTAGAAAATCTGGACTTCTTGTAATAAGGCCTCTTAAAAGACTTCTTCCTGGCAGGAGTGGAGGTAGACTTAGAAAGTCTATCTAAGGTGGCATTTTCTGCATCCATTTGAGTGGCCTTAATTTGCCACTCCTCACCAAATAAGTTCTCACCTGTACAGGGCAGATTTCTTAAGCCATCTAGGACCCAAGGTTCTAGATCAGAAGCCTGGAGCCAAGCAAGACGTCGGGCTGCTATAGCAATGCCCGAAGCCCTACCAGCACCCTCAAAGGAATCAAAAGCTGCCCTGTTGGAGAACTTTGAAATATCCAAAAGGAAATGAACTGCTCCCTCTTATCCTCAGGGAGAAAGGGGGCAAAATGCCGAACTTTTAGAGCGATTTCACTGAGAAACATGCCCATGTAAAGACTATAGGAATTAATCCTGGCTATAAGCATAGTAGCCTGGAAAATTTTCCTGCCAAAAGAGTCTAGAGTCTTACATTCTCGCCCTGGAGGAGTAGAAGAGTGCCTTTTGGTACTCTTTATCTTCTTCATTGCAGACTTCACCACAATAGAATGGTGAGGCAACTGGGTTTTTTGGAAACCAGGAGAAGGGGGGACACGGTACATGGTGTCCAACCTGCGAGAAGAAGGAGACAATGTTAGAGGAGCCTCCCATAAGTCCATCAAGTGTTCTTGAAGGATTTCATGGATAGGCAGGGTGACTGCCTCTTTAGGAGACTTAGAGTATCCTAAAATATCCAGTTTCTTTGATCTGGGTTCCTTTTCAGAGGATGAAGCAATAGAAAGACCTTTAGCCATTTCTATGATGAAGTCCTGAAAGGACAAATCCTCTGGTGGAGACATTCTCCTGTTAGGAGAAGAAGGCTCCTCAGGAAGATCAAGGGAGAACTCATCAGAATCATCAGAGGAGTTAAAATCCTCTGAAGAAGCAGAGTATCCTCTATGTGCTTCCAACGCACGATACGCATACCGTTCGGTATCGACATCGGGCGTACCGGGTATGGGATCGGTACCGGGCAAAAGCCCGGATCCGGCATGCGGAACCGATCTGCGTTTGGAAGACGATGGCCTCGGTTCCGGTATGGAAGCCATTACCGGAACCGGACCCGGTACCGCTGGCTGCGGTACCGAGGGCATAGCAGCATTAATAAAAGCCAGAATGGCCTGCTGCATGACTTGGACAGTATTGCCCATAGACGCCACTGCTGCCTGGATGTCGGTACCGGTATGGGCCGGTACCCCAGAGCAGTACAACAGGTGATCTGTCGAGGCCGCGCCATCGATGTCAACCTGTGACCCCATGATTGCTTTGGAGGCCGGAGCCTCCCGCCGGGGTTTTTTGGCCTGGGCAGAATCCTCGAACTCAGAATTGAGAGCCTCTCGATCTTTAGAAAGAGATTTGCTTTTAGAGGATTTGCCCACTGGAGTTTTGGTTACCTGAGATCCATCCGGAGAGGAAGACCTGGATGACTGTGATGCTTCTGAAGGAAACAGCACATGGAACTTGTTGGCCCGGTTCTGCAATCCACGTTTCGACATCTGGGAGCAGGATGGGCAGTCCGGTATGGAATGGTCAGGTCCTAAACATTTAAGACACCATTCATGGGTGTCTGTAAGAGGAATGACAGCACTGCACTTGGTACACTTTTTAAAACCAGGAACTGGCTTCTCCATGAGGAGAAATTGTGTTGGCCTGAAGGCCTAACAAAGTACCAAGCTGTGCTGAAGAAAAGAAAAATATATATTTTTTTTTTTAAAAGAAAGAAAGAGAGACCGGCAGTACCGGTTTCAGAATGGGGAAGGCAGGTACGCGGTCTAAAGAAAACAATAAAATTAACAATTTCTTCAGCGGTGACAGGAACACGACCTGCTGGCTCCGCGGAAAAAAAGAAACTGACGAGAGCTGCTCAGGAAGGCGGGAAGGCAGCGCGCATGTGCAGTGGGAGGCCCCAAAAGCTTTTAATCTGAAAAGCTGGGGAGCTTTCCCGCGCGGGCTCCGTCGGTACCGACGTACCCATATGTGATGACGTATTCCTGCTTGTTCCTGGAGATAAAGTTTTTGCTTCTTGTTGTGTACTCTGGGTTTTGTTTTTTTCATACTATAGAATTATTTCGTTGGGACCCCTCTGGTTTGGGTTGTTTTTGCAAAAACCTGATGCCAACAGCAAGGTTTGTGTCCAGTATCAAATTTCCATGGGTTTCATAGTTATTGATCTATTTCTCCTCACCTTAGAATATTGTTGAATGCACTCCACTGCTTCCATTAGCTCAAATAGCTTTTGTTCTTGAATCTCTAGGGCCATTATTGATAATGCCAGAACAGATGGCTGTGAAAAAAAAAAATGGTACATGCCAGTCACTTTACAATATTTAGTCACAGAAACATGCTAGACAAAAGTTCACATCTACATATTACAGTACATTCCCTTTCAAGGCAAGCCAAGAAGCATGTGAATAAGGAATGGTGGTGTTGTTACGTGCCATCGACTCATGGCAACCCTCTGAATAATGATCCTAAAACGGTATTCAGTCTTCAGTGAGGCATCTTATTGTCGACAGAGTGGCCTCTGGAGCCGTTATTGTATCTGTCTATCTTGTTACTGGCCTTCCTTTTTGGCAATGACCTTCAACCTTTCCAAGCATGATGTCTTTCTCTAATGATGATCTCTCTCTCTGCATGTGTCGTCCAAAGTATGAAAGTCAAAGAACTGGCATCTAAGCTTCTAATGAAAGCTTTGGTTTGATCTCTTCTAGTGCCGACTGGTTTGTTCTTCAGGCAGTCCATGGAATACACAGCATTCTTCGCCAACACCATAATTCAAAGGCATCGATTTTCTTCCTATCTTTTTCACTGTCCAACTTTCGTATCCATAAGATGTTCTTAAAGACCATGGCTTTGACAAGTCAAATCTTTGTATGGAGAAACACGTCTCTTCTCTTGAGAATCGTGTCTAGGTCCTTCATGGCCATTCTGCCAAGAGCAACGTGTCATCTGATTTGACTGTGTGCTGCTTCTTTATTGATTGATTCAAGCAGATTAAAGGTGGTCTACTATTTCAATTTCTTCTCCATCAACGATTAACTTATTGTGTGTCAGCTGTCAGAATCTTTGTCTTCTTTACATTAAATGTGCAGGCCCAATTTAAGACTATGATCCTTGATCTTGAGAAGCAAATATTTCAGATACCAAGTTACTGGCTGATGTGAAGACTATCAGCATAGAGAAGGTTGTTGAGTCTTTCACCAATCTTCACATCTTGTTTATCTTCATACAGTACTGCTACTCTGATCATTTGTTCAAGTAGGGGGAAAGGATGCAGCCTTGTCATACACCTTTGCTGATTTTAAACCATTCTGTTTCCCCTTGTTCCATTTGAACTATTGCTTCTTGTTCAGAGTAAAAGTAGTGCAAGAGAACTATTAGGTATTCTGGAATACCCATGCTTCTTAAATGTGGCCCTGATTTTCTCATGTTTTACACAGTCAAAAGCCTTGCTGTAGTGACCACACCACACATATGTATATCCTTTTGTTACTCTTTTGGTCTTTAAGGATCCATCTCACATCCGCAGTGTCTCATGTTCTTCATCCTTTCCTGAATCCTGCTTGCACATCAGGCAATTTTTATTCCAGGTATGGTTGTAGTCTGTGCTGGATCTTGAATAGAATATTGCTCGCATGCGAGATCAGAGCGATTGTGCGATAATTGCTACAGTCAGTCGGATCATAAGACACAGATCTTTTCCAGTCAGTTGGCCACGATGTCTTCCAAATTTCCTAGCAGAGCACTGTAAGTATAGCAACAGCTGCATCAGATTAAATTTGTACATCAATACCCAGTGCTTTGTTCTTTGCTAATGCTTTCAATGCTGCTTTGACTTTTCTTTAGTCACCAATGGTTTGCGATCATAAAAGGTACAGGTTGAAATGGCTGTTGGTCCATTTGATCTATATGGTATAATGACTCTGTATATTCTTTCCACCTTTTCATGATCTTCTCAGCATCATTCAACATGGATCCTTGAACATCTTGTAGCATTCCAATTTGAGGCTGGAATTTTTCTTCTTTACCTCTCGTAGCTTTAGGAATGCCGATCTTGTTCATTCTCTAATAGCATATACCACTGTAGTACTTCTTGTCTCCTCTTGCTGCATGTTGGAAATCTCTCGAGTTCTGTGATTGAAAATTGCCCAAAAATGCAGAGAAGCTAAAGCCAGAGGAGGAGAGGAAGAGTTTTCTTTGGTCATCCATTTTGGCCTTTTTTGCTTTATCACTTTTTGTAGAGAGAGACTTCTCACTTTCTTAGAGCACAACAACTTTCTTGAGATCATCCCATAACTCTTCTGATGCTCTGTCATTTGTATTGATTTTGCAGGCAGTCTTAAATTCCAGTGGTATATTCAAGAGTACATGAAACACGAAAGTTATACACTACAACAAAGGCTTAAATCCACAACATTAAAAAAAGCCTTTGATCATATAAGCTCACGCTATTTAAATCTTATATTAAAGCAATATCACAGAAGGATGCCGAAAATATTGTCACTGTTCAAAAATAAGTGTAGAAAAAGACCTCTACTACATGGCAATAGGAAAAATAAAAACAAAACAAACAAACCACATACTTTGCCCAAAGTGGAGTTGAAATCAGTGAAGATCATGGGTCATAGAAACTCCTAACACCCTAACATAGTATCCTTTATTTTTTTCTTTGTAAGTTCTAAAATATCTATTAATTTATTCCTGATCAGTGCCTATTATACACTATAGCATCCCATCATATAGCATATGGCCACGTCATACTAAGTCTCGTCCCTCACAAAGTCACCAGTGCTCACAGGATACACTTCACAATTTCATTCCTACAGATAAAAACAAACCGGAAATACAGCATGATTATAAAGTTATGTCAAAATAGCAGCAAGCTACTTAGCTTAAAGAATATCAACCTCCTATCATTGCCGAGCCCTACAAAAGATCTGTTTAGTAGAAAACTGCTTCATCAGGAGCTTATTTCAAAATACAATGAAATGTCTTCCCTACAGGATCAGTGAACTCAAGCACCTTGTCAGACATCAATCCCTTTAAATTCAAACCTAAACCAATCCAAGAGAAGGGGTGGGGGAACACCACTAGAGTTATTACCCCACAACAGGAATTCAAAACAATGCCATGAGCAGATCCTTAAAGAAAAATACACTCCAATCAATGGAGTTGTTAGGATCACCAGACTCCAATATGTTCCGTTCGAAAATTCATTTCTGTTCATGTTGCAACAATTCTGCTCTTTCCTTTCTTATCACTTTGGTCTCTGTTTCTGTTGGTACCTGCTCTTCTTCCTTTCGATCACTTCTCTGTGGTGTCCCAAGGCTTGGTCCTAGCTCCACTTTTATTTAACATCTTTCTCACTCCTCACTCTTTTTGTCTAACAGCATGATATCACTGCTCATTACTATGCTGACAATATACTTCTTGTTTATCACACCAGTCCATCATCCCCTGATCTCACACTCCTTATCACCTGTCTTTCTGCTATGTCAACTTGGTTCTCTGATAGCTTTCTTCAGATTACAGCACGTTTATTGTGATTCAGGTTTACCTTTGCATCACCTCTCCCCTGCTATCGCCCTCTCCCTTCCTTCCATTCCCTTGGTCGATACTATCCATTACTTGGGAGTCGTCTTTGACTCCCCTCTTTCATTTCATTCTCACCTGTCCTCTTTAGTTCACCACTCCTTCCTTACATTACATCAAATTCAAGCTTTTTGTCCCTTTCTGCACCCTTCTTCCCTCCTTTCACTTGTTATTTCTCAACTAGACTACTGTAATATTTACCTTGGCCTTCCCCAATATCAGCTACGTCGACTTCAACTTATTCAAAATACTGCCATGCATATCCTTGCCCATGCCTCCCATTACGATCATGTTTCTCCACTTCTATTTCAGTACCATTGGCTCCCCATAAAAGTTTTTATATTGCAAGCAATGTTCTAACATTGGTTTATCATGCACTTCACAATAGTTATCCCTGCTCTCTCTGATGATCTTCATTATCCACACTGTTCCCTCCGTAGTCTCTATGCCAACCGTCTTCATCTCCCTGCAGTATCTCAGGCTTGCCTTGAAACTACTCGCTCCGCTGCCTTTTGTTATCTTGCACCCACCTCCTGGAATGCACTTCCCCCTGCCCTCCACTTACAACAATCATATCCCAAATTCAAATCATTACTGAAAACTCACTTTTCAATATAGCCCATAATCTCCCATCTCTCTAGTTTGTTTTACCTCTCTCCCTACTGTTTCTTTCTTAAAGTATGAAAGATTTTAATGTTCCCCCCTTTCCTGTTTTTTTACTGGCGTTCTTTTCATCCATTTATCCTGTTTTTAGCTTTTCTACACCGCTGTTGCTCCCAATCAAAAAGTAACAACCCCCCCCCCCCCATGTACATTAGAAGAAATGTAATCAACTACACATTTCAAATCAGAAAATTTATGTTGAAAATGCTGACAACGATCGACCAGTGGTGTGTCTTTTTTCGTTTTAAGACTATATTTATGTTCAGACAGGCGCACACGCAATTGACATGTTTTCCCCCATATATCTCTTCAAACAAGGACCTTTTATCATATAAACTACATAGGCGGAGACACATGAAGTGGCAAATCTCAGATGAATTGTCCTAGTGCCAATACCCACATAAGTACCTTCTTCCATGATACTACAACATTGGCATTTACCACATTTGGCATGGCCAAGTAGGTGATCATTCTTAATTTCCCTAGAGACCGCAAGACATAAAACTCATCCCTCAAATTACATCCCCTACTATATGCAGTCTGTAGTTTCCACTCACTAAAGCGAGAATGGTAGGTATTACAAGTCCATCAATGCTTAATTATAGCCATGATCTTTGGCGACAAACGATGAGTACTGCAAAAACACAAGTAATGGGCGTCAATTCTCCACCCCTTCTCTTGGATTGGTTTAGGCTTGAATTTAAAAAAAGGGATTGGTGACATTTAAGTTTTTACATACAGTCTCTTCAATTCAAGACGGTTTACAGAGAACATAAACATGACAGTATATTTCAACTGATTACATAGACATCAGACGCCATGCTAGATTTCACCGATCCTGTAGGAGATATTTCACTGTAGCTTGAAATAAGCCCCCAATGAAACAGTTTTCTGCTAAACTGAGATCTTCATGGGGTTCAGCAAAAATAGGAAATCTGAGGGACACGGATATTCTTTAAGCTAAGTAGCTTGCTATATTTTGACATAATTTTCTGTTTTATCTGCAGGAATGACATAGTGATGGGTATCCTGTGAGCACTGGCGATCTCGTGAGGGATGATACTTAGTATTACGTTGCTGTATGCTATATGGGATGCTATAGTGTATAATAGCCACTAATTGGTAATAAATTGATAAATAAATATTTTAGAATTGTACCAGTCTTTTTCTGCACTTAATTTTTGAACAGCAACATTTTCACCGTCCTCCTGAGATAATGTTTGTTAACATAAGATTTAAATAGCATGCGTTTATATTTATATGATCAAAGGCTTTTTATTTTTATGTTGTGGTATATTCTCAAGGTCACAGTTCTGCTACATTCATGAGTGGCTTGCTCTTTTTCAGCTTTAGCTTGAGTTTGCATACTAGTAGTTGGTGATCTGTACCACAGTCTGCTCCAAATTTGACATCCACAGATGTAGTCAATTTGATTTCTGCACAAGCCATTGGGTGAAGTCCATGTGTACAGTCGCCACTTGTGTTGCTGGAAGGTGGTGTATGGATCGCTGGTCTTGCAGAATCAGTTTTTCTCCAGCATCATTTCTGTTGCCAAGTCCATATTTTTCATCCACTTTGCCTTCTTTGTTGCCAACTTTTTCATTCCAGTCACCCATGACTTATCAGGATATTCTGTTTGCACGTTTTGTCATTTTCAACTTGTACATAGAACTCATTCAATTCTTCCTCTCCTTCAGCTGACGTTGGGGCATATACCTAAATAATAGTTGTGCTGATGGTATTCCTTATTCTAAAGGTTTATATACCACTTTATCATTTAGTCAAAATGGTTTACATTACCAAGTTTAAGTTACAATGTACATTAAACAGGGACATTGATAACCCTCCATTGCTTCAGAAGAATCCAAGTTAAGATACTTGCCCAAGGCCACAAGGAGTGCTAGTGGGAACCGAACCCTGGCCTGCTGGTTCTCAAGCCAGTGCTCTATTAGGCTACTCCTCCACTCCAGAATTATTTTGAAGCTACAAGACTCAAACACATTCTTGCTGAAAACTGCTCTTCACATACCCATTCCTAGGCATTTTTACAAAAGGAGCATTTTAAGAAGCTTGCTTAAAATGAAGCCAGAGAGGGAATACAATTCACATATTTACCTTAGCTTTAGAAAACATGATTCTACAGTGGCATGCCTTAAGCAGAGCTTCAAGCCTCTCAAAACTCAAGTTGTTTTTCCTAGGGGAAGGAAATTGCACAAAAGTATAACAAAACACAATTTTGTATCTTAAAGAACAGACTATTAAAAAACTGATGAAGAGTCCTTGAGCTTTCCACTTGGGCCAGGTTAAGACTTGTCTGAATCAACAAGAAAGCTAGTTTATATTATATATTGGATGACTTGAATAAGAGGACTCACAACAATACTGCAAATGGGTGTTAAGCAGCCCACTTTAAATTAGACGTTCCGCACAAAATAGTGAAAACAATTGGGGGGGGGGGGGAGGGAGGAAGAGGCACATGACCTGGCCATACGAGGTGTGACAAAAGAAAAACGAGACCGACAGCCACGCCCATGACTCAATGCCAATTGGCTAACCGCTTATGTCACTGTTTGTGCAACATCTCGCCACTATTCTGCTATATTTTTCATCTCTCTCTGCTTTTCTTTTTTCAGGTTTCTTTGTAGCACACTGCTCCATCGCTCTGTCACGCAACTGGAGGTGGCAGAAATATGGAGCAAAGAATCAACTTGAAATTTCTGAGTGTCTCCAACTTCTCCAAAAGGCTTATAGAGAAGATGCAATGTCAAGGCTGCGAGTCTTTGAGTGGCACAAACGCTTCAAGACTGGCCACGAGGAGGTGGAGGATGATCAAGTCAGGACAGCCTTCCATGACAAAGATGGCCGAGAACATTTACAGAGTGAACCAGCTGGTGAGGAGTGAGCACAGATTGACGGTGCGGATGATAGCTGAGGAGCTCAGCCTGAACAGGGAGTCAGTGCAGACCATCTTGGTGCAGGAGCTGGGGATGCGGAAGGTGTGCGCCAAGATGGTGCCCAAGCTTTTATTGGACAACCAGAAGGAGTACTGGGTAAATGTTTGTCGAGACTTGCTAGAGAAGATCATAGAAGATCCAGAGTTCGTTGGCCGAGTCATCACAGGAGACAAGACTTGAGTCTTCCAGTACGACCATGAAAGTAATAGACAGAGCTGGTAGTCACCCAGACCCAAGAAGGCACACATGTCCAAATCAAGTTCATGCTGATCGCATTCTTTGACCAGAAGGGAGTGGTCCTTCATGAGTTTGTGCCCGAGGGTCAGACAGTCAACCAGCACTTCTACCCACAAGTCCTCAATCGCCTCCATGATCAGGTTTAGCACAAACGGTGGGCTCTGTGGAGAGACAAGTCGTGGCTGCTCCACCACAACGCGCCTGCACAGTGCGAGGCAGTTTTTGGCCAACAAACAGATCACAGCTTTCAACCACCCTCCTTATTCCCCAGATCTCGCACCGTATGACGTCCGGCTCTTCCCCAGGCTGAAGACTTGTGCTCAAAAGGAACTCATTTCACCTCTATAGAAGAGGAGATCAAGGCCAGTGTGACGAGGTAGCTGAGGGACCTCAAGGAGGAGGACTTTACAGAGTGCTTCCATACGTGGCAGAAGCAAATGCTTAAGTGCATTAACTCTGGGGGGATTACTTTGATGGGGACAATGCGTAATTTCTCTGTAGACTGTCCAATAAACGTTTTATTACAAAGTCTCATTTCTTTTTTGGTCACACCTCGTATGCTTAGAAGACATTCAGGACAGCAACAAAGTCAGTGAAATTTATTATTTTTTTTTAATCTTTTCTATACCACGCTCTTTAGAATCAGTGTGGTATATATAACTTAATACAGTTATAATCATAGAGGTCAAGGAGCAAAAAAAAAAGCAGCTTGTGCCTTTGCGAGTCAGCATTCGACAGTGAGATGCTTACCTTTCACAACCAACACACTCACACATTAGTGAGTAGTACAGCCGCAGGAAATAAAAGGCAGTAGCGGCTTTAACTTTCCAGCAGAGTTTCTCCGACACAATCTTCTCCATTCGCATCATGTCACAAGCTGTAAACCTGTATTGGCTTATTTGGATTAAATCAGTCGCTAAAGGCACATTTCTTTCTTCTTCTGTTACTTTTATGGCAAGGTAAAAACAGCTCAAGCCAACACAACCTAGATGCTTTGGTTGCACCTAAAAAACAGCAGTTGAATATTTTGTTCAACTATGGGAATTCATACAGCACATTACAAGTCAGTCTTGAAGCCAGTATTTGATTTCCTTCTTGGGCTCTCATTAAGCTATCTAGTATTGGTTTACAGACATAGAAACCAATATTCTCCTTTCAGTTTCATAACATTAAAAGGAAAATTTAATTTTAAAAAAACTGCCTCATTTTCTTAATCTCTGCGATTTTGGAAGTTAGTTGGGCAAATTACCACTGAACTGGAGATGGGGGTATCTGGCTGTCTCCTGATGCTGCTACTGTTGTAGCCTCTACTTTATCCAAGCAGGATATGGTCTCCTCCTTAAAAAGGTGTATTAGACTAAACAGATGAATAACACAGGTACACTAAAAAAAATTTTTTTTAAACTGCCTCTAATGTTTCGATTGATTTTTACGTTTTTTGATGCGCTGAATCCAAATCTGGTAACCAATTTGCTCCATCACGTACAGATTTTTTGCTACATTGGGTTAGCAGTTTGAGGTGAACGTTTCAGATTGAGTGCGATCGAGATAAAAGTTTCTTGGATGAATTCTTTATACTAATTGTTTAGTAGTTATTCAAATAAGAATAAAGAAAATTGTAACAAGGCAGCACATAAGAATAGAGTAATATCAACAAAACACACTGTGATGGTAGCAAAATTGTCTGCACTTAAAACAGCCACATACATGTGCACAAACATTGAGCATATAAGAGCGAGGTTAGACACAAAGCAAAGCAAAGAAATGTGCAAAAAATGTTGTACAGGTATGTATGTAAGAATAGAAAACGCAAACCGCACCATTGCAATACATGAAGACAAACACCCGATGGTGTGAAAATAAAATTCTAATAAATGAGATCCGACACTGTGGTAATAACTAGCAAATTTTTATTTCAAAGTTTAGTAAAAACACGATATTTGTCAACACAGTTTAGATTTTAAAGTCATTCTTGGGTCAATCAATCTCCTGGTGGGCCTGTTTCATCTTCCCCCGAATGCTTCTCTTGGTGTGCTGCTAGGCGTATTTTTCATCTGGGGTTTCCCGCAGCAGCAACCAGCAGAAATCAGCCATCATAGTGGTGTTCCATCTTCCTTGGTACCTTCTCTCTGCGTCCTTGATGTCCTGGTGAAACCTTTCACCTTGTTCTTCACTGTACGCCCCCAAGTTTTCGGGAAAGTAGTTCACATGGGAGTGCAAGAAATGGACTTTCAGGCTCATGTTACAGCCTTGTTCTTTGAAGGCATTGAGCATCCTGGCAACAATATCCTTATAGTTCTCATCCCGCCTGTTCCCCAAGAATTTGAGAACAACATCCTTGAAGGAATCCCAGGCTTCTTTTTCCTTCTCAGACATCGTTTCAGCGAATGCTCCATCTGAAATGAGTTTCCTTATATCAGGGTCAACAAACACTCCTTCCTTTAGCTTTGCTTCAGAAAGTCGGGGGAACTTTGAGCAAAGGTACCGAAAGCACTCACCATCTTTTGGAAGGGACTTGATGAATTGCTTAATGAGACCCAACTTAATGTGGAGAGGTGGTAATAGAATTTTATCACGAGGTACCAAGCTCTCATGAAGAACATTTTTCTCACCGGGTCTCAAATACTCCCGAATTGGCCAGTCTTTTTTCCCCCAGTGTAGGTCGCGGGCCCGGCTATCCCACAAGCAAAGGAAGCAGGGATATTTGGTGAAACCGGATTGCTGCCCTAATAGCATGGATAGAATTTTAAAGTCTCCACAAATCATCCACTTATGCTCATCATAACGAATCTTCTGAAGAATCAGGGCCAAATTCTCGTATTTTTCTTGGAGAATAACAGAGTGAGCAATAGGAACTGAAGCAAATGTGTTGCCATTATGAAGAAGAACACCTTTTATGCTGTCTTTTGACGAATCAATGAACAGCCGCCATTCAGCAGGATCATACTTGAGTTTAAACTTTTCCATCACTCCGTATATATCGTTGCAAAATACCAAATCTTCCTCTTTGCTGAAATACTTCAAAAATTGTGTCTCGCGGTTGCGGTACCAATAAAAAGTTGTTCCTGGTGACAATAGATTTTTCTGTTTAAGCCGAGAACCTAGCAGTTGGGCAGCATCTTTTGGGAGTCCTAAATCCCGGACTAAATCATTCAATTCAGCTTGAGAGAAAAGTTCAGGTTTCGGATCTGGTTCAATTTCAAACTCGGAAGTACTGGACTCATCGGGAAAAGCCATCTGATGAGTCTCATCATGATCAGAACCGTCCACACAAATATGATCCAAAGATTTTGGTGGTTCAGGCACAGGTACTTCGTTGCTATGAGGCATAGGCCTAATTGCTGAGGGAAGGTTGGAGTAACTTATTACGTTCTTATTTTTTAAGTTGTATCCCTTCACAATGCAAGAGCAAAAATAGCAGTCACTGCTGTGGTCTCTTTGTTCATGCCACATCATAGGTATTCCGAAATGAAATGCTTGTTTTTTACCTTTCATCCATAAGCGTAGATCTTCCTCACATGTCTTGCACACTTTGTGAGGAGCCCACGGTTTGTCTTGATCGCCTAACTTCAAACCGAAATAGGTGAAATATACTTTAATAAATGCAGAATGTTCCTCTGCCGCTTTTTCACGGTATATTCCCCACAAATAAAACAAAAACTGTCCGGAGAGTTGACGCAACCTCTGGCTCTGTGAGCCATCACAAATACACAGCACTGCAAACTACAACTGTAGTGAACCACTTCGGAATAAAGCTGGATTACGACTGAGCAAACAAAAGGTAATAATGAACTTGCAAGAAACTGAAATTTGACAGGAACGTTCATGTCGCAACCACCGTGTTTGAGCGAGCGAACGAGGCGAGGCGAACAGGAAAGAACATGCGCCAGCGCGAGTACTGGATTTAGCCCCCCGCCACCCAATTGTCCTGTTAATGTATAAAATGAATACAAAACACTCTAAAATATCATGAGGGAGTGTTTCTAGTTAGTTAACCATTACAACCTCTATTTTGGGCCAAGAAAATAAACTGCAGTCGGCTAAAAAGAAATTATGTGAACATTCCTTATATGGGTAAGAAATCTAATTTTGCAAGAAAACGTGACGTGATGGAACATTTTGGCTATTTTTCCTGGATTCAGCACCCCAAAATCTATAGGAATCAGTTGCAAAACTGGAGGCAGTTTTTTGGTAGTGTACCTGTGTAATCAGCCTGGAGTCTAGTCTCAAGCCATAAATATTTCAACAAAACCCTCTGCCTAGGACAGTACCTAAAGGAAAACTACCTTGGCTGTGCAGAAGATTAATCACCTTCATGTCCATGCAATTTGCTGTTGCCTCTATCCAACCTACGTAAGTCCACACCAGCAAAGGTCACTGAATTAAACAGATCCACAAACTGGATGTCCAGTTTATACTGGCTTCCACCAACATACAGAGTTAACACACAGCTGACAGCACCAACACATAACTATTTTCCATTTTTGAGAAAATCTGCAGAATAAGCCTATAACATTAGTTCTTTCCCGCCTGCTAGTACCCAAACAACGTAAAGCACAAGTAGCTGCTTCTAATGATTAATGACCTATTAAATGGAGTGGGCAAATTAAAATGCTGGAGGCACCCAGTCTGAGGTGCTATATCCCTTCCATAGCCAGCATGGCTTTTCATTCCCACTCTCCCTGCAAGCCTCTCACCATGGAGGAGAAATCAGTTCACAGGATACCCTCTTACTCCAATGGGTTGGGGAGAGAGGGATTCTTTCAAACTATTCCTGTTTATGCAGTAGTCTGTCCCTCCTAAGGAATGTGGCACGAAAGGTTTCAAAACCCTACATGCGTAAAGCTGACAAGTCTGCTGCAATTGTTTAACAGTCATCAGGGAGTCAATGTCCATCTGAAAACAGTTCTCCTGCCAGAGATCAAGGAAGTACAATTGTCTAAGGCTTTTAAAAGCCCATAGTCCAATTTCTTGGCTACAGAAGCAAAGACCTTAAGATATGAAATTGGAGTAGGGAGGTTCACTTTGTCAGCTTACCTTCATTTTTGATAAAAACCTATCTAGAAGATGTACCGCTATAGAAAAAGTCTCAGTGTTAAAGCCAAAGAACTGAGTCAAACTAAGAAGATCTTTCACTTCAAAATCTCGAAGCCTAGCATTCATTCGGAGGCCATTGTCCTGTGCAGTCTCAATTATTCTCAAGCCACAGGCTTTTGGTAGGCATCTCTGTTCCTGCTCCAGCAATACATTGAGATCATGTAGGAGTTTCTGAGCCCAAGATGTCGCAAGTGTTTCAATCATCTACAAAAGATTGAGATAAATGATATCATCTGTAACTAAAAGCACAGAGACATAATCTGACAGATAACATATGAAATTCAACTATTCTCTGGGAACAAGCAGAAGTCAGTCCTCACATATGAGCGACGTCGGCCCTCGCATTAGCATCTCCCCAGCTTTCAACGAAAGCCTTTGGTAGATGCTACCACGCATGCGTGGTCCCCTTCCTACCCAAGGGTGCCATCTTGCTCAGTCTCATTTTTTTCCGTGGAGCCCTTCAAACGTCTGTCTGACTTGTCCCCGGAAAAAGTTGATTTTTCAGCCCGGGTTTCATACTCTCCTCCGATACTGCACCAGTACTCTTCCCGCCACCCAACCTCGCTATTTTGGCATCGAGTTTGGGTCCTTTTTGTAGTTCCTTTT
Source organism: Ichthyophis bannanicus (assembly GCA_033557465.1). Classification (NCBI taxonomy): domain Eukaryota; kingdom Metazoa; phylum Chordata; class Amphibia; order Gymnophiona; family Ichthyophiidae; genus Ichthyophis; species Ichthyophis bannanicus. The sequence goes on along the minus strand of CM066050.1, from coordinate 121,684,458 downwards.
CCCATCCTCATTGAGGATTCCCCTTAGAAGGAAGCGGCATCAGGCCCAATTCTTTCGGTGCCTACGCCGATGATTGCGGAGCCTCCTGGACTGGAGTCCAGAATGGCAGCCCTGGAGCAGTTTATCTGCCTTCATGGACCAGCAGCAGGCACTGTCGTCCTATATGACCAGTTCCTCCACCCTGACCACCGGGCCCTTTACATCAAAGACGACCCTGGAGGCTAAGCCGATCCATGAGACCGTCAGCCTCAAGTCGATCCTCAGCCGAGGTCTCGATCCAGTTCCCACTCGATGGGGCCAAGATTGTCCCTAGCCAGTGTGCTCTGAGCCAGCAGCAGGGCCTCTGAGGGCTGTGGGCCGGGGTCAGTCCCAGGGTCCGCCGAGGAGTCGCCCAACACCCGTCACCATCGCGACGTCCACTCGGACTTTCCCAGTTCTCAGCCCCAGCTTTGGTCTCTGCCAGAAGACATGGCATTCCTTGACTTCGTCAGGGACATATCTACGGCCCTAGCATTCCCGACAGAATCAGAGGAGGACCTGCGGACAGAAGAGCTAGAAATTCTCCAGTACGAGGCCTCTCCGAGGGAATCGCTTATGGTGCCCCTCCCTCCCCTCCTGGAACAGCTAATGCTCCATATGTGGGAGACACTGGCATTGGTGCCGGTCGTGAGCAAGCAGCTCAACTCGATGTATCGAGTTCGCTGGAGTCCGGGTTTCCAGAAATCACAACTGCTGCATAACTCCATGGTGGTGGAGTCGGCCATGCATCGACTGAAGAGTCAGAAGATGCATGCCTCGGTGCCTCCTGGCAGGGAAACACACACCTTGGATGCCCTCGACAGAAAGTATTACCAGGGCTCGATGCTCAAATTGGCCGCATCCAGGCCTACCAGCTGTACATGGGTATGTACCTGAGAGACCTGGCGAAGGAAATTGCTGGGTTATCGGCTGGTCTGTCAGAGGAAACCCTGCAGCAGTTCAAGAACCTGGCCAAGGCTGTCTGCGAGGGCTCCAAGTTTATGTCTCGGGAAGCCAATGGCTGCTTCAAGTCAGTGGCTCGAGTAGCAGCAGCAGGCATCAGCTCCCGATGCCAGGATTGGCTACAGTCGTCCAATATCGAACAATGGGTTCAGGACAAAATTGGTCGATGTCCTATGTCAAGGAAAGAACCTCTTTGGCAAACCCATGACCAACAAGACTGCCAAGCTGGAGAAAGAGTTCATGACGAGGGCCAGGCTCTCAAAAAAGACCGTTACCCCTCCCTGACAGAAGGGCTCGGGTTAAAAGCCCTGCTACCAGAGAAAAGGGGCTGTTTACTGAAACTACCCACTTTTTCATGCCTCCCCAGCTACACAGCAGGGTGAACAGGCCAAGGGACATGGCCCCGTAAGCAGAAGGCTCCCAAGCGTCAGCTTTGGCCCAGCCAGGGGATTGTTTTTGACTCCTTGGGTATAGCCTCTCCATCCCAAGGTAGTCAGCAGCCCACAGGGGGACATCTGATCCACTATGCCAAAGGTGGCTAACTATCACCACCGATTCCTGGGCACTTTGAGTGGTTAGGGAGGGCTACCTCTTCCATCTGACTCAGACACCTCCCCCTTACTTTCCAGGAGAGCCCCTCAGGTCTCCCCTTCACCAGAACCTTCTATCAAAAAGGAGCTTGCGGGTCTTCTCAAGAACAAGACAGTGGAACCAGTACCCCACCATCTCAAGGGCAAGGGGTTCTACTCCAGGTACTTCCTCGTGCCAGAAAGTACAGGAGGCTTAAGGCCCATCCTCGACCTACGCAATCTGAACAAGTTCCCTGTGAGGGAGAAGTTTAAGATGCTCTCCCTTAGAACACTGCTGCCTTACTTCAAGGAGGGAGATTGGCCATGCTCCTTGGATCTGAAGGATGCTTATACCCACATCCTCATTCACCCCAACCACAGGCAGTATCTGTGGTTCATGATGAGGGGGGGGGGGGCACTACCAATACAGGATGATGCCTTTCAGCTTGGCCTCCACCCAAGAGTCTTCACAAAATGCCTGGCAGCTTTAGCCTCCAGGGGGTCTTTGTCTTCCCCTACCTGGACGACTGGCTCATAAAAGGAGGCATAGCCTCAGAGGTACAGCAGGCAACTGCACACACACCATCCAAGTTCTGCAATACTTGGTGTTTGTGAAACTACCCCAAGTCCCACCTCCTCCCAAAACAGTGTCTGGAATTCATAGGGGCAAGACTAGACACCCTCCTGCCCAGAGACCAAGCTGACCATCTCAGAGCCCTGGCCCTACAGCACTGCCTCTTGGTACCCGCTCAGCTCCTCCTGCACCTACTTGGGCATATGGCTGCCACAGTCCACATCACCCCAGAAGCCTGCCTCTACATGAGGGCCACGCAGTCGGGACCAGTGGACACAGGCCATGGGACACCTCCGGGACAAAGTCTCAGTGACCCACCAGTTGGCAGACTCCCTGAACTGGTGGCCGACTCCAAAACCTTGAGGTGGGAATACCCTTCCAAGCCCCGAGCCCCTTTAGGGTCCTCACCACGGATGTCTCCTTGCTTGGCTGGGGAGCCCACTGCGAGGAACTCCACACCCAGGGTAGCTGGTCACAGGACGAGAGCAACCAGCAGATCAACCTTCTGGAGCTACGGGCCATATACGTAGCCCTCTGAGCCTTTTGTCACCACCTACGTCACCAGCCAGTGTTGGTCCAGACAGACAACCAGGTGGCAATGTTCTATGTGAACAAACAAGGGGGCACGGGGTCTTGTGCCCTCTGATGAGAGGCAGTGGTCCTCTGCTCCTACGTAGTCCATCAGGGTATACTCCTGCGGGCAGTCTACCTGCCAGGCCAGGCCGACAGACTGAGCAGGGTCCTCCAGTCGCACAAGTGGTAGTTGGACCCCAGTGTGGCCGACTGACTCTTTCAGCTCTGGGGGGAACCAGACACACATTCGCCAGTCTGGACAACTACCAACTGTCCCACTTCTGCTCACGGCAGGCCCACCCCTCCAGGGTGGCAGCAGACATGTTCCTCGTCTCGTTGTTGGAAGGCTTCATGTATGCCTTCCTACCCACAACACACATAGCCAAGACATTGTTCAAGACCCTCCACGACAAAGTCTCGCTCATCCTGATAGCCCCTCGATGGCCCAGACAACCATGGTTCCTGCTACTCCTCCGGCTATCGGTGGAGACTCCCAACCCATTGGGGAACTCTCCAGAGCTCCTGTCCCAGGAGGGGGGGGGGGCTATCTTCTGCAGCCCAACTTGTGGGTCCCTGTCGCTGACAGCATGGCTGCTGAAAGGGTGACCCTAGTCCCTTTCAACTTCTCGGGTGAGGTAGAGGAGATCCTGCTGGCCTCTCGTAAGGCTTCCACTAGGAAACATATGGCAAAGGTTTTCAACTTGGTGTGCAGAGCACAGGACCGACCCGTTCTCCTGCCCGGTGGGACTGGTGCTACAGTACCTTCTCTACCTCTCGCAATCTGGGCTTAAATCCAACTCCATCAGGGTGCACCTCAGTGCCCTAGCGGTGCACCACCACCCGGTGCATGGCAAACCCCTCCCGGTCCAGCCACTGTGGGATCTCAATGTGGTATTGGGGCAGCTCACTCACCCGCCCTTTGAGCCTCTGGCTAACTGCCACCTGTGATACTTCTTGTGGAAGGTGGCGTTCTTGGTTGCACTCACCTCTGCTCGAAGGGTTAGTGAGCTTCAGGCCTTAGTGGTGGAGGCGTCATACCAGGTTCTACAAGAACAGAGTGGTGCTCTACACACATCCTAAATTCTTTCCGAAGGTGGTGGTATCCTTCCACCTCAATCATGAGGTAGTACTTCCCACCTTCTTCCCAAGGCATCACACCAGTAGGGGGGGGGGGGGGATGGTCCTTCACACCTTGGACTGTAAGAGGGCCTTGTCCTTCTACATCCAGTGTACTCGGGAGCCACCGCAAAGTTGCTCAGACTTTTGTCTCATATGACCCCAGTAGACTGGGGGAGGCGGTGATCAAATGTACACTATCTGCGTGGGTGGCAGACTGAATTGCCCTCACATATGAGCAAGTGGAGCTCCCACTGAAAGGCAGAGTCACGGTGCACTGTGTCAGGGCCATGGCAGCCACGGTGGCAAACCTGCACTCCATCCCAATGGTGGACATCTGCCGGGCTGCCACCTGGTCTTCAGTTCATACCATTGCAGCCTATTATTGCCTGGAAAGGGAATCCTGATGGGACAGTGCCTTCGGCCAGGCTGTGCTCCATAATCTTTTTGGGGTTTAGGCAACTCCTATCCTCCAACCCTTCTGGGTTCAGGCTACTGGAGTGCTGATTTTCATCAGACACAGGGGTCCTATTGTAGTCTGTAGCGACTGACTCAATTGCTGTTGCTCACGGCTCCCCATGAGGGCAACTGTGTTTTTTACTATGGCTTTCGGTAGCCTGTAGCTGGCGAGTTCCATATGCGAGGACTGACTTCCTGTTTGTTCCTGGAAAAAGCATAGCTACTCACCTGTAATGGGTGTTTTCTGGGGACAGGAGGAATCAGTCCTCAAAACCCTCCCTCCTCCCCTTGGAGTTGCTCCTTTACCATCTTTTATTTTGCCGCCTTTTAGCTATGTCATCTGACTGAGCAAGATGGTACCCTTGAGCAGGAAATGGACCACACATGTGTGGTAGCATCTCACAAAGGCTTTCTTTGAAAGCAGGGGGGGATGCTTTTGCGAGGGCGCCATCAGTGCAGATGTCACCAATATGTGAGGACCGATTCCTGCTGTCCCTGGAGAACATCTGTACAGGTAACTACGCTTTCCCACCCCCCCTCCCTCACTACATACATACATACATACGTACGTACGTACGTACGTACACACACTTTGCCGCCCAAAAATAAGTCAAGCAGCCAAGTCGGCCTTCAAACTTCCTTGCATATCGGGCCACTGTGAGTGTGCTAATATCTGCGTTAAATTTTTAATGCATTTTTTAAAATTTAACTTTGGATGTAATAAATTAATGACATGCATAGGGCATAATTAAAATTTGTACTAATTCCAAAGTAAAAACAAAAAAACATTAAAATGGAAATCTAAAAAATCTACCTCTAACAGCTGAAGTTAATATGGAAGTAAAGTTAACCAAAACCTCTGGCTCTTTAGCTCAATCCCTAATGATCCAGGGCTAGAACATCTTACACAGATGTAATAAGTCATACTGGGCTTATTACAGTTTAACTCACTCACTAGCAGTAATTTTAATAAAACTTGTGCTAAACTGGAAGTCCATATACAGGTTATTAGCATGTGATGTGTGCTAAGATAAAATTAATGCTAGCGAATTAAACTGTAATAAGCCCAGTATGACTTATTACATCGGTCCTACAGAGAACACAATTTTAAAAGCCATGTCTGCACATAAAAGGTATGCTTTGTAAGCACAAAACAGGTGATTGTAAAATCTTTGCCCCATTCTATGTGAAGTTATTCAAGTAAAAGCTCTCAGGGTTTTGGGTCATGCACATAAAGTAACGCAGAAAATGTGTGCATGGTATAAAAGCAAAGGAAAGAAGCGGATGCTTTCATGTTGAAAGTTTGCCAGCATTTGTACAGAGAAGAAAGAAAAAAAAAAAAAAAAAAACAACAAACTTTGCTAGTAATGCGGGGAGTCATTTTTATAAGTACTAGAAGAACTAACTTCTCTAAAAGCTTTGGCATTTCCACACTTTTGTTTAGAGTATATAGTTACCAGAAGACAAAAATAAAGCAGCCTTAACGAGTAACGTAAACAGCGCTGCGTATGCCTCGCAGTGCTATATAAATGTTAAGTAACAGTAACAGCAGACATGCCCTGGCTAGAAAGCACAGTTACTTACCTGTAACAGGTGATCTCTGGGAACAGCAGGAATTAGTCCTCACATATGGGTACGTCGGTACCGACGGAGCCCGTGCGGGAAAGCTCCCCAGCTTCTTAGAATAGAAGCTTTTGGGACCTCCCACTGCACATGCGCACTGCCTTCCCGCCTTCCTGAACAGCTCTCCTCAGTTTCGAGTTTATAGCTGAGTCAACAGAGAGAGGACAGGAAGATAGATAGATAAAAGATACAACTCCTAGGGGAGGTGGGTGGGTTGTGAGGACTAATTCCTGCTGTTCCCAGAGATCACCTGTTACAGGTAAGTAACTGTGCTATCTCCAGGAACAAGCAGGAATAAGTCCTCACATATGGGGACTCCCTAGCTTAGATGCATGGGATCCCCTGTAAAGGTTCGCCATCTTCGTATGGATCTCAGGCATCCATTCTGGGAAGGTGGGCAGGAGTTGTTTAGGAATGGAACAGGTGCTTGAGGACAGCCTGGCCAAACAAGGCATCCCGGCGGGAGTCCTTGTCCAAACAGTAATGGGCTGTGAAGGTATGAACCGAGGCCCAGGTAGCGGCTCGACAGATCTGATCTATGGAAACAGAGTGCAGATGAGCCATAGAAGTTGCCATGGCCCTCACATTGTGAGCAGTGACATGGCCTTCCAGAGAAATGTTTTTGCTCTGGTAAGCAAAAGAAATACACTGAGCAATCCAATTGGAAAGTGTACGCTTGGAGACTGGAAGTCCCAAATGGGAAGGATCAAAGGCCACAAAAAGTTGAGAAGACTTTCGATGTGGCTGAGTCCTATTAAGGTAAAAAGCGAGAGCTCTTTTACAATCCAGAGTATGAAGGTTCCTCTCTGCATTGGATGCATGAGGAGCTGGAAAAAGACAGGTAGATATACCTCTTGATTAAGATGAAAAGGCGAGACCACTTTAGGCATAAAGTGGGGATTCGTCCTAAGGACCACCTTATCATGATGAAATCTTGTGTAAGGTGGATTAGCCACTAAAGCCTGCAGCTCACTGATGCGGCGAGCCGAAGTGACTGCAATGAGGAAGATGACCTTCCAGGAAAGAAATTTCAAGGAGGTGGAAAACATTGGCTCAAAAGGTGGCTTCATAAGTTGACCGAGCACTAGATTCAAATCCCATGCGACCGGGGGTGGTCTGATGGGAGGTTTAGTGAGAGTCAGGCCTCTCATGAATCTTGCAACAAGAGGATGAGAGGAGATAGGTTGTCCATTTATATGTTGCAAGGATGCTGCAATAGCACTTAAATGGACTCTTACCGAATTCGTCTTGAGGCCTGCATTGGATAGATGCAGGAGATAATCAAGAAGAGAATTCAAAGGAAGTGCCAGAGGGTCAAGACCCTGCTGAGCACACCAAATGGAAAAACGTTTCCATTTGAAAGCATAGGAACGCCTGGTAGAGGGTTTCCTAGAGGCAGAAAGGATATCTTTCACTGGTTGGGAAAGATGAAAGTCTTGAAGGCTTAAGCCTTCAGTAACCAAGCACTGAGGTGAAGGGATTTGGGGTTTGGGTGCCACAAAGTCCCCTCCTCCTGAGACAGGAGGTCTGGCGCAGCTCCCAGATCCAAGTAGGATCCCTGGGAGAGCTGTAGAAGTAGAGGGAACCACACTTGGCGTGGCCAGCGTGGAGCTATGAGGATCATAGTTCCATGATCCCTCTGGAGTTTGAACAGAGTCTTGGGAATCAAAGGAATGGGTGGAAAGGCATATAGGAATGCCTGACTCCAATTCAGGAGAAAGGCGTCCGTAGCCTGAGCTCCCTGACACGGAGTTCTGGAACAGAACCGGGGAAGTTTGGCATTCCACGGACTTGCAAAGAGGTCTATGTCCGGGGTCCCCCATTCCTGAAAGATTCGGTTTATTTGGTCCAAATGTAGGGACCATTCGTGTGGCAGCAGAACTCGACTGAGCCTGTCTGCCCGAGAGTTTTGAACTCCTGGGAGATACACTGCTAGCAGGTGAATCTGATGCTCTCTGGCGAAGGCCCATAGTCTTAGAGCTTCGTTGCAAAGCGACAGAGAGCCCGTCCCTCCTTGTTTGTTTATGTAAAACATGGCCACCTGATTGTCCGTCTGAACTAGGACAGTGAGGTTGGCTAGGAGGGAGTGGAAGACCTTGAGGGCAAGGTAAATTGCTCGCAGTTCCAGAAGATTGATATGAAGGGTGGTCTCCTGTAGAGACCAAGTGCCCTGAGTGGAGAGAGTTTGCAGATGGGCTCCCCACCCTGTTTGGGAGGCATCTGTTGTGAGGGTTGCTTGGGGTAGCAATGGTTGAAATGGAGCCCCCAACAACAGATTCTTGGTGGAAGTCCACCAGTGGAGGGACCAAAACAGACGATCGGAGGTTTGTATTTGGTCTGAGAGCGCTCCTGACGCCTGAGTCCACTGAGTGGCCAGGGTCCATTGAGCTGCTCTCATATGAAGACGAGCATAGGGCACCACATGCACTGTGGAGGCCATATGACCCAGTAGGCGTAGCATTTCCCTGGCTGTCAAGTGAGTGCTGGACTGAGCTTGGGAGGCCAAACTCAGGAGGCGCTGGCCTCGAACATGTGGAAGGTAGGCCCTTGCAGTGATGGTGTCCAACTGGGCCCCTATGAATTCTAGAGATTGAGTAGGGATGAGTTGGGACTTGGGAAGGTTTACTACCAGTCCCAGATACTGCAAAAGGCTCCTTGTGTGGTCCAGGGAAATCTGGGCCTGTGACTGAGTTGGAGCTCGGATGAGCCAGTCGTCCAGATATGGGAAGACAAAGATTCCCATGCCTCTTAGAAATGCGGCTACGACTGCCATGCATTTTGTGAATACTCTTGGAGCAGAGGCTAGACCGAAGGGGAGTACTCTGTATTGGAAATGTTTTCCCTGAAACAGAAAGCGAAGATACTTTCTGTGGGATGGATGGATGAGTATATGTGTATACGCATCCTGTAGGTCTAGAGAACAAAGCCAGTCCTGACCCTGGAGGTAAGGAAGGAGAATGCCGAGAGACAGCATTTTGAATTTCTCCTTGAAGAGAAATTTGTTCAATTCTCTCAGATCTAGGATTGGTCTGAATCCCCCTGTCTTCTTTGGAATGAGAAAATAAGGGGAGTAGAAACCGGACCCTTGTTGAGGAAGAGGAACCTCTTCTATGGCCCCTTGGGCAAGAAGAGAGGAAACCTCTTGACCCAACAGGGTTAGGAGAGATGGGGGAGAATTGAATGGTCTCACCATATGATGGGGAGGAAGGCTGGAGAAATGAAGTTTGTAACCCTCTCGAATGATAGAGAGGGTCCATTGTTCTGTTGTGATTTGTTCCCATCTGGGAGCAAAGTGAACCAACCTTCCGGGTATGGTGAGAGGTTCTGGTTGTGTTAGAACCAGAAGTGGCAAGTTCCCTAGGAGCAAGTCAAAACCCCTGAGGGGTTGGAGCCTGCTGAGCTACAGTAGCTGCTGCAGGCTTAGCTCGTGCTTGTTTGGATTGCTGACGCTTAGCAGTATAGCGAGGTTGAGAAGACTGCTGGCCAGTATTTGAAGCAACTCTGGCCTTCTTATAGTAAGGCCTTTTAAAAGACTTTTTCTTAGTAGGAATTGAAGTGGACTTTGAAAGTCTTTCCAAGGTGGCATTTTCAGCATCCATCTGGGTGGCTTTGATTTGCCACTCTTCCCCAAATAAGTTCTCACCTGTACAGGGCAGATTCCGTAAGCCATCTAGAACCCAAGGTTCCAGATCAGAGGCCTGGAGCCAAGCAAGACGTCGGGCTGCAATAGCAATGCCCGAAGCCCTACTGGCTCCCTCAAAGGAATCATATGCTGCCCTATTAGAGAACTTAGAAACCTCTAAGAGTTGTTTCACTAGGGAAAGGAATCCCTGCTTTTTATCCTCAGGGATAAAGGGGGCAAAATGCCGCACCTTTTTGGCAAGTTCCTCCAGGAACATGCCCATATAGAGACTGTAGGAATTAATCCTGGCTATAAGCATACTAGCCTGGAAAATTTTCCTACCAAAAGAGTCCAAAGTCTTACATTCCCGTCCTGGAGGGGTGGAAGAGTGCCTTTTGGTACTCCTAATCTTCTTCATTGCAGACTTCACCACAATAGAGTGGTGGGGCAATTGAGTCTTTTGGAAACCAGGAGAAGGAGGGACCCTATACATGGTGTCCAACCTACGGGAATAAGGAGACAAAGTCAAAGGATTTTCCCAGAAATCCATCAGTTGTTCTTGAAGGATTTCATGGATAGGCAGGGTAACTGCCTCCTTAGGGGCCTTTGAGTATCCCAAAATATCCAGTTTTTTGGATCTGGGTTCCTTTTCAGAGGATGTGGTAATAGAAAGGGCTGTAGCCATATCTAAAACAAAGTCCTGGAAGGACAAATCCTCTGGAGGGGACATTCTCCTTTTAGGAGAAGAGGGCTCCTCAGGTAAGTTGAGTGAAAACTCAGCAGAATCATCAGAGGAGTGAAAATCCTCAGAGGAATCGGTGCTTTCCTCTAACGCACGATACGCGTACCGATCGGTATCGATATCGGGCGTATCGGGTATGGAACCGGTATGGAGCGAAAGCCCATACGGTACCGACTTGCGTTTAGAGGTGGACGGCCTCGATACCGGCATGGCGGACGATACCGGTATCGGGCCCGGAACCGCTGAAAGCGGAACCGATGGCGTTGCAGCTTTAATGAAAGCCATGACGGCCTGCTGCATGGACTGTACAGTATCGCCCATGGACGCCATAGCTGCCTGGATGTCGGTACCGGAGTGACCCGGTACCCCAGAGCAGGCTAACAGGTGATCTGTCGAGGCCGTAGCATCGATATCAACCTGAGACCCCTGAATTGGCGTTTTTGGAAGTTGGACTTCCCGCCGGGGTTGTTTGGCTGGGGCAGGGTCCTCAAGTTCTAAGCTAAGAGCCTCTCGATGCTTTGAAGGAGATTTGCTCTTTGAGGACTTGCCCACAGAAGGTTTGGTTACCTGAGATCCATCCGGAGAAGAAGACCTGGATGACTGTGATGCTGTATTCTCTGAAGCAAACAGCACATGGAATTTGTTGGCCCGGTTCTGCAGCCCACGTTTAGACATGTGGGAGCAAGATGGGCAGTCCGGTATGGAATGGTCAGGCCCCAAACATTTCAGACACCAGTCATGGGTGTCTGTGACTGAAATAACAGCATTACATTTGGTACACTTCTTAAATCCAGGGGCTGGCTTCTCCATGAGGAGAAATTGAGTAGGCCGAGAGGCCTCTCTGAAGTGACCAAAAAGCTAAAAAATAAGAAAAAAGAAGTATAATTTTTTAAAGAAAGAAAGAAAAGACCGGCGATACCGGTATCGGTATGGGGAAGGCAGGTACGCGGTCTAAAGAAACAAATAAAATAACAATTTCTTCAGCGGTGACAGGAACACGACCTGCTGGCTCCGCGGAAAAGAGAAAACTGAGGAGAGCTGTTCAGGAAGGCGGGAAGGCAGTGCGCATGTGCAGTGGGAGGTCCCAAAAGCTTCTATTCTAAGAAGCTGGGGAGCTTTCCCGCACGGGCTCCGTCGGTACCGACGTACCCATATGTGAGGACTTATTCCTGCTTGTTCCTGGAGATATTATTTACAACAGCGTCTCGCTGGTTATGCAAAGTCCTCCCTATGGGCAAGTAAGTGTACTGCCGAAATCTGCAGGTACAAATCAAAGTCGGCTCCTCGGTCCCAGCTTGGCGGGGCAGAGCAGGGACAAGTCCTGACTTGCTCTGCACCTCGTGCTGGGCTGAAGCAGACTCACCTCGCTCGAGACTTTCGTTTCCGAGTGCAGCAGAAACTTCACAGCAACGAGCAGAGCCGGGTCCAGAGTCCGAAAATCCAAGAGAAATACTTTAACAAACTGATGGAAGAAAAACAAACAAAATAACGGGGAAGGATTTAAAAATAAATACTAAACCAAAACCACGTTAAACAAATAAATGAAATGAAATGAAATTACACCCACTCTCCAGCCGAACCCCTTACCGGGAAGGCGGAGCTCAGCTCACGATGGCCACGCCCCATCTGGTCTCTGATTGGTCCTCATTGTGATTAATTCTAGAAACATCTTTTTTCCCCCTCTGATAAAGCACAGTTACTTACCTGTAACAGGTGATCTCTGGGAACAGCAGGAATTAGTCCTCACATATGGGTACGTCGGTACCGACGGAGCCCGTGCGGGAAAGCTCCCCAGCTTCTTAGAATAGAAGCTTTTGGGACCTCCCACTGCACATGCGCACTGCCTTCCCGCCTTCCTGAACAGCTCTCCTCAGTTTCGAGTTTATAGCTGAGTCAACAGAGAGAGGACAGGAAGATAGATAGATAAAAGATACAACTCCTAGGGGAGGTGGGTGGGTTGTGAGGACTAATTCCTGCTGTTCCCAGAGATCACCTGTTACAGGTAAGTAACTGTGCTATCTCCAGGAACAAGCAGGAATAAGTCCTCACATATGGGGACTCCCTAGCTTAGATGCATGGGATCCCCTGTAAAGGTTCGCCATCTTCGTATGGATCTCAGGCATCCATTCTGGGAAGGTGGGCAGGAGTTGTTTAGGAATGGAACAGGTGCTTGAGGACAGCCTGGCCAAACAAGGCATCCCGGCGGGAGTCCTTGTCCAAACAGTAATGGGCTGTGAAGGTATGAACCGAGGCCCAGGTAGCGGCTCGACAGATCTGATCTATGGAAACAGAGTGCAGATGAGCCATAGAAGTTGCCATGGCCCTCACATTGTGAGCAGTGACATGGCCTTCCAGAGAAATGTTTTTGCTCTGGTAAGCAAAAGAAATACACTGAGCAATCCAATTGGAAAGTGTACGCTTGGAGACTGGAAGTCCCAAATGGGAAGGATCAAAGGCCACAAAAAGTTGAGAAGACTTTCGATGTGGCTGAGTCCTATTAAGGTAAAAAGCGAGAGCTCTTTTACAATCCAGAGTATGAAGGTTCCTCTCTGCATTGGATGCATGAGGAGCTGGAAAAAAGACAGGTAGATATACCTCTTGATTAAGATGAAAAGGCGAGACCACTTTAGGCATAAAGTGGGGATTCGTCCTAAGGACCACCTTATCATGATGAAATCTTGTGTGTAAGGTGGATTAGCCACTAAAGCCTGCAGCTCACTGATGCGGCGAGCCGAAGTGACTGCAATGAGGAAGATGACCTTCCAGGAAAGAAATTTCAAGGAGGTGGAAAACATTGGCTCAAAAGGTGGCTTCATAAGTTGACCGAGCACTAGATTCAAATCCCATGCGACCGGGGGTGGTCTGATGGGAGGTTTAGTGAGAGTCAGGCCTCTCATGAATCTTGCAACAAGAGGATGAGAGGAGATAGGTTGTCCATTTATATGTTTCAAGGATGCTGCAATAGCACTTAAATGGACTCTTACCGAATTCGTCTTGAGGCCTGCATTGGATAGATGCAGGAGATAATCAAGAAGAGAATTCAAAGGAAGTGCCAGAGGGTCAAGACCCTGCTGAGCACACCAAATGGAAAAACGTTTCCATTTGAAAGCATAGGAACGCCTGGTAGAGGGTTTCCTAGAGGCAGAAAGGATATCTTTCACTGGTTGGGAAAGATGAAAGTCTTGAAGGCTTAAGCCTTCAGTAACCAAGCACTGAGGTGAAGGGATTTGGGGTTTGGGTGCCACAAAGTCCCCTCCTCCTGAGACAGGAGGTCTGGCGCAGCTCCCAGATCCAAGTAGGATCCCTGGGAGAGCTGTAGAAGTAGAGGGAACCACACTTGGCGTGGCCAGCGTGGAGCTATGAGGATCATAGTTCCATGATCCCTCTGGAGTTTGAACAGAGTCTTGGGAATCAAAGGAATGGGTGGAAAGGCATATAGGAATGCCTGACTCCAATTCAGGAGAAAGGCGTCCGTAGCCTGAGCTCCCTGACACGGAGTTCTGGAACAGAACCGGGGAAGTTTGGCATTCCACGGACTTGCAAAGAGGTCTATGTCCGGGGTCCCCCATTCCTGAAAGATTCGGTTTATTTGGTCCAAATGTAGGGACCATTCGTGTGGCAGCAGAACTCGACTGAGCCTGTCTGCCCGAGAGTTTTGAACTCCTGGGAGATACACTGCTAGCAGGTGAATCTGATGCTCTCTGGCGAAGGCCCATAGTCTTAGAGCTTCGTTGCAAAGCGACAGAGAGCCCGTCCCTCCTTGTTTGTTTATGTAAAACATGGCCACCTGATTGTCCGTCTGAACTAGGACAGTGAGGTTGGCTAGGAGGGAGTGGAAGACCTTGAGGGCAAGGTAAATTGCTCGCAGTTCCAGAAGATTGATATGAAGGGTGGTCTCCTGTAGAGACCAAGTGCCCTGAGTGGAGAGAGTTTGCAGATGGGCTCCCCACCCTGTTTGGGAGGCATCTGTTGTGAGGGTTGCTTGGGGTAGCAATGGTTGAAATGGAGCCCCCAACAACAGATTCTTGGTGGAAGTCCACCAGTGGAGGGACCAAAACAGACGATCGGAGGTTTGTATTTGGTCTGAGAGCGCTCCTGACGCCTGAGTCCACTGAGTGGCCAGGGTCCATTGAGCTGCTCTCATATGAAGACGAGCATAGGGCACCACATGCACTGTGGAGGCCATATGACCCAGTAGGCGTAGCATTTCCCTGGCTGTCAAGTGAGTGCTGGACTGAGCTTGGGAGGCCAAACTCAGGAGGCGCTGGCCTCGAACATGTGGAAGGTAGGCCCTTGCAGTGATGGTGTCCAACTGGGCCCCTATGAATTCTAGAGATTGAGTAGGGATGAGTTGGGACTTGGGAAGGTTTACTACCAGTCCCAGATACTGCAAAAGGCTCCTTGTGTGGTCCAGGGAAATCTGGGCCTGTGACTGAGTTGGAGCTCGGATGAGCCAGTCGTCCAGATATGGGAAGACAAAGATTCCCATGCCTCTTAGAAATGCGGCTACGACTGCCATGCATTTTGTGAATACTCTTGGAGCAGAGGCTAGACCGAAGGGGAGTACTCTGTATTGGAAATGTTTTCCCTGAAACAGAAAGCGAAGATACTTTCTGTGGGATGGATGGATGAGTAGATGTGTATACGCATCCTGTAGGTCTAGAGAACAAAGCCAGTCCTGACCCTGGAGGTAAGGAAGGAGAATGCCGAGAGACAGCATTTTGAATTTCTCCTTGAAGAGAAATTTGTTCAATTCTCTCAGATCTAGGATTGGTCTGAATCCCCCTGTCTTCTTTGGAATGAGAAAATAAGGGGAGTAGAAACCGGACCCTTGTTGAGGAAGAGGAACCTCTTCTATGGCCCCTTGGGCAAGAAGAGAGGAAACCTCTTGATCCAACAGGGTTAGGAGAGATGGGGGAGAATTGAATGGTCTCACCATATGATGGGGAGGAAGGCTGGAGAAATGAAGTTTGTAACCCTCTCGAATGATAGAGAGGGTCCATTGTTCTGTTGTGATTTGTTCCCATCTGGGAGCAAAGTGAACCAACCTTCCGGGTATGGTGAGAGGTTCTGGTTGTGTTAGAACCAGAAGTGGCAAGTTCCCTAGGAGCAAGTCAAAACCCCTGAGGGGTTGGAGCCTGCTGAGCTACAGTAGCTGCTGCAGGCTTAGCTCGTGCTTGTTTGGATTGCTGACGCTTAGCAGTATAGCGAGGTTGAGAAGACTGCTGGCCAGTATTTGAAGCAACTCTGGCCTTCTTATAGTAAGGCCTTTTAAAAGACTTTTTCTTAGTAGGAATTGAAGTGGACTTTGAAAGTCTTTCCAAGGTGGCATTTTCAGCATCCATCTGGGTGGCTTTGATTTGCCACTCTTCCCCAAATAAGTTCTCACCTGTACAGGGCAGATTCCGTAAGCCATCTAGAACCCAAGGTTCCAGATCAGAGGCCTGGAGCCAAGCAAGACGTCGGGCTGCAATAGCAATGCCCGAAGCCCTACTGGCTCCCTCAAAGGAATCATATGCTGCCCTATTAGAGAACTTAGAAACCTCTAAGAGTTGTTTCACTAGGGAAAGGAATCCCTGCTTTTTATCCTCAGGGATAAAGGGGGCAAAATGCCGCACCTTTTTGGCAAGTTCCTCCAGGAACATGCCCATATAGAGACTGTAGGAATTAATCCTGGCTATAAGCATACTAGCCTGGAAAATTTTCCTACCAAAAGAGTCCAAAGTCTTACATTCCCGTCCTGGAGGGGTGGAAGAGTGCCTTTTGGTACTCCTAATCTTCTTCATTGCAGACTTCACCACAATAGAGTGGTGGGGCAATTGAGTCTTTTGGAAACCAGGAGAAGGAGGGACCCTATACATGGTGTCCAACCTACGGGAATAAGGAGACAAAGTCAAAGGATTTTCCCAGAAATCCATCAGTTGTTCTTGAAGGATTTCATGGATAGGCAGGGTAACTGCCTCCTTAGGGGCCTTTGAGTATCCCAAAATATCCAGTTTTTGGATCTGGGTTCCTTTTCAGAGGATGTGGTAATAGAAAGGGCTGTAGCCATATCTAAAACAAAGTCCTGGAAGGACAAATCCTCTGGAGGGGACATTCTCCTTTTAGGAGAAGAGGGCTCCTCAGGTAAGTTGAGTGAAAACTCAGCAGAATCATCAGAGGAGTGAAAATCCTCAGAGGAATCGGTGCTTTCCTCTAACGCACGATACGCGTACCGATCGGTATCGATATCGGGCGTATCGGGTATGGAACCGGTATGGAGCGAAAGCCCATACGGTACCGACTTGCGTTTAGAGGTGGACGGCCTCGATACCGGCATGGCGGACGATACCGGTATCGGGCCCGGAACCGCTGAAAGCGGAACCGATGGCGTTGCAGCTTTAATGAAAGCCATGACGGCCTGCTGCATGGACTGTACAGTATCGCCCATGGACGCCATAGCTGCCTGGATGTCGGTACCGGAGTGACCCGGTACCCCAGAGCAGGCTAACAGGTGATCTGTCGAGGCCGTAGCATCGATATCAACCTGAGACCCCTGAATTGGCGTTTTTGGAAGTTGGACTTCCCGCCGGGGTTGTTTGGCTGGGGCAGGGTCCTCAAGTTCTAAGCTAAGAGCCTCTCGATGCTTTGAAGGAGATTTGCTCTTTGAGGACTTGCCCACAGAAGGTTTGGTTACCTGAGATCCATCCGGAGAAGAAGACCTGGATGACTGTGATGCTGTATTCTCTGAAGCAAACAGCACATGGAATTTGTTGGCCCGGTTCTGCAGCCCACGTTTAGACATGTGGGAGCAAGATGGGCAGTCCGGTATGGAATGGTCAGGCCCCAAACATTTCAGACACCATTCATGGGTGTCTGTGACTGAAATAACAGCATTACATTTGGTACACTTCTTAAATCCAGGGGCTGGCTTCTCCATGAGGAGAAATTGAGTAGGCCGAGAGGCCTCTCTGAAGTGACCAAAAAGCTAAAAAATAAGAAAAAAGAATTATAATTTTTTAAAGAAAGAAAGAAAAGACCGGCGATACCGGTATCGGTATGGGGAAGGCAGGTACGCGGTCTAAAGAAACAAATAAAATAACAATTTCTTCAGCGGTGTGATGAACACGACCTGCTGTCTCCGCGGAATAAGAGAAACTGAGGAGAGCTGTTCAGGAAGGCGGGAAGGCAGTGCGAATGTGCAGTGGGAGGTCCCAAAAGCTTCTATTCTAAGAAGCTGGGGAGCTTTCCCGCACGGGCTCCGTCGGTACCGACGTACCCATATGTGAGGACTTATTCCTGCTTGTTCCTGGAGATTGCTTTATCGAACACAGGATCTCCTGCGAACAAGGCGCGTAGTGCGCAGGTGCGACCTTCTGCTGCGGCCGCGCGCCTTATGTTTCGTTTGCGTTCCGTTTCTTTACTAACGTGCAGCTGCGCACTTCACTGGTATGTCTGCAGTGCTGGAGCATCATTTCACACGTATCGTGGTGAACTGTTAAGACATTTTTATATCACTGGTGTTATGTTTTCTGGTGCAGGGTTGACTTGATCTGCCTCTAGACCCCTGGCGAGGATGTGTGGATAAGATATATGCTACTGCAGTCAGGGGTTTATTTTATGAAGGTTTTACTTGTGGAAAAGACCTTGTATAAAGTTGTGGTTGTTCATGCCTCCTCAACTTCACACAGCTATAAGGTCATGTATATGTATCTGCAGACCATGGATAGGGCTGGGGCAGAGTTGTGATATATGCGTGCATGTTAAAATATGCTGAGATACCAAGTTGCCAGATCCAGGAAGGAAACATTTTACCCAGGCTTTGTTTTGAGCTTACATCCCTAAGCAGTGTGGTTATTTGAGGTTCTACTATTACTACTACTTATTTGTATAGGCGTATGCAACACTGTGCGGACACGTTTAAAAGACAGTCCCTGCTCATCAGAGCTTACAATCTAGTCAAGACAAACCACAACAGCTGAGGACAAGGATATATCTAGGGCAGTGATGGCTAACCTTTTTGAGCCCGAGTGCCCAAACTGCCGCACAAAACCAAAGAATTTCCTCAAAGTGCCAGCACGTCAATTAAACCTTAACAACAATATTTTAGAGCCTTATAATGATGTTCCAGATCACCCATTTTGGGCAAGGATACTGGGGCGTTACAAATTACACAACACTTGTCTTTCACCATGATGAAGAAGTAGTCCATTTCCCATTCATCATGAAAGTGGTAGGTTTTGCTCTTCTTTGGAACCCAGCTCCCGCGCGGGTCCTATAATCTCGCGAGAGAGGACGGCGCACGAGCCCTAGCGTGCAGCTTCTCGGCGAGAGGCGCGCAGAAGCTCCGACCGGAAGGGGAAGCGCGGGGCCGGGCTGGGGCCTTTATCCTAGCACAGGGGTCTGCAACCTTTAAGACATAAAGAGCCACTTGGACCCGTTTCCGAAGGGAAAAAAAAACTGGGAGCCGCAAAACCATTGCGACATTTAAAACAAATCTAACACTGCATATATTGTTTCTTACAGTGTACCATCATAATCACAATCACAATCATAGCCTGAGGTAAATATGAGGGCCCAAATGTAATCCACATTATAAATATATTATTATATTATTGTCACTTTTCTTTTAATATTTTTTTGACCCCCCTCAGAACTACTTTTCATAGAAAACGTTAAATTTACTTACCGTATTTTCCGGCGTATAAGACGACTGGGCGTATAAGACGACCCCCTACTTTTCCTGTTAAAATATAGGTGTTTGGCCTATACTCGCCGTATAAGACTACCCCTCTTCCAGCGCACACCAAAAAAAATACGCCGGAAAATACGGTTAATTAATCACAACAAGTAACAATATTTGATTTCAAAATTATGATGATTTTGTAGTCAAATCACTAATATGAAATAAAATTATTTTTCTACCTTTGTTGTCTGACCAATTTATTCTCTGATCATGCTGGTCCCGATCTGAGGCTTCTGCTTTCCTGTCTTCTCTTAGCTCTGTTTCTGTGGTCTATGGTCCATCTGCCATTTCTTATCTCTTCTTTCGTTTTCTTCACTTCTTTCCATCAGCCTGTTTCCAGTCCCAGTAACCCTCCCCAGTATCAGCCCCTTTCCAGTCCTCACTCCCAGTACCTTCCAATGTCAACTTGCATTCCCATGATTGCCACTGGTGTCCATTCCCTTCCAGTCCCCCTCCTTCCCCACTGACCAGTCCCTTCTAGTACAAATACCATGGCAGCCCCTCTCAGATCCACTCCCTTCCAGTTCCATTCTCCCATCCCCTCGCATCAGCCCATTTGTAGCCTTAGCCCCCAGTTTTCTTCCAGGGCCAGCAGCTCTATCCTCCCCTCCCCACAATCAGCCCATTCTCAGTCAAAGCCCCCCAATCAGCTCACTTCCAGTGCTAATCCCCCCTCAACCCCATTACCAGTGCTAGCCTCCCCTAATCAGCCCAATACCACCAGTCCTACCCCCTCCCATCACCAGTCCTATCCCCCCATCAGCCCATTTCCAGTCCTAACCTCACCGATCAGCTCATTTCCAATGCTAGCCCCCCATCAGTCCATTATCAGTCATACCCCCCTATCAGCCCATTACCAGTCCCAACCCCCCCCTTGATCAGTCCATTCCCAGTCCTAGCCTTCAACCCATTACCAGTCCTAGTCCCCTCCCATCTGCCCATTACCAGTGCTAGCTCCCCCATCAGCCCATTATAATCCTAAGCCGCAATGTCTCTCGCCTCTCTCCAGCATTTATCCCGTCTGTCCAGTATGTCCCTGTCTCTCCCCTTTGTGCATGCCAGCTCCCCTCCCTCCATGTCAGCCCCCGTCCTTCCATCTGTCCATGTCAGCTCCCTCCCTCCCTCCCTGTCAGCCCCACTGTCCATGTCAGCCTCCCTCCATGTCAGTCCCCCCTCTGTCCATGTCAGCCCCCTCCCTCCATCTATCCCTCCTTCCATGTAAGCCCCCCTCCTTCCATCCATCCATATCAGCTCCCTCCATCCATCCATCCATATCAGCTCCCTCCCTCCATGTAAGCCCCCCTCTTTCCATCCATCCATATCAGCTCCCTCCCTCCATGTAAGCCCCCCTCCTTCCATCCATCCATATCAGCTCCCTCCCTCCATGTAAGCCCCCCTCCTTCCATCCATCCATATCAGCTCCCTCCCTCCATGTAAGCCCCCTCCCCCCCCCATGTCGATGGTAGCCCCCCCTCTCCCCATGTCGACCCCCCCTCTCCCCATGTCGATGGTAGCCCCCCCCCTCTCCCCATGTCGATGGTAGCCCCCCCTCTCCCCATGTCTTCCTCCCTTCGTCTGCAGCCGCGGCTCCCTGCCTGTTAGGGAACCGCGGCTGTGCTTGTAAAATCGTTGCGGAGCCCTTCCTGTCTTGACGGGCTCCGTGCAGCATTGTCCCGCCTCTAAAGGAAGTTCCTTTAGAGGCGGGACAATGCTGCACGGAGCCCGTCAAGACAGGAAGGGCTCCGCAACGATTTTACAAGCACAGCCGCGGTTCCCTAACAGGCAGGGAGCCGCGGCTGCAGACGAAGGGAGGCAGACACCTGTCCTAGCGGACCTTCCCGCGTGCCAGCTGCAAGGCCTTCGCGTGCCACAGGTTCGCCATCGCTGATCTAGGGGAATGGTAAACTAACACAGAAGAGATTAAGCAGATCAAGATCCAAAAACAGCTTCAAAGATGTGAGTTTTCAGCCTGGATTTATAAATGGCCAGATATGAAGCTTGATGCACAGACTTGGGTAGTTTGTTCCAGGCATAAGGAGCAGCAAGGTGGAAGGATTGAAGTCTGGAGTTGGCAATAGAAGCGAAGGGCAAAGATAGAAGGGATCTACCAGAAGAGCAGAGTTCCCAGGGAGGGGTGTAGGGAGCGATAAGAGAGGAAAGGTAGTGAGGAGCTGCAGAGTGAATGCACTTATAGGTCAGTAGGAGAAGTTCGAACTGGATACGGAAATGGAATGAGAGCTAGTAAAGCAACTTGAGAAGAAGGGTTATATGTGCATATCAAGGATGGCAGAAGATTAGCCGCGCAGCTGAGTTTTGAACAGATTGTTTAATGTATACCCAGCTGTTCATTGTAAGCACTGATCAATATTTGGTAAGTGTAGTTTCTGTTCATTGTAAACCGCGCTGATGTCGAATAGTGCGGTATAAAAGAAACTGTAAATAAATAAAATAAAATAAATAAGGGGAGAGAGATGATTCAGAGGGAGACCAGCAAGGAGGAGGTTGCAATAGTCCTAGATGGAAGATGACTTAAAAGTGGATAAGTGTCTTAGTAGTGTGTATAGAAATGCAGGAACAAATTTTGCCAATGTTAGAGAAAGAAGCGACAGGCTTTAGCTGTTGGATGTGTGCAGAGAAAGAGAGGGTAGAGTCGAAGATGACCTCCCCGGGTGAAAGCTGAGGAAACCGGGAGGAGTGTGGTGTTATCCACAGAAATAGAGAAGGGGGGAGGTGGGTTTAGGAAGAAAGATAAGGAGCTCAGTTTTGGCCATGTTCAATTTCAATCTGCAGTGGGACATCCAGGCAGCAATGTCGGATAAGCAGGCAAAAATCAGGCACAGAAAGATCTGAGAGTCGTACTGTAAAGCACGGGAGGAAATAAGTGCACCAAGGGACTGAGTGTAGAGAGAGAAAAGGAGAGGTCCCAAGAAGGTTCCTGATTCTACTAGTTGAAATCAGTTCTGTGGGTTAACCTTTTTGATTTTGTGGCCACAAGTTTGTTTAGTCACAAAGCACACAAACCATATTTTGCATTCAGAGCCAGTGCAAGGGTATGAGACGCCCTAGGCAAACCTTCGACTTGCACCCCCTTGCAATTTGCTTTTAGACAGGATGGGAGAAGGTAAGGGAAGTGGAATTGCAGTAGACTAAACTAAGAGAGGCAATAAAAACAGCAACGGATATATATGTAAGGAAAGTAAATAGAAACAAGAGGAAACGGAAACCTATATGGTTCTCCAAAGAAGTGATTGCACAAATAAAGGCAAAAACCGCAGCACAGGAACACAGAAAAGAATACAGGATAAAGCTTAAAGAGAAATAAGGATAGCATAAGCAAAAGCAGAAAAAAAGATGGCTAAAGATGTGAAGTGTGGCAACAAAACTTTTTCAGGCATATTCAGGAAAAGAAGAAGATCTGAATAGAAGCGCCCAGGACAAATTCATGGAAGGTGACCTTGAAAAAGCGAAAATGTTAAACAAATACTTCTGTATTCACTAAAGAAAATCCTGGAGAAGGACCACGTATGATTGACAAATATACAAATTGGAATGGAGTAGATTCCACACCATTCACAGAAGATGTTTTTGAACAGCTTGAAAAACTAAAAGTGGACAAGGCTATGGGTCTGGATGGGATATATCCCAGGATACTAAGAGTTCAGAGAGGTTCTGGCAGAGCCCTTAAAGGATGTTTTTAATAGATCCTTGGAGATGGAAGAAGTTCTGCAAGACTGGACAAAAGTGGTAATAGGGAAGAGGTGACAAACTATAGGCCGGTAGGCCTTACCTCAGTGGCGGGAAAAGTAATGGAGGTGCTCCTGAAAGAAAGAATAGTGGACTTTCTAGAAACCAATGGGTCGCATGATCCAAGGCAACATGGTTTTACCTAAGGACGATCATGCCAAACAAATTTGATTGAGTTCTTTGACTGGGTGACCAGAGATCTAGATCAACAGCATGTGACGGATTTGCTCTACCTAGATTTCAGCAAAGCTTTGTATACTGTTCCTGATAGGAGCCTTATCATTAAACTGAGCAGCCTGGGGATGGGTCCCCAAGGTAGTGAACTAGATCAGAAATTGGTTGACTGACAGGAATTGGTCCTGTGACTAGTACTGTTTAATGTATTTGTGAGTGACATTGATGGAAAGTCTGCCTTGTTGCAGATGACATGAAAATTTGCAGCAGAGTGGACTCCTCTGAGGAAGTGGACAACATGAGGAAAGATCTACAAAGCTGGAAGAATGGTCTAATGCTTGGCAATTAAGATTTAATGTGAAGAAATGCAGAGTCATGCACTGGGGATGCAGAATTGCAAGGGAATTGTATATGATTGGGGGGCGAGAGGTTGGTGTACATGGACCAGGAAAAGGACCTCGAGTGATTGTTTCTGAGGATCTCAAGGTGGCGGAAGAATGTGACAAGGTGGTGGCCAAAGCCAGAAGGATGCTGGGTTGCAAACAGAGGAATAACCAGTAGAAAGGAGGAGGAATTATTGCCCCTGTATAAGTCATTGGTGAGGCCTCACTTGGAGTATTGTGTTCAGATTTGGAGACCATATCTCAAAAAAGGCTTGAAACTGTTCAGAGGAAGGTGACTAAAATGATTTGGAGCCTGCACCAGAAGACATAGGAGAAGAGACATGAAGACCTAAATATGTATACCCCAGAGGAGAGGAGGTTCAGGGGAGATATGAGATAGATATTTAAATACTTAAAGGGTATTAATGAACAAACAAACCTTTTTCAAAGAAGGGGAAGCTGTAATAATGTTGTTAAGTGCCGTCGAGTCGGTGTCGACTCATGGTGACCCTCTGGATAGTTGACTTAAACTGTGTTCAGTTAGTCAGGCAGCTCATTGTTGATAAAGTGGCACCCATAGCTGCTGCTGTTACATCGATCCATTTCATTGTTGGCCTTCCTCTTTTACGTTGACCTTCAACCTTGCCCAGCATGATGTCTTTCTCTAACTATCTCTCTTCGCATGATGTGTCCAAAGTATGAAAGTTGAAGTCTTGTCATCTGAGCTTCTAAAGAAAGCTTAGGTTTGATCTCCTCTAGTACTGAGTGGTTTGTTCTTCGAGCAGTCCACAGTATTCGTCGCCAGCACCATAATTCAAAGGCATCAATTTTCTTCCTGTCTATCTTTTTAACTGTCCAACTTTCGCATCCAAATGATGTTATTGAAAATACCATGGCTTGGACTAGTCAAATCTTCGTATGGAGAGAGACATCTCTGTTCTTGAGAATCTTGTCTAGGTCCTTCATAGCCATTCTACCAAGAGCAATGCATCAGATTTCTTGACTGCTTATTGTTTCTTTATTAATTGTTGATCCAAGTAGGTTAAAGTTGTCAATTATTTCAATTTCTTCTCCATCAATAATGAACTTATTGATTTTGCCATTGTCAGGATCTTTGTCGTCTTTACGTTAAGGTGCAGGCCCATTTTAATATCATGTTCCTTGATATTCAGAAGCAAATGTTTCAGATTGCTTTCACTTTCAGCTAGTAATGTGGTGTCATCAACATAGCGAAGGTTGTTGATGAGTCTTTCTCCAATCTTCACACTTCAGTTGTCTTCATACAGTCCTGCTTCTCTGATTTGTTCTGCATATAAATTAAAGAGGCAGCGGGAAAGTATGCAGCCTTATCAACACCTTTGTTGATTTTAAACCATTCTCTTTCTCCTTGTTCAAACTGTTGCTTCTTGATCAGTGTAAAGGTTGTGCAAGAGAACTATCAGGTGTTCTGGTATAGCCATGCTTCTTAATGTGTCCCAGAGTTTCTTATGGTTTACACAGTCAAAAGCCTTGCTGTAGTCAATAAAACACATATAGATATCCTTTTTATATTCTTTTGTCGTTTCAATGATCCATCTCACATTCACAATTATGTTTCTTTTTCCTCGCTCTTTCCTGAAACCTGCTTGCACTTCAGGCAGTTCTCGTTCCAGATATGGTTGTAGTCTCTGGAGATCGCACCTTCAGAAGGATATAAACAGGACGGAGTCGGTACAGAGGGTGGCTACTAAAATGGTTAGTGGTCTTCATTATAGAGCATATGAGGACAGACTTAAGGATCTTAATATGTACACCTTAGAGGAAAGGTGGGATAGAGGTGATATGATTGAGATGTTTAAATACCCCTGTGGCGTAAATGTACAGGTGGAGAGCCTCTTTCAATTGAAAGCAAGTTCTGCTACAAGGGGGACATTGGATGGGGATGAATGGGGATAGATTCAGGAGTGATATGCGGAAATATTTCTTTATGGAAAGAGTGATGGATCTGTGGAATAGTCTCACAGTGGAAGTGGTAGAGATGAGGACAGTATCCCAATTCAAAGAAGCATGGGACAAACAGAGGATCTCTAAACCAAAAAAGGGGACTGTTGTAGTTGTTGATATGGAAGGATAGACTAGATAGGCCATGTGGTCTTTTTCTGTCGTCATATTTCTGTTTCTATCTCAAATAGAATTTTGCTGGCATGTGGGATCAGAGTGATTGATTGATAAATTTCTACAGTCAATTGGATCACCTTTTTTCAGTATCTGTATCAACACAGATCTTTTCCAATCAGTTGACCATAATGTTGTCTTCCAAATTTCCTGGCAGAGCCTTGTAAAAATGGCAACAGCTGCATCCAATTGTTGTAGTACTTCTTTGGGAATGCCATCAGTGCTTTGTTTTTTAAGGCTGTCAATGCTGCTTCGACTTCTGTCATCACCAAGGTTCCTGATCATAAGGAATGGCTGTTGGTCCACTCAATTTTTATGGTCTGACTCTGTGTGTTCTTTCCACCTTTTCTTGATCTTCTCAGCATTTTTCAACATGGATCCTTGAACATCTTGTAGCATTCCACTTTGAGGATGAAACTTTTTTTCTTTCTGTCTCGTAGCTTTAGGAAAGCCGATCTTCCTCTAATAGTTTCTGATTCTGTTTCCTTACATGCATCATTATAGTACTTCTCCTTGTATTTTCTTGCTGCACGTTGGAAATCTCTTGAATTCTGTGATTGCCTCTCTCCTATATCTTCCCTGCGTTTCTGGGCAATTTTCAGAGTCTCTTCAGTCATCCCTTTTGGCCATTTTTGCTTTTTCACTTTTTGTAGAGACTTCTCACTTTCTTCCAGTACAACCTTCTTGATGTCATTCCGTAACTCTTCTGAAACTGTCATTTGTATCTAAAGCAGCAAATCATTTTTGCAGGCAGTCTTTATATTCCAGTGGTATATTCTCAAGATCATATTTTGCTACATTTGTGAGTAGCATACTCTTATGCAACTCAAGCTAAAGTTGAAAACTAGTAGTGGATGATCTGCCACCACAGTCGGCTCCAGGTTTTGTCTTTGTTTTTGTTATAGAGCTTTTCCATCATTGACCTCCATAGATGTAGTCAATTTGATTTTGGTACAGTCCATTAGATGAAGTCCACGTGTACAATTGGCACTTGTGTTGCTGGAAGAAGGTGTTTGAGATGACTAGATCATTGGCCTTGCAGAATTCTATCAGTTTTTCTCCAGCTTCATTTTTGTTGCAAGTCCATATGTTCCAAGCACATTGCCTTCCAGTCACCCATGACTATCAGGATATCGTCTTTGCATGTTCTGTCAATTTCAGCTTGTACTTGTTCATAGAACTCATCAACTTCGTCCTCTTCTACAGCTGTTGTTGGGGCATAAGAACATAAGATATGCCATACTGGGTCAGACCAGGGTCCATCAAGCTCAGTATCCTGTTTCCAACAGTGGCCAGTCGAGGTCATAAGTACCTAGCAGTTTCCCCAAAAGACACAGGCATGTACCTGAATTATAGTTGTGTTGATGATGTCATAGACATAGAAATTAAGCATTCACTGATTGCATTGTATTTTATTACAGTTCTTGCATGTTTCTTCTTGATTATAAATGCAACACCATTTCTTCTGTTTTTCATTTCCAGCATAGTAGACCATGTGATCATCAGAATCAAAGTGCCTGATGCCAGTCTATTTCAGTTCACTGACACCCAATAGATCGAGTTGTACACACTCCATTTCATTCTCGACCACCTCCAACTTCCCTAGGTTCATGCTTCGTATGTTCCATGTCCCAATATGTAAGACATCTTTGCAGCTTCTGACTCTCATTTCATTCATTTCATGCACAGTTGTCATGAGGGCTTTGATCCAACCACATCATAAATGATGGCTTTTACTCTGAAAAGTCTTCAGCTTATCCCCAGTAGCCGTTTGAGTGCCTTCCAACCTGGGGGTCTCATCTTCCAGCAGTATAGTGCAATTTGTTTTGTTGGGTTTTCATGGCAAGATAGGCCTGGCAATCTACTTCCATTTCTTCCACTTGGGTAATTCTAGTGGTGTTGCCATTGTCACAGAAATGTGATCCTCTGCTGTCAGCAGCGTCCCATTCTGCTGCTGTCCAGATGGGTGGTTTATCTTTGTCTGGCACCTCAGCTGAGACCTGTCCTACCAGTAGTTAAGCTACTGATAACTTAGCTCTCAGCATCACTGATGCACACAAGTTCTCACGGCATGATAAGCTGCAAACCAAGTGAGGGGCTGTAATACCAGAGGGCATAAAATGAAGCTGCAAGGAGGTAAACTTAAAAGCAACATCAGGAAATAGTTTTTCACTGAAAGGGTGGTAGTTGCTTGGAATGCCTTCCCGAAGGAGGTGGTGGGGGTGAATACAGTGACAGAATTCACAATGGCATAGGACAGTCACAGTGGATCCCTTTTATAGAAAGAGGATAAAATCAATATACACTTAACTATTTTTTTGTACTTCAACAAATAGGGATGACCTGCACAGCATGGCAGGCACAACCCTAATCAAAGGCATACACTGGGCTGACCTGCACAGAGCAGCAGGTAAACAACTCTAGCCACCTTACTGGGCAAATTAGATGGATTATACTGGTCTTTATCTGTCATTTACTATGTTAGACCCCTAGCACCCCCTAAGATTCTGATTATCAAATTCAGTTGTGGCCATCTGAACACCATCCCTCTCACAACAATCCTAGAAAAAACGTTTATTTCAACATCACACTTACATATTAAACTTGTTTTTTAAATATATGTAAAATGAAGAAGATTTCACTGCTTGGTCCTCCCCATGAGTAGAAAGAATAGCATTTTTAAACTATAAGTGCCTCATTTTGCTGGATTCAATTTCTGAACATATGAGGCCAGCAGGCCATGTAAGATGACAGGGCTTCATGCATTCCGACACCAGATTAAAGCCAGCAGAAGATGTACACAGAAGACTCCTCCACTTACCCAGGCTTAGGAGTGAGGCTCATTACTGTCCACGGTACTGTATGCGCAAAACTAATACAATAAAAAGTGAATCCCCATTAATTCATTTTGACATTATAGAAGGCTTTCACAAAGACACATGTTACCTGTCCCTCTATCAAGCCTGGAACAATGCCCTAGCTACAGGGGATATGGTGTTTGTACAAACAACACTGGTCTGAAAAAAGTCCTTATCGGGGTCATTCTGAGGAACGAATAACAGGGATGGATGTCCTGATGGGATCCCATCTAACTTTCACGAGCATTGTACGGGGAAGATAGATGGGAGCGGGAAAGGGGCGGATCAGGGGCAAGGTTTGGGCGGGCAGTGGGCAGTCATCTGCCCCGGATGTACAGGGCCGATTCCAATGTCTGCCCTGTTCGTCCGGGGCTAGCGGCTTGAATGGGGAATTTCCAGTTCATACTGCTAGACCAGTCCAGACAAACGGGTTATGCACCCCTGCCAGCAGATCTTGGAGACAGAGAATTCTACCAGAGCTCTGATAGGCTGGAGCCTGGTGATATAATCCTACCCCTAGGGGTCTCCCTCAGTTTTTCTCTGTCTCCAGCAGATCTGGATGCTTTTTTTTATTGCTCCTTCAAACAAAATTTAAAATGCTTTATTTCTTTGTGATTTCTCTTGGAGAGATTATGCCCTGAGTTGCCAGTGTACTTATCTGAGCACCAGGATGATTCCAGCTGAAGCTCCTGTGTCCTCTGTCACAGTAGAGATCGCTGATGTGCAGACTCCCCAGCAATAGTCATGAGGGCTATTTAGCTGGATGGTAAGCCTCCTAAAATCCAGTCCCTGGGGCTGATTTTAGTGGTGAGGCAGCTGCAGTGGTTTGAGCAGTGGTCCGTGGCTTCTCTGCACTTTCGGTACTGTAAGTACAGAAACTGTCTTTCTCCCACTGCTGTCTGCAACTCTGTGGTAACTCGATTTAGTTTTCTTGATTTTTCAGCGATTTTAGGCATTTCTCTCATGCCTGCAACCCTCCCACCTTCTCCTTTGACTTTTTAAGTTAATTTCTTAGCTTTTTGGGGTTTTAATTCACTCTTTTGAGGTTTATTTTTGCCGGCGGCCATTTTGAATAGCTAATGAGCCCCGTTTTTTGGCGGGAAGCCAGATTCCTTCTCTGCTGGCTTCTAACAGCTATATTGCTGTTTAAGTTTTTTTTTTCCACAACACTTGCTAGCTGTGAGTTGTGAAGGGGTTCCTTTTTCTCTGCCTATGTATTAACATAATGAATAAAAAGTATGGAAGGCATGAATAGAGAACAGGATGCAATTCAGAGCCACAGTACAATGCTAAGTCACTGACGAATGGTGCAGGGCTCATGGGTTCCATCCCCCACTGTGCCCAATAAAGAAGGCTGGCTGAGGCATTACCTATTATGGGGAATATTGTTAAATGCCTGTTCCTGCGGGACGCAGTTATTTGTTTTTAGTTCTCACTATGCCTTATTCAGGTTTACGCTGCATAGGCTGTCAGAAGAAACACAGGGACCTCATGAATCAGCTCTGCTCTTCCCCCAGCATCTTGCTTCCCCAGATGAACTTGGGTACTCCTGAGCTTGGCTTCGGTGGAGCTCTCCATTGGCTTTATGCTGCGCTGAGTCTTTGCCACGAGAGTTTGGACATCCCAGGAAGTTCAGGTATCATTTTCTGAAAGAAAACTGTGAGTAGCCTGTTTTTTTCTTACTTGCCCCAGCTGCTCTGGGATGATTTTAACTGCATCCGGACTGGCTGCCTCTGAGTTTTGAAGTTCCTTCTTTAAATTTTTAATCCACAAACTGCAGCCGGATTACTTTGTACGTCTTACTGAATATTGTACCTGTCTTATTCAATATACCATTTGATTGGAATTTTAAGTCAGTGTTTTGGATCCTGACTGTTTTGGGCTCGGCCTAATTAAGCATACTCACTGTAATCTTCCTACAGCTGGATTTGAGCTTCTACATCCCTCCCCAGAAACACCTTTCAGCCCCTACCATGGAGGTCTGAATGGCTGCGGAGGGATCACACTCTAATTTCCCTACTTTCAGTCACTGTAATTGCCTTACCCTGACTTTGAAAGTTTCTCTGTGCCAGCACATTGAATGACTGACAGTTCCCTTCTCAGCTCAGTGAATACCTGACAGTTTTTCTGTGCCAGCGGCCATTTTGTTTTTCTTTTCAGTGTTTCTTTTTGGAGGAAACAGCTCTAGACAGCAGTTTCCACACATTTCAACATGCTGTGGAGGCACGTGGGGTTTCAAGATCCTTTTCTTGAAGAGTCCTGGGTTTCCCTGAGCCTACCTTGCTTTTTGTTTTAAATGCTAAAAAAAACATAACAAAAAAAAACCACAAGAAGAGGAAAGGTGGTTTAAGTCTCTACAATGCTTCTTTCTCTGGCTGTCTTATATGAGATATGTAATCAGCCGAAGGGGGCATTAATAGATTGCTTGTGTTCCACCTGCACGCTGCATCCCGGAGACTTTCCCCATTCCCACTGCGCTGCTAGCTGGGTTCATCAGCACCTTATCTCCCCCCTCCTCAGAGCCCCTGCTGCAGGATCTTCCTGCAGGAGAAGATTCAGTCAGCTCCCATGTCGCTTCCACAGCCGCTGGAGGCCACAGCAGCCTTGACTGACAGTGCCTTCCTCACACTCTTCCATCTGGCATGACGCCTGTGACTTTTGGATTATCTCCTACACCTGCCCAGTAGCAGGCGAGCATATGGCGTGGTCTCGCAAGTGGTCCCATAAGTCCTCAGACCTTAGAGCAGTACGTCCTCCTTGGGGCGTAGCATATGACTTGCGGGGTACTATGGATATTCAAGAAGACTTTAAATCTTCGGAGGTCAGCCCTGACTCGTTGGAGTACGGAGATAGGGAATATTCTCCGTCTGTTTTCTTCGCTGATGGTTCTCAGCCTTTTTCGGTAAGAGGAGTTGCCGGCTCTAATCACACAGGTGATGGAGTCACTCCCCCTAGCCGACACGCCTG
The DNA here is from genome assembly GCA_033557465.1 of Ichthyophis bannanicus. Classification (NCBI taxonomy): domain Eukaryota; kingdom Metazoa; phylum Chordata; class Amphibia; order Gymnophiona; family Ichthyophiidae; genus Ichthyophis; species Ichthyophis bannanicus. Next base: position 121,653,194 of record CM066050.1, on the reverse strand, counting down.
CTCCTCCGGATTCTCAACTCCAGTTGCAGCCGGATCCCATTTTCCAGAGCATTCGTACGGCACACGGTATTGGTCGGTTATACCCTTGGTCTCCCTTTCACTTGGACCATTGGCTGACATACCCGACAGTTGATGCATTCTGACCAGGGTCATCAGGCATACCACACTTCCGGTTGAGGGCGGAGAGGCACTTCGCGCCCAGCTAGACCTGAAGAGTTGGGAGACTGCTACAGTCCAGTTTTCCTTCGCCCGCTATTTCCTTCTTGCAGGTGTGCGGAGGTCTGGCAGTTCGGGCCTCCCTTTGATGGATTCTGCAGCTTCCAGGTGTTCCCGAGTTCGTTCATTTCGAATCCATCGCTGCATTCTGGGCAGAGGCATTCTGTGATCTCTTGCAGCTGTCAGCTTGCTTCCTAGCACCGGTGTCGGTAGCTCGGAGATGGCTCAGCCTGCGTCAATGGGCAGCGGATGTTGCTTCATTTAAAGGCTCCAGCGTTTAGATGCCATTCGTCCCGGTCCACCGTTGGAAGGAGGACTGGGCCGTTACTCTGTCTATTTTGGAATGCTTCAGGTCCTGGATTTTCTCGGGGCTGGGTGCGACACTCGTAGGGGACGGGTGTTTCTACCTCAGGAACGTTTTCAGAAGATCTCTCTTCAGCTCCGCCGCTGCTTGGATCAAGCGGCGCCTCGGCCTTGGGGCTACCTTGAACTCTTGAGGTCCATGGCAGCAACGATAGCCCTCGTTCTGTGGGCAAGGGTGCTCTTGCGCTGCTTGCCGATGGCGCTTCTATCTCGTTGGTCACCGGTATCGGAGAGTTATCGAATCCGGTTGCCTTTGCTTCTGCCGGTGCGCCGCAGCCTCCGCTGGTGGCTTCAGGCACACAATCTTCTACGGGCGGTCCCTCTGGAGTCTCTGCGCTGGATCTTGATGACGCCAATCGCCGACCTCTCCGGTTGGGGAGCGCCTTGCGGCTTAGCCTCGGCGCAGGGGAGTTGGTCACCTCGCGAAGCCCAGGGGTCTATCAATCCTCTCGAGATGCGGAAAGTGCGCTTCGCCCTTCTTCAGTTTCAACCTCTAATGCGGCGGTGTGCGGTTCGGATCCTGTCCAACGCCACGACGGTTGCTTACCTAAGCCGCCTAGGCGGCATGCAATGTCCGGATGTCTCACAGGAGAGGCGTTTGCTCCTCCCGTGGGCGGAGGAACATCTTCATGCTGTCGGCACAGCACATCGCAGGCATGAACAATGTGTAGGCTGATTTTCTCACCCGGCACTCTCTGGAGCCCGGGGGCTGGGCTCTGCAGCCGGATGCGTTCCGGTCCATTGTTCACCTGTGGGGACTACTGACCATGGATCTAATGGCTACGGCGCAGACTGCCACGGCTTCGCTGTACTTCGGCCATTGGAGGGACGAGGGAACGCACGGCATAGATGCTCTCTCTCAACCATGGCCAATTCATCTTCTCCTGTGTGTTTTCCCTCCCTGATCCGTGATATGCATGGTTCTCCAGCGGCTCCGAGACCGTAGCGACCCTGTACTCCTGCTGGCTCCGAATTGGGCTCGCGGACCATGGTATGCGGATCTCTTCCGTCTGTCTGGGGCGTCGATGCTCCGCCTCGAGGCGTTTCTCGGCCTTCTGATTCAGGGACCGGTGGAGATGGAAGACCCGGCTCCTTACTTGCTTACGGCCTGGCAATTCCATGCCGCCGGTTTGCTCGCTACGGCTATTCGCCTAGCGTGGTCGTGACGCTTCTCACGGCACGGCGGTCTACCACGACGCTGACTTACGCTCGGGTTTGGCATCTCTTGATGGTTGGTGTTCGCGAAATTAACCTCTCACCCTGGCGTTGCGGTGTTCCGGATATCCTGTCCTTTTTACAGGCCGGAGTGGATAAGGGATTAGCGCTCGATTCCTTGCGAGTACAAGTGGTCGCCTCAACTTGTTTTCGGAGTCCTATAGCGGGGCGATCGATAGCTTCGCATTTGGACGTGTCTCGGTTCCTCCGCGGAGTTAGGCCTTCCAGCCTCCTCTGCGTTCGCCTGTACAGGCGTGAGCTCTCGTGCTTGTCTTCTGTGCCCTCGTTGCTCCTCCCTTTGAGCCTCTGAGGGCATGTTCTCTTCTAGATTTGACTCTGAAGGCAGTCTTCTTGGTGGCCATAACTTCGGCACGCCGTCTTTCTGAGCTCCAGGCTCTCTCGTGTCGACATCCCTATCTCTCGTTTTCCTCCGAAGGCGTTTCTCTGAGAACTGTCCCTTCCTTTGTTGCCCAAAGTGCTGACGCCGTTCCCTGTTGACCAGCCTCTTTTCTTTCCGTCTTTAACAAAGGTGCAGTGTGACAGTGGTCGGTCTCCGTTGCGGGCGGTGGACCTTAAGAAGGTTCTTTTTCGGTATCTGGGAGTCGCGGAACCCTTCCATATGACTGTTTCTGTTTTGTCTTGTTCGCGGGTTCTCGTCGGGGATCCGCAACCTCCGAATCTACCATTTCTAGATGGGTTACGGAGGCCATTGAGGCGGCGTACCTTCTTCTGGGAGAGCCAGCTCCACCGGGACTCCGTGCTCACTCCTCTCGGGCGCAAGCATCTTTGTAGGCCGGGAGGTCTCATGTAGTTCCTCTCGATATTTGCCGGGCGGCGACTTGGTCGTCGCTGTCCACCTTTGTCGGTCATTATAGGTTGGACGTTCATGCCCGTCAGGAGGTCCATTTTGGAGTTGCTGAGCTGTCGGCGGCCTTGCCCCCCCCTTGAATGCAGGTAGCTTGGGTACTGCCCGTTTGTCTGGACTGGTCTAGCTGTATGAACTGGAAGGAGAAATTTCACTTACAGTTAATTTCCTTTCCTGGAATACTGCTAGACCAGTCCAGGACCCGCCCTGCTGTTGGTTGGAGTGCCGCTGGTGCGGTGCAGCCGCCAACCGCGGTTCTTCTCTTTGCCGGTATGCCTCGCCATGGGCAGTCCATGGGTTCGTAGGTGGATACTGTTTTCAGCTCTAGGGAGTTCTTCAGCTCCCTTGTATATAGTTCACTTGAGACCCTCTGGGGTGATGTTACAGTTCATGTTGCATTAGCTTGTGGACATAACTGAGGGAGACCCCTAGGGGTAGGATTATATCACCAGGCTCCAGCCTATCAGAGCTCTGGTAGAATTCTCTGTCTCCAAGATCTGCTGGCAGGGGTGCATAACCCGTTTGTCTGGACTGGTCTAGCAGTATTCCAGGAAAGGAGATTAACTGTAAGTGAAATTTCTCCTTATTCCACCTCGGAGGTGGAATAAGTTTCCCTAGTTGGTGGGGGATGGTGGGCTCGGGGCTCTGAAAGCACAGGAAGGGGCACAGGACATTCCCCACGGCCCAACCCTGGCCTTGGGAGGTCAGATTGGGAGTTGGGCTGTGGGGAAAGCACTTTTGGAGCCGGTGGCTAGAGATCGTAGCTTTTTAATGGAGCTATGGTACCAAGGCAACCGGACGTCATGGCGCCACAGCTCCATTGCAAAGCCCTGACTGAGCTAGCCAGGCATGGCCTGTACGTGCAGGTTGATACAGGCTAGAAATGCCCAGCGGGATCAGAATCCCAGCTAACTCTGTGCTTCTGGTTCCGACTGGGCGCACAGAGGGCTGGAATATCTGGATCTGAATCGGGGCCTATGTGTTTTATCTTTCATAAAATAGTAACCATTTTTCATCTGTACAAAAATATATTTTTTCTTTTTCTTTTTTTTTTTCCTAAAAATAGAAGAACATTTCTCTTTTTGTGATGAAAACCCAAGGCAAGAACTTGTGCACATTACAAAACCACACCAGAACAATTCATCACATGAAAAACTACATTCTAGACTGGTGGTGTTTTTACAACACTTATGTTTGTTTATTCAGCTTGATATACCACTGCGCGCATTATCTAAAATTCCTTGAGAGCAGCCTTCAAAGAATTCACAATGCCCAACAGATCCTTGTTTCGCCACTACCTGTATCAGGAGCTTCTGGTATTCTGGGGCTGTTGTGAACAAGAATAACTGAGCACAAATATTGTTTGAGTAAACAAAAAGAAGAGGCATCTTTAGTTCAGCATTGTATGATGTTTCAGCATGTGTTCACTGATTTGTGATGTATGGTTATAGATTATGTACTGGAAGAGGTGCGTAGTGGCAATCACGGCTAAGTTCTGAGGCAGTGGCGGCAGCTCTGGATATTTGAATTAAACACTCTTGAACCCAATGGCCTTAACAGTATGATTGGATGAGTTTTCCTTTAATGAAGCACCTCCCCAGTGACTTTGATTGGAAGGTTTCAAGTACATGGAGGTTTAAAAGGTGTTCTTATGACATCAGACACTAACACTGGGAACTGGCATACCAGAAGCTCCTGACGCAGGTAGTGGCGAAGGATCTTTGTCGGGCGTTGTGAATTCTTAGAAGACTGCTCTCAAGGAATTTTAGATAATGCGAGCGGTGGTACATCAAGCTGAATAAACATAATCATAAGTGTTGTAAAAACACCATCAGTCTGGAATGCAGTTTACAATGTAGATTTTAATGTGATGAACTTTTCTGGTGTGGTTTTGTAACATGTACAAATTCTTGCCTTGGCTTTGATCACAAAAAGAGAAATTTTCTTATATTTTGAAAAAAAGAAAACTTATTTTTGAACAGATGAAAAATGTTTACTATTTTATGTACAAACACCAAATTCCTTGTAGCTAGGGCATTGTCCCAAGCTTGACAGAGGGGACAGGTAACAACACAGAGGTCCTTTTCTCCTTGTGAATGAATGATTAGTTAAATGTGTCTTTGTTAGTCTTCTATAATAAGTCATAAAAACATGATGACATGGAAACATGATGGCTTATCTAGTCCATAAGTCAAAATGAATTAATGGGAATTTACTTTTTATTGTATTGTTTAGGTCTCTAAGGCATCGTGTGTTTTTTGCAAATGTACAAATCTAATTGTTTTGGATAAAATTCCTTAAGAAGTGCTGCTGTCCTACTGATGGGAAGGGAGAGTGCTAGTAGTAAGTAATTGGTTCTATTTATGCAGATGACATTATGTCTGTTCCCCAATCCACCTTGACACGCCAGACTATACAGCAATCACAAAATGTCTTCAAGAGATGAGCAACTGGCTCTCTTCCAACAACGTACAAGTTAACTTCAAAAAATCCGAGGCACTGTTTATCTCACTTAACGCTTCATTTAGCCCCCAACATTAATCACCATAGCAGACACTCCGATTCCAGTAAAAGAGGAAGTTTGCTACGTAGGTGTCACCCTTGACTAATTCGCAAATTTACAAGCTCACATTAACAGAACCTCCAGGAATGTATTCTACAAACTCATCATTATCGAAAGACTAAAACCCCTCCTCAGTCAAGAACACTTCCACACTGATTGTCGAGCTGTTCTTATCCCCATTCTGGACTACTGTAATTTCCTCTTCCAAGGACTTCCATCTCAAACCACCCGGCCTTTTACAACTTGTTCAGAACAATGCTGCCCGCTTCATCACAGGGGCAACCAAGCATGAGCGTATAATACCCATCTTATTTCAACTACACTGGTTACCAATCACCTCATGAGCCAAATACAAAACAACGCTAACCATTGTAGAGCAGGAACTCTACAAGCTCTGATATGCGCAAATTTAAACAGACCCAAGAGACAAAACACCAGGAAAAACTATTCCAACTCCCAGTTCATACACTAAAGTTAACATGACTACTAAAAAAGAGGGCCCTCTCACTAGCAGCACCTGCCATCTGGAACTCACTCCCAGAAAAAGTAAGAACAACCAAGGACATTAAGGACTTCAGGAAACAATTCAAAACTTTCCTGTTCACTGACCACTTCAGAGAAGACACCTAGTCCTCCCTCATGACACATGTCTTTACAAAAAATTGTACCTAGGTACAGATGTGTTAATTGTAAGTGTGTTATACTACCGAGCATCTCCCGAATGTCACCCCTAACCTACGTTTACAACATAAGTTCTCTGTACTTGTTTTCAGTTTTACTGTAAATCGCTTTGATTTTAAGATGAAGTTGTATAAAAAAACTTGTTAAATAGAATAAAACTAAATTTGGTACTACAAAATATTTTTGGATTTAATACAAAATCCTCAGAGCTGGTGGATATGTCCCACCTACAAGAGAATTTTAGTTATACGGCAGTGAAAAATCTGATTAACTAAGACAATCAAATTATTCCAACATGTAAATTCTGTGTAGGAGCTAGGTTCCAGTTTATTCCAGGGAACTTACAGCTGCTAGATCACACTTTACAATTGCTAACCTGAAAATAAAAGTTGCTTTCCTACATCTAGGATAGAAAAGAAAGAGGCTGGAGCAGGAAGGCGATAGCTATTTTCAGGGGCACTGTCCAACTGAGATGGGGTGAGTGCATCAGACGCCATTGCCTAGCCATATCTCTGGCTGTTAGCACCAACGCACACCAAGGATTTTCCCAAGTAACACTGGTTGAGGAACATTGCCATAAAGCATTGGGATAGGATTGTCAGAAATCTAGGACTGGCCTAAACTGTACCTCTTGGAACTGGGTAACTTGGCAGTTCTGAATGTGTGTGTACATGTTGCCACTTTGGAACAGGTGTAAATTTTAATTTTCATGTTGTTGGGGCTAGTCCTGAGCAGGGCTGGGTGACCCACTAGGCAGGCGCCTAGGGCAGCAGATTCTGGGGGGGGAGGGGGAGCAATGAGCAGGGCATTGAAAGCTAAACAATTGATTCTGACAGTCGTGGGGAGGCTTAAGGTTTGCCTGGGGCACCAACACCTTGAACCAACTCTGGGGCCGGCCCTGGTCCTGAGCCTATCTTATAAAGGCACATAGGTGCTCATGTTGCTCTTAAAAATAAGCTTTAAATAGGCAATTTCTTGGACTTCTGATTTAGCTGTTCGAAGTGTAGTTAAACTCTGTATTAGTAAGTCTTACTTATGGTCTAGCTGTCACTATCTTTTTTTTTTTTTTTTTTTTTTATCTTCGCATAATCCGCCTCAGATCCTGTGCTTGGATAGAAGCAGGCTATAAATGCCTTTTTAAATAAAATGAAATTGAACCACCCTCTCCACCCAGTGTCCTATGAAAGGGGTCCTGGAGCTATACATAAAATACTGTGCCCAGATTCTCGGGAGCTATATCAGAACCTTCCCTCCCCACCTCTCAACACAGTCCTTGGGGCACAATCACCCAGTCGAGTTTTCAGGATAACCATAATGAATATGCATGAGGTAGATTTCTATGCACTGCTCCCTTGGTCTACAAATCTCTCTATCATTCCGGAGTTCAAACGTCTAATCCAGGCTACCAGAGCCTTGCTTCCTTGAAGCCCCACCCCTTCTAAACAAGGATTGCCTCTGCCAGGGCCTTCCACTCGCCTATAAAGATTAGAGGCTACCTTTTTTTTTTTGGGGGGGGGGGGGGGTGATGGCTTCCAATATTGCATTTTGTGGGTGGACACCTTTTATTTTTATTTTTTTTTACTTATAGCCCCAAGAGCATGAATGTGGCGAGGGCTTTGGCCACTGGCCCACCAAGGAGTCACAATTGCCCTAAGAGGCAGTGTTCTCAGGACCTTTTGGATGGGAGTACCACTTAGCTGATTGTACTGTCTGCCCGTTTAACTTAATCTAATGAATTGATATGGAAAAATAATGAGCAGGAATATAAATATGATGCAAGTTATTTTGTAATTAATACTTAAAAAAAATGTAATGGTATATGTAAAGATAATATGAATTCATTGGACACTTAAATTCATTTAAAACGGTGATAAATGCACTGTATATGGATTTTGTCTGCTGCTGGCCTGCTTATGGTGTGGCCCACCCGGCTGCTCCTTCATGCCACCCAGCCGGCAAAAATTTCTGTGAAGAACACTAAGGAGGATTTATCTAGGAATGCTGTGCAAAGAGGTCACTTTTTTTTTTTTTTTCCCCAACAACTTACTTGTGTGTTACCACAGCCAGAACCCAACAAAGCTTCTGGGTCATGGCAATGCATGAAAACATTCTTGCAAAATATAGCTATGGTATGCAAATAAGCTCTACGTTTTCTTTAAAACTCTTAGATGTATCCCTATCACTTTGACTACTTTTAGGGCCGGGCCCCATCCCCATTAACACCTCTCTGGGACCATGACGGCAATGACTTTAAACAGCACCACTTCGCTTACCTAAACATTTGGCGCTGTGGTGGTGTTCCTGCTTCTGCCCCTCTGATGCAGGCATCCTGTTTGCATGGGGGCGAAGTGGCTGATTCAGGAAGTGCAGAATGCAGCTTCCCATGTGCTTACTGGTAAAAGTAGCTTTGGACATCTGTCTTCTGTTCTACTTTCCTTACCTTGACTTCCTATTTATCGGCAAATGCAATTTAAAGTAATAACTGATTCATAAAGCTTTAAACAATAATGCACTGAGTTGTAGTGTGGCTATCTTAAAACTGCATCATGCCCCTCCATGCTTTAAGGTCAACTGATCAGAGCTTTCTTGATAAACCCATATTCCTGCAGGTACATTTTGAAGAGATAAGAGCTTGTACATTCTCTGTTGCAGGTCCAATGTTATGGAATGCTTACAGGCCTTGACAAATTTTCTTTGAATCTAGGAGCCAGCTGAAAAATTTAGGAGTCTAACTCTGAGACCTCGGTCACAGTGCCCCCCCCCCCCCCCCGACCTTACCTCACCCCACCCCACCTCACACCATAAAAGGTTTATTGCAGCTCCTTTTTAAGGGTCCAATATATTTTTCTATTTTCTTTGGGGAAAACAAGCTTAATAAATCAGGCACTTAATGTGCATTTACACAGTGTCAACATAAAGCAGAGAACCTCCTCCTGCTCCCCTCTCCCACCAGCCCCAGTGAGTCCATTGTTAGCAAATTGGTGACTCTTTATAGTTGCACGTGATGCAACTTCCTTTTTTGCTTTACATATCACCATGGCCTAGTAACAAGTGAAGAAAAAGAAAAGAACTCTCAAAGCCCCCCCCCCCCCAAGCCATCAACAAGTCTCTATCTCTCATATAGGTCCCCCACAGCCATCACCCCCCTCTCTCTCATGCAGCCCCCCACAGCCATCACCCTCCCTCTTTCTCTCTCTCTCTCATGCAGCCCCCCATAGCCATCACCCAATGTCTGTGTGTGTCTGTCTGTCTCTCATATAGCCCCCCCCAGTCATCACTCATCTCTACAGCCATCGCTCAGTGTCGCTTTCTCTCATAGCCCTGCAGCCATCACCCAGTGTGCGTATGTCTCTCTCTTTCTCTCATAGCCCCTTGCAGCCATCACCCAATGTCTCTCTCTCATAGCTCCCACAGCCATTACCTAGTGTCACGCTTTCTCTCTCTCTCATAGCCCCATGGCCATCATCCAGTGTCTCTTTCTCTCACTCTCATTGCCCCCCCCCCCCCCTCCACAGCCATCACCCACTGTCTTTCTGTAACCCAAGTGTAAAAAAAAAAAGAATTTATTTTTTCACCAGCAAGTGGACACTGAAAAGATGGCAGGTCCCGGAGGGGCTCGATGGTCCTGATTAGGCTGCCGACCTGAAGCCAAAGTGATATTTTTTTTAATGTACATCGAGGCAGCGGGACATTGTTTACGCCATGCTGCTTGGCTGGGACTCGGGTGATAGTTCCTAATCGCTTCTCCGGGCCAGTCCAGGGAACAGGTAGGGTTGTCAATCCTCTATAGCAGCTGAGGGCTGAAAACTTCAAGTTTTGCTGAGATGTGAAGCCACTCCCCCTGAGGGTTATCCAGCAGTCTTTCAGCCCTCAGCAGCTAAAGAGGGTCGAATCTCTAGCTCTCCCTCAGTTTCTTTCTGATATGTTAGTTTTTTTCTTTTATTTCTGCATTTATATTGGCTCTAGCAGAGCTGATCAGTTTCTACAGTCCTTGGTCTGACAAATTGGTGATATCGCTTTAAAAGGAAATTGGAGACGTGCAGTGAGTCAGTTCCCCGGTGAGAGGCAGAGCCTGCCTCATTTCACCGTCTCCGTCTCCATCGGCAAAAGGTTAATATCTGGGAGCTCCAGTTTGTACCGCTGCCGTTTCTGTTGCTAGGGTGGGCTGTTTCTCGCTGGCTGCGGGACTGCCTGCTCTGACCTGCCGGTTTGTTTTTCTCGGTAAGTTTTGCTTTCATTTCATTTCGCCGGTTCAGTGTTTGTTTGTTTTTTTTTCCCTCCTCCGGTTAGCGCGGTTTTTCGGGTGAGGGCCGTTCCGATTTGTGATAGCTTCAAAAAAATCAAGAAGTCAATTTTCCCCTGTTTTTTTCACGTTTTCCAGCATGGCTGAACAGCAGGGGAATCCATTAAAAGAGCCTTCTTTGCCCGCCGAAAAGGTGGGAAAGTCGGCCATTTTAGAGGCGCCAGTCAGCTCTCCTTCGGGGCAGTCTCGGCCACACAAGCGCAAGGCGAAGTCCTCTAAAGCACCGGAGTCTGTTGCTCAGTCTCCGCTTCCAAATGTCATGGATCAAAGTGAGATGAGTTCTTTTTTCTCCCCGGAGTTTATTTTAGCTCTGCACAAGGCATTCTTGCTGAGGTCAGCTCAGCCTGTGCAGGCTCCAGTATTGTCCACGGTGGATATTCAGTCTCCTAAGGGACTGAGCAGCGGGGACCCTGGAGAGGGGCCTTCCTAGCCTCCGGGGACTCTTCAAGATCCGTTGGCCCCTGAGGTATCCCAAGATTCTCTGCTCTTCGGGCAGGGGGAATCAGACGGTCTAGCGGAGCCTTTTTTGGAGTAGGACCTTGAGGAGTTGGAGGAGGGGGAGATTGCCCCTGGGGAAGATCCCAATGTTTTCCGGGTTTTCCGTAAGGAAGAACTCGCGGCTCTTATTGCCCAGTCGTTAGCGGCTCTCCACCTTCTTCCTCCGTCGGCATCTCAGGAGCTTTTGGAGGATCCCTTGTTGCAGGGTTTTAAATCTCAGCAGCGCTGTTTTCCCTTGCATCGGGTGATTCGGCAAATGATAGAGTCGGAATGGGAGTGTCCCGAGGCTACCCTGCGGGGAGGACGAGCCTTAGCGCGCCTGTACCCTCTACCGCAAGAAGAAAGGGAGTTATTCCGCATGCCCAAGGTGGATGCTCTAGTGTCCGCAGTCACTAAGAAGACTACCATCCCTGTTGAGGGCGCTGCGGCGCTTAAAGATTTACAGGATAGGAAGTTGGAAGTTCTGCTCAAGCAGGCGTTTGAGTCTAGCGCTTTGGCGTTACAAGCGGCAGTTTGTGGAGCTTATGTTTCGCGGGCATCCATTCGTTGGTTACAAGGGGACGCGGCAGGAGAGTCCGCTTCGGAAGTTCCGGATACCGCGAAATTAGAGTCAGCTGCAGCTTATGCAGCGGATGCCTTTTATGACTTGGTGCGGATTGCAGCAAAGACAATGGCCTCTATGGTAGCGGCCAGGCGTTTCCTGTGGTTGCGTAACTGGTCGGCGGATGTTTCCTCGAAGGTCCGACTTAGTAAACTGCCTTTTAAGGGGAAGTTGCTATTTGGAGAGGCCTTGGAGAAGATTGTGAAGGATTTGGGCGACTCAAAAGGTGGACGTTTGCCTGAGGATAGGCCTAAGCCGTTACGTACTTCAGGGGCTGCTAGGGGCTCCGCTCGGGACTCCCGCAGGTTTCGCGGAGCACGGTTTGCGCCCTATTCTAGGGGTCGCTCCAGTTTTCGTAGTCAGTCCTTTCGCGGCGCCCGAGGTTTTGGCTGATCTTTCGGAGCGACCTCTCAGCCTTCTGATAAAAAGCCCCAATGAAGGTCGGCTGGTCCAGCCGTTAGTTCCGGTAGGCGGACATCTACAGAATTTTCTGGCGGCTTGGACCGCAGTCACTTCAGACAAATGGGTTTTGGAAGTAATTCAGAACGGGTATGCCCTGGACTTCGAATGCCCCTTACAGCCAGTCTTTGTGATGTCTCATTGTGCGAACAGAGTGAAGCTGCACGCCATTTCCGAGACGCTGGTGCGTCTGTTGCAGCTACAGGCGATTGTTCCCGTCCCGTTGGACCAATACGGCTGCGGTCGATACTCGATCTATTTCGTGGTTCCCAAGCCGGACGGTTCTATTCGGCCCGTTTTAAACCTCAAGGGTGTAAATCGGGCTTTGCGGGTGCCACACTTTCGCATGGAAACATTGCGCACAGTGATTCGGGCGGTGCAGCCGGGAGAATTTCTGTCGTCCATAGATCTCACAGAGGCTTATCTTCATATACCCATCCGACAGTCTCATCAGCGCTATTTGCGTTTCGCCCTTCCGATGGGCCATTTCCAATTTCGCGCATTACCTTTCGGTCTCGCAACAGCTCCGCGTACTTTCACGAAACTGATGGTGGTAGTAGCGGCGGCGCTTCGAAAAGAGGGTATTCGGGTTCATCCATATCTCGACGATTGGTTGATCCGGGCCGATTCTCGAGAGGCGTCGGTGGCGGCGACAGCTCGCGTGGTTCAACTTCTCGAACAGCTCGGTTGGGTGATCAATCAGGCCAAGAGCCATTTGATACCCAGCCAACAACTCACGTATCTCGGAGCTTGCTTCAACACGGACAAGGGGACAGTTGTTTTACCCGATCTGCGGGTAGAGAAATTGGTGCAACAAGTACACACCTTTCTGGCTCTTTCAACGCCGTCGGCATGGACCTATTTACAGCTGTTGGGGTCCATGGCGGCGGCGCTGGATCTGGTTCCGTGGGCCAAGGCCCACATGAGGCCTTTGCAACAGGCGCTTCTCTCCCGGTGGTCGCCACAACTTCATCCGCTCTCGCAACGACTTCCCTGTCCAGATCAAGTGCGTCGCAGTCTACAGTGGTGGTTACTTCCGGAACATCTTACGGCAGGAGTGCCTTTAGAGGAGCCGTCGTGGATTTTGGTTACCACCGATGCCAGTCTCTCGGGCTGGGGAGCTCATTGTCAGTCACAGGTGGTTCAGGGTTCCTGGTCTCCCGAAGAGAGTTCGTGGTCGATCAATCGACTGGAGCTGCGTGCAGCTCGACTTGCCCTTCTTCATTTCGCAAATTTGATCAAGGGCACAGCGGTCAAGATTTTCTCCGACAATGCAGTGACGGTCGCTTATATCAATCGTCAGGGCGGCACCAAATCTCTGCCTCTCCTTCTCGAATGTCAGGAGTTGATGGCTTGGGCGGAAATCAATCTGCAGGCGATCTCAGCTGCTCATGTCGCTGGCAAAGACAATGTCCAAGCAGATTATCTCAGCCGCCATGTCCTCGATCCCGGGGAATGGGAACTGAACGCGGCAGTTTATCACGCACTGACTTTGCGTTGGGGGTGTCCAGTGATGGATCTGATGGCAACGTGTGCCAGCGCCAAAGCCAGCCGTTTTTTTCAGCAGGCGCAAGGAACACATGTCCGAGGGGCTAGATGCCCTCGTGCAACCGTGGCCCCTGGATTCCCTCTTGTACGTTTTCCCTCCTTGGCCGATGTTGAGTCGGGTCATTCAGCGGATTGCCCGTCATCGAGGCAAGGTGATTCTAATTGCGCCGGATTGGCCTCGTCGGCCCTGGTATGCCGATCTAGTTCGGCTTCTTATCGCGCCACCTTGGCCTCTGCCAGTTCGTCTCAATCTGTTGCATCAGGGTCCGATTCTTATGCCCAGGGTGGATCGATTCTTACTTACGGCTTGGCTCTTGAAAGGGCTCGCTTAAAGAGCAAAGGGTATGCAGATGCCGTAATAGCCACTTTGCTTCACTCTAAGCGGCCTACGACTTCTCTAGCTTATGTGCGCGTCTGGCGTCTGTTTGAGATTTGGTGTAGACAACGGGGTATTCCGCCTATGTCGTCTACCTTACCTCAGCTTCTTCTTTTTCTACAGCATGGCTTCGCCAAAGGTTTGGCGCTCAGTACTCTTAAGGTGCATGTGGCCGCACTGGCTTGTTTTCGAGGATGCGTTCAGCGTCGCCGTCTTTCGGCGCTTCCTGATATACAACGTTTTTTCCGGGCAGCACGGATTCTCCGTCCTCCGGTGCGTCCTATCATTCCACCTTGGGATTTGAACGTGGTTTTGGAAGCTTTTTCCCGTTCGTCTTTAGCCTCTCTCGGCTCCCGGGACATTCGTGAATGTTCTTGGAAAACGGCTTTTTTGGTCGCGTTGTGCTCGGCTCGCCGAATTTCAGACTTGCAGGCTTTATCTTGCAGAGAGCCTTATCTTCAGTTCCTGCCGGAACGGGTGTTGTTGCGAACAGTACCTTCCTACTTGCCTAAAGTTCTGTCTGTTTTCCATGTTAATCAAACGGTGGCCTTACCCGTGTTTACAGACACTTCTAGTTCTCCCATGGATCGGACTCGCAAACATTTGGATCTTGCACGGGTTTTACGTACTTATTTAAGGATTTCCGAGCCTTTTCGAAAGACAGATAGGCTTTTTGTTCAATACGCCGGCCCGCGTAGGGGTCAACCAGCCTCTAAGGCCACCATAGCCCGTTGGGTTCGCAGTGCTATTTTAGCGGCTTACGCTGCTAAAGGACTTTCTCCCCCTACGGAGTTGCGGGCTCATTCTACTCGGGCTCTGGCCACTTCCTGGGCGGAGTTTGCGTTTGTGCCGCCTTTAGATATTTGCAGAGCGGCTACTTGGTCTTCCTTGCATTCTTTTACTAAGCATTATAGATTGGATGTTCAGGCTCGAGATGATGCTAAAGTGGGAGCCGCGACTCTTATCGCTGGTCTCGCAGGTCCCGCCCGGAGTTAGGTACTGCTTTGGTACTGCCCTACCTGTTCCCTGGACTGGCCCGGAGAAGCGATTAGGAATAAGAAATTGGTTCTTACCTGCTAATTATCTTTCCTTGAGCTTTCTCCGGGCCAGTCCAGGGTCCCACCTCTTACTGTTTCTGCAGCTTTGTTCTGACTCTCCTACACCGTTTTAGACATTGATCCGTGCGGAGTTCAGATTTGGGGTTCTCAGATTCCTTCGCTGCCGACTGGTATTTGGCTTTTCTCATAGTGTTTAAAGAGTATAAAAAAAAAAAAAAAAAAATTACACAATCTCATACAGGAGCCCGTTTTCATGGCTTCGGCATTTTGCAAGGACTATAGGAGTTTATCAGTGTTTCATGGTTTATCTGGTGTTTTTTAGTTCTCTATTTAGTTGCTTTGTCACATGGAGACTGCTGGATAACCCTCAGGGGGAGTGGCTTCACATCTCAGCAAAACTTGAAGTTTTCAGCCCTCAGCTGCTATAGAGGATTGACAACCCTACCTGTTCCCTGGACTGGCCCGGAGAAAGCTCAAGGAAAGATAATTAGCAGGTAAGAACTAATTTCTTATTCTTTTTTCTCTGTGAACAAGCAGGAAGTCAGTCCTCACATATGGGTGACATGACATCTGCACAGTAACCTCTCCCCAGCTTTCAAAGAAAGCATTTGGGAGATGCACCGTGCATGCATGGTCCCATTCCCACCTAAGGTGCCATCTTGCCTCAGTCTCCTTTTTTCCACGGAGCCCTTTGGATGTGTGTCTGTTCTCCCCCCCCCCCCCCTGGAAAAAGTTGGTGAGTTTTGTCTTTTAATTTTTCTTTCTCTGGTCGCATACCAGTCCCTTCTCGCCCCCGAGTCCACTTACCTTGGCATCGTGTTCTTGGATTCTTTTCCTTTTCTCTTTTGATAGGTACGGGTTTGCACCTTTTTCCTGGCTGGGCCAAGTGAGTTGGACCTCACGAGGGCCATCTTCCTTGCCATGACCTTGGTCAGTGGTTTCAAACCATGTGACCGCTGCACACACAACATGTTGCGCACGGACCCACACGACTGCTGCCTTTGATGCCTTGGCTGGACCATGATCCCTTGGTCTGCAGTCTCTTTAAGCAGATGACTCCAAGGCCCTTAAGAGCTGTCAGCAGTAGCAAGAGTCCATCTTCCAGAAGACCGACTCAGTGGAGAGTGAGTGGCCTCGGAGCTCTACACCCACAAGTGGCCTTTCATTGCCACCAATGCTTGGGCCCTTCAGGTAGTCAGGGAGGGTTACTGCCCCACCATTCTTCCCAGGAGAGCCCCCCAGGACTCCCCTTCACTGGGCCCTGCTCCAGCAGGAACTCACAGACCTCCTAGCAAACCAGGCGGTAGAACCTGTCCCCGTTTTACCTCCAGGGCAAGGGGTTCTACTCCTGCTACCTCCTTGTCCCCAAATGGACTGGAGGATTTTATCCCATTCTAGACCTCAACAGGTTCCTGGTGCGGGAGAAGTTCAAAATGTTCTCACTTGGAATGTTGCTGCCATACTTTCAGCAGGGAGACTGGCTATGCTCCTTGGACTTAAAGGATGTGTACACTCACATCCTTATCTACCCTCTCCACAGGCAGTATCTTCGCTTCATGGTGGGAGCAGGTCACTATTGATAGAGTGCTACCCTTCAGGCTGGCTGCTACCCCACGGGTATTCACCAAGTGCCTGGCGATAGTCGCAGCTCACCTCAGGCTTCAGGGGGTCTTCGTCTTCCCCTATCTGGGTGACTGGATGGTAAAGGGCAGCACCGTCACCGAAGTGCAACAGGCGATGGGCCGCACATGTCCTAGAACGCTTGGGGTTTGTCATCAACTGTCCAAAGTCTCATCTCCAGCTGACTCAAAGGCTGGAGTTCATAGGGATGCAGCCGGACATCGTCCAGGCCAAGGCTTTTCTCCCAAGGGACAGGGCCCTGCACCTCCAGGCGCTCGCAGCAGGTACCCAACACTGTCGCTTGGCATCAGCCCGCTACATGCTCCACCTGCTGGGGCACGTGGTGTCTACTGTGCACGTCACCCTGGATGCCCACTTGCAGATGCAGATGGCCTATTGGACCCTCCGCTCTCAGTGGTCTCAGGCCATGGGGTGCCTACAAGACAGGGTGACTGTCACCCTTTTCCTGGCCAACTCTCTCAACTGGTGGCAACACTTCCATCATCTACTGGCAGGGATGCCTTTCCAGACCCCCGCACCTCAGAGGGTCTTCATGACAGATGCCTCCAAACAGGGGTGGGGGGCCCATTGTGGCGACCTCTGCACTCAGGGCAGTTGGTCGCCAACTGAGAGCCTCCAGAAAATCAACCTCCTGGAGCTCTGTGTTGTGGCCAAAGCCCTCTGGGCTCTTCGCCACCACCAACGGGACCAAGCGGTACTGGTCCAGACCGACAAACAGGTGGTGACAGTTTACATAAACAAGCAAGGGGGCACAGGTTTGTCCCTGCTTTGCCAGGAAGTGATGAGCATCTGCCCTTATGCCAGCAGCAATGGGATGCTCCTGCAGGCAGGAAACCTCCTGGGCCAGGACAATGCCATAGCAGACCGGCTCAGCCGAGTTCACCAGCCACAACGAATGGAAGCTGGATCCCAGGGTAGCCGATCGGCTTGTCCAGCGCTGGGGGCTACCACAGATGGATCTCTTTGCCAACCCAGCCAATGCCCATCTGCCCCGCTTCTGTTCTCGTCAGCCGTACCCTACCGGGGTGGCAGCGGTGCATTTGTGATCTCATGGGCTGAGGGCTTCCTCTGCTTTCCCGCCCACACTCCTGATCACCAAGACCCTCTTCAAGGTCCAACATGACCAGGCCACAGTGATCCTGGTAGCTCCACGGTGGGCCAGGCAGCCATGATTTCCCCTGCTGCTTCGCTTGTCCACAGCACCCCCAGTTCCCCTGGGGTGTGACCCAGGTCTACTTACGCAGGAAGAGTGCTCTCTACTGCACCCTAACCTGGGATCCCTGACACTCATGACCTGGCTGCTGAATGAGTAGCCTTGGCCCCCTTCAATCTCTCCACTGAGGTGGAGGAGGTGCTTCTGGCCTTTTGTAAGACCTTCACACGCCGGGCGTTAATCTTCAAGTGGCAGAGATTCTCTGTCGTCTGCATGGAGAGGCGGATCAGCCCCTTTTCCTGCTCCATTCAACTGGTGCTGCAGTATCTGCTTGACCTGTCTCAGGCAGGTTTGAAGTCCATCTCCGTTAGGGTGCAGCTTAGAGCACTGGCGGTGCACCACCATCCAATTGAAGGCATGACCCTTTTGGCTCAACCCCTCGTGGCTCATTTTCTATGGGACCTCCTCCTGTCTAAGCACCCCGTTCACCCCCTTGCTGCGAAGTGGGACTTAAAGATTCTGCTCTCAAAGCTCATTGCACCGCCCTTTGAGCCTCTCGGTTCCTGCCACCTTAAGTATCTCACTTGGAAGGTGGTGTTCTTGTGGCGCTTACTGCTGCTTGCTGGGTCAGCGAGCTTCAAGCGTTGGTGACGGACCCACTGTACACTAGGGGCTGACATGGACAGAGTGGGGGCTGACATGGAGGGAGGGAGGGGGTTGACATTGAGGGATGGATGGAGGGAGGGAGGGGGCTGACATGGACAGAGTGGGGGCTGACATGGAGGGAGGGAGGGGGCTGACATAGGGAGGGAGGGGGGCTGACATGGACAGAGTGGGGCTGACATTGAGGGAGGGATGGGGCTGACATGGACAGAGTGGGGCTGACATTGAGGGAGGGATGGGGCTGACATGGACAGGAGGGCTGACATGGAGGGAAGGGAGGGAGGGCTGACATGGAGGGATGGATGGATGGAGGGAGGGAGGGGGGCTGACATGGACAAAGGGAAGAGACGGGGACATACTGGACAGACGGGGGATAAATGCTGGACAGAGGGGAGAGACAGTGCGGGTTAGGATTATAATGGGCAGATGGGGGGGGCTAAGACTGGTAATGGGTTGATTAGGGAAGGCTAGGACTGGGAATGGAGTGATCAAGGGGGGTTGGGACTGGTAATGTGCTGATCGGGGAGGTTAGGACTGGAAATGGGCTAATGGGGGGGGGGGTAGGATTGATAATGGGCTGATTAGGGGAGCCTAGCACTGGTAATGGGGTTGAGGAGGGACTAGCACTGGAAATGAGCTGATTAGGGGAGGCTAGGACTGGTAATGAGCTGATGGGGGAGGTTAGGACTGGAAATGGGCTGATTAGGGGAGCCTAGCACTGGTAATGGGGTTGAGGAGGGACTAGCACTGGAAATGAGCTGATTAGGGGAGGCTAGGACTGGTAATGAGCTGATGGGGGGGTAGGACTGGTATTGGGCTGATTAGGGGAGGCTAGCACTGGTAAGGAGGTTGAGGGGGGACTAGCACTGGAAGTGAGCTCATTGGGGGGCTTCGACTGGGAATGGGCTGATTGTGGGGGGGGGGGGGGAGGATAGAGCTGCTGGCCCTGGAAGAAAACTGGGGGGCTAAGGCTACAAATGGGCTGATACAAGGGGATGGGAGAATGGAACTGGAAGGGAGTGGATCTGAGAGGGGCTGCCATGGTATTTGTACTAGAGACTAGTCAGTGGGGAAGGAAGGGGACTGGAAGGGAATGGACACCAGTGGCAGTCATGGGAATGCAAGTTGACATTGGAAGGTACTGGGAGTGAGGACTGGAAAGGGGCTGATACTGGGGAGGAGTTACTGGGACTGGAAATAGGCTGATGGAAAGAAGTGAAGAAAACGAAAGAAGAGATAAGAAATGGCAGATGGACCATAGACCACAGAAAGAGAGCTAAGAGAAGACAGGAAAGCAGAAGCCTCAGATCGGGACCAGCATGATCAGAGAATAAATTGGTCAGACAACAAAGGTAGAAAAAATAATTTTATTTCATCTTAGTGGTTTGACTACAAAATCATCATAATTTTGAAATCAAATATTGTTACTTGTTATTGTGATTAATTATTGTGGTTTAAATAAGTACATTTTATAAATAAAAACATATTGCAAAGGCCTATAATATATTAATAATTCATCAAATGATTACAGCGACAATGCGTTAACGGTAAAGGAAGAGACACATTTGCTTTTATCATTGGGGATCACCACAAGTTGACAAATGGTAAAAGGGGTCACGGTACAAAAAAGGTTGAGAACCACTGCTCTAAAGGCTAACATCCTTTTTTGTTTCATATATTTTCAGCTACTTCTTTCGAGAACCACAGTGGTCTCCTTATATATATATATTGTGATAAACGCCCGTGGCGCTGCGACTAGGCGGTTGCCTAGTGGGGCCCCGGGACGTCACTCTTCTTTGTGTAGTTGTGGTTTTGCTTCTCAGCAATCCGAATGGAAGAGGAACACAGGACAATTTGTTACTTAAATTGCTTTTATTTATTTCTTTTCTGGAACCAACTTTTGGCAAGTGACCTTGCTGAGGCAAATGACCTTGATAAGGCAAACAATATCACAAACTGAAAATATAGGATATTTTCTCCCTTTAGACTTCTCAGCAATATTTCTTCAAGTAGTTACTTCACTCTTGATTACTCTTTTCAGCTTCTTTCATTTACAAAGCAGTGTAACACTTTTTAAATGCACAGTTTTCCAAAAACTTCTGTAAGACAGTTTTTGACCTTTACTCTCAGCTGCTGCAGATTAGGATATCTCTCCTGTGCTGCCTCCTGGTTTAAAACGCTAGCCCTGTTAAGCCTGGCTTCTTCAGAGATACAATTGGCTGCTTTAAACAATGAGGTTCATATGACTTCTTGTCTGCTTTTCAGCTTGGCACATAACAACACCAGCACAGATATCTTCTTAACCTGTTACTCACAGCTTCTTATAAAAAGTATTAAACACGGCTTATACAAATCCCACACTCCATGGATTCCGCAGAGGATATTGGAGAGTCTGAGTAAGAGTCTACTTCCATTTCTTCTGGGGTACTGTAACACTCAGGGCTTGGGGCACGTTCTGGAACGCTATGCTTCACTTCCTTTAAAAGCCTAAGAAGCTTCCCCCATTTTAACTTCTGGCCTCCTCTTTTTACCGGGTCAAAAGCTCTTGCCCTTCTTCCTCTTAGGCACTCCTGTTCAGGACACACACCAATCGCTTTACTGGCAGAAACCCTCTTCCCAACTGGTTTTCTGTACTGCCTAATCACAGACTCAGGACTTGAGCTGTCACTCTCAGAATCAGTCATATACTCTTGACGTTTTCCCCAGCTCCACTCATGCCCACAACCTTTGCACTTGCCTTGGGATTTATGGCTGGTCCCCTTTGAACCTCCAGGCCTTGCTGCTGTTCCTTCCCTTGGCTCCTCTGGACTCTTGGCCTCTCCTCCTGGCTTTTAGCATGCAGTTTTCCTTGAGCACGTCCTCTCTCTGTGTTCCTGCTTGTGTCTCTCTTTTTCCTCGTGTCTCTTGCTGTGCCTCTGCTTGTATTCCTCAGCCCTCCTGCCTCTCTCTCTGCCTCTGTATCTCTTACCCTCGTTGCCCCTGTATCTCTTGCCTGCCCACTTCCTGACGCAGCTTAAATATCCTGCAGCTTGTTTCCTTCTCTGGCCCCACCCCCTCTCTGCCTGCACGAGCCCTAGAGGCTGGGTGTGGCTTCAAGCTATCCCTATTAGTGTGTATTCTAGCCTCATTCCCTGCCTGGGAGCTATGCTGTAGTGAGCCCTTCCCCCGCTCATGAGAAAAAACCTCTTTTTTTCCTAGTTTTAAAAGGCTCAGCTACCTGCGCATCACCACAATATATATATATATATATATAGTGCCAAACCTCATTACTTTCTTCCTACTTTGTCCTTTCTGAATAAATAATAGCCAAGGATAATTATATTCCAGTCATGGTTCTCCATGAACCAATTTCCATGACCGCCACTAAATCCAAGTCAGCCTCTTCAGAATCGTATTTCCCATACTACGGGCATTAGTACTTCATGGCATGTTTCCTAGTCTTTGTACTTTTTGAAACTGTAAACAATTGATTTGCGCTTACCCATTCCAGTCCACTCAGGATTAGACGTGTATCATATCTCCCCTTAGCCATCTCTTCTCCAAGCCCTAATCTTTTATGCCTTTTCTCATAGGAGAGTCGTTCCATCCTCTTTATCATTTTGGTTGCCCTTCTCTGTACCTTTTTTTTCTTTTCTGATGCAGCAAAATAGCTCCAAGCTATGATATCTTGACCACCAAATGAAGGGGTTTTTTTTGGAAGATAGTGTTTGTTTTTAACCAAACAAAGCATTTGTTTTGTGACCAACCTTTGACTTATATCTGTCCAGAGAGCATTATTCCAGAAGTCTTGTGGGGAGAGGGAGACAGAAATATACTTTTTAAAAAGTAGTGGTTCCTGATCGTGATAGCCAGTCTGGTCCCGGACCTCTGGGTTCCCTATCTCATTCAGCAGCTTGGAGACTGAGAAAACTCCTCCTTTTTGTGATGTCACCGATATATCTCCCTTGAATCTGCCTCCCAAGTCCAGTTACCTCAGTCTCCAAGCAGCTGGATGGACTGGAGCCCGGGGGTCCGGGCTCACTTGAGAATCAATTAAGTTTTGGATAGTTAGTTTGTAAGGGTAATTTTCTCCTTTTGGAGTCAGTGTGCACAAGCAGTTTAACTTGGAGTGCTGTGCCTTTACGTTTTCTGCAGGCTTTTTCCTCACTCTCCTCCCCCCCCCCCTCCTCTGCTTTGGCGATCGTAATTCAGAGAGGGTAAGGGGCCGGTGCTTTATTGGGGATCCGGATAGATAGATAGCCTTCAACCTTGGCTGACACCATTGGGAGTGAGAGCCGGAGAAGAGCCCAGCCAGCGCCACACAGAAGTCTGCCTGTTCGTGCGCTGGCTGGCTCGGCTCGGGGGAGCTGTTTTTTCTGCATCGGGGCAGGTTTCCGCTCTGCAGCCACTCTCTGATCAGTTTCTCGTTCTCCGGAGCCGCCGGCGAGCAGTTCTGCGGCACCAGGTGCAGAGTGCTCTTTCGGCGGGAGAAAGGTAAGCTAGCATAATTGTGAGGCCCTTTCTTTTGCTCGGCAGTACCTTTTGGCGCGAAAGCGTCGGCGCCGGGCCTAACCGCGTGGCGGGGCCGCGGGTAAACGCGGCTGTCTGAGGTGCTCCATTCTCCCTCACGGGGGTCCTCCGGAGCCTCGTTTTTTATTTATTCTCAGCCTTTTGAGCTGCGGGGCCTTTTCTGATTCTCCCCTTTCTCAAAATAACAATAAAATAACCATAAAAGCAAAAATAAGTTATTAACATAGAATAAAATTCCATAGGTAGTTAAAGCAGGCACATCTTTTCCTTTTGGTGCTGCTGAGGCTCTTGCAGGGGCTTACCACTGCAACAGGGTTACTGGGCTGCCAGTGTTTGGGCTTGGCCTGGTTTATCATGCCCTCTAGGCCTCTCTGCCTTGTCTGTGACTTGAAGAGGGCTGCCCATTCCGGAGTGTGTAAGTCCTGTGTCCGGGAGGCGACAGTTATGGAACAGGCCAAGGATGCTGGCGAGGGGCTGGCTGAGCCCGAGAAGGAGAAATCGCTAGCTCTGCGACCGGAAGAGTCCCAGGTGGAGCCGGTGGCAGGTCCGTCTTCGGCGCCCGACGTCTCTGTTCCTCCAGCTTCCTTTCCGAAAGAGCTGGCGGCTATTTTTTCCTCAGAATTTGTCTCGCTTCTCCAGCGTACCCTCTTGGGTGCAGCTCCTCAGCGGGCAGGGGCAGAGGTCCCCGGCAGGCTGAAGAGACCCGCTCAGACTGCTTCGGCCGGGGATCTTCTCCACAAAGCTAAGAAGACTCGGCTAGATAGTGTCTCTGGAGAGGCTTCAGTTCCCTCGGAGGGACCTTTGTCCGACGAGGAGGATCTCGGTTTCGAGGTGGACGAGGAGCTTGAGGAAGGGGAATTATCCGAGAAAGAGGATCAGGCTAGGGTTGTGCGGGTCTTCCGGAGGGATGAGCTTCCGGCTCTAATATCGGAGACCTTAAAGGCCCTCAATATGCCGGTTCCCGGGTCAGGGGAGGAGGATTCTTTGGAAGATCCCTTGTTGCAGGTTTTCCGTAAGAACCAGAGAGCCTTCCCGGTACATAGGGTGTTTCGAGAGATGATTCAGGAGGAGTGGAACGTGCCCGAAGCTCCTCTTCGAGGGGCCCGAGTAATGGGTCGCCTGTATCCTCTGTTGGATTCGGATAAGGAGGTGTTTCAGTCACCCAAAGTGGATGCGGCCGTGTCGGCGGTCACCAAGAAAACAACCATTCCAGTGGAAGGTAGTACGGCTCTTAAGGACCCTCAGAACCGTAAGTTGGATGTTTTGTTGCGTCAAGTGTTTGATGTGAATGCTCTTTCGCTCCAGGCGGCTCTTTGCGGAGCGTGGGTGGCTCGGGCTTGCCTGCGCTGGTCACAGCGGGTGCAAGCGACTCCGGATGGTTCGGAGGCGGACGTCGGGCCTAAGTTGGAATCTGGCGCAGCATATCTGGCTGACATTCATTATGATCTGATGCGTGGCCTGTCCAAAAGCATGGCATCTGCAGTGGCGGCACGGCGTTACTTGTGGCTGCGCAGCTGGGCGGCTGATAGTTCTTCTAAAGCGCGATTAAGCAAACTGCCATTTAAAGGACGATTGTTATTCGGAGAAGATTTGGAGAAGTTGGTTAAGGACTTAGGTGAAACTAAGGGGGGTAAGTTGCCCGAGGACAGACCCAAGGGGGGCCGGTCCTATACTCCTGGTAAAGGACAGCAGCAGCGCGATTTTCGCCGCTCGCGGTTTCAGAGGGTTGGTGCGAGCCAGAGAGGTCGTTTCCCCTTCAGAGGTCAAGGTTTCTGGGGGTTTCGAGGAGCGGTCGGGGTTTCGGTCCTGCCTCTTCCTCAACCTTCGCCAACAAGAAGCAGCAATGAGATACGGGTGACCCGGGCTCCCTTGCTACCGATAGGCGGGAGGTTGCGGGAGTTTTATGCTGCCTGGGTCCGAGTAACCTCAGATCAGTGGGTTCTGGAAGTTATCAGAGAGGGCTACGCCCTGGAGTTTCTCAGACCGGTGCGCGACGCCTTTGTGCAGTCTCCCGGCAAGTCCGTCGCCAAGTGTGCGGCGCTCAGGGAGACTGTCCAAAGGCTCCTGGATCTCAGGGCGATCGTGCCCGTTCCTCCCAGCCAACGCGAGTCCAGTCGATACTCCATTTATTTTGTGGTGCCCAAAAAGGATGGAGAAGTCCGGCCTATTCTGGACCTCAAGAGAGTAAACCGGTGTCTTCGGGTGTCGCATTTCCACATGGAAACCCTGCGATCGATTATAGTAGCGGTGCGAGGAGGAGAGTTCCTCACGTCTCTAGATCTGTCCGAGGCCTACCTCCACATCCCCATCAGGCAAGAGCATTGCAGATTTCTCAGGTTCGCAGTCCCCTTCGGTCACTTTCAGTTCCGAGCGCTTCCTTTCGGCTTGGCGACGGCACCACGCACCTTCACAAAAGTAATGGTGGTGGTGGCGGCGGCCCTCAGGAAAGAGGGCATCCTAGTACATCCTTACCTGGACGACTGGCTGGCTTATCCGGGCAAAGTCCAGATCAGAGAGCGAGACAGGTACGGCACGTGTGGTGTCCTTTCTCGAGGAGCTCGGTTGGATAATATGATTGAAATTCCATGTAAAAAGGGGAAGGCGATGGCAGTGGGGGTGTACTATCGTCCGCCTGGCCAGAATGAACAAATGGATGATGAAATGCTCAAAGAAATCAAGGAAGCTAGCAAAAGTTACAGTGCAGTAATAATAATGGGTGATTTCAATTACCCCGGCATCGACTGGGTCAGTGTCACAACAGGACATGCTAGGGAGATAAAGTTCCTAGATGAAATAAATGACTGCTTCTTGGAGCAGCTGGTTCATGAACCAACCAGAGGGGAAGCAATATTAGACCTAGTCCTTAGTGGAACACCAGATGTAGTGCAAGAGATAAGGGTGTTGGGGCCACTTGGCAATAGTGATCATAGCATGATCACCTTTGATTTAATTAGTGGAGGAGGGATAGTAAGGAAATCCACAGTACTACCCTTTAACTTTCGAAAGGGAGACTATGATAAAATGAGGAAAACAGTTAAGAAAAACTAAAAGGAGCAGTTGCAAAGGTTAAAGACGTACATCAAGCTTGGGTGTTGTTGAAAAATACTATCTTGGAAGCCCAGACCAGCTGTATTCCACGCTTTAAGAAAAGTGGAAGGAAGTCCAAAAAACTGCCAGCATGGTTTAAAGGTGAGGTCAGAGAGGCTGTTGTTGCCAAAAAATCATCTTTCAGGAAATGGAAAAAAGAGCCAAACGATGAAACCTGGAAACAGCACAAGCACTGGCAAGTCAAATGCAAGGCATTGATAAGGCAGGCAAAGAGAGAATTTGAGAAGAAGCTTGCTGCGGAAGCAAAAACGCGAAATAAAGACCTTTTCAAGTACATTCGTAGCAAAAAACCTGTGAGAGAGTCAGTTGGTCCATTAGATGATAAAGGGGTTAAAGGAGCACTAAGAGGCGACAAGGCGATAGCGGAAAGACTGAATGAATTCTTTGCTTCGGTCTTTACTGAGGAAGATGTAGGGATGTTACCCATGACTGAAGTGGTATTTAAAGGTGTGGAAGAATTGAAGGAAATATCGATACATCGGGAAGATGTCTTACAACTATTAGATAAACTGAAGAGTAGCAAATCACCTGGGCCGGATGGTATACATCCAAGGGTGTTGAAAGAACTGAAATTTGAGATTGCAGACCTGCTATCAGTAATCTGTGAACTATCATTAAAATCATCTCTAATACCTGAGGATTGGAGGATCGCCAATGTAACACCAATTTTTAAAAAGGGTTCGAGGGGTGATCCGGGAAACTACAGACCAGTGAGCCTGACATCAGTACCGGGAAAAATGGTAGAAACCATCATAAAGAATAAAATTACTCAGCATGTAGATAGTCGCGACCTAATGGGAGACAGCCAACATGGCTTTAGACAAGGAAGATCTTGTCTTACTAATCTGTTATGTTTTTTTGAAGGAGTGAATAAACAGGTGGACAAAGGTGAGTCGGTTGATATTGTGTATCTGGACTTTCAGAAAGCCTTTGACAAAGTCCCTCATGAGAGACTTTTGGCAAAACTAAAGAGTCATGGGATAGGAGGCAGTGTACTACTGTGGATCAGGAACTGGTTAAAAGATAGAAAGCAGAGGGTAGGGCTAAATGGCCAGTTTTCCCAATGGAGAAAGGTGAATAGTGGTGTACCCCAGAGATCTGTGCTGGGTCCGCTGCTTTTTGACATATTCATAAATGACCTGGAAAGTGGAATAACAAGTGAGGTTATCAAATTTGCAGATGACACAAAACTATTTAAAGTTGTTAAAACCCAGGAGGATTGTGGAAAATTGCAAGAGGATCTTGATAAATTGGAAGACTGGGCATCAAAATGGCAGATGAAATTTAATGTGGAGAAGTGCAAGGTTATGCACCTAGGGAAGAACAACCCAAACTATGGTTACACGATGCAAGGTTCCACATTAGGAACCACCACCCAGGAAAAAGATTTAGGCGTCATTGTGGATACCTTGTTAAAACCCTTGGCCCAGTGTGCAGCGGCGGCCAAGAGAGCAAATAGAATGCTAGGTATGATAAGGAAAGGAATGGAAAATAAAACAAAAGATATTATAATGCCTCTATATCGTTCCATGGTGAGACCGCACCTTGAATATTGTGTGCAATTCTGGTCGCCGTATCTTAAAAAGGATATAGCGATTTTAGAAAAGGTTCAGAGAAGAGCCACCAAAATGGTAAAGGGGATGGAAGGCTACTCCTATGAAGAAAGGCTAAAAAGGTTGGGGCTCTTTAGCCTGGAGAAGAGACGGCTGAGGGGAGATATGATAGAAGTCTATAAATTAATGAACGGAGTGGAACGGGTAAACGTAGATCGATTGTTTACCTTATCAGAATATGGAAAGACTAGGGGACATGCAATGAAGCTACAGGGTAAACTATTTAAGACTAATAAAAGAAAATATTTTTTCACTCAACGTGTAATCAAACTCTGGAATTTGTTACCGGAGGATGTAGTAAAGGCTGTTAGTGTAGCTGGGTTTAAAAAAGGTTTGGACAAGTTCCTGGAGGAAAGGTCCATAAACCATTATTAAGAAGGGACCCAGGATATCAATGCTTGAACCAGTACAAGCATTGTGGAACCTGTGTCCCTTGGGGAAACTGCTAGGTACGTATGACCTAGATTGGCCACTGTTGGAAACAGAATGCTGGGCTTGATGGACCTTGGTCTGACCCAGTATGGCATATCTTATGTTCTTATGTTCTAGTCAATCGCACAAAGAGCCAGCTAGTTCCCTCGCAGTGTCTGGAATATCTGGGGGCTCGCTTCGACACGGGGCTCGGCAGGGTTTTCCTTACGGAGACCCGAGCGCGGGCTCTTCGGGGGTTGATAGTCCGGTTCCTTCAGCGCACTGCCCCCTCGGCGTGGCATTACCTTCAGGTTTTGGGCACTATGGCGGCCTCCATCGAGACGGTCCCGTGGGCAAGGGCCCACATGCGGCCGTTGCAGAGGGCGTTACTTCGACGCTGGTCGCATCAGCGGGACACTCTGTCCCAGCGGTTGTGCTGTCCGGTGGACGTTCGGCAGTCCCTTCAGTGGTGGCTGCGTCCCGGCTCATTGGAGAGAGGAAAGCCGTTGGACCCGCCGCTTTGGGTCTCTCTGATGACGGACGCCAGTCTTCTGGGCTGGGGAGCGCATTGCCAGGGCAGCTTTGCTCAGGGGAACTGGGATGTCCAAGAGAGAGCATGGTCGATCAACCGGCTGGAATTGAGAGCGGTGTTTCTGGCTCTGAGGAGTTTTCAGTCGTTAGTCGCAGGGAGAGCGGTTCGAGTGTTCTCCGACAACGCCGCGGCGGTGGCATATGTCAACAGGCAGGGCGGAACCTGCAGCTCCGTGCTGGAATTGGAGGCCGAAGCCCTGTGCGTCTGGGCGGAGGCGAACCTTCTGGATCTCTCGGCGGCGCACATCGCGGGAGTGGACAATGTGCAGGCCGATTTTCCTCAGTCGCGTTCGGGTGGTCCCGGGCGAATGGGTACTTCATCCAGAGGTCTTTGAGATGGTGGTACGCCGGTGGGGCGTGCCGGTCATAGACCTCATGGCGACCTTCTCTTCGGCAAAGGCCAACCGTTTTTTCAGCAGGAGAAGGGAGAGGATGTCGGAAGGTTTAGACGCTCTCGTTCAGGAGTGGCCGGTGGGGCAGCTGCTGTATGTTTTTCCCCCGTGGGTCCTGATCGGCAGAGTGCTGCAGCGCGTCGAGAACTTCGGGGGTCAGGTCATTCTGATTGCTCCAGACTGGCCTCGCCGGCCATGGTACGGCGATCTGATGCGCCTGGTGATAGCCAAACCCTGGCGTCTTCCCGCTTGCCCAGATCTGCTTTCGCAGGGGCCTCTGTTCATGCCTCATGTGGATCGGTTTTCTCTTACGGCATGGCTCTTGAAAGGGCATGGCTGAAATCCAGAGGGTATTCGGAGGCAGTCGTAGCTACGCTCTTGCGAGCTAGAAAGAGGTCTACCTCGCTCGCTTATGTGCGGGTGTGGCGGATTTTTGAGGCTTGGTGCGCAGAACATCGGTGTGATGCGCTCCGGTCATCCGTTCCTCAGATTCTAGATTTTCTGCAGGCCGGGTTTGATAAAAGACTTGCGGCGGCGTCTCTACGTGTTCAAGTCGCGGCCTTGTCCTGTTAGAGGCAAGGTGAGGGGTCAGACGCTGGGGAGTCAGAGTGACATAAAGCGTTTTCTCCGGGCGGTATCCTTGGCACGGCCTCCTGTTAGCCCGTTCGTTCCAAAGTGGCATTTGCCCTTGGTTCTCGAGGCGTTGGAACATGCGCCCTTCGAACCGTTGTCCCGGGCGTCGCTCAAGGATCTTACTCTCAAAGTGGTGTTCTTGGTGGCCATTTGTTCGGCGAGGAGAGTCTCGGAATTGCAGGCTCTCTCTTGTAGAGAGCCCTATCTTTCCTTCTTTGAGTCAAAGGTGGTACTGCGGACGGTACCGAGTTTTCTCCCCAAGGTGGTTTCGCCGTTCCACATGAATCAGGAGATTACCTTGCCGTTTTTTTCACAGGAATCTCAAGCGTTGGGGCCTCGACGGTTTCATCTGTTAGACGTCCGTAGAGCGCTGAAAAAGTATTTACGACGGACAGCTTCTTTTCGCAAGTCGGACAGACTCTTTGTGCTTTTTGCGGGGCCGAGAAGGGTGACTCTGCTTCCAAGGGGTCTATTGCGCGATGGATAAAGGAAACCATTGCGTCAGCTTACCTGTTGAAAGGTAAAGTGGTGCCCGACGGTCTGCGGGCGCATTCCACGAGAGCGCAGGCGTCTTCTTGGGCGGAGGTGCGTTTGGTTCCTCCGGCGGAGATTTGCAAGGCTGCGACTTGGTTTTCTCTGCATTCTTTTGTTAGACATTATCGCCTGGAAGTGCAAAGGGCGGAAGAGACCGGCTTCGGGTCGGCTGTGCTACAGGCTGGTCTTCCGGGTCCCTCCCGTGCGTAACGCGCTTTTCACTGCTCTGGTACTAACCCAGCGGTCCGGGACCAGACTGGCTATCACGATCAGGAAGGTGAAATTAGTCTTACCTGCTAATTGTTGTTCCTGGAGTGTAGACAGTCTGGTCCCGTGTCCCACCCGAGCATTTTTCGCTAGCTAGGAACCTTTGCGCTGGAGCACGTTTACCGGTCAGAGCATGTCGTTGCTTGCCAGGGTCTAGCATAGCTGCGGGGTGATCATTGAGTAATGAACAGGCAATACGAAAAAAAAAATTATATATATCTATATATATTAGTACTAATGATAGTTTTTTCTGTCGTCTGTCTATGGGCTCTTCCCTGGAGGGGGGTAAGGGAGTAGCCTGCTTATGTTAAAGTCACGTTAGCCTTGGTGTATCCTATTTTTATGTTTTCTCATGAGGTTAAGAACTTAATTGTATCTCTGGTGAGTCTGCTTTGTCAATAGGTTACTGAACTTGGGAGGCGGATTCAAGGGAGATATATCGGTGACATCACAAAAAGGAGGAGTTTTCTCAGTCTCCAAGCTGCTGAATGAGATAGGGAACCCAGAGGTCTGGGACCAGACTGTCTACACTCCAGGAACAACAATTAGCAGGTAAGACTAATTTCACCTTTCTTCCTAATTATCCTCCCATAGACACCATTTTTATTCAGTTTTTAAATTTATGATTGACGAATGAACCCTCACATCAACCATAGTGAGAGGCCAGCAGATCTTTATGATCACCCAAGGTCCCACTTTTCTTTCATGCCCAAAAGCAGTTCACCCTGTACAGTGTTACCACTTCCTTTGGTTCTAGCAGCTCCTTGCATTTTTTTAGCATCAATACACAAAAAGACCTCCCAAAATGCACTCCTTTTGACCAAGGAGGTTGCAAACACCTTGGCAGTAAAATGGTTAATATTGACATGTGTGATAGTCAAATAGCACCAAATTTATGTTTGTAGCCCCCTTTTTTAGAGAGAGAAAGGGTACAATTCATGGGTGTAGTTAGGGGGGGGGTGAGGGGAGCATTGCCCCCCCAAACGATTTTCCCTAATAATGGCTGCAACGCTTTATCTGCCCATGGGGATCTCATCTCCCCTGGGCAAAAGAGAAGGGGATGGCCACAATCTTGGCAAACTCCCCTTCACTGGAGATTGGATCCCCGCTGGCAAAAGAAAAGAGGGAGGCCATGATCACAGTTTGCTGCAAAATAGGTTGGGTGGGGGGTAGGGGGTGAAGAAGTGAGGTAGAGAAGGCAGGGACAATTTAAAAGTGCAGTGGACCTATTAAAGGAGGATGAGGGGCGATTTTAAAGTAGGGGATGGAGTACTAAGAGGGTTGGTGAAGGGGGAAGAGATTGGAAGGGTAACAGGAGGTTGGAGGAGGAGTGCAAGGTGTTGCCAAAAGGTGCATTCCCCTCGCCCCTAGAACACACACAAGTACCCTGTCCCCAACTCCACACCACACACTCACACATAAGGCACCCCACCTCCGCATGACATACGCACACGTGCACATACACGCATTCCATACATGGGCATCCCTCCTCTGCACCACCCAAAGAGAGCCTCCCCAGCTCTGCAGCAGATGCTCATATA
Organism: Ichthyophis bannanicus; assembly: GCA_033557465.1. NCBI lineage: Eukaryota > Metazoa > Chordata > Amphibia > Gymnophiona > Ichthyophiidae > Ichthyophis > Ichthyophis bannanicus. Next base: position 121,621,392 of record CM066050.1, on the reverse strand, counting down.
GACCACAGCTCTGCACCTCACCCACACAGACACCTACAACCACATCCCACACACAGACAGGCTCACCACTGTTGCGCCACCCATATGACAGATACTTAATTTCTGAAGCTATAATTGTTAACAATATTTATGTCTAAAGATGACACACAATATCGGAACTCTGGGGCTGATCTCTTGAGACTTAAGAACATGAGACCAGCGTGAGAGACAATGGCGGGGGGGGGGGGGGAGGCGCATGAGGAAGTCATAAGCACTGGCTCCAAGATTTTGGCCTGGCTCTTAAATACACACAAAACTTGTCGAGACCTGCAACAGAGGCACAGCAGATTTGGAATTTTGGCACCAGCTATAGGCTGCACAGCTGTACAAATAAAGTTCTGTTATGTGCACCACTCTACTAGCTGCTGCTTTTATGCTTGCTGAGGAGTAACATGAGGCACAGTTTACCTAAAGGAGAAATTAACAGCAATACGAAAACAAAAAAGGTCCACGTTTGATAAAGCTTGGTGAAAAGTGTTGGTGTACTTACAAAGGGGGGATACAGAGGGCAGGTTCAGGGTGCGCCACGGGCAGTGCACCTGGATGTCTCACATTTACTTAGAGGGAAGAAGCATATTTGCCCATCTTGTCACCTGGTACTTCCACAGTGGGATCTGTATCTGGTCATACAGGCTTTGGAGGCTCTGCCCTTTGAGCTTTTTTGTCACATCACATTGAAAAAGTTTACTTAGAAAGTGGTATTCCCGGTGGCTCGCTCTTCCGCCAGATACATTTTGGAGCTACAGGCTGTCTCCTGCAAGGACTTATATCTTACCTTCTCTTCTACTTCTGGTACCCCAAGTTCTTGTCATCATTTCACTTAAATCTGTGTCTTATGTCATTATTAACAGTTTTAAAAAAAATTGATTTTGCAGTTTAACCATAGGATGCCATTGTCCCGAGCACAGAAGTGCTGACTGCCAGACGCTCGCTCCACCCACTCCCCACTTCACCTCGCTTACTTGTTCCCCTAATGCTCCATAGACGGTGTCAAAATCTAGCAGCCCCAGCTGTCAGCATGTGTCCCAGTGCGCCAGAACCCGCGCTAACAGCTAAACCCTTTAGTAAAAGGGATCCTAGGTGTCACCATACATAGCAGCCATTAAGAAAGCGGAATGGTTCATTCAGGATGTTTCAGGGATAGGGGCGTGGCAGCAAGGGGAAGTGTGCAGAGAATGTCTTGAGGAATTATTTCCAAGCCCTCTGAGTGTGTTTCTGTATCTCTACATGTGTTTGCATCTGCTCCTTGTTTCTCTGCTTTTCCCAAAATGAGATCTCTCCATCCAGGAATTCAGGTTAATTGATTCTGCCACCTCCTCCTCTTCCTCAATTTCTTTCTTTCTTTTTCGAATGAAGAAACTACTTTTCAACAAATATGAAGCACGCGTGTTAGTGATGAACACTTCTCACTTATCCTAAGTCCTGTGGAGAGATCTTGCTGCCATAGATCTTCAGGAATCCAGAGCATGTGTAGTTGCTGCAGAGAAGACAGCAATGAATGTAGAGTTCCAGAGGGAAACGGGGGTGAGGTCAACTGTGCAGAGCAAGACCACTGCCTCTGGAATCTGGTGCCTGCCTCTCTCTCGAAGGGCGAGCAGACAATGCCACTAGTTCCTCTCAAGAGATGTACCAGCATGGGACGCCTTGGCAGTTCATGGAGCAACATCATGTGGATGGCAGAAATCATGCTGCAATCAAACTTTGCCAGTAATACAAGATTTTTAACTAGAAAATGGTGGTTTACAGACCCTGAGCACATCCAGAGATAGTTTCAGGCACAATTGCAGAGTCTGCTACTGAAACTCTACCAAAGAAACATTTGCTCGAGAAATGTGTAGTACATGCTGGTGATTACATAGTATATGATGGCAGATAGAGACCAGTATCGTCCTTCTAGTCTGCCCAGTAAGGTGACTAGACTGATTGTAAGCGCAGCTCTGTTGCTTTGATTTTATCCTCTTGTTATAAAGGGATCCACTGTGTCTGTCCCATGCCATTTTGAATTCCGTCATTTTATTTGCCTCTACCATCTATGTCGGGAGGGCATTCCAAGCATCCACCACCCTTCAGTGAAAAAATATATCCTGCCATAAGTTTACCGCCTTGCAGTTTTATTGTATGCCCTCTAGTTTTACAGCTTCCCCTTCTTTGGAAAAGGTTTTCTTGTTCATTGATACAGACCTTTAAATATTTAAAGGGTATTATATCTCACCTGTCCCTCCTCTCTTCTAAGGAATAGATATTTAGGTCTTCAAGTCTCTTCTCATACCTCTTCTGGCACAGGCTCCAAATAATTTTGGTCACTTTCCTCTGAACCATTTTCAAGTCTTTTTATATCCTTTGTGAGATATGCTCTCCAAAACTGAACACTACTCCAAGTGAGGCCTCACCAATGACTTGTACAGGGGCATTAATACCTCCTTCTTTCTGCTGGTTATTCCTCTCTGTATGCAACCCATCATCCTTCTGGCTTTGGCTACTGCCTTGTTTATTTATTTATTTATTTAACAATTCTTTTATACCGCGCTATTATAATCAGTGCGGTGTACATAGAACAAGAACATACTACAATGCATACAGGTAACATTGAGTTTTACATTGAACAGGGAAATTCAACAATAGGACAACCGGGGGAACTATGTACAGATTAACTTAATGGTATATACAGTAATATCAAACTCGATTGGATGTTACAATGTGGTTCACTAATAAGACTAGAGAGAAAGGTTGACCTGCTAGCCCTTTTCAGGTTGTATTGAGGTGGTAGTTTTGTTAGTGACTAGGTTGCCTTCTGGGTAGCATTTTGTGAACAGGTGGTATTTCAATGCTTTTCTGAATAGGATTAGGTTTTTGATAGCACGGATTTCGTGAGGTAGTGCATTCCAGTTTAGGGGAGCAAATAAGGAGAAGGCCCTGTTGGAGGTGGCCTTAGTACACTTCGTTATTATCTTCGGGACAATTAAGGTGTTCATTGATGTGGTTCTCCTTTTTCTGTTTTCCAGGGTGCAATGGATAAGTTTGCTGATTGGCGTAGGGGGGTAGTTATTTAGTGCCTTGAAAGTAAGGACTAAAGACTTATACTGGATTCTGGCATGTAATGGTAACCAATGCAGTTCTTTCATGATGGGTGTTATATGGTCAGATCTTGATGAGCCGGAGAGGACTCTGGCGGCTGTATTCATGGCTAGGCGGAGCGGGTTTAACGTTGATTGAGGGAGGCCATGTAGGATGATGTTGGCAAAATCCAGGTGTGGGAGGACTAATGCTTGGAAGGTTGTTCGGAAGTCTGTGGGATCTAGTAGGGAGCGGAGGTGATGTAGCGATTTGATCTTATAATATACGTTTTTTGTGATGTTCTTGACATGAGTTGTCATATCCAAGTGCTGATCCAATGTGATGCCGAGGTAACGGATGGTAGCTTTTGATTTCAACTCTATGTTGTTGACGAGTAGTGATGGAGGCGGTATGAACTTACAGTTCCTTGTGACAAAAAGAACGTCGGTTTTGCTGTGGTTTATCTGAAGGTTTTGTGATAGCAACCATTCTGCTACAGCTTCAAAACATTTGATTATTGGGGAGAACACTGGATGTTCAATTGTGAACGGCATATATAGGAGGATGTCATCTGCGTAAGCGAGACATTGTACATTAAAGGATCTGATCAAGTCACATATCGGCTGCATGTAGATATTAAACATTAGTGCCGATAAGGACGATCCTTGAGGTACACCCTGTGATTGCAGGAATGGTTCTGAGGATGCGTGGCCTGTTTTTACTTGTTGCCACCTGTTAGATAGGTAGGATTTACACCACTCGAGTGCTGTGCTTTGAATCCCCTGCATTTGCATTGTTTTGCCACTTTGAGATCCTCACACACTAGCACTCCAAGGTCCCTCGCCTGGTCTGTGCACACCATCCTCTTTCCCCCTATCGCATATGATTCTTTTGGATTTCTGCACCCCAAGTGTATGACTTTGCACTTTTTCGCATTAAATTGTAACTGCCAAGCATTAGACCATTCTTCCCCATGCTTTTAGATCTTTGGTTTAGATTTTGGTGAACTCTAGCAAAATGAAGAAAGAAGGAACATTTTTCTTAAGTTGAAGAAACTGATTCACCTATAGGCGTGTGTGTGTTTAAATTTAACAAGGGAGGGAGGCGTAATATAAAATGGTATACTTACCTATAGGAAGCACAGCAGATACCTCAGCTGTGTCAGTAATAAGTTGCATCCCTTTACTATGTTTATGCTGATTAATGTTCCTTTTTCTCCATGAACTGTAGGGCATGGAGGCATCCCAGGCTGGTAGATTTAGATGGGGACCTTTCTCTTGAGAGGAACCAGTGGCATTGTATTTCTCCTTGCCTTTCAAGACTTCTCAGTGCAAAACAAAGAAGAGAAGAAAGAAGAAAATGTACCGGATCCCTCTGAATGATTACAAGTACCTGATGTTCAGTGATACTCATTATGGACCAGGCATGACTACCAAGGGAGCACAAAAGGAATGCTACAGGTGTACCCCCTAGAGCTCAGCACATCCCCAGATCCCAGTGCACCCTAGCTCATCCTGAAGAGCTGATTGTAGAGGTATTTCAACAGCAGCAATGGCAATTTCTGAGGAGAGATTTATTTATTTATCTACTTTTATATACCACTTTATCTATTAGATGAGAAAGATCTGCTAGGTCATCTTAGGGCAGTCTGATGCAGTTTGAGAACCTCCCTCAGAAATAGCATACAGCATGAACTCTACTGTATAAATGAATCAATCAATAGTCATCTCGTATACCCACAGGGAGTGGCCACACCACCCTCATCAGCCTCCTGATAGAGACTCTAACATCAGAAAAGGGCAAGTGGTAGTAGTGGTCAAGATTTGCCTCACGGTAAATTAAAAAAAATAATGCTCCCTGTGCAAAGACCCAGGTTAAAGATCTTGTCTGAAGGCCCCAACCTGTGCTGAGTCCCAGGTGCAGATCTTGTCTGAAAGTCAGATCTCTGCCAAGAACCAGATGAAAATCATGTCTGAAGGCCCTGGACTGTGCCAGGTTGTGATCTCATCTCCCCTTCCTTTAATTACTTCTGTGTAACATAATGCTAAAAGGTCATGGTGAAAACAAGGAAAATGATAATGTTCATGGCTATCCATAAAGCCACCTTCATCACTGAAAACCTGCAAAGAATACAAGGGTTTCTGAAGCTTGGCTCAACTGCAAACTGGTTGAAGTGCTTTTGTTTGTGGAGGGCAGTGCTGATTCATGTTTTTCTTAGTATCTTGTGCTTTTAAAAAGCGATCAAGCGCATTTTCTTAAAAACTTGCTTGACGGGAAAGGAAGTGAGATGTACACTGTCCTTGGGAGAAGAAGCTGACATTGCTGCACATGCGTCATTACTTTGTAAGAATGATGTCTTTTAGGAGGTGCCATGTTTGTTTCTTTCCATTGGTTATCTTGGAGTTCGTATCTGCCTCTTGCTGTTGCTGGTTCTCTGTATCCTGCTGCTGTTGGTGCTTCTGTGTCTCACTTATGGCTTTTTTTTTTTTAAAGTTGGGTTGTTTTTTTTTAATATCCCAGACCTGCTGCTATTTTACGTTGCTTCTGCTATTTAGCAAGTTGTCCTGTTCAGTGACGGAAAATCAATTACTGGGGTTTTTTTTAATGATGTTGTCATCATCATCATCATGAGCCCCCCCTTTTTTTATTTTATTTTATTTTTTTTACAATGGACTGCTGTGATTGGATCTTTTTTCCACTGATTTATTCTTTACAGCTTCTGTGCTGTTCATTGGGATAGACTCTGCTCTATTCTTAAGAAACAGAGTTTTTTCCAGCACTTATTTTTATTCATGCTGCTGATCTCAGTGTATGTCAGTGACTAAAATTCATGGGCTGCTACTTGACCTGAAATTATCAAACTCATACAGTGGACTCCAGATTTTGAAATGCTTTCTCATTTGTATATCACTATTGCCTGGCATGTTTGTTGTGAGTTTCTGCCTGTAGCCTGCAAGTGGCTTAGTTCCCAGAACCTTGCATCTCCTTGATGGGCGTCCTATATTTGTATGCTATTTCTGAGGGAGGTTCTCAAACTGCATCAGACTGCATCTTTCCTTTCAGTCGCACCTTTCTCATGTCACTAAATCCTCTTTTTTCTTCCTTCGTCAAATTCGTGCGGTGCGCCCTTTTCTGTCCCCTTCAGCTATCTCTACCTTGTTAATGTCCCTAGTCATGTCTTGCGTCGACTTCGCCAATTCTATTCTTATCGGACTCCCCAAATATCGACTATCCCAACTACAAAGGATACAGAACACTGCCGCTCGTCTTGCCTGTCATGCCTCTCTTCGGGATCACGTCACACCTTTGCTTTTTCATCTCCACTGGTTGCCTTTCCCTTACCGTTCTCAGTTCAAGCTACTCACTTTGGTTCACAAAGTTTTTCACACCGGTACTCCTCAATATCTTGCCGACCTTCTTTCTTTTCGCTCCCCTCAGTACACCCCTCGTTCTTTTCACCTCAACCGTCTCACTCTTCCTTCCCCTTCCCGTGCCCATCTTCAATCCACACGTTCCTCTGCCTTCTTTTTTATTGGCCCTGCCCTTTGGAATTCCTTACCCTCCTCCCTCCGTTTAGAACCTCACCACCTCACCTTCAAAAAACATCTGAAAACCCACCTTTTTTCCCTTGCTAATGATGTGCCCTCCCCTTTTGTGTGATTTCCATTCCCCTGTTCCTACCCTCCTTTTGTTTCCTTTCCTACCCCTCGCTGTTTCTCCTGTTTATATTTATGATTTTATAAAGAACTTATAACTGTCTTCTTTCTATCCTTTCTTCTATCTTTCCTGCTTATACTATGGTTTTATAAAGAATTTGTAACTTCATTTTCTCTTTCCCTTTCATGGCTTTGGCCATTTTAATATTGATTTTTTTAAATTGTACATCGCTCTGATTTTGGAGAAGGGTGATTTTATCAAGAAACAATAAACATAAACATATTTATTGTCTCCAGAGTTGTTCTATTCCTGCTTCTCATCTGGTTGGGTGGAGGGAGAGAAACTGTTGGAAACAGGAAGAGAGATGAAGAGGGCTAGTGGAGACAAACGGCACTGAAGGGAAGAAGTCTGGGAAAACTGGTGGAGATGAACTGGGGGTCCCTGAGACTTTTGGAGATTAATAAGGAGTCCACACAACCAAAAATGTTGGGAATGTCTGTTGTAGGGGACGGCAGGCCTATTGGGCACAGTCATAGGCATCACTTTTGCTTCTCCTTATCTCCCCCAAGTCTTGACCAAGGCTAAAGTCATACCAAAACCTAGAAAGATTTGAAATGTTTGTCCTTTGAGGCTTCTGGTTGTCGAGATCCTCCTCTGCGATCCGGTTGTCTTTGGGGCATATTAATAACAGACAATCATGTGGAGAAAGTCTGCAGGTGTCCAGAAGACATAGTTCAGTAATGTTCTGTCGTCACTTTTATGACAGGCATGAGGGTTTTACATGAATGCACAAAAAACAAGGTAGGAGGGTATTACAAACTCTTGTTGCATCAGACGTTATCCTTGCCCACAAATATTCTGTGCTACATCTGAAGTAAACAACTTTGCTAAAATTAGCACAAATTTATTGTAACGTTCTATTAGTTAAGATCTTGATGTAGTCTTAAGAGAGTTTACAAAAAAATAGTGTTTTGTTAATTTTTGTTGCTTCCTCTTATTTTTCTACTTAGCACTAGGTGGCAATGTTGTTTTATGAGTCAGGCTGTTAGATTTTCACAAAGCCAGAAATCTAAATTTAAAGTAAAAAATCATGTGAGAGAAGTCTGTTAAAGAAAGTTGGCTGGCTATTTTTCTATTGCATATAACATTTTTAAAGAATCCTACATATTCTCTCAGATTTTTGGGCTTATGTGCAATGAAAGAGTTATTAATAATGGTGCATGTTTAATAAAGTGCGGTAACAGTTACTAAGTTCTAAATCCTGCACAAAGCGGTTGGGGGGGGGGGGGGGATGGACGTCCTGTAACTGCAATAAAAATGTGGCCGCGATAAAAATTGCATGCTAATTGCTTGGCATGTGACTAGGTGGGTTGAGGGGAGGGTTAAGGGCGGAGAGTGGATGTTGACTGCACACTGTGATTATCACGGGCATCAGCACACACTAAGGGGCATGTTTACTAAAGATTAAAGCCCGTTAAGTGCCACTGCTCCCATAGAAATAAAAAGGTTCTGGGCACTTAACACACGTTAACTCCTTTAGTAAACATGTTCCTAAATGTCAATATTGCAGTGTTAGCATGGTACGGTGCTGTTCCCCACATTACCTGCATAGGGACATGACGGAAATGCCCCCAACAGCACAGGTACGCCACACCTCCCATGCTAATTTTTGGCATTTAATGCATGCTGAAGGGCAAATCTTTAGCAGACTTTTGTAAGCGTGCTTCAGTGTGCATTAACAGTATTAGCGCACACAAGCCCAGTAATGTATATCAGTAACGTTAGCTGTGAATGACTTTCCTGGCCTATGCTTTTTGTTATCATTAGTGGATTATAATTTAGATTCATCTGGACCACTACTAATAGAAATAGTTCAGCTCACCAGGTTCTTCATAAGCCTTCCTGCAGAGCAAAAGATTAAGTACCCTTGTACATCTGGGTCCCAAATATTGTAGTCTGATCACAGAGCTATCTAAGTGACCTAGCTTTGAATAAATATGCTACATCCTAGGCCAGTGAAGATTCAGTTAGCTTAGAAATTCAGCATCCCCTGACCTTTAAAAAGTTCTAAACTGCCTTTAGAGAATTTTACTTTTAGTACATTAATTTAAAAATACTTGTGAATAATTTTATTTGCTGATAATGCAAATTATAAGCTTGATGGTGTGAGGAAAAGAATACTGGTGGTCATGTTCTTGACCAAGGCTGACGTCATCCAAAACTAAAAGATGCCAAATAAGAGGAGAGAGCCCTTTTTTTCCCTCTTTTTGCCATATTTCAGCTATAATAAAATGATATTTACCAGGTGAAAAAATGTTTGCAAAACTAAAGGGTATATTTGCTAAAGGGTGTTAGTGCAAAAAGTGCTGCAGTATTTATTTATTTAACAGGTTTTTTTTATACCGCCTTTATGCCAAGGCAGTTTACATGGAACAATAAACACAAACACAAATATTTTGTGGGCTCCAAACAACAAACTTGGATATAACAAAATGGGTAAATGTTCACAGAGAGTGGTTGGGGTTATGGTGTTTGTACTGTAGTTAAGTGATATCATTTGGACCAATAGTTTCTTAAGGTCTTGAGTCGACTGAACTGATCTGATAGGTTCCGGAAGCGAGTTCCAAATTGTTGGAGCAAGTAGGGAAAAGGCTCTATTGCTTACTACTACTACTATGCATTTGTATAGCGCTACAAGACGTATGCAGCGCTGCAGAAACATGTAAGACTCTCCCTGCTCATCAGAGCTTACAATCTATTGCTTGTTTGCTGCATAGTCCTGGTTTTGAAGGGGGGAGGGGATGGAGGACTAGAAGGTTCTGATTTGCTGATCTTCTAGGCTTTGTTGAGGGTGCTCTATTGATTAAGTCTTCCAAGCAGGGAGCTGTTGCAGTATAGATGGTTGTTATGACCTTGTATTTTGTCCTTTGGGCTATCGGTAGCCAGTGAAGTCTCTTTAGAGTTGGTGTGATGTGTTGACTTCTTGAAGTTCCCGTCAAGATTCTGGCAGCTGTATTCAGTACTAATTGCTTGTTTTGGCTGCCCTTGGTATAGTATGTTGCCGTAGTTGAGATGGGGTGTTATGATGATCTGAAAAACTGTTCTGAAGTCATTGTATTATTGGAGTAATGGTTGTAAATGCTGGAGGAATTTGAGTTTCATGTAAGCTGTATTGGCTGATTTCTTGATGTGAAAAAGCATGGTGAGGTTATGGTCCAGTGTTATGCTGAGATATTTGACTTCGTTTTTTATCGTGATCTCTGCGTTTTGGAGCATGAGTTTCTCTGGCGGTTTGAAGGAGGAGTCTCTTGTGACGAGACGTGCCTCTGTCTTGCTGTTATTTACTGCTAGGTTAAGTTCTGCGAGGTGGTCTGTGATGGCTGTAAGGCAATCAGATGATCGAGAAGTCTGGGATAAGAGTGTGGAAGGGCATGTGGAACATGATATCATTGGCATATAGGTGAAACACATTTTGAATTTCCTCAGTATATTGCATATAGGCTGAATGTAGATGTTGAATAGGAGGGCTGATAATGCTGAACCCTGTGGCATGCCTGAAGTGATTTGGTTTTGTCATGACCAACTTTTACCTGTAGCATTTTATTAGTGAGGTAAGAGGTGAACCAATTTATTGTGTTCTTATAGAGAGACTTATGCCGCTGAGCCTTGTAAGTAGTGTGTTGTGTGATAGTAGCTGCAGAAGTCACGTGTTATCTGTTGGGGGCATGCCCAGCATATCCCCAGCATATCCCCAGCAGATAACGAGGTGGAAATGCAGGGATCGCAGCGTGCAGTTAAAGCCACCCATCAAGGCATTGGTTATCTCCCTGATGTCTGCAGATCTTGTGGCTACCATGCGCTATCAGTGCCCATGGTAACTGCACAGTACAGGCATGCCCACTCTTGCAACTAACATGCGGTATGCAGCTTCACAAAAACCTGCCTGCGGTAGCTGCAATTGGCCCACATTAGCTGTCACCATGGCATGAGTTTCCCTAATTAGCACTAACAACCCTTTAGTAAACATCCTCCTCAGGAAGTGAGACCAGCACAGGCATTTCAGTATCCTGATAGCTGCAGAAAAAAACAAATATTAATGCGAAGCACTGAACATATATTTGCTGTGTTGTTGCTTTTAAGACATTCCTAGTACAATAAGGGTGAATGTTGCACTACTGATATTTTAGTTAAAGTGCTGTCTTTTTACAATTAGTAGTGAAACCATAATGTCAAACAGTTTATGAAAGATACAGTCAAACCTCGGTTTTCATGATTAATCCGTTCGAAAAAGTCTGACTAAAACCGAAACGTATGAAAACTGAAGCAATATTTACCATAAGAAATAATGTAAATCCAATTAATCCGTTCCAGACACCCAAAAATATTCACAAAAAATACATTTTATAGAGAATAACTATATTTTTACATACAGAAAACAATGAGAAATAAATATAAATGACTAATGAAATGGATAAATGAACATTTAACATCACTGAAAGCAAGCTAAGTACAGTACTGTACAGTACAGTATGTTAGCATCTGGCCTTAGCCACCCCTGACAAGCTGCTGTGCCCAGCTCTCTTCAGAATCATATTGGATTCAGCCCATTAAAATACCTTTACATTATCTGCTCAATGCTTCAGAATGGCAGAAAATCTTAATGATATAGCTTCAGACGTACCCTGCAAGAGAAAGAACTGCCTCCCACATTCATGCAACCTCTCCTGCTTACGTTGACAGCTTTTCTTCCCTGCTACCTCCGAGCCTGAGGGGGCGCTCCAGAGAACGGGCAGGCGGTGGACGAGATTGGGGCCTTCCTCTCCGCGCAATCCTTGCCTCTCTAACTCTGACCAGGCTCGAGGATGTGTTTCATTTACATGCTCAGCTGGCTTTCGCTTCTCATCACTCTGGTGATCGGTGAGTCCGGGGGGCAGTGCTGCCGGGACCGGGCGGGCGTTCTGGCAGTGTATACAGACCGGTGTGCAGCGCGAGGGTGTATGTATTTACAGTACTGTACTTTACGAAAACCGAGGCGATGTACGAGAACCGGGACAAAATCTCAGTCAAAAAAGACGTTGAAAACCGAAGCGATGTATGAGAACCGGGACAAAATCTCAGTCAAAAAAGACGTTGAAAACCGAAGCGTATGAAAACCGGGGCAAATGAAAACCGAGGTTTGACTGTATAATGTAATGTTTTAATTACATATCAGCATGCATCTCTGTCAAAGGGGGTGAAATAATTATCTAACATGCACAAAGTGTAAGATGGAAAAAAAATTCTGGACATAAGTGGAGGATTTTGAATTGTCTTGGATTTTCTTGACATCTAATCACAGTTTATAGACCGTCCTTTGGTGGATTTGTGTTGTAATCTCTAGTCTTAGTTTGGCAGAATTCCTGAGCTGCAAAAGTGGATGAATGTCTGGGGAATTTCTGCCTGGCCATTTCTTTCCCTCTTGCTGACATAAAGCTGTTTTGGCAAGCATGGGAAGTCATTTGGTTCTGTTGTATGGAGACTTACCTGTGCATTGGTTTTTGCATGCCTCCAAGTTTTGCAGAACAAAACCGTGAATGCCTGGGTGTTGCCAAGGAATTTGTATCTGGCTCACCAAGGAAAATCATCAAGTTCGATATGTAACGTCTTGTATTTCCTCTTACGTGGTATATGCCATTAGATGTTCGTGCTTAAAATCTCTATTTTATTAGCAGTATTAGTATTTAGCTCAGGCCTGTCCAGAAGATGAAGGTGAATTACATTCAGATACAGTATGTATTTCCCTGTCCCAAAGGGCTCACAATCTACTACGTGGCAGCTATGGATTCGGATGGCTGAGCACAAATATCGTTTGAATAAGCAGGAGGAGGAGGGAGGCACCTTTAGTGCAGCTTTGTGTGACATCTAAGCATATATTTGCTGATTTGCACTGTATGGTCATAGATTGTGTAAAAGAAGATGTTCGTGAGATCGTAGTAGAGATTTAGTGCAGCGGGAGCAACGCTGGATTTTTGAATTTAATACTTCGGAATCAAATGGCCTTAACAATATGACTGAATGAGGAGCTTTTCTTTAAGGAATGGGTGTGATTTAATGGATGACTTTTTGGATGGTGTGAGAAGCAATAGGATTGCTGGGTCTGAAGCCGGCCTTGACAAATTTTCTCAGAATCTAGAAGCCAGCTTAAAAATGTAGAAGTCGGCTGCCTATACTTAAGTTCCAGTGCCACCCTCCCCTTGCAATTCCTTTTTAGGGCTTGATTTACTGTGTTCCCATTTTTATGGGAAAAGAGAGCTTAATTAATCGGGCCCTTAATGTGCCATTGCACAGTGCCAACAGAAGGCAATGAGCCTTCTCCTGCTCCTCCCACTACCCACTGTGAGCAAGCCTTCAGCAACTTACTGGTGACCCTTTATAGCTGCACTTGATGCAATTTCTTTTTTTTAGTTCATGTATCAACATGACCTGGTAATATGTGAAGCAAAAAAGTCTCTCATAATTCCTGCACCCTGCCTTCTCCCCATCTTGCTCTATAGTCCTAACACCTTGTCTTCACCCAGCTTCTCTCTCTAACCCCTCCCCACTTCACAACCTCTCTCTCTCAAATTCCTCTCCCCCTTCACTCAGCCTCTCTCTTGGACCCTTCACTCTTTCACACTCACCATTCCTATTTCTTTTCTCTTCTCCAAAAGAATCTACCATTTCTATAACAGCTGCCATGTTTAAGAATGTTCTTGAAGTACATGAAAGCAGCAACTGATTCAAAACTGCACTATCTTTGCTAAATCCAATTAAACTAATTGATACAGAATCTGATAGGAAGCTGTTTTGAATATTCTGCTTTATCTTGTGCTACAAGTCGGTATTAAAGTATGCTTGGGCACATCTGTCTCTTCATCACCCACCATACATGCTGTTTTGAGACAGTGTTCTCAGCTAAAATAAAAACATTTAATTACCAGTGCATATAGATTTTTGAAAGGTCCAAAGTCCATACTATATTTTTAGTGCCCCAAACATTTTGTTTGCCACAAAATTGTCATGGCAACTAAAGTTGTATAGATGTGGTGAACGAGAACAGCTGCAAAATTTTCTAAACTTCATCTTTCCAAACCAACCTTTTCAGGGTGGCAAGCCATGATGTTCCAATAGTTCTGTACATCTCGGGGGAAGTAGATGACTTGGTGCTGCAGTGGATGTCAAAAGGACCGTGGGATGGCAATGGTTTGGGCCCATAGAAAGTTGCAGTAGGAATAGCAGTAGCTCGTTAGTTGTAGGTGGCATGGATCCCGGCACCAACGTTGGCCTCAGCAGAGAGGTTCATGTATCTGGCCAGGGCTGTGTACGAACAGCAGCTGCTGCGGAGAACTCCTCAGCATGTTGCCGACTTCACTTTCATGATCGGCTCTCAGCCTGAGCAGCGTGGTGAAGGAAGTTAAGATAATCTTGCAAGATTTGAAACCGCAAGACTACCCCAAATTTTCTCCACTACATGGCTTGGAAAGAGCCAATCGAGGAAGTAAAATTAACAATATGTCCTTTTCAGCTCAGCAATGGTGAACACAAATCTTCGGGGACATGAAATCCCTGTCACCAGGGTGCAGTATCTAGGCACCATGGTGACCTGGCGCCCAGGATTTGTTGAACCCTGGTCTGAAGCATGTGTAAGTTTAAAGGGCGTGTGAGTGATGTCAGATGCTGAAACTTGGGGATTGAGATGACTGGAAGCCCCTGACACAGCTAACAGTGACACAGAGATCTTTGTTGGGGGATGAGGGTTTATGGAGAACTGAAGACTCTGGAAGACTGATCGCAAGGTGCTGCAGTAAGTATTATGAACTCTTACTTCAGCTGTAGAAAAGTGCTCTGTATGAATTCTGAATGTTTGAATCATGGATAAGCAATCCAGCTGTGCTGCTTTAGGCATAAAGAAGATTTTTTGGACACTGTTTAAAAAATGTTTGAGACTAAGCAAATAAAATTTAAAATATATAAGGAGTTTTTTCAGACCAGTGATGTTTGAATGACCACCATATCCCCTGAAGCCAAGGGAATTATCCTGAGCAATATAGAGGAAAGGGTAACATGGAGGTCTTTTTCTCCTTATGTAGAATTGGTGTGTAAAAAACATTTTTGTGAAGCCCCCTTTGATTGCCTTTTAAATATAGAATTAATTTGTGCCTCTTATTTATTTATTCTATCAACACCCGACCATGTTGAGATACCCATCTGTCATTGCTGAAACAATTTCTAAAGGAATCTGGGAAATCATTACTGACAGCAAATGGTACATAAATGTATTAATTTTATGTTTTTATATTTTACTATATTAGAGATTTTCTTTATTTCATTTTTGTTTATTTTATTTATTTAACATTTCTTATATACCACCTTTTTTCCATGGAGCCTACCAGATGTCTATTTATTTAACTAGGCTTTTTTTTACCACTTTTCTACCAGTCAAAGCAATGTACATTCAGGTACTATAGGAGACTAAAAAAACAACCAAAGTATCTGTAAATCGGAACGAAAAGAACAGATACCCAGACTGGCAGAGCTTTCAGGTTGGAAAAAACCCTTCCTTTATTGCCCCTACGCATTTCGGCCTATGGCCTTCCTCAGGGGGGGATATCTTGGGGGGTGCAAACCTAAAAACCCCCAAACATTAATAATTTAAAATAAATCACATAATAAACAGTACATTGCATAAAATCAAAAGGAAAATAAAGAAGAACATAACAGCTGGAAAAACCAAACTGCTAACATACATAATCACCCAATGTTGATCACAAAGATCAAATACAAATACATGTAAAGTGCTCTGAACTTATATACATTAACAACCAAATAGTAAATGAGATGAGGAAGACTTGACTAAAACCATAAATATGTTAAAGAACAGACAGCAAATGAGATGAGGAGGACACATAGCTAAAACCCATAAATATGTCTACCGATACCTTCTCTGTACAGGACCTCTGTTAAAAGGAGAACAGTTATCACTATAAAAGAATAAAAACCAATAAATAATGCACAATAGGTGAAATGATAAAATCAATACCCAAAAATAAACAATATGAATGCCATATAAAATCATTTATAAATAATCTGTTATAAAAGAATAAGACATACTCAAAAAGATATAATAATAATCCATTATAATTGATAAACACTTAAAATATAATGTCAGACGGGTGCCTGGGTGAGAATGTTCACAGTCTTGGCAAAGGCATATATCAATATGATTTGCAAGGGATTGTGGGAAATGTAGTCCATTCACACCAGACACAGCCGTTCACAATAATTAGTTGTGCTTGAGTGTAGAGCCAATAAGATATTTATTTATGGGGTTATTTCTCCCAACACAGATATGCTTGGTAGCACATAAAACAGGATACTTGCTTTCAGTGTTAAACTTAGAAAAACAAATCAGGAAAACAACAGCTGAACTTGTCAGGCAATCAAAGCAAAAGAATAAAGACCTGGTTGGTAACAAACTGGTCTTTTCTGTAGGCTCTAGCTAATATTTTCTTAGCAGTGCTTTAATCAACAAACAAAAACCCACAAAGTAGGGAAAAACTGTTCTTTTCAGGTTAATTTCTTATATCTTCACACATAGACTCAGAAGTGATTTCCTCAGAGCTCACAAGCAATTAGGTAAGGCTCAATTGCTAGCAGTTACCCAGCTGAAACCCCTTAGCTGGCTTGCTTTCTACTGCGTGGCTCAAATCCTACTCAGGAGCTTTTCTGAGTAGATTAAAGAACAAGTTTGTATTTCTTTGTGATGGTTGTTGTACTTTGTAACAGTAAATTACCAAAGGAGTTTAGACAGAGAGCAATCCATGTATTCACAGCCTGTGTCTATAACCTCTCCCCCTTCTTCAACAATCATGGGTTCAATATCATGGATTGGCACAGAGGAATTTCTCAATGGAGCACTCTCAGGAGAATACTTGTTTCCCTGCTGTCTTTCAAGGGTATAGCTAGGGCATAGATCAGTGTTCATACCTGAGCTTCCATTGCTGTTAGAGTTCCTCTCTAAATAGCCTGGCCAGTATGTAGTCCAGTTCTTATGTCCAGCCTTCCAATCCAGATCCCTGAACACTGGATCTCTCTTCACATACCTTCTGGCACGGGTCCTAGGGTCCCTTCCAAGTGCAGCCGTCTCCCTTACAGGTACCGTCTGGAGATTCCTGGCCCTGCAGCACCACTCCTCTGGCTTTCCCCAGTCCAATGGTGTATGCTTGCCTTTTGAATGCCTTCCAGTATACGTACTGCTCTGGACTCCTTTAGACCTCCCAAATGCTTTTCTCTTCTTTCTTCCAAAGGGTTTCTTGCCCTCTCTGTCCGTCCGCTCTGGCTTCTGCTTCTGATGATCCTCCAGATGATGAAGCTGTCCAAGATCATGAAGATATCCAAGCTGATTCTGAGGATCTCCCAGATGAAACTGAGGATGATTCTCTGTAGAATAAACTCTACCTTTATTCTGCTTAGATGAGTGCTCCACCCTAGCACAGCGCAGCTGTGCTGAATCAGGCCCTGCCCTTTGAGATGAGTGCTTGGGGATTACCTCATAGCCCTCCTGATTGAACACACGTTTTCCCCCTTCAGCTCCTCTAATGGCTGTTGGAAACCTGGTGCATTCTGGGACTGGTAGTCTTTTATGGAAAAATTCTGTTTTCTTATTTCTACCAGAACTGACAGGTTGCTTGTTCAGAGTCACTTCACCTTTACTATAGCTCCTTCCTGAGCTATGATAAGCTTACTTATCACAATAAATACAATATAGATGTCTTTATATTAGTGCCCTAATGCCACAAACATAGATAATTGCAACATGATATATAAAACAGCTTTAAAAATGAAGAAGACCATGATAAAGGAGGAGCACTACAATAACCAGCAGGGAAATTTCTTAATTTCTTACTTATTGTGCAAGAAAAAAGATGTTTAATAAATAATGTTGTGCCAATTATTGAATCTCCAAGAAATCTTGCCCAAATGAGACTGAATAAAAATAATTATCATAACGTGCTGAGAACTTTTTTCTTGTTATTCTCTAATGCACTATAGTGATTTCATACATTATAATGGTGAAAGAGTATGAAATGTGTATATAGTATGAGAAGGTTGTTATGTCCAAATATCAATGCCTTAAAAATCAAAATGAAAAGACCGGCCACGTCGGCATGTACTCGCTGGACCGAATAAGTAAAGGTGGTAATAAATTGTCATGTTGTACTGACAAATATTTATTATTCTCTACTGCCCTGCAAACTGCCATAACACCAGAATGATAAAATGAGTATAAATTTTTGGGTTGGGGAGAAACATTATATGCAAATAACAAAGCGTTAAAAACAAATAAACTAACGACGTCGGCATTTCTTGCTAAACCGAATGAAAATACGAACGTGAATGCTTCAGTGTAGATCATGTTAATGATAAATCAAACAGTGATATTTAATGAATAATATAATAGGAGTATAATACCAAACCAACAATGTGTCTGCAAGTGAGAAAAAAAAGAGGCAGTACTGTTATTTGGTTTGGCATGGCAATGCCGCCATAAGAAAAAGATCCAACTTTTTATTGTCCACATAAAATATACTTTGCATCCAATTACATATTATAGATATCTTAGATATTGTTACGTACCATCAAAGTTATTATTCTATATGCAGTGACTCGGTTCGAAAGAACTTGTTGAAAGAGCTGAGTACGCCATAGCAGACACAGCCATACATGATATTCACGATGTGCTCACAAGCACCAGTACTAACGATATATACTAATTATGGTGCTTTTAAAAATAAAAGAAGAGAAGAAAGATGATAAATCTTGCGATTGATCGTGAACAGAAACTGCTATCTTACTGCAATCTTGAACGTTGTCTGCATAACAGTGGTAAGGTCCAAAATGAAAGTCTGTCTGTGTTTAACGGCGTTTTCCCGCCATACAGAGGTGAAAGGTTATATATTAAAGGTTATATACATGTTACAAATTTTACAAAGGAAAAAATAATAATAAAAGACAAATCATAGAGATGTTAAGAAAATCGAGACCGCAACAGCGGATACAGCCATGCATAATATGTATAACATACTCTAAGACAATAGTCCAAAAATATATATATATATATTTGTGATGTTTTGGTAATGAAATGAGAAAAGGATAGTAAATCCTGTAATAGAACGTGAACAGGAACAACCATCCTACACAGTCTTAAACGTTATCTACACAGCAGTGGTAGAGTCCAAACTAAAGATTTATTTGTGCTGAGCGGCGTTTTCTCGTCGTACAGATATGAAGTTATACTTCAGAGGTTATATCCGTATTACAAATTTACAAAAAAAGAAAATAAGAACCAATTATGAGAATTCATGTTCCTTGTACATTTACAGAAAATGATAAAAAATGAAAATCCAAGAGAAAGGAGGGGAGGGGGAAGGAAAGAAAGGGGAGGGGGAAGGGGGGAGAGAGGATGAAGGGAAGAGGGAAACGGAGGGGGGGGGGGGGAAGGGGGAGGAGGGCTAACAATCTGTTTTGGGGGTTTTTTGTACCTGAGGCAACGGAGGGTTAAGTGGCTTGCCCAAGGCCACAAGGAGCCCCTGTGGGACTAGAAACACCAGGCCTTCCAGCCCAAAGTTGCTGTCCTCTGGTGGGATTCGAGCCCCTGGCCCTTTGGCCCAAGGTAACTTGCCTGAACCACTAGGCAACTCCTCCCTCCATGTCTGTCTGTTTCCCCCGGAAAAAGTATTGTCAGACGGCTGCCTAGGGTGAGAACTTACACAATCTTGACGATGCATATATTCATATGATTCTTGCAAGGTATTGTGGGTATTGTAGTTCATTCACTCCCAAACACAGCTGATGACAATAATTTGAGTTGTGAAACCAAGTGGTAAGATCAATAAAATACTTCTTTTATTGATGGGGTTTAATTCACCCAGCACATGTATGCTTGATAGCACTATAAATGAGGTTACTTGCTTGCAGTGTTTAAATGGATAACAAAAAGTCACAAAGTAAACCAGAAAACAACCTTCAGCTTGTCAGGCAATTAGCTAATGTTTTCTTAGCAAATAATTACCAAATACAAAGGCACAAAGTAAAGAATAAACTTTGCTGGTTAGGTTAACTTCTGCTTATTTTCCACGCCGATCTCAGCAGGGATTCTCCCTTGCTCACACCCACAATCAGGTGCAGCCCTAATTACTATCAATGGACCAGCTGAAAGCCTTTAGCTGGCTGGCTGCTACTGTGTGAGCCCAAATCCTGCTTTAAGAGCTGTTTGCAGTGGAAATAAGGAACAAAGTTAGGTTTCTTTGTGATGGCTGATGTGTTTGCTCAGAGAAAACTAGTAATAGCATTTAGATAGAGAACAGTCCATATAAACTGTATTTTCATCTGCTGTATCAATCAGCATATGGTCACTATCATACATTGGCACAGACGAGTCTTTCATTAAGGCACTATCATGAGAATGCTCATTCCCTTGCTGCCACTCTCTATTATAGATAGGGTCTGGATCAGTGTTCATACCTGAGCCTCTCCTGCTATCATTATTCCTCTCTGTATAGCCTGGCCAATATGTAATCCAATTCTGATGTCCAGCCTTCCAATCTTGATCCCTGGACACTGGATCTTCTCTCACATACCTTCTGGCCTTGGTCTGAAAGTCCCTTCCACATGCAGTCTTCTCTCTTCCAGGTAGCCACTGGTGATTCCTATCTCTGCCACTCCATTCCTCTGGCTGAATCCAGTCCAATGGACTCTGCTGGCTTTTTGGAATACCTCCCAGTATGAGTACTGCCTTGGAATCTCCCAGACCTTCCAATGGCCTTTCTTCTCTTCCTTCCAGAGAGTTTCCTTCTCTCTCTATCCGCGTGGCTTGGCTTCTGTTTCTCCAGGTGATACTGGTGCTTGAGCTTGTAGCCGTTGCTGTCTCTGTATCTCTTCCTCCCTCTGTAGCTTAAGCTCTCCCTGAAGCTGGGCTGGAGCTTGTAGTAACCGTTATCTGAAGAATAAGCTCTATTCTTATTCTGTCCTAATGTGTGCTGCTCCCTAACACAGCGCAGCTGTGTTGAATCAGGCCCTGCCCTTTGAGATGAGTGCTTAGGGATTACCTCATAGCTCTCTTGATTGCACACACATTCTCTCACTTCAGCCCCTCTCATGGCTGCTGGAAACCTGGTGCATTCTGGGACTGGTAGTCTTTTATGTGAAAACTCTGTTTTCTTGCTTCTACCAGAACTGACAGGTTGCTTGTTCAGAGTCACATCATCTTTTCTATAGCTCCTACCTGAGCTATGATAAGCTTCCTTATCACAGTATCCATCGTTTGAGTTTTTTACTCTTCTTCTCCAATCTTGCAGCGGTACTCTTCCTGCCCCCGAGTACGCTGCCTCAGCATCGCTTCTTGGGTCTGTTTTTAAATTTTCTCTCTTTTCCTTGTAAGCACCTTTTTTTGCCATCGGCAAAGTCTCAGGTTTTTGACCTAGCTGGGGCCTTTTTTTCCCCCCACGGCCTCCAATGGCTTCAAGAAGTGTGATTGGTGCTTGAGGGTCATGTCCCTCATCAACACGCACGACTGCTGCCTCCATTGCCTTGGGCCAGACAGACTGAGCAGGGTCCTCCAGCTAGATGAGTGGCGGCTAGATCCCAAAGTGGCCAATTGGCTCTTCCAACTCTGGGGTGCCCCACTAGTGGATCTCTTTGCCAGCCATGACAACTCCCAGTTGCACCTCTTCTACTCCCAGCAGCCCCACTAATCCCGGGTGGCTGCGGATGCATTCCATCTGTATGCCTTCTCACCCACACCATTGATTGCCAAGACCCTCTTCAGTGCTCTTGGCAACAGGGCATCGCTCATCCTGCTGGCCCCATAGTGGCCCAGGCAACCATGGTTCGCATTGCTTCTACACTTGATGGCGGAGCCCCCCCATCTCCCTGGGAAGTGCCCCGGGGTTATTGTCTCAGAAGGAGGGCTCCGTCCTGGCACCTTAATATGAGGTTCCTGTCGCTGACAGCTTGGCTGCTGAGAGGGTAGTCTTGGCCTCTTAGAACCTCGCGGGGGAGGTGGAGGAGGTCCTTTTAACCTCCCGTAAGACATAGTGATGGATGAACCCATTCTTGTGCTCTGTGCAGCTGCTCCTGCAATACCTATTTCATTTGTCGCAATCTGGGCTCAAATCCAATTCCGTCAGGGCACACCTGAGTGCTCTTGCGGTGCACCACCACCCTATCGAGAGCAAGTCCCTCTCTGTGCAGCCTCTTGTGACCTACTTCCTGCGGGGTCTCCTGTTGTCTAAGCTCCCCATCTGCCCACCAGCATCAAAGTGGGACCTCAATGTGGTGCTAGCGCAGCTCACTGGTCCACCATTCGAGTCCCTGGCTACCTGCCACTTGAGGTATCTCTCATGGAAAGTCATCTTCCTGGAGGCACTCACATCCACTCGCAGGGTCAGCGAGCTCCAAGCCTTGGTAACAGAGCTGCCCTACACCAGGTTTTACAAAAACAGGTCGTTCTCCACACTTACCCCAAATTCCTCCCGAAGGTGGTATCCCCATCTGCTCCCCACCTTCTTTCTGCGGTCTCACACCAGCAGGGCAGAGGCCGTCCTCCATACTCTGGATTGTAAGAGGGCCCTGTCCTTCTACCGTCAATGTACCCAGGGCCACCACAAAGCTTCACAGTTTTTTGTTTCCTATGACCCCCAGTAGACTACGGGACGTAGTGACCAAGCAGATTCTGTTCACCTGTGTGGTGGACTGCATTACCCTCTCCGAACAGGGTGGGTTATCACTGGAGCACTGGGTCATGGCGCACAGCTTCAGGGTCATGGTGGCCTCTGTGGAAAGCCTGCATTCCATCCTGATGACAGACATCTGCCAGGCCACCACCTGGTCTTCAGTACATACCTTTGCAGCTCATTACTGCCTGGAAAGGGAGTCCCGACGGGACAGTGCCTTCGACCAGGCCGTATTCCGTAATCTGTTCGGGGTTTAGGCAACTCCTACCCTCTGACCCTTCTGTGTTCAGGCTACCGGAGTGTTGGTTCCTCACTGGATATATGGGTCTTTCTGAAGTCTGTATCCCTGGACTCAATTGCTGCTGCTCACTGCTCCCCTTGGGGGCATCTGTGTTTTTCTACGGGCTTTCAGTAACCTGTAGCTAGGGAGTCCCATATGTGAGGACTGACTTTTTGCTTGTTCCCTGAGAAAGTGTAGTTACTCACCTATAACACATGTTCTTCAGGGACTGCAGGAATCAGTCCTCACACCTTCCCTTCTCCCCGTGGAGTTGCTTCTCATCATTTTTGCCGTCTTTAGCTATGTCATCTGATTGAGGCAAGATGGCACCCTTGGGCGAGAAGAGGACCACGCATGCATGGTGACATCTCCCAAAGGCTTTCTTTGAAAGCTGGGGAGATGCTTCTGAGAGGGCTCCGTCAGCACCAAATTCACCCATATGTGAGGACTGATTCCTGCTGTCCCCAGGGAACAACTGTTACAGGTGAGTAGCTACGCTTTCACCACTTATGTCTGTCTTACCATGCTTTAGTCCCCAGTTTTGTGACGTTTTTCATCCTGATTAGATTGTAAGTTCTGGTGAGCAGGGACTGTGTCTTACATCTATATGTACAGTACTGCATATACTTTGTAGCACTATACAAATGATTGATAGTAGTAATAGTAGTAACAAAACCTTATCATGAGTGTTCAGGCCACCAATTAGATTTCCATTTATGGCAGTTAAAATTATATAAACTCAACTTGGAATTATTTGCTCATATTTTAATAGGTAAACTAATAGCAGGGCTATACTTTTTAAAGAATAATAATTAGAACAAATTTTTGAAGTCTGTGACATATATTATATTTTTGTAAATGTGCTTTTTTCTCAGCCCTCTCCCTGCCTCCAGCTTCTCTGACTGTCACGTATATCTACAAAACTATTCCTCTAATCGATCTTTACATTTCCCAAGGAACATGCTCATGAGCTTGCAGCTCTAATGCTCGAGTATTTCTGGGCCAAGCATCAGGCAACAAAATATAAGCTATAAATAGATTTTTCTAAGATGATTATGAATGTATATGAAACATGCATAAATGGACTGTGGCCAGGGTTAAAGTCCTAATAATTGGCACTACTGCTTACAAGTTTCAAATTTGTGCTGATTCAGCTTCTTTTGATGTTCATTTTTCATGAAACTTTCTAAAGTAAACTAAATACATCCTCCAAAGAGAAGTCAATGGAGTCCTTATTGCACAACTATCAGTACCCCCCTGAAGCTAGATTTCAAAAATGCTGACTTATAAATGGGAAGTGAAGGAGGAGCTAGCACGGTGGGAGGAGTAATGCTATACAAATGATCAGCAGTAGATAAGGGAAGAGGAAAGACAGTCGTCTAAATGAAAGAAGCCATAACAAGGGTAACACTTCTATATGTAAGGAAAGTATATAAAAGCAAGAAGAAAAGGAAACCGATATGGTTCTCCAAAGAAGTGGCTGCAAAAATAAAGGCAAAAGTGGCAGCATTCACAATTTTCAGAGCATCACAAAAAGAGGAACACAGAAAAGAATACCAGATAAAGCTGAGAGAAGCAGAGAGAAATCAGGATGATAGCAAAAGCACATGTGGAAGAAACAATGGCTATAGATATGAAGCAAGGTGACAACTTTTTTCAGGTATATTGGGGAGAGGAGGAAGGCCAGGCCTCACTTGGTTTGCAGCT
Source organism: Ichthyophis bannanicus (assembly GCA_033557465.1). NCBI lineage: Eukaryota > Metazoa > Chordata > Amphibia > Gymnophiona > Ichthyophiidae > Ichthyophis > Ichthyophis bannanicus. The sequence goes on along the minus strand of CM066050.1, from coordinate 121,596,903 downwards.
TGTTGTGCTGTGAGGGCTTCTCTGCATCAAGGATGCTGAGAGCTAAGCTATTGGTAGCTTAACTACTGGACAGCAGCAGAATGGGACGATGTTGGCAGCGGAGGATCACATTTCTGTGGCAATGGCAACAACACTAGAATTACCTGCGCAGAAGAAAGGCTTGGCAATCTACTTCTGTAGCTCGCCATAAAAACCCAATGGAGAGTCACAACAAAACAAATTGCACTATAGTGCTGGAAGATGAGACCACCAGATCAGAAGGCACTCAACTAGCTACTGGGGATGAGCTGAAGACTTTTCTGAGCAAAGCCAGCATTTATGATGTGGTTGGATCGAAGCCCATGGGACATCTGACTGCTGATATAGCTGCGCATGAAAAGATTGAAAAGCTGCAAAGATGTCTTACATACTGGGACATGGAACGTACAAAGCATGAACTAAGGAAAGTTGGAGATGGTCAATAATGAAATGGAATGTATACAACTCAATTGCTGGGTGTCAGCGAACTGAAATGGACTGGCATTGGGCATTTTGCATCTGATGATCACATGGTATACTATGCTGGAAATGAAAGACAAAAAAGAAATGGTATTGCATTTATAATTGAGAAGAAACACGCAAGACTGTAATGAAATACATGCAATCAGTGAATACTTAATTTCTATTTGTCTACAAGAAATACCCATCAATACAACTATTATTCAGGTATATGCCCCAACAGCTGCAGAAGAGGAAGAAGTTGATGAGTTCTATGAACAAGTACAAGCTGAAATTCACAGTACATGCAAACAAGATATCTCAATAGTCATGGGTGACTGGAACATAAAGTTGGCAACAAAGAAGAAAGCAAAGTGATTGGAAAATATGGACTTGGCAACAGAAATGAAGCTGAAGAAAGACTGATAGAATTCTGCAAGACCAATGATCTATTCATCTCAAACACCTTCCTCTACAAACACAAGCAGTGACTGTACACATGGACTTCACTCAGTGTATTGTACAAAAATCGAATTGACTTCATCTGTAGATAACAACGGAAAAGTTCTATAACGTCAACAAAGACAAAACCTGGAGCTCACCGTGGTACAGATCACAAACTTATAGTATGCAAACTCAAGCTAAAGTTGAAAAAGAGCAAGCCACTCATGAATGCAGCAAAATATGACCTTGAGAATATATCACCAGAATTTAAAGACTGCCTGCAAAAGGATTTGCTGCTTTAGATAGACATGACAGAGTTCCAGAAGAGTTATGGGATGACGTCAAGAAGGTTGTGCTAGAAGAGAGTGAGAAGCCTCTACAAAACGTGAAAAAGCAAAAACAGCCAAAACGGATGACTGAAGAAACTCTGAAAATTGCCCAGAAACATAGATAAGCTAAAACCAGAGAAAGAGAGGCAATCGCAGAACTTAACAGAGATTTCCAACTTGTAGCAAGACAAGACAAAAAGAAGTATTACAGTGAAGCATGCAAGGAAATAGAAGCAGAAACTATTAGAGGAAGAACAAAATCAGGTTTCCTAAAGCTAAGAGAGTTAAAGAAAAAATTCCAGCCTCGAACTGGAATGCTACAAGATGCTGAAGGATCCATGTTGAATGATGCTGAGAAGAGCAAGAAAAGGTGAAAAGAATATACAAAGTCATTATACCATAAAAATCAAGTGGACCAACAGCCATTTCAACCTGTATCTTATGATCAGGAATCATTGATGATGAAAAAAAGTCGAAGAAGCATTGAAAGCTGATACCACATTACTGGCTGAAAGTGAAGACGATCTGAAACATCTGCTTCCCAAAATCAAGGAGCATAGTCTTAAAATGAGCCTGCACTTTAGAGTAAAGAAGACAGAAATCTTGACAACTGGCAAAATCAACAAGTTCATCATTGATGGAGAAGAAATTGAAATAATTGACAACTTTAACCTACTTTGTCATTTCTTTGTTGGTTGTTGAACCAACGACTCTTGGCAGAATGGCTATGAAGGACCTAGACAAGATTCTCAAGAGCAAAGATGTCTCTCTCCATACAAAGATTCAACTTTTCCAAATCATGATATTTTCAATAACATATGGATGCGAAAGTTGGACAGTGAAAAAGAGAGACAAGAAGAAAATTGAGGCCTTTGAATCATGGTGCTGGCAATGAATATTGTGTATACCATGAACTGCTTGAAGAACAAACCAGTCAGTACTAGAGGAGATCAAACCTATACTTTTTCTTTAGAAGTTCAGATGAAAAGACTTCGACTTGCATACTTTAGACATATCATGCAAAGAGAGAGATTGTTAGAGAAAGACATCATGCTTGGCAAGGTAGAAAATCAATGAAAAAGAGGAAGGCCAGCACCGAGGTGGATCGATACAATAACAGCAGCTGTGGGTGCCACTCTATCAACAATGAGCTGTCTGACTGAAGACCGAACACAGTTTAGGACAACTATCCAGAGGGGTCACTATGAGTTGATACCAACTCGCTGGCACTGAATAACAAAAACAAGGAAAGCCAGATGTGGAATTGCAAGACTCAAAGTTGCTGAGGATAAATTTGTGGAAAGTGATAAGGAAAAAATGGAATTTCTAAACAAATACTTCTATTCTGTCTTCACAAAAGAAAATCCTGGAGAAAGGCCACACGTGACTGACAAAGGTACTAAGGGGAATGGAATAGATGTAACATCATCCACAGAAGAAGATGCTTATGAACAGTTTGCAAAACTGAAAATGGACAAGGCCATGGGACTGGTTCAGAGAGAAACATAGAAAAATGACGACATAAAAAGACCACATGGCCTATCTAGTCTGTCCTTCCATATCAACAACTACAACAGTCCCCTCTTTTCCTTTAGAGATCCTCTGTGTTTGTTCCATGCTTTTTTGAATTCTGATACAGTCCTCATCTCTACCATCTCCAGATCCACTACTCTTTCCGTAAAAAAAATATTTCCACATATCGCTCTTGAATCTATCCCCTTTCACCCTCATCCCATGTCCCCTCATAACAGAGCTTGCTTTCAGTCGAAAGAGGCTCTTCCCCTGTGCATTTATGCCATGGAGGAATTTAAACGTCTCAGTCATATAACCTCTATTCCGCCTTTCCTCTAAGGTGTACATATTAAGATCCTCATAGGCTTTATGACAAAGACCACTAGCCATTTTAGTAGCCACACTCTGTACCGACTCCATCCTGTTTATATCCTTTTGAAGGTGCGGTCTCCAGAATTGCACACAATACTCCAAATGAGGCTGCACCAAAGACTTATACAGAAGCACTATCGCCTCCTTTTTTTCTGCTAGCCATTCCTCTTCCTATGCACCCAAGCATCCTTCTAGCTTTTACTATCGCCTTTTCTACCTGTTTAGCTATTTTAAGATCATCAGACACAACCACACCGAGGTCCCGCTCTTCTTTAGTGGACAAAAGTACTTCACCCCCCCAGGGCCGGATTTACCTTGAGTGAGGCCCTACACCAACAAAAATTGTGGGCCCCCAGCAGGGACGGCCCAAGGGGGGTGTGGGGCCTCATTTGCATAAGAGGCCTCATTTGCATAAATATTTGCATAATGTTACCATATACTAACTTTTAGTAAACATGCCTCTTAATGAGTGTATGGATAAAGAAAGACTAAAAGATTTCTACATTACTATAATCTAGTGCCAACTGCCAGACACATTAGGAACTACTACAAACACTGCCCATTTAGAACCCATAGCAAACCCGCCGTATCCTAACAGCACTACCAGGACTCACAAAGCACCATACTCTACCAATCAAAAGGCAACACTGCAAATATTAAACCAATACATTTCAGAGAACAACAATACATGACCTACTGGGGAAAGAGAACAAGTGGCAATGTCAAATAGGAATTATATAAACAGAACACCTCAGCTCAGTTACACATGCAGAACATAGACCATCACCAAACAAGTAATCACAATTTAGAAACAGGAAGACAATAATTAAACTGGGAATCCCAAAAGCCAAACTTGGAATGTACAACACTGTAGAAATAAAACTATACATTAATTTGCTCTTGTACTAAACAAAGCGCAGACGTTAATGATGCACATTTACCAGAGCTGACATATTCCAATTAATAGATTCAAAATAAAGAGATATTTTTCTACCTTTTGTGCATTTTTTTCAGCTGCAATTGCTCCAGCCACTTTCTTCTGGTTTCTTCGTGTCTTCTGCTAACTCTCCATCGTCTGCTGTCCATTTGTCCTTTCTTCTCTCTTCTAGTTTTTTTCCATTCTCTCTCTCTCTCTACATCTGCTTTAACATACTAATCTTTCTCCTTTTGCTCTTTCCTCATTCCTATTTCATCCACTCAAATTTTACCCCTCCATCCTCAATCCCCACTTACTCTCCCAATACCCGGCCAATTGTAGATTTTTTATCCCTCCCACACAAAATATTTTTCCCTTCTCCATTTTACTCTTCCAGCCCCATCCCATTCTAATCCTCCCCCAACATCAGCTCCCTTCTAGTTCCAGCCTCAGCCAGCATCCATTCCCTTCTAGTCCCTGCATCAGCCCATTTCCAGTCCTAGCCACCCATCAGCCCATTTCCAGTCCTAGCAACCCCCCAACCCAATACCAGTCCTAGCCCCCCCCATCAACCCACTTACAGTCCTAACCCATCAACCCATTTTCAGTTTTAGCCCCCCTATAACCCATTTCCAGTCCTAACCCCCCATCAGCCCACTTCCAGTCCTAACCCCATCAACCCATTTCCAGTCAGCCCCCCATAGCCCATTGCCAGTCCTAACCCCCCCCCATCAGCCCACAGCCCATTAACAGTCCTAACCCCATCAGCCCACCGCCAGTGTTAGCCCGCCCCATCAGCCCATTTATAGTCCTAGCCCCCCCCATAGCCCATTACCAGTCCTAACCCCCTCCCAACAGCCCACAGCCCATCACCAGTCCTAACCCCATCAGCACCCCTCCAGTCTTAACCCCCCAGCCCATTTCCAGTCCTAGCCCCCCCATAGCCCATTACCAGACAGCCCCCATCAGCCCACAGCCCATATCCCATTACCCGTTCTAAACCCCCCCCACCAGCCCCCAGCCCACCTCCAGCCTTAACCCCCCCAGCCCATTTCCAGTCCCAGCTCCCCCCCAATAGCCCATTACCAGTCCTACCCCCCCCCCCAATCGGCCTAAAGTAACATTTAATAAAAAAAAAAAACGCTGGTTGCTACCGCTGCAGCAGCATGGACCGACCCGCGGGGCCCCCTCTGCCCGGTTGAGGGGGCCCCGTGGGTCGGTCCATGCTGCCGCGGCAGCAGAGGGGGCCCTGCAGGAACAGTCCATGCTGCCGTGGCGGCAGCCAGCGTTTCTTTTTTTAAATTTAATTTTAAGGCGGCTATTTTTGTGGGCCCTTGTCAGCTGTGGGCCCTACGCCACGGCGTAGGTGGCGTATAGGTAAATACGGCCCTGCACCCCCCTTACTATATTGCTCCCTTGAATTGCTGCAGCCCAAATGCATGACCTTGCATTTTTTAACATTAAATCCCAGCTGCCAAATTCTAGACCATTCTTCAAGCTTAGCTAGATCCTTCCTCATGTTATCAACACCTTCCTGGGTGTCTACTCTATTGCAGATTTTGGTATCATCTGCAAAAAGGCAAACCTTACCCAACAGCCCTTCCGCTATATCACTTTTAAAAAGTCAGTAGACTATTATTAAGGGACATGTGGCAAAAGCCACTGCTTATTCCTGAGAGTAGGTAGCATGGAATCTACTAAGAGATTTGTGACCTGGCTTGGCCACTGTTGGAAAAAGGCTATTGGGCTTTGTGGAACTTTGGTCTGACCTAGTATGGCAATTCTTATGTTCTTTTGTCACTGGTACCCACATTCACCATAGCAGCTGGCTGCAATCTAGCACCCTCTAAGAACTTATCTAGGTAACACACATAAGATTCAGTACTTTGGCAACAAACAGGCAGGTTACTAACACCCACCCAAAAAAGTCAGAAGAAAACAAATCAAAAAATGTAATCTCCTGGTCAGTAACTTTACTCAGATGAAGGTCTGGTGTGCCAGTGTTACATGAACAGAAGCTGAGTATTTCCACGCAGACTCTTGGTTTTCAAATATGGAGAGTAATTTGACCCATACTGCTTTTTCTTCTGCTACAAGAACGTTATTCAGAAGTAAAGCTGTTATTTCCATAAGTAAAGTTGTTAGGTGTTCTTTCTGAAAATAGCAAAAAGATCATTCGATGGACTCATCATATTGAGCTGCCTGTCTCTCTCGGACCTTTTACTTCAGTATTGCAGTAGTAGTTGCATGGGCGTGCTGTGCCAGGGTTGAAAGAGAAGGCATTTGCAGCCTGAAGGCCCAGGAAAGCAACTACATGGGGCACTGTAGTAGGAAGACAAAGACAGTGAGATGCCATTCTCATATGAAGCTCACAGGCCTGGGACAATGAGGGACTGCACACACTGGAGACAGAGTAATTCATGCTATTGACCAGATAGACCTGCCTATGTAGCCCAGCAGAAGACTGGAGTCTCTTTGCTGACTCTGACCACAGTAGAAAGGAGAGGCAAAGATTCAATATGGCTGCTGCCTTGGGCCACGCAGAATGGGTGAGATTGAATAGAGAAGAGAGGAGTCTTCAACCCAGTAATGGGCAGAAAAATGAAGATGGGGCTCAGGGACACATTGCTGGACTGCAGCCCAACACAAAGAGGCTTGGGGGAAGGAATAGCAACTTCTCTGTACCACCACAGTGAGAAGCATCTTTGCAGCTTGTTAGACTTTTAGCACTGGGGGTTATCAAGAAAGGCAGAAGCTATCAACTTAACTAGTCAGAGAGACAGACACTTGGCATGAATTCCCGGGGATTGGATCAGATTAAACTAGGAACGGTGGCCGCACTCATGCACCTCTAATATTCATCTTTTCGTTCAATGCAGGTATCATATTAAAAGATTTTGATGTGCGGTGCCTCTACGCGTTTTTTGACATGATTAAAATTGCAAGGGCCATATGAAGTATGTGGGCTGTTATGGTGATTAAAAACAAAGAAGAGGATGCTAAGGCCTTTATTCTTGTTATTCATGAGAAAAAATATATATCTCCGTTTTACTACACAGACGTTCCACCGATGGTTTAGTGCTTCGGCATAATTGTATTCTCCTGAATGCTGAAAGCAAAAGAACAGGAAATGAGGTGTTTGGAAGTAAAATTTCAAAAGGCATGAAATTATTTAACTGTATGTAGTCGGTGGGAATAACACAGGTACACTAAAAAATTTTTTTTTAAACTGCCTCTAATGTTTCAATTGATTTTTACGTTTTTTGGTGTGCTGAATCCAAATCTGGTAACCAATTTGCTCCATCACGTACAGATTTTTTGCTACATTGGGTTAGCAGTTTGAGGTGAACGTTTCAGATTGAGTGCAATCGAGATAAAAGTTTCTTGGATGAATTCTTTATACTAATTGTTTAGTAGTTATTCAAATAAGAATAAAGAAAATTGTAACAAGGCAGCACATAAGAATAGAGTAATGTCAACAAAACACACTGTGATGGTAGCAAAATTGTCTGCACTTAAAACAGCCACATACATGTGCACAAACATTGAGCATATAAGAGCGAGGTTAGACACAAAGCAAAGCAAAGAAATGTGCAAAAAATGTTGTACAGGTATGTATGTAAGAATAGAAAACGCAAACCGCACCATTGCAATACATGAAGACAAACACCCGATGGTGTGAAAATAAAATTCTAATAAATGAGATCCGACACTGTGGTAATAACTAGCAAATTTTTATTTCAAAGTTTAGTAAAAACACGATATTTGTCAACACAGTTTAGATTTTAAAGTCATTCTTGGGTCAATCAATCTCCTGGTGGGCCCGTTTCTTCTTCCCCCAAATGCTTCTCTTGGTGCGCTGCTTGGCGTATTTTTCATCTGGGGTTTCCCGCAGCAGCAACCAGCAGAAATCAGCCATCATAGTGGTGTTCCATCTTCCTTGGTACCTTCTCTCTGCGTCCTTGATGTCCTGGTGAAACCTTTCACCTTGTTCTTCACTGTACGCCCCCAAGGTTTCGGGAAAGTAGTTCACATGGGAGTGCAAGAAATGGACTTTCAGGCTCATGTTACAGCCTTGTTCTTTGAAGGCATTGAGCATCCTGGCAACAATATCCTTATAGTTCTCATCCCGCCTGTTCCCCAAGAATTTGAGAACAACATCCTTGAAGGAATCCCAGGCTTCTTTTTCCTTCTCAGACATCGTTTCAGCGAATGCTCCATCTGAAATGAGTTTCCTTATATCAGGGCCAACAAACACTCCTTCCTTTAGCTTTGCTTCAGAAAGTCGGGGGAACTTTGAGCAAAGGTACCGAAAGCACTCACCATCTTTTGGAAGGGACTTGATGAATTGCTTAATGAGACCCAACTTAATGTGGAGAGGTGGTAATAGAATTTTATCACGAGGTACCAAGCTCTCATGAAGAACATTTTTCTCACTGGGTCTCAAATACTCCCGAATTGGCCAGTCTTTTTTCCCCCAGTGTAGGTCGCGGGCCCGGCTATCCCACAAGCAAAGGAAGCAGGGATATTTGGTGAAACCGGATTGCTGCCCTAATAGCATGGATAGAATTTTAAAGTCTCCACAAATCATCCACTTATGCTCAACATAACAAATCTTCTGAAGAATCAGGGCCAAATTCTCGTATTTTTCTTGGAGAATAACAGAGTGAGCAATAGGAACTGAAGCAAATGTGTTGCCATTATGAAGAAGAACACCTTTTATGCTGTCTTTTGACGAATCAATGAACAGCCGCATTCAGCAGGATCATACTTGATTTTAAACTTTTCCATCACTCCGTATATATCGTTGCAAAATACCAAATCTTCCTCTTTGCTGAAATACTTCAAAAATTGTGTCTCGCGGTTGCGGTACCAATAAAAAGTTGTTCCTGGTGACAATAGATTTTTCTGTTTAAGCCGAGAACCTAGCAGTTGGGCAGCATCTTTTGGGAGTCCTAAATCCCGGACTAAATCATTCAATTCAGCTTGAGAGAAAAGTTCAGGTTTCGGATCTGGTTCAGTTTCAAACTCGGAAGTACTGGACTCATCGGGAAAAGTCATCTGATGAGTCTCATCATGATCAGAACCGTCCACACAAATATGATCCAAAGATTTTGGTGGTTCAGGCACAGGTACTTCATTGCTATGAGGCATAGGCCTAATTGCTGAGGGAAGGTTGGGGTAACTTATTACGTTCTTATTTTTTAAGTTGTATCCCTTCACAATGCAAGAGCAAAAATAGCAGTCACTGCTGTGGTCTCTTTGTTCACGCCACATCATAGGTATTCCGAAACGAAATGCTTGTTTTTTACCTTTCATCCATAAGCGTAGATCTTCCTCACATGTCTTGCACACTTTGCGAGGAGCCCACGGTTTGTCTTGATCGCCTAACTTCAAACCGAAATAGGCGAAATATACTTTTTTAATAAATGCAGAAATGTTCCTCTGCCGCTTTTTCACGGTATATTCCCCACAAATAAAACAAAAACTGTCCGGAGAGTTGACGCAACCTCTGGCTCTGTGAGCCATCACAAATACACAGCACTGCAAACTACAACTGTAGTGAACCACTTCGGAATAAAGCTGGATTACGACTGAGCAAACAAAAGGTAATAATGAACTTGCAAGAAACTGAAATTTGACAGGAACGTTCATGTCGCAACCACCGTGTTTGAGTGAGCGAACGAGGCGAGGCGAACAGGAAAGAACATGCGCCAGCGCGAGTACTGGATTTAGCCCCCCGCCTCCCAATTGTCCTGTTAATGTATAAAATGAATACAAAACACTCTAAAATATCATGAGGGAGTGTTTCTAGTTAGTTAACCATTACAACCTCTATTTTGGGCCAAGAAAATAAACTGCAGTCGGCTAAAAAAAATTATGTGAACATTCCTTATATGGGTAAGAAATCTAATTTTGCAAGAAAACGTGACGTGATGGAACATTTTGGCTATTTTTCCTGGATTCAGCACCCCAAAATCTATAGGAATCAGTTGCAAAACTGGAGGCAGTTTTTTGGTAGTGTACCTGTGTAATGAATAAGATAGTTGCTTGTGTTTAACGTTTTAGGTCTTCATTGGGTGAAAAAGCTTCCCCTTAACTCCCATATATCATTGTGGTCAAGCTGTTTGTCAGAAATAACTGTTGATTGGGTGTATAAATATTGTAGGATGACAACTAGTTTTACCATATTTAGTCATTCATGATTAATGTATATAGCAAAATTGTACCAAGTTAACAAATGTTCCATGTAAATCAGCTAAATTGTACCTAGTTAACAAATGTTCCATGTAAAACAGACTTGTAAATCTGTTCATTCCTTGTTCATTGTAAACCGCACCTGATCTGTGGAAGGTAGCGGTATATAAGCAACTGTTAAATAAATAAATAAAAATAAAATAAATAACTAGAGGCATGTTTACTAAAGGGTGTTAGCTGTCATTGTGGTGCTAACATGGGAAAATCGTGACACGGTAGCAGCTACCGCAGGCAATTTTTTTGATAGCTGCATGCTCACGTGTTGCAAGAGTGGGTGCATCTGTACCGTGCAGTTACCCTGGAGGTTGAAAGCTTGCGGTAGCGCATGCTTTGCACACATTGCGGATGCAGTTAACAACACTTCAGTGGATGGCATTAGCTGCATCGGCAATGCTGTCACGCTGTGATCCCTGAATTTTCACCCCATTATCTGCTGGGGAAATATTGGGTATGCCCCAAAAGATAACACACAACTTTTGCAGCTACCGCAGCACTCTTTGCTCTAACACCCAGCGTTAACTGCAAAAACCTAACACCCTTCAGCCCTGAACCTGGAAAAGAGACAGCTGAGGGGAGATATGATAGAGGCTTATAAATTTAATAAATGGAGTGGAACGGGTAAATGTAGAGCAATTCTTTAGGCCATCAAAAAGTAGAAAGACTAGGGGTCATGCAATGAAGCTGCAGTGCAACCCCGTTTAATAAGAGAAAATATTTTTTTCACTCAAGGTGTAATCAAACTCTGGAATTCATTGCCGGAGGATGTAGTAAAAGCTGTTATTGTAGCTGGGTTTAAAAAAGGTTTGGACAAGTTCCTGGAGGAAAGGTCCATTAACCATTATTAAAGGGGACCCAGGAAATCTATTGCTCGCCCCATTATAAGCATTATGGAACCTTTGTCTTTTGGGGAGACTGCTAGGTACTTCTTACCTAGATTGGCCACTGTTGGAAACAGGATACTGGGCTTGATGGACCTTGGTCTGATCCAGTATGGCATATCTTATGTTCTTAAACCTACCCCTTAGTGTAGTAAAGCAAATTGTTATGTTCTATCCTGTTTCAAAAAAAAGGTAGTAAACAGTTTTTTTCCATTTCATTTAATTAAAATGCCTAAAAAATAAATTGTTCAAAATTAGAACTTCAACAAAAATCTCATGTCGCTATCACAGGAATTGATGCAGTGATGAAAAGCCAGTAAACTGTCGTATGTTTTCCGAGATCAGAAAAAATATCCCAGAGATTTTTTGTGAATCACAATTGTACCATTTATGTAACATATAACAGGAGAGATTGTGTAAATTATTACTTATGGACAGAGACTGTGTATTCATATTTCATGAAAGAGTGTGCTATGACTATGTAAGTCACTTCACAGTGTGCAATGTGCAAGTATAATCCCCCTATTTAAAGAATTCACTTCTTTCCAAAATATTTTGTGTTGTGAAAACATGTTGGGCTCCATTTATATATAACACAATATATTGTACTGTACCCAGGAGATATGGTATAAGTACAAAGCACAGCACCAATAACTCTGCTAATACTGTGCATTCATGTTTGAAATCAAATGAAAAACGCAACGAAGATGACTTTTTTCTTTTCATTTCAAAATAAACAAAAAACACATTTTTCCTTTTTGTTCTAAGTGTACATTATTTGCAAATAAAGCAATTTTTTCTGCTTCTTCCTTCAACTTTAGTTTTTTCTTTTGAGTTTCTCCAGGCTTGGCTACCAGTTCTCTCACTTTCTTTTCTGTTCTCCTACCAAAAGTCTACTTTTGAACTTATTATTTAGCTTCTCTTTTTCAGTTTTTCATTTTTCTCTGTTCCTGTTCTCCATCCATGTCTTTCTCATAAAAATAAAGACAGTGTTTCAAAACTATTTTAAAAACAATCAGGGCAATTTCTAAAGGAATTTGCCCAGATATCTAAGCTGCTGTGAATTTTCAAAGGGAAGCCTACTTTGAAAATAGGCCTGCACAGTTTCTATTTTAATTTTTCGTATGACAAAACTGCATATGAATAATTTTGAACAAAAAGTTGAGGAAGAACATATAGCATATGAGATAGTGTTATTAAGAGAAGGTGGGGAGGCGCTTCTCTAAGATGGTGGACATTTGACTTTCAGTCCATGGAGCTCCACTGTTTGAGGGCCTGATTCAATAGGCAAAGAAAAGGAAAGGTAAGATTGTTCCCAGGTAACCTACTATTTTGGACCCAATTTTCCACCACTTGGAGCATATGGGCTGCTTTGGTGGGGCACCAGGGACATTGATGAATGGAGAGACATCATTGGCATTCTTACTAGCTTTGGTTGCCTTGTTGAGCTCTAGGAGTCATTTTCACCCATCTCCCCCTCAACACCATGAGATTTGGCATCTTTTCCCCAGTGTGGGCCAATGATGCAGGGCATATAATGAGAACTACATATGAAGGAGGAAGCCCAGCTGGTAGTATTGCTTTGCAAAGAGAAGAACCGATCTGAGTTGTAGCAGGTCCTCAGGTGTCCATGGCTACCCTTTCTGCTGGGAGTGTTGAGTAATCTGTGCCAAGCCCCTTATTGGACTAGGACGATTGAGGTCAGGCTGAGTTTATGGATAAAAGGGGAAACCTGGAAGAGCAAAAGGCCTTATCTGAAGTGACTCATCCCCCATTCCTGCCACTGTTACTTTTTTTCTGTCTCCCATGCTGGACCTGTCACCTGGATTTACACTAGGGCAGATCTGCTGCCTAGTATCGCATAGGGAGACTTCCTTAACTAGTTGCACGCATCAATTTGCGGATATACTAAGAGGACGTCTTTGTAATTATCTTCACATGACGTTACTATCCAGAAACAGAAGGAATGGCTATGTGGTTGTGATGCCAGAGCAGTTACTGGAGAGGAAGTTTGGAACAGGGTTCTTACTGTGGACAGTTTGGAACTGACTGCAGTGTTGGAATCCTCTGGCAAGGCAACTACTAGAGATGTACATTTGGTATTATTTGTGATTGTACCTGATAGAATTAGACTCTAAGGGCCCAATTTTTGAAGCTCTAGGCGTGTTCTACATGTGTAAATGCTGGCCTTACCCGTGTAAAACGCCATAATTGTGTAAACCAGATATTCAACAAGGCGGCTGGAATCATTGAGGCCCAGCTACATGCACAGTGCCAGGCACTGAAGCCTGGGGGCGGAAAGGGTGCATGTCACTGTGAAACCCATGTAAAGCGGATTTCTGAAACCCGTGTGTGCCGACATTGGATGTCACTATCCACGTATAAGCGATGGTTCCCAGTGCATATGACTGCTAATAGTGAGTTGTGAACCCATGTAGTGGTGGAACAGTGCACAATAGAGTGAGGGAAGCATTTTCAGACCTGTACCCAAACCGTGCAGACATAAAGCAACGCTGGACAGGCAGGGATGCCATGTGGGCCATGATCCAGAGGTGGAGACACACCTGCAGTGTCTGGGCACAGCGGAGGATGCAAAAGGCAATATGTACCCAGCAGCAGGCTGTAGCCCAGCACCCGAGATACAGGTGCCGTGCCCCACATGTACACAGGCCCAGGGTGAGTTACCTGCAACTGACGGAGGAGGTGGTCTACCAGAGATACAGACTGGATGGGGCAATGATAACCGAACTGGGCAGCATTCACAGTGTAGACCTGAAACCCTCCACATCCAGCAGTCAGGCCCTGCCAGTGGCCATGATAGTGACCACTGCCCTGGGATTCCTTGCAACCAGAAGCTACCAGCATGTGATAGGGGTGACAGTTGGAATCACGTAGTCCATTGCCACCTACTGCATAGGAACCTTCACTAGGGCCCTGCTGTGGAGGATGCGCCACCTCATAGCCTTCTCCCGGACACAGCAGATGTGGCAGGAGACCATGCAGGCGTTCTACAGTGTTGCTGGGTTCGCATTGGTGCTTGGATGTATAGACAGCACCCACATAGCACTGCGGGCACCACGATTGGAGCAGAGTGCATACCGGAACAGGCATAGGTACACATTGATGAACATGCAGGTTGTTGTGGATGCCAACATGGACTTCATCGATGTGTGTGCCCACTACCCGGTCCTGCCACAATGCATTTGTCCTCGCTCAGTCAAGCCTGGGACAGGTAGCAGCCAGGGGTCAGCTCGGAGATGCGTGGCTAGTAGGTGAGTATGCATATGTGTGAGCCCCAGGATAGGCCCAGAATGAATGCCTGCTGTAGTATCATGCTATATGTACTACAGACAGGCGGTGATAGATATGTTCTGTATGTATTGCAACACATGAGCAGCGCTGTGTGCACGTGCTCTGCTGTTCCGCAGAGTCATACACACTGCAGGCCATGAGGGACATTGCGGTGACAACCAGGGGAAGCCCCATGGCTGAGAGCAGGCAGCACGCACCAACATGTGAAATGCGGAAGAGCATGGCCTAGTGCCATGTGGCACAGCCACATGACACCAGTCCGTGTAGGGCACATCCATGTCTGCCCCCATCCTAGCCTGCAGACCCCACAACTGCTTCCCTGTCCATGCCTCAACCTCCCCTCCCAACAGGCCTGCCCATGTCATCATCAGCCATTGCTCCCCTAAATGCCTGACTGCCGCACAGGCCATATGTTGGTGTCATCTCACTGCCACAGTGTTGCCGACTGGTAGATCTTGCACCCTGCCCTGCTAGTAGATGGTGTACAGTATGCTGTCCATAGCTGCCCATAGACTATACCCAATGCACGTCCCAATGCTCATGTTCACATCTCACATTGCCCCCACAGCTGACTGTGAATATCCCCTGAGGACCTGGCTGCTGACCCCAGTGCCCTATTACTTGTGTGCTGTTTAGTTTTGCATATAAGGGTTGGAACTTGCAGAAGGTTTTGAGGGTGCTTTCGCTTGTGTCTGGTGTCGGTTTGAGATTTTATTATAGTGGAGAGGTAAGAGGGGGAGATATTGTTATACAATTTAAAGCAGTGAGGATTTACTTGTATTGTATTCTAGAAGTTATTGGGAGCCAGTGAAGGTTATATAATATGGGGGTGATGTGTTCAGATAGGTTGGTCTTGATTATTATCCTGGCAGATACATTTTGGACAAGCTGGAGGGTGTGAATGGACAACTTTGACAGACCTTTTAAAATACCATTACAATTTATTTATTTAGACATTTTTGTATCCCGCTTTATCTTTCAATCAAAGGGTTATACAAAGGTAAACATATACCACTTTATAGTTACATCAAAGTGATGATATCAGGGAATACATAACTCAGGGAAACACAATACATACATTACAATACATTTAACTACATACACATACCGGTAGAACTAACCAAAATAGTGCAGATGTTTCCTCTGTCCTGCACGGTCCTACGCTTAAGGGCCACTCCAAAGAGCCCTCTGGTGAGGCCCTCAGGCGTGGGCCCTCTCCTGAGCAAGCCGTTATAGGTAGTTGGTTCCCCAAGCTGATTGGCCTTCTCCAATGATGGGAAGGGGCACATGCTCAAAGCCTCCGGTGGCTGCCGCTGCTCTCCCAATCTCAATTACAATAGTCCAGATGCGGGTCACTAGCATTTGAACTATTGTGCGAAAGTCGTGTGGGGCTAGGATTGCTCTTAAGCGTTAAATATTTTAATATATGCTGATATTTTATTAGTACAGTAGCATAGCCATCATTTTGGGACATTTTTGCTGTCATTGTCTGTCTGTTTCTTATTCCCCGTAACATTCCTGTTTCTGTTTCTCCTGGTCGGCCTAAAAAGCAGGCTACAGTAAAGCTAACAGACAGTCCTTTGTTCCTCACAGCTTGATTCTGATAAGGACACAGCTACATGCTGTGATAGAAATAGCAACTCATCGTGAACATCTCATCAAGGGTAGATAAACTGTTTCTCCATGGACCAGCAGGATTGCGTCAGCCACACCTGGTGATGTCCTTCGGGCGGCGCCATACAGAAGTGCTCTCCAGAGCTCAGAGACCTTTCTGAGCATGCCCAGGTAGCCCACCTCACCGGCCCGCCCCTAGCCTGGCCAATCTTCTTCCTTCCGCCTTGCCAGCAAGACGGACCCTACTCTCCTCAACGATTCTACAACATCAAGAATTCTCAACTATCCTATAACATCAAGAATCATGCCGAAGCTGGGGTTCAAAAAGTGCCCACGCTGCAACAAGAAGATGGGCAGCTCTAACACCCACGACCTTTGCGTCTGCTGTTTGGGTACCAGCCACAGCATGGAGGACTACCCCACTGCAGCCTCATGTCCCCGAGGGCCCGCAAGTCTAGCGAGCACGTCTTAAAAAATTACCTGGCCTCCTCAAACCCCTCAGATAAGTTGTTCCTTAGACCCCTTCTCCCCCCTCCTGGCTGTAAAAGCATATTAGCTGTAATTGCACTTATGTTCAGGATGTCACCCATATGGTCCAGTTCTCATCTCCTATCTTTAGGAAGCGCTTCAGAACCCAGCACCAGAAGCCTAGTTCTCACATATATTCCTGAAGGGATTTATTAGCTGGATCCCTTTGGCCAAAGTGATACTTTGACCCTCTCCTTCCTTGCGCCCCTCCATCTCCCACATCCTTATCTCACCTTTCCTCAACATGCCATTTGTTCCCATGGAAACAGCCTGTAAAATAATTTGCTTTGTCCATGGGAAAGGTTCTAGGATGTATTCTCCGGGAACAAGCAAGAAGTCAGTCCTCATATATGGGGTGACGTCGGCACCGATGGAGCCCTAACGGAAGCATCCCCCCCAGCTTTCAAAGAAAGCCTTTGGGAGATGCCACCACGCATGCGTGGTCCCATTCCCGCCCAAGAGTGCCATTTTGCTCAGTCTCCTTTTTTCCACGGAGCCCTTCAGACATCTGTCTGCCTTGTCCCCGGAAAAAGTTGATTTTTCTCTCCGGGTTTCATACTCACCTCTGGTATTGTACCGGTACTCTTCCTGCCTACTGACCTTGTTGCCTCAGTGTCGAGTTCGGTCCTTTTTGTCGTTTTTTGTTCTTTTCTTTTCCTGACGCCTTCGCACATTTTTCTCTCACCGGCAGCCTGGAGAGTCTTCAAACTCGCAGGGGTACTTTTTTCCCCTGTGGCTACCAGTGGCTACCAGTGGCTTTAAGAAGTGTGATCGGTGCTCTAAAATTATGTCTTTGACCGACACACATGACTGCTGTCTTTGCTGCCTTGGGCCAGATCATGACCCGGCAGCCTGTGGTCTCTGCAAGAGGATGTCCAGTAAGGCCCTCAAGAGCCAGCAGCAGCAGCATGCTAAGTATTTCCCAGAGTCCCTGGTGCCTCCGAAGGCCAGGGCCTCGTCTGAGGCCCTGACATCTTGGGGGGAATTTTCCGAACCTGAGCCTCGTCGTGGGTCCTCAGAAAGGGGATCTCCCTCAAGGGAACCCAGGAAGAAGTAGTAACTCTTGAAGGCGGTGTCCTTGGACGGTTCCAACCAGAGAGATGCTCCCCAGGCCTGGTCCCACAGTCCCAGGCTTTCATCTGAGAAGGAGCGGCCTGCGAAGATCCCCTGGAAGGATCTGACCGCAGACTGGCCTCGGTTCCCAGACATCATCCTAGTCAAGGATTCCCCTTCGCGGGAGCCGGCATCGGTTCCGAGTCCCTTGGTGCCCGTGCCGAAAGCTGTGGAGCCTTCTGGTCTGGAGTCCAGAATTGCGGCCCTGGAGTACAGTTTGTCTGCCTTTATGGACCAGCAGCGGGCACTGTTGTCTGGTATGACCGGTTCTTCCGCCCCGACCACCGGGCCCTCGACGTGCAAGAATCCCCGGAGGCCAATCCAATCCTCGAGATCCTTCGGCCTCAAATTCCATGGTGAGACCGCACCTTGAATATTGTGTGCAATTCTGGTCGCTGTATCTTAAAAAGGATATAGCGTTATTAGAAAAGATTCAGAGAAGAGCCACAAAAATGGTAAAGGGGGATGGAAGGATACTCCTATGAAGAAAGGATAAAGAGGTTAGGGCTCTTTAACCTGGAAAAGAGACGGCTGAGGGGAGATATGATAAAAGTCTATAAATTAATGAACGGAGTGGAACGGGTAAACGTAGATCGATTGTTTACATTATCAGAATATAGAAAGACTAGGGGACATGCAATGAAGCTACAGGGTAAACTATATTTAAGACTAATAAAAGAAAATATTTCTTCACTCAACATGTAATCAAACTCTGGAATTTGTTACCAGAGGATGTAGTAAAGGCTGTTAGTGTAGCCGGACTTAAAAAAGGTTTGGACAAGTTCCTGGAGGAAAGGTCCATAAACCATTATTAAGAAGGGACCCAGGATATCAATGCTTGACCCAGTACAAGCATTGTGGAACATGTGTCTTTTGGGGAAACTGCTAGGTATGTATGACCTAGATTGGCCACTGTTGGAAACAGGATACTGGGCTTGATGGACCTTGGTCTGACCCAGTATGGCATATCTTATGTTCTTATGAGAGAGGTGGAGAAGGTACTGTAACACCAGAGCCACCGGACAGGAAAAAGGGTTAGCCCCATGTTCAGTGCCCCAAATAGAGAACCTGCGCCATTTGAGAGCATAAGCCTTCCTAGTAGAGGCCTTGCGAGAGGCCAGCAGAATGTCTTCTATCTCAACCGGAAGGTTGAAAGGGGCCAGAGTCGCCCTCTCAGCAGCCATGCTGTCAGCGACAGGGACCCCAGGTTGGGATGCAGAAGTGGTATATGGACCTTTCCTCTAGGAACTTTAATCCTCCGGTAACAAATTCCAGAGTTTGATTACACGTTGAGTGAAGAAATATTTTCTTTTATTAGTTTTAAATAGTTTACCCTGTAGCTTCATTGCATGTCCCCTAGTCTTTCTATATTCTGATAACATAAACAATCTATCTACGTTTACGTTTGTTGGCAATTCTCTGAAACTTCTCTAATAACGCTATATCCTTTTTAAGATATGGCGACCAGAATTGCACACAATATTCAAGGTGTGGTCTCACCATGGAACGATATAGAGGCATTATAATATCTTTTGTTTTATTTTCCATTCCTTTTCCTTATGATATCTAGCATTCTATTTGCTCTCTTGGCCGCCGCTGCACACTGGGCGGAGGGTTTTGACATGTTATCCACAATGATGCCTAAATCTTTCTCCTGGGTGGTGGTTCCTAATGTGGAAACTTGCATCGTGTAACCATAATTTGGGTTGTTCTTCCCTAGGTGCATAACTTTGCACTTGTCCACATTAAATTTCATCTTCCATTTTGATGCCCAGTCTTCCAATTTATCAAGATCCTCTTGCAATTTTCCACAATCCTCTTGGGTTTTAACAACTTTAAATAGTTTTGTGTCATCTGCAAATTTGATAACCTCACTCGTTGTTCCACTTTCCAGGTCATTTATGAATATGTCAAAAAGCAGCGGACCCAGCATAGATCCCTGGGGTACACCACTATTCACCTTTCTCCATAGGGTAGGGCTAAATGGCCAATTTTCCCAATCTTTTAACCAGTTCCTGATCCACAGTAGTACACTGCCTCCTATCCCATGACTCTTTAGTTTTGCCAAAAGTCTCTGAGGGACCTTGTCAAAGGCATTCTGAAAGTTCAGATACACTATATCAACCAGCTCACCTTTGTCTACCAGTTTATTCACACCTTCAAAAAAACATAACAGATTAGTAAGACAAGATCTTCCTTGTCTAAAGCCATGTTGGCTGTCTCCCATTAGGCCATGACTATCTACATGCTGAATAATTTTATTCTTTATGATGGTTTCTACCATTTTTCCCAGTACTGACGTGAGGCTCACCGGTCTGTAGTTTCCCGGATCACCCCTGGAACCCTTTTTAAAAATTGGTGTTACAATGGCGATCCTCCAATCTTCAGGTATTAGAGATGATTTTAATGATAGTTCATAGATTACTAATAGCAGGTCTGCAATCTCATATTTCAGTTCTTTCAACACCCTTGGATGTATACCATCCGGCCCAGGTGATTTGCTATTCAGTTTATCTAATAGTTGTAATACATCTTCCCGATGTATCGATAGTTCCTTCAATTCTTCTGCACCTTTAAATACCACTTCAGTCATGGGTAACATCCCTACATCTTCCTCAGTAAAGACCGAAGAAAAGAATTCATTCAGTCTCTCTGCTATCGCCTTGTCGCCTCTTAGTGCCCCTTTAACCTCTCTATCATTTAATGGACCAACTGACTCTCTCACAGGTTTTTTGCTACGAATGTACTTAAAGTCTTTATTTCGCATTTTTGCTTCCGCCTCAAGCTTCTTCTCAGATTCTCCCTTTGCCTGCCTTATCAATGCCTTGCATTTGACTTGCCAGTGCTTGTGCTGTTTCCAGGTTTCGTCGTTTGGCTCTTTTTGCCATTTCCTGAAAGATGCTTTTTTGGCAAAAGCCTCTCTGACCTCCCCTTTAAACTGTGCTGGCAGTTTTTTGGACTTCCTTTCACTTTTCTTAAAGCGTGGAATACAGCTGGTCTGGGCTTCCAAGACTGTATTTTTCAACAACACCCAAGCTTGATGTAAGTCTTTAACCTTTGCAACTGCTCCTTTTAGTTTTTTCTTAACTATTTTCCTCATTTTATCATAGTCTCCCTTTCGAAAGTTAAAAGGTAGTACTGTGGATTTCCTTTCCATCCCTCCTCCACTAATTAAAACAAAGGCGATCATGCTATGATCACTATTGCCAAGTGGCCCCAACACCCTTGCACTAGATCTGGTGTTCCACTAAGGACTAGGTCTAATATGGCTTCCCCTCTGGTCGGTTCATGAACCAGCTGCTCCAAGAAGCAGTCATTTATTTCATCTAGGAACTTTATCTCCCTAGCATATCCTGCCATGACACTGACCCAGTCGATACCGGGGTAATTGAAATCGACCATTATTATTACTGTGCTGTAACTTTTGTTCACTTCCTTGATTTCTTTGAGCATTTCCTCATCCATTTGTTCATTCTGGCCAGTCGGTCGATAGTACACCCCCACTGCCATCGCCTTCCCCTTTTTACATGGAATTTCAATCCATAGAGATTCTACAGCAAACTTTGTTTCCTGCAAAACTTTAATCCTTTCTGACTCAATGCCCTCTCTAAGCAATTTTGTTGCTTGCCTGTTTTGGCGGTGCATAACTCACGATTCAGGTACTTTTCCTGAATGGATAACCTTTCTGCAGGTATGGCAGACCTCAGTGCCTTGTTGAATATTGGGCCCTAAGGTCTTTTTTCCATCATAGTTAGGGTTTATCTGGATTTTTCCAGGGCAATCTATTTTAAATGTAGAACTTTTCTAAGTTTTCATCAGCATGTGCTCAATTTGGGAGCTAATTTCTTTATAGAATTTCCTGTTAAGTGCATTATCCCAATGTTTCATAAGCTGATCCTGGTATTTCTCCAGGACCAAGCAGGAAGTCAGTCCTCACATATGGGTGACGTCGGCGCCGACGGAGCCCTCGCGGAGCAATTTTCCCCAGCTTTCAAAGAAAGCCTTTGGGAATTGCAGCGCGCATGCGCGGTCTCCTTCCCGCCCAAGGGTGCCATCTTTGCCAGTCTTCTTTTTTCCGCGGAGCCCTACAGACGTACCCGTCGTGTCCCCGCTGAAAAAGTTGATTTTAGTGATTTATTTCTATTTCTATTTCTTTCTTCGGTTCGACGCCGGTCTTTTTCCTGCCCGGACTCGCGACGCCGTTGCGAGTCCTTCTGTTATTTTTCGGTTTTTCTGAATTTTAGTCAGTTTCGTTTTTCGGTTTTTCGCTGGCAGCCCGGTCTTTTGACCTTGCAGGGGCCTTTTTCCCCCGATGGCTGCCAGTGGTTTCAAGCGGTGTGTTCAGTGTGACAGAAATATGTCACTCACTGACACACATGATAATTGCCTCCGCTGCCTCGGCCCGGATCACGAAGAACTGATCTGTGGGGCCTGCAGCAAAATGTCCTCCAAAGCGTTAAGGAGTCGGCGGCACCAGCGGGAACGAATCTTCGCTGATCCTGGCCGTACCCGGACCTCATCGGAGGCCTCGGCGTCCAGAGGTTCCAGCTCTGACCATCGCCGGAGTTCCTCCGACAGGGGTTCTCCCTCCGGGGACCATCGACGGAAGGTAAAACCCGCGAGGGCCAGGTCGCATAGCCCCGATAGCCGTCCCGGGTCTTTGGAGAAGGAGCACTTCCCGAAGCGACCTCGTCTGGAGTCGGAGTTGCCTGCTCGGGTAAGTCCTGTAGTCCTCCTGGACTCACCTCCGAGGGGTCCGACGTCGGGCCCGACGCCGTCGGGGCCCGAGTCGGGGGCTGCTGGGTCACCTGAGGTCGGACTCAGGTTGACGGCCTTGGAGAGCAGACTATCTGCCTTCATGGACCAGCAGCGGGCACTGATCGCTAGCCTCGCTGGCGCCTCTGCCCCGACCGCCGAGACGTCGACGTCTAAGTTGACCCCGGAGACCGAGCCGATCCTCGACTCCATGCGAGCTCGAGTCGATCCTCGGTCGAGGTCACCCTCGGCCTCCCGTTCGGGACCGAGGTCGTCGACGCCGACTCCCTCGGTGTCGGGGCAGCCGACGCCTCCGCCTGCCCGAGCCGACCCCACCGATTCCTCCTCGGAGTCGGCCTGGGAGTCTGAAGAGGAAGAGTCACCTGATTCGTTTCGAACTCGGTGTGTCCCCTCTGACTCACCTGAGTCCGAACCTCGGAAGCAGTCCCCTCCAGAGGATGCCCGGTTCTTGGACTTCGTCAGGGATATGGCCAAGGCTTTGGCCTTCCCTGCGGATCCCGAGGAGGAGCCTCGAGCCGAAGAGCTCGACGCCCTTCAGTATGACTCTCCCGCCAGGGAACACTTTACTGTACCGGTTCCTCCCATGCTGGAACGACTACTCTTCCGCATGTGGGAGAGTCCGGCATCGTCGCCGGTATTAAGCAAGCGGGTCGATTCCATCTATCGAGTCCGCAAGAGTCCCGGCTTCCAAAAAGCACAGCTACCGCACCATTCCATGGTAGTGGAATCGGCCATGCATAGGCTTAAGAGCCAGAAGATGCACTCATCGGTGCCTCCTGGCAGGGAGGCCCGTAACCTGGATGGCCTCGGTAAGAAGTGTTTCCAGGGCTCTATGCTTGCTTGTCGGGTCCAGACCTACCAGCTCTACATGGGCATGTATCTCAGAGACCTGGCTAAAGAGATAGCCGGATTCTCCGCTGGGCTGTCCGAGGAACCTTTGCGGAGGTTCCTGGCCTTGACAACTGGTATTCGGGAATGCTCCAAATTCATGTCCCGAGCAGCCTATGATGGCTTTGAAGCATCGGCTCAAGTGGCCGCAGCCGGCATCGGTGCCCGCCGACAGGCTTGGCTTCAGTCGTCTGACCTTGAACCCTGGGTGCAGGACAAGTTGGTCGATGTCCCCTGCCGAGGTGAGAACCTCTTTGGCAAGCCCATGGCTGAAAAGGCTGCACAAATCGAGACGGAGACTCTCACCAGAACTAGGCTTTCTAGGAAGACCTCCGCCCCTTCCCAGAAAAAGAAGGGCTCGGGAAAGAAGTCCTTTTACCCGAGAAAGGCAGCTGCCTATAAACACTACCCTCAATATCAGACCTCCGCAGCTCCCCAACAGGGTCAGCAGGCCAAGGGACGGGGTAACGGGTCCCGTAGGCAGCAAGCCCCCAAGCCTGCACCACTGGCCCCTGCTCAGCAGGGTGGGGGTTTTTGACTTTATCAGCATAGCCTCTCCCCCTCAGCTGGTTCCTCCCAGCACCGGAGGCCGGCTGGTTCACTTCGCCCACAGGTGGTCCAACATCACTTCAGATGCCTGGGTGCTTCAAGTCGTAAGAGAAGGCTATCTTCTCCACTTCCACCAGGTCCCTCCCTCCTATTTCCTGGGAGAACCTCCACGACTCCTTCTACACAGGGACTTACTCCTTCAGGAGTTAGCAAGTCTTCTTCAGGAACAGGCTGTGGAACCGGTGCCCCACCACCTGAGAGGTCAAGGCTTTTATTCCAGGTATTTCCTGATACCAAAAAGAACAGGAGGCCTCAGACCCATCCTGGACTTGCGCAACCTCAACAAGTTCCTCGTGAGGGAGAAGTTCAAGATGCTTACCCTTGGAATCCTTCTGCCCTACCTCCAGCAGGGAGATTGGCTATGCTCCTTGGATCTAAAGGATGCCTACACGCACATCCTCATCCACCCAAGCCACCGCCAATACCTAAGGTTTGTGGTGGCAGGAAATCATTACCAGTACAGAGTACTGCCCTTTGGCCTATCCTCCGCACCGCGAGTCTTCACAAAATGTCTCGCGGTGGTGGCGGCTTATCTCCGGCTTCACGGCCTCTGTCTTTCCGTACCTCGACGACTGGCTCATCAGAGCATCGTCCTCTCCGGAAGTCACCAATGCCACACACCGCACTGTGACTCTTCTGCAGTACTTGGGCTTTGTCATAAACTTCGCAAAGTCCACTTTGCTCCCCTCACAGGATCTCGAGTTCATCGGCGCAAGACTGCACACTCCTCAGGCACGAGCTTTCCTGCCTCTCGACAGGGCTCAACGGCTCATGGACCTAGCCGGCCGTTTTCGCAGCCAGTCCCTGGTCTCAGCCAGGCGCTTCCTGAGACTACTCGGCCATATGGCTTCCACCCACCACGTGACCCCCAATGCCCGCCTGAATATGCGGCCTGCTCAATGGTGCCTTCGCAAGCAGTGGCAACAAGCCACGGGCGGCCTAGCCGACTTAGTGCGCGTCTCCGGGCCGCTGGCCTCTTCTCTACAGTTGTGGCTTCATCGGCCGAACCTGCTGCTCGGAATGCCTTTTCAGTCACCTCAGCCGGCTCAAGTGCTGATGACCGATGCTTCTCTCCTAGGATGGGGAGCGCATTGCCAAGGGGCATGTACTCAAGGTCTCTGGACCACGTGGGAGTCTGCTCAGCAGATCAACTTCCTGGAGCTCAGAGCAATCCGTCTGGCTCTCAAGGCTTTCTCCCACCTGACTTCTCAACAGTCCGTCCTTGTCCAGACAGACAATCAGGTTGCCATGTTCTACGTGAACAAACAGGGAGGCACGGGCTCCTTCCTTCTCTGTCGAGAAGCACAGAAGCTCTGCTCTTGGGCCGTCAGCCACGGCATTCTTCTCAAGGCAGTTTATCTCCCAGGCCAAGAAAATTGCCTGGCCGACAAACTCAGCAGGATCCTCCAGCCGCACGAGTGGCGCCTGGATCCCTTGGTAGTTCAGAAGCTTTTTCTGAAGTGGGGCCTCCCCACGATGGATCTCTTTGCCAGTCCTCTCAACCGGCAACTTCCTCGCTTCTGCTCTCGTCAGCCGCATCCCCTTCGAGTAGCGGCGGATGCTTTTCTGCTCTCATGGTCGAAGAGCCTTCTGTATGCCTTTCCTCCCATCCCGCTAGTCTCTCGAACTCTTTTCAAGGTTCTCCGAGACAAAGCTTCCATGATCCTGATAGCTCCTCGCTGGCCCAGACAGCCGTGGTTTCCACTCCTGCTGCAATTAGCGGTAGAGGATCCGTTCCCTCTGGGGTTTCAACCGGATCTCCTAACACAGGATCAGGGATCCCTGCTACACCCCAACCTCAGATCTCTACATCTGATGGCCTGGCTGCTGAAAGGGTAGTCCTTGCTCCCCTTCTACTGCCGGCAGAGGTGGAGGAGGTCGTCCTAGCTTCTCGGCGACCTTCTACCCGCAAATGCTACGCCCTTAAATGGCGTCGCTTTTCCGCTTGGTGTGCCCAGCAGTCTCAGGATCCCTTCTCCTGCTCGGTGTCGGTGATCTTGCAGTACTTGCTCTACCTCTCTAATCTGGGACTTAAGTCCAACTCCGTCAAAGTTCACCTCAGTGCTCTTTCAGCACATCATGTGCCGGTGGACGGCAGACCTCTTTCCAGCGACCCTCTCGTAGCGAGGTTTCTCCGAGGTCTCCTTCTGCTTAAACCACCTCTGCGCCCGCCAGCACCTGACTGGGATCTGAATGTGGTTTTACAGCGGATCACCTGTCCGCCTTTTGAACCTATGGCTACCTGTTCTCTCCGTTTTCTTTCTTGGAAAACTTTATTCCTGATAGCCCTCACTTCCGCTAGACGCGTAAGTGAATTGCAGGCCCTCGTGTCTGATCCCCCTTACACTCTGTTCTACAAAAATAGGGTAGTCCTACGGACTCACCCAAAATTTCTTCCAAAAGTGGTCTCCCCTTTTCACATCAATCAGGAGGTGGTACTTCCGACCTTCTTTCCCAGGCCACACTCCAGCCGAGCTGAAATGGTCCTGCATACCCTGGACTGTAGAAGGGCATTGAACTTCTACCTTGACCGTACGCGGGAGCACCGTAAAGCTGCTCAGCTTTTTGTGTCTTTTGACCCCAATAAATTGGGGCTCCTGGTCTCCAAGCGTACTCTGTCCATCTGGGTTGCTGACTGTATCGCTTGGGCTTATGGGGCAGCCGGACTCTCGTTAGAAAGTCGAGTCACGGCTCATTGTGTTCGGGCGAAGGCTACGTCAGTGGCTTACCTCCGCTCTGTTCTGTTGGCAGACATCTGCCGGGCCGCTACTTGGTCTTCGAGCCAGACTTTTGCGGTCCATTACTGCCTCGAGAGGGAGTCCCGCAGGGACAGTGCTTTCGGACAGGCAGTTCTCCGAAATCTCTTCGAGGTTTGAGCAACTCCTACCCTCCATCCCGGATGGGGGCTACCGGTGGGTAATAATTCAGTGAAGATTCCTTCCTTCTGTGCCGCTGAGCTTGAGGGAGCTCATTTTTGTGCTTAGGGTCTCCGGTAGCCTTAAGCTTGGGAGTCCCATATGTGAGGACTGACTTCCTGCTTGGTCCTGGAGAAAGCGTAGTTACTCACCTGTAACAGGTGTTCTCCAGGAGCAGCAGGAATCAGTCCTCACAACCCTCCCTCCTCCCCTTGGAGTTGCAATCATCTGCTTAAGTTTTTTGCAAATTTTTATGCTATCTTTTAGCTATGTCATCAGACTGGCTAAGATGGCACCCTTGGGCGGGAAGGAGACCGCGCATGCGCGCTGCAATTCCCAAAGGCTTTCTTTGAAAGCTGGGGAAAATTGCTCCGCGAGGGCTCCGTCGGCGCCGACGTCACCCATATGTGAGGACTGATTCCTGCTGCTCCTGGAGAACACCTGTTACAGGTGAGTAAATACGCTATCCTCTAGCCAGTCTAGTCTTCAGGATACCCACAAAGAGTATGCATGAGATAAATTTGCATGCACTGCCTCCAAACATTATGGATATCCTAAAACCAGACTGGCTAGAGCAGTGATGGCTAACCTTTTTGAGCCCGAGTGCCCAAACTGCCGCACAAAACCAAAGAATTTCCTCAAAGTGCCAGCACGTCAATTTGCATAAATATTTGCATAATGCTAACATACACTAACTTTTAGTAAACATGTCTCTTAATGAGTGTATGGATAAAGACAGACTAAAAGATTTCTACATTACTATAATCCAGTGCCAACCGCCAGGCACATTAGGAACTACTACAAACACTGCCCATTTAGAACCAATAGCAAACCCGCCGTATCCTAACAGCACTACCAGGAGTCACAAAGCACCATACCATACCTATCAAAAGGCAACACTGCAAATATTAAACCAATACATTTCAGAGAACAACAATACATGACCTACTGGGGAAAGAGAACAAGTGGCAATGTCAAAAAGGAATTACATAAACAGAATACCTCAGCTCAGTTACACAGTTGCAATTGCTCCAGCCACTTTCTTCTGGTTTCTTCATGTTTTCTGCTAACTCTCCATCATCTGCTGTCCATTTGTCCTTTCTTCTCTCTTCTAGTTTTTTTTTCCATTCTCTCTCTCTACATCCGCTTTAACATACTAATCTTTCTCCTTTTGCTCTTTCCTCATTCCTATTTCATCCACTCAAATTTTACCCCTCCATCCTCAATCCCCACTTACTCTCCCAATACCCGGCCAATTGTACATTTTTCTTCCCTCACACACAAAATATTTTTCCCCTCTCCATTTCATTCTCCCAGCCCCATCCCCTTCTAATCTCCCCCAACATCAGCTCCCTTTTAGTTCCAGCCCCACCCAGTATCCGCTCCCTTCTAGTCCCCTCATCAGTCCATTTCCAGTCCTAGCTCCCCCATCCATTTCCAGTCCTATCCGAGTCCCTTCATCAGCTCATTTCCAATACCAGCCTCCCATCAGCCCATTTCTTGTCCTTTCCTAGCCCCACCATCAGCCCATGTTAAATCCTAGCTCCCCTCCACTCAGCCCATTTCTAATCCAAGCCCCCCATGAGCCTACCTCCAGTTCTAGCCCCTCCATGAGTCCATTTCAATCCAAGCCCCCACCACAGCCCATTTCCAATCTTAGCTCCCCCAACACCCAATTCTCAGTTCTATCCTAGCCCATCCATCAGCCCAGTTCCTGTCCTAGCTCCCTCCCCTAAGAGCCCATTCCAAGCCCCCCTTCCCATCAGTTATTTGCAGTTCAAGCCCCCTTCCACTCAGCCCATTTCCATTCCAAGTCCCCCTCCCCATTAGCTATTTGCAGTTCAAGCCCCCCACTTCCCCTCAGCCCATTTCCATTCCAAGCCCTGTCCCCATCAGCTATTTGCAGTTCAAGCCCCCCACTTCCCCTCAGCCCATTTCCATTCCAAGCCCCATCCCCAACAGCTATTTGCAGTTCAAGCCCCCTTCCACTCAGCCCATTTCCAGTCCTAGCAACCCCAACCCATTACCAGTCCTAGCCCCCCATAGCCCACTCCCAGTCCTAATCCCACCAGCCCATTTCCAGTCCTAATCCCCCATCACCCAATTTTCAGTTTAAGCCCCCCATAGCCCATTACCAGTCCTAACCTCCCCATCAGCCCACTCCCAGTCCTAATCCCCCATCACCCAATTTTCAGTTTAAGCCCCCCCATAGCCCATTACCAGTCCTAACCCCCCATCATCCCACTTCCAGTCCTACTCCCACCAGCCCATTTCCCGTCCTAATCCCCCATCACCCAATTTTCAGTTTAAGCCCCCCCCTAGCCCATTATCAGTCCTAACCCCCCATCAACCCACTTCCAGTCCTAATCCCACCAGCCCATTTCCAGTCCTAATCCCCCATCACCCAATTTTTAGTTTAAGCCCCCCAGCGCCCATCACCACTCCTAGCCCCCCCAGCCCAGCGCCCATCACCACTCCTAACCCCCCCAGCCAGCCCAGTGCCCATCACCACTCCTAAACCCCCCCAGCCAGCCCAGTGTCCATCACCACTCCTACCCCCCCCAGCCCAGTGCCCATCACCACTCCTAAATCCCCCCAGCCCAGCACTACTCCTAACACCCCCCCAGCCCAGCCCATCACTACTCCTAACCCCCCCAGCCCAGCCCATCACCACTCCTAACCCCCCAGCCCAGCCCATCACCTCACCACTCCTAACCCCCCCCCCAGCCCAGGGAAAATGAAAAAAAAAAGAAAACCTGTCTGTTGCCGCTGTCGGGGCCGCCGCGGCAGAATCGAGCATGCCGCGGGGCCCCCCTGTATCCGGCAGAGCCTGCCCTCCCCGTAGCAGCTCTCTCTTTGGAGCTGCAGTCAGACGCGCCGGCTTGCAGAGCGCGAGGGAAGAGTTTCTCCCTCGCTGCTCTGTTAAACCCGCGGGGGCTGATGGGAAGTTCCCATCAGCCCCCGCGGGCTTAACAGAGTCGCGAAAGGGAAACTCTTCCCTTCGCACTCTGCAAGCCGGCGCGTCTGACTGCAGCTCCAAAGAGAGAGCTGCCAAAGAGAGAGCTGCTACGGGGAGGGCAGGCTCTGCCGGGTACAGGGGGGCCCCGCGGCACGCTCGATTTTGCCGCGGCGGCCCCGACAGCGGCAGCAGACAAGTAAAATTGAAAAAAAAAAAAAAACTAATTGCGGACCTTCCCACGTGCCAGCTGCAAGGCCTTCGCGTGCCACAGCTGGCACGCGTGCCATAGGTTCGCCATCGCTGGGCTAGAGGATATACCTGGACTTGCTTGAGAAACATTGCATTATCCAAACTGAGAAAATTAGATTTTCTTGGTGGATCCAGAGAAGCTAAAGAAATTTCCTTAGTCTAAAGTAACAACTGGCTACTAATTTTATAATTTTTTTAATTTAAAGATTTGATATACTATTATTCAAGCAGATGTGGTTTACAGCATTCAAGCAGATGTGGTTTACAGCATTCAATATTATTGCATATGAGGATCGACATAATTTAAAGAAAAATAAAGGAGGGGAGAGTAGTAGAACAATTTCTTCATAGAAGACGTCCAAATAACTTAGGGAGAGGGAAGGAAGAAAGGTGCTAGACCAGTCCAGACCAGTGGGAAGTATCCAAGATATGAATCCACAACAGCAGGAAGAAGACACAGCAGCCTTTAAAACCTTAGCCCCAAATGTCATGTGTGCCCTGGTTTGGACATCCAGTCTGTAATGCTTATCAAAGGTAGAGACAGAAGACCAAGCTACTGCCCTACAAGTGTCAGTTAAGGTGACAACTCCCTTCTGCCAATGACACAGCCTGCACCCCGGTAAAGTTAGCCTATAATCCATCAGGAACAGCTTTGTTCCTCAAAATGTAGTCAGAGGCTACTGTTTTATTCAGTGGCCTAGAGTAGCCTTAGAGGCTTCCTTGCCCTTAAGCGGGTCTGCATAGAGAACAAATAGCTTGTCGGATTTGCAAAAGGCATTGCTAACCTTTGAGGTTTTGGAGGAGGGCTGTCCGGACGTCTACCAAGCGCAGGTTGCATCCTTCCTGCTGCACTGCTTGGAGGAGAAAGACAGAAGAGAGACCACTTAGTTAACATGAAAGATGGACATTACTTTGGGCAGAAAAAACAGCACTGGTCGGAAGGACACTGCCTCCACCTAGAAGGACAAGTAAGGATCTCGACAAGAGAGGGCCTGCAATTTGGAAATATGATGGTCCAAGCAGATGGTAACAGATGGCCTGTTTCTATGGCTAAAAGGGTGTCGAGATCAGCACCCAAAGAACCAGGCTCAGGTATCATGGTGACCACACAGGAGGAAGCAATTGGTGTACCCCATAAAGGAATGGGCCACATCCAGGTGCAAGGATCTGAAGCGACTGGCCACTGTGCCTCAAAACACACCAAGGCCACTGCCTGCACCTTCGAGGAACTGAGGGCAAGACCCTTATCAAAATCCTTCTGAAGAACTAGATGGAGAGTAAATCTGACCTCCAAGGAGAGAGAGAGAGAGACCAGAGTGACACCATGCCTCAAAGAGGCGCCAGACATGAATAAGAACCTAAGATATGCCATACTGGGTCTGTCAAGCCCAGTATCCTGTTTCCAACAGCAGCCAATCCAGGTTGCGAGTACCTGTCAGGTTCCCAAAAATATACACAGATTCCATGCTGTTTATTCCTGGCCCTCTTTAACAACGGTTTATGGACTTTTCTTCCAGGAACTTGTTCTCTTTTAAACGCAGCTACACTAACAGCTTTTACTACATCCTCCGGTAACGAATTCCAGAGTTGAATTATACGTTGAGAGGAAAAATATTTTCTCCAATTAGTCTTTAATTTTATTGTGCCATATGCCAGTTGGTTTTACATGACGACTTCATATGTAAGGTACTGCATAATTTATACGTTAAAATAGATGAAGTAATTTTTACCAGAGAAGAAGCAAAGAAAATCAATTGCAGTAGCTTCCAGACCCATGTCTTAACCACTACACCATCCCATCAGCTGCTGTATGTTGATATATTTATGTTGCATTCAGTGCTCTGTTCATGTTTGAAACTGATCCATTACTGCAAACAAGTCAAAGCTCAGCTTCATAATGGCATGAATCCTCCCTGGAGATTTGGGCCTCCGCTTAGCAAACAGCATCAGCTGTTTGGGTTTTCCTGAATATTAACTATTGTAAAAAGGTTTATTGATGGGCAACTTGATGCTGATAAATTTTTCTTTTTTTTTACATAGAGGGTCATTCTAAAAGGTTTAGTCGTGGTTTGGACGTCTGCAGAAATGCATTTGGATGTCAAAATCACAGACGCGTCTCCAAAACCATTCCACAAATGCCATTCGCAGACATCTCCAGTACGGGGACATTCATTAGGCACAGGGGTATGGCGGAGGTGTGTCTGGGGAGGGGCAATGAACGTACACATCCCTGTTCGATCCCAGAAGTAGCAGAGCTGTCAGCAGGCACGTGCATGTTTATTCCAGCTCCAGGCACAAATAGGTTTCAGGAAAGTATTTGTTTTCACCTTAAAACATCCAGAGAGTGTAGAGAAGATGGTGTGACTAGCTTTAGATTGCAAAGTTCCACACTGAGATTTGAACCCTGGTCACTCTCCTAAGGACATCTATATAGACATTTGATACACGTTGTCACCAGTAGTCGGCCCGTAGCTTAGGCATATGGGATAGATGGCCTGGGGACCCTTTATTGAAACACTGGAGCAATGCTTTAGGCTGGCATTGCCTCCTGGGAGTTTTATTTATTTATTTTATTTAACAGTTCTTCTATACCGCTCTATTTTAGATCAGAGCGGTTTACATTTAACATCAACTATACAACACAGGCACTTTGAGTTGTATTTACAATAAACAGGGAGATCAACTTGGAAATAACTGGGGGAAACTATGTATATTGTGTAATTATTAACATTGTATTACACTGGTACCTGATTTCAGGCAGAACATATCTACATCTTATTTACACTGGGAGTCTGAATTCTAGTTCAGTGGGTACTTCTTAGAGATCGGTTGGTTATCCTTTTTCATGCTGAGTCTGCTTGTTTAGTTGGGGTGAGTGATTGTCTGAGGGGCAATAAGTATGCTTACTAAGGCTGGATTCAGGGTAGTATGTGGTGAACAGGTGCTGCTTTAATGCCTTCCTGAATTGGGTTAGGTGAGTGATGTTTCGAATAGAGGTGGGGAGAGCATTCCATGCTCTAGGAGCATAGATTGTAAAGGCCCTATTTGTTGTTGCTTTTGTGCATGTCGTTATTACTTTTGGGACCTCTAGGGTGTTTTGCATCATGGGTCTTCTGCTTCTGTTCAGTGGTACCTTATGTATCATCTTGCTGATAGTTGTGGGGGTCAAAGTGTTTAAGGCTTTAAAGGTTAAGGTTAGAACTTTATGCAGGGTTCTTGCTTGAACCGGTAACCAATGGAGGTTCATCAGTACTGGCGTTATGTGATCTCTCCGTGAGGCCCCTGTTAGTACTCTTGCAGCAGTGTTCATTGCAAGCTGGAGAGGAGCTTGCGTTGCTTGAGGGAGACCGTGAAGAATTACGTTGGCATAGTCGAAATGTGGTAATATTAATGCCTGGTAGATCGATCGGTAGTCGCTGAAGTCAAGTAGCGGTCGGAGATGTTTTAAGGTCCTTATTTTCATATATACTGTTTTTACTGTGTTTTTTATGTGGGTTTTCAGATCCAGTTGTTGATCCAGTGTAACGCCAAGGTAGCGGATGGTGGGTTTGGTTTTTAGTTCTGTGTTGCCGATTTTTAAAGAGAGTGGAGGGGTGAAGTCCTGGTTCCTTGAGATGAAAAGGACATCTGTTTTGTTGTAGTTGATTCTCATGTTTTGTGTGCTGAACCATTCTGCTACTGCCTCAAAACATCTTGTTAGAGGGGAGAGGTCTGGTTGGTTGGTCCTGAATGGGATGTATAGAAGGATGTCGTCAGCGTAGGCTAGACAGTTGACCTTGAATGCACGTGCTAGGGCACATATGGGCTGCATGTAGATGTTAAACATCAATGCAGATAGTGACGAGCCCTGTGGTACACCCTGGTTTTGTAAAAATGGTTCCGAGGTTGTAGAGCCTGACCTTACATGTTGCCATCTATTAGTCAAGTATGACTTGCACCACTTTAGGGCTGTTCCCTGAATTCCTTTCTCGCTGAGGCGTTGTATGAGGATCTCGTGGCTAACCGAGTCGAAGGCCGCTGCTATGTCAAGGAATATGAGGGCAAATCCTTGATGAATTTTGTCGGTTCCAGAGACTAGGTGATCAAATAGGTTGGTGAGGAGGGTTTCCACCCCATGTGCTTCTCTGAACCCATGCTGGGCAGGATCAAGTGGGGCTTCAGTATCAATATGCTGTTGGACTTGGCGCTGTACTAACTTTTCGATTATTTTGGCAAGCATGGGGATACTTGAAATTGGTCTGTATGATTCCACTTTCGTTGGGTCCATCTTGTTATTTTTTAGCAGTGGTCTGATTGATGTTTGTTTCAGACTTTGTGGAAACGATCCGGTTGTAAGGGATTGGTTTATTATTTCGCTCAGATATTGGCTTAAGTCACATCGTAACTCCTTTATCCATAAAGCAGGGCATGGGTCATTGGGTGCGGTAGTGGGGTTGATAGCAGCGATAATGTCTTCAATCTCTCTGCGTGATATTTTTTCAAATTTGGATAGCGGTGATGGTTGGGGCAAGTTATGTTGAGAGCTGTTTTCAGCGGAGCTCGGAGTTGCACCAGCCTGGGTCACTTCAGGTTGTAGGTAGTTGGTTGCAGATGCAGTAGTCTGGATCATTTTTGACTGTAAGTAGCTGGAGTATGCCTGAGGGTGTGGCATCTGTGACTGGTCTGCGGGAGGTTCTCTTATGAGAGATTTCACTATATTGAAGAGGTCGTGGGGCTTGTTTAGTGACCGCTTCAAGATGTCAGAATGATATTGTTTTCGCTTTTTTGATAATTCGTCACGGTGTGCTCTTAGGTGAGCCATGTAAGTATCTTGTGCTTCAGTAGAGTGAGACCGACGCCATCTTCTCTCAAGCCTGCGCAGGCACTTGAGTGAATCTCGGAGGTCTTTGGTATACCATGGTGCGTGCACTCGTTTCTTTGTTGTTTTTTTATGTGTGGCTGGTATGCATGCGATGGTCTTGAGGCTCTCGTCCCAGGTGGACACCATTTTGTCTAGGTCATGTGGTATGTTGTTGAGGAGTGGGAGGATCTTCTCTCGAAGCTCTTCTTTATCAAAGGGGCGGAAGCGCTTCAAAGAGGTTTCGTGGACAGAGTTGGCTTTGTTGGAGTTTTTATTGTGTGTGTTAATAGGTATCTGGAATTGGAGCAGACTATGGTCAGACCATGGTACAGGAGTTACGGTTGGTGGCATTGGTTGGGTGGTATCTTTATCTGTCTGTGGGGCAAAGATCAAGTCAAGTTTGTTTCCCTTGACGTGGGTGGGATTATTGACTAGTTGATCGTAACCTAACTCTTGTAACGCTTCTAGGAAAGCAGAGGCTTGAGATTCCTGTAGCGTAGGCAGGTTGAAATCACCTAGGATCCAGTTCTGGGATCGAGGTCTGTTTGAGTTGCAGGCGAGGCCCATTATCGTTGCAAGGTCTTCTGAAGATGGTGTTGGTGCTCGGTACAGTAGGTTGATCGTGCAGGTGTCATTTGTTATGGTGAGGGAGTCCAGGTGGGCTGTGCTGGTTGCGTTGCACATCTGGAAGCCTAGGCAAGTTTTGGCCAGGATGAGTGTTCCTCCTCCTCTCTGATTGGTTCGATGGCATGTGTAGACTGAGAAACCTGGGGGTAACAACTGGTTGATGATGGCATTGTCACATTCTGATAGCCAGGTTTCTGTGACCATGATGATATCAAGATCATGGGTCGAGACCAGATCGGTAATTATTGGCCATTTTGTACGTATTGACCTTGCGTTGATGAGTGCACATTTCAGGGCATGATGGTGTTGCTGACGGTCCAAATGTGACTTCTTGAGATGTTGAAGTGAGATGTGTAATAGATGTGAGTAAGGCGCGTCGTTGGGTTCTCTTGGGGGGTGTTGGTGATTCTCCGTCCATCTTTTCCCGTCACTGCGGAGTATTGGGATGTGGTTGGTGCTTGTGTGAAAGGCATGGGATGTAAGGGGGAGCCAGGAGGCCAGGTGTAGACATGCCAAGGCTAGAAATGGGTGCATTTTGTGATGTCTTTGTGAAATAATATGTGAGCTGTTTGTTGCTGGGTAATTAGTGGGACCAGTATTGACTACTGTATTAGCTAGCAGCAGTGTATAAAACTTACTGTTTGACTATGAGTAGGTATTTGGAACAATGTGGCAGCATATAAGACAGGAACAGCACAGCATCGAATAAACAATGAGGCAATGTGTCAGTCAGCAGATAATGGGACAATGTTACAATTGTCAGTAGATGAGACCAAGTAACACTCAGCAAAGAACTAAACAGAATAGAATAATATACTGCCAACAGTAATAATAATTTACACACTTTTTGGGTAAGGGTGAAATACTGACAACAGTAATGAGGTGTGACACAGTTGTGTGGGAATAGGACTTGCAGGCACCCTCTAACACTTTAACACCGCTAAGTGGGAGTAAAAATACTGCCAACAGTAATAATAAGTTAACACAATTTGGTAGGGCTGAGTTACTGGCCACAGTAATAGAATAAATACTGCCAACAGTAATGATACTTTAAACACAATTGAGTAAGGATGAATTACTGGCAACAATAATAGGGTATGACACCGTTGCATGTAAGAATGTAATAAAAGAGGAGTTATGTATTGTAGTATTTTTCCCTTTTCAATAAGATGCAGTTGTGGTGCGAGTGGTACAGGCAATGACAGGCTTTTAATTCCCCTCCCGGGGCGGATTCAAACACAAAATAACTCAGGACAAAAAGGCCATACACTCTGGCACAAAATAAGAAAGGAAACAATAACAGCTTCTCAACTTAAATCCAAAGTTCCACGGTATTTACATCATATAGTCACTTTGTATAGGTAATGGAAATCCTGTGCTCTTCAACTGCCAGTTTAAACAGCTTTCACAGATCACCTGGCTCAGCACAGAGAAAAATTATATCATCTGTAACCATTAAAGTACAGTCCATTTGGTTATCTGATACTTCTTCTTCCTGAGGGTCAATCAGCATTGATTCAGGCTGATTCTCTGGTAAGTACAACTTCTGCTTGGTATACAACGTTTCCAAACTTCCACCCTCTATCTGTTCCTGAAGCTTCTCTATCAAGCCCTCCATGAGATAGGGTTCAGTATTACCATATATCTTAGAATAGCAGAGAGGAGAGTCCCACCCTTTAGGGTTTCTATAAGAGAAGTTCTTATAACCACTTTTATCCTTATAGTAATTAGACAGCCTGCCTTCTGGCTTTGAGACAGGGGAAAGTCCGTGCACAGCTTGCTCAGGAAAGGGTTTAAACCTCAGAGGTTTTCCTCTGAACTTGGGCTTTTCAACCTCTTCTTCTGACATGCAAATGTCCTCCACCGAATACCTTTCACTCCCTGGAGGTTGCAAATGCTTCCTAGATAGCTTTATCGGTAACGTTTCCCTCTGGGTGCCTTCCCAAAAGGACAATTGCCTGGAGTTCTTGCCACAGGGTTTTTGGGCCCTGCTCCTCCAGTTATTCCTGCGGGTTACTTCCTGTATTTCTCTATCACGCTCAGAATCACAATCCTCTGAGTCACTCACGTACTTTCTCTCGTGTTTCCTTTCACACTGAAACACACGTTGCTTCTGAGACTCAGACTTCAGCTCACTCAGCTTTCCTAGCTGGTTCTGTCCAAGCTTTCTCTCTCTCTCTCTCGTTCTCCAGTTCCTCTGCTCCTCCTGCTCTTGGCTTCCCTGGTTTCCTTTGCTGCCTCTCACACTGAAACTCTAATGAGCCTTTCTTATATGTCTGGTTTGGAGCTAATCTAGCCCTTCCCCCTCTCAGGTGAAAACTATTGGGCTCAGGAGATGGGGATTGTTTGCTAGCTGGGCGGGGCTGCTGCACTCGTGGCTGGGTTTGTTTATGTTGCTCCTGGCAACTGGGAGTCCTGTGCTTTGCCTTCCTGTCAGCAACAGACCTACTTCTCTCAAGTTCCTCTGTTTGCATGGCAAAGTACGTCTCTTCCCCATTACAACATGCATATTGGGCACATCCACATTTCTAGAATTGTGCCTGAACTTGCATGTGCCTGCCTTTCTTTTCAGATCCTCTGGCTTTGACGTCCCAGATTGCACTTGGACATCCCATTTGTAATGTGCCTCATAGCCAAAAAAAATGGGGAAGTGGGGGGCGGCACAGGAGGTGGAGTCAGCATAGTGGCTCTGCCTGACCTGAGCACAAGGCGTTATTGACCCACCCACTTATACTGCATTTATTCATCTCCCAGAGTCCTCCATTCAAATATATTTGTTCCTGTCTAGTGTAATCTTTTGGGTCTTCATTTTCCACCATTGCTTCCATTTTTTCCTATATGAATGAAAATACCATTTCTCCAAGAATAAAGAAGTCAATCCTCACATATGGGTGATGTTGGCGCTGACGGAGCCCACGTGGAAGCATTTCCCCAACTTTCAAAGAAAGCCTTTGGGATATGCTACCATGCATGCATGGTCCCTTTCCTGCCCAAGGATGCCATCTTGCTCAGTCTCCTTTTTTCCGCGGACCCCAACGGACATGAGTCCTGTTTCCCCGGAAAAAGTCCTGTTATTTTCCTAAAAGTTAATGTTTTTTCCAGTTAGCAACCAGTTCCTCTTCCCGCCTTGAGCTGGCGCCGTTCTCGGCTCCCTTTTTTTTTTCAAGGTCTTCCTCGACTAGTGTTTGTGCCTTTTTTCGCACAGGGTCATCGACCCTGTCTGGGTGCTACCCACCATGTCTCCTGGTGGGTTCAAAAAAATATGACCGCTGTAGTCAAACCATGTCAATAACCAACATCTATGACTACTGCTTGCACTGCCTGGGCCCAGACCATGACAGCATCTCCTGTGACTTGTGCTAGGCCATGATGCTCAAAACCAACAGAAAAAGGTCGAGTTGCAGGAGAAATTGTTCCCCAGATCTGACTCGGCCCCAGCCTCCCTGATGCCGAGCTCCAAGTCCAATATATCCCGTGAGGCACGAGCGTCCTCTGATTCCTGCGGCGGCAACTACTCCGAGAAGACCTTGGAGAAAAAGAAGTTGTCTTCGAAGTTTTCCAAGGTTGCACTGGAGAAGCCTGGTAAAACCACCCGGAGGGACTCGGGCGACTGAGAAGTGCTCCACCAAGGTCCTCAAGAAGGATACCTCTGCTGGTGGAGATCGTGTGAGGTTCCTCGAGGCCATAGTCCTCAGTGAGGACACACTCATGAGAGTGCCAGCGCTGGGCCAGAGATCCTCGGTGCCTGTGCTGAAGGCTGTGGAGCCTTCTGGTCTGGAAACCAGAATGGTGGCCCTGGAGCAGAACAACACTGCTATCCTGGCTCTGCAGCAGGCGATGATAACTGGTTTGTCCACCTCATCTTCCCCGATGACCGGACCCTCAACTGCCAGGGAGTCCCCAGTTGTCAAGCCAAGCTCTGTGCGCCACAGGCCTCTTACAAGCCCTAGGCGCCTGCTGAGATCCCGGTCCCATTCTTCGGGCATCTGGTCCGTGCCGGCCAGTGTTCATGATTCAGACCCCTGGTCCTGGGCAGACTGCTGACCCTTCAATGCCAGCTTCAAGGCAAGGAGTTGCAGGGCCTCGGACCCGTCGTCACCGCTCGACTCCGAGTGGGAGACGGATGATAAGGCCTCTCTGGACATCAAGCGACAATGAAATATCCCCTCAGACCTGGTGCCCCTGGTTGCCCCAGTGCCACTCTCCTCCTGCGGACGTAGCCCTCCATGACTTCATCAGGGACATGGCCAGATCCCTCTCAGTGCAAATCGAGGTGGAGGAAGACCTGCGCACCAAGGAGCTGGATTCTTCAGTATGAGTCTCCACCCAAGGAAACCCTCATGGTGCCCATCCAGCCAATCCTCGAGAGGCTACTACTTTGAATGTGGGAAAAGCCAGCATTAGTGCCGGTAGTGAGCCGGCACCTCAATGCCCAGGGTTCCACAAACCCCAGCTCCCACATGACTCCATGGTTATCGAGTCAACCGTGTAGAAACTCAAGAGCCAGAAATCGTATTCCTCGGTTTCCCCCCAGGAGAGAGGCCAGAGCCTTCGACATCCTCGGGTGCAAGTGCTTCCAAGGCTTGATGCTCGGGTGCTGGATCCAGGCCTATGAGCTTTACGTAGGCATGTACCTAAAAGCTCTGGCCCAAGAGCTGTCAGGGTTTGTGGCAGGTCTCGTTGGGGAACCCCTCTAACAATTCCAGACCCTGACCTTGGGATCAAGGGCTTTTCCAAGTTCCTCTCCCGGGCAGCCTATGATGGCTTTGAGTCAGTGGCTCGGGTAGCCACGGCCGGCATCAGGGCCTGACGCCAAGCCTGGCTACAGTCCTCCAACCTCGAGCAATGGTTCCAAGACAAGCTGCTCGACATCCCCTGCACTAGGGAGAACCTATTTGGCAAACCCATGGCCAACAAAATGGCTGAGATTGAGGCCAATGTTGTGACCCGCCC
This sequence comes from Ichthyophis bannanicus, assembly GCA_033557465.1. Taxonomy (NCBI): domain Eukaryota; kingdom Metazoa; phylum Chordata; class Amphibia; order Gymnophiona; family Ichthyophiidae; genus Ichthyophis; species Ichthyophis bannanicus. The sequence continues at coordinate 121,556,334 of CM066050.1, read as the reverse complement.
GAGTTCTCTAAGAAGACCTCCTCCCATCCCAGCAAAATTCCATCAAGGAAGAGGCCCCTTTTCCCAAGGAAAAAGGGGTCCTTTGGGCAGGGTCACCAATACCAGCCTTTCTCAGGCTAGCAGCAGGCTTCTCACCCCAAGAGGCAAGGACACAGCGCTCAGAAGACAAAAGCACCTAAGGCCCAGACCCCAGCTCCCACCCAGCCTGGGGGAGCTTTTGACTCCCAGGGCAGGGCCTCCCCTCCCCCAGCAGACCTTCACCAGCCCACAGGGGGGCACTTGATGCTCTTTGGCCACAGATGGGCTACAATCACCTCGGACCAATGGTTACTACAGGTGGTCAGGGAAGGATACCTTCTCCACCTACAACAGATTCCATCCAGGTTCTTTCCTGGAGAGCCAGTGTGACATCCTTCTTCACCAGACCCTACTGCTCACAGAGCTCGCAGATCTTTTCATGGACAACGTAGTAGAGCCTGTATCCAAGCACCTATGGGGCAGAGGCTTCTACTCCAGGTACTTCCTTGTCCCAAAGAGGACTGGGGACTTCAGGCCCATCCTAGACCTGCAAAACTTAAACAAGTTTCTGGTGAGGGAGAAGTTCAAGATGCTCTCCCTTGGAACACTGCTGCCTTACCTCCACCAGGGAAACTGGCTGTGCTCCTTGGACCTAAAGGATGCATTCACACACATCCTAATCCATCCCTTCCACAGGCAGTACCTAAGGTTCGTGGTAAGAGAACACTGCCAGTACAAGGTGCTACCCTTTGGCCTTGCATCCTCGCCAAGGGTCTTCACGAAATGTCTAGCAGTGATAGCTTCCCACCTGCGTCTGCAAGGGGCCTTTGTCTTCCCCTTCCTAGACGACTGGCTCATCAGAGGCAGCATAGCAGCAGAAGCTAGACAGGCCACAGGATGTGCAACCTTCCTGCTGCAACAACTGGGATTCATCAACTACCCCAAATCTCACCTCTCTCAAGCCCAGAGTCTGGAGTTCATAGGTGCTCAGCTCAACACATTACAGGCCAAGGCCCTCCTTCCCAGGGAGAGAACAGAATGCCTCAGACAGCTAGCGGTAGAAGTTCAACACTGCACGTCAGTGCCAGTTCATCTCCTCCTCCGTCTTCTGGGCCATATGGCATCCACGTGACCTCGCTAGCCCACTTATATATGCGGGCAGCTCAGTGGTGCCTCCGCACGCAGTTGACACAAGCCACAGGCAGACTGTGGACAGGATCAGGGTAACCCACCAGCTGGCAGACTCCCTCGGCTGGTGGCAACATTTCTGCCACCTTTTAGGAGGGATGTCCTTCTAGGCACCCACATCGCAGAGAATCCTGACCATAGATGCCTCCCTCCTAGGTTGGGGGGCACACTACGGGGGCAGCTGCACACAAGGTAGCTTGTCCCAAGTGGAATCACAGCTATAGATCAATCTCCTGAAGCTCAGGGCAATCATCCTGGCCCTATAGCTGTTTCACCACCGCCTGTGACACCATTCCATACTGATTCAGATGGACAGCCAAGTCGCCATGTTTTACATCAACAAACAAGGGGGCATGGGGCCATACTTCCTCTACCAGGAGGCGGTGACTCTCCTTTACTTTGCAGTGTACATGTTCCTGCAGGTGGTTCACCTCCTGGGCCAGAACAACCTCCTGGTGGACAGGCTGAGCAGGGTCCTCCATCCACACGAGTGGCTCCTGGACCCCAGAGTGGCCACTTGGCTCTTCTGCCTCTGGGGCAGGCCCATGATCGACCTATTCACCACCCCAGACAACACCCAGCTGCCCTTCTTCTACTCACGGCAACAATACCCAGTGATGGTGGTGGTGGATGCTTTCCTGATCCTGTGGACAGAAGACCTCCTCTGTGCTTTTCTGCGATCCCTCTAGTCATCAAGACCCTCTTTGAGGTCCAAAGCGAGAGTGTATCTCTAATACTTATCGCCCCCAGGTGGCCCAGACAGCCCTGGTTCCCACTGCTGCTTTCCCTGTCAGTGGCACTCCCAGTCCCGCTGGGCCATGCCCCTGACCTCCTGACACTGGAGGAGGGTTCCCTCCTGCATCCCAATCTGGGGTCTCTAACTCTAGCAGCGTGGCTGCTGAAAGGATTGTATTGGCCCCTTTCAACCTCCCAAAAGAGGTCGAGGAGGTCATGCAGACCTTCCGAAAGCCTTCCACCAGCTGAGCTTATGCCTTTAAATGGTGAAGATTCTCTGTACGGTGTGTGTGAAGATATGGGAGAACCCGTTCTTCTACCAGGTGCAGTTAGTGCTCCAGTACCTATTGCATCTGTCACACACCAGGCTGAAGTCCAACTCAGTGAGAGTGCACCTGACTGCAATAGCCACACACCACCACCCTGTCGAGGGAAAACCCCTCTCGGGTCAACCCCTGGTCTCTCAGTTCCTCCAGGGCCTCCTGTTGTTTAAGCCCCCTGTCTGCCGTCCGGCGGCCGAGTGGGACCTCAACATGGTGCTCTCACAGCTCACTAGATCGCCATTCAAGCCGCTAGCCACTTGCCATCTGCGGTATCTTTCATGGAAGGTTGCCTTCCTGGCAGCTGGCACGTCCACTCGGAGAGTAAGCGAACTTCAGGCCCTGGTGGTTGAGTCACCATATACTGTACAAGAACAGGGTGGTGGTCTGCACTCATCCCAAATTCCTCTCAAAGGTGGTATCTCCTTTCCACCTCAACCAGGAAGTGGTTCTTCCCATTTTCTTCCCATGACCTCACGCCAGTCGGGAGGCTGTTGTACTCCATACACTGGATTGCAAATGGGCCTTGTCCTTCTACCTACAGTGGACTCGGGAGCCATTGCAAAGATCCTCAGCTTTTCGTTTCTTATGACCCCAGTTGACTGGGGCTTCCTGTGACTAAGTGAACTCTGTCCACTTCAATGGTGGACTGTATTACCCTTGCCCATGAATGAGCTGAGCTCTCTCTGGAACATCAGATCACAACACATTGCATGAGAGCGATGGCCACATCAATGGCGTACCTGTGCTCAGTGCCAGTGACGGAGATCTGTAAGACCGCCACATGGTCTTCATATCACATGTTCACAATGCACTACTGCCTGGAGAGCAAGTACTTTTGGGACAGTGCCTTCAGCCAGGCAGTACTCTGCAATCTTTTCGGGGTGTAGGCAACTCCTACCCTCCAACCCTTCTGTGTTCAGGCTACCGAAGTGATGGTGCCGCTGGATGCTAGGGTCTTGCAGAGCCTCTGTTGGGGGCTCACCTTCTACAACTCACGGCTACCCGACTGGACCACCATTGGTGCTGTCGTGGTTCAGTCCTCGGCAGCCTGGAGCTAGGGAGACCATTATGTGAGGACTGACTTCCTACTTATTTTTGGAGAAAGCATAGTTACTCACCTGTAACAGGTATTCTCCAGGGACAGCAAGAATCAGTCTTCGCAACCCTCCCTCCTCCCCTGGGAGTTGGCTCCCTACCTTGTTTTATTTTTTTTTATTATCGTCCTAGCTATGTCATCTAACTGAGCAAGATGGCACCTTTGGGCAGGAAGGGGACCACTCATGCGTGGTAGCATATCCCAAAGGCTTTCTTTGGAAACTGGGGAAATGCTTCTGGGCTGGGTCCATCGGCGCTGACGTCATCCATAGAAATATGATGAAAGAAAGACCACATGACCTATCTAGTCTGTGAGGACTGATTCCTGCTGTCTCCGGAAAACACCAGTTACAGGTGAGTAACTACGCTTTTTCTTTTCTTCCCATGGAAAATTATGAGACCAAACCATGCTCTCTGTCCTATTTTACTTTTTCAAATCCTTCTGAGAAGGCTTTTGAATGAATGATCAGGAATGAGAATTTAAATAGTTCTGTTTCAGAGCCATTTATTGATTGCTGTAGTACACTGTAGCAGTGTCTGTTTAAATCAGTTATTGTTTCTACATCAGGGGTTCTCACACCTGTCTTGAGATCCCTCATAATCATTCGGGTTTTCAGGATGTCCACAATGAATATAGAGGGGATAAATTTGTAGAAGCCAAGTCTCCAGTAAATGTAAATTTATATCATGCATATTCATGATGGATATCCCAAAAATCTGACTGAGTGGAGTCTTGAGGACATGTTTGGGAAACCCTAGTTTGCATATTAGAAAAGCATCTGAACACAATATAAATGCTGTCACTCTCCCAATTCATAACTCCTCCTCACAATGCATTATCTGGAGCTAAACTTTACATATCACTAGTACTCTAGCACACTCCACCACTCATTAATGTCATTTCTTCCATTTGTTTCCATTAAAGCCAATGGGCAAATAATTTTAGACTCTAATAATGGAGTTTTCCATCCAGTTTTTATGAAACTTGCTGGCAGACCAGCAGCAGAAACAGCACTCCAAGAGTGGTATGAACACACCACAGAACCAAAAAAGGAGCAGACAACACCAAGGGACCTGTTTACTAAAGGTTAACGTGCGTCTATAATGAAGTTAACGTGCGTCTGAGTATAGTGGCATGTAACACGCATTAATGAAGTTAACGCATGTTACGTGCCACTATACTCAGAAATAAAATGGCTGTGGGCGCTTAACGTGCATTAACATTCATTAATGTAGCAAAAAGGTCCCCAGCTGTGGCAAAAACAGCTCTAGTATGAGAGAGGCAGAGGCGCAAACAGTGGTATGAACACCCAGAAGCACTGAAAGAGGGGCAAAACAGCATAAACAATGGAATGAACACCCCAAAGCACCATAATGGGGGCAAAGAACACCACAACGGTGGCAATAACACCCCAGGATTCTATGAGAGGGCACCAGCTGTGGCAGGAACACCTCAAGGCACTGAGAGGTAGGCAAAACACACCAGAACACTGGGAGAGGGGCAAAGTAACACCAACAATCATATAAAGATCTCAAAGCACCTGAAGGGGGACAAAGCAGCAGCAACAATGCATGAAAATCTAGACATCACACAAGGTATAAACAGCATTAACAATGAAATGAAGACCCAAGGCAAAAAGAAAGAGGCAAAGTAGGAAAAGGAGAAAGACTGAAATCAACCCCCCAAAAACATTGATCAAAGAGCAGCTCAGCAAGAAAAGCAGCATCAATTGCCCGGGGCACCAAAAGAAGACCAAGGAACACCAAAACAGTGGCATAAATACCCCCAAAGTACCAGGAGCAGGGCCAAGTAAGAACACCACAAGGTACTGAGGACTTTAGTCCTTGAAGGAAGAACCATGGTACATAAATGTATTCATTTTATGGTTTTATATTTTACTACATTAGAGATTTATATTTCATTTTTATCATTTATTTGCACATTATGTTAATATTTTGTATTTCTTGTCTATATTGTCTTGAATGCTGATTTGTTATATATTTTTGGATCATTTATGTTTGTTAATTTTACTGTTATTTATATTATTGTAAACTGCTTTGGTGTTCGTATGAAAGGCGGTTTATCAAATACTAAACTAAAGCCTACAGTATGTTCAAGGAACTCGGCACTGTGAGACTGGCAAGGCAGCATTTATGATGTGGTTGGAACAAAGCCCTCGGGATGTCTGACTGCTGTAGCTGTGCATGCAAAGAGACTCAAGCTGCAAAGATGTCTTACATATTGGAAAATGGAACATATGAAACATAAACCAAGCAAATGATCAAGGTGATCAAGAATGAAATGGAAAGTGTACAACTCTATCTGTGGAGTGTCAGTGAACTGAAATGGACTGGCATTAGGCACTTTTAATCTGATGATCACATGGTAAACTATACTGGAAATAAAAACAAACAAAAAAAAGAAATGGTGCTGCATTTATAATTATGAAGAAACTTGCAAGAACTGTAATGAAGTACAATGCAGTCGGTAAACATTTCATTTCTATTCATCTAAGAGGGTATGTCAATTTTGGAGATGTCATAATTTTAAAAAGCACTAGTGAAAAAATGGTACAATTTCATGTTGCATATCAACAACTAGCTTTAAATTTTGTGTAATATGCTATTTACCTACCTGTAATTTCTAGGAAATTATGCAAAAATACAGAAATTACTGAAATATGTTTAAGTGCTCCGATAATAGTTTTTGTGTTTGCATTGTATATTAATGCCTTTTGTGCCTCAATTATCAATTTATTTTACTTATTTCTGCATTGGGGTTTTACATGGTGCATTGGTTCGATATAAAAATAAATAGCAATTGGACACAAGGTCCCAGGCATCTCCTTTTCCAGCTGCAACTGTGACAAGAACGTGCAAAGAGGTAAGGAAGATAATCATGCCTACAGTGAGAAGGTCAGCTTGGTATGGTTATAGCGAGTCTGTTCTGCAAGTTATGTTGTGCAGTGAAGAGAAACAGGAGAGAGGAGATGCAGTGGAGATGATATTGAAGATCAGAGGTGAAAGAGATGAGAAGACTCAGCTTAGAGACAGCAGTGTGAGACCCAGGAAAATACCATCCATCAACATTGAGGCAACTACACTCACCCAATTACTTGACCGGAGTGCCGGAGTCTCTGAGCCGCCTTTTATCTGTACCATGACAACTGCAGAGATCAAGGCATTTCTGAGCAAGCCCATGGTGGTTCCAGTCTGGCCATCACACACCCAGTCCATAGAAAGGAGTGTAAAAACGACAACTGAGACTGCTGGTCATGTGTACAATCAGGAGAGGAGGGAACATTATATTAGGGGTCAGATGGTCATCAGGGAGCTCATGAGCCAAAAAGGAAGCAAACAAGGAAAGGCTTCTTTGCTAGATTTTGTTAAATAACATTAAAGTAACTGCATAAATGGCATTTTAAAGACAATTATGTGGCTACAGGTGTTCAGACTATTTGTACATTCAAATAAATATTATGTAATTTTCATATATTTCAACTGTGATTTGATGTAGGTAAGATTCACTTTAAGCAGTTTCTGAAGATAGCTTTAGATTCAGAATGCAAAACTGCATAATTTGGTCACTAATAGTTTAAAATTTGGAAAAGTAAAAATATACCCCTAAAATTGACACGCCCTACTGCTCAACACAACTATTATTAAGGTATATGCACCAACAACAGCTGCAGAAGAGGAAGAATTTGATCAGTTCTGTGAAGATGCACAAGTTGAAACTGACAGAATATTCAAACAAGATATAGTGATAGGTTAACACAAACGTTGGGAAGAAAGAAGGTAAAATGGTTGGAAAATATGGACTTGGCAACTGATAGAATTATGCAAGAATTCATCTCATGCACCTTCTTCCAGCAACATAAGAGGCAATTGTACACATGGACTTTGTCCAATGGATTGTACAAAAAACAAACTGACTACATCTGTGGAAGTCAACAATAGAAAAGCTCAAGAATATCAACAAAGATAAAACCTGGAGCTCACTGATCATCAGCTATCAGTATGCAACACAAGCTAAGCTGAAAAAGAGAGAGCCACTCATGAATGTGGCAAAATATGATCTTGAAAATATACTGCCATAATTTAAAGACTGCCTGCAAAATCAAGTTGCCACTTTGGATATAAATGACAGAGCACCAGTAGAGTTATGGGATAACATCAAGAAAGTTGTGCTCAGAGAAAAGTGAAATATCTCTGCAAAAGGTGAAACAGCAAAAATGGCCAAAATGGATGACCGAAGAAACTCTTAAAATTGCTCAGAAACACAGAGAAGCTAACACCAGAGGGGAGAGAGAGGTAATCATATAACTTAGCAGAGATTTTCAGCATGCAGCAAGATGGCACAAAGAAGTTCTACAATGACACATACAAGGAAATAGAATCGGAAACTATGAGAGGAAGAACAAGATCGTCTCTCCTAAAATTTGAAGGGTTAAAGAAAATTCCAGCCTTGAATTGGAATGCTAAAAGATGCTCAAGAGTCCATGTTGAATGATACTGAGAAGATCAAGAAAAGGTGAAAATAATATATTGTGGCAAGGAGAGAGTAGTGCCACCTAGAAAAGCAGGAAACATTGAAGGTTTTACCTTGGCTGGGGGGATGGGCACATTAGAAAACACTTGTCAGAGAAAACCCAGGGTTAGAAGTTCACAGCAGGAAAACCCCAGGGTTGATAGTCAGTGGGCCAAAACTAGTGTTGAGTCATTCCCACGTTACACACCAGATAGGAATCAGAGAAGCAGGTACTCGGAGGAGGAGCCTGCAAGGGAGTTCCCTTGTCACGTAGCTGCTTGTAAAGAAGGGCAGACAGAAACGGAGGGGAGAAGGGAGAGAGAGAGAAGAGCAGAGGGAGAGAATCACCTGTCTTACCAGCACGAGGATTCTGAACCTGACTGGAACAAGGCTCCCAGGCTCTATGCTGAGAGGAAGGGAAGACCTGAAGCCAGATTCGCTCCCCAGGAGAAAGGGAAATACTGCTGCTCTCCAGGAAGAAATACTCACAGGCCAGGCAGCTGCTGTTGCGAGGCCCAGAGATACACTGCTAGTGCAGTGAAACCACAATGCAGGTTAGTGGGCAAGCTAAATCCTGTATTTGAAAGAAGCTTAAAGAAGCCACAAGAAGGCAGAACTTTTACCCAGGCAAAACCCTTGCTGGAACCTAGATGCAGGCATTGCTCTGCTAGGGAAGCTTCCAAAGCAAGAACTTTTTATAGAGCCCGAAGGAGGTCTGACCGGTCCTCTGATTACAGCTCAGAAGAGGGTTTTATTGATAGAAGGCCTGTATGTAAAACTGTGCAAGTTAAGCCTCAAACCAGGAGAAAGCCTAGGCCCAAAACTGAACACAGGGATAGTTCTTCAGATGAGGAGGAGATTACCTGTAGACATTTACATGAAAGGAAAGGAACTTTTAAATCACGGCTTTTGAAACCCCATGAGCTTTTACTTAAAGGGGAGAAACCTATTAGGTGGCCAAGACTGAAGAAACTGTTAATGTATGGAACTAATACCATTCCAGTTAAGAGTCCAGAACCACTACCTGAGAGTCCTCCAGAGAGCATGGAAATTGACTCTTTCAAAGGGGATTCAGATCCTTCAGTCACTGACATGGAATGTGATTGTTGCACCGTATGTGAATAACTGTTAAGAGGGAAAATACCTTTTGTAAGAGCTAAGAAGAAAAGCTTGTTTTTAAAAGACTTTATTTTTGACCTGGCAAAGTTTGCATATATTTTCTTGGGGAGGAGTATCCCTACTTTTGTTTTCCTATGGACATTACCTGTTGTGAGTCTCTGAGAACCCAAATAAAAATCTGTGATCTTTAACCAACGGCTCAACTACAAATTCTTATACAACCTCAAGGTTAAGGTGCAGCGCCTCCTGCTGGTCAAGCTATTTGGCACAGGGGCGGGGCTCACAATATAGAATCATTATACCATAAAGACTGTGGATCAACAACTGTATCCTTATGAGTCTGCTTTTCTCTGATCAGAGAAGAGCAGTGCTTTTTACAGTGCTCTGCTAGAGAAGTGGATATTTGTCTCCTGTGACACCTTGCTGTGAGTTCTAGCTGTTTATTAATTATTTATTGTTTGTCTGTTTATTTAATTATTTATTGTTTGTCTTAGTGGTGTGCTAGTTCAGCCTTCTCAGCTATAACTTACCTTGCCTCTCTCAACTAACTGGGCTTTGTGTGGTACCCCCTTCCCCCCTGCTGAGGGTTCAGGACAGGGTACCTTGTAACTGCCCTCTTTAATAGGACTTATCTCCCTCCCTCCCTCCCCAGCACCCACCCACCCCTGGGGTAATTGTAGTTTTATAGGTACTTGCACATCGTAGAGGAAAGGGGCTGCTCTCAGGTGCAGCTAGTTATCCAAATCAGTCATACACAGAGGACCTGAGATTAATTACTTAAGCTTCAGGTACACAAGGTGTATTAGGGGTATTAGATACACTTTTATTGGTATAAGCATCCACACCAATCCTTATTATATACAGAATTTAAAAGACCTAAACACAAGCTTTAAACTAAGATGCAGACAGAAGTCCAGCAACGAGATGGGGGTTCTCCGGTCTTTTGCATTGAGTGTGACATGTATGATTTTCTCCCAGTTGGTGAGAGGTCTTACGTATGCACTAAGTGCAAAGAACTCTTTGCTCTCAGGGAACGAGTCCGTTCTCTAGAGGCTAGAGTAGCAGACCTGGAAGACATAAGAAAGACAGAGAAGTACATGGACGAGACCTACAGGGATATAGTCCTGAAGTCCCACCTCCAGTCTGGCAGCATCCCTGTTGCCATGGAGGAGAGAGGTCACGTGACAGGAGAGCATCATCCTGGTGTGGCAGGAAGTGATCCTGTAACTAGGACCTGTCCTCCAGGTGATGTAAAACCCTCTCGCACCGAGGACATTTCTCCAGGGCCATGTCCCCATGAGGGGAGGGTCAGGACAGCTGTTATAGTTGGTGATTCAATCATTAGGAATGTAGATAGCTGGGTGGCTGGTGGACGTGAGGATCGCCTGGTAACATGCCTGCCTGGTGCGAAGGTAGCGGACCTCACGCACCGCCTAGATAGGATCATAGATAGTGCTGGGGAGGAGTCTGCTGTCTTGGTACATGTTGGTACCAATGACATAGGAAAATGTGGTAGGGAAGTTCTGGAGGCTAAATTTAAGCTTTTAGGTAGGAAGTTGAAATCCAGAACTTCCAGGATAGCGTTCTCCGAAATGCTTCCTGTTCCACGTGCAGGACCCAAAAGACAGGCAGAGCTCCGGAGTCTCAATGCGTGGATGAGACAATGGTGCAAGGATGAGGGTTTTGGATTTGTTAGGAACTGGGGAACATTCTGGGGAAAGGGGGGGCTCTTCTGAAGGGATGGGCTTCACCTTAATCAGGATGGGACCAGACTGCTGGCATTAACCTTTAAAAAAGAGATAGAGAAGCTTTTAAACTAGAAATTAGGGGAAAGCCAACAGTCACCCAGGAGTGCATGGTTCAGACAAAGGTATCCTTGAAGGATACTACCAAAAGCAGTGAGGTTCCAAAAGGGAGTATAGTAGCCCAAATGCCCTTGAGTAAGGAGCAGACAGAGCATAAAGATTCCAAATTACCCCTGCCTACCAATAGCCAGATTAATATGAATAAAATACAGTCTCTAAAATGCTTGTATGCCAATGCTAGAAGTCTAAACAATAAGATGGGAGAGTTAGAATATATAGCACTAAATGAGAGGTTAGATATGATTGCACTCTCAGAGACATGGTGGAAGGAGGATAACCAGTGGGACACTGATACCTGGATACACACTATATCGTAATGATAGAGCTGATCAAATTGGTGGAAGGGTTGCGCTCTATGTTAGAGAGGGCATTGAGTCAGAAAGGCTTAAAGTTTTGCAGGGAACAAAATTTGCTGTAGAATCTCTATGGATTGAAATTCCATTTATGAAGGGGAAGGTGATGGCAGTTGGAGTATACTATCGACCGCCTGGCCAGAATGAACAAATGGATGATGAAATGCTCAAAGAAATCAAGGAAGCTAACAAAAGTCACAACAGAGTAGTAATAATGGGTGATTTCAATTACCCCGGTATCGACTGGGTCAGTGTCACAGCAGGACAAGCTAAAGAGATAAAGTTTCTAGATGGAATAAATGACTGCTTCTTGGAGCAGCTGGTTCATGAACTGACCAGAGGGGAAGCCATACTGGACCTAGTCCTTAGTGGAACGCCAGATCTGGTGCAAGAAATAAGGGTGTTGGGACCACTTGGCAATAGTGATCATAGTATGATCATGTTTGATTTAATTAGTGGAGGACAGATAGTAAAGGCATCCACAGTACTACCTTTTAACTTTCAAAAGGGAGACTATGATAGAATGAGGAATATAGTTAGGAAAAAACTAAAAGGAGCGGTTCCAAAGGTTAAAGACTTACAGCAAGCTTGGGTGTTATTTAAAAATACTATCCTCGAAGCCCAGACCAGCTGTATTCCACGCATTAGGAAAAGTGGAAGAAAGTCCATAAAACTGCCAGCATGGTTTAAAGGTGAGGTCAGAGAGGCTGTTGCTGCCAAAAAAGCAACCATCAGGAAATGGAAAAAAGAACCAAATGATGAAAACTGGAAACAGCACAAGCACTGGCAAGTTAAATGCAAAGCATTGATAAGGCAGGCAAAGCGGGAATTTGAGAAGAAACTTGCTACGGAAGCAAAAACACGAAATAAAGACTTTTTCAAGTACATTCGTAGCAAAAGGCCTGTGAGAGAGTCAATTGGACCATTAGATGATAGAGGGGTAAAAGGGGCAGTAAGAGGAAACAAGGCTATAGCAGAGAGACTGAATGAATTCTTTGCTTCGGTCTTTACTGAGGAAGATGTAGGGATGTTACCCAAGACTGAAGTGGTATTTAAAGGTGATATTGCAGAGGAATTGAGAGAAATATCGCTACACCGGGAAGATATATTACAACTATTTGATAAACTGAATAGTAGCAAATCACCTGGACAGGATGGTATACATCCCAGAGTGTTGAAAGAACTGAAATATGAGATTGCAGACCTGCTATTGGTAATCTGTGAACTTTCATTAAAATCATCTGTAATACCTGAAGATTGGAGGGTCGCCAACGTAACACCAATTTTTAAAAAGGGTTCCAGGGGTGACCCAGGAAATTACAGACCGGTGAGCCTGACGTCAGTACCAGGGAAAATGGTAGAAACCATCATAAAGAACAAAATTACACAGCATGTAGATAGTCATGGCCTAATGGGAGACAGCCAACATGGCTTTAGACAAGGAAGATCTTGTCTTACTAATCTGATATGTTTTTTTGAAGGTGTGCATAAACAGGTAGACAAAGGTGAGTCGGTTGATATAGTGTATCTGGACCTTTAGAAAGCTTTTGACAAAGTCCCCCATCAGAGACTTTTGGCGAAGCTAAAAAGTCATGGGATAGGAGGCAGTGTACTATTGTGGATCGGGAACTGGTTAAAAGATAGAAAGCAGAGGGTAGGGCTAAATGGCCAATATTCCCAATGGAAAAAGGTGAATAGTGGAGTACCCCAGGGATCTGTACTGGGTCCGCTGCTTTTTGACATATTCATAAATGACCTGGAAAAGGGAATAACTAGTGAGGTTATCAAATTTGCAGATGACACAAAACTGTTTAAAGTTGTTAAAACCCAAGAGGATTGTGGAAAACTGCAGGAAGATCTGGATAAATTGGAAGACTGGGCATCCAAATGGCAGATGAAATTTAATGTGGACAAGTGCAAAGTTATGCACCTAGGAAAGAACAACCCACACTATAGTTACACAATGCAAGGATCCACATTAGAAACCACCACCCAGGAAAAAGATTTAGGAGTCATCGTGGATAACATGTTAAAACCCTCTGCCCAGTGTGCAGCGGCGGCCAAGAAAGCAAATAGAATGCTAGGTATAATAAGGAAAGGGATGGAGAATAAAACAAAGGATGTTATAATGCCTCTGTATCGCTCCATGGTACGACCGCACCTTGAATATTGTGTGCAATTCTGGTCACCGTATCTTAAAAAGGACATAGCGTTATTAGAAAAAATACAGAGAAGAGCCACCAAATTGGTGAAGGGGATGGAAGGCTACTCCTATGAAGAGAGGCTAAGAAGGTTAGGGCTCTTTAGCCTGGAGAAGAGACGGCTGAGGGGAGATATGATAGAGGTCTATAAATTAATGAATGGAGTGGAACGGATAAACGTGGATCAATTGTTTACGCTATCGGAGTATAGAAAGACTAGGGGACATGTAATGAAGCTACAGGGTAAACTATTTAAGACAAATAAGAGAAAATATTTTTTCACTCAACGTGTAATCAAACTCTGGAATCTGTTACCGGAGGATGTAGTAAGGGCTGTTAGTATAGCTGGGTTTAAAAAAGGTTTGGACAAATTCCTGGAGGAAAGGTCCATAAACCACTATTAAAAAGGGACCCAGGATATCAATGCTTGACCCAGTACAAGCATTGTGGAACCTGTGTCTTTTGGGGATATTGCTAGGTACGTATGACCTAGATTGGCCACTGTTGGAAACAGGATACTGGGCTTGATGGACCTCGGTCTGACCCAGTATGGCATGTCTTATGTTCTTATCAGGAATCACTGTTGATGAAAGAAAATGTCGAAGCAGCATTGAAAGCATTTATAAAAGATCAAAACGGCAGGCATTGATGTCATTCCCATTGAAGTCTTATAGCATTCAGATACAGCTGTTAAAATATGTGCAAGGCTCTGCCAGGAAATTTAGAAGATATCATCATGATTGGAGAAGATCTGTGTGTTTATACAAATATTGAAGAAAGGTGATCTGACTGACTATGGAAATTATTGCAGAATCACTCTGATTCCACATATCAGCAAGATTCTATTCCAGACTATTCAGTGGAGGTTATAACCATACCTCGGACAAGAACTACCTGAAGTGCAAGCAGGGTTCAAGAAAGAAGGAGGAAAAAGACATCATTGAGGATGTGAGATAAATCTTTGGAAGCCTTTTGGTATTCTTTTGTTTTTTCAATCAGCAAAGGTGTACAGCAAGGCTGCATGCTTTCTCCCTAACTGGTGACCTAATGGTTAGATCAACAGCCTAATACGAGATTGGGGTTTGATTCCCACTGGCACTCCTTGTGACCTTGGCCAAGTCACTTTACCTCCCCTTGCCTCGGAAGAAAAGGCCTGGCAATCTACTTCCAGTCAAACCTTCTTAAGAAAACCCAAGGGCTGCTGGGTCGCCAGGAGTCAGCATTGACTTGACAGCACTTAAAAAAAATTATATGCAGAAAAGCAGGACTGTATGAAAACCACCAAGGTGTGAAGACTGGTGGAAAACTGACTGAAAGTGAACACAGCCTAAAACATCTACTTATCAAGATCAAGGAATATAGTCTTAAAATGGGCCTGTACCTTAACATGAAGAAGACAAAGATTCTGACAACTGGCAAAATAAATAACTTTGATGGAGAAGAAATACAAATAGTGAACATCTTTAACCTGCTTCGATCAATAGAGAAACAACAAGTAGTCAAGAAATCTGATGACACATTGCTCTTGCAGGACAGCTATGAAGAACTTTTGATAAGATTCTCAAGTTCAGAGATGTATCTCTGCTCACAAAGATTCAACTTGTCCAAGCCATGGTATTTTCAGCAACATCATATGGATGCAAAAGTTGGACAGTGAAGAAGAAAGACAGGAAGTAAAATTGATGCCTTCAGTTATGGTGCTGGTGAAGAATACTGTGTATACCATGGATCGCCCAAAGAACAAACCAGTTGGTTCTAGAAGAGATCGAGCCTAAGTTTTCTTTAGAAGATTGAATGACAAGACTTCGACTTTCATGCATTGGGCATATCATGTAAAGAGAAAGATCATTAAAAAAAGACATTGGGCCTGATATTCAGTGCCGGCGGCTAGTCATTGGTGCTGAAAGTTAAACCCGGATATTCAATGCCAAGGTCATCTCTGGCCCCGGCACTGAATATCTGGGTTTACTGCATTTGCCATTCACTAACCAGTCCTCAGTGATATTGAAATCCTGCCCAGTTAATGATATGTAATGAAAATTAGGCCTTGGTTTTCTGCACTTGGCCTTCACTGCGTATTGGTAACTGGGTAGCAGCTCAATATTGCTGATGTCTGGTTAGCGAGTGGTGCCACCTCTGCTCCACCCCAGAATGCTCCTGACATATATCCCGATGCTAAGTAATTAGCATTGGGGCGTGTAGCAGCAACCACAAATATTCAGCGGCATTAACCATGTTAGTGCCACTGAATATCCAGTTCAGTGACATTTACATGCTGCTGAATATCATGCCCATCACGTTTATCAAGGTCGAAGAGCAACGGAAAACAAGAAGACCACAATGTGATGGATTGATACAATAACAGCAGCTATGAATGTCACTCTATCAGCAATTAGCCACCTGACTGAAGACTGAACACAGTTTATGACAACTATCCATAGGGTTGCCATGAATCAACATTGCCTCAACAGCATTTAACAACAACAACCTACTAAAAGTTGTCCTTGAGGAAATTTGGTAATTGGGGACTAAGAGGTGCAGCAGCTGCTTAAACCCCATGTTTGCAACCACCTAGTCATCTAGGGCAAACTTTTGCCTTATTACCATGCCACCACCTTCATTGCTGCCAGACTCTTGACCCATAAAAATGATGCTGAACACCCTATCTCTTCTATGATGAATTGCTTACATAGACATCAAAGCTGTTTTTCTACCACTGAGGGAAGGCTCTTGGAGCTGAGCTTTGTAAATGAACTTTATTTTTGCTGTAGTTGTTTAGCTGTTACTATATGAACTGCAGGATAGAGTCCCCAGGAAAGTACGAGAAGCGTCCCCTGAAGCCAGCTTTTTTTTTTTTTTGTAATTTAAATGTTATTGGCACACATCAAAGTACACAACACATAACATATAACCATAACCCCCCCCCCCCAAGTATAAACCATTATACATTCCATACTGCATCTACAGATTTGAGAGATCCCCTCTCTCGGTGTGTACCCTATTTTCTACCAGGTATACTTTATGCAATTTTCACACCAACATACAGTTGCACGTCCGAAGACCCCCACCGTCCTCTGAGATCTTCCCCCATACATTAACAGATTAGCATCTACTGACCTAACTGGTACTCTTCTGAGTTATAAACACAGGCATACAAGAACGATGCGTCCCCCCCCCCCTACCCCCACTGACCCTGTAGAAACTCCCACACTACCACCCTCCCAGCAATAACACTCTACATCATAAAACATAAATCCTTAAGACATAAAGCCATAGCTCTACACTGGAATCATGGTAAATCATACATACATTTCGATCCCCAAAGGGAACTCCCCAGAAATAACAGATGTAGACATTAACAGATGCAAACATTAACACCCATCTCAATACTCGTACAATTGGGTTGAATGGGTAGAAGTGTAATCCAAACCCTTACCGTCGTACTGACCCCTCCCTCTCCACATGCTCATACCACTGTGCCACCCCCCCTACCCTCCACTGCTCATACCGCTCCCACACCCTATTATATCTTTTAATATTATGGTTTTGATGTGCTTCTATTGCTCAGAAGCTCCAAAGCTGTTCCATCCTCCCCACCACCTCCGCTAATGGGGGGACACCCGTTTTCTTCCACCAACGGAGAAGGCTCATCCGGCCTGCGATTATGCAATACCCCTGTAGTCTTCCTAATTCTCCCCCTTCCCCCCCCCCTCATTTAATAACACCATACTGGGAGTGAAATGCTCCTTCACCCTCGTAATATCCACCGTAAGCCTTTCCACCTCTATCCAATATTCCCGTACAATAGGGCAACTCCAGACCATATGCAACAAATCCCCTCTGGCCCCACACCCCTTCCAGCATTGGTCCGGGCTGTTTGGGTACAAAGCATGAAGTCACACTGGGGTCCAATACATTCTCAACCTTAACTTATAGCTGTTTTCCAACATTGCTGTCCTCGGGGCTAATTTATGAGTCCGAATATAAATACTTTCCCACCTCTCGGAGTCCCACTGCCCTCCCAACTCCTCCTCCCACTGCAGCTGGCCACGTATGCCCCCCTGCTTAAATTCCCCCAAGAGTTTATATATCTTTGATATTATCCGATTAGGCAATCCTTTACTCCCCATCATCTCCTCAAATGGTGTAGGTTTCGCCAACCAGTCTTGTTTCACCTCCCTCCGCTGAAGCCAATACCACAGACTGACATACACATATCTATCCTGCTCCTCCAAGTGATATTGCTGTTGAAGCCCCTCAAATCCCCGGACCCTCCCCCCATCCCCCACCAGTTGGCCAAGTTTCCACAACCCTTTCTCTCCCCATCTCCTAAAAACCCCTGCCGCCTCTCCCATCTTACCCTCCATTACCATCTGAATGTGAGTTTCCCTAGAGTAATGCTTCCCTCTAATAGATACCCCCTCCATTTCACCCAAACTTGTCTCGTAAGTTCTCTATACGAATTCTCCTCCTCCTTCCCCCGCCTTCCCACCCCGGGATCCCAGATCCAAGCACCTGCCCCTACCCCCTCCTCCCCTTCCATGCCCACCCACCCTGGGCGCTCCACCCCCTCCTTCCATACAAACAATGTCCGAAGTTGTGCCGCTTCATAGTACCGTTGCAACGATGGGACCCCCAGCCCCCCTCCCCCTTTGGCTTATACATGGTAGCCCGAGCTACTTTCAGACGCTTCCCATCCCAAATAAACTGCAAGAGCAGGTTTTGCATCTTATCTATTTCCTTTCTTACCAACCGACACGGCAGGGACATATATACAAACAGCAACCTTGGGAGAACATTCATTTTCACCACTGCGATACGGCCCATCCAGGACAGGTACAACCCCCTCCAGCGTGATAAATCCTGCCTGATATTCTCTACCAATCCCTGATAATTCCAGCACTTAATCTTGAATAAAGGGGTCCCCAACTGGATCCCCAAATATCGGAAACTCCCTGCCACCCACCGAAACTTAAAATGATGCCGCAGGCTCTCTTCCACCCTAGGCACTAAGTTAAATCATACAAAGCTACTTAGCCGTTCCCTCAACAAACCAAAAGATCTCTTCCAAATAGTAAAATCCCTAACTACTGAACCTCCCTCACCACAACAGGAATTTATACACCCACAACTATATGCTGATTACATTCAATCCAAGGCAATCAAGACCACTGAATCAACCACAAGTGTAACCAAGCAATCCTCCAACATCCAACTCACACTCAACAATTTCTCATCTCCAACTCCAAAGTCTATTGAAGAAATTATTACATCCATCAATGCCACTACCGCTCCAAATGATCCATGCCCGGCCTTCTGGATCAAATCACTGAAAACAGAACTTAGCCCATACATATCAGCATTAGCTGACCAGTCCCTTAGATCCGGGATATTTCCATCAGCTCTCAAGCACACCTCCATCCGTCCTCTACTGAAGAACAACAAACTGGATCCGAAAAAGGAAGACTCCTATCGCCCAATTTCAAGCATTCCTTTATTAGCCAAGATCCTAGAAAAAATCGTACTCAGACAAATTCAACAACACATTGATTCCGAGGCACCACTAGATCTAAACCAACATGGCTTCAGGGAAGCCCATGGAGTTGAAACTCTTCTAACTTCTCTATTGAACACACTCATTAACACAACAGACAATATCAGAAATGGAGTCGCTATGATCTTCCTAGACATAGCAGCAGCATTTGATTCTGTCGACCACAACCAACTACTCACCAGGCTCCACGAAAAAGGAATTCAAGGAACGGCACTGAATTGGTGCAGATCTTACCTAGAAGATCGTTGGCAACAAGTACGGACTGGGGAGACCACATCTCAACCTTTTCATCAGAAGCAAGGAGTTCCACAAGGTTCCTCTCTTTCAGCCCTTCTATTTAACATATATATGCAACCTCTCTGCAACATCTCCCGCTCATTCGGAGTATCATGTCTTATCTACGCAGATGACGTGCTCTTATTCACTCCAATCAATGTATTAAAACCTGACTACACTACTCTAATCACCTGCTTCAACTCAATATCAGATTGGCTACTCACTCAAAACCTCAGAATCAATTTTAAAAAAAACCGAAGTCCTGATTGTCACTAGGAACAAAGACTTCTCTCCCCCACCAACTCTAAAAACACGTGATGCTGATCTACCACTCAAAACCTCAATACGTTATCTGGGTGTTATACTTGACCAACGACTTGAATTCAAAGAACACATAAAAAATACTGTAAAAGCCATTTACTATAAAATCAAGACCCTTCGACACCTCAGACCTATGCTTGAACCATCTGACTTTCGTACAACCTTCCAGGCATTAGTCACTCCTCATTTTGACTATGCAAATATCGTTCTTCATGGCCTACCCAAGAGCACTCTAAACCCGCTTCAATTGGCCATGAATACAGCGGCCAGAGTTCTTCATGGATCCCAAAAGAGTCAACATATTACTCCCATACTATTTGACCTCCACTGGCTCCCACTAGCTGGCAGAATCTTATACAAAGCTCTCATCCTTACCTTTAAAGCATTCCACCATATCTCATCATCCTCCTTATCTGATCTCCTCCAACACACACAGAACACCAGATCTAGACGTTCTGTAACAGAGAACTTGCTAACAATCCCAAAAGACAGCAAAAAACTCACTCAAACAACCACTTTAAGAGCATTCTCTTCCTTCGCCCCTAGATGCTGGAACACGCTACCACCTAGTATTAGAGCACAAAAGGACCTGTCCCAGTTCAGAAAATCCATAAAAACATATCTCTTCCTACAACACTTCTCTCAATATACTGACCCCCCTCCCACACAGACCATTGACCACGGCTAGCCAAATAAGCTCCTGAAATCTTACCACTTGATCTAGACCAGGCCTCACAAACCCTACCTTTAAAACTCAAGCATTTAAGAACCTATTGTAAATAATTGAAAATATCTGTTAATTGTTAATCCCTGTTATCCATGTTTTCATTCCCTGTTCTCTGTAAACTTAACATTTGTTTTTATGTTTAAGTACAAAACTTGTTAAAATGTAAACCGCGCTGATGTCAAAAGTGCGGTATATAAAAGCTGTTAAATAAAATAAATAAATAAATAAATAAAATCCCAGCAGTTCAGTTTTTCCCTGATTCATTCTATAGCCTGCTAACCGGCTGTACCTTTAAATTGCCGTCACCAACACTGGTAGCATTGTAAGCGGCTGTGTCAAGGTAAATATAACTTCGTCTGCAGAGTCCTATATTTTCCTCCCTCCCTCCCTCGTATCCTTATTCCCTTGATATCCACCGCACGTCTAATGTATGCCGCCAGCGGCTCAATAGCCAGTGCAAACAATAAAGGCGATAATGGGCATCCCTGTTTGGTACCCCTATGGAGCTCAAAACTCTCTGAATACCCACCATTTACTCGAACTCTAGCTCGTGGCCCCTGATATAGAGCTCTTATCCAGCTAATGTACTGCCCTCCAAACCCCATTTTCTCCAAAACCTGAAACATAAAAGGCCACTCCACACTATCAAAAGCTTTTTCCGCGTCCACAGTGACCAACACTGCCGATTCTTTAGTCCTCTGAAGTTGCCACATAACATTCAAAATCTTTCGCACATTGTCACTACCTTGTCGCCCCTTTACAAAACCCGTCTGATCAGGGTGTATCAGTTGCGGCACTACGTCCTGAATCCTATTTGCCAGTACCTTTGCCAAAATTTTTGCATCTAAGTTTATTAAGGATATGGGCCTATAAGATCCGCATACCCCCTTATCTTTGCCCGGTTTCGGTAGAACCGTTATACCAGCCTCCGCCATTGTCTGCGGAAGTCCCTCCCCTTGAAGAACCCTATTCACCACCCTGGTAAAGACGGGCGTGATATGTTATGACATTACCTTATAAAACTTTGCCATGTACCCATCCAATCCTGGTGCCTTTCCAAGTTTCAAAGTAGCTATAGCGCTCCTCACCACCTCCTCCTGTATCTCCCGCCCTAAACGCTCCCTTTCCTCCCCAGTCACCTGCGGCAAGCCACATTCCTCCAAAAACTCTTCAATCTCCTTCCCTCCCGCCCTCAGTTCACTTTCATACAGTTTCTCATAAAACTCCCTAAATACCCCCCTGATTCCCTTAGATTGGTGTACCAGTTCCCCTTTAGTATTACAAATGCCCTGGAGGAAAGGTCCATAAACCATTATTAAAAAGGGACCGAAGATATCAATGCTTGACCCAGTACAAGCATTGTGGAACTTGTGTCTCTTGGGGAAACTGCTAGGTACATATGACCTAGATTGGCCACTGTTGGAAACAGAATACTGGGCTTGATGGACCTTGGTCTGACCTAGTATGGCATATCTTATGTTCTTATGCGCTGCCTGCCTCCTCCCCTTAAGGCGGCTTGCCAGCAACCTCTCCGCCCGGTTTCCCCCTTCAAAATGGGCCTGCTTCAATACCGCTAGCTGGAACGCTATCTCTTGGGCCCGCAGTTTGCTCAGCTCCGCTCTTACCTTATTGAGTTCCGCAATTGTATGTGGATCCGACACTCTCTGATGTACACCCTCCAAACGTCTCAACTGTCGCAATAAGTCAGTTTCCACTGCCCCTTTTTCCCTCTTTACTTGCGCCCCCAAACTAACCAGCTGTCCCCGAATTACCGCCTTTAAGCCATCCCACACCACCCCCATTGGCACCTCCCCTGTATCATTTAACCGGAGGTATTCCTTTATACTATCCTTAATCTTCCCCACATGCTGCTCCTCCTCCAGCAGGGAATCATTGAGTTTCCAGAATTTTAGACTTTCATCCATTCTACTCATGTCAAATTGTACGCTCACTGGAGCATGGTCTGACCAGGTTATTGAGCCATGCTCCACTTCCTGTATTCTCTCCAGCCAAGTACCACCCCCCAAATCATGTCCAACCTGCTATATGAGCCATGTACTGGGCAGTAGAATGTGTACTTCCATTCCCCCATATGCCAGCTTCTCCAGACATCTACTAAACCCAGTCTCTCCTGCAGTTTATGCAAGCTTCGCCTATCCCCTCGGCCTCCTCCCCCCTCTCCCCCACTAGTATCAATTCAGGGATTACACGTCAAATTAAAATCCCCCCCAAGATTATTGGGGTTTTTCCAAATCCCTCCAACTCCTTCAAAATTTGCTCATACGCCTCCCCCTGCTTCTCATTTGGGCCATATAGACTTATCACCCACACCTCTTCACGCTCAATTTGCAATAGCACCCCCACCCATCTACCTCCTTTCCCCCGCCTAATCTCCTTCACCATATTATGGTATTCCCCCCCACCAAGATTCCGACCCCCCCCCCCCTTTTCCTAGGATTTATTCTCTGACCTGCCAAAACCACCTTGGAGTATTGTCTAGATTCCAACAAATTACCTACCTTACCCTATAACTAATAACAAATCCTGTTGTGTATACTTGTAAATACTCATGTAAATAGTTGCAGAAATGACGTCCCATGTTTTATCCAAGTTCTCTGACCTTGTTCTCTGTAAAACCAAACAGTTTGTTGTTCTGGTCTGTTGTTATATTGTGAACCGCGCTGATGCTGAATAGAGCGGTATATAAGAGCCTGTAATAAATAATAAATAAATAAATAAATAAATACTCCTGCCCCACCCGCAAGTGTGTTTCTTGTATGCACATAATATCCGCACCCATTCTACCTTCCATCTCCACCAAACTTCTTTTCTGTCTCGTACGCAACCCTTTTACATTCAATGTCGCAACCAATGACCTTCTCCTCTGCCCACACCCCTTCCCCGGTTTCTCTCCTCCCTCCCACCCCCCTCCTTCCCCCTTACCCCACCCATCCTCCCCCCTTACCCCTCCCCCTCCTCTTACTACATACTCCGGCTGTCCTCCCCAAGTCATGCTGCCCCCTCGCCTGCCCTCCCCTCCCCCATACCCCCCTCATCCTCCTTCACTTCCAGAGGATAACTCAGGAGTAGTGCTCCCCCTCCCCTCCCCAGCCATTGTACTTTCTCAGACCCATTCCCCCTTCCCCTCACACCGTACCTCTCTCCCCCCACCCTCTTCCACCAGCCCGTACTCTCACACCCCCTCCCTTCCCCCGCCTCCCCCTCCTCTTCACTTCTAGCCCCTCCTCCTATTTCCCTCCCCTCCCCCATCCACACCACGTTGTGCTTCTCACCCTCTGCCCTTTCCCATCATCTACCATTTTCTTTTCTCTACGCCCTCCAACACCCTCTCCCCTCCCCACACTCTCCCTACCACCCCACCCTCCTCCCCCAACACTACCTTGCATATTACATATTGTGACGCTCGCGCCCCTACCAGGCGGTTGCCTAGTAGGGACGGCTGGCCATCTGTATCCCTTCGAGGGTTGTAGTTGTGTCAATAAGAAGAACCGAGTGGTTATTTAAAGCGCACAGGAAATTTTTATTCGGTTTCCAAAGTTGGCAAGTGATGAACATAAAAATTCTTTAAGCACTTTTTCCAGACAAAAGAAATACAGGATAGTTTCTCCAAATCAAAATGTCCAAACAAACCTCACAGCAGTTTCTATTCTTCACTGCACTTGCTTGACACTTACAAAACAAAGCATTTGTAAAAACTCTTCACAGCTTCCAACCTGCTGTTGCCACGCCCATACAAACAGTTCTAGCTGTTTGGGCCTTCACTAAAGTTTTGCAGTTTTAGCTTCCTAAGAGAGAGATTCCTAACCGCTTGTCTTCAGGGTTACTCTTCTCTTTCAACTCTTGAAACTGCTTTAACTTGCAACAGCTTCCTTTTGTATTTCAGTGTTTTCTAACACACATTACTATTATATTTTAGTGCACAGCTCACATTCCATCTCAGAAGTTTCTGACTCAACAACACTTTCTTCAGGGCCTACTTCCATGCTCTCCAGTGAGCTACAGCTAGGTGCTCTTTGAAAGTGCTCTGGTAACTTTTCCTTAAGAGTCTTTGCAATGTTAAACAGTCTCTCACACTGCCTGGCCTTGGCTCCTCCAAGCCGGTCTCCTGTGTGTCTCTCCTGCTTAACCTCCCTCCTGAGATACTTCTTGCTGTGCTGAGGCTTCAGGTGTATGAAAGTCTCCTCCGAGTCAGAGCAAGAACTATTCTGGTGGCATTGCTCATTCCCTGTGTACCTTTCTTGGCTGCCTTTGTAATGGTTCCTCCATTTGCTGCTCTCCTTGGCTGCAAGGGTTTTCCACAGCTTGGCCCCAGATCTCTCCTGTCTGTGCCTCCTGGGAATTGGACTTGAACCTGGGCTAAGGCTTGAACTGCAGCTGCCACTGGTGCTTGCTCCTGCACTCCTCCTGGACCTTCTGCTCACAGCTCCTTCCTCCTCCTGCCTCAAACTCAAACTGTGCCTCTCTCTTTTGTTTGTTCTTCCTCTGTTAACTGTTGAGCTGGGCAACTCCCTTCCTAGCTCCTCCCACTTGGACCTCCTACTCCTCTGCAGGGTTGTCCTGTGGTCTGTGATTGGCTTACCTTTGGCTCTGCCCTCTAGGTTTCTTTCAGTGCTTCTAGTATGAAGCCTAGCACAAAATCCTTCTTTTTTTTCGTTTTCCCTAGCTGGGCTGCACTCACCTCATCACAATATATAACACTTAATCAGACATTCTTAAACAAAACACTCCACCGCCACCCCTCAGTGCTTAACCATCATATTCTCAGTCCTCAGGTTTCTTCAGGTTTCATCCACCAGCCGATCTTCTCACAGCACTTGCCCTTGTCCTGCCGCCCGCTTGTTCCTTCTCTCTGGACTATCTCCACGCTGCCCCTGCCACCTTCCTGTTGATGGACCTGTCCCCAGGGATTTCTCCTGGGGTTGTAGGCCCGCTTCCCGTAGGGCCTTCATCGCCTCCTCTGGTGTCTGTGTCCGCCATGTCCGCTTTTTTTAAGGGTAAACGATAATCCAAAAGGGTACAGCCACCAGTACTTAATTTCCGCTCTCCGCAATAGTTGTTTAACCGGTTGCATTGCCCTCCTCCTCTGCAACGTGCCTGCAGAGAGGTCCTCATATATATTCACTGGATAACCCTGCCATATGAGGGCTCCACCCCTCTTCATTTTGTTGACAATTCTCTCCTTGATTTTATAACGTGCCAGGCAAATTATAATATCCCTAGGCCTGTTTCCAACTGGTGGCCCCAGTGCTCTGTGCGCTCTTTCAATTTGTATGTCCACAGCTGCCACCTCCTCACCACCTTTCTGTAGTACCTCGAGACATACAGACCTTGCCACTTTTTCATTATCTTGAAATTCTTTCTCCTCTGGAATTCCGCGGATTCTCAAATTATTGCGTCGAGACCGGTTTTCCAAATCCTCCAGCTTGTACAGCAGGGCCTCGTATTGCGATCCCAACTTTGCACCCCTCTGTGCCTCTCCTGCCTGCTGCTGTTCAATCTCTTGCAACCGGTTCTCGTGATCTCCCATTCTGCACACCAGTTCTCCAATTTCTTCATTCAGAGGCCCCAGCAACTCATTCAGCTCACTTTTCACAGACTGCACTTCATTTTTGCTTTCAAGAAACCAGTCCCTGAGCTCTGCTCTTGTGACATTTTGCGCATAATCCATTCCAGGGGCTTTTACATTCTCCATCTCCACTTCT
Organism: Ichthyophis bannanicus; assembly: GCA_033557465.1. Lineage (NCBI taxonomy): Eukaryota > Metazoa > Chordata > Amphibia > Gymnophiona > Ichthyophiidae > Ichthyophis > Ichthyophis bannanicus. The sequence continues at coordinate 121,530,305 of CM066050.1, read as the reverse complement.
CCCCCTGGCTCACCGGGCCCATCCTGGAGCTTTTTGTTCTCCATCTGCCCTGAGTCGCTCTTCCCTCCTTGCGACCCCGAGTACACATATTCTCTGAGATCTACTTCTGGTAGTCATCGTTGAACCGGATTTTGCCACCAGGTAATGGACTGGTCTCCCTATTCACAGGCTCACAAGCACGGTGCTTGAACTTTTTTTTTTTTTTTTTAATTTCCAAAATTTATTTCAAAATGAAACAAAAATTACAAAGAAAACATTACATAAACTGTAATATCCAGTCCACATCAAGGAGCAGCTTCACACATTTGCAGTCAAATTTAAAAGAAAACCTGAGAAAACCAATAAGCTCAATATACTAAATCAAGTGATACACTATATTCCCCCTATAATTACACCAAGTTATACCAGTTCCCTCTCACTCAACAAGCTAACTAATTGATCAGGTTCAGAAAATATATATCGCTTACCTTGAAAGGTAATCTGACATTTACAGGGAAATTTAAGATAAAATAAACCCCCCAAAGCAAAAACACGTGGACGGAGAGCTAAGATTCATTTTTGCAAGTAACTTCTTCTAATCTACCATTTTCATTACTGTTACCATCGGTGGTTTCCTTTCCGGGTTTTGCTGAACGATGTTCCCCTCCTGAGCATGTTTCTTTGAAAGATGTCTGGCTTGTCGTTTCACGGATGGAAACAGCGTTAAGTGCTTCATTGCAGAAGATATCTGTTTTCTCGAAAGAGATAGTTGGTAAACCAACTGATCATGAAGCTCGGCTGACATCTGTGGAAAGGCTTGTTAATTCTACTGAGCAATTTGTTTCCTCTCAAAGTGAAGTTAATTTGAAATTTTCCCAGGGTTTTAGTTCTTTGCAACGACAGGATGAATTTCGAGAAAATGTATATATATATGGCGGGAACTCCATTTTAAAATCCCTGCTCTGGCTGAGAGCACCATCGTCGCTGCTGCCTGCTACCCTCATTGAGAGCTCCGGTCCAATCGGGACTGTGGGAGGAGGGGCAGCAGCAGCTGAAAAGCAACCCGCGATCGGCGGGAACTCCATTTTAAAATCCCTGCTCTGGCTGAGAGCACCATCGTCGCTGCTGCCTGCTACCCTCATTGAGAGCTCCGGTCCAATCGGGACTGTGGGAGGAGGGGCAGCAGCAGCTGAAAAGCAACCCGCCATCAGGCGGGCCCGCGCCTGTCGGGCCCGCGCCTGAGGGCCTCGCCAGAGGGCCCTTAGGCGTGGCCCTTTGGCGGGAGCCCACTCGACCTGAATAAAATACAAAAGCAGCTCAATCAACCATAATCAGCCGAATAATCAGCAGACTGCTCCTGACATTAACCCCACAACAGAGCTCACCGGAGGAATCCCTCTCTCCACTGCATCTCCCAGATCGCAGACCAGCAGCGGAAGCAGCAGATCGCTCAGCACACGTGCTACAGCATATAACTCCGAGTGACCCAGCTTCTCACTGCATCATCACCTACTCCAGACAACAATCTCTACCGAACCCAACCACTTTTCAACACTACATCCATATAGAAAGCACAAAAACAAAACAAAACTCTACGAAGATGAAACGCGTAAATTCTTACAGTCGCAGATTCCCTTCTCCTCCGCCTCAGCTGAGCCCGTAACGGTCGATATTTAAAGGAAAAATCAGCAGATGAAAGATTTTCTTTCGTGAATACAGAACAGAAGTAGAATCATCAACCGCAGAATCATCAACCACACAGAGCACAGCTGAGTTCCCAAGGTCGAGCTCACCTACCTCATCCTCTTCATAGATTCATCAAGCACAGCAAGTATTCCCATACAATTGATATTTATGGACTATTTATGTATATAATTAACAGCCTAAAACCTGAACGTTTACCACACTACTCTGCCTCAATCTATAAAGTGACAAATCAGAAGTACATGTTAACAGTTATCTGCTACACTGAGCTACACTAAATACTATTGTTAGTAACCTCCACAGTTTTACCACTATTGTGAATACCTTATTTTCATCATACGGTACTATTGCTAGTAGCTAGCCAGATAGCATATCAAGTAACATTAACAAGCAACAAAACAATAATTTCTATTGTTACTGTGATACTATTGTTAGTTGCCCCCACAGTTTATTACTATTGTCAAAAGATTATTACCATCATATAGTACTGTTGCCACTAGCTATCTAGCACAAAGTTTACTACTGTCAGTAGAATACTTTCAATCTGCACTGTTGCCAGTTGCCAATAGCCATCCTTCAATAGGTAACATTTTATTACTGTTGTCAGTAGTATACCCATAACTAGTACTGTTATAAGGATGTTAGTAACTATACTACTGTTGTCAGTAGTATACCCATAACTAGTACTGTTATAAGGATGTTAGTAACTAGCCTGTAATAGTTACTACCCATGGCATTATTGTAGTCAGCAATACTCTCATAAAGCTACACTTACAAATCATTGCACTGCTGTTACAAATAGCTGATACATTGTAACAATCTCATACAATTGTGACAAACAGCCAGCCGAAACTAACTTACTGTTCTAACTCTTCCAACCGATACTTTGCTGTTCTAACCTAATCACGTACAACTCAACACAACCACACTCAAGCCCTCTTGCATAGCCCGCCAGAAACACTTCTCTCTTACAAAACAAAATACAAAACATAATGGCCTACCTAAAAATAAAGTCACTGCCAACCACTCTCCTTCTAATAGCCCTCCTTCTGCAACTAATATACACATATAAATTCAACAACCCCCTTTGTAATAGCATCCCCATCATCCACAACCCCAACCGCAATCTAACACACTCTCCGCTACACCATCACTCATACAACCCGCCACCAAATAGTTCCCACAGACATCCTCCTAGAGTAATCCAGATAAACTGTAAAAACCATGACCACAAAATATCCTCTACTTGCACGGACACCAAACTAAAATTGATCTTAATAAACATTCGCTCTATTCGGAACAAAATACCAATAGTAAATGACATAATAAGAGACGAACAACCTGACATCATTTTCATCACTGAAACATGGCTAACACCTACAGACACAATATTATTAAACCAACTTCACACATCACAATATGATGTATTCAACTGCCACCGTGACACAAAAAGAGGAGGTGGTGCACTCATCCTCACTAAAAAAAACCTACAATACACCCTAACAAACTCAAACAATGTCGAAGGAATGGACATAATAAACATTGAAAACAGAACACTAGCATTCTCCTTAATCTATAGACCCCCATCAGCTGATCACAAAAATCTCTCCCCCATCCTTGAACTCGCATGCACAACATCTCAGAGAAAACCCCTCATAATCTTAGGTGACCTTAACCTCCCATCTCTGAACCAATCCCAAAAAGACAACTTCATTGATTCAATGTCCCACATGGGATTTAACCAGATAGTCCATACCCCCACACATAATAAAGGAAACTCACTTGATCTTGTTTTCCTCCCTACCCCCTTTAACCTACATAAACTCCATTCTTCCCCGATAGCTACGGAAGTACCATGGTCTGACCACCATTTGATAACATTCCACCTATTAGCACAAACAACATCACAGTCCACAAACACAATATCACATATCTCACGCTTTCCCCACTTTGATAATGACACATTCCTTGACAAGGTACTACCTAAACTCACACAAGTCTAAATGACATAGAACAAACTATAGAGAACTGGAACCAAACTATCCAAAAAGCAGCAACCCCCACTCAAACAATGCAGAAGATAAAGAAGGAATCACAAAAATGGTTCACTAAAGAAATTGCCATGCTAAAAAAGCAACTACGGAAACAAGAAAAAATCTGGAGAAAAACAAAATCACACGATAACAAAACTAAATATATAAACATACTTAATAGATACAAGGAAGCAATCAATAAGTCAAAAAGGGAATACTACTCCAAACTAATAAATCATGCTATCAATCGGCCAAGAGAACTCTTCTCAATTGTGAATACACTAACAAAAACACAAAACCCTGAACTGAACCAAGACTCAATCAGTGTACAAACCTTAGCATTACATTTTGCTGAGAAACTAAAGGTAAAACCTTACTCTCCAACCACCACAATATCTAAACATGTCAGTAATTATGAATGGACAACCTTTCACAAGATTGAAAGAAAGCACATCCTTAATATTATAACAATGATTAACACCACAACCTCACCGCTTGACCCTTGCCCTGTATCATGGATCAAACATACTAAGGAATTTCTTGCAGAAAATATCCAACATATAGTAAACCAATCACTCTCTCAAGGAACCATGCCCAATGCCCTAAAGCTCTCCTCGATCCGTCCCATAATAAAAAACAATAAACTAGACCCAAAAGACCCCAACTCCTACAGGCCAATAGCTAGCATACCACTAATTGCCAAAATAATAGAAAAGACCATACAACTCCAATTACAAGACTACATTGATGAACAAAAACTCCTTGATGAGCATCAATTTGGCTTCCGACCCTTCCACGGAGTTGAAACTCTCCTAATCGCCCTAACAGATCTACTCATCAGAGGCACCAATGACAACAACAAAGGCTTCCTTCTCCTCTTCATAGATCTGTCTGCTGCATTCGATAGCATCAATCATAATACCCTCATTAACAGACTAGAATACCTAAAAATAGGAGGGACAGTCCTTGAATGGTTCAAATCATACATCTCAAACAGGTTAATACGGATACAATTAGGTAACGACACATCCGAAACTTTCCCACAAGGTCAAGGCATCCCCCAAGGATCAGCCCTCTCAGCCCTCCTCTTCAATTTATACCTCCAGCCCATTACAAACATATTTAAGAAGCACAAAATTAACCATTTCATATACGCAGATGATATCATGCTTGCCACCCCTATAAACCCTAACAATCCCAAATATGATAGCCTACTCCAATGTATGAACGAGACTACTAAATGGCTTGAAGACAACCACCTAAGCATTAAACTCAAAAAACAGAGGCAATGTTCATAACGAGGAAATCAGACACTGACTACATATACCCCAATACAATCACAATAAATAATACACCTATACCTGTTAAAAAGGAGGTAAAATACCTTGGAATAATCTTAGACCACTCACTCTCCATGATTCCACACATAAAACACACAGTAAAAACCATATTTTATAAACTCAAGACAATACAACATCTGAGACCCCTACTCAACACCGATGACTTTAGATCTGTAGTCAATACACTCATAACCCCCCACTTCGACTATTGTAATAGTCTCCTAAATGGACTTCCATTAAAAAGCATATACCATCTCCAAAGAGCCCAAAACATATGCGCCAAGATGGTCACTAAAGCTAATCTAACAGACCATGTGACCCCAATTCTCCTAGACTTACACTGGCTCCCTATAAACAGCCGAATAAAATATAAAATCCTCCTAACTACATTCAAAATCGTCAACAACATCTCCCCATCACAACTATCCACCCTAATACACCCCCCATCAGATACTAGATCACGCAGACAGAACGCAACCCACTCCCTCAACATAAAAACAAATTTTAGAAAAACTAAAGCGACAACAAGTGACAGGGCCTTCTCCTTCGCTGCCCCCACCCTCTGGAATGAAATACCATTAACACTACGCATGATAAAAGACCTTCACCAATTCAAAAAAGAATTAAAAACCTACCTCTTTACAAAACACTTTGAAATCCCCTACCAACAAAGAACCTCACCAATACAATCACAGAAACACATACACTGTACCCAAGACAGAACAAATGACTAACACAGGAAATTTCACTAACCCCACACAACACGCTAATGAACCACTCAAACAGTTGACTATTTCACCACTGTAACTAACTAAGATGCGCTCCATGTATATAACTTGTAAATAGTTTGAAAAGCGCTGTTATTGTGAATGTTCTAATATGTTCAAAATGTTGTTCAAAATATGTTCAAAATATGTTCCCTGTAAGCTCACCTGTATATAGTTAAAGCATAATGTTCCTTGTAAATGTATACAGAAGTATACAATTGTTCTGTTTAATGTTCAATGTAAACCGCCCCTGATCTCTGGAAGGGGCGGTATAGAAAAGACCGTTAAATAAATAAATAAATAAATATCGGTCAAAAAATTTACGTTTTCTAAATTTTCATAGGACACATTACTTATCCCCCTTGTTGTTGTTGCAAAAATACTTTAAGGAAATTCTGATGTTTAAAGATGCTTCGGATATTTTAATTTCGAAATTGTATTATATACCTAGAGTTAAAAAAGATTTGGATGGTGATATGTCAGGGAATATCCAAAGTAAAAAGCTGGCTTCTTCCACTCTGGATCTATCTGGCTTTCTTGAATCTTCCACAGATGATATTCCTACAAGAGATATCTTATTAGTTTCCTTTGTTCGGGAGATGGATAAGGATAGGGTTTTGACGGTTTACTTTCAGAAGAAAACCGAACAGTTCTGTGGTCAAGTTATTCAGATATTTCCAGATGTGGCTAAAATCCCACAAGAACGCCGTAAGGCTTTCTTAGCTCTCCGGTGCTTGAACTTTTATTGTCCTTTCTCACTCTGCTAGAGCACACTCTCCCCCTGCCTTCGTTTGGATGGCACCAGGTCTTCTCACGGCCCCTCCAAGAGTCTCTCCGGCCTCACAGCACTCCCCTCTGGTCACTGCTCTGCAGACACCCGCTCCAATTACCAGCACAATGCCTGTGGGCCACACTCCTCAGCACCTTCTCACCTCCAGCACCATGTTGCCTCTGCTGCTTTTCGGCCTGGTGTGCTCCAGATTGTTGAGGGCGCGGGGCTCCAGCTCCTCGCTGCTCACTTCCTGCCTCTCATGTAGACCCCGCCATCACTCCGGGCGTCATTTTTCTGCTACACGTGGCTGACCTTCACTCCTGCAAGTGCGGCTCACCGCTGCTGTATTTTGCTGCTGCCGGCGTTCCATCGGCCTCTGTCTCGTCCTGACAGCTTCCTACACCCGGGGTGTCTGTTTTCCACCTCCAGGGGGCTGCGCTGTCCTCCCGATGGCTGGGTTGGTGCCGGAGCAGCTCTCTCAAGCTGCCATCGGCTCCGGTGACGTCACTTCCTCCCCCCTGAAGCCAGCTTTAATGATTCTTGTTTTTGCCAATGCTGCAGAATGCCGCTGTTGCAAAGATGGCTCTGAAGCTTTCCTCCACTGATGACCTTTCAGCAGTGAATACATTCTTCAAAACATTGATCCTCAAGCACTATAAGATGCTTCCCCACCTCAGATTTTTTTTCATAAAATACCCTCTTGGCATCCTTTGGGGCTGCTGCTAATGCTGGAACTAGGGCCGAGGGTGAACCAGAAGGTAAAAGACCAGGGACATACCTTATAATATCCACCACCTGCTCTTCCTGGGAGGTGCTTTTTTGCCCTGAAAGTCTAATGTCCTTCCTATGGATGTTCATCATCTTTCATGTTAACAAGTAGTTTATCCAAATTCTCCCTAGCTACTAAAATATCAATACCCTCTAATTATGGAAGTTCTTCAAATGATGATTAATCTATTTTTAACTGATATTTATTAAAGAATTTCAAATAATACAAAACTCTCCAATGGTTCATGGAGGAGTGGCTCATGGTTAGAGCATTGGCTTGGGAACCAAGAGACCAGAGTTCAATCCCCCTAGCATTCCTTGTGGCCTTTGGCAAGTCACTTAACCCTCCATTACCTCAGAAGAATCTAAGTTATTAATGTCCCTGTTTAATGTACATTACCAAGTTTAAGTTACAATGTAAACCTCTTTGACTGAAGGATAAAAAGCCTGTAACATAAATAAATTGGTATCTGTCAAAGCTTCTTTTGACTTCTCAGGAGGAAACTGAATTTGCCTACTACTGACTTGTGCTGGCTTTATATATTGCCCATCTGCCCCTCCCACTGCTAATGCCACTCACCACTAATTTTTGGCTTTTTTTTGCCCCTGTAGAGTTTGGAGCAGGCACCTCTGTTTCAGCTTTTCATTGAAACCTGCTTCTCTAACTGCTGCTCTCCTCTTTAAAACATTTCTTTTGGCTGGTGGACTGCAGAGGTCCAAGACCCAAGTTTTCGATCATTATGACTAATGCTGCTATTGGACTTAGTTTATCCTCCAGAGAAACCTATCTTCTTCTGCTTCTCCTATTCCCAAGCCTACCCCTTAAGAGCATTGACATGACTGAATAAAAAAGGAACAGATCACACCTGTTGTGTAGGGACTTTGGCGTTAATGTACGATACACCACATATCCCAAATAGCTATTCACTGTTACTCTTAGGCAATGAGCATAAGTGCGTGACACCTGCATGTTGATACATTTTTAGTGCTGCAACTAGGATTGTGTATCATGAACATTCAAAGGGATATCTGTTTATGTTCGGTTGGCATGGCAGAAAGGTATCCTGTGCTTTCTTTGTTGAAATAAATAGCAATCTTTAGACGTGGGCAGAAAGAGAGTGACTGCACACAAGGTAACACATCTGCATACATGGTACAGCATTTTGATGGGTATTGAGCTACATCCTTCATAGTGCAGTGAAAGCAAAAGGTGTGCAAGGCTTCCTGACATATGGGTACTTTCTCAGTGTATACAATAGATGTGTTCAACAAGGTAGTAGAGTCCTTTGAGGCATAGAATATAAAAAAAGCAGACCCTCCTCTATCAAAGTATGATTGTTGGAGATGTAGGGTATTTGATGCAGTGAATGGTACTCTTGTGTATTGTCACGCCCATAGCCCCTTACATGCAGTATGGAGGGGCATGGTTGTCATTAGAGAGATTCACCTTTTGGTCTTTGACTGATTGCCTTGTAATGCCTTATGGGAAAGGTAGTTCAGTCAGAAAGTATTCAACCTCAGATTAAAAAAAAACACCTTTTGTAGTTGCCTTGAGTGGTAAGGTAATGACAGTTTATTAACTGAAAAAAAAAAACACGCTAAGGTTCACAAATTCCACCTTTGGATTATTTCTCCAGGATTCTTGTAAATGAACATCAGGATATAAATGAATTCCAAACAAAACAGCTTGCAATGTTCTCCAGTATAAACATAAATACTTTAACAGCCCATGCTATCAGGCATGGCTTGCAGTGCTGATCAAACAAATAGAAAACAGCTTTTCCTAAAGCAGGTTTCTTCCTCTCTCAGTCCAGAACACTGTTTGTCTTCTTAAACATAGAAAAACTTTCAACAAGGCAGTTAAACTCTTCACAGGCAAGCAATTCTCTATGCAAGGTTTTCTTATAAACAGCCAAACAAAAGCTTTCTTTACTTTCACCGTTAATACAGCTTCAGGCTGAGCACTGCTCTGGCTCACAGCTGATTCACCAACTTAATTAGGCAGCTTCGGCTTGCACAGTAAAAAAAAAAAAAAAAAGGTATTTTGCCTTTAACTCAGGACCTTCACAAGTTAACCACAGGCTCTTAGGGCTACCGGACACTGGAGGTTTTCCTTACGGTTGACTCCCTTTCAACACCTCTGTATTGGAAGACTGGCATAAAGAGCAATCCATGTATGAGACTTCTTCTTCTAAAGCTATGTCTGGTTCACCCAGTTGCATTGGCACATCCTCTGCTTCTGGTCAGAGGGCTTAGCTGACTGCCTTCCGTTAGGGCTAAGGCTGTCTCTGGCAATTCTGTAGTGCTCAGAATTAGGCAAGCTTCTAATGCTCATACCTGGGTCAAAGCTTGTAGCAGCTTCTCCTCTCTCATGCTCTGGCCACCATTCACCGGTGCTTCCACGTCCTGTTCTCCAACCTGTATTCCTGGTTCCTGCTGTTCTCACTGATCCAGTTCCATTCCTCTTCCAGTAGGCACTCCTACTGCTCTCACATTCTCTCTCCTTTCCTCTTCTTCCTCCACTCCTGCCTCTCCCTTCTGAATAAACTGACCTAGTCTTAAACCTCTCAGGTGCCTGCTCCACCCCCTCTCCTCTCAGGTGTTGGAGATCAAACTGCCTCGTGGCAGCTGAATAATTGGGGAATTCAGTGACGTAAGGGGTTCCTTACCCTGGGCCTGTATTCCCTCTCTTTCTCCACTAGGGGCATTCTGCAACCTATTGCAGCTAGGAATTACCTGCTTTCTGGGTGTAAAGGGAGTTTTGTGTCTCTGACCTGGTAAAATAGGTCCTTTTATAAGGTTAAATTCCTTCTCTTTATCCCTGTCTCTTGGGTCCTGATAAGCTTCCTTATCACAGTATGACAAATAAGACTTCAGTGTCCATTGCCCCTTATCTTGCCAATATTAATGTGCTGTAGAGATATACTTTTCATTTGAAACAAAATCATAAATATCAGCATTTTCTGTTTTGTTTCAATTAATTTTCTAAATGAAAGAAAACACAATTGTTGATTTTCGTTTAGTACCCCATAACCCAGTTGATTAAATATACTGAAAAACAATTTAACCCCTTCCTTCCCTGTGCTTGTTCCACTTTTTATGGACCTCACCTGAACTCCCCATTTCTCATCGTATAGATGGTCTTAACAGGGGAAGGAATGATCCCCAGTTGCTTTTGTCTGACTGGTGGTGTACTTCAAAATGGTGTCTGCCTCAGGTCAGTCAGCACCAGCCCCGGCACCGGGGCTTTTTTTGAGATGTTATGTACTGGTTCCTCTTCTGCCACTTTCAAATTTCTCTGTAGCTTTGCAGTTCCTGCTTCCACTTTTTTCCCTCTCTTCTTCCTCCTGGTGCCCTTTGCTGGCGCATCCCGAGGCTGCCAGGAGTAAGCTGTCAAACTGCAGTTTCTGCTGGCGCTTCCTTTCTCCTTCGTTTTGGTGCTTTGCCCATCCCCTGTTTGAACCATGAGAGTGCTGTGCTCTATATGTAATGTGGACTGTGTGGTTCAAATAAAGATTTGAGTATGTTAGGCAGAGGTTTGTAAGGAGGGAGAGGGAGAACAGCAAATGATAAGGACTCAAGGACTGGAGATTGAGAATTGGGGGAAGAGCAAGTGGTGTGGGAAGGAGGATGACTGGAGACTTGGAGACAGAGTGGGAGTAAGTGGGCAGAGCAGGGCCATGGGGAAGGCGAAGAACAGGGATGCAAAGCCAGATCAGGGATTTGGGAGGAGATTGAGGGCTTGGAAGTTGGGTGTATAGGAGTGGGGGGTGTTAGATAAATTTGGGGTAGGGTGTGATATGGTAAGAGAAGTGGGATTAGGAGTGAGAATGACTGAGATTGTGTGGATGATCTGGAGAACTGAAGAGAGGGTGACGGCCAGTGGAAAGGGATGGAGGAGGAGTGATGGGTCGGTTAAGTGAGTAAGAAGGTGGGAAACTGGTTGGGGAGGTGCTGAAAGATGGATAATAGGCTGGGCAAATGGCAAAAAATAAACAGGAAGACAGGAGAGTAGAGAAGAAATGCAAAATTAAAAGTGGTGGACCCCAAAAACAAACTTGACAGAAGACTGAAGGAGGCCAAAATTAAGCTGATTAAAAAGCAAAACAGCCAGACAACAAAGAAAGAAAAGAACTTTTCCTTTTCAATTTTTAGAGATGGTCATGTGTCAACTTTGGGAATGTTCATTTCCTATACCTTTGATAGAAATGTGCTTCTGTTCCTCTGTTTCCAGTGTCACACTGCTCATAGTTTGGCTTCTTCTAGCTTCCATTTTCAGAATTTGCCTGATGGGGTTTTTTTATTTCTAATTTGTGAAGTCTTACTTTGTATTAGGTGAAGGTCTGTCCATATTCGATGCATGTGACCAAGTGAAGGATTCTGCTAACATGAAGTGTCTTTGTAGAGTTCTATAGCAGTCCTCCTTGTCTAGGAGCTTGTGTAATATTTGAAATTCTGCCTTTTCATAGGCTCCCTGGCTGATTTCAGGGGAATGCTTCCTGGGGGGTAGGGTTTGAATTGTAATTCTGCCCCATGAGGACAACCCTGTAATGTGAATATCAGCACCTTTCTTCCTAGGAAAAAAAAGCACTGGCCAGCACCATTTTGAAATAGAGCACCAGTGTGGCAAGAACAACTGGGGATTTCTGCTGCCCAGTTTAGACCCTGGATATGATATAAAATGTATAAGGGGAGGGGCGGGTACAGGAAAGAGGGATTTGGATTTTGGATTTATCTTAGGCCTTTTTCAGTAGTAGTTCAAGGTGAGTTGCAGTCAGCTAGAGTAGGTACAGAGGGGAAATGGGAATACTTTAAAGATACAGGTTGGGGGGGGGGGGGTAGGGGAAAAGATCCCAGTCCCAAACCATTTTTCATTTTGTTTGTTCTTTTTTTTTTTTTCCATTTCATTCATTTCAGTAATGAAATGAATGAAACAAACCACAAAACAAGAAAAAATGAGAGAGAAAAATATAAAGTATAAATGAAAAATAAAAATGAAAAGAACAATTTTTCAGCGTGCACGCCTAATGTGTTAAAGAGGGTTCTGAGATTGTGAGGCCATGACAGTAGTATAGGAGTTGAGGATTGTGTGGTGTGTGTAAGTGAATGATGTGCTTCATTATGATTTCAAAATGTTTTCCCTTAGGTTTAGAGGATAGGGCATTTTTAAATGAAAGATGGAGAATAAACTTTGTGTAGATAAGAAAAAAGAATTTCACATGCTTATATATGCTGATCTTGTATACCAGTGGTTGCTCATACATTGCAGCTTGCTAAGCCATTTGCATTATTTTATCAGTTTAATACATGGTTTTGTGTGTCTGACTACTAGGGATTATCCCCATTATTCCCATGGAACTGGGATGAATAAGTATTTGAGAAAGCATGCAAACTAGATAGGCTTTAGATAGAAGTGCTGACAGGCCTTTTGGATACTGTATCCTTAGTTTATGGCCGGCTCATATTCACTGCATTTTCTTCTCCCGTTTTCACAGAAAATCAGCATCTCCAGAGTGTCCAAAAGGGCCACAATAAGGTAATGAATCTCATTTATTTATTTAAACAGTTTTTCTATACCACCCCATCCAGAGATCAGGGGCAGTTTACATTTAAACAAACCAGTTACATAGAAAAGTTTTACAAACTGAAATGGTTTAATTATTTACAGTTGCATGAGAACATGAAACATAAGTATAAATACAATAAACTATGTACAAAGTGAGTTTCTGGATCATGAGATTAAACAGCAATTGTTAACATAAACTTGAATTTGAGGATTATGGAAGGGCATGGGTGACATTATTGCCTCAGTCAATGTTGTTAAAGTATTCGGTAAAAAGAAGAGTCTAGCTCTTTTTGAAAGGTCTACAGGTCTTTGATTGACTTGATGAGGTCTGGTAATGAGTTCCGAAGTGTTGGTGCAGTGTACGTAAAGGCCCTGTTGCTGATTGTTTGTTTTGTTTTGTTTTACGGACTGAGGAAGGTATTGCAAGTATGTTTTGGTTACTCTTTCTTCTGTTCCTAGAGTCTGTTTGCGGTTGGATTCTAGATTTAAGGAAAGAGGGAGAGATGTCATTAATTAGTTTGAAAGTGGTAATTATTGTTTTATATTTTACTCTACTTGTTATTGGAAGCCAATGTAGATTTTTAAGCACAGGTGTGATATGATCTGTTAGGTGAGTTCTTGAAATAGTTCTGGCTGTCACATTTTGGGCAAGTTGTAAGGTGTTGATGTTTTTTTTGGGGAGGCCCTGTAGTAAGATGTTGCAATAGTCCCAATGGGGAGTTATTAGCACCTGGACCGCAGTTCGGAAATCGCTGGGTTCAAGGAGAGGTCTGAGTTTCTGGATGGATCTTAGTTTGAAAAATATGGTACTAGCTGTTTGTTTTATATGAGCTGACATACTGAGAGACCTGTCCAAGATAATGCCCAAGTATTTCACTTCCTGTTTTATTGGGATCGTGGTGTTTTGTTTGTTGAATTCACAAGGGGGTAAAATCTGGATTTCTTGTCGTGATCATAATTTCAGGGTTTTTTAAAATTAATTTGGAGATTGTTTTTGGCGAGCCAGGATTGTGTTTCCGATCCAGCCTGGCCCTAAATGCCTCCTCATATATTCTTTAGCAGCTTATTAGCAGTTATTTGGCTTCCTGTGCAACTTCTCAAAATCAGAATCCAGTTTTCAGTTTGTTCAACCCATCTGTTGTGGCCTCATTTCCAGTCTTTAAACAGGGTACAAAATTACTTCATTACCTTACTGCAGCCGGAGATTTTGGGCCCCCTTTTGTCCTTATAATGGCTAAAAACAATCTGATAGAAAGGATGTCTGTACAAGAAATTGCTACCCAGGAAAACCATTTAATTACTTTAATGATGAAGATGAGTAGTTTCTCCAGCAACATGTTTTCAAAAGTTATTGCCCTCAAGCTTCTAGGCCTTGGGACTTTTATTATTCTGAGACTTTGTCATATGGATTGATTATGTACCTCAAATGTATATAGCCAGTTGCCATTTATTACCAAATCTTTATAATCATTTACCCTTGGGCAATAGCTGTGCTAAAATGGCTATTACAAACATTAAGAAGGAATAGAAAAGTATTACTCTCACTTCAAATGTTATATTTTACGACCATCTTTCACTAGACAGAACCAAATGAGCCTGTTGGGGCTTTAACGGCTAAAACAAAAATCGTTGGTTCCTTTATTGCATTGTTCATTTTATTTTCACCATTCAGAATGTGGGATTATGGTCAAAATGAAACTAAAGGTTTTAAAAAGTATTTCAACCTATGAAAACTTGGCTGAACAAAATTGTTATTTGGGTGGGATGAAGATGATTGACCTGCAAAATACCTGAAACACCATTTAAAATACCAGCAAAAGTTTGGGTGACCTTGTGCAAGTAATTTTATTTTTCAGTGCCTCTGTTTACCCAACTGTAGTTAGGCAAAAATAATAGGGTCAATATTCAAAGGGTTTATGTGTTACTTTTTGTACAAAACATAATGATTTTCAGCAGCACTTTGCAGAGAGTTCTGCTGAAAATCCCTCTAAATATCCAAGGTAGACTTTGGGACGGAGCAAGGGTGTTCCTCCTAATTATACATATGGGGGGGGGGGGTGGTCATTCTGAACAGCGTTTAGCGGGGATGTACGTCTGGTTTGGATGTGCATACCCCTCCAAATGCTTGTGCCTGATTCTCTGCCCAAAGCTCCCTGCACATACAGAGGAGATATGCGCGGAGCTCTGGATGGGGGAGGGCTGGAGGAGGAGCGTGGGTGGGGAGGAGGCAGGACCCTACCCCGGACATACAGGGCTGATTCAGGTCACAGTCCTCGGAGGTGGAATAAGTCACCCCGTGCTCGGAGAGTGGCACCGGCGGACACCTCCGGAGAGATGAGGGGCACCAGGAGGTTCCCGCTGCCCAGTCCTGGCCTTGAGAAGCCCATCCAGGGATTTAGGGGCAAGGAACAGCATATTTGAGGCTGTACGGGGCTTTAGAGATTTGGGGCTCCTGCATGGTGTCCCATTGCTATGATGACAGGACACCATGGCACCGGGCTCCATGCAGGAGCATTGTGTGGGCTAGATTGAGAGGGAGCAATGTGTGCAGTGGGCCAGAACCGGGGTACATCCTGCCCATCCAGGTCCTCTGCCCTTGATTCTGCTCCTGTGGGAACGTCTAGCTTCTGCAAGTGCAGAATATGGTGCAGATCCGGCCCATCTAAGTTTTGGACATCTGGATGGGCTGGATGTGTCCAGATCAGAATTGGCCTCATAGGGGGAAATTTTATAACAGGGCACCTAGGTAAAGTCAGCACGAGCGCCTTTGTGGCTTTGGGGTCTATTTTAGAAGTCTTAATTGCAATTTCCAAGGAGAAAATCTGGCATTTACACATAGAAATAGCATCCACTTGTGAATGATGATTTTATAAAGGATTAATTACATGTGAATCTCCATAATATGTAGAAATTGCAAAGGGGTGTGTCAGGGGCATGGTTAAGACGTGGCCTGATAATATCAAAAATCTACACATGTATTCCCCATTTCCTATAGGGATTGCACATACATGACTAAATTGTCCACGTTGGGATTTACAGTTGCCCCCTGGCATGCATAGGTTTTTTAAAAGTACTTGTTTAGGTCAGCCCTTTACTGGAAGGATTAAAGGGGATATCCTCCTTAATCCCTTGTTATTTCCCCCTCCCAATTGAAATTAATTAAAGATAGGATTTTTGCTGCCAATTACAGAGGCCACTATTATGCATACTTTCTATTAAGGTGTTCAGGAGGGTGAAGCTTAGGTAAAGCATTGAAGGGGCCTTCATTTATGTGCATACGTGTTAGACTACTGTAACGTAGGCGTGTGTTCTGCTGATCTAGATGCAGGCACCTATGCTTGCTCTAGAGCAGGTGTAACTGCTGCCACTAAGTTATGGTACATCAGTACACCCTATTTTATAAAATACATGCATGCTTTACTTTATAACATAGGCCCTGAATACACACGTGGTAATGCGTGCTGACTGCCCGGGCGTTAATAAAATTACCCTCTTGATATCTGCTGCCTCAGATACAGCTTAACTCAGCGGCTTCAAACTTTGGTCCTTGAGACATGCAAACCAGTTGGGTTTCCAGGATATCCACAATGAATATGTATGAGAGAAATCTGCATACCCACTGTCTTCACTGTATGCAGATCTCTGTCTTGCATATTAATTAGGGATAAGTTATTCTGAAAACCTTATTGACTTACAGCCATTGAGGACCAGAGTGGGAATCCCCTGACTACGGCAGGGAAGTAGTTTGTGTATCTGACTGCAACTCACCTTGAACTTGGATTTGAAAAATGTAATTAATTAAATTCAAATCCATTCTGAGCACCAAGAATGCACTGCTAAGTACTCTACTCTAGAGAAGGCCATATGTATCTTTCTAAAGCATGTTATTGTAAAGTACATTTGGAACCTATTTGAATGAAAAGCTCTCTTTAAATAATGTTAATTATTATATGTCAGTAGGTAGTATTAATTTGAATCTGTTCAAAATTGTACTATTAATTGAGTTAAACCCTAAAATTAACCAGTGGTGTGTCACAGGGATCTGTCTAATTCTTTTTAACATGTTTGTTGGTGATATTGCAGAAGGGCTGTCGGGTGAGGTTTGCCTCTTTGGGATGATACCAAAATCTGCAATAGAGTAGACACCCAGGAAGGCATAGATAACATGAGGAGGGATCTACAGTAGCTAAGCTTGAAGGATGGTCCAGAATTTGGCAGCTGAGATTTAATGCTAAAAAATGCAGGGTCATGCATTTGGGCTTCAAAAATCCAATGGAGCAGTACAATGTAGAGGACGAAGTACTTCCGTCAATGAAAGAAGAGCGGGACCTGTGGGTGATTGTTTCTGATGATTTTAAGGTGGCTAAACAGGTAGAAAAGGCAATGTTGAAAGCCAGAAGGATGCTTGGGTGCATTGGGACTGGAATGGCCAGCAGAAAAAGGGAGGTGATAGTGCCTCTGTATAAGTCTTTGGCGAGACCTCATTTGGAGTATTGTATGCAATTCTGGAGACCGCACCTTCAAAAGGATATAAACAGGATGGAGGCATGGCAGACGGTGGCTACTAAAATGGTTAATGGTCTTCATTATAAAGCATATGGGGACAGACAGGTTTTCCAAAGAAGTAGCTGCTCAAATAAAGGCAAAAAACACAGCTTTCGCAAAACTCAAAAGCTTGCAAACAGAGGAACACAGAAATGAATATAGGATCAAACTCAAAGAGACAAAAAGAGAAATAAGGATAGCAAAATCAAAGGCAGAGGAAAAGATGGCTACAGATGTGAAGTGTGGCGACAAAACTTTCTTCAGGTATATTCGGGAAAGGAAGAAGATCAGAGGTGGAACTGCAGGACTCGGAAGTGCTGGGAACGGATTTGTGGAAAGTGACATTGAAAAAGCAAAATTGCTAAACAAATACGTCTGCTCTGTTTTTACTAAAGACAATCCGGAAGAAGGACCACCTGTGACTCCCAAATATAAAAATGGGAATGAAGTAGATACCACACCATTCACAGAAGATGATGTGTTAGAACAACTTGCAAAACTGAAAGTGGACAAGGCCATGGGACCGGATGGGATACATCCCAGGATACTGAAAGAGCTCAGAGAGGTTCTTGCAGGGCCGTTAAAGGATGTTTTCAACAGATCCTTGGAAACAGGAGAAGTTCCTCAGGACTGGAGAATGGCTGATGTGGTATCTCTACACAAAAGTGGTGACAGGGAAGAAGTGTCAAACTACAGGCCTGTGAGCCTTACCTCGGTGGCGGGAAAAATAATGGAGGCGCTCCTGAAAGAGCAAATAGTGTACTTTCTCAAAACCAACAGGTTGCAAGATAAATTTAAAAAAAAAAAAAAAGATCCTTGGCAACATGGTTTTACCGAAGGACGATCTTGCCAAACAAATCTGATTGAGTTCTTTGGCTGGGTGACCAGAGAACTAGATCAGGGGCATTCGATGGATGTCATCTACCTGGATTTCAGCAAAGCCTTTGATACTGTCCCTCATAGGAGGTTTATCAATAAACTCAGTAGTTTGGGGATGGGTCCCAAGGTGGTAAACTGGATTAGAAATTGGTTGACTGACAGACGACAGAAGATGATGGTAAATGGAGCTCACTCGGATGAGGTGAAGGTGATTAGCGGGGTGCCCCAGGGTTCGGTCCTGGGCCCGGCACTGTTCAATGTATTTGTGAGTGATATTGCTGAAAGACTGAATGGAAAGGTATGTCTTTTTACAGATGACACGAAAATTTGCAACAGAGTGGACTCCCTCGAGGGAGTGGTTAACATGAGGAAAGATCTACAAAAGCTGGAAGAATGGTCCAATGCTTGGGAATTAAGATTTAATGCAAAGAAGTGCAGTGTCATGCACTTGGGTAGCAGAAATCCAAGGGAAATGTACGCGATAGGGGCGAGAGGTTGGTGTGCACGGATGAGGAGAAAGACCTTGGTGTGATTATTTCTGAAGATCTCAAGGTGGCAAAACAGTGCGACAAGGCGGTGGCAAAAGCCAGGAGGATGTTGGGCTGCATACAAAGAGGAATTACCAGCAGAAAGGAAGAGGTACTAATGCCACTGTATAAGTCACTGGTGAGGCCTCACTTGGAATACTGTGTTCAGTTTTGGAGACCATATCTTGCAAAGGATGTAAAACGAATGGAAACTGTTCAGAGGAAGGCAACCAAAATGATTTGGAGCCTGCGTCAGAAGCCTTATGAGAAGAGACTTGAAGACCTAAATATGTACACTCTGGAGGAGAGGAGGGATAGGGGAGATATGATTCAGACCTTTAAATTCTTAAAGAGAAATAATGAACAAACAAACCCAAAGACGGGGAAGCTGTAAAACTAGAGGGCATAACATGAAGCTGCAAGGTGGTAAATTGAAAGGCAATGTCAGGAAATACTTTTTCACTGAAAGGGTGATGGATGCTTGGAATGCCCTCCCGATGGAAGTGGTGGGGGAAAACACAGTAACGGAGTTCAAAGTGGCATGGGACAGACAGTGGGTCCCTTTACAGCATCAGGATAAAATAAAAATAAACTGAACCATCTAATTTCTCAACAAATAGGGGTGTCCTACATGGAGCGGCGGGTTCACCCCTAAACAAAGACATGGGGAGGGTGACCTGCACAGAGTGGCAGGTGCACCTACTTCTGCCATCTTATTGGGCAGACTAGATGGACCATACTTGTCTTTATCTGCCATCATTTACTATGTTACTGTGTTGCTTAAAGATCTTAATATGTATATATTAGAGGAAAAGTGGGATAGAGGAGATATGAGAGAGATGTTTAAATATCTCTGTGGCATAAACGCACAAGAGGAGAGCCTCTTTCAATTGAAAGCAAGTTCTGCAATGAGAGAACATAGGTTGATGGTGAAAGGGGATAGACTCAGGAGTGATATGTGGAACTATATCTTGAATAGTCTTCCAGTGGAGGTAGTAGAGACGAGGACAGTATGTGAAGTCAAAGTATGGGACAAACGCAGAAAGTCTCTAAATTGAAAAAAGGGACTGTAGTAGTGGAAGGGCAGAATAGATAGGCCATATGGTTTCTTTCTTCCATCATGTTTCTATGTTTCTACATTACCATATCAGTAGCCAGGAATTCTTTATATCACTGATGCTTATGCTATTAGTGTGCATGTATTAAAAATTAATGGAAAATCACATTTTGGATGCTGTTTATTTCTATGAGATGTATATCCAGATGAACCATACACTAGAGAAATGTAAATTGAATGTAAAGAACTTTTCTATAATTGTTCATGCCTTTTCCCTTTTTTCTGAGCAGTTCAAATGCAGTCTGTTGTGCCCTTCTTCTCTGAGATAGCCACACTACTGTATTCTATTTCTTTCCTCTGCTTCTTTCACTCTTTTTAGTCTCCTTAATTGTCCATTTTCTAAGATGCAGTGAGGTGGCAGAGAGAGAGAGAGAGACCATAAAGACAAAACAAGGTAAAATAAATAAGCAAAATTAAACATGGCAAAATGAAAAAAAAAATAGAATTAAAAAAACAAAAACAAAGTAATAAAGAGAAATTAAAAAAAATTGCAAAAAATAAAGTTTTACCAGCTAAGGCAAAGTGGAACTTTTTCCATCTCCTAAAAACCTTTAGCTTTATTTTTTTTAAATTTTTCCACCCAGTGTAGAATATCAGCAGATTTCTTATGAACCTTTATTATGTACACCAGCACCCACTTAGGCTGGAAACTGCACATACCAAAGAGGTAAGAAAATAGGTACAGCAGTGTCTAGCATAGAACCGAACCTTGCATAAACTAGAACTCTCTTTGTTTCATACATAACAACTCTCCCCTTAGGTGACACAATTGTCCATTCACAAGGGCTGCCTGCAATTGTGTCAAGGTCTGTATAGACACCTGTGCACAACTGGTGCTTCTAAAGGCTGTACATCAGCCCCAGTCCTTGGTGGGTCAAGAGCATCATCCTCACTCAGTGGCAACTCTGGCAGGCTGAGCAAATCTGGAGCTAAAGGAGAGATCAGTGCCACTGGGATGACACATAGCACATAGATATGCCGTACTGGGTCAAACCAATGTCCTTTCTTAATGACGGAAGCTGGGATACACTTTGCCCCAGTCCCATAACCTCTATTAAAAAGAGGGTTTTGAAGTGTGAAAGGTAGATGGCCCAGGGAGTTCTAGCTCCTCTTTCTGTCTGAGCTGCAGTTCTTCGATAAAGGCTGGAATGAGACGATCTAAGAATATTTTAATGGTGCATCCCATAAACAGTTCTGCCAAACTGCCCCATAGTTGAAAAAGCATGGCATATTGTGAGATTGGTTTACTAGGCCTGCCCTGGTCCTAATCTCCTTCAGTGATTCCTTTTGAAATATCTTTTGTTGAATCATTTGGTTTTAAAATCCATTTGCCAGTGCTCAGCATGGTGCATTAAAGTTTTGGAAGTCATCAGATGAGAAAGGAGACCTGTTATCTGAAATGATTGTGTCTGATAGTCTATGAGTTGCTAACAGCTGTCAAAGTGCTGTAATTGTTTCAGCAGATATATGTGAGGATACTATGAATAAGAATCTATCACCACAAGTACATTCTTCCATTGAAATGGTGTTGCATAGTCAATTTGGATCCTTGATCATGGATTCTTAGTAATATCCCAAGGGAAGGTGAGAGCTTTTGATGAGTTATGTCGCTACATCTGGCATGTATTACACTCCTTGACAATCTTTTCTATGTCAGCATCTATCCCAGGCCACCAGGTTCCTGGTCCAGATGGACGTCATCTAACATGACTAGAAGAACCTGATAACCTTTCCTTGGAATAACAAAACATTTGCTGAAATGAAACATCCCTTAATGGCCTGATAATTCATGCTGTCTGTAAGCAAATGATTTGAACAGCTCAGTCAGTTTACCACTTAGCCATCCGCTCCACATCCCATCAGGATATGGGCTAGGGCAATGTCCTTTGCAGTTAGCCCACATATCTGATCAGCCAGTATAGGAACATCAAAAAGAATTTCTAGCATCAAAACCTCAGCAAGAGAGGAAACAAAGTTGGGTTTCTATAGTGGCAGGTGGCTCAGTCATCTGCATAGTCAATTTATTTGCCAGGCTTGTACATCAATGTATACTCATAGGCACCCAGCATGACACACTAATGCTGCATCTTGTGGTCTTGTCTTTGGAGAATATGCCTAACAGAGGCTTGTGGATGGTATCAATTTTAAACGTGTGGCCTCCTATGTTATTAGGGAACTTTATAACTTTATCAAAGCGAGCATCTCTCTATTAATCTGAGCATATTCCATTCAGATGACAACAAGGTTTGAGAATAGTAGACAGAGCCCAATTTTATAACATCCATGTCTGGCTGTCAGAAACATTTAATGCGAAAACAGGCACTTAATATACTGTACCTAATTACGGGTTCCGAAACTACAGAGATGAGCCCACGGTTCCAGAATCAGGTATACGTTTCTGGCATGGCACAAGCATCACATCTGGGGAAACATGGGCCCTCGCTGCTATAATGGGACAAGGATAAGCACAGCAAATGGTCTTTAAGTCCCCATGCTTGCCGTATGCTGTAAAGATAGACACGTATGATTCTTCCCATTTCTATGCGGCCACGCCTCCGCTGGCAAAACGTACATCTCCTAGGCTCATGCACACCACA
Organism: Ichthyophis bannanicus; assembly: GCA_033557465.1. NCBI lineage: Eukaryota > Metazoa > Chordata > Amphibia > Gymnophiona > Ichthyophiidae > Ichthyophis > Ichthyophis bannanicus. The sequence goes on along the minus strand of CM066050.1, from coordinate 121,507,711 downwards.
CAGCAATACTGACAAAATAGTCATGCAACCCAGACGATATACAGGGTGGCCCAAAAAAAGTGAGAACATCTCGTAAATTAAAAGCTTAAATAGTTTACTTATTTACCTTTTTTAGCTATATAACGTCTTTATTTCGACAATTTCCGGTCACCATCTTTTTATTTTTTTATTTTTTTTAAATTGGTCAATCATTTACATCTGTCTTTTTGAATTTTTAAATAACTTATATGCTACGAGATGTTCTCACTTTTCTTGGGCCACCCTGTATACTAGTCTGTTGCATGCCCATAACACTATAAGGTTATCCTAGTGCACTTGTAAAAGCAAATGTAAAGTGAGATGTTTTGAACTGACAGACCCTGCAGCAAAACATGCATGGCGTTTGATGAACACCTTAGATATTCTTTCACTGGTCATTGCTGAAAATAGTATTTGTAATGCAAAGAATGGGCCAGAAAAAACTGAAATGGGTCTGTACAGCTACATGTCAAACCATATCCTTGTATTCATAGGAAATCATCAGGATGAGAACATGCAACAGAAAGACATGCCCATAAGCACCATCATTGCCCTGACAAATGTGCACAATGTTCGAGACTTCTGGTGCATTTGGATATGCATTAGTGCTGTCCGCACTGCAGCACGCCCCAACTCCGAAGGTCCCCCACCATTGAGAGGGACACCATTGACAGGGCTCAAGTACCCCAAAGTTGCAGAATTAGTGACCACAAGGAAGCGAAGGGTAGTGGTGGTTGGTGACTCTCTTCTGAGGGGTACTGAGGCGTCCATCTGCCAACCAAACTTGATGTCCAGAGAGATATGCTGTCTGCCTGGTGTCAAAATCCAAGATGTTACGGAGAGTTTACCGAGACTAATCAAGCCCACTGACTATTACCCAATGTTGCTAATCCATGTCGGAACAAATGATACTGCCAGGTATCCCTCTGAACGTATTAAGTGTCTTCATGTCTTTGGGACAGAGGGTGAAGCAGTTAGGTGCACAGGTGGTGTTCTCTTCAATCCTCCTTGTTGAGGGTAAAGGCCAAGGCAGAGAGGCTCGCATCCTGGAGATGAGTTCCTTGGTGCGTGGATGGTGTCATCGAGAGCATTTTGGTTTCCTAGACCATGGGATGCTGTTCCAAGGGTTGCAGAGCAGAGATGGCATCCATCTGTCCAAGAGAGGTCGACGCGTCTTCAATAGTAGACTGGCTAATCTACTGAAGAGGGCTCTAAACTAGATTTGTTGGATCGGTGAAGAAAGCCCCCAGGTAAGTGAAAGCCCCCAGGTAAGTGATACAATAAATACCTTTATGGAAATGGGTAACAGGGGTAACATATGGAAAGCAGTGTGTATAAATGCCCGTAGCATAGGAAATAAGATCCCTGATGTTGAAGCTTTGGTGGGAGTGGCCGACTTGGATTTAGTGGCAGTTACAGAAACATGGTTCACAGAAAACCATGACTGGGATGTAACTATACCTGGCTATACTTTATTCAGAAAGGACAGGGGAGGAAGAAGGGGAGGAGGAGTGGCACTATATGTAAAAGATTCTATTAAAGCTTTGGAATTACAGAGCTTAAAAGGGAGAGAGGAGGCATTGTGGGTTAAATTAGAAAGAGGGAAAGAGAAATCTATTTGCATTGGCGTGATATACAGACCTCCCTCACAAGAGGAAGAGGTGGACAGAGAGTTAATTGAAGACATACGCAGCATTGCTAGGAAAGGGAAAGTGCTACTGATAGGGGATTTCAGTATGCCAGATGGTGATTGGCACATTCCTGCTGCAGTATCATCTAGAAGTAAAGAGATCCTGGATTCTCTACAGGGAGAACTATTCGGGCAATTGGTAACACACGTATAGGGACCATACTCGACTTGGTGCTTACCAATGGTGAAAGTGTTTGATGTTATAGTGGGCGATCATTTTGCATCCAGTGATCACCACATGGTGTGGTTGAGCATTAGGACTAGGGCTGTTAGAATCCATTCAAAGGTGAGGGTCTTAGACTTTAGGAAGACTAACTTTGCGAAGATGGGCCAATACCTCAGGGACTCGTTAGCGGGATGGGAACAGCTGGGGGATGTAGAAAAACAGTGGGCAAAACTGAAAGGGGATATTTTAAGGGCAACCAACATTTTTGTTAAAATTGTAAAAGGAAAAGGAGACCGCTATGGTTTTCGAAAGAAGTAGCTGAAAAGGTGAAGAAAAAGAGGGAGGCCTTCATGAAATACAAGAGATCGCAGAGAGAGGAAGACGGGCATCTATATTTGGAAAAACTTAGCGAAGCTAGCAAAGTAGTCAGGAAAGCAAAGATTCAAAAAGAGGAGGAAATAGCCAATGCAATAAATTGGGGGGATAAGACATTTTCAGATATGTTAGCGAGAAGAGGAAGGGCAAAAGTGGTATTGTCAGACTCAATGGTGAAGGAGAGGAATATGTAGAAGCTGATGAGGATAAAGCGGAATTGCTTAACAAATATTTCTGTTCTGTGTTCACAGATGAAGAACCAGGAGCAGGACCTCGGAAAACACCCACAAACAGAAACAGAAGCGAAGGAGATCTTGAACAATTTTCAGAAGACTGTGTTCGTGAGAAACTAGCTCAACTTAAAGTAGTAAAAGCAATGGGACCGGATGGGATACACCCATAGAATACTGAGGGAACTTGGACGTTCTAGCAGCTCCACTGACTGACCTTTTCAATGCCTCGTTGGAGTCGGGAGTGGTGCCAAAGGACTGGAGAGAGGCTCATGTGGTGCCTTTACACAAAAGCGGAAGTAAGGATGTGATTGAAAACTATAGGCCGGTCTTGTCAGACAAATCTGATTTCTTTGACTGGGTGACCAGGGAGTTAGATCAAGGAAGTTCCCTAGATGTGGTGTACTTAGATTTCAGTAAAGTCTTTGACACTGTTCCTCACAGGTGACTTATAAACAAACCAAGTACCCTAGGGATGGACCCTAAAGTTACTGCTTGGGTTAGAAATTGGTTGAGTGGGCGGCGACTAAGAGTACAGGTAAATGGAGCTCACTCTGAGGAGAAGGATGTTACCAGTGGTGTGCCCCAGGGATCTGTCCTTGGTCCGATTCTTTTTAAAATCTTTGTTAGTGATATAGCGGAAGGGCTGTCAGGTAAGGTTTGCCTCTTTGCGGATGATACCAAAATCTGCAATAGAGTAGACACCCAGGAAGGTGTAGATAACATGAGGAGGGATCTAGCTAAGCTTGAAGAATGGTCTAGAATTTGGCAGCTGGGATTTAATGTTAAAAAATGTAAGGTCATGAATTTGGGCTGCAGCAATCCAAGGGAGCAATATAGTATAGGGGGTGAAGTACTTTTGTCCACTAAAGAAGAGCGGGATCTAGGCATGGTTGTGTCTGATGATCTTAAAGTAGCTAAACAGGTAGAAAAGGCGACGGCAAAAGCTAGAAGGATGCTTGGGTGCTTACGGAGAGGAATGGCTAGCAGAAAAAAGGAGGTGATAGTGCCTCTGTATAAGTCTTTGGTGCAACCTCATTTGGAGTAGTGTGGCATTCTGGAGACCGCAGCTTCAAAAGGATATAAACAGGATGGAGTCAGTACAGAGGGTGCCTACTAAAATGGTTAGTGGTCTTCATTATAAAGCATATGAGGACAGACTTAAGGATCTTAATATGTACACCTTAGAGGAAAGGCGGGATAGAGGTGATAATGATTGAGATGTTTAAATACCTCCGTTACATAAATGTACAGGGGGAGAGCCTCTTTCAATTGAAAGCAAGTTCTGCTATGAGGGACATGGGATGAGGGTGAAGGGGGATAGATTCAGGAGTGATATGTGGAAATATTTCTTTACAGAAAGAGAGGTGGATCCGTGGAATAGTCTCCCAGTGGGCGTCATAGAGATGAGGACAGTATCTGAATTAAAAAAAGCAAGGACTGTTAATCACCCAGGAAGTTGGTCACAGCTTACTTCAGCACCACAGGCATAAATAGCTCAACCAGAGTTCTGTGATCCTCAGTCTTGAAGGACCATAAATGGGGACTGTTACTTCTGGAGAGGGATCTAATTAACTAAAGCCAATTAATTTGTGAACCCACTATTTTTTGTTAAATCAGTCAGGGCCTAGTAGCAGCAGTTTAAGTTTAAATTTAAAACACAGAAGAGAGCTTTCTGGTTAAATCTGGAACCCAGCAGAGAGCTTGTAGTTTAAATTTCATAATAAGTTAGAGCCTGGCAGCAGCAGCAGCAGCAGCAAAGAGCTATAATTTAAATCAAATCAGAATATAGCTTACCTCAGCAGCACAGGACAGGGTACAGTGTAGCAGCCCTCTTTTAATAAGTGTTATTTCCCTCCCTCCCTCCCCAACACCCACCCACCCCTGGGATAATCATAGCTTTATAGGTACTTACACATCTTAAAAGACAGGAGGTGCTCTCAGGTGAAGCTCGTTACCCAAATGAGTCATACACTAAGGACCTGAGATTAATTAAGCTTCAGGTGAACATGGTATATTAAACGTATTAGGGACAGTTTTATTAATCTATAAATCTATAGCAACCCTTAGTAAGTAAAGAACTTAAAGATTTAAACACAAACTTAAAACTAAGATGCAGACAGCAGTCCAGCAGCGAGATGGGGGCTTTCCAGTCTTTTGCATTGAGTGTCACATGTATGATTTTCTCCCAGTTGGTGAGAGGTCTTACATGTGCACTAGGTGCAAGGATCTCTTTGCTCTCAGGCAACGAGTCTGTTCTCTAGAGGCTAGAGTAGCAGACTTGGAAAACATAAGACAGACAGAGAGGTACATAGATGAGACCTACAGGCATATAGTCCTGAAGTCCCATCTCCAGTCTGGCAGCATCCCTGTTGCCATGGAGGAGAGAGGTCACGTGACAGGAGAGCATCACCCTGGTGTGGCAGGAAGTGTTCCTGTAGCTAGGACCTGTCCTCCAGGTGATGTAAAACCCTCTCGCACCGAGGAAGTTTCTCCAGGGCCAGGTGCCCATGAGGGAAGGGTTAGGACAGCCGTTATAGTTGGTGATTCGATAATTAGGCATGTAGATAGCTGGGTGGCTGGTGAACGTGAGGATCGCCTGGTAACATGCCTGCCTGGTGCGAAGGTAGCGGACTTCACGCGCCAACTAGATAAAGTCTTAGATAGTGCTGTGGAGGAGTCTGCTGTCTTGGTACATGTCGGTACCAGTGACATAGGAAAATGTGGTAGGGAGGTTTTGGAGGCTAAATTTAGGCTTTTAGGTAGGAAGTTGAAGTCCAGAACTTCCAGGGTGGCGTTATACAAAATGCTTCCCATTCCACGCGCAGGACCCAAAAGGCAGGCAGAGCTCCAGAGTCTCAATGCGTGGATGAGACAATGGTGCAGAGATGAGGGTTTTGGATTTGTTAGGAACTGGGGATCATTCTGGGGAAAGGAGGGGCTCTTCCGAAGGGATGGGCTTCCCCTTAACCGGGATGGAACCAGGCTGCTGGCATTAACCTTTAAAAAGGAGAGAGAGCAGCTTTTAAACTAGATATTAGGGGAAAGCCGACAGTCGCCCAAGAGTGGATGGTTCGGAAGAATGTATCCTTGAAGGATACTACCAAAAGCAGAGAGGTTCCAAAAAAGAGTAAAGTAGCCCAAATGCCCTCGAATATGGAGCATACAGAGCTTAAAGATCCCAAATTACTCATATCTACCAATAGCCAAATTAATATGAATAAAATACAGTCTCTATAATGCTTGTATGCAAATGCTAGAAGTCTAGAAAATAAGATGGGAGAGTTAGAATATATAGCACTAAATGAGAGGTTAGATATGATTGGAATATCAGAGACATGGTGGAAGGAGGACAACCAGTGGGACACTGTGATACCTGGGTACAAACTATATCGTAATGATGAAATGCGCAAAGAAATCAAGGAAGCTAACAAAAGTTACAGCGCAGTAATAATAATGGGTGATTTCAGTTACCCCGGTATCGACTGGGTCAGTGTCACGGCAGGACATGCTAGGGAGATAAAGTTCCTAGATGAAACAAATGACTGCTTCTTGGAGCAGCTGGTTCATGAACCGACCAGAGGGGAAGCCATATTGGATCTAGTCCTTAGTGGAACACCAGATCTAGTGCAAGAGATAAGGGTGTTGGGGCCACTTGGCAATAGTGATCATAGCATGATCGCCTTTGATTTAATTAGTGGAGGAGGGATAGTAAGGAAATCCAGTACTACCTTTTAACTTTCGAAAGGGAGACTATGATAAAATGAGGAAAATAGTTAAGAAAAACCTAAAAGGAGCAGTTGCAAAGGTTAAAGACTTACATCAAGCTTGGGTGTTGTTGAAAAATACTATCTTGGAAGCCCAGACCAGCTGTATTGCATGCTTTAAGAAAAGTGGAAGGAAGTCCAAAAAACTGCCAGCATGGTTTAAAGGTGAGGTCAGAGAGGCTGTTGTTGCCAAAAAAGCATCTTTCAGGAAATGGAAAAAAGAGCCAAATGACGAAACCTGGAAACAGCACAAGCACTGGCAAGTCAAATGCAAGGCATTGATAAGGCAGGCAAAGGGAGAATTTGAGAAGAAGCTTGCTGCGGAAGCAAAAACACGAAATGAAGACTTTTTCAAGTATTTCGTAGCAAAAAACTTGTGAGAGAGTCAGTTGGTCCATTAGATGATAGAGGGGTTAGAGGGGCACTAACAGGCGATAAGGCGATAGCGGAGAGACTGAATGAATTCTTTGCTTTGGTCTTTACTGAGGAAGATGTATGGATGTTACCCATGACTGAAGTGGTATTTAAAGGTGCGGAAGAATTGAAGAAAATATCGATACATCGGGAAGATGTATTACAACTATTAGATAAACTGAAGAGTAACAAATCACCTGGGCCGGATGGTATACATCCAAGGGTGTTGAAAGAACTGAAATATGAGATTGCAGACCTGCTATCTGTGAACTATCATTAAAATCATCTCTAATACCTGAAGACTGGAGGATCGTCAATGTAACACCAATTTTTAAAAAGGGTTCCAGGGGTGATCTGGGAAACTACAGACCGGTGAGCCTGACGTCAGTACCGGGAAAAATGGTAGAAACCATCATAAAGAATAAAATTACTCAGCACTCATGGCCTAGTGGGAGACAGCCAACATGGCTTTAGACAAGGAAAATCTTGTCTTACTAATCTGTTATGTTTTTTTGAAGGTGTGAATAAACAGGTGGACAAAGGTGAGTCGGTTGATTTAGTATATCTGGACTTTCAGAAAGCCTTTGACAAGGTCCCTCATAAGAGACTTTTGGCAAAACTAAAGAGTCATGGGATAGGAGGCAGTGTACTACTGTGGATCAGAAACTGGTTAAAAGATAGAAAGCAGAGGGTAGGGCTAAATGGCCAATTTTCCCAATGGAGAAAGGTGAATAGTGGTGTACCCCAGGGATCTGTGCTGGCTCCGCTGCTTTTTAATATATTCATAAATGACCTGGAAAGTGGAATAACGAGTGAGGTTATCAAATTTGCAGATGACACAAAACTATTTAAAGTTGTTAAAACCCAAGAGGAAAATTGCAATAGGATCTTGATAAATTGGAAGACTGGGCATCAAAATGGCAGATTAAATTTAATGTGCAAAGTTATGCACCTAGGGAAGAACAACCCAAACTATGGTTACACGATGCAAGGTTCCACATTAGGAACCACCACCCAGGAAAAAGATTTAGGCGTCATTGTGGATAACATGTTAAAACCCTCGGCCCAGTGTGTAGCAGCGGCCAAGAGAGCAAATAGAATGCTAGGTATCATAAGGAAAGGAATGGAAAATAAAACAAAAGATATTATAATGCCTCTATATCGTTCCATGGTGAGACCGCACCTTGAATATTGTGTGCAATTCTGGTCGCCGTATCTTAAAAAAAGGATATAGCGATATTAGAAAAGGTTCAGAGAAGAGCCACCAAAATGGTAAACGGGATGGAAGGATACTCCTATGAAGAAAGGCTAAAAAGGTTAGGGCTCTTTATCCTGGAAAAGAGACGGCTGAGGGGAGATATGATAGAAGTCTATAAATTAATGAGTGGAGTGGAACGGGTAAACGTAGATCGATTGTTTACGTTATCAGAATATAGAAAGACTAGTGGACATGCAATGAGGCTTTTATTTAAGACTAATAAAAGAAAATATTTTTTCTCTCAACGTGTAATCAAACTCTGGAATTTGTTACCGGAGGATGTAGTAAAAGCTGTTAGTGTAGCTGGGTTTAAAAAAGATTTGGACAAGTTCCTGGAGGAAAGGTCCATAAACCATTATTAAGAAGGGACCCAGGATATCAATGCTTGACCCATTACAAGGATTGTGGAACCTGTGTCTTTTGGGGAAACTGCTAGGTACATATGACCTAGATTGGCCACTGTTGGAAACAGGATACTGGGCTTGATGGACCTTGGTTTGACCCAGTATGGCATATCTTATTTTATTATGTTTAAAGGAAAAAAGGGTACTGTTGTAGTTGTTGATATGGAAGGACAGACTAGATAGGCCATGTGGTCTTTTTCTGTCGTCATATTTCTATGTTTCTATGTTGTTGCAGAGCAACTGTACATAGGTTACTGCCCATTCACACTGAAACCTGGTCATACTTTGGTCAGGCCTATGGTCCAGGTACTGACCAGACATACATGTTTCCCTAAAGTTGCGAATGAGCACACCAGGGTCTCCCCTGCAGCACACACACACACATAGACACACACGCTTGTGGTCATAAATAACATACCCCTGCCAAAACCATGCTCTACACCTATAAACAATTGCTGGTAAAACATTATACCAGGGCGTCTCAAGAGCACACTCCTGTTCTATGCTTTAAACAACATGGCCCCAATCCCATTAAGCAAACTAATTAGCATGGAATCTCAAAAAACCACGCACAGAAAAGGATACTCAAATAAACTAAATACTCCTAATGATTTCATAAAAGCAAATAAATTAACTAACAAAAGAGCTTTTTCTCATGCTGCCCCATCTATTTGGAATTCCCTTCCGGAGGACCTACGAACTATAACTAAAATCATGGAACTCCGTAAAAAACTAAAAACCTATTTATTCTCCATGCACTACGGCAACATAGATAACCCCTGGATACACTCAGATAAAGGTTAAAAATTATGACAGAGTAATACTAACCCCAACATTTAACAGACAATACACTATTATAAAAACACTATGATCCAATTCCAGAATACCCACAACATGTATTTGTATATAGTTTATTGTACATAGTTTACAAGCCAGTTTTGCTATTTTGCATTAGTTCATGCTGTTAACCATTACTTTTATTGTTACAAAATGTTCGATGTAAAACTAAGCTTATGCTTTGTGGATTGTTGTTTTATTGTGAACCGCAACTGAACTCTGGAAGTTGCGGGTTATAAATATATGTTAAATAAATAAAAATAAATAAATATGCTAGCTCACTTACCATCCCTACATTACAGTCTCATTTCTCCAAACATAGGAAATATTAGGGAAGCCTAGAATAGCCCCTTTAGCACAGATAACAATTGCCAGCATAGCTAGAATAAGGACTATTGCAGTGCTTTATATTTCAGTGGGGGTAGTTTTTTTATTATTTCACCTTACAGGTGTCCTCACCTGTGCATTCTATTCTTTACAACTGCATCTTGTGCTCTCCCATACAGCACATTGGTTCAATACAGACTTGTCACAGCCATTCACCTCTATACGACGCATTGAGGGTCACAATAGAAAAACCTTGAAATGCTGGTCTTATTCCACTTTGCCGCACGTATAACGTAGGCGTATGCGGGCCTTTCCTGAATACGCTTTATATGTCTCTGCGGCTTGCCACGCCCCCATTCCACTTCCTCCCGCCCACGTTCTGAGATCCCTGTTTTGGTGCCATCTACATGCAGGGCCGTGTGGTTTCAGAATGCGGGTCTAGAGGTTTTTGTGTGGTAAACGTCTATCCTGTATGTCCAGGCGACCTAGTTTCATTTCGGAATGACCCTCTTAGGGGTCATTCCATAAAAGGGGTGCCCAAGATATACACCATCTGCATATGTAAGTCACGGTATTCTAGTGATTTACGCAATGTCTAATGACATTGGCTGGTGGTTGTTCTGTAAGCACATGTGTATGTGCTATTACACATACCTGTGGGTGGACATGCACAGGGGCAGCATTGGGGTATTGTGGAGGTGGCGTGACCTACCTGTGTGCTTTCCGAAATCTAGGCGTGGGCATTTATACCTGCTAAGGGGCAGGCGTAAGTGTTCATACCTAGTGTGTGCACTTTGAGGGCCACTTATATCCTATTCTATAAGGCACACATGTGATTTACTTTATAGAATCAGCATGCCAGGTGCGCTATTATAGAAATACTCTCTTAGTGCCTCCATGGCATCTGGCAAAGCATGGCTTAGCACATCCCCAAAGCAATATGAGAAGGCATAGGAGATGACTATGAGGGGCCTCTGTTCATCTTAGTGCATGAGCACAGAGTCTGGAAAGTAACATTCTGGAAAGTGTCTATATGTTGGTGGATTCACTTCTATAGCACTTCTGTTCAGAGAAAACTGTATAGGAGTTAAACAAGTGTTGCATTTTGTGGAAGAAAAATTTGATAGAAGTTGAGAATTTCCAAAAATGAAAACTCGTAGGCTTATCTTTAGAAGTCAGTTTGGGCTCATCATGACTTGCTTTCGCTTTGTTTTCTTATTGTGGCTGACAATGTTCGCATCGGTTACTGTAAAGGGGATTTCGTTTGCATGTCATGGTGCCTTTTCAGCTGCTAAAGCCTCGTCTTGTACTGTTGCAAGAGTGAGATTTGTCTCAGCAAGGAGAAAGAACTGAAATGTTTAATTTTGGACCCCACAGTCTAGATGGTCATGAAACATATTTTTTAGGAATTTGCCGAATTTGCAATTCTTCACAATTCTGGGCAGCTTGCTATAGCCCTGTAGTGCTCTCATTACAATCCTGATTCCACTTGTGGAACTGAAACCTTTGCCTGACTATGGATGGGTGGAGTAAATGAGAAATTGTAATTTAGCTCATAAGTGTTAAGGTTTGGAAAGATTAGCAGGACCAGTGAATGTCTGACAGCATATGTTCTCTTCCCCCGAGGTAGAATTTGCATCCTATTTCCCTTTGGAATCCTTAACAGGCGGAGGATAATTTTATAAACCTTTTCTGCATGAAAAACTCCTCTTATAAATTTAGATCAAGCCGGCACAAAAAAGAAAAACAGAGGGAAAAGAAATCATCAGGCCAGACATTCTTTGTATTCAAAACAAAGCACCACCCAAATAGGAAAAATAAAGAAAAAATATAATCAATGCCTCTTAGTTTGGAAAAAAAGGAGGTGGAGTTATCGATAAATAATTTAGAAATATTCAAACGCAGATAAACAAGCAACTGCTGGAGTGAGTCAGATTCTCTTGCAGCTTATTCTCTGCATTTATTTGTACAGCATTGCGTTTGTCCAGTAACATCACAGAAACGAATGGCATCAGTAGTTTTATTATGTCTCATCTTATGAATCAAATACAATTATGTCAAAGTTGATGTATTATTTCACTGTCTCACCTTAGAATTATAGGTAGGCGGACGATGTAATCCTATTCTACCACACTACCCCTGTGGCGATTGACCTGTCGCCACTCAATAATTGTCTCTCCCATATCGCCACATGGATTTTGGCCAACTACTTACATCTTAATCCTTCTAAATCAACAGCTATGTGGTTCTCCTTTAGCACTCCCTGCCTGATGGTTGCCTCCCTTCTTAACTCCATGCCTATCCCTTTGGTGTCCTCATTCTGCTATCTAGGCATCACGTTAGATTCAACACTTTCATTTCAGGAACATTTGTCCCGCCTCATTCGCTGCTTCTTTTCTACACTCCGTCAGGTAAGGGCAGTCCGTCCCTTATTACTGCCATCCTCGGTCACCACCCTGCTGTTGTCCCTGGTGATTAATAGATTAGACCAGGGGTCTCAAACACGCGGCCCGCGAGACAACTTTGTGCGGCCCGCGACGGCGGAAAACCAAAAATCCCCCAAAACCCTGGCTTCTGCTGCTGCCGTTGCCGCCGTGGCAGCAGCAGAATCAATTGTCAAATTAAAAAAAAAACTGACTTCTGCTGCTCAAGCAGCTGTCCTGCGGCCCCTTTCCCTCTGCCGGAGATCCGACTCTGCTCTCAGCGGCGTGCTTTTCAAGCCGCGAAGAGAGTATTCCCCTCTCGCGCGGCTTGAAAAACCGCGCGAGAGGGGAATACTCTCGTCGCGGCTTGAAAAGCACGCCGCTGATAGAGCAGAGTCGGATCTCCGGGCAGAGGGAAAGGGGCCGCAGGACAGCTGCTTGAGCAGCAGAAGTCAGTTTTTTTTTTTAATTTGACAATTGATTCTGCTGCTGCCACGGCGGCAACGGCAGCAGCAGAAGCCAGGGTTTTGGGGGTTTTTTTGTTGGCCGGTAATGAGCTATGGAGGGGCTGACTGAACTGGAAGTGGGCTATTGGCAGAGGGGGGAGGGGGGGTTATGACTGGTAATGGGCTGGGGGGGGGGTTATAACTGGTAATGGGCTATGGTGGGGGCTAGGACTGGAAATGTGCAGATGGGGTTAGGACTGGAAGTGGGCTATTGGCAGGGGGGGTTATGACTGGTAATGGGCTGGGGGGGGGGTTATAACTAGTAATGGGCTATGGTGGGGGCTAGGACTGGAAATGGGCAGATGGGGTTTAGGACTGGAAGTGGGCTATTGGCAGGGGGGGTTATGACTGGTAATGGGCTATGGTCGGGGCTAGGACTTGAAATTGTCGGATTGGGGTTAGGACTGGAAGTGGGCTATTGGCAGGGGGGGGTTATGACTGGTAATGGGCTATGGTGGGGGCTAGGACTGGAAATGGGCAGATGGGGGTTAGGACTGGAAGTGGGCTATTGGCAGGGGGGGTTATGACTGGTAATGGGCTGGGGGGGGGGTTATAACTAGTAATGGGCTATGGTGGGGGCTAGGACTGGAAATGGGCAGATGGGGGTTAGGACTGGAAGTGGGCTATTGGCAGGCGGGGGGTTATGACTGGTAATGGACTATGGTGGGGGCTAGGACGGGAAATGGGCAGATGGGGGTTAGGACTGGAAGTGGGCTATTGGCAGGGGGGGGGTTATGACTGGTAATGGGCCATGGTGGGGGCTAGGACTGGAAATGGGCAGATGGTGGTTAGGACTGGAAGTGGGCTATCGGCAGGGGGGGGTTATGACTGGTAATGGGCTATGGTGGGGGCTAGGACTGGAAATGGGCAGATGGGGGTTAGGACTGGAAGTGGGCTATTGGCAGGGGGGGGTTATGACTGGTAATGGGCTATAGTGGGGGCTAGGACTGAAAATGGGGTGATGGGGGTTAGGACTGGAGGTGGGCTGATTGGGGGGTTAGGACTGGTAATGGCCTATGAGGGGAGGTAAGACTGAAAATGGGGTGATGGGGGATACGACTGCAAGTGGGCTATGGGGGGGACTAGGACTGGTAATGGGCTATGGGGGGGGGGGGGTAAGACTGAAAATGGGGTGATGGGGGGTAAGACTGGAAGTGCGCTATGGGGAGGTTAGGACTGGTTATGGGCTATGGGGGGTCTAGGACTGGTAATGGGCTGGGGGGGTTGCTAGGACTGGAAATGGGCTGAGTGGAAGGGGGGCTTGAACTGCAAATGGCTGATGGGGAGGGGGGTTTGGAATGGAAATGGGCTGTGAGGGGAGGGAGCTAGGATTGGAAATGGGCTGATGGGGGGCTAGGATTGGAAATGGGCTGATGGTGAGGCTAGGATAGGACTGGAAATGGACTGATGCAGGGACTAGAAAGGAGCAGATGCTGGGTGGGGCTGGAACTAGAAGGGAGCTGATGTTGGGGGAGGATTAGAATGGGATGGAGCTGGGAAAGTGAAATGGAGAGGGGAAAAATATTTTGTCTGGAAGAGAAGAGAAATCTACAATTGGCCAGGTATTGGGAGAGTAAGTGGGGATTGAGGATGGAGGGGTAAAATTTGAGTGGATGAAATAGGAATGAGGAAAGAGCAAAAGGAGAAAGATTAGTATGTTAAAGCAGATGTAGAGAGAGAGAATGGAAAAAAAACTAGAAGAGAGAAGAAAGGACAAATGGACAGCAGACGATGGAGATAGCAGAAGACACGAAGAAACCAGAAGTGGCTGGAGCAATTGCAACTGAAAAAAAATGCACAAAAGGTAGAAAAATATCTCTTTATTTTGAATTTATTAACTGGAATATGTCAGCTCTGGGAAATGTGCATCATTAATGTCTGTGCTTTGGTACAAGAAATTATTTATAGTTTTATTTCTACAGTGCTGAGGTATTCTGTGTAATTCCTATTTGACATTGCTACTTGTTCTCTTTTCCCAGTAGGTCATGTATTGTTCTCTGAAATGTATTGATTTAATATTTGCAGTGTTGCCTTTTGATAGGTAGGGTCTGGTGCTTTGTGAGTCCTGGTAGTGCTGTTATGATACGGGGGGTTTGCTATGGGTTCCAAATGGGCAGTGTTAGTAGTAGTTCCTAATGTGCCTGGCGGTTGGCACTGGATTATAGTAATATAGAAATTTTCTAGTCTTTCTTTATCCATGCACTCATTATGCAACATTATGCAAATATTTATGCAAATGAGGCCCCTTATGCAAATGAGGCCCGTGTCTTATGCGGCCCCCGGGTTACTTTACAAGTCCTCATTCGGCCCTCAAAGCAATTTGAGTTTGAGACCCCTGGATTAGACTATAGTAAGATTGCCCTGGCGAGCTTGCCACAATATTAACTACAGCGTCTGCAACTGCTACAAAATACCGCGGCACGTATCATCACCCATGTCAAGCGCTCGGATCACATCACACCCCTCCTTATTCAGCTTCACTGGCTTCCTCTCTGCTTCAGAATTCAATACTAATTCCTGATCATAACTCACAAAGTTATTCACACCTCCACCCCCCCAGTATTTAGCCAGTCTCATATGCCTACATACTCCCTACCATCAGCTTCGCTCCCTCCATGCCAATTGCCTATCCCTTTCCTCTCCATCCCAGCCCCACCTAGAACTCACACGCCGGTCCTGTACTCTGGAACGCCCTGCCATCCTCATTCCGCCTCGAACCCTCTTATTCAACATTCAAAGCATACCTCAAGACTCACCTATTGCATCAGGCATATGCCATTCCATGCACGAGTTTGTGTTAATCTTGTGTGTCTCACTTTCCTACCTCTCCTGCTGCTCTTATAGCTGTTAGCTATTCCTTTGCCTGTCTTTTCTCTTTACTGTCAGTATATGGCGCTCTTTTCTGTTTCCTATCTGCAGCATTGTTGTTTCTTGTAAACCGCCCTGATGCCATGGCCTGGGTGGTACATCAAATGTGAAATAAAGATTAGGCATGGTACAACCCTATCTTTATCTCATTTTGGCCTGACAGATTCTTCCTGCTCCTTTGGGCTTCCACTTTCTATTGAGTTGTGATGCTGTAAGCCGCCTTTGCATTTATCTGGATTTTTCCTCCTAATTTTTGTATCTCCTTTCCAAGCCAGCCCAGATCTCATTCCCTCCTTAACTTAACTGTGGACACCATGGGCCTACTTTGCAGGGATGCTCCCTCCCACCCAAGTGTGGGCACAGGCTGAGGGAAACACAAATCCAGTTGAGCCAACGGTGTGTATTGTATGGGCCATGGATGCTACCAGTCCCATATCCCCTCCTTCCTGTATGTGCTGCTTATTACTAAACAGAAGCACATGTAAAAGGATGTGAGGGGCTGCAAGATCAGCAATAGTGTGGTACATGTAATCGGGCATGTAGAATGGATGAAGACTCATGTGAAAAATGAATGAAGATAGGGGAAGAGATGAAGACATTGCCTCCTATTCAATGACTTCTTAATTTCCTCAAGAATCTCTCTTAAGGGACCTTGTCAAATGCTTTTTGAAAATCCAGATGCACTATATCAACTGGCTCACCTTTATCTACCTGTTTGTTCACACCTTCAAAAAAATGTAGCAGATTGGTGAGGCAAGATTTCCCTTGGCTAAATCCATGTTGGCTTTGTCTCATTAACCATGACAGTTTATATGTTCAGTAATTTTTTTCTTTATAATAGTTTCTGCCATTTTGCTTGACATTGATATCTGTCCAGCCCCTCCTCCTCCCTCCCGGCCCTTCCCCTTGTTTCTCCCGTTCCCCTTGTTTCTCCAGCCTCCCCTCTCTTTGCCTTAGCAGGGGTTTATATTTCCACCTCCAAGGTTCCAGCCCCTCCTCCTCCCTTCCGGCCCTTCCCAGGTGATAATAATCTCTTCTCATGCCTGCAGGGACCTCATAGGAGTCTGGGTGTGGCACCCTGGGCTTTCTCTCTCTCTTCTTTCTCTCCCTTCGCAGGGCCTGAGATCCAGGCCAGGCAGGGATTTCGTGGGTATCGGTGTACGCAGGATTCAGGTTACCATTGAAATACACAACTGGGCTCTCCCCTAAGTCCAATTCCATGTCCTTTTCTATTCTCCTGGGTTCAAGACGGGCGTCTCTGTCACAGTACACATATTAAGATCTTTAAGTCTGTCCTCATATGCTTTATAATGAAGATCACTAACCATTTTAGTATCCACCCTCTGCACCAACTTCAACCTGTTTTATATCCTTTTGAAGGTGCGGTCTCCAGAATTGCACACAATATTCCAAATGAATGAGGTCACACCAAATACTTATACAGAGGCACTATCACCTCCTTTCTTCTGCTGGCCATTCCTCTCTCTATGCACCCAAGCATCCTTCTAGCTTTTGCCATTGCCTTTTCTACCTGTTTAACTACTTTAAGATCATCAGACACAACCTTGCCTATATCCCGCTCTTCTTTAGTGGACAAAAGTACTTCACCCCCTATACTGCATCACTTCTTTGGATTGCTGCAGCCCAAATGCATGACCCTGCATTTTTTAACATTAAATCTCAGCTGCCAAATTCTAGACCATTCTTCAAGCTTATCTAGATCCCTCATGTTATCTACACCTTCCTGGGTGGCTACTGCAGAGTTTGGTATCATCTGCAAAGAGGCAAAATTTACCCAGCAGCCCTTCCGCTATATCACTAACAAAGATGTGAAATAGAATCGGACCAAGGACAGATCCCTGCGGCAAACCACTGGTAACCTCCTTCTCCTCAGAGTGAGCTCCATTTATCTGTACCCTTTGTCACCTCCCACTCAATCAATTTCTAACCCAAACAGTAATTTTAGGGTCCATCCCTAGGGTGCTCAGCTTGTTTATAAGTCACCTGTGCTGGAATAGTGTCAAAGGCTTTACCGAAATCTAAATATACCACATCTAGGGCTCTCCCTCGGTCCAACTCCCTGGTCACCCAGTCAAAGAAATCATGTGGAATATAAATTTCTATAAATAAATACAATAAATAATTTTAATACTAGTTTACAAATTACTAATTATAGTAATTTGAAAATTGGAAAAAGGAAAAATGAATAAGAAAAGTCTAGATACATGAAAATGTAAATCCACAGGAAAGAAGCTGAAGAAGGACCATAAAAAAGGAAATGGAGGAAAACAATTAGGAGAATAGAAAATCAAGAAATACAGTGGTTTAAGGACATTTTATTGAATCAACTTTCTGCAACTACAAATGAATAAGTGGAGTTGGGGTAGCTGAGGCTGGTAGCATCAGGCCTGGGGGGGGGGGGGGCAGTTGAGAGAGAGTGTGTCTTGCCTAGAAAGGGTGTAAAATAAAGACTAAAACACTAGCACACTTTAGAATAGAGATAATTAGTTTATTTATAAAATATCAAAAAAAGGTAACTTGAAAGCAAGTAATTCACTTATCCACATATTTTATTTATTTAGACAGTTTTGTATACCGCCTTATCCTTCAATCAAAGCGGTCACAACACAATTGGGGGATTTATTTATTTATTTAACTGTATTTATATCCCGCTTTTCACCGGGTCAAAGCGGTGGAACATATAACAGGGGGGGAGGGGGGGGAGCCATCACCGGGGGCTCAACATTAATGATTTTGGGATGGACATAGAGACTGACAGGATAGTACAGTTACTGGTCTGAGGATCTTGAGGAGAATAGGGGGTCCTATTCAGAGATGTTCTTGGAATAGGACGGTTTTAGTTGTTTTTTGAATGATGGGAGATCACCGTTGTTCCTGATGTGGTTTGGTAGAGAGTTCCAGAGGGATGGGGCATAGAGTTCAAAGGCTCTGTTGCAGGTCCGTTGTGTTGCCTTGGTTCTTTTGTGGGGGACGGCAATGGAGCTGTTGGAGGATTGTCTGGTCGTTCTGCTGTGGGTTGGGCGAGGCAATAGGGTGCGGAGTGGGGTGTCTTGTGTTTGGTGGATGGTTTTGTGGGTGAGCAGAAGAGCTTTGTACTTGATTCTTGCTTCAATGGGGAGAATATGAAGGTCTCTCAGAAGTGGGGTGATGTGGTCCCGTTTCTTTGCGTTGTGAATTATTCTTGCCGTGGTGTTTAGGGCAGTTCGGAGGGGATTGGTTTGTGTGGCAGGTAGGCCATGGTAGATTATGTTGCAGTAGTCCAGATGGGGGAGTGTCAGAGCATGCATTACTGGGGATACATTTAACATGGGGAACATGGGCAATGGAGGGTTAAGTGGCTTGCCCAAGACCACAAGGAGCATCTGTGGGACTAGAAACCCTAGTCCTTCCGGCCCAAGGTTGCTGTCCTCTAGTGGGATTTGAACCCCCGACCTTCCGGCCTGAAGTACCTTGCCCCAACCACTAGGCTACTCCTCCCTCGCCTATAATTACATATAATTAGTCAAGCTGTGCATAAAATCAAGATACGATACCTCACCGACGGAGCCATGAACTTCATAAGTCCCAGATTCAGCCAGGCAAGAGAGAGACTTCTCAGTCACGAGACTCCTAGGCAGTGCACGTGCTCACTCCATAGGTGTGACCCCCTTTTTTCTCTCTCCTGGCTGAAAGAGGCATCCATTTTAACTTGTTGCAAGAGCAACCAGTAATTTTCCATCAGTTGATATACACACAGAATAGGATCAGCTGTCCATTAAACATAATCAAGACGCTGGCCAGACGCCTGAGAATGCTCAAGGGAGGGGCGTTTCCCCTCCTATAGTTCAGGAACTCAGAACTCCATGGATAGATAACCTTCAATATATTTTGTCTATGAGAAAAAGCACAGTTGCTATGGGAAGAAGCTTTTCCTTATCTACATATTTGTATCAGGACTCTCTCTCATAAGTTTCACATGATGTAGTTATGCAAGCTATTTCCCACAAAACTGCACAGGCATTTCTTTCCTACAAAACTGAGGTTTCATTAACTCCTGCCTTACTGCTGTTGCATAATCAGTAGTCGACTTTAACTCACTTTCACCACAGTGATAAAGAGTGCATGTGTTTGTGAAAGAGAAAGTGAGTGTTGGTGGGGCAGAGAAAGTTCATCCATGCCATCCTAGGGAGGGAGTGTGGTAAGAAGATAAATTATCAGGAACTAGGGGTAAACTGACACCCCCAACTCCCTACCTCTTGCATCCACCCAAAAAAGCAGGCAAACTACACCTATGGTGGCCACTAAGTGTCAGCACTGAGAAGCAGCTGAGATAGTCTCCCTGAGGGACTGGGAATTTACTTCCTGGCATCCCCCAGCCTGTCCAGGGAGCACAGTCTTGTCCTTCTCAATTGAAGCTACTGTAGGTCCTCGGCATGTCAGTATGCAGTACTTGTCACTGAACCACCTTACCATCTCTTATCTTAAGGGGTATTTATTTATTTATTTATTTATTTTATTTATTTAGCAAACACTTATATACCGCTACTTCCAGCGATCAGAAGCGGTCTGATTATAGTTTTGGGATATGTCACAAAATCAAGACAGAAAGTTTGGGGCATAGATAGCAAGAAGAGGGGTAATACACAGCACACATCGCAGGGTCTACATATAGACCTTTCGGAACTATCATACATATGTACAAAAGCGCTTATCCTTTAACTATTTACATTTGACAAACGGCTATTCGTTTCTTTTTATCTTGTTGGATTCACATCTGGCCATAGTGGCAGTTGAATAGATGAGTTTTTAATTTTTTCCTGAAATCGAGTAGGTCATTTATTGCTCTCAGCTCATGTGGTAGGTTGTTCCATAAAGTGGGGGCAGAGAAGGAGAATGCTCTGCGACTAGTGCTGGATTTACATGTCTGATGCTGTTTGGGACTATAAGTGTGTCTGCGTTTATGGTTCTCCTGCTTCTTGTGGTAGGTTGTAAGGCGATCAGGGTGGAAAGGAATGATGGGGCCAGGTTGTGAATTAGCTTGAATGTCGTTACCAATGTTTTGTATTGGATCCTGGCAGCGACTGGGAGCCAGTGTAGTTCCATCAATATAGGTGTGATATGTTCGGTGACGCTTGTTCTCATGATGATCCTTGCTGCTACGTGTTGTGCCAGTTGCAATCTGTTAGTCGTTTTCTTTGGTAGACCCTGTAAGATGGAGTTACAGTAGTCGAGGTGGGGCATGATGAGCGCTTGAGCAACTGAACGGAAGTCACATGGATCTAGTACATTCCGTAGGGGTCGTAGTACTTTAAGCTTGTGAAAGATAGCTTTGTTGGTGTTGCTGAGGTGTTTTTCCATTTTCAGTTTGCTGTCGATTATGACTCCTAAATATCTAATTTCCTTCTTAGTGTTGTAAGTATTGTTGCACAATGTGATTGTTGGTGGCGGTTCAAAGTCAGTTTTACTGGATATAAGCATAACTTCAGTCTTCTTATGATTAATCGACATGTTGTTTTGTTTTAGCCATCCCAACATCTCTCCCATGCAGGTTTCCAGCTGATCGTAATTTGGGTCAATGGTCTCAATCTGTGTGTACAGCATGATATCGTCTGCGTATATGTGGTAGTTGATGCCATATTTCCTGAATATTTCACTGAGGGGTTGCATGTAAATGTTAAACAGTAGTGCTGAGAGTGCCGACCCCTGTGGTATGCCTTGGGTTTGAGTGAAGGCTTCGGCTTTTTTTCCGTTGAATTGGACTTGTGGCTTTCTGTCTGTTATGTAGGAGGAGAACCATTTCAGGGTGGTTCCTAATATTCCAATTGATGCCAGCTTGTTAAGGAGGGTTAGGTGATGTACAGTGTCGAAGGCGGCTGAGATGTCGATAAAAATAAGAATAAACATTTTCTTCCTGTCCTCTAGACCCTTGAGGAGGCAGTTAAACAGTGCCAATAGCAGAGTTTCAACCCCATGATTTTTTCTGAAACCGTATTGCTGTTTGTCGAGGGTTTCGTGGTCATCGAGGTGTTCTTGCAGTTGGATGAGGGCTGCTTTTTCTATGATCTTTGCTAAAAGAGATATGCTGGAGATTGGGCGGTAAGAAGATGGGTCTTCCTTGTTAAGCGAGTTGTTCTTTAGTATCGGTCTAATTATAGACTTTTTGAGCTGATTGGGCATGACTCCCTGTGACAATGATTGGTTCACAATGTGTGCGACCTGGTGGCCAATATCCTTTTTTGCTGCTTTAATCCAGGTGGTTGGGCAGGGATCAAGCAGGGAGGTGGTGGTATTTATATTGGTTATTATTCCAATTGCTTGCTTATCATCAATTTTGTGAAATTCGATCCAAGCCTGCTCTTTCGTCACTGCAGTTTTCGAGTGGGGTTCGGGCGGACATAACGCGGTTGTGGTTGTTGTTAGTTTGCTCGCATAGTGCTCTGCGAGAATTTGGGGCTGAATAGTGTCACCCTGTTGTTCTGGTTGGGTTGTTTTGGTTAGTGTTTTCACTATTTGAAATAGTTCCCGTGGTTTGTTGATGGCTTTATTTAGTAGGCCGGTGTGGTGTTTCCTTTTTGCATCATCCACCTCGTCTTTGTATTTTACTAGGATGTCGAGGTATTTAGCTCTGAGTTCCAAGGTTTTGTTACGTCTCCACTTTTTTCGGACCTTCTAAGTTCTCTCTTCCTTTGGGTTAGAGTAGTTGTATACCAGGGCTCTGTTTGTTGTTTACCTGGGGTTGTTGTATTTTTCCATTTCGGGTTCGCTGCAGCCTGAATTCCTTCATCCCAGCTATTTGCTAGTGCATTGAGATCAGTAGATTCCAAGTCGATGTGTGCCTTGATGCTACTTGTGAGATCATCCAGATCAAACTTATTGAAGGATCTCAGTTGTTGCGTTCCTCGTTGGGCTTTCACATCTCTTGGTACCGCTGGGAGTTTTATCAGTAAGTCTATTTGGTGATGGTCAGACCAGGGTATGGCTTTGATTTTAATCAGGGGTCTATCATGGTGGTTGTTCTGTTTGCTCATAGGAGTAAAGACCATGTCCAGTGTATGTCCCTTTTCATGTGTTGGTTCGTTTATTATCTGATGGTATCCAAGTTGTGACATAGCTTCCAGGAAGATATTGGCGTGCACTGCTGTTGTTGACGCTAGGTAAATCATTACAATCTATTTCACTTTTACCATGCATATGGGCCAAATTTAATAATGAAATGGAATTGCTCCAAGTCCAAAATTCTGCTTATTTGCAGAAGTGTAAAATAGTACATTTTTTGCCTGAGGGTTTCATTTTCTGAAGGAGACCAAAAGATATGGAAAACATTGTGCAAACAAAATCTTGTTCAAAGCCATAGTGAAGCTTCTGCTAGATGTTTAAATGTAACCCTTCCTGACAAAACATCTACAGTGATTTTAGGAGAAGATTTTACCTACATAGGTCTTTTGTGCAGAAGTTTTTCTTTTCTATAATTTGCAGAAAGATATGCTTTTTCTTGTCTATTTTGAGGGAAAATTTTAAGACTTCTTGCATGGTTTGCAGGCCCTTTAGAACAATGGGGCTTCAAACCCATTTGAAAGGCAAATCCCATTAGAGTTTCCCTTTGAAAATCAGGCAGAAGGCAGAATGGGATTGCTTTTTCTTCACAAGCACTTGTATCGGCTTTAAAGCAGACACAACTGTATGCAGTAGAAGCAAGTGTGCGGTTTTCATATCAAACATACATATGTCTTCCACCCTCATCAATCTGGATACCTCCCAGGTCACAATACTGAGACCATCATTACAGCCTCTAAGTGAAATTCACAGTTCATTAGACAGTGGAAAAATCACTCTGGTAATTTCCCTAGACTTATCCTGTGCCTTTTGACCTGATAAATCACAGTTTTCTCCTTTCCTGTCTTTACAGTATTGGCACAGTGACTATGTATTCTCCTGGCTCACTTCCTCCTTAACCGGCCATTCCTTACAGGTTAACATAGGCAGCACATCCTCTACCGTTCTTCCACTTCTGTGCAGAGTCCCACAGGGCTCTGTCTTTGCTGTCTTGTTTTTTTAATATCTTTCTGAGTACTTTATCAACCCTTATACAAAATACTGGAGTCGCCTCCTATTTCTGTGCTGGCGATATTCTTCTGATAGCCTACACTAATCGTGCAAACCCAGATTTATCTCCTGTTACTTTCTGCCTCACTAAGGTTGCTGAATGGATTCATGATAACTGGCTGCAACTTAACCTCGAAAGACCACAGCCACAATGCTTACTGGGGACTTTGCTTCTCCCACTGTCGCCCCTTCTTTATATGGTTTTCCAATAGCCCTCACATCTTCTTTCAAATATATAAGGGTCATCCTAGACTCTGAACTCACCTTCTCTCAGTGTCATAGTCTAAGCCTCTTTCAATGTCCTGTGGCGCTTCCATGCAATCCCCCCCTTTCTCAAATCTTTTGCTCAAACCACTGCCATCCTCAGTCAGTTCAAAACACTGTTATTCAACTACTGTCCCATGCTCAGAAGTATGACACATCACCCCCTTATTAATTAATCACCATTGACTCCCAATCACAGTCTGCTGAGTTTCAGGCAAGAGAAAGATTACCCAAGTTAAATTTAACACCTAAGGTTAAAAGTCAATTTATCAACAATGAGCCTTCTGACTGAGACCGAACTGAGACCGAACACAGTTTAGGACAGCTATCCAGCTAATGAGTCGACACTGATTTGACAGCACTTAACAAGGTTAAAAGTATGATAATTTAGATGAACAAGGCCATATCCTGTATAAAGGGATCATTTATTGACAACATCAAAATAAATCAAATACAATATTGTGTAACTAAAATTATTACTGCAAGAATACTACCAATTAAAATGCAAGGCTGAAGAAAAAGAGACCAATGACAGTTCCCCCTTGGAAAAAGAGCATTGAAGGAAAAATACAATCATTGTGTGCAGAGGTATTCCTGATAGACGGATATCTAAAGGGATTAAGATCATTAAAGATATTAAGGAAGATCCAAGACATCAAGCTGAAGCATTTTGCATTAACAGAAAAAGACCTGAAATGTGTATGTCCCAACAATAAATTGAAAGTAGCAGCAGAAGTGCAAAAATTGCAAAGATATGAAGAAAACAGAAAAGAAAGATATCAAAATACACTATTTAGAGAGAACCCAAAACAGTTCTACAGGAATTGGGAAAGAGCATTAATATGGTAAAAACACCACCAACCAAAGCTGAAATACTGTAGAAATCTTCTGGAGAAGCTTATATGAGGACCCCATAGAGCACAATCAAGAAGCAGAATGGTTACCCAGTAGCATTTAGAAAAATCAAACATCAAACCTATGGAATGACCTGTAGTAACAACAGAAGAGCTGGAAAGCAGGCTAATATAAGGCCCAAACTGGAAAAGCCCTGGCCCAGATGGAGTGACCAACTTTTGACTCAAACTGTTAACATCAGTACACCAAGACCTGGCAAACTGCAAAAACCAATTGATCAAGCAGCCAAACTTAACACTGTAATGGCTTATAACAGGAAGAACATTTCTCCTTCAAAAGGGGAACCCAAGTAACATTCCCAAAAATTACATTTCAATAACTTGTTCACCTACAATCTATAAGCTCTTCACTGCAATAGATGCAGACAGAATATATGATAATTTCGAATCCAATGGCAATACAGCAAAAGGGAAATAATAGGGGAGCATATGGAACCAAAGACCAGTTAATGTTAAATAAGGCCATCACGGCCAGTGCTAAGAAAAGCAGAAATCTCAGTATAGCATGGATTAATTATAAGAAAGCATTTTACAGCATCCCACACTCTTGGATAATAAATTGCCTTAAGATGTATAAATCCTGGTTTGATGAGTACATTAAGTTCACTGTGGCAATGTGGCAAACCACCCTATTTTTCAAGTATGAATATGGGTCTGTACATCATTCCTAACATCAAGATCCAGTGAGGAATATTTCAGGAAGATTCCCTGTTGTTGCTTCTGTTTTGTATGGCACTTAATCCAATGAGCACTCTCATCAACTCTTTGGGATACAGATTTAGCCTCAATCCTAAAGAAAGTAACAACCCAGAGGTAGCATCCCATTTACTATTTGTAGACAAGCTGAAGCTCTACAGTTCCAGTGACCAAAAATTAGTTGAGCAACTTTGTGTAGTGTAAAGCTTTTCTGATGACATCAGGATGACTTTTAGCCTAGACAAATGTGCTAAGGCAACATTTTTTTAGAGGAAAATTGAGCAAAATGGAAAATATCACTTTGGCTGAGGGCTGTGACATCAGGGAACTTGAACAGGAAGGTGTATATAAATATCTTGAAGTAGAGGAAGGAACCACACTAAAGCAGAAATTATTGAAAGAAAAGATCAGTAAAGAATCCTATAGAAGGTTAAAATCATTATTGGGAAATGTCTTAACATCACGGAATTAGATACAAGCCATCAATCAGCTGGCAATTCCTGTACTCTCATACAGCTTTGGGATTGTAGAATGGCTTCTTAAAGATCTTGAAAAACTTGATATGTGAACAAATAAGGGTGACCTACATGGAGCGGTGGGTACACCCCTAAACAAACGCATATGGAGGGGTGACCTGCACAGAGCGGCAGGTGCACCTTCTCTTGCCACCTTTCTGGGCAGACTAGATGGACTATACTGGTCTTTACCTGCCATCATTTACTATGTTACTATGAAAGAAATCTCCCTGCCCATGAAGTAATTTACAAGAATCAGTGTATGCTAAGACTGTACATTCCTGGAGCTGGAGGAGGGCTAGGCCTTATAGAGATTGATTACTATAGCGCTTTCTCAAGGCCTACCTAACAGCATCATCGGATCCAAATATGCAAAAAGTTCTGAAATATGAAAGTAAATGTCCAGAATCTGTCTACATTGTCAAACTTGGACAAGCATTCCAAGGACAAGTCTAGACGGAATGAGTGAAAATCGGTCAGGGCAAATTGCCTCAGGCTGGAGGGCCGGGAGTTCAAATCCTGCTGGAAGACAGCAACCTTAGGCTTGAGGGACTGGGGTTTCTAGTCCCACAGGCACTCCTTGTGGCCTTGGGCAAGCCACTTAACCCTCCATTGCCTCAGGTACAAAACGTAGATTGTGAACCCTTTGGGGACAAGGGAAATATATACCATACCTGAATGTACACCGCTTTGACCCGGTGAAAAGTGGTATATAAGCATTGCTAAATAAAAATAAATAAATAAAACCCATAAGCACACACAGGAAATGAAGCAACAGAATTTGCAAAACAAGAGAAAAAACTCTTAAAAAATTAGATCAGCAAATGAGTTAAAACAAGTGGCAAATGCACAAATACTTTGAGAAATACAAAGTGTTTCTCCAGGAACTCTTTGTCAATCAAAAACAGATACATGAATGGTTAAGGAGAGGTGAACTGAAACTGAAAGATGAGAGATTGATAGTTGCAGCCCAAGACAGCGGATTACTGATGAGAAGATTTACAACAAAAAACTGGCAAAACAGACAGACATGTCGATTCTGTAAGAAAGACTTGGAAACAGTGACTCACCTTATAGCTATCTATGAAGTTCTGATGGCGGAAAATTTCTATACAGAAAGGCACAACAAAGTAGCATGCCTTAAGCATTTGAAACTCTGTAAACACTACAGCATCACTGTGCATGAAAAACACTGGGATCATGACCTTAAGAGAATTACAGAGAGTGAAGAGGTTATGATCACCTAGGACATTCCCATTCCGAAGAATAAGAAATTGGATGCGAGGAAACCGCCATAGTGGTAGAGGAGAAAAACACCAGAGCAGTATTAATAATAGAGGTGTTGTTTCCAAATCGCGTGGAGAGGCAGAAGATCCTGAAGTACCAAGAAATGCAGTCAGAGACCAAGAAAATGTGGCAGAAAGATACGGAAATATTTCCCATCATATTGGGAGTCACAGGCTTGATAAAGAAGAATTTCCAAGCACATCTTGACAAACTACCCATACATGTTACATCTTATGAACTCCAGAAGGAAGCTCTCTTTGGCATGATGTAAGTACTACGCTGAGCATTAGTGGTAAGTTTGAGAGACTGAGATAATATTCCACATACCTGGTGTCACCACCAGGTGGGCAGGCTGCCGCCTAGGGTTGCAGATCTGTGTCTGATGGTGATTAAGTAGTTGTGAACACGAATGGTTTAAGGTAAAAGGATTTATTTCCCCTCCCGGGGTCGGATTCTTCAGGTAATATAACACAATACTCAAAACAAATAAGCCATACTTTCTGGCAAAACACAAAGGAAATTATAACAGCTTTTTCTTGCTTCTTAAAGTAAAGAGTAAACGTTAAACAGGCAAAACTCAGCACATAGCTTTCATATGTGCAAAACAGCACTCTTCACTGATAGTGTTTTCCCTCCACACTATACAGCCTTTTGACTAGTGAAAAGACGTCACTTTATCAGAGAAAATCAATGTGCAGTCCATTGGGTCACTATCAAATGAACATTAACTGACTGTATCAATGACCATAGGCTCCTGCATACATTCAGAATTGTCTGAGTTCTCCTTGCCACAATACTCCTGCAAGTTCCCCTGTAACGTGCCGTCAGAGAGTCTCTCTGCACAACTTCCTCTAGGGCTGGAATAACAGCTACCGTATTCCTCGGTGTTTGGGAGAGAGGGAAGCCACCATTCAGGGTTCTTAGAGTTTAATTCCTTCTGGCAGGTTCTACCCTTGGAACGCTTATAAGCTCTGGCTTCAGGCTTTGCAAAAGAATATTCTTCTCCCCTGTTAACACCAGGTTTAAGCCTGCGGGGTTTTCTCTGAGGCTTAGGAACTGCTAATGTATCTTCCTCAGACATGCACACATCTTCATGGAAATACCTTTTTCTCTCTGGGGGTGTTAACTGCTTTCTCTTCAGCTCGGTGCTCAAATCCCTTGGCTGGGTGTTACTGCCCTGCCCCCACCTAGAATATATCACACGAGGCTTCTCAGCGTTAACCCTGTAGGTATTCCTTTTATCAGTAAACTTTAACTTCCTATCAGAGACATTCTCCAGGCTACAGCTCTCAAATACATACTGTTTGTTTTTAGGCTTCCAGTCACTCCAGTTGGAACGTTGCCTCTGAGCTCCAAACAGCTTGCAATCAGCAGAACACTTGCAACTGTTCTCTGACCTCACTGGCTGCTTTCTCCTGCAGTGCTCTGGGTAGTTTCTGTGGTGAACCTTTCCTGGTTCTGGCTCTGACTCACGTCCTGGGTCAGAGTCTGAAACTCCTCCTTCTTCCTCTAGGTCAGCTGGTTCAGCTAGTTCTCCTAGTTCTCCTCTTTCTCCTCGTTCCACTCCGTCTAACTCTGTATTTCCTGCATAGCTCTTATAGTGGCTATAAGCTCTTCCTCTTTCCAGGTGCACGCTATTAGGAATTGGGGAATGTTTCTCAGCTGGGCTTATTTGCAAACCCCGTGGCTGGGTTTGTTTATGTCGCCCCTGACAACTGCTGCTCACATGGCCTGCCTGCCTGTCAGCTTCAAGACTAGAACTCAGTGTATCTTGTGTTTTTAAGGTAGGAAATGGAACTTCATCACATATCCCCCTCCTTAAAACCTTACGGGCTGCTGACGCCCTCGTCTGACAGCACGTAAGCCTAGGTTGACTATCCCAACGCTTCTCTATTTTGACCAGCTGTACTGATGCTGATCGCTCTTGCAATGGTTTTAGTAAGTTAAGATGGTAGACCTGTTGACACCCCCTTTCATTCTCGACTCTATACGAGACTGGGCCCACTTTGGCTACCACTGTACAGGGTCCCTTCCACCTAGACTCAAATTTTGGGCCTGCGGCTGGAACTAGGACCAACACCTTGTCCCCTATGTCCAATTGCCTTTCTTTGGTCCCCCGGTCATAGTACCGCTTTTTCCGGCGTTGGCTCGCCTGCAAATTCTCTACGGACACCCGGGAGGTTCTCTCCAGGCGGTTCCTAAGGTCCCTGAGAAACTGGGGTACCCCTACCTCTTCTGCCTCTGGCTCAACCCATTGCTCCCATAGGATATCTAAAATCCCCCTTGGAGCCCGACCAAATAGCATCTCGTAGGGCGATGCCCCTAAAGATGCCTGCCTACGCTCCCGGCATGCGTAGAGCACAAATGGGAGTAAATTATCCCATTCCCCCATCTTTCTCTCCAAGCCACGTCGTAACATCTGTTTGATCGACTGGTTCATCCTTTCAACCAGTCTGTTAGACTGGGGATGATACGCGGAGGTCCGGATATGCCGTACCCCGAATGCGTCCCACACCAAGGCTAAATATTTAGATGTAAAATTACTCCCTTGGTCTGTTAGGATCTCTTGGGGAAATCCGATTTCGCAAAATAATTTGATGAGTTCCAGGGATATTGTCCTAGCCGAGATATTCCGTAGCGGAATGGCCCACGGAAATCTAGTGGCCATATCTACAATTACCAACAGGTATTGGAAGCCCCTTGGCGTCCTAATTAAGGGTCCAACTATGTCCATAGCCAGGCGTCGCACTGGCGTTGAAATAGTGGGTGTGGTTATCATGGGCACAGGTTTTGGCTTTGTGGCAGTGACCTTTTGGCAAGCGGGACAGGACTGGCAATAGCGGGCTGTCTCCTTAAAGACCCCTGGCCAGTAGAACCGGGCCAAGATCTGGTCCAACGTGCCTTGTATGCCTTTGTGACTGCCCACTGGATGATCGTGTGCCAAGTGCATAATTATCGTTTTAAAAGTGGTTGGCACAACTACTTGTTTCCTGACATTCCCAGTATATGGGTCTGCACTTTCCCTGTATAATAATTCGCCCTCTAGCAAGAATCGGGGTAAGGTGGTCCTATCCTCCTGAGCATATTCAAAAGCTCTTTTTAGAGCAGGATCTGCCCTCTGCTCCTTTGGGAAGGACGGGAATTTCTGGACCAGTTCAGCAGGGACCCAGGGTAAATCCTCCCCGGCTGCCAGCTCCGCCCTCCCTTGGGACCTATTCCTTTGTTCCCGACGTCTCTCTGCCTTCCCCTTTCTCTCCTTAGAGGGAAGGTTAATTAAATCATCATGAGAGGGGAGTACCTTAGCTAGCTCATCCCCTAGGCTTTCCTCCTCCTCTGGGGTTTCTTCCTCATCTGTGGGATCTGTCCCTATTCCTGAGGCCCTGGCCTGGGATCTGGTAGAAACCAAGTTAGTTTTGCTACCCAAACCCTTTTTTAATCCTTGGGGGAACGGTGGCCAATCACGTCCTAAAACAAGTTTGCAAGGGAGATGTGGGACTACAGCTACCCGTACTTTTTCCTCAGTGCCCATTCCTTCTACCGACACTCTATAACGTGGGTAAGATATAGACGTGCCATGCACGCACCTCACTTTTATTTTATCCCTTACTTGACTTAGGGTGAATGGGTTATGGGCTGTGATGGTCTGCCACATTTCCTGTGAGACCATACTTTGGTTGGCTCCGGAATCTAGGAGCGCCAAAGCCTCTACCCCTTCTATCTGGACTTTAAGCAAAATTCCTTTCCCTAGGGGTTCTCTCCTCCCAACACTAGGGCAGTACGCTCATTACAGTTTCTGTATAAATGTCCAGGCTGGCCACAGTTAAAACATTTCCTAGAAATATTTTCTGCTACGTTTTTACCAAACATCTTTTCATTACACACATTCTCACCACATGCATTTTTCTTAAAGGGCTTTCTTACTCCATACATTCTATCAAGACCGGCCACTTTTAAAACATTGCCTCCGGAGGTGCTGGCTAATTCAGCCTCCAAATAATTCTCCGTGAGGTTGGCAGCGTCTTGGGTAGAATGACATTTCTGTAACATTATGAAAGCTTTTATCTCAGGCGGTATAGCTTCCAAGTATTGCTCCAAGATGACGGTGTCTAACAATGACTCTACCGTCGCCCTCTCTGGAGCAAGCCATTTGGTCGCTAGACCTCTTAACCTCTGTAATAATGCTTTAGGTGTTTCTTTATTCATAAGCCTAGCTTCTCTAAAGAGCCTTTTGTAGTGCAGGGGTGTTAAACCCAGCCTATCCCTTATGGCTGATTTTACTTCCGGGTAACTAGACAAAAGACCGACAGGCATAGTTTTGTAGGCTGCTAGTGCTTCACCTGATAAGGTCATAGCGAACCTTACAGCCCATTGGTCAATCGGCCATTTAGCCGCCTCTGCGATACGCTCAAAGGCGTCTGAAAAATCATCAAAGTTGTCGTATGATTTTAGCTGTCCCAATGTCAAAGCATTGCAATCATTAAGTCCTACCGCCTTAGACACTGAGGGATTAACCTCTGCTGCGGTACCAGTCCTCTTGATGAGAGTCCCTAGCAATTCCAACAGTGGTTGCTGCTGTTCGGTCATCGCGGCTATCATCCTCTCTTGACTCAGTCTGGCCAACTCTCCTTGGGCCTTCATTGAGCCTCCATCCAGTCTTGCATCGCTTGCGGATCCATTCCGTCACTCCGTCACGCACCTGCAAAGGAAAAAGAAAGACAGGGCCCACCAAGTGCGGCACAGACTATGTGTTTTTTTTTTTTCCTCTATTTGCTTCCTTTAGCACTCCCAGCTTCCCCCTTTCTCACTGATCTTGATCACCCCTGTGCCTTCCTACCATTACCTTAGCACGGTGCAGGATCGTGCGTTGAGAAAGCTGTGTCTTGACTGCCTTCCAGGTCAGGAACTTGAAAAAGAAAAATCCGCTCCGGTTTTTTTTTTCTCCTTCTCCATCCAAGACAGCAAAACTTTTCTTTTCTTTTCAGCAAGTAATCCTTTATGCACGTTCTTGTACTGTGTTGTTTTCTTTGTTTGAAAAAATCCGAGAGACTACGCCAGTTCTTGTCACCACCAGGTGGGCAGGCTGCCGCCTAGGGTTGCAGATCTGTGTCTGATGGTGATTAAGTAGTTGTGAACACGAATGGTTTAAGGTAAAAGGATTTATTTCCCCTCCCGGGTCGGATTCTTCAGGTAATATAACACAATACTCAAAACAAATAAGCCATACTTTCTGGCAAAACACAAAGGAAATTATAACAGCTTTTTCTTGCTTCTTAAAGTAAAGAGTAAACGTTAAACAGGCAAAACTCAGCACATATCTTTCATATGTGCAAAACAGCACTCTTCACTGATAGTGTTTTCCCTCCACACTATACAACCTTTTGACTAGCGAAAAGACGTCACTTTATCAGAGAAAATCAATGTGCAGTCCATTGGGTCACTATCAAATGAACATTCACTGACTGTATCAATGACCATAGGCTCCTGCATACATTCAGAATTGTCTGAGTTCTCCTTGCCACAATACTCCTGCAAGTTCCCCTGTAACGTGCCGTCACAGAGTCTCTCTGCACAACTTCCTCTAGGGCTGGAATAACAGCTACCGTATTCCTCGGTGTTTGGGAGAGAGGGAAGCCACCATTCAGGGTTCTTAGAGTTTAATTCCTTCTGGCAGGTTCTACCCTTGGAACGCTTATAAGCTCTGGCTTCAGGCTTTGCAAAAGAATATTCTTCTCCCCTGTTAACACCAGGTTTAAGCCTGCGGGGTTTTCTCTGAGGCTTAGGAACTGCTAATATATCTTCCTCAGAGATGCACACATCTTCATGGAAATACCTTTCTCTCTCTGGGGGTGTTAACTGCTCTCTCTTCAGCTCGGTGCTCAAATCCCTTGGCTGGGTGTTACTGCCCTGCCCCCACCTAGAATATATCACACGAGGCTTCTCAGCGTTAACCCTGTAGGTATTCCTTTTATCAGTAAACTTTAACTTCCTATCAGAGACATTCTCCAGGCTACAGCTCTCAAATACATACTGTTTGTTTTTAGACTTCCAATCACTCCAGTTGGAACGTTGCCTCTGAGCTCCAAACAGCTTGCAATCAGCAGAACACTTGCAACTGTTCTCTGACCTCACTGGCTGCTTTCTCCTGCAGTGCTCTGGGTAGTTTCTGTGGTGAACCTTTCCTGGTTCTGGCTCTGACTCACGTCCTGGGTCAGAGTCTGAAACTCCTCCTTCTTCCTCTAGGTCAGCTGGTTCAGCTAGTTCTCCTAGTTCTCCTCTTTCTCCTCGTTCCACTCCGTCTAACTCTGTATTTCCTGCATAGCTCTTATAGTGGCTATAAGCTCTTCCCCTTTCCAGGTGCACGCTATTAGGAATTGGGAAATGTTTCTCAGCTGGGCTTATTTGCAAACCCCGTGGCTGGGTTTGTTTATGTCGCCCCTGACAACTGCTGCTCACATGGCCTGCCTGCCTGTCAGCTTCAAGACTATAACTCAGTGAATCCTGTGTTTTTAAGGTAGGAAATGGAACTTCTTCATCACACTGGCTTAGAAGTGATGTTCATGACTCTCATGGTATGCGCAAAACTATCCCATTTGAAGAAACTGACCCTGAATACACTACAAGATCCTAATCCTTGCTTATAAGGTCCTCCATAATGAAGCCCCCTGACTGCCTATCTTCTCATATCACTCTGTGACCCAGTTCACTTTCTATCTCAGTCCATGTTAACTATTTACACACCCCTTCACCTTCAAGGGCTAATCATGAATCCACAAGGTTGTTGGCCTTCTTCTTTGTTACTCTTTCCTTTTGGAGCAGTTTGTATATTGATTTGAGGTGGAGATGAGTAGATAAACTACTCATCTAAACTGCACATGTATATAGTTTACCCTGCACATGTACATAGTTTACCCTGTTCTCCAAGTTACTTTTTCCTGTTCAATGTAATGACCTGACTTTTGTTTATTGTCGGACACTGTTGTTTAATGTAAACCGCGCTGATTGCAAATAGTGAGGTATATAAGAAATGCAAATAAATAAATAAATAAATAAACAATTCTAAACTGGACTAAAGACATACCACTTTGAGCAAACTTATGGGATCACTGGTTAATTAAAACAAATGGCTATGACTCCTCTGCATAGATCCCACTTCTTTTTCCCTATCCTCTCTCTGCATTTATTAATTAAAATAGAGTTCCTTTCTCTTTCCTATTTCATTTATGTAATGTGAACTGCTTTACATGCCTGCAAAAGGCAGTATAGTAAAGTCAATAAACCATAAACCATTCTTTTCATCCCTCAACCTCTTTTTACCTTATCTCCATCCTGTTTTGAAAGCGAATAAAAGAACGGGTGCTGTGAACAGCAGGAGTAATTTTACTCATGATGAAGGATGGGGAATAATTTTGATGGGACTTTTTACATGAGTCATGCATTTGAGCTGTAAAAACTTAAGGGAGTAGTACAGTAGAGGGGGTTAAGTTCTTCTTTGCACAAAAGAAGAATGAGATCTAGAGGTGATCGCATCTCATGATCTTATGTGGCCAAACAGGTAAGCAAGGTTGCATTAGAACCAAGAAAGATGCTTGGATACATTAGGAGAGTAATGGCCAAGAGGAAAACAGGTGATAATGCTCTCAGGATAAGTCTTCACTGAGATCTCATTTGGGATATTGTGTGCAATTCTGGAGTCCAAGACATCAAAAGGATATAAACCAGACTAAGTCATTTCAGAGAGCAGCTACTAAAATGGTCAATGGAATTCATTATAAATCATATGTGGACAGATACATATTCCTTCAAGGAGAGTTTGTATAGGGGAGATATGATAGAGATATTTAAATACCTCCAAGGAGGATCTGGAATGAGGGTGAAAGGAAGTAGATTTGTGAGTAATCTAATAAAAGATTTACAGAAAGGGTGGTAGATGTTGGACTAGCCTCCCAGTGGAAGTGGTGGAGACAAGGACTATTTCTGGATTTAAGAAAGCAAGGAACTATAACAGATTATTTCAGGGACTGTAGAACTGAGCAGTTTGTTTTTTTTGTTATCATATTCTGTGTTTCTGTGTAAATATTTTTGAAACTTTAGTTCAATTTCTCCCAAACCAGTCAATTTACAGAAGCCATATTTCAGGAAAGGTATATTACATAGAAATATAGAAAAATGACGACAGAAAAAGACCACATGGCATTTCTAGTCTGTCCTTCCATATCAACAACTACAACAGGCCCCTTTTTTCCTTTAGAGATCCTCTGTGTTTGTCCCATGCTTTTTTGAATTCAGATACTATCCTCATCTCTATATTCAGGGCCAGAATAACAGTATACTGGGTCCTAGGTAAACATACATTTTTGTTAGTGATATTGCGATAGGGCTGTTGGGTAAGATTTGCCTCTTTGCAGATGATACCAAAATTTGCAGTAGAGTAGACAGCCAGAAAGGAGTAGATAACAGGAGGAGGGGTCTAGCAAAGCTTGAAGAATGTTTGAGAATTTTGCAGCTGAGATTTAGTGCTAAAAAATGCAGGGTCATGCATTTGGGCTGCAAAAATCCAATGGAACAGTACAGTATAGGGGGTGAATTACTTCTGACTAGGAAAGAAGGATGGGACCTGAACATGATTGTTTCTGATGATCTTAAGGTGGCTAAACATGTAGAAAAGGTGATAATGAAAGCCAGACGGATGCTTGGGTGCATAGGGAAAGGAATGGCCAGCAGAAAGAAGGAGGTGATAGTGTCTCTGTATAGGTTTTTAGAGAGATCTCATTTGGAGTATTGTGTGCAATTCTGGAGACCACACCTTCAAAAGGATATAAACAGGATGGAGTTGGTGCAGAGGGTGGCTACCAAAATGGTCAGTAGGTTTCATCATAAGGCATATGTGGACAGACTTAAAGATCTCAATATGTATATTTTGGAAGAAAGACGGTAGGTGGGAGATATGATAGAGACGTTTAAATACCTCCATGATCTAAATGCATAGGAAGAGAGCCTGGTTGAAGTGAAAGAAAACTCTGCAATAGAGAGGCATAGGATGAAGGGGAAAGGGGATAGATTCAAGAGTAATATGTGGAAATATTTCTTTACGAAATGAGTGATAGATGCATGGAATAGTCTCCCAGCCGAGGTAAAAGAGATAAGGACAGTATCTGAATTCAAGAAAGCATGGGACAAACACAGAAGATCTCTAAAACAAAATCGTGACTGCACTAGTTGGTATGGAAGGGCAGACAGGATAGGCTGTCTAGTCTATCTCCAGGAACAAGCAGGAATGAGTCTTCACATTTGGGGACGTCGGTACCGACTGAGCCTGCGCGGGAACGCTCCCCAGCGTCCAATCAGAAAGCTTTTGGGAGCATCCCTCAGCGCCTGCGTGCTGCCTTCCCGCCTTTCCAACTGTCTCTCCTCAGTTTTCGTTTTTCCGCGGAGCCGGCAGGACGTCCTCCTGTCACCGCAGAAACTTTTTTCTTTAATTTTTTCAATTCTTGTTTTCTTGTGGTCGCGGCTGTTTTCCCGCCGCCACCGGTACCGCCGGTGGGGTTTTTTCTTTTCTTTTTCTCAAACTGAGGGAGAGTTTCCCTCAGTTTTTGTCTTAAAACCTTTGGGCCTATAGGGCCTCTCCATCATGGAGCCGCCTTCTCCTAAGAAGTGCCTTCACTGTGGAAATACAGTTTTCTTTTTAGACTCCAATAACTGGTGTCTAACCTGTTTGGGCCCTGACCCCTTTTCCCCTGAACCGTCAGGCTACAATGCTGTGAGAAGAGATTCTCTATTTCGAGTTTCCCTCGATACCGTTTTCCCTCCCTGTGTCAGGGCACCGGCCATTTCTTCTCTACAGGATCAGGTAACCCACAAACAGTCTGTTAAGACTAGCCAATCCTTGAGTGGTATGTCTCATGCTAAGCATGCTGACGGCCCCGGCCTTACCCTCAAGAACCCATTGGCATTAAAACCCCGGCGGGAGTCTTCGGGCTCCAAAGCATTTCAGGGGTTTCAGGTCGTTCCTGGGGCTCACCCCTCACAGAACATACCTGAGCCATGCACGGGGGTGGCATCCGCTTCGAGCGGTACCGATAACCCGGCATCGGCACTGGTGTTGAGCAATTCACTCCTCACCAGGGATCTTCATCTGGTGTACTCGGTGCCTTCGGGACCGATCGATACCCAGGTTGACTTTCCAGGATCGGCAGCTCCGTCGATACAATCCCTGACGCTGGTACCATCTAGACATGCATCGATAGATTCGCTTCCTTCGATGCCAAGTCTAGAATCGATATCTAGTCTGGAAGACTGGGTACCGACGCGTCTCGGAACCGACACGCACCGATTCCGGATGCGCGGTACTGAGGATATTCACCGAGACTTTCGAGTTTCCTCGGTACCGTTTGAGCAGCCTCCGCTGACTGCTTCGGCGATTCCGGCACAGCTACCGGTATTGGTATCCATGTCGGTACCGGCAGTATCATCGGGACCAGCTCCTTCCATGCTTTTTTCACCTGGATCGCTCCTTTCTATACCTAGTTTGGAGTTGATACCTGGCATGGATGATGCACTACTGACTGTCTCAACTCATAACTGCCAGTTCCAGTGTCCATCCATTACGAATCCTGTTCTGCACCGGACAGGTACATCCTCTGGTGCCCAGGCTGCCTTTTCAGGTTTAACCTGTCCAGGGATGGTTCCCATCGGAGATCCTTCTTTTCAGAAATTTCTCCTTGACATGGCAACCTTCCTTAATATTCCTATCCCTGGCTATGAGTTTTCTCAGGATTTTTCTGCAGAAAAGGAAAAAATAATGCTTCCTTTACATCACTCTCTGCAGAATCTTCTTCTGAGGGTATGGGAAAAACCTTTAAGGGTTTCTTCACCTCCTACAGCAACTGATCTTCTGTATCAGGTGCCCCCCTCTCCAGGATTTCAAAAGCCTCAACTTCCCCATCATTCCATTGTAGTGGAATCAGCAATGAGGAAGGTAAAAAGCAAGAAAAAACATTCTTCTTTCCCGCCAGGGCGTGCATCTAGAACACTAGATTCCTTTGGACGTCAAACCTTCCAAACATCTATGCTGGCAAAAAGGATTCTCTCATCTATTTTCTATATGAGTCTATCCCTTCAGGAGATCACAAAGACATTATCTCTTTTGACTCCTTTTCTATCAGAGCCCAAGGCTGCAGACTATTCCTTACTTCTTAGTCATAGCCAAAATATCTCTTGGTTTCTTTCTCGTGCTTCCCTAGACTCTTTTGAGTCTGTTAGCAGAACTTCTGCTATAGCCATAGGAGCACGTCATAAAGCCTGGCTCCAAGCCTCAGACTTGAGCAGATGGGCACAACAAAGACTGAGTAATACTCCTTGTACTGGAGAAAATCTCTTCAATAAGGAGTCCTTACGTCAGGTTGCTCATTGCTCCACTGACTTTCCTGTTTCTGAGGGCCATCCTAAGCCCTCTCCTTCCTCAGCAGGTAGGAAATGCCCTACCAAACCTTCTTTCCCTAAAAGAAAGAGGTTTTCCTCTTCTCCTGCCCATCATTCGGTTGTTCCCAAGCAGGGGAAGTCTCGCCCTGGTCTGAAGAATTCAAACTCTAGCCAGGCTGAATAAACACAGTAACCATAGGTTTCTGATTTATCTTTTTATAACTACACTTAATTCCTTTTCAGCAGAAGTTTTTCACAGTTTTTCCAGTCAAAACTCTGCTCAGGGATTCCTATTCTTAGGAAATCCATTTACTCTTCACTATGCTGAACTGTCAGGCTATTCATGTCTATAAGTTACAGAGTTTTCCACCTCTTCCTGACTAGAAGAGAGGTTTAGCAACTATCACATGATAGTTTCTCTGTACCAGCATGAATGTTTTCCTTCCAGGGACTTACCATGTGGTAAGTCCTTCTTCAGCTTCTATCTCTACCCTCTTCGCCAGGGTTTCCCCTGTAAGAGTGGTACCATATCATTGAAAGACTTTTCTTGTCTTTCTTTTCACTGTAGAGTTTCTTCTCCTGAGTAAACTCCCTTCTTTATCTAGGCAGCTCTGCAGACAGAGACAGCTTGCTCTTTGTTCAGTCTGTTCTCTCTGTTTGACACAGACCGACTCTCTCTGTTGTCCTATTCAGTAGCTGCCCATGCAGGAGTCCAGTGCTTGACTACTTGTACTTTTCCACAAGTCCCAGTCTTGTCTTCCACCACTCCTGTCTGGCCTTAGTAGTGATTCCAAGAAAGTTTTCTACATCTTTCTTGGATAATCTTTTTCACTACAGGCTTCTTACACTATCTTCTACCCTTGCCATCTCCAATCTCTGGATTTGGCAAAGTAGTGGACGTGGCTGTCAGTTTTCTCCATCAGCCAGTTCTACATCCCAGTTCTCCTGCATAATGCTCTCTGCAATCCTACTGAGAAGCTTTCCACTATGGGCCCTTGCTAGAGAGCATAGAGTTTTCTCTAATGGCTATCCTTCATGGTTGAAAAATGCTTCCTCAGTCATCCCCTATGACTGTGAGGGTTCTTCATACCCTACTATCTTCTTTTTAAAAAAAAAAAAAGAGGGAAAAGTACATAAGCCTTCTCCACGTGAAGGTCTAAGAGTTCTCCCATTCCTTAGGGAATATACTCTTTTTTTTTTCTTGCAGCTTGTCCTCATGGTATCCTAACACTTCAAGGACAGCACATATTAATCTGGAAAACGCATGATACCTCCTTTGTCCCTCACGTAGGTCAACCTGGTATCTCATCCTATGCGTTTCTGTCCTTTTACCATGCTGGAGTTCCACAGGACTCCGGACTTGCTGTTTACAGACTGATATTATCCTCTGTTTTTTCACGTAACCATCCTGGTAATTCACTGGATAGCATTCCTTTACCGTCATCTCTGGGGGAATAGATTCTCTATATATCTTCTCAAGTAGGTTTCACCTCCTTGTTCTTAGATGAATCTTTTCCCTTCACATCCCCATGTGAATGTCCTGATATGCATAGCTCTGTCTGCTTACTGCAGGCATCTATCTTTGGACCTATATATTCAGGTATATATATATATACCTATATACATCTCTGTAGATGTATCTGTCTGTCAGCTAAGTGTGCGTATGCTATGCCCTTTAGATCTTATTATATATACACACACATATCTCTACATATATGTGTGTATCTGTCCAGATACTTATTATAGGTAGATATGTATTTCCATACTTATCTCCTGACTGTCTATGCTCATAAAGGTTTTTACCTTCCTGTATGTTTCTGACAGTGGGCTTGCACAGCTTCATACTGTTCCACAGTATGTTTTGGATATTTTGCACACAACCACTGCTGTGGAACTGACAGCCCTACCGTATCCTAGGTTTACGTATCCCTGAAGCTCCATGCCCCAATGTCTTCCTACCTCTCACCAGTTAGGAAAGACATGGTGGATCTTCAGTGGATTTCAGATTCAATTCCTCAAACATCTGTCCTTTCTTGGGAGTATGGGGTTCTTCTCATACCCTTTCCTCCCTCAAGGACTAGGTCTGTTTGTCCAGATCGGTCAGTCTTCCTCTTTTGCTCCTACCTCTGAATACTACTGTAGCCAAAAGAGTTTTCAGCTTTCCATGAAGCTTCCCACTGAAGACCTGCCGTGTTTGTGTTACCCTAATTGAATCCTGGGGTCACCTCTCACTTCCAGATGTTGACCTCCACCTTCACTCCAGTGAGGTCACCTTGAACATTATTCTACTGGATCCCCAGTAGACTCCATCAGCCTCTCTACTTCCTGCAATCCAGTAGGTGAGCGTCATATGGTGATTGTTCATTTCAATATTATGGTGATTGTTCATCTCAATATATCTTTTGATAATGATCATACATACATGGACTCCTTGAGGGTAGTCCTTTCTTAGGTTAGCTGGTTTTTCTGCAGCTCCTCTCTATGCAACTCCTGCCCTCCATCCTCAGGATGCCTGGCCATATGAGATGTAGCATGTTTTCAATCTTCAACATGTTATGGCTCCAGGCATCTTAGCTTGGGAGTCCCCATATGTGAAGACTCATTCCTGTTTGTTCCTGGAGATAGCACAGTTACTTACCTGTAACAGGTGATCTCTGGGAACAGCAGGAATAAGTCTTCACAACCCGCCCACCTCCCCTAGGAGTTGTATTTTTATATCTATCTTTCCTTTCCTCTTTCTCTCTCTTTGTCTCAGCTATGAAACTCAACTGAGGAGAGACAGTTGGAAAGGCGGGAAGGCAGCACGCAGGCGCTGAGGGATGCTCCCAAAAGCTTTCTGATTGGATGCTGGGGAGCGTTCCCGCGCAGGCTCCGTTGGTACCGACGTACCCATATGTGAAGACTTATTCCTGCTGTTCCCAGAGATCACCTGTTACAGGTAAGTAACTGTGCTTTATCTGCTGTCATGTTTCTATGTTTCTAGGCCCCATCATGTACCCCCATTTACTTCTCTTATCAATTCCCTCACAATCACATTCATTCTTTCCTTCCCTCCCATCAGGATTTTGTTCATGGTCTTCATCTACAGGCTGCCATACTTCAGTTCTACAGCAGTAGCATGGGGAAACCTATAGGGCCTAGTTCTGGATGCATCAGCAATAGCAGGTTCTGAGTGAGCCTGGGCTGTGCAAGCCCAGGCTTTGAATGGAGTAACTTGGTGGTTAGAGCAATGGGCTGACAACCAGGGAAGATGGCAAAAGTCATTCTCACTCTCTATTGCCTCTGGTACAAACCAGAAATGTCAAGAGTGGTCTGCCCAAAAAGTGAGATTTAGAGGCAATGAGAGTCATTCTGTTCTGCGAATAGAGGTTGGCCCTGTACATCCGGGACTGTGAACTTAAACGGGGGGACTTATTCCACCTCAGAGATGGAATAAGTCCCCCTGGATGTCAGGGGATGGTGCTGCTAGGCCTACAAAAACAGGTAGGGAGGTGCAGTAAGTTCCCCACAGACGGATCCTGGCCATGGGAGGATGGATCGAGGATCCGGCTATTGGGAAAGGAGGATTTTAGTGGTGGTTGGCATTTGTGGCTCCTGAATAGAGCTGCAGTAGCATGTTGATGGGATGCCACGGCACTGTGGCTCCATTCAGAAGCCTGTCTGAGGTAGCCGGGCATGTGGCTGGCCGTGCAGGCTGATCAGAATCCGGGCCAGGCCTGCACGACCAGCTCTTAGACACGATTCTGATCTCGCGGGCATGTCTAGCCCCTGCGGGATCAGAATCGGGTCTACCTCTAATCGGCCGCACAGGGGCCTGGGTGGCCTGATTGGAATGTGCTTCAATGTGTTTGAAACATAAATTTAGGAAGTTTTAAGTGTCAAATAGGTTTCACAAATGAACCAAGCAAAAGAAAATAAATAACTTTCTTTGGTGCCTCTTAAAGGATATATTCAGAGTGGAGGTAGTATTAGGGCAGCTTTCAAAGGAATTTGCCCGGATAACTAAATAGCTAAAAAAAATTCCCTCTATTGAGCACACATAGATATATTTGTACTAGTGGATTTCTCCACTCCAGCCCAGATTTTTAAAGGGAAACTCTATAGGGCACTGTCTCCACGAGAGAAAGACACAAAAATAGACACACATACATGCACATGCATTCTCTTGCTTTTCACACACATGAGCACAGCTACTCATATGCTCATTCAGTCGGTCTCTCCTCCCCCCCACATCCAACTTCATTATGTCAAGCATTTGCTGCCAGCAATTTTTCTTAACCTGTAGCAACACCCTCACTTCCTCTCCTTTCTCCTCCTCTATCCCCAATAGAAAGCAAGATTTGCAGATAATTTTAAACTAAGAAATTATCGAAATACTTTAACTATCCTTTAGGCTTTCGGATATGAATGCAAAATCTGTAGAATGCTGAAAGAGCCAGATAGTTGGCAATCCTAACCTCCTGGGTCTTGAGCGCTTCTGGCACTGCCCCCTAAATATCTGAGACCTAGGCGCATTCCTAATTTACCTGCGCTTAAACGTGGCCTTGGGTATATCGGTTTATATTCTCAAAACCAAAATAATGTATTCGTATAAAAAAAGTATAAATCTAGTAACAACATTTTTTTTCTTTCTTTTTTTTTTTAGAAAAAAAAGCTTGTACTGTTTGCTCAGCCATTCTTTTCATATTTGTTCGTATTTATGCAGGCAAATTGAAATGGAGGCTTTTTACACTTTTTTCTCTTCTTTCGCTAACTCCTCAGATCTGGGTCATAATCCAAGAACCACTTTTCTCCCAACCTCTTTATCAGATTTCTGGGTGTAGACTAGGCAGCTGCTTCTTCCTGAGCCCACAGTTGACTAATTCCATGGGAAATCCGACTTTTCCTTATTCTGGGCATCCATCCACACTCTCCTTAGGCTAAGAATTGATGCTGCCAGTGCAACACATGTTGTTGTTAAGTGCCGTCGAGTCGGTGTCAACTCATGACGACCCTCTGGATAGTTGTCCTAAATTGTGTTCGGTCTTCAGTCAAGTGGCTCATTGTTGACAGACTGGTACCCGTAGCTGTGTTATTGTATCGATCCATCTCATTGCTGGCCTTCCTCTTTTGCGTTGACCTTCTATCTTGCCCAGCATGATGTCTTTCTCTAATGATCTCTCTCTTTGCATGATGTGTCCAAAGTATGAAAGTCAAAGTCTTGTCATCTGAGCTTCTAAAGAAAGCTTAGGTTTGATCTCCTCTAGTAATGACTGGTTTGTTCTTTGGGCAGTCCATGGTATACACAGTATTCGCCACCAGCACTATATTTCAAAGGCATCATCCTGTCTATCTTTTTCACTGTCCAGCTTTCACATCCATATGATGTTATTGAAAATACCATGGCTTGAACAAGTCGAATCTTTGTATGGAGAGAGACATCTCTGCTCTTGAGAATCTTGTCTAGGTCTTTCATAGCCATTCTGCCAAGAGCAATGCGTCGTCGGATTTCTTGACTGCTTGTTGCTTCTTTATTGATAGTTGATCCAAGTAGGTTAAAGTTGTTCACAATTTCAATTTCTTCTCCTTCAACGATGAACCTGTTCATTTTGCCAGTTGTCATGGTCTTTGTCTTCTTTACATTAAGGTGCAGGCCCATTTTGAGACTATGTTCTTTGATCGTGAGAAGCAAACGTTTCAGATCATCTTCACTCTCAGCCAGTAATGTGGTATCATCAGCATAGCAAGGTTGTTGATGATTTTTCCACCAATCTTCACACCTCTGTTATCTTCATACAATCCTGCTTCTCTGATGATTTGTTCTGCATATAAATTAAACAGGTAGGGGGAAAGTATGTAGCCTTGTCTTACACCTTTGCTTATTTTAAACCATTCTGTTTCTCCTTGTTCCGTTCGAACTGTTGCTTCTTGATCAATATATAGATTGTGCAAGAGATCGATCAGGTGTTTTGGTATACCCATGCTTC
Organism: Ichthyophis bannanicus; assembly: GCA_033557465.1. NCBI lineage: Eukaryota > Metazoa > Chordata > Amphibia > Gymnophiona > Ichthyophiidae > Ichthyophis > Ichthyophis bannanicus. Next base: position 121,463,265 of record CM066050.1, on the reverse strand, counting down.
TTAATGTGGCCCAGAGTTTCTCATGGTTTACCAGTCAAAAGCCTTGCTATAGTCGATAAAGCACAAATAGATATCCTTTTGGTATTCTTCAGTCTTTTCAAGGATCCATCTCACATCCACGATGATGTCTCTCGTTCCTCGCCCTTTCCTGAACCCTGCTTGCACTTCAGGTAGTTCTTGTTCCATGTATGGTTGTAGTCTCTGTTGAATAATCTTCAGTAGAATCTTGCTGGCATGTGGGATCAGAGCGATTGTGTGATAATTTCCACAGTCAGTTGGATCACCTTTCTTTAGTATTGGTATAAACACAGATCTTTTCCAGTCAGTTGACCATGATGTTGTCTTCCAAATTTCTTGACAGAGCCTTGTAAGTATGGTAACAGCTGCATCAGATTGCTGTAATACTTATTTATTTATTTAACTGTATTTATATCCCGCCTTTCACTGGGTCAAAGCGGTGTTACATACAAGGGTGGGGATAATTAAGTATAAGGGTGGGGCCATCACCAGGTAGGCAACATTGATGATTTCGACATAAGACAGACTTTAGACTTGGACAGTTTAGTGCAGTTTTCGATCAGAGGTTCATGGTGGGTGAGATCAGGGGTTAGTGCACTTTTTGGTGGGAGTTGTTTTAAAGTATTCTTGGAATAGGATGGTTTCTAGCTGTTTTCCGAATGACAGTAGATCGTCATTGTTTCTGAGGTGGCTCGGTAGAGAATTCCATAGGGACGGAGCATAAAGTTCAAAGGCTCGATTGCATGTCCGTTGAGAGCATTTGGTTCTTTTGTGAGGGACGGTGAGGGAGTTGCTGGAAGCCTGTCTGGTAGTTTTGCCGTGGGCTAGACGAGACAGCAGGGTGCGAAGCTGGGTGTTCTGCGTTTGGTGGATGGCTTTGTGGGTGAGTAGGATGGATTTGTATTTAGTTCTTGCTTCGAAGGGAAGTATGTGTAGGTCTCTTAGAATTGGGGTGATGTGGTCGCTTTTCTTTGCTCTCTGAATGATTCTTGCTGTGGTGTTCAATGCAGTTTGGAGGGGGTTGGTCTGTGTGGCTGGTAGTCCATGGTAGATTATGTTGCAGTAATCCAGATGTGCGAGTGTCATAGCTTCTAGGGGAATGCCATCAATGTCTGGTGCTTTGTTCCTTGATAAGGCTTTCAATGCTGCTTCGACAACTTCTTTCATCACCAATGATTCCGGATCATATGGTACAGGTTGAAATGGCTGTTGGTCCACTTGATCTTTATCATATAAAAACTCTGTATATTCTTTCCACCTTTTCTTGATCTTCTCAGCATCATTCAACATAGAACCTTGAGCATATTGTAACATTCCAATTCGAGGCTGGAATTTTTTCTTTAACTCTCGTAGCTTTAGGAAAGCTGATCTTGTTCTTACTCTAATAGTTTCTGCTTCTATTTCCTTGCATGTGTCATTGTAGTACTTTTCCTTGTCCTGTCTTGCTGCATGTTGGAAATCTCTGAGTTATGTGATTCTTTCTTGCTGCTCTGGCTTTAGCTTCTCTGCGTTTCTGGGCAATTTTCAAAGTTTCTTCCATCATCCATTTTGGCCATTTTTGCTTTTTCACCTTTTCTAGAGACTTCTCGCTTTCTTCCAACACAGCCTTCTTGATGACATTCCATAACTCTTCTGGAGCTCTGTCATTTGTATCTAAAGCAGCAAATAGATTTTGATGGCAGTCTTTAAATTCCAGTGGTATATTCTCCAGGTCATATTTTGTTGCATTCATGAGTGGTTTGCTTTTTTTCATCTTCAGCTTGAGTTTGCATACTAGGAGTTGATGATCTTGTACCACAGTCAGCTCCAGGTTTTGTCTTCGTTGATGTTATAGAGCTTTTCTATCATTGACTTCCACAGATGTATTCAATTTGGTTTTTATACAATCCATTGGGTGAAGTCCATGTGTACAGTCGCCGCTTGTGTTGCTGGAAGAAGGTGTTTGAGATGAATAGATCGTTGGTCTTGCAGAATTCTATCAGTCTTTCTCCAGCTTCATTTATGTTGCCAAGTCCATATTTTCCAACCACTTTGCCTTCTTCTTTGTTGCCAACTTTTGCGTTCCAGTCACCCCTGACTATCAGGATATCCTGTTTGCATGTTCTGTCAATTTCAGCTTGAACTTGTTCATAGAACTCTTCAATTTCATCCTCTTCCTGCAGCTGTTGTTGGGGCATATACTTGAATTATAGTTGTGTTGATAGACATTCCTCGTAGACGAATAGAGATTGTGTTCACTGACTGCATTGTATTTCATGAGAGACACTATAGGAAGCAAACTACCACGTAGATCAGAAGAACAAGTCCAAACGTGGAGTATGGAAAGGCCACCTTTATTTACTATATACCAGGGACCGACCCAACACAGGCCATGTTTCGTTGCCTTCGTCAGGGGTATCGACTGGAACACTGATTACGGATTATAATTTCAGCATACCTTTATCTGTACCATACACTGAGATAAAGAAGAATGTACAGACGTAAACCAAGTATACAACCCGGAGTGAAAAAAATATAACAGAAATGTTAAAACACCTGCACATGCGCTCTTTAAAAAGAAGAAACGATTTCCTCAGTTCATACTTCATACATTCCATGTTCCAATATGTAAGACATCTTTACAGCTTCTGACTCTCATTTCATGCGCAGCTACATCAGCAGTCAGACGTCCTGAGGGCCTTGATCCAACTACATCATAAATGCTGGCTTTACTCTGAAAAGTCTTCAGCTCTTCCCCAGTAGCTAGTTGAGTGCCTTCCAACCTGGGAGTCTCATCTTCCAGCAATTTGTTTTGTTGTGACTATCGATTGGGTTTTCATGGCAAGATACAGAAGTAGATTGCTGGGCCTTTCCTCTGCGCAGTTTAGTGTTTAGTGGAAGTTTAGTGTTGTTGCCTTTGTCACAGAGATGTGATCCTCCGCCGTCAACACTATCCCATTCTGCTGCTGCCCAGATGGGTGGTTTATCTTGGTCTGGCACCTCAGCTGAGACCTGTCCATCTTGCGAGACCCTGCCAGTAGTTAAACTACCGATAGCTTAGCTCTCAGCATCACTGAAGCACGCAAGCCCTCACAGCACGACAAGCTGCAAACCAAGTGAGAGAGTGCAACACATAGGGTCATTTAATAACTTTTTTATGGAAGAAAATATAGAAGTCTAGAGAACTAGCAGGATTTCTATACATGTGAATATCTGAAGGTTTTTATCATGCAGATGAAAAAAGTAGATACCATGAGATTTTACTGTATATCCTCAACAAATACACTGGATCGGGCGGTGGGAACTCCCATGCACCCAACCCCGGCCCTGGCGAGGATCCCCAGGGCTGATCAGAGTTAGTGCTGCTTATTTCACCTTTAAATGGAATAAGCATCATGTCCCCTCTGACCCGGCAGGATGTACAGGGCCGTGACCTGAATTGGCCCTGTTCGTCCTGTCAGCTCGGCCCTCCCCGACCCCGCACCACCAGATCCCACCACCTCCTGCCCCCCTCCTGCTTTCCCCGTCCTTCAGCTCTAGCCTTGCGTGGAGAGCAGGAGGGGGAATAGGGTCCAGATGACTTGTGTGCTGCACGTCCCACAACCCGCGACTCTGAATTGAGCCCATAGAGAGATCCTTTTGGTATTCTTTTGTCTTTTCAAGGATCCATCTCACATCCATGATGATGTCTCTTTTGTTCTTCGCCCTTTCCTGAACCCTACTAGCACTTCAGGCAATTCTTGGTCCAGGTGTGGTTGTAGTCTCCACTCAATGATCTTGAGTAGAATCTTGCTGGCATTTGGGATCAATGTCATTGTGCGATAATTTACACAGTCAGTTGGATCATTTTTCTTCACTGTGGGCCATGATGTTTTCTTCCAATTTTCCTGTCAGAGTCTTGTACATATGGTAACAGCTGCATCTGATTGCTGTAATACTTCAGTGGTAATTCCATTAATGCCTGGTGCTTTATTCTTTGTTAAGGCTTTCAATGCTGCTTTGACTTCTTTTTCATAAGCAATGGTTCCTGATCATAAGGTGCAGATTGAAGCAGCTGTTGGTCCACTTGATCTTTATGGTATAATGGCTCTGTATATTCTTTCCACCTTTTCTTGATGATCTTGGCATCATTTAATATGGATTCTTGAGCATCTTTTAGCATTCCAGTTTGAGGCTGGAATTTTCTCTTTAACTCTTTTAGCTGGAGAAAAGCCGATCTTGTTCTTCCTAGTCTCTGATTCTATTTGCTTGTATGCATCATTATAGTTCTTCTTTTTCTCATCTTGCTGCATGCTGAAAATATCTGTTAAGTTCCATGATTCCCTCTTTCCCTTCTGGCATTAGCTTCTGCGTGTTTCTGAGCAATTTTCTGAGTTTCCTTTGTCATCCATTTTGGCAGTTGTTGCTGTTTCACCTTTTGCAGAGATATTTTGCTTTCTTTAAGCACAACCTTCTTGATGTCATCCCATCCCATCCCATCCCACTTCTGGTGCTCTGTCAATTTTATCCGAAGCGGCACATCTATCTTGCAGGCAGTCTTTAAATTCCGGTGGCATAGTTTGAAGATCATATCTTGACACATTCATGTGTGGCTTTAACCTGTGTCTTTTGGGGAAACTGTCAGGTACTTATGACCTAGATTGGCCACTGTTGGAAACAGGATACTGGGCTTGATGGACCTTGGTCTGACCCATTATGGCATGTCTTATGTTCTTATGGCTTGCTCTTTTTCAGCTTTAGCTTGAGTTTGCATACTAGTAGCTGGTGATCTGTACCATCGTCTGCTCCAGGTTTTGTCTTTGAGCTTTTCCATCACTGATTTCCACAGATGTAATCAATTTGATTTTTATACAGCCCATTTGGTGAAGGCCATGTGTACAGTTGTCGCTTGTTTTGCTGGAAGAAGGTGTTTGAGATGAAAAGATTGTTGGTCTTGCAGAATTCTAATACTTTCTACAGCTTTGTGTTTTGTTACCAAGTCCATATTTTTGAACTATTTTGTCTTCTTCCTTGTTGCCAACTTTTCTGTTCCAGTCACCCATGACTCTCAGGGTATCTTGTATGCATGTTCTGTCAATTTCAGCTTGTACTTCTTCATAGAGTAGATTTACTTCTCCCTCTTTTGCAGCTGTTGTTGATTCATATACCTGAATAATAGTTTTGTAGATGGGCATTCCTTGCAGACAAATAGAGAGTAAGCATTCACTGATTGCACTGTTTTTCATTATAGTTCTTGCTAGTTTATTCTTAATTATTCTTAAATGCAACACAGTTTCTTCTTTGTCTTTCATTTCTGGCATAATATACCATGTGATCATCAGATTCCAAGTGCCCGATGCCAGTCCATTTCAATTCGCTGATACCCAACAGGTCGAGTTGTATATGTTCTGTTTCCTTCTTGACCACCTCTAACTTCCCCTGGTTCATGCTTCATACATTCCACGTCCCAATAAGTAAGACATCTTTGTAGCTTCTGACTCTCATTTCATACGCAACTATATCAGCAGTCAGACATCCCAAGGACTTTATTCCAACCACATCATAAATGCTGACTTTACTCTGAAAAGTCTTCAGCTCATCCCCAGTAGCCCAATGAGTGCCTTCTGATCTGCACTATATCGCAATTTGTTTTGTTGTGACTATCCATTTGACTTTTGTAGCAAGATACAAAATGGTGGGTACACCACTAAACAAAGGCATGGGGAGGGGTGACTTGCACGAGCAGCAGGTGCACCTACTTTTGCCAGGCAGATTAGATGGACCATGCTGGTCTTTATCTGCCACCATATACTATGTTACTGTGATAGATTGTCAGGCTTTTTTTTTGTGCCATTAGAGCTAGTGCTGTTGCCATTGTCACAGAAATATGAACCTCTGTCACCAACACCGTCCCATTCTGCTGTTGCTTAGATTGTTGGTTTGTCTTAGTCTGGCACGTCAGCTGAGACTTGTCCATCATGGTAGACCCTACCAGTAGTTAAGCTACTGATAGTTTAGTTGTCAGCATCACTGATGCACACAAGCTCTTGCAGCATGACAAGCTGCAAACCAAGTGAGGGAATTAGATAATGTAGAATATAAATATAATAAAATAAATACAAAATTAAAAAATAATTATTTACTTCCAGCTTTTATTAGGCACCCTACCTAGGTTGTTCCTCAAAACATTTCTGAATATAAACTTAAAGAGCTACAAAATCAAATTGAATAGTGACGTCATCATGATTTTGGCATGTAAGTAAGATGTACTGTAGATATGCACTTTTTTTTGACCTGGCTGTCAGGGCCAGCCTTAGGCATGTTCGGACATATTGCCTACACATGGCTGTGCGCTGCTAAAGGTCCCATGCTATCTTAAAACCCCTCAAAATTTCAGTGATCTCTGTACATCCAGCAGCTGCAGTGGTGGCAGTAAACTGGCACAGATTGCGGAGCCTCTCTAGTGGCTCTGACTCTGGGGCCATTACGGCAGTAAAAATTGCGCAGATCGTTGGCCCTCTCTAGTTGCTCCGGGGCCAGGATCGGGACTGCAGCCACAGTAGCAGCAATAAATATGGGGCCTCTCCACTTACTCCAGCTCCAGGGCTGCACCCGAGAAGGAGGTGGCAGTGGAAGGAGAAGGGCAGCGTCGCAGTCCCAGGCTTGAAAGTCACATGAGAGGAGGAGGAGGAGGAGCCAGCAGATGAATCGGAGAGTGAACGGGTCAGCAGAGTCCCAGGAGGGTGTCTGCCCTGGCCACGATTCAAATTAGTGCTGCCCGTCCTGAACTTAGACGAGATGGAATACACTGGCTGAGCAACACTGAGGTGGAGGGAAATGCTAAATGGGAGGGGGTGGGGGTCGAGTTACAGGTTAGATGGGACAGGTAGGAACATATTTATTTATTTAAAGTTTCTTATATACCGCGCTCTTTAGCATCAGCGCGGTTTACATGGAACAAAACAATCTCAGTACATTTGAAAACACGTATGAGCTATTGGACATGGGAGGGGGATATAAAGGAGAGAAGATATTGGACATGGGAGCAGAGGTCATAGGGATAGGGAGCAGGATGGTGGGACACAAGGGAAAGGGTAATAAGGAGATGGAGAAGAGATGCCGGGCACGGGGGGGGGGGGGGAATTTGCATGGCACATGTCTTGTAGCGCTATACAATGCTCAGTAGTAGTAGTAGTAGAATTTGGAAGATGGAGAAGAGAAAGATGCTGGACATGGAGAGAGGTGGGAAGGCTGAAGCGGAGAGATAATGCTTGTCATGGGGATGGGTCATAGGGAGGACGAGGGGAGATAGACATGGGGAGGGGTGAGAGGGAGGCGAGATAAGGGGCATATAAAGATGAGGGGGAGCTACTGAATACGGGGAGGGGACATAGAGCTACAGAGGAGAGAAACTGGATGATAGGAATTAGGGAGATGGAATGGAGATGCTAGACATGGGAGGAAGTAAGGAGAAGGGCGGGAATTCAGGACAATAAGTCACAGAAGATAGAGGAGAAAGTTTGGATACAGTGGGGGATATTAGGCAGAAGAGCATGGGGATGCTGGATGGGGAGGGGGCAGATATTGAATGGGAGATGCTGGAGAGTGGGAATAAAGGGAAGGGAGAGACAATGTACAAAGCAGGAAAGAGATAAAGGGGTGAATTAGTGATAGACTGGGGAATATGAGGCTGGGGAAAGAGAAATATAGGGGAAATAGGAGAATAGGGTTTAAGACTGAAAAGCATTAGATTTAGGACAAGATAGTAAGGAGGAGGGAGATTTGATTCCATAGAGAAAAAATACATGGAAGAAAGCTGAAAAAAAGATCAGTATCAGAAATGAATGTAGAGAAAAGAAATAGCAGATTTTATTTATTTTATTTATTTTTATTTCTTATATACCGCGCTATTAAGATCAGTGCGGTTTACATTAGAACTGAACAATGCAACAATGCATTAATATCACAATGTGCTTACATAGAACAAGGGGATAATCAAGAATGGGAGAACAGGGGAAACTATTTACACGATATATACAAAATATTTACATAGAGCTATATACAACTAGTACTTAAGATCTACGGGTGAGCATAGCTAGGTCAGGTGGGAGCAGGGATAAAACTATAGGGAGAGGAGCGCCTAACCATTCTCATGTTGGGTAGGGCGTTGGGATAGTTAAGGTGTGGGGTGGTTTCAGGATAGTGAATTAGAAAAAGATGGTGTTTTATTGCTTTTCTGAATGAGGTGAGGCTCGATATGGATCGAATACAAGTGGGAAGGTCATTCCAGGCTGTCGGAGCATAAATCGAAAAGGCTCTATTGGTAGTTGCCTTTGTGCACCTTGTGGTGAACTTAGGTACTGTTAGCATGTTCAGTAGTGCAGGTCTTCTGATTCTGTTGTCGGGGATGTTGTTAAGCAGCTTGCTGATTGGTGTGGGAGATTGATTCTTCAGTGCCTTGAAAGTCATGACTAGTACCTTGTATTGAATTCGGGCTTGTAGTGGTAGCCAGTGCAGATTTTTCATTACTGGAGTTATATGTTCCGATCTTGATACCTCTGTAAGAACCCTAGCAGCAGAGTTCATGGCCAGCCGAAGCGGGCTGAGGGTTGCTTGTGGTAGGCCATGGAGGATGGTGTTTGCGAAGTCTAGGTGTGGGATCACTAGGGCTTGAAATATCGTTTGATAGTCTGAATAATCAAGTAGTGGGCGGAGGTGGCGTAGGGTTCATATTTTGTGGTATATTGATCTTGTAACGGTCTTTACGTGGGTTGTCATATCTAATCGCTGATCTAGGGTGATGCCTAGATATCGAATTGTGTCTCTTGTCTTGAGTTCAGCGTTTTTAACTTGCAGGTAGGGTGGTGGGACGAACTTCTGATTCCTTGTGACAAAGAGGACATCAGTCTTGCTATGATTGATCCTCAGGTTTTGTGTGAGAAGCCATTCGGCGACTGCATCAAAGCATCTGATGATAGGGGAGAAATCAGGCTGTTCGATAGTGAATGGAATGTATAGTAGTATGTCGTCAGCATACACGAGGCATTCTACATTTAAGGAGCGGATCAGAGAGCAGATAGGCTGCATATAAATGTTAAATAGTAGAGCAGACAGGGATGATCCCTGGGGCACTCCTTGCTTCTGTAAGAAAGGTTCAGAGGATGTGTTGCCAGATGGGCTTGATATCCTTGAAAGAGTTAAAAGAATATGCAGGAAAGTAGAAACCAGAGACTGGAACCAACATGCTCAAATAAATAAAATGGCCAAAGGTTTAAAAAAAAAGTATTTTATTTTCAGTTTAGTGATTACAGTATACCAGTTTTTGTAATTTACATATGCTTTATATGCATCTTTCCTTTTCTCTGGTGTTATGCTACATGCAGAGTGTGGCTTCCTTAGTTTTGTTTAAATTTTGTCAAAAGATTTCTATTTTTAGTTTTTGGTCACTTATTCTGTACTTGGTGAAGGGCTATCTTGTGACAGGCCAGGTATTCTGTTAGTATAGAGTTTCTATATAGGAATCTGACATGTTCAGTTTTCCCAGTAGGTGTATGGATGTTCTAGGTTCTACAGCAATATTTTTGGTACCACCCTTTTCTGGTACGCTTCTTGTGTGAGTTTTGGAAGTTAGTACTGTTATGGAATGGTAGCTTTACTCTCTGGGTTCTATACTGTAGGTTCTTGGTGTATAGTCAATACTAGGGTCTTGGTGGTTGGTAGTGCAATATGGATTATTTTGAGATTTGCAGTTTAGTATTCTTGATGTTGCCAGTGTGAAATTTAACACATTCATGGAAATCTCAAATTTTAAGAGAACGTCTCAGTTTAATTTTGTTTAGTAGCCTGATAGCTTCATTGCTACTGATCTCTGGGCTTTTCCAGCTCTAGCACGGTCCAGTCCAGCCTGGGCACTATGATCTTGAATTCATGGCTAACAGGATTAGTTTCTCATTTTATATCTTCCCTCTTCATCAATAAATTGGTCGAGGCACTGACCAAATAAATCTGACATGCAAATATTTATAATGGTTTGTTTTTTTGTGGGTATGTGAAAGTGGAGGAGTAGCCTAGTGGTTGGGGCAAGGTACTTCAGGCCGGAAGGTCGGGGGTTCAAATCCCACTAGAGGACAGCAACCTTGGGCCGAAAGGACTGGGGTTTCTAGTCCCACAGGTGCTCCTTGTGGTCTTGGGCAAGCCACTTAACCCTCCATAGCCCATGTTCCATGTAAAATAGTTATCTCCAAGTTATAATGCCCTGTTCAATGTAATTTCAGTTTGTTCAATGTAAACCGCACTGATGCAGAATAGCGTGGTATATAAGAGAATGTAAATAAATAAATAAATAAGTTAATTTTTATTCATGATTGTTATTATGTTTATTTAATTGTAATGTCTCTTTAATAAATTGTGTCTGTGTGTTTGGCAGCCACCTAGGATTTTAGATGAGCAGAATATACATTTTAAAATAAAGCAAATTAAATTTATGCAAATGAGACCCAATGGATATGTAAATATTTAAGCAAACGAGACCCTGCAATGAGACTCTGCACACATGGCCCCATATTACCATCGGGCCGCCCCTGCTGGAAGTTTTCTCTTGCTCCATGGCTGGTACCTGAAACCATCAACTTTCATTTGCAACTGTATGGGGATTTTTCCCCTACTTTATCCCTCCTCCCAGCTCATCTAGTATGATCATTGCCATGACAGTACTTGGATGGGGTCATGCACTTGGGCAGTGCTACTCAACTCTCTCTGGGAAACACCCATGAAGGCTGATTCTATAAAATGCATGCCTGGCTGGCAGAAATGTCTAAAGTGAAAATATGCACATAATATACACTGTTCTGAAACCGCGGCGATAGACAAGCCCGTGGTTCCAGAATCAGAGAGATGTACATTCACGGCGTGGCACAAATAACACGTCAGGGGTGATACAGGCCTATGCTGCTATAAAGGGGACACGGGTAAACACAGAAAATGGCATGTATATCCCTGTGCTCACAGTATTCCATAAAAATGGATGTGTGCAGGGGCGGCTCTATAATGAGGCCAAGTGAGTCAGTAGCCTCAGGCGGCAACTTTTGGGGGTGGCAAAACGTGCCCCCAAAAAGACCGCCTCACTCGGCCTTCAAAAAAAAAAAAGCGTTGTAGAAGCTGCTGCCTCTACTGCAGCAGCAGCGGCATCGGCAGCCAGAAGTGCCCCGTGGCTGCCGCCTCCCCAGAAGAGCCCTGACAGCTGACACTTGTTTCCCCCCCCACACCCCTGCCCATGCAGGCTCCTTTTTTCCATCAGTGCCAGCGAGCTCAGCTTTAACAGAGCTGCAGGAAAGGGAAACACTCTCCCTTCACGTGGCTCTGCAAAGCTGAGCCTATGCGGGCGGGGGGGGGGGGGAGGAATGAATGGCAGCTGTCAGGACTCCTCCGGGGAGGCGGCAGCCGAGGGGCACTTCAGGCTGCTACAGCAGCAGCTTCAACAACCATTTTTTTCTTCAATTTCTTCAGAAGGTCAGGCTAGGCTGGGCTGGGCTGGGGGGGGGGGTAGCACAGGAAATAGTAATGGGCTGATGGGGGAGGGCTAGGACTGGAAATGGGCTGATGGGGGTTAAGAATAGAAATAGGCTGATCGGGAGGGGGGTTAGAACTGGAAATGGGCTGATGGGGGGTTAAGAAAAGAAATAGGCTGATCGGGAGGGGGGCTAGAACTGGTAATGGGCTGATTGATGGGGTTAGGCCTGCAAATGGACTGATTGGTGGGGTTAGGTCTGGAAATGGGCTGATTAGGGTAGCTAGGACTGGAAATGGACTTATTGGGATTAGGACTGGTAATGGGCTGATGGGGGCTAGCACTGGAAATAAGCTAGGACTGGTAGTGGGCTGATAAGGGGGATAGGACTGGAAATGGGCTGGGACTGGAAATGGGCTAATGGGGGAGGGGAGCATAGTGTTGCTGGCCCTGGAAGAAAACTAGGGGCTAGGGCTACAAATGGGCTAGCTGATGCGGGAGGATGGGAGAAAAGTACTGGAAGAGAGCTGATACTGAGAGGGTCTGCCAGGGGGAAGGAGTGGGCAGGAACGGAGCTGACATGGGGGAAGGAAGGGACTGGAAAGGAGCTGATATGGTGGGGGAAGAAGGTGGCTGGAATGGAGCTGACACCTGGGATGCACTGAAGGGGGACTGGAAGGGAGCTGACCCTTGGGGATGGGAGTGGTAGGTGGCTGGGTAATGGGAGGATGCTGGAAGGGAGCTGACGTGCAAATGGCACTGGAAATGGGATGGACAAAGGGTAGGGCGACTGGAAGGGAGCTGACTGGGGGGAGGGGTGGCGGCACTGAGAGTGGACATGAGCTGATACCTGGGATGGTATTTGGACTAGAAGGGGCTGGACAGTGGGGAAGGAGGGGGACTGGAAGGGAATGGACACCAGTGGCAGTTGTGGGAATGCAAGGTGGTTGAAATTGGAAGGTACTGGAAGGAGAGGACTAGAAAGGGGGCTGATACTGGGGAGGGTTACTGGAACTGGAAATGGGCTGATGGGAGGAAGTGAAGAAAACAAAAGAAGAGATAAGAAATGGCAGATGGACCATAGACCACAGAAAGAGATCTAAGAGAAGACAGGAAAGCAGAAGCCTCAGACTGGGACCAGCATGATCAGAGAATAAAATGGTCAGACAACAAAGGTGGAAAAAATAATTTTATTTAATTTTAGTGATTGGACTTTGTGCTATCTTTATATTTTACACAGTATTGGGGAACTGCATCTCTTATTTATCTGATGTTGCACTGCATGTGGACTCTGGCTTCTTGGGGTTTCAGTTTAAATTTTGTCTACATATTTTTATTTTTACTTTAGATTATGGTTACTTATTTTGTACTTGGTGAGGGTCGATGTTGTGAGTGTGTGACTAAGGTCAGGTGTTCTGTTAACATGGAGTTTGTACGTAAAGATCTATACTGTACTGTATTAATTTGACTTGTTCAGCTTTTCAAATAGGTGTATGTATGTTCCAGGGCCCACTGTAGTATTTACAGTGACGCTTTTTTTGGATGGTCTCCTTATGTGATTTTTGGAAGTTTGTGCTGATATGGTATGGTATGATAGATTTGCTCTTTGTTATAGGGTTTTGTATTAGTTCACAATATGCCTGGTACTGGAGAATAGTGGTGGTTGTTGTTAGTGAGATGATCAGAATCTGATTTTGTTTTTTAAAATATTGAGTTCTGTGGATGAATGTCCTGGTTCTGCTCTGCACCTACTGTGGATGCAAAATATATGTTGAAAAAGAAAAAGCAAGAACCATAATGCAGTTTATAACAACAAAATAAAAATGAGTTATAACTTAGTCCTAGTGGTGCGCCATCTAATTGATTCAGTGTTGATTCGGTGGTCACAGTCCCCTGAAGAAGGCTTCTGCCGAAACACGTGTAGGGCTGACCCTTGCGACTAAAAATAAAAGCTCTGTCTACCAGTGATGTGGCTCTGCCTGCTCCCTTCTGTTTGTGCATCACTACTGCAGGAGAGGTGTTCTTTCTGTTTCCTATTCCCATTAAAGTACTACAGCAATTGGATGCAGCTGTTACCATACTTACAAGGCTCTGCCAGGAAATTTGGAAGACAACATCATGGCCAATACTGAAAAAAGGTGATCCAACTGACTGGAAATTTATAGCACAATCGCTCGATCCCACATGCCAGCAAGATTCTACTCAAGATCATTCTGCAGAGACTACAACCATACCTGGAATGAGAACTGCCTGAAGTGCAAGCAGGGATCAGGAAAGGACGAGGAACGAGAGTCATCAACGCGGATGTGAGATGAATCCTTGAAAAGACAAAAGAATACCAAAAGGATATCCATATGTATTTTATCGACTACAGCAAGGCTTTTGATTATGTAAACGATGAGAAACTCTAAGCCACGTTAAGAAGCATGGGAATAACAGAACATCTGATCCACCATAGCCACACCCCTCCTCTAGAAACCTTCGTATCCTAGTGCCTATCCGTAGATTGATCATAAGTGATTCCTCAAAGCCTACTGTTAATATATGTAAATAGTTGTTTTGCATGTCTCCCTAAGTTATCCAAGTTGTACTTCCCTGTTCTATGTAAAAACTGATATTGTTACTTATGGTTCCTTGTTCCATGTAAACCGCGCTGATACTAAAGAGTGCGGTATATAAGAAAGTAAAATAAATAAATAAAATAAATAAATAAGACAAAGATTCTGACAACTGGCAAAATCAATAAGTTCATCGTTGATGGAGAGGAACTTGAAAATGTTGACAGTTTTAATCTGCTTGGATCAATAATCAATAAAGAAAGGATAAGCAGTCAAGAAATTTGATGATGCATTGCTCTTGATGGAATGGCTATGAAGGACCTAGACCAGATTCTCAAGAGCAGAGATGTGTCTCTCCATACAAAGATTTGACTTGTCCAACCCCATGGTATTTTCAATAATGCATATTGTGACACCGCACCGCCTAGCCCTAGGCGTAATCAGGCAGTTGGTGCGTGCCACATGGGGGTTTTAAAAGTCCTTGGTAGTGCTGAAGCCCTGTATCCTATTGTAGTTGTGGACTGAAGTGACGACAGCCAAGGTTGGGTTTCCAAGTTAAAGAATACTTTATTATGGCAAAAGGTATTGCACAAAGTATTGCAAAAGAACAGCACAGGATTTACTCCCCCAACACAAAAGTAAAGCGGTAACCTTTTTGTACCAAATAAAAGTTCAAGTGTACAGTCAGTTCTCCTGATTCTTCTCAGGGACACATAATACAGTTAAATGCTTTTAGGCTTCTTCCAGCTTCACCAATACAACAACATTTCAGGAAGCCAGTAATGCTTTCCAAGTATGAGCTTGTAATAAAGAAATCTTCTAGCTGTTGTATTTCTTTCTAATGTCCATATCTTGTTTAACAGCTTTAAATAGAAATGGCAATCTCCACACTCTCTTGCCTATTAGTAACAGGCTTCTTGTGTAGGAACACTTTCTTACGTTGCCTTTCATTCACAGCTGCAAGTTATGAGGCTCTGAGTCATTGCACCCAGCAGAACGCTGCTGTCTCTGGTGCAAACTTCTAAGAACATTGGTTTAGGCTTCACAGCACTCAATCATAAAACAGGAACAAATTATAGCTCCTTACTCTCTCATACATACATCACACTCCATTTCAGAATCACTGGTATTGGATAAAGGAGCCCCTAATTCCATGGGTTCTTCCTGGCTCTCTGATATCCCTTTGTCATGTGGAACATACAAGCCTTCAGACTTTAATTCTTTAATTACATTCTGAAGCTGTTTCCATTTGGTTTCTCTCTGTCTTCTAGGCACTTGTGAGGCTTGGTATTTCTCAGCACCTTTTAACAGCTCATAAAAGGGGTTTATTTCTTCCTTGCCTTGCCTAGGTAGTTGCCTTTGCTTGGGAGGAATATGTCTCTTATGGAACTGCCTTGTGAGATCCCTCAGCACAGCCTGGTCCTCAGGGTCTGTTCCTAGCTCTCTGCACGGTAGCTGCCAATTAGCCTTTTGCTGACAAGCAGGTGTGCTCTCTTCTGAGCTAGAGCTCTGGTCACGCTGTCTGTATAAGGGAAATGCTTGCAGCTTCTTAATAGGGACTTTCCTATAGCTCAACTTTCCTCTAGTAACTTCAGGTTTCCTTTCAAAGCTTGGTTTAAACTTGTTTCTTCTAGAAAGCACTCTATTATCACTTCCTAGAGACTGTCTTATTTCAGAGCTATCCACTTTACAAGATTTAAAAGGTTTTGTTCTGACCTGATTTTGGCAGCGTCTGTCTCTGGGGAACTCCCCTGACTCCAAGTCTGTGTTCAAGGCTTCTGAGTCTGGCTCTGGGTCTCTTCCAGGGTTCACTCTCTCTTGGAGCTGAGCTCTGCCTGGGTCTCTTCCTGGACCACCCACAGGAACTCTCCTTTCCCTGGTTCTCTCCTTGGTTCCCCTTTCACTGCTTGGGAGGTTTCTGTCTTCACTCCCTTCTCTCCTGGAGGTTTCTCGGCTTCTCCTCCCTTCGCCTCTGCTTGCCTCGCCTCCGCTGCTCTTCCCCTGCTCCCTTCGACTCTGCTACTAACTGCTGCTTCCTGGTTATGAGTGCAGAGTGGCCCAATCCGGTCTGACTCCACCCACCTCCCTGATTGGCTATGTCTCTGGGTTAGCCTAGAGCTAGGGTGTGGTTCTTTCCCTGCTCTTCTTTGCAGAGAAGGTTCATGTGCTGGAATCTTAACCCCTTCCTGTCCTGCATCTCTAAACATCTGAGGTGACAGAAAGTGTTTTAAACCCTTTTTCTTCTGTTTCTGAGCCTCTGCCTTGTCACAATATGGATGTGAAAGTTCGTCAGTGAAAAAGAGACAGGAAGAAAAATGATGCCTTTGAATTATGGTGCTGGTGAAGAATACTGTGTATACCATGGACTGCCCATAGAAAAACCAGTCTGTACTAGAGGAGATCAAACCTAATCTTTCCTTAGAAATTCAGATGACAAGACTTCGACTTTCATACTTTTGACACATCATGAGAAGAGAGAGATCATTAGAGCAAGACATCATGCTTGTCAAGGTTGAAAGTCAGTGCAAAAGAGGAAGGCCAGCAATGAGATGGATTGATACAATAACAGCAGCTATGGGTGTCACTCTATAAATAGTGAACCACCTGACTGAACACAATTTAGGCAATTATCCAGAGGGTCGCCATGAGTTGACACCGATGTGGCAGCACTTAACAACAATACACATTTTGTGTAAAATAATGCACATTAAATGGCAAAATATTGCTTTATTTTCCCTTCATACATGCTTTTTAGCACAATGTAAAGTAAAAAACCATGAGATATAAAACATACAAATGCATGCAAAACAGCCTGTCATTATATAAAATGAGTAATGTAGCTTGTGTTTGACCTTGCAAACTGTGTTTGAGCTGCTGTTACCTTTCCTCCTGCACCCTGTCAGCAACACTTCCCTGGTGGCCAGTGGACACCAGGGCAGGTGACACAAAAATATAAGGTTAAGATTTGAGAGTCTTCTAAAGGCCCAAATGGCTCTTGTTCCTTGTAGTTGCTTTAGCTCCAATCTTCAATGAAACAATCAAGCTGAGTGGTGGGAATTAATAAGGCTTTTATTTCCTTTTTTCACAGTGGTTCTAAATAGTGGGTTACAACTTTAAAGCAAATGTCCTTAATGCAGGTAGAAAACAAACTCAGGGTTCAAAGCAAAAACTGTTATACGTCACAGGAATGGAGGTGCTCAAACAAAGAATGCTCTGCTGGCAATTCACCCAATCATAAGTTTGGCAGTGACTCTAAACTTTCAGAAATGCAAAGTGTACAGTCCATCTCTTGGTCAGATAAATCTCCTGCCAGTTCCACTTGCATTGGCACGCTATCAGAAAGCTCTGATTCTATATCCCTGGTTTCTTGTAAAACACATTCAGGGGTTATGTATATTTTCTGTAGCAGTTCCCAATGTCCTTGGCCTAGCCTAGGGCGTCGGCTATGTGCTGTATTAGGCTTTAAAGTATCCTCTTTCTTTAGAGGTTTTCTAACAGCTTTATCATAGCTTTTAACATTCACAGCTTTCTTATTAGGCATACATTTCTCATACCCTGTATGGCAGCAATCCTCAAGTAACCGGCCTTCTTCCACTGCCTGCCTTTCTCAGGCAGCAGCTTGGTGAAATCCTTTTCTATGGCAGTTAGACTTACCCTGTAGCCTTTGACTTCCTTTTCCTGGTGAAGGCCTGCCTCTGTTCTAGCCCAGCTTCTGGCTTTCTGACTCAGTGTGGCTTGGCTTCTCCAGCTGATTCTTGTTTGGCTTAAGGTTGCAGTTACAGCAGTGCTTTTGCCTCTGAGGGCAAACAGCTCTCGGTTTGGCTTGAGCTGACACCTCCTTAGGTCCGTCCTCAGCGCCTGAGAAATCTCCTCTCCCTCCTGGGAATCCTCTAGCACTAGAGTAGTCAGGTTTCCACTTCCACCTCTCTCTCTTGGTGCTGCCAGTGATTCTCCCCTTGCTTCTGCTTGGTCTGCTGCTTCTGCTGGTGCTTCTATCTCCGAGGCTACCGGTACTCCTTCTGCCTCTTCTCCTTCCTCTCTTCCACACTCCCCTTATGAAGCCCTCCTGCTTTTGAGGATTGGAAGCTGGTTAGCATTTCCTCGTGACCAGCTGGGCGTGGCTCTCCAGTCTCCCTGAAGCCACTCTTGCTCCCTCTAGCTGGTTCCTGGGAATATTGCAAGTCTTTTTCTCTGTGAAAAACACCTTCTTTTCTCTCAACTGGGCTCTCATCAGCCCTCGCTGCATGACAACCCGTAGGCAATGCTGGAGAAGAGAGGGATGGAGGATAGACTGTTAGAGCTCCCAAGATTAGAGAGCTAGAAGAGGAAGGCCATTGTGTAACAGTGGTGCCCCTTTGAAGCACCACATACTTGAACACATGTCCCCAGAGTAAGAGAGAGTCGGCTTCTATTTAGCTTAGATATATTGCATTGCATTTTGCATTTGGTGCACCAGGAAGTTGTCTACACCCAAATCAGGACTTAGAGTCTACTGGTGTTGCTGGTAACCCCCGCCCCCCATCTACTGAAGGTTTTAGTGGTGTCTAATAGAGGGACAGGAGCATTCCCTGGTTGCTCTTGCCTCATCAGTGCCTGGATTCAATATGGCACAGCTCCACTAGTGCTCCTTATGAGGATTTGTAATCATGGGATCTAAAAGCAACTACTAGGTATTACCCTTAAGCAAGGGCCAAGACTCCGTCTTCCTTCTCCGCAGGAGCTGTGAGCATCCCCAGCTCTGGTGATCCACAAGCCCCACAGGGGGATCAAACCAGGGACCTTCTGCATGATACTGTATGACACTTGTTACCTGAGCCACTGGGCTAGTCTGAAGAGATGATTTTTGACCTTGGAACATAAAATCCCCATAGATATGGCTCCTTGTATTCACTGTTTAATGTGCATTGATTTTATTATCCACCTTTCATGCAGGACAGCAAAATGGTGTACAAGTCAAACAAGCATTAAAAGAGAGAAAAAAATAAAAACTGGGGCAGATTCAGGCCTAATAACCCAGGACAAAGGACATACGTATGTAGAGTGTGCCAGTGAAACAGTGCCCAGAGAGAAAGTAAATATTAAATTGGGAAGAGGTTTGCTAAGAGGAGGGCGTGGAGAACGCAATGCTGGTGCTGGGAGCAAAGGGTGTGAGGCCAGGGACGTGGCTCCTTCTGTTTCAGATGCTAGATTGTTCCAATAAAGAGGTGCCAGGAGAGGGTATGTGATGGCGTTTGCCAAGCGTGAGGAGTGCAGAACAGTGCTGGGTTGGGAGCGGAGGACACGAGGAAAGCCAGGCAGAGAAGTAGGGAGGAGCAGGCTCCGCAATTTGAAGATAGCATGGTATGTCTCATTCCTTTGATTAAGCATATGGCAGCCTGAAAAACTGGATAACCTAATATAGTATAATCCGAGATATTTTGGTTGTTGATAGAAACAGTCCT
Source organism: Ichthyophis bannanicus (assembly GCA_033557465.1). Lineage (NCBI taxonomy): Eukaryota > Metazoa > Chordata > Amphibia > Gymnophiona > Ichthyophiidae > Ichthyophis > Ichthyophis bannanicus. The sequence goes on along the minus strand of CM066050.1, from coordinate 121,443,784 downwards.
CCTTTATTATTCCATTTCCTACAGATTTACATATTTTCTTTCCACTGCTTTTATAATACCACCTGCTTTCACGTCGTAGGCACAAAACTGCAGTGCACTTTAGTAAGTAAAGTATAAGTCTAGCATTGAAAATGAATATGCTCTTTGAGCTTCTGTCTCCACCAAAGGCTACAATAAAGCTAAAAATCACCATCTCCGTCTACAGTCTTTCAGTCTTGTCTGCAGCTGAGAAAAATGAAACTACAGTCTTCTGGTCTGGGATGCCCGAAGTGCTTATTATCTTCTGTTGAGAAAGCAATTCTTTTCTTCAATACTGAAAGTGATAAAATAGAAATTAAAAAAAATATAAAACTTGCAATAACTACAGTCACCTAATATTTGTTACCTTAGCTCTGAGAGGAACAAATGATTGATAAAACGCTCTGGAAAATGTCCAGCTATATGTTCATGTTGCTCAGGCTTTCCAGTGTGCAATGCATGAATCTGGCACAGAGCAGATAATAATAATAACTGGAATTTATTGTATGGTACCTGCCACTTACACAGTGTCTTGCTGCACTTTCAAATTTTACTAATTCAAAAGCAGTAGCAGTCATCTCCAGGGTGTATGGAATGACAGCACATTTCAGGTACGTGTACTTTATGATGGCTCTAAAAGGGGATAAAGAGCAATGTTGTTATGTTTACTCAATTATAGCTGGGTAATCTGAGGCATAGGGAAATAAAACAGCTTGCTGAAGGTCACACAAAGTCATTGGCACAGTATGGACTCGGACTTGTCTTGCACATTCTGCCAGCCATCATTTTAGCTGATTACAACTGGAAACCAGAGGAACAAACAAATATTGAAGTGTATTTTTGTAAAGCCATGAGAAGTTAACTAAAAGAGGAAGAATGTCTGCTGAGAATAAAATAATGGGGCCCTTTTACTAAAGTGTGGTAAGTGTTTGCTCTTATTGCATACTCTGAGCTCCTTTAGCTAAACTGTGGTAATTGTTACTGTGGGGTTGTTTAGCACATGCTAACAATGTGCAGTAACTGCTACTGCGTGCTAAGATCAGGGAGCGTGGTACAAGTCCCACAATAAGCTGCTCTTAGTGCTTTGGGTGGGATAGGGACAAGATTGGGGCAGAGAGTAGGTGAGGCAGCTGGTGACAGCTAGCATGTTGGGTCTTGGAGGGGCAGCTTGCATTCTGAGGTTGCTTTCTGGGGGATTTGATCAGGGCCACTCAAATGGGGAGGTCCTAATCTGTGGAGAGCCTCAGATTGGGGGCTTTGGATTGGTGGGGGATGGGATTGGGACCTGGGGGGAAGGGAGCACTGACACAGTGTATCTTGCTACTGGGCTGCAATAGTACGGTTGCCCTTAATGTGCTATCGGCAGTCATGACAGTTAGAGCTTCATAGTGAACAAACCAAAAAAGGGTTCAAAAAACAAAGCTTTATAAAAAAATATTTTAAGAGGTTAAGTGGAGGCATCAATCGGCCTAGACAGGAAATGCCTAGATTACTCTCAGCGCCGGCTTGCTGAACTTTGACAGAGCCGCGGGAAAGAAGAGAAACGCTTTTCCTTCCCATGGCTCTGCAAAGATGAGCCAGGACGTCAGCAAGCTCTTCTGGGGCAGCAGGAAGGGGGGGGGGGGCACGAGGCCGCTGATGCTGCCACTGCCAAGAAGTAACGGCAGCAGTTTGTCCTGCAATTCTTTTTTTTTTTTAAATTTGAAGGCCGAGTGAGGTGGTCTTTTTGGGGGCATTTTTTGCCGCCTCCAAAATGTTGCTGCCTGAGGCCATTGCCTCACTCGGCCTCATTATAGAGCCACCCCTGGTTGTAGCCTACAGAAACTGGTAGCATGTGGCTGTGACAGCTCACGCCAATTCCTGCGCTAACTTTGCCACATGCGTTTGAGTGGGAAATGGGTAGGTTAGCAGCAGAGAGTGGGCGTGGTGAGTGTCGCACACTAACAGCACATCTTACAATTAGTTTGGATGCAATTACCTCCTCCACAATAGGTGAAGCTAACTGCAGTATTGCTGACCTATGTTACTGACCATGTGTTATCTATTGGGGAAATGCTGTCCGGGCCCCAGACAGAGCACAATGGCTATGCACTTAACGTGCCATGATTTTACACACTGTGCGTAGGCACAAAACTGAAGTGCACTTTAGCAAAAATAAATTATAACCTGGCTAATCTCAATTGATGCAGTGTTTGTGAATGAATTCCACCAAGCTGGGTATCAAGTGTTCCAAACTATGTGGGAGAAGAAGGGGCATTATTTTGATTGTGAAGGATACTCTACATGTCACTAATGTAAGAGTATTTAATGCATTCTTTTCTGGGGTTATTTTTTTTTATAAGAATAACATTTTTAGAGCATTACACTATAGAATTTGCAGGAAGAAATTAATCTATTCATGGAGTGGTTGTTTGATTTTAAGTTGTGATTATTCCACATTATTAATAATGGGGGATTTTAATTTATATAATGATGAATGTGGTTCAGTACCGTGCACCCAACATTTTGGATAATAAGGATGCATTGAGTTTTCAGCAATTAATTTACTTTCCCACACCCTCTAAAAGGCACCCTATTGATTTATTATTTTCTCCAGTATATGGTCCTATCAGTATTCCCTGTAAATGGATTAAGGGAATTGATTTGGCATGGACTGATCATTGTCTTAGTTTCTGTTTTATCTCTGCTTCCAGTGAATTTAGCTCCCCATCTGTTCTTAAACATATCAAACAAACATTCTTTGATTACAAAAGTTTTAAGAGCAACTAGAAATATGATCATTTTAATAAAACTCTGGATTTGGAATGTTTAGTGCAGTTCTGGGATGATGAAAGTGCTCAATATTCAACAGCAGTTACAGTCAGTTTAGAGTTTAAACCATAAAAGATTATTAGGTTCTCAAAGACTATTAGGACCTTGAAAAGGAAATGCATAAGTCAGAGAGGTAATGGTGCAAGGACAGATCTGCTGCATTAAAAACATGTCTAGGTGGATCACTGCAACGACTATAAGAATATCCTTGATGCTGTTAAAATTTTTTGCTTTACCTCTCGGTTTCAAAGAGTGACATCACAATCAAAAGAATTAGCTTTTATCTGTGCCAGCACCTGCCACTGTAGTAGAATATTGTAAAAAAAAAAAAAAAACCTCCACCAAAAAAAACTGTTTTGAAAAATATACAGCTATTGACACACTATAGTAGACCATCCATCAGCTGCAGAATTTGCCTCTGTTTTGAGAAGAAAGTGGCAAAGATCATTGAGTTGCTGCCTAGTTGTACTGGTTAATTACATCTGTTTCCTTATATTATCAATATTCCTACTCGGTGGTCAAAATTTTATTTACTGAATGATAGGGAAATCATAGATGCATCCTACAAAGGTGTCTAGTTACTAAGATGCACTAATGTTAATATGCATTTAAATGCTTCCATGGCAGTGCACAGGAGGAGAGCCTCTTTCAATTGAAAGAAGTTTCTGCAATAAGGGGACATAGAGTGAAGGGGAAAGGAGATAGACTCAGGAAAATTCAGAGAAAATATTTGTTTACGGAAAGAATGACAGATGTGTGGAATGGCATCCTAGTGGAGGTAGTAGAGACGAGGACAGTATCTGAATTCAAGAAAGCATGGGACAATCACAAAGGATCTGTAAGGGGAAAAGGGGACTGTAAAATTTAGTAGTTGAAATGGAAGGGTATGGTCTTCATCTGCCATCATTGTTATTTCATCATTAATGCATATTATTAATAAAAAGGTCCCATTGAATAACATGGAACGTGTGTTAACAGTGAATTAAGGGGTGTTAACATTAGTTTATCTTAGTAACTAGGTTACAAAATGTTTACTTGACATTGTTCCAACTGTTGACATTACGTTTTTAGAGAACTTGTTGATAGGATTCCTTATAGAAGTTGTTTGCTCATCTTTATTCTTGGATACACTTCCATTGACTTAGAAAAGGGCCATGGTAAATACAATGTGTGCTTTCAAGTCTGTGCAGCCTCCTGGTGACCCAGCAGCTCCTGGGTTTTCTTGGCAGTGTGACTGGAAGGAGATTGCCAGGTTTTTCTTCTGAGGCAATGCAGGATTTAGTGACTTGCCCAAGGCTACAAAGAGTGCTAGTAGGAATCAAACCCTGGTCTCTTGGTTACCAAGCCAGTGCGCTAACCATTAGGCTACTCCTCCATTCCAGGCCATGGTAAGACCACAAAGAAAGGTTCATCAGTTTGAGTCACAGATTGTTCTAATTATCCTCCAATTTGCTCTCTGCCCTTTTTAGGAAAATTAATTGAGCAAGCAGCATAATTAGGCGATTGTTATTATCAATCTGGTGCTGGATGATTGGTAACATGGATTCCAACCTGGATAGGGCATGGTACACCTTGATGGTTTCCTTGTTAGAAGCCATAAATTGTGGTTTAGAAGTTAGACACAGCTTATTTGTTCGTATCTCTTCATGTTTCTGTTGTGTTCAATTCAATTAGCCCAACTTTTGTTCAGCCTTTCAGTTTGTATTGGGATGAAAGGAATTGTTTTGAGCTGGTTTAAATTTTAGCTACAAGGTTGCAGGCAATGCTTTAATGATAATGATATGTAGATAGTTTCCCCTGTTATCCAAGTTTACTGCTCCTGTTCATTGTAATGACCTGACTCTTGTTTATTGTCGGATATTGTTTGTTCTATGTAAACCGCGCTGATCGCAAATAGTGCGGTATATAAGAGATGTAAATAAATAAATAAATAAATATTTTGGAGCGGTATAAGATTAATAGAGGAGTGCCACAAGGATCAGCTCTTTCATCTATGCTTTTTAATGTCTATATGGTTCAGCTATTGCAGAATTACAGGTCACTTTTTGATTGCATGCCAATGACATTCTGCTATCTGCTCCTTATGCAGTTTCCAAATGGCATTAGAAAGTATAAAATGTTAATAAATACATTAATTTAATTAGTTAATAATGTTTTCCATTATTGTATCTGTAGTGATTAAAGAGTAACCGAGTCAAATTATAACTATGGAAGAGTTTTTCAAGGTGGGCTGGTGCCATGGTGCAGATTAAATCTTGTGCATACTTTATTGGACTTGTCCTAACCACTCTTAGCACTGTCTCTTTTCCCTACATAAGACAAGAGGGAGAATTTTTAAAGGTTTTTTTCCCCTACATTCCCCTTCTCTTCCCTATTTCCTTACTGAAATCCCTTGGGAAATCGCTTCCCATGTTTTTGGCTACTATAAACTGTCAACTTGTTCTCATAGTCCTTAACATTCTTTCAACACATGTAGTTTTCTGCAAGATGTTTAATTTAATTTAATTTAATTGAGTTAGCTCTTTTGTTCTTTGTAAACCATTTTGTTTGCATGAAAAGCGGTATATAAAACGTATTAAATAAATAAATAAAGATGTGAAAAACAATTTTACAAAAGCCTTCTACATGTAAAATCCATTATACATATAGGAAATGGACTATGTAAAATTCGTGATCTGGGGTTTGCAAAGTACATGTGCATAATCTGACAGTCGCATGTATGTATTACCACCTGCTCCAGAACAGCTAAGCAAAACTGCAATTTTGGAAGGGAAAATGCGTACACTTTCCCTGTCTAAAATCATTGCTTTTTACATATGTGAAGGATAGTACACTGCTACTTTTATGCCACAAATCCTATATTTAAATCAGGAGGTAATTTTGTAAAGCCTCATGCAGTCAACACCTGTTACCATTTGTATATTTATGGCTTATTTTATAAAGTGAAATGCTTGCATACTTTATCAGGGACTTACGGACGCACCTTAACTTAATTGAGGCAATTATGCAACTATGTCCATGGCTAGATATGCAGAATACGTGAGTAAGTTATAGTATTCTATAATTTGTTTGCATAAATTGAGACCCCACCTATAATTTGCCCAAGCACCATCCCGTGCATACCCCAAAGGGGAGTACACACAATGGGACTTGCGTGCGTGCTTACAGATTAGTGACCAACTAAGATGTGCATCCAAGTCTTTAAAGTAGGGATTTAATGCACATAAATAGCAAGCAACTTTCTCCATGCCCCTTATAATATTGACCACAAAGAGGGTAATTTTATAAGGATTGCCTAGTTTTGCATGCATTCCAATGTGTGCCTAATTTGTAAAGAAAAGCAGGTGCCTACGTTTCTTTATAACATAGGGGCAGCAGTTGTAAGATATGTGCACCGAACACTTTTATACCAGCCTTAGACTTGGTGTAAATGTACATGCCTAGGTTTATAAAGAGCACGCATAGGTTATAGTAGTTTATAACTTATGTGCATAAATTTGTACTCCTTGTATGCTCCACCCAAGCTCTGTCTCTGGCCACACCCACTCTGAAAGTATGTGTCATGGACCCGATGCATGTACTTATAGGATAGCAGCTGCCTAAAGTACACAGGTAAGTGCCCATCTGCGCATATAAGTATCTGAAAATACATAACTTACGTACATAAGAACATAAGAACATAAGATATGCCATACTGGGTCAGACCAAGGTCCATCAAGCCCAGTATCCTGTTTCCAACAGTGGCCAATCTAGGTCAAACGTACCTAGCAGTTTCCCCAAAAGACACAGGTTCCGCAATGCTTGTACTGGGTCAAGCATTGATATCCTGGGTCCCTTCTTAATAATGGTTTATGGACCTTTCCTCCAGGAACTTGTCCAAACCTTTTTTAAACCCAGCTACACTAACAGCTCTTACTACATCCTCCGGTAACAAATTCCAGAGTTTGATTACACGTTGAGTGAAAAAATATTTTCTTATTTGTCTTAAATAGTTTACCCTGTAGCTTCATTACATGTCCCCTAGTCTTTCTATTATTTAGGTATTATTTACAGTATCTCTAGAGAGCATATGGTACCATGTGTTCCCTTGACTTACCAAGCATTTCACCAAAGAAAATTTGAGTTTGGCTAATTTAAAATAAGCAAAGAACAAGAGTATCCAGATTTTTTTGGACCCAATAGTTTCTTCCTGTTTTCTGGAGGCTTTCAGTTGAACTGGAACCAGCTTACCTTGGGCTACAGTACTATAAGTGTCCAATCCCTACTATCTGTTCTTTTCCTTCTATTCTTATATCCCCTTCCACTTCAGCCTAGCTTTGCATTCCAGTCATCAGTCAGCAACCACAAACCACATTTCCTCTGCAGCTTAGCTGATATGAACTCATATCCCAGCTACTAGGTGCCACTGTTGACTGATGACCCAAGCTGATCTCCAGGAACAAGCAGGAATAAGTCCTCACATATGGGTAAGTCGGAACCAACGGAGCCCGCGCAGGAAAGCTCCCCAGCTTTTCAGATGAAAAGCTTTTGGGGCTTCCCACAGCGCATGCGCTGCCTTCCCGCCTTCCTTACCAGCTCTCTTCAGTTTCTCTTTTTCCGTGGAGCCAGCAGGTCGTGTTCCTGTCACCGCTGAAGAAATTGTTATTTTAATTTGTTTCTTTTGACCGCATACCTGCCTTCCCCATACCAAAACCGGTACTGCCGGTCTCTCTTTCTTTATTTAAAAAAAAAAATAAAAAATCTTTTTTTATTTTCTCAGCACAGCTTGGTAACTTTTGTTAGGCCTTCAGGCCTACACAAATTCTCCTCATGGAGAAACCAGCTCCTGGTTTTAAAAAGTGTACCAAGTGCAATGCTGTTATTTCTCTCACAGACACCCATGAATGGTGTCTTAAATGTTTAGGACCTGACCACTCCATACCGGACTGCCCATTCTGCTCCCAGATGTCTAAACGTGGTATGCAGAACCGGGCCAACAAGTTCCATGTGCTGTTTGCTTCAGATAATCCAGCATCACAGTCATCCAGGTCTTCCTCTCCGGATGGATCTCAGGTAACCAAACTTTCTGTGGGCAAATCCTCTAAAAGCAAATCTCTTTCAAAAGATCGAGAGGCTCTCAATCTTGAGTTCGAGGATTCTGCCCAGACCAAAAAACCCCGGCGGGAGGCTCCGGCCTCCAAAGCATCACCTATGGGGTTACAGGTTGACATCGATGGCACGGCCTCGACTGATCACCTGTTAGACTGCTCTGGGGTACCGGTCGATACCGGTACCGACATCCAGGCAGCAGTGGCGTCCATGGGCAATACTGTCCAGACCATGCAGCAGGCCGTTTTGGCTTTCATTAAGGCTGCGACGCCCTCGGTACCGATTCCATCGGTACCGACCCCGGTTCCGGTATCCACACCGGAACCGAGACCATCGACTTCCAAGCGTCGATCGGTTCCGCTTGCTGGATTCAGGCTTTTGCCCGATACCAATCCCATGCCCGATACGCCCGATGTCGATATCGATCGGTACGCGTATCGTGCATTGCAAGCACAGAGAGAATACTCAGATTCTTCTGATGAGTTCAATTCCTCTGATGACTCTGCTGAGTTTGATCTTCCTGAGGAGCCCTCTTCTCTAAAGAGGAGGATGTCTCCTCCAGAGGATTTATCCTTTCAGGATTTCATTGTTGATGTAGCTAAAGCACTTTCTATTGCTACATCTGCTGAAAAGGAACCCAGATCAAAAAAATTGGATATTTTAGGATACTCTAAACCTCCTAAAGAGGCAGTTACTCTGCCTATCCATGAAATCCTTCAAGAACACTTGATGGATTTGTGGGAGACTCCTCTAACTCTGTCTCCTCATTCCCGTAGGTTGGACACCATGTACCGGGTCCCTCCTCCTCCTGGGTTTCAAAAGACTCAGCTGCCTCACCACTCCATTGTGGTGAAGTCTGCTATGAAGAAGATAAAGAGTCCTAAAAGGCATTCCTCTACCCCTCCAGGGTGAGAATGTAAGACCCTCGACTCTTTTGGTAGAAAGATCTTTCAGGCTAGTATGCTTATAGCCAGGATCAATTCTTACAGCCTTTATATGGGCATGTTTCTCAGAGAACTTGCCCTAAAGGTACGGCATTTAGCCCCCTTTATCCCTGAGGATAAAAAGGAGGACTTCACTACTCTGGTGACACAACTTTCAGAGGTCTCCAAGTTTTCCAACAGGGCAGCCTTTGATTCCTTTGAGGTTGCTGGCAGGGCTTCGGGAATCGCTATTGCAGCCCGACGTCTTGCTTGGCTCCAGGCTTCTGACCTAGAACCCTGGGTCATGGATGGCTTAAGGAATCTGCCCTGTACAGGAGAGAACTTATTTGGTGAGGACTGGCAAATTAAAGCTGCTCAAATGGACGCAGAAAATGCCACTCTAGATAGACTTTCTAAGTCTACTTCTACTCCTGCCAAAAAGAAACCTTTTAAAAGGCCGTACTACAAGAAGGCCAGATTTTCCACAAATACTGGCCAACAATCTTCTCAGCCTCGCTTTGCTGCTAAACGTCAGCAATCTAAGCAAGTAAAGTCAAAGTCTGCAGTGTCTGCTACACCCCAGCAGGCTCAACCCCCTCAGGGGTTTTGACTTGCCCCTAGAGAACTTACCATTTCTGGCTCTGGAACAACCAGAGCCTCTCACCATACCGGGAAGGTTAGCTCACTTTGCTCCCAGATGGGAGCAAATAACATCAGAGCAATGGACCCTCTCTATCATCAGAGAGGGCTACAAACTTCATTTCTCCAGCCTTCCTCCCCATACCATGGTGAGGCAATTCAGTTCTCCCCCATCTCTTCTGACCCTGTTGGGTCAGGAAGTCTCCTCTCTCCTTGCCCAAGGGGCAATAGAGGAGGTTCCTCTTCCTCAACAGGGGTTAGGGTTCTACTCCCCTTATTTTCTCATAACAAAGAAGACAGGGGCTTCAGACCTATCCTAGATCTGAGAGAATTGAACAAGTTTCTATTCAAGGAGAAATTCAAAATGCTCTCTCTGGGCATTCTCCTTCCATACCTTCAGAGTCAGGATTGGCTTTGTTCTCTAGATCTCAAGGATGCGTACACTCATATACTCATCCATCCATCCCACAGAAAATATCTTCGATTTCTGTTCCAGGGAAAACATTTCCAATACAGAGTACTTCCCTTCGGTCTCGCCTCTGCTCCAAGAGTATTCACAAAATGCATGGCAGTCGTAGCCGCATTTCTAAGAGGCATGGGAATCTTCGTGTTCCCATATCTGGACGACTGGCTCATCCGAGCTCCATCTCAGTCAGAAGTCCAGATTTCCTTGGACCGCACAAGGCGTATTCTTCAATATCTGGGACTTGTGGTAAACATTCCCAAGTCCCAACTCATCCCTACTCAGTCCCTGGAATTCATAGGGGCTTATCTGGATTCCACCACTGCAAGGGCCTACCTTCCTCTGGTCCGAGGCCAACGGCTAATAAGCTTGGCCTCCCAGGCTCAGTCCAGAAGTCACTTGTCAGCCAGAGAAATGCTGCAACTTCTGGGCCACATGGCCTCCACGGTTCATGTGGTGCCCTATGCTCGTCTCCATATGAGAGCAGCTCAATGGACATTGGCCACCCAGTGGTCTCAAGCATCGGGACTGCTGTCAGACCAGGTACTCACCTCAAAACGTCTGTTTTGGTCTCTCCAGTGGTGGACATCCTCCAAAAATCTGTTGTTGGGGACCCCCTTCCAACCTTCGTTGCCCCAAGCAACCCTCACAACAGATGCCTCCCAAACAGGGTGGGGAGCTCATCTTCAACATCTCTCCACTCAGGGAACCTGGTCTCCCCAAGAGACCACCCTTCATATCAACCTTCTGGAACTGCGAGCAATCTTCCTTGCCCTCACAGTCTTCCATACCCTCCTTGCCAACCTGACTGTCCTAGTTCAGACAGACAATCAGGTGGCCATGTTCTATGTCAACAAGCAAGGAGGGACGGGCTCTCTGTCGCTTTGCAACGAAGCTCTCAGATTATGGGCTTTCGCCAGAGAGCATCAAATTCATCTTCTGGCAGTGTATCTTCCAGGAGTTCAAAACTCTCGGGCAGACAGACTCAGTCGAGTTCTGCTTCCACACGAGTGGTCCCTGCATATGGACCAGATACACAGAATCTTCCAGGAATGGGGGACCCCGGACATAGACCTCTTTGCAAGTCCGTGGAATGCCAAACTTCCCCGGTTATGTTCCAGGACTCCGTGTCAGGGAGCTCAGGCCAACGACGCCTTTCTCCTGCATTGGGGTCAGGAATTCCTGTATGCTTTTCCACCCATTCCTTTGATTCCCAAGACTCTGTTCAAACTTCAGAGGGATCACGGGTCGATGATCCTTATAGCTCCACGCTGGCCACGCCAAGTGTGGTTCCCTCTACTTCTACAGCTCTCCCAGGGCTCCTCCCTGGACCTGGGAGCTGCGCCAGACCTTCTGTCTCAGGAGAAAGGGACTTTGTGGCACCCAAACCCCAAGTCCCTACATCTCCGAGCTTGGTTACTGAAGGCTTAAGCCTTCATGAGTTTAATCTTTCTCAGCCAGTGAAAGATATCCTTCATGCCTCTAGGAAACCCTCTACCAGGCGTTCCTATGCTTTCAAATGGAAACGTTTTTCCATTTGGTGTGCTCAACAGGGTCTTGACCCTCTGGCACTTCCTTTGAATTCTCTACTAGACTATCTCCTGCATCTTTCCAATGCAGGCCTCAAGACGAATTCAGTACGAGTCCATTTAAGTGCTATTGCAGCATCCTTAAAACCTATAAATGGACAACCTGTCTCCTCTCATCCTCTCGTTGCAAGGTTCATGAGAGGCCTGACCCTAACTAAACCTCCCATCCGACCTCCGCCGGTAGCATGGGATTTGAACCTAGTTCTAGGTCAGCTTATGAAACCACCTTTTGAGCCTTTGGACTCTACCTCCTTGAAATTTCTTTCCTGGAAGGTTCTTTTCCTTATTGCAGTCACTTCGGCTCGCCGCATCAGTGAACTGCAGGCTTTGGTGGCTAATCCACCTTATACCAGATTTCATCGTGATAAGGTGGTCCTTAGGACGAATCCCCACTTTATGCCCAAAGTGGTCTCGCCTTTTCATCTTAATCAAGAGGTATATCTACCTGTTTTTTTCCCGGCTCCTCATGCATCCAGTGAAGAGAGGAACCTTCATACTCTTGACTGTAAAAGAGCTCTCGCCTTTTACCTCAACAGGACTCAGCCACATCGAAAGTCTTCCCAACTTTTTGTGGCTTTTGATCCTTCTCATTTGGGACTTCCAGTCTCCAAACGTACACTTTCCAATTGGATTGCTCAGTGTATTTCTTTTGCTTACCAGAGTAAGAACATTTCTCTGGAAGGCCATGTCACAGCTCACAATGTGAGAGCCATGGCTACTTCTATGGCTCATCTTCACTCTGTATCCATAGATCAGATCTGTCAAGCAGCCACTTGGACCTCGGTTCATACCTTCACAGCCCATTACTGTTTGGACAAGGACTCCCGCCGGGATGCCTTGTTTGGTCAGGCTGTCCTCAAACACCTGTTCCATACTTAAGCAACTCCTGCCCACCTTCCCTGAATGGATGCCTGAGATCCATACGAAGATGGTTTACCCTTGGAGGGGGATCTCCCAGGCATCTTAGCTATGGAGTCCCCATATGTGAGGACTTATTCCTGCTTGTTCCTGGAGATAGCACAGTTATTTACCTGTAACAGGTGATCTCTGGGAACAGCAGGAATTAGTCCTCACAACCCACCCACCTCCCCTAGGAGTTGTATCTTCTATCTATCTACCTTCCTTTCCTCTCTCTATTGTCTCAGCTATAAACTCGAACTGAAGAGAGCCGGTAAGGAAGGCGGGAAGGCAGCGCGCATGCGCTGTGGGAAGCCCCAAAAGCTTTTCATCTGAAAAGCTGGGGAGCTTTCCCGCGCGGGCTCCGTCGGTTCCGACTTACCCATATGTGAGGACTAATTCCTGCTGTTCCCAGAGATCACCTGTTACAGGTAAGTAACTGTGCTGTCCTGGAATTGAACCCAGTATCTTGGCATAACAGCACACACTTGCCACTGAGTCAGCAGGCCACCCAATGCCAAATGCTTTTGAAAGCCTACCAGTTCCTTCTGGCACAGAGATACAGTATTATCTAGTACATAGTTCATTTCCATCTACAAGCTGTTGAGTGGAAAATATGACTTTTTTTTTTTTTTTTTTACTAGACTTAATAGTTTTCTGCAGCCTGTTTTTCTGATGGAAAATTTGAGTGCACCCAGAACAGATTTCAGATAACTACGGCAACATGCCACTTTGAGAGGTATGCTATATATTTTGTTTTGTAGTTCTTTAATCATCCAGAAATACTTATTATTTTATAACGTGAAAATGCAAAAGACTAAGCAAGCATCCACCAGATGAGTGACCATTTATTCCCGATGGGTAAATACATCTCTGTCCTATTGTTTAGGCATTCTTCCACTTCAGACTATGAGAGGGATATGTTTTTGTGTGCTAGGGCTTCACAGAGGAATTTTAAGGGCAGCATCTAGACAAAACAACAAAGCAAATGATTTTTCTTAATGAACATTTTTTAATAAAAGAAGAAAGAGTTGAGTAGAAAAGCTACAGGCAAAAGGCTCAAACAGGGAAAGATGGACAACCCAATAAAAGAGAAATGCTGATTCAAAGGAAAGAGAGAAAAAATAACTCCTCACAGAGCAATTATTCAATTAACTAGAGCAGCTCTCATATTCTTAGGTGTCATGGAAAACAAATGATCGACCACATTAAAATCACTCACCCAAATCTTAGAGTTCCTTAGACTAATATTCAAAGTATATGTGGACATATCAAAACAGAAGAAAAAAATCAAGCAACAAAAAATGTGTAAATATATATGTGAAGGCAAATTTTAGGTAGAAGATGAAGACTGGAATTGAGATGTTGATATCGGGACATACACAATTTTGCAAAGGCTCTGCCAAATATGGAGCCTTTTCTAAAATATGTATTAGGGTGAGCAGGCATGCATGTGTATTTGTCAACATGTCCAGCTGGAGGAGCTATTGTACAACAGAGGCAACTCGGCAATTTGCAGGACGTGGCTAAGTTTGCATTTTGCAACTTGTATGTAGAATTTACCTGTGTTAAGTTGGTATTTGCAAGTGTTACGTTAATATTAAATGCTGCCATTTAACTACAAAGGCTGCTATCTTTAATTCATTTCAATTTGGAAGGAGAAATAAACAATGAGACATTAAGGAGAATAATCCGCTTATAAAGGACTGGTTGAAATGAGAACTTTTAAAAAACTAGCATATGCCAGGGAGCAGCTGTAAATCCCAATGAAAACAATTTTTATCTGTTACGTTCATTCCCTATGAAATGGGGAATACAGTATATGTGTAGCTTTTTGACCCACCCAGGAAACGCCCTAACCATGTGTAAATGCCGGATTTTCCCTGTGAAAATCAGTAACATAAAAGGAGTAAACGGAAAATTCTGGAAACACCTATATGTGATGTTTCCCGCTGAAATAGATATACCATCTGTCCAGGGGCGGCCCAATGGGGGTGCGGGGCCATGTGCGGAGACTCGGTGCGGGGCCTCATTTGCATCAGGTGCTTCATTTGCATAAATATTTGCATAATGTTACCATACACTAACTTTTAGCAAACATGCCTCTTAATGAGTATATGGATAAAGAAAGACTAAAAGATTTCTATATTACTATAATCCAGTACCAACCGCCAGGCACATTAGGAACTACTACAAACACTGCCCATTTAGAACCCATAGCAAACCCGCCGTATCCTAACAGCACTACCAGGACTCACAAAGCACCATACCCTAACTATCAAAAGGAAACGCTGCAAATATTAAACCAATACATTTCAGAGAACAATACATGACCTACTGGGGAAAGAGAACAAGTGGCAATGTCAAATAGGAATTACATAAACAGAATACCTCAGCTCAATTACACATGCAGAACATAGACCATCACCGAACAAGGAATCACAATTTAGAAATAGGAAGACAATAATTAAACTGGGAACCCCAAAAGCCAAACTTGGAATGTACAACACTGTAGAAATAAAACTATCAATTAATTTCCTCTTGTACTAAACAAAGCACAGACGTTAATGATGCACATTTCCCAGAGCTGACATATTCCAGTTAATAAATTCAAAATAAAGAGAGATTTTTCTACCTTTTGTGCATTTTTTTTTTCAGTTACAATTGTTCCAGCCACTTTCTTCTAGTTTCTTCGTGTCTTCTGCTAACTCTCCATCTGCTGTCCATTTGTCCTTTCTTCTCTCGTTTAGGTTTTTTTTTCCATTCTCTCTCTACATCTGCTTTAACATACTAATCTTTCTCCTTTTGCTCTTTCCTCATTCCTATTTCATCCACTCAAATTTTATCCCTCCATCCTCAATCCCCACTTACTCTCCCAATATCCGGCCAATTGTAGATTTGTCTTCCCTCCCACACAAAATATTTTTCCCTCTCCATTTCACTCTCCCAGCTCCATCCCATTCTAATCCTCCCCCAACATCAGCTCCCTTCTAGTTCCAGCCTCACCCAGCATCTGCTCCCTTCTAGTCCCTGCATCAGCCCATTTCCAGTCCTAGCCCCCCATTAGCCCATTTCCAATCCTATCCTAGCCCCATCAGCCCATTTCCAGTCCTAGCTCCCCCATCCATTTCCAGTCCTATCGGAGTCCCTCCATCAGCTCATTTCTACTCCTTTCCTAGCCCCACCATCAGCCCATGTCAAATCCTAGCTCCCCTTCACTCAACCCATTTCCAATCCAAATCCCCCATGAGCCTACTTCCAATTCTAGCCCATCCATGAGTCCATTTCAATTCAAGCAACCACCACAGCTCATTTCCAACCTTAGCACCCCCCAACAGCCCATTTCCAGTCCTATCCTAACCCCTCCATCAGCCCAATTCCTGTCCTAGCCCCCCCCCCACTCAGCCCATTTCCAGTCCTAGCTCCATCCCCTCACAGCCCATTTCCATTCCAAGCCCCCTCCCCATCAGCTATTTGCAGTTCAAGCCCCCCCTTCCACTCAGCCCCTTTCCAGTCCTAGGAACCCCCATCCCATTACCAGTCCTAGCCCCCCAATAGCCCATTACCAGTCCTAACCCCCCCACAGCCCATTTTCAGTCTTAACCCCCCCCCCACAGCCCATTTTCAGTCTTACCAGTCCTAACCCCCCCATCACCCCATTTTCAGTCTTACCCCCCACAGTCCATTACCAGTCCTAACCCCCCATCAGCCCACTACCAGTCAGCCCCCAATAGCCCATTACCAGTCCTAACTCCCCATCAGCACATTTCCAGTCCTAGCCCTCCCATAGCCCATTGCCTGTCCTAGGCCCCCATCAGCCCACTTGTAGTCTTAGCCCCCCAAGCCCATTACCTGTCGTAACCCCCCATCAGCCCACTTCCAGTCTTAGCCCCCCATAGCCCATTACCAGTCCTTACTCCCCATCAGCCCACTTCCAGTCCTAGCCTCCCCGTAGCCCATTACCAGTCCTAACCCCCCATCAGCCCACTTCCAGTCCTAACCCCCCATCAGCCCATTACCAGTCTTAGCCCCCCCATAGCCCATTACCAGGCCTAACCCCCATCAGCCCACTTCCAGTCCTAACTCCCCATCAGCCCATTTCCAGTCCTAGCCTCCCCGTAGCCCATTACCAGTCCTAACCCCCCCCATCAGCCCATTTCCAGTCCTAGCCCTCCCATAGCCCATTACCAGTCCTAAGCCCCCCATCAGCCCACTTGTAGTCTTAGCCCCCCACAGCCCATTACCTGTCGTAACCCCCCATCAGCCCACTTCCAGTCCTAACCCCCCCATCAGCCCATTTCCATTCCTAGCCCCCCATAGTCCATTACTAGTCATAAGCCCCCCATCAGCCCACTTCCAGTCTTAGCCTCCCCATAGCCCATTACCAGTCCTAGCCTCCCCATAGCCCATTACCAGTCCTAACCCCCCCATCAGCCCATTTCCAGTCTTAGCCCCCCGTAGCCTATTACATGTCCTAACCCCCCTATAGCTCATTAACAGTCCTATCCCCTCCCCCCCCCAACTAGGTAAAAAAACCCAGAAACCGGCTGCTGCTGCCGCTGCCGCAGTGGCAGAATCAAGCATCCTGCGGGCCCCCCCCCCCCCCCCGCTCTGCAGACTTCCATTTGGCCTCAGTGCGGGCTTTTCAGAGCCACGCGAAGGGAGAGTTTCCCTTTCTCGTGGCTCTGTTAATCCCGCCGCGGGGCTGATGGGACATCCCATCAGCCCTGCGGCGGGATTAACAGAGCCGCGAGAGGAGAAGCTCTCTCTCTTTGCGTGGCTCTGACAGCCGACGCTGAGGCCGCATGGAAGACTGCAGGGCAGGGGGGGGGCCCGCAGGATGTTCGATTCTGCTGCTGCCATGGCGGCGGCGGCAGCGGCAGCAGCAGCCGGTCTCTGTTTTATTTTACCTAGTTGGGCTGAAGCAAGATGTTTTTTGCGCGTGGCCCCCTGAAACGCGGGGCCCTGTGCAAAAAACATTCTTGCTCAATGGACGGGCCGGCCCTGCATCTGTCAAAAGGCAGCAATATTGGGATTTCTTCTATTTTCAGAATTTTTGTTTTACTTTTTTAATGTATGTGGATTTTTGATTTTATCTTTCTGTGTGGTCCTAGCAGCTGCTTCTAGCGGCTTGACAGATAAGGGAGCATACCAGTCCTTTGAGAATTCAGTCTTTTTGCCTGGAGCTCATGGATATTTTCTTATCAGGGTTCACTTAGTGGGACTGGTATAAGCCAGGAGGTCTTTGGCACTTGACACTTTCTCATCACTCCCTTCTCAAATAACTGAGTCCAGGCCAAAAATTGTAGTCTGAACTAAGAGTTTACTTAAACTTAAGAATCACTGAAAAAACAATAATAATGGGCAGAAACAAAGAATAACTACGTTGCAAGCAGTAAATTTCTTCTCCTTCGTTAAAAATAGTTACATGCAGATTATTTGTTTCTCTTCTCAGTTTTGGGAGGCTACCACCTCTTTTCAGTTACTCTTTATCTTTAGTTGCTCCGTCTTTTCCGCTCTTGAACCTTTGTTACTTAATCTGGTTTATTTACCACATATGTACCTTTTTGTATTTCATCTGGGTTTCCTAAGTGGAAATTCCTCTCTTCTCGTTCTAGTACTTTTTCCCAGCAGTGGTGTACCATGGGCGGGGAAGTGGGTGCTCTCTGTCCTGGGTGCTGGCCTTGAGGGAGGTGCACCCCCACTGGGCACACACCTCCAGGGCAGCACAGCAAACTTACCTAAAAGCTGGGTGACTTGCCATGCCGCCTCCAATCCAAGCCCATTGGCTCTCTCTTCCAGCTGAAGCCTTGCGATTGGAGACAGCTCGGCAAGGCACCCAGCTTTTAGTTTGCCATGCTGCCACACAAGTATAGCCCAAGTGGGGGGAGGGGGGATCTGTATGTGAGGAGGTCACAGTTCCTCGATACTGTGGTGGATGTCACACTTGGATCTAGTGCCATTAGTGTAAGATAGTTGCTTGGGTTCATTTTCTTCCTGAGAGATCATGGTGTGCTTTAGAAAACATGCCTCTAAGTTTGCTGAGGAAATGGAGGGTTAACTGACTTGCTAAGATCACCAAGAGCAGCAGTGAGATTTAAACCAGGCTACCATGGTTCTTAGCCCACTGCTCTAACCATTCGGCTACTTCTCCACATTTGGTTTAACTACCGGAGGTGGTGGTTGCTGACCAACTGCATTGTGTGTCCTGTCTCCACACATTGCATTTCCAGTTCAACGCTCAACAGTTTGTTAAACCAAATCAGTACCCAAGGAAAAGACCCAGTCTCTTACTTTCCAACTGTTTATTACAATAAACAAAATAAAACACGTACTATGATAGTTGCAATGGACAGACAGTTGTCTTTCTAGTTCAACATGCAAAATGGGTCTGTCTGAATCAAGTGCTCCAGCTGGACAATCACTGACAGAATAGGTTGTAGAACTGGACAAAGAACTGGATATTTAAAACTAGCAGGGGTAGATGATGGAAGCTGAATGATGAATGAATAAGGCTGGATGTTCAAAATGAGGATTGAATAATGATGTGACCTCATTTGGAGTATTGTGCGCAATTCTGGAGACCGCACCTTCAAAAGGATATAAGCAGGTTGGAGTTGGTGCAGAGGGTAACTACTAAAATGGTTAGAGGTCTTTGTTATGAAGCATATGAGGACAGACTTAAAGATCTTAATATGTATATTTTAAAGGAAAGGCAGGATAGAGAAAATATGATAGAGACGTTTAAATACCTCCTTGTCATAAATGCACAGGAGGAGAGTCTCTTCTAATTGAAAGAAAGCTCTGTTACGAGGGGACATAGGGTAAGGGTGACGGGGGATAGACTCAGGAGTAATATGTGGAAATATTTATTGACAGAAAGAGTGGTAGATAAGTGGAGCAGCCTTCCAGTAGAGGTGGTAGAGACGAGGACAGGATCTGAATTCAAAAAAGCATGGGACAAACACAGAGGATCTCTAAAGGTAAAAAGGGGACTATTGTATTTGATGGAAGGGCAGACTAGATAGGCCATGTGGTCTTTTTCTGCCGTCATGTTTGTATGATGGAGTTCCAGGGGTATGGAGAAGGAGAGGAGCCTTGCTTTCTGAGCCCCAAGATGGAAATTTTTACACTGAAGGGAGGCGTGCAGAGGATTACCCAAAAGACTATAAACTCTGCAGTTGACCAGTAGGGTCAAGGGATTACTTAGGCTGAGGCATGAAGCCAGGAAGATATCACAGTGACTAGAGAGAATGGGTCACATGCAACCTTTAACCTATACAAGCAAGGATTACAGAGCAAGCAGGAAGCTGCTTGCCCTAACTTACAAGTGATAGCGCCGTACAACATAAAGTAAAACATGCACACACAATTGTGGGGGCAGAACATTGTGTGAGCGACTTGAACAGAATAACTGTTTTTAGGATCATCCAAAGCAAGTTAACTTTCTGCCCTCACTGTATCACTAGAAAGAGTTGGGATGTGAAGTCTTCCCCAAAAGTACATATGAAAAAGCACACATTCCATCTGTCATCCAATGATAGCGTATTATAAAATGGCACAAAGATCACAGAAAGCTTTTCCCTGCCTTTTCCAAAGTCAGTTTTATAATTGATTTCCTGCTTATGTTGTGGTTTCCTGATTGTAAGCTAGACTCATTTATTGCCAACATATTGCTTTAAGCAAGCTGAAATTTTTGGTGCATGAATGGAGGAAAATGTAACCGAGGAGAAGGTGGTTATAATTGATAAAAAAGGAAAACCCAAACATTGCACACATCCTTTGAAGCCCTTCAAATGAAATACTGAATGCGATGAAAGCTGATGTGTTCCAAAGGATGGCAGTATTACTGCATGGTTGTGTTTGTTCATGTCAATTGAGGGTACCAATTAAGGATCTCTATTTAGAAATGGTAGGTGAAGGAATGCCAGGATACCACAATGCAAAAGAATTAATCTTGCATACAAAACTAGGGCTCTGAAATCCCAGAAAACTGCCAAGAAGGAATTGTTTTAAATAGCATTTTGTAAGTTTTAACGCTCCACTAGAACGATTTTGAAATTCTTCAGCATAAGATAGTTATATTGAAGAAAAGTCTATAAGCTGCCAAGTACATCTAGAGAATACACAGTTTTAAGTTAAAAGAGACATTATATAACATGGGTTTAATTGCACATAAAATAACACAGGTACACTAAAAAAAATTTTTTTTAAACTGCCTCTAATGTTTCGATTGATTTTTACGTTTTTTGGTGCGCTGAATCCAAATCTGGTAACCAATTTGCTCCATCACGTACAGATTTTTTGCTACATTGGGTTAGCAGTTTGAGGTGAACGTTTCAGATTGAGTGCGATCGAGATAAAAGTTTCTTGGATGAATTCTTTATACTAATTGTTTAGTAGTTATTCAAATAAGAATAAAGAAAATTGTAACAAGGCAGCACATAAGAATAGAGTAATGTCAACAAAACACACTGTGATGGTAGCAAAATTGTCTGCACTTAAAACAGCCACATACATGTGCACAAACATTGGGCATATAAGAGCGAGGTTAGACACAAAGCAAAGCAAAGAAATGTGCAAAAATTGTTGTACAGGCATGTATGTAAGAATAGAAAACGCAAACCGCACCATTGCAATACATGAAGACAAACACCCGATGGTGTGAAAATAAAATTCTAATAAATGAGATCCGACACTGTGGTAATAACTAGCAAATTTTTATTTCAAAGTTTAGTAAAAACACGATATTTTGTCAACACAGTTTAGATTTTAAAGTCATTCTTGGGTCAATCAATCTCCTGGTGGGCCCGTTTCTTCTTCCCCCGAATGCTTCTCTTGGTGCGCTGCTTGGCGTATTTTTCATCTAGGGTTTCCCGCAGCAGCAACCAGCAGAAATCAGCCATCATAGTGGTGTTCCATCTTCCTTGGTACCTTCTCTCTGCGTCCTTGATGTCCTGGTGAAACCTTTCACCTTGTTCTTCACTGTACGCCCCCATGTTTTCGGGAAAGTAGTTCACATGGGAGTGCAAGAAATGGACTTTCAGGCTCATGTTACAGCCTTGTTCTTTGAAGGCATTGAGCATCCTGGCAACAATATCCTTATAGTTCTCATCCCGCCTGTTCCCCAAGAATTTGAGAACAACATCCTTGAAGGAATCCCAGGCTTCTTTTTCCTTCTCAGACATCGTTTCAGCGAATGCTCCATCTGAAATGAGTTTCCTTATATCAGGGCCAACAAACACTCCTTCCTTTAGCTTTGCTTCAGAAAGTCGGGGGAACTTTGAGCAAAGGTACCGAAAGCACTCACCATCTTTTGGAAGGGACTTGATGAATTGCTTAATGAGACCCAACTTAATGTGGAGAGGTGGTAATAGAATTTTATCACGAGGTACCAAGCTCTCATGAAGAACATTTTTCTCACCGGGTCTCAAATACTCCCGAATTGGCCAGTCTTTTTTCCCCCAGTGTAGGTCACGGGCCCGGCTATCCCACAAGCAAAGGAAGCAGGGATATTTGGTGAAACCGGATTGCTGCCCTAATAGCATGGATAGAATTTTAAAGTCTCCACAAATCATCCACTTATGCTCATCATAACGAATCTTCTGAAGAATCAGGGCCAAATTCTCGTATTTTTCTTGGAGAATAACAGAGTGAGCAATAGGAACTGAAGCAAATGTGTTGCCATTATGAAGAAGAACACCTTTTATGCTGTCTTTTGACGAATCAATGAACAGCCGCCATTCAGCAGGATCATACTTGAGTTTAAACTTTTCCATCACTCCGTATATAGCGTTGCAAAATACCAAATCTTCCTCTTTGCTGAAATACTTCAAAAATTGTGTCTCGCGGTTGCGGTACCAATAAAAAGTTGTTCCTGGTGACAATAGATTTTTCTGTTTAAGCCGAGAACCTAGCAGTTGGGCAGCATCTTTTGGGAGTCCTAAATCCCGGACTAAATCATTCAATTCAGCTTGAGAGAAAAGTTCAGGTTTCGGATCTGGTTCAGTTTCAAACTCGGAAGTACTGGACTCATCGGGAAAAAGCCATCTGATGAGTCTCATCATGATCAGAACCGTCCACACAAATATGATCCAAAGATTTTGGTGGTTCAGGCACAGGTACTTCGTTGCTATGAGGCATAGGCCTAATTTCTGAGGGAAGGTTGGGGTAACTTATTACGTTCTTATTTTTTAAGTTGTATCCCTTCACAATACAAGAGCAAAAATAGCAGTCACTGCTGTGGTCTCTTTGTTCACGCCACTTCATAGGTATTCTGAAACGAAATGCTTGTTTTTTACCTTTCATCCATAAGCGTAGATCTTCCTCACATGTCTTGCACACTTTGTGAGGAGCCCACGGTTTGTCTTGATCGCCTAACTTCAAACCGAAATAGGCGAAATATACTTTTTTAATAAATGCAGAAATGTTCCTCTGCCGCTTTTTCACGGTATATTCCCCACAAATAAAACAAAAACTGTCCGGAGAGTTGACGCAACCTCTGGCTCTGTGAGCCATCACAAATACACAGCACTGCAAACTACAACTGTAGTGAACCACTTCGGAATAAAGCTGGATTACGACTGAGCAAACAAAAGGTAATAATGAACTTGCAAGAAACTGAAATTTGACAGGAACGTTCATGTCGCAACCACCGTGTTTGAGCGAGCGCGAACGAGGCGAGGCGAACAGGAAAGAACATGCGCCAGCGCGAGTACTGGATTTAGCCCCCCGCCTCCCAATTGTCCTGTTAATGTATAAAATGAATACAAAACACTCTAAAATATCATGAGGGAGTGTTTCTAGTTAGTTAACCATTACAACCTCTATTTTGGGCCAAGAAAATAAACTGCAGTCGGCTAAAAAGAAATTATGTGAACATTCCTTATATGGGTAAGAAATCTAATTTTGCAAGAAAACGTGACGTGATGGAACATTTTGGCTATTTTTCCTAGATTCAGCACCCCAAAATCTATAGGAATCAGTTGCAAAACTGGAGGCAGTTTTTTGGTAGTGTACCTGTGATTACCCTCTAGGATTTTAGCAAAGATTATTTTGTGTTTTTTTCCTCTGCCTGCATCAAAATAAGTATAGCAAATTCCTCTTTTCTTGCAATGTGCACTTGCTGCTTCCTGTTAAGTAAAATATGCTAATGAGAGGCTTTGATTTTGGCAGCCACAGGGGAATTGAACTTGTCTGCTAAATCTCTTCTACTTGGTGGTAGATATGCTACATGAGCCTTATGCTCAGGACTTCTGATTTTAGGTTTAAACCAGTAAGCTTTGATAAAACGCTATCTGCTACCTTGCCCGTAGGAAGAACATGGCGCTGTAGTAGATAGCTTGTGCTAACGTTTACTAAACATGGCCGCTAGATGCCAAAAATAGGTGTTTATTGGATAAACACTGTTTCCCCTAGAATTCTCTCACCCCTCCGTTTGCCTGATTTGGATCCTTCACTCTGGTTTTCTGCCCTTTCCATGCTAATGATTCTACAACTGTTCAAATGTTTGTCTTTAATTCTACCGGAAAAGGTACGCAACAAATAGTGCCTGTTCTGCAAAAATACCAGTAAATATACATGTTTGTACCAAGAAAGAACTGCTAATTAGCTGGAAAAATAAAAGTCTAAATTTACAATTTATAAACATCTAAAAATAGAAGCCTTAGTAAATAGTTCAGCAAAAATGAATAAAAGACAAGTTTGCGGGCACACTTAACCATTCTTCTTTGCTGGAAAAAGACCATTCCATGGAATGGCCAATAGTTTGAAAGTAAATAATAGGAATGTGCACAGGCAAGAAAAGTTTGATTAGTTTTCATTTTTCATGAATTTTTCCTGATTTTCAGGTGGTATTTTTTTTGTATTACTAGGGAATTTGTAGAGCATGCTAAATTGATTTAATATAGACCAAGCGAAAGATAGACATGCTAACTCAATTGGTTTATGTTAAATCAACTTAGCCTGCACTAATTTTTTTTAAAGAACACTAACAAGCTGAATATGCATACCCCTAATAAATAAAATGCAGAAAAAGCCGTTTGTAAGTGTACTACTTTTGTATATCACCAGATTGTTTATAATGGTGATCCGCTCTCTACAACTTGTTGCAATTCTGTTAATGAAAATCTGGAAATTAAAATATTCTAAAATGATATAATTTATACTAAAACTTGAAAAGTAACTAAGTAAGATTTATCATTAGCTTACTCAGAAAGAAAGCCCCGTCATGAGTGACTCCCTTATTGGAACAGACCAATTCCATCCTGGACAACCTGGATTACTTTCTGGTTGCCCTTTCATGTGATTTTGGGGAACTGAACTGAGCTCAGTTGGGTGACAATAGCATGATGACCTTCTACCAGGGCTGATGAGCAGTGACAGAGTATGCTACAGAGTTTCAGCACAAGGCCAATGACCTTGACTGGAATGAGTCAGTCCTCCCTGCTAGGGCTGGCCAACCAGCAGGCAAACTAGGTGATTGCCTAAGACAGTGGCTTCTGCAGGGCTGCAAAGAGCAGGACATTCAAAGCTCAAGAATAGATTCTGATAGCCAGGAGGAATGTAAAGATTAAGGTTTGCCGAGGGTGCCAAAACCTTGAACCAACTCTGGGGCTGACCCTGCTCCTTATCTATTTATGATAGGGCTTGATTGCTCCTATTAAACATGAATTGGTACAGTTGAACCCTCTGGCTCACCTAAAGGAACTGATCATGCTATTAGTTTGCATAGAAAGATACTTATCAGAATATATCCTGGAAGGATGTGCAGAGAAGGCTGAACCCCCATAAAGACAGCAACCTCCAAAGAATTCCATGAGGTGGTGCCTATCAGCAGTGGAGAAGGAAAGACAATGCCGAGAAGGATTCTGTTTCTTTTGTGCCCTCATGGAGCATATGTGAAATACATACAGGAGCAGGCCTCAGAATTAGGAGCAGTCCCAGTGGGTAGAGGTCTAGGGGCAAGTATCAATTGACCTTCTCAGATTAAACTTTGCAATAGGTACCCGAACTGTCCATGTGATCATCCCAACCTATCTTCTGTAGAGGGCAATGAATTATTGCCCCAATTGCCTATATATCTAAATCCTTCTTGTTTACACCAGGTTTGGAGCCACATATTAAAATTGCTTATGTTATGCAGTCTCTCCTCCCTCTTAGTGGAGTGGAGTGGAGGAGTGGCCTAGTGGTTGAGGCAAGGTACTTCAGGCCGGAAGGTCAGGGGTTCAAATCCCACTAGAGGACAGCAACCTTGGGCCGGAAGGATTGGGGTTTCTAGTCCCACAGGTGCTCCTTATGGTCTTGGGCAAGCCACTTACCCCTCCATAGCCCATGTTCCCTGTAAAATAGTTATCTCCAAGTTATAATGCCCTGTTCAATGTAATTTCAGTTTGTTCAATGTAAACCACCTTGATATCATGAAAGGCGGTATATAAGTAATGTTAAATAAATAAATAAATAAAATTATCATGAACAGGTAGAACTTCTGAGAATGCTATAGTGTTGACAATGGGTTTAAGTTTCCCTCCCAAAAGCTGAAAGTCCCTTTGCACTGTAGAGATACTGTTTCTAGCCAGGTCAATTGTACCCAAGTGGAAAACAACATCATTTGGAGAAAGTAAGCATTTTAAAATTGATGTTATCCACAAAATTATTCAAAGTTGTTAAAATGCAAGAATATTGCAAAATGTTGCAAGAGGACCTTGATAAATTGGAAGACTGGATATTCAGATGGAAGATGAAATGTAATGTAGACAAGTGCAAAGTTATGCACCTAGGAAAGAACAACCCAAACCATGGTTGCACCATGCAAGGTTCCACATTAGGCACCACTACCCAGGAAAAGGATTTAAGCTTCATCGTAGATAATACATTGAAACCCCCTGCCCAGTGTGCAGCTGAGGCCAGGAAAACAAATAGAATGCTAGGAATTATACGGAAAGGAATGGAGAATATAACCAAGGATATTATAATGCTTCTGTATCGTTCCATGGTGCGACAGCACTTTGAATATTGTGTGCAATTCTGGTCACCATATCTTAAAAAGGATATAGCAGAATTAGAAAAGGTACAGAGAAAAGTCACCAGAACGATAATGAGGATGGAAGGATACTCCTATGATGAAAGGCTAGTAAGGTTAGGGCTTTTCAACTTGGAAAAGAAACGGCTGAGGGGAGATAAGATAGAGGTCTATAAATTAATGAATGGAATGGAACGGTGTGATGCAGCGGACCCTCTTGCAGAAGGAAAAAAAGTTTTAAATTTAGAAAAAAACAGGTTTCAGATGCAATATCCTGAAGGTCCACATAGAGGGAGCAGGAGAGCCAGCATAGATTCAGAAGAACCACGCCTCTATGGGCAGGACTTAGGCCCAGTCAGTTCCGATTTAAGGAGAGGCAGTCCTGAATCAAGGAGGGCAGTCAAGGAAGGGGCAGTCAAGGAAAGGCAAGCCCAGAGAGCAGTTGAAGTGGGAGCAGTCAAGGAAAGACAAGCCCAGAGAGCACTCAAGGAGAGAGATGTTCCAACATCCAGCTTGAGAGAGAGCCCTATCCAGGGAGAAGGGCTAAGACACAGCCTGAGAGAAAGACATGCGAGGAATGACGTGGAGGAAAGGCCTCCAGTGAAAAGATATCCAGGAGAAAGATATCCAGCTGGAAAAGATATCCAAGGAGAGAAAGGTACTCAGAGAGATATCTATAGAAGTAACTGGAGAGAAAAGTGGAGAACTCAGAGGCCTGGTGAGCAGGGAGAAGCTGCAAGGGCGCGGCCACCAGACAACAGTCACAGGAGTGGAAGCAAAGGCCGATGGCAACAGCTGCAGCCTTGCCTCAGAGGGGTTTCTCCACACACTAAGGAAAGAGACACTGTGGGAATACTTGGGCCAGCAAGAGTTGGAGGATAACCAGACTAGGCCTCAAGCCTTCCCTGGAAAAGACAGAAGAAAGCTCAAAGGTAAAGCAGCCATTTCTTGTGATTGTTTGCTTAGGCCTAGCACAGAAGAAAGCCAGAGGAAAGAAGTTTATCTGTATAACAATGATACTTATAAGCAGAGATTAACAGATAATTTCCCTAAGAAGAAAACTGCCAGTATTAAATGTTGTGACAATAGAGCTTTTAAAACTATAGCGGATGAACAGCCATTGTTCTATCCTGTAGCCAGAAGCCGACACCCTAAGCTAACAAACAAACACTGGAAAACTGTATGGCATGTTTTTAAAAAGCCAGAACTCAGCCCTACCGAAGCTTCAGACTCAGAGCTATCTGATATGGAATGGATGCCAGTGGAATCTGGGGGTGAGGAGGCTGAAGAACCAATGGAATGTACATATTGTACAGCAGTGAAGCTATAGCCTGTTTGGGAGTTCAATTAATGCATAAAGTGAATGCAGGAATCATTTTACTTTAAGTTACTGTGAAGTTAACAGTTGTTACTTTGACCGTTTTTGTATGCGTTGAACCTGATGTAAGGTCTGATACAATCCTGTTGCTTTCCAAAGCCGTATGTTTTGAACCATTTTTGCGTAAAGGAGAAATAAAGCCTTTTTCTTTTTCCCTCCACTTTGGTGTGAAGCTTCTCTTTTGGGAAGTTGGTAACGAGGTCGGCACAAAGGACCGCTACCTTTGACCCTCGCACTTGGCCAACCCCAATACCCCTAATCTTGTGCGCTCCCAAGCTCTTCGGTGGAAAACACTACGCCGCCACCAGAGGGGGCTGTGGGGGACAACGGGTAAATGTAAATTGGTTGTTATGCCATCAAAAAGTAGAAAGACTAGGGGACATGCAATGAAACTACAACATAACCCATTTAAGACTAATAAGAGAAAATAGTTTTTCACTCAACACATAATCAAATTCTGGAATTCATTACTGGAGGATGTAGTAAAAGCTGTTAGTGTAGCTGGGATTAAAAAAAGTTTCGGACAAGTTCCTGGAGGAAAAGTCCATAAACCATTATTAAAGAGGACCCAGGAAATCCACTGCTCACCCTTGGACAAACATTGTGGAATCTGTGTGCCTTTTTGGGAACCTGCCAGGTACTGGTGACCTGGACTAGCCTCTGTTGGAAACAGGATACTGGGCTTGATGGATCTTGGTCTGACCCAGTATGGTATTTCTTATGTTCTCAAGGCAAGTTCTCAAACCCCTGTTACTTGTAAAATACACTACAGTTTCCCTGTATGTATATGCTCTGTTCCATGTAAACCACGCTGATGATAATAGTGCGGTATATAAGAAATGTTAAATAAATAAATAATAAATAAATAAATGAGCACAAATGCTCAAAGTCTAGCCAGCAAAGTTCCTGACCTGGAAGTGCTGATAGTGGAAATGGAATTCGATATTGTGGCTATTACAGAAACTTGGTTTAATGAGTCACATGAATGACATATAGCCATAGCTGACTATAATTTATTTAGAAGAGATAGTGAAGACAAAAAAGGAGGAGGAGTAGCCCTATATGTCAAAAGCTGTATTAAAGCCGCTGAAATGCAGGGGACTTAGGGAAAAGAAGAAGCGCTGTGGATGGTGTTAGAAAGAGGAGATGGCATTATCATGCACACTGGTGTAGTCTACAGGCCTCCAACTCAAACTGAGGAAATGGATAGAGACTTGATCACTGATTTTGCAATGGTAGCTATGAAGGGAGAAGGGGATCATATTGGGTGACTTAAAATCTACCAGATGTGGATTGGAGTATTCCTTCTGCAAATCTGTAAAGAAGTAAAAAGATTGTGGATGTCTTCCAGAAAGCATTGCTCAGCAAATGGTGATGGAACCAACCACGGAAAGTTTGATGCTGGATTTAGTACTTAACAATGGTGATAGAGTGCTGAATGTCTGGATGGGTGGCCATTTGAGAAGCAGTGATCATCTCACGGTGTGGTTTGAAGTAAAGGCCAAGGCAGAATCCAATCACAGTAAACTCAAAGTCCTGGACTTCAAAAACACTGACTTCAGTAAAATTGGAAAGTACCCGAAAGAGAAGTTGGCAGAGTGGAAGGAGATAAGGGAAGTGGAATTACAGTGGGCTAAACTAAAAGAGGCAATAAAAGGGGCAACGGATATATATGTAAGGAAAGTTAATAAAAACAAGAGGAAAAGGAAACCTATATGGTTCTCCAAAGAAGTGGCTGCACGAATAAAGGCAAAAACCACAGCTTTCACAAAATTCAGAAGATCACAAAAAGAGGAACACAGACAAGAATACAGGATAAAGCTAAAAGAGACAAAGAGAGAAATAAGGATAGCAAAGGCAGAAGAAAAGATGGCTAAAGATGTGAAGTGTGGAGTAACTTTAGGATCCATCCCTAGGGTGCTCAGTTTGTTTATAAGTCACCTGTGCGGAACGGTGTCAAAGGCTTTACAAACTGAGCACCCTAGGGATGGATCCTAAAGTTACTGAATGGGTTAGAAATTGGTTGAGTGGGAGGTGACAAAGGGTACAGGTAAATAGAGCTCACTCTGAGGAGAAGGAGGTTACCAGTGGTGTGCCCCAGGGATCTGTCCTTGGTCCGATTCTGTTTAACATCTTTGTTAGTGATATTACGGAAGGAATGTTGGGCAAGATTTGCTTGTTTGCAGATGATACCAAAATCTGCAATAGAGTAGACACCCGGGAAGGAGTAGATTACATGAGGAAGGAATCTAGCTAAGCTTGAAGAATGATCTAGAATATGGCAGCTGAAATTTAATGCTAAAAAATGCAGGTTCATGCATTTAGTCTGCAAAAATCCAGAGGAGCTCTACAGTGTAGGGGGTGAGGTACTTCTGTCTACAAAATAAGAGCAGGACCTGGCATAATTGTGTCCGACAATCTTAAAATAGCTAAACAGGTAGAAAAGATGATTGCAAAAGCCAGAAGGATGCTTGGGTGTATAGGGAGGGGACTGGCCAGCAGAAAAAAAGGAGGTGATAATACCTCTGTATAAATCTCTGGTGCAACCTCATTTGGATTGTGTGCAATTCTGGAGACCGCACCTTCAGAAGGATATAGGCAGGTTGGAGTCTGAACAGAGGAGGCTACTAAAATAGTTAGTGGTCTTCGTTATGAAGCATATGAGGACAGACTTAAAGATCTTAATATGTAAACTTTAGAGGACAGGCAGGATGGGGGCAATATGATAGACATTTAAAAACCTCCGTGGCATAGGAGGGAGCTCTGCTATGAGGAGTCATGGGATGAGAATGAAAGGGGATAGACTCAGAAGTAATATGTGGAAATATTTCTTTATGGAAAAAGTGGTAGATGCATGGAATACTCTCCCAGTAGAGGTGGTGGACACGAGGACAGTATCTGAATTCAAAAAAGCGGGATATAAATACAGTTAAATAAAATAAAATAAAATAAATAAATAAATAAAATATGGGACAAACAAAGAGGATCTCTAGAAAGGGGACTATTGTAATTGATATGGAAGGGCAGACTAGATAGGCAATGTGGTCTTTTTCTGCCGTCATGTTTCTATGTTTAAAAAACAGGGACATTGAAAACTTGGATTTTTCTGAGGCAATGGAGGGTTAAGTGACTTGCCCAAGACCACAGGGAGTGCTAGTGGGAATCAAACCTTGGTCTCCTAGTTCCTAAGCTGGTGCTGTAACCATTAGATGGCTACTCCCCTCCAATGCAGAAATGCAGTCGGAGACGAAGAAAATGTGGCAGAAAGATACAAAGTTATTTCCCACAGGCCTAATTAAGAGGAATTTCCAAGCACATCTTGATAAATTACCCATAGTAAGATATTACGAACTCCAGAGGGAGGCTCTCTTTGGCACAGTGCAAGTACTATGCCAAGCATTCGCAGCAAATTTGAGAGATTGAGATCGTATTCCACATACCCTGGCTTAGAATCATGATTGTCATGGTATGTGCAAAACTAATAAACTAAAAAAACAAACAAAAAAAAACCGCCTAAAGGGAAAACTAACACTATCTATCAAAACCCTTTAGTAATCACCAAAATTACATTAACCTATGCATATCAATGATAATCAAAAAAAAATCACTTACAGTCACTCAATACAGCTTTTGTTGGACGACGACTAGTGTGTTTGATGCAGTGGTAGATTGCCGTTAGCTGTTTGGATGTGTCGACGTCTGAGTATTTACAGATAAGTATTTACAGATACAAACAACCCACGAAAAAATGGAAATAAATTCCATCACACTCACACACACACACCCACACACACATACACACACACCCACACACACACAGTTGAATAGTGAATTTTATCATAAATCATGTATCCTAACCTTTTGTAAATCATGTATCCTAACCTTTTTGTAAATAACATCTATAAATAGCAATGTCAGCTCGCTGACATTCCCCTGTAAATTCAGTAGTATACAAAAGTATACACCCTGTAAATAGTTTTAACAACTTACTGTTCTGTTTTATGTAAAAAGTTAAAAAGTTCTTGTTCTATGTAATGTTATACGAATGTATACAATTGTTCCATGTAAACCGCCCATGATCTCTGGAAGGGGCGGTATAGAAGAAATAGATAAATAAATAAATAAATAAATAAGTACGGGATTGCTTGTTTTGAATGCTATGCGGTGCTGCTTGCTTTTGAGAATATAATTCTGCTTTTTGCAGGAGCTTTAAAGTTTATGTTTGGAGTTCAGCATCTGCATCTGCAATTGTATTTGGAGTATGGAGTTTATTCCATTGAAGTAGGACCGAGTTGGTGAATGAAAGAACATCTTATACATGTGAAGTAGCATTGAAGAGGTTCGGGCACTACTGAAATATGAAGTAGAGCAGACACTTTCTTTTATAGTAGTTATTAAAGTGTAATGTGCTTTAGTGTTTTATGTGTGTATGAATCTCAAAAAGTACTTTTTTGGATTGGGATAGTTGTTAATTGAATTTATGAATATATAATATATTAAAAAGAGAACTAGAAAGCTTGGGACCCATGATGTGAGTGTCTGCCATTTCCCTATGGTGATGAAATTCGCCAGATGTAGGGGTGTGCAATACCTGAGGTCTGTTCGAGCTGTATTGAGTGATCGTGAGTGGTTTTTTTTTATTATCATTGATATGCATAGGTTAATGTAATTTTGGTGATTACTAAAGGATGTGCAAAACTAACCCATTTGGAGAAACTGTTCTGAGAATGAGAAGATCAGGGGAGGAGGCGGGTTGAAGCTAGCATCAAGAATTTTTGTAGATGAGGGACAAGCTTTAGATTCCCAAAGGCAAGGAATGTGTGTAAGCGCTTCACAATTGCCATGAGGCCTTACTAGCAGGTCGCTGAGGCATTCATAGGACCAGACATTTGTGGCTGGGTGTGGGCCAAGATGTCAAGGAATACATTATGGCCTGTAAAGTTGTTAAGTGCTATTGCGTTGATGTTGACTCGTGGCAACCCTCTGGATAGTTGATCTAAACTGTGTTCAGTCCTGAGTCCGGTGGCTGCTGTTATTGTATTGATCCATCATATCGCTGACCTTCAACCTTGCCAAGCATGATGTCTTTCACTAATGCTTTCTCTTCACATGATGTGTTCAAAGTATGAAAGCTGAAGTCTTGTCATTTGACTTTCTAAAGAAAGCTTAGGTTTGATCTTCTCTAGTATTGACTCATTGGTTCTTCGTGCAGTCCATAATATACACAGTATTGTTCACTAGCATCATAATTTGAAGGCATCGATTTTCTTCCTGTCTTTCTTTTTCACTGTCCAACTTTCACATCCATATGACATTCTTGAAAATACCACGGCTTGGAAAAATTAACTACTACTACTACTATTCAGCACTTATAAAGCGCCACGCACGCAGCGCTGCACAGCTAGCCTACAAGAGGTAGCCAACATACAGAGACAGTCCCTGCCCATCAGAGTCATGCTCATTGGAGCTTACAATCTAATTAGAACAGTACAGTACAGAGCATTAGTCAGTTCTGTGCAAATTTTTCTTTGCAGAGATAACGTCTCTGCACTTGCAAATCTTTTGTAGGTCCTTCATAGCCATCCCAAATCATTAATGTTGCCCCCCTGGTGATGGCCCCACCCTATAACCATTGATCCCCCCCCCCCCTGTTATGTGTTACACCGCTTTGACCCGGTGAAAAGCGGGATATAAATACAGTTAAATAAATAAATAAATTCAGCCAAGAGCAATGCATCATCGGATTTCTTGACTGCTTGGTTTTTTTTGATTATTGATCCAACAAGGTTACATTTGGATACTATTTCAAGGATGAAATGATAGATTTTGCCAGTAGTCAGGATCTTTGTCTTCTTCAAATTAAGGTGCAGGCCCATTTTAAGATGATGTTCTTTGAGCTTGATAAGCCGATATTTCAGATCTGTTTCCAGCAGTGGCCAATCTAGGCCACACGTACTCAGCAGTTTCCCCAAAAGACACACAGGTTCCACAATAGGGCAAGCAGTGGATATTCTGGGTCCCCTTTAATAATGGTTTATGGATCTTTCCATTATGAAAGGGGAACCGGGAAATCCACTGTTTGCCCCAATACAGGCACTGTGGAACCTGTGTCTTTTGGGGAAACTGCCAGATACTTGAGATGAGGACAGTAACTGAATTCAAAAAAGCATGGGACAAACACAGAGGATCTCTAAAGGTAAAAAGGGGACTGTTGTAGTTGTTGATATGGAAGGACAGACTAGATAGGCCATGTGATCTTTTTCTGTCATCATATTTCTATGTTTCTATGACCTAGATTGGCCACTATTGGAAACAGGATACTGGACTTGATGGACCTTGGTCTGACCCAGTATGGCATATCTTATGTGCTCTTCTAATGGAAACTTGCTCAGTCACCTGTAGACAATGGTGAGGCGTTTGCCTCCCTGCTTGCACAGTGCAGACATATTTGCTCGAAATTGTGCTCAGGTAACTCAATATGTACTGTCATCAAATTTAAATGTTTACCTGTAAAAAACCAAGTATCCATTGCACCTAAATAAGCTCATGAATCTATGAATATACAATCTCCGCCAATCAAGAATTTGGGCACATGGAACATATGTCTCTCTTGATAAATCTGGCTCTTTGTGTTTAAGAAGCTGTGAGTCGGTGCTGTTCTATAGGAATGTCATTAACAACGAGTAATTCGTTAGACTGTGAAGCATTCACACACCTGCCGCAGCACATGCTCCAAAATCCATGTGACGCCAAGTGCCATTCCCAAAGGTATAATTTCTGCCTCACAGATTTGGGATGCTCTTAAATGGTTTTCAAAATTAAAAATCAGCTAACTGCTGTTACTTGTCTTCAAGGTGCAATCAGAAGGCAAAAAATCAAGAGAACATTTTTCAGTTTACATTATAAGTTAATTCATCTGTTTCAGTTTGCTTCCAACCAACTGAACTGGTTGCCATGCAGGATATTAATGATTTAATTTCCCCTTTCACAAATTTAAATGTTGAGAAATCTTATGTCTTCTGTTCTTACTATAAATCCTAAACCAAATGTTAGCTTTCTAAGCAATAATTCCATTTCTACTGGGCATTATCGCAAATGCCTCAGTAGGAAAATGTGCAAAACCAACACTAGGAGCTCGAAGCTGATATGATTTATGGTTTATTAAAAATTGGTTTATGTGATTGGTTAACAGATTTTTTTTTTGTTTCAGAGCTTACATAAAAGCATCGGTATGGTTTCACAAAGCATGAAAAGTCATGCTTCTATTCTCTAACCTCTGTTTACTAGATTGTAAGCTCTTTGGAGAAGGGACATTGCAGATGTTTAATAATGCTTTAGAAATATTAAGAAGCAGTAGTAGTTGTAGCAGTGCGATTGCGGATTCTTATTCACCTATATTTGATTTGCTCTTTTTAAGGTGCATGCATTGGTATCACTTAACCTTCAAACTAAAACTTGCTTTATAATAAATTCAATTTCATAAAGCGCTTGCAAAATGTAGAGGGTAATTTTATATAGGTAGAGAAAATGGAGAGATGTCTATGGGGGGATATCCAAAGGCATTTACACAGTTTGCAGACCTGTAAACTGTGTAAATGCCGCTCAGCAGGATATTCAGCAGCACCAACACGCTTAGTTTTGTTGAATATCTGCGGGTGCTGTTGCTGCTGCGTGCCCCAGAGCTAACAGGAAAGGCTGGCCTAACTTTCGCTGCAGAAGCTAACCGGGTAACATTTGAATATTGCTGCTGCCGGTTTAGCTTCCCGTAATCCGTGCTGGGACCCGGATATGAAACTGGTGTTTAATAATCTTGGTTTAGAGTTCACCGCTAAATATCGGGCTCACAATTTATAAAATAGGTGTATCCAGAGCTATTTTTAAAGGATACATGGTGGTATGGCATATCAGTACCTTTGTTCATTGCCTGCTAAACTTGACCCATGGTCCTCATGTATTAATGAAAGAACCTTGCATATGAGTATCGCACCCTTTTTTCTATGACAAATGCACGGGGCATATCTCTGCCCCCCAAAAAATGTGTCCTGGCCAAATCAGGCACATACAAATGTACGTGCTCAGATTTGTTTGTGATATGTAAAGTGTGAATCCGATGTGCATGTGCAGGACATCATCCCGATGGCTCCTTGGGCATGCAAGCCTAATGTTAGGAAGGCATGCACCTTATTGCTGACATAGTTGATGGTAATTCATTAATGCCTCAAACCTAATCATCTGTTACTTCATCTGGACATAGTCACACCATTTATCCATATCAAGGACACCATCCTCATCAAGAAAACATGGTGGGTCTTAAGAAGTTCATTAATTTATTCTGCAGTATTTTCTTTAACCCCTCCCCCTTTTTTCTAGTTGATTGGAGGCCACCATGATTCATTTTTCCCTAAAGACATGGAAGGACCAGGCAGCAATGAGCAGAGTCTGGGCATGCCAGGTCCAGTGATACAATGATGGGCATCATACCCCTGAGATGTAAGAGCCTACAAGAGACTGTATTCAGACGCCTTAGGATAGCTTTAGAGAAGGTGGGGCACAGAGGCCTTGTTGTACGGTTTAGGATGCATATATACTGTATTTCCCAGAACCAAAAGGACAACCACAACAGAGAGCAGGTATGTCAAACTAACACCGATATACTTTTTGTCGGATGAACCATCAGGAGAGGGATCAGCATCTGAAGCAGGGCTGAGTTATAGCTCAAAACTTGATGCACATCATGTGTGGACTCTCAGCAAGATACTCTATTAGGCTAAATAAGATAAGTTTTAAAAGCCTTGCCTAAAAATGATTAAAAGGAGGTTTCTGTCACGAGAGAGTGGAGATTCCCTCTCCTGATGATTCATCTGACAAAACCTGCTCACTGTTGTGGTTGTCCTTTTGGTTTTGGGTAACTACTCGGGTTTTTATATATTTTTTTGCATATACAGTATTTGACACCATATGGAAAAAAGGAAGATATTATAATACCTGTACAAAAAAGAGAAGAATCACTAAAGGGTATGGAAATGTAATTAGTAGTGCA
This sequence comes from Ichthyophis bannanicus, assembly GCA_033557465.1. NCBI lineage: Eukaryota > Metazoa > Chordata > Amphibia > Gymnophiona > Ichthyophiidae > Ichthyophis > Ichthyophis bannanicus. The sequence continues at coordinate 121,406,918 of CM066050.1, read as the reverse complement.
TCATATATAACACTAGAGTTTGATACTAAGGCATGCACATGCTAGATTTTGTAAACCTGCTTGTCTACGGGAAGCTGTGCTCCAAAAATCAAATTTCTGGCAAAAGGAGGTGGTTTTCAACCCGTTAGCACAATTTCCCTCCAAAGCATTTCTCCAACTTCAGGTCAAAAAGATAATTTAGCTGGGGGTTATGAGTGATTTGGAGCCTGTGTAAATGCCGATGGAGAAATTTTCCAAGGCAGACGTATATTGCTGTTCTAAAATATGGAATGTTAAGTATAAACAACATCCAGAGCACATTGCCTTTAACTCTCCTTGTGCTGACAGATATACTTAGAAGTCACACCTTTTCTAAAAATGTGACTTGTAGCCTAATTTAGACATATAAATCCATCATTTATATATAGAAATGCCACCTAAGCATTCTAAACGCACCTCCTAAATGTCTGTTCAAGCAGTCATTACCTCTCTGTGGTAGATTATTTGCTCTAAAAAAAGGATTTCCCACCTTACCCATATTTGAAGAAATATAGTATTTCTTCTGACAGTGAACCCAAGGAGGGAGTGCTAACTCAAACTCAGGTCGTGTTCATTGAAGAGTATTAGTTCTGTGCCGCTGATCCGTTACAAACTTGCTTGTGCTAGAAATATATCAGAGGAGAGATGTGTAACCTCTTTCTTTGTGTTCCAGGCAGTTGCTTTGAAGCTGCTCAGCAGAGCAGGCAGCACACCAATCCAAAGAGATGTAGCTGGAGTTTCTCGGATCTCCTAGGTTCAGACTTCTGAGAAGACTGGAAACCACGTGGCAAAAGCTAGCAGGAATATGGCACATGACACACTACCCCGGAAATGCGTCAACACTTGCGATCTCCTCTCGGATACATCAACCCCGGCCTCGAGATGCTGGTCCCCTCCCGAGGACACCTCGTTCCTCGAGTTTATCTGGGACATGGCAAAGGCCTTTCTCTCACAACGGCGTCAGAGAACTCTCGCATGGAGGAGTCGAAATCCTCCAGTATCAGGCTCCACCTAAGGAGGCCGTGATGGTCCCCGTCCCTGCCATACTTGGGCGACTCCTTCTTCGGATGTGGGAAACGCCGGCATCGGTGCCGATAGTTAGCCGACACTTGGACATCATGTACCTGGTCCAATGAGGCCCCAGCTTCCAGAAGGTGCAACTTCCTCACACCTCTATTTATTTATTTATTTAAACAGATTTATATCCCGCTTTTTCCTTCAATCAAAGCGGTCACAGTACAATACAATACAAAGTTAAACAGAGGTGGATGAAACATATACCACTCTTCATAAAATCAGAGCGGTAATAAAAGGGATTACATAACACAGAATACATTACAGTACATACATAGAATAACTATACAGAATACGTTACAACATGGATTATAGTACATAACTGGCTCCCAATCATCTCACGCATCAAATACAAGACTATCATAAACATATTCAAGATAAAACAACACTCTTCTGCCATAAGCCTACACACACTCATACAACCTGACACAAGCACATGGCCAAGAAGAAGAGGCACCTCCAATTGGGTAAACACCCCAAAAGACTTCACCAAGACCTGCAAAGACACCGCACAATGAGCACTCTCCCTGGCTGCCCCATCCATCTGGAACTCCCTCCCAGATGAACTGAGACTAACCACAGAAATCAAGGACTTCCAAAAACAGCTGAAGACAACCCTGTTCATCGAATACTATGGCCATACCCCCTGAGCCAACATACAAGTCAGATCATCAGTCCCCCCCACCACCCCGAAACTGTATATAAGAATGTATAATAACTCATGATGTATAATAGTGCACTATGTATATAAACCAACTCTAATCATTTCCCGGCCAACACATATACACCACACTGTACACTGCATGAAGACATTTGCCCCCTCCCCTTGATTGTTTGCCATGGAAACCGCTTTGATTGAATGATAAGGCGGTATATAAATACCATTAAATAAATAAAAATAAAAATAACATACCATCTGTAAGGGGTGAAAACAGTCCCAGAAACCACTTCATAAATAGACGCCACGGACCAACGCCTAAGGGCCACGCCAAAGGGCCCTCTGGCGAGGCCCTCAGGCGCGGGCCCGCCCTTGAAACGGCAGTTTTTATGCCATTAAGCATGATGTCAGCTTGGCGATTTAAGGAGGAAGGGGGAGCTCCTGCTCTCACCCCTGATGGAATGCCTTCTCTCTCGCAGCCCTTGAAACGGCGGTTTTTATGCCGTTAAGCATGATGTCAGCTTGGCGATTTAAGGAGGAAGGGGGAGCTCCTGCTCTCACCCCTGATGGTGTGGAGTCTACCATGTGCTGGCAGAAAAGCCCGAAGACTCATTCTTCCATGCCCCCAGGCAGGGAGTCCCGCGCCCTCAATGCCCTTGGATGCAAATACTACCAAGACTCGATGCTGGGTTGCCGAATACAAGCATATTAGCTATATATCGTCATGTATCTCTGAGACCTAGCAAAAGAACTCGCAGGTTTCTTGGCGGGTCTCAGTGCAGATCACCTCCAGTGATTCCAAACCCTCACGAAGTGCATCGGGGAGTGCTTGAAATACATGTCTCGAGCCGCCTACAACGGCTTTGAGTCTAACGCGAGGGTGTCGCCACAGGCATTAGTGCCCGATGCCAGATCTGGCTCCAGGCATCGGCCCTCAAGCAATGGGTCCAGGAGAAACTCCTTGACGTCCCCTGCCTCAGTGAAAACCTTTTCAGCAAACCGATGGAGGATAAAGTGGCAGTGATCGAGACAAAGTTCGTCACCAGGATTCGACTCTTTAGGCAGACTTCCACCCTCCCCAAGAAAAAAATGCTGGGGAAAGGTCCTCCCTTCCACAGGAAAGGGCCTCCCTTCCACTGGAAAGGCCAGCCTTACCAAGGCTATCCCCAGTACCAGGCCCCCCGACCCTGCAGCAGGGTCACCAGGTCAAAGGAGCAGGCCGGGGCCAACGCAAGCCTAAGGGCTCTGAGCCTCAAATACCAGCTCCTGCCCAGGCTGGGTTGGGGTTTTGACTCCCTGAGCATAGCTTCTCCACCCATGGAGGAGCAGCTGCCAACAGGGGGGCATCTGATTCATTTTGCCCATCAGTGGCCTGCCATCACCACCGACACCTGGGCACTTCCAGTGGTAAGAGAAGGCTACCTCCTTCACCTGGACCAGAAACCTCCCCTTTTCTTTCCAGGAGAGCCCCCTCTGACTCCCCTGCACCGGGCCATCCTACTGCAGGAACTTGCAGGCCTTCTCAGGGACAGGGCCATGGAGGCAATACCCCACCACCTAAGAGGGAAGGGGGTTCTACTCCAAGTACTTTCTTCTCCCAAAAAAAACAGGGAACGTAAGGCCTATCCTAGACTTGCGAAACCTGAACAAGTTCCTGGTGCGGAAGAAGTTCAAAATGCTCTCCAGCAGGGAAATTGACTATGCTGCGTGGACCTAAGGGATGCTTATACCCTCATCCTTATTCATTCCAGTCACAGGCAGTACCTGAGGTTCATGGTTGGGGGCAACCACTACCAATACAGGGTACTACCCTTCGGCCTGGCTTCCACACCAAGAGTCTTCAGCAAATGCCTGGTAGTGGCGGCCGCCTACTTCCGGCTCCAAGGGGCCTTCATCTTCCCATATCTGGATGACCTGGCTTGTGAAAGGAGACATGGCCACTGAGGTGCAACAGGCCACGGCCAGTACCATCATGGTCCTGCAGCATTTGAGGTTCGTGATAAACCACCCCAAATCTCACCTCATTCCAATGCAGGATCTGGAGTTCATAGAAGCTCATCTGGATACTCTCCAGGCAAGGGCCTTCCTCCCCCTGGACAGGACGGATTGCCTTGGGGGCCTGGCCACTGAGGTGCAGCGCCATCATGCAGTGTCGACGTGATCCATGCTCCACCTACTAGACCACATGCATCCACAGTCCATATGGTCCCCAATGCCCACCTCCACATTCAGACAGCTCAGTGGTGCCTCCACTCACAGTGGACACAAGCCACGGACAGGCTTCAGGACAGGGTCTCCGTGTCCTGTCAACCAGCAGAGTCGCTTGACTGGTGGCAGGGCACACAGAACCTGCAAAAGGGCATGCCCTTCCAGCTCCCAAATCCCCAGAGGGTCCTCACCACAGACTCGTCCCTATTGGGATGGGGTATCCAGTGCAAAGAGCTGCATACTCGGGGCAACTGGTCCCTAGTGGAGAGCCAGCAGCAAATCAACCTGCTGGAGCTCAAGGCCATTTTCTGGCGGTCAAGGCCTTCCACCACTGCCTGCAGAACCAGTTGGTACTAGTCCAGATGGACAACCAGGTTGTGATCTTCTACCTGAATAAGCAGGGGGGCACAGGGTCTCATCGCCTCTGCCAGGATGCAGTAGCCCTCTGCTTGTACGTGATCGGTCAAGGAATGCTCCTCTGGGCAGTATATCTTCTGGGCCAAGAAAATGCCCTAGTGGACAGGCTGAACAGGATTCTCCAACTGCATGAATAACATCTAGACTCCAGGGTGGCACAGTGGCTGTTCCGCCTTTGAAGAACCCCGTCTGGATCTCTTTGCCAGCCCAGTCAATGCCCAGCTGCCCCGCTTCTGCTGTCCCCAACCGCATCCATCACGGATAGTGGCAGATGCCTTCCTCATCTCATGGTCGGAGGGCCTTCTGTATGCCTTCCCTCCCACACCACTAATCACTTGGACCCTCTTCAAGGTCCTGCAGGACAAGGCCTCCATGATCCTAGTGGCCCTGTGGTGGCCCATGCAGCCTTGGTGTCTCCTGTTGCTCTGCCTCTCAACGGAGCTGCTGGTCCCTTTGGGGAACACCATGGGGCTACTGAGCCAGGAGGAGGGCTCGCTCCTTCACCCCAACTTGGGGTCCCTGTCATTAATAGCATGGCTGCTGAGCGGGTCGCCTTAGCACCCTTCAGCCTCCGAAGGGAGGTGGAGGAAGTTTTCCTGGCCTCTTGTAAGAACTCCACAAGATAGGCCTACAGCTTCAAGTGGCGCAGATTCTCGGTATGGTGCATGGAGCAATGGGTATACCCGTTCTCTTGCCAGGTGTACACGGTGCTGCAGTACTTGCTCCACCTTTCGCAGACCAGACTCAAGTCCGTCAGGATGCACCTGAGCATGCTTTCGGCACACCATCACTCTGAAGAGGGGAAAACCTCTTTCTGTGCAGCCCCTCATTACCCGATTTATGTGCTGTTCTCTAAGCCTCCCATCTGCCCACCCCTGGCGGAATGGGATTTCAACATGGTTCTGACGCAGCTCACCAAGCCGCCTTTCGAACCTCTGGCTACCTGCCATTTGCATTATCTATCCTGGAAGGTCGTTCTTGGTGGCACTCACCTCTGCCTGCAGAGTCAGTGTGCTTCAGGCCTTGGTGGTCGAGCCACTTTATACCAGGTTCTATAAGAATAGGGTCATGCTTCGCACCCACCCTAAATTCTATCCGAAGGTGGTATCCGCCTTCCACCTCAACCAGGAGGTGGTGCTCCCCACCTTCTTTCCATGTCCCCACGCTGACAAAGGGGATGGCTGTTCTCCACACTCTGGACTGTAAGACGGCCCTGTCCTTCTACCTGCAACATACTCAGGGCCACCGCAAAGCCTCACAGCTTTTTGTCTCATACAACCCTAGTCGGCTGGTGGAACATAAGAACAAAAGATATGTCATACTGGGTCAGACCAAGGTCCATCAAGCCCAGTATCTTGTTTCCAACAGTGGCCAATCTAGGTCACAAGTACCTAGCAGTTTTCCCAAAAAACACAGGTTCCACAATGCTTGTATTGGAGCAAGCAGTGGATTTTCTGGGTCCCCTTTAATAATAGTTTATGGATCTTTCTTCCAGGAACTTGTCCAAACCTTTTAAAACCCGGCTACACTAACAGCCTTTATTACATCCTTCGGTAGCGAATTCCAGAGTTTGATTACATGTTGAGTGAAAAAAATATTTTCTCTAATTAGTCTTAAAGAGGTTACACTATAGCTTCATTGCATGTCCTCTAGTCTTTCTATATTTTGATGACATAAACAACCGATCTACGTTTACTCATTCTACTCCATTCATTAATTTATAGACCTCTATCATATCTCCCTTCAGCAATCTCTTTTCCAGGTTGAAGAGCCCTAATCTTTTTAGCCTCTCTTCATAGGGGTATCCTTCCATCCCCTTTACCATTTTGGTGGCTCTTCTCTGTACCTTTTCTAATAATGCTATATCCTTTTTAAGATTATAGTGACCAGAATTGCACACAATATTCAAGGTGTTACTAAGCAGACCCTGTCCACCTGGGTTGCGGCCTATATCACATTCACCCACGATCAGGCTGGGCTTTTGGTGGAGCGCTGATTCACAGCATACAATGTCAGGGCTATGGTGACCTCAGTTGCAAGCCTACATTCTGTCCCTATGGCAGACATCTACCTGGCCGCCACCTGGTCCTCAGTTGACACATTGGCAGCTCACTACTGCCTAGAGAGAGGGTTCTGACAGGATAGTGCCTTCGGCCAGGCCATATTCCATAATCTCTTCAGGGTTTAGGCATCTCCTACCCTCTGACCCTTCTTGTTCAGGCTACTGGAGCGGTGGTTCTCCCTGGACACTGGGGTCCTCAGAGTCTGTCTTCAGATTTGCTTGTGGCTGCTCTCGGCTGGGCCGTGTTTTTCTACAGGTTCTCAGTAGCCTGTAGCTAGGGAGTCCTTATGTGAGGACTGACTTCCTGCTTGTTCCTGGAAAAAGGTAGTTACTCAACAACCCTCCCTCCTCCCCTTGGAGTTGCTGTACCATTTTTGCCATCTTCTTTTGTTGCCACTGGCTATGTCATCTGACTGAGTAAGATGGCACCCTTGGGCGGGAAGGGGATCACGCATGTGTGGTGGCATCTCCCAAAAGCTTTCTTTGAAAGCTGGGGAGATGCTTCTGTGGGGCTCCATTGGCACCGACATCGCCCATATGTGAGGACTGATTCCTGCTGTCCATGGAGAACACCTGTTACAGGTGAGTTACTACCCTTTTTTGCTAATGGACCTGGCTGTTAAGTGCTTTGACACAATGAATAAATATTAAAATATTGGTGTTGGTTGCCAGAAGTGAGAGAGGGACTGCAGTTTAATCACTCTGTTAGCCAATTGAAAAAATTCAAAAAAATGACCAAACAAAACAAAACAAAAACCAGTCAAGTGAATTTAGTGAGGTGAAAGTGAAATAATTCCCACACAATCACCACCAGTTCATATACCCATGAATGCATTGTAAGCATAGAGTTTTAGCCAGAAGGATGAAGGGAAATGCACCTCTGTGCAAGACATCTAGCATACACTTTACTTGTTTTTATTTCATTTATGTTATGCTGTGCTTTTATTCGTTTTTATAATTGCTTTTATTCATGTTTTATTGATGATTGTGCACCACCTTCATCTGATTTTGCATTCTGGTAGGGGAGTTTATGTATGTTTAAATTAAATTAAAATAAGTAATTTTTGAATCACAGAAATTTTGAACAGATGGATAGCAGTTCTTGGAAATTTAGTGGGCAGATTTTATGTTATGGTATCCTACTGTGGTTCTAACAGACTTATTACACTTCTAAGAAACATGCTTAATTTAATTCAGAATTTGAACTGTAAGAATGCTAATAGGGAGAGATTTTAATATGGTATTTGACTCTTTCAGTGATAATTCTGGACAGGTCTGTGTTACCCATTATAGCTTAAACAGCTGCTTAAGGAAAACCTGACCTTTTTAGCTTGAAATGGCATCTGGAGATTGCAGTTAGAGTTGTACACTATTTTCTTATTTGGAAGGCATAAGTCTTTTCCTAGAATAGATCTGTTGTTGATATCAGATTCTTTTTGGGGGGAAACAAGAGCTGTTAATATTAAAGTAGCTGGAATATCAGATCATGTGAAATAGCAGTCAAATAATTAACCTCCAACTACTAGAAGATGGTATTTAAAACTTCCAGTGGTGGAAGAGAAAGGAAAATAGATTTTTACTCATTACATTTCTGAAAGTCACCCAAGGGGCTATAGAGGTCAAGCAGTATGGGAAGCAAGTGAAGTAGTTACGAGATGGTTTTTAATTTCTCATGCAACTGCTGTTGAACAAAGTAAAAATGCTGGGTTTCACGTTAAGAAAGGGAAAAAATATATCACAGATTTGCACCATGGGCAAATCTTAATAAGCTAATACATTTTAAATACGAGTTTTGTAGAATTTTACAGGAAAGTAGGATATGGGTTATACCTTACACAGGGATATACCTGCACCAGTAATGGGTGTTTGGGCCGTGGCACCAACATGGAGGATCAGTGTGTGCTTCTGCCCCCTGCAGGTAGCGTGAGCTCAGGCCATGGCACAGTACAAGCCGCCAGTGGCTGCACTTAACGCTACCTGCTGAGGTGCTGTTAGTTGCACCTGTGCTACCGGTGTCGAGTGCAGTTAGCACAGGCCACTAACACCTGTGCTAGCTGCAATGCAGTGGTGCCACTTGCAGCCTGCCCCTGTCCTGCCTCATCCCCATCCTGTTGTGCAATACTGGGGTTACGCAGCATTTTAGCTCTTGGGCCCATGCAACTATCATACACATGGAAATAAAAGCAGCATATGGTAGCATATTTATTTATTTTGCAAATTATATTTCACCAATCTGAGGGAGGAACCCCCACCCTCAGCAGGATTGCAAAACATGCAACAATAACATTTACAACTGCTAGACGTAACTATGACAGACCAACACAGTACAGACAAAAAACGTATAAAAGCACCTAACTAAAACCACCCCAACCTAAAAACCCATTAAAAATAAACCCATTCAAATATACCCATTCTCCAGCCTCACAGATGTGCTTCACAAAATATAAATAAGATGGTCCACAAAGAAGACAATGACTTAAAACTGATCAGACATATGCGTACGAATGTCTATTATATGCTTACAGCCCTGAGCCCCCAGTTCAGGATGCTGATCATGCAGCAGCTTAGCAAATAGTAATGAATGTAGATGTTGAGGAATTCTGTAAAGGCTTTGGGTATTCCTATTGGGTTTGGTAAGGTGGGATACAAATCTAAATAGAAATAGATTTCTACTGAATAGAGCGCTCAGGGGCTCTTTTACTAAAGGTGTACAGCTACGGCGCGATTAGTAGCAATGCTATGGTGTGCTAAATGCATCCCTTGTGCACTGTTGGGGGCATGCCTTGCCTGGTATGTTCCCAGCAGTTAGCGCTCGATAGCGAATGCTAACGTGTGGTTCATTTAACATAAGTAGACCTAACAACGCCTATAGAGGAGTCGTCATATGCACGCGCACTAATTGCCACATTGCCACTGGGCACGCGGCAATTGCCCTAGCACTAGCAGCAATGTGCTCTCCACATTCACACTCCACCCATTCCCTGCCCCATTGTGCGATGGATAATTACTGTGAGCTTTTATGCACGATCGTCCCCACATTAGCGGTCCTGGTTGCCAGTTGCCATGCTGTAAAAGGGCCTCTCAGTTGATTAAGCACGTTTCAGACCATGAGGTGCCTGTACAGGGTGTCTAGACTATCAAGACACATAGTGCATACATCGAGCCTACAGTATGTGCCTTTTATAAAATTACCCCACCAATATATAGGTGTAAACATTTACATTACTGTAAGGCAGGTGTAATGGTGTTTGGTGCCTATAGGCAAGCCCAGACATCAAATCTCAGAACTGGAGGGGGGTTCAGAGATCCTAAAGCATTGGAGATCCAGAGAGAGAGAGCAGAGGAAGATCATAGTGCCACAAGGGAGTCCTTCTGAAGCAACACATTCATATATCACTCTCAAATAAGTTGGAGCAAGCTCATATACCCCAGGCAACTACTTTGGCATATAAAACACTCTTTTAGATTTTCAAGTCCCTTATAAAGTTCCCCCTGTGGAGCGTAATTCCATAACGTGCATGTCTGGCCCGCGGACACATCTAAATAAAAAATGGGCTGCCTTTGAGCCTTCCGCATTCACAGATCTGGATGTGCCCGTGGGTCCGGAATCAGGGAGATGGACGTGTTCAGTATGGCACGTGGAAGCGTTATTCAGCCAACCCGTGTCTGAGACGCGGGTAAACATTTTGGACATCCCCACGCCCACCGTATTCTGTAAAGCTACACGTTTCAGATCCTGCTCGTCCCTGCAATGTAAATGTGGATGCCACACCCCTCAGGAAAAACATGCATCTCCTAAGCTGCTCATCATAGATAGTAGTTTTGCTGATGCACAGTAGACATAAATACCAATGAGAAATGACAGCTGCTGCAACTTAGACCATATATCAGGCCCCCTCATGCCCTGAAAAGTGCTAAGTGAGCTCAGTGCACCCCAATATGGTATATGAGAATGTAATTTTGAATTGTATGTCAGGACATACCTTACATCAAATGGTATGTGGCATTAGGAACTGGCCCCAGTGATTTCTGCCCTGGTCACCTTTACAAACATGCCTTAAACTGTTAGGGATGGACCCTCATCAAGTGCACAAAACACCAAACCAACTTTGCAGTTCCCCAAGGGTGCATAATATTGCTGAGAAACAAATGTCTGCCCTGTTCGTGCCTATGGCCAATAAGTGCACTCATTCTGCTGCTCCGCACTACCGTCCCCTCTTATCTCCCCCTACACTCCTCTCTGGGAACTCCGCTCTTCTGTCAGGTTGTTGTTATCTGTGCCCTTCTACTGACAAACCCAGACAAATCCTTTCAAATTGCTGTTCCTTATGTCTGGAACAAACTACCTGAGTGTGTACATCAGGCTTCGTCTTTGTCCCTTCTCCAGTCCAGGCTGAGCGCTCACCTCATTGCTGCCACTGTTGGATCTGATCCGCCTAAGCTCTATTGTGTTTCTTGACCATTCCCCCTGGATGTATCCTGTCCACAGCTGCTGTCTTGACTAGATTGTAAGCTCCACTGGGCAGGGGCCATCTTTTACGCATGCCTGTGCAACGCCGTATACGCCTTGTAGCGTGATCAGTAGTAGTAGTAGAGCCTTCTGGCTATGGCAACTGAGGCCCACCTATCTGGGTACTGGCATTTCTCACAGCAGCTGCACCACAGTCTAGCCAAGGCCGACAGAATAAACATGGAGGAATTTGGGAACAATCAGAAAATAATTTGAGTTTCAGGGCGAGGACAGTGTGTGGAAGCTGACTGCAGACAAGGACCAATTTGCCTAAATAGGTGATTTACGAGAAGGAAAAATGCTTGCTCTGAAGCTAATCTATATCAATAGAGCAGAACAAGGGGTAGGGGGGAGAAAGCAAGAGGGAACCCAATTAATAAATGTCACCAGCAGTTTTTACCTCTCTGCCTTTTCTGAAACTAAAAATTAGACAATTAAAAAGAATTAAGAAGAAAATATCCCAGCTAAAGTGCCACATGGAAGGAGGGACCTGAAGGGATCCTTCTGATCCACCCGGCCCTTCTCTCTTAAATTATACTACAAGGTTAAGATCCTCAGGTCTTTTCATTAGAAATATTAATCTGGAAGGAATCACCTTATGCTTATATATTTGACATCTAGGGTACAAATAGAATCACTTAAAATATTGCAACAGTTACAATCTGGTGCATTAACTCCATCCACAATTAGCAGATCTAGGGGGAGAGGAAAAATAAGCTGGGTGGGAGAGGGGGAGGAATGCAGAATGTAGGTATAAGCAGAGAACAATCCAATGAGATGCCTAGTAGGGCTGGCCTTAGCAATTGTGGGGCCCAGTTTGGACCATTTTGGTGGGCCTCCTGGATTTAAGATTATTTCAAAATAATATATGCTATTATATTAAAAACAAAACATCTATGCTTATTAGTGTGTAGTTTGATATAAAATGAGTTAAAACAAAACTATACAGTGCCTTCTGAAAGTATTCATCCCCTCGGTGTTTGTCCTGTTTTGTTGCATTACAACCTGGAATTAAAATCGGGGATCGAGCCTCTGGAGCGGGAACCCGGCCTCCCTGCGTGCTGCCCAATCGGGGCAGGCGCTCTTCATTTAAAAACAGAAGCGCCATCCGGCACGGGAACCAGCAGCCTGGCACCATCATCAGCTCTCCCTGCAGGGGATCGAGCCTCCGGAGCGGGAACCCGGCCTCCCTGTGTGCTGCCCAATCGGGGCAGGCGCTCTTCATTTAAAAACAGAAGCGCCATCCGGCGCGGGAACCAGCAGCCCGGCACCATCATCAGCTCTCCCTGCAGGGGGTCGAGCCTCCAGAGTGTGAACCAGGCCTCCCTGCGTGCTGCCCAATCGGGGCAGGCGCTCTTCATTTAAAAACAGAAGCGCCATCCGGCGCGGGAACCAGCAGCCTGGCACCATCATCAGCTCTCCCTGCAGGGGGTCGAGCCTCCAGAGTGTGAACCCGGCCTCCCTGCGTGCTGCCCAATCGGGGCAGGCGCTCTTCATTTAAAAACAGAAGCGCCATCCGGCGCGGGAACCAGCAGCCCGGCACCATCATCAGCTCTCCCTGCAGGGGATCGAGCCTCCGGAGCAGGAATCCGGCCTCCCTGCGTGCTGCCCAATCGGGGCAGGCGCTCTTCATTTAAAAACAGAAGCGCCATCTGGCGCGGGAACCAGCAGCTCGGCACCATCATCAGCTCTCCCTGCAGGGGATCGAGCCTCCGGAGCGGGAACCCGGCCTCCCTGCGTGCTGCCCAATCGGGGCAGGCGCTTTTCATTTAAAAACAGAAGTGCCATCCGGCGCAGGAACTAGCAGCCCGGCACCATCATCAGTTCTCTCTGCAGGGGATCGAGCCTCTGGAGCGGGAACCCGGCCTCCCTGCGTGCTGCCCAATCGGGGCAGGTGCTCTTCATTTAAAAACAGAAGCGCCATCCGGCGCGCCCACGCCTGGCGGGCCCGCGCTTGAGGACCTCACCAGAGGGCCCTTTGGTGTGGCCCTTAGGCAGTGGCCAGCTTAAGTCAACCGCCAAAAGTGAAGTTCCTCCGCGGCAAACCCTGCTCAGCAACAACCCCTGCGGTGAAGTTCCTCCGCGGCAAACCCTGCTCAGCTAACGACAGACATGACAAATCTACCCTACGCGTACCATTCCAGAAGAAAATTGCATCAGTGACTCGAACTCCCATCTCTCCAACTAATTGTCTTCTACCTGCCTACTTGCTGCAAGTATACCAACCAATTATATCCAATTGTGATTATTAGTCCTTTACTTTCCCAACAGTAGCGTCCTGTTACCACTTATACGAGTCTTTGTTACATTTGTTGCTACTATTTGTAACTCTGTTACCACATATATGAATCTTGGTTACAATTTTTTCTACTATTTGTAACTCTGTTACCCATACTCTACTTTACTGCTACCACTGCCTGATAATTGCTTGCATTGTCATTTTATCCAGCTGTATCTTTGCAAGTGTCTCTCCCACCACTATAGCCAGTACACTGTTATATAGAACGATGCATACACTCTTAGCCATAGCCAGCATATATCTCATTTCAGCATTGCCTAGCTGGTCAAACGCCTTCAACCCGAGTACCAACTCCATACCAATACTGCGAAATACCTGGAAGGACTGGGCAAACAAGACCCATACATCTTCATCAGACACCATCCGCCCAAATCATCCCCATCTGATCCATATTGCCCTCCAACACATCAAAAAGCCTCTGATAGCAAAACACCATCACCGAAGACCATTGAAATGCTCCCTCATCAACGCCAGATCAATTCGTAAAAAATGGCCAGTGATCACCGACCTAATAAACCACTACAACCTTGACATCCTGTTGGTTACAGAAACCTGGTTGTCAGACTGCGACAATGTCATTATCAACCAGTTGTTACCCCCTCATTTCTCACTCCATACATGCCATAGACCCAACCAAAGAGGAGGTGGAGCACTCATCCTTGTGAAAAATGAACTTCAATTTCAGCTGAGCACCACCACCAATACAACCCATCTCAACATGTTATCTATCTCCAATGACACCTGTTCAATCATTCTAGTTTACAGATCCCCGACAACTTCGGCAGAAGACCTATCAACCATAATAGACCTCGCTTGCAACACGGACAAATCTCGATCACCAAGCTGGCTAATGGGTGATTTCAATCTCCCAACTCTACAAGATTCACAAACCTCAGCATTTCTCGAAGCACTTGCTGACCTCGGACTCAGTCAGATAGTCAGAGCACCAACACATGTGAAGGGAAATACTCTGGACCTAATATTCGTCCCTCGATCCATCATTGAAGCTAACTACGACGTCGCAATAACTATAACACCAGTACCATGGTCTGACCACAGCTTGATCAGATTCCAATTACCCACCTAACCTAACAATCAAAACACCAACTCCATCCCTCCCAAGCCACCAGTGAGAAGATTTCGCTCCTTCAACAAAGATGAGATACTAAAGAAAGTCCTTCCTCACCTAAGCTCCTCAGACTCCGATCTCGACAATCTGATCAACACCTGGAATGACACCCTCAGAACTAGCTCACAACTCCCTGACACAAACAGAAGAACCAAGAACCGTACACATGTAGCATGGTACTCGAACGAATTGCGCTCATCACTTCTCCATCTAAGAAAACTCGAGCGACGCTGGCGTCGGTCCCGCTCCATCGAAGCACACACAATATACTGCTCACACTTAGAGAAGCATCGCCAAGAAATAGCGGAGAGAAGAAAGCAGTTTCACACAGACCTCCTGATGCGATCAATAAGCAAGCACCACGACTTATTCAACATAGTAAAGACGCTAGCACGAGAACCAACCCCAGAACAAACACATGCAATCCAACCCCAGGACTATGCTAATTATCTAAAATCTAAAATGATTCAGACGGCCAAATCCTCCAATCCAGCTAGACTCTCCCAACCACCCAAGGCGCCGCATCATCCCCACTGACCAAATTCAACATATTGTCACTCAAAGAGATTGAAAACATCATCACCTCCATCAATGCTACCACTGCACCAAATGATCCTTGCCCAGCATCTTGGATTAGAGAACTCCGCAGCGAACTTAGCCCCTCCTTAAATAAAATCCTGGAACAATCATTTACAAAAGGAACATTCCCACAAAGTCTAAAGCATACCTCCATCAGACCACTGCTGAAGAACAGTAAACTGGATCCGCTAAAAGTCGAATCATACAGACCAATATCCAGCATCCCCCTACTAGCCAAAATAATTGAAAAGGTAGTACAACACCAAATCCAGCAACACATTGACACTGAAGCCCCCCTGGACCCTTCTCAACATGGTTTCAGGGAAGCGCACAGTGTGGAGACTCGTCACCCTCTTCAACACCATAATCACTGGCATAGACAACACCAGACAAGGCTTTGTCCTTATATTCATGGACATCTCAGCTGCATTTGACTCTGTGAGTCACCAGATCCTTATTGAACGCCTTGAAGAAAAAGGTATCCAAGGCTCAGCACTGAGCTGGTGTAAATCCTACCTTTCCGATAGATTTATTTATTTAGTATACATTTGTATACCGCTACTTCCAGCGATCAGCAGCGGTTTTTGCAACCATAACATCTGTCCCATTTCTACAGCACCAAGGAGTACCTCAAGGATCTTCACTATCTGCATTATTGTTTAATATTTACATTCAACCCATCTGTGACCTAATGCGCTCCTTCAATGTATCCTGCTTAGCATATGCTGATGATATTCTCCTTTATATGCCTTTCATGACAGATCAACCTGATTTTACCCCGCTGATAAACTGCTTCAACGCAGTTGCAGAATGGCTCCTCACACAGAACTATAGAATCAACCACAGCAAGTCTGATGTAATTTTCATAATGAAGAACCAGGACTTCGCACCCCCACCCACACTAAAGGTAAACGGCACAGAACTAACAGCCAAATCTATCATCAGATACCTAGACATCACCCTCGACCATAAAATGGACATGAAGGCACATATAAAAAAACACAACAAAATCAATCTACCACAAGATAAGGACTCTTCGTCACTTACGACCACTGCTTGAGTATACAGACTTCTGAACAATCTACCAAGCTTTGGTGATGCCCCACATCGACTTTGCAAACGCAATCCTATACGGTCTCCCACAAACAACCCTAAACCCTCTTCAACTGGCAATGAACACAGCAGCCAGAGTGCTAGAAGGAATATCGAAGACCGACCACATCACACCAATCCTGAAAAGGCTCCACTGGTTACCTCTCCAAGCTAGAACCCTATATAAGAATATCATCATGACCTTCAAAGCCCTAAACAATCAGTCCCCCTTAACCATCACTGAATTGATACATACCTCAGCTCTTATTAGAAGTAGAAGATCCATAGCAGTAAACACTTTAACAGTCCCGAAAGAATCAACAAGATGCAAAAAGTCAACAACCAACAGAGCCTTCTGCTTCTATGCCCCGAAAGCCTGGAACTCCCTCCCCCCGACATCAGAGCTGTTACAGACCTAACCCAACTTAGGCCCTAAAACATCACCTATTCACCAGATACTTCCCGGCTTAGTCCCGACAAGAAATTACCCTCATGATGTATATAATGTAGATACTTATTGTATAACTCTTGTTAATCTACCCTGTTATCCAAGTTTCCAATCCCTGTTCAAATGTAAATGCATCTCAGTGACCCTGAAATGCATATGTTATGTTTTGATGTAAACCGCACTGATGTCAATAGCGCGGTAAAGAAATACTAAATAAATAAAATAAATAAATAAAATAAAATGGAGATTTGGGAGTTAGCACATGTGATTTACATAACATACCTACCACTTTGAAGGTGCAATATGGCCTTTATTATGACACAAACAATAATTAAGACAAAATAAAAACAGAAATCAGGAGTGTGCATATGTATTCTCCCTCCCCCCTCCCCCTAAGTCAACAATTTGTAGTTACCTTTAGCTGCAATTACAGCTGCAAGTCTCTTGGGGTATGTTTCTGTTAGCTTAGCATATCTAAACAATGGCACTTTCACCCATTTCTCAAGGCAAAACTGCTCCAACTCCTTCAAGTTAGATGGGTTGCGTTGATGTACAGCAATCTTCAAATCATGCCACAGATTCTCAATTGGATTGAGGTCTGGTCTTTGAGTAGGCCATTCCAAGACATTTAAATGTTTCCCTTTAAGCCACTCCAGTGTAGCTTTAGCAGTATGTTTAGGTCATTGTCCTGCTGAAAGGTAAACCTTCACCCAGTCTCAAATCTCTGGAAGACTGAAACAGGTTTTCTTCAAGAATTGCTCTATATTTAGTGCCATCCATCGTTCCTTCACTACTACTACTAAGCATTTGTATAGCGCTACAAGACATATAATCCTGATCAGTTTTCCTGCCTGCCAGTGAAAAACATCCCCACAGCATGCTGCTGCTACCACCATGTTTCACTGTGGGAATGGTGTTCTCGGGGTGATGGGAAGTTCTTGGGGTGATGGCCAAAAGTTCAATTTTCATCTCATCTGAGCAGAGAACCTTCTTCCATGTGTTTGGGGGGTCCACCACATGCTGTTGTGCAAACTCCAAATGTGTTTTCTTATTTCTTTCTTTAAGCAATGGCTTTTTTTCTGGCCACTCTTGCATGAAGCCCCGTTCTGTGGAGTGTTTATTTTATTTTTATTTATTTTATTTAGCATATATTTATATACCGCTACTTCCAGCGATCAGGAGCGGTTTGATTAGGTAAACAGGGAGAGTCAGATCAATTGACAAATTTCAAAATTTACAGCGTGATTTACAAAGGTTGTCTGATAGATTGTCAGACCAATGCCAGGAATTTTCAATAAACGGGGAAAATATGATTCAAGGGATATTCACAGCATACATGTATAGGTGGGGGAGAGGGAGATATTTACATATATACATTTTATGCTTGTTACATTCAGGAGCATAAGATTTTTTACATTTGATGAAATTTTGTTGGAGCAGATACTGGGTGGAGAGTGTTGTTGTTCAGGATATGTTGTAGGCCTGTTGAAATAAATATGTCTTCAGTTTTTTTCGGAAAGCCATCAGGTCGTTGATTGAGCGCAACTCAGGCGGGAGTTGGTTCCAGAGTGAGGGGGCAGTGTAGGAGTATGCCCTGTTGCTTGTGGTTGTTTTAGCTGATCTTATACTTATTGGTACCTGGAGGTTGTTTATGGCGGTAGTTCTCCTATTTCTGTTGGCAGGTTGCAAGTTGATTAGGTTGGTGAGGAAGGTTGTTGCCAGGTTATGGATGAGTTTAAATGTAGTCACTAGGGTTTTGTATTTTATCCGAGCTATAATGGGGAGCCAATGTAGTTCGACTAGTACTGGCGTGATGCTCTCTGCCACGCCTGTTTTAGTGATGATTCTGGCTGCGACGTTCTGTGCCATCTGGAGTATATTTAGGGTTTTTTTTGGAAGGCCCTGTAGTATTGCATTACAGTAGTCGAAATGGGGTATGATGAGGGCTTGAGCCACTGTCCTGAAATCGGTAGCTTCAATGATGTTCCTTAGTGGTTGTATGACCCGGAGTTTGTAGAAAATGGCCCTGTTTACTAAGCGGAGGTGTTTTGCCATCTTTAGTTCGTTATCAAGTGTTACTCCGAGGTATTTTATTTCATTCTTTGTGTGGTAAGTATGTTCGCATAGGGAGATTGTAGCTGGTGGGTCGAACTCAGGTTTTCTTGAGATGTACATGACTTCGGTTTTTTTATGGTTTATGGTCATGTTGTTTCGTTGAAGCCATGTCTGCATCTCTTTTATGCATTCTTCCAGCTGGGCGTAGTTTGGCTTAAAGTGGTCCTATGGACAGATACTCCCATCTCCGCTGTGGATCTTTGCAGCTCCTTCAGTGTTATCCTTGGTGTCTTTGTGGCATCTCTGATTAATGCTCTCCTTGCCTGGTCTGTGAGTTCTGGTAGGCAGCCTTCTCTTGTCAGGTTTGTAGTGGTGCCATATTCTTTCCATTTTGTTATAATGGATTTAATGGTGGTCCGTGGGATTTTCAAAATTTGGGATATATTTTTAGAACCCAGCCCTGATCTATACTTCTCCACAACTTTGTCTCTGACCTGTTTGGCGTGCTCCTTGGTCTTCACGTTGCTTGCTTAGTGGTGTTGGAGAATGAGGGGCCTTTCAGTTTTTACTTACTTTTTTATATATACTGTCGCCACCTCCTGGCCGGGCGTATAGCCGGGCAGCAGGAGAGTGTCGCCTTGTTGCCCCTTGAATAAGGTTCACCAATATGGCCGCCAGCCAGGGCTGCTGGGTACTGTAGTTTACTTATTCTATCAGGCAAAGTAGTGTGACCACAAGTGGTTAGGCGAAAACAGAGAATATTTTATTTCCTTGGGAGTTTTCCCCCTCGCATCAAATTTAACAGTGCTGAACTCAAAAATGGATTCTTCTCCAAAAACAAAGAATAAAGCTCACAAGTTGTATTCACAGGTAGGTCAGTTTAAGCAGTTAACTTTGACACCGGAATTAGCTTCCAAAGCTCAGGCTGTAAACTTTCTTTAAAACCAAGTTTCTTTCACAGGAAGACTGTTTCTCTCACAGCTTCCTCAACCTACAGACAGCTTCAAAATGTCCATTAAGTTTCATTTCACTTCCAGGCATATAGGAGAAACAGCTTGGCTTAAAACCTCCAGTTATTTTCCTTTGCTGTATCTCTCATTCAAACAAGCTTCATTACTTTAAACATTCATTCATTCACGTGTGCTTTAGGCTTGTCAGACGGCTGCCTAGGGTGAGAACTTACACAATCTTGACGATGCATATATTCATATGATTCTTGCAAGGTATTGTGGGTA
This sequence comes from Ichthyophis bannanicus, assembly GCA_033557465.1. Lineage (NCBI taxonomy): Eukaryota > Metazoa > Chordata > Amphibia > Gymnophiona > Ichthyophiidae > Ichthyophis > Ichthyophis bannanicus. The sequence continues at coordinate 121,387,134 of CM066050.1, read as the reverse complement.
TTGTAGTTCATTCACTCCCAAACACAGCTGATGACAATAATTTGAGTTGTGAAACCAAGTGGTAAGATCAATAAAATACTTCTTTTATTGATGGGGTTTAATTCACCCAGCACATGTATGCTTGATAGCACTATAAATGAGGTTACTTGCTTGCAGTGTTTAAAATGGATAACAAAAAGTCACAAAGTAAACCAGAAACAACCTTCAGCTTGTCAGGCAATTAGCTAATGTTTTCTTAGCAAATAATTACCAAATACAAAGGCACAAAGAAAAGAATAAACTTTGCTGGTTAGGTTAACTTCTGCTTATTTTCCACGCAGATCTCAGCAGTGATTCTCCCTTGCTCACACACACAATCAGGTGCAGCCCTAATTACTATCCATGGACCAGCTGAAAGCCTTTAGCTGGCTGGCTGCTACTGTGTGAGCTCAAATCCTGCTTTAAGAGCTGTTTGCAGTGGAAATAAAGAACAAAGTTAGGTTTCTTTGTGATGGCTGATGTGTTTGCTCACGGAAAACTAGCAATAACATTTAGATAGAGAACAGTCCATATAAACTGTATTTTCATCTGCTGTATCAATCAGCATATGGTCACTATCATACATTGGCACAGACGAGTCTTTCAATAAGGCACTATCATGAGAATGCTTATTCCCTTGCTGCCATTCTCTATTATAGATAGGGTCTGGATCAGTGTTCATACCTGAGCCTCTCCTGCTATCATTATTCCTCTCTGTATAGCCTGGCCAATATGTAACCCAATTCTGATGTCCAGCCTTCCAATCTTGATCCCTGGACACTGGATCTCCTCTCACATACCTTCTGGCCTTGGTCTGAAAGTCCCTTCCACATGCAGTCTTCTCTCTTCCAGGTGGCCACTGGTGATTCCTATCTCTGCCACTCCATTCCTCTGGCTGAATCCAGTCCAATGGACTCTGCTGGCTTTTGGAATACCTCCCAGTATGAGTACTGCCTTGGAATCTCCCAGACCTTCCAATGGCCTTTCTTCTCTTCCTTCCAGAGAGTTTCCTTCTCTCTCTATCTGCTTGGCTTGGCTTCTGTTTCTCCAGGTGATACTGGTGCTTGTAGCCGTTGCTGAAGCTCTCCCTCAAGCTCTTTCTGTGGCTTTTGCTGAAGCTGTTCTTGAAGTTCTCCCTGAAGCTGTTATCTGAAGAATAATCTCTATTCTTATTCTTTCCTAATGTGTGCTGCTCCCTAACACAGTGCAGCTGTCTTGAATCAGGCCCTGCCCTTTGAGATGAGTGCTTAGGGATTACCTCATAGCTCTCTTGATTGCACACACATTTTCTCACTTCAGCCCCTCTCATGGCTGCTGGAAACCTGGTGCATTCTGGGACTGGTAGTCTTTTATGTGAAAACTCTGTTTTCTTGCTTCTACCAGAACTGACAGGTTGCTTGTTCAGAGTCACATCATCTTTTCTATAGCTCCTACCTGAGCTATGATAAGCTTCCTTATCACAGGCTTCAGCACACCTCGAGCTTGTTTGCCCTACAAAATGAGCATTGTATTTCTTCAGGCTCATTATAATAAGATTCTACTTCCATCTCCTCTACAGATTCATTGCAGCAGTTCTCAGAGGGTACCTGGTCGTAGAGCTTACTACTCTGCTTCTGCAGCAATTCATTTAATTTTTCTAGCAATAGTTTCTTCTGCTCTATTTCTTCAGAGGGACTTAGATTAGGGAATGCAGACAAGCTATTCTCTCTACTTTTACAGCTTAGCTGGCTAGCTGAGTTACTTCCTCCAGTAGGAACTAACTCCTTCAACTTTCTCTTATGCAGGGACTCTGGAACATACACTTGCCTGAACTCTGGGCCTCTTAGTTGTTCCCCTCCTTCCTGCTCAAAGCCATGCTGCCTTCTCTCTTCAAACGCTTGCCTTCCTCGTGGCAATTTCCCTGTTAGCTGTGTCTGCCTTGGACCTGTTGCTCCTAGATCCCACAGCTCATCTCTGCTTGTAGTTCCAGCTCTGCTCGAGCCTCCCAAGGCTCCTCTGCTGCTTCCTGGAGCTCCTCTCGAGACTCCTTTCCTTGCACTCGTGCCTGTTCTCGTGCCAGCTCTTTCTGTTCCACTGCCGATTCTAACTGACTGCTCAAACTCAGCGGTTTTAAACTGATCTTTCTTAGGGACCACACCCTTCTCCCAGCACACGTGGGAGCTGCTAGGATTCCACCTAGCTCTGACGTGCTGACGTGGGCGGGGCTTGATGCTGGCTGCACTCTGACTCAGAGTTTCTTGGTTACTAGGGAAACCCTGAATGCTAGCATTTTTAAAGGAACAGGGTTCACTTTTCTGCCATTCCATTTCCTCTGAACTGCCTTCGTCATCACAATACAAGGTATTTTATTGTCATTCCACTTCAGCAATTTGAACTATATTGTTAGGTCCATTATCTAACATCCAAATGAACCTCCATTTTCATTCCAAGTTGTAATGTGACAAAACAGGACAAAAACTGAGGGGATGAATACTTTCACAAGGCTCTGTACATAGGGGATGTTTATCAACTCCACACAACAAATGTGAGAAGTTGATGCCTGCCATGTGCCATGTGGGTGAGGTAGAGAGGATGAGATACACAGGGCCAATGCAAGGATATAAGGTGCCCTAGGTAAACCTCATTCCAGGTGCCCCTCTGCTGCCTGCCCCCATCCCCATTATCACCACTGCCGTTCCCATGCAAACAGGAATTCTGCATCGGAGGGGCAGGAGCAGAAAGAGCACTGCAGTGCCAGAGGATTTGCTAAGTACTACGAAGCTGTTTCAAGTCAGGGTCCCTGTTGCTGGTCCCAGAGACAGGCAGTAGCAGTGGCAATGGGCCACCCTCGCACCATTGTCACTCCAGGTGACAACCTAGTTCCCCTAATGGTAGAGTTCTTCTGAGCTGCAATGTCCAAAAAGTGATCTTAATCTACATCATTTTTGTTGGCAGATGGTAGAGCACTGAACTTTTGTTTTTGGTTACATATGTCAGACGGCTGCCTGGGTGAGAATCTTCACAGTCTTGGCAAGTGCATATATCTATATGATTTGCAAGGGATTGTGGGCAATGCAGTTCATTCACACCAGACACAGCTGCTCACAATAATTAGTTGTGCTTTTGGGTAAAGCCAATAAGATATTTATTTATGGGGTTATTTCTCCCAACACAGATATGCTTGGTAGCACATAAATCAGGTTACTTGCTTTCAGTGTTAAACTTGGAAAAAACAAAATAAGGAAAACAACATTTTAACTTATCAGGCAATCAAAAGCAAAAGAAATAAGACCTGGTTGATAACAAACTGGTCTTTTCTGTAGGCTTAGTTAATATCCTCTTAGCAAGTATCAAACAACAAACCAAAAGCCACAAAGAAAGAAAAAAAACTGTTCTTTTCAGGTTAACTTCTTATATCTTCCCACATAGATTCAGAAGTGATTCTCTCCTAGCTCACAAGCAATTAGGTAAGGCTCAATTGCTAGCAGTTATCCAGCTGAAACCCCTTAGCTGGCTTGCTTTCTACTGCGTGGGTCAAATCCTGCTTCAGGAGCTTTCCTGAGTAGATTAAAGAACAAGTTTGTATTTCTTTGTGATGGTTGCTGTACTTTATAACAGAAAGTTACCAAAGGAGTTTAGACAGAGAGCAGTCCATGTAAACAGAATCTTCATCTGCTATCATTTCCCCTTCTTCAACAAGCATGGGTTCAATATCATGGATTGGCACAGATGAATCTCTCAATGGAGCACTTTGAGGAGAATACTTGTTTCCCTGCTGTCTTTCAAGGTTATAGCTAGGGCATAGATCAGTGTTCATACCTGAGCTTCCATTGCTGTTAGAGTTCCTCTCTATATAGCCTGGCCAGTATGTAGTCCAGTTCTTATGTCCAGCCTTCCAATCCGGATCCCTGGACACTGGATCACTCTTCACATACCTTCTGGCACGGGTCTTAGGGTCCCTTCCACGTGTAGCCATCTCTCTCACAGGTACCGTCTGGAGATTCCTAGCTCTGCAGCACCATTCCTCTGGCTTTCCCCAGTCCAATGGTGTATGCTGGCCCTTGGAATGCCTCCCAGCATATGTACTGTTCTGGACTCTTCTAGACCTCTTAAAGGCTTTTCTCCTCTTTCTTCCAAAGGGTTTCTTTCCCTCTCTGTCCGTCCAGTTTGGCTTCTGCTTCTGATGATCCTCCTGACGATGAAGATGATCAAGCTCAAGCTGATTCTCAGGATAAGGATAATTCTCTGTAGAATAAACTCTACCTTTATTCTGCTTAGATGAGTGCTCCTCCCTAATACAGCGCAGCTGTGCTGAATCAGGCCCTGCCCTTTGAGATGAGTGCTTAGGGATTACCTCATAGCCCTCCTGATTGAACACACGTTTCCCCACTTCAGCTCCTCTAATGGCTGTTGGAAACCTGGTGCATTCTGGGACTGGTAGTCTTTTATGGGAAAATTCTGTTTTCTTATTTCTATCAGAACTGACAGGTTGCTTGTTCAGAGTCACTTCACCTTTTCTATAGCTCCTTCCTGAGCTATGATAAGCTTCCTTATCACACATAATTATACATTTTGTTTTCTGCCTTAAGATCATAAGAAATGCCATACTGGGTCAGACCATGGTCCATCAAGTCCAGTATCCTGTTTCCAACAGTGGCCAATCCAGGTCACAAGTACCTGGCCGGTTCCCAAAATGGTACACAGATACCACAGTGTTTATCCCAGGTCCCCTTAATAATTGTTTATGGACTTTTTCTCCAGGAACTTGTCCAAACCTTTTTTTAAACCCAACTACATTAACTGCTTTTACTACATCATACGGTAACGAATTCCAGAGTTTGATTGCTCATTGAGTGAAAAATATATTTTCTCTTATTAGTCCTAAATGGGCTACATTGTAGTTTCATTGAATGTCCCCTGGTCTTTCTACTTTTTGAAGGAGTAAACAACTGATCTACCTTTACCCATTTCACTCCAATCATTAAGTTATAGACTTCTAACATATCTCCCCTCAGCTATCCCTTTTCAAAGTTGAAGAGCCCTAAACGTTTAAGCCTTTCCTCATAGGGGTATCATTCCACCCTCTTTACTATTTTGGTGGCTCTTCTCTGTACCTTTTCTAATTCTGCTATATCCTTTTTAAGGTATGGCAACCAGAATTGCACACACTATTCAAGTAGTGGTTGCACCATGGAATGATACAGGGCATTATAATATCCTTTGTTTTATTCTCCATTCCTTTCCTTATGATTCTTTGCATTCTATTTGCTTTCTTGGCCGCCATTGCACACTGGACAGGTTTCAATGTATCTTCCACAATGAAGCCTAAATCCTTTTCCTGGGTGGTGATTCCTAATGTGGAACCTTGCATCATGTAACCATAGTTTGGGTTGTTCTTCCCTAAGTGCATAATTTTCTACTTGTCCACATTACATTTCATCTGCCATTTGGATGTCCAATCTTCCAATTTATCAAGGTCGTCTTGCAATTTTTCATAATCCTCTTGTGTTTTAATAATTTTTAGTAATTTTGTGTCATCTGCAAATTTGACTACCTCACTTATTATTCCCATTTCCAAGTCCTTTATGAAGATGTTAAAAAGTAGCAAGCCTCTGGTACTATTACTACTACTGAACATTTGTATAGTGCCGCAAGACGTATGCAGCACTGCACAGACACATGTAAAAGATGGTCACTGTTTATCAGAGCTTAAAATCTAGTCAAGACAGGCAACACAGTAGCTGAGACATGGGATACATTTAGGGGGAATGATAAGGAAGCACAAAGGAGATCAGGTGAGTCAAGATCCGAAAGCAGCAGCAAAGAGGTGAGTTTCCAGCCTGGATTTGAAAAAGGTCAGAGAAGGCGCCTGACGCACAGACTCAGGTAGTTTGTTCCAGACATAAGGAGCAGCAAGATGAAAGAAGCGAAGTCTGAAGTTGGCACTAGAAGCAAAGGACACAGATAGAAGCAAGAGCAGAGTTCCGGAGGAGGGTGTAGGGAGAGATAAGAGAGTAGTGAGGAGCTGCAGAGTGAATGCAGCAGGAGAAGTTTGAATTGGATGCAGAAACGGATAGGAAGCCAATGAAGTGACTTGAGAAGAGGTGTAATATGAGCATGACGAGGCTGGCAGAAGATTAGCCACACAGAGAGTGTTGAACAGATTGAAGGGGAGAGAGGTGATTCAGAACGAGACCAGCAAGGAGTAGGTTACACTAGTCCAGGCGGGAGGTGACTAAGGAGTAGATAAGTGTCTTAGTAGTATGTTCAGAAAGGAATGGGCGAATGTTGTTGACGTTGTAGAGAAAGAAACGACAGGTTTTAGCTATCAGTTGTATGTGTGTGGAGAAGGAGAGAGAGGAGTCAAAGACAACCCCAAGTTTGCAAGCCGAACCCAGCACAGATCCCTGGGGTAAGAAACATATAAACATGATGGCAGAAAAGACCACATGGCCTAGTCTGCCCTTCCATATCAACCACTACAACAGTCCCCTTTTTTCCTATAGAGATACTCTGTGTTTGTCCCATGCTTTTTGAATTCAGATACTGTTTTCATCTCTACCACCTCCACTGGGAGACTATTCCACGCATCTACCACTCTTTCCATAAAGAAATATTTCTGCACATTACTCCTGAGTCTATCCCCTTTCACCCTCATCCTATGTCCCCTCCAGATACGTTATATCAACTGTCTCACCTTTATGTACCTGTCTATTCACACCTTCAAAAAAATATAACAGATTAGTAAGACAAGACTTTGCTTTACTAAATCCATGTTGGCTTTCAAGAGACACAGCATAAACTACCACATATACGTGGACGACATCATGTTGTTCACCCCACTTAACATATTAGACCCCAACTTTGACAAGCTAGCAACATGCCTATCTGAAGCAGAACTATGGCTTCGTTCACAGAATATGTACATCAATCTCAAAAAGACGGAAGTACTATTCACCTCAAGAAACCCTAATTTCACCCCACAACCAGTTATCAATCTACAGAATTTCACCCTCCCAGTGAAGCAGGACATAAAATACTTAGGAGTCATACTCGACAAGACTTAGTCTATCTTCGCACATAAAATAAACCTCCAAAGCAATCTTCTTCAAACTCAGGTCCTTACAACATCTAAGACCACTCTTAGACAAGGATGACTTAAGAACATAAGAACATAAGATATGCCATACTGGGTCAGACCAAGGTCCATCAAGCCCAGTATCTTGTTTCCAACAGTGGCCAATCTAGGTCATATGTACCTAGCAGTTTCCCCAAAAGACACAGTTCTGCAATGCTTGTACTAGGTCAAGCATTGATATCCTGGGTCCCTTCTTAATAATGGTTTATGGACCTTTCCTCCAGGAACTTGTCCAAACATTTTTTAAACCCAGCTACACTAACAGCCTTTACTACATCCTCCGGTAACAAATTCCAAAGTTTGATTACACATTGAGTGAAAAAATTATTTTCTTTTATTAGTCTTAAATAGTTTACCCTGTAGCTTCATTGCATGTCCCCTAGTCTTCCTATATTCTGATAACGCAAACAGTCGATCTACGTTTACCCGTTCCACTTCGTTCATTAATTTATAGACTTCTATCATATCTCCCCTCAGCCGTCTCTTTTCCAGGTTAAAGAGCCCTAACCTTTTTATCCTTTCTTCATAGGAGTATCCTTCCAACCCCTTTACCATTTTGGTGGCTCTTCTCTGAACCTTTTCTAATAACGCTATATCCTTTTTAAGATACGGTGACCAGAATTGCACACAATATTCAAGGTGCGATCTCACCATGAAACGGTATAGAGGCATTATAATATCTTTTGTTTTATTTTCCATTCCTTTCCTTATGATACCTAGCATTCTGTTTGCTCTCTTGGCTGCCGCTGCACACTGGGCCGAGGGTTTTAATATGTTATCCACAATGACGCCTAAATCTTTTTCCTGGGTGGTGGTTCCTAATGTGGAACCTTGCATCGTGTAACCATAGTTTGGGTTGTTCTTCCCTAGGTGCATAACTTTGCACTTGTCCACATTAAATTTCATCTGCCATTTTGATGCCCAGTCTTCCAATTTATCAAGATCCTCTTGCAATTTTCCACAATCCTCTTGGGTTTTAACAACTTTAAATAGTTTTGTGTCATCTGCAAATTTGATAACATCACTCGTTATTCCACTTTCCAGGTCATTTATGAATATGTCAAAAAGCAGCGGACCCAGCACAGATCCCTGGGGTACACCATTATTCACCTTTCTCCATTGGGAAAATTGGCCATTTAGCCCAACCCTCTGCTTTCTGTCTTTTAACCAGTTCTTGATCCACAATAGTACACTGCCTCCTATCCCATGACTCTTTAGTTTTGCCAAAAGTCTCTCATGAGGGACCTTGTCAAAGGCTTTCTAAAAGTCCAGATACACTATATCAACCGACTCACCTTTGTCCACCTGTTTATTCACACTTTCAAAAAAACATAACAGATTAGTAAGACAAGATCTTCCTTGTCTAAAGCCATGTTGGCTGTCTCCCATTAGGCCATGACTATCTACATGCTGAGTAATTTTATTCTTTATGATGGTTTCTACCATTTTTCCCGGTACTGACGTGAGGCTCACCGGTCTGTAGTTTCCCGGATCACCCCTGGAACCCTTTTTAAAAATTGGTGTTACATTGGCGATCCTCCAATCTTCAGGTATTAGAGATGATTTTAATGATGGTTCACAGATTACTAATAGCAGGTCTGCAATCTCATATTTCAGTTCTTTCAACACCCTTGGATGTATACCATCTGGCCCAGGTGATTTGCTACTCTTCAGGTTATTTAATAGTTGTAAGACATCTTCCCAATGTATCGATATTTCCTTCAATTCTTCCGCACCTTTAAATACCACTTCAGTCATGGGTAACATCCCTACATCTTCCTCAGTAAAGACCGAAGCAAAGAATTCATTCAGTCTCTCTGCTATCGCCTTGTTGCCTCTTAGTGCCCCTTTAACTCCTCTGTCATCTAATGGTCCAAGGACAGTGGCCCAAACACTAATACTGCCCCATCTAGACTACTGCAATGGGATATTCCAAGGCATAACAAAAAAAAAACCTGAACACACTCCAAATGGCTCAGAATGTTGCAGCCCGTATAATTGCTAAAGCCAAGCTATCTGACCATATTTCTCCTATCCTCTACACTCTCCATTGGCTCCCTGTTGCTAGCAGGATTCAATATAAAACCAAAGTGACTACTTTCAAATTAATCAACAAAATTGCACCGTCACATCTATCTACCAGGATACAAAGCCCCCTGGAAAACAGAATAAGAAGAAGGAAGAACCTTAATACTATATTAGTACCTGACGAAATCAGAAAATCAAAACAGATAACGAGTAAAAAGTGCCTTTTCCTATGTTGCACCGATACAATGGAACAAACTTCCAGTTCATCTAAGGGAGACCACAGACCTACAAATATTCTGAAAGGACCTTAAAACATACCTATTGACACAACACTACTATAACAAAGACTATCCTGTAGAAGAGACCACCCAGTTTCAGTCGGTCCATACCAACTAACTCCTACTATATAATGGCACCCTGAATCTACTTCAGTTCAGACACTGGTATAATGGCACCCTGAACCTACTTCAATTCAGACACTGGTATTCTCACTCCCCATTCAAAATGTATATGTCACTGTACATACATTTCGGAGGGGACTTAAGTTGTAAATAATAGTTATAATAAATAGCCGCAGTAATGTATATAGTTAATACTCAGTTATGTTCAACTGTTCTTGTAATGTTATAATGATCAGAAGTTCAATGTATGTTATCTGTTGTTCATTGTAAACCGCCCCTGATCTTTGGAAGGGGCGGTATATAAAAGTTTAGAAATAAATAAATAAAATTAAACCATGACTATCTTCATGTCCTGTAATTTTTTTTCTTTATATTGGTTTCTACCATTTTGCCCAGGACTGACGTCAGGCTCACCAGTCTCTAGTTCCTGGATCACCCCTGGAACCGTTTTAAAAATTGGCGTTACACTGGCCAATCTTCAGTTTTCAGATACTACTAATAGCAGGTCCGCAATCTCATATTTCAGTTCTTTCAACACCCTCAGATGTATGCTATTTGGTCTAGGTGATTTGCTACTCTTCAGTTTATCAAATAGTTGTAATACATTTTCCTGGTTTATCAATATTTCTTTCAATTCTTCTGATACATGAACTTTAAATACCATTTCTGGAATGGGTAACCTCCCTACATCTTCTTCAGTAAAAAAGATCAAAGCAAAGAATTCGGTCTCTCTGCTATGGCTATGATCTCCCTTAGTGCCCCTTTTATCCCTGTATCATCTAATGGTCCAAATGATTCTCTCACGGGTTTATTGCTACAAATGTACTTGAAAAAGTTCTTATTACGTGTTTTTGCTTCCACGGCAAGCTTTTCTTCAAATTCTCTCTTTGCGTGCCTTATCAATGCCTTGCATCTAACTTGCCAGTGCTTATGTTGTTTCCCATTTTCATCGTTTGGCTTCTTTTTCCATTTCCTTTTTTGGCTACAACAGCATCTCTGACCTCACCTTTAAACCATGCTGGCAGTTTGTTGGCCTTCCTTCCACGTTTCGTAAAGCGTGGAGTACATTTGGTCTGGGCTTCCATGATAGTATTTTTCAACAACACCCATGCTTGATGCAAATCTTTAACCTTTGCAGCTGCTCCTTTTAAATTTTTAAAAACTATTTTCCTCATTTTATCATAGTCTCCATTTTGAAAGTTATCCCTCCATTTATTAAATCAAATGCAACCATACTATGATCACTTTTGCCAATTTGCGCTCTATTGCACCAGATCTTGTGTTCCACTAATGACTAGGTCCAAAATGGATTCCCCTCCTGTCAGTTCATGAACCAGCTGCTCCAAGAAGCAGTTATTTATTTCATCCAAAAGCTTTATTTCCCGTGCATGTCCTGCTCTGACAATGACCCAGTTGATACCAGGGTAATTTAAATCATCCATTATTACTGTGTTGTAATTTTTGTTAGCTTCCCTGCTTTCTTTTAGCATTTCATTATCAATTTGTTCATTCTGGCCAGTGTGATAAGGAAGCTTATCATAGCTCAGGAAGGGGCTATAGAAAAGGTGAAGTGTCTCTGAACAAGCAACCTGTCAGTGCTGGTAGAAATGAGAAAACAGAATTTTGCCATAAAAGACTACCAGTCCCAGAATGCACCAGGTTTCCAACAGCCATGAGAGGAGCTGAAGTGAGAAAACGTGTGTTCAATCAAAAGGGCTATGAGGTAATCCCCAAGCACTCATTGCAAAGGGCAGGGCTTGATTCAGCACAGCTGCGCTGTGCTAGGATGGAACACTCATCTCAAAGGGCAAGGCCTGATTCAGCACAGCTGCGCTGTGTTAGGGAGGAGCACTCATCTAAGCAGAATAAGAGTAGAGTTTATTCTACAGATGACCATCTTCATGATCACCTTTGATATCCTGAGAATCAGCTTGAGCTGCATCATCAGTTTCATCTGAAGGATTATCAGAAGCAGAAGCCAAACCGGACAGACAGAGAGGCAAGGAAACCCTCTGGAAGAAAGAGGAGAAAAGCCTTTGAGAGGTCTAGAAGAGTCCAAAGCAGTACGTATACTGGGAGGTATTCCAAGGGCCAGCATACACCATTGGACTGGGGAAAGCCAGAGGAATGGTGCTGCAGAGCTAGGAATCACCAGAGGCTACCTGAGAGGGAGACGGCTGCACGTGGAAGGGACCCTAAGACCCGTGCCAGAAGGTATGTGAAGAGAGATCCAGTGTCCAGGGATCTGGATTGGAAGGCTGGACATAAGAACTGGACTACATACTGGCCAGGCTATATATAGAGAAACTCTAACAGCAATGGAAGCTCAGGTATGAACACTGATCTATGCCCTAGCTATAACGTTGAAAGACAGCAGGGAAACAAGTATTCTCCTGAAAGTGCTCCATTGAGAGATTCATCTGTGCCAATCCATGATATTGAACCCATTCTTGTTGAACAAGGGGGAATAATAGCAGATGAAGATCCTGTTTATATGGACTGCTCTCTATCTAAACTCCGTTGGTAACTTTCTGTTATAAAGTACAGCAACCATCACAAAGAAATATAAACTTGTTCTTTATTCTACTCAGAAAAGCTCCTGAAGCAGGATTTGACCCACACAGTACAAAGCAAGCCAGCTAAGGGGTTTCAGCTGGTAACTGTTAGCAATTAAGCCTTACCTAATTGCTTGTGTGCTAGGAGAGAATCACTTCTGAATCTATGTGGGAAGTAATCAGAAGTTAAAGTGAAAAGAACAGTTTTTTTCTTGCTTTGTGGCTTTTCGTTTGTTGTTTTCCTGATTTTGACTTTTGTTTTTCCAAGTTAACACTGAAAGCAAGTAACCTGATTTATGTGCTACCAAGCATATCTGTGTTGGGAGAAATAACCCCATAAATAAATCTTATTGGGTTTACCCAAGAGCACAACTAAATTATTGTCAGCAGCTGTGTCTGGTGTGAATGAACTACATTGCCCACAATCCCTTGTAAATCATATAGGTATATGCATTGCCAAGACTGTGAAGATTCTCACCCAGGCAGCCGTCTGACACCAGGTGGTCGGTTGTTCACTCCCACTGCCATTGCCTTCCCGTTTTTGCATGACATTTCTATCCATAGAGATTCTACAGTGTATTTTGTTATCTGCAAAACTTTAATCCTGTGTGAATCAATGCCCTCTCTAACAGAGTGCAACCCCTCCACCAATTTAATCTACCTTATCATTGCGATATAGTTTGCACCTAGATATCAGAGTGTCCCATTGGTTGACCTCCTTCCACCAGGTCTCTGAGATGCCAATGATATGTAACCTTTTTTTTAGTGCTATATAACTTGTGATAAGGAAGCTTATCATAGCTCAGGAAGGAGCTATAGGAAAGGTGAAGTGACTCTGAACAAGCAACCTGTCAGTTCTGGTAGAAATAAGAAAACATAATTTTCCCATAAAAGACTACCAGTCCCAGAATGCACCAGGTTTCCAACAGCCATTAGAGAAGCTGAAGTGGGGAAATGTGTGTTCAATCAGGAGGGCTATGAGGTAATCCCTAAGCACTCATCTCAAAGGGCAGGGCCTGATTCAGCACAGCTGCGCTGTGTTAGGGAGGAGCACTCATTTAAGCAGAATAAAGGTAGAGTTTATTCTACAGAGAATCAGTCCTGAGAAGCAGCTTGAGCTTGATCATCTTCATCATCAGAAGGATCATCAGAAGCAGAAGCCAAACCGGACGGACAGAGAGGGAAAGAAACCCTTTGGAAGAAGGAAGAGAAAAGCCTTTGAGAGGTCTAGAAGAGTCCAGAGCAGTACGTATTCTGGGAGGTATTCCAAGGGCCAGCATACACCATTGGACTGGGGAAAGCCAGAGGAATGGTGCTGCAGAGCTAGGAATCTCCAGACGCTGTGAGGGAGACGGCTACACGTGGAAGGGACCCTAAGACCCGTGCCAGAAGGTATGTGAAGAAAGATCCAGTGTCCAGGGATCTGGATTGGAAGGCTGGACATAAGAACTGGACTACATACTGGCCAGGCTATATAGAGAGGAACTCTAACAGCAATGGAAGCTCAGGTATGAACACTGATCTATGCCCTAGCTATAACCTTGAAAGACAGCAGGGAAATAAGTATTCTCCTGAAAGTGCTCCAGTGGGAGATTCATCTGTGCCAATCCATGATATTGAACCCATGCTTGTTGAAGAAGAGGGGGTGATAGCAGATGAAGAATCTGTTTACATGGACTGCTCTCTGTCTAAACTCCTTTGGTGATTTTCTGTTATAAAGTACAGCAACCATCACAAAGAAATACAAACTTGTTCTTTAATCTATTCAGAAAAGCTCCTGTGTAGGATTTCTAGCCACGCAGTAGAAAGCAGGCCAGCTAAGGGGTTTCAGCTGGATAACTGCTAGCAATTGAGCCTGACCTAATTGCTTGTGAGCTAGGAGAGAATCACTTCTGAATCTATGTGGGAAGTTATCAGAAGTTAACCTGAAAAGAACAGTTTTTTTTCTTTCTTTGTGGCTTTTGGTTTGTTTGATATATGCTAAGAAAACATTAGCTAATGCCTACAGAAAAGACCAGTTTGTATCAACCAGGTCTTATTTCTTTTGCTTTGATTGCCTGACAAGTTTAAAGGTTGTTTTCCTGATTTTTGTTTTTTTCAAGTTTAACACTGAAAGCAAGTAACCTGATTTATGTGCTACCAAGCTTATCTGTGTTGGGAGAAATAACCCCATAAATAAATATCTTATTGGCTTTACACTTGAGCACAACTAAATTATTGTTAGCAGCTGTGTCTGGTGTGAATGGACTGCATTGACCATAATCCCTTGCAAATCATATTGACATATGCACTTGCCAAGACTGTGAAGATTCTCACCCAGGCAGCCGTCTGACAAACTCTCTATCTAACTCTCCCATCTTATTTTTTAAACTTCTAGCATTTACATACAGGCATTTTAGAGGTTGTATTTTATTAATATTAATCTGGTTATGAGTTGATATGGGATAATTTGGAATCTTTCAGCTGTGTCTGCTCTCTTCTGAAGGACATCTGGGTTACTTTTATCTTTATTGGAACTTCTCTATCGGGATGCCTTAACTACCCTCTTTTGCTAGTATCCTTCAAGAATATAACCTTCCAAAACATGCGCTCATGGGTAACTGTCAACTTTTCCTCATTATCTAGTGTAAAAGCTGGTCTACCTCCTTTTTAAAGGTTAATGCCAGCAGCCTGTTTCCATCCCGGTTAAGATGGAGCCGAGCCCATCCATTATTAAAAGCCCCTCCTTTCCCCAGAATGTTGCCTAGTTTCTAACAAATCCTAAACCCTCTTCCTTGCACCATCGGCTCATCCACATATTGAGACTCCAAAATTCTGCCTGCCTTTTGGATTCTGCACGTCGAATTGGAAGCATTTCAGGAAATGCTACCCTGGAAGTTCTTGATTTCAACTTCCTACCTAAATGCCTAAATTAGGCTCCAGAACTTCACTCCCACACTTTCCTATGTCATTGGTACCAAACATGTACCAAGACAGCAGTCTCATCCCCAGCACTATCTGAAACCTTGTGTAGGTGGTGCATGAGGTCCATTACCTTCGCACCAAGCAAGCATGTTACCAGGTGATCCTCATGTCCACCAGCCACCCAGCTATCTACATGCCTAATGAATGAATTGCCAACTGTAACAGCTATCCTACCCTTCCATCATGGGCACATGTCTCTGGAGAAACCGCCTTGATGTGAGAGGGTTTTACATCACTGAAGAGCAGGTCCTAGTTACAGCATCACTTCCTGCCACACCAAGGGGTATGTTTACTAATCGGTGGTTGCGGCATCCGTACGATATCGGAGCCATAGCCCCATTGATTCAATGGGGCCGCAGCTCCAATATTGCATGGAAGCTGCTACCTCCTTTTAGTAAAAATACCCCCAAGTGACCTCTCTCCTTCATGAAAACAGAGAGGTTGCCAGACTGGAGGTGGGACTTCAGTACTACATCACTGTAGGTCTTGTCTGTATACCTCTCTGTCTTCCTTAGCTCTTCCAAGTCTGCTAATCTAGCTTCCGGAGATTGGACTCGTTTCTTGAGAGTAGAGAACTCCTTGCACCTAGTGCACATGTAAGACTCCTCACCAACTCGGAAGAAATAGTACATGTAACACTGAATGCAAAATAGTGGATAGTCCCCCTCTTACTACTGGAGTGCTGCATGCATCTTAGTTTTAAGGATTGATTAAGATATTTAAGTTGTTTACTTACTTAGGGGAGTCCACTCTGTTGCAAATTTTTGTGTCATCTGCAAACCTTTCCATTCAGTCCTTCGACAATATCATTCACAAATACATTGTACAGTAGTTTCGGTGGCTACAACTACATTGAAAAGGTATTTCAGTCTGTGTGTAATGATTCTTTGAAATCCCATATACTAATATCATGCAGATAAGATTGGGGGAGATATGAACAGGAAAGAGGAATCCTGTACTGGACAGGTGAGAGTTGGACTGTATGGGAGGATTTGGGAACCCCATAGTCTTCTTTTTTAAAATATCGGATGGACATGAGGAAGGGAGATTTGGAACGTCATACTTTAAAAAAATAATAATAGGAGGGGGATTGGGAAGTGGCAATCAAGCGCTAGATAGTATTTGAGGTTTTCTTTATTGCAATGTGATGAGGAAGGGAGGATGGCTGGACAGATTTAGACCTATCTTGATGTGTCTAGATTTGTCTGGACAAATTTGGCCAGTTAGTGCAGAACATCATGCGACCCAGATAAATTTGAAAAGCTCACTCTAGAAGACGTCAGCTTATCTCATTTCTTACTCAGCTACATTTATATGGGTAGTGATCTTTAGTCAAGTAAAGGGGGAGGGAGGGGGGATATTTGAATAGTTAAGATGATCTTCTGAACAGCAACCTCCTAGAAATTAGAATTAAGAGATCCATCTTTAATCAAGTCATCTGATGTCACTTGTCTGAGAACAATATGACTATTCAATTGAATTACTATTATTTTCCAACTCATAAGGCTCTAAATTTAGACTTAGAATACGAGGCACAATCAAAAAGTATTGAGACTTGTACAATAACACCAGAAGTATAACACTGACATTATTGCACTCAGTCTCCTTCAAAGACTCCACTTTCAATAAAACACACTTCTTCCACTGTTTCTGCCACTGCTGGAAACAATTTTGAAATGCCTCTTTCATTTTGCTGTGAAGCTGCTGTATTGAATTTTGCTTAATGGTCTCCAAGTTATCTAATTTCCTTCCTTTCAGTGATGATTTCAGTTCTGGAAACAAGAAGAAGTCAAAAGTCAAAGGATGTGAGGTCAGGTGAGTATGGACTTGCTCGATTTGGTGTTTGGCCAAGATGTGATGCATGAGCTGGGGTGTTACCATGATGAAGCAACCATTCACCATTCCTGTGCAACTCTGGCCTTTTACAATATACTGCATCTCTCAAGAGTCAGAACTTGGATGTAATACTCTTTATTAATGGTTTGGCCTTTTGGAGCATATTCATGATGAACAATACCCTGGTAATCAAAGAAAGCTGTGAGCATGACCTAGAGATTGTTCCTCACCTGACGAGCTTTCTTGGATCTGGGAGAGTCTGCAGTCTTCCATTGTGAGGAATGAGATTAGTTTCTGTGTCATAAACATAAACCCATGATACGAGGAGGGATGTGGCAAGATGGTGGCTGCAGGCAGGCATGATGGAGGATCATTGTCCTGAGTATGGAGGAGATGCATTTGGCATACCTCTTAGAGTGTTGTAGATCAAAAATAATATCAAGGGGACTATGTATGAACAGTGTTTGGCTCTTATTATCCCTGATTGGTGAATCCTTTAATAAAGCGTGATTTTGAAATTTCTACATCTTGGACTGGGTGCTTCTATCAACGTGGTAATAGTGCTTTTTCATTGGACTTGTGCATTTCAGCATGTTCTCATTGTGGAAGGATGTATTCATTTATGGGGAGGATGCTCTGGCTAAATTATTACCTCAAGAATCTCTGCTTTCACAGACTGAAAATAAAGAGGGAGATCTACCAAACAAGGGGAGGATACCGTCCATCTCACACAAAAATTGATTAAGGAAGAGATGCATTTGGCATACCTCTTAGATTGTTGTAAATCAAGGATAATACTGAGGGGATTACATATGAACAGGGTTTGGCTCTTATTACCCCTGATTGGTGAATCCTTTAATAAAGCATGTTTTTGAATTACCATGTCTTGGACTGGGTGCTTCTATCGACACTTGATAATAGTGCTTTTTCGTTGGACTGGAACCCGGTGGAACATCAGTGCCTACTCAGCCTCCAATCACCTCCTTTTCTGTAAAGGAGACTTCCTCGTTGGTTACCTCCAGTAGTGCCTTGCTTGAGCCCACAGTTGTATCAGAGATCTCCTCAGGCTCCTTAGAGTTGACATTGCTATCTCCTGGAGGGAGGGGATTTGCCGGGATATCGGCAGTGAGCCCAGTGCTGGCTGCAGCAGCATATGGCTTTGGAAATGCCAGTTCTGATTCAGCGACTCCGGAAGGGTTTGGGAGAGTGGCAAACGAATTGGGCGGTGGAGCTATGGTGTTGAACCCAGCATCTGAAGATCCCTTGGGACAGCATTCGGGAGGAGTGGAGAGCTCTGTGGGCATTTCTTCAGTAAATAGGAGTGTGACTTCGGATCAGTTGGGATCCTCTGCTCATGCTGGGACACTTTCTGTTCGTCCATCAGAAATTAACTTATTGACTGTATGGGAATCCATTCAAGGTCTCCAGACTTTGGTTAATCTGTTATCCCAGAGTTTGGCACAACATAAACACAGTTTCTGCAGATTTGATGCGTTGCCACTCAGATTTCGACTCTTTGGAAATGAGAAATGGTGCTCAGGACTTAAAAAGCAGGGCTTTGGAGCCACAGAATGCGGTCCTTATGAAGGACAATTTGGCAATGCAGTTAAAACTGGAAAACCTGGAGAATGCCGATTGTCATAGGAATCTTTGGCTACTGAACTTTCCTAAATATGCTGCTATTTCCCCCTATGAGATGTTCAAAAAGTATCTGAGTGTTTGAAGATTCCTGAGCAGTCTGACCCACCTACTGCTAGCGTATATTATATTCCGCATAGGAAAGTTTCCTCTCTTGGGGCACAGGCTTCTGGTATGGACTTTTTCAACATCACGGATATTCTTGAGCAATCAGTGGAGGAAGGGGTGCAGAAAGCAACTTTGATGGTACAGTTAACTCTGGATGCTGATCGAGACTGGCTCTTGAAAATATTCTTCAGATATAGAGATGTCTTGTTTATGAATTGTAAGATACGGATGTTTCTGGATTTTGCCAGAAATACCCAGCAGCGCAGGAAAAAATTTCTGTTGTTCCAAGCCCAAATTTTTCAGCTTGGGACAAATTTTCGATTACGTTATCTTTGTAAATGTTTAGTTATATTTCAGCCCAATAGATTTGTTTTTTGAACCTACACACTTAACTGTCTTTATTTCGGTTAAAACCATTAAGCCTTCTCCTCCTTTATATTTAGAATCAATATTCTTATGAAGGTATGGGCGGGGGGGGGGGGGGGGAGCTGTTTGTTACTGTCTGTTTTTTCATTTAATTTTTTTGTTATAAGTATCTCCCTAAATGTGACCCACATCCCTCAGTTATTGTGGACTAGTGAGCTGTTCATTTCTTTGTTTTTTTTGTGCATTTGCACTTGAAAAAGTTTCCTTTAGCTCACTTCTATAAGCAGTTATTTTGCTGTATTTTGAAAATCAATAAATATAAATTAAGGATAAACCCATGATACATCACCAACAAGAATCTTTTTGATGAAATCTGAATCATTTTCAATGCATTCCAGCAACTCCCTGGCTACATAGACAGGCGATCTTCTTTTGGTCAGGGGACAGGAGTTTTGGCATGAATTTTGCAGACACACGTCTCATCCCCAAATCAACAGTAAGAATGGACTGTACCGACCTGAAACTTATATCCATGTCCTCAGCAAGCTCCCTGATAGTCAATTGACAATTTGAGCATATTGTGGTACGCACCGCTTCAACCTTGTCTTTATTCCTGCTCGTGGATGGCCTTCCAGAATGTTCGTCACTGTCAACACTTTAGCGGCCCTCTTGGAGACGTTTGTACCAGTCATAAACTTGAGCATGACTCATGCATTCATCGCCATACGCTTGCTGTAACTTGTTATAAATCTCTCTGCATGAATCTCCAAGTTTCTGGCAGAATTTAATACAAAGTTGCTGTTCAGTTTTTTCACTCATTGTAAATCTGACAAACTGCTTTTAAAGAATACCAAACATCACGTGATTTAAAAAAGTACAGGTGTGCTGCAGCCACGCTACACTCTTCACATGCAGAGCACATTACTAGGTCACTGCATGCTTCATAGCATCGTGGTGTGACATATTGTTATATAGCTACACAAATCTACTGAGCAGCAGGTGCACCTACTACTCTTGCCACCTTGCTGGGCAGACTAGATGGACCATGCTGGTCTTTATCTGCCATCACATACTGTGTTACTATGTAAATCTTGATACTTTTTGATCACACCTCGTAATTTTGTTGACTAGTGATGTCACTGAAATCTGTCCTGGCTAGCTTCATAAGAGCTGAGGTATTTAACTTAGGGGTCTGTTTACTAAAGTACAGTGAGTTTTTGCGCTTACCATGAGTTTAGTGCAAAATTTAATGCATGGTAAGTGCAAAGCTCATGCAATAAATGTTGGAGTTGTAACCATCATCTGCCCTGCAGTTACTGCACAGGGCAGACACTTAACCGCATTGGCAATGTGGTAAGAGCATCCATGCTACCTGCTGATGCATTTACTGCAGTTCCACGCATTAAAGGGGTAATTTTAAAAGCACTGTTCATGATTTTCATGTTTGAAAATGCCCATTCGTATGTGCTAATCACACCCATATCCAAGAGCCACTTTAGGAAGGCCTGAATTTGCACATGTCTGGCACGATCATGTTTGCATTGCACAGGGGCAGGGCTGTACGAGCAGTGTTGCTACACAGGGCACTTAAGTCATCACTTGGCTTCCAGGAAGCCCAACAACAGTGAGTTCTTATAGATGACTGAGTGGAGGGGGACACCAGATTCGCAAGATGCACAGGGCGCATTTCGAGCTCAGTATGGTCCTGCACGGGTGTGTGGCGGAGGCACATCCAGGGTAGTCTGTAAAAGATCGACATGTACGTCTGGTTTTAGAACAGCGCTGCACTTTTATGGCTGGTGGTGGACATGTCTATGTC
Organism: Ichthyophis bannanicus; assembly: GCA_033557465.1. Classification (NCBI taxonomy): domain Eukaryota; kingdom Metazoa; phylum Chordata; class Amphibia; order Gymnophiona; family Ichthyophiidae; genus Ichthyophis; species Ichthyophis bannanicus. Next base: position 121,366,284 of record CM066050.1, on the reverse strand, counting down.
TATACCTGCTGCCGGGCATGAATAGCATTTGGAAAGTGCATGTTACGGTCAGCAAGCAAGAGTAGGGTGTCAGACGGCTGCCTGGGTGAGAATCTTCACAGTCTTGGCAAGTGTATATATCTATATGATATGCAAGGGATTGTGGGCAATGCAGTTCATTCACACCAGACACAGCTGCTCAAAATAATTTAGTTGTGCTCAAGTGTTAAAGCCAATAAGATATTTATTTATGGGGTTATTTCTCCCAACACAGATATGCTTGGTAGCACATAAATCAGGTTACTTGCTTTCAGTGTTAAACTTGAAAAAACAAAATCAGGAAAACAACCTTTAAACTTGTCAGGCAATTAAAGCAAAAGAAATAAGACCTGGTTGGTATAAACTGGTCTTTTTCTGTAGGCATTAGCTAATGTTTTCTTAGCATATATCAAACAACAAACCAAAAGCCACAAAGAAAGAAAAAAAACTGTTCTTCTCAGGTTAACTTCTTGTATCTTCCCACCTAGATTCAGAAGTGATTCTCTCCTAGCTCACAAGCAATTAGGTAAGGCTCAATTGCTTGCAGTTATCCAGCTGAAACCCCTTAGCTGGCTTGCTGTCTACTGCGTGGCTAGGAAACCTACACAGGAGCTTTTCTGAGTAGATTAAAGAACAAGTTTGTATTTCTTTGTGATGGTTGCTGTACTTTATAACAGAAAATCACCAAAGGAGTTTAGACAGAGAGCAGTCCATGTAAACAGATTCTTCATCTGCTATCATTCCCTCTGCTTCAACAAGCATGGGTTCAATATCATGGATTGGCACAGATGAATCTCCCAATGTAGCACTTTCAGGAGAATACTTGTTTCCCTGCTGTCTTTCAAGGTTATAGCTAGGGCATAGATCAGTGTTCATACCTGAGCTTCCATTGCTGTTAGAGTTCCTCTCTATATAGCCTGGCCAGTATGTAGTCCAGTTCTTATGTCCAGCCTTCCAATCCAGATCCCTGGACACTGGATCTCTCTTCACATACCTTCTAGCACGGGTCTTAGGGTTCCTTCCACGTGCAGCCGTCTCTCTCACAGATACCGTCTGGTGATTCCTAGCTCTGCAGCACCATTCCTCTGGCTTCCCCCAATCCAATGGTGTATGCTGGCCCTTGGAATGCCTCCCAGTATACGTACTGCTCTGGACTCTTCTAGACCTCGCAAAGGCTTTTCTCTTCCTTCTTCCAAAGGGTTTCTTTCCCTCTCTGTCCGTCCGGTTTGGCTTCTGCTTCTGATGATGATGATCCTCAGGATTCAGCTCAAGCTGATTCTCAGGATATCCAAGGTGATCATGAAGATGGTCATCTGTAGAATAAACTCTACCTTTATTCTGCTTAGATGAGTGCTCCTCCCTAATACAGCGCAGCTGTGCTGAATCAGGCCCTGCCCTTTGAGATGAGTGCTTAGGGATTACCTCATAGCCCTCCTGATTGAACACACGTTCCCCCACTTCAGCTCCTCTAATGGCTGTTGGAAATCTGGTGCATTCTGGGACTGGTAGTCTTTTATAAGAAAATTCTGTTTTCTTATTTCTACCAGAACTGACAGGTTGCTTGTTCAGAGTCACTTCACCTTTTCTATAGCTCCTTCCTGAGCTATGATAAGCTTCCTAATCACAAGGGATAAAAGGAGAATGCCCTCTGACTCCCCCCAATAATTTGTGTCCCATTAAAAAAACATATAAGTAAATACAGAGGCATTTCTGTCAGCTGCTACACTGTCACATAGAAACATGACAGAAAAATACCACATGGCCTATCTAGTCTGCCCTTCCATATCAACCACGGTAACAGTCCCTTTTTTTCCTTTAGAGATCCTCTGTGTTTGTCCCATGCTTCTTTGAATTCAGATACTGTCCTCATCTCTACTACCTCCACTGGGAGACTATTCCACGGATCCACCACTCTTTCCGCAAAGAAATATTTCTGCAGATCACTCCTGAATCTATCTCCTTCGCCCTCATCCCATGTCCCCTCATAGCAGAGTTTGCTTTCAATCAAAAGAGGCTCTCCCACTGTGCATGTATGCCACGGAGGTATATAAATGTTTCAATCATATCACCTCTATCCCGCCTTTCCTCTAAGGTGTACATAATAAGATCCTTATGTCTGTCCTCATATGCTTTATAATGAAGACCACTAACCATTTTAGTAGCTACCCTCTGTACTGACTCCAGTCTGTTTATATCCTTTTGAAGGTGCGGTCTCCAGAATTGCACACTATACTCCAAATGAGGTCGCACTAAAGACTTATACAGAGGCACTATCACCTCCTTTCTTCTGCTGGCCATTCCTCTCCCTATGCACCCAAGCATCCTTCTAGCTTTTGCTGTTGCCTTTTCTACCTGTTTAGCTACTTTAAGATCATCAGACAAAATCGCCTAGGTCCCACTGTTCTTTAATGGACAAAAGTACTTCACTCCCTATACTATATTGTTCCCTTGGATTGCTGCAGCCCAAATGCATAACTTAGCAATTTTTAACATTAAATCTCAGCTTCCAACTTCTAGACCATTCTTCAAGTTTAGCTAGATCCCTCCTCATATTACATAGAAACATAGGCCATGTGGTCTTTTTCTGTCATCATATTTCTATCTAGTCTGTCCTTCCGTATCAACAATTACAATAGTCCCCTTTTTACCTTTAGAGATCCTCTGTGTTTGTCCCATGCTATATACCTTCCTAGGTGTCTACTGTATTGCAGATTTTGGTATCATCCTCAAAGAGGCAAATCTTACCCGACAGCCCTTCTGCTATATAACTAACAAAGATGTTAAAAAGAATCAGATCTGGGTAGGGGCGGAGCCAGCGGCGTTACAGGATGGCTGCTTAGGAGAGTTCTCCGGTGACTTCTGAGGACTCCTGAGATATACCTTGTCCACGAGATTTCATTCTGCTGCCTATAAGGGTGTCCTGAGCGCTTGAGAACGTCGGGACTATGTCCTGCAGCAAGCCAACAAAACTAGACTTCTCTGCAAATGTGAATGCTGGCTCTAAGAGGAGCAAGTCGGACCCACTCTCCCCGCACAAGATGGCGGCCGCTCGGGAGTCAGACGAAACAATGAAGGAGGTTTTGGGGGAGATTCGAGCGGTAAGGGAGATAGTAGCTGCGAGTGGAGAAGTGTTGACACAAGTACAATCCGAGATACATGATCTGAAGTCACAGATGGAGAGGCTCGCGAGTCGCATAGACAAGGCGGACGCCACTCTGAAAGTACATGAGGATCAGATAGCACAGCTCAAGAAGGCCCACAAGAAAATTGATTGCATGGAAATGGCTATAGAAGACCTAAGCAACAGAAATAGAAGGAATAATATCCGAGTTATAGGAGTGCCGGAGGGGGCCGAAGGAACTGATATAATTGCATTTCTGACCCAGGCTATTCCAAAAATGCTGCAGTTAAATATCACAGGCCCGTTTGAAATTGAGAGGGTGCATAGAGTGCCGGTTCAAGTGGGACCGCGCAAGCAACAGACAAGACCCATAATTTTATGTTTATTGAAGTATCAGCTTGTCTCACAGATCATGTCAGCTGCATGATCGGCTTCTACGATTACCTATGAAGGGCACAACATCTCCTTTTTCCCGGACTTCTGTAAAGCCACGGTAGATAAAAGAAAGCAGTTTTTGGCTTTGCGGCCCCCTCTACAGCACCTTCAAGCAAAGTACGGGCTGTTTTATCCGGCTCGGTTTAAGATAACTTTAGACAACTGTACTAGAGCTTATGACGATCCTGCAGCCGCAGCCCAGTTTGTTGAAGAGCAGGAAGCCCTGAAGATGCAATGAACTGGCTGATTGTAGATGTCTCTTAAAGGACAGAAGTGTGCAGCTCTGTGTCCTTTTTGGATGGTATGATTCGGGTGTCTGGGTGCCTCCAGGGGGCGAAAGGACTGTGTGTACAGGGCTAATTCGTTAGAGCTTGATATTTGTTTGTAACTTCATTTTTTCATATTGTGTGTATGGTTATACTGGTGACCCGGTATAGAGGGCGCCGGTAGAAGAGTGCTGCTGGGATATGTCAGCGCATATAATTTGCTTTAATAGGCTTTATGCTGCACCAGATTTGGGAGGGTGGCAACATTTTTGGGTAAATCGGTATGGGGTGTGGGTATGCCTAATATAGTAGTTGTTTTTGATTGTATTGCTGGGAGTCATTGCGGCCTGGCTGATAGCATGTTGGCTTACCCAAGTTTTGTTAGTAGCTGTATAGTGGTGGAGTACCAGACGCCTTGCAAGCCCTTCTTAGTTTGCCACGTGAACAAGCTAATCTATGTTATGGTTGTCCAGAGCAGGCCTGGGGTAACATAGAATCCCTTCTCTAACATAGTAAAGTGTATCCTCTCAAGTTGCTGTCCTTGAATGTAAAAGGCATTAACCATCCAGCCAAGCGCAAGAAGATCTTGTTGTATTCTCAGAAACAGGGAGCTGACATTGTGATGTTACAAGAGATGCATCTGGCCACAAAGGAGGCAATGAAACTAGAACAGGAGAAATTCTGCCTGGCGGTACATGCCTTAGGGAAGGAGAATGGGGTGGCGATCCTGGTTCGGAAGTCACTCAGGGCTCGCCTTCAAGCTACCAGAGTGGACCCTGAAGGAAGATGGGCGGGTGTCCAGATTGAGGTGGAGAGTAGGAGGCTGGCGTTAACATCTATGCACCCAACTGTGATAGTCCTAAATTTTTCCAACATCTGGCGGAATTATTCCAAGAGTATTCAGGGCTGCCCATTGTCGCTGGAGGAGATTTCAATATGGTTCTGGATCAATTAATTGACTGTAAGCCTGGTAGAGGGAGCAGGAAATGCAGAGCGCTGGAAGTACTGTCGTCAATTATGAACGACGTCAGGTTGGTTGATATATGGAGAATACTTCATCCAACTGAAAGAGATTTCACCTTTTTCTCCCATCCACATGGATCCTATTCCCGGATAGATTTTTTCCTGGTGTCCAGGCTGATAGTTAAGGAGATCAGAAGTGCAGATATACTAAGTACCCATATTTCGGACCATGCTGCAATTACCTTGGAGATGGAGCTGACGCAGGAGAGCGAAAAAAGCTGTGGATAGTTTTTCCCTAGAGCTCTGTTGGCGGAGGAATCCTTCAAAGTGTATGTTCAACAAGCAATAAAGGATTTCTTTGAACTTAATGATCCAGGTGAAACGTCCATATGGGCATGGTGGGAAGCGTTTAAGGCTACCATGAGGGCTAAGATTATCAGCTTCACCATTGCTGCCAGAAGGAAGGCAAGGGCTACGCTCTTGGGCCTGGATCAGCAGATAAGGGCTGGAGAAAGGATTCTACAGAATCAAGCGAACGCTCATGCAACTCTTCATTTACAAAAACTTTGCTTCCAATATAATTCGATACATAGTAGGGAGGTGAAGCAGTCTACCTTTGATCTACAAGCGAGCTATTACGCAGAAATGAACAGGGCTGGTAAGTTGCTGGCTACAAGATTGAAACCCAGGTATGGCAAATCCCACATTGCAGTTATAGAAGATGCTAGTGGTGGTCCTTTGAAGGATAGCTGGGGCATTGCCGATGCCTTCAGGAAATTTTATGAACAATTGTATCTCCAGGAACAAGCAGGAATGAGTCTTCACATATGGGTACATCGGTACCGACGGAGCCTGCGCGGGAACGCTCCCCAGCTTCCCAAAAAGGAAAGCTTTTGGGAGCATCCCACAGTGCCTGCGCGCTGGCTTCCCGCCTTTCCTAACCGCCTCTCCCCAGTTCTTCTTTTCCGCGGAGCCAGCAGGTCGTGTTCCTGTCACCGCTGAAGAAGTTCTTTGTTTTATTTTATTTCTTTGGTCGCGCGTCTGCCTTCCCCGACGTCGGACCGGTACCGCCGGTCTTTCTTTCTTTTCTTATTAAAAAAAAAACAACAACATATTTTTTCCCTCAGTGTGTTTTTCCTCTTTGGGCCTTAGGCCTCACGAGAACTTTTTCTCATGGAAAAACCAGCCTCCGGGTTTAAAAAATGCACTAAGTGCAGCGGTACTATTTCTGTCACCGACACCCATGAATGGTGTCTTAAATGTTTGGGTCCTGACCACTCCATTTTGGATTGTCCGTCCTGCTCCTTGATGTCTAAACGAGGTTTACAGAACCGAGCAGCTAAGCTCCATGTGCTGTTTCCCTCTGATGCAGCTTCAGTGGCATCGACGTCTTCCAGGGCCTCTACTTCCTCCCATGGATCTCAGGTAACCAAATATAAATCCAGCCGGTCCTCGAAGGGTAGATCTCCTTCCAAGCATCGAGATGCCTCCGGGCTTGCCCTCGAGGATTCCGCACCGGCAAAACAACCCCGGCGGGAAGCTCCGACTTCCAAAGCTCCTCCTATGGGGTTACAGGTTAACATCGATGGCACGGCCTCGACCGATCACCTGTTAGAATGTTCTGGGGTACTGGCGCAACCTTCCGGTACCGAATTCCAGGCATTCATGGCGTCGATGGATCAGAATGTTCTATCCATGCAGCAGGCTATCACGGCCTTCATTCAAGCTGCGACGCCGCTGATACCACAACAAACTCCGTTGTCGGTATCGGCTCCGGTACTGGCACCAGTGTCGGTACCGGTACCGACTGCATCGACATCGACCAGGATGCCGACTGCAGCGGTTCCCTGTCCAGGGATGCCCATCGGTACCGTACCGGTCCTGATGACGCCCGATGTCGATACCGCTCGATACACGTATTGAGCTTTGGAAGAGCACCCTGACAGTCTATACTTTGATTCCTCTGCAGATTCTGATGCATCGGAGGAGTCTGCTGAAGTGTCTATAGCTCTTCCTGAAGAGCCGCCTTCTCCAAAAAGAAGAATGTCTCCTCCAGAGGATTTGTCCTTTCAAGACTTCATCAGAGAAGTGGCTAAAAGGCTTTCTATTTCAGTATCCTCTGAATCAGAGCCTAGAGCTAAAAAATTGGATATTTTAGGTTATTCTAAGGCTCCTAAGGAGGCAGTCACCTTGCCAATTCATGAGATTCTTTATGATCACATGATTGACTTATGGGAGACTCCTCTCACTATCTCTCCTCATTCTCGTAGGTTGGACACTATGTACCGTGTCCCTCCTTGTCCTGGGTTTCATAAAACACAGCTTCCTCACCATTCTATTGTGGTGGAGTCAGCTATGAAAAAGATAAAGAGTGCAAAAAGACACTCCTCTGCTCCTCCAGGAAGAGAATGCAGGACCTTGGATGCTTTTGGTAGGAAAATCTTCCAAGCCAGTATGCTCATTGCCAGAATCAACTCCTATAGTCTTTATATGGGTATGTTTCTGAAAGAAGTTGCAGATAAGCTGCACACTTTCCTCCCTTTCCTTCCAGAGGATAAAAGGGAAGAATTTCTTATTTGGATTAAGCATACTCAAGATATTTCAAAGTTTTCCAACCGTGCAGCTTTTGACTCCTTTGAGGGTGCCAGCAGAGCTTCGGCCATTGCCATAGCTGCACGCAGAATTGCTTGGCTCCAAGCTTCTGATCTGGAATCTTGGGTCCAGGATGGCTTGGGAAATCTTCCCTGTACAGGAGAAAACTTGTTTGGCAAAGACTGGCAAATAAAAGCCACTCAAATGGATGCAGAAAATTCTGCTTTGGAAAGACTTTCCAAGTCAACCTCCATCCCTGCCAAGAAAAAACCTTTCAAGAAGTCTTTTTTCAAGAAAGGCAGATTCCATCCTACTTCTGGCCAACAATCATCTACAGGTCGTTTTGCTGCTAAGCGTCAGCAACCTAAACAGGCCAGGCCTAAGCCTACAGGGGCTGCTGCAACTCAGCAGACCCAGCCTCCTCAGGGTTTTTGACTTGATGCTAGAGAACTTAGCCTTTCTGGCTCTGAAACAGCCAGAGCCTCTCACCATTCCAGGAAGGTTAGCTCATTTTGCTCCCAGATGGGAGCAAATTACAGCAGAGCAGTGGACCCTCTCCATCATAAGGGAGGGCTACAAGCTTCATTTCTCAAACCTTCCTCCTCACACTATGGTGAGACATTTTAATTCTCCAACATCTCTCCTCGACCTAGGTCAGGAGGTGGCTGCCCTTCTTGTCCAAGGGGCAATAGAAGAAGTGCCTCTTCTTCAACAGGGGTCAGGGTTTTAGTCCCCCTACTTTCTGATCCCAAAGAAAACAGGGGGCTACAGACCCATATTAGATCTCAGAGAATTGAAGAAATTTCTATGCAAGGAGAAATTCAAGATGCTTTCTCTAGGCACTCTCCTTCCATACCTTCAGAGTCAGGATTGGCTTTGTTCTCTAGATCTCAAGGATGCGTACACACATGCGTACACACACATCCATCTCACAGAAGGTTCCTCCGTTTTCTTTTCCAAGGAAAGCATTACCAATACAGGCTGCTTCCTTTCGGTCTGGCCTCTGCTCCAAGAGTGTTCACCAAATGCATAGCAGTAATAGCTGCATTTCTACGCACTCTGGGAATATTTGTATTCCCATATCTGGACGACTGGCTCATCTGAGCTCCATCTCAGTCAGAGGCCCAGACTTCCCTGGACTGCACAAGGCACATTCTGCAGTTTCTGGGACTTGTGGTAAACCTCCCAAAGTCCCAGCTCACCCCTACTCAGTCCCTAGAGTTCATAGGGGCCTGGCTGGATACTACCACTGCAAGGGCCTATCTTCCTCAGGCCCGTTGCCTACGCCTAGTGCAGTTAGCCTCCCAAATTCAGTCAAAGAGCCATTTAACTACCCGGGAGATGCTACAACTGCTAGGCCACATGGCATCCACAGTGCATGTGGTACCCTATGCTCGCCTTCACATGAGAGCAGCTCAATGAACTTTGTCCACCCAGTGGACTCAAGCATCAGGAGCTCTCTCAGACCAAATAGCAACCTCCAAACGCCTCTTTTGGTCTCTCCAGTGGTGGATGTCCACCCAAAATCTGTTGCTGGGGTCCCCCTTCCAACAGTTGTTGCCCCAGGCAACCCTCACAACAGATGCCTCCCAAACAGGTTCGGGAGCTCATCTACAACATCTCTCCACTCAGGGCACTTGGTCTCCACAGGAGACCTCTCTACATATTGTCACCCCTCGCCAGTCAACCCCCGTATGGAGGCCGTAGGAGAGTGGGGCACAGTTAAAGTCACTCTGTTTATGCTGTTGCCTGGTATGCCTGTGTAGTTGTAGCCCAGTGATGACAGCCAAAGTTAGGTTAAGGGTAAACAATATTTTATTGTTTGCACAGGGTTTCTTCCCCCAGAACAGAGATCAAAAAGATGATATAAACGTAACAGATAAAGTCCAGAATGAACAGCTCTCCTGATATTTCTCAGGGCACAATATGCAAATCAAAATCAACTTCTCTTATTTCTTTCAACTTTCCAAAACATCCTTGTTCTCAATACCAGCAATACTTTTCTAATACCAGGTTTTTAATAAAGGAACTTTCAGTGTTGTGGTTTTTCTTTTCCACGTGTGCTTTAAGTTACTTCTTCTAGCCTCTAGGTATAACAGATGCTTCTTTCTTAAGCTTGATTCTTCTTCTACACAAACTTCTCACAGAAGAATTCTATCTGTTCTTGCAACCTATCCTTTAGAGCTAGGTATATGACTTGGGTTGGCAGAGAGACAAGACTCCTGTCTGCATGCAACTCCAATCTCCAAATTAGCCTTTCACAACAGCCTTAAAAATATGGGATATGTTTAAGCAGCAGCACCACTCTCTACAGCTTTTTTGACCCAGCAGCATACCGACCAATCTCCAGCATACCCTTCCTCGCAAAAATAATCGAAAAAACGGTTCAACTACAACTTCAGGAACACATTGACGAACACGGAACTCTCGACGACAACCAACACGGATTTCGTCCCAACCATGGAGTCGAAACTCTCCTGATCTACCTCTTCGACAGCATCATAAGAATAATTGACGACATCAGGAATGGAATTATAATGATCTTCATCGACATCTCCTCAGCGTTCGACACAGTTGATCACAATATACTCCTGGAGAGACTGAAAAACACTGGTATACACGGTACCACTCTAAAATGGTTCCACTCGTACCTAACAGAAAGACAGCTACAGGCCAAGGTGGGACAGGACACCTCCCGGCCCATAAACGTCCAACAAGGAGTACCACAAGGATCCGCACTCTCAGCACTCCTTTTTAACATCTACATCCAACCAATATGCAACATTATGAAAGAGAACAACATCCAATACACAATATACGCAGACGATATAATGGTATACTCCCCGATATCAATCGAAAACCCGGACTTCTCTAAGATAGCAGACTGCCTTACCCAAATGGCGAAGTGGTGCCAAAACAACAATCTAGCTATAAACTACAACAAGACTGAAGCTTTAATCATCACTCGAAACCAAAGCTTCACACACCCACCAAACATAAAGATACAAAGCACCACGATACCGATAAGATCGGAGGTGAGATACCTTGGGGTTACTCTGGACAGTAAACTCAACCTCAAACCACACATAGACAAAACAATCCAAAAAGCATATTACAGGATGCGAATCATCAGGAGACTGAAACCACTCCTCGCTCCAGAACACTTCCGTACAGTCTGTCAAGCACTGATAACCCCAATACTGGACTTCTGCAATCCGATATACCTCGGACTACCAAAACAAGCTCTCAAACCACTACAGCTGGCACAAAACACTGCAGCTCGAATCATATCCGGAGCCGCAAGGCAGGAGCACATCACACCTACACTAAAGGACTTACACTGGCTCCCAATCATTGCTCGCATCAGATACAAGACTATCATAAACCTATTTAAGATAAAAGAACACACATCAGCCAACAGCCTCCACCTGCTCATACAACCGGAAACCAGCGCACATCCCAGAAGAAGTCAAACACGCAACCGAGTCAGCACCCCAAATGAGTACAAGCACACACGCAAGGACACAACAGACAGAGCTCTCTCCATGGCTGCTCCAACAATATGGAACAATCTACCGGACGATCTAAGGGCAACTCCAGACCTCAAAGACTTCAGAAAACAACTGAAAACCATGCTGTTCATAGAGCACTATGGTCACATCACATAACCTAAGAGAATGGATAACAGCACTCCAATCCTCCCAAACAACTGAATATATATAAAATATGATTCTAGCACCACTGTAAATAGCCCACCCTGTATATAGCTCAAACAAATCAAGCACCCAACACATCCCTCACACAACTAAGTTTTATCCTCACTGCATGTACAACACACACACTTTACCTGATTGCTTGCTGTGATACCACCTTGATTATTAAGATAAGGCGGTTTAGAAATACTGTTAAATAAATAAATAAATAAATAAATAAGCTGTAGTTTAAAACTCTTTCTGACAGATGCCACATTCCATTTCTGAGTCACTGCTAGAAGACAATGGATAATCTGTATGCATCGGTTCACATTCACTATCTTGAGTCTCCTGTATATAAGGCTCACTAGAGTCTAGAGATCTCAAGTGTTTAAGGAGAGTCTGTAACTGCTTTTCTCCAGTCCCTTTACGTCTCCTAGGCTTTTGCAGGGTTACCGGCTTATTAAGCTTCTCAAACAACTGAGAGTAGGGATTTCTCTCTTCCCTGTCTTGCCTGGATCTTACTCTCTGGTTGGGAGGAATATATCTCTTCTGATAGTATTTTACAGGTTCTTTTAATACAGCCTGGCCATCAGAATCTGATTCTAAGTTCATGTCCCGTTGCTGCCAATTAGCAACCTGCTGAGGTGCAGCTGAGCTACCCTCTGAACTGCAGCTTCTGACACGTTCTCTGCTATAAGGCAACGCTTGTTTTTCATCAGCTGGGATTTCCCTTCTACCCAGTTTCTCTCTTATCAGTCTGGACCTAGGGAAAATATCTGAAGAATTACTTCTATCCCTTTCAGACAAGGATTCCAAACTTTGCTTAAAAGGTTTGTAAGAGTTTCTAACCTGTTTTGGCTTTGGCTTTGGGCTATTCCTTCCTGGCAGCACTTCCAACTGCCTTCCCCGAGACGTGGCTTTCTCTGAGCAAGGTGGCTGGCAACCGTCCAAGTACTCGGTTCCCACCTGGTTCCACTTGCTTCCAGCTTTGCCTCCTTGGGGTTTCAAGTCTCTGCCTGGACCTGATTTCTTTGTCCCTCTGGAAAGAGTGTCTGACTCTGAGGCTGCGTCTGATTCCCTTGAGTCACTTTCTCCCGGCTGTGCCAAAGGTAAGCCTCTGCATTGCTTTCTTCTCTTTACTCCTTCTCCTCCCCCTCTCTCCTCTGAAACTACCACTTCCTGGTTATGAGGACTGCTTTGTCCAATCGGGCGTGAGTCCACCCCTTTCCCTGATAGGCTAGCTCTCCCTGTTAGCCTAGAGCTAGGGTGTGGCTCCCTTTCCAGTCTCTCCTGCACTGAAACTTTGTGTGCTGAGCTTTTAACCCTTTCTTGACCTGTATACCTGGCAGGTTCATAGGATAAAGTGTGTTTAAAACCCTTTTTCTTGTGCTCTGAAAGCTCTGCCTTGTCACAATATCAACCACTTGGAGCTCCGAGCAGTTTTTCTAGCTCTCAAGGTCTTTCATACCCTGCTCAGCTACAAGACAGTCCTCATTCATATGGACAATCAGGTAGCCATGTTTTACATAAACAAGCAAGGAGGAACTGGCTCTCTGTCGCTTTGCAACAAAGCTTTAAGATTGTGGGCCTTCGCCAGAGAGCATCAAATCCATCTCCTGGCCGTATACCTCCCAGGAATCCAAAACTCTTGGGCAGACAGACTCAGTCGAGTTCTACTTCCACACGAATGGTCCCTGCACATGGACCAAGTACTCAGAATCTTTCAAGAGTGGGGAACCCCGGACATAGACCTCTTTGCAAGTCCGTGGAATGCCAAACTTCCCCGGTTCTGTTCCAGAATTCCGTGTCAGGGAGTTCAGGCCAAGGATGCCTTCCTCCTTCACTGGGTCAAGACTTCCTGTATGCCTTTCCACCCATTCCTTTAATTCCCAAGACTCTGTTCAAGCTCCAGAGGGATCAAGGATCCATGATCCTCATAGCTCCACGCTGGCCACGCCAAGTGTGGTACCCTCTACTTCTGCATCTCTCTCAAGCTCCCTCCCTAGACTTGGGAGCTGCTCCAGACCTTCTGTCCCAGGAGGAGGGGACTTTGTGGCACCAAAACCCCAAGTCCCTTCACCTCAGAGCTTGGTTGCTGAAGGCCTAGACCTTCAAGGTTGGAATCTTTCTCAGCAGGTGAAGGATATCCTCCATGCTTCCAGAAAACCTTCTACTAGACTTTCCTATGCTTTTAAATGGAAAAGGTTTTCCATTTGGTGTGCTGAGAAGGGTCTTGACCCTCTAGCACTGGGGTCACCAACCTCCAGAGGGCCGCGTGCCGCACAGCCGACTACCAGGAGCCTCGCGGGCCGCACCCCCCTTCTCCCCACCCCCGCGAAAAAAAACAACAAACGCAAAATTATGAAAACAATGGCTGATCACCTTTATTGAATTTAATGAGATGGCTGATGATTCATGCTAGCAGACAAACGCTTAAAGTCCGGCTTCAAAGATGACACTGACAGGAGAAGGGACGCTTGCAGGTGGTTGTCGGTGAGCTGTGAGCGCGTGGATACAATGGCGGGAATCCTTGGCAGGCCGCACGTAATGTTAACCGGGGTAGAGCCTCGCGGGCCGCACGAAGGGACCTCGTGGGCCGCATACGGCCCGCGGGCCGCAGGTTGGTGACCCCTGCTCTAGCACTACCTTTGAATTCTCTATTGGAATATCTCCTGCATCTCTCCAATGCAGGCCTTAAGACAAATTCAGTAAGGGTCCATTTGAGTGCTATTGCAGCATCCCTTAAGCCTATTAATGGACAGCCTATTTCCTCTCATTCTCTTATTGCAAGATTCATGAGAGGCCTAACATTAAGTAAACCTCCCATTAGGCCTCCTCTGGTGGCATGGGATTTAAATCTGGTTCTTGGTCAGCTTATGAAGCCACCTTTTGAACCCTTAGCCACCACCTCCTTGAAATTTCTTTCCTGGAAGGTTATTTTCCTCATTGCAGTCACCTCAGCTCGCCGCATCAGTGAACTGCAGGCCTTAGTGGCTAATCCACCTTATACAAGGTTCCATCATGATAAGGTAGTCCTTAGGACCAATCCACACTTTATGCCTAAAGTGGTTTCACCTTTTCATCTTAATCAAGAGGTGTATTTACCTGTCTTTTTTCCAGGTCCTCATGCATCAAGTGCAGAGAGGAATCTTCATACCCTGGATTGTAAGAGAGCTCTAGTCTTTTACTTACAAAGGACACAGCAACATAGAAAGTCTTCTCAACTCTTTGTTGCCTTTGATCCCTCTCATTTGGGACTTCCAGTCTCTAAGAGGACACTGTCCAATTGGATTGCTCAGTGTATTTCTTTCGCCTACCAGAGTAAGAACCTTTCTCTGGAAGGCCATGTCACAGCTCATAATGTGAGGGCCATGGCCACCTCTATGGCTCATCTAAATTCTGTGTCCATCGACCAGATCTGTCGAGCGGCCACCTGGGCCTCGGTTCATACCTTCACAGCCCATTAATGTTTGGACAAGGACTCCCGCCGGGATGCCTTGTTTGGTCAGGCTGTTCTCAAACATCTGTTCCATGCTTAATCAACTCCTGCCCTCATTCCCTGAATGGATGCCTGAGATCCATAGGAGGAGATAGAGCCCTTCACAGGGTCTCATAACCTTGGGGATCTCCCAGGCATCTCTAGCTAGGGAGTCCCCATATGTGAAGACTCATTCCTGCTTATTCCTGGAGATAGCACAGTTACTTACCTGTAACAGGTGATCTCTGGGAACAGCAGGAATAAGTCTTCACAACCCACCCACCTCCCCTAGGAGTTGTATCTCTCTATCTATTTTTCCTTTCCTCTCTTTGTCTCAGCTTTAAAACTCGAACTGGGGAGAGGCGGTTAGGAAAGGTGGGAAGGTAGCACGCAGGCGCTGTGGGATGGTCCCAAAAGCTTTCCTTTTTGGGAAGCTGGGGAGCGTTCCCGCGCAGGCTCCGTCGGTACCGACGTACCCATATGTGAAGACTTATTCCTGCTGTTCCCAGAGATCACCTGTTACAGGTAAGTAACTGTGCTATACTTCGGAAGCCCCATGGAATGAGGGTGATATGGGGAGTTTCTTGGACCAGATAGAACATCCCAGCCTGGATCCGGAACAGAAGGCGGCTCTAAGCAGAGGCTTGGGGAGAGAGGAGGTGATGGAATCCCTAATAAGAATGAAGACGGGTAAAGCTGCAGGGCCATATGGAATCCCAGTGGAATTCTATCAGATGTTCGCGAAAGACCTTTTCCCATACATGTTGATGTATTATCAACAACTGCGAGAGCTGGATAATTGTACAGGGGCTTTCGCGGAGGCCACTATTGTGGTTCTGGAAAAACCTGGGAAAGACCCGAAGTTGGTGGGCAATTACAGGCCTATCTCTCTACTAAACATGGACTACAAAGTGTACTCGTCTTTGCTGGCTAACTGTGTCAATAAGGTCTTACACCTGCTCATACACCCGGATCAATGTGGTTTTGTGAGTGGAAGATCTACAACTGATAATGCCCGGCTACTCTGTAATCTGTTAGAGGTAGCGGAACGGGCAGACTCACCGCTTATCGGCCTATCTTTGGATGCTGAAAAGGCTTTCGATAGATTTGAATGGCCCGTCCTATTTCGAGTGCTGGAATGGTTCGGTTTCCCTGATAAGTTTGTGCGCATGATTCGGGTGCTGTACTCTGATCCTTCAGCACGGATACTTGCAAATCAAGCGCTGTCCAATTCTTTCCCACTGCACAGGGGCACTCGACAGGGGTGTCCAATGTCACCCCTGCTATTCAACCTGGCTTTAGAACCATTAACGTTACTTGTGCGACAGACAGCGGAGATTAAGGGAATTAACATTGGAGACCTCCATATTAAACTATCGGCCTACGCTGATGAACTTTTGTTCTTTCTGCAGCCGGCATCAGTTAACTTTTTGTTCCAGCTGATTGACAATTACTCCCGGTTTTCTGGATACAGAGTAAACTGGACAAAATTGGTGGCTTTCCCTATGAATTGGAGTGCAAATGCAGATATGGTGCAGCAATTCTCTTTCCAATGGGAATCGTCGACTATAAAGTATCTGGGTGTCCAGTTTGGGGCTCCTCTGGATGAAACAATGCGAGTTAATATGGAAAAGGTCATGGAGGTCGCCCGGACATTTTCTCTGCAATGGTGTCCTCTCCATTTGTTGTGGTGGGGGAGATTGGAGTCCATTAAGATGACACTAATGCCCAAAATAATTATATTCTGGGGATGGTTCCTGTGCTGTTTCCAGGAGCAGTATATAAAGAGGTGGAGCGTATCCTTGCTTCCTTCTTATGGAATGGGAAAACTCCTAGGATTGCCTTGAAGAAACTTAAAGCAAGTAAGCCTGAGGGGGGAGTCCACTTCCCAGACTTCCAGTGGTATCATATGGCAGCAATACTCAAACAAGGTAGCTTATAGTCTGCCAGAACTGCTTTATCGCGGAAGCCTGGTGTGGCTTGAAGTGGAAGATCGATTGGCTTTACCTCTTCCGATGCACCTGCTGATGGGAATGAGGTGTCCTGAAGAAGCCAAGGTTGGGCATATTATCTCCACTCAGAGAGCTTTTCAGAGTCTCCTTTCGACTCTGGAAAAAGATAGCATTCCCTCACGTCAGCTTCCTCTATGGCACAATCCCTTGCTAAAGATTAATAAGTCTTCCTTTGCCTGGGCTGAGTAGCAGAGATGTGGTGTCTGGTCGGTGGGACATCTGCTCGAAGATGACAGGTGGAAACCATTTAGCGTGCTGCAAAAGGACTTCGGGATACCGTCTAAGTGTTATTTTCAATGGCTCCAACTAAGGCACTGTATTGTTAGTTTGAAGAAAAAGCCTAGTGAATATCCGGATACTTGGATGTTGGAAACGGTAATGGCGGATGTAAATGCCAAGAAAGGGGGTATATCTAGACCATACTCCTTCCTTCAGGAGCAGCGGTGCGGATTTACTGAGGGGCCCACAGAAGCTTTGGGAGGAAGAGACCGGAGCCAGTCTGTCTTGGCAAGCTTGGAATCGCTTTTGGTGTCCAATAGTTCACGTTTCTAGATCTGCAGCGCTTACACAGTCTGTTTTTCTTCGCTCACAGGGCATATATTACTCCAGTAAAGTTGTCCAAGTGTAACAAGGACTCGTCCCCACGATGTTGGACCTGCCAGGGTGATATTGGTACCTTGCGACACATTTATTTATTTATTTTATTTAGACAGTTTTGTATACCGCCTTATCCTTCAATCAAAGCGGTCACAACACAATTGGGGGATACATTTAACACGCGGGGATATGAGACACATACACTAATACTTACAGGGAACATGGGCAATGGAGGGTTAAGTGGCTTGCCCAAGACCACAAGGAGCATCTGTGGGACTAGAAACCCCAGTCCTTCCGGCCCAAGGTTGCTGTCCTCTAGTGGGATTTGAACCCCCGACCTTCTGGCCTGAAGTACCTTGCCCCAACCACTAGGCTACTCCCCACATGTTCCTGGATTGCCCGTGCATTCAAGGATTCTGGGTTCCAGTATGGAAAAGAATACAACAGGTGCTTAACTTCTCCTTTCCTCTGTCTTGGGGTATAATTGGCTTAAGATCGCTCACGGACATCCCCATGCTGCCTAAGAAGCATTTTTTTGGATTGAACTTTATGCTGGCAATAGCTATAAAGCTTATCCTAAATAACTGGAAAGACTAACGACTTTAACTTGGCAGACATGGTGGAATCAAGTGTGTTTATATAGTAAATATGAGAAAGCGCATGATAAATTTTCTCGGGCCAGAGGGAGGAGGGTTCCTGGAAATAAATGGGCTGCTCTGGATTTCTTTGCTGGAATTATTGATAGTGGCTAAAAGTTCTTAGGTTGGGCTTGCAAGGTGTTAGGCTGGAGGAGGGTAGTTAGTAGTCTGGTACGGATGTTCAGTTCTGTTGGATGGAGGTTTTGTATTTGTGTATTCTTGTTTTGCTGTAAAATGTAAAAATATCAATAAAGGAGATCACGTGATGCGGTGAGAGCAGCAGGTCGTGTCTGCTAGCGCTCCGGTCTTCCCCGGCCCAAACCGAGCATTAAAAGCCTGCTTACATACCGTGCCTGGGCTGAATCTGCAGTAGCAGGGGCCGGAAGGTGTCTGTTACTCGAAGCGGTGGTCGGGATGGCATCCGCGGTAAAAACCTCGCGGCGGGAAAGAGAGAAGGAGAGGACTACCCCGGCGGCTAAAATGGCCGACAACCCAGCCATGCCGAAATCCCCTACCACGCCGGCTTTCGTCGAGGAGGTCTCGGCAGCAGTAGCGGAGGCTCTGTCGGCACAATTTACTGCCCTGCACGAGAAAATGGACAACATTCAGGTGTCGGTGGGGGCTTTGGGTACCAGACTTCAGGAGGCGGAGGACAGGCTGGGCAAGGCAGAGGATAGCCTGCAGACCATGGGGTCCGATCTTACCCAACTGAAGGCCCAGCTGCAAGCCTATGAAGCCAAAATGGACGATTTAGAGAATCGCTCCAGAAGAAATAATCTGAGGGTACTGGGCCTTGATAACACCATTGCGGACAAAGAACTTGTACATTACCTGGAGACTTTGCTGCCGCAGCTATTTGAAGGTATGGCAGAGGGTGGTCCAGTGCAAATAGAGCGGGCTCATCGTGTGGGAGCTAGGCAGCCCCGGGATCAGCGCCCGAGAGTAGTATTGGTGAAATTCCTTCAGTTTCCTCAAAAGGAGGCCATACTCCGAGCTGCACGGCAGAAGGGGGAAATTAAGCATGGCAACATGACACTGCGCTTTGCCCAGGACTATTCAGTAGCGCTTAGCCAAAAACGCCGGGCCTATGCCCCCCTTTGCCACAAACTGATAGCACTGAATATCAAGTTCTCTGTGCAGTATCCGGCACGGCTGCACGTGTTTCATGCCGGCGGCCACCGCTCCTTTGAATCAGCAGCGGAGGCTGGGCCATATATTTCTTCATTGGAAAGCGGGCAGCAATAAGTACAGTACCGGTCCCTCTAGGGGAGGGCGTGACTCGTTGATGCGGCGTGGCCCTGCCCGGCTGGGGCACCGCAGACCCTGCCCGAGTCTGCCCTTGATAACTGCTCTGCAGAACCTGGAGCCCTGCCTGGAGAGACACAGGGGCAGCGACCCGACTGCCTGGTATTGGCGACGAACGAGCCAGTGGGGGACATGGTACCCGAAAGCCTCCGGACATCACTCCTAAAGGAGGCATCGGTGGCTCCGATACCTTGCCTGTACTGTTTGGAGACAATTGGGCGATCAGATGGGGCCTGTTGGTTCATCTTATAATGATATAATATGATTTTTTTTATGTACCAAGTTCTCTATGTGGATGATTGTTTGCCTGTATAGGGGTTACTTTTAGAGTATAGCGGGGACGAGGTCTGTGGGGGTGGCTCTGTGAGGGCGGGGATAACCTTGTGGCCTACGGGCGGAGTGGGATGGGCGGGGCATCCTGCGTGGTTCCTCATCCGGGGGGGCCGCCCATGTTATTACCTGGGCGCTTCCATAATCGCCCCCTAGCTTATTGGTTGGAGGGGACCGGGTGGATTGGTGTGGGGGGTTCAGCTTCCTGAGGGTGGGGCCCAGGCACTACGCCACGCGAGCCGCAACCTCGAGGCCTACGCGCCGAGCGGTTATCAGGCCCACCGTCTAAATGTAAAGTGCACAATTCCCAGACAAGAGGCCGGGGCAGACCATACGCCTCTCACGGATCCAACAGGGAGGATCTCCGAGACCCAGCGGGGTCGACGGAAGAGTGGGAGAATGAGAGAGTTGGGTGGGAGGGGGGAAGGGGGGTGAGTGGGGGGGGGGACAGGTGGGAGGATGGGGAGGTGGGGGGGTGGGGGGGTATCACAGTCCCATCTGGGTACGACAGTCGATATCTTATGAGGGAATATAGTGTAGGTGGGGAGGGGGGCCCCAGGCTGGGGGGGCTCTCCCCTAGATATTGGATACCTGTTTCGATAAAACTGCTAATTCATACATTGTTAACCTGAAAATTATTTCCTGGAACGTATGCGGATTGGGGAGCCCCATTAAGCGATCAAAAATCTTGCAGGCGTTGGCGCGGCTGCGGGCCGACATCGCCTTGCTCCAAGAAACCCACCAGACAGAGGACGAGCATCGCAAACTTCAACGAGGCTGGGTGGGGCAGGTTTGGGGGGCCCCTGCCACGGGTAAGAAAGGGGGGGTGGCAGTGCTTATTTATTTATTTTTTTTATTTATTTACATTCTCTTATATACCGCGCTATTCTGCATCAGTGCGGTTTACATTGAACAAACTGAAATTACATTGAACAGGGCATTATAACTTGGAGATAACTATTTTATAGGGAACATGGGCTATGGAGGGTTAAGTGGTTTGCCCAAGACCACAAGGAGCACCTGTGGGACTAGAAACCCCAGTCCTTCCGGCCCAAGGTTGCTGTCCTCTAGTGGGATTTGAACCACCAACCTTCCGGCCTGAAGTACCTTGCCCCAACCACTAGGCCACTCCTCCACTCCTCCATTTATTCATAAAAACACCAGATTTGAAGTTCTCAAGCAGGTTCTGGATCCTACGGGGCGGTATATTTTACTGCATGGCCGACTGGGGGGGCAACCCATCATTCTTGGCAATCTTTACTGCCCTAATGTGCTGGATACTGCTTTGTATTCCCGCATGGCATCACAAATCGAGCAATTGCCGGATGTACCTCTGATTGTGGGAGGAGATTTTAATGGCGTAATGGACGTCGCACTGGATACCTTGAGGGGAGGGGGCCCAAGGGAACGCTATCAGTCGGCCCGAGCGCTCTCACGGTTGTGCACCCGCTTGGGGTTGGTAGATCCGTGGCGGCTTCTACATCCAGATGAAAGGGATTACACTCATCAGTCCAGGGCACATGGGACCAGCGCGCGGATTGATTACCTGTTGATCGCGAAAAGTCTGTTTGCTAAAGTGGTAGAGACACAGATAGGCCCGACGGAAATTTCCGATCACGCGCCAATCTGGCTTACGCTGCGGGGGGTGGGGGATAGTCAGGGGGCGCGTATCTGGCGCTTCCCGTTGGAGCTTTACAAAGATACTCTATTCCGGCAGTTCCTTGTACGTCGATGGCAGGAATTCGAATCCGACCATGCCGGACATCAAGACGATCCCGAGCTAGTGTGGGAGACGGCCAAAGTAGTTCTAAGGGGCGACATCATAGGCTATATGGCTAGAAAGCGGAGGCTCCGGGCGGAGCAAATTATCCGCCTCGAGAAAACTGTCATAAAACTTCGCCGACGGCAGGCCAATACCCCTAGTCCGGCTCTTAAGAAACAACTATGGGAAATGCAGACGGCTCTGAACGAGCTCCTGCATCAGCGTGCAAAGAAATCGGCTACGTATTACAAGTACCAATTGTACTGTCAGGGGGATAAACCGGGCAAATTGCTGGTGTGTTGCCTGCAAGGCCCCCGTGGGTCACGCTTGATAGCAGCGGTGAGGGACGATCAGGGGACCCTTCATAGGGATAATCAACAGATTGCCCGAGTTTTTCGCTCATTTTTTCAGACGCTCTATACGGCGGAAGCGGGCTCCCCAGAGCGGATGGTATCCTACCTCCAGGGGCTGGACTTGCCGCGGCTGAGTAGGGCTGAGAAGGCGCTGCTGGACCAGCCCCTAACAATAGTAGAGGTGCAAAGGGTTATTGCCAGGGCGAGCTGTTACAAATCCCCGGGACCGGACGGACTGGGGGCAGAAACGTATAAGATTCTCAATGATTATATCTCCCCACTGTTGGTGGCTTTACACACTAAGAGAGCGGAACAGGGCGGATTCCGATGGGGGGGGAACCAGGCCCATATCACCCTCCTTCCCAAGCCGGGGAAGGACCCCTTGCAGGCGGCGTCCTATCGTCCCATCTCACTGCTTAACTTTGATGTTAAGCTACTGGCCAAGATTCTAGCCGACCGCTTGGCGGGGGTGCTGGGTCAGCTGATTCATGAATCGCAGGTTGGCTTCGTCCGGCAGCGCCACGCGGTCCGTAACCTCCGCAAAATCCTCACTTCGCTGGAATGGGTTAACCGCTGTCGGATCCCCTCATTATTGGTGAGTTTCGATGCGGAGAAAGCATTTGATAGGGTAGATTGGCAGTACCTTAAGTATCTGCTCCCGTGTTATGGCTTGGGACCGGCCTTTTGCACGATGGTTCACAGTTTGTATGCGGACCCGATGGCTACCATCCACTGTAATGGAGTGTTATCTGATCCTTTCCCTTTATACCGCGGCACCCGGCAAGGCTGCCCCCTGTCTCCGCTACTTTTTGTACTATCCCTGGATCC
The DNA here is from genome assembly GCA_033557465.1 of Ichthyophis bannanicus. Taxonomy (NCBI): domain Eukaryota; kingdom Metazoa; phylum Chordata; class Amphibia; order Gymnophiona; family Ichthyophiidae; genus Ichthyophis; species Ichthyophis bannanicus. Next base: position 121,343,891 of record CM066050.1, on the reverse strand, counting down.
ACTCATACGGAGGGTGGAGCAATCCTCAGAGATCAAAGGCATCCGTATGGGCGCGCATGAGTTCAAAATGTCGGCCTTTGCAGACGACTTACTGGTCCATTTGACTTCTCCTCAGGCCTCCCTACCTTCATTGCTGCAGGAATTGCGCCTATTCGGACGCTTTGCGGGCTTAGCTATTAACATGGAGAAATCTGAGGCTTTAGATGTGCTGGGCCTTTTACGCGATGGGTGGCGGGGAGTGTTCCCGCTTCGATGGGCCGCGGAGTATTTTACGTACTTGGGCATCCGACTAACGGGGCAGCCGTCGCGGTTGTATGGCAGCAATCTCGAATGGGCCTTGGGTAGGATGCGGGAGCAATTGTTGACATGGAGATCTCTCCCCCTGTCCCTGTCGGGGAAGATAGCGGCGCTCAAGATGGTTATCTTGCCACGGATCCTGTACTGGCTACAAACCCTTTCGGTGTGGCTGAAGCGGCGCGACCTCCGCCGGCTTGAGGCGGTGTTCCGGGGGTTTCTGTGGAATGGTAAGAAGGCGCGGATCCCTTATGGTCGCTTGGTGGGGAAATGGGAGCAGGGGGGGTTGGGTCTCCCGGACATAGAGGCGTACGCCCTGGCCTGCCAGTCGCGCCACTTAGGCGACTGGTTGGGGGGCACGGAAGTTTTTACCCCAAGGGCCATGGAGGAGGCGCTCGCGGCTCCAAATTCTTTGTTAGCACTACTGCATTTGGAGAACCGGTTATGTTGGGGCAGAGTGGAGGATAGCGTGATACTGGGGTCGGTTCGACAAACCTGGCGGCGGTTAAATGGATACTGGGGGGCGGATTGGCGAGTCTCAAGTTGGATTCCGCTGCAGGGCAATGCACAGTTTACCCCGGGGAGGGACACGGGGGCGTTTGCCGAATGGGCGAGGCAGGGCATCCGGAATATAGGACACGTGGTGGAGTCCTCCGGGAAATGCAAACCCTTTCAATCCCTACGGGAGGAATATGAGTTGCGGTCAGGACATTATTTCGTGTACATGCAGATTGCTCACTACGTACACTCTTTGCCGGTTGCGGAGCTTCGGGCGGAACGTTCCGCGCAAATTATCGAGTTCTTTGGGCTGGGGGGGGAGGACACACTCATCATTCGTGGGCTGCGGAATGGGGTGGCCCCCTTCCGGCCGGTGACTGATTACCATCCGGTGGAACTTGCGTGGGAGGCGGAAATGGGTAGCGCGGTCCCTCCTGGTACAGTGGAGTGGAGGAGTGGCCTAGTGGTTGGGGCAAGGTACTTCAGGCCGGAAGGTCGGGGGTTCAAATCCTACTAGAGGACAGCAACCTTGGGCCGGAAGGACTGGGGTTTCTAGTCCCACAGGTGCTCCTTGTGGTCTTGGGCAAGCCACTTAACCCTCCATAGCCCATGTTCCCTGTAAAATAGTTATCTCCAAGTTATAATGCCCTGTTCAATGTAATTTCAGTTTGTTCAATGTAAACCGCACTGATGCTGAATAGCGCGGTATATAAGAGAATGTAAATAAATAAATAAATAAATAAATAAATACAATGCTGGAGGCCTTACAGCATATTGCGGAGTTGGCGGCGGGGGTCCGCTGGAGAGAAGTACAATTTAAATGCATCAATCGGGTGCACTTTTCTCCCCGGCGGGCCTTCCGCAGTCACCTGGCCTCTGACGGGAGCTGCCCGCGCTGCTCCGCACCCCTGGCTACCCTGTTCCATATGTGGTGGGGGTGCCGACACATACGGCCTTACTGGGCTAAAATCTGTACCTTTCTGGTGCGACTGCTGGGACAGCGGGTGTGCTGGGATGGACCCCTGGTGGTACTGGACCGACTGCGCCCCACCCAGCCTAAGGGGAAATGGGAGCGATTGTTGGTGCGCAAAGCCTGTCTGGTGGGTAAGGGGCCCCTTTTGCGAGGGTGGCGGGATTCACAGCCGCCCTCTTATTGGGAATGGCGTAATGCCTTTCATCAATTGATACTGTGGGACTGTCGCCGAGCTCGGGGCAGTACCCGGCGGTGGCCGGCCTTTCAGAGGCTTTGGGACCCCTATATCCGTGTGCTGAGCTCTGGTGTTCGTAATGAGGTATTGCAAATGGGCTGTTAGACTCCCTGGTACCGGTACTTCCCGGACGGGATGGTGACTGGGTGGGGGGGGGGGGGGATGGCGGGGGAGGGGGGGTGGGGGGAGCGGGAGATATAAGTAAATAGCACCTAATTGTTAATTCAGCTCGGAGGTGGGGATCAGAGTCCACCCCGCTCGGAGCTTGTTGTTTGCTGTTCTTTGTACTTTCTTGGTGTTTATAAATAAAGTTTATAAAAAAAAATATCAATAAAAAAAAAAAGAATCAGATCAAGGACAGATCACTGGGGCATGCCACTGGTAACCTCCTCCTCCTGAGAGTGAGTTCCATTTACCTGTACCCTTTGTTGCCTCCCACTCAACCAATTTCTAACTCAAGCAGTAACGTTAGGGTCCATCCCTAGGGTGCTCAGTTTGTTTATAAGTCACCTGTGAGGAACGGTGTCAAAGGCTTTACTGAAATCTCAATACACCACATCTAGGGCTCTCCCTCGGTCCAACTCCCTGGTCACCCAGTCAAAGAAATCAATCAGATTTGTCTGACAAGACTTGCCTCTGGTGAATCCATGCTGCCTCAGATCCTGTAATCCGCTGGACTCCAGAAACTTCGCTATTTTCTCTTTCAGCAGCGCTTCCAATAATTTACTCACCGCCAAAATTAAACTAACTGGCCTGTAGTTTTCAACCACATCCTTACTTCCGCCTTTGTGTAAAGGGACCACATGTGCCTCTTTCCACTCCTTTGGCACCACTCCTGACTCCAATGAGGCATTGAAAAGGTCAGTCAATGGAGCTGCTAGAATATCCCCAAGTTCCCTCAATATTCTAGGTTGTATCCCATCCGGTCCCATCGCTTTGTCTACTTTAAGTTTAGCTAGTTTCTCATGAACACAGTCTTCTGAAAATTGTTCAAGGTGCCCCTCGCTTCTGTTCCTGTTTGAGAGTGTTTTCTGAGGTCCAGTAACAGGTTCTTCATCTGTGAACACAGAACAGAAATATTTGTTAAGCAATTCCGCTTTATCCTCATCAGCTTCTACATATTCCTCCCCTTCACCCTTGAGTTAAGAACATAAGAGCATAAGATATGCCATACTAGGTCAGACCAAGGTCCATCAAGCCCAGTATCCTGTTTCCAACAGTGGCCAATCTAGGTCATACGTACCTAGCAGTATCCCCTACAGTGGCCAGTCTAGGTCATACATACCTAGCAGTTTGACATTGCCACTTTTGCCCTTCCTCTTCTCACTAACATATCTGAAAAATGTCTTATTCCCCCCATTTTATTGCATTGTCTATTTCCTCCTCTTTTTGAATCTTTGCTTTCCTGACTATTTTGCTAGCTTTTCTAAGTTTTTCCAAATATAGATGCCTATCTTCCTCTCTCTGTGATCTGTTGTATTTCATGAAGTCCTCCCTCTTTTTCTTCACCTTTTCAGCTACTTTTGAAAACCATAGGAGTCTCCTTTTCCTTTTATCTTTATTTACTATTTTATCAGAAAGGTTGGTTGCCCTTAAAATATCCCCTTTCAGTTTTGCCCACTGTTTTTCTGCTTCCCGAGCTGTTCCCATTCCGCTAACAACTCCCTGAGGTATTGGCCCATCTTGGCAAAGTTAGTTTTCCTAAAGTCTAAGACCCTTGCTTTTGAATAGATTTTAACAGCCCTTGTCCTAATACTGAACCACACCATCTGGTGATCACTAGATGAAAAATGATCTCCCACTGTAACATCAGAAACACTTTCACCATTGGTAAGCACCAAGTATAGTATGGCCCCTTCACGTGTGGGTTCTATTACCTGAATAGTTCTCCCTGTAGAGAATCCAGTATCTCCTTACTTCTAGATGATACTGCAGCAGGAATGTGCCAGTCAACATCTGGGATATTGAAATCCCCTATCAGTAGCACTTCCCCTTTCCTGGCAATGCTGTGTATGTCTTCGATTAACTCTCTCTCCACCTCTTCCTCCTGTGAAGGTGGTCTGTATATCACGCCAATGCAAATAGATTTCTCTTTCCCTGTTTCTAGTTTAACCCACAGTGCCTCCTCTCTCCCTTTTAAGCTCTGTAGTTCCGAAGCTTTAATATTATTTTTTACATATAGTGCCACTCCTCCTCTCCTCCTTCCTACCCTGCCCTTTCTGAATAAGGTATAGCCTAGTATAGTTTGTGATAAGGAAGCTTATCATAGCTCAGGAAGGAGCTATAGAAAAGGTGAAGTGACTCTGAACAAGCAACCTGTCAGTTCTGGTAGAAATAAGAAAACAGAATTTTCCCATAAAAGACTACCAGTCCCAGAATGCACCAAGTTTCCAGCAGCCATTAGAGCAGCTGAAGTGGGGAAACGTGTGTTCAATCAGGAGGGCTATGAGGTAATCCCTAAGCACTCATCTCAAAGGGCAGGGCCTGATTCAGCACAGCTGCGCTGTGTTAGGGAGGAGCTCTCATCTGAGCAGAATAAAGGTAGAGTTTATTCTACAGAGAATTATCCTTATCCTGAGAAGCAGCTTGAGTTTGATCATCTTCATCATCAGAAGGATCATCAGAAGCAGAAGCTAAACCGGACGGACAGAGAAGGAAAGAAACCCTTTGGAAGAAGGAAGAGAAAAGTCTTTGAGAGGTCTAGAAGAGTCCAGAGCAGTACGTATACTGGGAGGCATTTCAAGGACCAGCATACACCATTGGACTGGGGAAAGCCAGAGGAATGGTGCTGCAGAGCTAGGAAACTCCAGACGCTACCTGTGAGGGAGACGGCTGCACGTGGAAGGGACCCTAAGACCTGTGCCAGAAGGTATGTGAAGAGAGATCCAGGGTCCAGGGATCTGGATTGGAAGGCTGGACATAAGAACTGGACTACATACTGGCCAGGCTATATAGAGAGGAACTCTAACAGCAATGGAAGCTCAGGTATGAACACTGATCTATGCCCTAGCTATAACGTTGAAAGACAGCAGGGAAACAAGTATTCTCCTGAAAGTGCTCCATTGAGAGATTCATCTGTGCCAATCCTTGATATTGAACCCATGCTTGTTGAAGAAGGGGAAATGATAGCAGATGAAGATTCTGTTTACATGGACTGCTCTCTGTCTAAACTCCTTTGGTAACTTTCTGTTATAAAGTACAGCAACCATCACAAAGAAATAAAAACTTGTTCTTTAATCTACTCAGGAAAGCTCCTGAAGCAGGATTTGACCCACCCAGTAGAAAGCAAGCCAGCTAAGGGGTTTCAGCTGGATAACTGCTAGCAATTGAGCCTTACCTAATTGCTTGTGAGCTAGGAGAGAATCACTTCTGAATCTGTGTGGGAAGATATAAGAAGTTAACCTGAAAAGAACAGTTTTTTTCTTTCTTTGTGGCTTTTGGTTTGTTGTTTGATACTTGCTAAGAGGATATTAGCTAAGCCTACAGAAAAGACCAGTTTGTTATCAACCAGGTCTTATTTCTTTTGCTTTTGATTGCCTGATAAGTTAAAATGTTGTTTTCCTTATTTTGTTTTTTCCAAGTTTAACACTGAAAGCAAGTAACCTGATTTATGTGCTACCAAGCATATCTGTGTTGGGAGAAATAACCCCATAAATAAATATCTTACTGGCTTTACCCAAAAGCACAACTAATTATTGTGAGCAGCTGTGTCTGGTGTGAATGAACTGCATTGCCCATAATACCTTGCAAATCATATAGATATATGCACTTGCCAAGACTGTGAAGATTCTCACCCAGGCAGCCGTCTGACAAGTTACATCCCGGTCATGGTTTTCTGTGAACCATGTTTCTGTAACTGCCACTAAATCCAAGTCAGCCTCTCCCATTAAAGCTTCAACATCTGGGATCTTATTTCCCATGCTACAGGCATTTATACACACCGCTTTCCATATGTTGCCTCTTTTATCCATTTCCATAAAGGTATTTAATGTTTTACTTAACTGGGAGCTTTCTTTACCCATCCCCAATGGATCTAGTTTAAAGTCCTCTTAAGTATATTAGCCAGTCTGCTACTGAAGACATGTCGATCCTTCTTGGACAGATGGATGCCATCTCTGCTCTGCAACCCTTGGGACAGCATCCCATGATCCAGAAAACCAAAACGCTCTTGATGACACCATACACACAGCCACGCATTCATCTCCAGGATGCGAGCTTCTCTACCTTGGCCTTTACTCTCAACAGGGAGGATTGAAGAGAACACCACCTGCGCCCCTATCTGCTTCACCCTTTGTCCCAGGGCCATGAAGTCACTTTTGATACACTCAGAGAGATACCTGGCAGTATCATTTGTGCCAACATGGATTAGCAACATTAGGTAATAGTCAGTGGGCTTGATGAGTCTCGGCAAACTCTCCGTAACATCTCGGATTTTGGCACCTGGCAGACAGCAAACCTCTCTGGACCTCAAGTTTGGTCGGCAGATGGACGCCTATTACCCCTCCCAAGAGAGTCACCAGCCACCACTACCCTTTGCTTCCTTTTGGTCACTGATTCTGCAACTTTGGGGTGCTTGAACACTGGTTCTTCCCTTTTCAGGGATGCTTTCATCTCCTCCATTTCCAGGGCTGCGTAATGGTTCTTCAGTTCAAGGGCTGAAGTTGGATTGGTGATTCTGCAGGCCCTAGTGACTTGTGTCCAACCTTTGTCATTCTATAAACTCTCATCTTCTCCTCTGCTGGAGAGCTTGGATATTGCAAGAAGCATCTCATCAATGTACTTCTCACTGTCTTGAATACTCCTCAGCATCGCCATCTCCTCTCTGAGTTCCTCCACTTGTTTCCTGAGAGCTTCAGCATGCAGGCATCCTGCACATGGAACCAGTCCTTCAACTGGCATTGGGAACTCTGTCTGGACAGAGGCAGAAGCTGTAACAGGAGCAACAGTTTTGGCGATATGATTTTTCGCAGCCATTGTTCAGTTGGTAGAGCTTAGGTATCTGTTGAAGCAAAAGAGAGAGAGACCTACTAAAGTACCAGCCAATTTCCCAGCTGTCCTTTCAGAGAAAAAGCAGTTAAATCTCTTTTAAGTGTGTTCAAAATCTGCTGTTCCAAGTCCCTGTGTGTAGTTAATTGGGAGATGCCCTATATAAGAAGACTGCTCACTAGGGGTAGGTGGGAGTTGGGATCTTATTTCCCTTGCTATGGGCATTTATACACACCTCTTTCCATATACTGCCCCTTTTACCCATTTCCATAAAGGTATTTAATGTTTCACTTACCTGGGGGCTTTCTTCACCCATTCCCAACAAATCTAGTTTAAAGCCCTCTTCAGTAGATTAGCCAGTCTGCTACTGAAGACACGTCATCCTTTCTTGGACAGATGGACGACATCTCTTCTCTGCAACCCTTGGAACAGCATGCCATGGTCCAGGAAATCAAAACACTCTCGATGACACCATCCATGCAGCCATGCATTCATCTCCAGGATGCGAGCTTCTCTGCCTTGGCCTTTACCCTTAACAGGGAGGATTGAAGAGAACACCACCTGCACCACTATCTGCTTTTTCCTCTGTCCCAGAGCCATGAAGTCACTTTTGATATGCTCAGAAGGATACCTGGCAGTTTCATTTGTGCCGCATGGATTAGCAACATTGGGCAATAGTCAGTGGGCTTGATGAGTCCCGGCAAACTCTGTGCTTGCAAAATGGCACTCCAGGACATTTATGTGGTGACTGTTACACATGCACATTCTAAAATACCATCGCGGACAAATCTATGTTGCTAGTTTCACAGACATGTATATTTTGCATTTACATGCTTCTAAAATTGGCTGTTTCCCTGCATGTATGTGGGGGCTGATGCTGCATTTCTCCATTTCCTTGTCTATTGGCAGAGATGTTTATCTTTTGGGGCAGAAGAGGCCAATTTTGGAATGCATTTACATGTGCTCACCTTCTCTGCTGCCCCTTCCATGGAATTTTGGACATTTTGACTTGGACATCCCAGATGGCACCTAAATCGCATTTCTAAAATGCCACTTTAATTTACCCCAATCTCCTAGTCAGCATTTGGACATGCCTTCTTTTGCCCCCCATCAGCATCCTGACCCCCTTCCCCTCCCCCGTAGTATCAATTCTTCCAAGCCTGGCCCAGCCATTAAGGAAGACTCGGGCAGCATCTTCTGAGAGGTGTCAAAGAGGAGCAACAGTCAGAGTAAAACAAGAGTCTGACAGCCAGACCAACTCAGTCATTAGCATAATCTTTTACCTGTAGGGAGAGTGGACATTCACATATATACATAGATAACATGAGGAGGGATCTAGCTAAACTTGAAGAATGGTTGAGAATTTGGCAGCTCAGATTTAATGCTAAAAAATGCAGGGCCATGCATTTGGGCTGCAAAAATCCAAGGGTGCGGTACAGTATAGGAGGCAAAGTACTTCTGTCCTGGGCGTGATTGTTTCTGATGATCTTTAGGTGGCTAAACAGTTAGAAAAGGTGACCCCAAAAGCTAGAAGGATGCTTAGGTGCACAGGGAGAGGAATGGCCAGCAGAAGAAAGGAGGTGATAGTGCCTCTGCATAAGTCTCTGGTGTGACCTCATTTGGAGTATTGTGTGCAATTCTGGAGACCGCACCTTCAAAAGGGTATAAACAGGATGGAGATGGTGCAGAGGGTAGCTACCAAAATGGTTAGTGGTCTTCTTTATAAACCATCTCAATATGTATACTTTAGAGGAAAAGTGGAATAGAAGAGATATGATAGACATTTAAATACCTCCGTAGCATAAATGCACAGGAGGAGAGTCTCTTTCAATTGAAAGTTTTGCAATGAGGGTACATAGGATGAAGGTAAAAGGAGATAGGCTCAGGAGTATTATGTGGAAAGAGTGGTAGATGCATGGAATAGTCTCCCAGTGGAGGTAGTAGAGACCAGGACAGAAGATCTCTAAAGAAAAAAGAAGGGTCTATAGTAGTTGATATGGAAGGGCAGATTAGATAGGCCATATGGTCTTTTTCTGCTGGCATGTTTCTCTGTTTCTATACAAAGGAAAGTTTAACGCTTAAAAGTATGATGCCCAATTATGTATTTCTACAGGATTGCTCTGGGAGGGGTGGTGTTTCGATGATCATGACTGTTGAGTTTAATCATCAAAATTTCAGGGGGGGTGCATAAGGCTGAGGGTTTGCCTATGGTGCCTGGTACCCTTGCATGGCCTTGAATTCCCCCTGTCCTCTGGAACGCCCCCAAAGAGGCACCCAAACACTATCTCCACCCCTGACCTCCCCCAGCATTTATTGGGGCTTTTCCTGATGGAATAGTGTGGGGCAGAAGCGATCCCGTGACATTCCTGCCCAGTTGTTTCCTGGGTTCAAAATGGTGGCTCTGATGCCTAGCAGTAATCTTTCGGTACTACTATTAGGATTAAGACTGCCAAATAAGGAGTGCATGCCCTTTTTTGGCAGCTTGATCCCTAGCTGTAGTACAGCAAAACTACTGCTAGGAGTCAGAACCACTGTTTTGAATGCAGAAGGTAGTGAGGCAGAAGCATCAAAGGACCACTTCTGCCCTGCCATACTACTACTTCTAATAATCATTTATATAGCACTACAAGATGTGTACAGATACATATAAAAGATGATCCCTGCTCGTCGGTGCTTACAGTCTAATCAAGACAAACAATACAGTAGTTGAGAATAAGGGTACAAATAGGGAAAGGTAAGGAGGCACAAGGAAAACTTCAGTAAGTGCTATTGGGCGGGTCAAGTGCCTCTTGAGGAGGTAGGGGATGGGGCTTGATGCTGCTACAAAGATCAGGGGATGTGAACTTAATGCTACTGGGGGGATTGGAGGACTTGATGCTACGGAGGGGCATTTAGGAGTGGGAATGGATAAGAGATGCTGATGTTGTGACTATCAGGGGGATCGAGATGCAGATTGGGGGGTTTTTGGTGGGTTGGAATGTTGAGCGGAAGGTTGCTGAGTGGTTCAGGATACTGAATGGAAGGTCAGGGTCAGTTTTTTGCTAATGAGCAGGGGCATTCACGCCAATAGCACAATCAAGCTTATTGCCTCTTCTTGTGGAGGCGTTAAATGCACCCATGCTATCGGCCGCTGAGACAGTTGGCATGCAGTAATGTACCAAATACTATCTGCAGTCCATGCCCATTCTCCACACACAACATTGGCTGGTAGCCATTACTACGGACCTGCACTAATGGTTAGCATGTATGAAATCCTATGCTAACTGCTTAGTGCGTTTTAGTAAATATGCCCTTAATTTTCCCCTCTAATCCCTTATGTCAGCTGTAAAAATGGACCACTCATGCCACAGGGATTAGAACATAAACTCTTATTTTAGTAGCTTTGTACATATGTTACCTATAAAAGATATTATCAGCCACTTCATTAGTCGACCACATGGCCCTCTCCCTGCCTGCAGGAGTGCATAATAAAATAGATTTATAAAACATAGGAACAATGTTAGTGCATATCAACTATATAGTATATTTTATTGCCTTACAATGTATATATGATTGTAACCTGAGGAAAAGGGAGTTACGTGAAATCATTTTCTTGCTGTGAATCATTTATCAGTGTTCCTGGAAGCAGATATGCTGTGTGGAGTCTTTGGGAGCCATTTCTTTTTATTCTGTTATAATCAATAGGTTCCCCAGAACAGTCCTGCTCCAATTACAAATGCATTTAGGGTCAGATCTACTAAGCATTTTCTCTATAGACACAAAGTGGAAGAAAATCCATAGTGCATCTGATTTCTAATTTTATCAGATTCTTTGGAATGCTTATGAGTAAATACCGTAGTTACTCTATAAGCTCTTAATTGAGTTTTCTTTGTTTGCATTAAGATTCTGAAATATGATTGGCCCATTTATTTGTGGGTGAAAATGGGATAGAAAGATCCTCAGTTGTTCCTGCCCCACTGGTGCTGTATTCCAACATGGTGCCAGCCGACCTAAAATATGGCACCAGCAGGTAATGGTGAATAGGGATCACTATTATCACATTTCAAACCTTTATATCAAGAGGATGGATTCAAAATAAACTTAAATAACTATGCATTCTGCTTTATATCAGAAATTCTAGAGAAGAATGTCTGATCATTCCTCTGGGAATTAAACCCGAGCCAAACGTGGAGCATGCAGCAAAACAACAACCTTAAAGATGCAAGTAAATCTACTACCGAAATGGTGAAAAAGAAGAGCTTTCATATTTTGGATTGGTCAAGTCAAAGTTGCAATATAAACTCTATTGAACTGTTGTGGGCAAGACCTGAAGTGAGTAAGTGGGTCATGCAAGGAAGCCCTCAGATGTCGGAGTTGAAACAGTTCTTTATAGAAGAATGGGCCAAAATTCCTCCAGGGTAATGCAAGAGAATCATTAACAGTTTTTTTTAGAATACTGCTACTATTTCTATTACTTATAATTTGTACAGCACTACAAGGCATACACAGCACTGCACATAAACACAAAAACAAGAGGAAAAGGAAACCTATTTGGTTCTCCAAAGAAGTGGCTGCACTAATAAAGGCAAAAAACAGCTTTCACAAAATTCAGAAAGGAATACAGGATCAAACTAAAAGAGACCAAAAGAGAAATAAGGATAGCCAAATCAAAGGCAGAAGAAAAGATGGCGAAAGATGTGAAGTGTGGCGACAAAACTTTCTTTGGGTATTTTCGGGAGAGGAGGAAAATCAGAGATGGACTTGCAGACTCAAAAGTGCTGGGAACGGATTTGTGGAAAGTGGCACTGGAAAAAATGAAAATGCTAAACAAATATTGTCACTCACCTACTACCCCGGAGACGGAAGGCCTGGGGCTTCCGTGAGGATCCTCTTATGTTGCAAGGGCGGAGTAGTGCCCCCTGGGATTTTGAGTCCCAATAGCTATTCTAATAAGAAGGTAGCTGTGGTCGAGTAGCTATGCTTAAAGAGGTATTTATTTCCCTTCCCGGGAGAATTCTTGCAACAAGGGTCAAAAGAAATTAAACCATAAAACTGGTACAACACAAGTGGGAACTACAAATTACAACACAAATGCTTCTTGTCAGCTTTAAACAAACCAAAAAGGGAAAACAGGCTTTTTCTCTCACAAAAGCTTTCCAGTGAAATCTGTGTTCCTCCACAGATTTCTCTTAGGCAGGGTTTTACTCAGGCTTTAACAAAAAGAGGTCACGCTGTCTGAAAACACCATTGTACAGTCCATTTTACAAATATCTGAGCTCTCTTCACAGAAGTCACATTCCATGTCCTCGTGTGCTTCTTGGGGATTATATTTGTCAGGGCTGTAATGTGTATCAGTGTTAAAAAGTTCCCTCTCTTCTTGGCTAGAGCTTCTCTCCCCTCTCCCCCTGCAGAAAGGCTGGTTACCGTGCACTATGGATTCTCTCCTTAGAGGGCCATATCCTTCAGGACCATAATAGTTAAAATCCAGTGCCCCTCTATTCAAGGTACTATGCCTTTCTTCAGGCTGAGCTCTGACTCTCCGTTTTGCAACCGGGAAGTTGAAATTTTCTCCCTTTCACTTCCCCTTAAGAGACGTCTTTCTCTCGGGTAAGAACTCACTTCTGGATAATAGCTTTTGCTCCCCAGGTACCTGTTCTCGTGGGTATTCCCTCTCCCAGCTCCTCGTGGTTTGCAGCTTGGAATCTCTCTCTGTCCCCAACCGGACTTTGGCTTAGTGCAGCCCAACTTTCCAGCACTAACCTCTGAGAATTCCTCCTGGGCAAACCCCTCTGAGGTACAGATGGAATCCACGTCAGAAGCTTTCAGGTATGACTCCTGGCTCTCCTGAGCTTTGCTCTTTCCTCTCCAGTGAATCCTCTCCGTGTCTCTTTCTCCCTCGGCATTAGAGAATGAGTCTGACTCCCTGCTGGCGTCTCTGTTCCCCTTGCGTGTGTGTCTGCCTCTGAGACTGAGACTGCCTCCCTCTCGGTTCTGCCCTGCTTTACTCAAGACTGACTTTTTAAGTGCGTCATTCTTTGAGACTCTTGTTAGCTCAAACTGCCGCAGCTGTGTCTGCTTCTCTGATGAGCTATGACGTAATTCTCTATCTGGGCGTTTACCTACAGCCTGTGCACTTGTTTTGCTTGGTTGCTCATAGCAACCCCTAGCCATGTGCTTTGCACTGCCGGTTTTAAAACTGCCCTGTGTGTTTTCCTCTACTTTTATAGGCACTATCTGCCTTGCTCCATGACAATATTTATATTCTGTTTTTACTAAAGAAAATCCTGGAGAAGGACCATCTGTGATTCCCAAATATACAAATGCAAATGGAGTAGATACCACACTATTCACAGAAGATGATGTGTTAAAACAGCCTGCAAAACTGAAAGTGGACAAGGCCATGGGACCGGATGGGATACATCCCAGGATACTGAAAGAGCTCAGAGAGGTTCTTACAGGGCTGTTAAATGATGTTTTTAATAGATCCTTGGAGACAGGAGCAGTTCCACAGGACTGGAAAAGGGCTGATGTGGTACCTCTTCATAAAAGTGGTAACAGGGAAGAAGTGACAAACCTCAGGCCAGTAATCCTTACTTCAGTGGAAAAGTATTGGAGGCGCTCCTGAAAGAGCGAATAGTGGATTTTCTCGAAACAAACAAGTTGCATGATCCGAGGCAACATGGTTTTACCAAAGGACGATCTTGACAAACAAATCTGATTTAGTTCTTTGACTAGGTGACCAGAGAACTAGATGTCATCTACCTGGACTTCAGCAAAGCCTTTGAATACTGTTCCTCATAGGAGGCTTATCAATAAACTCAACAGCTTGGGGATGGGTTCCAAGATGGTGAACTGGATCAGAAAGTGGTTGACTGTCAGACGACAGAAGGTGATGGTAAATGGAACTCACTCGAATGAAAGGAAGGTGATTAGCGGTGTGCCCCAAAGTTTGGTCCTGGGACCGGTACTGTTCTATGTATTTGTAGTGATATTGCTGAAGGACTAAATGGAAAAGTCTGTCTTTTTACAGATGACACGAAAATTTGCAACAGAGTGGACTCCCTTGAGAGACTGGAGAACATGAGGAAAGATCTACAAAAGCTTGAAGAATGGTCTAATGCTTGACAGTTAAGATTTAATGTGAAGAAGTGCAGTATTATGCACTTGGGAAGCAGAAATCCAAGGGAATTGAATGTGATTAGGGGCGAGAGGTTGGTGTGTACGGACCAGGAGAAGGACCTCGGAGTGATTGTTTCTGAGGATCTCAAGGTGGCGAAACAGTGTGACAAGGCGGTGGCAAAAGCCAGAAGGATGCTGGATTGCATACAAAGAGGAATTACCAGCAGAAAGTAAGAGGTACTAATGCCACTGTACAAGTCGCTGGTGAGGCCTCACTTGGAATATTGTGTTCAGTTTTGGAGACCATATCTCGCAAAGGATATAAAAAGACTGGAAATTGTTCAGAGGAAGGTGACCAAAATGATTTGGAGCCTTCATCAGAAGACTTATCTGAAGAGACTTGAAGACCTAAATATGTACACTCTGGAGGAGAGGAGGGACAGGGGAGATATGATTCAGATCTTTAAATGCTTAAGAGTATTAATGAACAAACAAACCTCTTCCAGAGATGGGGAAGCTGTAAAACTAGAGGTCATAACATGAAGCTGCAAGGGGGTAAATTGAAAAGCAATGCCAGGAAGTACTTTTTCACTGAAAGGGTGGTGGATGCTTGGAATGCCCTCTCGATGGAAGTGGTGGGGGCAAATACAGGGACAGAATTCAAAATGGCATGGAACTGATGCAGTGGATCCCTTTATAGCAACAGGGTTAAAATCAAAATAAACATAATTATCTCTTATATCTCAACAAATAGGGGTGACCTACATGGAGAGATGGGTACACCCCTAAACAAAGGCATGGGGAGGAGTGACCTGCATAGTGGCAGGTGCACCTCCTCTTGCCGCCTTGCTGGGCAGACTAGATGGACCATGCTGGCTTTTATCTACTGTCATATAGCGACACTAGTAGAAGATTAGCTGGGCACTTGAATTTTTTTTTTTAAATATTATTTTTAATTAATTTTCCAAGCAAAATACAAGTAATACATACTTGCATGAAGAAAACGGGGGAAACTTCAGAAATACAAACAGGATAATAGTTACAAAGCAAAGTTCACAAAGTAACACCCTCCACTAGTCCTCAATAAGTAGAGATCCAGGAAAGGAATAATATAGAAACAAAAATCCACAAGAAACTAACAAGTGTTTAAGCAGTCAGATATATTACCTTACATCAAAGAGAACTTGCACCCTCACCCCCTGATAGACCCCTAGCATTCAAAAAGGAAATCAATTGCGAAGGATACAAAAAAAACCATAGGAATTACCCTGTAACTTAACCAAACACTTACATGGATACTTCAAGAAAAATAAACCACCCAGCTGGAGAACCCGCGGTCGCAGGACCAAAAACTCACTCCTACGACGACGGGTTTCCCGAGCTAGGTCAGGAAACATCCGAACCAAGCATCCCTTAAACAAAACATTCCTTTTCCTAAAAAAAAGTCTCGGCAACCATTCACGATCTGAGACAAGGGCAAAAGTAACCAAACAGGTCGCAGATCGGACTAGAGAAGAATCAGAGGCTTCCAAGAGCTCAGAAATATTCATTACATCTAATTGCCCCCTAAAATCTGAACAAGATATTCTTTAAACATTTCTTTCGCAGATATATTGGCCAAAAAGGGAAAATTAATCAAACGCAAATTTGCTAATTTAGAAAAATTCTCCAACTGCTCCAGCCTAACTTTTGTCTGGTTAGAGTCTTTAATAAATAAATCAGACAAAGTCTCCAATTGTATATTCTTCTCCAAGATTGCTTCAAGCTTAGTTTTCATTAAAGATACGTCTTGCACAGTTTGAGCAATATTCAAAGAATTCAATGCAACCTGCTCTCGGGTCCCATGAATTTGTGACAAGAAAGTTTCTCCCAAGTAATTTATTGCTGTCCATATTGATTCCAAGGTAAACTGCTCAGGTCGCGGCAATGGAAAGGAAAAAGTAGACCCATGTTGATCTTCCAACACAGTTCCCGCCAATCTCGGGGACACAGGAGGGATTCCGGCGTCACTACTGGGCGCCACAACCAAGCACTCCGGCTCGAGCACAGATCCAGTACGCTGATCCATCAGAGAGAAAACTCCCTCCGACAAACTCGGCAAACACGCCCCCAGGAAAGCCTCAGAACCTCCCAACACTGGAGAGATTGACGGCTCCATGCTATGCCGAGACACTTCTGGATGCAACTGCTTCGAGACTTGTATATCCGGGGGCATGAGATCGCTGCTCAAGGGGGACGCTGAGCTACCCAGCCCCAACCGACCACCAGCCAAGCTTCCGTCACCCGGTACTGACTGCTGCTGCTCCTGTCATCGTAATACAAAGGAATCCAAAGGACCAGTAATAGGAGTCGAGGTCGACGGAGATGCCTGAGGCAACAAATCTCGCTTCACTTTTCTCTTCCTCCCCATCGGAAAGATGAGTTAGCAGCCTAAACACAGCGTGCCACCATCTTGGATCTCTAGAAACCAGATGTCGGCACCTGAATTTTGAATGGATTGAAGGCAAAATAGATGATTTCATGTGAGACCAGTGAGGAGCAGGTGACAGTAGTCTAAACAGGAGGTGATAATTCAGTGGATAAGGGTTTTGATAGTGTGTTCCAAGGGAAAGGGACACATTTTGATGTTATTCAGAAAGGTTTTAGCTATATAATAGATGTGTGCAGAGAAAGAGAGAGGAGCATCAAAGATGACTCCAAAGTTATGAGTTGAGGAAACAGGAAGGATGACAGTGTTATCCACAGAATGAGGAAGGAGATAGATAGATAGATTTAGGGGGGAAAGATAAGAAGCTTTGTCTTGGATATGTTCAGTTTCAGATGATGAAAAAACCTTCAAAAATGTGATGACACTCAAAAAGGCACAAGGAAAAAAGTCAAAACATATATAATGCCTGTGAATCCGATTAACTAACAAACCTTACTCAAAGTAACAAAATAACATCAAACAAACAGTTTTTCTGTCGGGATCCGCCGACCTGAGACGGGGAGAGGAAAAACTCCCCTCTCCGCGTCGGCAGAAGCCTTTTTTTATTTTCAAAATTAAATAGCACAAAAGGAATAGTAGTGAAAATCACTTATCTGATAGTGAACCAAAAGGGCAGCAAAATAGCAGAGCAGCGACATGCATGTTTCTAGCCCAAAAGGGCCCTGTATTAAGCTGAATCCATCAATATACGCGCCCTTAAAAAACGCCAAATTCAACAAACCGGGGATATTCAGTGGCACAAAATGCTTATGTACTGTTGAATATCCCAGTCACTAGGATTGACGTGATTAGTAAGTCTGCTAACCGCATTAATCCTGGTAATATCCCCCCCACTGAGTTTAGTGTAATGACAAGGGCTAATTTATTCTAAGGTGAATGAGAGAAACATAGAAATATGATGACAGAAAAAGACCACATGGCCTATCTAGTCTGTCCTTCCATATCAACAACTACAACAGTCCCCTTTTTACCTTTAGAGATCCTCTGTGTTTGTCCCATGCTTTTTTGAATTCAATTACTGTCCTCATCTCTACCACCTCCACTGGGAGACTATTCCATGGAGCCACTACTCTTTCCGTAAAGAAATATTTCCGCATATCACTCCTGAATCTATCTCCCTTCACCCTCATCCCATGTCCCCTCGTAGCAGAACTTGCTTTCAATTGAAAGAGGCTCTCTCCCTGAACATTTATGCCACAGAGGTATTTAAACATCTCAATCATATCACCTCTATCCCGCCTTTCCTCTAAGGTGTACATATTAAGATCCTTCTGTCTGTCCTCATATGCTTTATAATGAAGACCACTAATCATTTTAGTAGCCACCCTCTGCACCGACTCCATCCTGTTCACATCCTTTTGAAGGTGCGGTCTCCAGAATTGCACACTATACTCCAAATGAGGTCACACCAAAGGCTTATACAGAGGCATTATCACCTCCTTTTTTCTGCTAGCCATTCCTCTCTGTATGCACCCAAGCATCCTTTTAGCTTTTGCCGTCACCTTTTCTACCTGTTTAGCTACTTTAAGATCATCAGACACAACCACGCCTAGATCCCGCTCTTCTTTAGTGGACAAAAGTACTTCACCCCTATACTATATTGCTCTCTTGGATTGCTGCAGCCCAAATGGATGACCTTACATCTTTTAACATTAAATCCCAGCTGCCAAATTCTAGACCATTCTTCAAGCTTAGCTAGATCCCTCCTCATGTTATTTACACCTTCCTGGGTGTCTACTCTATTGCAGATTTTGGTATCATCCGCAATGAGGCAAACCTTACCCAACAGCCCTTCCGCTATATCACTAACAAAGATGTTAAAAAGAATCGGACCAAGGACAGATCCCTGGGGAACACCACTGGTAACATCCTTCTCCTCAGAGTGAGCTCCATTTACTTGTATTCTTTGTCGCCTCCCACCCAACCAATTTCTAACCCAAGCAGTAACTTTAGGGTCCATCCCTAGTGTGCTCAGTTTGTTTATAAGTCGCCTGTGAGGAACAGTGTCAAAGGCTTTACTGAAATCTAAATACACCACATCTAGGTCTCTCCCTCGGTCCAACTCCCTGCTCACCCAGTCAAAGAAATCAATCAGATTTGTCTGACAAGACCTGCCTCAGGTGAATCCATGTAGCTTCGGATCCTGCAATCCATTGGACTCCAGAAACCTTACTTTCTCTCCTTTAGTAGTCTTTTCAATAATCCGCTGGACTCCAGAAACCTCACTATTTTCTCTTTCGGCAGCATTTCCAATAATTTACTCACCACCGAAGTTAAACTAACCGGCCTGTAGTTTTCAACCACATCCTTACTTCCGCTTTTGTGTAAAGGCACCACATGAGCCTCTCTCCAGTCCTTTGGCACCACTCCCGACTCCAACGAGGCATTGAAAACGTCAGTCATTGGAGCTGCTAAAACATCCCCAAGTTCCCTCAGTATTCTAGGGTGTATCCCATCCGGTCCCATCGCTTTGTCTACTTTAAGTTGAGCTAGTTTCTCACGAACACAGTCTTCTGAAAATTGTTCAAGATGTCCCTCGCTTCTGTTCCTATTTGTGGGTGTTTTCTGAGGTCCTGCTCCTGGTTCTTCATCTGTGAACACAGAACAAAAATATTTGTTAAGCAATTCCGCTTTATCCTTATCAGCTTCTATATATTCCTCCCCTGCACCCTTGAGTCTGACAATACCACTTTTGCCCTTCCTCTTCTCACTAATATATCTGAAAAATGTCTTATCCCCCCATTTTATTGCATTGGCTATTTCCTCCTCCCTTTATTTATTTATTTATTTATTTATTTTCATTTCTTATATACCGCGCTCTTTTAATCAGTGCGGTGTACATATGAACAAAATAACAAACACAATGTGCAAGGCAACATTGGTTTTTACAATGAACAGGGTAAACTAACATGGAGATAACTGGGGGAACTATATACATGGTATGATAATTAATTACATGGTTGTAGTAAATACATTACGAGTGCAAGCGCTGTATATCAAAAGGGGTAAAAACAGAGCGTGATGAGTGTAAGGGTCGTGTCGATTAACCGTTTTTTGAAGGAGTCATAGAAATGGAGTCGCCTGGGGAGCAGTGCTCACTGGGTGTAGATTCCGAATAATATATTAGAAACAGGTGGTATTTAAGAGCTTTCCTGAATGACGTTATGTTTGTGATGGCTCTGATTTCAGGTGGGAGGGCATTCCAGGCTCTGGGTGCGAAAAGGGAGAATGCTCTGCAGGCTGTTGTTTTAGAGCATTTCGTCAGCAATCTTGGAAAATCAATGGTGTTCAAAGAAGAGGGCCTCCTGGTTCTATTAGCTGGAGTGACATGTATAAGATTACTGATGGGCGAGAGGGGTTGGATCCTTGAGGCCTTGAATGTCATTACTAGAGCTTTATAGAGAGTTCTGGCCTGTAGAGGTAACCAGTGTAGGCTCTTCAAGACTGGCATTATGTGGTCGGAACGTGATACTCCTACGAGAGCTCTCGCAGCTGAGTTCATGGCCAGACGGAGAGGGTTCAGTGTTGATTGTGGGAGCCTGTGTAGGATGATATTGCCAAAGATCTTTGAATCTTTTGAATCTTTGCCTTCTTGACTACTTTGCTAGCTTCTCTAGGTTTTTCCAAATATAGATGCCTGTCTTCCTCTCTCTGTGATCTCTTGTATTTCATGAAGGCCTCCCTCTTTTTCTTCACTTTTTCTTCACTTTTTCAGCTACTACTTTCGAAAATCATAGCGGTCTCCTTTTCCTTTTACCTTTATTTACCATTTTAACAAAAAGGTTGGTTGCCCTTAAAATATCCCTTTCAGTTTTGCCCACTGTTTTTCTACATCCCCCAGCTGTTCCCATCCCACTAACGACTCCCTGAGGTATTGGCCCATCTTCGCAAAGTTAGTCTTCCTAAAGTCTAAGATCCTCACCTTTGAATGGATTCTAACAGCCCTAGTCCTAATGTGGCAGCACTGATAGCATGCAATAAATAATACCCGGAGTCAGCGCAAGGATCCAAACCAATTTATTGTGCACAAGGCCCAAGCATCAAAGGACTGAGCAATGGCGAACAGAAACAACTTCCTTATATACAAGCTTCACAGTTTGATACAGGCAGACTTTCTATTGGTCCCAACGCCCCCTGCACCTATCCAATCGGGGACCCTCACTGGGCTATTGCTCCCTGTTCACCCTTCTCAGACTAGTCTAACAAAGGCACAGTTCTATGTTCTATGTAGGAGTGGAGGAGTAGCCTAGTGGTTGGGGCAAGGTACTTCAGGCCGGAAGGTCGGTGTTTCAAATCCCACTAGAGGACAGCAACCTTGGGCCGGAAGGACTGGGGTTTCTAGTCCCACAGGCGCTCCTTGTGGTCTTGGGCAAGCCACTTAACCCTCCATAGCCCATGTTCCCTGTAAAATAGTTATCTCCAAGTTATAATGCCCTGTTCAATGTAATTTCAGTTTGTTCAATGTAAACCGCACTGATGCAGAATAGCGTGGTATATAAGAGAATGTAAATAAATAAATAAATAAATGTTATGACTACATTTCTACTGCAAGGTCATATCTAGCTCGAGGAATGCAACAGTATCCATTTAGTATGGAAGTATTGTGCAAGCTTTGTCATAAACTGATTTTTCTAACTTTTAATTCTTTACTTTAACAGCAGGAAGGTGGGGGTTAGAATCCAGGCCTATCTTACAGGCCTTTCACATCTATGTAGGCCATCGCCTACCACATTCCCCCCTTTGATTATTCTCACCCGCAAATTAGAAAGGGTGGGAATTAAATCACATATTATACTTGTGTAACAGCATCATCTTGGGGTATATAGGGTAATATTGTCACATAGCCAACACTTTAGTTGCTGTCTGCCGCTTCACAGTGCTATCAATAACTGAGGTTATAGTGCGCAAGCAAAGGGGTAGGAGACATAGGAGAAACAAGCACACAGCCAATATTAATAATACAACTAACACACCCAGTCCTGAAAACATGGAACCAAACCATCCATCAAGCTCCAGTCCACGCCCTTTTTGCTTCTGCATCTGTTCGGCTATGTCTTCGACAACTTGGTCTTCATTATCAATCTGCAAACAATGGTTAGTTAAATTCAATTTTCCATATACACCACCTTCAGCTGCTAACAAATAATCCAGTGCTAAACAATGTTCAGGAGCATTTACACCTGACCACCAGGACGTCTTTCTAGTGGTGGCATTATAAGATCTCTGGCTTAGACGAGTAATCTTTATTCCAGTCTGAGTAGTAGTGATGCAGGCTGCACAAGGGGGGAGAGTAAGGGTTGTGGATTCTTAGTCTCTTACAGTAGTGGTTGTCGTCGCAAAGTGAGCCGCAATGGAGTTTCAGGGTCATTTACGCATTTACAGAAGTTCAATGACCAAGTGCAGGAGCGGCTGCTGGCTTTACTCGACTGTGATGGATCCAAGGTTCAAGCTCTGCAACTTTAACTGCTGTTGGGGTTATTAAGGTCCCTTTCAATGTGGTGTCCTTCTCCGCTCTGTGATCCACACCGAGACCCCAGGCTTGAGAGGATGTAGAGGTTGATGGGCAGCTGATGACTCTGCAAAACAGAACTTAAAACCAATAGTTCTTGCCTAGTAATTTCAGATCCAATCTGTTTCATATCTCCTTTTATTCCTTGTACCATAGGCGGGGGTCGCCTATACAGAATCTCAAAAGGGGAAACTCCTAAAGACTTAGTAGGGGCTAAACATATCCTGAGAAGGGCTATAGGAAGAACTCAGAACTGGAGCTACTTCAGGTGAACTTCTTGGCAAAGGTTAGATAAGTGAGATTTCAGGGTGCCATTCATACGTTCTACTGTTCCTAAATTCTGAGGTCTGTAGGCAATATGCATCTGATAATGTTAATATCTCGGGATCATACTTAATGGACTTGCTACCTGAGGTTATCAACCCTCATTCTTTGTACAGGGCCCCATGTGCATGCAAGGTTGTAAGGGCATACTTGGAATCTGTGTACACGTTTAGATGGAGCCCTTTTCCTATTGTCAATGCTCTAGTGAGAGCTGTCAATTCAGCTTTCTGTGCTGAAGTTCCTGGGGCCAGAGCTGTGGACTCAACTACCAGATCAAGGGTCACCACTGCATATCCAGCACAACAATGTCCATTAATGATGATAGGGCTGCTTCCATCTACAAAGAAAGTCCGTTCAGGGTTCTCCAAAGGAACAGCAGTCAAATCCAGGCGACTTGAGAATACAGTGTCCATAGTTTCTAGACAGTCATGATCAGGGGGGGTCAAGACCAACTGGTAACAACGCAGCAGGATTCAGAGCTTGACTGACCATCAATTGTACAACATACTTGGATACTACAACATCCGTGAATGCGTGAGCCAAAAACTTCCTTTGTGTTCCATGAGGGTCAGAACAAAGTGCAGTATAGTAACTTGAAGATTTTGTCCCGGGGTGAGCTTGTCAGCTTTGCTCACTAGGAGGGCTGTAGCTGCAACAGCTCTCAAACAAGGGGGCCAGCCTTTTGCAACTACATCCAATTGTTTTGACAGATAGGCTACTGGCCGTTGCCCAGATCCAAGCGATTGAGTCAACACTCCTAGAACAGTTCCTTGTGACTCCTGGACTGAAAGGTATTCTGGACATCTGGTAGACCCAGAGCTGTTGCTAACATCACATCAGAGCGGTTTTTCAAAGATCGAAAAGCTGCATCCCATTCAAGTCCCCATTCCAATGGAGACTTTTCCATTCCTTTGATAGCTTGATACAAGGGTTTTGCTAGCAGCGCAAAATGGGGGATCCATATATGACAGTACCCTGCAGCACCCAAGAAGGCTCTCACTTGCCTCCTGGTGTCTGGAGTGGGAATACTGCATACAGCTTCTTTGTGTTCTGGTCCCAGGCGTCGAATTCCGCTGGACAACTGGAATCCCAGATATTTAACTTGTTTGACATAATCGCGCTTTGGCTCTTGAGACATTAAAAGCCTCATTAAAAGGTGCAAGAGTTTACTGGTGGCTTGTAGACATTCACTGTTTGGAGTTGGTGGTCATTCACATACTTAAGAAGAACCCTGTGTCCTGGGTTCACATAGTAGCTTGAAAGATCCTGATTTAAAGCAGCACTGAAAAGAGTGGGCGAATCCTTGAGTTCTTGGGGTAATCAAGTCCAGGTGCATTGGCCCCACCTTCCTGTTGTGGGGTCTTGCCATTCAAAAGCAAACACAAGTTGACTGGTAGGGGCTAGGTGTATACAGAAGAAGGCCTCTTTCGGGTTCAGGACAGTGAAATGAGTAACCTCTTGTACTGGGCGGTAATCCCCTGTCCCAGGTTTCTTGACTGGGAGAAGGGGGGTGTTCCAAGGTGACTGGCACTCCTTGAGAAGACCATACTTCAGCAGTTTCATTAAAATGGCAGTGGATACCTTCAATGGCTGGTCGGGGAAGAGGATACTGCTTCACATGCACTGGTTCCGCTCCTGGCTTGAGGGTGATGATAACAGGGGCTATGTTCTTCGCTAGGCCAGGTGGATATCTTCTGCCCATACTTCAGGTGGAATGTCAAACACCCGAAAAAAGTATTCAAGTAATAAACCGCACAAAAAAGAATACTAACAATACCCTCCACCATTCATTATTAACTTTTGTCGGGCATAAACCAAGCGAGAGACAAAACCACTCCGTCACTCACAAATGGTACATGCCCCTTTTTTTGACTAAATGCAAATCATTTTCATCATAAGTTTTTCATCGTGATTTAAAATCAGCCAAAAGAGCAAGTCACACTTAACTCATCCACCGCACGACGTGCACGTTTCGGGGCAGTCGCCCCTGTACCAAGTGCCTCCAAGGAAATACAGTGTGTATGCTCACCCACATGTAACTGATAAAAAACGCTGACTTAATCGCCGGTAAAGTAGAGGAAAAGACTCTCAGTATTGGCTGACAAAAATCCCGCCTACTTATTCAAAACCAATCACGTAAAGGAGGGAACCCCAACCAAAACCAGGGTCTCCATAGTGAAAGGTGGAATACAAAAATGTCAAAACATCAGAGTCCCAACCAGTCAATGTCCCGATTCAAGCCACCCGGAGCAACTGTATGTAAATCAAAAATCCAACATTGTTCCAATCTTCGCAACCGGGCAGTGCGATCCCCCCCCCCACGAGGGTCTAAGGGAACATGATCTATCACGGTCCATTTCAACTCCTCAAAAGAATGGTGTAAGTCCAAACAATGTTTTGGGGCTGTCAAGAACTCCTGCCGCAGGTGTGAAGCATGCTCTCCCAAACGAATCTTAACACACTGGGTTGAGCTCCCGATATAACGTAAGGGGCAAGGACATTCCAAAAAATATACCACAAATTGAGATATGCAGGAGGTCTGCCACCGGCGAAAATAGCAGAACAATACATACAATTGTTGCATGCTGTATGATAACCCGAACGGGACCCCGGATAGGCAGGTCTATCCACCAACGTTGCAGATTTTACCAACTGATCCCGTAGATTGCGTCCCCGAGAGAACGTGATCCGTAATGGTTTATTAAAACAAGGAGTTAAAGAAAGAATCGGCCAATGTTTCTTAAGGATATGAGTCACCTCCCGTTAATGGCACATGTATGGTAATATACCAGTCAACATGTCAGTCGAAAGCCCAGTAGGATCCTCAACAGATCTTTGAGACGGTGGTACCACAGATGTATCAGCATCCAAAAACCACTCCCGATGGGAGTTGTCAGACGGCTGCCTGGGTGAGAATCTTCAGTCTTGGCAAGTGCATATATCTATATGATTTGCAAGGGATTGTGGGCAATGCAGTTCATTCACACCAGACACAGCTGCTGACAATAATTTAGTTGTGCTCAAGTGTTAAAGCCAATAAGATATTTATTTGTGGGGTTATTTCTCCCAACACAGATATGCTTGGTAGCACATAAATCAGGTTACTTGCTTTCAGTGTTAAACTTGAAAAAACCCCAAAATAATCAGGAAAACAACCTTTAAACTTGTCAGGCAATCAAAGCCAAAAGAAATAAGACCTGGTTGGTACAAACTGGTCTTTTCTGTAGGCATTAGCTAATGTTCTCTTAGCATATATCAATCAACAAATCAAAAGCCACAAAGAAAGAAAAAAACTGTTCTTCTCAGGTTAACTTCTTGTATCTTCCCACCTAGATTCAGAAGTGATTCTCTCCTAGCTCACAAGCAATTAGGTAAGGCTCAATTGCTAGCAGTTATCCAGCTGAAACCCCTTAGCTGGCTAGCTTTCTACTGCGTGGCCAAAAATCCTACATAGGAGCTTTTCTGAGTAGATTAAAGAACAAGTTTGTATTTCTTTGTGATGGTTGCTGTATTTTATAACAGAAAATCACCAAAGGAGTTTAGACAGAGAGCAGTCCATGTAAACAGATTCTTCATCTGCTATCATTCCCCCTTCTTCAACAAGCATGGGTTCAATATCATGGATTGGCACAGATGAATGTCCCAATGGAGCACTTTCAGGAGAATACTTGTTTCCCTGCTGTCTTTCAAGGTTATAGCTAGGGCATAGATCAGTGTTCATACCTGAGCTTCCATTGCTGTTAGAGTTCCTCTCTATATAGCCTGGCCAGTATGTAGTCCAGTTCTTATGTCCAGCCTTCCAATCCAGATCCCTGGACACTGGATCTCTCTTCACATACCTTCTGGCACGGGTCTTAGGGTCCCTTCCACGTGCAGCCGTCTCCCTCACAGGTACTGTCTGGAGATTCCTAGCTCTGCAGCACCATTCCTCTGGCTTTCCCCAGTCCAATGGTGTATGCAGGCCCTTGGAATGCCTCCTAGTATACGTACTGCTCTGGACTCTTCTAGACTTCTCAAAGGCTTTTCTCCTCTTTCTTCCAAAGGGTTTCTTTCCCTCTCTGTCCGTCCGGTTTGGCTTCTGCTTCTGATGATCCTTCAGATGAAACTGATCAAGCTCAAGCTGATTCTCAGGATAATTCTCTGTAGAATAAACTCTACCTTTATTCTGCTTAGATGAGTGCTCCTCCCTAACACAGCGCAGCTGTGCTGAATCAGGCCCTGCCCTTTGAGATGAGTGCTTAGGGATTACCTCATAGCCCTCCTGATTGAACACACGTTTCCCCACTTCAGCTCCTCTAATGGCTGTTGGAAACCTGGTGCATTCTGGGACTGGTAGTCTTTTATGGGAAAATTCTGTTTTCTTATTTCTACCAGAACTGACAGGTTGCTTGTTCAGAGTCACTTCACCTTTTCTATAGCTCCTTCCTGAGCTATGATAAGCATCCTTATCACAGAGTATAAAGCCCTACGGTAAGCACGGGAAATAACAGAATTTGGGTAGCCCCTATCCAGAAGACGGTTCCATAAATCCATCGCATGAAATTTAAACTGAGCAATAGAGGTACAAAGACGCCGTATCCGCAAAAATTGGCCATACGGTAAACCTTTCCGAAGAGGTTCCGGATGGAAACTATTATATTTCAGTAAACAATTCCGCTGAACCGGTTTACGGTATAATGTTGTCAACAATGAGGTGTCCTCCCGGTAAACCACCATATCCAAAAAGTCAAAACGATCCAAAGAAATATGGGCATACTTCAGGTGGAGCTGAGAGGTTGGTGGGTATTCAGGAGCTAATTGTCTTGGCTGGAGACGTACTATAGAACCGCTACTCTTCTTCTCGGGGAACAGTCAGCACCATCAATCCATTTCTCCCCCTTCAGCAAAGGGTATCTGTGCCTGGAGCTTAGCAAGCATATCTCGGCCCAAAAGTGGAATAGGGCATTCAGGCATATACAGGAACTGGTGCGCTATTTTCTGTCTTCCTAGTTCACACATGCGGTTCTGCGGGAAAGGTTTAGTGGCCCAGTAGCTCTGACAATGGTGATGCATTGAGAAAACAAAGGGGCTACTGGCTTTAGTATTTTGCTCCTGTATCCCCCATAAAGTCCATATATTGGTCCCCTATTTTCAGACTAACCATAGGCTCCTGGGGTGAACTTGGAGTCCGGTCTGGCCTAGTTTTCATCCATGTCAGAGCCTGTTGCAACTGCCACTCCCTCAATAGCTTCTTCCCTCTCTTGCTGTACTCGGTTTATTCTTCCATGACTCTGAAATCAAGTACTCCCTCCTCCCCTCCTGGGGGTGGAGTCAAGATACGGGCATGCACTTCTTTAGTGTCCTTCTTCTCTGCAATGAGCGCACTGATTTGCACCCAGAGGGGACTAATCATTTTCACGACCCCTTCTACTTTCCTCTGCTCTTTCAATTAGGAAAACCTCCTCCACATCGTCCAACCAAAGCGGCTGCAAGAAGAACTGCTTTCTTTGCTATTTTGCATTCACTTTCTCTGTCACATCCATTTTCACAATTCACATACTTCCTGAGCAACTTCCATTAACTGTCATGCCCGCAAGTCCATCCAGTTTCTGCAATGTCCGGTTTATATCTCTCTGGGACTGACTGACAAAAACTGCATTTACCATAAGCAAATTCTCCTGGGCTGCTGGATCGCATGGGGTATATAGTGAGGGCTGCCTGCAATATTTGGATTCCACCTGGGGCCATCAAGGCTGATGGGTCTGCATAATACTGTTCATTAGTTCCATCAAATCCTAAGGTTTCTCAGTGTAGGAGGCATAATGCAGTTTTCAGTTCAGTTAAATCAGTAGCGGAAAAAGACACATAAACAAGGCTGGTCAGCTGGCTGGGTTCTCGGGCGCTGGCTGTGAGTGACCCTGAACTGGCAAATGAATGCCCGCTTGTAGTGTAAACGGACACTTTTTCTTTTTCCCTTCACAAACATTTAACATAGGGGGACTGATCAGGGAACGTTTTTGCACAATCTGATGAACACGGTAAAATTCCTAGTCATATACTTCAACAGAATCTGCCCTTTCCCCCACATGATGACGTACTTGTCTACAGACAGAGGGGGTGGGCTGCATTTCCCTGTGGACTAAGCATAATGGATGTGTGTGCTCATTCTAAAGAAGAACTGTCTGAACCTGTTTAAAGGCTTTAAACTAAGACTGTACTTCTGAAACTGAGACTTTAAAAGATCCTTTCAAAACACAGTACACATCTTAAAGTTCGGGAAAGACAGGCATTATCTTAACAAGATAAACAGTAGGTCTCTCTCCTGGCTCTCAAAGCAGCCGTAAATCACTAGACACAGCGGCTGTAAACACTAAATAAATCCTAAAAATACAGTTACAGCTTGTTTTGTTGTTCCCATAATTTATGAGCAATAATTATGTCCTCTATGCGGTGCTTGCTATAATATATAAAAATATATGCAGTCAAAACCAAATATATCAGAGACAAAATTCCAAGCATTTTTGTAGTTACTGGCTCGGGATGCTTCATAGTCCTATCAGGTGTCTTAACCTCCACTTCGTAGGTCAAAGGGGAAACAAAAGCAGTCTCATTAAGTTCTCTATCATTTCTTTTTGAACAGTGTTTGCTAACGACTGGAACATAAAAAACACAAGACAGGCTAAACCCATAAATGCATTGCGGGGTTAGTAACATTCCTGTCAAGTGATATATAATACATGACCATAGCAGAAGGAACATCACTATTAAAACATATTGAATAAAACAGGTACGATTTTCCTGAAATAAGCACAAATTAAACCAGCTGCAGAGCATAGAATAATTGAAACCTTCAAAGCATTAAGTAAAGGATACATTCCTGTCTTTGTCTCCGGGCTGTGTGAAAGACACGCCCCCTTCGCTCTCTACTTGCAAGAGAGAGACTCACGCTCAGTGAGACAGCTGACTCCTGAGTTGTTTCTTTAATACTTTTCCTTAATCAGTAAAAACAACAGACACCAAACACCTTCTCCTTTCTCGCGACCTGCACTAGTCAGGAGGCAGCACCTCGCTTGGTCTGTATGCAAGGCCTCTCATGCACACACGCAGACATTCAAGACAGAATAAAATCCGGACGTTCCCAAAAAACCTGACTGACTAACTGACTGACTGACTGGGGGGTTGGGTGGGTTCAGTCTCTGCTTATACCTTTAAGACTTTCTGAGACTTACTAGGACCGCCCCGAGAGAGGTGATCAGACTCTCAAGCGCTTATTCCAGACTGACTGATTAGCAGAACAGTTCTACTCACCGGATCATGGGTTGAATCCTGGACCCACCTCAGGTTCGAGGTGTAGGCCGGCCGTAACAGGCAACCTGCGGAGGCAAGGAGCAGCCCTCCCTGCTACAAGAGGATAGGTGGCACCGAAGGCTCTCCTGCAATCAGCCAGGGGCGGCTCCAGGCCGGACAAAACCTTTTGAGGCGAGAAGTCGTGGTATATTTACTTGAATACCATCACACTACTCACACTTCCCGGTCAGGGAACCAAGACATGTGGCAGCACTGATAGCATGCAATAAATAATACCCGGAGTCAGCGCAAGGATCCAAACCAATTTATTGTGCACAGGGCCCAAGCATCAAAGGACTGAGCAATGGCGAACAGGAACAACTTCCTTATATACAAGCTTCACAGTTTGATACAGGCAGACTTTCTATTGGTCCCAACGCCCCCTGCACTTATCCAATCGGGAACCCTCACTGGGCTATTGCTCCCTGTTCACCCTTCTCAGACTAGTCTAACAAAGGCACAGTTCTATGTTATGACTACACTTCTACTGCAAGGTCATATCTAGCTCGAGGAATGCACAGTATCCATTTAGTATGGAAGTATTGTGCAAGCTTTGTCATAAACTGATTTTTCTAACTTTTAATTCTTTACTCTAACAACAGGAAGGTGGGGGTTAGAATCCAGGCCTATCTTACAGGCCTTTCACATCTATGTAGGCCATCGCCTACCACACTAATACTGAACCACACCATCTGGTGATCACTGGATGCAAAATGATCTCCCATTACAACATCAGAAACACTTTCACTATTGGTAAGCACCAAGTCCAGTATGGCCCCTTCATGTGTGGGGTCTGTTACCAATTGCCTGAATAGTTCTCCTTGTAGAGAATCCAGGATCTCCTTCTAGATGATACTGCAGCAGGAATGTGCCAATCAACATCTGGCATATTGAAATCTCCTATCAGTAGCACTTCCCCTTTCCTAGCAATGCTGTGTATGTCTTCAATTAACTCTCTGTCCACCTCTCCCTCTTGTGAGGGAGGTCTGTATATCACACCAATGCAAATATATTTCTCTTTCCCTCTTTCTAATTTAACCCACAATGCCTCCTCTCTCCCTTTTAAGCTCTGTAATTCCAAAAGCTTTAATAGTAGTTTTTACATATAGTGCCACTCCTCCTCCCCTTCTTCCTACCCTGTCCTTTCTGAATAAAGTATAGCCAGGTATAGTTACATCCCAATCATGCTTTTCTGTGAACCATGTTTCTGTAACTGCCACTAAATCCAAGTCAGCCACTCCCACCAAAGCTTCAACATCAGGGATCTTATTTCCCATGCTATGAGCATTTATACACACTGCTTTCCATATGTTACCCCTGTTACCCATTTTCATAAAGGTATTTAATGTATCACCTACCTGGGGGCTTTCTTCACCCATCCCCAATAAATCTAGTTTAAAGTCCTCTTCAGTAGATTAGCCAGACTACTACCGAAGACGCGTTGACCTTTCTTGGACAGATGGATACCATCTCTGCTCTGCAACCCTTGGAACAGCATCCCATGGTCTAGGAAACCAAAACGCTCTCGATGACACCATCCACGCAGCCATGCATTCATCTCCAGGATGCGAGCCTCTCTGCCTTGGCCTTTACCCTCAACAGGGAGGATTGAAGAGAACACCACCTGTGCACCTAACTGCTTCACCCTCTGTCCCAGAGCCATGAAGTCACTTTTGATACGTTCCGAGATATACCTGGCAGTATCATTTGTTCCAACATGGATTAGCAACATTGGGTAATAGTCAGTGGGCTTGATGAGTCTCGGCAAACTCTCTAACATCTTGGATTTTGGCACCAGGCAGACAGCATACCTCTCTGGACATCAAGTCTGGTCGGCAGATGGATGCCTCAGTACCCCTCAGAAGAGAGTCTCCAACCACCATTACCCTTCGTTTCCTTCTGGTCACTGACTCTGCAACTTTGGGGTACTTGAGCTCTGGTTCTTCCCTTTCCAGGGATGCTTTTACCTCCTCCACTTCCAGGGCTGCATAATGGTTCTTCAATTCAAGGGCTGGAGAAGTTGGATTGGTGATTCTGCAGGCCCTGGTGACTTGTGTCCAACCATCGACATTCTGTTGGCACCCATCTTCTCCTGTGCTGGAGAGCTTGGTTGCTGCAAGAAGCATCTCATCAATGTACTTCTCACTGTCTTGAATGCTCCTCAGCCTCGCCACCTCCTCTCTGAGTTCCTCCACTTGTTTCCTCAGAGCTTCAGCATGCAGGCACCCTGCACATGGAACCGGTCCTTCAACTGGCATTAGGACCTCTGTCTGGACCGAGGCAGAAACTGTAACGGGGGCAACAGCTTTAGCAATATGATTTTTCCCAGCCATTGTTCTGTTCGTGGAGCTTAGGTATCTGTTAAAGCAAAAGAGAGAGATCTACCAAGTACCAGCCGGTTTCCCAGCTGTCCTTTCAGAGAAAAAGCAGTTAAATCTCTTTAATTATATTCAAAATGTGCTGATCGAATTCTCTGTGTTTTGTTAAATGGGGAGGTGCCCTATAAAGCAAGACTGCTCACTAGGGGTGGGTGGGAGTCAGGGTGGATAGGTAGTGAACTAACACCTGATTAGGTGTTAGCAGTTCCCAGAAGATATATAAGAACAGAAAGAGGAGCAGATTCAGCATAAAACTGAATCTAAAGCAGAGGGAGGAAAACAATCCAGAATCCAAAAAAAGAGCAACTTACAAAATAAATACAAATAAAAATAATGCAAGCACAGCACAAACCAGCAATAAATACCAAGGGGCTGATGTTCAATGGCGGTGGCTGGCGATTGCCACTTTAATTAAGACCCTGATATTCGATGCTGGGGTCATATCTAGCCACCAGCATTGAAAATATCCAGGTTGGCCAGATAGCGCTGAAGCTAACCAGGCAGCGGTGATATTCAGCCACTGACTGACTAGCTAAAACGGCTAAAGTTAGGAGAGCCTTTATTCTGCGCTTTAGGACAACCGAGCAGTAGCTGGATATTGCTGCTTCCCCTGGAACACCCTTGTGCTAAGCGGTTAGCATTGTGGCATCTAGCAGCATTAAAGGGGGATATTCAGCTATGTTCAACTGAATATCCCGCTCAGCATGATTAACGCGGTTAGCAGGTCTGCTAATTGCGTCAATCGCTTTGAATTTGCCTCACCAAGAAACTAAAATTCTAAGCAGGCAGATCTATAGAAGTTTATAACCAAGGTAAGGAAAAGATTTCACTTTGTAGGTCCTCTCACAAAACTGAGGTAAGTCTAAAAAGGAAAGTAAAAAATCACGTTTTCATAGATAGTGTCACCACCAGGTGGGCAGGCTGCCGCCTAGGGGTAGCAGGTCTGTGTCTGATGGTGGTTATGAAGAACAAGTAGTTGTAGACACAAATGGTAAAGGTAAATTAGGATTTATTTCCCCTCCCGGGGTTGGATTCTTCAAAAGGTACAACATATAAACTTAAGACAAATAAGCCATATTTTCTGGCATGTTATAAAGGAAAACAGGAAAGCTTCTTCTTGCTTCTTAATTAAATGATAAATGAGAATCTTAAGAATACTCAGCATACAATTCCTCTATGGACAAACAGGCACACTTGACCTTCAGTGTTAACCTTAAGCACTACACAGCTTCTGTCTAACATAAAGAGGTTATTCTGTCAGAAATTGTTAATGTACAGTCCATTGGATCATCCAAAGAGCATTCACTGGGACAATCAATAATCATGGGTTCCTGCAAGGTTTCAGAAGGACCTGTGTTTTCCTTGCCACAGAATGTTTGTAAGTTCCCTTGCAATGTCTCGTTACAGAGCATATCTGACCAGCTCCCTCTATGGCTGGAATAGCTGTTACCGTATTCCTCTGAGTCTGGGAGAGAAGGAAGCCACCATTCAGGGTTTCCAGAATCCAATTTCTTATAAGAGTTTCTAACTCTAGAATATCTGTTGGTTCTACCTTCAGGCTTTGGCACAGAATAAAAGAATTCTCCTCCCCTATCAGCACAGGGTTTAGCTCTGTGTGTCTTTCTTTGAGGCTTGGGAGTTTCAAACACTTCCTCTTCTGATATGCAAGTGTCTTCAATAGAATACCTCTCTCTTTCAGGGGCTTGGAACTGCTCTCTCACTAGCTCTCTGGGTAAATCCCTCGTTTGGTTTTTATAGCACTGCTCTCCCCTTGGATTTCTCCCACGAGGCTTCTGAGCACTGACCCTCCAGGTATTTCTATTGCCAGCAAACTTTCTTAACTCTATTTCAGAATCACTCTCAGGTTTATAGCTTTCATATACATACTGTTTCACTTTCTCAGGCTTCCATTCATTCTGGGTGGAACGTTGCCTCTGAGTTTCAAACTGCGTCACATCAGATGAACACTCACAGCTGTTCCCTGACTCCACGGCTCCTAACTGCTTTCTCCTGAGGTGTTCTGGGTATCTTGTGGCTTGAAATCTTCCTGGTTCCTGAACTTCTCTTAGTTCCTGTTCCTGTTCTCGTCCCAGTTCTGGTTCTGGATCTGAATCTGAATCTGTAACTCCTGCGTGACTCTTATAGTAGCTATTAGCCCTTCCTCTATTCAGGTGCAAGCTATTAGGAACTGGGGATTGTTTGTCAGCTGGGCGTGTTTGCAAACCTCGTGGCTGGGTTTGTTTATGTTGCCTCTGACAACTACTGCCCATATTGCTTGCCTGCCTGTCAGCTTCCCAGCTAGAATTCACAGAATCCTGTGTTTTTAAGGCAGAGAATGGATCTTCCTCATTACAATAGTTAGTCCTTCAGAATGCCTCTACAAGGAATTCCCTTTAGGAAATGTTTAACGGAGGTTACTGCCATTCAAGGAGGTGCCACCACTTATTTAATGCAGCGTTTGCTAATTTTTCCACAATGGCACACAGTCAGATTTCAGATAGTACACGCTGAGGTTGGGACGCACACAATTCCAGCAGTATTATAGAAAAGACTTTGTCAAATGTGGAGTCTTTTCTAAAATACTACAGGAGTGCATGTGTATTTGCCAGTATGTAGAGCCAGAGAAGTTGTTTTACAAATCTTCATGTAGGAAAAATCAATGGATGAAATTCAGCAACTTCGATGTGTAAGTGGGCCATTTGACAAACCTACAAGAATAAATGCTGCCAATTAACTAAATGGCTTGTATCATTATTTGATTTCATTTGGAGGAGGAAATAAACAGCACAGGGTTAAGGAAGATAACCCCTTTATCACCCTTATACATGCCAGGGATGTAAATCCTAATGTAGACAATTTTGGTCATTCACGTGCATTCCCTAGATGAAATAGAGAATACACATACAGATTTTTGACCCACCCAGGTCACACCCTAACTATACCCCTAACATGTCCCCTTGCAATTTCTGCATATTATGGACATCCGCATGTAAATTCAGCACTTTGTAAAACTGCCATTTACATGTGGATGCCATTTTCTCTTGTAACTGTTGGATTTTACACATGAAAGTTATGAGTACCCCCTTAAAGGGGTAGTTACTAACATACATCAAGGGAATAACAATATTTGTCACTTAATATGCATTAAATGGCAAATTTATGAATTATTTTATCATAATGCATATTAGTTTACTGCAGCATATGTTACATAATAATGAGATGTAAAGCATGGGAATGCATGTAAAGAACCTCATTAGCATGCAAATAAAATAACACAGTTGGTGTTAAACTTTGCAATTTATGTAATTCATAGAAAAATAATACCAGCTTTGAGCTGATGTTATTTTTCCTCCCTGGGAGTACCATACGAGTAACACGTGGCCTAATGCTCCCAGATGCTATCTTAAAGGGGCCGGAGCAGAGGTATTTTGCTTCCTGTGCCCACTCCCTAATTCCCCCCCCCCCCCAGCATAAAACTCCCCCCCAATCAGAGCTATCCACAAAACAGAACTCCCATCCCCTAAACAGATCCTCCAGGCTTGCCTTCCCCCCCAAAAAAATATCCGTAATCTCCCAGGAAGGATCCCTCTACCCCAAAGGCACCCGGACC
The DNA here is from genome assembly GCA_033557465.1 of Ichthyophis bannanicus. Lineage (NCBI taxonomy): Eukaryota > Metazoa > Chordata > Amphibia > Gymnophiona > Ichthyophiidae > Ichthyophis > Ichthyophis bannanicus. The sequence continues at coordinate 121,308,172 of CM066050.1, read as the reverse complement.
TACTACTGCAATCCCTGTTATTGGCAATAGTACCATCAAACGATTGTTAGGAGTTATAGCTAACATTGTGAATCATAGTGGCTCCGTTCTTAGAGTGGAGGGAGATCATAAGAACATAAGAAATACCATACTGAGTCAGACCAAGGTCCATTAAGCCCAGTATCATGTTTCCAGCAGTGGCCAATCCAGGTCACAAGTACCTAGCAGTTTCCCAAAAAGGCACACAAATTCCACAATGTTTGCCCAAGGGCAAGCAGTGGATTTCCTGGGTCCTCTTTAATAATAGTTTATGGACCTTTCCTCCAGGAACTTCTTCGAACCTCTTTTAAACCCAGCTACACTAACAGCTTTTTCTACATCTTCTGGTAACAAATTCCAGAATTTGATTACGCGTTGAGTGAAAAAAATATTTTCTCTTATTATTCTTAAATGGGTTACATGGTAGCTTCATTGCGTGTCCCCTAGTTTTTCTACTTTTCGATGGTGCAAACAACCAATCTATGTTTACCCGTTCCATTCCATTCAGTAATTTATAGACCTCTATCATATCTCCCCTCAGTTGTCTCTTTTCCAAGTTGAAAAGCCCTAACCTTTTAAGCGTTTCCTCACAGGGGTATCCTTCCATCCCCTTTACCATTTTGGTGGCTCTTCTCTGTACCTTTTCTAATTCTGCTATATCCTTTTTAAGATACGGCGACCAGAACTGCACACAATATTCAAGGTGCAATCGTACCATGGAACGATACAGAGGCATTATAATATTCTTGGTTTTATTCTCTATTCCTTTCCTTAATATTCCTAGCATCCTATTTGCCTTCTTGGCCACTGCTGCACACTGGGCAGAGCGTTTCAACGTATTATCCGTGATAACACCTAAATCTTTTTCTATTTGTGTTTCATTTCATTATATTATCATGGTGAGACCCCTGAGTGAATCCCTTGGGTAATGTGGGGGTTGAGAGCCTCAGTTATGCTGTTTAGGGGGAGGCTTCTGTTCAGTGGGGTTCCTATTGAGGAAATGATCTTGAGGGGGTTGAGCTTGGGGCTTCTTGATCATGGGGGTACTGCTTAGGGGTCATGATAAAGGCAGTACTTGAGAGAGGAATCAGGGAGAATGTGGTCGTCGGGATACTGTCTGGGGTGATTGCTCCAGGAAGTGGGTGGGTTATGGTGCCATAGTAGATTCTTTTTAAAAACCTTTTGGTGCTAGGGTCTGTTGTATTCTACAATCTGAACATTTTTCTTTTAATATATCATATATGATAATAGCCTCAAATTGGGGTCCATTCGTCCACTGTAACTAGAAGGGTTTGATCAATATTAAATCTTTCAAAATGTTGATTTGAGTCGCAGAGATGGGAATGTATTAGGAGAACTAAAGGGAGCAAGAAAATGAATAGTGATTCAAGTAAGGAGCCAGTAGCAGACACAGCTGGTCCCCCTTAAGATGTTTGTGATTTATGTGTTTTAGGTAGTAGCTAAATAGTTGATATATAGTTGTTGTTATGGTATGTTGTTATATTGTGAACCGCGCTGATTCTGAATAGAGCGGTATATAAGAGCCTGTAATAAATAATAAATAAATAAATAAATAAATAACAGGGAATTTGTCAGAGGGAGATGGCTTTTGCAGGCCTTCCAAGCACGGAGTTGCGAAGACCTGTGGCTTTTTTTCTCATTGTTTAAAGTCCAATGACCACCAGCACTGCAGACATGGGAAACGTGGCGGTGGTGGTTGCAGGGTGGAGGGGGAGTGACTCACTGAGTTTTTTTTTGAAGGTGCCGCCCCCACCCCCCAGAAAAAGGTGGCGGTACGTCGTACCATTGTGTACTAGCACAAAAAAGCCCCATCCACAACAACCCAGTTCTTTTTTGAAGTATATCTGGGGCCTTGCTTAATATTTTGCAAAACCCCTTGCCATTCCATTGCAAATTATTTGCATTTCATATTTATTTCTATCCATTGCAATTGCACCTCTGTAATCTGCTAGTTTGATAACAATTTCTTTGCCATGGTGCAAAATATTTGATACTATACTTTTTCCCCTAGTTAAATGATCATACTTTCTTGTGTTTCTCTTTTCCAATTCTTCAGTTTCCTTTACAACTATTGTCTCATATATATAAAAAAGAGGATTTGGAGGGCCAGGTGGAACCCTCCTAGAGGCTGACAGGTGAGATGGCTACACAACTTGCTGTTTAGAGAACACGTCTGCAGGGGTGATACTGACAAGGACCTACTAACCAGCTAAAGCCTGGAGATCTCGATGTTCAGTGGCACTATCCGCATCACAGAAAAGGCGCCCGGTTAACTACAGGGCAGTCTATGAGCAGAGAGGTGGCGGTCGCAGACACTGGTTGGCAGTGATATTGAGCTGCTAACTGGATAGCTTAAATCCCATAATAGTATGTGGTTAAGCTGTCTGGTTAGCAGCTGAATATCACCACCGAGCAGATAGTTGCCGCCATCTCTGGTGAAACCAGATATTCAGTGCCGGTTTTCTTGTAAATTTTTAAAAAAAGAAGTTCTTGTCTTGAAATGTATTATATGTCTGTGTGCATACAAAGGATAGACCCGTACTTGATACTTTTTCTTCATTCCTAGGAAGTATCGTTTTGGATAAATTCACTACTGATTTCATTAATTGAACAGAGTCTCCTGTGTCTGCCCCTCCCCTCCTTTTCCCTCTGGTTGCGAAGAAAGTCCTTCTCCCTTTTAAAATCTGTTTTGGAAATTGTCAGACATGGGCGAATTTTTCCACATATTCTCCATCTGAAAATCCTTCCTGTGATATTTGGATACAGGGGGACTAAAGAGAGGGACCAAAGGGTTGAAAAGCGCCTTAGAATCACTTCTGATTTCTTTTTTTATTCCTGTCATTGTTAAAATCATCTTCTGGATCTGTCCAGTTCTCACTCTCCTTTTTAGATTTAGAACGGGCTTGTTTTTCATATCATGTCACATCATTCCTCGACATACTCCATGGATAATTTGATCCATTTGTATATTTTACTTTATCTCTCTTGAATTTCTCAAATTTTACTTTCTTAACTTCTTTCTTCAATCTCTCAAAAGTTTTATTATAATATTCAATTAACATGTCAAAGCAGAGATCTCTTTTGTTAAAAATTTCCAACTCATTTTCTAGCTGTTTTTGAGAACGCCTGCTTTTTTTTGGGTGTGTTTAATAAGACAATCATTAGTTCTAAGGAACAGTTGTTTAATATCGCATTCCAGCTGGTGAGAAAGTCCATCTTATCCGGGCTTTAATGATGTGTAGATCTCTTGGAATCCTCCTCTAGTTGCAAAACTCTAGAGGTGCTACAGAGTGTAATTCAGCTCAGGACCTGCCCCTAAAGCAGGCAGTTTCTGTGGAAATGCAGTATGGTTACTGGGTTTATCTTTATCTTTATTTAAAATTTGATAGACCGCTTTTCGTTGAAACATAAAGCGGTGTACAATAAAAGGTTAGCAATGCAAAAACATGGAAAAGAACGCCATAAAAGATAGGAAAGCAGAAGTACAAAAAGCATAGACAAGTAAAATAAACAAATGGGCCAGTACTTCCATAAAACATAAGAATATAACAAGGCGACAGGCCCAGACAGGGGAGGACAGGACAAGGTATAAATAAACAGACACACACGGCTAAGGAGAACATCAGGGAGGAACACTCAATACTCTGGTAGTTCCAAGATCAATTACACAATGCACCCAGTCAACAGCGGGCAGGGCTTTCAAATTCTGTGCGCCTAGATGCTGGAATAGCCTCCCTCACGACATCCGAACAATACCAGACCTACTCCAGTTTAGAAAGGCCTTGAAACACCACCTCTTCCTCCAGTATTACCCTGTAAACAACGCAGCTATGACACCAACCTCACAAACCACGCAAAACACCCATGACTAAGACCCAGGAAGTGAATCCTAACATGTTGTATATGTAAATAGTTACCCCAGTTATCCAAGTTTTTAACACCTGTTCACTGTAAACACAAAGTACCCCAGGAAATGTGTAATCTTTGTATTCTAAACCGCGCTGATGCTGAATAGCGCGGTATAGAAGAGACTATAAATAAATAAATAAATAAACATCAGGAGAGAGATTGAAGGCTTGTTGAAACAGATGAGTTTTGAGTAATATCTTAAATTGAGGATAGGAGGATTCCAATCGGAGAGGTGGTGGTAGTGCATTCCACAATACTGGACCCAGAAAGAAAAAAGCTGCATGGCGGGTTTGTTCAAGATGAGCTTGTGACAGAGAGGGTAAGGACAGACGGTTAGTATGGATAGAACGAAGCTGACGGTAGGGGGTATGGAGAGAGATCCGATCTGCAAGATATAAAGGGGTTTCTCCAGTCGATGAGTGTTCTTGCTCTGTTGGACTTCTTTGCAGCAGACTTTTCTGCAATGCACTTTGAGCTTTTCTGATGCAGTATTTCAAAGATAGGTATGTACTTTTTATTAGGGATATTTACATTCCACCATTGGCATTAGTATTTGATTGATTGTATGATATGACAAGCAATAGGCAATTGGAGGTCTCTTGACTTTTATGAAGCTCTGATATAGTTTTACTTTCAATTATTTCCCATTTTGTCTTTCCACATTGTTGTTTGTGTTATAAAATTACCCTCCATTCTGACATATGTCCATTTAAACCACTGGTTCTCAACCCAGTCCTCTGGGACTCCCAGGCCAGTCAGGTATTCAAGATATCCACAATGGATATGCATGAGATAGATTTGCACACAATGGAAGCAGTGCATGCAGATCTATCTCATGCATATTCATTGTGGATATCCTGAAAACCTGACTGGCCTGGGGGTCCCAGAGGACTGGGTTAAGAACCATCCATTTAAACTTACATATGAGTTTTCAGTGGTGCCACTTAAGTATTTTGCTTCTCTGAAAAGACATATTCACGGCCTATTTTACTAAAGCCTGCTAAGGTTGTCCATTTAACATGTGAAACCAACACATGTTAAGTGCAAAACCTCCATGTTAGCTGTTGGGGTGTGACCAGCATGCTCCTGGCTGTTAACATGTGGCACACTAACATGGGTGGATCTAGCGACACCCATAAAAGTGATGCTTGTTGCACTTATGCTAACTGCCGTATTGCCACTGAGCGCATGGCAATTGCCTTCACGCTAGTGGCAATGTGCTCCTCATGCCCACACTCTCCCCACCCCATCATGTGATAGTTGATTGCCATGCAAATTACTGTGCAGTCACTGGCATGCCCACACAGTAGTAGTCCTGGCGGCCAGTTGCCTTCGTGTTAAAACGCATGTTAACTGGCAGGGCTGGCCAGACTACAAGGCACACTAGGCTCTTGCCTAGGGCAGCAGCTTCTGGGGGTGGGGGCAGCAAAGAACAGCTAGAGTCAAGGCAAAGCAATGGGTCCTCAAAAGACTCAGTGCATATTTTTACCTGCAGGAAGAATGGGCAATATGCAAATAGTGCATTGTAAGTAACTTTTTGAAATCTCCCTCATTATGGAGGAATGGCATTGAGATAATTATAATTGAGTTTAAAATCAAAATGTTGGGGGAGGGGGCATTAGCAGTCTGAAAGCTAATTGCAAGGGGCACAAGGTTAAAGTTTCACCTATGGTGCCAAATGCCCTTGCACCAGCAATGTTAACCGGTTTCTGGGCTTTAGTAGAAGGGGCTATTGTTTTGAAACACTAATCAAAAGCAATCAGACAGCAAGGTAGTTTATAAAAAGAACCATACAGACAGGATAAAATAATAAAACACAAGAGTAAAAACTATTATACTAAGCAAATTAAAAAGTTAAAATCTAGTGTGCAGGATGTTAACAAAACAGAAGCTTTCAATTCATTTTTAGTTTGTTTTGACTTTTTCATATTTTTGGACTTTCACAGTTTGTTTCAATAAACATATTTTAGCATGCGTTAAAACTTTTCAATGTGTGCTAATCAGTATGTTAATTTGCAAATTAACATGTTAAATCAAAAATATCGTATTGTACTACAGCTTAATGTACAATGAGAATCACAAATCTATGGTAACTCTGTACTGCAGGTTTGTAACTCCTGTGGTAAACAAATAGCTTAGCTTGCAATGAACCTCACAGGCTACGTTATTTTTTTTTTCTTCATGTAGCATTGAGCTGCTAAAACATGCTTTGATGCTCTGGAGAGTCTTCTTAAAGGTGCCTTTCTAAAATTAAGATCTGGCCGGACCCCTCTTTGCCCTAGACCCTCAAGTAAAGATCTCCCCAAGCCCCCAGTCAGAAGCCTCGCAAAGTCCCCACAACTACCAAGTCAAGCCCCCCTCCTTACTTCCCCAGTCAAGTGCTTACTCCCGAAGACAATCTGGGACCTACTAGAGGTTTCTATGATTAAGGGCAAGAATGACATCCAGTTGCTCCTGCCCTGTCTGGTGCGAGTTCAGAATGGTGCTATGGAGCCCTAGTGGTAGTCTTGCAGTGTTACGGCTATGGGTCAAGCTGCCAAATAAGGGCTTTTCAGCTTTATTTGGCAGCTTGACCCCTCTCCATAATATGATGAGACTACTAAATCCAGTGCCAGATGGAAACCCTGCTAGGTCTTTGGGAGGCGTGGAAGCCTTGACTGGAGGTGGGGGTGCTTTTGGAGGGTACAGGGCTTGACTTGGGAAGGAAGGGGCTTAACCTGGAGGTCCATGGGGGGATTTTGGAGGGAAGGGGACCTGGTGGTCAGTGGGTGGTTCAGGCTTGACTTAGAGGTCAGGGGGATCTTCAGGAGGTGGGGGCTTGACTTGGAGGTCTGACTGGCTAGACTGGGGGTAGAGGGACTGCACGGGACATTTTTTTTTTTAGAATGGCCCCTTTAAGATGGTGCCCCAGAGTTTTGGATAACATATTAGCGGCCCAATTCTACTGGGATGGAAAATAATGCCAGCTGAATTTGCTTAACAATGAGGTACTTCACATGCATTTGCATGCTTTGCATCTCATTATTATGCAATAGTATTATGGTAAAATAGTGAATGATTGTGAATTATTCCATTAATATACATTAGTAAGTCTACCCCTCAGTGAGCACTAGATTTTTTAACACACATCATTAACGGAAAGCACACTAATGGATACGCATCCTTAACATATATATTTAAATTTATCACTTATACATTTAAAGTTATATAGCAACTGCACTGCTGAATATTGATCTGTTTGTGTTTTTATGAAATTGGATATTAAGTGACGACCAACAAAATATTCATCAGTTTGACAAGCTGGTCTGACATACATTGGAGCATCATTGTGTTCACTCGAATCCAGAGGTCTTTCACTTGCAGATATAAAACAGATTCTTGAGAATGAGTGAGTCCACACTAAACCTGTTTGAAAATTTTCAAACTTGAGGAAAATCTGAATATTTTGAACTAAAATCGTATGCAATCCCCATTGGACGTTAATGTGATTAGAAATATTTACTGTAGTTGAATCTATCTCCCCTTATGATTCAGCACCATAGCTTCCAATTCCATTTCAGATTTGCCAAAAAGCTAACCCTAACCCACAAATCCTTGCAGAACAAATCTCCTATCTGTCCGCTCTTGTGATTGCATACGCTCTCCCACGCTCCCGTTCTCTGCACTGTAACGTATTCACCCCCCCTGCCCACCAAAGCTCGGTATCGACTTTCTTCTTTCTCACAGTATGCGCCGCAAAGGTGGTATATCAAATTTAAATAAACTGTAAACTACAAATGAAAAGATGTGAAATAAATCCAAACAATATATTATAATGGGAAGGAATATTATTAGAGAATATGAGGGTAATTTTCTGATAGGTCACCTGTGCATGAAGGTCTTGTAGCCACGTATTTTACCACATAATGTAGCCTTTGTGACATACTTGGGGTAAACTTGCAGACATGTGGCTAGATTGAACCATGGATATTTATGGCTGCTCGGGAGCAGCTGTAAATGTTAGCATGTAAATTTAGTACATGCATGCACGCATGTTTTATAAAATGTGTGCATAAATTGCAACTCCACTTATGCTCGGCCCCAGAACGTGCCTACATGTAGGTCATGTTAAAGTACGTGCCTTCACGTTACTGCGCTTAACCTTGGGGTAATTTTATAAAAACTCTTTTACACACATAATAACTCCTTTATGCAAGAAAAATCCTTTATAAAATGATCTCCTTCCACTTTCTAATATTACATTGCACGTGGCCTAGATTTACCAAAGAGGACTGCTACTTTAGCATGTAATGTAGTGGGACCTTAAATAGCAGGTAAGAATAGTACTTGCTAATGTGGTAGTGTCCTTTAGTAAATCCAGCCCTAGTACCCTTGTTGGAACAATAATTGGATAGAGTGGAACAGAGTGGAGAAAGCAAAAGGCATTATTCTTAATGTACTTCATGTGACTGGAGAAAGTAGAACAGTAAACATTGCAGTTAGCACTTTATTTTAATTCAACTAAGACAAATTTTTCTGTAATGCTCATCATTTATTTCTAGGTCTTATTAGTGCTGAATAACATTCTGTTCAACGATGACGACATTCTGTTTCTGAATTAGAATTCAGAGGATGTTAAATGTTCTGTTTTTCCTAAACATATTCTCACATTGTGAATCCAGAAGATGTTTGAAACTGCTTTCCTTTCATTATGCTGTAGCTTTCGTAATGTCATGTATTTCACTTTGGCTATCCAATCCATCATGAAGGGGATATTCCTGGAGGTGGGTGTGGGGTTAGAAGCATATTATTCTGTGAAATTGGAAAACTGATTGACAGAACATGAAGTTGCAGTAGACGGTGGGGATTTTGTTTTTTTCGTTTATTTAACTCTATTTGATATTCTGCTTTATTCTACAATCATAGCTCAGGGCAGATTCAGAGCTGGTAAGTAAAATTAATTGTGGGCAGTGTAGTACAGTGTTCAGGTTTGAAATACATTCCACTGGTATTTCAGATGCCATTAAAATTCCAATGGATTGCACTTCAAACTCATTTGAGGGAAAGTTAAATGACTGAACTACAGATCATAATGAAATATAGAAAAATAACAGATAAAGAGCATATGGCCCCCATCTACAATCCTTTCTTCTCCTTCAGAGATCTTCTGTGTTTTCTTGAATTCAGATACTATCCTCATCACTGTCTTCAGAGGGAGGCTTTTCCACACATCCATCACCCTCTCTGTGAGATTTTTGCTATCTCCTTCTGCCCTCATCAACAACCCTGCAGAACTCCCTTTCCTTTGGAACAGACCTGCCTACAGTGCATTATTACCTTTGAGATATTTAAACGTCTCGATTATATCTCTCTAATCCCACCTTTCTTTTAATTTGCATGTTTAGATCGTATGTCTGTATGTATAGGCTTTATGACAAAGACCATTGACTATTTTAGTAGCTGCCCTCTGGGTTAACTCCATCCAAGTTATATCCTTTTGAAAGCATAGTGCCTAGACTTGCACATATTAGCAACTGAGGTCTCAGTAGAGACTTATTCAGAGGCACTGTCTCCTCTTTTTCTTGCTGGACATTTATCTCCCTATGTGTCCAAGAATCCTTGTGGCTTTTGACCTTAAATCAACCCTAGGACAGGTATAAGCTTCTGTGCCTAGATTTCTAAAGAACTCTTGTAAGCTATAGTATTTTATAACTTCTGTGCATAAATTTGCGCTCCATCCATGTGCACGTCCAAAGTGAAAGTATGCATGATCGGCCTGATGCACATACTAGCGACCGACTAAAGTATGTGTGTAGGTTTTTGAAAATGGATAGTTTACATCTTTACGTGGTTCCTTATAAAATTACCCTTTAAAGTTATTTGGTGTTTGTACAGCTGAAAATTGACCTCTAGGTATAAATTTAAGCACATAGGACTCGATATTCAGCTGCAGTATCCTCTCAGCAACTAAATGCTACTGACCGTCCTGTTCAGTGCCACTATCGAAATAATACCTTTGCACTGTCTGGGTAGTGTTGGGGTGGTCTGTGGATGAAACGGGAAGAGAAAAAGGTAGTGCTTGGATAGCGGCGCCAGTATCTGGATAACTATCCATATAATATGGGACTGCAGACAGTGGATGAATATCACTGTTATCTGGATAGTAGCTGCAATGACTGCTCAATTCGGTATCTGGATTTTATTTAACTATGGCAGCTAGTATTCAAAAAAATCCCCACTGACTGCCATGGTTAAATATCAGTGGGGGGGGGGGGGGAGGTTGTTTCCATCGGGTAGTTATCAAAGCGGCAGTATACATGCTCCTTTGCTTGAAAATTTGTCAGTCAGAAATTTAAAACTGGGGTGGGTAATTTGATAAGGGGATGCCTATGTGAAAAGTCCAGAACAGCACCTATTTTAAGCCTATCTGTATAGTTGGGCAACATACCAGGCGCTGCCCCTTGCTTATGCCAGGGCAGTCTGTAAGAATTTTCAGTGGCACTATACGCATAAGCTCACTGAAATCCACTAATAACTAATGTTTAGAGGGTTCTACCAAATGTATAAGTGCTTTTGAATATTGGGCTGTTTAGAACCCTCTGCATGTGTGTAATCCCTACAGCAGTCTTTTTTGCTGTACGGCACAGTGGCCACACCAATCGATGAGTTTTACAGTCTGTTGCTCTCTACTCTTGGAGTTTGACTGCAAGGTTTGTTGAATGGAACCAATATACGCTGCGAAGCCTTGGCATTTAAACTCTATTTACTCCTCTTTCCTTCTCAACATAATTCACTTCACTCTAGATTTTGTGTTCTGAACCAAGGGTTTACAAAGAATTTTAGAGTGAGTGATACAATAACAACAATATCAAGGCAGAGATATAGAAAATAGAACTATGTTACAAACAGCTAACTCCTTCTCCTTGTCATACAATCTGTTAAATTAAATTTATTTATTTATTTATTTAGCAAGCATTTGTAGCCCGCTCCTTCCAGCGACCAGAAGCGGGTAGGATTACTATTGTGAAACTGCCGAATCAAGGCAGGTACAAATTTTGTTTACATACAGATTGTCAGAAAAGCACATCATACAGAGTTAACACTTCTTAGCTATGGGGGAGTTCATTTACATATATACATAAATACATATATACAGGATAATCTTCTTGGACACAGTGGTCAGGGGCTGCTCCATCTGTGGGTTTAGTTCAGGTTGAAATGTGATTGGAAAATGTGCGTTTTGAGTTTCTTTCTGAAGTCTAGAAGGTCATTGCTAGCTCGTAGTTCTGGTGGGAGTTGGTTCCACAGTGTTGGCGCCGCATATGAGAAAGCCCTGTGGCTGGTGTTAGCTTTGGCAGATCTTATATCTGTTGGAGTGTGAAGGATGTTGGAATTGTGGGTTCTTCTGTTTCGGGTAGGAGGTTGCAATCTTACTAGGTTGTTGAGGAAGGAAGGTGCTAAGTTGTGGATGAGTTTGAAGGTGGTTGTTAGTATTTTGTATTTTGTGCGAGCTGTTATGGGTAGCCAGTGTAATTGAATTAGTACTGGTGTGATGTGGTCACTTAGATTTTTCTTCATTATGACCCTGGCAGCTACATTTTGTGCCATTTGTAATATGTTTAGGTTTTTTTTAGGTAAACCTTGTAGGATGGCGTTGCAGTAGTCAAAATGTGGCATGATGAGTGCTTGGGCCACTGTTCTGAAGTCTTGGGGATCAATAATATTCCGAATGGGTTGGAGCACTCTAAGCTTGTGGAAAACTGCTCTGTTGGTCTTTCGGAGGTGTTTTTCCATCTTTAGGTCACAGTCAAATGTGACTCCTAGATACTTTATTTCTTTTTTTGTTTGGTAAGTGTTGTTACATAGTGTTATTGATATGGGAGGGTCAAAATTCGGTTCTTTGGAGATATACATTACTTCGGTTTTTTTGTGATTAATTGACATACTACTTTGTTGTAACCAGTCTTGCATCTCTCCGATACATGTCTCCAGTGGGTTGTAGTCTGGGTTTTTAGTGTCTAGTTGTGTGTATAGCATGATATCATCGGCATAGATGTAATTAATTTCGTGCCGTGAGAAAATTTTGCATAGTGGCTGCATATATATGTTAAACAGAAGTGCTGAGAGAGCAGAGCCTTGGGGGATTCCCTGTGTTTGTGAGAAAGATTCTGCTTTTTCTCCGTTGAATTGAACCTGTTGTGTTCGATTTGAGATGTAGGATGAGAACCATTTTAGTGGGGTTCCTGTTATTCCTATTGATTTTATCCTATTTATGAGGGTCCCATGATTAACTGTATCAAAGGCAGCTGAGATGTCAATGAATACAAGAATGTACATTTTCTTTTTGTTTTCAAGGCCCTTTAGGAGGTTGTTAAGTAGAACTAGTAACAGGGTTTCAACTCCATGATGTTTGCTGAAGCCATATTGCTGGTCATCAAGAGGAGCACTGTAAGTGAGTTGGTCTTGTAGTTGTAGAAGGTCGTTTTTTTATATGATCTTTGCCAGGAATGAGATACTTGATATGGGACGGTAGGAGGCTGGGTCTTCTCCGTTGAGTGTAGTGTTTTTTAGGATCGGTCTAATGACTGATTTCTTTAGTTCTGAGGGCATGATTCCTTGTTGTAGGGATAGGTTAACTATGTGTGCTATGTGAGGTGCTATGTCTTGTTTCACTGCCTTGATCCAGGATGCAGGACAGGGATCTAGTGGGGAGGTGGTGCTTTTCAGGCTTGTGACAATGGCTGTGATTTGCATGGTTCCTATTTTGTGGAAGTGCTCCCATAACTGGTTTTGCGTTGTGTTGTTCTCACTTCTGATTTGTGGTGTTGGTGGGGAGGGTGGAGGACCAGGGGCCGTCAGTTTGGTCGCGTAGTGGTTTGCCAGTGTTTGGACCTTGATGGATTTGTTGAGGTTGGCATTTTGGTCGGTTTTGGTTAGTGATTTGACTAGTTCAAATAACTCTCGTGGGCGATTGATTGCCTTGTTTAGGATGTTGGTGTGATGTAATTTTTTTGCATTGTTCACGTCGTCTTTGTATTTTGCGAGATGGGCCATGTATTTAGTTTTGAGATCGGAGGATTTGGTTTGTCTCCATTTTCTCTCTATTTTACGGAGCTCCCTTTTTGATTTTATTAGAGTTCCTGTGTACCAGGGTTCCGAGTTGATCTTATGTGGGTTTGATGTGTGTTTCAGAGTTGGGTTAGATGTATTTTGGATGTGTGTGTTCCATCTGTTAGTTAGTTCGTCTAGGTCTGTGGAATCTAGGTTTATGTGGGATGCAATGGTGCTTATGAGGTGTTCCTCGTTGAGTTTGCTGAATTTCCTAATGGGGTTGGTCATTCTCATCTCCTTTGAGTTTTTGGGTTGGCACTGTAGTTTAAGTTTACAGTTGATTTGGTGGTGGTCTGACCATGGACTTGAGTTATGTTTATTATAGGTGGTTCATTGCTTTGTTGTGGATTTCTGGGTATGAAAATCATATCTAGGATGTTTCCTCTATCGTGTGTGGGGTTGCTTATTATTTGTTGGAAACCCAATTGGTCGATGGCTTCATAGAAGGAGTCCGTGTGGGACGGAGGAATTGATGCTAGGTTCAAATCTCCGAGGATGATCTGGAATTTTTTGCTTTGTGTGGATGTGATGGTTTCTAGTGCTGTGGCTAGTGTTTCGTGCTGTGGTGAGGGAGGTCGATAGATTAGGCAGATGGATAATGCCATGCTCTCGACTTTAAGTAGGTCAAGATCTGGATTTGTGACCGTAGATGTGGTTGTGAGTTGAAGGCTGGTTTTGGCTGCTATAAGGACTCCGCCTCCTCTTCTGTTGATGCGTGGGCAGTTGTATAGTTGGTATCCGGGCTTCTGTATTTGGTTCATTGTTGCAGAGTCTGAGTCAGTGAGCCATGTTTCTGTTATGCATAGGATATCTGGTTGTTCGTCAGTTAGAATGTTGTGGATAATATGCGTTTTATTCCTTATTGACCTAGCATTAATAAGGATAATGTTACATGTGTGATGTTCTTGGTGTGTGGTTCGTGTGAGTTGTATTTGAGATCCAATAGTGTTCTTTGCTTTGGTTTTAGGGTGTTTTTGAGATTTGTTCCCTTTGATATGGGTGTGTCGTTGGGGTAATTTACTTGGTGTTTGTGTGGTGGTGATAGGATTTAAGTTGTATTGATGCAGGATGGGTAATGGAGGGGGGGGGGGGTGGAGAAGGTAGATTGGTGTATATAGTAGAGGAATGCAGTATTGTGAGTGTGGGATGGTTCTATATGAAGATGTTAGTATACACATGCACAAAATCAGGAAGGTGTGAGCAGGCTCCATTTTATGTCTGCCAGAAATACTTGGATTTTGGATTCGAGTGGCGCAGTGTGGGGTGAAGTCAAGGCAGCTGGCCTAGAGATGAGTTAGTGTAGGCCGGCAAGATAGTTGTTGGGTACCAACAGTCTAGCAGGGATAGATGGGTTGGGGTACAGCGTTTCTTATTACTTTAACAAAATAGGGATACAGTCCTAACGTTCCTTATCACTCAGTATAAACAGATACAGTATTGTGCGATACAGTCCTATCGTTACCTATCATTCAGTATAAACAGATACAGTATTGTGCGATACAGTCTTAAGGTTATTGCAAGAAGGTTATTGGGTTACTGCATTGAAATGTAACAACTTGCTGGTTAGAGATACTTTGTTTCATTTAGCTCTAAATAAACAGTAGTAGCCTTTAGAGTTGGTAGGGGTTTACAATGTAACAGCTGGCTTGAGGAGAACAGGGCTTGTGACAGTGGGGAGTTTACACATTATATATACAGAGGTATGTTGGCTCCTACTTGGGGGGGGGGGGGGGGGGGGGTTAGGCCCGGGTTGCACAGTGGTCTTTTGCATCAGGAGGTAGATAAGTCCAGTAATTGTTTACCTGGGTGATATCGTTGTAGTTGAAAGCTCTTGATGTCGAATTTTGGTCCAGCTATGGGAATCTCGTGGAGCGTGGTGGTCGGGACCGGCGAGCTCAGACCCGGCCTGGGGAGCTCAAGCCGTCAGTCATTTGATTGTTGCACTTTCGTTTTCTGTCCGTTAAATCAACTACTTCTCTAATTCTTTTGGTGACTGCCCATTAGTGAGAACCTCCCTCTTCTGTTTGAATACTTTTCAAAGTATACCAGGAACAGGTAGCAGTGCAGTCCAAGTGGTGGAAGCATAGGTCCTCATCACTGCCCTACCTCACTCCTAGCTCTGGTGTCACTAGTTGTAGTCTCTTGTGGTTCTTGCTCTCTTCTGAGTTGCTCGCTCCAATAGTTTCAGGCCGCCAATTTTGTCTTGCTCCTGGCTCTGGTATGCCTGGGTTGCAGAGATAGGTGAATTGGAACGCTTTCTCTTCTCTTCCAATACTAAGAGGCCTCCATAGTCCACACACAGGCAGAGATGCTCTCCTTTTAGAGTCAAAGAGGGTGTTAGCCAAATGGATATAGTCTCTCTGGAGTTCAAGGTGTAGTCTGAAGCCCAAGACACCCTGCTTCCTCACTGTTGCTTCTGGACTTGTGGCTCCCTGGATGTTCTGAAGAGCTGGGGATGGCCATCAACAATTGTCCCTTTAAGGGCAGACTGCTCATTCACTCCTCATGGTACAGCGTCTGTGTGCCCGATAAATCTCTGCATTTGAGAGTAGTTTAGATATGACTTGGATTTTCCCTCCCAAAGGAGTCTCCTTGCATGATATAACTGTTCTGGAAAATGCTAGATGTTTGTCAAACTACAGTGTAGTAGTAGTAGTAGGGAGGAGTGGCTCAGTGGTTGGGACAGGTTACCTTAGACTGGAAGGTCAGGGGTTCAATTCCTGCATGGGGACAAGCAACCTCAGGCTGGAGGGACTGAGGTCTCTAGTCCCATGGCCACTTCTTGTGGCCTTGGGCAAGCCACTTAACCCTCCATTGCCTCAGGTACACTTAGATTGTGAGCCCTTCAGGGACAAGGGAATAAAAAGTACCTGTTAGTATACATGTAAACCGCATTGATTCTAAAGAGCACGGTATAAAAAATAAATATAAATAAATAAAAAATAAATATAAATAGTAGGGACACTGGATGGTGCTTCTGTTCCAAGCAGTGAAATCCAAGTAGTCTCTACAATTATTTATAATTTCAACCCATTATACATTAAAGGATAATTTAATACAGCTTTTTCTGTGTAAAGCCTGTTTTATACATGGAAAAGGACTTTTATGAAATATGCGGCCATATTTGTGTATATGTATACATGTCAAAAAGATCACACATACATGAGTTCCCTATGTAAGCATTCCTGAGGGCACAGTTTGGGTAAAGTAGAGGCAGATTTACAATGCATGCACATATTTTATATGTGAGTACATGCATACAATAGAGTACATATACACATTTTCACCTTTATTGAAGCAAGTGTAATTTTTACTTGCAAATTTGTGTGCTGGTTTTAGGTGCCTATGTTATAAAGGCATATAAGCGACTATTTTAGCTATGATCCAACAAGGTAATAAGGTTCATTCTATCTTCACTATTTTCTCAGCAACTATCCCCAATGAAATTTCCATAATACACATTTTTCTACCCAAAGGTCTGTTCCGAGTTAGATCACAATTGCCTGCTAAATTATTTCCAGGGAGATAATACTGGCTTGGTGATTCAATCATTAGGCATGTAGATAGCTGGGTGGCTGGTGGACGTGAGGATCGCCTGGTAACATGCCTACCTGGTGCAAAGGTAGCGGACCTCACGCGCCACCTAGATAAGTTCTTAGATAGTGCTGGGGAGGAGTCTGCTGTCTTGGTACATGTTGGTACCAATGACATAGGAAAATGTGGTAGGGAGGTTCTGGAGGCTAAATTTAGGTTTTTAGGTAGGAAGTTGAAATCCAGAACTTCCAGGGTAGCATTCTCCGAAATGCTTCCAGTTCCACGCGCAGGACCCAAAAGGCAGGCAGAGCTCTGGAGTCTCAATGCTTGGATGAGACGATGGTGCAAGGATGAGGGTTTTGCATTTGTTAGGAACTGGGGAACATTCTGGGGAAAGAAGGGGCTCTTCTGAAGGGATGGGGGTCATCTTAACCGCGATGGACCAGGCTGCTGACATTAACCTTTAAAAAGGAGATAGAGCAGCTTTTAAACTAGATAATAGGGGAAAGCCGACAGTAACCCAAGAGCACATGGTTCGGAAGAATGTATCCTTGAAGGATACTACCAAAAGCAGAGAGATTCCAAAAAAGAGTCAAGTAACCCAAATGCCCTTGAGTATGGAGCAGACAGAGCTGAAAGATTCCAAAGTACCCATGCCTACCAATAGCCAGATTAATATGAATAAAATACAGTCTCTAAAATGCTTGTATGCAAATGTTAGAAGTATAAAAAAATAAGATGGGAGAGTTAGAATATATAGCACTGAATGAGAGGTTAGATATGATTGGAATCTCAGAGACATGGTGGAAGGAGGACAACCAGTGGGACATTGTGATACCTGGGTACAAACTATATTGTAACGATAGAGCTGATCAAATTGGTGGAGGGGTGTTGCGCTCTATATTAGAGAGGGCATTGAATCAGAAAGGATTAAAGTTTTGCAGGAAACAAAATTTGCTGTAGAATCTCTATGGATTGAACTTCCATGTAAAAAGAGGAAGGCAATGGCAGTGGGGGTATACTATTGACTGCCTGGCCAGAATGAACAAATGGCTGATGAAATGCTCAAAGAAATCAAGGAAGCTAACAAAAGTTATAGCACAGTAATATGAGGTGATTTAAATTATCCCGGCATCGATTGGATCAGTGTCATGGCAGGACATGCTAGGGAGATAAAGTTCCTAGATGAAATAAATGACTGCTTCTTGGAGCAGCTGGTTCATGAACCCACCAGAGGGGAAGCCATATTGGACCTAGTCCTTAGTTGAACACCACATCTGGTGCAAGACATAAGGGTGTTGGGGCGACTTGGCAATAGTGTTCATAGCATTATCACGTTTGATTTAATTAGTGGAGGAGGGAAGGTAAGGAAATCCACAGTACTACCTTTTAACTTTCGAAAGGAGACGTATGATAAAATGAGGAAAATAGTTAAGAAAAAAACTAAAAGGAGCAGTTGCAAATTAAAAAGACTTACATCAAGCTTGGGTGTTGTTGAAAAATACTATCTTGGAAGCCCAAGAAAAGTAGAAGGAAGTCCAAAAAACTGCCAGCATGGTTTAAAGGTGAGGTCAGAGAAGCTGTTTCCAAAAAAGCATCTTTCAGGAAATGGAAAAAAGAGCCAAATAACAAAAACTGGAAACGGCACAAGCACTAGCAAGTTAAATGCAAGGCATTGATAAGGCAGGCAAAGGGAGAATTTGAGAAGAAGCTTGCTACAGAAGCAAAAACGCGTAATAAAGACTTTTTCAAGTACATCCGTAGCAAAAAACCTGTGAGAGAGTCAGTTGGTCCATTAGATGATAGAGAGGTTAAAGGGGCACTAAGAGGAGACAAGGCAATAACGGAGAGACTGAATGCATTCTTTGCTTCGGTCTTTACTGAGGAAGATGTAGGGATATTACCCATGACTGAAATGGTATTTAAAGATGTGGAAGAATTGAAGGAACTATTGATACATTGGGAAGATGTATTACAACTATTTGATAAACCGAAGAGTAGCAAATCACCTGGACCGGATGATATACATTCAAGGGTCTTGAAAGAACTGAAAAATGAGATTGCAGACCTGCTATTAGTAATCTGTGACAATCCACATAAGAAAATTCGTTCATGTATGACTGGATGTTAACTTAATATTTCTTTAAAAAGTTATCTCAAATCAACATTTATAAAGTGCTTACAAAGAGGTCTCAGACTTATCGTGGCTCTGCCATGGGGACTAAACGTCCGTTATCGTAGCAGTGAGCCCTTTTGCATCAATGACCTCAGAAAATATGAGTGGGTTGAAAAACACAGCCTTAGAATCCCAATAAAACAATTGAAAATTCAAAAACTTATATGCTAATGAGCGCGGCATTTTTGTATAGCCATTCATTGATTTGGAAAATTCTTTGGTGAAACGCGGGCAGCTTCAAGGATATAAAAGAAAACGTGCAGTTGGACGGGAGTATTGGAGAGATCCCCTGATGAAAGTGAGCGTTGTGAAACGCTTGACTGGTACCAAAGGGAGGCGTCGGGATCAGTGCTCTAATCCATGAGAGTGGGCTATTTGGTGACACGGAGAAGCTCATTAGCATATAAGTTTTTGAATTTTCAATTGTTTTATTGGGATTCTAAGGCTGTGTTTTTCAACCCACTCATATTTTCTGAGGTCATTGATGCAAAAGGGCTCACTGCTACGATAACGGACGTTTAGTCCCCATGGCAGAGCCACGATAAGTCTGAGACCTCTTTGTAAGCACTTTATAAATGTTGATTTGAGATAACTTTTTAAAGAAATATTAAGTTAACATCCAGTCATACATGAACGAATTTTCTTATGTGGATTGTGTTTGAGTCGTTCAGTAATTAGACCTACAGAGAGAGTGAATACACATTAGTAATCTGTGAACTATCATTAAAATCATCTCTAATACCTGAAGATTGGAGGATTGCCAACGTAACGCCAAGTTTTAAAAAGGGTTCCAGGGGTGATTCGGGAAACTACAGACCGGTGAGCCTGATGTCAGTACTGGGAAAAATGGTAGAAACCATCATAAAGAACAAAATTGTTGAACATGTAGATAGTCATGGCTTAATGGGAGACCGCTAACATGGCTTTAGACAAGGAAGATCTTGTCTTACTAATCTGTTATGTTTTTTTGAAGGTGTGAATAAACAGGTAGACAAAAGTGAGTCAGTTGATTTAGTGTATTTGGACTTTCCAAAAGCCTTTGACAAGGTCCCTCATCAGAGATGTTTGGCAAAACTAAAGAGTCATGGGATAGGAGGCATTGTACTATTGTGGATCAGGAACTAGTTAAAAGATAGAAAGCAGAGGGTAGGGCTAAATGGCCAATTTTCCCAATGGAGAAAGGTGAATAGTGTTGTACCCCAGGGATTTGTGCTGTGTCTGCTGCCTTTTAACATATTCATAAATGACCTGGAAAAGGGAATAATGAGTGAGGTTATCAAATTTGCAGATGAGACAAAACTATTTAAAGTTGTTAAAACCCATGAGGATTGTGAAAAGTTGCAAGAGGATCTTGATAAATTGGAAGACTGGGCATCCAAATGGCAGATGGAATTTAATGTGGACAAGTGCAAAGTTATGCACCTAGGGAAGAGCATCCCAAACTATGGTTACACGATGCAAGGTTCCAAATTATTTATTTATTTAACATTTTTTATATACCGTCTTTCTACGAATCAAAACGGTTTACATAGAACAATAAAAAGCAGTGTATTTCAACTGTTTACAAGGAACAAATAACAGGGTACAGAATAAAAAACATGAAGAACTAAATTATATTATACAATTAATTACAGTGAACAATGATCAACTATTTACATATTTACATATGTATGTGCAAAGCTACGGAGGGGAGTATTGTAAAGTTTGAAGGAACAAGGGCAGGGAGGTAAAAAATAAGGGGTTTAGGTTTTAGGGTTGGAGAGAAAAATGATCAAGGAAGAGATGGGTCTTTAACTTTTTCCGGAAATCAGTGTGGCTCACGCAGTTGCGCAGCTCATGCGGAAGGGAGTTCCAAAGGGATGGAGCATAGAGGGAAAAGGTCCTGTTACATGTGGATTGTTTACAGTGTTTTTTAGTTGTAGGTATAGTCAGTAGGTTTTTAGTGGTAGAACGGTGATTTCTAGTGTTGTTGGAGAAGGTAAGGAGAGGGGAGAGGCATGGAGCTGACTCCTTGGAAATAATTTTGTGTATTAGAGTAAGAATCTTGAATTTCACTCGGTGATGAATTGGGAGCCAGTTGAGATCATAGAGGATTGGTGTAATATGAGCTCGTCTAGGATTGTTTGTTATGAGACGCGCTAATGTATTCTGGGCTAGTTGGAGGGGTTGAATAGAGTTCTTGGGGAGGCCCTGATAGATCAGATTACAATAGTCAAGCGAGGGGGTTGTAAGGGCCTGACAGACAGTACGAAAGGAGTCGGGGCTTAGGAGAGGTTTGAGGTTCCTGAGAGTGCGTAGTTTAGCGTATACTGTGTTAGTGGTTTTCTTTATTTGATCAGAGAAAGATAAGTTCTGATCGAGTATGATTCCAAGATATTTCACCTGGTTTTTTAAAGAGAGAGTGAGATCATCAAAGGTGAGGGTTGTGGGGGGGATGTATGAGGGGTTAGAGAAAACTTGGAGTGCCTCAGTTTTGGATTGGTTGATTATTAGGTTGTGTTGAGAGAACCAAGATTTGAGGCTGGTTAGACATTGATTTAGCTTAGAGAAATTAGGGTTAGAGAGGTTAAATGGGGTGAAACACATCATGTCGTCTGCATATATTTGATACTGGATGCCATAATTTTGGAAGATCGTGCATACAGGTTGGAGGAAGATATTAAAGAGTAACACAGATAGACTGGATCCTTGAGGTACGCCTTGTTTTAGTGTAAAAGGGAGGGAAGTATCACTTCCAATACGGACCTGTTGGGTTCTGTCGTCTAGGTAGGATTGGAACCATTTTAGGGTTGTGCCTCTCAGTCCTATATCATGAAGTCTGTATAGGAGTTGATGGTGGGGGAGGGAGTCAAAAGCAGCGGATAAGTCTAGGAAAATAAGTAGACATCCTTGGGTGGAGTTCTGGGTGTGTGCATACAGGGAATCTAGTAAGGAAGTGAGGAAGGTTTCAACTCCGTGATTCTTTTTGAATCCATGTAGGAATAAGTCAAGGGGGGAGTGGTCATCAATATAATCCTGAAGTTGGATTTGGACAAGTTTCTCGGTTATTTTTGCAAGGAAGGGGATACTAGATATGGGTCTGTAAGAAGATGGAGAGATGGGGTCTAGCTTTGTACCTTTTAGGATTGGACGGATAGAGGCACTCTTAAGTGAAGGTGGAACGGAGCCTGATTGGAGAGAGGTTTGTACAATATTCAAGATGTAAGGGAGAGAGAACTTCTGGTAGATTTAATCCAGGGGACAGGACAAGGGTCAAGGGCAGAAGTTGAAGCATTCAGTTCTTTAATAACATCAGATACGTTGGCTAATGTGATGGTATGAAACTCCTTCCATGAGTTTGGAAGGGTAGCCTCATGTACGAAAAAGATTTAGACGTCATTGTGGACAACATGTTAAAACCCTTCGCCAAGTGTGCAGCGGCAGCCAAGCGAGCAAATAGAATGCTAGGTATCATAAGGAAAGGAATGGAAAATAAAACAAAGGATATTATAATGCCTCTGTATCATTCCATGGTGCGACTGCACCTTGAATATTGTGTGGAATTGTGGTCGCTGTATCTTAAAAAGGATATAGCGTTATTAGAAAAGGTTCAGAGAAGAACCACCAAAATGGTAAAGAGATGGAAGGATACCCCTATGAAGAAAGGCTAAAAAGGTTAGGGCTCTTTAACCTGGAAAAAAGAAGGCTGAGGGGAGATATGATAGAAGTCTATAAATTAATGAACGGAGTAGAACGGATAAACAAAGATCGATTGTTTACGTTATCAGAATATAGAAAGACTAGGGGACATGCAATGAAGCTACAGGGTAAACTAAGACAAATAAGAGAAAATATTTTTTCACTCAACGTGTAATCAAATTCTGGAATTTGTTACCGGAGGATGTAGTAAAGGCTGTTAGTGTAGCTGGGTTTAAAAAAGGTTTGGACAAGTTCCTGGAGGAAAGGTCCTTAAACCATTATTAAAAAAGGACCCAGGATATCAATACAAGCATTGTGAAACTTGTGTCTATTGGGGAAACTGTTAGGTACGTATGACCTAGATTGGCCACTGTTGGAAACAGGATACTGGGCTTGATGGATCTTGGTCTGACCCAGTATGGCATATCTTATTTTCTTCTTCATCACTGATAGTTTGCTGGATCCAAAGGCCTCAGTTATTTTTTTCTCATCCCTGATACTCCACCAAAGTCATGAGCAGTCATTCCTCTATCTACCACGCCATTGCAAACTGACCCATCTTCACTCCCATGGTCTCTTCTGGGGACGGTCTGTCATTTCCTGGGCAGATTCTCACAGCTTGGCAACATCTCATCTCTGCTTACTCTTACTGCAGCATTCCGATCAAACACAGGGGGTGGTGGAGATAGATGGTTGTTGGGGTTAAGTGAAACTTTTAGTTGGGGGCAGGCCTCCCTCTGTGTCCCAGCAACCAATGCAAGTCCTATCTCAACTTGCTCAGTCCCAGGCCCTGCAGACTGACGAATCAGGGGAGCCAAGGAAGAACTCCTCAACTTAGCTTTTCTCGTCACCATCAGTACAAAAGGAAATAAGCTATAAAAGAGTAAAACCTCTGCAGATAAAACAGAGCCCTGACTCAGTGTCCTATATCTTGGGTGTCATCTTGGTTCTCCCTCCCTCTCTCTAACCTTAAACCCCTACCCCTGGAGAGTCCTATCTCCAGGAACAAGTAGGAATGAGTCTTCACATATGGGTACGTCGGTACCGACGGAGCCTGCGCGGGAACGCTCCCCAGCTTCCCAGAAAGGAAAGCTTTTGGGAGCATCCCACAGCACCTGCGCGCTGCCTTTCCGCCTTTCCTAACCAACTCTCCTCAGTTCTTCTTTGCCGCGGAGCCAGCAGGTCGAGCCCTGTCACCGCTGAAGAAGTTCTTTGTTTTATTTTATTTCTTTGGTCGCGTGTCTGCCTTCCCCGACTCCGGACCGGTACTGCCGGTCTTTTCTTTCTTCCTTTAAAAAAAAAAAATCGATATATTTCCTCACTTGGTGTATTTTTCTTCTTAAGGCCTCAGCTCCTGAAGGATCTCAGGTAACCAAACATAAACCTAGCAGGTCCTCGAAGGGTAGATCTCCCTCTAAGCATCGAGATGCCTCCGGGCTTGCCCTCGAGGAACCTGCACTAGCCAAACAACCCCGGCGGGAAGCTCCGGCTTCCAAAGCTCCTCCTATGGGGTTACAGGTTGACATCGATGGCCCGGCCTCGACCGATCACCTGTTAGATTGCTCTGGGGTACCGGCACCTTCTCCCGGTACCGACTTCCAGGCTTTCATGGCATCGATGGATCAGAATGTTCTGTCCATGCAGCAGGCTATACAGTCCTTCATTCAAGCTGCGATGCCGATGATACCGCAACGAGCTCCGTTGTTGGTATCGGCTCCGGTACCGGCACCAGCGCCGATGCCGGTACCGACTGCATCGACATCGACCAGGATACCGACTGCTGCGGTTCCTTGTCCAGGGCTACTTCTCGGTACCGATCCGGTACCAGGGACGCCCGATGTCGATACCGCTCGATACGCGTATCGAGCGTTAGAAGAGCACCCTGACAGGCGATACTTCGATTCCTCTGATGAATCTGATACATCAGATGAGTCTCCTGAAGTATCCATAGCCCTTCCTGAGGAGCCTTCTTCTCCTAAACGAAGAATGTCTCCTCCAGAGGACTTGTCCTTTCGAGACTTCATAAGAGAAGTGGCTAAAGGACTCTCTATTTCAGTAACCTCTGAATCAGAGCCTAGAGCAAAGAAATTAGATATTTTAGGATACTCTAAGGCTTCTAAAGAGGCAGTCACCTTACCAATTCATGAGATTCTTCATGAACACATTATTGATTTATGGGAGACTCCTCTCACTCTCTCTCCTCATTCTCGCAGATTGGACACTATGTATCGTGTCCCTCCTTGTCCTGGGTTCCAGAAAACTCAGCTTCCTCACCATTCCATTGTGGTGCAGTCAGCTATGAAGAGGATAAAGAGTACAAAGAGACACTCTTCTGTTCCTCCAGGAAGAGAATGCAGGACCTTGGATGCTTTTGGTAGGAAAATCTTCCAGGCCAGTATGCTTATTGCCAGAATCAACTCATATAGCCTTTATATGGGTATGTTTCTGAAAGAAGTGGCAGAAAAGCTGCACACTTTCCTCCCTTTTATTCCAGAAGATAAAAGGGAAGAATTCCGCATGTGGCTTAAGCATACTCAAGACATCTCCAAGTTTTCAAACAGGACAGCCTTTGACTCCTTTGAAGGTGCCAGTAGAGCCTCAGGCATTGCCATAGCTGCTCGCAGAATTGCTTGGCTCCAGGCTTCTGATCTAGAGCCCTGGGTTCAAGATGGCTTAGGAAATCTGCCCTGTACAGGTGAAAATCTGTTTGGCAGAGAGTGGCAAATTAAAGCCACTCAAATGGATGCAGAGAATTCTGCTCTGGATAGACTTTCAAGGTCTACCTCCATTCCTGCCAATAAAGACTTTTAAAAAGTCTTTTTTCAAAAAGGGCAGGTTTCCTTCCACTTCTGGCCAACAATCTTCTACAGGTCGCTTTACCGCTAAGCGTCAGCAACCTAAGCAGGCCAGGCCTAAGTCTACAGGGGCTGCTGTAACCCAGCAGTCCCAACCCCCTCAGGGTTTTTGACTTGATGCTAGAGAACTTAGTCTTTCTGACTTTAACACAGCCAGAACCTCTCACCATTCCAGGAAGGTTAGCTCATTTTGCTCCCAGATGGGAGCAAATCACATCAGAGCAGTGGACCCTCTCCATCATAAGAGAGGGCTACAAACTTCATTTCTCAGACCTTCCTCCCCACACCATGGTGAGACACTTCAATTCTCCCACATCTCTTCTCGACCTTTTAGGTCAGGAGATAACTACCCTTCTTGCCCAAGGGGCAATAGAAGAAGTCCTCTTCTTCAACAGGGGTCAGGGTTCTACTCCCCCTATTTTCTCATTCCAAAGAAGACAGGGGGATACAGACCCATTCTAGATCTCAGAGAATTGAACAAATTTCTATGCAAGGAGAAGTTCAAGATGCTTTCTCTGGGCACTCTCCTTCCATACCTTCAAAGTCAGGATTGGCTTTGTTCTCTAGATCTCAAGGATGCGTACACACATGTTCTCATCCATCCATCTCACAGAAGATTCCTCCGTTTTCTTTTCCAAGGAAAACATTACCAATACAGAGTACTTCCTTTCGGTCTGGCCTTTGCCCCAAGAGTCTTCACCAAATGCATGGCAGTAGTTGCTGCATTTCTTCGCACTCTGGGAATCTTTGTCTTCCCATACCTGGACGACTGGCTCATCCGAGCTCCATCTCAGTCAGAGGCCCAGATTTCCCTGGACCACACAAGGCGCATTCTGCAGTATCTGGGACTGGTGGTAAACCTCCCAAAGTCCCAGCTCATCCCTACTCAGTCCCTAGAATTCATAGGGACCTGGTTGGATACCACCACTGCAAGGGCCTACCTTCCTCAGGCCCGTTGCCAACGTCTAGTGCAGCTTGCCTCCCAGATTCAGTCAAAGAGCCACTTAACTGCCAGGGAGATGCTACAACTGCTGGGCCACATGGCTTCCACAGTACATGTGGTACCCTATGCTCGCCTACACATGAGAGCAGCTTAATGGACTTTGTCCACCCAGTGGACTCAAGCTTCAGGAGCTCTCTCAGACCAAATAGCAACATCCAAATGTCTCTTTTGGTCTCTCCAATGGTGGATGTCCACTCAAAATTTGTTGCTGGGGTCCCCCTTCCAACAGTTTTTGCCCCAAGCAACCCTCACAACAGATGCCTCCCAGACAGCTTGGGGAGCTCATCTACAGGACCTCTCCACTCAGGGCACTTGGTCCCCTCAGGAGACCTCTCTTCATATCAACCACTTGGAGCTTCGAGCAGTTTTTCTAGCTCTCAAGGTCTTTCATACCCTCCTCAGCTACAAGACAGTCCTCATCCATACGGACAATCAAGTAGCTTTGTTTTATATAAACAAGCAAGGAGGAACTGGCTCTCTGTCGCTTTGCAACGAAGCTCTAAGATTGTGGGCCTTCGCCAGAGAGCATCAAATCCATCTCCTGGCAGTATATCTCCCAGGAATCCAAAACTCTTGGGCAGACAGACTCAGTCGAGTTCTGCTTCCACACGAATGGTCCCTGCACATGGATCATGTACTCAGAATCTTTCAAGAATGGGGAACCCCGGACATAGACCTCTTTGCAAGTCCATGGAATGCCAAACTTCCCCGGTTCTGTTCCAGAATTCCATGTCAGGGAGTTCAGGCCAAGGATGTCTTCCTCCTTCATTGGGGTCAGGGCTTCCTATATGCCTTTCCACCCATTCCCTTGATTCCCAAGACTCTATTCAAACTCCAGAGGGATCAAGGATCTATGATCCTCATAGCTCCACGCTGGCCACGCCAAGTGTGGTACCCTCTGCTTCTGCATCTCTCCCAAGCCCCCTCTCTGGACTTGGGAGCTGCTCCAGACCTTCTGTCTCAGGAGGAAGGGACTTTGTGGCACCCAAACCCCAAGTCCCTTCACCTCAGAGCTTGGTTACTGAAGGCCTAGACCTTCAAGATTTGAATCTTTCTCAGCAAGTGAAGGATATCCTCCATGCTTCCAGGAAACCTTCCACCAGGCGTTCCTGTGCTTTTAAGTGGAAAAGATTTTCCATTTGGTGTGCTGGAAAGGGTCTTGACCCTCTGGCACTACCTTTAACTTCTTTGCTAGACTATCTCCTGCATCTCTCCAATGCAGGACTTAAGACAAATTCAGTAAGAGTCCATTTGAGTGCTATTGCAGCATCCCTTAAGCCCATCAATGGACAACCTATCTCCTCTCATCCTCTTATTTCAAGATTCATGAGAGGCCTAACTTTAACGAAACCTCCCATTAGGCCTCCTCTGGTGGCATGGGATTTAAATTTGGTTCTTGGTCAGCTTATGAAGCCACCCTTTGAACCCTTAGCCACTACCTCCTTGAAATTTCTTTCCTGGAAGGTTATTTTCCTCATTGCAGTCACTTCTGCTCGCCGCATCAGTGAACTGCAGGCCTTAGTGGCTAATCCACCTTATACAAGGTTCCATCATGACAAGGTAGTCCTTAGGACGAATCCACACTTTATGCCTAAAGTGGTCTCACCTTTTCATCTTAATCAAGAGGTATATTTACCTGTCTTTTTTCCAGCTCCTCATGCATTCAGTGTAGAGAGGAATCTTCATACTCTGGATTGTAAAAGAGCTCTTGCTTTTTACTTACATAGGACACAGCAACATAGAAAGTCTTCCCAGCTTTTTGTTGCTTTTGATCCTTCTCACTTGGGACTTCCAGTCTCTAAGAGAACACTGTCCAATTGGATTGCTCAGTGTATTTCTTTCGCCTACCAGAGTAAGAACCTTTCTCTGGAGAGCCATGTCACAGCTCATAATGTGAGGGCCATGGCCACCTCTATGGCTCATCTAAATTCTGTGTCCATCGACCAGATCTGTCGAGCAGCCACCTGGGCCTCTGTTCATACCTTCACAGCCCATTACTGCTTGGACAAGGATTCCCGCCGGGATGCCTTGTTTGGTCAGGCTGTCTTCAGACACCTGTTCCATTCTTAAACAACTTCTGCCCTCCTTCCCTGGATGGATGCCTGAGATCCATAGGAGGACGCAGACCCCTTTCAGGGTCTCATATCCTTGGGGATCTCCCAGGCATCTCAGCTAGGGAGTCCCCATATGTGAAGACTCATTCCTGCTTGTTCCTGGAGATAGCACAGTTACTTACCTGTAACAGGTGATCTCTGGGAACAGCAGGAATAAGTCTTCACAACCCTCCCACCTCCCCTAGGAGTTGTATCTCTTTTCTATCTTTCCTTTTTCTGTCTCTTTCTATTGTCTCAGCTTTAAACTCGAACTGAGGAGAGTTGGTTAGGAAAGGCGGGAAGGCAGTGCGCAGGCGCTGTGGGATGCTCCCAAAAGCTTTCCTTTCTGGGAAGCTGGGGAACGTTCCCGCGCAGGCTCCGTCGGTACCGACGTACCCATATGTGAAGACTTATTCCTGCTGTTCCCAGAGATCACCTGTTACAGGTAAGTAACTGTGCTTAACCTGCCGCTATACTAAAGGGATTGCTTGAACATACAACAACCTATGTTTGGCCAAAGTTATCCATACAAGAGCCCAATATTTAAGAAAAAAGAAAAACATCAAACTGTTGGTGCCTCTGCTGACCCCATAAGTGCTTTTAGATATTGACCCCAATATGTTTACTTATTGTACATGCAGTTCTGGTATAATAAATTACGTATTTTATTATATAAATACACATTTACATTTAGAAACAAAGACCAGTTCATTACGACCTTCCTCAGCCCTGCACTGCTAAATTTTTAATGTCCCAGAAATTGCAGTTTTAAGTTGCTGAGTAACTATAGGAAAATATTTTATCTTAATAAGAATAACTCATCAAGCAAGAAAGCCAGCTAACTGCTCATTATCTCCCTTTATATACAGTAGTTTATCTTTTCACTCCTGAAACTTCATTCCACACTTGGTGGTTTTAGAAAATGGATTGTTTTTCATGAGTGGCTCTGAGTGACAGAGGCAGGGTGAGGGCCATTGGTTTGTCACAAAATATTATTCAGATAAGAGCTAACGGAATAAAGATGCATGAAAGGCTAAAGAGCTTTTGGGGACCCGTGTACTGAAGGGTTTGCATTTCTAATCAGCATTAGCATTTCTTGCATGTGGTAGAGGCTCTTTAAAATGTCATTTGTATTGACATGGCTCCCAGAGGAACTCTAAGGATTCTGGGAAATAGAAATCGTGGCAAAGTCATCTCTTACTGGAATTATTTAACTTTCAGCTTGCTGAGATTAGGTCTCTTATTATTGGACAATAGGGTTTTAATTAAAAGTAGTATAAAATCATAATCTGCATTTCTATAGTCTCCAAGCACACTTTTACCTAATTGAAGATTAATTTAGTTAATTATCATTCATATATTTGATCGGGTTTCTCGCTCAGTTCCTTTTACATTTTCAGCAGCATTTTTGAAATCATCTTTAGTTTTTGTTAATGACTTTTTTTTTTTAAATATGCAAGTTAGAGGACCAAATATTTTATTATCATCCATAAGATGGGTTACTTATTGTATATATGGGGACTTTGATCTTTCTTCTATCAATCATTTATTTAATCAATTTATTACTCATTTCATCTGAGTTCAGAGTGAGTTACAGAAAAACATTTGCAGTTTCTTTAGCATGTATATGCACCACACAGCATAGCGTATGAAATGCACATTATTCCTTTCGATTCCCTTTTAGTCTGTGCAGAATATTAGATTCACCTTTGGTTCTGTTTCTTACTCTAGACATAGTCCCCAAAGATGGATAAAGCAATCCATATTCAATACAAATGATTTCTGAGCTTGATGGTACGGGGAGGATCGATGTCTGATTATAAAATATCCAAGCTAGATTCACTGCTAATTTCAATTATCACCCTGATTTGATGAGCTCAGTTAAATAGATTCATGACTCAGATCTTTTTTACTAGTATTTAGCTAATTCTTTTTCCAATAGAGGTTCAAGGCGAGTTACATTCAGGTACAGTAGTTATTTCCCTGTCCCCAGAAGGCTCACAGTCTAAGGGGCTCGTTTACTAAAGGGCGCTATGGTGTTTATGTTTATGTTTATTAATCATTTGATATACCGCTTAGGCCAAAAGGCATTAAAGCGGTTTACAATACTGACACGGCAAAAGCACAGAAACGATGGCACGTTATGTGCAATACTGCCGCGTTAACTGTCAGGGGCGTGGAAAGCATTTTTCTGGCAGTTAACATGGAGCCCCGTCCCATAGCACATGCAGTATTACCGCAGGTGCACCTAATGCCACCTATTGAAGCGGCATTAGATGATGCCACGCTAATGCAGTTAGTGCATAATATGAACTGCGTGCTAATTGCACAGAGCCATTCATCTCCCTATGTATCCAAGCATCCTTCTGGCTTTTGCCGCTGCCTTAGCTACCTGTTTGTCTACCTAAAGATCATCAGATATGATCATCTCCAGATCCGCTCTTCTTTCATGCACAGAACAAATTCGCCCTCTTTACTGTAGTCCTGCCTTGATTTTTGCAGGCCAAATGCATGACTCTACATTTTTAGTATTGAATCTTAGCTGACATACTTTAGACCATTCCTCAAGGTTTGCTAGATCTTTCTTCATGTTTTCTACACCTTACAGGTTTTCTACACTGTTGCAGATTTTGGTATCATTTCCAAAAGACAAACGTTTCCCAATAGTTCTTCTGCAATATTTTTTTGTGCTGTCAAATGAATGCTGACTCCTGGTGACCCAGCAACCCCTGATTTTTTTTTTTGGCAAGGTATGACCAGACGTAGATTGCCAGGCCCTTTCTTCTGATGCAATGCGAGGTAAATTGA
Organism: Ichthyophis bannanicus; assembly: GCA_033557465.1. Taxonomy (NCBI): domain Eukaryota; kingdom Metazoa; phylum Chordata; class Amphibia; order Gymnophiona; family Ichthyophiidae; genus Ichthyophis; species Ichthyophis bannanicus. The sequence continues at coordinate 121,276,987 of CM066050.1, read as the reverse complement.
CTTGCCCAGAGTACAAATGAGAATCAAACTGTGGACTCTTGGGTACTAGGCTGTTGTTCCAACCACTAGGCTACTCCTCCACTCCCCTTCTACAGTGTTGCTCACAAAAGTGTTGAAAAGACTGAGACTTGATTCCTGCAATGCATCACTGGTAACACCCCTTTCCTTAGAGCGAGTTCCATTTATCACTACCCTTTGTTACCTCTTACTAGAGCAATGCCTAACCCAGTCAGTCACTCTAAGGCTCATACCAAGGTTGCTCAGTTTATTTATGTCACCTATGAGGAACTCTATACAAAGCCTTGCTGAAATCTAAGAATACTATATCTAGCACTCTTCCCCGATCTAGCTATCTGGTCATCCAATAAATGAAATTGATCAGATTCCTCTTACAAGACCTAACTCTGGTAAAACCAGTCTACCTCAGATCTTTCAATGCATTAGATCATAGAAACTGCACTACCATTTGTTTTAGCAGCTCCATTAATTTACTAACCAGTTCCTTCCCTCCTGAATACTTCTGCTTTTGTGAAGAGAAACCACATGTGCCAATACCCATTTCTTAAGGAAGTGTTAAAAAGAGGTCAGTGTGCAGGGCCACCGGAACTTCCTTAAGTTCCTTCAATACACTCAGATGTATCTCATCCGTCCCCATCACTTGTCTGCTTTTAGATTAGCTAGCTCCTCATGAACAGCCTTCTGAAAATCTTTCAAGATCTGTCTTACTTCCATTCCTACTTATGCAGTTGATGGCACACAAATTACATCCTAAGGCAGTCACGTAAAGCCCCTTCTATTCGCTTGCAGCCGATTCTGTGCACAAAGCTCCCCGCAGGGAGCTCTGGATGGGGGCGAGTGGGGGAGAGCTGGAGGAGGAACGTGGGTAGAGCAGGGCAGAGGCAGGACCCTGACCCCGGACTTACAGGTTCAATTTCAGTCGCAGCCCTGTATGTCCGGGCCTGAGGAGGTAGACAAGAGACTTATTCCATCTTAGGGGTGGAAGAAGTCCCTCCGATGTTGGTGGCCATAGTGGCAGGACCCCCCCTAGACCAGGTGAGCAGGGCAAGACATCCTGCCTGTCCAGGCCCTTTGCACCTGATTCTGCTCCCGCGGGAATGCTCCTGCGGGTACAGAATCGGGTGCAAATTCGGCCTGCTCAGATTTTGGACGTCCGGAAGAGCCAGACAGGCCCTGATCAGAATGGGACTCTAACAGGCTTATTCCATCCCATAGGTACACCCCCTCTGTACATCTGGTTTGAATTGGACATACAGGGGGTCGCAATTCTGATCCCGTGGGGCACGTCTAGCCCCACAGGACGAGAATCACGAACAGCCCTGGACTGCAATTCAGCCCTGCCTGCTTGTACAGGGAAAGCCCGACTAACTCAGTCAGGGCTTTACAACGGAGCTGCGGCGCCATGGCACTGTGGCTCCACTATAAAGCCATGATTCCAGCCGCTGGCTCAACAAAGGTTTTCCCCGCAGCTGACCCCCGATCCGGCCTCCTAAGGCTAGGGTCAGGCTGTGGGGAATGTACTCAGGCCTCGCTGCCCCATCCACACCCCAGGCCTGCCAAAAAAAAGTCCAGGGAAGTTATTCCACCTCGGAGGCGGAATAACTTCCCCGTACAAGTCGCTGACCCTGGACGTACAGGACCAACATTAGAATCGTTCCTGTATGTCCAGGGCCAGTGACTGCCCACCACCCGCCCTAGCTCCACTCTCGATCCGCCACTTCCCCGCCCCGTCTAACTTCCCCCATCCATCCCCGCTATTCGTGGGACAGAATCGGGCCCTAAGTGTTTAATGTGTTATTCAGTGCGTGCTGTTAATGCACTACAGTCATGATTTGATCACCTGCATTGAACACCTAATGCAATTTAGTAACTAGGCCTCTTAATGAATTACAATAAGTCTTTTACCTCTATTTTGGTAATCAAAGCTAATCCAGTTTGGTGCAGTTTTTATTGCTACCAGCTAATGAGATGGCATATGGGAACCTTAATCTAGTTTCCAGAAGATAAATGCCTTTATCATAAAGTTTCATGGTTCTACATCTAAAGGAAAACCAGAATGCTTGAGTAAATATGTGAAATGATAGTCTATGAGAGTAGTTTTCAATTTTGGCATAAATAGATATTTATCCAAATAAGAGTGTGCTTCAAATGCAGCTAAAAGTATGCGTGTGTTCCATAGCTTGCCTGCTTATAAGATGTCACTCAGTTCTGGCTACCCCTTTGCAATGGTAGCTCAAGGTGAGATACATTCAAGTTCAGAAGGTATTTCCTTGTCCAGGACGGTTTTATGTTGTCATCTTTTTCACTTGTACTCTACCATCTCAAGCAGATGAGCATATAGGATCCCCAATTTTATTCTCTTCCAGGACCTCTAATTTCTCATGTCTAACCACGAAACTTTGTAATAATTAAAATAGCCAACAAAACTAGCATGATAGTCTATTTGTAATGTTTACGTGCCAAAAAGAAATTGGATTGGAAATGATCATTATGAACTTTAAGGATGTGCACAAATTTCTGGCTCTGCATTCACTTGATAATTGTCAGTGCTGTCTTTGTCTAAGGAACCTGCCAAGTGAGAACCCTGCCCCATAAGCCACTGGAGCATGGGCTGTCAAGTAGATAACCCCCCCCCCCTCGCGACTGCAGTCAGGAAAGCAGTCCTCAAAACAGTTGAGCTCATTAAAGATCTCTTGCTAGGAGTGTGTCAGAGAGAAAGTTATCATTCTCACACTGTCATTTTCACATTCCCATGGTCTGAAAATAGTACTACTTGGTGAAATTTGGAGCTCCATTTTAAAACAAGCTAGAATTTTATAATATCAGCGCTGTACCTAGGCCTGTGTCAGCCACCTTCCCCCCTCGCGCTGCCTGCCCTTTATTTATTTATTTATTTTATTACAGTTGCTTATATACCGCACTATTCGGCATCAGCGCGGTTTACAATATAACAAAACGACCAAGACAACAATCTGTTTGGTTTTACAAGGAACAGGAGTACCAACTTGGCTAACAGGGTTGAACTATATACATGAGATAATAATTACAACAACAGGGTTGAACTATATACATGAGATAATAAATTGCAACAATAGGGTTGAAGTATATACATGAAATGATAATTACAAAGATCTATGTGAAATACAGTGATCACTTTAAGATGGTATGCGCCTGATCTGCAGGAAGGAGGCTGGGAATATAAGAACACTAGGGATGGGTGTTTCTTAGGTGGGGTTACTTAGATTCAGTTGCTGGCTGGGTAGTATTGGAGGAAGACGTGAAATTTGATTGCCTTCCTGAATTGAGATAGGTCTACAATAGCTCGAATGTCTGGTGGTAGTGCATTCCAGCATTTGGGGACGTAAAGACTGAAAGCCCTATTTGCCGTTGTGCTGTTGCATTTAGTTAAGGACTTCGGGGTCCTTACCCCACCACCGCTTCTCTTATTCCCTTGGTGGCAGCAGACCCCCAATTAAAAAACAAACTGCGTGTCTTTCCGACTGCGCTTGCATGGCTAGTGCGCGTCCTCCCTCTTCTGACGGAATGAGAAAAGCGGTGGTGGGGTAAGGGCAGGCAGCGCGAGGGGGGAGGAGGTGGGGTAAGATGGGGGGATGCTGGACATGGGGGATAGCGACAAATGACAAAAGTCTGATGTCAGTGGTGGAGGGGGAGGGGGGCGCCAGGTTTGCAAGTCACACAGGGTGCAGTTATGCCTTGGCACAGCCCTGTATCTTATACATTTTCACAGCACCCATAAACCGCTATTAGATAATGAAATACAGAGAAAGAAGAACTGTAGAATATGAAAACAGAGTAAGTGGACCTAGGACATATAGGGGCATGTTTACTAAAGGGCGCTACCTGAGTAGTGAAGGGGAAGGACATGTTATCATTGCTGTGTTAAAAAGTAGCATGGTGCCCAGCATTAAAAGTCCCATCTTGCCGAGGAGTGTGCGTATGGGCAGTGACTGGGCAGGGTGTGGGCATTCGTCCTGCAGCACTGCTAGCGCAGGCCTTGAAAGCCCGCACTAGCAATGCTTGGCAAGGAGTAATTACCACTAGCACAATGGGTGGCAGTAGTTGCTCTTTCAGGGGGAAGGCTGTCCCCACCTCCCTGCATCCTGTGCAGCCCAAACCCACGTTACTAGCATGGGGCTTAGTAAACATACCCCATAAGGAATAAGCTGAGTTCTGAGAGAGTCTGCAGGTGCTGCTGCTGCTGCTGGGAGTTCTGGGGGTGGCACCCGATGATTACCGGGCAGCGGTGATATTGTGCTGCTGTCCGGTTAGTGCAACGCAGTGGAAGTCAGGTGCAATAAAGACTGGCCTATCTTTCACCACTGACATTAACTGGGCAGTGGCTGACTATTGCTCCTGCCTGGTTAGCTTCATGGCAATCTGAGCAATCCGGATATTCAATGCTGATGGCTGGATATGGCCCTAGCATTGAATATCTGGGTCTAAAGTTTAGTGACAGTGGCTAGCCACTTTAGTAGTGCTAGCTGCCGCCGCCGACTACTGGGCTCCATGTTGATATATGCAACTAAAACTCATATTCATTGTAGGTAGCCTAAGAACTAGACCTGTGGAAGAGTAGACTGGTGGTTATAGCACTGGTTTGGTAACCAAGAGATCAGGGTTGATTCCCACTAGCACTCCTTGTGGTCCTGGGCAAGTCACTTAACCCCCAATTGCCTCGGAAGAAAGGCCTGTCAATCCAGTTACACTGCCAAAAAAACTCCGGCGTTTCTGAGTTGCCAGGAGTCCGCATTGACTTGAAGGCACACATTGCATTTTGCAAGAACCAGACTATGTTGAGTGGTTCCAGAATCAGGGTTTAGAACATAGGCAACGATTTATTCCACTTAATTACATGCTTTCTCCAATAAAATTAGACTTTCCATGCTCTCACCCCTCCCATCCAAAGGCCAATCTGATATTCAAGTATCCATTCTACGCATAGTTACTTACATAAAGCTATTTATTGTCTAATATATGCAGATGTATTACAACCATAAAGATTGCCTATAATCTTGAGTTGCTAGGTGATTCCGAAGAACTTGTCTGAACACCGAGATAAATCTGTAGGAATTTTACCTGAAATGAAGCTAAGCATGAGTTAGAAAGTGATAAAAGAAAATTAAAATAATGTAGTAACATGAGGGAATTAGAATAAAATAGAGAGATTTGATATAAATGCAAGAAGGCCAGCACTAAATATTATGTCCAGAAAGTTGAAGGAGTCAACTAACCCAGTTGGCACACCAACCTCTTGAGGTTGAGTTCAATGCTTCTGTATGAGATAGATGTTGGGAAGAGTGGGTTTTTAGGGTAGCTTGCAAGATTGGGTTTATTTAAACAAGGGCTATTGTATTTTTTGTATTTGATCTGTATATAGAATATGGCTAGGACAAGATGACCAATAGAGGGGTGTGCTCAAGTAAGTTCCACTGGTATCCTCATGGAGTGTGGGGATATTTGACAGTAGGAATGGTGAACCACAGCAGATGGCAGCACGCTGGTGGTATGGTGGGCACTCTTTGGCATAGAGGAAGTAGTATGGTTGCTGATTGTCCAAAAGAGACTGTGCCACAATGGAAATGAGTGAAGTGGTGGCACACCAAGGAGAAACTGTGTTTGCCTGTCATTTGATGATGAAGTTTCAGCTATTATTGATGTATTTTTGTGATACGCTGTTTGCTATGCTGATGTAGTTGTAATTGAAATTCTTCTGAAAACTGCTCAGGGTCCCTGGAGAAGAGCAGTATATAAGCTTAAGAATAGAATAGAAAAGTGAGAAAGTAAATAAATATTTAGGGTGATCTGACTATCAAGATGAACTATTGTCACCTTAGTTTTTCTTTTTTTTTTAACTTGTACCTTTCAAATTAACATCAAAGAACAATCTTTGAATCAAGAAATAAACACCCACATCACCAAAAAGAATGGAAAATAAAAATAAAACAAAGTAAAGGAAAATGGTTCATGGGCAACAGTAGACCACAAAAAAAGGGGAGGAAGAGGCAAGAATCCGCACCATAGGAAGACTGAGAAAGAAGGATAAAAAGGAAAAGTAGGATAAGGCCAAGTCACATATTCCAAGTCCCCCAGATCTTCTGGTCTTTCTTTTTGCTTAGCATTCAAAAAGAAACATAACCGCAGTGGCTGACAAAAATGATGGGCCCGATATTCAGTGCCTACAGCTACTGCTGCTAAAGTGGCTAGCCGCTGGCACTGAACTTTAAACCCAGATATCCAATACTGGGGCCATATCTGGGCTCCGGCATTGAATATCTGGGTTATCTGCTTTGCCGCAAAGCTAACTAGGAAGTGGCAATATTTAACTGTTGCCTGGTTAGCTTCTGCGGTGAAAGTTAAGCCATGGTTCCCTGTGTCTGATTTATGCCATATGTTACCAACTGGGCAGTGGCTCAATAGTGCCGATGGCCAGTTGGTGGTGGGTGCCCCCCAGAGCGTCCCCGGCATACCCCAGTGATAACCAGTTAGTATCGGGGTATGTAGCAGTGGCAACCGGGGATATTTAGCGGCACCAGACAGCCAGACCAGTCCAATGATTTACAGTGGTAAGGATGCAAGGCAAGCTTGTTCAGTTTTCTCAGTTGGTGTGTGATGAGGTCTTTAGAATGTTACCTGTCCCTCTCCAAAGGGATTATTGACAATCCATTTTAAGAGAGTCTGCACCCGAGAGTTCAGGGCTGGGAGGGCATGGTTCATAGGGCTCAGCAGAGAGGCCCGTGGAGACCAGTTCTTCCAAGACAAGCTGTGCAAAGGAGTTCTGAAATAGGAAATTTAACTGGGGCTGGAGGAAGGGCCTGGAGAACCAGCTTGTGGAGATTTAACAAGCTAAGAAGTAAAACTGCTTTTGTTTTCCCTGAACTGCTGTCTGACCTGTGTTGTACAAAAAAACCCTTCCCATTGCACGCCACACTACCACATATGGTGGTAGCTTGGGATTTCCTCTAACAACGTGACTAAGGACAAATTCACGTCCCTCCAGGGCTAGTTCTCTACAGCAGGAATTGTTTTTGGTTCTATGGGCTAAGAGGATTAGCCTCATCCTAGTTAGGGAGCTTAAGAACATAAGAAATGCCATACTGGGTCAGACCAAGTTCCATAAAGCCCAGTATCCTTTTTCTAACAGTGACCTAGCAGGTTACCAAACATGTATACAGATTCCACAATGCTTATCCTGGGATAAGCAGTGGATTTCATCGGTCCTCTTTAATAATGGCTTTTGCTACATCCTTCGGTAACGAATGCCAGAGTTTGATAACTCGTTAAGTAAAAAAATATTTTCTCTTATTAGTCCTAAATGGACTACATTGTAGCTTTATTGAATATCCCCTAGGCTTTCTACTTTTTGAATACCTATCTACGTTTACCCGTTCTACTCCATTCTTTAATTTATAGACCTCTATCATATTTCCCCTCAGCTGTCTCTTTTCCAGGTTGAAGAGCCCTAACCTTTTTAGCCTCTCTTCATAGGCATATCCTTCCATCCCCTTTACCATTTTGGTGGCTCTTCTCTGTACCTTTTCTAATAATGCTATATCCTTTTTAAGATACGGCGAGCAGAAATGCACACATTATTCTAGGTGCAGTCGCACCATGGAACGATAAGGAGCCATTAATAATATCCTTTGTTTTATTTTCCGTTCCATTCCTTTCCTTTTTTGAAGGTGTGAATAAACAGGTAGACAAAAGTGAGCCAGTTGATATAGTGTATCTAGATTTTCAGAAAGCCTTTGGTAAGGTCCTCAAGAGTAGGACTAAATGGCTAATTTTCTCATTGGAGAAAGGTGAATAGTGGAGTACCCCAGTGATCTATGCTGATTTTTAACATATTTGTAAATGACCTGGAAATGGAAATAACAAGTGAGGTAGTCAAATCTGCAGATGACACAAAATTATTCAAAGTTATTAAAATATAAGAGGACGGTGAAAAATTGCAAGAGGACCTCCATTAAAGAATGGACTGTAATGGGTAAATATAGATCGATTGTTTATGTCATCAGAATATAGAAAGACTAGGAAACATGCAATGAAGCTACAGGGTAACCTATTTAAGACTAATAAGAGAAAATATTTTTTTTCCACTCAACATTCAATCAAACGCTGGAATTCGTTACCGGAGAAAGTAGTAAAAGCTGTTAGTGTAGCTGGGTTTAAAAAAAGGTTTGGACAATTTCCGGGAGAAATAGGTCCATTAACAATTATTAAAAAGGACCTTGGATATTACTGCTTGACCCAATAACAAACATTGTGGAACCTGTGTCTTTTGGGGAAACTGCTAGGTACTTATGACCTAGATTGGCCACTGTTGGAAATAGGATACTGGGCTTGATGGACCTTGGTCTGACCCAGTATGGCATATCTTATGTTCTTATGTTTAGCTCTGGCTGTCTTGCACCAGCCACTATTTACGCTCCTGTGCCTGCTCAGCTGAGCACATTTGGATCAAATCCCGCACCATTGTGGACTTTCTACACTTCAAATTCATGCTCGCCTCTTTCCAGTCAGCCATAGCTCTTGCCAAACAAGACTATTATGTCCACCTAACTCTCTTGCTTCTGACTCTCACCATCTCTTTACAACTCTCAGCTCACTCCTCAAAGTGCCTCTGCCTCCGACCTCTCCTTTTCTTTCTGCCGAAACCTTGGCCGAACATTTTCATGACAAAGTCCACAAGATCATATTCCAATTCCCCATGAAGTTAGCTCCATCCCCTCTTCCTTCCCCCCCCCCAACTTTTTCCCCTCAACCTCTGCCACCCTTTCTTCCTTTTCTATGATCTCTGAGGAAGAAACCACACATATTCTTTCTGCCTCCAAACTCACTACCTGCTCCTCTGATACTATTCCCACCCATCTCCTAAGCTTCATCTCCTCCACTGTAATCCCTTCCATCTCTTATGTTTTCAACTTATCGCTTCTCAATTTATCACTGTCCACTGCAACTGTTCCCGCAGCCTTCAAGCATGCTGTAGTCACACCTCTCCTCAAGAAACCCTCACTGGACCCTACCTGTCCTTCTAATTATCGATCCATCTCCCTCCTTTCCCTCATTTCTAAACTACTTGAACATGATGTTCACCGTTGTTGCCTTGACATTGTCTCCTCTCAACCCTTCTGGATCCTTTGCAATCTGGCTTTTGTCCTTTACATTCTTTTGCAATGGCTCTTGCCAATGTCTCCAGTGACCTGTTCCTTGCTAAATCCAAAGGCCGTTACTCTGTCCTCATCCTTCTTGACCTTTCTGCTTCTTTTGACACCATTGATCACCATCTTCCCCTCGATACCTTATCCTCGCTTGGTTTTAAGGGCTCTGTGCTATTCTGGTTCTACTTCTTATCTCTCTCATTGTACTTTTAGTGTTGTTCTGGTGGATCCTCCTCTACTACTATCCCGCTCTCAGTTGGTGTACCCCAAAGGTCAGTCTTGGACCAACTCCTTTTTTCTCTATATACCCAGTCCCTTGGTGCGCTCATCTCTTCCCATGGTTTTTAGTACCATCTTTATGCTGATGACTCTCAGAGCTACCTCTCTACACTTGAAATCTCTCCTGCAATCCAGGCCCGGATTTCTGCCTGCCTATCTGACATTGCTGCTTGGATGTCTCACTGCCATTTGAAATTGAACATGGCCAAAACTGAGCTGCTTATTTTTCCCCCTGAACCCTCCCCCCTTCCTCCTTTCTCAATCTCTGTGGATAATGCTCTATTCCTTCCTATTTCCTTGGCTCACAACCTTGGGGTTGATTTTCACTCCTCCCTCTCCTTCACACACATCCAACTGATAGCTAAAACCTGCCATTTCTTTCTCTATAACATCAGCAAAATTTGCCCATTCCTTTCTGAACACATTACTAAGACAATTATCCACTCTTTAGTCACCTCCCGTCTAGACTACTGTAACCTCCTCCTTGCTGGTTTCCCTCTGAATGATCTCTCTCCCTTCAATCTGTTCAAAACTCAGCTGCATGACTAATCTTCTGCTAGCCTCAATATGCACATATAACCCCTCTTCTCAAGTCGCTTCATTGGCTCCCTATCCATTTCTGCATCCAGTTCAAATTTCTCCTGCTGATCTATAAGCATACTCATTCTGCTGTTTTTCACAACCTTTCCTCTCTTATCTCTCCCTACACTCCTCGGGAATTCCGCTCTTCTGGCAGATTGCTTCTTTCTGTGCCCTTCTCTTCTACTGCCAACTCCAGACTTTGATCCTTTCACATTGCTGCTCCTTATGCCTGGAACAAACTATCTGGGTCTGTGTGTCGGGCTTCTTCTTTGGCCCCTTTCAAATCAAGGCTAAAAAATCACATCTTCGAGGCTGATTTTGGATCCTGATCCACTTAATCTCCTATGTGTTTTCTTACCATTCCCCTAGTTATATCTTTGTCCACAGCTGCTATGTTTGTCTTGACTGGATTGTAAGCTTTGATGAGCAGGGATTGTCTTTTACATGTTTGTGTACAGCACTGAGTATGCCTTGTAGCACTATACATATGATCAGTAGTAGTAAAAAAAAGCTCATGCAGGAGGATGGGAAGAATTGGGACATTCTACTCTATTTGATGTTTGCCATTTGTGAGGTACCTCAGAATTCCATGGGGTTTTCGCCTTTTGAGTTGCTCTTCAGAAGATGGCCAAAAGGTATATTAGATGAGTAGCTGCACATTGCACCTTCCATCTGGGAGACAAGAGTTTTAATCTTATTGCCCTCATACAAGAGCAAGTTACTCTATAAATGGCAGGGGCGCTATGATGTATAAGAGAAGGTGGGGTCTGTTATGTACAAGATTACCCAGCCAGATAAAAGGAAGAAAGCCAAAATTTACCATATTAACCTATTGAAAAAGTGGACTCCAGTGATGGCTATGATGGCACAGTGAGATGGTTTTGGGCCAGACATTTCAACCCCATCAGATCTAGTTCAAGTTCCAAATGGAGACCAGCTTTTTGCTGCCCAGAGTATAGATCTAGCAGTTTTGATCCACCGGAACCTAAAGGTGTTCTCTGCCTGCCTGGGACAAACCCACCTCATTTGTCAATGTCAATTTTTAAAAAGGGTTCCAGGAGTGATCTGGGAAACTACAGACTGGTGAGCCTCACGTCAATACCAAGCAAAATGGTAGAAACCATTATTAAGAATAAAATTACTAAACATGGTTTAATAGGAGAAAGCCAACATGGATTTAGCCAAGGAAGGTCTTGTCTTACTAATCTGTTATATTTTTTGAAGGGTTAATGCAGCTTCTAAACTGGAAGCATATCCCATGCCTAGAGTAGATGATCTAATCAGTGGATTGCACTTTATATCAAACTTGGATCTGACCAATGGATACTGCCAAGGAGAAGACTGCCTTTTTGATACTGCAAGGTCTGTTCCAGTTTACAGTACTGCCCTTTGGATAACACGGTGCTCCTGCTACTCTTCAATGCTTAGTCGACAACCTGCTAAGACCGCACAAGGATTATGCGACTGCATACCTGATGATATAATCATCTACAGCAGAGACTGGACCACCCATCTAAACCCAAGTACAAGTCATGTTGACCAGCCTGTGGAAGGCCAGGTTGATGGCCAATCCCAGGAAATGGGAGGCCGGGACATTCAGTACCTGGGATATTTAATAGGGAATGAGCAGATATGACCTCAGCTAATGGAAGTTGGATGCCATTGCCCAGGTCCCCACCCCCGAAGTTGAAGAAAGGGGTTTGTGCCTTCCTTGGATTAGTTGACTATTACTGCTGGTTCATTCCCAGTGGCAGAGCTGTTAACCAATTTCCTCTGGAAGAGAGCTCCTCAATGGATTCAGTGGTCACCAGACCTGGAACTGGCCTTCCAGTGCCTCAAGAAGGCCGTGTGCTCTGAACATGTCTTGATTAGCCCCGGTTTCTCTTTACCATTTATTGTGCAAACTGATGCCTCAGAGGGGATCTAGGAGCCATTCTGGCCCAGGAAGTCGGGGGCAAAGAACATCCCATAGCATTCATCAGCAGGAAGCTGCTTCCTTGTGAACAGCATTATGCAGTTATTTAGAAGAAAGCCCCGGCTATCAAGTGGGGATTTGAGACCTTCAAGTACTACCTGCTAGGCTGTCTGTTTATGCTAGTAATGGACCACCAACCCCTCAAGTGGCTGGCTCAAAATAAGGAGTCCAACAGCTGTATTATGCGGTTGTTTTTGGGTCTCTATCCCTATCAGTTTCAAGCCTGCAATAGGGCTGGTTGGACTCGTCTGAACGTGTACTTCCTTACCCGGGTGGGGGTCCTGGGTGAAGTAGGTGCTCAATGGGGCATGGTTGAGCTGAGGGGGAGGGTGTGTGAAGAGTCTATAGAATGTTACCCATTCCTTTCCAAAAGGGATTATCAATAGTCCCCTTTAAGAAGACCTGCAGTCCAGAGTTCAGGGCTGGGATGACATGGCTCACAGGGAGAGGTTAAGAACACAACAGGCTGCAGAAGGGAAAGAGGCCCATGGAACCAGGTCCTTCCAAGGCAAGCCATGCACAGGAGTTCTGAGATAAGAACTTTAATTGGAGCTGGAGGAAGGGCCGGGAGAACCAGTTTGTGGAGGTTTAACAAGCTGGGACAGAAGTAAAGCTTCTTTTGTTTTCCCTGAACTGCTGTCTGGCCTGTGTTGTACAAAAACCTCTTCCCACCAAATGCCACACTACTACTGTACAAGGTGTATTGATGTTTTAGGACTCACTGCAATGTTAATGTCCTACGTTTTCCTAGGTAGAGACCTTGATGTGTGAGGTTTGGAAGTTATTGCTGGCATGGTAGATTTGCCCTAGTTCCTGAGCGACGTTTTGATAGAGTTTTATATTACTTCACAATATGCCTGGTATTGAGAGGGTTTATGTTGCTATTACTCAAATGATACTAAGTAGGAAATGTCCTAGCTCTGCTCTGCACTCATTTTTGAAGCAGGTGCTGAGGGAGGGGTTCTGTGGATTTAATGTACTGTAGGTTTGAAAAATGTGTGTGTTGGAGGATTGAGGAGATGACTGTGATTCAGTGGGGGTTGAATAATGCAATCTCTTGTATTTCCCACCTCCATCCCATCCCAATGTGGCCAGCAGGTACGGAGGCTTGCACTGCTGCCTTTGCTGCAGTTATTTTTGAGAGCGGGGAAGGGGTGGGACACAGGCACAACATGTGGCAGGTTTTTCTCTTTCAAAAACTTGGCAATCCTATTTATGGATTGGGCAAAAATTTGGAATTTAATGAGTTGTCACAAGAATGAGATTACATTCCTGGACATTATGATCTTTAAACACTTGAATGAGTTTCAAACTACAGTATATCATAAGAAAGTTGATTGTAATACTTTCTTATGTTATGACAGCTGTCATCTGGTCAAACAAAAGGCAAGTCTACCAGTGAGTTAGTTCTTAAGAATTAAAAAAAATATGCTTCTCAAAAGATTTTTTTTAATGGAGCTGGAAAAGATTTGTGCTTGGTTTCTCTCAAGAGGCTATCCATAAGTTTATTTATTTATTTATAAACGTTTATATGCCGCCACTTCCAAAGATCAATGGCGGTTTACAAGGAACACTCAACTATAAATAAGTTCAGTAGATGTTATAATGTAACCTTAACAGTAATGATAATATATAGCATTACATTACATTATAACAACAATAGAACGTATTTACAGCTAGTATTAAATTTGACAGAAAGGCACCGGAGGTCTTTTATCCATGTTAAGTTGACGGGGAGTGCATTCCAGAGAGTGGGGGCAACATAAATGAAGGCCCTAAAACTGGTAGTTTTACTGGTACTTCGGATGTGTGTAGGAATTGTGAGAGTGTTTTGAGAGTATGCTCTTCTGGTTCTTGTGCTGTTCGGGAGAGAGAGGAGGGAGGGGAGGTAAGAGGGGGCAATCTTATTTTATAATTTGAAAACAATTATAATATATTTGTATTTGGTTCTCACTATAATGGGTAACCAATGGAGATTGTGTAATAACAGAGTGATGTGGTCAGAGTGGTGGGCTTTGTGTATTATACGGGCAGCTAGGTTTTGTGCCAGCTAGAGTTGTGTGTTTTTTTTAGGTAGACCATAGAGAATGTTGTTGCAATAGTCGAAATGTGGAATTACAAGGGTCTGAAGTACTGAATGGAAATCGTGGTTTTCTAGTAGGGGTCTGAGATGTTGTATAGTTTTTAGTTTGAAGTATAAGGATTTAGAAATCGATTTAATATGTAAGACCATGAATAGGGACTGGTCAAGTATAATTCCCAAGTATTTGACTTCCTGTTTAACTTCTATGTCGGAATTATTGAAGGGTATCTTCATGGGTGGGTTAAAGCTCTGATTGTGCGATATGTAAAGCACTTTTGTCTTATTGAGATTGATTCTTAGGTTCTATGAATTCAGCCAAGCAGCTATATCTGTGAGACATGCTTGAATTTGAGGGCAGTGCGGGTTTGCGATATCTATGGGATGATAGAACATAATATCATCAGCATAAAGATGATAATATACTTTGTTTTTTAAGGATGTTACAGATGGGTTTATACGAGCTAAATTTGCACAAGGAGATTAATTGCTACCTTATTGTCCCCATGAATCAGAGAACTGTGTGTTACCATAGACAAATTTTACTCAGTGTTTGGCACCTGTGTTTTACAAACATGGGCATCTATTAACTTTGCACATGATGGGCCCGATTGGAACAGCTATGCGCCGGGGCTGTCGCCGCTGACCTCTAACTCCGGATATTCAATGCTAGGGTCCATATATGGCCCTGGCATTGAATGTCCAGGGTCATCGTGAGGCAGCCATGAGGTAGCTATAGGTAGCCCTTCCCCCAAGCCATGCTGCGAACTGTAGATAGCCCTTCCCCCAAGCCATGCTGCAAGCCATGAGGCTCTGATCAGCCTGACCCTTCCCCCGCAAGCCATGAGGTAATCAGCCTGCTAAGAGAGACATTGAGATTCCAGTAGGCACCCTTCCCCCACTCCAGGTCTGAGCACAGTATTTCCCTAGCCCTGAAACCAACAGACCAGAGCATACCGGTTTGGACAGGTCACCCAGGTACCTCCCCAGGGGCTGCTGATTGGTGGGCAGGAAATACCTGTGGCAAATGGGATTGTAGAATGAGTTTTAAAATGTACTGTATATAAGGCATTGTAGGCCGTCCCTCGGGGTTCAGACCCTTGTGGAGGTTGCTGGTATCTCTGTCTGATCCTGTGTGCACATTAAAAGTTCCTGTCTGCATTCCAGCCTGTCTGAGAGTCTTCCTTCTGTGGGTGAGTGATTGAATAAGAGCTTTTCACAGCGATTGCTATTACATTTTGGTGCACTGGCTGGGAAATATTAAAAGAAAAGCCTCTCTCATCACACCCACGGTGGGAAGACTTCTGCTTTTGCAGCATCTGGGCCTCCACCAGTCAGGGACCGGCCCCTCCAGGTGATTAACTGTCCTTGGCGCCCCCGGGCCACTTTGTGCTCGGAAGGACACCTTGATTTGTCTGGACAGCTGGTCCCTGCGGTTTGAATCCCCGATTGAAAAACCAGCTGGATAGACTGGCATCCAAACTTCCTGCCTGATCAGAGTTCTGGTGAGTACCGCTACCTTCTAGTTCTGTACTCTATCTGTGAGTCCTGGTAATTTCTGGGAACCTGTAGCAGCCTGATCAACTGCACGAGCAGTCCTAGTAGGGGCCTTAGTGGCCCTGAAGCCATTGCTCGTCCTGTATCTGAATCTGAATACCGGTAAAATCTGAATATCTGAAACTGCAGTAATCTGAGATCTTTTAAAAGCGCTGCCGAAAGAAAAAATGTAACTAAATATAGCACTTGATAAGTTAAACATACCTGAGATAAAGAATAGATCGCTGCTTCTCTTCTTTCCGTTCTGCTTGTGGAGAGTTTTCTGAAGCGTGACTGCAAGGAGAGGGCTCTAATATGCTTCCGTTGTGTTCCGTTTCTAATTTGTGTTAATTTCTGCTCCGATGTTGAATTCTGCCCTCCATGTGCTCCGGTGTGGTTTTACTGCCTTTCTCTGAACCCCCGATGTAATTTCTGTGCTCCGATGTAAGTTTCTGTTCCCCCCATGCTGCTACTGTGTGATTTCTGTGCTCCGATGTTGAATTCTGCCCTCCATGTGCTCCGGTGTGGATCTACTGCCTTTCCCTGAACCCCCGATGTAGTTTCTGTGCTCCAACGTAAATTTCTGTCCCCCCCCCCTATGCTGTCCGATGTTGAATCCATGCTCCCCATGTGCTCCCATGTGAATTACTACCTTCTCTTGGGCCTCCGCTGAGGTTTTGTGCCTCTCGGTGCTGTCCCGGTGCACAGCTGACCCCCGCTGAATTTTCCGGTGTTCCCTGGGCCCCCGCCGAATTTCTCTGCCTTCCCTGGGCCCCCCGCCGAATTTCTCTGCCTTCCCTGGGCCCCCGCCGAATTTCTCTGCCTTCCCTGGGCCCCCGCCGAATTTCTCTGCCTTCCCTGAGCCCCCGCCGAGTTTCTCTGCCTTCCCTGAGACCCCGCCGAATTTCTCTGCCTTCCCTGAGCCCCCGCCGAATTTCTCTGCCTTCCCTGAGCCCCCGCCGTATTTCTCTGCCTTCCCTGAGCCCCCGCCGAATTTCTCTGCCTTCCCTGAGCCCCCGCCGAGTTTCTCTGCCTTCCCTGAGCCCCCGCCGAATTTCTCTGCCTTCCCTGAGCCACCGCCGAGTTTCTCTGCCTTCCCTGAGCCCCCGCCGAATTTCTCTGCCTTCCCTGAGCCCCCGCCGAATTTCTCTGCCTTCCCTGAGCCCCCGCCGAATTTCTCTGCCTTCCCTGAGCCCCCGCCGAGTTTCTCTGCCTTCCCTGAGCCCCTGCCGAATTTCTCTGCCTTCCCTGGGCCCCCGCCGAGTTTGTCTGCCTTCCCTGAGCCTCCGCTGGGTTTCCTGCCTTTAAAACCAAAAATAAATAAATAAAATGCTAACCTTTTGTTTTTTTTGGTTGATTGAAAGAGAGGTGATGCTTGGAAGTCCACCATTTCCCCTTTTTTTTTCCATCTGTGGAGAGCGGTGTGGAGGAGCACGAGGAGGTAGCAGCCATCTTGTGGACACCACGTGCGTTTCTCTGCAGAGGTATGGGGCTGCCCTGGAGTGATCCTGGAGCTCCATCTAGTGGTCATTTAAAAACTAGCTGTATTTTTATCCTTATGGTTAAAGTGATCCTGGAGCTCCATCTAGTGGACATTAGAAAATAGCTAGCTATATTTCTCATACTGTATTTCTAATATCCTCATGGTGAAAGTTAGATCCTATGATACAGCTAGAGAGAGTGTCTGTGATGTATTTGTAACAAGCTGCTGCTGGGGAAGGAGAGTGTGTGAGTATTCGCTGCTGAGACGTCTCTGTTTTCTGTTTTCCCTCTTTCTTTTTCCCTTTGTGGTCCTGTGTGTTTTGTGCAGCCAGACTCTGCCTGTTACCAGGATTATATTGTATGTTGTATTCCCAGAGGTGAGATTAGAAAATTTACACTGAACATTGTGATTTGTGAATTGTGATTGGAGCATGGGGTCCGGAGGCTGAATTGTGGTGAGGGAGTATCCGGACCAGCTTCCCTGTATGGATTCATGGCTGGCCCATATAGTTAATGTACTGTTATGTAAAAATTGCTAGTGGCTCTGTGTTTGTTAGTGGCTCTGTGTTTAGTTGTGACATTAGGGAAAGAAAGTTTTTGTCCAGACATTAGGTCTTTATATTTCAGGATTGATTTTGATACTCTATCAGTAAAAGGTGAAGTTATTAACAAATCGCCCCTGTGTCCCCAAACAGTGAAAAACACCAGGTCTACTGATTGCAGGGAAAGGGACAGTTTAGAAAGGGGGGTGGGGTTTGCTGTGTGTGGACTGTGGTACTGGTATATCAGTGAAGGAAGACAATTGCATTGTTTGATGCATATCCAATTTCATTGCTATGTTTCATGCATGATCAGTGGTCAGGGAACCAGGTGTTTTGGTCACACCTCTCAGCGGTGACTGGGGGATAGTTGGAACTGCTGAAATAGTTTGCATAGCTATAGAAAGATACTGGGAGGAGTTCCTTCTTCTAGCAGATGAATGGAGGCCCATTAGAGAGGACAAAAGAAAAAAAAATCATCTAGGAGTCTTTCTCCTAGAGGACAAAGAACCCCAATTCACCTAGCCTGCAAACAATCCTCTTGTCATCAATTTTAATTGTAGAGTTTGAGCTTCTAGAACCATGAGGTGCCTCCTTTGAGCATCCTCAAATGTCTGCTGGAAGCAAACAAAGGCTGGAGAAAAATCCTTATAAGATCATGAAGAAATGAAGATTTTTTTTTACTTGTCCTTTAAAGCCTGGATTTTCTCTGGTACATATATTTGGTTTTGACTGCACATACAAACTTAAGCAAGTAATACTTCTGCATGATATGCCATCTTTGGCAGTTTATTCTGCAGACAGTAAATGCTGTGCTGATGATTGCGTTCTTTCCTGCTTGGTACATTAAACTGCCTTGATCAACTGTATTCATTTTTCTGATACTACAATGATATTGCATTCCAGATATCCACCAACCTTCTTATAAAGTATCAGTTTCATGCCTGTTTTGAACTATAAGATACAAGGTAATCACTTTGCCTTGTTAAGCTCTGTGCTGATGAATGATGAACAGGACAGTAACATCATAGGTGCTATTTAGAATAAATTCACCTGTCCTGCTGTATTTGAATTTTACATGTTGGTGTCCAGAGTTCAGGAGCACAATATATTATAGCACTGTGAGATACAAATCTTTTAGTTTATACATTTGTACTTTGTTACCAAATATACTGGTAGGAGTACATTATGTAGAGGTCCAGTATACACAGCAATAAGATGAGTAAATATTAAATTTTGGTAAGGGGCTGATCTGAAATCGCTTGGTTCCCAAGTATATAAAGCAAATTTAGTGGAAAGATGGAACTGTGATTCCCAGAAATATGGAAATATTTGTAAAATATTATTTACAAATATAATGATAACATTAACTCGAGTTGATTGGATAAAACTAAATCTTACTTGTCAGCAATGATCCAGGAGAGCTTTGAAAAAATGAATGAGAGAGAGGGGCAGAAGGTGAGACGACAGCCTAGGAAAAAGGCAATAAAACGTGCTACTCCAAGTGTGATGATCTGGGCCACTGGAATTCTGACTGCTCTAAGACTCCTCGAGGACCCACAAGGCCTGAGAAAACACGAACCTTGTACATTTATGCCTCTGAAGAGACATGAATAGGCAGGGGGGAATAGGCCAAGAAGAACCCGAGGAAGTATTGCCATGAGGCCTATTCACAAATGCCTTGCAGGCCAAGAAGAACCAGAAGGAGTATCGCCATGAGGCCCAACCACCAATGCCTTGTACCCTCTTAGTCTCTCACCTCAAGAGGATCTCTTTTGACACCATAATTAATGGATAGCTTACATAAATCTTTGTGGACCACTGCATTTTCAAGATCAGTCCAAGTATTTTTAAGTTTCCTACAGTACTCTCACTGGGAACCAGGTGTACAATAGACTCTAGTCATACATGAGAGATATGTGGCTGTCATGTTAGGAGCCATATTTCTTTCTATTGGAATTGATGTATCGTTTTATATTGAAGATTGTTTAGACAGTCGCTATTTAGAATGAGCACCCATGCCAATCTAGAACTGCACCAATTAAGTTAGTGGGAAATGGACACTGTTTACAACAAAACTATGTCTCTAACAATTGTTTTAGCAGCCTTGCCAGATAAGGATACATTAGTATGGTATAGAAAAAGAAAAAAATTGAAGGACCTATGTATGTAGTTGGTGGAAAGTGTTGTGAGGGGTAAAGTGATATATTAAGAGGAAGGACTCTGATGGACAGTAAACTGATGAAGGTAATTAATGATGTGGAAGGACTCTGATGGACAGTAAACTGGTGAAGGCAATTAATGATGTGAAGTGATGTATCTGGCTAATGAATATAAGAAATGATGAGCATTTTATTCAACTATGCCATCTCCAGTATCTTCAATTTAGGAAGTCATCTAGGCCCCACCACAATACTCAAAGATTGTAAGTAGGCACCTGGAGACAGGCTGGGTGCACCTTGCATCCTGATGAGCTTTGGAAAAACCCCGCACTGACCATGTGGTACTTCCAGATGTTTTTTTTGCCTTACTTTTCCTGTGTGTCCTGGCCAGGCATGCAGAGGCAAAGGGGGATAAATTGATGACAAATTCTCACAGGCAAAAAATTGGTGTGATTCTAAAACTTGTCAGAATTACAGAACACGCGCGTGCACTTGTCTGATCTGTAAACATGTGGAGATCAGTCAAGGGCATAATGGAATATTTCCTACCAGCAAAGGAACCTCCAGTGATAATGGATCCAGGAGTGGAAGCAGGATCTGCTGACTCCCCAGTGGCGAGACCCGTATACTGTTCTGCGGACCACCCCCACGGCTGTCAAGGTGGCTGAAGTTGCTCCGAGGATCCATCACTCTCGTGTCAAGGCCGCTGCACCAGAAATTGTTCCAGCCTGGACTTCTGTCACAGTTCCAAACCAGCCCCTACGCTTTGACACTTCTGCCCAGTACGGGGTTCTAACAGACTGCCGACGAACTCTGGACCACCGGAGAGACTGATTTACAGACACCTTTCCTGGAACCGGGATCAGACTGAGAAAAGGTGCCTTAGCTGATATAGACTTGCTTTCAAACAAGTGCAGAGACTACTAACACAGCAGTATTACCTGCCCAAACTGCTCTGAACATGCAGACCTTTGTATACGTAACTCTCTACCTTAACTTGTCCCATTGCTGTACCGTACATTTTAACCAAGTGCCTTTTTCCTTACAGGTTGTTTCCACCCTTGGCACCCTGGTAGAACGCAAGGCGGCTGCCACGGTCATGGCCCTGACCCAATATACTCCTCTGCGGCTTGCCTCCAGTAATACAGCCCTCAACCGCCTCTAGCGGTTGAGGTCTTACTTAAAAAGGGGGGAATGAGGCAGCCATGAGGTAGCTATAGGTAGCCCTTCCCCCAAGCCATGCTGCGAACTGTAGATAGCCCTTCCCCCAAGCCATGCTGCAAGCCATGAGGCTCTGATCAGCCTGACCCTTCCCCCGCAAGCCATGAGGTAATCAGCCTGCTAAGAGAGACATTGAGATTCCAGTAGGCACCCTTCCCCCACTCCAGGTCTGAGCACAGTATTTCCCTAGCCCTGAAACCAACAGACCAGAGCATACCGGTTTGGACAGGTCACCCAGGTACCTCCCCAGGGCTGCTGATTGGTGGGCAGGAAATACCTGTGGCAAATGGGATTGTAGAATGAGTTTAAAACTGTACTGTATATAAGGCATTGTAGGCCGTCCCTCGGGGTTCAGACCCTTGTGGAGGTTGCTGGTATCTCTGTCTGATCCTGTGTGCACATTAAAAGTTCCTGTCTGCATTCCAGCCTGTCTGAGAGTCTTCCTTCTGTGGGTGAGTGATTGAATAAGAACTTTTCACAGCGATTGCTATTACAATCGCACATCCTTTATTTATTTATTTATTTATTTATTTATCTAGCAGGTCTTATATACCGCTTTATCATTTCAATCAAAGCAGTTTAAATTGTAACTTAAATTTGGTAATGTACATTAAACAGGGATATTGATAACTTGGATTTTTCTGAGGCAGTGGAGGATTAAGTGACTTGCCCAAGGCCACAAGGAGTGCTAGTGGGAATCAAACCCTGGTCTTTGGGTTCCCAAGCCAGTGCTCTAACCATTAGGCTACTCTTCCACTTGACACCGCAGAAGCTAACCAGGTAGTGGTGATATTGCACCGCTACCTGGTTAGCTCCTGTGGGTAAAACTAGGCCAACTTTTGCTTTGCCTAGTTTTACTCACAGGTCACTACCCAGTTAGCAACTGTTGCTGCCCATGACATACCCTGATGCTAAGCAGTTAGCACTGGGGTGTATGGTGGCGTTAGTTGGGGATATTCAGCGACACTAACCATGTTATGTTCAGTGGCACTCACATGGTTTACAGGTCAGTAAACCATGTAAATTCCTTTAGAATATCAGGTCCGATATTTCTTGAGTGCCCCATGATTGCTTATTGAAGAGGCAAGATGTTAGGAGAGCATTTTGAATGATAAACATTTGAATCTTATCAGAAAAATAGTTGCTCCTAAATGAAAGGCACATAGAAGCTGCAATTTTTGTGAACAGATAATTGATGGAGCAGAAGGGATTTATCCTGCCATTGGTGAAGGCTTGAAGTCCTACAGATTGCAGCTCAATTGAGGTGATTCATATGATATTGTGTCCCTGTTTGTTACTTTATGTTGGTTGTATGAAACCCAAGATCTGCTTGTGTCTAAATGAGTATTGCAGCACATTGTCAGCGCCTTTGGTAGCACATTGGATCCAGAAGAACCATACCAATGGAGATATGAAATGGCAAATTTTGGATTTTTGTGAAGAATCCTTTTGGGGAGTGTAACCTGAGAGTTAAAATAACATATGTTTTGCCTGACTAGGCTGAGGAAGTATTGTCCAGGGCTATCTGTGGCAGCTAGAAATGTTTCTTTCCCCTCCAGAGTTGTGTGTTTATGTGGGGGAGGTGCAGGAATCTCTTGAGTGAGCAGCTTTTCTGGAGAGAAACTGCAGAGGCAGAAAGTAGGAAACTGAAACTGAAAGCAGCAGTTGGTTTTTATTTGTGGAAAAGGCAGAACTCGGAGAGATTTCTGAGTGAAAAGAGGGCTAAAAGGAGTGTTTTTGAAAGGTGCTGAGAGAAGAAAAGTGTTGAACTAGTGATTGGTGACTGTAGAAGTGTGGTTTAATTCTCTAGAAAATGAATTTGGTGACCATTTGGAAGGGTGAGTGACTCAGAGAAATACTGACTGATTGCTTGATAGTTTTACTGGGTAAAAAATATTTCTTAAAGTAAATTAAATTATCCATGGAATCCTGTCTAAGGCCTAGATAAGCTATTGATGCTCAGAGCTGGAGCTCTAATTCTGAATCTGACTTTAAGCTCTTGAGAGTGGATGAGAGGATTGATTTTGTAAGAAATATTCTCTTGGACTAGAGGGGAAAAAACACCTCTGAATTTCCAGAAGTGGGTAATTTCTAGCTGAAGTGACTGACAAGTACCCTGAGAAAAGAAGGGGAACTTCAAACCTAACCTGTGATTGAGCTGAAACATTCTGCTGGGCTTAGTTGATTGAGACTCACCTTTAATGGGCCAGAGAAGATAGTCTTGTTTCTGCATTGAAAGAGTAAAGCAATCCCTAACTGGCTCAGTTAAGGGAAGTGTGTTTGGGAGATTGCTGCATGTGGGTGTGGTTGAGTTGCAGTCCAGAGTGTGGAGTGGATGTATGTGAAGTAACAAAGGAAGACAGGGTGAATCAATTATCCTTTTAATTAGATAGGGGAAGTGTTAGAGGTGCTGAACCCCCCCCCCCTCCCGTATTCTTTCTTAAAGTAGAACAAAAAGAAGCAACAAAGTATCTGTAGGATACCTAGGAACAAAGGAACAGATACCAAGACTGGCAGATATTCAGGTTTGACCAACCCCTTTTATTAACCCCTAATAAAAGGGGTTGGTCAAACCTGAATATCTGCCAGTCTTGTTATCTGTTCCTTTGTTCCTTCTTTCTTAAAGTGACATTTTGTCCCAAATTATAGGATAGACAGGATTTTTTTCTTGTTGATTTATTAAAGGTAGAGGGTAGGATCCAGCGCAGTAGAGGACATCTGAAGAATCTGGGAAGATCTTCAATCCAGTAGCAGAAGGATCTGGAGTTCTGGGCCCCTCCGCAAGAAAGAAAACTGGAAGAGGTACTGGTGCACCCTACACAGAGACAAATGGGGAAAATATATTTGAGCTCAAATAAAACAGACAGTGGGAAAAACCCCACCAGGATCATTAGGAATTACAAAAAAGGAAACTTGCCTATTAGAGAGGAACAAGTTTGAAGGTTTTGAAAAGGAAAATAAGAAAACCTTAGTTGGACTTGGCCTGGAAATTTTTGTGTAAAGGTTTCTTTAGCAGATCTAAACAATAACTTGACTTGCCTGTTACTTGATATGACTGAATACGCTTACCTGAGTTATTGTTATATTGATGTGAGCAAAATGTTATTGTGAGTTAAGAAGAATATTTTGGATGGTTACACTATTATGGTATCTAATAAATTGCACTAAAAATCCTCTTCCTGAAAGTAGATATCATTTACGTAGTCCATTATTACAAACCACTACCAAGCTACAATTGATACTTGTAACATCACCTTGATAGTGGCTTATCCACTTTAGTTTATTTCCTCTTGCTCTCTACTTGTCTCGTAGTAAAGGGAGAGTATGACAAGGTTAGTGAAATCTGTCTGAAACTGTCAGACTCTGAACACTCGAGCCATCTGACTACATTTAAACATCATTGGTGCTGTTGCAAGTGAGTGTGACGGTAAGGGGGGGGGGGGGCTAAAAGAGGTAATAGAGACTGTGCTCTGAACCACAACGAACAGACATGGATCTTTAAATTTGATTTACTCATGCCGAAGGGTTTGAATTTTGAAGTGGAGTGGCAATCTCTTTTGTAAGTTTGTGATTGGCTGACAGCACTGGATGAACTAGCTTAAACTGCAACACCATGGTTTTTGATTTAAGATGTGTCTAGCACTTTGTTTGGAATGGGGACCATGCTGTAAGGAAACTCCTTGACGCAGATGCTGGAGGACAGTGAAAATGAGTATATAACTGTCTACCTTCTGTATATAAGAATTGAAATTTGAACTGAATATGGGACCACTGATGAAATTATGAGAGCCAGAAAGTAGCTGTATGCTGTCAATTTGATTTTGATGGCCCATCTATAAATTAAAGAATATTCAAATATAAATTGATCAAGTTTGTATGCTAAGTGTTGGTGGAATATATTATTTACTGATTAAAATGTAGAGAAGTTACACATGACTGAAATAGTATTTAAAGGTGATGCATCAGAAGAATTGAAAGAAATATCAATAAATCGGGAAGATATAATACAACTATTTGATAAACTAAACAGTAGCAAATCACCTGGATCAAGGGTGTTGAAAGAACTGACATATGAGATTGCAGACCTGCTATTAGTAATCTGTGAACTATCATTAAAATCATCTATAGTACCTGAAGATTGGCGAATGGCCAATGTAACGCCAATTTTTAAAAAGGGTTCCAGGGGTGATCTGGGAAACTACAGGCCAGTGAGCCTGACATCAATACCAGTCAAAATGGTAGAAACCATTATAAAGAACAAACCCTCCATCCAGTGTGCAGCAGTGGCCAAGAAGGCAAATAAAATGCTAGGAATCATAAGGAAAGGAATGGAGAATAAGACAAAGGATATTATACTGCCTCTGTATCATTCTATGGTGCGACCGCACTTTGAATATTGTGTGCAATTCTGGTCGCCATATCTTAAAAAGGATATAGTGGAATTAGAAAAGGTACAGAGAAGAGCCACCAAAATAGTAAAGGGGATGGAAGAATACTCCTTATGAGGAGAGGCTTAAAAGGTTAGGGCTTTTCAACCTAGCAAAGATAAACGTAGATCATAAGAACATAAGAACATAAGATATGCCATACTGGGTCAGACCAAGGTCCATCAAGCCCAGTATTCTGTTTCCAACAGTGGCCAATCTAGGTCATATGTACCTAGCAGTTTCCCCAAGAGACACAAGTTCCACAATGCTTGTACTGGGTCAAGCATTGATATCTTCGGTCACTTCTTAATAATGGTTTATGGACCTTTCCTCCAGGAACTTGTCCAAACCTTTTTTAAACCCAGCTACACTAACAGCCTTTACTACATCCTCCGGTAACAAATTCCAGAGTTTGATTACACGTTGAGTGAAAAAATATTTTCTTTTATTAGTCTTAAATAGTTTACCCTGTAGCTTCATTGCATGTCCCCTAGTCTTTCTATATTCTGATAACGTAAACAATCTATCTACGGTTACCCGTTCCACTCCGTTCATTAATTTATAGACTTCTATCATATCTCCCCTCAGCCGTCTCTTTTCCAGGTTAAAGAGCCCTAACCTTTTTAGCCTTTCCTCATAGGAGTATCCTTCCATCCCCTTTACAATTTTGCTGGCTCTTCTCTGAACCTTTTCTAAAATCGCTATATCCTTTTTAAGATACGGCGACCAGAATTGCACACAATATTCAAGGTGCGGTCTCACCATGGAACGATATAGAGGCATTATAATATCTTTTATTTTCCATTCCTTTCCTTATCATACCTAGCATTCTATTTGCTCTCTTGGCTGCCGCTGCACACTGGGCCGAGGGTTTTAACATGGTATCCACAATGACGCCTAAATCTTTTTCCTGGGTGGTGGTTCCTAATGTGGAACCTTGCATCGTGTAACCATAGTTTGGGTTGTTCTTCCCTAGGTGCATAACCTTGCACTTGTCCACATTAAATTTCATCTGCCATTTTGATGCCCAGTCTTCCAATTTATCAAGATCCTCTTGCAATTTTTCACAATCCTCTTGGGTTTTAACAACTTTAAATAGTTTTGTGTCATCTGCAAATTTGATAACCTCACTCGTTATTCCACTTTCCAGGTCATTTATGAATATATCAAAAAGCAGCGGACCCAGCACAGATCCCTGGGGTACACCACTATTCACCTTTCTCCATTGGGAAAATTGGCCATTTAGCCCTACCCTCTGCTTTCTATCTTTTAACCAGTTCCTGATCCACAATAGTACATTGCCTCCTATCCCATGACTCTTTAGTTTTGCCAAAAGTCTCTGATGAGGGACCTTGTCAAAGGCTTTCTGAAAGTCCAGATACACAATATCAACCGACTCACCTTTGTCCACCTGTTTATTCACTCCTTCAAAAAAACATAACAGATTAGTAAGACAAGATCTTCCTTGTCTAAAGCCATGTTGGCTGTCTCCCATTAGGTCGTGACTATCTACATGCTGAGTAATTTTATTCTTTATGATGGTTTCTACCATTTTTCCCGGTACTGTTGTCAGGCTCACCGGTCTGTAGTTTCCCGGATCACCCCTGGAACCCTTTTTAAATATTGGTGTTACATTGGCGATCCTCCAATCTTCAGGTATTAGAGATGATTTTAATGATAGTTCACAGATTACTAATAGCAGGTCTGCAATCTCATATTTCAGTTCTTTCAACACCCTTGGATGTATACCATCCGGCCCAGGTGATTTGCTACTCTTCAGTTTATCTAATAGTTGTAAGACATCTTCCCGATGTATCGATATTTCCTTCAATTCTTCCGCACCTTTAAATACCACTTTAGTCATGGGTAACATCCCTACATCTTCCTCAGTAAAGACTGAAGCAAAGAATTCATTCAGTCTCTCCGCTATCGCCTTGTCGCCTCTTAGTGCTCCTTTAACCCCTTTATCATCTAATGGACCAATTGTTTATGCCATCAAAAAGTAGAAAGACTAGGGGACATGCAACGAAGCTACAGTTTAACCCGTTTAAGACTAATAAAAGATAATATTTTTTCACTCAATGCATAATCAAACTCTGGAATTCATTACCAGAGGATCTAATAAAAGCTTTTAGTGTAGCTGGGTTTATAAAAGATTTGGACAAGTTCCTGGAGGAAAGGTCCATAAACCATTATTTTTTTTTTTTAACATTTATATTTATTGAGTTTTTTCCTGACAATACAATCATCAGAATAAAGAACCATAGAAACAAAATATAACAACAATAATTAACAATACAAGAATCCCTGCAAAAAGTACTTTAGCCCGCGTCTCGGGGTATCCAAACCACATTAATAACAAAGAAAAGCTAACCAGACAGCCCACAAAGGCGAATCTGGCTAACACAATTCCCCAGCCCTATACCCTCCTATGCTCCCGGGAAGAAAAGAAAACAAAAAAATAAATAAATCATCAACCATAACAAGGAACCACTCATGCCTCCTCCCTGGCAAGAAGCCATTTCTCCAAGTCTGAGGAAGACAAAAAGACAAATTTATCCTGCCCCAAAGAAATCAAACATTTACATGGATAATGTAAAAAAAAGGTAGCACCAAGGGCTAACACTCTAGGCTTATAAACTAGAAAAGATTTTCTACAGATTTGAGTCGAACGAGATACATCTGGAAAAATAGAAACCCTGTCTCCACAGAACAGGGTCTCTTTTCTCCGGAAGTATGCTTTAAGAATAATTATCTTATCGTTTTCAGAGGATAAAGTAACTAGCAAGGTGGCCCTAGAAGTAATAACGTCTTGCGTATCCTCCAAAAAGGCTGTCAAATCAAAAGGATGTTGATCTTCCAAAACCGCCAAATCTGCATCAGCATTAGGTAGAACAACTTTAGTAGGAATATAATAACATTTAATAAATGGAAATGTATCAGCATCAGGTAAAAGCAAAATCTCCTTCAAAAATTTCCGAAAAAGGATTGAAGGGGACAACAATGATATACAAGGAAAATTAAGCAATCGAAGATTTTTACATCTAAACAAATTCTCCAAATTTTCTACCTTCTGATGCAAAGCTACACTATCTTTAATTACAGTAGTATAAGATGAGGAAATCAATTGAACCTGAGTGTCAACATTTGAGAGACCTGAGGTTAAATTGGCTATTTGCGAATCTAAACCCTGAAACTTCACAAGCACATCACTGGTAAAATGGCACAGAGAGGGAACCGTTTCAGTAAGAATTTGCTCAGTCCGCTTAACAACCTGCCAAATATCAAGTAATGAAATCGGAGAAGTTTGAGAGTTATCTGCAAGAGGAACCGGCTCCTTCCAAGCAACAGCTTTAGGAAGGTCGCCAGTGTCTGCGAGACTAGGAGATGAGCAGGATACAGCAGGAAGTTCCAAAAATCCCGGAGGAAGAGGAGGGGTACGCTCAACTGAGCTAAGGCTAGCCCCCTCAACGGAGGGAGCAGGGAGAACAGTACCTGGTTTTGATGCCACTGGTGTAGAGATCACGTGTTTATCCATTCGGCCTGCTGCAGGCACCGCAGTAGTAGAAGACTTCTTTTTTCTTTTCCCACCAGGCATATGGATTCACTCAAAAGCCTTCCGCTCCTAATCGGCTCCTAAGGGGCTCACAAGGGGCCAGTTGCTCCCCTTTCGATACGCCCCTTAGGAGACGCCCATAACAGACGCCGACGGCAGACGCCGTGCTATAGGAAGATCACTTTTATCAGGGCCTTGGTTGACGTCAGGGTAGCTGCCCGTGCAAGCCGGCAGACTCCAGGAAACCAGCTGCTTTCACTCCTCCGCGGGAGAATCAAGGCATCAGGTAAAATCCCAACGAGAAGGCACACTCCCGAAGCTTTTATCAGGGCCTTGGATGGCGTCAGGGTAGCTGCCCCGTGCAAGCCGACAGACTCCAGGAAACCAGCTGCTCTCACCCCTCCGCGGGAGAATCAAGGTATCAGGTAAAATCCCAACGAGAAGGCACACTCCCGAAGCTTTTATCAGGGCCTTGGATGACGTCAGGGTAGCTGCCCCGTGCAAGCCGGCAGACTCCAGGAAAGCAGCTGCTCTCACCCTCCGCGGGAGAATCAAGGCATCAGGTAAAATCCCAACGAGAAGGCACACTCCCGAAGCTTTTATCAGGGCCTTGGATGGCGTCAGGGTAGCTGCCCCGTGCAAGCCGACAGACTCCAGGAAACCAGCTGCTCTCACCCCTCCGCAGGAGAATCAAGGTATCAGGTAAAATCCCAACGAGAAGGCACACTCCCGAAGCTTTTATCAGGGCCTTGGATGACGTCAGGGTAGCTGCCCCGTGCAAGCCGGCAGACTCCAGGAAACCAGCTGCTCTCACCCCTCCGCGGGAGAATCAAGGCATCAGGTAAAATCCCAACGAGAAGGCACACTCCCGAAGCTTTTATCAGGGCCTTGGATGACGTCAGGGTAGCCGGCAGACTCCAGGAAAGCAGCTGCTCTCACCCCTCCGCGGGAGAATCAAGGTATCAGGTAAAATCCCAACGAGAAGGCACACTCCCGAAGCTTTTATCAGGGCCTTGGATGACGTCAGGGTAGCTGCCCCGTGCAAGCCGGCAGACTCCAGGAAACCAGCTGCTCTCACCCCTCCGTGGGAGAATCAAGGTATCAGGTAAAATCCCCCATAAACCATTATTAAAGAAGATCCAGGTAATCCACTGCTTGCCCCACTACAAGCATTATGCAATCTGTGTGTCTTTTTGGGAAACTGCTATGTACTAGTGACCTGGATTGGCCACTGTTGGAAACAGGATACTAGGCTTGATGGATCTTAGTCTGACCCAGTATGGCATTTCTTATGATGCTATGTTCTTAACATAGGTGCATATGCACTTTTTTAAAATATTTGTATTGGGTGGTCCAAGATGGTGGCTGCGGGTTGTTGGTGTTGTTTCATCTTCTACCTATGTGCAACTGTAAGGGCAAAACCTAGGTGAAAGCTCTCTCGAAGCCTGGAATCACTATGGTAACTGGCTCGATTGCTCCCTAACTTTAGCGCCTGGATAACCAGGATTCTATCTCTGGAGTGCAGCTGTGTGAGGGTTGGACCAAAGCTGGGTGCTCTGATCGTCCCTGTGGTTTGGAAACCTTATTGAGTCCTGAGCTTCGGGTTCCCTCAATGCAGCTGCTGGCTCCACCCATGCTGTCTGGCCAGCCTGGCACACTGATCCCCAATGTTGCGTTTGGCACGTCAACTCGAGGGGGGTCATCAGTGGCATGACAAGAATCATTACTGCAGAAGATCTTCAAACAGCTAAAGCAACGCTGGGGGCTATACAGGAGCAGACTCAGAAGCTGGCTCAGTGTTCAGTGGAGACTTTAAGGACTTTTCCCTTCTCTGAGCATTAGGACACTGAGCTGACTCCAGGTCAGTCGGGGGCCTCTGTGGTTCCAACATGTTTTTCCCTGAAAGTCCCAGGTATTTTTTCTTTGGAAGCAATTTGGCAAGCAATTACTGATTTGGGCCAAGCTTTGGTTCCTAATTTAAACACGCTTTCAAATAAGATTTCTACTGCTACTACTACTACAGCACTGTAAAATATAGAGATGGTCCCTGCTTGTGAGAACTTACAATCTAATTAATACAGACAAGATAAAGGATAAGGGGAAAAGGAGGGTCGGGATCCAAAAGCAGCTTCAAAGAGATGAGCCTTTAACATGGACCTGAAAAGGGGCAGAGATGAAGCCTGATGAACAGACACAGGGAGTTTGTTCCAGGCATAAGGAGCAACAAAGTGAAAGGACCAAAGTCTGGAGTTGGCAGTGTAAGAAAAGGGGACAAAGAGAAGCAAGCCAGAGGAAGAGCGGAGTTCATGAGGAGAGGTGTAGGGGGAGAGAAGAGAGGAAAGGTAGAAAGGAGCAGAAGAGTGAAGGAGAAGCTTGAATTGGATATGGAAACGGAAGGGAAGCCAGTGAAGTGATATGAGAAGAGAGGTTATATGAGAATATCGAAACTGGTGAAAAATTAGTTGCGCAGCAGAGTTCTGAACAGATTGAAGGGGAGAAAGGTGGCTAAGAGAGAGACCAGCAAGGAGGTTGCAATAGTTGAGACGGGAAGTAATTAGAGAGTGGATAAGTGTTTTAGTAGTATGTTCAGAAAGGAAGGGGAGAACTTTGTTAATGTTATAGAGAAAGAAATGACAGGTTTTAGCTATCTGTTGGATATGTGAGGAGAAGGGAGGAGTTAAAGATGACCCCAAGGCTGCAAGCTGAGGAAACAGGAAGTAGAAGAGTGTTATCCACAGAGATAAAGTGGAGGGAGTGGAGGAGTGGCCTAGTGGTTGGGGCAAGGTACTTCAGGCCGGAAGGTCAGGGGTTCAAATCCCACTAGAGGACAGCAACCGCAGGCCGGAAGGACTGGGGTTTCTAGTCCCACAGGTGCTCCTTGTGGTCTTGGGCAAGCCACTTAACCCTCCATAGCCCATGTTCCCTGTAAAATAGTTATCTCCAAGTTATAATGCCCTGTTCAATGTAGTTTCAGTTTGTTCAATGTAAACCACACTGATGCAGAATAGCGCGGTATATAAGAGAATGTAAATAAAATAAATAAAGGAGGAAGGGGGGGGGGAGGTGGTGAGAGAGGTTTAGGGGGAAAAATAAGAAGTTTAGTTTTGGTAATGTTTAATTTCAAATGGTGGTGGTCAAACTTAATTTATGAATGTGAAGGAAGAGGTTCAGGAGTTAAAAGGTAAAGTTCCCTTTAATGAAGAAAAGTTCTTGAAGATTCAAGGAACCATGAGACTTTTGGTGAAAGATAATATCCTCCTGTGGAGTAAAATTGAAGCTTTGGAGATTATGGCTAAGCAAGCTAACTTAAGGCTAATTAACTTTCCAAAGTATTTCTTTCCTCTTCTTATGAAACTTTTGAGAGGTATTTGATTGAGACGTTTAAGTTTCCCCTGACTCTATACCCTCCTGTCTCTAAACTATTGGTAAGGTTCATCAGGAATGATTTCAAAATCAAGCAATGGCAGGGGATGTCTTGGATATGTTTGCTGTATTGGAAACATCTGATTGAGATGACATATGACGGTTCCTGAAACTCTGATGGTGACCTTTGCATTGCCCTTAGATCAGGATTGACATGCATATTTTCTTTCGCCATCATGATGATTAGTTTTTGAGTTATAAAATTAGGATGTTGCCTGATGTTTCAAAGAAAAGGAGAAGGGAGAATCCTTCTTTAGAGGTCTGGGGTTCTCCAGCTGGGTGCCCTTTTTTTTTCTTTTAAAGTTTCCCTGTAAATGTGTTGTCAAATATAAATCTGCCAGATATATATTTATGGATCCTACTCATCTAGTCTCCTTCGTATTTGCTCAGTATGCTCTGGCAAGCTCTGATATTTAGTTCTACCTATGTTAACCTGATGAGAATGTTATTTCTGCCGTCTTCAGCTCTCATTATTGCTGTCTTCTTTTTTTGTTAATTTCTAGTTCATTTTGAGCATACTGCTTGGCCTGCCTCATTCTTTTGCGGACTTGTGTTCTGGATGAAGATTATAGTGTTTTTCCTATTTAACGTTATTGCTTGTAGTATTTCTGTTTACTGGAACTTTTCTGTACAAGTATATTCTTGATTAATATTGTAAAATTCATTAAAATAATATTTGCATGTATTTATTTGGATTTAGCTCATACCTTTTTAGTAGTAGTTCAAAATGTCCACAAATTCTGCTCAGAGGAAGGTAAAAATGTCAGCGCATATTCCATACATATAGTTATGTATTTTGTGAAATACCCATGTACATCTCAATCCATTCCAGCTGTGTCCAAACTACATTCCCAGAAATGCCTACACATAAAAAGTGCCCCAGTTCCTACCCCTTCCAAGCGAATGGGGAGTGGGACGGGTAACCTGGCTGAGCCCCCATCCATTTGCTTGGTGGGGGGAAGAGAATGGGCTGCCGGCGGGTAGGAAAGGGGGAGGGTTAGGGAGGTGAGGAGAAAGCACGCAGACTTACCAGCAAGGTTTGGCGGGCTTCGGCAGTGGCTGGAAGGAAGGAGCAGGCTCCCAGTGCCACCCAAACGGTAAACAACTCCAAAAAGGTAATATTCCAGCACCAGCCTTGGTCCTTCCATGCATCTAGCCAAGACTCTGCACACCATGCACCTCTCTAATAAATCCCAAAACTGATCCCCCAGAGGCATCCGTATATAGCTCCAGATCATGATTGGATACCACCGGTAATTGCCACACACACACCCCATTGAAATCCTGCAAGAATGCCAACCAAATGCTCAAATTTGCCCTCGCACCACTACTCAACTGAATAAAATGATGCTGCTTCTGCACCCCTCGAGTCAGGAATGCAAGCCACTGCATGAATACTCTACCCATAGGTATCACCCAACAAGCAAAATTGAAATGGCATGAGTTCTTGCACCTGCCCCAGCATCAACTTACAGTGGGACAAAGCCTGCTGAATCAAAACCACCAATTTGGAGACCTTCTCAACCGGCAACTTAGATTCTATACTTACGGAATCCAGTTTGATGCAGAGAAACGTGAGAGAGGTAGCAGGACCCTCTATCTTCCCCTCTGCCAATGTTACACCCAAAATCTTTGCCAACTGCTGGAACACTCCCAACAGGCAACCACACTCCAGGGACCCTGCCAAAGCTACCACTGGGGGGAAATGATCTTTTTGTGGTGACAGGGTTGATCTTATCTGACAAATGAAGCGGGATATGTTCTTAATCTGGTGTTACTTCCCTGCCACAATGGTGATTTGGTCGTAGATAATTCCTAGGTGCCAATGGCGTGATGCCCTCTGACCACAAGTGGTGGAGTGTTTGCAGAAGTGAGTGAATGCTGAGGTCTCCAACTTTGTCCATTTATTGCAGGGGCTGGTGATGGCAGATGACTTAATTACAGTTGATTGCCTGGGGCTGTTTCGCCCGGAAGGAGTCCATTTGTTGGATATTGGTCAGGATATTTTTTTAAGTTCAATACAGCATGTTTTGGAGGGATGCAGTAAGGCATTTCAGGCTGCAGCATTGGTGGGGGGAGGCAGAGACATGCAAAGTCCAGTCTCCGCTCTTGGTGGGATTTAGAGGTGACTGACCTCCCCTTAGGGTTAATTCATTCTCCCCACCCACCTGGGGAAGAAGACAGGGATGGGAGCACTGGGGAGCTTCACACAGCATGGGTGTCACCGCCATGGGCAGTCCTATGTATATTAAGACTCCTGTATGGTGGTAATAAGCCTCAGCCTGGTGACTCCGCAGACTAGGGTGTGTGTGTGTGTGGGGGGGGGGGGGCGGGGTTGGCGGGAGAGGAAAGTCTGGAAATATGGACTAGTGCTGGGCTAGAATGACACTGTCTAACCTGACCCTTTGGGGCGTTTAATATCACTTGCTTTGAGATTTTATTGTGAAATATTTGGATGTTGAATAAAAGCTGCAGCCAATGTTTGCCAAGCACCTCTCCAGGGAGTGTTATTTCATGGTTTGTGAGCGAGTGAATGGATGGGAGTGCGAATGCCTAGGTTATTATTTATGTAGGGAGATTTAACTAATGCCTTTTCATTAGAAATTCAAGGCAAGTTACATGCAGGTACAGGGGACTTACCTGATGCAATGGAAGGGGGTAAGTGACTTGCTCAAGGTCACAAGGAGTGACAATGGGATTGAACCCTGACTTCCCCGGTTCTCAGCCTGTTGCTCTAACTAGTAGGAATATACTGTCACCACCTTACTACCTGGGCCTTGAGGGTTTCCAGGTAGGAGGGGCCTTTAATGCCCTTCAGGGGTAGAGCACTAACATTTGACCCCCAGGGATTCTGGGAAATGTAGTTACTGGGCCTCCTGAAGGATTGAGGTTGTAGTTGTAGCTCGAGCAGACAAAGGCAGGCAAAGAAAATTTCTTTTAAGAGGGTTTATTTCCAACGCATTGAAGCTCAGTGCTTTCAGACACAAAAGAAGAATAATGCACATTCAACAAAAGATGGGAAAACCAAATATACAGAAGTTGCAGTGCTGAGGCAGCTTTCATTCAGCTTATTCACAGTTCCTTCTCAGACTCACATTTAGGCAATCATGTGACTCTTCAATGAACAGAAAGCAATGTCCTTTCAACAGCACGGCTTCTCAGCTCCAGCATGTGATTACACTTATTACCTTCATAAGCTTTTCACAAGAGAAACAGGTAAAGTAATCTTTCTACTATATTCTTTTCATATAGTTTCAAAGCTCTTTATCATGGCTATCTTCAATAATACATGTAGAGCAATCCATAGCTAGGTCCTGTTCTGTTGAAGGCAAATAATTATCTAATTGCATTTCTTCCTCACAGCTATTGGCATGTTGTATAGGATTAATAGCAGATGCTGCCTTTTGCTCTAAGAATTCCTTAAACTGTGCCAGAAGTAATTCAGCCTGCTTATGCTCTTCCCCAAGCTGATATCTTTCTTCCTCTTCAGGCAAACGTTTGTTTAAGGCTCCCAGCTCCTGGTAATTAGCTATGCTGTTCTTATCAAAGCAACAGTTCTCTGTGTGGGTAAAACCCCTCCCCAACTTATCCTTAAGAGCAAGTGTTGGGTTTGTCTTTAGAAGTTTAACACGTTCTGGAGACTTTCTGAACAAGCAGTCATAATAAGAAATGTCAGCTTTACCTTGGCTCAAGTCCTCTGGATAAGCATTAGCACTTTTCCTTCTACTGGTTTTCAGGATTTGTGCTCCAGCTGGCTTATCATTAGTCCTTGTGCTTTGCAAGTGAATATGAGGCTGAACAATTCCTCCGTACTTCTGTCTGTTGTTGCTTTGAGTTTTAGTACTGTGTTTCCAGCTCTCTTTGGTCCAGGTATCAAACCTGCTAGCTCCTTTAACCCCAGGATGTACCTTATAATGAGTGTCTCCAGGGTGGATCCTTAGACCACTGATTACTGCTCAAAGGTCCTGCTTGGTTCTCAGGTAGCTCTTCCTGTAGTTCCAGGTCTCTCTGTGCTTCTGAGTCTCCCAGTAACTCTTCCTGTAGTTCCAGGTCTCTCTGTGCTCCTGTGTCTCTCCGTCCTTTGGAGTCTCTCTGTGCTTCTGAGTCTCCCAGTAACTCTCCAGGTAATTCCAGTGATTCTCCTAACCACTCTGACTGTGTTTTAACTGCTTGCGTATTTAACAAGCTCTCACTACGTTGCACTGCCCGGCTCCTGCTTGGGCGTGCCCAATCAGTGACCAGACCTGTCTCCTCTCCTAAGGTGAGGTGTGGTTTTAGATCAGCTGAGTGTTTTTTTCCTTTTGAAGTGAAAATCCTGCTTCTCAGTGCAGTACTACCTTTCTCCACAGGATTTTCAGCTATCTCCATTGCTTCTTGAGGAGCTTCCTCATCACAATACATGATCTTTTTACCATACTTAGGGGAATATTTATTAACTCCCTCCCCTCCACACCTATAATGTGTGTGGGCTGTGTTACCAGCGCAGGGCTTCGTGCTAACTGTAGGAGGTGGGGGGTATATCTGCCCCCCTGTAGTTACTGTGCTTCAGTGCAGCAAACCAGCTACAGGTGCAACACCACCATCAAGCATAGGTAGTGCAGGTCACAAATACCCACGCTAGCTGCACCACATGAGGAATACCCATGTTTCATCCAGTCACTGCCCCAACACGCTACCAGGGTAGTGTGGGATTTTCAATGTAGGGGCCCATGCTACCTTTTAGCGCTGTGCCCAAGCCATGTGCTAAACCCCCTGCTACCAGGTAGCGTGGTTTAATAAACATGTCCCTTACGTGTAAGCACATATATTTCTGCACACGTTTATAAAAGCCCTTTTATATGTGTAAAATAACCTTTAGACCAGTGGTTCTCAACCCAGTCCTCTGGGACCCCCAGGCCAGTCAGTTTTTCAGGATATCCCCAATGAATATGCATGATATCGATTTGCTTGCATTGTTTCCATTGCATGTAGATCTATCTCATGCATATTCATTGTGGATATCCTGAAAACCTGACCGGCCTGGGGTCCCTGAGGACTGGGTTGAGAACCACTGCTTTAGACACAGAAAAAGCTTTATAAAAATGCTCTTACTATGCATACCTTAAAAACGTGACGGGGGGGGGGGGGGGAGGAGGAAGTGACGTCACCGGCCATGGTGGTAGCTTAAATCCTGAGCTCCACCGGCAGTTCTGAAAAATCCCCGAAATCAGATACCTTGACTTGAAATGAATCCCGTTCTGACAGGGGGAACAGGATCTCTATAAGATTAGAGGATGGCGCAAAGAAAAGATGCCGTGGATTTGAAGACATTCGTTTACAAAGCCGCGAGTAACAGCTCTACTGGGAAGATTAAGATGGCGCCTGGCAGCTCCACAAATAGTGAGCACTCAGCTTCCCCAATGGACAAAAATAGTGAACAAGGGGGAGAGCTAGGAGCCTTGAGGGGAGAACTGAAGGATTGGTTTGGAGCTATATGACAAGATCTAGTGGCTTTTAAAGTCGAAGTGCAGATGTGGATGGAAGAACTTCGGGTGGATGTATGAGAAGTTGGGCAGCGATTTGAGGAATTGAGAATAAACTAGAGGGCCATGAGGGAGAGATTCAGGGCTTGTGATAAGGAAGCTTATCATAGCTCAGGTAGGAGCTATAGAAAAGATGATGTGACTCTGAACAAGCAACCTGTCAGTTCTGGTAGAAGCAAGAAAACAGAGTTTTCACATAAAAGACTAGCAGTCCCAGAATGCACCAGGTTTCCAGCAGCCATGAGGGGGGCTGAAGTGAGAGAATGTGTGTGCAATCAAGAGAGCTATGAGGTAATCCCTAAGCACTCATCTCAAAGGGCAGGGCCTGATTCAACACAGCTGTGCTGTGTTAGGGAGCAGCACACATTAGAACAGGATAAGAATAGAGCTTATTCTTCAGATAACAGCTTCAGGGAGTGCTTCAGCAAGGGCTACAAGCTCCAGCCCAGTTTCAGGAAGAGATACAGAGACAGCAACGGCTACGAGCTCAAGCACCAGTATCACCTGGAGAAACAGAAGCCAAGCCAAGCAGATAGAGAGAGAAGGAAACTCTCTAGAAGGAAGAGAAGAAAGGCCATTGGAAGGTCTGGGAGATTCCAAGGCAGTACTCATACTGGGAGGTATTCCAAAAGCCAGCAGAGTCCATTGGACTGGATTCAGCCAGAGGAATGGAGTGGCAGAGATAGGAATCACCAGTGGCTACCTGGAAGAGAGAAGACTGCATGTGGAAGGGACTTTCAGACCAAGGCCAGAAGGTATGTGAGAGAAGATCCAGTGTCCAGGGATCAAGATTGGAAGGCTGGACATCAGAATTGGATTACATATTGGCCAGGCTATACAGAGAGGAATAATGATAGCAGGAGAGGCTCAGGTATGAACACTGATCCAGACCCTATCTATAATAGAGAATGGCAGCAAGGGAATAAGCATTCTCATGATAGTGCCTTAATGAAAGACTCATCTGTGCCAATGTATGATATTGACCCTATGATTGTTGATGCAGGGGGAAATACAGCAGATGAAACTATTTACATGGACTGTTCTTTATCTAAATGCTATTGCTAGTTTTTTATGAGCAAACACATCAGCCATCACAAAGAAACCTAACTTTGTTCTTTATTTCCACTGCAAACAGCTCTTAAAGCAGGATTTGGGCTCACACAGTAGCAGCCAGCCAGCTAAAGGCTTTCAGCTGGTCCATTGATAGTAATTAGGGCTGCACCTGATTGTGTGTGTGAGCAAGGGAGAATCACTGCTGAGATCGGCGTGGAAAAATAAGCAGAAGTTAACCTAACCAGCAAAGTTTATTCTTTACTTTGTGCCTTTGTATTTGGTAATTATTTGCTAAGAAAACATTAGCTAATTGCCTGACAAACTGAAGGTTGTTTTCTGGTTTACTTTGTGACTTTTTGTTATCCATTTTAAACACTGCAAGCAAGTAACCTCATTTATAGTGCTATCAAGCATACATGTGCT
Organism: Ichthyophis bannanicus; assembly: GCA_033557465.1. Classification (NCBI taxonomy): domain Eukaryota; kingdom Metazoa; phylum Chordata; class Amphibia; order Gymnophiona; family Ichthyophiidae; genus Ichthyophis; species Ichthyophis bannanicus. Next base: position 121,237,530 of record CM066050.1, on the reverse strand, counting down.
GGGTGAATTAAACCCCATCAATAAAAGAAGTATTTTATTGATCTTACCACTTGGTTTCACAACTCAAATTATTGTCATCAGCTGTGTTTGGGAGTGAATGAACTACAATACCCACAATACCTTGCAAGAATCATATGAATATATGCATCGTCAAGATTGTGTAAGTTCTCACCCTAGGCAGCCGTCTGACAGGCTTCCAAATAAAAATGAATACCACTGAGGGAGTACAGGAGGTTTATGGTCCAAATTGGAAGATCTAGAAAACAGAGCAAGACAATCAAATATCTGGGTAAAAGGTGTTCCTGAAAGGGAAGTAAACCTAGATGGCAAAACTTCAGTGGAACAACTTAGTACTGATACTCTGCAGGCAGCAGGGCTAGAAGAGGCCGGATACTGTCTCAAGATTGACCATGCACATGGAGTTCTAGGCCCCCAGCGGGATGGACGGATAAGGGATAGTATAGCCAGCTTCCATGAATATTCCACAAAAGAAGCAGCAATGGCAGCAGCTAGGAAAGTGGGCAAGCTTCAATGGAACAACAACCCGATAGAAATATATGCTGATCTATCATCTATAACAATGAGGAAACGATGTGAGTTCTCTCTGATCACTAAACGTTTCAGAGATGGTCAGATAAAATATAAATGGTTCTTCCCCTTTGGCCTTCAGTTTAATTAGCAGGAGTGACGGTATATGCGAGATCTACGGAAGAGACCAGTAAAGGAATGTGAGAGGCGGGCTGGACTGACATTCTGGAATCAAATCAAGCACCAGTCATGAAACCTGCGAGATCACAACCAGGGGGAGGCAGCTGGCAATGAGCGACCCAGGGAGACAGGCAGCTACGCCGACAAAAAAAGAACAACTCACCCCAGCAAGAAGATAGAGGATGAAAGAGACGTTGGGGTAAAAGGGTTTAAATGAGGGGAACATTTTAGGGTCATGGACTATGCCAGGAAGAATGTTAAAGGACCATAAGGGTGTCAAGTAAAATGAGAAAAAACAAAAAGAAAAGGGAAAGATAAGGGAAATAGAGTTAAGTGTAATTCATTTATTAAGCTGGGTGGTGACTCACGCCTCTATGGAGAGGAAAGGATGGAGGAGATGTGGGGGAGGGGCATGGGGGTGGAAGAGAGGGTAGGGGAGCATGGAGGGGGAGGGGACGTGGATCTGAAACCAAAGAGATTGTTGGTTACAAACTACTCTAATGCCGGAACATGGCTAAAATACAGTTGATTACCCTAAATGTAAGAGGGTTAAATTCCCCAATAAAGCGACAAAAAATGTACAAAGTAATAAATAGGCTTAAAGATGATATTATATTTATTCAAGAAACTCACTTAAAGATGTGAGATGAATGGAGGGTAGCCCACAAAAAAATATCAGGCCCAATGGTTCGCCTCCAACTGTATAGAGCAAAGGAAGGGATTATGTTATCCACATAAATGCCCCACCAAGTAGTAGCCATACAGAGGGATAGAGGGGGGCGTTTGCTTTTTCTAAAAATAATGTACAAAGAGCAAATATATACCTTAATAAATATATATGGTCCCAGCTCAGCACAAGGGGCGTTTTATGAATCACTGACCCTGCAAATCTCCCAATTCACGGAGGGGCACTTAATCATAGGAGGGGATTTTAACTTGATAGTAAGTCCCTAACTTGACACTTCAATGGGAGATTTGACGAGTAGCGCAAGAAATTGAAAGCTATGGCAAAGGCGAGAATTGAGGGAGCGCACCAAAGACTACACTTTCTACTCCCCTGCTCATAAATCATTTTCCAGGCTGGATATGATATGGGTGGATAGGACCTTGATACAGAGAGTACAATCCAGTGAAATAGGAGAAAGGACGTGATGAGATCATGCCCCGTTGTGGATGGACCTTGAGATGGGGAAAGATAAGAAAGGGAGAAGGGGATGGGTACTCAATGAATCGCTTTTGGATAATGCTGAGCATATTCAACAAATCCAAAGAACAATAGTAGAATACATGGAGATAAATGATGATGTTAAGTGTAAAATGGGAACATTATGGGAATGTCTTAAAGCAGTGGTAAGGGGTAAATTAATAGCAATAGATTCACATGTAAAAAAGGTAAAACAGGCTAAGAAAGAAACTTTGTGTAGCAAGATAAGAGAATGGGAGAGCCTTCAAAAAACAAGGACATCTGGATGAGTGAGAAATTAAAAAATTAACAGCTACTAGAAAAGAGTTAGGAGATCTCGAACTGGCAGAAATTAAATTTGTCCAAGATAGACTGAAGCAACAGTACTTTGAATTGTGGAATAAAATGAGCCGCCTGCTGGCCCATAAACTTAAACAGCACCAGACAAGGAATTTTATAACCAAAATACAGGACGCTCAGGCAAAGGAACTAAGGAAGACCAGAGGAAATCCAGGCGAGGTTTATAGAGTTTTACAAAGAGTTATATACACTTGAACAAACAGCTTCAGCGGGGAGGATTAATAAGTACTTACAGGAGACCCAGTTACCTTCATTATCTGAAACAGAAAAGGAGGATTTATCTAAGCCTATAACAGTACAGGAATTAGCCGCAGTTATCAAAACTCTCCCCCTGCAGAAGGCTCCAGGAATAGACGGATTCACAAATAAATTATATAAGGTTTTTAGTTCTATAATAGTCGATCCACTTGCACGCCTATACAATACATTTAAGGAAGAAACAGTGCTCCCAGAGTCCCTGAGGACAGCTGGAGTTACCATATTGCCAAAGGCAGGCAAAGACCCTAACTTATATGGGTCATATAGACCCATTTCGCTGCTGGGAACCGATTTAAATTTTTTTACAAAGCTTTTGGCAAATAGGTTATTGCCACATATGTCCAAACTTACTCATGAAAACCAATCAGGATTTATACCTGGACGATAAACAGCTGACAATATTAGGAAGGTACTGAATGTGATGTGGAGAGGGAAGAAAAAAGGTGATCAGGTTCTACTTCTAGCAATAGACGCTGAAAAATCTTTTGGCTGTGTGTCTTGGCCCTTCCTTTTTCAGGTAGTGGAAAAACTAGGGATAGAGGGGAGATATTTACACTGGAACAAGACACTATATAGTCAACCCCTAGCAAAAATACGAGTGAATAGGGAATATACTGAAGCTTTCAAGCTGTCCACGCCAGAGCTGCCCCTCTACCCACTATTTTTTGTCCTTTCTATGGAGCCCCTGGTGCAATGGGTGCGGGAGTGCCAGGAGATAAGAGGCATAGCATGGGACCACCAAGAGAGCAAAGTCTCCCTATTTGCGATTACTTGTTCATGCTTACGTCCCCTGTAGAGTCATTGAGGGCCCTAGTAAGGGAGCTAACAGAATATTGGGGGGAGGGGGGGTGTTCTGGGTTTAAAATGAATGTGACAAAATCTGAAATACCGAATGTCTCAGTCACAACAGATCTGCAACTAGAGATAAAGAACAACTTCCCTTTCCGATGGGCCAAGTAGAGTATTAAATACTTGGGGGTGCACTTGACACTGAACCTTCTATTTGAGAGGAATTACTTACCAGTGGAAAAATTAATAGTAGGGGAGATAGAGGAATGGGGGAACAAAGACTTCGTGGAGGGGTAGATTAGCTGTGATTAAAATGGTAACCTTTCCCAGCCTGTTATACCTTTTTACAATGCTCCCTAAAAAGGTGCCCAAAAATTTCCTAATGCGGCTCAGAAGGAAAATAATGAGATTTATATGGAGAGGGAAGATTGCTGGAGTGTCCTGGAGGATTCTCACATGCCATAGGGAGCAGGGAGGTATGGCAATCCCAGACTTGGCTAGATACCAGGAGGCAGCCAGTTTACGGGCCACAATTGACTGGTGGCAGCAAGAATCAAAAGAATGGGCTCAGATGGAGAGAGCTGCCCTGAGAATCTACTCCCTGGGGGAGACTGTGTGGGCTCCAAAAGGGAAAGAAATGTACCATAGCGGAGCCAATCCCTTTGCGGGGTTGACTCTGCAGACTTGGTATAAATGGCGCAATATATGGGTAAGAAAAGGAATCTCCCAGTTGATAGCCATCAGAGGCAACCCAGATTTCCCAGTGGCCCTGGGGAATAGTAGCTTTGAACGTTGGGCAAGGAAGGGGCTAAAAAGGATAGAGCAATTACTAGAAGGAAAGGAATGAAAAATTTTAGAGAACTGGCTAAAGAATATCAACTAGAGATGAAAGATGTATATCGATACAACCAGATATGCCATTATATACAACGCCGGGTTCTATCAAAACTGGGAGGTGATCATACACCAATAGAGTTGTTGTTTTTGATAGGCCAGATGAAGGGGGCAATAGCGAAACTCTGTAATATGCTGGAAAGAGGAAATAGCAATACACTGTTTCAACATTGATGGGAGGTTGATATATGTAGGTGTGGTATGGGAAGAAGCCACATGGAAACAAATATATAGTAACTGTACAGGAGCCTCCTAGCTTCCAATTTAATTGAGAATAACTATAAAATCTTGTACTGGTGGCATATGACCCCCAGATAAGCTACAAATACTATATACCAAACTATAACAATCAAACTTCACCCATTTGCATTAATAAAACCAAAATATTATTTTTACTTCTGTTGAATATTCTTGTTTATATATTGTGGCTTACTATTGGTCTCAGAAAAACGGCTGCTGTCCCTTCTTTATTTTGAAACCACAGGGGATTAATCTTTGTGGTTTCAAAATAAAGAAGGGACAGCAGCCGACGCAATTCTACATTAGCTAAATAGAATGGCGAACGCTAGTTTTAAGTAAAATATAGGGTATGATGAAAATCAACCCGCTATAGAAAAATATACAGATAAAAAGCAAGATAATCAAGTAACATTCAAGATATAAGATAAAAAATGTTGGCTAAAGGTCATTGATGTAAAACGTGCACTAGTTTGGGTGGAAGTTATTGACCCAAAAAAAAGTGTTGAAGCGTGTCGCTTGAAAAAGTGTCAAAGCTTGCCGTTTTTCTGAGACCAATAGTAAGCCACAATATATAAACAAGAATATTCAACAGAAGTAAAAATAATATTTTGGTTTTATTAATGCAAATGGGTGAAGTTTGATTGTTATAGTTTGGTATGAAGTAATTCACTCGGAAGAAGTCCTAGATCTGTTTGACAAATACTATATAAGCGAACAGACAGGCTTTGCTGGAGACAATGTGGGGGAAAGGGGACCTACATCCACATATGGTAGAAATGTAAAGAAATTGTACCTGTGTAGAAAGCAGTATTTAGAGAACTTAGTGAGATTGTGGGAAAAGAAATAAGACCTCAACCAGGGATGGCTCTTTTGTGTTTGAAACCTTCCACGTTAAATAAAGAGGAAGGGAATTTTGTTGATATGGGCTGTGTGGCCTTTAGACTGGTATTAGCGAGGAAGTGGAAGAAATCCGAACCCCCATCCATAGGGGAATTTAACGCCACTTTAGGGAATATATATTTAATGTGTAAGTTAACAGCTTTGAAGAATTCTAGGCTACAAAGATTTTCAAAAATCTGGCATAACTGTGTAAAATGGGAAGCACAATACTTGGATACCGGATAATAAAGTTAGGGTAGAGAGGTCCGTGGGGGTGGGGGTGGGGGGGGGAGAGGGTGGGCAAAGAAGGAACACAAAACAAGAAGGGAAGCGGAGAGCAAAGGGGGTGGGAGATTGGGGATGAGGTAGTAGTTCATGGGGAAATGGGGGGGGGCATTGAGAAATTTGATGCTATATCATTGCCTTGATATTGTATGGAATTAGTGGAATGTTGTATTTGAGTAAAATGATATTATATAAGAAGTTAATGTTTAAAGGTAAACCATGTCTGGTATTTATTTATTTTATTTGTGATTTCTTCTATACCGCACTATTTATCATCAGCGCGGTTTACAATGTAACCCAAATTGTACAATGTATAACAGTCTAACATTGACATTTACAGAGAACAGGGAAAATTAAACAAGGAGAACGAGGTGAACTATATACACAATGTACAAATTAGAATAATAGTCGATATATTTATCTTTAGGACAGTTTGAATGTGTGGATAGTTAAAACGCAGTAATTATGGCAAGTGGGTCATTATTCTGAGGGAGTCAAAATGGCTCAGGATAGGAGGGTTAGGTGATGTTATCAGTAATGGAGAAGTATTGTATGAAGAGAAAGTGTTTGATTGCCTTCCTGAACTGGGGGAGGTTGGTTATGGCACAGATATCTGCGGGGAGGGAGTTCCAGTAGGACGGTGCATAAAGAGCAAAAGCACGCTTACTTGTTGTCTTTGAGCACTTGGTGATGGCTTTTGGTAGCAGTAAGGTGTTGCAGGCTATTGATCTTCTCGCTCTATTGAGGGGGGGGGGTAGGGTGTATAAGGTCTGAGATGGAGGTTGAAATGCATCTGTTGACTGATTTAAATGTCATTGTTAGAGCCTTGAAAGTGATCCTGCAGTGTACAGGGAGCCAATGCAGATCCTTCAAGATGGGGGTGATATGGTCTCCTCTTGATGCTCCATAGAGGGTTCTAGCTAAAGTATTCATCGCGAGCTGTAGGGGTTTGAGAGAGCTCTTTGGGAGGCCAGTCAGAGTGGAGTTGGCATAATCAAAATGGGGTAATATTAAGGCTTGAAAGACAGTTCTGAAGTCATTTGGTTCAAGAATCCTTTTCATCTGTTGTAGGATCCGGACTTTGTGGTAGATGGCTTTAGTGGTATTGCTTATCTGGGCGTGCATGTCAAGGCGCTGGTCGAGTATTATACCCAGGTATCGAATCGTCGTCTTGGAGGCAAGTTCGGCATTGCGGACCTTAAGTGATGAGGGTGGGGAGAACCTCTGGTCTCTGCTGATAAAGAGAGCCTCCGTCTTCTTAAAATTTATTTTGAGTTCTTGAGATTGTAGCCAGTCTATGACAGCGTCGAAACATGCAGAGAGTTGGGAGAGGTCTGATTGATCCGTGGATATTGGGGTGAACATTAGGACATCATCGGCATATACTAGACAGTTGATATTGAAAGACCGTATAAGACTGCAGATTGGTTGCATATAGATATTGAACAATAGGGCTGAAAGGGATGATCCTTGCGGAACCCCTTTCTCTTGTGGGAAAGGAGTGGATATAGATGGACCAGAGCGTACATATTGCAGTCTATTGTTGAGATACGAGGCGCACCAGGCGAGTGCATTTCCATGGACACCCTTATCTGCAAGGCGGGACAGTAGTAGCTTGTGGCTGACCGAGTCAAAGGCGGCCGCTATGTCAAGAAAGATGAGCGCAAAGCCTTGTCTGATGTTGTCGAGCCCTGTGGTTAGCGTGTTAAATAGAGCTGTCAGCAATGTTTCCACTCCATGAGACTCTCTGAATCCATGCTGGCAAGAGTCAAGGGGAGCGTTTGACTCTATGTGATGAGTCAACTGCTGTTGGACTATTTTTTCCATGATCTTGGCGAGGATAGGGATGCTCGAGATAGGCCTGTAGGATTCCATCTTTGCAGGGTCAAGCTTATTGTTTTTTAGCAGAGGTCTTATTGATGTTTGCTTTAGCTCCTGTGGGAATGTGCCGGAGATAAATGATGAACCTATTAGTTTGGCCAAGAAAGGACTAAGTTCAGTCTGAAGAGATTTTAGCCAGTGCACAGGGCATGGGTCGTCTGGTGCCGTGGTGGTGTTTATATTCGTGATGGTGTTTAGGATATCCTTCGCAGTTGGGGGAGAGAAGGAGGTAATGGTATGTTGAATGTCTGCTGAGCTTGATGGGAGGGAGGGGGTGGAAGTGTGTTGTGTATCTAGGGTAGCTGGTGAGGAAGATGAGAGTAGGTTTGATGGGGAGGTGGATGAAAGGGGGGATATAAATGATTGGCCCGGGGGCGAGGGTCTTTCAGGGGTGGTTGAGTAACTTGTTTTGGTTCGTAGATAATCTGCATATTCCTGTGGGTGTGGAATGTTAGGTTGGCAGGTTGACGGTTCTTTGGATAAGGTTTTGACAATATTGAAAAGCTCATGTGGTTTGTTTATTGAGCGTTGTAGGATCTCTGCATAGTATTGCTTCATTTTTGTGGACACCACCGTTCTGTGGGTGTCCAGATGAGTGGAGTATGCGTCACAAGTTTCAGTTGTTCGGGAACGACGCCAGCATTTTTCAAGCTGTCGAAGTTGGCGAAGGGATGCCGTTAGATCAGGTGAATACCAGGGAGCCTTCTTTCTTTTGGTAGAAGATTTGTTGCAAGATGGTGTGACAACTACAGCATTAAGACATTGGTTCCACAAGGATAGCATGTCACTCAGGTTTTGTTCAAGTGGTTCTAGGAGAGGCTGTATTCTTTCAAGGATCTCTTCTTTGATGAAAGGAAGGTAGCGCTTAGAGGTAGTAGTGGGTGGCTCGTCTGGGCTAATGGGGTTATTGGTCATGGAGTGAGAAGGTAATGAGAATCTAATTAGACTATGGTCAGACCATGGCACCGAGTTTATGGAAAGCTTGAACTTGTGTGTGGAATGGGTGGCTACTTGTGGTGAAAATATAAGATCAAGCATGTTCCCCTTGATATGGGTGGGGGAGTCGACCATTTGGGTATAGCCTAGTGCTTTAAGGGCATTGAGGAAGGCATCAGATTGGGCAGCTTGAAGGGAAGGGAGGTTGAAATCCCCCAACAACCAGTTTGCAGTACGTGGATTGCTTGGGTTACATGCAAGGTCAATGATTAAGGAGAGGTCATCTGGTACAGGGGAAGGGGCTCTGTATATCAGGTTGATAGTACAGTGTTTATTAGCTATGGAAATATAGTCCAGGTGTGGGGGGGGGGGGGTGCTATTGGAAGTAACTAGCTGAAATCGCAGGTTGTCTTTGGTCAGGATAAGTGTTCCTCCACCTCTTCGGTCGGATCTGTAACATGAGTGGATAGAATAGTTAGGGGGCACGTGTTGATGAAAGAGAACAGCATCTGAGGCTGACATCCAAGTTTCCGTAATGCATAGGATGTCAAGATCATGGGTAGATAGCATTTCTGTTATGGCAGGCCATTTTTTTCGGATGGAGAGGGCGTTTACAAGAGCACAATTGAGGTTGGAAGGTGGGGTGAGTGTCTCCTGATGGGGGTAGGATTGCTGGAGGGTGACATAAATGAGGTGAGAGTACAGCATATGTTATACTGTGGAATTTGTTGTTATGATTGGTGAATGGAAAAACTTAATAAAAAACTTTAAATTTAAAAAAAAAACGTGACTGGGGAAGTGAAGGTTTGGAGATCAATGATGCAAAGCATTCATGTGTTAAACAACAGACAGTTTTTAATACATTCCAGCACTGCATATTGCCCAAGAGCTATTCTCTCTTGGGGCCAGCACTGCCTTTAGGAAAACTAGACATGTGCCTAGAGCACTGGCCCCTCAGGGGTGCCCATTGCCACCTCTGTCACCCCTCTTGGGACCTACAATGGCAGAAATGACTGCAAACAGCCCCGTGGTGCTTACCTTTAAACTTCGACACTGTGGTGCTGTTTTCTTTCGCCGTTTTGGATTGCCCAATGCTGACTCCCTGTTTGCAAACAAGAAGTAGACATCAGGCATCAGAGAGGGCGGAAGCAAACAGTACTGTGGTGCTGAAGCTGAAAGGTAAGCACTGCGGGGCTGTTTGTGGCAATTTCTGCCGTTGTAGGTCCCGGAGAGGGGTGGCAACAGGCACCACAGGGGGAGATGAGATGAGGTTCATCTAAGGCGCCCCATCTCCTCCTGTTCTCTCTGACTCATGTTGGAAGGACACTATAGATTTTGATGAAAAATTCAAACTTACATATTCTTCTGTTTAAGATAGCTGCTGTTCTTTCATTTGTTAATCTCAGAAAGTCCGGAAGATGGCAGTATGGCTCTGCAGTGCAAGATAAGCTCTTTATGATCTTGTGGAGACAATAGATGGCTTGCTAAAAAAATATTTTCTTTTGGGCTTGGAAGGAAATAATCTATATAAAATTTGCTTTTAACCCGTTGCTCCTAGTGTAATCACGAGCAAGTGGAATTTTATTTTAGAAGGTTGTAAAAGGCTGTATCACTTGATGAATGTAAAAGGTGAAATCCAGAGTTGTGACAATCGTACATAAGGTGCAGCAGGTGAATCACAATATAGAATTATTTGTGAGGTACTGGAAAGTGATAAATGCATTTCTCTTAAGTACCTGGTAAACATATGAGGAAATAGTTTCCTGTGCCACATGACTTATCATTTTCTCTTTTCTTATCCATCCAATGGAAGCCATTATTTGTGGGACTCAACATGTTCTTGACAATCCTCTGTTCCTTATCTTGCTTGACCAGTCCAGATGAGTGGGTTATGCTCCTCTGCCAGCAGGTGGACACAGACTTGAGCAGCTCCCAATGCTGTCATTAGGAGGTATAATCACTGGAGCACCATTGAGAGAAGCCAATAGTTATCTTCCTCCAGCAGGTGGCTGCAGTGTAGATAGGCTTGACTCTCATTGCCCATACTACAGTGCACTGAGTCCTCAGAACGCGGGTATGCCCGACAGCTGACCAGTGTCCCGTTCTGCTTCCCATGGGCTACTAGCGCTCAGTAGTCTGAAGAGCAGGAGGACCCCATGGGGCCTCTGAGGGGTGGTTGGTACGTTAGACACAGGCCCTCCTTATCTCTTGCTTTCTCTTATTTGCATGCAAGTATTTTTCTTTAATTTTTTTCTACTTTTAAATTTGCCCATTAAATTACATTGGGTTCTATTTGGCTATCTTTCTCTACTGGATAAAGGATATAAAAAAAATAAAATAAAAGATCAGCCCTTCTCTGGCAGCAGGGCCTCCCAGACCTGTATAGGCATTGATGGAAGCCCAGATTGGATTTCCCCGATTGGCCTTTCCACTGCGGTATAACTTCTTTTTTACCACAATCTTTTTTTTTTTTTTTACCTGCACTGTTTTGTTTTTTTCACTTGGACACAAAATAGACAAGGCATTGGAAAAATAACAAATCCATATACGGAAGGAGAAAAGCAAAAATCAAGTTTACATGCCTTATTCCTCTAGCCCAACAACAATGAGGACACAAAATGTAAGAAAACAACATGATACATAACAAACATGAAAGGAAAGCATAAGAGAAGCCTAATCTGCAGACCTAAATTAAAAAACGCTGTGTTAACTATACCCTGGGGAATAATGGTAAGACGAGAACTGATGAAGGTAGCCAGTTGGGATGGATCGAAAAAAAACATAATTTGCAGATTGTAACCTCACAAGATACTTGCAAGGAAATTTAAAGAAAAATAATCCTCCCAAATGGACCACCGCCGGCTTAAGAAGAAGGAATTCCCTCGTCTTCTTTGAGTTTCCTGGGCCAGATCTGGATACATGTGAACTAACAACCCTTTAAAGGGGACGGAGCGCCTCCTAAAATAAAGTTTGAGCAGCCATTCACGATCGGACGGTAAAGCTAAAGTTATCAACAACCATTTCAGAATCACTGGAATCAAGTATATCGGAAATACTTAAAATATCCATATGTTGCATCTCAGGAAGAGAGGACTGCTGAAACCCAGCAGAGACTTTCTTCCGAGGCGGAACATAATACACTTTAGATAACGGAGGTTGGGATTCCGGAGGTACATCAAATATTTCAATTAAATATTACTTGAACATGTCCCTAGCCGATCTTAAAAGTGAACATGGAAAATTAACCAGGCGAAGATTAGTAGAATGAACTTGGTTCTCCAACAATTCAGTTTTAAATTTGATAACCAAAAGATCTTTCATTACTAGCGAATGGTAATTTTCATGCTTTTGAGCCTCTGCTTACAAGTTCTCTGGGAACAAGCAGGAAATCAGTTCTCACATACGGGTGACGTTGGCACTGATGGAGCCCCCACGGAAGCATCCCCCCAGCTTTCAAAGAAAGCCTTTGGGAGATGCTACTACGCATTCGTGGTGCCCTTCCTGCCCAAGGGTGCTATCTTGCTCACTCTCCTTTTTTCTGTGGAGTCCTTCAGACGTCTGTCTGTTTTCCCCTATATTAAAATAGCTCCATTAGCTCCCACTTCAGAGCCATATAACATACAAATCAATCATGCTAACCCACAAAGCAATCCACTCAGACCCCCCCCCCCACACACCTCTACTCACTTCTTCAGCTCTCCCAATCATACAGATCTAGACAGACATCCACAATGAACACCCTCGTCATCCCCCACATCAAAATCAAATCCATTCAGCAAGCATGTAAATGAGTCTTCCAGCGCTATCCATATGGAACAAGCTACCATACCAACTCAGGAACATCACTGACATAATGACTTTCAGAAAACATCTAAAAACAGATCTGTTCAAGGAAAACATCAACCCAGTCTCATCACCCCCACCTGAAAGTGTTAGGGAAATCAGCAAAGAACATCACAAGATGACTATTGTAATGTAGTGGATCCTTCAGAAGCCATGAAACTGGGTAAAGCTGAAGAAAGTCTGTCTGAAACTGACAGCATAGAAAAGCACATGGCCCAGGGTTGCCATGAGCAACGTAAACAAGGAGTGTCACGAGGGGAGAGAACACGCCCAAACTGCAAACAAGCCCCGAGCTCAGGGTGTAATGAGAGGCAGCTGGGTGAGGGCGGGGTGCAGTTAAGCCCTAGGACACACACACATAAAAATTACTCACCTGAAGATAGTGATAGAACGAGAAGCACAGGAAGCATAGGAGAAGCAAAAAGAAGGAGAGGACTCAGAATCAGGAGTCTCAGCAGGAGAGTCGATGAGAGACCCAGCTGCAGGACTGAAGGAAGCCTTGGTCGTAGGACTGGTTGGGAAACCAGTTGGAGAAAGGGACCAGAGGAAAGTGTCCAAGTTGAAAGCTGCAGGTCCAGAGAAGCAGAGACGTCTTGGCCCGAGGACGTTTATATGTCAGAGAGAAAGCAAAGGGTAAAAGTCAGGAGAACGCAGCCGTGCTGTGAAAGCCTTATTGACCCAGCTGTGCTGAGAGGTTCCTGTGTGAGAAAGCCGGAAGGTAGGCTGTATAAATCTGATAGAAGAGAAACTGAATGTAAAAGTTTTCCCTGTGACTGCCAGAGTTTGTGGGGCTCTTCTATAGCAAACTCCAGTATATATGGTAATCTTCCACCCTGCTCTGTAGCAAAGGGGGAAGGGAAGTCTCGAGGCAGTGAAGAGAGACTGCTCTTTGGAGGGACGTATAATAATCCACTAGAATACTTAGCTGGGGGTGAGTGTGAAGAAATGCAAACAGAATTTCTTATGGAACAAACCCCAGAAGAACAAATGGATTGTACGTTGTCTGTAGCAGACCATGTCACGTCTCTATGCTAGAATAGCTGTTAAGAGTTTTGGTAAAACAGCATTGAAAGCAAGAGAGTTTGCCTTGGTTAAAAGAGACTGCTGCAGTTATGTTTTTGTTCTACTAATTGTATATAAGAACTGAAGATATAGAAGCTGTTTCTGTTTCGTTTCATTTTTGTACCAGAAGTAGGGTCATTTTTGTTCTTGTTTTCCTTGCAAATGAATCCACCCGGAAGGGGGAATAAAATCCTGTCTTTTGCCTAACTCCACTCGACTACAACTCATTCCTTGCTTAGTAAGAGGGACTACAACACCCAGAAGGCAGTGCAGGGCCAACTGCACTCCCTACTTGCTAGGTTTGGACACGCCCAGGCTGACCTACCCCCATGCTTTTGCCTCTGGGGAGGGTTACTGGTGACACTATCATTACAGTACATAGCCAGAAATATATATAGTTAAGATCTACGGATCTGTTATGTAGTTAAGAACCCAAGAGTTCATAGTTGCATGTTTGTATATAGTTTAATGGCTCAGTTATAATGTATTTTTACTTTTGTTCCATGTAAACTGTCTTGACCCGGTGAAAGGGTGGTATATAAATACAGTTAAATAAATAAATAAATATTAATGTGCGTTAAATGCCACTGCGCTAATAGAAATAAATGGGTGTTGCTGCACTTAGCGCGTATTAACATTTAATAGGCATGCCTCTTTATGAGTGTCTCAGTACCAATTGCATGGGCAGTGAGGATAAAGAGACTTCCAGATTTCTAGATTATTATACTCCAGTGTCAACTGTCAGGCTCATTAGGATGTACTATACCCCCTGCTCATCTAGAATCCATAGCAAACCCACCGTATCATAACAGCACTACCAGGACTCAGAAAGCACCAAACCCTACCTATCAAAAGGCAACACTGCAAACATTAAACCAATACATCTCAGAGATTACCAATACATCTCACTGGGGGAAAGAGAACAAGTGAGACTGTCAAATAGAAGCTACATGAACAGAATACCTCAACTTGGTTACACATGCAAAACATAGACCATCACCAAACAAAGAACAAAGGATCACAATTTAGATATATGAAGACAATAATTAAACTGGGAATCCCAAAAGCCAAACTTGGAATGTACAACAACACTGGAGAAATAGAACTATAAATTAATTTCCTCGTGTACTAAACAAAACTGTCATTCTCCAGATTCAAATCCATGCTAAAGACCCACTTATTCCAACTTATTTATTTATTTAACCGGTTTTATATACCGTTTTTTGCAAGGCAAAACGGTTTACATTGAACAAGAAGGAACGTTTACATGAAACAGTTGGAACTATATACAAGTAACTTTGGTATAAATACAGTATTACAATAAAGTTGCCTTTGACCCCTCCCCCTCCAGCTCTAGCTGACTGCCCTGTATCCTGCTTTGCCTACACTCCTCTGCTTCTCTCCTCATTCTGTCCTTTCTGATTATGGCGTTCTTTTCTATTTTCTATACAGCCGTTTTTGGAAATTATAAACCGCTCTGATATCCTAAAGTCTAGGGTGATATATCAACTGTTAATAAAGATAAAATGCAAAATGTTAGCAAAGCACATTTTCCAGAGCCAATATATTCCAGTTAATAAATTCAAATTATATATTTTTTCTACCTTTTGTTGTTTGGGCATTTTATTTTTCGGTTGCAATTGCCCCAGTCGCTTTCTTCTGCTTTCTTCATGTCTTCTGCTAAATCTCCATTGTCTGCTGTGCATTTGTCCTTTTCCTCTCCTAGTTTTTTCCATTCTCTCTACATCTGCCTCTAACATACTGATCCTTTCCCCTTTTGCTCCTTCCTCCATTTCTTTCTTTATTCCTTTTTCATCCACTCAAATTTCATCCCTCCATCCTCAATCCCCACTTACTCTCCCAGTACCTGGCCAATCATAGATTTTTCTTCCCTCCCACACAAATATCTGTTCCTCTCTCTGTGCTCACTCCCCCAGCTTATTTTTTTCTCCTGCCAGTCCCAGCCCCGCCCCCTTCTGGTCCTCCCCCAGCATCATCTCCCTTCTTGTTCCAGTCACTCCTAGCATCAACTATCTTCCAGTTGCATTCGCCCATCCTCCTGCATTAGCCAATTTCCAGTCCTAGCCCCCCAGAATCAGTCCTCCTCATCCCTCCCAGCATCCACTCCCTTCCATTGCAGTCCCCCATCCATCAGCATCAGCCCATTTCCAGTCCTAACCCCCAGTATCAGTCTTCCTCCAGTCCCTCCCAGCATCAGTTTCCTTCCAGTCCCCCAGTTTCAGCTCATTTCCAGAACTAACCTCCCAGTATCAGTTCTCTTCCAGTACCCCATCCCCAGGCCATTTCCAGTCCTAATCCCCCAATATCAGTCCTACTCCAGTCCCTCCCAGCATCAGCTCCCTTCTAGTCCCAGTCCCACATCCCCAGACCATTTCCAGTCCTAACCCCCCAGTATCAGTTCTCTTCCAGTCCCTCCCAACATCCGCTCTCTTCCAGTCCCAGTCCCCCCCATCCCCCAGCATCAAGCCATTTCTAGTCTTGGCTCCCCCATTCCTGTTCCAGCCCCATCCCCCTCCTCCGTTTCATTCTAGCCCCCCATTCCCATTCTTGTTCTAGCCCCCATTCCCCCTGTTCTGTTCTAGGCTCCATTCCCCCCCCCCCCGCTTCAATTGCCATTCCCCTCCCCCAGCCACACACCAAAAGAGGTCCCATGCCTGATCAGCTTCAGAGGGAGCCAGGGAGACCCAAAGCCACATTTCATCTCTGAACAGCTGCGGGAGTAAAAAGTGGCATTTGCCTTCTCTCCTGTGGCTGTGGTAAAAAGGAATCATTGAACGTGCCCCCATTTGACCTCCCAGCACTCAGCTCACAGGTAGGCTCATTTTTATCACAGCCACAGGAGAGAAGGCAAACTCTCTACTCCCGCGGATGTTCAGAGGTGAGCCGGGGGCCCCCTGAGGTGCGGGGCCATGTGCGGGCAACATTCTCGCACAATGGACAGGCCAGCCCTGATTATTGGGCCCTCATGCTGATTCTGGAGCTTTTTCTAATTCCTCTGTGCTTGCTGCATCATGAGGGACCTTTCCAAAGGCTTCCTGAAAATCCAGATACACTATGGGGTATGTTTACTAAACCGCGCACACGTGCGCGGCGCACAATAGTGTACGCTAATGATGCACTTAAGTGCTCTTAAGTGCCGCGCACGCGCGCGTCACATTAACGGGCCGCTGATGTGCGATAGAGGCGGGGAAAGGCTTACGGAGGGCGGAGGAAGGCCCCCGAGGGGCGGAGGGACGGGGTCAATGGGTGGAGAGTGGGAGGGGAGAGGCTCCCCGCACAGGAGCGGGGCTGAATTTCGGCAAAAAAAATACCACGAGTGAAACCCTCGCGTTAGAGCCGATTTAAAGGGAAGAGAAACCATTTCCGTCGGCAATGTACAGCAAAACCGGGGAAACCTGCAAAACGTGAGCAGTGTGATACATGTGCACAGAACAAAATAGCAAATATAAATTGAAAATGACCACAACAAATTCCAAATAAATTATAATCCAGCTGGGCAACAGTGATATTAATGGGCAACCATAAAAAACACTCCCAGGAAAGCTCCAAAAAAAAGAATTGATTTTTGGAAGGGTCTACGCTCCGTAGACACGTTCAAAAAGCACTGCATTTTAATGGAGCTTTCCTGGGAGTGTTTGTCATGTTGCCCATTGATATCACTGTTGCCCAGCTTGGTTTTGGTTTTTTTCCCCTTTTTCGGAGGTCATTTTTGAGGTTTAATTGCACCTTTGTCCCCATACAAGGTAAACGAGCCCACAGTAAAATTGTGCAGAGCAGGGTGTCTGACTCGTGCGGCCAGGTTACCTATCTCCAGAGACTGCACTGTCTCTGTGGCCACAGTGTGGTGCAGCGGACACAGCCAGTGCCTGTAGGACCAGAGGGTCACAGGTTCAAATCCCAGCTGGGGCTCCTGCCAACCCAGTCCCCATAACTTTACCCACCACTAAACAGTGATAGTACAGACACTCCTTTATGGCAGAGAACATAAGCATGGTTCCAACACCTATATTTTACCCTACACCGCACACAAATCATAACAATGGGCATTATCTACAGCCGAGTCCCCCAAATTCAGTCCTGGAGTGCCACAACTCAATCAGGCCATATGCTTTTTCCCAGATAGGGACATGTCTGCATGTTGGCGGAAGGGTACAGGTGGTGGAGGGGGCAGTGGCTGCAAACCACAGCAGACAGTGGCCTAGGCCTGTGCAGGCTGGCACCGTCCACCGCAACAGACAGACTCTGTTGGATGTACAGTCATGGACTTCCCAGGGAACACAGCATATCTGCGGCAACACAGTGGTGCAGTGCACACAGACAGTGTGTGCAGGAACAGAAGGTCACAGGTTCAAAGCCCAGCTGGGGCTACTGCCAATCCAGTCCACATATTTTTCCTACAACTAAACCGTGATAGTACGGACAAACCTTTATTGCTGAGAACATACGTATGGTTCATACGCCTATATTTTACCACACCAAACACAGACACCATGAACAGCCGCATTACCTAGAGCAGAGTCTCCCAAATGCAGTCCTGGAGGGCCCCACACCATTCAGGATCCATGCTGCCTCTAATAAGGATGCCTGTGCTGCATATCTATGCACCACCCCCATGGTATGCTGATGTAGCTCATGCATATCTATGAGGGACAGCATGAAAACCCGAACAGTGGTTGGAACACCAGGACTGGAGTTGGGACACTCTGCCGTAAAGCAGCAGCCAACAGGGCCAGACACCCCCCCACACACACAGGCCCCATTGGCCAATGCCTCCTGGAGAGGCAGGACATTGGGCCCTGCCTGTATCCCCCAATACTAGCAGTTGCATACCTTAGCACTGCCACCCTACACCTGGGTATATGGTACACAGCTATCAAACGTTGCCCATGATAACTGGCAGATATCAATTCCTACGTTAAGCACATTTTGCTCATTGATCTCCACCATAACAATCATTGTGATGTCTGCGGTGTGCGCTGCAGGTCTGGTCTCTGACAGTGTTTACCACCCTGGGGAGTGACCCCCAACAGTAGTGCGTACCATATCTATGCCTGTACTGTGCCCAGGACTGGTGTGGTGGGTATGGCTGCTGGACTCCTCTATAGTAGCACAATGCTGGCATAGGTGTGGGGGTGGCTGTCTGCCTATCCAGTGTGTGGTGGCTGCAAACACCTTCCACAGCCCACACTGCCAGCAATGTTGCCAGTATTGGGCTGCCAATGTGCATAATGAGGAGCAAGGTACCATGGGTATAGGCCGGACAGGGTGGCCTGGCCAGGGTGCATCTGCACAGGGCATAGGGCACTGACTGGGACATTTTAGTGCCCGGCCACCACCTACATAGACAGGGTGACCTCAGTATGTCCTGCTGAGAGATCACTCTCACCCTGACTGTGCAGTGACCACAACATGGCTAGGCACCCCCATAGTGCTATATAGTATTTCTCTCATGTGATAGATATGGGTTTCCTTTTGGGGCCCAGTCACTGGTTTATCTGCTTGCTGTGTATGCTGACATCCCAGTTCTGGGTGCATGCATCTCCACTGGGAACATGCACTGTGGATTAACTAGCACACTGTTTGCAGCTGGTATGTGTTGTGATGGAGCAGCTTGCAGGGTGCAGTGGCTGATGACTTGCTGCAGGAGAATATCAGATAGTGGTGGGGTGCAGCCAGGGCCGGCCCGTCCATTGAGCAAGAATGTTTTTTGCACAGGGCCCCGCGTTTCAGGGGGCCCCGCGCAAAAAACATCTTGCATCCCATTAAAGTTTTAAAAAAATCATAAACCGGCTACGGCTGCCGCTGCCGCCGTGGCAGCGGCAGAATGGAGAATCCCGCGGGGCCCATTTACAGTCCTGACCACCCCCCCCCAAGCAGCCCAACTCAGTTTAACTAAAAAACCCAGAAACCGGCTGCTGCTGCCGCCGTGGCAGCGGCAGAATGGAGAATCCGGCGGGGCCCCCCTGTCCGGCAGTCTTCTCTGTGGCCTCCGTCGGCTGTCAGAGCTGCGCGAAGAGAGAGAGCTTCTCCTCTCGCAGCTCTTTTACTCCCGCCGGGGGGTTGTTGGTATTCCCAATCCGCCCCGCGGCGGGATTAACAGAGCCTCGAGAAAGGGAAACTCTCCCTTCGCGCGGCTCTGAAAAGCCCGTGCTGAGGCCGCATCAAAGACTGCCGGACAGGGGGGCCCCGCGGGATTCTCCATTCTGCCACTGCCACGGCGGCAGCGGCAGCAGCAGCCGGCTTCTGGGTCTTTTTTTTTTTAAACTTAGCTGGGCTGGGGGGGGGGGTAAGGACTGTAAATGGGCTGATGGGGGGGGGGGAGGGAGGGAGGGAGGGGGAAAGGACTGTAAATGGGCTGATGGGGAGGGAGGGAGGGGGGGTAAGGAATTTAAAGGGGCTGTTGGGGAAGGGGGGGGTAAGGACTGTAAATGGGCTGATGGGGAGGGAGGGAGGGGGGTAAGGACTGTAAATGGGCTGATGGGGAGGGAGGGAGGGGGATAAGGACTGTAAATGGGCTGATGGGGAGGGGGGGGTAAGGACTGTAAATGGGCTGATGGGGAGAGGGGGAGGGGGGTAAGGACTGTAAATGGGCTGATGGGGAGGGAGGGAGGGGGGGTAAGGACTGTAAATGGGCTGATGGGGAGGGAGGGGGGGGGTAAGGACTGTAAATGGGCTGATGGGTGGGGGGAAGGGACTGTAAATGGGCTGATGGGGAGGGGGGGAGGACTGTAAATGGGCTGAGGGGGGAGGACTGTAAATGGGCTGATGGGGAGGGGGGTAAGGACTGTAAATAGGGAGGGAGGGAGGGGGTAAGGACTGTAAATGGGCTGATGGGGGGGGGGGTTAGGACTGGTAATGGGCTATAGGGGGTTCGGACTGGAAGTGGGCTGATGGGGGGGGGGTTAAGACTGGGAATGGGCTATGGGGGGTTAGGACAGGTAATAGACTATGGAGGGGCTACGACTACAAGTGGGCTGATGGGGGGATTAGGACTGGAAATGGGCTATGGGGGGGTTAGGACAGGTAATGGGCTGATGGGGGGGTTACAACAGGTAATGGGCTATGGGGGGGCTAAGACTACAAGTAGGCTGATAGGGGGTTAGGACTGGTAATGGGCTGTGGGGGCGTTAGGACTGGTAATGGGCTGGGGGGGGGGTTAGGACTGGTACTGGGCTATGGGGGGGCTAAGACTACAAGTGGGCTGATGGGTTAGGACTGGTAATGGGTTGATGGGGGGGGTAAGACTGAAAATGGGCTGATGGGAGGGTAAGGACTGGAAGTGGGCTGATGGGGGGGTTAGGACTGGTAATGGGCTATAGGGGGTACGGACTGGAAGTTGGCTGATGGGGGGTTAGGACTGGTAATGGGCTATAGGGGGTTCGTAATGGAAGTGGGCTGGTGGGGGAGCTAGGACTGGTAATGGGATGGGGGGTTGCTAGGACTGGAAATGGGCTGAGTGGAAGGGGGGCTTGAACGGCAAATAGCTGATGGGGACAGGGGCTTGGAATGGAAATGGGCTGAGTGGAAAGGGGGCTTGAACTGCAAATAGCTGATGGGGAGGGGGGCTTGGAATGGAAATGGGCTGTGAGGAGAGGGAGCTAGGACTGGAAATGGGCTGAGTGGGGGGGGGGGGCTAGGACAGGAAATGGGCTGATGGAGGGGCCAGGATAGGACTGGAAATGGGCTGTTGGGGGTGCTAAGGTTGGAAATGGGCTGTGGTGGGGGCTTGAATTGAAATGGACTCATGGAGGGGCTAGAACTGGAAGTAGGCTCATGGGGGGCTTGGATTGGAAATGGGCTGAGTGGAGGGGAGCTAGGATTTGACATGGGCTGATGGTGGGGCTAGGAAAGGAATAGAAATGAGCTGATGGGGGGCTGGGATTGGAAATGAGCTGATGGAGGAACTGATAGGACTGGAAATGGGCTGATGAGGGGCTGGGATTGGAAATGAACTGATGGATGGACTCGGATAGGACTGGAAATGGATGGGGGAGCTAGGACTGGAAATGGGCTGATGGTGGGGCTAGGATAGGATTGGAAATGGGCTGATGGGGGACTAGGACTGGAAATGGGCTGATGCAGGGACAAGAAGGGAGCAGATGCTGGGTGGGGCTGGAACTAGAAAGGAGCTGATGTTGGGGGAGGATTAAAATGGGATGGAGCTGGGAGAGTGAAATGGAGAGGGAAAAATATTTTGCGTGGGAGGGAAGACAAATCTACAATTGGCCGGATATTGGGAGAATAAGTGGGGATTGAGGAAGGAGGGATAAAATTTGAGTGGATGAAATAGGAATGAGGAAAGAGCAAAAGGAGAAAGATTAGCATGTTAAAGCAGATGTAGAGAGAGAATGGAAAAAAAAAACAAGACAGAAGAAAGGACAAATGGACAGCAGATGGAGAGTTAGCAGAAGACACGAAGAAACCGGCTGGAACAATTGCAACTGAAAAAAAATGCACAAAAGGTAGAAAAATATCTCTTTATTTTGAATTTATTAACTGGAATATGTCAGCTCTGGGAAATGTGCATCATTAATGTTTGCGCTTTGTTTAGTACAAGAGGAAATTAATTTATAGTTTTATTTCTACAGTGTTGTTGTATATTCCAAGTTTGGCTTTTGGGGTTCCCAGTTTAATTATGGTCTTCCTGTTTCTAAATTGTGATTCCTTGTTTGGTGATGGTCTATGTTCTGCATGTGTAACTGAGCTGAGGTATACTGTTTATGTAATTCCTATTTGACATTGCCACTTGTTCTTTCCCCAGTAGGTCATGTATTATTGTTCTCTGAAATGTATTGGTTTAATATTTGCAGTGTTGCCTTTTGATAGTTAGGGTATGGTGCTTTGTGAGTCCTGGTAGTGCTGTTAGGATACGGCGGGTTTGCTATGGGTTCTAAATGGGCAGTGTTTGTAGTAGTTCCTAATGTGCCTGGCGGTTGGTACTGGATTATAGTAATGTAGAAACCTTTTAGTCTTTCTTTATCCATATACTCATTAAGAGGCATGTTTACTAAAAGTTAGTGTATGGTAACATTATGCAAATATTTATGCAAATGAGGCACCTTATGCAAATGAGGCCCCGCACCGAGTCTCCGCACATGGCCCCGCACCCCCCTTGGGCCGCCCCTGGGTGCAGCTCACCATATCCAGGCCTAATATCTGTCTGCTATTGTGTTATGGATGTGTATAGAGCTGCATTGACTGCCCTGTGGGGTGTCTGTTCCTCAGCAGGACCTGGGTAAATGGTCCCCTCTACTGCCACCTTTGCAGGGAGGTAGAATGTGGATCTATTGATAGGAGACCCTGTTTGCCACCCTCAGCCCTATGGGAAGCCAATGAAGGGACTTGAGAAGAGGAGTGATATGGGAAAAGCGATGCTGACGGAAAATTAGTCGAGCAGCAGAATGTTGAATAGATTGAAGGGGAAAGAGATGGTTTGTGAGAAAGCCAACAAGGAGAATATTGCAGTAATCAAGATGGGAGGTAATTAAAGAGCGGACAATCATTTTAGTAGTGTCATCAGAAAGGAAGGGGCGAATTTTGTTAATGTTATAAAGGAAGAAACGGCAAGTCTTAGCTACGAGTTGGATATGAGTGAAGAAAGAGAGAGAGGAGTCAAAGATAACACCCAGGTTATGGGCCGAAGAGACAGGAAGGATTAAAGAGTTATCCACAGAGACTGAGAAAGGGGGTAGAGGAGGGGAGGCATTGGGGGGAAAGATAAGGAGTTCAGTCTTAGCCATATTTAATTTCAAGCGGCGGTGAGACATCCAAGTAGCAATGTCTGAAAGGCAAACATTTTGTCATGGATTGCTGGAGAGATATCAGGCGAAGAGAGGTAGATTTGAGGGTCATCAGCATAGAGATGGTAATGAAAGCCATGGGAAGAGCACCAAGAGATTGGGTATAGAGAAAGAAGAGGAGTGGTCCCAGGACAGAACCCTGAAGAACACCAACTGGCAGCGGGGTGGCAGAGGAGGAGGAGCCACCAGAGCACACACTAAAAGAGCGATGGGAGAGATAAGAGGAGAACCAAGACAGTACAGAGCCTCTAAAGCCGAGTGATGACAGGGTGGTAAGAAGAAGGTTGTGGTCAACAGTGTCAAAAGCAGCAGAGAGATCAAGAAGGATGAAGACAGAATAAAGACCTTTGGATTTTGCTAGGAACAAGTCATTTGATACTTTAGTGAGAGCTGTTTCAGTGGAGCGCAAGAGATGGAAGCCGGACTGTAAAGGATCAAGAAGGGCATGAGACGAAAGGAAATAGAGACAGTGAAGGTGGACAGCACGCTCAAGTAGTTTAGAGATAAAGGGAAGGAGAGAGATGGGTCGATAGTTAGACGGACAAGTAGGATCGAGTGAGGGTTTCTTGAGGAGGGGTGTGACTATGGCATGCTTGAAGTCAGTAGGGAAGGTAGCAGTGGAGAGAGGGATAGGTTGAGGATATGAGAAATGGAAGGGACAATAGAGGATGAGATGAGGCATAAGAGACAGGTGGGGATGGGGTCGGAGGAGCAGGTGGTGGGTTTGGAGGAAGAAACAAGGAGTGTTGTTTCATCATCAGAGACAACAGGGAAGGAGGAGAGGGTAGCAGAAGTTAGTGGGGAGAGATGGGAGAAAGGTGAGGTAGAAGGGGTAATGGGGAATTGGAGGGTAATCTTATGCATTTTGTCATGGGAGAAATCAGCTAATGTTTGGGCAGGAAGAGAGGGAGGAATCAGCGGTGCAGGCACATTGAGGAGAGAATTGAGAGTATTAAAGAGATGACGAGGATCAGAGGCGAGAGAGTTAGTCAGATGGGTGAAGAAGGCTTGTTTGGCAAGTGCTATGGCTGATTGGAATGAGAAAAGCATGAATTTAAAGTGAAGAAGGTCAGCACGGCAGCGGGATTTAAGCCAAAGATGCTCAGCAAAGTGGGTACAGGAATGCAAATATTGTTCAGTGGGTGTGAGCCAGGGCTGGGGAGAAGAACGCCATAGGGTAAGGGGAGCAAGAGTATCCAGGGCAGAGGAGAGTGCAGTATTATAGGATGTCACAGCCTCATCAACGGATTTGGAGAACAGAGTGGAGGAAAGGGGTGAAGAAATAGAGGAGGAGAGGGATAAGGGATCAATAGCAAGAAAGTTTATGAATAGATTAGTAGAGACAGGACAAGGCTGAGATGGGGGATGATGAATAAGAAAACTTAAGAGGTGGTGGTTAGATAAGAGAAAGACTGAGTTGCAGAAGTTGGAGGGTGAGCAATTAGAGAAGAAAATCAGGTCAAGGCAGTGACCAAGTTGGTGGGGCGGTGGAGCAAAGTTGAAGATTGAATGAGGAGGTAATGGAGAGGAGCTTAAGAGCATGAGGATCAGAGGAATTGTCAACATGAATGTTAAAATCGCCGAGGATAAGAGTAGGGAAGAAGGGGACTAAACAGATAGATAGCCAGGAGTCAAAGTCAGAAAGAAAAGTGGAAACAGACAAGTCAGGAGGCCGATAGATTACAGCAACCTGAAGGGGGAGAGGAGAGAATAGGCAGATGGAATGGGCCTCAAAAAAGAGAGAGGAGTGAGACTGAGGAAGGATGAGGGGTTG
Source organism: Ichthyophis bannanicus (assembly GCA_033557465.1). Lineage (NCBI taxonomy): Eukaryota > Metazoa > Chordata > Amphibia > Gymnophiona > Ichthyophiidae > Ichthyophis > Ichthyophis bannanicus. Next base: position 121,212,617 of record CM066050.1, on the reverse strand, counting down.
GAAGTGACAAAAGGGAGAAAGTAGAAGCCCAACACCTCTGCCATGGCCAGTGGGGCGAGGAGTGTGGGAGAACTGATAGCCGCCGTGACAGAGAGCGGCAATAGATGCGGTGTCATCAGGGAGAAGCCAGGTCTCTGTTAAGGCAAGGAGGTGGAGGGCATGAGAGATAAACAGGTTGTGAGTAAAAGCAAGTTTGTTAGAGACAGAGTGAGGGTTTCATAAGGCACATGAGAAGGGAAACACAGAAGGTGAAAGGAGAGGAATGTGAATAAGGTTGGATAGGTTACGTGAAGGCCGCTTTAAAACACGAGAGAAATGCCTAGGGAGTGCAGAAATGGGATTGATATGAGAGCAGATGAACATACTACGTGGAGAGTAGTTTAAAGTTTGAGAGATAGATTTAGAGGGCTAGGGAGGATATAGATAAGGTTTGACAGATTACGTGAAGGCCTCATCGTAAGACAAGACCTTCCTTGGCTCAAGGAGGATGTCAGTGGTGCCTTGCAGAGGGCTGAGGAGGCCTTAGGCAGTGGGCTGCTGTGAACCTCTTGGGGCCACAGGGGACACTATATGCTGGCTTTGAGCAGCAGCTGCTGAAACAGCTCTCCAGGCTGTTAATTCTTTTTTAGCTGCTTAGCAACCCCTTTTGCAGGGTCTGGGGCACTGACTTCCCCTATGAGGGAATCTGATCCCTCGGGTGGGTCTGCCATGTCTGTTCAGGGGACTAAGCACCCCTGTCTTGCCCATTCAGCTGGGCTCTCTTTTGGGAGTCCCTCCTTATCCCCTACGGGTGTTGATTGAGAAGCTGATGAAGATTCTTCTGTGTCTGAAGGTAATTCTAAGAAGGAAGGAGAAATTCTCCTAATGGAAGATAAGGATCCTTCTGTGATTTCCCCCCCCCCCCCTTTTTCACCAGGAGGACCTCCTAGTGTTGATCCAGGACACTATAGCGGCCTTGAGAATTGAGCAGCCTATGTCCACACCACCGTCTCGGGTAGATCCCATCCTGTAGGGTATCTGATGTCCTTCTGTTTTTTTCCCTTTACCAGAGTCAATTGAACAACTCTTGGTATCTTGGTTGGAGAATATGGCTTGGCTATATCCCCTGCCTCAAGGCAAGCTGGACTAGCTCTTAGGGCTCCCTCGAGTGGATGCCCTTGTCATGGTGGTCACTAAGTACATGACAACCCTGGTGGAAGGGGGTGCTGCCCTTAAGGAGCTCCTAAACAGCCCTTTGAGTGGGCTTAGTAGCCATAATGCTTTTGTTCTGGGTTCAGCAACTGCTAAACAAGTCTGAAGCTACACTCTATACAACCTGATTGGAGTTTCCTCCAAGTCCATGGCGGCAGCAGCTTTAGCTTCACAACTGGATAGTGGATGCTGCCTCCAAGTTGTATCTCAGTGAAATCCCTTTCAGGGATAAGCTTCTTATTGAGCTTAGAGGTGCCAGAGGACAGCCAAAGACTCATGTTCAGCCTATTCCACTTATGGATTTAGTTCCAAGAAGGGCTAGCCATTTTGGGGTCTCAGCAGTCTTGAGACTCCTTGACGGCCACTAATGGAGCCAGGAAGCCCTTGCAATGAGATCTGGTAGGTCCCTTCTGAAGTACAGCCAATAGGAGGGTGGCTCTGGCAGATTCTCTCAGAATGGACCCAGATTACATCAGATCAATGTGTTGTGAATAACCTGGGTTGGGATATGCACTGAATTTTGTAAAGCCTCTTGGAGATGCCTTTTTGGACCTAGTACTTAGTGGAACACAAGATCTGGTGCAAGAGATAAGGGTGTTGGGGCCACTTGGCAATAGTGATCATAGCATGATCGCATTTGATTTAATTAGTGGGGGAGGGATAGTAAGGAAATCTACAGTACTACCTTTTAACTTTTGAAAGGGAGACTATGATAAAATGAGTAAAATAGTAAAGAAAAAATTAAAAGGAGCAGTTGCAAAGGTTAAAGATTTGCATCAAGCATGGGTGGTGGTTAAAAATACTATTTTGAAAGTTCAGACCAGCTGTATTCCACGTGTTAAGAAAAGTGGAAGGAAGTCCAAAAAACTGCCAGCATGGTTTAAAGAAGAGGTCAGAGAGGCTGTTGTTGCCAAAAAAGCATCTTTCAGAAAATGGAAAAAGGAGCCAAATGACAAAAACTGGAAACAACACAAGCATTGGCAAGTTAGATGCAAGGCATTAATAAGGAAAACAAAGAGAATGTGAGAAAAAGTGTGGAAGCAAAGATGCGTAAATAAAGACTTTTTCAAGTACATTCATAGCAAAAAACCTGTGAGTCAGTTGGACCATTAGATGATAAAGGGTTAAAAGGGGCACTAAGAGAGGACAAGGCCATAGCGGAGAGACTGAATGAATTCTTTACTTCGGTTTTTACTGAGGAACATGTAGGGATGTTACCCATGACTGAAATGGTATTTAAAGGTGATGCCACAGAAGAATTGAAAGAAATATTGATACACCGGGAAGATGTATTACAGCTATTTGATAAACTGAAGAGTAGCAAATCACCTGGACCGGATGGTATACATCCGAGGATGTTGAAAGAACTGAAATATGAGATTGCAAATCTACTATTAGTAAGCTGTGAACTATCATTAAAATCATCTGTAATACCTGACGACTGGAGGATGGCCAATGTAATACCAATTTTTAAAAAAGGTTCCAGGGAAACTACAGACCGATGAGCCTGACGTTAGTACCGGGAAGAATGGTAGAAAGCATTATAAAGAATAAAATTACTGGACATGTACACGTAGATAGTCATGACTTGAAGGGAGACAGCCAGCATGGCTTTAGCCAAGGAAGGTCTTGTCTTACTAATCTGTTATTTTTTTTGAACATAGTAACATAGTAAATGATGGCAGATAAAGACCAGCATGGTCCATCCAGTATGCCCAGCAATACGGAAGAGTAGGTGCACCTGTCGCTCTGTGCAGGCCACCCCTCCCCATGTCTTTGTTTAGGGGTGGACCCACCATTCCATGTAGGACACCCCTATTTTTATATACCGCACTGATGATGAATAGTGCGGTATATAAAAACTGTTAAATAAATAAATAAATAAAATAAAATATTTGTTGAGAAGTTAGATGGTTCAGTTAATTTTGTTTTTATCCTGTTGCTGTAAAGGGATCCGCTGTGCTTGTCCCATGCTGTTTTGAATTCCGTCACCGTGTTTGCCCCTACCACTTCCATCGAGAGAGCATTCCAAGCATCCACCACCCTTTCAGTGAAAAAATATTTCCTGACATTGCCTTTCAATTTACCACCTTGTAGCTTCATGTTATGCCCTCTAGTTTTGCAGCTTCCCCATCTTTGGAAGAGGTTTGTTTGTTCATCATTCCTCTTTAAGTATTTAAAGGTCTGAATCATATCTCCCCATCCCTCCTCTCCTCCAAAATGTACATATTTAGGTCTTCAAGTCTCTTCTCGTAAGGTTTCTTACGCAGGCTCCAAATCATTTTGGTCGCCTTCCTCTGAACAGTTTCCAGTCTTTTTATATCTTTTGCAAGATATGGTCTCCAAAACTGAACACATTATTCCAAGTGAGGCCTCACCAGCGACCTGTACAGTGGCATAAGTACCTCCTTCCTTTCTGCTGGTAATCCCTCTTTGTATGCAGCCCAACATCCTCCTGGCTTTTGCCACTGCTTTTTCGCACTGTTTTGCCACCTTGAGATCATCAGAGATAATCACACCAAGGTCTTTCTCCTGAACCATGTACACCAACCTCTCACCCTCTATTGCGTACATTTCCCTTGGATTTCTGCTACCCAAGTGCATGGCACTGCACTTTTTCGCATTAAATCGTAATTGCCAAGTATTAGACCATTCTTCCAGCTTTTGTAGATCTTTCCTCATGTTATCCACTCCCTCGGGGGAGTCTACTCTGTTGCAAATTTTTGTGTCATCTGCAAAAAGACAGACCCTTCCATTCAGTCCTTCAGCAATATCACTCACAAATACATTGAACAGTGCCGGGCCCAGGACTGAACCCTGGGGCACCCCACTAATCACCTTCGTTTCATCCGAGTGAGCTCCATGTATCATCACCTTCTGTCGTCTGTCAGTCAACCAATTTCTAATCCAGTTTACCATCTTGGGACCCATCCCCAAGCTACTGAGTTTATTGACAAGCCTCCTATGAAGAACAGTATCAAAGGCTTTGCTGAAATCCAGGTAGATGACATCCATCACATGCCCCTGATCTAGTTCCTTGATCACCCAGTCAAAGAACTCAATCAGATTTGTTTGGCAAGACTGTCCTTCAGTAAAACAATGTTGCCTCGGATCCTGCAACCTGTTGGTTTTGAGAAAGTTCACTATTCGCTCTTTCAGGAGCGCCTCTATCACTTTTCCCGCCACCGAGGTAAGGCTCACGGGTCTGTAGTTTGACACTTCTTCCCTGTCACCATTTTTGTGTACAGGTATGACATCAGCCATTCTCCAGTCTTGAAGAACCTCTCCTGTTTCCAAGGATCTGTTGAATACATCCTTTAACGGCCCTGTAAGAACCTCTCTGAGGTCTTTCAGTATCCTGGGGTGTATCCCATCTGGTCCCATGGCTTTGTCCACTTTAAGTTTAGCAAGTTGTTCCAACACCTCGTCTTCTGTGTATGGTGTGGTATCTACTTCATTCCCCTTTTTATATTTGGGAGTCACAGCTGGTCCCTCTCAGGGATTTTCTTTAGTAAAAACAGAGCAGAAGTATTTGTTTAGTAATTTCACTTTTTCTATGTCACTTTCCACGAGACCTTTCCCAGCACTTCTGAGTCCTGCAATTCCAACTCTGATCTTCTTCCTTTCCCGAATATACCTGAAGAAAGTTTTGTCGCCACCCTTAACATCTTTATCCATCTTTTCCTCTGCCTTTGATTTTGCTATCCTTATTTCTCTTTTTGACTCTTAGAGTTTGATCCTGTATTCATTTCTGTGTTCTTCTCTTTGCAAGCTTTTCGATTTTGCGAAAGCTGTGTTTTTTGCCTTTATTTGAGCAGCCACTTCTTTGGAAAACCAAATAGGTTTCCCACTCCTCTTGTTTTTATTTACTTTTTTTACATATTTATCTGTTGCCCCTTTTATTGCCACCTTTAATTTAGCCCATTGCAATTCCACTTCCCTTATCTCCTTCCACCCTGTCATCTCCTCCTTTAGGTACTCGGCCTTTTTATTGAAGTCAGTGTTTTTGAAGTTTAGGACTTTGAGCTTGCTATGTTTGGCCTGTACCTTGTCTTTTATCTCAAACCACACCGTATGATGATCGCTGTTGCTCACAGGGGCACTCACGCAGACATTCAACACGCTATCACCGTTGGTGAGCACTAAATCCAGCGTTGAGCTTTCCCTGGTTGGTTCCATGACCATTTGTCTAAGTGTTGCATCTTGGAGAGCATCTACAATGTTTTTGCTTCTTTCCAGATGAGCAGAAGAAGTAATCCAATCCACATCAGGTAGATTAAAGTCACCCAAAATGATCGCTTCCCCCTTTGTGGCTATCTTGGCAATATCTGAAGGTGTGAATAAACAAATATACAAATGTGAGTTGGTTGATATAGTGTATCTGGATTTTCAGAGAGCCTTTGACAAGGTTCCTCATGAGAAACATTTGGTGAAATTAAAGAGTCATGGGATAGGAGGCAGGAACTGGTTAAAAGATAGAAAGCAGAGGGTAGGACTAAATGGCCAATTTTGCCAGTGGAGAAAGATGAATAGTGGAGTACCCCAGGGATCTGTGCTGGGTCTGCTGCTTTTTAACATATTCGTAAAAGACCTGGAAATGGGAATAATGAGTGAGGTAATCAAATTTTCAGATGACACAAGACTATTCAAAGTTGTTAAATCCCTGAGGATTGTGAAAAATTGCAAGAGGACCTTGATAAATTGAAAGACTGGGTATCCAAATGGCAGATGAAATTTAATGTGGACAAGTGCAAAGTTATTCACCTAGGAAAGAACAACCCAGTCTATGGTTACACGATGCAAGGTTCCACATTAGGAACCACCACCCAGGAAGATTTAGGCATCATTGTGGATAATTGAAACCCTCTGCCCAGTATGCAGCGGCGGCCAAGGGTGCAAATAGAATGCTAGGTATCATAAGGAAAGGAATGAAGAATAAAACAAAGGGTATTATAATGTCTCTGTTATCATTCCATGGTGTGACTGCATCTTGAATATTGTGTGCAAATCTGGTCACCGTATCTTAAAAAGGATATAGTGTTATTAGAAAAGGTACAGAGAAGAGCCACCAAAATGGTAAAGGGGATGGAAGCATGCCCCTATGAAGAGAGGCATGGGAGGGAGGAGTGGCCTAGTGGTTGGGGCAAGGTACTACAGGCCGGAAGGTCGGTGGTTCAAATCCCACTAGAGGACAGCAACCTTGGGCCGGAAGGACTGGGGTTTCTAGTCCCGCAGGTGCTCCTTGTGGTCTTGGGCAAGCCACTTAACCCTCCATTGCCCATGTTCCCTGTAAGTATTAGTGTATGTGTCTCATATCCCCTCATGTTAAATGCATCCCCCAACCGCTTTGACCCGCTGAAAAGCGGGATATAAATGCAGCTAAATAAATAAAATAAATAAATAAAAAGGTTAGGGCTCTTCAACCTGGAAAAGAGATGGCTGAGGGGAGATATGGTTGAGATCTATAAATTAATGAACATACTAGAATGGGTAAACATAGATTGATGGTTTACACTATCAAAATATAGAAAGACTAGGGGACATGTAATGAAGCTACAGGGTAAGCTATTTAATACTAGTATTGTTTCACTCTATATGTAATCAATTTGGAATTGATTAGTGGAGGATGTAGTAAAAGCTGTTAGTGTAGCTGGGTTTAAAAAAGGTTTGGACAAGTTCCTGGAGGAAAGGTCCATAAACCATTATTAAAGGGGACCTTGGATATCCACTGCTTGATCCAATAGAAGCATTGCGGAACCTGTGTCTTTTGGGGAAACTGCTAGGTTCTTGTGACCTAGATTGGCCACTGTTGGAAACAGGATACTAGGCTTGATGAACCTTGTTCTTACCCAGTATGGCATATCTTATGTTCTAGAGTCTCCCTGTGGCTCCCCGCTCAAGCTGGCAGCAGTCACAGAAACCTTAAAGTACCTCCTGCATTTTCAGGCTATTTTACCTGTGCCTTCCACAGAGTAAGGTCAGGGCCAATATTTCCTCCATTGATAAATCTTATGTGCTAAAGAGAGAATTTCATTTTTAACTCTACAGAGCAAAGGAAGCCATGCAAGTTACTTTAGTAGTGGTGAAATATGCGGTGGTGGTGCTGAACAGAATGGACTGTGGTCTGTCTGAACCATACAAATACTGTGACACTGATACCTTTTCAACCAGCTGTGCAAGTATGATTTTGTGATCCAAGAGAAACCCAGTAGTACTAATACTGAGGCTGATCCCTCATCATGGTTTCTGTGAAGATCTTCAAGTAGGAAACATTTTGATAACCCAAGACAGAGAATTTATTCAGCTTTAAATGCATTGTATTTTCAGAGATATTTAATATCCTTCACACATGCTATACTTTGGGTCAGGTATTGGCATTTTCGGGTTCAAAACTCATAAAATCATTTATGTGTAGTCCAAGGGTGTCCATTATTTAGCTATGTAAAGAACATTGGTCTTTTCTTGTAGATATATGTTTATCAATTTAATATAGTTTTTTATGTTTTATTTCTTACGATAATGGCAGTTTCTCTGGGTCATTATGGTGCCCTTGCTTTCCTTTGGGATTCACTTCCTATGTTTGTGGAGACTGTAAATACATTTGGCAAATCAATTGTGTATGAGGTCTATATAGGTAACGCTCATTTAAATCACTTGTGTATGAGGTATATATAGGTAACGCTCATTTAAATCACTTGTGTATGAGGTCTATATAGGTAACGCTCATTTAAATCAAAATTAGAGTTTTGTTTGACAGAAGCAAAACCTGATATTTTCTGTATAACTGATGAACTGTTCCCTGTGGATTACAGTATGTTTATGAATTATAGCCTCAGTTACAGGGGCAGGGGCAGGGTTCTAATTGTATTAAGATCAGAGATTATTTATGGCCACTCTGGAAGGTCCATTATTGGTTTTATCATTTGGATCCTGATCCTCTTAGTTTCCTATATGTTTCCTTACCTTTCCCTAGTTGTATCCTTGTCCATAGCTATTGCACTGTCTGTCGTGACTAGATTGTAAGCTCTGATAAGCAGGGATAATCGTTATATGTATCTGTACAGCACTGCACAACAATATGCCTTGCAGTGCTATATACATTTTCAATAGTTGTAATAGCAGTAGGTGGAATCTGCTTACCTTCCAGGAAATGCAAGGGTAGATTTTTCCCTTCTGTTGGTTGAATTTTTAGATTCTCTGAGGATTGACCTTGCTTCCTTCACTTCATTACAAGATTTTAATATACATGTTGATTGTATTCCAGTGCCCCATGATGTAGAAGACTTTCTTGTTGCCATGGATGCTCTAGGCTTTTTGTCAAATGATTTATGAACTAGTACTTTGTAAAGGTCATACTCTCAATTTTATCTTTTTACCAGTCCATGGACTATGGTTGGTGTTTTTCGGTATCAAGTGTTGCTTGGTCTGATCATAGATTAATTGGATTTAATTTGAAATCTAACAATCCCATGAAACAGGCAACTAGGTCAAGACAAGTAACAATTGTGCATGGTAAAACAGATCTGGAGTTGAAAAGAAGGAAATGACGTCACCACCCGGAGCAGACGTGTGAAAGCGGAGCTCCGTGGAAGCGAGTAGCAAATTACCAAAATACAATATACTGTGGAGGCAAAAGTGGTGGTAAAGCACTTGGTGGGTGCTGAGGAGGTCACAGATCGTGGGAGATGAAGAAAGGCGCCGCTTATCTGAAGGCGTTTGCATACAGAAACGCCGCGGGGTCCACAGGAGGGAAAGGCAAGATGGCCACGGGGCCTAGTGCTAGCGTGGAGGTGGCTGAAAAGGGGCAGCACGGAGAGAACAGCCTGAATGGAGATATGGAGACATTGCGAGGTGAGCTGCGCGGCTGGTTCGGTACGCTCCGGCAAGATTTGGCCTGTTTTAAAACCGAAGTGCGGACGTGGATGGAGGAATTAAAGGTGGAGGTGAGGGATATTGGGCAGCATGTGGAGGACATTGAAACTAAAATGGAGGTGCAGGACTCTGCCCTGGCGAAGGTGCAGGAGCGCATGGACTCGATGGAATTGGAGACGGAGGATCTATGGTCTAAGGTAGAAGACCTCGAAAATAGATCTCGGAGAGCGAATATTCGGATACGGGGGATCTCGGAGGATGAGAGCACCACTGACTGTGGGGAGATAGTGGAAAAGGTATGCAAACAAATTATGCGGGAAGCAGGCCGAGGCGACTTGCAGCTGTGCTGGGACATTGATCGGGCACATAGAGCCCTTGGGCCCCGCAGAGAGCAATATGCTCGGGACATAATTGTTTGTTTTCACGAATATCATACAAAAAGTGCTGTGGTGGAGGCTGCTAGGCAGATTCAGCATTTCAAATGGAATAATCATCAAGTGGAATTGTATGCGGATTTATCCTCCATTACCATGAGAAAGAGGAGGGAGATGGCAATGATCACTAAGAAGCTGCGGGAGAAAGAGGTCCGGTATAAGTGGCTGTTCCCGTTTGGATTACAATTCAGTATTGAGGGACACACCTCGTATGTTAAAACGGCGGCGGAGGCGATAAAGGTGATGGCAGCAGCTGGATGGACAGACATACCGGAAGCTCAACCTCCCAAAATTCCGAAGGGGCCCCGACGACCGGTGGGAGAAAGCGAATGGAGAAGAGCACAGCGGGGAGACCGCCGTCTGCATCGGCAGAAACCTGCGGAGGGCAGGGGAGCAGATGGAGACGGATGAGGGACTGGATGATGTGACATTGTGGTCTAATTCTCAAGTTGAAGTTATTTGTTGTACAGGGTGGTACTTGTTTTAAGAATGGGTGGCTGGTGGGGAGATGGAGTAACCTAATAATCGAAAGTAAAACAAAAAACACAAAAAAACAACAACAAAAAAATAAAACAAAAGGAAATACACAACAAAAAAAAAAACAAAGGAAAAAAAAAGAAAAAAACCCCCACATTACTGAGAGTATGCTTAACATCTCTATGTATATAAGTATGTTGTTTTGGTAAAGGGAAAGAGTAAGGGGAAAGGTATAGTGCTTCCAGATATGGTGGTTTCATGCCTCAGAGGAGTGGTGCGGAGGGGGAGGTGGGGGAGGGGGGATGGGGGGGAAGGGGAAGGAGGGAGGGGGAGGGTGGAGGGGCCAGCTATTTTGCATGTGGGGAAGGGAAGTGCAGAACTGTATTCAATGGAGAGACATAGGATAATGACAATGAATGTGAGGGGTTTGAATTCCCCGATAAAGCGGCAGTGCCTATTTAAAGAGCTTACTCGGCTTAATGGTGATATTATATTTCTACAGGAAACACACCTGAAAAAATGTGATGAATGTAGGGTGTCCCATAGAAGGTATCCCTGGAGTTGGTTCGCCTCGAATAGGGTGGAAAAGAAAAAGGGTGGGGTGGGTATATTGGTAAGTGGAAAAGTACCTTGTTCGGAAGGGGTGGTGCATCAGGATAAAGAGGGGAGGTATATTATGGTTAAATTGAAGATCCAAGAACAAATGTATACTTTGGTTAATATTTATGGTCCGAATGTGGAGCAAGGGGCGTTTTATGAACACTTGAATGGGGTGGTGACACAATTTGTGGAGGGCCCTATTATTATGGGGGGGGGGGATTTTAATCTCACCAGCAACCCCAGTTTGGACAACTCTTCCGGGAGGTGGGTGGGAGGGGCCAAAAGTAGACGGATGATGAAGTTCATGGGTAAAAATCTGGGATTGGTGGATTTGTGGAGAGAAGTGCGAGGGAGGGAGAAAGGCTTTACATTTTATTCGCCTGTGCATCAGTCTTTCTCGAGGATTGATATGCTATGGGTGTGGATGCTACCTGTTGGCGGGGGTGTGGTGAACCTGGCACCTATCTGCATATCTGGTGGAGTTGTAAGGTAGTGCAACAAATATGGGTAGAAGTGTTTGGGCTCTTGGGGGAAATTCTGGGTAAGGAGGTGGGGATGCTCCCCGAGATGGCTATGTTGGGGGTCCCCCCGCCTAGTTTGACTAAGGCGGAGGGCCTATTTGTGGACTTGGGGTGTGTGGCTCTTAAGGTGTTAATTGCGCGGAAATGGAAGCAAGTAACTGCCCCACAGTTGGCAGAATTTAAGGGATCACTGGCACAGCTCTATTTGATGAGTAAATTAACAGCACTGAAGAGAGGTACCTCACATAAATGTATGCAGGTATGGGGGAAATATCTTCAGTGGATTGCGCTGCAGTAAGGGTTTGATTGTATATTGAGTTGCTTGGTTTTGCTATCCAAGGTGCTTCTGGCTGGACCTTCGGGGGAGGGAGGGGGGTTAGATAGTTTGGGGGGGGAATATGAGAATTGAAATAATTACATGACAAATGCATATTGTTGATGTTCTGTATCTCAGATGGGGTGTAATTATGTAATTGTCTTACGGTATGTACGGGATCGGAGATATGTATTGGATTTGTCTTGTGATTGAAATTATAAATTAAAAAAAAAAAAAAACAGATCTGGAGTTATTTGCACAAACTTGGAATCAGATTTTTCCTTGAGTAAACCTGCTGAAGAGTTTAAAAGTGCTTTCGTATACTGGAATCAGTGTATCATGTTGCTGCTCTTTCTCATACAGTTGTTCCAAAAAGGAATCATATAGTAATGGTTTTCTGTTAAAATAGCTGGCAAAATCGGTTGCACAAGACTGAACGTCGGTGGCGTTCATCTCTTTGTCCTTTGAAGAAAAAAGCATAGTTATCCTCTTTCTAAGGGTACAGGGCATTATATATATATTTATTTATTTATACAAACCGTATAGCCTATCTTACATACATCAAACATTGAGGTGGTTACAAAAAACAAATAAAACTAATACATAAAATTAAAATAATTCCCCAATCTCAATTCTCCACATCCCTGCCTAAAATATACCACCCTAACACAACTCACTTTCCCTCACAGCATGCACATTACTTTCTAAAAAGTCAAGTCTTTACTAACTTCTTAAATTTTAAATAACACAACTTCATTTATTTATTTAACGGTTTTTCTATACCGCTTTCTCATTGAATCAAAGCAGTTTACATTATAACTAACATGTTTACAGGGAACTCTTTATAAAACACACACGTTTACATAAAACTTGTTATAAGGAGGGGGGGGCATGCGGGGATGCACTGAGGCAAAACCTATTTACAGAGAGTGAGTTTTACAGAGAACATATTTACATAGTTAAGTTGTGCAATCTAATGTATTAAGTGGTGGTTCAATTGTTCAAGAGTTAAATGGGTTCATTGAGTTGATTAGAAAAGAGGAAGGTCTTTAGCTGTTTTCTAAAGTCCTTCATGTCAGTGGTGGATCTCGGTTTCGCAGGGAGTGCGTTCCAAATAGCAGGTGCAGAATAGGAGAATGCTCTTCCTGTGGTCGATTCTCTTGAATCCTTGTATGCAGAGGGTGTAGGAATGGTGCCTTTCGTGCTTTGTCTCTTAGGCCTGTTGCTGTGACTGGTGCAGAACATCTTCTCTAGGACTCCCGCTGACATGTTTCGTTTTTTTGAATATCGTCAGGGCAGATTTATATCTGGCACATGTGGTAATTGGGAGCCAGTGGAGTTGATGAAGGAGGGGTGTTACGTGATCTTGTTTATTTAAATCAGTGAGATTCTGGCAGCAATATTTTGAACTAGTTGTAGAGATCTTGTAGCCTGCTTAGGTAAACCTTGATAGATGGCATTGCAATAGTCCAGGATAGGAGTTATGATTGCTTGACACACTGATCTAAAGTGCTCCTGTTTGAGGAGAGGCTTAAGTCTACGTATGGTGGCAAGCTTGTAGAATCCATTCTTAGTCATTTTATTGATGTGAGGTTGTAAGCTTAGATGATGGTCAAGAGTTATTCTGAGGTAACAAACTTTGTCTTTAATTGGGATGATAGAGTCTGCCACTGCTATTGAGGTGGGGAAGTTGGACAGAGTATTGCGTGTGATGAGCAGTGCCTCAGTTTTATTCATATTTATGTTTAGGTTATTGTTGGAAAGCCATGTGGATACCTCTTGTAGACAATTTGTCATGGATGAGTAGTCTGGAGAGTCCAGGTTGATAGGGGTGTATGCCATGATGTCGTCGACATAAATAGCATATTTTAAATTGTGCTTCTTGAATATATTGCAGACTGGCTGTATATAAATGTTAAAAAGAAGGGCAGAGAGGGAAGATCCTTGGGGGACCCCTTGCATAATGTGTAATGGAGCAGAGGTGTGTGTGCCTACTTTGACATTCTGCTGCCTGGCACTGAGGTATGATTTGAACCATTTGTGGGTGGTGTTGCATAGGCCTGTCTTTTAGTCTGTGCAGGAGGATGTTATGAAATACCATGTCAAAAGCAGAGGAGATGTCAATGAATACTAGCAGAAAACTGGTTTTGATATTGTCAATTCCTCTGAGTATGGTGTCCAGTAGGTAGATGAGTAGGGTGGTTAGGGAGAAATCCATATTGGTATTGGTCTAATGGAGCATAGGTATCCAGGTGATCTTGCAGCTGTCTCAGAAATGGGAGGCTGGATATAGGTCTGTATGCTGTTGGGTCTGTGGGGTCTGGGGAATTTGTCTTCAGGATTGGCCGTATTGTGGCTTCTTTTAGTGCTGAGGGCATGTAGCCTTGGGTTAGGGAGGCAGCTATTAATCTTTGGATGAATTTTACTAGCTCTTCTTTTGTTGATTTTATCCAGGTCACGGGGCAGGGATCTGAAGGAGCTGTGCTGGAGTTTAGGTCAGTGATTGTATGGATAATTTCTTCAATTGTGGGAATGTGAAATTTATTCCATTTGTCTGATAAAATAGTATCTAAGCCTTGTATAGAAGAGGAGATATAGCTTGTGTCATGGGTTCTTACTGGGGGGTTGTTCTTGGCAAAAAGAAAATCTGCAAATCTTTGTGGTTGTATCATAGCATCTTTTTCTTTTTGTGATTTATTTATTTATTTAACAGGTTTTTTTATACCGCTTTATCATTTCAATCAAAGTGGTTTACATTGTAACTTAAACTTGGTAAATGACATTAAACAGGGACATTGATAACTTGGATTTTTCTGAGCAATGGAGGGTTAAATGACTTGCCCAAGGCCACAAGGAGTGTTAGTGGGAATTGAACCCTGGTCTTGTGGTTCCCAAACCAGTGCTCTAACTGCTAGGTTACTCCTCCACTCCTGATGGTTCTTTTATAAGTGACTGAACTATCTCAAATAGCTCTCTATGCTTGTTGCTAGCTTTTAAGATGAGGTTGGTATGATATTGTCCTTTTGAGTGTTGATCAAGTTGTTATTTTTTTGCATTATTTGGTATTCTTGCCTTGGGCTGTCTGAGTGGTCGCGTCTCCATTGTCGTTCTTTCTTTTGAAAATTTCTTTTAGAAGCTCTAACTAATTCAGAATACCAGGGGCAGGGTTCCTTCTTCTGGCACATTCGGGTGCTTTGGCTGCTGTGTTAATGGTGGTGTTCCATCTGTTTATATCATTGCCTAGGTTTGTTTTCCCTCACTTGGTTTGCAGCTTGTCGTGCTGTGAGGGCTTGTGTGCATCAGTGATGCTGAGAGCTAAACTATCAGTAGTTTAACTACTGGCAGGGTCACCCAAGATGGACAGGTCTCAGCTGAGGTGCCAGACCAAGACAAACCACCCATCTGGGCAGCAGCAGAATGGGATAGTATTGACGGCGGAGGATCACATTTCTGTGACAACGGCAACAACACCAAACTTAAACTGCGCGGAAGAAAGGCCCGGCAATCTACTTCTGTATCTTGCCATGAAAACCCAATGGATAGTTACAACAAAACAAATTGTGCTATAGTGCTGGAAGATGAGACCCCCAGGCCGGAAGGCACTCAACTAGCTACTGGGGAAGAGCTGAAGACTTTTCAGAGTAAAGCCAGCATTTATGATGTGGTTGGATCAAAGCCCTCGGGTCATCTGACTGCTGATGTAGCTGCGCATGAAATGAAAGTCAGAAGCTGTAAAGATGTCTTACGCATTGGAACATGGAACGTATGAAGCATGAACCCAAGGGAAGTTGGAAGTGGTCAAGAATGAAATGGAACGTGTACAACTTGATCTGTTGGGTGTCAGCGAACTGAAATGGACTGGCATCGGGCACTTTGTCAGATGATCACATGGTCTACTATGCTGGAAATGAAAGACAAAGAATAAATGGTGTTGCATTTATAATAAAGAAGAAACTTGCAAGAACTGTAATGAAATACAGTGCAGTCAGCGAACGCTTAATCTCTATTCATCTATGAGGAATGCCTATCAACACAACTATAATTCAAGTATATGCCCCAACAACAGCTGCAGAAGAGAATGAAATTGAAGAGTTCTATGAACAAGTACATGATGAAATTGACAGAACATGCAAACAGGATATCTTGATAGTCATGGGTGACTGGAATGCAAAAGTTGGCAACAAACAAGAAGGCAAAGTAGTTGGAAAATATGGACTTGGCAACAGAAATGAAGCTGGAGAAAGACTGATAGAATTCTGCACGACCAACAATCTATTCATTTCAAACACCTTCTTCCATCAGCACAAGCGGCGACTGTACACATGGACGTCACCCAATGGATTGTATAGAAATCAAATTGACTACATCTGTGGAAGTCAACGATGGAAAAGCTCTATAACATCAACAAAGACAAAACCTGGAGCTGACTGTGGTACAGATCATCAACTACTAGTATGCAAACTCAAGCTAAAGTTGAAAAAGAGCAAACCACTCATGAATGCAGCAAAATATGACCTTGAGAATATACCACTGGAATTTAAAGACTGCCTGCAAAATCGATTTGCTGCTTTAGATACAAATGACAGAGCTCCAGAAGAGTTATGGAATGACATCAAGAAGATTGTGTTGGAAGAAAGCGAGAAGTCTCTACAAAAGGTGAAAAAGCAAAAACGGCCAAAATGGATGACAGAAGAAACTCTGAAAATTGCCCAGAAACACAGAGAAGCTAAAGCCAGAGAAGAAAGAAAGACAATAACAGAACTCAACAGAGATTTCCAACCTGCAGCAAGACAGGACAAGGAAAAGTACTACAACGACACATGCAAGGAAATAGAAGCAGAAACTATTAGAGGAAGAGCAAGATCGGCTTTCCTAAAGCTACGAGAGTTAATGGAAACGTTTCAGCCTCGAATTGGAATGTTACAAGATGCTCAAGGTTCTATGTTGAATGATGCTGAGAAGATCAAGAAAAGGTGGAAGGAATATACAGAGTTTTTATATGATAAAGATCAAGTGGACCAACAGCCGTTTCAACCTGTACCTTATGATCGAGAACCATTGGTGATGAAAGAAGAAGTTGAAGCAGCATTGAAAGCCTTATCAAAGAACAAAGCACCAGGCATTGATAGCATTCCCATAGAAGTATTACAGCAATCTGATGCAGCTGTTACCGTACTTACAAGGCGCTGCCAAGAAATATGGAAGACAACATCATGGCCAACAGACTGGAAAAAATCTGTGTTTATACCAATACTAAAGAAAGGTGATCCAACTGACTATGGAAATTATCGCACAATCGCTCTGATCCCACATGCCAGCAAGATTCTACTGAAGATTATTCAAAAGAGACTACAACCATACCTGGAACAAGAACTCCCTGAAGTGCAAGCAGGGTTCAGGAAAGGGCGAGGAATGAGAGACATCATTGCAGATGTGAGATGGATCCTTGAAAAGACTAAAGAATACCAAAAGGATATCTATTTGTGCTTTATCGACTATAGCAAGGCTTTTGACTGTGTAAACCATGAGAAACTCTGGGCCACATGAAGAAGCATGGGTATACCAGAACACCTGATCGTACTCTTGCACAATCTGTACATTGATCAAGAAGCAACAGTTCGAACGGAACAAGGAGAAACAGAATGGTTTAAAATAAGCAAAGGTGTAAGACAAGGCTGCATACTTCCCCCCTACCTGTTTAATTTATATGCAGAACAAATCATCAGAGAAGCAGGATTGTATGAAGACAACAGAGGTGTGAAGATTGGTGGAAGACTCATCAACAACCTTCACATGCTGATGATGCCACATTACTGGCTGAAAGTGAAGATGATCTGAAACATTTGCTTCTCACAATCAAAGAACATAGTCTCAAAGCGGGCCTGCACCTTAATGTAAAGACGACAAAGGTCATAACAACTGGCATAATCAACAGGTTCATCGTTGAAGGAGAAGAAATTGAAATCGTGAACAACTTTAACCTACTTGGATCAACTGTCAATAAAGAAGCAACAAGCAGTCAAGAAATCAGATGACACATTGCACTTGGCAGAATGGCTATGAAAGACCTAGATAAGATTCTTAAGAGCAGAGATGTCTCTCTCCATACAAAGATTCGACTTGTTCAAGCCATGGTATTTTCAATAACATCATATGGATGTGAAAGCTGGACAGTGAAAAAGATAGACAGGAAGAAAATTGATGCCTTTGAATTATGGTGCTGGCGGTGAATACTGTGTATACCATGGACTTCCCGAAGAACAAACCAGTCAGTACTAGAGGAGATCAAACCTAAGCTTTCTTTAGAAGCTCAGATGACAAGACTTCGACTTTCATACTTTGGACACATCATGCGAAGAGAGAGATCATTAGAGAAAGACATCATGCTTGGCAAGATAGAAGGTCAACGCAAAAGAGGAAGGCCAGCAATGAGATGGATCGATACAGTAAGTACAATAGTGGGAGGAGTGGCCTAGTGGTTAGGACAAGGTACTTCAGGCCGGAGGGCCAGGGGTTCAAGTCCCACCTGGGGACAGCAATCTCAGGTCGGAGGGACTGGGATTTCTAGTCCTATAGGTACTCCTTGTGGTCTTGGGCAAGCCACTTAACCCTCCATTTCCCATGTTCCCTGTAAGTATTAGTGTATGTGTGTCATATCCCCTCGTGTTAAATACAGCTAAATAAATAAAATAAATAAATAAATAACAGCAGCTACGGGTACCAGTCTGTCAACAATGAGCCGCCTGACTCAAGACCGAACACAATTTAGGATAGCTATCCAGAGGGTCGCCATGAGTCGACTCCGACTCGACGGCACTTAACAATAACTTTACAACAGGTTTGTACAGTCCTCGGGGAGCTCAGGTAGGATGTCACTGAGGAACTTGTCTGTGTCAAAACCCTTAAATCTTCTTGTCGGTTTGGTTGCCTTCTGTGGTTCTTGTGTATGGGGGAGCTGAATTTTAAAATCTATGGTGTAGTGGTCTGACCAGGGTATTGGTGTTACTATGGGAGTGCTTATTCTGTTTTGTTCTATGAGGTTCTTAACTATGAAAATCAGGTCTGGGGTAATGTAGTACAACTATTAGATAAACTGAAGAGTAGCAAATCATCTGGGCCGGATGATATACATCCAAGGGTGTTGAAAGAACTGAAATATGAGATTGCAGACCTGCTATTAGTAATCTGTGAATTTTCATTAAAATAGTCTGTAATACCTGAAGATTGGAGGATGGCGAATGTAACACCAATTTTTAAAAAGGGTTCCAGGGGTGATCCGGGAAACTACAGACCGGTGAGCCTGACGTCAGTACCGGGAAAAATGGTAGAAACCGTCATAAAGAACAAAATTACTCAGCATGTAGATAGTCATGGCCTAATGGGAGACAGCCAACATGTCTTTAGACAAGGAAGATCTTGTCTTACTAATCTGTTATTTTTTTTGAAGGTGTGAATAAACAGATGGACAAAGGTGAGTCGGTTGATATAGTGTATCTGGACTTTCAGAAAGCCTTTGACAAGGTCCCTCATCAGAGACTTTTGGCAAAACTAAAGAGCCATGGGATAGGAGGCAGTGTACTATTGTGGATCAGGAACTGGTTAAAAGATAGAAAGCAGAGGGTTGGGCTAAATGGCCAATTTTCCCAATGGAGAAAGGTGAATAGTGGTGTACCCCAGGGATCTGTGCTGAGTCCGCTGCTTTTTAACATATTCATAAATAACCTGGAAAAGGGAATGAGTGAGGTTATCAAATTTGCAGATGACAAAACTATTTAAAGTTGTTAAAACCCAAGAGGATTGTGGAAAATTGCAAGAGGATCTTGATAAATTGGAAGACTGGGCATCAAAATGGCAGATGACATTTAATGTGAACAAGTGCAAAGTTATGCACCTACGGAAGAACAACCCAAACTATGGTTACAAGATGCGAGGTTCCACATTAAGAACCACCACCCAGGAAAAAGATTTAGGCGTCATTGTGGATAACATGTTAAAACCCTCAGCCCAGTGTGCAGCAGCAGCCAAGAGAACAAATAGAATGCTAGGTATCATAAGGAAAGAAATGGAAAATAAAAGATATTATAATGCCTCTATATCGTTCCATGGTGAGATTGCACCTTGAATATTGTGTGCAATTCTAGTCGCCGTATCTTAAAAAGGATATAGCGTGCTGAATTTACCCTTGAATCGATATGGACTGCTATAGTCAAGCTTGGGGAAGCGTTTGCTCCCCAAGTGGCAGCTGTGGCAGCACAGGTACAGGGACATACTGTTTTGCTCCAACAGCATACCCTGGAAATATCAGCATTGCAAACATCGGTTACAGAATTGCAACAGAAGGCTACTTGTTATTTGGAAGGTGTTTCATCGTCTCAGAAGGACATGGTGGCTTTAAAAACTCGAATTGAATTCCTGGAAAATAATTCCAGATATTGTAATTTACGTTGTATTAATTTTCCTAGAGTACCTAATATTTCATCTAAGGACATGTTTAAGAAGTATTTGTCAGAAGTACTTAGCGTTCCAGTTGACTCCCATCCCCCTATGCTTAAAGTATATTATTTACCATCTGGGAAGAAAGACCCTGGGGCTGGAGTTATTGAAGGGGTGAGTCAGGCAGATTTGTTAAACGTTTCAGCTCTGTTGGAGTCCTCGGTTGAGGAGGTGGTTTCTCCCTCTACATTGATTGTTGTATTTGCCTTGTCCTCTGATAGGGATTGGTTTTTACGAATGTTTTTTAGGAAACGTTCTGTCCAATTCTTTGGTTTAATTGTTAGGGTCTTCCCAGATCTTGCAAAGGAAACTCAAAAACGTAGGAAGGAGTTTCTTCTCCTTCGACCTGGGGTTTTGCTGTTGGGAGGGTTATATTTTTTAAAGTACCCCCGTAAATGTATGGTAAAAATTAATAATGCCTCCTATATTTTCTATGAACCGTCTCAGTTATTGAGCTTTCTAAATGCCCGACGGACTCCTAATGAGACCCCGGACGCCCTGCCTACTTTTTAGGTTTGATTGCTTTAATGCTCCCTTTCTTATGCTTCTCATTTGTTTGGTTATTTGTTATTTCCTACTTGGATCTTAGTGTGGTGGGCTATAGTAGGACTTGGAATTGTTTTTTCCTAGTATTATTTTCCTGTTAAAAATTTATTTATCAATGTTTTTCAGACCATTTGTTCTAATTTCCAGGAGTGGAGGAGTAGCCTAGTGGTTAGAACACTGGCTTGGTAACGAAGCAACCAGGGTTCAATTCCCACTAGCACTCCTTGTGGCCTTGGGCAAGTCACTTAACCCTCATTGCCTCGGAAGAAAGGCCTGGCAATCTACTTCCGGTTACACTGCCAAGAAAACCCAGGAGCTTCTGGGTCGCCCTGAGTCAGGACTGACTCGAAGGCACACATTGCATTTTTTTGTCCTAATTTCCATGAAGTTTGTGTAATTCTGCTTCTTTATGTAAAAATTAATAAAGATTAAATATAAAAAAAAAAAAAAGGATATAGCGTTATTAGAAATGGTTCAGAGAAGAGCCACCAAAATGGTAAAGGGGATGGAAGGATACTCCTATGAAGAAAGGCTAAAAGGATTAGGGCTGTTTAACCTGGAAAAGAGACGGCTGAGGGGAGATATGATAGAAGTCTATAAATTAATTAATGGAGTGGAACGGGTAAACGTAGATCGATTGTTTACTTTATCAGAATATAGAAAGACTAGGGGACATGCATTGAAGCTACAGGGTAAACTATTTAAGACTAATAAAGGAAAATATTTTTTCACTCAACGTGTAATCAAACTCTGGAATTTGTTAACGGAGGATGTAGTAAAGGCTGTTACTGTAGCTGGGTTTAAAAAAGGTTTGGACAAGTTCCTGGAGGAAAGGTCCATAAACCATTATTAAGAAGCGACCCAGGATATCAATGCTTGACCCAGTACAAGCATTGTGGAACCTGTGTCTTTTGGGGAAATTGCTAGGTACGTATGACCTAGATTGTCCACTGTTGGTAACAGGATACTGGGCTTGATGGACCTTGGTCTGACCCAGTATGGCATATCTTATGTTATGTTCTTATGGAGATGAAACCCTTCTATTCTCCCTCATAAACAGACTCATTCAAGGTATACAAAATGCACAACAAGGCTTCATTTTACTTTTCCTTGCCATCTCTGCAGCATTTGACACAGTAAACCATATCATCCTCCTTCAACGTCTACAATCCACCGGTATTCAAGACACCATACTAAAATGGTTTCAATCCTACTTAACTAATCGTCAACAACAAATTAAAATGGGTGACAACATCTCTACTCCCTACACTCTAAACCAGGGCATTCCTCAAGGTTCCACGCTCTCAGCTCAGCTTTTCAACAAAAAACCTCCATCCTCTATGTACACCCATCAAGTCTCACAGCCTATTCTACCATCTATATGCAAACGACATCATACTGTACATCCCCTTCGACACCAAATGTCCAAGTTACACGAAACTACAACACTGCTTCACCGAACTCTCTCACTGGCTTACTACAAATTACACAGGTACACTAAAAAATTTTTTTTTAAAACTGCCTCTAATGTTTTGATTGATTTTTACGTTTTTTGGTGCGCTGAATCCAAATCTGGTAACCAATTTGCTCCATCACGTACAGATTTTTTGCTACATTGGGTTAGCAGTTTGAGGTGAACGTTTCAGATTGAGTGCGATCGAGATAAAAGTTTCTTGGATGAATTCTTTATACTAATTGTTTAGTAGTTATTCAAATAAGAATAAAGAAAATTGTAACAAGGCAGCACATAAGAATAGAGTAATGTCAACAAAACACACTGTGATGGTAGCAAAATTGTCTGCACTTAAAACAGCCACATACATGTGCACAAACATTGAGCATATAAGAGCGAGGTTAGACACAAAGCAAAGAAATGTGCAAAAAATGTTGTACAGGTATGTATGTAAGAATAGAAAACGCAAACCGCACCATTGCAATACATGAAGACAAACACCCGATGGTATGAAAATAAAATTCTAATAAATGAGATCCGACACTGTGGTAATAACTAGCAAATTTTTATTTCAAAGTTTAGTAAAAACAAGATATTTGTCAACACAGTTTAGATTTTAAAGTCATTCTTGGGTCAATCAATCTCCTGGTGGGCCCGTTTCTTCTTCCCCAGAATGCTTCTCTTGGTGCGCTGCTTGGCGTATTTTTCATCTGGGGTTTCCCGCAGCAGCAACCAGCAGAAATCAGCCATCATAGTGGTGTTCCCTCTTCCTTGGTACCTTCTCTCTGCGTCCTTGATGTCCTGGTGAAACCTTTCACCTTGTTCTTCACTGTACGCCCCCAGGTTTTCGGGAAAGTAGTTCACATGGGAGTGCAAGAAATGGACTTTCAGGCTCATGTTACAGCCTTGTTCTTTGAAGGCATTGAGCATCCTGGCAACAATATCCTTATAGTTCTCATCCCGCCTGTTCCCCAAGAATTTGAGAACAACATCCTTGAAGGAAACCCAGGCTTCTTTTTCCTTCTCAGACATCGTTTCAGCGAATGCTCCATCTGAAATGAGTTTCCTTATATCAGGGCCAACAAACACTCCTTCCTTTAGCTTTGCTTCAGAAAGTCGGGGGAACTTTGAGCAAAGGTACCGAAAGCACTCACCATCTTTTGGAAGGGACTTGATGAATTGCTTAATGAGACCCAACTTAATGTGGAGAGGTGGTAATAGAATTTTATCACGAGGTACCAAGCTCTCATGAAGAACATTTTTCTCACCGGGTCTCAAATACTCCCGAATTGGCCAGTCTTTTTTCCCCCAGTGTAGGTCGCGGGCCCGGCTATCCCACAAGCAAAGAAAGCAGGGATATTTGGTGAAACTGGATTGCTGCCCTAATAGCATGGATAGAATTTTAAAGTCTCCACAAATCATCCACTTATGCTCATCATAACGAATCTTCTGAAGAATCAGGGCCAAATTCTCGTATTTTTCTTGGAGAATAACAGAGTGAGCAATAGGAACTGAAGCGAATGTGTTGCCATTATGAAGAAGAACACTTTTTATGCTGTCTTTTGACGAATCAATGAACAGCCGCCATTCAGCAGGATCATACTTGAGTTTAAACTTTTCCATCACTCCGTATATATCGTTGCAAAATACCAAATCTTCCTCTTTGCTGAAATACTTCAAAAATTGTGTCTCGCGGTTGCGGTACCAATAAAAAGTTGTTCCTGGTGACAATAGATTTTTCTGTTTAAGCCGAGAACCTAGCAGTTGGGCAGCATCTTTTGGGAGTCCTAAATCCCGGACTAAATCATTCAATTCAGCTTGAGAGAAAAGTTCAGGTTTCGGATGTGGTTCAGTTTCAAACTCGGAAGTACTGGACTCATCGGGAAAAGCCATCTGATGAGTCTCATCATGATCAGAACCGTCCACACAAATATGATCCAAAGATTTTGGTGGTTCAGGCACAGGTACTTCGTTGCTATGAGGCATAGGCCTAATTGCTGAGGGAAGGTTGGAGTAACTTATTACGTTCTTATTTTTTAAGTTGTATCCCTTCACAATGCAAGAGCAAAAATAGCAGTCACTGCTGTGGTCTCTTTGTTCACGCCACATCATAGGTATTCCGAAACGAAATGCTTGTTTTTTACCTTTCATCCATAAGCGTAGATCTTCCTCACATGTCTTGCACACTTTGTGAGGAGCCCACGGTTTGTCTTGATCGCCTAACTTCAAACCGAAATAGGCGAAATATACTTTTTAAATAAATGCAGAAATGTTCCTCTGCCGCTTTTTCACGGTATATTCCCCACAAATAAAACAAAAACTGTCCGGAGAGTTGACGCAACCTCTGGCTCTGTGAGCCATCACAAATACACAGCACTGCAAACTACAACTGTAGTGAACCACTTCGGAATAAAGCTGGATTACGACTGAGCAAACAAAAGGTAATAATGAACTTGCAAGAAACTGAAATTTGACAGGAACGTTCATGTCGCAACCACCGTGTTTGAGCGAGCGGCGAAACGAGGCGAGGCGAACAGGAAAGAACATGCGCCAGCGCGAGTACTGGATTTAGCCCCCCGCCTCCCAATTGTCCTGTTAATGTATAAAATGAATACAAAACACTCTAAAATATCATGAGGGAGTGTTTCTAGTTAGTTAACCATTACAACCTCTATTTTGGGCCAAGAAAATAAACTGCAGTCGGCTAAAAAGAAATTATGTGAACATTCCTTATATGGGTAAGAAATCTAATTTTGCAAGAAAACGTGACGTGATGGAACATTTTGGCTATTTTTCCTGGATTCAGCACCCCAAAATCTATAGGAATCAGTTGCAAAACTGGAGGCAGTTTTTTGGTAGTGTACCTGTGTTATCTGTCCATCAACTACAGGAAAATAGAGGCACTGTTCATCACCAAAGACAACACATACTCACTAACTACCAACCTCTATCACTCTAAATAACATCCAAATCAAGGTACAACCAGAAGTGAAATATTTCGGTATCACTCTGGACCAAAACCTTGCTTTCAAACAACAGTTGAAGAATACCGCAAAAGTGATTTACTACAAAATCTGTACTGTACAACGTCTTTGCACAGTCCTGAGCCCCTCCGACATCAGATCAGCACTTCAAGCAATAATTCTTCCACTCTTCAACTATTGGAACTCCATATATCAAGGACTACCACAATCAACATTCTCCCATTGAGCTCAGCTCTTCACAAAACAGCACATACACTATTAGTAGTCCCAAAACATGAACACATTACACCCATCCTTAAACCACTTCACTGGCTTCCGCTGAACAGGCGCATCAACTACAAGACCATCATAATGACCCACAAAGTTTTAAATGGACACTCCTCTCTTCATCTCCAAACACTCCTCCATACATTCAAATTCATACGAGCCAGCCGACAAACCAACAGGAATGCACTGATCACCCCCCACACACAAGCAAAGAGCATCCAGCACACATGCACAAGAGCTTTCGAACTTTATGCACCAACCCTCTAAAACTCTGTACCCAACAGGCTCCAAAGTACCACAGAACTCCTCACATTCCGCAAACAGCTGAATACTCACCTTTTCCTTGAACACTTTTGGACCTTTGACATAGACAAACTTAATCAAAACACACTCACATGCTTCTTTGTAATCACAATCACAGAAATAGCTCTCATCCATTATATACCATACACTCAGGGCTCGATTCTGTCCTGGATGTCCAGGCCCTCTGTGTGCCAGGTTGGAACCGAACACACAGAGGTAGATGGAATTCTGATACTGCGGGGCACGTCTAGCCCCGTGGGATCAAAATCGCGTCCAGGCCTGTATGTGCAGGCTGGGACCCCAATTCTGGTCAGCCTGCACCTACAGGCCTAACCCGGCTAACTCAGTCAAGGCTCCTGAATGGAGCCGTGGTGCCATGGTGTCTGGTTGCCATGGCAGTGCAGCTCCATTCAGGAGCCGTGATCCCCTGGTCACCGGAAAAGAATCTTCATTCCCCGCAGCCCGACCCCTGATCTGGCCTCCCAAGGACAGGGAAGTGCTGCGGGGAATCTCCTCTACCCCATCCTGCCTTTGCTGCGCCTGCCATCTCCCACTAACTAGGGGAACTTATTCCACCTCAGAGGTGTGGAATAAGTTCCCCGTTCAGCCCACTGGTCCCCGACATACAGGGCCGACATTGGACATGGCCCTGTTCATCCGGGGCCATGGACCACCCACTGCCTGCCCAAACTCCATCCGTCAACATCCCTTTCCCGCCTCTGTCTAACCTCCCCATAGGAAGTTAGTCGCGGTCAGCAGAGGGGCTGAATAGTGGGGATGGATGTCCCAACAGGACGTCCATCCCCACTATTCGCGCCTCGGAATGACCCTGTTGATATATATAAGTTAAGTTTACTGTACATATGTTTAATGTTCTATGTTTTTGATGTATCCTTTAAGTTGATTGTAAACCGCTTTGACCCGGTGAAAAGCGGTATAAAAAGCACAGCTAAATAAATAAATATATGTACTCAGGATTAATATGCAGAAATATTTCTTTACAGAAAAAGTGGTAGATGCGTGGAATAGTCTCACGGTGGAGGTAGTAGCGGTGAGGACAGTATCTGAAGTCAAGAAAGCATGGGACAAACATAGAAGATCTAGAAGATCTATAAAGGAGAAAAAGGGACTATAATAGTTGGTATGAAGGGCAGACTAGATTGGCCATATGGTATTTTTCTGCCATCATGTTTCTATGTTTCTTCTATTCTGATTCCTGATGGCCTTTCCTTGGTGTTCATCCAAAAGTGGCCCTGAGTAATCACAATTAGAATATGAGAAGACAGAAAATGATAGATCCCAGTGCTGGTCAAATCAGAGGTCCATTGAGCATAGCATCTTACTCTGAGCATGATTAATTCAGGGCACAGCAGATTCCGAGAGTCGATGCATTCCTTGTTTCTCACTCCCGGAGAAGTGATAGCTTCTTCAAGTCTAAGGTATCACCTTATATTGTTTTTTGCTTGTTTTATTTGCATTTATCAAACGTATTTTGAGTATCTACCTCGTACCTCTATGAATATTTTAATTGTATATTTGCAGATAGCTGATCTCAAGCCCTACTTAATTTGCATATTTTGATTACTATGTTTGCAGGTCTCATAGACTGAACTGAGAACTACAGTAATAGTGTAACATAGTCTTATGTAAGCCTTGACTTATTTTTCTATTACACTAATGAAGTGTGATATAGAAAGGAGTTGGGCAAGTTTTGCTGAAATCCTGTAGTTTGTATAAAAATGTGAAATATGTAGATGGTAGAAAGGGCACAAAATGAGTGCCAATTATCTTTGTGCTAATGCCTAAAATATGCATTCAAATTGGTACCCTCTGCTATTCTAGAGCCAAGCTGCTGAATTTTGACAATTCCTTGTATGATTCTTTTAGAAACTAAATGTAGGCTAGGGCTCGTTATCAAATCAACAGATTCTAAAAATAATGAACTGCAATGCAGCAGTGAAAGAAATGATTGCTTCCTGATATGATAGCTTCAGTAGGTATTTTATTTTAAGCCACAAACTCATGACATGAAGTGATGCTAATTTTTAAAAACTTAATCCTAGACGACAGCACAGCATGTGACATAAGTGTAATTATATAGCAGATATGTGGCCAGTCCATATGTGGTGTATATAGTTATGGTCTAGGACTTCTTACATATTGCTGCTAGTGCGATCTCCCTCTGCCAGTTAGTCAACTGTACCTGTACTCCTCTGGTGTTGGTATAGTTGATTGTGACTGTGGGAGAGAGGCGAGGAGGAGCAGGGAATGATGGAAGTCTATGGTGCCAGCTCTGCTGTGAGGACTGCACCACTGCTAATATGAGCCATACTGGATGAGAAATGCAGGAGAGACAGAAGGGAACAGAAGACAGAAAAAGAAAGAAGAAAACAAAGGTTAGCTAGAATAGAAAGGGAAAGTTGTAGGAAAGAGAGGATTGTGGTGAAGGAGGCCGGAATCGGGATAGAAGGAAGTTTGGGAAGAGTAGCAGGAAGGAAGGAGGGTAAAAGCAGGTAATGTTGTTGTTGAGTGCCGTCGAGTTGGTGTTTGGACAAATTCCTGAAGGAAAAGTCCATAAACCGTTATGAAGGTAGACCGAGAGAAACCACGCTTATCTATATCTAGAATGGAACTGGCTGCTTATGACTTGGATTGACCATCATTGGAAACAAGACACTGGGCTTGTTGGACCTTTGGTCTAACCCAGTATAACAGTTCTTATGCTCTTTTGGAAGTGATCATGAGTGCTGAGAGTCTCCACAGAGGAGTATGGAGTAGTATGGAAGGGGACACTGTTAAGTGGTGGAGATGTGGGAGGAGATGGTCTTGAAGGACAACTAAAAGGATTGCTATAGCTGGAGAAAGATGTGCACTTATGAGTATTTATCTTCTGGAATATACTCTAAATCTTGGGGGGAAAAAGGAAATTCTTTGGGTTAAAGCTGATAAAGCTGTGTATTTTAGAATTCAGTGTTTTTGCTGAGTCAGTCAGTTCTTTGTATCACCAGAAGGCTTTTCATTTAAATCAAAGCAGAGTATAGTTTAACATAGAAAGCAAAATAGAGTAAATAGTCTCTAAGTAGAAAGAAATACATTTGTTTTTAGAGAGCTTTTCATTTAAATCAAATCAGAGTATAGCTTAGCATACAAGTAGAATTAATAGTCCCTGAATAGAAAGAAATAAACTTGTCTCTAGTGACCTTTACAAAGAGGCTTTCCAGTTAGGAGGCAAAAGATCTGTAAAGTTATCTTAAATAGGTGGTAAAGCCAAGTGGCAAATCAAAGGGGCAATTTGAAAGGTCCCTATCAAACCAAGCCCAGCCTTTAAGTAATTCTTCCCTTTCTCTCTATCCCTTCAGTGTACAGCATCTTTTCCCATCTGTTCTCCCCATTCAGTATCTCCCCCATCCAGTACCTCCTCCTCTTTTCTGAATTTATCTCCACATGTCCAGCATCTCCTCTCTCTTTCTCCCTTATCACATTCCCATGTCCATCATCGCCTCAATTTCCTCCTCTATTTCCCGTCATGTCCATCATCCCTCTCTGTCTCCCTATGGACCCCTCCCATGTCCAGTATCCCCCATCTTCTTCTGGACTATTTCCATGACAAGAATCGTCCATCCATCTTTCGATGGCCCACTTCCACATCCAGCATTTCCTTCCATCTGTCCCGCCTGCTCCCACCTCTGTGTCCAGCATCCTCCTCCATCTCCCTATGGTCTCCTTCTGTGTCCAGCATCCTCCCTCCAACTTCCCAAGGCCCTTTCCATGTCCAGCATCCTTCCCCCATCTCCCTATGGCTTCCGCCCATGTCCAGCATCCCTCTCTCTCTCGCCCCTTCCCCTGTCAGCATCCTCCCACCATCTCCCTATTGTCCCCTTCCATCTCCAGCATCTTCCATCTCCCTATGGCCCCCTCCTGAGTCCATCATCCACCCATCTCTCTATAGAAATCTCCCATGTCCAGCATCTCCTATCTCCCTAAGGCCCCTTCCATGTCCAACATCCCCATCTTCCTCTGATCCCCTCCAATGCCAGTCAGCATCCTGCGCCCCCCATCTCCCTATGACTTCCTCCATCACCTATGGCTGCCTTCAATGGTCAACAGCCCCCTTAATCTGAGCCCTGTATCCAGCATCCCTCCACCCATTCTTCTTTCCTCCCTGTGTCTAGCATCTCCCCGACCGCCCCACGCAATGGCTTGCCATGTCCATTATGCTTCCTCCCTTCCCCTCGCTACTACTAGGTCTGCAGAGGTGACGGTGATAGTCTGAAATGAAATATTAAGCACCGGATCTTTCAGAAACTTTTATGCTTCCAAAGCCCTGCAAGTCCCACCTCCCTCTGATGCAAAATGTGTGTATCAGAGGGGACTGGTACCTGCAGGGCCTCGGAATACATGAGTTTCTGAAAGAGCATACGCTTAGGCTTTAACTTCTTGCTACTGCTTCTCCCGATGTTGGTAGCAAGAAGCTAAATCCCAAGTGCAGGATCTTTTGGAGGCCCTTGTGCTTCTGAGGTCCTGCTAGTCCCGCTTCCTTCTAATACACACTTTTTGCATCAGAGGGAGGCGGGACCTGCAGGCTTCAGATGTGTGCGAGTCTCTGAAAGACCCCGCACGTAAGAGTTAATTTCATGTTGCCACCACCACCGCAGATCTCGGAAAAACGGTGGTGACGGTAGCAGCGGTGAAAGGGGAGGTGGCAGTGCCACCACAGACCTGTCTTGGCACCTCTGTCCCCACTATTGCAATTGGGGACAGGAAGCTGTGAAAGCGTAGGAGTCGGGGACATAACCCTAAAATCAGATACAATCCCTGAAAATTGGGGACATCTGGTAACCCTGTACACCTGTACACACAAGCCCTCATCTCCATTCTACGTACATACATGCACACAGCCTTCATACACACTCACACCTACCACTTCCATATCCACCCTCACCCTTACCCCTCAGACACACACACCCCTCAGACACACACACCCCCATCGCCCTCACATCCCCTACCCTACTCCTTCCTCCACCCCTTATACACCCCTCAACCCCTCCCCCCTTTCTCACATCCACCCCCTCAGACATACAGACATGTGTACTCACCCACCTACACTTACACTCTCCAGACAGCAGGGGCGGCCCCAAGGCTGGCACAATGTAGTGGTTGCTTTAGGCAAAGGTTCAGCTGTATGCTCCCACCACCCTAGAGATTTTGATAATTAAACTCAGCAGTCATAATCATCTCAACACTACCCTTCCAACATCAATCCTGCAAAAATGTGTAACTGGACATCATACTCTTAAATATTAAACTTTGCTTTTTATATATGTGTGTGCCTGCTCTTCTTACAAGTAAAAGAATGTGCTCAGAGGAGGTCCGAGGGTTTTTGCCGCACCGCCCGAGGACTGCGCCGTCATCTGGCCCGCCATGCTGCTCCCCCTGTGCTGACATGGCAGTGGCTGAACTGCCGCTTCAACGCTGCATCGGGCCTTAAAGTGCCCATGCGCATGCATGCTCATGGCCTGCCGCTCTTGCCCCCCTTTCTCGGAGGTGGCAGGAGTGGCAGGATGGAACTGCAGCACGTATGTGGGTATTTTAAAGCCCGCCACGGCACTGAAGTGGCAGTTCAGTTGCTGCTTCCTGGTTGGGTAATAGTGATGACACCCACCAGGGTCTGCTGCCCTGAATGTGGGGATGACGCTTTGAGTTTGTATGGCTATCAGAATCACCTGCTTTGCTTTGACTTCTGCTGCCACCCCTGAGAAGCTGCTGCCTTAGGTAGCCACCTAGTCTTGCCGAAGAGATGAGCTGGACCTACCAGACAGACGCAAATGTAGAATATACACAATAGCAGTCAACTGTATGTCTCATATGGCTCCCCATGCACACAGCCACACACCCTGACAGTTGCGGCTGCCGCCACACTTTTGCATGGCTCTTCCCTCCAACTCCTCTGCACAGAAATACGTAAGCTATAAGGAGGAAATTTTGTAAGGGTCGCTTAGTTTAACATGCGTTGTCACACGTGTGTTTTGTGCTGATATTTTAAAGTAAAGTATATGCATACTTTATAATATAGGGGCATAAAGTAGTAAGATATATGCACCAAATCTAGCTGTCTTCTTTATGTGTTTGTAAAGCGCTGCGTACGCCTTGTAGCGCTATATAAATGATTAATAGTAACAGTAGTAGCGGCTTGACAATGTTCACCAACCCTACACTTGGTGGAAATGTCTGTGCCTAGATTTGTAGAAAACACATAAGTGATGCACACCCGCTGAGGGTGCGTAACTTTATTTGACGTGTTATAAAATGACCTAAATGTTGAACTTGACGTCTTTTTACTAGTTTTTTTCCACACCAAACACACACAAACACACACACACACACACACACACACACACACACACACACACACACTCACTCACTCACTCACTCTCTCAACCCTGTTTATATGATATAAGAACATAAGAGATGCCATATTGGGTCAGACCAAGGTCCATCAAGCCCAGTATCCTGTTTCCAACAGTGGCCAATCTAGGTCATACGTACCTAGCAGTTTCCCCAAAAGACAGAGGATTGGAAAGAATAAGGGAGGAGGA
This sequence comes from Ichthyophis bannanicus, assembly GCA_033557465.1. Classification (NCBI taxonomy): domain Eukaryota; kingdom Metazoa; phylum Chordata; class Amphibia; order Gymnophiona; family Ichthyophiidae; genus Ichthyophis; species Ichthyophis bannanicus. The sequence continues at coordinate 121,180,564 of CM066050.1, read as the reverse complement.
TAGCACACCCAAGAGCAAACAGGGCATAAAGTGGCGGAATTCCCTATTCCTTATCTTTTTTTCTTTCAACCCTCTGAAGACAGGCAATCAATGGCATATTATAATCAATTAGATATCTCAAACAAAAACACATATCTACATTCTTTCTACTTACTATTAGGCTTGGCCAGATCCACCTAGGAATACCTGATTTTTGGCATCTAACTAAAGAGAGCTTATCAGGGTTTTAGTACTGCAAAGCTGTCCCATTGCGAAGCTCTTCATCCTATTAAACCAATACCGTATTAGGGATTTCAAGACATAAAACTCGACATAAAACTCATGAAATCTGATGAAATAATGGGTCACCTTAAATCCCAAACTGGTGATCTAATAGAAAAGAAATAGCAGAACAAGGAGGAGAAAAGTCTCTGAAAATAGACTATTTTCAGGCATAGCAATGACATTTACAAGAAAGCTAATCAAACCTTTATTACATAAATTAAATTTTCATATTAAATGCTGGTCACTTAGTGTGATTTATCTCAATTAATTAATCTCTGCTTCTAAGTGGGCAGTGGATGACAGATTATTTGCTCTGCCTGTTCACCCATTCCTTATCTGCTTTTTATAACTCTGCTACAACATTAGCCTGTGTCTCATTCATGGGCTTTACTGAATTAATTTATCCCAAGTCTAAAACGGTTATCCACCCAAGATGTTTCTTAATATTTCTTAATAGTTGGAAATATGTGTGGCTAAATTAATAACCTATCGACAGCAAAAGGAAATATGGATATTACAAAAATAATGTGCTGTAAATACAGTGAGTGACTTACATCTCAAGAGGAGAGCTGAATACTGATGAATGTGTAGGATATTTCTGAAATTTCTAATCACTGAATGATGTATCCCATTCTACTCCAGCCCATATAGGAAATATATATCCCAGTTCTGTTTGCCTTATGTACGCTAGAATAGTCATTAGAAAACCCCACACTCATAAAACCACACAAAAGAAAATAAGGTGTGCCATACTGGGCCAGAATGGGAATATCTTAGGTAAAGGTCCATTGAGCCAGCATCCTGTCTTTGACAGTGGTCAGTCCAGAAAGAACAGATCCACTCCTTGTTGCTTCATCCTAGAGATAAGCACTGGATTTCCAAGATCTACATGGCTAATGGCGGTGAAGAGCATTTCCTTCAGGAAAAGTCCTTTTTAAAATATTCTATCTTCAATTTACAAATTCCACAGCTTGATTGTATGCTCAGCGAAAAAAACAAAACCCTCGCTTGTTTTAAATGTGCTACCTATTAGTTTCATGGATCTGCCCTTGTCTTAATACTATTTGAAAGGATAAACAGCTGTTCTTTATTTTCCCTTTCCACCCCACTCATGATTAGATAACCTCTCAGCAGTCTCTTCTCCATGCTAAAGAGCCCAGCCCAATTATCCTTTCCTCATAGAGCAACCGTTCCATTGCCTTTATCATTTTTGTTGTCCTTCTTTATTTTTTCTATCTCTGCTATATCATTTTTTGAGATGGGATGAGCAGGACTCACATAGGGTTACCAGAGTTTTGGCAGGCAAAGCTGGGATATTTATCCAAAGGGGGGGGGGGGGAGGGAGAGGAAGGGACACCTGAGTTGGGTTTGAGCAACAAGGCGTGGGGAAGGGAAGAAGAGTGATTACCCCACATCCATCCGATGACAGCAACAATATCTCTTCCAAGCAGAGAAAATCGACAGAGAAATAGAAAGAGTAATGCATTTCCCCCGTACCGTGCAAAATCTAAAGATATGGATGTAAATTGTAAACGCTGACATATTTCTCTAGCTTCCCAACCCCCAGTAAGAGCTCTCAGTTCTCTCTCCATCCATTTGTTTCTCAAAGCCCTCCTCTAGGTATAAACGTTTCCATAGTTCTCTCTCAACCTTCCCATACAGACACCCATAGCTCTTTCTCACACCAACTCCCAGCATACATCCCCCCAGCTCTCTCTCAGTCTACCCCTGCACACCCCACCCTAACTCTCTCTCTCTCTCTCTCTCAATCTCTTGCACTACAATTGTTCTTTCTCAACTCTCAGCACTTACATCACCATAGCTCTCTCTCAAACCCACTCTCCTGGCATATACCAGTCCCCCTGAAACATCTCCCCAGCTTTCTCTCACCTCCCCACTTCATGCACCTCCCTTCCTCTCATTTTCCCTTCTCCAGTGCATACACATCCAGCAATCTGCATGCGACCCAATATGCTTAGATCTGTAAGTGCTGTGACCACGTGAAGCCACAACTAAGGCAGCAGGAAAAATGGAGAAGCCTAAGATAGCCATGACTAACCTCACCCACCCTGCATGAAAACCACTAGGTGGCATCCACAGTCCTCCTCCCATCACTGTATGTATTGTGTTGGGGGGGGGGGGATCGGAATGCATTGGCCATTCATTTCTGAATGATTTCAAGCATTCTATTTGATTTCTTTGCCACCACTATACATTGAGCTTAATATTTCAACATTCCATTCTAAGTGACTCCAAGATCCTTTTCCTGGAGAGTGACTCCTAATATTGAACCCAATGTTTTGCACCTATTGTTACGACTATTTTTCTCTCAGGAGGAATGTCTCCAAATGGGTTAGTTTTGTGTATACTATGACAGCAGTGAACCTCACTGCTAAGCCATGGTATGTGGAATATTTATTTATTTATTTTAAAGATTTTATGTTGTTGTTGTTAAGTGCCGTTGAGTCGGAGTCGACTCATGGCGACCCTCTGGATAGCTATCCTAAATTGTGTTCGGTCTTCAGTCAGGCGGCTCATTGTTGACAGACTGGTACCCGTAGCTGCTGTTATTGTAGCAATCCATCTCATTGCTGGCCTTCCTCTTTTGCGTTGACCTTCTATCTTGCCAAGCATGATGTCTTTCTCTAATGATCTCTCTCTTCGCATGATGTGTCCGAAGTATGAAAGTTGAAGTCTTGTCATCTGAGCTTCTAAGGAAAGCTTAGGTTTGATCTCTTCTAGTACCGACTGGTTTGTTCTTCGGGAAGTCCATGGTATACACAGTATTCGCCGCCAGCACCATAATTCAAAGGCATCAATTTTCTTCCTGTCTGTCTTTTTCACTGTCCAGCTTTCACATCCATATGATGTTATTGAAAATACCATGGCTTGAACAAGTCGAATCTTTGTATGGAGAGAGACATCTCTGCTCTTGAGAATCTTATCTAGGTCTTTCATAGCCATTCTGCCAAGAGCAATGCGTCGTCTGATTTCTTGACTGCTTGTTGCTTCTTTATTGATAGTTGATCCAAGTAGGTTAAAGTTGTTCACGATTTCAATTTCTTCTCCTTCAACGATGAACCTGTTGATTATGCCAGTTGTCATGATCTTTGTCTTCTTTACATTAAGGTGCAGGCCCATTTTGAGACTATGTTCTTTGATTGTGAGAAGCAAATGTTTCAGATCATCTTCACTTTCAGCCAGTAATGTGGTATCATCAGCATAGCGAAGGTTGTTGATGAGTCTTCCACCAATCTTCACACCTCTGTTGTCTTCATACAGTCCTGCTTCTCTGATGATTTGTTCTGCATATAAATTAAACAGGTAGGGGGAAAGTATGCAGCCTTGTCTTACACCTTTGCTTATTTTAAACCATTCTGTTTCTCCTTGTTCCGTTCGAACTGTTGCTTCTTGATCAATGTACAGATTACGCAAGAGAACGATCAGGTGTTCTGGTATACCCATGCTTCTTAATGTGGCCCAGAGTTTCTCATGGTTTACACAGTCAAAAGCCTTGCTATAGTCGATAAAGCACAAATAGATATCCTTTTGGTATTCTTTAGTCTTTTCAAGGATCCATCTCACATCCGCAATGATGTCTCTCGTTCCTCGCCCTTTCCTGAACCCTGCTTGCACTTCAGGTAGTTCTTGTTCTAGGTATGGCTGTAGTCTCTTTTGAATAATCTTCAGTAGAATCTTGCTGGCATGTGGGATCAGAGCGATTGTGCGATAATTTCCACAGTCAGTTGGATCACCTTTCTTTAGTATTGGTATAAACACAGATCTTTTCCAGTCAGTTGGCCATGATGTTGTCTTCCATATTTCTTGGCAGAGCCTTGTAAGTACGGTAACAGCTGCATCAGATTGCTGCAATACTTCTATGGGAATGCTATCAATGCCTGGTGCTTTGTTCTTTGATAAGGCTTTCAATGCTGCTTCAACTTCTTCTTTCATCACCAATGGTTCCTGATCATAAGGTATAGGTTGAAACGGCTGTTGGTCCACTTGATCTTTATCATATAAAAACTCTGTATATTCCTTCCACCTTTTCTTGATCTTCTCAGCATCATTCAACATAGAACCTTGAGCATCTTGTAACATTCCAATTCGAGGCTGGAACTTTTTCTTTAACTCTCGCAGCTTTAGGAAAGCCGATCTTGTTCTTCCTCTAATAGTTTCTGCTTCTATTTCCTTGCAAGTGTCATTGTAGTACTTTTCCTTGTCCTGTCTTGCTGCACGTTGGAAATCTCTGTTGAGTTCTGCAATTGTCTTTCTTTCTCCTTTGGCTTTAGCTTCTCTGCGTTTCTGGGCAATTTTCAGAGTTTCTTCCGTCATCCATTTTGGCCGTTTTTGCTTTTTCACCTTTTGTAGAGACTTCTCGCTTTCTTCCAGCACAACCTTCTTGATGTCATTCCATAACTCTTCCGGAGCTCTGTCATTTGTATCTAAGGCAGCAAATCGATTTTGCAGGCAGTCTTTAAATTCCAGTGGTATATTCTCAAGGTCATATTTTGGTGCATTCATGAGTGGTTTGCTCTTTTTCAACTTTAGCTTGAGTTTGCATACTAGTAGTTGATGATCTGTACCACAGTCAGCTCCAGGTTTTGTCTTTGTTGATGTTACAGAGCTTTTCCATCGTTGACTTCCACAGATGTAGTCAATTTGATTTTTATACAATCCATTGGGTGAAGTCCATGTGTACAGTCGTCGCTTGTGTTGCTGAAAGAAGGTGTTTGAGATGAATAGATCATTGGTCTTGCAGAATTCTATCAATCTTTCTCCAGCTTCATTTCTGTTGCCAAGTCCATATTTTCCAACTACTTTGCCTTCTTCTTTGTTGCCAACCTTTGCGTTCCAGTCACCCATGACTATCAGGATATCCTGTTTGCATGTTCTGTCAATTTCAGCTTGTACTTGTTCATAGAACTCTTCAATTTCATTCTCTTCTGCAGCTGTTGTTGGGGCATATACTTGAATTATAGTTGTGTTGATAGGCAATCCTCGTAGACGAATAGAGATTAAGCGTTCGCTGACTGCATTGTATTTCATTACAGTTCTTGCAAGTTTCTTCTTTATTATAAATGCAACACCATTTCTTCTTTGTCTTTCATTTCCAGCATAGTAGACCATGTGATCATCTGATGCAAAGTGCCCGATGCCAGTCCATTTCAGTTCGCTGACACCCAACAGATCAAGTTGTACACGTTCCATTTCATTCTTGACCACTTCCAACTTCCCTTGGTTCATGCTTCGTACGTTCCATGTTCCAATGTGTAAGACATCTTTACAGCTTCTGACTCTCATTTCATGCGCAGCTACATCAGCAGTCAGACTTCCCGAAGGCTTTGATCCAACCACATCATAAATGCTGGCTTTACTCTGAAAAGTCTTCAGCTCTTCCCCAGTAGCTAGTTGAGTGCCTTCCGACCTGGGAGTCTCATCTTCCAGCACCATAGCACAATTTGTTTTGTTGTAACTATCCATTGGGTTTTCATGGCAAGATACAGAAGTAGATTGCCGGGCCTTCCTTCCGCGCAGTTTAAGTTTGGTGTTGTTGCCGTTGTCACAGAAATGTGATCCTCCGCCGTCAACACTATCCCATTCTGCTGCTGCCCAGATGGGTGGTTTGTCTTCGTCTGGCACCTCAGCTGAGACCTGTCCATCTTGGGAGACCCTGCCAGTAGTTAAACTACCGATAGTTTAGCTCTCAGCATCACTGATGCACACAAGCCCTCACAGCACGACAAGCTGCAAACCAAGTGAGAGAAAGATTTTATATACCACCTTTATAACAGAAGATTATACAAAATGGTTTAGTATTCTGGTGTTATTCTACTTTACCACTATGTCCGGTTTCCTTGCATCCAGCTTTTTATCAGTCAGAATGGGAATGTCCTAGGTGATCATAACTCCTTTATTCTCAATAACTCTCTTAGGGTTGTGATCATGGTGCTTTTGCCTCTTTATTGTGCTTTTAGATATTTTCTGTCATTAAAACTTGCAGCCAGCTATGAGATCAGTAACCATTTCTGGCTCTTTCTTACAGAATCTACATGTCTGTTTATCAGTTTTTTCTATATTTTCTCTGAACCATCTCATCTGTAATCCACTGTCCTGGAAAACGAGGTTACTTACCTGTAACGGGAGTTCTCCGTGGACAGCAGGATAAGTCAGCCACACTTGGTGACGTCCTCCGGGCGGAGCCAAGCATACGGAAGTGCTCTCTAGAGCTCAGAAAGGTGAGCCTTTCTGAGCCCACCCAGGTAGCCCATCCTACCGGTCCGCCCCCTGGTCCAGCCAGTGTGTTCCTAGCTAGCCAAATCTCAGACAGGGAGCGGATGCCGAGGCTGATCTCCTCCAGGGGAGGTGGGTAGGGATTGTGTGGCTGACTTATCCTGCTGTCCACGGAGAACTCCCGTTACAGGTAAGTAACCTCGTTTTCTCCATGGACCAGCAGGATTGCGTCAGCCACACTTGGTGCCTCCCTAGCTGGAGAATGCTGAGGAGGAGGAGGAAGCCTACTATATCGTTAAGGATGGGAGACATGTAGATTAGTGCAACAATCTTTAATACAGTGACATAGGTGAACGTGTAACAGCATCACAAACTGTAATTAGTGCAATAACATGTCTGTGCAACAACACAATAACTAGTGCAAAGGCAATAACTAGTGCAATACAGTGTTTGTGCAATAGGTGAAGGCTTTAGGTAGCATTCCTCACGTCCATTGCAGTGGAGAGAACGGCAGTTCCGAGGGCACAATCTTCAAGGGTTCTGAGGTCGAGGCAGTAGTGCCTTTGGAACGTGAGAGGTGAGGTCCAGGTGGCCGCTCTACAGACGTCCACCAGAGGAACGGAACGAAGATTGGCAATTGTGGTGGCCATGGCCCTTAAGTTGTGGGGGCCCACTCTTGGCAGGTTCTGCGTCCCTGTAGGGTTGAGGCAGAGGGAAACGCAGGAGGCGACCCAGTGCGCAAGGGTCCTCTTAGTGACAGGCCGGCCTGGCCGGGTTGCGTCGAAGGATACGAACAGTTGTTCGCCTTTGCGAATAGGTTCAGTGCGGAGCAGGTATATCCGGAGAGCCCGGAGACAGTCTAGCGTGTGCAGGCGGCTCTCTTCTTTGGAGGCATGGGGTTCTGGGAAGAAAGCCGGAAGCTCAATGGATTGGTTCACGTGGAAAGCAGATGCAACTTTGGGTACGAACTTCGGGTTGGTCCTCAAGGAAGCTCTATCATGGAGTAGTTGTGTGTAGGGTGGGTGTGCCACCAATGCTTGCAGCTCGCTGATTCTTCGTGCAGATGTTATGGCCACGAGAAACAGGGTTTTCCATGAGACGTACTTCATTTCGGCCGACTGCAGCGGCTCAAAGGGTTCGACGGTCAGTCGAAGTAGTACAGTGTTGAGGTCCCAGGATGGGACGGGGCGCCTGAGCGGGGGTTTTAGGTTTGACAGGCCTTTCATGAAACGGTTGGTCAAGGGTAGCGCTGCAATGGAGGTAGCCCCTTCGGGCTGTGCATGAAAAGCTGCAATTGCCGAGAGGTGCACTCTTACGGATTGAGTCTTGAGGCCAAGGTTTGATAGGGAAGTCAAGTAAGGAAGGACTTCGTGGAGAGGGCAAGTGGTGGGCTCAAGGCCTTGTCCTGCACACCAGATGCTGAACCTCTTCCATTTGAGGCCGTAGGACTTCCTGGTGGAGGGCCTCCTGGCCGCTAGGACCACATCCTGCACCTCTGATGGGAGCCGGAGTGAAGACAGGCTCATCCGTTCAACCTCCAGGCAGTGAGAGCCAGGGCTTTGAGGTCGGGGTGCATCGTTTTTCCCTCGTCCTGCGTGAGTAGGTCTGGTCTGAGTGGCAGGCGCTTGGGTTCCGTCACTGCTAGTCGATGGAGGAGTGCAAACCACATCTGACGGGGCCAGTAGGGAGCCACTAGGATGGCGCGCACCTTGTCGCGAATCAGCCGCTGTAGTGTTGCAGGGATGAGGGGTGTCGGGGGGAAGGCATACACCAGAGATCACTCCCCCCAACACACGTCGAATGCATCCGCCGCTAGTCGTTTGCGGGACAGGTGCCTGGAGCAAAATAGAGGGCATTTTGCGTTCTGTTCCGTGGCGAATAGGTCGATGCTCGGGGGTCCCCACTGGAGGAAGAGACTGTGTGCGACCTCCGGGAGGAGTGTTCACTCGTGCGGTTGTAACTGTCTGCTGAGCTTGTCCGCTAAGACATTCTGATCGCCGGGCAGGTAGGAGGCGTTAGGGCCAGGGACCAGATCTGCAGGTGCCCCCTTGTTTGTTGATGTAGAACATGGCCACTTGGTTGTCCGTCTGGATGAGGACGGATTTCTTCTGTACGTGAGTTAGGAAGGCTTTGAGAGCGTACTTGATAGCCCTTAACTCGAGGAGGTTGATGTGCAGGAGTCTTTTCCTGTGGCGACCAGGCCACTTGTGTGCTGAATTGCAGAATGTTAGCACCCCAGCCTGAGTTGGAAGCGTCTGTGGTCAAGGTCACGTGGTGCTCCGGTGGGTGCATGTCCTTTCCACCCGAGAGGTTCTCCGGAACCCTCCACCAGTGTAGATGAGTCTTGATACTGGTGTTCATGGGGATGCGGGTGGAGAGGGGTTGCGAGTGCTGGTTCCAGTGGGCACGCAGGTGGCCCTGGAGTGGCCGCATCCGCAACCTGGCGATGTGGATGACCGAGGTGGTGGCGGACATGTGGCCTAGAAGGCGTAGGATGGATCTCGCCGTAGCGGTCTCCGCAGAAGCCAAGCTGGTCGCAAGTGAGGTCAGAGCCACCAGCCTGCTTGGGGGAAGGAAGGCCTTCGAGAGTCGGGTGTCGATCTCGGCTCCGATGAAATCCAGCCTCTGTGAGGGGGTGCGATGCAACTTTTTGAAGTTGATCACGAAGCCCAGTGCAGATAACAGGGACTCGGTTATCCTCAGAGATTCCTGAAGCTCCGTCGCTGAGGGGGCTGTTAGGAGCCAGTCGTCCAGGTAGGGGAAGATGGATACGTACTGTTTGCGGAGATGCGCTGCGGGTACTGCCACACACTTGGTGAACACCCGTGGAGCCGGTGACAGTCCGAAGGGAAGGACTTTGTACTGGTAATGCTGGCCCAGCACATTGAAGCGAAGGTACTGCCTGTGCGACTTTTGGATGCAGATGTGGGTATAGGCGTCCTGTAGGTCCAGGGATGCCATCCAGTCGCCGGGCTGAATGAGGGGCAGGATGGAGTTCAGAGAGTACATTCTGAACTTTTCTTTGATGATGAACTTGTTGAGCTTGCGGAGGTCGAGGATAGGGCGGACCCCGCCTTCCGTTTGTGAATGAGGAAGTATCTGGAGTAGAAGCCAGAGTTTATCTCGTCCGACGGTACCTGTTCTATGGCATTGGAGGACAGCAGGTGCATTAGCTCTGCAGCCATAGCCAGGCGCAGGTGTGGAGGTGTTTTGCTGATGGGATGGTTGCTTTGGCGTGGTGTTGATTTGAAGCGCATTCAGTATCCCTCTTGGATGATTTCGAGAACCCATGAGTCTGAGGAGATGCGTCGCCACTCTCTCAGGAAGTAAGTCAAGCGGCCCCCGACGCGGGTGTATGCTGGAGGATAGGCGTCAAAAGGATGGCCCACTTTTCGCAGGGGCTGGGTTGCTCTTTTTCGGTTTACGGTCCCGCTGGGAGTTTCGCTGGTGAGCGGGTCCGGTGTAGGAGTTGTTCCTATATTTGTTAGGCTGCCATTTCCTGTTGGGGTATCTCTTGTTGGAAGAGTAGTAAGATCGTCTCTGGAAGCTGCTTTTGTGTGTTCCACTGTGGCGCTCGTAGCCATCCTCTGCGAGGGTCTGCAGGGTGGTACAGTGCTCCTTCATGTCGTTGATGGTGTCTTTTACTTTGTCCCCAAAGAGAGACTCACCGGAGCAGGGCGCATTGGCAATGGCATCATGGGTGTCTTCCCTCAGGCCAGAGGCTCTCAGCCATGCCCAGCGCCTTGCAGATATAGCCGTACCAGCGGTACGCGAGGCCGTGTCGAACGAGTCAAAGGTTGCGCTGGCCAGGTGCTTACTGCACTCAGACATATCGGCGAGGGCACTGGAGAATGGAGGCAGCGCTTCCTTCAAGAGAGGGATGCAGACGCTGTTCGCAAGGTTGCCATGCAGGTGTCAAGGAATAGAACTTGCTGGAATTGGTGGGCTGCAATTTTTGCGTTAAGCATTGCCCCTTGGAATATCTTCTTCCCGATGTCATCGAGGAGTTTATTGTCGCGGCCCGGGGGGCTATTGGCGTGAGTGCATGTGGACTTGGTGCGCTTGAGCGCTGAAGACACGACAATGGAGTTGTGTGGAAGCTGTGGCAGAGAAAATCCAGGGACAGGCTTTACCTGATATTTGAAGTCCAGTCGTCTGGGGAAGGGTCTACCAGATGCTGGCGTCTGCCACAGTTTGGAGTGATTGTCCAACAGCCTTTGGTGCACGGGCAGTGCGAAAGTAGGTTTTGGTGCAGCGAGGTATTTCAGAACCTATGGCACTGTCTCCCCCGAAGCATCGGTGATATTTAAAGCGAGGGAGGAGGCCAGTTTGACTAAAAACTTCGGGTACGTGAGGTCCTCCGCAGGAGGGGGCTCCTCAGTCTCAGCTGTCTGAGTCTTCTCCGAGCTTGTAAGCTCCATGGAAGCCGACCCCACCACTGCTGCTTCTATGTCCTGGTCTTCGGCGGTGGTGTCAGGGGAAAGATCTTCCCTGACTGGGATCGGTGAGTGTCCACGGGAGGGTTCTTTGGTCCTCTCATCAGGTGTGGAGGTAGGCGCTGTCTTTCCGTGCTCTGTGCGCATGGTCTCAGCGTCGTGTGGCGAGGCGTGTGCCGTGGGAGTTGCTGGGGCAGACTGCCGCAGAAGCTGGGTTAACAGGTTGAGAATAGCAGAGGAATTGCTGAGGCTGGATCTGCTGCGGCGAGGAGAACCCCGATTCCCATTGCTGCCGCTGCGTGAGCGGTGCCTGCGGTGTTGGGATCGGTGGCGGTGGTGTCTGGAATGTCTGTGACATTTTGATCGGTGAGTTCTGTGACCCGAGTCACTGCTGCTGTGCCCTCTGTCTCTGTTCCGCTTCCTGCGGTGGAGAGATCTGTGGCCTGAGGCACTCCTGCTGTGGCTGTTATCCAGCAACAGGGGGTCGGTAGTGAAGGGGTTAACCGCCTCCGTGGCTTCCCCCAGGGCATTTGCAAGGGGCTGGTCAGGCCTACCTTCTTTCTTGACGAGGATCCCCGCGGCGATCAGGTTTGCCGGGACGAGGAGCTGCCCACAATCTGCAGAGGAGGCACGGTGAAAGGCGTCATTGCCGCGCAGACCGGGACTTCCGGCGTCACTGCCGTGCAGGCCGGGGCTTCCAGCGGTACCGGTAGAGGAGGCATGCCGAGGAGCGTCGTTGCAGCGCTGACAGGGACCTTCAGCAAAGCCGGTTTGTCTGCGATGCTCAGAAGTTCCGGGGTTTGAAGCCACGCCCACCGGGTGGGCGGAGTTGGAGGACCCCGGTCGGGGCTGGGAGGACTGCCGGCCATCGCCATCTTGAGCAGCGTGGTTTAGGGCTCCAGGAGACCACATGGGAGGATCGAGTGCTGAACCGGCCGGAACATTGTTAGGGGCAGCAGGGCTTACCTCCGCGGGACCGCGGTTAGTTGCGCTCGGTCCCGGAGTAGCAGGATGATGTTTCCTATGCCCGGAGCTGCAAACAGAGGCCCCACATGGCGTGAACAGCTGGGAGGCATTGTCCGGAGGCACGGAGGCTCGGCTGAGGATGGAGGCCCGTTCAGGCACATCCTGGGCCGGCGGAGGGTCAGCATGAGGAGCGGATTTGCAGATCTCCCGGTACCCTTTCTTCATCTTGCTGCAGTGGGAGCATCCTTGAGAGGTACGACTCTTATTGCCACAACAGGGGCATTTCTTAGAATGATACTTAGGCATTGCTGGCAGAAAATTCAAAACAAAGAAATAAACAAATGAGAGCAGAGAGCAGAAGTCCGTCTTGCTGGCAAGGCGGAAGGACAAAAACTGGCCGGACCAGGGGGCGGACCGGTAGGATGGGCTACCTGGGTGGGCTCAGAAAGGCTCACCTTTCTGAGCTCTAGAGAGCACTTCCGTATGCTTGGCTCCGCCCGGAGGACGTCACCAAGTGTGGCTGACGCAATCCTGCTGGTCCATGGAGAATGCAACTATCAATCTCTCATCCTTAGGTTTCAGTTCACATCCCCTTAACCATTAAGTGTCTGGGTTTGATCCACATACGGCTCCTGGTATTGAAGCGGCCAAACAGCTAATAAATGCTCTTTCTCACACCCACAGAAGGAAGACGAGTCAGACAGACTAGAATGCAAACAAAATCTTTTATTGTGTGCACACAGCCTCAGAGTCAGAGCCGGCACCCTGAACAAAAGATCTGAGTAACTTCTCCATGTCAAACATTGTCTTATATACAGTACATTTTTCAAGCTCATTCTACTTTCTGATTCGCCTCAGGTATCTCTTGTCCACCAATCAGTAAGGTGGGCTATCACGAAGCATTTCTCAGTGACCTGTCCAAACTGGTATACTCTGGTCTGCTGCTTTCTAGGGGAGAGGGTATTGTGCTTAAGTTCATCTCACTGTAGCTCAGGCCCAGGGGGAGGTGCCTACTGAAATCTCTGTGTCTCCGTTTTAGCAAACTGATCCTTATGTAAAGGCCGCATGGCTAGGGGGGAAGGGTATCCACAGCTACCTTCCCGGCTGCCTCACTATAACACTTTCTATTTGCCACTTGTACATTTGCTGCTTGTTTTTTGTGGTTTTCTGATCTAATTCTTTAACGCGGTTTCTTTTCTTATTATGCAGATTATGTTGCTTCCTTTCCAATGTGTACTGGTGGATTTTCATTCATTCCTTTTGCTTTTCTGAATGTTTGTCCAGGTTTAATCAGGGAGACGCATTCTAGATCAGGGCGGCCCAAGGGGGGGCGTGGGGCCATGTGCAGAGATTCATTGCGGGCCTCATTTGCATAAAGAGCCTAATTTGCATAAATATTTGCATAATGTTAACATGCACTTTTAGTAAACATGCCTCTTAATGGATTGGGTGTCTGGATAAAGAAAGACTACCAGATTTCTACATTACTATATTCCAGTGCCAACCGCCAGATACATTAGGAAGTATTATAAACACTGACCATTTAAAACCCATAGCAAACCCACCATATCATAACAGCACTACCAGGACTCACAAAGCACCAAACCCTACCTATGAAAAGGCAACACTGCAAATATTAAACCAATACATCTCAGAGAATACCAATACATCTTCTACTGGGGAAAAAGAACAAGTGGGGCTGTCAAATAGAAACTACATGAACAGAATATCTCAGCTTGATTACACATGCAGAACATAGGCCGTCACTAAACAAAGAACAAGGGATCGCAATTTAGAAATAGGAAGATAATAATTAAATTGGGAACCACAAAAGCCAAACATGAAATGTACAACACTGGAGAAATACAACTATAAATTAATTTCCTTTTGCACGAAACAAAAACCCAAAGATGTTAGCAATACACATTTCCCAGACCTGGCATATTCCAGTTAATAAATTCAAAATAAGTATTTTTCTACCTATTGTTTGGGCATTTTATTTTTCAGTTGCAATTACTCCAGTCTCTTTCTTATGGTTTCTTCGTGTCTTCTGCAAGCTATCCATTTGTCCTTACTTCTCTCGTCTAGTTTTTTCCCATTCTCTCTCTATATCTGCTCTAACATACTGATCTTTTCCCTTTTGCTCTTTCCCCAATTTCTTTCTTTATTCTTTTATCATCCACTCAAATTTCACCCTTCCATCCTCAATCCCAACTTACTCTCCCAATACCCGGCCAATTGTAGATTTTTCTTCCCTCCCACACAAAATATCCTTTCCACTCTCCATCCTCATTCCCCAGCCCTATCCCCTTCTAATCCTCCTGCAACATCAGCTCCCTTCTAGTTCTAGACCCACCCAGCATCCGCTCCCTTCTAGTCCCATTCTCCCATGCCCCTCATCAGCCCATTTCCAGTCCTAGCCCCCCATATGCTCCTTTCTAGTCCTGTTCCAGCCCCCCATCAGCCCATTTCCAGTCCAATCCCCTATCAGCCAATTTCCAATCCTAGCCCCCCCATCAGTCAATTTGCAGTCCTTTTGCAGCCCCCCATCAGCCTATTTCCAGTTCAAGCTCCCCCCATCAGCCAATTTCCAATCCTAGCTCCCCACATCAGCCCATTTCTAGCCCTAATCCAGCACCCATCAGCCCATTTCCAGTCCTAGCCCCATCTGTCATTTCCAGTCCAAGCTTCCCCCCATCAGCCCATTTCCAGTCCAAGCTCCCCCCATCAGCCCATTTCCAATTCTAGCCCCCCTCAGTCATTTCCAGTCCTATTTCAGCCCCCTATCAGCCCATTTCCAGTCATAGCCCAGCCCCCTATCAGTCACTTCCAGTCCAAGCTTCCCCCTATCAGCCCATTTCCAGTCCCAGCTTACCCTCCCACAAGCTCATTTCCAGTCCTAGCCCCCCCCCATCAGCCCATTTCCAATCCTATGCTAGACCTCCCCCCCACCCACTGAAGAGCCTCGAGGCCATCTAAGGGACTTCAGAGATGAGCTGGAAAGCCCCCATGAGGACCCAGTTCCCTCTGCATAGCCACCAGTGTGAAGAGTGTTTTCCCTCACACTGGCGGCTGTTACTGTGAAGCACACTGAATGCTGGGAAAGGTTAAAGGGCATTTCCTGGCACTCGCATGCTTCATAGTAACAGCTGCAAGCGTGAGGGAAAACACTGTTCATGCTGGCGGCTGTACAGAGGGAGCTGGGAGCTTGCACGGGTTTCCCCAGATCCCGCTGAAGCCGTCCATTTGTGCGAGAATGAAGTTCACGCGGGTCCTGTGTGAACAACATTCTCGCACAATGGTTGGGTTGGCCCTGTTCTAGATGTTATTTTCATGCTTCATCTCACTTTTGTGCATTTGGGTCTGTTGATGCCGTTTAGTAGGCCTGGAGGTCTGTGATGGTTGTTGTATAAATATAGTGGATTATTTTGGAAGCCTTATTTGCAATTTCTACATGTAAAAGTGGGCAGCTACTGGTGGAAATGGCATCTGCATGTAAATGGTAATTATTGTAAAGGGTGAATTCACACATGGATGTCTTTACTATGAAGAAATTTCAAGGGGACTTATCAAGAGCATCATTTGGGAGTGGCCTGGGTGGATCAAAAATCTACATATGCATTCCTCATTTCATAGAGGGAATACCTGTGTATGACTGCATTGTCTGTCATAAGATACAATTTTTCCCAGGCTTGCTTTGGCAAGACATTTACAGGAGGGATTAAGGGGGCTATCCTCCTTCATCCCCCCAGTGTTTATTTCCCTCTCCAAATAGGAATTAGATAAAGATAGCAGCATCTGTAGTTAATTGGCAGCATTTATATATGCAAGTTTGCAAAATAGCTGACATACACATGTAAGCGCCAGCATTTGCATATGGAAGTTGCTGAGTTTCCCCATTGATTTTTCTCACATGTAAATTTGAAAAATGGGCCCTCTGGCTCCATGTATTGGTAAGTGCGTGTGCACTCCTCAGGCTCCTCATTTAACAGAACCTTTTTGAAAATACTGCCAGAATTGTGTAGGTCACAACCTTAACGTTTCAATTCTGATCTCGATGTACAATCTAAAATGTGCTTTATCGTCTATTCGTATGAGGCCCGTTCTTCTTTTGGCTCTAAGAATGTATAATCGTAGTATACACTGATTCTTATAAATGACCTGATGAGCATGGAGGAGTTTTCATTTTTGTACTTCCAGTTTTTCAAGATATTGAAAAGGCTAGTCTACATTTCTAAAGCTGTATGAGAATGCAAGCTGATTGATAGCTTTTATTTTATTCTGTGATGTTAAAGCATTTTCAATATCAATTTTAATCTTTTATAATATTCTTTACTGATCTTTTCTCTCAGCAATTTATTTAGGATTGTTGTTCCTTTCTGTATTCCTAGAGGTTTATCTACACCTTCCTGTTCAAGTTCCTTAATGTGACAATTATTAATTAGGAATATTTTTTGTTTTTTCTCAATTTTTCTTTAAGGAAGGTTGCCTTAGTACATTTGTCCAGGCCAAAAGTCATCTTGATGTCATCAGGAATGCTTTTTTCTACATAGAGGTTTTCTTTTATATGTTGACTGCTGCGACTGTGGAGTTTCAGGTCATCTACAAACAGTAAGTATGATAGTATCTCTGGATTTTGCTATCTTTTGGATTAAAGCTAAACCCATAGCCCAAAGAATTAATAAGAGTACTCAAAGGATTAAGTGCCATAAAAACAAGAGTGGCGATAGGGAGCCACCCTGAAATATTCTTCACTGGATCTTGATATTAGAAATCACAAACGGTGGTTTGCCCTATTCTAATGATGAACTTGATGTACTCAATGAATCTAGAATTTATTTTAAACATTTTAAGGCAACTTATTATTCAAGAGTGTGGGATACTATCAAAGACTTTCTTATAATCATTCCATGTCCATACTGAGATTTCTGCTTTTCTTAACATAATGGCTTTATTCGGTATTAACTGTTTTTTGGTTCCATGTACTCCCCTCTTATTGCCCTTCTGTTCTATTGCCATGATATTATTGGAATGACTGTATATTCTGTCAGCATATTTCTATGAAGAGTTAATAGATTGTAGGTCAACAAGTTATTGATCCAATTTTGGGACCATTACTTGGATCTCCTTTTAGAAGAGAAGTATTCTTCCTGTTATTAGCCACTGTTGTCCAGCTGCCTGATCAATTGATTTTTACAATTTGCTTAATGAAGGGATATTAACTTTTTGGGCCAAATTGGGCACTCCCATCTGATCCAGGGCTCTTCCCAACTGGA
Organism: Ichthyophis bannanicus; assembly: GCA_033557465.1. Lineage (NCBI taxonomy): Eukaryota > Metazoa > Chordata > Amphibia > Gymnophiona > Ichthyophiidae > Ichthyophis > Ichthyophis bannanicus. The sequence continues at coordinate 121,163,388 of CM066050.1, read as the reverse complement.
GCTCTTTTAACCCATTTTCCAAATCTTTTGTTACAGTACTTCAGGCCATTCCATAAATTTGATGTTTGCATTAAGTAAAGTTAAGGGTGCTTCCACTGCCTATTCAGTTCTATGGATCACTGCAGCACTTAATGCTTATTAACTTTACTTAATACCATTAACCTTTAGTAAACATGCCTCTTAGTGAGTTTATATTTCCTTCAATGCATTTTTTCTAAGAAGGAGTTAATTTTCTCCTTTTCTCCTGACCTGCATCTTTTTAGGTAGAATTCTCCCAGTAACAATTTTGCTGCACACTATTGGTTCCAATTGATCACCATAATGTCTATAGGTGGCTCCTTGGGGGTGATTTCCATGTAAACCGTGTAAATGCCTTTTGAAAATCAGGCCCTACATGTGTAATCCCCATCTTATAAAAGGGAATTTCCATGTCAAGATTTATTGCTATTCTCTGGTAAGTACAGGTTTTTAAAAAGTGCTGATTTTGACCAGCCCTATATAGAAAGGATTAAGGGAGTTATCCTCTTTAATCCCACCTTGTTTATTTTCCCTTCCAAATTAAAAAACAGACTGCGACCTCTGTACTTAATTAGCAACACTTATATGTTTTAGTTTGCAAAATGTTCACATACGCATGTAAGTGCCAACATCTCCACGTGGACGCTGCTAAGTCGCCTCCATTTATTTATCCTGTGAGCAAATTTTTAAATGACTCCTCTGCCTGTCCTGTATTGTACAAAACCCTTCACTGGTAGAACTGTGTATATCCCGACCTCGACGGCTCCGTTCCGATCTCTGCATCCTATCTAAAATTTGCCTTCACGTGTGAATTATGCCCTTGTTTGTTTTACTTATAATGCTTTATACCTTAGCCATGAGGTTTGACTTAGGACGTCTTTCTCTTTCTAAAGCTCAGGTGATCCACTGCTAGCGCTGCCTCCCCTTTTCTCCTTTCTCCCTGACTTCTTTGCATTATTTGCATCCTCTTGCGCAATCCCTCCTCCGCTCACTGGCCCATCCTCCATTTCATCCTCACTCTGCTTTTTACTCTGACCAACACGATTTTTTTCCTCCTGTACCGTATCCTCATCTATCATCTAAGTGCTCTGGCCGTTGTGATACTTCTTTACAAATCAGTTTTCTCTCTCTCTCTCTCTCTCCAGTTCTCTTTCTGCAGAGTTGCTCAGATGTTTTAAAATGACCCCCATAGTGGCAATATGGCCTAAAGTAAACTGCTTGGCTATATGTGTGGCAGCTGACTATTGCCATATACATGCTGTTGGCTCTCACTGCCCACGCTCTGTCCTAGCTGTGAACCAGCACTATGTGAATAGTGGCAAAACAATTAGAGCAGTTTTCATTTGCACTATCCGTATTCCTTTTGAATATTGGGCACTTTGAAATTAAAAGCAAACTGTGGATTTTAAAATGTACCATACATGTTAAATAATTCACTTGTTAAATAATCTTTTTAATCTTTGTTTGCTTGAAATACAACTTTTAGCTGAATACTTAATTCTGTGGATGAAAAGCGAGAAACCATCTGGATATCTCTCGCTCTGGTCATTTTAATATATTTTTTTAAATCTCTGCTTTCCTTCCTTACAGTCAAAGTAGAAATCGGGTGGGTTTAGGGCCCACATTCAATAGAACTCAGGAAATAGGCGTTTGTGAATATCTGTTCAGGGGTGCAACATCCTGACAATTCTTACCCCCAATAGGATTCCCTTATTAACCTTCGGCCACAGACTATAGGAGAGGTCCCAACCCTTGGAGTAATTTACTTATAAGTAGCCCCTTACAGCCCTTCTTTACAGCATTTTGAGGTGTAAAGATATTTGCAAGACAGTGGCTATGCAATTTCAACAGAGATAATGTGAATATGTGTAAAATAAGACACCCGCTTTCCATATGTTCCTTTGTAACTTCTTTCATTTCCTCAATGGTTGTCCTGTCCTTCATTAGTGCATATCAAATGAAAGAGATAGTAGTTTAGATAAACGTTATCAGGGTGTTTGCTTGTACATTGACATTTTTCCTTGCACCCTGTACTGTTCTTGTCATGATTATGCAGGTAATAGCTGCAATCACATCAGCATGATGTGTAACAGCCCCTGCATCTAATTATAGCAATGGCAAGAACACTTCATTACATTTCATCTAATACTCTATTTAACTATTTTCAAGCCGGGATAACCGTTGTGCACAAGATAGTATTATTTGGAACGCCTGACTAAATGTGCACCGGTAAGTTAAAGAGAAGAATCCCTGTTTTCCACTGAAGCAGTACATTTGCTTTTTTAGTCAAAGGTTTTTGAAACCTACCTTTTCATAAAACGTATGATCAAAGAGAATAACATAAACCAAATAATTTAAAATTCATGCAAAATTAAGTAGAAATGAATAATACCAAAATAAAGTCACAAAACAGTCTAGAACAACCATAAAATCCAAAAAGGAATAAGCAAAATCAAGACGGCACCGATATCTAAAGAGCGTTAAGTTATAACAGAGTGCCTATGTTTTCAGGCATATAGGTACATATAGGATGTTGCACCTATTTGCTTTTAAAAACTACCTGAAAGTTGATGCAGAAAAGGAGACTGTCTATTAAGCTTTGATAGGTATTTAATGTAGCTTTTGATGTATGCCAACAGCATGGTGTTGCATTAATTGCCAGGTGAGCTAACTGCTGTGTTAATCATGTAACATGAGAAGTCCTATTAGGAGGTGTGGAATGAGCAGGGTCTCCCCCTTACATTTAACGCTGTTACAGAAATGTAGTTGACAACATAAAAGTAGAGGTGGCCTGTGGGGGGATGCTGAAGGATGAGGGCAGGGCTAGCCCCAGAACTGGTTGAAGGTGTTGGCACCCTATGCAGACCTTAAGTTTTACGGCCCTCCTGTTCATCAGAATTGACTTAACAAGGCACTTTGCTTATTCTGTGTCTATGGGCAAAGAGAATTTAGCAAATCTCTCTCTACTTTTAATGCGTTCACTTCTTAAATATTCCAATTTTACTATGTAAATAGTTTTACTATTGTTTTATGTAACATGTTTCGTTACCTGTAAACAGCCCCTGATCTCTGGAAAGGGCAGTATAGAAGAATTAAGTAAATAAATAAAATAAATCAGTCCCTTAAGGTGCTTTACACATCACTGGCAAAATCAAGCAGTTATCTTCTCTAAGCACGCCAGCTCTGTGAGGCAACCACTTGAAATGTGAAGCAGATAAGCAGTTGCCTTTTTTGCTTCACATATCACCCTAATATGGGACCCCACCAGTCTCTCCCTCTCATACACCCCCTCCAGGGTCACCCTCTCTCTCACTCTCTCTTTCTCTCATTACCCCCCTTCAGCCTATACCCTCTCTCTCTCTCTCTCATATATTACTCCCTTCAGCCTATACCCTCTCTCTCTCATTACCCCCTTCAGCTTATACCCTCTCTCTCTCTCACACATTCTCTCTCTCTCTCATTACCCCCTTCAGCTTATACCCTCTCTCTCTCTCTCTCTCATTACCCCCTTCAGCTTATACCCTCTCTCTCTCTCTCTCTCACACATTCTCTCTCTGTCTCATTACCCCCTTCAGCTTATACCCTCTCTCTCTCTCTCTCTCATATATTACCCCCTTCAGCCTATACCCTCTCTCTCTCTCTCTCTCTCTCACACATTCTCTCTCTGTCTCATTACCCCCTTCAGCTTATACCCTCTCTCTCTCTCTCATATATTACTCCCTTCAGCCTATACCCTCTCTCTCTCTCTCTCTCTGTCTCATTACCCCCTTCAGCTTATACCCTCTCTCTCTCTCACACAATCTCTCTCTGTCTCATTACCCCCTGCAGATTATAAACTCTCTCTCTCTCTCTCTCTCATATATTACTCCCTTCAGCCTATACCCTCTCTCTCTCTCCACAATTCTATCTATGTCTCATTACACCTTCTGCTTATTCACTCTCTCTCTCTCTCATATATTACTCCCTTCAGCCTATACCCTCTCTCTCTCTCTCTCTGTCTCATTACCCCCTTCAGCTTATACCCCCTCTCTCTCTCTCTCTCTCATATATTACTCCCTTCAGCCTATACCCTCTCTCTCTCTCTCTCTCATTACCCCCTTCAGCTTATACCCTCTCTCTCTCTCTCATAGATTACTCCCTTCAGCCTATACCCTCTCTCTCTCTCTCTCTCTCATTACTCCCTTCAGCCTATACCCTCTCTCTCTCTCTCTCTTCCTCATTACCCCTTCAGCTTATACCCTCTCTCTCTCTCTCTCTCATTACCCCCTTCAGCTTATACCCTCTCTCTCTCTCTCTCTCATATATTACTCCCTTCAGCCTATACCCTCTCTCATCTCTCTCTCGTCTCATCTAACCCCTTCAGCCTACAACCACCTCTCTCTTCTCTCTCCTTCTCTCTCATTACCCCCTTCAGCTATACCCTCTCTCTCCCTAATATATTACTCCTTCAGCCTATACCCTCTCTCTCTCTCTCTCTCTCATACCCCTTCAGGCCTATACCTCTCTCTCCTCTCTCATTAACCCCCCTCAGCTTATACCCTCTCTCTCTCTCTCTCTCTCATATATTACTCCCTTCAGCCTATACCCTCTCTCTCTCTCTCTCTCTCTCATTACCCCCTTCAGCCTATACCCTCTCTCTCTCTCTCTCATTACCCCCTTCAGCCTACACCCACCCTCTCTCTCTCACACATTCTCTCTCTCTCTCATTACCCCCTTCAGCCTATACCCTCTCTCTCACTCTCTCTCTCTCATTACCGCATTCAGCCAATACCACTCTCTCTCACTCTCTTCTCATTACCCGCCTAGACTCTCTCTCTCTCAACATATATTAACTTATTCAGCCTACATCCTCTCTCTCTCTCTCTCATAACTATTACTCACCTTCAGCCTCTCTCTCTCTCGCATTACACCCCCCTCAGCCTACACAACTCTCTCCTCACACATTCTCTCTCTCTCTCATTACCCCCTTCAGCCTATACCCTCTCTCTCTCTCTCTCTCTCTCTCTCTCATTACCCCCTTCAGCCAACACCCACACTCTCTCTCTCACACATTCTCTATCTCTCTCATTAACCCCTTCAGCTTATACCCTCTCTCTCCTCTCTCTCTCTCTCCTCTCATTACACCAGCTTATACCCTCTCTCTCTCTCTCTCTCTCATTACCAACCCCCGTCAGCCTACACCCACCTCCTCCCTCTCTCTCTCTCATTACCCCCTTCAGCTTATACCCTCTCTCTCTCTCATTACCCCCTTCAGCCTACACCCACTCTCTCACTCTCTCTCTCTCATTACCCCCTTCAGCCTATACCCACTCTCTCACTCTCTCTGTCTCACTCTCGCACTATCTCTCATTACCCCTCCAGCCTAAACCACTCTCTCTCACTCTCTCTTCTCATTACCCCCTTCAGCCATACCCACTCTCTCACTCTCTCTCTATCTCATTACCCCCTTCAGCCTATACCACTCTCTACTCCTCTTTCTCTCTCTCGCTCATCTCTCTCTCATTACCCCTTTCAAGCCCTACCCACTCTCACTCTCTCTCTCTCTCTCTCTCATTACCGCCTTCCAGCCAATACCCCTCTCTCTCCTCTCTCTCTCTCATTACCCCCGTCATTCAGCCACATACTCTCCTCTCCTCTCTCTCTCTCATTCACCCCTTCAGCCTATACCCCTCTCCTCTCTCTTCCCTCTCTCTCTCATATTACCCCTTCTCCTTCAGCCTATACCCTCTCTCTCTCTCTCTCTCTCCCTACACCCCTCACTCTCTCTCCTTACTCTCAGCCCTTCAACCCCTATACCCCCTCTCTCTCTCTCTCTCTCTCTCTCTCTCTCATATATTACCCCTCCATTCAGCCTATACCACTCTCTCTCTCCCTCTCTCTCTCGCTCTCTCTCTCTCTCATTACCCCTCGTCAGCCTATACCCACCTCCCTTCTCGCTCTCTTCCACATTCTCTCTTCTCTCATTACCCCACCCCCCTTCAGCTTATACCCTCTCTCCCTCTCTCTCTCTCTCTCTCTCATTACCCCCTTCAGCCTACACCCACTCTCTCTCTCTCTCTCTCTCATTACCCCCTTCAGCCTATACCCCCTCTCTCTCTCTCCATTCTCTCTCTCTCCTCTCTTACTCCCTCTCACTTCCCCTTACCCCCTCTCTACCCTCTCTCCCTATCTCTCTCTCCTCTCTCCTCTCTCATTAACCCTTCAGCTTACCCCCTCTCTCACTCTCTCTCACTCTCTCATTACCCCCTCTCTCTCCTTACCACCCCCCTTCAGCCTATACCCTCTCTCACTCTCTCTCTCTCATTACACCCATCCCCCTCTCTCTCCCTCTCCTCCTCTCTCTCTCTCTCATTACCCCCTTCAGCCTACCCACTCTCTCTCTCCTCTCTCTCTCTCTCATTACCCCCCTTCAGCCTATACCTCTCTCTCTCTCATTTCTCTCTTCTCATTACCCCCTTCAGCGCTATACCCTCTCTACTCTCTCTCTCTCTCTCTCTCTCATTACCCCCTTCAGCTTATACCCCTCCTCTCTCCTCTCTCTCATTACCCCCTTCAGCTTATACCCTCTCTCTCTCTCTCTCTCATTACCCCCATCAGCATATACCCACTCTCTCACTCTCTCTCTCTCATTACCCCCTTGAGCCTATACCCCCTCTCTCTCTCTCTCTCTCATTACCCCCTTCAGCCTACACCCACTCTCTCACTCTCTCTCTCTCATTACCCCCTTCAGCCTATACCCACTCTCTCACTCTCTCTTTCTCTCTCTCATTACCCCTTCCAGCCTAAACCCACTCTCTCTCACTCTCTCTCTCATTACCCCCTTCAGCCAATACCCACTCTCTCTCTCTCATTACCCCCTTCAGCCTATACCCACTCTCTCACTCTCTCTTTCTCTCTCTCGCTCTCTCTCTCATTACCCCTTTCAGCCTCTACCCACTCTCACTCTCTCTCTCTCTCTCTCTCATTACCGCCTTCAGCCAATACCCACTCTCTCTCACTCTCTCTCTCATTACCCCGTCAGCCACTCCCCACTCTCTCTCACTCTCTCTCTCATTCATTACCCCCTTCAGCCAATACCACTCTCTCTCTCACTCTCTCTCTCATTACCCCCTTCAGCCTATACCCACTCTCTCTCTCTCTCTCTCTCTCATTACCCCCTTCAGCCAATACCCACTCTCTCTCACTCTCTCTCTCATTACCCCCTTCAGCCTCTACCCACTCTCTCACTCTCTCTCTCTCTCATTACCCCCTTCAGCCAATACCCACTCTCTCTCACTCTCTCTCTCATTACCCCCTTCAGCCTCTACCCACTCTCACTCTCTCTCTCTCTCTCATTACCGCCTTCAGCCAATACCCACTCTCTCACTCTCTCTCTCTCTCATTACCCCCTTCAGCCAATACCCACTCTCTCTCACTCTCTCTCTCATTACCCCCTTCAGCCTATACCCACTCTCTCTCTCTCTCTCTCATTGCCCCCTTCAGCCAATACCCACTCTCACTCTCTCTCTCTCTCTCATTACCGCCTTAAGCCAATACCCTCTCTCTCTCACTCTCACTCTCATTACCCCCTACAGCCAATAACCACTCTCTCTCACTCTCTCTCTCAGTACCACCTTCAGCCAATACCACCACTCTCTCTCTCACTCTCTCTCTCATTACCCCCTTCAGCCAATACCCACTCTCTCACACTCTCTCATTATACCCCCCTTCAGCCAATAACCACCTCTCTCACTCTCTCTCTCATTACCCCTTCAGCCTCTACCCACTCTCTCACTCTCTCTCTCTCTCATTACCCCCTTCAGCTCTACCCACTCTCTCACTCTCTCTCTCTCTTACCCCCATCAGCCTATACCCACTCTCTCTCACTCTCTCTCTCATTACCCCCTTCAGCCTCTACCCACTCTCTCACTCTCTCTCTCATTACCCCCTTCAGCCAATACCCACTCTCTCTCACTCTCTCTCTCTCATTACCCTTTTCAGCCTATACCCTCTCTCTCACTCTCTCTCTCTCATTACCCCCCTTGAGCCTATACCCTCTCCCTCACTCTTTTTCTTTCTCATTACACCCCTTCAGCCTATACCCTCTCTCTCACTCTCTCTCTCTCATTACCGCCCTTCTGTCTATACCCACTCTCTCACTCTCTCTCACTCTCTGTCTCTCTCATTACCCCCTTCAGCCTATATCCTCTCTCGCTCTCACTCTCTTTTTCTCATTACCCCCCTTCGACCTATACCCACTCTCTCACTCTCTATCTCTCTCTCATTACCGCCTTCAGCCAATACCCACTCTCTCTCACTCTCTCTCTCATTACCCCCTTCAGCCAATACCCACTCTCTCGCTCTCTCACTTTCTTTCTCATTACCGCCTTCAGCCAATACCCACTCTCTCACTCTCTGTCTCTCTCATTACCCCCTTCAGCCTATATCCTCTCTCGCTCTCACTCTCTTTTTCTCATTACCCCCCTTCGACCTATACCCTCTCTCTCACTCTCTATCTCTCTCTCATTACCGCCTTCAGCCAATACCCACTCTCACTCTCTCTGTCTCTCTCTCATTACCCCCCTTCAGCCAATACCCACTCTCTCGCTCTCTCACTTTCTTTCTCATTACCGCCTTCAGCCAATACCCACTCTCTCGCTCTCTCTTTCTCTCTCTCGCTCTCTCTCTCATTACCCCTTTCAGCCTAAACCCACTCTCTCTCTCTCTCTCTTTCTCATTACCCCCCTTCAGCCTTTAACCACTTTCTCACTCTCTCTCTCTCTCATTACCCCTTTCAGCCTAAACCCACTCTCTCTCTCTCTCTCTTTCTCATTACCCCCCTTCAGCCTTTAACCACTTTCTCACTCTCTCTCTCTCTCATTTCCCCCCTTCAGCCTATACCCTCTCTCTCTCTCTCTCACATTGCCTCCCTTCTACCTTCACCCTATCCCTCTCTCATTCTCATACTCTCCCTTGGCCTCACCCGTTCTTTCTCTCTTGGGCTTTGGAGCCTGCCATCTATACCCAGGGCCAGTGCAAGATGATGAGGCATTCCAATTGAAGCTCATCCTTTGTGAAACTGCTCCTACTCCCACCCCTTCCCTGGACACTGCTGCCTCCCTCTCTGGGACCTGCAGTGGCAGTAAGGGCCTCAAACAACCCCACAGTGTTTACCTTAAAGGTCTGGCACTGTGAGGCTGTTTGACTTCCGTGTCCTTTGATGCCTGATGCCAACTTCCTTTTTGCATGACCAAACTGACTTGCAGGGCGTTTAAGGTAATCGTGCAGGGCTTTTTGAGGCCCTAGCCACCTCTCTAGATCCTTGAGAAGGGTGGCAGCGATGGCAATGAGCTGCCCCTGGACCATTGGCGCTCTAGACTATCACCTAGTTCACCTAATGTTCGCGTTGGCATTGTCTATACCCTTTGGCTGGCTGTTTAATATCCACCCAACAAAGGACAGCTGAGACACACATGACTGCCGCACACCCTATTTAAAATAATCACCAATGATTATGATGCATGTGAGAGAGGTTCCTAGGTTTCAGGCCATTGCGCATTTTGGGAAATCACACACTGAATCAGACGGGCTATGGCATGCAAGTCGGCCATTAGAACATAAGAGCATAAGATATGCCATACTGGGTCAGACCAAGGTCCATCAAGCCCAGTATCCTGTTTCCAACAGTGGCCAATCCAGGTCATACGTACCTAGCAGTTTCCCCAAAAGACACAGGTTCCACAGTGCTTGTACTGGGTCAAGCATTGATATCCTGGGTCCCTTCTTAATAATGGTTTATGGACCTTTCCTCCAGGAACTTGTCCAAATCTTTTTTAAACCCAGCTACACTAACAGCCTTTACTACATCCTCAAGTAACAAATTCCAGAGTTTGATTAAACGTTGAGTGAAAAAATATTTTCTTTTATTAGTCTTAAATAGTTTACCCTGTAGCTTCATTGCATGTCCCCTAGTCTTTCTATATTCTGATAATGTAAACAATTGATCTGCGTTTACCTGTTCCACTCTGTTCATTAATTTATAGATTTCTATCATATCTCCCCTCAGCCGTCTCTTTTCTTTTCTCTGATACCTAGCATCTACTTGCTCTCTTGGCCGCCGCTGCACACTGGGCCGAGAGTTTTAACATGTTATCCACAATGACGCCTAAATCTTTTTCCTGGGTGGTGGTTCCTAATGTGGAACCTTGCATCGTGTAACCATAGTTTGGGTTGTTCTTCTCTAGGTGCATAACTTTGCACTTGTCCACATTAAATTTCATCTGCCATTTTGATGCCCAGTCTTCCAATTTATCAATATTCTCTTTCAATTTTCCACAATTCTCTTGAGTTTTAACAACTTTAAATAGTTTTGTGTCATCTGCAAATTTGATAGCCTCATTTGTTGTTCCCTTTTCCAGGTCATTTATGAATATGTCAAAAAGCAGCTGACCCAGCACAGATCCCTGGGGTACACCACTATTCACCTTTCTCCATTGGGAAAATTGGCCATTTAGCCCTACCCTCTGCTTTCTATCTTTTAACCAGTTCCTGATCCACAATAGTACACTGCCTCCTATCCCATGACTAGTTTTGCCAAAATTCTGTGATGAGGGACCTTGTCAAAGGCTTTCTGAAAGTTCAAATACACTATATCAACCGACTCACCTTTGTCCACCTGTTTGTTCACACCTTCAAAAAAACATAACAGATTAGTAAGACAAGATCTTCCTTGTCTAAAGCCATGTTGGCTGTCTCCCATTAGGCCATGACTATCTACATGCTGAGTAATTTTGTTCTTTATGATGGTTTCTACCATTTTTCCCGGTACTGATGTCAGGCTCACCGGTCTGTAGTTTCCCGGATCACCCCTGGAACCGTTTTTAAAAATTGGCGTTTCATTGGCGATCCTCCAGTCTTCAGGTATTACAGATGAAAGTTCACAGATTACTAATAACAGGTCTGCAATCTCATATTTCAGTTCTTTCAACACCCTTGAATGTATACCATCTGGCCCAGGTGATTTGCTACTCTTCACTTTATCTAATAGCTGTAATACATCTTCGCGATGTATCGATATTTCCTTCAATTCTTCCGTACCTTTGAATACCACTTCAGTCATGGGTAACATCCCTACATCTTACTCAGTAAAGACCGAAGCAAAGAATTTATTCAGTTTCTCCGCTGTTGCCTTGTCACCTCTTAGTGCCCCTTTAACCCCTCTGTCATCTAATGGACCAAATGACTCTCTCACAGTTTTTTTGCTATGCATGTACTTGAAAAAGTCTTTATTTAATGTTTTTGCTTCCTCAGCAAGCTTCTCAAATTCTCCCTTTGCCTGCCTTCTCAATGCCTTGCATTTGACTTGCCAGTGCTTGCCATTATCACTCCCTTTCTGCCAAATTAAAAAACAAAATAAAATCAAGAACTAGAGGCAGCTTGGCTAATCGCTTCGCTTGTGGTGAGCAGCCAGGCATGAACTAACACATATTGTTCTTAGGGCAATATATATAGCCTTCTCTTCTCTTCCCTGTACCCTAGACTCTGCTGGTTTCTCAGGTAATTGGAGCTCAGCTGCCCCCATGTAGTGTGTTCTCTATAGGCTCAAAAGCCAGCTGTCTGCACTGCATGTTTCAGGCTTGCAGAGGGCCTGGTCGAGGTGGGGAGATGGTGGGCATGCTTTTTTTGACAGTTCTGCACAAGATTTGGGGGCCTGAAATCCTAGTTGCCATGGCGATCTGGCACCTGGGACTTATCGCTTGAAAAGACTGTTTTTAACTACAGAAGTTATGTTGGCTTCTGTATTAAGCCTGAAGCTCAAAAGAACCTTGTTTTAGAACTAGAAGTAAAGACACTGCTTTTCTTCCTGAAAGGACGAAAATCATTTAAAATCTCTGTTGCCTACCTCTGTTTCTTGCAGTCATGCTAACATAAGGGCTTGTGCTAACCTGCGAAAAATGTAATGGGTTGGCAACTTTTTTTGCACTATTTAACTATGGGAAGCAAATACGTTCCTGTAATACACTGGCTTATTTAGACCTGCTGCAGGCACGAATAAGCATCAGGAAAGTTCTTGTTTTGGCTTTAAAACATCTAGAAGGTGTAGAGGACATAGAGAGTTAAGTGACACTACTCCAAACATTAGGCTGTTAGATGTTCCCATTCTGAAATCCTGTCCCAGGGACGTCTATAGACGTCCATGTTCAAGTTTGTGAAATCATGCCTGAACATGGATGTGCCTGCTTTTTTTCAGACTTTCTGGCTTGGACGTTTCAGATTGCACTGGGACACCTTTGTAAAATATGCCTTTAACTCACAAAGTAGGGAGCGTAAACCATTTGAAAACGAACTCCTTATTATACTATTATTGTACCTTACTTTGCTGCATTCAACAAATTAGCAGATAATTGTTGTTGTTAAGTGCTGTCATGTCTGTGTCAACTCATGGCGACCCTCTTGCTAGTTGTCCTAAAATACTGGAGAGCTACTGCTTAGACTGATATTTTTCCCATGTAACTGCAAATTAAAGATGAACAAACCAAAGATCAGAGAGATATATTACTAGCAAGCCTTTGCCAGCACACATCGACTTTAGAGAGTATTTAAAGTTCAGTTCAGCTGTAAGGTAGCCATATTGATTTTTACTCTGTTTATATCATTGTATGGAGATAGATTTCATATTGTTGCATGCACATAAACATGTATTTTCCATTCAAGTACATTTTACTATTCAGGTACTGTTAGAAAATCGTTTGTATTTAAAAAATCTGAAAAATCAGACTAAATTCATATCCTAAGGAGAAAGAGTAGTTACTCACCTGTAACAGGTGTTCTCCAGGAGCAGCAGGAATCAGTCCTCATTTATGGGTGACGTCGGCGCCGACGGAGCCCTCGCGGAGCAATTTCCCCAGCTTTCGAAGAAAGCCTTTGGGATTGCAGCGCGCATGCGCGGTCCTCTTCCCGCCCAAGGATGCCATCTTGCTCAATCGAATGACATAGCGGAAGACAGCAACCATAAGAATGACTGCAACTCCAGGGGAGGAGGGAGGGTAGTGAGGACTGATTCCTGCTGCTCCTGGAGAACACCTGTTACAGGTGAGTAACTACTCTTTCTCCAGGACCAAGCAGGAAGTCAGTCCTCACTTATGGGACTCCCTAGCTTAAGGCTACCGGAGACCTCAAGCTGGAAAAGAGAGCTCCCTCCAGCTCAACCGCACAGAAGGAAGGAATCTTCTCTGAATACGAATCCGGCCGGTAGCCAACATCGGGGCCGGCGGGTAGGAGTTGCCTAAACCTCGAAGAGATTGTGGAGGACTGCCTGTCCGAAAGCACTATCCCTGCGGGACTCCCTCTCCAGGCAGTAATGAGCCGCAAAAGTCTGGCTAGAAGACCAAGTAGCGGCCCGGCAGATGTCTGCCAACGGAACCGAGCGGAGGTGTGTGACAGACGCCGACTTCACCCGGACACGGTGCGCCGTGACTCGACTCTCCAAAGAGAGGCCGGCTGCCCCATACGCCCAGGCGATGCAGTCAGCTACCCAGATGGACAGAGTACGCTTCGACACAGATAACCCCAACCGATTTGGGTCAAAGGAAACGAAAAGCTGGGCAGCTTTTCTATGCTCACGCGTACGGTCAAGGTAGAAGGACAAGGCTCTTTGACAGTCCAGGGTATGCAGAACAGTCTCAGCTCTGCTGGCATATGGCCTGGGAAAGAAGGTCGGAAGAACCACCTCTTGATTGATGTGGAAAGAGGAAACCACCTTAGGAAGAAACTTAGGGTTAGTCCGTAAGACAACCCTATTCCTGTAGAACATAGTGTAAGGGGGCTCCGACACTAGGGCCTGTAGTTCACTAACGTGCCTAGTGGAGGTGAGGGCTACCAAGAAGAGAGCTTTCCATGAGAGGAAGCGGAGGGGGCAGGTAGCCATGGGTTCGAAAGGCGGGCAAGTAAGCCTTTGTAAAACCACATTGAGGTCCCAGTCAGGAGCCGGAGGGCGCAACGGGGGCTTAAGCAGAAGCAGGCCCCTGAGGAAACGCGCCACCAAGGGATGCGAGGAAAGGGGCTGGCCCTCCACCGGCGAATGATGTGCAGAGAGAGCACTGAGATGGACTCTGACAGAGTTGGACTTGAGGCCTAGGTCGGAGAGGTGCAGCAAGTATTGCAGTACCTCCGACACTAGGCAGGCGAAGGGGTCCTCAGAACGCTGAGAACACCAGGCGGAGAAGCGACGCCATTTGAGTGCGTAAGACTTCCGGGTAGAAGGTCGCCGAGACGCCAGGACGACAGCTTCCACCTCCGGGGGGAGCGAGAGCGGGGCCAGGACTACCCTCTCAGCAGCCAGGCCATCAGGTGAAGGGCCCGGAGGTTGGGGTGCAGAAGAGTACCCTGATCTTGGGTCAGAAGATCAGGCTGAAACCCCAGAGGGAGAGGGGTGTCCACCGCTAACTGCAGGAGCAGAGGAAACCAGGGTTGCCTCGGCCATCGGGGCGCTATCAGGATCACGTAGGCCCTGTCCCGGGCAACCTTGAAGAGCGTCCGGGACACCAGCGTCGTGGGAGGAAAGGCATACAGTAGTCCTGTGGACCACGAAATGAGGAAAGCATCCGGGGCCACTCTGAGGGGATGCGGATGCCGAGAGCAGAACCGGGGAAGCTGCCGGTTCAGGGGACTGGCAAAGAGGTCCACGGTGGGGGTGCCCCACCGGCGGAAGATTTGCTGGGCAACGCCGGGGTTCAACCTCCACTCGTGGGGCTGCAAGACCCGGCTCAGCCTGTCGGCCAGGCAATTCTCCTGCCCGGGCAGGTAAACAGCCTTGAGGAGGATGTTGTGGTCGACAGCCCAGGAGCACAGTCGCCGGGCCTCCTGACAGAGCAGGAGGGAGCCCGTGCCCCCTGTTTGTTCTCGTAGCACATGGCCACCTGATTGACCGTCTGCACCAGTACGGACTGGCGAGAGGTGAGGTGAGAGAAGGTCCGCAGAGCTAGGCGGATCGCCCGCAGCTCCAGGAAGTTGATTTGTTGAGCCGCCTCCCAAGGAGTCCAAAGGCCTTGAGTGCGCGCTCCCTGGCAATGCGCTCCCCATCCCAAGAGAGAGGCATCGGTCGTCAGCACCTGGGAGGGTGCGGGAGACTGAAATGGCATACCCCGTACCAGGTTGGGCAGGTGGAGCCACCACTGCAGAGAGGAGACCAGGCGGTCGGAGATCTGTAGAAGGTCCACCAGACCTCCTGTGGCCTGATGCCATTGAGTGCGGAGACACCACTGGACAGGCCTCATATGCAGTCGGGCGTTCGGCGTGACATGGACCGTGGAGGCCATATGACAGAGCAGCTGCAGGAACCTCCGGGCCGGAACCGGAGACGCACTGTGGAACCTGCCGGCCAAAGCCATGAGCCTGTCGGCTTGCTCTCGAGGCAAGAAGGCACGAGCTCGCAGAGTGTCGAGCCGAGCTCCTATGAACTCGAGATCCTGAGAGGGGCGCAACGTGGACTTCCCGACGTTTATGACGAAGCCCAAGTGCTGAAGCAGAGCCACCGTACGTTGCGTGGCCTGCGCGACCTCTGGGGCCAACTGCACCCGTACGAGCCAGTCGTCCAGGTAAGGAAAAACAAACAGGCCCTGAAGCCTCAGGAAGGCCGCGACCACCGCCAGGCATTTTGTGAACACCCTGGGGGCGGAGCACAAGCCGAAAGGCAGCACGTGGTACTGATAGTGTTTCCCAGCCACTACAAATCTGAGATATTGTCGGTGGTCCGGATGAATCAGGACGTGAGTATAGGCATCCTTTAGATTCAAGGAGCATAGCCAATCTCCCTGCTGGAGGTAGGGTAGCAAGATTCCAAGGGTAAGCACCTGCAGCTCCTGAAGGAGTAAGTCTCTGTGCAGAGGGGGCCTCGGAGGCTCCCACGGAAAGTAGGGGGGAGGCACCTGGTGAAAATGCAAGAGGTAGCCCCTTTGAACCACCTGCAGCACCCAGGAATCGGATGTTATGGCTGGCCACCTGTGAGCGAAGTGGATCAGCCTGCCCCCCGTGCTGAGCGACGGGCGCGGAGGGGTAGAGGCTATACTGGCATAGTCAAAAACCCCCACCCTGCGTGGCAGGGGGCTGTGCAGCGGGCTTGGGGGCCCGCGGCCTGCGGGGGCCATTCCCCTGACCCTTATTCTGTGGGCACTGAGTGGAAGCTGCCGGTACTTGGTATTGAAGGTGGGATTGCTTATAGGCAAGCACCTTCCTCGGGTAAAAAGGCTTCTTCCCCGGACCCTTCCTCTTCTGCGTGGGAGCGGAGGTCTTTCGGGACAGTCGAGTCCGAGTGAGAGTCTCGGACTCGAGTTCCGCAGCCTTATCGGACATGGGCTTGCCGAAAAGGTTGTCACCTTGGCAGGGGACATCGACTAACTTGTCCTGTACCCACGGCTCGAGGTCGGATGACTGGAGCCAGGCCTGTCGGCGGGCACCGATGCCGGCTCCGGCTACTCGGGGCGACGCCTCGAAGCCGTCGTAGGCCGCCCGAGAAAGGAACTTCGAGCACTCTCGAATACTATCGGACAAGGCCAGGAACCTCTGCAAAGGTTCGTCGGAGAGACCAGCCGAGAACCCGGCGAGCTCCTTCGCCAAGTCTCGGAGAAACATGTCCATATACAGCTGGTATGTCTGGACCCTGCAGGCAAGCATGGAACCCTGGAAGCACTTCCTACCGAGGGCATCCAGGTTATGGGCCTCCTTACCCGGGGGCACCGAGGAGTGCATCTTTTGACTCTTAAGCCGATGCATTGCCGATTCCACAACCATGGAGTGATGTGGCAGTTGCGCCTTCTGGAACCCGGGGCTCTTGCGGACTCGATAAATCAAATTGAACCGCTTGCTTAACACCGGTGTTGAGGCCGGGCTTTCCCACATGCGGAAGAGCAGCCACTCCAGCATCGGAGGGACCGGCACAGTAAAGGCCTCCTTCGGGGGAGAGTCATACTGGAGTGCCTTGAGCTCTTCCGCGCGAGGCTCCTCCTCGGGATCCGCGGGGAAAGCCAAAGCCTTGGCCATATCCCGCACAAAATCAGAGAAGCATGTATCCTCCAGAGGGGATCGCCTTCGAGGCTCCGACTCGGGCGAGTCGGAGGGGACGCACCGGGTCTGAAAAGAGCCGGGCAACTCGTCCCCTTTCGAGTCCCAGTCTGACGCCTCCGTGGAGGAATCGAGGGGCATGCATCGACTCGAGGATCGACTCGGCCGACGGGGTCGACTTGGGCGTCGACGTCCCGGTGGTCTGGGCGGATGCACTGGCGATGCCGGTCATCCAAAACCGCTGCTGGTCCAAGAAGGCAGAGATACTGCGCTCCAAGGATGCCAATCTGAGGTGAAGCCCAGAAGACCCGGCAGCCACCGACTCGGGCCCCGACGGCGGTTCCGTAGGGGAGTCCAGGAGGACAATAGTACTCACGTGTGGCTCCACCTCGAGTCGAGGAAGTTTAGAAGGTCTCTCCGCCTCCGAGGACTCGGGGCGGCTGGCGGGGCTATGTGACCCGGCCCGCGAGGGACCAGGTGCATCCTCTGACGCCGCCCGTGCGAGTTTCCTCTGCCGACGATGCTCCCATCCAGGGGACCCCCTCTCAGAGGAACTCCAACGGAGCTCGTGGCCGGAGTCATGAGACGTCGAAGCCTCCGACGAGGTCCAGGCCGGACCGGACTCGGGGTCAGAGAAGATTCTGTCCTTTTGCATTGCCGACTCCTCAGCGACTTGGAGGACATCTTGCCACACGGACCACAGCTCCCAGAGTCATGGTTGGGTCCGAGGCAATGGAGGCAGAAATTATGCGTGTCTGTAAGAGACATTAATTTAGAACAATGATCACATTTTTTGAACCCGCTGGCAGCCATAGGGGGAAAAAGGGCCCCCGCGAGGTTGAAAGACCGAGCTGCCAGGGGTAGAAAATAAGTGGTGGGAACGCCAGTTAAAAACTGAAAACAAAAAAAGAAATGTGAACGGACTCGATAAGGAAAAATCGAGGCCGGGCAGGAAAAGGACACGCGAACCGAGAAAACAACAAAGAATTAATCAACTTTTTCAGCGGTGGTAACAAACTACGTCTGTAGGGCTCCGCGGAAAAAAGAAGACTGAGCAAGATGGCATCCTTGGGCGGGAAGAGGACTGCGCTTGCGCGCTGCAATCCCAAAGGCTTTCTTCGAAAGCTGGGGAAATTGCTCCGCGAGGGCTCCGTCGGCGCCCACGTCACCCATAAGTGAGGACTGACTTCCTGCTTGGTCCTGGAGAAACTGAGGTATGTTTCCAGTGATTATTTTTCCTGAGGTAAGGAACACCGAACCTAAAACTTAGAATGCTTTCATTTATGGTATTTTATCCTGGCTGCTGGAAGGATTAAAAGGGACCCAGGATATCACTGCTTGACCCAATACAAGCATTGTGGAACCTGTGTCTTTTGGGGAAACTGCTGGGTACGTATGATCTAGATTGGCCACTGTTGGAAACAGGATACCAGGCTTAATGGACCTTGGTCTGACCCAGTATGCCATATCCTATGTTCTTATGTTATCCAGCACATACACAGTGATCCTATTTGAAATTTATTCTTTCCTGTTTTCAGATTATTTTTAAAAGAGGATCTATCATTCATTTGGAGTGTAAAAATTTGCTAGCCTCAGGGAGGGCAAGTTTATGACAGGTCGACTAACTCGTGCATTAGGTGTGCACATAAGTGGCAGTTTTCTAAGGGAAGACATGTGCTTATTTTCCCCTTTGACAATCATCTTGTGGAAAGCACCTGCACAGATGATCAGCAAAAACCTACCGGCATGTTTTTCACTTGAAACCGCATTACGTTTACCTGCAGCTTTAAAAGAACCCATTCCTGTGCATAAATCTCTGTTTGATGTGGGCAAAAAGCTTTTAAAATGATCTCTTAATTATACAAGAGCCGGCAAGGGTTAAACTGGAGTTATCATTGCCAGCCATTCTAGAGAGCTGCAAACCAGTCTGATTTTCTGGATATCCATGAGATATTTACATGCACCGGAGGTAGTTTATGCAAATATATTGCGCACATATTCGTTAGGAATAGCCTGAATGTTTTCCAGGATTGCAGTTTGACACCCCAGTAATAAAACAATAGGCAGTAATAGTATGCTAAACCCACAGATGGAGCAGCCCCTGACCACTGTGTCCAAGAAGATTATCCTGTATATATGTATTTATGTATATATGTAAATGAACTCCCCCATAGCTAAGAAGTGTTAACTCTGTATGATGTGCTTTTCTGACAATCTGTATGTAAACAAAATTTGTACCTGCCTTGATTTGGCAGTTTCACAATAGTAATCCTACCCGCTTCTGATCGCTGGAAGGAGCGGGCTACAAATGCTTGCTAAATAAATAAATAAATAAAATAAATGATATCAGTATGGGAAAGGCAAGCAGCTACTGTGGGAATTAGCACACGGCAAGTACTAATTCCCGCTTTAACTGCTTATCACATTTTAGTAAAAGGGCCTCTAAATTGACTTAGCACGCCTTAATTCATTTGTTAGTGCACAGTAAATCTTTTTAATATAACTGGCCAAAAGAATCACCTGAAAATTGGGAAAAATTAGTGAAAAAAATAAAAATGAATCAACTTTTCTTGCAGGAGCAATTTCTCCAAATGGGTTAGTTTTGCACATACCAATGCTAGTCATGAACCTCAATCCTAAGCCAGGAGTATGATCTCAGTCTCTCATGTTTACCGTTAATGCTCCGCATAGTATAGTTTAGTTTATTGTTTATTTGTATTTGATATACCGCCTTTGGCAAGCATCAGGTTTACAACTCAAATTTATAGAAAACAGTTAGAAACGAACTACAAATTAACGACAGGAAAGGGAGGAAGAAAGTTCAACAGAGTGTAAGAGAGCGAAAGACACAGCTTAATTTTCCTTGGACCCAGACCGACCCCAAAGGCCTGCTCGAACAGATGGGTTTTTAGGATTTACTTCAAGGCAGGTCTCGGATGGAAGACAGTTCCATAATGAAGGGTAGAGAAGGAAGCATGTCTTGCACGTTCCTATCTTGCTTTGGAGGGTGGAGGGATGAATAGGAACACAGGTAGTGTGGTAGTGTGAGGGAACATCTGGTAGTACTAGTGCAGACAGATATTTGCGTGCACTGTTATGTAAGGATTTATGGGTTAGGGTTAGAATTTTGTGCCGTATCTGGTAAGAGATCGGAAGCCAGTGGCGTTGGATCATTAGTGGCATGATGCGATCAAATTTCTTAGCGTGGGCTAGAATGGAAAGAGTTGTATTGTGAATTAATTGAAGTTTCTTTAACTTGTAGGCTGGAATGCCCGAATATACTACATTAAGTAGTCTAAGCGACCAATGACTGTACTTAGAATAACTAAGGTCTGCGCAATGGGATCTAAGAAGGGACAGAGGGCATGGAAACGACAAAGGGCCCCAAGGGAACCAAGAGACCAGCATTTGATTCCCACTAGCACTCCTTGTGGCCTTGGGTAAGTCACTTAACTCTCCATTGCCTCAAAAAATCCAAGTTATCATCAATATCCCTGTTTAATGCACATTACCAAGTTTAAGTTACAATGTAAACTGCTTTGACTGGAATGATAAAGCAGTATTAAAAAAAAAACCTATTAGATAAATAAATGTGGATTTGATTAGGTGACTAATCTGAGGGGAGAAGGATAAGTATTAGTCAATAATGATTCCCAAATATTTAAAAGTGGGTTATAATATAATGGAGGAACTTCACCACCAGACACAAGCACCGATCGGCTGCATCGAGGGAGAGCAGGCAGGTAAGCTCCTCCCTGCTCCCCTCCGATGGAGCTAATCGGGCCTGGGAAACCCCTTTAGCAGTTAACTTTAAATCGGGGTGTGCCTAGGCGTGCCCGTGCCAGAAAGCCCTTTGGCGTGGCCCTTAAGCGCGGTCCGAAAAGTAGAGCATACTGTGCAACGGAAACATAGTTGTCCTGCAAATCTAATTGCATGAACAGCCTAAATGTCTGTCTATGGCAACAATAGCGAAGCACCGAAATGTGTCTCCTGTTGACAATTACAATGCTGTTCCCTCACACTACAAATACTTTCTCAAACCATCACTCAGGCTCTGTTCCAGCCTATTCCAATTATCCACCACTACAGCAGAGATTTTAATTGTTTGTACTATGATAGAGTCCAATACAGACCACTATATAACATTAATAGACTCATATACATTAATAAACAGAGCCTATTGAACAACAAACAGAAAAACATTATAAGAAAGAGATATTACTGAAATGCTCTCTTATCAATGCCAAATCAGTTTGGAACAAAATACCTTTAATACTAGACCACATACATGACAGTACTCCAGATATCATGTTCATCACTGAAACTTGGTTAACTGAGACAGATACAGTAGTCATCAACCAACTAAAGATACCAAACTATGAAATCTAACACTCACCCAGATCAAACAAACGTAGAGGAGGAGTCCTGATTATTATAAAAAAGGACCTCAATAGCTCCCTTACGTTATCAAATACTATAAATAGCATAGATACATTGATAGTAGAAAATAGATACTTTGCATTTTGTCTTCTTTATAGACTCTCTATAACTGATACCAGTGGTCTAACCCCTATTTTAGAAACGGTATGCTCTACTTCATCAAAGAAACAACTAATATTACTAGGTGACTTTAATTTCCCATCCTTACATCCCAATCATGCAAACCCGTTTATAAATGCTATGTCAGGCCTACAATACCAGCAAACAATAAATGTACCAACACATGATAAAGGCAATACATTAGATCTAATTTTTGTCCCTCATAAAATCTACTAACAGACCCAAACAACAAATCCACTAGTACTACCTGCACCGTGGTCATACATCATTTAATTAGATTTTCTCTTCAACTGAATTTCACGACAAACTACACACAACCCTCCAAAAATCCTATCATACAAAGTTTAAACCATTCAACAAGGATACCTTTATAAGAGATACCCCTAAACAAGTTAGATCCTAATATTAACAATCTTGATGATGTACTAAGTAACTGGAATATAGTCATCAATAATGCAGTCACCAGAACCCTACCCCAACACAAAAGAACTGGATACCATACAAATAAAATACATAGACATACACAGAAATGGTATTCACAAGAAATTAGAGATCTAAAAAGAAACTTAAGAAAGATAGAGTGCAAATGGTGAAACACAAAATCAATGGAAAACAGAACAAACTACATCAGCACCCTTTCAACCTACCGTGAATTCATTAATGCTAAAAAGAAGGAATACCACACAAATATTTTAATAAAATCAATAAGCCCAGGGAATTAGTTGACATAGTAAAATCACCAACCTATCCACTAAACAATAATGCAGCAAATCATGACATCAACCCACAGGTTCTAGCAGACTACTACATGAAAAAATTAACGCCAGCCAATAACTATTCTCCTTGGCTAATATCTGATTCATTATATCCTGAGATTTCCATCAGATCTCATCTCACTACTTACATAATATCATATCAAGTATTAACACCACAACATCTAGCCTTGATCCATGTCCAGTCAGTTGGCTGAAGGCTACTCGTCATGAATTTGAACTACTGATTCATAAAATAGTAAACCTATCACTCACAAATGCCCAAATGCCAACAGTACTAAAACAAGCAATTATGCAACCCGTATTAAAGCAAACCTTACTAGACAAGACATGCCCCTCATCTTACAGACCAATTTCCAGTCTCCCCTTTCTAGCTAAAATAATTGAAAAGGTTGTTTATAGACTACTTCAAGATCACATTGATTTACATGCACCCTTAGATGAACACCAGTATAGATTCAGAACACACCACAATGTCAAAACACTGCTACTAACACTTCTTGGTAAACTAATAAAAGGGATTGAAAACCCTAAAAAAGCATTTATCCTCATATTTTTAGACTTAGCTGCTGCCTTTGACTCTATCTCACATGAAATATTCCTTGATAGGCTGCAACTAATTGGTCTATATGGGAACGTATTACAATGGTTCAGATCCTACTTGACGGATCGTACCCAACAAGTTAAAATCAATCAGCAATTATCTAAAACTTACAAGCAGAAACAAGGACTACCTCAGGGTCCTCCCTTTCAGCCTTATTATTTAATATCTATTTACAACCACTGTGTCAGATCTTCAAAAAACACCAAATAGGATATTCCATCTATGCACATGACATCCTGTTACATCTCCCATTTGATGTCATGAAACCAAATTTTAAGAACATAACATATAAGAACATAAGATATGCCATACTGGGTCAGACCAAGGTCCATCAAGCCCAGTATTCTGTTTCCAACAGTGGCCAATCTAGGTCATACGTACCTAGCAGTTTCCCCAAGGGACACAGGTTCCACAATGCTTGTATTGGTTCAAGCATTGATATCCTGGGTCCCTTCTTAATAATGGTTTATGGACCTTTCCTCCAGGAACTTGTCCAAACCTTTTTTAAACCCAGCTACACTAACAGCCTTTACTACATCCTCCGGTAACAAATTCCAGAGTTTGATTACACGTTGAGTGAAAAAATATTTTCTTTTATTAGTCTTAAATAGTTTACCCTGTAGCTTCATTGCATGTCCCCTAGTCTTTCTATATTCTGATAAGGTAAACAATCGATCTACGTTTACCCGTTCCACTCCGTTCATTAATTTATAGACTTCTATCATATCTCCCCTCAGCCGTCTCTTTTCCAGGTTAAAGAGCACCAACCTTTTTAGCCTTTCTTCATAGGAGTAGCCTTCCATCCCCTTTACCATTTTGGTGGCTCTTCTCTGAACCTTTTCTAAAATTGCTATATCCTTTTTAAGATATGGCGACCAGAATTGCACACAATATTCAAGGTGCGGTCTCACCATGGAACGATATAGAGGCATTATAATATCTTTTGTTTTATTTTCCATTCCTTTCCTTATCATACCTAGCATTCTATTTGCTCTCTTGGCCGCCGCTGCACACTGGGCCGAGGGTTTTAACATGGTATCCACAAGGACGCCTAAATCTTTTTCTTGGGTGGTGGTTCCTAATGTGGAACCTTGCATCGTGTAACCATAGTTTGGGTTGTTCTTCCCTAGGTGCATAACCTTGCACTTCTCCACATTAAATTTCATCTGCCATTTTGATGCCCAGTCTTCCAATTTATCAAGATCCTCTTGCAATTTTCCACAATCCTCCTGGGTTTTAACAACTTTAAATAGTTTTGTGTCATCAGCAAATTTGATAACCTCACTCGTTATTCCACTTTCCAGGTCATTTATGAATATGTCAAAAAGCAGCGGACCCAGCACAGATCCCTGGGGTACACCACTATTCACCTTTCTCCATTGGGAAAATTGGCCATTTAGCCCTACCCTCTGCTTTCTATCTTTTAACCAGTTCCTGATCCACAGTAGTACACTGCCTCCTATCCCATGACTCTTTAGTTTTGCCAAAAGTCTCTCATGAGGGACCTTGTCAAAGGCTTTCTGAAAGTCCAGATACACAATATCAACTGACTCACCTTTGTCCACCTGTTTATTCACTCCTTCAAAAAAACATAACAGATTAGTAAGACAAGATCTTCCTTGTCTAAAGCCATGTTGGCTGTCTCCCATTAGGTCATGACTATCTATATGCTGAGTAATTTTATTCTTTATGATGGTTTCTACCATTTTTCCCGGTACTGATGTCAGGCTCACCGGTCTGTAGTTTCCCGGATCACCCCTCGAACCCTTTTTAAAAATTGGTGTTACATTGGCGATCCTCCAATCCTCAGGTATTAGAGATGATTTTAATGATAGTTCACAGATTACTGATAGCAGGTCTGCAATCTCAAATTTCAGTTCTTTCAACACCCTTGGATGTATACCATCCGGCCCAGGTGATTTGCTACTCTTCAGTTTATCTAATAGTTGTAGGACATCTTCCCGATGTATCGATATTTCCTTCAATTCTTCCACACCTTTAAATACCACTTCAGTCGTGGGTAACATCCCTACATCTTCCTCAGTAAAGACCGAAGCAAAGAATTCATTCAGTCTCTCCGCTATCGCCTTGTCGCCTCTTAGTGCTCCTTTAACCCCTTTATCATCTAATGGACCAACTGACTCTCTCACGGGTTTTTTGCTACGAATGTACTTGAAAAGGTCTTTATTTCGCGTTTTTGCTTCCGCAGCAAGCTTCTTCTCAAATTCTCTCTTTGCCTGCCTTATCAATGCCTTGCATTTGACTTGCCAGTGCTTGTGCTGTTTCCAGGTTTCATCATTTGGCTCTTTTTTCCATTTCTTGAAAGATGCTTTTTTGGCAACAACAGCCTCTCTGACCTCAGCTTTAAACCATGCTGGCAATTTTTTGGACTTCCTTCCACTTTTCTTAAAGCGTGGAATACAGCTGGTCTGGGCTTCCAAGATAGTATTTTTCAACAACACCCAAGCTTGATGTACGTCTTTAACCTTTGCAACTGCTCCTTTTAGTTTTTTCTTAACTGTTTTCCTCATTCTATCATAGTCTCCCTTTCGAAAGTTAAGGGGTAGTACTGTGGATTTCCTTACTATCCCTCCTCCACTAATTAAATCAAAGGCGATCATGCTATGATCACTATTGCCAAGTGGCCCCAACACCCTTATCTCTTGCACTACATCTGGTGTTCCACTAAGGACTAGGTCTAATATTGCTTCCCCTCTGGTCGGTTCATGAACCAGCTGCTCCAAGAAGCAGTCATTTATTTCATCTAGGAACTTTATCTCCCTAGCATGTCCTGTTGTGACACTGACCCAGTCGATGCCGGGGTAATTGAAATCACCCATTATTATTACTGCACTGTAACTTTTGCTAGCTTCCTTGATTTCTTTGAGCATTTCATCATCCATTTGTTCATTCTGGCCAGGCGGACGATAGTACACCCCCACTGCCATCGCCTTCCCCTTTTTACATGGAATTTCAATCCATAGAGATTCTACAGCAAATTTTGTTTCTTGCAAAACTTTAATCCTTTCTGACTCAATGCCCTCTCTAACATAGAGTGCAACCCCTCCACCAATTTGATCAGCTCTATCATTTCGATATAGTTTGTACCCAGGTATCACAGTGTCCCACTGGTTGTCCTCCTTCCACCATGTCTCTGATATTCCAATCATATCTAACCCCTCGTTTAGTGCTATATATTCTAACTCTCCCATCTTGTTTTGTAGACTTCTAGCATTTGCATACAAGCATTTTAGAGACTGTATTTTATTCATATTAATTTGGCTATTGGTAGACATGGGTAATTTGGGATCTTTAAGTTCTGTCTGCTCCATACTCGAGGGCATTTGGGCTACTTTACTCTTTTTTGGAACCTCTCTGCTTTTTGTAGTATCCTTCAAGGATACATTCTTCCGAACCATGCGCTCTTGGGCGACTGTCGGCTTTCCCCTATTATCTAGTTTAAAAGCTGCTCTATCTCCTTTTTAAAGGTTAATGCCAGCAGCCTGGTTCCATCCCGGTTAAGGTGAAGCCCATCCCTTCGGAAGAGCCCCTCCTTTCCCCAGAATGTTCCCCAGTTCCTAACAAATCCGAACCCCTCATCTCTGCACCATTGTCTCATCCACGCATTGAGACTCCGGAGCTCTGCCTGCCTATTGGGTCCTGCGCGTGGCACGGGAAGCATTTCGGAGAACGCTACCCTGGAAGTTCTGGATTTCAACTTCCTACCTAAAAGCCTAAATTTAGCTTCCAGAACCTCCCTACCACATTTTCCTATGTCATTGGTACCAACATGTACCAAGACAGCAGACTCCTCCCCAGCACTATCTAAGACCTTATCTAGGTGGCGTGTGAGGTCCGCTACCTTCGCACCAGGCAGGCATGTTACCAGGCGATCCTCACGTCCACCAGCCACCCAGCTATCTACATGCCTAATGATCGAATCACCAACTATAACTGCTGTCCTAACCCTTCCCGCATGGGCACTTGGCCCTGGAGAAACCTCCTCGGTGCGAGATGGGTTTATATCACCTGGAGGACAGGTCCTAGTTACAGGATCACTTCCTGCCACACCAGGGTGATGCTCTCCTGTCACGTGACCTCTCTCCTCCATGGCAACAGGGATGCTGCCAGACTGGAGGTGGGACTTCAGGACTATATCCCTGTAGGTCTCGTCTATGTACCTCTCTGTCTGTCTTATGTTTTCCAAGTCTGCTACTCTAGCCTCTAGAGAACGGACTTGTTCCCTGAGAGCAGAGAGCTCCTTGCACCTAGTGCACACGTAAGACCTCTCACCAGCTGGGAGAAAATCATACATGTGACACTCAATGCAAAAGACTGGAAAGCCCACATCCCGCTGCTGGACTGCTGTCTGCATCTTAGTTTTAAGTTTGTGTTTAGATCTTTAAGTTCTATATGTACTAAAGGGTGCAATGGATATTTATACCACTAAAACTGTACCTAAGAAGTTTAATATACCTTGTTCACCTGAAGCTTAATTAATCTCAGGTCCTTGGTGTATGACTGATTTGGGTAATGAGCTTCACCTGAGAGCACCTCCTGTCTTTTAAGTTGTGCAAGTACCTATAAAGCTGTGATTTTCCCAGGGGAGGGTGGGTGTGGGGAGGGAGGAAGGGATATAACACTTATTAAAAAAGGGCTGCTACACAGTACCTTGTCCTGTGCTGCTGAGGAAAACTATATTCTGATTTGATTTAAATTATAGCTCTTTGCTGCTACTAGGCTCTAACCTATTATGAAATTTAAACTACAAGCTCTCTGCTGGATTCTAAATTTAACCAGAAAGCTCTCTTCTGTGTTTTAATTTGAAACTAAAAGTACTTTGCTGATGCTAGGCCCTGAGTGACTATGAAATTTAAACTACAGCTGTCTACTGGGTATGAAAGGTAACCAGAAAGTTCTCTTCTGTGTTTTTAAATTGAATCTTAAACTGTTGCTACTAGGCCCTGACTGATTTAACAAAAAAAAATAGTGGGTTCACAGATTAATTAGCTTTAAAAGAAAAACAATTCCTTTCAGAAAAATTCCCAGAAGTATATACTCACAATTTCAGATTTCTCTCCAGAAGTAACAGCCCCCCTTTCCAGTCCGTCAAGACCAATATTATCCTGCTTTAAGGAGATATCACAATGGTTAAAATTCCGCAATTTAAAAATAAATTATAACAAAATGGAGGTTCTATTCACCACCAAAAATCAATGCTTTAATCCTCCTTCCACAATCAATGTAAAAGAGGCTATCCTTAATGTAAAGAATGAGGTAAAATATATTTAGGTGTCATATTAGATCAAGCCCTCAGTTTTATATCACATATCACCACCAGAATCATTTTCAACCAGTTGAGAATGATCAAACAGCTGAGCCCACTTCTGTCCAACAATGATTTCATTGTTGAACAGTACTTCAAACCATGATAATTCCACACATGGACTATTGCAATAGTCTACTCCAAAGTCTTACGAAACAAAAACTTCACAGTCTTCAAGTTGCCCAGCATATGGCCGCTCATATAACTAGCAAATCAAGCAAATCTGAACACATTACTCCAATCTTATACAAACTCCACTGGCTCCCAATACTCAGTAGGATCAAATATAAATTATTGATGACTACTTTCAAATGATAAGAAATATAACCCCAACTTATCTCACAAAGCTAATTAAATTAACTCCAGATGACAGACAAAGAAGAACCTGCACACAAAACATCCTAATTATACCCTCAGAATATCGCAAAGCAAACCATGCCACCAGTAACCGAGGTAGATTGGACCTGGTGCTCCAAGCCCCTCTAACCATCTACCCTCCTTCCCCGCCACCTTTAGTTCCACCCTCCTTTACCCACAAAACACACACATACAACCGCTCTTGGGAAAACAACCGGTCACAGCTTAAATTAACTTTTATAACATACCGAACATTACAGTCCAAGAACAATCCTCTTAATAATAGAAACAGTGGCGCAATGCCTCACCAGCCATGCTATTAGCAAGGTGACACTGCTTCTGCTTCTGCTGCGGTCATGCCAACGGCAATCTTCCTAATCCCCCTTTCCCCGACCTCGCCATGTAATTAGCAAAGGTCAGCCAGGGGTTGTCCGGGTCGGGGGCACCCCGCCCCCGGCCCAAGTATAGCCTAAGGCTCCTGACCCCGGAAACCTCTGGGATCCCGCCACCGGCACAGAGGACATTAATGTAGGGTCGAGGGCACCCCGCCCCCGGCCCCAGTACGGCTTAAAGCTCCGGACCCCAGACACCTCTGGGATCCCTCCACCGGTACCGGTGACATTAATGTCCCGAAGCCACCCCCCACCACGAAGCTGCGACCAGTGAGCCCCCCGCCGAAGCACACATTCCAAGACCAGCTGCCTGTGGTTGCTGAGCAATTCAACACCCCTGGGGATAAGTGCCCTCCTTCCCCTGAACAACCATGCACACTCGCTCTCCACTCACGAATGCATGATTAGCTAACTGCCTTGTTCACGGACCCCAACAGCCGCACAGCCGATTCCTTTTTTTTTTTCTTTGCCAGCAGGCCTTAAACTTATCCGACCACATCAACACCACGCCTTGAAACCTGCGCAGAAGCACAGCAAGATCCCTCGGTGCCACTCTTATCACTTGCTGGCCGATCCACGACCAGGTCGTTGCCCTTCCAAATGTAACCAGATCTATGCAGGCGTGCTCCTTGATCGCTCATGGTGTCCAAGCAAAGGCATTAGCTGTGGTCAACTGCGACTGCGCTCGCCTAGCCATAAAACGACACCGCCGCCAGATCCCGACCCCATGAATCTACACCGTTTCTCACTAACCATCCCACGCCACAATGGAATGAGCCATCAGCCAACTGACCCTAAGCCTTTGTCCCGCATCTGAACTCAAACCAGTTAGCCTCCATCAATTGCTTGTCCCCTCACCTTCCCGAAGCCTAACACAGCCCGAAAACCCTAGAACACCATCTGCCGATGCTTGTAGCTCTTGCTCTGGCAACCTCGAAGCGACCACACCGGTCGCTGCCCCAAATCATGATGAGTGTGCTGCAAACTGATTCGGGCCGTCTCTTACATGCTGCAGCACCATCCTAAGCACCACTGAACTTACAAAATGCGTCCGTCGCCTACTTGCTGCAGCACCATCCTCAGCACAGCTGAACTTACAAAAAGCGTCCATAGCCATGCATCCTCATACATGTCGATTCCCCTCCCGTGCAGGCATAACCGCCCCTAGACCCGCAAGGTGTCCACTGGGCATACACTAGTCCAGCAAGCCCCTTTGATACCTCCAAAATCCCTTCCCTTGCAGTCTGTCTCCGATTTCACTAGGATGACCTGCAACAGCCCTTCGTCTGCCCGTACCTACTATCGCTGTATACCGCCACCCACCTCAGCTTTGCTGGAGTTCACTACTAACCCACCACTATGGAACGTGCCGAAAAATACCAGGCATAACCGCCCAGAAAAGGGAGGTGTCATACTGTAAAATCGCCACCACGGTAAGGCAGAGCAGCACCTTCCCAGTAACCCATGTGTAATAGGCCACCTGGAGTCAAGGGTGTTGGCCACGAACGCTCCCACCCCTGTAGCTAATAGTAATTCCTGCTTCTCTCCCGACCAATGGTCCATCA
The DNA here is from genome assembly GCA_033557465.1 of Ichthyophis bannanicus. Classification (NCBI taxonomy): domain Eukaryota; kingdom Metazoa; phylum Chordata; class Amphibia; order Gymnophiona; family Ichthyophiidae; genus Ichthyophis; species Ichthyophis bannanicus. The sequence goes on along the minus strand of CM066050.1, from coordinate 121,132,756 downwards.
TTTCTGCGGGACCCCGCTTCCTTCCAGGTCCCTTTCTGGAGCCAAAGTCTGCAACCATTCCCCTTTGGAATGGGAAAGAGCATCCACCATCCCGTTAGAGAATCCTGGGATATGCCAAGATGTATCCTCCACATTCCGACGCAAACTTGCTAATACCACTTCCCTCCTTGAGGCTGCCACCCGAATACAACATGGAGCGTACGTATTGATTACACTAACCACTGCTGCATTGTCGCCCCACCACACTACCCTGCGGTTGCAAAGCTTATCGAGCCACAACTCCCAAGCCCCTGCCGGGGAAACAACTCCCGGAAGGCTATTTGCTAGTTAGGCTGGATTCACGCCAAGCCTGCCATGAACTGTCCGCACGCCACGCTCCCCAGAAATAATTCCCGCGCCCATAGACTGGCGATCCCGGCCTACAACGTCCATAAGTCCCGTGGACATTCTTTCCCCAGCCATCCCAGATCCGCAAATCCGCACGCATAACCTTTGATTCCCAAATACGGTGGTGCATTTTACGCACTCCCGAAGTTGACACTGCCAACTGCCGCAGCAACCCCGCCATCAAGGAGCCTGCATTTCCTTCAATGCTAATTACGATGAAGCCAACCCGTTCGCCACCAACACCCGCCATCTCAACACCTTATCAAGAGGGAGATGATCCACCATCTCCCAAAATCCAATTCCTCCCTAAATGGTAATCTTCAGCACCGGGCCTTCTGTCTTACCCAGTTCATGCTGCAAATCCACCACACATTTTAATAGCTCCTGACACCCCACTGATGGCGCTGCTCCCATGCACCAAAATCTCAAAGTATGCACCCAAAATTGCACAGCCCATAGTCATGCATTTTCTAACTAACCTCCCCCATCAAGGCTGAAACCAAGCAATTGCCACGCCAACAGGTGTACTGGCCACCATGGAAAACTGATTCCATATCCACTGTGCCATCCGTGCCCAGTGACCTGATTTGCAGACTAATTCAACCGCCCGATCACCAAGTAGAACGAACTGTACCCCGCTCCACAGGATGCGATTATTCACCTGCGTGCCCACCGGAAATGACAAGTTATGAATCCGCCAGAAGTTCCGTGGGTTTTTTTTTTTTTTTTATGCTACCCATAAAGGGGGCCGGGCTTCTGCCTAAAGTCAGCTCGACCTTCTACTCATACCTAACCATGTGTGGAAAGCGCCGCAACAAAGGCAAATTTCGTGCCTGGGACGCTCCCACCTTTCCATGTACTGGAATAACCAAACCCTCCTGGAACCCCCCCTTAATACCTCCTCATCTCTCCGCTGCGGGTCTTGCCGAAGCCAAGTCCTTAAGGCCTCTAACCGAATTAGTGTAGTGGGCAGGCTGCCCCCTCCTGAGTGCTTGGGGGGCCAGCACTGAGGCCCAACGGGCCCCCTTTTTCCCACCTTTTGCTGCCGAGTGTCCTCCCCTACAGACTGAGTCCACATGTCGATATTTGCAGTCGATGAACGGGCAAGAAGATTTGCTAACCTCCAGCACAAATCACCTGCCCCGCTGCCTCCAATCTGTTGTCACTGCCACTCCTGCACGACCAGAACGACCCCACCCACCTTGTCCACTGTCCCTCCTTTAACTGCCTGAGCGCGCAATACCTGCCCTGTCCAACATTTCATCAGCACGGGCTAATCCTGTGCACCCCACGACAATAACTGGCTCTCCTCCCCCCCCTTTTTTTTTTTTTTGACGCAGCCCACCTGCTCGTCTTCTTTCCTCTTCTACGTACTCTCCTTTCACCGTCTTCTGCCCTCTAGAAGGCGGAACGATCTATATATCGCCGCTTCCGAATCCTCCGGCGCAAAGTCTTCAGACTCTACTCCCAAGCCTATTCTCCACTAGCCCACTGCTTCCCGCCCCTTGCTTAGCGACATCTGCCCCCCAATGATGAGGACGAATAGTCAATGAATGAGGAGGGGGATGACTCCGAACAGTGACGCTGCTGACACTAATGCCTCCTTTTCTTGCGCACTTTACTCCCGCTCCTTCCCGCAATCTCAGCTGCCCAACCTTCCCCCGGTCGGCCTGCAACTCACCTGCTGCCCCCATATCGGCCCCCATGCTGCCAATGGACGAAGCATCAAGTGTCTGCCATCCTCGGTCTGCTGATCCAGCATGTCCCTACTTGCGCTCGTATCATCTTTTGACCTCTCCTGCCTCGCTGTTATTCCCCTGTCCATGCGTTCTGATCGCACTTGGCCTCCTCCACTATACCTTGCAGTGTGCTGATTTCTTATCGCCACCTGTGGAGACATAAAAGAGAAAACAACAAAGAAAAACCCCAGGGGGGGGGGGAACCACCGAAGACCCCAAAGGCTGCAAAGCCCCCAACCATTCTGCCCCGCATGGACCGTGGCCCACCCCAAGCCTGTGCTCCCATGAAGCTGGGCCCCCTACTAGTGAATAGTCTCCTTGAACTGCCGGCCATCCCACAGGAGAACTTGTAATTTTGCCCTCTAAAGCTGGGGACCCCTCGAACCGAACTTCCCCCGCCCCCAAGCCCTATATCCCCCCTCCAGCTGAAGGCCTAGAATCCCATTGCCCCCGACCCCTCCTCCCTCCTTGGAATTGCCTATTGCATCCACCTCCTGCTAACACCCTTTTCCACATTGTGCATCGTATTAGCATCCTCCACTACCCCCCCCCGCGACCCACTCTCTGAACCCTTGGCCCGCAAACAACCAGTGCGCAACCCCTTCGTACCTCTAGGTGGCCCCCCAGCCCCCGAGCCCATGCCCCTCGAGTCCTCCCAGCATTCCTACCCATCCTGCTTTGAGCTATCTTCCCCCCTTCACCGCCTTAGCGGCCCTCACTGACCCCTAACGCATAGAGGACTCACCCCCTCCTCCGATTCCCTCCATCACCCCCTTTTTGACTCGTCGTGACGCCCTGCCTGGCACTTCCGCCTGGCTCTGCTGGCCCTCATGCACAGGCTTCCGGCTAGACCCTTCATTTTTAGTTATTTATTTAATTGAAATTTCCTTTTTTTTTTTTTTACAAAAGGGGTGCCGATGCAAATTACATTTACATAACCAGCCCAATGCACCGAGGTGCTATTGGGAAATGACCCAATCCACCCATTCGCTAACCCTCCGTCTGTACCCCCAGAGGTTTCCGCAAAATGTAACCCGCACCCAACTGCCTCCCCCAGCCCTCCAAAAACAATCCCAAACCTCCACACTAAAAGTCGTCCGATCATGCTGGACATGAAGAGCTCCTGCTGCCCTCCTCACTGCTCCACGGGCCCAGCTTTCTCTGCCCGGCCGACCCCAACAGCTCCCGTCAAAGAATAGGCTGCGTCCCCTACTCGCAGCTCCAAACTGGCGCCTACGCTCTGTGCCCTCCAGCAGGCTCTCATGCATCGCCTCGCTGCTCCAAAAAATGCCGCCGCCAGTCGCTCCACCTCGGCTCGCCTAAACGGCTGCTAAGCTGGCCGCAACAGGCATAGCAGCAAACAGGCACCGGACCCCGAGGAGGCGCAGTAGTGAAGGCAACTGTTGCCGACTCCTGGCTCCTCCCCCTCAATGCCGCACCGCCTTCCTCTTCCCAGGCTCCACCGTGCTCCTGCACACGGGTGGAGCCAATCCTCGCCACCAGCATACACCGCGTCATCGTGCCTCTGCCCCCCATGACTAGGACAGCCACGAGCCAGGGTCCCCGCACCGGCCAAACACCCGGTTACGAGCGGCTGCCGGTACCCTGCCCCGCGGCCTTGCATTAACAGAGTCTTTTCTTACATTGCCCGCTCCATGTGGAACATGCTACCTGACAAGCTTAGATCCATCACTGATTTATCAACATTTTGAAAGGACCTAAAAACTCACCTCTTTAAAGAGCATTTTGGCCCCCTGGAAGACCATGAAGCTGTATACCCCACCTAACACCCCAATACAAATATTAACAAACACTTTCAACATTACTAAACTATTTACGCATTGTAATTCACTAAATGATTCACCACTCATCCTCACATTATATATAAGTTGATATTGTATATAGATACCCATGTATATAAACAAATACCTCTCTTGGTATGTATAGGCTTACCTATACATCTGCATGTATTTATGTAGATATGTATGTAGGCGCATAAGATGATGTATATAAGCGCATACCTTCTTTTGGTTAATAAAATGTTAATGTTAAAATGTTTGATGTAACAACCACTGTTAAAATGTTTACTGTAATTAGTTCCCATGTTACAATGTAATGTTGTTATTCTATAAACCGCTTTGATTACCCGAAAAGGCGGTATAAAAAAACCATTAAATAAATAAATAAAGAGAGCGGGGATAGCAGCACAACCTGTAATCCAGATGGCTGTAGTCTTCTTGTAATTTAGTTGTAGGACATTTGACCGCAACCAAGATGAGATTTTAGTGAGACAGGAGTTTACCGGTGTTAAGTCAGTGTAAGCAATAAGACTAGCACCCAGTCTAGAAACGTGGTTAAGAAAGACGATGTTTTTCTTTATTTGCTATAATTGACGTGGCTTTTAAAACTAATAAAAGAAAATATTTCTTCACTCAACGTGTAATCAAACTCTGGAATTTGTTACCGGAGGATGTAGTAAAGGCTGTTAGTGTAGCTGGGTTTAAAAAAGGTTTGGACAAGTTCCTGGAGGAAAGGTCCATAAACCATTATTAAGAAGGGTCCCAGGATATCAATGCTTGACCCAGTACAAGCATTGCGGAACCTGTGTCTTTTGGGGAAACTGCTAGGTACGTATGACCTAGATTGGCCACTGTTGGAAACAGGATACTGGGCTTGATGGACCTTGGTCTGACCCAGAATGGCATATCTTATGTTCTTATGTTATGTTCTTATGTTTTGTTGGTGGACCTGGCAATAAGACTAGTACTTCTATCGTGCCACAGAGAGCGTCCTTCTGGAGTTTATACGGTGGGTACATTTGTCAAGGTGTGCTTGGAAATTCTTTTTAATCAAGCCTGTGGCACCCAAAACGATGGAAGATAGTTCAGTATCTTTCTGCTACATTTTCTTGAGACTTTAAGATCTTCAATTCTTGTCTTCTGCAGATCCCTATGCTTTATCAACTCACCCTTCAAACTCTTCCTAGTTCTTTGCAACTTTTCCCTTCCTGTCTCCTTTCTCGTCTTTGTCATTCTTTCTCTCATCTTGTGGCTCTCTCCTCTTTTCTGCCCTTCTCCCTGCACCTTCTTTCCTTCCCTTTATGGCTACGTTTTTTCCCTTTTGTACTCAATTTCTGGCTGACCTTGATTCTTCAGTCTTCAAAAGCTTTGAGCTAAAAGTACAAGCTACACTGGCACAACCCAAAATTGCGGTTTGTTTATATTGGCATCAGGTGGGAAAAGAAATTAGATTTTATAGCCTAGGAAATTATATTGAAGCTTTACTTTTTAGGTATATGGCTTTGAGCTGAGCAATTAAGCCTCAGGGTATCAAGATTGTTATAGCTAATATAAATCAAAGGGTTTGAACTACATAAATGAAGATCAGACGGGCTAGAAAAGACTTTTTAGGCTTGGGAGACATTAATAGTGTTTAGGCAGCTTTGTCACAGTCAGTGTAAACTTGGTTTTAAGTCAGAATGCCTGCATAGTAAACGGCTCAAATAATGCATACATTAATAGGCACTGATGAAACTCAGTAAGACACACATACATTATTCCAAACTTATTAACTTTCTGGCACTCTTGAAATTCCTATAAATTAAATTTGCATGAATAGTTTCAGACCTCCTCTGGTGCAAATTGCCTTGAAATGATAACAGGATGACGAAAAAAGTTTAATCAAGGATGAAATTTTAACTAAAATGATTGTGATTGAATTTCTTATTTGTGGTGACACTCTAAGTTCCAGCAGGATCTCAGATTTATGTGCCGAAACTAGCTTATTTCAGAGTAATTAAATCTCTTGCTGCTGTCTTCATATGCTGTTGAGTGGGGCGTGCTGCAGTTTGCCCCTGTAGTCTCCCCACTCACATCAGCTTGTCTTTATTGATTATAGGTTCTCTCCCTAAAAGGGCTGATATTCAGCAGAACATATCTGACTAACCTTAACCGGGATATGACTCGTATTTCTTTCTCACTTATGAATCACATCTTTCTGAAACCACTCAAGATGAGTTACAAAACGAAAACATAAATCAGAAAAATTCAACCAACAAGATAACTAGTTAAGTCACCAGTTTTGAATAGACCCAGTTGCAGTTAATCAGATATCTACCAGTTAACGTTAGAAAAATATTTGCCTTAGCCAAAATATTGCAACTACCTGGTTGTCTCATAAAGGTGCCCTGGCCCACCACTTCTCAGCCTCCTCTAAACTGGTGAACTTTTGGAAATTGAGCTGTCCAGTCAAATGTTAAGTAGTTTGTGGGCTCCAATTTTTTAAAGTAATAATTTGTCTGGTTACCTCCAAAATTTACCTGGACAAATAGTTTGACTCTAGTAGGGCCGGCACTACCATTAGGCAGACAAGGCCACAGCCTAGAGTGCCAGTGATTGGAGGGTAGCTCATTGCTGTCATTGCCACCCCTCTCCGAGATCTGCAGCAGTGGCAATTACTTCTGAACAGGGACGTGGTGCTTACCATAAACTCTGGCGCTGCGTCGCTGTTCTTGCTTCCGCCTCCTCTGAAGCAAACTTCCTGTTGGCATGGGGGCAGAAGAAGCTGGCAGCATTGCCAGCATGCGATATGTACCCCCTCTCTAACTGCAGTATGCTCACCATGCCTATTCTCCATCCCTAACCTGCCCATTCAGCATCATAACTTGTGACTGGCAGCAAAAAAATGAGCATGCAGTAATTGCCATGCTACTGTGATAACTGTTACTGTGGACCCAAGCATGCAGTTAATGTATACCAAGTTGCATGTTACTGCATAGCTCGCTTTTGTAAAAGAAGCCCATAGTAAACATACCCCAAAACCTTAGCACACTTTTGTTTCTAAATAGAGAGCCAGACTTCTAAAATGGTTGATCCCAGTTAAGTTTCTTGCTTTTAAGTTAGTGCATATGCTCTCATAGTGCAATTCGTTACAACACAAAATGACTATCTCCAGTAGCACCATGGTAGGGGTCAATCCCTAGAGAAGTATTACTGGCCCCTGCTGTGATGCTGCACACTAGCCAAAAATGGAAGAAAAATAAAACAAGGGCATCCAGGTGTCATTGGATAGGGAGCACCAGGGTTGGTGGTGATCTTAGTTTTAGTTAAGATACAGGTGACCTAAAATTGAGACCACAAATAACTATGGCTTGGAAATAAAACAAAAAAGAAAGCTCTACTCAGGTTTGGATGGTCTTGGAAGATGAAAGTAGTAGAAAAGTTCATTGATAGAGATGTTCTCTGTTATACAATATCCAGTATGATGTGGCTGAATGAAGAACAAAGGTATGTGAGGAAAAGCGTCTCCTGGCTGGAGAGCGCTGTTTCAATAGGTTTTATGTGAGATACATTATATTTTTATCTAGATCTAGATTTAGATCCGTTAATAAGATGTTTGATTTTTCAATAAAATGTTATTCAAGAAGAAAATGCCTGGCACCAGGGGCTGCCTGAGGCAAGGGATGAGATGGGGGTCCCTCAAAACCCCGGTCAGGGAGAAGGTTGGGAGGTCCTCTCACTCAGAAAGCTGGTCAGGCAGTTGCCTCAAGAAAAAAAGAATACAACTTATATTCCCAGGCTATATATTGGAAAAAATGAAAACGTGGCAAATGCTGGTTGTTCTCAGCAAAAATTTCAGCTGTTAAATTATGTACCCTGTTCTTGTTAAGTGCTGTCGAGTCGGTGTTGACTCATGGCGACCTTCTGGTGACTGTTGAATATAGGTTTTTAGGAATCTTCAGCCTGCCTACATTCCTTGCATAGCTTTTAAATCAGATATCTGAGTATGCCCTCAGTTCATAGAAGGTCTAATAACCAGGGACACTTGTGATATATAGCTGCTTGGAATAGAAAGTATACATTGCTTTTAGACTTGCAGAGACCTGGCCTTTACTTAGGTCTCCTACTTAATTTTGCAGCAGAGGTATAATTTTAAGGTACATAGTGGGCTGACACACAGAAGTAAGATTTCAGTTTGAATATTTCAGTTTCCATTGTTTGTTATAAGCCTGCCTCACAGGGTGTGGCTAATTGAATTGAATCAGCTCTGTAACTGACCAAATACCTTAACCAGTCTGCTCATCAGAACGTCAAGAGACTACACACTCAGCTAAGGCTTTCAGACTTTACAATTGCCTGTTTTTTTTATAAACTTTAACTGTTGAATATAGGTTTTTAGGAATCTTCAGCCTGCCTACAATCCTTGCATAGTCTTTAAATCAGATATCTGAGTGTGCCCTCAGTTCATAGATGGTCTACTGGCCAGGGACACTTAAGTTCCTGCCTACCCTATCGCTCACCCCACCCACCCCAAGGTTGCATTGCCTATATAGTCATCATATACATATGATATCTGTCCTTTAATTAGGTGTTACACCCACTTTTTCTACTTTTCTTCTCCTGGATGAATAAGGATGTGAGTATAAGCATCCTTTAGATCTAAGGAGCATAGCCAATCTCCCTGCTGGAGGTAGGGCAGCAGGATTCCAAGGGTAAGCATCTTGAACTTTTCCCTCTCCAGGAACTTGTTGAGGTTGCGCAAGTCTAGGATGGGTCTGAGGCCTCCTGTTCTTTTTGGTACCAGAAAGTACCTGGAATAAAAGCCGTGACCTCTCAGGTGGTGGGGCACCGGTTCCACAGTCTGTTCCTTTAGCAGACTTGCTAACTCCTGAAGGAGTAGGTCCCTGTGCAGAGGGAGTCTTGGAGGCTCCCCTGGAAAATAGGAGGGGGAGGTACCTGGTGAAAATGGAGAAGATAGCCCTTCTGGACTATATGGAGCACCCAGGTATCTGATGTGACGGCTGACCACCTGTGGGCAAAGTGGGTCAACCGGCCTCTTGTGCTGAGAGAAGCCGGCTGAGGAGAAGAGGCTATGCTTTCTGAGTCAAAACCCCCCACCCTGCTGAGCAGGGGCCGGTGTTGGTGGCTTGGGGGCCTTCTGCCTACGGGGCCCATGACCCTGCCCCTTGGCCTGCTGACCCTGTTGGGGAGCTGCAGAGGCCTGATAATGAGGCTGCATTGCATAAACAACTTTAATACATGGCTCCAAACCTGGCACAAACAAGAAGGATTTAGATATATAGGCAACTGGGGAAACAGATGGATCAACAAGAGACTATACTGTGCTGATGGACTACATCTCTCCGTCTCAGGGAAAAGGATCATAAATGAAAAATTCAGGCAGTATGTGTTCAGGCATTTAAACTAGAAAAAGGGAGTGATGGATGGAGAAGGACAAGTTCAGTACGTCACTCCTAGCAAAAGCAAAACAACATTGGAAACAGCCATACTTTTGAACCACACATCAATGGCAAACGGGAAGGGATGTGTAGAACAAAATCCATGCAAAACACAGGCAAGCCAATCAACAAACGCTGGAAAGCAATGAGCACAAATGCTCCAAGCCTAGCCAACAAAGTTCCTGATTTTGAAGCCCTAATGGTGGAAATAGGCTTGGACATTGTGGCCATTACAGAAACAAGTTTAATGAGTCGCATGAATGGGAAATAGCCATAGCTGGCTATCATCTATTTAGAAGAGATAGAGAGGGTAGAAAAGGAGGAGGAGTAGCCCTATATGTCAAAAACAATATTAAAGCTGCTGAAATGCAGGGGACAGGGGGGAAAGAAGAAGCGCTATGGATTGTTTATTTGGAAAGAAGAGATGGCACTGTCATCAGTACTGGTGTGGTCTACAGGCCTCCAACTCAAACCGAAGAAATGGATAGTGAATTGATTGTTGATATTGCAAAGATAGCCATGAAGGGGGACGTGATCATATTGGGTGACTTTAATCTACCCATTGTGGATTGGAGTGTTCCTTCTGTCATCATGTTTCTATGTTTCTATAAAAGTGGACTGTTGTAGTTGTTGATATGGAAGGACAGACTAGATAGGCCATGAGGTCTTTTTCTGTCATCATGTTTCTATGTTTCTGCAAATCTGGAAAGACATAAAAAAAAATTGTGGATGCCTTCCAAGATGCATTACTTAAACAAATGGTGATAGAACCAACCAGAGAGAGCTCCATGCTGAATTTAGTGCTCACCAACAAAGATAGCGTGTTGAATATCCAAGTGGGTGCCCATGTGAGAAGCAGCAATCATCACACTGTGTGGTTTGAGATAAAAGCCAAAGTAGAATCCAATCACAGCAAGCTCAAAGTCCTAGACTTCAAAAACAATGACTTCAGTAAAATGGTCAAGTACCTGAAGGAGGAGTTGGCAGGGTGGGAGGGGATTAGGGAAGTGGAATTGCAATGGGCTAAACTAAAGGAGGCAATAAAAGGTACAATAGATACATATGTAAGGAAAGTAAATAAAAACAATCGGAAAAGGAAACCTATTTGGTTCTCCAAAGAAGTGGATGTACAAATAAAGGCAAAAAACACATCTTTCACAAAATTCAGAAGTTCGCAAAGAGACAGAAAGAGAAATAAGGATAGGAAAATCAAAGGCAGAAGAAAAGATGGCTAAAGATGTGAAGTGTGGCCACAACGTTTTTCAGGTATATTCGGGAGAGGAGGAAAATCAGAGGTGGAATTGCAAGACTCAAAGGTGCTGGGAACGGATTCATGGAAAATGACATTGAAAAAGCGAAAATGTTAAACAAATACTTCTGTTCTGTTTTTTCTAAAGAAAATCCTTGAAAATGACCACCTGTGATTGACAAATATACAAATGGGAATGGAGTAGATACCACATCGTTTACAAAAGAGGATGTGTTAGAACAGCTTGCAAAACTGAAAGTGGACAAGGCTATGGAACCACATGGGATACCTTCCAGGATACTGAAAGAGCTCAGAGAGGTTCTTTCAGGGCCGTTAAAGGATGTTTTTAATAGATTCTTGGAGATAGGAGAAGTTCCACAGGACAGGAGAAGGGCTGATGTGGTACCTCTTCACAAAATTAGTGTTTGGGAAGAAGTGACAAACTACAGGCCAGTAAGTCTTACCTCAGTGGTGGGAAATGTAATGGAGGTGCTCCTGAAAGAGCGAATAGTGGATTTCCTCGAAACCAACAGGTTGCATGATCCGAGGCAACATGGTTTTACCAAAGGACGATCTTGCCAAACAAATCTGATTGAGTTCTTTGACTGGGTGACCAGAGAACTAGATAAAGGGCATGCGATGGATGTGATCTACCTAGATTTCAGCAAAAACTTTGATACTGTTCCTCATAGGAGACTTAGCAATAAACTCAACAGCTTGGGGGTAGGTCCCAAGGTGGTGAACTGATCTGTCTTTTTGAAGATGACACGAAAATTTGCAACAGAGTGGACTCCCCTGAGGGAGTGGAGAACATAAGGGAAGATTTACAAAAGCTGGAAGAATGCACTAATGTTTGGCAGTTAAAATTTAATGTGAAGAAGTGCAGTGTCATGCACTTGGGAAGCAGAAATCCAAGGAAATTGTATGCGATAGGGGGCGAGAGTTTGGTGTGCAAGGACCATGAGAAGGACCTCAGAGTGATTGTTTCTGAGGATCTCAAGGTGGTGAAACAGTGTGACAAGGCAGTGGCAAAAGCCAGAAGGATGCTGGATTGCATACAGAGAGGAATTACCAGCAGAAAGGAAGAGGTACTAATGCCACTGTACAGTTGCTGATCAGGCCTCAGTTGGAATACTGTTTTCAGTTTCGGAGACCATATCTCGCAAAGGATTTAAAAGGATTGGAAGCAATTCAGAGGAAGGTGACTAAAATGATTTGGAGCCTGCATCAGAAAACTTATGAGAAGAGACTTAAAGACCTAAATATGTATACTCTGGAGGAGAAGCGTGATAGGGGAGATATGATTCAGAACTTTAAATATTTAGAGTATTAATGAACAAACAAACTTCTTCCAAAGATGAGGAAGCTGTAAAAGTAGAGGGCAGAACATGAAGCTGCAAGGGGGTAAAATGAAAGGCAATGTCAGGAAATACTTTTTCACTGAAAGGGTGGCGGACGCTTGGAATGCCCTCCTGATGGAAGTGGTGGGGGGCAACTACAGTGACAGGATTCAAAATGGCATGGGACAGACGAAATGGATCCCTTTTAGCAACAGGATAAAATCAAAATAAATATAACTATCTCTTATATCTGAACAAATAGGGGTGACCTACATGGAGCGGTGGGTACACCCCTAAACAAAGGCATGGGGAGGGGTGACCTGCATGGAGTGGCAGGTGTACCTATTCTTGCCGCCTTGCTGGGCAGACTAGATGGACCATACTTATCTTTATCTGCCGTCATATAGTATGTTACTATGTTGTCCTAAATTGTGTTCAGTCTTCAGTCAGGCAGCTCATTGTTGACAGACTGGCACCCGTAGCTGCTGTTATTGTATCGATCCATCTCATTGCTTGCCTTCTTCTTTTGCGTTGACCTTCTACCTTGCCATGCATGATGTCTTTCTCTAATGATCTCTGTCTTCGCATGATGTGTCCAAAGTATGAACGTCAAAGTCTTCTCATCTGAGCTTGTAAGGAAAGCTTAGGTTTGATCTCCTCTAGTACTGACTGGTTTGTTCTTCGGGCAGTCCATAGTATACACAGCATTCATCATCAGCACCATAATTCAAAGGCATAAATTTTCTTCCTGTCTGTCTTTTTCACTGTCAAACTTTCATATCCATATGATGATATTGAAAATGCCATGGCTTGACCTAGTTGAATCTTTGTATGGCGAGAGACATCTCTGTTCTTGAAAATCTTTTCTAGGTCCTTCATAGCCATTCTGCCAAGAGCAATGCGTCATCAGATTTCTTGACTCTAGAATAAAACAAAGGATATTATAATGCCTCTGTATCGTTCCATGGTGCGACTGCACCTTGAATATTGTGTGCAATTCTAGTCACCATATCTTAAAAAGGATATAGCGTTATTAGAAAACGTACAGAGATGAGTCACCAAAATGGTAAAGGGGATGAAAGGATACCCCTATGAAGAGAGGCTAAAAAGGTTAGGGCTCTTCAACCTGGAAAAGAGATGACTGAGGGGAGATATGATAGAGGTCTATAAGTTAATGAAAGGAGTAGAACGGGTAAATGTAGATTGTTTACACCATCAAAATATAGAAAGACTAGGTGACATGCAATGAAGCTACAGGTTAACCTAATTAAGACTAATAAGAGAAAATATTTTTTCACTCAACATGTAATCAAACTCTGAAATTCGTTACCAGAAGATGTAGTAAAACTGTTAGTGTAGCTGGGTTTAAAAAAGGTTTGGAGAAGTTCCTGGATGAAAGGTCCAGAAACCATTATTAAAGGGGACCTGGGGTATCCACTGCTTGCCCCAGCATTGTGGAACCTGTGTCTTTTAGGGAAACTGCTAGGTACTTGTGACCTAGATTGGCCACTGTTGGAAACAGGATACTGGGCTTGATGGACTTTGGTCTGACCTAGTATGCCATATCTTATGTTCTTGTGCTTGTTGCTTCTTTATTGAGTTGATCCAAATAGGTTAAAGTTGTCCACTATTTCAATTTCTTCTCCATCAACGATGAAATTATGATTTTGCCAATTGTCATGATCTTTGTCTTCTTTACATAAACATGCAGGCCCATTTTAAGACTGTTCCTTGATCTTGAGAAGCAAATGTTTCAGATCGTCTTCACTTTCAGCCAGTAATGTGGTATCATCAGTATAGCGAAGGTTCTTGATGAGTCTTCCACCAATCTTCACACCTCTGTTGTCTTCATACAATCCTGCTTCTCTGATGATATGTTCTGCATATAAATTAAACAGATAGGTGGAAAGTATGCAGCCTTGTTGTACACCTTTGCTGATTTTAAACCATTCTGTTTCTCCTAGTTACGTTCGAACTGTTGCTTCTTGATGAATGTAAAGGTGTGCAAGAGAATGATCAGATATTCTGGTATACTCATGCTTCTTAATGTGGCCCAGTGTTTCTTATGGTTTACACTGTCAAAAGCTTTGCTGTAGTCAATAAAGTACGAGTACAAATAGATATCTTTTTGGTATTCTTTAGTCTTTTCAAGGATCCCTCTCACATCCGGTATGATGTCTCTCATTCCTCGCTCTTTCCTAAACCCTGCTTGCACTTCAGGTAGTTCTCGTTCCAGGTATGGTTGTAGTCTCTGTTAAATAATCTTCAGTAGAATCTTGCTGGCATGAGGGATCAGAGTGATTGTGCGATAATTTCCAGTCAGTTGGATCACCTTTCTTTAATATTGGTATAAACACAGATCTTTTCCAGTCAGTTGGCCATGATGTTGTCTTCCAAATTTCCTGGCAGAGCATTATAGGTATGGTAACAGCTGCATCAGATTGCTGTAATGCTTCTATGGGAATGCCATCAATGCCTGGTGCTTTGTTCTTTGATAAGACTTCCAATTCTGCTTCAACTTCTTCTTTCATCACCAATGGTTCCGGATCATAAGGTACAGGTTGAAATGGCTGTTGGTCCACTTGATCTTTATCATATAAAAACTCTGTATATTTTTTCCACCTTTTCTTGATCTTCTCAGCATCATTCAACATAGATCCTCGAGCATCTTGTAACATTCCAATTCGACGCTGAAATTTTTTCTTTAACTCTTGTAGCTTTAGGAAAACCATCCAAAAAACATTATGATAATTAAATTCAACAATCAAGATCATCCCACTATTATCCCTCCTGCAAGATTCCTATACAAATGTATAATTGAACAACATACTTATCCAACATCATTGATTGCCAGTCAGAGCATGCATTCAATACAAAATTTTGATCCTGACATTTAAGGCTTTACATTAGATGACCCCTCATTATCTGTCTAACCCTATTATTCCACATTGCCCTGCCTACTCCCTGCACTCAGTCCACAGCAATAGGCTGTACCTTCCTTCTCCCAAGCAAGTATATTACGAGTCCATGAGACATTGCGCCTTTTTCTACTTAGCCCTACTTCTCTGGAACAGCCTGCCAAACTCATTTCAGCTTCAACCAACCAACCCTTTCCTCCTTTAAATCTGAGTTGAAGACACACCTTTTTTGTCAAGCTCTTGAACTGCCTGATTAATGCTCAAGATGGTGCTCCATGCCTGGAAAACAGCCATTGTTGGTCTGCTTTCTGATTGAACTCTGCTGTTTGTGTCTATTGTGTATACACAAAACCCAAAAAGGTCAATTCCAGGGTGAAAATCGTACAATAAATCCAAAAAAATCCACTCTATTATTTATCAAAAGTACATCAGGCAAGCATTATGAAATGGGAAGGAGAAAAGAGCCTCAGAAACAAACGAGGTACGGGCAACACAAAATGGTAACGTAGAACCATGCCCAATCCTCATAAACATCAAATGCTTTAAAAAACTCCACCCATATTTTATAACCAATTTGTTCAGTAAATTGTTCAAATATTAAAATGATTGAATTGCTCAGAATTTAGCAATTGTACATAATACCCTGCTGTCTCTCAGAGCACTATCACCCAGAACATCAGAGGGTAATATATTCAAAGAAAGACACTTATCTTAAATAATTGCCGCTAAACGCACGCTGGAACTCAAAAGCCATCTCAACTGTGAGTTCAATCCGCTGAAGATCCACTAAAGATCCAACGCCTCCCATAAACACTGGTTGAGCGTTTCGCCACATGTTTCATCAGGGACTCTGCTGGCAAGCCCAGATTCCATTTAACCATGACAAAAATGCATACTCCTCCAAATGAACAGCTCACGCATTTCAAGAGTTGAACCGCGGATTTATTGTCTGTTGTGTGCCTGCATGTATCTTTTTCTTTCTCTATCCTATTATATAATTTATAGAGTTCCTTTCACATTTTCCTATTTTCATTTTTTGTTCATTTTTTCATTGTAAACTGCTTTGCTTAAACAGAAAAGTGTTTTAGAAATAATAAGCCATAAATATTAAATTTTGCTTTGTATGTATACATGGGCCCACTCCCTCTACAGGTAAAAGCATGTGTTGATGGCTCTTTCACTATGTGGCTGTCAGGATCTATTGCTACAACGACATAGTTTTGCTTAACGGTTGGGCTGGCTCAGGTGAGAGAGAGGGCAGAGATTAAAGGGCAAAGTTCTTAAGAGAACTGTACTGTAAAGAAGCCACCTCCATTTTAATTTTAGTTGCACCATGATTGTCAGTCTTTGGTACCTTTAGAGATTCAGCTCCTTCATGATTGTAGTAAGAAAGGTTTCACTTTAGTTTCCTTGACCGCAGTAATTTTCTACAACAATGCAGGGTCCTGCTATGTTAGAGAAACTGCCTTTCTTTTGCCTGATTTACATTAAAAAAGAGAGCAATTTTACTAGCATAGTTCACTGATTTATGGCGCTTACATTTGAAAGTAGATCACTTATATGTCCATTCAGCAGAAAGCTCTCTAGCACCCCTCACCACACACAGACATATCTTAGTCCCCGGTTTTGTATTATCTGTCTTGATTAGATGGTAAGCGTTTATGAGCAGGGACTGACTGTTACATGGCTCTGTACAGTGCTGCGTACACCATGTAGCTCTATACAAATGATCTGTAGTCGAGCAAACACATGCACAGATGCCCAGTGTCATGGGGTACTTCCTGCTGGAGAATTTCAAGACCACACTTTCCACTTTGGCCTTCTCAAATCCTGAGTGTTTCCTCTAGATGACCTCTTGAGTGGATCTGTTGGCTGTGGAACATTCACAAACATTTAAAAAATTCTAAAGTATGTGCATTTCAAATAGTCAATTTCCTCTTCAATGTCTCTTGCAACACCACTCTCCAAAGCAGTAGCAGCTAACTGCTAGTGTGGTGTTCAGCGCAAGGTATGAGCACTGTGCTAAATGTTAGAGTGTGGTCCGAAGCTAAAAATCCCATGCTAAGAGGTTGAGTGCAGATGGGCAGAAACAAGGCAGGTTGGGGGTACAGTGTGGGCATTGATGGTGCATTGCTATTACCGGTAGTGCAGGCGTGATGGGCGCAGGCTAACTGCGACTGTTACCATTAGCACAGATGCACTTAATGCCATCTCAGTGGGTGACGTTAGGTACACCCTTGTGCCAGGTTACTGTGGTGCTATCTGTTAGCAACATGCCAAATGGCAGGGGCACAGATACAAATGCCCCTTGAAGTAGGCATGGGCCTCTGCGCTGGTTTTGCGGCCCAACAATGCACTACCGGTGCACTTTATAGTAACCATGCCCCTTAGTCCCAGTCAAGCTTCAGTCATAGCTTTTACCCAATAGTCTAGAGTGATGATGATTTGGAAATCTTTGCTCTAGCAGTTAAAGACGTTTACAGTCCGAAACAATCCAGTCCAGAATCCATGTTGGGTTTTTATTATTCATTCATTCATTTATTTAGTTAACTTGATTACATACCTTTAAACAAACTCAAGGCATGGTACAGTGGAGAAAAAAAATTATACAACAGAAAATCTCCCGTTATTTCACCACGACCACTAAAAACACAACTCCTATTTATTTATTTATTTATTTATTTATTTAACATGTTTTGTATCCCGCCTTTTCCTTCAATCAAAGCGGTTAATACAGCACAAAGTTAAACAAAGGTGAGGGAAACATACATTGCATTATCATTACATCACAACAAAACACTAGGAGTACAAACAGGGAACACAGTACATAACTTACATTACATTACCTTACATTAACTACAAACAGCATATCGCTGAACAGAATGAGCATATAGCAGCAGATAGTGGGTCTCGCACGGTCCACCGCCTAAGGGCCACGCCAAAGGGCCCTCTTGCGAGGCCCTCAGGCGCGGGCCCGCAAGGCACGGGCGCGCCATTGCTGAAGGGATTTTAAATGATTTGAAAAGTGCTCAGATTGGCTGCAGTTTTCTCTCACACACAGTTCCCAACTAAGTAGGCACAGCTGATTTTCACTCACTGCTCACAGGATCGTTGGAGCCTTTGCTGAAGGGATTCTAAATGATTTGAAAAGTGCTCAGATTGGCTGCAGTTTTCTCTCACACACAGTTCCCAACTAAGTAGGCACAGCTGATTTTCACTCACTGCTCACAGGATCGTTGGAGCCTTTGCTGAAGGGATTCTAAATGATTTGAAAAGTGCTCAGATTGGCTGCAGTTTTCTCTCACACACAGTTCCCAACTAAGTAGGCACAGCTGATTCTCACTCACTGCTCACAGGATCGTTGGAGCCTTTGCTGAAGGGATTCTAAATGATTTGAAAAGTGCTCAGATTGGCTGCAGTTTTCTCTCACACACAGTTCCCAACTAAGTAGGCACAGCTGATTCTCACTCACTGCTCACAGGATCGTTGGAGCCTTTGCTGAAGGGATTTTAAATGATTTAACTCATTGCCCCTCTCATCTCATACCATCTTTATGAACATACTTAGCTTCACAACCCCAGTCATCAATAAGGTTAACCTGGTTCTCCAGGACCAAGCAGGAAGTCAGTCCTCACATATGGGTGACGTCGGCGCCGACGGAGCCCTCGCGGAGCAATTTTCCCCAGCTTTCAAAGAAAGCTTTTGGGAATTGCAGCGCGCATGCGCGGTCCTCTTCCCGCCCAAGGGTGCCATCTTGCTCAGTCTTCTTTTTTCCGCGGAGCCCTACAGACGTTGCCTGTGAATCCCCGCAGAAAAGTTGATTTTTCTCTATTTTTCTCTGGTTTTCTTCGGTTCGACGCCGGTTCTTTTCCCGCCCGGACTCGCGACGCCGGTTGCGAGTCCGTCCTTTATTTTTCCTTTTTCCCTGGCTGCCCGGTCATTCGACCTCACAGGGGCCCTTTTTCCCCCGATGGCGGCCAGTGGTTTCAAAAAGTGTGACCTCTGTAAGAAACTTATGTCTCTTACAGACACTCATGACTTCTGCCTCCGCTGCCTCGGCCCGGATCATGACCCCATGATCTGCGGGCCATGCGGCAAAATGTCCTCAAAAGCATTGAGGAGTCGGCAGCACCAGCGGGAGCGTATCTTCTCTGACTCCGGCCGGGCTCGGACCTCGTCAGAGGCTTCGACGTCTCGGGACTCTGGTCCTGAGCATCGTCGGAGTTCCTCTGAAAGGGGGTCTCCTACCCGGGAGCATCATTGGAAGAAGAAACCCACGAGGGCGGGATCGGTGGACGCTCCTGGTTCCTCGAGGGCCAGGTCGCATAGCCCCGATTCCCGTCCCGGGTCCTTGGAGTCGGAGAGGCCGTCAAAACATCCTCGACTCGAGGTGGACTTGCCCGCTCACATAAGTACTGTTGTCCTCGTGGACTCGCCTCCGAAGGACCCGACGTCGGGCCCGATGCCGTCGGGGCCCGAGTCGGGGGCTGCTGGGTCTCCTGAGCTCGGACTCAGGTTGACGGCCTTGGAGTGCAGTTTGTCTGCCTTCTTGGACCAGCAGCGGGCATTGATCGCTGGCCTCGCTGGTGCTTCTGTCCCGACCGCCGGGACGTCGACCTCCAAGTCGACCCCGGAGACCGAGCCGATCCTCGAGTCCATGAGGGCTCGAGTCGATCCTCGGTCGAGGTCTCCTTCGGCCTCCCGTTCGGGACCGAGGTCGTCGACGCTGACTCCCTCGGCGTCGGGGCGGATGGCTTCAGTGCCCGCCCGACTGGAGCCGATCGACTCCTCCTCCGAGGAGTCGGCCTGGGAATCTGAGGACGAAGAGTCACCTGGTTCCTTTCAGACTCGGTGTGTCCCTTCGGACTCCCCCGAGTCCGAACCTCGGAGACGGTCCCCCCCGGAGGATACCCGGTTCTCGGATTTCGTGAGGGATATGGCCAAAGCCTTGGCCTTCCCTGCGGATCCCGAGGAGGAGCCTCGAGTCGAAGAACTCAATGCCCTCCAATATGACTCTCCCCCGAAGGAGGCCTTTATTGTACCGGTTCCTCCCATGCTGGAACGGCTTCTCTTCCGCATGTGGTAGAGCCCGGCGGTGTCGCCGGTGTTAAGCAAGCGGGTCGATTCCATTTATCGAGTCCGCAAGAGCCCCGCGTTCCAAAAGGCACAACTACCGCACCATTCCATGGTGGTGGAATCGGCCATGCATAGACTGAAGAGTCAAAAAATGCACTCCTCGGTGCCCCCTGGTAGGGAAGCCCGGAGCCTGGATGCCCTCGGTAGAAAGTGTTTCCAGGGCTCTATGCTTGCTTGTCGAGTCCAGACATACCAGCTCTACATGGGCATGTATCTCCGAGACCTGGCTAAGGAAATAGCCGGGTTCTCTGCTGGTCTCTCCGACGAACCTTTGCAGAGGTTCCAATCCTTGTCTACTGGTATTCGGGAGTGCTCCAAGTTTATCTCTCGAGCAGCCTATGATGGTTTTGAGGCTTCGGCTCGAGTAGCCGTGGCCGGCATCGGTGGACGCCACCAGGCTTGGCTTCAGACATCCGACCTCGAGCCCTGGGTACAGGACAAGTTGGTCGATGTCCCCTGCCGAGGTGATAACCTCTTTGGCAAGCCCATGGATGAGAAGGCTGCACAAATCGAGACGGAGACTCTCACCAGGACTCGTCTCTCAAGGAAGACCTCTGCCCCTTCTCAAAAGAAGAAGGCCTCGGGGGAAAAAGCCCTTTTACCCGAGGAAAGGTGCTGCCTATAAATACTACCCTCAGTATCAGGCCTCACCGGCTCCCCCACAGGGGAAGCAGGCCAAGGGACGGGGTAATGGGTCCCGTAGGCAGCAAGCCCCCAAGCCTGCGCCACCAGCCCCTGCTCAGCAGGGTGGGGGTTTTTGACTTTCTCAGCATAGCCTCTCCCCCTCAGCTGGTTTCTCTCAGCACAGGAGGCCGGTTGGTCCACTTTGCCCACAGGTGGTCCAACATCACCACAGATACCTGGGTGCTTCAGATAGTTCAAAAGGGCTATCTTCTTCATTTTCACCAGGTACCTCCCTCCTACTTTCCAGGGGAGCCTTCCAGACTCCCTCTGCACAGGGACTTACTCCTTCAGGAGTTAGCGAGTCTCGTTCAGGAACAAGCCGTGGAACCGGTGCCCCACCACCTGAAGGGTCAAGGGTTTTATTCCAGGTACTTCCTGATTCCAAAAAGAACAGGAGGCCTCAGACCCATCCTAGACTTGCGAAACCTCAGCAAGTTCCTTGCAAAGGAGAAGTTCAAAATGCTTACCCTTGGAATCCTGCTGCCCTACCTCCAGCAGGGAGACTGGCTGTGCTCCTTAGATCTAAAGGATGCGTATACTCATATCCTTATTCATCCAGACCACAGACAATACCTCAGGTTTGTTGTGGGCGGACACCATTACCAGTACAGAGTACTGCCTTTCGGCCTATCCTCCGCCCCCAGAGTGTTCACCAAATGCCTAGCAGTGGTGGCGGCCTATCTGAGACTTCAAGGTCTCTTTGTGTTCCCATACCTGGACGACTGGCTCATTAGGGCCCAGTCTGCCCAGGAAGTCACTCAGGCTACTCATTGCACTGTGGCTCTGCTCCAGCACTTGGGTTTTGTCATAAACTTCGCAAAGTCCACTTTGCTCCCCTCTCAAGATCTAGAATTCATCGGCGCCAGGTTGGATACTCTTCAGGCGCGGGCCTTCCTGCCTCTGGACAGGGCCCAAAGGCTCATGGATCTCGCCAGCCGCTTTCACAGCAATTCCCTGGTCTCGGCCAGGCAATTTCTGAGACTGCTCGGCCATATGGCTTCCACGGTCCATGTAACCCCCAATGCCCGCTTGAACATGCGACCTGCTCAATGGTGCCTTCGCAGACAATGGCATCAGGCCACTGGGAGCCTAGCGGACTCTGTACAGATCTCCGACCAGCTGGTCTCCTCTCTGCGATGGTGGCTTCATCTACCAAACCTAGTGCTGGGGGTGCCTTTTCAGCCCCCTACACATTCTCGGGTCCTGACGACCGATGCTTCTCTCCAGGGTTGGGGAGCACATTGCCAGGGGACTTGTACTCAGGGTCTCTGGACTCCTTGGGAGTCCGCTCAGCAGATCAACTTCCTGGAGCTCAGAGCCATCCGCCTAGTGCTCAAGGCCTTCTCTCACCTGATTTCTCACCAATCGGTACTTGTCCAGACAGACAATCAGGTTGCCATGTTCTACGTGAACAAACAAGGCGGAACCGGCTCCTTCCTTCTCTGTCAGGAAGCACAGAAGCTCTGCTCTTGGGCCGTTCATCGCAACATCGTCCTCAAAGCTGTCTATCTCCCAGGTCAGGAAAACTACCTGGCAGACAAACTGAGCAGGATCCTCCAGCCGCACGAGTGGAGATTGGATCCGCTCGTAGTTCAGCGGATTTTTCTCCGGTGGGGCCTCCCCACAATGGATCTGTTCGCCAGTCCTCTGAACCGGCAGCTTCCCAGATTCTGCTCTCGACAGCCGCATCCTCTCCGGGTAGTGACGGATGCTTTTCTGATTCCATGGTCCACAGGCCTCTTGTATGCCTTTCCACCCATGCCTCTGGTGTCTCGGACGCTCTTCAAAGTTCTCAGAGACAAAGCGTCGGTGATCCTAGTGGCTCCCCGGTGGCCGAGACAACCTTGGTTCCCGCTTCTGCTGCAGCTGGCGGTGGACACCCCTCTTCCTCTGGGGTTTCAGCCCGACCTCCTCTCGCAGGGTCAGGGGATGCTCCTGCACCCCAACCTTCGGTCCCTTCATCTGATGGCCTGGCTGCTGAAAGGGTAGTCTTTGCTCCTCTCCAGCTACCTCCAGAAGTCCAATTCGGTCAAGGTCCACCTCAGTGCTATTTCTGCGCACCACCTGCCGGTGGAGGGTAGACCTCTTTCCAGCCACCCTCTGGTGGCTCGTTTTCTCCGGGGCCTACTACTCCTTAAACCACCTTTGCGCCCGTCAGCCCCGAACTGGGATCTCAATGTGGTTTTACAGCGGCTTACCTGTCCGCCTTTTGAGCCTATGGCTACCTGTCCTCTTCGTTTTCTTTCCTGGAAAACCTTGTTCTTGGTGGCCCTCACTTCTGCTAGACGCGTTAGTGAGCTGCAGGCCCTGGTATCTGATCCTCCTTACACTAGGTTCTACAAGAACCGGGTAGTCCTACGGACTCACCCTAAGTTTCTTCCTAAAGTGGTTTCCCCTTTTCACATCAACCAGGAGGTGGTACTTCCGACCTACTTTCCCAGGCCACACTCCAGCCGAGCTGAAATGGTCCTGCATACCCTGGACTGTAGAAGGGCGCTGAACTTCTACCTTGACCGTACGCGGGAGCACCGAAGGGCTGTTCAGCTCTTCGTGTCTTATGACCCCAACAAGTTGGGGCTCCCTGTCTCCAAGCGTACTCTGTCCATCTGGATTGCGGACTGCATCGCTTGGGCTTGCGAGGCTGCGGGCCTCGTGCTGGAAGGTAGAGTCACTGCTCATCGTGTTCGGGCGAAGGCTACGTCAGTGGCTTACCTCCGCTCTGTTCCGTTGGCAGACATCTGCCGGGCCGCTACTTGGTCTTCAAGCCAGACTTTTGCAGCCCATTACTGCCTGGAGAGGGAGTCCCGCAGGGACAGTGCTTTCGGACAGGCAGTCCTCCGTAACCTCTTCGAGGTATAGGCAACTCCTACCCTCCATCCCGGATGTTGGGCTACCGGTTGGAGATGTATTCAGAGAAGATTCTTTCCTTCTGTGCTGCTGAGCTAGAGGGAACTCATTTTTGTGCTTAGGGTCTCCGGTAGCCTTAAGCTTGGGAGTCCCATATGTGAGGACTGACTTCCTGCTTGGTCTTGGAGAAAGCGTAGTTACTCACCTGTAACAGGTGTTCTCCAGGAGCAGCAGGAATCAGTCCTCACAACCCTCCCTCCTCCCCTTGGAGTTGCAGTTTTATGCTTTCATTTTTGCTAATTTTTGCTGTCTTTTAGCTATGTCATCTGACTGAGCAAGATGGCACCCTTGGGCGGGAAGAGAACCGCGCATGCGCGCTGCAATTCCCAAAAACTTTCTTTGAAAGCTGGGGAAAATTGCTCCGCGAGGGCTCTGTCGGCGCCGACGTCACCCATATGTGAGGACTGATTCCTGCTGCTCCTGGAGAACACCTGTTACAGGTGAGTAACTACGCTTTACAGCCTTTACCAAGTTCAACCTTGAAGAAATTGCCATGTTTATACTGTTTTGCAAAACTAAATAATTAAGCCCTCTTGAACAGAAAATGACAACAGCATTTCAAAAAAGAGGATCACCAAAACCAAAAGCCTTATTTCTAGTCCGCTATAGTCTCACACTGCCAGACGCATTCAGCAGACACTGATACAGAAATATTCTCTCTTTCTTCTCAATCTTTGCCCCTTTTAGACTTGAGGGGAGAAAGTAGGATCGCCACCCCTCGCTGTACCTCATCAGTTTCCTAAAAAATGCTACCAACCTTCCCCCCCCCCCCCCCATCTGTTTGTTCTAGGTTCTTACGGGCGTGATAGTTCCTCCTGATAGCTCTGTTGGCTTAAAACTCCCTTCAGCGGTTTTCCTCCTCAATTGAACAAACCTCTCTGTTCACCACAACACACACACAGTTGTATCTTTCATAAAGAAATTCATTTTTGTCAAATTATCTTTTTGGCAAGCTGTTTCTTACTTGCTATCTTTCAGTAAATTAGTTTTCTCACCATCTTCCAGTCAATTTCCAATACGCACTCATACACTCTGTCCTTCCTGTAATATTTTATGCCTATGATATTTAATTATAGAGCATTGACTCTACTCCTCACATCACCTGTACCTCAAATAGTGATGGAACATGTACAAAACATAAATCAATAGTCTTCAAAAGAATGGATGAAAATAATCTTCTTTTCAAGGAATAATATTTAGTTATTTATACTTATTAAATGTGCTAACTGCTCCACAAATGAGGGTAAAAGATTTGAAAAATAGTTGAATGATAACTAGAAAAATGTATCGTTTTCTGTTCCCTATGAAAAAAGCTACAAAATGTAAAATGTTTCTTTTATTGGAAGTTTTGTGAATTATTTATAATATTTATGGATTCACAGAACAGAATAGATGAAAAGCCTTCTAGGTGCGAGTTCTGTTAATGCCTGTCCAAGACTAGCTCATAAAAGGCGCTAGACATCTGCTTAGGAGTAGAGTGCTGGCATGGGTATTTACAAGTGTACAGTTTCATTTAAGCAGTAAACACAGGGTATAAATGCTAACAGATCACATATGCATGCCTGCTTCTGCCCTGGGAGCTTTTGTGCAGCACAGCAGACATAAACACACACCCTCCGAACATCAAACTGATATGAGCAATATTTGTTTAGAATTATATATGCAAAGTCAGTGCACTCAAAGGTTAGTGTGCATGTAAAAGTTGCGTATATGCACAAAAAGAAGCATGCTAAGTACTAACATCCTAGCTTATGTGCTAAATGGGTCCCCCATGACATCAATGAGTATGTGCTAAAATTAAATGAAGTAATGTTACACACTAAGAGGTCTATTTACTAAGCCCTATGCCAGTAATGCATGTGTGGGCCACATTACTAGAAGTTGGCTGCGGGCTAACTGCAGAAGGGCAGGAGCATCCATCCCCTTGTAGTTATTGCAGGTGCATCCATCCATCCCCTTGCAAAATGTCATGGGTGCAATTAACGCCAGCCATTAAGGTGATGTTAGTTGTACCTGCACTACTTGATCTGAGCGCATGTACTGCGGGCTACAGATAGTTATCGCTGCCATGGGAACATCCCTGTCCTACCTAGTCATTGCTCTAGCACAGGCTACCAAGGTATCGCAGGCTTTTTGGTGCATGGCCCCACACCACTTTTTAGCATGGCGCCCAAACCTCATGCTAAACCCCATGCTACTGGGCAGTGCCTCTTTAGTTAATAGGTTTGTCTTTAGTTGGCGTACAGACTGTTGTGGTACGCCTTCCTCTTCCTGCTATTCACCATGGGTTCTCAACTCCAGAAAACAGCATTCCCTCTAAGGAATGCAGGCATCTTCCATACGCACTCCTACCATTGAAGAAAGTGCAACAATATGATGGTTTCATTTGCAGAGGTGGGCAGATCTTCTGGGAGTTCCACAAAAAATCAGTTGCCAAAAAGGAAAATCACAATTCCTCTCGTGTTTCAGCGGCAGACAACACAATAGGACTCACTGGAGAAGAACCATCCACAGTCTTAGCAGTTGTGAAAGATGGCAAGTGCAGTGGACCAAAGAAAACTTAATTAACAGCTCGGGTACTTAAATAAAAACAAAGTTCCAACCTTAAATACCCAAGGTCTCAAAAGTAGAAATTCTCTACATTGCCTTTGAGTTTCTTCATCTAAATATAGAATATCTTATCTTGCACTGGAGAAACAAAGCATCCCCATGTTTAAAGAAGATCTATAAAAACCAAAAGCTATCTGATTACATAGCCAGTGAAACTATCAATGTATATGAAATACACAAGTCTCTGTCTGAAGCATCCAAAATCATAGAACTATCAGAAACTTTAGATAATAAATCGTCCTTCATGGTCTCTTACTGTTTTTTTTCTTCTCCACAGGAAGAAAATAATCTTTAGTCACCGGTGGAGTAAAATCGGGTATAATCAAAAGAATTTCCACCATATACCACTTGAAAAGTTCCTTAAGGGATCTCAAAAGGAGCTATGGAAAATTAAATAATCTCAAATTAGTTTCCAATGCTTCAATTTTCGTTTTCAGAAACATAACTCCTTTACCAGCATAGTATTAAGAACCTGTATAGAAGTAACCATAGACACAGACACCACAGCACAAATATTAACCTTTGTTTCATACTCAGCAAGCCTCGCAGATAAATTATTAACTTGAGGAATCCAAGTCAAATATCGCCTTCCAAATAGTTTCAAGTGTGAATTGATCAGGGCATCTTAGCACAAACTAAGGAGAAGGAAGAAAAGACTGAGCAGAGATTACAGCCAAGTTCTCTGCTTTAGACTGTCCAGTTCCCCCCAGCCCCCTTGTCCTGCTAAGAACCACCCAACAATTATTGCTACTGTCAACCATTGTATTGGATGAGGATTGCGGAAAAAGCTCAATGCAGGTTGACTCTGCTCGGGCTGGCAGAATACCCGCTTCATCAAGCTCTGTCATGTCAGTTGCAATGAAGCCTGGCAGAGGCATGTGTGTCTGCATGAGGAGAGGGGGAACGGAGGGAGGCATGAGAATCTGGGCTAAGAAAGATCTTCAAGTCAGGGAGACCCACCAGTCCTCCTGTCACTGGTAGGGGCTCAAGTGACACCACTCTGGTTCCTGTCCTTGGAGTTCCTGGCAGTGAAGAAAAGCATCAAACAGGCCCACAATTGGAGAAGACGATGTCTCAGAGAGATAAACTTTCGTTTTACCCTTGCACTTGTCCATTTTTAAACAGAAAAACCAAGAAGCTGAAAAGCATTGGGATAAATGATCTCACTCTGCTGCCATCTTGGAATGCCGGAGGAGTAGTTTAGTGGATAGCAGATTGAGAACCAGGGAAGCCGGAGCTCAAACCCCACTGACACTCTTTGTGGCCTCGAGCAAGTCACTTAACTCTCCATTACCTCAGGTGCAAACTTAGATTGTGAGTCTTCTGGATTCAGGGAAATAGCTAGTGTAGCTGAACGTAACTCGCTTTAAATGACTACGAGAAAGGCATGAGCTATTGTAGCTACAAAATAACTTTAGAAGGAACATGGCTAGCAAAAGATTTACAATGTTTGATTAGGTTTTCATGAATCTTCTAATAACAGCCATTAAATCTCAGAACTCCTTGAGGCTGGCTGGATGTGGCCAGCTATCTTGTCACGGCGCATGATCACTCTTCATAAGAAAACACCATGGTTGCCATTTTTTAAAATATTGGCTGTATTGTTTGAATAACTCACGAATATTCAGCGCCGCTATCTCGATAACTATCTGGATAACTTAGGGCAGCTTTTCTTTTGTCTTTATTAGTCAGATAGTTGTCTTGATAGTGGGCCGAATATCACTGGTATCTGGATAAATTGCCACTCGGCCCACATATTGCCCCCAGCATTATCCAAATAATGCCGCTGAATATTCACCACCAGAGGCGGCTATGGCATTTATCTGGGCAATGGGCCCAACACAATTTACCTCTGCCTGACAAAACATATATTTTCCCAGTTTTAGACTGCATTGTACCAACTAATCAAGGACCTTAAGTAATGTTTCCCATTCTCCTCTAGGATTTTTCCAAAGACTATCAGGTCATTGAAGTATTACTGGATTCATGTCCAGCTCCAGGTGGACAGGGGCCTCATGATACTCCTAGCCCCACATTAACCATGGTTTCCTCTCCTACTATGTCTGTCTCAGACTCAACCCCAAGATCTCGGATCTGCTCCAGATCTCCTCTCTCAAGAGGAGAGGATGCTGCTCTATCCCAATCCGCAATCTCTCCACCTCATGGCATAGCTGCTGAAAGTATAGTATTGCAGCATCTCAACCTTACTCAGGAAATAAAGGAGATCCTCTTAGCCTCTAGAAAGCCATCCACCAGACATTCTTATGCTTTCAAATGGTGTAGATTCTCCATCTGGTGTTTTCAGAAGGACCTTAATCCCTTCTCGACTCTATCTCCATCTATCCTCTTCCAGTCTCAAAACCAACTCGGTAAGAGTTCAGCTGAGTGTCATTGCAGCCTCTCACCATCTCCTGGATGGACAACCAATTCCCTTACAGCCACTTGTGGTGTGCTTCATGAGAGATCTCTTGCTCACCAAACCTCCCATTAGACCACCTCCAGTGGCCTGGGATCTCAGTGTCGTTCTAGGGCAACTTCTCAAACTGCCCTTTGAACCCTTAGCCATTACCTCACTAATGTTTATGACATGGAAGGTCGTCTTCCTCATTGCACTCACTTCGGCTAGGACTCACCTGCATCTCATGCCGAAGGTGGTGTCTCCTTTCCACCTGAATCAGTAAGTCTACCTTCCTGTCTTTTTTCCTAGACCACATTAGTCTAGGGCAGAGGCAATCCTCCATATCTTTGACTGCAAATGTGCCTTGGCATTCTATCTTCAAAGGACAGCTGTGCAGCAAAAAGGCTCTCAGTTATTCCTCTCCTTTGATCCTAGTCACTTAGGGTTGCCAGTATCCAAATGTACTCTCTCTAAATGGATAATAGATTGCATCTCATTTGCTTATGATAAAGCAGGACTATCCCTTGAAAGTCATGTCACTGCCCATAATGTTCGTGCCATGGCTACCTCAATGGCAAACCTATGTTTTTTAGCCATTGACAAAATCTGCAAAGCAGCAACGATCTCGTACCTTTGCTGCTCATTTCTGTTTAGACAAGGACTCCGGCCAGGATGCCATGTTTGGTCAGGCTGTTCTCTAGCATCTCTTTCAGACTTAAGGGCAACTCCTACCCTCCGTCCCGGAATGATACCAGACATCAGTAGAAGATTCATGACCTCCTGAAGCCTGCCCTGGGGCAAATCTACCACTTCTGAGATCATTTTCTCTGGCATTTGGGAGCTAGGGAGCCCCATATGTGAAGACTACATTCCTGCTTGTTCCTGGAGATAGCATAGTTACTCACCTGTAACAAGTGATCTCTGGGAACAGCAGGAATTTGGTCTTCACAACCCACCCTCCTCCCCTAGGAGTTGTAGGTTTTCTTATCTCCAGGAACAAGCAGGAATGAGTCCTCACATATGGGTACGTCTGTACCGACGGAGCCCGCGAGGGAAAGCTCCCCAGCTTCCCAGAAGGAAAGCTTTTGGGGCCACCCACTGCGCATGCGCGCTGCCTTCCCGCCTTCCTGACCAACTCTCCTCAGTAATTCTTTTTCCGCGGAGCCAGCAGGTCGTGTTCCTGTCACCGCTGAAGAAGTTCTTATTTTAATTTGTTTCTTTGGCCGCGTGTCTGCCTTCCCCGATTCCGGACCAGTACCGCCGGTCTTTTTTCTTTACTATTCTTAAAAAAAAAAAAAAAAAATCTATCTTTTTTCCCCACTTGGTGTATTTTCTGTTTAGGCCTTTAGGCCTTCACAAAATTCTCCCTCATGGAGAAACCAGCCTCTGGTTTCAAAAAATGCACCAAGTGTAGCGGTACTATCTCGGTTACAGACACCCATGAATGGTGTCTTAAATGTTTGGGGCCTGACCACTCCATTCCGGATTGCCAGTCCTGCTCTCTGATGTCTAAACATGGCTTACAGAACCGAGCAGCCAAGTTTCATATGCTGTTTTCCACAGATACTCCAGCATCAACATCATCCAGGTCTTCCTCTCCTGATGGATCTCAGGTAACCAAACATTCTTCCGGCAGGTCCTCAAAGGGCAAATCTCCCTCCAAGTATCGAGATGCCCTTGGGCTTGACCCTGAGGACCCTGCCCCAGCCAAACAACCCCGGCGGGAAGCTCCGGCTTCCAAAGCTCCTCCTATGGGGTTACAGGTTGACATCGATGGCACGGCCTCGACCGATCACCTGTTAGACTGCTCTGGGGTACCGGCTCAATCTTCCGGTACCGACATCCAGGCAGTCGTGGCGTCTATGGATCATACAGTTCAATCCATGCAGCAGGCCATAATGACTTTTATTAAAGCTGCAACGCCCTCGGTACCGCAGCAAGCGGTTCCGACTCCGGTTCCGGTACCACAGCCGATACCGGTACCCAGGGCATCCACTTCAACCAGGATACCGGTTCCGGTTTCCGGTTCCCGGTTCCGGGGTCTTTCCCGATACCGATCCGTTTCCGGGTACGCCCGATGTGGATACCGGTCGATACGCGTTTCGATCCCTGGAAGCTAACAGACGATACTTCGAGTCTTCTGATGATTCTGATTCATCAGATGACTCTGCTGAAGTATCTCTTACTCTTCCTGAGGAGCCCTCTTCTCCAAAGAGGAGAATGTCTCCTCCAGAGGAGATTTGTCCTTTCAAGACTTCATTATTGAAGTAGCTAAAGGACTCTCTATTTCTGTAACCTCTGAAAAAGAACCTAGAGCAAAAAAATTAGATATTTTAGGATACTCTAAGGTTCCCAAAGAGGCAGTCACCTTGCCCATTCATGAAATTCTTCAGGAACAAATGATGGACTTGTGGGAGACTCCTCTCACCCTATCTCCACATTCTCGTCGTTTGGACACCATGTATCGTGTCCCTCCTTCTCCTGGTTTTCAAAAAACTCAGCTTCCTCACCACTCTATTGTGGTGCAGTCAGCCATGAAAAGGATAAAGAGTACCAAAAGACACTCTTCTACTTCTCCAGGAAGAGAATGTAGGACTTTGGATGCCTTTGGTAGAAAAATCTTCCAAGCCAGTATGCTTATTGCCAGAATCAATTCATACAACCTCTATATGGGCATGTTTCTGAAGGAGATTGCACTAAAGATGCGCCATTTCCTCCCCTTTATCCCAGAGGATAGGAAGGAGGAGTTCCTTCTTTTGTTAAAGCATACCCAAGATGTTTCAAAGTTCTCCAACAGAGCAGCCTTTGACTCCTTTGAGGGTGCTAGCAGAGCCTCAGGCATTGCCATAGCTGCTCGCAGAATTGCTTGGCTCCAGGCCTCTGACCTAGAACCCTGGGTCCAAGATGGGTTGGGGAATCTGCCCTGTACAGGTGAAAATCTGTTTGGCAAGGAGTGGCAAATCAAAGCCACTCAAATGGATGCAGAAAATGCTGCTTTAGATAGACTTTCTAAGTCTACCTCTACCCCTGCCAAGAAAAAATCTTTTAAGAAGCCTTTCTACAAGAAGGCCAGATTTTCTACAAATGCTGGCCAACAATCTTCTACTGTTCGCTTTGCTCCTAAGCGTCAGCAATCTAGACAGGCCAGGGCAAAACCTGCAGGGACTGCGATAGCCCAGCAGTCCCAACCCCCTCAGGGTTTTTGACTTAATACTAGAGAACTTAACCTTTCTGGCTCTACAACAACCAGAGCCTCTCACCATTCCAGGAAGGTTAACTCATTTTGCTCCCAGATGGGAGCAAATCACATCAGAACAGTGGACCCTCTCTATCATCAGAGAGGGCTACAAACTACATTTCTCCAGCCTTCCTCCCCATACCATGGTGAGACGTTTCAATTCTCCCCCATCTCTCCTGGACATGTTGGGTCAGGAGGTGACCACCCTTCTTGTCCAAAGGGCAATAGAAGAGGTTCCTCTTCTTCAACAAGGGTCAGGGTTTTACTCCCCTTATTTTCTCATTCCCAAGAAAACAGGGGGGTACAGACCCATTCTAGATCTGAGAGAATTGAACAAATTCCTATGCAAGGAGAAATTCAAGATGCTTTCTCTAGGTACTCTCCTTCCATACCTACAGAGTCAGGATTGGCTTTGTTCTCTAGATCTCAAGGATGCGTACACACATATACTCATCCATCCATCACACAGAAAATTTCTACGGTTTCTGTTCCAAGGAAAACATTTCCAATACAGAGTACTTCCCTTCGGTCTAGCCTCTGCTCCAAGAGTGTTTACCAAATGCATGGCAATAGTGGCTGCATTTCTACGCGCCCTGGGAATTTTTGTCTTCCCATACCTGGACGACTGGCTCATCCGAGCTCCATCTCAGTCCGAGGCTCAGACTTCCCTGGACCGCACCAGACGCATTCTGCAGTATCTGGGACTTGTGATCAATCTGCCAAAGTCTCAACTCACCCCTACTCAGTCCCTGGAATTCATAGGGGCCTGGTTAGATACCACCACTGCAAGGGCCTACCTTCCTCAGGCCCGTTGCCAACGTCTAGTGCACTTGGCCTCCCAGACTCAGTCCAGAAGCCACTTGACTGCCAGGGAGATGCTACAGCTACTAGGCCACATGGCCTCCACAGTACATGTGGTGCCTTATGCTCGCCTGCATATGAGAGCAGCTCAATGGACTTTGTCCACCCAGTGGACTCAAGCATCAGGAGCTCTCTCAGACCAAATAGCAACCTCCAAACGTCTCTTTTGGTCTCTCCAATGGTGGATGTCCACTCAAAATCTGTTGTTGGGAGCCCCCTTCCAACCACTGTTGCCCCAAGCAACCTTCACAACAGATGCCTCCCAAACAGGTTGGGGAGCTCATCTTCAAGACCTCTCCACTCAGGGCACTTGGTCTCCACAGGAGACCACCCTTCATATCAACCTTTTGGAACTTCGAGCAATTTTCCTTGCTCTCAAAGTCTTTCATACCCTCCTCAACAACATGACAGTCCTTGTTCATACGGACAATCAAGTAGCCATGTTCTACATAAACAAACAAGGAGGGACTGGCTCTCTGTCGCTTTGCAACGAAGCTCTAAGATTATGGGCCTTCGCCAGAGAGCATCAAATCCATCTCCTGGCAGTATATCTCCCAGGAATCCAAAACTCTTGGGCAAACAGACTCAGTCGAGTTCTGCTTCCACACGAATGGTCCCTGCACATGGATCAGGTACTCAGAATCTTCCAGAAATGGGGAACCCCGGACATAGACCTATTTGCAAGTCCGTGGAATGCCAAACTTCCCCGGTTCTGTTCCAGAATTCCGTGTCAGGGAGCTCAGGCCAAGGATGCCTTCCTCCTTCATTGGGGTCAGGGCTTCCTGTATGCCTTTCCACCCATTCCTTTGATTCCCAAGACTCTGTTCAAACTTCAGAGGGATCAAGGATCTATGATCCTCATAGCTCCACGCTGGCCACGCCAAGTGTGGTACCCTCTACTTCTGCATCTCTCCCAGGCCCCCTCCCTGGATCTGGGAGCTGCTCCAGACCTTCTGTCTCAGGAGGAGGGAACCTTGTGGCACCCAAACCCCAAGTCCCTTCACCTCAGAGCTTGGTTACTGAGGGCCTAGACCTTCGAGACTTCAATCTTTCTCAACAAGTGAAAGATATCCTCCATGCCTCTAGGAAACCTTCCACTAGGCGTTCTTACGCTTTTAAATGGAAAAGATTTCCCATTTGGTGTGCTCAAAAGGGTCTTGACCCTCTAGCACTACCTTTAAATTCTTTACTGGAATATCTCCTGCATCTCTCCAGTGCAGGCCTTAAAACGAATTCCGTAAGGGTCCATTTGAGTGCTATTGCAGCATCCCTTAAACCTCTCAATGGACAACCTGTTTCCTCTCATCCTCTTATTGCAAGATTCATGAGAGGCCTAACTTTAACTAAGCCTCCCATTCGACCTCCTCCGGTAGCATGGGATTAAACTTGGTTCTTGGTCAGCTTATGAAGCCACCCTTTGAACCCTTAGCCACTACCTCCTTGAAATTTCTTTCCTGGAAGGTTATTTTCCTCATTGCAGTCACCTCAGCTCGCCGTATCAGTGAACTGCAAGCCCTAGTGGCTAATCCCCCTTATACAAGGTTTCATCATGATAAGGTGGTCCTTAGGACCAATCCCCACTTTATGCCTAAAGTGGTCTCACCTTTTCATCTTAATCAAGAGGTGTATCTACCTGTCTTTTTTCCAGCTCCTCATGCATCCAGTGCAGAGAGGAAACTTCATACTCTAGATTGTAAAAGAGCTCTTGCCTTTTACCTCCACAGGACACAGCAACATCGAAAGTCTTCTCAGCTTTTTGTTGCTTTTGATCCTTCCCATTTAGGACTTCCAGTCTCTAAAAGAATACTGTCCAATTGGATTGCTCAGTGTATCACTTTTGCTTACCAAAGTAAGAACCTTTCTCTGGAGGGCCATGTCACAGCTCACAATGTGAGAGCCATGGCCACCTCTATGGCTCATCTTCACTCTGTATCCATCGATCAGATCTGTCGAGCAGCCACCTGGGCCTCGTTTCATACCTTTACAGCCCATTACTGTTTGGACAAGGACTCCCGCCGGGATGCCTTGTTTGGTCAGGCTGTCCTCAGACACCTGTTCCATTCTTGAACAACTCCTGCCCACCTTCCCTGAATGGATGCCTGAGATCCATAGGAAGATGAGGAACCCTTCAGGGTCCCATACCCTTGGGGGGATCTCCCGGGCATCTTAGCTAGGGAGTCCCCATATGTGAGGACTTATTCTTGCTTGTTCCTGGAGATAGCACAGTTACTTACCTGTAACAGGTGATCTCTGGGAACAGCAGGAATTAGTCCTCACAACCCACCCACTTCCCCTAGGAGTTGTATCTCTCTCTCTCTCTTTCCTTTCCTCTCTCTATTGTCTCAGCTTTAAACTCGAACTGAGGAGAGTTGGTCAGGAAGGCGGGAAGGCAGCGCGCATGTGCAGTGGGAGGCCCCAAAAGCTTTTCTTCTGGGAAGCTGGGGAGCTTTCCCGCGCGGGCTCCGTCGGTACCGACGTACCCATATGTGAGGACTAATTCCTGCTGTTCCCAGAGATCACCTGTTACAGGTAAGTAACTGTGCTTTCTCTCCTTTTCTCTCAGCTACAAACTCAACTGAGGAGGGAGAGCTGGGAAGGCAGTGACGCAGGCGCAGTCAGATGCTCCCAAATGCTTTCCAATTGGACGCTGGGGAGCGTTCCTGCACAGGCTCCGTTGATGCTGACATCACCCATATTTGAAGACTAAATTCCTTTTGTTCCTGGAGATCACCTGTTACAGGTGAGTAACTACATTTTATCTGAATAGGATGGATAGACAAAATTTTCATCTTAATAAAAACCTCCCGAGTTTACTACTACTACTCATCGTAGTATACCAGTCTGCACTAGTAACCCTGCTGGCAGTCAGTTGTGGTGAAATAGAACCCCTCTCCCCCCTAGAAGCAATGTAAAAAGAATACAAGTTTAAAGGACAGAAACAAATCTATGCACAAGTTAATAAACTTGTTATTACTGTTCATGACATAAGAACATATGATATTCCATACTGGGTCAGACAAAGGGTCCCAGTATTCTGTTTCCAACAGTGGCCATTCCAAGTCACAAGTCAGGTTCCCAAAAGGTACACAGATGCCATGCTGCTTGTCCAATGGGTAAGCAGTGGATTTCCCTGACCCTCTTTAATAATGGTTTATGGACTTTTCCTCCAGAAACTTGTCCAAACCTCTTTTAAATCCAGCTACAATAACAGCTTTTTCAATATTGCCTGAAATGAATTCCAGAGTTTGATTATGTGTTGAGTGAAAAAATATTTTCCCTGATTAGTCTTAAATGTGCTACATTGTAACTTCATCGTGTGACCCTCTAGTCTTTCTACTTTTTGAAGGGGTAAACAACTGATCTACATTTACCTGTTCCACTCTATTCATCATTTTATAGACTTCTATCATATACCACTATTGTTACTACTCATTATTTGTATAGCGCTGCAAGGCATATGCTGTCTCTTTTCCAAGTTGAAGAACCCTAATTTTTTAAGACTTTCCTTGTAGGGATATCTTTCCATCCCCTTTACCATTTTTGTTGCTCTTCTCTGTACATTTTCTAACTCTGCTATTTTCTTTTTAAGATATGATGACCAGAATTGCAAATAATATTCAAGGTGTGGTTGCACCATGGAACGATACAGAGGCATTATAATATTCTTCATTTTATTCTCCTTTCCTTTCTTTATGATGCCTTGCATTCTATTTGCTTTTTGGCCTCTACTGCACACTAGGCCGAGAATTTCAATGTATTATCCACAATGACGCCTAAATCCTTTTCCTGGGTGGTGGTTCCTAATGTGGAACCTTGCATCATGTAACTGTAGTTTGGGTTGTTCTTCCATAACTGTGCACTTGTCCACATTAAATGTCATCTGCCGTTTGGATGCCCAGTCTCCCAATTCATCAAGGCCCTCTTGCAATTTTTTATTATCCTCTTGTGTGTTAACAACATTGAATAATTTGGTGTCATCTGCAAATTTGATCACCTCACCCGTTATTCCCATTTCCAGGTTATTTATAAATATGTTAAAAAGCAGTGGGCCCAGCACAGATCCCTGGGGTACTCCACTATTCACCTTTCTTCATTGAGAAAATTGTCTATTTAGTGCTACTCTCTGCTGTCTATCTTTCAAACATTTCCTAATCCACAATAGTACATTGATTCCTATCCCATGGCTTGTTAATTTCCCCAAGAGCCTCTCATGAGGGACTTTCTTAAAGGCTTTCTGAAAATTGATATACACTATTTTAACCGGCTCACCTTTATCTACCTATTTATTCACACCTTCAAAAAAATATGAGAGATTGGTGAGACAAGACTTTCCATGGCTAAATCCATGTTGGCTTTCTGCCATTAAACCATGTCTATCTACATGTTCAGTAATTCTGTTTGTATAATGATTTCTACCATTTTGCCTGGTACTGATGTCAGGATGATTGGTCCCAGATCACTTTAAAAGTATTTCTTTTGCCTCTGTAATGTCTGGCCAGCAATATTTGTGGGAACCCTAACATGCAGGACGAGGAGACATGGTGACTTCAGTGCACAAGAATTGGCAACGGGTGCATAATAGTAAGGACAAAGGCACAGATCCAACCAAGCAAAGGGAAGGACAGACTAGATGGGCCTTGTGGTCTTTTTCTGTCATCATGTTTCTATGTTTCTATGTTTCTATGAACCAGGAGGCACAGGCAATAGAGAACATGCAAAGAGGGTTTCAAAGAACGAGACGAACGAATGAAGGAGCACACAAAGGAGCATGGCATGCTCCTTTGTTGCATTCCTTCAGTACACAATGATGTGCCATGGAGTCACCATGTCTCCTCGTCCTGCTTACCAGCGCTACCCCAGGTAAGAACTTTGCTCCTTGTTACTGTTTCCTCCTCGTCTTCCCCTGTATTTCTGTTCAGTCCTCCCTTGCCCCCTCAGTGTAGACTTTCTTTGGGCCTTTGGAATGTCAGGTCCCTGAAACAAACGTTTCACCTGGTCTCTGACTTGCTTGTTTCTGTTCCCTTAGATTTTCTCTAGACTTGGTTGTGTGATGCTTGCCTTGCCTACCTTCACCACTCCTGCCCCTCTGGTTTTAGCTACTTGCATCTTAATCACCTTCAAAGGCATGGTGGTGGCCTGGCTGTGATTTTCTCTTCTTACTCAGACATCCGTCTCGACTCTCATACCACATTGTCTGTTGAGATTCTCATCTTTAAGGTACTGTTTGAGCAACCTTTTCTTGTTGTTCTTGTTTATCCGCCTCCTCCTGTCTCTGTGTATACCCTGTGGTCTCCCCTTATTTGCTGCTTATTCATTGCTACTGATTCTGGGAGACTTTAACATCCATGTTACCTCTCCTATTGATCCTGTTGCTAAGGATTTTCTTGCATTTCTGCTTGCCTCAGACTTGCATCAGCATGTTAGGGTTCCCACAAATATTGCTGGCCAGACATTAGATCTGGTTATATCCACATCTTCCATGTCCGTCTCCGCTCTCCAGTTTACCCCTCTTCGCTGGACTGATGACTGCTTTGTCTCTGTTTCTTCTGTTCTCCCTGCTTCCTCACACCCTTCCATAAGGCCTTTGCCTTCCTTTTGATGGCATCTACAGAATTTTATTCCTGATTCATTTGTTGCGCACTGTCCATCCTTTACTGCTGACTTTGATTCACATCTTCCTGAGGAACAATTGTTGTTGTTGTTGTTGTTAAGTGCCGTCGAGTCGGAGTCGACTCATGGCGACCCTCTGGATAGCTATCCTAAATTGTGTTCAGTCTTCAGTCAGGTGGCTCATTGTTGACAGACTGGTACCCGTAGCTGCTGTTATTGTATCGATCCATCTCATTGCTGGCCTTCCTCTTTTGCGTTGACCTTCTATCTTGCCAAGCATGATGTCTTTCTCTAATGATCTCTCTCTCCGCATGATGTGTCCAAAGTATGAAAGTCAGAGTCTTGTCATCTGAGCTTCTAAAGAAAGCTTAGGTTTGATCTCCTCTAGTACAGACTGGTTTGTTCTTCGGGCAGTCCATGGTATACACAGTATTCGCCGCCAGCACCATAATTCAAAGGCATCAATTTTCTTCCTGTCTATCTTTTTCACTGTCCAGCTTTCACATCCATATGATGTTATTGAAAATACCATGGCTTGAACAAGTCGAATCTTTGTATGGAGAGAGGACATCTCTGCTCTTCAGAATGTTATCTAGGTCTTTCATAGCCATTCTGCCAAGAGCAATGCGTCGTCTGATTTCTTGACTGCTTGTTGCTTCTTTATTGATAGTTGATCCAAGTAGGTTAAAGTTATTCACGATTTCAATTTCTTCTCCTTCAACGATGAACCTGTTGATTATGCCAGTTGTCATGATCTTTGTCTTCTTTACATTAAGGTGCAGGCCCATTTTGAGACTATGTTCTTTGATTGTGAGAAGCAAATGTTTCAGATCATCTTCACTTTCCGCCAGTAATGTGGTATCATCAGCATAGCGAAGGTTGTTGATGAGTCTTCCACCAATCTTCACACCTCTGTTGTCTTCATACAATCCTGCTTCTCTGATGATTTGTTCTGCATATAAATTAAACATGTAGGGGGAAAGTATGCAGCCTTGTCTTACACCTTTGCTTATTTTAAACCATTCTGTTTCTCCTTGTTCAGTTCGAACTGTTGCTTCTTGATCAATGTACAGATTGTGCAAGAGAACGATCAGGTGTTCTGGTATACCCATGCTTCTTAATGTGGCCCAGAGTTTATCATGGTTTACACAGTCAAAAGCTTTGCTATAGTCAATAAAGCACAAATAGATATCCTTTTGGTATTCTTTAGTCTTTTCAAGGATCCATCTCACATCCGCAATGATGTCTCTCGTTCCTCGCCCTTTTCTGAACCCTGCTTGCACTCCAGGTAGTTCTTGTTCCAGGTATGATTGTAGTCTCTTTTGAATAATCTTCAGTAGAATCTTGCTGGCACATGGCATGAGGAACAATTACACTTCTTTAATTCCTCTATCTCTACTGCTCTTGACTCTGTTGCCCCTCTACGATGTGTTTCTTCCTAGCTTCGTCCCTCCAACCATTGGTATCACTCTGGTTTATGCCTCCTTGTTCCCACTTTTCCTCTTTGCTTTCCTTTTTTAAGTCTGCTTCTCGTCATCATCATACTGCTGTTACTATGACCAAAAAGTCTCATTCATAAGGATGCCAGTTCTTATCAGCTCTATCGACTCTGCATCATTTCACAGATCCTCCTCCTTTCTCTGCCATGGCGTTATCTCTCCTCCCTCAGGACTTTGCTTCTGCTTTTCTGTCTACCAGACATTTTCCCCCTCTTGTTTGTCTTTGTTTTCTGCTTCTGCTTTTTCCTCTTCTGCAGCCTCCGGGCTCTCTGCTTTCCAGGTCCGTATGTACAATGATCTTTCACGTGTAACAAAATCCCAGACTGCCACATAGGGTTGCCAACTGGCCGGTTTTCAGCCGGCCTGGCCGGTTTTTCCATGGCCAGGCCGGCTGCCGGCGCAGAGGCAAAACCGGCCCTTGAAAAGCCGGTTTTTTTGCTCTGGCCGCAAGATCGGGAGCGGCCAGAGCAAAAAAAACGGCTTTTCTCCCAACCTGGATGGCTCAGAGGGAGCCGGGGAAGCCCGCGCGAGGCCCCGGCTCCCTCTGAACAGCCGCCAGCATGAAGAGCTTTTTCCTTCACGCTGGCGGTTGTTCCTGTGAAGCCGTGAATGCTGGGAAAGGTTAAAGGGCAATGCCCTTTAACCTTTCCCACCAATCGCGGCTTCACAGGAACAGCCGCCAGCGTGAAGGAAAAAGCTCTTCACGCTGGCGGCTGTTCAGAGGGAGCCGCGGCCTCGCGCGGGCTTCCCCGGCTCCCTCTAAAGCCTCAGACAGCCGCGGTTTTTGGGAGGGGGGAGGCCAAGGACTGCCTGGGCTGTGATGGGGGGAGGGGGCCGGGACGGGAAACGGGCTAGGCGGGGCAATTTGACTGGAAATGGGTTGTGATGGGGGGGGGGGGGGCCTGGACCGGAAAAGGGCTATGGGGGGGGGGGGGACTTGGACTGGAAAGAAATGGGCTGTGATGGGAGGGGACCTGGACTGTAAAAGGGCTATGTGAGGGGGGGGGGGACATGGACTGGAAATGGGTTTTGATGGGGAGGGGGACCTGCACTGGAAAAGGGCTAGGGGGGGGGGGGGAAATGGACTGGAAATGGGTTGTGATGGGGAGGGGGACCTGGACTGGAAAAGGGCTATGGGGTGGGGGGGGGGGACGTGGACTGGAAAAGGGCTATGGGGAGGGAACTTGGACTGGAAATGGGCTATGGTGGAGGGAGGGGGAACTTGGACTGGAAATAGGCTGTGATTAGGGGGACTTGGACTGGAAATGGGTTGTGAAGGGGGGGGGGGACCTGGACTGGAAAAGGGCTATGGGGTGCTTTGGACTGGAAAGAAATGGGCTGTGATGGGGAGGGGACCTGGACTGTAAAAGGGCTATGTGGGGGGGGGGACATGGACTGGAAATGGGTTTTGATGGGGAGGGGACCTGGACTGGAAAAGGGCTAGGGGGGGGGGACATGGACTGGAAATGGGTTGTGATGGGGAGGGAGACCTGGACTGGAAAAGGGCTATGGGGGGGGGGGGACTTGGACTGGAAAAGGGCTATGGGGAGGGAACTTGGACTGGAAATGGGCTATGGTGGAGGGAGGGGGAACTTGGACTGGAAATAGGCTGTGATTAGGGGGACTTGGACTGGAAATGGGTTGTGAAGGGGGGGGGGGGACCTGGACTGGAAAAGGGCTATGGGGTGCATTGGACTGGAAAGAAATGGGCTGTGATGGGGAGGGGGACCTGGACTGTAAAAAGGCTATGTGGGGGGGGGGACATGGACTGGAAATGGGTTGTGATGGGGAGGGGGACCTGGACTGGAAAAGGGCTATGGGGGGGGGGGGAACATGGACTGGAAATGGGCTATGGTGGAGGGAGGGGGAACTTGGACTGGAAATAGGCTGTGATTAGGGGGGCTAGGACTGCAAATGGACTGTGATGGTGGGGGGGGGGGGGGGGGTAGGACTGCAAATGGGCTGTGATGGTGCGGGGGGACTCGGACTGCAAATGGGATGTGATGGGGGGGCCTAGGACTGGAAATAGGCTGTGATGGGGGACTTGGACTGGAAATGGGCTGTGATGGGGGGGGGGGCTAGGACTGGAAATGGTCTGTGATGTGAGGGCTAGCATTGGAAATGGGCTGATGAAGAGCTGGAATAGGACTGGAAATGGGCTGATGTGGGGCATGGGAGGATGGGATTAGAAGGGAGTGGATGCTGGGTGGGTCTAGAACTATAAGGGAACTGATTTTGGGGGAGGACTAGAATAGATGGGGAATGAGAATGGAGAGGGGAAAAAATATTTTGTGTGGAAGAAAAGTCTATGATGGGCTGGGTATTGGGAGAGTAAGAGGGGCTTGAGAATGGAAGGGTGAATTTTAAATGGATGATAAAGGAATAAGGAAAGAATTGGGGGAAAGAGCAAAAGGGAAACAATCAGTATGTTAAAGCAGAAATAGAGAGAGAATGGAAAACATCTAAAAGAGAAGAAAGGACAAATGGATAGCTCGCAGAAGACACGAAGAAACCAGAAGAAAGTGACTGGAGCAATTGCAACTGAAAAATAAAACGCCCAAACAGAAGGTAGAAAAATACTTTTTATTTTGAATTTATTAACTGGACTATGTCTGGTCTGGGAAGTGTGTATTGCTAACATCTTTGCGTTTTTGTTTAGTGCAAGAGGAAATTACTTTATAGTTTTATTTCTCCAGTGTTGTACATTTCATGTTTGGAT
Organism: Ichthyophis bannanicus; assembly: GCA_033557465.1. Lineage (NCBI taxonomy): Eukaryota > Metazoa > Chordata > Amphibia > Gymnophiona > Ichthyophiidae > Ichthyophis > Ichthyophis bannanicus. Next base: position 121,090,224 of record CM066050.1, on the reverse strand, counting down.
TTTGGGGTTCCCAGTTTAATTATTATCTGACCAAGGAAGTTAGCCTACACGTATCCTCGGTAATTTTTGTGGGTGGGGCTGGGGGCGGGGCAGGGGTGGGACTAGGGGCGGAGAATGGGTGGAGCATGGCGAGCCACAGGTGTCGGGTTTTTCTCGGTGAAAAAGTTGGTAACCCTACTGCCACAGCTCCGACTGATCCTTTGCCCTCCCATCTCTTTAAATTAGTTAGCAGATCTTTTCTCTCCCTGTTGTACTCCATCATAACTGCATCTTTTTCCTCTGACACCTTTCCCTCCTTTTGGAAACAGGCTACTGCCTTCCTATTCTTAAACCCGACAATAATGATTCACTGAATCCTCTTAACTACAGACCTATTTCCCTCTTGCCTTTCCTGTCCAAAGTTGTTGAGTGGCTCATAGCCCAGCAACTTCAAGCCTGCCTTCTTCATTCTGGTGCTCTTCAGTCTGCCCAGACTGGTTTTGGGCCTAAGCTATTTACCAAGCACTGGCTTTTGGCCATTACTGATTTTCTTTGATCTGCTTTTGATTCCGACAACAAAGTTCTTTGTGTATCCTTGGATCTCACTGCACTGCAGGGGTTCTATCTGTCACTTGTCTCATCCTCGTCTGTCCTCACAGTTCCTTCCCTTCTTCTGTGCCCTATGTTTATAATTGCACTGCTATTATTGAAACCCAGGCCTCCCCCCCCCCACCTTGTTGTTTTGTCTGTCTTATTTGTCTGTTCTTTACAGTTCGTATTTATTCTACCTTTTAAACTTTTATTGTTCACCATCTAGATGTGTTTCATAATAGGTGGTATATCAAATTAACTTAACTGTAACTCTAAAAGAACTGATGACTGATAAGGGGAGCGTAAAGGATGACATATGCAATGATATAGCAGTTTGTTTCCTTAAAGACTCCACTCTGATGGTTCTTCACACTCCCTTTTTCATTTGTTTAATCTTCCAAATATGTCTGCAACAACATAACTTCTAGACAGGGATGCCAGTTTTGGATCTCCATAGTTTTCCGACATGCCTGTACCTGGTGACCAAATATGTGTGGATTTATGTCTATTAACACTGACATATGGGTTCCAAGATGGAAATCTGGCGGTCGCCCTTGATCTTTCTGCTGCATTTGACCTTGTAGATCACTCCCTCCTCCTCTCCCGACTACACGATGCTGGCCTTTGTAGCACTGTCTTTCGGTGGTTTCACTCCTTTCCTTTCTCTCCTCTCGCTCTGGTGCAGTTCTCTCTTCCTCCCCCTCTTGCCCCTCCTCTGACTCCTTTCCCCTCCCTTGCGGGGTCCCCCAAGGCTCTGTGCTGGCTCCACTCCTCTTTAATCTCTTTCTAACCCCTCTCACTCTTCTTATTCAACAATTCGGTATTACAGCTTTTTACTACGCAGATGACATCCTTTTTCTATATCACACCTCCCCGGTTTGCTCCGACCTTGCTCCCCTCAATTCCTGCTACTTCTGATTGGATGACCAATAACTGTCTGCATCTCAATCTCTCAAAGACCACAGCTATCTGGTTCCCGCACGGTCATCAGCCCCCCTCCATCGCCCCCTCTTTCCCTGCCACTCCTATCTCTATGGTTTCCACCTTTCGGTATCTTGGGGTACTCTTCGACTCTGATCTCTCTTTCTCTGCCCATGTTTCTCATGTCTCCAAAACCTCCTTCTTCTATCTCAGGCAAATCCGTGCCGTCCGCCCCTTCCTCTCTCCCTCTGCTCTTACTACCTTGCTGTTGGCTCTTGTTATCTCTCGTATTGACTTCGCTAACTCCATTCTCTCTGGCCTCTCTAAGCTCCAACTCTCACGTCTTCAACGAATCCAGAACACCGCTGCCCGTCTCGTGTCCTCCTCCTCCCCTAGAGACCATGTCACACCCTTCCTCTACCGTCTCCATTGGCTTCCCATTTCCTTTCGTATCCAGTTCAAACTTCTCACTCTCGTTCACAAGGCTCTTCATACCTCCACACCACAATACCTGGCCGATCTCATTCACTTCCACACCCCCCGGCACCCCCCCCCCCCGCTCCTTCCACCTCAACCGCCTCACTCTACCCCCCCCCCTCACTTGCTCACCTTCAATCCACCCGCTCCTCAGCCTTCTTCTTCATAGGTCCGGCCCTTTGGAACTCCCTTCCCTCTACCCTCCGACTGGAACCCCATCACCCTACCTTTAAACACGCCCTAAAAACCCACCTCTTTTCCCTTGCCTTCAATCCCCCTCCCCTCTAGCCTTTACCCTTTCCCTCTGCTGACCTTCCTCTTTCGTTCTTTATCTTCCTATCCTTTATTAAGTTGTAACTTTCTTTTCCTTTTCCGGCCATGTGCCTACTGTAATGAAGTTTTATTTTATTGTAAACCGCTCTGTTTATCTCTGAAGGGCGGTCAATCAAGCCAATAAACATAAACATATACAGCAGAGCCTCCAACTTCTAGGCTTCCCCTCAGGTACAACATTGATTAATAATGCCAGAGACAAATTAGCCCCCTCACCTCCACATCATTTACTGTAATCTGTCAATTCTGTTCATAGCTTTAAAAATCAATTATCAAAATCCGAGTCATGTCTCCAATAACTAATGTACAGTAACCCCCCTCCCCCATACCTAAGTACTTTGGGCATCCATGGATGTGGAACAGGCCTTGGAGGAGCTCCCCTTAGATGGGCTTTGTCTATCCCTGAATACTTCCCATCTTGTGCCTCCACCTGGGGAATAAGGATGTCAGCAGGTGGGATTTCTTCCCTTACCCCTCAGTCCCCTCCCCCCCGACAAAAAATAACAGTGCAATTGAATAGTAGGGGTATTAATCCCACAAAGCATAACTATTCAAGGAAAAGAAAACACCCGCTTTGCATTTCTACAAGTTGTTAGATAGTCATAATCGGGGTGCCATTCAGATAGAAAAAAATATCCTGTTATTGCCCCTATGTTTACTTGGGTTATCCTCCCCACAGTGCATGTGTATAGCTATCAGATTACTTATCCAATAGCTGTAAGCCATGTTATAATGTAAATCAAAGTTTCATTTTGCTCACATATCTAAATTCTCAGGGGTATTTTTTTAAGTTTACAAATTAGCTTTATTGGAATTCATTTATAGGCTGTAGCCACAGCTATACAGTATAAATGACTTCTCGTGTATTTTGTATTAACCTTTTTGTCTCATGTAATCATACTTTGTACCCAGCCTAAGCAAATAGTTAGGATTGGTGGGTAATAAAAGTATTAAATGAATAAATAAATACATTGGACTGTTCATAGTTGTTTTGTTTCTTTTATACAGACCGAGCTTGAATCTTTTATCTCTGGTAAGAACTGGCAGGTGATTATTGTAATAAATGAGATGATATTAAATATCCCTAACTGCTACAAAACGTATTGGAACATAATGCCCTAGAAATGACTTTTCATGAAAATCCCAGAACAGGTACAGACATCAGCTAGAGACTAGAGGCACCTGCCTTGAAATCTTAATGAGCAATAATACAGAAACTCCTTAATCTGTATCAGGCATCAGTCAGCTGCTCTTCATCGGGGTGTGACTTTTTTTTCCCATGCATCTATTTCAAACCGATAAGACTGTAAATTACAGAAAATATTGTAATTTCTCAGGAAATAATACTAAACTTTCATGCTACTTGAAGCCTTTCTTGATGATTTACTGGGGTTAGAAGTATGTGTCAAAAAGAAAAATCCACAAAGAATATAATATATCTTTCCCAAAACACCCTTGTTACTGTGGTATAAGAAAGAATGTGAAGACCACTAATGATACTGGCAGAAAAGAGTGATAAATAGCAGCTGTAAAGGGCCCGATAAGTGAGCGCAGGAAAGAGAGAGATGAGCTGACAGCTCCAAAGCTTGTTGACAGTTTGCCAGTGGAGGAGAGAGTTTTTCCAAAAACTGCAATTATGAAATACTTCTAAGCCAGCTTGTGTACCAGGCAATTGGCTTAATGAAGCTTCCAAGCAAATTACTCTGTCAGCAATCACCGAGAATGATTCTGTTTCAAATGTTTGCCATACCTAGGAGTTGGCATCTTCTGAAAGGATCAAGGAAACGTGAAAGATCAAACGAAAGAAATGAAATGAAGACAAACCGATTTACTCTTAGATCGGGCTCTGAAACATGTTCTTTTTGAACCCTTCCTACTGGGTCTGTCTGAAGATTTTCATTCCTAGAGTGTCCCACTGGGATGAGCTACTGTGCACTGCTTTCTATTATGGAATAGTTCTCTGTTTAGCTTATTCTGGAAAATTGAGGGGCATGTTTGCTAAGCCCTGCACTGGTAACACGTATGTGGGTAGTGTTACCAAAGTGTGTGTGTGTGTGTGGGGGGGGGGGGGTGTGTATCCGTCCCCCTCCATTTACCACATCTTCGTGCATGTGGAAGTGGGGTATTTTAGTCATATATACATGCATAAATGACAGTTTCTGTGCTTAAATGACCTCTTATAGAATCACACCCCATTTAAAAGTATGCATGTTAACTTTATGACACAAACTTTCACTGTAGGCATGCATAGGCAGAGTCTGAGCGAGCCATAGGTGAAGTGTGCAAATACATGCATTGATTATCGAATCCTATAGTTTACATGCATATTTTCTTAATATAGGTGCAGTCGTTTACACCATGACCACATGCCACTTGCCATACGCGCTGTGACCACATGGCCTCATTCAAGCTGTGTATGCACTGTGCATTGACCATTAATACATGTCATCTTTATATTGAGTAGTTGCCTAATGCCTTATTGTGTGGTGCATGGTATATTCCCATCACCTGATCACATGGGGAGGTGGCAGCCTCCTCACCAGCACTGCCCAAACTGACAGGGCAATGTGGGTGCATGTGGTGAGGGCTTGTGTTGGATGGACATGGTCATGGCCAGTAGAAGCACAGGAACAACCTGTATACTCTGTGGCCAGAAGTAACTTCACTATGGCTGCACACAGCCATGCATGGCCATGGATACCCCCTTCCAGAGGAGCCGCGTTGCCGAGAAGTAGTGGGGGGAGGTGCTGTGCACAGTTGCAGAGGCACAGATGACATATGCATATCTTGTGGGCATTTAAGCCTGGCCGTGTCAGTGCCACACACTGACATGTCTGTGTATCTGTGCACTGCCCATTGTAGTGAAAGTAGATTGTAGCAGTGTCCACTTGGCATGGATAGAGAATGCCCTTGGTGCGGGCTCAGGGCAGGTGTCATGGCCTCTTGATGGCTTTCTATGTAGTAAGTGGGTTGTGTCACCACTCAGTGAATGCTGATGGAGAACATCTTGTGAAACTAGGGACTGCTAGCAAAATAGGTGTCTCCTGCTGGAATGACAATGGAGGGTCTCAGGCTACAGAATTGCCCATTCCATGGGTGCTGTCCATAAATGTGCACAAATGCACCTACGTTCCTCACACAATGCCTTGGAAAAAGGACAGCAAGGCGTGATGAAATGGGTTCACTTGTCACACATTCCACACTGGTTTGTCTAAGTGCTCTGTGACAGCAACCCTGCAGACATACAGAGCACAGGAACGAGTGAGCAGCAGGCATAGAAGAAGGGTTAGCAAATGACAAAATCACCATCAGCCACCCAGAGAACTGAATAGCTCCACCATCAGGGCCCCCGCCTCTGGATTCAAGGGTTGCTGGTTTGAGGCCTAACTGTGTAAGCTCTGCCCTTGTGTTAGAGATGATGTGCAACATGACCACCAATGGGATAGGTGACATAGGAAAATATGACAATGATCATACAGGGTCAGGGTTTCTTTGCAAACATAACATAGGGGCATTACAACAGATAACTAGATAGAGATAGTTTCTTTTGCATGCCATGAAGGACTCACATGTTACACATTCTGTGAGGGTTTGTTTACTGAGTTCTGCTGACACACAGATCACAAGGCTAAACATAGAGCAGGCATAGAAGGAGAGTAAGCAGCTGACAGGCTCGTCCAGCAATATTCCTGTCTGGATGCAAGGGTTGCCAGTTTGAGACCTGCCTGTGAGAACAATGATGAGGATAACAGACAGCTGCCCTTAATGGTGTCAGGAATGCAGTGTACACATTGTGGTACATTAGTGAAATGTTATATATGTTCCATGTACATATATGAAATGTGAAATGTTATATATGTTCCATGTATATATAAGACCATGTACATGGAACATATATAACATTAGTGAAATGTTATATATGTTCCATGTACATGGTCTTGGGCAAGCCACTTAACCCTCCATAGCCCATGTTCCCTGTAAATAGTTATCTCCAAGTTATAATGCCCTGTTCAATGTAATTTCAGTTTGTTCAATGTAAACTGCACTGATGCAGAATAGCGCGGTATATAAGATAATGTAAATAAATAAAAAAATAAAAAAATAAATAAATGTACATTCCCTGAAATGCACATGACAACTGCCTTTGCCAAACACTGTACTTTAAATCAATACAGGCACCACAAATTACAACTTAGAATTTCATTTATTAACACTATCCAACATGGGCAAAGTAAATTAACCTTCCCTTCTAGCTGGAGTGCCTGGAAGGGAGATGCCCACCTCAAGCTGCTGGAGAACTGCTGCCAAGGCAAGCATCTCCACTCTCAGGTCCTCTAGATGCATGATTATGAGGTCCAGCGCTGTTGCAAGTGTAGTGAAGCCTTGCTGCAGTGTCTGTTTAATGGCCACGAGGTGCTGCAGAATTTGCTGTCCGCTGTGGACTGGGGTAATTCATGTTCATGCATGAAGTCTGGCTATGTGACAGACTGGACAACCATGGGCTGCATATGTTGTGCAACCTGTGCATCTGCCTCCCCTCTTTTCCTTGCCCCCTCCTGCTGCACCACTTTCTTCCTCTTCCCCCTCCTGCACCTCTCCCTCCTCTAACATCCCCTCCACATCCATGCCTGCCTCCTCTGACAATTACTCCTCCTCAAGTACTGCCTGTCTCTGCGCTCCCTCCCCCAAATGGCGCCTCCCCTTCTCCTCCTTATGGACCACATCTTCCAGCACTCCACCCTGACAGTCACTGCTGTGCTGTGATTGTGTCGCACCATCAGCAGTCATCCCCTCTTGAGCACGGATCCTTGGTCACCCCATCGGGCTCTGCTTCTCCATGAGGTGCTAGATTTACATCATCATCAGGCACTTCCTCCACTACCTCCTCTTCTGATGATGTAGCCACCACCCATGATGGAGAGATGCTGCTGCTACTCATATATTCTGGGAAGGATGATGCTATGTATGGTGTCAGTGAACATTGGGCTGCTGGTAACTGCTCCTGGCCCTCTGGTGGTGGTAGCCATGGCTGCTGCTGCTGCTCATCTGGTGGTGGTGGGTGCTTATCTACAGCTGGTGCTGCTCATGCGAGAGAAAGAAGTCATGCATTTGGGGTTTGAAGATGGTGGCAGGAAGGAGCGTCGCTAGTTAGCTGCTACTGATCCTTGAGTTTGTGCCTTGGAGTGCCATCTTGGACCCAAGAAGAATGTGTCACCGGAAGCGCAAACAGGTAAACCTACCCCTTGGGTCCTGCTTCAGTGAATCCTCCTAGGCAGAAGACTTTGGACGCTTGCGGCTTTTCTAGCGGGACTGGAGCAGCATCTTTGGCAAGGCCGTTAGGAGAATTATCGGCCCTGTGTGCCTCGGGAGTGCAGCTTTCGCTGGAGCTGAGAACTCCTCCACCGAGACCCGGAAGTGTTTGGCCAGTTGGAGCTGTGCAGCACTCTGGCTTGCTGATGAGCACACCATTGAAGGGGGGGGGGGGTGAAGAGGGCACTTCACTGGTGGGAGCAATTTCTCCAGTATCTCCTGCTGTGGAGGTATCAGCAGAGCAGTCTGGAGAACTGCTATCTTCCGGAGTTCAAAGTTTGATGAAGCCAACTGTGATCATAATGGATGTGCTGTGGGATGCCATAGCGATGGTGAACTCTTCTCTAAATCATCTTGTGGGTCCTGTAAGTACTGAACTAATGGAAGTTAAGAATAATTGCTTAGCTATCACATACTCAGGAGCAGCAAGTGGGGAAAATTCTTCTACTGGAACAAGAGCTGGGTCACCTGCGGGATCTGGTGGTGGCCCAGATTAAAGACAAGTCTGTATTTATATGGAAAATGGAATATTTAGAAAACCAAGTTATGTTTATGTTTATTTGTCATTTGATATACCGCCCCCCATTACACCGGGACGGTTTACAATACAAAAAAACATATATAGAAAAGAAAAAAGAAGTTACGATCTTTGTCCAGAAAGGGGAGAGATGAGACACTTCAAACATTTAGGCTCAACATAGGGTGGGTAGGAAGGAGTCAGGAGGGGAGATTAAAGGCAGAGGAGAAGAAGTGGGTTTTCAGTAGGGAGCGAAATTTAGGGTAGGACTCCTCCAGTCGAAGGGCGGTGGGCAGAGAGTTCCACAGGGAGGGACAGAGGTAGAAGAAGGATGAATGTCTAGTTGACTGAAGGTGTGTTGTGAGGGGGATGGGAGATATAGACGATTTATGTGGATGGAACGGAGACTACGAGAAGGTGTATGAAATGTCAATAGTCAGCCAGGTATTGGGGTCTGCGGGAATAGATGGCATGATACACCAAGGTGAAGCTCTTAAATTGTATCTGGAAATCTAATGGTAGCCAATGAAGATGTTGAAGTATTGGTGAAACATGGTCTCTGGAGGAGGCATGAGATGCCATCCTGGCTGCAGTGTTTTGCAATAATTGCAACCTATGATGTTGGTATTGAGGATTGCCAATTAGAATGGAGTTGCAAAAGTCTAGTCTGGAAATGACCAACGAGAGAAGAAGAGTGAGCAAAGCCTGTGAGGAAAGGAAGGGCCGAATCGCACGGATGCATCGAAGGAAGAAAAATGAACGACGTGAGACCTGAGAGATATGATCATGAAATGAGAGGTTACTATCTAGGATAATACCTAGGTAATGAAGTTTGGTCACAAGTGTGATTGGAGTACCTGAGAAAGAAGGGACGGGTAGTGGACAAGTAGAGCCGTGAGGGAACCAAATTGCATCTGTTTTGGAGATATTGAGAATGAGGCAGTTTACAGAGAGTCATGTGGCGACAGGAGAGGCATTCATTAAGGTGGGTGATATCTGGATGAGAAGAAGAGGTATGGTGCAGGAGAAAAATGTCATCGGCATAATAATCGGAAATGCCTAACTGCTGGATTAACAGAGCCAATGGAGCTAGAAATACATTAAACAGTAGGGGGGCTAGCACCGAGCCCTGCAGGACACCACAGCCATGTGGAAAATGAGCTGTGGTGGAGGAGCGAGAGGTGACTGCAAATGAGCGTGAGCAGAGAAAAGAGTGAAACCAGTGGTAGACGGTGCCCCGAAGACCCGCATCCCAAAGTCTGGAGAGGAGGTGAGTGTGGTCGTCTAAGTCAAAGGCAGTGGAGAAATCTAGTGACACTGCCACTGTGATATCACCGTGATCATGCGAGGCGTGTATTTCATTCATGACAGCAGTGGCAATAGAATCTATGCTATGGCCTGTCCGAAAGCCAGATTGACGGGGGTGGAGAAAATTAGTTGAATCTAGATGATGGGAGAGCTGAGAGAAGACTGCTTTCTCTAGGAGCTTTGAGGTGAATGGCAAGTTGGAAATGGGGCAGTAGCTTGCTGGAATAGAGGGATCAAGGGAGGGAGTTTTCAATAGGGGACGGACCAAGGCATGCTTCCATGGGTGAGGAAAGGACTCAGAGGAAAGGCTAGTGTTAATAATGGTAAGCAGGTAATGGTAAGCAGGGGTGAGAACAGGCCTAGTGAAGGCTCAGATAACCAAGTGGAAGGTATGGGGTCTAGCGGGCAGGTGGTTTTGTGAGTAGTGGAAATAGGTTTAAGGAGTTCTGGGGCCGTGAGAGGATAGAAGTTAGCCCAGAAATGGGAAAGCGGGGAGGATGGAGGTGGGAAAATAGGAGGAGAGGAGGGTATCGCTGGGAGGCAAGAAGGAAGAGAAGAACGCAGATCCTGGACTTTAACAGAGAAGAAGGATGCCAATTGAGTAGGACTGGGAGCCTGAGCAGAGGAGGCAGCAGTATTAGGTGGGGAATGAGAGTGTAGCTGAGAGAGGCTCTGGAGTGTGGAAAATAGGTGGCGAGACCTGTTATGAGCAGACGTGATAGCTTCAGAGTAAAAAGCACGCTTGGCGTGGTGAATACTCAAACGGTACTGTGAATGACAAGATTTGAAATATTGAAAAGCTGCGGGTGATTGATTTTTCCTCCAGAGATGTTCGGCTCTACGCAGATGGGAGCGGTGTAGTCTGAGTCCTGCGTGAAACCAAGGATAGCGAGCAGCGTGATGTGGAAGACGAGGTTGTAAGGGTGCAACCTGGTCTAGAGCATGAGAAAGCGTAGAGTTCCAAGTAGCAACTTGAGATGGAGAGAGTGATGAAAAATCAGAGGGAAGGAGCTGATGTGCAGTGGGAAAGTTCTGTAATGTTATAGAATTAATACGGCGGGAAAGTTGGGGTGGCAGGGAGGAGGTACTGGAGGGTGGCAAGCCAGGAGAGGGATTAAGACGTGTATATTGTAAAGAAAAGGGGACTGACTGGTCTGTGGACAAATGATGACAGCTGGACCAGAGAGTTTTGTGGGGTAATGACTAAATCAAAAGTGTGACCAGCAGCATGAGTAGGGAAATCGACATGTTGTGTCAGTGACAGATCATGCAAGAGTGAGACAAATGTGGTGTCCCTAGAGGACATTGGCCTATTGAAATGAATATTGAAATCTCCAAGTAAAACTAGTTGAGGAAATTGTAAAGATATGTCAGAAAGGAGGAAAGAAGAGATTCCCAGAGCGGGTGAGAAAGTGAGGGGGGGGGGGGGAGTAAATGATTAGAAAATATAGAGCAGGAAGAGAGTCCAGACGTAAAAGAAGGGACTCTGGATATCGGAGAGAGGGGGAGGATATTTGAGTTATCGGGGTCGAGGAGCGATAAGCAATCACAACTCCACCACCTGACCGACCTATGCGCGGTACGGAAAGAGCAGCATAGTTTGGAGGTAGGCAGCACGTCAAGAGGGGCTCTTCACCCTCTTTTAGCCAGGTCTCAAGTATAAATAAAGCATCTAACAATTCTTGTTCAGTGAGATCATGGATCAGGACTGCTTTTGATCGAAGAGAATGACAGTTAAGTGAACCTATCCGTAGAGAATCTGCTACAGTGGGCGAGGCTACACGATGATGGTGGAAGACAAAGGGCAGACAAGTAAATTAGTAAGGAGAGTACGACAAGCATACCGATAATGTGAGGAGGGAGAGAGGGTACATGGGGCCGACGGCCCCAGATTACAGGTATAGCAGTCATGAAATAAAGAGAGAGGAACCAGAAGAACAGTAATTGAAATTTGTACCTGATAACAGTTAGAGATGGTCTCCGTGAAATAGAATTTAACATGAGGCGATATTTGTGGGCCCGCCAGTGTGGAAATGAGCTTGAAAGGCTGCCCCAAGGAGCGCACACAAGGAGCACGTTAGTCTCATTGTGTGCGCTCCTTAGGCGCGCACCCTCGACGCGTGCCGCAGCAGCGACGAACGCCGCCAGTGCGCTTGTTAAATAGTATTGAGTGGTGTTCACGTCACCTGGGAAGTTCGGTTTTGGAAAACTCTTTTGAGGTGATCATGGATAGGTCCACCCTACTTGTAACTCTGGTTTTGGAGTCAGATAAAGCTCAAATTTTCTGTTCTTATTTTCCGCAACTGCTCTACCACACCACAAACTGTCCTCCCTAAAACTGCCCCTCCAACCTGCATGCTGTCAAACCCTTAAATCCTTCCCTCAAACTGTCCTGCCACCCCACAATCTTCTCCAACCCTAAAAAATACCAACTAGCCCACCACTCCACAAATTATTCGATCCCCAAAAACTATCCCACAGTGGTCCCAACATCTCACCAACTGCCCCTGCATCTACCCCACCAACTTGCAAACTGTTCTACTCTGAAAAACTACTGCCCAACAATTTCCCCACTCCCAAAATCTAACTTCCCACAACTTCCCCACCAAACTACATACTGACCCTATCCATAAAAAAACATTCGAAAGCAAATGCCATACCATCCCACAAATTGATCTACCCCTAATAAATACCTATACAAATGCTCTACCACTCTGAAAACGGTCCAACCCTCCAAAACCTTCCTTTCCAACAGTGGCCAATCCAGGACACAAGTACCTAGCAGTTTCTCAAGAAATACACACAGGTTCCACAGTGCTTGTATAGGGGCAAGCAGTGCATTTCCCGAGTCCTCTTTAATAATGGTTTATGGACTTTTCCTCCAGGAACTTGTCCAAACCTTTTTGAAACCTAGGTAGACTAACAGCTTTTACTATATCCTCCGGTAACTCATTCCAAAGTTTGATTACGCATTGAGTGAAAAAATATTTTCTCTTATTAGTCTTAAACAGGTTGCATTGTAGCTTCATTGCATGTCCTCTAGTCTCTCTGCTTTTTGATGGCGTAAACAATCAATCTACGTTAACCTGTTCCACTCCATTCATTAATTTGTAGACCTCTATCAAATCTCCCTTTTAGCCATTTCTTTTCCATATTGAAGAGCCCTAACCTTTTAAACCTCTCCTCATAGTGGTAGCCTTCCATCCCCTTTACCATTTTGGTGGCTCTTCTCTGTACCTTTTCTAATTCCGCTATATCCTTTTTAAGATACAGCGACCAGAATTGCACACAATTTTCAAGGTGAGGTCACACCAAGGAACAATACAGAGGCATTAAAATATCCTTTGTTTTATTCTCCATTCCTTTCCTTATGATTCCTAGCATTCTATTTGCCTTCTTGGCCGCTGCTGCACACTGGGCAGAGGGTTTTAACATGTTATCCACAATGACATTTAAATCTTTTTCCTGGGTGGTGGTTCCTAATGTGGAACCTTGCATCATGTAACCATAGTTTGGGTTGTCCTTTCCTAGGTGCATAACTTTCATTTGCCATTTGGACGTCCGGTCTTCTAATTTATCAATGTCCTCTTCGAATTTTTCACAATCCTCTTGGGTTTTAACAACTTTGAATACTTTTGTGTCATCTGCAAATTTGATTACCTCACTTGTTTTTCCCTTTACAGGTAATTTATGAATATATTAAAAAGCAACAGACCTAGCACAGATCCCTAGGGTACTCCACTATTTATTTATTTATTTAACTGGTTTTAATATGCCGTTTTTCTACCAGGCAAAACTGTTTAGAGGGAACAAAAATAGAAAAGCTTACATGGAACAATTGAAAATATGTACAGGCAACTTTGTACAAATACCATTAAATTATAAGCAGCATATAACGTGGGGTTACAATGCAGGGGATATAGAATTTGGAACCTATATTACAGAATGTTTAGAATGTAGTGAGGGCTGGAGGGGGGAGAGGGAGGGAGTAGACGAGGAATGGTAATTGAAGAAGTGGATAAGGATGGGATGAGCACACTTGTGTGGTTAGGAGAGGGGGTAATGGGACTGGTAAGACGTGGAGGAGAATGTTCTTACTGGGGGGTTGTTGTGGTGGAGGCACCATAGTGTTCTTCGAAGAGGAGCGTTTTGAGGTGCTTTTTAAATAGGGCGTGTGATTGGATGCAGCGTAATGTGGAGGGTAGTTGATTCCATGCGGAGGGACCAAAGAATTCAAAGACTCTTGAGCATGTTTGTTGAGACCTCTTGTGACTTTGCGTTGGTGGGAGGAGAAGATTTGATGCATTCTGTTGACAGATTATCTTACTGTCAGGACATCTGATTGATACTTGGAGTTGCTTGGCAGAGGTGTTGAAGAGAGCTCTGTGGGTTTTGGCGAGTATCTTGAACTTGATTTGGGATGCAATGGGGAGCCAGTGAAGAGATTTTAGAATAGGGGTAATGTCAGAGTGTCTGGGGACTCTGGCTATAATTCGTGTAGCGGTGTTTTGAGCAAGCTGCAGGGGGGCAAAGGTAGCCTTGGGAAGGTCATGGAGGACAGAGTTGCAGTAGTCAAATAGTGGAGTGATGGAGGCTTGACAGACTGTATGGAAGTTGTCAGGAGTTAGGAGAGGCGTAGGTTGCGAAGAATTCAGAGTTTGAAGTAGATGTTTCTGGTGATATTCATGATATGAGGTTGAAAGTTCAGCTAGTGGTCTAGGATAATACCGAGGTATTTGATCTGAGGCTTCACTTGTATTTCGATGTCTCTGAGTTTAATGCTTTGAGGAGGTGTGAAGTTGGAGTCTCTGGACACATGAAGAATCTCAGTTTTGTTGAAGTTAACTGCAAGGTTGTGGAGCTGTAGCCATGAGACAATTAAACTATTCACTTTCTCCATTGGATAAATTGGCCATTTAGCCCTACCCTCCACTTTCTATGTTTTAACCAGTTCCTTATCCACAATAGTACACTGCTTCCTATCCCATGATGTTTTAATTTCACCAACAGTCTCTCTTGAAGGACCTTGTCAAAGGCTTTCTGAAAATCCAGATACACTATATTGACTGGCTCACCTTTGTCTGTTTATTTACACCTTCAAAAAATATAACAGATTAGTAAGATAAGACCTTCCTTGGCTAAAGCCATGTTGGCTTTCTCCCATTAAACCATGACTATCTACATGTTCAGTAATTTTGTTCTTTATAATGGTTTCTACCATTTTGCCTGGTACTGATGTCAGGCTCACCGGTCTGTAGTTTCCCGGTTCACCCCTGGAATCCTTTTTAAAAATCGGCTTTAAATTGTCCGTTTGCCGATGCTCGGATATTACATATGATTTTAATGATACTGTAGTTCACAGATTACTAATAAGTAGGTCTGTAGTCTCATATTTCAGTACTTTCAACACCCTTGGATGTATACCCTATATCTTCTTCCATAAAGACCAAAGCAGAGAATTCATTCAGTCTCTCTGCTATGGCCTTGTCCCCTCTTAGTGCCCCTTTTACCCCTCTATCATCTAATGGTCCAACTGACTCTCTCACAGTTTTTGTTTTGCTACAAATGTACTTAGAAGCATGGAAGCATAATGGCAGAAAAAGACCACCTGGCCTATCTAGTCTGCCCTTCCATTTCCACCACTACAGCAGTCCTCTTTTTTTCCTTAAGAGATCCTCTGTGTTTGTCCCATGCTTTTTTGTATTCAGATACTGTCCTCATCTCTACCACCTCCACTGAGAGACTATTCCATGCATCTACCACTCTTTCCATAAAGAAATATTTCTGCATATTACTCCTGAGTTTATCCCCTTTCACCCTCATCTTTTGTCCTCTCTTAAGAGAGCTTGCTTTCAATCGAAAGAGGCTCTCCTCCTGTGCATTTATGCCACGGAGGTATTTAAACATCTCAATCATATCACCTCTATCCCGCCTTTCCTCTAAAGTATACATATTAAGGTCCTTAAGTCTGTTTCCCATTAGCGCTGGCAGGTTTAACAGAGCCGCGAGGGAGAAACACTCCCTTCGCGGCTCTGAAAGCCAGTGCTGAGGGGACTGATGCAGGGAGGGAGGGCTCTGTCGGGTAGGCGGGGGGGGGGGGAGGGGCGTGGGACACTTGATTCTGCCGCTGCCATGGTGGCAGCAGCAGCAGCCATTTTATTTTAAATTTTATTTCTAATTTACCTGGGCTGATGGGGGGGGGGGAAGGGAGGTTAGGACTGGTTAATGACTATGGGCTGATGGGGAGGGGGGTTTGGAAGGGTAATGGGCAATGGGGGGGCTAGGACTGGAAATGGGCTGATGGGGGGTTAGGACTGGAAGTGGGCTGATGGGGGGTTAGGACTGGTAATGGGCTATGGGGGGGGGCTAAGACTGGAAATGGGCTGATGGGGGGGTTAGGACTGGAAGTGGGCTGATGGGGGGTTAGGACTGGTAATGGGCTATGGGGGGGCTAAGACTGGAAATGGGCTGATGGGGGGTTAGGACTGGAAGTGGGCTGATGGGGGGCTTAGGACTGGTAATGGGCTATGGGGGGGCTAGGACTGGTAATGGGCTGGGGGTTGCTAGGACTGGAAATGGGCTGAGTGGAAGGGGGGCTTGAACTGCAAATAGCTGATGGGAGAGGGTGGCTTGGAATGGAAATGGGCTGATGGTGGGGCTAGGATAGGACTGGAAATGGGCTGATGGAGGGCTAGGACTGGAAATGGGCTGATGCGTGGACTAGAAGGGAGCGGATGCTGGGTGGGGCTGGAACTAGAAGGGAGCTGATGTTGGGTGAGGATTAGAATGGGATGGGGCTGGGAGAATGAAATGGAGAGGGGAAAATATTTTGTGTGGGAGGGAAGAAAAATCTACAATTGGCCGGGGATTGTGAGAGTAAGTGGGGATTGAGGATGGAGGGGTAAAATTTGAGTGGATGAAATAGGAATGAGGAAAGAGCAAAAGGAGAAAGGATTAGTATGTTAAAACAGATGTAGAGAGAGAATGGAAAAAAACTAGAAGAGAGAAGAAAGGACAACGTCATGTTTCTATGTTTCTATAAACACAGAGAATCTCTAAAGGAAAAAAAAGGGGACTGTTGTAGTTATTGATATGGAAGGACAGACTAGATAGGCCATGTGGTCTTTTTCTGTCGTCATGTTTCTATGTTTCTATGACAAATGGACAGCAGACGATGGAGAGTTAGCAGAAGACACGAAGAAACCAGAAGAAAGTGGCTGGAGCAATTGCAACTGAAAAAAATGTGCACACAAGGTAGAAAAATCTCTCTTTATTTTGACTTTATTAACTGGAATATGTCAGCTCTGGGAAATGTGCATCATTAACGTCTGTGCTTTGTTTAGTACAAGAGGAAATTAATTTATAGTTTTATTTCTACAGTGTTGTTGTACATTCCAAGTTTGGCTTTTGTGATTCCCAGTTTAATTATTGTCTTCCTGTTTCTAAATTGTGATTCCTTGTTAGGTGATGGTCTTTGTTCTGCATGTGTAACTGAGCTGAGGTATTCTGGTTATGTAAGTCTTATTTGACATTGCCCCTTGTTCTCTTTCCCCAGTAGGTCATATATTGTTACTCTCTGAAATGTATTGGTTTAATATTTGCAGTGTTGCCTTTTGATAGGTAGAGTATGGTGCTTTGTGAGTCCTTGTAGTGTTGTTACGATACGGCGGGTTTGCTATGGGTTCTAAGTGCCAAGTATAAATCTTGATTCCATGCATAGCACCATGTGGAACTACTACTCCATTACTGGATACACTCACGTGCTCCCAAAATTCCAAAGACTAATATATGTGCCACCGATAAATTTTTTGTCGGATCGCTCACCTTGAAAGGGAAGTATCCCATTCTCGGAGTGAGCCCTCCATTTTAATCAATTTTAAAGCATGCCACCCATAGGCTATTTAAAAAACCCGACTCCACGACACAAGTCGCCGTCAGAATCCACATATAAAGTCGATAAAAGTTCAGGAAGCTTATTCTTGCTAATAAACTACTCTCCAAATCAGTCCATCTTTCATATGGTAACTGACATAAGGTAGGAAAAATACTTAGCTTCCTCAACAGGATAGAAGGAAAAGATAAGTCGGCTGGAGCACAAACGCTTTCTCCGTAGCTCATCCAATCAAATGGGTACAGCTCCAACGCCGATAAGGCACTCCTTCCCAATGCCAAATATCAGGGGTCCTTGCGACACTAATAGTGTTTCAAGCCGCGTCTTCATTCAGCTCTTCATCAGGCTTATGAACCCCTCCCCACAAAGTTCCATTTAAATGCCATAATAATGTGACGTCAGAGGAATCCCAACGTGCAGATCCTTCACCAAACTTTATTGCACCGACAAACCCCACCAGTCAATCTCCACATTCATACCCCGTGGTGACATAGAAGCCAATCGATAGATCCAGTACTGCTCCCGCAGATGAAGGTGGGCTCTTCGATCCCCACCACGACTGGGGATTGGGATCACCTCCAATATACGCCATCGCAAATCTGTAAAGTAATGCCCAAACTGTTGACAATGTTGTACCCCAGGGGCCCCCTCTTGCCGCCGATTAATTCGCGAGCGATGTTCTTGCAATCGCTTCCTCACTGACCGAACTGTGCTACCCACATACAAAAGGGGGCAAGGACAGACCAGTACATAAATTACAAAATCCGTGTAGCAATCAGAAATTTGCAAAGAACGATATTGTACACCTGTATGGGGCTTTTGAAGCTGGTATTGGAATCCAACTATTTTGTTTATGCAGGAAGATTTTACCATCAACAATTTGGAGTCGCAATGGGGGCGACCATAGCGCCATCGGTAGCGTCTGTATATGTGGCCAACTTTGAGGAGCGGTATGTGTACCCTTCTGGGGACTTTCAGAATATTTTAGTTTGGAGGCGGTTCCTCGACGACATTTTTTTCATCTGGACTGGATCTGAGGGTTGCCTACAGCAATTCTTAGCTAACTTAAACACGTTTGATGTTAACTTACAATTTACTCCTAAATATCATAGTCAAACGATTGAATTTTTGGATCTGCAGTTATACATACAGGGAACCTCTTTGATGAGTACGTTGTACCGGAAGCCCATACAAAAGAATGTATTATTACATTACTCGAGTTTTCACCCCCCTTCTCTCAAGCGGAATTTACCCTTTGGGCAATTCCTGCGTATTCGACGCCTGTGTACCTCAATGGATCAGTATCGTCAGCATGCACAAACTTTGAGTCAACGGTTGTTGGAAAAGGGTTATCCTGAGACCCTGGTGAGGATGGCTTTTAAACGGGCTCTTTACAACCACCCGGTGTGGTGGGAGGGCTCTGATAGTACATCGGGGAGGGGTGTACGGAAGGATGTAATAATTGGGGTACTCCCTTTTGTGCCGAAGGCTCCAGGGATACTTCACATCTTGAAGAAGCATTGGGAAGTACTCTCTTTGCATCCGTGTTTTCGGAAGCCCTTAATGATAGCCTATCGTCGCTCCCGCACTGTGGGTAATTGGCTTGTACAGACGGCTGCCCAAAGTGGGCTAGGGTCCGACTACCGTGATAGCACTCGAGGCCATTATGCTTGTGGCCAGTGTGACTTTTGTGACACCACTGTGCAGGGACAGAGTTGGGAGGATCCCCATACAGGTGTACAATATCATTCTTTGCAAATTTCTGATTGCTACACGGATTTTGTAATTTATGTACTGGTCTGTCCTTGCCCCCTTTTGTATGTGGGTAGCACAGTTCGGTCAGTGAGGAAGCGATTGCAAGAACATCGCTCGCGAATTAATCGGCGGCAAGAGGGGGCCCCTGGGGTACAACATTGTCAACAGTTTGGGCATTACTTTACAGATTTGCGATGGCGTATATTGGAGGTGATCCCAATCCCCAGTCGTGGTGGGGATCGAAGAGCCCGCCTTCATCTGCGGGAGCAGTACTGGATCTATCGATTGGCTTCTATGTCACCACGGGGTATGAATGTGGAGATTGACTGGTGGGGTTTGTCGGTGCAATAAAGTTTGGTGAAGGATCTGCACGTTGGGATTCCTCTGACGTCACATTATTATGGCATTTAAATGGAACTTTGTGGGGAGGGGTTCATAAGCCTGATGAAGAGCTGAATGAAGACGCGGCTTGAAACACTATTAGTGTCGCAAGGACCCCTGATATTTGGCATTGGGAAGGAGTGCCTTATCGGCGTTGGAGCTGTACCCATTTGATTGGATGAGCTACGGAGAAAGCGTTTGTGCTCCAGCCGACTTATCTTTTCCTTCTATCCTGTTGAGGAAGCTAAGTATTTTTCCTACCTTATGTCAGTTACCATATGAAAGATGGACTGATTTGGAGAGTAGTTTATTAGCAAGAATAAGCTTCCTGAACTTTTATCGACTTTATATGTGGATTCTGACGGCGACTTGTGTCGTGGAGTCGGGTTTTTAAATAGCCCATGGGTGGCATGCTTTAAAATTGATTAAAATGGAGGGCTCACTCCGAGAATGGGATACTTCCCTTTCAAGGTGAGCGATCCGACAAAAAATTTATCGGTGGCACATATATTAGTCTTTGGAATTTTGGGAGCACGTGAGTGTATCCAGTAATGGAGTAGTAGTTCCACATGGTGCTATGCATGGAATCAAGATTTATACTTGGGATTTGATGTGTTGATTCCTGGGGGTGTATATGTATGGGTTCTAAGTGGGCAGTGTTTGTAGTAGTTCCGAATGTGCCTGGCAGTTGGCACTGGATTATAGTAATGTAGAAATCTTTTAGTCTTTCTTTATCCATACACTCATTAAGAGGCATGTTTACTAAAAGTTAGTGTATGGTAACATTATGCAAATATTTATGCAAATGAGGCCCCACACCGAGTCTCCGCACATGGCCCTGCATCCCCCTTGGGCCGCACCTGCCCACTGCCATCACCTTCCCCTTTTTACATGGAATTTCGATCCACAGAGATTCTACAGTGTATTGTTTCTTGAAAAGCTTTAATCCTATGTGACTCAATGCCCTCTCTAACACTATAATTTGTACCCAGGTATCACAGTGTCCCATTGGTTGTCCTCCTTCCACCAGCTCTCTGAGATTCCAATCATATCTAACCTCTCAGTGTTATATATTCTAACTCTGTCATCTTATTTTTTAGATGTCTTGCATTTTTTAGAGGATGTATTTTATTTATATTAATCTGGTTATTGGTAGATGGGAGTAGTTTGGAATCTGTCTGCTCTGTGCTAAAGAGCATTTGTGTTATTTTTGTCTTTATTGGAACCTCTGTTGCCATGCCCTAACTTCAATCTTTTGCTAATATCCTTCAAAAATGCATCCTTCTGAACCATGTACTCTTGGGTGACTCTTGGCTTTCCCCTATCTCCTTAAAGGTTAATGCCAGCAGTCTGGTTCCATCCTGATTAAGGTGGAGTCCTTTCCTTTGGAAAAGCCTCTCCTTTCCCCAGAATGTTGCCTAGTTCCTAACAAATCCAAAACTCTCTTCCTTGCACCATCATCTCATCTACATATTGAGACTCCGAAGCTCTGCTATTTCTGAGAATGCTATCCTGGACGTTCTGAATTTCAATTCCAACCTAAAAACCTAAATTTGGCCTCCATAGCCTCCCTCCCACACCTTTCCTATGTCATTGTTACCAACATGTACTAAGGCAGCAGACTCCTTTCCAGCACTATTGAAAATCTTGTCTAGGTGACGTGTGAGGTCCGCTGCTTTCACACTAGATAGGCATGTTACCAGGCAATCCTCATGTCCACCAGTCACCCAGCTATCTACATGCCTGAAGATTGAATTACTAACTATAACGGCTGTCCTAACCCTTCCCTCATGAGCATTTGGCCCTGGAGAAACCTCCTTGGTGCGAGAGGGTTTTATATCACCTGGAAGAAAGGTCCTAGCTACAGGATCACTTCCTGCCACACCAGGGTGATGCTCTCCTGTCATGTGGCCTCTCTCCTCCATGGCAACAGGGAGGCTGCCAGACTGGAGGTGAGACTTCAGTCAAGCATTCACACACATACATTTATTGACACACAAACATATGCACATTCATTCATACTTGCATAGGCATACCAGCCTACAAAGACACATATACACATACAATAAACATATAAACATACAAAAGAGAGGATACACACCCACTGACACCATATATACGAGACACACCCACACAGACACCATATACACGAGACATACAGATACGCAGGCAATATAGATACGAATAGATGGGTTTGTGCACACACACACATACTGGTTGTAAAGAATTCCATGAGCAATGCTCTACATACTTCTCCCACTTGCTTCCATTACAGTCGTGTAGCAGGGACTAAGAATGGCTTGGAGTAACTGCATTATAATCCTTTTAAAATATCAAATTTATTTATTTTATTTATTTATTTAACAGTATTTCTATACCGCCTTCTCCTACAATCAAACGGTTTCATAGCAAACAATCAAAGGAGTGCTCATGTGTTTCATACAGTGATGCGAGTTGCGTGTTTGGTGTGTTTGATGTGTTGTGTAGTTGATTATGTGAAGCTATGTACATTGTGCGCTATTATACATCGTGTGCTATTATACATTCTTCTATACAAGGGTCATGGTGGGGGGTATGTCAGTTGTTCTTGCTTGTTAGTAGATCATGTGGTGTGTCCATAGTGTTCAATGAATAGCGTTGTCTTCAGCTGTTTGTGAAAGTCTTTGAGGTCTGTCGTTAGTCTCAGTTCGTCTGGGAGGGTGTTCCAGATTGCTGGGGCAGCCAGAGAGAGTGCTCGTTCTGTGGTGTCCTTGCGGGTCTTTATGAAGTCTTTTGGGGTGTTTACACGGTTGGAGGTGCCTCTTCTCCTTGGGCGTGTGCTTGTGTCTGGTTGTATGAGGGTTTGTAGGCTGTTGGCTGAAGAGTATTGTTTGATCTTGAAGATGTTTATGATTATTTTGTATTTGATGCGTGAGCTGATTGGGAGCCAGTGTAGATCTTTCAGGATGGGTGTGATGTGGTGTTGTCTTTTTGAGCCAGATATTATGCAGGCAGCCGTGTTTTGTGCTAATTGGAGTGGTCTGAGTGTTTGTTTTGCTATGCCAAGGTAGATTGGATTGCAGAAGTCTAGTACGGGGATTATTAGTGCCTGGCCTACTGTACGGAAGTGCTCAGGAG
The DNA here is from genome assembly GCA_033557465.1 of Ichthyophis bannanicus. NCBI lineage: Eukaryota > Metazoa > Chordata > Amphibia > Gymnophiona > Ichthyophiidae > Ichthyophis > Ichthyophis bannanicus. Next base: position 121,067,644 of record CM066050.1, on the reverse strand, counting down.
TGAGGAGGGGCTTAAGTCTTCTGATGATTCTCATCCTGTAGTATGCACTTTTGATGGTTTTGCTTATGTGTGGTTTGAGATTCAGCTCCTTGTCCAGGGTCACTCCGAGGTACTTTACTTCCGATTTTATCGGTATGGTTGTGTTTTGTATCTTGATGTCAGGTGGGTGGATGAAGTCTGGGTTGTGGGTGATGATTAGTGCCTCGGTCTTGCTATAGTTCATTGAGAGGTTGTTGTTTTGACACCATTTTGTCATTTGTATGAGGCAGTTTGCTATCTTGGAGTAGTCCGGGTTGTCGACTGTGATAGGTGTTTATATCATGATATCATCTGCGTAGATTGTATGTTGAATGTTGTTCTCTTTCAGGGTGTCGCATATTGGCTGAATGTAGATGTAAACTCTTAAAGAATTGACACTTCTTGCTGTTTTAGTTTCCTTCTTGACATCTTGCTGCTCTCAGAAGAACTTGGAACAATGTTTCAGTAAGAATGTAATAACTGCCGAAACCACTCCTGGCTTGCAGTAAATCAAGAAGAATTAGAAGATAGCTAATGGAAAGAGTGATGCAATGGACATCTGAGCAGTCAGGTAAGTGAAGGAAGCAAGGGAAGAAAGCTATCTGTATCTGGAGACTTAAAACCAGTGCCTTTTGATTGATATAGTTTTTAAGAAAGGCTTTCCTGACGTCCTTCATTAAACAAATGTTTCCTCTCACATTAGATGCATTAACCCTCAATTCACTCAATTATGATTTCCATTCTTTGATGCAGACTTGAAAAATCAAATACCCTCTTGAACTGGGACACAGATATGCTGCCATTAGTGTGCGTTTGGTTCATTAGCCTACAAAAATCGTTGTGAGAGATAAGTAGATTTAACACACATTAAATTTTTACTTACGTTGACGGGGAACAATTTTCATCGGAACAATTTTCATCAAAACAATTTACATGGGCAAAAAAGTGGAAGTCAGCTTTCAAAATTGTTCTCTAAGTGCCTAGTTTTTTATTTCCTCGTTACCACCTCCTCTACAGCTGCCTATTAGGATCCCAAATTTAGGTTCTCAGTTTTAGTCAGTTTTCATAGAGGCCGATTTAGAATCCTTCCCACCTAAATTAGGCATTTAAACCTTCGAAAATTGAACCCTTAACAGATGCAAATAGGCAAGTCCTTATTGGGAAGGAATTAGAATAATTTATCTTCTGTATTATTATCTTTCTTGTGGTCTCACTTTAAATTGTCTTAAAGAAACTATAGTTCAGGAAATATAAGCAAGAATTTACTCACGTTAAGGAAAAGCATAGAGAAGAACAGTTGAGAGAGTGTCTTTTTAAACTCTGATCTCCATTACTGCCATACATACCTGGTTTTCAAGATTCCAAAAAATAATTTGATCCTTAGACCAAATGTATCTCATGAATATTCAGTGTGTGAATCTTGAAAAATTGACTAGTTTGGAGGCCACAGTTGAGACCCACAAATCTAAAAAAAAGCTGGCATAAAATCTTTAAAAATGTGTTTTGAAAAATAAAATAAAAAAAGCTGGGGGTGGCAGAAGGAGAAAGAGAAAATACTGATAGAAAAGATTTCTTTACTCAGAGTTGGAGCATCCAATTTGAATAAGTGGAAAGTGTCGAAGAGTTCAAAGCAGAGACATAAACAAACAAGGTGCTGTCTAAAGCTGCCTGGATGCATAGAGCAGAAAAGGATAAAACAAGAGGTGGAAGAGCTCATTTTAAAATAGCTGTGCAGCATGCGTGCATTTAAATAGCATCATACACACATGTACCAGGTGGAGGAGTAGCTTAGTGGTTCAAGCAATAGCCTGGTACCCAAGCAGTTAGGGTTCAATTCCCACTGGCACTCTTTGTGACCTTGGACAAATCACTTTACCCTCCGTTGCCTCTGAAGAAAAGGCCAGGCAATCTAGCTCTGGTCATACTTTGCCAAGAAAACCCAGGCCCTGCTGGGTCACCAGGAGTCAGCATTGACTTGATGGCATTTAAAATAAGAAACACGTGTAGAGGATAGACATGTAAAAATGTTGGGGATCATTTTCAAAGCATTTTAGCTAGTTAGCAGACTTATTAACCAGCTAAAACACACAGCTGAACAAACACCCAGTTAAAACTGGGGCAGTGAGATCCACTATCTGGTTGGTGGCAACATTCAGCCGCTAACTGGATAGCTGAAGGGGTTAATGCTAGGATAGATGAATGGCTGTCCTAACTTTAACCGGTTAGTGGCTGAAGATCATCACCGCTGGAGAGCATCTCTTGTGTCTGTCCAGCCTGGCTATTCAGTGGCGGTAACTGAACATGCTTCACTCCTGAATATCTGGTTTTAATTAAAGCAGTGGCATCTAGGTGTTTTTTTTAGTCTTGCCACCACGGCCGAATGTACTTACTCACCGCTGAATTACAATGTACTTTTATCCTGATTGTCAGGAGATGTTCCCAAGAGCACATTTAAGTGAGGGGAGGAAAATAACGAAAACAGATTACATTTGCAAATCTATGGGGCATGGTTACTAAAGAGTATTATGGTTTTTGCAGGTAGCACTCATTCAGGGTAGAAATCAGTGAGGGTATGTACAGCATAACTGTAGTAGATATTTCCTTGATTCAAACCCAGATGCATGCCAGTGGCATGTGCACATAACATGGATGTGCTTAATGCCATCCATTGGGTTTTACCAGCAGTGGTATTGCACTCCCATCGGTTAGCTGTGGTGGTGAGCAGCTGTTTCTGGGTGCAGAGGGGGCACATGCTACAGCTTCCTGAACACTGACAGGAAATGGGGACTCATATTCCCCTTATCCTGGCTTGCATGAAATGGATATCCCTCCCCATGCTTTCCTAAGGGCGATAGCTATTTGGCTGCTGGCATGGACATCCGCATCAGAAACGTTCATGTTATGAAAACGGGCAGAGACATAGATGTCCCCTGTGTTTTTCTGTATGTTCTGCCTTGGACGTCCTTTCTACAATGCCACTTCACAGCTTCAACTTTTGCAACATTTGTGCTAGTTCTTAAAGAGACATAGAGGCAGATTTCATATAGACCAGCTAGCTTTGGCGGAAACATTTAAATTGGTCATGGGCACGATTTGCACTGAATTCTGCAGCCGTGGGTATAGACATGCCTGCAGTAGACATATCAGGTGCAGCACGACCAACATGCTGTTCAGCCGGCCTGTGCATGTATCCAACGTGAGACCCACGCATGGGCGCAGACACGGGCCATAGAGTGAAGTGTAGAAACACGTCCCCTGCTAATATTACGGGACATGGGTAAATGCTTGAATAGTTTTGGACATCTCTATGCTCCTCGTATTCTGAAAAGTTGGACGTTTCTGATTGTGCCCATCTCCACAGTTACCACGACTCCTCAGTTAAATGTGCATCTCCTAAGTTGTTGTTCTCCCTGGCAGTGTTTTGCTGATGCAAACTAGACATAAATAGTGATGATACATAAATGCTGATGTAAACTAGACCACATATACTAGTCTGTGTCATGCCCAGACTATGGCTTTCTGTCAATGGCATCTGTTTCTCACATATCTGGGTAGTGGCATTTCTTACAGCAGCTCCCTACATGTGGTTACACCTGTCCCATACAATGGGCTTATGTCGGTCTGTAAATATCTGCTATCTGTGTAACAACCCTGTCTGCCTTCCCATAGTCTGATTTGTGGCAATGCTCCCCTGGTCAGGCCTGTGTGGACATGGGAGAGGGGAATCCCTGTATCATCATACCCAGGTAGCCTGCCTCCAGAGATATCACCACCCTCACAGCTTGCATAGATGCTGAACTGGGTAAGGATGTAGGCCTCATGGCACAATCTGGGGAATGTTGGAACAAAATCAGTCATGTCTCTCAGTCCCTGGCACAGCTGATGTATGGTTGCCCTTTCACACTGGCACTTAGTGACCCTGCAGCCATCCATAATGCCCAGGTACTGGCCAGGCATTCATGTTGTCCCTGAATTGCAGATCCTCCTGTGCAACCCTCAAACACACACTCTCTCACTTGCAGTCACAAAAAACATAATTCTGCCAAAAAGATGCTCAGACCCTATAAATAAAAGCTGGTATACCGTGATGGCATTAAACCCCAGGATTACAAATATGATCTCCCTTTCCCACTCAAACAAGATTATTTTTCAGACTCACATACAATTCTTACATCAACATTCCCATTTTTCATAATACAGAAATTGTTAGGGTCCCCTAGATTAGCGCTTTTAGCACAAACAGCAAATTTTGGCATAGCCAGAATAAATGCTATTGCTGTTCTTAATATTTCTTTAAGGGAAGATGTTAATGACTCTTTAGCTTACAAAATTCCTCCACCTCTGATTTCTGTTCTTTATAACTGCATCTTGTGTTTTTTCCAGACTGCAGAAACACCAATTTAAAACATACTTGTTACAACCTTTATACAATTTGGGACGAATTGTAGAACACAGCAGAATATTTACTAACTACTAGCCTTATTCCACGTCTCTAGCAGAAATAACAGGCACATCTGCAAGGAAGTAAAAAACGCACATGGGCCTTTCCTGAATAAGCTATAAACATCTCCATAGCAAACCATGCCCCCATTCTGCTCCTCATGGATAGGGTTTTACATCCCCATGCAAGTGCACGTGGACATGCATGAGCACTGTGTATCAGAATACAGTCGTAGATGTTTTCGGAGGATACACATCTCATGTGCATGTAAAATGTATTTCACGGTTCCATAAATATTAAAATAATCTTCAATAAACAATGTTGAAACAATTCAATAGGAGAAAATTCACATACTTTAAATTCTGATCTCATTGTATTTACTAAATTCTCAACAATTATGTTTAAATTTTTATTATGTTTGTCAAATGGCCAGAAAACACTTCAGAGGCATCAAAATGTATTTATTTCAGTTGACATTTCCCATGTCCTGATGAGCTTTTGAAACTGGGTGGTGGGGTCTGTCTGTTTGTATATAAATATGCTTGTTTTTTATCTGCACTGGACAAATGTTTTTGGGATTTGTAGAATATAAATGCTTGTAATAAATAAGTAAACATCCCCCCCCCCTACAACACGGCTTCTTTGATCAAGGCAAGAAATTGTCCCATGATTTTGTTAAAGCAGTTTTCAAATTTTTCAAAGAGGCCAATGTACTAAAATACGGAGTTTTTTTGGTTTGGAAAACATGCAGAAATCCCAAAATTCCAAGCTTTTTACATGGTTTTGGCACCATATCACTCTTTTTTTTTTTAACCTTTTTGCAAATTCTGGGTGCAAATTGGTATTTTCTAGTTGTAAACGTTGGCATGTAATCCACTATGCATGAACATTTATTTAAATTAAAATAGTAATACGATTCTGCAATGAAAATTAAACAAAGCAGCTCATTAAGATTTAATTTTGTGAAAACCGACATGCAAAAATGACCTTGCACATTGATTTTCAGAAAAAAGAACTAGACATTAAGGTGTATAGTTATCTTTAGTTTGGACAGTCTCAGTAGCACAATTTTGCATGAAATCTTTCTATCCAGTTCGTTTGCATAGATTGCAAAATTTCAGTGTGAATTAGGTCATTAATCCATTGAAAATCTCAGGCTTAATCCATTAGCCTCAAAGTCTTAGCAATAATCATAAGAGCGATTTTCATATTGTCTGCATTATTGTAAAGTAGGCAGACGCTTCTTACCAGTAGATTATATATTAGCTTTCAAACGTAGAAACATAGACACATGACAGCAGAAAAAGACCACATGGCCTATGTAGTCTGCCCTTCTATATCAACAGCAATAGTCCCCTTTTTTCTTTTAGAGCTCTGTGTTTGTGCCATGCTTTCTTGAATTCAGATGGAGGCCAATTCCCGTAGGTGCACATTTGGGCCATCTGGACGTCCAGAAATCTGGATGGCCCGGAGATGCACCCGATTCTGCTCACGGCTGATTGGCTCAAGGGGATCTATATAAAATAAGGGAGGGAGATTTTATATAGATCCCCTTGAGCGAATCAGCGGCGATATTGACTGCGAAGATTGTGAGGGAGATTTTACATAGATCCCCTTGAGCGAACCAGATAACACATTAATCAGATGAGTATTTCAGCTATATTTCTTGAGCTATATTGAGACTTTTATATTGTGGTGTAGCACTGAATAGTGTACATAATTTCACGATTAAGAATTAGCAGAATATTAACTGCGGTTTTGATTAAAAGGGAAGTTACGCTTCAGGAGGGGGAGACCTCTCATCTCATTACATAATTAGCATAGATTTTGCATTAGCGCTAACACACGCTAACGTGCTTTGACAGCTGCTTGCTCATGTTAACCACTTACAATAAATAATGTAGGCATATAGAGGGTAATTTTATTAACTCTCGTGACATTGATGCATGTTGCCACCTGCTATTTGGGGCCTATTTTATAAAGTGAAGTATGTGCATACTATAGTTTATAAAATAGGGGTTTAAAGATGCGCCTCAGTCTAGTCATGTCTGCTGTAGAGCAGGTGATAATGCCTGTGCCTAAATTGTTGAGAAATGAACAGAAGTTAAATATTTTCTAACTTGCATGTGTAAATTCAGACTTGGCCCAAGCTGAAAGTACGTGCAATAGGACTTATGTCTGCGCTTACAAAATAGCGACTATCTACATTGTGCCTGTAAGTGCTCATTCATGTACTTAAATCCTTTAAAATAGGGACTTATGTGCATAATTAGCACGTAACCTTCTGTGCATCCCTTATAATATCAGTCCCTTATTGTATGTTAAGGTTTATGCTATCATTAATGCACATTAGCACATTGGCCCCATTGTATACCAATTAAACTGACCCTAGAACTTCTTTCAAAGGAGATGATGGATGTGCTCTCACAGTAGAAATGCTGTTTGCTTTTCTTGGCGTCATGCGATATTATCCCTCAGGATTTCAGATTGGCATGGAGAAGGCTCAGTCTGTTCACCTTCTGTTGGAATAATCAATTAAAGCCCATGAGATTGTAATTAAATTAGATGAAATATATTGATATTTACTATTTTAGACATGCATAATCTAACTAGCCTTGAGCTAGAGGCCAAATTATGTTTTTGGAATGTCCTTTGAAAAGACGTATGATTGCTCCGATGTTCTAGAAGTAGCGTTTCTACACGTAGATAGCTTGCATACTTCTACTGTCTATGGGAAGTCATTCTGCCCTGCTATTCATTCCCCTGCTGTCCCCGTCCCCAACCTCCTGTATGAACAGCGGGTTTGTATGAAGAGGGGCAGAAGGAGGCATTCTGGAGGTGGAGCGAGGGCATGACATGAGTGGCTCTTGACCCTAGATGTACACAGCCAATTCTGAGATCGGCCCTGTACGTCCAGGGCTTTCAGGATAGACAGGGGACTTCTTCCACCAGTTCCTGGAGGAAAGGTCCATAAACCATTATTAAAGAGGACCTAGGAAATGCACTGCTTGCCCCAATACAAGCATTTTGGAACCTGTGTGTCTTTTTGGAAACTGCTAGGTACTTGTGACCTGGATTGACTGCTGTTGGAAACAGGATACTGGGCTTGATGGATCTTGGCCTGATCCAGTATGGCATATCTTATGTTCTTATGTTCATATATGGTATCCATGGATATTACCAGCCTATATACAAATATCCCTCAAAATGGAGCGCTTGAAGTGATTTTGAAAGTGTTGGCCTCTAGAACATCCACAGCCCTGCATGCCTTTAAGGTTTTTTCATCAGATTGCTGAGCTGGTTCTGCATAGAAACTATTTTTGGTTTAATGGCAAATTTTACTAACAGAACCATGGGGTGACAATGGGTGCAACTATGGCTCCTTCGGTTGCCTCATTGTATGTGGCTGAGTTTGAAGAGAAATATTTGACAAATTCTCCATATATATGGAATATCTGCTTGTGGAAAAGATATTTGGTTGATGTTTCCATCCTGTGGAAAGGATCTGAGATCGCATTACTATCCTTCCACTCGTGGGTGAATAAGCTGGATGGTAACCTTCACTTTTCTTTAAATTATCATGCTACCTCTATTGATTTTCTGGATGTTTGAGTTGAGAGATTTATGGATGATGTGCAAATTTCTATTTTCTGCAAACCAGTAGATCAGAATGCTTACATGCAATTTAATAGCTGCCATCTTATTAGGCTGAAGTCCAATCTCCCGATTAGCCAATTTTTTGGCGCTCAGCATATTTGTTCCGTAGACGAATCATTTAAATCTGAAGCTCAAACTTTGAAATCCCATTTTTTGTGTAGAGGATATCCGACTTCCACTATTAAAAAAGCTAGCTATCGACCTAAATATGCTCAATGAGATTTATTATTAATTAAAGTGAACCTGAACAAGATGATGCACTTGTTTGTGTTTTGCCATACACCTCGGGTGTTTATAAAGTGAGAAATGTTGTTCTCACACATTGGAAAGTTTTGAGTTTGCATCCATGCTTGTCTGATTTCCCCCCGTATATCTTTCAAACATGGAAAGAATTTGGGAGAATTACTTACTAATTTTGTTGAACCTACTGGAGATGACTCTGAGGTATTTAATGGTCATTATTCCTGTGGTAGATTAAGTGGTATACATATGCACTGATTGGATCTAATTGGACTCAGCCTAGTGGGAGAATTTACTACTTTAAACGCTATAGAACTTATGAGACTGAGTGGGTAATCTATATGATTGTGTGCCCATGTTTGCTCTTTTATGTGAGTCGGGCTACAAGGAAGATTCGTTTGCATCTAACTGAACATTAAAGTTGTATAAATACTAGTTTAGAGACTACTCCATTAGTCTCCTACTGGACACAATACCATCATCAATTCTCAGATTTACGGTGGCGAATTCTTGATCATCTACCCCGATCGTGACGTGGGGGTGAGAGACTGTAGCAACTTGCCATTCTGGAACACACCTGGATGTTTTGTTTAAATTCTATTGAGCTGTTGATTGGGTTTCCTTGTTCTGATTAGCTATTCTGACCATGTGGGGTTGCTTTTGATCCAGGTTAAATACTCTCAGTATATCAGTGGTGAATGGAGCATTCAGCCGTCTGGAGTTTTGCTCTTTGGATTTTCAAATCTTGGGCTTCTTTCCCCTGCTGTAGATAAGTTGATTTTCCTTATCAAAACACAATATTGTGTCGGGTTTGGGTTTATTAATGGTTAGAGTATGAAGATATAGTATATACACTTTTTCATGATAGGTTAGATTGTAGATCTATGATGAATACGGAGCAGACTAGTACTGGCTCTTGGAGGCTAATTTGCTATAGTGTTCTTTGGGCCTTTGTTAAACTCAAATTTATTTGAGGTCCATTATAAGTTGAATTATAGTTTTTTGGAATCTGGTTTCTGTTTTGGCTGTTGATATACCCAGATTTCGTTATAGGCCTTTTTATTGAATTCAGTACACAGTGGCAGCAGCCAAAAAATAAACAGAAGTTAGGAATTATAGAAAATAAAACAAAGAATATCATAATTCCTCTGTATTGTTCTATGGTGTGACTGCACCTTGAGTATTGTGTTCAATTTTGTTCTCCATATCTAAAAAAAGATAGAGTGGAATTAGAAAAGGTATAGAGAATGGTAACTGAAGTGATAACGAGGATGGAATAACTCTCCTATGAGGAAAGGTTAAAGAGGTTAGAGCTCTTCGGCTTGGAGAAGTCTGAGGGGAGATATAAGAGGGTCTATAAAGCAATGAGTGGAATGGAATGGGTAAACATGAATCGGTAATTTACGCTTTCAAAAAGTACAAAGACTAGGGACCAAACCATGAAGTTGCAAAGTAGTACATTTAAAACAAATAGGAGAAAGTATTTTTCACTCAAAGCATAGTTAAGCTTCGGAACTCGATGCTGGAGGATGTGCTAAAAGCAGCATAGTGTATCTGGGTTTAAAAAAGGTTTGGATAAGTTCCTGTTGAAAAAGACAATAGATTGCTATTAATAACAATCTAGGGAAAGCCACTGCTTATTCCTGAGGGATAAGGTGCATGGAATCTAGCCAGGCACCTGTGACCTGAATTGGCCACAGTTGGAAACAGGATGCAGGCTTGATAGGCTTTACCCAGGATAGCAATTCTCATGTCATTATGTTTACAAAATCCATATTAATTTTATTTTGTAATTTTCTATCTCCAGGAACAAGCAGGAATGAGTTCACATATGGGTACGTCGGTACCGACGGAGCCTGCCCAGGAACGCTCCCCAGCTTCCCAAAAAGGAAAGCTTTTGGGAGCATCCCACAGCGCCTGCGCGCTGCCTTCCCACCTTTCCTAACCGCCTCTCCTCACTTCTTCTTTGCCGCGGAGCCAGCAGGTCGAACCCTGTCACCGCTGAAGAAGTTCTGTTTTATTTTATTTCTTTGGTCGCGTGTCTGCCTCCCCCGACTCCGGACCGGTACCGCCGGTCTTTTCTTTCTTTTCTTTAAAAAAAAAAAAAAAAACAACTATATATTTTTCCCTCACTTAGTGTATTTTTTCTCTTTGGGCCTTAGGCCTCACAAGAGATTTTTCCTCATGGAAAAACCAGCCTCCGGGTTTAAGAAATGCACTAAGTGCAGCGGTACTATTTCTGTTAGACACCCATGAATGGTGTCTTAAATGTTTGGGTCCTGAACAGTCCATTTCGGATTGTCCGTCCTGCTCTCTGATGTCTAAACGGGGTTTACAGAACCGAGCAGCTAAGCTCCATGTGCTGTTTCCCGCTGATGCAGCTTCGGTGGCATCGACGTCTTCCAGGGCTTCTTCTTCCCCCAATGGATCTCAGGTAACCAAACATAAATCCAGCCAGTCCTCGAAGGGTAGATCTCCCTCTAAGCATCGAGATGCCTCCGGGCTTGCCCTCGAGGATCCTGCACCGGCAAAACAACCCCGGCGGGAAGCTCCGGCTTCCAAAGCTCCACCTATGGGGTTACAGGTTGACATCGATGGCACGGCCTCGACCGATCACCTGTTAGAATGCTCTGGGGTACCGGCACAACCTTCCGGTACCGAGTTCCAGGCATTCATGGCGTCGATGGATCAGAAGGTTCTGACCATGCAGCAGGCTATCAGTGCCTTCATTCAAGCTGCAACGCCGTTGATACCACAACAAACTCCGTTGTCGGTATCGACTCGGGTACCGGTGCCAGCGTCGATACCGGGACCGACTGCATCGGCATCGACCAGGATACCAACTGCAGCGGTTCCTTGTCCAGGGCTGCTCATCAGTACCGATCCGGTACCGATGACGCCCGATGTCAATACTGCTCGATACGTGTACCGAGCGTTAGAAGAGCACCCTGACAGACGGTACTTTGATTCCTCTGGTGATTCTGATACATCAGAGGAGTCTGCTGAAGTATCCATAGCCCTTCCTGAAGAGCCTTCTTCTCCAAAAAGAAGAATGTCTCCTCCAGAGGACTTGTCCTTTCAAGACTTCATAAGAGAAGTAGCTAAAGGACTTTCTATTTCAGTAACCTCTGAATCAGAGCCTAGAGCAAAAAATTAGATATTTTGGGTTATTCTAAGGCTCCTAAAGAGGCAGTCACCTTACCAATTCATGAGATTCTTTATGAACACATGATTGATTTATGGGAGACTCCTCTCACTATCTCTCCTCATTCTCGCAGATTGGACACTATGTATTGTGTCCCTCCCTGTCCTGGTTTTCATAAAACACAGCTTCCTCACCATTCCATTGTGGTGCAGTCAGCTATGAAGAGGTTAAAGAGTACAAAGAGACACTCTTCTACTCCTCCAGGAAGAGAATGCAGGACCTTGGATGCTTTTGGTAGAAAAATCTTCCAAGCCAGTATGCTCATTGCCAGAATCAACTCCTATAGTCTTTACATGGGTATGTTTCTAAAGGAGGTTGCAGATAAACTGCAAACTTTCCTCCCTTTTCTGCCAGAGGATAAAAAGGATGAATTCCTCATTTGGCTTAAGCATACTCAAGACATTTCAAAGTTTTCCAACTGAGCAGCCTTTGACTCCTTTGAAGGTGCCAGCAGAGCTTCTGGCATTGCCATAGCTGCTCGCAGAATTGCTTGGCTCCAAGCTTCTGATTTAGAACCCTGGGTCCAAGATGGCTCAAGAAATCTTCCTTGTACAGGTGAAAACCTGTTTGGCAAAGAATGGCAAATAAAAGCCACCCAAATGGATGCAGAAAATTCTGCTCTGGATAGACTTTCAATGTCAACCTCCATTCCTGCCAAGAAAAAACCCTTCAAGAAGTCTTTTTTCAAAAAGGGCAGATTCCCTTCTGCTTCTGGCCAACAATCCTCCACAGGTCGCTTTGCTACTAAGCGTCAGCAACCTAAACAAGCCAGGCCTAAGACTACAGGGGCTGCTGCAACTCAGCAGACCCAACCTCCTCAGGGTTTTTGACTTGATGCTAGAGAACTTAGCCTTTCTGGCTTTAAAACAGCCAGAACCTCTCACCATTCCAGGAAGGTTAGCTCATTTTGCTCCCAGATGGGAGCAGATCACATCAGAGCAGTGGACCCTCTCCATCATAAGAGAGGGCTACAAACTTCATTTCTCAGACCTTCCTCCCCACACCATGGTGAGACACTTCAATTCTCCCACATCTCTTCTCGACCTTCTAGGTCAAGAGGTGGCTACCCTTCTTGCCCAAGGGGCAATAGAAGAAGTTCCCCTTCTTCAACAAGGGTCAGGGTTTTACTCCCCCTATTTTCTCATTCCAAAGAAGACAGGGGGATACAGACCCATATTAGATCTCAGGGAATTGAACAAATTTCTATGCAAGGAGAAGTTCAAGATGCTTTCTCTGGGCACTTTCCTTCCATATCTTCAAAGTCAGGATTGGCTTTGTTCTCTAGATCTCAAGGATGCGTACACACATGTCCTCATCCATCCATCTCACAGAAGATTCCTCCATTTTCTTTTCCAAGGAAAACATTATCAATACAGGGTGCTTCCTTTTGGTCTGGCCTCTGCCCCAAGAGTGTTCACCAAATGCATGGCAACAGTGGCTGCATTTCTACGCACTCTGGGAATATTTGTATTCCCATACCTGGACGACTGGCTCATCCGAGCTCCATCTCAGTCAGAGGCCCAGATTTCCCTGGACCGCACAAGACGCATTCTGCAGTATCTGGGGCTTGTGGTAAACCTCCCAAAGTCTCAGCTCACCCCTACTCAGTCCCTAGAATTCATAGGGGCCTGGTTGGATACTACCACTGCAAGGGCCTACCTTCCTCAGGGCCGTTGCCAACGTCTAGTGCAGTTAGCCTCCCAGATTCAGTCAAAGAGCCACTTAACTGCCCGGGAGATGCTACAACTGCTAGGCCACATGGCTTCCACAGTACATGTGGTACCCTATGCTCGCCTACACATGAGAGCAGCCCAATGGACTTTGTCCACCCAGTGGACTCAAGCATCAGGAGCTCTCTCAGACCAAATAGCAACCTCCAAACGTCTCTTTTGGTCTCTCCAATGGTGGATGTCCACTCAAAATCTGTTGCTGGGGTCCCCCTTCCAACAGTTGTTGCCCCAAGCAACCCTCACAGCAGATGCCTCCCAAACAGGTTGGGGAGCTCATCTACAAGACCTCTCCACTCAAGGCACTTGGTCCCCACAGGAGACCTTTCTTCATATCAACCACTTGGAGCTTCGAGCAGTCTTTCTAGCTCTCAAGGTCTTTCATACCCTGCTCAGCTACAAGACAGTCCTCATTCATACGGACAATCAAGTAGCCATGTTTTACATAAACAAGCAAGGAGGAACTGGCTCTCTGTCGCTTTGCAATGAAGCTTTACGATTGTGGGCCTTCGCCATAGAGCATCAAATCCATCTCCTGGCAGTATACCTCCCAGGAATCCAAAACTCTTGGGCAGACAGACTCAGTCGAGTTCTGCTCCCACACGAATGGTCCCTGCACATGGATCAGGTACTCAGAATCTTCCAAGAATGGGGAACCCCGGACATAGACCTCTTTGCAAGTCCGTGGAATGTCAAATTTCCCCGGTTCTGTTCCAGAATTCCGTGTCAGGGAGTTCAGGCCAAGGATGCCTTCCTCCTTCACTGGGGTCAGGGCTTCCTGTATGCCTTTCCACCCATTCCCTTGATTCCCAAGACTCTGTTCAAACTCCAGAGGGATCAAGGATCTATGATCCTCATAGCTCCACGCTGGCCACGCCAAGTGTGGTACCCTCTACTTCTGCATCTCTCCCAAGCCCCCTCCCTGGACTTGGGAGCTGCTGCAGACCTTCTGTCCCAGGAGGAGGGGACTTTGAAGCACCCAAACCCCAAGTCCCTTCACCTCAGAGCTTGGTTACTGAAGGCCTAGACCTTCAAGGCTGGAATCTTTCTCAACAAGTGAAGGATATCCTCCATGCTTCCAGAAAACCTTCCACTAGGCATTCCTATGCTTTTAACTGGAAAAGATTTTCCATTTGGTGTGCTGAGAGGGGTCTCGACCCTCTAGCACTACCTTTGAATTCTCTATTGGAATACCTCCTGCATCTTTCCAATGCAGGCCTTAAGACGAATTCAGTAAGGGTCCATTTGAGTGCTCTTGCAGCATCCCTTAAGCCTATCAATGGACAACCTATTTCCTCTCATCCTCTTATTGCAAGATTCATGAGAGGCCTAACTTTAACTAAACCTCCCATTAGGCCTCCTCCGGTGGCATGGGATTTGAATCTGGTTCTTGGTCAGCTTATAAAGCCTCCTTTTGAACCCTTAGCCACCACTTCCTTGAAATTTCTTTCCTGGAAGGTTATTTTCCTCATTGCAGTCACCTCAGCTCGCCGCATCGGTGAACTGCAGGCCTTAGTGGCTAATCCACCTTATACAAGGTTCCATCATGATAAGGTAGTCCTTAGGACCAATCCACACTTTATGCCTAAAGTGGTCTCACCTTTTCATCTTAATCAAGAGGTATATTTTCCTGTCTTTTTTCCAGCTCCTCATGCATCAAGTGCAGAGAAGAATCTTCATACTCTGGATTGTAAAAGAGCTCTTGCCTTTTACTTACAAAGGACACAGCAACATAGGAAGTCTTCCCAGCTCTTTGTTGCTTTTGATCCCTCTCATTTGGGACTTCCAGTCTCTAAGAGGACACTGTCCAATTGGATTGCTCAGTGTATTTCTTTCGCCTACCAGAGTAAGAACCTTTCTCTGGAGAGCCATGTCACAGCTCATAATGTGAGGGCCATGGCCGCCTCTATGGCTCATCTAAATTCTGTGTCCATCGACCAGATCTGTCGAGCAGCCACCTGGGCCTCGGTTCATACCTTCACAGCCCATTACTGCTTGGACAAGGACTCCCGCCGGGATGCCTTGTTTGGTCAGGCTGTTCTCAAACACCTGTTCCATTCTTAATCAACTCCTACCCTCCATCCCTGGATAGTTGCCTGAGATCCATAGGAGGAGGTAGAACCCTTCCCAGGGTCTCATATCCTTGGGGATCTCCCAGGCATCTCAGCTAGGGAGTCCCCATATGTGAAGACTCATTCCTGCTTGTTCCTGGAGATAGCACAGTTACTTACCTGTAACAGGTGATCTCTGGGAACAGCAGGAATAAGTCTTCACAACCTTCCCACCTCCCCTAGGAGTTGTATCTCTCTATCTATCTTTCCTTTCCTCTCTCTCTCTTTTGTCTCAGCTTTAAAACTTGAACTGAGGAGAGGCGGTTAGGAAAGGCGGGAAGGCAGCGCGCAGGCGCTGTGGGATGCTCCCAAAAGCTTTCCTTTTTGGGAAGCTGGGGAGCGTTCCCGCGCAGGCTCCATTGGTACCGACGTACCCATATGTGAAGACTTATTCCTGCTGTTCCCAGAGATCACCTGTTACAGGTAAGTAACTGTGCTATACTATATTAAGAACATAAAAATTGTGATACAGGGTCAGACTAAAGGCTGATCAAGCCCTGTTTCCAACAGTGGCCAATCTAGGTTTTCTCCAGCTCTCACTGTCTCCAACTCTTTGCTGTTCTTATTTATAATCCTTATGTATTCACATAGCATTGAATCCAGCGTTTCTTTCTGTTTCCTGTAGGACACAGGCATACATTCTGCTTTTATGCCTTTTTCTTATTTCATATCCCCTTTAGACCAAGTTTTTTCTTGACATTGAAGATATCATCTCCTTTACGGTCTTTTATTCAGAACCTAACATGCTGTTTTAGTTGGCTTACCCCCGAAACATAATTTCTGAGTTCATCTTCTGGCTTCTTGTTCATTCTTCTGAAGCAGAAGAAGCGGTTGTAAAGGCTCTTGTTTCAATGGGCAGACTGGATGGGCGGTAGGTTTTCTTTATTGTCATATTTCTCTCTTTCTATTTTAGTTTAATTCTTGGTACTACTGTTTAATATTCTTGATCATAAGGATCTCGAGCTTGCGCACCATCTAAATGTTGTAAATAATAATAATAGAATGGTTAAAAAACATAAAGGTACAGCCTTACCAAAAGGTCATACTGAATGCCAACTAGTCTAAGAATCTAAATTATGAGGGCCTGCTAATGGAGCAGCGCTGTAGCCATTTCTATCCACTGGCTGCCAGTAAGCCTAGGAGTAGAAAGACCTACAATTTAATATCCACATTATTGATGATATCGTCGTGTACCAGGACAGTCTTTAATCCTGTAAAGCTGGGTACTGAATATAAAGGCAGTAGGTATCTGAATAACAGGAGCTATCTTCTTCTGCATACATATTTACAATGTATAAATATGGAAATGAAAACAGCTTTATCATTCCTAGCAGCAGATTATACAGTGCACTTTTGGCATTTTTCCAAGTTCACCCTAGAGACTTTTCTTCCCCATAAACGTTTCTGAGACCAAGATTCATCTGTCTGTAATGTTTGCATTAGTTGCTTGTGGAAGTTCAGGACTTTATTTTAGAAAAGATCATACAAAACACATTCATTTATAGAAGACTGTAACCTGAGTAAGAGTTAAAATTATTCCTTGATGCTAAGGTGCTTGAGAATGCAAAAGTGTCAGATACAGAGGAAAACAGCAAAGCCATCTAGTCAAGAAAGAGACAATTATTAGTGCTAAAAATCAGATTCCCAGGGAAAGAATACCTTAGTTGTGGTCAACATTATTGGCATCCTTGCAGTTCAACCCCTTAATGTCCAATATCTCCTAAGAAAAAAGTGGCCAATGAAATGGCTTTAGACTATATATGCACACGTTTGACACATAAAAGAATCGAATCAAACAAGACCAATTAAAAAAAGAAAATAGTAGGACATAGTAAAGACATGCTTATTGGCACCCTTATTAACAATCCAAATCACTTTGAATAGAAGAACCACATTCCCATTGCAGTAAAATTAGGTGCACCTGTGATCAATCCTCAGTATTCACATGACTTGAATCAACCATTAAATGATGGCTCTAATGTTTAAAATGGCCACATTCACTCCCTATTCCATTTTCACAATGTTGAAAATAAGAGAGATGCCTGAGACCTTCAGAAAAGCCATTATCACCAAACATCAAACTTCAAAGGGGTACAAGGCCATCTCCAAAGACCTTGAGATTCCTATGTCTACAGTTTGCAATGTTATTCAGATGTTTTCTGCTCATGGAACTGTAAAGAAACTCCCATGATGTCATGGGAAGAGGCAAATTAATCCAAGAAGTCTGTGAATGTTAATGTGACCTGTTGGAAAAACATCATGTACAACATCCAAAGAGCTTAAAGCTGACCTGGAGCAATCTGGAGTGGTGGTTTCAACCTTCAACATATGCCGCACACTAAACAAAGAAGGACTTCATGGGCGAAGGCCAAGGAGGACACCACTGTTCAAAGACAGACATAAAACGACATGCCTGATCTTTGCCTAAACGCACCTTGAAAAACCACAGTCCTTCTGGGAAAATGTTCTGGGGACAGATGAAACCGAACTTGAGCACCTTTGCAATGCAGACTAGCGATACATATACAGGTGAAGAAATGAGGTTTATAAGGAAAAAAACAGCCTTCCTACAGTTAAATATGGTGAAGGTTCCGTAATGGAGGAGGAGTGGAGGAGTAACCTAGTGGTTGGGGCAAGGTACTTCAGGCCAGAAGGTCGGGGGTTCAAATCCCACTTGAGGACAGCAACCTTGGGCCGGAAGGACTGAGGTTTCTAGTCCCACAGGTGCTCCTTGTGGTCTTGGGCAAGCCACTTAACCCTCCATAGCCCATGTTCCCTATAAAATAGTTATCTCCAAGTTATAATGCCCTGTTCAATGTAATTTCAGTTTGTTCAATGTAAACCACACTGATTCAGAATAGCGCGGTATATAAGAGAATGTAAATAAATAAATAAATAAAATAAACGTTGTGGGGCTGTTTTGCTGCCTAAGGAACTGGAGGCCTGGAACATATTAAAGGAATCATGAAGTCAGAGGACTGCCAAGGTATTTTGGAGTGATATGTGCTACCTAGTGTCAGAAAGCTAGGTCTGGGCCGAAGGTCATGGGGCCTCCAGCTTGATAGTGACCAAAACATACATCCAAAAATTTAAAAGAATGATTAAAAAGGAAAAAATGGACTGTTTTAAAATGGCCAGCAATGAGTTCTGATCTCAATCCAATTGAGAACCTTTGGAAAAAGCTGAAATCTGCCATTGGTAAAAGGAATCCTGGAAACGTCCATGAACTGGAGCAGATCACAGTTGAAGAGTGGGAGAAACTATCTGCAGACATAGGGGTATGTTTACAAAGCAGCGGTAGCATCGTCCATACAATATCTGAGCCACGGCCCCATTGAATTCAATCTCCTCTCTCGGGATCATGGGACGCTTCTCCACCCCACTCCACAAGCCCTCCATCTCACAGGTGGCTGCTGAAAGCATAATCTTTGCTGACCTTGACCTTCCACAATAGGTCAAGGACATCCTACTTGCATCTTGCAAGCCGTTTACCAGATGTTCTTATGCCTTCAAATGGTGAAGGTTCACTCTCTGGTGTACTCTGAAACATACTGACCTCTTTGCCTGCCCAGTGAAATTCCTTTTACAATATCTCCTGCACTTGTCCTTGGCAGTTCTCAAGACTAACTCAGTCAGAGTTCATCTGAATGCCATTTCAGCCTATCATAGGCAGGGTGGACAGGCATCCTATTTCTTCATATCCCTTGGTGCAATGATTTATGCAGGGTCTCCTGCTGTCCAAGCCACCAATCAAACCACCTTCGGTGGCCTGGGACTTCAACATGGTCCTAGAACAACTTCTAAAGCCTTCTTTTGAGCCTTTAGCCACCACTTCTTTAAAATTCTTGCCTTGAAAGGTAATCTTCCTCATTGCTCTCACCTCTGCTCGCCACATTAATGAACTGCAGGCTTTAGTGTTGGATCCTCCATATACCCAGTTCCATCATGACAAGGTAATTCTCTGCACTTCATCCACACTTCCTTCCGAAGGTGGTCTCACCCTTACACCTCAACCAATCTGTGATACTTCTGGTCTTTTCCCCCAAACCACATGACTCTAGAGCTGAAGCAGTGCTTCATACTTTACATTGTAAGCATGCACTGGCTTTCTACTTGGACAAAACCAAGAATCACAGGAAATTCTCTCAATTATTCATTCACTTGGACTGCCAGTAACGAAGTGCACCCTGTCCAATTGGATTGCGGACTGTATTTCTTTTGCCTATGTTCAAGTGGGTCCCTCCTTTGAGGGTCATGTCACCGCTCACAACATGCGACACATGGTAACCTAAGTTGCCAACCTTTGTTCTGTCTCCATTGTCAAAATCTGTCGAGTAGCTACCTTGTCCTCCATTCCTACCTTCGCTGCACATTACTGCCTAGAAAGGGACTCTCGTTGGGATTCTGTCTTTGGGCAGGCTGTCCTCCAGCACCTTTTTTGGGTTTTAGCTACAATTCCTACCCTCCCTCTCAGATTTCCCCTGGCACCATACTTCCCTGGCAGTAGTCTTGCCAAATGCAGTCGAGTCCAGTGGGGCCACTTTGTATCCACACCTTCTCAGCTTTATCCTTTAGCATCAGGGATACCACTGTGTTCATCTCCAATCTGGTACCTCTGAGCTACCTATCCAGGCTAAAAACTCACCTGGGATCCTAACTCACCTGATTTCCTTTGTGTTTCCTACCATTCCCCCTAGATGTATCCCATGTCTATATCTACTGTGTTATCTGTCTTGATTAGATTGTAAGTTCTGATGAGCAGAGTCTGTCTCTTACATGTCTGTACAGCACTGTATACATCTTGTAGTGCTATACAAATGCTCAGTAGTAGTAGTAGTGTAGTAGTAGCTAGTGAGTCCCATATGTGAAGACTGCATTCCTACTTATTCCTTGGAGATAGTGTTGTTACTCACATGTAACAGGTGATCTCCGGGAACAGCAGGAATCAGTCTTAACAACCTTCCCTCCTCTCCTTGGAGTTGTACGGTATTCTCTTTTTCCTCTATCTCTCAGCTACAAACTCAATTTGGAAAGGCAGGAAGACAGATGTGCAGGTGCAATGGATTGCTCACAAAAGCTTTCCAATTGGATGCTGGGGAGCGTGTAATCAAACTCTGGAATTTGTTACCGGAGGATGTAGTAAAGGCTGTTAGTGTAGCTGGGTTTAAAAAAGGTTTGGACAAGTTCCTGGAGGAAAGGTCCATAAACCATTATTAAGAAGTGACCGAAGATATCAATGCTTGACCCAGTACAAGCATTGTGGAACTTGTGTCTCTTGGGGAAACTGCTAGGTACATATGACCTAGAATGGCCACTGTTTGAAACAGAATACTGGGCTTGATGGACCTTGGTCTGACCCAGTATGGCATATCTTATGCTCTTATAACCACCACTACCCTTCGCTTCCTTGTGGTCACTGATTCTGCATCTTTGGGGTACTTGAGCTCTGGTTCTTCCCTTTCCAGGGATGCATTCACCTCCTCCAGTTCTAGGGCTGCATAATGGTTCTTCAATTCAAGGGCTGGAGAAGTTGGATTGGTGATTCTGCAGGCTCTGGTGACTTGTGTCCAACCATCGACATTCTGTTGGCACCCATCTTCTCCTCTGCTGGAGAGCTTGGTTGCTGCAAGAAGCATCTCATCAATGTACTTCTCACTGTCTTGAATGCTCCTCAGCCTCGCCACCTTCTCTCTGAGTTCCCCACTTGTTTCCTCAGAGCTTCAGCATGCAGACACCCTGCACATGGAATTGGTCCTTCAACTGGCATTAGGACCTCTGTCTGGGCAGAGGCAGAAGCTGTAATGGGGGAACAGCTTTAGTGATATGATTTTTCCCAGTCATTGTTCTGTTCGTGGAGCTTAGGTATCTGTTAAAGCAAAAGAGAGAGATCTACCAAGTACCAGCTGGTTTCCCAGCTGTCCTTTCAGAGAAAAAGCAGTTAAATCTCTTTAATTATACTCAAAATGTGCTGCTCCAAGTCTCTGTGCTTTGTTAAATAGGGAGGTGCCCTATAAAGCAAGACTGCTCACTAGGGGTGGGTGGGAGTTGGGGTGGGCAGGGAGGGAACTAATTCCTGATTAGGTGTCAGCAGTTCCCAAAAGCTGAGAAGGTTACTAGAGTTCAACAACCTACTCTTCTCAAGGAAATATTTCTACTAAAGCACCAAAAAGAAAGTAACTTTGCTTTAAAATTATACAAAAACCCTTTTAAGAGCTCCCAGTCAGAGAGCTAGCAATTTAATAAAAATAAACCCTCAAATCCTTACCGTTGTTTTGACCTGTAGAGCCCCTGTTAGGAATCCTGCTGTTCCCGGAGATCATCTGTTACAGATGAGTAACAATGCTTTTCTGCTACCAATGAACTTTTATTTTGCTTTGTCTTCAATAGTCTCCCAGTGGAGGTGGTAGAGATGAGGACAGTATCTGAATTCAAAGAAGCATGGGACAAACACAGAGGATCTCTAAAGGAAAAAAGGAGACTGTTGTAGTAGTTGATATGGAAGGGCAGATTAGATAGGCCATGTGGTCTTTTACTGTTGTCATATTTCTATGTTTCTAATTATCTGGTTAGCAGCACCTGCTCAGAGCCAGTATTAGGCATGTGCAGGCATGTTGCCTGCACATGGCCCTGTGCTGCTGCAGGCCCTGCGCTCCCTGAAAGGAAAAAAAAATCCCGGCCCATGGCTGCAACTTTAAAAGAAAAAAAAGTGAAACATGGGTGTCTTCAAGCCCAATTGGTTCCACCCCCTCTGATGCATGCTTTTTGCGTCAAAGGTGGCGAAATTTACAGGGACTTACAAGCATGAAAAAGTCTTGAAGACCTTGCGATGTTGCCTTTTTTATACTTTTTCTTTTAAGCTGTCGCTGCTGCTGATGATGACAGAGGCAGCCGTGGTAGGAAGAGGGCGAGGTTACGCTGGGCATCAGTGGAAGGAGGTAAATTTAATTTCATTTACTCGCAAATAGCTCCAGTCTGGCTATAGCCAATCCACAGGGTGTACAATCATAATAAAAACATTCAATCTTACAAACACACAGCAAAATCCTCCATCCCTGGTTTCCACTCCAAATATCCCCAACTAAAAAATACCCAGTCCCCCACTATATCAAGACCCTGAAAATAGAACTGTTTTCAGCAGTTTCCTAAATGAGCGCAGACCAGCATGCTACTTGCTTTCCCCGGTAGGCATGGCTCCAGGCATCTTCAGCAAGTGGAGGGCCACATGGAGATACAGAGGAGAGGCAAGGAGTCTGAGGAGACAAGAGTCAGGAGACCAGAAGATGGCAGTAGTGCAGTCACAGCCAATTGGGAAGCAAGCTAGGCCTTGGCAGACATTTTCCATCTCTGCCTTGCCTAGGTAGCCAACTTCCTGGTTCCAACCACATAATCTGGTTTTAGAGCCTTTTGTATACTGTCCAGTTACAAAGTGTAACCAGACTCTGTAACATTCAGGCAAGCATTGCATTGCTAGACCTTGTCCTGCTCTTTTCTCATCTCTTGTTCTTTAGCTGCGGTGCTGCTCCTCCTCTTCCTGCGGGTTCACTGATCTTTATGAATGTCACAGGGCTCCATAGGTATGGAGTACAATGCAGGTGCAACAGAAGACAGAGAGGGAAGAGCAGCAGGAGCAAGGACAGCTAGACAACTGCACAGTCTCCTTGTCCTCCACTGCTCCCCAGCCCTGATCATCTCCCCTCTGAGATATCAGGCAGTGGTACTGTGAGCCAGCCTCTCATTTCCAGATTCCCAGCAGGCATCTGACACTGCCCTCTCCTCTGCACACCTTTTGCTTGTCCCTTTCAGCCTCTTCCATTGTGGGGGAGGGGGGGGGGGAGGAGGGCAGATGGTCACAGGAGGGCAGCTGATGGATATGGTGGGGGGATATAGGGGAAAAGAACAGATGCCGGGTATGGAAGCCAGATGCTGGGCATGGGGGAGGAGATGGGGCTAAAGGGCAGATACTGGACACAGCATAAAGGTTAGGTACTAGACATAGGGAGGGACTAGGTGAGAAAGTGCAAATGCTGGACATAGGGGCATGGAAGACAGATGCTGGGCATGGGGGAGAGATGGGGCTAAAGGGCAGATGATGGACACAGCATAGAGGTTAGGTGCTAGACATGGGGAGGGACTAGTGGAGAAAGTGCAGATGCTGGACATGTGGGCATGGAAAACATGCTGGGCATGGGGTGGGAAAGGGCAGATGCTGGACATGTGGGCATGGAGGGCAGATGCTGGACATGTGGGCATGGAAGACAGATGCTGGGCATAGGGAGAGAAAGGGCAGATGCTGGACATGGGGGCATGGAAGATAGATGCTGGGCATAGGATGAGAAAGGGCAGATGTTGGATATGGGGGCATGGAAAACAGGTGCCGGGCATGGGGTGAGAAAGGGCAGATGTTGGACATGGGGGCATGGAAGGCAGATGTTGGACATGGGGGCATGGAAGACCGATGCTGGGCATGGGGGCATGGATTGCAGGTGATGGGCATGAGGTGAGAAAGGGCAGATGTTGGACATGGGGTAGGAGAAAGGAAAGATGCTGGCCATGGGGACATGGAGGGCAGATGCTAGGCATTTTGGGATGTTAAAGGGAAATGGACATGGGGGGGGGGGTTGGTAAATGGAGAAGAGATTGATGTTGGACACAGAGGAGACAATAATAGGAAGATAGAAGATGTTGGGCATGGGAAGGGGTGAGAGGTAGGGTAGAAGCTAGACACAGGGGACAGGGAATAGAGCTACAGATGAGAGAGCTGCACATGATAGGATATAGGGAGACAGTGGAGATTCTAGACATGAGAGGAAATAGAGACAAGGGCAGGAATGATGGACATGGTGAGATAGTTTTAGATATGGTGGGGGATATGGAGTAAAAAAGAGGTGGAGATGCTGAACGGGAGAGAGAGGGGCAGATATTGGATGGGGAAATGTTGAATAGTGGGGAATAGAGATAGGGGGAGAACCTGGCCAAAGCAGAGAAGAGAGAGAGAGAGAGAGGGAATGGAAAGGTTGTGGTTAAGGTTCAAGAGTAGTAGTTTGAGGACAAGATGGTAATAAGGAAAGAAATTCAAGTCCAAAAAGAGATAAAAATATACATGGAAGAAAGCTGAAAAGCTCAATGTCAGAGATGGGTGAAGAGGAGAGCAGCAGAAGATGGACTTGAGACCCTGGGAAAAATTAAGAGAAGATGCAGGAAAGCAGAAACTAGAGACTGGAACCAACATGATTAGAACAGTAATATTGCTACACAGTAAAAGTAGTAAACAGTATTTTATTTTCAATTTAGGGGCAGGTTTACGAAGCTGGGCTAAAAGCATGCACTATTTGTATCTAGGTCCCATTGAATAACATGGAGTTATTCAATGGGACCTAGTTATTCATGGAGTGGAGGAGTGGCCTAGTGGTTGGGGCAAGGTACTTCAGGCCGGAAGGTCAGGGGTTCAAATCCCACTAGAGGACAACAACCTTGGGCCAGAAGGACTGGGGTTTCTAGTCCCACAGGTGCTCCTTGTGGTCTTGGGCAAGCCACTTAACCCTCCATAGCCCATGTTCCCTGTAAAATAGTTATCTCCAAGTTATAATGCCCTGTTCAATGTAATTTCAATTTGTTCAATGTAAACCACACTGATGCAGAATAGCACAGTATATAAGAGAATGTAAATAAATAATAGCCCAGCTTAGTAAACCTGCTCCTTAGTGATTGGAATATACCGATGTTTGTACTTTACATGTGCTTTCATTATATGCATCTTTCTATTTCTCTGGTGTTGTGCCACATAAAGATTGTGGCTTTTTGGAATTTCAGTTTAATTTTTGTCAAGATAGTAACATAAGGCCCGATTTTCATCTGGGTGGTGCTATGCGCCGCATCAGCACATAGCACGTCCACCATCCGTCTAACCTGGATTTTCAATGTCAGGGTCATATGCGGCCCTGGCATTGAAAATCCAGGTCTCGCCGCACAACTTGGAAGCCACAGGAGCTAGACAGGTAGCACCAATTTTCGATGCCACCCGCTTAGCCACTGCGCCTGAAAGATAGGCGAGGAATAACCCATGCCATTTTGAATTCCATCAATGTATTTGCCTCCATCACGAGGGCGTTCCAAGCATCCACCACACTTTCAGTGAAAAACTATTTCCTGATGTTGCTTTTAATTTTACCTCCTTGCAGCTTCATTGTATGTCCTCTGGTTTAAAGCTTTCCTTTCTTTGAAAAAGGTTTATTTGTTCACTGATACCATTTAAATATTTAAAGATCTGTATCATATCTCCCCTGTCCCTCCTCTCTTCTAGAGTATACATATTTCTGTCTTCAATTCTCTTCTCATACGTCTTCTGGCACATGCTACAAATCATTTTGGTCGCCTTCCTCTGAACCATTTCAAGTTTTTTTTTGTTTTTTGTTTTTTTTTATATCCTTTGTGAGATACAGTCTCCAAAATTGAACACAATACTCCAAGTGAGACATCACCAACGACTTGTACAGGGGCATTAATACTTCCTCCTTTCTGCTGGTTATTCCTCTCTGTATATAACCCAGCATCCTTCTGGCTTTGGCTACCATCTGGTCGCATTGTTTTACTACCTTGAGATCGTCACAAACTAGCACTCCAAGGTACTTCTCCTGGTCCGTGCACACCAACCATACTGAAGACCTTTCATTTAGTTATGAATATAAGTAGCTTGTATGAGTGGGTAAATTATATTTTGAGGATAGTTCAAAGACAAGATTTACACCCTACCAAGTTTCTGCAAGAAAAACTAGATCTTTGTGCATGCAGGCACTCATATCAATAGTAAAATTACAGGGCGAAATCTGAGGATGTTGATGAAGAATCACCCTGGAAGAAGCAATATCTGAGGGGATTTTGGAAGAATTGTATACAGCTCTCCAGATCTTGAGTGCATGGGCATTACTGCTTAATGACCAGTCTTTGCTCTGTCCCCTGATGCAGGCTCTCATGCCGAAACCTGGCTGGCTGTGGTCATTCTCCTCCCTTTTGTTGGACGGCTTGTTCTAATTGGGCCAACAGCTCAGCCAAGTCCCTCTGTGCATCAAAAAGTGATCTGAAAGCTGACCATTAATGAATATGTCTCAGTCAATAATATAAGAACTGAATAGGTTTTAAAAAATTTGGAGAGGCAAACCAAAATTATTTAAGGGGAATTTTATACTGTAGCTATGCGTATTCATGAAGAGTACACATAGGACCCCTTTTACTAACACTTATCTCGAGCTATCTGTTACACAGCAAATAAGAATAAAATGGGCCAGTCAGCAGAGAGCTTGAGCTAAGTGTTAGTAAAAGGGGCCCATAGTTTACTGTGAGCAGAGCTGACCTCGTGGAAAGTATGTGTGCACATAGCAGCACTGCACATACTTGGTATGCACTATACCAGTGGTTCTCAACCAAGCCCTCAGGGATTGCTCAGCTAGTTGGGCTTTCAGGACATCCACAATGAAATATACATGAGATCAGGAATGCTGCAAGGATTGGAGACGCCCTAGGTGGGCCCTCCATCCTGCCACCCCCCCTGCGGCCCCCACCCCTATTGCTGCCACAGCTGTCCTCCTTCGGGGTCTGCAGTGACAGCAGTCACTCCCAAAACATGATGCAGCACTTACCAATACATTCTGGTGCTGTGGTGCAGTTTCTTTTTATTCTTATGTGCCATTTCTGCCCTCCCCCTTCTGATGCAGCATCTAGTTTGCATAAACTGGAAGTCTGGGTGACAGAGAGAAACCATGACCCAGCACTGGAGTGTATTGGTAAGTGCTGTGTTACAGTTTGGGAGCGATAGAGTGAACAGGGGCAGCAACAGTGGCAATGAGCACCCCTGGAGGGCCGGCGCAATTTGCCTAATGGTAGCGCCAGCCCTGCATGCTCTGGACACAGTGCATGCAAATTTATCTCATGCATATTCATTCTGGATATCCTAAAAACCTGGCTGACTAAGCGGTCCCTGAGGACTGGATGGAGAATCACTGCACTCTACAAATGATCACTAATAATTTTGCGCACACAAATTTTCAGGATGAATTTATGTGCATACACTTCCATTTTCAAAAGTATCTGCATAAGTGCAAACCCCTCCCCAACTACACCCTTGAGAACACCTCTGCTCAGTCCAGATAAACCTATGTGCACCGAGGCTGGGTATGGCCAATTTTATAATAATTCATTTCTGTGGGCAATGCACTGCTTTACTTGTGGAAAAGCTGTTGAAAATGATTCTCCTGATGTGTCAGTACTACAATGGAGGTATTGTAGCTTTAGAATTTAGAATTCACAGTATTAGAGCTTCTGAAAGCACAAGGAAAATCAGTTAAGTACATTGGTGAGTCTTAAGTCCTTATGGGATTTCAGGTCTGTGCCTCTTTTTGTATATAAGAAATATCAAGTGAAGCCACAGCTGCCCTCCATGAAAACTAATTCACAGTGCAGAGTCCCTAATGCACTGAACTGTGCCATGCTTATATTCCAAATCTATTATCTTTCACCTTGCCTTCAGTAAACTGTTATGGGCTATTAAGGATGTGAACAGGAAGATCAGCAAAATGAACGCACTGTTTCTACTAAAATTTATGTTCTTTAATAAACAGACATTTGGGGGCAGATTTTATAAGGAGCCACATAAAAATGTACACCATATATGCGACTAAGTTACATATTTTCAAGGGCTTATACATGTGAGTGGAGGAGTAACCTAGTCGTTAGAGCAACAGCCTGCTACCCAGGAGATATGGGTTTGATTCCCACTGGCATTCCTTGTGGGTCTTGGGCAAGTCACTTTACCCTCCATTGCCTTGGAAGAAACGGCCTGGCCATCTACTTCTAGGTGTGCATGGGGTGGAGTTTGGGCAGAGCATTACAGTTGCAATTTACACACATATTTTATAATAGATGTGTAAAGGACATGTCCATATTTACACCTTCTCTTGAGTAAGTGAAATGTCCATGGCTGCAATGGAGGCATGATTTCAGTAGGGCTTGCACTAGTATTTTAGAAAGTTACATTGACATCTATGTGTCTTTGTAAAATAGGCGCCTTCATATAGGAGCCCTGTTATAAAACTACCCCCTTAAAGGCTGCTGTAATAGAGTATGCTAATGTGAGCCATTGATGTGTGCAAATGCAGTGTTAATCAGATATTCCAAAGACATGCAAATGGGACACATGTTAATGTGCACAAGTGCTTTACATATGCATGGTAATGGTGGGGGAAATTTTCAAAAGTCTTACCTGGTTGAATAAGTATTTAACAGGTTAGAATATCCCTTATGGTGGCTAAAAATATGTGTGAGATTTAACCTATAGCCAGAAGAACAAAAGGCATTCCCAAGGATGTTTTTAAAGTGGGGGAAGAAAGCGGCACACATATATTTCTCCGTGAACAAGCAGGAAATAAGTCCTTATGCATCAGTGAGGTCACTGAAAGAGCTCCACACGGAACGTTCCCCAACTTCCAAAGGAAGCTTTTGGGTGGTACACCACGCATGCACGCCTGCCTTCCGTCCATCTCGGCACCATAGTCTCCAGTCTTCTTTCTTCTGCAGAGCTCCTGTGACGTGTTCCTGCAGTCCAGAAAATAAGTTTTCTTGCTGGCCTTCATGGCTGGGATTTTTTCGCTTAATCCCTGTGTGTTGTCGGTTAGCTATTTTTTTCTTTCCCTTTTAGGATTTCTTTTTGTATTTTTCAACACTTTTGCATGTGTTTTCCCCCTTTCAGGGTGGTTTCTCACCCACGGCAGTTTTTCAGTTTGACTTTGCCTAGGCGGTCTTTTTCGGCATGTCTAAGCCAGCTGGTGGCTTTAAGAAATTCACTAAGTGTGGCAAAATCATCTCTGTCACAGACCGTCATAATTGTTGCCTATAATGCCTTGGTTCTGACCACGAGCCGGCATCTTCTGAACTCTGCTTGCAGATGACGCGCAGAGGGCTGAAAGGTCGGGGAAAAGCAGAAAGACTCCCTCTTCGGCACATCTGATTCAGCATCCTCAGCCCCAACCCCAACCCCCTCATCTATGCCGGCAAAAGGTTTGGAGGCAGCCAAGGGTGCTCAGTTGGAGCTGAAGGGTGCAAGTGGGAGCTGCGGTTCCCTGCAGAGACCCCATCAATGTCGAAGGGTGAGCACCAGGAAAATTTCTGCATGCAGCGCCCCCACAGCCCTTCTCAATGAGATGCAGATAGCGATGGCTGGGAGCGGCTGACCAAGCTCCCCTGGCAGGAGGCCCCAACCAGAACGGCGGAGTTCACTCCCAGTGCCCAGGAGGACAGCCAGATGTCTCCCGATGCTCATATCATTGTGAATTCCCTACCCGAGGTGGTATCACTGATGTCCATGGCTATGGCATCAGCCCCTCCCAGATGGTGGTTCTGGAAGAACACCTTTCAGCCTTGGAAGCTCACTTGGTGGTGTGGAAGCCTTGCAAAATGCAGGCTTCATGGCATGGAATGGGTTGTCAGCGCATTCCTTCCAGCCTATCCTGGAGACCCTTGCCCTGCTTACGGAGGCTGGGACATCGGGTGGGAAATCAGTGTTGACCCCGGTCACTGGAGCCATCTCTCTCTCCAGTGTGTTGGAGTCAGAGGCCCAGGGGCATCACCATTGACCTGCCGGATGGTGTGAGAATCATTGATGCCTTCCCTTCCCCAAGCCATGGAACTGGCGGGACAAGAGGTTTGGCACTATTTTGACTTACACTCAGAATCCGAATTTGAATGGGAGACCAGCAATATCCAAGGCATCGGGAGGGAGGAGTGGCTCAGTGTTTGGGACAGGTTACCTCAGGCTGGAAGGCCGGGAGTTCAATTCCCACATGGGGGACAAGCAACTTCAGGCTGGAGGGACTGGGGTCTTTAGTCCCATGGCCACTCCTTGTGGCCTTGGGCAAGCCACTTAACCCTCCATTGCCTCAGGTACACTTCGATTGTGAGCCCTTCGGAGACAAGGGAATAAAAAGTACCTGTTAGTATACATGTAAACCGCACTGATTCTAAAGAGCGCGGTATAAAATAAATAAATAAATAAAAATTGGAAATTCAGTCCCCTGACCTTCTGTCCAATCTGTTGCCTCCGCCTGAGCAGTTCAAATCAACCCCAGAAGAGATGCCCTTCCAGGACTTCGTTTGGGACATGCGCAAGGCCATTCCATTCTTCCTGGAGTCAGAGGAACTGGAACTCCTCCAGTATCCCTCAGCGCCCTGAGAAGCGGTGACGGTTCACATTCATGTCCACCAAGTCCTGCAGTGGCTGCTGCTGCAGCTCTGAGAGGTACCATCCACAGTGCCTGTTATTAGCCGTCAGCTCAATTCCTTATACCAGGTCCAGAAAGCCTCAGGGTTTGAAAAGTTAGAGTTACCCCACAATTTCATCGTGGCTGAGTCTGCCCTGAAATGCATGAAGAGTGCCAAGATGCATTCCTTGGTCCCGCCAAATCATGAGGCTCAGATCCTAGACTCTTTCAGGAGGAAGTGCTTCCAGGGGTCAATGCTGATTACCCGGATCCTGGCCTCACCAGACCTGTATGAGCATGTTCCTCAAAGATGTCATGCTGGACCTGGAGGACTTTACTGCCCTTGTTCCTGAGGATCAGCATGAGCTCTTTCGGAGCTTAGTGGCTCATGGGAAGGATTGCTCGAAGTTTATGGTGCACGGTTCCTGCAACGCCTTTGAATCTGCTGGCAGAGTGGCTGTGGTGGGCATCGCTGCCCGCCAGTGTGGTTACAGTCCTCAGACCTGGAGCAATGTGTCCAGGACAAGATTGCCAATGTCCCTTGCAAGGATTAGAACCTTTTCAGCAAACCCATGGAGGAAAAAGCTGAGGAGCTGGAGCTAACTCTTACCAGGCTTTCCAGGAAGACCCCAGACCCAGCATGGAAAAATCACCATGCCAAGAAGGCCTTCTATCTGCGCCCGCACCGATACTTCGTGGCTCCACCACTGGTGCAGTTTAAGGCACAGAGCCCCACACCAAGCGGAGGGAGAAGACCCCGAAGGCCCAACCCGCTCCTCAGCCCAAGTCAGGTGTGGGATTTTGACGGTTTCCTCAGGAGCATAGTCAATCACTCGAGGTGCCCCTGCAAGTTAGGGGTGGCTCATGCACTTTGCACATTAGGGGCCCCTCATCATCTTGGATACCTGGGTGCTGCAGATTGTCCAAAGTAGATATCATCTGCACTTCGCTCAGCTACCACCCCCATACAATCTCGGGGAGTACCTTATGGATCTTGTGCACTGGAGCCTCTTGCAGACTGAGGTCAAGGTCCTACTCTCCGACATCCCCATTGAGTCTGTCCCCCCTGGCCCAGATCATGAAGGGCTTCTACTCAAAGTACTTCCTGGAACCCAAGAAGACCAGTGTGTTCTGTCCGATTCTAGATCTTGGAAATCTCAATTGCTTCCTGGTGCGCAGAGTTCAAAATGGTCTCATTAGGGACGCTACTCAGGTATCTTGTACAGGATAATTAGTTATGCTCCTTGGTTTCGATACACCCGCATCACAGATAATACCTACGATTCGTTCTAGGCGGCCAGCACAAGTACTGTGTGCTTCCCTTTGGACTGGCTATGGCCCCTGGGGTCTTCATGAAATGTCTGGCAGTCATGGCCACCTGGGAGGTCTTTGTTTTTTCATATATGACTGGCTGATCAAGGCTACCACGCTTGCCAGTGTCCGGCAGTCTGTTGTGCTCACAATTCAAGTGCTCCAGGGCCTTGGCTTCATGGTTATTTACCCAAAGACCCACCTCCATCTGATGCAGCAGCAAGAGTTCATTGGGGCCCTCCTTGACACCTCTCGAGTGTGAGCCTTCCTGCTGGCAGACTGCCTACAGTGCCTTGTCAAGGTGGTGTATGTGCTGCAATGCCAGCACCTTACCATGGCCCACGGGCTGTTTAGGTCCCTCAGACACATGGCTGCCATGGTACATGTCACTCCTCAGGCCCACCTTTCCATGTGACAGACCCAGTTGACCCTATCCACGCAATGGAAGAAAGTATCAGGCCGTTTGCGAGACAGGATTGTGGACACTATACATAAGAACCTAAGAACATAAGATATGCCATACTGGGTCAGACCAAGGTCCATCAAGCCCAGTGTACTGTTTCCAAGAATGGCGAATCTAGGTCACAAGTACATAGCAGTTTCCCCAAAAGATACAGGTTCCACAATGCTTATATTGGGGCAAGCAGTGGATATCCCGGGTCCCCTTTAATAATGGTTAATGGACCTTTCCTCCAGGAACTTGCCCAAACCTTTTTTAAACCCGGCAACACTAACGGCTTTTTCTACATCCTCCAGTAACAAATTCCAGAGTTTGATTACACGTTGAGTGAAAACATATTTTCCCTTATTAGTCATAAATAGGTTACCCTATAGATTCATTGCATGTCCCCTAGTCTTTCTATATTTCGATGGTGTAAACAATCGATCTACGTTCCACTCCATTCATTAATTTATAGACCTCTATCTATCATATCTCCCCTCAGCCGTCTCTTTTCCAGGTTGAAGAGCCCTAACCTTTTTAGCCTCTCTTGATAGGGGTATCCTTCCATTCCCTTTACCATTTTGGTGGCTCTTCTCTGTACCTTTTCTAATAACACTATATCCTTTTTAAGATATGGCGACCAGAATTGCACACAATATTCAAGGTGCGGTCGCACCATGGAACGATACAATGGCTATCTTTGCTGCCACAGCTGCACACAGGGTGGAGGGTTTCAATGTGTTATTCACAATGATGCCTAAATCTTTTTCCTGGGTGGTGGTTCCTAATGTGGAACCTTGCATCGTGTAACCAGAGTTTGGGTTGTTCTTTCCTAAGTGCATGACTTTTCACTTGTCCACATTAAAATTCATCTGCCAACATTAAATTTCATCTGCCAGTACCACTGGCACAGTTTCTGACATGGTGGCTCAAGCCAGACAACCTGCTGTGGGGCCTTTTGTTTCAGCTGGCAGCCTCCTGAAAGCCAACTGATACATCGAAGCTTGGCTGGGGTGTGCACCTGGATGGTCTCAGCATGCAAGGGCTGTGGTCCACGCAGAACAGTCTCCATCAAATCAACTTCCTCGAGCTTTGGGCCATCGTGAACCCCTCCATACTTTTTGTGTGCATCTGGAGAATGAGGTGGTCTTGATTTAAACAGACAACCAGGTGGCGATGTTCTGTATGAACAAGCAGGGAGACACGGGATCATACCTCCTGTTTTTGGAGGCTGTTCACCTCTGGAAGTTCACCCTGCTCCACAGTATGCACCTCAGGGTGAATTATCTGCCTGGCGAGCTCAATGGCTTCGCAGTTTGCCTCAGCCGGGTACTCCAGTCTCACGAGTGGACTCAAGAGGGAAGTGGTGGATTGGATCTTCTGGGAGTAGGGCACTGCGATAGTGGATCTCTTTGCCACAGAGCAGAATGCCCAAGTGACTCAGTTCTGTTCTTGGAGGCCGGCCAGCAGTTGCCTGTCCATGGATGCTTTTCTCCTCCTCTAGGGGGAGGGCCTGCTGTATACCTACCCCCCAATATCGCTCATTGTGAAGACTTGCCTGACGCTCCAGGCCGAGAGGGGCTCCATGATCCTTGTCGCTCCATAACTGGCCTTGACAACCTTGGTTCCTGCTGCTGCTGCAGCTCTCATTGAGGTAGCTTCCCCACCTGTACTCTGACCCAGACCTCATCTTGCAGGAGGGCAGCCCCCTGTTGCACCACAACATCTGCTCCCTGGTACTCATGGCATGGATGCTGAGAGGGTAGTCCTCGTGGAGCTTGCTCTCTCCGAGGGTGTCACCGATGTTTTGTTGGTGTCCCACAAGGACTCGATGTGCAAGGCCTATGCGCTCAACTGGTGGCAGTTCGCCATCTGGTATGTGAGTAGGGCCCTGGACCCCTTCTTCTGTCCGGTGGAGCAGCTGTGAGGGAAAGCCTGTTTCAGTACAGCCATTGGTGGTCTGGTTGATAAGGGGTCTGCTTCTCTTGAAGCCTCTGCTCAAGCTCCCTATGGTCACTTGGGACTTCAATGTGGTCCTCAGTCAGCTGATGCAGGCCCCCTTTGAGCCCCTAAGCTCATGCTAGCTGAAACTCTTGACCTGGAAGGTCCTCTTCCTGGTGGCCACATGTCAGCGTAATGCAGCAGTGAGCTCCAAGTTCTGGATTCTCACCCTCTGTATACCAGGTTTCATCAGAACTGGGTGGTGCTCCACACACATCCCCACTTTCTGTCAAAGGTAATCTCAGCGTTCCACCTTAACCAATCCATTGTCCTTCTGATGTTCTTTCCCAGGTCTCGGGCAAATCATGGTGAGCTGGCCTTGCACACGCTGGACTGTAAGCATGCGCTGGCCTTCTATCTGGAACGCATGAAGGCGCACAGTCAATCCACCCAGCTGTTCATCTCCTTCAGCCCCAATAGGCTGGGCATCGCTCTCTCGAAGTGTGCGCTATCTCTTTGGCTAGCAGATTGCATCACTCATGTGTACTCTCTGGCTGGGCTGAGCCTTGAGATTCATGTCACGGCTCACAATATCCATGCGATAGCTGCTTTGGTGGCCAACCTCCTCTCGGTATCTGCAGAGGAAATCTGCAGGGCTGCTGTGACATGGTCTTCGGTCCATACCTTTGCAGCACACTACTGTCTGGATGGAGATTCCCAATGGGACAGCAATTTTGACCAGGCTGTGCTCCAGCATCTCTTTTGGTCTTAGAGTCAACTCCTATCCACCGGCCTTTCTATCAAAATCCCCTCAGGTCGATGTCTGCTGAGGATCCTAAATCAGATGAGTCTCTTGTGGGACTACCTCTCCGGTCTTCCTGACTTCTCCAGTTCTCATCCGGTTAGGCTACTCATCTCCTTGTGGTCCGGTAGCCTGTAGCTTGGGAGTTACATACGTGATGACTTATTTCCTACTTATTCACAGAGAAAGCATAGTTACTCACCTATAGCAAGTGTTCTCTGTGAACAGCAGGAATAAGTCCTCGCAACCCTCCCACCTCCCTGGGGAGTTGACTTTTGGCTCCTGCTATAATATTTTACTCCTGTTATGATATTTTACTGGAGAATATGATGCCATGGCGGGCGGGAAGGCAGACGTGCATTGTCAGACGGCTGCCTGGGTGAGAATCTTCACAGTCTTGGCAAGTGCATACATCTATATGATTTGCAAGGGATTGTGGGCAATGCAGTTCATTCACACCAGACACAGCTGCTGACAATAATTTAGTTGTGCTCAAGTGTTAAAGCCAATAAGATATTTATTTATGGGGTTATTTCTCCCAACACAGATATGCTTGGTAGCACATAAATCAGGTTACTTGCTTTCAGTGTTAAACTTGAAAAAAACAAAATCAGGAAAACAACCTTTTAACTTATCATGCAAGTAAAGCAAAGAAATAAGACCTGGTTGGTACAAACTGGTCTTTTCTGTAGGCATTAGTTAATGTTTTCTTAGCATATATCAAACAACAAACCAAAAGTCACAAAGAAAGAAAAAAAACCTGTTCTTCTCAGGTTAACTTCTTGTATCTTCCCACATAGATTCAGAAGTGATTCTCTCCTAGCTCACAAGCAATTAGGTAAGGCTCAATTGCTAGCAGTCATCCAGCTGAAACCCCTTAGCTGGCTTGCTTCCTACTGCGTGGCTAGAAATACTACTCAGGAACTTTTCTGAGTAGATTAAAGAACAAGTTTGTATTTCTTTGTGATGGTTGCTGTATTTTATAACAGAAAATCACCAAAGGAGTTTAGACAGAGAGCAGTCCATGTAAACACATTCTTCATCTGCTATCATTCCCTCTTCTTCAACAATCATGGGCTCAATATCATGGATTGGCACAGATGAATCTCTCAATGGAGCACTTTCAGGAGAATACTTGTTGCCCTGCTGTCTTTCAAGGTTATAGCTAGGGCATAGATCAGTGTTCATACCTGAGCTTCCATTGCTGTTAGAGTTCCTCTCTATATAGCCTGGCCAGTATGTAGTCCAGTTCTTATGTCCAGCCTTCCAATCCAGATCCCAGGACACTGGATCTCTCTTCACATACCTTCTGGCACGGGTCTTAGGGTCCCTTCCACGTGCAGCCGTCTCCCTCACAGGTAGCGTCTGGAGATTCCTAGCTCTGCAGCACCATTCCTCTGGCTTTCCCCAGTCCAATGGTGTATGCTGGCCCTTGGAATGCCTCCCAGTATATGTACTGCTCTGGACTCTTCTAGACCTCTCAAAGGCTTTTCTCCTCTTTCTTCCAGAGGGTTTCTTTCCCTCTCTGTCCGTCCGGTTTGGCTTCTGCTTCTGATGATCCTTCAGATGAAACTGATCAAGCTCAAGCTGATTCTCAGAATAATGAGGATAATTCTCTGTAGAATAAACTCTACTCTTATTCTGCTTAGATGAGTGTTCCTCCCTAACACAGCGCAGCTGTGCTGAATCAGGCCCTGCCCTTTGAGATGAGTGCTTAGGGATTACCTCATAGCCCTCCTGATTGAACACACGTTTCCCCACTTCAGCTCCTCTAATGGCTATTGGAAACCTGGTGCATTCTGGGACTGGTAGTCTTTTATGGGAAAATTCTGTTTTCTTATTTCTACCAGAACTGACAGGTTGCTTGTTCAGAGTCACTTCACCTTTTCTATAGCTCCTTCCTGAGCTATGATAAGCTTCCTTATCACAGCATGCACGGTGTACTTTCCAAAAGCTTCTTTTGGATGGTGGGGAGCATTCTGTGTGGAGCTCCATTGGTGATGTCACCCATACGTGAGAACTTATTCCTGCTGTTCACAGAGAACACTTGCTAGAGGTGAATAACTGCGCTTTAATTTATTTATTTTATTTATTTACATTCTCTTATATACCGCGCTATTCTGCATCAGTGCGGTTTACATTGAACAAACTGAAATTACATTGAACAGGGCATTATAACTTGGAGATAACTATTTTACAGGGAACATGGGCTATGGAGGGTTAAGTGGCTTGCCCAAGACCACAAGGAGCACCTGTGGGACTAGAAACCCCAGTCCTTCCGGCCCAAGGTTGCTGTCCTCTAGTGGGATTTGAACCCCTGACCTTCTGGCCTGAAGTACCTTGCCCCAACCACTAGGCCACTCCTAATGTGGGTGTACACTTTTTAAATTTGAAAATTGCCTACCGTCGATGTGGATAAAACTATAGTGGGCTCTGGTAGGTTGCGACCTGTAACACAGACACCCTATACATCAAAAGATAGAGGGAGGAGTGGCCTAGTGGTTAGGACATGGTACTTCAGGCTAGAAGGCCATGGGTTCAAGTCCCAGCTGGGGACAGCAATCTCAGGCCGGAGGGACTGGGGTTTCTAGTCCTATAGGCTCTCCTTGTGGCCTTGGGAAAGCCACTTAATCCTCCGTTGCCTCAGGTATGCATAAATTGTGAGCCCTTTGGGGACAAGGGAATATATCCAGTACCTGTTTGTAGTAATTATATAATGTAAACTGCTTTGATTGAAGGATAAGGTGATATAGAAAACTGGTTAAATAAATAAATATCCCCGCATAATGCTTTCTCTGCCTTGGATAATGAGGATGCCCAATCTGTGGAAACTGAAGGGCCCTTAAATGAGAGAGTCAATGCCCAATCTACTGATAATGAACCAAATATGAAGAAAAAATCACAAAACAGAAAACTACTACTACTTGGAGATTCTATTATCAGAGGCACCAACTTGGGAACACAGTTCAAAGGAGAGAAGATGGTCAAATGCCTCCCAGGCTCTTCAGCCAGCAGGAATACAAACCAATTTGTTGGTGTAGTTAGTGCAGAAAGAGCACTCCAAAATTGGTGATGTCATCCACTGGGGTACAAACAACCTGGCTAGAAACGGTGCCTCTGCAGTTCAAAGGGACTTCCAGACTCTGGGAGAGAAACTCAAGCCCATTGTTAACACTGTAGCATTCTCAAACGTTCTACCTGCTCTTGGTAAGGAGGCAGAAAGGCTGCATTGCATAGGCAACTTTAATACATGGCTCCAGACCTGGTGAAAACAAGAAGGATTCAGATTTACAGGCAACAGATGGATCAACAAGAGACTATATTGTGCTGATGCACTACATCTCTCCGTCGCAGGGAAAAGGATCCTGAGTGAAAAATTCAGGCAGTATGTGGAGATTTAAACTAGAGAAAGGGGGTGACGGATGGGGAAGGACAAGTTCAGGATGTCACTCCTGGCAAAAGAAACAGCCACACTTTTAGACCACACATCAATGACAAGTGGGAAGAGGAATGTAGAACAAAATCAATACAAAATACAGGCAAGCCAGTTAACAAATGCTGGAAAGCAATGAGCACAAATGTTTGAAGCTTAGCCAACAAAGTTCCTGACCTAGAAGCCCTAATGGTGGAAATGGACTTGGACACCATGGCCATTACAGAAACATGGTTTAATGAATCACATGAATGGGATATAGCCATAGCTGGCTATAATCCATTCAGAAGAGATAGAGAAGGTGGAAAAGGAGGAAGAGTAGCCCTATAGGTCAAAAGCAATATTAAAGCTACTGAAATGCAGGGGACATGGGGAAAAGAAGAAGCACTATGGATTGTGTTAGAAAGAGGAGATGGCGCTGTCAACCATACTGATGTGGTCTACAGGTCTCCAACTTAAACCAAAGAAATAGATAGCAATTTGATTATAGATATTGAAAAGATAGCCATAAAGGGGGAAGTAATCATATTGGGTGACTTTAATCTATCTGATGTGGATTGAAGTACTCTGGAAAGAAGTAAAAAAATTATGGATGCCTTCCAAGATGCGCTACTTAGACAAATGGTGATGGAACCAACCAGGGAAAGCTCGATGGTGGATTTAGTGCTCACCAATGGAGATAATGTGTCGGATGTCCGGGTGGGTGCCCCTGTGAGCAGCAGGGATCATCACAAGGTGTGGTTTGAGATAAAAGTCAAGGTGCAATCCAATCATAGCAAGCTCAAAGTCCTAGACTTCAAAAGCACTGACTTCAGTAAAATGGCTAAGTACCTGAAGGAGGAGTTGGCAGAGTGGGAGGGGGATAAGGGAAGTGTAATTGCAATGGACTAAACTAAAGGTGGCAAAAAAGGAGCAACAGATAAATATATATATATTTTTAGTGCCATCAAGTCAGTGTTGACTCATAGCGACCCAGCTACCTCTGGGTTTTCTTGGCAATGTATCACTGGAAGTAGATTGCCAGCCTTTTCTTCCAAGGCAATGGAGGGTAAAGTGACTTGCCCAAGGTTTCAAGGAGTGCCAGTGGGAATTGAACCCTTGATCTTCTGGGTACTAGGCAGTTGCTCTAACCATTAGGCTACTCCTCCACTCTAAATGTATAAGGAAAGTAAATAAAAATACGAGCAGAAGGAAACCTATTTAGTTCTCGAAAAAAGTGGCTGCTCAAATAAGGCAAAAAACACAGCTTTTCACACAATTCAAAAGCTTGCAAACAGAGGAACACAGAAAGAAATACAGGATCAAACTAAAAGAGACAAAAAGAGAAATAAGGAAAGCAAAATCAAAGGCAGAGGAAAAGATGGCTAAAGATGTGATGTGTGGTGACAAAACGTTCTTCAGGCATATTCGGGAGAGGAGGAAAATCAGAGGTGGAATTGCAGGACTCAGAAGTGCTGGGAACGGACTCATGGAAAGTGACATTAAAAAAGCAAAATTGCTAAACAAATACTTCTGCTCTGTTTTTACTAAAGAAAATCCTGGAGAAAGACCACCTGTGACTCCCAAATATAAAAATGGGAATGGAGTAGATATCACACCATTCACAGAAGATAATGTGTTAGAACAACTTGCAAAACTGAAAGTAGACAAGAAAATGGGACCGGATGGGATACATCCCAGGATACTGAAATAGCTCAGAGAGGTTCTTGCAGGGCCGTTAAAGGTTGTTTTTAACAGATCCTTGGAGACAGGAGAAGTTCCTCAGGACTGGAGAAGGGCTGATGTGGTACTTCTTCACAAAAGTGGTAACAGAGAAGAAGTGACAAACTACAGGCTGGTAAGCCTTACCTCAGTGGTGGGAAAAGTAATGGAGGCGCTCCTGAAAGAGCAAATAGTGGACTTTCTCAAAACCAACAGGTTTCATGATCCGAGACAGCATGGTTTTACCAAAGGACGATCTTGCCAAACAAATCTGATTGAGTTCTTTGACTAGGTGACCAGAGAACTAGATCAGGGGCATGCGATGGATGTCATCTACCTGGATTTCAGCAAAGCCTTTGATACTGTTCCTCACAGAAGGCTTATCAATAAACTCAATAGCTTGGGAATGGGTCCCAAGGTGGTGAACTGGATCAGAAATTGGTTGACTGACAGACGACACAAGGTGATAGTAAACCTAATATACCCTCCCCTGCCCAGCGACACCCCCCCTCCTGTACATAGCCCACTGTATATAGCACCCCTAATCAAGATGTACTTACCCACACATCCATGAACACCACCTTCACTACCAGTGCACTACCCCAACTGATTGGTTTGCAGTGTAAAACCGCTTTGATTCAAGGATAAAGCGGGATAGAAATACTTATTAAAAAAACAACGGAACTCACTCGGATGAAAGGAGGGTGATTAGCGTGGTGCCCAGGGTTCGGTCCTGTGACCGGTATTGTTCAATGTATCTGTGAGTGATATTTCTGAAGGACTGAATGGAAAAGTGTCTTTTTGCAGATGACACGAAAATTTGCAACAGAGTGCACTCCCTTGAGGGAGTGGAGAACATGAGGAAAGATCTGCAAAAGCTGGAAGAATGGTCTAATGCTTGGCAATTAAGATTTAATGTGAAGAAGTTCAGTGTCATGCACTTAGGAAGCAGAAATCTAAGGGAAATGTACACGATAGGGGGCGAGAGGTTGGTGTGCATGGACCAGGAGAAGGACCTTGGTGTGATTATTTCTGAGGATCTCAAGATGGCGAAAGAGTGCAACAAGGCATTGGAAAAAACCAGGAGGGTGCTGGGTTGCATACAAAGAGGAAGTACCAGCAGAAAGGAAGAGGTACTAATGCCACTGTACAAGTCACTGGTGAGGCCTCACTTGGAATACTGTGTTCAGTTTTGGAGACCATATCTCGTAAAGGATATAAAAAGACTGGAAATGGTTCAGAGGAAGGCGACCAAAATGATTTGGCGCCTGCATCAGTAGACTTATGAGAAGAGACTTGAAGTCCTAAATATGTACATTCTGGAGGAGAGAAGGGACAGGGGATATATGATTCAGACCTTTAAAGACTTAGAGTATTAATGAACAAACCAACCTCTTCCAAAGACGAGGAAGTTGTAAAACTAGAGTGCATAACATGAAGCTGCAAGGGGGTAAACTGAAAGGCAATGTTAGCCAATACTTTTTCACTGCAAGAGTGGTGAATGCTTGGAATGCCCTCCCGATACAAGTGGTGGGGGCAAACGCAGTGACAGAATTCAAAATAGCATGGGACAGACATAGTGGATCCCTTTATAGCAACAGGATAAAATCAAAATAAACGTAACTATCTCTTATATCTCAAGAAACAGTGGTGACCTACACGGAGTGGTGGGTAGAGTGTGGGCAGTGTGAGCAATTACTCATGTAGATTATAAAATTCCTTAATTTAGAGTTGTAATTGTAGGATCATTTACACCTCTTTTAGGGCTGATGTAAGTGACTGCGCATTCCTTCGCACTGATGCTCTCTTTTTGAAAGTCAAGTATGTGTGTACTTGATTTTATGAAATAGTCATAACATGTGCATGCTAAAATGCACATTAACTAGGAGCAATTTTGTAAAATTGCATGTAAATGTGTATTTTATGAAATATGCATGCCCCTGGCAGCTTTACCTTCACTCTGCACAAACTATACCCTAGGGAACACCTATACGCAGATCACATAAAAGTAGGTGCACTCTTTTCATGTATCTGCTCTTTATGCTTGTATACCCGTGTGCAGTTTTATGAGCCCCTTTCAGCGTGTGAA
Organism: Ichthyophis bannanicus; assembly: GCA_033557465.1. Lineage (NCBI taxonomy): Eukaryota > Metazoa > Chordata > Amphibia > Gymnophiona > Ichthyophiidae > Ichthyophis > Ichthyophis bannanicus. The sequence continues at coordinate 121,025,281 of CM066050.1, read as the reverse complement.
ACTTGCTTTGCATGCAGAAAATGCTTTTTATTTACAGTATTTATTGTTATCTATTTACTGCACTATCAATTACCATTCAGTGCAGCGTACAGCAAAAAAAACCCAGTAGCACAATAAAGCATCAGTATAGTCAATATTTACTCGATATACAACCCACAACCCACCAACACCTAAACTGCATGTTTCCCAGTATCAAACATATTAACCTCAACGATCACCCCCTCCCAGCAACCATGTAGAAGCCTAGCCAACACCCTTCTACACCTTCTCCTTTCCCAAAAGCCCTCCAAAGCAACAAGGTTGTCAGTGCCATACAGAACATCTGAAGATCATCCATAAGACACAGTTCTCTTAGGAGAGCATTCCACTAAAGGAACACCTGTATTGAAAAAGTTTTTTCCCCCCCTAAATATACATGTGCCGCTTTCAGCTACCTGCCGAAAAAGCAAGCACAAGGTACTTAGGCGCTTTCTATGCATGTTCTGTGGAGGCAGCTTGCAAAGTGAAACTACCCAGTAGTTTTCTTTTGAAAATTAGCTATAAGATGCTCTGGTGCAAAAGTGAAAATGTCTTGCATCAAAATGGGTTATTGAAAATTGTATTAAATATGACTGAATGTATAGCAAGAGCACCCTACCCTATATTTCCTTCTCCTAGAGAACCAAAAGGAATGATGCAAGCATGCCAAAAGTAGAGTCATTGTATAGTATGATTTTAAATGTGAAATAATATGAAACAGTTGTTAATTCAGATGAACTGTGATTTTACATGCTGTAACACCAGGATCCACATAGGGAATTGATAATCATTTTAGCTGTTTCGGTGTAACAGATAGACCAGAAGGTAAGAAGATTAGGGTGGAGTCAAGATGGCAGCATGCTGAAGGTTTGCCTGTTTGTACGTTATCTAAGTTACTCTCGCTGTTTTTCATGTCTCCTAAATGAAAGGGAAAGGGGACAGTTAACGCTGCCAAAGCCCATGTTACTGATCCTCAATAGCCATGGATAGATGTGCCCCTTGACTCAAATTCAGTCCAGTAAAATCTGTGCTTGCAGGTGGAAACATAGAAAAAGAGACAAATGATGACAGATAAGAGACCATATGGCCTATCCAGTCTATCCATCCATACCAACTACTAAGTTCTACAGTCCCTTTTGACTAGAGTTTTTTTTAATGTTTGTTCCATGCTTTCTTGAATTCACATTCAATTATCGTCTCTACCACCACTTTATGTTGAAGATCAATGACCATTTTATTAGCCTTCCTCTGCACCGACTCCATCCTGTTGATATCCTTTTGAAGGTGTGGTCTCCAGAATTACAGTACACCAAATAAGGTCTAACCAAAGACTTATACAGAGGCACTATGATTTCCATCTTTCTGCAAGTCATTCCTCTTCCTATGCACCCAAACACCATTCTGGCTTTCACTGATGACTTTCTACTTGTTTAGCCACTTTAAGATCAGAAACAATCACTCCTAGGTCTCACTCTTGTTTTGTGAACAGAAGTACTGCTCCCTTGTATTTTTGCAACCAAAATGCATGACCCTGCATTTTTATTTTTGCATTAAATTTCAACTGCCAAATTCTTGACCACTCTTCAAGCTTCACTAGATCGCTCTTCATGTTTACAGCTTTGTGGGTGTCTATTGCATATTTTGGTATCCTCCACAAAGAGACAACCTTCCACAATATCACTTAGAAAGATGTTAAAAAGAATCAGACGAAAGACAGAGTAAGCTCAGTTTTGTTTGGGGAGGAATCATATGAAGCCGTACGGGTACACGCGAGTACACCTGGAATTCCTTCGTTATAGCAAGTATTAATACTGCTTTATCATTTCAGTCAGTCAATGGATCCAAATTGGAAGCAACAAATTTTTGGTTCCTCTACTGGAAGAATGGAGGAGGCACAATTACCTTTGATTGAGGCATTCCTGCTGGGAATATCTGTGACGGTTGTAGTAACTTCTGAAGAAGCTGCTAGTTTTCAAAATGTCTGTTTTAGCTTCACTAGCTAGTATGGAGCAAGTTCCCACAGAGCCTCATGTGAAGCATGATGAAGGGGTATCACCATCGCTCCCAGACCCTAAAGAGGTAACACTTCAACCAGTCTGGGCACTGCTTTTTAAATTAGATGCCACAGTTTCTCAGTTCCTCTAGCGTCATAAATGTATTATTGCAAAGGATTGATAGCGTGACTCAGCGACAAGCAACCTTTATGAAAGAGACTCAGGAAAAGATTGCTGTTATGGAGTCTGATTTAAAGGCTTCCAGGGCAGTGATTGATACTTTACTAAAAGATAAGATGATGATATATCAGAAACAAGAACAAATGGAAAATCGTTTGAGGCATTTTAACATGCTTGTTCTTCATTTTCCAAAGATACTCCAATGACTTTACGAAATATTTAATGGAGGTCTTGGCTAGGTCTAATAGCGCTTTACCCCCACTTAATAAGGCTCATTTTCTTCCTACAGGGAAACTGATTCATTCTTCTTTGAATGAATCTTCAGCTGCCTCGGCTTTACTTGAACCCAGAACGGCTCAACCAGCAGGCAAACTAGGTAGTCACCTAGGAAGGCAACTTCTGGGGGGTGCAGCAAAGAGCAGGGTATTCAAAGCTAAACAATAGATTCTGACAGGCAGGGGAGTGTAATGCTTAAGATTTGCCTAGAGATCCAATGCCTTGAACCAAGTCTGCTTGAATTACCCTTATCAGAGGTCTAGGAGCATGCTACATAATTGGTGAATTTTATATTTGAATTTACCTCTTGTATGTTCAAATGATTAATGAACCCTTCTTAAGACAGCCTGTTGGAATATATCTGGATGTTGCTCATACTATGCAGGCAAAAAGAAAGTTGTTTTTGACAATGCGACTGGAAACTCAGGTCTTAGGAGCAGCTATACAACTGTTATCCTTGTAAATGTATTAAATATTTGTATACTAGCTATGTTTTCTTTGTTCTGGGAGCAGTTGCCATCATTTTTAGACTTAAAGAAGCTGTCTTATGTACCTTCTCCATTGGTTTCTGAAAGTGGTCTGGGTAAATGAGGTTTATGGCTGAATTCTGCACTTATCGCCTTAATTTTGTTATTGTTACCTTTTGATTTTGTCCACCCTCTTTTCATTTGTGGCCTAAATGGAAGATTAATGCTTTCTCTTTTTTGTTACCTATTTATACTATTTCTCTTATCTTCGTGTTTCCCAAGCAAGCTTACACTTGTCTATATTTGTTAAAAATGAAATATAAAATTAAAAAAAAACAGATGTTGCTGTTCTTTGCATTTAATGCAGCAACAAAATGTTCTGTTCTTCTGCTCCTATTCTTGGAGCATCTGTTCAGAAACAAGCCCAACCTGTTTTCTGCAAAGTATAATATATGATTACATGCCCTTGTGACACTATGCATCAGCACAATGTCTTGACCCTTGAAATAGAAACTGCAGAGCATGAAGGTGTGATACTCATTTTAACCACCTCCTGCTACTGGAGGCTGAGCTGTGGAACAACATACCAAGTCTAGAAGAAAGAGAAAGATTGTGGATTATTTTTCTCTTAGATGATAAGAGGTTCTTCACAGCATTTGTGATGTGACTACTGTTTATGCACACAGAGTATGAACACAGCTTGCTTTAGCATGAGTGCATTATTATTACTTATCATTTGTATAGTGCTACAAGGCATAAGCAGCACTGAACATAGAGATGTAAGACACAGTCGCTGCTCATCAGAGCTTGCCATCTAATCAAGATGAAGATCATCACAAAACTGGGGACTAGAGTATGGTATGATACACATAAATAATGAACAAGAGAGTGAGGAACATCAAGATCCAAAAGCAGCTTCAAAGCGGTGGGGTTTTAGCCTGGATTTGAATAGGGCTAGAGATGTACTGAGTCAGATAGTTTGTTCCAGGCAAATGGAGCAGCAAGGTGAAATGAACAAAGTCTGGAGTTGGCAGTGGCAGAGAAGGGCACAGGTAAAAGAGATCTGCCAGAGGAGTGGAGTTCCCAAGGATGAGTGTACAGTGAGAAGAGAGGAAAGGTAGTGAGAAGCTGCAGAATGCATGCACTTGTAGGTCAATAGGAGAAGTTTGAACTGGACATGGAAATGGTGAAGTGAAGTGAAGTATATATTGTTCGTATCCAGTGATTCTCAAACCAGTCCTCGAAATGCACCTAGCAAGGCAGGTTTTCAGGATAACCACATTGAATATGCATGAGTGAATTGCATGCACTGCCTCCATTGTATGCAAATCACCCTCATACATATTCATTGTAGTTATACTGAAAACCTGACTAGCTAGGTGTGTCCCAAGGACTGGGTTCAGAAACTCCGTTCTAATCATAACCAGTGAGAATTTGAACTCATCCAGGAGTTGCTTTTTGAAACATTTTCTTGTTGGAAATTGTGAAGAAAAAGCTAGAAGGACATTATACAGTATAAGGACATTGTCAGTGTACAAGAATATTTTATGAGGCATCCGAATGAAATAAAAACCAGATATACTTGCTGACTTATATTAATTGGGCCAACAGCTCTATCACTACGTTAAATAGGAGTAAAATCAGGGGTATCTCTGCCTAGTCCTATGTATCAAAAAGTGGTTTGAAAGCTGGTATTAACCCATTTGTGAGCTCAGTCAATAAAGCTTTATAAAGTTTGGAGAGTTCTTCCTAACTTTGTATAATTGTTGATACACACATGCCCTTTCTGTATGGAAAAGAGGAAGGAAAACAATATACTGTGTGACACAGCAGACGGCACAGAGCCCATGGAGTTAGGGGAAAGTAAGGAACTTATCTCAGAATCAGCTGGGCAGCAGACAAACTCAGCTCATGTAGAATTAGCTGAGCAGCAAACAAACCCAGCTCATGTAGAATTATCTGAGCAGCAGACAAACTCAGCACATGTAGAATTAGCTGAGCAGCAAACAAACTCAGCACAAGAAAAGCAGAAAGGCATTAGAGTAAAATGTCCTTGCACTAGTCCTGATGTAGCTAGAAGCAGGAAGGCTAATAAGGAACACCTGTTCTCAGAAACCCAGGCAGCATGCAAAGAGAACAAGGATAAAAGCTGCAGGGTAGAACCAGGGAAGGCCAGTAGGGGCAGCGACCTGGGAGGACTAAGCCAGCATCCAGTGAACACACGTCATGCTGGAGGAAACCCACTAAGGGAAGGAAGCAGTAGGTGTGGCAGCAGAGCAGAAAACAGCCAGCACCGTGCCCAGGACCCTGCTAGGATTCCTGGTGGTTGGAGAGCCCAGGAGAGAGCTGCCAGAAGCCCAGATATAAGAGACAGAACCACAGCTAAGAGGTGGGAACCTAGCTCTGCTAAAGAAAAGGCAAGAAGTTCTGTTTGGTTTGAAAGGCAAGGGCGTGGCACCAGAAGTAACTTTGATACTGAAAGTTATACAGTAATTCCACCAGCGTGGAGAAGAAGGGAAAGCCAGAAGGAAGCTTTTAATATACCAGGCATTCAGAGCCCTGGATTTAAAGAGCCCTTTCTAGAAAAGTTAGCCCATGACTCACAGGAGAGTTTTAAGGAAGACAGCAGCTGTAAAGAGTGTGACCCATATGCAATTGTAAGTGACTCTGAGTTAACGCAGTGGGAGAACAGCAGCTATAATTCTGACCCTGTTCCCATGGATTGTACAATTTGTTTATCTGACGATATTGTATCTTTATGTTGAGTGTGTGCAAAGCAACCAGCTGATGGTGCCTGAAGGAAAGATGATATTTTCTGTGCAGCAGTTCTTTTGATTCATATTGTTTGTTGTATCCCAGGAATATCCCCTCAGGGCAGGGAATAAAGCCCTAATATTACTTTTGCCTTACCACTTGACTACAAGACTCTTTTTGTATTGAAGGCAACTTAAATCTTAACACCCTAGGCAGCCACCTAATAGGGTCATAGGAGGTAGCTATCACTCACTATCTCTCACAGCTGTCAACTCTCCTTATAGAGAAAGTGCTGGGCAATAGTCATTTCATTAGGGTGTTCTGCCGATTTTGGCAGTTGTAAGCAGCACTATACAGGTTTTGCTCTATGGCAGGGGTGGGCAATTTCGGCCCTTGTGCACCACAATCCAGCCTGGTTTTCATGATGTCCCTCATGAATATTCATGAGATCTACAGTATTTGCATCCACTGCCTTCCATTGTATGGAAATAGGTACATGATTATTCATTAGCTCTACTAAACGCCAGATCTATCAGGAACAAACCAAATACTATCCTTGACCTAATCCATGACAAGAAGCTTGATATAATATGCATCACCGAGACTTGGCTAGACGACTCAGACCAGGTCATATTAAACCAAGTAACCCCAACAGGATACTCAGTATATAACTGCATTAGACCACAAAAGAGAGGAGGAGGAGTACTAATACTTACCAAAAAGGAATACAGATTCAAAACAATCACCATCACTAACACAATCAAATCTAACACACTCACTATAGCGAACAAGTACCTAACCATCTCCCTCACATACAGACCACCTGGAATCACAACTGAACACCTATCCACAGTAATCTAAACGATATGCACACATAACAGAAGACACAAACCCTTCGTTGCACTAGGAGACTACAATTTAATATCCATACCCACCAGAGAAACCGCAACGTTCTTAAAAGCCATGGAGTCATTAAAATACTGCATTAGTGCCCCAACACACCAGCATGGTACAGCTCCGGACATGGTCTTCATGCCAATGCAACTAGTGGAACAGAACAAGACCACAAAACCAACAATCACGCCAGTCCCCTGGTCAGACCACTATGTAATTGAATTCACCATGACCCTGAATAACCCCGCCCAATGCAAAGAAGATGGAAGAATAACTAGATGGTTCAAAACGTTTAACAGAGATTCATTCATAAACGAAATCACCCCACAACTTCAATAGAAACACAACACCTTGGACCTAAACATAGAAGAATGGAACACAATAATATCCAATGCAGCATCTGCCCCAACCATCAAAGAACCATAAACACGCAAGAGATCCAATGCTCCATGGTACTCACATGAAATCAGAGTTGCAAAGCACACACTCAGAAGACTGGAAAGAAAATGGAGATGAGACAAATCACACAACCTCCTAACCCAATACAGAGACAAACAACGGGAATATAACAATCTAATAAATGAGTGTAAACAGCAACACCATACCAACCTGATCATGAAAGCTACTAATAGACCAAGAGAACTTTTCAGCATTGTCCAAAAGCTCACCAAGGACGACATGCAACAAAGCATCCACCATCTTGACCCACAAAAATATGCAGACTACATGAAGTCAAAAAACACCAACCAAACATGCTCTATTTCACCACAAACAAATGATCACACGATAAAAAAGCAACATCAAACATGGGAGAGCTTCAAAATACCAACAAAGCAGCAAGTAGAAGACATCATATCTGGACTAAACACAACAACTTCACCGTCAGACCCATGTCCAGTGACTTGGATCAAAGCTACAAAAAGCCAGCTCTCTCACCACATACAAAAAATTGTCAAAGATTCACTCCAACAAGGCCGCAACCCCTCAAGCATGCTATGATATGACCAGTACTTAAAAGTAGCAATCTGAGCCCATCCAAACCAAAATCATACCGTCCCATCTCCAGCCTGCCATTCCTTGCTAAAATCGTGGAAAAGGCAGTGCAAAGGCAACTTCAAGACCATATAGATATCAACGCCCCACTGGACATACATCAGCATGGATTTAAGCCCCAACACAGCGTGGAAACACTACTCACCTCCCTCTTTGACAATCTCCTAAGAGGAATGGACAACATAAAAAACGGCTACCTACTAGTGTTCATGGACATCTCGTCGGCCTTCGACACTGTGTCACACACTAAGCTATTGCAATGCTTACAACAGATAGGACTATGCGAGAATACCCTGAAGTGGTTTACATCATACTTGGAAGGGCGAACGCAACAGATCAAATGCGACCAAAAGAAATCACTATTTATTTTATTTTATTTATTTTATTTAACAGTATTTCTAAACCGCCTTATCTTAATAATCAAGGTGGTATCAGAGCAAACAATCGAGTAAAGTGAGTGTGTTATACATGCAGTGAGGGTGAAGTTGAGTGTGTGTTGTATTGTGTGCTGGATTGGTATGAGCTATGTACAGAGTGGGCTATATACAGTGGTGCAAAAAACATATTCCATACATACATTGTTTAGGCGGTATCATGTGCTGTTATACATTTTCTGAGGTTATGTGATGTGTCCATAGTGTTCTATGAACAGCATGGTTTTCAGCTGTTTTCTAAAGTCCTTGAGGTCTGTAGTAGCCCTCAGATCGTCTGGTAGTTTGTTCCATATTGTTGGAGCGGCCATGGAGAGTGCTCTGTCTGTTGTGTCCTTGCGTGTGTGTTTGTATTCACTTGGGGTGCTGACTCGGTTGTGTGTATGTTTTCTTCTGGGACGTGTGCTGGTGTCTGGTTGTATGAGGGTGTGCAGGCTGTTGGCTGATGTGTGCTGTTTTATCTTAAATAGGTTTATGATTGCTTTGTATCTGATGCGTGCACGGATTGGAAGCCAGTGTAAGTCCTTTAAGGTGGGTGTGATGTGCTCCTGTCGTGCAGTTCCTGATATGATTCGTGCTGCAGTGTTTTGTGCCAGTTGGAGTGGTTTGAGGGCTTGTTTCGGTAGTCCAAGGTATATCGGATTGCAGAAGTCCAGTAGTGGGGTTATCAGTGCTTGACAGACGGTACGGAAGTGTTCTGGGGCGAGGAGCGGTTTCAGTCTCCTGATGATTCGCATCTTGTAGTAGGCTTTTTGGATTGTTTTGTTTATGTGTGGCTTGAGATTGAGTTTATTGTCCAGAGTAACTCCGAGGTATCTCACTTCTGATCTTATTGGTATAGTAGTGCTTTGTATCTTTATATTTGGTGGGTGTATGAAGCTTTGGTTCCGAGTGATGATTAAAGCTTCGGTCTTGTTGTAGTTTATTGCGAGGTTGTTGTTTTGACACCAACTCGCCATTTGGGTGAGGCAGTCTGTTATCTTGGAGAAGTCCGGGTTGTCGATTAATATCGGGGTGTATATCATGATGTCGTCTGCATATATTGTGTATTGAATGTTGTTCTCTTTCATGATGTTGCATATTGGTTGGATGTAGATGTTAAATAGGAGTGCTGAGAGTGCGGATCCTTGAGGTACTCCTTGTTGGACGTTTATGGGTCGGGAGGTGTTGTGTCCCAACTTGACCTGTAGTTGTCTTTCGGTTAGGTATGAGTGGAACCATTTCAATGTGATACCGTGTATACCAGTGTTCTTTAGTCTTTCCAGGAGCGTGTTGTGGTCTACTGTGTCGAAGGCTGAGGAGATGTCAATGAAGATCATTATGATTCCATTCCTGGTGTTGTCAATTATTCTTAGGATGCTGTCGAAGAGGTAGATCAGTAGCGTTTCGACTCCATGGTTGGGCCGAAATCCATGTTGGTTGTCATCGAGTGTTTCGTGTTTGTCGATGTGTTCCTGAAGTTGTAGTTGAACCGTTTTTTCGATGATTTTTGCGAGGAAGGGTATGCTGGAGATTGGTCGGTATGCTGCTGGATCTTTTTTGTCGAGAGTTGTTTTCTTTGCGATTGGTCTTACTGAGGCAAGCTTTAGTTGCTTTGGCATGATTCCTTGAGTGAGCGAGTTGTGTACCATTTTATGTATGGTGGGGATGAGGCTGGATTTGGTGGCTTTGACCCATGACACTGGGCACGGGTCTGTAGGAGCAGTGCTTGTATTGATTGTAGAAATGATGTGGGATATCTGTTCTGTTGAGGGTGAGTAGAATGTGCCCCAGGTTCTGGGGTGTACGTCCATCCTGGTGGTCCCACTAGGTGTTGTTCGCTTTGTGGAGTGAAATTTGTTTTTGATGTGGTCGGCAAATTCCTGTGGATCAACTTGTACTTCCCCTTCTGTTTGCTCTTTTGTGAGGATCTTTACTATTTCAAAAAGCTCTCTGGGTTTGTTGATGGAAGTATTTATCATGTTTGTGTGGAATTCCCTCTTTGATTGGTTGATGTGTTCGTTGTATTGTTTTTGCTTTGTTAGGTAAAGATGTTGGTCGGCAGTTGCTTTGTTTTTTCTCCATCTCCGTTCAATCTTCCTGAGCTCCCTCTTTTCCTGTCGTATTTTTGCTGAGTACCATGGTTTGTTTTGTCTCTTGTTGTGGTGTTGTTTCTCGGTCCCGCCGCCAGATGGTTTGGCGGCATTAGCTAAAATGCTGTTCCAGCTGGAAACTTGTTCCTCCAGGTCGTCTGTAGTAATGTTCAAGTGTTGTATTGTGTCTTGTATGAATTCGTCCCTGTCGAAATGCTTGAATCGTCTTTGTGTGTGTGAGATGCTAGCTCTTTCGTTTGTCTGGTCCTCTTGAGATTGCAGCTTTGTCTCGATTAAGTAATGGTCAGACCATGGCACTGGGGTAATGGTGGGTGGCGAAATTAGGTCTCTTGATGTTAGGTAATTGGATGCGAAGATGAGGTCTGGGGATGATCCATGTCTGTGCGTTGGAGCATTGACTATCTGTGTGAATTGAAGTGAGTTCATTGCTTGCAGGAAGGCCTCTGCGTCTTTGGCATTGGTGGACTTGAGGTTGAAGTCTCCAATCAGTAGCGCTGGTTTGTTGTTTGTTGTTATGGCACAGGCTTCTTCGAGTGTGAGGGCTAGTTCGTCGGGTGGAGCTCTGGGTGCTCTGTAGGTTAGGCAGATTGCAATGTTCTTGTTCTTGATGCTAATTGTGTTACATTGCTGTGTATCGGTGAAGCTCAGTGTCTTGAACTTTAGTTTTGTTTTCGCTATTATCAGGACGACTCCTCCACGCTTGTGGGTGCGTGGGCAGTTGTACGCTGAGTAGTTGTCCGGTACTAGTTGGTTGAGTAGTACGTTGTCGGTAGGGTTGAGCCATGTCTCTGTGATGCATATTATGTCGGGCTGGCGCTCTTCTATGTGGTCTACAATAGTGTGTATCTTGTTGCAGACGGATCTGGCATTTATGAGCTCAATCGTTGTTGTCCTTGTTGATGAGGTTGCTGTTACATGTGCTTCCTTTGTGCAGGTGTGGGGGTTTGGCTTGTGTCTGTTTGGTCGCTTTGCCTGGTGAGTTCTGAGTGTCTCTTTGTGTGTGTGCTGTGGTTCTAGATATGGCAATGCAGTTGGAGGGTGCCATGTTGTGTTTGCTTGTGGGTAGTGGAGGTGTGTGGTTGGTGGGAGGAGTTGTGTGACGAGTAGGTAGAGTGGTAGGAAGTATGTGGCGTGCATGTTGTTTTTTTGTGATGTTCTGTTAGGGTAATGTCTGTTTTCTTGAGTCTTCGGCTGTTGTCCGCCTGGGGAGAGCTGAACTTGGTGCGTGAGTCTGTCCCGTGGAGGGAGCCTGTCCCTTGGAGGGAGAGCCGGATCTGCGTAGGGTGTCTTGGTGTGGGAGCCTGTCCCATGGAGGGAGCCTGTCCCGTGGAGGGAGAGCCGGATCTGCGTAGGGTGTCTTGGTGCGGGAGCCTGTCCCGTGGAGGGAGAGCCGGATCTGCGTAGGGTGCCTTGGTGCGGGAGCCTGTCCCGTGGAGGGAGAGCCGGATCTGCGTAGGGTGCCTTGGTGCGGGAGCCTGTCCCGTGGAGGGAGAGCCGGATCTGCGTAGGGTGCCACATTCCACATCACGCAGGGAATACCACAGGGCTCAGCCCTATCCTCAATGCTCTTTAACATCTACATACAACCCATATGCAACATCATCAAGCACCACAAACTACACTATCACATTTATCCTGACGACATCATGGTGTACGCTCCAATCAACCTACTAGCACTAAACACCAAAAAATAACAAAATGCCTCGAAGACATGAATGACTGGCTCATAGCCAACAACTTAACAGTCAACTACGATAAAACTGAGGCAATGTTTGTCACCAGGAACCCCACCTTCATACCTCCACAAACTATCAGCATCCTAGACAAACACATAGTAGTCAAAGAAGAAGTTAAGTATCTGGGCATCACACTAGCTCTGAACCTAAAATCCCACATCACTATGACCGCAAACAAGGCATATCGTCGATTGAAAACAATCGGACAAATCAAACCAATGCTCTGTCAAGACCGCTTCCGCACAGTATGCCAAGCACTCATTACACCACTGCTTGATTATGGAAACTCACTATATCAAGGCCTTCCTCAGCAGACACTCCACCTACTACAGATGGTACAAAACACCACAGCACACATTACAGACACTCCAAGGACAGAGCACGTCACTCCCGTCCTACAACAACTACACTGGCTCCCAATGGTGGCAAGAGCTAAATACAAAACAATCATGATCATCTTCAAAATCATTCACCATATCTCAGCAGACGTACTCCAAAACGTTATAACAAGGGACATCAGCAATAGACCAAGAAGAACCAATAATGACAACATGATTGGCACACCTGCAGGCTATCAAAAAACAAAACAAACAACTTCAAAGAGAGCACCATCACTACTGGCATCCACACTATGGAACTCCCTCCCAATCAGCCTGAGGGCATTAGATGAACTCACAGACTTCCGCAAAGACCTTAAAACATTTTTATTTATAGAAACCAATGAGCATTCAGGTAACATCCCCTACCCAAGCAGAAATACCACTACCACCACTAACTAACTGCACACCCACCCTATCCACACACACAAGCCTATCATACCACGTTATTAAATACCTTCATGTTAAATGTTACCTCAATTGTAATGTCTAAATGCTGTTAAGTAACTGTACTGTCTAAATGTTTATACGCACCCTAATGTTAAATGTAAGCCTCCAATCGTGATGTGACGTGACCACCTTGATTGAAGGAAAAGGTGGCATACAAATCTGTCTAAATAAATAAATAAATTAGGGACATCATGAAAACCAGGCTGGATTGTGGTGCACGAGGGCCAGAATTGCCCACCCCTGCTCTACGGGATATAACTTCCCACTAGTTAGAAGCTAGACTTCCCAGAAATGCGATTGCTGAATTTACAGAAAGATGAATCTTTTTAAATTGATCAAAATCATTTGTGTTTCTATGTGTGATCTTCACAGAAATAGTTTATAGTTTATTCCTTGTCTTAATATAGCACCTTTTTTGGTTCATTAAAGCAGTTTACATTAAAAACATAAAGTCAGAAATTAAATACAATAAAAACAGAACATGTAGATAAAAACAGGCAAGTATTGAGAGGGAAGGAGGGGAAACATGCAGGACCCAAAAGGCAGGCAGAGCTCCGGAGTCTCAATGTGTGGATGAGACAATGTTGCAAGGATGAGGGTTTTGGATTTGATAGGAACTGGGGAACATTCTGGGGAAAGGAGGGGCTCTTCTGAAGGCATGGGCTTCAGCTTAACTGGGATGGAACCAGGTTGCTGGCATTAACCTTTAAAAAGAAGATAGAGCAGCTTTTAAACTAGATAATAGGGGAGAACTGACCGTCGCCCAAGAGCACATGGTTCAGGACAATGTATCCTTGAAGGATACTACCAAAAGAATGAAGTTAGGGCATATCAGCAGAGAGGTTCCAAGAAAGGCAAAAGTAGTCCAAATGCCCTTGAATATGGAGCAGACAGCTTAAAGATTCCAAATTGCCCCTGCCTACCGATAACCAGATTAATATGAATAAAATACAGTCTCTAAAATGCTTGTATGCAAATGCTAGAAGTCTAAAAATAAGATGGGAGAGTTAGAAATATATAGCACTAAATGAGAGGTTAACAGCAACACCATACAAATCTCATTATGAGAGCAGCCAACAAGCCAAGAGAACGCTTTAGCATTGTAAAAGAACTTACTAAAGATAGCAATGGGCACAGCACCCACTATATCGATCCTCAACAGTACGCAGACTACCTAATGGAAAAAAATACTGGCAAAGCCCCACATAGTGATAAGGTGACACTCAGTCAAAACTGGACCAAAAACCAGCAAACCTGGAAAGATTTCTCTATGCCAACAGTAAAGAACATAGAAGACATTGTGAATGCCCTAAACACAACCACGTCTCCATCAGATCCATGCCCAGTGAAGTGGATCAAAAATTCCAAGGAACAGCTATCCAAACACATCCACAAAATCGTAACAGATTCGTTACAGCAAGGACACATGCCACAGGCGCTTAAACAAGCCATGATATGCCCAATCTTCAAAGGCGCAAGGCTGAACCCCACGAACCCAAAATCTTACTGCCCCATATCCAGCCTACCCTTCATATCAAAGGTTATCAAAAAGGTAGCAGAGGGGCAACTTCAGGACTACATTGATCTCCAAGCCCATTAGACCCGCAGCAGCATGGCTTCAAACCACAGCACAACATGGAAACACTACTCACATCCCTTTTTGACAACCTGCTAAAGGGAATAGACAATATAGAAAATGGATTATTGCTAGTATTCATAGATATTTCAGCGGCATTCGACACAGTCTCTCACACAATAATGTTAAACCGACTACAAGCAATTGGGCTATGCAGCAATACAATAAAATGATTCACATCTTATCTAAGCAACAGAACACAGCAGGTTAAGTGTACCCATGGAAAATCATCACAGTTCCCTATCAACCAAGGAATACCACAAGGATCAGCACTCTCATCCATCTTATTCAACATCTACATCCAACCGATCTGCGACATTATCAAGCACCACATGCTGCAATATTACATCTATGCCGACGACATCATGGTGTACGCCCCAATAGACACACTAAACCCGGAAATGGCCCCCATGACTCACTGCCTCAAAGACATGAACAACTGTCTCACTGAAAACAACCTGAAAATCAACTTCGACAAAACGGAAGCAATGATCATAACCAGGAATCCCAACTTTGATCCACCTACATCCATCAGCATCCTCAACCGATCAATACCAACAAAGGATGAGGTGAAATACTTAGGTGTCACCCTGGACAGTAAATTAAATCTACAAATGCATATAAGCAAAACCACAGCAAAAGCATACAACAGAATGAAGCTCATTCGGACACTCAAACCAATCCTCAGCCAGGACCATTTCCGCACTGTCTGCCAAGCAGTCATCACCCCAAATATTCCAAGGACTTCCAAGCAGGCCACCCATCCACTCCAGCTAGTGCAGAACACTGCAGCCAGAATCATAACCTGCACAGCCAAACACAAACACATTACGCCTGTACTTCAGCAACTACACTGGCTACCGATACCTGAACAGGCAAAATACAAAACAATAATGAACATATTCAAGATCATATACCTGTGCACGGCAGAAGTCCTTCACACTTTAATAACCAAGGACACAAGCAACAGACCTAGGAGAACCAACATCAACAATAAACTCCACATACCCGCTGGATTTCACCAAACAAGGCAAGCGACCTCCAACAGAGCCATATCCCTCTCAGCACCAGCACTCTGGAACTCCCTCCCAGATGGACTGCGGTCAACAAAGGTCCTCAAGGACTTCCGTAGTCCAGTATTTATGGAATGCTATGACCACACTTCCTGCATACCCCTCCACTAGCAGGAAGATACAATGACACCAACCAGAAAGCTACAACACACAGAACCAATATCCATGATAACACAACAATAATCTACCACATTCTACCACTAAACTATATGTATGTCCTGTCACCCCTGTTAATGTTATTCCAACCTGTGTAAACACCACTTTGATTGAAGGACAAAGTGGTATACGCATCTGGACAAATAAATAAATAGATAAATAGATATGATTGGTATCTCAGAGACATGGTGGAAGGAGGACAGCCAGTGGGACACTGTGATACCTGGGTACAAACTATAATGCAATGATAGAAATGAACAAACTGATGGAGGGGTTGCGCTCTATGTTAGAGAGGGCATTGCGTCACAAAGGATTAAAGTTTTGCAGGAAACAAAATTTGCTGTAGACTCTCTGTGAATTGAAGTTCCATGTAAAAAGGGGAAGGTGATGGCAGTGGGGTGTACTATTGACTGCCAGGCCAGAATGAACAAATAGATGATGAAATCCTCAAATAAATAGGGGAAGCTAACAAAAGTTACAGCACAGTAATAATAATGGATGATTTCAATAACCCCGGTATTGACTGATTCAGTGTCATGACAGGACATGCTAGGGAGATAAAGTTTCTAGATGTAATAAATGACTGCTTCTTGGAGCAGCTGGTTCATGAACCGACCAGAGGGGAAGCCATTTTGGACCTAGTCCTTAGTGGAACACAGATCTGGTGCAAGAGGTAAGGGTGTCGGGGCCACTTGGCAATAATGATCATAGCATGATCATGTTTGATTTAATTAATGGAGGGATGGTAAGGAAATCCACAGTTCTACCTTTTAACTTTCGAAAGGGAGACTATGATAAAATGAGGAAAATAGTTAAGAAGAAGCTAAGAGGAGCAGTTGCAAAAAGGTTAAAGACTTACATCAAGCTTGGGTGTTGTTTAAAAATGCTATTTTGGAAGCCAAGACCTGCTGTATTCCATGCTTTAAGGAAAGTGGAAGGAACTCCAAAAAACTGCCAGCATGGTTTAAAGGTGGAGTCAGAGAGGCTGTTGTTGCCAAAAAAGCATCTTTCAGGAAATGGAAAAAAAGAGCCATATGACGAAAACTGGAAAAAGCACAAGCATTGGCAAATTAAATGCAAGGCATTGATGTGGCAGGCAAAGAGAGAATTTGAGAAGAAGCTTGCTGTGGAAGCAAAAATGCGTAATAAAGACTTTTTCATAAGAACATAAGAACATAAGATATGCCATACTGGGTCAGATCAAGGTCCATCAAGCCCAGTATTCGGTTTCCAACAGTGGCCAATCTAGGTCATACGTACCTAGCAGTTTCCCCAAGGGACACAGGTTCCACAATGCTTGTATTGGTTCAAGCATTGATATCCTGGGTCCCTTCTTAATAATGGTTTATGGACCTTTCCTCCAGGAACTTGTCCAAACCTTTTTTAAACCCAGCTACACTAACAGCCTTTACTACATCCTCCGGTAACAAATTCCAGAGTTTGATTACACGTTGAGTGAAAAAATATTCTCTTTTATTAGTCTTAAATAGTTTACCCTGTAGCTTCATTGCATGTCCCCTAGTCTTTCTATATTCTGATAACGTAAACAATCGATCTACGTTTACCCGTTCCACTCCGTTCATTAATTTATAGACTTCTATCATATCTCCCCTCAGCCGTCTCTTTTCCAGGTTAAAGAGCCCCAACCTTTTTAGCCTTTCTTCATAGGAGTATCCTTCCATCCCCTTTACCATTTTGGTGGCTCTTCTCTGAACCTTTTCTAAAATCGCTATATCCTTTTTAAGATACGGCGACCAGAATTGCACACAATATTCAAGGAGTGGTCTCACCATGGAACGATATAGAGGCATTATAATATCCTTTGTTTTATTTTCCATTCCTTTCCTTATCATACCTAGCATTCTATTTGCTCTCTTGGCCGCTGCTGCACACTGGGCCGAGGGTTTTAACATGGTATCCACAATAACGCCTAAATCTTTTTCCTGGGTGGTGGTTCCTAATGTGGAACCTTGCATCGTGTAACCATAGTTTGGGTTGTTCTTCCCTGGGTGCATAACCTTGCACTTGTCCACATTAAATTTCATCTGCCATTTTGATGCCCAGTCTTCCAATTTATCAAGATCCTCTTGCAATTTTCCACAATCCTCTTGGGTTTTAACAACTTTAAATAGTTTTGTGTCATCTGCAAATTTGATAACCTCACTCGTTATTCCACTTTCCAGGTCATTTATGAATATGTCAAAAAGCAGCGGACCCAGCACAGATCCCTGGGGTACACCACTATTCACCTTTCTCCATTGGGAAAATTGGCCATTTAGCCCTACCCTCTGCTTTCTATCTTTTAACCAGTTCCTGATCCACAATAGTACACTGCCTCCTATCCCATGACTCTTTAGTTTTGCCAAAAGTCTCTGATGAGGGACCTTGTCAAAGGCTTTCTGAAAGTCCAGATACACAATATCAACCGACTCACCTTTGTCCACCTGATTATTCACTCCTTCAAAAAAACATAACAGATTAGTAATACAAGATCTTCCTTGTCTAAAGCCATGTTGGCTGTCTCCCATTAGGTCATGACTATCTACATGCTGAGTAATTTTATTCTTTATGATGGTTTCTACCATTTTTCCCGGTACTGATGTCACTGGTCTGTAGTTTCCCGGATCACCCCTGGAACCCTTTTTAAAAATTGGTGTTACATTGGCGATCCTCCAATCTTCAGGTATTAGAGATGATTTTAATGATAGATCACAGATTACTAATAGCAGGTCTGCAATCTCGTATTTCAGTTCTTTCAACACCCTTGGATGTATACCATCCGGCCCTGGTGATTTGCTACTCTTCAGTTTATTCATAGCAAAATCCTGTGAGCGAGTCAGTTGATGATAGAGGGGTAAAAGGGGCACTAAGAGGGAACAAGGCCATAGCGGAGAGACTAAATTAATTCTTTACTTCGGTCTTTACTAAGGAAGATGTAGGGATGTTACCCATGACTGTGTAATAGCTATGAGGTATGTGTTCCCTCCCTTTTGAGTGGATAGTATTTCAGACGCTTTAGAAACTGTTCCATATCCAATCATAAGTTTGCAATACATATTCAGTTTTTTATAGAAGTTTTTTATAGATGTTTTTTATAGATTAAGTTTTTTAAGTTTTCATTCATCTTTTATATGTTAATGTAATTTAACCGTTATGTTACACATTGTATATTATATTGCATTTCAGTGTGCTTTTTACACATTTGGTTTCTTCTGTCATTATTCACACTTGCAATTTTACTGCTTTTCAGATTGGGAAGAGTGATTGCTCCACCACATAGCCGTGTTCCTTACACCTCCTATGTGGTTTTCTGGTAACCTTTTATTTAACAACAAAGTTTTTATAATGTTATAATTACTTTTTGGTTTTAGTCCTTTGCTTACTTTATGTATGTTTGTTTTTTAGACCCCTGACCAAGGCTTCGGCCAAAACTTGTTAAGTTGGGTCCTTAATAAAGAATTTTACCTAACACCTGGTAGGCTGTGGTCATTACTTCTGCTGTTTTCCTTTGGGATGTTACCCATGACTGAAGTGGTATTTAAAGGTTATACTGCAGAGGAATTGAAAGAAATATCGATACACCAGGAAGATTTATTACAACTATTTGATAAACTAAAGAGTAGCAAATCACTTGGACCGGATGGTATACATCCAGGGGTGTTGAAAGAACTGAAATATGAGATTGCAGACCTAATCTGTGAACTATCATTAAAATCATCTGTAATACCTGAAGATTGGAGGATGGCCAATGTAACGCCAATTTTTAAAAAGGATTCCAGGGGTGATCTGGGAAACCACAGACTGGTGAGCCTGGCGTCAGTACTGGGAATAATGGTAGAAACCATCATAAAGAACAAAATTACTTAACATGTACATATTCATGGATTAATAGGAGACAGCCAACATGGCTTTAGAAGAAACTTGCAAGAACTGTAATGAAATACAATGCAGTCAGCGAACGCTTAATCTCTATTCGTCTACAAGGAATGCCTATCAACACAACTATAATTCAAGTATATGCCCCAACAACAGGTGCAGAAGAGAATGAAATTGAAGAGTTCTATGAAGAAGTACAAGCCAAAATTGACAGAACATGCAAACAGGATATCCTGATAGTCATGGGTGACTGGAACGCAAAAGTTGGCAACAAAGAAGTAGGCAAAGTGGTTGGAAAATATGGACTTGGCAACATAAATGAAGCTGGAGAAAGACTGATAGAATTCTGCAAGACCAACGATCTATTCATCTCAAACACCTTCTTCCAGCAACACAAGTGGCGACTATACACATGGACTTCACCCAATGGATTGTATAAAAATCAAATTGACTACATCTGTGGAAGTCAACAATGGAAAAGCTCTGTAACATCAACAAAGACAAAACCTGGAGCTGACTGTGGTACAGATCATCAACTACTAGTATGCAAACTCAAGCTAAAGTTGAAAAAAGAGCAAACCACTCATGAATGCAGCAAAATATGACCTTGAGAATATACCACTGGAATTTAAAGACTGCCTGCAAAATTAATTTGCTGCTTTAGATACAAATGACAGAGCTCCAGAAGAGCTATGGAATAACATCAAGAAGGTTGTGTTGGAAGAAAGTGAGAAGCCTATACAAAGGGTGAAAAAGCAAAAACGGCCAAAATGGATGACGGAAGAAACTTTGAAAATTGCCCAGAAACGCAGAGAAGCTAAAGCCAGAGGAGAAAGAAAGACAATCGCAGAACTCAGAGATTTCCAATGTGCAGCAAGACAGGACAAGGAATCTAATTAACCAAATAACCATGTATATAGTAGCCATGTATATAGTTTTTTGTCTATAGTTACCCGGTTTTTCACCAAGTTTATGTACCTTGTTCTATGTAAAAAACCAATGCTGCTTGTACCATTGTGTTTATATTTGTTCATATGTAAACCGCACTGAATTAAGAGCGCGGTATATAAGAGAAATAAATAAATAAATAAATAATAAATAAAAGTACTACAATGACGCATGCAAGGAAATAGAAGCAGAAACTATTAGAGGAAGAACAAGATCGGCTTTCCTAAAGCTACGAGAGTTAAAGAGAAAGTTCCAGCCTCGAATTGGAATGTTACAAGATGCTCAAGGTTCTATGTTGAATGATGCTGAGAAGATCAAGAAAAGGTGGAAGGACTATACAGAGATTTTATATGATAAAGATCAAGTGGACCAACAGCCGTTTCAACCTGTACCTTATGATCAGGAACCATTGGTGATGAAAGAAGAAGTTGAAGCAGCATTGAAAGCCTTATCAAAGAACAAAGCACCAGGCATTGATAGCATTCCCATAGAAGTAATGCAGCAATCTGATGCAGCTGTTACTGTACTTAACAAGGCTCTGCCAAGAAATATGGAAGACTACATCATGGCCAACTGACTGGAAAAGATCTGTGTTTATACTAATACTAAAGAAAGGTGATCCAACTGACTGTGGAAATTATCGCACAATCACTCTGATCCCACATGCCAGCAAGATTCTACTGAAGATTAATCAAAAGAGACCTCAACCATACCTGGAACAAGAACTACCTGAAGTGCAAACAGGGTTCAGGAAAGGGCGAGGAATGAGAGACATCATTGCGGATGTGAGATCGATCCTTGAAAAGACTAAAGAATACCAAAAGGATATCTATTTGTGCTTTATCGACTATAGCAAGGCTTTTGACTGTGTAAACCATGAGAAACTCTGGGCCACATTAAGAAGCATGGGTATACCAGAACACCTGATCGTTCTCTTGCGCAATTTGTACATTGATCAAGAAGCAACAGTTCGAACGGAACAAGGAGAAACAGAATGGTTTAAAATAAGCAAAGGTGTAAGACAAGGCTGCATACTTTCCCCCCTACCTGTTTAATTTATATGCAGAACAAATCATCAGAGAAGCAGGATTGTATGAAGACAACAGAGGTGTGAAGATTGGTGGAAGACTCATCAACAACCTTCGCTATGCTGATGATACCACATTACTGGCTATACGTGAAGATGATCTGAAACATTTGCTTCTCACAATCAAAGAACATAGTCTCAAAATGGGCCTGCACCTTAATGTAAAGAAGACAAAGACCATGACAGCTGGCATAATCAACAGGTTCATCGTTGAAGGAGAAGAAATTGAAATCGTGAACAACTTTAACCTATTTGGATCAACTATCAATAAAGAAGCAACAAGCAGTCAAGAAATCAGACGACGCATTGCTCTTGGCAGAATCGCTATGAAAGACCTAGATAAGATTCTCAAGAGCAGAGATGTCACTCTCCATACAAAGATTTGACTTGTTCAAGCCATGGTATTTTCAATAACATCATATGGATGTGAAAGCTGGACAGTGAAAAAGATAGACAGGAAGAAAATTGATGCCTTTGAATTATGGTGCTGGCGGCGAATACTGTGTATACGATGGACTGCCCGAAGAACAAACCAGTCGGTACTAGAGGAGATCAAACCTAAGATTTCTTTAGAAGCTCAGATGACAAGACTTCGACTTTCATACTTTGGACACATCATGCGAAGAGAGAGAGATCATTAGAGAAAGACATCATGCTTGGTAAGTCAGAAGGTCAACGCAAAAGAGGAAGGCCAGCAATGAGATGGATCAATACAGTAACAGCAGCTACGGGTACCAGTCTGTCAACAATGAGCCTCCTGACTGAAGACCGAACACAATTTAGGATAGCTATCCAGAGGATCACCATAAGTCGACTTCGACTCGACGGCACTTAACAACAACGGGACATGCAATAAGCTACAGGGTATTCTATTTAACTCTGGAATTTGTTACTGGAGGATGTAGTAAAAGCTGTTAATGTAGTTGGGTCTAAAAAAAGATTTGGACAAGTTCCTGGAGGAAAGATTTATAAACCATTATTAAGGAGGGACCCAGGATATCACTGCTTGACCCAATACAAGCATTGTGGAACCTGTGTCTTTTGGGGAAACTGCTAGGTACGTATAACCTAAATTGGCCACTATTTGAAACAGGATACTGGGCTTAATGGACCTTGGTCTAACCCAGTATGGCATAACTTACATTCTTATGTTCATCTCATGGTGCTGCCCCCTAATGTCCTTACACAAGGGGGCAGCACCATGTAAAAGGTGTCATTTTTGTTAGTACAAGCAAAGAGACTAAGAGCAGTGCTCTCTACTCCTGGTCTCTTTGTACTAACAAAAAACTGGCACCGATCTTATGGTGCTTCCCCTGGAGACACTAGGGGTCCGCACCGTGAGATCAGCATTATTGTTGTTATTACAAGCAACGAGGTTAGAAGCTGAGAGGACCACTCATGGCCTCTGCACTTGTACTAGCAAAATGGTGCCTTTCTTGTGGTGCTGTGTCCTAGGAGACACATAGGGAGGAGTGGCCTAGTGGTTGGGGCAAGGTACCACAGGCCAGAAGGTCAGTGGTTCAAATCCCACTAGAGGACAGCAACCTTGGGCCAGGAGGACTGGGGTTTCTAGACCCACAGGTGCTCCTTGTGGTCTTGGGCAAGCCACTTAACCCTCCATTGCCCATGTTCCCTGTAAGTATTAGTGTATGTGTCTCATATCCCCTCATGTTAAATGTATCCCCCAACCGCTTTGACCCAGTGAAAAGCGGGATATAAATGCAGCTAAATAAATAAATAAAATAAATAAATGTTTGCTAGTGACAAGGGCAGGGGCGGGGAGGACTGCTCCTGCTCCTATGCTTACTACATCGCCAGAGATTGAAGGTAAGGGGTTGGGGGTGAGTGGGTGGGTGGGGGCAAGAGGGGACCCCTTAGACCAACTGGCTAGCTGGGCTTTAATTTTTGTAGAGGATTGGGAGAGGAGCCAACTGATTTTGGATGTAGATTAAAGGTGGAGTGGGAGCGATGGTCCGACTAGTTAATGCTATAATAAAGAAATATATGATTGGCTTCTTTGAAAACACCATACAGGGGGTTATTTTAGAAGCCTTATTCATGCTTTGGATGTCTGAAAATGGATATAAAGATGTCCGAGGCACAGAGATGTCTCCAGAGGTATTTTAGAAGCTGGGTCTGAGGATGTCCAAGTCTAAATGGTGGAGTTGTGACTGGGGTGTTTCCAAGAACCTGGACATCACTCCCTGATCTCAGAAACATCCCGGATGTCCAGAGTCCTATCTACAGGTACAAATAGGTAGCAGGAAATGCTTGTTTTGTCCATAAAACCTCCAGAGAGTTTAGAGAAGATGGCGGCACTTCACCATCCCCAATATGCTGCACAATCACAATGACAGCAGCAGTGGGATTTGAACCGTGGCTTCCCCGTCCCAGCCCACTAACCATTAGGGTATTCCTAGACATCCACAGTCCCTGCAGACGTCCACATTTGTAAAAGCTTGTCTGAGCATAGATGTGCCTGCTTTTTTTTCCCAAATGTTCCAGCTTGGACATCCCAGATTGCACTTGGACGTTATTTGTAAAATGCCACTTATAGTGACAGCAAGATTGAGTTATACTGCCCATTCTCACTATCCCCTGCATTCTCACAGCCCCAGCTCTAATTTTGGCTTCACTCTTGTCCTTCAGCACCCAGAATCCTCTGAGCTTGACGCATGCCCTCCTGATGTCCGCCATTGCCGCCACCATCTTTGCTAAAAGGCTACTGTGAGTTCAATGAAACTGAACAGGATTTTTCTCATAAAATGTATTTATTTGCTTTTATATACCGCTTTATCTAGAACATCAAACTTATTAACTCAGATAACATGGATAATGGTGAATAAAATAATCATTTGGCTGTTACTGAATCTGTGCTGTGCTTTAGCATTTTGAGTTCAGTTAGGTTTGAATATGCTGTGTTTCAAATCCAAAGTGCTCCCTAAAGAGCAACAGCAAATGAGGGAAATAATAAACCTCACGTTTAGAAAGATAGGAGTCTGTGCATACAATTCTAGGGTGTTGTTTAAGGATGAAAACATTTTCAGTTGCTGCACATTTAATCAAAACAAGTCAAGGGCTTCTGCAATTTATTATAAAGCCAGAAAGGCACCTGGTACCTTATAAAATCCAGCCAGCTGTTAACAGCAATTTATTATAATCAAACATGATTTCTGTTGATGTGCTGGCGGAATCCTGAAAATTAGCTAAGCCTGATAAAATGTTGGCAAATTTAGGAGCACAAATTTCAGGTATGCTTAAAGTGGCTAATTTTATATCAGCGTATCTGTGTGAAAAGTCCAGAAATGTGTCTGTTCTATAAAGGCATAAACACCACTCAAACTCAAGCACCCTAGGAAAGACTATTAAATGCTAATAGATAAATACACAGTACTATATCACACTATTATTCCCTAAAAACATATGGAAAATGGACTTGTCAGACCAAGGCATCTAAGCCAGTTCTTTGTGTCACGCTGTAGCTATGTCATCACTCATCAGTCCCACAAACCAATTCACTAATATTTTTTGCTCTCTTTAAAGAGACCACATAAAATCAACAGTTTCCAAAGTTCATCTTAGGATAGTAAATCCATCTTGAACACTGCACTTCTGCTTTGGTATAGCACTTACACCTTAATTCTTGAACAAACAAGCAGCTATCGTTAATAAAAGATTTTTGCACAATGCATGTTCAAGACTATGTAGAAAGCTGAAACTTTCTGAAACACCATATGTTGCCGTTAATATAAAAGCCACCTTCACAATAATTATTGCAACAGGAAACAACATAAGCACTGGCAAGTTAGATGCAAGGCATTGATAAGGCAGTCAACAAGAGAATTTGAAAAAAAGCTTTCAGTGGAAGCAAAAATGCATACTAAAATGTTTTCAAGTACATTTGTAGCAAAAAACTTGTGAGAGAGTCAGTTGGACCACTGGATGATAGAGGGGTAAAAAGGGCGCTAAAGTTAGGACAAGGCCATAGTGGAGAGACTCAATGAATTCTTTGCTTCGGTCTTTACTGAAGAAGATGTAGGGAAGTTGCCCATGCCTGAAATGGTATTTAAAGGTGCATTGGAAGATGCATTGGAAGAATTGAAAGAAATATTGATAAAATGAAGAGTAGCAAATTATCTGGACTGCATGATATACATCCAAGGGTGCTGAAAGAACTGAAATATGAGATTGCAGACCTACTATTAGTAATCTGTGAACTATCATTAAAATCCAGTGAGTCTGATGCCAGTACTGGGCAAAATGGTAGAAACCATTATAAAGGATAAAATTACTGAACATGTAGATAGTCACAATTTAATGAGAGAAAGCCAACATGGTTTTAGCCAAGGAAAGTTTTGATCTATTATATTATTTTGAGGGTATAAATAAGACAAAGGTGAGCCAGTCAATATAGTTTATCTGGATTTTCAGAAAGCTTTTGACAAGGTCCCTCATGAGAGACTCTTGGTGAAGTTAAAAAGTTATGGGATAGGAAACAATGTACTATTGTGGACCAGGAACTGCTTAAAAGATAGAAAGCAGAGAGTATGGTTAAATGGCCAATTTTCTCAATGGAGAAAGGTGAATAGTGGAGCACCCTAGGGATCTGTGCTGGGCCCACTGCTTTTTAACATATTCATAAATGACCTGGAAATGGGAATAACGAGTGAGGTGATGAAATTTGCAGATGACACAAAATTATTCAAAGTTCTTAAAACACAAGAGGACCTTGATAAACTGGAAGACTGGATGTCCAAATGACAGATGAAATTTAATGTGGACAAGTGCAAAATTATACACTTAGATCCCATTCCAGAACATGCACATCTGGTCCACAGGCATGTCCAAATCAAAAATGGGCCTGATTTAAACCTGATTCTGCAACGCTGGGATTAGACGCACCCACGGATTCAGAATCGGGGACATAGATGTTTTTGGCATGGCATGGGCAAAACACTATGAAGTATGAGACACGGCTGTATAGAGCAAACGACTTTGTATGTCCCGGCGCTGACCATATTCTGAAAAGATGAATGTTTTCAATCCTGCCCATCTCTGCTATATAACTGTGAACAGCCACGTCTCCCTGTAAAACGTGTATCTCCTAAGCTGCTCCTCTCACTGACAGCATTGTGCTGATGCCAACTACACATGAATACTGATGATACATAAATGTTGATGCAAATTAAACTACATATAGCAGTCTGTTGCATGCCCAGAATACTGCAGAGTAATCTCAATGCACTCAAAGACAGTATAAAAGCAAGTAGAAAGTGATATGTTTGTCATGACATACCTTGCATCACAACATACATGGTAGTAGAACAATTTAGTTATTCTTGCATTGGTCATCACTAAAAACAGCCTGTACAATGCTAAGTATGGACCAGAAAAAATCAGAAGAGGTTCTCCATAGCGAAATGTCAAAACATATCTCTGTCACTAATAACGGACCCTCAGAATTGGAGCATTCAACAGTGCAAACAGCACTAAGACATACCCAAAGGCACCATCATTGCTATCTACAAATGTGCACATTTCTAGAGACCAATGATGGTGCTTCTGGGCATGTCTTAGTACTGTTTGATAGAGTGGCATCCAGAGCTGCTGTTATTATATTGATCCATCTCATTGATGGCCTTCCTCTTTTGTGTTAGCCTTCAATCTTGACAAGCATGATGTCTTTTTCTAATGATCTCTCTCTTCGCATGATGTGACTTCATGGCTCTGGGACAGAGGGTGAAGCAGGTAGGTGCACAGGTGGTGTTCTCTTCAATCCTCCCTGTTGAGGGTAAAGGCCAAGGCAGAGAGGCTCGCATCCTGGAGATTAATGCATGGCTGTGTGGATGGTGTCTTCGAGAGCGTTTTGGTTTCCTAGACCATGGGATGCTGTTCCAAGGGTTGCAGAGCAGAGATGGCATCCATCTGTCCAAGAAAGGTCAACACATCTTTGGTAGTAGACTGGCTAATCTACTGAAGAGGGCTTTAAACTAGATTCGTTGGGGATGGGTGAAGAAAGCCCCCAGGTAAGTGAAAGCCCCCAGGTAAGTGATACATTAAATACCTTTATGGAAATGGGTAACAGGGGTAACATATGGAAAGCAGTGTGTATTAATGTCCGTAGCATGGGAAATAAGATCTCTGAAGTTGAAGCTTTGGTGGGAGTGGCTGACTTAGATTTAGTGGCAGTTACAGAAACATGGTTCACAGAAAACCATGGCTGGGATGTAACTATACCTGGCTATACTTTATTCAGAAAGGACAGGGTAGGAAGAAGGGGAGGAGGAGTAGCACTATATGTAAAAACTACTATTAAAGCTTTGGAATTACAGAGCTTAAAAGGGAGAGAGGAGGCATTGTGGGTTAAACTAGAAAGAGGGAAAGAGAAATCTATTTGCATTGGTGTGATATACAGACCTCCCTCACAAGAGGAAGAGGTAGACAGAGAGTTAATTGAAGACATACGCAGCATTGCTAGGAAAGGGGAAGTGCTACTGCTAGGAGATTTCAATATGCCAGATGTTGATTGGCACATTCCTGCTGCAGTATCATCTAGGAGTAAGGAGATCCTGGATTCTCTACAGGGAGAACTATTCAGGCAATTGGTAACAGACCCCACACGTGAAGGGGCCATACTGGACTTGGTGCTTACCAATGGTGAAAGTGTTTCTGATGTTGTAGTGGGAGATCATTTTGCATCCAGTGATCACCAGATGGTGTGGTTCAGTATTAGGACTAGGGCTGTTAGAATCCATTCCAAGGTGAAGATCTTAGACTTTAGGAAGACTAACTTTGCGAAGATGGGCCAATACCTCAGGGAGTCGTTAGTGGGATGGGAACAGCTGGGGGATGTAGAACAACAGTGGGCAAAACTGAAAGGGGGTATTTTAAAGGCAACCAACCTTTTTGTTAAAATGGTAAATAAAGGCAAAAGGAAAAGGAGACCGCTATGGTTTTCGAAGGAAGTAGCTGAAAAAGTGAAGAAAAAGAGGGAGGCCTTCATGAAATACAAGAGATCACAGAGAAAGGAAGACAGGCATCTGTATTTGGAAAAACTTAGAGAAGCTAGCAAAGTAGTCAAGAAGGCAAAGATTCAAAAGGAGGAGGAAATAGCCAATGCAATAAAATGGGGAGATAAGACATTTTTCAGATATATTAGTGAGAAGAGGAAGGGCAAAAGTGGTATTGTCAGACTCAAGGGTACAGGGGGGGAATATGTAGAAGCTGATAAGGATAAAGCGGAATTGCTTAACAAATATATTTGTTCTGTGTTCACAGATGAAGAACCAGGAGCAGGACCTCAGAAAACACCCACAAATAAGAACAGAAGCGAGGGACATCTTGAACAATTTTCAGAAGACTGTGTTCGTGAGAAACTAGCTCAACTTAAAGTAGACAAAGCGATGGGACCGGATGGGATACATCCTAGAATACTGAGGGAACTTGGGGACGTTCTAGCAACTCCACTGACTGACCTTTTCAATGCCTCGTTGGAGTCGGGAGTGGTGCCAAAGGACTGGAGAGAGGCTCATGTGGTGCCTTTACACAAAAGCGGAAGTAAGGATGTGGTTGAAAACTACAGGCCGGTTAGTTTAACTTCGGTGGTGAGTAAATTAATGGAAACGCTGTTGAAAGAGAAAATAGTGAGGTTTCTGGAGTCCAGCGGATTACAGGATCCGAGGCAGCATGGATTCACCAGAGGCAGGTCTTGTCAGACAAATCTGATTGATTTCTTTGACTGGGTGACCAGGGAGTTGGACCGAGGGAGAGCTCTAGATGTGGTGTATTTAGATTTCAGTAAAGCCTTTGACACTGTTCCTCACAGGCGACTTATAAACAAACTGAGCACCCTAGGGATGGACCCTAAAGTTACTGCTTGGGTTAGAAATTGGTTGGGTGGGAGGCGACAAAGAGTACAAGTAAATGGAGCTCACTCTGAGGAGAAGGATGTTACCAGTGGTGTGCCCCAGGGATCTGTCCTTGGTCCGATTCTTTTTAACATCTTTGTTAGTGATATAGCGGAAGGGCTGTCTGGTAAGGTTTGCCTCTTTGCGGATGATACCAAAATCTGCAATAAAGTAGACACCCAGGAAGGTGTAGATAACATGAGGAGGGATCTAGCTAAGCTTGAAGAATGGTCTAGAATTTGGCAGCTGGGATTTAATGTTAAAAAATGTAAGGTCATGCATTTGGGCTGCAGCAATCCAAGGGAGCAATACAGCATAGGAGGTGAAGTACTTTTGTCCACTAAAGAAGAGCGGGACCTAGGCGTAGTTGTGTCCGATGATCTTAAAGTAGCTAAACAGGTAGAAAAGGCGACGGCAAAAGCTAGAAGGATGCTTGGGTGCATACGGAGAGGAATGGCTAGCAGAAAAAAGGAGGTGATAATGCCTCTGTATAAGTCTTTGGTGCGACCTCATTTGGAGTATGGTGTGCAATTCTGGAGACCGCACCTTCAAAAGGATGTGAACAGGATGGAGTCGGTGCAGAGGGTTGCTACTAAGATGATTAGTAGTCTTCATTATAAAGCATATGAGGACAGACTTAAGGATCTTAATATGTACACCTTAGAGGAAAGGCGGGATAGAGGTGATATGATTGAGATGTTTAAATACCTCCGTGGCATAAATGTTCAGGGAGAGAGCCTCTTTCAATTGAAAGCAAGTTCTGCGACGAGGGGACATGGGATGAGGGTGAAGGGAGATAGATTCAGGAGTGATATGCGGAAATATTTCTTTACGGAAAGAGTAGTGGATCCGTGGAATAGTCTCCCAGTGGAGGTGGTAGAGATGAGGACAGTAACTGAATTCAAAAAAGCATGGGACCAACACAGAGGATCTCTAAAGGTAAAAAGTGGACTGTTGTAGTTGTTGTTATGGAAGGACAGACTAGATGGGCCTTGTGGTCTTTTTCTGTCATCATGTTTCTATGTTTCTATGTGTCCAAAGTATGAAAGTCAATGTCTTGTCATCTGAGCTTCTAAAGAAAGCTTTGGTTTAATCTCCTCTAGTACTGACTGGTGTGTTCTTCGGGCAGTCCATGGTATACACAGTATTTTTTTACCAGCACCATAATTCAAAGGCATCAATTTTTTTCCTGTCTATCTTTTTCACTGTCCAACTTTCGCATCCATAAGATGTTATTGAAAATGCCATGGCTTGGACAAGTCAAATCTTTGTATATAGAGGGACATCTCTGCTCTTGAGAATCTTGTCTAGGTTCTTCATAGCCATTCTGCCAAGAGCAATGCATCATCGGATTTATTGACTGCTTGTCATTTCTTTATTGATTATTGATCCAAGCACATTAAAGTTGTCCACTATTTCAATTTCTTCTACATCAATGATGAATTTATTAATTTTGCCAGTTGTCAGAATCTTTGTCTTCTTTACGTTAAGGTGCAGGCCCAATTTAAGACTATGTTCCTTGATCTTGAGAAACCAATGTTTCAGATCGGCTTCACTTTCAGCTAGTTTTGTGGTATCATCAGCATAGTGAAGGTTGTTATGAGTCTTCCAACAGTCTTCACACCTCAGTTGTCTTTCAACAGTCCTGCTTCTCTGATGATTTGTTCTGCATATAAAGTAAAGAGGTAGGGGGAAAATATACAGCCTTGTCATACATCTTTACTGATTTTCCACCTTAGATCTTCAGATACTATTACCCGAGATCCTTCTCTTGGTCTGTGCACACCAGCCTCTCACCCCCTATCACATACTGCTTCTTTGTATTTCTGCATGCTAAGTGAATCAATCTGTACTTCTTCACATTAGACTTAATTTTTGTAGATTTTTTTCTCATGTTGTCTACTCTCTCCAAGGTGTCTGCTCTGTTGCAAATCTTCATGTCAAATGCAAAATTTTCTTTTTAACCAGTGAGCGATGTCACTTATGAAGACATTTATTTACTTTTTTTTTTAATACTGCTTTATCCTATGGTCAAAGTGGTTTATACATATGTATATATGTATATTTATTTATTTATTTTTTATACCATGCTCTTTAGAATCAGTGCGGTTTACATGTATACTAACAGGTACTTTTTATTCCCTTGTCCCCGAAGGGCTCACAATTGAAGTGTACCTGAGGCAATGGAGGGTTAAGTGGCTTGCCCAAGGCCACAAGGAGTGGCTATGGGACTAGAGACCCCAGTCCCTCCGGCCTGAAGTTGCTTGTCCCCATGTGGGAATTGAACCCCCGGCCTTCTGGCCTGAGGTAACCTGTCCCAATCACTGAGCCACTCCTCCACTCCATCAAATAGAACTTAATATATTGTAACAGGATAACAAACTTGGAGCGAACTTAATAAAGGGGGTCATGGATTGTAAGTGGGGTGGGAAGGAAGGGGAGTTGATAGTGAAATCAGGAAGGGGTAGGGGGTAGGGGGCAAGGGAACAGAGGTTGATATGCAGTGGGATTATGTTTTGTCTTTAATGAAGTAGGCTGTAAATAGGTGAGTCTTGAGGGCCTTTCTGAATGATAATAGGTCCTTTGTGGCCTGTGGCTTTCATGGGATTGAGTTCCAAAGGGTAGGTGCATAAAGAAAGAATGCTCTTCTGGATGTGGTAGTGCTGTATCTGTTGAAGAGTGCTGGGGTGCTAGGATGTTCTGGGATCCGGTTCGCCTTGAATGGTTGTCTTTGGTTTCTTCTGTTAGTGTCTGAAGGTGGGTGGATGATAGGCTGTTGAGGAATTTGAAAATAGTAAGGCTGGCTTTGAATCTTGTGAGTTCAATGATGGGTAGCCAGTGCAGCTGTTGAGTAAGGGATTTATGGGTTCAGTTGTGTGTGCATTTCATAGGGTGCATGCTGCTGGGTTGAGGGATAGTTGTAGGGGGTGGATTGCTGTTTTTGGTAGGCCTTGGAGGATGAGGTTGCAGTAGTCTAGATGTGGGAAGATAAGAGCTTGAAGGACTGAGCAAAAGTTTTGGTGGTTTAGGAGAGACTTTAGATGTTGTGCAGTCTTGATTTTATAGTAGATATTCCTAGTAATGCTTTTGATATGAGTAGAGAATGTTAGGCATTGATTGAGGGTGACACCCAAGTATTGTACTACTTGTAGTACTTGAAGTTGAGCTCCATTTAGGCTTATGGTGTTCAGTGAGGTGAAACTGGTGTCTCTGGTGATAAATAGTTCTTCATTTTTTTTAGGTTTATGGTCATATTGTGGGTGGTGAGCCAGTAGTTGATGTTAGTGAAACAGGTGGTTATGTTTGTCATGTCAGGGTTGAGTGTATTGATGGGTGTATAAATCATGACATCATTGGCATATAGAGTAGATATTGAATGCTTATATGGCTGAGCAGATTGGTTGGATGAAGACATTGAATATCAGAGCAGAGAAGGCTGACCCTTGGGGGACTCCTTGAGTGAGTGTATGGTTTTGACTTTGTAGAATCTGATTTTACCTGGAGTCATCAGTTTGACAGATATGATTTGAACCAGTGTAGGGGGATTTCTGCTAGTCTGATTGCTTGTAATCTTTTGATGATTAGAGTGTGGGGTATTGAGTCAAATGCTGCCTTGATGTCAAGGAAAATGAGTATATATCCTGTGTTAGGTCTGTCGGTTCCTGTTATCAACTTGTCTAGGACTGCAGCCATGAGGGTTTCAACTCCATGGTGGGGTCAAAAGCCATATTTCTGGGAATCAAGTGGAGAGTGTGTATCCAGCACCGTATCTAGCCCTGTGTAAGCGATGCAGTTTCACAGGATGCAAAATGATTAGGGGCACATTTCAGGCTGCTGGCCTTGGCTCCCACCCCCCACGCTGTCTGCTGTTGCCCTGCCGCCGCCACTTTTTTTTTCTCAGCAGCGGCAGCACCGGCAGCAGCGGAGCAGACCTGAGTTCAAATTTAAAAAAGAAAGAAAACAAAATGCTTGGGTCTTTCTGACTCCGCGCTTGTAGGCAGGTCGGGTCCCTACTTCCCTTTTCTGATGTAGGTTGTGTAAGAGGAGGGAGAGACCAAGCCAGCCATTCAAGTGGGGAGTTGCAAAGACCCATGTTTTAATGGCTGCCCTGGTCCCTCCTTTCTCTGATGTGATCTACATCAGAGAAGGAAAGGAGGAACCCGGTCTGCCTAAAAACGTGGAGTCGGAAAGACCCACATGTTTTTTTTTTTAAATTTGAAATTGGATCTGCCTCCAAGAAAACAAAAAGTGGTAGCATCAGGGCAACAGCAGGCAGCTGACTAGACATGGAGGAACATCAAGGTATGGGGGGGGGGGGGTGCACCAGATATGCAAGTAGCACAGGGTGCAATTATGGCTTGGTACGTCCCTGTGTGTATCTATGTGATCTTGTAGTTGGTGGAGCACAATCTTTTCTGGTATCTTCATTGTGAATGGAAGGCTGGCTATGGGCTGTAGGATGCTGGTTGGTCAATGTAATTGGTGGTTCCCTTTCTGTATGGAAGGATGAATGGATAGAGGCCATTTTGAGTATGAGCGGTAGGTATCCTTGCCGTAGGGAGAGCCGGATGATCTTGTGGATTGTTGGTGCAAGCCCTTTCCTGGTGATCTTGATCCAGCTGACTGGGCATGGGTCAAAAGGGGATGTGGTTGTGTTGATGCTGGTGATGATGTCTTCTATGTGTTTGGGTGTGATTAATGAGAACGCTTTCCATGTGTTGGAGGGGTTTTGAGCACTCTTGTGCTGGGGAGTCTACAGGGCAGGTTATGCTGCTTTTTCTGGGGGAGTTTAGGGTTTTGTGGCAGTTTGCCATCTCTTGTGAGGTCAGATGTGTTCCTTCTGATTGCTGGGAGTTATCCCTTGTGAGGGACTTGGCTAGCTCGTAGAGTTCATGAGGGCGGTTGATAGTTTTGTGTAGTATTCTTTTTTTGTTTGCAGGGTGGCTGTTTGATATTCTTTGAGTTTGGTTTTGTAGGAGGCGAGGTTATCTGGTGTTCTAGAGTTTCTCTGCTTCCTCTCAGAGGCTCTGAGGGTGCACTTCATGCCCTTTAGTTGCATTGAATACCATATGGTTGGTCTATGTAGTTTTTGAACTCAGGGCTTGGGTGGCATTGTTACTGTGTTGGATATGATTTTGTTTCAGGCTTGCATGAGGAATCAAGATCATCAGGAGTGGATTGGAGGTTGGGTAGGATTTTGGCCAGAAATTTTTTTTTTTTTTGGGGGGGTTAAGGAATCTCCGAGTGGTGAGTGGACTCTGATCCAGTGTGTTGTGAGGTATGAGGATGAGATAAGCTTGTGGTCAGACCAGAGGACATCAGTGGTAGTAAGGGGTGAGATGGGATTGTTCTTAATGATGTTCTGAAGTAGGAAAATCAAGTTGAGGGTGTTTCCTTAGTCATGAGTGGGTTAATGGATGATTTGAACATAGTCCAGAGCTTCCATAGCATCCAGAAAGGTCTTTGCTTTGTTTGGTGTGGTGGAGGCAAGGTTGAGGTCACTGAGGAGAGTGAAGTTTGCAATCTGTGATTGCATGCTACCTCTACTAGCATGTCTAGTTTTCAAGGCTTGCGCTGTGTGAACTGTAGGCAAGTAAGATGGTTATGTTACCATTTGTTATTGCTATTTTGTCCATTCCTTTGTCTGAGGTCTTTGTGAGGGTGAGGATGTTGAGGTTTTCCTTGGCTAGGATAAAAATACCTCCTCCTCGATGTTGCGTGCGTGGAGAATGAAAAAGGCTGTAATTGTATGGGGTGAGTTGATTCAGCAGGACATTACGGGGGTCATTCCAATCTGCAAATAGTGGGGATGGACATCCAACTTGGACGTCCAATCCCTGCTATTCACAGAGAGCAAATTCTCATCTTCAGGCTACCTGCACTTACAGCGGCGTTGTGCTGGGAGCTGTGGATGGGGGTGCGAGGGGTAGAGCTGGAGGAGGAGCATGGGCAGGGCAGAGGCGGCACATGACCCTGGATGTATAGGGCCAATTCCGTTCATGGCCCTGTATGTCTGGGAAGGCAGAGCTGGCCGGGGAACTTATTCAACCCTGGAGGTGGAATATCTCCCCGTGGAAGGGGATCGGCATTCAAGGACCCCCCCAAAGAGGTGAGGAGCACCAGGAGGTTCCCCCCAGCCTGATCCTGGCCTTGGTGGGCCTCTTTGGGAGTCAGGCAGTGGGGATAAAATTGTTTTAACTTGTGTGGAGGATCAGGACTCCTGTTTGGCATCCCGGTGCCATGGTGATGGGATGTCATGGTACCGGGCTCAGTGAAGGAACATTGGGAGGTTTAGAGGGGGAGGGTGCAGTATGTGCACAGGGCCTGAATCGGTTCACGTCCTGCCTGTGCAGCCCCTTTGCCCTGATTCTGCTCCTGTGGAAACGTATAGCTTCTGCGGGTACAGAATCGGGTGCAAATCCGGCCCATCCAGATTTTGGACATTCGGACAGGCCAGTTGTGCCCTGTTCAGAATTGGCCTCTGTCTCACTGAGCTAGGATTCTGTAACACTTAGTATATCTATGCTGTTGTCTAGCAGAAGATCCATGAAGAGCTGGGTTTTGATTTGTGCAGACCTAGCATTGAATAGGGCGCATTTCAGGTGAGAGGTGCTGTTTGTGCTTCTGTGTGTGAATGAGGTGGGTGTGGGTGGTATAGTTTTAATGTGTGTGATGTGGTGTGCGAGTCTGGGTTTGTTATTGAGGAGGGTGGGGGGGCATTGGGATGAGTGGGTAAGAGTGAATGATGGGCAACAAGGTTTCTGTGGGTGTTAGAGTTGTGGTGGCAGTGAGGAGTGAGGTGAGGCAGAGAGGTAGAAAGATGGCTAGGGGAGCCATTGTTGTGGTGAGGGAGTTTGTTGGGATGTCTTGCTGGTGGCTGATGAAATGTGGTGTTCTGTTTTCTGGTGGGAGCTTAGCGGCTGCAGGAGTTGTTGTGAGGTTCTGGGTCAGTGTTGTGCTGTGGTTTCGTGCATGCAGAGTGTTTGGATGGTAGTATGCTTTCCTTTGAACATTGAACAATACCAGTCCCAGGACTGATTCCTGAGGCACTCCACTCTCAATTTCCTTACTCTGAGTGAATTCCATTTACTATCACCCTCTGTCGTCTATCCATCAACCAATTTATGATCCATTTTACCGCCTTTTGACCCATCCGCAGACTACTCAGTTTATTCATAAACCTCTTGTGAAAATCTAGTCAGAGGCTTTATGGAAATCTAAGTAGATCACATCCATTGTATGTCCTTGATCCAGTTCTTTGGTCATCCAGTTATGATAAAGAAATCAGATTTGTTTGGCATGCTATCTAGCTAATAGATTATATACTCCATGTAAATAGTTCTCCCATGTTATCCAAGTTGATACTCCTGTTATATGTAATACCAAACAGCCTGTTGTTCTGGTTCCTTTCTGTTATTTGTAAACCGCGCTGATGTCAAAGAGTGCGGTATATAAGAAGTTGAAATAAATAAATAAATAAATAAATAAATAAATAAAATGATGTTCCATTGGTAAAACTATCTTGTCTCGGATACTGCAATGCATTGGATTATAGAAAGTTCACTATCTTTTCTTTCAGCAGCATCTCCATTACTTTTCCCACCACTAAGGTAAGGCTTACTGGCCGAGAGTTTGCTACCTCTTCTCTGTTACCTCTTGTGTGAAGAGGGACTACATCAACCCTTCTGCAATCCCATTGGACTTCCCTGATCTCCGTTAAATACATCCTTTAAAAGTCCTTTCAGAACCTCTATGAGCTCTCTCAATATCCTGGGATGTATCTCATTTGTCCCCATGGCCTTGCCCATTTTCAGTTTTTTAAGTTGTTCGTAAGCACATTCTTCCATGAATGGTGTGGCATCTATTCCTTTCCCATTAGTACCTTTATCAATCATTCATGGTCCTTCTCCAGGATTTTCTTTCATGAAGATGGAGCAGAAGTATTTGTTTAGCACATCCACTTTTCCCTTGTCATTTCCCACAAATTTGTCTTCAGCATCTGTGAGTCTTGCAATTCCAGATGATTTTATGTTCATCTGCTTGAAGAGACTGAAAAATACTAGTGAAGTGTTTGTGGGACTGATGAGTGATGATATAGCTCCACTGCAGTATAAAGAAAGCTGGCTTGGATAGCCTTGGTCTGAAGGCTTTCCCTTTTCACATATATTTATAAGGAATAATAGTATAATAAAGCATTGGGTGTTGGTCTATTACTATTTTATAAAGGCAAGATAGCTGTCTATGTGCCTTTTTAAAATAGGACCCCCAGTAGCGCACAAATGCTTTCACACAAATTTACTCCTACCGCAAAAAGGGTGTAAATGTTTGCATGTACTCTATGGAGGTAATTTTATAGGAAGCTGTGTAAAGCTACGAGCCATCCGAGCACGTAAGCCACGTATTTTCAATGACTTATGCATATAGATTGGCCCGTACATATACACTTTAGGAGGTCGTTATAGAAAAGTATGTGTGTACTCAAACTACACCCCCAGGGATGCCTATGCACACTGCATAAAAATAAGAGCAAACTTGTGGTGTGCTTACTTTTTACACAAGTATGTCTGCATGTGTATGTTATTTTATAAGAGCCTGCTTTCACATGTTTAACATGCAGAAAAAGCTTTACAAATTTACCACTCAAACGTTCCAGCTCAGCACAAGCTGAGCACCCTGACACAATGACAATAAAATATTAAAGCTATTAGATATGCTTGTTAAATTTTGAAAATATCACAAAATCTGTGGAAATAATCCTATTATCTCATATTTTAACTCAACTGCAGTGTGTTTTGATATAAGCTAGAAACACAGACTCAGAAGTATGAAAAAATGTTTTTATATTGAAAAGGAAGCAGATCCATAGAAGTGGTAATAACTAAAAGAATAGCAGAACTGAATAATGCCTATGATAGTAACTGTGACTGGCGATGCGAGCAAAGGAATAAAGTAACCAGAGATCAAGCAGGGAAGAGGACTTTAGATCTGTAAGAACTGGATAACCTTTTGAGGAAGGAGGAGCCTATTCCAATTAAATTAATTTTGTGTATGTCTTTTTAAAATTAGAAAAGAAATAAAGTTTGTGAAATAAGTAATTCTGTTTATATGAAGGATAAAGTGCTTGGTGAAAAAGTATTTGAAGAAAAGATTTTATGAAAGGGTATTGATTTTACACAGAAACATAGAAGAATATCTGCAGAAAAAGACCATATGGCCCATCTAGTCTGCCCTTCCATACCAAATACTATAGTCCCTTTTTTTTTCTTTAGAGGTCCTCTGTGTTTGTCCCATGCTTTCTTGAATTCAGATACTATCCTCATCTCTACTACCTTCACTGGGAAACTATTCCACGCGTCCACCACTCTTTCTGTAAAGAAATATTTCCACATATTACTCCTGAGTCTATTCCATTTCATCCTCATCCTATGCTCCCTCATTGCAGAGCTTACTTTCAATCGAAAGAGGCTCTCCTCTTGTGCATTTATGCCACGGAGGTATTTAAACATCTCTATCATATCTCCTCATATTTTTGAGAAGAGCTAATCCTATAAGACAGAGATCAGTGATGACAGATTTCTCCCAC
Organism: Ichthyophis bannanicus; assembly: GCA_033557465.1. Classification (NCBI taxonomy): domain Eukaryota; kingdom Metazoa; phylum Chordata; class Amphibia; order Gymnophiona; family Ichthyophiidae; genus Ichthyophis; species Ichthyophis bannanicus. Next base: position 120,986,292 of record CM066050.1, on the reverse strand, counting down.
AGTCCATCCACTCCCACCCCCCCTATCCAGAGGATCGCCATGAGTTGACACTGACTCAACAGCACTTGACAACAACAACTCAGATTAAAAGAAGGAACAGTTTTCACACAAGTCATTTAAGGGTTTATGTAAAAAAGCGAGAATCCCAACTTTGGCAATAGATTAAGGGGGTCATTCTGTGTCGCGTTTAGTGGGGATATACGTCCAGTTTGGATGTACATCCACAGTAAACACCAGGGGTCCAATTCTGAACACAGAGCTCCCCACACATACAGAGATGTGCAGGGAGCTCTGTATGGGGGCGGAAGGGGACAGGCAGGAGGAGGAGCATGGGCGGTCTGGAGGCAGGACCCTGACCCGCACGTTCAAGGCCGATTCCGGTCATGGCCCTGCACGACCAGGCAGGAGGAGTTAGCTGGGGGATTTAGTCCACCCTGGAGGTGGAATAAGTCCCCTCGAAGTGACTGTCAGTACGCTGAGACCCCCCCAACCCAGGTGAGCATAAGCGGTAGGTTCCCTGCTGCCTAGCCCTAGCAGGCCCGATTGGGGGTCAGACAGTGGGGAAATGAGCAGGTGAACTGCTTGCCAGTAATCAGGACTCCTGCATGGCACCCCGGTGCCATGGTGACAGGACGCCATGGCACCGGGCTCCATGCAGGAGCCCTGGGCGGGTTGTATAGGGCACAGCCTGGACATACAGAGGCCCAGAATTGGGGCACGTCCTGCCCATCCAGGCTGGTTGCACCCAATTTTGCTCCTGCGGGGACGTCTAGCCCCCACAGGATCAGAATCGGGTGCAAATCCAGCCCATCCAGATTTTGGATGTCCGGATGGGCCAGACGTACCCCAGTGGGAATTGAGCCCCAACTGTATTATTTTTACGGGTCATTGACAAACTTAAAATATTATGGGGCTTAATTAAAAACATTCCCATGCCCAAAAAGTAGCATTGGCAAGTGTAGTTAGAATTACACATGTCAGTGGCATTTTAGAAGAAGCTTTTTGCAGATGTGAAAATACTCACATCTACTTTCCCTGGTGAAGTGATGGGGTAGGGAGAGGAACCTGGTTATGGTGGGCTCACAAGTCAAATATGGATTTCCGCCATTTCTTTTAGGGAATCCACATTTCAATGAAAAATATCAGATGTTATCTTTTACACTTGCCCCCAAGCATAAACAATTGCCTACTGTATTGATCTGTACAGATCTGAATGCCAATGTCAGGAATCCACCCCCCAGCTGATGCCCCAACCTTGAGAACCCTTTCCATGCCACCCACAGACCCTACCAACAGTCCAAGTCCCATTCTCCCAAAAGCAGCTCCAATCCCCCACCTCCCACCTGAAGTACAGCCAAGCCCACCTTGCCAGCCAACTCCACTCTATCCTCCTCCAAATGCCCCCGGACACAATTTCCACTTCCTGATCCCACAAAGATCACCCTCTGGCAGACTACACCCATCACCTACTGATTGTCCACCTTGGGCTTACTGGGGATTATTGGTGGCCAGTGGGAGTAGAAGTGATGCCTACTCACTCCTGCTCATCACACGGTCAGCATCTAAATGGCGCCGATGGCCCTTAGCAGTAACTTTGTGGTAATACTGGCAGTACCACAAGATTACCACACTTTCAAAAGAATATAAACAGGATGGAGTTGGTGCAGAGGATGGCTACTGAGATGGTTAGTTGAAAACATGGAACAAGCCCAGAGGATCTCTAAGGGAAATAAACGGACTGTAAAGCTTTGTGGTTGGTATGGCTGGGTAGACCGGATAGGCTGTGTGGTCTTTGTCATCGTTTTTCTATTTTTTTGTGTTTAATTATCTATGTGTCTGTGATCAGGAATGGAGATGAATGGAGGCCTGTTTGACAGGTACCAATGTGTAATTGCGCTGTTACTGAAACATAGAAACATGATGGCAGAAAAAGACCACATGGTCTATCTAGTCAGCCCTTCATATCAACCATTACAACAGTCCCATTTTTTCCTTTAGAGATCCTCTGTGTTTGTCCCATGCTTTTTTGAATTCAGATACTATCCTCATCTCTACCACCTCCACTGGAAGACTATTCCACGCATCTTCCACTCTTTCCGTAAAGATATTTCTGCATTGTTCTCCTGAGTCTATGTCCCCTCATAGCAGAGCTTGCTTTCAATCAAAAGAGGCTCTCCTCCTATGCACTTATGCCACGGAGGTATTTAAATGTCTCAATCATATCACCTCTATCCTGCCTTTTTCTCAAAAGTATTCACGCAAAAGAGTGAGGAAAACAATAGTTCTTTCATATTATATTTTTTGTTGGACCATATAATACCGTGTGCCGGGGTCATGAAAACGGACTCCCAGACCTTGGTAAGTAACAGTCCCTTTTTTTTTTTTTTTTTTTTTTAATATAACTTTATTTATAATCCACCAATCAACAATAATGGCAATAACAGAATAATACATCTCCAGGGGGGGGGGTTGTACTCTGATCCCCCCCACTGGAGCACAACATAAGTAAACACACAGGAGGTGGGATTTAACATATTTACCCTACTATCCTCCCATCCACCCAACCCCCGCCCACCTCCCTCCCCCCCCCTCGTTCTCCATGTGCAGTGTTAGCTCCCTTATATCCCTGCTACCCCGAGCCCCCTCCATTATGGGCATCTTCAACTACCGACCTGCAAAATCTCATTGCGGCTTCGAGCCCCCAACTGTTGGATATAGGGCTCCCAGACCGCCATAAAGGCCGTCCAACGTTTGGCACTGCCCCGCGCCCCCCATCTCTCCGTCAACATCAGCTGATGAAAACAGTTCCGCCACTCCCCAAATGTGGGAGCCGAGGAATCCCTCCACAACCTAAGAATAGGCGCCTTCCCCACCAGACAAGCCTTGCGCATTAGCAAACGTTCCCCTGGTTTAGCTGGGCAAGGGGCAGATATGCAATCCAACACTACCAGGGGAGCGGACCAGCGCAATCTCCGCTGCAGTAACCCCCCTATAAAGGAACAGATCTTCACCCAATAATGCTCCAATACTTTGCAGTCCCACCACATGTGTAGCAAGGTTGCCATAGGCTCTGAACAGCGGGGGCATCGACCATCGGTCGTCAATCTACTGCGCAGCGCTCGCCTCGGTGAGAAGTGGGCTCTAGTGAGGCATTTAAATTGTATCTCCCTCCACCTCATCCCCTGTACTAACCGTACTATCCTTCGTAGGGCTGTTTGGAGCGTACCCGGGGCCACTTCACTGTCTAGCTCGGCCGCCCAGTCGTCCTCTACCTTTCGGTAATCCGGCAGGGCCTGGAACTGTGCCAATCGAGATTTATATGCAGAAATTGACAGCGGCATCTCCCCTCCCAGCCCGAAGAATTCGAGGATCTGCGCAGAGCGTTCGATCTGCAAGGCATCTCGATTGAGCGAAGAGACATAATGAGTCACCTGAATATACGCGAAGTAATGGCGGGGGGGCAGGTCATATTCCCTACTTAGCGTCCTAAAGGATTTACATTTCCCTGTCACCTCCACTAAATGTCCTATATTCCTCAATCCCCGCGTGTGCCACTCCCGGAAGGGCATATAGTCTGAGCCTGGGGGAAAAGACGTATTGCCCTGTATTGGGAGCCAACTAGAAGTGTGCCAAGGCGTGCCCCATGCTCCATTAAGAGATTGCCAGGTCCGCCTGGCCGAACTAATGAGCCCACTCCGCACAAGGTAACTAGGGAGCTGGCGGTTCTCCCCGTGAAGAGCCCCCATCAACGTTAACGGGCCCACAAAACATTCTTCCAGGGCTCGGGGTGTATAAAACTCTGTCCCACCCAGCCAATCCCCAAGGTGGCATGCCTGACAGGCCAGCGCATAGGCTTTTAAATCGGGGAATCCCATCCCTCCCTCCTTCCACTTCCCCAGGAGCCGAGTCCACGGTATGCGGGCTTTGCCACCTTTCCAAAGGAAACTACGAAAACAGGCCTCTAGACGACGAATGTCGCGACGTAGTAGCCACACCGGCAAGGTCTGTAGCCAATATAGTAATCGGGGTAGCACCACCATCTGTATTGCCGCCACTCTCCCAGACAGAGATAGCGGGAGGGAGCTCCAAGCTTTCAACTGTATCTGAAGGCGTCGTAAAGTACGGTCAAAGTTGCTCCTATACAGCAACGAAGGCTGTCGGGTCAACACAATCCCCAGGTATATAAACTCATCCGCCGCCCATCGCAATGGGAACGTCCCCTCCCATGTAGCTCGCAGCTTTCCCAGTACATCTAAAGCTTCGGATTTTTCCTGGTTGATACGCATCCCCGCAGCCTTCCCAAATCTCCCAAATTCAACCAACAGTTTCTGCAGGGATCGTTCGGGATGGAGTAAATGAACCAGTATGTCATCCGCGAAAGCGGAGACTTTGAATCCTTGTTCGCCTATGTTGACCCCCTGTATCTCCCTCGAGTCCTCAATTGTCCTTATCAAAGGATCTAGCGAGAGGACAAATAGAAGGGGAGAAAGCGGGCATCCCTGTCTCGTTCCACGACCCAAATCAAAAGCATCCGAAAGGAGCCCATTGCATAACACCGCGGCTGTCGGTTGGACATACAAGCTCATCACCATCCGACAGAAGGTGGGCCCCAGTCCATATTTCGGTAGAAGGCCCCATAGATAGTGCCAATTGACCCTATCGAAGGCCTTTTCAACATCAAAGCTCACCAGCAAAGACGGCAGTTGGCGGTGGTGCACCCATTCCAAGGAGGCTACGATTTTCCGTAAATTCCGGACCGCGTATCTACCTTTTACAAATCCGACCTGCGAGTCGTGTACTAAGTGCTCTAAGACCTCTGCCAGTCTAACTGCTAAAATTTTTGCGAGTATTTTTAAATCAAAGTTGAGGAGCGAAATGGGTCGGTAGGAAGCCACCGACAAGGGGTCCTTGCCTGGTTTGGGGTTCAATACAATATGAGCATGGTTCCGCCCCCAGCGGAATGTCCCGTGCTCCGTGCGACTACCAAAAACCTCTCGCAATAGTGGACAGACAGCCTCCCCTAGAATCTTATACAGCTCTGCCCCAAAACCATCGGGACCCGGTGATTTGTAACAATTCGCCGCCGATATGACCGATTGCACTTCCTGAATAGTCAAAGGCTGTTCCAGCAGTGCTTGCTGTTCCGCGGTCAATTGTGGGAGGTCGAGGCTCTCCAAATAGTCTTTCAGTTCTCCCGACGGCCGTTCCGTCTCATAGACTGATTGAAAAAATTGCCGAAATGCTCGAGCTATCTCCCTGCCTTCCCTTTGTAATTTGCCCCCGTCATCGCGGAGAGCTGCTATCCAGGAAGAGCCCCGCCGTCCCTGCAAACACCGGGCTAGCAACTTCCCCGGTTTATCCCCGTGGCAGTGCAATTGATAGCGGTAATAAAGATGGGATTTCTTTGCCCGTTGGTGAAGCAGTTCGTTTAGATCAACTTGGGCTTCCCACAAACATTTTTTGTTTGCGGCCAGTGGGGTGCGGGCGCATAGCCGACGAAGGCCTACAACCCGCCGTTCAAGACGGATGATACGCTCAGCGAGCATCCGGCGTTTCCGGACCGCGAAACCAATAATGTCGCCCCGTAACACCACTTTCGCTGTTTCCCAAATCAGTTCCGGGTCTTCGCTGTGACATTCATGGTCGCTCAGAAACTCCTGCCATCGTTGTCGAATAAAGGTATGAAACTGAGTGTCCTGGTATAAGTTTAAGGGGAAACGCCAAAGTCGCGTCCTATCCACGGGATCACCCCCCCAATGTAACTCTATCCATACCAAGGCATGGTCTGAGATTTCCAGGGGGCCAATCTGGGCCTCCCCAGTCTGGGCGAACAGCCCCCCCGACAGAAGTAGATAGTCGATACGGGCGCTGGTTCCATGTGCTCGGGACTGATGAGTGTAGTCTCGCTCCCCTGGGTGGAGTAGTCTCCAAGGGTCTACCAAGTCTAGTCGCTTTCGAAATTTTTGTAGTATCCGTGGGACAGGGAGTCTGTCCCGTCCATCTCCGCCTCTCGAGGTGTCCAAATCGACATCGAGGACCCCGTTGAAATCTCCCCCTATTACTAGGGGGTAGTCCGGTAGACATTCTATTTTAGAGGCCAGGCCATTATAAACATTAGGGTCTATCACGTTTGGCCCATAAAAGTTTCCTATCAATATTGGTTTCCCTTCTAAGTGGCCGGAGAGCAAAAGGTATCTTCCCTCAGCATCGGCTATGACCGAGTCTGTCGCGAACCGGACCTTTTTATGAACCAGTATGACGACCCCCCCTTTTTTCCCTTTGGCCGGGGACCCCCAGACTTGCCCCACCCATGACTTACAAAGTTTGCTGTGTTCGTCGGCTGTCTGGTGGGTTTCTTGTAACAGGGCAATATCACACCGGTGTCTGGCTAAGGCCTGCAAAATTTTATATCGCTTGATCGGATTCCCCAGCCCACATACATTCCAGGTGATGATCTTCAGGGGCATAGGGCAGTGCCAAAGCTCCACCTACTGGTAAATTCCTCATGACGGATGAGGGTCCCCCCAGCCTGGGACCCCTCCCGCTTAGTAATTGGGAGAACACAACCCTGCAACCAAACCATGAGAGAACCACAGTCCCCCTCCCTCCTTCTCCCTCCCGCCCTCGCCCCCCCTCCCCTCCCCTGCCGTCCCACCCCATCCACAACTCCCACCCACCCACCCGCCCCTCCCACCCCCCACCCCCTTTCCGTTCCCCCCCCCCCTAATCCGCCAGGTCCGCCCATTAGGCTGGACAACTTCCCTGTGGCAATCGGGTCTGCCCCTAACTTCCCCAAAGTCAACACTGAGCCTAACCATCTGATAGAACCCCATGCTCTTATTAACCATCCCAAACATTAATTGACAGTACTCCCCATCACTTCCCCTCTCCCCCCCCCCCCGAGGGCCTCAATATTCCCTGAACCACTCCAGAGGTTTTTGAAATTGGTATCGCCAGGCCCCCCCCCCTCTCCCATACCCCTGCTTTCTTCTGTCCCCCTGGGTCTCCTACCCCCTTCTCTCCCAAGCCTAAAGCCTGACCCCCCCCCCCCTAAGTCTGCTGTGAACCCTCACCCGGCCACACAGTGATGGAACATTCACCCAGTTCAGCCCGTAGCAAGATACACACATAATTACTCAGCCAAACAATTGAAACACTGTAACAATTTAACAATGTTGCCAGCCAACTGGTTTAAACAAGTGAGCAATTGACACAGTGTGGCTAAATGTAACAAGTTACAGCTTACACAAATCCAAGAAGCACCAGTACTACACAGGCATCAAGAGAAAACTAGCTGCTATAGCCCACAGCCACAACTGGTCTGTATGCCTCTCTTTGTCAGTGAGGCATCAACATCCCATTCCCTTTGGCAATCCAAAGTTCACGAGGGCGAGGTGGTCTGGGCATTCAGGGTTTCTAATAAAGCAGCAGCCTCTGCCGGTGTTGTCAGATATCGGGTCTGTCCCTGGACCTCCACTCGAAGCCGAGCTGGATAGAGCAGCGAGAATCGTACTCCTTTGTTCAACAACTGGGTGCAGACCCCCGAGAAGGCCCGGCGTTGCTGGCTTACCAAGGCCGAGTAGTCTTGGAACACAAGTATCGGTTCCGTATCCTGCTGTCTCATCCTTCTACTCCGGGCGGCTTTTAACACAGCTTCTTTTTGCCGGTAGTCCAGAAAGCGTGCAATAACCGCTCGTGGTCGTCGCGCCTGTTCCCTCCGCTGACCAAGTCGATGCACGCGCTCCAATTTTACAGGGTCCCCATCTTGGTTATGCAACAGGTTTCCAATCCAGGTCTGTAGGTATCCGAAAAGGGCGCCATCTGCCACACTCTCCGGTATCCCAATAAAGCGCAGGTTCTTGCGTCTCCCCCGGTTTTTGAGCTCATCCAGCTTGTCACCTTGTTGCTTTACCAGAGTCTCCAAGGCCTCCACCTTAGCCGCCAGGGAGTGCTGGGTGTCCTCCACATCTGAAACTTGAGTCTCAACTTGGTCTAGTCTCCCGGTAAAGTCCGTAAAGCGTTGGCTCATAGTCTGAATCTGGTCAGCCAAATCTTGGAATCGGGTAGCTAGTGCCTGAACCACCGCAGCACTGACCTCCGTGACCAGGTCTGGTGTGCCCCCACCTTTCGGGCTAGCCGGCGCCCCCTCGGTCGTTTTCCCCTCCGGGGCACGCAGCTTCTCCTTTCGTGGCACTTTCGACGCCATGCGGGTTCGTGGCGGGGTGGAGACGGCCTCCAATACTAGGAGAGTATCCCCTATGATAATGTTTTATTGAGCAATAAATGTGGAGTTAGGACCCACACAGCTAGCGTGGGTCTTTGTGAGCTAAACAGGTCAGGGTTAAGCCACCGTACCCTCTGCTGTTTGCAGTGGGCTTTAGACAGAAGGCAGCGCCTGAGAGGCCACACCAAAGAGCCCTTCGGCCAGTCCCCCAATCGCAGAGCTGCCAATCGCAGTCACGGTTCAGCGTGCTCTCCCCTGCTCAGTGTTATCTGCCCCAACCGGGCCTGGAGGCCCCTATTCTCTCCCGCTGCCACAACACCCCAGGGAGGGGAAGTTGAAAAAGGCGGGGGGAAAGTTCGGGTTGCGCCTCAGCACGGTTCCCTCGTCGTGCAATTGTCTGTTTCTGTGAAGCAGATAAAATGGTTTAATGTCCGCTTACCGCTGAGAGCGCTTCGCCACGTGTAGGGAGGGTGGATGTTCGCGATGCAGATGTCTGCTCTATGCCGCTGTGTGTCCCGATCCGGCCAAGGTGACCGCCGATCCTTTCTCTGCTGGGGGTGCAGTGTCCCCTAAGGGAAGAACTGATAGCAGCGGTGGGGGGGACGTCTGATCACGCCCCAGTATGCTTCGTGCCCGTGCCGATGTCTCTACACTTCAGCAGTCTCCGTGCCTCGCAAGGGGTGAGCTGACAAGGACCGCGGGAGGCTTACCCGGAGTTGGGCCGCAGCTGCCGTATGTCTCTCCCCCGCCGGTGACTCGATGGCTCGTGGAGGAGGGAAATCCGATGCAGGCAGTGGGGATCGAGCCCGATCGCACCTCCGCACTCGTTTCTGCTATATAATGTTCTTCTCTTGTCGGGTACGGATGGCCGCAGGTTGCTCCGCTTCTGAGGACCCGATGCCCCACGAGGGAGAAGGTAATGCCAGCGGTGAGAGAAGGGCCTGTCCTCTATGGCATTAGCTGCCCCAAGTAGTCAGGGATAACCGCTGTTCTCTTCCTGTGCATAATTTTAACACCCCGTGGGAGAGGGAGAGATGAAAGCGGTGGAATGATGATTTTTTTTTTTTTTTTTTTAAAGATCTTATAGCCGTTTTGCGGGGCCAGATGCCCGGAGCTGATCGTGAGCCGTCCGATCAGCTCATTGCCCAACCGGAAGTCGTAACAGTCCCTTTTAATCAAACCAGCAGTGAGAAGTATATTAAAACTGAACTTAACTGCCACGGCAAAATCATCAAGGTGGAAGACACAGACAGAGTCCTGCGTTTCGGGCTCTCACTTCATTCTGCCCTTCTTCAGGTCAAACTGTCATCACCAATCGAATAGCCGTCAATTTACAAAGTATACATATTAAGCTCCTTAAGTCTGTCCTCATATGCTTTATAACGAAGACCACAACCCTCTGCACCTACTCCAACCTGTTTATATCCTTTTGAAGGAATGGTCTCCAGAATTGCATACAATACTCCAAATGAGGTTGCACCAAAGACATATAGAAGCACTATCATCTCCTTTCTTCTGCTGGCCATTCCTCCCCCTATGCACCCAAGCATCCTTCTAGCTTTCGCCATTGCCTTTTCTACCTGTTTGTGTCTGATGATCTTAAAGTAGCTAATTACACCTACTGTAGGTCCCGCTCTTCTTTTGTGAACAGAAGTACTTCACCCCTATACTGTATTGCTCCCTTGGATTTCTGCAGCTCAAATGCATGACCTTACATTTTTTAACATTAAATCTTAGCTGCCAAATTCTAGACCATTCTTCAAGCTTAGCTAGATCCCTCCTCATGTTATCTACACCTTCCTGGGTGTCTTCACTATTGCAGATTTTGGTATCATCCACAAAGAGGCAAATCTTACCCGACAGCCAACCGCTGCAGCATATAAACACTGGGAATCGGTGTTTGTATGCTGCAGCAGTTGGAACTATTTTCCTACAGAAATGCACTGAGGCATTTTTTGTTGGGTTGGAGCTTCATTTCTCATCCTTCTCCCACCACACACAGACACCTAACTTGTACAGCACAAAAATCTGTTTCAGTTCATCTCTTCCCTTTCTGTGAGTAGAGCAGCATTCCAGAGCTCCGCCCCAACAGCCTTCCCATTGGCTGGATCCTACTCATAGTCTCTGGTGCTAGTCATATTGGAAGCAGGAAGGGCAGGTTCACTCACATAGTATTGGTGGTAGTGTGTGTGGAGGATTAAGAACTGTAGATAGTTTGAAACTCTGAAAAATGTCCAGACATGTCAATCATCCTTCCAGCTTCCAAATATCAATGTAAAAATCCATAGAATCTTGAAAAACGCCAGACAATTGTCAATCATAATCTCCTGAGTCCTGAGCACATCTGAGAGGGTCCCCTTAAACTTTGGACCCCAGGTATGTTTCTAGTCCTGCCTATGACTACAGGTATTAATTAGCTGGTGGTACAGATAGCAACCAGTCTGAAGGCAGTACTATTCAGCCAGAAGTTTTAACTATATATATATATATATATATATATATATATATATATATATATATATATATATATATATATATATATATATATATATATATATAATTTAAATTGCAGTATATCACAGCTAGGAAATCATCTCCTTTTCCACTTATTGTATTTATGTCCGCCAATCATTCACACTTCTCAGCGGTTACAAAGAAACATTCATAATAAATAAATAACATTAAACAAACAAGACAATTAAACATATTCAATGAACCAAATAAAATTTCAAAGACTGAAATTCTAAAAATGAAAATACTTATTCACGAATATTGCCTTTCTCCCTTATTACCATACAGTAAATTTTAGAATTATTGCTATTATAATAAATGCTATTTTTAAACCCCGTAATCCCTGTGACTGAGTGTGTATGTGTGTTGTTTATGTGTTTGTGTGTTGTGTGCCTATCTCTGTTGTGTGTTCTGCGCATGCTGTGCATGTAGGGGGATAGCTGACATTGATTGGGCAGTTCCAGGGAATGTACTATAGTTTTGGGAGGTGGGGACAATCGCTGGGAAGTAGCTTTGGAGATGGGAGTAGTTTGCAGGACAGTGGCTTACTTGTCTTGGAGAATTTTTTGAGGTGGAGCTGTTGCAGTTGAGGTGGGGGAGTTTTTGATGGTGGGACATTTGTGGGGGAAAGTTTTTTGTGTGGGGGGTAGAGAAGCTTGCAAGGTGGTGGGGCAGTTGTGAGGAGGTAGTTTTGAGGGTGGGGGAATATTGTAGGATGGTGAGGTAGGTTTAGGGGTAGGTGGGGTGGTAACAGTTGCAGAGTGTATTTTTAGGGGCTTGGATTCATTTTTGGGATGGAGGAGCAGTTGGGGTATTTTTTAGGGGTGTGAAAGTTTTTGAGGTGGTGGATAAGTTGCATAAGAACATAAGATATGCCATGCAGGGGTAGATTTTTTTGGGAGGGCAGTTGGCAGAGTGGTGGGGCAATCATGGGGGTAAGCTTTGGGGTTGAACAGTTTGTAGATGATGGGGACGTTGCAGGGGGTGGGGTTTGAGGGTGGGACAGTTTGTGGGCTGGGGGGTGGCCATTGCAGGAAGTTGTTTATTGTGGTGGGGCAGCTTACATTGGTAGAGCAGTTGTGGGAATGTAGGTTTTTGGGAAGGGGCAATTGTGGGGGCAGTTTTTGGGGATAGGGCACTTTGTGGGGTTGGGAGAGTAGTGAATAGAGTCAGTCAGTTTGAAAGGAGGAATTGCAAACTGCTTTGTTTCACTGTGTGTAAGTTTCTCTGCTTCTATGGGAATAACTGGACCATTTTTTTGGGAAGCTTATTTCTCTGGAACCTCTGGCCAACCGATTTGGCCATGTTCAAACTCATTGTGTCTTATTATTAGTGTTTTCCACATTCCATTTCATCCCATTCCGTTAAATTTTCAGAGTTATTTTGCTCTCAGACAGACAGATGGACAGTCAGAGACAGACAGACAAATATTCTTGACCTCTCTTGTATAATTCTTTCCAACTCCCATTGGGTTGGAAAGAATAAAAAGAGAGCAGATGTACATCAATTTTAGGGACACTCAAACCTGTTCTGGTGGCCCCCAGCCAGTCGGGTAGTCAGGATATCCTCAATGTATACGCATGAAAGAAATTTACATATTATGCATGCCAATGAATGCAAATATTCCTCATGCATCTTTATTGTGACTATCCTGAAAATTTGACTAGCTGTGGGGACACCTGAACAAGTTTAGGAAAGCTTAATCAGTATCTCTGTATTTTAATTTTTTCCATCAAAATACATGAGAAACAACTGAGGACCAGAATCACTAAAGTTTTATTGTCACTCTGTTTCTGGAACAAATATTGATGACTCAGGTCTAATTGTTTTATTTCTGTGTGTCGCTATAATTTTTTTTGCAGCATTCTAATAGTAAATGCAACAATCTTCATGAACGTATTTCCTGTTGTAAATCTATTATACCAGATGTTACCATTGGGAATATCTTATGCAGTCAACTATGATAAATTCTAACACAGTGGATTCCCCATGGCCGGAAAAAATTGCTCTGTTAAGCAGAATGTTCTTGTACCAGGACTTACTTTCAGAATAAGAACCACCATGAGGCTTTAAAATGTTCTATGGTTTTTGAATTTTTTGCACCTGGTAATCCCTTAATAGCCTGATGCAGTTTTATTTTTTTCTTGTTCTGGGAAATATATATTAAGGGCACATTTTTGAAAATATTGCCGTATAGACTCTGTCAGACATTTATGATGTACATTGATTTCATGTTTGATTATGAAATTCAAGTATCTGTTTCTATGGTATAATATGAGTAAGATCGTAATGAACACTCTTTAGTGGTAATAAATAATAAATATAGCCTAGGAAATGTAACAGAGCTTCTACAGCTTGATTGACGGAGGGTCTTATTTTTGCTTGACTGGCAGAGACATTACTTCTAGATTGGAAGGGTGCTGGTTTTAATCCTACAACCTAACCACAAAAACAATAACTTCTATTTAATACGCTATATCTCTGAATGCTGCAGAATGTATAGCAATAATTTATCACCTGACATACGGCATATACTCCTGTTGGAATTCTGTACACAGTAATTCAAAATTTGCACTTTTTTGTGACATTTTATTTCTGTTTTTTTTAAATTTTAAATTAAGTATCACTTAAAACAGTACGCTTTGTTATTTTAAGAACAAAGCATGTAAAATTTTGCAAAATTCAGACCTTTTGATACAGAATTTTGAATTTTGTGTGCGAAAATTCCAGCAGGACTATATATATTATGCATGTATGACAGTAATTTTATATAATTTTTAGTGAACTTAGCTATCATTGAGTTAGGTAATGGAACCTGTTCCAGCATTGCTAAATGCCACCATCAGGCCATCTTTTCCCAGGATCTTGTCTTCCTGCAGGTAGACGCTGGAGAGCTTTAGGAAATCTATGTTCCATTTTGCTACATGCTTTTTTCATTATCCTTTATAATGCATACATTTCTCATTCACAAAATATATACCCAGTTCTTTTCTTCCTCATTTCTAATCCATTCTCATCTGTTATATATTTTAACCGTTTTTAAATTTAGAGGGCAATACTCAGTGAAGCAGTGAGTGGTAAAGTTAGCTAGACAAAACAACCTAGATAAGTCCTATTCATTATCCAGATGAATTAGCCGAGTAAGTCTGCTTTGGAATATATCTAAATAAAGTTATCTGGAGAACTTTATCCAAGTAACTCTGGGATGGCCTTTCAGCTTGACTTTGCTTAACTGACATTAAGTCAGTTAGTGCATGGCATGATGCTCCTAGAGAACCTCTTCAGGGGAAAACAATAGCTCCTCCAATCCCTGATCTCACAATCTCCTACCTCTGATATCCAAAGCTCCCCAATCCCGACCCCAGCAACCTCAACACCTCCAGCAGCCAAAGTCCCCTTCAACCCCCAAATTCCCGGCAGCTACCAGAGGTTTCTCTGGTGGTTAGTGGCTGGGCAGGAATGATCCTGCCCCCCCCAACTGCTCCTTCCTCATTGGCTCCCAGCTTCAAAATGGCGCACTTGAGCCCCAGCGGTAGTTTTGCGGTATTACTGCTAATTTATTTATTTATGGATATTTATTATACCGTTCATCACACCCAAGGCCAGCACCTACGTGGTTTACAGTATCTAAAAATTCCAGTAACATAAAACCTGACATTACAAACATAAGACAATGACCACAAAAAATAAAGAGAAGGAAAAATACCAACCCCACCATCTACTCCCCAAAGGCCAGTTGAAACATACTGGTCTTCACCTGCTTCTTAAAGGACCTATACGAACTTACATAAGGATCAGACTGCCTCACCTGGACTTCCACAGCACACCTGGGCTTGATCTCACATCGGGGGTGGAAGCAGGAGCTGCAAGCCCCTGCCGCTCCCCCCACCAACACAATGTTATAGGCCTTGTAAGTAAGAACGAGCCAAATCACAATGTTAGAAAAAATCGTTCTTTTTTTCACCACTAGTAGGAATTAGAAGTAAATGTTGAGGTCTCAGTAAAAAAGAGCACAACTATTTAAGACTCTCGTCAAAAGTATAGCACAGTGCTTTGTCACATCAACGACCTCCAAACTGCTTTTTAAAGAAACTTCCAGTCGTCTCTTTCTGATGTAAACTGACAAAAACAGTTAAAACTTGTGCGACTGGACAGCTGCATATGTTATCAAATTGATCCCTTTAATTGATCCCGACGTACACCACCGGTACCATCAAGACGTTTCACAGCAATGTTTCCTCAGGGGATCCATTAACGCCGAATCACACTCCGATGCAGCCCGCGTACACTCAGACTAGGCAAGGTACACTCCCCCCACCAAGGCAAGATCCAGCACATGGCAACGATTTAAAAGGAGGCACGCTCCAGGAAACAGCCCTTTGCTTCCCCTGGACTTCCACAGCCCACCTGGGCTCAATCTCACATCGGGGGTGGAAGCAGGAGCTGCAAGCCCCTCCTGATCCCCCCACCAAGGCAAGATTCAGCACACAGCAATGATTTAAAAAGAGGCATGCTCCAGGCGTGCCCGCACCTGGCGGCCTTGCCAGAGAGCCCTTTGGCGTGGCCCTTAGATGGGGAACAGAGGCGGGGAGCAACACATGTAACAGAAGCATTCCCTAGAGCAGCATTGGAAGATTACACCACAGCACAGTAAGTTGCCCTAACAATAAAGCAGTCTTCGCACGATCAAAGACTTTACCGGCCATACATAAGACTCCGTCCCTCAAGCTAATGTGACTATTCTTATAAGCTCTACCATCTGTTGAAAAAAATCACCGATATTCTTTTGACCTTGTCTAATAGTAGTGCAATACTATAACATCTTACTATTGCAATTATAACAGCTTATAAATGTAACTCTTATTCTACTAGGGCATTTGAAAATTCTCTCACAGAGACTCAAATATATCTTTTGTTCCATTAAGCAGATAATACTGCAATACTGCAACACCTCATAGCTATATAGATACCTCGCTTCTAGAATCTACATATAATACCTCTTTGTTTTTCACACTGTGATCACATATTTGTACCTCACTATTTGAATCTCAAGCTGGGATCTCTCTCAGATGAAGTATTTCACTTACTCTGCAGTATTGTTGAATTTACCCTCTCTTAGGCCACGTGGTCTCTAATGCTATACTTTTTCTTCTCCCCTTTTAACTTTTACTACCTTCAGCCTTCCTCAATGCCATTCAACACCTACTGCATCTCCAGCTAGCTCAGACCCCATTTGAATTACTTCACATTGTCTAGTACAATTCCTCCTAAAACCCTGCCCCTTCCTCAATTAAAATCTCCTCTTTGCCCTGATTGCAAAGATGGAAATCAAGCTCTCTATAGCACATGCTCTCATCATTCATCTGCTCATCATGACACTTTCTGATGCACTGCAGACTCCCCTTAACAACTTCCCAGTTCAACCCATCCCCATCATTCATCATCACCCAAACAACAACCAAATTTGCTACCCCCAAAACCATTGCAGCACTAGAGATAGCAATAACCACAAACACAAAACCTACCCAAGGTTAATTCTTATCAACCCTAGCAATAATATCAAACCTCCTATCCTGAGTGAACCTACTAAACCTCTGAAATGCATTCTAATAAACATGCAATCTGTTAGGAATAAAATACATTAATTCTAGATATCATAACCGATGAAACCCCTGATAGCCTTTGCATTACTGAGACATGGCTCACTATACATGACACCATTCTACTGAACCAGCTAAGAGCCAATGGATATAATCTATATAACTGCCCAGGGACACAAAGCGAGGTGGCGGAGTCCTAATATTAACCAGAGCAGTCCTAAATACAAATATTAGTGTCTGTAATAATAGTGATCGGATAGACCTCCTCAAAGTTGAAAATAAATGCCTTGCAATTTGCCTCCTCTATAGACCTCCCACCAACAACCATGCTAACCTCACAACAATCTTGGAATCTGCATGCAATTCATACTTGAGGAAACCACACGTCATCCTCGGTGATTTCAACAACCTCACTACCCTTACATCAATCCATAGTTTTCCTTGACTTCATGGAAGACCTAGGCTATCAACAAACAACCCCACCCATATCAAGGGAAATACTGTTGATAAGATATTCCTCCCCAAATCTATTACCGAACACCCAAACTACTCCCCCCCCCCCAGCTCAACTCAGGTACCTTGGTCCGACCATGTCTTACGAAGGTTTGACCTACCAATCCTGTTTACTGAGCAAAAATTAACTAACGCTGATCAACATGGCCCCCAATTAAGGCGCTTCAACAAAGAAGCTTTCCTGAATAACATACTCCCTCAACTCACCTTTCCAACACTGAATTTAGATGATTCAGTAAGGAACTGGCACTCTACAATCAATAAAGCAGCAATACCCAATGGCACTGGCAAGAAAATCACCCGCAGCCCATCTAAAAAATGTTAAACCCATGATATACACACCCTTAAAAAAAAGAGCTCTGAAAGCTCTGAAAGCTCAAGAAAAGATGGAGGTCCAAAAAATCACCAGAACTTAAAGCCCTCTACTCAACAGCTCTCAGTACTTATAAAGAAGCCATTCAAACTGCAAAGAGAAACCTCTACACAAACACCCTAAATAAAGCCATCAACTGCCCCAGGGAACTATTCAATATTGTTAAATCCTTCACTAAAACCCACTATAATGAGGCCCCTAGAACAGCAATTAGCACACAAATCCTGGCAGACCACTTTGCCTCTAAGCTAAAAAGTAACAAACCCATATCCAGCTTATCACAATTAAGTCTACCCGCCTCTAGCAAATCAAACTCTTTTCATACTATCAAGGAAAAACAGTTATTTGAAACCATCGCTAAAATTAATACCACCACTTCTCTTCTGGATCCTTGCTATGTGGCTTGGATAAAGGCATCCAAAACTGAACTAGCTCCATTCATTCTCAACATAGTTAATCAATCCCTCCTTAACATAAGAACATAAGATATGCCATAATGGGTCAGACCAAGGTCCATCAAGCCCAGTATTCTGTTTCCAACAGTGGCCAATCTAGGTCATACGTACCTAGCAGTTTCCCCAAGGGACACAGGTTCCACAATGCTTGTACTAGGTCAAGCATTGATATCCTGGGTCCCTTCTTAATAATGGCTTATGGACCTTTCCTCCAGGAACTTGTCCAAACCTTTTTTAAACCCAGCTACACTAACAGCCTTTACTACATTCTCCGGTAACAAATTCCAGAGTTTGATTACACGTTGAGTGAAAAAATATTTTCTTTTATTAGTCTTAGTTCCTTCAAGGAACTATTCCAAATGACCTCAATCGCTCTTCGCCCAATACTCAAGAACAGATCCCTAAATAGTGACGACCCCACCTCCTATAGGCCAATTGCAAGCATTCCCTTCCTAGCAAAAATCATTGAAAAAATAGTCCAAATACAATTGCAGGACTTCATTGAAACAAACGCCCCGCTGGACGAACACCAATACGGCTTCCGCCCATGCCATGGAGTTGAACATTACTATTGTTCCTATTTGACTTCCTCACCTGTGGCATGGATAATGTGTACCAAGTATTCCTACTTGTCTTCATAGCCATTGCCTCAGAATTTGACAACGTTGATCACAAACACAAATAGGAATAGCTGGTACTACATTAAAATGTTAGATCATACATCTCCAATAGGTACCAATCTGTAAGAATTAACCATTAATCCTCCACGTCCTTTCCTCAAGAACAGGGAATCCCCCAAGGTTCAGCATTGTCAGCCCTTTTCTTCAAGCTTTCCATCCAGCCAATCTGCTCAATTTTCAAAAGACACAAAATTGAATATCTCATATATGCAGATGATATTATGTTATTTACTCCTGTAAACATAAAAGAAAACATTTACAATAGTATGCTTGATTGCATTCTTGAGGCAAAATCCTGGATGGGTAAAAACAACCTCCATATCAACTTTAAAAAACCTGAAATTATGTTCAGAACAAGAAATTTAAGCTTCACTCCCCCCCCTTGAATTGAAAAAAAACACCACACTTACAGTAAAGCAGGAGGTGAAATACATGTGAATCATTCTAGACAGATCCCTCAGTATGACATCTCGTATAAAACAAACAGTCAGGACTATATTCTTTAAACTAAGAACCATCCAGAACCTCAGACCCCTCTTAGAACCTAGTGATTTCCGAACAGTCTCCCAGGTCCTTATAACCCCAAACTGGGATTATTGTAACAGCCTACTGCAAGGTCTCCCTAAAAAGACCATCAATACCTTATAACTAGCCCAAAATGTGACCGCTAGAATTATTTCCATAACTCACCTCACAGAACATATCACACCTGTTCTTAAGAATCTACATTGGCTCCCGATAATGAGCAGAATAAAATATAAAACAATAATCACCACGGTCACACTACTCAATAACATCTCACCCTCCTTCCTCTCATCTAGAATTCACACACAAACAGATTCTAGGAACAGAAGAAAGAACAAGCAGAACATACTTGCCATTCCGTCCACAATCCTTAAAACAAAGCAAATAACCAGTAGCAGAGCCTTTGCTTACACTGCTCCGACACTATGGAATTCTCTGCCAGACACCATCAGATCAATAAAAGACCTCCAGACATTCCAGAAAGAGCTAACAATAATCACCACGGTCACACTACTCAATAACATCTCACCCTCCTTCCTTTCATCTAGAATTCACACACCCTGGGGTGGGCACCAACTTTTTGGTTTGTGAATAAAAACGCCTCTTTTCAAATATTAGATGATTGTTTGTTCTTCCTTGAACACATCACGTTCCCCCACTGTGTTTTGTGCCTGACGTGGTTGGTTGCTCTTAGTTGGACCTGTTGTTATAGAGGCAGCCATAAGGAAGATGATAGGCTTATCAAAGGTGTAACAATTGGTTGGAATTCATGTAATTAGTTTAATCATTGTCTTTTTTAAAAGTAATGCTGCAAGTTCCTTTTTTTTTTTTTTAGTGCTGTCTCCTGGCGACTCAGCTGCCTCTGAGTTTTCTTGGCAATGTATCTCCAGAAGTAGATTGCCAGGCCTTTTCTTCCAAGGCAGTGGAGAGTAAAATGACTTGCCGAAGGACACAAGGGAATTGAACCCTTGATCTTCTGGGTACTAGGCAGTTGCTCTAATCACTAGGCTGCTCCTCCACTTGCAAATGCCTTTGTTTCTTCATTTTCCCAAGTTTAAATCTATGAAGACTTTCTGGCTTATTACATGAACAGGTTAGTAGCTGGTATCACAACTCCCAGATCGGAAAGGGAGTACCTGTAACAAAACGAATGTTCATGAAAACTGATGATCGAGAGGTCTGCAGCTGAACTTCTCTTTGTGGCAGATCATTGGTGAGGCCTCACTTGGAGTCTTGTATTCAGTTTTGGAGGCTGTATCTCACTAAGGATTGTGATGAGGTAGAAGCTGACAATACCGTGGGGACAAGAGGGTGAATTTTAACGGGTAGTAGTCTTTTAAGAGGTGAAGGATATGTAATGGAGTCTGGGCAACATTGGGTTTAGGTGTACTTTGAGTAAGGTTGCCCGTTAGCTGAGTGACAGAAGAAAGATGCACCTTGTTATTAACCAATGGGACTTTAGGGGTGGAACAGTGAGAACAGGGAGGGCGGTGTCCTAGGCCAGTCAGCTGCTTTAAGGAGAAGCCTAGAATACTGAGAGTGTTGGAACCTGAAAGCCAAAGAGTGCCACACCAGAGGATTTGAGGGAGAGCTGCACTAGGCTGGAAATATACATACATACCATGAACGAGGAGAGTCATTGCAAGGTAATGGCTTATGATGGACTAAATATATGTGGATGAATGTCCAGGTATCCTAAGCTTTTAGGCTGTGTTATATCCTCAGAACTGTTCATGTGAATCTCTGTGAAAGAGGAAAGAACTAGGACAATGGTTGCAGCCTGATAAATACTTATCAGAATTGTTCAATACCCAAATGTGCTGCCAGAGTTTTGGCTGGTGGGGAGGAGGTTAGTAGCAACTGTTTTCTGTTGTACTACCGTGGGTGGCTGGGAAAAGCCAAACATTTTTCACTGCTAGAAAGAGTATTTTGAACTTTGCTTTTATACTAAAAATTGGAATCTGCACTAGTCAGTGAAGATACCTCAATTAAGGGTTGCTAGAGCGCTCTTATTATTACTACTACAACTACTTATCATTTCTATAGCACTACTAGACGTATGCAGTGCTATACACATAAGAGATAGTTCCTGCTCGACGGAGCTTTCAATCTCGTTTTTGGCCTGTTTGTCTTGAAGAGATTTACTATGGAAAATGATTAAAAACAACATGGGTATTAAACAGTAGAATGAGGGGTTTTTAGGATCTAAAAGCAGTGGACGGTGGCCACTATTGGGGGTGGTGCTTAAGCTGCGGGAAGGAAGGAACTGGCTCCAGCTCTCACACTGCACTTGGGACTATGTGAGCCTGAGTGGAAGGCCACTGTCTGTGAGCTGAGAGATATTCTTGCAAAGACTGGGAATTACTCTATATGGATTTGCACTAAAAACTGACTGCCTTAAGTTTGTTGGCCACAAGTGTGTTCAAGCGAGAACTTGAAGAGACTGACCTTGATAGGATATAAAAAAGACTTGAAGCTGTTCAGAGAAATGATCAAATTAATATGGGATCTGTGCAGAAGACCTAAGAAAAGAGGCCTGAAGACCTTAAAAGAAAGGGGCGACAGCAGACATATTTAAATACTCATCTAGGGAGGAGTAGCCTAGTGGTTGGGGCAAGGTACTTCAGGCCGGAAGGTCGGAGGTTCAAATCCCACCAGAGGACAGCAACCTTGGGCCGGAAGGACTGGGGTTTCTAGTCCCACAGATGCTCCTTGTGGTCTTGGGCAAGCCACTTAACCCTCCATAGCCCATGTTCCCTGTAAGTATTAGTGTATGTGTCTCATATCCCCGCGTGTTAAATGTATCCCCCAATTGTGTTGTGACCGCTTTGATTGAAGGATAAGGCGGTATACAAAACTGTCTAAATAAAATAAATAAAATAAATCTTGTGTGCTTTTACTGTATACTAAGGGAGTTCTTTTCTATATTGTTTTATTGATTTTATATAAACTGCTGATGTAACTGAAGGTTGGTATAGCAAGTTTAAATAAAGCATAAACCAGAAATGTATTAACGCACAAACAAACCTTTTCTAAAGAATGGAAAACTGTACTTCCAGAGGACATAAAATGAAATTTAAAAGTATCCTCAGGAAAGGGCGGTGGATGCTTGGAATTCCTTCCCTGTGGAGGTGGTAGGGAGAAAACAGTGATAGAATTCAAAAAGGCGAGGAAGGCATTGGATAAACACAGAGGATACAAAGTATAGAGCATTTCCGCTCAAAGCAAACTTTAAATGACTGAAACATCAAAAAAGCATGGTGGGTGGGTGGGCGGGCCGGTAGCTTACATAGAAAAGCAGTTAAAACCCTAAAATAAGGCATAGAGGGGACATAATCCGAATGGAGCAGCAGGTAAAACACTACTAGACATACCCAGTACTGTACACATAGACGTAAGAGACAATCCCTGCTCTACCAGTGAACAGGACAAATGGGATAATTCTTGAAAAGAAATGATTAAGAAACACATGGGTATTGAACAGAAGAATAAGGGGGTCAGGATCCAAAATCAGTATTGAAGAGGTATGTTTTTAGCCTGGATTTGAATAAGACCAGGGAGTTTGATGTACTGATTCATATAGTCTATTCCAGTTGTATGGAGCAGCAAAGTGATGCAAATTGAGCCTGGAGTTGGCAATAGAAGAGGAGGGCATAGATTAAAGTGATTTGCCTGATAAGCGGAGTTCCAAAAGAAGGGTGTAGGGAGAGATAAGAGGGGAGAGGTAACGAGAAGCTTGTGACAAGGAAGCTTGTATTGAGCTTATTGAAACAGAAAAAGGTGATGAATTTGCTTTGAGAAAAAGTGAAATCCCTGCAGTGCATGGATTTCAGCCTCTACATAAAGAAAGTAAGCTGAGAGAAACTAAACCTAGGCTGCCACACCCAAGCTCTGCTGACGTAGTTGCAGGCTTGAGAGATAATTACAAACACCTGAGCAGAGAGGTGAAGTTAGTGCCCTGGAAGCAAGGATATAAATCTTTGCTAAAGTCAAAGCAAAGGAAGAAGCAGGAGAGGGAGAAGAAGCAAGAACTGCAGGAAGCAGAGGAGCAGGAGCGGGTTCAGATCCAGGTTCCTGATCAGAAGGTTTGGAGAGCTCAGAGGAGAGAGCCCAGGACTCAGCATAGGAGTCAAAGGAACCAAGCCTGGAAAAGGGAGCATTGGCAGAGCTCCAAGAGGGAACCCAGAGAAGTGAACCAAGAACTGTTTCCGAGAGGCTGGAGAGAGGAAAGTGAATACAGCCAGGGAGAAGTGTCCACAGCTTCAGGTACAATCTATCCTTACCGGGTGGAACTGGACTCAGGAGAGACACGGGGATCCTCAGAGAGAATACACCCGGAGACATACTTTAAGAGCTCAGAGCAGGGCACTGCATTATCAGAGCCAGAGGAGATGCAGGTTGAGCCTATTGAGCAGGATTTACTGTCTCCAGAAATGCCCATGGACTGTACTCTATGCCAGGCTACTAGCGTTGAATCCCTATGCTAAAGGATAGCAGAAAAGCTGAAAGTCTCCTAGAAGCAGTGTATTGAAACCTAGCCTGAAGTGAAGGTAGGAACTTGCTCTTCTAATGGGGAGATACCTGTTACATGTGCTATTAAATGCTTAGCGAAGACAAAGTTAAAAAGAAGACATTTTTACTTTGTTGAGGGAAGAAGCTGTGTTTCCCATATCAGTTACATTGTTAAGCAGCTGCATATAGTTAATGACTGTGAAGCCATAGTGAAGCTCATCAATGCTGCGTTGTAAATAATCCTGAGAGAATGAATGGAGAAGTATCCTGTTACGGTCTACATGGACTTTGTTTGCGTATTAAAATTAATTCTGTCATTTGCCTTCACCTTTGGTTTCATGACTACACTTCATCTTAAAAGGCCAAACTACAACTCCCAGCATGCATCAGAGGGAAAGATAGTTTATCTAAGCTTTATAAGAGAAGTTAACCGCAATCTCGCCCCTCTAAGCCTGAGGCAGGGGGCAAGGGCGTGACAAGCTACAGAATGAATGCACTTTGTAGGTCACTAAGAGGTTTGAACTGCATATGGAAATGGATAGGGAGACAATGACGTGACTTGAGAAGAGGGGTTAAGTGAGAAATGGTACTGGTGGAAGATTATGCAGCTGAGGTTTGAATGGATTGAAGGGGAGAGAGATGTTTCAATGGGAAACCAGAGAGGAGCAGGCTGTAGTAGTCTAAGCTGGAGGTGATGAGAGACTGTATTAAGTGTCTTGGTAGTATGTTCAGAAAGAAAGGGATGAATTTTGCTGATGATATAGAGAAGGAAATCAGAGGTTTTAGCTATTGGTTGGATATGTGCTGAGATTTGGGCCTGGATTACTGGAGAAATTTATGCTGCAGAGAGGCAAATCTGAGAGCCATCATCATAAAGATGCCATTGAAATCCATGGGAGGAGATCCGGGCACCAAGGGAGAAAGTATGGAGAGAGGAAAACAGGGATCCCAAGACAGAGCTCTGATGTACACCAACTGAAAGTGGTGGGTTGAGGAGGATCCACCAGAGCATATGCTGATAATGCAATTAGAGAGATAAAAAGAAAACCGAAGACAGAATGGAATCCTGAAATCCAAATGAGAACAGGGTATGGAGGAGAAGGTGGTGATCAACAATGTGAAATGCAACAGATAGGTCAAGAAGGATGAGGATCCAGATAAGCCCTTGGATTTTACCAGGAACAGGTCACTGGAGACTTCGACAAGGGTTGTTTCTTTAGAATGTAGAGAACGAAAGCCAGATTGCAGTGTACCCAGAATGGCTTGAGAGGAAAGAAAGCTAATATGCTGGCAGCGACCTATATGTTTGAGTAGTTTGGATGTGAAAGGGAGGAGGGACATAGTCCAGTAATTGGAAGGGCAGGTAGGGTCCAGTGAAGTCTCTTTTGAGGAGCAGTGTAAGCAGATCAGTGGACAGCATTACTCTAAGGATATAACAGATGGAAGGGATGACAGCGGTGGAGATGAGCTTAGTAGCTGGATAGGAATGGGATCAGAGGAGCAGGTAGTGTTTGGAGGAGGGGAGAAGATGAGCACTTTCCTCCTCAATGATTTTAGAAAAGGGAAAAAGGGTGGCAGGGGTTGAAGGAAGAATTTGAGAATGAAGCAGAGGAAGCGGAGAAGGACTAGAAAACGGGACTGCTACTTCTGGAGAGAGATCTGTAATTGTGAGTATATACTTCTGGGAATTTTCTGAAAGGACTTTTGTATTAAATCTAATTAATCTGCGAACCCAGTGTTTTTTGTTAAATCAGTCAGGGCCTAGTAGCAGCAGTTTAAGTTTAAATTTAAAACACAGAAGAGAACTTTCTGGTTACATTCCATACCCAGCAGAGAGCTTGTAGTTTAAATTTAATAGTCACTCAGGTCCTAGTATCAGCAAAGTACTTTTAGTTTAAATTTAAAACACAGAAGAGAGATTTCTGGTTAAATTTAGAACCCAGCAAAGAGCTTGTAGTTTAAATTTCATAATAAGTCAGAGCCTAGCAGTAGCAAATAGCTGTAATTGAAATAAAATCCGAATATAACTTAGCATAACAGGCAAAACGGGGTCAGTACTCTGTGAGCAGCAAATAAAGTCTTCTAGAGACCTTTACAAAGAGGCCTTCTACCTAGGGGGGCAAGAGACCTGTGAAACATTTTCAATAGGTGTTAACACCAGGTGGCAGGTCAAAAGGAGATTTTGAAAGACTCCTTCTATCCAAGCAAGGACTGTTAATCACTCAGGAAGTTGGTCACAGCTTACCTTAGCAGCACAGGCATAAATAGCTCAACCAGAGCTCTGTGATCCTCAGTCTTGAAGGACTAGAAAAAGGGACTGCTACTTCTGGAGAGAGATCTGCAATTGTGAACTTTCTGGTTACATTCCATACCCAGTAGAGAGCTTGTAGTTTAAATTTAATAGTCACTGAGGGCCTAGTATCAGCAAAGTACTTTTAGTTTAAATTTAAAACATAGAAGAGAGATTTCTGGTTAAATTTAGAACCCAGCAGAGAGCTTGTAGTTTAAATTTCATAATAAGTCAGAGCCTAGCAGTAGCAAATAGCTGTAATTGAAATAAAATCCGAATATAACTTAGCATAACAGGCAAAACGGGGTCAGTACTCTGTGAGCAGCAAATAAAGTCTTCTAGAGACCTTACAAAGAGGCCTTCTACCTAGGGGGGCAAGAGACCTGTGAAACATTTTCAATAGGTGTTAACACCAGGTGGCAGGTCAAAAGGAGATTTTGAAAGACTCCTTCTATCCAAGCAAGGACTGTTAATCACTCAGGAAGTTGGTCACAGCTTACCTTAGCAGCACAGGCATAAATAGCTCAACCAGAGCTCTGTGATCCTCAGTCTTGAAGGACTAGAAAAAGGGACTGCTACTTCTGGAGAGAGATCTGCAATTGTGAACTTTCTGGTTACATTCCATACCCAGTAGAGAGCTTGTAGTTTAAATTTAATAGTCACTGAGGGCCTAGTATCAGCAAAGTACTTTTAGTTTAAATTTAAAACATAGAAGAGAGATTTCTGGTTAAATTTAGAACCCAGCAGAGAGCTTGTAGTTTAAATTTCATAAGTAGTCAAAGCCTAGCAAATAAGTCAAAGCAAATAAGTCAAAGCCTAGCAAATAAAGTCTTCTAGAGACCTTTACAAAGAGGCCCTCTACCTAGGGGGCAAGAGACCTGTGAAACGTTTTCAATAGGTGTTAACACCAGGTGGCAGATCAAAAGGCCATTTTGAAAGACTCCTTCTATCCAAGCAAGGACTGTTAATCACCCAGGAAGTAGGTCACAGCTTACCTCAGAAGCACAGGACAGGGTACTGTGTAACAGCCCTCTTTTAATAGGTGTTATTTCCCTCCGTCCCTCTCCAACACCCACCCACCCCTGGGATAATCATAGCTTTATAGGTACTTACACATCTTAAAGGAAAGGAGGTGCTCTCAGGTGAAGCTCGTTATCCAAATCAGTCATACACTAAGGAGCTGAGATTAATTAAGCTTCAGGTTAACAAGGTATATTAAACGTATTAGGTACAGTTTTATTAGTATAAATATCCATAGCAACCCTTAGTAAATAAAGAACTTAAAGATCTAAGCATAAGCTTAAAACTAAGATGCAGACAGCAGTCCAGCAGTGAGAGGGGGGCTTTCCAGTCTTTTGCATTGAGTGTCACATGTATGATTTTCTCCCAGTTGGTGAGAGGTCTTACGTGTGCAATAGGTGCAAGGAGCTCTTTGCTCTCAGGGAACAAGTCTGTTCTCTAGAGGCTAGAGTATGTAAAAGGGAGTGCTTGTTATGAAGGTACCGCCATCTTGGCAAGTATGTAAATTAACTGTCTTGCAAAGGATTGTGGTTATTGAAGTCCATTCACACAAAGCTTGCCTTTTAAAATAAATGAAAACTCTTGTAGTTGGTCGAGTGTAAGGCAAAATTAGAATTTATTTATGGGGTGATTATTCCACACACAGATATACTTGGTAACACCATCCAGATAACTTCTCCAGGGTTTATTCAAAAATAAGGCAACTGAAAAACTTATGCAAATAAGGATCAAAGTCCTTTATGGAACAGAAAGGCTTTCTCACAGCCACTGCTAATAAACTCCTTAGCAGTGCTGAGGTGTAAACAAATCAAAGAGGAAAACTTCTTTATACCAAAAACATAGCTCACTTTCTCCATACAGAAAAGAACTTTTTAAATCCCACGTGTGCACGGCTTGTGCTGGGCTCTCCTCCACCAACAGGTGACAATTAACTGCAATCAGTAGCTTGATTTCAGCACACGTGCAAACTTTCCCAAAAGCTTTTTCTTTTCAACAAAACTTTATGGGAAGCCAATACTTAGAATGTTTCCTTTTGATGTTTGCTCTTATATTTAGGATATTCCTAAAATAACAACCTACTTAAAGAACAGTCCATATAAATATCCTCTGCATCAGATATTAAACCTTGCTCCTGATATTGCATAGACTCAGTTTCTTCGTCTAGCTCAGAGGGCTTTAGGAACTGACCTCTATATGGGGAGAAACTGTTTCCCTGCTGTTTGCATTGCTCAAAGCTAGAGAAACGTTCACAGTTCATACCTGAATCTAGGCAAGCGTCAGGCTGCTTCTTCTGGTATTCTGGCCAGTATGCAATAGCGCTTCTGTGTCCTGTCCTCCAGTTGGTATCTCTGGACCTCAGGATCTTTTCTCCAGACGTCCTCCAAGAGGTATTTGGGCTCCTTTTTTTTAAATTTTATTTATTTAACATTTTTTATATACCGCACTATTCATCATCAGTGCGGTTTACATTAAACAACAATATACCTGTCAATACATGACTGATCTAGGTTTACAGATAACAGGGAAGATAAACTGGGTGTGAACTGGGGATAACTATCTACATAATTATATATACATTGAATAGGTTACATCAGGGTTTGATATTTGACAAGAAACAGTGTTTTCACATTTTGATCCTTTGTTCTGGGTTGTTGTTATGTGTAAGAGTTAGCTGAGTGAGGCGGGAGCCGGTTCTATTGTGTGTATGGTAGCCTGAAGTGCAAAGTGAATAAATAGTGCTTGATGGACTTTCTGAATTGGGTGATATCCCTGATTGATCTGATGTTGGGAGGTAGTTTGTTCCAGCACTTGGGAGCATAGGACACAAAACCTCTGTTAATAGTTTGTTGTGTCCATTTTGTGGAGATACTAGGAGTAACTAGTGTGTTTTTCTGCTACTAGTCTCCTGGGTCTGTTGTTTGGTGTGTGGGTGAGGAGATTTGAGATCGATGCAGGAGATAATTTATTAATAGCTTTGAATGTGATGAGGAGAGTTTTGTATATTATTCTGCAGTTTATCGGAAGCCAGTGTAGATCGATCAGTATTGGTGTTATATGATCTCTTTTAGAAGCTCCAGATAAGATGCGGGCTGCCGCATTCATCGCCAGTTGAAGTGGATTTAGTGTATTCTTGGGGAGGCCATGAAGGATGATATTCGCATAGTCGAAGTGCGGTGTGACTATTGCTTGGAAAACTGTACGGAAGTCCTTGGTCTCCATCATTGGTTTCAGGTGGCTCAGTGTTTTTATTTTGTAGTAAATTGACCTTACTGTGTTCTTTATGTGCTCTTTAAGATTGAGTTGTTGATCGAGTATCACACCGAGGTACTTTATGGAGGCCTTGATTGAGAGTTCTGCATCTCTTACTATGAGGGTGGTTGGTGGAGAAAATTGCTTGTTTCTTGTGGCTATGAGTACTTCGGTTTTCTTGAAGTTTATTCTCATGTTCTGATTGAGGAGCCAGTCGGTTATTGCATTGAAACAGTTGATTAGTGGAGAGTAGTCAGGATTTGATATATTGATTGGTGTGAATATTAGCACGTCATCTGCGTATAATAGGCAAGATATACCAAAGTCTCTGGTGATTTGGCAGATTGGCTGCAATTATATATTAAAAAGCAACGCAGATAGAGATGAGCCTTGAGGTACTCCCTGTTTCTGTTTGAAGGGTTCAGATGTAATGTTGCCTGTACGGACCTGTTGCCAGGGCTCATCTAAGTAAGATTTGCACCAGTTCCAGGCTTGGTTACGGATGCCTTTTTCGTGAAGTCTAGCTAGCATAATCTTATGGTCAACTGAGTCGAATGCCGTTGATATGTCCAGAAAAATCATTGCAATGGCCATGTGAATGTTGTCAATCCCACAAATGAGTTTGTTAAGTAGTGAAGTCATGAGTGTTTCTGTTCCGTGAGCTTCTCGGAATCCGTGTTGGCATGGGTCCAACGGGGCTGCTGTGTCAATGTGGTGTTGGATCTGCCTCTGAATTTCCTTTTCAAGTATCTTGGCTAGATAGGGAATACTGGAAATTGGGCGGTAAGACTCTTCCTTCGTTGGGTCCATCTGGTTGTTTTTTAGCAGAGGGCGAATTGATGTTTGTTTAAGGGCAGTAGGGAAAATCCCAGTTAGATAGGAGATATTCGCGATCTTAGCTATGTAAGGGCTAAGCTCAGAGCGTAAGGTTTTGATCCAGTGTGCTGGACATGGGTCATTTGGTGCCGTGGTGGTGTTAATGGTGGCGATGATATCTTCGATGGTTTTTCTTGATGGAGGTGAAAATTTATCGAGTGAGACTTGAGCTTGCGGGAGTTGGATTAGTATTTGTGATGATATTGTGTTCGCCTTGACCATTTTGGATTGGATGAAGTTAGCATATAGTTGTGGTTGTATGGATTCTTGATGCGGTGGTGATGGTTCTTTGGTTAATGTTTTTACTAAACTGAAGAGATCACGTGGTCTGTTTAGTGTTTTGCTGAGAAGATTGGAGTGGAATTCTTTCCTTGTAGTCCAAGTTAGTTCGCGATGCTTTTTGAGGTGAGTGAGATACTCTTCTTGTACCTGGCTGTTGTGGGTGTGTCTCCATTTTCTTTCTAACTTCCTCAGTTGGAGTAGAGATGTACGTAGTTCTGGAGAGAACCAAGGGGCATCCTGTTTTTTATTGGAGCGATTCCTGGGTGGGAGTTTCTTGTTCATGCTTGGTTGATGGGCATACTGATGGAGAGTGTCGTTCCAGTTAGAGATCAATTCGTTCAGATTGTCGGTTGGCTTGGATAGTTTTGGCAACGCTTGTTTAGTGAGGGTCTCTATGTCTAATGGCTTAAATCGCCCTGCACTTGTTGTTGAGGTGACTGGCTGGGCGAGTATGTTTGAATTTGTTGGAATCTGGAATAAGATCAGGCTATGGTCTGACCAAGGGACTGGGATAATAGATGGTTTGGTATAATTATTTAAGCTCGAGACTGCTGATGGAACGAATATCAAATCAAGGATGTTCCCTTGTTTGTGTGTGGGGTTGTGCACGATTTGTTTGTATCCAAGGTCTGTCATTGCATCAAGGAATGTACTGGATAAGTCGTGATGTAGAGAGGCAAGGTTAAAATCACCTAACAACCAGTTTGGTTTGTTGAGGTTGTCAGGATTGCAGGCCAAGTTTATTATATCTGAGAGATCTTCTGATACTGCGTTTGGTGCTGAATAGATGAGATTGATAGAGTTGTTTCTATTTGCGATAGTTATAGTGTCTAGATGCTGGGAGTTCCTGGTTAGGGACACTCGGTATTGCAACTCAGACTTTGCTATTATGAAGACTCCTCCACCTCTTCTATTATCTCTGTTACAAGCGAAGAGTGAGAAATTGGGAGGAGTGATTTGGTTAATTAGGACAGTGTCTGAGTCAGAGAGCCATGACTCAGTGACCATTAGAAGGTCTAGATTGTAGTTGGATATTAGGTCTGTGATGGCTGGCCATTTGTTGCGCACAGACCGTGCGTTGATGAGTGCACATCTGAGCTCGTGTTGGAGGTCGTCTTTGTTGGTCTTTTTGTTAGTAATGGTCTCCAGTGTTATGTAGAGCAGGCGTGGCTGTCTCTTGTGTTGTAGGTTTGGATTAGGTTGATAATAGTTGTAGTGATGTTTTCTATTTGATCCTAGGAGTGCTGGGATAGGGTTATGATCATGTATGTATGAATCAGAGTCATGAATGGTCATGGCAATGGTATAGAGAAAAACGATAGTTAGGGTTGAGGTAGGCATGGTTATCTTTTGGTGTTATTCCTGTTAGGTGACGGTCTAAGGGCACGTCGAATGGTCCTCAGGCGAGGCCCGCCAGGTGCGGGTGTACCTGCTGGCGCTCTCTTTAATCGATGGCTGCTCAGCCCCGATTGGGCAGAACAGGCTGTGGGAGGGAGGAATGTTGCTCCAATACTTGGATGCTATAGGCAACAGTAAAATTGAATGCTGTTGGTAACAGAATGGTTGAATGTTCTCGGCAATAGTAAAGTTGAATGCTATTGGTAACAAAATGATTGGGGCTACTGGCAACAGTACTAATTGAGTGCTACTGGTAACAATAATACTTGGATGCTACTGGCAACAGTAATAATTTAATGCAATGGCAACAGCAATACTTGGATGTCACTGGCAACAGTAATAATTGAATGCTATGGCAACAGCAATAATGCTACTGGCAACAATAATAATTGAATGTTATGGCAGCAGTAATAATTGAGTGCCAAAGTGATGATGAAAAGAGTTATGAGGTATGGTACATTCAAATGATTAGACTGTAAAAGAAGAGACAGCTGAGTCATATTGGTAGAGCGTATACTTGCTGTGGTTGAAAGTCATGTAGAGAGGGTGGGGTATGCTGGCTCAGCTGTATTTGGACGAGAATGGGGCTCAGCGTTGAGTAGGTGTGAGTGATGACGATCCTAGCCACACAGGGGCTCTTTTTGTGGGTCGCGGGTCTTGGGCGGTCAGCTGTTTCGGTGGCTGGTCTCCGGGCAGGGAGAGGGCTCTCTTCGGTGAGGCTGTAGGGGAAGGTGTCACGGCTCGTCGGTTAGGCTCCAGTGGGTGCTTAAGCTGAAATTAGTGCAAGTAGAGTTAGAGCTGTAGCCTTGCTTTTATCGGTCCACGCCTAAGGGCCACGCCAAAGGGCCCTCTGGCGAGGCCCTCAGGTGCGGGCCCACCCGATTGGCGCCGGTTTTTAAATGCAGCACGGTGCCCCGATTGGGCAGCAGCTCCGAAGGGGGATGGTGTTGGTCGCGTTCAGGGGCGGCCCAAGGGGGGTGCGGGGCCATGTGCGGAGACTCGGTGCGGGGCCTCATTTGCATAAGGTGCCTCATTTGCATAAAATATTTGCATAATGTTACCATACACTAACTTTTAGTAAACATGCCTCTTAATGAGTATATGGATAAAGAAAGACTAAAAGGTTTCTACATTACTATAATCCAGTACCAACCGCCAGGCACATTAGGAACTACTACAAACACTGCCCATTTAGAACCCATAGCAAACCCGCCGTATCCTAACAGCACTACCAGGACTCACAAAGCACCATACCCTAACTATCAAAAGGCAACACTGCAAATATTAAACCAATACATTTCAGAGAACAATAATACATGACCTACTGGGGAAAGAACAAGTGGCAATGTCAAATAGGAATTACATAAACAGTATACCTCAGCTCAGTTACACATGCAGAACATAGACCATCACCAAACAAGGAATCACAATTTAGGAACAGGAAGACCATAATTAAACTGGGAACCCCAAAAGCCAAACTTGGAATATACAACAACACTGTAGAAATAAAACTATAAATTAATTTCCTCTTGTACTAAACAAAGCGCAAAAATTAATGATGCACATTTCCCAGAGCTGACATATTCCAGTTAATAAATTCAAAATAAAGAGATATTTTTCTACCTTTTGTGCATTTTTTTTCAGTTGCAATTGTTCCAGCCACTTTCTTCTGGTTTCTTCGTGTCTTCTGCTAACTCTCCATCTGCTGTCCATTTGTCCTTTTTTATGTATTGTTTTTTTTTTTTCCATTCTCTCTCTACATCTGCTTTAACATGCTAATCTTTCTCCTTTTGCTCTTTCCTCATTCCTATTTCATCCACTCAAATTTTATCCCTCCATCCTCAATCCCCACTTACTCTCCCAATATCCGGCCAATTGTAGATTTGTCTTCCCTCCCACGCAAAATATTTTTCCCCTCTCCATTTCACTCTCCCAGCTCCATCCCATTTTAATCCTCCCCCAACATCAGCTCCTTTCTAGTTCCAGCCCCACCCAGCATCTGCTCCCTTCTTGTCCCTGCATCAGCCCATTTCCAGTCCTAGTCCCCCATCAGCCCATTTCCAATCCTATCCTAGCCCCACCATCAGCCCATTTCCAGTCCTAGCTCCCCCATCCATTTCCAGTCCTATCCGAGTCCATCCATCAGTTCATTTCCAATCCCAGCCCCTCATCAGCCCATTTCCAGTCCTATCAGTTCCGCCATCAGCTCAATACCAATCCCAGCCCCCCCATCAGCTCATTTCTATTCCTTTCCTAGCCCCACCATCAGCCCATGTCAAATCCTAGCTCCCCTCCACTCAGCCCATTTCCAATCCAAGCCCCCCATGAGCCTACTTCCAGTTCTAGCCCCTCCATGAGTCCATTTCCATTCAAGCCCCCACCACAGCCCATTTCCAACCTTAGCACCCCCAACAGCCCATTTCCAGTCCTATCTTGGCCCCTCCATCAGCCCATTTCCTGTCCTACCCCCCCCCCCCACTCAGCCCAATTCCAGTCCTAGCTCCCTCTCCTCACAGCCCATTTCCATTCCAAGCCCCCCTCCCCATCAGCTATTTGCAGTTCAAGCCCCCTTTCCACTCAGCCCATTTCCATTCCAAGCCCCTGTCCCCATCAGCTATTTGCCGTTCAAGCCCCCCTTCCACTCAGCCCATTTCCAGTCCTAGCAACCCCCCATCCCATTACCAGTCCTAGCTCCCCCATCAGCCCACTTCCAGTCTGAACCCCCTATAGCCCATTACCAGTCCTAACCCCCCATCAGCCCACTTCCAGTCCGAACCCCCTATAGCCCATTACCAGTCCTAACCCCCCCATCAGCCCACTTCCAGTCCTTACCCTCCCATCAGCCCATTTTCAGTCTTACCCCCCATCAAACCATTACCAGTACTAACCAATCCTCCCACTTATAGTCTTAGCCCCCAATAGCCCATTACAAGTCCTAACCCCCCCAGCCCATTACCAGTCCTAACGCCCCCCACAGCCCATTACCAGTCCTAACCCCCTATCAGCCTACTTGTAGTCTTAGACCCCCATAGCCCATTACCTGTTGTAACCCCCCCATCAGCCCATTACCTGTCCTAACCCCCCCATAGCCCATTTCCAGTCCTAATCCCCCCATCAGCCCACTTGTAGTCGTAGCCCCCCATAGCCCATTACCTGTCATAACTTCCCCCATCAGCCCATTTCCAGTCTTAGCCCCTCCATAGTCTATTACCTGTCCTAACCCCCCATAGCCCATTCCCAGTCTTAACCCCCCCATCAGCCCACTTCCAGTCCGAACCCCCTATAGCCCATTACCAGTCCTAACCCCCCCTATCAGCCCATTTACAGTCCTTACCCCCCTCCCTCCCTCCCTATTTACAGTCCTTACCCCCTCCCCATCAGCCCATTTACAGTCCTCCCCCCCTCAGCCCATTTACAGTCCTCCCCCCCTCCCCATCAGCCCATTTACAGTCCTTACCCCCCCTCCCTCCCCATCAGCCCATTTACAGTCCTTACCCCCCCTCGCCATCAGCCCATTTACAGTCCTTACCCCCCCTCCCTCCCTCCCCATCAGCCCATTTACAGTCCTTACCCCCCCTCGCCATCAGCCCATTTACAGTCCTTATCCCCCCTCCCTCCTTCCCCATCAGCCCATTTACAGTCCTTACCCCCCCCTTCCCCATCAGCCCATTTACAGTCCTTACCCCCCCTCCCTCCCTCCCCATCAGCCCATTTACAGTCCTTACTCCCTCCCTCCCTCCCCCCCATCAGCCCATTTACAGTCCTTACCCCCCCTCTCCCCATCAGCCCATTTACAGTCCTTACCCCCCTCCCCATCAGCCCATTTACAGTCCTTATCCCCCCTCCCTCCCTCCCCATCAGCACATTTACAGTCCTTACCCCCCTCCCTCCCCATCAGCCCATTTACAGTCCTTACCCCCCCTTCCCCATCAGCCCATTTACAGTCCTTACCCCCCCCTTCCCCATCAGCCCATTTACAGTCCTTACCCCCCCCTCCCTCCCTCCCCATCAGCCCATTTACAGTCCTTACCCCTCCCTCCCTCCCTCCCTCCCCCCCCATCAGCCCATTTACAGTCCTTACTCCCGCCCCCCCAGCCCAGCTAAGTTTAAAAAAAAAAAGACCCAGAAACCGGCTGCTGCTGCCGCTGCCGCCGTGGCAGCGGCAGAATGGAGAATCCCGCGGGGCCCCCCGGTCCGGCAGTCTTTGATGCGGCCTCAGCGCGGGCTTTTCAGAGCCGCGCGAAGGGAGAGTTTCCCTTTCTCGCGGCTCTGTTAATCCCGCCGCGGGGCTGATGGGATTTCCCATCAGCCCCTCGGCGTGATTAACAGAGCTGCGAGAAGAGAAGCTCTCTCTCTTCGCGCAGCTCTGACAGCCGACGGAGGCCACAGAGAAGACTGCCGGACAGGGGGGCCCCGCGGGATTCTCCATTCTGCCGCTGCCACGGCGGCAGCAGCAGCCGGTTTCTGGGGTTTTTTTTTTTAAACTTAGTTGGGCTGATTGGGGGGGGTGGTAAGGACTGTAAATGGGCCCCGCGGGATTCTCCATTCTGCCGCTGCCACGGCGGCAGCGGCAGCCGTAGCCGGTTTATGATTTTTTTTAAATTTTAATGGGATGCAAGATGTTTTTTGCGCGGGGCCCCCTGAAACGCGGGGCCCTGTGCAAAAAACATTCTTGCTCAATGGACGGGCCGGCCCTGGTCGCGTTGCTCCGGCCCGCTCTATCCCCTCGGGGAGAGCAGTGGAAGAGGGCCGGAGTATCCCAAAGAGGCCGCACGCCCGATTGGTGCCGGTTTTTAAATGCAGCACGGTGCCCCGATTGGGCAGCAGCTCCGAAGGGGGATGGTGTTGGTCGCGTTGCTCCGGCCCGCTCTATCCCCTCGGGGAGAGCAGTGGAAGAGGGCCGGAGTATCCCAAAGAGGCCGCATGCCCGATTGGCGCCGGTTTTTAAATGCAGCACGGTGCCCCGATTGGGCAGCAGCTCCGAAGGGGGATGGTGTTGGTCGTGTTGCTCCGGCCCGCTCTATCTCCTCGGGGAGAGCAGTGGAAGAGGGCCGGAGTATCCCAAAGAGGCCGCACGCCCGATTGGTGCCGGTTTTTAAATGCAGCACGGTGCCCCGATTGGGCAGCAGCTCCGAAGGGGGATGGTGTTGGTCGCGTTGCTCCGGCCCGCTCTATCCCCTCGGGGAGAGCAGTGGAAGAGGGCCGGAGTATCCCAAAGAGGCCGCACGCCCGATTGGCGCCGGTTTTTAAATGCAGCACTGTGCCCCGATTGGGCAGCAGCTCCGAAGGGGGATGGTGTTGGTCGCGTTGCTCCGGCCCGCTCTATCCCCTCGGGGAGAGCAGTAGAAGAGGGCCGGAGTATCCCAAAGAGGCCGCACGCCCGATTGGCGCCGGTTTTTAAATGCAGCACGGTGCCCCGATTGGGCAGCAGCTCCGAAGGGGGATGGTGTTGGTCGCATTGCTCCGGCCCGTTCTATCCCCTCGGGGAGAGCAGTGGAAGAGGGCCGGAGTATCCCAAAGAGGCCGCACGCCCGATTGGCACTGTTTTTTAAATGCAGCACAGTGCCCCGATTGGGCAGCAGCTCCGAAGGGGGATGGTGTTGGTCGCGTTACTCCGGCCCTCTTCCACTGCTCTCCCCGAGGGGATAGAGCGGGCCGGAGCAACGCGACCAACACCATCCCCCTTCCACTGCTCTCCTTAGCTGCAACAGACCTCTTCCTAGGTGTTGCTTGAGGGTCCCTGGCTATGGATCTACAGACCTCTGGCTTTCTCCAGTCCTCTGAAGGTTCTTTCCCCCAGGTATATCTCCAGGCATAGTTACCTCTCTGAGCTCCTCTCTTGGACCATCTGCTTCCTTGTCCTTGTTCCTTCAGTTTCCGGTTGTTCTTCCTTCTGTTCTCATTCTCCTTCTGATTCCCCTTCTCTGTCTGTCTTCCTGAACATTCCCCTCTAGCTTTAAAGGGCTTAGATTGCAACTCCTCCCTTGCACTCTTCAGGTGTTTTGGATTAAGCACTCTCCTAGAGGCTGTTTGATTAGGGATGACATAATGCTTTCTCTGATTAGACTCATGCTTTTCCACTCTAGCTCCCCTAGGGACTTTCTGTATACTAGTGCATTCTGGAACATGTAGTCTTTTAGGGAAACAAGCTGTCTTATTTCTATAACCTGCCAGTACAGGTCCCTTGATCAGAGTAAATTCTCCTCTATTGTCATTACTCCTTGAGCTTTGATAAGCTTCCTTATCACAAGTAGCAGACTTGGAAAATATAAGAAAGACAGAGAGGTACATAGAAGAGACCTACAGGGATATAGTCCTGAAGTCCCACCTCCAGTCTGGCAGCATCCCTGTTGCCATGGAGGAGAGGTCACGTGATAGGAAAGCATCACCCTGGTGTGGCAGGAAGTGATCCTGTAACTAGGACCTGTCCTCCAGGTGATGTAAAACCCTCTTGCACTGAGGAAGTTTCTCCAGGGCCATGTGCCCATAAGGGAAGGGTTAGGACAGCCGTTATAGTTGGTGATTCGATCATTAGGCATGTAGATAGCTGGGTGGCTGGTGGATGTGAGGATCGCCTGGTAACATGCCTGCCTGGTGCGAAGGTAGCGGACCTCACGCACCACCTAGATAAGGTCTTAGATAGTGCTGGGGAGGAGTCTGCTGTCTTGGTACATGTCGGTACCAATGACATAGGAAAATGTGGTAGGGAGGTTCTGGAGGCTAAATTTAGGCTTTTTGGTAGGAAGTTGAAATCCAGAACTTCCAGGGTAGCATTCTCCGAAATGCTTCCCGTTTCACGCGCAGGACCCAAAAAGCAGGCAGAGCTCTGGAGTCTCAATGCGTGGATGAGACAATAGTGCAGAGATGAGGGATCTGAATTTGTTAGGAACTGGGGAACATTCTGGGGAAAGGAGGGGCTCTTCTGAAGGGAGGGGCTTCACTTTAACCGGGATGGAACCAGGCTGCTGTCATTAACCTTTAAAAAGGAGAGAGAGCAGCTTTTAAACTAGATAATAGGGGAAAGCCGACAGTCGCCCAAGAGCGCATGATTCGGAAGAATGTATCCTTGAAGGATACCAAAAGCAGAGAGGTTCCAAAAAAGTGTAAAGTAGCCCAAATGCCCTCGAGTATGGAGCATACAGAGCTTAAAGATCCAAAATTACCCATGTCTACCAATAGCCAGATTAATATGAATAAAATAGAGTCTCTAAAATGCTTGTATGCAAATGCTAGAAGTCTAAAAAATAAGATGGGAGAGTTAGAATATATAGCACTAAATGAGAGGTTAGATATGATTGGAATATCAGAGACATGGTGGAAGGAGGACAACCAGTGGGACACTGTGATACCTGGGTACAAACTATATCGTAATGATAGAGCTGATCAAATTGGTGGAGAGATTGTGCTCTGTTAGAGAGGGCATTGAATCAGAAAGAATTAAAGTTTTGCAGGAAACAAAATTTGCTGTAGAATCTCTATGGATTGAAATTCCATGTAAAAAGGGGAAGGCAATGGCAGTGGGGGTGTACTATCTACCGCCTGGCCAGAATGAACAAATGGATGATGAAATGCTCAAAGAAATCAAGGAAGCTAACAGAAGTTACAGGGCAGTAATAATAATGGGTGATTTCAATTACTCCGGTATCAACTGGGTCAGTGTCACGGCAGGACATGCTAGGGAGATAAAGTTCCTAAAAGAAATAAATGACTGCTTCTTGGAGCAGCTGGTTCATGAACCGACCAGAGGGGAAGCCATATTGGACCTAGTCCCTTAGTGGAACACCAGATCTAGTGCAAGAGATAAGGGTGTTGGGGCCACTTGGCAATAGTGATCATAGCATGATCGCGTTTGATTTAATTAGTGGAGGAGGGATAGTAAGGAAATCAACAGTACTACCTTTTAACTTTTGAAAGGGAGACTGTGATAAAATGAGGAAAATAGTTAAGAAAAGACTAAAAGGAGCAGTTGCAAAGGTTAAAGACTTACATCAAGCTTGGGTGTTGTTGAAAAATACTATCTTGGAAGCCCAGACCAGCTGTATTCCACACTTTAAGAAAAGTGGAAGGAAGTCCAAAATTCTGCCAGCATGGTTTAAAGGTGAGGTTTGAGAGGCTGTTCTTGCCAAAAAAGCATCTTTTAGGAAATGGAAAAAAGAGCCAAATGACGAAACCTGGAAACAGCACAAGCACTGGCAAGTCAAATGCAAAGCATTGATAAGGAAAGCAAAGGGAGAATTTGAGAAGAAGCTTGCTGCGGAAGCAAAAACGTGAAATGAAGACTTTTTCAAGTACATTCGTAGCAAAAAACCCGTGAGAGAGTCAGTTGGTCCATTAGATGATAGAGGGGTTAAAGGGGCACTAAGAGGCGACAAGGCGATAGCAGAGAGACTGAATGAATTCGTTGCTTCGGTCTTTACTGAGGAAGATGTAGGGATGTTACCCATGACTGAAGTGGTATTTAAAGGTGCGGAAGAATTGAAGGAAATATCGATACATCGGGAAGATGTATTACAACTATTAGATAAACTGAAGAGTAGCAAATCACCTGGGCCGAATGGTATACATTCAAGGGTGTTGAAAGAAATAAAATATGAGATTGCGGACCTCCTATTAGTAATCTGTGAATTTTAATTAAAATCATCTGTTAAACCTGAAGAATGGAGGATCACCAATGTAACATCAATTTTTAAAAAGGGTTCCAGGGGTGATCCGGGAAATTACAGACCGGTCAGCCAGTTGATATAGTGTATCTGGACATTCAGAAAGCCTTTAACAAGGTCCCTCATCAGAGACTTTTGGCAAAGCTAAAGAGTCATGGGATAGGAGGCAGTGTACTATTGTGGATCAGGAACTGGTTAAAAGATAGAAAGCAGAGGGTCGGGCTAATGGCCAATTTTCCCAGTGGAGAAAGGTGAATAGTGGTATACCCCAGGGATCTGTGTTGGGTCCGCTGCTTTTTGACATATTCATAAATGACCTGGAAAGGGGAATAACGAGTGAGGTTATCAAATTTGCAGATGACACAAAACTATTTAAAGTTGTTAAAACCCAAGAGGATTGTGGAAAATTGCAAGAGGATCTTGATAAATTGGAAGACACGGCATCAAAATGGCAGATGAAATTTAATGTGGAAAAGTGCAAAGTTATGCACCTTGGGAAGAACAACCCAAACTGTGGTTACACGATGCAAGGTTCCACATTAGGAACCACCACCCAGGAAAAGGTTTTAGGCGTCATCGTGGATAACATGTTAAAACCATCGGCCCAGTGTGCAGCGGCGGCCAAGAGAGCAAATAGAATGCTAGTTATCATAAGGAAAGGAATGGAAAATAAAACAAAAGATATTATAATGCCTCTATATCGTTCCATGGTGAGACTGCACTTTGAATATTGTGTGCAATTCTGGTTGCTGTATCTTAAAAAGGATATAGCGTTATTAGAAAAGGTTTAGAGAAGAGCCACCAAAATGGTAAAGGGGATGGAAGGATACTCCTATGAAGAAAGTCTAAAAGGTTTAGGGCTCTTTAACCTGGAAAAGAGACGGCTGAGGGGAGATATGATAGAAGTCTATAAATTAATGAACGGAGTGGAACAGGTAAACGTAGATCGATTGTTTACGTTATCAGAATATAGAAAGAGTAGGGGACATGCAATGAAGCTACAGGGTAACCTATTTAAGACTAATAAGAGAAAATATTTTTTCACTCAATGTGTAATCAAACTCTGGAATTTGTTACCGGAGGATGTAGTAAAGGCTGTTAGTGTAGCTGGGTTTAAATAAGGTTTGGACAAGTTCCTGGAGGAAAGGTCCATAAACCATTATTAAGAAGGGACTCAGGATATCAATGCTTGACCCGTACAAGCATTGTGGAACCTGTGTCTTTTGGGGAATTGCTAGGTACGTATGAGCTAGATTGGCCACTGTTGGAAACATGATACTGGGCTTGATGGACCTTGGTCTGACCCAGTATGGCATATCTTATGTTCTTATGTTCAATGAAGAACTAATTTGTGAGCCTTGTCATGGAAAACTCAGCCAAAATCAAGGCAGAAAGCAAAGGAGGGTTTGGAGGTGGAGGAAATTTGAGAGGAGAGATTTGAGCATGAGAAAGAGATGGTGAGGGTCTGAGGCAAGAAAGTTTATCGGATAGATGTAATGTTCTTGGTTGGCAAGTGCTGTAGCAAACTGGAAGGGGGTTAGCAAGAATTTGAAATGTAGAAAGTCGGCTTGGTAATGAGATTTTAGCCAAAGGTGCTCAGCAATGTAGGTAGTGGATTTTGGAGGGTAATGGTGGGAATTTCAGCAATTGGTGTAGTTTTATGTTTCTGTTGTTGTAGCTGGAAAATGTAACCCCCTACAACACATGACTTTTTTTCTTTCTGGCAGCTGAAATATACTGCGCCTTTTTAAATAAAATTTTTTGATGGGATTTACAGCCCCCAGACTCTTTAACTGAAACATTTCTGGATCTCTGGCCTATTGCTTTTTGAGTCACCCCACCCCACCCCACAGCTAATTTGCACCACACCATTTTTTTTCTTTTTTCGCAGACAGTACATTGTAATAGGTGCTATATATTGTGTATGTGGACCTATGTGGCTAATACACATTCCCCCATTCCCAGACATTCTCCACATTCATATCATATGGCCTATTGTGTAGGCCATGCCCCGATAATTCACTCGGTACCAGTTTTTCCAGACAACCCATTGTAGGTTTAATTAACTAGGAATTCCTAAAACACACCACACAAAGCTGTAGGTTCAAAATGTTTTATTTCAAATATAATGTTTTCATCTTGTGAACTGATTCATTTGAGCATTTCAAGTTTCTGGAAATACATACATTTTCATAAAAAGTCAATTTTTACAGAACTTGGTGTTTTTTTAAAGAACGATCTATAATCTCTGTCACAGATTAAACCTTCCACTAGCTCCATATCATAGTCTGCCACAGATCTAAGCAAAATATTGAGCAGTTGTCCTGGATTTCTACTTGTATTAAAATCTCTGATGAGTTCCAACAAAAAATTCAAATTTTCATAAACTAGGTCAGTTGCT
This sequence comes from Ichthyophis bannanicus, assembly GCA_033557465.1. Lineage (NCBI taxonomy): Eukaryota > Metazoa > Chordata > Amphibia > Gymnophiona > Ichthyophiidae > Ichthyophis > Ichthyophis bannanicus. The sequence continues at coordinate 120,943,722 of CM066050.1, read as the reverse complement.
TTCATTTTATGACCAACAATCATGGCAACATTTACAATAGGTCCTAGACACAACCTATTACAAGTTTTATGGATTTTCTGTTGTATTTCCTTGTGCCCCCACCTCAGGTAATCATGATGTCTTTGCCCTGGAGCATGTATTAGACAAGCTGCACAGTCTCTATGCATAACGTCCTGCCAGCATTTCTTGATAATACAACACACCGTTGCTTGTATAACAGATTTAAATGTGTTTAGTTTTTCAGGTTTTGAGTTGTCCTTTTGGCTGACTATGACATCAAACGCCTCCCTTTGATATGTACAGAGAAAGCACAAGCAGCGTAGATTGATTGCCTGTATGTTTTCTAGCTCTTGTAAGAACGGAGATTCGTTATTTCCTTACAAAAAACAAAACAGGGTCAGTGTGAAATGAACTGCCTCTTCTATAACACTTTTCTAAAAAAACAAAAAAAAAACAAAAAACGACTTCTCTTACCTCTGCTGATCCTAGTTCTTCCAGTAAACAGGTTGTTTCTGCATCTGTCGCAACATAATATAATTCTATGTCCTCTGGATCCGTTGCGTTGTCATCTGGTAAGTCAATTTCAGTACCTGAATTGCAAAGATCTTGAGAGTCAAACAACTTTTGGGCCTCTGGTAAATATTCAACCCCTGATAATTCATGTTCAGACTCTGCCGGACTCACCTGTTGTTCAAATGGATTTTCTATCAGTGGATATCCCTCTGCTGCGGCATCACGATCCTTAAGAAAATAATTAATGTTATTCATCCTGTTGGAAATTCTGCTTGGTGTTCCAAAAAGAGCCATTTTTTCTTTTTGAATCTCTGTGTTAGAATTTTCCCCACACAGGACACACAGCTTTACACCAGGAGCATGCTCAGAACAAGTCTCTTGTTTCGGCCAATCACGTGTTACCATATCCTAGAAGCATGCTCAGACTTGTATTCTCTGTATTGGGTTTTTTTTCTCAAAGCCACTGAAACAAAAAATAGCTGTGGTGGAATTTGAACTCCAGTCTCTCTCTGTATTTCAGTCTAAACTACAGGGGCTGCCAGAATACTTCTCTCTAACAGTGAGGTCTTAAAAGCAAAATTCTATTACATGGACAGCACTGGTTTCTCTAACAAAGATGTATTAATTGCATTTGGAAAGAAAAGCTTATATACCAAGGGCTGTGGCTCTGTGAAAAGCCTGTATACCAAATGCATTGTGTTCCTGATGCTGCTACCAAAGGGTTATTTTTAACAATCAGTTCTAAATAGCCTGCAATACACATAAAAACATTGCACTGCTTTTTGAGAAAAAAGAACTGGGGCAGGGGGGAGAGAAAGCATTTTTTGTTTTGTTTTCCAGGGTTCCTGCTTTTGCAGATGTTAGCATTAACCAGAAGCAAAACACATTTCTGGAGTCGGTCACTCTGCTTCCGCTGATGTCATCGGAAATGGACAGTGTCCATTTCCGATGACACACTGTTTCCGGTGATGTCATTTCCGATGATGTAGGCTGGGGTGTGGTTGAGGGTGGGAGGGCGTGGGTGTGGCAAAAACCCAGAAGTGGGCGCTGATTGGCTAATGCCAACATTATGGGGTGGGGTGTGGGTGTGGGTGTGGCACAAACCCAGAAATGGGTGCTGATTGGCTGATGTCATCTGTGGGGTGGGGGTGTGCCAAAGTGGGGGGTGGCCACGCCTGGGGGTGTGGATGGGCGGGGCTAACTCACAATTCACTTCTATGGAAGGGGGTGTGGCCTGAGGCGGGACATACACCGGAAGTGAGCGCTGATTGGCTCCTGTCATCCTTATCTCACCTGTCAATCAGTTTGAAGAGTAGTGCACCAGGTGCACTTAGGTGCTGCTGGTAAGAATTAGTATATTTTATAAAAAGTGCTAGTTCCACCTCCATTCTACCTATTCTCTTTTCCTAGGAATACTTACATGCTAAGGGGGTAATTTTTATAAAGGATTTTTTGTATGTAAACACTGCTTTAGGTGCACATTTAGAGTTTTCAACTGTCCTGGATAAACCTGTACTTGGTTGATCTGTGAAGCTAAGTAGGGTTGAGCCTGGCTAGTACTTGGATGTGTGACCACCTTGGAATACCAGGGGCTGTAAACTCACTGTGTGGAAGGAAGGTCTGGTAATCTACTTCTGGTTGCACCTTGCCAAGAAAAACCCAGGGGCTGGGTCACCAGGACTTGGCACACATTGCATTATAGCGTAACCCACTTTGAAGCATTCTCTGAGCCAAAAAGCAGTATGTCAAGTTTTGAATAAACATGAAAGGCCTCATAAAATTGCCCTGGGGTAATGTATATACTAGTACTCACTGTGACAGAAATGCACATCCTTGCATATAGGTGTGCTCAAGGACATAGGTTAGGCAGAGCTGGAAATGTATGTGGTTGTATTTTAGCCACAATTCCAGCAGATTTTGTGAAGCTATTTTATAAAGACACATATGGGCATGCTTACTAAAATGCAATATGGCTTTGCACATCTCACACCTTAATTTTTACAGCTAAGGTACAGTAAATGCAAAGCCTGTGCAGTAAATGCATTGGATGTGCCCAGCATCTGCCCTGTATCTAGCACACAAGGCAGACAGCGCATGGGTCCGCACATAGCACAGGCACTGCTGACGCATGTAACGTGAAGCCCACTGCTGTCCAATGGCAGACAGTGCTGATGCCATCCCCTCCCACCCCTCCTGATTATACATGATGGTAGTGTCAAACCCCCATTCCTCTCCCAATCACACCTCTGCAATCTCTAACCCACCCAAGATCCACCTGCTCCAATAAATGTCCTACTCCTTCAGGCAGCCAGAGCACTCTTCTGATCACAATTCCACCCCCCTCCTAGCGCAAGACCCAGTGCTTCCTACTGACACTTACCCCAGGTTCTTCCTGGTGTCTAATAGACAGGCCAGGAGTGATCCCCCTTTGCTCCTGCCCCAGATTCAAAATGGTGGATCTGATCACTAGCAGTAATCTTGTGGTGCTACAGCTAGGACTCAATCTGTTTAGAGTGCCTAGACAGATATTCCATGAGATTTTATGCACATAATGTACATTTGAATTTTCAAGTGTTTCTGTAAATGGAAACTGCTACTATTGCAATTAATCATTTATATAGCGCTACAAGGCGTATGCAGCGCTGTACAGATACATGTAAAAGATGGTCTCTGCTCATCAGAGTTTACAATCTAATTAAGACAGACAGTACAATAGCTGAGAACATGGGTACAATTAGGGAAGGGTAAGGAAAAGGGCATAGAGAGAAGTAAGCCAGAAGAAGAGTGGAGTTCACGAGGAGGGGTGCAGAGAGAGAGAGAGAGAGAGAAGAGATGAAAAGTAGTGAGGAGCAGTAGAATGAATGCATTTATAAGTCAGAAGGGGACGTTTGAATTGGATGTGGAAACGGAAGGGGAGTCAATGAAGTGACTTGAGAAGAGTGGTTATATGAGTATATCGAGGCTGGTGGAAGATTAGCCATGCAGCAAAGTTCTGAACAGATTGAAGGGGGGAGGAGGTGACTCAGAGGGAGGTCAGCAAGGAGGAGGAGGTTGCAGTAGTCTAGACGGGAGGTGACTGAAGAGTGGATAAGTGTTTTAGTAGTGTGTTCAGAAAGGAAGGGGAGAATTTTGTTAATGTTGTAAAGAAATGACAGGTTTTAGCAATCAGTTGGATGTGTGTGGAGGAGAGGGAGGAGTCAAAGATGACTCCAAGGCTGAGAAAACAGGAAGAAGAGTGTTATTTATGGAGAGAGAGAAAGGAGGAGGGTTTAGGGGGGAAAATAATAAGTTTAGTTTTGGCCATGTTCAATTTCAAATGGCCGTGAGACATCCAGGTAGCAATATCAGATAGGCAGGCAGAGATTCGGTCTTGGAGTGTAAGAGAAAGAAATAGATCTGAGAGTCATCAGCATAAAAATAGTACTGAAAGCCATGGGAGGAGATGAGAGCACCAAGGGACTGGGTATAGAGGGAGAAAATGAGAGGTCCCAGAACAGACTCTTGGAGTACACCTTCTGAGAGAGGGATAGGAGCAGAGGAGGAACAACCCCTCCTCAACCCTGCCCCTAGAAATGCTTTTTGTTTGCTGCTGAGGAAAACGTACTTGTGTACGTTTGCCTATATAGACGAAGAACAATTTTGGGAAAGCCCATTTCTGTGAGCATAGCACTGCTATAGCATGGAAAGAAAATTACTCTCCCTAATTGTAAGGGAGATTTTATTTATATAAGCCTTCAACCTGACATAAATGTCAATTGTGGTATTATTTGGTTTAGCTTGTCTTGTTGCATGCGCTGTAACCTGCTTAGGACAGTATGGATTATGCAGGCTATAAATGTATCAAATAAATAATCCAGTCCTACATTTTGGAAGGCCTCAAAAGGGTTAGTTTTGATATGAGATCCAAAAGCAGTCGTTCTGATAGCAATAGGCAGCGGCGTTCCCACTGTTCTGTGCCCACACGAGATATGTTCTGGCAGAGTGCGCGTCACCCTTGGTGATTCATAGGGGGCACTCTGTGTGTCAGATCTGCCCAATTCCTTGCAGTTTTAAGGATGACTGCATGCATAGTAAAGAAGCACATTGTTCAGTTACAGGTTCCATATTTTATAAGAATTATAGTGTTGGTGAAAGATGCCAGACTGTCAAACTGGGAAACTATAATCTCCCTGCTGCTCTAAAGGAGACAAAGTTCGGTAGCAGATGATATTAACTATGTACTGACATTTCATGTTTGTTTAATCTAAAATGTCTCTGCTTTGTAAGAGGAAAAGTAGACCAGTTACTCTATAATTTGGTGCTCAGCTTGCAGCTCAAAGTGGCCAAGTGCTGTTAACTTTCCTGATTAGGGAAAGACAAAGACAGTAAAACAAAAGGAGTTTGTCTGCTGAATGACAGGCTAAGCGGGGCCAGGTTTTAGAGGTTTATGATAAAGTAGAAAGTTCTACAAAGATTCTAAGTAGAGATTACACTGTGGACAACCTTATTCTGGAGGTGGGTAAACTTTGGTTCTTCACACCAATCAGGTTTTCAGAATACAGCATCTCAAATGAATACAAATTGAAGCAGTTAAAGATTAATCTCTCATATTTATTCATTAGGAATATACTGAAAACCTGACTCGTGTGGCTTTTGAAATCGCTATTCACGGAGACCCAAGGAACAAAATTGATCTGCTGGGCAGACCCGAGTACTCCTTTCCCCAGGTATTTATTTATTTATTTTATACCGCGCTCTTTAGAATCAGTGCGGTTTTACATGTATACTAACAGGTACTTTTTATTCCCTTGTCCCCGAAGGGCTCACAATCTAAGTGTACCTGAGGCAATGGAGGGTTAAGTGGCTTGCCCAAGGCCACAAGGAGTGGCCATGGGACTAGAGACCCCAGTCCCTCCGGCCTGAAGTTGCTTGTCCCCATGTGGGAATTGAACCCCCAGCCTTCCGGCCTGAGGTAACCTGTCCCAACCACTGAGCCACTCCTCCCTCAATGAGGTAAAGCTCTAACTTGCTGACTGTCAGAAAAGAGAGGACCGGGGAAATCCACAGCTTATCTATTGGACAAGCAGCATGGAATCTGCGCACCTTTTTGGAACCTGGCAGGTACTTGTGACCTGGATTGGTCACCGTTGGAAACAGGATACTAGGCTCTTAATGGACCCTTGGTTTGACCCAGTATGGCATCTCTTATGTTCTGATGGTCCATATGCAGTTCTTATAGGTCAATATTCAGCCATGACAGTCAACATTTTAAAGGTTTGTGGCTGCTGCAGCTAAAACTGAAACTGGATCTCAGCGCCAAAACCCAGATATTCTCTGGTGCTGCTGACTATCTGGGTTCAGTGCCGACTGCCATTGCTATCCAGATATCTTCGATATTCGGCCTCCGTCCAGATAGTGAAACCGCATAATGTTAGGACAGCCTTTCAAGTGTTCTAGCTTTGTGGGACTGAAAATGGCGCTGTGCCTGCTCTTGCTCCACGCAGGGGCTGTCCTGGCACTATGCGGACAGTGCTGTGTTGGCTAGAGGGTATATTCAGCGGCACGGTTTTGTTAGTGCCACAGAATATCCCTCTCAGTGGGGTTTATCCAGTTAGCGGATATTGGGCCGTAGAATTATTACATACCTGTAGTGCTTTTGTGCAACATACCTAGAGTACCACAAGTTATCGCAAGAAACAATGACATCAAAGGAAGCCGTAGAAAAATAGGAATCAGGATGGAGAATTAAAGGTGTTTATGATAAGTTTTGAAATCCATTTATGACTGCAAGAAAGAGTTGAAAGAAAGGAGATAATGACAGGGTAAGATTATGGTGAAAACTAGAAATGTGATAAATTCTTCTCTAATGGGGTCAGTAAACAGCCATCTGAGAGTCGCTGAAGAGCTGTTGAAGATAAATGCAGCTTAGTGGGGTTTTTTTGATTACTATTTGATTTGTTTATTGTTTTTGATTGTAGTTATGATTTGTGAATCACTTGAGATATGCTCTAGAAGAGAACAAAGGGTTTATACTCAGTTCATTGAGTGAGGTGTTTTTTTCTGGCCATTGATGTATGTGGGGGAGCTTTGGGTGGATATGCCCATTTGTTTGCTCTGAACCCCAGCGATTCTGAGGCCTTTTTCTCCTCGTTGTTTTTTATGTCTATATGAACCATCATTTATTTTGAGAATTGTGTATTTTGTGGAGTGATTTCTCTTGGTTTCCAGTAATCATGTCCTGACAATGTCCCAGTTTTTATACTATTTCCTACTATTTCTTTTATTAATTGGTCTTATTCTTTTTGATTCTTTTATTTTATTAAGGTTTTCACCAAAATACATACACTGTGTACATAAAAAAGCATAACCTGCTACCATTAGAAATTAGGAAAGTATACAAAAAACACAATAGCAAGAGAAACTCTAGCCCCCATCATAGAAGAGAACAGACAAGAATAAATGTATTAATAACTAGAACTACCCCAGTCTAAAAAAAAAAAAAAAAAAAAAAAAAGGGACAAAAGTCAAGAGTATACACAAATCCCCAAGTACCCATACTAACTCACATCTGTGAAAACAAACTTATTTCCAGAATAGGTAACCACACACTTACAGGGGAAACGGAGATAGAATATGGCTCTGATAGCCAAAACTTTAGTCCGCAGCTATAAGAAAGCCTTCCTACACATTTGCGAAGGCCTGGCAACATCAGGAAAAAGGTTTATCAGCTGGCCCAAAAGAGAAGAGACTTTTTTAAAAGAAGTATAATTTAAAAAACAGCAATCTTATCACCCTCTGATACAAAAGTGACCAGCAGAGTCACCCGCTCAAAGACAATGTTCTGAGAGGTCTCAAGAAAAACAGTTAAATCAAGGCTGTCCAGAGAGGCAGTGGAATCCAACTGCTCTCCTTTGGCCACTTCTACCTGAGTCTCCTTCAAAACACAAAATAACTTATAAATAACTAGCATATCAACATTACTAAACAACAGAATTTCTTTCAAATACTTTTTCAACAGCTCGAGGGGGGACAGAAGCTGCATCACAGGAAAATTCAGGAATCGTAAATTCCTTGCCCTTAATTGATTCTCCATTGCCTTTAGTTTGGTGCGAATAACCAAACTATCGTTAACTACTGCTCCCCACCCTCCCATGAGACTACAGTGAGGGCTGAGAACCCTCAAGTTTCATTACACCAAATAACTGCACTGGGAGCGAAGTATCACAAAAAATACTAATACACTCCCACAATCATTCAGTATCTCAAACTATCAATATTGATGCCTCAGCATTGCCCAAAAAGGGTCCCGCTCTATAGATCCAATCTGAAAAAGAAAGAAAGATCAACGAACCATGCAAATTTCAGCATTTTACCAAACAGGGGAGAAAAAGCCTTAGGACATTATCGCATCCCTCTGTGTGGCAAATCACAGCTGTAGGGAAATAGAACACTCAACATCACTGGCTTAAGAAACTCCCCCTTTTTTTATTTATTAACATTTTTATTTAAAATGAATAAATAAAAATAAAAAAGTACTTTTTCAATCTCCAATATTTCTTTAATCAACTTTTATCTATACACTATTCAACAGTTACTGGTGCCCTCTTTACCCACAATCTTTAAGAGGTAAAACCAGAACAGATATAGTAATCACCCGAGAATGTACAGGGAAGCTGTTACACGCATCAGCTCAAAGGCATACTTCTGCAAACAAAATGGAGCGCAACAGTTAAAGGTTTTCACAAGTTCTCCCACAAAGTCCCCACCAACTAGCTTCTGCTGCCCCACAAACATCTTCATTTCACCTAATAAGGGACAAAGAAAGTGGAGCCACGAAAAATCCCATGCACAAACTTGGTGACTGAAATCATTTTTAAAGAGATTCACCACCAATCAGAGAAAGACCCAGCTAACTATAGGATGAGCTACTCAGAGGCTACCAATATAGCACAAGAGGGAAGCACAGATTAGAGCCACACAGAATATTACCTATAGAGTTCAGTCTACTACAAAAAAACCCCCGACTCTCAATTTTTCAGTTTAAACCTGCCAGTTCCAAAGTATTTAGGTTATAAATCTAGCACTGTTCACATTGTAGCAGGATTTTACCTCAGTCACCACCTCTTATAGTAACAGGAACATGATCCACCACCATGCCTGAAGATCCAATGTGATTATTTTTATGTTGCGACCGACGCATTCTCAATTGCCGCACAGTTTTGCCTACATAGCATTTGCCGCAATGAAGCAAATACACCACATCTGTTGAGGTGCATGAAGTTAGCTAGCGGAGATGGAAAGTACGATTATTCAACGTTACACTCGTCCCTTCTTCCATCCTCACACAAAAAATACAGGTGCCATATTTAAAGTGCCTTTTGGGGAGATTTGCAAAAACATTATTGCTATAGGGGGCGGCCATATCTCTCAAATTATGACCCCTGCTATATGCCACCCATGGGTTAGTAGAAGAAAAACATGGGAGGGCAGCTAAGATTGACCATCGTTGCCTAATTAATGATGCAAATGCAATGCGGAGTGTTGAATGACACAGATCACCAATCCAGAATCTGTATTTTCAGACAAAGCTACGGCTGTGATTTAGCGCATAAAGGGATGTCATAATGTCCTGAAGCTTTTTCTCCCTATTTGGTAAATTGCTGAGATTTGCATGACTGATTGATCTTTCTTTCTAAGTTTCATTACACGAGACTATAGAGAAGAAATTAGAGCCCTGCTGTTTAAATTTGTCCACAGAACATAAGAACATAAGATATGCCATACTGGGTCAGACCAAGGTCCATCAAGCCCAGTATTCTGTTTCCAACAGTGGCCAATAAAGCTCATAAGTACCTAGCAGTTTCCCCAAAAGACATAAGTTCCACAGTGCTTGCATTGTGGCAAGAGGTGAATATCCCGGCTCAGCTTTAATAATGGTTTATGGACCTTTCCTCCAGGAACCTGTCCAAACCTTTTTTAAACCCAGCTACACTAACAGTTCTTACTACATCCTCCAGTAACGAATTCAAGAGTTTGATTACATGTTGAGTGAATTTTTTTTCTTTTATTAGTCTTAAATAGGTTACCCTGTAGCTTCATTGCATGTTCCCTAGTCTTTCTATATTCTGATGATGTAAACAATTGATATACCTTTACCCGTTCCACTCCATTCATTAATTTATAGACTATCATATCTCCCTTCAGCCATCTCTTTTCCAGGTTGAAGAGCCCTAACCTTTTTGGACTCTCTTCATAGGGGTATCCTTTCATCCCCTTTACCATTTTGGTGGCTCTTCTCTGTACCTTTTTTAATAACGCTATATAGTTTTTAAGATACTGCGAACTGAATTGCACACAATATTCAAAGTGCGGCTGCACCATGGAATGATACAGAGGCATTATAATAACCTTTGTTTTATTTTCCATTCCTTTCCTTATGATACCTATCATTCTATTTGCTCTCTTGGCCGCCACTGCACACTGGGTGGAGGGTTTTAACATGTTATTCACAATGACGCCTAAATCTCTTTCCTGGGTGGTGGTTCCTAATGTGGAACCTTGCATCATGTAATTATAGTTTGGGTTGTTCTTTCCTAGGTGCATAACTTTGCACTTGTCCACATTAAATTTCATCTGCCATTTGGATGCCCAGTCTTCTAATTTATCAAGATCCTCTTGCAATTTTCCACAATCCTCATAGGTTTTAGCAACTTTAAATAGTTTTGTGTCATCTGCAAATTTGATAACCTCATTCGTTATTCCCATTTCCAGGTCATTTATGAATATGTATATATGTATATATGCTTGATATTTATATCAAGCCCTTATCCTACCCCATTTTGATATCGCCAATGCCATTCTCCAAGGGCTCCCACAGTCTACATTGACTCCCTTACAACTTGCCATGAACGCCGCTGCTAGAGTTCTATTTGGAGCAGCGAGGTATGACCATATCACACCCATCTTATTGCAGCTCCACTGGCTCCCAACACACGGAAGAATACTATTCAAGACCCTAGTACTTACCTTTAAAGCCACCCACAGCATAACTGCTTCAACACTAGTCAATCTACTTCAGCCCACTCCGCCCAACAGATACAGAAGATCTACATCAGCAAACACCCTAATTATACCAAGTGCATCAACAAAATGCACGCTAACAACATCCAACAGAGCTTTCAGTCTTTATGCTCCCAAGTGTTGGAATACACTGCCTCCAGAAATCCGAGCCATCACCGATCTCATGCAATTCAGGAAGGCACTCAAGCACTACTTATTTATACAATACTACCAGATCAATCATAATCCACCATAGCCACACCCCTTCTCTAGAAACCTTCGTATCCTAGTGCCTATCCGTAGATGTATCATAAGCTATTCACAAAGCTTACTGTTATATATGTAAATAATTGTTTTGCATGTCTCCCTAAGTTATCCAAGTTGTACCTCCCTGTTCTATGTAAAAACCGATATTTGTTAATTATGGTTCCTTGTTCCATGTAAACCGCGCTGATGCTAAAGAGTGCGGTATATAAGAAAATAAAATAAATAAATAAATAAAATAAATATGTTAAAAAGTAGCGGACACAGCACAGATCCCTGGAGTACTTCACTATTCACCTTTCTCCATTGGGAAAATTGGCCATTTAGCCCTACCCTCTGCTTTCTATCTTTTAACCAGTTCCTGATCCACAATAGTACACTGCCTCCTATCGTATGACTTCTTCCTTGTCTAAAGCCATGTTGGCGGTCTCCCATTAAGTCATGACTATCTACATGTTCAGTAATTTTGTTATTTATGATGGTTTCTATCATTTTTCCTGGTACTGATGTCAAGCTCATCGATCCGTAGTTTCCCGGATCACCCCTGTAGCCCTTTTTAAAAATTGGCGTTACATTGGCCATCCTCCAATCTTCAGGTATTACAGATGATTTTAATGATAGTTCACAGATTACTAATAGCAGGTCTGAAATCTCATATTTCAGTTCTTTCAACACCCTTACATGTATGCCATCCAGTCCAGGTGATTTGCTACACTTCAGTTCATCAAATAGTTGTAATACATCTTCCTAGTGTAGCGCTATTTCTTTCAATTCTTCCGCAGTATCATCTTTAAATACCACTTCAGTCATGGATAACATCCCGACATCTTCCTCAATAAAGACAGAAGCAAAGAATTCATTTAGTCTCTCTGCTATGGCCTTCTCCCCTCTTAGTGCCCCTTTTATCCCTCTATCACTGTTCCCTCTAAGCTGTGCGTGTATGCGCGTGCACACACCTCGCCGAGCGAGCGCACATACTTTACAACAGAGTGCACAAAAATTACGGTTCTGATTCTGATAGAAAACAACACAGATGTCTTAAAATTTAAAAGTTGTGATTGTAATTACTAGAAATTTTCCACTTCATTTAGTAATTGTCTATTTTCATTTAATTTGATTAAAATCAATGTGGTGTACATACTGTATTCTGACGTGTAGTCAAATTTTAAAGTATATAACTCCTAGTGTCATGTGGCGCACAAAAATTTAACCTTCCTTCAAAAGCTGCACAGCTGATATTTTATGTGCACACGGTCTACAGAAAATTAGAGGGAACATTGCCCTCTATCATCTAATGGTCCAACTGACTGTCTCATGGGTTTCTTGCTACAAATGTACTTGAAAAAGTCTTTATTATGCATTTTTGCTTCCACAGCAAGCTTCTTCTCAAATTATCTTTTTGCCTGCCTTATCAATGCCTTGCATCTAACTTGCCAGTGCTTGTGCTGTTTCCAGTTTTGTCATTTGGCTCTTTTTTCCATTTCCTGAAAGATACTTTTTTGGCAACAACAGCCTCTCTGACCTCACCTTTAAACCATGCTGGCAGTTTTTTAGACTTCCTTCCACTTTTTTCTTAAAACGTGGAATACAGCTGGTCTGGGCTTCCAAGATAGTATTTTTCAACAACACCCAAGCTTGATGTAAGTCTTTAACCTTTGCAACTGCTCCTTTTAGTTTTTCTTAACTATTTTCCTCATTTTATCATAGTCTCCCTTTTGAAAGTTAAACAGTAGTAATGTGGATTTCCTTACCATCCCTCCTCCATTAATTAAATCAAACGCAATCATGCTATGATCACTATTGCCAAGTGGCTCCAACTCCTCGGAAAACTTGCTCAGTTGACCCATAGTTCCAGTCAATATCGATTCCACTCTCAATAGCTTTCTCCAAACATCCTTCAAGGAAACCTCAGTGGAGGGGCCCAACGGCACAACCAAATTTGAAGATGGTGTTGCAAGAGACTCTGCCTTGTGGTACCAAACACCAGCTGAGGGACTCAAGAGGGAGGAGGATTGCAGAGAGTGCTCGCTTGCAGGCTGAGAAGAAGTGGCCCTCTGAGAACCGCTGCTAGCATCCAGAGCAGGCAAACCTATTGTAGAAGAAGTCTGAGATGGAGGTGTAGGGCAACCGGAACTCAAGGAAGTTTCAGTATCCAAAGTGTTATGGTTGTAGAAAAAGGCAAAGCAACAGGCTGCACATGGAAGTCCATAGGCCCCTTATTTTTTTATTTAGTTGGCTGTATTTATATACTGCTTTTCACAGAGGTCAAAGTGGTTTGCAAGGAACTTGATTTTACAAATAACGTTTGCATTGAACTAGGTAACTTTTGTACAGTGAAATGGAACAGAGTGGTTAAACTTAAATTAACTATGTACAGATTGATAAACTATTTACATGTGCTTGTAAAATTTTGTCCTTAATGTGGCTCCAGAAATGCTGTTCAGCTCATGGGGGGGAGGGTTGCGGGGGTGTGGGGCCGAAGTGGAGGGTGAATAGGTCCTTGACCGGGACTGCTCATCCAGCATCTCCCAGAGCCTTGTTCTTCGCCTTCCGCATACCCTTAACAATTTAGAGCTTCTTCCGGTATCCTTCATGCTCTGAAGGGCTCCAAAAGAGCAGGATGTGCCCATTTAGTCACGCGCCTTCGATCACATGCCCACAGTTACACGCCCATGACTGTGTCTCGCGGAAGAACTAAGCTTTTACCTCTGATGCTTTTACAGCTGGTCTCCGCAGGAGTGCAATTGCTAGAGGTGGTAAGGCAGTAAAAACACACAGTCACTCACCGAACAACTCTCCCTTGATTCTCCCTTGATGCAATGTGTGCATTTAGAGCCCAATAATCAAGTAGGCAGGCTATACGTCGCTAGGGCACATAGCTCTGCCCACTCACCCCTAACCTGGGATTCAATGCCATGGTGATTTTGGTGCCCAGAGAAAATCACCTCAGAGCCTAACTGGGTAGCGGCGATATTGGACCGCTACCCAGTAGCATCTGTGGCTAAAACTAGGTGAGTCAAAAGCTGGCTTAGTTTTAGCTGCAGGTTGCTAACTGAGTAGCGGTCCAATATCGCTACTACCTCGTTAGTGGTACACCTCACCTCCACTCCACCCTGCAATGCCCCCAACATGCTCTGATGCTAATCAGATAGCGTCGGCATGCATAGGGGACATAGACAGGGATATTCAATGGCACTAACCATGTAGAGTGCCTTTGAATATCCACGTTCAAGGTATTTACATGGTTTACGGGGCTGTAAACCATGTAAATGCCTTTCGAATATCGTCCATATAGTCCAAAGCCATTTCAGCAGCCACTTTTTTTAGAAAATATTAGACATTAAGAAGTTGAACTGTAAGGGTGCCAATAATGTTGATCATAACTATACCTGCTCCAGGCATGAACAGGCATTTGAAAAGTGATCGTTTTGTCAGGCAGATGTCTTAAGGGTGTGGAAAAGGAGCCACATTAATAATGTCTTTATTTTACAGTCTGATAACAAACACTGATGTGCAATGGGGGCTCATGTTTTTGTTTTGCTATGCTGCTGGATGTCCCCTTCTCCTAACTTGCACGAGATGGATATCCTCGCCCCATGCTTTCCTAAGTTGGACATCTATGTGGCCACCTGCATGGATGTCTACATCAGAGATGTCTGTGCCAGATTGATGCCCCAAAACATGCCTCCAAAATACTACTACAATAGCAGTAAAAACAACAGCAATATGATGGAAAATTCCTGCACATCTTCATGGTTACGTTAGACAATGTTATGGAAAAGTCCTCAGTGTAGTGTCTTAAATTAGGTGCCATACCTCAGTGCAAAATTCTAAGATATCAGTGCATCAAAGTTAAAACCAGTAGGTACTGGATCCAAAAGGACAAAGTCTAAGATGCTGAAGCCTTGGGAGATCTTGAGAACCATCATCCAGGAACAAAACCTCAGTGCAGAACTCTTGATGTGGAATTTCAGCACAGAAACTCTAGTATGGGAATGGAGTGCCAAAGTCTCAGCTTGGAGCTGATCAAGTGCCCAGAATCTTGAAAGCAAGACTTTTGGCACAGGACTAATGGCACAAACAAGCCTCCATTACAAAAAAAAATGTGATAATACAAGTTCCCTCTCTAGCAAAGGAAAGTATTTTCCCTTCCACATGGTCATTCACCAGAAAAAAGAGTTTGAATCATCCCCTCACATTTTTTTTCCCAAAACCTTTCGTTACAGAGGCAGTGTACCATCTTCTTTAACGTCTGTTCCTTTTCATTCTACATCTGCTGCTCAGTTCTGTGTGATTAATGTTTTAAAGAACATTGTTGCTTACGCCAAAACCATGCACAACTGAAGAATTCTTCACAAAGTAAAACATTTCATCAGATTATTCCCGTACAAAAGCTAAGGGAAACAGCTCATTAAGAAATATCTTTACCACATTCTTTCCACTCAGAGGATTCGCATTATTACCACAGATCTGTGGCATTTGAAGAGGAGCTGACCATGGGTATTCCACTTGATCCTTCATCACTTCCACTTAGGAACTCATCTCCATATGAGGATATAACTTATCCAAAATTACTATTGAAGTTTGCAAAGGAAATATTTTTATGATGAAAATGAGCCAAGAATTGACATGCTTATCTTTGTCAAGTATCTCAAAGCCCCTGAAGAAGTATCTGTGTTTCCTGTTCACAGGTTGCTTTTAGATCTGCAGAGGAAGGCCAGGCAAAATCAAATCTCCGTTCTCCCAGTAAAGAGGATTGATATGAAATACACTACAAAGTACAGGCTGCACCTTGTTTCGGTGAACTGCAGCTTGTATATTAGTCGGTCATCATGAAGTTTAGCCATGAGAAAAGCAAAACGATCAATAGATTTTTTTATACGACAAAGATTCAACCATTTAATAATAACAAATTGGTTTCAACAGATTGCAAGATTCTCAAGCTGATATTGGTAATGTAATGCCCTATACCCAGAGTGAATTTGATTTACGAATGCCCTTTGCTCCTTCTCACGTGATCAGTATTTGACTCAGTCAGTCACATAGGCTCTCAGTTTTTAAGTTGCCTATGGGGAACCTTGTTTAAAGACCTTGCTGCAATTTAAATACAGCACATCCAGTGCTCTTCCTAATCCAGGCCTTTGGTCACCCAGTCAAAGAAATTAATCAGATTTGTTTGATAATATCTATTTCTAATAAAAACATGCTGCCTTGTATCCTGTAATCCATTTGATTCCAGAAATGGCACTATCCTCTGTTTTAGTAGCATTTCAATTAATGTACTTGCCACCAAACGCGAGAAAACCAGCCTGTAGTTCTTAGCCTCCTCAATGAATTTGAAGAGAGACACATCTTGACCACCAGCTTATCTTAGCTTTTCCAGTATTGGCGCTTTTCATCTTCTTTCTGTGATTTTTTTCCGTTTCCACTTTCAAAAACCATAGTGACCTTTTTTTTTCTTGTACTTATTTTCCTAACCAAAAGGTTTGTTCCATTAAACTATCTTCTTTCAGTTTGGCCACTGCTTTTCTACTTCACCCAGATGCTCCAAGTTTAAAGATTACAATGTAAACCACTTTGACTGAAATGATCAAGCAGTATAAAAGACCTGTTACATAAAAAAACTATTATGGGAATAGGGATCACTACTGGTTTCCAAGCAACATTTTTTGAAAGCAAGTTCTGCTACAAGGGGACATGGGATGAGAGTGAAAGGGGATAGATTCAGGAGTGATATGCGTAAATATTTCTTTACGGAAAGAGTGGTGGATCCGTGGAATAGTCTCCCAGTGGAGGTGGTAGAGATGAGGACAGTATCTGAATTCAAAAAGCATGGGACAAACACAGAGGATCTCTAAAGGAGAAAAGGGGACTGTTGTAGTGGTTGATATGGAAGGACAGACTAGACACTAGACAGGCCATGTGGTCTTTTTCTGTCGTCATTTTTCTATGTTTCTACGTTTTTCCCATCCATATCGAGATATTCCCCTGTCTTGACAATGTTACATTTCCTTAAGTCTAAGGCCCTGACTTTCAATGAACCATCTCTACCCATGTTCTAATACTGAACCACACCATCCGGTGATCACTGGATGCAAGATGATCACTCATTACAACATCAGAAAAGCTCTTCTCATTCATAAGCACTAGGTCCAATATCACCCCTCCCATGTAGGACCCGTTACCAGACTGGAAAAGTTCTCTCTGTAAAAATCCAGGATCTCCCTATTTTTAGACACCACCACAACAGAGCTGTTCCAATTAATATCTAGCAGATCAAAATTACCTATCAAAAGCACGTCCCTTGCACATCCTGCAAACCGTGTAAATGCTTATTGGGATATTTAGCGGCCCTAGGCTGTTAGTGCCGCTAAATATCCCTGGTTTGTGCTGCTGAACGCTCCGTCACTAGACTTGGAGAATTATGGGAGAAAAGTTGCAATCTGGGCAACCTGGATATTCAGTGCCACTGCCCGGATCAGGCCCTGGCATTGAATATCAGGCAAAATGAAAGCGACGATGACCAGCCGCTTAAGTGTTCTGTCGCCATTGAAGGTCTGTAAAGAGATGTTCCATTCCCTTAACCCACAGTGTCTCCGCCTTACCTCGTTAGCCTTGCAGTTCTGTTGCTTTTACATATAGTACTGCTTCTTCTCCCTCTCTTCCTACTCTATCCTTCCTGAATAGATTGCAGGCAGTTTAACTACATCCCAGTCATAGTTCTCCATTTACCGGTCACAAAATCCGTCAGACTCTTCTATTACAGCTTAACTTGATCTTCCATACTATGGGTCTCAGTATACACAGCTTTCCAGATGTTTTCCCTTTTTTTTTCCTTTTCTATCTAAGTGATTAATGTTTTGCTTAGTGGCATAAACTATACAGAACTACCAAATGATCCAGGTCGCTCAAGCATTAAAATAACGGTACTGTCCATATGAATTCCGCAACCTTTAGCTTAGAAGAACTCATTTATAGAGTTGATTCATCCTGCTTTTCAACAGATAAAGTTGCTTACCTGTAACAGGTGTTTTCAACAGGTTCTCAATCAGACACACAGTCTCCTCCACCTTCCTGAGAGGTTATGTTAAGCCTCAGACTTACTAAGGTAACTCTGTGGAGGCGCAATACTTAGAAAGAAACCACGTGCTCCAAAGTTCTTTCCAATGCTTCTGAGCACAGAGAGCTATTCCATCCCGTGCCATCAGATGACATCACCCACTCGTGTATCTGATTTACGCTGATGTCTATGCAGAACACATGTTACAGGTAAACAACTTTGCCTTTCTTCCCATGGTGGGGCTGTCAGAGGGCCACATTGAACTACTGGTGTTTGAAGCCTCATGCTTTTGTCTGTTTTCCTCCTTTTGACAGACTCAAATTGTTGCTAAAAGTGCTTCAATGTTTGCTGATCACTGGGAGGATTCGGAGACCTGATTCTTTGTGGCTTTTCCTCAGTGGAGCATGACCAGCTTTATTAGTACTTAACAGTACTAGTGGAGCTACTTGGACTTTATCTGCGGTTATAAGAAGGTTCAACAAATATGAATAGAAGTAAATGTTTTCTATAAAAGTTCAGTTAAAATTAGTACAAAACATATCCACTGCCCACGCACACACATAAGAGAGAGGTTCTCAAGTCAGAGAAGGACAGTTCTATTTTTGACTGTACTCCTAAATGGCATTTTCTGGGTAGCATGATTTTGTTCTTGTCCGTAGTTGCATCTAATTAATTCAGAGCGAAAATAAAATAACATGTGATGTCTTAAAATATAACATGCTGTGACGACATAAACACTGCAGACTAGGAGCCAGCTGTTAGAGGATGTACAAATATGTCTGAAGACTTGTTAATGAGACTGGTGCCAGCTGAAGGGTAATTTTCCTTTGCTGCATCCAACAACATATTCAAAGATTGCAAAATATGGATTTGTGCACATTCATTATGTCACGCTAAGCATTAAGACCTGTTTACTAAGACCTTTAATTTACAGCCACAAAAGTGCTAATTTTATAAAAGAGCACCTATATCAAAGAGCGGAAAAACATCCATTTTAAGCCTCCATTTTAAAGGCATACTTGCCTGTGTGCCTTTGTACAATAGCACCCAGAACGAGGCCAGTAGCGCATAGATATACGCGCGCTATTCTATTGATCTTTAGGTTTATCCCTGCCGAATTGTGTGTGTCCTATGGACACATTCCTTGGGACATACAGCAGAGAATAATTTTGTATAATATATCTGTTTATTTTCAGTTCCCTCCAACAATTACACAGGTACACTAAAAAAATTTTTTTTTAAACTGCCTCTAATGTTTCGATTGATTTTTACGTTTTTTGGTGCGCTGAATCCAAATCTGGTAACCAATTTGCTCCATCATGTACAGATTTTTTGCTACATTGGGTTAGCAGTTTGAGGTGAACGTTTCAGATTGAGTGCGATCGAGATAAAAGTTTCTTGGATGAATTCTTTATACTAATTGTTTAGTAGTTATTCAAATAAGAATAAAGAAAATTGTAACAAGGCAGCACATAAGAATAGAGTAATGTCAACAAAACACACTGTGATGGTAGCAAAATTGTCTGCACTTAAAACAGCCACATACATGTGCACAAACATTGAGCATATAAGAGCGAGGTTAGATACAAAGCAAAGCAAAGAAATGTGCAAAAAATGTTGTACAGGTATGTATGTAAGAATAGAAAACGCAAACCGCACCATTGCAATACATGAAGACAAACACCCGATGGTGTGAAAATAAAATTCTAATAAATGAGATCCGACACTGTGGTAATAACTAGTAAATTTTTATTTCAAAGTTTAGTAAAAACACGATATTTGTCAACACAGTTTAGATTTTAAAGTCATTCTTGGGTCAATCAATCTCCTGGTGGGCCCGTTTCTTCTTCCCCCGAATACTTCTCTTGGTGCGCTGCTTGGCGTATTTTTCATCTGGGGTTTCCCGCAGCAGCAACCAGCAGAAATCAGCCATCATAGTGGTGTTCCATCTTCCTTGGTACCTTCTCTCTGCGTCCTTGATGTCCTGGTGAAACCTTTCACTTTGTTCTTCACTGTACGCCCCCAAGTTTTCGGAAAAGTAGTTCACATGGGAGTGCAAGAAATGGACTTTCAGGCTCATGTTACAGCCTTGTTCTTTGAAGGCATTGAGCATCCTGGCAACAATATCCTTATAGTTCTCATCCCGCCTGTTCCCCAAGAATTTGAGAACAACATCCTTGAAGGAATCCCAGGCTTCTTTTTCCTTCTCAGACATCGTTTCAGCGAATGCTCCATCTGAAATGAGTTTCCTTATATCAGGGCCAACAAACACTCCTTCCTTTAGCTTTGCTTCAGAAAGTCGGGGGAACTTTGAGCAAAGGTACCGAAAGCACTCACCATCTTTTGGAAGGGACTTGATGAATTGCTTAATGAGACCCAACTTAATGTGGAGAGGTGGTAATAGAATTTTATCACGAGGTACCAAGCTCTCATGAAGAACATTTTTCTCACCGGGTCTCAAATACTCCCGAATTGGCCAGTCTTTTTTCCCCCAGTGTAGGTCGCGGGCCCGGCTATCCCACAAGCAAAGGAAGCAGGGATATTTGGTGAAACCGGATTGCTGCCCTAATAGCATGGATAGAATTTTAAAGTCTCCACAAATCATCCACTTATGCTCATCATGACAAATCTTCTGAAGAATCAGGGCCAAATTCTCGTATTTTTCTTGGAGAATAACAGAGTGAGCAATAGGAACTGAAGCGAATGTGTTGCCATTATGAAGAAGAACACCTTTTATGCTGTCTTTTGACGAATCAATGAACAGCCGCCATTCAGCAGGATCATACTTGAGTTTAAACTTTTCCATCACTCCATATATATCGTTGCAAAATACCAAATCTTCCTCTTTGCTGAAATACTTCAAAAATTGTGTCTCGCGGTTGCGGTACCAATAAAAAGTTGTTCCTGGTGACAATAGATTTTTCTGTTTAAGCCGAGAACCTAGCAGTTGGGCAGCATCTTTTGGGAGTCCTAAATCCCGGACTAAATCATTCAATTCAGCTTGAGAGAAAAGTTCAGGTTTCGGATCTGGTTCAGTTTCAAACTCGGAAGTACTGGACTCATCGGGAAAAGCCATCTGATGAGTCTCATCATGATCAGAACCGTCCACACAAATATGATCCAAAGATTTTGGTGGTTCAGGCACAGGTACTTCGTTGCTATGAGGCATAGGCCTAATTGCTGAGGGAAGGTTGGGGTAACTTATTACGTTCTTATTTTTTAAGTTGTATCCCTTCACAATGCAAGAGCAAAAATAGCAGTCACTGCTGTGGTCTCTTTGTTCACGCCACATCATAGGTATTCCGAAACGAAATGCTTGTTTTTTACCTTTCATCCATAAGCGTAGATCTTCCTCACATGTCTTGCACACTTTGTGAGGAGCCCACGGTTTGTCTTGATCGCCTAACTTCAAACCGAAATAGGCGAAATATACTTTTTTAATAAATGCAGAAATGTTCCTCTGCCGCTTTTTCACGGTATATTCCCCACAAATAAAACAAAAACTGTCCGGAGAGTTGACGCAACCTCTGGCTCTGTGAGCCATCACAAATACACAGCACTGCAAACTACAACTGTAGTGAACCACTTCGGAATAAAGCTGGATTACGACTGAGCAAACAAAAGGTAATAATGAACTTGCAAGAAACTGAAATTTGACAGGAACGTTCATGTCGCAACCACCGTGTTTGAGCGAGCGAACGAGGCGAGGCGAACAGGAAAGAACATGCGCCAGCGCGAGTACTGGATTTAGCCCCCCGCCTCCCAATTGTCCTGTTAATGTATAAAATGAATTCAAAACACTCTAAAATATCATGAGGGAGTGTTTCTAGTTAGTTAACCATTACAACCTCTATTTTGGGCCAAGAAAATAAACTGCAGTCGGCTAAAAAGAAATTATGTGAACATTCCTTATATGGGTAAGAAATCTAATTTTGCAAGAAAACGTGACGTGATGGAACATTTTGGCTATTTTTCCTGGATTCAGCACCCCAAAATCTATAGGAATCAGTTGCAAAACTGGAGGCAGTTTTTTGGTAGTGTACCTGTGTTATTTTTCTTTATTTTTTTGTCTATTATTTGGTAGAAAGAAGATGAAGGGATTTACTAGAAACTTAATGGTATTTTGTTAATCTCTGTTCTTTAATTCTCTTCTCTCTCATAGTAACATTTGGCTGATCTGTTTAGTCAACTGCCAGGGTCACAGGAATCAGCTGAGGTGACTGTGGTTTTATAGAATAGTATCACTTGAGAGATTTTAATTTTTTAGCAAAACTAATAAAATAGGACCAAAGCTATCCAGTAGAATTCTAGTGCAAGCTGCTGAAAATCTAATTGTGTAGGAGCTATATTTCATACTCTACAAGGTTTACTTTATTTTCAATCAAAGACACAAAGGCAACAGACCTCAACTCGGGTTTTGTATGTTTTAGAGATTACAGCTTACAAATACAAAACACCCCCTACTGCCCTCACCACAATGATTGAAAGTCCTGGTAATGTAGTGGTGAGGGACATCTCCCCTCCCCCCCCCTCCCTGCACCTGCATCTGGTCTCTCAATATGTGAAGTTAAATTTTGCCTCCAAGTCCCATCCATTTTTATAAAATTTCCACCCTTGGAACCCATCTCTTATCCTTCGCTCTTGGCATCCACTGGTGCATTCATGGTGGTCTAATGTGTGTGTGGGGAGGGGGGGTGGGGGGGAGGGGTGTAGGAGCAATCCCCAGCTGCCTCTTCCCTAGTGACACCATTTTCCAAAACGCAGCCCTTGTGCTTTGTGGTAGTCATATATTATATAAGAATGAAACTCCCTCTGCCCATTCACAAAAAAACTAATTTTTGTCAGATCGTTTGCCCTGCGAGGGAAACTTTCCCCTCTCTCGTGGCAAACCCTCCTTTTAATCGTATTTTTTTTTTTTAGGGTGATAATGGATTTATGGTTGTGTATTTTGTAGTTGTGTTTAGGTCCCCTGACGAAAAATTTGAAACGTCAGCTGGTACCAGGATTGAACGTCGGGATAAAGGAAACCTGAGAAGATCTTATGCTGATTCTGCCTAGAAGCTGAGTACAAACTTATTTGAGATTAAAAAGAAAGTTTATGGTTGAACAGTTTAAGGCTTCTAATAAGGATTTAAAATTTTACACCAAGCTGGCAGTGGGTCATTGATGTGATAAAACACTAACACTAAGCATAGGGTGTAAGCCCAGTTTTAGTGGTGTTATTTTTAACTGAGACCTTATCTGCCAGTTGTAGTAGTGGTTGATTCCCCCTCATGAGAGGAAGATGAACGATAGCTGTTGCAAGTTATAGTATAAATATCGTTCAGTGGCCAAAAAACGTTTTGTGTGGACACAGATATCAGCGTATATTAAACAGTCGACCTTGAATGATCCGATAATGTTGAAAATGGGTTGCATGTAAATATTAAACATGAGAGATGATAGGGACGACCCTTGTGGAACGCCCTGTCGTTGATGGAAGGGTTCGGAAGTTCCTGATCCTGATTTTACATGCTGCCATCTGTCATTAAGGTAAGACCTGCACCAATCAAGGGCGACGCCATTTATGCCCTTTTCCTTTAGACGTTCTACTAGCAGACCATGGTGTACAGAATCAAAGGCTGCAACGATGTCTATGAAGATGAGAGCGAAACCTCGGTGGATGTTGTCGATACCTGTGACGATTTTGTTGAAGAGGGAGGTAAGCAGGGTTTCGATGCCATGGTATTCCCTGAAGCCATGTTGACGATGGTCTAGTGGGGAGGCGGTATCAATGTGATCTTGAATTTGTCTTTGTGCTTCCTTTTCAATTATTTTGGCTAGAAGAGGAATACTGGCTATGGGTCTGTAGGATTCAACTTTGCTTGGGTCAAGTTTAGGGTTCTTCAGAAGGGGTCTGATGGATGTTTGCTTGAGTGCTGCAGGGAAGGATCCTGTTGTGAATGATAAGTTCATCATTCTTGTGATAAGTGGGCTGAGTTCTGTTCGTAAATTTTTAATCCAATATGCGGGGCAGGGGTCAGTTTGTGTAGTCGTGGTATTGAGGGCCGCAATGGTATCTTCCACCAGTTTCTTGGATGGAGTGGAGAACTTAGATAGGGATATTAGATTGGAGGTGTCTTGTGCTATGAACGTAGTAATTTTGTCAGTTTGAAGTAGCTTGGATTGTAAATGGTTGGCAAACTCCTGTGGGTGGATCTCTTCAGGTCGACATGGAGATGGTTCCTTAGAGAATGATTTAACTAGTTCGAAAAGGTCACGTGGTTTATTTAGTGACCTTTTGAGGGTGTCTGTATGGTATTGTTTCATATTTGTTAGGATAGCTTCTCTGTAGATCGCAAGGTGAGTTCTGTAGGCTGCCTGGTCTTCTGCGGAGTGGGAACGCCTCCATCTTTTCTCAAGTTTCCGTAGGTGTGAGCGGGAGACACGTAGTTCCGGTGAGAACCATGGAGAATGTTTTCTTTTCTTTGAGATATTGTTCTTGGTTGGTTTTCGTGCGATAGAGCTAAGACTCTTATTCCATGAGGTGATTAAGTTGTCTAGGTTGAGAGTTGCATTGTTGTATAGAGGGAGAGTCTCTGCTAGTATGAGATCTTTGTTGAAGGCTCTGAAATTTCGAGAAGTTGTGTTTGTTGAGTTGAATGGTGTTCTATTGTTGTGTGGTAAATTGTTATTGATGGGTATAATGAAATTGATTAGCTTGTGATCTGACCATGGTACAGAGGTGAGAGATGTCACAAGTTCATTATTTGGTTCAAGTACTGACAGGGGGGAAAAAATCATGTCCAGGATATTCCCTTTAGTGTGAGTGGGTTTGTTGATAATTTGTCTGTATCCCAGTTCATTAATCGCTTCTAAAAGGGCAGTGGCGTGACTGGAGTGGAGTGATGGGAGGTTGAAATCTCCTAGTATCCAGTTTGATAGGTTGGGATGGCGAGTGTTGGCTGCTAGGTTGAGGATGTTGGAGAGATCATCAGTTGAGGGTGAGGGTGCTCTATATAGAAGGTTAATAGAGCATTGGTTATTTGCAATGGATAGTATATCCAAGTTGTTGGTACTAGTGGAGTCTGTTGTGTGAAAATGCAGATCAGTTTTGGTCAGAATGAGGGCCCCTCCTCCTCTTTTGCTTTCTCTATGACGGGAGTGGATGGTGAAGTTGGTGGGTAGTAGTTGGTTGAGAATTACGTTATCTACGTCGGATAACCAAGTCTCAGTTATCATAAGAATATCCAGGTTGTGGGATACAATTAAGTCTGTAACAATTGGCCATTTATTGCGAATTGATCTCGCATTTATAAGGGCGCAATTAAGAGCTAGTGTGGGTTTCTCTGGTTTGGTTTGTTTGGAATGTTGGAGGGCTATGTGTAATAAATATGATTGACGTGTGTGGGTGTTCTTTAGGTGGTGAGGATAAGAAGATTTAGCCCAAGTTTTGGCATGGTGCTGAAGTATTGGAATTTGATTGGTAGCGTGGAACAGGGCCAGGGACTCTACAATCAGCCAAGAGAAGATAAGGAGGCCACTCATTATGGCCGTGATAGGTGGGGCCATTTCAGTGTTGGCCTTAGTTGCTGTAGATCAGTGTCCGACTTGGTGTTAAGGTGATGGTGGTAAGTCTATGCTGTGTCAGAGAATGTCACTGACTACTGGAATTTGTTAAAGGAAGATTATGCAATATTTTGAATGTGCGAAGAAGGCAAGGTGTATTTATTATTATTATTATTATTTTATTATTATTTTTATTTCTTATATACCACACTATTAAGATCAGTGCGGTTTACATTAGAACTGAACAGTGCAACAATGCATTAATATCACAATGTGCTTACATAGAACAAGGGGATAATCAAGAATGGGAGAACAGGGGAAACTATTTACACGATATATACAAAATATTTACATAGAGCTATATACACTAGTACTTAAGATCTATGGGTGAACATAGCTAGGTCAGGTGAGAGCAGGGATAAAACTATAGGGAGAGGAGCGCCTAACCATTCTCATGTTGGGTTAGGGCGTTGGGATAGTTAAGGTGTGGGGTGAGTGCGTACGACTTGTGTTTTTCGGGACTGGTTTCAGGATAGTGAATTAGAAAAAGATGGTGTTTTATTGCTTTTCTGAATGAGGTGAGGCTCGATATGGATCGAATACAAGTGGGAAGGTCATTCCAGGCTGTCGGAGCATAAATCGAAAAGGCTCTATTGGTAGTTGCCTTTGTGCACCTTGTGGTGAACTTAGGTACTGTTAGCATGTTCAGTAGTGCAGGTCTTCTGATTCTGTTGTCGGGGATGTTGTTAAGCAGTTTGCTGATTGGTGTGGGAGATTGATTCTTCAGTGCCTTGAAAGTCATGACTAGTACCTTGTATTGAATTTGGGCTTGTAGTGGTAGCCAGTGCAGATTTTTCATTACTGGAGTTATATGTTCCGATCTTGATACCCCTGTAAGAACCCTAACAGCAGAGTTCATGGCCAGCCGAAGCGGGCTGAGGGTTGCTTGTGTTAGGCCATGGAGGATGGTATTCGCGAAGTCTAGGTGTGGGATCACTAGGGCTTGAAATATCGTTCGATAGTCTGAATAATCAAGTAGTGGGCGGAGGTGGCGTAGGGTTCGTATTTTGTGGTATATTGATCTTGTAACGGTCTTTACGTGGGTTGTCATATCTAATCGCTGATCTAGGGTGATGCCTAGATATCGAATTGTGTCTCTTGTCTTGAGTTCAGCATTTTTAACTTGCAGGTAGGGTGGTGGGACGAACTTCTGATTCCTTGTGACAAAGAGGACATCAGTCTTGCTATGATTGATCCTCAGGTTTTGTGTGAAAAGCCATTCAGCAACTGCATCAAAGCATCTGATGATAGGGGAGAAATCAGGCTGTTCGATAGTGAATGGAATGTATAGTAGTATGTCGTCAGCATACATGAGACATTCTACATTTAATGAGCGGATCAGAGAGCAGATAGGCTGCATATAAATGTTAAATAGTAGAGCAGACAGGGATGATCCCTGGGGCACTCCCTACTTCTGTAAGAAAGGTTCAGAGGATGTGTTGCCTGTTTTTATTTGCTGCCATCTATTAGTTAAGTATGATTCGCACCATTGTAGTGTAGTGCCCTGTAACCCTTTTTCTTGGAGACGTTGTAATAGTATCTTATGATTCACAGAATCAAAGGCGGCAGCAATGTCGAGAAAGATAAGGACGAAACCTCGGTGTATATTGTCGATTCCTGTAATTAGTTTGTCGAAGAGGGTAGTTAAGATGGTATCTACCCCATGCGATTCTCTGAAGCCATGTTGAGCTGGATCGAGGGGTGTCTCGGCATCAACGTGCTGATGGATCTGTCGCTGGACTATTTTCTCGATGATCTTAGCAAGCAGGGGAATACTCGATATAGGTCTGTACGATTCGACTTTGGATGTATCAAGGCGACTATTCTTTAGCAGGGGCCTGATTGACGTATGTTTTAAACTTTGCGGGAAGATACCCCTTGATAATGATTGGTTGGTTATATTGCATAATGACTGGCTTAGTTCATGTCGAAGTTCCTTTATCCAGCTTGCTGGACAGGGGTCATTAGGAGCCGTGGTGAGATTGATGGAAGCAATGGTGTCTTCAATTTCTTTGGTAGATACTGCAGAGAATTTAAGTAGTAGGGTAGGCTTTGGTGTACTGAGTGCATTGAATGAGTTACAGGTGGATGAGGTCGTGTTGGATTGGATCATTTTGGATTGCAGGTAGTTCGAATAATCCTGGGGTTGAGGCATGTATGGGCTTGCCGGTGCTGGGTCTCCTGTTAATGATTTTACTATATCAAATTGGTCGTGTGTTTTATTCAATGATCGTTTTAGAATCATTGAGTGATGTTGTTTCCTTTTTTCACTTATTTTCTCTCTGTGTAATGCTAAATATGAGTTGTAGTTGTGGTAGGCTATGGTAGTCTGCTTTCTGCGCCATCGTCTTTCGAGTTTACGTAGTTGTAAGAGGGATGCTCGAAGATCAGTCGAGTACCAAGGAGCATGTTCGCGTTTTTTGGGTAATTTGTTGGTGGACGGGATACAGGCTATAGCTCTGATGCTATTGTTCCAATTCACTACAAGTTCGTCGGGGTCAAGGGTTGAAACATCTAGTTGTGGAAGTAGCTTGACAAGTACATCCTCCTTGTTGAGTGTACGGAATCGTGTTGTTAGTGTTCCGGAATCGGGGGTGTTGGTCCTGTCACTGTTCTTGGAGTAGCAGGTGATAGGTATGCAGAATTTGAGGAGATTATGATCGGACCAAGGTACTGGGGATATAGAGGTCAACAGCAGAGGAGTGGTGTCGACTATAGACTGGGGGGCAAAAATAAGGTCAAGGATACCGCCCTTTGCATGCGTCGGCGAGTCTACTAGTTGCTTGTAGTCCAGGTCATATAGCGCTTCAAGGAAGGTTCTTGCTTGTGCTTCAGGCAATGAGGGGAGGTTGAAGTCTCCCATTAGACAGTTTGAGGATCGTGGGTTATTTGAGTTGCATGCAAGATTGATGATTGCTGGTAGTTCGTTAGAGGAAGATGTTGGGGCTCTGTAGAGTGCATTGATTGTGCATTGGTCGTTCGATATTGTAATAATGTCAAGGTGCGCTGAGGTAGATGCATCAACTAGTTTAAATTTCAATTCTGTTTTTGCGAGGATGAGGACCCCTCCTCCTTTTTGTTTAGCTCTGTGGCAAGTGTATGGTGAGAAACCGGCTGGGGTCATTTGATTGATGATCGCATTATCACAGTCTGATAACCATGTCTCAGTGATCATTAACATGTCAAGGCTGTGGAATGTTATAAGGTCAGTGATTGCTGGCCATTTTTGGCGTGTAGATCTTGCATTTATAAGCGCACATTTCAGTAAATGTTGTTGCTGATGCTTGCCCGGGTGGGTTTTTTGATATTTTGTAAGGGAATGTATAGTAGGTGCTGATAAGGTGTATTGGAGGTGTTCTGAGCAGTTTGGTAGTGATTCTCTGACCATCTCCTACTATTACTATTGAGGATTGGAATATGTTTAGCACATGTATTGAATGCCTGACTAGGGAGTCCAGAAGTGAGAAATAGAATAGCCAGTGGTATGAATATAGACATCATGGGGGGGTATTGGTGTGAGTCTCAGGTGAGATGTGGAAAGCTGTTAGGAGTGACTTAGTGGTATGGTATAGCTAGGCAGTTATGTGACTGAGCTAAATTAGATACGATATTTCACTCTACAGGAGGTTGGCATACACCTTTGGACTTACATTCACTACTACGCATTTTAACTAACTTCAGCGTTACTGAAATGGATACAAGGAAGTGACAGTGTTAATTGACCATACCGTGTGTCTCACCAACAATGATTACACTGTTAATAATGTGGTCTTACAGAGCTTAGTTATGTGGAACACAGGTCTGTCTACACTATGGTCTATCACAACAATGGTTACTTTGTTAATAAGCATGGTTTTACAGGCTTAACTATGTAGAGTATAGGTCTATTACAGGCTTAACTATGTAGAGTATAGGTCTATCCACACTTACATTGTTTCGGCAATAGTTAGATGGTACCTGATAGGTAGACTCGCCTTGTCTATAGGCCTCCGCCAAAGGGCCCTCTGGCGAGGCCCTCAGGAGCAGGCCCGCCCGATGGCGCGAACTTTTAAAGTCCCTGTAGGCAGCCCCGATTGGGCGATGCTGCTGCCGCTGCTTCCCTGCTGCCGGAGGCTCTATCCCCCGACTGGGGAGAGCTGCTGATGGTGGCAGGGGTGAGAAGAAATGTACGAGGCAGGTAAGGTGTACACAGATGGAATATTATGCAATATTTTAGATGTGCGAAGCAGGCAAGATGCGCACAGATGGAATCAAAAATATTAACAAGCACGGATTTTGAGATAAGGCTATTCAGTAGCATACAAAGTATGTGAAAGATTTCAGATATATGGCTATCTCTGAACTAGGTTTTAGAGATAGGCTGTTCAGTAGTATACAATTGCATGAGAGGCTTCAGAGATAAGGCTAATTAGCAGTATACACACTAGGCTATATGATCTTACTTGAGGCAATGAGAGAGAAGCAGAAACTTTAAAGTCACTGAATAGGCGAAATTTGGAACGGGTTCATCTGTTTTAGTTGCAGAACTTGACACGATGATTGCATTTGCTTGGTATGTGCAGATTTGCAGCCAGATACCTGGATGCCTGTCGTGCCCCACCTAAGGGCCACGCCAAAGGGCCCTCTGGCGAGGCCCTCAGGCGCAGGCCCGCCAGGCATGGGTGTGCCCGACCAGCGTCGATTTAAATGCGGCAAGGTTGCTGCCCCGATTGGGCAGAGTGCTCACGTGGGTGGTGGTGGTGCTCCGGCCCGCTCTATCCCCGTCTGGGAGAGCTGCTTGCAGCGGCCGGATTGCTGGTGGAGAGGCCGCGCGCCCGACCGTCGTCGATTTAAATGCGGTAAGGTTGCTGCCCCGATTGGGCAGAGTGCTCACGTGGGTGGTGGCGGTGCTCCGGCCCGCTCTATCCCCGTCTGGGAGAGCTACTTGCAGGGGCCGGAGTGCTGGTGGAGAGGTTAATGTTGAAAATCCCATCAGAACTGGATTCTTCTGTTCTACCAGTTTTTGCAGGTTTAATTTGCAGATTAATATCTTTCTTGTATTAGACCATGTTAACATGGGCTGATACACAAAGCATTAAGTCTAACAAAGCATCAGTGTGCTTGAAAAAACGTAACAGTGCATGAATGTGCATATCAGTCTGAAAATTTATAGACTCATTATTTTCCATATAGAAATTTTGCTGCGTGTATTTGCAAAGAATTATGCTAATATTAAAGAATAAAATTCCAGATCCCCCTAGATAATTTATGTTAGCTATATGCATCTTCCTGACTAATCAGATACCTGGATGCCTGTCATATGAAGACATACGCAGCATTGCTAGGAAAGGGGAAGTGCTACTGATAGGAGATTTCAATATGCCAGATGTTGATTGGCACATTCCTGCTGCAGTATCATCTAGAAGTAAGGAGATCCTGGATTCTCTACAGGGAGAACTATTCAGGCAATTGGTAACAGACCCCACACGTGAAGGGGCCATACTGGACTTGGTGCTTACCAATGGTGAAAGTGTTTCTGATGTTGTAGTGGGAGATCATTTTGCATCCAGTGATCACCAGATGGTGTGGTTCAGTATTAGGACTAGGGCTGTTAGAATCCATTCCAAGGTGAGGATCTTAGACTTTAGGAAGACTAACTTTGCGAAGATGGGCCAATACCTCAGGGAGTCGTTAGTGGGATGGGAACAGCTGGGGGATGTAGAAAAACAGTGGGCAAAACTGAAAGGGGGTATTTTAAGGGCAACCAACCTTTTTGTTAAAATGGTAAATAAAGGCAAAAGGAACAGGAGACCGCTATGGTTTTCGAAGGAAGTAGCTGAAAAAGTGAAGAAAAAGAGGGAGGCCTTCATGAAATACAAGAGATCACAGAGAGCAGAAGACAGGCATCTGTATATGGAAAAACTTAGAGAAGCTAGCAAAGTAGTCAAGAAGGCAAAGAATCAAAAGGAGGAGGAAATAGCCAATGCAATAAAATGGGGGGATAAGACATTTTTCAGATATATTAGTGAGAAGAGGAAGAGCAAAAGTGGTATTGTCAGACTCAAGGGTGCAGGGGGGGAATGTGTAGAAGCTGATAAGGATAAAGCGGAATTGCTTAACAAATATTTTTGTTCTGTGTTCACAGATGAAGAACCAGGAGCAGGACCTCAGAAAACACCCACAAATAAGAACAGAAGCGAGGGACATCTTGAACTATTTTCAGAAGACTGTGTTCGTGAGAAACTAGCTCAACTTAAAGTAGACAAAGCGATGGGACCGGATGGGATACACCCTAGAATACTGAGGGAACTTGGGGACGTTCTAGCAGCTCCACTGACTGACCTTTTCAATGCCTCGTTGGAGTCAGGAGTGGTGCCAAAGGACTGGAGAGAGGCTCATGTGGTGCCTTTACACAAAAGCGGAAGTAAGTCTGCTGTCTTGGTACATGTTGGTACCAATGACATAGGAAAATGTGGTAGGGAAGTTCTGGAGGCTAAATTTAAGCTTTTAGGTAGGAAGTTGAAATCCAGAACTTCCAGGATAGCGTTCTCCGAAATGCTTCCTGTTCCACGTGCAGGACCCAAAAGACAGGCAGAGCTCCGGAGTCTCAATGCGTGGATGAGACAATGGTGCAAGGATGAGGGTTTTGGATTTGTTAGGAACTGGGGAACATTCTGGGGAAAGGGGGGGCTCTTCCGAAGGGATGGGCTTCACCTTAATCAGGATGGGACCAGACTGCTGGCATTAACCTTTAAAAAAGAGATAGAGAAGCTTTTAAACTAGAAAATAGGGGAAAGCCGACAGTCACCCAGGAGCGCACGGTTCGGACAAAGGTATCCTTGAAGGATACTACCAAAAGCAGTGAGGTTCCAAAAGGGAGTATAGTAGCCCAAATGCCCTTGAGTAAGGAGCAGACAGAGCATAAAGATTCCCAATTACCCATGCCTACCAATAGCCAGATTAATATTAATAAAATGCAGTCTCTAAAATGCTTGTATGCCAATGCTAGAAGTCTAAACAATAAGATGGGAGAATTAGAATATATAGCATTAAATGAGAGGTTAGATATGATTGCACTCTCAGAGACATGGTGGAAGGAGGATAACCAGTGGGACACTGTGATACCTGGATACAAACTATATCGTAATGATAGAGCTGAACAAATTGGTGGAGGGGTTGCGCTCTATGTTAGAGAGGGCATTGAGTCAGAAAGGATTAAAGTTTTGCAGGGAACAAAATATGCTGTAGAATCTCTATGGATTGAAATTCCATTTATGAAGGGGAAGGTGATGGCAGTGGGAGTATACTATCGACCACCTGGCCAGAATGAACAAATGGATGATGAAATGCTCAAAGAAATCAAGGAAGCTAACAAAAGCCACAACAGAGTAGTAATAATGGGTGATTTCAATTACCCCGGTATCGACTGGGACAGTGTCACAGCAGGACAAGCTAAAGAGATAAAGTTTCTAGATGAAATAAATGACTGCTTCTTGGAGCAGCTGGTTCATGAACCGACCAGAGGGGAAGCCATACTGGACCTAGTCCTTAGTGGAACGCCAGATCTGGTGCAAGAAATAAGGGTGTTGGGACCACTTGGCAATAGTGATCATAGTATGATCATGTTTGATTTAATCAGTGGAGGACAGATAGTAAAGGAATCCACAGTACTACCTTTTAACTTTCAAAAGGGTGACTATGATAGAATGAGGAATATAGTTCGGAAAAAACTAAAAGGAGCGGTTCCAAAGGTTAAAGACTTACAGCAAGCTTGGGTGTTATTTAAAAATACTATCCTCGAAGCCCAGACCAGCTGTATTCCACGCATTAAGAAAAGTGGAAGAAAGTCCAAAAAAACTGCCAGCATGGTTTAAAGGTGAGGTCAGAGAGGCTGTTGCTGCCAAAAGAGCAACCTTCAGAAAATGGAAAAAAGAGCCAAATGATGAAAACTGGAAACAGCACAAGCACTGGCAAGTTAAATGCAAAGCATTGATAAGGCAGGCAAAGCGGGAATTTGAGAAGAAACTTGCTACGGAAGCAAAAACACGAAATAAAGACTTTTTCAAGTACATTCGTAGCAAAAGGCCTGTGAGAGAGTCAATTGGACCATTAGATGATAGAGGGGTAAAAGGGGCAGTAAGAGGAGACAAGGCTATAGCAGAGAGACTGAATGAATTCTTTGCTTCGGTCTTTACTGAGGAAGATGTAGGGGTGTTACCCAAGACTGAAGTGGTATTTAAAGGTGATACTGCAGAGGAATTGAGAGAAATATCGCTACACCGGGAAGATATATTACAACTATTTGATAAACTGAATAGTAGCAAATCACCTGGACCGGATGGTATACATCCCAGAGTGTTGAAAGAACTGAAATATGAGATTGCAGACCTGTTATTGGTAATCTGTGAACTTTCATTAAAATCATCTGTAATACCTGAAGATTGGAGGGTCGCCAACGTAACACCAATTTTTAAAAAGGGTTCCAGGGGTGACCCGGGAAATTACAGACCGGTGAGCCTGACGTCAGTACCAGGGAAAATGGTAGAAGCCATCATAAAGAACAAAATTACACAGCATGTAGATAGTCATGGCCTAATGGGAGACAGCCAACATGGCTTTAGACAAGGCAGATCTTGTCTTACTAATCTGATCTGTTTTTTTGAAGGTGTGCATAAACAGGTAGACAAAGGTGAGTCGGTTGATATAGTGTATCTGGACTTTCAGAAAGCTTTTGACAAGGTCCCCCATCAGAGACTTTTGGCGAAGCTAAAAAGTCATGGGATAGGAGGCAGTGTACTATTGTGGATCGGGAACTGGTTAAAAGATAGAAAGCAGAGGGTAGGGCTAAATGGCCAATATTCCCAATGGAAAAAGGTGAATAGTGGAGTACCCCAGGGATCTGTACTGGGTCCGCTACTTTTTGACATATTCATAAATGACCTGGAAAAGGGAATAACTAGTGAGGTAATCAAATTTGCAGATGACACAAAACTGTTTAAAGTTGTTAAAACCCAAGAGGATTGTGGAAAACTGCAGGAGGATCTGGATAAATTGGAAGACTGGGCATCCAAATGGCAGATGAAATTTAATGTGGACAAGTGCAAAGTTATGCACCTAGGAAAGAACAACCCACACTATAGTTACAAGATGCAAGGCTCCACATTAGAAACCACCACCCAGGAAAAAGATTTAGGAGTCATCGTGGATAACATGTTAAAACCCTCCGCCCAGTGTGCAGCGGCGGCCAAGAAAGCAAATAGAATGCTAGGTATCCTAAGGAAAGGGATGGAGAATAAAACAAAGGATATTATAATGCCTCTGTATCGCTCCATGGTACGACCGCACCTTGAATATTGTGTGCAATTCTGGTCACCGTATCTTAAAAAGGACATAGAGTTATTAGAAAAAGTACAGAGAAGAGCCACCAAATTGGTGAAGGGGATGGAAGGCTACTCCTATGAAGAGAGGCTAAAAAGGTTAGGGCTCTTTAACCTAGAAAAGAGGCGGCTGAGGGGAGATATGATAGAGGTGTATAAATTAATGAATGGAGTGGAACGGATAAACGTGGATAAATTGTTTACGCTATCAGAATATAGAAGGACTAGGGGGCATGTAATGAAGCTACAGGGTAAACTATTTAAGACAAATAGGAGAAAATATTTCTTCTCTCAACGTGTAATCAAACTCTGGAATCTGTTACCGGAGGATGTAGTAAGGGCTGTTAGTATAGCTGGGTTTAAAAAAGGTTTGGACAAGTTCCTGGAGGAAAGGTCCATAAACCACTATTAAAAAGGGACCCAGGATATCAATGCTTGGCCTAGTACAAGCACTGCAGAACCTGTGTCTTTTGGGGAAACTGCTAGGTACGTATGACCTAGATTGGCCACTGTTGGAAACAGGATACTGGGCTTGATGGACCTCGGTCTGACCCAGTATGGCATTTCTTATGTTCTTATGTTGAAAACTACAGGCCGGTTAGTTTAACTTCGGTGGTGAGTAAATTATTGGAAACGCTGCTGAAAGAGAAAATAGTGAGGTTTCTGGAGTCCAGCGGATTACAGGATCCGAGGCAGCATGGATTCACCAGAGGCAGGTCTTGTCAGACAAATCTGATTGATTTTTTTGACTGGGTGACCAGGGAGTTGGACCGAGGGAGAGCTCTAGATGTGGTGTATTTAGATTTCCGTAAAGCCTTTGACACTGTTCCTCACAGGCGACTTATAAACAAACTGAGCACCCTAGGGATGGACCCTAAAGTTACTGCTTGGGTTAGAAATTGGTTGGGTGGGAGGCGACAAAGAGTACAAGTAAATGGAGCTCACTCTGAGGAGAAGGATGTTACCAGTGGTGTGCCCCAGGGATCTGTCCTTGGTCCAATTCTTTTTAACATCTTTGTTAGTGATATAGCGGAAGGGCTGTCGGGTAAGGTTTGCCTCTTTGCGGATGATACCAAAATCTGCAATAGAGTAGACACCCAGGAAGGGGTAGATAACATGAGGAGGGATCTAGCTAAGCTTGAAGAATGGTCTAGAATTTGGCAGCTGGGATTTAATGTTAAAAAATGTAAGGTCATGCATTTGGGCTGCAGCAATCCAAGGGAGCAATACAGTATAGGAGGTGAAGTACTTTTGTCCACTAAAGAAGAGCGGGACCTAGGCGTGGTTGTGTCTGATGATCTTAAAGTAGCTAAACAGGTGGAAAAGGCGACAGCAAAAGCTAGAAGGATGCTTGGGTGCATACGGAGAGGAATGGCTAGCAGAAAAAAGGAGGTGATAATGCCTCTGTATAAGTCTTTGGTGCGACCTCATTTGGAGTATGGTGTGCAATTCTGGAGACCGCACCTTCAAAAGGATGTGAACAGGATGGAGTCGGTGCAGAGGGTTGCTACCAAAATGATTAATGGGCTTCATTATAAAGCATATGAGGACAGACTTAAGGATCTTAATATGTACACCTTAGAGGAAAGGCGGGATAGAGGTGATATGATTGAGATGTTTAAATACCTCCGTGGCATAAATGTTCAGGGAGAGAGCCTCTTTCAATTGAAAGCAAGTTCTGCTACGAGGGGACATGGGATGAGGGTGAAGGGAGATAGATTCAGGAGTGATATGCGGAAATATTTCTTTACGGAAAGAGTAGTGGATCCGTGGAATAGTCTCCCAGTGGAGGTGGTAGAGATGAGGACAGTAACTGAATTCAAGAAAGCATGGGACCAACACAGAGGATCTCTAAAGGCAAAGAGTGGACTGTTGTAGTTGTTATGGAAGGACAGACTAGGTAGGCCATGTGGTCTTTTTCTGTCGTCATATTTCTATGTTTCTATGTTTCTAATCTCCCTCATTAGCATAAACCACTTAAAGCCACCATGAATCACACTGGTGAGTTTTAGGCCAGAATCTACGCCAGTTGTTCTCTGTCTCAGACCTAGTGTTGGGTGGGGGAGGGGTGCCACAAGGACAATTACCATGAGCCATCATCCACAGGGAGCTCTGAGCCTGTCTAAAGCTGAAGGAGGGACGCTTACCTGGTGAGCTTTGAGGACCTCCCCCAGATTTGTGCTCTGGCCCCACCATGTCTAATGTTGACCCTGATCCACCTATGAGTTGGAATTTAAGCATGAAGACTTGCAAATAGCTCACAAGATGAAGTCCTTAAGAAAAAGCAATAGTAAAATCAGATCTACCTATAGTTATCTATAGTTTGTTGTATATTTTAGAATTTAATTCAAATTGATAGTGCTGGTTGCAAACCAGTAGAAACCAGTTGTTCTTGACAACTTTTGCAGCATCAAACTTTGCAAAATAAACTACTTAAAAGTTGGGATTTTCATGTTTTTGACATAATCATTGAGTGTGTCTCTTGATCCTGCAATAGCTGTTGCGAGAATCCCAATCAATGAATCATTTGTAACTCTTATAGAATATAATTTACTGTACCTTCACTCTATAACAGGAGTACGCATCAGAGGTTTTCATGAGGATTTAACTTTGATCAGTTGCACATAATTCCTGCTCAATGGAAAAGGTGAAATCAATGTTTGAATGAGAGTTTTAAAGATAGTAACTGACTAGTTGTATTTTATTCCACACTGCTTTGTGTTTGCTTTGTCCGTCATAAAACAGGGAGCCCTTTGGGGCAAGAGAAATAGTCTGGTTGTACAATGGAAAAAGTGACTCGAAGGATTTGGGTCATTGTGTTACTTTCTCCGTCTCATTGGCCATGGCATTTAAAAATCACAATGCAGCAGGCAAGCAGTGGGGCCTGCTGCTATAAAAATGTCCAGATTGTTATCTGAAGAAAGAATGACCTTAGACTTTTGCTTTAAAAAAGAAAAGTCTTTTACTGTCACCTTGTTTTCAGCTTCCTGCATTTACTCTTCCCTGAGGGGAATCTGACAGCAGAAGAAGCCTCTGTAGGTAAATGAACACAATTTTCTGGGAAATTTTGGTGTCTTAAACTTGGGACTAAAGAGATTGTGGACTTATTTGGAAAATTCTACATTTCATAATCTTTAAAAGTATAAATTAGTTATTAGCTTGGCTTAAAGGTTTAGAATTAATTTGCCCTAGTTTGTTAGGCCTTTTAAATGTTAATACAAAACAAACAGGTAGTTCATCTTCCCCCTCCCTCCAAACTCCCACCCACCCCAAGCACATCTCTTAATTTATAATCAGTTTTCCCAGTTATGAGTAAAATTTGTCATCACAGGATATTTTAATCAGCAAGTGATTAGCTCTTAACAGATTATTAGCAGTTCAGTGGGAAGCAAACTCAAAATATTATTAGATAATATATAAAAAAACCTGAAAGCCTTTATTTTAGTCTAGGTATCCCTACTTCCTTAGCAACTCTAAAAGCTAGCAGTCTCTTCAGTACAAAGATGCAGAGAGATGGAGGTTATCCAGTCTTTTGCATTGAGTGCTACATGTATGATTATCTTCCAGTTAGTGAGGGGCTGTATGTGTGCTCGATGCAAAGAGCTCCTGGCTCTAAGAGAACGAGTCTGATTTCTGGAGGCTAGAGTAGCAGATTTGGAAGAGCTGAGGCAGACAGAGGAGAGATCTACAGGGACATAGTATCGAAGTTCCACCTCCATTCTGGCAGCCTTTGCGCTTCCTTAGAGGAGAGAGGTTATCTAGAAGGAGAGCATAATCTTGGTGTGGCAGGAGTAATTCTGTAGCCAAGACTCGCCCTCAAGGAGATGGCAGGAGTAATTCTGTAGCCAAGACTCGCCCTCAAGGAGATGCAATATCTTCTTGCAATGAGGATGTGTCTCCAGGGGCTTCTGTTCAGAAGGGAAGGATTAGGACAGCCGTCCCAGTTGGTGATTCAATCATTAGTTAAATAGATAGCTGGGTGACTGGTGGCAGGAGTTCTGGACTCTCAATGAGATGATGGTGCAGAGAGGAAGGTTTTAGATTTGTTAGGAATTGAGCTTCAGTATGGGGAAGGAGGAGTCTGTTCTGCAAAGATGGGTTTCACCTTAACAGGGTGGTACCAGGCTGATTTCTCTTTACCACAGCACTGAGAAGCTGCTTACCTGCTTTGCTTGGGCACATTTACCTGACAGCCTGTAAGTCCTGTGTGTATATTGATATATTTATTTTATCATTATTAGGTTGCTATTTATTTATTTGTATGTTTGTTCAGTTTTCTCCATTTTTACCTGTCTCTGCATATCCTCATAACCTTTTGCAACTTTCTAGTCTCTGTCTGAGGCCAAACTAACATTTAATCCATTATCTATTTCTTCTCTGTCTGTCTCTGTCTAACATTTAATCCATTATCTATTTCTTCTCTGTCTGAATGTCTTGGTGATTTATCCAGCAATTTCTATTTTCCTGTCCCTTGCTTTCATCTCCCTGATTGACTAACCCCTCGCCCCCTGAGGCTTTGCTTAAGCCTCTCTTGTTTTGTTTCCCACTTGTGCTGATTTCTCTCTGCCTCAGCACCAAGAAGCTGCTTATCTGCTTTGCTGCCAGTTTGGGCATATTTACCTGCCAGCCTGTGAGTCCTGAATGTCTATTGATATATTTATTTTATCATTGTTAGTGTGCTATTTATCTGAATGTTTGTTCAGTTTTCTCCATTTGTACCTGTCTCTGCATATCCTCATAACTTTTATCCTTCCCTCCCATCCCTCTACCCACCCACCCACTCCGTGGCCTTCAGTCTCTTATAGCCATCTTGCGCTCATTACTATGATTATTCACAGGTGCACCTAATGCCCTGTGATCTCTCTCCCACCTATCCTTATTTCTTCTGACTTCTGTTCTCCTCTCCATCTCTCTGTTTTATGGCTCCTCATGACTGTCTTCCTACTCCTTATACTCCCTAATTGTATCCCCTCCCACCAACACCTTCAAGCCCTTCCCTTTGCCATCCTCGCTTCCCCCACCATCTTGTCCTCTACCCTATTATCAGCTCTTGAGCTTCACCACCTTCTCCCTCTCATTCAGTCATCTCCTCTCTCTCTAAAACAACCTCACCCTAGTTACCACCGTGCTGTCTCCTCTCTGCCCCACACTCTTCTATTCCTTCCCCTTCTCTCTTCCAGAGAGATCAACCCCAGCCCTGGCCCCCCTAGACTTTTGTCACACTCCCAGAACAGATCTTCATGCAACAACTCAAATCTTATTCATATCCCTCTCCTTTCCCCTTCCTTTCTCATGTGCCTTGTAGAACGCACACTTCATCTCAAATAAACTTGCCTTTACTCATGATCTCTTTATCTTTAATGCTCTCCATCTTCTTGCTCTAACAGAGGCCTGACTCCTCCCAGAACTCTGTGTCAGTAGCTGCTCTGTCATGGCAGCTATTACTTCTCCCACATGCCTTGTCCCACTGACCATGGGGGTGGTGTTGGGCTTCTACTCTCTCCTTCCTGCCAATTCCAACTCCTCCTGCTGCCTCAGTCTCACTTCTTTCTCTCCTTTGAAGTCCACTCCATCCGCCTTTTTACTCTACTTCTTCTCAGGTTAGTTGTTATTTATTGACCTCCTGACAAGTCCACCTCTACCTTTTTTCTGGATTCATCTTATCCCTCACGTATTCTTGGGGACTTTAACATTCATGTTGATATCCCCTTTGACCCTCAAGCTTTAAAGCTCCTTTCCCTTACGTCCTCATTTGACCTCCAGCTTTGCTCTACTGCCCCCACTAACCAGCACAGCCACTGCCTTGACCTTATAGTCTTCTCTAATAGCTTACCCTCAAACCTCTGTACCTTAGTTCTTCTCTTATTGGACCATCACCTGCTAAGCTTTACTCTTCAT
This sequence comes from Ichthyophis bannanicus, assembly GCA_033557465.1. Lineage (NCBI taxonomy): Eukaryota > Metazoa > Chordata > Amphibia > Gymnophiona > Ichthyophiidae > Ichthyophis > Ichthyophis bannanicus. The sequence goes on along the minus strand of CM066050.1, from coordinate 120,902,985 downwards.
CACTTACCACCTCAGTCTCTCCATGTCTCCTCCAACCTCTTTAGAAATCTTCATGCTATTGACCCTTTGGTTCTCTCCTCTTCTGTCTCATCACTTTTTTCCTCCACTATGCCATCTGAGTTTGTTGATGAGGCAGTAGCTTCCTATAATGCTACACTCTTCTCTTCTCTGGATGCTGTTGCTCTGCCTATGCCACATCCTCTGAGGCACACTATATCCCAGCCCTGGCTGTCTTCCACTATCCACTATCTGCGTTCCTGTGCCTGTTCAGCTGAGCATGCTTGGTTCAAATCCCACACTCTTGTGGACTTTCTACACTTCAGATTCAAGCTTGTCTCTTTCCAGTCAGCAATAGCACTCGCCAAAAGATTGTTATGTCCATCTGACTAACTCTTTTGCCTCTGACCCTCGCTGTCTCTTTACAGCTCTATCCTCAAGGTGCCTCTGCCTCAGACCCCTCCTTCCCTTTCTCTCCAAACCCTGGCTGACTATTTCCATTACAAAATCCACAAGATCACACTCCAGTTCCCCATGATATCAGCTACTTTCCCTCCTCCCCCTCTTCACTCCCAGCTTTCCCCTCCCTACCTTTGCTACCCTCTCTTCCTTGATCTCTGGGAAGGAAACCACACACCTTCTTTCCTCCTCCAAACTCACTTCCTGCTCCTCTGATCTTATTCCCACTCATCTCCTAAGCTCCATCTCCTCCACTGTTGTCCCTTCTACCTCTCATATTCTCAACCTATTCGCTTTCAGCCTTCAAGTGTGCTGTGGTCACACCTCTCCTCAAGAAACCCTACCTGTCCTAACTATTGACCCTTCTCCTTCCTCCCCTTCTTTTCTAAACTACTTGAACGTGCGGTTCACTGCTGTTGTCTTGACATGTACTCCTCTCAAGCCCTCCTGGATCTTTACAATCTGGCTTTCATCCTTTATATTCTACTGAAACAGCTCTTTCCAAAGTCTCCAGTGACCTGGTCCTGGCTAGATCCAAGGGCCTTTACTCGATCCTCATCCTTCTTGACCTTTCTGCTGCTTTTGACACCATTGACCACAACCTTCTCCTTGATACCTTGTCCTCGCTTGGTTTGAAGGGCTCTGTGCTATCCTGGTTCTCTTCTTATCTTTCCCCTTACTCTTTCAGTGTTTGTACTAGTGGATCCTCCTCTACTGCTATCCCGCTGTCAGTTGGTGTACCCCAAGGATCTGTCTTGGGTCCACTTTTTTTCTGTCTCTATACCCAGTCCCTTGGTGCACTCATTCTTTTCCATGGCTTTCAGTACCATCTTTATGCTGATGACTCCCAGATCTACCTCTACACCTGAAATCAGCAATCCAGGCCAGGATCTCTGTGTGCCTTTCTGACATTGCTGCTTGGATGGCTCACCATCACTTGAAATAGAACATAACCAAAATTGAGCTTCTTATTTTTCCCCCTAAACCCTCCTCTCCTCTTCCTCCTTTCTCAGTCTCTGTAGATAACTCTCTACTCCTCCCTGTCTCCTCAGCTCGCAATCTTGGGGTCATCTTTGACTCCTCTCTCTCCTTCTCCACACACATCCAACTGATAGCTAAAACCTGCCATTTATTTCTCTATAACGTCAACAAAATTCACCCATTCCTTTCTGAACACACTACTAAGACACTTATTTATTCCTTAGTCAACTCCCGTCTAGACTATTGTAACCTACTTCTTGCTGGTCTCCCTCTGAATTATCTCTTTCCCCTTCAATTTGTTCAGCACTCTGCAGCATGGCTAATCTTCCACCAGTCTCATCATGCTCATGTTACTCCTCTTCTCAAGTCACTTTGCTGCACCCCTATCCATTTCTGCATCCAGTTCAAACTTCTTTTGCTGACCTATTAGTGCATTCACTCTGCAACTCCTCACTACCTTTCCTCTCTAATCTCTCCCTACAACTCTCCTCGGGCACTCAGTTCTTCTGGCAAATCACTTCTATCTGTGCTTTACTCTTTTATTGCTAACTCCATTCCTTTCACCTGAGTCTGTACGTCAGGCGCCTTCCCTTACTCTTTTCAAATCCAAGCTGAAAACTCACTTCTTCATTTCCACCTTCAGATCTCCTTTGGGTTTCCTTACAATTCCATCTAGATGTATCCCATGTCTACAGCTACTGTGTTGTCTGTCTTGACTAAATTGTAAGCTCTGATGAGCAGGGACCATCTTTTACATGTGTCTGTGCAGCACTGCGTATGTCTTATAGCGCTATACAAATGTTCAGTAGTAGCTGCTGGTGCTAGTGTTCCACAAGGAGATAGAGCAACTTTTAAATTAGAACCTGGGCTGCCATACGGGGCAAGAATGGATCCTTATCCTTCTAGTCTCCTGTTTACCTCCTATGTGTTCCCTTACCATTCCCCTAGATATATCCTAGTCCCTACTTGTCTATCTTGACTAAGGCAGTCACAGGTCTCACTCCAGAGTGAACTACAATCAACACTATAAATTATTCATTCACTCATTTGAATCTTCAACTACAGACTCAATACACCAACCGGCCACCTGTCTCAGATAAACGGTATACGTTCAACACTTATTTGTGGGTAATGTGACTCCCCTTCTAGTGTCCGTTTACATCAATGACCTCAGGCCAGTATGGTTTTTAATTTTTAAACTTTTGTGTTGTTTCTTTTTTATAAATATCTTTTTAATTATCATAAAAACTTTAAATTAGAACTCCATCCAACTTATCTTATGCTGAATGGCAGGTGCCCCGTTTTTTGTTGCAAAAAAACCCAGACGCCTCAATCTTCCAAGCGCTCTGGCGTTTCTCCTGCTGGGTTTATCAAGGGAATAAATGCAATGCGTCTTTCAGGGACCATTTAGACGAACATTTTCTTCAGTGTTCTCCCAATTTAACTAGAACAACACAAAAATGGCCACAGCGTTACATTATTAAAACTTTTAAATGTTTACACTCTTAGAATATCACATCCTTATTTTTTCATTTACCTTAAGCATATTAACAGATCCTTATCTTGTTGTCAATTCAGGCTTTCATGATATTTCTTGAACTCAAGCTTAAAGGATGCCACGCATGCGTAAAGGGGCTGAAGTTAAATACCCATTTCAAACCCTCCAATTGGGGCCCTCAACCACATGCCAGCCAATCAACGCTGATATTCAACCCATCCGGTTGAACTGTTTTGAGCCGATGGATCCACCATTGTTCTCGATAGGACAACATTTGGTCCTGCGATCTACCAGCTGACCCTTGCAGAACCAATTCAATGCACCAACATTGCAGCATGTCAAAACGATGTCCCCAATCCAGGCAATGTTGTACTATGGGAGCTTCTGTTCGTCAACATTTTAACCTGCTCTCATGTTCTTTTAAACGGGTTTTTAAAGCCCGAATTGTTTTTTTCCGATATACAAGAAAGAGCAGGGGCATCGAATCGCGTAAACTACCGATTTAGAATCACAATCGGTTAAATGTCGCAAATAATATGTCACTCCTTGATGAATAAACTCTGAAATTTCTAGCATAACATGGCAGATACTGCAGTGACCACACTTCACATGTTTCCCAATTCTTCTACTTCCTGGAACCCAATCCATTGGTCTCAATACGGTGGGGGATAAATATTCCAATGGATTGGGTTCCAGGAAGTAGAAGAATTGGGAAACAGTCATCCATTTTACAGTCCTGCCACCACACATCTGAAATGGCCAGCTGGGACGTGCATTCCTCCTAGAGGATAGCAGCCTAGGGCCGGAAGGACTGGGGTTTCTAGTTCCACTGGTGCTCCTTGTGGCCTTGGGCAAGCCACTTAACTCTCTGTTGCCTCAGGTACGAAAACATAGATTGTGAGCTCTTCGGGACAAGGGAAAAATATATATACAGTACCTGAATGTACACGGCTTTGACTGGTAGAAAAGCCATATATAAGCCTAGCTAAATAAATAGCATGTTCTGCGTTGTCTTCCTTTTTGTTCAATTGTTCCCTGGATATTGTAGTAGTTGCTTTAGGCAGTTGGCGGATAAATTGTGCGCTATCTTTAATGTATTCATTATGGCCTTGTAGTGAATTCTACTTTTTATGGGTAGCCAGTGCAGATGCTTTAATATTGGAGGAATGTGCTTGGATCTTGATTTTTCCCAGTATAATTTGTGCCGCTGTGTTTGAGATATTTGTAATGCTGTAGTGATCGTCTGGGTATTCCATGTAGGATGATGTAACTGTAATCACAGTGTGGGAAAATTATCACCTTGAAGACTATTCTGAAATCATAGAGGTCTAGTAACGGTCGGAGGTTTCGTAAGGATCTGATTTTGTTAGTGGTTTTGAGTGTATTGTTGATGTGGGCATTTATGTTCGGTCTTTAGTCGAGTGTGATTCCTAAGTAGTGTAGTTCTTTTATTTCTAAGTCAGCATTCTTTACCTTTAGTGAGGTAGTGGTGTGAAGGTTTCAATTCTGGTAATGCAGAGCACCTCGGTCTTTTTGTAATTTATAGTAAGGTGATGTTTTATATAGCGATTTTATATAGTGATTTTAGAAAAGGTTCAGAGAAGAGCCACCAAAATGGTAAAGGGGATGGAAGGATACTCCTATGAAGAAAGGCTAAAAAGGTTAGGGCTCTTTAACCTGGAAAAGAGACGGCTGAGAGGAGATATGATAGAAGTCTATAAATTAATGAACGGAGTGGAACGGGTAAACGTAGATCGATTGTTTACCTTATCAGAATATAAAAAGACTAGGGGACATGCAATGAAGCTACAGGGTAAGCTATTTAAGACTAATAAAAGAAAATATTTTTTCACTCAACGTGTAATCAAACTCTGGAATTTGTTACCGGAGGATGTAGTAAAGGCTGTTAGTGTAGCTGGGTTTAAAAAAGGTTTGGACAAGTTCCTGGAGGAAAGGTCCATACACCATTATTAAGAAGGGACCCAGGATATCAGTGCTTGAACCAATACAAGCATTATGGAACCTGTGTCTCTTGGGGAAACTGCTAGGTACATATGACCTAGATTGGCCACTGTTGGAAACAGAATACTGGGCTTGATGGACCTTGGTCTGACCCAGTATGGCATATCTTATGTTCTTATGTTTTGCCAGCCATTGGAGCACCGTGTTGAAACAACTTATGAGTTCTGAGAATTGTGAGTATGCCATGTCAAATTGTGTATAAAGCAGAATATCATCAACATAAATATATTTTACCTTGTGGGATTGTAATATTTCACACAGCGGTTGTATGCATAGTTAAAACGGAGTGCAGATAGGGCTGATCCTTGGGGGATTCCTGTCTGCTCGGGTATAGTGCAAAATTGTTTTGGCCGATTCTTATCTGTTCTTGGCAGTCAGTCAGGTATGAGCGAAACCATTTGAGTGTGTTGTCCTTGAGTCCTATTGCTTGGAGGTGTGATAAGAGTGCGTTGTGGCATATTGAATCAAATGCTGCTGTTATGTTAAGAAATATTAACATGAATCCTTTTCATTTTTGGATGCCTCTTTTTAGAATGTCAATAAGTGATTCTACTAATGTTTCTACTCTATGATTTGATCTGAAACTATGCTGTTGTGAGTCAAGTGGTGTATAAGTTTCGATGAACTCCTGTAATATCTCCCCTCTCCTCTCTTTCCTCCAAAGTATGCATATTGGGCCCGATATTCAAAAGGCATTTACACGGTCTATAGCCCAGTAAACCATGTAAATGCCTTAAATGGGGATATTCAATGGCACCTACCCAGTTAGTGCCGTTGAATAGCCCCGTCTATGTCCCCTATGCACACTGATGCTAACTGGATGGCATCGGGGCATGTTGGAGGCATTCCAGGACAGAGCAGAGGTGGAGATTGCCGCTAACTGGGAGCGGTGATATTGCATCACTACCCGGTTAGTGATCCACGGCTAAAACTAGGCCAGCTTTTGGCTCACCTAGTTTTGGCTGTGGATGATAACCGGGTAGCGGTGCAATATTGCCGCTACCCGGTTAGCCTCGGCAGCGGTTTTCCTCTAGATACCACAACGGGGGTATTCGATGCCGTCAAATATGAGGTTAGGGGTGAGCTGGCATAGGCTGCCTAGGAGAATATCGGGCCATTGAGATCTTTAAATCTGTCCCCATATGCCTTGTGACAAAGTCCACTGACCATTTGATAGTCACCTCTGTACCAACTCCATCCTGTTTTATATACTTTGGAAGATGTGGTCTCCAGAATTGTACACAATACTCTACATTACGTCTTACCAAAGACTTATACAGAGATACTACCACCCCTTTCTTCTTGATGGCCATTCCTCTCCCTATGTACCCAAGCATCCTTCTGGTTTTTGTTGTCCCCTTTTCTACTTGTTTAGCCACCTTAAGATCATCTGAAACAATCACTCCTAAGTGCCATAGTACTTCACCTCCTATACTGTACTGCTCCCTTGGATTTTTGTAGCCCAAATGTATTACCCTGCATTTTTTAGCATTAAATGTCAGCTGCCAAATTTTCGACATGTCAGGATATGCTAGAGAGGTAAATGACTGCTTCATGGAGTTGTTGCTTCAGGAACTGAGTAGTAAAGGAGCTATTTTGGATTTTGTCCTTTGTGAAACTCAGAATTTATTCATTTGAAAGGCTTATATGCCACTTTCCAATGATTAAGGCGGTTTACATTAAACATAACATAACTTTCCATAGAACAAGGTTAATATAACACAATAAACTTAACAAAATTGAACAGTTTTACATTTAACATGTGAACAATAAACAATATGTAGGGACTTAAGTGGGCTTATAAGGGAAGAAAAGAGAAGGGGAAATATTGGAGGTTACATGGTTGGGGTTAGGTAGGTTATAGGGATGGGGGCAAATGGTGTTTGGCATTTAAAGCTTCAGATTATAGTTCTCAGTTCATGATGGTGGTATAAGTGGTTAAGTTATCTCTAAACTGCTTTTTAAACAGATAGGTTTCAGTAGCTTATGGAAGTCTATAAGGTCAGTAGTTGCTATAAGGTTTCCAGGCAGTGCGTTCCATATGCAAGTGCTATGGTACAAGAGCTAGCTGTGTTGGTACCACTTGGCACTACTGATCATAATATGATCAAATTTGACTTAATAATGAAAATAAAATCTGGGAAGCCTAGTCTAGATGTATCCCACACATTAAGAAAAGTAGAAGAAAAGCCAAATAACAGCCAGCATGGTTAAAAGATGAGGTGAAAAGGCTATCGGAGCCAAAAAACTGGCATCTTTCAAAAAATAGAAAAAGGAAACAAATGAAGAAATTAGGAAATAGCATAAGCACTGGCAAGTTAAATGCCAGTCATTGATAAGGAATGCAGAAAGAAATGAAGTTTGTCATAGAGGCAAAAACTCACAATCAAAATCTTTTCAGGTACATTTGAAGCAAGAGGCCAGTGAAGGAATCAGTTGGACCACTAGATGATAGAGGGTTAAAAGGGGCAGTTAGGAAGGACAAGGCCATAGCTGAGAGACTACATTCTTTGTTTCTGTCCTTACTGAGGAAGATATGAGGAAAAAACCCATGCCAGAAAAGGTATTTAATGTTGATGAGTTAGAAGCGCTGAATGAAATCTCAGTGGACCTGGAAGATGTAGTAGAACGAATTGAAAACCAAAGAGCAGTAAATCATCTGGACCAGATAGTGTACACTCAAGAGTGCTGAGAAAACTCAAAAGATGGAATTGCAGAGCTAGTATTAATAATTTTCAACCTATCATTAAAATCCTTTATGGTACCAGAAGATGGGAGGGTAGCCAACGTAGTGTCTATTTTTAAAAACCGTTCTAGGACTGATCGGGGAAACTACAGATTGTTGAGCCTAATATTGATGCCAGTGAAAATGGCAGAAACCATTATTAAGAAAGGAATTATTGAATGCATGGCAGACATGCCATAAGGCTACAAAGTAGCATATTTAAAACATAGAAACATAGAAACATAGAAATATGACGACAGAAAAAGACCACATGGCCTATCTAGTCTGTCCTTCCATAACAACTACAATAGTCCACTTTTTGCCTTTAGAGATCCTCTGTGTTGGTCCCATGCTTTCTTGAATTCAGTTACTGTCCTCATCTCTACCACCTCCACTGGGAGACTATTCCACGGATCCACTACTCTTTCCGTAAAGAAATATTTCCGCATATCACTCCTGAATCTATCTCCCTTCACCCTCATTCCATGTCCCCTCGTAGCAGAACTTGCTTTCAATTGAAAGAGGCTCTCTCCCTGAACATTTATGCCACGGAGGTATTTAAACATCTCAATCATATCACCTCTATCCCGCCTTTCCTCTAAGGTGTACATATTAAGATCCTTAAGTCTGTCCTCATATGCTTTATAATGAAGCCCATTAATCATTTTGGTAGCAACCCTCTGCACCGACTCCATCCTGTTCACATCCTTTTGAAGGTGCGGTCTCCAGAATTGCACACCATACTCCAAATGAGGTCGCACCAAAGACTTATACAGAGGCATTATCACCTCCTTTTTTCTGCTAGCCATTCCTCTCTGTATGCACCCAAGCATCCTTCTAGCTTTTGCTGTCGCCTTTTCCACCTGTTTAGCTACTTTAAGATCATCAGACACAACCACGCCTAGGTCCCGCTCTTCTTTAGTGGACAAAAGTACTTCACCTCCTATACTGTATTGCTCCCTTGGATTGCTGCAGCCCAAATGCATGACCTTACATTTTTTAACATTAAATCCCAGCTGCCAAATTCTAGACCATTCTTCAAGCTTAGCTAGATCCCTCCTCATGTTATCTACCCCTTCCTGGGTGTCTACTCTATTGCAGATTTTGGTATCATCCGCAAAGAGGCAAACCTTACCCGACAGCCCTTCCGCTATATCACTAACAAAGATGTTAAAAAGAATTGGACCAAGGACAGATCCCTGGGGCACACCACTGGTAACATCCTTCTCCTCAGAGTGAGCTCCATTTACTTGTACTCTTTGTCGCCTCCCACCCAACCAATTTCTAACCCAAGCAGTAACTTTAGGGTCCATCCCTAGGGTGCTCAGTTTGTTTATAAGTCGCCTGTGAGGAACAGTGTCAAAGGCTTTACGGAAATCTAAATACACCACATCTAGAGCTCTCCCTTGGTCCAACTCCCTGGTCACCCAGTCAAAAAAATCAATCAGATTTGTCTGACAAGACCTGCCTCTGGTGAATCCATGCTGCCTCGGATCCTGTAATCCGCTGGACTCCAGAAACCTCACTATTTTCTCTTTCAGCAGCGTTTCCAATAATTTACTCACCACCGAAGTTAAACTAACCGGCCTGTAGTTTTCAACCACATCCTTACATCCGCTTTTGTGTAAAGGCACCACATGAGCCTCTCTCCAGTCCTTTGGCACCACTCCTGACTCCAACGAGGCATTGAAAAGGTCAGTCAGTGGAGCTGCTAGAACGTCCCCAAGTTCCCTCAGTATTCTAGGGTGTATCCCATCCGGTCCCATCGCTTTGTCTACTTTAAGTTGAGCTAGTTTCTCACGAACACAGTCTTCTGAAAATAGTTCAAGATGTCCCTCGCTTCTGTTCTTATTTGTGGGTGTTTTCTGAGGTCCTGCTCCTGGTTCTTCATCTGTGAACACAGAACAAAAATATTTGTTAAGCAATTCCGCTTTATCCTTATCAGCTTCAACATATTCCCCCCCTGCACCCTTGAGTCTGACAATACCACTTTTGCTCTTCCTCTTCTCACTAATATATCTGAAAAATGTCTTATCCCCCCATTTTATTGCATTGGCTATTTCCTCCTCCTTTTGAATCTTTGCCTTCTTGACTACTTTGCTAGCTTCTCTAAGTTTTTCCAAATACAGATGCTTGTCTTCTGCTCTCTGTGATCTCTTGTATTTCATGATAGGAGAAAATATTTTTCTTTCATTGTATAAATTAAGCTTTGGAACTCATTGCTGGGGGATGTGGTAAAAGCAGATAGTGTATCTTGGTTTACAAAAGATTTGGAGAAATTCTCAGAGTAAACAATTATTAAGGTAGTCTATTGCTTATCCCTGGAGAAAAATGTCATGCAACTGGATACTTTTGGGACATATCAAGTACTTGTAGCCTGGATTGGCCATTATTGGAAACAGGACACTAGGCTTGATGCAACTGGATACTTTTGGGACATATCAGGTACTTGTAACCTGGATTGGCCATTATTGGAAACAGGACACTAGGCTTGATGTTTTTTTTTGTCTGACCCAGTATGGCAGTTCTTGCAATGCAATGTGTGCCTTCAAGTCAGTCCTGACTCCTGGCGACCCAGAAGCTCCTGGGTTTTCTTGGCAGTGTCACCGGAAGTAGATTGCCAGGCCTTTCTTCCGAGGCAATGGAGGGTTAAGTGACTTGCCCAAAGTCACAAGGAGTGCTAGTGGGAATCGAACCCTGGTTGCTTAGTTACCAAGCCAGTGTTCTGCGCCGAACCCAATCCGCTGAAGCACACACCGCCTATAACTCATACTTGCTAACTCACCGTGCAAAGATAACGCAAAAAAGGAAACTCTATCACACTGATATACTAAAACGCTCCATCAACAAACCACATGCCTTGTTCAATATAGTAAAGTCCATAACAGGAGAGCCTGTCTCAGCCCACCCTCCAATGCCTCAACCTCAGGACTATGCAGATTATTTACAATCGAAGATGATCAAGACCAACACAAACATAGGCACCAATAACCCCTCCACACCATCTAAAACATCTCAAACAACTCCTCTATGCAACTTCACCGCAGTATCCACTAAAGAGGTTGAAAACATTGTTGCCTCTGTTAACCCCAGCACTGCACCTAATGACCCCTGTCCAGCCAGCTGGATCAAAGAGCTTCTCCATGACATAAGCAACATCCTGGCTAACATACTGAACCAGTCCTTTATCACTGGATCATTCCCGCAGAGTCTCAAAAGCACCTCTATCAAGCCCCTACTAAAAAACAACAAACTAGACCCTTCGAAAGTATAATCCTTTAGACCAATATCGAGCATCCCACAGCTTGCTAAGATCATCGAAAAAGCCGCTCAACAACAAATCCAGCAACATATCGACACCCAAGCACCGTTGGATCCTGTCCAACACGGATTCAGGGAAGCACACGGAGTAGACACTGTCCTCACAACCCTGTTCAACGATCTGATCACAGGAATCAACAACATGCAACAAGGCTTTGTCCTCATCTTCCTGGACATATCTGCCGCCTTCGACTCGGTGAGCCATGACATACTTATACAACGCCTAAAAGAAAAGGGGATCCAAAGCACAGCGCTAAAATGGTGTGAATCCTACTTATCTAATAGGTGGCAACAAGTCAAGGTTGGCCAAGCATCTTCCAAACCATTTCTGCAAACACAGGGAGTTCCCCAAGGATCGTCCTTATCATCCCTGATGTTCAACATTTATATGCAGCCGATATGTGACTTGATTCGATCCTTCAACGTAAAGTGCCTGGCATACGCTGATGACATCCTCCTTTACATGCCGTTCTTGATAGACCAACCAGTGCTCTCCCCAATCATCAACTGCTTCGAAGCAGTAGCCAATTGGCTATTATCACAAAACTTACGGATCAATCACAGTAAAACAGATGTCCTATTTGTCACAAAGAACCTCAAATTCATACCTCCTTCATCACTACGTGTCAACAATGTAGAGTTGAAGTCCAAATCCACAATCCGTTACCTCGGCATCACCCTGGACCAGCACCTGAGCATGACAACGCATATCAAAAACATCACAAAGGCAATATACCATAAAATCAGAACTCTACGCCACCTTCGACACCTACTGGACTTCACAGACTATCGGACAACCTTCCAGGCACTAGTCCTTCCACATGTCGATTTTGCAAACATCATCCTGCACGGCCTCCCACAATCAACTTTAAACCCCCTCCGCTTAGCCTTGAATGCAGCCGCAAGAGTCCTCTCCGGATCGTCAAGATCCGACCACATAACACCCATCATGAAAGAATTGCATTGGCTACCTCTACATGCCAGGCTCCAATACAAATCATTGGTCCTCACTTTCAAAGCCCTAAATAACTACCCCCCTACACCAATCAGCAAACTAATTCATGGCACCCCAGAAAACAGAAACAGAAGATCTACTGCACGGAACACATTAGCAGTCCCTAAGTTAATGACTAAGTGCACAAAAGCTACCTCCAACAGAGCCTTCTCATTATTTGCCCCGTCAAACTGGAATGCACTCCCCCACGAAATCCGTGGAATAAAAAGCCTCATCCTATTTAGAAAAGCCATAAAGCTCCACCTGTTCACAAAATGCTACTCAGAAACCTCCAGCGATAGAAGCACAACTAACAACCTGCAAACTTCCCCCACACACCAGTCGCCCCTGCACGTCAACACCACAAATAATAGGTAGTCCCCCAAACCCTACCAACCTTCACAAAACTAATGCAACACCCAGTTACATTAGAGCATTGTACATAGTTTGAGTTAATATGTATTTAGTTTCCCCGTTTTCTCCCCCATGTTCAATTCCCTGTTATTTGTAAACTCAATGTTATTTGTATACATTGCAGTATTCTTGTTCGATGTACACCGCGCTGATTTTAATAGCGCGGTATAGAAGAAAATGTTAAATAAATAATAAATAAATAAAATAAAATTGGTATATCATAAAATCCGGACCCTCCGCCATCTTCGTCAGCTGTTAGAACCTGAAGACTTTCGAACTGTTTTTCAGGCCCTAATAATGCCTCACCTTGACTACGTCAATGCGATATTACATGGCCTACCAAAGAGTACGACCAACCCCTTACAACTTGCAATGAATTCAGCTGCAAGAATCCTTCATGGAGCCTCCAGAAGATCCCACATTACTCCAATACTAAAACAGTTGCATTGGCTGCCCATACAAGCCAGGATCTCTTTCAAGATTCTAATTATGACCCATAAAGCCATCAAGAAATACCCGGCTACTGCCATTACCGACCTAGTATCAATCACACCTCCTAACCGGGTAAGGAGATCGAATGCTTCAAATACCCTCATTCTACCTAAGGCAAGCACTAAGTGCTCCCAAGTTACCAGATCTATAGCCTTTGCCTTCTTTGCACCATCCTGCTGGAACGCTCTACCGGCGACTATCAGAACCATCAGTGATCTCTCCCAATTCAAGAAGGCACTGAAACATCACCTTTTTCTCCTTCACTATGATGTCTCAGTCTCCCTCTCACACCCACCTACTTTCACACCTCAATGCAGCACCTCAAGCTCATGCATCTCACACTCTTGACTGAATACTCGCAATCACACATTTAACCTCCTCCCTCCATGAGAAGCTTGTGCAGTTCATATAACCCTTTATATAGCTGCATAAAGTGGCTTGTATATAGTTATTATGTTTTTCCCTGTTAATAAACCTGTTTAATGTATACCCAAGTTACTATACCTGATTATTGTAAGCACAAATCACCAAACTGATATGTGTAGTTTAATGTTCATTGTAAACCGCACTGATTTCAAATAGCGCGGTATAAAAGAGACTTTAAATAAATAAATTAAATAAATATAGGCATAAAAAGTATCAGTATGAAACATTTGTGCCTATCTCTATGTGATTTGCATGTGAATATTTCTGGGGCTTTAATTTGAGTGGATTGGAAATGATGTAAAGATGTACGTGTGTATTTTTATTAAATACACAAATTCACACGGAGGGACCTTGTACTAAAGCATTTTAGTGTGAGCTAACTGACAGTTTTGCTTGTGATAAGTGATACCATGCAGGCATGACAGTTTGTGCGTGCTATTTTCTGCAGTTATTGCACATTGTGTGATGGGGTGTGGACTGAGTGGGTTAGGGGAGGAGAGTGGATGTGGAGAGCACAATGCAATTAGCACCGAGAAAATTGCCCCACACTGCCAATGTTTTGATTACTGCAGGTGCCCTGATCATCTCCTCAGTGAGTGGTGGTAAGTGCATCCATAGTAATTGCACATGGGTCCAATGCACGTTACAGGACATGTGCCTGCCCGATCGGCATCCAGCACAGGGAGCAGGATCAGAGGCTTCTCCTGCTCATTGCAACAAAAGCCAATCAGGCCACTGCTGGACTGTTTAAACCACAAGAACCCAAAGGGCGCGAATACCTCCATCTGCCTGCCCGATCGGCGTCCAGCACAGAGAGCAGGATCGGAGGCTCCTCCTGTTCCCTGCACTGAAAGTCAATCAAGCCACTGCCGGACTGTTTAAATCACAAGAACCCGAAGGGCGCGCGCCTAAGGGTGTGGCCCTTAGGCGGGGAGCTGAGGCAGACACAGAAAGCTGCTCCGACTAACCAAAAGCCCACTCCAGACCTCATAAAAAGATCCAGATCACACAGGACGCGGAAACCTGAAACCTACACTGATCTCTCCTCTGTAAGTCTCTCCTCCACCCTTGCTAAAGGCTTCTTCCCTAGCAACATTCTTTCTCTCTCTTACCCTCACCCCAGCCCACTCATACAAAACAAGGCACTCAAACATGGGTATACTACCCAAATACCTCACACTTACATACCTCGCAACTCTACTGGCACACTGCCTCTCAACCTACCTCACCCTTCCCTTCTTCATTCCCAACAGTCACCTTCAAAAGCCCATAACCCACTACACTACAATTCCTCATTACAGCCAGCAACACAGGAGACAATCACGCCTACTCAACATCCCCACTTCACCCCTCACCACGACAACACTCTGACACATCCCCATTCAGCCAATTAGATGCAGTCTAATCAACACCCGTTCAGGAACAATATCCAAACCCTTGCTGACCACGTCACTGACAACATAATCAACCTCTTCTGTATCACCGAGACCTAGTTAAGAACATAAGAACATAAGATATGCCATACTGGGTCAGACCAAGGTCCATCAAGCCCAGTATTCTGTTTCCAACAGTGGCCAATCTAGGTCATATGTACCTAGCAGTTTCCCCAAGAGACACAAGTTCCACAATGCTTGTACTGGGTCAAGCATTGATATCTTCGGTCACTTCTTAATAATGGTTTATGGACCTTTCCTCCAGGAACTTGTCCAAACCTTTTTTAAACCCAGCTACACTAACAGCCTTTACTACATTCTCCGGTAACAAATTCCAGAGTTTGATTACACGTTGAGTGAAAAAATATTTTCTTTTATTAGTCTTAAATAGTTTACCCTGTAGCTTCATTGCATGTCCCCTAGTCTTTCTATATTCTGATAAGGTAAACAATCGATCTACGTTTACCCGTTCCACTCCGTTCATTAATTTATAGACTTCTATCATATCTCCCCTCAGCCGTCTCTTTTCCAGGTTAAACAGCCCTAACCTTTTTAGCCTTTCTTCATAGGAGTATCCTTCCATCCCCTTTACCATTTTGGTGGCTCTTCTCTGTACCTTTTCTAAAATCGCTATATCCTTTTTAAGATACGGCGACCAGAATTGCACACAGTATTCAAGGTGCGGTCTCACCATGGAACGATATAGAGGCATTATAATATCTTTTGTTTTATTTTCCTTTCCTTTCCTTATCATACCTAGCATTCTATTTGCTCTCTTGGCCGCCGCTGTACACTGGGCCGAGGGTTTTAACATGGTATCCACAATGACGCCTAAATCTTTTTCCTGGGTGGTGGTTCCTATTGTGGAACCTTGCATCGTGTAACCATAGTTTGGGTTGTTCTTCCCTAGGTGCATAACCTTGCACTTGTCCACATTAAATTTCATCTGCCATTTTGATGCCCAGTCTTCCAATTTATCAAGATCATCTTGCAATTTTTCACAATCCTCTTGGGTTTTAACAACTTTAAATAGTTTTGTGTCATCTGCAAATTTGATAACCTCACTCGTTATTCCACTTTCCAGGTCATTTATGAATATGTCAAAAAGCAGCGGACCCAGCACAGATCCCTGGGGTACACCACTATTAACCTTTCTCCATTGGGAAAATTGGCCATTTAGCCCTACCCTCTGCTTTCTATCTTTTAACCAGTTCCTGATCCACAATAGTACACTGCCTCCTATCCCATGACTCTTTAGTTTTGCCAAAAGTCTCTGATGAGGGACCTTGTCAAAGACTTTCTGAAAGTCCAGATACACAATATCAACCGACTCACCTTTGTCCACCTCTTTATTCACTCCTTCAAAAAAACATAACAGATTAGTAAGACAAGATCTTCCTTGTCTAAAGCCATGTTGGCTGTCTCCCATTAGGTTGTGACTATCTACATGCTGAGTAATTTTATTCTTTATGATGGTTTCTACCATTTTTCCCGGTACTGACGTCAGGCTCACCGGTCTGTAGTTTCCCAGATCACCCCTGGAACCCTTTTTAAAAATTGGTGTTACATTGGCGATACTCCAATCTTCAGGTATTAGAGATGATTTTAATGATAGTTCACAGATTACTGATAGCAGTTCTGCAATCTCATATTTCAGTTCTTTCAACACCCTTGGATGTATATCATCCGGCCCAGGTGATTTGCTACTCTTCAGTTTATCTAATAGTTGTAAGACAGCTTCCTGATGTATCAATATTTCCTTCAATTCTTCCGCACCTTTAAATACCACTTCAGTCATGGGTAACATCCCTACATCTTCCTCAGTAAAGACCGAAGCAAAGAATTCATTCAGTCTCTCCGCTATCGCCTTGTTGCCTCTTAGTGCTCCTTTAACCCCTTTATCATCTATCTTTATCTTTATCTTTATTTACGGATTTAATATACCGCTCTTTACCGGTGGCATCAGAGCGGTGTACAATAATAAAAATACAAACTGCAGAAACAGGAAAGGAACGCCATTATGTAGAGAACAGGACAGGAGGAGAAAGGAAAGGTTATAGGTAGTACATCAAAAGAGGAACAAAATCAGGTAACAATAACATACAGTTGGTACTATCATGGGGGAGGGGAAAGGGAGACAGGTGGGGGAGGGAGACCAAAAGCGGTGCAAAAAAGGTGAGTCTTCAGCCTGGATTTAAAAGTCTTGTATGAGGGTTGCAGGCGGAGTGCGGCGGGGAGCGAGTTCCAAAGTCTCGGACCTAGAAAGAAAAAGGCTGAGGAGCGGGTGGACTCGAGATGGGCCTGTGAGGGGGAAGGGAGGGACATGCGATTCAGGTGAACTGATCTGAGGGAACGGTATGATGAGTGTAGATGAATGAGACCGGCAAGATAGAGGGGAACCCCGGTATGGATAGTCCTGTGTACATAAATAAGAATTTTGAACTGAATGCGGTAAGGAAGGGGAAGCCAGTGTAGGTGGATCAGAATGGCGGTGATATGGTCAAAACGAGATGCATGGGTAAGGAGACGTGCAGCAGCGTGATGGACTAGTTGTAATCTACGCAGTTGGGTTTGGGGGAGGCCGGCTAGAACTACATTGCAATAATCTAAGCGTGAAACAATGAGGGATAGTATCAGGGTAGATAGGCAGGAAGCTGATATGAAGGGACGGATGGCACGGAGTTGACGCAGAGTGAGGAAAGAGCACTGCACAACGGAGGAGATATGGTCTTTGAAGGAGAGAGCGGAATCCAGGGTGACTCCAAGGTATCGCAAGGATGAGACTACTGGTAGGGGGGTACTGGACAGGATGGGGGCAGAGGAGGGGATCGGGGCACCAGAGGTAAACCAAATAGCGAAGGATTTAGAGGAGTTTATATGCAGCAAGTGGGAAGAAAACCAGGCAGAGACTGAGGACAGGCAGGAGTTGAGGGGGGCAAGATCCGGAGTGGCAGGGTCTGTATGGTGAAGGAGAATGATATCATCGGCGTAATAGTGGGCGGAGATACTATGTTGCTGGACGAGGAGAGCAAGGGGGCCAGAAAGATGTTAAACAGAAGGGGGGCAAGAACAGAGCCCTGAGGAACACCACAGGGAAGGGCAGTGGGAGGGGAGGAGGAGGAGCCTGTGGAGACGGAAAAGGTGCGGTGGGAGAGAAATGAGTGAAACCAGGAAAGGACAGAACCGGAAAGCCCAATGTCATGTAATCGAGACAGGAGGAGGTAATGGTCTACAAGATCAAATGCGGCAGATAGATCCAGAGAAACAGCGATAGTGATGGAACCGTGGTCATGTGCGGTGTGGACTTCATTAAGGAAAGAAAGCAGAATGGATTCTGTGCTGTGATTAGGACGGAAACCTGACTGGCGGGGGTGAAGTGACAGGGTGGCCTCCAGGTGAGAAGAGAGCTGTGTGTAAACCAGTTTCTCGAGGAGTTTGGAAAGGAAAGGGAGATTTGAGATCGGGCACCAATTTGCCAGGGAGGATGGGTCAAGAGAGGCCTTTTTCAGAATGGGACGGATGATGGCATGCTTCCAGATGGTGGGGAAGGAACCAGAGGATAGACTAGAGTTGAGGATGGAGAGTAGATAGGGAGAGAGGGCCAGAGATGGGTCTAGGAGCCACTGGGAAGGGATGGGATCGGAGGGGCAGGTGGTCTTTCGAAGCGAAGAATATACCCTGGAAAGATCTGAGAGGGACACAGGCTGGAAGAAGGACCATTTATGAGAGAGAGAGGGTGGGTTGGAGGAGGGGGGGAGGGGGGAGAGTCAAATGACGGAAGAGCAGAGGAGAGGGGAGGGGGGCAGGAGGGAAGGAGTGACCGAAGGTCTTGGATTTTGGTGGCAAAGTGAGAGGCCAAAAGGGCAGGGTCAGGGGTCATTGGGGAAGGGGCTGGAGAGGTGAAAGAGTAAGAGGCAGAGAGGGAGCGAAGGACAGAGTAGAGTTGTCGAGTGGAGTTTGCGGACTGGGAGATACGGGAGGAGAAATAGTCATGCTTGGTGGAATGAAGCAGGGAAAGGTAATGGGAGTGGCAGTGGCGAAAGTGTGCCAGAGAGTTGGGGGAGGGATGCCGACGCCAACGTCGTTCGGCGCGGCACAGGTAGGAACGATGGAGGAATAGACCAGGGTGAAACCAGGGATAGCGATGCTGAGAAGAGTGGGAGGAGGGAGGCCGACGTGGGGCAAGCTGGTCCAGTGCAGCCGAGAGAGTAGTGTTCCAGGACTGAGCCTGGAGGTCAGCATGGAGCGAGTGGAAATCTGGGGGGAAGAGGGACTCAGAGGAAGGGAATTGAGAGAGAACCACAGGGGTAAGACGACGAACCAGAGGGGGGGCAGAGGAGGATCTGCCCTGAGTGGATAGAGAAGAGGGGATAGGGAGGGAGAAAAATAAGCAGAGGTGGTCGGACCAAGGGACAGACAAGGTACGGAGGGAGGCGGGGACCAACTGACTCTCTCCCAGGTTTTTTGCTACGAATGTACTTGAAAAGGTCTTTATTTCGCGTTTTTGCTTCCGCAGCAAGCTTCTTCTCAAATTCTATCTTTGCCTGCCTTATCAATGCCTTGCATTCGACTTGCCAGTGCTTGTGCTGTTTCCAGGTTTCGTCGTTTGGCTCTTTTTTCCATTTCCTGAAAGATGCTTTTTTGGCAACAGCCTCTCTGACCTCACCTTTAAACCATGCTGGCAGTTTTTTGGACTTCCCTCCACTTTTCTTAAAGCGTGGAATACAGCTGGTCTGGGCTTCCAAGATAGTATTTTTCAACAACACCCAAGCTTGATGTACGTCTTTAACCTTCGCAACTGCTCCTTTTAGTTTTTTCTTAACTGTTTTCCTCATTTTATCATAGTCTCCCTTTTGAAAGTTAAAAGGTAGTACTGTGGATTTCCTTACTATCCCTCCTCCACTAATTAAATCAAAGGCGATCATGCTATGATCACTATTGCCAAGTGGCCCCAACACCCTTATCTCTTGCACTAGATCTGGCGTTCCACTAAGGACTAGGTTTAATATGGCTTCCCCTCTGGTCGGTTCATGAACCAGCTGCTCCAAGAAGCAGTCATTTATTTCATCTAGGAACTTTATCTCCCTAGCATGTCCTGACGTGACACTGACCCAGTCGATACCGGGGTAATTGAAATCACCCATTATTATTACTGCACTGTGGTGCATTATTATTACAAGTTTCCTTGATTTCTTTCAGCATTTCATCATCCATTTGGTCATTCTGGCCAGGTGCTCGATAGTACACCCCCACTGCCATTGCCTTCCCCCTTTTATATGGAATTTCAATCCATATAGATTCTACAGCAGATTTTGTTTCCTGCAAAAAACTTTAATCCTTTCTGAGTCAATGCCCTCTCTAACATAGAGCGCAACCCCTCCACCAATTTGATCAGCTCTATCATTACGATATAGTTTGTACCCAGGTATCACAGTGTCCCACTGGTTGTCCTCCTTCCACCATGTCTCTGATATTCCAATCATATCTAACCTTTCATTTAGTGCTATATATTCTAACTCTCCCATCTTATACTTTAGACTTCTAGCATTTGCATACAAGCATTTTAGAGAATGTATTTTATTCATGTTAATTTGGCTATTGTTAGACATGGGTAAATTGGGATCCTTAAGCTCTGTCTGCTCCATAATTGAGGGCATTTGGGCTACTTTACTCTTTTGTGGAACCTCTCTGCTTTTGGTAGTATCCTTCAAGGATACATTCTTCCGAACCATCCGCTCTTGGGCGACTGTCGGCTTTCCCCTAATATCTAGTTTAAAAGCTGCTCTATCTCCTTTTTAAAGGTTAATGCCAGCAGCCTGGTTCCATCCCGGTTAAGGTGAAGCCCATCCCTTCGGAAGAGCCCCTCCTTTCCCCAGAATGTTCCCCAGTTCCTAACAAATCCCAAACCCTCATCTCTGCACCATTGTCTCATCCACGCATTGAGACTCCGGAGCTCTGCCTGCCTTTTGGGTCCTGCGCGTGGAACAGGAAGCATTTCGGAGAATGCTACCCTGGAAGTTCTGGATTTCAACTTCCTACCTAAAAGCCTAAATTTTGCCTCCAGAACCTCCCTACCACATTTTCCTATGTCATTGGTACCGACATGTACCAAGACAGCAGACTCCTCCCCAGCACTATCTAAGACCTTATCTAGGTGGCGCGTGAGGTCCGCTACCTTCGCACCAGGCAGGCATGTTACCAGGTGATCCTCACGTCCACCAGCCACCCAGCTATCTACATGCCTAATGATCGAATCACCAACTATAACGGCTGTCCTAACCCTTCCCTCATGGGCTCATGGCCCTGGAGAAACTTCCTCGGTGCGAGAGGGTTTTACATCACCCGGAGGACAGGTCCTAGTTACAGGATCACTTCCTGCCACACCAGGGTGATGCTCTCCTGTCACGTGACCGCTCTCCTCCATGGCAACAGGGGTGCTGCCAGACTGGAGGTGGGACTTCAGGACTATATCCCTGTAGGTCTCATCTATGTACCTCTGTCTGTCTTATGTTTTCCAAGTCTGCTACTTTAGCCTCTAGAGAACGGACTTGTTCCCTGAGAGAAAAGAGCTCCTTGCACCTAGTGCACACGTAAGACCTCTCACCAACTGGGAGAAAATCATACATGTGACACTCAATGCAAAAGACTGGAAAGCCCCCATCCCGCTGCTGGACTGCTGTCTGCATCTTAGTTTTAAGTTTGTGTCTAGATCTTTAAGTTCTTACTTACTAGGGGTTGCTATGGGTATTTATAACAATAAAACTGTACCTAATACGTTTAATATACCTTGTTCACCTGAAGCTTAATTAAATTCAGGTCCTTAGTGTATGACTGATTTGGGTAATGAGCTTCACCTGAAAGCACCTCCTGTCTTTTAAGATGTGTAAGTACCTATAAAGCTATGATTATCCCAGGGGAGGGTGGGAGTGGGGAGGGAGGGAGGGAAATAACACTTATTAAAAGAGGGCTGCTACACAGTACCCTGTCTTGTGCTGCTGAGGTAAGCTAAATTCTGATTTGATTTAAATTATAGCTCTTAGCTGCTGTTAGGCTCTAACTTCTTATGAAATTTAAACTACAAGCTCTCTGCTGGGTACTAAATTTAACCAGAAAGCTCTCTTCTGTGTGTTAAATTTAAACTAAAAGTACTTTGCTGTTACTTGGCCCTGAGTGACTATTAAATTTAAACTACAAGCTCTCTGCTGGGTATGAAATGTAACCATAAAGCTCTCCTCTGTGTTTTAAATTCAAACTTTAATTGCTACTACTAGGCCCTAACTGATCCAACAAAAAAACAATGGGTTCACAGATTAAGTAGCTTTAATACAAAGAATTCTTTTTAGAAAATTACCAGAAGTATATACTCACAGTTGCAGATTTCTCTCCAGAAGTAACAGTCCCCCTTTCTAGTCCTTCAAGTTCACTGAGACAGACAATGTACTCCTCAATCAGCTCAACACCGACACCCACTACATCCACAACTGCCTGCGAACCAACAGCAGAAGAGGAGGAGTCTGCATCCTCTCCAACAAACAACTCTGCTTCACCACCACCAGCACATCATCCTCTCATGGACTTGACATCCTCATCAAAAGCAACAAATGCCTCACCATATGCCTCGTATACAGAGCTCCACACCACAAGGCAGACCAACTGGACTCCATTCTGGAAGTAGTTTGCTCCACAGTCCCGCACCAAGAACACTTTGTCCTACTTTGAGACCTTAACCTACCCTCAGCAGACCCCACCCACAGCAACGCCTTTCTCCAAGCCATGAATGACCTCCAATTCATCCAACTCATCAAGACCTCTACACACCAAAAAGGAGGCACCCTGGACCTGCTCTTCCTACCCAACAAATTACTCTCCTCCTCCCATTCAATCACTCACTCATCTACTCCTGTCCCATGGTCTGACCATCACCTCTTTTCCTTCACCCTACCTAACCCCTAACTCAAACATCCCACCCTGCCCAAACCTCACACAAACCTCACACAAGAAGATTCATAAACTTCCATGAAGACACCTTCATCCAACAAGCCATTCCTCATCTAAAGCAAACATTTCAACACTCAGACCTTGATCTCCTCATTCAAACCTGGAATACCATCATCACTACAGCCTCTCAAGCTCCACAACGCAGCCATCCCAAAAACCCCCGACACCATGCCCCCTGGTACTCATCCCACCTCAAAAATCAGAAATGCCTACTCAGAAAACTAGAACACAGATGGAGAAAAACCAAAGACCCACAGCTGCTGACCATCTATCATGATCAAAGTGCAGCATACTCCACCAGCACTCTCAACGCCAAGCGGGAACCCCACAGCAACTTACTCCTCTGTGCCATAAACAAACCCAGAGAACTCTTTCAACTCATCAGAAGTCTCACAAATGACCCATCCCAGCCTTGCCAGCAAGACGTCATCCACCCCCAAATAATGGCAGATTTTCTTATAGCTAAACATAACCATTCTGCCACATCCATTTTAACCATTCCATCCAACACCTTCTCAACCCCCACAACCTTGGACCTCTTTCTATGATGTCCATCCAGAAGAACTCCAGAACATCATCACCCTCATCAATGCCACCACCTCCCCCCTAGATCCATGCCCAGTAACATGGATTAAGCAAACAAAGACCCTGATGCTTCCGCACATTTCTACAGTCCTCCACGCCTCCCTCAACCAAGCCTACCTCCCCCCTTCACTCAAACAAGCCTCCATTAGCCCCTACTGAAGAAATCCAACCTTGATCCCACCTTATCCGCATCCTACAGACCCATTACCAGCGTCCCTTTCCTCTCTAAAGTCATTGAAAAAGCAGTACAAATTCAGCGTCAGGAGCACCTGGACAGATTCGCCCCTCTCGACAGCAACGAGCATGGATTTCACCCACTCCACAGTGTGGAAACCCTCCTCACTCTCCTCCTTAACACACTCATAACTGGTACAGAGAAACCCCACTCAGGTTTTATCCTATTATTCCTCAACATATCTGCAGATTTTGACACAGTATCCCACCAGACCCTCATCAATCAACTTAATACCATCGGCATCCGAGGCAACCCATTACAATGGTTTCACTCCTACCTCTCCCAACAAACCCAACAAGTGAGAACTGGAAACCAATCTTCAACGCCATTCACCCTCCCCCAAGGGAGTACCTCAAGGATCGGCCCTTTCCTCCCTCCTCTTCAACATCTACATCAGGCCCCTCTGACACATCCTCTAAAGCCTCAATGTCGGATATCAATTCTATGCAGATGATATAATGATCTTCACCCCCTTCAACACCATCTCCCCTGACTTTTCCACACTTGCAACCTGCTTCACAGAAGTCACCGCATGGCTACAGCTGCACAATCTCACATTCAACTTCAGCAAAACAGAGCTCCTTCACATCTCCAGAGATCCCAGCTTCAACCCCCCACAGAGCATCAAACTGGGCAACACCAAAATACAAGTCAAACCCCAGATCAAGTACCTTGGTGTAACCCTGGACCACCTCTTGAACTTCCAGCCTTATATCCTAAACACCACCAAAAATATCTACTACAAGATCAGAACTCTTCGCAACCTCCGCCCTCTTCTACCCTATGATAGCTTCCGTACAGTCTGTCAAGCCTCCATCACCACTCTCATCGACTATTGCAACTCCATCCTACAAGGACTACCTAAGACCACCCTCGCCTCCCTACAGCTGGCCCGAAACACAGCTGCATGTCTCATTGCTGGAGCAACCAGGCACTCCCACATCACGCCCATATTGAAATTCCTACACTGGCTGGCAGTTGCATCCCGCATCAGGTTTAAGACCATTGTCCTCTCACACAGAGCCCTTTTCAACACCATGGCGGAACAGTTACAACTACTAATCGAGCGCCCCAACAACAGCAGACTTCAGTGCCAAAATACAGCAAATCTCCTCCCTGTACCTGCACAGAGTTCCAAGAAACCTCAACGCACCTGCACAAGAGCCTTCCAGTTCTATGCCCCGTACCAACTGGAACAAACTACCCCCCACCATACGGGCCTCCAATCCCACACCCTCTTCAAAAAACATCTCAAGACCTTTCTTTTCAAAAAATGCTTTAACGCATCCACTGCCACAAATCCCCCACAAGATTATACCATGCCCCTCCTCACCACTTCCACCACTCTGCCCCTTAATCCCCCTGCACCCCCTCACCCCCCTAACCTCCCTGCACCACCCCTCACCAGTATCCACCCCCCACTCTCCTTCTCACAGCTCTTCCTCCAATTAAACGAACACATTGTCTCACCGCATAGCCTCCAGGCCACCTGTAAATAGTTACATTTGTTCATTATAACACTATTATTTATACCAAAGTTACCTGTACATAGTTCCAACTGTTCCATGTAAACGTTCCTTCTCGTTCAATGTAAACTGTTTTGCCTTGCAGAAAAACGGTGTATAAAACCGGTTAAATAAATAAATGTCCCCACGCTAACTGCCAGGAACATGCTGGTCACATTCCTGACAATTACCATGGAGGCTTTGTACTTGTTAATTTTTCGCTAAATATGCAGTAAATGCAGAACCTTGCCATGCTTTAGTGAAAGGGCCCCTTAGAGTATACGCACCCATTTACACCAACTTAAGAGCAGTTGTAAATGTGGACATTGGCATTTGCACTCTTAGGGCTGGTTCTCAGAGCCTATGTTATAAATGCACATAGGTGTCTTTGTGATCTTTGTAAAATAGGCTTAAAGTTGTTACCTTTTTGGCTTTTTCACATAGGCATCCTGTTATGAAAACAGACTAAAATAGTTTGCATAACAGATTTATTTTCTTGGCTCAGCAGTTTCCTCCTGCAATTTTGGCCTTCTTGTTAAATTGGTTTTGGTGCTTGGACCTGGTGCAGTAAGTTTTCATCTACTAAATACTAATTACATACCAATATTTTAACTGTGAATATAACCTTGGAACTCGCCTGGAAGTTTATGATAGGCAAGATATAAATAAATTTTAATTTAATGTAATTTAATACCCTGGGATTACTATGTTAAGCATTCTGCTCCAGGCTAAACATTGGCCCTTAAAACTGTTTTCCCATTCTGTATCTCTGTAGAAAGAATTTGGTGAATCTGACCTGTAGGGGGGTTAGTTTATCTTTATTGAATTGTTTGATATACCACCCAATACCAGGGCATCTGAGCGGTTTACAAGAAAAAAAGAAAAGCATGCTGCAAGAAAATGAAAGGAAAAGGAACACCATAACCAAACAGGAAAGGAAAGAGAAAGAAGGCAGATTGGCTGGGGGGGAGGGGGGGGGGAAGGAAGAAGAGAGGGCTGAGAAGGGGCAGGACAAAGGGGACTGGGGGTTAGGCAGGGGGAAGAGGAAGGTAAAAGATGACAGAGAAAAGATGTGTTTTCAGCGATGTTTTGAATCGTGGAAAGGAAAGTTCTAGGCAGAGATCAGATGGGAGAGAGTTCCAAAGAAGGGGGTCAAGGAAAAAGATGGCAGAGGCAGGATGGATTCTAAGTAGGCAAATGAGATGGGTGGGAGGAACAGGCGATTGGAGTGGACCTGCCAGAGGGAGCGATGAGGTGTGAAGGTTAAATCAGATCAGAGAGATACTGGGGAGTGTTGGTGTAAATGATACAGTGAACCAAGGTAAGGATCTTATAGTGGACCCAGAATTTTATAGAGAGCCAGTGTAAATGAATGAGCAGAGGAGTGATGTGGTCCAAGCAAGATGCGTTGGTCAGTATGCGAGCAGCGGTATTCTGGAGGAGTTATAGTCTGTGGAGTTGATATTGGGGGATGCCAACAAGGACAACATTGCAATAGTCAATACAAGTCATAACCAGGGAGAGGAGTAGTGTGGACATAGAAGAGGCAGAAAGAAAAGGACGGATGGAGTGGATCTGATGCAGGAAGTGAGATGAACATTGAATAATGGAGGATAGGTGTTTGCGAAAGGATAAGGAGGAATCGTATGTGACACCAAGATAATGGAGAAAGGATACCAGAGGAATTAGTATCAATGCAAGGGAGGGGGCCAAGGAAGGGATGGGAGTAGAAAAGGTGAACCAAATGGCAGAGGTTTTAGAGGAATTAATATGGAGAAAGTTTGATGTCATCCAGGCAGAGACAGAGGAGAGACAGGCATTCAGTGGCATCAAGTCAGGGGCAGAGGGACTAGTGTGGTACAAAAGAAGAATGTCATCTGTGTGCTGAAATACTATGCTGTTGAACAATAAGGTTGAGAGGGGCCAGAAAGACGTTAGAGAAGGGGAGCGAGAACAGAGCCCTGGGGGATGCCATAGGTCAAAGGGGAGACAGAAGAGGAGGAGGGGCAGTGAGAACAGAAAAGATCTGAGATGAGAGAAAAGAATGGAACCAGCAAAGGACAGTACTGGTGATTCCGAAGTCACAGAGATGGGAGAGGAAGGTGCGATGATCAACCAGGTCGAAAGCAGAAGAGAGATCTAAGGATACAGCTAAGGAGATGTCACCTCGATCGTGGGAAGTGTGAAGCTCATTAAGAAGGGAGAGGATGACAGTTTCTGTGCTGTGACCATGACGGAACCTGGATTGGTAGAGTTGGAGTATGAGGGTGGCATCGAGGTGAGAGGAGAGTTGGGCAAAGACCAGTTTTCTCCAGGACTTTCGAGAGAAAACTGAGAGTAGAAATGGGGCACCAGTGGGCAACGGTAGTGGAATCCAGAAAGGGTTTCTGAAGAATGGGCTGGATGACAGCATGCTTCCATGGGAGAGGGAAGGAAAGAGAAGAGGCTAGAGTTGAAGATGCTGAGAATAAGTGGAAGAAGGGCCAGGGAGGGGTCAGAAAGCCAGGAAGAATGAATGGAGTCTGAGGGACAGGTAGTCTTACGGGAAGAGGAATGTGCTTTAAGGAGTTCGGCAGAAGAAATGGGGTGGAAGGTGGAACAGGAGTAGGACAGGACAGGGGAAGGGGCAGGGGGGGGTAGGAGAAGCAGTGGGAGATGTGGGGGAGGGACGGGAGAAAGGGGGGGGGGTGGTGGAGAGGCCGGAAAACAGCAGCAAAAGATCAGGACTTTATCGGTGAAATGAGTAGCTAAGAGGAAAAATAGGGGAGGGGGGACTGGAGAGGAGGAGGAATGAAGGGACGACAAGGAGCGGAGAACAGAGTACAGTTGATGGGAAGAATTAGAGGAGGAGGAGACAAGACTGGAATAGTATGATGGTTTGGTGGAATGGATGAGGGAATGGTAGTGGGAATGACATTGACAGAAATGGGCCAGGGATTCAGTAGAAGAATGCTTTGGCTAGAAGCATTCAGTGTGACAGAGATAGGTATGATGAAGATAAAAGGCCAAAGTGGTACCAGGGGTGGCGTGGAACTGAGGAATAAGGATGAAAGTGGGACAAAGGGGGGGCAAGAGTATCAAGAGCTGCAGTCCAGGTGGAATTCCAGGTTTGGACCTGGAAGTTGGTGGGATCAGCCAGAGGACCAGCAGTGTGGGTGGGACAATGCATGTATTGACAGAGGGAGAGATCAGCAAGGAGGGAAAAGAATGAGATGTTACGGTATCAGGAGGGAGAATCTGGGTGGAGATTGAAATCACCAAGGATCAAGAGGCACGGGAACAGGAGAAAGGTTTCTGAGACCATAAGGGAATCCCAGAGATGGGCCGAGAGGGAGGGAGGAGCATAGCTAAGGAGGAAATAGAGAGGGGGGTTAGCATTGAGATGAAGTAGCAAGGCCTCCATGTAGTGGAGAGCTGGCAAGGAGACCTCACTAAGGGAAAGGGAGAAACAGTGGAGAACCGCCTAACCCCCCACTGCTACAGTCCTGCCGGGGAGATGGATAAACCACGCTTAAAATGCTGCAAAAAGAGGATTACTCATCTTCAACGGTCCTCCCGCCAATAGAGTTTATATGATATATCTTTCGTCCTATGGCAATTTCCGTATGACGTATCAGCTTTTGATTGGATTGGACTTGGGATTTAAGTTCCTCTGTTTTTCCATTGATGGTCAGTAAGTTGGACTGTGTTCCTGAATCATCTCTAGAGAACTCTACCTCCCTGTTTAAGCGTTGAAACAGGGCCAGAAAATAGATTGAGGCTCTAAACGCAGTACTGTGTTCGTGGTTATCTGCGTGACTAAAGTTGAGCCATTCTTTTCGGCACATCAAATCGTGAGTTGTTGTGTTATAGCACTGAAATTTTGTGCAATTATTTCACAATACATATTTATTATATAGTGGTTGTCACTATTTAGACACTCAAGGTGTGTGGTTTATTAGAAGTATTGAGTGGTTGCGTTTTGGAGTTATAGTTTATAGGGGAGATGGATAAGGCAGAGAAGCCAGTTGGAAGGCATTGGTTAAGGAGGCATTTCCTCTCCTCCAGAAGCCAGGTCTCAGTAAGGAAAAAGGCATTGAGAGTGTAGAAAAGGAGGAGATCGTGAACCAGGAGGGACATGGAGCACAGAGATCTGCAGTTGAGGAGAGTGAGTGCTAGGGGGGAGGAGAATGTGAAGGAAGTGTGGAACTGAAAAGAGGATGAAGAGGTACAGGGTGAAAGGGGGTTATGGGGAGCAAAGAATGAGATTGCTCAGGATCAATGTTCCCTCTAATTTTCTGTAGGCTGTCTGCGCATAAAATATCAGCTGTGCAGCTTTTGAAGGAAGGTTAAATTTTTGAGCGCCACATAAAAACACTCGGAGTTATATACTTTAAAATTTGACTACACGTCAGAATACAGTATGTACACCACATTGATTGCACTAGAAAATATTGTAGAACTTGTGAAAACTGGAAATACAGAACAACTTTTCAATTTTAAGACGTCTGTGTTGTTTTCTATCAGAATCAGAACCGTAATTTTTGTGCGCTCTGTTGTAAAGTATGTGCGCTCGCTCGGCGAGGTGTGTGCGCGCGCACACGCGCACAGCTTAGAGGGAACAGTGCTCAGGATCCCAGTTGACAAAGAAAGACCAAGAAAAGGAGAAGAAGAGGAGGCAGGATGCCATTCTCAGTGGACCGGGATGGTAGACATGGTGAACCTGAGCAGATCAGAGAGAGTGTAGAGCAGGCAGTAGATAAGGAGAGTGGTGAAGAACTTACCCGAGATGCTGAAAAGGGTGACCAGAACTTGAAACATAGATGGAACAGGAGTGCAATGGGCCAATCCACAAAATCGACTGTCGCACCCAGACTTGTCCCAAGAAGCTCATTCAAGGAGCACAACCTGCTCCTTGGGTGCACGTTGCCGTGGCACAAAATGCCGCAGGAGCAGTTGCTTTATGTGGCAGGTTTACCTGGGAGGAATGTGGCCATGTCACTTCTGGGACTGGGGGATAGTGGAGCAAGACTGGAGGAGAGTGCTTGAGTGACAGCAGCATGAGGGACCTGGGAGGGAGAGACAGTAAGGAGCCAGTCAGTAAACAGCACTCAGGCAGGCACAGAAGGTTACAGTTACAAAGATGTGCTAACATTAACATGCATCTCCGTAACGTTCATTATTTTAAGGAAGGTCCAATGCTATGCAATGGGACCTAGTTACTGGTAATATGCATTAATGGTGAATTAGTACATGATAATGCTAGCGCTCTTTAGTAACTAACCCTCTTTGTTCAGGTTTCAAATTTGGACCCCTTTTACTAATGCCCATTAGCCAGTTGATGTGTATTTTAATGCACGCAACAGGCAGTTGGGAATAGTAACGTGCGAGCTTGTCTGCCATTGCATGTTGAAAATGTGTGTTAATCAGCGATCACAGGATGGGGTGGGAAATGGGTGGAGTGTGAGAGTGGCAAGCACCTTACCGCTTGCATCAGAACAATTGCCACGCACTCAGCAGCAACATAACCTGGATTCACCTCAACTCCTCTATGGAAGTCATTAAGGGGGTCATTCTGTGCAACGAATAGCAGGGATGGACATCCCATTGAGACGTCAATCCCCACTTTTCATACTCCCACACAATCATGTCTAACTTCCCCGCTTGTAGTACGGTAAGTTAGACGGGGGTGGGGAAGGGGCAGATCGGGGGCAGCGGGGAAGGCGATGGTAGTGGGGGTGTACTATCGACCACCTGGCCAGAATGAACAAATGGATGATGAAATGCTCAAAGAAATCAGGGAAGCTTACAAAAGTTACAGCACAGTAATAATAATGGGTGATTTCAATTACCCCAGTATTGGCTGGGTCAGTGTCATGGCAGGACATGCTAGGGAGATAAAGTTTCTAGATGAAATAAATGACTGTTTCTTAGAGCAGCTGGTTCATGAACTGGACCTAGTCCTTAGTGGAACACCAGATCTGGTGCAAGAGGTAAGGGTGTTGGGGCCACTTGGCAATAGTGATCATAGCATGATCGCATTTGATTTAATTAATGGAGGAGGGATGGTAAGGAAATCCTCAGTGCTACCTTTTAACTATGATAAAATGAGGAAAATAGATAAGAAAAAACTAAAAGGAGCAGTTGCAAAGGTTAAAGACTTAAATCAAGCTTGGGTGTTATTTAAAAATACTATCTTGGAAGCCCAGACCAGCTATATTCCACACTTTAAAAAAAGTGAAAAGTCCAAAAAACTGCCAGCATGGTTTAAAGCTGAGATCAGAGAGGCTGTTGCTGCCAAAAAAGCATCTTTCAGGAAATGGAAAAAATAGCCAAATGACGAACTGGAAACAGCACAAACATTGGCAAGTTAGATGCAAGGTATTGATAATGGAGTCAAAGAGAGAATTTGAGAAGAAACATGCTGTGGAAGCAAAAACGCATAATAAAAGACTTTCAAGTACATTCGTAGCAAAAAAACCTGTGAGAGAGTCAGTTGGACCATTAGATGACAGAGGGGTAAAAGGGGCACTAAGAGGGTACAAGGCCATAACAGAGAGACTGAATGAATTCTTTGCTTCGGTCTTTACTGAGGAAGATGTAGGGATGTTACCCATGACTGAAGTGATATTTAAAGGTGACACTGCGGAAGAATTGAAAGAAATATTGATGCACCAGGATGATGTATTACAACTATTTGATAAACTGAAGAGTAGCAAATCACCTGGACTGGATGGTATACATACAAGGGTGTTGAAAGAACTGAAATATGAGATTGCAGACTTACTATTAGTAATCTGTGAACTATAATTAAAATCATCTGTAATACCTGAAGATTGGAGAATGGCCAATGTAACACCAATTTTTAAAAAGGGTTCCAGGGGTGATCCTGGAAACTACAGACCGGTGAGCCTGACGTCAGTACCGGGAATAATGGTAGAAACCATCATAAAGAACAAAATTTCTGAACATGTAGATAGTCCTGGTCTAATGGGAGATGGCCAACATGGCTTTAGACAAGGAAGATCTTGTCTTACTAATCTGTTATGTTTTTTTGAAGGTGTGAATAAACAGGTAGACAAAGGTGAGTCGGTTGATATAGTGTATTTGGACTTTCAGAAAGCCTTTGACAAGGTCCCTCATTACAGACGTTTGGCAAAACTGAAGAGTCATGGGATAGGAGGCAGTGTACTATTGTGGATCAGGAACTGCTTTAAAGATTGAAAGCAGAGGGTAGGGCTAAATGGCCAATTTTACCAATGGAGAAAGATGAATAGTGGAGTACCCCAGGAATCTCTGCTGGGTCAGCTGCTTTTTAACATATTCATAAATGACCTGGAAATGGGAATAATGAATGAGGTTATCAAATTTGCAGATGACACAAAACTATTTAACGTTATTAAAAACCCATGAGGATTATGGAAAATTGCAAGAGGATCTTGATAAATTGGAAGACTGAGCATCCAAATGGAAGATGAAATTTAATGTGGACAAGTGCAAAGTTATGCAACTAGGAAAGAACAACCCGAACTATGGTTACACGATGCAAGATTCCAAATTAGGAACCACCACCCAGGAAAAAGATTTAGGTGTCATCCTGGATAACATGTTAAAACCCTCAGCCCAGTGTGCAAGAGAGCAAATAGAATGCTAAGTATCATAAGAAAAGGCATGGAAAATAAAACAAAGGATATTATAATGCCTCTGTTTCGTTCCATGGTGCACCTTGAATAGTCTGTGCAATTCTGGTCGCCGTATCTTAAAAAGGATATAGTGTTATTAGAAAAGGTAGAGAGAAGAGCCACCAAAATGGTATAGGGTATGGAAGGATACCCCTATGAAGAAAGGCTAAAAAGGTTAGGGCTCTTCAACCTGGAAAAGAGACGGCTGAGGGGAGATATAATAAAGGTCTATAAATTTAATGAATGGAATGGAACAGGTAAACATAGATCGATTGTTTACGCCATCAAAATATAGAAAGACTAGGGAGCATGCAATGAAGCTACAGGGTAACCAATTTAAGACTAATAAGAGAAAATATGTTTTCACTCAACATGTAATCAAACTCTAGAATTTGTTACCGGAGGATGTAGTAAAAGCTGTTAGTGTAGCTGGGTTTAAAAAAGATTTGGACAAGTTCCTGGAGGAAAGATCCATAAATCATTATTAAAAGGGACCCGGGATATCACTGCTTGACCCAATACAAGCATTGTGGAACCAGTGTCTTTTGGGGGAAACTGCTAGATACTTATGACTAGATTACCATTGTTGGAAACAGGATACTGGGCTTGATGGACCTTGGTCTGACCCAGTATGGCATATCTTATTTTTTTATTTTCTTATGGTCCCGGACATATAGGGCCGATTCCAATGTCGGTGCTGTACGTCCAAGGCCGACGACTTAGACGGGGAATTTATTCCACCTTTGAGGTGTAATAAGTTCCCCGATCAGGCAGCAGACAGCAGGCCCGGGGCTGCAAAATGGCAGGCGGGGGCAGAGAGCATTCCCCGCAGCTGGACCCTGGCCTGGGGAGGCCGGATTGGGGGTCGGGCTGTGGGGAAAGCAATTCAGGAGCCGGAGGCCGGGGGTCGCGGCTTTACAATAGAGCTGCGGTGCCATGGCAACCGGACGCCATGGCACTGCGGTTCCATTGTAAAGCCCAGACTGAGTTAATTGGGCAAGGCCTGAATGTGCAGGCCGAACTGAATCGCGGTTCCGGCCTGCACATACAGACCTGTTTGCAATTCTGATCCCATGGGGCTAGACGTGCCCCGCAGGATCAGAATCGTGACGTCCTCTGTGCATCCGGTTCCGAACGGGTGCACAGAGAACTGTACGTCCAGGATGGAATTGGGTTCAGTGAACCCACCTTAGTGGAACGCATGATGGAGTGGCATCATGCGTTTGCTGCCGGGGGCATACTGGTCATGTCTCTGACTGCAAATGCAGAGGCTTTGCAATTACTGTGCGTTTGACGAGTTAATTGCAAATCCTTTGCAAGTTTTAGAAAAAGGGACCTTTAACCATTCTTGCCAACAGTTTCTCAATGTCTTTTGAGGAAGATTTTGATTTATTCAGATTTTCTGAAGAACAGACTATTTTTCCTTCAGAAAGCTTGCAAGAAATTGTATCCTTGGGACTATGATTCCCATACTCCCAAATGCATAAGATTATACCTTACCCCCTAATGGGAAAATATGCTAGCAATTTAATAATGTTACACTGAATTTCCCACAATTGTACTGTTGGAATGTTACTCCAGTAGCTATCTAATGTATCTAATGTTCTCCAGTTATGTTGTCTGTGCACCACTTTGACTAGTAGATAAAACAGTATAGAAAATTTGTTAAATCGATAAATAAAATAAATAAATACAATTTTAAGTGATGTGAAAATATTTTACTTGCAAGATTTTTACACTATTTTTGACCTAATTTTGCTCCCCACTTAAATTGGGATCCATGGTGAAAATTCTCATATTATTAATTTTTTGGTCATTTTCTCACAAAGATGATAGATCTAACTTACATTGAATTTACTTTTCCTACAAAAGTTTTCACACATCTCTCTCTGATTTGTAAGGTACTGATTTGGTGATAAGAAAGTGATGACTGGGGGGGGGGGGGTGGGGGTATAGTCAGGTCTTTGTGACATGAATTCAAGTAGTAGGAGAGTTTCTGGACTGTTCTGAAAGGGCCATCCCTTCCCACAGTAAGACAAAGGCCTGCTAAACAGTATGCGTAGGCATAGATGTACATGGCTTATAAATTATTTACTTTGTTTTGATTTATAATTAATATAATAATTTTTAGCTTGGTTTTTCTTTCTCCCCCGATCAGGTTATTTGACTTGACTTTTCTTTGAGTGTTCGATTCTTTAATATTTATCAGTCTGAGCACTTCAGTAAACTTTCTTCTAGTCCTGTCACTGTTTCTTCAATAATTAAAGCAAGAAGCACCACAGGAGAATTCCTAGTCTCCTTTGTCATGATTTATTTATGGATGTCACTGAAAGATGTACTGAGCATTTTAGCATCCAAACCGTAGAAGAAGCGTGCTAAAGGTTGTCATTAGGGTAACATATTCTTAAAACCCTATGACTAGCAAACTTCGCTCCAACTTCCCTTAATGGTACAATACTTTGACTGAACAATTATCCAAAGCAATTTAAAAATCCCTCAAACGGTTATTTAAGTTATTTTTATGTTTTCATCCTTACTGCACAGTTCATCTAAGCCCTGGAACTGATTACCACTATCTGTTCATCTTTGGATGAAAAATATGAATTGAAATATTAGGATTATCTTCAAAACTCAAAATGGGGCTGGAGAACTTATCAGGAAACCACCTTCTGTACTAAATGTCATGTGTGAGCCAGCACTGCTCTCAACTGTGGAGAGGAGGGTGCCAAAAAATGCAGAATGGGTACTCCTAAAGAGTCAGGTTGGAAGAGCTTCAAGCCAATGAAAGAGAAACAGTTAGCCACACTTGGAGGCAAGCCGGCCTAGCCATCCTTCAGACAGGAGAAGACCATACCCATGCCAGCTTCACTTTTGGCACCATCCAAATCCATATAAAGTTAGGTTCTTCCTAATTCTAAAGAAATCTCTATCAGGCAACGTCTACATGTAGGGTACATGCTGAAAAGAGGTAAACAAAATATTTATTTTATTTAACTGTTTTTTTATACTGCTTTATCATTTCAGTCAAAGCGATTTACATTGTAATTTAAATTTGGTAATGTACTGTACGTTAAACAGGGATAACTTGGATTTTTCTAAGGCAATGGAGGGTTAGGTGACTTGCCCAAGGCCACAAGGAGTGCTAGTGGAAATCACAGCCTAGTCTCTTGGTTCCCAAGCCAGTGCTCTAACCATTAGGCTACTCCTCCGCTTTGTGGGTGTGTTTAGGTAGAAGTAAAATATCAGGCACATAAGCAATTTCCAAGTGTTTTATTTGTTCCCTGCTCAGCCATCCAGCTGAATATCGGGCCCATTGTGCCTTGTTAATTCTGCGCTTCCTAGTGTGCAACAGGGAGGGAAATGGGTGGGGTAGGAGTGGAGTGTGATTGTTTGTACATTGCAGTTAGTGATGGGGTTACTAACATGTACTGAATTTATTTATTTAACATTTTTTTATATATCATTTTTCTGGATAGTCAAAGTGGTTTACATAAGACAACAGTGTGAACTCGGTTGCGTTCGGAAATACAATGAACTAGGTAGGTACAATCAACTTGGATATTTTATAACTGAGAATAACAAGGTGAACTTTATACATAAGGCAATAGGTGATGAACTAGGTATGTATAGTGCAGTATTGCCTCTTTAAGGCAGGGTGCCATTTACGTTTAGTCATTGGTATCAAACCCATGGAGCTCAGTTCAGATAGGGGCACATCTGGGCCATCCAGACGGTTCCAAGCAAGGCAGGCCCATTTGGACCCAATTCTTGACTGTGGGAACAAAATGTTCCTGTGGTAACCAGAACTGGGCCCGGGCCCGGGCCCAGGCCCAGTGTGCCGCTGCTGCCTGTGGGTATGTCTTCCCCTCAGGCGCCCCCGACTCCTGCGGCTTTGGCCCCCCTTTTCCCTGCTGCCCGACCCATGGCTGGTCTGCCGTGGCCTGGATCGGATGGCAGGGAACCCCCTGTGCCTGGCCCTGGATCTGGGGGGGGGGGGGAGGGGGAGGGTCTGGGCCTGATCACTGGTTTTGTGCTTCTTATTCCACCTTTGAGGTGGAATAAGCAACACGTACTCATGGGCCTGGCAGGATGTACAGGGCCATGACCTGAATCGACCTGTACATCCTGCCGGCTCTTCCCATCCTGATGCTCAGGAAGCATGTGGAGAGACGAAGGGGAAATCGGGCCCGGATTGCTTGTGGGGCTGCACATCCTGCTGGGACGTGCATCCCTGCAACCCGCGTCCCAGAATTGGGCCCATAATGTTGAATGAATAAGTATGTTTTGAGTTTTTTTACAGTCTCGAAGAGTTTCCACAGTTCGCAGGGATTCAGGTAGGGAGTTCCAAATTGAGGAGTCAAAGAGGGTGAAGGCCCTGTTGCATGTTTGTTGTTTGCTTTTTGTTCAGAGTGCTGGGATCATGAGTAGGTTTTGATTGCAGGATCTTTGCAAACTGGATTCGGGGGTTATACTGATTAGTGGTTTGAGACTGTTTGCTAATAGGTCTGGAACATTATTGTGATATCTTTGTTTTACTCTTGAGACTATTGGTAGCCAGTGCAGGTTCGTACTAGGTGGGGAGTTATAATAGCTTGGGCTACAGATCTGAAGTCAGTCATGTCAAGTAGTGGGCGCAGGTTTGGTATGATTATTATTTTTTGGTAGATTATATTTGTTGTTCTTTTTATGTGGGGTAGCATGTTTAGGTTCTGGTGAAGTGTAACTCCCAGGTATTTGGCCTCAGATTTCACGGTCAGTTCCACGTCTTTTGCTGCTATCTTAACCAGGGGGGTGAAACTTGGGTCTTTCGTGATGGATAGGACTTCTGTTTTGCTGGGGTTTACTGAGAGATTCATGTTTTATAGGCATTGCATGACATCATTGAAGCAGGTGGTGATGGCTGAGTAGTCCGGAAATTGTGTAGAAAATGGAGTGTATATCATTATGTCATCTGCATATATGTGATAATATA
The DNA here is from genome assembly GCA_033557465.1 of Ichthyophis bannanicus. NCBI lineage: Eukaryota > Metazoa > Chordata > Amphibia > Gymnophiona > Ichthyophiidae > Ichthyophis > Ichthyophis bannanicus. The sequence continues at coordinate 120,865,267 of CM066050.1, read as the reverse complement.
TTTGGTGTGCTTTTATAACATCACAGATGGGTTGTATGTAAATATTGAAGAGCAATGCTGACAGGGCAGAGCCTTGTGGAACTCCTTGCCGTTGTATAAATGCTGATTCTGGCCTGTAAGATAGGATTTGAATCAGTTTAGAGTTGTGCTATGGAGGCCAATCTCTTGCAGTCTTTTGAGGAGTGTGTGGTGATGTATGGAATCGAAGGCGGAGGAGATGTCTAGGAAAATCATTATGAATCCTTGTCTTGTTTTTAATTTTCCTCTAATTGTGGTATATAGTAGTGACGTTAGCAGTGTTTCCACGCTGTGCTGTGGCTTGTAGCCATGTCATGATTGTTGAGAGGTGCATGAGTGTTTATGTGATTGAGGAGCTTTTGTTGGACTACTTTTTTAACTATCTTGGCTATAAAGGGGATGCTGGTGATTGGTCTGTATGAGCTGGGTGCAGATGGCTTGAGTGTAGGTTTCTTTAGTATTGGTCGAATTGAGGCACTTTTCAGTGCAGGGGGCATGTAGCCTTGTGAAAGGGAGGCGTTTACGATTGTATTATTGGGGATAATTCAGCTCTGATGTTTTTAATTCCTGATACTGGACATGGATCAAGTGGGGAAGTGGTGGTGTTGATGGCTGAGATGGTGCCGTCAAGTTCCTCTGTTGTGAGCATTCTGAAGGAGGCCAATCTGTGAGTGTGATGTAAGGTAGTTGTTGCAGTGTTGGGGTTCTTGTTGTTTACTTGTGTTGAGTTGCATTTTCTATTGAGGTAGTTCGCCATGGCTTTGGTTAGTGAGTTTGCTATGAGAAAGAGCTCTCTTGAGTGGTTTAGAGATTTCAGGAGAATGTGTGATATTCTAGGAGTAGGCTGTATTCTTTCTGTTTGGTTAGGTATATTTCCTTGAGGGTGCCATTTTTTGATTTCCTCCAACTCCATTTAATGTGTCTGAGTCATTTACTATGTTACTATGAGTTTTCTTTTGAGTTCTTTTGCTTTGTTGGAGTACCATGGTGTGTTCCATCTTATGGTGGTCTTTTTCCGCAGCTAGGCAGCTGGCATTGGGGTGTTCTAGGGATGGCACTTGGGGATAACCAGTCAGTAGCGATATTCAGCTGCTGCCCAGTTAGCTCTTGGTGGTAAAAGTCAGGCGCAGTAAAGACTGTCCTAACTTTTGCTGCTGGAGTGAATTGGGCAGTGACTGAATATCCACTGCATGGTTAGCTTCCTTGCTATCCAGCTGACCTGGGTATTCGATGCTGGTGGCCAGATAAGCCCCCCAGCATTGAATATCTGGATCTAGGGTTCAGCAGCAATGGCTCACTGCTGTAATTGTGCAAGCCACCGCCATCAATTATTGGAGTTTAAACATAGATTATATATATAGGAAAGAAAAAATAGAATATAAATAAAAGTAAGAGAACAGATCAAAATTAAAATTTACAATTTATAATAAAGCTAAAATAAAATAAAATACAAATATTTTGTGGAAGCAGCTGTCCTCACATCTCCCTGATCCCATTAGCCTCTGTAAAGTGTCTATCGTTGCCATATGCCATTGAGAGAAAGTAGGTTTTAAGAGCAGTCTGAAACTTAGTAGAAGTGGATTCTAATCCAATGTATTGAGGATTGTGTTTTCTCAAGGCAGGTTTGGGCAAAGATCAGGCATGCCCTTTTATGTCTGTCTTTGAGCAGTGGGGTCCTCCTTGGCCTTTGACCATGAAGTCCTTTATTGCTTAGTGCATGGCGTATGATGCAGGTTTAAACCACCACTTCAGATTGAATCCAGGTTAGCCTTAAGCTCTTTGGATGTTGTACGTGGTGTTTTTCTAACAGTTCACACTAACTTTCAAAGACCTCTTAGATTAATTTTCCTCTTCCCACCATGTTCTGAGAAGTTCTTGACAGTTCCATAAGTAGAAAACGTCTTAATAACATTGCGAACTGTAGACACAGGAATCCCAAGGTCTTTGGAGATGGCCATGTACCGCGTTGAAGATTGGTGTTTGGTGATAATGGGTTTTCTGACAGTCTCAAGCAGCTCTGTCTTTACCATTGTGAAAATGGAACAGGGAGTGAAAGTGCAATTTTAAACATTAGAGCCATCATTCATTTGTTGATTCAAGTGAAGTGAGTGCTGACAATTGATCACAGGTGCGTCAAACTTTACTGAGTGGGAATGTGGTTCTTCTGTTCAAACTGATTTGAATTGTTTATAAGAGTGCCAATATAATCATGTCCTGACAATGTCCCAGTTTTTATACTATTTTCTATTATTTCCTTTTTTAATTGGTCTTGTTTTATTTGATTCTTTTATGTGTCAAATATGTGTGCATATATAGTCCAAAGTCATTTCATTGGCCACTTTTTTAGGAGATATTGGGCATTAAGGGTGCCAGTAACCTTGACCGTAACTGTATATGCCTGACTATACAAGTGTAAATTATGAATGTCATCTTAAAATCGCCCCATAATGCTTTATTTTCAAAATCTCTTTGTTCTGAGAGTTTCTTTTTCTACTCTCATTAGAAGGAATACGATTCTCTGAAACCTGGAGAAGACCTATTTTCATGCAGAGTCCACCACTGGAACAGCTAACCAGAATGGCTTACCCTGCAGAATATCTTATGTTGTTTAGATCCTTTGTAAATACTTGACTATTTAAATAGGCCTTTTCATTTTGATCCTATCTTTATCTGATATTTTGCACTTAAATTGAGGTTTTCTTATCTAGCATGTATTTATTCTTTTTGCTTTGTGTCTTCTGTATTAAGATGCTTTGTAATAATGTTTAACTCATATTGCTTATTTTATAATATCTTACTATTGATTGCTTTAATCTCCAGGAACAAGCAGGAATGTAGTCTTCACATATGGGTAACGTCGGAACCGACGGAGCCTGCGTGGGAATGCTCCGCAGCATCCAATAGGAACGCTTTTGGGAGCATCCCTCAGCACATGCACGCTGCCTTTCCAACTGTCCCTCTTCAGTTCTTTGTTTTCCGCGGAGCCGACAGGACTCATACCCTGTCACCGCAGAAAATTTCTTCTTTAATCTTGTTTTCTTGTGGTCGCGCTTGCCTCCGCACAACGCCTACCGGTACCGCCGGTTCTTTTCTTTCTTTTCTTAAAAAAAAAAAATTCTGAATTGTTTCTCTTCAGAAACTTTCTTTTTTGGTGCTAGGCGCCATTTTGGGCACTAGGCCCCATTTTTCCTTAAAGATGGAAAAACCAGCTAGTGGTTTTAAAAAATGCACTAAGTGTGGCGGTACCATTTATTTATTTATTTATTTACATTCTCTTATATACTGCGCTATTCTGCATCAGTGCGGTTTACATTGAACAAACTGAAATTACATTGAATAGGGCATTATAACTTGGAGATAACTATTTTAAAGGGAACATGGGCTATGGAGAGTTAAGTGGCTTGCCCAAGACCACAAGGAGCACCTGTGGGACTAGAAACCCCAGTCCTTCCGGCCCAAGGTTGCTGTCCTCTAGTGGGATTTGAACCCCCGACCTTCCAGCCTGAAGTACCTTGCCCCAACCACTACGCCACTCCTCCACTCCACCATTTCTGTCACCGTCACACATGACTGGTGTCTTAAATGTTTAGGCCCTGACCATTCTCCATCTGAGTGTCTCTCTTGTATGGGAATGACTAAAAGAGGAAGACAGACCTGGGCTGCAAAGCTCGGTACCCTCTTTTCTTCGGATGCCAGGTCCATTGCATTGACGTCTTCAAGAGCCTCTTCTTCCTCCCATGGATCTCAGGTAACTAAACATAAAAGCCGATCCTCAAAGGGTAGCTCTCCTGCAAAGCATCGAGAGGCCATTGGCATTGCCCGTGAGGGAACCACACCGGCAAAACAGCCCCGGCAGGAGGCTTCGGCCTCCAAAGCATCAACGGGGTTCCAGGATATTCGAGGCCTCGGCCTCGACAGAACTACTGGTGCCATGTTCAGGGGTCCCGGCCGCCTTCACCGGTACCGACACCCAGGCATCGGCAGCGTCGATAGACCAGAGATTCCTCACTATCGAGCACAGTATTGCAGCTCTCCTTACAGCTGCGGTACCGTTGACACCGATGGTTCAACGGGCACCGGTACCGGTACCTGCACCGATGGTACCAGCCCCGGTGGGAATTCTTCACATGCCGTCTTTGCTTTTAGAATAACAAGAAAGAAATACGGGCACAGAAGAAAAAAATAATAAAAGATTAAAATAATACATGATAAAAAGTATGGTACATGAAAAGGGGTCGTTGATGTGAACAGCAGCAAAGTAATGGTGGTGATTTTCAGACCTTACAAATAGCTGTGTTGTTTTGTACTGAGACCCGTGTACCTAGTATTGGTTAGCTTTGTGGCACTAGAAGGAATTTTTTTCTTTAGTTTCCAAGTGGTGAATCTCTGAGCAGACAATCAGTTTATACTATTTTAGTAGTAATTCGCTCAGTAAAATTGACCAAATACAGTAGTCTGCCTGGCATCAAAAGATCGGTACCTGATCAACTCGGTACCGACTTCGATCGATACCGGGACCGTGCCTTACATGAACATCGTGATCAGAGATACTTCGAATCCTCCGATTCCGATGACTCTGATAATTCTGCTGGTACCAGAGTTTTTCTCCTGGAAGACGACTCTTCTCCCCCAATGCAGAATGTCGCCTCCAGAGGACATGTCCTTTCAGGATTTTATTTGTGATGTTGCCAAAGGCCTTTCAATCACGGTAGCTCCTGAAAAGGAACCTAGAGCAAAGGAATTGGAAATTCTCCAATATCCTAAAGCTCCAAAGGAGGCAGCCACTCTGCCCATTCATGAAATTCTTCATGATTTGATGCTCAGAATGTGGGAGACACCTTTGACCACATCTCCTCATTCTAGGAGGCTTGATACCATGTATCGAGTTCCACCATGTCCTGGATTTCAAAAGACTCAGCTTCCACACCATTCCATGGTAGTGGAGTCAGCCATGCGTAGGATGAAAAGTGCAAAGAGACATGCATCCAATCCTCCAGGTCATGAATGCAGGACTCTTGATGTTTTTGGGTGTCAAACCTTTTAAGCTTCCATACTTTCAGCTAGGATCAGCTCATATATCTTATATATGCGTATGTTCCTCAAGGAGGTCACAGGAGATTTGGAGCTTATGAGCCCACTTCTCCCAGATGACAGATGACAAGACTTCCTTACGCTTGTCAGGCATGCTCAAGATGTCTCCAAGTTTGTCAATCGTGCAGCCTTTGACTGCTTTGAATGCATCAGCAGAACCTCTGCTATTGCCATTGGTGCACGATGGATTGCCTGGCTTCAGGCATGAGACTTGGAGATTTGGGTACAGGATAAATTAGGCAACATCCCTTGCACAGGAGAAAATCTCTTTGGCAAAAATTGGCAGGAAAAGGCTAATGAGATAGATGCTGACAATATCACCTTAGATAGATTGTCAAAATCTACAGCCACTCCAGCCAGAAAGAAACCCTATAAGAAACCCTCTTTCAGCAAAAAGAGGAAGTTTTATCCATCCTATACCCAGCAAAGCCAAGTTCACAGTCAAGTTGCCCAAAAGGGACAACAACAGCAATTCAAACAGCAGAAGAAGCCAAAAGGCCCAAGAGCTCAACCAGCTCCGCAAGTTCAGCCCCCTCAAGGGCTTTGACTCCTTCCTAGAGAGCTTGGCCTTCCTGCCTTTGAGGGGTCCAGAACCCCTAAATATTCCAGGCAGGCTATGTCATTTTGCCAACAGATGGCACCAAATAACAGCAGAAAATTGGACACTGTCCATTGTAGCAGAGGGGTACAGGCTTCATTTTCACAGCATGCCCCCTCCTACAGTCTTAAGGCAGTTCAATTCCCAGACATCTGCAGACAATCTGTTGGATCACGAGGTCTCAACACTTCTTGCCCAAGGGGCAATAGAGGTACCCATTCTCCAGCAGGGTACAGGGTTCTACTCCCCCTATTTTCTTATTCCAAAGAAAACAGGAGGACACAGACCCATTCTAGATCTCAGAGAATTGAACAAATACCTATTCCGAGAGAAGTTCAAAATGATTTCTCTAGGAACTCTTCTGCCATACCTTCAAAGTCAGAATTGGCTTTGCTCTCTAGACTTAAAGGATGCATATACTCACATTCTGATCCATCCAGATCACGGGAAGTTCTTACGATTCCTTTTCAAGGGAAAACACTTCCAATACAGGGTTCTTCCCTTTGGTCTGGCTTCCGCACCAAGAGTATTCATGAAATGCCTGGCAGGAGTAGCTGCATTCCTGCAAACCCTAGGGATTTTCGTCTTCCCTTACTTGGACGACTGGCTCATTCGAGCCCCCATGGTTGCAGAGGCCAGCTCTGCACTGTCTCGCACAATGCGAATCCTCCAACATTTGGGATTGGTAATAAACTTTCCAAAATCCCAACTTGTTCCTTCCCAGTCTCTGGAGTTCATAGGAGCCTGTCTAGATACCAGACAGTCAAGGGCTTTCCTTCCACAGGCCTGGTGTCTTCGCATAGTGCAACTAGCTTCTCAAGCAGCGGGAAAATCCTCCCTAACTGCTCGAAAACTGCTACAGTTACTGGGAAACATTGCATACACAGTCCATGTAGTTCCCTATGCTTGCCTCCACATGCGAGCAGCCCAGTGGACCCTATCCACACAGTGGACACAAGCCACAGGATGTTTGTCAGACAAGATAGCAAACTCATCGGCTGATCTTGTCCCTTCAATGGTGGCAATCACTGGAGAATCTTTCAGTGGGGTCTCCTTTCCAGCAATCCCTATTCCAGGCCACCCTAACAACAGATGCATCACAGGTGGGTTGGGGAGCACACCTGCATCATCTCTCTACCCAGGGCACCTGGACTCCACAGGAGGCTTGTCTTCACATAAACCTCCTGGAATTAAGAGCAATCTATTTAGCTCTTCGAGTATTCCATGCACAGCTCAGCTACAAGACAGTCCTAGTCCAAACGGACAATCAAGTAGCCATGTTCTATGTGAACAAGGAGGGCGGAACAGGCTCTCTGTCATTATGCAACGAAGCTTTACGACTTTGGGCCCTCGCCAGAGAGCATCAAATCCACCTTCTCGTGGTATATCTTCCAGGCATTCAAAACCTTTGGGCAGACAAACTCAGCCGAGTATTGCTGCCTCATGAATGGTCTCTCCACCCAGACCAGGTGACAAAGATATTTCACATCTGGGGGACTCCAGACATAGACCTCTTTGCAAGTCCACTGAATGCCAAACTTCCCCGGTTCTGTTCCAGGATTCCAGCTCACAATTGCCAGGCAAGGGACGCCTTCCTCCTTCACTGGGGGCAGGACTTCCTCTATGCCTTCCCACCCATTCCCCTCATCCCCAAAACACTTTTCAAGCTTCAGAGAGACAGAGGTCGTATGATCCTAATAGCGCCACAGTGGCCACGCCAAACGTGGTACCCCCTGCTTCTACATCTCTCTCAAGCTGCACCTCTGGAGTTAGGCTGTGCTCCAGATCTCCTTTCCCAGGAGAGTGGGATGCTATGGCACCCGAATCCCCAGTTCCTGCATCTCACGGCCTGGTTGCTGAGAGCTTAAATCTTCAGGATCTCAACCTTTCCCAACAGGTAAAGGATATCCTTCATGCTTCTAGAAAACCTTCTACAAGACGATCTTATGCCTTTAAGTGGAAACGTTTCACTATATGGTGTTTCCAGAAGGGGTTAAACCCCCTGGTGATACCTTTGGAGTCGATACTAGAGTATCTACTTCATTTATCAAATTCTGGTTTAAAGACCAATTCAGTAAGAGTCCATCTTAGCGCAGTTACAGCTTCCTATAAGCCTCTAAATGGACAACCAATTTCCTCTCATCCTCTCATATCCAGATTTATGAGAGGACTTCTTTTAACAAAACCTCCCATCAAACCACCACCAGTGGCATGGGATTTAAATTTAGTTCTTGGGCAGCTCATGAAACCGCCTTTTGAACCTTTAGCCACTACTACCCTAAAGTTTTTGTCCTGGAAGGTCATCTTCCTAATTGCAATCACCTCTGCACGTCGTATTAGTGAATTGCAAGCTTCAGTGACTGATTCTCCTTACACTAGGTTTCATCATGATAAGGTTGTCCTCATAACTCATCCACACTTTATGCCAAAGGTGGTCTCGCCTTTTCATTTAAATCAAGCGATTTATCTTCCTGTATTCTTTCCGAGGCCTCATGCCTCTAATGCAGAGAACCTTCATACTTTGGACTGTAAAAGAGCCTTAGCTTTTTACCTACAAAGAACACAGCAACATAGAAAGTCTTCTCAACTTTTTATTGCTTTTGATTCTAGTCATTTGGGACTTCCAGTCTCCAAGAGGACTTTATTCAAATGGATTGCACAGTGGATATCCTTTGCTTATGAGAGTAAGAGTCTTCCTCTTCAAGGCCATGTCACAGCTCATAATGTGAGAGCTATGTCAGCCTCTATGGCTAACCTTCACTCTGTGTCTATTGATGACATTTGTCGAGCAGCCACCTGTGCTTCGATACATACCTTTACAGCCCACTACTGCCTAGATAAAGCCTCCTGTCGGGATGCCTTCTTTGGCCAGGCTGTTCTTCAAAATCTCTTTCAAACCTAATACAACTCCTACCCACCAACCCTGGTGGGATGCCAGAGATCCATGGGAGGAAGCATGGCCCACCTCACCATAGGTGGCAGCTTCCTGGGGTCATCTCCCTGGCATCTTCAGCTAGGGAGTCCCCATATGTGAAGACTACATTCCTGCTTGTTCCTGGAGATAGCGTAGTTACTCACCTGTAACAGGTGATCTCCGGGAACAGCAGGAATTTAGTCTTCACAACCCACCCACCTCCCCTAGGAGTTGTCTCTCTCCCTCTCTGTCTCTTTCCTCTCTCCCTCTATCCTTTCACTCAGCTGTAAACTTAACTGAAGAGGGACAGTTGGAAAGGCAGGAAGGCAGCGTGCATGTGCTGAGGGATGCTCCCAAAAGCATTCCTATTGGAAGCTGGGGAGCGTTCCCGTGCAGGCTCCGTCGGTACCGACGATACCCATATGTGGAGACTAAATTCCTGCTGTTCCCGGAGATCACCTGTTACAGGTGAGTAACTACGCTTTTTCTTCTGGGTCTTATCATAATTTAAATTTAGCGGTGGTTATTTGATCTAGGCTATTTTAAGCATCATTTTGCTATTGTCTCTGCTTATTAATGTTGCATTCAAAGATTATTTTTGATTTTGGGTTTTATGATTTTATGGCGTTATTAAATGTGGTAATTTAACATGATTTTATTTCTTTTTTATGTCTTTAATCTAATTTGTGCATGTTGTGTTTGCTTTGAGCATTCTTTCGGACTCATGATTGATGAAATCTTCAAATAAAAAAAAGCTATTCACTAGATTAGACTTTCCTTTTTTGCCTGTCATGTGAATGATGCCCTTGCATACAGTATAAACCAGCTGAATCCCATTCTCCATGAGAGAATTTGTAACACTCCTTTAAGAATGACTGCTCCCATGAATTTTGAAGAATGATTTAAGAGCAGCTAGGGATAACCACTCAGTAGAAATGATGGACTAATAATCGTGAATAATAATATCAGCTTCATACTGTGCATACACAAATAATTGCTGATATAATGCTAAAGACACAGGAGCCAGTCTTATACAGCATCAGTACAAGCAGCACTTCTCAAAATATCAAAATATTTTTCACTACCAGCTGAATGTAAATGATTTTCTTGGTTGGTGATTGTTCTGGATAGTAATCGCTGCTCTTTAATGCGTGATAGGTTTTGCTATTTCAGAATATCCATTTAAAAATATAACAATATTTTTGTGCATTTAGTGCTCTTGATTGAACATCTGGACTGCTTCTGTTCTGCATATCAGTGCTTCTCACTCCTCTCTTTGAAACATACCTAACCAATTGGATTTTCAGGATTGATGTGATTTGATTTATTTGATATACCACTTCTAATTAATAAAAATATCAAGTGTTTTACATAACTAAAAACATAGTTTAAAACAATGCATCTTTCTACCCATCTTACAGTAAAACCCAAATTCCTTCAACCACATAAATTCTGGCCCCCTTCCCCAATATCCAAGTAAAAAAACAAGGCATAAGACATTTGTAGAATCAGAGGTAGGCAATTTATTCTCAAAGATCTTGCGGCAAATTGTTCCACCAAATGGGAGCCATATAACTAAAGTAATTCTTTCTAGTTGAAGAAAGGTGTGTCTCAGCTACTGGGGAAACCTGCAGTAATCCAAATTGTGAAGATTGCAAAGACCTAGAACAGTGGCAGAAATTCAAATTATGGGTCCCAAGCAACAGTTTTTAAAGGGCCTTTAGAGTAGGGTCAATCCACTTCGGAAGTTACGGGAGCAGCTGCAAGTGAAACCTCTTTTTCTTAGGGAACCCCCCTCCCCCTGCACTGAAGGGGATACTTGGCAGAATTTGTACCACTGCCAAGATGGGGTATACCACTTATGTCTAGTAGCCAAATAAGGAGGTTCATATTTTGTACCAATTATAGTCTCCATAAACACTCTTGAGGGAGGTCAAGAAACAAAGAAGTTCAGCACTACCAGCACTTGGACTACTACTGCTACATTATTCATCATTTGTATATGCTACAAGACCTACACCAGTAAGTTTCAATCATCAGAAAAGATTTTGGATTAAATGGAGCTGGCCAAAGCAGGACTGGATCACAAACCAATTTATTCCTTCATCTCCAATAAGGAATTCAACTGAACCTCATAGGCTAATCGTAGAATCTTGCAGCATAAATTGCTGATCACCAACTAATGGCAGATTTGACAATGTATTTCTTTTCCTCAAAATCCATATTACTGCTGATTTCTTCAAATTTAAAATGTATACATAGGCACTTATCTACAGTTCTGAGGTTCAAATAGATTCCTCCCCCCCAGCCCTAAAATCAACACAATATTGAATCCCACAAACCAAAAGTTTGAAGGTGGTATAGTAGTCTCTCTTGATGGACAGTATCAAATGCAGTTGAGAAATCAAGTTGAACCTACAAGACATTGAACCCCTAATCTGCCTGCATCCTGACGCTGTCCATCATTGCAAGTAACATCAACCCCATGCTATAATACTTCTGGAACCCAAATTGAGCCACATGGAATGGCTGAACCTTGTCCAAAAAAGTAGATAGCTGGGATAAGACAGCAATTTCTATTACTTTTGCTAATATTTATAAATTTGACACTGGCTGATATGAAGTAAAGCTAGCTCCTGTTTCTTGGGGTTTTTTTAGGGATGGGTGTCACAACTGCACACTTTACAGACTGTGGTCTGGATCCCTGTATGAAGAACTGATTTATAATGTGAGCCATAAAGTGGGAGACTTGCTTGTTCAACAAATGAAGGAGACAACGGGTCAAAAAATCCATTTGCCAAACCAATGATCTTAGTTGAGATGAAGGGAGTCACAAATTTAAAGGAGCTCCATTTCACTCCAGACAAACCTTGGTCTACTGCAAGCCCCCGTTTAATTCCATTATCAATGGACTCTTCCCATATCATAACATCCTGCCTTAAACAAACCCCACCCCTAGTCTCGCCAACATTCTCAGTATTAAAATAAAAAAAGAATAGCTATTCCACTTTAGCCTCAAAAAAGGTGGCAAAACCCTCTCTTGAAATTGAGGATGATTCCTCTTCTCCCAGCTACTATCCTTGCCAAACATTTGATTTACCCAATGGAAAAGCTGTTATGGCTTATTGCTCACTCTTTGCAGCTTCTCATTGATGTAGTCTCTCTTCATCCCATGATAGCACTATAGGCCCAATACCCTACACCATTCCTTATTTGTAACATTACCAGTCTTGACTAGATTGTAAGCTCTGACGAGCAGGGACTGTCTTTTACATGTCTGTCTGTACAGCGCTGCGTGTGACTGGTAGCGCTATATAAGTGCTCAATAGTATGCCAATATCTCTCCCAGTGCCTCCTTTGTTGACCATAATGAATATGCATGGGATGAATGTCCATAGATTAAAGACCCACTGTATGTAGATCTGTCATGCATATTCATTGTGGTATTCCAGAAAACCCGACTGGCTATGTGTGCCTCCAGGAGAGGTTTGAGAAGCACTACTGTATAGTCCAAATAGTATATGTTTTTGCTTATTTATCCTCTGCCGGTGGCATGGTCTAAGCTCTCATTATTCTGTCTGGAATCATTATAGGCTGCCTCTGCTATTTTCACCATTGGCTTCTCTTTCTACATGAACTACGTAGCAGCACCTCAATAACCTATAGAGATCAGGATGCAGCTCATTTAACAGCTCCTTCTAACGCTGCTCTTTGCTCATCTATGAGGTGTAAAATCAAACATTTCCTTCTCCCCCCAGGGAGCTTACAGTTTTTGAAAGCTCATCATTTTAGTTCACACAAAGCAATATGTTTGACTGCCCTAAAAAACATGAAGCATACTCATGCAATTATAAGTTTATTAAATTTTGGTACAGCTGGCTAGGATTCAGTGAGGTGGAATTAATAGTAGGTTAGGGAACTTTGCCACGGAATTAAGTTATGAGTGCCATGTATTTCTTGCCAGCTGGAAGATAAGTGAATGACATAGTTGACAATAGCAGCGTCCAGTGAGAATTCTACTTGGGAGTCTGGATATCTGGTCCTTTTCTTTCTTGAGAGTGAGAACATTTTAAAAAATAAACCTTACTGTAGGGAAAGAGAATCTGTTTTATTTCCAGTGCCACTCTTTCAAAATAATACCGTCATTTATGGCTTAGGTATTGCTTTTAAAAAGACAGATTCTGCATTGGTGGTCCAAGTTGGGATGTGCACAATTTCCTGAGAATTTTACAAAAGGCTCCCTGAATGTAGAGGGTTTATAAAATATGAATAAGGGCACAGGGAAATGCACATGACTAGCAGGAACAGTCATTTTGTAAAACAACATGTTCATGAAAAGAGCAATATTACTCGGGATTTTGAAGCTGTAACTAACAGCATTAACATTTTAGAAAGAGCGTGTAGACTGCCTCAGAGATATGCCAGCATAAACAGTGGTGGGAGAGTGGCGATTTTGCAAATATAAACATCTGCTCTGCATATGAAATATTATTTTATTTATTTATTTTATTTAGCTGTATTTATATCCCGCTTTTCACCGGGTCAAAGCGGTCAATTGAGGGATACATTTAACACGAGGGGATATGAGACACATATGCTAATACTTACAGGGAACATGGGCAATGGAGGGTTAAGTGGCTTGCCCAAGACCACAAGGAGTGCCTATAGGACTAGAAATCCCAGTCCCTCCGGCCTGAGATTGCTGTCCCCAGGTGGGACTTGAACCCCCGGCCCTCCGGCCTGAAGTACCTTGTCCTAACCACTAGACCACTCCTCCCTTTACACAAAAGTGCAAATAAGGATGTGGTTGGAACTATTGGAAACGCTGCTGAAAGAGAAAATAAGGAGGTTTCTGGAGTCCAGTGAATTACCAGATCCAAAGCAGCATGGATTCACCAGAGGCAGGTCTTGTCAGAAATTTCATTGCTTTCTTTGACTTGGTGACCAGGGAGTTGGACCAAGGGAGAGCCCTAGATGTGGTGTACTTGGATTTCAGTAAAGCTTTTGATACTGACCCTAACTTTACTGATTGGGTTATAAATTGGTTCTGTGGGAGGTGACAAAGGGTAGAGGTAAATGGAGCTCACTCTGAGGAGAAGGTTGCCAGTGGAGTTCTGCAGGGATCTGTCCTTGGTCCGATTCTGATGATCTTAAAGTAGCTCAATAGGTAGATAAGGTGAAAGCGAAAGCTAGAAGGATGATTGGGTGCATAGGGAGAGGAATGGCCAGCAGAAAAAAGGAGGTGATAGTGCCTCTGTATAAGTCTTTGGTGCGACCTCATTTGGAGTATTGTGTGCAATTCTGGAGACCGCACCTTCAAAAGGATAAAAGCAAGTTGGAGTCGGTGCAGAGGGTGGCTACTAAAATGGTTAGTAGTCTTCGTTATAAAGCATATGAGGACAGACTTAAGAATCTTAATATGTATATTTTAGAGGAAAGGTGGGATAGAGGAGATATGATAGTCATGTAAATACCTCCATAGCATAAGTGCACAGGAGAAGAGCCTCTTTCTGCTACGAAGGGCACATAGGATGAGGGTGAAAAGAGATAGGCTCAGGAGTAATATGCGGAAATATTTCTTTACAGAAAGAGTTGTAGATGCATGGAATAGTCTCCCAGAGGAGGTGGTAGAAATGATGACAGTATCTGAATTAAAATAACCATGGGACAAACACAGAGGAACTCCAAAGTTAAAAAGGGGACTATTGTAGTAGTTGATATGGAAGGACAGACTAGATAGGCCATGTCATGTGGTCTTTTTCTGCTATCATGTTTCTGTTTCTATCTGTGCAGGAATGTAGATGTGGCTGTCAAATGAAAAGGTAAACATCTGCGTGGGTGAAGATGGGGAAATGGGAACATACAGAAACATCATAGCCTGAAATGTGGCTGGAAACATACATGTTGTTGCAAGATGTGGTTGCATGTGCAGTGCTTGGAAACAATGTGCATTTGCATCAGGAAGCAGGTTGTGGGCAGCCTCCTTTCTTCCTCCCCCCACCCAGGTAGGTGCACAGTGGGCAGGTAGGGAAGTAAAGCAGCCAAGGCAGGGTGAAACGAGAGCAATAAAGGCTGGTCCAACTGTGAAACACCCACTGTGGTGTTTTGCAGAGCCACAGTGGCCAGATGAGAGGCGAACACAGAGAAAGGTGTGTTGCCAGCAGCACATGGACAAGCTGATATACCATTCTTCCAGAGAGGACATACATGGGCAGGTTGTGTGGTGGCACAATATTTGCTATCACATGGGAAGTGTGCTTGCATGTGGTCACCAGAGCACCTGAGTGGTGCTGCAGCTGCCATATCCCATGTCCATGGTGTGGCAGGGATATGTATGTGTAGGTTTATATATAGTAGGGTCCATTGAGGCCCCCATACCCAGAACAGTGCCACCACATAGCACAATGTACACATGGTTGCAGGCACAGCAGACGTTCAAGGGTTGAAGCATAGGTCAGCAGCCATAGTGTGGCTGGAGAGCACACAAATACAGATGACAGCCCTCAGTGATGGCCATGCGTTCTGTGGAGAGCAAGGATGTCAGCAGGGAGGGGATCATGATGCAGGCAACATCTGGGAGTAGGGGTGCTGCAGAGTGCCATGTCAGGGCTGCTGTACACCTGTACATGGAAGACTCTCCCCAACTCAAATGCCACACTGAGTCATAGTCTGGTGCATGAGGGGGGGGGGAGGGGATGGTGGAGTCAGGTGCATCCAGCAGCAGCATGTAATGCATGGTGCATAGGGCTGCATTTAGAGATGGACCCCTGGGGCAACATCAGAAAAGCACATGGGGAAGAGATACATGTCAACAGCTGACATCCACAACATAGAATGGCGCACAGGGCCAGCAGATGTGCAGACACAGTGGACACAGCATATGTTAGACAGTTGATGCACAGACAGAATCCAACAGAGCAGTAACAGGCAGCTGCACAGGCAGAGGGTCAAAGGGACATACAGTAGGGGATGGGTTCAGGAACAATGGGGAGGTGATGCTGCAGGAAGGGGAGGCAAGATAGATGTATGGACCATAGATCCACAGGATGGATCACAAGGACAAAGATATCAGTTGTGAGGACCATGGAGGGATTGGGTGTGCAGATGGTGATGACATGAGAAGTTAGCAGACATGACTGATATACATATGGCATAGTCATCACCCACGCATAGGCATACACAACAAATGTGTGTGGAACAATCAGGGCAAACATGAGCATCACCAATGAGCTGTGCAGCCCCGCAACCACAAATGAATGTGTTCTGCCATTTTGTGTCAGTGATTTCATGAGACTGTCTCACAGCAGCACCTAATGCATGACCTCTGTCTCTCACATGAGTAGTACCAGCTGGAGATGACCACTCCCTACTGCCTCCATATGTGCAGCAGTCATTACCACCACCTCCAGAAGTGCAACAACTGCCACCCCAACCTCCAGATATGCAGCAGCCAGCAGCCCCACCAACAGCCATGCTGCAGGTGCTGCCACTCTTGCCCCCTGGCAGAGGACTAGGAACAGCCAACTGTAACAGCGCCACCCTGGCTTGACTATACCAAAAGCAGTAGCAGCAGTTTGGGGGGATACCATGCAGGAACAATGTGTAATCAAACTCTGGAAGGTTCTCAAACCAGAGAATGTAGTAAAAGTTGTTAATGTAGCTGGGTTTAAAAATAATTTTGACAAGTCCATAAACCATTATTAAAGAGGACCAGGGGAATCCATTGCTTACCATGAGATAAGCAATGTGGAATCTGTGTACCTTTAGGGAACCTGACAGGTACTTGTGATCTGGATTGGCCACTGTTGGAAACAGAATACTGAGCCTGATGGACCCTTGGTCTGACCCAGTATGGCATATCGTATGTTCTTATGGGAACTGTCGGTGGAGGAAGGCATAGATGTGAGAGGGGGGATATAGTAACATAGTATATGATGACAGATAAAGACCAGTATGGTCCATCTAGTCTGCCCAGCAAGGCGGCAAGAGTAGGTGCACTTGCTGCTCCGTGCAGGTCACCTCTCCCCATGCCTTTGTTTAGGGGTGTACCCACTGCTCTGTGCAGGTCACCCTTCCCCCATGCCTTTGTTTAGGGGTGTACCCACTGCTCTGTGCAGGTCACCCTTCCTCCATGCCTTTGTTTAGGTGTGTATCCACTACTCCATGCAGGTCACCCCTATTTGTTCAGATATAAGAGATAGTTATGCTTATTTTGATTTTATCCTGTTGCTATAAAGGGATCCACTATGTCTGCCCCATGCCATTTTGAATTCCGTCACTGTGCTTGCCCCCCACCACTTCCATCGGGGGGGCATTCCAAGCATCCACCACCCTTTCAGTGAAAATGTGTTTCCTGACATTGCCTTTCAGTTTACCCCCTTGCAGCTTCATATTATGTCCTCTAGGTTTTACAGCTTCCCAGCCTTTGGAAGGAGGAGTTGCAGAAGAAGGGAGCGATGGGATGGGGCAGGAGAGGTATAGGGAAGGGGAGATGGGAGGCAGGCCCAGATGCTGCACAACATATGCATCCCATTGTTGTGTAGCATGTCACCCAGTCAGATAAAGTACATGAGGTCCCCTGGTCCACAGCAGATGGTGAAGTCCTAAAGTGCCTCACCACCTTTGAACTGATGGTGCAGCAGGGCTTCATTGCACTTGCAAGGCCACTGGACCTCATGGTCATGCATCTTGAGGGCCTCAGATCAGAGATGAGTGCCTTGGCTGCATTTCTCCAACAGCTCGAGGCATGCCTGTCCCCTCTAGGTACTTCGGCTCAGAGGGAGAGAGGGAGGGCAGGAGTAGGGAAGGAGCCTGGTATTACAGTTTAAACTATAATATGTTATTTGCCAGTGTTGTGCTCTTTAAAGGAAAGAGGATCTTTGTTGTGACTATTTATTTCAAGTGCAGTGTTCAAGAAAGGAAGTTGTCATGGACATTTCAAACAATGGATATGAATAGCATTTCACTGATGTGCTACAATGTGTGCACTTCATATGTGACACATTAGGACATGTATTTCCTTTGCAAAGTAGGAAATACAACATACTTCCCAGGCCTGGTCAAACCATGCCCTGAACAAGTCTCCTTAAACTGCATGTTCTGGACATACACATGTAAGCAGGAGCTTTCCTAAAACCATGAGTTAAATATTTTGTGCCACTATTCACAGGGACAATGTGACCATCAGGGCGCAAACTAAGTAGTTGACTAGAATACCAGTGGTCTGAGGGTGCCCATTGTTGCTGCTGCTGCCCCTGCCCCAATCTAGGATGTGTAACAGCGGCAATGCAGCATTGGAGTCACCTTCAGCTCTGGCTCTGCAGTGCCATTCGTGCTTCTCCAGGACCAAGCAGGAAGTCAGTCCTCACATATGGGTGACGTCGGCGCCGACGGAGCCCTCGCGG
The DNA here is from genome assembly GCA_033557465.1 of Ichthyophis bannanicus. Taxonomy (NCBI): domain Eukaryota; kingdom Metazoa; phylum Chordata; class Amphibia; order Gymnophiona; family Ichthyophiidae; genus Ichthyophis; species Ichthyophis bannanicus. Next base: position 120,847,242 of record CM066050.1, on the reverse strand, counting down.
AACAATTTTCCCCAGCTTTCAAAGAAAGCCTTTGGGAATTGCAGCGCGCATGCGCGGTCCCCTTCCCGCCCAAGGGTGCCATCTTGCTCAGTCTTCTTTTTTCCGCGGAGCCCTACAGACGTTGTTTGTGAATCCCCGCAGAAAAGTTGATTTTATTTCTTTTTTCTTTTTCTCGGTTCGACGCCGGTTCTTTTCCCGCCCGGACCCGCGACGCCGTTGCGAGTCCGTTCTTTATTTTTCGGTTTTTTGTCCTTCGTGACAGATTTCGCGCCTTTATTTTTTTTTTTTTAAACTGTATTTATTAACCATCAGAAACATAACATCCAATACAGTACACAGTAAAGGGGCCACAAGGAGTGGAATCTTATCTCCTCTAGGCCAAGGTAATAGACAGTTATTCAACAAAGAACAAAGTGCAAACATGGTTAAACAATTTTCCTTTGTTTATACGCCTAGTATCCCCCCTCCCTACCCCCTCCCCCCCTTCTATTCCCCTATCCCCCACCCCCCGCCATCGCACCCTGAACTCCACAACAGTACAGCAGTACCCTTCGCAACCCTCTCCTAGGTCCCCTCCGCACCCTACCATCCATACCCTAAAGGTCCACATTAACTACTTCACTCCGGCATCGGGGGCCCAGGGTCTGGATATAGGGCTCCCAAAGCAGCATAAAAGTAGCCCACCTCTTCGCTGAGCCCTTAGCCCTCCAGCGCTCTGCCAGCATCAGCTGGTGAAAATTATTGCGCCACTCCGTAAATGTGGGTGGGTCCCGATCTCTCCATCTGTGTAAAATCGGACCCTTCCCCACCAAACATGCTTTGCGCACCAATAACCGCTCCCATCCCCCTGTGGGAAGGGCGTGATGCAATTGATCCAGGGCAACTAAAACTCCAGTCCAGGGAAACCTTTGTTGCAATATTCGCATAATATAGCGACGTATATAGGACCAATAGGGAAGGATGCGCCTGCACTGCCACCACATGTGGGTTAGAGTGGCCAATGGCATCGAACATCTGGGGCAAGACCCGTCTTGTGTAATACGACTACGTAACGCTCGTCGTGGTGAGAAATGCGCCCGGGTCAAGGCTTTGTATTGGATTTCCCTCCAACGCGCTCCCTCCGCCAGTTCTACTATCCGCCCTACTGCCTCACAAATCGTACCTGGTGGTATTTCTCATCCTAATTCTCCTCCCCAAGCTGCCTCAACCCGCCCATAGTCCGGCCCCACCCCAAAGCACTCCAGCTTTACCTTCAACCCGGCTATCGTCAGGTGTGTCTCCCGCCCCCCAGTTCCAATAAATCAATAATCTGCTGCGACCGGTCTTCCCCTAGTTCCTCTCGGGGCAGCGTAGCCACATAGTGTGAAAGCTGAAGATACGCAAAGTAGTGGGTGCGAGGGAGCTGGAATTCCCCGCATAGTTCCAAAAATGGCTTGCACTTACCCGCAAGATCCACTGCATGTCCTAAATAGCGTAGTCCCTTCCTATGCCATAGCTGAAACGCGCTCGAATCCGAACCTGGCAGAAAGTGTATATTGCCTCGAATGGGTAGCCAGCTAGATACCTGCCAATTACGCTGCCAAAAGCTGTTTAATTGTCTCCACGTACGCCTCATTGTATTTAACAACGTATTCCGTGTAAGTCGCGTTGGCAATTGTGCACTTTCCACATGTAAGGCTCCCACCAGGGAGAAAGGAGCTACCAGCGCCGCTTCTAAAGCTCTTGGCATATACACGTCTGTTCCCCCTAGACAGTCTCCTATATGCCGCACTTGGCTCTCAACTGACGCCGCATCCCAGTCAAGACTTTCTCAAAGTTCGTGTGATATAGGTCTTGTGGTAATCTCGTTAAGATGATACCCAAGTAAGTAAACCCGTGGTCTGACCATTTCAAAGGGAAGTCTTCCCCCCATCCCTCCCTCAACCTACCCGAAACATCCAAGGCCTCTGATTTATCCGCATTTATCCGAAGGCCGGCAAAACTTCCAAACCTCCGAAACTCAGCCAGCAGTCTCGGCAATGATTCTCGCGGCGTCAGTATATGTACAAGCATATCGTCAGCAAAGGCCGACACCTTAAATCCCTGTTTGCCCACCTCAATCCCACAAATCTGCCGATCTCGTTCTATACTGCGTATTAAAGGATCCAAGGATAAAACAAACAATAGGGGGGATAATGGACAGCCCTGCCTAGTACCCCGATACAGTGGGAAGGGGGCTGACAGCACCCCATTACATAGCACTCGAGCCGTTGGAGTATCATATAAACTCTTTACCATAGCACAAAAGGCCTGTCCTAGACCATACATCGGTAACAAATGGTCCATATAAGTCCAGTCAACCCTATCAAACGCTTTTTCAGCGTCGAAACTCACCAGAAGTGATTGCAACTGATGGCTGTGCACCCACTCCAAAGATGTTAGAATTCGGCGTATGTTGCGAACAGCATAGCGGCCGCGTACAAAGCCCACCTGAGATTCGTGCACTATGTCACCTAATATCCCCGCCAGCCGCTCTGCCAGAATTTTTGCCAGTAATTTTGTGTCAAAATTCAGTAAAGAGATCGGTCTATATGAGGCCGCCTGCAAAGGATCTTTGGCTGGCTTCGGTATCAACGTAATATAAGCTTGATTATCTCCCCACCGCCTACTGCCCCCTTCTATTCGCCGCTGGTAAGTATCCACTAGCAGGGGTCCCACCCAATTGGACAGGAGTTTATAAAACTCAGCCCCATAGCCATCAGGGCCTGGAGCCTTACAACAACTGGCTTGTGCAATCACCGACTGGACCTCCATTAACGTAATCGGTTGTCCCAATTGAACCTGTTGTGCTTCCGTCACCCTTGGGAGCTTCAACCCCTGCAAGTAAGCCTCCATTGTAGGGGGGTTTATCTCCTCTGCCGCATAGAGTTTTTGAAAAAAATTTCTAAAGAGTGTACTTATCGCCTCGCGATCTTGGTGTAGTTTCCCATATTCGTCCCTGAGAGCCGCTACCCCCTTCCCTCCTCTCGGACCCCGCGGACATCATCCTAATAACTTACCCGGTTTATCACCAAAGCAATATAACCGATATTTGTAATATAACAGAGATTTCTTAGCTCGCTGGTGAAGCAATTCATTCAAGGCAACTTGAAGTTCCCATAGCCGTTTCCTATTCAACACTGTAGGTGATTGACCACTAAGCACTCGCGCATGAGAGACTTGTCGCTCCAACCGGACGATCTGTTCCGCCATCAGTCTGCGTTTCCGGGCGACAAACCCAATGATATCTCCTCTCAGTACCACCTTGGCCATTTCCCAAACCAATTCTGGGTCATCCTTGTGTGCCTGGTGGTTTAACTCAAAGTCACGCCAGCGCTGACCCAGAAATTGCCGGAATTGATTATCCTTATATAACTCAATGGGGAACCGCCATATACGAGATGTGCCAGCTCCTCCCCCCCACTGCATCTCCACCCAAACCATGGCATGATCGGATATCTCCAGGGGACCAATCTGTGCCTCTTCCACCTGTGCGAATACCTTAGTAGAAAGCAGGACATGATCGATTCTCGCACTCGTCCCATGCGCCCTCGAGATGTGAGTGAATTCCTTCTCGGTTGGGTGCAGAACCCTCCACGGATCTATCAGGCCCAATCGGTTCCGAAATCGTTGCAATACCTGGGAGCTAAGCGTTCTGTCCCTCGTCCCCCTTCCACTGGAGGTATCCAAGCTCACTTCAAACACCCCATTCAAGTCGCCCCCCAATAATAAAGGTACATCTGGCAATTGTTCCACTTTGGCTGCAATACGATCGAAAAACTCCCGGTCCAAGTTATTGGGGCCATATACATCCCCCAGTATAATCTCACGATCTTCCAACAAGCCCCACAGTAACAGAAAGCGCCCCTCGGGATCCGCCACCTGTCGATTCAACGAAAAGCGCACTCTCCTATGGATTAAGATAGCCACCCCCCCCCTTCTTCCCCCGTGCAGGTGCACCCCACACCTGGCCTACCCAGTCGCGACCTAGTTTAGCATGTTCTTCAGCTGTTTGGTGGGTTTCCTGAAGGATCGCAATATCACAATGTTGTCGAGCCAGTGCTTTCAGTACTTTATATCGCTTTATCGGGCTACCCAAACCACAAACATTCCAGGTTATGACTCTCAGAGAATCACCGTAGGTTTATGGCCCAGCTGCCAGCAAAGCGTGCTTAGGGAGACCCCCCCAGCCTGGAGCCTCCCAGCAATGTTACTCAGATAAGTGACCCTATACCTCTTTAAAAAGTTCAGAGTGCGATGACCCCTCCCTCAGCCTCCCCTCCTCCCCTGAATCCCCCAAACCCCCCCCCCTGGCTTACCCCTCTTCTAATCCCCCCCACCTCTGTCCTAACCCCCCCAGCCCTTTCCTCCAGTACCCCCCCTCACTCCCCTTCAACCTACTCCCCTTATCTACAGGACTCCCCGCACCTACCCCCACCCAAGGAGCCCTCCCGAGACCCCTTTGAACATGTCCCCCGACCAAGCCCTAGAACAAATCATGATAACACATTCCAACTGTATTGATCCTTTTACCGTGAGGGAGCTAAACTCTCCCCCAACCGCCCGGCCACCACCCGGAAATTAGAGCTAAAGAGCAGGTCTAGATTTTTCGCCCCCTCCCCCCTCTGTGTCCCACCTCTGCCGGTCACACAATACGGGCCCCACCTACCAGACTACCACAACTCCCGAGGCCCAAGGCTTCTCCAGGTCAAATTCCTTCTAGCCTGCATCGTTGTCCTTAGTAAGCCCCGCTCGCCTAGGGCATTCTCCTTACTCGCCACCACCCCCCGGGGGGGAGCGGCAGCCACAATCGCCACAAAGAAACCCCGCCTTCTCCCCACAGGAAGTGTCGGCAAGCTTAACAGAAACAAAATGGCCGGGGGGCCTACCGGCATCTACGAATTATTATCAAATCAACCAGGAAAGCCCCCTCCCCCTCCCCCCAATGGTGCACATCGTACATTACAATAATAAGGAAAATCCCCCAAATCTTCCTGCATCATTAAATAAAGCAGCAGTGAAACAGGTATATAAACCCCCTCAGGGAGAAAGCACAGAGCATAGACAGGCCTAAATTGTGCAATGCGGGGTAGGAAGAAATGAAATAATTAAACTAGAAACTTTGTAACAGTGTCCGAAGCAGAGCGCATTTCCGGGGGGCAAACAGATACAAAGTTACTTAGAGTTTGTAGCTTTATGTCAGGTCAGCAACAGTATCCAGTTATTAGAGCTGTTGTTACATTACACTTCCCCACTCTTCAGTCTGATAGAAAGGGTTCCCATGCCAGCGTAGTTCTAGCAGTCGCAGAGGGCTTCATTTAGAGGGCGACGACACAGCTCTCTTTTGGGTATGCAGCTGCCGAACATAGTCCTCTGCCGCAGCGGCCGAATCGAAGATGCGGTGCGCGCCATCGCAGATCACATGTAATCTGGCGGGGTACTGCACCGAAAACCGGACTCCGACCTCTATAAGTTTGCTGCAAAGGGGTGCATATTCCCGCCGTTTTTTACTCAGCGCCATGGAATAATCCTGTGCCACACGGAGTTTGATATTATTGTATAACACTTCCCCCTTCTGCCGTGCTGCCCTGAAGATCATTTCTTTTTGTGGGTATTGAAGGAACTTGGCTAATACAATTTGGGGGCGAGGATCGCGCGTTGATTTGGTGCCTACCCGATGCACCCGTTCAATGTGCAAGATACCACCAAGCTCATCTTCACCCGCAATGTGCTTGACCACGGCCTCCAGATATCCGCGTAGGTCTTTGTCAGAGACAGTCTCCGGAACCCCAAGGAAGCGCAGGTTATTTCTTCGCGACCTGTTTTCCAGGTCGTCGATCTTAGCTTCCTGCAGAGTTATCCAGGACTTTAAATCTGCCACCTCTATGACCAGTGTCTCCGTCTTCTCCTCCACCTGCCCCACACGTTCCTCAGCCTCTCGTAGCCGATTGCCTAGCTGGTCCACAGAGGAACGCAATCCGTCAATTTTACTGTGGAGGGCATCAAATTGAGGCATTAAGGCTGTCGCTACTGCAGCGGACATCTCGTCCAGCGTGGTGGGAGATCTGGGTGAAGCCGGCATCACGGCCGTATCCGCCATCTTGCCCGATCCGGCCACTCGTTCTCGGTCCCTTCTCAGCGATTTTACTGCCGTCGCCATGCAGATAAATCTCCCAAACCGCACCAAAACAATCTCCGGGCACTCCGAAGCAGTTGAGCCAACTTCTTGACCGATGCTCGTGTATTTACACGGTATTAAATGCCGGCTTTAGGCTATGGGCAGCCGGACATGTTCCAGATGCGACCCCTACCCTGTCCGCATCACGTGGTCTCTCTCCGCCTTTTTTATTTTTTCACTGGCAGCCCGGTCTTTTGACCTCGCAGGGGCCCTTTTTCCCCCGATGGCTGCCAGCGGGTTTAAAAAGTGTGACCTCTGTAAGAAACTCATCTCTCTTACAGACACACACGATTTCTGCCTCCGCTGCCTCGGACCCGATCATGACCCGATGATCTGTGGTCCGTGTGGCAAAATGTCCTCAAAAGCGTTGAGGAGTCGGCAGCATCAGTGGGAACGTATTTTCTCTGACTCCGGCCGGGCTCGGACCTCGTCAGAGGCTTCGACGTCTCGGGACTCTGGTCCTGAGCATCGTTGCAGTTCCTCTGAAAGGGGGTCTCCTACCCAGGAACATCATCGGAAGAAGAAACCCGCGAGGGCGGGATCGGTGGACGCTCCTGGTTCCTCGAGGGCCAGGTCGCATAGCCCCGATTCCCGTCCCGGGTCCTCGGAGGTGGAGAGGCTGTCCAAACATCCTCGTCTCGAGATGGACTTGCCTGCGCACGTGAGTACTGTTGTCCTCGTGGACTCGCCTCCGAAAGACCCGATATCGGGCCCGACGCCGTCGGGGCCCGAGTCGGGGGCTGCTGGGTCTCCTGAGCTCGGACTCAGGTTGACGGCCTTGGAGAACAGTCTAACTGCCTTCCTGGACCAGCAGCGGGCATTGATCACGGGCCTCGCCGGTGCTTCTGCCCTGACCGCCGGGACGTCGACCTCCAAGTCGACCCCGGAGACCGAGCCGATCCTAGAGTCCATGAGAGCTCGAGTCGATCCTCGGTCAAGGTCTCCTTCGGCCTCCCGTTCGGGACAGAGGTCGTCGACGCCGACTCCCTCGGCGTCGGGGCGGATGGCATCGATGCCCGCCCGACAAGAGCCGCTCGACTCCTCCTCCGAGGAGTCGGCCTGGGAATCCGAGGACGAAGAGTCACCTGGTTCCTTTCGGACTCGGTGTGTCCCATCAGACTCCCCCGAGTCCGAACCTCGGAGACGGTCCCCCCCGGAGGACACCCGGTTCTCGGACTTCGTGAGTGATATGGCCAAGGCCTTGGCCTTCCCCGCGGATCCCGAGGAGGAACCTCGAGTCGAAGAACTCGATGCCCTCCAATATGACTCTCCCCCGAAGGAGGCCTTTATTGTACCGGTTCCTCCAATGCTGGAATGACTTCTCTTCCGCATGTGGGAGAACCCGGCGTCGTCGCCGGTGTTAAACAAGCAGGTTGATTCCATTTATCGAGTCCGCAAGAGCCCCGGCTTCCAAAAGGCACAACTACCGCACCATTCCATGGTGGTGGAATCGGCCATGCATAGACTTAAGAGTCAGAAAATGCACTCCTCGGTGCCCCCCGGTAGGGAGGCCCGCAGCCTGGATGCCCTCGGTAGGAAGTGTTTCCAGGGCTCTATGCTTGCTTGTCGAGTCCAGACCTACCAGCTCTACATGGGAATGTATCTCCGAGACCTGGCTAAAGAAATAGCCGGGTTCTCTGCTGGTCTCTCCGACGAACCTTTGCAGAGGTTCCAAACCTTGGCAACTGGTATACGGGAGTGCTCCAAGTTTATCTCTCGAGCAGCCTACGATGGTTTTGAGGCGTCGGCTCGCGTAGCCGCAGCTGGCATCGGTGGACGTCGCCAGGCTTGGCTTCAGACCTCCGACCTCGAGCCATGGGTGCAGGACAAGTTGGTCGATGTCCCCTGCAGAGGTGAAAACCTCTTTGGTAAGCCCATGGATGAGAAGGCTGCGCAAATCGAGACGGAGACTCTCACCAGAACTTGTCTCTCAAGGAAGACCTCTGCCCCTTCTCAAAAGAAGAAGGGCTCGGGTAAAAAGCCTTTTTACCCGAGGAAGGCGGCTGCCTATAAATACTACCCTCAGTATCAGGCCTCACCAGCTCCCCCACAGGGTAAGCAGGCCAAGGGACGGGGTAATGGGTCCCATAGGCAGCAAGCCCCCAAGCCTGCACCACTGGCCCCTGCTCAGCAGGGTGGGGGTTTTTGACTTCATCAGCATAGCCTCTCCCCCTCAGCTGGTTCCTCTCAGCACAGGAGGTCGGCTGGTCCACTTTGCCCACAAGTGGTCCAACATCACCACAGATACCTGGGTACTTCACATAGTTCAAAAGGGCTATCTTCTTCATTTTCACCAGGTACCTCCCTCCTACTTTCCAGGGGAGCCTCCACGACTTCCTCTGCATGAGGACTTACTCCTGCAAGAGTTAGCAAGTCTCCTTCAGGAACAGGCGGTGGAACCAGTGCCCCACCACCTGAAGGGTCAAGGGTTTTACTCCAGGTATTTTCTGATACCAAAAAGAACAGGAGGCCTCAGACCCATCCTGGACTTGCGAAACCTCAACAAGTTCCTTGCAAAGGAAAAGTTCAAGATGCTTACCCTTGGAATCCTGCTGCCCTACCTCCAGCAGGGCGACTGGCTATGCTCCTTGGATCTGAAGGATGCGTATACTCATATCCTCATTCATCCCGACCACAGACAATATCTCAGGTTTGTTGTGGGAGGCAATCATTACCAGTACAGAGTACTACCCTTTGGCCTATCCTCCGCCCCCAGGGTATTCACCAAATGCCTGGCTGTGGTGGCGGCCTATCTAAGGCTTCAAGGCCTTTTTGTGTTTCCCTACCTGGACGACTGGCTCATCAGAGCCCAGTCTTCCCAAGAGGCCACTCAGGCCACTCACCGCATGGTGACTCTACTCCAGCACTTGGGATTTGTCATAAACTTCGCAAAGTCCACTTTGTCCAACCTGGCGCTGATGAATTCGAGATTTTGAGAGGGGAGCACTCTTCAGGCGCGAGCCTTCCTGCCTCTAGACAGGGCACAGCGGCTCATGGATCTCGCCAGCCACTTTCACAGCAATTCCCTGGTCTCAGCCAGGCAATTTCTGAGACTGCTCGGCCATATGGCTTCCACGGTCCATGTGACCCCCAATGCCCACCTGAACATGCGACCTGCCCAGTGGTGCCTTCGCACGCAATGGCATCAGGCCACGGGGAGCCTGACGGACTCAGTACAAGTCTCAGACCTGCTGGTCTCTTCTCTGCGGTGGTGGCTTCATCTGCCAAACCTAGTACTGGGAGTGGATTTTCAATCTCCTCCTCCTTCTCAGGTACTAACAACCGATGCTTCTCTCCTGGGATGGGGAGCACATTGCCAAGGGACATGTACTCAAGGCCTCTGGACTCCTTGGGAGTCTGCGCAGCAGATAAACTTCCTAGAGCTCAGAGCCATCCGCCTAGCTCTCAAAGCCTTCTCTCACCTGATTTCTTCCCAGTCGGTACTGGTCCAGACAGACAATCAGGTTGCAATGTTCTACGTGAACAAGCAAGGCGGAACCGGCTCCTTCCTTCTCTGTCAGGAAGCACAGAAACTCTGCTCTTGGGCCGTCCATCGCAACATCGTCCTCAAAGCTGTCTATCTCCCAGGTCAAGAAAACTACCTAGCAGACAAACTGAGCAGAATCCTCCAACCACACGAGTGGAGATTGGATCCGCTGGTGGTTCAGCGGATCTTTCTCCGGTGGGGCCTCCCCACCATGGATCTGTTTGCCAGTCCTCTGAACCGGCAGCTTCCCAGATTCTGCTCTCGACAGTCGCATCCTCTCAGAGTAGCGGCGGATGCTTTTCTGATTCCATGGTCCACCGGCCTCTTGTATGCCTTTCCTCCCATGCCACTGGTGTCTCAGACACTCTTCAAAGTTCTCAGAGACAAAGCCTCGATGATCCTAGTGGCTCCCCGGTGGCCGAGACAACCTTGGTTCCCGCTTCTGATGCAGCTGGCGGTGGACACTCCTCTTCCTCTGGGGTTTCAGCCCGACCTCCTGTCGCAGGATCAGGGGACACTCCTGCATCCCAAACTCTGGTCCCTTCATCTGATGGCCTGGCTGCTGAAAGGGTAGTCCTTGCTCCTCTCCAGCTACCTCCAGATGTGGAGGAGGTCGTCTTGGCCTCCAGGAGGCCATCCACCCGGAAGTCCTACGCTCTTAAGTGGCATCGGTTCTCCGTCTGGTGTACTCAGCAGTCTCAAGATCCCTTCTCCTGTTCAGCATCAGTGGTCTTGCAGTACTTGCTTTCTCTCTCCAATCTTGGACTTAAGTCCAACTCGGTCAAGGTCCACCTCAGTGCTCTTTCTGCGCATCACCTGCCGGTGGAGGGTAGACCTCTTTCCAGCCACCCTCTGGTGGCTCGTTTTCTCAGAGGCCTCCTTCTCCTTAAACCACCTTTGCGCCCACCAGCCCTGGACTGGGATCTCAATGTGGTTTTACAGCGGATTACCTGTCCACCTTTTGAGCCTATGGCTACCTGTCCTCTTCATTTTCTTTCGTGGAAAACCTTGTTCTTGGTGGCCCTCACTTCTGCTAGACGCGTTAGTGAGCTGCAGGCCCTAGTATCTGATCCTCCTTACACTAGGTTCTACAAGAACCGGGTAGTCCTCCGGACTCACCCTAAGTTTCTTCCTAAAGTGGTGTCCCCTTTTCACATCAACCAGGAGGTGGTACTTCCGACCTACTTTCCCAGGCCACACTCCAGCCGAGCTGAAATGGTCCTGCATACCCTGGACTGTAGAAGGGCGTTAACCTTCTATCTTGACCGTACGCGGGAGCACAGAAGGGCTGTTCAGCTCTTCGTCTCTTATGACCCCAATAAGTTGGGGCTCCCTGTCTCCAAGCGTACTCTGTCCATATGGATTGCTGACTGTATCGCTTGGGCTTACGAGGCAGCTGGCCTCGCGTTGGAGAGTTGAGTCACGGCTCATCGTGTTAGGGTGAAGGCTACGTCAGTGGCTTACCTCCGCTCTGTTCCATTGGCAGACATCTGCCGGGCCGCTACTTGGTCTTCAAGCCAGACTTTTGCAGCCCATTACTGCCTGGAGAGGGAGTCCCGCAGGGACAGTGCTTTTGGACAGGCAGTCCTCCGTAACCTCTTTGAGGTATAGGCAACTCCTATCCTCCATCCCGGATGTTGGGCTACCGGTTGGAGACATATTCAGAGAAGATTCCTTCCTTCTGTGCTACTGAGCTTGAGGGAGCTCCTTTTTGTGCTCCACTCTCCGCTATCTGGGTGTTACTCTAGACTCATCTCTTTCTTTTCATGACCACATCTCCTCTGTTGTCCGCTCCTCCTTCTTTCACCTACGTCGCATCAAAGCTGTTCGTTCTTACTTTTCACTCTTCTATTATCACTTTGGTCTTATCTCTAGTTATTTCGCGACTTGACTACTGCAACGTTGTTTATGCCGGTCTTCCCTCTCACCAACTTCACCGCCTTCAAATCGTTCAAAATGCCGCCGCCCGTCTTATTACTCTATCCCCTCTCCGTTCCCATGTTTCCCCCTGTCTCTCTTCTTTACACTGGCTCCCTATTAAGTTTCGGTTTGTGTTTAAACTACTTATCCTTGCACACAAGGCCCTTTTCTCTGATTCCCCCCAATATTTAGCCAATATTATCCATCTTCAGCCCTCTCCTCGCCTTCTCCGGTCTGCCCATGGTAATCGTCTCTTTCTTCCCTCACCCACTCAGGCCCGTCTCGAATCCACCCGACACTCTGCCTTCTTCTTTCTATGCCCTGCCCTCTGGAATTCTCTTCCCTTACCTCTGTTTAGAACCCTCCTACACTCGTTTTAAAGCCCTTCTTAAGACTCATCTTTTCTGTCAAGCATTCAATCTCCCTCCCCCCACTGTTGATGTCCTTCCCACCTAGCCCTTTATTCCCTCCCTCCCTCTTATTTTCCTATTTTCCCCTCTCCACTGGTGTCATGTTCCCCTAGTCTCGCCTCTCGCTCCACCTATATCTGGTTCGAGTTTCCCTCTCCTTTCCCCACTCCTTTAATTTCTTAATGTTTTTAAGTTTTTATTATTATTATTATTGTTTTAAATTCTGTTGCTCTGCTGCTTTCTGTTGCCCCTCTCTACTCTCTGCTATTTCTTTTGCTGTCCTATTATCATTTGGCGTTCTTTTCTTCCCTTCCTTTCTCAGCAGCTGTCACCTTTTATGATTGTACACCGCCCTGATGCTCCGGCCTGGGCGGTTTATCAAATGTTTTAATAAAGATAAAGATAAAGATAAAAGATATAGGGTCTCCGGTAGCCTTAAGCTTGGGAGTCCCATATGTGAGGACTGACTTCCTGCTTGGTCCTGGAGAAAGCGTAGTTACTCACCCGTAACAGGTGTTCTCCAGGAGCAGCAGGAATCAGTCCTCACAACCCTCCCTCCTCCCCTTGGAGTTGCAGTTCTATGCTTTCGTTTTTGATCATTTTTTTGCTGTCTTTTAGCTATGTCATCTGACTGAGCAAGATGGCACCCTTGGGCGGGAAGGGGACCGCGCATGCGCGCTGCAATTCCCAAAGGCTTTCTTTGAAAGCTGGGGAAAATTGCTCCGCGAGGGCTCCGTCGGTGCCGACGTCACCCATATGTGAGGACTGATTCCTGCTGCTCCTGGAGAACACCTGTTACAGGTGAGTAACTATGCTTTCCGCTCCCCTCTGATTCCAACTCCTTTTGCATGGGGGCAGAAGAGTCTGCCACCATTTGCACGCTGATGCAGACAGGAAGGGGCATCAGAGGAGAACGGAAACACAAACGGCACTACAGCCCTGGAGGTGCTGCTGCTTGAAGAGCATCACTGCCACTGCACATCTTAGAGAGGGGTAGCAATGAAGGTAATGGTAGCTGGGGCTGGAGCAGGAGGGGAGCATTAGGAATGATGTTTGCCTAGGGCACCTCATATCCATGCACTGGCCGTGACTATTCATACGTGCAAATGCTGAGCGAGCCTTTTAAAATGACCTGCATACTATGCTAGTGTGTTAACATGTTATCCTAAGAAGAATATTTATTGATTGCTATGCCTAATTGAAATAAGGATTAGTAAACTAGAAAAAATGTGATGTTTCTTTGTAGCCCAACGTTCTCTTTTAGCTAGTTTCTAGGCTAGTTCTGACACAGTCATAGCTTTTTCGAAAAAAAAATTAGTCTAAAGTGGATTGTAACTGATTCTCTTCATTTATAATTGTTGTTTGATAAGATCTACTGTAAAACCGAAGGAATAAATAATGTGTAGCAAAATTATTTTTCAAGTAAGAGCTGACTTATACCCTGAGCTCTGCATAGAACATACGAGATTCAGCTTGGAAGCAATTAGCTTAACAAGATACTTCATTACCTGGTAGAGAAAGAGGCGCTCTAAAGGGAAAAACGAATTATATGATGGGGCAGAGGGGCCCTCTCGTTAAATAGACCCAGTTTCATTTCATAACAGCGCAGATGAAAGCACAGAAGTCATATAAGGTCTTCATTCAGAATATCCTTTTCTCTAATCGGCTGAGGTAAGAAAAACCTTCCACTCATCGTGATCCCCAATGCACAGTAACCAGTTTGAAACAAACAGCCAAAAACAATGTCTTTCCTCTGGTTGCAAGCACAACTACGGTGTTTTCCCCTTAAATATGCCTCAGTGAGCCATTTGCAATAATTGTTTCAGTCATCCGTCTTGCAATATGGCACTCCAACTAATAACATATGTTTCACTCTTACCTTTGCAACAGATGAGAAAAGTATGGCTGACTATTAAAATATAGCACAAGAGGTCTTCATAAATAGTAGAAATTCTATTACATGTCTACTAAAGTCCTATAGGCATTTTCTATTGCCAACTACGTGCGTGTAAGTTGGCCACCTTTTAAAAACTATTGTGGCTTGTGTGAATTCCTAAATTGCAGTATTTGTGACAACTTGCTCTGTATATAAGACTTTAATCCTGATGTATTAACATAAAGGTGTGTAATGCTGCTACATTAAAATGGCTGTGGACGGCAGGTGGCTCTCTGTGGGGAAGATGAAGGGAGTGGTATTGTGGACTCTTTTTTCCTTCCCCATTGAGCATATTTACTGAAGTGTGCTAACGGTGCAGTGCTTGGCATGCGGTAGATATGCTGTGCTACCAGTTAGCATAGGAAGCCGTGCTAACCAATTAGTGCGTAATTGGGTGGGCACTGGACAAGTTAGTGGCGGAGAATGGACATTGATGGCTTATCATGGTTAGCACAGACTTCTCAGGGGTCTCAATGAGTGGTGTTACCTACATCCGCATGCCAGTTAGTGTGGTGCTGAGTGGTGGCAACACATTAACGGTAGGTGGATATACGTGCCTCTTGAAGTTGGCATAGGTTTCCACACTAGATTCATGGCCCAATTGGGCACTTTGAGCATTTTAGTCAAGAAATCCCTACATTTCTCATAAATTCATTTAAGTATAGTGCTGAAAGGAGGAAAGCTACACAGAGTTAATATGTAATTTTTCTCTTATGCAGCCTGGAGAAAACAGATGGAACCTCATGGACTTTGACACTTAGACAACATGAAATGTAAAAATAGGAAGAGATAACAAAGACATCTGCTAATTGTAAATGACATATGGTAGACATAAAGATTCTGTTTTTCTTGTCCCAGATTGGAGAAAGTGGTGTTCCTTATCGTTCCTCCAGTTCAGTCCTCCACCTCTGGGTAGTGTACCTCCAACTGCAGCATGGAGAATGGGCATGTCAGAATCGTGACACCACTGGATGTGGCCTGCTGCTCTCTCCCATCAGCCCCAGTGTGTCCAGTTTCCATGCAGCAGGAGGTCCTAGTGAGCCTAGTGCTGGGCTCACTCGAGGAATGGATAAGGAGTAGTTAGTTAGGGGTTAAAATTTGGTTTGTTTAATTTCCATATCCATTTCTTTTTCATTTGCGGTGCTATACCTTTTAAAAAAAAACAAAACAAACAAAACCCAGGTACTTGGTTTAGAAGGTTTATACAACCTCCAGCCTTGATCCGGTGTCTGTCGTGTCTCCCCTTCCATTTCTACCGGCATTCAGTTGGACAGCTCTCCCCTCCTGGACTGCATGGAGGGGAGCCCGACAGGGGAAGGAGTGAGCGGCCCGCACGCTGCTCCAGATCTCAGTGCAGTGAGGGGAGCTGACGAAATAGCATGGCCTACCCTCACCGCGAACGCTGCTCTCAGCAGGACGAGCAGTGTAGTGGTTTGCAGGGCGGCAATTCGGCCCGCTTCGGAGGAGAACAGTGGGAGCTGTATTAACAGAGGTGAGTGCCGTTGCTGTTTTTCTCGGCGGGGCTTGAGCAAGCGGTATAACATTTGGCGCGAAACGGGGAAGGTTGTAGCCTGGACCGTTTCCCATGTGACGCAGCCTCATGCGAGCAGCAGCACTGAGGAGTACATTGTCAGGGAAGCCGGATAACAGACATCGCAGGTACTTGGTTTAGGCAGATAGGCTCTGTGGGAGTTCAAATTCATATTATTTTGTTAAGAATCTGGAAGTCAGCTTCTGTGCCTTTTGGCTTGTTTAAGTAGCGATCTTAGCTTAAAAAAAAAGAGACTTCTTGGCTCTAGTCTGGTGGCATTAGAGTTATTGGGGGGCCAAAGCTTCATTGCTGGGGGATATTAATTTTATTTTGGAGCTAATGGGAGACAGATTGGTCAGTATATTTCATTTCGCCAACCTCAACTTTCATCCCCTGGATTTCCTGGCAAGCGGTGTCGGGAGCAAGGAATATTTCTACGCTTTTCAGCATCGGGTGCTGCGGGATGTCTCCCACCCTGGTGCTGGCCAGGTCGGTCACTCCTTGGCTTCTCAACTCAGCCGCAGTCCAGTTCACTGAGGGACACTAGCCACAGAGCGTTCACCTTACACCCTTTAGATTTGATTTGATTTAATTTAATTTAATCTCAAACCTATTTCTAGTTGTCCCCTTCTTTACTGGATTAGTTTCCTCTACTTAGCAGGTGCACTAAATAACAGGGGGAGAACAATCCTCCAGGATTTGGGAAATGGCTAGTGCATTTAGAACAGTTTTTACACTCCGGCACAGTGCTTCCTTATTCTCTACGTGGAGAGACACAAGCATAAAGGCACTTAAATTCATCCAGGGAGTTATGTTCTTGTTACATAACCCAGGGAGGTACACACATCCAATGTTAGCCTTGGGGCTCCTTCATTGAGTAGGGCTCTGTCTCATAGAATGTTAGCCCAGGAGTATATTCAAACCTCATTGGTGTTCATGTATTTCCTTTGGTTTCTGGACTCATAAGCTTCCTGCAGTTTTAAAACATAACCAGTATTTGAAGGGAAGTCATCCATGGAATACGGGTCGCCTGTGTTAAGGATTTTTCTTCTATTGGGGGCTTGCACGGAACACATGGCTAGGTGCAATGTCGGCAACCACTAAGGTGATTTGCAGGTTCAAGAAGGGGACGTGTACAGCAGGTTTGTGAGTCCCTCATAAGGGTTTAAGAATTTCCTAAAGGTGTTATTTAATTTATTTAATTTAATGATTGGCTCTTTTCACTGTGAGATCCCAAGTTGAATTGTTAGTAGTTATGGGCACATGAGGGCACGTTTTAGGAAAGTTGTCTAAGTGCAATCTGGGATATGCAGCTAGAACGTGTGTATAACAGGCAAGCCCATACAAGTTCTGGCACGTTTTCTCAAAGGACGATGGGCGCAATATGGGCGTCTATATAGCCATCCCCAGAATAGTATTTCAGAATTGAGATGTCTAACAACCTAATGGTTGGAGCAGTGGCTTGGGGCCAGGAGGACCAGGGTTCTGATTTTTCCGGTTGATCTTAGGCTAGGCGCAGCGACTTTCGGTGGTCCGTTTGGGCCGGGAGCAGTCCCTAGAGTGGATGGGGATGCAGTCATCCCCAGCCTTTTTGGGATCAAGCGGGGACTTTAGTCTGTTGTCTTTCCAATCACGCCTCTGCCTGGTCCGCGGCCTGCTTGGACTACTCTGTGCCAGGGACGTCCTTAAAAGGTGTTAAAAAAAAAAAATTTAGCTGTAGGTATGATGCCTACAAAATTCTGGACTTATTCCACTAATATGTCCCTCATTGTGTCAAATCATTAGCATTTACATATTAATAAGCTGAAAAGCTAACTATCCAGGATAAAGTACTGGAAAACAAGGTCAGACCAAAGGGGTTTGGGGGTTTGTTGAGAGGGCAGAGGGTTTGTTTCTTCCCCTCAGCAACTCCTCGAATGCCACAATTGTGGCGATGCGGTTTCAGACAGGAACCCTACCGATACGAAGGTAGCTTCAGCGATGGCCTCTGCCTGGGTCAAGTTAACGTCCATCCAATGGGGTTGGAGGTGATACGCGTCGGTGCTGCTCTTGAATTTGCTCAGCCGATGCAGGGCTCATTCGTGCTACCCCCCTGCGGGGTGCAGAGGGGACGGCCGCGATCCAACAATCCTTTGTTCTTCTTCTGTTTGGCGCAGTGGGGCTGGGGCTGCAGGAGTTGTACGGCATCGGTCGTCACTCTGCGGTCGTTCATAGTGACGGTTCTTGACATCTCTCGTGCGGTCCGATGCATCCTGGCATATTCCGCTCACAGCAGTTCTCCAGAAGTTCCGAGGATTCGCACTTCCCGGGGGGGACCTTTCAGTTTCTGGCTTCCTCTCGGCTTAGTGGTGGCTCTGCGTTCATTCACCAAGGCCAGAATGGTGGGTGCGGCGGCTCCACACAAGGAAAGAGTCTTAGTTCGCTCTCACATAGGCCATGGTCTGATCCGGGCCAGGGCCAGAGCCAGAGCCGAGAGCATTCAGATTTCTAGTAGTGAAGTTCTTCAGAGGTTCGGCTGCGTGGCTAGTCAGAAAAACTGGTTAGAGCCGTCTCAGATCCTAGAATGATTGGGAGTGTGATCTGCGCTCAATTGGGAGCAGTGTGGCTGCAGGAACGGCAAACTTGGGGCTAGCGACGGGGGGGATGAGACAGTTCCTTTCAATGCTGGCTCTGGCGGTTTGCAGTTACCGTCGGGTCTGCAGGACAAGAGGAGCATCCCTGGAGGTCGTACTAGGAATCAGAGTGCGCATGCGGTTCTTGCAAAGGCCGTTGCTTGGGGCTGACCTCCCCAAGATGGTTTACTGAATAGACAGCTTTCCTGCTTATTGAAGGTCTAATAATCCCTTTAGTGGTGACTTTGCCAGGGAATTTTATCGGCGAGCTTGCCCCTGGGGGAGATCATTGCAGAGCTCGGTTCCCTCAAGGAGCATGGAGTGAGCAGGAGGTCAGGGTTCGTTCAGCTGCCTGGATCTCAGGGCAGTACTTCTAGTCCATGCTGAAGAGTCAAGTAGTGCGTGGCCGGTCCAGCAACTCCGCAACAGTGGCTTATCCCAAACGATAAGGAATCACAAGAAGGGTCGCCATGGAGAAGGAAGCGATACTTCGGTTGGTTGTCAATGGAGCCGCAGCTGCCAACAATTTTGACAGTCCGAGTGGATGACGGAGAATGGAACTCTCGTCGACATGTGTTGGCGCAGTTAGTCGGCAGAGGGAGTACTTCATGATGGAGTTCAGCGTGGCTTGTCGGATGACCAAAACAAGTCCCTTTTCAGCTGAGGATGAGAGGATGTCAGAGGGCATCGCTGCCCTAATATAATGATGGCCGACGTCCTTCCTGCTCTACGGATTCCCCGTGGAAGGTGCTCCTGGGAAGAGTTCTGCTGGTGGCGGCAGACTGGGCAAAATGTTAATGGTTTGCCCATCAGGGGTGGTCTCCCCTCAAAGTCGGGGTGGCCACCTATGACGACGAATCCCCTGATTTAGGGTCCATTCTGCCTGCCTCAGGTGGTTTGCTTCTCGATCACGGCTTGGCTATTGAGGGGGCGAGGTTAGAAATAAGGGTTGTTTTAGAGCAGTGGCAACCTTCTTACTTTGAGCTAGAAAAGGGTTCTCATCTCTACTGTATGCCAGAGTTTCGGGGATATTTGAGGGCTGGTAATTGCACCAGCAGTCCCGAGCTTTCCAATTTTCATACCTATGGTTCTTGTTTTCTCACAGGCCGGATTCGATTTGGGCCTGGTGGTTAGCTCTTTTAGGCTTTAGCTGTCAGTCCTTTCGTGTCGTCGAGCCAAAGTCCAAGAGACGACCTTGGGCTCTCACGTCGTCATCATATGATTTTAAGAGCAGTGGCCGGTTGCGCCCTTCTTGCAGTTGGCTGGTACCCTGGTGGGACTTCACTTCACTTTAGTCCTTGTAGCATTGGCTAATGTGGTAAGGAGAGGGTAGCCCAGCCGGGGGAAACAAAGGAAAAAGGGACTTTTTCCCCTTTGCGGGGGATGGGCGCACCTGAACACTGTCATGCGGCTGCCTAGGGTGAGAACTTACACAATCTTGACGATGCATATACTCATATGATTCTTGCAAGGTATTGTGGGTAATGTAGTTCTTTCACTCCAAACACAGCTGAAGACAATAATTGAGTTGTGATACCAGTGGTAAGGCCAATAAAATACTTCTTTTATTGATGGGGTTTAATTCACCCAGCACAAATATGCTTGGTAGCAATATAAATGAGGATACTTGCTTGCAGTGTTTAAATGGATAACATAAAGTCACAAAGCAAATCAGAAACAACCTTCAGCTTGTCAGGCAATTAGCTAATGTTTTCTTAGCAAATAATTACCAAATAAAAAGGCACAAAGAAATGAATAAACTTTGCTTGTTAGGTTAACTTCTGCTTATTTTCCACGCAGATCCCAGCAGTGATTCTCCCTTGCTCACACACACAATCAGGTGCAGCTTTAATTACTATCAATTGACCAGCTGAAACCCTTTAGCTGGCTGGCTGCTACTGTGTGAACCCAAATCCTGCTTTAAGAGCTGTTTGCAGTGGAAATAAAGAACAAAGTTAGGTTTCTTTGTGATGGCTGATGTGTTTGCTCACAGAAAGCTAGCAATAGCACTTGGATAAAGAACAGTCCATGTAAACAATAGTTTCATCTGCTGTATCTCCCCCTTCATCAATCAGCATAGGGTCACTATCATACATTGGCAGAGACGAGTCTTTCCATAAGGCACTATCATGAGAATGCTTATTCCCTTGCTGCCATTCACTATTATAGATAGGGTCTGGATCAGTGTTCATACCTGAGCCTCTCCTGCTATCATAATTCCTCTCTGTATAGCCTGGCCAGTATGTAATCCAGTTCTGATGTCCAGCCTTCCAATCTTGATCCCTGGACACTGGATCTTTCCTCACATACCTTCTGGCATAGGTCTGAAAGTCCCTTCCACGTGCAGTCTTCTCTCTTCCAGGTAGCCACTGGTGATTCCTATCTCTGCCATTCCATTCCTCTGGCTGACTCCAGTCCAATGGACTCTGCTGGCACTTGGAATACCTCCCAGTATGGGTACTGCCTTGGACTCTCCCAGACCATCCAATGGGCTTTCTTCTCTTCCTTCCAGAGAGTTTCCTTCTTTCTCTATCCGCTTGGCTTGGCTTCTGTTTCTCCAGGTGATATTGGTGCTTGAGCTTGTAGCCGTTGCTGTATCTGTGTCTGAAGCTCTTTCTGTAGCTGTTATCAGTAGAATAAGCTCTATTCTTATTCTGTTCTAATGTGTGCTCCTCCCTAACACAGCGCAGCTGTGTTGAATTAGGCCCTGCCCTTTGAGATGAGTGCTTAGGGATTACCTCATAGCTTTCTTGATTGCACACACGTTTCTCACTTCAGCCCCTCTCATGGCTGCTGGAAACCTGGTGCATTCTGGGACTGGTAGTCTTTTATGTGAAAACTGTTTCCTTACTTCTACTAGAACTGACAGGTTGCTTGTTCAGAGTCACATCATCTTTTCTATAGCTCCTACCTGAGCTATGATAAGCTTCCTTATCACAACACGCATACCAAAGTAAAGGCAGTGAAAGAAACCACGGTTGTAGAGCTAGGCCAAAGCCCCACCCAGACTCCATGGCAACCTTAGGTAAGGATAGGAGATACCTGGGGGTGGAGTCAGAAGGGGAGGTACTCTGCCCAACGTTTAAGTTTGAGCAAACGGAGAAGAGTGGTAGAAAGAGCAAGGGCAGCAAGGGCAAGAACAAGGGCAGCCAGAGCGGCAGCCAGGAGAGCAGCAGACAACGTTCCAGGGAGAGGACCAAACACAGTGGCAAGTGGGAGAGAGACAGAAGGCTGGCGGTGGAGAAGCTAAGACAGGAAGGCTCAGACTCCTCTGAAGAAAGGCGTGTCTTCAGGCAGAGGAAGCCCAGGAAAGCTGAGAGAAAATCCTGCAGTGATTCCCTGAGTAGCTCTGAGGCAGAGATAGCTACAGCCATCAGAAGCCACAGCTGGGAAACTCCCACAGTAAAGCTCCAAGGTAGGAGAAAGAAAACAGAGAAAGCTAATGCTTATGACTCTTGCTCAGATTCTGAGGAGAGGATTATACCTGCCAGAACCCAGAGCAGGAAGAAGGCTGAACAAGAAAAGCCTGCTAGTGTTCTTCCAAAGGAAGGGAAGGCAGTGCAATGGGATAGGCTGTTTAAGCTTTTAAAGGACATAAACCTTAAAGTACCTGAACGTTTCCAAGTTTCCCCATCAGGCAGCTCAGAAGAAAGCATGGAGGTGGATTGTAGGGAGGATGACCCGGGCTCCACCTGCTCTGAAATGGAATGTGCTGTATGTGTTGCTGCTGAGTAAAGGAAGCAAAGTATTAGGAAGAGTTCAGAAGGCAGTTACCAGTTTGTTACAGCTGGAAGAGTGAAAGAGAGAAAAGGAATCTTGTGTTGAATTACATGGGTTGCCTGCTAAAGGAAAGTGGATAGTGCAATCAAGTTCTGTGCTACTCAGCTGAGGACCGTGTTAATTGCAAGCAGCAAAAAGGGAGCTGGCAGCATTACTGATCTTGGTTGTATGCTTTAGCTACAAGTACCATTGTTAATTCTGAAATAAGAAATCTCTTAAGAAAAGGGAAAGAAGTTTGTTGTAAATAACTCTACTGAAACACACTGTTTGCATTTACTTTATTTTGGAGAAATTATCCTTGTTTCTTTTGCTGAGTGTGAAAGCTTCTTCAAAGACTGTTACCAAGCTGACCTAGAGGAACCCAATAAAATTCCTGTGTGCTTTAACATCCACTTGGTCTACTTTTAATACACAACTACACCTTTGAGATAAAGGGATACAAGATGGACGCCCGTCCCTACTAGGCGACCGCCTAGTGGGGGGGCGCACACCACACTAAGGAGCCTTTCATGTCCCCATAGCTGGATCGCCGTCTCTCGCAGTGGCTGGATTTTCCTGCCAAGAGCCATTCTTCTCTTTCTTCAGAGGAAAAGGGGCGCTTCGGCTGGGGTCGTCCCTTTGCCTGTAGTGCTTTCTCTTTTTTCTCTTGACTCAGTCAGTTTCGTTGCCTGTGTTAGGCTGTAGAGGGGTGAACGGTTCTGCCCGTAGCTTGAGGAGGTTAGACATTATAAGTGCACTGTGTCAGGGTTTAAAGTTTTAGATACATTCCGGAAATTAGTTTGTTGTTTTCTTGAAGGCGAAAAAAAAATCAATAGGAAGCGGCGGTCAAGGCTTCGCTGGCCAGTTGAGTCCGAGAGGCTATAGGATCTGCACATATATATATATTTTCCAAGGGCATTGAAGGGCCTGTGGGGTTGCAGGCGCAATCTTTTAGAACGCAGGTGTCACTGTGGGCGGAGCACAGTTCCAACAGTGGAGAATTACAGAGCAACCTTTTCGGTGTTGCGCCCTTTCTTCAGTGGGCGCTAGCGCCTGGATATTCAGGAGGCGAGTGAAGCCTGGTTCAGGTAGGCGGTCTTGCGATCCGGGTGGATAGGTCCCTCCCATTGATTACTGCTCTGTTACATCCCAGAGGTGGAGGACTGAACTGGAGTTCCTCAAGGAACAACAATTACCAGGTAAGTGTAATTTCTCTTTGGTAGTGGGTAATTCAGCTAGGGGTAGATTTTAAAAAGTCAGTTACCTTAGGA
Organism: Ichthyophis bannanicus; assembly: GCA_033557465.1. Lineage (NCBI taxonomy): Eukaryota > Metazoa > Chordata > Amphibia > Gymnophiona > Ichthyophiidae > Ichthyophis > Ichthyophis bannanicus. Next base: position 120,824,120 of record CM066050.1, on the reverse strand, counting down.
AGATAGCTAGCTAGTTTTTGAAAATGTACTCCCATCAAATGGCTAAATATATGCTCCCATGCTTACAGAGCTATTTTTATCTTCTAAAAATGTGGGCATTATCAGAGATGGGATTGAGCTGGGAGCATAAGGGAGTAGGACTCAGCCAGCTAGTTAGGGAGCTCTCCAAGTACAGGACAAAAGCAGATGTAATCTAGCTGTGATTTTATAGCCAGGGATTTAGATTAATTTTCAATGGCAACCTAGTCAGCTAAAAATGTTCCTAAAAATAACAAAATATCTTCTCGCTGAGAGTCTCATTGAAAAATTCGCTTTTTAGATCATCATTATAGTATGCAAGTTAAATTTGTGCCAAGTTGGTAGTCATTTCTGGGGCCATCTTCATCTTTACTGCCAGTCATTTTGTCAATACACTTATCCATTCTATCATGCTTTCTTATTACTCCGTGCTAGAGCTGACTAGGACAGCATCACCTTTAATTTAGTAGTAGTAGTTTTTTATGTGACATAAGACCTTCCATAGAGTGACTGACAGATTAGTGGTCCATTAGGCAAAGACCATAACCTACCATCAAGCTCCCTGGGTAGTAAAGCATTTAATTTTATAGCAGATAACACTATAAGGGGAAAACAGCTCAAAATCAGATCAAGTAGGCTTTTGACAAGGATGGGGGAGATTTGGATTTAGTCACACTTTTTCATTAGTAGTTCACAGTGAATATTCAGGTACAGTAGGTATTGCTTGTCCCCAGAGAGTTTACAATTGAAGTATTTGAGGCAATGGGGGGGGGGGGGGTGATAAATGACTTTCTCAAGATCACACGGAGCATTGGTGAGATTTGAACCCTGGCTTCCACCTTGCTGAGCTAACCACTGGGATACTCCAGAAGCATTAGTGATAAATGCAAGAAACTTACATTACCATATTTGTTCTAAAATGGGTAAACTTTTCCTTGACTTAATGGCAGTACAGTATATAATATAAAATGACATTTTACAAATGACATCCAAGCCAGAATGTCTGAAAGAAAAGCAGGGATGTCCAAGTTCAGGCACAATTTCACAAATGTGGACATATCTGATATGAACATCTGTGGGGGCGTCTACATAGACATCCCCAGAATAGTATTCCAGACTATGGATGTGTAGGAATAGCCTAGTGGGCTAAGACCTGGGAAGCCAGGGTTTGAATCCCACTGCTGCTGTCATTATGACTGTGCGGAGCACCGGGGATGGTGGAGTGCTATCTTCTCTACACTCTCTGGATGGTTTACAATCAAAATGAGCACTTTCCCTATGCCTATTTTAATGGGGAAGATCCGTCCCTTGCCATGCAGTCAGAGGAAACTGAGGAAAGTACGTCAGGTTCTGACAGCCAAGTAAAGCACATGGCTACAGGTTGCCAGGGGAGATATAAACAAACCCAGCCACGAGTGCAGCAGCCCCACCCAAGTTGCAAACAATCCCCGTGCCCTGAGTGTAATAGGATTCACCTGGGTGGGGGAGGAACGAAGCTAAGCCCTAAGGCTGATAAAAAGCACTCAGAAAGCAGTGGGAGGTCTGGAGTAGGAGTGGGAAGCAGTTCTGGAAGGAGAACTGAAACGGGAACTGGAAGGAGAGCTGTTAGAAGGACTAATAGCAGAGAGGCTGAGAGTGATTTAAGCAGCCCTGAGAACCAACCAGGAAAAGCTTCAGCTGAAAAGGTACAGAGAAATCAAACCCAAAGACTACAGGAAAGCTACTCTCAGTTAAAGCCTGGTGTTGAAGGTAACTGGAGAGAAAAGCCACGCAGAAAGTCAGTTTGGGTGTGCCCAGAAGCTCCGGTGAGAGGAAGGTACAAATATCTAGACTCTGCTGATATTAAAGAAGCACTGCCAAGTAAACTTTACAGGCAAAAGCCAGAAAGTGGTTTCTGTAAAAGGAACAGGGAGAAAACAAAGAATACCAGTTTTCTCTGGGATAGCAAAGCTCTCCGGGACTCTCTTAAAGGTAAAGAGAATTGTTTTAAATCCCTGTGTGAATGTGTTCCCATGTATCCAGTGGGGGAAGGGCTGGAAGATATGCAAGTTGAATCCATCGAGGAATGTATAATTGATGAGCCCATGGATTGTACACTGACTATAGCAGATAACGTAGAATCACTTTGCTGAGTTGGATGTATAAAGCTGTAGGAACAGCATTGAGAAGCAAAGTGAGCATTGCTGCCTTTGAAAAGAAACGTTTATTGATTCCTGTGTTAAAGGACTGTATAGTGAAAGCTGGAAGAAAAAGGAGTTATTTTTCTTCAGTTCCTGATTTACTTTTCTTTGTACCAGACGCATGGTTATTTTGTCCTAAGTTCTTTGTGCTTACCAAAAACCCCGGGACGGGGAAATAAAACCTCATTTTTGACCTTATCATGTTTGTTACTTCTATTCCTTTGCTTGGGGAGTGTTTGGGACTTCATTACCCAGAGGGTATGTACTACTACGCCTGCACTACCCCCACTTCCTGGCTCAGGATAGTCACCAGCCTGACCCTCTCTGCGTGCCCTAGAACCCAGGGTAGGCCACTGGTGACACTTTGCATGCCTGGAGCAGGTACAACCTTAGACTGGACTCCAGGCATTCAGGACATTCTGAGATCAGGCAGTGATGTCCAGGTTCTTAAGAATGTGCCAGCCATGCCTCTACCATGCCCCCCATTCAGACGGATGTCCTCACGCCGGGGAAGTCAATAGACCTGGCTTTTAAAATGTCTGCAGATATCTCTGTGCTTTGGATATCTCTAAGCCCATTTTCAGACATCCAATACATGAATAGGACTTCGAAAATAATTCCCTTAGTCTGGCATACTGGGTAACTTGTTAAAATATTGAGAACCTCCTATCCATTTGGGTTCCTGATGCTATTGGATTGTCATTGGTACAGAAAACATAGGATGCATATAGGTAAGCACCTGGAGGAGACTTTTTGACCAAAAACAACTTCACAGAATTTCTAAAATAAAGTTTAACCCTTTCCAGGCCGAGCCCAAAACTCTTGGGATCCAAAATTCTGACTAAATATTCCTATCAAATGGTATATAATACATGACCATAGCAGAAGGAAGATCACTATTAGAACATATTGAATAAGACGGGTACAATTTTCCTGAAATATGCAAGAATTAACCCGGCTGCAGAATGTGGATTAAAAATTTAAAGGAGGGCTTCAAAGGGTTAAGAGTCCAAACCCAATCTGTTTCAAGGACATAGTTGACCAATAGTGTTGCCCTCTGCATGTTCTCCTCAGATGAACCTTCCAGGACCCGAGTCAAATTCAGGGTCTCCAGAGAAGCAGTACCCTGTTCTTTCTCCACAGCAAGACTACTGGAATGCTTTTTCATTAGGAGGTAATAAACCTTAGAAGTAGGGGGTAGTGCATTTTCTGGCATCTCTAGTATTTCCAGCACATATTTCTTAAAAAGTTCAGCCGGGGAGATATTAGTGAATATAGGAAAGTTCACAAAATGCAACTTTAGTCTGTTGGGGAAATTTTCCAATTTTTTCCAACTTTGCGTGTATTGTAGAGCTGTCCCGAACAAAGTGCATGCTCTGTGCTTGCAACTAAAGTACTTGAGTAGAAAGAGTTCCCACCATATGGCTGATACCCGTACATGCTTGCTCCTGTAATTCAAACCTTGTCCAAAGTTCCTGGGTTGTTCCCTCCATAGCATTCAAATGGCTGAATACTGACTTTTCCAATGAGATGATTGCAGTCCAGATGCCATCAAGAGTTACCACTGATGGCTTCATCAGGATGCAACCACTGGCCGGGGTGTGGGGGCTCCTGTCTGGCCATGAGGCAGATTGAACCGCCAGGTGAGACGCCTCACTAGATGCCATTCCACCGACCCTCACACTGGTCTCAGAGCAAGAAGACTCCCCAACACCATCGGAGGCTGTTGGCAGTGTACCTGGACTTATACACTCCCCCCGAAGACAGCAGCACATCCCCTAACCCAGACGGGGGAGGCTGCTGGAGCGGCAAGTCACCTGATGGCGGGAGAGGGTCTCTCAGAGGGATGCATTGCTCAGGGCTCAGACTAGCATCTGAGACTGAAAGGACCACCTTAACATCAGCTCCAGCACAAATCCTGGCAGAATCCTTATCAGCTCCAACTGTAACAAACTTCGTAATGGGTTGCTGCATTGGCCAGGGACCAACTTCGAGATAGGTTTTGACCTTCTCCTTTCTCTTCTCCATCAGTAATAAAGTAAAAGCAGCCAAGGAAAATAATATAGAGAGCAAGAGCCCCATTACAAGCAGGACAGCCGGAGTGGGCTAACATGCAGCCACCATCTTGGATCCTTCCAATTGTCAAAATTCTTACAGCAAGCCTACCATACCAAAAAACCACTGACTGCAACGACCCAACAATAGGTGCAAGAACATCAGTTTGCCTCCTTTGGCAAACAGAACAAGCTGGTGGTCCCTGGTGGATAAAGTATGAGTTTAATGGGTTCTCCTAAGGCAACCAAAAATATGTACAAGAAGGGCGGTAAAAATAATTACATGTACAGTAATTTGATGAAAAGTTTAAAATTTGCTCTCAATTCTTGGTTGCTCCCTGGCTGTCTCTGGCATCTTTCTTACAGTATGGGTGCTGAATCCTCCCCAGAATATATGCTTTTTTTCAGGTGCTTGAGAAGTTCACCTCTCTTTCTTCCTCTTAACTCCTGCTTCTTCATGGAGCCAGCCTCATTGGGATGCCAGGATGGACTCCTTTCACCTTTGTTTTTCAAAGCAGTGCATTCACTCCCTGGGCCCCTTTTATCCTCTCCTCTGTTTCAATGCAGTCACCTCTCACATGCAGTCTCTAGTCCCTCTCTCCTTCTCTGATATTTAAGTCCTTCTATGGGAGCCCTCCTAGGTTAAAGTCAGCAGGTGCAGCCTGAACTTGGGTCCTACCTTCTTCAACTCTTAGGCCCTCCACTTGGACTTTCATATTTCTCCACACCACTCCTCAAGTATTTTTCCTTTCTCCCCTTGGGTTTAGAACTTGTAGTATCTAGTAGCTCCTGGATCATGTCCTTTCCTTTGCTCATTGAGACTGGAACCTGGAATTCTTCACCATAGGATCTCTCCTCTTTGTTTTTTTAAATAAAATTTGTATTTGTAATTATACATAAAAGAGAAAAAAATCATACCCACAAGCCATCTAAATTTCAATAGTAGAGAACACCTCTAGTACCCTCTGTAACACTTTCTGTTATTATTATTATTACTAAGCATTTATAAAGTACTGCAACATACGAAGCGCTGTACAAACATAAAAAGAGATAGTCCCTGCCCGTTAGAGCTCACAATCTAGTCAAGAGAAAATATAAAATAAATTAGATAATACAAATAACAATTAAAAAGACAAGAATAAATGTTTATAGAGAGAACAAGAAAGGATGAGTTAGGAACAAAAGGCAATAGTGAAGAAATGGGATTTCAGTTTGGATTTGAAGATGGCCAGGGAGGAGGCTTGGCGGACAGAGACAGGTAGAGAATTCCAGGAAAAGGGTGCAGCCAGTTGAAAGGAGCGAAGTCTAGAATTAGCAGTACGAGTAAAAGGCATAGATAAACGAAGACAATTAGATGAGCAGAGTAGGCGAGAGGGGGGTGTAGGTAGAGATGAGGGATGAAAGGTAATGAGGGGCAGAAGAATGAATACATTTATAGGTTAGAAGGAGGAGTTTGTTCATTATATATGCTTCTGAGCTTGTGCCCAACTGATGTATGGCATTCAAATCTTCTCAAATAATAGTACCCAGTGATGCTGGATTACTATGAGCTTTGATAGCAAGAAAACTTCCTCCACCAGTCTGAGAAAGTACTAGAATTAAGACATCTCCACTTGCCTCCAAGTTTTTGCTATCTCCAGATGGGCAGACAACACAGAGAATAAAAAGACCTTTTGTGGCTTCTTCAGTTTCTTTGGAAAGGCTAAGGAGAAGAAAGGATTTCATCTCTAGTTGAATGGGAAAACCAAATATGGTAGACAACCATTATCTTGTCTCTTACCAATAATTCCACAACAAAGGACAATCCCACCAGATATGAGAAAAGGATCCCTCTTGTTCACACACTCCCCCACATACCTTAGGGATTCTTGGCTATATGTTATGTAATTTTGTGGGTACCATATACCAGCTATAAATGATTTTGGCACCATTTTCTATCACAGCTGATGATTGAGAAATTTGAGCATGCATCTGATGAATCTCCTTTCAATATTCCTCTTCTAATTCCTTTCCCAAATCTTGCTCCCAGGCTTTCCCTTCTGAAGCTTTCTCCACCTTTTATTTATTTATTTAACCATAGTAACATAGTATATGATGGCAGATAAAGACCAGTATGGTCCATCTAGTCTGCTCAGCAAGGCGGCAAGAGTAGGTGCACTTGCCACTCTGTGCAGGTCGCCCCTCCCATGCCTTTGTTTAGAGGTGTACCCACCGCTCCATGTAGGTCACCCCTATTTGTTCAGATATAAGAGATAGTTATGCTTATTTTGATTTTATCCTGTTGCTATAAAGGGATCCACTGTGTCTGTCCCATGCCATTTTGAATTCTGTATCGCCTTACCCTTTAATCAAGGCGGTTTACACTGCAACTCAAACTTAAACTGGATACATTGAACTTGGACCAAGTGGTTGGCATGCAGGGTACTTAACAAAGGTATAACCTATTTACAATTGGCTTGATTTATTTACAGTTTGATCATGTTATTTACAGTTTGGGCAGGTTATTAGAATGTTTACCAATCCTAATCATAGGTTCTTAAAAAATAGTTTAATGGGTTAGTTTCCCCTTATATCACCATATGGTTTGTGGTAGGTTTTTATGTGACACATTTTTTACCGCATGTACATTATGAAGTTTGATATCATGCATATATACCTTTTTTGTCCCTTTAAAAAGAAATTAATAAGTTTGACCTTACATACAAGATTGCATAGGTATGTATCTTATCATTCTTTTTCATGGTTTTAATGTGTTCATCTATTTATGGTTTTATATTTACTATCTTTGTTGTCAGTATAAATAGATTTCTGTCTCACTCTGAGATGAGATCCTCACGTAACTTGTCTAACCTGATCCATATCCCTCTCCTTTCCCCTTCCACTCTCCCTTTCTCATGTGCCTTATGGAACGCACACTCTGTCTCTAATAAACTTGCTTTTACTCATGATCTCTTTATCCTTAACGCTCTACGTCTTCTTGCCCTAACTGTCTCCTCCCAGATGATACCACATCTACTGCTGCTCCCTGCCATGGGGCTATCAGTTCTCCCACATGCCTCATCCCATTGGCCGCGGTGGTGGTGTTGGGCTTCTATTTTCTCCCTCTTGCTAATTCCAACCCCTCCTGCTGCCTCAGTCTCACTCCTTTCTCTCTTTTGAAGTCCACTCCATTCGCCTTTTCACTCCACTTCCTCTCTGGGTAGCTGTTATTTATCAACCTCCTGACAAGTCTGCTTCTACCTTCCTTACTGACTTTGACTCCTGGCTTTTCCTCTTTCTGGATTCCTCTTCCCCCACTCTTATTCTTGGGGTTTTTACATTCACGTCGATAACCCCTCTGATCCTTATGCTTTAAAGCTCCTCTCCCTTACCTCCTTGTTTGACCTCCAACTTTGTTCCGCTGCCCCCACCCACCAGCACGGACACTGCCTTGACCTGATATTTTTCTCCAATTCCCCTCCCTCGAACTGCCGTAACTCAGTTTTTCCCTTATCTGACCATCACCTTTTAAGCTTTAATCTTCATCTCCCGCTGCCTCAGCCTCGTCCTGTCTCCTCCAACCTATTTAGAAACCTTTATACTATTGATCCCTTGACTCTCTCCTCCACCATTTCTCCATCTCTCTCTTCCACTATGTCATCCAAGTCTGTCGACGAGGCAGTAACTTCCTACAATGCTGCACTCTCCTCAGCCCTGGGTGTTCTCGTTCCACCCATCCCACGTCCTGTGAGATGTTCTGCACCCCAGCCCTGGCTCTCATCCACTACCCGCTATCTGTGCGCCTGTGCCCATTCTGCTGAGCGTGCTTGGCTCAAATCTCGCTCCCTGGAAGACTTTCTACACTTCAAATTCATACTTGCCTCCTTCCAATCAGCCATAGCTCTTACCAAACAAGGCTATTATGTCCATCTGACTAACTCTCTTGCCTCTGATCCTCGCCGTCTCTTTACTACTCTCAGCTCTCTCCTCAAAGTGCCTCCACCTCTGATCCCTCCCTCCCTTTCTGCCGAAACCCTGGCTGACTATTTCCATGACAAAATCCACAAGATCACTCTCCTATTCCCCACAAACTCTGCTATTTCCCCTCCTCCCCCTCCCCACTCCCATCTCTTCCCCCCCCCCCATCCCTTGCTATCCTCTCTTCCTTTCCTGTCATCTCTGAAGAGGAAACTGCACATCTTCTTTCTTCCTCCAAACTCACCACCTGTACCTCTGATCCTATCTCCACCCGTCTTCTAAGCACCATCTCCTCCACCGCTGTCCCTTCCATCTCTCATATTCTCAACCTTTCGCTCTCCACTGCAACTGTCCCTGCAGACTTCAAGCATGCTGTGGTCACACCTCTCCTCAAGAAACCCTCACTTGATCCCACCTGTCCTTCTAATTATTTATTTATTTAGGTGCATTTATATCCCGCTTTTCACCGGGTCAAAGCGGTTGGGGGATACATTTATCGACCCATCTCTCTCCTCCCCTTCATTTCTAAACTACTTGAATGTGCTGTTCACCACTGCTGCCTTGACTTCCTCTCCTCTTATGCCATCCTGGATCCCTTACAGTCTGGCTTTCATCTTTTACACTCTACTGAAATGACTCTTGTCAAAGTCTCTAGTGACTTGTTCCTGGCAAAATCCAAGGGTCTGTTCTCTGTCCTCCTTGACCTCTCTGCTGCTTTTGACACCATTGACCACAACCTTCTCCTCAATACCCTGTCCTCACTTGGCTTTAAGGGTTCTGTACTATCCTGGTTCTCCTCCAGTCTCTCCCATCGCTCCTTCAGTGTGTATTCTGGTGGCTCCTCCTTCTCTGCTCCCCTGCTCCCAATCGGTGTACCTCAAGAATCTCTCTTGGGTCCGCTCCTTTTCTCTCTCTATACCCAGTCCCTTAGTAACATAGTAACATAGTAAATGACGGCATATAAAGACCAGTATGGTTCAGCTAGTCTGCCCAGCAATATGGCAGGAGTAGGTGCATCCCTTCCCATGTCTTTGTTTAGGGGTGCTGGGAGTAGGTGCACCCCTTCTCATGTCTTTGTTTAGGGGTGCACCCACCAGGAGCAGGTGCACCCCTCCCCATATCTTTGTTTAGGGGTGAACCTACTGCTCCTCCCCCCATCGCTCCATGTAGGACACTCCTATTTGTTGAGAAATTAGATGGTTGAGTTTATTTTGATTTAGACTTGTTGCTGTAAAGTGATCCACTGTGTCTGTCCCAGGCCACTTTGAATTCCGTCACTGTGTTTGCCCCCACCACCTCCATCGGGAGGGCATTCCAAGCATCCACCACCCTTTCAGTGAAAAAGTATTTCCTGACATTGCCTTTCAATTTACCACCTTGCAGCTTCATGTCATGCCCTCTAGTTTTACAGCTTCTCCATCTCTGGAAGAGGTTTGTTCATTATTTCTCTTTATGTATTTAAAGGTCTGAATCATATCTCCCCTATCCCTCCTCTCCTCCAAAGTGTACATATTTAGGTATTCAAGTCTCTTCTCATAAGGCTTCTGACGCAGGCTCCAAATCATTTTGGTCGCCTTCCTCTGAACAGCTTCCATTCTTTTTACATCCTTTGCAAGATACGGTCTTCAAAACTGAACACTGTATTCCAAGTGAGGCCTCACCAGAGACTTATACAGTGGCACTAATACCCCTTCCTTTCTGCTGGTAATTCCTCTTTGAATGCAGCCCAACATCCTCCTGGCTTTTGCCACCGCCTTGTCGCACTGTTTTGCCACCTTGATCTACAGAAATAATTACACCGAGGTCTTTCTCCTGCTCCGTGCACACCAACCTCTCGCCCCCGATTGTGTACATTTCCCTCAGGGGAGTCCACTCTGTTGCAAATTTTTGTGTCATCTGCAAAAAGACAGATTATCTCTTCCCATGGCTTTCAGTATAATCTGTATGCTGATGACTCCCAGATCTACCTCTCTACGCCTGAACTTTCTCCGGCAACCCAGACCCGGATCTCTGCCTGCCTTTCTGACATTGCTGCCTGGATGTCCCACCGCCGCTTGAAATTGAACATGCCCCCTCGATAGCAAATCTATATATGAGTAAATTTGAAGATAAGTGGATAACCAAGTCCCCCGTACATTTTGAATGTGAAGTTGTGGTGTCATTATATTGACTATGTTTTCATGTTATGGAAAGGTCCAAGAGAACTTCTTTTCAATGGGTAAATAGGTGTGATGATAATATACAATTTACTTATACACATCATAGTGATACGTTGACATTTTCAGATGTAGTTATCACTAAAAGTGATGGAGGGACTGGGGTCTCTAGTCCCATGGCCACTCCTTATGGCCTTGGGCAAGCCACTTAACCCTCCATTGCCTCAGGTACACTTAGATTGTGAGCCCTTCGGAGACAAGGGATTAAAAGGTACCTGTTAATATACATGTAAACCACACTGATTCTAAAGAGCGCGGTATAAAATATAAATAAATAAAGTCTTTATCTCTTTATCTTTATCTTTATTTAACACATGATAGACCGCTAAGACCAAAAAAAAGGCATGCGGCGGTTTACATTAAAATTGGAAACTGCTGAAAAGAAAAAGGAAACAGAAAGGAACGCCAATTTTTGATAGGAAAGAGACAGCAGCAAGGGAGGAGGCCAGAATAAGGCAGTGAGAGAAGAAAGAAATACCATTAAGTATCGGCAGGGGGAGGGGGAGGAAGATCGAAAGCTTTGCAAAAGAGATGGGTCTTTAGCTTAGCCTTTAAAGAGGGGTAAGAGAGTTCCAGGCGAAGAGCTGACGGTAGGGAGTTCCAAAGGCGGGGACCAATGAAGAAGAAGGCAGAGGAGCGTGTAGTTTCAAGATGTGCCTGGGAAGGGGACAGTAGGAATAGCCGGTGGATGCTATTGGGTGACATCAGTCTATCGAAAGCAGACAGACCATAATACATTTCTGCACTATGAAAGTGCACACCCTCCACGTTTAAAAGATGGTCTCCACTTTTCCCAATTTTTGAGATATAGAAGGCCCTGTTCCGACAGTCAGGATTTTAAGACTTTATTGAAACAGCTATCAGATAATTTCAGAGAGAGAGAGGATACCCTCCACATGTCATAAAACGAGCTTATCACAGTGCTTTATACAATAACAGAAGGTGGCTTTTGGAACCTAGAGAAGGGATAAGAAATGAAGGTATGGAAAATGTAAATCTAATTACGAAATATTCTCCATTGAGCTCTTGAATACAACGCATATTGAGGAAACATGCAAATGTTTTAAGTAACATTCCTGGGCTTGAAGATAAGAAAATAAGATGTGCATGGCAAAGCAATAAAAATCTGAAAGAAGAACTCAGCCCAGCAATATTAAGATCCCCTTTAAATACAGGTACATTATTAAAAACTGAAACAGGGCATAAAAAATGCGGTACCTGTGGGATTTGTAATATCACTAAGGAGTTGAGCAGTTTTAGAAATCAAGGGGTAACATATACCTTAAAAGAACAAACAGTCCAGTGACGTCATCGGGCTAGATGGCGGCGGTGTGATACAGCTCCGCCACCAAAGCCTGAAATAACAGGGGGAAGGTATCCCTGTAAGCGAAATTGAGCGAGGTAATGCAAGGGAAGTAGATCTTGCAACTCCCGAGAGTTAAGAGGAGGCTGTGCAGGCAGCAGAAAGCACCGGAGAATGGAGCACACCAGCAGCGGGGAGCTCGAGTCTGCACGCACATGGTTGAGCAGAGCGGAGAAGAAGTGTGCCGAAAAGAGACAAGCACGGCAGGAGGGCCGGAGAGTACAGGAGCTGCAGGGGAAAAAGGAACAGATTAAACTTGAGAGCTGGCACAGCAGAAGAAGGGAACCAGCAACAAAAGGCAGTCTTCATCTTAGCAGCAGAGTGGGGGGCCTGATAGGGGAACCACGAGGTACGCCAGAGGGGCGATCGGGTGAGCCGTACTAAGAGTGTCAACGGCAGGGGGGTTGGTGAGTGACGACACTGCAGCAAGCGAATTTTATCAAAAAGAAGCAGAGGCAGAGAAAAGGAGGCAATTTTTGTGCAACAAAGTAGAGGAGGAAGGCACAGAACAGATACGGAGAGAGTGGAAGGTCTCTGTGGCTCAAAGTACAACATAGCAAAACACAGTGCAGCAAGGCAAAATGATCCACAAGGAAGCCCTGTATAGCATAGAAATCCAAGATTAATTAAATAAGGTGGGACTCCATACATTGCTCAGAAACAAATTGAGTTATTGATTGAATACAGCAAAAGAACAAACAACGTGCGATTCTACTTTTGTAGTATATATAATCCAATGCCCCTGCGATTTAATTTACGTGGGAAAAACAATTAGATCTTTTAAAATAAGAATGGGAGAACATAAAAGCCGGCTGAAATGTAAAATAAAAGAGGCACCATTGGTGCAGCATTGCTTGGAAAAAGAACATAAGTTTGAAGATTTAAGGTGCTTTTGTATAGATAGGATACAATCAGGAATAGCGGGAAAATCACAAGAGCAATCTTTGACTCCTCCCTTTCTTTCTCCACACATATCCATTTCGTAGCTAAGCTTCTTTCTCTATAACATTAGCAAAATCCACCCCCTCCTTTCTGAACACACTACTAAAATGCTTATCCACTCCTTAATCACCTCCCGTCTTGACTATTGTAACCTACTCCTTGCTGGTCTCCCTTTGAATCATCTCTCTCCCCTTCAATCTGTTCAACACTCCGCTGCATGGCTAATCTTCCGCCAGCCTTGTCATACCCGTATTATTCCTCTTCTCAAGTCATTCACTGGCTCCCTATCCATTTCCGCATCCAGTTCAAACTTCTCCTATTGACCTATAAATGCATTCACTCTGCGGCTCCTCATTACCTTTCTTCTCTTATCTCTCCTTACAACCTCTCCCGGGTACTCCGCCCTTCTCCAGATTTTGCTCCTTTCACCTTGCTGCACCTTATGCCTGGAACAAACTACCTGTGTCTGTACGGCAGGCACCTTCTCTAACCCTCTTCAAATCCAGGTTGAAGGCTCACCTCTTTGCAGCTGCCTTTGGATCTTGACTCACCTGAGCTCCTTTTCCTTCCCCCTGTTTACTCCTTCTGTGTTTGTCTTGATTAGATTGTAAGCTCTGATGAGTAGGTACTGTCTCTTACATGTTTTGTACAGCGCTATGTACGACTGGTAGCGCTATAGAAATGCTCAGTAGTAGTTTTAGTAGTAGTAGTAATAGTAGTAGTAGTAGTAGGAAGTGAACTGTTTGCTTTTCTGGTAATCTGTGGGTATAGTTATCATATGCTTGTTATTGTTTTGCCTGGGGCGGGTGCCTGTGTCTCTTATGGCCAAGTCCTCTAGGATATCTGCTGAGGAGTGGTGCAGGATTTTGAAAATATTCAATATCACTTTGAAGTTCACCATATTAAGTACTGAGTCGCTTTAGCAAACAATTGCTCAAAAGCTGTCCTGGGCCACAGTAGTTCCTGCAAACTGCCTTTCACTTTCAACCAAGATTTGAGCTGGAGAAAGCCCCTCTCTATATTGTAAATCCTCAAGTTCCAGCAAGCTTTCCTTCCCCTCAAGTTTCCCTAAACTACACAGCCTCTTCTTTTCCCAGCACTTAAAAATATCCTCATTTAATCCAGTTGAAAACTCTGCATTCTACTTAATAGCGATATTCCTTGTAAGCCTCTTATCCTCCAATAACATCCCATCATACCCCTGCCTTATGTGGAGGTCAGCATTATATATGGATTATCTACCTCCTCCCTCTGCCCCATCAAACATGGGAGATACCACATAGACTTTCCTCCATGTAAGGCACACTCGATAATTACCCACTCCTTAGGGGAAGGGGGAAGCTATTTGATCATAGCTCGTAACTGGGCAGTGGCAAAATAGAGTTTCACAATGGGAACTGTTAATCCTCCTTCATTGTGAGGAGGATAAAGGACTTTCTGAGAGATTCTAGGTAATCCCTTTTGCCAAATGTACCCAAACATTTGCCTCTCCAGTGATTTAACCATCCAAGTGGGCAAAGATATTGGCAGTATCTGGAAAAGGTAGAAGAAACGCAGGAGAGTCGTCATCTTGATTGCTGCCTCCCTACTCATCTATAAAAAACTGTAATTCCCTCATTTCTACACAAATCCCTCACCGAATTCAAAATTAGAGAGTCATAACTGAACTTCCACAAATTCACCCACTTCAGAGATATATCGTCCTCCCAAATAGTGCAGCTCCGACTTAGCCCAGTTGAAGAGGAAGTGAGTCTCCAACCTGTGGCCTTCCTTGGTCCTGTTCTTTTTAACATTTTAGTAAATGATATTGCAGAAGGTCTGCCAGGAAAGAGTATGCCTCTTGCAAATGATACCAAAATCTGAAACAGAGTAGACACCTTGGAAGGTTTGGCTAGCATGAGGCGCTATCTAGAGAAGCTTGAAGAATTATTCAGAATTTGGCAGTTAAGATTTAATATTAAAAAAAAATCCAAGGTCATGCATTTGTTCTGCACAAACCCACGAGTGGAGGAGTAGCCTAGTGGTTGGGGCAAGGTACTTCAGGCCGGAAGGTCGAGGGTTCAAATCCCACTAGAGGACAGCAACCTTGGGCCGGAAGGCCTGGTGTTTCTAGTCCCACAGGTGCTCCTTGTGGTCTTGGGCAAGCCACTTAACCCTCCATAGCCCATGTTCCCTGTAAAATAGTTATCTCCAAGTTATAATGCCCTGTTCAGTGTAATTTCAGTTTGTTCAATGTAAACCGCACTGATGCAGAATAGCACGGTATATAAGAGAATGAAAATAAATAAATAAATAAATATAGGGGTGGAGTACTTCAGAGCATGAAAGAAGAGTGGGATTGAGAGGTGATCATGTCAAATAGTCTTAAAGTTTGCAAAAGCCAGAAGGATGCCTGGGTGTATGGGGAAGAAGAATGACCAGCAGGAAAAAGGAGATAAGGTGACATTTTACTTACCAGTTAATATCCTTTTCTTGAGTCCTCTAAGATCAGTCCAGACAAGTAGGTTGTGTTCCCCTACCGGTAGATTGGTGGAGACAAAGAACCAATGAAAATCCCAGGTTTCAATGACATCACTCCCATGCCTCTATTCGTCTCAACCACCAGAGGACCCTTCAGTATTTATCCCAAAGCATATGGGAGAAACGTGGCAACCTCAACCTTGGGCAACAATGAGTAATCAACAGTAGAGAACTATGTACAGGAAAGCATAAACATAAGGCTGTCAATAGATGATGAACTTGCAGAACCAAGTATAAAAATCAGAGCAGATCCAAGGGTCCTGCAGCAGAAGAACAGCAATACAGTTCCAGGGGCAGGCCCTGGACTGGTCTAGCAAGAATCAAGGAAAGGATATTAACTTGTAAGTAAAATGTCACCTTCCATATTTTCCAGCTAGACAAGTCCAGACATGTGGGATGTACCAAAGCTACAACTCCATTGGGTGGGAAGAAGACACAGCAGCTCACCAAAACCCTCAAACCAAAGGCCATATCTGCCCGTGCGTTGCTGACCAACAAATGTCTGCAGGAGCTACTGAGCTATGCTCTGCCCATGAGGATGCCTGTGCTTGGATAGAATGGGCACACAATCCCTCCAGAACCGGCCAGTTTAGTAACAGATACGTCAAAGCCAAGGCCTCCTTAATATAGCATCTCAAAGTTGGCTTAGCTGTTGTGTCACCCTTTCATAGGTCAGCAACCAGCACAAAAGATGGCTGACTGTAAGACAGGAATTCTTAACCTCCAAGTACCGAAGAAGCACCCTCCGGACAACCACAAGATGAAGATCCTTATCCTTCCCCTGACACTACTCCTTAGAGAAGGAGGGCAGGCATACTACCTGGTTCACGGGAAAGGGGGAAGCATCTTAGGCAAGAAGGAGGGCACAGGCTGAATGGAAACAGCCTCCTTGAAAAAGACAGATAAGGATCTCAGCAAGACAGAGCCTGCAGCTCAGAAATCTGCCATGTGGAACAAAATGTGACCAAGAAGATCGTCTTGAGTATCAAAACCTTTATAGTAGCACACTTCAAGGGCTCAAAGGGCATGGCGATCAGGGCCCTGAGCACCAGACACAGATCCCAGGAAGGGATCACAGACTGGAGGAAAGGATGCAGATGCTGAACTCCCTGGAGAAAGTACAAGCCATCAGGGTGCAAAGAGAAAAGCCCTTCTCCTGGACATCCTGTAGAAAGGCCAACAGAGAAGACAGCTTGGCCACCTCAGGAGAAAATTGCTGAGCATCTCACCATCACTCAAAAAAGGCACCAGTCCTGCACATATACTAGCTTGGTAGGCCTCCTCCAGGCTCTGAGCAGAGTGGAGACCACAACTGGAGAGTAAACCTTATGTGCTGTCTCCTTTCAAGAGTCAAACCATAAGTGAAAATGGAATTGGGTCCTCCAGGATGATCGGTCCCTGTTGCAACAGCCTCCGAGCTGGAGGCAACCAAAGATGAGGCGCCTGCAGGAGCCACATCAGGTCTCCAAACCTCACTCTCCTCGGCCAATCTGGGTTAGGGGCAGAGATTGGGTGTGGTGAGCTCAGCACAGTTAACACCAGGTTCTCACTGTGCGCTAACTGCATCTTGAGCGATTAGTGACGGTTCACATAATGCTACCTCAATAGGTGGGGTTAAGCGCACTTGCACTAATGTGGTGCACGTTAGGAGAATGTCCTCCATGTTAACTGTCAGAGAAATGCTTTCCACACCCCTCAAAGTTAATGCGATGGTATTGCACCTAACACACCATTGTTTCGGTGCTCTTGGGATGCTTGCTTATTTATTTATTTATTTGTTTGTGTGTTTTATATACCGCTATATTGGGTAATCATAGCAGTTTACAATTAAAACAACCGATACATTAAACATTGTAACAATAAATGGTGCAATAACAGTCAATCAAGAATATACATGATTCAAGATAGTTTTAACTTATATACAGCATGTTTACAGTTCTGTTGATCGATAATATCCGTCAATACAGGATGGGGTTAAGGTTGGGTGATTTAATGACCAGTTTGATTGGTCGGATAGCCTAGTGTCTAGGAGGGGGGAAAATTATGTTGGGTCAGTGAGAGTTGAGGTTACAATTTGACCAAAATGATCTGTGATGAGATGGGTTTTGAGTTGGGAGCGGAATGAAGCTAAGTCTGTAATGTTTCGTAGACTGGGTGGTAGGGAGTTCCAGAGCATTCGGGATATAAACTCAAATGCTCTGCTGCTGGCGCACTGTTTAGACTTACGGAAAGCTGATGAGGTTGAGAGAATGCTGGTCATTTGTTCTCTTCTCAGTCGATTGATTGGGGCCACATTAATTAATTGGGAAAGTTTATTGAGCTATTTTTTTGATGATTTTGAAAGTGGTCATTAATATCTTGAATTCGATGCGGCTTTGTACGGGAGAGGTGGAGATGGTGCAACACCCTAATGCCCTTTATTAAAAGGGCCTCTTTATTGTTTATGTTGGCTTATTAAAACCTTCTATACTGCACTATTCTGGGTAGCATCAAAGCAGTTTACATTAACTAAAATTACACAATCAGAAAAGAATGCCAGTTTAAAATAGGAAAGTAGCGAGCAATAAAAGAAGGAACAAGCAACCACTAAAATCTTCACCCTAGGCTGAGCAGTCCTGAAAAGCTTCATTGAAGAAATGGGTTTTCAAGAGCATCTTAAATCTCTTATAGGAAGACTTGGAGCGTGTGTACAATAGAAGGGCCTTACACAGGGATGGGGCCAAGAAATAGAATGCTGAATGATGTGAGGCTTCCATATGGGCAAGAGAAACAGGGGGAATGACTAGTAGATTTGTGTTCTGGGAATGAAGAGCGCAAGAGGGGATGATACGTTGTTAATAAAATTGAGAGATAAATGGGAAAGTCAGTTTAGAATGCTTTGTGAGCAAGCATACACATTTTGAAATGGAATCTGTATGAAAGCAGAAACCAATGATGCTGGAAGAAAAGGGGTGTGATATGGTTGTATCTAGATGTGTTGATCAACAGATGGGTAGCAGTGTTTTGAAACAGTTGTAGTTTTAATAGATCAAAGGATCAGATACCGTAATAGATGGGAGTTACAATAATCAAAGCAGGATGTAAGAAGGGCATGGATAAGAGTATGTAAGGCCTAAAAAGAGAGAAATGGGTTGACTGAACAAATTCGGCACAATGAGAAAAATGAGGATGTGACTGTGCAGCTATTTGTTGATCAAAAGACAGCTGGGTATCCAAAATAATACCTGTGTGTGTAGAATTAACCAAAGGAACAGCAACAGTATGGGTCTGTGGACTATCCGAAGGGAATGAAGAACTCTTTGTAACCCAAAGAACCTGGGATTTGTCTGGGTTGAGTTTGAGATGATGTGATGCCACCCAAGTGGCAACTGAGTCTAAACATGTATTGATAGATAAAAGACAGGGGGAGGATGAGGAGATAGAATAGTGTAACAAGAGAATACATCCGCGTAACAATAGCAGAAGAGGGAGAGGCAAGAAAATATTGAAAAGAGCAGAGGAAAGGATTGAACCTTGGGGAACATCAGAGGGGAACCTTGAGATGGAGGAGAATGTGGTATGGCTGGTTTGGACGCAAAAACTGAGTTCATGTCAGACAGTGTCACGCCCCCTAGTGGCCAGGCGGTAGCCTAGTGGTAGGAGACAGAACTTATTTATTTGTATGTCCCTTGTTTAGCCTCTATGCAAAGTGGTTGTGAACAGTAATTCAGCCGAGAGGTTTTGTTTTTCAAGGCCCACAGGATTTTTATTTATTTATTCTCCAGGCAAGATGAACTTGGCAGTTCAAAAAATATCATAACATAAAAATTGGTGGATGTTTTCTCCAGTGAAACAAAAACAAAAACAAAAACTTGCTTCTTCATTCAGCTTATATACAATGCTAGGCAATCAGTGTATCTTCAGGTAGAAAATAGCCAGTACTCTTTAAGCCAAACAGCTTCCAGGTTGGTTACAAACTTTACATTCTTCAAGTTAGTTAAACCAATGGTACTTTATACTGCAGCTATTCTTCTTCCCTTCACAAACGTTTCTTAGAGGCTGAGTTAACAATTCTGGCATTCACTTGTAACACAGTCTTTTAACAAGTCTGAAACAAACCACGGAGCTCAGCAGCTCATTAGCATAATCTTCTCAGCACAGCTCAACTGAAATCCAAGCCTCTAGGTTTCTTCACTTTTTAAAACCTTATGGCTTGTCAGTTTGGGCATAGACTAAAGAACAATCCATCTCCTGATCTGAAGGTAGATCTTCCAACACAGATCCTCCCAAATCCATACTTTCCCCTTCAAAATCAGAGGGTAAATGGTCAGACTTTGGGTCATAAGTAACAGGCTTTAATCTTTCTAAAACCTTTAAAACTTTCTGCCAAATTGCTTCTTCTCTCTGCTGGGGACTCTTGAGAGAATTAGGAGACTTCTTAACTCTCAGGGAACTAGGAGAAGCTTTTAAAGTGCTTACCTTGCTGTGGGGAAACAAACTCTCCTCAGAGTTTAGTGCCACGGGCTCAATTTCCATACACTCAGGTGGAGACAACTCTCGGCCATGTCCATAACTTACTTCCTCTCTCTCATAAGCTTTCCCTCTCACAGGATTACTTCCATACCTCTTGCAGGACTCCTTGGGCTCTTGCCTTACTCTGCAAACAGGCCTTGCCTCGTGTTCCTCCTGTTGCTGCCTCCTAGGCTGCCTAGGCTCCACGTGCCAGCAATGTTTGCCACTTGCAATGCCTTCTCGGCTTGCCTTGTCACTTCCTGCTTCTCCTGTGGCTCTGTTTGCTCCTCCTCTCCTCTCGCTCCTCAGGCTTCCCTGGCTCCTCCTGTCTCCCAGGCTCCTCCTGTCTCTCAGACTCCTCCTGTCTCTAATTTCCTCCACCTTATATTGGTGAATCTCCCTTTCCTTTCCTAGCTCCACCCCCAGCTGTTCCTCATTATCAATGCTGGTTGCCATAGAGCTAGGGCGTGTCTTTCTACCACTGACTCTGTGCAGGGAGTTTTTTTCTAACTCTAAAGTTTTAACCCCTGACGTCCTGGAGCTAACTGCATTTTTAGGGGAAAATGCCTGTTTTTTCTCCCTTTCCTCCTGCTCCTCCCTGGCTTCGCCACCACAACAGACAGTGGAGAAGCAGTGAATGATCAATAATGTTGAAGGTGGCAGAGGTCCAGAGAAATGATCAAAGCTATTTTATACGAATTAAGGTTACTGTGAAGCTCACTGAGCAGTGCTGTTATGGCAGTCTCCATGCTATGGTTATTGTAGAAACTGGATTGTCTCAGGTGGAGCAAGTTAGTTTTAGTTACAAAATCAGAGAGTTGAAGGAAGACTGTCTTCTCAATGATTTTGGGCAAAAATGGCAAGTTGGAGACTGGTCAGTAATTCTCAGGTAGTGCTAAATCTCAATTAGGCTTTTTCAGAATGGGGTGAATCATAGCCTGTTTTAAAGACGATGGCAAATGTGTGGAAATAAGACTGATTGATACTGGAGTTGAGTATTGACAACAGTTCCAGGCTTGATTGTTTCAGCCAATGTGAAGGGAGGGGATCCAAACAACAGGAAGTAGGTGTAAGTAGTGAAGTAGTTTCTCAACTGCCTGGAGTGGCAGTTTGTTAAGAGGACCAAGTAATTGATAGCATGGGAGTTCAAGGAGGAGAGGAGCATCTTGCTCATTTGAGAGGGAAATTATTAAAGATGGCAGAAATCTTAGATTGAAAATAATCGGATGACCTATTGAGGGGAGATTATGAGAAGATGTCAAAGGATTAGAATTGGTGAATGTAGAGAAGAGTGTGAAGAGTGATTTGGATCTGTTTTCAATAGCTGAGAGAAAAAAATGTCCTCTTTGCCAACTTGATTTGGGTCCTATATTGAGTCTGCTTAGTTTTACATTCAGATAGTGAAACAGGGATTTTTAATTTTTTCCATAAACGCTTAGCCTTGTGTACCTGACATTTTAAGGAGTAACAGGCCTGGGAAGAACCATGGATAGTAATGCTTAGATGGATAGAAGATACAACAAAGTGGGGCCATGTTATTAAAATATTATGCAAGGAAGGAGTTTGAAATAGTGACTTGATCCGCCAGTGATAGAAAGGAACAGTTAGCAGGAAATACGTCTGGACCTGAAGCGAGTGTATTGAGGGTCACCCAGTGGGTGGACTGGGTAAGCCTCATGGCTGAAGAGGGCGGATTACGCTTACAGAAAGTGAAAGTGATCAGCCTATGATCGGCTGAAGAAAGTGGGGTAGCCTGAATAAGGCTAATAGAAGGGGCGAGCGTATTGATAGTGAAAATAAGGTCAAGAATGTGGCCTTCATTATACGTAGGGATGAGAAATTTGAGTTCTAAATGTGATAGTAAATTCATAGAAACATAGAAAAATGACAACAGAAAAAGACCACATGGCCTATCTAGTCTGTCCTTCCATATCAACAACTACAACTGTCCCCTTTTTTCCTTTAGAGATCCTCTGTGTTTCTCCCATGCTTTCTTGAATTCAGGTACCGTCCTCATCTCTACCATCTCCAGGGGGAGACTATTCCACGGATCCACCACTCTTTCCATAAAGAAATATTTCCGCATATCAATCCTGAATCTATCCCCTTTCACCCTCATCCCATGTAACCTCATAGCAGAGCTTGCTTTCAATCGAAAGAGGCTCTCCCCCTGTGCATTTATGCCATGGAGGAATTTAAACATCTCAATCATATCACCTCTTTTCCGCCTTTCCTCTAAGGTGTACATATTAAGATCCTTAAGTCTATCCTCATATGCTTTATATCGAAGACCACTAATCATTTTAGTAGCCACCCTCTGTACTGACTCCATCATGTTTATATCCTTTTGAAGGTGCGGTCTCCAGAATTGCACACCATACTCCAAATGAGGTCACACCAAAGACTTATACAGAGGCACTATCACCTCCTTTTTTCTGCTAGCCATTCCTCTCCCTATGTACCCAAGCATCCTTATAGCTTTTGCTGTCGCCTTTTCTATCTGTTTAGCTACTTTAAGATCATCAGACACAGCCATGCCTAGGTCCCGCTCTTCTTTAGTGGATAAAAGTACTTCGCCCCCTATACTATATTGCTCCCTTGAATTGCTGCAGACCAAATGCATGACCTTACATTTTTTAACATTAAATCCAAGGAAAGAGTTTCTAACTTGTGTCGGGTCATCAGCATGAACATTAAAATCATCTAGCACTAGAAGGTTCAGAAAGCAGGCATAAGTGTCAGATAGTGTTGAATAGAAGAGACACCAGGAAGAGGCGGGCATTTGATGAGGGCAGTAAATAATAGAAAATGGAGTGATTGGGTTGTATGGTACAGTCTGATCAGCCGGGCCTCTGGGTAGGAAAAAAAAGAGCAATCACATTTAGTGATGGAAATGTGTGATTAATATATGATGGCTAGACCTGTAGAACTGGGCAAGAGTATAATGGAGTTGAATATCCAGTTGCTAATGTCCCTCCTTTTCCACTTCTCTCACTCACTAGTCCTCAGCCTTCCTCTTTTTACCTCTCACATACATACCAGCAGGGCTGGCCCAAGAGTTTCTACTGCCCTAGGCAGAAGCCCTGGCGGGCTGCCCCTCCCCCCCTCCATGCTGCCCCCCCTTCCCCGTGCTGAGCTATGCTGCCGCTGATTCTGGCGGCGGGATTGGAGGCTTTGGTACACCTTGCCTGATGCTTCTGACCCCGCCAAAGTTGTGTCGGAGAGGTCAGATACAACTTTGGAGGGGTCAGAAGTGTCAAGCCATGTGTGCTGAAGCATTTGGCCTGCTGCCTCCGAGCCAACTCCGTCACCGGAATCAGAGGTAGCGGGGGGTGGCAGTGCAGCACAGCTCTGCTCAGCATGAGGGCAGACCATGCTTGCCATGCTGCCCACGGAGGTCTGCCGCCCTAAGGGACTGCCTTAGTTCATCTAGTGGACAGGCCGGCCCTGCATACCAGCTATCCATCTACCACTCATCTTCTCCTATCCTCTCTTTGCATCCTCTCTCTCTCTCTCTTTTTCGCTCTTCTTCCACAGTCTTCTATTTTCATCCCTGGCCTTCATCTATTCCCTTTCCTTCACCAGTCCCAGCTGCTTCTCAGTCACTCAGTGCCTCCTGGCATCCAGCTTCTTTCTTCTTCTCTAACCCTAACCTAGCTTCTGATTTCCATTCTTTGTCATCCTTTCAAGTTCCATCTGTGTGGTCTCTTACCTCCTTCACAAATCTGTCCCTTTATTCTGTCTGTCATCCATTCCAGCATCCTCTAGCTCTTTACACTGCCTCTCAACTCCTTCCCAATCACTCCGGATCACATACCATCTCTCCACCTCTGCCTCCAGATACTTTCACCTCGACACTCCTCCAGCCAGACACTCTTTCCTTTTCTCATTTCCCTCTTCACAGTCCCTCCTTCTGTTTAAATGCTCCTCCCCCTTCTTACTCCAGTTCTTCTCTCCCTCGCACTCCCTTCCCTCCTCAGGATCTTTTTTCCTCTCTCAAGCCTCATCCCTCTAGATGATATTTCTGCCTTCTCACCCTCTTTCCAGATGTTTTTCCTTCCTTCTCACCTGTCCTCCCAGATGTCATTCCCTTATCTCACCCCTCCACCTAGAGCCCATTCCTTTGTTTTCACCCCTTCCTCCCTCTAGATGTCACTTTCCCCTTTCTTACTCTGTTTCTCCCCAGCTCTTCTCCATTCTCCCTAGCTCTCTTAGCTCTTCTCCCACTCTGCACTGGGACTGAGCACAGGCCAGTTACACACCCTCCCAATCTTCCTTCTCAGGCCCCGGCTGACAGCAGGAGAGCTATTTAATTGCACATCATCTTCTAGTATCATGAGGACAACCTCGTGGTATGGGCTGAGTGATCTTATGATTCTTATAGCAAGACTGGCCCTGCAGCAGCAACTGATGAGGTGTAATTTAAATGCTTCTCCTGTTTCCAGCCCATGGTAGGAGGAGTCAGAGGGGAGGAAGATCAAAGGACTGCAGCAGAACAGAACAGGACGACATTGTACTGCACCCCATAGCAATTTCGGATCTTATGCTCAAGGCTGCTTTACCTGTGGACCTTCTGTTTGGCAGGACAGAGCAACTTCCCCTTTTGACCATAGCCTTGCCTCCTCTAAAATGTTTCTGACAAAACCAAATGTAGAGAGATTTTTTTTAGACTTTGACTGATGTAAGTGTGAAGATCCTATAACACTGCACATCTTGTAACAACTAATTAAAAGCTACCCTGCCAGAAAAGCAGTGCCAAGGGTTGTTACAAGTGAAAAGTACCACCTGCTCTGATATGAAATCTTTGAGCTTTGAGAGAGACGGGCACAATTTTGACTGGCAGGAGTTTTAGGATTCCCTATAAGGAACTTCTAAGGGAGATCGTATAACTGAATGGAATATTCTCTGGAAACGTGATATTAAGGTTTGAGAGCTGTCAAGTTCCAGGAGTGAGATGTTTTGCCAGTTCTGGTTTTAAATGTGCATTGCAATGCAGTATGGTATTTATAGTCCCAGATTTTATCTATTGGAATCGATGCTGCTGGTCCCATAATGCATCATAATGAGATTGTTACAAATTCAAGATTGGCTTAAAATCTCACTCCTGGAACTGAGTAACTTGGCAACTCTGAGGTCTATTGACATTTGAATGTTAAACTACAACAGCCCCTGTGTGCACTAGAGAAATGTACAAATAAGAATACTCACTGTCTACGTTTGCATGTTTGGTGTCTCTTTATTTATTTATTTTTTTAAGTCCTTTCAAGTCAATGCCGATTCCTGGTGACCCAGTAGCCCCTGGGTTTTCCTGGCGAGATATAACAGAAGTAGATTGCCAGGCCTTTTCTTCAGAGGCAGTGAAGGGTAAAGTGGCTTCCCAAGGTCACAAGGAATGCCAGTGGGAATTGAACACAGATCTCTTGGGTAGTAGGCTGGTCCTCGAACCACTAGGTTACTCCTCCATAGGGAATCTGCTGCAGGCCTGCACGCTCATCAGTTTGCTGTGGATTCCCTGTCCAATAAGAGAGAAATGGCTGGGAGGCTTTGAATTCTTTTGCAATGCATTACTTTGATCAGATAAGTGCTCTGATTGTATCAGGAATTGATACAGCTCTGAAGCAGAATTTAGGGGCTTGTTTACAAAGCCACAGTAGTGGTTTCCGATCGTTATCAGAGCTGCAGTCCCATTGATTTCAATGTGGCCGCGGCTCCGATAATGATCGGAAACTGCTACCATGGCTTTGTAAACAAGCCCCTTAGTCATATTGATTCAAAACACGACTGTCGTAGTTGGCAACTGATGTTATTCCTGTGGCATTTGATATTATTTGTAGTGTCATGCTGAACTTTTAAAACACTATTTGATCACTTAAAAAGACAAAAAGGGACTTTCATGCTAAAAAGCAGCTGATTTGTAGTGGCTTTGAATGAATATATCCGACATATAATCCTAATTTTTGAATGAGTAGTTCTTTATAGAGGATTTAGTGTTGTCACTGATGGTGAGATATAGTCCTGTATGGATCCAGTTTAAATTTATTTAGCATTTGGACCGTGGATTTACCATGCAAGTGTAACTGGGGGTTTTCATGTCCTTTCTGCAAAGTCTTGTGTCACTTATACCGTCAGATCTTTCTTGGACCAAGCCATCCATGATCTGGAATCAAAGTTCTGGGACATGTGTCAGTTAAAGTGGATATATATATACGAGGGTCATTTTTAAAGTAAGAACCGATTGCGCATCGTGTCCGCGCGATCTGTCAAGTGACGTTCGTTCAAGGTCAGCCACTCTTGGCCAGTCTCTCACTACGCCGCCATTACGTTTCACGTCTCTGCCAGTGTTGGTTGTATGGTTATACTGCTTCGTTTGTCGCCATGTCAATCAGTAATCCCTCTGATTGTGAAGTGCGCTCGGTTATCCAGTTTTAATGCAAAACAAGTTCATCCAGCATTTTCGGCACCCATCTCGCACACATTTTTTTGTAGTGCAGTTTGTCAGTAACAATGTGATAAACTACTGATCTTGAAACTTGTGGAAATGTCTGATGCAGCTCGTCTATAGTGAAGCACCTGTTTTGGCGAATTTCCTCATCAACTTCTTGTGTCAGGTCTTCATTCATGACAGTAGGCCATCCAGATCGTTCTTCATCATGAACATTTGTCCTTCCTTCTTTAAACATCATTCAGTACACCTTCCCCATACACTTCAACAAGCTGCTGGTGAATTTCAGCTGGATGAACTTGTTTTGCATTTAAAAAACAGATAACCGAGCGCACTTCACAATCGGAGGGATTACTGATTGACATGGCGACAAACGAAGCAGTATAACCATACAACCAACACTGGCAGAGACGTGAAACGTAATGGTGGCGTAGTGAGAGACTAGCCAAGAGTGGCTGACCTTGAACGGACGTCACTTGACAGATCGCGCGGACACGATGCGCAATCGGTTCTCACTTTAAAAATGACCCTCGTGTATATATATATTTTTTGCTCATTAAAGACCTATTTGTTTCAGCAGCCCTTTAATGGATTGTGATTTTAAGTAGCCATTTAATTTTAATGGGCAGATGATTTGTTTTTATGTTTAATTTATTTTGTTCTTTAAGTATTTTTATTTATTTTTGTGTTTTATTCACTTTGGGCCCGGTATTCTTCTGGGACGGCTATGTGCTGCTGCGGTGCATAGCTATCGCCTCCGACCTTTAACCTCAGATATGCCGGGGTCATATGGGGCCCCGACATTGAATATCTGGGGTTGCCACTCAGCCCACAAGCCCGAAGAAGCTAACGGGACAGTGGTGATATTGAGCCACTGCCTGGTTATTTCCCATGGTTAAAGGTAGGCCAGATTTTGCTGCGCCTATCTTTTACCTATGGGCACTAACCAGGCAGCGGTTCAATATCGCCGCTGCCTGGTTAGCGACTGGTGTCATCTCTGGACCATCCCGGAATACTCATGACACGCCCCGATGCTAAGTGGTTAGCATCGGGTCGTGTAGCGGAGATCATCAGGGATATTCAGTGGCACTAACTGGGAGCTAGGGCAAATGCCTTTTTATTCACTGACATGTTTTTTTGAAGAAGGAAAACAATATTGGGGGAGTAAGAGGGCATTTTCCTCTTCTCTTGACAATTGTTAGTTTGCCGAAATGAACGTTTTTCAGAGTTTTGTTCATGCAATGGAACAGGTATATCCATAGACATCTCCACTGTGAATTGAGACAGACACCACCATTCTAAAATCAGGCACGCACATGTATCGTTTCTAGACCACCTTGGGCATGCCTCCACTACACCTCTATGATTGCATTGGACATATAGATCCCGATTCCATAACATGCACATCTGGGCTGTGGACACATCTGTATTATAAACGGGCCCTTTTTGGACCCAGTTTTGCATCCCCAGGTCTGGACATGCCTTCGGGTGTGGAATAGGGGAGGTAGATGTGTTTGGCGCGGCATGGGCAAAGCGCTATTCAGCTGCAATAGAATGAAGAAACATGTCCTCCATCAATATTATCGGATATATGTAAATGTTTTAGATGTCCTCGCACCCACCATATTCTTAAGACATAAATATCAATGAGAAATGACAGCTGCTGCAGCCTAGACCATATACCAGTCCCCTTCATGCCTTGAAAAGTGCTAGGTGAGCCCAGTTCACCCTAATATGGTATAACAAATATGAACATGTATGTCAGGACATACCTTGCATCAAATAGTACTTGGCATTAGAAAAATGACTCCAGTGATTCCTGTCTTGGCCATCTCTACAAACACGCTTTAAACTCCTAAAGATGCTCATAAACAGTCTGAAAGATGGTACACTCCTGATATAACTAAGCTAAAAAAAAGAACTAAAAAAATTTGAACAGAAAAGGAGATTGAAAAAAACCATAGAATGCAAAACACTATACATGTCTACCTTGCACGCATATAAAGAAGCCATAAACAACACAAAAAAGAACCACCATACAAAAATCCTCAACAGAGTCATCAATCGTCCAAGAGAACTTTTTGAAATTCTTAAAACATTAACCAAATCCCTTCAAAATGACCCATACAATGTATCCATTAACCCTCAAATCCTAGCCAACTTCTATGCAGACAAGCTAAAAAGAAAGAACCTAGTGGACACTTCTACCACAATGATACCCCCCGCAAACCCCAACGAATGGCACTCATTCCACCTCATAGACCTTAGACAACTCCTAGACACAATCACTAAAATTAATACAACTACCTCTCCCCGGGATCCTTGTCCTGCAGCATGGATCAAAGCAAAAAAACCCAAACTTACTCCATAGTGTACCTATTAAATTTAGTTAACCAATCCCTACACTAAGGAATTATGCCAAATGAACTCAAACTTACCACAATTTGACCCATCCTAAAAAATAAAATTCTCAGTAAAGATGATCCAACATTCTATAGACCCATTTCCAGTATCTCATTTATATCTAAAGTCATTGAAAAAGTGGTCCAACTCCAACTCACACTCCGCAGAAGACCAGAGGGCATACAACCTTCACTTGACAAAGCACCGTGAAGCAATAACAGGGAAAATGAGACAATTCCACACGGACACCCTTAAACGGTCACTAAACAAACCACACGACCTGTTTAGTCTTATCAAGAACCTAACAAAGGAACCAGCCCTTGACCAACCAAGTGAGATCCAGCCTCAAGAATTCGCAGACTACCTGCAATCAAAACTATGCCAGACCAATAGATCCGCAGCACCCACCACCGTACACAAGCCCACCTATCTAAAACCCCTGACCATCTTCTCCACTCCAGCCAAGAAATACATTGAAGACACCATCGCTGTGATCAATACCACCATGGCACAAACCGACCCCTGCCCTGCCTTCTGGATAAAAGAGCTACGCTGCGATTTTAGCCCGTTCATAGCCAGGCTCATGGACATATCCTTCACAACAGGCTCATTCCCCCAATGCCTCAAAGATACGTCCATCAGGCCTCTGTTGAAAAACCGTAAGCTTGACCCCCAGAAGGTGGATTTGTACAGACCTATATCTAGTATACCACTACTGGCCAAGATAATTGAGAAAGAAGTCCAAAAACAAATACAAGACCACATTGAATTCGCCTCTCCGCTGGACCCCTGCCAACATGGATTTAGGGAGTCCCATGGTGTGGAAACACTCCTCACCACCCTCTACAACAACATAATTGCTGGAATCAACAACATTCGCCAAGGGTTTGTCCTCATCTTCATGGACATAGCCGCTGCTTTCGATTCAGTAAGCCACGAACCTCTTCTGGGACGTCTCAAGGAGAAGGGTATTTGTGACACAGCACTCGAATGGTGCAAGTCATACCTATGTGATAGATGGCAGCACGTACAATCCGGAGACTCATCATCAGAACCTTTCCACCAGAGGAAGGGCATTCCGCAAGGATCCTCCCTCGCCGCCCTGATATTCAATATATACATGCAGCCTATTAGACACCAGGTCCAGAAGAGTAAGCAACCAGAATACCCTCACAGTCCCAACATCCTTCCATAAATAGACAACAAGCAACAGGGCATTCACATATGTAGCCCCCACCCAATGGAACACCCTCCCTGAAGCTTTGAGAGCAATAAAAGACCTACAAACATTCAGAAAGGAACTAAAACATTCCTTTTCATTGAACATTACAGTAGTCCCAATCCCAACAGCAATCCAAATTCAACAATCACCCCTGTACCACAAGCCCCCATAACTCTCCCACCCCCCCAAATCAAATACCTTCTACAACACAGTCCCCATATCTCTCCCCTCCCCTAAATCAAACATCTTCCTACCCTTATTCAATATTACAATATATCACGTTCCATCCTGCAAACCATTGTATATATGTTAGTTATCATGTACACCCATTATGTCTCGGAATGTTGTTCACATTTTCAAAGTTGTAATGTAAACAGTTAATGATTTTAAACCGCCCCTGATCTCAGGAAGGGGCGGTATAGAAAAACGTCTCAAATAAATAAATAAATATGGTCCCTTACCAAGTGTACCAAACCTGAAACTGATATAGCAGTTCCCCAAAGGATACATAATATTGCTGAGCAGCAAATGTATGCCCTGTTCATGCCTATGGCCTATAAGTTCACTCATTCTGCTGCTCCACACTACCTTTCTCTTTTTATCTCTCCCAACACTTCTTTCTGAAATCTCCGCTCTTCTTTCAGATCGCTTTTATCTGTGCCCTTCTCTTCTACTGCCAACTCTAGATTTCACTCCATTCACCTTGCTGCTCCTTATGCCTGGAACAAACTACCTGAGTCTGTACGTCAGTCTACTTCTCTGGCCCTTCTCAATCTAGGCTGAGTGCTCACTTCTTCGTTGCCGCTTTTGGTTCTGATCTGCCTAATCTCCCTTTTGTTTTCTTACCATTCCCCCTAAATGTATCCTGTCCACAGCTGCTGTGTTACATAGAAACATAATGACAGAAAAAGACCACATGGCCTATCTAGTCTGTCCTTCCATATCAACAACTACAACAGTCCCCTTTTTACCTTTAGAGATCCTCTGTGTTGGTCCCATGCTTTTTTGAATTCAGTTACTGTCCTCATCTCTACCACCTCCACTGGGAGACTATTCCATGGATCCACTACTCTTTCCGTAAAGAAATATTTCCGCATATCACTCCTGAATCTATCTCCCTTCACCCTCATCCCATGTCCCCTCATAGCAGAACTTGCTTTCAATTGAAAGAGGCTCTCTCCCTGAACATTTATGCCATGGAGGTATTTAAACATCTCAATCATATCACCTCTATCCCGCCTTTCCTCTAAGGTGTACATATTAAGATCCTTAAGTCTGTCCTCATATGCTTTATAATGAAGCCCACTAATCATTTTAGTGTTGTCTGTCTTGACTAGATTGTAAGCTTTGCTGAGCAGGGACCATCACTTATGTGTGTCTCAGCAGTGCTGTGTACACCTCTGAATAAGTGCACTATTGAATGCTCTTATTCAGAGGACAGGGATATGACAGGGATATGTTTTGACATTTAGGGTCTATTCTGTAACACGAATAGTGGGGATAGATGTCCTGTTGGGATTTATTTATTTATTTATTTATTTATTTAATTGGATTTTTATACCGCCTTATCATACAATCAAAGCGGTTTAACAAAAGAGAAAATTAGTAATAGTGAAAAAATCTGTGATAATATATACATAGTTTGTAAATATATGATTAAATGTCTTGGGAAAAGGTGCACTATATATATTGTGAGCTATACTATAAAGTGAGCTATTGTACAATGTATATATAAATAATTGCTTTCTTAAAAATTAATTAGTTGATTGCATGACCGTAGTGCTCCGTAAACAAAACTGTTTTCAGTTGTTTTCTAAAGTCTTTGATGTCCTGAGCTGCTCTCAGATCATTAGGTAGGGAGTTCCAGATGGAAGTCGCAGCAAACGAGAAAGCTCTCTCAGAGGTCTCCTTGCGTGTTTTTCTGATGTCATTTGAGGAGCTGATTCTATTTTCAGATACACTTCTCCTAGGTCTGTTGCTAATATCTGACCGGATAAGATACGTCAGACTTTTTGCAGAACATTGTTGCTTTATCTTGAAAATATAAATTACTGTTTTGTATTTAATACGAGATGATATTGGTAACCAATGAAGCTCCTTTAAGATAGGAGTTATATGCTCTTTACTTGATAGACCAAAAATTATACGAGCAGCGGTGTTTTGCGCTAACTGTAAAGGCTTCAGTGA
Organism: Ichthyophis bannanicus; assembly: GCA_033557465.1. Classification (NCBI taxonomy): domain Eukaryota; kingdom Metazoa; phylum Chordata; class Amphibia; order Gymnophiona; family Ichthyophiidae; genus Ichthyophis; species Ichthyophis bannanicus. The sequence continues at coordinate 120,792,125 of CM066050.1, read as the reverse complement.
CTGCTTAGCTAGACCCAGATATATTGGATTGCAGAAGTCAAGTAATGGTGTAATTAGAGCATGACAAACATACGGTCCAGATACGGGCAGGCTTTCAGGTCCTCCCTGAATTGCAGATGAGCACACCAGATTCTCCTGTGCACTACATACTTGCACACGCACACTCGCACGCACACACACACTCGCACACACACACTCGCACACACACACTCGCACACACACGCGCACACACACATGCACACACGTGCGCACACACACACACACTCTCTTAGTTTCAGTCACAAAAACATAATTCTGCCAACAAGATGCCCTGAACCTATACATAACAGTGAGGACATAACATAAGAGCATGGACCGAAAATATGATCTCTGTTTCTCACCCAAACAGGAAACCTTTTCCTACTCACACCCATACTATCCCTACATCAGCAGTCCCATTATGCAGAACATGGGAATTGTTAGGGTCCCATCTCTGCTATTCATCCACCTTTCCCATCCCCGCCTAGCCTCCTTGTATGAACAAGGAGTTTGTACAGGGAGGCTAGACGGAGATGGGAAAGGGGCGGTGTGGAGGAGGAGTTAGGATGGGCAGTGGGCGGTCCACAGCCCTGGACATACAGGGCCGATTCTGATGTCGGCCCTGTACGTCCAGGGCCAGCAGACTGAACAGGGAACTTATTCCACCTCTAAAGTGGAATAAGTTCCCCTAGATGGCAGGCCTGGGGAGTGGAAAAAGTAGGAAGGGGTGCAGGAGATTCCCTGCAGCCCGACCCTGGTCTTGGGAGGACAGATCGAGAGTTGTGCTGCGGGGAATGAAAATAGTCATTGGCGTCCGGGGATCATGGCTCCTGAATGGAGCTGCAATATCATGGCAACTGGAAGCCATGGTGCTGTGGCTCCATTCAGGAGCTGGACTGAGTTAGCCAGGCAGGAGCCTGTATGTACAGGCCAACTGGAATTGGGTCCGGGCCTGCACGTACAGGCTTACATGTGATTCTGATCCCACGGGGGCTAGATGTGCCCTGCAGGATCAGAATCACATCTACCACTGTGTGTCAGGTTCTGACCGGATGCACAATGGCCCTGGACATATTCATTAGAATAGGCTCCTTAGCTATAGAGAACCTTCTCTGGTTTTGTCTGCCTGATCACACTGGCACCTGGTGATGCTGTGGTCATCCATACGGTCCAGATACGGGCAGGCTTTCAGGTCCTCCCTGAATTGCAGATGAGCACACCAGATTCTCCTGTGCACTACATACTTGCACACGCACACTCGCACGCACACACACACTCGCACACACACACTCGCACACACACGCGCACACACACATGCACACATGTGCGCACACACACACACACTCTCTTAGTTTCAGTCACAAAAACATAATTCTGCCAACAAGATGCCCTGAACCTATACATAACAGTGAGGACATAACATAAGAGCATGGACCGAAAATATGATCTCTGTTTCTCACCCAAACAGGAAACCTTTTCCTACTCACACCCATACTATCCCTACATCAGCAGTCCCATTATGCAGAACATGGGAATTGTTAGGGTCCCCTAGATTGGCTCCTTTAGCACAAACAGCACATTTCAGCATAGCCATAATACACACTATTGCTCTTCTTAATATTTCTGTATGGGTGTTTATTAATGTTTCTGTACCTTACAACATTCCCTCACCTCTGCTCGCTGTACCTTAAAACTGCATCTTGTGTTTCTCCAGACTGCAGTCACACCAGTTCAAAACATACTTGTCACAGCCATTCAATATGGGCCACATTGCAAAGAAGAGCAGAATTTTTTCTATGTCCTGGCCTTATTCCACATTTCAGCAGGAATAACATGGATGTTTCCCGGAAACACTTAATACGTACACGGGTCTTTCCTGTATACGCTTTATATATCGCTGCAGCTGACCACACCCCCTTTCCACACCTTCTGGGAATGTTCTGAGATCCCTGTGCTAGCGCCATGTATGTGCACATCCCCGCCGCACGTACAAATCCTTATTCGTGTTCTGCAATTATCTCCATACTGTATAAACTTGGGGTGTTCTAAAATGGCCCCCGTAGTAAATAGGCCCAGTTGAGAATAATGGGACTTGTTTTATTTTGGGACTGATTTTTTAAGGGACCTACATAAATATACATCCCAATTATGCATGTAAGTCCCTATTTTTTAAGGGCTTATGTATATGAATAGGCAGTTAAAGATCACTATTCTGTAAGCAGGCAGGTAAGTACTATCATATGTACTTCCATTGTGGTCATGCTCAGAGGCAGAGCTTGGGCAGAACATAGGTACAGCACAAATTAACATGCATAAGTTATAAAATATTAGGGGTGTGCAGTGATCTCTGGATATTCAATGCTGGGGCCGCATATGACCCTAGTATTAAATATTTGGGGTTAAAGGTCGGTGGGCAGGGCTATACACTGTTGCGGTGCAAAGACTGCCCAGATGAATATTGGGCCCTAATAATATACATTAACAGAGCTAGCAAACACTAACACACTTAAGTCAATGTAGTGCTAAGTTTGTACCTGAGGCAATGAGGGATAAAACTCACAGGAAGTATCAGTGGGATTTGAACTCTGGTTTCCCTAGTTCTTAACCTACTGCTGTACTCTGATGGTTACAGCTAGTTACTTATATGTGTTACACCATGTAAAGCCATTATAGGGTATTTTACTGCAGATCCAATTTTGTGCAGTTGGACCTGTAAACCCTGCTAATCTGTGAGTCCTCAACAGTGGCTGTTCATAGCTATTTGGCAGTCTGGGAACACATCTTAAAGGAGATAACACTGTCCTTGCAGGCTTAACTCGCTGGGAATTTTAGGGTCCCAACATGGGACCAGTAAAACTGAGAGAGCTTTGGTACTTTACATCCACTCATTCCAACCTTCATTTGCTTCAATAACTCAGTCCAGGCCAGAATTTGGTTGTTCTGAACCAAGAGTTTACTGAAAATGTTGAGAGATCATTAACAAAAACAGTATAACAGTGCAGAAACCCCCCTCCCCCCAAAACAACACGGTTACAGTCATTCAGAGTTTATTGGAGTCTCCCCCCTTCTGTCTTCACTATTTCCTTTCATCTTAACTCCTTTCCCCAGAGTATGTTAAGAGCTGGATGTGTTGCAGACCTTGCACACCTTCAGGTCTTTGTTCTGTCTTGTTCCAGGTCAGGGCTCCCTGCTGCTCCTTCTGTTTCCAAGGCTCCTTCTCTCCTGTTCTCTCCTTTACTCCTTAAGTTGTAGTGCAGAGGCCTAAGCTGCCCTTCTCACTGCTAAGGTAGGTTGGTTGGTTGGTTCTCTGGTTGGATTAACCAAGAACTTCTCTTGCTTCCTTATGGTACATCACTGTGGAACCAGAGGCACCTATCTCTATTCTATCTATTTAGCATTTATATAGCGCTGCAAACATACGAAGCGCTTTACAGACATGTAGGAGAGACAGTCCCTGCTCAACAAAGCTCACAATCTAATCAAGACAAATAACAAAATACAAAATACAATAAGCAAGACAGAGTATAAAAATAATAAGGGATAAATCAAGATAGGGCAAAAAGCAAAAACACAAACAGCAATTAAAACTAGTCAAAGCAGGACAGAGGAGTCAAGAAGAGAAAGCAGAAGTGAAAAGGTGGGTTTTCAACCTGGACTTGAAGAGGGCCAAGGAGGGAGCCCGATGCACAGACACAGGTAGATTGTTCCAGGCGAAGGGTGCAGCCAGGTGAAAGGAGCGAAGTCTGGAATTAGCAGTACGAGTGAAGGGCATAGATAGACGAAGAGTGTTAGAAGAGCGAAGAACACGAGAGGGGGTGTAAGGAGAGATAAGAGATGACAGGTAAAGGGGGGCTGAGGAGTGAATACATAGGTCAGAAGAAGGAGTTTGAATTGGATACAGAAACGGATAGGAAGCCAGTGAAGTGACTCGAGAAGAGGAGTGATGTGGGAAAAGTGAGGCTGGCGGAAAATTAGACGAGCAGCAGAATGTTGAATAGATTGAAGGGGAAAGAGGTAGCATGTAGGGAGGCCAGCAAGGAGAAGGTTGCAATAGGCAAGGCGGGAGGTGATTAAGGAGTGGACAATTGTTTTAGTAGTGTCGTCAGAAAGGAATGGGCGAATTTTGCTGATGTTGTGGAGAAAGAAACGGCAAGTCTTAGCAACGAGTTGGATGTGTGTGGAGAAGGAGAGAGAGGAGTCAAAGATAACACTCAGATTACGGGCAGAAGAGACAGGAAGGATAACAGAGTTGTCCACAGAAACAGAGAAAGGGGAAAGAGGAGGGGAGGCATTGGGGGAAAGATAAAGAGTTCAGTCTTGGCCATGTTCAATTTCAAGCGGCGGTGAGACATCCAAGTAGCAATGTCAGAAAGGCAAACAGAGATCTTAGCCTGGACTACTGGAGAGATATCAGGCGTAGAGAGGTAGATCTGAGAGTCATCAGCATAGAGATGGTAATGAAAGCCATGGGAAGAGATAAGGGCACCAAAGGATTGGGTATAGAGAGAGAAAAGGAGCGGACCCAAGACAGAACCCTGGGAAACACCAACTGGGAGCGGGGTGGCAGAGGAAGAGGAGCCACCAGAACACACACTGAAAGAGCAATGGGAGAGGTAGGAGGAGAACCAAGATAGTACAGAGCCCTTAAAACCAAGTAAGGACAAGGTGATAGGAAGAAGGTTGTGATCAACTGTGTCAAAAGCAGCAGAGAGATGCAGAAGGATGAGGATAGAATAGAGGTCGTTGGATTTTGTCAGGAATAAGTCATTCAAGACTTTGGTAAGAGCCATTTCAGTGGAATGAAGGGAACGGAAGCCAGACTGTAAGGGATCAAGGAGGGCATGAAAGGAGAGGGGAAATCAAGACAGCAATGGAGGACTGCATGCTCAAGTAGTTTAGAGATGAAAGGAAGGAGAGAGATAGGTTGATAGAAGGACAGATGGGATCTAGTGAGGGTTTCTTAAGCTGAGGTGTGACCACAGCATGCTTGAAGTCAGTAGGGAAGGTTGCGGTGGAGAGAGATAGGTTGAGACTATGAGAGATTGAAGGGACAATAGTGGAGGAGATGGGGCGTAGGAGAAGGGTAGGGATGGGGTCAGAGGAGCAGGTGGTGGGTTTGGAGGAAGAAAGAAGGAGTGTTGTTTCTTCATCAGAGACCACAGGGAAGGAAGAGAGGGTAGCAGAAATAAGGGGGGGGGAGATATGGGAGAGAGGAGGGGTAATAGGGGTAATGGGGATTTGGAGGGTGATCTGATGGATTTTATCATGGAAGTAGTCAGCCAAGGTTTGTGCAGGAAGGGAGGGAGGAATTGGAGGTGGAGGCACATTGAGGAGAGAACCGAGAGTGCTAAAGAGACGACGAGGATGAGAGGCAAGAGAGTTAGTCAGGTGGGAGAAGTAGACTTGTTTGGCAAGTTCTATGGCTGATTGGAAAGAGAAAAGCATGAATTTAAAGTGAAGAAGGTCAGCACAGGAGCGGGATTTGAGCCAAACACGCTCGTCAGAGTGGGCAGAAGAGCGCATATAGTGGAGAGTGGGAGTGAGCCAGGGCTGGGGTGAGGAACGCCTTACAGGACGTAGGGTGAGGGGAGCAAGAGCATCAAGAGCAGAGGAGAGAGCAGCATTATAGGAGGTCACAACTTCATCAACAGAATTGTATAACAGAGTGGAGGAAAGGGGAGAAGAAATAGTGGAAGAAAGATCTAAGGGATCGATAGCAAGAAAGTTACGAAAAAGGTTAGTGGAAACAGGATGAGGCTGAGGTGGGGGATGATGAATAGTAAGAGTTAAGAGGTGGTGGTCAGATAAGGGAAAGACAGAGTTGCAGAAATTAGAGGGTAGGCAGTTAGAGAAGAATATCAGGTCAAGGCAGTGGCCAAGTTGGTGAGTGGGGGTGGTGGAGCAGAGTTGAATATATCGAGCGAGGAGGTAATGGAGAGGAGTTTTAAAGTATGGGAATCAGAGGGATTGTCGACATGAATGTTAAAATCACCGAGAATAAGAGTGGAGGAAGAGGGATCGAAAAAGACAGCCAGGAGTCAAAGTCAGAAAGAAAAGTGGAAACAGACATGTCAGGAGACCGATAGACAACAGCTACCCGGAGGGGAAGAGGAGCGAAAAGGCGGATGGAATGGACCTCAAAAGAAAGACAGGAGTGAGATTGAGGAAGGATGAGGGGTTGCAATTGACAAGAGGGAGAGAGTAAAAGCCCGACACCACCGCCACACCTGCTGCTCTGGTCAAGTGGCTATGCCAGAAAAAGACTTGAAAGATTGTCTCTAACTGAAGTCTCCTCCCATCATTACCTCAATGGTCAGGAGAGCCCTCCTATATTCTGGAAACACACTGGGTGGCATAAAGAGGTCTCAGTGTAATATTTAGTAGAGCCACTGCTCAAATAAGGCAGAACCTGAGATGTCTATAGACCTAGATACTAATAACATCAGCAACTCTAGCTATTCATATTTACTACAAAACTTAGCACAGCTAGCAAAACCACTAACTGTGAGAACATAAATTGTATGTAGCTATTTGGAATTTGGATCACACTTTTTCATTATGTAAGGGGTCCATCAGACTCTGCACACCTCCAAGGGCCGATAGGCCATTTATTTTTCACAGATCTTTCTTTTCTCTCAGCATATGCACACTCTTTTCCAAGGGGGTTTGTTCTTTCTGGGGTGAAGGGATTTGAAGGCGCAAGTGTAGATTCCTCACCCCATCATAAAGGCTTAGAGACTGTTATTAGGTACTCAAACTAATTTTACTGCTCATTTATGCAAAACATGAATTGTTTAGAAGGAATTGTAATTTCTAGAGATTGCACAGCGTTAGGTAAGTAATACTCAGTACATATTTCATCTCCTGTATCTCCGTATATGACCCCTGTTTATGGGTATTGAATTGTTAAAACTGAATTATGTATTTTTGCTTGGATAGGTTGGGGATGCGTCAGAGAATTTCATTTTTATTTTTATTTCCTATGATTATTTTATACATTGTTTTATGGATTGTATTTTGATGCGAATAATAGGCTGTTGTAAATTATTATTAAAGTTTTGTGGATATACAATTTAAAAATACATATAAATACGACTAGCTGAGGTGAACAATTATGTTTCATGTAAGCTGCAGGAGTCATAAAGGGTTTCTGAAAAATGGTCAGTGGCCTTCATCATAAGGGGATAGACTTAAAGATCTCCATATGTATAGTTTAGAGGAAAACTGGAAGGGGGTAACCATTCCCTCTCAGAGGACCAAGAACCTACAAGAAACCTGCCATAGGGCATTCTCAATGTACAATCCAACTTTATGGAACTCACTGCCGGCAGAGCTCCATGCAATAAAAGATACTTTGGATTTCAGAAAGAAATTGAAGACACTACTTTTCTTAGAACAATTTGGACAAACATCCTAGTGGGCGAGGCACTACATGCTGAAAGACTCTTAGGGGCTTGTTTACAAAGCTGCGGTAGCGGTTCGCGATCGTTATCGGAGCCGCGACCCCATTGATTTCAATGGGGCCGTGGCTCCAGTAATGACCGCGAACCGCTACTGCGGCTTTGTAAACAAGCCCCTTAGACGGATAAGCACCAAGTTACAGTTCCCCACCCTACTGCTGGCCCAAATCTCCTTTTCTCAGAGTGAATCAGCCACTTTGAAATTATAAGAGTCTTTAACAATGTAACATAGTTCCAAGAGACAGTTCAATGAAATATAGTTACTCACATCTAAACAATGTATCATAGTTTGAACTATCTATTATATTAACTTGTTCAATATATTTTAATAATATGTTAGCCATTCTGTTTCATGTAAAATGTTGAGTTAATTGTAAATCACTTTGATAATTCTGAAAGGTGGTATAAAAGGATCATTAAATAAAATAAACAAACCCTGGTACTGACTGGGTCAGTATCACGGCAAGACATGCTAGGGAGATAAAGTTTCTAGATGAAATAAATGACTGCTTCTTAGGGAAGCTGGTTCATGAACCGACCAGAGGGGAAGCCATTTTGGACCTAGTCCTTGGTGGAACATCAGATCTGGTGCAAGAGATAAGGGTGTTGGGACCTTTTGGCAAAAGTGATCATAGCATGATCATGTTTGATTTAATTAATGGAGGAGGGATGGTAAGGAAATCCACAGTACTGCCTTTTAACTTTTGAAAGGGGAGACTATGATAAAATGAGGAAAATAGTTAAGAAAAACCTAAAAGGAGCAGTTGCAAAGGTTAAAGACTTGCATCAAGCTTGGGTGTTGTTTATAAATACTATCTTGGAAGCCTAGACCAGCTGTATTCCATGCTTTAAGAAAAGTGGAAGGAAGTCCAAAAAACTGCCAACATGGTTTAAAGGTGAAGTCAGAAAGGCTGTTGTTGCCAAAAAAGCATCTTTCAGGAAATGGAAAAAAAGAGCCAGATGACGAAAACTGGAAACAGCACAAGCACTGGCAAGTTAGATGCAAGGCATTGATAAGGCAGGCAAAGATAGAATTTGAGATGAAGCTTGCTGTGGAAGAAAAACGCATAATAAAGACTTTTTCAAGTACATTCATAGCAAAAAAAACTGTGAGAGAATCAGTTGGACCATTAGATAATAGAGGGGTAAAAGGGGCATTAAGAGGGGACAAGGCCATTGCAGAGAGACTGAATGAATTCTCTGCTTCGGTCTTTACTGAGGAAGATGTAGGGATGTTACCCATGACTGAAGTGTTATTTAAAGGTGATAGTGTGGAAGAATTGAAAGAAATATAGATACACCGGGAAGATGTATTACAACTATTTGATAAACTGAAGAGTAGCAAATCACCTGGACCGGTGGTATATATCCAAGGGTGTTGAAAGAACTGAAATATGAGATTGCAGACCTGCTATTCATAATCTGTGAACTATCATTAAAATCATCTGTAATACCTGAAGATTCGAGGATGGCCAATGTAACACCAATTTTTAAAAAGGATTTGAGGGTTGATCCAGGAAACTACAGACCAGTGAGCCTTACATCAGTACTGGGAAAAATGGTAGAAACCATCATAAAGAACAAAATTACTGAACATGTAGTTAGTCATGGCTTAATAGGAGACATCCAATATGGCTTTAGACAAGGAAGATCTTGTCTTACTAATCTGTTATGTTTTTTTGAAGGTGTGAATAAACAGGTAGATAAAGGTGTGTCGGTTGATATAGAGCAGGGGTGGGCAATTCCAGTCCTGGAGGGCCGCAGACCAGTCAGGTTTTCATGATGTCCCTAATTAATATTCATGGACCTATTTCCATACAATGGAAGGCAGTGGATGCAAATAGATCTCATGAATATTCATTAGGGACATCATGAAAACCTGACTGGTCTGCAGCCCTCCAGGACCGGAATTGCCCACCCCTGATATAGAGTATCTAGACTTTCAGAAAGTCTTTGACAAGGTCCCTCATCAGAGACTTTTGGAAAAACTCAAAAGTCATGGGATAGCAGGCAGTGTACTATTGTGGATCAGGAACTGGTTAAAAGATAGAAAGCAGAGGGTAGGGCTAAATGGCCAATTTTCCCAATGGAAAAAAGTGAATAGTGAAGTACCCCAGGGATCTGTGCTGGGTCCGCTGCTTTTTAACATATTCATAAATGACCTGAAAATGGGAATAACGATTGAGGTTATCAAATTTGCAGATGACGCAAAACTATTTAAAGTTGTTAAAACCCGTGGGGATTGTGGAAAATTGCAAGAGGATCTTGATAAATTGGAAGACTGGGCATCCAAATGGCAGATTAAATTTAATGTAGACAAGTGCAAGGTTATGCACCTAGGAAAGAACAACCCAAACTATGGTTACACGATGAAAGGTTCCACATTGGGAACCACCACCCTGGAAAAATATTTAGGCGTTATCGTGGATAACGTTAAAACTCTCCACCCAGTGTGCAATGGCAGCCAAGAGAGCAAACAGAATGCTAGGTATCATAAGAAAAGGAATGGAAAATAAAACAAAGGATATTATAATGCTTCTGTATCGTTCCATGGTGCGATTGCACCTTGAATATTGTGTGCAGTTCTGGTTGTTGTATCTTAAAAAGGATATAGCATATAGGATTAGAAAAGGTAAAGAGAAAAGCCACCAAAACGGTAAAGGGGATGGAAGGATACCCTTATGAAGAGAGGCTAAAAACGTTAGGGTTCTTCAACCTGGAAAAGAGACTCTGAGGGGGAGATATGATAGAGGTCTATAAATTAATGGAGTGGAACGGGTAAACGTAGATCGATTGTTTACATCATCAGAATATAGAAAGACTAGGGGACATGCAATGAAGCTACAGGGTAACCTATTTAAGGCTAAGAGAAAATATTTTTTCACTCAACGTGTAATCAAACTCTGGAATTTGTTACCCGAAGATGTAGTAAAAGCTGTTAGTGTAGCTAGGTTTAAAAAAGGTTTGGACAAGTTCCTGGAGGAAAGGTCCATAAACCATTGGGACCTGGAATATCACTGACCCAGTACAAGCATTGTGGAACCTGTGTCTTTTGTGGAAACTGCTAGGTACTTATGACCTAGATTTGCCACTGTTGGAAACAGGATACTGGGCTTGTTGGACCTTAGTCTGACCCAATATGGCATATCTTATGTTCTTATTGTTGCATCCTCTGGGACCAACCCCCTTCAGCACTGGGTTCTAGATCGAAATGCAGTGTGATGCCTGGGAAGGGGAGCAGCAGAGGAGTTGGGTCCCCTCTCAGTTCATCAAGATTCTTGCTAGTTTCACGGCATTTGTCTGTGGCCACAGCCAAGAAGGTGAAGCATAGTTGGTAGAAGGAATTGTCCCTACTGATGCAGTCCCTCAATTGTGGCATTTTATGAAATTTCCTAGGTTTAGTGTTTCTGCTGAGTCCGTTTTTAGCATTCACCTGCTAACTGCCACATGCATATACACTTAACCACTTCAGACTAGTTTTGTGTAAATAATAGGACCATCGTGTATAGTATTCAGCATGCATACTAAGTGCAAAGACTACTTGGAAACTGCACTAAGAGCAGTAACATCATCATCTAAAAGGTGGACCAAGCCACTCTTCCCAGTCTATGGATGTTTTAGATGTTTCTGTTTTATCTTCTTTGGTAATGTATTACAGCTCTCTTATGCTTTTTAATGTATTATATTTTTTATGGTTCTGTAGTTCTCATGTTTGTATTATGATTATTCATATTTTAATTTTATGTCCATGTTTGTCTTCATACCCCTAATGAAGGCCTAGGACCGAAACTGGTTAAGTTGGGTCTTCAATAAAGTTTATTTTGGACTACTCCTGTGTTGGCCGTGGTTTTTGTCCTCCGCTACTCTGTGACTTTTTTGCGGAAGACAATCTTCTCTCTTCTTTTTGGTATAAAACGACCTAACCAAAAACAGATGAGAATAGCCTTTTATGTAACATAGTTCTTGTTCATACCAATTGTTAATGTTCTTTTTTTCTCAGTAACCCTAGAGTTCAAGTAAACTCATGGTTCAGAACACAGTTTCTGGCCTGGACTCATTTATTTGAGAAAATAGTATGGAAGAGTGTCATGTACCAAGGGCCTCTCAGCTTTTGTCAGTCCCCATTCAGAGAACCCTGATATTTTAAATCCATGAATTGCAGTTAAAAGCTCATAGGATTAGTGTGCTTCCTTGTCTGCTAAGCAGTTGGTGAAGTAACTTTTAGGATCACAACGAAAGGGGGTTACATACGAAGCTTTAATTAGGACTCCTAAGCCACTCCTTTGGAGGTATCCCAAGTGCTCACTGTTATCAGAACTATTATACCTAGCAGGTGTATATTCTTAGATTAGAAGCAATCATTTTATATAACTTAAATTAGTAGCAGTTATTTTACTTTTTGATCTGAATTTCCTAATAATTTTCCTGATCTGCCACTTTATATTTGAACTACATAATCTAACATAATAACATAGTATATGATGCAGATAACCAGTATGGTCCACCAGTCTGCCCAGTCAGGTGGCCAGAGCGGCTGCAACTGCAGCTCTGTGCAGGCCACCCCCCCTCCATGCCTGCACCCAGGGCAGTACCTGCCTCTCAGTACAGGTCAGCCCCCTCCATTTACCGAAGTATAAAAGATATTCAAGTTTGCTTTGATTTCATCCTCTTGCTATAAAGGGATCCACGGTGTCTGTCCCATACCTTTTTGAATTCTGTCACTGTATTTGCCCCACCACCTCCATCACGAGGGCATTCTAAGTATCCACCACCCTTTCAGTGAAAAAGTATTTCCTGATGTTGGTTTTAAATTTACTGCCTTGCAGCTTCATTGTATGCCCTCTAGTTTTACATCTTCCCCTTCTTTGAAAAAGGTTTGTTTGTTCATTGATACAAACTTTTAAATACTTAAAGGGTATCATAATCTCCCTGTTCCTCCTCTACTCTAGGGTATACATATTTTGGTCTTTAAGTCTCTTTTCATATGTCTTCTGGCGCAGGCACCAAATCATTTTGGTCACCTTCCTGTGAACTGTTTCAAGTTTTTTTATAGCCTTTGTGAGATATGGTCTCCAAAATTGAATACAATACTCCAAGTGAGGCCTCACTAATGACTTCTATAGGGGCATTAATGCCTCCTCCTTTCTGCTGGTTATTCTCTGTACAACACTAATAACAGGGGTATTTTTCTAGAGTGTGCAAAATGCTTCAAAAATGTATATTACACTCCAAATATATCACCAGTCTTGTTTAAGATATTTTAAATTCACTCCAAATTGGTGCTAAAGCAAATGTCAATGCACTTTTAAATCTAAACACACAGGTCTCAGATCAAAGGGAAAAATGTGGCCAACAATGACCAACAATACTCCCAAGATAACATCAACGACCTGATTTATATGAACATAGTGCATGAATCACTTGTTTTCTGCCCTCGTGAAGATAATATTAAACTACTTTTCTCAATCCAAAATATAAAATCAAACAATAGTAGGTAAATCAGAATGGCTTAAGCTGTTGTATAATGCAAGCCCGCAGCTCTCACAAAAATAACTTCAAATGTTATTGTAGCGCCAACTTGCTTATAACCCAACGCAGTACATAGACACTGCCATCGCGTTTCTCCTTTCGGTTCTTCAGGGGTAACGATTCTCTAGCCAAACTCCCACGTTAACAGCTCTTTTCTGAAACATACTGTAAAAAGACAAACATATAAACATTTCCCAACCAAGACTACTACACCCATGTTAACAAACCTTCTTACTAAATAATACAATCTTACTTACAGAATGCTGCCCGCGTTTACAATCTCTTACTTCCTTTCTTTTTTTGCAATCGAGCATAACTGGTGAAGAACGCCGCGCATGCGGAATGGCTCCCTTACCTGCCTTTTAAACACAACCGTTCACTCTTAAGGGTTCCTCTCTAAATTATTTTTACTTTTCTAATTTGTTTTTCCATTCTCTACTCTCACTCAACTAGGCATTAGTGAACTAATATATCACGCTATGCGTTCCTCCAGTCACATCTAAGATCTACTATTTTCTAACTTAAAACTCCAGCACTGCTCTAACAAAGATAACCTATGTTCTTATGGTATTCCCGCCGGCCCATATCTGCTTGCTAAATTTAATAACCAAAACCTCCCACTCTTAAGGGGTCCGCTCAGAAAACAATCTCCTAGTTCAACACTACTTGCATTCTCCCATTGAAACTTGCAGTGAGCCACTTTATTCACTCATATAGCATCAAAACCAATCTGGTACCAGTTATGTTACTATCATTACTAAAGAATGATAACCAAATCATGACATACAGGCATGCCACTCAATACGTTCATTCAATCCCGCGGGAGTCACTGAGTCTAGCTCAAAAATCCATCGCTGCTCTTGTATGGAAAGCCATTGTTCTCGAGTTTTTCCACGCCGGCCCAATCGAACGTGCTCAATACAAAAACATCTCATGTCTGTGAATGAATGTCCTACTGCCAAAAAATGGTTTACCATAGGGGCTTCCTTCACTCTGTTTTTTAACCGGCTTTTATGTTCAAGCATACGGGTTCTAAATTTCCTGACGGTTTTGCCCACATAAACCAGCTGGCAGGGACATAATACTATATAAACTACATGCGTAGATTCACAATCTAGATGGCAATTTAACTTATGAGTTTTACCACGGTAATAGAATGTTTATAACTCTAATGTTATCTCACAGATCGTGCAATGTCCACACTTATAGTGGCCTTTAAGCTCCTCTAATTCATTCTGTATTATCGCTTTTCTACGTAAGCGTGCCGGACTAAGAAATTCTTTTAAGTTTCGTCCACGCTGCCATACGCAACAAATTTTTACATCCGCGAAGACTGGGACCACACGTAGCACCTGTTCATGTTTCCTTAATATTTTTTGAATTAAAGAGCTCAATGGAGAGTATGGAGTGATCAAATTAATGTGTTGATCTACTTGTTCATGAGTCGTCTTTGGAACTGAGTGTAACAATAAGTCGCGATCATTGTATAAAGCCCTTCGATATGCTCGTTTAACTACCAACGGTGGATAACCCCTTTCTTGAAAATTCAAAGACAGTTGTTTAGACTGAATTTTATAATCAGAGCGATGTGAACAATTGCGCCGATACCTCAAAAATTGAGAAAAAGGCAACCCAGTTTTTAAACGAGGGGGATGTACGCTCTGAAAATGCAGAAATGTGTTTCTATCAACCGGCTTGCGAAAAACCGTAGTGACCCAACCTTCAATGCTCTTAATAACCCGAACGTCAAGATAAGTGATCACTTCCATACTACACTCATACGTAAATTTACCCGGGCCAAAGCCATAAGCACCAAGAATTAGAGAAATAGCCTTCCACCAGAACTCTCCCTTAGTCTCTGCCTGTATAGCCTTCTGTTAGTGGTTACCATTGATACCTAGAGAAACTGCCGAACTGAATAACTTACCTTGAATTGCTTTTAGCCTACTGTTTGCCATTGATACCTGAAAACTGCCTTGAATTGAATTGTGTAACCTGCCTTAAAATTATTTAGAGCCTACTGTTTGCCACTGATACCTCAAAACTGCACTGAATCATGTAGCTTGCCTTAAAATTATTTACAGCCTTCTGTTTACCACTGAAACCTGAAAACTGCCATTTTAGTTGATCACCCCTGACGCCTGAACACCGCAAATCAACCATACTTTGGCTGGTGTTGCTCAATTGGGCTAGCTGTCCATCTGTAGCATAGGCATACAAAGCTACCATAAGCCCACCAGCCCTAGACAACTACACATCCCATCTACCAGCGCAATATCCATCATCCAATCCAGACCCAAGCCACACACATACGATGGCCCTAACAAGCATTGTCACACTGATCCTATATCTCTTCTCTATAGGTCTAAGCAGTGTTACAGACCTGCCCACCAGCCACAACCATATATCAATTATCCAGACTCACAGGAGGAGATGGGCCAGTGCCACCTCCCATGATCCCGGAGAAGCCACCCGCACTCTCCATCACCATCTCTTACACATTGCACTACAACACAATAAGAAAACAAAACATGTAGAAAACCCCCTACCTCAACCCCTGAGATGTGCGCTCATAAATGCCCGATCTATACGCAAGAAATGGCCAGTCATTTCTGACATAATACTACTCGATAACCTTGACATACTCTTGATCACAGAGTCATGGCTTACCAGTGACGATAACGTCCTCATCAACCAGCTGATTCCTCCCAATTTTTCATGTCATATGGGCCATAGAGACGGGAAGAGAGGGGGAGGAGTCCTCGCCATCACCAAGTCGGACCTCCAGTTCCTCCCGAGAAACGCAACCAGCACGTCACTCCTTGATGCAATCACGATAGCAAATAAGAGCTGTGCCATCAACCTACTATACAGGGCCCCATCAGCAGACCCAGATGCTCTCTCGGCAGTAATTGACCTTGCATCCAACACTCAGAACCCACGCAATCCGAACTGGATCTTAGGAGACTTCAACCTACCCTCCCTGCAAGACTCTCACACCTCAGCGTTTCTCGAAGCACTTAAGAACCTAAGCTATAAATAACTGATCAAGGAACCCACCCATGTAAAAGGAGGCATCCTGGATCTGATATTTGCTCCCCAGGAAACCATCAACTCACTCATGACCCCTGAGATATCAATTACTGCAGTTCCCTGGTCTGACCACAAGTTGATCACGTTCCAAATTCCCCTGCCCACACACAACCAGAAGGAAGTCAGAACAGTAAGCGGCCACTCCAATGCACCACTGTGAAGATTTCAAACGTTCAATAAGGAACTGATACTAAGCACAGTACACCCCTTACTCACCTCGGCAGCACATGGTCCTGAGGTTTTGGTCTCTGAATGGAATGAAACATTCAGCTCACTTGCACTATGCCCGCCATCTAACAAACCTCTTGGGAAATGAGCATCCGCACCCTGGTACTCCGCTGAGCTGAAATCCTCTCTTACCCGCCTAAGGAAACTGGAGAGCCGCTGGCGCCGTTCACACACAGCTGACGATAAAAGAGCATATATCTCCCACCTGACAGCGCACCGTGAAGCGATAACAGCAAGCATGCGGCGATTCCACACGGACATGCTAAAACGATCGCTGAGCAAACCACACGACCTGTTCGCCCTTGTCAAAAACCTGACAAAGGAGCCAGCCACAGAGCAAACAACTGGGATCCACCCTCAAGAATTTGCGGACTACTTACTATCCAAGCTATGCCAGACCAACATCGCCCCAGCACCTGAAGTCTCCTTCAAGCCGAACTATCAGACATCTCTCACCATCTTCTCCACACCTCCCAAGCAGCGTATTGAGGACACCATAGCAGCAATCAACACAACCACTGCCCAAACCGACCCCTGCCCGGCATTCTGGATTAAAGACCTACGATCTAACCTTAGCCCAACCATAGCCAAAATCATGGACCAATCCTTTACAACAGGTACATTCCCGCAATCCCTAAAGCGCACGTCCATAAGACCTTTTACTAAAAAACAGCAAGCTCGACCCCCAGAAGGCAGACTCATACAGACCGATATCTAGCATACCTTTGCTAGCAAAAATAATTGAAAAGGAAGTACAGATGCAAATTCAAGAACACATTGAAACCTCTGCACCTCTGGACCCTTGCCAACACGGCTTCAGAGAGGCCCATGGAGTCGAAACGCTCCTTACCACACTCATCAACAACATAACAACAGGAATCGACAGCATTCGTCAGGGGTGTGTCCTCATCTTCTTGGACATTGCAGCTGCGTTTGACTCGGTAAGCCATGAGCTTCTGCTGGAACGTCTCAGGGAAAAGGGGATCACTGATAAAGCACTGGACTGGTGCAAGTCCTACCTTTCGGACAGATGGCAGCACGTTCGTTCCGGGGCAGCCTCATCAGATCCCTTCCACCAGAAGCAGGGTGTCCCGCAGGGCTCCTCCCTCTCGGCCCTGATGTTCAACGTATACATGCAGCCTATATGCAACCTGATCCGGTCATTCAGTGTCAACTGCTTGATATATGCAGACGACGTATTGCTATATATGCCTTTCTCAATGGAGAATCCAGACCTCTCACCACTAACAAATTGCTTTAATGCCGTATCCGACTGGCTCCAAACCCAAAACCTCCGGATCCAACACAAAAAAATGGAAGTACTCTTCATTACAAGGAATCTAAACTTCTCCACACCACCCGTTCTAAGTGTCAAGGAAGCGGACTTCCAGACCAAACCCACTATCAGATACCTTGGCGTCACTTTAGACCAGAGGCTGGATATGAAGTTACACATAGGCAATATAGTTAAGGCGGTGTACCATAAGATACGATCCCTCAGACCCCTACGAGCCTTGCTGGAACCAGAAGACTTTAGGACAATTTACCAGGCGCTGATCATACCACATTTTGATTATGCTAATGTGATCTTACACGGGCTCCCCCAGACCACTCTGAATCCATTGCAACTTGCAATGAACACTGCAGCGAGGGTCCTATTCGGTGCATCCAGGAATGACCATGTGACGTCCATACTGAAGCACCTCCACTGGCTCCCGATACATAGCAGACTTAAGTACAAAATCCTACTGCTGACATTCAAAGCCATTCACGGGCTTTCCTCGTCATCATTATCTGAATTGATCCAGACCAATCCCACTAACAGGCCCAGAAGATCAGTAGCACTCAATATGCTGTCAGTCCCAAAGTCAATAACCCAATGTACCCAAACAACAGCAAGCAAAGCCTTCAAATTCTGTGCGCCCAGATGCTGGAATACTCTGCCTCCCAACATCCGTGCAATTCCTGACCTATTCCAGTTCAGGAAGGCCTTGAAGCACCACCTCTTCCTCCTGCACTACCCGATAAACAATGCCATATCAGCCCCATCCACAGGTACAACACAAAACTCACACGACTAGACAAAATGATGTGAACCCCACCTTGTTTCAAGATTGTAAATAGTTACCCCCTGTTATCCAAGTTTTAAACTCCTGTTCATTGTAAACACAGAGTACCCATGTTGTTCTGAAGAAAAAAAAAAGTACACTCAGAATCAACAGGTGTACTTTGCAACAACCTGTGTGGTCAGCAAAGCCAACAGGAGAGGCAGAAAAGAGAGACAGCTGCCTACAATGCCAGAACCAGGAGGTACTGATGTGCCTTGTTTGGGGGGTAGGACCCTGGCACCCCATATTGCAGTTACAAGCAGCTACACAGTTGCAGAGCTCCTATGTGCTTACTAGTGGGAGACTGCAGCATTGAAGTGCGACCTCAGCTACCTCATCTAGTGTATATAATGAGAGGCCCGACTTTCAGTTGACCCTACTGTAGTGGCACCATTTCTCCAGCCATTCTTGCAGTACCCCTTAGCTTGTCTGGTTATCAGGGAATCCACAATGAATATGCATGAAAGAGATTTGCATGCATTGCTTCCATTGCATATAAATCTATCTCTTACATATTCATTATGGATATACCTAGAGCCAGACTGACTAAAGGGTAATCCAGAGATGGCTTGAGAAAAGCTGCTTTAAAGAATCATGTCATTGTCTTCAATGGCAATTAATTTTAGTATGCTAAGTATGACTTCAGATTTGCTTTGAAATGCTATTTATTCTTCTGTAAACACCAAGTTCAGACACTCCGTAGCATCTCTTTTTGGTAGGCCATTTCATTTTAATTTCACAAAATAATTTATTGGACAGCTCCCAGAATAATTAAATATGAATGTCATGGAAAGGTTAATTCAGCAATAGAGGGCACAGTGGCATGAAGCACTTAAGCATGACATAAGGATTGTTAGACCTCTGAGGAAGAAAATTAAATTACAACATCATATGAAGTATGGGGAGGGAAACATCAGCACCCGCATCATTTATCATCCTTGATGGTAAACCGCCATGATGATGTTACCACTGGAAGTATAAGAAATCTCCTAAATAAATAAAATAAATTGACGGAGCTCATCTGAGATGATGGAGAGCAAAAGGAGGTTCATATTGTGTGGTTTCACTGTGTTGGGCAAAAATATCAAAGATACACGACTTAGGCTTAAGGCTTGAGTCAAGGAAATTGAGGTGGGCCGAAGATTATCCATTCTGAATCCTGCAGACAGACAGGAAGACCACTAAGATCCAGGCCAGTGGCAGAAGAGCACAAGGAGTGTATAATAATACTGTGGTTACTAATCTGTTTGGATGGCCATAAAAACATAAAATATGCTGTGCTGGGCCAGATCATAGGTCCAATCAGCTTAGCATCCTGTCTTTGGCAGTAGTCCATCGAGTCACTAGGAAGTACCTGATAGATCCCAAAGCATTGATCCATTTCTTGCAGTTCTCTTCCAGGGATGAATGGTAGCTGGCTAATAATTATTTATGGACTTCTCTTGGCTGTGTTGCTTTAAGAACTTATTCACTAAAGGGCAGGTACCATGCTTTAGCTGCAAAATGTAATGCATGGGAATGGCAGAGCCTGTGCAGGAACTGTGGGGGGCATAGCCAGCATGTGCCCCAGCAGTTACTGCACAGTGCTTACTGCGTCTGCACTTACTGTGGTTTGACGTCATTACTAGAACCCTCCCTTACACCATCTGACACCTTCCCTTGAAATGCTCCCCAACACCTTTACTTGAACTTCCAACGCCCAACATCCCTATGACACTTCCACTTGAAACCCCCCCCCCCTACTTCTTGAATTCCCCCAGCACTTCCCAGAGGTTTAGAGCGTGATTCCATCCCAGATGTACAGCCCCTCTGTACATCCGGTCTGAACCGGATGTACAGAGGGGGGGCCGTGATTCTGATCCTGCGGTGTATGTCTAGCACCGTGGGACCAGAATCATGAACAGTCCTGTACATGCAGACCAGGACTGCGATTCAGCCCAGCCTGCACATACAGGAAAAGCCCGAGTAACTCAGTCAGGGCTTTACGATGGATCTGCAGTGCCACGGCATCACAGCTCCATTGTAAAGCCACAATCCTGGCCGCCGGCTTAATAAAGCCTTTCCCTGCAGCCCGGCTCCTGTTCTGGCCTCCTAAAGCCAGGGTTGGGCTGTGGGGAATGTCCTCAGTCTCCCCCTGCCTCATCTGTGCCCCAGGCCCACTGAAAAAAACATCCAGGGAAGTTATTCCACCCTGGAGGTGGAATAACTTCTCCACACAAGTCACTGGCCCTGGACGTACAGGGCCGGCAACCACCCACTTCCTGCCCTAACTCTGCCCCGTTCCGCCCCTTTCTCGCCCCATCTAACTTCCCCGCACAACCAGCGGAGAAGTTAGACGCCAGTGGGGAGTGGCACGAATTGCGGGGATGGACGTCCCATTGTGACATCCATTCCCGCTATTCGTGGGGCAGAATCAGGCCCTTAGTGTCTAGCAGAGAACAGGAGCAATCTCCAACCACTCTGGCACCATAGGATGCTTGGATTCAAAATGACACCTCTGACTTGCTAGGGGTCAACCTACTAAATAAAGGGTTCAGACCTTTATAGAGTGGAGGAATAGCCTAATGGTTAGAGAAGTGGACTAAAAAAACCAGGGAAGCAGCGATCACATCCTCCTACTGATCTTGGGCCAATCACTTAACCCTCCATTACCTGAGGTACAAATTAAGATTGTAAGCCCTCCATGGGACAGCAAAATACTACTGTATCTGAATGTAACTTTCCTTGAGCTACTCCTGAAAATGGTATTAGCAAAATCCCTCCCCTTCTCTTTTTGGGCTGCATAAACCCATCTGATTTTCAAACAAGCATGAACACAGTGTTTGAATATCAAATGACGTGGCTAAAGCTACATGTGTGCGTATAGATGGTGTCAAATGATGTGACTAAAGCTACGTGTGTACGTATAGATGGTGTCAAATGATAATCTAAAACGTGTTAGTGGCATTCTGATTGCACATATGTATTTTTTTTTAACTAAAATCCTGCAGGTTTTCCCTTTAAGGACTGCAGATATCTGCTGGGTATAGCTCCTGTGGACTGGTGCAGATATCTGCTAGGTATAGCTCCTGTGGACTGGTGCAGATATCTGCTGGGTATAGCTCCTGTGGACTGGTGCAGATATCTGCTGGGTATAGCTCCTGTGGACTGTGCACTTATCTGTCTCTCATCCCTGCCCCCTATGGTATGGCACTCTGTTTCCATAAGATCATTTTACAAGATACTCTTACAAGCTCCTTCCAATATTTTGCTTGGGAAGTTCCTCCCTCTTATGTCTCCTACTCTCCTTTTTAGACCTAAGGCCTCACCCTGTTCCCCCAAAGACATGCTATGAATTTTGTGATTCTGAAATAAGTGGGATAGAATGAAGTGCTGGGAGAATTCAGGAATCAATCTGGAAAGGATTGCTTGCCGTGGTCTGTTGCAGTAGTATTGGCATTCTGATCAAGACCCTGTAGTTAGTATTTATTAAACACGCAGTGTAAACGGAATAAATGGATGCTGCTCAGGTTGGTATGAGAACGGAAGGGGCATGTTTACTAAGCTCCACACTAGGAATGCGGGTTGGGGCTGCATTACTACTACTATGCTAGATGCAGGGGGGCAGAGACAGCCATCCCTCCTGAATTCAGTGCAGCTTGCAGTGTTAACACTGCCGTAGGGAGCAATTACTTTGACCCATTGTGCTGGCAATAGTTGGTATGCACCAAGCGCCAGCACTGCAGGCTTTCAAGGTCCACACTAGCGGTGCCAAAGTGGGAGCACCTAGGCTCGACCCAGTCACCACCCAGATGTGCACTGCCCAGGTACCCAAAAATGTGCACTGCCCCTGCACTACTTGGATAGCATGCTGTAGCCAAAGGTCCATCAAGCCCAGTATCCTGTTTCCAACAGTGGCCAACCCAAGTCACCAGTGCTTGGCAGAATCCCAAAAGATAGACAGAGTCCATGCTGCTTATCCCAGGGATAAGCAGTGGATTTCCCCAGTCCACTTTAATATTGGGTTATGGAGTTTTCCTTCAGGAACTTGTCAAACCTTTTTAAGACCCAGCTGCACTAACAGTTTTTAGTACATCATCTTGCAATGAATTCTAGAGCTTACCTGTTGAGTGAAAACATGATTTTCTCTGATTAGTCTTAAATGTACTATTTAGTAACTTCATTGTGGACAAAGAAATAGAAACGTAAATTTCTCCAGGACCAAGCAGGAAGTCAGTCCTCACATATGGGTGACGTCGGCGCCGACGGAGCCCTTGCGGAGCAATTTCCCCCAGCTTTCAAAGAAAGCCTTTGGGAATTGCAGCGCGCATGCGCGGTCGCCTTCCCGCCCAAGGGTGCCATCTTAGCCAGTCTTCTTTTTTCCGCGGAGCCCTACAGACGTACCCGTCGTGTCCCCGCGAAAAAGTTGATTTTTACTCATAATTTTCTCTTTTTTCCTTCGGTTCGACGCCGGTCTTTTTCCCGCCCGGACTCGCGACGCCGGTCACGAGTCCTCTTCTTCTTTTTCGGTTTTTCTGACTTAGTCAGTTTCGTTTTCGGTTTTTCCCTGGCAGCCCGGTCCTTTGACCTCGCCGGGGCCCTTTTTCCCCCGATGGCTGCCAGTGGTTTCAAGCGGTGTGGTCAGTGTGACCGAAATATGTCACTAACTGACACACACGACAATTGCCTCCGCTGCCTGGGCCCGGATCATGAAGAAATGATCTGTGGGCCCTGCGGCAAAATGTCCTCCAAAGCGTTGAGAAGTCGGCGGCATCAGCGGGATAGGATCTTCGCTGACCCCAGCCGTACCCGGACCTCGTCGGAGGCCTCCGCGTCCAGGGGTTCCAGCTCGGACCGTCGCTGGAGTTCCTCCGACAGGGGTTCTCCCTCCGGGGACCATCGACGGAAGGTGAAACCCGCGAGGGCGGCGTCGGTGGACGCTCCTGGCTCCGCGAGGGCCAGGTCACATAGCCCCGATAGCCGTCCCGGGTCCTTGGAGAAGGAGCACCTCTCGAAGCGACCTCGCCTGGAGTCGGAGCTGCCTGCTCGGGTAAGTCCTGTGGTCCTCCTGGACTCGCCTCCGAGACCGCCGACGTCGGGCCCGACGCCGTCGGGGCCCGAGTCGGGGGCTGCTGGGTCACCTGAGCTCGGACTCAGGTTGACGGCCTTGGAGAGCAGACTGTCTGCCTTCATGGACCAGCAGCGGGCACTGCTCGCTGGCCTCGCTGGCGCCGCTGCCCCGACCGCCGGGACGTCGACGTCTAAGTCGACCCCGGAGACCGAGCCGATCCTCGAGTCCATGCGAACTCGAGTCGATCCTCGGTCGAGGTCACCCTCGGCCTCCCGTTCGGGACCGAGGTCGCCGACGCCGACTCCCTCGGCGTCGGGGCGGCAGGCGCTGCGCCCTGCCCGGGCCGACCCCACCGATTCCTCGTCGGAGTCGGTCTGGGAGTCTGAAGAGGAAGAGTCACCTGATTCTTTTCGGACTCGGTGTGTCCCCTCGGACTCACCTGAGTCCGAACCTCGGAAGCAGTCCCCCCCGGAGGATGCCCGGTTCTCGGACTTCGTCAGGGATATGGCCAAGGCTTTGGCCTTCCCTGCGGATCCCGAGGAGGAGCCTCGAGCCGAAGAGCTCGACGCCCTCCAGTATGACTCTCCCGCCAGGGAACACTTTACTGTACCGGTTCCTCCCATGCTGGAACGACTACTCTTCCGCATGTGGGAGAGTCCGGCCTCCTCGCCGGTCCTGAGCAAGCGGGTCGATTCTATCTATCAAGTCCGCAAGAGCCCTGGCTTCCAAAAAGCACAGCTACCATACCATTCCATGGTAGTGGAATCGGCCATGCATCGTCTTAAGAGCCAGAAGATGCACTCCTCGGTGCCTCCTGGCAGGGAGGCCCGTAACCTGGATGGCCTTGGTAAGAAGTGTTTCCAGGGCTCTATGCTTGCGTGTCGTGTCCAGACCTACCAGCTATACATGGGCATGTATCTCCGGGACCTGGCTAAAGAGCTAGCCAGATTCTCCGCTGGTTTGTCCGAGGAACCCTTGCGGAGGTTCCTGGCCTTGTCCTCTGGCATTCGGGAATGCTCAAAATTCATATCCCGAGCAGCCTATGATGGCTTTGAAGCATCGGCTCGAGTGGCCGCAGCCGGCATCGGTGCCCGCCGACAGGCTTGGCTTCAGTCGTCTGACATTGAGCCCTGGGTGCAGGACAAGTTGGTCGATGTCCCCTGCCGAGGCGAAAACCTCTTTGGCAAGCCCATGGCTGAAAAGGCTGCACAAATCGAGACGGAGACTCTCACCAGGACTAGGCTTTCTAGGAAGACCTCCGCCCCTTCCCAGAAAAAGAAGGGCTCGGGAAAGAAGTCCTTTTACCCGAGAAAGGCGGTTGCCTACAAACAATACCCCCAATATCAGGCCCCTGCAGCTCCCCAACAGGGCCAGCAGGCCAAGGGACGGGGTAACGGGTCCCGTAGGCAGCAAGCCCCCAAGCCTGCGCCACCAGCCCCTGCTCAGCAGGGTGGGGGCTTTTGACTCCTTAAGCATAGCCTCTCCCCCTCCGCTGGTTCCTCCCAGCACCGGAGGCCGGCTGGTTCACTTCACCCACAGGTGGTCCAGCATCACTTCAGATGCCTGGGTGCTTTAAGTCGTGAGAGAAGGCTATCTTCTCCACTTCCACCAGGTCCCTCCCTCCTATTTTCCGGGAGAACCTCCACGACTCCCTCTGCACAGGGAATTACTCCTTCAGGAGTTAGCAGGTCTTCTACAGGAACAGGCGGTGGAACCGGTGCCCCACCACCTGAGAGGTCAAGGCTTTTATTCCAGGTATTTTCTAGTACCAAAAAGGACAGGAGGCCTCAGACCCATCCTGGACTTGCGCAACCTCAACAGATTCCTCGTGCGGGAAAAGTTCAAGATGCTTACCCTTGGAATCCTTCTGCCCTACCTCCAGCAGGGAGATTGGCTATGCTCCTTGGATCTAAAGGATGCCTACACGCACATCCTCATCCACCCAAGCCACCGCCAATACCTAAGGTTTGTGGTGGCAGGAAATCATTACCAGTACAGAGTACTGCCCTTTGGCCTGTCCTCCGCACCGCGAGTCTTCACAAAATGTCTCGCGGTGGTGGCGGCCCATCTCCGGCTTCACGGCCTCTATGTCTTTCCGTACCTCGACGACTGGCTCATCAGAGCAGCGTCCGCTCCGGAGGTCACCAACGCCACACGCCGCACGGTGACTCTTCTGCAGTACTTGGGCTTTGTTATAAACTTCGCAAAGTCCACTTTGCTCCCCTCACAGGATCTCGAGTTCATCGGCGCAAGGCTGCACACTCCTCAGGCACGAGCGTTCCTACCGCTCGACAGGGCTCAACGGCTCATGGACCTAGCCGACCGTTTTCGCAGCCAGCCCCTGGTGTCCGCCAGGCGCTTCCTGAGACTACTCGGCCATATGGCTTCCACCGTCCATGTGACCCCCAATGCCCGCCTGAATATGCGGCCTGCTCAATGGTGTCTCCGCAAGCAGTGGCGACAAGCCACAGGCGGCCTAGCAGACCTAGTGCGCGTCTCCGAGCCGCTGATCTCGTCTCTCCAGTGGTGGCTTCATCGGCCGAACCTGGTACTCGGCATGCCTTTTCAGTCACCTCAGCCGGCCCGGGTGCTGACGACAGATGCATCCCTCCTGGGCTGGGGAGCACATTGCCAAGGGGCACGTACTCAGGGCCTCTGGACCACGTGGGAGTCTGCTCAGCAGATCAACTTCCTGGAGCTCAGAGCGATCCGCCTGGCTCTCAAGGCCTTCTCCCACCTGACCTCTCACCAGTCCGTCCTTGTCCAGACGGACAATCAAGTTGCCATGTTCTACGTGAACAAGCAGGGGGGCACGGGCTCCTTCCTTCTCTGTCGGGAAGCACAGAAGCTCTGCTCTTGGGCCGTCAGTCACGGCATTCTTCTCAAGGCAGTTTATCTCCCAGGCCAAGAAAATTGCCTGGCGGACAAACTCAGCAGGATCCTCCAGCCGCACGAGTGGCGCCTGGATCCCTTGGTAGTTCAGAAGCTCTTTCTAAAGTGGGGCCTCCCCACGATGGATCTCTTTGCCAGCCCTCTCAACCGGCAACTTCCTCGCTTCTGCTCTCGTCAGCCACATCCCCTTCGAGTTGCGGCAGACGCTTTTCTACTCTCATGGTCGGAGAGCCTTCTGTACGCTTTCCCTCCCATCCCGCTAGTCTCTCGAACTCTTTTCAAGGTTCTCCGAGACAAAGCCTTCATGATCCTGGTGGCCCCTCGCTGGCCCAGACAGCCGTGGTTTCCACTCCTGCTGCAATTAGCGGTAGAGGATCCATTCCCTCTGGGGTTACAACCGGATCTCCTCACTCAGGATCAGGGGTCTCTGCTACACCCCAACCTCAGATCTCTCAATCTAATGGCCTGGCTGCTGAGAGGGTAGTCCTTGCTCCCCTTCTTCTGCCGGCAGAGGTGGAAGAGGTCGTCCTAGCTTCTCGGCGACCTTCTACCCGCAAATGCTACGCCCTTAAATGGGGTCGCTTTTCCGTTTGGTGTACCCAACAGTCTCAGGATCCCTTCTCCTGCCCGGTGTCGGTGATCCTGCAGTACTTGCTATACCTCTCTAATCTGGGACTTAAGTCCAACTCCGTCAAAGTTCACCTCAGTGCTCTTTCAGCACATCATGTGCCGGTGGACGGCAGACCTCTTTCCAGCGACCCTCTTGTAGCGAGGTTTCTTCGAGGTCTCCTTCTGCTTAAACCACCTCTGCGCCCGCCAGCGCCTGACTGGGATCTGAATGTGGTTTTACAGCGGATCACCTGTCCGCCTTTTGAACCTATGGCTACCTGTTCTCTCCGTTTTCTTTCTTGGAAAACATTGTTCTTGATAGCCCTCACTTCCGCTAGACGCGTAAGTGAATTGCAGGCCCTCGTGTCTGATCCCCCTTACACTCGGTTCTACAAAAATAGGGTAGTCCTACGGACTCACCCAAAATTTCTTCCAAAAGTGGTCTCCCCTTTTCACATCAATCAGGAGGTGGTACTTCCGACCTTCTTTCCCAGACCACACTCCAGCCGAGCTGAAACGGTCCTCCATACCCTGGACTGTAGAAGGGCATTGAACTTCTACCTTGACCGTACGCGGGAGCACCGTAAAGCTGCTCAGCTTTTTGTGTCTTTTGACCCCAATAAATTGGGGCTCCCGGTCTCCAAGCGTACTCTGTCCATCTGGGTTGCGGACTGTATCACTTGGGCTTATGGGGCAGCCGGACTCTCCTTGGAAGGTCGAGTCACGGCTCATTGCGTTCGGGCAAAGGCTACGTCAGTGGCTTACCTCCGCTCTGTTCCGCTGGCAGACATCTGCCGGGCCGCTACTTGGTCTTCGAGCCAGACTTTTGCGGTCCATTACTGTCTCGAGAGGGAGTTCCGCAGGGACAGTGCTTTCGGACAGGCAGTCCTCCGTAATCTCTTTGAGGTCTGAGCAACTCCTACCCTCCATCCCGGATGTGGGCTACCGGTGGGTAATAATTCAGCGAAGATTCCTTCCTTCTGTGCTGCTGAGCTAGAGGGAGCTCATTTTTGTGCTTAGGGTCTCCGGTAGCCTTAAGCTTGGGAGTCCCATATGTGAGGACTGACTTCCTGCTTGGTCCTGGAGAAAGCGTAGTTACTCACCTGTAACAGGTGTTCTCCAGGAGCAGCAGGAATCAGTCCTCACAACCCTCCCTCCTCCCCTTGGAGTTGCAATCATCTGCTTTAGTTTTTTTGCAAATTTTTATGCTGTCTTTTTTAGCTATGTCATCTGACTGGCTAAGATGGCACCCTTGGGCGGGAAGGCGACCGCGCGCATGCTCGCTGCAATTCCCAAAGGCTTTCTTTGAAAGCTGGGGAAAATTGCTCCGCGAGGGCTCCGTCGGCGCCGACGTCACCCATATGTGAGGACTGATTCCTGCTGCTCCTGGAGAACACCTGTTACAGGTGAGTAACTACGCTATTCTTGAAATGTAAGGAGAAACTGGCAGGAAGAATTAGGGGAATGATTGACAGCGAAAGATGTACAAAGTAGGATTCATGTACTAAATTGCAGGTTAGCAGCTGCTGTGGATTGAGCTGTGTATGCAGATGAGCTCCCCGTCTGTACGCGGGTGAGCTGCCCGTCTTTACGCAGGTGAGCTCCCCATCTGTATGCAGTGCTAAATTTTGAGAGAAATTTTTCATGTGTTCCCAGTCATGGCAACATGAAAACATTTCAGTAAATATGATAATTTGGTCATCCCATCTCAAAAAAGATATTCTGGCGCTAGAAAACATTCAGAGAAGAGTGACACCTTCCTTATGAAGAAGGGCTAAAGAGGTTAGGTCTCTTAGGCGTCAAGAAAATATGAATGAGAGGGGATAGGTGTGAAGGGGAGATATTCAAAGGAATTTACATGGTTTGCAGACTTGCAAACCGTGTAAATGCTGGTTAGCGGGATATTCAGCGGTACTAACATGGTTAGTACTGCTGGATATTCACAGGTGCTGTCACTACATGCTCCGATACTATGTAGTTAGCATTGGGGTGTTCGGGGCAGAATGGAGGCGGCACCTGTCACTAACTGGGCAGCGGCGATCTTGAGCAACTGCCTGGTTAGTGCCCACAGGTAAAGGAAAGCTGGCCTAATTTTACCTGCAGGAGCTAACTAGGCAGTAGTTCAATATCGCCACTGCCGGTTAGCTTCCAGGCTCTGCAGCGATCCAGATATGGTTTCGTCATTGAATATCTGGGGTTATTTTTCAGCGATGGCGGCTAGTCGCCTTAGCAACGCTAGTCACCACCACTGAATATCGGGCCTGAATTTTTTAAAATCATGAGTGTTGTAGAGCAGTTTAATAGTGAAAGCAGAAAAAGAAGAGGATGCTTCATGAAACTGAAGACCAGCAGATTGAAACCAAATCATAGAACGTTTTTGTTTTTATGCAATGCATACTTAAATTGTGGAATCTGTTTCTGGAGGATGTGGTCAAGGCAACTAAAAGCAGGGTTCAAAAGAGAATTGGAGAGGTTCCTGAAGGAAAAGTCCACAAATATTATTAGATAAACTTGGGAAAGCCAATTCTCATTCCTGGAAATGAGCTATGAAAAATAGATCTGCTTTTCAGTACTCATGGCATGACTGTTAGAAATAGAAAGCTGGCCTCAATGGACCTCAGTCTAACTCAACATGCCTTTCCTTCCGCGCATATGCCTTTTTTCGCAGTGGCAGTATGTGTTTAAAGGGGTTGCTGGTCAAATTCAGAGCCCCCAGGAGGCCTTGGTCCCTGATGAATCAGTAGCATGCTCCAATGTCCCCTGCATCAAACCGGGGCTCAAATTATAGCAGGGATTCTTAGTCCAGTCCTTCAGATGCACCCAAAGATCTAGAAAGGGGGACTGTTACTTCTGGAGAGAAATCTGCAACTGTGAGTATATACTTCTGGTAATTTTCTAAAAAGAATTCTTTGTATTAAAGCTACTTAATCTGTGAACCCATTGTTTTTTGTTGGATCAGTTAGGGCCTAGTAGCAGCAATTAAAGTTTGAATTTAAAACACAGAGGAGAGCTTTCTGGTTACATTTCAAACCCAGCAGAGAGCTTGTAGTTTAAATTTAATAGTCACTCAGGGCCAAGTAACAGCAAAGTACTTTTAGTTTAAATTTAACACACAGAAGAGAGCTTTCTGGTTAAATTTAGTACCCAGCAGAGAGCTTGTAGTTTAAATTTCATAAGAAGTTAGAGCCTAGCAGCAGCTAAGAGCTATAATTTAAATCAAATCAGAATTTAGCTTACCTCAGCAGCACAAGACAGGGTACTGTGTAGCAGCCCTCTTTTAATAAGTGTTATTTCCCTCTCTCCCCTGGGATAATCATAGCTTTATAGGTACTTACACATCTTAAAAGACAGGAGGTGCTTTCAGGTGAAGCTCATTACCCAAATCAGTCATACACTAAGGACCTGAGATTAATTAAGCTTCAGGTGAACAAGGTATATTAAACGTATTAGGTACAGTTTTATTGGTATAAATACCCATAGCAACCCCTAGTAAGTAAGAACTTAAAGATCTAGACACAAACTTAAAACTAAGATGCAGACAGCAGTCCAGCAGCGGGATGGGGGCTTTCCAGTCTTTTGCATTGAGTGTCACATGTATGATTTTCTCCCAGTTGGTGAGAGGTCTTACGTGTGCACTAGTTGCAAGGAGCTCTTTTCTCTCAGGGAACAAGTCCGTTCTCTAGAGGCTAAAGTAGCAGACTTGGAAAACATAAGACAGACAGAGAGGTAAATAGACGAGACCTACAGGGATATAGTCCTGAAGTCCCACCTCCAGTCTGGCAGCACCCCTGTTGCCATGGAGGAGAGAGGTCACGTGACAGGAGAGCATCACCCTGGTGTGGCAGGAAGTGATCCTGTAACTAGGACCTGTCCTCCAGGTGATGTAAAACCCTCTCGCACCGAGGAAGTTTCTCCAGGGCCATGTGCCCATGAGGGAAGGGTTAGGACAGCCGTTATAGTTGGTGATTCGATCATTAGGCATGTAGATAGCTGGGTGGCTGGTGGACGTGAGGATCGCCTGGTAACATGCCTGCCTGGTGCGAAGGTAGCGGACCTCACGCGCCACCTAGATAAGGTCTTAGATAGTGCTGGGGAGGAGTCTGCTGTCTTGGTACATGTCGGTACCAATGACATAGGAAAATGTGGTAGGGAGGTTCTGGAGGCAAAATTTAGGCTTTTAGGTAGGAAGTTGAAATCCAGAACTTCCAGGGTAGCATTCTCCGAAATGCTTCCTGTTCCACGCGCAGGACCCAAAAGGCAGGCAGAGCTCCGGAGTCTCAATGCGTGGATGAGACAATGGTGCAGAGATGAGGAGTTTGGATTTGTTAGGAACTGGGGAACATTCTGGGGAAAGGAGGGGCTCTTCCGAAGGGATGGGCTTCACCTTAACCGGGATGGAACCAGGCTGCTGGCATTAACCTTTAAAAAGGAGATAGAGCAGCTTTTAAACTAGATATTAGGGGAAAGCCGACAGTCGCCCAAAAGCGGCTGGTTCGGAAGAATGTATCCTTGAAGGATACTACCAAAAGCAGAGAGGTTCCACAAAAGAGTAAAGTAGCCCAAATGCCCTCAAGTATGGAGCAGACAGAGCTTAAAGATCCCAATTTACCCATGTCTAACAATAGCCAAATTAACATGAATAAAATACATTCTCTAAAATGCTTGTATGCAAATGCTAGAAGTCTAAAGAATAGGATGGGAGAGTTAGAATATATAGCACTAAATGAAAGGTTAGATATGATTGGAATATCAGAGACATGGTGGAAGGAGGACAACCAGTGGGACACTGTGATACCTGGGTACAAACTATATCGTAATGATAGAGCTGATCAAATTGGTGGAGGGGTTGCGCTCTATGTTAGAGAGGACATTGACTCAGAAAGGATTAAAGTTTTGCAGGAAACAAAATCTGCTGTAGAATCTATATGGATTGAAATTCCATATAAAAGGGGGAAGGCGATGGCAGTGGGGGTGTACTATCGAGCACCTGGCCAGAATGACCAAATGGATGATGAAATGCTCAAAGAAATCAAGGAAGCTAACAAAAGTTACAGCGCAGTAATAATAATGGGTGATTTCAATTACCGCGGTATCGACTGGGTCAGTGTCACATCAGGTCATGCTAGGGAGATAAAGTTCCTAGATGAAATAAATGACTGCTTCTTGGAGCAGCTGGTTCATGAACCGACCAGAGGGGAAGCCATATTAGACCTAGTCCTTAGTGGAACACCAGATCTAGTGCAAGAGATAAGGGTGTTGGGGCCACTTGGCAATAGTGATCACAGGAACTTTCCCCCAACCCTGGAAACATGCCCTGATATGTCCTATTCTAAAGAACCCCTCACTCGATCCATTAACTCCTGCCCACTACCGTCCCGTTTCTAACCTCCCTTTTCTATCTAAACTTCTTGAGAAATTCGTTTTTGCACAACTCTCCCACCATCTCGACTCTATTAATTACCTTCACCCCCGCCAATCTGGGTTTCGTCAGGGTCACAGTGTTGAGACTATTCTTTCGGCTTTCACAAATGCTCTCTATGTAGCTCACGATCGTGGTGATATTTCTGTGGCAGTTGCATTGGATCTCTCAGCTGCTTTTGATTTGGTTGATCACTCCCTTCTCCTTCAACGTTTGCGGGATGCGGGTCTTTGTAGCACGGTTCACCACTGGTTCCACTCTTTTCTCTCCACCCAGTCCTGCGCAGTTCTCTCTCCTTCACCCTCCACCCCCCCTTCAGATTCTCACCATCTTCCGTGCGGGGTTCCTCAGGGCTCCGTCCTCGCACCACTTCTGTTTAATCTTTTCTTGGCCCCCCTAGCATCTCTAATTCAACAATTTGGTATATCCGCTTTCTTCTATGCTGACGATATTCTCCTACTCCACCACACTTCCCCCTCCTGTCCTGATCTTTCCGCTCTAGACTCCTGCCTCACAGCTGTCTCCAACTGGCTAACACTTAACTGTCTTCATTTAAATCTCACAAAGACTATCGCCATCTGGTTCTCCCACGGCAGTTTACCCCCTTCTATAGCTCCCTCTTTTTCCGGCACCCCCGTTCCCTTGGTCTCATCCTTTCGCTACCTTGGTGTGCACTTTGACTCCGATCTATCCTTCAATACCCACATATCCCATGTCATCAAAACATCCTTCTTTTTCCTTCGGGAAATCCGTTCCATTCGCCCTTTCCTTTCTTTTTCGGCCCTTACCACCCTGGTACTCTCCCTCGTTATGTCCAGAGTAGATTTCTCCAATTCACTTCTCATTGGTCTCCCTAAATATCAGCTGTCCCGTCTCCAACGAATTCAAAATACTGCAGCACGCCTCATTACACATTCCTCCCCCAGAGATCATATCACCCCTATATTATTTCACCTCCACTGGCTGCCTGTTCCTTTCCGCGCTACTTTTAAATTGCTGACCCTTGTACACAAAGCCTTCACACAAGCACCCCGCAATACCTAACAGATCTCATTTACTTTCATTCCCCCAGACACACACCGCGCTCTTTTCACCTCAACCGTCTCACACTCCCCTCTCCCTCACGTGCTCACCTACAGTCCACCCGTACCTCTGCCTTCTTCTTTGCCGGCCCCACCCTCTGGAATGCTCTACCCCCCTCTCTCCACCTGGACCCCCAATATACCACTTTCAAGCAAAACCTAAAGACCCATCTGTTTTCCTTGGCATTTGATGTACCTTCCCCCTTCGTGTGACCCTTCCTCTGAATCCCTATCATGCTTTCCCTCTCTTGTCTTGTCTTGTCCTGTCTCCCTCTTCTCTTTTCTATCCTATCTGATATTGTAATTTCTTTTCCTTTTTATTGGCATCCAGCCTCTTTTATTGATTTTATTGTACACCGCCTTGGTTATTTTGGAAAGGCGGTTTTTATCAAATACAATAAACATAAACATAGCATGATCGCCTTTGATTTAATTAGTGGAGGAAGGATAGTAAGGAAATCCACAGTACTACCTTTTAACTTTCGAAAGGGAGACTATGATAAAATGAGGAAAACAGTTAAGAAAAAACTAAAAGGAGCAGTTGCTAAGGTTAAAGACGTACATCAAGCTTGGGTGTTGTTGAAAAATACTATCTTGGAAGCCCAGACCAGCTGTATTCCACGCTTTAAGAAAAGTGGAAGGAAGTCCAAAAAACTGCCAGCATGGTTTAAAGGTGAGGTCAGAGAGGCTGTTGTTGCCAAAAAAGCATCTTTCAGGAAATGGAAAAAAGAGCCAAACGACGAAACCTGGAAACAGCACAAGCACTGGCAAGTCAAATGCAAGGCATTGATAAGGCAGGCAAAGAGAGAATTTTAGAAGAAGCTTGCTGTGGAAGCAAAAACGCGAAATAAAGACCTTTTCAAGTACATTCATAGCAAAAAACCTGTGAGAGAGTCAGTTGGTCCATTAGATGATAAAGGGGTTAAAGGAGCACTAAGAGGCGACAAGGCGATAACGGAGAGACTGAATGAATCCTTTGCTTCGGTCTTTACTGAGGAAGATGTAGGGATGTTACCCATGACTGAAGTGGTATTTAAAGGTGCGGAAGAATTGAAGGAAATATCGATACATCGGGAAGATGTCTTACAACTATTAGATAAACTGAAGAGTAGCAAATCACCTGGGCCGGATGGTATACATCCAAGGGTGTTGAAAGAACTGAAATATGAGATTGCAGAACTGCTATCAGTAATCTGTGAACTATCATTAAAATCATCTCTAATACCTGAAGACTGGAGGATCGCCAGTGTAACACCAATTTTTAAAAAGGGTTCCAGGAGTGATCTGGGAAACTACAGACCGGTGAGCCTGACGTCAGTACCGGGAAAAATGGTAGAAACCATCATAAAGAATAAAATTACTCAGCATGTAGATAGTCACAACCTAATGGGAGACAGCCAACATGGCTTTAGACAAGGAACATCTTGTCTTACTAATCTGTTATGTTTTTTTGAAGGAGTGAATAAACAGGTGGACAAAGGTGAGTCGGTTGATATTGTGTATCTGGACTTTCAGAAAGCCTTTGACAAGGTCCCTCATCAGAGACTTTTGGCAAAACTAAAGAGTCATGGGATAGGAGGCAGTGTACTATTGTGGATCAGGAACTGGTTAAAAGATAGAAAGCAGAGGGTAGGGCTAAATGGCCAATTTTCCCAATGGAGGAAGGTGAATAGTGGTGTACCCCAGGGATCTGTGCTGGGTCCGCTGCTTTTTGACATATTCATAAATGACCTGGAAAGTGGAATAACGAGTGAGGTTATCAAATTTGCAGATGACACAAAACTATTTAAAGTTGTTAAAACCCAAGAGGATTGTGAAAAATTGCAAGAGGATCTTGATAAATTGGAAGACTGGGCATCAAAATGGCAGATGAAATTTAATGTGGACAAGTGCAAGGTTATGCACCTAGGGAAGAACAACCCAAACTATGGTTACACGATGCAAGGTTCCACATTAGGAACCACCACCCAGGAAAAAGATTTAGGCGTCATTGTGGATACCATGTTAAAACCCTCGGCCCAGTGTGCAGCAGCGGCCAAGAGAGCAAATAGAATGCTAGGTATGATAAGGAAAGGAATGGAAAATAAAACAAAAGATATTATAATGCCTCTATATCGTTCCATGGTGAGACCGCACCTTGAATACTGTGTGCAATTCTGGTCGCCGTATCTTAAAAAGAATATAGCGATTTTGGAAAAGGTACAGAGAAGAGCCACCAAAATGGTAAAGGGGATGGAAGGATACTCCTATGAAGAAAGGCTAAAAAGGTTAGGGCTCTTTAACCTGGAAAAGAGACGGCTGAGGGGAGATATGATAGAAGTCTATAAATTCATGAACGGAGTGGAACGGGTAAACATAGATCGATTGTTTACCTTATCAGAATATAGAAAGACTTGGGGACATGCAATAAAGCTACAGGGTAAACTATTTAAGACTAATAAAAGAAAATATTTTTTCACTCAACGTGTAATCAAACTCTGGAATTTGTTACCGGAGTATGTAGTAAAGGCTGTTAGTGTAGCTGGGTTTAAAAAAGGTTTGGACAAGTTCCTGGAGGAAAGGTCCATAAACCATTATTAAGAAGTGACTGAAGATATCAATGCTTGACCCAGTACAAGCATTGTGGAACTTGTTTCTCTTGGGGAAACTGCTAGGTACATATGACCTAGATTGGCCACTGTTGGAAACAGAATACTGGGCTTGATGGACCTTGGTCTGACCCAGTATGGCATATCTTATGTTCTTATGTTCCATTCCAACTGGGTTGTGAACCAATGAATTAAAGAATTCTGGCCCCCTGGAAGTCCTACACTCCTTCTAGAAAGCCTAATCCTTGTTGGCAAAAGGCACGTGATGTCCCACAGAGACACACCCTGGCCCCTTCCCCTCCTTGTCTCCTGACTCCCTACTAAATGTTAAAATCCAATAATGAGCAAATGTGATCCCTGCATACTTCTGCTCAATGGGTTGCCATCTTGAAAATGGATATATCCCATCTACTTTTGTTGCGAGCCTCTGCCAGGGGTCAGATGTCATTTTTAAAGATGGTGGTACAAGAGCAAGAGCGAGTGGAAATCTCTGGATGTCAGCATTTTGTGGTGAGCCAGAGAGGAGAGGGGGGCAAGGGGCATCATGGAAGTCACCACTTCTTTGTCTAATGAGAAATGAGGTTTCTCAGCAGGAGATTAGGGCTTCTAGAGGGGTCTTGCTTTTCTTTTATCTGAATTCTAATTTAGGGTTCAGGGGATGAAACAGGCCAGTAGCCCAGCAGGTAATTGAGGTCTCCCTGAGGGGATCTCTGAATTGGAGCCTGCCCAGCAGCCCTTTTAATAGCTTGATGCTGCAGCTGCCACTATGCAAATATCTGCAGGGTGCTTGATTAAAAAAACCTACACATCAGCAAGGGGCAATTACTGTTGTTTTTTTTTAATAGCCATGCAAAGCCTTTTTCGCATGCTTATTTTTTGAAAAACATACACATTATTGATCTGTTTTGCATGAACTTTGTTTTTCATCAACTCATTGATATGCCATTTTAATAAACTCTCATGCATAGCAGCCTACCTGCAAAAGTTTACTAACTTGATTTCCACTTCTGCAAAGTGGTGTTATAAAAGTGGCTTGAATGAAAAACAGCATTGTATGACATACAGTACAAAGCCTTCTTTTGTGAAATCACTTCACAGTTTAGAACATCAGTTTTAAAGTTTGAAGAAATACATATTGGCCTTTTTACTTATGTCTACTAAAGTTTTGCGCTTACCGTGTGCTGTCTACAAAAATTAACACATACTGCAAAGCCGCTGCAGTAACTGTTGGGGGGAGTGCCTAGCATCTTCCTATACAGCTAATAACGAGATAATAGACTTATCACCAGGGTTTTTCATTGCTTGCTAAAACTGACCCATTGTCCTCATATATTAATGAAAGACCCTCCTTGCATATGAGTACTGGTACCTCTTTTACTGGAAAAATGCATTGCTTATTGTGCACTGACTGTCTTGTAGATAGCACAGATGCACTTAATGCCACCTTCTGAGGCGGTGTTATGTGATCTGTTTTATCTGCTGTGTTACACTTAACATGTGCTAAGTTACTGGCTGCCAAAAGCATATCCCATAAAACAAACTGCATATTGACTGGAATCTGCCCACTAGATATCAGGCAAGCTGTGGTACAAAAGAAGCTCAGACACCAAAATGATTGACGTCACACAAGAGTTTTTTTAGACACATTGAGGCCACTCCCAACAATTAACGGAAGTGGCCTGTCGAGAAACATGGTGACATGCGTTAACCAACAACGATGTAACAATGGGAATTGACATCATGAGTTTACAATATGAAAGTCACTGAACCATCTATGGGGTGGTGTTGGATGATGTCAAATGAATATGGTAAAATGGAAGCAGACAACCAAATGCGATTGTGGGCATAAACAAACAATGCACCATTTGTTACATTGCTGCCAACCCATGGCAATGGCTAATTGGGCTGCCCTATTAATTGCAAAAAAAATGCAGTAACATCAATTGACAGCAACATAATATGATGATGATTGTAAGGCAAGTCCATTCCTTGCCCATTTCCTGCCCCATTCCATGCTGTGCAGTTAATGTAGGAATTAGTATGCACTAAGTGGCAAGCAGCTTCATTAACCATTAGTGTGACTGTGCAGTAACAGTGTGTGTTAATTGCCACATTAAGGAGGCACTTGTGTGTGGTCGCTGTGACACCTGTTTTGGCGATTCCCAGGACTGGCACCTCAGTAAGTCAAGATCCTAAGCCTCGTGCCCACCTAGTGGGTTACTACACCTCTCAGAACTCAGCCTTTGTATAATGAGGTAAGACCTTTCATGTTTGCCCCTGTGTTATTTGGAAGTCACTAATCCAAACTACCCTGAACCTCGAAGACTCTACGCCCCACCAACATATCTAACATAAATACCAGATACTAGAAATATTTGCTATTTACTAGATCTATTGGATTTTATTCATGCTAAATACCAGAAACTAGAAATATTTGCTATTTACTAGATCTATTGGATCTTATTTGTGCCATTTACTAGAACAATCCCCTGTGTTCAAACACTCACACAGGTTTCACCACACACAACACCCCCCCCCCCCCAAAATCCACAATGGCCCCCACAAAGCTCCAAGCCCTCCCTATCCTTCTCCTCCTACTAGCTCTCCTAATACACATTTCCACATACAAATCAGACCAAACCCCCTATAATACTATTCCCATTATCCACAACCCATACAGAAACACATTACATTCTCCACCAAGTATCTACTCCCATAATCAAAATCCACACCAAAATACCCTCAGATCCTATCCTAGACTAATCCAGATAAAACATCAACAACCTAGTAGTACACACGACTCCCCCAACACACGTACTCTGCTAAATTTCATCCTCATAAACATACGGTCTATAAGAAATAAAATACCAATCGTCAACGACATGATCAAAGATGAAAAACCTGACCTACTCTTTATCATAGATACATGTTTTTCACCCACTGACACAATCCTACTAAATCAACTGCACACAATATGACTTGTTCAACTGCAACCGGGATGCCAAAAGAGGGGGAGGAGCCCTCATCCTTACCAAAAAAGACCTCCACTATACCCTAACAAACATTAATAGTATAGATGGCATGGACATCATTAAAATAGAGAAAAAATCCCTTGCACTCTGCCTCATCTACAGGCCTCCATCATCTGACCACAACAACCTCACCCCTATCCTGGAACTCACATGCACAGCCTCACTGAGAAAACCACTTATCATACTGGGCAATTTGAATCACCCATCCCTCAACTACTCTGACACAATAAACCTCATGGACACAATGGCAGAAATGGGATACAAACAGATCATCCCTGCTCCCACACACATAAAGGGAAATATCCTGGATCTTGTCTTCCTCCCTACACCTTTCAATAACCACCAACTCCACACCCCCCATCCATAACTGAGGTGCCCTGGTCAGACCATCACGTAATAACCTTCTATCTCAACACACAAACACCCAATACCTACACACCAAACACTACACCACATAACAAACGCTTTACCCACTTCGATAAAGATGCCTTCCTAGACAATGTATTACCCAAACTCGCAATGAACACAAACATCAATATAGCCATAAACCAATGGAACACAACCATCCAAAAGGCAGCCGCCCCCACACAAGTTACACCAAAAGAAACTCTAAAAAGATCAGAAAAATGGTTTACCCAAGAACTTGCCAAGCTAAAAAAACAACTGAGAAAACAAGAAAAAAGATGGAGAACAAAATTGAGCGAAACAAATCCCAATACCTAGGCCTACTCAATACATATAAAGATGTGATAAACAAATCAAAACGAGACTACCACACTAAAGTAATAAACATGGCCATTAATCGACGAAGGGAATTATTTGCAATTGTAAGATCACTAACAAAAACCCAAAAACCAGAACCAGAACACGCCACAATAAGTGTACAAACCCTAGCCACACATTTTGCAGAGAAACTAAAAATAAGTCCTCCAACACTATCATGGCAACACATATAGACCCAAAACCCCCCAATAAATGGGAAAGCTTTCACATAGTCGTTCAAAAGCACCTCCTCAAGGTCATAACAATGATTAACACCACAACCTCCCCCCTTGACCCATGCCCAGTATCATGGATCAAATCCACCAAAGCTGAACTTGCCACAAGCATCCAAAACATAATTAATCAATCACTCTCACAAGGCATCATGCTAAACTCACCTCCATCCATCCCATCCTAAAAAAATAATACATTAGATCCAAAAGACCCAACGTCATACAGGCCCATAGCCAGCATACCATTCATTGCTAAGGTAGTAGAAAAAATCATCCAACTCCAACTACAAGGCTACATTGACCTACACGTACCCCTAGACTCACACCAATTTGGGTTCCACCCCTTCCACAGCGTTGAAACCTTGCTAATAACACTGATGGATAACCTCATTAGAGGAACAAACGACAAAAAACAAGGTTTCATCCTCTTTTTCATAGATATAGCCTCCGCATTTGACAACATCAACCATAACACACTAATTGAAAGGCTAGCAAACATAGGAATAGGAGGCACCGTCCTTAAATGGTTTATGTCATATATATCTCACCAATTGCTATGTGTCCAACTGGGCCAGAACACCTCAGAAACGTTCTCCCAAGGACAGGGAATTCCACAAGGTTCGGCCCACTCGGCCCT
The DNA here is from genome assembly GCA_033557465.1 of Ichthyophis bannanicus. Taxonomy (NCBI): domain Eukaryota; kingdom Metazoa; phylum Chordata; class Amphibia; order Gymnophiona; family Ichthyophiidae; genus Ichthyophis; species Ichthyophis bannanicus. Next base: position 120,751,385 of record CM066050.1, on the reverse strand, counting down.
CCTTTTTAATCTATACCTACAGCCAATCATGAACATATTTAAAAAATTCAAAATCAACCATTACATTTATGCCAATGACATCATGCTCGCTATCCCCATAAACACTAGCAACCCGTCATACCACAATCTATCTGAATGTATCAGAGAGGCTGAATACTGGCTAGAAAGCAACTACCTCAACATTAACCTAAAAAAACCGGAAGCTATATTCGTATCAAGAAAACATGATACAATCTATCCAAAAACCATCATAATCAACAACACCACTATCCCAGTTAAACAAGAGGTAAAATACCTAGGGATAATATTAGATCACACACTCAGTATGCTCCCCACATAAAGCAAACAGTAAAAATTATATTGAATAAACTAAAGACTGTACAGCACCTAAGACTCCTCCTCGACATCAATGATTTTAGGTCTGTAGTCAACTCATTAATTACCCCCCACTTCGACTACCGTAATAGTCTTTTGAAAAACACAAATATACTCCAAAGAGCCCAGAACATCTCTGCCAGGGTGATAGCAAAACATAAAGACAAAAAGTAATAACATGATAACCCTTGAATTCATCAAAATCAAATTACATATATTTTTCTGTTGGGATCCACCGACCTGAGAAAGGGAGAGGAAAAGGTCCCCTCTCCGTGTCGGTAGAAGCCTTTTACAACTATTTTCAAAATGTCCCTAGAAATCACGCAACTTAAAAATTAGTGAACAAACACTTATCTGCAAAGGCGATGTTGTTAAACAAAAGGAGCAACAGAAATCCAAACAGCACGACATGCATGTTTCGAGCCCAAATGGAGCCCTGTATCAAGTGCACTCTTCAAAATACCTCGCCTTTGAACCCAGGGTGATAGCAAAAGCACGTCTAGCTGACCACATAACCCCCATTCTACGTGAACTACACTGGCTCCCTATAAATAGCCGGATAAAATATAAAATACTCTTAACATTCAAACTCCTCAATGACATCTCCCCCTCACACCTAACCACCCTCCTACACTCCCTACCAGAATCCAGAACACGCAGACAAAATGCAACCCACTCACTTGTCATACCCAAAACCATCTGCAGGACAAAGAAAACTACAAGCTCCAGAACCTTTTCATTTGCTGCCCCTACCCTCTGGAATGAGCTTCCACTGACCCTCCGCATGACAACTATTCAGAATAGGACTCAAAACACACCTCTTCACTGAACATTTTGAAAACCCAACTGAAATCCCTCACCTCCTACGAGCTACCTCTCAACAAACACAGAACCAACCTACTAACCTCCAGAACCTACAGCCTATTAACTCCCCCCCCCTCCCTCACCCCTTACCTAAACAACCCCTGAGCATTCCCCCACCCTTTCCAAAGAAAAAGCGAAGTTAAGAGGCCGACTCTCTGTATATATGTAAATACAAAGTTGACACAAGTTTGTTTGTACAATATGTTCCTTGTAAATAGTTAATACCAATTGTTTCCATGTAAAAGTTGTTTAACTGTTAACTGTAAACCGCCCTTGATCTCTGGAAGGGGCGGTATAGAAGAAATAAATAAATAAATAAATAAATAAATAAATAAATAAAAATATCTACCTCCATCTCTATCCTCCCTTCATCCCTAGCTGTACTCATTCAGCTTACAGACATAAGAATAGCACAACCTAGGATCCCATATACACCGACCAAATGAAAACGATGTGGCTCTCCATTAGAATAATACTGTTACTCTCATTCACACTACTAAGATACTCCAGCCCAACAACCATCCGGAATGGACTCATATCAATCATATACAGACAAAGGAACCAACTACCTGTGCACACTGCACATCCACAAATTCATAGAAGACCTCACCAGCTCATTGAAATCAAGCCTATACCTTCTGACAAACCTCAACAGTTGCACATGCAGCACACTCAACTCATAAAATGTGCTCTGGTTAATGCTCGCTCAACACGCAACAAAACCTACATCATATCAGACTACAAGAAGGAACATAACATCGATATACTGTTCATCATAAGAACATAAGAACATAAGAAATGCCATACTGGGTCAGACCGAGGTCCATCAAGCCCAGTATCCTGTTTCCAACAGTGGCCAATCTAGGTCATACGTACCTAGCAGTTTCCCCAAAAGACACAGGTTCTGCAGTGCTTGTACTAGGTCAAGCATTGATATCCTGGGTCCCTTTTTAATAGTGGTTTATGGACCTTTCCTCCAGGAACTTGTCCAAACCTTTTTTAAACCCAGCTATACTAACAGCCCTTACTACATCCTCCGGTAACAGATTCCAGAGTTTGATTACACGTTGAGTGAAGAAATATTTTCTCTTATTTGTCTTAAATAGTTTACCCCGTAGCTTCATTACATGTCCCCTAGTCCTTCTATATTCTGATAGCGTAAACAATTGATCCACGTTTATCCGTTCCACTCCATTCATTACTTTATAGACCTCTATCATATCTCCCCTCAGCCGTCTCTTTTCCAGGTTAAAGAGCCCTAACCTTTTTAGCCTCTCTTCATAGGAGTAGCCTTCCATCCCCTTCACCAATTTGGTGGCTCTTCTCTGTACTTTTTCTAATAACTCTATGTCCTTTTTAAGATACGGTGACCAGAATTGCACACAATATTCAAGGTGCGGTCGTACCATGGAGCGATACAGAGGCATTATAATATCCTTTGTTTTATTCTCCATCCCTTTCCTTATGATACCTAGCATTCTATTTGCTTTCTTGGCCGCCGCTGCACACTGGGCGGAGGGTTTTAACATGTTATCCACGATGACTCCTAAATCTTTTTCTTGGGTGGTGGTTTCTAATGTGGAGCCTTGCATCGTGTAACTATAGTGTGGGTTGTTCTTTCCTAGGTGCATAACTTTGCACTTGTCCACATTAAATTTCATCTGCCATTTGGATGCCCAGTCTTCCAATTTATCCAGATCCTCCTGCAGTTTTCCACAATCCTCTTGGGTTTTAACAACTTTAAACAGTTTTGTGTCATCTGCAAATTTGATAACCTCACTAGTTATTCCCTTTTCCAGGTCATTTATGAATATGTCAAAAAGTAGCGGACCCAGTACAGATCCCTGGGGTACTCCACTATTCACCTTTTTCCATTGGGAATATTGGCCATTTAGCCCTACCCTCTGCTTTCTATCTTTTAACCAGTTCCCGATCCACAATAGTACACTGCCTCCTATCCCATGACTTTTTAGCTTTGCCAAAAGTCTCTGATGGGGGACCTTGTCAAAAGCTATCTGAAAGTCCAGATACACTATATCAACCGACTCACCTTTGTCTACCTGTTTATGCACACCTTCAAAAAAACAGATCAGATTAGTAAGACAAGATCTTCCTTGTCTAAAGCCATGTTGGCTGTCTCCCATTAGGCCATGACTATCTACATGCTGTGTAATTTTGTTCTTTATGATGGTTTCTACCATTTTCCCTGGTACTGACGTCAGGCTCACCGGTCTGTAATTTCCCGGGTCACCCCTGGAACCCTTTTTAAAAATTGGTGTTACGTTGGCGACCCTCCAATCTTCAGGTATTACAGATGATTTTAATGAAAGTTCACAGATTACCAATAGCAGGTCTGCAATCTCATATTTCAGTTCTTTCAACACTCTGGGATGTATACCATCCGGTCCAGGTGATTTGCTACTATTCAGTTTATCAAATAGTTGTAATATATCTTCCCGGTGTAGCGATATTTCTCTCAATTCCTCTGCAGTATCACCTTTAAATACCACTTCAGTCTTGGGTAACATCCCTACATCTTCCTCAGTAAAGAGGCTCACTGACACTGATAATGTGCTACTAAACCAGCTTATCACTCCTGCGCTACCCCCCCAGAGCTGCCCAAGACAAAACAGAAGAGGAGGGGGTGTATTCATCCTTGCGGGCAAACACCTTGATATCAAGCTTACCGCTTCCACCACAACTGACACAACAACCACAGCAACATACACAGCATGTGATGAGGCATCCACACCCATTGGACCATGCATTGACTATGCTTACTTGTAAATAGCAGCATGTATATACCCCTACCCTGGTAGTAGTGGTGCCAGCCTTGATTATGCACACCTTGTAAATAGCAGCATGTATATACTCTCTCACTTTGTAAAGATTTATGTATACTCTGTAAATAGTTACCCCAGCATTGCCCAAGTTATAGTACCTGTTCTATGTAAATACAGAGCAGACCTGTTTGCACTGTATAAGATACTGTTGTATGTAAACCACACTGATATTGAATAGCGCGGTATAGAAGAGACTTTAAATAAATAAATAAAAACATACATATGGTAGTGGAAAACAAGCAATTATCCATATGTCTGGCATACAGAGCTCCTAGTGCAGACACAGAGGATCTCTGAGTGTCCCTTGACATAGCATGCTCTCACATGGCCAAAGATTTATTTATTTAGTGTACATTTGTATCCCGCTGCTATACATGGTGAGAGTGGCTGTACCGGCCAGGAATTAGAAATATATACATTGCGATTAGGGAGGGAGAGGGAGTGCACAGCAAACATAGGGTTACAGATTACAGTTGATTGATGTTAAAACTTCACACAGGATACTTTATATACATATTTACACATGACTGAATGCAGTTCTCGTTGTGCGTTTACATAGGGTACGGTGGTTGTCCCACGCATGGAAGACAGTTGGTAGTGGGGAATGATGGTAGTGGGGTACAGGGCCTAGGTTATATTGTAATGCGATTGGAAGAGGTGGGTCTTAAGCTTTTTTCTGAAGTCTTTCAGGTCACAGTTTGCACGCAGTTCACATGGCAGCCGGTTCCAGAGTGCCAGAGCTATAAATGAGAAAGCTCTGTTACTAGTACATGCATTAACCTTTCTGATGCACTTCGGGAGACAGAGGGAATTGAGGTTCGCTGTTCTTCTATTTCTGTTGTTGGGTAGATTGGATATTAAGCTGTTGAGGTGTGAGGGCGCTACATTATGGATGAGTTTGAAAGTAGTGACTATCATTTTGTATTGAATGCGGGCCGCAATGGGGAGCCAATGTAGCTCAATTAGAACAGGTGTAATGTGGTCAGAGAGGTTTTTCTGCATAATGATTCTGGCAGCAACATTTTGTGCCATTTGTAGAACATTTATAGTTTTCTTTGGCAGGCCTTGCAGTATGGCATTGCAATAGTCTAGATGTGGAATGATGAGGGCTTGAGCGACAGATAAACCCTTTATAATGCTGGGTGACTTTAACCTCAACTCAGCACAGACAACACAAGTCAGCTCATTCCTTGATGCCATGGACGCTATGGAACTTCCACAAATCATCAATGTATCCACACACAAGGGAGATAACACATTGGCTCTGGGGTGGAGCCTGATATCTGGTCAAGATGGACGTGTAAGAGTGATGCTCCGGAGGGCAAAGTCAAGAATCCTGTTTTTCTGCAATATTAGATCATATAGTTCCCGGATATGTCAGGTTCCAAGCAGATGCAGTTGGATTTCCAACTATCTCAAAATGCTAGTGGGAAGAGAACCAAGACGGAACCTCTCTCACCTCACAAGATGGTGGTCATCTGAGATGGCCCTGAGACCTCGCAGGAGATCTTGGCTGAGATTTGGGCAGTCAAAGAAATGGTCAAAGCTAATGGTGAATCTCTAAGTGCAATGCACGAAGATATCAACACTTTAAGATCTTCATTGGAGTTAAATACTGCCTGCTTGGAGAAGGTAGAGAAGATGGTGGCGTTGCATGGGGAGAGGCTTGAGGCTGTCGAGAAGCAGGCCAAGTTGATTCGCTCATTGCAAAGAGAGGTGGAAGATGGCAATAATCGCTCGCGGCGAAACAACATAAGGGTACTGGGAGTGCCTGAGGGAGCAGAGGGGTTCGACTTGATATCCTTTCTGCAGGCTATGATCCCAGGTGTGTTAAAGTTGCACTTCACTATGCCGTTTGAGTTCGAGTGCACCCATAGAATGACTATGCAATCCGGGGCCATGAACAAGCGTCCACGCCCAATTATCCTGAAAGTTTTACGTTTTCAGCAAGTCCTGCAAATAATGGGAGCAGCCAGAGCACTCTCAGCTTTGGAATATCAGGGGCATAAACTCCTGTTCTTCCCGGACTTTGCGAAGGCGATGGTGGATCGGAGAAAGAGTCTTTTGGCGCTGCGTCCAAGCTTGGTACAACTGAAGGCCCGTTTTGGACTGCTATATCCTGCCCACATGAAAGTCACGCTGCATAAACAGACCAAGACTTTTGATGATCCCAGTGATTTATGTGCATTTTTGGCAGATAAGGAGTCGGCGGCGATGCAGTGAAGAACATATGGTATCTTCTACTTGCCACAGTTTTATGGTGTTTGTCATTTGGGCATTCAACTGGTCTGAGATCGTGGGAAGGCGAGTTATCCACGCAGAAGCGACATATACGCATGCTATACTGCTGTTTTCTGAGACATTCATGCTGTTTTATTTATAAGACATTATTTCTACTTTCAAGATGGGAGGTGGGCAAGGTGTGATATTCGGAGTATTGCAGGAATGTGGGGGTCTTGGGTCATTGGGCCCTCCGTGTCTATCGTATCCTAGTGGGCTCACCCATTAGGTTTTGTGTGTTACATAGCCCCCCTAGAATGTTTTCTGTTTTTTTTTCTCTTTTCTTTTCCTTTTAGATTTGGGGGTTTTCACTGCATTTGATCATATGACGGGGCCTCTGCTTGTTTCTCTGGGCTATAGATGCAGCCATACTTTAAAAGCACTTAAGAAGCTGGTCTATAATGTTAAATGAAAGGCCACAACACTGAATTGTTTCTGTAACTTATGAATGCTTCTTCAGAGGTATATTTAGCATGTTCTTCTCTGAGAATGGGTACCTAAAGTTAAGCGCAGTAATATAATTGCTACCAAGAGGATTGTTCTCTTCTATATGGTAGGATAGAAACTGTTGACATCTCATTGCTGTAAGAGACAAACTTGAATGTAATGGAGTTATTGAAATTTAACACACTGGCCTTATTTCAGAGGAATTTCTGCTGCCCATGTTACAATCTCACTCACCCTCTTTGACTTAACGAGCTCTAATTACACACAGTAATGTGGTCGTCGGTCTGATTCTTGGTGGGGTCGTTTTGAAGATATAAGTATGTCTATCACTCATAAAGTGAATTATATAATAGGAATACTACCAGTGTTCCTTCAAGTAAAACATGTTAATATTGATAGAACTTTAGCTCAGCTTTCAGAGGGAAATAACCGCCTAGTTTTGCTCGTGGGAAGCTTGGGTTTGTATAGGATAGAGGGGGAGGGAGTTTCCCTGAATATCTGGCCTATATTACGCTTTTGTTAAAACAAGGTTCACAATGGGTGGAGGGGGCCGTAGGTACACTGTTAATATGTAGATGAGAATAAGTGTTGATCTCATCAAGGAGATGTCAACAATTTGGGATATGTGATATTGGATTGACCCAACATTCAGATGTACTGGGCTTAAACATAGAATCGTACTGGGTAATGTTGGGAATCAGAGCCACTCTCCTGATTTGGGGTCGTTTTTCAATCAGCAAATTGGCATCGCGTCCCTTATAAAGGGGTTGTCAGTTTGAATTAGCTCCATATTTGGGAGTGGCCCTTTCCCATTATTCCTAATTAGAAACATGCTACTGAGTTTGGTAAATAGTCATGATGGCGCATTCATGCCTATGTTTCTATGTAGTGGAGTTCTGGCTCTTTTATAGCCCTTGCAGGCCTTGAAGGTCTGCAGAAGTTCTGTGCTTTTTCTTTTCTCTCATTTGGTTCCTGATGATTGTAGGATAATGGGAGGGTCAGGGTGGGGTGGGCTGTGTTTTTGTCTTTAAATATCTTGTATCACAGAGATGAATTGTGTATTTTAATTTTGTTATAATCCGGTTATTTTCTTTTTTCTGTTTTGCCCTTCTGTTTGTATTTTGTTGGAAAATATAAATAAAGAAATAAACCCCCCCCCAAAAAACCCCAAAAAACACATTGGCTCTATTGTTTGTATCTGACAAGATACAATCAGTAACCCCTGCCCTCACTTACCAGATTACTGCCATCCCATAGTCAGACCACCATGTGATTACCTTTGATCTACCTTTGATCAACTATAATACCTCAAGACAAACTCACACTCAAACACCCACTGATTCAAAGAATTTAATTAACAAATCCTGCTGAACCATATCGGAGACCATGATGGACTCTAACTCAACCAATTTTACCTTGCTTGTGGACAGATGGAACACCATAGCATCATATGCAATAGCCCCGCAGAGAAGGAAGGCCACCCAAGGCAACTCAGCACCTTGGTACTCCAGAGAAATAAAAGAGGCCAAGCATCAGTTGAGACTAGAGACTCAACTCATCAAAAGGAATATGCTACAACAACCTATTACACAAACAGAAAAGGGAATACCATTCGAACCTTATCTGCAAATCAATTAATAAACCCAGAGAGTTGTTCAAAATAGTAAAATCATTCACACATGCCCCACCAATTCAATGAGACATGGAGATGCACCCAGAAGACTTTGCTACACATCTCCAAAATAAATTTACACCCAATAGTGAACCAGCAAAATCAGTCCACTCACTTTTGATCACATTAAGGAACTCACAGCTCTGGACCACATTTATACCAATCTCAGAAGAACTACTCAATCAAATACAATGATGATTAATATTACTGTCTTCCTCCTTGACCCAAGTCCAGTATCATGGATAAAGATGACCAGAAATGAACTAACACCCTTACTTCTCAGAATACTAAACGTATCACTTTCTCAGGGATTCATGTCCACTAACCTAAAGACCACATCCATCAGACCTATTCTAAAAAAACCCTCTGCTGATATCAATTTACCCACTTCTTACAGGCCCATTTCCAATATTTCCTTCCTAGCAAAAGTAATTGAAAAAGCAGTCCAATTACAGCTATCATAGACTCTTCTGCCCCTCTAGGCATGCAACAACATGGTTTTAGATCTGACCAGTGTGGAAACCTTGCTCACCCCACTAATCAACACACTACTTCATGGGCTTGAACAGACCAAACAAGGACTCGTCCTTATGTTTCTGGACATAGTGTCCACCTTTGACTCAATAAACCACGCCAAACTATTAGACTGGCTGAAGACTATAGGTGTAAGCAGCACCCCTCTAGCCTGGTTCCAGTCCTACCTGACAGAATGCCAACAGCAAATCAAAGTAGGAAGCAAGACCTTTAAATCGTTCAAACAGCAGCGAGGCATACCTCAAGGATCTACCCTCTCAGCCTTACTCTTTAATTTATACATCCAACCAATCTGCCAAATCATACAGAAAGATAAGATATATTACCATATATATGCTGATGACCTGATGCTATATACCCCCTTTGATATCAACAACCCAGAATATACCACAATACAATCATGCCTCAAGGCAGTAGCATGCTGGCTAGATGACCACAACCTATCAACTATAACAAGTCAGAAGTACTCATCATATCCAGAGATCCATCCTACTCTCCTCCGGAAAGAATCAAAGTCAATGAAGTACTCCTTCCTGTAAAGCCAGAGGTTAAATATCTGGGGATCACCCTAGACCAGAGACTAACCTTTCAAGCACATATCAAAAGAACTACAAACTGCTTACTATAAGATGAAGATCTTGCACAACCTTTGCCCACTGTTAGATCTCAATCACTTCCGTACTATATGCCAGGCCTTAATCGCTCTGCACCTGGATTATTGTAATTCAGTCCTCCAGTGCCTCCCAAATCTTGCCCTCAAGCCATTGCAAATCACACAAAATACGGTAGCCCAACTTATCACTAAAACTTCATGATATGACCACATTACACCAGTGCTCAAAAGTCTTCACTGGCTCCCAATAAAAGCAAGAATCAAGTACAAAGCAATCATGACCACTTTCAAAACAATACATAGCCTTACTGCATCCTGCCTACAATTACTCATACAGAAGGCTAGACACAAGACTACAACAATGACAACATCTAAACCTCCTCACTATCCCAGCTCCCAAACAAAAATCTCCCAAACAGTATGCCAAAGGACATTCTCAATCTATGGCCCTACATTATGGAACTAACTGCAAACTACCTAAGGGCCACCCAAGACCTAACAGACTTCCGTAAAAAATGAAAAACTCACCTCTTTGAAGAATCCTTCAGATCTGTCACGTAGTCCCTCCTCCTCAGCTCTGTACCACACATTGCATACCATTCTTCTTTTGCATGTAAATAAGTTATGCCCCCGTATCCATTGCTGTAATATATACCTTTAACACTAGAAGCCCCAAAAGGAATTTTACCTAGAAACACCAAAGTGCGTCAATTGACGCATTATCACGATGACTGCGTTTAGCATGAAATGCAGATGTGATTTAATGTGGTTACTTATTTGTTAAATATGTGCAGTATGTGATGTCATTACATGACGTCATCGTGTGTTTATTGTTTGTAATGTCGGAGTAAAACTGTAAACAGTGATTGAGATGCGCCACCTAGTGGGAACATGAATTTATACCTAGAAGCCCCAAAGTATGTCAATTGACGCATCCAAGACAATTGAGTGCGTCAATTGACGTACTTTGGGGCTTCTAGGTATAAATTCATTTTCCCGCTAGGTGGTGCATCTGTCATTAATTTTCGATGCACATATTTGAACATCTTGACCTTGCTAACAAAGTCATGGAACATGACTGACATGGTTCTAGCAGTGGCGCTGGTATACAACTTCGAAGATGCATTTGCGTCAATTGACGCACTTTGGGGCTTCTGGTGTTAACTTGTCAAATGCAAACCTACAAATTCTCTAAATGTAAATATGTTTCATTTAGCCAAATATACTTGCTCATTGTATAGAAAAAGTTAAGTTAAATGTAAACCACTTTGATACCACGAAAGGTGGTATAGAAGAAAAGTTAGATAAATAACATTCCAGAACATGAATAAGGGGTTTGTACATGCAGTGTGGATGTTTATGTGCTGAAAACATCCCCAACCGTATTCTGAAACACTGCTGTCATGCATGTCCAGAGCGTTAGCATGAGGATCTCAGAATGTGCCCAGAAGGGGAGGACCTTTGACATGCTTAGTCAGAGATATGCATAGTGTATTCCGGAAAGGTCCATGCACGTTCTGTGATATCCCCGCGGCATCTCTGTTATTCCTGCTGAAACATGGAATAAGGCCAGGACTTAGAAAACATTCTACTGTGCTCTTCAATTTGTCCTATATTGAAGAATGGTTGTGACAGATATGTGCTGAACTGGTGTGACTGCAGTCTGGAAAAACACAGGATGCAATTATAAAGATCGAAAAGCAGAGGTGAGGGAATGTTGTAAGGTAAAGAAACATTCATAAACACCCGTACAGAAATATTAAGAAGAGCAATAGTGTTTATTCTGGCTATGCTGAAATGTGCTGTTTGTGCTAAAAGAGCTAATCCAGGGGACCCTAACAAATTCTGTGTTCTCAAAACTGGGACTGTTGATGTAAGAATAGTTTGTGAGTGAGTCTGGAAATAAATTGTGTTGGAGTGAGAAAGGAAGATCATATGCATAGTCCTAGGACGTCATGCCATGATTGTATAGAAGCTGTTATAGTTTCGGTTTGGCAGAATGATTTCTTTTATGACCGCAAGTGAGAGTGTGTGGTTTGGGGGTAGCAAGGGAGGATCTAGTGTGCTGATCTGCAATTCAGGGTGGCCATGAATGGTTGGCTGGTACCTGGAACATATTGATGACTGCAGTGTCACCATGTCACCATGTGCTAGTGTGATAGGGCAGCCATACCTTAGCTGTGCCAGGCACTGGGAGGCATGACTGATGTTGTGCCAACATCCCCCAGATTGTGTAATGAGACCTACATCCTTCCCCAGTCCAGGATCTATGCAAGCTGTGAGAGTGGTGAAATATCTGTAGTCTGGCTACCTAGGTATGATGTCACAGGTATCCCCCCTCCTATGCCCACACAGTTCTGACCAGAAGAGCAGTGCCACAAAGCAGAATGTGGGAAGACAGGGTTGCTCCACAGATAGCAGATGTATACAGACTGATATATGCCACAATGGGACAGATGTAGCTGGTGGGAGAAATGCCAGTACCCAGATATGAGGGAATCATATACTATAGCCAGAAGGCCATACTATTACTACTACTACTACTACTACTACTACCACCGATCTTTTGTATAGCGCTGCAAGGCATATGCAACGCAGCACAGACACATGTAAAAGCTGGTCCCTGCTTAGTAGAGCTTATGAGGGGGTACCCAAAAAAAACAGGAATTATTTTTTAAAAGCTATTTATTTCAAATTCTTTACAAAACAACCTTATCCCCTTCAAAATACTCTCCATTACAACTGATACATTTGTCCCACCGGTGCTTCCACTGTTCGAAACATTTTTTGCAGTCATCTTTAGAAATGGCTGACAGCTCCTCCCTCTTTTTTTTCTTGATTTCTTCAATGTTGTCAAATCAGTGTCCTTTCATGCCCCTTTTCATGCGTGGAAATAAGAAAAAGTCGCACGGAGCCAGGTCAGGCGAGTAAGGTGCGTGGGGCAGCGGAACCATGCCATTTTTAGCCAAAAACTGTCTAACAGAGATGACTGTGTGTGCAGGTGCTTTGTCGTGGTGGAAGAACCAGTCTCCTGTCTGCCACAAATCGGGTCTTTTTTGACGAACACTGTTGCGCAATCTTCTTAAAACTTCCAAATAAAAGGTTTGATTGACGGTCTGACCTGGGGGAACAAACTCTGAATGAACTACCCCCTTGGCATCAAAAAAGCAAATCAGCATTGTTTTGATGTTTGATTTGACTTGACGACATTTTTTTGGACGGGGTGACAATGACGTCTTCCATTGGCTTGACTGTTGCTTTGTTTCTGGGTCGTAACCATAGCACCATGACTCATCACCTGTAATGACCTTTGACAGAAAATCTGGATCAGTTTCAAGCTGTTTCAAAACACGACATGTTTCAACTCGATGTTCCTTTTGATTGTCAGTCAGAACCCGAGGAACAAACTTGGCAGCAACCCTTTTCATTCCCAAATCTTCCATTAAAATTCGCTGAACCGAGCTCCAAGATAACCCACTAATCTCTGACAGTTGATCAATTGTCTGTCGACGGTCTGTGAGCACAAGCTCTCTAATTTTTTCAATATTTTCGTTGATTCGGGCAGTTGATGGACGCCCAGAACGAGGTTTGTCATCAATCGACATGTCGCCATTTTTAAACTGAGCAAACCACTGGTACACTTGACTTTTTCCCATAGCGTCATCTTGATAAGCTGTTTTCAACATTAAAACAGTTTCAGCAGCATTTTTACCGAGTAGAAAACAAAATTTCACAGCTGCACATTGTTCACTTAAACTTGTCATCATAAAAAAAGAAACAAGAACAAAACAGCGCTAGCAAAAACAATCACTGCAGATGAACAGAACAAGCCAGGTCGACAACACAGGCGGCACTGAACTGACAATGAGTTGCACTATACACGCCTAGCGGCAGAAGTGCGTACTACACAAGCTCCGCCCACGGCAATGTTATTCCTGTTTTTTTTTGGTACCCCCTCGTACAATCTAGTCAATACACAGAATACAGCAGCTGTGGACAGGATAAAACTAGGAGGAATGATAAGGAAACACAAGGGAGATTAGGTGGATCAGTTCCAAAAGTGGCAATGAAGAGGTGAGTGTTCATCCTGGATTTGAGAAGGGCCAGAGAAGAAGCCTGATGCACAGACTCTGAAAGTTTGTTCCAGGCATAAGGAGCAGCAAGGTGAAAGGACTGAAGTCTGGAGTTGGCAGTAGAAGAGAACGACACCGACAGAAGTGATCCTCCAGAAATGCAGAAATTCTGAGAAGGAATGTAGGGAGAGATAAGAGAGGAAAGGTAGTGTGGAACAGCAGAATGAGTGCACTTGTACGCCAGAGGCATGAAAAGGGCATACATTTGTTACTCAGCAATATTATGCATCCTTTGGGGAACTGCAATGTTAATTTCAGGTTTTGTGCAGTTGGTAAGGATCCACCCTTAGCAGTTTAAAACGTGTTCATAGAGATGACCAAGGCAGGAATCACTGGGGCCATTTTATAATGCCAAGTACCATTTGATGCAAGGTATGTCCTGACATACATGTTCATATTAGGGTGCACTGGGATTACCTAGCACCTTTCAGGGCATGATGAGGATTGGTATATGGTCTAGGTTGTAGCAGCAGTCATTTCTCATTGGTATTTATGTTTAGCGTGCATCAGTAAACTAATGTCAGGAGTTGCACATTTTTACCAAAGAGACACAGCATCCGCAGGTCCATTGCGGAGACGTGCAGGATTCGGAACATGCAACTTTTCAGAATACGGCAGTTGTGGGGACATCCAAAATGTTTACTTGTGTCCCATAATATTGACGGGGAACATGTTTCTCCATTATATTGCATGGCTCGTGCCTGCACCCTTGTGCGGGCCGCACACCAGATATGTGCACGAGTCGGCTGAATAGCACTTTGTCTGTGCCGCACCTGACACGTCTACCTCCCCGATTCCAGACCCATAGGCATGTCGACCTGCAGATGTGGAATTAGGTTTAAATGGGCATAATTTTCAATTTAGACATGTTCACGGGCCAGACATGCATTTTATCGAATCTGCCTCCACGTGCTTAACACGGCTTAGTAAAAGGGCCCCACAGTGTTGATTGATTTGCTCCTCAAATAATGCAATTTAAAATTCTACATCATTGCTTTGTTGCTAAATTCAAACATTATAAAATGGGAATTAAAGAGTCAGGATTTTGCATCAAATGTAGAACAGAGTGAGTTACTATGGTTCAGAATTTTTCATTAAGCTGTTGAATGTTTTATTTTTGGGACAACAATATTTCAGGAACTACTCTACGATGGTACAAGGTACAGTGTTAATTTTGGAAGGTCTGTTAACACTATCTGACCTCTCCAAGGGAAATAAAAGCATTGTGAATATGAATCTATTGCTAGCAAGGAACTAGCACACAGACATGTATTGGCCAAACAGACAGAAGGAATACTTCCATCACTGGGACTGTGGTATGGAAAAATGGTGGATTTGATATAGATTGCAAACACAGAAAACTGTAAGGAGGCAAGGACAATTTCCCATATGCTTTTGCCCAAAGTCAAGAGAAAATCCTTACTTGAGATGAGATACTCATGGTCATCTGGTTTTGTACTGCCTGGAGATGAGCTGGGACTGGGTTTGGGGCTAAGCTGGAGGACTGGCACAATATTATTGTGAATCTATGTGGATGTGTGAATGTTGGGGAGAAGAGGGGAGAGATAAAAATGGAAATAAGAATATCACATTTATATAATACTGGTACATTTGGACTCTATTGAAAATTTGTATTGGAGCAGTTGTAATTTTCTCTTTTTGGTATTCTCACCTGTTCTAGTTTTCTTTTTTTATTTCATGACTTTGTCCTCATCATGGAATTATGAAAATAAAAGAAAGTCAAATAAGAATGCTGCATTTGAGATGTCTGCTTCACCAAACAGAACTAAAATATTTTCTGTCAGACACTAGCGGTCACCATTAATACTCATCATTTTCTCATAAATGTATCCCATCCTGTTTTTTATGAATACAAAGCTAGCATATTTCATGGGTGTGAGATCTTTTGCAGTTTAAAGCTTCCATATAACTTCATGTTGCAATGATCATGATATCACACTGGTTAGATGGTGAAAATAGAGGATTGGGATCATTATAGGGCTAGTGCGTTAAGGCAGGAATTTTCTGAAGTCACATCTCCGTGCAAATGACCTCTTATAAAAGACTGACCATGTAAAAGTGCGCACCTCGGCTTTAAGGTATAGACTTTGCTGGTGGGCCTGTACATGGGTGGAGTTTGGAGGGCGTATGGGCTGAGCGCATGAGTGCTCATATAGATTATATAATGCTTACATTTAGAGATGTACTTGAAAAATGTAGGTGCAGCTCGAGGGCTGGTGTAAGTGTTCATGTCTGCAATGTAGGCACATGTTATGCCATTGACGCTGGTATTTAGAAAGACAAGCAGGTGCCTACTTGTCTCTATAAAAGAGCTTAACACGGGCGTCTTAAAATGCACCGTAAGTAAGCACCCTCTGACCAAATCATTCTCCATGAGGGTCATTTTATAACAGGGTGCCTAGGTTAAATGGGCTGGACGGCACCTCTTTTGCACTTCTTTTTGCCTTTATATAAAACAGCAGTGTGCTGTAAATGCTGCAGAGATCACACCTACATTGCAGGCAGAGACATTATGGCGGCTCGAGAGCAGGTGCAAATGTCCATCTGCAAATGAAGGTATTTTATAATAGAAACGTTTGCTTTGCAGCCCTGCACACACTCTGCCCAGACCAGCAATATCTGCATACCACGGCGTGTCCTTTTATCCCTTTCTCAATTTTATAGAACTTTATAAGAATTTTATAAGAACCAGAAGCATGCCCCCGCTCCAAGACTGATAGTGACACCAAATCACCTAGTGAGCCATGATACCGCATGAGTAAGGTGTCCTATGACCATTAATTATACATCTATTTTCTGTAACTTGATGATGTAAATAGTTATACTCGTATGCCAAGTTGGCTGTTCCTGTTACTTGTAATTACCTGTTATCCAAGTTTTGTAATCCTGTTTTATTGTAAACTCAGACACATGTATATGTTCTGAAATTTTTTGTTCAATGTAAACTGTGCTGATATCGAATAGTGCGGTATATAAGAAATGTAAATAAATAAATAAAATAAAAATTTACACACACATATTGCCAGAGACATGCACAAATATCATAAGAACATAAGCTATGCCATAGTGCAGTGTTCCCCAACCCCCGGGCCGCGGACCGGTACCGGTCCGTGGATCAAACGGTACCGGGCCGCCCGAGGAACTTTAAATAATTTCACTGTGGGTCCTCCCGCCTCCTGATTGGACGTAATGAGTGCGCGCTCTCAAGAGCCACGCTGGAAGCTACAGTCTTCCTGCTTCCCAACGAGCGTCTTGCGACAGTTATAGAAAGCGGCAGGTGGGAGGAGGAGCCACCGCCGCTGCGCGCGCACGCACGTCTGCTCATGCAGCTCGCGCACAGACAGCGCACGCTCTGCCCCCTCAACTTCTCTGTAGGACAGGAAAGGGGGAGAAGGGGAGCGGCCCATTCTGCGGTTTAATCCGTTTATGTGAGTGGTAATAAAAGGGGTCAGACTTCCCTTTTCACATCTTCCCAAATTAGCAATCCATACTTCCTTGGGAATTGCCCCTCCTCCAGGGGTTCTCTGGGCGTAGGTGCATGGGGGACCCACGTGTCCCGGTTAGGTGTGTTTTACGCTGGAAGTTAGGCACAGGAGTTTGCTGAAGTGTAAGATTGGTACCCCCTCCTAGTCCTGACTTGGTTTTTCAGGTTTGAAAAGGACCAAAATCTAGTCAAAGGAGCCATCTTTTGGGGGTCGGCCTGGGCCTGAAGGGAAAAGGAGCACTTTACTTTGCAACACACGCACATCTGGGGAAACAGATGAGACTTAGAATGGTCTTATGTAATTTGTTATATACAGATACACATATATAAATGTATGTAATTTTATATATACAGATTTATAATAATATTTTGTAATGTGGAGCAGGTAAAATGGTATCTCAGGTAATTTTATCCACAGGATGTAGCTGGGCTATATAGGAGCCAATAGAAAGAGTGCCCCGGCTATTGCTTGCTAAGAATGATGGTGTGTTTAACAAACTCCTGATCAGGTTGTTTTCCTCATTTCTTAAATATCTAGCTTACTTTGCATTGAACTATTTCTGGAAAGGCATGAGCTAAATCCACCATAAAGGAAAAACAAATTTCCCCAGCAATGTTAGTTTAGTGATATTTGTAAACATAAGTGGAAGAGAGATTTTGAAATAATTTGGGAGGAGCGCAGGAGTGTCTGGCTCCTGAGACCCTTGTATGCCATGTTGTCAGAGGTGCAGCCCTGCTTCCAGCTCCTCAGGATGGGGTTGGTGGGATCCCCTGGCTCAACAAGCCCAGTCTCCCAAGATCTGTACACCTTCTGGCCAGAGACACCATGCTGTGTCTTTCGCTTGGGACGGCGCTCTGATATCTGTGATGTGGCGCTAGTGTCTGAGAGAAACCCAGATCTGATCTCCCAGGTCCAAGCAGAGATACATGAGGGGAGAGAGGAAGGTGGCAGTGGAGACTGGAGAGTTTACATTGTGGACTGCAGCACTCATGGCACTTACGTTAATGATGTCCGTGTCCATCGTGGCATGCGGGTGGAGCTGTCGGACAGTGATATGTTGATTTTTGGGCACAAGGAGGCTGAGAACTGGAAGTAGGCTCATGGGGGGGCTTGGACTGGAATTGGGCTGAGTGGAGGGGGAGCTAGGATTTGACATGGGCTGATGGTGGGGCTAGGAAATGACTAGAAATGGTCTGATGGGGGGCTAGGATTGGAAATGAGCTGATGAAGGGACTCGGACTGGAAATGGATGGGGGAGCTAGGACTGGAAATGGGCTGATGGGTGGCTAGGACTGGAAATGGGCTGATGCAGGGACTAGAAGGGAATGGAAGCTGGGTGAGACTGGAACTAGAAGGGAGCTGATGTTGGGGGAGGATTAGAATGGGATGGGGCTGGGAGAGTAAAATGGAGAGGGGAAAAATATTTTGTGTGGGAGGGATGAAAAATCTACAATTGGCTGGGTATTGGGAGAGTAAGGGGGGATTGATGATGGAGGGGTAAAATTTGTGTGGATGAAATAGGAATGAGGAAAGAGCAAAAGGAGAAAGATTAGTATGTTAAAGCAGATGTAGAGAGAGAGAATGGAAAAAAAAACTAGAAGAGAGAAGAAAGGACAAATGGACAGTCATTGTCTCCTATTACCCCCAGATGGAACCGTCTCGTTGCAAAGAAACAAGCTCAGGGTTCTCATTGATTTGGAATTCTAGTGAGTTAAATAAAATAAATCACTTTATATTCATTTTTTGGTGTAGCTGTATTTTATTTTGAAGGCACGTTTAAATACAATTAAATCAAAATTATTAAATTAAAACAAGCGGGCCACGGAAAAATTATCAAATGTTTACCGGTCCGCGGCGATAAAAAGGTTGGGGAGCACTGCCATAGTGGGTCAGACCAAGGTCCATTAAGCCCAGTATCCTGTTTCCAACAGTGGCCAATCTAGGTCATACGTACCTAGCAGCAGGGCCATACCGAGTGTAAATTGTGTCCTGTGTGACTTTCACATCGGGCATGCGCCCCCCATGGCGGGAGAGAAGAGGCGCACCAGATGTGCAAGTCGCTGGCATGCTAAGCAGATCTGTCCCTCCCTTTCTCTTGCAGGGAGGGACAGATCTGCTTAGCATGCCGGCGAGAAGGCTTAAGGGGTGCATTTTAGCTGTCTTCCGTTGCCTGCTGCCACTGAGAGAAGAAAAAGTGGCGGCAACAGCAGACAGCTAAAATGCGCCCCTTAAGCCTTTGCGCCCTGTGCATCCGCATCACTCGCACAGGGCTAGGTATGGGCCTAATCCTCTCTATACATCCGGATTGCGGGATCAGAATCACGATCAGTCATGTACGTGCATGCCAGGACTGTGATTCAGTCTGGCCTGCACATACATGACCTGCCTGACTAACTCAGTCAGGGCTTTTAAATGGAGCTGCGGCGCCATGGCATCCAGTTGCCATGGCACCATTGCTCCATTTAAAAACTGCGATGCCAGCCGCCAGATAAAAGTGTTTATTCCCCACAGCCTGACCCCTGATCTGGCCTCCTAAGGCCAGGGTTGGGCTGCGGGGAATGTCCTACGGCCCTCCCTGCCCCATCCGCGCCCAGACAGTACAAAAACAACACGTCCAGGAAAGTTATTCCACCTCAGAGGTGGAATAACTTCCGCACACATGTCACTGGCCCTGGATGTACAGGGCTGACATTAGAATCGGCCCTGTTCATCCAGGACCGGTGACCGCCCAGACTCCACCCCTGAACCACCCCTTCCCCGCCCCCATCTAACTTCCCCGCACAACCGGTGGGGAAGGTAGATGCGGCCAGAGAAGGCATGAATAGCGGGGATGGACGTCCTGTTTGGACATCCATCCCTGCTACTTGTGGTACAGAATCAGGCCCTTTGTGTTCACTTGTTCCACTCCACTCAGGATTTTACAGACTTCTATCATACCTCCTCTCAGCCTCCTCTTCTTCAAGCTGCAGAGCCCTAACCTTTTTAGTCTTTCCTCATAGAGAATCAATCCATCACCTTGATCATTTTGGTTGCCCTTCTCTGTACCTTTTCTAATCTGATATACAGGGTCGTACCGATCGTGAAATGTGCCGTATGTGACTTGCACATTGGGCGTGCACCCCTCCCCACACCTCCATCTAGTCTGTTTATGGGAGCAGGAGAAAGAGGTGCACACCCGATGTGCAAGTCGCCGGCACGCTAAGCAGGTCTGGTCCCTCCTGGAGGGACCAGACCTGCTTAGTGTGCCGTGAGAAGGCTTAAGGGGCGCATTTTGGCTGTCTGCTGTTGCCTGCCGCCACTGAGAGAAGAAAAAGTGGCGGCGGCAGGCAACGGCAGACAGCTGAAATGCACCCCTTAAGCCTTTGCACCCTGTGCTGCCGCACAGCTCGCACAGGGCTAGGTATGGTCCTGCCTAGCAGTTTCCCCAAAAGACACAGGTTCTACAATGCTTGTATTGGGTCAAGCAGTGATATCTCGGGTCCCTTTAATAATGGTTTATGGACCTTTCCTCCAGTAACTTGTCCAAACCTTTTTTAAACCCGGCTACACTAACAGCTTTTACTACATCCTTCGGTAACGAATTCCAAAGTTTGATTACACGTTGAGTGAAAAAAATATTTTCTCTTACTCCTAAACAGGTTACACTGTAGGTTCATTGCATGTCCCCTAGTCTTTCTACCTTTTGATGCCATAAAGAACCGATCTATATTTACCTGTTCCACTCCATTCATTAATTTATAGACCTCTATCATATCTCCCCTCAGCCATCTCTTTTCCAGGTTGAAAAACTCGAATCTTTTAAGCCTCTCCTCGTAGGGGTATCCTTCCATCCCCTTTACCATTTTGGTGGCTCTTCTCTGTACCTTTTTTTAAATTCTGCTATATACTTTTTAAGATACGGTGACCATAATTGCCTACAATATTCAAGATGTGGCCGCACTATGTAATGATACAGAGGCACTATAACATCCTTGAAATTCTATCCTTGAAATGGCTGTGTGTAATGACTTAGAGTTCTTGTCTTTTATTTCTCTGAGTTTTGATAGCGTATCTCAAGTCGTAATCTTAATAAAATGTAAAATAATAAAGAAATTCTTCGTAAATATTGGATCAACTAGCACTGTAGAGCAAAGCACTCAAATATATGCTGCAGTACTAGACAGTGGAAACCAAACTCATTTAATTAATGTTTGTGTTTAGCAATGTTGAAATGGAAATTATATAAATTGTGGCGTTCTGTAACTAGCAATTTCTAAAATCAGCCATTGTTTTACACACATTTAAAATAAACAACAATAGAGAAGGGAGGCGTTTTGACCCAGCCAGACAAGCTGTGTGTATGTTTAATTCAATGTTATTAATCACAAGGAATAGCAAGCATACCTAATGTATGAAGAAAACATTTTTATTTTAAAGTCCAAAAACATAAGCCCAAGTAAGGTCCAATTGGTTGACTAAAATGGCGAAATTATAGACCAAAAATGAATTTTCTTTATGCCAATATGTTTCTATTATTGAATTTTACAACATTTGCTCGCTTTTGTTAAGGCATCCATGCTTTACTCATTTTTTTTAATTTTATGTTTTTAAATTTGTGGGTGTGTGTGTGGGGGGGATATTCAAAGTGATTAACGTGGTTATCAGACCTGCTGACCGGGATATCCAACAGCATTAACATGTCTAGCTAGCTAGCATTGGGGGTTTTGGGATGGCGATAACCGCACAGTGGCGATATTGAGCCACTGCCTGGTTATTTTAAAGTGGCAAAAGTTAGGGACCTGAAAGGTTGGCCAAACCTTCAGCACCAAAGCTAACTGGGCAGTGATTGAATATTGCCACTATCCAGTTAGCTTCTTTGCAATCCACCCGACCCCAGATATTCAAGCCAGTGGCCGGGTCTTAGCTTCAGCGGTGATGACTAGCTACATCAGAACAGCTAGCTGCCCCCCCCCCCCATGATTTTAGCACCATCATTGGTCTCATGTACTAAAGAGATTTTTGCCCTTTTTTCATCTATGGGAAAAATGGTCAGTACCTAAAGCTCTGTCCTTGATGTCTTATTTGTTATATGCAATTAGCTAAATTTAATTTTTTCAGAAATACTGATTTGATTTGAACTGAATTCGGTGGTGACTGTAATATCCCTAAAGTAGGTATTAGGGGATTCCGGGCACTGGCAAGAGTGAAGAGAGATACCCCACTAAACCAGCAGGGAATAAAGAGAAGTCCTGCTGGCCTTGGGGCATTGGAAGGGTGGGTTGGGGGTGTTAGCTTTTGAGATTGGGGTGTAGGGCAATACTGGGGAGGATTGTACTGAGACTTGGGAGATGCCAGGAGGTAGTTTTGGTGTTGTCAGGGGTAGGGTACCTCTGGACCACTTTTTCTCTTACTGAGAGAAATAATGCTAGTTTTGGATTGGAATTATATGTGGCTTGCAGTAATTCACTATGAGTTGCATTATTCATTTGAATACCAATGAGGTGTTTTGCATGCATCTCATTAGTGTTAAACATGCATTGCAGTCACAATTATGTGTTACAATAAAACAGTGCATGCTATTGCTCTGTAATATGCCTTAAGGACCAAATAACATGTACTATTGCCAGAATGTACTTTAGTAACTACCCCCATTAGGGGGGCAGCTATTTGCTTGATATTTGCCACTTATTTGTGTTACATGATAAAAATCATGTGTTACTGTACCATAACACACATTAGTTATGCAATTATAAGATGCAAAGCATCTCATTATGCAAATCAAATAATGCAGCTTGAGTTGAATTTCTCAAGATGCCTTCTTAAAGGCACCAATGTTTAAAATATGATCCCCATACTCCCCTAGCCAAAGGTTCCTCAACTCCCCCCTGGAACAAGACCCCCTATCTTCCTATAGGCACCACCTAGGCTTACCTCTGAAATCCCTGATATCTAGTGGTGGAGGTCAGGAATGATATCCCATCGCTCCAGGATCAAAATGGTGCCAGTTGATTCCTAGCGGTAGTCTCATAGTACTTCCAGCATGGGTCAAGCTGCCAAATAAAAGGGGGAGGTATGAATTGGGGGACCTTCTGTTAGGGGAATGAAAGGAGTAGATTGGCCCATTTAAGAAGGCTCTCTAGACATCAGTCCGCATGTTAGACGTTTGATATTTCTGGGGAGAAAAATGCAGGTTGCAAGGCTGAATGAAAGCCGCGTTATCGATTTACTTCAGAAATTACTAACCTGCGGTACTGAATTACTGCAAGTTAGTGACTCCTGCGGTAAATTAAACTATGGTAATATGCACAATATGCAATATTTTACTGCAACTTAGTAACTTCCCCTCTAAGCAGCTTGTGGTAGAACATATATTAAGTTATATACAAAGCATAATAACAATACTAACATCCAAGATGATTTTCTCAAACGTTTCTGCTCCTTCAATATCTGTGTGATGCAGTAAAACCCGCAGGGCAAGCAAAAGGTTAGGACTCAGGAATTGCTGACATCCAGTAAGCCCTTTTAAATTGAACACGACTTTGCATTCAGATCTTTCAGTCATGCAATACACAAATCTCCATCATGTTTTTCACTGAGCAGCTGTATTAGTTATTATTTATAGCTTATTCCTTTATCTCTTTTCCATGGCACTTTTAGACAAACCCCAACAAAGCAAAAGAGGGATGTACTGCTAAAACATGGTTTTTCGAAAAATGTATATACAGTACCTTGCTGTAGGTTTGCCTGTAATTTGCCTCTTTTGTTTAGGTATTTCTCATTTCCAAGTATGTGGGGGTCCTTTCCTGTATTCCCTGTACTTTGCCTTTGTCGTTTGGGGGTGGGAGGGGGGTTACAGTTATCACGAGCCTTTTTCAGGAGTAGCTCAAGATGAGCTACATTCAGGTACAGCAGGTATCTTACTGTCCCCAAAGGGCTTTCGATCTGAGATTATACCTGAGGCAAGACTTAGCCAAAATCATAAAGATGGCAGTAGGATCCCCTCGGGGTCAGGGGGGGCCCCCTTTCTTTCATGGACCTCTCTGCACTGCAAGAACTGCTTAGGCAATGCTTACGCCTTTGTTTCAGCAATATGAGGAGCATGCGCATATATTGTATGTATTAGGCTTCATGAAAGGAAACCTTTTGCAATAAAAGTGGACCATGGGCCACTGATCTCAGTGAGTGAACCAGGTCATTAATTCACTGCTTATGAGAATCCTTACTGAGCTATTCTCAGAACAGGCAGCTACTAATTCACTGCCTATAATTTATGACCAATACATGTAAACTGATTTAAGCAGTAAATTAGAAAATTATGGCACTAGTATATTAGGATATCATTAGGTATTGTATTCTGGCAGTAGATATGACAAATGTTCTCTGCTAATGGAGTTTATTTAAAGGGAAATCTGCATTAATGTATTTTAATTATCTTTAAAGAAGAAAACATTAAAGCAAAGAGTTTCAAGGGTTTCAAGTCCCTCTGATTGTGAATTACACACATTCTCCATCTTAAGAATATTTGTGTTTGAACGGCAATGAGCACCTTGCTCTTATTAATTGAACATCTATATTCCAAATTATTGGCTGTATATAGAATCCAAATGATGGTATTTCAGATATTTTTAAGAGAAGATCAAGAGATGGCCATAGCAATTTTCAGGATTTGATCTGGGGAACTAAGCAATTACTCAGGTAAAATGAGGGGTTGAAAGCTGACCTTCCATTTTGTAGCTGTGCCGAAAAAGAGGCGCAGCCAGGGAAAGAGAGAGGACAGAGCTGACAGTGTGCCGGGATTGCATTTTGAAAGCCCCACACGATTGTTGACATGGATTGAAGTACCAGAAGCACATGGGCGTTTCTCATTACAAATGTACTTGCAGGACTGCAAGTACAAAGTACCTATGGATCTACACCTTCCCATGATTTGGGTATTTATTTATTTTATATTTTTATACTGCAGTTTCCAACAGATCAATTGCGGTTTACAAAGAACAATATATGAATTGTACAAAACAGTACGTATTCAATTACATGGAACAGTTTCAACTATGTACATTAACATTACAACAAGTTATATAAATGATAACTATATACATATATAATGTTCCTGAGCGGACATTGGGGGATGCATTCTGGGGGGGAGGCACACTTAGACTGGCTAAGTGGGGTGGACAGGCTCTGTGTTAGTGATTATGTTACCGAACCAAAGTGTTGAGTGAACAGATGTGTTTTAAGTTTTTTTGAAAAGAAGAGAGGTCTTTTATCTCTCTTAAGTTGTCTGGGAGCTTGTTCCAGAGGGCGGGGGCGCAATGGGAGAATGCCCTGCTGTTTGCGATTTTTTTTAGCTTTCCTGTAGTCTGGCACTGCTGTGAGTTTGTTTTTATTGCAATCCCGTTGTGTTCAAGTGTTTGTTTCTTTGGTGATGAGGAATGAAAGGTGGGATGGGGCTATGTTATTAATAAGTTTAAATGTAGCTACAATTATTTTGTACTGAGTGCGGCTTTGTATTGGGAGCCAGTGCAAGCTGAATAAGATAGGGGTGATGTGATCTATTGGGTTGGCATTTGATGTTCTCCTTGCTGCAATTTGAAGTGATCTTAATGTCTGTTTTGGTAGTCCTTGAAGTAGGAATAGTTGAAGTGGGGGGTGATAATGGCATTGAGGACTGATTTGAAGTCATGGGCATGAAGGAGTGGGTAGAGTTGTTTTAGCAATCTAAGTTTATAATATATTTTTCTTGTTATTTGTTTTATGAATGAGGACATGTTCAGTATGCAGTCTAAGAGGACTCCAAGATATTTTACTTCATTTTTGATGGATACATTTGTATCTTGAATTATGATAAATGGTGGAGGGGAAAAGTTTTGATTCCTCGTTATATAGAGGGCTTCCATTTTATTTAAGTTAATCATGAGGTTGTGGGATGATAACCAGTGAGATACTTCAGAGAAGCAGTCAGTGATTTGTTGAATTGAGGGATTGGTGATGTCAAATGCGAGATATATCATTATATTGTCTGCATATATGTGATAGAATACTTTGAATTTTTTGAATATCGAACAGATAGGTTGAAAGTAGATGTTAAACAAAAGGGCAGAGAGTACAGAGCCTTGTGGGAGGCCTTGTTCTTGATTGTAGGAATTAGAGGTATTACTTCCTATCCTTACTTGTTGGGTTCTTCCTACTAGATATGAGAACCATTGGAGTACTGTGCTTTTAATGCCTATTTGTAGTAATATGGACATCATGATGTGGTATTTTACGCTGTCAAAAGCTGCGTAGATATCTAGGAATAGGAGGAGGAACACTTTTTTGGGGTTGTCCATGCCCCATAGAATACTGTCAAATAGGATGGTAAGGAGGGTCTCAACTCCATGGTGGGGTCTAAAACCATATTGGTGTTCATCCAGAGGTGTGTTTGTATCTATATGATCTTGAAGTTGGATTTGAGTTGCCTTCTCAATTAGTTTGGTCAGAAAAAGGAGGCTTGAGATGGGTCTGTATGATGTGGGATTATTTTTGCCAATAGTGCTATTGTTCAGGGTGGAACTTATAACAGCATGTTTCAGGGCAGGGGGCATGTAGCCAAGCTGTAGGGAGGTGTTGACAATAGGGAGGATGAGTGGGGTGAATTCTACTTTTGTTGATTTTATCCAGCTAACTGGGCAGAGATCAAGGTATGAGGTGGCTGTGTTGACTTTGGTGATGATGTTCTCCAGCACATCCTTTCAGGTAGGGGAGAACATTGACCAAGAAGATTTTGATGTTGGGTATTAGATGTTTTGGTCATTTAGGACTGGGGTTTGACGTGTTAGCTTGTCTTTGTAATAATTGGCTAGGAGTTGGGGGTCTATGACAGGGTCAAGTGTCTCATTATTTGATTTGTTGTTTGTTAAAGATTTTATGATTTCAAAGAGCTCTCTCGGACGATTGAGAGACTTTGATAGTATAGTGGAATAGTGTTCTTTCTTTAGAGCATTCATGGTTTCTCTGTAATATTTTAATTTGGCCATATATTGGACCTGATATGTTGTAGATTTTGAATAGCTCCACTTACGCTCAGTTTTGCGCAGGTCTCTTCTGAGTAAGGTCTAAACCATGCAGTACTGTGTTTTTTTGTGGTGGTCGGATGGTGTACATGTAGGGTTGCTGCCTTTGATATGGTGGTGTTCCAGTTTGATATTGCTTCATCAAGGTTGGAGAGTATGACAAGTGGAGGAGTGGCCTAGTGGTTGGGGCAAGGTACTTCAGGCTGGAAGGTTGGGGGTTCAAATCCCACTAGAGGACAGCAACCTTGGGCCGGAAGGACTGAGGTTTCTAGTCCCACAGGTGCTCCTTGTGGTCTTGGGCAAGCCACTTAACCCTCCATAGCCCATGTTCCCTGTAAAATGGTTATCTCCAAGTTATAATGCCCTGTTCAATGTAACTTCAGTTTGTTCATTGTAAACCGCACTGATACAGAATAGCGCGGTATATAAGAAAATATAAATAAATAAAATAAAAAAATAAATGACTTTAAGAGTGGGCTACTTTTTGTAGCTTTTACAGAATTAAGGGGCAATTTACTAAAGTACGGAAATAGTGTATGTTTTAGCACACACTAACCATTACAGCAGGCCTCTGGTAAATGCTACCGTGCACTAAATTCAGCAAGCATGGTAAAAATCGCATGCCAACTGCTTAGCACATGGCAGAGTTGGCATTGGTTGGGGTATTGCCAGAGAGTGGGCATGTCAACCCAGGAAAACTAGGATGCATGATGGCATCATTTGCTAACTGTCACAACTGATGTTAGTGCAGCTGCACTTAACACCACCTCAGGAGGTGATGTCAAATGCAGCCATGCTATTGGCAGTCTGGTAGTGCAGCCACTGTCTATAAAAAGCATTAGTTCCTGCGACTCCATCCTTTCTCATCCCCCATCCCCTGCGCTATGCAGGGAGCATTCCCAGCATTTTCCCTGTGGATACCTGCAAGCGCAGGGTGGCAGTTTTGTGGATTCAGCTAATTAGGTAGTGATAACTGGATCTGCGCTGTTGGCAAAAAATGTGCAGCTACCACAAGATTTTATTTATTTATTATTTATTTATTACAATTTCTTATATACCGCACTATTTTGCATCAGCGCGGTTTACATAAAACAAAATGACCATAACAACTGTTTGGCTTCACATAGAACAGGAGTAACAACTTGGATAACAAGGGGGATACAAACTGAACTAATTAAATATGTACAATGAGATTGAATGCTAAGAATTTAGGATGCTACATGTGTACAGTGAGGTTGTGTGCTAATATTGAGATGTTATCTCGAGGAGGTAAGAGGAGGGACAATTAGGTAGGGGTCAGGTTAATCTGGTAGTACTGTGTAAATAAATGGAATTTGAGAGCCTTTCTGAATTGTGTCAGGTCAGTAATTGCACGGATGCCTGGTGGTAATGCATTCCAACATTATGGGGCATAGATACTGAAAGCCCTGTTTGATGTAGCGATTGTGTACTTTGTTGATGCCTTTGGGATTACTAGCGTGTTTGTAGATGAGGTTCTTCTTGTTCTGATGGGAGGGATGAGCTGAATGATGTCAGTTAGTGAAGGGGAGGTGATACCATGGATGGATTTGAAAGTGAGTAGTGTCCGCCAGGGTGCTCGGACAAATCTCCCCTGGGGTGGATACAATAATCAATCAGGCGACACTCTGCTTATTCCATAATAAAATAATTTATTTGGGCAAATTCAAAAAGTAAGGAAGTTACAAGCGAAGCTATAAACAGTCTGCCTGATGAGGACAGAGTTCTCTGGCTCTGAATAATAGTGAAAGAGAAGGCTGTCCCGCCCACACTCGGCCGTTACCTCTGTTATATGCTCCTCTGCAGCAAATAGTTCCAGAACATTCTGCATATATTTGCAGGCTCTACCCTGAGACCCCTCCCCATTATCAGGTTTCTGTCTTTGTTTCTGTCTTGAGGCCCTTCACTCAGTATCATATCACTAAATGTGCTGTGCTTCTTATCAGGTAGGCCGTTCCCTGCTGGGCTGCTCGGTCCCCGCCCTGCATCTTCTTCTTTGTTTCACTGTAGTTTCGCTTGGGTGATTTTCTTTTCGCTTCAAGCACAAGTTAGAATCTTCAAGGCTCTGCAAACTTTTTCATCAACCTTATATTAGGCTGGCATCTGCTCCATTCTGTAAGTCCATTCTCTGCACACTCCTGTCCAGAGTCTGGTATCCTACATGTTTCAGCAGGGATTATACATGTTGTCAATCACAGCCCACATGCAGTTCTTCTGTGCCATTTAGAAGTTAGTCAGCTCTTTGGGATAGGATCATAACTTTCAACATCATTATCAAAGTAAGCCAAATTAAGTAAGCCAAATTAGTCATTAACCCCGTCCTTAACCCCTACAGTAGCAAGGACTTGAACATAAGCCTTCCTTGTATGGGGAGCCAGTGAAGCTGTATTAGGATAGGTGTTACATGGTCGCATCTTGCTGCTCCCACTAAGACTCTGGCAGCGGCATTCATGGCAAGTTG
This sequence comes from Ichthyophis bannanicus, assembly GCA_033557465.1. Taxonomy (NCBI): domain Eukaryota; kingdom Metazoa; phylum Chordata; class Amphibia; order Gymnophiona; family Ichthyophiidae; genus Ichthyophis; species Ichthyophis bannanicus. Next base: position 120,721,608 of record CM066050.1, on the reverse strand, counting down.
TAACGGATTAAGTGTTGACTGAGGGAGGCCTTGAAGAATAGCGTTGGCAAAGTCAAAGATGTCAGCTCATGGTAAATGCACAGAATTGGAAAGCCCACCCTCTGCCCCCATCCTGCCCATCTGGTGGGCAAGCCACCAAGCGAAATGCAGATGCCACAGAAAGAGGCCACGGTAACATAGTAACATAGTAAATGACAGCAGATATGGTCCATCTAGTCTGCCCAGTAAGATGGCAGTAGGTGCACCTGCCACTCTGTGCAGGCCACCCCTCCCCATGTTTTTGTTTAGGGGTGAACGCACCGCTCCATGTATTTCTCCCACATTAGTTATCTCCATGGCGCAACAAACCCATTTTAGTGCAGCAAAGATAGCTAATGTGCTTTAGTAAACATCAACCTTTGTTCCAGGAGACTACTGTAGGTGTTACTCTGGCCATTTTGTCATCCTCCATATCCTGGTTACCACATGAGATAAAAGTGCCCTGCGCATGCTCTGTGGGCAAAATGCAGGGCAGGTGCTGGACACGCCCCCTGCATTTACTGCCTGTTAAGGTGTGGCAAGTGCAAGCCCTTATGCACTTCAGTAAATATGCCCCTACCTGACCCAGACATGGGAAAGCTAATGGTTCAAATAATAAGGGATTTGATGAACTGCAACCCATATATGATTTTTTTTCAACTGCTAGTCAAACAGAGATTCCTTAAACTTTGAGGCTAATGCAGTATAGCTTAGTATGCATGTGAAGGCTGTTTAAAATGCACAAAAAATAGCTTTCTGTGCACTAATGGCTTGATGTGTACACAACACCAATCTAAAAAAAGTTGTTAGTGTATACATAAAATTGGTTTGTATACTCCTGCAAATGAAGAAACCTAACATGCAAATAAAGCTTTTCTCGGGGGTCTTTTACTAAAGGACGCTAAAGTGTTACACCCAATGCTCCAATAATTCCAGCAACACCGCTGATGTGCCTGTTCAGGTGCGGACCACCTTTACCTGGGTTCTGGGCTTACCTGGCCCGTCCAACAGGAAAGAAAAACCACACACAGACTCAATGATATATCATCAATCTAGAGCTCTAGAGGAAGATTGCCTGAGGGATCTGAATGAGCAGAATATCTCCTCCAACCACCTTCGGAAATCCCCTGCTAGAGACCTGCCTTTTATTCAGAATTTTCAGCTGGCATGATTACATTTTAACTGACAAAAAATGATGACAGTTTAGTTACAAAATCACAAGTCAACCAAAATTATGCTTACAAGATATTTTTCTGCTGGTTCTTTACAAAGTTCATATAAAAAGAGGAAGTAACCTAGTCATTAACCATAAACATGAAATAACACAAGGTGTCGTCAGAACTCCTTTGCAAAGTAAGAGCTGATTAGTTACACTTATAATTTGTTTGAGAAATCTGCTGATTTCTCAAACGCTAGTTAATTTTCAGTATATGTTATGACCTAAGGTCCCTAATTCTTGGAAAGTTCATCAGATTTGCTGACATTAGTTGCTATCTAAAATTTGAGCAATCATTTACCTCAAAGCAGGGTGGAGGGACTTTAGATATTATCAAAAGTCCCTAAATTTTGCGGAAGCTAGCAAGCTTGTATCTGATCTTTAGTAACAGTAGCTGTGTACACACTTCCACTTAATCTCTTTTGAAATAATTCCTGTAATGTTAGTTTTATCCCTAGCATAGACAAAACGTTTCTAACTTGCAAGTTCTATATTCCATTTTTCTTTTCAGCAGTTCCGCTTTGCATTATGATTAAAGGTGTATAACTTTTATATTAATGATTACAGGCATATGGTTTTGTATCAATAACTACTTTTTCAGAGTCCATCCCCATTGTTCGTAGCACAGAGTAACCCCCATAGGGCTTACACCAAGCATGGGCAAAAGAGAAAACAGAAGCATGTGTGCTCTTTAAATAGATTGACCCAAACGTTTAGCCGTGTGACCTACTATAGTTTAAGATGGAACAAGGTTGCTAATGCAAAGCAAAGGGGGAACATTGTAACGTCAAGCCCTATCAAAGAGCACATGATCGAATGGCACTAGAAGATTATAAAAAGGTAAAACTTATACATAAACTGAGGGCTTGTGCAAAAAAGAGCAGGAAACATTGCCTATACAAATTACAAAACTAAGATTGTTAGATCACCTATCTTAATTTTAAGGTGGGAAAATCATTTCAATACCACACAAATCAAACAGAGTAGAAAGGTAAAAAGGAAAAAATAAATAAAAACAAGACCATCATGTTGGCATCAATATAGAGAAAGGCTTATCACGTGTTAACAAGAAAAATCATATTTCTCACCGCATAAAGCAAACTGTCTTTTAAAAATTGTGGTGAATAACAGCGAACATAAAAAACAAAACAAAACAATGCCTGTGCATACTCAACAGCTCACTGAACGTCATCTTTAAAACTAAAAATAAAGAAGATCAGACCCAAGGGTAATATAGACACATTTAAAATTTAAATGAAAATTGAGGAAATGATTGTAAATAAATTAAAAATAGAAAGTGTCTACAGTGTATCTGGCTAAAAATGAAAATGAAAAATTAGAAATGAAAGATTGCCATGACAAATGATTCTAGGAAGAAAAAGGAAAAGGAAGGGGGAAGGGGAGAAGAAGGGGGAGGGGAAATGGAGGGAGGAAAGGAAGAGGGAAGGGGAGAGGGGAGGGGGAAAGGAAGGGGAAGGAGAGGGGAGGGGGAAAGGAAGGGGAAGGAGGGGGAGGGGAGACGGGAGGAGGGAGGGGAAAAAGGGGAATAAGGAGGTAAGGGGAAAAAGGGAAAGAGTAGGTCAACTCTTGAAAAAAACGTAAAACAACCCTCAAAGGAAGACTTGATATTCTATTTCTTTGTTAGGCTAACTGTGCCTAATTAAAAAATGTGCTAACTGTGCCTAATTCAAAAATATAACGTTGTTCTTCTTTCAACAAAATAATATCATGATTACCACCAAGTTGGAGCAATTTAATCTTCTTAAAAACAAAAAAATTTAATTCATTAAGTATAGGTTTGCAGTTGGTCCAAGAGAAGCAGACATGACTTTCCATTTAATGCAACTCTTGTGTTCTTGTGTGTGTATCTTAACTGCACATATTGTCTTACTAACATATATCAATTTACAAGAGCATGCAATAACATAGAAGACATATCTGGAATTGCAGTAGGACGTGGGTCATAGTGGATACCCCTTAGTGGCACTTTGGGCAAACAGAACATTTCCCACACGGAGGAGGACTTCTATCTTTATCTGACATTCAAAAGGGCACCAAAAAGTCACCAAGATTTCTTTCATGATTGTAGGTGACAGTTGATTTTTGGTCTTGAAAACAAGACAGAGTTTGTAAAATATGCCAGTGGTGTTTCATAATTTTCTGTATATGTGATGAAAGGTATGAAAACCGCATGGTACAGATGTATTTATCACCTGTTTATTTCTTCTTAACTTTCAAAAAGTCCTGTCTATGAGATGAACAGGCCTTATGATAACCTTCTTGAATACATTCTAAGTGGTAGCCCCATACAAAAAATCTGTGGGCCATATCTTTGGATTGTGTCTTGTATTCTGCAAGAATTGGGAAGTTGGCAAGTTTCTCTTAAGGCTATCATATCTCATTAGTTTGTTTTTGTCTGTAGGTTTCCTGAGAATAGTAGTATTGAAACCATATGTTGTCTTTTTGATGAGAATCTCAAGGAAGGGTATTTGTTGGGGATCAAATTGCATCTGAAATTTTAGATTCGTATCCTGAGTGTTAAGCCAGTCCAAAAATTGAGGAAGTATAGCAATATCCCCTCTCCATAAAATAAAAATATATACCATTTCCAATTGATTACTAATTTGGAAAACAGAGAGGTGGAGAAACTCAAATTCAGCCACATAGAGGTTGGCTATGTCAGGAGCCATAGCTGCATCCATGGCTGTACCTTTAATTTGTTGATAGTAGCAGCCATCAAACACAAAATAATTTTTTTGTCAAAGCTATCTGGGCCATTTCCACAAAAAACTCAGTAGGGACATGAGAAGGGCTAGTTATAAGATTCAAGTATTTACGCACTACATCTATTGCCCCTTCCTGGGGAATGTTGGTGTACAAAGACTCTATTTCTAGGGTAACAAGACACAGGTCAGATGTGTCGCCATCAAAAGAGTCTAAGAAATTAATAACGTCTCTTATGTCTGAGAGTATCAGAGGGACAAATGGTCGTAGAAAAAAATCCACAAACTTCGAGAGAGGTTCTAAAACACAGCCTGGCGACCGGCATGATGGCCTGGGGTCACTAATCCCCTCCCCCCCTTCCCGACCGTCCCCTCCCCCCCTTTCACCCCCTCCCCCCTCCCTGCCAGAATTACCATGCTATATTCGGATTTAAACAAGAAAACCTCTTTATTTTGAGTTATTAAAACTTGGAAATACAGTATCAAACTGTTGACCACAGCATAATCCACAAACATTATAACACAAGTGCAATATACATATCCTCACAACAAACAACCATTATACACTCCTTCAAATGTCATCCCTTCTCAAGAGGCACAGCCCACTCTTTAATCATGCCTTGACGCCCGGCAGGGATATTTTGGAAAGTTTGCCGTCAAAGCCTTTTCCCCACTGCCCTCCTTCCGAATTAGCATAGCATCATTAAGGGGCACTGCCGTTGACAACATGCCCCTTTAATGCTCTGTTCTTCTTAGCAGCAGTGTCCGGATCTACCTCTGCCCACGTCCCGTCAAAGGCGTGAGCAGGGCTACGTTGATGACTCTCCATGCTCATCTCTCCTGCCGCGAAAATGTCGGGAGGCCCTCTGGACACTGTTCCTGCTTCCACTCTGTGTACTAATGGGGGACACGTCAGTTTGTCTATGGCCCGCTCCCCCTTTTCCATGTCTGGGCTGTGCGCTCTCTCGTAAGGGTGGTCCCTATCTCTCCTGTTATGCCGTGACAATGCCTCCTCCCTGGGGTGGGTCGGGTGGGTGACTGCCCGCTCGCGCCGGCCCGTCGGGAGGAGGGAAAGAGGGCGAGCCACAGTGCGACTGGCCCTTCTATAGCCGATCACCACGCTGCCCGCCCCCCCTCCCCCCGCCGTCCCCCTCCGAGGTTAACCCCCGGCCTGCCAGTGCCAGCCTGTGTCCAGCCGCACTGATTCCCGGCCGGATCTGAACCAAAACCTGAAATGATTGGTCTGCCTGGGGGTGCTGACAACAATATATGAACTTTTGGTAAGATATATATGGTTGGAATGACAGGATGTTGAACCTGTAAAAATTCTACTTCATGGGAAGTTATATAGCTGGCAGTGGAACCCAGACAGAGAAGATTATCTATTTCATTTTTAATCTTAATGGTTGGATCTTGTATTAATACTTGATAAAAATGTGTGTCACTTAATTGTCTGTGAATTTTGCTAGCATAATAGTCGCGATCAAGGATAACAATACCACCATCCTTGTCGGCCAATTAAATAATTATATCTGTATGGCTAATAAGGGAATTAATAGTTTGTCATTTCATGCATGTTAAATTATCAAACCTCAAAGAATGACAACAGTAACTAGCAACTGCTTTCTTTATAAAATAGGATTAAAATAGGAGCATTTTGCCTGTCTTAAACTAGGTGCCCTGTTATCGTATTACCCTCTCTGGGGCTAATATTAGCAATGGCAGAGGCTAAGCTGAGTACAGCAGCTGGCCATCGTCGTTTTAAATTAGACTTGGATATTCAGTGCTGGGGTAATAACCAGCCACAGGCATTGAATGTCCGATATTACTCCAACATTCTAGCCATCCAGGAAGCAGCAATAGTCAGCTAGTTTAGGCCAACCTTTTGTGTGCCTAACCTTAGCTGGTTTATGTTAAAGAGCTAGTGGCTGAATATTGCTGCTGACCGGATAATGTCAGCACTGTTCCCCGGAACAGTACCAGAAGCATTGGGGTGTGCAGTGATGTTAGGAAGGGATATTTAGTGACCTAAAATGGCTGTGTGCCGCTGAATATCCTGTAAATGTGAATTTTTACGTTAGCAGGCCTGTTGACTGTGTTAATCCTCTGAGTCTTGAAACAGACGAGCGGTCTAGAACCTGAGGATTCTTTTAGGTCAAAAATTTGACTACAGAGCACTTGTTGTTGATTTATGGACCACCAGGAAGTAGGGAAGAGGTTCAGAAGGATTTGTGCAATATCATAAAGCATCAAGTGGTGTTATATGATTATGTATTGATTTTGGAAGTCTTTAATCTTCATTTGGAAGATGCTAATGATTCTGCGGCATACCCCAGGGCATGCTGTACCTCCTCCGCGCTCAGGCCCCAAGACCCCCCTCCCCCTTTTCACCTTTCCCTCACAAAATACATACTGCATTGCTTTCTCACTGCAACTCTGGAAGGGGCGGTATAGAAAAATATACCAAAATAAATAAATAAATAATAGTGCCCCCATGTCAACTGGTAACAGCTTACAACCATAACATTAACAATCCCCCCACCATGGTGGAGTACCATAATCCTATCATCCTGGTGCCAGCTTTGCCCAGGCCCGTGCCGTGACATGTGCGTAGCTCTTCTGTGCTGCTGACCGCTCCATAATGGCACACAAGTTTATTTATGTTCTTATTGTCCCTTGGCACCGAGCCCAGGCAAACCCATTTGGTACCAGGTCCTCCCCTCCTAAACAATTGATCTAGTTTAACTGTTCCCCTCCATTCATTAATTTATAGACTTTTATAATATCTTTCCTCAGCCGTCTATTTTCCAGGTTGAAGAGTCCTAATCTTTTTAGCCTCTTCTCATAGAGGTATCCTTCTATCACCTTTACCATTTTGGTGGCCCTTCTCTGTACCTTTCTAATAAAGCTATATCTTTTTTAAGATACGGCGACCAGAATTGCAGACAATATTCAAGATGCGATCGCACCATGGAACAATTGCTGTTGTTAAGTGCTGTTGAGTCGGTGTCGACTCATGGCGACCCTCTGGATAGTTGTTCTAAACTGTGTTCGGTCTTCAGTCAGGCGGCTCACTGGCACCCTTAGCTGCTGTTATTGTAGCGATCCATCTCATTACCGGCCTTCCTCTTTTGTGTTGACCTCCTACCTTGTCAAGCATGATGTCTTTCTCTAATGATCTCACTCTTTGCATGATATATCCAAGGTATGAAAGTGAAAGTCTTGTCATCTGAGCTTCTAAAGAAAGCTTAGGTTTGATCTCCTCTAGTACTGACTGGTTTGTTCTTCGGGCAGTCCATGGTATACATAGTATTCATCGCCAGCACCATAATTCAAAGGCATCGGCTTTCTTCCTGTATATCTTTTTCACTGTCCAACTTTCGCATCCATATGACGTTATTGAAAATACCACGGCTTCAACAAGTCAAATCTTTGTATGAAGAGAGACATCTGCCCTTGAAATTTTTATCTAGATCCTTCATAGTCAGTCTGCCAAGAGCAATGCATCATCTGATTTATTGACTGCTTGTTGCTTCTTTATTGATAGTTCATCCAAGTAGGTTAAAGCTGTCCACTATTTCAATTTCTTCTCCAACAATGAATTTATTGATTTTGCCATTTGCCAGGATCTTTGTCTTCTTTACATTAAGGTGCAGGTCCATTTTAAGACTATGTACAGAGGCATTATAATATCCTTTGTTTTATTCTCCATTCCTTTCCTTATGATTCCTAGCATTCTATTTGCTTTCTTGGCCACTGCTGCACACTGGGTGGAGGGTTTCAACATATTATCCATGATGACTCTTAAATCTTTTTCCTGGGAGGTGGTTCTTAATATGGAACCTTGCATTGTGTAACCATAGTTTGGGTTGTTCTTTCCTAGGTGCATAACTTTGCACTTGTCCACGTTAAATTTCATCTGCCATTTGAACATCCGGTCTTCCAATTTATCAAGGTCCTTTTGCAATTTTTCACAATCCTCTTGGGTTTTAATAACTTTGAATAATTTTGTGTCATCTGCAAATTTGATTACCTCACTCATTATTCCCATTACCACGTCATTTACGAATATCTTAAAATTGGTAAAACTGGCCATTTAGCCCTACCCTCTGCTTTCTTTTAACCAGTTCCTGATCCACAGTAGTATACCGCCTCCTATCCTATGACTTTTTAATTTTGCCAAGAGTCTCTCATGAGGGACCTTGTGAAAGGCTTTCTGAAAATCCAGATACACTATATCAACTGACTCACCTTTGTCTACCTGTTTATTCACACCTTCAAAAAAACATAACAGATTAGTAAGACAAGACCTTCCTTGGCTAAACTCATGTTGGCTGTCTCCCATTAAGCCATGACTATCTACATGTTCAGTAATTTTGTTCCTTTTAATGGTTTCTACCATTTTCCCCAGTTCTAACGTCAGGCTCACCGGTCTGTAGTTTCCTAGATCACTCCCAGAAACCTTTTTAAAAATTGGCATTACATTGACCATCTTCCATTCTTCAGGTATTACAGATGATTTTAATGATAGTTCACAGATTACTAATAGTAGGTCTGAAATTTCATATTTTAGTTCTTTTAACACCCTCGGATCTATACCATCCAGTCCAGGTGATTTGCTACTCTTCAGGTTATCAAATAGTTTTAATATATCTTCCCGGTGTATTGATATTTCTTTCATTTCTTCTGCGGCATCACCTTTAAATACCATTTCAGTCATGGGTAATATCCCTACATCTTCCTCAGTAAAGACCAAAGCAAAAAATTCATTCAGTCTCTCCGCTGTGGCGTTGTCCCTTCTTAGTCCCCTCTATCATCTAATGGTCCAACTGACCCTCTCACAGGTTTTTTGCTATGAATGTACTTGAAACTCTTTATATATGTTTTTGCTTCCATAGCAAGTTTCTTCTCAAATTCTCTGCCTGCTTTATCAATGCCTTGCATCTAAGTTGCCAGTGCTTATGTTGTTTCTAGTTTTCGTCATTTGGCTCCTTTTTCCATTTCCTGAAAGATTCTTTTTTGGCAACAACAGCTTCTCTGACCTCACCTTTAAACCATGCTGGCAGTTTTTTGGACTTCCTTCTACTTTTCTTAAAGCGTGGAATACAGTTGTTCTGGGCTTCCAAGATAGTATTTTTAAACAACACCAATGCTTGATGTAAATCTTTAACCTTTGCAACTGCTCCTTTTAGTTTTTCCTTAACTATTTCCTCATTTTATCATAGTCTCCGTTTTGAAAGTTAAAAGGTAGTACTGTGGATTTCCTTGCCGTCCTTCCTCCATTTATTAAATCAAACGCGATCATGCTATGATAACTATTGCCAAGTGGCCCCAGCACCCTTATCTCTTGTACCAGATCTTCTGTTGCACTAACGATTAGGTCCAAAATGGCTTCCTCTCTTGTTGGTATATGAATCAGCTGCTCCAAGAAGCCAGTCACTTGAAGCATCGCAGCTGGAAGTGGGAGAGAGCATCAGTGATCACTTTGGTTTTGCCTGGTAAGTGGCTAGCCATTATGTATGTATTTAGCTCCAGGCTCAACAACACTAGCCTCCTAAGCAACCCCATCACCCTCCCCGACTTGGCTGTCTGCCTGTTTATCGCATACACCACAGCGGCATTATCTGACTGGAAAATTATCCTCCTATTTGTCAACTGTGGCCCTCATAGCATCAGTGCTATCACAATTGGGAACATCTCCAGAAATGTGATGTCCCTAGTTATGCCCTGCCTATGATATTCGTCGGGACACCGCTTCTGACACCACTGCCCTCGGAAATATATCCTGAAGCCAATGCCGCCGGCCATGCCCATAAAGAGTTCTAGGTCCCCATTGTATGTAGGGGGCTCCCTCCATATGTTTCTACCATTATATCTCTTTAGGAACTCCTGCCATACCACCAAATCTTGCTGGATGGCCGTGCCGACCCTGATGAAATGGTGCCCCTTGTGCATGCCCTGGTCGAATCTGTCAAGCTCTGTATGACGGCCCTGCCTATCAGCATGACCATCCATGTGAAGTTCAGAAGCCTTATCAGTGATTGCATCTACTTCATTGTCACCTCTTTCGTGGAGGCTATCTGTTGCACAGCGGTCCAAAGATCAGCCAGCTTCCCAGCAGGCAGCCATGTCACCTTTGCCACCATGTCTATCTTGATCCCCAGGAAGGATAGCACCGGATCCTCTGTCTTGTTCAGTGCTAAGAGGACCCCCAGTCACACCACTTTCCACTGGAACGCCCGCAGGTAGCTCTTGCAAGTTTGCTCATCGCTGGCCAGCAGCAGGAAATCATCTTAGTATTGTATTGTATTACCCTTCCCAATTTCCTTCTCGACCATTCATTGAATGGACAAGCTGAATTCTTCAAAGAATGCACAAGATGCTGAGTATCCTATAGGGAGGCATTTGTCAAAGTAGTAATAACCCCAGAAACGAAAACCCAACAGGTGGAAACAAGTCAGATGAATCAGTAGTAGCCTACAGACTGACTCCATGTCCATCTTTGCCAACCATGCTCCCTTGCCGTGAGCCCTCAGTAGGCTCAAGGCATAATCCAAGGAGGCGTATTTGACTGAGCATGCCACCTGCTCCATGTGGTAATTAACTGATCCTCCATCTGGATATGACAGATGGTGGATGAGGCAGAATTCACTCTGCTCCTTCTTAGGGACCAAACCCAAAGGTGAGACTATTAAGTTGGGCAGTGGGGTACTCCGGAAAGGGCCTGCTACTCTCCTGAGGGTCCGTTCTTATTTTTTTTGGACAGTATCTTAATTTGTCATGGCAGACTTCAGATTGCCAGCACCCGGGGGCCCAGGTATAATGAAATCATATGTAAACTTCCGCACCAACCAGTCCACCTTCTGAACGTTATTACCCACTAGGTTCCACCACAATGCGGCCATATCCACCAGTATGGGTGCCCAGCCAGTTTCACCTGGCTCAGCGCTCTCTGGTGTTCCTCGCTAATCCATTTTCCACATCTGGTCTGTGGGTGCCCTTCGCTGCAGATCGTGCACACTTTCTTGTACTTGCATGTGTTGCCAAATCTAGAGGCCCCCCATTGAACATCCAGCAAGCACCCCTCCAGGCAGACATCCTAGGTGGCGTGAGCTCAGTACTGTCCCATCCTCCGGTTCTGATCTCCTCCCGAAAGGACTGCAGTAGTTTGGGGCTCCTTGACAGCCACTGAGGCAGCGGCAAAGCCCCCATCCTGCCTCCTTTCTGGGCCTGGGTCTTCAGCCTTATCCAAAGGTCTATATCCTTCATTTCCCACCTGAGTCCCTTGTTCCCATCATGTTTCGGTGGAATTGCACATCATACTCTAACCAGGCTGTCCTGCCGTATATCCTGTAAGTTTCACAGATGCAGTCCTGATATTTAAAAAGGCCCCTGCACTGTTTCAGATGTTTCTCGCTCATCACGCTGGCTAATATACAAATGCAGTGCACCAGTTTGCTATCATACGTGGGACTCTATCCACCTTCCTGCTAGCCAGCTTGCATTTACCCTTGCAGACTGCGCAGTCACAGTTAACATTGTTGCACCTAACCAGCAGTGTGAATATGTCAATATACTCATCTTTTCAAATCTTCTTCTTCTGGGCTAGGAGCACATGGCTATCGAGCATGCCAGTGAGGCAAGCGTACTCCACTGGCCTTGCCTCAGACACCAGCACCCCCTCCCACTCCCCCTCCCTTACTGTGGCATCAACATAGTTACCCAACCCCGGTGACCCTTGCACGTCCTGGACCACCTGGTTGCCCAGGTCTGGGTTCCCCCCATTGCTCGCACTAGGGTTTGGGGGCTGTGGTGCCATAGCTGTGGCCATGCCCTGGGTGGTGCCCCCATGCTTCCTTGCATTGGAACTGCAACTGGAGTTGGAGGGAGGCGTGGCCTAGTGGTTGGGGCAAGGTACCTCAGGCCAGAAGGTCAGGGGTTCAAATCCCACTAGAGGACAGCAACCTTGGGCCAGAAGGACTGGGGTTTCTAGTCCCAGAGGTGCTCCTTGTGATCTTGGGCAAGCCACTTAACCCTCCATTGCCCATGTTCCCTGTAAAATAGTTATCTCCAATAGTTACCTCCACACACACACATATGAAAGGTAGAAAACTCTGACTACCTGTAAAAAGGTAGAAAAATGCTGATCAACACTACGATACAGAAACGTATTAATGTATATAAAATGTAAATAGTTCCGACAATTAATGCACAGTTATTTGTATAAAGTTACAATGTTATAAATCTCTGTTCCGTGTAATATAATAACTATTATCTGTATAAAGTTTAAAAAATCTCTGTTCCATGTAATGTATACATTAGTATACAAATTTGTTTACTTGTTCCATGTAAACCGCCCCTGATCTCTGGAAGGGGCGGTATAGAAGAAATAGATAAATAAATAAATAAAAATAAATAATGCCCTGTTCAATGTAATTTCAGTTTGTTCAATATAAACCACCTTGATATCATGAAAGGCAGTATATAAGAAATGTAAAATAAAAAACTGCACCCTGTGTAATGTCCCCCACATTTCCCTGCATTGCATTGTGTGTTGCTCCAGCCTTGGCCACCATGCTAACCAACTGTTGTAACAAACCCAAAAGGCTTGCTTGTTCCCTTACCCCACCCTGACCAGCCCCTTCAGCACCCCATACCTGCGTATAACCTCTCTGTTTTAATTTTTTGTGTTCCATATTAGTTAAATGAGTCTCTTGAAGCATGGCTATATCTGTCTGGGAATGATTCAATAGGTCAAGAACTCTACTTCTCTTGTATGATCTAGCCTTTGCCCGGTTTCTTCCATACTGTTTCCCCCATCTCCCCCCTTTTTCTATTCTGGCACCCACCTCTGAGCAGTTAAAATTAACATCAAACTATTTAGAACACTAACTCACCAACAGATTGAGTTCAAATATTCTTCTCCCACTCCTCTTCTTTTATATGTTTTAGACCCCGATCTTGATTCATTAATTTCCTGCTTACTACCCCCCTTCCTGTCTCCCTGCACTTACTAACCTTCAGCGTCCCATCCTCTCAGTACTCAAAGAGCCCTTACAGTCTGTTCTTTCAAACCCCTCAAAGCGTGACTCCAACATTCAAAATGCTGTTATGCGTCTCCCCCAATGTCTGTTCGAAACTAGCTTCCCCTCTTACTGTTCCATTCTTGATTTGTCATCCTTCCTCGGCCTTCTTCTACTTCCCACACTAATTCAGCTTGCTCCTTCTGTGTCAAGAGTCCATTTTGCTGATGCCACAGCCCGCTGCTCCTCTCCATGCTCTGTCTGCCCTGGACAGTTCACCTGCTTTGCTGGCTGGCCTCTGAGGTTTTGTTTTTGTGTTGATTGCTGCTTCTCTTTCTCTGGGTTATTTGCGAGATATTTCTCTGCTGCCTCTGCCAAGTAGAAAAAATCTTCGACGTCCATTGTCCATAAATGTTAATTTTGCTAGATAGCATACCACCACTGTTATTCCTTGATTGGCCAGCTGTGCCTTACATTTGAGCAAGTCTCTCCTTTGCCTGTTTTGGGCACCAAATCTGGGAACACTCCCACACTCTATCCTTTGTAATGCACTACTCCCGATTTGCATGCTTCTCTGATAATAAACTCACGATCTTGGAAGTGAAGGCGTTTAACAATAAAGGCTTGTGGTTTTGCTGAGTTTTCGGGCGTAGGCCTCAATTCCCTATGTGCGCGTTCCAGTTCATACTTCCCCGGCACTTCCAAACCCGGGAAGCAGGCTCGCAAGAATCCACGGTTGAAAGTGCACATGTCCTTCTCCCCTTCTCCTTTCAGGATCCCGAATACTCGAATGTTTGACCTCCGGTCTCTGTTTTCATGGTCCTCTAACTTTTCTGCCATCTAGTTAATTTGTTTTTGCATAAGCATGAGTTCTGTATTTGACACCTTTTGCTGATATTCCATTTTGCTGATGTGCATTTCGACCTGCTCAAATTGGTACGCAATCACCACAACCGTCTCTTCTAACCTCGCTATTACTCTGTCTGCTATCTTGTTTTTGGAATAGCATATCTCTTGTAAAACGGAGGTCAGCATCCCATTATCCATTGAATCCTGCTCATCACCTTCATTCATTTTAGAGGAGCATGGCAACGGGGGCTGCGAGGCCAGATCTGCTAGTTTCTCCATGATTTTTTGTTTAGTGGGGTAAATATCCCATAATATTTTTTTCTCTTTACCTTACGTGTTTTTGGGCTCAGCTGTGCATTTCTTCCCTGTTTATGTGCAGGGCTTCAGGGAGTTCTCTGATCCACTGTTGATACAGTGGTATCCATAGCTGCTGTTATTGTATCGACCTATCTCATTGCCGGCATTCCTCTTTTATGGTGACCTTCTACCTTGCCAAGCATTATGTCTTTTTCCAATGATCTCTCTCTTCGCTTGATGTGTCCAAAGTATGAAAGGCGAAGTCTTGTCCTCTGAGCTTCTAAGGAAAGCTTAGGTTTGATCTCCTGTAGTGCTGATTGGTTTGTTCTTCGGGCAGTCCATCATATACACAGCACAATAATTCAAAGGCATCAATTTTCTTCCTGTCTATCTTTTTCACTGTCCAACTTTCTCATCCATATGACGTTATTGAAAATACCATGGCCTGGACAAATCAAATCTTTGTATGGAGAGAGACATCTCTGTTCCTGAGAATCTTGTCTAGTCCTTCATAGCTATTCTACCAAGAGCAATATGTCGTCGGATTTCTTGACTGCTAGTCCTTTCTTTATTGATTGTTGATCCAAGTAAGTTAAAGCAGTCAACTATTTCAATTTCTTCTCCATCAATGTTGAACTTTGTGATAAGGAAGCTTATCATAGCTCAGGAAGGAGCTATAGAAAAGGTGAAGTGACTCTGAACAAGCAACCTGTCAGTTCTGGTAGAAATAAGAAAACAGAATTTTCCCATAAAAGACTACCAGTCCCAGAATGCACCAGGTTTCCAACAGCCATTAGAGGAGCTGAAGTGGGGAAACGTGTGTTCAATCAGGAGGGCTATGAGGTAATCCCTAAGCACTCATCTCAAAGGGCAGGGCCTGATTCAGCACAGCTGCGCTGTGTTAGGGAGGAGCACTCATCTAAGCAGAATAAAGGTAGAGTTTATTCTACAGATCCTCATCCTGATCATCATCATCTTCATGATCAACTTGGATATCCTCAGTTTCATCTGGAGGATCATCAGAAGCAGAAGCCAAACCGGACGGACAGAGAGGGCAAGAAACCCTTTGGAAGAAAAAAGAGAAAAGCCTTTGGGAGGTCTAGAGGAGTCTGGAGCAGTACGTATACTGGGAGGCA
Organism: Ichthyophis bannanicus; assembly: GCA_033557465.1. Taxonomy (NCBI): domain Eukaryota; kingdom Metazoa; phylum Chordata; class Amphibia; order Gymnophiona; family Ichthyophiidae; genus Ichthyophis; species Ichthyophis bannanicus. The sequence continues at coordinate 120,706,346 of CM066050.1, read as the reverse complement.
TTCCAAGGGCCAGCATACACCATTGGACTGGGGAAAGCCAGAGGAATGGTGCTGCAGAGCTAGGAATCTCCAGACGGTACCTGTGAGGGAGACGGCTGCATGTGGAAGGGACCCTAAGACCCATGCCAGAAGGTATGTGAAGAGAGATCCAGTGTCCAGGGATCTGGATTGGAAGGCTGGACATAAGAACTGGACTACATACTGGCCAGGCTATATAGAGAGGAACTCTAACAGTAATGGAAGCTCAGGTATGAACACTGATCTATGCCCTAGCTATAACCTTGAAAGACAGCAGGGAAACAAGTATTCTCCTGAAAGTGCTCCATTGGGAGATTCATCTGTGCCAATCCATGATATTGAACCCATGCTTGTTGAAGAAGGGGGAATGATTTCAGATGAAGAATGTGTTTACATGGACTGCTCTCTGTCTAAACTCCTTTGGTGATTTTCTGTTATAAAATACAACAACCATCACAAAGAAATACAAACTTGTTCTTTAATCTACTCAGAAAAGCTCCTGAGTAGGATTTCTAGCCACGCAGTAGAAAGCAAGCCAGCTAAGGGGTTTCAGCTGGGTAACTGCTAGCAATTGAGCCTTACCTAATTGCTTGTGAGCTCTGAGGGAATCACTTCTGAATCTATGTGGGAAGATATAAGAAGCTAACCTGAAAAGAACAGTTTTTCTCTTCTTTGTGGATTTTTGTTTGTTGTTTGATACACTGCTAAGAAAATATTAGCTAAAGCCTACAGAAAAGACCAGTTTGTTACCAACCAGGTCTTATTTCTTTTGCTTTGATTGCCTGACAAGTTCAAATGTTGTTTTCCTGATTTTGTTTTTTCCAAGTTTAACACTGAAAGCAAGTAACCTGATTTATGTGCTACCAAGCATATCTGTGTTGGGAGAAATAACCCCATAAATAAATATCTTATTGGCTTTACACTTGAGCACAACTAAATTATTGTGAGCAGCTGTGTCGGGTGTGAATGGACTGCATTGCCCACAATCCCTTGCAAATCATATTGACATATGCACTTGCCAAGACTGTGAACATTCTCACCCAGGCAGCCGTCTGACAACTTATTGATTTTGCCAGTTGTCAGGATCTTTGTCTTCTTAATGATAAGGTGCAGACACATTTTAAGACTATATTCCTTGATTTTGAGAAGCAAAAGTTTCAAATTTTAATTTAATTAACAGATTTTTTATATACCGCTCCTTCCATTGATCAGATGTGGTTCCCATAGAACAACAATAAACAGTGCAAGCTGTTTTTACATATAACAATTTGTAACTTAGATATTACAGTTAACAATTAACAATTAGTGAACTATGTACAAATGAAACAGGATTAAACTATATACAGAGTTATTTGTCTTCAATACATTGTTTTAGGGGTATAGTACTTCATTCCTTTGAGTAATGCATTATCTGGCGTAGGGTTATCCTTTATCTAGCTGAGAGGTGAGAGGTGAGTTCATCACGTCTCCATAGTGCATTGTAAATAAGTGTGTTTTAAGTTTTTTCCTAAACTCCATGATCTCAGGTAATTGTCTTAATTCTATTGGGATTGTGTTCCACAAGATGGGGGCTGCATGGGAGAAGGCTTTCTTGTTTGTGGCTTTTTTGGCCCTAATGAATTCTTTTGGTGTTGTAAGTTTATTTAACTGGTCCCTCCTTTGGAGATTATGGGTGGGTTCTGTTTTGATGAGATTATTTATGGTCAGTGGTGCTGTTTTAGTTATGGCTTTGTAGGTGGTTAAGAGAGTTTTGTATTCTATTCTGCTTTGAATCGGGAGCCAGTGTAAATATTCTAAAATCGGGGTTATATGTTGGAAAGGTGGGGCCTTCGTAATGGTCCTTGCTGCTGTGTTTTGTACTAATTGAAGTTTTTTTAAGGCTTGCTTAGAGACTCCAAGTAGAATTTGATTTGCAGAGTCGAAATGGGGGGTTATAATTGCTTGTATGACTCGTTGAAAATCCTGTAAGTGCATTAGGGGGCGGAGTTGCTTTAATATTTTCAGTTTAAAGTACAGTCAAACCTCGGTTTTCATGATTAATCCGTTCTAACAAGTCTGACTAAAACCGAAACGTACGAAAACTGAAGCAATATTTCCCATAGGAAATAATGTAAATTCAATTAATCCGTTCCAGACACCCAGCTCCTGTCACTTCTCTCACCTGCCCGATCATCCACAGGACAGCAAACACACAGATATTGTACTGTACGGCACTGTAATCTGATCGCTGACTCCGTCTCAACAGCAATTTGCAAGCGTACCCTGCAAGAGAAAGAACTGCCTCCCACATTCATGCAACATCTCCTGCTTACATTGACAGCTACACTGCTACCTCCGAGCCTGAGGGGGTGCTCCAGAGAACAGGCAGGCGGTGGAGAGATCGGGGCCTTCCTCTCTGTGTAATCCTTGCATCTCTGACTCTGGCTCGAGGATGTTGCTCAGCTGACTTTCGCTTCTCAACACGCGATCGGTGAGTCCGGGGGGGTAGTGCTGCCGGGACTGGGCGGGCAGTGTATACAGACCAGCGCGAGGGTGTATGTATTGCCTTCTATCCCATGACACTTCTTCAGGAGTTGTATATAGGTTTTCAGATCTGGCAGCACTGGCTCACCTAATTCCACATTCTTTACGAAAACCGAGGCGATATCCGATAACCGAGACAAAATCTCAGTCAGAAAAGACGTCGAAAACCGAAACGTACGAAAACCGGGGCAAACGAAAACCGAGGTTTGACTGTATACTTTTTTCGTTATATTTCTTACGTGTGTCTATGCTGAAGTGTTTGTCCAGTATAATGCCTAAGTAACGTATTTCAGATTTTAGTTTGATGTCGTTATTCTGCAATGTAATATGTGAGGGGGGAATGAACGTTGTGCTTTTGGTTACTATTAGAGCTTCTGTTTCTGAGTGATTGATGTACAGATTGTTTTCATTTAGCCAGGTGTCTATTTCATTGAGGCAATCGTTAATGAGTTGTATAGGGATATTTGGTATTTTGAATGGGACATACATCATAATGTCGTCCGCATATAGGTGATAGTGAACATTGAATTTTTTAAAGATTTTACAGATGTGTTTTAAGTATATGTTAAATAGTAACGCTGACAGTGCTGAACCTTGTGGGAGACCTAGTTCTTGGTTGTATGTTTTTGAGGTGAGATTACCGATTTGTACCGTTTGAGTTCGGTCTGTTAGATAAGAGGTAAACCATTTTAGAACAGTAGATTTTATACCTATTTGCCTAAGTTTATTAATCATTGTTGAATGGTGAACACTGTCGAATGCTGCAGAGACATCAATGAATATGAGTAAGAATGCTTGTTTTGAGTTGTCTATTCCCCTTACAAGTGTATCGATTAGGACTGTTAGGAGTGATTCTACTCCATGTCAGGGGCGAAACCCATACTACTGGTCATCGAGTGGGGCTGAGCTATCAATGTACTCTTGTGTTTGAATTTGTACGGCTTTTTCAATTAATTTAGCCATAAATGGAATACTCGATATGGGCCTGTAGGATTTTGGTGATGATTTGTCAAGGGTGGTGTTTTTTAGGATTGGGCGGGTCTGTGCGTGTTTTAGTGTAGGGGGAAGGTATCCGTTTTTTAAGGAAAGATTTATTATTGGGAGGATGAATTGGGAGAGTATAGGTAGGGAGTTCTTTATCCAGGTTACTGGACAAGGGTCAAGTAGTGAGGTTGTTGTGTTAATGTTTGTGATAATGTTCTTGAGCTCAACCTTGGTCTTCACTTTCAGCCAGTAATGTGGTATTATCAGTATACCGAAAGTTGTTGATGAGTCTTCCACCAATCTTCACCCCTCGGTGTCTTCATACAGTCCTACTTCTCTGATGATTTGTTCTGCACATTACAAATTAAAGAGGTAGGTGGAAAGTATGCAGCCTTGTTGTACACCTTTGCTGATTTTAAAACCATTCTGTTTCTCCTTGCTCTATTTGAACTGTTGTTTCTTGATCAATGTAAAGGTTGTGCAAGAGAATGATCAGGTGTTCTGGTATACCCATGCTTCTTAATGTGGCCCAGAGTTTCTCATGGTTCTCACAGTCAAAGGCCTTGCTGTAGTCTTTATTATGTGATAGGAATTGAAAACAAAAGTCAAGGAAGGTTTGGATCATGAACAGAGGGTAAGATTGACCCTAAACAACCTTGAACAGTTATCACAGAACTTTTAATAGATGATGTAGGTAAATGCCATGAGAGTATGGCTGAACCTTTGAACTGTATGATAATGGAAACTTTGGATAAAATTGTATTAAAATAACTCATTCTGCCCCTTGGTATTAGTGCATATGAAAACTTAGTTAAGAAAAACAGAACATCTCTGGTGATCAAATTTGGATTTAGAATTACAAAGAAAATGGAAAGTGCAAATTAATCAATATAAAACCGTTTTATTTCAGGCAAAAGAGATTATTGCTCTAAAAAAGTGGAGAAAAGTAAAAATAGTATGAGATCTTTATGTAAAATATTAACTCCTTAGTGAAAGATAAGAAGGACCAGTTGAGAGGAAAGTCAGTGCTTGGAAATTCAACACAATTCAGTTCTTCTTGTTTGGAAGTAGATTGTGATGCAATTTGGGAATCATTTCTTCCTGTTTTACCTGCAGATATATTGAAATTGCTAAAGAAGTTTTCACATAGTTCAAGTGTTTTAGATCCTTGCCCTAACTGGATATTGAGGAAATGGCACACAGAGTTCTGCATGTCTTGAAAATGGATCTTTTCCTCCTTCTTTGGAAACTATTAGGGGCATATTAACTAAAGCTTAATGCACATTAATGAAGTTATTTTGCATTAACTGCCACTGTGCCCCTAGAAATAAATATGCCCCTTATATTGACTCCTATTTCCAAAGATGTAAAAAGAGATTTAGGTACCCACGGAAATTATAGACCTATAGCTAGCCTGCCTATTTTGACTAAAATATGTGAAGAAATAGTAGCCTCTCAATTTCAAAAGTATCTGGAAGATTATGATGTTTTACAGAGTTTTGAATCAGCATTTCATAGTCAGCACAGTGCTGAGACTGTTTTATTAGCTATGATAGCTGAGCTGAAACAATAGGGAAGGGAAATCAAGCAACTTAATGCAATTTGATCTCTCAACAGCATTTGATTTGTTAGGTCATAATATACGTACTATTATCTTGGTTAAATTAGATTGGCATTTCAGGTACTGCTTTGTACTGGATATGTTTTTTAGACCAATAGGTCATTTAGAGTAAAATGAGAAAATGATTTATCTTGGCCTTGGAAAATGGAATGTGGGGTGCTGAAAGAGTCGCCCCATTCACCTATTCTTTTTAATATTTATATGAGTACCTTAGGTGAAGTCCATGTGTACAGTCGCTGCTTGTGTTGTTGGAAGAAGGTGTTTGAGAAGAATAGATCATTCTCTTGCAGAACTGTATCAGTCTTTCTCCAACTTCATTTCTCTTGCAAAGTCCATATTTTCCAGTCACTTTGTCTTCTTCTTTGTTGCCAACTTTTGCATTCCAGTCAGCTATGACTATAAGGATATCCCGTTTGCATGTTCTTTCAATTTCAACTTGTTCAAAGAACTCGTCAATTTCATCCTCTTCTGCAGCCTTTGGTGGGGCATATACTGGAATTATATAGTTGTGTTGATAGGCAATCCTCATAGACGAATAGAAATTAAGTGTTCACTAATTGCATTGTATTTCATTACAGTTCTTGCAAGTTTCTGCTTAATTATAAATGCATTTCTTCTTTGTCTTTCATTTCCAGCCTAATAGATCATGCAGGACCGTACCGAGCCCTGTGCGAGCGGTGCGGCTGCACAGGGTGCAAAGACTTAAAGGGCGCATTTCGTGTCTCTGCAATTGCCTGATGCCGCCACTTTTTCAGCGGCAGGCAGCAGCAGAGAGACGAAATGCGCCCCTTAAGTCTTCGCACTAGCACACTAAGGAGGTCTGGTCTCTCCGGGAGGGACCAGACCTGCTTAGCATGCTGGCGACTTACAGATCGGGCATGTGCCCCCCTCCCACACCTCCATAAAGTGTCTAAATGGAGGTGCGGGAGGGGGCATGCGCGCCTGATGTGCAAGTCGCACAGGGGCGCATTTCAGTCTCGGTATGGCCCTGAGACCATGTGATCATCAGATGCAAACTGCCCGATGCCAGTCCATTTCAGTTTGCTAACACCCAAAAGATCAAGTTGTAGTTGTTCCATTTCATTTGTGACCACCTCAAACTTCCCTTGTTCCATGATCCCATATAAAACATTTTTTGCAGCTTCTGATTCTCATTTCATGTGCAGCTACATCAGCAGTCAGACGTCTCAAGGGCTTTGATCCAACCACATCATAAATGTGTGGAAATCAATGATGGAAAAGCTCAATAGCATCAACAAAGACAAAACCTGGAGTTGACTATGGTGCGGATCAAAAATTACTAGTATGCAAACTCAAGCTAAAGCTCTAAAAGAGCAAGCCACTCATAAATGTCGCAAAATATGACCCTAAGAATATACCACTGGAATTTAAGGACTGCCTGTGAAATTGATTTGCTGCTTTGGATACAAATGGCAGAGCACCAGAAGAGTTACGGGATGACATCAAGAAAGTTGTGCTCAAAGAAAGTGAGAAGTCTGTAGAAAAGCTGAAAAAGCAAATACGGCCAAAATGGATGACTGAAAAAATGCAGAAAAGCTAAAACCAGAGGAGAAAGAAGCACTCAAAAGAGATTTCCAATGTGTAGCAAGATGAGACAAGGAGAAGTACTATAATGACACATGGAAGGAAATAGAATCAGAAACGGTTAGAGGGAGAACAGGATCAGATTTCCTAAAGCTACAAGAGTTAAAGAGAAAATTCCAGCCTCAAATTGGAATGCTACATGATACTCCAGGATCCATATTGAATGATGCTGAGCAGATCAAAAAAAGGTGGAAAGAATATACAGAGCAATAATACAGAGCATAAAGATTAAGTGCACCAAAAATGGTTTCAACCTGTACTTTATGATCAGGAACTATTGGGGATGAAAGAAGAAGTCAAAGCAGCATTGAAAGCATTATCAACGAACAAAGCACTAGGCATTGATGGCATTCCCATTGAAGTATTACAGCAATTGGATGCAGCTGTTATCATACTTACCAGGAAATTTGGAAGACAAGATCATGGCCAACTGACTGGAAAAGATCTATGTTTATGCCAATACTGAAGAAAAGTGATGCAACTGACTGTGGAAATTATCTCACAATCGCTCTGATCCCACATGCAGCAAGATTCTATTCAAAATCATTTAACAGAGACTACAACCATACCTGGAATGAGAACTGCCTGAAGTGCAAGCAGGATTCAGGAAAGGGCGAGAACAAGAGCAGAGCCAGCCCATACATTAGGCGAGCTAGGCGGCCACCTAGTGCGGCAGGCCCAGGAGGGTAGGAGCAGCAGCAGCACACACCGCTTCCACAGAAGAGGATCAGAAGCAGCAGGCCTTATGTGCTGAAGTACATGGCCTGTCGCAGGGAAGAAAGCGGCAGCAGAAAGTCACCACCTTCTGAAATACTGCTACTGCTGGCCTACCGCCTCCCCCCCCCCCCCGGAATCGACAGCAGCTGGGGGGTGGCACCAACTGAGAGGGGGTGGTGATGTAGCTTGGTGGGGACAGAGTGGCCAGGGTTTCTGCCTAGGGTGGCAGAAACCTTTGGGCTGGCTCAGAACAAGAGACATCATCGCAGATGTGAGATAGATCCTTGAAAAGATAAAAGAATATCAAAAGGATATCTATATATGTTTTATTGACTACAGCAAGGTTTTTGACTGTGTATAAACCATGAGAAACTCTGGGTCACATTAAAAAGCATGGTTATACCAGAACATCTGATCGTTCTCTTGCACAACCTTTATATCGATCAAGAAGAAACAGTTTGAATGGAACAAGGAGAAACAGAATGGTTTAAAATCATCAAAGGTGTATGACAAAGCTGTGAACTTTCCCTCTACCTGTTTAATTTATATGCAGAACAAATCATCAGAGAAACAGGAATGTATGCAGACAATTGAGATGTGCATATTGGTTGAAGACTCATTAACAACCTTCGCTATGCTGATGATACTAAAATACTGGCTGAAAATGAAGACTATCTGAAACATTTGCTTCTCAAGATCAAGGAACATAGTCTTAAAGTGGGCCTGCACCTTAATGTAAAGAAGACAAAGATCCTGACAATTGGCAAAATCAATAGGTTCATCATTGATGGAGAAGAAATTGAAATAGTGAACAACTTTAACCTGCTTGGATGAATAGAAAAATGAGAAGCAGTCAAGAAATCTGATGACGCATTGCTCTTGGCGGAATGGCAATGAAGAACCTAGACAAGATTTTCAAGAGCAGAGACGTCTCTCTCCATACAAAGATTTGACTTGTCCAAGCCATGGTGTTTTCGATAACGTTAAATGGATGTGAAAATTAGACAGAAAGAAAATCGATGCCTTTGAATTATGGTGCTGGCAAAGAATATTATGTATGCATCATGGACTGCCCTTGGAAAAAACTAATTGGTACTAGTGGAGATTAAACCTAAGCTTTCTTTAGAAGCTCGGATGACAAGACTTCAACTTTCATACTTTGGACACATAATGCGAAGAGAGAGATCATTAGAGAAAGACATCAAACTTAGCAAGGTAGAAGGTCAATGCAAAAGAGGAAGGCCAACAATGATATGGATTGATATAACAGCAGCCATGGATACCATCCTATCAATAGTGAGTTGCCTGACTAAAGACTGAACACAGTTTAGGACAATTATCCAGAGATTCGCCTTGTGTTGACACTGACTCAATGGCACGTAACAACAACCACCACCTTAGGTGATAAGTACACAGACTGGGTTTGTCTTTATTTTTGTATGCTGATGATATTACTGTTATACTTTTTATTTCAGAGAGACTTGGCTACTACTTATGAGAAATTGGCCAGTTATTTTCAATTAATTGATTCTTGAGCATGTAGGCATCTGATGAAATTAAATCTAGAAAAGACTAAGCTACTATGGATAGGTCATAATTTGACTTCATTTCCAGCTGTTTCACTGATGTAGTCTGGTATAATGATTCCACTATGGGAATATTTATTCCTGTTCATTGTTCTATGTAAACAGTTCAAACATACTGCTATAAAATGTTCTATGTAAACCGTCCTGATTTGTAGAAGGACGGTATATAAAAAATGTTAAATAAATAAATAAATATTGGGTATGGTTTTGGATTCCATTTTGTCTGTGGAAGAGCAGGTTAAAGCATTAACTAAGAATATTATAAATTACACCATATTCAACAAATTTGTGCCAGTTTTAAAGGTGAACATGTGACGCTTTTAGTATTAGCATTGATAATAACACAATTTGACTATTGTAAAATTATGTATTTGGAGATATTAAAAACTATTTAGCCCACTTACAAATATTGCACAATACTGTAGCTAAATTATATTAAAAGGAAAAACTTTGGAAGGGCTACTCCATTCCTCATTGAACTACACTGACTTCCAATAGTGGTGAGGATTAATTTTAAAATGCTATGTTTTGTATTTAAGATTGTGAATGCTCGTATTCCTTTTTATATGATTTTGGTGCCCAGTTTATGGCTTCCTCGAGAACTTCTGGTTTGGTCATTAGTAATTCTTTAGCAGTGCCACCTTCTAATAATTTTAAATATAAATGATCCTTGGACAGACGATGTGGCTATTTCATTTCTATAACTGAATGGAACAGTCTGCCAGGAGAAATCAGGAATATGTCTAATTGTGTTATTTAGGCTGTCGAAAACAAATGTATTTAGGAAATTGTTTTAGTATTTAGATAGGATTACAGAGTAATATAAAAGAGATTAACTCAATTACAGTGGAATTACCTAACCGTTATAAGAATCTATATAATCAGTACAGTCACAATTCATTATAATTGAGTAAATTTGATATAAATGGTTGTATCTTTTTATATTACTCTGTAATAGAATTTACAGTACTTGTATAGGTGGACTATAAATGGATAAATTAAATTAAATTTTATGAGAGTCGTTAGGCTCTGATGGACTGTGTGATTCTCTCTCCAAGCAGGGCTTGTACTGCTCTAAGGCCATCCCACTTGATTCTTTGTTCTCAGGGGATATTCCCATTTCTTCATGGGATTACAACCTTCCCTGGCTTCAAAGCTAGAGAGTTCTTGCTCAGGATTGATTATTTGGTACTAGTGTCCTCTACAGTCAGAGCTGGCAGATTTCGGATGAATGTACAAGACTGGAATGTTCTTGGAGAGAGAGATAGAGATGCAGCAGCTGTACAGAAGGAGTTATGGAAAATATGCAGTAGAGGGCAGGTGACATCCTAGACCAGGGGTCTCAAACACGCGGCCCGCGGGCCGAGAGACCCTTGTGCGGCCCGCGATGCATAGGGGGGAAAAAAAAACCCGGCTTCTGCTGCTGCCGCTGCTGCCGCCGCTGCCGTGGCCGGCAATAGCAGCAATATCGCAAGTCCCGCGGGCTCCCCCCCCACCCGGCAGATCCCTTCCTGCTTGCCTGCCAATGCTGCCAGTTCTCCGCTTCGGCTTTCAGAGCCGCGAAGGGAGAACTTCTCCCTCGCGACTCTGTTAAGCTCGCCGGGGCAGATGGGAAATTTCCCATCTGCCCCAGCGGGCTTAACAGAGTCACGAGGGAGAAGCTCTCCCTTCGCGGCTCTGAAAGCCGAAGCGGAGAACTGGCAGGCAAGCAGGAAGGGATCTGCCGGGTGGGGGGGGGGAGCCCGCGGGACTTGCGATATTGCTGCTATTGCCGGCCACGGCAGCGGCGGCAGCAGCAGCAGAAGCCGGTTTTTTTTTTAAAGTTTAATTTTCCCGGGGGGCGGGGAGGGAGCAGGACTTGATGGGGGGGGGAAGCAGGACTTGATGTGTGGCTGGGGGGGAGCAGGACTTGATGGGGGGGAGCAGGACTTGATGTGGGGGGGAGCAGGACTTGATGTAGGGGGGGAGCAGGACTTGATGGGGGGGAGCAGGACTTGATGGGGGCTGGGGGGGGTAGTACTGAAAATGGGGTGATGGGGGTTAGGACTGGTAATGGACAGATGGGGGTTAGGACTGGAGGTGGTCTGACTGGGGGCCTAAGACTGAAAATGGGGTTATGGGGGGGCTAAGAATGAAGATGGGGCGATGGAAGGGTTAGGCCTGGAAGTGGGCTGTTGGGGGGCTTAGGACCGATAATGGGCTAGGGGGGGGCTAGAACTGGTAATGGACTGGGGGGGGGGTGCTATGACTGGAAATGGGCCGAGTAGAAGGGGGAGCTTGAACTGCAAATAGCTGATGGGGACAGGGTCTTGGAATGGTAATGGGCTGAGTGGAAGGGGGCTTGGAATGGAAATGGGCTGTGGGGGAGGGGGGCTTGGAAAGGAAATGGGCTGTGAGGGGAGGGAGCTAGGACTGGAAATGGGCTGATGATGCGGGGACTAGAAGGGAGCGGATGCTGGGTTGGGCAGGAGCTAGAAGGGAGTTGATGTTGGGGGCCGATTAGAATGGGATGGGGCTGGGAGAGTGAAATGGAGAGGGGAAATATATTTTGTGTGGGAGGGAAGAAAAATCTACAATTGGCCGGGTATTGGGAGAGTAAGTGGGGATTGAGGATGGAGGGGTAAAATTTGAGTGGATGAAATAGGAATGTGGAAAGAGCAAAAGGAGAATGATTAGTATGTTAAAGCAGATGTAGAGAGAATGGAAAAAAACTAGGAAAGAAGAAAGGAGAAATGGACAGCAGACGATGGAGAGTTAGCAGAAGACACAAAGAAACCAGAAGAAAGTGACTGGAACAATTGCAACTGAAAAAAAAATGCACAAAAGGTAGAAAAATATCTCTTTATTTTGAATTTATTAACTGAAATATGTCAGCTCTTGGAAATGTGCATCTTTAACGTCTGCACTTTATTTAATACAAGAGGAAATCAATGTATAGTTTTATTTCTACAGTGTTGTACATTCTAAGTTTGGCTTTTGGGGTTCCCAGTTTAATTGTCTTCCTGTTTCTAAATTGTGATTCCTTGTTTGGTGATGGTGTATGTTCTGCATGTGTAACTGAGCTGAGGTATTCTGTTTATGTAATTCCTATTTGACATTGCCACTTGTTCTCTTTCCCGAGTAGGTCATGTATTGTTATTCTCTGAAATGTGTTGATTTAATATTTGCAGTGTTGCCTTTTGATAGGTATGGTATGGTGCTTTGTGAGTCCTGGTAGTGCTGTTAGGACACGGCAGGTTTGCTATGGGTTCTAAATGGGCAGTGTTTCTAGTAGTTCCTAATGTGCCTGGCGGTTGGCACTGGTTTATAGTAATGTAGAAATCTTTTAGTCTTTCTTTATCCATACACTCATTAAGAGGCATGTTTACTAAAAGTTAGTGTATGGTAACATTATGCAAATATTTATGCAAATGATGCCCTTATGCAAATGATGCCCTTATGCAAATGAGGCCTGCGTCTTGTGCGGCCCCCGGGTTACTCTACAAGTCCTCATTTGGCCCTCAAAGCAATTTGAGTTTGAGACCCCTGTCCTAGACAATGGTCTCACCTTCTGTGAACAAATCAGTGGCATAGTGAAATGCTCCTTCTTTGCCCTTCATCAAATCCGCTCCATCTGGTCATTTCTCACTGATTCTGCCACCGCTACATTGCTTTTGTCTCTGGTCATATCTTGTCTTGACTATTGTGATGTAATTTATGTTGGTCTCTCTATATTTATGTTTATGTTTATTGGCTTGTTTGACCGCCCTTCAGAGATAAACAGAGCGGTTTACAATAAAATAAATCTTCAGTACAGTAGGCACATGGCCGGAAAAGGAAAAGAAAGTTACAACTTAATAAAGGATAGAAAGATAAAGAACGAAAGAGGAAGATCAGCATAGGGAAAGGGTAAAGGCTAGAGGGGAGGGGGATTAAAGGCAAGGGAAAAGAGGTGGGTTTTTAGGGCGTGTTTGAAGGTAGGGTGATGGGGTTCCAGTCGGAGGGTAGAGGGAAGGGAGTTCCAAAGGGCTGGACCTATGAAGAAGAAGGCTGAGGAGCGGGTGGATTGAAGGTGAGCAAGTGAGGGGGGGGGGGGTAGAGTGAGGCGGTTGAGGTGGAAGGAGCGGGGGGTGTGCCGGGGGGTGTGGAAGTGAATGAGATCGGCCAGGTATTGTGGTGTGGAGGTATGAAGAGCCTTGTGAACGAGAGTGAGAAGTTTGAACTGGATACGAAAGGAAATGGGAAGCCAATGGAGACGGTAGAGGAGGGGTGTGACATGGTCTCTAGGGGAGGAGGAGGACACGAGACGGGCAGCGGTGTTCTGGATTCGTTGATTAAATGTTTACAAACTGTCCAGAACACAGCCATCCGAATACTACATCATGCCTCCAGATTTGATCATGTTACCCCCCCCCCCCCGTTCATTGATTCCCATAGCTACTTCTCACATTCGGGATTCAATATAAACTCCTCATCCTTTTTCATAAAGTCCTGCACACCAGCACTCCCTCCTATCTGTCTTCATACTTTTTTGTTACATTCACGCTGACAGCCTTCACTTTCTCACCCCCTCATGTGCATGTTACATATTGACCCATCACTCTGCTTTTTATTTTCTGGGTCCTAGTCTTTGGAACACGCTACCTTCTGATCTTCATCTGGAACTGGCCTTCTCCAGATTCAAATCTATTCCTGCAGGCTGCTCAGGATTCTGCTTCCCACCCCTCTTGCTCGTGACCCTTCTTCCTGCCATTCCCCTCTTTTTTAATTCTATTATATATCTCTTTATTGGTGTTCCTTTCTCTCTTCCTGATTGTTTTTATGTACACCGCTCTGTTGCTATGAAGGGCAGCAAAGCAAGTTTTAATAAACCATAAGCCATAAGACAGCGGAGAAAGTGTGCAGTTCTGCTTGCATCTGACTGTTCTGGAAATGAGGCCAAAATGCAGTCGTTGGTTCAGGAGATAAGCAACGTCTATCTACTCAGCACATATATATTTCTAAACAACAGGGTAAAAGAAAGAAGGATTTTTACTGTTATTGGCATTATTAGTGCAGCCAGCAACCAGTATTCTAAGGCTAAAGTCCAAAAAGAGAGTTGGGTCTCAGCAGCTTCTTTATGATCATCAGTTTGCTTTAAGGCTACAGTAGACTGTCATACAGGCATTGCTAGACCTACATGAACAAACTTTCCCAAGAAGCAGTTTTCCTTTAATACAGGTTTCTAGCCGGGAGGATGAATGATGAGGAGAAAATAGCTCAGTCTAGCTTGCATATCCTTACTTAGTACACAAGTGTATGATAATCGAACATTTATACTGTTGTGGTCACTTTATACACCCCATGAAGGCAGTTTTGTCAGGGGCACGAGTTTAAGAGGGCAGGGACTTACTTAGGCTGTTTTATAAAGTACTAGGAGAAGAAGCTGAAAATATATGAAGGACAATTTTCAAAACCATTTACTTTACTCAGGTAAATTAGCTTGGCTGAAAATTGTCCTCTTCCATCTGATTAAAATTATACATGGTCTTCCGTAGCCTACATACTTTCAGATGAACTAAGGCAATGTGTTTTCTGAAGTGTGTGTGGGTCTAGGGAGGAAAGTAGAGTGCATACATCACATTTTCACAATTACAGATGTCATTTTACTCCTCTCAGCCACTTGCACAAGGAAACAGGTACAAAATATGCAGGCACTCTTAGCACATCTAAATTATGCTGATTTAAAAAAGAGAATGTGCCCTCACAGTTTCTCTTTGAGCACTCTAAACTGAAATTATATATTCATATTTCACACAGTCCCACCATTTTATTATTTGACAGAATTTTTGTTTATCCATAGTAATGATAATGGATGGAGCACTATACAAAATAAGCATAAGTCAATACAGCAGCTTTATAAGGGTAATTTTATCAACTCCCGCACAGTCAACACACTTACCATGCATGTATTCAGGGCCTGTTTTATAAAGTGAAGCACCTGCATACTTCACTTCATAAAACAGGGGCATACTGATACATCTTAATCTAGTCATGGCAGTTACACTTGCTCTAGGCTGCTTTTGGAGCCTGATCCTGATCCGCTTAGTCTCCTGCTTTCCAACTATGTGTTTCCTTGCCATTTCCCTAGATAGATCCTAATCCCCAGTTGTGTTGTTTGTCTTGGCTAGACTCTAAGCTAGGAGAGCAGGGACTGTCTCTTACATGTCTCTATACAGTGCTGCGTATGCCTTTTAGTGCTATAAAAATGATTAGTAGTAGTAATAAGTCAGTACTAAAAATTTTTATTTTATTTTATTTATTTATTTAGTTGGGTTTTTTTAATACCGCCCCTTCCATCGATTAAAGGCGGTTTACAAAGAACGGAACAATTACATTAAACTTTTTAAAAACATTAGTGGAACATGTTTACAATCAACATATTTACAAGGAACTATTTTACATTAATTACATACTTAAAGTATTATTGGGTGGGAGAAGAGAAGGCGGTTCTTTATGCATCTGAGATTAAGTATGGGTAGCTATAGTTATAGGAGGAGTAAGGGGTTGAGGTAAGCTTTCTTTAGAAGCCTAGACGACAAACTTTGAACATATCATTAGAGGAAGACATCATGCTTAGCATGTTTGAAGATCAACACGAAAGAGTAAGGCCATCAGTGTGATAGATCAATGCACTAACAGCAGCTATAGATGCCACTCTTCAACAATGTTACCTGACTGAAGACCAAATACAGTTTGGGACAACTATCCAGAAGATTACCATGACTTGGTATTGACTGGACAACACGTAACAATAAGAACTTGATGGCTTTGTATTTATATTTGCTATCCTGCCTCTCTTTAAGTACCTGAGGCAAGTTACAAACAATAACAATCACAAGTACAGGTCCATATCAAAAAGATCTTATTAAAAATCATGTGCAGTAGCTAACAGTCCTCTTGTCTTCCAATAATGTAGCAAAAATGAGGAGCTAGAGATATGGTGGGAGCAGATTTAAACTTTAACCAGATAGTAAGAATATCCAGCCACTATCCAGGTAAAGTTATCTGCATTAATCAGTTGCAGATATAGCAGTCTAAGTGGGTCTTTTATTAAAGTGCGCTATGCAATTAGCGTGGATTTAGGAACACGGTAACTGCACACTTGGGACCTGTGACAACTGTTAGCATGGGGGCAGAATAGTTCCATATAGAAACATAGAAACATGATGACAGAAAAAGACCACAAGGCACATCTAGTCTGTCCTTCCATAACAACAACTACAAGAGTCCACTTTTTAGCTTTAGAGATCCTCTGTGTTGGTCCCATGCTTTTTTGAATTCAGTTACTGTCCTCATCTCTACCACCTCCACTGGGAGACTATTCCATGGATCCACTACTCTTTCCGTAAAGAAATATTTCCGCATATCACTCCTGAATCTATCTCCCTTCACCCTCATCCCATGTCCCCTCGTTGCAGAACTTGCTTTCAATTGAAAGAGGCTCTCTCCCTGAACATTTATGCCATGGAGGTATTTAAACATCTCAATCATATCACTTCTATCCTGCCTTTCCTCTAAGGTGTACATATTAAGATCCTTAAGTCTGTCCTCATATGCTTTATAATGAAGACCACTAATCATCTTAGTAGCAACCCTCTGCACCGACTCCATCCTGTTCACATCCTTTTGAAGGTGCGGTCTCCAGAATTGCACACCATACTCCAAATGAGGTCGCACCAAAGACTTATACAGAGGCATTATCACCTCCTTTTTTCTGCTAGCCATTCCTCTCCGTATGCACCCGAGCATCCTTCTAGCTTTTGCTATCGCCTTTTCTACCTGTTTAGCTACTTTAAGATCATCGGACACAACTACGCCTAGGTCCCGCTCTTCTTTAGTGGACAAAAGTACTTCACCTCCTATACTGTATTGCTCCCTTGGATTGCTGCAGCCCAAATGCATGACCTTACATTTTTTAACATTAAATCCCAGTTGCCAAATTCTAGACCATTCTTCAAGCTTAGCTAGATCCCTCCTCATGTTATCTACACCTTCCTGGGTGTCTACTCTATTGCAGATTTTGGTATCATCCGCAAAGAGGCAAACCTTACCCGACAGCCCTTCCGCTATATCACTAACAAAGATGTTAAAAAGAATCGGACCAAGGACAGATCCCTGGGGCACACCACTGGTAACATCCTTCTCCTCAGAGTGAGCTCCATTTACTTGTACTCTTTGTCGCCTCCCACCCAACCAATTTCTAACCCAAGCAGTAACTTTAGGGTCCATCCCTAGGGTGCTCAGTTTGTTTATAAGTCGCCTGTGAGGAACAGTGTCAAAGGCTTTACTGAAATCTAAATACACCACATCTAGAGCTCTCCCGTGGTCCAACTCCCTAGTCACCCAGTCAAAGAAATCAATCAGATTTGTCTGACAAGACCTGCCTCTGGTGAATCCATGCTGCCTCGGATCTTGTAATCCGCTGGACTCCAGAAACCTCAATATTTTCTCTTTCAACAGCGTTTCCATTAATTTACTTACCACTGAAGTTAAACTAACCGGCCTGTAGTTTTCAACCACATCCTTACTACCGCTTTTGTATAAAGGCACCACATGAGCCTCTCTCCAGTCCTTTGGCACCACTCCCGACTCCAATGAGGCATTGAAAAGGTCAGTCAGTGGAGTTGCTAGAACGTCCCCAAGTTCCCTCAGTATTCTAGGGTGTATCCCATCCGGTCCCATCGCTTTGTCTACTTTAAGTTGAGCTAGTTTTTCACGAACACAGTCTTCTGAAAATTGTTCAAGATGTCCCTCGCTTCTGTTCTTATTTGTGGGTGTTTTCTGAGGTCCTGCTCCTGGTTCTTCATCTGTGAACACAGAACAAAAATATTTGTTAAGCAATTCCGCTTTATCCTTATCAGCTTCTACATATTCCCCCCTGCACCCTTGAGTCTGACAATACCACTTTTGCCCTTCCTCTTCTCACTAATATATCTGAAAAATGTCTTATCCCCCCATTTTATTGCATTGGCTATTTCCTCCTCCTTTTGAATCTTTGCATTCTTGACTACTTTGCTAGCTTCTCTAAGTTTTTCCAAATACAGATGCCTGTCTTCCTCTCTCTGTGATCTCTTGTATTTCATGAAGGCCTCCCTCTTTTTCTTCACTTTTTCAGCTACTTCCTTTGAAAACCATAGCGGTCTCCTGTTCCTTTTGCCTTTATTTACCTTTTTAACAAAAAGGTTGGTTGCCTTTAAAATACCCCCTTTCAGTTTTGCCCACTGTTTTTCTACATCCCCCAGTTGTTCCCATCCCACTAACGACTCCCTGAGGTATTGGCCCATCTTTGCAAAGTTAGTCTTCCTAAAGTCTAAGATCTTCACCTTGGAATGGATTTTAACAGCCCTAGTCCTAATACTGAACCACACCATCTGGTGATCACTGGATGCAAAATGATCTCCCACTACAACATCAGAAACACTTTCACCATTGGTAAGCACCAAGTCCAGTATGGCCCCTTCACGTGTGGGGTCTGTTACCAATTGCCTGAATAGTTCTCCCTGTAGAGAATCCAGGATCTCCTTACTCCTAGATGATACTGCAGCAGGAATGTGCCAATCAACATCTGGCATATTGAAATCTCCTAGCAGTAGCACTTCCCCTTTCCTAGCAATGCTGCTTATGTCTTCAATTAACTCTCTGTCCACCTCTTCCTCTTGTGAGGGAGGTCTGTATAGCACACCAATGTAAATAGATTTCTCTTTCCCTCGTTCTAGTTTAACCCACAATGCCTCCTCTGTCCCTTTTAAGCTCTGTAATTCCAAAGCTTTAATAGTAGTTTTAACATATAGTGCCACTCCTCCTCCCCTTCTTCCTACCCTGTCCTTTCTGAATAAAGTATAACCAGGTATAGTTACATCCCAGTCATGGTTTTCTGTGAACCATGTTTCTGTAACTGCCACTAAATCCAAGTCAGCCACTCCCACCAAAGCTTCAACTTCAGAGATCTTATTTCCCATGCTACGGGCATTAATACACACTGCTTTCCATATGTTACCCCTGTTACCCATTTCCATAAAGGTATTTAATGTATCACTTACCTGGGGGCTTTCACTTACCTGGGGGCTTTCTTCACCCATCCCCAACGAATCTAGTTTAAAGCCCTCTTCAGTAGATTAGCCAGTCTACTACCAAAGATGCGTTGACCTTTCTTGGACAGATGGATGCCATCTCTGCTCTGCAACCCTTGGAACAGTAACATGTGGGTCAGGCTGGCGAATGGGTGGGTTATGGTGAAGAGTGGGCATAGTGAATGCATTGCAGATAGCACAGGGACGCATGTCTTATGCTACCTGTCAATGTTGTAATTAGCATGGTTATAATTACCTCCGCCTCTATAGGTGGAGTTAAGTGCACTTGTGGTGTTAGTCCCTTGTGTTAGGGTATGGTATTTCGCATTAACTACTGGGAACGTGCTGTTCACATCCCAACCAGTTAACGCGGAGGCTTTGCATCTAATGCACATTGATTTTCATGCTATTTGCACATTAGGTGCAAACTATAGTGATCTTTAGTAAAAGGACCCCTAAGATAGCTTGATAAAAGGGATATGTGTTAATGCAGATTTGGTTTGTTAGTGCAGCTTGAAAAGTTTAGTGCACACAAAATCAGTTTAACACATACAACCTATGAATTAACACTTGGTTGATTAACATGCATTAAAGCATTTAATGCATGCTATAATTTTTTTATTAAAATGGATATGTGAAATGAACTGAGAACGTTTTAGAAAATTAAGGAAAATGGCTGAAAATGGCCCAAAGATGAACTAAAGATTTTTTGCATGCTTTTCTCTACTTGTCAAAGTTATCCAGATATATTGAAGTGTCTAAATTCAGTAGTATCCACCATCTTTGTCTGATTATCTTGTGGTTGAATATTTATTGTAATCAAATCTTTCAATATAGTCAAAGGTACGAATAACTTGTGAAATGTTTGGAGGATAACTTCTAAATATTAGCGGGTAGATAAGTAGTATCCAGCTTAAAGGGTGGTGGTGGGGTGGAGGGGGGAGGAGTATAAAATTATCCTATTTTTCTGCTGATAAAAGGATATCAATGCAACTGTCTTGGACCCTGCTTGTCCCAGCAACCCTGAACATAGAAATATGATGGCAGATAAAGACCATACGGCCTATCCAGTCTGCTCTTCCATACCAACTACTAAGCTTTACAGTCCCTTTATTTCCTTTAGAGATCTGCTATGTTTGTCCCATGCTTTCTTGAATTCAGATATAATCTTCGTCTCTACTGCCTCCACTAGGAGACTATCCCATGCATCTACCACTGTTTCCATACAGATATATTTCCACAAATTACTCTTGAGTTTATCTAATCCTGGAAAGCAGGTGATAAGCACTCTGACTACCCACCCAAACCGCCCCAACATACATATTGTGATGCCCTAGCTTGGGCCTGAGGGCTTACAAGCATAGAACAGCCTTATAATGTCCTTCTTAAATAAAGCTTCCCTTGTGTGTCACCAGAGGGATTCTGGGACTTGTAGTTGGCTTACTTATATCAGGACAAATGTAGTTGTGAGTCCGGTGGTTTAAGGCAGCAAGAAAATGTATTTTATTGTAGGATTTCCAAGGCATTAAAGCTCAAAACACAAATGCAAAAAAGATGCTTCTCCAACACAAGAGTAAATCAGGTTAACAGAGGAAAATGCAACAAAAAGGCTTCTTTCACTGAGCAGCAGCTTTCATCCAAATAAACTTTCACAGAGCACAGCTCCTGGTGGTCATTCAGCATAACAAGGTAAATGTTTCACAGCTGCTGTTTTCTTTTCCAAACCAAACTTTTACTAACGACAGCTCCTGGGCTTCAGAAGCTCACATACTTAGTAAAACACATTCTTGGCTTTTCTCAACTCTTTGCAGTCATAAGAATTAGAAGCTATATTGTTTCACAGTCTTTCAACTCTGTTCAACAATGCTTAGTTTTCCTTGAGACAAAAAGAGCAATCCACTGGTGATATTTCTGAGTCAGACTCTGGCATACAAGAATCCACCTGCATATCTTCTATGGATACCGGGTACTTCTCTCTTTCACCAGTTTTATAAACTTTCCCAGACTTCCTGTCTTCTAAAAACTCTTGGAACTGTTTCCACAGCAAATCACCCTGAGAAGGCACACTGGTATTGGGAGGGTAAAGCTTCCTCTCTGCAAACAGTTTTCTTAATGCTTCTAGTGTTAAAAGCTCAGATTCTCTGCTCTTATCTGGGTTTCTGTTTTCTCCATATATAAAACTATCCACCCACCTCTTAGCAGATGAAGACGTTAGGTCAGGCTCCTGGACACTAGCTATAGCAAACTGTTTTCCTGCAAGCTGTTTAGCTCAGCATGTGCTGGCTTTACCTTGGGGCGGGTCTCTCAGACAACTACTGATTCCTTTCCTCCTGATATCTTTCAGGCTATGGAATTCAGCCTTCTGGTGTCTTTCTCCACTGCTTCCCAGATAGTTACTCTCTTGAAATTTTCCTTGGAACCTTTCTCCCTTTCCAGGATCTTTCAGAGTTTCTCCTTCTGGCTCTCTCTGCTGCATCTCCTGTGTGTGTGTCTCTCCTTGTGTTCCGTCTCTTCCATGTGCGTCCCTCTCTCTCTGCTCTGAATGTGTTTTTAAAAGCCGTTTGCTGCCGGGCACTCCCTTGCCTTTGCACAGGTGTGACCAATCACTGAGCAAGCTTGGCTCCCTGTCTGAACTAGGGCGTTGCCTGACCTTAGCAGACAGCTGAGTTTTTTTTCTTGCAAGCACTGTGCACAAGTGAACTGTCACTTGTTTTAAAGGGAAAAACAGGGTTTTCCTACACTTCCATCTCTTCCTGGGAGCTCTCCTCACCACAATACCCAGCAAGAAAACGGTTAGCCAGCTTGAACCCCTCGTCCCAAATTGCCTATATCTAGGAATATATTCACCAATGTATATGAAATGTAGATAGTTTTCCCCAGTTATACCCAAGTTTACTACCCTATTCATTGTAAATACAATGTGGCTTGCTGCACTGTAATGTGTTATGTTTTGAATGTACACTGCACTGATCTGAATAGCGCGGTATATAAGTAAAGTTTTATAAATAAATAAATAATAAATCTCCTTTCACCTTCATCCTATGCCTCCTCATTGCAGCTTTCTTTCAATTAAAAGAGGCTGTTCTGTGCATTAATGCCACGGAGGTATTTAAACATCTCTATCATGTCTCCGTCTTTTTTCCAAGTATACATATTGAGATCTTTAAGTCTGTCCCCTTATGCCTTATGATGAAGCCCACTGGCCATTTTGGTAGCCACCCTCTGCAAACGTGGTATCCAGAATTGCACACAATACTCTAAATTAGGTCTCACTAAAGACTTATACAGAGGCACTATCAGCACTGTCCAGCTGGCCATTCCCCTCCCTATGCACACAAGCATCCTTCTGGCTTTCACCATCATCTTTTTTAGCCACCTTAAGATCATCAGAAACAATCCCCCCCCTAGGTTCTGCTCTTCTTTCGTGGACAGAAATACTTCACCTCTATACCGTAGTGCTCCCAGACTGACTTTCTTAAAGTAAACCCCAGAAACTCACTTTCCTTGTGATTCTGGGCAATTTATTGGTTCAATTTATTTACTTTTATATGGTGAGAAACAGCAGGGAAACATCCATCCATCAGGGAAGAGAAACTGTTTGTGTTGGGAATCATTGTCCAACCGGTGGTATATACATGGGGACCTCCAAATCTGGTGTTGCACTGAACATCACACATTTCTCACACTGCTCCTGATGTCTACCGTTCGTTCTAAACTGCCAGCAGAAACGGAACAACATAGCCGATTCTTAAAAGCTAACAAAGAAAAAATAGATTGCTGGATCATTTTCCTGGAGTCCCCTTTGCTTGTTCATTTAAAAGCATAGGAGGAACCGAGATACAACAGAGAGATACTTTTAAAGCTTTATATAGATGTTGCAGTGCTTCAACTTTAAAATTGTGTTTGCTTTTGAGTAAACTCTGTATAGGAATTAGTTTATCTTCTTCTACCATATATAAGCAGATAGCACTTGGTTCGGTATAAGAAAAGTTTTTATTTGCTTGATTTGTATCAGTTAGTAACTTAGGGGACCTTTTAGTGTGGTAAGTAGTTACCGTGGAGTTCAGCACATGCTAAATACCCCTGGTAACTGCAACCATGCACCAAGAGCAGACAGCGCGAGGTAAATCTCATGCTACCTGCTCTTTGAGTTGTAGAGCGAGATCAGGGAGGGATAGGGGTGGTGAGTGGGCATTCTGACTGCTGATAGCGCCACTAGAAATTGCCGTCAGTTAGCTGTCACAAGTGCCAACATGGCTGCACTTGTGAAGGTTTTACTAGCAGCTCCGTAAAGTGAATCTGACGCCATCCAATCTGAGGCCTGCCATGCACCTCCTCATCAGAGTCTCCCTGTTCCATTCCCCTCCTCCTGTACCCCCCACCCCCATCCCCACATTCAGCAACAAACCTGCCTGGAAAGCACACCAATTTGTAGCCCTCCCCCCAAGACTTCATACCACCGATGGGTTCCACCATCAAGAGGCATATCCTCGACCCTCCTACCACCTTCTTGTCCGTCCACCTGAGACTTACCCAGGGGCTCCCTGGTAATCCTAGCAGTGGATTAGGCAGAAGCGGTTCCCCTCCGCTCCTGCCCCAGCTCCAGCAGTGTTCAAAATAGCACCAATCACCTCTAGCAGTAGTCTCACAATATTGATCCCTAGTGGTAGTACTGCGAGATTACTGCTAGAGGTTACCAGCAAGGAAGAGAATACAGGCCCGTGTGGTGTCTGCCCTGTATATTAAATGCAGGATAGATGCTGGGCACACCCTCTGCATTTACCGCAGAGGCTTTGCATTTACCATGTGGCTTTTTGGTGCAAAACCCATAGTAAGTGCAAAATCTTACTGTACTTTAGTAAAAAAGCCCCTTAAAGAGATTAAAATAATGCCATTTGAAAGGCTAGATGAATCTGACATTTAGTAAGATTGGCATCTATTCCTTGCTTAATAGGACAGTGATGAATGAGTCGTGTTCCCTGTTTTAGAATGCCGACATAGTTTAAGGATTCCCTAGCGAGCAAATATCTGTTTGTAAAATACCAGCTTTGCATTCTACAGTCTGAAGAACTGCATAGAGATAAAGAACCAGGCTATAGATAATGCCACAGTTATGCCTGTAGAATTTTCAGCAGCAATACAACTTGCTAAGTCTTTATAAAGTCAAGGTTATATGTAAATTGTTTACCTTGGTGTAGAAAATGACACAGATGCTTTGAAAACTGAGATTTTAAATAATGCTAGCTCCCACTGTTTAGCTATGTTGAAGCAAATGATTCTTACTACTCGTTAATTCACTAAGCAAATTCTGTGTTGAGTCATTACTTAGGGCAGAGTTTGACCTAGAAATTACACCCTGGGCTTGAGATTCATGCCTTGAATGTTTTTGGTGTATGTGGGGTTCTGCCAAACATATACCTCACTTCCTAGTTCCCACTGTGGTTAGCCCTCCGCAAAAAGCTTGAGCCACATAGTGGAAGAAACTTAAGCTGACTTGAAACTACGAGATCAGCCTGAACTTCCTCCTCTGTGGGACTCAAGTTTCTTGCAGAGCATCAATAACGGTGGGAAACTAGAAAGTGTGGCATTGACTCAGCAGCTGAAAACAGAAAGGCAAGAGGAATTGGCGAGAGAGAGAGACTGGGTGAAGACTGGGTATGGGGGCGTATGCGAAAAAGAGATGAGGTGAAGGCTGGGGAGGGGGGTATGAAAGAGCAAAGGCGTCAGAACGCCATGTTCCATGGGGGGGCCAAGCTCTACCCCTTGTCAGCTGAACTCCATGCGGCTGTGAACACCGGCCTTCCCCTACTTCTGCCTGCGGGAGATTGGGTCCCTGTGGGCCGACGTAGGGGAAGCTCCGATCGCAGCAGCAATGTTTAGCTGGGGCCAGGGCCCCTGCAACCCCCTGTTTCAATGCCTATGTGAGAGAGAGACTTCTTGCTTCATGTTATTACTAGGCCATGGTGATAGGTGAAGCAAAAAAAGAAAGTTGCCTCAGGTGCAGCTATAAATGGTCACCGATATGCTGCTGAGGGTAATGGGAGGGAAAGGAGAAGAGGGGCTACTGCCTTCTGTTGGCATTGTGCAGTGGCACTATAAGGGCATGATTTATTAAGCTTGCTTTTCCCAGACAAAATGGGAAAACAGTCTTAGTGAATCAGGTCCAAAAAAGAGCTGTGATACTCCTTTTGGGGAGGGAGGAGGGGTTCCATTGTGACCTAAGTTTCAGTAGCCAACTCCTAACTTTTTCAGCTGGCATCTAGATTCCACGAACATTTGTCAAGGAATGGCTTAAGGCTGGATGTTCAAAAAAAAATGAGCTCTTAAATTTGTGCCCTATTTTCAGCCAAGCTTAGTGCCTAAGGGGGTCATTTTGATCAGTGTTTAACAGGGATGTGCGTGTAGTATGTACGTACATTCCCGCTAAATGCCAGGGTGCCTAGATAATAAACTCCAGAAAGAAGAAACAGGATCAAAAAAATCAGAAAAAGAAATTACATAACTACTACTTGATACAAATGTACGATTTCTAACCCTATCCAGCAAACCTTTTACTACGTTTCCTTCATCATCAAGCATACTGCAACAAAAATCAGAAATTAGGCCACATACGCCATTTTCCTTCGCTAGTAGGTAGTCTAAAGCCATGCGATTCTGAGCTGCATAAGTGGACACCCTGTCTACTTCACCTTGCAGCACACTAATAGCCTCTGTGAGATCCAGGGCTGTAAGATCAACAACTGCCTGTAATCGCATAATCTGGGTACCATATTCTCTAGTGGGTGCTATGGCTCCAAAGGTTGAGAGCCAAACAGTACCTGTAAATGCATCTATCTGACATTTAGTTAAAGGACTTGTAGAATCTACCAACTGTTGTGCTGCTATTATGGCTTCATCCTGAGGGGAAACATCCCTTTTTCTTCTTAAGGAATTATTCAAGGTTGATAATAAAGTAACATTTTGGTAAGGTATAAACCGCCACGGGGTATCTAACTGAGCAACATAGCAAGTACCTGACCAACCTCTGGTAAGTTCTGTATATGCAAGATTACCACACACAAAATAGTCTCCCTTTAAAGCCACTAATCCATTTTCCCAAATTGTCAAATTACAGGGACAGACTAGATTCTGCGTACAATTATTCAAAGCCCACTGAGTAATGTTCATTTCCTTAATTCCTACAGATAGATTACGTTCCCAGGGATGGTAATATCCTAATAAGGGGCAACTCCAGTTAGGTATGTCTCGGACTGAGTCATTCAAAAGGTAGCCAGAACTATTATACTGTAACAAGTCATAATCATGCACCTGATTCCCTTGAACTTGCATTAATTGTACTACGGAAATATAAGGTTTCTGTACGTGGGATTTCTTATACCAGATGGAAGAATTATGTAGCATTATTATTTTACAAATGTTCCATGGGGTGTCTCCTACCTTTTTCCCTGTAGAGCCATAAAACATATTGGAGGGGACTTTAAAGGCATAGAACTAACTACTCTAGGTTCTGTGTTTGTATGAGGCCATCGTACAGCAGTTAGATTAAAAGCTGTATCACGAAACTCTTCAAAGGCTTTGGGCCTAACTTGTGGTAAAAACCCGTGTTGAGTAGCTGTCACAGTTGGAAGGCAGACCGCACAACGTGACAGATTAAAATGTTTTGTAACTGAGTGTAAATGTGACTCAAAAATATTTGGATATCCCTCATAGCTTTCCCAAGATTCTAAATGCAGCACTGCTTCATTAATAATAATATGCCACAGCACAACTAAGACCTGTGATAAGGAAGCTTATCATAGCTCAGGTAGGAGCTATAGAAAAGGTGAAGTGTCTCTGAACAAGCAGCCTGTCAGTGCTGGTAGAAATGAGAAAACAGAATTTTCCCATAAAAGACTACCAGTCCCAGAATGCACCAGGTTTCCAACAGCCATTAGAGGAGCTGAAGTGGGGAAACGTGTGTTCAATCAGGAGGGCTATGAGATAATCCCTAAGCACTCATCTCAAAGGGCAGGACCTGATTCAGCACAGCTGCGCTGTGTTAGGGAAGAACACTCATCTAAGCAGAATAAGAGTAGAGTTTATTCTACAGATGACCAGCTTCATGATCACCTTGGATATCCAGAGAATTGTCCTCAGTATCCTGAGAATCAGCTTGAGTTTGATCATCAGTTTCATCTGAAGGATCATCAGAAGCAGAAGCCAAACCGGATGGTCAGAGAGGGAAAGAGAGCCTTTGGAAGAAGGAAGAGAAAAGCCTTGGAGAGGTCTAGAAGAATTCAAAGCAGTACGTATACTGGGAGGTATTCCAAGGGCCAGCATACACCATTGGACTGGGGAAAGCCAGAGGAATGTTGCTGCAGAGCTAGGAATCACCAGAGGCTACCTGTGAGGGAGACGGCTGCACGTGGAAGGGACTCTAAGACCTATGCCAGAAGGTATGTGAAGAGAGATCCAGTGTCCAGGGATCAGGACTGGAAGGCTGGACATAAGAACTGGACTACATACTGGCCAGGCTATATAGAGAGGAACTATAGCAACAATGGAAGCTCAGGTATGAACACTGATCTATGCCCTAGCTATAACCTTGAAAAACAGCAGGGAAATAAGTGTTCTCCTGAAAGTGCTCCATTGAAAGATTCATCTGTGCCAATTCATGATAGTGACCCTATGCTTGTTGATGAAGGGGAAATAATAGCAGATCAAGATATTGTTTATATGGACTGCTCTCTATCCAAACTCTGTTGGTAACTTTCTGTGATAAAGCACAGCAGCCATCACAAAGAAATATAAATTTGTTCTTTATTCCACTAAGAAAAGCTCCTGAAGCAGGATTTGACTCACACAGTAGAAAACCAGCCGGCTAAAGGGTTTCAGCTGGATAACTGATAGCAATTGAGCTGCACCTAATTGCTTGTGAGCTAGGAGAGAATTACTTCTGGATCTGTGTGGAAAGTAATCAGAAGTTAACCTTACAAGAACAGTTTATTTCTTTCTTTGTGGCTTTTCGTTTGTTAGAGATATGCTAAGAAAACATTAGCTAATTGCCTGACAAGTTTGAAGGTTGTTTTCCTGATTTTGATTTTTGACTTTGTTTTACCAAGTTAAACACTGCAAGCAAGTAACCTAATTTATGTGCTACCAAGCATATCTGTGCTGGGAGAAATAACCCCATAAATAAAGAAGTATCTTATTGGCTTTAACACTTGTGCACAACTAAATTATTGTCAGCAGCTGTGTCTGGTGTGAATGAACTACATTACCCACAATACCTTGCAAAAATCATATAAATATATGCATTGCCAAGACTGTGAAGATTCTCACCCAGGCAGCCGTCTGACAGACCAAATACTGAAACATTCTTAGCAGACCTCTAAATATCTGAAACTATAATCACTCCAAAAATAAATGTGCTAAGACAAAATAAAAATACACCTACTCTTCTTAATATGATGACGATATATAGTATAGCTATAACTACCCCTTAATTCTCAATTACGTCATGAAGTAGAGGTTAAGTACCCAAAGGTCATTGCATCTATATCAGTAAAATACTAGTTCAAACTAACTATATCCACCTAATCAGTAGTGTAAATGTTGGACAAAGATTTCTTTTTCATAATAAGTTCATTCAAAAAAGCACTTAATCACAATAGTCTCTTTTTCTTTTCTGTAATATCACTGATGTCCAATGAGTCTCTGCGTTGCAATCTCTTGATTCACTGATGCAGGGAACCACCTTCTGGAGCCTGTGAAGGAGCCTTCTTACACTGTGTAAGATGTATCCAACGAGAATGTCCTTCCACTTTACAAGCTGAGTATCCCACCAGGAGCACACGAAATGGACCTAGGAACTTGGGAGCCAGAAGTGTCTTTGGATGCAGATTCTTAATCAGGACCCAGTCCCCCGGCTTTACTTCTGGATGTGACGTCTCCAAAGGAGCATCTTGTTGAGGCTTCACCTGCAATGAAGGGGAAACAGACAGAACTGAGTGCAACCTTGAGCAATAAGTCAAAATATCGCTGCGCAACAATTGAGGATCCGGGATAACTGCCAATTCATGTGGAGAAGTGGCTGGACGTCCAGTAACTATTTCATATGGTGTCAGGCCTCCCTGAGCACGCTGGGGGGAATTACGTACTGCCATAAGGGCAAAAGGAAGGGCTTCTGTCCAATCTGTAGCCCAATCCTGTGTCATAGTACACAAGTGACCTTTGATTATCCTATTCATCCGCTCCACCTGGCCACAGCTTTGCGGATGATAAGGAGTATGTAATTGTCTCTTAATACCAAACCAATTTTCAATACCCTCCCAGACACTCGCAATGAAGGCCGGACCCTGATCCGAAGACAGGACAAAAGGAACACCCCAAACAGGAATAAACTGAGTGAGCAACAATTTGATGGCAACCCCAGCAGTCATACTGGTAGTGGGATAAGCCTCTACCCATCCAGAGAAAAGACAAGTGACCACCAGCAAATACCGCTTCCCTCCTTTGGCACAGGGCAGATCAGTAAAGTCAAGCTGCAAAATCAAAAACGGCCCAGACGGCCTGGGAAGGGCAGCAGCAATCTTCAGAAGGGATCCTACCCTACCAGCCCTCAAACAATCCAGACAAGCAGCATAGACAGCCTGTGCCACAGCAATAAATTCCGGGTGATACCACAGAACTGAAAAGGCGTGTTGCATAGCTGCAGCTGACAAGTGAAGTTTATGATGCAAAAACAGAGCAAGTGGGAACAATAGAGCATCAGGGCAAATAAGTAGATGGTCCTTTTTCCAATAGCCCTGTGTATCACGGGATGCACCCCATGAGGTCCATAGAGTTTGGGTTTCAAGGGAAGTATCCTGATAGTGCTGTAAAAGAGACGAAAGGGAAAACAAAGTCATATTAGATGGTGCTAAATACAGCAATGTTGGTGACACTGATGCCCGAAGAGCAGCTTGTCGTGCTTCTTGATCTGCAAACTGGTTGCCCCTTGACACAAAATCCCCAGCAGAGGAATGTCCTTTACATTTTAAAACTGCAACTTGTGCTGGCAAGAGAACAGCTTGTAGTAAACGGTGAATGTATGCAGCATGCTTAATTGGCTTATTAGCAGAAGTCAAAAACCCTCGTTGCCAGATATTGCCGAAATCCCATAAAATGCTTAGCGCATAAGTACTATCTGTATAGACATTTGCCAAAAGATACCTGGAAAGTTCAAGCGCACGTGTCAATGCAAACGCTTCTGCTAACTGTGCACTAGTAAATGGCAAAGATGCTGATTCCACTACGTCATTAATTGTAGTAACTGCTGTCACCAGCAGGGGCTGGACTGTGGCCTAAGCTAGCAGCCAGACTGCTGGGCCTGACCTTTCTTATAGAAAGTTGTAGTTGTGAGTCAAGTGGTCAGGTTTTTCAAAAGGATTTTTATTCCCCTCCCGGGGTTGGATTTTCAAAAAGGTTATAATACAAAAACTGAGGATACAACCATACTTCTGGTAAACTGAAGAAAACTTAAACATAGCATCTTGCTTCAACAGAACTCATAAATCACAGTATAAAGTTTATCCGATACGCTAGCTGTCTCTTCTTAGCTTTCTCAGCACTCACAAGGCATTCTTATCCTGGCTTCAGCACAAAGAGGAAATCATATCGGATAACAACAGCGTACAATCCATGGCTTCATCACATGGACTTTCAAAACCAGCCTCAGTAATCATAGGCTCACACTTTGCTTTATCATTTACACTATTTTCATTAGAACAGAAAGTTTGCACCTCTCTTAGTCCTGTATCTCTATCAGTGCTCTCTGAACAGCCTTCTTCACAGCAGGGCAAATAGCTGTCATATAACTTGTAATAGCAGGAAGGAGAGACGCCTTTCTCTGGGTAAGCTTTATCCTTAAAACTTTTAAACTTCCTGCCTTTTACATTGGGCAATAAGCCATAACACTGTTCTCTTCTATTATGTGAGGATTTCTCTCTTGGAAATCTTTTGCAGGGTTTCACTGGCACACGCTCTTCAGGGTCAGACATACACACATCTTCAATAGCATTTCTTTCCCTCTCTAGGGTTTGCAACTGTTTTAAGCTGCCATGCTTTTCAGATACATACGGTTTGCCTTTCGCTGCCTCCCATTCATTCAGCACAGCCCGGTGCTTAGGAAATTCAAGCTGCGTCAGAGGTAAGTGCTTCTGACCTCTCTGTGTGAAACTCTCCGGGTTTCTTTCTGTGAATTTCTTTGTGACTTCCTGCTAGAAGTTTCAGGCAGTTCTGACTCTGTGTCTGTATTTCCTGAATATTCTGAGCTTTCTTCCGAGTCCCTTGACTCTAGCCAGTTCCTTGTGCTTCTGCAATCCTGCAAGTCTCTCGGGTCTTGCCAGTCTTGCAAGTTTCTCGTGTCCTGCCAGTCTAACTCTGACTGCACTGAGTATTTTTTATACAGCTTCTTGGGCGTTCCCTTGCACAGGTGAAAGCCGTTTTCATCAGCAGCTGGGGAATGCTTACTAGCTAGGCGTGACTGCAGACCTCGTGTCTGAGTTTGTTTACGTTGTCTATGGTAACTGGGAACCTTGTGACTTGCCTGCCTGTCAGAATCTAAACTGCAAACAGCAGATTTCTGTGCTTCTGAGGCAGAGGGAAGATCTTCCGTGTTACACTGCGTAGCCCACCCGAAGTTTTCCCTTGTCATCCCTGAAAGCGGAACCATCCACAAATAAAGTCACATCTGGCACTAGTAAGGCTATAGAAGAAAGATCAGGCCTTGCCCGAGAAACTGTTAAAATACTTTGAAAACAATCATGAGACCCATCCTCCTCCACAAGATCTGCCAATGGAGCTAGAAGTGTTGAAGGGTTGCATATTGAAGTAGTGCATACTTTAACATGAGGCTGAGAAATTATTAGTTCCAGTGTTAACAAACGTGTAGAGGACAAAGGCTGAGTCTTTGTCAGATGGAGCAACCTAGAAACTGAATGTGCCACATACACTTCAAGAGGGTGCTGTAAAACAAGAAAATCAGTTATTTCAATTGCAAAAGCCACTGCTACCAAACTGCGTAAACATGGTGGAAGTCCCAAAGTCACTGAATCAAAGCGCTTTGAGAAATAGCCTACAGGCTTGCGACCAGTTGGGAAAGCTTGCAAAAGTACACAGGTGGCAGAGGAAGTTGAAATAGCAACATACAGTTTGAATGGTAATGAGTAGTCTGGTAGTGATAAACATGGCACAGTGCCCAGTGCAGTCTTGATATTCACAAAAGTTTCCCACTGTGCTAAGGTGGGTACAATAAGGCCTTCAGGTCCTTCTTTCCCATTAAGAGCATAAAGTGGAGCAGTAAGATCTGAAAAATTTGCTAGCCATTGTTTACAGAAAATTAATAGACCCAGAAACTTGCGCATTAACACTGGTGTCACTGGAAAAGACAATGACAAAATAGGTTTTAATCTAGCAGAGGTAATTGCCCGACCAGAGTGTGTTAAGGCTGTTAACACCCAGGAAAGTAACATTTTGAGATACAAACTGCAGTTTAGACAAATTAACCTTCAAACCTAATTCAGCAATATGAGCTAACAAAGACAATGAATCTGACAAACAACTTTCATAATTTGGTGAACAGAGAAGCAAGTCATCTACATATTGTACTAAAGAGGAATGGTCAAGCTTAACATCCAATAATGCAGTTCTTAGGGCCTGCGAGAAATAAGCAGGATTATCAGTGTACCCCTGACACAAAGTGGTCCAAGTATATTGCTTATTGTCAAAATAGAAGGCAAATAAAAATTGGCTGTCTTTGCTAATTTTCACTGAAAAATAAGCAGAACTTAAATCGACAACTGAAAACCAGGTAGTCCCTGAAGGTATCTGCGTCCAGATATCATGTGGATTAGGTACCAAGGGAAAAATTGGCAAAATCACATTATTTACTGCTCGCAGGTCTTGTACAAATCTATAAGTCTTACTGTCAGCCTTCAGCACAGGAAGGATTGGAGTATTGCATGGTGAAGTTGTAGGATAAATGACACCTTGTTTCTGGAGGTCTTCAATCACAGGATGAATTCCTTCAATGGCAGCTGCTGGCAGTGGATACTGCTTGAGTCTAGGAAGCTGAACTCCAGGTTTCACGGTGATTTTCACAGGAGGAATTGAAAGGCACCCGACATTAGATCCTGGCACTGCCCACAAAGTAGAAGGAAGGTCTTCAAGTGCCGGATGAACAACACTGGCATCTGCAGGGGACGGCACTTCAGAGAGAGGGTACAGCTGGAAAGAGAACTTGCCCCCCATCCAGGATAGAGTAGCATGATGTGACATCAAAAAAATCCCGACCTAGAAGATTCACTGGCAAAGTGTCTCCCACAAGAAAAGTAGTTGGATATACAATCTCTCCAATCTGCAAAGGTAAATATTCAAGTCTACGATGAGGAATTACCTTTCCCTCAATGCCTTCACAATGTACTATCGGTGCTTGTGCTAACTGAGCATGATAGATAGCAGGAAAATCCTGTAAACGCAGTGCTGATGATGTAGCTCCAGTATCAATAACAAATTTCAAATTAGAACCTCTCACCCTGAGGAGTTACAGTCAAATTCAGGAATAGTCATGCATCCCATGTATCACCTCCACAATCTTCTGGGTTAGAGAAGCACTGATATACTGGAGTGAATCCAGCTTGTACTGGAGGGGGAGGGGGAGGGGGGAAATCAGCTCTCTGGCCATCAGGATTCTGATTCCGGGGGCAGTCTTGCTGCAAATGTCCAGCCTCTCCACAAGTGTAACAAGTACGTAGCTCTCTGGACTGTCCATGCCCTCGCTGAGAATTCACATAACTTCCTCTAGCTCTGAATCTACCCCTCCCCCTTCCTATGGGAGTTTGCATGGAAGCAATCTGCAAATTAAGCAACTTCGCTTTTTTTACATCTAATCTGGTTTGTTGTTCTTGTTGTTCCTTGAGGAACTTCAATTCGCTGTATCAAGCACCTTCCAAAATTGCATCGGCTGTTCTAGCTGGCCAATCTATTATTGAAGTTAATAAAATTTCTTTTATTCTTGGAATCAATCCATTTACAAAAATATTAGTAAATCCTGAAGGTCTGTCTTCTGCCTCACCATAATAGTCTTTAAAAGCTAGCATACACCTAGTGTGAAAATCTGTAACTTTTTCACACCTATCTTGCCTTAGAGATGTTAACCTCGACCAATCTTTTACAGGTTTACATACTATCTTTATAGATTCTAACAATTTTTCTCTACATAAAACAAAATTATCTCTGTGTTTTTTTCTTGAAAATCTGTTACAGGGTCTGTCAGTGGCCATTGCCAGTTGTCATCCCTAATTGGATGAGTAACCTTATGAAAATCAGATGGATTAAAAAAAACAGATCTGAGCAAATTATCTAGATCTGCCCAAGTAGGATTATAACTGTTAATTATTTGAGACCATAAAGACACAAATCTACCAGGATTATCCCTGTAGCTAGGAAAAGTTTTAGCCAAATCAAATACCTCTTTAGGACTCCAATTCGCAGGTACAGTCATTGAACCCGAAGGTCCTGTTGGATATAGACGAAAAGGATAAGTAGGCACAATATCATTTCTCATAGTTGCTTCAGATTTAACTGTGCTAGAACGTACATGGTTTATAGCTTCCTGAATATAGCCGAGATCATTATATAATTTATCATACTCTTCCAGGTAGTTTTCATAATGCCTATCCAAATCTCTCTCAACTTTATCAATAATGGCACTAGGAACGCTCACCTCCCTTGCAACGGAAACACACTCATCTAGTGCTTCTCTTAAGGATTTTATCAGAAGTACAGTACTTTCTGTTTCACTGTCTAAACGTGCTTTTACAGCTTTGAGCTGAGAAACAGTACAAATATCCAGATTACCCAACTCCTGTCCCCTTTCCCCTAACTTCTTTTTTTTAGCAAGTATTTCCTTTCTTAGTTCTGCTGCACGAGTGACCCGCCCTTGTTCATCAAGTTCCTGGTCCCTTCTACCAGAGGGAGGAGGAGGGGATAAAATTGGGTTTGCTCCAGCTGTTACTACTAGTGCAGCTACATCTGCCTCATATGCTGGAGAAACAACATCCGGAAATTTCCCTTCACTTACTCCATCCCCCTTTGCATCACACAACTTACTTGGTTTAGAGTTCTCTAACACAAACAAATCATTTTTCAATTTCTGAACATTTTCTTCATGTTTCTCCTCATATGCCATTCGTTCCCACCATGTAAATACAATCCATTCAGAGGTATTGCATGGCTTATTCTTAGCCGTCAATGCACATCGCAGGTAACGAATCTTATCTACAGAAAAAGTTCCTTCCAAGGGGAACTGCAGAATCACATTATCCTTAGTCATTGCATGCCAATGTACAATGAAACCGGTAGCCACATCCCCATATTTCTCACACATACAATAAGAAGGGCTCCCTTTCTTATATGCTAACACCTTAGCTCTGTCATGCTATTCCTGCATCTGAGACGGAGCCTGGCTACTGAACAGATTATCCATCGTTGGTAATACTCACAAATCCTCTGGCACCTTCTGCCCTTGCATTGAATGCAGAGATCTGTATCCAGCACGACACCAACTGAAAGATGTACTCTGCACCTCCCCCTCACCTACAACGAGGCAGGGCTCTTGGGTATAACAGAAATCCGCATACAATAACAATGAGAAGGTTAATTTGTAAATCAGTAAAGAACACTCAACTCACGTGTATTATAAACACAGGACCAAAGCGCTTTGGGAGAGCAAGCTAGGCGGTTGCCTATGTTTACTCTGAAATCAAAGCTTTAGGCCTCTTTATTTATAGGTAAAGATTCCATTACACAGCATAATTTCATTTTATTAGTCTACGTCTCACATCACATATATTCATAATATACATATTCTATTCTACGTCTAGTGTTACGTATATTCATAATATACTTTTCTATAGGCATGCACGTCATGGACAATCATGAAAAGACATACATATATTCTCAGACATGACTATGTAGGCCTTAATTCTAATTAATCCTAACACTGACAATTTAATATCTCTGACCAGAGACAGCGGGACTGCGAAGCTGGGTAAACAACTTGCCTTTTACTTATCTTTCTAATAACATAGGCTAATGTTTATGTTATCCCAACGTTTTACCCAATTTCTTCTACAGAGTTGTTCAAGGATGGTATTAAAGAGAGAGCTACAAATGATATTAACTCTTTCTTAGGGCTTATGCCTGACTGTGTATTC
Organism: Ichthyophis bannanicus; assembly: GCA_033557465.1. Lineage (NCBI taxonomy): Eukaryota > Metazoa > Chordata > Amphibia > Gymnophiona > Ichthyophiidae > Ichthyophis > Ichthyophis bannanicus. The sequence continues at coordinate 120,669,964 of CM066050.1, read as the reverse complement.
AACCCGGTACACTAAAGCTTACTTTCAATTACGAAAAGAGCGGGCATTGTCACCAGTATGTTATTGTGCCATAGAGTCCGTGTCTACTCATGGCGACCCTCTGGAGAGTTGTCCTAAGTTGTGTTCGGTCTTCAGTCAAATGGCTCATTGTTGACAGACTGGCACCCATTGCTGCTGTTATTGTATTGATCCATCTCATTGCTGGCCTTCCTCTTTTGCATTGACCTTCTACCTTGCCAAGCATGATGTCCTTTTCTAATGATCTCTCTCTTTGCATGATTTGTCCAAAGTATGAAAGTCAAAGTCTTGTCATCTGAGCTTCTAGAGAAAGCTTAGGTTTGATCTCCTCCAGTACTGACTGGTTTGTTCTTCAGGCAGTCCATGGTATACACAGTATTCGCCGCCAGCACCATAATTCAAAGACATCAATTTTCTTTCTATCTTTTTCACTGTCCAACTTTCGCATCCCTTGATGTTACTGAAAATACCATGGCTTGAATGAGTCAAATCTTTGTATGGAGAGAGACATCTCTGCTCTTGAGAATCTTGTCTAGGTCCTTCATAGCCATTCTGCCAAGAGCAATGCGTCTTCGGATTTATTGACTGCTTGTTGCTTTTTTATTGATAGCTGATCCAAGTAGGTTAAAGTTGTCCACGATTTCAGTGCCTGCACCATCAATGATGAATTTATTGATTTTGCCAGTTGCCATAATCTTTGTCTTCTTTATGTTAAGGTGCAGACCCATTTTAAGAATATGTTCCTTGATTCTGAGAAGCAAATGTTTCAGATCGTCTTCACTTTCAGCCAGTAATGTGGTATCATCAGCATAGCGAAGGTTGTTAATGGGTCTTCCACCAATTTTTACACCTCTGTTGTCTTCATGCAATCCTGCTTCTCTTATGATTTCTTCTGCATATAAATTAATCAGGTAGGGGGAAAGTATGCAGTCTTATCGTACACCTTTGCTGATTTTAAACCATTCTGTTTCTCTTTGTTCTGTTCAAACTGTTGCTTCTTGATCGATATAAAGATTGTGCAAGAGAACGATCAGGTGTTCTGGTATACCCATGCTTTCTAATGTAGCCCAGAGTTTCTCATGGTGTACACGGTCAAAAGCCTTGCTGTAGTCAATAAAGTACAAATAGATATCCTTTTGAAATTCTCTAGTCTTTTCGAGGATCCATTTCACATCTGCGATGATGTCTCTCGTTCCTCGCCCTTTCCTGAACCCTGCTTGCACTTCAGGTAGTTTTTGTTCCAGGCATGGTTGTAGTCTCTGTTGAATAATCTTCAATAGAATCTTGCTGGCATGTGGGAACAGAGGGATTGTGTGATAATTTCCACAGTCAGTTGGATCACCTTTCTTTAGTATTGGTATAAACACAGATCTTTTCCAGTCAGTTGGCCATGATGTCGTCTTCCAAATTTTCTGGCAGAGTCTTGTAAGTAGGGTAACAGCTGCATCAGATTGCTGTAATACTTCTATGGGAATGCCATCAATGCCTGGTGCTTTCTTCTTTGATAAGATTTTTAATGCTGCTTCAACTTCTTCTTTCATCACTAATGGTTCCGGATCATGAGGTACAGGTTGAAACGGCTGTTGGTCCACTTGATCTTTATCATATAAAAATTCTGTATATTCTTTCCATCTTTTCTTGATCTTCTCAGCGTCATTCAACATGGATCCTTGAGCAATCAAGTTGTATACGTTCCATTTCATTCTTGACTACCTCCAATTTCCCTTGGTTCATGATTTGTATGTTCCATATCCCAATATGTAAGATATCTTTGCAGCTTCTGACTGTCATTTCATGCGCAGCTACATCAGCAGTCAGATGTCCCGAGGGCTTCGATTGAACCATAGCATAAATGCTGGCTTTACTCTGAAAAGTCTTCAGCTCCTCCCCAGTAGCCAGTTGAGTGCCTTCCAACTGGGAGTCTCATCATCCAGCACTATAGTGCAATTTGTTTTGTTGTGACTATCCATTGGGTTTTCATCGCAAGATACGGAAGTAGATTGCCAGGCCTTTCTTCCACACTGTCCCATTCTGCTGCTCCACAGATGGGGTGGTTTGTATTGGTCTGGCACCTAAGCTGAGACCTGTCTATCTTGGGAGACCCTGCCAGTAGTTAAACTACCGATAGTTTAACCCTCAGCAACACTGATGCACACAAGCCCTCACAGCACGACAAGCTGCAAACCAAGTGAGGATGTTATTTGCTGGTTAGTTTTTGAATCATTCTACTCAGTCACATGGCCAGTACTTTAGTAAAGATTTTGTAGTCTACATTTGTTAAAATAACCATAATAAAATAACCATAATTTTGGAGATAGTCTTGTTGCAAATTGCTTATAGAACTCAACAGTTAGTCTATCAGGATCTGGAGCCTTATTATTTGCCATAGATTTGATTGCCGAAAGGATCTCTCCAGCTGGCATTGGAGCCTCTAAGATATGCCTCTTCTGTTCACTGAGCCTGGTAGGCTCTAGCGATGATAAAAATTTTTTCACACAGACTGGTATCATCCAATGTTCCTGATGAAAAAAAGCTTTATATAAAAAAAACAAAAGAAGCGAAAGCTCTGGAGATATTTTCAGAGCTGGTGAAGATGGAAGATTCATCTAGATGAATTGAAGCTATATGGTCTCTCTCCTGTTGCAATTTTAAAAGTTGTGTAAGTAATTTGCCAGATTTATTAGCACTAGCATACTAACTTCCTGCAAGGCTTGCTGTATAATAATCTTATGGTATTCATAGTGTTGATGAAACAGCTGTTGGAATGTGCCATTATCATTTGTCTTTACATGATGCTCTTCCAATCGAGTGATTTCTTTTTTCAATCTTCTAAGTTTAGAGGTTTATTGTTTGTGTAACCAAGATGAGAAAACGTATTACCTCTGAGAACAAATACACATACAACCTCCCCGTGTAAAGTGGCCTTAAAGGCTTCCCAAACAAAATAGTAATTTGTATTTTCATTTTCATTTCTTTGAAAAAATTCTACTTACAAAGTTGGTCTATTTTAAAACTGCCAATATCGGGTCTGAGTTCGTTGAGCCAATATCGTGTCTGAGTTCGTTGAGCTTTGGGTAAAATCTCCAAAATGATTACTGCATGGTCAGATATATGTATTGAGCAAATGGTACATCTTTTTATAATGGGAAGAAGAGGTTTTGACATGAAAAAAATAATCAATTCATGTATATGTTTGGTGTGGGAATGAATAAAAGGTGAATGCATTCAAAAAATGGTTGGAATTTTGCCAACTATCCTCTAGGCCCAGAGGGCCTGATTCTGTCCCGCAGTGCTATCCCCTTTGTACATCCGGTCTGAGCCGGACGTACAAAGGGGATCACAATTCTGATCCCGCGGGGCACGTCTAGCCCCACGGGATCAGAATTGCGATCAAGCATGTACATTCCCTCCCCATATAGCTCATTCAGGCATTTAAATGGAGCTGCGGCGCCAAGGTGTCCTGTTGCCATGGCATCGCTTCTCCATTTATTTATTTATTTAACAGTTCTTCTATACCGCTCTATTTTAGATCAGAGCGGTTTACATTTAACATCAACTATACAACACAAGGAACTTTGAGTTGTATTTACAATAAACAGGGAGATCAACTTGGAAGTAACTGGGGGAAACTATGTACAATTCTTAAATGCTGCGATGCCAGCTGCCAGCAATTAAGGTTTATTCCCCGCAGCTGACCCCTGATCTGGCCTCCTAAGACCAGGTTTGGGCTCTGGGGAATAAATCCTGGCCCCCCCCCAGCCCCTTCCGTGCCCTGACTTTAAAAAAAAACAATGTCCAGGGAAGTTATTCCACGTCGGAGGTGGAATAACTTCCCCAGCCATTTCGCCAGCCCTGGATGTACAGGGCCAACATTAGAATCTGCCCTGTATGTTCAGGGCTGGTGACCGCCCACTGCCTGCACACTCTCCGCTCCTGGGCTGCCTCTTCCCCACCCCTGACTAACTTCCCCACACAACCGGCAGGGAAATTAGTCAGGGGCTGCCGCTGGGACGTCCATCCTCGCTATTCGTGTCTCAGAATAACGCCCAGAGTTTCTAACATATCACACAAAGCTACACTCGAAGTACGGTGTGTCTTCTTACTATGGGATTGCTTATCCAAATTATCATTTATAATTGTATTGAAATCCCTAGCAAATATCAACTCTCCAGATTTCATTGTTAATAAGATTTGAGTAATTTCAATGAAAAAAGCTGAGGAAGGGGGGAGAGTTGGTGCATAAACATTCATTAAAGTGTATTTACTTCCACCCAGGGCAATATTTATGTAGATCCACGGACCCTCCTTGTCTGACTTTTGTTGTATAATTTGTATTTGCGTGCCTTTTCTAAATAAAAGAGAGATCCCATTCTTCTTAATCCCTGGGGAGAAAATATGATGTTCTCTCCATCCCATCTGGAAGCTGACACAATCCACATAACTCAAATGTGTTTCCTGAAGGAAAATCACATCAGCATTCAGGAATCTTAGATAGCACAAAATCTTTTTACTTTTATCAGGGTGATTGATGCCATTCGCATTTAAAGATACTATTTTGAAACTTATTGTAGAGTGTAGGATCCAGCAAGATTCTCTGAATATTCCAAGAGAAGTGACATAACTTCCAAAAATATAGATCTCTGCCTATAAGCCAAATAAAACAGACCCTAAAAGAAAATAACTTTAAAAAAGGAAAAACTAAAAATTCCCACCTTGGTCCTAACACTCAACCTACCTCAAATCCCACCCTAAATCCCCAATCAGCAGCCCAGAGCCGCATAGCATTTAGCCACAGCCAGCCAAAAACCATGGGGGATTCTATCTACTGTAACCAACATCCCTTTTCCCCAACATAAAAATAATAACTAAGAACGTCATAAGCAAAGATACAAGCATATTCATAGTCAAGATGGATATCCTGTAGATGTAACAGTGAAATAAAGAAATCAATTAATTGATCAACATACTGGAATAATAAATGAATTATCCCTTGCAATGAACAGCCCAGCACAAAAAGATAGAGAATAGCAGAAATGTGCCTCCAGGCTTTTTAAATAGCATGCTATTAAGGAATACAGTATATGTTCAAGTGAATGGCCTGGAGGAGTAGCCTAATGGTTAGAGCAACTGCTTACTACCCAGAAGATCAAGAGTTTGATTCCCACTGGCTCTGCTTGTGATCTTCAGCAAGCCATTGCCTTGGAAGAAAAGGTTTGGCAATTTACTTCTGGTGGTACATTGCCAAGAAAACCCAGAGGCAGTTGGGTTGCCAAGACAGCACCAAAAACACCCCCATGAATGGAACAAAGTAATGCAGCAAGTTATGTATCTGATGTGAATATACTAACTGTGGAAGTTCAGCATCATGCATTCTACTGAGAATGAAGTTCTGATTTAGATCATTGAATATCAAATATTAAAACAGAAGGCAAAATATTAAAACTTCATCCCACAGATCTTACAGCATTTGCTATTGCAATTAAGTCAACGTATTAACATCTGCATATTATAATAAAATAAATCTGTAACTTGCTGCAGATTTAAGACATTAGAATTGTGTCTAAAAAATGCTGTAAATCTTCTGGCTCTTGATATAATGCTGTGTGGTTATTTATTTATTTATTGGTTTTACATATCGTGCTAGTTCACATTCAATGCGATTTACAGGGAACAAGAACAGAAATTACATAGAACAAGTTTAGAGAACCACAGCAACTTACATAGAACAATCTTGGGAAACGAGATTGGTTATTGCAGGCATCGCACATATTGAACCCCAATCGCCTTCAGTTGCTGCCGGAGAAGAAGAAAACCCTTTCGACGTGTCACTGTTGCTCTAGATAAGTCTGGAACGAGCATCAGATTCTTATCTTTAATTTTCCTGTTCTCTGGATTTTCTCTGGCGAGTGTTAGTCGTTGAGTCACTTGAGAGAACCTGAACAGCCGAAGCAGAATTGGTGGGGGATGCCACGTTGAAGCAGATAGCTGGTGTGGTGGGGGCGCAATGAGCAGATTCGAAATCCAATGGCAGTTTGGAGAGCCATTCAAACGAAGAATGTGGTAACATAGGCAATCAAATTGTCACCTTCAATGCCTTCCGGCATGCCAAGTAACCTCAAGTTCAGACTCCTGTTAAAGTTCACTAAGTCCTCCAGATCACACTCGAGACATTTAACGTTAGCTGTATTTGAAGTGACCTGAACTGCCATCTTCTGAATGTTGCTGACCTGTTCTTCAAGAGAATTAATTCTCTGCTGCGAAGAGCTCATCTGAGCGGTGAGCTGCTCTATATCTTGTCTGATGCAGACAGACACTTTGATCTGGTGCCCTAACAATTTTCAGGGCTCAAACTTCCTACAGCACCAAATCTAGTAAAGCATCAACTTGTTAGGTGTTGTGGGACCTTTCTTCTGTCGCTTGAGACAGAGGGTAAGCTAAACTGAGCCTCTGGCATTTGAAGCTTTCTCTCTGCCATATAGGGTTATCAGTTATCAGCTATCCAGGTGAGCAAAGTACGTTGATACAGGAAAGGGCTGGTAAAGCTTAATCACCCCCACGGAGCTAACAGCTTAAGTTGCCATTTTGCTAGGCTCCAGTTCTGGAACTTAAACATTAATGTTTTAACAGAATTTTCAGATCGTGCACAGACAACCTCTAAGAGAGATTCCTGAATTATACAAAAGTATTTGTAGACACTTCCCTGTTCAAGGTTTAACAAGGCACCAGAAAAGCACGAACTGAGGGCCCAATATTCCAAGGCATTTACACGGTTAAAAAAAAAAGTTAGTGCGTACTAATGTACTGTGCGCTAACTGCAGAGGTGCGTTCTCTACCCCCTCTCCCCTTCCCCTGCTCCATTGCATGCTAAACACAAAACATGACTTTAGGGCATGGTAGTGCTTTTAGTGCGTGGTAGCTGGTACCATGCACTCGTACTCAAAAACATGTCGACTGTTTAGTGCATTTTAGTACTGTAAACATGCCCCTGTGTTTTGTATTAAATGCTCACATCCGAATCTGAGAGCTTTGTTCATATGACTTTCATTTTAACCTGATAATTCTGAAAAGGGTTTTTGTTTAACTGTGTGATCCAACCCGCCAGTAATATCTTACTGTAACACTGCAAACAGATGGAAAATTAGTATATTCTATTATTAAAACTTACTACTAATTAAGGATGACAGATGAGCTGAAGCATTTTCCATTCACAAGTTCCTTCCTCATACCAGATTGCATTTCATAATATTAAAGGGATTTGCTCGTTCTGAGATAGGATGGGTTGAGCTGCACATGGAGGTGAAATCATGTATGTTTTAGGATTATTTTCTTTGTAAAGAAATAAGTTTTGCTGTTTTCTAAGAAAACCTTTCAAACTGAAAATTTGGTTCATTTTTCTTTCATTTCGTTTTAAAACCAATTGAGATAAAATGGGTTACTCTTTCATTTTAAATTAATGCACCTTCCAAATAACAGGGGTTTTAATGATTGTGTTTCTTTTCACAGCTGACTCAGTTGTAGTATTTAGAGTGGATTTTGATCCCTGCGGTTTCTGAAGTTCTATTGCAGATCATGCTAGAACAGACTTAAGGGTAGATTTGCTAAACAGCACTGCAGAGTTAGCGTGTGCTAACACAGTAAACATGTTATTAGTAAATGAATCCCATTGCATAAACCTGTTTGCAGTAAATTTCACACATTAATGTGTGTTAATGCAAGGTAATGCGATTGCACCTTTTAGTAAATCTAACCCTTTGCAATTAGAGATTTACTTGTGCATGCTGATAAACTAATGCCACAAAAATAGGATGCAATATAGAAACATAGAAACATGACGGCAGAAAAAGACCACATGGCTTATCTAGTCTGCCCTTCCATATCAACCACTACAACAGTCCCCTTTTTTCCTTCAGAGATCCTCTGTGTTTGTCCCATGCTTCTTTGAATTCAGATACTGTCCTCATCTCTACCACCTCCACAAACCCACCACTCTTTCCGTAAAGAAATATTTCTGCATATCACTCTTGAATCTATCCCCTTTCACCCTTATTCCATAGCCCATATCCCCTTGTAGCAGAGCTTCTTTCAATCGAAAAAGGCTCTCCCCCTGTGCATTTATGCCACGGAGGTAGTTAAATGTCTCAATCATATCACCTCTGTCCTGCCTTTCCTCTAAAGCAGTGGTTCTCAACCTTTTTTGTGCCGTGACCCCTTTTACCATTGGTCAACTTGTGGTGACCCCCAATGATAAAATCAAATGCGTCTCTTTTCCTTTACCGTTAAACGCATTGTCGCTGTAATCATTTGTTGAATATTAATATATTATAGGCCTTTGCAATATGTTTTTATTTATAAAATTTACTTATTTAAACCACAATAATTAATCACAATAACAAGTAACAATATTTGATTTCAAAATTATGATGACTTTGTAATCAAATCACTAATATGAAATAAAATTATTTTTTCTACCTTTGTTGTCTGACCAATTTATTCTCTGATCATGCTGGTCCTGATCTGAGGCTTCTGCTTTCCTGTCTTCTCTTAGCTCTCTTTCTGTGGTCTATGGTCCATCTGCCATTTCTTATCTCTTCTTTCGTTTTCTTCACTTCTTTCCATCAGCCTATTTCCAGTCCCAGTAACCCTCCCCAGTATCAGCCCCTTTCCACTCCTCACTTCTAGTACCTTCCAATGTCAACTTGCATTCCCATGACTGCCACTGGTGTCCATTCTCTTCCAGTCCCCCTCCTTCCCCACTGACTAGTCTCTAGTACAAATACCATGGCAGCCCCTCTCAGATCCACTCCCTTCCAGTTCCATTCTCCCATCCCCTCGTATCAGCCCATTTGTAGCCTTAGCCCCCAGTTTTCTTCCAAGGCCAGCAGCTCTATCCTCCCCTCCCCACAATCAGCCCATTCCCATTCGAAGCCCCCCAATCAGCCCGCTTCCAGTGCTAGTCCCCCCTCAACCCCATTACCAGTGCTAGCCTCCCCTAATCAGCCCAATACCAGTCCTACCCTCCCCCATCAGCTCATTACCAGTCCTAGCCTCCCCTAATCAGCTCATTTCCAGTGCTAGTCCCTCCTCAACCCCATTACCAGTGCTAGCCTCCCCTAATCAGCTCATTTCCAGTGCTAGCCTCCTCTAATCAGCCCATTTCCAGTCCTAACCCCCCTGATCAGCTCATTTCCAATGCTAGCCCCCCATCAGTCCATTACCAGTCATAGCCCCCTATCAGCACATTACCAGTCCCAACTCCCCCTTGATCAGTCCATTCCCAGTCCTAGCCTTCCCTAATCAACCCATTCCCAGTCCTAGCCCCCCATCTGCCCTTTATAATCCTAACCCACACTGTCTCTCTCCTCTGTCCAGCATTTATCCCCCGTCTGTCCAGTATGTCCCCTGTCTCTTCCCTTTGTCCATGTCAGCCCCCCTCCCTCCCTCCATGTCAGCCCCCCTATGTCCATGTCAGTCCCTCCCTACCTCCATCCATCCATCAATGTCAGCCACCCCTCCCTCCATCCATCTCTCCATGTCAGCCCTCCCCTCCCTCCCTCCATCTATGTCAGCCCCCCCTCTCTCCATGTCAGCACTCCCTCCCTCCATGTCAGCCCCCCTGTCCATGTCAGCCCCCTCCCTCCATCCATCCCTCCATGTCAGTCCCCCCTCTGTCCATGTCAGACCTCCCTCTGTCCATGTCAGACCTCCTTCCCTCCATGTCAGCCCCCTTCTGTCCATGTCAGCCCCCTCCCTCCTTCCATCCATCAATGTCAGCCATCCCTCCCTCCCTCCATGTCAGCCCCCTCCCTCCCTCCCTCATCTCAGCCCCGTTTCAGGTTCCCTGCCCCCTCCTCCCCTCTCCCTGTCTGCCTGCTACTGCTCTGTTTTTCTGCAGCTGCGGCTCCCTGTCTCTTAGGGAACCGCGGCTGTGCCTGTGAAACCATTGCGGAGTCTTACCGTCTCTCGATGGGCTCTGTACAGCATTTTCCCGCCTCCAAAGAAAGTGATAAACAGCTTCCTTTGGAGGCAGGACAATGCTGCACGGAGCCCGTTGAGAGGCTGGACGGCTCTGCAATGGTTTCGCAGGCACAGCGGTGGTTCCCTAAGAGGCAGGGAGCCGCGGCTGCATTAGAAGGGAAGCGGTGAGTTTGCCGCTGCCGAGAAGCGGACTCGGCAGCGGCAGCAACTTGTGCGTTTTTTTTTTTTAACGGTGGAGTGAGGTGACCCCTGCTAAATCCTGTGGCAACCCCCATGGGGGTCGCGACCCCCAGGTTGAGAACCGCTGCTCTAAAGTATACATATTAAGATCCTTAACTCTGTCCTCATATGCTTTATAATGAAGACCATTAACCATTTTAGTAGCCACCCTCTGCACCGACTCCATCTGTTAATATCCTTTTGAAGGTGCGGTCTCCAGAACTGCACACAATACTCCAAATGAGGTCGCATGAAAGACTTTTACAGAGGCACTATCACATAGAAACATAGTAAAAAAGTATATGATGGCAGATAAAGACCAGTATAGTCCATCTAGTCTGCCCAGTAAGGCGGTAAGAGTAGGTGCCCCTGTGCTCCATGCAGGTCACCCTCCCCGTGCCTTTGTTTAGGGGTGTACCCACCGCTCCGTGTAAGTCACCTTCTTTCTTCTGCTAGCCATTCCTCTCCCTATGCACCCAAGCATCCTTCTAGCTTTCGCCGTTGCATTTTCTACCTGTTTAGCTACTTTGACATCATCAGACTCAATCACGCCTAGATCCTGTTCTTTCATGGACAGAAGTATGTCACCTCCTATACTTTACCGCTCACTTGGATTGTTGCAGCCCAAATGCATGACCCTACATTTTTTAGCATTAAATCTCAGCTGCCAAATTCTAGACCATTCTTCAAGCTTAGCTAGATCCCTCCTCCTGTTATCTACACCTTCCTGGCATGTCTACTCTATTGCAGATTTTGGTATCATCCACAAAGAGGAAAACCTTACCCGACAGCCCTTCCGCAACATCACTAACAAAGATGTTAAAAAGAATTGGACCAAGGACAGATCCCTGCGGCACTCCACTGGTAACCACCTTCTCCTCAGAGTGTACTCCACTTACAGTACCTGTACCCTTTGTCGCCTCCCACTGAACCAATTTCTAACCCAAACAGTAACTTTAGGGTCCATTCCAAGGGTGCTTAGTTTGTTTATAAGTCACCTGTGCGGAACAGTGTCAAATGCTTTACTGAAATCTAAATACACTACATCTAGGGCACTCCCTCGGTCCAACTTTGTGGTGAAGACCCCCTTTTTTCTCTCTCCTGGCTGAAAAAGGCACTCATTTTAACTTGTTGCAAGAGCAACCAATAATTTTCCATCAGTTGACATGCACACAGAATAGGATCAGCTATTCACTAAACATAATCAAGATGCTGGCCAGGCGTCTGAGAATGCTTAAGGGAGGGGCATCTCCCCTCCCATGGTTCAGACGCTCAGAACTCTGATAGATGACCTTCACTTTATGGGAAAAAGCACAGTTGCTATAGGAAGAAGCTTTTCCTTATCTACATCCTTGTATCAGGACTCCCTCTCATAAGTTTCACATGATGTAGTTATGCAAGAAGATGTTTTTCACCAAATTGTACAGGACTCTCTCTCTCCCATAAAACTGAGGTTTAATTAACCCCTACCTCACTGCTGGTGCATAATCAGTAGTCAACTTTAACTCATTTTCACTACAGTGGGTCAACCTCAAGAACTTAAGCGATATCATATTTGTTTACATGTATTCTCAGCAGCGCTGTCTATTTAAGTAGTGCCTCTAAAGTTCCATGAAGAAAGTTAAATAAATACCATGTTAATAATACAGGTACGTTGCCTTTATAAAATACACATCAGCCAAAATAATTAGGGCAACCTTGAATGCAAAGAGGGCAATATTCATCTGCGGTGGTCAGTTTTGTTAAAGTGCCTGGCTAGAAATGATACCCAGCTATCTTCCAGCATTAAATCTCCAGTGTCAGCTCTGATTGCCATGCCTTGCTAGTGAGGGGCAACATTCAGCTGCCATTCTCCCATCCTAACTTTATGCAGGCACATATCCAGTTGTGTGTGTGCCTTTGAGTCAATGCTGGCTTCTGGCGACCCAGCAGCTCGTGGGTTTTCTTGACAGTGTAACCAGGAGTAGATTGTCAGGCCTTGCTTCCAAGACCACAAGGAGTACTAGTGGGAATCAAACCCTGGTCTCCCGGTCACCCGTCCAAACAAAAAACACACACACTCGCAGGCTACCAGGAAAGAGCGAGCGAGGTGAAAAAGGAGCGAGGTGAAAAACTCCCCACAGACTTGGAATATATAATATCCTTTATTAGTCAAGACTAAGCGCAGCATTTGAACAAGGATTGCGGAACACAGAAGCTGATTGAAGAGATTCTTCGCAGACAAACATTTAGACCAACATTAGAGAGAACAAAATCATAAACTATCTGACCTTAAGTTTTTTTTTGTCATCAAAGTAGTTAAACAGAATTGGAGGGGAACCTGGACAAGGTTTTTTTTATGTCTGGAGCAAAAATACATTTTTTAAATGGACTCTCCATCACCAAATGGTCTTAATCTGGACACGGACCTTTCTGTTGTTTTATGAGATATTTCTCCCCTTTTTTGTTCATATCCCATCATTTTATAATTGGTTTCTTTTATCCTTTATGTTTTCTTATCCAACATTTCCTCCACTTTCACACTTATAATTTATCCTTTTCCCCCTTCCCTTTCCCCTCCCTCCTCCCCTCCCTTCCCCTTCCCCCCTCATCCCCTTCCCCCTCCCCCTTGTTTTTTAATCTTTTATATTTTAATTGTTTAATCTTTTTAAGTTTTTTATTAATTTAACTTTGTAATCCATTCTTTTATTTATTTATTTATTTATTAACATTATTATTTCATTCTATCACATTTTTTATGCATTACACAATTAGTTTTGTGTTTTATGTGATTCATTATACTATTTATTATATATAATATATCTGGTTTTGGTTTTATATAATCCCTTTGTGTGTCTTCTCTGTATTTCCAATCCTCGTATCTGGTTTTACAATACTGCTTTGATAATTCTTACATAAGAACATAAGATATGCCATACTGGGTCAGACCAAGGTCCATCAAGCCCAGTATTCTGTTTCCAACAGTGGCCAATCTAGGTCATATGTACCTAGCAGTTTCCCCAAGAGACACAATTTCCACAATGCTTGTACTGGGTCAAGCATTGATATCTTCGGTCACTTCTTAATAATGGTTTATGGACCTTTCCTCCAGGAACTTGTCCAAACCTTTTTTAAACCCAGCTACACTAACAGCCTTTACTACATCCTCCGGTAACAAATTCCAGAGTTTGATTACACGTTGAGTGAAAAATATTTTCTTTTATTAGTCTTAAATAGTTTACCCTGTAGCTTCATTGCATGTCCCCTAGTCTTTCTATATTCTGATAACGTAAACAATCGATCTACGTTTATCCGTTCCACTCCGTTCATTAATTTATAGACTTCTATCATATCTCCCCTCAGCCATCTCTTTTCCAGGTTAAAGAGCCCTAACCTTTTTAGCCTTTCTTCATAGGAGTATCCTTCCATCCCCTTTACCATTTTGGTGGCTCTTCTCTGAACCTTTTCTAAAATCGCTATATACTTTTTAAGATACAGCGACCAGAATTGCACACAATATTCAAGGTGCGGTCTCACCATGGAACGATATAGAGGCATTATAATATCTTTTGTTTTATTTTCCATTCCTTTCCTTATCATACCTAGCATTCTATTTGCTCTCTTGGCCGCCGCTGCACACTGGGCCGAGGGTTTTAACATGGTATCCACAATGATGCCTAAATCTTTTTCCAGGGTGGTGGTTCCTAATGTGGAACCTTGCATCGTGTAACCATAGTTTGGGTTGTTCTTCCCTAAGTGCATAACCTTGCACTTGTCCACATTAAATTTCATCTGCCATTTTGATGCCCAGTCTTCCAATTTATCAAGATCCTCTTGCAATTTTTCACAATCCTCTTGGGTTTTAACAACTTTAAATAGTTTTGTGTCATCTGCAAATTTGATAACCTCACTCGTTATTCCACTTTCCAGGTCATTTATGAATATGTCAAAAAGCAGCGGACCCAGCACAGATCCCTGGGGTATACCACTATTCACCTTTCTCCATTGGGAAAATTGGCCATTTAGCCCTACCCTCTGCTTTCTATCTTTTAAAACCAGTTCCTGATCCACAATAGTACACTGCCTCCTATCCCATGACTCTTTAGTTTTGCCAAAAGTCTCTGATGAGGGACCTTGTCAAAGGCTTTCTGAAAGTCCAGATACACAATATCAACCGACTCACCTTTGTCCACCTGTTTATTCACTCCTTCAAAAAAACATAACAGATTAGTAAGACAAGATCTTCCTTGTCTAAAGCCATGTTGGCTGTCTCCCATTAGGTTGTGACTATCTACATGCTGAGTAATTTTATTCTTTATGATTATTTCTACCATTTTTCCCGGTACTGACGTCAGGCTCACCGGTCTGTAGTTTCCTGGATCACCCCTGGAACCCTTTTTAAAAATTGGTGTTACATTGGCAATCCTTCAATCTTCAGGAATAAGAGATGATTTTAATGATAGTTCACAGATTACTGATAGCAGGTCTGCAATCTCATATTTCAGTTCTTTCAACACCCTTGGATGTATACCATCCGGCCCAGGTGATTTGCTACTCTTCAGTTTATCTAAAAGTTGAAAGACATCTTCCCGATGTATCGATATTTCCTTCAATTCTTCCGCACCTTTAAATACCACTTCAGTCATGGGTAACATCCCTACATCTTCCTCAGTAAAGACCGAAGCAAAGAATTCATTCAGTCTCTCCGCTATTGCCTTGTCGCCTCTTAGTGCTCCTTTAACCCCTTTATCATCTAATGGACCAACTGACTCTCTCACAGGTTTTTTGCTACGAATGTACTTGAAAAGGTCTTTATTTCGTGTTTTTGCTTCCGCAGCAAGCTTCTTCTCAAATTCTCTCTTTGCCTGCCTTATCAATGCCTTGCATTTGACTTGCCAGTGCTTGTGCTGTTTCCAGGTTTCGTCGTTTGGCTCTTTTTTCCATTTCCTGAAAGATGCTTTTTTGGCAACAACAGCCTCTCTGACCTCACCTTTAAACCATGCTGGCAGTTTTTTGGACTTCCTTCCACTTTTCTTAAAGCGTGGAATACAGCTGGTCTGGGCTTCCAAGATAGTATTTTTCAACAACACCTAAGCTTGATGTACATCTTTAACCTTTGCAACTGCTCCTTTTAGTTTTTTCTTAACTGTTTTCCTCATTTTATCATAGTCTCCCTTTCGAAAGTTAAAGGTAGTACTGTGGATTTCCTTACTATCCCTCCTCCACTAATTAAATCAAAGGCGATCATGCTATGATCACTATTGCCAAGTGGCCCCAACACCCTTATCTCTTGCACTAGATCTAGTGTTCCACTAAGGACTAGGTCTAATATGGCTTCCCCTCTGGTCGGTTCATGAACCAGCTGCTCCAAGAAGCAGTCATTTATTTCATCTAGGAACTTTATCTCCCTAGCATGTCCTGACGTGACACTGACCCAGTCGATACCGGGGTAATTGAAATCACTCATTATTATTACTGCGCTGTAACTTTTTGTTAGCTTCCTTGATTTCTTTGAGCATTTCATCATCCATTTGGTCATTCTGGCCAGGTGCTCGATAGTACACCCCCACTGCCATTGCCTTCCCCCTTTTATATGGAATTTCAATCCATATAGATTCTACAGCAGATTTTGTTTCCTGCAAAACTTTAATCCTTTCTGAGTCAATGCCCTCTCTAACATAGAGCGCAACCCCTCCACCAATTTGATCAGCTCTATCATTACAATATAGTTTGTACCCAGGTATCACAGTGTCCCACTGGTTGTCCTCCTTCCACCATGTCTCTGATATTCCAATCATATCTAACCTTTCATTTAGTGCTATATATTCTAACTCTCCCATCTTATTCTTTAGACTTCTAGCATTTGCATACAAGCATTTTAGAGAATGTATTTTGTTCATGTTAATTTGGCTATTGTTAGACATGGGTAAATTGGGATCTTTAAGCTCTGTCTGCTCCATACTTGAGGGCTTTTGGGCTACTTTACTCTTGTCTTCCTAGAGGGTTGGGAGTCCTGGGATATTGTATAATCTCTTTTATGTCTGGTCTCCATGACTCCCCTCTGTCTGATTGTCATGTATTCTGACTTTCCTATTGGATCCCTTAGTGGTTCCCCTCTCACCAGTCTGAAGACATTGCAACAAATTTAGTCTTGAATGTTATGCTCCAGCATGGTCCCCTGTCCTATCAGCTTATTTTACCTAATATTACTTTTGATACATACACACAACACCCTCCCCCTCCCTTCCTCAGCATCTAGATATTTCCACTTAAATATATTTAGGGATCTTTTATTTTTGTTCCTAATTACTCCCTGCCATTATGCACCCTAATTGTGCTTGGATCATCATAGATATTGTTTGATAATACGAGGGGTGTCCGATATTAAAGTTATAGGCCAAAATTACACTAACATTTGTATTTAAAGAAATTATTCAATACATTCCACCAAAAACTAGATACTTTTGTTTACTTCTCCACATAATTGCCGTAAACATTGAGACATTTATCCCAGCGTGACACTAGTTTGAACATCCTTTCACGGTACAGTTGCGTGTCAAGTTGCTTGAAGTAGTCCATAACGGTGTCTTGTAATTCCTCCTGATCCGTAAAGCATTTCCCCACCAAGAATTTCTTCAAAGGTCCGAATAAATGGAAATCTGAAGGGGCTAAGTCTGGACATTGCATACAGCCATAAGACGGAAAAGGCTGAGACGATTACGCAAAGGAGTTAAACTTCTGCACGATGGCGCAAGACCCCACACGTCAAAACAAACCAATCTGTGGTTGACACAGCGGAAGTGGGAGGTCCTGCTACATCCTCCGTATAGTCTGGACTTAGCCCCTTCAGATTTTCATTTATTCGGACCTTTGAAGAAATTCTTGGCGGGGAAACGCTTTGCGGATCAGGAGGAATTGCAAGACACCGTTATGGACTACTGCAAGCAAAGGGATGTTCAAACTAGTGTCACGCTGGGATAAATGTCTCAATGTTTACGGCGATTATGTGGAGAACTAAACAAAAGTATGTAGTTTTTGGTGGAATGTATTGAATAATTTCTTTAAATACAAATGTTAGTGTAATTTTGGCCTATACCTTTAATTTTGGTCACCCCTCGTATAATCCCTCTGTCTTGCAGGCTCCCCCTTACTGTCTCTCATATGTACCGCCCTTTGTTCAAATTTGAGGTGTTTTGGTTCATTTTGATTTTATTTGTTTATGTTTTAAATGTACATGTTAGTTTCTTGCCTGATGTGGTTCACTATATTTTAATATGCCGCTGACGCTTTCCCCCATGGCAACCACCAATCTTCTCTTTTGGAGTCAAAGTACATTTAAATATGGTCGCTGCTTTTGTGGTTTGTGTCTATATGTAGGACCTGCACCGTGTCCCATCAGGATCTAGAAGGTACTTGATATCTAGTGCTACCACTGGCAATTTTTATGGCTATTCTACTCCATTTAACATGCCTACATATTGTATCTCAGGCTTTTAATTTGGATTATTCTCCAATTTTTTCTCTTATGTTGTACTTATCAAGATATCTTAGATTATTCTAGACGTTTTCCCTACATAAATGTGCATATTTATCCCACTGGGGCACACAAGAGGAGTGGGCATGTTCATTGGTTTTTATATTTAGAGTGACACTCTTAGGATAAAATTGTGTGTATCAAAAATAATTTCTTTCTTGGTTTTGTTTTATTTTTAATATGGTTCCTTACAATCATGTGTTTATGTTTACTCCGTTGGTAGTGCTCATGATCATTTTATCAGCTGTTACCCGCATTATAATCTTTGCTGGACTACATCTGTTCGACATTGTAAGTTTCTTCTTGACCTAACATGATCACAATATCTGTATGTTTCCATTAGGGTCTCATTACACAAACATGGAGGCCTATTCTGCAAGAAGCACATCCGGGCCGTCCGGACAGCCAAAAGATGTATGGGGCTACTCTGTACACGATTCTGCAATCACGGGAGCTATACGTTCCCACAGTTGTGGAATCTGAGCATTTAGACAGCCCTGCTTGCCCCCCAATTCCACAGTGGGATAAATCTAGCGCTCTTGCCCGGCCAGCCCTCCCAATGCTCCAGCTGGTGTGCCGGTGCAGCGGCATCCTGTCACCATGGCACTGACACGTCCAGCTCGAGCAACAAAGTGCAAAGTCATGGAAAAGCCCCTTTGACCCTCGGGGGAGTTCCCCAAGTCCAGGATCAGATGCCGGAATCATCCCCTGGCGGCATGCTGGGGTAGGGGTGGCTGCAGCCTGCAGTCGTCAGGGCTCCCAGGACTTATTATACCCTCGGGGTGGAATAAGCCGTGTGTCCAAGTGGATACTGGTGGGTGAACAGAGGCCTGAAAGGAATGGCCTCTGTACGTCCAGGCACTTCAGACTGCCTCCGTCCCACGCCCTCTCGCCCCCATCCAGTGCTCATCGCACAAACCCTTTATACGTGTGGAGAGTGCAAGGACAAGAATAGCGTCCTAGGCAGGTTCATGGGTTATATGTCCAAGCCGGACATACAACCCTGCTATTCGGGGATCAGAATGATCCCCATAGTGTTTTCCCCTGTCTCACCATTATCATTTTCTTACTTATTTGGACTATTCACACTTTTGTATGGATTCTTCCATATGTTTATTTATTTAACAGTTATTTTTAATATAGCTTTATCATTTTAGTCAAAACGGTTTACATTGCAACTTAAACTTGGAAATGTATATTAAACAGGGACATTGATCGTAACCTTGGGGTCATCTTTGGCTCCTCCCTGTCATTCTCATCTCATATCCAACAAATTGCTAAGTCCTGTCGCTTTTTTCTCTTCAACATTAAAAAGATTTGTCCTTTCCTCTCTGCCTCTACTACTAAGACTCTTGTTCATGTGAGAAAGGAAGGACTGACCAAGGCCCCAGAACAAGGTTAGAGACTATTGCAGAGGCTGATGAGCTTTTGTGTGATAAGGTAACTTACACTAATATAGATCATCTAGTTTATGGCAATCTTGACCTGGCTATGGATAGTGATGAATCGATTTATGGTACTCTGAATATAGGTACAGACAGTGATGCAATCACAGATAATGATGGAGAAACAGGACTGTGAATGTGCTATAGCCATATACCTTTACTCAGGTAAAAGGAAATATATGCTTATTGTAATGCCAGGCTTAACTGCAACACATACATTTTAGATAAAAGCTTCTGTCTTTCTGTGAAAAATTGCTGACACTATTGTGAAAAAGATTAACTAACACACTATGTACACAGCTGCTGTGATCAAAGGTCAGCTTCTGCTAAATTTTGGGGACTCTCTGCAATCCCTCCTCCCATCTTCTGGTCAAATGATGGGTCAAACTGATAACAACTAATGTTAGCATTATTGCATGAACTTTCCGAGAATCAGAGACCTTAGGTCAACATATAACTGGAAATCAAATAAAGCTTAGGAAATTAATAGAATTTAGACAGAAATTATAGTGTAACTAATCAGCTCTTGTATAATGAAAGAATTACAGCGACACCTTCTGTCACTTGGTAATTATAATCATGGCCTTGTAACTTGCGTTTTTTATGAATTTTTGCAAAACATCAGCAGAAAAATAACCCTGTAAGCAGATTTTATTCCAGACCTGTAATTTTGTAACATGAATAATATCATCAGATGTTAATCAAAAATTAACTATGTCAGCTGATACTTCTTAATAAAAGGCAGATCCCTAAAGGAAGATTTTTGAAGATAGTTAAGGAGGAGCCATGATTTGGACCTCTGACGATCTTCCTTCTAGAGCTCTGGAATTAATATAATTGATTTTCTGTGTATGTGTCTTGTTTTTTCCTTTCTGTTAGAAGGGCTGGGTAAAGCCTAAGAATCCAGGTAGGAATTCAGGTAGGAGGGCCTGCCCCAAAAGGGGTATTACAGTTCACTGCCTTATTATCTCCTGACTTGATTATTGCAACCTCCTTCTTACTGGTCTCCCTCAATCTCATTTTTCCGTCTACATTCAGAACTCCACTGCATGGTTAATTCTTCACCAGCCACATTACTATCATATTACTTCTCTTCTAAAGTCCCTTCACTAGCTCCCTATCCGTTACCGCATTCAGGAGAAACTACTTCTCTTGAAAAATAAATGCATTCACTCTGCTGCTCCTCCTTACCTTTCCTCTCTCCTCTCTCCCTATATCCCTCCCCGTGATCTCCGTTCCAATTCTACCTTCCTTCTCTGTATGCCGTTCTCTTCTTCTGCTAACTCCAAGCTTCGCTCTTTTGACATTGCTGCTTTATTTGCCTGGAACAACCTGCCCCTTTTCCTGTGTCAAATCTCTTCCTTCTCCCTCTTCAAGTCCAAGCTCAAGTCTCACCTCTTTGAGACTGCCTTTGACTCTTAATCCCCTTGTGTTTCAACTCCTATTGCCCTTATTCCTATTGTATTATTTTGTCCTGTATGTTTGTCTTCTAGATGGGTGAGAGGTGACAAAGAGTACAGGTAAAATGGAGCTCACTCTGAGGAGAAGGATGTTACCAGTGGTGTGCCCCAGGGATCTGTCCTTGGTCCGATTCTTTATAACATCTTTGTTAGTGATATAGCGGAAGGGCTGTTGGGTAAGGTTTGCCTCTTTGCGGATGATACCAAAATCTGCAATAGAGTAGACAGCCAGAAAGGTGTAGATAACATGAGGAGGGATCTAGCTAAGCTTGAAGAATGGTCTAGAATTTGGCAGATGGGATTTAATGTTAAAAAATGTAATGTCATGCATTTGGGCTGCAGCAATCCAAGGGAGAAATATAGTATAGGGGTGAAGTACTTTTGTCCACTAAAGAAGAGCGGGACCTAGGCGTGGTTGTGTCTGATGATCTTAAAGTAGCTAAACAGGTAGAAAAGCTGACAGCAAAAGCTAGAAGGATGCTTGGGTGCATACAGAGAGGAATGGCTAGCAGAAAAAAGGAGGTGATAATTCCTCTGTATAAGTCTTTGGTGCGACCTCATTTGGAGTATAGTGTGCAATTCTGGAGACTGCACCTTCAAAAGGATGTGAACAGGATGGAGTCGGTGCAAAGGGTGGCTACTAAAGTGATTAGTGGTCTTCATTATAAAGCATATGAGGACAGACTTAAGGATCTTAATATGTACACCTTAGAGGAAAAGCGGGATAGAGGTGATATGATTGAGATGTTTAAATACCTCCGTGGCATAAATGTTCAGGGAGAGAGCCTCTTTCAATTGAAAGCAAGTTCTGCTACGAGGGGACATGGGATGAGGGTGAAGGGAGGTAGATTCAGGAGTGATATGCGGAAATATTTCTTTACGGAAAGAGTAGTGGATCCGTGGAATAGTCTCCCAGTGGAGGTGGTAGAGATGAGGACAGTAACTGAATTCAAAAAAGCATGGGACAAACACAGAAGATCTCTAAAGGTAAAAAGTAGACTGTTGTAGTTGTTGATATGGAAGGACAGGCTAGATAGGCCATGTGGTCTTTTTCTGTCATATTTCTATGTTTCTAGATTGTAAGCTCTTAGAGCAGGGACTGACTTCGCTTGTGTCTGTACAATGCTGTGTACGCTTGGTAGTGCTTTATGAATGCTTAATAATAATAATAATAATAATTGATAACGTGGAATCAAACCCTAGCAACACCATTGGTCCCACAAAATGTGCATTATGGGCATGCATTAGTGCTGTTTTCACTGTTGAGTGCTCTTATTCTGAGGATCCCTTAGCATTGACAGGGATATGTTTTGATATGCTATGGTGAACCCTCTCTGAATTTGACTGCCCATTCACATTGGCACCCATGATGCTGCAGTCATTCATATGGTCCAGGTACTGGCCGGGCTTTCATGCCCCCCTTGAATTGCAGATGAGCACACTAGATCCCCACAATGCACCCCTCAAACTACACACACACACCCTCCCTTTCTGTAACAAAAAACACGATTCTGCCAAAAAGATGCCCTGAACCTATCTTTATCTTTATTCCATTTCTTGATATGCCACCCTTCGAAGAAACAACAGAGCGGTTTACAAAAGAGCAAAATGCACACTGCCAGGAAAAGGAAAAGAACGCTTTAGTTTTAATAGGACAGAGAAAAACAAAGAAAAAGGGAGAAATTAGAGACACAGAGAGGAACCAGACTACGAGAGAGAAGAGAGACAAGGGAAACCTCAGCTAGGGACAGAGGGGGGAGGAAGATTAAAAGCGGCGCAGAAAAGAAGGGTTTTTAACAGAGTCTTGAACTTGGTGAAGGAAGGCTTGAGTCGGAGGTCAGGGGGGAGACTCCTAGGCCGTGCACATGCATATCAGAAGTGTTTCAGAATATGTCTTGGACTTTTTCGGCAATAAACGTCCCCACTGTGCGTAAAAACACCTTATTAATGTTCTGGAATGATCCCCATATTGAATATTGAGAGACAGTAGAGCTGCCTGATCTAAAAAAAAAAATACAGTGAGTAAAGCAATACTTACTCTACATTATGGGGTCTTTACTAAATGCCACTACCTAGTTAATGTGCATTTTAGCATGCAGTAACTAGCTGTGGCAAATGTTAATGTGTGGGCATGCCAACTACTGGTTGCCAAAACACATGTTAACTGGCAATTCTCCACTACTGTGGATTTGGGGCGGTAGTCATGGAGAGTACATTGCCAAAAGTATGAGGAAAGGAAGCGCAGGGAGGATATTTGGCCATGATCAGTGACTAGCCTGTAAAGTCCACTATGTATAATCCAATAACTATGAATAACCCTAGAAGGCGTCCAACAACTATGAGTGTCCCCAATGTCCATAAGGTATGGCACCTGCCGTGTATGCAGTAAGGAGTGGAGGAGTTGCCTAGTGGTTGGGGCAAGGTACTTCAGGCCGGAAGGTCGGGGGTTCAAATCCCACTAGAGGACAGTAACCTTGGGCTGGAAGGACTGGGGTTTCTAGTCCCACAGGTGTTCCTTGTGGTCTTGGGCAAGCCACTTAACCCTCCATAGCCCATGTTCCCTGTAAAATAGTTATTTCCAAGTTATAATGCCCTGTTCAATGTAATTTCAGTTTGTTCAATGTAAACTGCACTGATGCAGAATAGCACAGTATATAAGAGAATGTAAATAAATAAATAAATAAAATGAGGGCCACAGCTCCCCTCCTCCATAGCAATGAAAACAAAAAGGTCAGCAGATCTTCAGCTCACCAATGCAGCATAGTTCCACACACTGTCCCATGGGCTATATGCTAAGAGTCCAATGAGGGTGGCAATACAGAAGTCCAAAAGGGCTATGTGCCGCTGCTTATGTATCTGCTCAGGGGTGCACTGTATTGTCCCCACAAAATGTTCCTTAGACAAGAGGGCAATCAGAGCTGATTGGCGCAGAAAGATTGAGCTTCTGCAGGGGTGTGAAAGACCCGTTGCTGTCCATTATGAGTTAGATAAAGTTTAGCAGGGTAATCCAATGTGAAATGAATGCCTTTCTGTACCAAAGTTCCACATACACTGGAAAACTGAATAATCCTGAAAGAGCAGAATTTTATGTCCTTCATACTTCACGGCCCATTGATTCTTAGCGGCCTGCAAGATCTGTTCTTTTGGTTGGTAGTTCAGAAAATGTGACAAGACTGCCCGAGGATGCAAGTCACCCTTGCGGTATAGGACGACCCTATGAGCCCACTCGATTTGCAACTTTACTGCAATCCAGCAAGATGCAAGCCCAGGAGCAACCATGGTTTGAGGAAGCCCCAGAGCTCACAGCCAGGATAGATTCCAGTATCTATCTATCTATCTATTTATTTATTTAACAACTTTCATCTACCACTTTATCCTTGAGTCAAAGTGGTTTACATTAAACAATAAACAATTTTACATTGAACCTCATAAATATTTACATTAAACAATTTCAAGGGTATGCATGGCATGCATGGAGGGTTGAGTAACTTTAACTATTTACAACAATTGTTTACAGTATAAACATCATATGGTGTTTGCAGTGAGGAATCTTGAGGAAGGTAAGGGTATGCCGATTAGTTGGGGTTTTTCCTTCGATCATGGTTTTTGAGGTCATCTAGCTTAATGTCCTAATGGTGAATCAGACTATGCAGCCTCTTATTGTACTCCCGGCTGCCGTCCTCCAAAGTGGATACACACATTTCCATGTGCTGTAGTCAACCTGTGAAATCATTTATAAAGGTGACCAGTTGTTCAATCTGTGCTGCAAGTCCCTGGAAATGGTCACTCAGGGCCATCACCACAGTGGCAGAGACCTTCTCTGCCATCACTGAGGTCGCTGCATCAGGGCTGGGGGAAGAAACACTGTCTGCCATTTTGTTGTCAACCTCACAGGTTTTCTTTTCCATTGGGTTTTAGCCACCATTCACAGTGCTTCTTGCCAATTGTCCAAAGGAATAGATGACTGCAGCCGTGCAAGAGCTTTTGGGGCCACACTTGAAGGAGAAAGGAGGCTTGGACTGGGGAAATCAAGGAGAGACAGATCAGGGAACTCTGGAGCCAAGTCACACATGTCTGACCTAACTCGTGACAACACCAGAAGTCCACTGTAGTGTATGTTAAATTTAATAGCGTGCATGAAAATGAAACAAAATGCACATCATTAATATTTGTGGTTTGTCAGGGTTTACTGGACTGTTACATCAGTCCCCCCCCCCCCCCCCCCATTATGGCATTTTGCCACCATCTATTTTTCTGTGCTGTCAACTGTTGATTAATCAGGAATTTGCATAAGGTTTATCACAATATCGGTGCAGTGAAACAGGTTTTATTCTCATGATGCTTTAAGGACATAACTTAACCAGACCATATGTCGAGCATATGATGAAAACAGATCACTAAGGGGCCTTTTTACTACAGAGTGCTTAGCAGTTAACATGCATTTTTGTACACGGTAACTGTGCATAAAGGCCTGTGGTAAAGGCTACCACTGGAATATGACAGTTACCGTGCATTGATCCATGTGTTAACAATCACACATCAGAATACTGAATGGGTGGGGTAGGGGTGGAGCTTGGGCATGATGAGCACATTGTAGTTAGCATGGGGTACATAAGATTTGTATGGGTACCCATATGTTTAAACTCTCCACCTTTGCGGATGATCTTTTGGTACACCTACTTACCCCTGATCAGTCGCTGCCGAAGTTGTTGGAGGAGTTTATGAGATTTGGTGGCATTGCGGGACTGCGGATCAACAAGGATAAATCTGAAGCCCTAGATGTATCGGGCCAGCTGCGGGGGAGTTGGGTGGGAGCTTTTCCTCTTAAGTGGGCGATTGATGAATTTATCTATCTTGGCATAGTGCTGACCCGTAATCCCCAGGCCCTTTATGTGCGTAACCTTGAACGAACACTGCGAAGGCTGCAGGTACAGTTGAAAGCCTGGGATCCCCTGCCTCTCTCCTTATCAGGGAGGATAGCGGCGGTTAAAATGGTGCTCCTACCGCGGCTGTTGTATTGGTTTCAGACATTGCCTGTTTGGTTATTGCGCCGAGATGTGCGCCGCTTTGAAGCCGCTATTAGATGTTTCCTGTGGAAGGGAGGGAAGGCGCGTATCTCTTGGTCGCGGATGTTGGGGACGTGGCGGGACGGGGGGATGGGTCTTCCAAATCTTGTAGATTATGCTCTGGCCTGCCAGGCTCGACATCTTGGAGATTGGTTGGGAGGGACAGATGTGTATACGCCCCGGGCTTTGGAGGAGTGCTTTGTGGCGCCGTTGACGTTGTTGGGAGTCTTGCATGGGACGCATCAGGCTCTCCCTAGTCAGGTAGTGCGGAGTGAGTTGATTGGTTCGGTCATCAAGACTTGGAAACAACTTAATGTCTGCTGGAATACAGCCTGGAATGTTTCTAGTTGGCTGCCCTTACAGGGCAATACTGCTTTTACGCCTGGTTTGGATACGGAGACCTTTCGGGACTGGAGTAATCGGGGAATACGGAATGTTGGGCACGTAGTGGAGCCATCAGGGCAGTGCAAATCTTTTTTGACCTTGAGTAGGGAGTATGATTTGCCCACTAACCATTCCTTTGCTTATATGCAGATTGCTCATTATGTGTCTTCTCTGCCGCGAGAGGAGTTACACGTTGACAGGTCAGCCCGAATATTGGAATTTTTTGGGTTAGGGGGGGAAAGTCCCTCATCGATCAAAGATCTCAAGAAGCGTTTGGCTCGGCTTAGTACAAGCCATGATTATCGAGGGGTTGAGGTGGCTTGGGAAGTGGAGTTGGGAGAAGTCTTGCCCCCCGGGTCAGTCAGGCAGGTTTTAACAGGGATTGTGAGGCTGACACAGGAAACACAGCGAGAGATACAATTTAAATGTGTAACCAGAGCGCACTTTTCTCCGCGGAGGGCGTTCCGTAGTCGACTGACCACCGATGGCTGCTGCCCTAAATGCGCAGAACCACTAGCGACCTTGTTACATATGTGGTGGGGTTGTAGAGTATTGAGCTCCTATTGGGCCAAGATATGTGCTTTTCTAAATCGATTACTACAGCGACGGGTGCGCTGGTCCAGGGCCCTTGTGGTTCTGGATCGGCTTGACCCCCCTTGTCCGGTGGTAGAGGGGGAACGCTTGTTGGTACGCAAGGCCTGTTTGGTGGGGAAGGGTCCCATTCTTCGCCTTTGGAGGGATTGCAGCACGCCTATCTTTGGTGAGTGGCGTAACTGCTTCCATCAAATGATGTTAATAGAGAGATGGGGGGCGCGGGGCAGTGTCAAACGTTGGACAGCCTTCATGTGTGTATGGGAGCCTTACATTCAACAGTTAAGTGCCAGGAGTCGTAATGAGATCCTACAAGTTGGTAGCTGAGCTATTGGTGGGAGATGTGGGGTGAATTTGTTCCACTGGAGGTTCCAAGTTTTTGGGGAGTGTGCTGAGGGTGGAGGGGGGAGGGGAGGGGTTGGCGGGTGATGGGGTTGGGGGAATATAAAGGGGGAAAAATGATCTTCCACCTCTTCTGTTCTGCTCTGTTACTACTCCGAGGGGGGATCAGAGTCCACCCCTCTTGGAGATGTGTATATCTGCTGTATTGTATTTGTTGGTGGTTATAAAATAAAGTATTTAAAAAAAAGATATGTATGGGTTCACCTAACGCTACCTAAATATGTGGGATTAAGTGCACCTGCCATGAGGCGTGGCGTGGCACCTGCCAAGTGCACCTGCCATGAGGCGTGGCCTAGTGGTTGGGGCAAGGTACCACAAGCCGGAAGGTCGGTGGTTCAAATCCTACTAGAGGACAGCAACCTTGGGCCGGAAGGACTGGGGTTTCTATTCCCACAGGTGCTCCTTGTGGTCTTGGGCAAGCCACTTAACCCTCCATTGCCCATGTTCCCTGTAAGTATTAGTGTATGTGTCTCACATCCCCTCGTGTTAAAATGTATCCCCCAATTGTGTTGTGACCACTTTGATTGAAGGATAAGGTGGTATACAAAACTGTCTAAATAAATAAATAAATAAATGATAGCACCATATATAAGGTACTCATCCACGTGTTAACTATCAGGAACATACTGACCAACACTGTTCCCTCTAAGCTGTGCGCGTGTGCGCGCGCACACACCTCACCGAGCGAGCGCACATACTTTACAACAGAGCGCACAAAAATTACGGTTCTGATTCTGATAGAAAACAACCCAGACGTCTTAAAATGTAAAAGTTATGATTGTAATTACTAGAAATTTTCCGCTTCATTTAGTAATCGTCTATTTTCATTTAATTTGATTAAAATCAATGTGGTGTACCTACTGTATTCTGACGTGTAGTCAAATTTTAAAGTATATAACTCTGAGTGTCGTTATGTGGCGCACAAAAATTTAACCTTCCTTCAAAAGCTGCACACAGCTGATATTTTATGCGCACACAGCCTACAGAAAATTAGAGGGAACATTGCTGACCAAGCCCCTGACAGTTACCGCAGAAGCTTTGCACTTAATGCACCTTTGATTTTGCACAAAATAAGTGCTAGGTGCAAATTCCTAACCAACTTTAGTAAAAGAGCCCCTTAGATTGTGCATGTGTGACACCGCACCGAGAAGCATCATTTCATTGTGGTCCAGGTCTTTAACTGAATATTCCTCATTAACTTGAGATATTTGATTGATCTAATACTACGTTTCCATTATGTCGTGCTCTATATATTTTCCTTGAGGAACGCATAGAGTTGTCTCAACAGGCTATGTTTAGATTACCAGAAAAATGTTTATGGAGAAAT
The DNA here is from genome assembly GCA_033557465.1 of Ichthyophis bannanicus. NCBI lineage: Eukaryota > Metazoa > Chordata > Amphibia > Gymnophiona > Ichthyophiidae > Ichthyophis > Ichthyophis bannanicus. Next base: position 120,641,564 of record CM066050.1, on the reverse strand, counting down.
AAAAAATAAACAATTGTTTCTGAAAACATAGATCCTGGTCGAGAATTCATGTTCTCTGCAATTGATTTCAACTCAGTTGGGCATTAAAATGTCATATCTGTCAGAGCTCATTGCGGAGAGAGGGAGTTGCCAGGGAACCTTTGTTTAGAGATATGGCACTTTGATATCTCAACTTTCACTTTACATGGTTGAAAGGAAAAGTAATTTTTCATTACAAGCAGCTTTCTGTAGCTGAAACTCTCCCAGATTACATGGTCATACAATGATAGTTTTTGAGGTCGCTTCTCACCAGACCAAGAAATACAATTCAAAGAAATGGTAAATTGACCATGTTCTTAATCATTTTGATCTTATGAACTTTCACTTATTTTTTTAACAGTCCCTGGATGACAGAAACAAATACCGAAACAGTTTGTGTAGACAGAGAGTCCATTAAGCTTAATATTTCTTGAAATTACTACATGTGGCAATACAATGATATATTGTAGTTTCAGGAGTTATTAAAAGTTATGTGTAAGTTTAATTTAGGTTATAAAGTCTGTATTAGTTTTTCCAGTTTCTCTAAGAACTGTATAGCAAAGGGTTTACTTACTAATGTATGCTACTGGACCATAAGGGCCTGATATTCGAAGGGCATTTACACAGTTTACAACCTAGTAAACCATGTAAATGCCTTAGGTGGGGATATTCAACAGCACATACACATTTGAATAGCCCTGTCTATGTCCCCCACATACTGCAATGCTATCCGGTTAGTAACGGGGCATGTTGGGACATTCCAGGGCAGAGCGGAGGTAGGGCATGGCGCTAACTGGGCAGCGGCGATATTGCATGCTGCCCGGTTAGTGATCAGTGCCTTAAGGATAGGTGAGGAAAACCTTGGCCTATCTTTAAGGCGCCAATCGCTAACGAAGCAGCAGTCAATATTGCTGCTGCATGGTTAGCATTGGTGGCTTCCTGTCCCTGAGGCAATCACCGGATATTCAGTGCTGTCACTGCAGCATAAATATCCGATTTAGAGGTCGGCAGGGGGAAGGGGGGGGGGTTGCTGTGTGTCTCATTGGCGCATAGCCCTTCCAAATTGTGGGCAACTGAAAATTGGGCCCTAAGTGTGCTGTGCAGGGCCCCACATTAAAAATCCTGCACTAAATGGGCAGCATGCGACTGAGTGGGGACTGGGTGAGTTAGGGTGCAGAACGTGGGCATTGAAGGCACAGTGCGATTAGCATGGGTGTGATGGGTATGTACTAACCACAAATATTGCCATTGGAGTAGGTGCTCTTAATGCCATTTCAAGGAGTGGTGGTAAGTGCATCTGAGTTTTGTGTTGTGGTGTGTTGGCAAAATGCTAACGGCAAGGGATGGAAGCACATGGCTCCTAAAGTTAGCGTGGGCCTCTGCATTAGTTCTGCAGCTCAAATGTGTAGCACAGCACACCCTTTAGTAAATATGCCCCAAAATGCAATAAATAGAATACAAATATATAGACAAAACATTCAGATCGTTAGTGCAAAATGGGGCAATTTTCAAATGTCTGTGGATAGTTGCAAATTGCATGGACACTCTTTCGTGCAGTCTGCACTAATTTTCAAAGGGCAAGTATACATGTAGTTTTTGTTTAAAAATTGCTTACAGAAATAAATGATTGGTAAAAACAATACAAAAAGAATGATGAATAAGAATCCACAAAACTATAATATAATATAACATCTAATGAGGATGAGGACAGGATACCATATAGGAGGTGTTAAAGCTAAGTGACAGATCAAAGGGGCATTTATGAAAGACTCCTCTATCCAAGCAAGGACTGTGTGAATCACCCAGCAAATTGGTCACATATTATCTTAGAAGCACAGGACAGGGTACTGTGTAGCAGCCAGCTTTTAATACGTTTTCTTTCCTTCCCCTCCCTCCCCGACTCCCACCCACCCCTGGGATAATCATAGCTTTATAGGTGCTTAAACCTCTTAAAGGAAAAGAGGTGCCATATTCACTCTCAGGTGCAGCTGTTTGTCCTCATCAGGCATTCATTAAGGACCTAAGATTAGTTAAGCTTGAGGTGAACATAGTCCATTAAACGTATTAGGTATAGTTTTATTAGGATATGTATCCCAAGCAAATCTTAGTAAGTAAACAACTTAAATACCTAAACACAACCCTAAAACTAAGATGCAGACAGCAGTCCAGCAGCAAGATGGGGGCTTTCCAGTCTTTTGCATTGAGTGTCACATATATGATTTTTTTCAAGTTGGTGAGGGGTAGTACATGTGCACTAGGTTGAAAGAATTCTTTGCTCTCAGGGAATGAGTCCAATCTCTGGAGGCTAGAGTAGCAGACTTGGAGGACATAAGGAAGACAGAGAGATACACAGATGAGACCTACAGGGATGTAGTACTGAAGTCCCACCTCCAGTCTGGCAGCACCCCTATTGCCATGGAGGAGAGATGTCATGTGACAGGGCAGCATCACCCTGGTGTGGCAGGAAATGATTCTGTAGCTAGGACCTGTCCCCCAGGTGATGTAAAACCCTCTCACACCGAGGAGGTTTCTCCAGGGCCATGTGCCCACGAGGGGTTAGGACAGCCGTTATAGTTGGTGATTTGATCATTAGGCATGTAGATAGCTGGGTGGCTGGTGGACATGAGGATTGCCTGGTAACATGCCTGCCTTGTGTGAAGGTAGTGAACCTCACACACCACCTAGGCAAGGTCTTAGATATGTTGAGGAGGAGTCTGCTGTCTTGGTACATCTCGGTACCAATGTCATAATAAAGTGTGGTAGGGAGGTTCTGGAGGCTAAATTTAGCCTTTTAGGTAGGAAGTTGAAATCCAGAACTTCCAGGGTAGTATTCACCAAAATGCTTCCCGTTCTACGCGTAGGATCCAAAAGGCAGGCAGAGCTCCGGAGTCTCAATGAGTGGATGAGACGATGGTGCAAGGAAGAGGGTTTTGAATTTGTAAGGAACTGGGGAACATTCTAGCGAAAGGAGGGGCTTCTCCAAAGGGATGGGCTCCACCTTAAACCGGGATGGAACCAGGCTGCTGGCATTAACCTTTAAAAAGGAGATAGTGCAGCTTTTAAACTAGATAATAGGGTAAAGCCAACAGTTCCCCAGGAGTGCATGGTTTGGAACAATGTATCCTTGAAGGATACTAGCAAAAGACTGAAGTTAGGGCATATCATCAGAGAGGTTCCAGTAAAGACAAAAGTAGCCCAAATGCCCTTGAGTACAGAGCAGAGCTTAAAGATTCCAAATTACCCCTGCCTACCAATAGCCAGATTAATATGAATAAAATACAGTCTCTAAAATGCTTGTATGCGACTGCCAGAAGTCTAAAAAATAAGAATGGGAGCGTTAGAATATATAGCACTAAATGAGAGGTTAGATATGATTGGCATCTCAGAGACATGGTGGAAGGAAGACAACCAGTGGGCTACTGTGATACCTGGGTACAAACTATATTGTAATAATAGAGCTGATCACATTGGTGGTAGGGTTGCACTCTATGTTAGAGAGGGCATTGAGTCAGAAAGGATTCAAATTTTGAGGGAAACAAAATTTACTGTAGAATCTCTATGGATTGAAATTCCATGTAAAAAGGGGAAGGGGAAGGCAATGGCAGTGGGGGTGTACTATCGACCGCCTGGCCAGAGTGAACAAATGGGTGATGACATGCTTAAAGAAATCAGGGAAGCTAACAAAAGTTACAGTACAATAATAATAATGGGTGATTTCAATTACCCCAGTATCAACTGGGTAGGTGTCACGGCAGGATATGCTAGGGAGATAACGTTTCTAAATGAAATAAATGACTGCTTCTTGGAGCAGCTGGTTCATGAACTGACCACAGGGGAAGCCCTGGTGCAAGAGATAAGAGTGATGGGATCACTTGGCAGTAGTGATCATAGCATGTTTGCATTTGATTTAATAAATGGAGGAAGGATGGCAAGGAAATCCACAGTACTACCTTTTAACTTTCAAAAGGGAGAATATGATAAAATGAAGAAAATAATTAAGAAAAAACTAAAAGGAGCAGTTGCGAAGGTTAAAGTTTTACATCAAGCATTGGTGTTTAAAAATACTACCTTGGAAGCTCAGACCAACTGTATTCCATGCTTTAAGAAAAGTGGAAGGAAGTCCAAAAAATTGCCTGCATGGTTTAAAGGTGAGGTCAGAAGGCTGTTGCCAAAAAAGTATCTTTCAGGAAATGGAAAAAAGAGGCAAATGACAAAGACTGGAAACAACATAAGCACTGACAAGTTAGATACCAGGCATTGATAAGGCAGGCAAAGAGAGAATTTGAGAAGAAGCTTGCTGTGGAAGCAAAAATAAGTAATAAAGACTTTTTCAAGTACATTTGTAGCAAAAAACCTGTGAGAGTCAGTTGGACCATTAGATGATAGAGGGGTAAAGGGGGCACTAAGAGGGGACAATGCCATAGCGGGGAGACTGAATAAATTCTTTTCTTTAGTCTTTACTGAGGAAGATGAAGGGATGTTACCCATGACTGAAATGGTATTTAAAGGTGATGCCGCAGAAGAATTGAAAGAAATATCGATACACCGGGAAGATGTATTACAACTATTTGATAAACTGAACAGTAGTAAATCACCTGGACCGGATGGTATACATCCAAGGGTGTTGAAAGAACTGAAATATGAGATTGCAGACCTATTAGTAATTTGTGAACTATCATTAAAATCATCTGTAATACCTGAATATTGGAGGATAGCTAATGTAAAAAGGTTCCAGGGGTGATCCGGGAAACTACGGAGAGGTGAGCCTGACATCAGTACCGGGAAAAATGATAGAAACCATTATAAAGATCATAATTACTGAACATGTAAATAGTCATGGCTTAATGGGAGACAACCAACATGGCTTTAGCCAAGAAAGGTCTTGTCTTACTTATGTGTTATGTTTTTTTGAAGGTGTGAAAAAACAGGTAGACAAAGGTGAGTCGGTTGATATAGTGTATCTGGATTTTCTGAAAGTCTTTGACAAGGTCCTTCATGAGATACGTTTGGTGAAATTAAAAAATTATGGGATAGGAGGCAGTGTACTATTGTGGATCAGGAACTGGTTAAAAGATAGAAAGCAGAGGGTAGGGTTAAATGGCCAATTTTTCAAATGGAGAATAGTGGAATACCCCATGGATCTGTGCTGTCTCTGCTGCTTTTTAATATATTCATAAATGACTCAGAAATGGGAATAACGAGTGAGGTAATCAAATTTGCAGATGACACAAAATTATTCAAAGTTGTTAAAACCTGTGAGGATTGTGAAAATTTGCAAGAAGACCTTGATAAATTGGAGTTCTGGACAGGCAAATGGCAGATAAAATTTAATGTGGACAATTGCAAAGTTTTGCTTATAGGAAAAAACTATGGTTACATGATGCAGGGTCCACATTAGGAACCAACACCCAGGAAAAAGTTTTAGGCGTCATTGTGGATAACATATTGAAACCTTCCACCCAGTGTGCAGCATCAGCCAAGAGAGCAAATAGAATGCTAGGTATCATAAGGAAAGGAATGGAAAATAAAACAAAGGATATTATAATGCCTCTATATCATTCCATGGTGCATCCGCACCTTGAATATTATTATGTGTTTTTGCTTGCACAGCAAGCTTCTTCTCAAATTCTCTCTTTGCCTGCCTTATCAATGCCTTGCATCTAACGTGCCAGTGCTTATCTTGTTTCCAGCTATCGTCATTTGGCTCCTTTTTCCTTTTCTTGAAAGATGCTTTTTTGGCAACGACAGCCTCTCTGACCTCACTTTAAACCATGTTGGCAGTTTTTTGGACTTCCTTCCATTTTTCTGAAAACATGGTCTGGGCTTCCAAGATAGTATTTTTAAACACCCATGCTTGATGTAAATCTTTAATCTTTGCAACTACTCCTTTTTGTTTTTTCTTAACTGTTTTCCTCATTTTCCCTGTTTTAGTAGCATTTCTATTAATTTACGCCATTCGCGGAGGTGGTTGGGGGGGGGGGGCATGGCAGTGTGGGAAGAGCATAGGCATGGCCTCTCCTCATCCTCCTTTCTTTTTTTTGGTGGCTCACAACCTTGGGGTCATCTTTGACTCTTACCTCTCCTTCTACACACACATCCATTAGATAGCTAAAACTTGTCATTTGTTTCGTTATGACATTGGCAAAATGAGTCCCTTCCTTTCTGAACACACTACTAAGACGCTTATCCATTTTCTAGTTATCTCCTGTCTAGATTATTACAGCCTCTTCTTCACTGGTCTTCCTCTGAATCATCTCACCTCACTTCAATCTGTTCAAAACTCAGCTGCACGACTAATCTTCCACCAGTATTGCTATGCTCATATCACTCCTCTTCTCAAATCACTGCATTTTTCTCAACATCTTGGGAACCTGCCAGGTACTTGTGACCTAGCTTGGCCACTGTTGGAAACAGGATACTGGGCTTGATGGACCTTGTCATTTTTTATGTTCTTATGTACTCACCACAGAGGTCAGCCTAACCGGCCAGTAGTTCTTAACCTCATCCTTACGCCTGCTTTTATGTAAAGGAACTTCATGTGCCTGTCTCCAGTCCTCTAGGACCTCTCCTGACTCTAAAGAAGCATTGAAAAAGTCAGACAGTGGAACCGCTAGAACTTCCTTCATTACTCTCGGATATAGTAACATAGTATATGACGGCAGAAAAAGATCAGCACGGTCCATCTAGTCTGCCCAGCAAGGTGGCAAGAGTAGGTGCACCTGCCGATCCACGCAGGTCATCCCTCCCCATAGCTTTGTTTAGGAGTGTCCCACCGTGCAGGTCACCCTATTTGTGAGATATAAGAGATAGTTAAGTTTATTTTTATTTTATCCTGTTGCTATAAAGGCATCCACTGTGTCTGTCCCATACCATTTTGAATTCTGTCATAGAAACATAGAAATATGTAGACAGAAAAAGACCACATGGCCTATCTAGTCTGTCCTTCTATATCAACAACTACACCGGTCCCCTTTTTACCTTTAGAGATCCTCTGTGTTTGTCCCATGCTTTTTTGAATTCAGTTACTGTCCTCATCTCTGTCACTGTATTTGCTCCCACCACTTCCATCGGGAGGGCATTCCAAACATCCACCACCCTTTCAGTGAAAAAGTATTTCCTGACGTTGCCTTTCAGTTTACCCCCTTGAAGCTTCAAGTTATGCCCTCTAGTTTTATAGCTTCCCTGTCTTTGAAAAAAGTTTGTTTGTTCATTAATACTTTTTAAGTATTTAAAGGTCTGTATTATGTCTCCCCTGTCCCTCCTGTCTTCTAGCGTTTACATATTTAGGCCTTCAAGTCTCTTCTCCTACATCTTCTGGCGCATGCTGCAAATCATTTTTGTCGCCTTCCTCTGAACCATTTCCAGTCTTTTTATATCCTTTGCAAGATATGGTTTCCAAAACTGAACACAGTATTCCAAATGAGGCCTGACCAGTGACTTATACAATGGCATTAGTACCGCTTCCTTTCTGCTGGTAATTCCTCTCTGTATGCAGCCCAGCATCTTTCTGGCTTTGGCCACCGCCTTGTCACACTGTTTCGCCACTTTGAGATCCTCAGAAACAATCACTCTGAGGTCCTTCTCTTGGTCCATGCACACTAATCTATTGCCCCCTATCTCATAGAATTCCCTTGGATTTCTGTATCCCAAGTGCATAACAGTGCTGCTCTTCACATTAAATTTTAACTGACAAGTACTGTTCTTCCAGCTTTTGCAGATTTTTCCTCATATTGTCCACTCCCTCAGTGGAGTCCACGCAGTTGCAAATGTTTGTGTCATCTATAAAAAGACAGACTTTTCCATTTAGTCCTTCAGCAATATCACTCACAAATACATTGAACAGCATCGGTTCCATCCAGCCCAATTGCTTTGTCTACATAAACTAGAGGGATATGATGAAGTTGAAGGCGGTAAACTTAAAATCAACATCGGGAAATACTTTTTCACTGAAAGGATGGTGGATGCTTGGAATGCCCTCCCAATGGAGTTGGTGGGGGCAGATACAGTGACGGAATTCAAAATGGCATGGGACAGATACAGTGGATCCCTTTATGGAAACTTAAATATCTTTTACACTTGAATAAAAAGAGGGGGTCTGACCTACATGGAACGGCAGGCACAACCCTAAACACATGCATAAAGGGGGATGACCAGCATGGAGCAACAGCTACAGCCACTCTAGCCACCTTACTGGGCAGACTGATCTTTATCTGCCATCATATACTATGCTACTATGCTACATATTCCTCCCCTTCACCCTTGAGTCTGATAATACCACTTTTGCCCTTCCTCCTCTCACTAACATATCTGAAATATGTCATGTCCTCCCATTTTATTGTATTGGATATTTCTTCTTCTTTTTGTATCTTTGTTTTCCTGACTACTTTCCTAGTTTCTCTAAGTTTTTCTAAATGTTGATGCTTGTCTTCTTCTTTCTGTGATCTTTTGTATTTTATGAAGGCCACCCTCTTTCTTCACTATTTTAGCTATTTCTTTTGAGGACCATAGTGGCCTTTTTCTTTTACATTTATTTACCTAACAAAAATATTTGTTGCCCTTAAAAGATCCTCTTTTCAGTTTTGTCCATTGCTTTTCTACATCCCCCAGCTGTTCCCATCCCACTAATGACTCCTTGAGATATTGTCCCATCTTGGCAAAATTCGTTTTCTTAAAGCCTAAGACCCTTGCTTTTGAATGGACTTTATCAGCCCTGGTCTTAATACTGAACCATAATATCTGGTAATCTCTGGATGCGAGATGATCTCCCACCATAACATCAAGTCAAGATCTTATTCATTGTGCGCCTGTCTTACTGAAAAATTTAGAAGCCACCCTCATCTCACATCTCTACGCAATTGTCCTTAGAGATGCTACACTACAATGGTTTCAATTCTACCTATCCGACTGGTCCCAGGAGATCAAAATTGGATCTGAAACATCCAACCCATTCAAGATACTTCAAGGTTTACATCAGGGTTCTGCACTATCCTCCTTTGCTATTTAATATTTTCATCCAATCCCTATGCAAAATAATTCAGAGACACGAGATCCTCTATCATCTGTATACTTTCATCTTAATTTACACACCATTCTCCAACAGCAACTCTGACTACTCCATAATCAGCCAATGCCTTGAAGCAGTCATTCAATGGCTCAGCCACCACAATATGCACATCAACCCCAATAAAACATAAGTCCTTCATATAACCAAGCACCCCATCTTCTCCCCACCTACCACAGTCAACTTGGCCAACTTAACGTTGCAGATAAAAGAGCAAGTAAAATACCTTGGCATAATACTAGACCAAAACCTGAGCTTCCAACCCCTCATTAAGCAGATTACCAGAGCAGCATACATTACAACACCCAAACGAGCTTCATATTACTGTATATAACATTAAGTTAATCTGTACATAGTACATTAAGTTAATCTGTACATAGTTCCCCCGGTTGTCCTATTGTTGAAGTTCCCTGTTTAATGTAAAACTCAATGTTACTTGTATGCATTGTAGTATGTTCTTGTTCATTGTACACCGCACTGATTGTAATAGCGCGGTATAAAAGAATTGTTAAATAAATAAATAAATAAATAAATAAACTTCCGAATAAAAACAGTCCAAAACCTTCGACCCCTACTAGACCACAACGACTTCAGAAATGTCTGTCAAACTTTCATTACCTCCCCCGTTTTTATAATGAAGTTATGTAGGTTGAAGTTATAGAAAACAGATTAATAGGAAGCCAACATGACAAGGTATATGGAAAACTAAGAATCATAATTGGCTAAGGATCCGTTGAGATAAATGCCTCACGTATCGGTAGTTTCTGACACAAGAGTATGTACATTGTTAATAAGCTCTGGGGTTTATCAGATTTTTACCAGTTTGCGAACTGTTCCTTCATGAGGAAATTTTGGTGCAAATAACCCCTTGAAGGATGTAACGTTTTTAATTATTTATAGTCTAATTTATAATTTTATCAAATGTTGGTTGATATAAATAATTTATTGAAAATGGTGCAGTTGGTTCCTTTAGTTTGTAAAAAAAAAAGCATTTATTTATTTATTTTATTTTTTTACATTTTCAATTTTTCTTAATTGCTTTCGAATCGGGCTTTATGTTACCTTTTGAGGTGTTTAGGATGTCATTAGCATTTTATGGTTAGGGCTATTGTTTTTAGTTTTATAATGTAGAATCTTAGGGGTATGTTTACTAAACTGCGGTAATCGTACATAACGCACGTTATGTAACGTTAACGATTGTTAGTGCATCATAATGCGCGTTATGATGCGCTAACGATCGTTAACGTTACATAACGCGCGTTATGATGTGCTAACGATCGTAATGCCCCGCGGTGCAGTAAAACACCGCAGAAGGTGGAGAGAGGGCAGAGAGAAGGGGTCAGTGGGCGGGGAGAGGCTCCCCTCACACTAACGTGCTGATTTTCAGAGCTGAATTCCAACGCGAATGAAAACCTGCCGTTAAATGCACAGTACAGGGGAGAGAAACCATTTCAGTGTCAGCAATGTACAGCCCAGGCAGGGAAACAAAAAAAAGTGATAAGTGTGATACATGTGCACAGAACAAAAGGGCACAGAAACATTGAAAATGACCCCAACAAACTGGAAAAAAACAATAACCAAACTGGCCAATAGTGGTATCAATGAGAAACATCAACCCCTCCCCCCCCGAGTAAGCTCCATAGAACAGATATAAATCGTGGAAGGGTCTATACTCCGTCCCCATACAAGGTGAATGAGCCCACAGTGAAATAGCGCTGCTCAGGGTTTTCCCCACCATCGGACAGGGTTCCTATGGCATGCACATGTCCTGCAACATCAGGGTGGGCATGTCAGAATGGCAACCGGACAGATGCCGGAGAAGGGGATACAGAGGGCCACAGGCGGCACATGCTGTGGTGGAGCTGGGCCACAGTGCGGACTAGGGTGATGCCTAGGTGGCCCATACGAAAGCTGAAACAGCGGAGCAGCCAGACAGCAACTGCTGAAGGCCCAACATGGGCACAAGTGTGTTTCCCAAAGTGTCACAGGGGATAGTACCCAACAGCTACCCCCAAGGGCACGGAACATTGGCAGGCGGGGCTGGGGGGGAGCGTGGACGTCTATGCAGGCACCCCTACCCCAGAACCCACACCATAAGCAGCCACCTACCTGCACACTGGATGGCCTGAGACTGCGCACCACCAGCTCCACCAGCAGAAGGGCATGTCAGCATGGTGGCTGAGGGATACTGGTGGTGGAGGGGGCAGTGGCAGCTGCCCAGAGCAGACCGTGGCCTAGCCCTGTGTAGGTGGTGCCATGCACTGCAACAGACAGGCCCTGTCTGACCAACAGTCATGGTATTACCAGGGAATGCACCATCTCTGTGATAACATGGTGGTGCAGTGCACAAAAACAGTGTATTCAGAAGCAGAAGGTCACAGGTTCAAGTCCCAGCTGTGGTTTCCGCCAACCCAGTCCTCATATTTTACCCACTACTATAACATGCTAATACAGACAGAACCTTTCTTGCAGATGACATAAACATGCCCAAAACACCTACATTTTACCCTACAGAGCACAGACACCATAAACATGCACATTACCTAGAGCAGAGCCTCCCAAATGCAGTCCTGGAAGGCCAAACACCATTCCGGTTCCATGCTGCCTCTGATAAAGATGCCTGTGCTGCATTTCTATGCGCCACCCCCATGGTATGCAGATGTATCTCATGCATATTCATGAGGGACAGCATGAAAACCCGAACAGTGTTTGGCACCGCAGGACTGGAGTTGGGAACCTCTGCCGTAAAGCAGCAGCCAACAGGGGCAGACACACCCGCACCCACAGGCCCCATTTTCCAAAGCCTCCTGGAGAGGCAGGACTTTAGGCTCTGCGTGCATCTCCCAATACTAGCATTTGCATACCTTAGTAATGCCACCCTAAACCGGGGAATATGGTACACATCTATCAAAAGGTTGCTATGAGTACTGGCAGATAGCAATTCCTAGGTTAAGTACAATTTTCTGAATGAGCTGCATCATAGCAACCTTTCTGATGTCTGTGGAGTGTGCTACAGGTCTTGTGTCTGACAGTGTTTACCAACCTGGGGAGTGACTCCTACAGTATTGCGTACCATAGCCATGCCTGCACTGTGCCCAGGACTGGTGTGGTGGCCTGGGCTGCCCAACACCTCTATAGTTTCACAATGCTGGCATAGGTGTGGGGAGTGTGTGTCTTTCTATCCAGTGTGTGGTGGCTGCCAACACCCTCCACAGCCCACACTGCTAGCACTGTTGCCAGTATTGGCCTGCCAATGTGCATAATGAGGAGCAAGGTACCGTGGGAATAGCCTGGATAGGGTGGCCTGGCCTGGCCGCATCTGCACAGGGCATAGGGCAATGGCTCGGACATTGTAGTGCCCGGTACCACCTGCACGGACAGAGTGGCCACAGCATGTCCTGCTGGGAGGTCACTCTCACCCTGACTGAGCAGTGACCACGGCATGGCTAGGTTCCCCCATAATGCTGTATAGTATTTCTCTCATGTGATATTTATGGGTTCTCTTTTGGGGCCCGATCACTGACTTATTTGCTTGGTGTGTATGCTGACCTCCCAGTTTTGGGTACACGCATCTCCTCCAGGACCATGCATTATGGACTAGCTAGCAGACTGTTTGAAGCTAGTATGTGTGTTGCTGGAACACCTTGCAGGATGCAGCGACTGGAGGCTTGCTGCTGGAGAATGTCAGATGGGTGGGTGGGGGGGTGGGGCAGCTGTGCATTTCCAGGCCTTCTGTCTGCTATTGCTTTATTGATGTGTACAGATCTGCATTGCCTGCCCTGTAGGGTGTTTGATCCCTAGCAGGACTGGGGTGATGGTCCCCTCTACTGCCACCATTGCAGGGGGGTAGAAAGTGGATCTGTTGGCGGGAGATCCTGTCCCCCACCCTGAGCCCCAGAGGGTGCGTTGGGTGGTGGTATGTAATCTCCCTGTGGGTCCCAACACCCCCATTCACTTACATCATGTGACCATGGCACCCACACAGGGTATGCACTTTTCTGGGTGCATCATAGTCCACAAGGGCTAGATTTGACATACAGATGAACACAGGCATATCCTAGGGTGTTTGCAATGACTACCTATCACACATTGGCACTGATGGCGACCTGCAGCATAGCCTATCTCAGCAAAGCCAGGTGCTGTGAAAATGGTGCTGGGCACCATACCTCTCCCTCAGGGTGAGCACAGGACCCGCACACTGTGACGGTCTGTAGCTACTCTGTGCCACTAACACACACCGTCGGCACCCCCTACCAGGCTGAGGTGCTGTGGGGTGCATACCCCATCTTGTGATCATCTGTAAACTGCTGATTTACATGTGCAGTGCATCCTGAGTATGGATGGGTTGACCCTATCCTGGTAACCACAGCAGAATGTGGGTGTGGTGCCGTGCAGTCCTCCTGTAGCCAGCCAGGTGTTTGTTAGCAGCTCTAGCCCACTGGTTACTTCACTGCCCGTGGAGCCAGAGGTCATGGGTTCAAAACCCACAGTGGGATTCATCGATAGGGCTGTCTTAGGCATTGTCTATTTTTATTGTATATTAGTGCTACCAGCAGAAACACCCTCAGGGTACTGTCACCTTAGGGTGGCTCATAAGGCACCCTATAGGGCACCTTATACGGCGCCCTATAAAGTGCCTTATAAGGTGCCTTATATGGTGTCCTATAGGGGACATTATAGGGTGCCTTGGCAGACAGCGCACTTTATAATGTGCCCTATGGAGTGCCTTCTAGGGTGCCTTATGTGGCACCTTAGGTTACGCCACTGTGAGGGTGTGTTTGCTGGCAGTACTATTAAAGTACAACTAAACTTCCTCCCAGCCCAATACTTAACCCTTTCCAGGCCAAGCCCAAAACTTTTGGGATCCAAACTTCTGCCTAAATATTCTTATCAAATGGTATATAATACATGACCATGGCAGAGGGAACGTCACTATTGGAACATATTGAATAAGACGGGTACAATTTTCCTGACATATGCAAACATTAACCCGGCTGCAGAATGTGGATTAAAATATTATAGTAGGCCTTCAAAGGGTTACACATGACGCCTTAGCCAGCCTTATTCATTAGGCACACTGGGGAATCAAACCCATGACCCTTGTACCATCAGTCTGTGTAGTAACCATTGTGCTACAGCTCTGTTTCTGTATTTGGGTGTCTGTGCGCCTTCTTAAGCTTAATGCGCAGTAACGCGCCCTGTAATGATCGTTGCTGCGCGGCACCTTATAACGCACGTTATCAGTAACGATGTACCGCCCATGTCCTTTTTTGGCATTTCTTCCACTAACGCGGCTCCTAACGCGAATCACACTAACGCAGTTTAGTAAACATACCCCTTAGTGTACAAGTGTTTTCGTATATAAGATTAAGATATCAAATGAGATTAGATTTTGTCTATACACAAATTGATTCATTCAGTCCGTGATGCAGTCACTCCTGCTTCCGTTGTTTGATCACTAGTGTGATATATAATAATCTCCTCTTCTCTTTCAGTACACAGAACAACCAAATTGAACTTATCTAACAACTAAGGTATAGACACAGAGAATGTATGGTTACTCACCCTTTCAAATGTCATGTTCACTCATTATTTTACTATTTATTATTTATTACTAGTGGATATAAATGTTATTTAATGATATGGTATATTTATGATTCATTTTCAAGGTATATGTTTGTTTTAATGGTTTTTATTCCCCTTTTTTATAGTTCATATGTTTTTATCATCAATTTTATATGGTTTAATGATTTTTATTTTATTTATTCTTTATGTGGAAATGTGTTTGATATGGTTATACAATTGGGGCTTTACATTTATTTATTTATATATGTTTATGACATTTATGTTTGTGTATTTATGAATGTAGTACGCCTGAATTCCCCTGATGAAGTGAATTCGGAACACGGTCTGTGTCGGGCAATTTGGGCTTTTTGATGCTAAGAACCAATTAATTCTCAATAAAGTATTCCTTCCTGCTAACCACGTATTTTGGACTGGGCATCTTTAAGACCATCCACCATCTCTCAGCGGGCATCCTTCGTCCTCTCCTTCTCCAGCTCCCCAATAAGACAGCAAGGAGAAAGGCCAACCACAACCTCCTCTCTGTACCAGCCTCAGTCACCCTCACTAATACTTCCACCTCCAGCAGAGCCTCTTCCCTCTATGCACTCACCACTTGGAACTCCCTTGCTCCAGAGCTACGATAACTCACAGATCTTGGTGATTTCTCTGCAAGCTAAAAATCTTCCTCTTCCTGGACCATTTCGGATCCATCACCTAACCATCCCTCATTTTCAACATCTTCTAAGCTCTTACAATATTTTGCCCTATTTCTCCAACAGCTCACCCATTAAACAGTCATGTTTTGCATGTCCCCATTAACTAGGTTTAAACCCATCTCAACCTAATTCATTCCCCGAGTTCCATTGTTCTTCAGTTACCGGTAAACATACAATTTACCTTGTAATGGTTATATCCATTAGTTATTGTTAAGATTGTCAAACATTGTTTACCTTGTTCTAATTGTTCTCTGTACACCACTGTGACTGGTAGATATAGTGGTATAAAAAATGTTGCTAAATAAATAAAAAATTGGCACCCTATCTGTTTCTGCATCCAGTTCAGACTTCCACTACTGACCTATAAGTGCCTTCATTTGGCTGCTCCTCACTACCTTTCCTCTCCTTATACCCCTCCTTGAGAACTGCGCTCTTCTGGCAGATCCCTTCTGTCTGTGCCCTTCCCTTCTACTGCCAACTCCAAACTTCGATCTTTCTACCTTGCTGCTTTTTATGTCTGGAACAAACTACCTGAGTCACTACGTCAGGCTCCATCTGTGGCCCTGTTCAAATCCAGACTAAAAACTCACCTCTTTGAGACTGCTTTTGAATATTGATCCCCCTTAGTCTCCTGTTCACCTCATATGTGTTTCCTTACCATTCCCCTAGATATAGCCTAGTCCCCAGTTGTTGTGTTGTCTGTCTTGACTACACTGTAAGCTGTTATTTATTTATTTATTGTTCTTATATATACCGCACTCTTTAAAATCAGCACGGTTTACATAAAACAGTGTGGTGCAATAAGAGCACTTACAATGAACAAGGGGAATAAAACTTGGAGTAACTAGTGGTAACTATATACAACAATTTAGTTATGATCAGGTACTGTCTGTTACATGTCTCTGTACAGTGCTGCGTACGCCTTGTAGCACTATACAAATGATAACATTGGTCAACATTGAAATTGTTACTGACTTTAAAAGGCCCTAATCTGTAGTATCTTGGTGAGCTGAACACGAATATAACATTAAAAATTTTTATTGGCTCTCGTTTTGAAGATATTGCATGTAGTTCATTTTTGACGTTTCACCGTGTAAATTTATCCAGTAGGACATCAACAACATCCCAAATAAGCCTTGAATGATGTAATATTGCATCACATTGCATAATACCAGCATGCACACATCATCCAGAGTTGATTGCATCATTTTCTGATGCAATGCAATACTACTGCCAGACGGCTGCTGAAGCCATCTGACGTCAGCAGTGTACTATACGCAGTCGGAAAGGAAAGTAATCTGGTATTCTGTTCCGATATTGAAAGCCTCATGAATGCCTTAAAAATCACTCATGACCCACAAGACTGGAGACTATTTATAGACTCTTCGAAACTGAGTCTGAAGGCTATGCTTTTGAACAATGGAAACCATCTTCCATCTATTCCAGTAGCACATGCCGTCCACATGAAAGAGCCATACGATAACTTAAAGCATCTACTGACTTCCATTAACTATAACAAGTACAGCTGGCACCTCTGTGGTGACTTGAAGGTAGTTGCCCTTTTAATGGGACTGCAGCAGGGATATATAAAATACATGTGTTTCTTATGTGAGTGGGATAGCCGAGCAAGGGATTGGCACTACTTGCGGAAGGAATGGAATCGCAGACAAAATGCAACAGTTGGCGAGAAGAATATCCAGCACCCAGCTATGGTTGAGGCTCACAAAATCCTGCTACCACCCCTTCACATCAAAATAGGTTTGATGAAAAACTTTGTGAAAGCCGTGGACCGCACTTCGCCAGCTTTCCGATACCTGCATGAAAAATTCTCTTGACTCAGCGAAGCAGAGATTAAAGAGGGAGTTTTTGTGGGTCCTCAGATTCGAGAGCTCTTCAAAGATGACCGGTTCAACAACTTGCTGCAGGGTGATGTGAAACAAGCATGGAATGCTTTTCGCCTAGTGTCAACAAACTTTCTTGGGAATGTTAGGGCAGAAAACTACAAGGAACTAGTAGAAGACATGCTGATGCAGTATCAGAAACTTGGCTGCAATATGTCTCTAAAGATCCATTTCCTTGATTCCCACCTCGATTTCTTTCCTGACAACTGTGGTATGGTTAGTGATGAACAGGGCGAACATTTTCACCAGGATATCGCAACGATGAAGCAAAGATACCAGGGAAAATGGTCGACTACAATGCTGGCTGACTACTGCTGGACACTCCCCAGAGAAGCTCCCGAACAGCTGTACAAGAGACAGGCAAAAAAATCTAAGACGTAGTCTTTTTTTAGTGCCATCAAATCAGTGTTGACTCATAGCAACCCAGCTACCTCTGGGTTTTCTTGGCAATGTATCACCTGAAGTAGATTGCCAGCCTTTTCTTCTGAGGCAATGGAGGGTAAAGTGACTTGCCCAAAGTCACAAGGAGTGCCAGTGGGAATTGAACCTTTGATACTCTGGGTATTAGGCTCTAACCACTAGGCTACTCCTCCACTCCTAAGAAGTAGTCTATGACTTGGTTTTTTTTACAGGTATTAACCGAAGGCCTATTATATTTACTATTGACATGCATTTCGTGATGTAAACATTAATTCTTGTAGATTACAAAAAAACTAGAGCAAACTTTGCAATTTCACTGTCATATTCATGTTCAGCATTTAAAAATTGATAAGAAATGACTATTTTTATTTCACTAACATGACATTTGTAAAACTTTGTTGACCAGTGTAAGTAGCAGTAGTAGTCAGTATGCATCTATGTTATAAAGTGAAGCATGTGCACGCATCATTTACATGGGGTGGGTGGGTGTTACAAAATTACCTTCCACATATCTCTTTTAGCATCTTTTCATCTACTGGTTGCACAAAAAAAAGAGGATATTTTACAGCTCAGCTAAATAAAGCAGTTTCATGTCCTTATGAGTTATTTGGAATTGTGAAAAGGCTAAGTGCCAAACAGCACCAGTGGATGATGAAGCTACAACTGATCCGGGACTGTATGCTCAGTATCTACGGGAAAAAGGTTAGACAAATGTGATGGGAACTCCCTTTCTTCCCCTCCCCTCCCCCCCCCCCCCACCCCACAGGAGAAAAGTGTTGATGTTATCCTCCATCCTCATATTTCTGGTTGGATGAAGTTTAACCCTGTAACTAGTGAAAGCCTGAAAGTTATTTAGCTGATTATCTAGCAGTTCTTCTAGATTAGATCCAATTCCACCCTGCCTGTTTAAAGCTCTGTGCTGATGTTGGTTGCACTTTAGAAAAAGAACATCTCTTTGCTATTTTGAAGCAAGCTATGGTTTACTCCATCCTGAAAAAATTGGAGCTTGACCACTCAGCCTTCTCAAATTTTGAAGAACATAAGAATATAAGAAATGCCATACTGGGTCAGACCAAAGTCCATCAAACCCAGTATCCCGTTTCCAACAGTGACCAATCCTGGTCACAAGTACCTAGCAGTTTCCCAAAAAGACACACAGGTTCCACAATGTCTTGATTTGGGGCAAGCAGTGGATTTCCTGGATCCTCTTTAATAATGGTTTATGGACCTTTCCTCCAGGAACTTCTCCAACCTTTTTTCAAACCCAGCTACACTAACAGCTTTTACTACATCCTCCAGTAATGAATTCCAGAGTTTGATTACAGGTTGAGTGAAAAAATATTTTCTCTTATTAGTCTTACTGTAAATGGGTTACACTGTAGCTTCATTGCATGTCCCCTAGTCTTTCTACTTTTTTGATGGCATAAACAATCGATCTAAGTTTATCCATTCCATATCAGTCATTAATTTATAGAACTCTATCACATCTCCCCATCAGCCGTCTCTTTTCCAGGTTGAAGAGCCCTAACCTTTTAAGCTTCTCCTCATGGGGGTATCCTTCCATCCCCTTTACTATTTTGGTGGCTCTTCTCTCTACCTTTTCTAATTCCACTATATCCTTTTTTAAGATACAGCGATCAGAATTGCACGCAATAGTCAAGGTGCGGTCGCATCATGGAACGATACCGAGGCACTATAGTATCCTTTGTTTATTCTCCGTTCCTTTCCTTATGATTCTTAGCATTCTATTTGCCTTCAGCTGCTATTCTAGTGTCCAATTTTTGAGCAAATTCATAGAAATGACTGTGTTTGCTGTGGTTATGACCAGTTTCAGTTTAACTTTCACAAAGGCTACAGTACAGAATTATTGTTATCAATGACCTTTCTGTTAAGTTGCATCTTTGCTGGTGGCCCAGGGCTTAAAGTTGAATTTATCCAAAACTAGCAATGTTGTTAAGTCATCATGATCATATACGATTGCCAATAGATGTAGATAACTAATGCTGACAAAATTTCCATTGTTCAGCAGGTACACAATCTAGGAGCCTTGATGGATTCCCGTCTTTCTTTTCATCCATACATTAGGTCAGAGGTCTTTATTTAAACTTTAGTAATTAAGGCTACTTAAAAACTTTTGGGAAGTTGATTTCACATTGGTTATTCATGCCATTGTGCTTTCTCCTTGAAATTATTGCAGCACAATATTATATGGGTTACCTCATTCATATCTAAAACCCTTGTAAATTGTTTAAAATGCTTCAACTTATTTGATATTGGGCTTACAACAATATGATCACATCTCTCCCCATTACAAGATTTGTGTTTTTTTGGCTATTACTTTCAATATTCGATTCAGGGTGATGGTTTTGATTTTTAAGGTGTTGAATTTGGGAATGTTTCTATCAATTAGGAATCCCTGGGTGTATTAATATCCACACCAACTACTGCAATGTTGGGGGGAAAGATTGTTGAATAGTCCCATGCTTCTTTTTATTCAGGAAGCCCAGATTTTGAATCGTTTGTTTCCCCAGGAATAGAATCAACAAATAGCTTTATTGAGATTGATTAGATATATTCGATTTCTGGAATAGCTAAAGGCTTTTTATTTCCAACAGGCTTTTGATTATGGCCTAATCATTTTAATTCATTCTCTAGAGGTGGTGATTAATAAAATGGAGGTTGTTGTGCTTAGGGGCTCCTTAACTAAAGTGCAGTAGGCTTTTGTACTTACCACGTGCCGTAAGAATAAAGTTTCCGCCATAACTGTTGGGGGCGTGGTCAGCATGTTTCCAGCAGTTACTGTACATATGGGTGATTATTTCATATGTTTTACTGTAAACTGCTGAGAATGCACGACATCTGCGGTATATAAATGTTGGAATAAATAAATGATTCCTAGCATTTTATTTGATTTCATGGCCACCATTGCACATTGAGCAGAGGGAATTGTTTAGTTATTCGGCTATTACTTTGACTTCCATGAACATTTCTTTTACCCACTGGTCATTCAGCAGTCCAACTGACTTCCTTATGGACTCTTCGCTGTGCAAGTACTTGAAATAGTTTTTAATATTAATTCTTGCCTCTACAGCAGGCTTCTTCAAAGTCACTCTTGGCCTTCCCTATTACTTAATTAACTTTAGCTCCTGAGTGCTTGTGATCATCTCTGTTTTCTTTAGTAGGGTCTTATTTTAATCTTCCAGATTATTTATTAGTTCCAGATCTCTCAGTTGATGAGGGACTAGAATCAAATCAAGTAAAACGTGTCCTCCTATATATGTAGGAAAAATTGTTTAACTGATTTAGGTTCAGTGAATCCATGGAGGTAAAGACCCGGTCGCGAATTACCGCGGCCGGGCACAGGCGATCATTGGCAGGCCGAGGGATTGGGGGGGCGGGGAGGGGGGGTCGGCAAGGGCGGGCCGAAGCAGGAGATAAAACAGCGCGCTGGCTCAGCCTCTTTCGCCGCTACCCACCCCTTTCTGCTAGAGGAGAAGGACATCGGACATAGAATCGGAGGAGCTGCAGCGCGGTGGAGACAAGACCGGGCCTACATCGACCGGGGTATCGCGCAGTGTGCGCTGAGCCGCAGCGCATTGGAGCCAGGATCGGGCCAACTTCGAATGAGGAATCGCGCAGTGTGAGCTAGGGCGACAAGTACCAATTTTTTAAATGTGGAATAGATGCTAAAATAAACAAACAAAAAAAAAAAGCTGTGGGGCATACGAGGCGGGCTCGAAAACACTTACCGCAGCACTGCGTCCCTGAGGGAGAGTGGCAAGAGACCTGAGTGTCCGTTTGGATTAGGAAGGTGTAGCAGCATGGCGGCAAAGTAGCAGCATGGTGGCTGTGGCCGGGGGGTTTAAGAAGAGCGCGACAGCGCCTCTTGCGCCCGCAAGGTACATTTCTGGCTGGGACACACCGCTCGTGCCCTACAGCGGCATCTTGGGCCGGCCTAAGATGGGGTGGGCGAAGCAGGGAGGACGGTCAGGAAAAGGTGAGCCACGTACGCGCCCAAACAGAGCGGCGATCACACGCGGACTCAGTAGGGGTGAACAGCACATGTAAGGTAAATTAATGTTAAAAAAAAAAAGAAAAGAAAACAAAGAGATACGAACGAAATATATTAAAAAAAAAAAAAAAAAGGGAGAATACCGTAGTTGAAGGTAAATAATTAAATGCAAGAAATATATCTGTGCTACAATGGGGAAGTGTAATGCTGCCATCTACAGGGCATGGATGGTATAGGTGCTACTATGGTAGTAAGGAAGTATATTAATAAATGAGGAATGTACTTGTGTTGATACAAAAAAAAAGAAAAAGAGAAAAGCAAATATATAAGGAATAGCAAAAAAAAAAAAAAAAAAAAAGGGGAGAGGTGAACCAATGTTAATAATGTGGTGGGGATTGTTATATGCATAGAACAGTTTGAAGCGAAAGGATGAGCAATGCGATTAAAGAGGGGAGAGAGACAAAAAAAAAAAAAAAAAAGGGGAGCTTAGGATGCCATGATGAGATGTTTCTGGGAACTGCTGGTGGGAGGAGCTACGAGGCAAGAGCGCACGGGATTAGGACATGTATATGCAATAGATACTAATTTAGTTTTCATTTTTCTACCACATTGCGTAGTGTATTTATCTTTGACTAGAGATGCCTAGAATGGAAACCCAAAGGGCCTCCAAGACGCGCAGCGCCAAGCAAGCAGGTGGCAGTGCGGCAGTAAAGAAGAAAGCACCAGCAGTAAGAACACGTGCGGATACGGGATCAAGCACCAAGAGAGCGGCTTCGGCCAACAGGGAAGCGACAGGCAGCACCACAGCAGTGAGGTCCAGGCGCAGCAATAGAGGAAAGGTGTCACAGCAACGCAAAAGCGTGGGCCCTATGCAGACACAAGAGCTGGACGAGCTGTTACAGATGGTGCGGGAGCAGGTTTCCCAACACGGCCTGACTTCAGTTAAGCGAAGACTGGGAACGCCAGGCTCAACTAGTGAGGAACAGCCATCCGCGAGCAACAGTACATCATCACCTAACACGACAAATGGTAAGACCGGGTGTGAGAGGCGGGCGCCAGAGCTGTTAGCCACATCTTCAGAGGAATCTTCTTCGGATAGTGATGGTGACCTAACATTTGCTGATATCATACAGAATGCGGTTAAAAAGTTTAAAAGGCATAGAAAAGCTAAACATATCAACCCTCTAAGGCAAGTATGGTCAGGTCAGAGTCCTAGGGGGGTGGACCAAGATAGCAGGTCAAATGGGGCAGCCCAAAGAACGCAGGGTGAGTGGAGCGATACCAATCGCGATCCACGCTGCGGTGTGAGTTCATTAGCCTGTTCAGTGCCCAAAAAGATAAAAAAGAAGATTTGGAGACGGGAATATATAGACGTATTCTTGCTTCTGCTGAGGGACCAAGAGGAGGAATCTAGCAGTGGCAAGGATAATGATAAAAGAAGTAAGAGGAACAGGAAGCCTAAAATTCCAAAATCCATTAATAATTGGGTGACAGCATTCCACATCTTTATGAGTGTGGTGATGGAGAGGGAACCCGAATCGGGCCCCTATCTGACCAGGTATCTGGACACCATCACCCGAGCACATAAACAATACGGGGGATGGGCCTGGCTGAACTATGGTGTCAAGTTCAGGAGAAGCATGGCAGAAGATCCCACACTAGCGTGGCATCACAGGATATTAGACCTGTGGACGGAGGAAATGGCACCCAATAGGCCATGGTGTCAGGATGGGCTACAGCAGTCCTTTCAAGGCACGCAATGGCAGCAGCCTTTCCAGAGCTCGCAATGGCGACAAGCCAATCCACTGGCTGTGCGGCGGGCATGCCGCCAGTACAATGCTGGAAGTTGTACATGGCAGCCCTGCAAATACAAACATTCCTGTTCAGTATGTGGAAGTGGACACCCCGCGTTCACATGCAGGGCATCAAGGGAAGCCAAGCCGTTCAGAACAGGGCAGCAACGCTCAAACGAGGGAATTGGCCCCAATGCCCATCAAACTTGAGCGGATGCGTCCGTGGCTGCGAGCCTACCCGAAACAGGAGATAGCCAATCATATTTAAAGCGGTTTCACTCAAGGTTTCCGCATTCCATCCCTAATATCAATGGAATCAAAAACACCCGTCAAAAACAACCCCCCATCGATCCGTGAACATAACACTATAGCACATAACAAGATAGCAAAGGAGATAGGTATGGGAAGAGTAGCCGGGCCTTTCAAGTCACCACCCTTTAAGAACATGGTACTGTCTCCATTGGGGGTGATACCAATGGAATTAACCAGACAATTCCGGTTAATTCACAACCTATCATACCCGGAAGGGAGGTCAGTGAATGACTATATTGATCCGGCCTTATGCTCCGTTAAATATGCAACCATCGATCAGGCAGTTATGATAATACGCAATAGCGGGCAGCAGGCGCAGCTGGCGAAAGCGGATATTGGATCTGCTTTCCGTCTGTTGCCGGTTCATCCTGAGTCCTACCCATTATTAGGCTTTACGTTTAATGGGGACTTCTTTTATGATAAATGTTTGCCCATGGGCTGTGCGGTGTCCTGTGCCTATTTTAAACAATTTAGTTCATTTATACACTGGGTAGTGGAAGACTTGGCAGGCCCCAACACGGTGGTACACTACCTAGATGATTTCCTATTCATAGGACGAGACTATGATGACTGCAAAAGGATATTGGATATCTTTGAACAGGTGGTACAGTCTTTTGGTATCCCATTAGCGAAAGAAAAGACAAATGGCCCAAAAGGGATCATCACTTTCCTAGGCATACAACTAGACGTGCCGGCACACAAGTCACGTCTGCCAATGGAAAAGTTGTTGAAGATGAAGAACGATATTCAACAACTTAACAGTCAACGAAAAGCTACATTGCAGCAATTTCAGTCTATGCTCGGCCTGCTATGCTTTGCATGCAGGGTGATACCAATGGGGCGGATTTTCTGCTGCCATATGGCATGAGCAACCAGGGGGGTACAGAAGAAACACCATCGCATCCGTGTCACCAAGGAAATGCGAGAAGACCTTCAGGTATGGCTGCAATTCCTACACACATTCAATGGACTTGCCTTCTGGCAAGCACTCCCAGTATCGAATGCAGAACTAGAGTTCTTCACCAATGCCTCGGGAGGAATGGGTTTCGGCATATACTTTAGAGGGGCGTGGTGTTCAGAGACATGGCCCAGGGAATGGCAGATCGAGGGAACCACCAGGGACATCACGTTCTTGGAACTATTCCCGCTGATGGTAGCCTTATGTATTTGGGCACCTGAGCTAGCCAACAGAGCGGTCACTTTCCATACCGATAACCTAGCGGTGGTTTGGGTGGTGAACAGTATGCGAGCAAAGACGGCAAGGGTAGTCGCACTGTTAAGAAAAATCGTGCTACTATGCCTGGTACATAACATCACCATTAGAGCAGAGCATATTAAGGGTGCAAATAATAACATTGCCGATGCTCTTTCTCGTTGTAACATCAAGCTCTTGCACCAACTGGCCCCCGAAGCGAACACGGTCAAGACAACGGTGCCCAGCCATGTCTGGGAGTATGGTCCACCGAAGTATGGCAGCTCCTGTTGGGCTCCTTAGCAGGGCAAACAAGGCCAAAATACCTCGCAGCCTGGCAACATTACCAAACGTTTTGCGAGAATGCTGGAATACCAAACAAGAACAGATTTAAGGTGGAGACAATACTAAGTTGGATTTTGCATTGCAAGGGCAACGGGGACACAAAAACGGCGGTGCAGACATGCTTATCAGCAATAGCATTTTTTGCAAAAGCCATGGGTGAGAGGAGTCCACAATCTGATTTCGTCATCAAGAGGGTAATGAGGGGTTGGTCCATAGGGCAGCCACGTACAGTAGACCAACGACGCCCGATCACTCACCAGATGCTACAACTTCTGATGGTGACAACTAGCCAAGTATGTTATAATGAGTACGAGACTAGGCTGTTTAAAAGTGCCTTTGCATGGGCATTCTATGGAGCATTCAGGATAGGGGAGCTAGTGGCATCATCATCATCCTGCAGGCCCAGAACAGAATGTGGAGGTATCGAAAAGTGGGATGTAGACATACGTGGGGGGGGGGGGCTGTAGAGCTACACTTGCGAAGATCCAAAACCGACACTGCGGGTAAAGGTGCGCAAGTGGTGTTTTTAGCATTGCCCAATGACCCCTCATGCCCAGTAAAGAATGCCATAGCTTATCGGCAGTTACAAGCACACTCAGGAAAGTAATGGTTCGTACATGGGAATGGTGCCCCCCTATCGTGCTTTCAATTCACCAAGGTACTCAAAATGGCTATAGAACGAACAGGACGGGATGCGAGCTTATACAGCTCACACTCCTTTCGTATCGGAGCTGCTTCTACGGCAGCCCACATTGGGATGTCAAAAGAACAGATCATGCATATAGGCAGGTGGCGCTCAAATAGATATAAACTTTATATACGCCCAATGGAGTGAAGACTGGTAGGATCGGAGCTGCTTCTACGGCAGACAGCAGTGGGATGGCGAGGAACAGATTAGGGCGCGCAGAGTGTTATAAACTGGGTATACGTCCCAGAGGGGTGGGAGGGGTTATATATATATATATATATATATACCCCTCCCACCCCATATATAATTTGGCCATATATATATGGCCAAATTAATTGAAAAAGCCGTACAACTCCAAACTCAAGAGTACATTGATAGCTCAGCCCCACTTGATGAACAACAGTATGGGTTCCGCCCAAGACGTGGCGTAGAATCACTCCTAACAGTTCTATTCGACACGCTTGTAAGAGGAATAGACAACTCAAAACATGCTTTCCTACTTATATTCATTGATGTCTCTGCAGCCTTTGACAGTGTACACCATTCAACAATGATTAAAAACCTTAGGCAAATAGGTATAAAATCTACAGTTCTAAAATGGTTTACCTCTTACCTAGCAGACCGAACCCAAACGGTTCAAATCGGTAACCTCACTTCTGAAACATACAATCAAGAGCTAGGCCTCCCACAAGGGTCAGCATTATCAGCGTTACTATTTAATATTTACTTAAAACCTATCTGTAATATCTTTAAAAAATTTAATGTCCTATATCACCTATATGCGGACGACATTATGATGTATGTCCCCTTCAAAATACCTAATGTCCCTATACAACTAATTAATGAATGCCTCAATAAAATAACCACTTGGCTAAATGAAAAAAACCTCTACATCAACCACGCAAAAACTGAAGCTCTAATAGTAACCAAAAGCACAACCTTCATTCCCCCAGCACATATAACTTTGCAGAACAACGACATCAAACTAAAAGAGGAAATAAAATACCTGGGAGTTATTCTGGATAGACACCTTAACATGGATACCCACGTAAGAAATATAACAAAAAAAGTCTACTTTAAACTGAAAATATTAAAGCAACTCCGCCCACTAATGCTCTTACAGGATTTTCAACGAGTCATACAAGCTATCATAACCCCCCACTTCGACTTTGCAAATCAAATCCTAATTGGTGTAACAAAGCAAACCGTAAAAAAATTACAATTAGCACAAAACGCGGCAGCAAGGACCATTACAAAGGCCCCTCCATTCCAACACATCACCCCGATTTTAGAATACTTACACTGGCTCCCAATTCAAAGCAGAATTGAATACAAAACTCTCTTAACCACCTACAAAAGCATAAATAAAACCGCACCATGGACAATAAACAACCTCATCAAAACAGAACCCACACATAACCCCCAAAGGAGAGACCAGCTAAATAAACTAACAATACCAAAAGAATTCATTAGAGCCAAAAAATCCACTAATAAGAAAGCCTTCTCCCACGCAGCCCCCATTTTGTGGAACGCAATTCCAAAAGAATTAAGACTATTACCTGAAATCAAGGAGTTTAGAAAAAAACTTAAAACTCATCTCTTCACACTGCACTATGGCTCCGAAACAAACTCACCCAGCACCATCCAGCTCGATAAAGGATAACCCAACCATAGATGACACATATTAAGATAAGGAATGAAGTACTGTGACACCAAAATAATGCACTGAAAACTGAAAACTACATAACTCTGTATACAGTTTAAACCTGTACATTTGTATATAGTTCTCTAATTGTTACTTGTTAACTGTTAATTAGTAAAAGCAACCTCCAAGTTACTACTGTTATATGTAAAACAGCCTGCTCTGTTGATTGTTGTTATATGTAAACCGCATCTGATCAATGGAAGAAGCGGTATAAAAAACCTGTAAATTAAATTAAATTAAATAGTAAAAAAAAAAGAAGCAAAGCACATGATATGGAGGGATGATATTAACGGTTTATGTTTTTTACGGTGGAATCACTGCTTGTACAAATGTTCTGGCAAATCGCTGTTGTGACAATTTATTACTGTATTCCGCATCTAATCATACCTTTCCGATTGTGATTCAACGCAGGTGTAGGCTGCTGCCTACGGCCTCGTGAAGCCTGGATATGTGGCCATTCATTTGTTCACTGGGCACAAAGGCGAACGCGGTACAGACCACAAGGCCTGAATTTGGGGCTCCCAGGCGAGGAGGTTTCTGTAGTATGGCTGGGGCGACGTGGTATGGTGTGGGACCAGCTAGTTCCATCCCTGCTGCAAAGGAAGAGGCAGAGTGGAAACCCTGCGATGATAGTAGTTCACCTAGGGGGCAATGACCTAGCGTCTACTCGCAGCGTCGAGCTCACCAAAAAAATGCAGGGTGACATGCTGGCTCTGTCAAACACCTTTCCGGGGACTTTGCTGGCATGGTCCCACATTATACCGCGGCGAGTGTGGAGGGGCGAAAATTCGCACAAGGCAGTGGAAAGGACGCGAGTAAAGGTGAACAAATGGATGGCCCGCTCCATGGAGGCTATAGGTGGCTACAGCATCAGGCATGACCTCATTGAAGAACGTTGCCCAGGGATGTATCGCGCTGATGGAGTTCATTTATCTGACATAGGAATGGACATTTTCTTGTGCGCCATACAAGATGCGGTCGAACGATTATGGCGGAAGTGGGTGTTGGCCACAGCGGCGCGTTAGAAGTGGGGCCCCGGCAGCAAGCGAGGATTCGCTGCTGTCGGGGTTGGCAAAAAAAATGGCCCCGAGGAGAGAGAACACAGCCCAGTTTTTGTGAGTAAAGGGGGAGAGCCGCAGGGGAGAAACAGGGACCTTCCCCCGGAGAGATTGACAAGGCAATGAGAACACCGCTCAGATGGCCCCTGCCTCGCTTTGACGGCGGGCAAGGGGGGAAAGCAAGTAAAAAGGGTTGCTAAGGCAGCTTGAACGGCGGGCGCAACTTCTTTTATCCTGAAGGATATCAAGGACTAAGGACTGAAGGAAAAAGCTGTTACGGCGAATTTTCCTCCAGCCACTTACAAGGACTGTTTCGCTAGTGGCTGTGTCTCTCGAAGGGGAAGAAGATTATTGGTTGTTGGTTGTTATCTGCATGCTGTGGCCAACAGTGTGTTCTGTTAATGTCCATTGTTAATAAATAAACAAAGGGTGTTGACTCAATGTAGGGGTACGAAGGGATGGGGAGCGGGGGGGGGGGGGCGGGACAAAACCCGAGGCCGACTTGCCAATTGCGTGGCTGAGCTTTTTTCATGTTTTCATCCAAAATTTCTTCAAAGTGGAAATTAAAGTCTCCACCACCAACTTAGGTGTCTCCGCAACAAAACTCCCTTCCACCTCAATGATATCGTGCAACCACACAGAAGAAGAAGGGGTGGGGGAGGGGAGGGTGCATTACACTATCAAAAATCCCCATTCCCCACTTTTCCTCTTTCTCCACATGAATGTGTGGTCTCAAAATTTTATAAGTCTCATCACTTTCTTAAAAATAACTGCCACTCCCTCCCTTACTTTCCTTTGGTTGATGGTGATACCAAATCTACTTCTGTCAGTCAGGTGTCCACTATACAAACCAGATCAGACAGTTAAATAAAAAAATCATAAATAATGTGGGTTTAATTTACCACCGAACAAGCATTCAGATAATAACAGCTCGTTAGATCGAACTCCTTAAACATACTTTGAATCTTCCCATAATTCCTAACCTAATTTATAACCTGATCCTGAAGCTTTTGTTAACCATCACTAACGTTTTCTCAGAGTATCTATCTTCCCAGTGCATGCTGGAATGTTTTTCATTATTATCTTCTCTTACTTTAATCTCCTTTAATCAAATTTTATCCTTGCCACCAGATCTTCCCTCTTAACTCTATAAGACCCCTTCTCCATCACTGCTGGAATCTTGTTCTTATCTTCTTCTACTATCAAGCCATTCATTCATCCTACCACAATTGCACCCTAATAGACCCAACACCCACCCTAACTACTATCTTTCACCTGCCAAAACAACTAAGTGGTATGTCTAAAGCGTGTACTAATGGGCATGCCCCTTAGACAGATCCTGCTGAGGCAGAAACTTTCCCCTGGGTGAGTAATTAAGTACAGTCCTGGTCTGGTTGACTGATGTCATCGCTCGCAGGGTGAGGAGCCACCACCCAAGGGAAAAGCACTCAACAAACACACTGGTTTGCTTGAAATTTCAATGCTTCATCAACATTGTTTGCTCTCTCCTTTTCCCTCCTCAAGCAGTCAGTTAGATTTTCAGCATCCTGTCTCACTGACTCTGGGTCAGTATTTAAATCTAGTCCGGGCCTGAGATGATGATATTGTTGAGAAGAGGGGCCAATGACTATGAGAGAATCAGAAAACACAAAAGGAATTTCCTTGAATCCTCCTAGGAGGAAATTCTAAATAGGACTACCCTACTTTTGATTTTCGCTATAGAAATTGATACAATTACAGTTTTGAAAATTGTACTTTGCAAAAAAAAAAAAGCAGGTGTTATTCTATGGAGGGAAATTGGTGGTATTTCTTGATGTTGCTAGAGCAACTCAATTATGCAGAAAGTTTTTTCTTCAGTTGAAAGGTAGGGTACTAGCTATAGGTGCTACTTTTTATTTGCGATTTCCTTATAAATGTTTGCTTTCTTTTCAAGGCAATCATTATATATTTTTTAATTTATTGCAACAGATTCAAAATATTGCTGTGAAAATGATCACACATAGCAGTCATAAGGCGAGGGTTGCTCCTTAAGGGCCAATTCAGTTGTAGACATCCCGCCCTTGTATGGCTGGTCAAAATCAAGGCATGCAGCGGTAGCACCCGATTCTGATCCCACGGGGGCTAGAGGTGCCCACGGGATCAGAATCGGGTCTACTGGCCTGGATGTGCAGTCTGGGCCCTGATTCTGATCAGCCACACATCTGGCACCTACTTGGCTAACTCAGCCATGCTCCTGAATGGAGACGCAGTGCCATGGCATCCCGTCACCATGGCACCATGGCTCCGTTCAGGAGCCGCGATCGCTGGCCTCCACCATGGCCAGGGTCAGGCTATGGGGAACCCCCTGTACCCCTCACCTTTCTGTCTCTGCCAACCTCCGCTGTCCACCCATGTCTAACTGTGTGACCCCGGATGTACAGGGCCGACCTCAGAATTGGCCCTGTACATCCGGGGTCTCAGCCCCGCCTGCCCCCCGCCCTCACTCCACCCCCAGCCCATCCCCTCTCGCCCATGAACAGAGCTCTCCCACAAGTGGTCTGTATATGCGGGGAGCTCTGCTGCTGCTTGAGAGCTCCAGCCATTTAGCAGGTCTTGACGTCTCGTTTGGACATCCAGACACCCTAAAAGGAGACCTGAATGACCCCGTTACTTTTTAAATCTTCATTGGCTGCCAATAGAAGCCTGTGTTTTGTTTAAGGTGTTGTGCCTGGCTTTTAAAGCTATTCATCAGATTGGTCCTATTTCTCTAATAGACTGTTTTATTGTTCATTAACTAAATCACTCTGTTCATTTTATTTATTTATTTTATTTATTTTATTTATATTCTCTTATATACCGTGCTATTCTGCATCAGTGCGGTTTACATTGAACAAACTGAAATTACATTGAACAGGGCATTATAACTTGGAGATAACTATTGTACAGGGAACGTGGGCTATGGAGGGTTAAGTGGCTTGCCCAAGACCACAAGGAGCACCTGTGGGACTAGAAACCCCAGTCCTTCCGGCCCAA
The DNA here is from genome assembly GCA_033557465.1 of Ichthyophis bannanicus. Taxonomy (NCBI): domain Eukaryota; kingdom Metazoa; phylum Chordata; class Amphibia; order Gymnophiona; family Ichthyophiidae; genus Ichthyophis; species Ichthyophis bannanicus. Next base: position 120,609,766 of record CM066050.1, on the reverse strand, counting down.
GGTTGCTGTCCTCTAGTGGGATTTGAACCCCCGACCTTCCAGCCTGAAGTACCTTGCCCCAACCACTAGGCCACTCCTCCACTCCTCATTGGACTCATTGGACATTGATATTGCCCTCTACTTCTGCCTTTCGACAAAAGAGGGTCAGAGAAAGGTGTCTTTCAGGTGCGGTTCCAAAATTGTGGAATGATTTACCTGTTATAGGGATATTGGGGATTATGTGCAGTTTCAAAACATTTTAAAATCTTGGTTATGGAATACATTTTTAAATCATACTTAATGTGAATTGTCTATATTTTGATGTTATATTCTTTGTATGTCTGTAGATTGTAAAAGTGGAATATAGGTGCTGTTATTAAATTAAATTAATTAATAAACTTAAGGAGTCCATGGACAGGTGTAGTTCTTAAAGGTTTGTCTCTTATCCTGTTTTATTTCTGTTTATTATCTTTTTGTAGAAGTGGATGCTAAGTAAATAATTTTTTTGTAATCTCAGCATGGTAACTCTCCCTTAATGTGGTCTATGTATGTTCTTTTGCTTGTGTATTTGTTGATATAATATTGCCTTTCTTTGCTGTAAAATGTGCATAGTTTATACATTTTTCAAAACAAAAAAAACAAAACAAAACAAACCACAAACGGAAGCTTGAATACTATGGCAAGATCTGCTATTGCTCTTTCTCCTTTTTTTACTCACAGGCAAGTACTAACACCCCCCCCCCTCCCAAAAGCCCTAAAATTAAAACTTCAAAGATCAAGTTAGAAAAATGTTCTGTTTCACCTTTAAAAAATAATTAGTGAGAAAATATTATTTTGTAACTGTGGCACACATATTTGTCTGACTTGCCAAGATTAATTTTTAAAATAGACAGAAACCCTAGTGTGGGGCTCCAAACCAAATGAAGGGCTACAACTAAATATAATCTATAGGTGCATGAAGCCAACAAGTTGGCATTCCATATATTGTAAGAAAATCAAAAGAATGCGATTGATTTTAAGTCAAAATTCTGTTTCTTTTCTTTTGATTTATCATTGCAGGGTTCTTTAATAAAGATTTTAAATATAATATAGAAAATATTAGAAACCAGGTGAAAAAATGATTTTATTTTGTTTTCATTTCTTATGAGTATGGCACTTTGAATAAGGAATGCTAGCTAAATAGTTATTGGCTCTGAAATGTTCATTGTATGTTCATAAAGCATTGAGTATTGCATTCAGAAATCACCGTCAGAAGCCTCCATTTGAAAACCATTACAAGTAGATCATGCCAAATCGTCATTCTGTCCCCCCACCACATGAGAGGCCTATATCACCTCATCAAATAAAGCAAAAGACCAATTATCCATTACAGATTCTGTGTAGGCATAAATTCCTGCACGTGTTAAGCAACAGTATTAAAACATGTTTATAATAATCTTGTGACATCCTTGCATTAGTTTATTTAATAGAAAAATCACTGGTTCATCTTCTATCTTTTATAAGCATATGGTTGGTTTGATGGGATTGCCTCTATGTAGGGCTGGCACAAGGAGATTAGGTTACCTAGGTGAACCTCATTCCTTGTGCCCCCCTCTCCAGCACCCATTTCCACGGCTGCCGTCTCTCTCCGGGACCTGCAACAGTGGCAATAGTCGCAAACAGCCCCTTGGCGTTCACCTTATAACTTCAGTGCTGGGAGGCTGTTTGCTTCCACCCTCTCCAAAGCCCGATGCCAACTTCCTGCTTACAAACAGGAAGTCGGCATTGGGTGGTCCGAGCGGGTAGAAGCCAACAGCACCATGTGCCGAAATTTAAAGGTAAGCACAGTGGTGCTGTTACAACCATTGTTATCACTGCAGGTCCTGGAGAGGGGCGGCAGTGAGCCACCCCTGGACTATTTGTACGTAGGCAGAAGCCTAGTTTGCCTAATGGTCGTGCCAGCCCTGTCTCTATGGAATGTGTACCCTATAGTAGCAAATTATAAAAAATAAATCAATAAATCAACACCTGAAAATCCTTCTATTTGTCAAATACTTTATCCCCCACTCCCCTGAAACCCATCAAGAACAATAAAACCAGCTCTCACCATGTACCTAACTGTATGTAATTGCTAGTTATTTGTACATAAGTTCAATTGTTTTAATGTTCAGTGTAAATTTAACCACTGTTCAATGTAAACCGCCTTGACCATGGCGAAAGGTGGTATATAAACCTCGCTAAATAAATAAATAAATATAAATTATGGGCCCGATATTCAATGGGATTAAGACGGTTAGCAGACCGGGATTAACATGGTTAATGCTGCTGAATGTCTTTGGGTGGCTCCACTGCATGCCCTAATTCTAACTGGTTGGAACTGGGGCATTCTCGGGATGGCGCCCAAGGAAAGTTCACAGGTGCTGCCATTTCCCGCTTCGATGCATACCGGTTAGCATCACCCGGCAGTAACAGGACAGCAGCATTATTGAGTCACTGCCTGGTTATCACCAAATAGTGAAAGTCAGGTACAGAAAAGGTCGGCCTGTCTTTTACCACTGAAGCAAGCCAGGCAGCGGCTGAATATCACCACGGTCCAGTTAGCTTCCTGGCATCCTGGATATTCACTGGCAGGACCCACACATTTTATTTATTAGTATTTAGCTCACGCCTTTCCAGTAGTAGTTCAAGGTGAGTTACATTCAGTAGGCATTTACCTATCTCCAGGAACAAGCAGGAATGTAGTCTTCACATATGAGTATCGTCGGTACCGACGGAGCCTGCGTGGGAACGGTCCCCAGCGTCCAATAGGAAAGCTTTTGGGAGCATCCCACAGCGCCTGCATGCTGCCTTCCCACCTTTCCAACTGTCACTCTCCAGTTCTTCGTTTTCCACGGAGCTGACAGGTCCCATACCCTGTCACCGCAGAAAAGTTTGTCTTTAATCTTTGTTTTTGTGGTCGTGTCTGCCTTCCCTTGACGTTATACCGGTATCGCCGGTTCTTTCTTTCTTTTTCTAAAAAATAAACAAACAAAAAACTATAGTTTCTGAAGTGGTTTACTTAAGAAACTTTTTTTCTTTGGTGCTAGGCACCATTTTGGGCACTAGGCCCAATTTTTCCTCAAAAATGGAAAAACCTGCTTCAGGTTTTAAGAAATGTTCTAAATGTGGCGGTACCATTTCCGTCACCGACACCCATGATTGGTGTCTCAAATGTTCAGGTCCTGGCCACTCTATTTCAGAGTGCCTCTCCTGTGGAATGATGTCAAAAAGGGGCTAGCAGAACTGAGCTGCTAAACTTAGCACCCTTTTTCCCTCAGTCTGTTGCATCGACGTCCTCCAGGGCTTCATCTTCCTCCCATGGATCTCAGGTAACTAAACATAAATCTAGCTGGTCCTCAAAGGGTAGATCTCCTTCTAAGTATCGAGATGCCCCTGGCGTTGCCCTTGAGGAATTTTCACCGGCAAAACTGCCCCGGCGGGAGGCTTTGGCTTCCAAAGCATTAATGGGGCTCCAGGATGTTCTCGAGGCCTCAACCTCGGCAGAAATACTGGTGCCACACTCTAGGGTTCTGGCCGCTTCTACCAGTACTGACACCCAAGCATCAGCAGCGTCGATAGACTAGAGATTCCTTGCTATCGAACGCAGTCTAGCGGCTCTTCTCACGGCTTCGGTACCATTGAAACTGCTTCAGACACCTCAACCAACACCGGTACTGGAACCGACTGCATCGACATTGGTGGGTATGCCACCCATACCGAGTCATGCGTCTCTCTCCAGCATTGACAGATCGGTACCGGAACAACCCAATACCGACTTCGATCAATACTGGTACCGTGCTTTGCACGATCACCAGGATCGGAGATATTTTGAATCCTTGGATGAGTCTGAAGACTCTGAAGACTCTGCCGATACCAGAGTACTTCTCCCCGAGGATTCCTCTTCTCCTCAGCGCAGAATGTCTCCGTGATGTGGCCCGAGGTCTTTCCATCACAGTAGCTCCTGTAAAAGAGCCTAGGGCAAAGGAGTTGGAAATCCTCCAATACCCTAAGGCTCCCAAAGAGGCAGCTACTCTGCCTATTCATGAGATCTGATATGATCTTATGCTAAGGATGTGGGAAACACCTTTAACCATATCTCCTCATTCTCGAAGACTCGATACCATGTATCGAGTTCCACCTTGTCCTGGCTTTCAAAAAACTCAATTACCACACCATTCAATGGTGGTGGAATCAGCCATGAGAAGGATGAAAAGTGCAAAGAGACAGGCATCCAATCCTCCAGGTCATGAATGCAGGACTCTCGATGCCTTTGGGCGTCGATGCTTCTAAGCTTCCATGCTCTCAGCTAGGATCAGTTCTTATATCTTGTATATGGGAATGTTCCTTAAAGAGGTCACAGGAGACTTGGAGCTTATGAGCCCCCTTCTTCCTAATGACAAAAGACAAGACTATCTCACTCTTGTCAAACATGCTCAGGATGTTTCCAAGTTTGTTAATCATGCAGCCTTTGACTGTTTTGAGTGCATAAGAAGAATCTCTGCTTTTGCCATTGGTGCACGTCAGATCGCCTGGCTTCAGGCATCCGACTTGGAAATTTGGGTACAGGATAAATTAGGAAACATTCCTTGCACAGGCGAAAATCTCTTTGGCAAGAATTGGCAGGAGAAGCCTAACAAAATAGATGCTGACAATATCACACTGGATAGATTGTCCAAATCTACAGTCGATCCTGCAAAGAAAAGATCCTCTAAGAAACCATTTTTCAATAAGAAAAAGAAGTTTTATCCTGCCTATACTCAACAGGGACACCGTCCAGGTCAGACTGCCCAAAAGGGACAGCAGCAACAGCCTAGACAACAAAAAAAGCCAAAAGCTGCAAAACCTCAGCCAGCTCAGCAGGCTCAGCCTCCTCAGAGGCTTTGACTCCTTTCTAGAGAACTTTGCCTTCCTGCCCCGAAGGGTCCAGAACCCTTAACCATCCCAGGCAGGTTATGTCATTTTGCCCACAGATGGTACCAAATTGCAGCAGAAAATTGGACTCTGTCCATTATACGATAGGGGTACAAGCTTCATTTTCACAGCCTGCCCCCTCCTACAATTATAAGACAGTTCAAGTCTCAGACCTATCTCGACAATCTCTTAGATCAAGAAGTCACAATGCTCCTTGCTCAAGGAGCAATAGAGGACGTACCCATTCCCCATCAGAAAACAGAAGGACACAGACCTATTTTAGATCTCAGAGAATTGAACAAATATCTGTTCCGAGAGAAGTTCAATATGGTCTCTCTAGGAACTCTGCTGCCATACCTTCAAAGTCCGGATTGGCTTTGTTCTCTAGATCTCAAGGATGCGTATACTCATATTCTCATCCACCCAAATCACAGGAGATTCCTCTGATTCCTGTTTCAAGGAAAGCACTACTAATACAAGGTTCTTCCCTTTGGCCTGGCATCTGCACCAAGAGTGTTCACAAAATGCATGGCTGTGGTAGCAGCATTTCTCCCCACTCTGGGAATATTACATAAGAACATAAGAACATAAGATATGCCATACTGGGTCAGACCAAGGTCCATCAAGCCCAGTATTCTGTTTCCAACAGTGGCCAATCTAGGTCATACGTACCTAGCAGTTTCCCCAAGGGACACAGGTTCCATAATGCTTGTATTGGTTCAAGCATTGATATCCTGGGTCCCTTCTTAATAATGGTTTATGGACCTTTCCTCCAGGAACTTGTCCAAACCTTTTTTAAACCCAGCTACACTAACAGCCTTTACTACATCCTCCGGTAACAAATTCCAGAGTTTGATTACACGTTGAGTGAAAAAATATTTTCTTTTATTAGTCTTAAATAGTTTACCCTGTAGCTTCATTGCATGTCCCCTAGTCTTTCTATATTCTGATAAGGTAAACAATCGATCTACGTTTACTCGTTCCACTCCGTTCATTAATTTATAGACTTCTATCATATCTCCCCTCAGCCGTCTCTTTTCCATCTTCCCTTACTTAGATGACTGGCTCATTCGAGCCCCTACAGTGCCAGAAGCCAGCTCTGCTCTATCTCGCACAATGCAAATCCTTCAGTATTTGGGACTGGTCATAAACCTCCCAAAATCCAATTTTGCTCCCACTCAGTCCCTAGAGTTCATAGGAGCTCATCTGGATACCAGACAGACAAGGGCTTTCCTTCCGCAGCCCCGCTGTCTTCGCATAGTACAACTAGCTTCCCAAGCAGTGCTGAAGCCTTGTCTCACTGCTCAGGAAATGCTACAATTGCTAGGCCACATGGCATCCACCATGCATGTGGTTCCTTATGCTTGCCTCCATATGCGAGCAGCCCAGTGGACCTTATCCACTCAGTGGACACAGGCCTCAGATTGCCTGTCGGACAAAATAACAAACTCAGACCATCTTATTTCGTCCCTCCAATGGTGGCAATCACCCAGAAACCTTCTGGTGGGGTCTTCTTTCCAGCAACCCTATCCCAAGCCACCCTAACAACAGATGCTTCACAGGTGGGATGGGGAGCAGACCTGCACGATCTCTCTACCCAGGGTACCCGGACTCCACAGGAGGCTTGTCTTCACATCAACCTCCTGAAGCTCAGAGCAATCTTCCTTGCTCTTTGAGTATTTCACGCCCAGCTCAGCTACAAGACAGTCCTAGTTCAAATGGACAATCAGGTAGCCATGTTCTATGTGAACAAGCAGGGCAGAACAGGCTCTCTGTCGCTATGCAACAAAGCTTTGTGACTATGGGCCCTCACCAGAGAGCATCAGATTCATCTCCTTGTGGTGTATCTTCCAGGCATTCAAAATTCTTGGGCAGACAAACTCAGTCAAGTTCTGCTTCCACACGAATGGTCTCTCCATGCAGACCAGGTTGCCCAAATATTTCAGATTTGGGGAACCCCGGACATAGACCTCTTTGCAAGTCTGCTGAATGCCAAATTTCCCCGATTCTGTTCCAGAATTCTGGCTTGATGTTGTCAGACAAGGGACGCCTTCCTCCTCCACTGGGGTCAGGACTTCCTATATGCCTTCCCACCCATTCCCCTCATCCCCAAAACCTATTCAAGCTTTAGAGAGACAGAGATCATAGATTCATAGATCATAGATTCAGGAGTGATATGCGGAAATATTTCTTTACGGAAAGAGTAGTGGATCCGTGGAATAGTCTCCCAGTGGAGGTGGTAGAGATGAGGACAGTAACTGAATTCAAGAAAGCATGGGACTAACACAGAGGATCTCTAAAGGCAAAAAGTGGACTGTTGTAGTTGTTATGGAAGGACAGACTAGATAGGCCATGTGGTCTTTTTCTGTCGTCATATTTCTATGTTTCTATGTTTCTATCATATGATCCTTATAGCTCCATGTTGGCCACGGCAAACATGGTACCCTCTGCTCCTACATCTCTCTCAAGCTCTGCCTCTGGGGTTGGGATCCACTCCAGATCTTCTCTCCCAAGAGGACAGGATGCTTTGGCATCCCAATCCCCAGTCTCTGCATCTCAGGGCCTGGTTGCTGAAAGCCTAGAACTTCAGGATCTTAACCTTTCCCAACAGGTAAAGGATATCCTTCATGCTTCTAGGAAACCCTCCACAAGATGCTTGTATGCCTTTAAGTGGAAAAGGTTTACCACATGGTGCTCGCAGAAGGGTCTTTCCCCCCCCCCCCCCAGTTTATTTATTATATAAAGAAACATACAAAACCAAAAAGGTAACAATAATTGGGAACAATATCCCTCCAACAACGAAAGAAATAACAACATTTTCAATAGACCACATTCAGGAGAAGCTCAATACATTATTTCAACAAAATGTTAAAGAATCTCTGACCATCCCCTGGTACCCCCAAGCCATAAGAGAAAGAAAAAGAAGAGAACAAAAAAAAAAAAAAAGAGAAATAAATAAAGCCAAAACCTAACCTTTCCCCTTCAAAAACTCCAACAGTTGATCTACTTCACCAAAAACATAATGTACCCCCTGATAAGTTATATGGCATTTACATGGAAACTTTAAGTAAAATAATGCACCAAGGGCCAAAACGTGTGAGCGGACCTCTAAAAAGGCCTTCCGCCGTCGTTGTGTGGCCCTTGAGACATCCGGAAAAATCTGAACACACTGGCCACAGAATTTCTCAATTTTCTTCTTAAAATAAGCCCGAAAAATCTTCCATTTATCTATGCTCCCTGTAAAATAGTTATCTCCAAGTTATAATGCCCTGTTCAATGTAATTTCAGTTTGTTCAATGTAAACCGCACTGATGCAGAATAGCGCGGTATATAAAAGAATGTAAATAAATAAATAAATAATTCAGAAGCAACCGTAACTACCAAAGTCGCCCTTGTAGGAATCTCATCCTGCGAGGACTCTAAGAAATCAGAAACATTTAAAGAAGGTAAATCTTGGGAACCGCCCTGTGCCCCTCCCTCCAAACCCTTATCCCCTGAAACTATCCCTCTAGAAGGCAAATAATAAATATTTAACAAGGAAATAGAATCAGAATCAGGGATTAACAATACATCTTTCAGGTATTTGTGAAAAAGCATAAAAGGCGCAAGATAATGTGTCTTAGGAAAATTCAGAATACGGAGATTCCTTGAACACAAGGAATTCTCGAGTAATTCATCTTGACGATGTAAAGAAACCACATCTCGAACCAAGGTATCTACAACTGACTGTTGAGAAGCAGACCGAACTTCAGTAGATGCAAAAGATTTTTCAATAACAGACAGTCTAGATTCCTGGTTAGACAACTTTTCCACAGATTCCTTTGTAAAAGTCGAAATCTTTAGAAGGGAGGAATCCTGAGCCAGCTCCAACCTAGATAACATAGCCCACAAATCTTTCAAAGAAACGTCATCCAGAGGGGCCGGGGGTTCAGAAGTCCCGGAAAAAACTACCACAGAGGGAAGCGGTGGAGGCAATATAACATTAGTTGAGTCAATCCTCAAAAAGGAAGAAGAAAGCGTAGGTTCGCCAAGAACTAAATGATTAGGTTCATCCACATCTAGAGAAACACCTTTCTCCTGGTTAGATGGGGGAGAATTCTTTTTTTTTTTTTTAAATGCTTTATTTCCGTTTTATAACAACAAAGGAAAGGAAGACATACAGCAAAAGACAGATACATAAAATGTAATACATACATCAAAGTAAACCCCTACCACCCCCCTGCCCCCTGCTTCTTCTCTAGAAACTGATCATTCCCGAAGCGGGCGTGTACTTACATTATTGTGTTACAAAACCTAACGGTGATCTGAAACATGATGAGTGCACATTATACAGGCATGTTGGAACAATGAGCAGATTGTACATAATCATTAAGCATCTGCCATTTAGACAAGCAAGAGTGAGTTTGGACATGGGGAATAGCTCTCCGAGGTGTCTGCTCATATTTACTATATAAGCAGACGAGGTTCCACCATTCATTGACAGTAAGTCGAGAGCTATCCTTCCAATTCCTCGTGATCAAGCATATGGCTATACCCAGCATGAAGTCAAGGAGAAAGCGACCCTTCCTAGGAAGAGAGGGGACCTCCGCCACAGAGCGGAGTCCCACGATCTTCCAAGAGAGAGGTTCGTGAAGGTGTAAGATAAATTGAATACAACTCCAAACCCGCCCCCAATAAACCTGTAGTTGAGGACATTCATAAATAACATGAGCGAAGGTTCCCACAGCAGTATGGCAAGACCAACACTGGTCCCTAGCAGTTGTGTTCCATTTGGCTATTTTTTCTGGGGTATAAAAGCATCGGTGTGCAAAAAAGAAGAGAGTTTGGGTAACAGAGGCAGACCGGGAAACCCGCACTACTTTGCTCCAGAAAACGCTCCATTGCACAGGGGTTAAAGTGGTTTGCAGTTCGCGTTCCCAGGCTTGTTGGGCTCTAAATGTGGTCGTGTCTGTACCCTGACATAATATTTTATAAAAGTTAGAGGCTACCCCATGTGTACTGCTAATAGAGTGAACTATCTCTAATAGCCCGTCCTCAGTAGGGGCAGAGGGCGGCATGATTCGAGCACTTTTGAGGCAGTGTTGAAGCTGCATCAATTGAAAGTAGTGTTTCGCTGGTAACGCAAATTCCTTTTGTAAATCAGAGAAGGTTTTCCAACAAGCAGCTGAGAAAAGCTGTTGGGGTGTCCAGATCCCCCTTGAGTACCAGGGTTTCCATGCTATCGTTCTATTTAGGACTTGAATTTTGGGGTTATGCCACAGCGGGAGTCCATCCTGAGGACATACGTTCGGGCCCAGTGAAAAAATGAGAGTGTTAAAGGCCGCAAGAGTATCGACAATCATTGGTGGGTGGCAGGAGTCTACTGGATAGGACATACCGGGGAGATGGGTCAACGGAATTGGGCTACTGAGCTCCTCTTCTATGTCAAGCCAAACTGGTCTGCTGTCTGTTGAGGCATCTAGCCATCGGGCACCTTGCTTAAGTAGGAAGGCTTGATGATATCTAAGAAAATCAGGAAATCTGGTACCCCCTCTTTCTTTTGCAGACTGTAGTTTTTGTTTAGCTATCCTTGGTGGCTTGCCCTGCCAAAGATAACGGACGAGAAGGCCCTCAATGTCTTTATAAGTATGTAGCGGGAGTAAACATGGCAGCATTTCTAAAATGTAGTTCACTTTGGGGACTATCATCATTTTCACAGTTTCTAGGCGGCCCCACCAAGTAAGAGATAAGGGAGACCACCGGTTTGTGAGCTCACGGACTTTGGAGACTACCTCTTTGGCATTAAAACTGATAGTGTCTTCTAAAGGAGAACAGTAATGGACCCCAAGATACTTCACCATGCGGGATTGCCAAAGGAAGGGAAAAGCCTGCATGTCAGCCTCATGTACCCAGTGGTTCAGTGGGAATGCTACAGATTTGGTCCAGTTAATTTTATAGCCCGATAATTGTGAGTATCCGTCAATCAGATCCAAGACAGCTGGAACCGAATCGAGGGATACGAAAAGCATAAGGTCATCTGCATATGCAGAGAGTTTAATCTCTCTATGACTGAAGGGGACACCTCGAATACGTGCGGACTGTCTAATAAGGAGGGCTAGGGGTTCAAGAGCTAGATCAAAGAGCATTGGTGATAGGGGGCAACCTTGACGCGTGCCTCTTTGGAGATTAAATGGCGGAGACTTGATGGCATTTACACAAATGCTGGCGATGGGTTGAGTATACATGACTTGGAGATATCGGAGGAAGCCCTCTCCAAAGCCATACCATCGGAGAACTGCAAATAAGAAGGGCCATTCTAGGCGATCAAAGGCTTTTTCGGCATCCAGGGAAAGACCCACCCATGGATGATCTAAAGTGGCAGCACTGGATAGCACATGGCACAAGGTCCGAGCGTTGTCAGCAGTTGATCTGCCGGGTATAAAACCGCATTGGTCGGGGTGAATTAGGGTGGCCATCCTGTCAGATAGCCGGGTGGCCAAGATCGACGCGAAGATCTTGTAATCGGCATTAAGTAGGGAGATTGGACGGTAGTTGGCGGTTAGCAGCGGGTCTCTGCCTTCTTTCTCAAATACGACAACATTAGCTGCAGAGAAGGATCCCAAAGAGGATGTATCTACCGCGAGGGCAGTAAAATAGAGTTTTAAATAGGGAACTAAATCTGCACTGAACGTTCTGTAGAATTCGGTCGGGAGACCATCGGGCCCCACGGCCCGGCCCGAGGCTGCTCGTTTTAGGGCAGATTGGATCTCTGAAGTAGAGAAGGGTTCATCCATCGCATCCCTATCATCTTCAGAGAGGGTCGGCCGCTGAATGCCAGAAAGCAATCGCTCAAATGTCTCTGGCGAGAACTCACATTCAGATTGATATAGGCGGGTATAGAAATCCCGAAAGAGTTCTACGATGTCGGAGTCTGCGGTCACTATGCCCTCTCCCTGTGGAGCTCGAAGGGCCGCTACGCGTTTGGCTTCTTTTTGACCTTTCAAGGCATTGGCTAAGAGTCGACCGGCTCGGTTGTTTTCACGATAATATGTCCCTCGCTGAAGTGCAATACTCTTAGAAGCTGCAGTTGAGAGGATTGAATTATATTGAAAACGGAGACGCTGCAATCGAATTAATACACATGGATCAGTACGTGAAGTCAGAACTCGTTCGCCTGCTTTTATTTGTTGGTCTAGTATGAGTAGCTGCTGTGTGCGTTGTTTCCGCAGACGGATTTGATAACTAGTGATCGTTGCTCGAATGGCCGCTTTGAAGCCCTCCCACCAAGCCCAATTCGCAGTATCCTGGGGTAGATTAAAATGGAAGTAATCCTGAATGGCTGCTCGAATTTCTAACTGGAACTCTGGCTGAATTAACAGGGCTCTATCAAAGAACCAGGCCCCCGAATTCCCTTGAGGTGCAGTAGTATGTAATTGAAAGGAGATAGCAGCATGATCTGAAATATGTTGGGAGTGAATCTTTGCAGTGTCCACCTGAGGAACTAACAGTTTTGATATTAGAAAGAAGTCTATGCGAGACTGGGATTTATGAGGGGAAGAGAAGAAGGTGAAGTCAAGCTCATTGGGGTGTAGTAACCTCCATAGATCAACTAAAGCAAGATCTTTGATCAGGGAGGTAAGCGTGGTGTGACTCTTGGGGGGACCACTTGTCCTAGGCGGCTGTTTGTCAATCAGGGGATCAAGGACTAGATTGAAATCCCCCCCAATTATCAAGGAAGTATTAGCAGAGGCCTGCGCAACCTGAGCAATGGTAGCAAAAAAGGCAGGGTCATCCACATTAGGAGCGTAAAGGCATATACATGTAACTTCAAGGCTACCTATCTTGAGGTGAACTCTGGACCATCTACCTTCTGTATCTGAGCTAGTCGCAATAATAGTAGCATGCAAAGATTTCCTAACCAGTATGGCAACCCCACATTTCTTGGAAACGGCTGCGGAGTAGGCGGCCACCATGTAAGGTTTAATATTGAGTTTAAGAGTTTCCTTCGAATTTAAATGCGTTTCTTGGAGAAAAATTAGATCCGCAGCTTCCTGACTTAGGTAGCTTAGGATTTTCTTACGTTTTATCGGATTATTGATTCCTTTTACGTTCAATGAGAAAATCTTACATGGTGCCATCAATCGGTAATAGACATTTTAGGTAAGGGCGCTGGAAAACATACAACATAATCAGAATCTGTGCAACAATGACATAATCACCGAGTATGCTGGCTAATACACCCCATATTGAAAAGTATGTACCATTGTATCTTAGAGAAGAAGCAAAACCCCCAAAGAATATGGCGACCATATGTCTGCGGGAGGAGGCCCTAGAGAGGAAATAGAAAGACATGAAAAAAGGAAAAAAAAAACACCAGAGTCCATAGTTAACACTGTCTCTGATACTCATCGAGGCTACTGTGGGTAGATGGAGTCGGGTCACAGATATCATCAAAAGTAAGGCAGACAAACTGCCCTTGCCAGACTCTTTGCTAGGCTGCGGCAGATCCAATATGGCGGGTACTGCGGATATGAGAATACTTGCAGGAATATTCTGGAAGTCAGCGCATCAAGTCGGCTTCTTTGGAATCCAAAAACTCCGCTAGTAGATCAGGGTCCTCAAATGTTCTTGTCTGATTGTGAAGCGTGACTCGGAGCTTGGCCGGGTACATCAGGCCATAGCGTGCTTGTAGTTGTTGAAGCCTCGGCCGGAATTCCAGAAAGCGCTTTCGGCGGTCGACCGTGGGTTTAGCCAAGTCAGGAAAGAAGGAGATCTTGTGGCTCTCAAACTCCATGGGATCCCCTGCCCGAGAGGCACTTAGAATTTGTTCCACGTGTTGATATCTCAAAAGTCGAAAAATGATAGGCCGCGGGGTCTTCCTGTTGAGCGTTATGCTTGTGGGTACACGATGAGCGCGATCGATCTCCAAATCTTTGATAAAGGTGATTTTGAGCAGGGAAGGGAGGATTTTGCATAAAAACTCTTTCATGTCTCCCGATTCCGCTCCCTCCGGTATGCCCACAAGTCGTATGTTATTGCGGCGCGCTCTATTATTGCCATCTTCCACTTCTTTCTGCAAGGCCCGCACCTGACGTTCAACTTTGTCGAGTTTGGACAACCGGGCCGCATGGGAGTCCAAGATGCTCTCCATTTTGTCCTGACGCGAAGAAAGCCCTTCTAGCTTGCCTTGCAGCACACCAAGATCTTCCCGCAGCGCTCGGAGTGCTTCACCGTTTGACTGCACGAGGTCTTTGACCCCTCTAATCTCTGCGAGGATTTCCTGCTGCATTTCGGGGCCCTCGCGCAAGGCCAGCCCCTTCTGCGGGGACGGGGGTTCAGTTTTGGAACGTTTGCCGTGAGAAGCCGCTGGAGATCCGAATTCCAGGCGCGTGGGTTTGGTCCCCGCCATCTCACCAATGTGCCCCGGCAAGATCAGAGTAGAAGTTCCAAGTATGGACGGTGTTAATTCAGGATTCTGAGTAGGCCTCTCGGGAGCCTCAGCGTTATGCGACCATCCCGCTGGACATCAGGCTCCGCCCCCAGATGGGGGAGAATTCTTCATTTGTGGGGAAGAGTGAGAAGAAACCATACTCACGGTTGACTTTTTGCCCAACGAAGTAGCCAATGATTGATTGTCAGATAGTACTCTGCCCACAGACACATGCGCATCCATGGGTCCCACAATTTTAACTGCCTTCGGCTGAGCTACCGGCTGAAGGCGTTTCTTTCTCTTCCTCATCCGCGAGAGCCTATCTCGCCGAAGCTACGCCGAAGGGGCGCCAAAGGGGCGGGACCTGCCCCTTTGGTCACACCCCTTTGGGCATGCACCACGTGCACGCGCCCGCTACGCGTCCCGCGTAGGGGGCAGAGTGTTATAGCCCCAGGAAATCCAGCAGCCCCAATCAGAGAAGCGGGAGCGGGAACCAGGCCAATCAAAGATTACAAAGCAGAATAGTCAGGAAACAAAGTAACTCCTCGGCGTCCCACGTTGGGGGCAGAGTGTTATAGCCCCAGGAAATCCAGCAGCCCCAATCAGAGAAGCGGGAGCGGGAACCAGGCCAATCAAAGATTGTTAAAGACGTACATCAGGCTTGGCTGTTGTTGAAAAATACTATCTTGGAAGCCTATTCCCCGCTTTAAGAAAAGTGGAAGGAAGTCCAAAAAACTGCCAGCATGGTTTAAAGGTGAGGTCAGAGAGGCGGCTGTTGCCAAAAAAGCATCTTTCAGGAAATGGAAAAAAGAGCCAAACGATGAAACCTGGAAACAGCACAAGCACTGGCAAGTCAAATGCAAGGCATTGATAAGGCAGGCAAAGGGAAATTTGAGAAGAAGCTTGCTGCGGAAGCAAAAACGCAAAGTAAAGACCTTTTCAAGTACATTTGTAGCAAAAAAGCTGTGAGAGAGTCAGTTGGTCCATTAGATGATAAAGGGGTTAAAGGAGCACTAAGAGGCGACAAGGCGATAGCGGAGAGACTGAATGAATTCTTTGCTTCAGTCTTTACTGAGGAAGATGTAGGGATGTTACCCATGACTGAAGTGGTATTTAAAGGTGCGGAAGAATTGAAGGAAATATCGATACATTGGGAAGATGTATTACAACTATTAGATAAACTGAAGAGTAGCAAATCACCTGGGCCAGATGGTATACATCCAAGGGTGTTGAAAGAACTGAAATATGAGATTGCAGACCTGCTATTAGTAATCTGTGAACTATCATTAAAATCATCTCTAATACCTGAAGATTGGAGGATCGCCAATGTAACACCAATTTTTAAAAAGGGTTCCAGGGGTGATCCGGGAAACTACAGACCGGTGAGCCTGACATCAGTACCGGGAAAAATGGTAAAAACCATCATAAAGAATAAAATTACTCAGCATGTAGATAGTCATGACCTAATGGGAGACAGTCAACATGGCTTTAGACAAGGAAGATCTTGTCTTACTAATCTGTTATGTTTTTTTGAAGGAGTGAATAATCAGGTGGACAAAGGTGAGTCGGTTGATATTGTGTATCTGGACTTTCAGAAAGCCTTTGACAAGGTCCCTCATGAGAGACTTTTGGCAAAACTAAAGAGTCATGGGATAGGAGGCAGTCTACTATTGTGGATCAGGAACTGGTTAAAAGATAGAAAGCAGAGGGTAGGGCTAAATGGCCAATTTTCCCAATGGAGAAAGGTGAATAGTGGTGTACCCCAGGGATCTGTGCTGGGTCCGCTGCTTTTTGACATATTCATAAATGACCTGGAAAGTGGAATAACGGGTGAGGTTATAAAATTTTCAGATGACACAAAACTATTTAAAGTTGTTAAAACCCAAGAGGATTGTGGAAAATTGCAAGAGGATCTTGATAAATTGGAAGACTGGGCATCAAAATGGCAGATGAAATTTAATGTGGACAAGTGCATGGTTATGCACCTAGGGAAGAACAACCCAAACTATGGTTATACGATGCAAGGTTCCACATTAGGAACTACCACCCAGGAAAAAGATTTAGGCGTCATTGTGGATACCATGTTAAAACCCTCGGCCCAGTGTGCAGCAGCGGCCAAGAGAGCAAATAGAATGCTAGGTATGATAAGGAAAGGAATGGAAAATAAAACAAAAGATATTATAATGCCTCTATATCGTTCCATGGTGAGACCGCACCTTGAATATTGTGTGCAATTCTGGTCGCCGTATCTTAAAAAGGATATAGCGATTTTAGAAAAGGTTCAGAGAAGAGCCACCAAAATGGTAAAGGGGATGGAAGGATACTCTTATGAAGAAAGGCTAAAAAGGTTAGGGCTCTTTAACCTGGAAAAGAGACGGCTGAGGGGAGATATGATAGAAGTCTATAAATTAATGAACGGAGTGGAACGGGTAAACGTAGATCGATTGTTTACCTTATCAGAATATAGAAAGACTAGGGGACATGCAATGAAGCTACAGGGTAAACTATTTAAGACTAATAAAAGAAAATATTTTTTCACTCAACGTGTAATCAAACTCTGGAATTTGTTACCGGAGGATGTAGTAAAGGCTGTTAGTGTAGCTGGGTTTAAAAAAGGTTTGGACAAGTTCCTGGAGGAAAGGTCCTTAAACCATTATTAAGAAGGGACCCAGGATATCAATGCTTGAACCAGTACAAGCATTGTGGAACCTGTGTCCCTTGGGGAAACTGCTAGGTACATATGACCTAGATTGGCCACTGTTGGAAACAGAATACTGAGCTTGATGGACCTTGGTCTGACCCAGTATGGCATATCTTATGTTCTTATGTAGAATAGTCAGGAAACAAAGTAACTCCTCCCTCGCAGAAGGGTCTTAACCCTCTTGCGATACCTCTGGAATTGATACTGGAGTATCTCCTTCATTTGTCAAATGCGGGTCTCAAGACAAATTCAGTAATAGTCCATCTTAGTGCTATTGCAGCTTCTTGCAAGCCTCTAGGTGGACAATGTATTTCCTCTCATCCTCTCATAGCGAGATTTATGAGAGGCCTTCTTTTAACAAAGCCTCCCATTAAGCCACCACTGGTGGCATGGAACTTAAATCTGGTGCTCGGGCAGCTCATGAAACGGCCCTTTGAACCATTAGCCATTACATCTTTGAAATTCCTTTCCTGGAAAGTCATCTTCCTCATTGCGATCACATCAGCACGTCGCATCAGTGAATTGCAAGTGTTAGTGGCTGATCCTCCTTATACAAGGTTCCACCATGATAAGGTAGTTCTTAGGACTCAACCACACTTTATGCCAAAGGTGGTTTCCCCTTTCCATTTAAACCAAGCGGTTTACCTTCTTGTATTCTTTCCGAGGCCTTATGCCTCCAGTGCAGAAAGGAACTTTCATACCTTGGACTGTAAAAGAGCTTTGGCCTTTTACTTGCAAAGTACACAGCAACATAGAAAATCTTCTCAACTCTTTGTTGCTTTTGATCCTAGTCATTTGGGACTTCCAGTTTCCAAAAGAACACTGTCCAACTGGATCGCACAGTGCATATCCTTTGCCTGTGAGAGTAAGAACCTTCTCCTTGAAGGCCATGTCACCGCTCACAATGTGAGAGCCATGGCAGCCTCAATGGCTCATCTTCACTCTGTGTCTATCGACGACATCTGTTGAGCAGCTACTTGGGCTTCGGTACATACCTTCACAGCCCACTACTGCTTAGACAAGGACTCCCGCCGGGATGCCTTGTTTGACCAGGCTGTTCTTCAACACCTTTTTCAGACTTAACCAACTTCTACCCACCATCCCTGGTAGGATGCCAGAGATCCATGGGGGGAAGTGGGGCCCTTTTGCAAGGGCTGACAACTTCCTGGGGCCATCTCCCTGGCATCTGCAGCTAGGGAGTCCCCATATGTGAAGACTACATTCCTGCTTGTTCCTGGAGATAGCGTAGTTACTCACCTGTAACAGGTGATCTCTGGGAACAACAGGAATTTAGTCTTCACAACCCGCCCACCTCCCCTAGGAGTTGTATCTCTCTCTTTCTCTTTCTCCCTCTCTCTTTTGTCTCAGCTATAAACTCAACTGGAGAGGGACAGTTGGAAAGGCAGGAAGGCAGCACGCAGGCGCTATGGGGTGCTCCCAAAAGCTTTCCTATTGGACGCTGGGGGAGCGTTCCCACGCAGGCTCCATCGGTACCGACGATACCCATATGTGAAGACTAAATTCCTGCTATTCCCAGAGATCACCTGTTACAGGTGAGTAACTACGCTTTCCCCGGAGAGCTTGCAATCATAGTTTGGGAGTGGAGGAGTAGCCTAATGGTTAGAGTACCTGCTTGATAACCCAAAGACCAGCGTTCAGATCCCACTGGCACTCCTTATGGCCTTGGGCAAGTCACTTAACCCTCCACTGCCTCAGGTACAAACTATTTATTTAAAAGGATTTTTATACCGTTTTATCATTTCAGTCAAAGCAGTTTACACTGTAACTTAAACTTGGTAATTTACATTAAACAGGGACCTTGATAACTCAGATTATACATTAACTTTCTTCTGAGGCAGTGGAGGGTTAAGTGACTTGCCCAAGTCCACAAGGAATGCCAGTGGTCTTTCTGGTCCCAGGCAGTCATCCTAACCACAGCTGTCTGTTTAATACAATTGTTTGCCTCCCTTCTGCCCATGATGAGGTGAAATTCTCTCTCTGTATGACTTACTGTATATAGTTATCTTGATAGGAAGTATAGAAGGGGAGCTTATAAAATCTAGCAGTCACATTGTCAAAATGAAAAAAAAAATGAAAAGACTAGAGGAAATATGAGACGGCAGGCTATCTGAAAATCAATATCTGGAAATGCGAGCCTAAATAAGAGCAACCTTTTACATTAGAAAAGGAAGTCTCAGATGCCGACAGCTGATACAGTGCTCAGAACGTTTACCTCATAAATCCAAGGAACCATTATGTCAGCACTAAGAAAGCGGAAATAGAAAAATATTATTTAGTACAGCTTTTTAAAACCTGCCACATTTTGAACCATTAGGTTTTGTCTCAAGGTACATTGACATAAACAATTTTATGAATTCTAAACTTTATCTTGTATAATTATAAGATGATTTGTTCTACAATGAATGAAAAGCAATTCAAGTGAAATGTTACCCATTTCTTTCTGTGCCCTCTGATGTGGAACTGACTCTAATAGAAGAAGATAAATAATTAGACGGTAAGTCCTGGAATAGTAGGTTTCTTCATGAGACCTGTTACTGGCTTAGCGATAGGTGCTGGTCATTTACATGTACAGCAGAGATTCTCAACCCAGTCCTCGGGACGCATCTAGTCAGTCAGGTTTTCAGAATAACCATGGCGAATATGCATGAGAAAGCTTTGCATGCACAGCCTTCATTGTAATCAAATCTCTCTCATGCATATTTATGATGGTTATCCTGAAAACCTGATGTGCTTGGTGTGTCCCAAGCAGGGCTGGTCCGTCCATTGAGCGAGAATGTTGTTCGCACAGGGCCCCGTGCTTTAGGGGGGCCCTGTGCCAACTCCATTCTGCACATGGTGTTTGTTTTGCAGGGCCGGTAGGCTTCAGAGGGAGCTGGGAAAGCCCGAAGCCCTGGCTCACCTCTGCACAGCGCCAGAGTGAAGAGCAGCATCCAGCAGCTGTGTTCTTCTGAAACACACTGAGTGCCGGGAAACAGAAAATGCCCTTTCACATCCGGTGCACCAGCCTGCTTCAGGAGAACACAGTTGCTGCAGTGAAGGAACACACTGCTCTTATACTCCGGTGCTGTGCAGGGGTAAACTGTGGCTTCAGACCTCCCTGGCTCTGTCTCAAGCCAGTCAGTCAGGCACAGGGCTCTTCGGGGGAGGGGGGGGCTAGGATAGGACTGGAAATGGGCAGATAGGAGACTAGGACTGGAAATGGGCTGATTAGGAGGGCTTGGACTAGAAATGGGCTGATGGGGGGGTCTAGGACTTGAAATGGGCTTATGGGGGGCTAGGATAGGACTGGAAATGGCAGATGCAGGGCTACGACTGGAAATGGGTTGATGGGAGGGGTTAGGACTGGAAATGGACTGATTGGTGGGCTTGGATAGAATCAGAAATGACCGATGGGGGAGCTAGGATTGTAAATTGGCTGATGGAGGGAACTTGGACTGGAAATGGGCTGATAGGAGAATTGGATTGGAAATGGACTGATGGGGGTTCTTGGACTGGAAATGGGCTGATTGGGGGGTTAAGACTGGAAATGGCTGATGGGGAAGCTAGTACTGGAAAGGGTTGATTGGGGGGCTTGGATTGGAAATGGTCAGATGGGGGGCTAAGATAGGACTGGAAATGGCTGTTGGGGGGAGCTAGGACTGGAAAGGGCTAATTGGAGAGGCTAGGATTGGAAATGGGCTGATGGGGGGCTAGGACTGGAAATGGGCTGATGCGGGGAGATGGGAAAATGGGACTAGAAGGGAGCGGATGCTGTATGGGGCTGGAACTAGAAAGGATCTGATGTTGGCGGAGGACTAGAAGGGGATGGGGCTCGGGGAGAGGGGAAAGATATTTTGTGTGGGAGGGAAGAAAATGGCTGGATATTGGGAGAGTAAGTGGGGATTGAGGATGGAAGATCGAAATCTGAGTAGATGAAAAGGAATAAAGAAATGGAGGAAAGGGCAAAAGGGAAAGATCAGTATGTTAAAGCAGATGTAGAGAGACAATGGAAAAAAAGCTAGAAGAGAGAAAAAAGGGCAACTTGTCAGCAAAAATGGAGAGTTGGCAGAAGAAAGGAAGAAATCAGAAGAAAGTGACGGGAGCAATTGCAACTGAAAATAAAATGCCCAAACAATAAAAGGTAGAAAAATACTTTTTTATTTTGAATTTATTAACTGGAATATATCAGCTCTGGGAAATGTGCATTGCTAACATCTTTGCTTTTTGTTTAGTACAAGAGGAAATTTATGTATTTATTTATTTATTATTTACTTATTTGGTTTTATATACCGCACTATTATAAAATCAGCACGGTTTACAAAGAACAGGTATAATCCTTTGCATATAACAGTTGTAAAACAGAATAATGACATTAGATAATACCCTAAGCAGTTAATCTTATACATTAAAACTGGGTTGTCAACTTGGGTAAACAGGATGAAGCCACTTAACCCTCCATTGCCTTAGGTACACTTAGATTGTGAGCCCTTCAGGGACAAAGGAATAAATAATGCCTGTTAGCATATATCTGTAAACCGCTTTGACACAGTGAAAAACGGTATATAAGCACAGCTGAATAAATAAATAAATACATCTACAGGCTGGTTAGTGGACTATGCGGTAGGTGGGTCTGAGCTCTGACTAGCAAGCAGGATCAGAGCGAAGCTATGTTATATAGTCATAATGTAGTTGGAAGAGGTGGGTTTTTATTGCTTTCCTGAATGTTGATAGGTCAGAGATAGCACGGATTGGGGCAGGGAGGGAGTTCCAGAGAGATGGGCGTAAAGTGAGAATGCTCTGTTCCTAGCAGCTTGGGAGCTTTTTCTTATTGCTGATGGGCTGGTGAGCGTATTGGCCATGATTGCTCTTCTCATTCTATTATTCAGAGTCCATTGCAGGATTTCCTCCAGGGAGATTGTGGAGAGGCTGTGCAGGACTTTAAATGTCATTAGGAGGGCTTTGTACTTTAGGCGGCTAGCTATAGGGAGCCAATGCAGTTGTGCCAGGATGGGTATAACATGTTCATGACTGGAGGCACCATATAGAGTTTGGGCTGCAGTGTTCATGGCCATTTGCAGGGGATGAAGTGCGCAGGCTGGAAGGCCATGAAGGACGATATTCGCGTAGTCAAAGTGTGGCATGATAAGTGCCTGAAATACGGTGCAGAAGTCAGAGGTCTCCAACAAAGGCCGTAGGTGATGTAGGGTCATTATTTTATGGTATACTGCCTTGGTGGTAATCTTTATGTGCGATTTCATACTCAAGTGTTGGTCCAGTGTGATACCTAGGTACCGTACCTCTTGCTTCGCTATCAGTTCTGCATCTTTTACCCGTAAGGTGGTGGTATGAAATTTGGATCTTTGGTGATGAACCACACTTCATTCTTCTTAGAATTCACTCTCAGGTTGTGTGTACCCAGCTAGACCAAGACAGTATTAAAGCATTCTGTGATTCTGGTGTAATTGGCACTGTCTGAGGTGAAAGAGATGTAAAGCAACAAATCATCGGCATAGATGTGGTAAAGTTTGTTGTAAGACTGGATTATAGTGCAAATTGGCTGGATGTACAAGTTGAAAAGCAGGGCAGATAAGGATGAACCCTGTGGTACTCCTTGTGTTTTCTGGTAGGCTGATGATGTTTGAGCACCTAAGCGTACTATCTGTTGACGGTCAGTCAAGTAGGATCTACACCATTCTGAGGCTAAGTTCTGTTGTAATCATGCAAGTAGGAGATTATGACAGACTGGGAGCTATTCTGAGACACGAATAGCGGGGATGGATGTCCCTGCTATTCCTGCCGGCTATATGCCCTGAATAACTTCCCCGTCGGTTGTGCGGGGAAGAGGCGGCCCAGCGGCGGAGAGTGGGCGGTCGCCAGCCCTGGACGTACAGGGACGATTCTAATGTCAGCCCTGTACATCCAGGGCCGGCGAAATGGCCGGGGAAGTTATTCCACCCTTAAGGTGGAATAACTTCCTTGGACGTTTCTTTTTGGCAGACTCAGGGCGTGGAAGGGGCTGGGGAGGGCAAAGTTAATACCCCACTACCCTATCCTGGCCTTAGGAGGCCAGATTGAGGGTCGGGCTGCGGGGTCTTTTTTAGCAGCGGCCAGCATCGCAGCTTTTAAATGGAGCCGCGGTGCCATGGCAACAGGACGCTATGGCGCTTCGGCTCCATTTAAAAGCCTTTGTTGAGTTAGCTGGGCTATGACTGTAAGTGCAGGCCGGTCCTGAATCACAGTCCCGGTCTGCATGTCCAGGCCTGTTCACAATTCTGATCTCATGGGGCTAGATGTGCCCTGCGGGATCAGAATCGCGATCTCCTTTGTACGTCCAGCTCAGCCCGGATGTACAAAAGAGATGGACGTTGGAATCGGAATCGGGCCCTCTGTGTCAAAGGCTGATGCAATATCCAGGAATATTAGGATGAATCCCTGTTTCGCTTTGTTCATGCCCATAACGAGATTGCTAAGGAGAGTGACCAGCAGGGTTTCGACACCGTGTTGTTGGCGGAATCGATGCTGCTGATGGTCTAGAGGAGCGTAGGCATTGATGTGATCCTGGATTTGCTGCTGGACTAGTTTCTCTGTTATTTTAGCCAAGAATAGGAGACTCTAAATGGGTCTATAGGAGTTTAAGTCACAATGATCCAGCTTGGAATTTTTTAGTAGAGGTCTGATGGAGTCGGTTTTTAGAGACGCAGGAACCAGATCATTGGAGAAGGAGAGGTGCACGATTCTTGCAGTGAACGTGCTTAGGTCATAGCAGCTGACTTAATCCAGTGTGAAGGGCATGGATCCGCTGGGGAGGTGGTGGTGTTGAGCCTCCTTATGGTGTCCTCGATGTGTGGAAGAGGTGTAGGCCAGGGATAGTAGTGTTTACATTGGGAGGGTGGTTTGAGAATGGATTTCCTGTATTAGGGGGATTCCTGTTGGCTTTATTTTGGAAGAGGGTAGCGAAGTCATGTTGCTTCGTCATGTCCTTTATGAGGGACTGAATGATTCCAAAAAGCTCTGGGGGCTTGTTAAGGGAGCGCATTAGGATATTGGTGTGGTATTCCTTTTTTCTTTGGTTAATTGCATCGCAGTGTTCTTGTAGGGACTTCATGTATGCGACGTGCTCTTGGGGGAGTCTAGAGTGCCGCCATTTCAGCTCCAGCTTCCTGAATTGTATCAGAGACTCACGTAGATCGGCTGTGAACCATATGGCTGTGTGATTCCTTCTGATGGATTTTGTAGGCTGTGGTAGGAGTGCAATTTTGCTTAGGGTGGAGTTCCACATGTGTACAAATTCATTGATCTCAGAGGCATCAGTAATAAGGTGGGGTAGAGTCTCTTCAAGGAATGCGCATTGTTAAAAAATA
The DNA here is from genome assembly GCA_033557465.1 of Ichthyophis bannanicus. Classification (NCBI taxonomy): domain Eukaryota; kingdom Metazoa; phylum Chordata; class Amphibia; order Gymnophiona; family Ichthyophiidae; genus Ichthyophis; species Ichthyophis bannanicus. The sequence goes on along the minus strand of CM066050.1, from coordinate 120,585,387 downwards.
CGACGGGCTGGCAGTGATGTAGCAGGCACAGCGGGATCAAGTTCACTTGCTCATTTGGGGATGTGGAAAAGTATGGCCTTGTGGTCAGACCATAATACGGGTATGACCTGTGGTTAATCAGGGATGCTACCTATGAGCGAGGATGAGGGTGCAAAGATGAAGTCCAAAGTATTTCCTCTTGTGTGGGTGGGAGCATGTATTTATTGATCTCCAGGAACAAGCAGGAATGTAGTCACATATGGGTAACATCGGTAATGACGGAGCCCGCGCGGGAATGCTCTCCAGCGTCCAATAGGAAAGCTTTTGGGAGCATCCAACTGCACCTGCGTAGCTGCCTTCCCAGCTCTCCCTCCTCAGTTCTTCATTATCTGTGGAGCTGACAAGAAGCAATTCCTGTCACCGCAGAAAATTTGTCCTTTCTTATTTTTTGTGGTTGCGTCTGCCTTCCCATCGATGCTGGTACCGATCCCCGTCGGTGCTTTCGTTCTTTCCAAAAAAAAAAAATCTGTGAGGGAAGGAATTTTTTCTTCCTTCAGGCGCATCGATGCCATCTTTGGCTTAGGCCTTTCCTTTTGTCACAGATAAAATGGAAAACACATCTAGTGGTTTTTAAAAGTGTTCAAAATGTGGCAATACCATTTCGGTCACAGACACCCATGACTGGTGCCTAAAATTTTTAGGACCGGATAATCAACCATCTGAATGTCCTCTTTGTAGGAAGATGACAAAGAGAGGCCTGCAGAACTGAGCTGCAAAGCTAGGCACCCTCTTTGCCTCTGATGTAGTATCTTTAGCATCAACATCATCGAGAGCTTCATCTTCCTCCCAAGGATCTCAGGTATCGAAACCTAAGCCTTCATCGAAGACTGGCTGGCCCTCCAAGGGTAGATCTCCTTCTAAGCATCGAGATGCCTTGGGAGTTGCCCTGGAGGGGGACACACCGGCCAAACAACCCCGGCAGGAGGACCTTGCCTCCAAAGCCTTAGTGGGGTCCCAAGATGCTCCCAAGGCCTCCACCTCTGGAGAGCTCCCAGTGCCATGCTCAGGGATCGTGGCCCACAATTCCAGTACCGATACCCAAGCATTGGTAAGCTCCATGGATGAAGATATCCTGGCTATTAAGCATAGCTTAGCGGCCTTACTGGCGCCCTCTGTACCAGTAAAGCCTTTACACTTGATCCCTCAGGCATCGGTATCGGCATGCATCTACTTTTTTGCCGCTTACCACGCTACCTCCCATGCCAGCCCTCGAATCCATTTCCGATACCGAGGTTCCGGCACCGCTAGCTTTGGCTACCAGTTTTGATTGGTATCGAGTACGTGCAGAGCGGGAACACCTTGCCCGTCGATACTTTGAGTCTTCGGACTCTGATTCGTCGGATGATGAATCAGCCGATACCTGGGACATGAGAACTCTCCCTGAAGACCCATCTCCGTCTCCAAAACGTTGCATGTCCCCTCCGGAGGACATGTCTTTCCAAGACTTTATTTGCGATGTTGCTCGGGGTCTGTCCATAACGGTGACCTCGGAGAAAGAGCTAGGGCTTAGGAACTTGAAATCCTTCCATACCCCACAGCCCCAAAGGAAGCTGATACTCTCCCTATTCATCACATACTTCACGACCTTATGCTTTGTATGTGGGAGACACCCCTTACCATCTCTCCACATACCCGACGACTCAATACCATGTACCGGGTACCGTAGTGTCCCGGTTTTCATGGTGGTGGAATCGGCAATGCGTTGAATAAAGAGTAGTACTAAGACATATACCTCGAACACTCCAGGTAGGGAATTGAGAACCCTCGATGCCTTTGGTCGACGTTGTTTTCAGGCCTCCATGTTATCGGCCAGGAGCAGTTCCTACATACTCTATATAGGTATGTTCTTAGAGAGGTGGCTATGGATTTGGAGTTAATGGCTCCTCTTCTCTCTGATGACAAGAGAGCAGATTACCTCACCCTTGTAAAACATACTCAGAATGTTTCAAAGTTTGTTAACAGGGCAACATTTGACAAATCCGATGCATCGGAGCACGCAGAATCGGATCTTGAACAATGGGTTCAAGATAAACTGGGTAATATCCCTTGCACCGGTGAAAACCTTTTTGGCAAGGATTGGCAGGACAAGGCCTCTCAGTTAGAATCTGAGAACACCACTCTTAATAGACTATTTAGATCTACTGCCAGCCCAGCTAGGAAAAAAGCAACAAAGGAAGCTTTTTACAATAAGAAAAAGAAGTACTATCCTTCTTATACCCCTGCTGTACAGTGTCAGCACCATGCTCCTCAGAAGGGGCAGCAGCCACCAAAATAGCAAAAGAAGGCTCAGACTCCTAAGTCACAGCCACCTCAACAGACAAAGCCTCCTCAGGGTCTTTGACTCCTTTCTGGAGAACATAGCCGCTCTGCCTCTGGGGATTCCAAATACCACCCACATTCCTGGCAGACGTTGTCACTTTGCCCACAGGTGGCATCTTATCACATCAGAGCAGTGGACACTGTCCATAGTACGGGAGGGAGGGGTACAAACTTCATCTACAAAGTCTACCCCCCCCCCCCCAGATTCCTCACATCACTGCTCTGTTGCAAGAGGTCACCTCCCTTCTTCTTCAGGGCGCAATAGAGGAAACATAGAAAAATGACGACAGAAAAAGACCACATGGCCTATCTAGTCTGTTGTTCCATAACAACTACAACAGTCCCCTTTTTTCCTTTAGAGATCCTCTGTGTTTGTCCCATGCTTTTTTGAATTCAGATACTGTCCTCATCTCTACCACCTCCACTGGGAGACTATTCCACGGATCCACCACTCTTTCCGTAAAGAAATATTTCCGCATATCACTCCTGAGTCTATCCCCCTTCACCCTCATCCCATGACCCCTCATAGCAGAACTTGCTTTCAATCGAAAGAGGCTCTCCCCCTGTGCATTTATGCCAGGGAGGTATGTAAATGTCTCAATCATATCACCTCTATCCCGCCTTTCCTCTAAGGTATACATATTAAGATCTTTAAGTCTGTCCTCATTTGCTTTATAATGAAGACCACTAACCATTTTAGTAGCCAACCTCTGTACTGACTCCATCCTGATATCCTTTTGAAGGTGTGGTCTCCAGAATTGCACACTATATTCCAAATGAGGTCGCACCAAAGACTTATACAGTGGCACTGTCAAATCCTTTTTTGTGCTAGCCATTCCTCTCCGTATGCACCCAAGCATCCTTCTAGCTTTCACTGTCGCCGTTTCTACCTGTTTAGCCACTTTAAGATCATCAGACACAACCACGCCTAGGAAGTTCCACCATCCCAGCAGAGAATGGGCTTTTATTCTCCATACTTCCTCATTCCAAAGACTCCCCATTCTGTCCCATTCTGGACCTCAGAAAACTGAACAAGTTCCTGCTATGGGAGAGGTTCAAAATGATCTCCCTAGGAACCCTTCTTCCCTATCTCCAGAGTCAGGACTTACTCTGTTCTCTAGATCTAAAGGAGGCATCTACTCACATACTTATTCAGTCACAGCACAGGAAGTTCCTGCGCTTCATGTTTCAAGGGAGACATTATCAATACAGAGTCCTGCGTTTTGGCGTCGCCTCTGCCCAAGATTTTTCACAAAGTGCATGGTGGTAGTAGCCGCATTCCTAAGGACTCTTGGGCTATTTGTTTTCCCTTAATTAGACGACTGGCTCATTCGAGCAAACACTTCTCTAAAGGCCAGTCTCTCCCTCTTGCGCACCATGCAAGTACTGCAACACTTTGGATTTGTAATAAATCTTCCAAAATCCCAACTCATTCCCTCTCAGACCCTAGAGTTCATAGGGGTTCTCTTAGATACTCAACAATCAAAGGCATTTCTGCCTCAACTCCGCTGCACTCGACTCAATCAGTTAGCATCTCAAGCAAGCCTAAAGAACTTTCTCACAGCTCGAGAACTTCTACAACCTCTGGGTCACATGGCATCAACAGTGCATGTTGTCCCATATGCTCATCTACATATGCGCGTAGATCAATGGACACTGGCTTCCCAGTGGTCTCAGGCATCCAGTCACCTGGGAGACACAATAATGGTCTCTGTCCACCCAATCTCGTCTCTCCAGTGGTGGCAATCCTCAGAAAATATCCTGGTAGGGTCACCTTTTCAGATGCCAGCACATCAATGTACCCTGATGACGGAGGCATCCAAATTGGGCTGAGGTACTCATCTGGCCAATCTCTCCACTCAGGGGCTTTGGTCTCATCAGGAGTCATGACTTCACGTAAATCTGCTGGAACTCATAGCCATCCACAATGCTCTCAAAGCCTTCCAGGACCATCTTTGATTCCGCACAGTTCTAGTCCAGACGGACAATCAAGTAGCCATGTTCTACTTGAACAAACAGGGTGAAACAGGCTCTTGGACTCTCTGCAGTGAGGCCCTGCATCTGTGGTCTTTTGCCATACAGCATCACATTCACCTACTTGCGGTGTATCTTCCGGGCAAACACAATGTCTTGGTGAACAAATTCAGTCGAATCCTTCTACCCCATGAGTGGTCTCTCCATGCAGACAAAGTTGCTCACTTCTTTCAGATCTGGGGAACACCAGAGATAGACCTATTCGCAAGTCCTCAGAATGCCAAGCTTCCTTGCTTCTGCTCCAGGACCCGCACCGGACAGCCATCAAGTGGATGCTTTTCATCTCCACTGGGGTCAGGGCTTCCTATATGCCTTCCCTCCCATTCCCCTCATTCCCAAGTCACTTTTCAAACTCCAAAGAGACAGGGGCTACATGATACTCATAGCCCCACGCTTGCCACGACAACCGTGGTATCCTCTCCTTCTACATCTGTCTCGGGCTCAACCAGTAGATCTGGTTCTGCCCCAGATCTTCTCTCTCAGGAGGAGTGGACGCTGCTCCATCCCAATCCACAGTCCCTCCATCTCACAGCATGGCTGCTGAAGGCATAGCCTTCCAGGACATTAACCTCTCTCAACAGGTTAAGGATATTCTTTTAGCTTCCAGGAAGCTTTCCACCAGGCGCTCCTGCACCTTCAAGAGGCGTAGATTCTCTCTGGTGTTCACAGAGGGCGCTTAACCCCTTCTCAGCTCCGGTGGATGCATTACTTGAGTATCTTCTTCACCCTTAAATTAAGGCCTGCATTGTGGTTCTGCGGTCGTGTTCTGAAGGGGCGCGTTTTAAAGGGGCTTGAAACGTCCCTCTTACGCCCCTTCGGCGCACGAGGAGCTATGGAGCAGGTTTCCTGGAATGGGCAAGCGTAAAAAGAGACCTTTGAGCGTGAGTATCGTGAATCCCTCCAAATCTGTTAAAGTTATTGGCCCAATGGATAAGCATGTGGCTCCTTTGAGTGGGAGGGAGGAATCTTCTGTTGCTGCCATCAGGTCCCTGCTCCAGTCAGACAGTTCCTCATCTTTGCTGGGGGTTCTTAACTCTGCCCCACCTGTTGGCAATGTTGGAATGGGCCCAGTAACTTCTTCCCCTTTATTAGTGGATCAGTCTCGACTTCAGGACTTAATATCTGTCCCAGTCCCCTCCACGAAAATGTCGGATAGTGTGGTGGTACCTTTACCATGTATTCTGCAAGTTCCGGGGGACCTTGTCGGGGCCCAGCAGGATGTTGTATCTGTATTACCTGTGGACAAACAATCTGTTTTGTTATCTGATGTTTGGCAAGTTCTCTCACGGATTGAAGTTCCTTAACTTTTGTTGTTTCTCATTTTTCAGAGTTCTCTAAAGATTCAGTGGCTAAATTAGTTCAACATGATCTTCAGATAGTGACTTTAGATGATAAGTGTCAGAAATTGGATGCACAATGCACACAGATTTTGTTTGATACATATTTGCTTGAAAGTTTGGGCTATCAAGAGAACACTAAACCTGTTATAAATAAGAGATATTATTTACCGCAATCAGTGGCAGCTCCCGGCGGGTTTCTGCAGGGAGCTGCTGCTATTCCTTTGTTAGATTCGTTAGATGTATCTGACTTTATCGAATCATCACAGGATGTGATTTCCACTAGATCTACCCTTCTTGTATCTTTTAACTTTGAGCTTGATAAAAACACAGTTATGCGTTTGTATTTTCAAAATAAGAATGCTGATTTCTGTGGGGGGAAAGTTAATATGTTCCCTGATGTTTCCAGGCAAACGCAGCTCAGACTTAAGGCTTTTCTTGCTTTTAAGCCTGTCAGACGGCTGCCTGGGTGAGAATCTTCACAGTCTTGACAAGTGCATATATCTATATGATTTGCAAGGTATTGTGGGCAATGTAGTTCATTCACACCAGACACAGCTGCTGACAATAATTTAGTTGTGCTCTTGGGTAAAGCCAATAAGATATTTATTTATGGGGTTATTTCTCCCAACACAGATATGCTTGGTAGCACATAAATTAGGTTACTTGCTTTCAGTGTTTAACTTGGAAAAACAAAGTCAAAATCAGGAAAATAACAAATGAAAAGTCACAAAGCAAGAAACAAACTGTTCTTTTCCGGTTAACTTCTGATTACTTCCCACATAGATACAGAAGTGATTCTCTCCTAGCTCACAAGCAATTAGGTAAGGCTTAATTGCTAGCAGTTACCAGCTGAAACCCCTTAGCTGGCTTGCCTTCCACTGTGTGGGTCAAATCCTGCTTCAGGAGCTTTTCTGAGTAGATTAAAGAACAAATTTGTATTTCTTTGTGATGGTTGCTGTACTTTATAACAGAAAGTTACCAACGGAGTTTAGATAGAGAGCAGTCCATATAAACAGGATCCTCATCTGCTATTATTCCCCCTTGTTCAACAAGCATGGGTTCAATATCATGGATTGGCACAGATGAATCTCTCAATGGAGCATTTTCAGGAGAATACTTGTTTCCCTGCTGTCTTTCAAGGTTATAGCTAGGGCATAGATCAGTGTTCATACCTGAGCTTCCATTGCTGCTAGAGTTCCTCTCTATATAGCCTGGCCAGTATGTAGTCCAGTTCTTATGTCCAGCCTTCCAATCCAGATCCCTGGACACTGGATCTCTCTTCACATACCTTCTGGCACAGGTCTTAGGGTCCCTTCCACGTGCAGCCGTCTCCCTCACAGGTAGCCTCTGGTGATTCCTAGCTCTGCAGCACCATTCCTCTGGCTTTCCCCAGTCCAATGGTGTATGCTGGCCCTTGGAATACCTCCAAGTATACGTACTGCTTTGGACTCTTCTAGACCTCTCAAAGGCTTTTCTCTTCCTTCTTCCAAAGGCTCTCTTTTCCTCTCTGTCCGTCCGGTTTGGCTTCTGCTTCTGATGATCCTTCAGATGAAACTGATGATCAAACTCAAGCTGATTCTCAGGATACTGAGGACAATTCTCTGGATATCCAAGGTGATCATGAAGATGGTCATCTGTAGAATAAACTCTACTCTTATTCTGCTTGGATGAGTGCTCCTCCCTAACACAGCGCAGCTGTGCTGAATCAGGCCTTGCCCTTTGAGATGAGTGTTCCATCCTAGCACAGCGCAGCTGTGCTGAATCAAGCCCTGCCCTTTGCAATGAGTGCTTGGGGATTGCCTCATAGCCCTTTTGATTGAACACACGTTTTCTCACTTCAGCTCCTCTCATGGCTGTTGGAAACCTGGTGCATTCTGGGACTGGTAGTCTTTTATGGCAAAATTCTGTTTTCTCATTTCTACCAGCACTGACAGGTTGCTTGTTCAGAGACACTTCACCTTTTCTATAGCCCCTTCCTGAGCTATGATAAGCTTCCTTATCACAAGCCTCGAGTCTTGGCTATCGGTGCTACCTTTTTTCTTAAATTTCCCTGCAAATGCCTGGTCACATTAGGGGGGACGAAATATGTTTTTTTCAGAGGTTTCTTCTTTAGAAACTTTTCTTAATAATCAATGTTCACAGGGATAAATACAGTTTTCTTGACTTTGTTTGCTAGCATGTTAGGAATAATTAGAGTTTAGTATTTTAGGACGTCAGCTCCTCTCCTAGCATTAATTTCTGTATTATTTATTCTTTGGATAGCTGGTATAGGCTGTTATTTCGAATCTCCCCAGGATGTGGGCTATTATTTTTCATTTTGTTTTTTCTGATAACATATATTGTATTTGTTTTGAAATTATCAATAAAAATATAAAATTTAAAAAAAGTGAAATAGCGATAGCACTGAATTCTGCAGAATACCACAGATCAGCACTCTATGGATCAATGAAGGGTTACCCAATGAAACCACTTGGACTCACACCTTTAAAATTTATGAAATTCACTGTAACATTACCCCATACCCATTGCCCTTAACTGATCAGCCAGCTTATCATGGTTCATCATTTCAGATACAGCAGACAGATGTAATAAAATAATTATTACATACTTCCTTTTATTTACTACTCTGGGTTTCATCCATCAAAGTTGTTAAAATAGTCCCCCTGCTGTGACACACTCAAAGCCATGACTGAAATGAATCCGTCACTTTCCTATCTATTAAGAAATGCTAAGGGTAGCCCAGCCCAATGAGAAAGGTTTAATGCCATGATGAGTGAAACTAAAGGTCAACTGAATTTGAAAAGGGTCAGAGAAGATGCCTGACATACAGACTCTGGTAGTTTGTTCCAGGCATAAAGAGCAGCAAGGTTAAAGGAGCGAAGTCTGGAGTTGGCAGTAGAAAAGAAGGGCACAGATGGAAGCAATTTGCCAGAAGAGCGGAGTTCCTCAGGAGGGGTGTAGGGAGAGATGAGAGGGGAAAGATAATGAGGAGCTGCAGAATGAAGGCACTTATAGGTCAGCAGGAGAAGTTTGAATTGGATGTGGAAATGGATAGGAAGCCAGTGGAGAGACTTGAGAAGAGGGATATATGAGCATGATGAGGCTGGCGGAAGATTAGCCGTGCAACAGAGTGCTGAACAGATTGAAGGGGAGAGAGATGACTCAGTGGGAGACCAGCAAGGAGCAGGTTACAATAGTCTAGATGAGAGGTGACTAAGGAGTAGATAAGTATCTTAGTAGTGTGTTCAGAAAGGAATGGGCGAATTTTGTTGATGTTGTAGAGAAAGAAATGGCAGGTTTTAACTATCAGTTGGACATGTGTGGAGAAGGAGTCAAAGACAACCCCAAGGTTGCGAGCTGAGGAGAGAGGGAGGATTGGAGAGTTATCCATAAAGACAAGAGAAAGGAGGAAGGGGAGAGGAGGGTTTAGGGGGAAAAGTAAGAAGCTCAGTTTTGGCCATGTTCAGTTTCAAGTGGCAGTGAAACATCCAAGCAGAAATCTCAGAAAGGCAGGCAGAGATCTGGAAGATACTGCCTTCATCACTACCACCTCTACTGGGAGACTATTCCATGCATCTACCGCTCTATCTGTAAAGAAATATTTCCACATATTACTCCTGAGTCTATCCACTTTCACCCTCATCTTATGTCCCTTCGTAGCAGACCTTGCTTTCAATCGAAAGAGGCTCTCCTCCTATGCATTTATGCCACGGAGTTATTTAAATGTCTCAATCATATCACCTCTATCCCACCTTTACTCTAAAGAATATATATTAAGATTCTTAAGTCTGTCCTCATATGCTTTATAACAAAGACCACTATCCATTTTAGTAGACACCCTCTGCACCAACTCCCACCTGTTTATATCCTTTTGAAGGTGTGGTCTCCAGAATTGCACACAATACTCCAAATGAAGTCACACCAAAGACTTATATAGAGGCACTATCACCTCCTTTCTTCTGCTGGCCATTCCTCTCCCTATGCACCCAAGCATCCTCCTAGCTTTCACCATCAACTTTTCTACCTGTTTAGCTACTTTAAGATCATCAGACACAATCACACCTAGGTCCCGCTCTTCTTTTGTGGACAGAGGTTCTTCACCCCCTATACTATATTGCTCTCTTGGATTGCTGCAGCCCAAATGCATGATCTTGCATTTTTTAACATTAAATCTCAGTTACCAAATTCTAGACCATTCTTCAAGCTTAGTAGATCCCTCCTCATGTTATCCGACAGCCATTCTGCTATATCACTAACAAAGATGTTAAAAAGAATTGGACCAAGGAAAGATCCTTGGGGGGCATACCACTGGTAACCTCCTCCTCCTCTGAGTGAGCTACATTTACCTGTACCCTTTGCCGCCTCCCACTTAACCAATTTCTAACCCAAGCAGTAACTTTAGGGTCCATCCCTAGGGTACTCAGTTTGTTTATAAGTCGCCTGTGCGGAACAGTGTCAAAGGCTTTACTGACATCTAAATTTACCACATCTAGGGCTCTACCTTGGTCCAACTCCCTGGTCACCCTGTCAAAGTAATCAATCAGATTTGTCTGACAAGACCTGCCTCTGGTGAATCCATGCTGCCTCGGATCCAGTAATCTTTTGGACTCCAGAAACCTCACAATTTTCTCTTTCAGCAGCGTTTCCAATAATTTTCTCATCACAGAGGTTAGACTAACTGGTCTGTATTTTTCAAATGCATCCTTACTTCCACTTTTGTGTAAAGGGACAACATGTACCTCTCTCCAGTCCTCTGCCACCACTCCTGACTTCAACGAGGCATTGAACATGTTGGTCAGTGGAGCTGCTAGAATGTCCCCAAGTTCCCTCAGTACTCTAGGTTATATCCCATCCAGTCCCATCGCTTTGTCTACTTTAAGTTGAGCTAGTTCCTCACGAACACAGTCTTCTGAAAATAGTTCAAGATGCCCCTCACTTCTGTTCCTGTTTGTGGGTATTTTCTGAGGTCCTGCTCCTAGTTCTTCATCTGTGAACACAGAACAGAAATATTTGTTAAGCAATTCCACTTTATCCTCATCAGCTTCTACATATTCCTACCCTTCACCCTTGAGTCTGACAATACCACTTTTGCCCTTCCTCTTCTCACTAACATATCTGAAAAATGTCATCTCCAGGAACAAGCAGGAATGAGTCTTCACATATGGGTACGTTGGTACCGACGGAGCCTACGCGGGAACGCTCCCCAGCTTCCCAAAAAGGAAAGCTTTTGGGAGCATCCCACAGCGCCTGTGCGCTGCCTTCCCGCCTTTCCTAACCAACTCTCCTCAGTTCTTCTTTGCCGCGGAGCCAGCAGGTCGAGCCCTGTCACCGCTGAAGAAGTTCTTTATTTTATTTTATTTCTTTGGTCGCGTGTCTGCCTTCCCCGACTCCGGACCGGTACCGCCGGTCTTTTCTTTCTTTCTTTAAAAAAAAAAAAAAAATCAATATTTTTTCCTCACTTGGTGTATTTTTCTTCTTAGGCCTCAGGGCCCACAAGAAAATTTCCCTCATGGAAAAACCAGCCTCCGGGTTCAAAAAATGCACTAAGTGTAGCGGTACTATTTCTGTTACAGATACCCATGAATGGTGTCTTAAATGTTTGGGTCCTGAACACTCCATTCCGGATTGTCCGTCCTGCTCTCTAATGTCTAAACGGGGGTTACAGAACTGAGCAGCTAAGCTCCATGTGCTGTTTCCCGCTGATGCACCGACGGTAGCATCGACATCTTCCAGATCTTCTTCTCCTGATGGATCTCAGGTAACCAAACATAAACCTAGCAGGTCCTCGAAGGGTAGATCTCCCTCTAAGCATCGAGATGCCTCTGGGCTTGCCCTCGAGGATCCTGCGCCAGCAAAACAACCCCGGCGGGAAGCTCCGGCTTCCAAAGCTCCTCCTATGGGGTTACAGGTTGATATCGATGGCACGGCCTCGACCGATCACCTGTTAGAATGCTCTGGGGTACCGGCACAATCTCCCGGTACCGACTTCCAGGCATTCATGGCGTCGATGGATCACAATGTTCTGTCCATGCAGCAGGCTATTACGGCCTTCATTCAAGCTGCGACGCCGCTGGTACCGAAACAAACTCCGTTCTCGGTATCGGCTCTGGTACCGGCACCAGCACCGATACCGGTACCGACTGCATCGACATCGACCAGGATACCGACTGCAGCGGTTCCTTGTCCAGGGCTGCTTACCGGTACCGATCCAGTACCAGGGACGCCCGATGTCGATACTGCTCGATACGCATATCGAACGTTGGAAGAGCACCCTGACAGGCGATACTTCGATTCCTCTGATGATTCTGATACATCAGACGAGTCTCCTGAAGTATCCATAGCCCTTCCTGAAGAGCCTTCTTCTCCAAAAAGAAGAATGTCTCCTCCAGAAGGCTTGTCCTTTCAAGACTTCATAAGAGAAGTAGCTAAAGGACTTTCTTTTTCAGTAACTTCTGAATCAGAGCCTAGAGCTAAAAAATTGGATATTTTAGGCTATTCTAGAGCTCCTAAAGAGGCGGTCACCTTACCAATTCATGAGATTCTTTATGAACACATGATTGATCTATGGGAGACTCCTCTCACTCTCTCTCCTCATTCTCGTAGATTGGACACTATGTATCGTGTCCCTCCTTGTCCTGGATTTCAGAAAACTCAGCTTCCTCACCATTCCATTGTGGTGCAGTAAGCTATGAAGAGGAAAAAGAGTACAAAGAGACACTCTTCTGCTCCTCCAGGAAGAGAATGCAGGACCTTGGATGCCTTTGGTAGGAAAATCTTCCAAGCCAGTATGCTTTATGCCAGAATCAACTCATATAGCCTTTACATGGGTATGTTTCTAAAGGAAGTTGCACAAAAACTGCACACTTTCCTCCCTTTTCTTCCAGAGGATAAAAGGGAGGAATTCCTCATTTGGCTTAAGCATACCCAAGACATTTCAAAGTTTTCCAACAGGGCAGCCTTTGACTCCTTTGAAGGTGCCAGCAGAGCCTCAGGCATTGCCATAGCTGCTCGCAGAATTGCTTGGCTCCAGGCTTCTGATTTAGAGCCCTGGGTTCAAGATGGCTTAGGAAATCTTCCCTGTACAGGTGAAAACCTATTTGGCAAAGAATGGCAAATAAAAGCCACTCAAATGGATGCAGAAAACTCTGCTCTGGATAGACTTTCAAAGTCAACCTACATTCCTGCCAAGAAGAAGCCTTTTAAAAAGTCTTTCTTTAAAAAGGGCAGATTTCCTTCTACTTCTGGCCAACAATCTTCTACAGGTCGCTTTGCCACTAAGCGTCAGCAACCTAAACAGGCCAGGCCTAAGCCTACAGGGGCTGCTGCAACTCAGCAGACCCAACCTCCTCAGGGTTTTTGACTTGATGCTAGAGAACTTAGCCTTTCTGGCTGTAAAGCAGCCAGAGCCTCTCACCATTCCAGGAAGGTTGGCTCATTTTGCTCCCAGATGGGAGCAAATAACATCAGAGCAGTGGACCCTCTCCATCATAAGAGAGGGCTACAAACTTCATTTTTCAGACCTTCCTCCCCACACCATGGTGAGACACTTCAATTCTCCCACATCTCTTCTCGACCTTCTAGGTCAAGAGATAGCTACCCTTCTTGCCCAAGGGGCAATAGAAGAAGTTCCTCTTCTTCATCAAGGGTCAGGGTTCTACTCCCCCTATTTTCTCATTCCAAAGAAGACAGGGGGATACAGACCCATCTTAGATCTCAGAGAACTGAACAAATTTCTATGCAAGGAGAAGTTCAAGATGCTTTCTCTGGGCACTCTCCTTCCATACCTTCAAAGTCAGGATTGGCTTTGTTCTCTAGATCTCAAGGATGCGTACAACCATGTCCTCATCCATCCCTCTCACAGAAGGTTCCTACGGTTTCTTTTCCAAGGAAAACATTACCAATACAGAGTTCTTCCTTTCGGTCTGGCCTCTGCTCCAAGAGTGTTCACCAAATGCATGGCAATAGTTGCTGCATTTGAACGAACTCTGGGAATATTTGTCTTCCCATACCTGGACGACTGGCTCATTCGAGCTCCATCTCAGTCAGAGGCCCAGAATTCCTTGAACCGCACAAGGTGCATTCTGCAGTATCTGGGACTTGTGGTAAACCTCCCAAAGTTTCAGCTAACCCCTACTCAGTCCCTAGAATTCATAGGGGTCTGGTTGGATACCACTACTGCAAGGGCCTACCTTCCTCAGGCCCGTTGCCAATGTCTAGTGCAGTTAGCCTCCCAGATTCAGTCAAAGAGCCACTTAACTGCCCGGGAGATGCTACAACTGCTAGGCCACATGGCTTCCACAGTGCATGTGGTACCCTATGCTCGCCTACACATGAGAGCAGCTCAATGGACTTTGTCCACCCAGTGGACTCAAGCTTCAGGTGCTCTCTCAGACCAAATAGCAACCTCCAAACGTCTCTTTTGGTCTCTCCAATGGTGGATGTCCACTCAAAATCTGTTGCTGGGGTCCCCCTTCCAACAGTTGTTGCCCCAAGCAACCCTCACAACAGATGCCTCCCAAACAGGTTGGGGAGCCCATCTACAGGTCCTCTCCACCCAAGGCATTTGGTCCCCACAGGAGACCTCCCTTCATATCAACCACTTGGAGCTTCGAGCAGTTTTTCTAGCTCTCAAGGTCTTTCATACCCTCCTCAGCTACAAGACAGTCCTCATTCATACGGACAATCAAGTAGCCATGTTTTACATAAACAAGCAAGGAGGAACTGGCTCTCTGTCGCTTTGCAACGAAGCTTTAAGATTGTGGGCCTTCGCCAGAGAGCATCAAATCCATCTCCTGGCAGTATACCTCCCAGGAGTCCAAAACTCTTGGGCAGACAGACTCAGTCGAGTTCTGCTTCCACACGAATGGTCCCTGCACATGGATCAGGTACTCAGAATCTTCCAAGAATGGGGAACCCTGGACATAGACCTCTTTGCAAGTCCGTGGAATGCCAAACTTCCCCGATTCTGTTCCAGAATTCCGTGTCAGGGAGTTCAGGCCAAGGATGCCTTCCTCTTCCATTGGGGTCAGGGCTTCCTGTATGCATTTCCACCCATTCCCTTGATTCCCAAGACTCTGTTCAAACTCCAGAGGGATCAAGGATCTATGATCCTCATAGCTCCACGCTGGCCACGCCAAGTGTGGTACCCTCTACTTCTACATCTCTCCCAAGCCCCCTCTCTGGACTTGGGAGCTGCTCCAGACCTTCTGTCCCAGGAGGAAGGGACTTTGTGGCACCCAAACCCCAAGTCCCTACACCTCAGAGGTTGGTTACTGAAGGCCTAGACCTTCATGACTGGAATCTTTCTCAACAAGTGAAGGATATCCTCCATGCTTCCAGAAAACCTTCCACCAGGCGTTCTTATGCTTTTAAATGGAAAAGGTTTTCCATTTGGTGTGCTGAAAAGGGTCTTGACCCTCTAGCACTACCTTTAAATTCTCTTTTAGACTATCTCCTGCATCTTTCCAATGCAGGCCTTAAAACAAATTCAGTAAGAGTCCATTTGACTGCTATTGCAGCATCCCTTAAGCCCATCAATGGACAACCTATTTCCTCTCATCCTCTCATTGCAAGATTCATGAGAGGTCTAACTTTAACTAAACCTCCCATTAGGCCTCCTCCGGTGGCATGGGACTTAAATTTGGTTCTTGGTCAGCTCATGAAGCCACCTTTTGAACCCTTAGCCACTACCTCCTTGAAATTCCTTTCATGGAAGGTTATTTTCCTCATTGCAGTTACTTCAGCTCGCTGCATCAGTGAACTGCAGGCATTAGTGGCTAATCCACCTTATACAAGGTTCCATCATGATAAGGTAGTCCTTAGGACAAATCCACACTTTATGCCTAAAGTGGTCTCACCTTTTCATCTTAATCAAGAGGTATATTTACCTGTCTTTTTTCCAGCTCCTAATGCATCCAGTGCAGAGAGGAATCTTCATACTCTGGATTGTAAAAGAGCTCTTGCTTTTTACTTACATAGGACACAGCAGCATCAAAAGTCTTCCCAGTTTTTTGTTGCTTTTGATCCTTCTCATTTGGGACTTCCAGTCTCTAAGAGAACACTGTCCAATTGGATTGCTCAGTGTATTTCTTTCGCCTACCAGAATAAGAACCTTTCTCTGGAGAGCCATGTCACAGCTCATAATGTGAGGGCCATGGCCACCTCTATGGCTCATCTAAATTCTGTGTCCATCGACCAGATCTGTCGAGCAGCCACCTGGGCCTCGGTTCATACCTTCACAGCCCATTACTGCTTGGACAAGGATTCCCGCCGGGATGCCTTGTTTGGTCAGGCTGTCCTCAGACACCTGTTCCATTCTTAAACAACTCCTGCCCTCCTTCCCTGGATGGATGCCTGAGATCCATAGGAGGACGCAGACCCTTTCCAGGGTCTCATATCCTTGGGGATCTCCCAGGCATCTTAGCTAGGGAGTCCCCATATGTGAAGACTCATTCCTGCTTGTTCCTGGAGATAGCACAGTTACTTACCTGTAACAGGTGATCTCTGGGAACAGCAGGAATACGTCTTCACAACCCTCCCACCTCCCCTAGGAGTTGTATCTCTTTTCTATCTTTCCTTTCCTCTCTCTCTCTATTGTCTCAGCTTTAAACTCAAACTGAGGAGAGTTGGTTAGGAAAGGCGGGAAGGCAGCGCGCAGGTGCTGTGGGATGCTCCCAAAAGCTTTCCTTTTTGGGAAGCTGGGGAGTGTTCCCGCGCAGGCTCCGTCGGTACCGACGTACCCATATGTGAAGACTTATTCCTGCTGTTTCCAGAGATCGCCTGTTACAGGTAAGTAACTGTGCTTTATCCCCCCATTTTATTGCTTTGGCTATTACCTCCTCTTTTTGAATCTTTGCTTTCCTGACTTTGCTGGCTTCTCTATTTTTCTAAATATAGATGCCTGTCTGCCTCTCTATGTTATCTATTGTATTTCATGAAGGCTTCCCTCTTATTCTTCACCTTTTCAGCTACTTCTTTTGAAAACCATAGCGGTCTCCTTTTTGTTTTACCTTTTATTTACCATTTTAACAAAAAGGTTGATTGCCCTTAAAATATCCCCTTTCAGTTTTGCCCACTGTTTTTCTACATCCCGCAGCTGTTCCCATCCCGCTAACGACTCCTTGAGGTATTGGCCCATCTTTCCTAAAGTCTAAGACCCTCGCTTTTGAATGGATTTTATCATCCGTAGTCCTAATACTGATCAACACCATCTGGTGATCACTGGATGCGAGATGATCTCCCACTATAACATCAGAAACACTTTCACCATTGGTAAGCACCAAGTCCAGTAAGGCCCCTTCATATGTGGTTTCTATTACCAGAAGAACCTGAGCATGCACCTTTGTACTGAGGCCCCAGAGTGTGCACAGCTGCTATATAGTGATTCAGGGAGCCTGGGTGGTGGGAGCAGGGAGGGGAGGGAGCAGGTTGTTTGAGAGTGCATGAGATCCTCTCCAATCTTGTCTGTCACATACATAATGCAGGTGACTTTTCATCTCTGCTGCCATGAAAACTGTGGTACTATTTTCTCTACCAGTTTCTCTCGGAACAATAGGTTGGACACTGGCTAATATTTCTTTTTTTTTCCTTACTGGTTCTGAACCAGCTTTGATAAAGGGCAGTTTTACTACTACACTTTTCTATCTCGATAGTATAACATCTTTGGTAAGAAGAACAATAGTGAACATAGAAACATAGAAATATGGTGACAGAAAAAGACCACATGGCCTATCTAGTCTGTCCTTCCATATCAACAA
The DNA here is from genome assembly GCA_033557465.1 of Ichthyophis bannanicus. Lineage (NCBI taxonomy): Eukaryota > Metazoa > Chordata > Amphibia > Gymnophiona > Ichthyophiidae > Ichthyophis > Ichthyophis bannanicus. The sequence continues at coordinate 120,567,899 of CM066050.1, read as the reverse complement.
CTACAACAGTCCCCTTTTTACCTTTAGAGATCCTCTGTGTTTGTCCCATGCTTTTTTGAATTCAGTTACTGTCCTCATCTCTACCACCTCCACTGGGAGACTATTCCATGGATCCACCACTCTTTCCGTAAAGAAATATTTCCACATATCACTCCTGAATCTATCTCCCTTCACTCTCATCCCATGTCCCCTCGTAGCAGAACTTGCTTTCAATTGAAAGAGGCTCTCTCCCTGAACATTTATGCCACGGAGGTATTTAAACATCTCAATCATATCACCTCTATCCCGCCTTTCCTCTAAGGTGTACATATTAAGATCCTTCAGTCTGTCCTCATATTCTTTATAATGAAGACCACTAATCATTTTAGTAGCCACCCTCTGCACCGACTCCATCCTGTTCACATCCTTTTGAAGGTGCGGTCTCCAGAATTGCACACTATACTCCAAATGAGGTCGCACCAAAGACTTATACAGAGGCATTATCACCTCCTTTTTTCTGCTAGCCATTCCTCTCCCTATGCACCCAAGCATCCTTCTAGCTTTTGCCGTTGCCTTTTCTACCTGTTTAGCTACTTTAAGATCATCAGACACAACCACGCCTAGGTCCCTCTCTTCTTTAGTGGACAAAAGTACTTCACCCCCTATACTATATTGCTCCCTTGGAGTGCTGCAGCCCAAATGCATGACCTTATATTTTTTAACATTAAATCCCAGCTGCCAAATTCTAGACCATTCTTCAAGCTTAGCTAGATCCCTCCTCATGTTATCTACACCTTCCTGGGTGTCTACTCTATTACAGATTTTGGTATCATCCGCAAAGAGGCAAACCTTACCCGATAAACCTTCCACTATATAACTAACAAAGATGTTAAAAGGAGTGCAACTGATTCAACAGTCTCTCTACCACCGCCTTAATCATTTTAACCAGGCAAACATCAAACTCATTATGCTGCCCTAGTACTACTAATCATTTGAATAGTGCTACATGGCATACTCCGCTGTTACTCATCTGTGACCAAAGCACTTCCTCCTTTGAGGCCAAAGCAGTTCCTCTGGTGCTCCCATCCAGTTCCTTCTCATCAAGATCTTATCTAGAAAAGAAGATGTGAAGTCACTGAACGTTTTCCTGGGGGATCCAGAGTGACAGATAGCAAACACTGCAAGATTAGAAAGGTCTATTTCTCCCATGCAGAAAAGTCTACACTCTCAAAATACAAAGCTTCTGGCTTGCGCTTCACCTACCCAAGCAAAGATTATAACTCTGTTCCCGATACATTCATACAGAAAACTTGCAAATATAATATTTAATATAATCAGAGCAATTTTTTTGCATTCAAAACAGAGATATTGAAGACAATTTTTTTTAAATACTCCAAAACCATTTAGGGGCCCTTTTACCTAAAGCCCATTAGGGTTCTTCACTAAATGCACATTTAGTGCTAAAAACATGTAATACATGGAAAGTCTCTGCAGTAGCTATCAGAGGCACAGCCAGCATGTTCCTGGCAGTCACTGTGCGGATGCACACCCTAACATGTGTCACAGTTAACGTGGGTGCACCTAATGCAACCAACAGAAATGGTGTTATGTGCAGCCGTGCTAATTGCCACTCTGACAATGCATGCCAGTTGCCCCCACGGTAACTGCCATGTGCTGTACAGATCCCTAATCCAGCCATTCTGCACCCACTGCATGGTGCAGTTACCGTATGAATTAGTGTGGGTCACCGTCATGTTACGGTGGGCAATTACCGAATGCTAAAACGCATGTTGACCACTTAGCAAGATTTAGGGAAAGGGTCTCTTAGCTTTTAACTTAATATAAGACTTTTGAAGATGTGGCTGAAGAGTAAATGAAGGAAGGTGTACAGTAGCCCATGGGGGTCAGGCAGTGGCGTGTTACAATGGAGGGCCCTCAGCAAAGGTTTGTTGTGGCAATAGTGTGCCCCCCATGTGGTAGCTTCATGGTCTTTTCCATGCTGCTCCGCTCTGTAAGTTTGCTGCAGGCCCAATGGCTATTCCCTGCCAGGCCGAAGTCTCATGAGACTTCAGCCCAGCAAGGAACAGCCGCCAGCCTGTGGCAGACTTATGAGAGTGGAGCAGCGCAATAAACGCGATAAAGAAAGTTTGCCATGCTGCTACCACTGCCGCTGGGCCCCCTACATTGCGCTGGCTGCTTGGGTAGAATTTACACCACTGGGATCATGTATATTTAATATACTCTATGACTGTAGAAAGATAGGAGAAACAGGATTGCTTTCCTAGATCCTTCCACATATTAGTAATTTTGGCTGTATTTGAGAATTTGAGATGTGACTTACTAGATATCAAATGATTCAAGGCATTCAGCAAAGTCATTTTTGTAGCTAGGGTACCTAGTAATTTGTATTTATCTCACATTTTTCGAATAGTAGTTCAAGGTGAGCTACAATCTAATTTTGTACTTGAGGTAGTAGAGTGTTAATCCTCTCTTTCCCCTGCTTATCAGCTATCTGTAATCTTGCCATTGCCCTTGAATTCCCCTAGTCCCCAGCTGTTGTGTGGTCTGTCTTGATCGGATTCTAAGCTCTGATGAGCAGGGACCGTCTCTCACTAGTACATGTTCAGTGCTGCGTATGCCTTGTAGTGCTATACAAATGCTAAATAGCACTAGGAGTAGTAGTAGCTAAGTGACTTGCAGCAGTGGGATGTGAACCCCAGTCTCGCTGCTCTTCCTCCTGCTTTCTAAAGGCAATATATGGTTAGTGTTAGAAGCACCTACTGGAGCAAGTAAAACACTGTTTTACATGAAAAAGTTGCTTATAATTTCAAAGCTGTTTTGACTAATTTTGCAGTTATTTCCTAATTGGATTCTTAGATGAAATGTCCAAAAAGATGACTATTTTAATGCCTAGTTTATAAAGGTAAAATCAGTGCTTATGTGTCTGTAGAAAACCTATTAATACCCAAATGCTTTTGCACAAATGTACCCCTGCTCTGAAAAAGAAGCAAAGCAGTGCATTTGCTCCATGCACTTGTGTGTGCATGCATTGCAATGCTTCCCCAGCTCCGCCCAACCTCTCCCTAGGCGTGCTTGGGTGCAAACTGCAGAAAATTAGGCGTTATTTTGCAGTGCACCTACTCTTTATGCATGTGCACGTGCGGGAAATTTTATTAAAACATTGTTTCTGCACTCGGAACGTGCTTTGCGTTTGGAAACATGTTATAAAAGAACCCCATAAAAGCGATCTATGCGCAAATAACTTGTTATAAAACGAATGGCCCTTGAAGCAAATAAACGCATGCACATAGAGAGAAATTCTCATGCATATGCGGTGATAAGTGGCCTGTTAGAAAATTACAACCAGCATTAAAGTGTGTGCGTTGAAATGGTGGTGTGTACTTTGCCGGTAGGCATAGCCGGGGGCACAGTCTGGGTGGTGTGTGGGCAGAGTTGGCAAGTTCATGCTTGATCCTAAGATATTTTAGTCAATGCACATGCCTGCAAACTTTACATGCAAGCATTTATACCTGCTCCAGGGCACAGGTAAATGTCCAAGCTTGCGTTCAAGGCATAATTTCTGCACTTGCGCTACTAATTTATAAAGACACATGGGTGTCTATGTGCTTTGATAGAATATCTTTTAAATAGGCACCTAGCTTAGCCCTTGTAAAATTACTCCCCTAATACTATCTCACACATGCTTGCTTATTTATTTAACTGGTTTTAACATACAGTTTTTCTACCAGTCAGAACAATGGGGCATGCAGGTTACATCAAACTTAATAAACATAAAACAGCTAGTAACAAGGGGATTAAGGGAGCATGCAAGATTGTTATAAATTTAGAATTTATGTTACAATGAGCTTATGATACAGCGATGGGCTTATTACAATGAGCTTATGTTTCAATGAGTTTATGAAACAATGAACTTGTGATTATGAACCAATGAGCTTATGATACATTGAGCGAGAGGTTGCTCTACCTAGTGTAGGGCTAGATCTCAGATGGCTGATTATGGGGGAGGGAGCCGGAATGGGGATGATCGGTGAGAGCAGCAGATGTGTCTGTTGGGAATCAGTTGTATGGGATAATCCACCGTGCTCTTCGAAAAGATGTATTTTGAGATGCTTTTTGTAGACTTCATGGGATCAGATGATCCATCATGTAGGAGGTAAGGTGTTCCAGAGGGTAGGAGCGTGTGGGTGTCTGAGCATTTGAAGATGAACGGATGAGATGTTGATGAGTGCCTTATGGATAATAGTGAGGACTTTGTGCTTGATTCTTAACTCTATGGGAAGCCAATGGAAGGATTTCAATATGGGAGTGATATGGGTGTGTCTGGAGGCTCTGGCAGTGGTGTGTGCTGCTGTGTTTTGGGCTAGCTCTAGAAGAGCGATGGTAGTTTTGGGAAGTCCTTGAAGGATAGAGTTGCAGCAGTCGAGTAAAAGTATAATGGAGGCCTGACAGGCTGTGTGGAAGCTCTTGGGGGAGAGGAGGAGTTGTAGGTTGCAGAGAGTTCATAGCTTGAAATAAATGTTCTTCACAGTTTTCTTTATATGTGGTTGGAAGTTAAATTGGTGATCTAGGATGACACTGAGGTGTTTGACTTGTGACTTGACCTGTAGTTCGATGTCCTCAATTTTGATGAAGGGAGGTGATGTGAAATTGAGGTCCTTGGTCACATGGAGGATCTCAGTTTTACTGAAATTAAATGCTAGGTTGTGGAGTTGCAGCCAGGAGATGATTTCTTTGAAGCAGGCAGCAAGATTGGAGTAGTCAGGAGCAGTGGTGTGAAATGGAGTATAAAATCATTATGTCGTCTGCATATAGCTGGTAGCCAACATTGAACTTCCAGACTGAGTAGCAGAGAGGTCTGATATAGATATTAAAGAGTAGTGAAGAGCGCGTGGAATTCTGGGGAAGTCCTTGGGGAAGAGTGTAAGGTGCTGAGGAGTGATTTCCAACCTTATTTGTTGAGTCCATTGGGAGAGGTAGGAATGGATCCATTTGAGTGACTTGCCTTGAACCCCAATGCTGTTGAGCTGAACTAGCATAGGACTTCTGATTTTCATTTATAACTGAAAAATTCCACAAAATGGCCTGAGGAAGAAGCTTTCTTTAACCCGTTTTGGTCAGCTCGCATATTCTTTCTCTGTTCTGGATGATTTATTAGATTTGTTACACTCAAACAACTATGAAATACCAGCAATAATAAAAAATATTAAAACTTTGCAGAAAATAGAAGTTTCACATAGTGTATGTTTTTCATACACTGGTCCAATATAGTATATTGTCCGTCTTCAGAAAAGATACGATTCAGTTCCAATATTCATTGACATAAACATACTGTATGATACTATTGAAACTGCAGTTTTCATTTAAAACACTTTACTATGATATAATATAGTTTGTCAACAGTCCATTCTGACGGCGGAATATGATACATGTGAAAACACTTCTGATGCAGTGTGTCAATATTGCACCATTGAAACACATAGAACAGAATGCTTGACAGCAATTAGTTTCAACAACATATTAGCCCAGCGTATGAAAAAACATACAAGGCTGCTATACACACCAATAACTCTAACACTAAGTAACTTACAGTTATCTAAACCTATTTTCTAAAGTCTACAAATACTTTTATTTGCAAAATAGTAGCTATTACAGCATTATAAGCTACTGTATTTTCCGGCGTATAAGACGACTTTCTAAGCCCTAAAAATATGCTCAAAAGTCGGGGGTCGTCTTATACGCCGGTACACGTTCTGCGACGTGGCTCTGTCTCGCTTTGGCAGGGCCGGATTTACCTATAGCCAGCTACGCCATGGCGTAGGGCCCACAGCTGGCAAGGGCCCACAAAAAGCTGCCGCCGCGGCAGCATGGACTGTCCCGCGGGGCCCCCTCTGCTGAATGCCTCCTTCCCTCCGCGACGGCTGAGCCCCTCCGTGTCGGCTTTGAGAGGCGCGAAGGGAGAGTGTCTCTGTTAAGCCCATTACCAGTCTCGCTTTGGCAGGGCCGGATTTACCTATAGCCAGCTACGCCGTGGCGTAGGGCCCACAGCTGGCAAGGGCCCACAAAAAGCTGCCGCTGCGGCAGCATGGACTGTCCCGTGGGGCCCCCTCTGCTGAATCCCTCCCTCCCTCCGCGACGGCTGAGCCCCTCCGTGCCGGCTTTGAGAGGCGCGAAGGGAGAGTGTCTCCCTCGCGTCTCTGTTAAGCCCACAGGGGCTCCTGCAGGCTTAACAGAGACGCGAGGGAGACACTCTCCCTTCGCGCCTCTCAAAGCCGGCACGGAGGGGCTCAGCCGTCGCGGAGGGAGGGAGGGATTCAGCAGAGGGGGCCCCACGGGACAGTCCATGCTGCCGCAGCGGCAGCTTTTTGTGGGCCCTTGCCAGCTGTGGGCCCTACGCCACGGCGTAGCTGGCTATAGGTAAATCCGGCCCTGCCAAAGCGAGACTGGTAATGGGCTGTGGGCTGATGGGAGCTGTCTGGTAATGGGCTATGGGGGGGGGGGGTAGGACTGATAATGGGCTATGGGGGGCTAGGACAGAAAATGGGCTGATGGGGAGGGGTTAGGACTTGAGGTGGGCTGATGGGGTTAGGACTGGTAATGGGCTGTGGGCTGATGGGGGGGGTTAGGACTGGCAATGGGCTATGGGGGCTGACTGGAAATGGGTTGATGGGGTTAGGACTGGTAATGGGTTATAGGGGGGCTTAAACTGAAAATGGGGTGATGGGGGGTTAGGACTGGAAGTGGGTTGATGGGGGGGCTAGGACTGGTATTGGGTTGGGGGGTTGCTAGGACTGGAAATGGGCTAATGGGTGGCTAGGACTAGAAATGGGCTGATGCAGGGACTAGAAGGGAATGGATGCTGGGTGAGACTGGAACTAGAAGGGAGCTGATGTTGGGGGAGTATTAGAATGGGATGGGGCTGGAAGAGTAAAATGGAGAAGGGAAAAATATTTTGTGTGGAGGGATAAAAAATCTACAATTGTCCGGGTATTGGGAGAGTAAGTGGGGATTGAGGATGGAGGGGTAAAATTTGAGTGGATGAAATAGGAATGAGGAAAGAGCAAAAGGAGAAAGATTAGTATGTTAAAGCAGATGTAGAGAGAGAATGGAAAAAACTAGAAGAGAGAAGAAAGGACAAATGGGCAGCAGACGATGGAGAGTTAGCAGAAGACACGAAGAAACCAGAAGAAAGTGGCTGGAGCAATTGCAGCTGAAAAAAAATGCACAAAAGGTAGAAAAATATCTCTTTATTTTGAATTTATTAATTGGAATATGTCAGCTCTGGTAAATGTGCATCATTAAAGTCTGCGCTTTGTTTAGTACAAGAGCAAATTAATGTATAGTTTTATTTCTACAATGTTGTACATTCCAAGTTTGTTTTTTGGGATTCCCAGTTTAATTATGACGTCAGGGCCAACAGCGCGCAGCTGATCCGGCGTGCTCGTTTTTATCTTTTCTGGGGGCCCACAATTTTTGTTGGCGTAGGGCCTCACTCAAGGTAAATCCGGCCCTGTGTGTACCGGTACTTCTTATCGATAGCAGCCGCCAGCCGCTTCACCCAGGATCATATGCTATCTCCTTTCACAAGAATTATAGTTCTGGAGAACTTCAGATCTATATTAAATACCGCCTGCTTGTCACAGTTTGAATCAAATCTGATGTTTTTTTTTTTTTTGTGTGCGCTGGAAGAGGGGTAGTCTTATACGGCGAGTATAGGCCAAACCCTATATTTTAACAGGAAACGTAGGGGGTCGTCTTATACGCCCAGTCGTCTTATACGCCGGAAAATACGGTACTTACTATTTTTTGTGATCTTTTTATGTTGAGCCGCTAGTACCATCAAAATCAGCAAACTTTGAATACCTATTAAACTAACTAGATCTCAGATAAAAAAATCTGTATATAATGCTTTTTGACATAACGATAATAGCTAAACATAGTTACGTTGAATTTATAACCATTAATTAGTTAGCAGTTGAGTAGTAAGTATGGAAACCTTATGTATGTAAAACATACGCTGGTCCAAAACGGGTTAAGATTATTGTGCTGCCTCCTGCTCTTCCCTTCATTGCCCAGCAGATGGCACCACGCAATGCAGGGCCGAAGTCTCACAATAACAACCGCAAAATTGCCCAGCTGTTATTGTGAGGCTTCAGCCTGGCAGCAGGAGATGTTCCGCCAGTGCTAAAGTAAGTTCTTTACAGTGCTGCCGGGATGGGAAGAGAAAACGAAAGAAAGGAAGGCTGGCCAGCCCCCCACCCTAGAGTGGGAGGGGAGGAAGGAAAAAGTGGTAGATGCTGGGCTGTGCTGGACTGGACCAGACAAAGAGGAAAGGGGAAAATTAGAGTTGCTGAGCTGGGCTGGTTTGGACTGGGACTGGGAAGGGAGGAAGGGGGAAAGATGGCAGATGCTAGGTGGGGCTGGGCTGGTTTGGACTGGACAGGATCGAGAGGAGAAAAAGGGGAAAAGTGGCAGATGCTGGGTTGGACTGGGATGGGAGGAAGGGGGAAAGGTGGCAGATGCTGAGTTGGACTCACAAGGGAAGAAGGGGAAAGGTGGCAGGTGCTGGACTGGACTGGACTGGGCTAGAAGAGGTGGAAGTTGGGGGGGGGTACTTATGCTGTTGCTGGGGCTTAGAGAAAGGGCTGGTAGTGGAAAATTATGTTTGTCATTTTTATGTTTTGTGTCATTTAAATGGCACAAAAAGTCACTGAAAGTATTTTTAGCTCTGCAAATATACTGATAAACCCCCACGTTTCTGACCCCAGGAAAACAGTTGCCTCAAAACTAAACCTCTAAATTTCCAAATGTTAAACACCTAGAAGCTGAAGCCCTACACATATATTTGTAACAAGCAGAGGCATTCTAGGAGGTGGGTTGGAGGCTCATATTTTTGGATTTTCGAAAGAATGCAGTAAAATTGTGAGAATTTTATGCATACAAAATAGCAGAAGTACCTGTCTGAATAATTTTCAAAGTGAAAGTATACGTGTAATTTACCGTTGAAAATGAATGATAACATGCTTATATTAGGCATGCAAATTTGTTGGCCCTCATTTGGTTCATTAGCATCATTTAAAAAATTTAGTGCACGATAAATTGCATTAATGTGCATTAACTTAAGAATTAACACTCATTAAACTGATTAGCATGTGTTAGAAAATTATAATATAATTGAAAAATATTTATGAAAAAGAGCATGTGAAATGAACTGAATAAAAGCCTCAAAATGAGAAAAATCCAAATGAACTGAAAATGCTTACTCTGTGCACATCCCTCGTAGTATATTCAGGCAGATTTTAGGTAGGATGTAGTGAGGAGAATTTACATGTCTAGATCAGGACATGGAGGATTCCCAAAGTATTTTACAAGAGGCTCTGATGGGGGTGCTCGGCGAGGGATTGAGGTTGAGGGGGGAGGTAGCCCTCAACACTGACAGCTGCCCTTTCCAGCAAGCGCTTATATGTGCCTTGAGGCAGCTGTAAATGCTGTCTCTATAATTTTTTTTAAAGATATGAATTCTCTTTCTGCAATGGGGAATCCACATCTATTTGTAGGTCGGCACAAACCACTCCCACTCTGCCCTTACCACACTTCCAGAAAATTTAAATGTGGTAAGCATTCCGGGCCCGATATTCAGCTCTGTAAACCGTATAAATGCCTTGCAATATCAGGCCCTCAATGCTTAAAAAGCCCCTGTTCTAAAATGACATTTACAGTACATGTGTATGCCAGTCTACACGTGTAAATGCTGCTATTTAGACGCGGGGATGCTTCTAAAATAACATCCACTGGCTCCACAAGTTAGGTAGATTGCTACAAAATTACTCTACGATATGATGGGTTTTATCATTTTTTAATATACATGATGTACCTTTTGGTGAGATTATCTTGTTTTAATGTTAGGAACAAGCGTGTGATTTTTTTTTTAAAGTGCCAAGCCAATGCTAATTCCCAGCAACCCAGCAGCCCCCCTGGGTTTCCTTGGCAAGATCTAATTGGAAGTAGATTGCCAGGCCTTTTCTTTCAAGGCAATGAAGGGTAAAGGGATTTACCCAAGCTCACAAGGAGTGCCAGTGAGAACTGAACCCTGATCTCTTGGGTAATAGGCTGTATTCCACATCTCACATCAATGGAGCTACGACGTTTCCTCTTTGATCTCGCCATATAAAGTAAGTCTTGAATTGCATGATTTCTTCAACAAGCATTTTTTCTGATTCCATTACCTGCAGATTTATGTCTTGAAGTTGCTTGTGGGTGCCAGAGTAAGTGGCTATGCAGTATATGTGAAAAGGGGACTGGGATTTGTGTGTGTGCATATGTAGAAAGTATGTGTGTGTAGAAGAGGAGTGGGTTGCGCAAGGGGTGTTTTTTTTCTTTTTGGATAGAGAAGTGTGCTTGGGGAGAGGCGTCATACAATATCCTATATAGTAAATGATGGCATACCAGGCATCCATGAAAAAGTATTTTCTTGATGTTGCTTTTACATTAAGTTTAACTCTTTGCAGCTTCATTGTATGCCCTCTAGTTTTACAGCTTCCCCTTCTTTGAAAAAGGTCTGCATATTCATTAATACCCTTTAAGTATTTAAATGTTTGTATCATATCCCCCCCTCACTTGATTTGCAGCTTGTTGTGCTGTGAGGGCTTGTGTGCATCGATGATGCTGAGGGCTAAACTATCATTAGTTTAACTACTGGCAGAGTCTCCCAAAATGGACAGGTCTCAGCTGAGGTGCCAGACCAAGACAAACCATCCATCTGGGCAGCAGAAGTATGGGACCTCGGGAAGTCTGACTGCTGCTGATGTAGCTGCACATGAAATGAGAGTCAGAAGCTGCAAAGATGTCCTACATATTGGGACATGGAACGTACGAAGCATGAACCAAGGAAAGTTGGAGGTGGTCAAGGATGAAATAGAATGTGTACAACTCAATATGATGGGTGTCAGCGAACTGAAATGGATTGGCATTGGGCACCTTGCATCTGATGATCTCAAGGTATACTATTCTGGAAATGAAAGACAAAGGAGTTGCATTTATAATTAAGAAGAAACTTGCAAGAACTGTAATGAAATATAATGCAATCAGTGAACACTTAATTTCTATTTGTCTACGAGGAATGCCCTTCAACACAACTATAATTCAAGTATATGCCATAGTGATTTCCCAAGTCTGGTCATTTGACTTGGGAAATCACTATGGCACCTTGGTGTGCAGTTATTGTTCTCATACAACGGCAGGATTTTATAAGGTTTGTTATCCTAATTTCCACCTGAAGAAGGCCTTACCGGCCGAAATGCGTAGGGGCTCAATAAAAGGGTATTTTTAAAAACCTGAAATCCGTCAGTCTGTGTACCAGCTCCCTTGGATTCCATACAAACAAGAAATCCTGATAGTCATGGGTGACTGGAATGCAAAGGTTGGCAACAAAGAAGAAGGCAAAATGGTTGGAAAATATGGATTTGGCAACAGAAATGAAGATGGAGAAGAACTGATAGAATTCTGCAAGACCAATGATCTATTCATCTCAAACACCTTCTTCCAGCAACACAAGCAGCAACTGTACACATGGACTTCACACAGTGGATTGTACAAAATCAAATTAACTACAGCTGTAGAAGTCAATGATGGAAAAGCTGTATAACATCATCAAAGACAAAACCTGGAGCTGACTGTGGTACAGATCATAAGAACATAAGATATGCCATACTGGGTCAGACCAAGGTCCATCAAGCCCAGTATCCTATTTCCAACAGTGACCAATCTAGGTCATACGTACCTAGCAATATCCCCAAAAGACAAAGGTTCCACAATGCTTGTATTGGGTCAAGCATTGATATCCTGTGTCCCTTTTTAATAATGGTTTATGGACCTTTCCTCCAGGAACTTATCCAAACCTTTTTTAAACCCAGCTACACTAAGTCCTGAGGGCACGGGCAGGGTCCCAGTGCCGGAGCGTAACCGGGTGCGCGGCCCGGCGCGGACCCTGCTTGCTACAAGATGGAAGGGGAGGGGCAGCATGGGGGGTACGCACGGCACGCCGCGTCACGGCGTGGTGTGCATTTTTTGAAAGGATTGGCTCCGCTCGAGCATGCTAGAGCGGAGCCAATCAGGAGGGGTCCGGCCATGTGCTACGGGAGCACATGCGGCCGGACGGGAAGGCAAGCGGATTGTTGTCTTTGGTGCTGGAGTCAGCTTTGGAGTCAGCTTTGAAGTCAGCTTCGGTTGTTCGGTCTTTTCTGGCAGGCGGGTCATCTGCGGTTCGCTAGGCAGGAGTCAGCATTGCATCGGTGCAGGAGTCGGAGTTGGGCGCCCGTATTCAAACGGGAGAGTGGTGAGGTGACGCGAGTGCGATTGCTCATGAATTGCCAGTGGCATTGATTTAGAGTGTTGTTAATTACTCTGAGTGCTTGGGGGGTGCGCCGTTTGGGTTATATAAAAAAAAAAAAAAAAAAGCTTTCAAAAGAAATAAAGTCTTTATTTGACTGCTTTTAGGAGCTGAAATTATGGCTGGAAAACAGTCTGGAAAAGGTCGGAGGAGGTGCAGAGCCGCTGTGGGCCAGCCGGTGGGGAGACTCAGAGGTCGGGGTTTGTCCAGGGCTGGAAGGTCTGGGCAACAGGGTGCGAGGAACAGTCTGAGTGCTGGCAGGGGTGTGAGGGGTGCTGCGAGGGAGTGGGGGCAGGCTCTCCTTTCCGGGTAGGAGGGCTCGCAGGTCGGGCCAAGGGCAGGGTAGGGGTGCTGTGGGTGCTGGTGGTCAAGGAGCAGGGGGTACTGGTGCTGGGGCTGAGGTGTCATTGGGACCGAGTGCAGAGGCTGAATTAGGGTCCAGGGCTGAAGCTGAGCAGAGTGTTGGCATTGGCAAAATGGGGCATTGGGTGGAGGGGGGGGGGGCGAGCCCTAGGTATGGCGGGGTAACAGGAATAGGCTGTGGTGTGGGATCTCCTGTAGGGCATATGGTTTCACCTCGGGGATATAGTACAACTGAACAGTAGGCGGTGTGGGATCACTGGATCCATGGGGGGCAGGGCTCTTCCAGATCGGACTGGGCTGGGGCTTGGCAACCGGCTTGGTCCCCCGCTGTTCCCTCTTTTGGTTTCCCCTTTTTCTCTCCGCAGGTTCCGTTTCTGTCAGCTCCTGGAAGTGGGCCGTCTACAATGTTGTCACCGGCCGCTGTGAATGTTGATGCAGGAGCGGTCACTTCCAGTGGGACTTCGAGGGATGCGGATCGGCCTCAAGGCGACGGTGGGCTCCAAAGGATTGTGACTTCCTCCCGTGCATCTGAAACTCTGACTGCTGCTGACAGGACAGGTGAGTCGTTGTTCGTCGTGGGCGACGAGTCTGGCGGGAGTGGGTTGAGGGCTGAGATATCGCGACAGGTGCGCAAAAAAAGAAGGAAACATGGGCGTCGTCATAGGTGTAGTTCAGACTCTTCCTCCTCATCGTCTACTGACTCGGCCGACTCATCGATGGGCGAGGGTGGGGTCAGTGAGATGGTGCCGGGGCAAGGTTCGTCGGGGACGCATGCTGGTGCCGGAGCGTCCTCATTAGTCGCTTTATCGGAATTATGGGAAGGTGTACCAAAGAAGTTGCGGCAAAAAATTAGGAAGCGTAAGTATATTGACATTTTTCGCTTGCTGGAGGGTCGTAAGCGTTCGGGAGATAGTAAGAAAAAGCACAAGGAGGATGAGAAGGCGGGCTGTCTGTGAAAAGTTTCTAGGAATGTGGTGAATTGGGTTAGAGCTTTTTTGCGGCTGGCGAGTGTGTGGGGGCAACATTTCCCGGCGCAGTACGGTATGTTATTGTCTTATGCTGATTCGATTTTGGAGGCTTCTCAGGTGCACGAGGGCTGGTCATGGTTAAATTATGATGAGAAGTTTCGTGACAAGATGGAGGAAAATAAGTTCCTGACATGGGGTACTCAGGACATTAACCTTTGGCTAACACAGATGTCGGTGAAGGGTGGTGCATCTGGGGGGGGGTGGTGGAAAGGGGGGGTTGGGGATGGGGACCGTTGCGGGTCGTTCCTTTCGGGGGGGCGTTTCCCCTGTTCAGAGCAGACCTGTACCCAGCGTTGAGAGCGATGTGTGCTGGCGATTTAATAGGTCGGCCTGCCCCTTCTCGGACTGTAAATTTCGTCACGTGTGTTCGATCTCGGTGGCCCCCATTCGGCAGCAAAATGCATTAAAAAAGGGGCCATCACTTCGCCTGGGTCCGGTTCCAAATAGTTAGCTCCTTCTCCGATACGGGTTCCTCTCTTACATAGTTTGCTGCATGGTTACCCGAAGAAAAAGGACAAGTTAATTTTGCAGTTAGGTTTTCAGTCCGGTTTCGTGGCTCCGATTCGGGGTTCTGTAGGATGCTCCATGGCTCGCAATTCCCCTAGTGTGCGGAGATGGGCGTCGATTGTGCGGGAGAAGTTGGAGTTGGAATTACGGTTGGGCAGAATGGCAGGCCCTTTCCGTCACCCTCCTTTTCCTGGTTTTGTGGTGTCCCCTTTGGGAATTGTCCTGAAGAAAGAACCGGGGAAGTTTCGATTAATCCACAATTTGTTTTGCCCTGCTGGGTTCTCTGTGAATGATTTCATACCCCACGAGTTTTGTACGGTTCGTTATGCCTCTTTTGATGTGGCGGTAGAGTTAGTCAGGAGGGCTGGGAGGGGTTCCTTGATGGCCAAGGTGGATATTGAATCTGCCTTTCGTTTGTTGCCAGTACACCCGTCTGCTTTCAAGTTTTTGGGTTTCCAATTCGAGGGTGAGTTTTATTTTGACAAGTGTATGCTGATGGGCTGTTCGGTATCTTGCTCTTATTTTGAGAAGTTTAGCACTTTCTTGCACTGGATTGTCACTAGGAGAGTAGGGTCCCCGGAGGTAGTGCATTACCTGGATGATTTTCTGTTTGTCGGCCAGGCGGGGTCCTTGCGCTGTAGAGAGCTTTTGGATGGTTTCGTCGGCTTGGCCAGCGATTTGGGTGTGCCCTTGGCCGAGGGAAAAACCGTCGGCCCGACGACGATTCTCACCTTTTTAGGTGTCGAATTGGATTCTGAGAAAATGGTAGCACGATTGCCGTTAGTGAAGGTGGAGAAATTGCGGGTGCTCGTTGCTAATGCCTTATCCTCTTCTAAGTTGACCTTGAGGGAATTGCAGGCGCTCATTGGATCGCTCAACTTCGCTTGCAAGGTGATTCCTATGGGGAGGGTGTTTAGTCGGCGTTTGGCTGCTTCGACGGCGGGTGTGCTCAAGCCGCATCATCGCATTCGCGTGTCGAGAGTCATGCGGGAGGATCTGCGGATTTGGGGTGTCTTTTTGCGTGACTTCAATGGGTTTTCTGTGTTTCGCGAGACGGAGATCTCCAGTGAGGACTTGCAGTTGTTTACAGACGCGGCCGGCGGCATCGGTTTGGGGATCTACTTTGGTGGGGCTTGGTGTGCTGACAAGTGGCCGCAGGAATGGGTTGACGAGGGGTTATTGAGTAATATGACCTTTTTGGAGCTGTTTCCAATACTGGTAGTGATGGAGTTATGGCCGAGCAGGTTAGCCAACCACAAGGTGTTATGGTGGTGTGACAACGAGGCAGTAGTTGCTGTTATCAATCGGTATTCTCCGCGTTGCAGGCAGGTAGCGTCATTAATACGTTTGGTTGTGCTGGCATGTTTGCGCTTGAATGTGGACCTGAGGGCTCATCACATCCCAGGGCGTACTAATGAAATTGCTGATGTTCTTTCTCGTTTGCAGTTGGGACGATTTCGGTCCTTGGCTCCGGAGGCGGAAGAAGAAGGGCTCATTGTCCCTTGGAGACTGTGGAGCGTTGGCCGGCTGAAATGAAGAGCCTCCTCAAGAATTCGGTGGCAGAGAGGACTTGGGCCGCTTATCAGCGTGGTTGTGAGCGGGTCGTGGAATACCTTTATCAGTCGGGTTGGGGTGGGAGGGAGCTGTCAGAGTATGTACTGGGAGGGTACGTTGGTTGGGCTAAGGGGCGTGGGGTTACTCGATCGGCTGTTAAGATGCATCTTGCGGGGTTTGGATTTTTTGCCAAGGCGGCGGGTTTGGGATTGTCGGGCCGCGGATATTTAGCGCATCAACTGCTACAAGGGTGGGAGCGTTCTTTCCCTGGGACAGGTGACCGCAGGCTGCCGATTACGCATGACTTGTTGAGAAGGTTGTGTCAGGTGCTGCCGGGAGTGGCGGCGTTGCCTTATGAGGCCGCGCTTTTTCGGGCGGTTTTCTGTTTGGCCTTTTTTGGCGCATTCCGGGTGGGAGAACTGGCGGCAGCTTCGGGGAAGGCGGGTTTAGGTAATTGCTTGCTCCTTCGACACGTGTTTAGGGAGCCAGGGGGCTTACGCGTTTTGTTAGCAAAGTCCAAGATGGACCAGAAAGGGAAAGGGTTGTGGGTGGTACTTCAGGGGATTGGGGGGCTCACGTGCCCGGTGGCTGCCATGGAGAGCTATTTGGGTGTGCGCCCCAAGGGTGGCGAGGGGTTGTTTGTGCATAGTGATTCCCGGATGCTGACGCGATTCCAGGTGATGGCTGTCCTGCGCCTGGTGCTGCGCCGGATCGGGGAAGACCCTCGGGATTTCTCTGCACATTCTTTTCGCATTGGGGCAGCGACTAGCGCGGCGGCGTTGGGTTTGTCAGGGGATCAGATTCAGAGTATCGGTAGATGGCGGTCAAAAGCTTTTAAAGGGTATGTCCGTTTATAAGTTTCTTTTATTCTGCTGGGGGGGGGGAAATCTTAATGATGTTTTTTCTGTTGCAGATGGGAGTCAGCGGGCATGGGGCTGTTGGATATTGGGTCATTCTTACGTCTTTTGGGCCGGACAGCGAGCGGCAGTACAGCCGATTGAGCTGAATTTTGGACTGGATCCAGCGGTGCTGGCGGTGTCATGGCTTGGCGAGCGCGGGCTGCGGTGGCCTCAGATGCTCCCTTTTCTTCGTCATCACCAGCGCATCCGGGATTTCCCAACGATTATAATATTGCATTTGGGGGGCAATGTTCTAGCCGATTGGTCTTGTAAGCAGTTGATCAGAGCTGCTAAGAGGGACTTTGCCATACTGTTGCGTATGTTTGTGGGCATAGTCTTGATCTGGTCTGATATTATTCCCAGACTGTCGTGTTGGGGGGAGAGGAGATGGTCCCGGGGTTTGACAAAAATTAATAGGCAAATTGGGAGGTGGGTTTGTGAGAAGGGGGGGTATCAGGTCCAGCATTCTTGGGTTGAGGTGACCTGTTCTGGTCTATATCGGGTGGATGGTGTGCACCTATCTCCGGTAGGAACAGACTTGCTCCTCAATGACTGGCAGGAGATGCTGGAGAGGGTGGTGCAGGATGTAGCACGCTGGTCACAGCTTAGGTAGGTTCGGGGGGGCGGCACAGTTAAGGATTGCTCCCTGTGCCGGTGGCGGGATCCCGGAGGTTTCCGGGGTCCGGAGCCTTAGGCGACTTGGGAAGGGGGCGGGGTGCCCTCGACCCGGACTACCCCTGGAAGACTTTTGCTTGTAATATGGCGAAGTCGGATAGGGGTGGTTGGAACGTTGCCGGTGGTGGGACCGGGGCTGGAGCGGAGGCGGGGTCGCTTTGCTAGTTGCATGGCTGGCGATGCATCGCTCCGCTCTGGGGTTTGTTGCATTCCTGTTTATTGTAAATATGTTGTTTGGGAAATAAAGCTGCGACCAGTTGTTACCACAATAAGGCGGTCTGTGCATTTTGTGGGAAGGGGGAGGAGGAGGAAAAAAGGGGATATGATGTGTTGTAAATTGGGGGGTGGGGGTTGGGGGAGCACTGGGTCCGGCTACCCAGTTAGTCCTGAGGGCGCGGGCAGGGTCCCGGCGCCGGAGCGTAACTGGGTACGCGGCCCGGCGCGGACCCTGCTTGCTACAACATGGAAGGGGAGGGGCAGCGTGGGGGTACGCACGGCACGCCGCGTCACGGCGTGGTGTGCATTTTTTGAAAGGATTGGCTCCGCTCGAGCGTGCTAGAGTGGAGCCAATCAGGAGGGGTCCGGCCATGTGCTACAGCGTGCGCGGGGGCGCGCGGGAGCACATGCGGCCGGACGGGAAGGCAAGCGGCCCACCCGCCCACCCCTTATTGTGGTGGGTAGGGTTGAGTAATTGTATCGGGTTGTTGCAGCTGGGGGGGGAGGGGTGAGCGGCGGGATCCCGGAGGTTTCCGGGGTCCGGAGCCTTAGGCGACTTGGGAAGGGGGCGGGGTGCCCTCGACCCGTACTACCCTTGGAAGACTTTTGCTAGTAATATGGCGAAGTCGGATAGGGGTGGTTGCCGGTGGTGGGACCGGGGCTGGAGCGGAGGCGGGGTCGCTTTGCTAGTTGCATGGCTGGCGATGCATCGTTCCGCTCTGGGGTTTGTTGCATTCCTGTTTATTGTAAATATGTTGTTTGGGAAATAAAGCTGCGACCAGTTGTTACCACAATAAGGCAGTCTGTGCATTTTGTGGGAAGGGGGAGGAGGAGGAAAAAAGGGGATATGATGTGTTGTAAATTGGGGGGTGGGGGTTGGGGGAGCGCTGGGTCCGGCTACCCGGTTACAGCCTTTACTACATCCTCCGGTAACAAATTCCAGAGTTTGATTACACGTTGAGTGAAAAAATATTTTCTTTTATTAGTCTTAAATAGTTTACCCTGTAGCTTCATTGCATGTCCCCTAGTCTTTCTATATTCTTAAAGCGTAAACAATTGATCTACGTTTACCCGTTCCACTCCATTCATTAATTTATAGACCTCTATCATATCTCCCCTCAGCCGTCTCTTTTCCAGGTTGAAGAGCCCTAACCTTTGTAGCCTTTGGTGGCTCTTTTCTGTACCTTTTCTAATAACGCTATATCCTTTTTAAGATACGGCGACCAGAATTGCACACAATATTCAAGGTGCGGTCATACCATGGAACGATGCAGAGGCATTATAATATCCTTTGTTTTATTTTCCATTCCTTTCCTTATGATACCTAGCATTCTATTTGCTTTCTTGGCTGCCGCTGCACACTGGGTGGAGGGTTTTAACATGTTATCCACGATGACTCCTAAATCTTTTTCCTGGGTGGTGGTTCCCAATGTGGAACCTTGCATCGTGTAACCATAGTGTGGGTTGTTCTTTCCTAGGTGCATAACTTTGCACTTGTCCACATTAAATTTCATCTGCCTTTTGGATGCCCAGTCTTCCAATTTATCCAGATCCTCCTGCAGTTTTCCACAGTCCTCTTGGGTTTTAACAACTTTAAACAGTTTTGTGTCATCTGCAAATTTGATAACCTCACTCGTTATTCCCTTTTCCAGGTCATTTATGAATATGTCAAAAATTAGCGGACCCAGTACAGATCCCTGGGGTACTCCACTAGTCACCTTTTTCCATTGGGAAAATTGGCCATTTAGCCCTACCCTCTGCTTTCTATCTTTTAACCAGTTCCTGATCCACAATAGTACACTGCCTCCTATCCCATGACTTTGTAGTTTTGCCAAAAGTCTCTGATGAGGGACCTTGTCAAAGGCTTTCTGAAAGTCCAGATACACTATATCAACTGACTCAACTTTGTCTACCTGTTTATTCACACCTTCAAAAAAACATATCAGATTAGTAAGACAAGATCTTCCTTGTCTAAAGCCATGTTGGCTGTCTCCCATTAGGCCGTGACTATCCACATGCTGTGGAATTTTGTTCTTTATGATAGTTTCTACCATTTTCCCCGGTACTGATGTCAGGCCCACCGGTCTGTAATTTCCTGGATCACCCCTGGAACCCTTTTTAAAAATTGGCGTTACATTAGCGATCTTCCAATCTTCAGGTATTACAGATGATTTTAATGAAAGTTCACAGATTACTAATAGCAGGTCTGCAATCTCATATTTCAGTTCTTTCAACACTCTTGGATGTATACTATCTGGTCCAGGTGATTTGCTACTATTCAGTTTATCAAATAGTTGTAATACATCTTCCCGGTGTAGTGATATTTCTCTCAATTCCTCTGCAGTATCACCTTTAAATACCACTTCGATCTTGGGTAACATCCCTACATCTTCCTCAGTAAAGACTGAAGCAAAGAATTCATTCAGTCTCTCTGCTATAGCCTTGTCTCCTTTTACCGCCCCTTTTACCCCTCTGTCATCTAATGGTCCAATTGACTCTCTCACAGGCCTTTTGCTGCGAATGTACTTGAAAAAGTCTTTGTTTCGTGTTTTTGCTTCTGTAGCAAGTTCCTTCTCAAATTCTCGCTTTGCCTGCCTTATCAATGCTTTGCATTTAACTTGCCAGTGCTTGTGCTGTTTCCAGTTTTCTTCATTTGGCTCTTTTTTCCATTTCCTGAAAGATGCTTTTTTGGCAGCAGCAGCCTCTCTGACCTCACCTTTAAACCATGCTGGCAGTTTTTTGGACTTTCTTCCACTCTTCTTAATGCGTGGAATACAGCTGGTCTGGGCTTCCAGGATAGTATTTTTAAACAACACCCAAGCTTGATGCAAGTCTTTAACCTTTGCAACTGCTCCTTTTAGTTTTTTCTTAACTATATTCCTCATTTTATCATAGTCTCCCTTTCGAAAGTTAAAAGGTAGTACTGTGGATTTCTTTACTATCCCTCCTCCACTAATTAAATCAAACACGATCATGCTATGATCACTATTGCCAAGTGGTCCCAACACCCTTATTTCTTGCACCAGATCTGGTGTTCCACTAAGGACTAGATCCAGTATGGCTTCCCCTCTGGTCAGTTCATAAACCAGCTGCTCCAAGAAGCAGTCATTTATTTCATCTAGAAACTTTATCTCCCTAGCATGTCCTGCCGTGACACTGAGCAAGTCGATACCGGGGTAATTGAAATCGCCCATTATCACTACTCTGCTGTAACTTTTGTTAGCTTCCTTGATCTCTTTAAGCATTTCATCATCCATTTGTTCATTCTGGCCATGCAGTCGATAGTACACCCCCACTGCCATCACCTTCCCCTTCATACATGGAATTTCAATCCATAGAGATTCTACAGCAAATTTTGTTTCCTGCAAAACTTTAATCCTTTCTGACTCAATGCCCTCTCTAACATAGAGCGCAACCCCTCCTCCAATTTGATCAGTTCTATCATTACGATATAGTTTGTATCCAGGTATCACAGTGTCCCACTGGTTGTCCTCCTTCCACCATGTCTCTGAGATTGCAATCATATCTAACCTCTCATTTAGTGCTATATATTCTAACTCTCCCATCTTATTGTTTAGACTTCTAGCATTTGCATACAAGCATTTCAGAGACTGTATTTTATTAATATTAATCTGGCTATTGGTAAGCATGGGTAATTTGGAATCTTTACGCTCTGTTTGCACCATACTCAAGGGCATTTGGGCTACTTTACTCTTTTTTGGAACCTCACTGCTTTCGGTAGTATCCTTCAAGGATACTATCTTCCGAACCATGTGCTCTTGGGCGACTGTCGGCTTTCCCCTATTTTCTAGTTTAAAAGCTTCTCTATCTCCTTTTTAACGGTTAATGGCAGCAGCCTGGTTCCATCCCGGTTAAGGTGAAGCCCATCCCTTCGGAAGAGCCCCTCCTTTCCCCAGAATGTTCCCCAGTTCCTAACAAATCCAAAACCCTCATCCTTGCACCATTATCTCATCCACGCATTGAGACTCCGGAGCTCTGCCTGCCTTTTGGGTCCTGCACATGGAACAGGAAGCATTTCGGAGAATGCTACCCTGGATGTTCTGGATTTCAACTTCCTACCTAAAAGCTTAAATTT
This sequence comes from Ichthyophis bannanicus, assembly GCA_033557465.1. Lineage (NCBI taxonomy): Eukaryota > Metazoa > Chordata > Amphibia > Gymnophiona > Ichthyophiidae > Ichthyophis > Ichthyophis bannanicus. The sequence continues at coordinate 120,546,176 of CM066050.1, read as the reverse complement.
AGCCTCCAGAACTTCCCTACCACATTTTCCTATGTCATTGGTACCGACATGTACCAAGACAGCAGACTCCTCCCCAGCACTATCTAAGATCCTATCTAGGCGGTGTGTGAGGTCCGCTACCTTCGCACCAGGCAGGCATGTTACCAGGCAATCCTCATGTCCACCAGCCACCCAGCTGTCTACATGCCTACTGATCGAATCACCAACTATAACAGCTGTCCTAACCCTCCCCTCATGGGCACATGGCCCTTGAGAAACGTCCTCGGTGCGAGAGGGTTTTGCATTACCTGGAGGACAGGTCCTGGTTACAGGATCACGTCCTGCCACACCAGGGTGATGCTCTCCTGTCACGTAACCTCTCTCCTCCATGGCAACAGGGATGCTGCCAGACTGGAGGTGAGACATCAGGACTATATCCCTGTAGGTCTCGTCCATGTACTTCCCTGTCTTTCTTATGTCTTCCAGGTCTGCTACTCTAGCCTCTAGAGAACGGACTAGTTCTCTGAGATCAAAGAGCTCCTTGCACTTAGTGCATATGTAAGACCTCTCACCAACTGGGAGAAAATCATACATGTGACACTCAGTGCAAAAGACTGGAAAGCCCCCATCTTTCTGCTGGACTGTTGTCTGCATCTTAGTTTAAAGCTTGTGTTTAGGTCTTAAAATTCTGTATTCACTAAGAGTTGGTGTAGGTGCTTATACTAATAAAGGTGTATCTAATACTTCTAATATACCTTGTTCACCTGAAGCTTAATTAATCTCAGGTCTTCAATGTATGACTGATTTGGATAAAGAGCTGCACCTGAGAGCAGCCCCTTTCCTACGATGTGTAAGTACCTATAAAGCAACAATTACCCCAGGGGTGGGTGGGTGTTGGGGAGGGTGGGTGGGAACTAAGACCTATTAAAAGAAGAGGGCTATTACAAGGTACCCTGTCCTGTACCCTCAGCAGGGGGGGGGGGGGGGATGGGGGTAGTCCCTCAGGTAGGTTAGAGCAGGAAAACAAGTTTAAAATACAGCAGGTTCTAGGGACAGAGCAGGGAGAGATATTTAATTCAAAGCAACAGATCACTAGTATGCATACTCAAGCTAAAGTTGAAAAAGAGCAAGCCACTCATGAATGTAGCAAAATATGACCTTGAGAATATACCACCAGAATTTAAAGACTGCCTGCAAAATAAATTTGCTGCTTTAGATACAAATAACAGAGTTCCAGAAGAGTTATAGGATGACATCAAGAAGGATGTGTTGGAAGAAAGTGAGAAATCTCTACAAAAGGTGAAAAAGCAAAAACAAACAAAATGGATGACTGAGCAAACTCTGAAAATTGCCCAGAAATGCAGAGAAGCTAAAGCCAGAGGGGAAAGAGAGGCAATCACAGAACTCAATAGAGATTTCCAATGTGCAGCAAGACAATACAAGGAGAAGCACCACAATGATGCATGCAAGGAAATAGAAGCAGAAACCTTTAGAGGAAGAACAAGATCAGCTTTCCTAAAGCTATGAGAGTTAAAGAAAGATTTCCAACCTCGAATTGGAATATTATAAGATGCTCAAGGATCCATGTTGAATAATGCCGAGAAGATCAAGAAAAGGTGGAAAGAATATACAGAATTATTATATGATAAAGATCAAGTGGAGCAACAGATGTTTCATATGATCAAGAACCATTGGTGATGAAAGAAGAAGTCGAAGCAGCATTGAAAGCCTTATCAAAGAACAAAGCACCAGTCATTGATGGCATTCCAATTTAAGTATTACAGCAATCTGATGCAGCTGTTACCATACTTACAAGGCTCTGCCAGGAAATTTGGAAGACAACATCATGTCCAACTGACTGAAAAAGATATTTGTTTATACCAATTCTAAAGAAAGGTGATCCAACTGACTGTGGAAATTATCACACTATAGTTCTGATTCCACATGCCAGCAAGATTCTACTGCAAGCAGGGTTCAAGAAAGGGCAAGGAACGAGAGACATCATCGCAGATGTGAAATGGATCCTTGAAAAGACTAAAGAATACCAAAAGGACATCTATATGTGTTTTATTGACTACAGCAGGGCTTTTGACTATGTAAACCATGAGAAACTCTGGGCCACATTAACAAGCATGGGTATACCAGAACACCTGATCGTTCTCTTGCACAATCTTTACATTGATCAAGAAGCAACAGTTCGAATGGAACAAGAAGAAACAGAATGGTGTAAAATCAGCAAAGGTGTACGAGAAGGCTGCATACGTTTCCCCTACCTGTTTCATTTATATGCAGAACAAGTCATCAGAGAAGCAGGACTGTATGATGACAACAGAGGTGTGAAGATTGGTAGGAGACTCATCAACTGATAATACCACATTGCTGGCTGAAAGTGAAGATGATCTGAAACACTTGCTTCTCAAGATCAAGGAACATAGTCTTAAAATGGGCCTGCACCTTAATATAAAGAAGACAAAGATCCTGACAACTGGCAAAATCAATAAGTTCATTGTTGATGGAGAACAAATTGAAATAGCGGACAATTTTAACCTACTTGGATCAATTATCATTGAAGAAGGAACAAGCAGTCAAGAAATCAGATGACGCATTGCTCTTGGCAGAATGGCTATGAAGGACCTAGACAAGATTCTCAAGAGCATAGATGTCTCTCTCCATACAAAGATTTGACTTGTTCAAGCCATGGTATTTTCAATAACATCGTAGAGATGTGAAAGTTGGACAGTGAAAAAGATAGACAGGAAGAAAATTAATCCTTTGAATTATGGTGCTGGCAACGAATACTGTATATGTCATGGACTACCCAGAGAACAAACCAATCAGTACTAGAGGAGATCAAACTTAAGCTTTCTTTAGAAGCGCAGATGACAAGGCTTTGATTTTCGTACTTTGGACACATCATGCAAAGAGAGAGATCATTAGAGAAAGACATCATGCTTGGCAAGGGCGAAGGTCAACGCAAAAGTGAAAGGCCAGCAATGAGATGGATGGATACAATAACAGCAACTATGGGTACCAGTCTGTCAACAATGAGCCACCTGACTGAAGACCGAACACAGTTTAGGACAATTAACCAGAGGATTACTATGAGTCGACACCGACTTGACAGCATTTAATAACAGCATCATATTCCCCCCTCTTCCTCCTCTCCACTAGGGTATACATATTTAGGTCTTCAAGCCTCTTCTCATATGTCTTCTGGCGCAGGCTCCAAATCATTTTGGTTGCCTACCTCTGAACCGTTTCAAATTTTTCAATATCTTTTGCAAGATACGTTCTCCAAAACTAAACACAATACTCAAAGTGAGGCCTCACCAATGACTTGTATGGGGGCATTAATGCATCCTGCTTTCTGCTAGTTATTCCTTTGGGGGCAGTTTGTTCAGATGGGTTAATTTGGCGCATACAATGACAGTCATGAACCTCATGCCTAAGTCAGAGTAGAGTATGATCTCAGTCTCTCAAATTGACTGCTAATACTCAGCATAGAACTTGCATCATGCCAATGACGTCCTCCTTCTGGAGTTCAAAAAATGTGACACGCACAGTTATGCAGTTCATAAAATGTGACACATACAGATAGGCAGTTTATCAAAGTGTGCTTGGAAATTCCTTTTAATCAAGCCTATATCGCCCAATATGATGGGAAAAATTTCTGTATCCTTCTACCATATTTTCTTAGTCTCTGTCTGTATTGCCTGGGACTTAAAGATCTTCTGCTCCTGCACTCAATGTATGAAATAATCACTTTGCACTGAAACCTCTATTATCAATGTTGTTCTTGTGTTCCTCTCCTTATGTCTGGCCTTTTTGCATCCAGCTTTTTATCAGACGGAATGGGACTGTTCCAGGTGATCATAACCTCTTAATGTTCCACAATTTTCTTAGAATCCTGATTACAATGCTTTTCCAGTACAGCAATGTTGTAATGTTCATAAAGAGCCGAATTCTGACGTGGACGTCCCGACCCTCTGTGCGCCCGGTGGGAACTGGACGTATAGAGTTAGTCTGGATTCTGAACCCTCAGAGCACGTCTAGCCCCACGGGATCAGAATTACGTCCAGGCCTGTACGTGCAGGCTGGGACCTCAATTCAGTCTGGCCTGCATATACAGGTCTTGCCTGGATAGCTCAGTCAGGACTTTTCAATGGAGCTGTGGCGCCATGGCGTCTGGTTGCTGTGGCATCATGGTTCCATTGAAAAAAACGTGATCCCTGGCCGCCGGCTCAAAATGTGGATTCCCCACAGCCCGACCCCCGATCTGGCCTCCAAAGGCCAGAGTTGGGCTGTGGGGATTTTCCTCTGCCCCCTCCTGCCATTTCTGAGCCCCGGGCCCGCCATCCCCTGCTGACGAGGGGAACTTATTCCACCTCCGAGGTGGAATAAGTTTCCCGTTCAAGTAGCCGGCCCCGGACGTACAGGACCGACATTAGAATTGGCCCTGTACATCTGGGGCCGACGACCGCCCACTGCCCATCCTAACGCCGTCCCTGATCTGCCCCTTTCACGTCCCCGTCTGACTTCCCTGTACAACGCGCGGGGAGGTTAGACGGGATCAGGAGGGGGCACGAATAGCGGGGATGGATGTCCCGTTGGAACGTCCATCCCCGCTATTCGTGCCTCGGAATGACCCCAAAGGTTTCCATTGGATGGGGTGTGCTACCTTATTGTGTCTTTTTGTATAGAGTTTTTCTCCCATCAGAACTTTGCAGCCAGCTACGAGATGAGTAATCATTTCCAGCTCTTCCTTAGAGAATCTGTATATAGGCCAGTATCCTTCTGGCGTTGACCACCAGCTTGTCACATTGTTTTGTGACCATGAGATCTCAGATACTGTCACCTCACGATCCCTCCCCTGGTCCATGCACGCTACCAAGTACCTAAAGAAACATAGACCCCCCCCCCACACACACACACACTACACTTCCCAACATGTCCCACTTCCATCCTCCATGCTTCCAAACGCACCTGTGTCACTAAGCCCCCTTCCAAATCCATACCCACATCCACACACAGCCCTTCAACAAATCTGTGTTCCTTGTCGTCCCTCTAGTCCAGTCCCAGAACCAGTGAGTTTAGAATCTCCTCCAGCAGCTTTGGAGACTGACACCTGTCATCACTTTGATGATCTCAGCCTATATATACAGTAGGACCGCCCCTTCACCTTCAATATGTCAGTCTCCAAGCAGCTGAAGAGGCTTCTGAGCTCTAGGCTCGCTCAGCACAAATAAGCAGAGTAGCTTAGTTCTTTTTGACTTTCTTTGTTAAATTTCTTTGCTTGCCAGAATTGTTTACTGGGGGTTTCCTCTCTGTTTTCAGGTGGTGCTGCGGCTGGATGACAGACCGGCTGGTTAGACCGGTTCTTTTCCTCTCTCCCTCTCTTCTGGCCCCCTCCTCCTCCCCCCCCCCCCACCATTCTCTTCCTTTTTGATTTTTCTTTTCTTTCTTTTCCTTTATTTTTTGGCCTTTTGTGCTCCCCAGCGTGCAAACGAGCCTTTGGGGGGTGGTAGAGCCCAGCACCTCGGCCCTCTGCCTCCCTGCTCCCGAACCCGCAGTTACGGGTGAGGAGCAGGTTGCAGGCACAGCACTTGCGGCGAAACAGCCATTGCCGCGGAAGCTGAAGTCGCGGTCCGGCTGAGCTCCGGCGTGCTGTGAGCCCCCACTGTCCGGTTGCGGCCCAAGGAGGTGAGTCCTGCAGGGGACATCAGGTTTTTTGTAGCGGGGCAGAGTTGGGAGCGCTCCGTGTGTGCAGGCCGCTTGCCCGATTTCGGCGGGAAAATCGGAGTGGTGGCCATTTTCTCAGCCACGGGCTGCTTAGCGGTGTTGCTGCACGGCTCTTTCTCTGTTGGGGGACTTCGGGCTACTTTTTCGAGTTAGGTCACAGTTATTTAAGCAAAATAGGGCTGGTTGGTGGCTAACAGGCTGTGGTGTTAAAAAAAAAAAAAAGAGACAAGCACTGACATTAGTTTTTGTTAGCATCAGGCCTAGATTGGGGGAGTATGTCACCTAAGCCGCGCTGTCTCACGTGTGGAACGCGGCGCAGTGAATTGTTAGAGGCGGGGGTGTGCAAGCCCTGCACGCGTGAAGCAGCCCTCATGGAGAATCCACTTGAAGGCACAAGCAGGGATCATGCGGAGTCCGCTGCTGGCCCCCCGCCTTCCCTAGATAGTTCAGGGGAACAGCTCCCGGGTCCCGCGGAGGGAGAGGGGGTGGTTCCTCCACTATCAGCAAGCCAGCCTAGAGCGGCGGCGGACATTCCGCCTGACTTTTTTGCTCTGATGCAGCAAGTGTTTGCGCTGTTGCAACCAGCTTTAGGGACAGCCCCTCAGAATCCTCGGGGTCAGAAGTGGTCGGCGCCTGCGGAGGGGGGGGGGGGCAGCCGGTTCCGCACAAGCGGTGTAGGGCGGACAGCTTGGAAGAACCTGCCCCTTCTCTTTGGGAGGACTTGGCATCAGCGGACGGTGAACTGCCGGGGTTCTCGGAGGAGGAGGTGCTCGAAGAGCGTGAATTGCCCGATGAGGAACAGCGCAGTAGAGTGGTCAGGGTATTTAGGAAGGAAGAGCTTCCGGCTCTGATTGCGGAGACGCTTAAGGCGTTAAATATGCCTTCGGTGGAGCCGGCTTCGGAAGAGGTTCTGGAAGATCCTTTGTTACAGGCTGTCCGCACCCCCCAGCGCGTCTTTCCCCTGCATAGGGTATTTAGGAAGATGATCCAGGAAGAGTGGGACGTGCCTGAATCGGCCCTAAGGGGGTCTAGGGCGATCGCTAGGTTATACCCTCTTTCGGACCAGGATAAGGATCTCTTTCGCTCTCCGAAGGTGGATGCGGCGGTTTCGGCAGTCACTAAAAAGACAACCATTCCGGTTGAGGGGGGCTGTGGCCTTAAAGGATGTCCAGGACAGGAGATTAGATACCTTATTAAAGCAGGTTTTTGATATTAGTGCTCTATCCATGCAAGCCTCGTAGCGGGAACGTGGGTTGCTAGAGCCTGTCTCCGGTGGTCCCAAGCGTTGCAGGGGGATTGGTTGGGAGCGCAGGACACCGAAATAGCGCGTCTAGAGTCCAGATCCGCTTATCTCGCAGACATTCATTATGACCTTATTCGGGGCCTGGCGAAGGCTATGGCCTCGGTTGTGGCGGCGCAAAGATATTTGTGGTTAAGGAATTGGGCGGCGGATTCTTCTTCCAAAGCCCGCCTCAGTAAACTTCCCTTTAGGGGAAAGCTTTTGTTTGGCGAAGATTTGGAGAAGTTAGTGAAGGATCTTGGGGGATCCAAGGGCGGTCGTTTGCCGGAGGATAAACCTAAGCAAGGGAAGGCGCCCGTGGGTTCCAAAGGTGGTCAAAGGGAGTTTCGTAGGTTTCGGTCCTCTTGGTTTGGCCAGGTGCAGCGGAGCAGGTTTCCCATGCAGGGGCATGGATTTCGGGGGTTTCGAGGGGCAGGTAGGGGTTTTGCTCCCTATCAGTCCTCGGCCGTTAAGAAAGCACAATGAGATGAGGCGGGCTCAGGTGGAGGTGCTGCCCGTCGGCAGTCGGTTACGGGAGTTTTACCCTGCCTGGGTCCAACTTACCACGGATCGATGGGTTCTAGAGGTCATTCGAGAGGGCTATGCTCTCAAACTCCATCGACCCGTCTTAGATTCCTTTGTGCTCTCCCCCTGCAAGTCTCTGCTCAAGATGTGCGCAGTGGCAGAGACGTTGCAAAGGTTGCTACAGCTTGTGACGCTGCAACAATGCCTGAAGCCATGGAAACAGATGGTGACCCGGTGGAAGGTCCGGGTACTGCAGCTAAAAGCAAGATATTCCCTTCTCAGCACAAGATGGACATAGATAATCAGCCAACACAACTCACCTCAGGGGAGGGGAGAAGCAGAGTTGCTGATTGGGCACGCCCTAGCTGGAGGCGGGCTCCCCAGAGCAGAAACAGCTTGTTAAACCGGAAGAAGGAGGAAGGAAGAGAGTTGGAGAGAAGGAGTGAGAAAGGGAAGCAGTTGGAGCTTCAGAAGCAATTGGAGACTCAGAGAAGGAACCAACCGAGGAGCTGGAAGGAAATACTGGAACCAGATGAAGCAGGTGTGTGCTTTAGAGATGAAGTAGCCTTGGATGCCAGAGCCTTTGAATGTGAAGGAGAAACGTTCCCCAGCTGCGATTCCAGGAGAAGGCGTGTAAAGCCAAGAAGCAGGTACCAGGGAGACTCAGTGCACAGCAGAACCTTCTGGGAGAAGGAGAAGGGCGTGGCACTGAGAGACCCAAGGGTAAAACCTAGGCTTTTGGAGCAGAGAGCTGATCAATGGAATGAATGGCAGACGGCTGAAAAACCTCCAGATATTCCTCAGCACAAGGTACAGGGTACTGTTAATACTGATAACAGCTTTTATGAGAAGCCAGACTGTGTGAGTGCATATTTTAAAACCCAGGAAAAGCCCAGGTTTTATGAGAGCAGTTGGCTACAGCCAGAAGCTTGTTCAGTTAAACCCTGTTTGTCTCCTCAAACTGCTGACAAGATTAACAAGCAAGCTAACTATAAGGACATAGCAGAGATATTTGCCAGAGACATTTGCCAGAAAGTTTCAGGAAGCTCTGTTTGATTTGCTGCCCACAAGTGCTTCACCTGCAAATGAACTGATTTACCAAGCACTTGCTGACAGAGACAAGTGGGGGAGGGGTAACAACAGTGCAGTGAATGAGCAGAGTAACCAAGCTGAAGCACTCCTGAGAGACTTTAAAACGTTTCTAGAGGAACGTAATATTCCTGGACCTAGGATAGTTGAACCAGTACAGAGTCCAGAAGCACCAGTACCATTGGCTCATCCCTTACAGATGCAGGATTTGAGTCAGCCAATGGACTGCTCGACGTGCCTTGTAGATAAGTAATGATAGTCAAGCAAAGCTTGTGTGGTCATTCATTATAAAGTGATAAAGTGTACATTGTCAAAGTTCCTTACCTGAAGAGCTTATGAGAAAGATAAGAATAAGCAAATACAGAAGTTGGATACAGTGCATGAACTTTATTGTTTGCATTTGGTTTAACTGTTTTCAAGTACAGCTCACATGACTGGAATGTGAAGCGCTGTGAAAAGGACAGTTTTGAAACACAGTGTGGAAAAGCCTATCTTTTCTTTGTTCTTGTTTTGGCTGTAAAAATACTTTGCCTTTACGCCTGTTCCAATTCCACCACGGAGCGGGAGAAATAAAATCCTTATAAAATAAATATTCTTTATACCTGCCTTGTCACTCAACGACCGCAACTACAATTCAACCTCAAGGCACACCCCTCCTTAAACCCTCAAGGTCAAGGGGCGGGTGCACGGTTATAAGCTCTGGGCGGTAGTTCCCGTTCCCTCGGAACAGTGCTGGTCCGGTTGTTACTCCATTTACTTTGTGGTTCCCAAGAAAGAGGGCTCCTTTCGGCCGATCTTAGACTTAAAGAGGTCTCCGGGTCACGCATTTCCGGATGGAAACTTTGAGGTCAGTGATCGCGGCGGTAAGAGAAGGGGAGTTTCTCACGTCGTTAGACCTCATGGAAGCCTATTTGCATATTCCAATTCGGCCCGAGCATCAGCAGTACCTTCGATTCGCACTTCCCATGGGGCATTACCAGTTTCAGGCGATGCCGTTTGGGCTGGCAACGGCGCCACGGATCTTTACCAAGATAATGGTTGTGGTGGCAGCGGCGCTGCGAAAGGAGGGAGTGTTAGTCCATCCGTATTTGGATGATTGGTTGATTCGAGCGAAGTCGAAAGAGGACAGTGTTCAGGCCACGGCCAAGGTGGTGCAAACGTTGGAAAGCCTGGGCTGGGTGGTCAATCGAGCGAAGAGCAATCTGGTTCCCTCTCAGTCTCTGGAGTACTTGGGAGCGCGTTTCGAGATGGGTTTGGGCAGGGTGTTTTTGCCGGACCGTTGGGCGCGCGCGTTGAGAGGTCTTGTGAGAAGATTCCTAGCGAGACAGGCACCGTCAGCGTGGCAGTACCTTCAGCTGCTCGGGACGATGGCGGCTGCGATAGAGGTGGTACCTTGGGCGCGGGCTCATATGCGGCTGCTGCAGAGATCTCTTCTTCGGCGCTGGTCCCATCAATCGGATCCTTTATCCCGCCGTCTAGTGTGTTCGGCGGAGGTGCGCCCGGGAGCTCCAGTGGTGGTTACGGAAGCTGTTGTTGGACTCCGGGGTCCCGCTAGAAACTCCTTCTTGGAGATTGTTGACGACGGATGCCAGCCTGCTAGGCTGGGGTGCGCATAGCGAGGGTCGGTTCGCACAAGGGCAATGGTCTCCATCGGAGCGGAGTTACTCCATAAACAGATTAGAGTTGAGGGTGGTGTTTCTGGCTTTCCTACAGTTTCAAGACGGCTTGCAATGGACGGCGGTAAGGGTGCTGTCCGACAACGCAGCGGCGGTGGCCTATATCAATCGCCAGGAAGGCACAGGCAGCGCGGCTCTTGAGGAAGAGGTGAGTCAGCTGCTGAGTTGGGCAGAGAGGCATCTGCTAGGATTGTCTGCGCAACACGTGGCCGGGGTACACAATGTCGAGGCCGATTTTCTCAGTCGTCGCAGAGTAGATCCGGGGGAGTGGATGCTCCATCCGGAGATGTTTTCCCTGCTTGTCCGGCGTTGGGGTCGTCCGATCATGGATCTCATGGCAACGTTCGACTCGGCGCAGGTGGACAGGTTTTACAGCTGGAGGAGAAAACGGATGGCGGAAGGGCTGGATGCCCTAGCACAGGGCTGGCCCCAGGGGGGTCTGCTTTATGTGTTCCCCCAGTGGGCTCTGATAGGTCGAGTGGTGCAGCGCATAGAGTGGCATCTGGGCCGAGTGATTTTGATTGTGCCCGACTGGCCCAGAGGACCATGGTATGCCGATCTGATTCGTCTGTTGGTGGCGGACCCCTGGAAACTGCCTCTACGACCGGATCTCTTGCGTCAGGGGCCGTTACGGATGCCGGACGTGGCTCGATTCTCGCTTACGGCATGGCTCTTGAGTGGGCGAGGCTAAGAGCTCGCGGATATTCCCCGGCGGTCATTTCGACCTTGTTGAAGGCGCGGAGGCGTTCTTCGTCACTGGCTTATGTTAGGGTCTGGCGTATCTTTGAAGGCTGGTGCGAAGTGCGGCACTTGCGGCCTTTGCGGACGTCGGTGCCCCAGATTCTTTCCTTCTTGCAGGATGGGGTTGAGAAAGGTTTGGCGGCAAGTTCCTTGCGGGTTCAGTTAGCAGCAATTTCTTGCTTTTGGGGTAAGGTTCAGGGCCAGGTGTTGGGGTCGCATGGTGACATCCGCCGGTTTTTGTGGGCGGTTTTGCTTATGCGGTCTCCTCGTAGATGTTCGGTTCTGACATGGGATCTGAACTTGGTGTTGGAGTTGCTGCTGCGGCAGTCTTTTGAGCCGTTGGGGAAAGCCTCTGTAAAGGATCTGACCTTAAAGACGGTGTTTCTGGTAGCTATATGTTCGGCTTGACGCATTTCGGAGCTTTAGGCCCTCTCTTTCAAGGAACTTTATCTATCCTTTTATTAGCACAAGGTGGTGCTGCGTACGGTTCCGTCGTTTTTGCCTAAGGTGGTTTCGGTGTTTCATGTGAACCAGGTGGTGTCGCTTCCGGTGTTTGAGGGCAGTTCGGAGATTAAGTCGGATCGTCGTTTACGGCTTTTGGATGTCCGTCGGAAGCTGCGGTATTACTTTCATGGTACGGAATCCTTCCGTAAATCGGACAGGTTATTTATCTCCTTCGGAGGTCCACGAAAGGGAGAGGTGGCGGCTAAGTCATCTATTTCCAGGTGGTTGAAAGAAGCAATTGCAGGGGCCTATCTGTTAAAGGGTAGATTGGTGCCGGCTGGGCTCAGGGCTCATTCGACTAGAGCGCAGGCTACTTCCTAGGCGGAGTTCGGTTTGGTGCCGGTGGTGGACTTTTGTAGAGCGGCGACGTGGTCGTCGTTGCATTCGTTCACTAAACATTATAGGCTCGATGTTCAGGCAGCGGGTGATGGCCGTTTTGGGGCGGCAGTGCTTCAGGCTGGTTTGGCTGGTCCCTCCCGTTAGGTAACTTACTGCTCTGATACATCCTCACTGGTTCTGGGACTGGACTAGAGGGATGACAAGGAAGACGAAATTAGACTTACCTGCTAATTTTTGTTCCTTAAGGAACTCTAGTCCAGTCCCGGAGCCCGCCTGAGATTATTTAGGGTTAGGGGCCCAGTCTGCACTGCCTTCTAAGCTTCCTTCTGCTGTTTCTTCTGTATGGTCCTGGCTGGCTGAGATTATTTAGGGTTGGGGGTCCAGTCTGCACTGCCTTCTAAGCTTCCTTCTGCTGTTTCTTCTGTATGGTCCTGGCTGGCTGAGATTATTTAGGGTTGGGGGTCCAGTCTGCACTGCCTTCTAAGCTTCCTTCTGCTGTTTCTTCTGTATGGTCCTGGCTGGCTGAGATTATTTAGGGTTGGGGGTCCAGTCTGCACTGCCTTCTAAGCTTCCTTCTGCTGTTTCTTCTGTATGGTCCTGGCCGGCTGAGTTCCGGTTGCAGCGCTGCTTCATCCCTGGTTCTTGGAGAACAAGAAGGTAAATGTAGAAAAAAAACCCAAAACAAAACCAGGAAGTGGCAACAAAAAGGGCAGAACTGGGAAGATGGTATGGAGTTTCTGTTCTGGGTTATATATATCTTACCGTGTTTAACTACTTATTTGTTGCTCTGCTGAGTTTGCTTTGTCAATAGGTACTGAAGGTGAAGGGGCGGTCCTACTGTATATATAGGCTGAGATCATCAAAGTGATGACAGGTGTCAGTCTCCAAAGCTGCTGGAGGAGATTCTAAACTCACTGGTTCCGGGACTGGACTAGAGTTCCTTAAGGAACAACAATTAGCAGGTAAGTCTAATTTCGTCCTTGAAAGCATTCTTAAAAGCATGCCTCTGCATCCCTTCACAACTTGTCTGGGGGATCTGTACTGATTGTGAGGCTTGAAGCCTGCGACTAGTAATATTCTTGTCAAAATTTCTGCAACAAATAAAAAAATTACAAATGCTCATAGCTATCATATTAGTATCACAATAACCACATGAGATGGAAAACATGTCCTCTTGGCACTTCCCGGCTTCTTCATTTAGTTATTACCTTGCAAACATTTCAACCGTACTATAGTTTGCTCACCTTTCATGAGCATTTAAGTGCTGTCACCATGATTTCTTTAACAAGAGCAGTATGAAAGTCCATGCAATGACTTTAAGCTGTTAATAGGGGAGGTCACAAAAGGTTTTCAGTGAGATTAATATATCTGAATTAAGGGGACAAAGTCAGTCAATATAGAAAGTTAAATAAATAACTAGTGATAGGTAAAATTGTAATGAATTGTAAGTGAAGTATTATGCATAACAGCATGTTTCAAACATTTTGGTGATAGATCCTATTTGTAATTTAGTGACTGTATAAAGCACAGCAAGGTGAGCCAGTGTGAAATGAATAGCGAGCATGGTACAGAGTAAGGAAACCTGCTATTTGCTTTGTTTAGCAAACAATTTCAATTCTAGATTTCATGGGGCCGCACAGAATTCATAATTTATTAACTTGGTCCTCATGAGGTGAACTTGCTCATTTATTTATCTGTTCTTGTTTTTTTACTTCCAAGAACCCTTTCCAAAATGCTGAGTTGCACAGCATGCAATGTTAAAAGAAAACGCAACCTCCCCCTTATAAAAACCTCTGTTGCTTACAAATAGCCCAAGGGCTTGACTAGCTGTCATGGAAAATCTGTGGATTCTGGTTTTTCTACTTCTACTTATTAGGCAGAAATATTGTCAATTTATTTATTTAGAACATTTTCTAGGCTGCCATTCCAACCAAGCTTGGTAAGAACAAAGAACAGTATTAATTGAGACAAACATTAAATAAACTAAAATAAATAAAAGGAAACAAATTAAAAAGTAAAAAAAAAGGAATAAAAGGAATGGGACTAAAATTATCAAGTCGAAAAGTATACAATAGCAGTCTCCCCCATTTTCAGAATCAGGCATTTGCGGGGTTCATATGTGTGTCTCACAGAAAGCATCATGAGCTGCTTGTGTATGTGTGTGTGTGTGTGTGTCGAGGGGTATGTGTGGGTTCTGTCATGGGGAGTGTCAGGGACTATGTGTGTGTGTGTATGTTATATGCTGCATGTGGGTGTGTAATGGAGAGTGTCAAGAGCTGCATGTGTGTGTTTATGTCAAGGGGTGCATGTATGTGTCATGGGCAAGTATCAGGGGTGTCTACGTCTGTGTATGTGTGTCATGAGGAGTTTTAGGGGCTGTCATGTGGATTCTGTGTGTGTGTGTGTGAGTGATAGGGAATGTTGGGGACTGTGTGTTTGTGTCTTATGTGGAGTGTTGGGCTATGTGCATGTGTCTGTATGTGTGTGTGTGTGTGTGTGTGTGAGTGTTATGGGGAGTGTCGGGGGCTGCATGTGTCTCTTTCATGACCTGTTCCCAGGCTTCCTCTAGTCTCTGTCTCTCATACTCCCTCCCACCAGCCTTTCCCCATTCTCTCGCTTTCTCTCATGACCCCAACCCCCAGACTTCACCCAGTGTATCTCTTGTTCTTGCTCATAAAACCCTCCAGGCCTTCATCAAGTCTCTCTCTCTCATACTATCCCTTCATCCAGTACCTCTTTCACTCACCCATTCTCGTCTCTCTCTGCAGCTCTTCAAAAACACACTAGTTCACACTTCCCCCATTGTGATTAGCTCTCTGCATGTTGTGCAGTACAGAAAGTTGGCTGATCTTCCAAAGAATAAAAATGTTATATTTTATATCTCACTGAGCTTTACACATAGATCAGCCTTCACATCTGGCTAACTGGCTAATACTATATACAAGAATTCACTCCTTAAGATCTGCACAGGCTTTACATCTTACAGTTATGGTTTATAGTTTATTCAGTCTTGATAGACCGCACGTTGCAAAGTGTACATTGTGGTTTACAATAAAATTAAAAAAAAATAATAATAATAATACATCACAAACAGAAACAGAAGAGGAACTCCATAATAGCACAGGAAAGAGAAGAATAGACTCTACCCAACAAAATATTTTTTGCTGTTCTAGCACCTTCCTTTTTAAAAAATGTATCCCTGCCCAGAACATTCATCTTCAAACCACAAAATAACAATTTAAGACAAACATGAAAAACTTTGCTAATTATTTACTGTTCTTTTGGTGCTTTTCACTAAGGCATAGTGCCTAATGTTGCAGGTTCAGTGGCAGAGAAATTGTTTGTCTGTATGCATGTTTCTTAGTGCATGCATATGCTTGCACAAACATGCGTATACAAATAGGGCCGGCACTACCATCAAGCAAACTAAGTGGTTGCCTAGAGTGCCCATCTTTGGGGCGCCTATTGCTGCCGCTGTTGCTCCTCTCGGGATCTGCAGCACCGGAAATGCCTGCAAAGAGCCCCATGGTGCTTACCTTACAACTTCGGTGCTGCAGGGCTAGTTGCTTCTGCCCTCTTGGACCACCCGATGCTGACTTCCTGTTTGAAAACAGGAAGTTGGCACTGGGCATCAGAAGTGTGGAAGCAAACAACGTAATGGCACCAAAGTTGTAAGGTAAGCACTGTGGGATTGTTTGCAGGCATTGCTGCCACTGCAGGTCCTGAGAGGGGCGGCAGCAGCAGCAGCAGCGGAGGTGGTAATGGCTGCTGCGGGGAGGGTGGGGACACCAGAGTTGACGTTCACCTAGGGCACTTCATTTCTTTGCTCCGGACCTGTCTATGACATGGTTCACGCTTACCCCACCGCGATCTGCTCTTTGAATGGTGGAGCCACATGATGCAGGAAGTTCAACCTGATCTCACAGTTTGAAAGAGGAGAAACATGAGCATATTTACATGAATCATATAGAAGTTTAATTGCAGTATTCTGAACAATCTGAAGATGATGAAGTTGATACTCAGCTAGATCATTATGTAAGGTATTAACAAGAATCTAATTTGGATATCACCAGTGATTGTAACAGAATGGTGAGATCAGATGTAGACAAATAATGAAAAATCAGATTGCAGCACATTAGGAGATATTAATAAACAATCTGTGAGATGTGAGGCGATTCAAGGATAAAACCTCTGTAGTATAAAATATTTGTATGTCAGCTGTTTAGACATAAGGACCACCATCGAGGGATTGAAACAACAGAAACAGATATAAAAGAGAACTGGCACCTGAAGTGATTCTTGGGGTATTCCAGTCCGACTGGAGTGTACTGATTCACCAGAGTCCAGAGCACGTCTAATTTCATTTAACATTACCAATAGAAATTTCAGTGCTATAAGCAGCACAGAAACCAGATTAGTAGGGGTGTAATGCAGATGGTTAAAGGAGGCAAGAAATGGATTGGAAATTTGATTGCAAAGCAGGATCTAGCTGATATTTTTTCAGAGAACGGTAAATGATTGATTGCTTCCAGGAAAGACTCACAGAATTGGAAGAAAAACTGGACTGGAGAAAAGATACCATAAAAGGGAGTAAACCAGAAGGAATTTGCTTGATGTAAAAAGCAAGTGTGGGATCTAAACAGGAAAATGTGGCCTAACCTTGGAGAGGGCCTTACTGACAGAGAAAAAGGAGACTGGATGAAAGCATGCCCAAGAAGTCTTACTAACAGGACTAGAAATTGCATCTGCATGGGATTGGGAGACCCAAATAACATAGTATATGATGGCAGATAAAGACCATCATGGTCAATCTAGTCTGCCCAGCAAGGTGGCAAGAGTAGGTGCACCTGCCGCTCCATGTAGGTCACCCCTATTTATTGAGATAGTTGAGACAATTAAGGTTATTTTGATGTTATCCTGTTGCTATAAAGGGATCCACTGTGTCTGTCCCATGCCATTGTGAATTCTGTCACTGTATTTGCCCCCACCACTTAGATCAGGAGGACATTCCAAGCATCCACCACCCTTTCAGTGAAAAAAGTATTTCCTGACGTTGCCTTTCAGTTTACTCCCTTGAAGCTTCATGTTTATTTATTTTATTTTTATTTAGACAGTTTTGTATACCGCCTTATCCTTCAATCAAAGCGGTCACAACACAATATATGTTATATATACTAGTTTTGCAGCTTTCCTATCTTTGAAAAAGGTTTGTTTGTTCATTAATACTTTTTAAGTATTTACAGGTCTGTATTATATCTCCCCTGTCCCTCCTCTCCTCTCCTCTAGAGTATATATATTTAGGTCTTCAAGTCTCTTCTCATATGTCTTCTGGTACAGGCACCAAATCATTTTGGTCACCTTCCTCTGAACCATTTCCAGTCTTTTTAGATCCTTTGCGAGATATGGTCTCCAAAACTGAACACAATATTCCAAATGAGGCCTCACCGATGACTTGTACAGTGGCATTAGTACCTCCTCCTTTCTGCTAGTAATTCCTCTCTATTTGCAACCTAGCATCCTTCTAGCTTTGGCCACTGCTTTGTCAAGCTGTTTCGCCACCTTGAGGTCCTCAGAAACAATCACTCCGAGGTCCTTCTCCTGGTCTGCGCACACCGACCTCTCGCCCCCTATTGCATACAATTTCCTTGGATTTTTGCATCCCAAGCACACGACACTGCACTTCTTTACATTAAATCTTAACTGTCAAGCATTAGACCATTCTTCCAGCTTTTGTAGATCTTTCCTCATGTTATCCACTCCCTCAGGGGCGTCCACTCTGTTGATAATTTTTGTGTCATCTGCAGAAAGACAGACTTTTCCATTCAGTCCTTCAGCAATATCACTCACAAATACATTGAATAGTATTGGTCCCAAGACAGATACCTGGGGCATGCCTCTATTCACCTTCCTTTCATCCGAGTGAGTTCCGTTAACCATCACCTTCTGTCATCTGTCGGTCAACCAATTTGTGATCCAGTTCACCACCTTGGGACCCATTCCCAGGCTGTTCAGTTTATTGATAAGCCTCCTATGAGGAACAGTATCAAAGGCTTTGCTCAAATCAAGGTAGATCACATCCATCACATGCCCTTGATCTAGTTCTCTGGTCACCCACTCAAAGAACTCAATCAGATTTGTTTGGCATGTTCATCCTTTGGCAAAACCATGTTGCCTTGGACCATGCAACCTATTGGTTTCGAGAAAACCCACTATTCTCTCTTTCAGGAGTGCGTCCATTACTTTTTCCGCCACCAAGGTAAGGCTTACTGGCTTGTAGTTTGTCACTTCTTCCCTATTACCACTTTTGTGAAGAGGTACCACATCAGCCCTTCTCCAGTCCTGTGGAACTTCTCCTGTCTCCAAGGATCTATTAAAACCATCCTTAAACGGTCCTGCAAGAACCTCTCAGAGCTCTTTCAGTATCCTGGGGTGTATCCCATCTGGTCCCAAAGACCTGTCCACTTTCAGTTTTGCAAGCTGTTCAAACACGTCATCTTCTGTGAATGGTGTGGTATCTACACCATTCCCATTTGTATATTTGTCAATAACAGGTGGTCCTTCACCAGAATTTTCTTTAGTAAAAATAGAACAGAAGTTTTTGTTTAGCATTTTTGCTTTTTCATTGTCACTTTTCAGATTCTTAAAAGAGGAATCAGCATCATGGAGATGTCAGAAAAGAACAAAGTAACAGTATTATCATTCAGTGAATGCTTCAAAGTTCTTTGCAGCTTGATGGTTTTATCAATGAGAAAAGAAGCAAAAGTATCTGGTTTAGGGAGCATATTGTTCAAAGAAAGAGAAACAAAAGGTGCTCATCCAGCATGCTTTAGGACCATTTTTGGCTTTGATGATTTTTGGCCTGTAAAAGGTCTTTCCTGTAACTGGCCAAAATTCTTTATGTACCATAAGAGTAGGCAGTAGTGTATTTTCTCCACTGCCTATCAGTGTGACAAAATTGCTGCCTTAAAAACCAGATTCCTGAATAGAACCAAGGATTATAATTTCTTAGTAGCAGAATTTTAGATGGATCTAGTTTAACTGGATAAGTATTTGTCAATTCAATGGAAGAGCAGAGAAGTTAGAGGGGAAATCAGAGACAACCTCTTTGAGTAGAACAGTGGTTCCCATCCCAGTCCTTGGGTACCCCCAGGCTAGTCAGGTTTTCAGGATATCCACAATGAATATGCATGAGATAGATCTTCATGCACGGATTCCATTGTATGCAGAACTATCTCATGCATATTCACTGTGGATACCCTGAAAACCTGACTATCCTGGGGGTAGCCGAGGGCTGTGTTAAGAAACACTGGAGTAGAGGGAAGTCTAGAGAGGATAAACTATGAGAGAATCTGGATATTTGAAATTCATGAGTCTTCTTGAGTAACATGGGAAGATGAAAAGAAATCAATATGTCATCAGTCCTGGGAAACTCCAAGGAATAAGAACATAAGATTTGTCATATCATCAAACCCAGTATTCTGTTTCCAACAGTGGCTAATCCAAGATCCTGAAAGGTAGACATAACTCATCCCAGGAATAAGCATTGGATTTCCCCCACTTTAATAATGGCTTATGGACCTTTCCTCCAGGAACTTGTGCAAAACATTTTTTTAACCCAGCTATGCTAACAGCTTAAACTACATCTTCTTTCAACGAATTCCAAAGTTAATCACTTGTTAAGTGAAAATTCTTTTCTCCAATTAGTCTTAAATGTACTACTTTGTAGCTTCATTGTGTGTGTCACTGTCTCCTAGTCTTTGTACTTTCTGAAGGAGTAAACAACTGATTCATGTTTACTCATTCTACTGCACTTATTATTTTATAGACCTCAATCATCAGGGCTGGTGCTACCATTAGGTGAACTAAGTGGTCGCCTAGAGCACCAAACTTTAAAGGGCAGCCTACTCTGACCATTGCTGCTGTTGCCACCCCTCTCTGGGACCTGCAGTAATAGCAATGACAATAAAACAGCAGCACAGCATTTAACCAGAGCCTCTGACACTGTGTGCTGTTGATACAGTGCTGTGAGCAGCCAGTTCCACCCCCCGATGCAAACGGGAAGTGTGCATCAGAGGGGTGGAACCGGCTGATCAGAGCACCGTGCCAACAGCACGCAGGATCAGAGGCTCTGGTTAAGCGCTGTGTTCCTGTTTTATTGTCATTGCTACTACTGCAGGTCCCAGAGAGGAACAGCACTTGGGGGGTGGGGGGAGGAATGAAGATTCACCTAAGGTGCCTCATATCCTTGCACTGGTCTTGTCTAGCCTTTGTTTTATTCTCTATTCCTTTCCTAACGATTCCTGACATTGCTTTTTAGCAACCACTGCTGTACACTGAACAAAAGATTTCAATGTATTGTCTACGATCCCACCTAGATCCTTTTTCTGGGTGGTGACTCCTAATGTGAAACCTAGAATTGACTATAGTCTGAGTTATTTTTCCCAATATGCATTACTTTACACTTATCCATGTTAAAGTTCATCTGCCATTTGGATACCCAATCTCCCAATTTCTCAATGCCCTCGTAATTTTTCTCACTTGTCTTGTAATGTAAAATCTTTGAATAATTTTGTGTCATCTCATGTGTCAGATGTATAGGGAATTAGACCCATGACCTTAGCGATCAGAGATTACAGCTGTATGACTGGAGAGACAGAGGCTACAAAGATTGAGCTCAAGCCCTGGAAATAAAACCATGTGTGACAAAAGGGGAAGCCTGCTTGACCTCCTCTCCTTCCCATGACTGAAGTGGTATTTAAAGGTGCGGAAGAATTGAAGGAAATATCGATACATCGGGAAGATGTATTACAACTATTAGATAAACTGAAGAGTAGCAAATCACCTGGGCCGGATAGTATACATCCAAGGGTGTTGAAAGAACTGAAATATGAGATTGCAGACCTGCTATTAGTAATCTGTGAACTATCATTAAAATCATCTCTAATACCTGAAGACTGGAGGATCGCCAATGTAACACCAATTTCTAAAAAGGGTTCCAGGGGTGATCCGGGAAACTACGGACCGGTGAGCCTCACGTCAGTACCGGGAAAAATGGTAGAAACCATCATAAAGAATAAAATTACTCAGCATGTAGATAGTCATGGCCTAATGGGAGACAGCCAACATGGCTTTAGACAAGGAAGATCTTGTCTTACCAATCTGTTATGTTTTTTTGAACGTGTGAATAAACAGGTGGACAAAGGTGAGTCGGTTGATATAGTGTATCTGGACTTTCAGAAAGCCTTTGACAAGGTCCCTCATCAGAGACTTTTGGCAAAACTAGAGTCATGGGATAGGAGGCAGTGTACTACTGTGGATCAAGAACTGGTTAAAAGATAGAAAGCAGAGGGTTGGGCTAAATGGCCAATTTTCCCAATGGAGAAAGGTGAATAGTGGTGTACCCCAGGGATCTGTGCTGGGTCCGCTGCTTTTTGACATATTCATAAATGACCTGGAAAGTGGAATAATGAATGAGGTTATCAAATTTGCAGATGACACAAAACTATTTAAAGTTGTTAAAACCCAAGAGGATTGTGAAAAATTGCAAGAGAATCTTGATAAATTAGAAGACTGGGCATCAAAATTGCAGATGAAATTTAATGTGGACAAGTGCAAAGTTATGCACCTAGGGAAGAACAACCCAAACTATGGTTACACAATGCAAGGTTCCACATTAGGAACCACCACCCAGGAAAACGATTTAGGCGTCATTGTGGATAACATGTTAAAACCGTCAGCCCAGTGTGCAGCGGTGGCCAAGAGAATAAATAGAATGCTAGGTATCATAAGGAAAGGAATGGAAAATAAAACAAAAGATATTATAATGCCTCTATATCGTTCCATGGTGAGACCGCACCTTGAATATTGTGTGCAATTCTGGTCGCCGTATCTTAAAAAGGATATAACGTTATTAGAAAAGGTTCAGAGAAGAGCCACCAAAATGCTAAAGGGGATGGAAGGATACTCCTATGAAGAAAGGATAAAAAGGTTAGGGCTCTTTAACCTGGAAAAGAGACGGCTGAGGGGAGATATGATATAAGTCTATAAATTAATGAATGGAGTGGAACGGGTAAACGTAGATCGATTGTTTACATTATCAGAATATAGAAAGACTAGGGGACATGCAATGAAGCTACAGGGTAAACTATTTAAGACTAATAAAAGAAAATATTTTTTCACTCAATGTGTAATCAAACTCTGGAATTTGTTACCGGAGGATGTAGTAAAGGCTGTTAGTGTAGCTGGGTTTAAAAAAGGTTTGGATAAGTTCCTGGAGGAAAGGTCCATAAACCATTATTAAGAAGGGACCCAGGATATCAATGCTTGACCCAGTACAAGCATTGCGGAACCTGTGTCTTTTGGGGAAACTGCTAGGTACGTATGACCTAGATTGGCCACTGTTGGAAACAGGATACTGGGCTTGATGGACCTTGGTCTAACCCAGTATGGCATATCTTATGTTCTTATAAAGGAGCCCTTTGGACCAGCAAGAGTTGTGACGTATGAGCCACCATGTATAAGGAAGTCTAGCCAGACACACCCTTGATGGTTCAACAATTCTTGTTGGACCTGTCATTCGTTTACTGCCACCCAGCTCCTCTTTACTACTGAGTAGTGAAAGTTCTCTTCTACCTCACCCTTGCCATGTTCTCCAGCTTTTGAGCCACATCTAGTTCCTGGTCAGCTTCTGGTCCACTTCGAGTTCTACTCCTATCCTGCCATTGCTGATGCTACTGGTTCCTGATTATGCATGGTTCCTGCGCTGCTCCATCCTGCCTTGGGCCTAGCCTCTTCACCCATACTCTTGCTCAGGTCAGGCCTCTGACATCTTGTCACATCCTTACTACTGCTATTATTAATCACTTATATAATAAGACGGTCCCTGCTTATCAGAGCTTACAATCTAATGAAAACAGACCATACAAAAAATAAGAGTAAGGTACGATAGGGAAGGGTAAGGAGACAGAAGGAGAACAAAGTATTAAGATCCAAAAGTGGTCTGAAAGAGGTGAGCCTTTAGCATGGATTTGAAAAGGGGGAGAGATGAAACCTGACTTAAAGATACAGGTGGTTTGTTCCAGGCATAAGGAGCAGCAAGGTGAAAGGATTGAAGTCTGGAGTTGGCTGTTGAAGAGAAGGGCAAAGAGAGAAGAAAGCCAGAGGAGGAGCGGAGTTCTCAAGGAGGATTGTACGGAGAAAGGAGGGAGGAAAGATAGTGAGGAGCAGCAGAATAAATGCAATTATAGGTCAGGAGAAGTTTGTATTGGATACGGAAACGGAAAGGAAGCCAATGAGGTGATTTGAGAAGAGAGGTATATGAGTATAATGGGACTGTTGGAAGATTAGCCACACAGCAGAGTTTTGAACAGACTGAAGGGGAGAAAGATGACTCAGAGGGAGACCAGCAAGGAGGAGGCTGCAGTAATCTAAGTGAGAGGTGATTAAGGAGTTGATAAGTGTTTTAGTAGTGTGTTCAGAAAGGAAAGGGCAAATTTTGTTAATGTTATAAAGAAAGAAATGATAGGTTTTAGCTATCTGTTATGGAGAAGGAGAGGGAGAAGTCGAAGATGACAGGCTGAGGAAACAGGAAGCAGAAGAGATAGAGAAAGGAGGAAGGGGGATGAGGGTTTGGGGGAAAAACCAAAATGTTCAGTTTTGACCATGTTCAATTTCAAATGGCAGTGACATCCAGGCAGCAATGTCAGATAGGCAGGCAAATATACAGTCTTGGAATGTAGGAGAAATATCAGGTATAGATAGATTTGAGAATCATCAGGATAAAAATGATATTGGAAACTATGGAAGGAGATGAGAGCACCAAGGGAATGGGTATAGAGAGAGAAAAGGAGAGGGTCTAGAACAGACCCTTGGGTTACACCATCTGAGAGAGGGACAGCAGTAGAGGAAGAACCAACAGAACAGATACTGAAAGAGCGCTGGGAGAGATAAGAAGAGAATCAGGACAGGATAGAGCCCCTGAAACCAGGTAAGGACAATGTATCAAGGAGAATGTGGTGATCAACAGTGTCAAAAGCAGCAGAAAGGTCAAGAAGAAAGAGGATTGAGAAAAGGCCTTTGAATTTGGGCAGGAACAAGTCGCTGGAGACTTTGGCAAGGGCCATTTCAGCTCTGACTCTATATGATAAAAGATACTGTGAATGGAGCAGTTCCTCATCAGGCTACTCATGCATGTACCAAGTGCTTTGAAATCCCAGCGATATGTCCTATGCTGGGTATCTCAGAGCTTCATCTTGCAAAAGTAGCAAAGAGCTCTTAGCACTCTGTGCTGATATAGCAGGTTCATATTGGGACATGCATGCATACCTCCATCTTTTCTGCAGTAGAGTTCCAGTTTACTCTAACGATTAAGAGCACATTTGTGTTGGCACTGATGCACATATATGCACTCTGCCATTTGGTAAAAGATAAACACCGTCCTATAGAGAGAGAAAAGAGAGAGAGAGAGAAAGATTCTGTTGGGTCAGTTTTAAAGGTGGTGGTGACAGCATTGGCTGCTCAGCATTGCCACTATATATATATATATATATATATACAGGGTGGCCCAAAAAAGTGAGAACATCTTGTAGCATATAAGTTATTTAAAAATTCAAAAAGACAGATGTAAACGATTGACAAATTAAGAAAACAAAGATGGTGACCGTAAATTGTCGAAATAAAGACGTTATATAGCTAAAAAAGGTAAATAAGTAAACTATTAAAGCTTTTAATTTACGAGATGTTCTCACTTTTTTTGGGAAACACAAGGAGAGCAAACAAAAGCCCTCACAGCAGAAATCCAGAAAAAGCACAAGAAGCGAGGGTATAGAAGGTCACTGGTTTATTGAAAGTAAAGCCCCAATGCGTTTCGGCAGGAATGCCTTCTTCAGGGGGCACACATCTTAAAAATAAAACATATAATATAAAACAAGCAATAAAAATCAAAAGTATAATATTGATATTAAAAAAATGATAAATAATGACATAATAAAACCATAAAAGCACATAGAAAAAAAAATATATGTTTGGATAGAACAATAATTTACGCGAGTATTCCCTATTTCATATTGGGAATATACATGTATGCCCAAAATAGTGTATACCAGGATTTACACCTGCTCTCTGGCACATGTAAGTTTTCAAAAATACTCATTTCAGCCAGCTCTTTACAGGAGGAATTAAGGGAATCATTCTCCTCTTTCCTCCTTAGTTTTTTTCACTCCAAATAAAAATTAGGTTAAAAAGTGACTCCTAGCTAATTAGTACCTAGTGTTGAAAACGGGCACTCACATGTGGAAGTCGGTATTTCACAATTTCCATGCTTAAGTGACAGCATGTACGACACATGTGAGGCGCCAAATTGCTACCATTGATTTCTCCAATATGTAGGTTCATAAAATGGCTCCCCCAGCTCCATGAATCGGCATGTACATGTGCACTCCTGCACCTTCTTATTTGCTATTTTAGAAAAGGTTTGATATTTAGCTTAGCCTTTTCTAAAATACTGATAGAATTGTAAACATTGCCATTGCTGTCTCAATTCTGACTTCCACGTCTTTTCTAAAATGTGCATTCACATGTATAGCAGTGATGTTCAGTCATTATACAGTATAATTCAGAGCTGCTCTAGCCTGAATATCGCTGCTATACAGTACATATACCTAGTTGTTCTGCCATAACCCTGCTCTGATACACTATATCCAGAGAGTGACTTAACAGTTAGAGGGATTTTCTCTTGAACTGTTCAGATAGCGCTGCTGAAAATCCACAGATAGTGAACTCTTACGTGTTTAGTTGTGGTCGCTAAATGTATAAGTTCAGTTGAATATCAGCCCCTGTGTTTTCATGTAATCCACTTTGTGCTAGTTGTTACTTTAAAAGTGGGATGTGTCAAAGTAAGTTCAATTAAATTAAATTAAGCTTGTGTGCCCACTGATTTCTTGTAATTTTAGACTGATATTTCCCTAGAAAAACTAAGGAGCTCTTCTAATAGAGTGTGCTAAAGTTTTGTATTTACTGAATATTAGATGTGAAAATTAGCACATAAAAGTGGCTCAGGCCACTGAGATTTATAAACATCTCTATGTAAAGGGGCATGTTTACTAAGTCCCATGCTGGTAACGCGGTGTAGGCTGCATTACCAGCGTGGGTCTTCTGGCTAACTGCAGGCATCCTGTGCATTTATCCCCATGCAGTTAGTGTAACTAAAGCCATCCACTGAGGTGGCATTAGTTGTACCTGCACTACCTGCACTAAGCACAGTTAGTGTGGGCCACTAATGGCCATGCTAGTTGTGATGTACTTGGAATGCCCATGTCCTGCCAAACTGCTAAGGTCGCGTGAGAACCTGTGTTACTTTTTAGCATGGCACTAAAACCCTGCACTAAACAGATTTAGTAAACATGCCCCAAAGTGTTTGAAGCTCCCCCCCTGGAATTCCCCCTAGAATTCCCTACATACAGTAAGAGAAATACAGGAGATATGAAAATTAAATTGGTGTTGGATGAATCAATGCAGCAAGGGCCAGGAGTCAGATTTAAAAGGATAGGTAGAAAGGCGAAGGCCAGAAGGACGCTGGGTGCATGGGAGAGCAATGGCCACCAGGAAGAGGGAGGAAGATAATCCATGCAATTCTGGAGAACACACCTTCAAAAGGATATAAACAGGATGGAGTTGGTGCAGAGGGTGGCTACCAAAATAGTCTGTGGCCTCCATCAAAAGGCATATGAGGACTTAAAAGATTTCCATATGTACACCTTGGAGGAAAGGTGGGATAGAGGAGATTTGATAGAGATGTTTAAATACCTCCATGACATAAATGCACAGGAGGAGAGCCTCTTTCAACTGAGGGATATAGGATGAAGGTGAAAGGGGATAGGAGTAAAATGCAAAAATATTTCTTATGCAATGAGTGGTAGATGCGTGGAATAGTTTCCCAGTGGAGGTAGTAGTGAATTCAAGAACATATGGGACAAACAAAAAAGATCTCTAAAGAAGAGAAAGGGATTGTATTAGATGGTATGGGAGAGCATTCTGGATAAGACTATATGGTCTTTATCTGCTGTCATGTTTCTATGTTGCATCTATTTTACATTTGACGAATGTGACTTTTGTGATCAAACTTTGGAAGGGGAAGAATGGATTCATCATGTTGTTGTTGTTGTTAAGTGCCGTTGAGTCAGGGTCAACTCCTGGCGACCCTCTGGAGAGTTGACCTAAACTTTGTTCGGTCTTCAGCCAAGTGGCTCATTGTTGATAGAGTGGTATCCATAGCTGCTGTTATTGTATTGATCCATCTCATTGCCGGCCTTCCTCTTTTATGGTAACCTTCTACCTTGCCAAGCATTATGTCTTTCTCCAATGATCTCTCTCTTCGCATGATATGTCCAAAGTATGAAAACCAAAGTCTTGTCATCTGAGCTTCTAAGAAAAGCTTAGGTTTGATCTCTTCTAGTACTGACTGTTTGTTCTTCGGGCAGTCCACGATATACACAGTATTCGTCGCCAGCACCATAATTCAAAAGAATCAATTTTCTTCCTGTCTATCTTTTTCACTGACCAACTTTCGCATCCATATGACATTATTGAAAATACCATGGCCTGGTGGTTCTATTGTAAATCCACAGCCGAATCCCAATTATGTGGCCTATATCAGCTTTGTTGCCTTATATATTTTTTGGATTTCTAAGATGAAATTTCCTTTCTGATTGTCTTTTTGCTAGTTGGTGTAAAACTGATTAAAATCTAAAAAAAAAAAAAAAGAAAATACCATGGCCTGGACAATTTGAATCTTTGGAGAGAGAAATCTCTGCTCTTGAAGATCTTATTTAGGTCCTTCATAGCCATTCTACCAAGAGCAATACGTCATCTGATTTCTTGACTGCTAGTCTTTTCTTTATTGATTGTTGATCCAATAAGTTAAAGGGATCAACTATTTCAATTTCTTCTCCATCAATGATGAACTTATTGATTTTGCCAGTTGTCAGTATCTTTGTCTTCTTTATATTAAGGTGCAGGCCCATTTTAAGACTATATTCCTTGATTTTGAGAAGCAACTGTTTCAGATCGTCTTCACTTAAAGCCAGTAATGTGGTATCATCAGCATAGCAAAGGTTGTTGATGAGTCTCCCACCAATCTTCACACCTCTGTTGTCTTCATACAAACTTGCTTCTCTGATGATTTGTTCTGCATATAAATTAAACAGGTAGGGGAAAATATGCAGCCTTGCCATACATCCTTTGCTAATTTTAAACCATTCTGTTTCTTCTTGTTCCATTCAAACTGTTGCTTCTTGATCAATGTACAGATTGTACAAGAGAACGATTAGGTGTTCTGGTATACTCATGCTTCTTAATGTAGCCTAGAGTTTCTCATGGTTTACAGTACACAGTCAAAAGGCTTGCTGTAGTCGATAAAACACATATGGCTATCCTTTTAATATTCTTTTGTCTTTTCAAGGATCCATCTCACATCCGCAATAATGCCTCTCGTTCCTCGCCCTTTCCTGAACCCTGCTTGCACTTCAGGCATTTCTCATTCCAGATATGGTTGTAGTCTCTACTGAATGATCTTGAGTAGAATCTTGCTGGCATGTGGGATCAGACGGATTGTGCAATAATTTCCACAGTCAATCGGGTCACCTTTCTTCAATTTTGGTATAAACACTGATCTTTTCCAGTCAGTTGGCCATGAATTTGTCTTCCAAATTTCTAGACAGAGCCTTGTTAAGTATCTGATTGATTTCTTTGACGGGGTGACCAGGGAGTTGGACCGAGGGAGAGCCCTAGATGTGGGGTATTTAGATTTCAGTAAAGCCTTTGACACCGTTCCTCTCAGGTGACATAAACAAACTGAGCACCCTAGGGATGGACCCTAAAGTTACTGCATGGGTTAGAAATTGATTGAATGGGAGACGACAAAGGGTACTGGTAAATGGAGCTCACTCTGAGGAGAAGAAAGTTACCAGTGGTGTGCCCCAGGGATCTGTCCTTGATCCGATTCTTTTTAATATCTTTGTTAGTGATATAGTGGAAGAGCTGTTGGATAAGGTTTGCCTCTTTGCGGATAATACCAAAATCTGCAATAGAGTAGACACCTAGGAAGGTGTAGAAAACATGAGGAGGGATCTAGCTAAGCCTGAAGAATGGTCTAGAAATTTGCAGCTGGGATTTAATGTTAAAAAAAAAGCAAGGTCATGCATTTGGGCTGCAGCAATCCAAGGGAGCAATATAATATAGGGGGTGAAGTACTTTTGTCCACTAAAGAAGAGCAGGACCTCGGTGTGGTTGAGTCTGATAATCTTAAAGCAGCTAAAGAGGTAGAAAAGGTGACGGCAAAAGCTAGAAGGATGCTTGAGTGCATAGGGAGAGGAATGGCTAGCAGAAAAAAGGAGGTGATAGTGCTTCTGTATAAGTCTTTGGTGCGACCACATTTGGAGTATTGTGTGCAGTTCTGAAGACCACACCTTCAAAAGGATATAAACAGGATGGAGTCAGTACAGAGGGTGGCTACTAAAATGGTTAGTGGTCTTCATTATAAAGCATATGAGGACAGACTTAAGGATCTTAATATGTACACCTTAGAGGAAAGGAGGAATAGAGGTGATATAATTGAGATGTTTAAATTCCTCCGTGGCATAAATGTTCAGGGGGAGAGCCTCTTTTGATTGAAAGCAAGTTCTGTTATGAGGGAACATGGGATGAGGGTGAAAGGGGATAGATTCAGGAGTGTTATGTGGAAATATTTCTTTACGGAAAGAGTGGTGGATCCGTGGAATAGTCTCCCAGTGGAGATGGTAGAGATGAGGATGGTATCTGAATTCCGAAAAGCATGGGACAAACACAGAGGATCTCTAAAGGAAAAATGGGGACTGTTGTAGTTGTTGATATGGAAGCACAGACTAGATAGGCCATGTGGTCTTTTTCTGTCGTCATTTTTCTATGTTTCTATGTAAGTTTCATCCAAATACTTTAGTACTTCAATGGGAATGCCATCAATGTTCTTTGATAAGGCTTTCAATGCTGCTTCGACTTCTTCTTTCATCACAATGGTTCCTGATAATAAGGTACAGGTTGAAATGGCTGTTGGTCCACTTGATCTTTATGGTATAATGACACTGTATATTCTTTCCACCTTTTCTTGGTCTTCTCAACATTATTCAACATGGATCCTTGAGCATCTTGTAGCATTCCAATTTGAGGCTGGAATTTTTTCTTTAGCTCTCGTAGCTTTAGAAATGTTGATCTTGTTCTTCCTCTAATAACTTCTGATTCTATTTACTTGCATGTGTTATTGCAGTACTTCTCCTTGTCTTGTCTTGCTGTATGTTGGAAATCTCTATTGAGTTCTGTGATTGCCTCTCTTTCTCCTCTGACTTTAGCTTCTCTGCATCTCTGGACAAATTTTCAGAGTTTCTTCAGTCATTCATTTTGGCTGTTTTTGTTTTTTCACCTTATGTAGAGACTTCTCGCTTTCTTCCAACACAACCTTCTTGATGTCATCCCATAACCCTTCTGGAATGCTGTCATTTGTATCTAAAGCAGCAAATTGATGTTTCAGGCATTGTTTAAATTCCAGTGGTATATTCTCATGGTCATATTTTGCTACATTAATGACTGGCTTGCTCTTTTTCAAATTTAGCTTGAGTTTGCTTACTAGTATTGTAGTTGGTGATCTGTACCACTGTCAGCTCCAGGTTTTGTCTTTGTTGATGTTATTGAGCTTTTCCATCATTGTCTTCCACAAATGTAGTCAATTTGATTCCTGTAAAATCCATTGGGTGAAGTCCACGTGTACAGTCGGTGCTTGTGTTGCTAGAAAAAGGTATTTGTGATGAATAGAACATTAGTTTTACAGAATTCTATCAGTCTTTTTCCAGCTTAGTTTCTGTTGCCAAGTCCATATTTTCCAACCATTTTGCCTTCTTCTTTTTGCCAACTTTTGTGTTCCAGTCACCCATGACTATCAGGATATCCTGTTTGCAAGTTCTGTCAATTTCAGCTTGTACTTGTTCATAGAACTCATAAATGTCTTCCTCTTCTGCAGCTGTTGTTGGGCGATAGAAACATGACGACAGAAAAAGACCACATGGCCTATCTAGTCTGTCCTTCCATATTAACAACTACAACAGTCCCTTTTTAACTTTAGAGATCCTGTGTTTGTGCCATGCTTTTTTGAATTCAGGTACTGTCCTCATCTCTACCACCGCCACTGGGAGATTATTCCACGGATCCACCACTCTTTCCGTAAAGAAATATTTCCGCATATCACTCCTGAATCTATCCCCCTTCACCCTCATCCCATGTCCCCTTGTAGCAGAACTTGCTTTCAATTGAAAGAGGCTCTCACCCTGAACATTTATGCCATGGAGGTATTTAAACATCTCAATCATATCACACCTATCCCGCCTTTCCTCTAAGGTATACATATTAAGATCCCTAAGTCTGTCCTCATATGCTTTATAATGAAGACCACTAATCATCTTAGTAGCCACCCTCTGCACCAACTCCATCCTGTTCACATCCTTTTGAAGGTTCAGTCTCCAGAATTGCACACCATACTCCAAATGAGGTCGCACCAAAGACTTATACAGAGGCACTATCACCTTCTTTTTTCTGCTAGCCATTCCACTCCGTTTGCACCCAAGTATACTTCTTGCTTTTTCTGTTGCCTTTTCTACCTGTTTAGCTACTTAGACACAACCACGCTTAGGTCCTGCTCTTCTTTAGTGGACAAAAGTACTTCACCCCCTATACTATATTGCTCCCTTGGATTGCTGCAGCCCAAATGCATGACCTTACATTTTTTAACATTAAATCCCAGCTGCCAAATTCTAGACCATTCTTCAAGCTTAGCTAGATCCCTCCTCATGTTATCTATACCTTCCTGGGTGTCTACTCTATTGCAGATTTTGGTATCATCTGCAAAGAGGCAAACCTTACCCGACAGCCCTTCCACTATATCACTAACAAAGATGTTAAAAAGAATCGGACCAAGGACAGATCCCTGGGGCACACCACTGGTAACATCCTTCTCCTCAGAGTGAGCTCCATTTACCAGTAACTTTAGGGTCCATCCCTAGGGTGCTCAGTTTGTTTATAAGTCGCCTGTGAGGAACAGTGTCAAAGGCTTTACTGAAATCTAAATACACCACATCTAGGGCTCTCCCTCGGTCCAACTCCCTGGTCACCCACTCAAAGAAATCAATCAGATTTGTCTGACAAGACCTGCCTCTGGTGAATCCATGCTGCCTCGGATCCTGTAATCCGCTGGACTCCAAAAACTTCACTATTTTCTCTTTCAGCAGCGTTTCCAATAATTTACTCACCACCGAAGTTAACCGGCCTATAGTTTTCAACCACATCCTTACTTCTACTTTTGTGTAAAGGCACCACTGGAGCCTCTCTCCAGTCCTTTGGCACCACTCCCAACTCCAACTAGGCATTGAAAAGGTCAGTCAGTGGAGCTGCTAGAACGTCCCCAAGTTCCCTCAGTATTCTAGGGTGTATCCCATCCGGTCCCATCGCTTTGTCTACTTTAAGTTGAGCTAGTTTCTCATGAACAATGTCTTCTGAAAATTGTTCAAGATGTCCCTCGCTTCTGTTCCTGTTTGTGGGTGTTTTCTGAGGTCTTGCTCCTGGTTCTTCATCTGTGAACACAGAACAGAAATATTTGTTAAGCAATTCCACTTTATCCTTATCAGCTTCTACATATTTCTCCCCTGCACCCTTGAGTCTGACAGTACCACTTTTGCCCTTCCTCTTCTCAATAACATATCTGAAAAATGTCTTATCCACCCTTTTTATTGCATTGGCTATTTCCTCCTCCTTTTGAATCTTTGCCTTCCTGACTACTTTGCTAACTTTTCCATTTAATTTTATTTACCATTTTAACAAAAAGGTTGGTTGCCCTTAAAATATTTCCTTTCAGTTTTGCCCACTGTTTTTCTACATCTCCCAGCTGTTCCCATCCCGCTAATGACTCCCTGAGATATTGGCCCATCTTGGCAAAGTTAGTCTTCCTAAAGTCTAAGATCCTCACCTTTGAATGGATTCTAACAGCCCTAGTCCTAATACTGAACCACACCATCTGGTGATCACTGGATGCAAAATGATCTCCCACTACAACATCAGAAACACTTTCACCATTGGTAAGCACCAAGTCAAGTATTGCCCCTTCATGTGTGGGGTCTGCTACCAATTGCCTGAATAGTTCTCCCTGTAGAGAATCTGGGATATGGTGGTTTACAGTGTCAAAGGCCGAAGAGATGTCTAGGAAGATTAATAGGAAGCCTTGGTTGATATGCTGCATTCCTTGAATTAGAGTATTTATCAGGGTGGTTAGAAATATTTCAATTCCATGGTGTGGGTGGAATCCATGTTATGGGTGCAGAAGATTGTGTCTGTCGATATGGTTTTGAAGTTGGTGCTGGATGGTTTTCTCGATGATCTTGGCTGTAAATGGTAGGCTGGCGATGGGTCTGTATGATGAAGGGTCAGAAGGGTCCAGGGCAGGTTTTTTTCAATGTTGGATGAATGGATGAAACTTTTAGTCATATGTGCATGATGCCTTGTTGTGGTATTGAATGTGTGATTTTGGTGAGTGCGTTCACTGATTTCATTTTTAGTTGCCTTAATCCATGAGATGGGGCAGGGATCCAGAAGGGAGGTTGTGGTGTTTAGAGATAATATGGTGTTTTCTATTTGTTCCATAGTGATATCGGTGAAGGAGATCCAGGGGTCTGGGTGATCGTTTTCGACAAGGGGGGATGAGGGAGTTTTGGTTGGGGATGTAGTTGTTTGTAGTGTTGAGCCAGTTGTTGGGGGGTGAGTGTGATGTCTTGGTTTTCAGTGGTTGGCATTTTTGTCAGCCATTTTACGATGTTGAAGACCTCTCTTGGGTGATTGATTGCAGTGTTGAGTAGTTTGCGTGGTGTTCATGTCTCACTTTATCCGCTGCAGTGTGGTAGTCTTTCAGAAGTCATAGATATTGGAGTTTGTCTTCATTGTTTTTACTTTTCTGCCATTTTCATTCATGTTTGCAGAGTTGCCATTTTAGGTTGTGGAGTGCTGGAGTATACCACTCAGTTTTGTGTTGTTTCGTTTGTGGGGGCATGATGGGATTGGTAGCAATAGCTGCTTTTTTGGTGATGTTCTAGTTCTCAATGAGGATATTGGGGTCAGTTGAGTCTTTAAGAAGTTGTGGGAGGGCGACCTGAATGAAATTGTCCTTGTTGAAAGTTTTCAGTTTTCTTATTGATGGGTGCTGGTTGTGACTTTTGCTAATGAGGTGCTATGGGAGGGAGAACCTGATTAGTTTATGATCCGACCAGGGTACTGAGTGAGCCTGTATAGACTGTAGGGGGCCTGATTCAGCTGAATGGTCACTGAAGAAAATTAAGTCCAGGGTGTTGCCTTTATCGTGCGTGGAAGTGGTTACGAATTGTGTTTGGTCCATTGCTGACATTGCTTGGATGAGGGTGTGGGCATTATTCTGTTGTAACAAGGGGCGGTTAAGGTTTTCTTATAATAGGAGGTTCTTTCCAATTTTTGATGCCGTTATCACTGTGTCCAGGATAGCTGATGAGTCGTTGGCATTTAGAGTTGGTGTCCTATAAATGAGGCAGATGGTTATCAGTTTGTTGGTGATGGTTATGGAGTCGGATTCGGGGTACTTTCACTTTCATGGAATCAGAACTTGAGGTTGTTCCTGGCTATGATCACTATTCCACCTCCTCTACATTGTGATCATGGGCAGTGGTAGATGGTGTATCCATTTGATGTAAGTTTGTTTAGTAGCATGTTGTTTGTTTCGGAGATCCAAGTTTCAGTTATGCATAGTATGTCTATGTGTTGGGATAATAGGAAGTCTCTTATGATCTGAATTTGGTTCGGATCGAATGTGAGTTTACACAGTGCAGTATGTGTGTGGGGGGAGATTTGAGTGAGGTCATAGTGGCTTGTGTGTGGGAGTTCTTTATGCGTATTAAGCATTGGGGGATCCTATATGCATTGTGTGAGTGTGGCATATAGGTTGGCATGCTAAATTAGGTGTTGAGCCATGGCTGTGGTGTGGAGTTTGTGTGAAGTTTGTGTGCTGTAGAGAGCAGAAGAATTGCTAGAAGCATGTAGAGTAGTGGGTATATTGTCAGCATGGATATCAGTGGATCTGACAATAGCTATGGTTTAGCTGTGAAGGTAAAGTGCTCTGGGTCCAGGGACCATGTTTTGGTGGAGGGGGAGTATCTTCTGGTTGCTGTCATAGCTGGAACACACTGTTTGAGGCGTGTCTGCCGATGGAGAGTCTGTGCAGTGGTCTGGGCCTTACTATCGTTGCTGCTTTGACTTTCTGCTGGCATGTGTTACCGAGGGATCCGTAGACTTGTTGCTGGTAGCAGGATGAGGCTGTTGAGCTTTTAATTAATAGTTGTGTCTATGCAACCGGTAGCTGTGCTAGACCTTCATATTTCTTGGTTGGAGATAGAATCTGGTGTTTGATTCTATCTCTAGAGGAAACTCAAGGGACTATATGAAAGGTCTGAAAGGAACTCATGGTAGTTTTGGGAGATTTAGTCCTTGAGGTTGTCAGACTGCAGGAAGTTAGCTCATATTCGAGAAAGGCAGTCTGGGACATGTAATTAGGAAACAGCTGGCATTCAGAATGCAGGTGAAAATTACTGAGCATCTGGAACCAAACTGACAGCTGTTTTGCAATGTAACCACTTTCTGTATAGACTACCTCATGGCCTTTTTACCATCATGTTTGCTGGTAGGGATTCTCTTTTGCTTATTCCACCACGTTTTGAATTGCATTATCACTTTGTCAGCATCACTTTTCCTGAAATGTATTCTATGCACCCTCTCTACCGTTTCCATGGAGAATTTTTTTGGATGTTTCTTAGGATATCTCTTAGAGCCTCATGGCATGACCTCTTGTTCCACAGTACTCTTTCAGAAAAAGGTTTACTTCTTGGGCTTGATTTATACCTATGGAGAGTAATTTTCAAAGGGATTTTCTCAATAAATCAGCTTCACCCACAGACCTCCCCTCCCTCCCTTTGAAAACATCCTTCCCCCTTCCATCTGCCTGTTCTGTACATGGAATGAGTATTCCGTCCTTCCCCTGGGATAATAGATTGCACTGAGGCATGGCCAGAGTGGGCCTCCAAAAATCATTATGCCTCTCTCTTCCCTGCTTTCCTGTAGACCTTTGCACCTACAGCATCTGTGTGGGAAAGATTCCCTATGGCACCAACAGTCAGGCAATTTTTGAAGGGGAAATTGAAGAGAGATTACCTTTCAAAATCCACTTTTAGGCCTGCTGGGTACATATTTAGGACTTTAAGTCTCATTTCATATCACCTTTATACAGATACAGTCAAACCTCGGTTTTCATTTGCCCCGGTTTTCATACGCTTCGGTTTTCAACGTCTTTTTTGACTGAGATTTTGTCCCGGTTTTCATACATCGCTTCGGTTTTCAACGTCTTTTGACTGAGATTTTGTCCCGGTTCTCGTACATCGCCTCGGTTTTCGTAAAGTACAGTACTGTAAATACATACACCCTCGCGCTGCACACCATTCTGTATACACTGCCAGAATGCCTGCCCGGTCCCGGCAGCACTGCCCCCCGGACTCACCGATCGCCAGCGTGATGAGAAGCAAAAGCCAGCTGAGCACGTAAATGAAACACATCCTCGAGCCTGGTCAGAGTCAGAGAGGCAAGGATTGCGCAGAGAGGAAGGCCCCGATCTTGTCCACCGCCTGCCCTTTCTCTGGAGCGCCCCCTCAGGCTCGGAGGTAGCAGGGAAGAAAAGCTGTCAACGTAAGCAGGAGATGTTGCATGAATGTGGGAGGCAGTTCTTTCTCTTGCATGGTACGTCTGAAGCTATATCATTAAGATTTTCTGCCATTCTGAAGCATTGAGCAGATAATGTAAAGGTATTTTAATGGGCTGAATCCAATGTGATTCCGAAGAGAGCTGGGCACAGCAGCTTGTCAGGGGTGGCTAAGGCCAGATGTTAACATACTGTACTGTACAGTACTGAACTTAGCTTGCTTTCAGTGATGTTAAATGTTCATTTATCCATTTCATTAGTCATTTATATTTATTTCTCATTGTTTTCTGTATGTAAAAATATAGTTATTCTCTATAAAATGTATTTTTGTGAATATTTTTGGGTGTCTGGAACGGATTAATTGGATTTACATTATTTCTTATGGGAAATATTGCTTCAGTTTTCATACGTTTCGGTTTTAGTCAGACTTTTTCGAACGGATTAATCATGAAAACCGAGGTTTGACTGTACTGAGCTATTTTGTTAGCCTTTCTATATATTATAGGACGAATGGCCCGGAAAACTGGACACACTGTTTCTAGTTTTGGTCTCACCAGTGACCTGTACAGAGGACAGAGGCATTATCACAGGGTTGGAGAAGGCTCTAAGTAACTCACACTCACTGAGAGCTGTATACTGTAATACTGGGAAGGAACACCTCTTCCAGGGGTGGGATGGGATCAACAGCATCTCGGAACCCTTGGGGAAAGCTCAGGTTGAAAAGCATTGGTTTAGTTGTACTCAGCCACTGTGCTCAAAATAAACCTTGAAAATTTCATCTCTTAACAGATTTTTGTCTGCAGTAATAGTGTGTATTTGTATCAAACTAAATGCATGAGAATGTTTTTTATTCATTTCATTTTTCTCTAATTGTATTTAAAATAAGGACTCTAATCAGTATCCCATTATTAAATGACTAGGAGCTCGGATGATGGGAGAGTGCATATTTTCCCTTCTTAATAGCTCCAGTCTTTCAATTACCTAAGTGAACATGATGCTTAGTGGCATTTCTGGTTAAAAGTCCTAATTAGCCTTCTATAGCTAATGAGCATCTGAGAGTTTGGCTTGTGCCTTATTATCCTACTCATGAATGATAGAATTAGTGTTTCAGTCCTGCCAGTTTTACACAAAGATGTTATTTCTGAAAAGCCTTGCCCCAGAAATGGAAGGAACGGCAATAAGATTTAGAGGACTATCTTCTGTACGTTCCTATGCATGCAAGACCATTTAGCATGCATAAAAAAAGAATGTGTTATGTAGTAAGAGCCTAATTTTCAAAAAGGGTTGAGTGCCTCATTAGAGGCTCTTAAATTAGGTGAATTGAAGAAGATCCCATTGAAATATTACAGCAATCAGATGCAGCTTTTACAATGCTTACAAGGCTGTGCCAGGAACTGTGGAAGACAACATCATGGTCAACTGATTGGAAAATCTCTGGTTTTATACCAATATTGAAGAAAGGTGATCCAACTGATTATGGAAATTATCGCACAATCGCTCTGATCCCACATACCAGCAAGATTCTGCTCAAGATCATTCAGTGGAAACTATAACCATACCTGGAATAAGAACTGTCTGAAGTACTAGTAGGATTCAGGAAAGGGCAAGGAACAAGAGACATCACTGTGGATGCGAGATGGATCCTTGCAAAGACAAAAGAATGTCAAAAGGATATCTACATGTGTTTAATTGACCACGGTAAGGCTTTTGATTGCATAAATAATGAAATATTCTGGACCATATTAAGAAGCATGGTGATACCAGAACATCTGATAGTTCTCATGCACAGTCTTTACATCGATCAAGAAGCTACATTTCGAATGGAACAAGGAGAAGCAGAATGATTCAAAATCAGCAAATGTGTGCAACAAGTCTCCATACTTTCCATATACTTGTTCAATTTTATTTGCAGAACAAATCATTAGAGAAGCAGGGCTGCATGAAGACAACCGAGGAGATCAAACCTAAGCTTTCCTTAAAAGTCCAAATTGTAAGACTTTGACTTTGGACACACCATGAGAAGAGAAAGATCATTAGAGAAAGCCATAATGCTTGGCAAGTTTGAAGGCTAGCACAAAAGAAGGTGACTGGCAATGCAGTGACCAAATATGGTCCCAGCATTGAATATCTGGGTTAACTCTTCAGTGGTGACAGCTAAGCGCTGTACTCGTGCTAGCCGCTGCTGCACTCTCTACTCCTGGAATTTAATTGCAAGGTTCATTGAATGGGACCAGTTTACATGGGAGGCCTTGGCACTTAAACTCCACTCACACCTCTTCTCTTCTCAAAATGAATAAATCTAGGACAGATTTTGTGTCCTGAACCAAGAGTTTATTAAAAATTAGGGTTACTGAACAAATATCAAAAATATAGCTGGCAGATACTGAAAACAATAAAACTATTTCACAAGCAGTTGACTTCTCTCAGAATATATATTACACACAGATTTAAGCTCTTTCCCTTCTTACTCTGTTAAATAATCTCATTTACTCGTAATACTCTTTCCCTAGTATTGGGAGTTTGTTCCAAATGTTTGTCTTTTCACCTTTTTCTTATTCCCTGCAGTTATCCCTGAGTGGGAACCCTTGTCTTACTCTGGAAATCTTTCTCAGTGTACCTTAATTTTCTAGCTTTGTCCTTGATACGGTTGTGTGTTCATTCCTTGCTCAGGTGTCACTGGTTTCCTTGGTGCCTCTTTAGAGCTGGTGACTTCTGTAGATGCAGATCCCTAGTTATGCACTGCACTGCAGATACTTGTGGCTCTGATGACTCTTGGTGGCTGAGATGTTTTTCTTGAAACCTATTTCTCCTTTCCCTTGGATCTCTTATTTCTTACACAGTCAGGCTTCTCTCCTGATGGGCCATGGGGAATGCTGAAAGGTTTTGCACAGTCACTTAAAAGTTCAAGGTATAGGCCCAAGACACTCTCCTTTCTTCTTCCTATGCCTGTGGCTCCCCTGGATGGTATGAGGAGCTGGGTCTGGCCATCAACAGCTGCCCTCCAAGGGCAGACTGCTCACTTCTTCCTCATGGTACAATGGTTGGCTGGCAAAGGGAAGAACTTTGCTTTTGAAAGTTGTTCATATATGACTTAGATTGTCCTTCACTGAGGAGTCTCCTCCCAGCATGATGTAACTGGGCAGAAGGTTTATTCTCCTCTTTTGGAAAATACTAGATCATTGCAGTGACAGAATTCAAAATGGCATGGGACAGGCACAGTGGATCCCTTTATAGAAACAGGATAAAATCAAAATAAACATAACTATCTCTTATATCTGAACAAATAGGGATGGCCTACATGGAGCTGTGGATAAACCCCTAAACAAAGACATGGGGAGGGGTGACCTGCATGGAGCTGCAGGTGCACCTACTCTTGCCGCCTTGCTGGGCAGACTAGATAGACCATACTGGTCTTTTTTTTCCGTCATATCCTATGTTATGTTACTATATTATTGCCAGAATACAATGTAGTTATTTAGTAGGGACACGGATGCTGCTGCTGCTAAAAGCAGTGACATCCAAGTAGTCTCTCACTTATCTGCCTTAGCCTTTTTAAAATTGATCAATAAGTCCATAGAGTTTGTGCTAAAAAGGGTTTTTGAGCATGTCAGCAAGTATACACTAAAATTAATATGTATCTTAGGGAATGTACAAACCAAGGAATGTCACATGCAAATAATGTAGTTTCAATACATTAACTGCACAGTGTGTAAGGTACAACTCCACTGACTGACCTTTTCAATGCCTCTTTGGAGTCTGGAGTGGTGCCAGAGGACTGAAGAGAGGCACATGTAGTCCCTTTACACAAAAACGAAAATAAGGATGTGATTGAAAACTACAGGCCAGTTAGTCTAATATCTGTGGTGAGTAAATTGTTGGAAATGCTGCTGAAAGAGAAAATAGTGAGGTTTCTGGAGTCCAGTGGATTACAGGATCCGAGGCAGCATGGATTCACCAGAGGCAGGTCTTGTCCGACAAATCTGATTTCTTTGACTGGGTGACGAGGGAGTTGGACTGAGGGAGAGAGCCCTAGATGTGGTGTACTTAGATTTCAGTAAAACCTTTGACACCGTTCCACACAGGCGACTTATAAACAAATTGAGCACGCTAGGTATTGGACCCTAAGGTTACTAATTGGGTTAGAAATTGGTTGAGTGGGAGTCCACTCTGTTACAAATTTTGGTGTCATCTGCAAAAAGACAGACTTTTCCATTCAGCCCTTCGGCAATATCACTCATGAATATATTGAACAGTACTGGTCCCAAAACCGAACCCTGGGGCACACCGCTAATCACCTTTCTGTCATCCGAGTGAGTTCCGTTTATCAACACCTGCTGTTGTCTGTCAGACACCAATTTCTGATCCACTTCACCATCTTGGGACCCGTCCCCAAG
Source organism: Ichthyophis bannanicus (assembly GCA_033557465.1). Taxonomy (NCBI): domain Eukaryota; kingdom Metazoa; phylum Chordata; class Amphibia; order Gymnophiona; family Ichthyophiidae; genus Ichthyophis; species Ichthyophis bannanicus. Next base: position 120,505,079 of record CM066050.1, on the reverse strand, counting down.
CTGTTTAGTTTATTGATAAGCCTCCTATGAGGAACAGTATCGAAGGCTTTGCTGAAATCTAGGTAGATCACATCCATCCCATGCCCTTGATCTAGTTCTCTGGTCACCCAGTCAAAGAACTAGATGTAAGGAGGGAAGCAAAAGATGTCAGAAATAAAAAAAATATATGGTTTATATACTACCCAAATGTAAATAGTTATCGGATCACCTTACTGCCTATCTGTTAAAATGTAAATAGTTAATTGCATTATAATTCCAGTTACCTGTACCTAGTTATTTGTACTATGTTTCATGTAACTATTGTTCTGTTAGATGTAAACCGCCTTGATACCACTGAAAGGTGGTATTTAAGAAATATTAAATAAATAAATAATGAACAATGAACATAATGGTTTATTTGCTGACAATTTTGGGGTCTAGTTACTAAGGTGCGCTAAACTTAACTTGCATTATTTTAATGAAAGTCCCATGTTATTAATGAGACCTAGTTACTAATAACGCGCATTATTGGTGAATTAACATTGGTTAATGTTAGCGCACAGTTAGTAGCTAGAACCTCCTATTTTCTGGTCTTAATCAGTTACAAAAGCATGAAAGCACGTGAATGAACTTTGTTAGATTAAGATCTCTTCATAAACAGAGCATAAACGTTCACGGGTATGGATAAGTAGACTCACCTATAAAACCCTTCTCATAACCTTCAAGGCCATTTATCGTCTATCTCCTTCACCTATCTCAGCACTCCTTACAATCACCCCCAACAATAGGCTAAGAAGATCAGCAGCCACCAACACTCTCATTATTCCTCGTGAATCCACAAAATGTAACCAACTAAACAGGAACAGATCCTTTACATTTTACGCCCCGAGAATCTGGAACAGCCTCCCCCTCCACCTCCGAGCAATTAGAGACCTTCCTCAATTCAGAAAAGCTCTAAAGCATCACCTATTCCTCCTCCATTTTTCTCATCTGAACAACCCCCCACCGCACATATATCCCTCCACCCAAAGATTGACCCCCCCACAACCCGATACATGACCAAAATATATCTGATAATCCCCCCTGGTACAGTTCATAGTCCTACATCTTAATACAAGACTCATTATGATTTTTGACCTGTAATTCTGTAAATAATTTACAATTTAACTCTGTTATTGTTATGTTAGTCACCCTCACCAAGTTCAGTCCAAGTTTATTTTTCCTGTTATAATATAAGCATTGATATCTTTTGTTCTGATGTAATGCAAATGTTATTGTTTTATGTAAACCGCACTGAGCCTGAATAGCGCGGTATATAAAAATAAATAAATAAATAAATAAGTTTATTTATTTATATGGCTATTTTGTGCATTGTTCTGAACTGGTTTAAAAAATTGAGGCAATAATTATATAAATAGATATAAAACTAAGGAAACATTTATGTTTTTCTCTGTAATGGAAACCCTTCCAACTACGGCAGAGATGTTCAAAAAGTCACTTGAGACTGAGCGTGGCTGTTCATGTGTTGTGTGGGGGGAGGGGGTGATTTTCCAAAGCTTTTTCCACAAGAAAGCCTGTTTACTACAGAGAAAAGGCTTTGATACAATTACACAACTGCATGTGGACATAAAAGGTACCTGCAAAGGAAGTGTACCCCTACGTTTATGCAATCTGCATGTAGGTGTTCCCTGAGATATAGTCTAGGTGGTATGGTGCGTATTTTCTAAAATATGAAGCACGCACATAGGACATAGGTACACATTTACGCCAGCTGCAGATTAGGTATAAGTATGTGCATCAGCATCTAGGCACTATTGGGGCTGGTTCTGGGAGCCTACTTTATAAATGCCTTTATAAAATAACTTAATTTAGATGCCTTTTTGGGATTCTCACATAGGTATCTGGTTAGAAAATCAGGCCCATAAGGGATTGTTTCAGGTTCGCCTCTACCAATAGAAAGACTAGGCATCCGCCTATGGTGGCACAAGTTGGGAGGGGCAGCACTAGGAGCACTTTCCGGACTTTCTCGCAAGTAGTCGGACTATTCTCTTTGGCTCCCCTCCTTACATCCAGGATTGCCGCCCCGTCTTTCCCTTCCTTCTGCTGCTGCCTGACCTCCATTCTCGGGAACTGCAGCAGTAAGTAAACAGTGCAGCGGCAGGCTTTAGAGCGTTTGCACGTGCTCAAGGCCTGCCATGTTGGAGGAGGTAGGGCAGGGTAAGCTTAGAGTACACACGAGTGCTCTAAGGCCTGCCAGAATACTTCCCATGGGAAAAAGAAATTTGTTGAAGTACATTTTGAAAAATCTCTCTGTAAAATGTGGCAGTGCAATGTGTGCCGTCAAGTCAGTGATGATTCCTGGCAACCCAGCAGCTCCTGGGTCTTCTTGGCAGTATAATTGGAAGTAGATTGCCAGACCTTTCTTCCAAGGCAATGGAGAGTTAAGTGACTTGCTGAAGGCCACAAGGAGTGCTAGTGGGAATCAAACCTTGGTCTCTTGGTGACCACTAGGCTACTCCTCCACTCCGGATTGATGATGAAATTATAGCACATGGGTGCCACTGGAGGCTTTGTTGAGCCTTAAGGTATAGCCTGCAATTGCGTCCTAAACTACTTTTTTGAAGATGGTTTTTGAGGTGGGAAGTTTTTATGCTATGAATAGAAGGCATGCCAGACACTTATAAGGATCGAGGGCTCATGAGCAAGACAGGAACAGAATCCATTACATGACCTACATGCTACCTATATGATCTCTTTTGACAAAAAATGATCTTTCTCTTTTTCTTTATAGAGAGAAGATTTGAAGAAATGAGCTTTCCACCTGCACCTCCATCATCCCACCCAGCTGTAGGAGGTTTGGGCAGATGTGAAAAGCCAGCTACTGGTCAGTCCATCTAGTTCAGGATGCCATTGCATTACCCGATCTGTATATTTTATGACATAGCTTCTACTACCTATATTGGTAGATGACCTTTGTAGGCCTAGGTATATATATATACATATATATATATATTGGAATGATATTTCCTTTATAGTCACAGCACAGGGACTGCACAGGAACCTGATAGGCAAACGGACATCTGTGCTCATTGCTTCCACTTTCTTTATCTCTCATTGAACTACTGTATCTTTTCTAACGCATCTATGCCTCTCCCGAAAGATCGCCTTACCAAAAGAACTCATAGTAGGCAGTGCCTCTAAGGAGTCACAGTCAGTTTCCCCAAGAAAATCCTTTTCCTGGAAGTGTAGGTAAACAGCTGAATGTTCCAAGTAATAAAGCCACATTCACGCTGTCAGAACCCTTATCTGGATGGCCAACGGGAGACTGTCTGCATAAGGGTGCAGAGGAAAATAATCAGCACCACCAATCAGAGAGTGCCACTGAATATCTCTGCAGACCACCTTGGCAGTATTTGGGTAGTACAGGGGTACTCCATGAGTAGTATAGCTGCTATCCAGATTAAGTGCCGGCACTTATCCAGAGAGCAAGATTTTCAACCAGCACGACTTATGTGACATGATCAGCAGTCCTAAGTTATGAAAATCATGCTCTGCAGATAAGTGCTGGCATTTGTTCAGATAGTACTATTCAACCCGAATATTCAGTGGTAGTTCCTACGTGGATATCGCCACTGAATATCCTAACAATTTTTAAATTTGAGTGGAGGAGTAGCCTAGTGGTTGGGGCAAGGTACTTCAGGCCAGAAGGTTGGGGGTTCAAATCCCACTAGAGGACAGCAAGCTTGGGCCGGAAGGACTGGGGTTTCTAGTCCCACAGGTGCTCCTTGTGGTCTTGGGCAAGCCACTTAACCCTCCATAGCCCATGTTCCCTGTAAAATAGTTATCTCCAAGTTATAATGCCCTGTTCAATGTAATTTCAGTTTGTTCAATGTAAACCGCACTGATGCAGAATAGCGCGGTATATAAGAGAATATAAATAAATAAATAAATAAATGCTCTAGCTGATTACTGGAGCATTTGAGTATTGGGCTTTTGAAAATTGGGCATGCTTTATTCAAAACATTTTCTTTCTATATACCTAAAGGATCTATCAAAATATTTTAAAATATGGATAAAATCACATATATCATCATAGATAATTCATACAATTACCAAAACAACAAACAAAACCAAACCATAAAAGAAGAACCCCTCCCCCCAAAAAACCCCACATAAACACCCCTCAAAAGTCCAGACCATACACAGTTTGCTTTTAGATATCATCATGCAGGAAAAAATAATGACCAAATGAATGTAGCCATAGAGTACAGTATGTTCACCAAATCATCACTGCTTACAAAACAAAAACATATAAATATCCCTTTAAAAAGATATACTGTGCACAGTCCAGAAAGTAGAACTAAATCATTTTTCCAATTGGGAAAGGGTCCACAGAGGAATGACTCTAGGGTATGCACTGGAACATGGACTCTGACATAGTCATAAATGATCTGGAGAAAGGAGCAATGAGTCAAATCTGCTACTGACACAAATGTATTCAAAATAGTTATCTATTGCTATTTAGTTCTCACTTTTCTAGTAGTAGCTCAAGATGAGTTGCATTCAGGTACAGTAGCTATTTTCCTGCCCCAGAGGGCTAAGTTTGTACCTGAGACATAAAGGGTTAAGTTTAGCCAGCAGTTTTCTGGGTTAGCCTAACTATCAGGCAAACTAGGTGGTTGCCTAGGGCTGCAGTTTCGGAGGGGGGGGGGGGGCAAGGCAGGGCATCAACAGCAGTCAAAGCTAAACAATAGTTCCTGACAGTCACAGAAACTCAGAGCCATCAGCACATTCCTTTACCTACAGGAAGAGTGGATAAACATAGTGTATATGCACAAGTAAAGTTTAATATTCACAAATATGATGCCAGTTGTGCATTTTTATGTGATTGTTGTTGGAAAGGTGGTGTCCAGATGATCATGATTGTTGAGTTTACTTATAAAACTTTGAAGAAGGGGTGGAGTCCTAAGGCTTAAGGCTTTCCTAAGGTGCCCGATATACTTATAGCAGCCCTGGAGCCGGTCCTACTTCCATTCCAAAAGCAGCAGAGGATTGCGAAGAAGGGCAGAAGGATCTCATGAGACTAGGAGATGAAATTTATATAGAAAGGTGCAAAGTAGGGGGGGCGGAGCCTGATGTCCAGCGGGTAGGACGCTTTGCGTTGAAGCTCCCGAGAGGCCTACTTAGAATCCTGACTTAATACCTATACAAATTTACTATTTCGCTCCGAGCTGACCGGGGCACCTCGGGGGGGATGGCGGCCCATAAACCAGCGCGCTTGGACTTCGGGTCTCCTTCTTCTTCTCACGGAAAACGCTCCAAAACAGAGGTGTCCTCCCCACAGAAGATGGTCCCATTTCGTGAAAACCCCGAAATGCACCTGGAGATTTTGGAGGAAATACGCGGCGTGAAGGAATTGGTGCAGTCCAATGGAGAAGCGCTTCGAGCCATGCGAGAAGACTTTGGAGTGCTCCAGGACCGACTTGAAAGTCTTTCATTACGGCAGGACAACATGGCGGGGGTCCTCGACTCGCACGAGGTGCGCTTGGGCAAACTGGACAAGGCTGAGCGCCAGATACAGAATCTTCAAAAGGAGTTAGAAGATAGCAATAATCGAGCCCGTCGCAACAATGTGAGGCTCCTCGGAATGCCGGAGGGGGTGGAAGCAGGAGATATAAGAGAATTCTTGCTCAAAACTCTTCCCTCCTTGCTGAAGATCACTTTTCACAGAGAACTGGAAATCGATCGAGCACACCGTGTTCCTGCCCACATGGCGCTCAACCGCACGACCCCCCGGCCTATTATCTTTAGCTTGCTACGATATCAACAAGTGGAACAAATTTTACATGTTGCCCGAGCGAATCATCATTTGGAATTTGAAGGTCGTAAGGTCTCCTTCTTTCCTGATTTGGCAAAGCCTACCGTTGACCGTCGGAAGAAACTCCTTGCTTTTCGCCCTCGACTTCAACAGCTACAGGCTCGCTTTGGCCTGTTGTATCCAGCGAAGCTCCGAGTGACTCTCCACAACCAAACCAGGACGTTCGAAGATCCTGATCTACTATCAACATTTTTAGACTCCAAAGAAGCAGAGCAGATGCGCTAATCCCAAATCTTGGACTCTTATCTGCCGGCTCTATCCGCCATTTTGAAGGGCCCGATGCGGCGGTCATAGCCAAGCACAGAAATAGCCTGGACTTTCTTTCTTTCTCTGTATGACTTTTGTTTTTTGGTCTCCTATCCCTTCATGATGTGCGCCTCGGTCGGACTCGGAGCACGCACAGTCCTACAGGTTATGTGTTTTTTCAATTTCGGCCTTCTCTGGGGTTTCTCCCCGCAGACACATGGTCGCCAGTAATTTTGGGGTTTTGCTTCTCCTCTACCGTACTGCGGTTTTCTTTGTTAATGTGGGGCGCTTCATTGTATTATATTAGCTTATTTTTCCTATGTCATGTGTACAGCCAGATACAGTCAGCTTGAGGGACATAGTGAAATTATGTGTGCTATCATGCTCAGAATTTTTAACTTTTCTGAATGGCCTTATGTAAAATCTTATCATTCACCGTCAAAGGCATTAATGGTCCACTCAAAGGAAAGAAAATCCTTAGCTATCTTAGCCATGAGCATGTTGATTTAGTGTTTCTTCAGGAAACGCATTTAAACTCTGCTGAAACACTGAAACTCAATGCTAAGCCTCACATGGTAGCTGCCTATTCTCCCACCGTTTTCAAATGGTATGGGATAACCATTCTGGTTAAGAAGTCTTTGCACGCTACTGTACCTGATATTAGCGCTGACAAGGAGGGTAGATGGGCCCGTGTACACCTTGAGGTTGGAGATAGTGAATTCACGTGTATTTGCATTATGCCCCGAATGTGGACGACCCTGCTTACTATGCAAGTATTGCGCAGTTGGCCTAGGCCTCTGCCAATGCTCCATTAATACTTGGTGGCGATTTTACTCAAGTGTTCCCTCAATCTTTTCTTCTCAAACACGGTGCTCGTTGGTTGGAAGATCCAGTACCGAGTAGACCTGTGTGGCTAGATATAGAAGCGGGCCTTTGCAAACCGATTCCTCTTACCTTTCTCCCTGGTATGACTCTCCCATCAGACTCCCACTATCCACCAATGCTTTTAGACACTTTAGGTGCCTTTAATACTCTTATGCAATCTTTAGACTCCCGACTCTGGTCAGTGCAACTTCAGCATCGCCTTCGGAGCACTAGAGTACTCCCGCCATCGGCATTCCCTACATAAGGTTGATTGGAGACTTTCCGATCTCTCGGTAGTTCACCGGGTGTAGCATCCAATTTTACTAAACCTTATGTAATGCTATAACTAGAGATACCCCTATAGCGCAGAAAATATGGGAGAGAGAATTGCATGTGACTTTGACCTCGGAGCAGTGGAGCCTTATCTGGAGTAGAGGGACACGGTTTCCCGATCCGCCTCACTCACTCAGACCCTCTTCTTTCTAGCCCACCGGTGTTTTTACACTTCTCACAGATTAGACAAATGGAACACTACTCAGGGCAATGGTTGCTGGACACGTCCTGCGGCCATTGGTTCATTGCCTCATGTTATGCATGAATATCCCGCACTACAGTATTACTGGCGTCGGGTCTGGGGTCGTATTTAGTCTATCTCGCACTCTCAGGAGCCCCTTTCTTGGAGGATAGTGGGACTTCGCCCAGTTGCGGGGATCCCCTCTCTCCCAAAAATGGCTTATCTCCTTTCGAACTTTATGCTTGGCATTGCTATTTCCCTAATTAAGTAATACTGGAAAATTAGCTCCCATCTGAGCCCCAATGAATGGTGGAATCATGCCTGTCTTTACAGTAAATATGAACAAATACCTCGTCTGTTCGCTTCCTCCGTTCAGACTCCTTCTCATTGGTCTCAATGGAAGATGCTCAATGACTATGTACATTTTGCTAAATGCTCTCATCTGACTGTCTAACTTTGTATATATCTCTGTCCCATGATCATGCTGTATTGTAGATACTCTTTTGATCGTTTGATGTATAATCACTGTTAATTGGAAGCGCTCACATGCTGATATAATCGGGTAGAGAAGAAGCATCGGGGTGGGGGGTAATGGGTTTACTTTTCCTTATTGTATACTTGTTTTGTCTCTTTTGGTGTGTTGTTTCTTTTGTTTGTTGCAAAATGAAAATAAAAGTTTAAAAAAAAAAAGAAAGGTGCAAAGTAATGCACATAGAGAATAATAATCCCAACTACAGGTACAAGATGCTGGGTTCTGAGCTGGGAATCAGCACTCAAAAAAAGGTCTTTGAGTCATTGTAAACAATGCATTGACATTTTCAGCCCAGTGTGCTGTGGCTGTCACAATGCAAAAAGAATGTTAGGCATTATTGCAAAAAGAATGGGGAAAAAACTGAGAATACTATTATGCCTCTCTATAGGGTCATGGTGCAACTGTGTCTTGAGTATTAAATGCAGTTCAGGTTGTCCCATGTCACAAAGGATTTAGTGGAACTAGAAAAGGTTCTGAAAAGAGTAACAACGAGAAAGGGGATGGAACGGCTCTGTTACAAAAAGAGGTGGAACATATTCGTTTTTGGCTCTTCAGCTTGCAGAAGAGAGGAATAAGAGGAATATGATAGAGGTTTACAAAATCATAGATCCAGAAAGTTACACTTTATCCCTGGGAGAAACCTGCAAGAAATGAATCTATTCTTTATCATTTACTAGATCAGTGGCAAAAGTTCAAAGGAGGGGCCACTAAGCAAAATGTACTTAGGGACCCTCATGATAACTAGGGCTGTGGTCACAAACGGGTGGAGGAGAACACTTTCCCCCTTACATTCCCTCCTCTCCCTTACCCCCAAAAACGTAGACTATACATTCGGCGATGGCAAACTTCACACTTACTTTCAAAGAAGTTTGCCCTGCCGCACATTGCCTCCACTGCTTATTTTCTTTGCTCCGTGGAAGCCGGAGGCTGGGAAGCATTTCCTATTGAGGGACCAAAGTCTTTGGCTCCTCAATAGGAAATGCTTTCCCGAGCCAACGACTGCTGCAGAGGAGCACTTTAAAAAGGAAAAGAAGCAGCAGCATGGTTCAGCATGGCAGAGCAAACATCTTTGAAAGTAAGCGTGAAGTTTTCCGCTACCATGTTGGGATTGCTGGGCTCTCTTCTGGCTGGGCCTCCCCCCCCCTCTCCCCCCCCCTCTCCCGCATTGCAGGGGCTGCTTGGGTGGTATTTACGCCACTGTGCTAGTTACTTTCTAGTGACCTGAAGTGGTTGCTATCAGAGAAAGGAATGCTGGATTTTGAGGGGCCTCTGGTCTGACCCAGCAAGGTATATCTTTTTTTCCTGTGCTCTTTTGGCACAACAGCTAAGAGGACGTTTTACTAAAATGTGTTAAGCGGTCAAAGCACATTTTCCCATGAGATAAACACTGCTCAGGCCCTTGATAACTGTTACTGAGGGGGCATGCTGATTTGCATGCTAATGCTCCCTCAGTAGGTAGAGGAAAGTTCTGTGTGTTCGGGTGTTAACTGTTGGGAACATGCAGGTCACACCTCTGGCACTTACCGCAGAGGTTTTTCACTTAGCGCATGTTAGTTTTTGTGCATTAGGAATGTGCTTCCATCAACAAATTTTCCATTTTATTTTATTTCAGTAATGAAGACAAAGAAAAATTAACTCTATTTCCTTTGTTTTTGGTTTCCTTTACAAACCCCCCTCCCCGCCTCCCCCGCTGCAAAAAGCTTGTGTTTTAAAATGTAAAATCATATCCTCCCATGCCTTCTCCTTGGACTGCTCTGAGGCTACCTTGCAGTCTCTGTAGGCTAGTTAGAGGAGGAACAATCCTTGCTTGCTTCTGCCCTGTCAATGTCATTGTCCAAAATGGAGCCAACTGACTCATAAGCAATGTTGCTCCGCATACTGAGGGCAAAGCAGCAGAGGAAGCTATCCAGTACGCTGATTGGGAAGGAATTTTATTTATTTATTTATTTAGGTTTTTTCTATACCGCGCTCTTTAGCATCAGCTTGGTTTACATTATAACAATTTTGTGCAGTGCAGACAGCGTCTGAACTGTACTTACAAGGAACAGGGTTTACAACTTGGCTAACTGGGGGAACTATATACAGGCTACATAGCAGCAGGCTAATTGGATAGGAGACTATATACAGGCGGGATAGTCAGGTCAGGTGGGGACATACGTAGGGGGACAGGTTGTGAGCTATATACAGTTGCTAGCCAGGTGTTTGGGGGTGTTATTGGTCTGGAGTGTGACTGCATGTTGTTGTTGGTGTCTGCGTGAAGTTGGGCGTTGCGAGTCTCCGTCCTGGGAGTAGTACTGGAGGAACAGGTGATGTTTCAGAGCCTTTCTGAATTGGGCGAGGTCAGATATGGAGCGGACATCGGGTGGGAGCACATTCCAACAAGTGGGAGCGTAATACACGAAGGCCCTGTTTCTTGTTGCTTGCGAGCACTTCGTGATCTTCATGGGAATGTTCAGTGTATTGACAGTGGTTGACCTTCTGACCCTGTTTGAGGGGGTGATGCCGTGAATGGCCTTGAAAGTCATCAGCAGGATTTTGAAGGTAAGTCTGCAGTGGACAGGTAGCCAATGTAGTTGCTTCATAATTGGAGTTATATGGTCACACCTGGAGGCTCCGTGTAATATTCTGGTAGCTGCATTCATCTCAAGCTGCAACGGGTTCAGTGTGCTGTTTGGGAGACCTTGTAGGATTGCGTTGGCATAGTCAAAATGGGGGGTTACTAAAGCCTGGAAGACTGTCCGGAAGTCCTTCGGTGCCAGCAGTGGCCTGAGATGCCGGACCATGTTTATTTTCTGATATACTGCTCTGACGGTGCTATTTACGTGGGCTTTCATGTCCAACTGTTGGTCAAGGATGACACCTAGGTAGCGGATCGTGGCTTTACTTTGAAGTTCCGCGCCTCTCACCCTTAGAGATGCAGGGGGGGGGGGTGAATGCTTGGTTCCTTGTGATGAATAGTGCCTCAGTTTTCTTAAAGTTTATTCTTAGGTTTTGTGCGTGGAGCCATTCTGTTATGGCATCGAAACAGGTGGTTAGTGGTGCGAAATCAGAATGAGTGGAGATTGCTTTTGCCCCCACTTGACCCCAGGGATTGCAGGTTAATCCTTGAGTGAAGTATGGGGGTTGTGAAAAGGAACAATTTTACCAGTGGGGTTGAGATTTTGATCTGGGGTGGGTAGGTTAAGGTGGGTTGTCTTCTATACATTTTAAAAGCATATCTGCAGGTAGTTCTACTACGACCAGCAGAAAGTTTTAGACACACAAAGATGGGACTTTTAAAAATCCTTCCTTGTTCCTTTAAATCATTGTGACCTGGGATGGGGACCACCATGTCATCTTGCCATGGCTGGGAATGACAACGCTACAAAAAGTGCCGTGGATTTCTAAATCTCTGGTAGATGGGTATTACAGTTTACTGAATCCTGTGATCATTTTCCTGCCATAAAATAATACAATAATGCACCCTTTTACCTCGCTTTAATAAATGCAGTAAGTCCTTGTATATTTCTAGAATGCCTTTGGTGTTCTATGGAACATCAGTAGACTACAAAATTATCGCCTCAGTTAAATTCATTGCTAATTTTCACAACTTTTACATGCAGGAATTCTAGCATCTCCCCTTTCTTACAAAAGCACTACGACCATGAGCATATGGGCAATGCAAACATTTTATCTTACACCTAATTTCTTTTTGTATCATTTGAACCTCAAATGTTTTGCAGTTTGTCCTCTTTAGATGGGATTATATTTGTCTTTGGACACAGAATAGTAATTTTGTTTGAGATGTCTGCTGACTGAAGCAGGTTTTTTCAGTTATAACTCATTAGCCTTTTAGACATGACGGGTAAACCACTTATTCTCTACATTGTGCTCCTGGAGCACACGATCAATAAAGGGATACAGGAATGATTTGCCTGTGGTAGAAGGTCATCAAAAAGTAATTTTCTGCTAGCTAGTAAGATACAGACAGGGAGGGGAAAGCCTCTTCCAGAAGCACTTTGCATTGGATTTGTAGTGAGAGGGCAATGATATGATAATCAATAGGCAAGTATGATGACAATAGCTTTTGGCATCCTGACTTCACCACTAATCTACTCTGTTAAATCTCACCTCGCTTTTACCAGGATAGTTACCATGCCTGATAATAATATATACATAGATCTATGGCACCAGTGTATTAAACTGTGATAACAATGGCAGATAATTCATTCAACTGGAGATTTTAATGCTTATTTTATTGGTTGATGTTAATGAGATGCAAATTTGGCATGGTTATCACACATCTACACCATCCTGAGGCACTTTTGCATGTTAAGCATCATGTTTACTAAACCACACTAACCCCACTACCTGGCAGAGTGGAGTTTAGCATGCCGTCTGGGTGCTGCACTAAAATTTAGCACGAGCCCTAGTGCCAAAACTCCCATGCTACCCTGGTAGCACACGTCAGGCAGGAACTAGGCTGGACAGGAGTGTAATGGAGGCATTATCAGCATACTGTAGCTATCATGGGTGTTAGTGGCCAATGCTAGCTATGTTTGATGCCCAAAGAGTGGGTGTACTTAATGCCACTTGAATGGGTGGTGTTAGGTGCGCCTGCTTGCTGGCTTCTGCAGTACTGCATCCTGGGCCTGCATTAACTGCAGGGGGACGGAAGCACACGCCCCCTAAAGTTAGCAATGGCCCCCCACACTAGTAATGTGGCTCACATGTGGATTACCGGCATGGGGCTTAGTAGCATACACCTAACAGTCATACTTTAGAATAGCCCTAATGGGTATTGAGCTATCTTATATACTTTTGTATTTTTTACAGTAATGCATATTTTCTGTTTACTCTGATGCAAGCTGGCTTATGTACGTTAGCTACTTGTGATAGGTAATGCAGACGTTTAATGTTCATTAACACCTATATTACCATTAACATGATTTAATACACTGGCCTCTATAAGGTCAATATTCAAAAGCATTTAGGCGGTCAGTGGTAATACCAACCACATACATTTTTTTTCTAAAAATCTGCATATAAGTTTGGTGCTATGTATAACTTCGGCATATATTAAAGTCTATGTATAAATGGACATTTTCTCCATATAACATCTGGAGTTAAATGCCCAGAAAAGAGAAGTGATTCGGGGAGCCTAAAGACAGAACAAATCTTGTACAGTGAATGCAGTCGATGAAAATGTATTTTCAAGTGCTGCTGGGTAAAAAGCAAGTTCAACTTTTAAACATCTAAAGTTATATGTGGATTTCAAAGCAGCACTAATAACAGTATCTGCTGCTGAGAAAATGCATAACATTAAATGGCCATTTATACATTTATAATTTAAATGGTGGCCATGTCACTGAACATTGACATCTACAGAATATAGAAACAGAAACATAGAAACATGACGGCAGAAAAAGACCACATGGCCTATCTAGTCTGCCCTTCCAAGAATCATCAACTAAGCAGAGAGTGGTGGAGCTTGCACACATCAAGACTCCTCAAGCGCACTCCCCATCCGACGCTGCAAGCTCTCCCGGAGGGGGATTGAGCCTTCAAGGACACCACCGCACAGAGATCTAACCAATCGGGGCTGAGATCCACGTTTAAAAAGAACCGCCAGCAGGCGTGCCCGCGGCAAAGGCTTGGCAAGATCCTCAACCGCCTACAAAAACATCGAAGAAAAGCAACGCAAGAAACTACCTTTCCCGCTAACAATACAGAGATCGTGTACTGCACTGAATCAACAGTCTACCAAATGCGCAGCAAGTATTAATAACACCAGTCATTCACTAATAGACCCGACTCTCCTCAGCTAAAAGTATCTGACCATATTAGAAAATACAAATTACTTTTTATTATGCTTCCTTTGGTAATGTTATTTAATTTTGAATAAGTCTGTGACCATAGCTTGTTTTTTGCTAGAGATATAATTTAGGTTATCTGTTACCTAGCATTCCACAGGGATCTGCTATAGCTTCAACACTCTAGCTAGAATGCTGCAAATTAGATATACAATTGAGCTACACTACTATCGCTAATATTAATACAAATTGTCATTAAAAGCAATCTGAAATACATACTGTTGTCAGTAGAACATACCTACATTTACTGTATATTTAGCATGATTATTTACTGTTGCCAGTAAGTTATATCACTTAAATGCTACATTATTGCCAGTACCAAGAACATACTACTTTTTGAAACTGTTCTGCATCTAACATTAACTGAAAACTATATTACCTGAATAGCCTAACAATACAAATTGCTACCAAAATAGTATATATTACTATTCAATGCCAATTAATTGTTGCAATAACTGACAGACACCACAATTGAATACTTTCTAATTCTCTCTACATTATTATAGTTAACAGCAATAATTACTGTTGCCAGTAGCAAATCATCACTCAGAATTGCTGACAGTAGTGAACTTGCAAGCAAAAACCATACATTTATTACTGTTGTCAGTAGATCACTACCTTACATTAGCACTATTGTCAGTAGCTATCTCACAAACACTGTAGTCAGTGGCTATCATCAATCAGGATTAATACTGCCACTAACAACTATCATTATAAATCTCTACATAACACAACCCCCTAGTGACGTTCTTTTTTCTCTCATTTACTCTACTCCGGTATATAGCTGCTTAGCACCACTAATCGAAACACACCTAAAATGCCACAAACATACATTATACCAATGTATCTCTACTATATTAGCTTAGTCTTAGCAATAATAACTATCAACCTAACACTAAGCCTAAATAGCGACAATCACAAAACAATTCCCATAATTCACTCACTCTCTCGAGAAAACTATCATATAGGACACATTTACACAAATACCTATCCTAGAACAAATTTTCATAGACTAATTCACATAAATACAAACACACATCAAACAACCAAGGGAATACGCACCAATAAATTAACATCTCTCTCATGTATCCTTATTAACGCACGGTCGATGAAAAACAAGCTACCCATATTTAATGACCTAATATCAGACTCAAAACCTGACATATTATGTGTCACGGAAACCTGGCTCTCTGACACTGATACCGTCTATATAAATCAACTTAATAATGAAGACTATGACACCTTCTATAAACATAGAACTAACAGAAAAGGTGGAGGTGTATTAATGATGATCAAAAAGGAACTAAAAGCAAAAACAATTCAGTCAAACATCTCTAATAACATAGACGCATTATTAATAAAGATTGGCCCCATGAAACTCTGCTTAGTATATAGACCCCCAAACCAAAATCCAGATAACCTTGACGCTCTTATTGAGCTCCTTAGCTCATCTACAGAACAACACCCTATAATTATGCTTGGAGACTTTAATCTTCCCTCACTGCCAACATTGGAATCCAAACTATTCTTGGATACAATATTAGACTTGGAATATCAACAGATAATAAACACATCTACACACATTAAAGGCGGAACCCTCGATCTTGTCCTTCTCCCCAAGACCTTTCTCAAGCTAAACAATCCAAACTCAGTTGAATGCACACAGATACCCTGGTCCGATCACTACATTATCAAACTAAATCTTACATATCCCCTCACTAGCATGAACACCCAACCCAGAAATGTACCAAACACTAGATTCAAAAAATTCAACAACGAAGAATTTATAGAATTAACAATCCCCCACCTCTTTTCAACTGCAACTAACCTAGATGACACCGTCAAAAATTGGCATGAAACCATCAACAATGCAGCCAAAACTAATCACACACACAAAAAGACCATGTACTCTCAAGCTAATACCAAACCATGGTTCAACAATACGCTAAAACAAATGAAACGGATTCTTAGAAAACTAGAACATAACTGGCGTAAATCGAAATTAACAATACATAAAGAAATGTACAATAACCACCTCACTAAATATAAAGAAATCTTAGACAACACAAAAAAAGAATACTATACTAAAATCCTATCAAAATCGTACAATAGGCCAAGAGAACTATTCACCATTGTAAGAAATCTAACTAACCCTCAAACAACTGACAGTGAAATTACTGACATCTCGGTTCAAACCTTAGCCCACCATTACCAAAATAAAGCAAAAATACCACCAATGCTGATAAACATCATCAACTCACCACACCAAACATCAGATATATGGTCAGAGTTCCAGCCCGTAACAAAGGAGACACTAAAAAATATCATTACCAGTCTCAACACCACAACCTCATATCTAGATCCATGTCCAGTAACATGGATAAAGAATACACTACCAATTTTATTACCCTACATTCTATCAATAGTGAACCTCTCACTGACCCAAGGATACCTACCCCCATCACTCAAACACGCACAAATACGGCCAATCCTTAAGAATAGCAAACTTGATAAAACATTGCCTGCATCATATAGACCTATTTCTAGCATACCTTTCCTGGCAAAAATAATTGAAAAAGTGGTTCAATTACAGACTCAGGACTTTCTAGAATCATCTTACCCCCTCGACGAACAACAGTATGGTTTTCGACCCCGCCATGGAGTTGAGACACTCCTCACAGTTTTAATAGATGCGCTCCTAAGAGGGATAGACGATCATAAACAGGCTTTCATTCTACTTTTTATTGACATATCAGCTGCGTTTGATAGCGTACACCACACATTAATGCTCAATAATCTGAGGCAAATAGGCTTAAACTCCACAGTACATAATTGGTTCTCATCCTACCTAAACAATAGAACGCAAAATGTAAGAATTGGGAATCAAAACTCAACCACATATAAACAAGAGATTGGATTACCACAAGGGTCAGCGTTGTCAGCTCTGCTTTTTAATATTTACATAAAACCAGTTTGCAACATATTCAAAAATTTTGGAGTCAAGTATCATTTATACGCAGACGATATTATGATGTATATACCATTCACGATACCCAACTTACCACTACAACTCCTATCGGACTGCTATAATGAAATCACAACGTGGCTAAAAACACAAAACCTCCACATTAACCACACTAAAACTGAAGTTCTAATTGTGACTAAGAACAAAACCTACATCCCTCCAACACATATAAAAATTCAAAATGAAGAAATCAAAATAAAAAATGAAATAAGATATCTAGGCGTTATATTAGATACGCACCTTACGATGGAAACACATATTAGCAATACTATAAAGAAAATATATTTCAAACTCAAAACCCTCAAACAACTTCGTCCGCTAGTATTTACACAAGATTTTATCAACATAATACAGGCAACAATAACTCCACATTTTGATTTTGCCAATCTAACACTAATAGGAATTTCAAAACAAAACATCAAACGATTGCAATTAGCGCAAAATGCAGCTGCAAGAATCATATTGAAAATTAATTCACTCCAACACATATCACCAGTACTAGCCTCCCTCCACTGGCTACCTATTCAAAGCAGAATAACCTACAAAGTAATAATAACAGCATTCAAGGCATTAAATGATATGGCCCCAACAATGCTTTGTAATTTAATACATAAAGAACCGTCCAAGCAAACACACAGAAAAGGTCAATTAAATAGACTAAAGATCCCGACAGATTATACAAGAGCCCATAAAGCAACTAATAACAGAGCCTTCTCCCACATAACCCCAATGATCTGGAATTCCCTCCCAGAGGAACTTCGAACATGTACGGAAATCATAGAACTCCGTAAAAAATTGAAAACGTACCTGTTCACCATAAACTATAACATAGATAACTTAACACCCACTATAGACAAAGGTTAAACAGCAATCGGTCTACATTAAGCAAAACCCTTAACATATACAGATAACACATACATATGATAATCTCACAACTTATATCCGTTCACCTCCTTGTATATATATACATAAAACTGTATATAGTTAACCTGTTCTATTTTATCTTACAATGTTTAGACCATATATACTATATATAAATTTGATGTTCCTTGTAGATATGTTCTGTTATAATATGACGTTCCCTGTAAAACAAACTTGTTTTGTTAAGTGTTGTTCAACTGTAAACCGCAACTGAACCTTGGAAGATGCGGTATATAAATGTATGTATAAATAAATAAATAAATAAATATCAACCACTACAACAGTCCCCTTTTTCCCTTTAGAGATCCTCTGTGTTGTCCCATGCTTTTCTGACTTCAGATACTGTCCCCGTCTCTACCACCTCCATTGGGAGACTTTTCCACGCAACTATCAGTCTTTCCGTAAATAAATATTTCCGCATATTACTCCTGAGTCTATACACTACCATCTGCATCCTATGTCCCCTCATAGTAGAGCTTGCTTTCAATCGAAAGAGGCTCTCCTGTGCATTTATCTATCCCAACTTTCCTCTAAGGTATACATATTAAGATCCTGAAGTCTATCCTGAAGTCATATGCTTTGTAACGAAGACCACTAACCATTTTAGTAGCCACCCTCTGCACCAACTCCAAACTATTTATATCCTTTTGAAGGTGCGGTCTCCAGAATTGCACACAGTACTCCAAATGAGGTCACACCAAAGACTTATACAGAGGAACTATCACCTTTTTTTTCTGCTGGCTATTCCTCTCCCTATTCATCCAAGCATACTTCTGTCTTTCACTGTCACCTTTTCTACCTGTTTAGCTACTTTAAGATTGTCAGACACCATCACGCCCACGTCCCGCTCTTCTTTTATGGACAGGAGTACTTTACCCCCTACACTGTATCACTCCCTTGGATTTTTGCAGCCCAAATGCATGAACCTGCATTTTTTAGCATTAAATCTCAGCTGCCAAATTCTCAACCATTCTTCAAGCTGAGCTACATCCCTCTTCAAGTTATCTACTCCTTCCTGGGTGTCTACTCTATTGCAGATTTTGGTATCATCTGCCAAGAGGCAAACCTTACCCGACAGCCCTTCTGCAATATCACTAACAAAGATGTTAAAAAGAATCAGACCAAGGACACCATTACTAACCTCCTTCTCCTCAGAGTGAGCCCATGTACCTGTACTCTTTGTCGCCTCCCACTCAACCAATTTCTAACCCAATCAGTAACTTTAGGGTCCATCCCTAGGGTGCTCAGATTGTTTATAAGTCGCCTGTGCGGAACAGTGTCAAAGGCTTTACTGAAATCCAAGTACACCACATCTAGGACTCTCCCTCGGTCCAACTCCATGGTCACCCAGTCAAAGAAATCAATCAGATTTGTCTGACAAAACCTGCCTCTGGTGAATTCATGCTGCTGCCGATCCTGTAATCCATTGGACTCCAGAAATCTCACTGGTTTCTCTTTCAGCAGCATTTCCAATTAGTTACTCACCACAGAGGTTAGACTAACTGGCCTGTAGTTTTCAACCATATCCTTACTTCCATTTTTGTGTAAAGGGACCACATGTGCCTCCCTCTAGTCCTCTGGCACCAGTCTCGACTCCAAAGAGGCATTGAAAAGGTCAGTTAGTGGAACTGCTAAAATGTTCCGGCTGAGGGGAGATATGATAGAGGTCTGTGAATTAGTGAGCGGAGTAGAACGGGTAAACGTAGATCGATTGTTTACCTTATCAGAGTGTAGAAAGACTAGGGGACATGCAATGAAGCTACAGGGTAAACTATTTAAGACTAATAAGAGAAAATATTTTTTCACTCAACGTGTAATCAAACTCTGGAGTTTGTTGCCGGAGGATGTAGTGAGGGTTGTTGGTGTAGCTGGGTTTGAGAAAGGTTTGGACAAGTTCCTGGAGGAAAGGTCCATAAGCCATTATTAAGAAGGGACCCAGGATATCAATGCTTGAACCAATACAAGCATTGTGGAACCTGTGTCCCTTGGGGAAACTGCTAGGTACATATGACCTAGATTGGCCACTGTTGGAAACAGAATACTGGGCTTGATGGACCTTGGTCTGACCCAGTATGGCATATCTTATGTTCTTATGTATTCTCGGATGTATCCCATCAGGTCCCATCGCTTTGTCTACTTTTAGTTTAGCTGGTTCCTCAAGAAAACAGTCTTCTGAAAATTGTTTGAGATCCCATCGCTTCTGTTCCTATTTGTGGGTGTTTTCTGAGGTCCTGCTCCTGGCCATTCATCTGTGAACACAGAACAGAAATATTTGTTAAGGAATTCCACTTTATCCTCATTAGCTTCTACATATTCCTCCCCTTCACCTTTGAGTCTGACAATACCACTTTTGCCCTTCCTTTTCTCACTAACATATCTGAAAAATGTCTTGTCCCCCCATTTTATTGCAGTGGCTATTTCTTCTTTTTGTATCTTTGCTTTCCTGACTACTTTGCTAGCTTCTCTAAGTTTTTCCAAATATAGATTCCTGTCTTCCTCACTCTGTGATCTCTTGTATTTCATGAAGGCCTCCCTCTTTTTCTTCACCTTTTCAGCTACTTCTTTTGAGAATCATAGCAGCCTCCTTTTCCTTTTACCTTTATTTACCTTTCTAACAAAAGGTTGGTTGCCCTTAAAATATTCCCTTTCAGTTTTGCCCCCTGTTCTTCTACATCCCCAGCTGTTCCCATCCCAGATATTGGCCCATCTTGGCAAAGTTAGATTTCCTAAATTCTAAGAGCCTCGCTTTTGAATGTAAACATAACACCTATCCAAGGTATTTTCAAATATCCCACGTCTGTGGATGCAAAACATTTGTAAGTGTTTTTCTGCTGTGTACTTTATGCAGATTTTTAAAGGAAACTACCCACGTTATTTCTCTTTGAAAATTAGCTGGTAGAAATTATGTATGCCAAAAGCATCTGCCTGCTTTGTACCTATTATTTGTACAAGCAACTGGGGAGGGGGGTGGCACACATACATTTGAAAATCATAACCCTTGATCTAAACACACCTACTGAAAGGCTTTTCCCTGAAGTTAGAAGTATGCATGCTATTCAGATTGGTTTCCTCTTTTCTTTGCTTTCAGATCACAGAAGCCAAGGAAGGTCTTGTCTTACTAATCTATTCTATTTTTTGAAAGTGTGAATAAGCACGTAGACAAAGGTGAGTCCGGTTGCAATACAGTAGTGTATCTGGATTTTCAAAAAGCTTTTGACAAGGTCCCTCATGAGAGACTCTTGGCAAATTTAAAATTTCATGGGATAGGAGGCAGTGTACTACTGGTTAAAAGATAGAAAGCAGAGGGTAGGGCTAAATGATAAATTTTTTCAATGGAGAAAGGTGAACGGTGGAATATCCCAGGGATCTGTGCTGGGACTGCTGCTTTTTAACATATTTATAAATGACCTAGAAATGGGAATAATGAGTGAGGTGATCAAATTTGCAAATGACACAAAATTATTCAATGTTGTTAGAACACAAGAGGATTGTGAAAATTGCAAGAGGACCTTAATAAATTGGAAGACTGGAGATCCAAATGGCAGATGGAATTTAATGTGGACACGTGCAAAGCTAGGCACTTAGGGAAGAACAAACCAAACTATGGTTACATGATAAAAGATTCCACATTAGGAACCACCACCCAGGAAAATGATTTAGGCATCATCTTGGACAATACACTGAAACTCTCTGCCGAATATGCAGTGGCAGCCAAGAAAGCAAATAGAATGCTAGGAATCATAAGGAAAGGAATGGAGAATAAAACAAAGGACATTATAATGCCTCTGTATTGTTCCATGGTGCGACCGCACCTTGAATATTGCGTGCGATTCTGGTTGCCATATCTTAAGAATGATATAGTAGACTTAGAAAAGGTACAGCGAAGAGTCACCAAAATGGTAAGGGGAATACAAGGATACCCCAATGAGGAAAGCCTTAAAAGGTTAGGACAACTTGGAAAAAGATGGTCGAGGGGAGATATGATAGAGGTCTATAAAATAATAAATGGAGTGGAATGGGTAAACGTAAATCAGTTATTTACTTCTTCAGAAAGCAGAAAGACTAGGGGACATGCAATGAATCTACAATGTAGCCCATTTAAAACTAACTGGAGAAAATATTTTTTCACTCAATGCATAATCAAACTCTAAAATTCATTACTGGAGGATGTACTTAAAGCTGTTAGTGTAGCTGGGTTTAAAAAAGGTTTGGACGACTTCCGGTTTAGCCACGGAGGAGAGGAGACGTGTGTGAGTGAGCTCCTTGTCCCGCTCGGAAATTATCGGGTAGATGCAGTTCCCTGGGGGCTTGAGGAACATGCCGAAGGTGGTAAAGCTTAAGCAGAGTAACCTGATCAAGGATTTATATGCGGCAGAGGCGGGTGGTGACAAAATGGCGGAGGCCAGGCCGCGGGCTCTGCAGGCGCCAGCGTCCCTCAATATGTCGGATGACCAGGGAGTGGAAGAGGAGGCGGACACTCGCCGAGTGGATTTAGCGGCCGTGCTGCAGGAGATTAGAGACTCCAAGGATGAAATCGTGCACAGAGTCTCGCAGAAGTTGGAGGAGAAATTTGCGGCTATCGGGCAAAGGTTTGAGGAGGTGGAGGCCCGGGTGAGCCAGACGGAGGACTCCTAGGCAGCATTACAACGCACGGTGGGCTCCCTGCAGCAACAGCTTAGTTGGCTGCATGCAAAGGCGGAGGATATAGAAAACAGAGACCGCCGATCGAATTTGCGAATTTTTGGAGTGCCTGAAGGGGCTGAGGGGAGGACACTATTGGATTTGTGACTGAGATGCTGGCACAATGTTTCCCGGGCCCGCCGTCCGACCCCGCTTTTGAAATTGAGCGGTCTCACAGAGAATTAAGGCCTAGGCCCGGGGTATCGGGGGCCCCACGTGCTTTAATAGTAAAGCTCCTCCGGTTCCAGGACAGATAGCACGTGATTCGGGCGGCCAGGAAATCGAGGTACGTGACCTACAAAGACTGGAAAGTATATGTGTTCCCGGACTTGGAATCCTAAACGGTTAAGAGGAGGAAAGAGCTGGTGAAATGGAAAGAGTCCCTGGCAAAGCGGGGTGTGCAAGTCGCGATCTGGTACCCAGCTAGCATTACGATGCTTGTGAATGGTACGCGGCGGTTTTTCAACTCTAAGTACGCGTGTGAGAACTTTTTGAAAGCACAGGTGGGAGGTGTTCTGAAGGAGAAGGCCACCCCTACCAGTCGGGATTCCCAAGAAGTGGATGGTGACAGTGCAACGTTGATGCAGCCCTAAGAAGCTGCGGACTTTTTTCTTCCATGGAACTGGAGGGGGCTGCAGTGCTGGTAGAGGAGACATGGACAAGAAGGGGGGAGGGGGGATTCACGTGTTGATTATGCATTACAGCTGGTATGATGGTCATGCGGGGTGGAGGGGTTAAGGGGAGGGACCTGGGGGAGAGGGGAGGGTGTGCTCTTTGTGGGGGGAGACTGATTGGGATGCTTCGGCGTGGGTGAGGGGATGTGTGTGGAAGTGGTAGGGCTTTTGGGGGTTGGCCACCAGGAGGGGAGGTAGAGGTTTGGAACTGTGTAATGGGGTATGGCTCCACCTCAGCCCGGCGACCCTATGACAGGGGGAGTGAGGTCGGGAGATGTGGGTGAGTGGTGGGGAGTTCGTGGCCGCGGGGGTGGGGGGGGGCAGGGCGGGAGAGGGGCAGGGGCATATGAATGGCAGGGCTAAAGGGAGTCGGAAAGATAAAAAGTTGTGGCGTTAAAGGGGGAGGGGAGTTGGTTGTGGGTTATGGTTATTGGTTTACTGTTGAGTGTGTTGTGTGTGTGCGAGTGATGTCCGAACTCCAGCTGGCAGGGTAGAGGAATATGGAGGGAGGATGAGTGCGATGTCCAGTTCAGGGGGGCTTAAAATTGCCTCCTATAATGTTTGGGGGTTTAACAGCCCAATTAAGAGGAAGCGGGTCCTTATGCAATTGAATAGGTTAAGGGTAGACGTGGCCCTGTTACAGGAGACTCATTTAACAACTGCAGAACAAGAGGAATTGAAAGCCCAGGGTTTTGATCAAATGTATGGCTCGCTGTACACCTCTAAGAAATGGGGGGTGGTTATACTTATACACAAATGGGTTCGGTTCATCCCATATGAGAGTGGAGACGATGGAGCGGGTAGAGCGGTGTGGGTGGTGGGGCGAGTGGATTTATGGGAGGTATCATTCCTCAATATCTATGCTCCCAACGGGCATAAGGGTTCCTTTTTTGCAGATATCCTGAAAGGATTCGAGGGGAAGGCTAGAGGTGATTGGATCGTTGGGGGGGATATGAATTGTGTGGTGGGGGAGAAGGACAGGTCTAATTTCAGCAAACGGCTGCATGGGCAGGAGGGTAGGGAGCTCAGGAAGTGTTTGGTAGACTTTGCGCTGGTAGATATTTGGAGGTGGGAGAACCCGGGGGGGGGGGGGGGGGCAAGTATACATGCTACACTGCTAGGCAGGACACTTATTCTAGGTTGGATCTTTTTCTGGGGAAGCAGGATCAATTAGGGGTGTTAACAAATGTAAAAATCCACCCACTTACCCTATCTGATCATGGATTGATTATAGGGGAGTGGCGGGGTAAGGGGGGGGGGTAAGGGGGGTGGAGAGGGAATGTGTCCTTGTACCAATCTGAAGATGGGCGGTCAGCCCTTCGGAAGGCTTGGTGGGAATACCTGGCCTGGAATGATAACTGAGAGGTCTCGGATGCGACAATCTGGGACTGTGGGAAGGCATATTTGAGGGGGATTTTGATCCAGCTCGGGAGCCAGAGGAAGAGAGAGAGAGCAGCGCTGAGGGATAGATTGATGCAGGAATTAGAAGAGTTGCAAGCCAAACATAGTTTTCATGGGACTAAGGCTCTGCGTCAGAAGCTTGATTGTCTGAGGGCGAAGATTAATACTCTGGATCTGGAGGAGGTAGAGAGGATGATGAGGGCTTCTAAGAGGAGCTTTATGGAGGGGGGGGAACAAGGCAGGGTGTATGTTAGCACGCCAGTTGCAAAAGCGGAGGGAGAGTAGGATAGTGAAGGAGATTATGACTGATAAAGGCGAGAGGGCAGTAGCTAGTCATGATATTTGTTAGGCTTTCGAATTGTTCTATGAGGAGTTGTACAAGGGGCAGGAGGGGGTTACTCGGGAAGGGATAGAGGAGTACTTGGCGGGGATTGAGACCCCGTGGGTGGGGGGAGGACACCGCGCAATGGCTGGGGCGACCTATAACAGTAGCGGAAGTGATCGGGGGTATTAAGAAGTTGCCGAAAGGGAAAGCAGCAGGGGCAGATGGGTTTCAGGCGGAATTTTACCATATGATGAGAGAGGAGGTGGCTCCGTTTCTGGCAAAGCTTTTCTCCGGGTTGCTTCAGGGTCTCCTCTGCCAGATTCGATGGCACAAGCCAATATTGTGGTTCTCCCGAAGGAAGGGAGGCCACCGGACCGGTGTGAGAACTACCGGCCAATTGCCCTAATCAATAGCGATGCTAAATTATATGCCAAGATTCTGGCTGGCAGACTGGAGGGGATTTTGCCGGAATTGATTCACCCGGATCAGACGGGGTTTATACAAGGTAGGCAGATAGCGGATAACGTTAGGAGAGCGGTCGGCCTTCTTCATCATGTTCGGACTCGAAGGATTCCGGCGCTTTGTGTGGCACTAGACACGGAAAAAGCGTTCGATAGGGTGGAGTGGGCGTTTTTGTTTCAGGTTATGGGGAGGATGTGCCTGGGAGAGGGCTTTATTCAAGGGGTGAAGGCTCTGTATCGGAAGCCCGAGGCGCGGATATGGGTGAACGATCAATTATCGGATAGTTTCCTCTTACAGAGAGGCATGAGGCAGGGCTGCCCTTTGTCGCCCCTCTTGTTTGCCATAGTGATTGAGGCCTTGGCTCTTAGCGTTAGATCGGCGCCTCATATAAGTCCTGTGACGGTGGGGAAGGCGGAGCACAAGATACTTCTCTATGCAGATGATACATTAATCTTTATGGCTAAGCCGGAGGAGTCACTCCCGATGTTGTTGAAGGAATTAGAGCAGTTTGGGGCAGTTTCGGGCTTTAAGGTTAATTTATCTAAAACGGAGGCGATGGCATTGGGAGGGCTGCGTACAGGGGATCTCCTGACCTTTCCCTTTAAGTGGTCCCAGGGGTACATTAAATATCTCGGGGTACGTATATCAGAGGATCCTTCGCAGTTGTTTGCCTTGAACTATCGGCCATTGATAGGGAAAATTCACTCTCTGTTGGAGGGCTGGGCGTCCTTGCAGTTGAGTTGGCGGGGCCGGGTGGAGGTGCTTAAAATGACCGTGCTTCTGAAATTTTTGTTTCTTTTTTCGCAGTTGCCCTTGTGGCTCCCGGGGTGTTTGATTAGGCAATGGGAAGCTAGGTTGTTGCGGTTTGTGTGTGGGGGGGGGGGGGAAGAAGGCACGGATCTGCAGGAGTGGGCTGCTCTTGTCTAAGGAACGGGGGGGGGGGCATCCGGTACCCGTCGTTGAAATGGTACCACCAGGCCTGTATACTGCGGGCCTGGCGGGATCATTATACGGGAAGCGGCTTGGTAGCATGGGTGGAGTTGGAACGCTGTGAGATGGGGGCCCTGTCCTTGGAGAAGTGGTTGGAGGAGGGAGGTGGGGGAGAGCAGCATGGCAGGCGGCAGGGGCACTCTTTGTTAGAGGCTATGCTACAGCTTAGCCGGCAGAGTAAGAAACGGGGGTGGTTTCCGACCCCCTTTTCGCCGTGGTCTAGGGTGGGGGATTTTCTCCCGTTTGATAACGCCGGGTGGGTACAGAAGGGGCGACAGTTTACCACCGGGGGTCTGGAACGCCTTAGGGGGTTTGTAGAAGATGGCGTGATACGGTGCCATCGGGACTTGGAGAATTGCGTGCAGGAGAAAATTCCCTTTTATCAATACTTCCAACTACGACATCTTTTAGCGTCCGGGGAGGTTAAGTCCCAGATTACCCGGGAGAGTACGCCGATGGAAACGGTGTTGTACCAGGGCAGGGGGGATAAGGGAATAATTGCAAAGATTTATCGAGTATTGTTGCAAAAAGAGGAGGACAGGGGGGAGCTCCCACACAGGCTAAGGTGGCATAAATGGCTGCAGGAGGAATTGGAGGAGGCGGAGTGGGGTAGGATATATGCGAACATTCCTAGATGTACAGGGGTCTCCTCCTGGAGGCAGACCCAACTGCAGATTGTACATGGGGCTTATAGTACACCTCGGCAGCTCTTCTTGGCCTGGGGGCAACCTACGGATAAGTGTTGGAGAGATTGTGGAGGAGTTGGGAGTTTCTTGCACATGTGGTGGGATTGCCCAGTTATTTAGGTGTTTTGGAGGCCGGTATGGGAGAGTTTAGGGGGGAGGGGGCAAGGGGGTGCAGGTGAGGACCCCGGGCTGTCCGAGGGATTTACTTTTGGGGTCCTCCGGGTTGGGAGGGGTAGGTAAATGACGGAGGCTGCTGGAGGCGAAGTTGAAGTTGGCAGCGAGAGTGGCGATAGCATGTAAGTGCAAGAGTGTGATGGGGCCGACGGGGGAAGATTGGGGTGGGAAAATTGCAGCGGCAGTGTGGTTTGACCTCTTAACATTCCGGCTGCAGGGTAAAAATGGATGTTTCATAAGATTTGGGACCCCTATCTAGAAGGGCGAATGGGACAGGTGGAAGGAATAGCGTAGGGTGGGCTAGGGGGCGGACATCGGGAGAGCAATTAGCACACACAAAGTTTTGCAGTTTTGCAGTTATGACAGTATTATGAGTGGTTTAATAATGTTTGTTCATTGGTGTGAAGTGATGAATGGGGTAGGGGGTTACTTTCCGGGGGGGGGGGGGGTGATGCTACGGGGGGTTTAGGGTTGTCGGTAATATCATTGTCACCCTTAGTCGTTTCCTTATTTCTGTACATTTTTATTCTTGTACATTTTCATTTTTCTTTTTTACATTTTTATCTTTATCTTTATTTTTGTACATTTTCTGTGGAAGGTATTTTAGTACGGAATGAGGGGTGTTGGGTGACCGGAAAGTAAGGAATGTAATGATCTGTGTTGCATTGTTGGTTAATTGTCAGACCCTGTATGTCACAATGCCTAATAAAACATGGTTTAAAAAAAAAAAAGGTTTGGACAAGTTCCTGGAGGAAAGGTTCATAAACCATTATTAAAATGGACTGGCGAAATCCACTGCTTACCCTGAGGTAAGCAACGTGGAATCTGTGCACCTTTTTGGGAACATGACAGGTACGTGTGACCTGGAATGGCCACTGTTGGGAAACAGGATGCTGGGCTCAATGGACCTTGGTCCGACCCAGTATGGCATATCTTATGTTTCTTATGATCCATTTGGTTTATTCAGTTCCATTAAAATCAACAAGACAAACAATTTGTATTTTGTTTTTAGTTCCCCTTTTGCAGTAGAGGTTCACAGCAAGTTACATTCAGGTACAGTAGTTTTACAGAAGCCTGTTTTGGACTCTAACATTGGAGTTTTCCAATCCAAGTTTTAAGAAACTATCTTTTAAGCAGTTAGAAAAGGCAGCATCATAGGACAGCAGGGCTAGATTTAAGATGTTAGTACTCAGTAAGACAGATTGACCCTTAGTGGTGATACTGCAAGATTATCGCTAGGTATCAGATCCCCTTTTTTGAACCTGGATGGCTATGGAACAGATGTGAAGGAGGACTGCGCCTGCTCCAACCACTAGACACAGGGAGGGCATTTGTTTGAATACCTGGAGGGTTTGGAGGTTTAAAGGGCTACCAGGGGGGACCTTCTTTGGATAGGGGTCATTGGATTGAGAGGTGCATCAATAGGGATGGGGGTCTGATGTCAGGGGGTTCTCTTGGCATGTCTTTATTTTACAGCCACCTGTGGGCCTGGCAACTGACATTCTATGGAATGCATATTGTGTGGCTGTATTTAATGCCACCTCTTATATGGAAGTAGTGAAAATCGGTACTTCTGTGTATAAGCACTGGCAGTTATACATGGAAGATGCTTGGTGGTATTGCTCTTTCTGTATTTGTAGTTTAGTGAAATTGATGCTCCTGCTGTACATACCTATTAATGAATGTGTATTTGCCTGTAACCTTATAGATAGTTTAGAAAAGGCTCTGCATTTGGCAGACCGTTTTGTAAAACACTGGGGCAATTGTGAATCTTCTGACCAGAACATCCTAATTCCTATCTCAATGTCCTAGGCAAAATGGGGCTGTAAGTGTGATATGAACACCTCAATGCACCACATGAGGGGCAAAGGATGTGAGTGGTAGCATGGATGATCCTAGCCACTGAGAAAGGCAAGAACACCCCAAGGGACAGAAAGAAGGCAAATAGACACCAATAAGTGACTCTGGCACCATGAGAGGAGCAAAAGAAGCATCAATAGTGGTTGGTATGAGTGACCCAAAAAGAGCACCACAGGCACTGAGTGAAGCAACAAGAGAAGTGGCATCAAGATGCTAAATGAGTAGAGATTAGGGGTGTGCATGCAAAAAAAGTCCCTTTGTTTAGTTTCCTATGTTGTTGACAGGTTTATTTCGTTTTAATAAATTTTCATTTTGTATCATTTTGTTTTTATAAATTTCCAGGGCAATTCTGTTAATTAAAGAGGAGGCTTTGGCTGCCACCCATACAAAAAACCAGAGCTGAAAAGTTGCTAGAGGTTTCAGGCAAATAAAAAAGGTCCAGCCTGTGAACAGTTGTATGTTTTTTTCCCCCAAATGTATCATAGGCTGACCTCGAATCAATGAAGTTTGGATTGGTAAACAGGAGTCTTTTGTCGAAAGAGCAATTAATGCACATTTTAGAGATGATATCTAGATGCATTCTGGGATGTCCAGGTCAAAATGTCGCAAGAAGAAGTTCAGCACATGTATTTTTGGGCATGGTTTAGGAAATATGTACGGACCAGATTTACCCATCACGGGAGACATCTACATAGGCAGGCAAAGAAATTTAGCAACGCAAAAATCACAAAAACAAGTCACCACAAGAACCACTTGTTGGGAAGAATGAAAACTTCTGCTTCGGACATAAGAAAATAGATAAGATTTCAAATAGGTTAGGCTATCACAAAGCGTGATACACGAAACATAACACTTTAAACAGGATACAGCCAGTGAAGAGCCACCAAACGTGGTCTCTGATAGTATTCTCTTCAACCCTGTTCATAGGACATGAAAGAGGGAGGCCTTCATGAAATATAAGAGACCACAGAGAGAGGAAGACAGGCATCTGTATTTGGAAAAACTTAGAGAAGCTAGCAAAGTAGTCAGGAAGGCAAAGATTCAAAAGGAGGAGGAAATAGCCAATGCAATAAAATGGGAGGATAAGACAATTTTCAGATATGTTAGTGAGAAGACGAAGGGCAAAAGTGGTATTGTCAGACTCGAGGGTGCAGGGGAGGAATATGTAGAAGCTGATAAGGATAAAGCAGAATTGCTTAACAAATATTTCTGTTCTGTGTTCACAGATGAAGAACCAGGAGCAGGACCTCAGAAAACACCCACAAACAGGAACAGAAGCGAGGGACATCTTGAACAATTTTCAGAAGACTGTGTTTGTGAGAAACTAGCTCAACTTAAAGTAGACAAAGCGATGGGACTGGATGGGATACACCCTAGAATACTGAGGGAACTTGGGGACATTCTAGCAGCTTCACTGACTGACCTTTTCAATGCCTCATTGGAGTCGGGAGTGGTGCCAAAGGACTAGAGAGCGGCTCATGTGGTGCCTTTACACAAAAGCGGAAGTAAGGATGTGGTTGAAAACTACAGGCCGGTTAGTTTAACTTCGGTGGTGAGTAAATTATTGGAAACGCTGCTGAAAGAGAAAATAGTGAGGTTTCTGGAGTCCAGCGGATTACAGGATCTGAGGCAGCATGGATTCACCAGAGGCAGGTCTTGTCAGACAAATCTGATTGATTTCTTTGACTGGGTGACCTGGGAGTTGGACCGAGGGAGAGCCCTAGATGTGGTGTATTTAGATTTCAGTAAAGCCTTTGACACTGTTCCTAGCAGGCAACTTATAAACAAACTGAACACCTTAGGGATGGACCCTAAAGTTACTGCTTGGATTAGAAATTGGTTGGGTGGGAGGCGACAAAGAGTACAAGTAAATGAAGCTCACTCTGAGTAGAAAGATGTTACCAGTGGTGTGCTCCAGGGATCTGTCCTTGGTCCAATTCTTTTTAACATCTTTGTTAGTGATATAGCTGAAGGGCTGTCAGGTAAGGTTTGCCTCTTTGCGGATGATACCAAAATCTGCAATAGAGTAGACACCCAGGAAGGTGTAGATAACATGAGGAGGAATCTAGCTAAGCTTGAAGAATGATCTAGAATTTGGCAGCTGGGATTTAATGTTAAAATATGTAAGGTCATGCATTTGGACTGCAGCAATCCAAGGGAGCAATATAGTATAGGGGGTGAAGTACCTTTGTGCACTTAAGAAGAGCGGGACCTAGGCGTGGTTGTGTCTGATGACCTAACAGGTAGAAAAGGCGACGGCAGAAGTTAGAAGGATGCTTGGGTGCATACGGAGAGGAATGGCTAGCAGAAAAAAGGAGATGATAATGCCTCTGTGTAAGTCTTTGGTGCAACCTCATTTGGAGTATAGTGTGCAATTCTGGAGACCGCACCTTCAAAAGGATGTGAACAGGATGGAGTCGGTGCAGAGGATGGCTACTAAAATGGTTAGTGGGCTTCATTATAAAGCATATGAGGACAGACTTAAGGATCTTAATATGTATACGTGGGAGGAAAAGCCGGAAAGAGGTGATATGATTGAGATGTTTAAATACCTCCGTGGCATAAATGTTCAGGGAGAGAGCCTCTTTCAATTGAAAGCAAGTTCTGCTACGAGGGGACATGGGATGAGGGTGAAGGGAGATAGATTCAGGAGTGATATGTGGAAATATTTCTTTACAGAAAGAGTACTTGATCCGTGGAATAGTCTCCCAGTGGAGGTGGTAGAGATGAGGACAGTAACTGAATTCAAAAAAGCATGTGACCAACACAGAGGATCTCTAAAGGTAAAAAGGGGACTGTAGTAGTTGTTGATATGGAAGGACAGACTAGATAGGCCATGTGGTCTTTTTCTGTCGTCATGTTTCTATGTTTCTATGAATGCTATTTGAGGAGCACCAGCCTAAGGAAGTGCTGACTGAGCTAGAATCTGTTTGAATCGCCTTTTTTTGCACTAGAAGCACCTCTGACTCATATCCATATAGCAGCACCTTTATGCACCAAACTGAGCACTCGGTCCATTTTTCCTCATAGCTCTGTCTTCTTGGTGGAAAATTATTTAAAACAAAATGCTGTACATGAGATTGGTTATCAGGACTGAAGGTGGAAGTGGGGAAGAGTTTAAAAGAGAGCCGAAAGGTTGAGTAGAGGAAAATCAGATATCTGCAATACTTGTGTTGTTTCTTGTACACCTTTTGAGTCAGGTGACTTTATAAAAGAGTCACCTAGTTCTGCAATCAGTCCAACGTGCACAAATTGTGCCTAGTTTGTAAAGAAAAGTGGGCGCTTGCTTTTCTTTCTTTCTTTAAAAGTGTTTGTAATGCCGCCATTTGAAGCAGTATTTCAGAGTGGCGGTTTATAACATTTCCAGTTTAGACTGTGCAATACATTAAAATAGACAACGCAGCAAAGATGAAAACCCAAATACTCAAAAATAGGGGCATAAGTCATAAGAAATGCACACCAGACCTAGGCGTGAGAACTTACAGCAGCCCTAGACGTGGTGTAAATGTGCTGCCTAGATTTGTAGAGAACACACATAAATTATAATATTATAATTATAATATTTGATAACTTACATGCATAAATGTGTGCTCTGCACATGCTCTGTCCAAGCTCTCTTCCTGCCCACATCTACTCCAAAAGTATGTACCATGGGCTTAAGACACGTACTTATAGAATAGTGTGATGGGGCCTGTGGTTAGAGGCCTATTTAGCCCTATATAGGCGGTTGCCTAGGGCGTATGCACAAGTAATTGCTCTGGCCTTGTAAATAAAAAGTCTTTCAGAGCAACTTGAAATGAAAAGTGGGTTTTATTCCCCGTCCCGCTCGGACTTTGTCAAAGGAAACAGAAACTTTAAATCAGATAAGCTTAGCAACAAAAGTGGTGACACACGTATTTTCTCTTGTTATATTCACAGAGTTCTCTTCATCCAGTATTTACATCATACGGTTGCATTTAACACAGACACTGCAATCCATAGGAATATCCTCTTGCAGACTAGCAGCGTCTTCCCATATCATTTCCCCAGCACTACTCACACTGCTGGTATCAGACCCTTCTTGAGAACGGTATTCAGCTATAGCGTCTTGTGACACTTCACTATAACAGTCACTGGAGGCTTTTCCCCCTTTGGGTCTATATCTCTCTCTGTAGCTGGTTCTGCCTGGGCTTGCCTCCCAGAACATTAGCTCTGAAACATCTTGCTTCTTATGTCTGTAATCAGAACCCCGCCCTTTGCAGTTATAAGCTTTAAACTTCTCTTTGTTACTATAGGGAAGTTTCCTTCTCTCTGCAGGGCTTGTCTTTATGCTTGGCTCTCTATAGCCTTTGCTTCTAGCCTCCCGGGCTGGTTGAACAGGAATATATTTGTTCCTAACTTTACACCTATTTCTTAAGCTGTAGTCATGCATGGAGTGCCCATCCCCCAACACTTCCCTCTCACCGTGACCTCTGCCTTGAGCTGGCAAATACTGGCCTCTGGGGTAGTGGGGTAATCCTGGCTTCTCTCCAAAGCTATTCTCGGTAGCAGGTCTTCCCTTAGTGCAGCTTGCCTTGAACCTTCCTTCTCGAGAGCTGGAGACAGACTCACTTCCTGACTCCTCGTGAGAAGAATTTCCTCCCAGCAATCCCCTGGGGCTTCTGCTCAGCTGACCTGGGACACACCTCCTGCTCCTCTCTCTCCTACTGCTTCCCGTGGTGATCCTGCTTCTGACTCTCCTCTCTAACTGACTGGAACCCTGCCCTAAATAATCCCTAGCTCTACACGTGACCTGGGGACTCTCACTCAGGTGTTCCTGATGGGACTTTTGTTTGCTACGTAGCAAGAATTTCCCTTGCTGCAGTGAATCATGGTGCCTAGTGCTGCTTTCTAAAGCTGACTCTGAGGTAAGTCTTTCTTTTATCTTATTTTCCCTGGGCTGTGTGCCCCTTGCTGCATCACATATCCCCCCTCTTAAGATATTCCGTGCTGGTAAACTATTGTGCACACAGCGCGGAATCTGTCCTAGCCGCATGAGTGTTCCCTCATACCTGCTGTACAATGGGTTACCCTCCTCGTAGGGCTTCTGGGGACCTGTGTGTGCTGCCCTGTACTTGGGTACTATATTAAAACTGCTAACAGTGGCCATCCTTTCATGCCATGGCTTTAAAACATTTATGTGGTACGTCTGAAGGCGCCCTCTGTCACTCTTGACTAGATATGACACCGGACCCTTGCGATCCACTACCGTATAGGGACCCTTCCACCGGGCCTCAAATTTTGGCCCTGGATCAGTGACCATTACCACGACCTTATCACCTGTGGCCAACTGTCTAGGTTTTTTACCCCTGTCATAGTACTTTTTCTGTGTTTTTCTACTATCCTGTAGATTCCTATCCGCGGCTTGAGACGCCCTCTGGAGGCGACTCCGTAGCCCGCAAAGAAATTGAGGAACTCCTATTTCTTCCTCACCTGGTTCCACCCACTGGTCTCTTAATATGTCCAAGACCCCTCGTGGTGCCCGTCCGAACATAAGTTCGTAGGGAGATGTTCCTAGGGAAGTTTGTGTCCGTTCCCTACTAGCATATAGGACAAATGGGAGCATAACATCCCAGTCCGCCATTTGCCCTTCTAACCCTCTCCTTAGCAACTGCTTAAGGGTTTGATTGAAGCGTTCCACTAGACCGTTTGTCTGTGGATGATACGCCGCTGTTTTTATATGGGTGATGCCAAAAGCATCCCATACCTGTGCTAAATATTTTGAGACAAAATTGCTTCCCCTGTCTGTGAGCATTTCCCTCGGGAAACCTACCTCACAGAATAACTTTATTAATTCTGTGGCTATAAATCTAGCAGAAATGTTCCGTAAAGGAATCGCCCATGGGAACCTAGTGGCTACATCCATGATAACTAGGATATACTGAAATCCCCTAGGGGTTCTTATTAGGGGCCCTACAATGTCCATTGCCATTCTCCTAACTGGTTCCGTTATGGTAGGCATCTGGATCAGGGGAACTCCTGCAGGCTTTGCAGCGCTTACTCGCTGACAAGCCGGACAAGCCTCACAAAATTTCTTTGTCTCGCGAAATACTCCAGGCCAATAAAACCGCTCGAGAATTTGGTCGAGTGTGGCCTGTACCCCTTTATGCCCTCCAATAGGGTGGTCGTGAGCGAGCCTCATGACAACAGCCTTAAATGTGGTAGGAACTACCAACTGTTTCCTAATGGCGTTATTCTGGGGGTTACTACTCTCCCTGTATAATATCTCCTCCTCTAATAGGAATCTAGGGAGTACGTCCCTCTCCGCCTTTGCAAACTCGAAGGCATATTTTAATACAGGGTCTGCCCTCTGTTCTTTAGCAAAGGACGGAAACTTTTTTACTAGGTCCGCCGGTACCCATGGCAAGCCTTGCCCATCGGCTACTCCGGCTCTCAACTGGGCTCGGTGCTGCCTCTCTCGGCGCTTTTCACCCTTACTCTTCTTTTTCCCTTCGCTGGGGTTAGCAATTAAATCATCGTGCCTGGGAAGCTCGTGTAGGCCCTCATCTGCACTCACCTCTTCCCCCTCTTCTGGTTCTACCTCACCTTCTTCCATTATAGGATTAGGATTTTCCTCCACTAAAGTGTCACTAGGGGTCCTCAGTTCCTTCGCCTGAGATCTGGTGGAAACTAACCCTCCCTTTATGCATGTATTGCTCTCCATGCCTTTATAGAAGGGTGGCCAATCTCTTCCTAGCACGATGTCGTAGGGTAGCCGGGGAATGATGGCTACTAATACTTCCCTTCGTGTGCCTAAGCCCTTAACTTTTATCCTGAACAAAGGATATGAAGTTGTTGCCCGTGCACACACTGAATCTTCGCTGTTCCCTCTTGCTGACTCGGGGGAAAACCCCTCTGGGCCTGTATGGCCTTCCAAAAACGGCGAGAGACCATACTTTGGTCGGCCCCCGAGTCAAGCAAGGCCTTAGCTGGGACTCCCTGTACCTCCACATCTACTCGGAAACCTGCAGCTGTGAGGTGAACCTGGCCAGTAACAAGTGCTGTGCGAGACCTGCATTCCCTTTTAAAGTGTCCACTTTTCCCACACTTAAAACACTTTAACACCTTGTTACCTTCTGCTTTTATATACCTGGATTCCTGTGAACCCACCTTGTTCCTTAAAGACATATTAGCATTTCTTACAGAGTTGTCTAACCCTGACCTGCTGCTAGCGCTGGCTCCTTTGATTAGTTCAGCCTCAAAGAATCTTTCCGTTAGGTGCGCTGCTTCAGCAGAGGTTCTACAATTCTGTAGAGTAAGAAATGTTCTAACCTCTTCAGGTACTGCGTCAAAG
Source organism: Ichthyophis bannanicus (assembly GCA_033557465.1). Classification (NCBI taxonomy): domain Eukaryota; kingdom Metazoa; phylum Chordata; class Amphibia; order Gymnophiona; family Ichthyophiidae; genus Ichthyophis; species Ichthyophis bannanicus. The sequence goes on along the minus strand of CM066050.1, from coordinate 120,468,704 downwards.
AACTGCTCTAATACAATTAGATCTAGTACTTCCTCCATTCGTTTACCCTCGGGTTCAAGCCACTTTAAAACCAACCCATGCACTCTGTGATACAGTGCCTTTGGTGTTTCCTCTGGTTGAATCCGGGTAGACCTTAGCATGCGTCTGTACATGGTAGGGGTTAAGCCCAACCTATCCCGTACAGCTCTCTTAACCTCTTGATAGTCACTTGCAAGAGCTGCTGGCATGGCCCTATAGGCTGCCTGAGCCTCACCAGTTAACGCTGAGGCCAGCCTAACGGCTAACTGCTCTTGTGGCCACTTAGCATTACTAGCTATTCGTTCAAATGTTTGCACAAAGTCATCAAAATTGTCACTAGCATGCATTTGTCCTAAAGTCCAAATCCCACAGCTCTGTGGGCCTACCCCACAGATAGGAACGGCTGCTGGTGATTCGTCCTTCTTAGGCTCCTTCAGGATAGTCCGCATTAAGTCCGTCAGGGGCTTCTGTTGCTCCACCAGGGCAGCGATGGCCTGCTCCTGGTTCTGCCGAGCTAGCTCTCCCTGTTTCTCGAACTGGCTGCTCATCCACCTGAGAACCTCCCGTGCATCCATCGTCGTCGTCATCTCCTTTCCTGAAACAAATCAGAAACACACCAAACCAAGTGCGGCACAATAACAAGGATAAAAATTTCTCCTCCCAAGCCTCCTCTTCTCACCAGCGATCCTCCCCAACCTGTGCCCAAATACCCGTTACCTGAGCAAGGTGGAGGGTCTTATTTTGAGAAGGTGCTTGCTGTCGCACTCCTGGAACCTGGATCCTCCTCCGTGCGTGCCAACTCCGCTCGTCCCGCGTTGTTGCTCTGCACTGTAGCTCCTTGTTTCCTGGACTGGATCCTGCCAACTATGCCAACCTGTGATGGGGCCTGTGGTTTGAGGCCTATTTAGCCCTATATAGGCGGTTGCCTAGGGCGTATGCACAAGTAATTGCTCTGGCCTTGTAAATAAAAAGTCTTTCAGAGCAACTTGAAATGAAAAGTGGGTTTTATTCCCCGTCCCGCTCGGACTTTGTCAAAGGAAACAGAAACTTTAAATCAGATAAGCTTAGCAACAAAAGTGGTGACACACGTATTTTCTCTTGTTATATTCACAGAGTTCTCTTCATCCAGTATTTACATCATACGGTTGCATTTAACACAGACACTGCAATCCATAGGAATATCCTCTTGCAGACTAGCAGCGTCTTCCCATATCATTTCCCCAGCACTACTCACACTGCTGGTATCAGACCCTTCTTGAGAACGGTATTCAGCTATAGCGTCTTGTGACACTTCACTATAACAGTCACTGGAGGCTTTTCCCCCTTTGGGTCTATATCTCTCTCTGTAGCTGGTTCTGCCTGGGCTTGCCTCCCAGAACATTAGCTCTGAAACATCTTGCTTCTTATGTCTGTAATCAGAACCCCGCCCTTTGCAGTTATAAGCTTTAAACTTCTCTTTGTTACTATAGGGAAGTTTCCTTCTCTCTGCAGGGCTTGTCTTTATGCTTGGCTCTCTATAGCCTTTGCTTCTAGCCTCCCGGGCTGGTTGAACAGGAATATATTTGTTCCTAACTTTACACCTATTTCTTAAGCTGTAGTCATGCATGGAGTGCCCATCCCCCAACACTTCCCTCTCACCGTGACCTCTGCCTTGAGCTGGCAAATACTGGCCTCTGGGGTAGTGGGGTAATCCTGGCTTCTCTCCAAAGCTATTCTCGGTAGCAGGTCTTCCCTTAGTGCAGCTTGCCTTGAACCTTCCTTCTCGAGAGCTGGAGACAGACTCACTTCCTGACTCCTCGTGAGAAGAATTTCCTCCCAGCAATCCCCTGGGGCTTCTGCTCAGCTGACCTGGGACACACCTCCTGCTCCTCTCTCTCCTACTGCTTCCCGTGGTGATCCTGCTTCTGACTCTCCTCTCTAACTGACTGGAACCCTGCCCTAAATAATCCCTAGCTCTACACGTGACCTGGGGACTCTCACTCAGGTGTTCCTGATGGGACTTTTGTTTGCTACGTAGCAAGAATTTCCCTTGCTGCAGTGAATCATGGTGCCTAGTGCTGCTTTCTAAAGCTGACTCTGAGGTAAGTCTTTCTTTTATCTTATTTTCCCTGGGCTGTGTGCCCCTTGCTGCATCACAATAGGGACCGCTTATCATATGCACATAAGTGCCCAGCCGTGCGCATAAGTAATTGAAAATACAAGATTTGCATGCACAGATGGCACATAATGTTATATAGCTCCTTATAAAATTATCTCACTTATGTATTATCTTTCATTATTTGTCCATTGTTCCAGCTCAGGGGCATAAGAAAACATTTCTTCAAACGTGCGGGAGACTACTGACATCTTCACTCCTACTATTTATTTAGCTATTTTTATTTACTGCTTTATCTCAGTCAAAGCCGTTTCCAATTAGGCAAACATCAAACTAATACATGGAATGTATGCAGCTGGAACTTGGAGGCAAAATTAGGCTTAAAGGAAGTGCATTCTACTCCTTCTACTGATCATTTGTGTAGTGGGACAAGATGTACACAGTGCTGTGCATACAGATGTAAGAGACGGTCCCTGCTCTTCAGAGCAAGACAGACCTCGCAACAGCTGGGGACAAGGATGCCTCTAGGGAAATGGTAAAGATACACATAGATGGAGGGATCAGGATCCAAAAGCAGCCTTGAAGCGGTGGGTTTTTAGCCTGGAATTGAAAAGGGCCAGAGATGAAGCCTGATATAGTGACTCGGGTGGTTTGTTCCAGGCATATGCAGCAGCAAGGTGTAATGAATAAATTCTGTAGTTGGCAGTGACAGAGAAGGGCACAAATACAAGAAGAGTAGAGTTGCCGAGGAGGGTGTAGGGAGAGATTAGAGAGGAAAGGTATTGAGTGAATGCCCTTATAGGTCAGTAGGAGAAGTTTGAACTGGATGCAGAAGCAGACGAGGAGCCAACTCAGTGACTGGAGAAGAGGGGTTATGTGAGCATAGCAAGAATGCTGGAAGATGAGCTGTGCAGCTGAATTTTGAACCAGTTGAAGGGAAGATAGATCAGAGTGAGACCAGTGAGGAGCAGCTTACAATAGTCTAGACAAAAGGTGACTAGAGAGCAGAAGATGGTCTTATTAGTGTGTTCAGAAAGGAAGAGCACATTTTGCTGATGTTATAGAGAAAGAAATGACGGGTTTTAACAATCTGTTGGATATGCAGAGAAAGATAATGAAGAGAAAAGATGACGCTAAGGTTGTGAGCTGAGGAAACAGGGAGACAGATAATGTTATCCACAGAAATAGAGAAAGGATGAAGGCGGGACGTGGGGTAAGGGAGGAAAGGTAAGCAGTTCTGTTTTGGCACTCCAGCTACTCCATGGTTATCAACCAGGCAGGTAAGGCTACCAGATGTCCCTGATTTTCAGGGGTCGTCCCCGATTTTAGAGCTGTGTCCTGACTCCCCTTGTTTGGCAACCTCCTGTCCCTGATTCCAGCAATGGGGACAGAGGGTGTAGAAAAAATGTCATTTTCAACTTAGTGATTTCAGTATGTCAGCTTTCAGAATTTATATCCATTATTCAAAAAAGCATGGGACAAACACAGAGGATCTCTAAAGGAAAAAAGGGGACTGTTGTAGTTGTTGATATGGAAGGACAGACTAGACAGGCCATGTGGTCTTTTTCTGTCATCATGTTTCTATGTTGACATTTTGCACAGTGCGGAGAGAAATGTATCCCTGCTGCTTGGAAGTGATTTTGTCATGGGATGTATGGGTGGGGGAGTCAGGGTAATGACTGCTAGTCCCTCCTCCACGCCTTGTTGCTCAAACCTGGAACGAAGGCACCCCTTCCTTCCTCCTCTCCCCCCTCACTCACATTTCAGAGAAGTGTCTCAGATTTGCCTGCAAAAAATCTGGCAACTTTAATGCAGGGTCAGCAGCATCCATAGACTGTGGGTCTTTTCAATTCATTCTTTGAATGAAACAAGGGAAAAACAAATAAAACTAGTTTCATTTCAAAAAATAAATGCTGCCACCAGCTTCCCCTCAAACCTCCCAGACCCTCTTAAGCTATTGAGAAATAATTGCAGGGCAGAACTGATCTTTGCTGGTGTTGCAATTAAAAATGCCCTCAGTAGACCGAACTCTGGGATACATAGGACAAAACTATTAAACACTGCAGCTGTGGCTCAGGGATAAGAATCTGAGGAGACTGTGCTCTACAGTGTTGTCATACAAGCCTCTCAGAATGTTTCGTTTTCAGCTTTTATTGATGGTATTTTAACCATATTAACACATAAAGCCCTCTGACCCCAATATTCAGCAGTAACTGGCCAGCGCCACTGAATATCCCAATGGACTGGCTTGGTACAACGCAGATAATGTCAGGGTGGTCCGTGGGCAGGGTTGCGGTGAACCTGTGTCTTTTGGGGAAACTGCTAGGTACGTATGACCTAGATTGGCCACTGTTGGAAACAGGATACTGGGCTTGATGGACCTTGGTCTGACACAGTATGGCATATCTTATGTTCTTATGACCTTGCACCTATCCGGTCAGCAGTGATTTTCAGCCTGCTAACCAAATAGATACAGTAATCACACAAAATTAGGGCAGGTCAATGGTTGTTCTATCTGTATGCTGTTCTGCTATCCAATTAGTAACTGAATATCATCAATGACTAGAGAACAGTGGCAAAACTGGGTATTCAGCACCGGTGGAGATCCAATGTCTGGCACCAAATATCTGCTTTCATTTTTGCCGGTAGTAGCTAGATGCTTTACAAGTGATGAGTGCTTAATATCTGGCCCATACTATCTCTTTGGAAATTGCACAAAGCAGAAGTGTTCATGGAGGTTTACACAGTAACATATATGATGGCAGGTAAAAGACCAGTATGGTCCATCTAGTCTGCCCAGTAAGATGGTAAGAGTAGTGCACTTGCCACTCCGTACATGTCACCCCTCCCCATGCCTTTGTTTAGGGATTTACCCACTGCTCCGGGTAGGTCACCCCTATTTGTTGAGATATAAGAGATAGTTATGTTTAATTTTGATTTTATCCTGTTGCTATAAAGGGATCCACTGTGTCTGTCCCATGCCATTTTCAATTCTGTCACTGTGTTTGCCCCACCACTTCCATTAGAAGGGCATTCCAAGCATCCACCACCCTATCAATGAAAAACTATTTCCTGATGTTGCCTTTCAGTTTACCCCCTTGCAGCTTCCCCAGCTTTGAAAGAGTATTAATGAACATACAAACCTCTTCAAGTATTTAAAGGCCTGAATCATATCTCCCCTGTCCCTCCTCTCTTTCAGAGTATACATATTTAGGTCTTCAAGTCTCTTCTGACGCTGGCTCCACATCATTTTAGTTGCCTTCCTCTGAACTGCTTCCAGCCTTTTTTTGACCTTTGCGAGATATGGTCTCCAAAACTGAACAAATATTCCAAGTGAGGCCTCACCAGTGACTTGTACAGTGGCATTAGTACCTCGTCCTTTCTGCTGGTAATTCTTCTCTGTATGCAACCCAGCATCCTTCTGGTTTCTGTCACCGCCTTGTCACTCTATTTTGCCACTTTGAGATCCTCAGAAACAATCACTCCGAGATCCTTCTCCTGGTCTATGCACACCAACCTCTCACCCCCTATCACATACAATTCCCTTGGATTTCTGCTCCCCAAGTGCATGACATTGCACTTCTTCACATTAAATCTTAACTGCCAAGCATTAGACCATTCTTCAAGATTTTGTAGATCTTTCCTCATGTTATCTGCTCCCTCGGGGGGGTCCACTCTGTTGCAAATTTTCGTGTCATCTGCAAAAAGACAGACTTTTCCATTCCTTCAACAATATCACTCACAAATACATTGAACAGTACCGATCCCAGGACCGAACCCTGGGGCACACCGCTAATCACCTTCCTTTCATCCAAGTGAGTTCCTTTTACCATCACCCTCTGTCATCTGTCAGTCAACCAATTTCTGATCCATTTCACCACTTTGGGACACATCCCCAAGCTGTTATTGATAAGCCTCCTATGAGGAACAGTATCAAAAGGGTTTGCTAAAATCTAGGTAGATCACATCCATCACATGCCCTTGATCTAGTTCTCTGTTCACCCAGTCAAAGAACTCAATCAGACTTGTTTGGCATGTTCATCCTTTGGTAAAACCATGTTGCCTCGGATCGTGCAGCTTGTTGGTTTTGAGGAAGTGCACTATTCTCTCTTTCAGGAGTGCCTCCATTACTTTTCCCGAAACCAAGGTAAGGCTTACTGGCATGTAGTTTGTCACTTCTTCCCTACTGCCACTTTTGTGAAGAGATACCACATCAGCCCTTCTCCAGTCCTGTGGAACTTCTCCTGTCTCCAAGGATCTATTAAAATCATTCTTTAACAGCCCTGCAAGAATGTCTCTGAGCTCTTTCAGTAACCTCTAATATATCCCATCCGGTCCTATGGCCTTGGCCACTTTCAGTTTTGCAAGCTGCTCCAATACATCATCTTCTGCAAATAGGGTGGTATCTACTCCATTCCCATTTGTATATTTGTCAATCACAGGTGGTCCTTCTCCAGGATTTTCTCTAGTAAAAACAGAGCAGAAGTATTTGTTTAGCATTTTCACTTTTTCAGTGTCACTTTCAACAAATCTGTTCTCAGCATTTTTGAGTTCTGCAATTCCATCTCTGATTTTCCTCCTCTCCCGAATATACCTGAAAAACGTTTTGTTGCAACACTTCACATCTTTAGCCATCTTTTCTTCTCCCTTTGATTTTGCTATCCTTATTTCTCTTTTTGTTTCTTTTAGTTTGATCCTGTATTCTTTTCTGTGTTCCTCTTTTTGCGAACTTTTGAATTTTCTGAAAGCTGTGTTTTTTGGAGAACCAAATAGGTTTCCTTTTCCTCCTGTTTTTATTTACTTTCCTTACATACGTATCTGTTGCCCCTTTTATTGCCTTCTTTAGTTTATCCCATTGCAATTCCACTTCCTGTATCCCCTCCTTCCCTGCCAACTCTTCCTTCAGGTACTTAGCCATTTTACTGAAGTCAGTGTTTTTGAAGTCTAGGACTTTGAGGTTGCTTTGATTGGATTCTACCTTGGCTTTTATCTCAGACCACACCGTGTGATGATCACTGCTGCTCACATGGGCACCCACCCAGATATTCGACACACTCTCTCCGTTGGTGAGCACTGAATCCAGTACCAAGCGCTCCCTGATTGGTTCCATCACCATTTGTCTAAGTAATGCATCTTGGAAAGCATCCACAACTTTTTTTACTTCTTTCCAGATTTGCAGAAGGAATACTCCAATCCACATCGGGTAGATTAAAATCACCCACTATGATCGCTTCCTCCTTCATGGCTATCTTTGCAATATCAGTAATCAATTCGCTATCCATTTCTTCAGTTTGAGTTGGAGGCCTGTAGACTACACCAATATGGATGATAGTGCCATCTCCTCTTTCCAACACAATCCACGTTCCCTGCATTTCAGCAGCCTTAATATTGCTTTTGACGTATAGGACTACTCCTCTTCCTTTTCTGTTCTCCCTATCTCTTCTAAATAGATTATAGCCAGCTATGGCTATATCCCAGTCATGTGACTCATTAAATCATGTTTCTGTAATGGCCACAATGTCCAAGTCCATTTCCACCATTAGGGCTTCCAGAACAGGAACTTTGATAGCTAGGCTTCAAGCATTTCTGCTCATTGTTTTCCAGAATTCGTTGACTGGCTTGCCTGTGTTTTGCATGGATTTTGTTCTGCACGCCCCTTCCCACTTGCCATTGATGTGTGGTTTAAAAGTGTAGCTGTTTCCAATGTCATTTTGCTTTTGCTGACAGTGACGTCTTGAACTTATCCTTCTCCATCTGTCACCCCTTTCCCTAGTTTAAATGCCTGTCCACATACTGCCTGAATTTTTCACTTAGGATCCTTTTCCCTGCTATGGAGAGATGTAGTCCATCAGTACAGTATAGTCTCTTGTTGATCCATCTCTTTCCGCAGTCACCAGTCTATCTAAATCCTTCTTGTTTGCACCAGGTTTGGAGCCATGTATTAAAGTTGTTTATTCGATACAGCCTTTCTGCCCCCTTACCATGAACAGGTAGAACTTCCGAGAATGCTATAGTGTTAACAATAGGCTTGAGTTTCTCTCCCAGAGTCTGGAAGTCCCTTTGAACTGCAGAGGAACTGTTTTTAGCCAGGTCATTTGTGCCCAAGTGTATGACAACATCAGTTTTAGACTACCTGCTTTCTGCACTAACTATACCAACAATTTGGTTTGTATTCCTGCTGGTTGAAGAGCCTGGGAGGCATTTAACCATCTTCTCTCCTTTGAACTCTTTTCCCAAGTTGGTACAGATAAAGACAATGTGTAGTTTTGAAAATGAACAATTGTGTGCATTGTTGTCTCCTTTGAACTAACCTTTTCAACTACATTCGTAGCAAAAAACCTGTGAGAGAGTCAGTTGGTCCATTAGATGATAAAGGGGTTAAAGGAGCACTAAGAGGCGACAAGGCGATAGCGGAGAGACTGAATGAATTCTTTGCTTCAGTCTTTACTGAGGAAGATGTAGGGATGTTACCCATGACTGAAGTGGTATTTAAAGGTGCGGAAGAATTGAAGGAAATATCGATACATCGGGAAGATGTATTACAACTATTAGATAAACTGAAGAGTAGCAAATCACCTGGGCTGGATGGTATACATCCAAGGGTGTTGAAAGAACTGAAATACGAGATTGCAGACCTGCTATTAGTAATCTGTGAACTATCATTAAAATCATCTCTAATACCTGAAGATTGAAGGATCGCCAATGTAACACCAATTTTTAAAAAGGGTTCCAGGGGTGATCCGGGAAACTACAGACCGGTGAGCCTGACATCAGTACTGGGAAAAATGGTAGAAACCATCATAAAGAATAAAATTACTCAGCATGTAGATAGTCATGACCTAATGGGAGACAGCCAACATGGCTTTAGACAAGGAAGATCTTGTCTTACTAATCTGTTATGTTTTTTTTTGAAGGAGTGAATAATTAGGTGGACAAAGGTGAGTCGGTTGATATTGTGCATCTGGACTTTCAGAAAGCCTTTGACAAGGTCCCTCATGAGAGTCTTTTGGCAAAACTAAAGAGTCATGGGATAGAAGGCAGTGTACTATTGTGGATCAGGAACTGGTTAAAAGATAGAAAGCAGAGGGTAGGGCTAAATGGCCATTTTCCCAATGGAGAAAGGTGAATAGTGGTGTACCCCAGGGATCTGTGCTGGGTCCGCTGCTTTTTGACATATTCATAAATGACCTGGAAAGTGGAATAACGAGTGAGGTTATCAAATTTGCAGATGACACAAAACTATTTAAAGTTGTTAAAACCCAAGAGGATTGTGGAAAATTGCAAGAGGATCTTGATAAATTGGAAGACCGGGCATCAAAATGGCAGATGAAATTTAATGTGGACAAGTGCAAGGTTATGCACCTAGGGAAGAACAACCCAAACTATGGTTACACGATGCAAGGTTCCACATTAGGAACCACCACCCAGGAAAAAGATTTAGGCGTCATTGTGGATACCATGTTAAAACCCTCGGCCCAGTGTGCAGCGGTGGCCAAGAGAGCAAATAGAATGCTAGATATGATAAGGAAAGGAATGGAAAATAAAACAAAAGATATTATAATGCCTCTATATCGTTCCATGGTGAGACCGCACCTTGAATATTGTGTGCAATTCTGGTCGCCGTATCTTAAAAAGGATATAGCGATTTTAGAAAAGGTTCAGAGAAGAGCCACCAAAATGGTAAAGGGGATGGAAGGATACTCCTATGAAGAAAGGCTAAAAAGGTTAGGGCTCTTTAACCTGGAAAAGAGATGGCTGAGGAGTGATATGATAGAAGTCTATAAATTAATGAATGGAGTGGAACGGGTAAACGTAGATCGATTGTTTACCTTATCAGAATATAGAAAGACTAGGGGACGGGGGGCGGAGCCTGATGTCCAGCGGGTTAGACGCTTCGCGCTGAAGCTCCCGAGAGGCCTACACAGAATCCTGACTTAATACCTACATAAACTTCATTTTTTGCTCCGAACTTACCGGGGTACCTCGGGGGGGATGGCGGCCCATAAACCAGCGCGCTTGGACTTCGGGTCTCCTTCTTCTTCACACGGAAAACGCTCCAAAACAGAGGTGTCTTCCCCACAAAAGATGGTTCCACTTCGGGAAAACCCCGAAATGCATCAGGAGATCTTAGAGGAAATACGCGGAGTTAAGGAATTGGTGCAGTCCAACGGAGAAGCGCTTCGAGCCATGCGAGAAGACTTCGGTGTGCTCCAGGACAGACTTGAAAGCCTTTCATTATGGCAGGACAACATGGCGGGGGTCCTCGACTCGCACGCGGTGCGCTTGGTCAAACTGGACAAGGCTGAGCGCCAGATACAAAATCTTCAAAAAGAGTTAGAAGATAGCAATAATCGAGCCCGTCGCAACAATGTGAGGCTCCTTGGAATACCGGAGGGGGCGGAAGCAGGAGATATCAGAGAATTCCTGCTCAAAACTCTTCCCTCCTTGTTGAAGATCACATTTCATAGAGACCTGGAAATTGATCGAGCACATCGTGTTCCTACCCATATGGCGCTCAACCGAACGACCCCCCGGCCTATTATCTTTCGATTACTACGATATCAACAAGTGGAACAAATTCTAAATGCTGCCCGGGCGAATCGTCATCTGGAGTTTGAAAGTCATAAAGTCTCCTTCTTCCCTGATTTGGCAAAGCCCACAGTTGACCGTCGGAAGAGACTCCTTGCTTTTCGCCCTCGACTTCAACAGCTACAGGCTCGCTTTGGCCTGTTGTATCCAGCGAAGCTCCGAGTGACTCTCCACAACCAAACTAGGACATTCGAAGATCCTGATCTACTATCAACATTTTTAGACTCCAAAGAAGCAGAGCAGATGCGTTAACCCAACAACTTGGACTTATTATCTGCCGGCTCTGACCGCCATTTTGAAGGGCCCGACGTGGTGGTCATCGCCAAGCACAGAGACTGCCTGGACTTTTCTTTCTGTCTTTATATGACTTATTTGGTCTTCTATCCCTCCATGATGTGTGCCTCGGTTGGATTCGGAGCACGCACAGTTATGCAGGTTATATGTTTTCAATTTCGGCCTTCTCTGGGGTTTCTCCCCGCAGACACATGGTCGCCAGTAATTTTTGGGGTTCTGCTTCTTCTCTACCGCGCTGCGGTTCTTATTTTTTAATGTGGGGCGCTTCATTGTATTACATTAGCTTATTTTCTATCATGTCATGTGTACAGCCAGATACAGTTACTATGAGGGACATTGTGAACCTAGGTGCGCTATCATGTTCTCTTACAGAATTTTTAACCTTGCTCAATGGCCTTATGTAAGATCTTATCACTTAACGTAAAAGGCATCAATAGTCCAATCAAAAGAAAGAAAATTCTTAGCTATCTTAATCATGAGCATGCTGATTTAGTGTTTCTTCAGGAAACGCATCTAAATTCCGCTGAAACACTGAAACTCAATGCTAAACCTTATCTGGTGGCTGCCTATTCTCCCGCCGTTTCCAAACGGTGTGGGGTGGCCATTCTGGTTAAGAAGTCTTTGCAAGCTACTGTAATAGATACTAGCTCTGATAAGGAGGGTAGATGGACCCGTGCACATCTTAAGGTTGGAGATAGTGAATTCACTTGTATTTGTATTTATGCCCCGAATGTGGATAACCCTGCTTACTATGCAAGTATTGCGCAGTTGGCACAGGCCTCTGCCAATACTCCATTAATACTTGGTGGCGATTTCAATCAAGTGTTAGACCCTTTGATAGATAGACAACCGCCTAGAACGAGTAATCCACCCAAGAGTCTTGCTACCCTTACAGCTCTGATGCAAGACCTTGCGCTAGTAGATATATGGAGGCTGCTTCACCCCTCCGACTTAGAGTACACCTTTTTTTCTGCCCCCCATCACTCACAATCTAGAATAGATTTTTTTCTCATTTCCAAAGCACTGATTTCTCAAGTGGACACGGCTAGGACTCACCCTCTCCATATTTCTGACCATGCTGCCATATCTCTTTCATTGCATGTCACTACGCGAGATGATCATCCCTGTGCTTGGTTTTTTGATAGATCCCTACTGGATCAAAAAGATTTTCAGGTTGACATAAAGGCCGCTATCCAAGATTATTTTCATTTTAACTCACCCCATGACACAGCGAGCTGGGCTTGGTGGGAGGGTTTTAAGGCATCTATCCGTGCTACTATAACCAGCTATCAAATTTGACAGGGGAAACAGAGTAAGCAACACTTACTGATTTTAGAGCAACAGATACAAGCTGGGGAGCGTATCCTTACGTCCCGTACTGACCCATGTATTTTACTCCGTTTACAACGCCTCCGCTTTCAATATAATCAGCTTTTATATACTGCTGCTGCTAAAAATATTGAATCACAACAAGGGTTGTATTACCGGGAAAATAACCGTGCTGGCAAATTATTAGCGAATGCCCTGAAAGGTCAAAAAGAAGCCAAGCGTGTTACCGCTCTCCGTAATCCGTCGGGGGGGGGGGGCCTGGTCACTAAAGATACAGAAATTTTAGAACTCTTTCGTGATTTTTATACTCGGCTTTATCAATCTGAATGTGATTTTGAGCCAGAAGTATTTGAACGATTGCTCTCAGGGGTACAACGACCGACCCTATCTGACGAAGATAGAGAGGCCATGGACAAACCATTCACTTTATCAGAAATTCATTCTGCTCTCAAGAGATGTGCCACAGGTCGAGCTGCCGGCCCGGACGGTCTCCCTGCTGAATTCTACAAAACCTTTAACGCTGACTTAGCTCCAGTTTTGAAACTTTATTTTTCTGCTCTGGCCGAGGAGGGATCTTCTTCTGGGTCCTTTTCTATGGCAAATGTAGTAGTTTTTGAGAAAGAGGGGAGAGATCCGCAACTAACAGCCAATTATCGTCCAATTTCCCTCCTAAACGCGGACTATAAAATATTTGCCACCATTCTTTCCACCTGGCTCTCTGATAGGATGTCTACTTTGATACACCCAGATCAATGCGGTTTCATTCCCGGTAGATCAACCGCTGATAATGCTCGGACTCTATGTCATGTACTGACTACCGCAGTTAATCTTGATCGACCATTTGTCGGCCTCTCACTTGATGCTGAGAAGGCCTTTGATCGCTTAGAATGGCCGTTTCTGTTTGCAACTCTCCGCTGGTACGGATTCGGAGAAGGTTTTCTCCGTTGTCTCCACGCCATGTACGCACAGCCTACAGCCAGTATCTGTGCTAATGCTTTAAAGTCTCAGTCATTTCCCCTTCAACGCGGTACTCGTCAGGGATGCCCACTGTCTCCACTTCTTTTCGATCTTGCACTCAAACCCTTAGCTTTACTAATCCGGCAATCGGAGGAGATTCATGGAGTCCCCTTCTCTCATAGAGAAATTAAAATTTCAGCATATGCTGATGACCTTATGCTCTTTGTCTCTTTAGACTCGGTGCCGGCTGTCCTAGAGCAAATCGGTAAATATTCACAACTCTCGGGGTATAAGATAAATTGGACCAAATCGGTAGCCTTCCCATTAAACTCTCTGATTCATCAAGCAGATATGCAATCCTTTCCCTTTTTATGGCAACCTCGCATGGTCAAATACCTTGGGGTCCACTATTGCTCTCCTTTGGAAGATGCTATCTCCTTTAATGCCAAAGACTTAACTTCTAAAGTCCGGGCGCTTACTCACCGTTGGACTCCTTTAACACTTACTTGGTGGGGTCGCCTAGAAACCATAAAAATGATGATTGTTCCTAAAGTGAATTACATTTTAGAAATGTTGCCCTGTCTCCTACCTCGACGTACATATAAAGATTTAGAGGGCCTTCTGACTAGATACTTATGGCAAAACAAGACACCTAGGATAGCGAAGCATAAGTTGCAAGCGGATAAGGAAAATGGGGGTGTCCGATTCCCTGATTTCCTGAAATATCACCACTCTTTTCTTCTCAAACAAGGCGCTCGTTGGCTGGAAGACCTAGCACCGAGTAGACCTGTGTGGCTAGATATAGAGGAGAACCTTTGCAAACCGTTTCCTCTTACTTTTCTCCCTGGTATGACTCTCCCATCAGACTCCCACTATCCACCAATGCTTTTAGACACTTTAGGTGCCTTTAATACTCTTATTCAATCTTTAGACTCCCGATTCTGTCCGTTAGACAGACTCCCGCTCTGGTACAATACTCGATTTCAAATACAAAATAAACCGATGGCGTGGAGCCCCTGGTACACTAGGGGCATTTGGACCCCTACCCAGTTGTTCCATGATGGTCGCTGGAAAACTTTTAGTGAATTGCAAATTGAATTTGGTCTCCCAGCGAAACACTACTTTCAGTTGGTGCAACTACAGCATTGTCTTCGGAGTGCTAAGGTGCTCCCGCCATCGGAATCCCCTACCCAGGACTTGTCGGTGTTGCATCTTGTCGGTGTTGCATCTAACTTTTACAAAACCTTAAGTACTGCTGTAAATAGAGGTACCCCTATAGCACAGAAAGCATGGGAGCGGGAACTGCATGTAACTTTGACCCCGGAGCAATGGAGCCTTGTCTGGAGTAGAGTGACACGGGTCTCCAGATCCGCCTCACTCACTCAGACACTTTTCTTTCTAGCCCACCGGTGTTTCTATACTCCTGACAGATTAGCCAAATGGAACACCTCCCAGGGCAATAAATGCTGGACATGCCATGCGGCCATCGGTTCACTAATTCATGTTATGTATGAATGTCCCGCACTACAGTATTACTGGCGTCGGGTCTGGGGTCGTATCCAATCTATTTTGCACTTTCAAGAGCCCCTGTCTTGGAGGATAGTGGGACTCCGCTCAGCTGCGGGGATCCCCTCTCTTCCAAAATTGGCTTACTTCCTTTTAGACTTCATGCTGGGCATTGCTATTTCCCTAATTACGAAGTACTGGAAAAATAGCTCCCATCTGAGCCCCAATGAATGGTGGAATCATGTCTGTCTCTACAGTAAATATGAACAAATACCTCGTATGTTTGCTTCTTCCGTTCAGACCCCCCATCATCTGTCTAAATGGAAGATGCTCAATGACTACGTTCACACCGCTAAATGCTCTCATCTGACTGTTTAAATTTGTATAAATCTCTGTCACATGATCATTCTGTATCGCAGATGCTATTTATTTTTTGTTTTGATGTACAACCACTGTTGTTTGGAAGCACTCACATGCTGATACTGTCGACTTAGAGAAGAAGCAGGGGGGTGGGGGGTAATAGGGTTTGTTTTTCCTTATTGTATACTTGTTTTGTCTCCTTTGGTGTGTTGTTTCTTTTGTTTGTTGCAAAATGAAAATAAAAGTTTAAAAAAAAAAAAAGAAAGACTAGGGGACATGCAATGAAGCTACAGGGTAAACTATTTAAGACTAATAAAAGAAAATATTTTTTCACTCAACGTGTAATCAAACTCTGGAATTTGTTACTGGAGGATGTAGTAAAGGCTGTTAGTGTAGCTGGGTTTAAAAAAGGTTTGGACAAGTTCCTGGAGGAAAGGTCCATAAACCATTATTAAGAAGGGACCCAGGATATCAATGCTTGAACCAATACAAGCATTGTGGAACCTGTGTCCCTTGGGGAAACTACTAGGTACATATGACCTAGATTGGCCACTGTTGGAAACAGAATACTGGGCTTGATGGACCTTGGTCTGACCCAGTATGGCATATCTTATGTTCTTATGTACCCTGGGAATACCTCCAACAAAACATGGGTAAAAGTATGTGCCTTTGGTACAGTACAATTATTTTCACCTGCATAAAGGCTGAGTGGTTTTCAAAAAGCCCTTTTAGTAGAGGTAGGCACTCGTGAGTGCACATTCAGTTTGTCTGGGCTCCTAAACATGTAGGGCCTGATTTTCGAAGCCCTAGGCATGTGCTACATGTGTAAAAGACGGTCTTACCCATGTAAAATCGCCATAACCGGGTAAACCAGATATTCAACAAGGCGGCTTGAATCGGAGGGGCCCAGCTACCCACACAGCGTCAAGTGCTGAGGCTTGGGGGCGTAACGGGGAGCATGCCATCCTGAAACCTGCATAAAGCTGTGTGCACCTACACTGGATATCGCTAACCGCATAAGTCTAAGCAATGTTTCCTTGTGCATACGACTGCTGATGGTGTGCAGCAAACCTGTATAATGGCGTTACAGTGCATAGTACCCTGGGGTGGGACTGGCACATCTCTGGGGAAGCCCACACATGCATTGCACAACTCTTCTTCGGTCCATGGGGGTGTGCCTCCCACAGTGCACACTACACAACCTCCCCTTTGCCCACCTCCAGCCAGTTCTGTTCTCCCCTCACATGCCCAACTGTGGCTTGTGGCCCACCCAGGCGATGGACACCCACAGGGGACAGTGTAGGCAGGTGCGCAATGTGCATCTGGGTCCACTACTGGTAGTGCGTGTCCCTGTACTGCCCTTCCATGCTGTGCCCCGGCCATGTGTGCGCGCACCTGCATGTATTGGGTGCCGACTGGTGCACACACTGGATAGTGGCACTGGGGAATGGCAAGGCTGCCCCAAGCACTTTCCCATTAATGTATATGGGGGATCCCCCACCAGATGGTCTGCCTGCACCTGTCCGGAAGCCAGGGCTGCCACTCTCTGTATCTGCTGGGCTCCACTGTGTACCCACTGACCTTCCTCAGCCGCTAGCTGCTCCCTGATGCACTGCAGCTGGTTTGGTTGCTTCTGGTGCAGTGTCCTGTAGTGGCATTTTAGGGCCTCCAAGGTGCATTGCACACCATAGTCACTGTGGGAGAGAGGGGGAGGAGACACACATGGTCTCAGCTGTGTGCTTCCACATCATCTATTGTGCCTACCTGTATCCTGCCTCAGGCTGGTGGCTTGTCCATCTTGGGAGCAGGGGCATACCCATGGGTAGCAGGTGTGGGGTGCATGTAGTGGTAAATCTTTGGCATCTGGGACCGAATTCCTACCTGCCACTCCCCTGGACCTTTGACACATGCCCCATGCCACCACCAACAGTGCCATCTGGACCCTTCAGCCACCTCTGCAGTCCTCCCACCTTCCCTTGCTCCCATCTGTTGCACACAGTCTTGCCTTGGCACCATGGTACATGCTTGTAGACTGTGAGTGGCCTTGGCTGTGGGTAAGTGTCATGGCAGGGGCATCAATTGCTTCAGGGGCCACATCACTGCATGGTTTGTTAGGTGCCGTGCAAGACAGGGTGTCACAGTTGTGCATGCTCGCCACTACACATCTGTCAGTTCCTTTGCATCACATTATCGACATGCTGCCACAGCCGGACAGGGGGCAGCGGGCAGTGGTGTCTGATCCACTTGCAGGGACAGACGGGCAGCACATATGTGGAAACTTCCTCTGGCCCCCTCTGACTCCTGGGCCGTGGTCACAGGGGCTGGGGGATGGGACGCATGTCCAGGGAATCTGCACTGGCCAGTGGATTCATCCAAGGCAGGCAGCCCAACTCACATCTTCCCATGCACTGGGCAATGCCTTTGCTGTGCAAGCCCTGTGGTGTTGTTGCCATCTGCCACCAGGGGATGCAGCTGCCTCCCCACCTGCTGTGTCTGGATATGCCTACTGCTGTGGGCAGCCAGGGATGGCACCTGTACCATGCTTGGCCCATCCCCCTGCTGTTACCTGTTCAGCAGCCATTGGTGCTGCCACAAGAATGTAGCTTGGCTCCACAGTCCTGTCTCCCTGTGCAGACACACAGCTGCACATTTCAGGGTGCGTATGGCCTAGCATGGTGCTCAGCCCCCCTCCCCCTGCCCATTCAGGTCTCCATTCCTGCACAGACAGAGTTGGATGGCCCTCTATATGGCCATGAACAGTTGCAGGTTTGGCCGCCGGCCCCCCCCCCCCCCCGGAGTATAGCACCCCCTCGTACCACAGCACAGAATGGGCAAGGGCCTCAGACTCATCATGGCAGAAGTTTACTGTCCTCCTTGCTGCCATGCTGCTGGTGCCTATTTGCCCAGCCATAGGGGGCTCTTGCACAGGCAGCCTGCGGGGCTCATGTGATGGTGTCATCAATGCACGGGTACACTAGACAGGTAATACATAGGTTCATGCACACTTGCCGTCTTGCTTCTCTGGCCACTGGTTTGGACAGCTACATGGATATGGTGACTTAACATCTTAGGTGCCGAGCCAGGGTTCCGGCCCCCTGTGCATATCTGTCTATGTCACGCTGGGCACCTGCCGCTGTGCTCCGTTTGTGCCGCTTTTTGAAGCTTGGCCGTTTTAGAGGCACATGATTCAGGCACTTTTCTTGAGTGGGTATCTTTATGAGGGTATGGCTTGTTGAAAATTGGATCTGTAATGCGTGCTGAATTTTCCATGCGTAACTTGTGAGTAAGGTCTCTAAAATAACCCTCTTACTTTCATAATGTGCATAAACTGATCTGCATGAAAAGAGGATCTCGGGGGAGGGGGGGGATGGGTTTTCAGGGATGTAGAAGCATACCTGAAATTTTCAAATGCTACACGCGATTACTGCTTACTGCTAACATTTCTACATTTGTGTCCCCTGTCTTTCACCATCTCAATGTACATTCTTATATTTATCTGTATTGCAAGTTTGAAACCTCTCATGCTTTTGGGTACCTAGAGTTTGAAAACACCCTTGTTCTATACCAGTTTTCAAGTACTGAGGTACCTTTGCACTTAGGCGCCTTACTGAAAATGTACCAAGTGATGCCCAGCAGTACCTAACAGCGTTGACAGATTAAATATGCAAAAAGTGAAAGTAAACATCCAGAATACATCTCCATTATCAAGCTTGGGGAGGCTTTCTGATGAGTAAAAGGAATGGAGGAGAAGCTACTAGGGCACACAGGGAAGAAAACAACAGAATTTGCAAAACAAGAGAAAAACTCTTCATATAATTACATCAGCAAACTAGGAACAAATGCAATGGGAAATATAAAGTGTTACTCCAGGAGCCATTTGTCGATCAAACCAGGACTAATGAGTGGTTAAAGAGAGGTGAACAGAAACGTAAGGATAAGAGACTGATGCCAGCAGCCTAGCACAATGTAAGATAGTTTACAGTGAGTGTAGAAGAAACTGGGAAAGCTGACATATGCACAGTAGATTCTAGAAGCCATTATTCACCTTGTAGCTGAGGTGCAAAGTTCTGATGAGAGAAAATCAATATACAGAGGGAATATTTGCGGGTAGCACCACTGCATACCCCAATGCTAATTGTAAGCAACCAGTCAATTTTATTGCAAATATTTGGGATTGCTATGGGAGTTGTTATTGCCCCCTCTGTGGCCAGGTTGTTCATTGCTGAAATGCAGAAGAAATTTATTTATACCTCCCGATGATATAATCAAATACAACGTTAGTGATGATTTTTAGATGACATGTTTTTAAGATGGGAAAGAGATGTACAGGAATTGAATTAATTTATTTGGTATATTAATAGAGGCATTCACACTCACCATCCATTCGCTCCCCAGCATACTATGCAATGACTCAATTAACTCTCCCCGGAGAGGTGCTTGGCAAACATTGTCCGCAGCTTTATTCAACTTTCAAATGTTAAACAATAACATCGCAGATCAACCGATATCAAGATTCACCAAAGGGTCAGACTAGATGATGTCATCCTAGCCCCAGCATTAATCCATATTTCTGTACTCTCCTCTCCTCTCCTGCCACCCCCCCCTACTCCCCAGCCTGCAGTATTTTATTTATTTATTTATTTAACAGTATTTTTAAACCGCCTTATCTTATTAATCAAGGTGGTATCACAGCAAACAATCGGGTAAAGTGAGTGTGTTAATCATGCAGTGAGGGTGCAATTTAGTTGAGTGTGTGTTGTATCGTGTGCTAGATTGGGGTGAGCTATGTACAAGGTGTGGTGTGTTGCGTGCTAGAATGGTTTGAGCTATGTACAGTGTGGGCTATATACAGTGGTGCTGTAAAACATTATCTGTACAGACGGCAATATGTGCTGTTATACATTCTCTTAGGTTATGTGATGTGTCCATAGTGTTCTATGAACAGCATGGTTTTTAGCTGTTTTCTAAAGTCTTTGAAGTCTGTAGTTGCCCTCAAGTCGTCCGGTAGTTTGTTCCATATTGTTGGAGCAGCCATGGAGAGTGCTCTGTCTGTTGTGTCCTTGCGTGTGTGTTTGAATTCACCTGGGGTGCTGACTCGGTTGCGTGTTTGTTTTCTTCTAGGACGAGTGCTGTTGTCTGGTTGAATGAGGGTGTGTAGGCTGTTGGCTGATGTGTGCTGATTTATCTTAAATAGGTTTATGATAGTTTTGTATCTGATGCGTGCACCGATTGGGAGCCAGTGTAAGTCCTTTAAGGTGGGTGTGATGTGGTCCTGTCTTGCAGTACCGGATATTATTCGTGCTGCAGTGTTTTGTGCTAGCTGGAGTGGTTTGAGGGCTTGTTTCGGTAGTCCCAAGTATATCGGATTGCAGAAGTCCAGTATTGGGGTTATCAGTGCTTGGAGGACGGTACGAAAGTGTTCTGGGGCAAGGAGTGGTTTCAGTCTCCTGATGATTCGCATCTTGTAGTAGACTTTTTGTATTGTTTTGTCTATGTGTGGCTTGAGGTTTAGATTATTGTCCAGAGTAACTCCAAGGTATCTCACTTCTGATTTTATTGGAATAGTAGTGTTTTGTATCTTGATGTTTGGCGGGTGTATGAAGCTTTGGTTCCAAGTGATTATTAGAGCTTCAGTCTTGTTGTAGTTTATTGCGAGGTTGTTGTTTTGACACCAGCTCGTCATTTGGGTAAGGCAGTCTGTTATCTTGGAGAAATCCGGGTTGTCGATTTCTATCGGGGTGTATATCATGATGTTGTCTGCATATATTGTGTATTGAATGTTGTTCTCTTTCATGATGTCGCATATCGGTTGGATGTAGATGTTAAATAGGAGAGCTGAAAGTGCGGATCCTTGAGGTACTCCTTGACAGACATTTATGGGTCAGGAGGTGTTGTGTCCCACCTTGACCTGTAGCTGTCTTTCGGTTAGGTATGAGTGGAACCATTTCAAAGTGATACCGTGTATACCAGTGTTCTTTAGTCTTTCCAGGAGCGTGTTGTGGTCCACTGTGTCGAAGGCTGAGGAGATGTCGATGAAGATCATTATGATTCCCTTCCTGTTGTTGTCAATTATTCTTAGGATGCTGTCGAAGAGGTAGATCAGTAGCGTTTCGACTCCGTGGTTGGGACGAAAGCCGTGTTGGTTGTCATCGAGTGTTTCATGTTTGTCGATGTGTTCCTGGAGTTGTAGTTGTACCATTTTTTCGATGATTTTTGCCAGGAAGGGTATGCTGGAGATCGGTCGGTATGCTGCTGGATCCCTTTTGTCGAGGGTTGTTTTCTTTGTTATTGGTCTTACACCAGGTAACACCAGGTAACACCAGGCTGAGACCTGCTCACCCTATAGGAGTCTTGCTGTAACTGGGACCGCACCTGGCGGTGACGCCTCTTGCTGTGGGAAATCCCAGTGCTCCCATCACTGCCTTTCTCCCTGCCCTTTTGAGGGGTGGTGGAAGAAATTAATCCTATGTGAAGGTCAACCACCTCTAAATCCCACCAAGGGCAGAGACTGCACCTTGCATGTCCCCACCTCCCCCCACTAATGCTGTGGCCTGAAAGGCATTACTAAACCCCTCCAAAACATCCTGAATTGAACTGATAAAGATACCCTAACCAATATCCAACAAATGAACCCCATCCGGGTGAAACAGCCCTGGGCAATCAACTGTGATTAAGTCATGAGACAATACCAGCCCCCCCAATAAATGAACAAACTTGGATACTTCTGCATTCATGCGTCTCCTCAATCGCTCTATCGCTTGAGGTCGGAGGGCATCGTGCCATAGGCACCTGGGAATTATCTGTGACCAAATGACTGTCGCACTAGGGAATTAACAACGTATTAAGAACATGTCCCTCTTCATTTGTTGACTACGGTCAACACCTTTTACTGTACGAAGATCATTTCCCCCCAAATGAACCAAAATACACCGTGGTTGATTATATTGCTGGGCCTCCAGTAGCACAGGCAGCAGTTGGGTCCACCACATCCCTCGGAGGCCCATCAACAGTAGCAACACTCCTGATTCCACAAGGCCCAGATTCAAGCCCCATCTGGATTCAGCCACTCTCTTCCTGGCCCAGAAAATGAAGGAATGCCCACACATCCAGATGAAGAATTGAAGACATATGTTCCTTGGAGCACAAGAATGCTCATGGTATACATTTACAGCATTTTCAGATACTTTCCAACCTCTAGAGTTCTTCAAGATCAAGCCTTTTGCCCATGAGGAGGGTCAACATGATGCTTTAAATCATTGTTCTGAGTGATGGCGTTAGTTAACAGGGCAGGCCATACGAAGGTTGGTATCTTTTACCCCAAGTAATTTATTGCATGTGTTTCAGCACAGTCTGAATAAGTTTGTAAGAAAGGGGTGAGAAAGATAACACTGTAAGCTGATAAAATCAGAGTAGACTGCAGTCAAAACTGCTGGTCTGTCCCTAGCATATTTTACAACTAGCACACTGTAATTTGCTTCTTTTACAGGGTAGTTAATCTGTTCAATTATAGATAATCTAATTAGTCAGGCCAGAATCTGTTATGTTGGCAACACATTTTAATACTTCCTCAAATTGGATTCAGCTATTTTTGTTAAATAGTTAATCACGGAGCTTACAAGTTCATATTTTTTTCCCTAATCACCAATAGCTGAGAAATCCAAAAAGCAGTCCTATGACACAAAAGACAAATGATTACTTACAATAACTTACTTCTAGAGAGAAATTCTTCCAGAATATCTTAAATATGGCCAACTATGGTTCTTTTACTAAACCTGACAGGTTTACATAATGAGTTGCCTTAGCAACAGCAGAAATATATTCTTGGGTATTGTAGCAAATAACGTGGCAATTTATTGTAATGATGGTAATTCGTGAAAAAAATATTAAATTAAGTCAAGAAATGGCATAAAGCAATTTAGATGCTATATTATCATTCTGCAGACTATAGGGGATGAGTCAGTTTTATGTATATCTGAAATTTAAAATGTGTTTGTAAACTAGGAAAAAAATGTAGGGATTATGTATGTCTATATGATTTTAACAATTACTTCTTGTACACTTACCTAGATTAGATTTGAACTGAATTAACTGAAAATTTAACATTCAATTGGTTATTTGAGGAAAAGCACTTTAACTGAATGAGGCCTCCTTTTACTAAAGCTTAGAATGCTAATGGACATTAGTGTGCACTGTATGCAGCCATGTCCAAAAGAATATATGGGCCATTAGCGTGTGCTAAGTGTTAGGAAAAGGGGCTCTAAGCTTGTTACATTTACATATGGAGTCATTTTTTTTCTTTTTTGCTGTACAGATGATGGTAAGAATCCATCTGTGGATTTTTGAATTTTTGCCAATTTTTGTTTTTTTCATAGTTTTTTTCACACTTTCATTTTAATTGTGCACTTGTATGCATTGGGGCGCTCCGGGGGCAGCACCCGGCAATAGCCAGGCAGCGGCAATATTCAACTGATGCCCAGTTATGGCAATATGGTGAAAAGAAGGTGTAGCAAAGACTGGACTAACTTTTGCTGTGGAAGCATTTAGATGGTTGGGTGGCTGGTGGATATGAGAATCGCCTGGTAACATGCCTGCCTGGTGCGAAGGTAGAGGACCTCACCGTCACTTAGATAAGGTTTTAGATAGTGCTGGAGAGGAGCCTGATGTCTTGGTACATGTTGGTACCGATGAACATAGGACCCAAAAGGCAGGCAGAGCTCCAGAGTCTCAATGCATGGATGAGACAATGGTGCAAAAATTGGGTTTTGGATTTGTTGGGGACTGGGCAACATTCTGGGGAAGGGAAAGGCTTTTCCGAAAGGATGGGCTCCATCTTAACTGGGATGGAACCAAGCTGCTCGTATTAATCTTTAAAAAAAAGAGCGAGCAGCTTTTAAAATAGATAATAGGGGAAAGCTGACCATCACCCAAGAGCACATGGTTCAGAAGGATGTAGCTTTGAAGGATACTAGCAAAAGAGGTAAGTTAGGACATCCCAACAGAGAAGTTCAAATATTGATAAAAGTAACCCAGATGCCCTTAAGCTCAGAGCTGAAAGATTCAGAATTACTCCTATCAACTGATCACCAGATTAATATGAGAATCAGGAGCATTCCTATGGGTATTGTCTGGGATTTTGGTAAGCCTTTCTATACTTGTACTACAAAACTGACAATCCACTACCTGAGCCAAATACGCGGATTGGTTCTCATGTACATTCAGTTTCATGAACTGATTGCTGACACCAAATGGAACAAACTGGCTCAGAGGAACTAGTTCTGAAAGGAACTCGGGGATGAAGTAAAAGATCATCTGGCTCGAATAGATTCCTTTGAAGGATTTGATTCATTTATAGATCTCTGTAAAATGTTATCTGGACCCCACTTGCCAGCCATCTCATGATCCTCTCTAGAACCAATGCAGGTTGGACAGTATACTTCTTGGTGCCCAAATATACAACTGGCAGGAAATGAACTTGCCAAGACAAAAAGAAAAGGATAGGAAAAAGTAAAACTGTTCGTAAAATGTCTTGTGCTTATCAATGGACTCATGAGAATATTAACTTGGAAAGCTTAATGTTCATCTCACTCTTAAAGCAGGCTTCACTCTCTGACTGTTGTCCAAACTTACCTAGATCAGTGGGCAATAATAAATTCTGGTGTTAGCACAACCTTTATGGATCCGAGTCTTGCCAAAGCCTATGCCAAAGTAAATGATCCTTGAACTGTTGGAGGCAATCAATCATTTCCTGTAGTTCAGGATACTCTTTCTCTGGGGTTCACATACAGATGTGCAGAGAGACTTGAGTTGTGGACTCATTCTGTCTCTTGATCTGTCTACCATTTCAGAGTTTCCATGGTTGAGAAAGTAAAACTCACAGATTGATTAGGCTAGTGGAAAGGTCAAGTTCTCATCATTTCTATACATATCCTAGTGTCTCTGGACAACCAAGAATAACTCTCTTGAAAAGACCTTAGTGTGGTGTGACAAGTCCAGGCTTTCTGAGCCTAGAAGAGAGAGAGTAGACCTTAGGCAGACTGGTTCTAGGCTTCCTTTAGTACACAGATTTACCAGGAGTAGGGAGAAACAGCCCTCAGAGGTGTGGTATTGGAGGCAGGTCTCTAGGATCTAGGGTTAGTATGAAGCAGAGTGAGACTCGGAAACAATCCCCAAAGGGACTGCAGCCCTCAGATACCTGGGACAGACAGTATGACCTGACAGTTCCCAGGGCAACTAGAGGAGAGCGCGTTTTTGATATGCTCCCTTGGCAATATAATGAGCTAATCATTGAGCTGGAAGGAAGAACTACGTACCTGCACAACCTTTGGTTTGCCTGACTGAGGAGTCTGAGGAACCAGCTGTTGAGATGGTAATAGGCCCCAGGGAGGAGGCATAATGCAGTCCCCAGGATGGTGACATAGACATGGAATATGGATTATGAAGAAACTGGCTGCTAAATGTCAGCCTACTTACTTGTGTACTGCTGGAAATAAGCCTAGAGGAAACTCTCAGGAAGAGGGAGCGAGCTGGTTGCCTGGAACAAGTGAGAGACAGAGTGTAAGATGCTGTAAGAGGACGGAGACAGGGAGAGGATTCCTCAGCTGTACTGTATGAATGCAAAATGGAGAGAGTGAAGCCAGTTAAGAACATAAGAACATAACATATGCCATACTAGGTCAGACCAAGGTTCATCAGGCCCAGTATCCTGTTTCCAACAGTAGCCAATCTAGGTCTTAAGTACCTAACAGTCTCCCCAAAAGGCACAGGTTCCTCAGTGCTTGTATTGGGTCAAGCAGTGATATCCTGGGTCCCTTTTAATAATGGTTTATGGACCTTTCCTCTAGGAACTTGTCCAAACCTTTTTTAAACCCAGCTACACTAACAGCCCTTACTACATCCTCCGGTAACAAATTCCAGAGTTTGATTACACGTTAAGTAAAAAATATTTTATCTTATTAGTCTTAAATAGGTTACCTTGTAGCTTCATTGCATATCCCCTAGTCTTTTTATATTCTGACGACGTAAACAATCGATCTATTTTTACCCGTTCCACTCCATTCATTAATTTATAGACCTCTATCATATCTCCCCTCAGCCGTCTCTTTTCCAGGTTGAAAAGCCCCAACCTTCTTAGCCTCTCTTCAAAGGGGTATCCTTCCATCCCCTTTACCATTTTGGTGGCTCTTCTCTGCACCTTTTCTAATAATGCTAGTTGGCTGAGACCTTGCACATCTGTAGGGAAAACCTGGTTTGGATTTTTACAGAGAAGAGGTTTGAACATAGCTGGTCTTCTATAGGAGAACTGCTAAGGCTTGGAGAAAGCCTGAGCTCATGAATAGAAATTACATTCAGCATAAAATACTGAGCTTGTGGATTATGCTGTGAACTGCTATAAATAGGACTGCCAACTGGATCCTGATGCCCTTGATCCAATCCTGGGTTTACCCTGTTGCATACAGGGGCTTGTAGTCTTGCTTTTCTTATGGAGTACAAAAGAGAAATCAGAATACATATCCCTCCATGCAGTGGACTGGAGCAAGCCTATCGGGCACATTTGGAGCCAACTGGCAACCCTAGTTACAGGTCAAAGCAAGCTGTGAACTTGAAAACCACTTGAGAACTCTTGAAAGGCAGAAACAGGCTTAGACTCCCTGCGCCTGCTTGTTCTTAGAGAGACTGTGTTTGGCGTTCCAAAGGAACTGTATTTGTTTTACTTTTCATCAACTTGGACCTTGCAAAGCTATTAATGTGTTCCAGTGGAAGAAATGAGCAGATACAGGCTGCATTTTTGTTATGAATGTTTCAGTTATCCTTAGATGAATTGTTCTGCAAGCTGAATGAAGCTGTGGTTCTTTATATTGATGGGAGAGAGGTCATTGGGGCTTGGTCAGCACCTGCCATTCATAAAATTGGGTGCAGCATCCCTGCGTGTGACAGCAGTCATCCCTACTAGCCCAGATCTGACACAACCTATGCCAGAGCTCTGAACCCAAGGCAAATATTCTGTGACCTGTTTTTCACACATTTTAACTTCCAGATGTCTTATTACCCTGGTTTCCAGAACAGGAAGACAGAATATGCTCTCCTTTAAAGGGGTTCACTATCAGGAAAACCAGGGAAAGATGCTTAGCCCACATCTTTTATCAGTCCCTGCTGTGCTTTCAGACCAACCCTGGTCCAAGTCTTACCAACACTAATTCAGTACATAGAGACCAAAGACCCTGCAGTCGAAATCAAGCTGAAAGAGTACAGTATAACATCAAGACCATCATTATTTCAGAAAGAGAGAGAAGCTCTCCTTTACTGACAATATGTGTAGTGCTGGAGGCTGCCCAATTCAGAGCTTTCTACTGTGCCACAAGTCCCATATGGCCAGACATCTCAACAGAACAAGATCTACCTACTAGTCCAATGTTTTTGTTAGCTCAAATTTAGTACCGGTATGAGATACAATATCTTCAATTCTATGACCTCTAAACTGACAGTAAGAGAACTTACGGCAAAGTGCACAGACAGATGCAAGCAACCACAATGTCCTCAGGGCCCTTGACTACCATCAAGACTATATCAGTGACCTTTCATCCTCACAGGATAACACTGTGATACTTTTAAAAGTCACACTGTTTTCTAAAATGGCTCATTTTGTGTCTTTCATCCACTATCCGATGAACAATGAGATGGCCCAAGCTTTTTTCCAGCATTTTCTTAGGTTCCAGGTTTCTCCCGACCACTCCATTTCCAGTCATGGACTGCAGTTTATTCTCCACTTTTGCAAATCTACCTGCTAACTGTTGAGCATATACAGCATCCCTATTGCTTTCTGCACTTACAATCCTCAGTTGGGAAAATCACTCAGGTAAATCAGTGGCTGTAGCAATACTTAGAGAATTTTCCTTAATTAACTCCAGAACAGCAGGGTAGAATGCTGAATTTGCTCTCATTCCTCAGTTTCTATTTCTGTAAATTATGGTTTCCACTTCACATATGACCCATCAGTGAACCCAGACTCTTAAGTCCCTCCTGTCTCAAACACTGTTCAGAAGTTGCAACAGATCCTGAAGAACCTAGATTGTAAGTCCCCCACGGACCAGAAACTACCTACTGTACCAAATATAACTTACCTTGAGTTATTCCTGAAAAATGTTGTGAACTAGTGAACCATATACAGTAAATGCTTCAAATTCCTCTTATAAATGATGACAAGTTGATCATAAAAGGAGGGCCTGCATATACTGTGATCTGGGAGATGTAGCTAGCTACAAAGAGACTATGAACTGGATGACTGCAGAAAGCTGGATCACTAATACTTGGGAGCATAGACCTACATTTGCCAAGTGATCTCTGTCACATTCATACTAGACTACCTTTCTCCTTGGGAATCCATCATGTTTTTTCCTTTTAAAATATTTTATCAAGAACATCTGTCCAGGGTATAATAAGATGCCTTCTCCTCCATTTCAGCTCATGAACCTTGTTAAAACTATTCTGGAGTCTAGGAGTGTGAGGAGCAAGTTACAATATCTCATTGACTAGGAAAAATGACCATGGGAACTAGCAGAGAGCATCAATGTGCCCGACAGAATAAGAACTTTCCATAAGTGATAACCCCAAAAATTAAACCAAGTCAGCTGAAGATCGACTCTCGGATGGTTGGTGATGTCAGAGAAAGGTGCTGTCAGGGTTTAAACTGACAACAGCTGGGAGACAAAGGACCGATCTATAATAATGTTATTATTATGCTATATTTTAATGATAATGATCTGTATTTTGCCTTGCGTCTTAGTGGACAAATAGCTAATTAATAAATAAATAAGCTAACTGACAAGTTGAAAATAAACTGAGCCAGGGGCCACAAGAGAGAAAAAAAGCAAGCATGGTGCCAATTTTCTCTGGGAACCAGGTTGACCAAAGCCAGGTTAAAAGGGGTTGTGGGGAACCAAGCCATTTTTCAAACAAATCAGAAGGTTACCATAGCTATCTAGTGTGGTCAATTCTCTGCTGAAGTAGCAAAGTTTTGCTTCTTGTCATGGTTTTGGATTCAGCTTTCAGCTTCAGTTTGAAGTTCCAGCTTTGGCCTTGGATGATAATGTAGCAAATGTAAAAAAAAGAAAATAATATGTGAGATAACATTTTTTTTACTGTGTATTCTGAAATTTATATGTTCTTGTTTTGGGTTTGTTTGAGTCCTCTCTGGGGGGCAGTTTCAGCTGGGTTTCATTCCAACCCAGAGTGAGGATGTTGGACCATTCCAATGTCTAAATAAAAAAGGGGGGAGCTTAGTATGTTGTGGTTTCTTATCTTTGTGAACAATCTGTAGACTTTGCCCTAGGGCCTGCCCATTCACTAGGTGAGCTAGGTGGTCGCTTAGTGTGGCCGACCCGGGTGGGCGGCTTTGTGCTGCTGCTTTGTTGCCTGCGACAGGCCATGTGTTTCAACATGCATGACCTGCCACTTCTGATACCCCTCTGATGCAAAGTGGCGGCACAAAGCGGCGGCACAAAGCCACCACTTTTAAATACTGCCGCTGTCACTGCTGTCCACTTCCCCCTCAAGACAGAATTGGCAGTAGAAACCCTTGGGCCAGTCCTGCTTTGCTGCATTAGCACAGTTCTGCTTTATATGGAAATTTCACTAATAACGTACAATGTTGTTTAAGTACAACCTGCATTTGAACACATTCTGGGGAATTTCTATTCCCCTGTCCTGATCTCTTCCATGCTCTCCTCTTCTTCCTCTGTTCCCCTTTTTCTTTATCTTTATTTGTTTCTTTATATACCGCACACGCCAAAGACACCAGCGCGGTTCACAACAAGCTTAAAATAAGAGTCATAACAATGCTGCTGGAAACAAAGGATAGAAGAAAAATAACTCCATTAACGCAATAGGAAAGGGACAGAGGTAGAGAGAGGAGAGAGAACACATGAGTAGGTCAGAGACAGATGGACAAACAAACTGGGGAGAGCGAGACAAGCTTATGAGGTGTCTGAGGGAATGGAGGAGGGGAAGGGAAGATCGTGGGCAGTGCAAAAAAGGTGGGTCTTCAGACCGGCTTTAAATTTACTAAAGGAAAGTTCAAGACGGAGGGCAGGAGGGAGCGAGTTCCTTCTCCATTTTGCTTGGGTTGGAAGTTGTTAACTTTTCCCTGACTTCTGACCAGGTAAGATGTGCTAATTGGCTTTCTCCATTGACAAGTAGAATGAGTCAGCCACACCTGGTGATGTCATCCAAAAGTGCCATCTGGAACAGAAGTGTTCTCCCAGAGCTCAGCTTTGCCTTTCTGAGCATGTGCCCTGGTGCACTGGCCTACCCCTACTTGGCTCAGTTTTGCTTCTTCTTCCCAGCCAGAAGGATGGAATACCAGCTGTCCTCATCTGCCCTACATTTCTACCAACATGAACAAAGAAAAAAGAGAGAAGAACCACAAACATAGTTTTAAAAAAATGCCTGAAGTGTGGGAAGATGATGAACTCTACGGATGCTCACAAATGATGTGTCTGGTGCCTGGGGGAGTCTCACTGTGTGGAAGACTGCCCCACTGTGCCCTCATATCTCCCAGAGCCCACTGATCCTGCAGCCATGCTCTATAGGACTTTATTTTTTTTTTTTAATTTTTTTTTTTAGTATTTTTATTTATGATTTCCTGAATTATAACAAACAATAAAGAATAAAGTTAACACCCACACTGTTTACAATGTTCAAGAAAAAGAATATGCCACATAACTAAAACCACATCAAGGAAGAACATACTACCGATTTATACAATACATGATAAGGAAATCAGAAGTATACAAAACTCCACTATTGGGAGACAGAAATCTCACTGCCAACTTCCTTTACCTTTTTCTGATTCAAAAAAGATTTAAGTTGGGACACATCCGTAAACACAGAAGACTGACCCTCAAGAGTAACTATACATCTACAAGGAAATTTTAAGTAGAAGCATGCACCTATAGCCAAAACAGATGATTTTAACAGCAAAAACTGCCTACGCCGGGCCTGAATAGCCCTACTCACATCCGGGAAGACCTGCAGCTTTTGGCCACAAAAAAGGGATTCCCTGTACTTAAAGTAAGCACAAAGAACGGTTAATTTAATGAGCTCCGAACCAAAGGTAGCAACTAAGGTGCTACGCTTGGAAATAATATCTGCGGAGTCTTCTAAGAAGGCAGTTAAATCCCGCCCAGCAGTGTCATCTAAAGGGGAAGAAGAAACAACCTCTCCCTGAACATCAGAGGAGGCAGACCGGGTAGGCAAATAATATAAATAAATAGCCTCAATACTACCATCCAATTTCAATACTTCAGTAAAATATTTCTTAAGCAATATAGCAGGAGACAGCAAATGGGTGACAGGGAAGTTAAGGAAACATAGGTTTTTGGCTCTAGACTGATTCTCAAGCATCTCCAATCGATAATTAAGGGAGGAAAAGTCCCGTATCAAGGCATAACTATTATCTGAACAAACTTGGAGTTGAGATTCAGTCTTAGCCAAAGCATTAGTTATGGCACCCAATTGTTTATCAGTGCTTTGCATTTTACAAACCACTTCAGAGGTAAACATACAAAGAGAGGATACTGTAGCTGTTAAACGCTTATCAATGCCATTGATAGCAGTCCAAATATCCTTTAGAGTTACCTCACCAGAGCCAGGATCAGAACTCTGTGGGATTTCCTCTGGCTTCCCCGGAAGAACCGGTCGTGGAATAGGTGTAATATGCTCCAACGGTGATTCTATTTTCGTTGATGACAGAGAAGGCAAAGGAGGAAGAGGCGGTGTCCTGAAACGGGGGCTTAACGAAGCTCCCTCAGGTGACGATACAGCAGATAGCTGGGAGACTAGGTGTTTGTCCATGGGCCCTACAATTTTCTCTACTAACACCTTCTCACCAGATTTCACAGCTTTACCTTTGCGTTTGCCCATGACGCAAAAACAACCAGCCTCAGCTTCTCAGTTGCGCCGAAGGGGCGCCAAAGGGGCGTGTCCTGCCCCTTGTACCACGCCCCTTAGGTCACGCCACGCGGGCCGCGACACGCGGCCGCGTGAAGAAGCCGCCGAAAGAAATGGAGGATCGGAGAAGGAGTCCTCCTCAGCCGAGGGCGACCCTCCCACTGCCTGGCCAAATCTGGGCAGGGCCTCCAGGCACCTGCCAGCTGCTCCCGCGGCACAGAAACCCTTGCCGCGTCTGTCTCCGATACAGGTAGGCTCTCCAATGACCACCTGCAGCCGCCGGAAGAAATGGAGGATCGGAGAAGGGGTCCTCCTCAGCCGAGGGCGACCCTCCCACTGCCTGGCCGAATCCGGGCAGGGCCTCCAGGCACCTGCCAGCTGCTCCCGCGGCACAGAAACCCTTGCCGCGTCTGTCTCCGATACAGGTAGGCTCTCCAATGACCACCTGCAGCCGCCGGAAGAAATGGAGGATCGGAGAAGGGGGTCCTCCTCAGCCGAGGGCGACCCTCCCACTGCCTGGCCGAATCCGGGCAGGGCCTCCAGGCACCTGCCAGCTGCTCCCGCGGCACAGAAACCCTTGCCGCGTCTGTCTCCGATACAGGTAGGCTCTCCAATGACCACCTGCAGCCGCCGGAAGAAATGGAGGATCGGAGAAGGGGTCCTCCTCAGCCGAGGGCGACCCTCCCACTGCCTGGCCGAATCCGGGCAGGGCCTCCAGGCACCTGCCAGCTGCTCCCGCGGCACAGAAACCCTTGCCGCCTCTGTCTCCGATACAGGTAGGCTCTCCAATGACCACCTGCAGCCGCCGGAAGAAATGGAGGATCGGAGAAGGGGTCCTCCTCAGCCGAGGGCGACCCTCCCACTGCCTGGCCGAATCCGGGCAGGGCCTCCAGGCACAATGCCAGCTGCTCCCGCGGCACAGAAACCCTTGCCGCGTCTGTCTCCGATACAGGTAGGCTCTCCAATGACCACCTGCAGCCGCCGTAAGAAATGGAGGATCGGAGAAGGGGTCCTCCTCAGCCGAGGGCGACCCTCCCACTGCCTGGCCGAATCCGGGCAGGGCCTCCAGGCACCTGCCAGCTGCTCCCGCGGCACAGAAACCCTTGCCGCGTCTGTCTCCGATACAGGTAGGCTCTCCAATGACCACCTGCAGCCGCCGGAAGAAATGGAGGATCGGAGAAGGGGTCCTCCTCAGCCGAGAGCGACCCTCCCACTGCCTGGCCGAATCCAGGCAGGGCCTCCAGGCACCTGCCAGCTGCTCCCGCGGCACAGAAACCCTTGCCGCGTCTGTCTCCGATACAGGTAGGCTCTCCCCTCTATAGGACTTTCTCATCTCCATGGATATTGCGACTTTGACAGATCTCTCTCCTTCTTCCAAGTGCCGAGCTGAGGACAAGGAGAGGAACAGACAGCTATGTGGCCGCTGACAACATGGCTGCTGGAAAGATGCCCTCTACGCTGTCATCCATGGAATGGGATGCACCCCTGAAGGTCTCCATCCACTGCCCGGTCATGGAAGCAGCACCCGCGGCAGCTACGGAAACCTCCCAGCCCCAACCGATTGGCACCTGGATCTGGCCCCCACAGCCATTCTGATGACAGCTTCTCCAGTCTTGTTCCTGACTCCCACAGCAGTCCTGAACCATGGCACCAAAACAGCCTCAATTCCACTGGCTCCGCTCACCACCGACACGATTGGTCAGTGCTATGGCGATAGCAGCCATCGCCGTGCTGACAAAGGGAGCCCTGCATATTTCAGACTTGACTCCCCCCTGGTGCTGTGAGAAACTCCTCGCCCCCCCCCGCCTTGCTCACCAACTAGCTCACAGGGGTAGACGGAGGCTCAGCAGCAGCATAGTGATGGCAGCAGCTTTTACAGCAGGGGAAAGAACTACAGACATAGATGCAGGACCCAGATGGTGAGAAGTCTCTCCTCCAGCTCCGGCAGCCCCTGCACTTCAGGCAGCCCCCCCAGAAGTGCCGATGATGTCCCAGCACACCAGTGAAGTGACATCGCAGCACCATCCGGCACAACCCACATGGGACCGCCATATACCAGCATGCCAGGTCTGAGTCCAGCTCTGCTGTCTCTGCCACCACCCTCGGCCATGCTGGACCTACTGGTCTGCTTCCTGGCTCAATATGCAACCTCGCAGGAGACACAGAACCAAGATGTGCAGCCCTGCACCCTCACACTGACGCTACAACCTGCACCCTCATCTCAGAGATCACCATTGCCCACCGGTTTCTCACCTGGGCCCCTCTTAACAGACAGCCAGGGTGAAGAAGTGGCCACCCTAGGCTCCACAGGGAGCTATTAATGCCCTTCTGACTCCATGGGCACCTCATCAGAGTCTTTACCACCACCACCATTACTGCTCTCCCCACCTGAGGACCTGAC
This sequence comes from Ichthyophis bannanicus, assembly GCA_033557465.1. Lineage (NCBI taxonomy): Eukaryota > Metazoa > Chordata > Amphibia > Gymnophiona > Ichthyophiidae > Ichthyophis > Ichthyophis bannanicus. The sequence goes on along the minus strand of CM066050.1, from coordinate 120,434,211 downwards.
CTACCCTAAGTTCCTCCAGAATCTCTCCACCCACTTTGCGCTATCCCTTGTTAACACACTGGACCGAAGGAACAAGGTTCTGGGCCTTCTGAAGTACCTTAATGCCCCCAGATCTGTAATTTCCATACCAGTCCACAAGCTCTTACTCAATAACCTCATGCAGATTTGGCAAACCCCTTTGTCTGGACCTGTCACCTCCAGGAGACTTGACGCCAAATATCAGGTGCAACTAGCCCCAGGATTCAAAAAGGCACAACTCCCCCACCAATCCATTGTGGTAGAGTCTGCACTAAAATGGTTGAAAGATTCCCACTCCCATTTCAACAAACCACCAGAGAAGGACCATAAAATTCTCGATGAGTTTGGAAAGAAGACACACCAAGTGGTGATGCTGAGTGCAAAAATCGCTTCCCACCAATTTCAACACATCCTGTACTCAACAGCCTCAAGAGTGCTGTCAAGGGACTAGTTCTGGAGTCAAAATCTGTCATCTCACCTCTTCTGGGAGACCTAGGCGAGTGCGGAAAACACCTAATCCGCTCAGCCTTCGATGCCTTCAACTTGGCAGCCCAGACTGCAGCAACAGCTATCGCCTCCAGACTCACCGCCTCCGGCCTGTGAGAGGATACTCACGAGCGTCTCACTGAAGCTACCTGCATGGGCAACAACCTCTTCAGGGAAAAAGTCAAGGAGAAAATCAATGGCATGAAAGAACGCTTCGCCACGCTCCAAACCCAGACCTCAGACGGTCTCGAGTGCAACCCCAACCATCGCAAGTCACAGATATCGTACCGACTCAAGTCATACTGTGCGTCAAAACGTTACCATCCTTACCACAATTGGCAACCGCAGCATTCTTTTTAAAATTTTTTTATTTATTCTTTATAATGTTTTACATCTAATACAGCCCAAAAATCAGAATGCAGGAAAAAAGGAAAAAAGAATATTACAAGAAATCAAACAGAAATCGATCAAAAATTAAACTCAGTATTAGTATATAAATCAGGGGCCACACCAAAGGGCTTTTATGTATGGCCCTTGAGTGTGAACCACAATGTGGACCATTACCAAACTGCAGGATCTAGGTAAGCTAATTATCACCAGTCTGCGATCTCACCAAGAAATCCCTGCACTTCTCCTGAAGACCATTGACTAAAACCAGCTCATACAAAGTGGAAGTAAGTTCTTCCCAAATCGGCCGCATCAGCAAGTCAATTTTAAATCCAAATGCCCTGCTAGGAATGTGTGGCCCCTTTAGTGCATCCACACTTGCTTGGTGGATTTTCTGCAAATACCTCACCCAGGGAAGGCTCTTCCAGCCTCCCCAGCATGACCTTGTCATCACCACAAATGCCTCAAAGATGGGCTGAGGTGCTCGCTTTCTACACTTCTGCACGCAGGGAGTCTGGATTGTGAAGGAAAGCATGCATCAAATCAATCTGTTGGAGCTGCGGGCAATCGGATACACCCTCCAGGCCTTAGACTCATGGATCACCAACAAGGTTATACTGATTCAGACTGACAACCAAGTTACCATGTTCTATATCAACAAGCAGGGGGCATGGGATCCCTTTCCCTTTGCAGGGAGGCCTACAGGATCTGGACTTTTGCTTGAACCAAGGGTTGCTCCTGCAAGCCTCCTACCTGCTGGGTGAGCACAATCAGCTGGCAGATTCAGTTGCCAGCTGCAACAACATAGAGTGGCTCCTCAATGCATCGTGAACTCCCTCTTCCAGCAATGGGACCAGATGCAACTCGACCTCTTCGCCGTCCCAACCAATGCGATGTGCACCAAAGTTTTCTCCTGAAGCCCCTCAGTGCACAGTGCTCAGTGTTTGACCTGGACTGGGGTGATCAACTACCCCTATATGACTACCCTCCATCCCACTCATCTCCAAGGCCAACCAGAAGATCATCTGCAACCAGGCTACAGTCATCTTCATAGATCCCTACTGTCTGAGACAGATGTGGTTCACCTATCTTCACCGCCTCGCTGATTGTCCACCTGTCTGACTGCCTCAGATACCAACCTCATCACCCAGGACAAGGGGAACACACTCCAAACCAACCTAGCCGCAATTGAACTGACTGCTTGGAAATTGAGAGGATGCAGTTGTCCTCCCTCCACCTCACCATGGAGGTATAACACTTCATCCTCGCTGCCAGATGTGAATCCACATGAAAGTCATACTTGCTGAAATGGAACCGCTTTGACTCAAGGTGCACAGCATCAGGGTTGGACCCCCTATCTTGCCCCCTTCCACTCATTCTCCAATATCTTACTGCCCTTGAGACATAGATCTCAAGACCTTCATCATCAGAGTCCACCTATTGGCCATCTCAGCCTTTCATGATTGCCTCGACAACCACTTCATCTCCATGCACCTGCTGGTGTCGCAGTTTATGAAGGACCTGGCCAATTTGCGATCCAGCGTATGCTAGCCGGTGCTGCTCTGGGACCTCAACATCGTCTTGCTATAGCTCACGGAGGGCCCCTTTTGAGCCCCTTAGGGACATGCTTCTCAAGTGTGCCACATGGAAGACCCTCTTTCTCATCGCCATCACCTCAGCCAGACAAATGAGTGAGCTCCAAGCTCTGGTTGCCCACCCGCCTTACACCCTCCTCTACCTGGCCATGCCATGCTCTGGACACTCCACAGGTTCCTTTCCAAAGTGGCCCTGCCATTTCATATGAACCAAACCATCGAGCTGCCTACTTTCTACCCTGAACCGCACGCTCCGCCGTCACACCCTCGACGGCTTGCAGGTACTGCACACCTACCTTGAGAGGACTGTGCCTCATTGGTGGGAGGACCAGTTCTTTGTCACCTTGGACCCCAATAGACCAGGCACCTAATCACAAAGAGGACGCTCTCACAGTGGATCACCTTCTGCATCATACTGTGCTATTCCCAGGCTGGCACAAAACTCCCAGGCTCCATCCAGGCCCATCAGCTGCGAGCCATGGCTGCCACCCTGAGCAACCTCAATTCCATACTGGTACAGCACATCTGCAAGGCCGCAACGTGGTCCTCCATATATATCTTCCAGAGACACTACTGTCTGGACCAGTTTATGCTAACCGATAGCTCCTTCATCCATTCTATCCTGAACATGACTGCCCTGCCTGAACTGGGGCAGCTGGGACAAACCAATACAAGCCTGAGTTGACAGGCCAATATACTATGTCATCCCTGCCATAATGCCTAGACTCTGTACTGTTGACACAGTTGTAGTCAAACGTTATTGGCACTCTTGCATTTTAGATATGTTGTGTATAATATCTTGAGAAATAATTGGAAATATTTCAACTGTATAATATTTTAATAGTATGTTCAAAGGTATACAACAAAAAAAAGATCTCTGTGCAATGTAGACATAGTAATTTCTGAGACAAAAACAAAATATGACCTGGATAGGATTAATTGCACCCTTCACTAATATTTGGTTGCACAACACTTGCTGGTGATGACAGCCTCCAAACATTTCATGTAGCCATCTATAAGTTTCATACAGTTGTCTGCTGGTAGTTTCTCCCACTTTTCAAATGTGATTTGTTCCAGTTCCTGAATGTTTCCAGGATTCCTTTTACTAATGGCAGATTTCAGCTTTTTCCAAAGGTTCTTGATTGGATTGAGATCAGGACTCATTGCTGGCCACGTTAAAACAGTCCATTTGTTTTTTAAACCATTCTTTTGTACTTTTGAATGTATGTTTTGAACCATTGTCCTGCTGGAGGACCCATGACCTTCAACCCAGACCTAGCTTTCTGACACTAGGTAGCACATTTTGCTCCAAAATACCTTGTTAGTCCTCTGACTTCATGATTCCTTCAATACGTTCCAGGTCTCCCGTTCCTGAGGTAGCAAAACAGCCCCACAATATTATGGGACCTCCATCAAATTTAACTGTAGGAATGGTAGGTTTTTTTTCCTTTTAAGCTTCATTTCTTTGCCTGTAAATGTATCACTAGTCTGCATTGCCAAAGAGCTCAAGTTTGGTTTCATCTGTCCCAGAACATTTTCCCAGAATGATTGTGGCTTAAGGTGGGTTTGGGCAAAGATCAGGTGTGCCTTTTTCTGTCTGCCTTTAAGCAATAGGGTCCTCCTTGGCCTTCGCCCATGAAGTCCTCCTTTATTTAGTGTGCAGCATATGTTGTGGGTTGACAGCACCACGCCTGCTTGCTCCAGGTTAACCTTAAGCTCTTTGGATGTTGTACATGGTGTTTTTCCATTAGTGCACACTAGCCTTCGAGGACTTCTTGGATTAATTTTCCTCTTCCCCCTACATTCTGGGAGGTGCTTGACAGTTCCATGAGCAGAAAACCTCTTAACATTGTGAACTGTAGGCACAGGAATCCCAAGGTCTCTGGAGATAGCCTTGTACCCCTTTGATGTTTAGTGATAATGGCTTTTCTGATGGACTCAGGCAGCAATCTTGTCTTCATTACAGGGAGTGAATGTGGCCAATTTAAACATTAAAGCCATCATTCATTGGTTGATTCAAGTCATATGAGTACTGACAGTTGATCACAGGTGCATCTAATTTTACTGCAATGGGAAGGTGGTTGCTCTGTTCAAACTGATTTGAATTGTTTGTAAGGGTGCCAATAATCATGTCCTATACCAAATGATCTCAAGAAATAGAGGAGTTGCAATATGTATCCTCACAAAACAATACTCAGTCTAATCAAATTATAAATAAATCAATAGTCTAAACAGCCACCTGTTCAAATAATATACCCATAGAGAGACTTTCAGATTTTCGCTATTGGAAATATAACTAGGGGTAAAACCTAGTTCACCCCTTGTTGTATTTCCTAGAGTGAACATCTGAAGGTCTCTCTGTGGGCATATTATTTGACAGGTGGCTGTTTAGACTATTGATTTATTTATAATTTGATTAGAGTGAGTATTGCTTTGTGTAGTATAATAATCATGTCCTGCCAATGTCCCAGTTTTTATATTATTTACTGCTATTTCCTTTTTAATGGGTCTTGTTTTATTTGATTTTTTATGTGTCCAATATGTGTGCATATAAGGCCTGATATTGGGTAAGAAGAGCTATGCGCCCTTTGGCGCATAACCCTCCCCGCCATCCTCTAACCCCGGATAATCAATGCCGGGGTCATATGTGGTCCCGGCATTGTATATGCAGGATCATGTCACTGCCTCTCAGTCATAGTCGATAACCGTAAAGCAGCAATATTACATGTTGCCCGGTCAGCTCCTGCGCTTAAAGATAGGCAGTTTTTTGCCTTGCATCTCTCTTAGGGCAGGTCGCTAACCAGGCAGCATGCAATATCACTGCTGCCTGGTTATCGATTGTCACTGCCTTGATTGTGACCCTCCCAAGAATGCCCCAACATGCCCTGCTGCTAAGCGGTTAGCATTGGGGCATGTGAGGGAGAAGAGAGGGGATATTCAGCGACATTAACTGTGTTAGTGCTGTTGGATATCTCAGATAGCAGCATTTACACAGTTTACAGGGCTGTAAACTGTGTAAATACCTTTTGACTATCAGGCCCCTAAAGTCCAAAAGCCATTTCACTGGCCACTTTTTTTTAGGAAATATTGGACATTAAGGGGTTGAACTGCAAGGGTGCCAATAATGTTGACCATACTGTTACTTGTTATATGTCTCGTTACCCGTTATAGACCTCATTTTGCATTAGACTGGGCCATGCCCTGGGCAGGGCTATTGCACTACTGTTATATGTCTTATTACCTCGGGGCCATATGCCCACTCGATACCCTGAGTCGCCTAGCAACTGTTAAACCTTTTAAACCATTGTGGTGTAAACCACTGTTGTGAGTTGCTCATTATTTAATCTACTTGCCTGTGGCACTGTTAATAAAAACACCTCTATCTCATAGTTCTCTGTCGGCTGTCTAGACCATATGCTTCATCCTACCATGGCGCTAAACGAGGCACATGGCCATGGCTAGGGAGTCACCAAGTGTGGCTGAATAATCCTGCTTGTCCATGGAGAAAGTGAGGTTGCTTACCTGTAATGTAGATTCTCTGTGGACAGCAGGATAAGTCAGCCACACATTTCTGCCCGCCTCCCCTACAAATGCCCTACCTAGGGGGACTTGGCATGGGACTAACTGAGCCAGGTAGGGGTGGGCCAGGGAGTAGGGGCAGCTGGGAGAGCACTTCCATTCCAAATTGCGTCATAGGATGACATCACCAGGTATGGCTGACTTATCCTGCTGTCCACAGAGAATCCCCGTTGCGGGTAAGTAACCTCAGTTTCTTGTTCCTTAAACATAAAGGACAACTGGAATGGTGTTATTTTCCTTCATCCTGACTAAGCCTGTTTGTGTTGGGTTTGGGTTAAAGGGCCCAGGAGTACACTGGCCTTGTTTGTAAAGATGGCTGAGGGGAGATATGATAGAGGTCTATAAATTAATGAATGGAGTGGAACAGGTAAATGTAGATTGATTGTTTACGCTATCAGAATATAGAAAGACTATGAAGACAACGAAGCTACAGGGTAACCTATTTACGATTAATAAGAAAAAATATTTTTTCACTCAACGTGTAATCAAACTCTGGAATTTGCTACCGGAGGATGTAGTAAAAGCTGTTAGTGTAGCCAGGTTTAAAAAAAGGTTTGGACAAGTTCCTGGAGGAAAGGTTCATAAACCATTAATTATTAGAGGGGACCCAGAATATCCACTGCTTGACCCAAATACAAGCAGTGTGGAACCTGTGTTTTTTGGGAAAACTGCTAGGTTCTTGTGACCTAGATTGGCCACTGTTGGAAACAGGATACTGGGCTTGATGGACCTTGGTTTGACCTAGTATGGCATTTCTTATGTTGAAAGATTCAAAAAGAGGAGGAAATAGCCAATGCAATAAACTGGGCGGATAAGACATTTTTCAGATATGTTATTGAGAAGAGGAAGGGCAAAAATGGTATTGTCAGACGCAAGGGTGAAAGGGAGGAATATGTAGAAGCTGATGAGGATAAAGCGGAATTGCTTAACAAATATTTCTGTTCTGTGTTCACAGATGAAGAACCAGGAGCAGGACCTCAGAAAACACCCACAAACAGGAACAGAAGCGAGGGACATCTTGAACAATTTTCAGAAGACTGTGTTTGTGAGAAACTAGCTCAACTTAAAGTGGACAAAGCGATGGGACCGGATGGGATACACCCTAGAATACTGAGGGAACTTGGGGACGTTCTAGCAGCTCCACTGACTGACCTTTTCAATGCCTCATTGGAGTTGGGAGTGGTGCCAAAGGACTAGAGAGAGGCTCATGTGGTCCCTTTACACAAAAGCGGAAGTAAGGATGTGGTTGAAAACTACAGGTCGGTTAGTTTAACTTCGGTGGTGAGTAAATTATTGGAAACGCTGCTGAAAGAGAAAATAGTGAGGTTTCTGGAGTCCAGCGGATTACAGGATCCGAGGCAGCATGGATTCACCAGAGTCAAATCTTGTCAGACAAATCTGATTGATTTCTTTGACTGGGTGACCAGGGAGTTGGACCGAGGGAGAGCCCTAGATGTGGTGTATTTAGATTTCAGTAAAGCCTTTGACACTGTTCCTCACAGGCGACTTATAAACAAACTGAGCACCCTACGGATGGACCCTAAAGTTACTGCTTGGGTTACAAATTGGTTGGGTGGGAGGTGACAAAGAGTACAGGTAAATGGAGCTCACTCTGAGGAGAAGGATGTTACCAGTGGTGTGCCCCAGGGATCTCTCCTTGGTCCGATTCTTTTTAACATATTTGTTAGTGATATAGCAGAAGGGCTGTCGGGTAAGGTTTGTGGATGATACCAAAATCTGCAATAGAGTAGACACCCAGAAATCTGCAATAGAGTAGACACCCAGAAAGGTGTAGATAACATGAGGAGGGATCTAGCTAAGCTTGAAGAATGGTCTAGAATTTTGCAGTTGGGATTTAATGTTAAAAAATGTAAGGTCATGCATTTGGGCTGCAGCAATCCAAGGGAGCAATATAGTCTAGGGGTAAAGTACTTTTGTCCACTAAAGAAGAGCGGGTCCTAGGTGTGGTTGTGTCTGATGATCTTAAAGTAGCTAAACAGGTAGAAAAGGCAACAGCAAAAACTAGGATGCTTGAGTGCATGCGGAGAGGAATGGCTAGCAGAAAAAAGGAGGTGATAGTGCCTCTGTATAAGTCTTTGGTGCGACCTCATTTGGAGTATAGTGTGCAATTCTGGAGACCGCACCTTCAAAAGGATATAAACAGGATGGATTCAGTACAGAGGGTGGCTACTCAAATGGTTAGTGGTCTTCATTATAAAGCATATGAGGACAGACTTAAGGATCTTAATGTGTGCACTTTAGAGGAAAGGCAGGATAGAGGTGATATGATTGAGATGTTTAAATACCTCCGTGGCATAAATGTTCAGGGAGAGAGCCTCTTTCAATTGAAAGCAAGTTCTGCTACGAGGGGACATGGGATGAGGGTGAAGGGGGATAGATTCAGGAGTGATATGCGGAAATATTTCTTTATGGAAAGAGTGGTGGATCCGTGGAATAGTCTCCCAGTGGAGGTGGTAGAGATGAGGAGAGTAACTGAATTCAAAAAAGCATGGGACAAACACAGAGGATCTCTAAAGGTAAAAAGGGGACTGTTGTAGTTGTTGATATGGAAGGACAGACTAGATAGGCCATGTGGTCTTTTTCTGTCGTCATATTTCTATGTTTCTATGTTTATGCTCCTTGTTCTTGGTAAGACTGATTGATTAAAAGATTATGGGCCTGATATTCAGCAGTGACAGCTGCAATAGCGCAAGTACAGTGCCTAGCCATCGCCACTGAAGAGCTAACCCCGATGTTCAATACTGGGATCATATCCAGCAACTGGCATTGAATATCTGGGTCTGCCGCAGAGCACCTTCTGATACTACCAGGATCGCACGCTGTTTCCTCATGAGCGTCCCAGACCTTCTGAGGGTCTGAGGACATTCATCCTTCTGAGGTGTGGGGCATGCATCAGGAAACAACGTGTGATCCTGGTGGTATTAGATGGTGAATGGAAGCATCCTTTGAAAAGTGCAGTTAAGAACTGTGTAGAGAAAACTGTTAGACCCTGAAGAAGAATAAGTTAAAATTGTTCAAAATGCGATGGTCGTGGTTGGTTAATATACAGTTGTTACTAAAGGTTGAAAAGCAAATTTGTAAAAGCTTGGAAGCCTAAAACATTGTTCTTTAAGAAAACGATACTGAATTTTATGGACCACATTTAGAATGAAACATTACAAAGTTGATGCATGAAAAAGTTGGTCAAGGAAATAGAAAATAAAAAAGTTGAAAAATTGACCAAAAAAAAAGAGAAAAAGGGAGTATTAAGCTAGAAGCAGCTTGTGATTGCGGCTCTGATGAACAAAGACAAAAAACTTTGGAATATGCAGTGAGCTAATGCTAGTGGGGTAAAAATTTTGATCATATGTGACGTGGTGTTACCCTGCATGGTTTCCAATTTGTGTCATTTCTTAGTTGTAAAATGCTGGCCCGTACTCGTGTAGGTTGCTGGGTTTTGCAACATTGATTTTTTTCCACATGTATCTTTGTGAAATGACACATGCCTATCCCAATGTGTTTCTGCAGTTTCTTTTTTCATATAAAATGCATGTCAACAGTGAGAAACAGAGATACGTCTATTTTACATCAACCTACATGTGCCCACACCCTCCTCTAACATTAACATAGATTTGCAGAAATGCAGATTTGCTGCAACCACATAAATGGCCTTTCTAAAATGCATCTTCACATATATAAAATATATGGAAAGCTTATCTGCAAATTTGCTGCCCTGAATATTATGGTCAGTGGCACCAAGCAAGTTAGGAGGTGCAGTTAACCAGAAACTGTTAAGTGCCGCTGAATATTGCCCTGATGATGTTGAAAACGCATTATTCCATATTTTATTTAGCTGTATTTATATACCGCCTTTCACCGGGTCAAGGCAGTGTATAGATAAGCCCTCACAAAAGGAGAAAGGATCACAATACCATATGCAAACGGAGAAGCAAAGGGTCTGATAATTAAAAACAAACAAAACAAAAACATAAGGGGTCAGTTGTTTCAAGCCTTTGCCCAGATAACCATGGAGGTTTCCGGAGAAAGACATTCAGTGACACTACCTTCCAGGACAGCCCTGGCACTATCTGGGGCATACTAGGGTGGTCCATGTGTGGAGCAAGGGCAATGTGGCCACATGCTGGATATTTGCTGCACTTATCAGGATAGTGACAATTTTCAGCTGCTATCTGAATAAGTTATGGGACTAACTCGGGCCACCAAAAAAACTGGTCTATTTATTGGTCCTGATGCTAGAAGAGGGCCCACTCAATCCAGAGAAGCCAACATGACAAACGGCAGCGGCAATAGCAGAGTGCCACAACCTGTAGTTTGGGTTCTTATTCCCTAAGTGCATAACTTTGGACTTGTCCACATTACATTTCATCTGCCATTTTGGATGTCCAGTCTCCCAGTTGCTAAAGTTCCTCTTGCAATTTTTTACAATCGTCTTGTGTTTTAACAACCTTGAAAAATTTTTGCCATCCGCAAATTTGATCACCTGACTTCTTTTTCCCATTTGCAGGTCATTAATGAATATGTTAAAAAATAGCGGGCCCAGCACAGATCCCCGGGGTACTCCATTATTCACCTTTCTCCACTGAGAAAATTGTCCATTTAGCTCTATTCTCTGTTTTCTATCTTTTAACCAGTTCCCACTCCACAATATACACTGTCTCCTAACCCATGACTTTAATTTCCTCATGAGGGACCTCGTCAAAGGCTTTCTTAAAATCCAGATACACTATATCGACTGGCTCACCTTTATCTACCTTTTTATTCATACCTTCAAAATAATATAGCACATTAGTGAGACAAGACTTTCCTTGACTAAGTCCATGTTGGGTACACCCCTAAACAAAGGCATGGGGAGAGATGACCTGCACGGAGCGGCAAGTGCACCAATTCTTGCCACCTTGCTGGGTAGACTAGATGGACCATGATGGTCTTTATCTGCCGTTATATACTATGTTACTATGTATGTTTTCCATTAAATCATGACTATCCACATGTTCAGTAATTCTATTCATTATAATGGTTTCTACCATTTTGCCCTACACTGATGTCAAGCCTAAACTCAAACTGCAACCTATGGAATAATGTTGTAAAACACAGTGTCAGGCCTTGAAGTCTCAGTTTAAAACAACGCAGCAATCCTTTGAATTTTTTTAACAAGTTTCTCAATGAAACTACAGCTGCTGTTCACATCAACGACCTTTAATCAATGCCTTCTTCTCTGTCTCACAACAGAAAACACTTTTCCCTTATTATTCTTTTTCCTTTTTTTCTTTTTTACTTTTTTAATTTTTTTACTGTTTTACTTAAAAAACTTGAATAAGCAATACTGCTCTCATAATCTGCTTTCTGTAACAAGTTGAAAAAGATCAGTACAATTGATTCTACTATGTTCTCCTTATGATCACTCTTCTCATGCACTTCGCATCCGCAAGATTTGCAAAAACAAAAATGTAGAATCACACTGGTGGTACTTCCTAAAGTTGTGACTGTCCATTGCTGTCCTTTAGGAACTGAGCTTAATCAGCACTTATCTTGAAAACACCCCAATTCGTACTCCTTTTCTTACAGCACTATCTCCGACGTTTCCTTTCTTCGTGGCATTGCCCAGTCCGAAGGATAAAATCTTGATGTAGCAATGTCAGAAGTATCACTCAGCTTCACTTAAATCCCAACGCCGTTAATCTAAGGCGCCCAAGCGTTTCGTAGTGACAAGTTCTTCAGGGGAATGTATCTCCCATACTGATCTACAAAACATCACAAACTATAAGGAACTATATCACATTCCACTTAGGTATCAAGGGTATGTTAAAAAGTAGAGAACGCATCCTTTACCTGTAAAATCAGTCTATGCTCATGAATCGCCTCAGAGGACACTTTTTTCTCGTCCCTCCGCCGGTTATTCTAAGACGCCGCGCATGCGGCTTCAGTGAGCTAACTGGATTTTAAAGGGCTCCTCTAAACTCCTCCTCCTTAGGGGAGGGTATCATCACACTTCATTCACAATTCACACACCGAAACAGTTCTTAAAGCATAGCCTCCTATAAACATAGGGACCAATCAATGGAAGCATTTAATCCGTTCAGTATGACAGTATTCAGTTGCCAAGTTTTTTAAGTAAAACAGTAAAAAAATTAAAAAAGTAAAAAAGAAAAAAAGGAAAAAGAATAATAAGGGAAAAGTGTTTTCTGTTGTGAGACAGAGAAGAAGGCATTGATTAAAGGTCGTTGATGTGAACAGCAGCTGTAGTTTCATTGAGAAACTTGTTAAAAAAATCCAAAGGATTGCTGCGTTGTTTTAAACTGAGACCTCAAGGCCTGACACTGTGTTTTACAACATTATTCCATAGGTTGCAGTTTGAGTTTAGGCTTGTCCTATCACATGTGTTAGAATAGAAGCTCAATAGAGAAAGCCCACATTTAGTAGTTACTACACTGATGTCAGGCTCACTGATCTGTAGTTTCCTGGATCCCCCTTGAATCCTTTTTAAAATTTAGCATTACATTGGACACTCAAATCTTCAGGTACTATAGTGGATTTTAATGATAGTTTACAAATTTCTAATAGTAGGTCTACAATTTCATTTTCGAGTTATACCATCCTATCTGGGTGATTTGCTACTCTTTAGTTTATCAAATTGCTGTATTATATCTTCCAGGTATATCAAGATTTGTTTCAATTCCTCTGATACAGCACCTTTAAATGTCATCTCCTGAATGGGTAACTTCCTTACATCTTCTTCAGTAAACACCAGAGCAAAGAGTTCATTCAGTCTCTCCGCTATAGCCTTGTCCTCCCTTTTTACCTTCTATCATATAATGCCCCAACTGACAGAGGTTTTTTGCTACAAATGTATTTAAAAAAAGTTTTCATTATGAGTTTTTCATTCCATGGCAAGCTTCTTTTCAAATTCTTTCTTTTCCTGTCTTATCAATGCCTTGCATCTAACCTGCTAGTGCTTATGTTGTTTCCTGTTGTTTGTCATTTGGCTCCTTTTTCTACTTCTAAAATACACTTTTTGACTATAACAGGCTCTATAATCTCACCTTTAAACCATGCAGGCAGTCATTTGGCCTTCCTTCCATCTTTCCTAAAGCCTGGAATACATCTGGTCTGTGCTTCCAAGATAGCATTTTTAAACAACACCTTTTAGTCTTTTCTTGATCATTTTCCTAATTTTATCAGTCTCCCTTTTGAAAGTTAATGTTAGTGCAGTGGATTTCCTTGTTATCCTCCCTCCATTTATAAAATCTAATGTGGTCATGAATTTATTATAAGCTGCGCTCCTTCCCCGAGTTGCTGCAGCATGGGCACTTATTATGATTTCAGTTCCAGTGTACTCAGCACACCAGAAATGAAATCACATTAAGCAGTGTTTGCTTCTGCAACCCGTGGAAGGAGCATATATTAGAATATAATGAGAGAGAATTCCGCGACTCGTGTAGCTACATCTCCTGCCACCCAGAGAAGGGGAGATGTCTGCAAATGTGCGGTATATTAAGTCATGAAATAATGATAAAGTACACCGCATTAAGTGCTTTCCTCCAATACAGTTCTTTGATTACTTAGTCAAATAAATCAATCAGATGTGTCTGACAAGCTTCCCTCCAGTAAAGCTGTGATGTCTCAGATCCTGTAATCCCTTGGATTCCAGAAACCGCACCATCCTCTGCTTTAACAGTGTTTCCATTAATTTACTTACCACAGAGATCAGACTAACCAATCTGTGGTTACCAATCTCTTCCTTACTTCTGCTCCCAGGTCTAAAGAAACATTGAAAAGGTCAACCAGCAGAGCCACCAGCTTTTCCTAAGTTCTTTCAATACCCTTGGATTAATCCCATCCGGCCCCATCACTTTGTGTCCTTCCACTTCCCCCTCCTGTCGCTTATTACCTTCCCTGCCACTCACCGTTCTATTGCCTTTTAGGCATAGATACTCCATTCTTTCTCACAGTCTCAGGACAGACAAGACAGAGAAGAAAAAACCCCATAGATACCTTCCCATTTCTTTCTCTCACAAATAATAGCGACACAGGAGCAAAATGAGACAGGAAAAGACACAAGGTGATCCAGGTAAACCTATTTATAGTTGGCATTCTGCTCTCTCCTGTACTAAAAATCTTCTTTCCCAGTCTCCGCACTGTCCCCTCTTCTCACAGGTTGACAAAAGCCCAGAGCTCAAGCTATACTTATGTAGCAGTGGGGAAGAAAAGAAGAGATTAGGTAGGTACATGATCATACTAACAATAGAGCCATTTTGGTGCACATTCATTTAATGCACATTCAACTAAAGTGATATGTCTGCACGTTTTACACACAATTCCTGCTATGTCCATCTTTCCCAAAATGTTCTCCTAAAGCCAGTGCTGATGTTTTGCCAAACTTTGCTGATAGTATGTGCTAATGGCTTATAAATAGGCCTGTTAATAAGAAGGGGGGGGGGGCATATTCATCGGTTGTAGCTAGGTGAAATAAAGCACCTAGTTGCTGTTGCTTTAAGTAAAACCAGTTATTCAGCAGTGAAACATATTTATATCTCTGATTTCTGCTGCTGAACATTTGAGCTACCCGTACCCCAATTCTGCCCACAGACCGACCCAGTTTTAACCGGGCATTTGTTCGTGGGGATATTCAGCAACACTAACTAGTTAGTGTCACTGAATATTGCAGTGACCTTGTTTTTGCCGATTAGCAGGTCTGCTAACTCTTTAAAATGCTTTGAAACCGCTCCCCCTCCCTGCCCAACGCTTACACAAAGTCTAAGCAGATCACAACCAAGAAAGCGTTTTCACTCTCTGTACCAGCCCTATGGAACACTCTCACAGAAAACATCAGAGCCTCTGAAGATAGTGGAAGGGCTGTCGGGTAAAGTGTGCCTCTTTGTGGATGATACCAAAATCTGCACTAGAGTAGATAACATGAGAAGGGATCTAGCTAAGCTTGAAGAATGGTCTAGAATTTGGCAGCTGAGATTTAACGTTAAAAAATACAAGGTCATGCATTTGGGCTGCAGCAATCCAAGAGAGCAATATAGTATAGGGGTGAAATACTTTTGTCCACTAAAGAAGAGCAGGACCTGGGCGTGGTTGAGTCTGATGATCTTCATGTAGCTAAACAGGTAGAAAAGGTGACAGCAAAAGCTAGAAGGATGCTTGGATGCATAGGGAGAGGAATGGCCAGCAGAAGAAAGGAGGTGATAGTGCCTCTGTATAAGTCTTTGGTGCGACTTCATTTGGAGTATTGTGTGCAATTCTGGAGACCATACCTTCAAAGGATGTGAACAGGATGGAGTTGGTGCAGAGGGTGGCTACTAAAATGGTTAGTGGTCTTCATTATAAAGCATATGAGGACAGACTTAAGGATCTTAATATATACACCGTAGAGGAAAGGTGGCATAGAGGTGATATGATTGAGATGTTTAAATACCTTTGTGGTATAAATGCACAGGAGGAGAGCCTCTTTCAATTGAAAGCAAGTTCTGCTATGAGGGGAAATGGGATGAGGTGAAAGGGGGATAGATTCAGGAGTGATATGCAGAAATATTTCTTTATGGAAAAAGTGGTGGATCCGTGGAATAGTCTCCCAGTGGAGGTGGTAGAAATGAGGACAGTATCTGAATTCAAAGAAGCATGGGACAAACACAGAGGATTTTAAAAGGGGATTGTTGTAGTGGTTACTCTGGAAGGGCAGACTAGATAGGCGATGTGGTCTTTTTCTGTCGTCATGTTTCTATGATTCTATAGTAAGGATTTCAGAAGAAAGTTGAAAACATTCCTTTATATAAAACACTTTGGAAACATCACATAGCGTGCCATTACTTGGTGTCCCAACCTAACAAGTGTCTCCTACCCTTGAACACGGCAAGACTTACAATACTTATGAGACAATCCCTAAGCCACATCCACTGGCTTTTTTTTTTGTACCATCAAGTCAGTGCTAACTCCTGGTAACCCTCTGGGATTTCTTGGCAATGTATCACTGGAAGTAGATTGCCAAGACTTTTCATTTGAGGCAATGGAGGGGAAAGTGACTTGCCCAAGTTCACAAGGAGTGCCAGTGAGAATCAAACCCTTGATTTTCTGGGTACTAAGCTTTTCCTACACTGACTAACTTGTATATAAGTTACCACCCTCCATGCTATCGTTTTATCGTAAACCGTTCTAAGTTATAATGTAAACCTTTTGACTTAAGGATAAGGCGGTATAAAAACCCTGTTAAATCAATTAATCAATTAATAAATAAATAATTGGCATAGTTGCAGATTTCTTTTTTTTAAGTGCCGTCAAGTCATTGCTGACTCCTGGCAACCCAGCAGCCCCTGGGTTTTCTTGGTAAGTATGACTAGAAGTAGATTACCAGGCCTTTTCTCCAAGGAAATGGAGAGTAAAATGTCTTGCCTAAGGCCACAAGGAGTGGTAGTGGGAATCAAACTTGACTTGTTTGAGTACTAGGCTGTTGCTCTAACGACTAGGCTACTCCTCTATACTGGTTGCAAATTATGAGGACACTTTTACTGAGTGTATTTTGTAGATATTTTTTGAAACGAAAGCACCTAGATAGTTTCTCTTTGAAAATTAAATAGGGTAAATCATGTAAGAATGCTGGTCTTGGCTCCCCCCTCCCCCCACCCCCTGTACTGCCTGCCTGGCCTACCCTTGGTCCGCTGCTGCTTTTTCTGTTCCCTTGGTGGTGGTGGGGTCTTTGCAACTCCACGCTTGCATGGCTGGTCTGGTCCCTCCTTCCTCTAACGAACATACGTCAGGGTGCATTTATGGCTTGGTACAGCCCTGGGAAGGGCAATGCAGATTTGTTAGTTTTCACTGATAAGTATATATTGTATCAGGGCATGTCAGTTTTAGGAGTAGATATTTATTTTTCCAAACTTTCCAAACTGCTAGTGAACAAATTATGCAGTTTTGCATGCTGAATCTAAAGCTATCTTCAGAAACTGCTTAAAATGAGTCTTACCTACATCAAATCACAGTTGAAATATGTGGGAATTAAGTTATATTTATTTGAACGTACAAATAGTCTGAACAACACCTGTAGCCACATAATTGTCTTTAAAATATCATTTATGCAGTTAATTTAATGTTCTTTAACAAAATCCAATAAAGAAGCCATATCTTGTTTGCTTCTGTTTCGGCTCATGACCATCTGACCCCTAATATAATATTTCCTCCTCTCCTGATTGCACACATGACCAGCAGCCTCAGTTGCCATTTGTACACACCTTTCTATGGACTGGGTGTGTGATGGCCAGTCTGGAACCACCATGGGCTTGCTCAGAAATGCATTGATCTCTACTGTTGTCATGATACAGGTAAGAGGAGATTCAGAGACTCTAGAGCTCCAGTCAAGTAATTGGATGAGTATAGTTGGATGGTGTTTTCCTGGGTCTCACATTGCTGTCTCCAAGCTGAGTCTTCTCATCTCTTTCACCTCTGATCTTCAATATCTTCTCCACTGCATCTCCTCTCTCCTGTTCCTCTTTACTGCACAACATAGCTTGCAGAACAGACTCGCTGTAACCGTACCAAGCTGACCTTCTCACTGTATGCATGACTGTCTTCCTTACCTCTTCACACTGTTCTTTCAACAGTTGCAGCTGGAAAAGGAGATGCCTAGGACCTTGTGTCCAATTGCTATTTATTTTTATATTGAGCCAATTCACTATGTCAACTGCAACACAGAACTCTACAATTATTCTTACGTTTTTCAGGTTCTTTCCTTTCAGATTATGCTTGGAAATCCATATTCTCATGAACCTTAGAGCTGTTGTAAACCAGGTCCTATTTCTAACAGTAATTTGTGTATGTTTGCGTAATTTGCCTACAGATAGGTAAATAACATATTACACAAAATTTAAAGCTAGCTGTTGATTTGCCACATGAAATAGTACCATGTTTTTATTAGTGCTTTTTAAAATTATGACATCTCCAAAACTTACACACCCTAATATTGCATATCACTGTTATTTATATACACAAATTAAAATTGTCATTCCAGAGTTATGAGGTATATTAATGTTTGGAAAATGGGCTGGGGGATTGTGAGAGGGCTTCAGGACTGTTTCACTGGAGATGTATAATTCTCTCACCCCACCCTACAAGAAAAGGACCCTGACTAACTCTGAGGAAACCTATTGAGTTACAGGGAGAAAGCTTGCATACTCACTTTCCTTTTCCTGCCTGAGAGGAAGAGTCGTCCCTCCAACTGGCTCAAAAGGCTGGAATTGCTGAGATCTTGAATCAATAACAGCGGGAATTGCTCAGTCTGGGTATACCAGGGATGTGACCTCTAGTGACAGGCACTCCTCCAGAGAAGAGCCTGTTGGACTTTGAGCTTTGGAGGAAACAGCAACCCTCTAAATGGGAGGAAGCCTGTTGGTGAGCCCAGCAGTGACCTCTCAAGGTGGGAGGAGGCCTGGCAGCAGAGACCGTGAGCCCAGCAGTAATCTCTCCAGACAGGAGGAGGCATGGTGGTGGGGATAGTGGGCCCAGCAGTGACCCCTGGATGCATGGCAGCAGAGAACCCAGTAATGATTCTTCTCAGCAAGATCTCCCAGGACCTATAGTAGCCACCAGTCTAGTTGCAATCGAGCATATGGTTGAAACTTGTGCGAAGGAAAAGGGGGTGGGGAGGATAGCTGGTAACAGAATTTGACAACGAAACAAAAGGATTCACCTAGCTAACTGGTATTACTACAGGGGGAATGGTTAATAGGTATTTTTGTAGGAATATACATGAGATTTTTTGCTGTACATTGAATGGTTATGCTAAAGGAGGGAAAACTACCTGAATTTTTAAGTACATTATTGGTGCTGTATGAATAATCTTATAGCTGTAGAGGTTAAGAAAACTTGTAAATATTTCCACCCAGCCTTGTTTGCAGATACACCTTTTTTGGTTTTCCTTGTGTGAAGGGAGAGACATACTACCTGCTGACACCCTTCTTCTCTTGGTGGAAGCACTAGGTGCCACACTTTCATGGTCCAACAGAGCCTGCCCAGTCAGCCCCAGACCCATGGATGCCCACTTGGGGGCGTTACAATTTTTTATGGACTTCTTTTCCAGGAGCTAGTCCCAAACCTCTCTTGAATCACTATGGTTAGATGCCATTACCACATCCTCTGGCAAAAATTCAGCTCTGGAATTTTTACTAGAGGATATAGTAAAAGCTGTTAGTGTAGCTGGATTTCAAAGAGGTTTAGACAAGTTTCTGGAGAAAAAGTCCATAAACCATTATTAAAGAGAACTGGGGAAATCCACTGCTTACCCATTGGACAAGCAGCATGGAATCTGTCTACCTTTTGAGAATCTGACAGATACTTCTGACCTAGATTGGCTATTCTTGGAAATACAATGCTGGGCTTGATGGACCTTTGGTCTGACCGAGTGTGACATCTCTTCTGTTCTTATTCCAAAGCTCAATTTTGTGCTCCATTATGATTTGCTTTCAGTCTCATGGAGTTTCCTCTTCTTTATGTGTTGTTTGAAAGGTTAAACAACTGTCTCCTATTTAGCTGTCCAACCCCACTCAGAGTTTTATACATTTCTGTCATATCCTCTCTGTCTTTTTTCTAAGCTGCCCTAACCTGTTTAGCCTTTCTTCATAAGGGAGGTGCTCTATCCCCATTGCCATTTTTGTCAACCTCCTGTGGGCACTGAAAAATCCCTGTGCATTTTTCACCTGCTACTTGTGTGGGCAGAGGATTCGGGAAGGGAAATAGCACGTGTAATCCTTTCCTTCAGGACCTAGTCAACCCCTCTCCCTGTCCACCCCAGAAAGTATCTTCTTAACCCAATTGAAACCATGCACAGTGTGAAAACCTGCACATATTTTTATCCAGGCAGAAGAGAACCATTTCATACAGGGGACATTTACCTAGATGAATAATAATAATTACCTTGCTAACTGGCTTTGCAAACTGAGGCAAATTGATTGTTTGCAGATTTCCCCTCCCAGTCCTCCTAAATATACATGTGGTGTTCTATAATATGTGCACTTTCAGATGCATTTGGGGGGTGGGGGCGAAAGTATTCCCAGGGGTATGTTTTATGAGGAACCAGAAAATACAACCACAAATTGTATTTTGAAATCAGTTGTAATTTATTTATTTTATTTATTATTTATTTATTTAACATGTTTTATATACCGTCTTTCTACAAATCAAAACGGTTTACATAGAACAATAAAAGGCAGTATATTTCAACTGTTTACAAGGAACGAATAACAGGGTACAGAATAAAACATGAAAAACAAAATTATATTATACAATTAATTACAGTGAACAGTGAACAACTATTTACATATTTACATATGTATGTGCCAAACTACGGATGGGAGTATTGTACAGTTTAATGGAACAAGGGTAGGGAGGTACAAAAGGGGGTTTAGGTATTAGGGTGGGAGAGAAAAATGATCAAGGAAGAGATGAGTCTTTAACTTTTTCCTGAGTCTTTAACTTTTTAATTTGATTCTCAGGATACATTTGTGACCCGCCCAAAATGAAAACATCTAAAAAGGAACTTTGCCCTTATAGGGGCAAGTTTATTAAAGGGAAAGGACAGCGTGGTAAAAGCCCCGTGCTAAATGTTAGTATGGGAAGGGGAAGTGAATGGTCAGGTTAGGAGCAGTGTGTGGGCATTCATGGCAAATTGCGGTTAGCGTGGCTATCATTTGCTTGCGTTAACTGCGATCGCTGCTCTTAGCATGGGTACACTGACTGCCTCCTCAATGAATGGTGGTAAGTGCACCCACATTAGATATGCTGGCTGGTTAGCATGGTGAAGTGCGTCTCCCCGTGGTCACTACAAGGCAACATGTTGGTCTATGCCACGTCTACTCACACGCTAACTTAGTGCATTTTTGTACACATGCCGCATAGTGATTTATGTGGACAAACAGGAGGTGAGGGAGGAAGGAATTTCATAAAAGGAACCTAGGTGGTCGGCACTCATTGCCAGCTGCATAAGTTCTTTTTGAATACCGCTTCCGGTGTGCTTTTATGTGGGTCTTTAATGATAACTCCATCACACATTCAGTATGTTCTGAAAAATGGAAGAAGGTACTTTCTTTATCTTTTTTCTGTGACCTTCCTTTGGAATAAACCTCCTTCAATTTCCAGCTGTCTCTGCAATATGTATCCGCATTCTACCATTAAGATAAATTCCTTGAAATGTAATTTTCTGCCTGCAGAAGATGTCGCAGTTCCTCCAGCATAGGCACTTGTGCAACTTGACAATAATTGCATGAGTCTGCACTAGCATTTTTAGCAGAATTAGCAGAGGATGCCCGCCTTACTCGGGAAACATTTTTAACCTTTACAGAAATAAAGGTCAAGGGCATAAGATTGGTGTTAGCATTAGTGGCTGCCTTGCTGTTGAAAACGTGCCATCATATTCTTCTAAATTCAGTCTGTAGGAGTCTGATTTTCATTTAGATTCAAGAAGCTGGAAAAGAATTGCTCAAGTGCCCAGTGAAGTCTAAATATCTATTGTCCACTAGATGTCCTCCTAACGCTCTTTATGTGCATCATCTTTTGCCATTGATTTAATAACGGTATATTATCTTTCACAAATACAGCTTTTAGAAAATAGTATTATGATTGCTTTCTTCTCATCGATGCCTCATCTTATTCTTTTCTCTAGTAATTTTAGAGGAATTTCAAATTGCAATTTTTTTTCCTTCCATCTTTGATCCTCCCTTGCCTCTCCCTTCAAAGCCATGTCCCGAGAGCTGTCGGATACATGCACTAGGCAAAGGGTTGAAGGGGCACCTTCTCCCAGTGCAGCCCAGTGCAGATCTATGGCCTCTATGGGCTGCCATGAGATCTGAAGAAATTTTAGCTGCTTAATTCCGGTTATATCTGATTAACTAGTGCTCTTCAAACATTCTCCTGCTAGTTCTTTGTTTTTTTGTTCTTTATTGTTCTTTGGAGTATATGTTTCCCATTTTTAAAATAGTATTTTTTCGATAATAGTGCTTGATTTAATATGATATTATCCTTCTACTAATGGAAGCCACGTTATAAAAATAGGGTGGTCAACTTTGCAAGTGCTTGCAGGTTGCCGCGGAGATCTTGTGCCCTTCTGTGAACATGCAGCTGCAAGATATTCTTAGGATTTCAAAATAAAATCCTCATGCGTAGTTCATCTGACTAGCTCGCACTAGACCCCTAATTTCTCCCCTTTGTCCCAAAAGAAAACTATGCAAGCAATAAACAGGGCACCATACACAGGGTTCATCCATGGTTGCATTCCTCAGAGAACCCCATTTACAAGTAAGCAACTTTACCATATGAATTCATGAAGCTGTAGTAATATTTCAAGCTGAATATCTATTGTAAAGTGTCTCGATTTATAAAATCCTTAGAGCTCAGAAACCTTTCAAAGGGCAGAACAGTGGGATTTTTTTTGAGGTTTAGTTTAAATACGTTAACTTTATTCTGAAGGCATAAAGGATATATAAATCTAACAAGATCTTGACTAGCAAAATCCATGTTGAATTTAAAATTTAAATTGTAAACCGCTTTATTAAGTTTTAATAAACTGTAAGAATAAACCATAAATTATACATGTACTTTTACTTTCCCTACATTAGGGGGGGGGGGAGGGAGGAATTTTTAACAATTATTTTTCCATGGATTTATTCCTGTTTACCTCTGAAAATCCTTTTAAAAATTGCCCCCAAATGATACTGCTAGGTATTCCTCTGAGCATAGCAAGAGTGTCTTCATGGCTCTGGGAGACAGGGTGAAGCAGATAGGTGCACAAGTGGGTTTCTCCTCAATTCTCCTTGCTGAGGGTATGGCTAAGGCAGAGAAGCTCGCATCCTGGAGATGAATGCATGGCTGCGTGGATGGTGTCATTGACAGCACTGATTTTCTAAGGGCTGATCATCAGAGATGGTGTTCACCTATCCAAGAAGGGTCAAAGTGTCCTCCACAGCAGGCTGGCTAACCTACTAAAGGCAGCTTTAAACTAGATTCATTGGGGATGGGTGAAGAAAGTCCCCCAGGGAAGTAAAACATTAAATACCTCTGTAGAAATGGGTAAAATGGGCAATATCTGGAACGTGGTGTGCATGAATGCCCATAGGATGGGAAATAAGTTTCTAGATGTTGAGGTTTTAATGGAAGAGGCTGACTTGGATTTAGTGATGGTTACAGAGACACATGACTAGGATATTTATTTATTTATTATTTATTACAATCTCTTCTATACCGCGCTATTCGACGACAGTGCGTTTTACATGGAACACAATTATCAGAACAGGAAACAGGTCTGAGTTTACAGATAATGGGACAGCGAAACTTGGATAACAGTGGGGTAACTATTTACATACAGATATGATTGATTATACCAGATAATAATTTATTCAGGAAGGACAGGGTAGGAAGAATGGAAGGAGTCACCGCACTATATGTAAACCATAATATTGGAGGAGTACTCTAATAGTTAAAACACTGACTGAGGGACCAAGAGACCAGGGTTCAATTCACACTAGTACTCCTTGTGGCCTTGAACAAGTCACTTAACCCTCCATTGCCTCAGAAAAATCCAAGTTATCAATGTCCCTGTTTAACGTACATTACCAAGTTTAAGTTACAATGTAAATCACTTTGACTAAATGTAGTTGTTAAGTGCCGTCGAGTTGGTGTCGACTCCTGGCGATCCTCTGGATAGTTGTCCTAAACTTTGTTTGGTCTTCAGCCCAGCGGCTCATTGTTGCTAGAGAGGTATCCATAGCTGCACTTATTACGAACATACTGTAAGAGCATAAGATATGTCATAGTGGGTCAGACCAAGGTCCATCAAGCCCAGTATCCTGTTTCCAACAGTAGCCAATCTAGGTCATAAGTACCTAGCAATTTCCCCAAAAGACACAGGTTCCACAATGCTTGTATTGGGTCAAGCAGTGATATCCTGGGTCCCTTTTAATAATGGTTTATGGACCTTTCCTCCAGGAACTTGTTCAAACCTTTTTTAAACCCAGCTACACTAACAGCTTTTACTACATCCTCTGCTAACAAATTGCAGCATTTGATTACACGTTGAGTGAAAAAATATTTTTTCTTATTAGTTTTAAATAGTTTACCCTGTAGCTTCATTGCATGTCCCTTAGTCTTTCTATATTCTGATGATGTAAACAATCGATCTACGTTTACCCGTTCCACTCCATTCATTAATTTATAGACCTCTATCTCCCCTCTGCCGTCTCTTTTCCAGGTTGAAGAGCCCTAACCTTTTCAGCCTTTCTTCATAGGGGTATCCTTCCATCCCCATTACCATTTTGGTGGCTCTTCTCTGTACCTTTTCTAATAACGCTATATCCTTTTTAAGATATGGCGACCAGAATTGCACACAATATTCAAGGTGCGGTCGCACCTTGGAACGAAACAGAGGCATTAAAATATCATTTATTTTATTTTCCATTCCTTTCCTTATGATACCTAGCATTTTATTTGCTCTCTTGGCCGCCACTGTACACTGGGCAGAGGGTTTTAACATG
Organism: Ichthyophis bannanicus; assembly: GCA_033557465.1. Classification (NCBI taxonomy): domain Eukaryota; kingdom Metazoa; phylum Chordata; class Amphibia; order Gymnophiona; family Ichthyophiidae; genus Ichthyophis; species Ichthyophis bannanicus. The sequence goes on along the minus strand of CM066050.1, from coordinate 120,409,613 downwards.
TTATCCACGATGACATTTAAATCTTTTTCTTGGGTGGTGGTTCCTAATGTGGAACGTTGCATCGTGTAACCATAGTTTGGGTTTTTCTTTCCTAGGTGCATAACTTTGCACTTGTCCACAATAAATTTCATCTGCCGTTTGGATGCCCAGTCTTCCAATTTATCAAGATCCTCTTGCAATTTTCCACAATCCTCATGGGTTTTAACAACTTTAAATAGTTTCATGTCATCTCCAAATTTGATAACCTCACTCGTTATTCCCTTTTCCAGGTCATTTATGAATATGTCAAAAAGCAACAGACCCAGCACAGATCCCTGGGGTACTCCACTATTCACCTTTCTCCATTGGGAAAGTTGGCTATTTAGCCCTACCCTCTGCTTTCTATCTTTTAACCAGTTCTTGATTCACAATAGTACACTGCATCGTATTCCATGACTTTTTAGTTTTGTATTGTATTGATTCATCTCATTGCTGGCCTTCCTCTTTTATGATGACCTTTTTACCTTGCCAAGCATTCTGTCTTTTTCCCATTGATCTTTCTCTTTGCATGATGTGTCCTAAGTATGAAAATTGAAGTCTTGTCAACTGAGCTTCTAAGGAAAGCCTAGGTTTGATTTCTAGTACTGACTGGTTTGTTCTTTGGGCAGTCCATGATATACATAGTATTTGTCACTAGCACCATAATTCAAAGCCATCTATTTTCTTCCTGTCTATCTTTTTCAGTGTCCAACTTTCATATCCATATGATGTTATTGAAAATACCATAGCCTGGACTTCTCTTCTCTTGAGAATTTTGTCTAAGTCCTTCATAGCCATTCTACCAAGAGCCATATGTCATCAGATTTCTTGACTGCTAGTCCTTTCTTTATTGATTGTTGATCCAAGTAAGTTAAAGCTGTCATCAATTTCAATTTCTTCTCCATCAATGATGACTTATTGATTTTGCCAGTTATCGGGATCTTTGTCTTCTTAACTTTAAGGTGCAGACCCATTTTAAGACTATATTCCTTGATCTTGAGAAGCAAATCTTTCAGAACATCTTTACTTTCAGACAGTAATGTGGTGGAATCAGCATAGCGGAGGTTGTTGATGAGTCTTCCACCAGTCTTCACACCTCGGTTGTCTTCATACAGTCCTACTTGTCTGATGATTTGTTCTGCATTTAAATTAAAGTAGTATGGAAAAAGTATGCAGCCTTGTTGTACACCTTTGCTGATTTTAAACCATTCTGTTTCTGCTTGTTCCATTCGAACTGTTGTTTCTTGATCAATATAAAGGTTCTGCAAGAGAAGGATCAGGTGTTCTTAATGTGGCCCAGAGTTTCTCATGGTTTAAAAGCCTTGCTGTAGTCAATAAAACACATGTGGATATCCTTTTGGTATTCTTTTGTCTTTTCAAGGATCCATCTCACATCCGCGATTATGACTCTCGTTCCTCGCCCTTTCCTGAACCCTGCTTACACTTCAGGCAGTTCTTGTTCCAAGTATGGTTGTAGTTTCTGCTGAATGATCTTGAGTAGAATCTTAGGCATGTGGGATCAGAGCAAATGTGCGATAATTTCTGCGGTCAGTCGGGCCACCTTTCTTCAGTAATGGTATAAACACAGATTTTTTACAGTCAGTTGGCCATGAATTTGTCTTCCAAATTTCCTGGTAGAGCCTTGTAAGAATGGTAACAGCTTCATCCGATTGCTGTAATACTTCAATGGGAATGCCATCAATGCCCAGTGCTTTGTTCTTTGATAAGGCTTTCAAAGCTGCTTTGACTTCTTTCAACTCCAATGGTTCCTGATCATAAGGTACAGGTAGAAACGGCTGTTGGTCCACTTGATCTTTATGGTATAATGACTCTGTATATTCTTTCCACCTTTTCATGATCTTCTCAGCATCATTCAGCATGGATTCTTGAGCATCTTGTAGCATTCCTATTCAAAGCTGGAATTTTTTCTTTAACTCTCGTAGCTTTAGAAAAGCCAATCTTGTTCTTCCTCTAATAGTTTCTGATTCTATTTCCTTGCATGTGTCATTGTAGTGCTTCTACTTGTCATGTCTTGCTGAATGCTGGAAATCTCTGTTGAGTTCTGTGATTGCCTCTCTTTTTCCTCTGGCTTTACCATCTCTGCATTTCTGACAATTTTCAGAGTTTATTCAGTCATCTATTTTGGCTGTTTTTGCTTTTTCATCTTATGTAGAGACTTCTCGCTTTCTTCCAACACAACCTTCATGATGTCATCCCATAACTCTTCTGGAACTCTGTCATTTGTATCTAAAGCAGCAAATCAATTTTTCAGGCAGTCTTTAAATTCCAGTGGTATATTGTCAAGGTCATATTTTGCTACATTCATGAGTAGCTTGCTCTTTTTCAACTTTAGCTTGAGTTTGCATACTAGTAGTTGGTGATTTGTACCACAGTCAGCTCTAAGTTTTGTCTTTGTTGATGATATCGAGCTTTTCCATCATTTTCTTCCACAGATGTAGTAAATAACATCAACATTTCTGTACAATCCATTGGATGACGTCCATGTGTACAGTCAGCGCTTGCTGAAAGAAGGTGTTTGAGATGAATAGATCATTGGTCTAGCAGAATTCCATCAGTCTTTCTTCAGCTTCATTTCTGTTGCCAAGTCCATATTTTCCAATCACTTTGCCGCCTTCTTTGTTGCCAACTTTTGCATTCTAGTCACCCATTACTATCAGGATATCCTGTTTGCAAGTTCTGTCATTTTCAGCTTGTACTTGTTCATAGAACTCATCTATGTCTTCCTCTTCTGAAGCTGTTGTTGGAGCATATACGTGAATCATAGTTGTGTTGATGGGCTTTCCTTGTAGACGAATAGAAATTAAGCATTCACTGACTGTATTGTATTTCATTACAGTTCTTGCAAGTCTCTTCTTAATTATAAATTGTGGTGAGGCAGGTGCAGCACAGACCTGGGAAAGAGAAAAAAAAGAAGGTTTTTCTCCTAAGAGGGGGATGGGCTTACCTAAGCACAGGTCCCAAAATGAAAGTAATACTGAAACACACACTTGCAAGGCTAGCCTGAAGCCACACCCAGTCTCCAGGGCAACAGCAGGGAGAGAGAGGGTGGGGCCAGAAAGGGAAGCACGCTGACAAACATTTAAACGTGGTCAGTCAGCAAGTGAAGGGAGAGAGCACAGCAGAGCTGAGAGAACTGGGGAAACCAGGAGAAGCAGACAGAACTGCCAAAGCGAGTGGCAGGGCCCGAGAAGAGCGGGAAGAAGCTTGAGAGAGTTCCAGGACTATAGTTCTAACTCAGAGGCAAGCAGCTCAGACTCTGAGCCAGAAACGGAGCCTTTTAGAAAGCCTGACAAAAGGAAGGTTTCTACAAGCAAGGTAAACCAGACAGTACCTTTAAGTGATTCACTAAAGGGAAGGAAGTCTAGGAGCACTGACATTATTCCGGGGGGAAGAAGGAATGTTCATTGGGGAAAGCTTTTTAAGCTTTTAAGGAAAGTGAAACTAGAAATCCCTGAACGTATCCCAGTCCCTGAGCCTTGTAGCACTGAGGAAGAAATGGAGGTGGAATTCAATAAAGGGGATTCAGATTCTACAGAAGTCTCAATGGAATGCTCATTGTGCATGAGAAGTGCTTATAAAGCATGTATTAGATATTATAAAGAAAGCCAAGAAGTAGTTATGCTGAGCAGTTGATACTGTGAAGTGCTGGAAAAAGAGAGAAGTCTCATTTTAAAGCTGAAATAGTACTTGTGCTATGAAACTGGTCCAACAGCAGTTTAGTTCCTATGCTGAAAAGTAGAGCCTGTTTTCAAGCTTACCTGAAACAGCTGGGAGAAGCTAACAAGGTTAGCCGGACTTTACTTGCAACAGTGATTTTTCAACTGTGTTTGGTTTGGATGAAAAAGGAAACTTGTTTTGCTTCAAAGACTGAAGGAAACTGATTTGTTATAGCACTGCTGAAGTACCTTTACAAAGAAGCTTTTTGTTGGAGAAAATATCCTCACTTTCTGTTAATGGTTTGGAACCTTCTGCCAAGGTCCAATTTGCAAACTTGATGATTAAAATAAAATTTAGAAATAAATTTTCTTGTGTTGGCCTATTTCCACTTGGACTGCTTTAACTGCCCCACAACTACACAATTAAGGGCCTCAGCTACCAGGCTGAAGCAAGACACAAGTAATATGGCCCGCCGCCCCTACTAGGCAGCCGCCTAGTAGGACTGCCGGCCCACAAAATGCAACATCATTTCTTCGTTGTCTTTCATTTCCAGCATAGTAGATCATATGATCATCAAATGCAAAGTGCCCAAAGCCAGTCCATTTCAGTTCACTGACACCCAGCAGATCAAGTTGTACACATTCTATTTCATTCTTGACCACCTCCAACTTCCCTTGGTTCATGCTTCATACCTTCCATGTGTCAATATGTAAGACATCTTTGCAACGTTTGACTCTCATTTCATGTGCAGCTACATCAGCAGACACAACCACATCATAAATGCTGGCTTTACTCTGAGAAGTCTTTAGCTCATCCCCAGTAGCCATTTGAGTGCCTTCCAACCTGGGGGTCTCATCTTCCAGCACTATAGTGCAATTTGTTTTTTGACTGTCCATTGAGTTTTCATAGCAAGATACAGAAGTAGATTTGCTAGGCCTTTCTTCCGTGCAGTTAATTTCAGTGTTCTTGCATTTGTCACAGAAATGTGATCTTCTGCTTACAACAGCCCATTTTGCTGCTGCCCAGACAGGTGGTTTGTCTTGGTCTGGAACCTCAGCTGAGACCTGTCCATTTTGGGATACCCTGCCAGTAGTTAATCTGCTCATTGCTTAGCACTCAGCATCCCTAATGCACACAAGCCCTCACAGCATGACAAGCTGCAAACCAAGTGAGTGACTAAAATGATAAAGTGGTATAAAAAAAACAAATTACAGGGTTATGTTTTATGTTTATGTTTTATTACACTTGATAAAAACCGCCTTTCATGGAAAGCAAAGCGGTGTACATTTAAAATTCAATAAAAGGAGGCCAAGGCCAACGGAAAAGAAATACAATGGTTGACAGGACAGCTAAAATCAAGAGAAACAGGACAAGACATAGACAAGGAGTAAGCTGGGAGGAACGAAAGGAGGGCAGAGGTATCATACAAAAGGAGAGGGAACATTAAACGCCAAGGAGAACAGGTGTGTTTTTAACTGTTGTTTGAAGCTGGTGAATTGTGGATCAAGACGGAGGGCGGGAGGGAGGGCATTCCACAGGGCAGGAGCGGCAAAAAAGAAAGCGGAGGAGCGGGTAGATTGCAAGTGAGCACGAGAGGGTGCAGGAAGGGTAAGACGGTTGAGGTGAAAGGAACGGGGAGTGTATTTAGGGTTACAAGGGAAGGAGGAGGTACAGTGGGTTAAACTGGAAAGAGATTATGGAGCATCCATTTGTACTGGTGTGATAAACAAACCTCCTTCACAGGTAGAAGAACTGGACAGAGATTTAATTGCAGGCATTTGCAGTATTGCTGTGAAAGGACATGTGCTTCTGATAGGTGATTTCAATATGCCAGATGTTGATTGGCATATCCCTGCTGTGGTGTTATCTGGAAGTAGAGAGATCTTGGATTCTTTACAGGGAGAACTATACCGGCAACTGGTAACAGAACCCACATGTGAAGGGGCCATATTTAACCTGGTGCTTACCAATGGGTAAAGTGTTTCTGATGCTATAGTGGGAGATCATCTCGCATTCAGTGAACACCATTGTGATTCATTATTAGGACTAGGGCTGATAAAGTCCATTCAAATGCAAGGGTCTTAGACTTAGGGAAAACTAACTTTGCCAAGATGGGACAATACCTCAATGACTCGTTAGTGGGATGGGAATAGCTGAGGGATATAGAAAAGCAATGAACAAAACTGAAAGGCGATATTTTAAAGGCAACAAACCTTTTTTTTTAGAAAAGGAAGTCACTATGGTTCTCAAATGAAATAGCTGAAAAAGTGAAGAAAAAGAGGGTGACCTTCATAAGATACAAGAGATCACAGAAAGAGGAAGACAAGCATCAATATTTGTAAAAAACAAAACAAAACCTTAGAGGAACTAGGAAAGCAAAGATACAAAAAAAAAAAAAGAACAAATAACCAATGCAATACAGTGGGGGGGGGGGGGGAGACGGGACAAGACAGAGATGTTAGTGAGAGGAGGAAGTGCAAAAGTGGTATTGTCAGACTCAAGGATGAAGGGGAGGAATATGTAGAATCTGATGAGGATAAAGCAGAATTACTTAACAAATAGAAACATAGAAATATGACGACAGAAAAAGACCACATGGCTTATCTGGTCTGTCCTTCCATATCAACAACTACAACAGTCCCCTTTTTACCTTTAGAGATCCTCTGTGTTTGTCCCATGCTTTTTTGAATTCAGTTACTGTCCTCATCTCTACCACCTCCACTGGGAGACTATTCCACGGATCCACTACTCTTTCCGTAAAGAAATATTTCCGCATATCACTCCTGAATCTATCTCCCTTCACCCTCATCCCATGTCCCCTCGTAGCAGAACTTGCTTTCAATTGAAAGAGGCTCTGTCCCTGAACATTTATGCCACGGAGGTATTTAAACATCTCAATCATATCACCTCTATCCCTTCTTTCCTCTAAGGTGTACATATTAAGATCCTTCAGTCTGTCCTCATATGCTTTATAATGAAGACCACTAATCATTTTAGTAGCCACCCTCTGCACCGACTCCATCCTGTTCACATCCCTTTGAAGGTGTGGTCTCCAGAATTGCACACTATACTCCAAATGAGGTTGCACCAAAGACTTATACAGAGGCATTATCACCTCCTTTTTTCTGCTAGCCATTCCTCTCCGTATGCACCCAAGCATCCTTTTAGCTTTTGCCGTCGCCTTTTCTACCTGTTTAGCTACTTTAAGATCATCAGACACAACCATGCCTAGGTCCCGCATGGTATTTGTTGATATTGTAATACAGAAGCACAGGCAGAGCCTATGGAAGTAGAAAGAAAGGTGGATTTTACCTTTAAAAATGACAGTCAGCCAACACACACAACTCAGGGTCTGCACAAGAGAAGCAAGCAGAGAGAGGGAGCAGTTGAGCTGACACACCCAAGCTCTGACGTAGCAGCAAGCTTGGAGTTTGATTACTCTCACCTGCTTAAAAAAGCTGAGCCAAGCTTCAGAGGGAAGAAAGATAAATGCTGCTCAGTAGCCCCAGAAAGAGAGGAGAAGGAGGCAGAGAAGGAGGGAAGCAGAAGGCCTGGCAGAGAGCAAAGAGGTGGAAGGAGTGGCAGAGAAGGAAGCAGTGGCCAAGAAGGAGAGACTGGCACACGGAGAGCTTCAGAGAAGTGGAGAGGCTCAGAGACTTCAGAAGGTGGGAGACTCTGTGAAGAACCTGGTTGTAGTTCGGGAAGTGAGACTAACCGAGCAGAAGGAGAGAAGGCACAGCCAGTTACTAGGATTCTGCCTAGACGGAGCCCTTCAGATCTCACTGCCGGAGGAAAGGTCTCAAGGTCTATACAGGTGGGAACCTAACACTAAACCAGGGAAGTCAAGAGGCTCAGCTTATACTAAAGAGCTAGGGCAGTGCTTTAGGCAGGAATTGAATGCAGAAAGGTATAAAGCATTGCCTATCAGCTGGAGAGAATTAGGGGAGAGCCAGGGAAGAATCCCCACAGCCACAAACCTTAGAAGACCTCACCATCTAGAACTGTACCCAGGGGAAATGCCCCAGTTCTTAGAGAGAGGTTATTCCCGGCCTAGCAGTAAGAGTTTGAAACAAAGCTCAGTAAGCCCGGAGGTTGAGGAGATGCAATGGGAATTTAATTCTGCTGACTCAGAAGAAATTCCAATGGATTGTACGCTCTGTCTTGCAGACGACATTAAATCTCTTCGCTAAAGATTTTGGGTGAATGAGCTGAGATAAAGCAGAGGAAAGGAATCTTCTTCTTTGAGGAAAAAGAAGAAGCTGTTTTGATTTACTACTTTGTTGTAGAGAAAAATACCTTGCACATTTTGGAAGCCAGGAGTATGAAAATACGGCTATTTTGTTTCTGTAAATAACCTTCAAGCAAAGTTCCTGTAAAGAGTACTGTTTGTTCTGCACTAAGTCTGTGTGGGAAGGGGAATAAATTTTCTTGTCAATTTTTGCCTAACACTCGACTCACCGCTATCCTTTTATCAGAGGACTAAAAACTACCACTCCCATAAGGCATAGCAGGAGTAAAAGCTATAGTCATTTTCTGCATAAAGGACATCATGGCAGCCCCAACCCTCTGACCCCTAGGCGTAGGGCTGGGGGGCATATGACAATATTTGTTCTGTGTTCACATGATATTTGTTCTGTGTTCACAGATGAAGGGTTCTGAGCAGGACCTCAGAAAACACCCACATATAGGACAGAAGTGAAGTGAATCTTGAATGATTTTCAGAAGACTGTGTTCATGATGAACTAGCTAAACTAAAAGTAGATAAAGTGATGGGGTTGGATGGGATACATCCCAGATTATTGAAGGAACGAAGGGAAGTTCTAGCGACTCCACTGTCTGACCATTTCATTGCTTTAGAGTTGGGAGTAGTCCCAGAGGACTGCAGAAAAGCACATGTGGTCCCTTTACACAAAAGCAGAAGTAAGGATGAGGTACTACAGACTGGTTAATATGACCTCTGTGGTAAGTAAATTAATGGAAATGCTGTTAAAACAGAGGATAGTGAGGTTTCTGAAGTCCAAAGGATTGCAAAATCCAAGGCAGCATGGATTTACTAGAGGCAGGTCTGTACTTCATCTCTGGCCCTTTTCAAATCCAGGCTGAAAACTCACCTCTTCGAGGCTGCTTTTGGATCCTGATCCGCTTAGTCTCCTATGTGTTTTCTTGCCATTCCCCTTGATATATCCTTGTCCTCAGCTGTTGTACTGTCTGTCTTGACTAGATTGTAAACTCTGATGAGCAGGGACAGTCTTTTACATGTGTCTTTCCATTGCTGTGTATGCCTTGTTGCGCTATACAAATGATTAGTAGTAGTAGAAATCTAATTAACTTCTTTGACTGGGTGACCAGAGACTTGGACTGAGGAAGAGCCCTAGAGGTGTACTTAGACCAGTAAAGTCTTTGACACTGTTAAACAGAGGTGATAGATAAATAAATGGAGCACCCTAGGGATGGATCCTAAAGTGACTGACTGGGGTAGACATTTGTTGAATGGGAGGTAACATAGCATACAGGTAAATGGAGTTAAATCTGGGGAGATGGATGTTACGAGTGTAGGGTTGCCAACCAGCCAGTTTTCAGCTGGCCTGGCCGGTTTTCCTGTGGTCGGGCCGGCTGCCGGCAGAGAACCGAAACCGTCCATTGAAAAGCCGGTTTTTTGCTCTGGCTGCGAGATCGGGAGCGGCCAGAGCAGAAAACCAGCTTTGCGCTTGCGATCACAGTCTTGGCCCCCCCCTTGCAGCCGCTGCTGCTGCTTCTTACAGAGCAGCGGCTGCAATAAAGTTAATTTAAAAGTAAGGAATCCTGTGAGGGGCCTTCTGGCCCTATGAAACTCCTTCTGCAGTGCCCGCCCCTCTGATGTCACTTCCTTTTCAGCCAGGGACCCTGCAGAAGGAGTTTCATAGGAGCGGAGGGTTTCTCACAGGTTTCCTTACTTTTAAATTAACTTTATTGCAGCTGCTGCTCAGTAAGAAGCAGGAGCAGCAGCTGCACGGGAGGGGGGACTACAAATGGGCTGTGATGGGGGGGGACCTATACTGGAAAAGGGCTAAAGGGGGGGGGGACTTGCACTGGAAATGCGTTGTGATGGGGGGACCTGGACCGAAAAAGGACTTGGGGGGGGGGTGGGGACTTGGACTGGAAATGGGCTGTGATGGGGGGGGGGGTATCTGGACTGTAAAAGGACTATGGGGGGGACATGGACTGGAAATGGGTTGTGATGGGGGGGATGACCTTGACTGGAAAAGGGCTATGGGGGGGGGGAAACTTGGACTGGACATGGGCTATGGTGGAGGGAGGGGAAACTTGGACTGGAAATGGGCTGTGATTAGGGAGGCTAGGACTGGAAATGGGCTGTGATTAGGGGGGCTAGGACTGCAAATGAGCTGTGATGGTGGGGGGGGGGGCTAGGACTGCAAATGGGCTGTGATGGTGGGGGGCCTAGGACTGGAAATAGGCTGTGATGGGGGACTTGGACTGTAAATGGGCTGTGATTGGGGGGCGGGGCTAGGACTGGAAATGGCCTGTGATGTGAGGGCTAGCACTGGAAATGGGCTTATGAAGAGCTGGAATAGGACTGGAAATGGGCTGATGAAGAGCTGGAATAGGACTGGAAATGGGCTGATGTGGGGCATGGGAGAATGGGACTAGAAGGGAGTGGATGCTGGGTGGGTCTAGAACTATAAGGGAACTGATTTTGGGGGAGGACTAGAATGGATGGGGAATGAGAATGGAGAGGGGAAAAAATATTTTGTGTGGAAGAAAAGTCTATGATGGGTCGGGTATTGGGAGAGTAAGAGGGGCTTGAGAATGGAAGGGTGAAATTTAAATGGATGATAAAGGATAAGGAAAGAATTGGGGGAAAGAGCAAAAGGGAAACAATCAGTATGTTAAAGCAGATATAGAGAGAGAATGGAAAACATCTAAAAGAGAAGAAAGGACAAATGGATAGCTCGCAGAAGACACGAAGAAACCAGAAGAAAGTGACTGGAGCAATTGCAACTGAAAAATGAAATGCCCAAACAGAAGGTAGAAAAATACTTTTTATTTTGAATTTATTAACTGGAATATGCCTGGTCTGGGAAGTGTGTATTGCTAACATCTTTGCGTTTTTGTTTAGTGCAAGAGGAAATTACTTTATAGTTTTATTTCTCCAGTGTTGTACATTTCATGTTTGGATTTTGGGGTTCCCAGTTTAATTATTATCTGACCAAGGAAGTTAGCCTACACGTATCCTCGGTAATTTTTGTGGGTGGGGCTGGGGGCGGGGCAGGGGTGGGCCTAAGGGAGGAGAATGGGTGGAGCATGGCGAGCCAAATGTGTCGGGTTTTTCTCGGTGAAAAAGTTGGCAACCCTATACGAGTGGGGTACCGCAGGGATTTGTCTTTGGTACGATTCTTTTTAACATTTTTTGTTAGTGATATTTGTGGAAAAGCTGCCGAGTAAGGTTTACCTCTTAACAGATGATAGCAAAATCTGCAATAGACTAGATACCCAGGAAGGAGTAGATAACATGAGGAGGGATCTAGCAAAGCTTGAAGAATAGTCGAGAATCTGGCAGCTGAGATTTAATGCTGAAAAATACAGGGTCATGCATTTGGACTGCAAAAATCCAAGGAAGTGGTACAGTACAGGGTGTGTGAAGTACTTCTGTCCACAAAAGGAGAGCAGGACCTGGGCATGATTGTTTCTGATGAAGTTAAGGTGGTAAACATTTAGAAAAAGTGATGACATAAATCATAATGATGCTTGGGTGCATAGGGAGAGGAATGGCCAGCAGGAAGAAGGAGGTGATAGTGCTTCTTTATAAATTTTTGGTACAACCTCATTTTGGACTCCAGATCTGTAGCAAAGATTCTGGCTTTATCTATCGAGGCCTGGGAAAAGTGCAAAATTTCCTTTAAACTCTGCCTTCACACCCTGGGGCATGTGTACTAACATGTGCTAACAAGATTTGCCGCACACTAAGCATGTTGTGCTAACAGATAGCATGAGGCCCCATGCTAAAAATCCCACACTAACTGGTGAGTGCATAATTGGGCGGGAACTGTGTGGGTTAGAGGAAGAACATGGGCATTAACAGCACAGTGCAGTTAGCCTGGGCCGTGTTGCTCCTCTAACGTACGCTGCTGGCATGCTCTTTAGTCAATTGTAATACATCTTTGGTAATTTAGGGCCTGATATTCCAATCCTTAGCAGTAATAAGGCAATGATAAAGCAGTGTTACCTGTTTAAGTGGTACATATCCAGATACACAGCATCCTCAAGTCAGCTGCCAGCGAATGAATATTCGCGCAATGCATATGATATAAACCGTATATCTGCAGGGGCGTAACAGGATGTGGTCACAACATACCCAGTTAGCAAAGATATTGAGTGACACAAGGTGCCGAGCTGAATGCCATAAAACATGCATCTTTAGGCCAGGTTTTTGGATGCATTTGGCCTGGTGATACACCAGGAGATGTGGCGCAGAGCATCAGCAAAAATGGGTAAGAGCTGTACCTGCAAACAGGAATCACCTGTGCAATGTGGGGCCTGCACATACTGCAGTGGAGGTGGAGATGCCACCAACATGCCCAGGGACAGAGGTGGTAGCACAATGTACATCAGCAACAGCAGCCATTGTCCCAGCATGAGAGGTGCAGATACTGTACTCTACAGATATACAGACTGAAGGTAACATATCTACAACTGTTGGAGGAGGAGGTGTACTAATTCTACCGGCTGGACAGTGACACCATAACAAAGCTGTGTGAGATGCTGTGCAGAAGATGGAGCCAACCACTACCCGAAACCACGCTCTGCCAGTAGCTCTGAAGGTGACAACTGCACTGAGGTTCCTGGCTTCAGGAAGCTTCTAGCATCAGGTGGGTGCCACCACTGGCATCACCCAGTCTGCCATATGCCACTGTATTGATGCCTTCACCACTGTCCTGTGAGAAGGATGCAAACCTATATTACCTTCTCTAACATGCCTGAGCAAAAACAGATGACAATGCAGGCATTTTATGCTATAGCTGGCTTCTCATCTGTCATCAGTATCATTGACTGCACACATGTTGCACTGAGAGCACCGGATCAGGGCCAGAGGGCATTCTGAAACTTCCACAATTCCAATTCCATGAATATGCAAGTGATAGTCAATGCCCACATACTCATCACTGGCATATGTGCCCATTTCTCTGGCTCCTGCCACACTGCTGTCGTTCTGTCGCAATCTGGCCTGGGACAAGCAGCAGCAACAGGATACCTTGGAGATGCATGGTTACGTGGAAAGTGGACACACCTGTGTGTAAATGTGATAGAAATGTGAGTCATATAGCTATTGTAAGGAGTTACCCCAGAATGGGACACAATAGAGTGGGCACATGATGTCTGATATGCCCCAAGACAGGTGTATTGTCAGGCAGAAGATTTGCAGAGCCAGGATGAGAGACTGCACATTAGCGATGCAGTCACAGGGGAAACATATCTATACAGTAGCATGGGATACCAATGGAGAAAAGCAGGCCAGAGGTGGCAAAGCCTCAGAATGGGCTGAAGCAGTGCATCTTGGTGACCCGGAAAGAATCTGAACAGCAGCCAAGCAAAGACATGCTGCACAGGGCTCTGCAGGAAATGTCACAAGAATGCACTGCCCCATGTCACAGTTATGTGAAAGGCACCGTAAATATATCCACCACCCAGCCATCCCTCCAGCCCCAACACACCTGGCACAGTTGCTATACTGGTATGTGCCTTCCCCCCTGCTTCTACAGGGGACCATAGTTACTGACACCTGTGCACCACTCACAGACCCTGCAAGAGCAGTGATACAACCAGGCACACCAGAGAACAAGGGCAGTGATGGAACAGGAAATTGGGGTCCTCAAAAGCCACTTCTGATGCCTAAACTGCAGTGGGAGCAAGCTGCATACATGTACTGCTGCATCCTAAAAGAACCTTGCTATGCAATGCGGCATCCCCATCCCTGAGGATGAAGTGATACAGGGGACAGATGCTGCAAAGACTGTAGAAGAGGAAAGGGTACAGAGAGGGAACCAACAGCAGATGCAGGGCTGGCCCATCTATTAGGTGGGTTAGGTGGCCGCCTAGGGCAGCAGGCCTCTGTGCGAAGCAGGCCATATGCTTCAGCACACAGGGCCTGCTACCCCCCCACTATTGCTGATTCCTGCAGCGGGATCAGAGGGTGGCTAAGCTTAGTGGCAGTGGCCTGCGGCAGGCTATGTGCTTTGGCACACATGGCCTGGCACTTCTGACCCCCTGAAATTTTGTTGGAGGGGGGGATCAGAAGTGGCAGGCTATGTGTGCTGAAGCACATGGCCTGTTGTCAAGCTGAGCTGTCCACCCCAACCCCCCAACTGGAATCAGCAGCAGCGAGGAGCAGTGGCATGGCTCTGCATGGGGGGGGGGGGTGGCTAGTGCAACTCGACATTTTGGGGGGGCAGCACAGCCCTTGGAATGGCCCTGAGCAGATGGCATTAGCACTTGCTACCAGGAACAGACTCATCCGTGAAACCTTCTAGATTTAGTGCTGTTAAATTTATTACAGTGTAGTCAAACAAACATTACATAAACGGTACACTTTTACCACTCTCACCACCCAGCTCATGATTAGGCCCTGCCCACTTCCCCATCTGTGCACTGTGTCACAATGGTGCAGTCTTGGAGGCAGCGCTTGCTGTGTCTTCGCTCTCTCCTGTGATGGAGACTGTATTGTGTGCCTCATTGCCCTCTGAAGCTACTGCAGGGGGCCCCTCTGGAAAGACACTTGTATCCTGCCTCTGGTGGGAGGCTAACAGCTGGCAATAGGTGTTTAACATGGAGGCCATATAGGCTGCCATCTTCTTGTGGAGCCAAACCTGTGCCTCTGCTCCATCATGTGGTGGTCCTGCAGCATCTGATTGCTTGCCAGCAGCTCCTGGTGGATGGCATGCAAATCAGAGTGGATGCCTTCTGTGCACTCCAGCAAATGCAACCCCACCTGAAGCATCTGTTGGTCAAGCTCATCTGCCCCAATATCTCCCAGGTCATCGTGGATGGGGAAGACCAGTTTACCAGCTTCAGGCTGTGTAGGGTCAGGTTCCTCACCCCTGCTCATCATGATGCACTGCTCTACTCTGGAACAAATGAGGGTTTTCTGAGGTTCCTGTTCTGAACCTGCAGGAGTGCTGGAGCTGCCACTCCTTGGTTGGATGCTGTCTGCTTGAGCCATTGCGGGCTATAATGGTCCTGGCTCTGGTTGGTATGTAAGAGAGCCAAGGGTAAGGAAGAAAACAACTTGTACAAACAAGTCCACAAAGAGTGGAGGAAGAGACGGCCACACCAAAGAACGTTGTCAGAAAAACAGATTTTATTCAATCAATTCAAAGTCAAAAGACCCAAATTGGCCAAATTTTGGCTATGAGCCTGCATCACGGGTCTAAAAACACACAAGTAGAAACAATAAATAAATATATAAGGGTACAATTATAAAAATCTGTATGTCATAGCAATACATAATATCAGCAAGAAATATAAAAAGTATAAAAAATACCAGCATAAGTTATTGTAAAAGTATCTTCCACTGATTTATCCAGAACCAAAAAAGTAAAACATATTCTTAAAAATGAATGAACGATAATTAAAAAAAAAGACTAAACACATGTCAGAAACAAAAAATACACATAAAAAAACTTAAAAAGACATTGACAACTCTATTAGTAGTTACAATAAAATAATAAAGACCACCAATACATCTATACATTCAAAGCTGTAACAGGAAATATAATAAACAGATGTCATAAAAATCCTTAAAGGGAGAGGAGGGATGCAGGAAACGGCAGTACTTTATCGGCATATAACAACAATTGCTTAAAATGCCTGAACAGATAAAAAGTGCATTACAAAGTAACAAATTGTGAGAATGTACCTTTATTGGATGTATACTATCTAAACAAGATGAAAGTATCCCATGCCCTTTGATACTGCTGCTTAAAATGTAAATAACTTGATATCAATAAATTTATATGGTCCAAAAAATGGAACATATCGCCGCATAAAGAAAAAGGTAGGGCTGACATTGTTGAAAGTAAAATGATATTGATAAACTGTGCTAATTATATTGAAAAAAACCCCAAAATAAAATGAAACAATAAAGACCAAATTAAGGTGAGCATGATTTAAAAAAGGGGGTAAGTGCAATGTGTACACTTTTCTATATGAAGGTGTCTAAGGTCTTAAACGGAAAAATAAAAATATTGTGCGAGTAAGACAATGAAAGCTCAATCCTGCCAGTTGCAGAAAAGCAAATCAGGATCCACACATTCACCTATACCAGAACAAATAAATAAATAAACAAAAAGATATAGACAATTTAATCATATACAGTTGTTAGCGGGATGGGAACCGCTTGGGGATGTAGAAAAACAAAGGGCAAAACTGAAAAGGGATATTTTAAGGGCAACCGACCTTTTTGTTAAAATGGTAAATAACGGTGAAAGGAAAAGGAGACCGCTTTGGTTTTCGAAAGAAGTAGCTGAAAAGGTGAAGAATAAGAGGGAGGCCTTCATGAAATACAAGAAATCACAGAGAGAGGAAGACAGGCATCTATATTTGGAAAAACTTAGAGAAGCTAGCAAAGTAGTCAGGAAAGCAAAGATTCAAATAGCCAATGCAATAAAATGGGGGGATAAGACATTTTTCAGATATGTTAGTGAGAAGAGGAAGGGCAAAAGTGGTATTGCCAGACTCAAGGGTGAAGGGGA
The DNA here is from genome assembly GCA_033557465.1 of Ichthyophis bannanicus. Classification (NCBI taxonomy): domain Eukaryota; kingdom Metazoa; phylum Chordata; class Amphibia; order Gymnophiona; family Ichthyophiidae; genus Ichthyophis; species Ichthyophis bannanicus. Next base: position 120,393,171 of record CM066050.1, on the reverse strand, counting down.
GGAATATGTAGAAGATGATGAGGATAAAACAGAATTGCTTAACAAATATTTCTGTTCTGTGTTCACAGATGAAGAACCAGGAACAGGACCTCAGAAAACACCCACAAACAGGAACAGAAGCGAGGAGCATCTTGAACAATTTTCAGAAGACTGTGTTCGTGAGAAACTAGCTAAACGTAAAGTAGACAAAGTGATGGGACTGGATGGGATACAACCTAGAATAGTGAGGGAACTTGGGGACATTCTAGCAGTTCCATTGACTGACCTTTTCAATGCCTCATTGGCATCAGGAGTGGTGCCAAAGGACTGGAGAGAGGCACATGTAATCCCTTTACACAAAAGTGTAAGTAAGGATGTGGTTGAAAACTACAGGCTGGTTAGTTTAACTTCGGTGGTGAGTAAATTATTGGAAACGATGCTGAAAGATAAAATAGTGAGGTTTCTGGAGTCCAGTGGATTACAGGATCTGAGGCAGCATGGATTCACCAGAGGCAGGTCTTGTCAGACAAATCTGATTGATTTCTTTTGAATGGGTGACCAGGGAGTTGGACCGAGGGAAAGCCCTAGATGTGGTGTATTTAGATTTCAGTAAAGCCTTTGACACCGTTCCTCACAGGCGACTTATAAACAAACTGAGCACCCTAGGGATGGACCCTAAAGTTACTGTTTGGGTTAGAAATTGGTTGAGTGGGAGGCGACAAAGAGTACAGGTAAATGGAGCTCACTCTGAGGAGAAGGAAGTTACCAGTGGTGTGCCCCCTGGATTTGTCCTTGGTCCGATACTTTTTAACATCTTTGTTAGTGATATAGCGGAAGGGCTGTCGGGTAAGGTTTGCCTCTTTGCGGATGATACCAAAATCTGCAATAGAGTAGATACCTTCGAAGGTGTACATAACATGAGGAGGGATCTAGCTAAGCTTGAAGAATGGTCTAGAATTTGGCAGCTTTGATTTAATGTTAAAAAATGCAAGGTCATGCATTTGGGCTGCAGCAATCCAAGGGAGCAATATAGTATAGGGGTTGAAGTACTTTTGTCCAATAAAGAAGAGCAGGACCTCGGTGTGGTTGTGTCTGATGATCTTAAAGTAGCTAAAGAGGTAGAAAAGGTGACAGTAAAAGCTAGAAGGATGCTTGGGTGCATATGGAGAGGAATGGCCAGCAGAAGAAAGGAGGTGATAGTGCCTCTGTATAAGTCTTTGGTGCAACCTCATTTGGAGTATTGTGTGCAATTCTGGAGACTGCACCTTGAAAAGAATATAAACAGGATGGAGTTAGTACAGAAGGTGGCTACTAAAATGGTTAGTGGTCTTCATTATAAAGCATATGAGGACAGACTTAAGGATCTTAATATGTATACCTTAGAGGAAAGGCAGGATAGAGGTGATATAATTGAGATGTTTAAATACCGCCATGGCATAAATGTTCAGGGGAAGAGCCTCTTTCAATTGAAAGCAAGTTCTGCTACGAGGGGACATGGCATGAGGGTGAAGGGGGATAGATTCAGGAGTGATATGCAGAAATATTTCTTTACAGAAAGAGTGGTGGATCCGTGGAATAGTCTCCCAGTGGAGGTGGTAGAGATGAGGACAGTATCTAAATTCAAAAAAGCATGGGACAAACACAGAGGATCTCTAAAGGAAAAAAGGGGACTGTTGTAGTTGTTAATATTTATTTATTTATTTATTTATTTATCTGGTTTTCTATATCACCTTATCCTTCAATGAAAGCGGTTTACATTATGTAATCACTACGAACAGGTACTAGATACATTCCCTTGTCCCCAAAAGGCTCGCAATCTATGTGTCTACAGGACTTGAAACCCCAGTCCCTCCAGTCTGAGATTACTGTCCCCAGGTGGGAATTGAACCTCTGACCATGTCCTAACCACTAGGCCACTCAATAGGGCAGACTACATAGGCCATGTGGTCTTTTTCTGTCATCATTTTTCTATGTTTCTATGGTCACATACTGGACCAACCGTCCAGAGACTGATGGTTGGAGTAAACTATATATCATGCTGTAAGAAACCAGTGCAGATAAACGGAATTCTTAATGTAGTCTAGACTTATTAAGACAATCATGGAAAGGAGACAAACTGCGTAAAAAAGTCAGCCTACTACTGGGATACGTTAAAGAAACATTTTTATACCACTGCCACCACTATGAAGGAACTAGTTTCTTACAATGCTCCAATTTGAAGGAGCTTTCAGTGTGTATAAACTATAAGAAAGCAATTCCCAATCAAAATACAGTGTATCATAGAGTTATATAAGAATTGCACAAAAAGTTAGTTCCAAAATACAAAGAGATTCAAATGCATACCTTGAGCGTCTATCGATCAAGGGTGAAAAGGAGGGAACTGGGCATGTGTACCTTTTAAATGCTGCTAGACTTGTTGATAAAGTTGGATCATATAAGTAATGAAACTCACTAAACAGTTCAAAAGAATATTTAAAAGGATTTTCTAACGTAGGCAGACAATGACAAGTATAAGGAATGCAAGAGATTAAAAAGGTCCTAATAGCCCCCTATGGGATAAACATATGTTTATCGGTAAAAATAAACATAGTAACATAGTATATGACGGCAGATAAAGACTAGCATGGTCCATCTAGTCTGCCCAGCAAGGTGGGAAGAGTAGGTGCACTTGCCACTCCGTGCAGATCACCCCTCTCCATGCCTTTGTTTAGGGGTGTACCCACCGCTTCGGGTAGGTCACCCCTATTTGTTCAGATATAAGAGATAGTTATGCTTATTTTGATTTTATCCTGTTGCTATAAAGAGATCCACTGTGTTTGTCCCATGCCATTTTGAATTATGTCACTGTATTTGCCCCACCACTTCCATCGACAGGGCATTCCAAGCATCTATGTTAAAAGTAATGGAAATGTTATACTGAAAAATAAGGATCAACCACAAACAAGGCTAATATCATAGAGAACCAAGGATTTAAAAACATACCTTAAGTGTATATTATGTACTTGTAAAAAGTAAAACGAAAAACGAAAAAAAAGAAAAAAAGGACCGCATGTGTCTGCCCTTTAAGTACTGCTACAAGTATTTCTAAATATGCCAGTAAAGGTGGAGCCTATAAAGGAGGAAAATCAATGTACGATCTAAAAGAATATCAATTTGCCTAAAAGTGACTTGTTAACAGAAACTAACACATACGAGGAGTGCAGAATACTAAAAAGAATTCTATTAAAGACATGTACATATTTGTCAGTAAAAATACAGAATAATGAAAATGTGTAAAAAGCTGTCAAGCAGGAAACTGTGGGGCGGGGGCGGGGAAGGGGTGAGTGGAGAGGAGGAGGGGGAAAGGGGAGGGAGAGGAAAGGGATGGTGTCTGAAGGAAAAAGCCCACCTAAAGATAAAAATTGTCTAAAACAGGGATCTATCAGTAAAAAGACATATAGGAAAGAATAAGTGAACGGTTATAAAAACTCTCAGCCTTGGAGAGGAAGGAACCATAGAAAATGAATAACTAAAGTAAATGCATAAAATACTTGTTTAAAAGGGTCTAAAAAGTAGCAGGGGAGGGCGGACAAAGGGGAGGAGTAAGAGGGAAGGGGGAGGGGAAGGAAAGTCCTGGAAAAAGTCATAGCAAAAAGTAATAAAGGAAAAAAAATGAAATCATATGAAGACTTGATATTCAATTTCTTTATTCAGGCCCATGGGGCTAATTATTTCCAATTCAAAAATGCACTGTTGCTCTTTTCGTAGCAGTATATGATCATGATCCCCCCTCATGGAAAGGGTTTGATCACCTTGAAAACAAAATATGCCAAATCCCTGGGTGAATGGGTATGTTCAATCCAGTCTTCCATGAGCAGAGCTGATAGAACTTCCATTTTATGCAATTTGTGTTCCTGTATACGCTGCATGTATTGTTTTGCCAGCGTACATCAGACTACATGGGCATATGATTATATCAATGAGGTATTGAGAATTACAGTTAGAAGTGTGTCGTAACGACTGAAACAAACTTAAAGTCATTGCAATTGAGCTGACAGAACATTTACCACATTTTGTATGACCTAAAGAGGGACCTGGAGTGGAGGAGTAGCCTAGTGGTTAGAGCAACTGCCTAATACCCAGAATATCAAGGGTTCCATTCCCACTGGCACTCCTTGTGACTTTGGGCAAATCACTTTACCCTCCATTGCCTCGGAAGAAAAGGCTGGCAATCTACTTCCAGTGATATATTGCCAAGAAAACCCAGAGGTAGCTGGGCCGCTATGAGTCATGTCAGACGGCTGCCTGAGTGAGAATCTTCACACTCTTGGCAAGTGCATATTTCTATATGATTTGCAAGGTATTGTGGGCAATGTAGTTCATTCACACCAGACACAGCTGCTGACAATAATTTAGTTGTGCTCTTGGGTAAAGCCAATAAGATATTTATTTATGGGGTTATTTCTCCCAACACAGATATGCTTGGTAGCACATAAATTAGGTTACTTGCTTTCAGTGTTAACTTGGAAAAACAAAGTCAAAATCAGGAAAACAACAAATGAAAAGCCACAAAGCAAGAAACAAACTGTTCTTTTCCGGTTAACTTCTGATTACTTCCCACATAGATACAGAAGTGATTCTCTCCTAGCTCACAAGCAATTAGGTAAGGCTTAATTGCTAGCAGTTACCAGTTGAAACCCCTTAGCTGGCTTGCTTTCTACTGTGTGGGTCAAATCCTGCTTCAGGAGCTTTTCTGAGTAGATTAAAGAACAAATTTGTATTTCTTTGTGATGGTTGCTGTACTTTATAACGGAAAGTTACCAACGGAGTTTAGATAGAGAGCAGTCCATATAAACAGGATCCTCATCTGCCATTATTCCCCCTTGTTCAACAAGCATGGGTTCAATATCATGGATTGGCACAGATGAATCTCTCAATGGAGCATTTTCAGGAGAATACTTGTTTCCCTGCTGTCTTTCAAGGTTATAGCTAGGGCATAGATCAGTGTTCATACATGAGCTTCCATTGCTGCTAGAGTTCCTCTCTATATAGCCTGGCCAGTATGTAGTCCAGTTCTTATGTCTAGCCTTCCAATCCAGATCCCTGGACACTGGATCTCTCTTCACATACCTTCTGGCACAGGTCTTAGGGTCCCTTCCACGTGCAGCCGTCTCCCTCACAGGTAGCCTCTGGTGATTCCTAGCTCTGCAGCACCATTCCTCTGGCTTTCCCCAGTCCAATGGTGTATGCTGGCCCTTGGAATACCTCCCAGTATACGTACTGCTTTGGACTCTTCTAGACCTCTCAAAGGCTTTTCTCTTCCTTCTTCCAAAGGGTCTCTTTCCCTCTCTGTCTGTCCGGTTTGGCTTCTGCTTCTGATGATCCTTCAGATGAAACTGATGATCAAACTCAAGCTGATTCTCAGGATACTGAGGACAATTCTCTGGATATCCAAGGTGATCATGAAGATGGTCATCTGTAGAATAAACTCTACTCTTATTCTGCTTAGATGAGTGATCCTCCCTAACACAGCGCAGCTGTGCTGAATCAGGCCCTGCCCTTTGAGATGAGTGCTTAGGGATTACCTCATAGCCCTCCTGATTGAACACACGTTTCCCCACTTCAGCTCCTCTAATGGCTGTTGGAAACCTGGTGCATTCTGGGACTGGTAGTCTTTTATGGGAAAATTCTGTTTTCTTATTTCTACCAGAACTGACAGGTTGCTTGTTCAGAGTCACTTCACCTTTTCTATAGCTCCTTCCTGAGCTATGATAAGCTTCCTTATCACAGTCAACACTGACTTGATGGCACTAAAAAAAAAAAAAGAGGGACCTGGGTCTTTTGTGCTGTTAGGCAAATTTGAGGACACTAGAAAATCACCAAAATTTCTTTCCCTGTTATAGGCAATGGTCAATTTTCGATGCTGAAAACCTGGGAGTGTCTGTAAAATATGCCAGTGTTTCATAATTTTCTTTATGTGAAAAGATAAGTGTGAGAAACGTATTGTGCAGATATACCTATTATCGATTTGTCTTTCCTTTACTTTCAACATTTCTTGCCTGCAAGAAGAATTGGCTCTGTGGTAACCCTCACTAATAAATTGAAAGGGATACCCACATTCTATAAATCTTTGGGCCATATCTTTTGATTGTGTATCAAATTTCTCTATATCAATACAGAGCCTACGTAGGCATAAAAATTGTGAAACAGGTAGATTTCTTTTGAGACTGGTATTGTGAAAGCTATCAAAACATAGTAGCTTATTTTTATCTGTAGGTTTTCTAAAGATGGTAATGGTGAACCCTTAAGGGGACTTTCTAATAAGAATATCCAAGGAAGGTATCTGGTCAGTATCAAAATGCACCTGAAACCTTAAGTTGGCATCCTGAGTGTTTAACCATCTAAAAATTGAGGGAGTAAGATTGTATCCCCTCTCCATGAAATAACAACATCATCTATGTAATGTTTTAAAAAGGAGAAGTAACCAGATAAAGGAGCTAAAACTCAGAAACATAGAGGTTGGCTATGTCAGTGGCCATAGCCACCCCCATAGCCGTGCCTTTGATTTGTTGATAGAAACAACCCTCAAAAATGAAGTAATTATGAGTAAGGGCTATTCTGGCTATATCTACAAGAAACTCAGTTGGGGCTCGAAAATGACCAGTTCGAAGGTTCAGATATTTGCACATGACCTCTTGTCACGTGTTCCTATCCCCAGCCACGTGCTTAGGGGATTAGGGTTGCCATTTTAGTCCTCTTTAAAGGGTTTGAAAACTATTTCCTTCAGGAGCAGTGCCCTCTGGGAGTTGTAGTTTCCCTCTTAAAAAGGATAGTTGTGGAGACATCGAGTGAACATGACACAGTTTATTTCCCCAAAATATGCACAAATAAGGTTCAAACGCAAAGTATCTGGATATTTCCTCCAGGACAAAAAGTACAGAAAATATTTACATTCTTAAGCTGAGTAACTTCTCAAAGGCATTAAACAGACGCAGACGTTTCATCAATCCAAAACAGGCAAATCAAAAGTACAGCTTCTTGGGTTCAGCAAAGTAAAGAATGTCTTTCTGCTTCCTTAGTGAGATAATATACAGTGCTGTGCAAGCTTGTCTTACTTAACCTGGTTCCTACCTTAGCAAGGTTAAGTTTTCTTGGTAGTGCTTTTTCCCAAAAGCATTTACTCAGGCTGCTACTCCTTAACCAAGGATTCAGTAGCCTCTGCACGACACAAAGAACAGTCCATTGGCAGTTCAGTAATCAAGGGTTCTGGTTCATTATACTCCACTTGCATTTCCTCCTGCTCTGGAATTATAATATCCTGCACTGAGCCCTCATGACCTGCCTCTGGTGGAATTCTTGCTGAGGATTCCTGTAACTCCCTCCAGAACTTCTCTACCGGGTAAGGAATATGGAGAACTGTATTACTGGATATCTTTCTTTGGTTCTCTTGCCGCAGTTCCTCTCTGAGGTTTAACCACGGCTCTCTGTTGGAGGCTGGGTTCTTCTGCCTCCTGGTTTGAAACCTTGGCACCCACCTCTGAGTGTTGTGAACCTCTTGGTCAGGAACAGAAGTTTGGAACCTGCCCTGCTCTCTCCGTCTGAGCAGCTCTTGCCTGGTTTCCCTTGTGCCAGACTCTTTCCAGGTCCTTCTTCTTTCCTCTGCTTGGAACTTTCTTTCTGGGAACTTCCAGCTCAATTTCCAGTCCTGCTCTGAGTCCGTCTCTGACTCTGTCTTCCTGGACTCTCTCCTTGAGTGTTTGCTTGCTCTGCTCTTCCCTTCTGAGCAACCTTTTCCTCCTGAGCAGCTCTTCTCCCCTCTGCTTTTCCCTAAGCAGGGTTTATAAAGGTGCTTCCTAGGCAGCGTTTCTCTCTGCCTTAACAGGTGTTCATAATCATGCTCCAAGCCTGCTACTCCGTCAGCAGAGCTTGGGTGTGGCAGCCTAGCCTCAGAAACTCTAAGCTTGTTCTGAAGCCTGTGCACTGCTGGAATGTTTTTAAAGGTACAATCACTGATTTTCTCTAACTCTGCAGGCTCACCAGTGCCTTCCTCATCACACCTCTATAGCACCTTCCTGCGGAATAGTAATGTATAGAGATTCTATGTTGAGAGTGACAAGACATAGATCAAATGTGTCACTGTCGAAAGAGTCCAAAAATTTAATAATGTCCACTGAATCTCGTACATACAAGAGTATCTGTGGAGCAAAGGGTCTCAAGAAAAAATTGAAGAATTTAGAAAGAGGCTCTAAAACAGAACCTATCCCTGAAACAATGGATCTACCAGGGGATGCAGTCATGGATTTGTGAACTTTCGGTAAGACAAATATTGTTGGAATAACAGGATGATTGACCCATAAGAACGCTAATTCACGAGGTGATGTACCCAGCAGTAGAACCCAATAAGTAAATTGTGAATCTCCATTTTGATTTCAGAAGTAGGATAGTGCATTAATACCTGATAGAAATGTATTTCATTCAACTGTCTTTTAATCTCACATAATACTCACGATCTAAGATAACAATGCCGCCACTTTCATCAGCTGATTTTATAACAATATCAGTCCGGCTGGTGAGAGATTTGATTGCCTGTCTTTCTGTATGACTTCACTACCCAAGAACAAAGTTTGTTGGAAGAGGAGAGGCAGAGTGTACATCTGGGTGAAGAAGAGAGAATGCAGGAGGGATAGAAAACCCCCATGACAGACACCCAAACTCCTCATGCCTGATTCTGTGAATGGGGGGAACGTGCCATTGTATCACACTGCAAGTGTGCATGTTTCATATTGTTTATTTTGGGTTTCCACAGTTCGAAATTTCTGCTCCTTCAGTGCCGGCTAAGAACTGTGAAGAAAATTTGAATCTATAGTATGTACACAATAAGGCACACTGGAGTCAAAATTCAGAGGCAGTGGTCAGCATTTTTAAAAAGCCTGGCTGGAACCACTGAAAATAAAACCAGATATTCAGTGCCGGAACCTATCTAGCATCCAGTGCAGAATAGCTTCATTCAAACTTACGAAAACCTTTGTTTCACTATATTATTTACAGGTTCCACATCTCCCATCTTCTTATTTAGTTCACTGTATCTATCCTTATTAGTTACATCTCCAGTTCCTCTTGATGTACTCAAAACATTCATTGTATCCACTCAGTTGCATGTGAACCATCTTGACTTGTAGAAAAATGGTCTACTTGTTAAATAAATAAATAAATAAATGAACTAGCCAGTTGCGCCTCCCACACTTTTGTTATCTTGCTAGCAGCAATATTCCTCCGATAACCGGATAGCAAAAGCTGCATAAAGTTAGGACAGCCATTGATCTCGCCTAACTTTATGTGGTTTGCATGTCCAATTGCACAATTCTACAGCAGTCTGTACAGTAAAGGTATTCAGCGGTACAAAGCGCTGACTGCAGCCGAATATCAGGCAGCACAGGGTTTAGCAGCTTATCAGGCCCCCCCCACTGATCACATATAAATGTTATTGCAATTCATGCTTCTAGAGAACTTGTTAATTATAAGGTTACAGATCCACAGCCATCAGTATCTGTTATCGCATGGCCACGTTACCAGTCACTGCACGGCATTGATATTTAGCGCATGCTAATTCATGCACTAAGTGCTTACCATGAAAAGGAGTAGGAAATGGGTGGAGAATGGGCAGATTATGAGCATGGGCAGTGTCTTGCAGTTAGTCATAGGATGTTACCTGTGTTGTCTGCAATGCCGTTACCGTGACCAGTCCAGCTAAAAAGAACCCCCACCATTGACATGATTCCAAAGAGCCTCCCACCCTTCCTCGATATCCGTTTACATTTGTTGGGGCTGGTGGCTAATGGGATGCAGGAGCAATTCGCAGATGCACTTGCCTTGTCAATAGTCCACGATTAAAATGGCACCTCTGGGGACTTCCGGTGTGGTAATGAGCTGATCGGACGTGTGGTGGTCAGCTCCGGGCCTCTACCCCAAGAAACTGCAATTTAACCAGGCTGTAGTGGGCTAATTCACTACACTCCCAGTGTGTCTCAGCGACGGGGTATAAGAACGCTGCCCAAGGGTCCCCTCTGAGCGTTGGGGAAGTCTGATGGCTGCCAAACAGCCAAGGAGAGAGAAGCCCCGAGCCCCCGATGCGAAAATTGAAGACGGCATGCCTCAGAGTCCCGCCGCGGATAGCAACTCCTCGATAGTGGCGGAGGTTAGTGCGGCAGTGGTGCGGGCACTGGATACGCGTTTCTGTGAGCTGGCCGAGCAAATTCAGAGTGTCAACCAGAACATCTCGGAGTTCACCAGCCGCATGGAGCAGGCCGAGACCAGAATTTCTGACTTGGAAGACACACAGCAATCCCTGGCGGCACGCGTACAGGCCTTAGAAGCTACGGTGAAACAGCAGGCCGACAAGATGGACGACTTAGAAAACCGCGGGCGCCGCAAAAATCTGCGCTTTGTGGGGATTGCGGAGAGTGTGGCAGACAGCGCTCTACGGGGCTTTTTGCTTACCTGGATAGAGGACAATCTGCCTGGCAAGATGACTGGTCCGATCAAATTGGAGCGGGTACACCGCTTGGGCCCAAAGCGCGATCTAGACCGCCGGCCACGTGCTGTTATCGCTCGCTTTCTTGACTTCAGCCAGAAGGAGGAAGTTCTACGAGCTGTGCGAGCCCGCAGGAGACCGGCGGATGGCCCGGACCAAATCCTGATTTTCCAGGACTATTCACAACTGGTCAGCCAACAACGACGGGCCTTTACAACAACCTGTGCCCAACTTGTGAATCGCGGGGTGCGCTTCTCGCTGATTTACCCGGCTAAGCTGTGGGTGGACTACCAAGGCTGGACCCAGCTGTTCTTGACACCCGCGGATGCTCAGGCATTCCTGGAACAGCTCCCTACAGCCCCAGACGCTGCTTTGTGAGGCGGGCGGCCGGATCTGCCGGAGTTTCCTGCAAGAGGGCGCGGCCCAGTAGGTGAGAGAGCCTAGCACTGCTGAGGGACCTGCAGAGGAGTCTATAGTGGCCCGAAGGCCCCTCTGAATTTGGACTTTTCTGTTATATTGTCCTCTGCTTTACTGATATGTTTGTAAAGTTAATGGTAGAAGCATCGGGGCACACTTGTGTGTATGCGACGAGGGAGTGTGTGGTGTGTGTCTGTTTATTGCCTGGGATTTCTCCTCGTAGGTAGATTACTTAGCATTGGGCTCACTCCTCCTGGAGGGTTGGTGGGTGGCCCCGAGGAATTTTTGTGTTTTCTCTCCATTTTTCTTTTGGGTTAGGGATTGGATGCATGGGGACGACTGATTGAATGTCCTGGGGAGGATGTGTAAGTGTGATAGCTTAGTTCAAGGGGGAGTTATTGTTGGTGGGGGTCTGGGTTTTGGATTGGATGGGGGAGTGGATGTCAGGGGGGAGTGCTTGAGGGAGTCTTTGTTTTTTTGAATAGAGGTTGGTCCAGCTTGGTTAAAGGGAACTTCATGGGTAGGGGTAGGCCCGAATACCACAAGGGGAAGGTTAGTCTAGGATTAGGCTAAGAGGTGGTGGTAGTGGTTGGTGGAGGGGGTTTCAGGGTGGGGGAGGGTTTGGGGAGGGGGGGAAATGATGTGATATTGTCGCGGTCTACAGCCCTCGTGGAGGTCTGGCTATTTCCTTTGGGAAATACGCAGGAGGCGGCCCTGGCTGGGGGGTTTGCCTCTTTATGTATGTGCTTCCTGTGGATATTTGATCCCACCTAAGACCTCTGATGGAGGAGATATGTTGAAGGTCTTTTCTTGGAATGTTTGTGGACTAGGTAGCCCCACTAAGAGATATAAAATATTGAAAGCGTTGGCTAGGCATCAATGTGATATTGCACTGCTGCAGGAAACACTTCAGACGGCGGAGGAACACGCCAAACTCTGCAGAGATTGGGTGGGCCAGGTCTGGGGGGCCCCCGCACTGGGTAAGAAGGGTGGGGTAGCCATCCTCGTTCACAAGAGAGTGCGTTTCACGTTAAAGCAGCAAATTGTGGACCCACAGGGTAGATTTTTGTTACTACATGGCTTACTGGAAGATCGGGAGATAATCTTGGGTGATCTGTATGCTCCTAATACGCAGGATCCGGAGTTTTTTAATCGGCTTGCGGCTAAAGTTGAACAACTACCCGATGTACCATTGATACTGGGTGGGGATTTTAACGGGGTCTTTGACGTCAAATTGGATACTTCCAGAGGTAGCGGCACTCGTGAGAGGCAGCTCCTTGCTCGGACTCTGCAGAGTCTTCGGACTCGGTTGGGTCTAGTGGACCCGTGGAGATTGCTACATCCCCTTGAAAAAGATTTTACTCATGCGTCGTGGGCGCATGGTACAGTGCGCGCATTGATTATCTTCTGCTATCCGCGAGTCAATTTGCATGCACTGGGGATGCTCAGATAGGCCCTCTGGAAATTTCAGACCATGCCATGATTTGGTTGGAGTTACAATGGGGAGGAGCAACGAACTTCACGCGTATATGGCGATTCCCAATTGAGTTCTATAAAGACACTAATTTTCAGCAATTTTTGTGTTGACGCTGGCAGGAATTTGAGGCGAACCATCAGGTTCATAGAGACGACCCGGAATTGGTCTGGGAGACGGCCAAGGTGGTGTTAAGGGGGGAAATCATTGGTTATGTAGCTCAGAAGCGAAGATTGATGGCAGAGCAAATCATTAGGTTGGAGAAACAGATCACTTGGGCGCGAAAGCTCAATGGGCACACCCCTACACTGTCCAATAAGAAGAGACTTTGGGAGCTTCAGGTTGCCTTGAACGAATTGCTGCATCAGCGCGCCAAGAAATCCATTATGTACTACAAATATAAGTTACACTGTTTTGGTGACAAGCCAGGCACATTGTTAAGTAGGTGCCTGAGGGGTCCTCGTAGTGGGCGGTTTGTTGCAGCCCTTAGAGATGATCAAGGCCGCCTCCAGAATAATAAAGAGGAGATTAGTGCGATGTTTAGGGGTTTTTTCCAAAAATTATACGCCGCAGAGGAGATAAATACTCCTATGATGGAAACATACTTGCGAAACATAGAGCTGCCCCAGGCGACAGAGGAGCAGCGTGCTTTCTTGGGACGGCCCATAAGGCTTCAGGAGGTGCAGCAGGTGGTTTCATCAGCTAGTTGTTACAAGACTCCTGGACCAGACGGCTATGGGGCAGAATTTTACAAAATTCTCTCTGATTGGATGGGCCCTATGTTAGTGGCGACATACCAGAGGCGTACGGAGAGGGGTGCTATGACTTGGGGGGACAATCAGGCATACATAACATTGATTCCTAAACCGGGGAAGGACTCGACGCAAGCGGCCTCTTACCGGCCGATTTCTTTGTTGAATTTTGATATGAAGATCATGGCAAAAATTCTGGCTGAAAGATTAGCGGACATTTTGGGTGACTTAGTGCATGAGTCGCAGGTGGGTTTTGTTAGGGGTCGTTATGCGGTTCGTAATGTGCGTCGGATACTAGCGTCTCTGGAGTGGGTGCATGCGCGACAAGTGCCGTCCCTCTTGGTGAGCTTCGACGCCGAAAAAACGTTTGACAGAGTCAATTGGCAGTATCTTCATTATTTGTTACCGCGGTATGGCCTGGGTTCTTCTTTCTGTGGCATGGTGAAGAGTCTTTATGTGAACCCGATGACTCGGGTGCTTTGTAATGGGACCCTTTCGGATCAGTTTTCTTTGTATAGAGGCACTAGACAGGGCTGCCCTTTATCTCCTTTGTTGTTTGTTTTAACTTTGGACCCTCTTATTCGTCGCATTGAAACCGCTCAGACGATCCGTGGGGTAGCCATAGGCACGCAAGGTTTTAAGATATCGGCCTTCGCGGACGATATGTTGGTGCACCTGCTTGCCCCTCAAGAGTCTTTGTCCCGCTTAATGATTGAGTTTGCGGAGTATGGTCAGTTTTCAGGCCTCTGTATAAATACCGATAAATCGGTAGCCTTAGACATGGGGGGCCAGGTACGGGGAGGGTGGAGCGGGCACTTCCCTTTGAGATGGGCGGAACAACAATTTGTGTATTTGGGAATTGTCTTGACCACCCACACTAGGGAATTATATCGCGTGAATTTTGAGAGGATCCTATCCGGCTTGCGCACTCAACTGCGGGCCTGGAATCCTCTGCCGCTGTCGCTTTTGGGGAGGGTGGCGGCAGTAAAAATGGTAGTCCTACCCCGAATCCTATATTGGTTGCAAACTCTGCCTGTTTGGTTGTTGCGTCGCGACGTGCGTCGTTTGGAAAGCGAAATTCAGAGGTTTTTGTGGAAAGGGACCAGAGCTCGTATACCAATGGGTCGTATGATTGGTTCGTGGAGTAGCGGAGGTATTGGACTGCCTGACATCTGGTTGTATGCTTTGGCTTGTCAGGCGCGTCATGTGGGTGACTGCTTGGGGGGGACGGATACTTATACGCCTCGGGCTTTGGAGATGACGGTAGTCGCCTCCCTTTACGTGCTGGGGATTCTACTCCTGGAGAGTGCTCAATTGCCCAGTGGCCTTCAACAGCATGTCCTGCTGTGTGCGGCCCGTCGCACTTGGCGACAGTTGAATGGCTATTGGAAACAAGATTGGAAGGCCTCGAGCTGGTTGCCCTTACGAGGTAATGTACATTTTCCTCCCGGTTCCGATTCTCGGGTCTTTCAGTCTTGGGGTATGCAGGGTTTGCGCACCGTGGGCCATGTGGTGGACCTGGCGGGTAAGTGTAAACCCTTTTTGGACCTGTGTGTGGAATATGAGCTCCCCTCCTGCCACTATTTTGCCTACCTGCAGGTTGCCCATTATGTGGCCTCCTTGCCTCGGGCAGAGCTTGCGGCAGATGTTCAGCGCAAATCCTTGCCTTCTTTGACATCGGGGGTGAAGCCCCAACATCGATAGCGAGGTTGAAGACCCGGCTTGCGTGTTTTGGTGTTGTGCCGGATTACGATCGGGTCGAGCGGGCCTGGGCACGAGAACTGGGACGGGAGGTTCCTTGTGGATCCATTTTAGGGGCCTTGAAGCGTTTAGTTACCCTGGTGGAAGGGGCCCGGTGGCGGGAGGTACAATATAAGGCCTTAACTCGTGTTCATTTTTCACCTCGGCGGGCCTTGCGTAGCCATATCACTCAAGATGGGTCTTGCCCGCGCTGTTCGGAGCCACTAGCTGACTTAACCCATATGTGGTGGACATGTCGGTGTATCCAGACCTATTGGGCCCGTATCCATCGTTGCCTAGAGGGGTTGTTGGAACAGCAGTTCCCCTGGACGGGCCCGCTGGTCATATTGGACCAGTTGAACTCGGCCCTACTGAAAGGGACAGGAGAACGGCTGTTGGTGCATAAGGCCTGCTTGGTGGGGAAGGGCCCGATACTTCACCCCTGGCGGGATGGCTCCCCGCCTACTTTCCTGGAGTGGCGCAATAGCTTTTATCAACTGATGCTGACAGAACGCTGGAGGGCTAAGGACCAGGTGAAGAGATGGTCCACTTTTATGTTGATATGGGAACCTTACATTCAGAGCCTTGGGCCCTATTGTAGGAATGAAGTGCTTAATGTGGGCTCCTGATGGTACTGGCAGCATAGTGATTGCCTTGTGCGAGTGCATTGTGAGGGCGGTTTCTGAGGTGTATGGGGGCTGGTGCCGCGGGGGGCTGTAGACTGCGACGGGAGGGGGGAAGGGGGGTTTCTGTTTGTCAAAAAAATATATAAAATGTGTTGTTTTTGGAATTGTTTTCTTATGCCATGTATATGCAACCTTAGCTCCCCGGGGCAGGGATAAGAGTGCATCCTGCTCAGGGGTTCGTTGTTTGCTTTGCTGATGGCTGTTATTTTTATTTGGTTGCTTACAAATAAAATTTATAAAAAAAAAAATAAATATATGACACCTCTGACCTCTAGTGGTAGCACCATGAGACAACCCTTTTGGGGTCAGTTTTGCTACTTTGATCCTGGGCTGCCAATAGGACAGAAGCACCCAGGGATTGCACTTAATGCCTGTCAGTTTCATTAACACACTTTAACCGTTAGTAAACATGCACCGAATGTGGTTGAAGACTAATTTTGATGCCTAATTCAGGAGCCTAAAATTAGGGACTCATCTTTTTTTGAATATAAGGCCCTATATGTAAGCATCCTTTTATTATATTTTGAATATGTCAAAAAGCAGAAAAGGTCTATACAAACAAGAGGACATCTCTAATGAACATAAAAAAATTAACACAAGCTAAGCGTATAGGGCCCGATTTTCGAAAGCCATTTACACGGCTTACAGCCCGGTGAACCATGTAAACGCTTTAAATGGGGATATTCAACAGCTCATACACGGTTAGTGTCATTGACTATCCCCTTCTAAGTCCCCTATGTGCCCCAATGCTATCTGGTTAGCATTGGGGTGTGTTGGGGGCATTCCGGGGTGGAACAGAAGCGAAGACTGTCGCTAACCAGGCAGCAGCGATTATTGCATGCTGCCCGGTTAGCGACCTGTGCCTAAAAGATAGGCATGGAAAACCTATTTTTAAGGCGCAGGAGCTAACTGAGCAGCATCCAATATCTCTGCTGACCAGTTAGCCTCTGCGGCTTCCTGTGTCTGTGGCGATCACTGGATATTCAGTGCTGTCACTGCGGCATTGAATATCCGGGTTAGAGGTCAGAAGGGAGGGCTATGCACTGATGAGGCGCATAGCCCTTCAAAAATGCGGCTGACTCAATATCGGACCCATAGTATATATTGCACATATTGTAGAATTCACATGAACATGAAGAAACCAACAGGAAAAGAAAAGAAGATACAGAATCAATATCTTATTTTTTGAAAGAAGATGCACAATCAATTCATCTTTTCAAGAGAGAGCACTAGGGAACATGGTTCAATATAAATCACAAGTTGTTTGTATTTAGGAGATGGGCTGTAGTGAGTATTAATACGTTGACCCTTATACAAGTAGTCTTGAGTTAGATCTTGAAACATGCCCAAATTTTCCTGAAAGAGAATTTAAAAAGATGTCACAAAGGCTGGTATAATGGCACAAGAAAATGTTGAAAAGAATCATATAGGCCTGCTCTGGTCATCTCCATTTTAGGGGCTTGAAGTTCAGTGAAATTTCATCTGAAATGAGGTGCATACATTTTGCATTGAAAAATCTGTATGACTTAGGGGACCTTTAACTAAAGAGTGATATCAATTTGTGCTGCTGCATGTTAGCTGCAAAAATAAGTGTGCAGTAATTTACAAAGCCTATATGTGAATTGTTGGGATGTGCCCGGCATCTTCTTATACAGTTAATGTAGAGGGAACACACTTAGCACATGCTAAGTATATCTGTGTTATCTGCATTGCAGTTAAAATGACGCCTATTAAGTAATCTGCATTATCTGCCGCATTAACAGTTAACCTGTGGTACATTACCAGGCATTAAATGCAAGGTGCAGCCAATGCCCATTCTGCACCCATTCCCCCACCCCATTCCATGTTTACCAAAGGACAGATGGGTAGTATGCCCACGCTAAATCTAGAGGGCTTGTGTGTCCATCCCCTACCGTTAGGACATTGCTAACACACAGTACTAGGCTAACTGGCATGTGAATGCACGTAATGTCAACCCTTGAGGTGGTGTTAAATGTACCTACACTAACTGCACTAGCATGCACCCAAAATACCTGCGCTAACTGCGATGCATCATCAGTGCCCACATTCCCCCCCAATTCACTCATTCCCTACCCTATCACATGCTCACTAGGGATTCTTATCATGTGACCCTGTGCTGTTAGCATGGGGTCCCATGGCAAACTCCATTCTAACGGTTAACGCACGTTAGTAAACATGTCCCTTAATGCATAAATTAGTGCATGCTAAGTGGCACAGCCCCACATTAACTGTTAGTGCAGCCATGTGTAAACAGTTAACATGCACTAATTCCCAAAATTAACTGCTTAATGCACTTTAGTAAAAGAGCTACATACTTTCCTAATTTTAGGCCTGCTATTCTCTCTCCTAACTGTAGGCGCTTGAGTTAAGTTTCTAGCTTGCATATCAATGCTAAGCACTTAACTTTCCCTCGTTGCTCTGGCGCTGCTTACTTTTCAGGATCGTAAATTTAGCCACTAAATCTCACTCAGTTTTCAAAGGGGAAAAATTGGGTTCCTAATTTTGGACCCTAAACCTTTGAAAATTATTATTATTAGAGAAATACCAAATCTCACTCATTAGAAGTGTGTCACAGTTATTTGAAGGCTCTCTCACTCTCATACTCTTTGGCCCCCTTTTCTAAAGTATTAGAGCCTCGGTGCCTGTGCCTGATCCTGATCACTGCTTTCATGAAAAACAAGCCTAAGAGAAGTAAAACCAAATGGCCCAGCTCGTACAAGGAAATCTGAGCTCACTATCTTGCGAACTCTCTCTGCCTGCACTATTCCCTTTTCCTGTACCTACAAGTGCAGGTGCTATGAAAGCTGTGCACATACTTCTAGCGGGGTTTGCACATACCATGACAGTCATGAACCTCACTTCTAAGCCATGGTATGTGGAGTATGATCTCTGTCTCTCAAATTTACTGCTAATGCTCGGTGTAGTACTTGTATCATGCTAAAGAGAGCCTACCTCTGGAGTTCATAAGATGTTACGTGTATGGGTAATTTATCAAGGTGTGCTTGGAAATTCCTCTTAATTAGGTTTGTGGCACCCAACACGATGGGAAATTACTCAGTATCTTTCTGCCACATTTTCTTGGTCTCCGACTGCATTTCTTGGTACTTGAATATTTTCTTCTTCTCAAGGCGAGCACAGAATAGTCGCTAGAAGTTGACATGTCTATAATTGGTGCCGTTCTGGTGTTTTTCTCCTTTACCGCTATATCCAGATTCCTTGCATCCGGCTTTTTATTGGTTGGAATGGGAGTGTCCCAAATGATCATAACCTCTTAGGGTTATGATCCCAGTGCTGTACAAGGACACTAATGTTGTAGTGTTCACAGAGTTTCCAATGGATATGACTTGCTACTTTATTGTGGCTTTCGGTATAAAACTCTTCTGCCATCAGAGCTTCACAGCCAGCTATGAGGCGAGTCACTGTTTCTAGCTCTTTTAGCCACTGAGTAGAGAGCAATTTTCAGCCCAGAGAATATATCCATATTATCCCCACTATGTCTGTATCCTTTCAAAGACTCCAACAAAAAGCAAATATCATTTTATGCTACTTTTTTCATTTGCAAAACAATTCTACATTTGAAACCTTTTAAATATATACCGTGGATGCACTATCTGAAAAAAGTCTCACTCTTTGGACTTCAGTTTCACTCTCTGAGATGGTAAATCTTTGGTATGAGCCACCCTTAGCATCTCTCTTATTATGTTTATATTTATAAGCTGTAAAACTCAAAAAATGACTAGGCTTTGATATCACTTTAGGAATTATTTCTAGCTGGTCTAGAATTTTTGAGCTGAATTTTGTTCTTTCTATTTTTTGATAACCATTTGAAGAAATTTTAATCTTGGAAGGCCATTTCTGATTACAGCATGTGAGAGTTGCGAAGTCCTGTAGGATTGGCCAGTTTTCTTGGCTCTGTTTCTATATGTTTACTATCACATCAGGATAGTAAACAAATTTCCCCCATTCCCATTTTATTAACCTGATTATGTCCTTTTAACATGTTGGGAGCCTTTGAAGCAAAGGTTATAGCCATTTATCACTGTTCGCTTCATGGCTATTTCAACTCAGGAGTTGCAACTCTACATAAATCATAGAGACATTTTGTGCCTGTTGACACTATTCACCCTTTGACTACTGCATTCTGAATATATATGAAGCAATATAGAATTTTCATTCAGCTCTTGCTTATAAAATTAAACATAGCTTATGTAAAATCATGGCCAACTACAATACTTACACCTGGCACATAACAGTTAAAAATCATTGCACTGAATGTCTTTAATCCAAATGGAATTCTGCATCTTACAGCTCTTTTCATTTCTTATTTAAATGTTTTTTTTTCTTGATTGGCGCAAAGTACTCAGGGAGATTTACACCAACCTTTTTGTTGCTGCAGTTTTCATAGAAAATAATAAGCAGAGGCGCCTGTTTACTAAAGTGTGGTAAACAGATACCATGTGAATTAGCAAGTGCTAACTGTTGACGCACAGCTGCAGTGACGGCTCCCATATGGCCATGACACTTAGTGTGAGCTAATGCACACCGTAAGTGCTCACCATAGGAGACGGCAGGAGATGGGCAGAAAACGGGCAGGTTATGGGTGTGGATAGGGCCTTGCAGTTAGTATAGGATAAGCTACCATGGACTAACATTTACTGCTGCAGACAGTGCAGATGCACATACTGCCTTCTGCAGAGATGGACACTCCTAATTTGGCAGCTTGACCCCTCGTGGTACTTCCACAAGATTGCTGTTAGTGATCAGCTGCCATTTTGAATCTAGGCTGTCAACACAAGAGGTGTGACTGGGGATCGCTTCTGCCCCAACTAGACACCAGGGAACATGGAAAGAACTGGGGGATGCGCTGTGGATTGGCAGTGTTGTGGGTTTCTTTAACATCTTTTTTAGTGATATAGCAGAAGGGCTGTCGGGTAAGGTTTGCCTCTTTGCGGATGATACCAAAATCTGCAATAGAGTAGACAACCAGGAAGGTGTAGATAACATGAGGAGGGATCTAGCTAAGCTTGAAGAATGGTCTAGAATTTGGCAGCTGAAATTTTATGTTAAAAAATGCATTGTCATGCATTTGGGCTGCAGCAATCCAAGGGATTGATACAGTATAGGGGATGAAGTACATCTGTCCATGAAAGAAGAGCGGGACCTGGGCGTGATTGTGTCTGATGATGATAAAGTAGCTACACAGGTAGAAAAGGCGATGGTGAAAGCTAGAAGGATGCTTGGGTGCAAAGGGAGAAGAATGGCCAGCAGAAGAAAGGAGGTGATAGTGCTTCTTTATAAGTCTTTGATGTGACCTCATTTGGAGTATTATGTGCAATTCTGGAGACCGCACCTTCAAAAGGATATAAACAGGCTGGAGTCGGTGCAGAGGGTGACTACCTAAATGGTTAGTGGTCTTTATTATAAAGCATATGAGGACAGCTTAATATGTATATTTTAATATTTATTTATTTATTTATTAGTTTTTATATACTGCTTTGTCTTGGTAATCAGAGCGGTTTACAGATGACATTTTAACTACAGCACAAGGCAGTTTACAAGGATCAATTATAGTAAAATTTACAAGGAACAAGTATGAACAATTGTACAATTAACAAACAATGACTTTCAACAGATTACACAGGTACACTACCAAAAAACTGCCTCCAGTTTTGCAACTGATTCCTATAGATTTTGGGGTGCTGAATCCAGGAAAAATAGCCAAAATGTTCCATCACGTCACGTTTTCTTGCAAAATTAGTTTGCTCAGTCGTAATCCAGCTTTATTCCGAAGTGGTTCACTACAGTTGTAGTTTGCAGTGCTGTGTATTTGTGATGGCTCACAGAGCCAGAGGTTGCGTCAACTCTCCGGACAGTTTTTGTTTTATTTGTGGGGAATATACCGTGAAAAAGCGGCAGAGGAACATTTCTGCATTTACTAAAAAAGTATATTTCGCCTATTTCGGTTTGAAGTTAGGCGATCAAGACAAACCGTGGGCTCCTCACAAAGTGTGCAAGACATGTGAGGAAGATCTACGCTTATGGATGAAAGGTAAAAAACAAGCATTTCGTTTCGGAATACCTATGATGTGGCGTGAACAAAGAGACCACAGCAGTGACTGCTATTTTTGCTCTTGCATTGTGAAAGGATACAACTTAAAAAATAAGAACGTAATAAGTTACCCCAACCTTCCCTCAGCAATTAGGCCTATGCCTCATAGCAACGAAGTACCTGTGCCTGAACCACCAAAATCTTTGGATCATATTTGTGTGGACGGTTCTGATCATGATGAGACTCATCAGATGGCTTTTCCCGATGAGTCCAGTACTTCCGAGTTTGAAACTGAACCAGATCCGAAACCTGAACTTTTCTCTCAAGCTGAATTGAATGATTTAATCTGGGATTTAGGACTCCCAAAAGATGCTGCCCAACTGCTAGGTTCTCGGCTTAAACAGAAAAATCTATTGTCACCAGGAACAACTTTTTATTGGTACCGCAACCACGAGACACAATTTTTGAAGTATTTCAGCAAAGAGGAAGATTTGGTATTTTGCAACGATATATACGGAGTGATGGAAAAGTTTAAACTCAAGTATGATCCTGCTGAATGGCGGCTGTTCATTGATTCGTCAAAAGACAGCATAAAAGGTGTTCTTCTTCATAATGGCAACACATTCGCTTCAGTTCCTATTGCTCACTCTGTTATTCTCCAAGAAAAATACGAGAATTTGGCCCTGATTCTTCAGAAGATTCGTTATGATGAGCATAAGTGGATGATTTGTGGAGACTTTAAAATTCTATCCATGCTATTAGGGCAGCAATCCGGTTTCACCAAATATCCCTGCTTCCTTTGCTTGTGGGATAGCCGGGCCCGCGACCTACACTGGGGGAAAAAAGACTGGCCAATTCGGGAGTATTTGAGACCCGGTGAGAATAATGTTCTTCATGAGAGCTTGGTACCTCGTGATAAAATTCTATTACCACCTCTCCACATTAAGTTGGGTCTCATTAAGCAATTCATCAAGTCCCTTCCAAAAGATGGTGAGTGCTTTCGGTACCTTTGCTCAAAGTTCCCCCGACTTTCTGAAGCAAAGCTAAAGGAAGGAGTGTTTGTTGGCCCTGATATAAGGAAACTCATTTCAGATGGAGGATTCGCTGAAACGATGTCTGAGAAGGAAAAAGAAGCCTGGGATTCCTTCAAGGATGTTGTTCTCAAATTCTTGGGGAACAGGCGGGATGAGAACTATAAGGATATTGTTGCCAGGATGCTCAATGCCTTCAAAGAACAAGGCTGTAACATGAGCCTGAAAGTCCATTTCTTGCACTCCCATGTGAACTACTTTCCCGAAAACTTGGGGGCGTACAGTGAAGAACAAGGTGAAAGGTTTCACCAGGACATCAAGGACGCAGAGAGAAGGTACCAAGGAAGATGGAACACCACTATGATGGCTGATTTCTGCTGGTTGCTGCTGCGGGAAACCCCAGATGAAAAATACGCCAAGCAGCGCACCAAGAGAAGCATTCGGGGGAAGAAGAAACGGGCCCACCAGGAGATTGATTGACCCAAGAATGACTTTAAAATCTAAACTGTGTTGACAAATATCGTGTTTTTACTAAACTTTGAAATAAAAATTTGCTAGTTATTACCACAGTGTCGAATCTCATTTATTAGAATTTTATTTTCACACCATCGGGTGTTTGTCTTCATGTATTGCAATGGTGCGGTTTGCGTTTTGTATTCTTACATACATACCTGTACAACATTTTTTGCACATTTCTTTGCTTTGCTTTGTGTCTAACCTCGCTCTTATATGCTCAATGTTTGTGCACATGTATGTGGCTGTTTTAAGTGCAGACAATTTTGCTACCATCACAGTGTGTTTTGTTGACATTACTCTATTCTTATGTGCTGCCTTGTTACAATTTTCTTTATTCTTATTTGAATAACTACTAAACAATTAGTATAAAGAATTCATCCAAGAAACTTTTATCTCGATCGCACTCAATCTGAAACGTTCACCTCAAACTGCTAACCCAATGTAGCAAAAACTCTGTACGTGATGGAGCAAATTGGTTACCAGATTTGGATTCAGCGCACCAAAAAACGACCCGCTCAGAAGCTCCTGCCCAATGAGGACAGTGGGAGCACCGCAGAAGCAGCAGCAGGGGCCTTAAAAGCAGCGTCCCAACAGGGCGCGCCCGCGCCTTGCGGGCCCGCGCCTGAGGGCCTCGCCAGAGGGCCCTTTGGCGTGGCCCTTAGGTGAGGCACAAAGGCGAGAATGCAGCAGACTCTGCAAGAAATCACAGATAACCCACATCAACAAGGAAAACACCGACCAGAAACCCAGAAGCCCCAACAGCAAGACAAGTCAACTCAACGGCAACAAAAGGTTACACAAGATGGCTGGAACCCTTTACCTACCGTTGCTACTCCTCGCAACACAGCTCATACCACATTACACACGAACCCACCATGCAACCCTACAACACAAATTGGATCCTACCCCAATACATCCTAACCTATATACCACACCAGGAGATCAAGCAGGCACAAAACACACACAAAACCTCAAAACGCAGCAAAATGGACACAAACAAAAGAAATACTTCCACTCACGCTCTCACCCCCACAAACCAAACCACATGCATCACCATAGACCTCATCAATGCAAGATCGATACGAAATAAAATAAACACTATCTCGGACCACCTGAATGACAAGCAACCGGACATACTATGCATCACGGAGACCTGGCTCTCACCAACCGACAATGTCCTTCTCAACCAGCTAGTCCCCGACTCACACACAGCATTCAACTGCCCTCGCACCCATAGAAGAGGAGGTGGAGCCCTGATCATTGCAAAGACCAGCTTAAAGCTGAAAACCAAACTCTCGAGGAGCACAACACACTGCAATACAATCATCATAGAAAATGCAGACCTAGCAATATGCCTCTCCTACAGAGCTCCAAACTCCCCATCGGAAGAAACCTCAGAAATCCTAGAAGCAATATGTTCAGTCAACAACCTTCACAAACAACTCTTAGTACTTGGAGACTTCAACCTAAAATCCACCAGCAGGGATGAAGCAGAAGCCTTCCTGAACGCCATGGACTCCCTCCAGTTTACACAAATGATCAACGCACCAACTCATAGGCTCGAACACTCACCAGACCTCATCTTCACCCCGAATAGCCTAAACACCAGGAACCTCATAACAGGACCCCACATCACACCAGTACCCTGGTCAGACCATTACCTAATACGGATTCAACTACAAGCAAAATCCTCAAGAAATCCCAACGAGAACCCACCACATATCAGAAGATTCAAATCCTTCAACAAAGAGCAATTCACAAAAGACACACGAAATCTCCTCACCACTAAAACGACAGACATAGAAGAGCAAATCCTTGAATGGAATGACATCATATCAACGGCCGCCAAACCCCTCCAACGCAAAACACAGACCAGTGCCACAAGACACAGCTCCATACCATGGTACTCCAACTCAATACGCATAGCAAAAAGAGAACTGAGACAACTGGAAAGTCGTTGGAGACGCAATAAATCAACCCCCCTTCAAAAGCAATACCAGGCAAAACAAAACGACTACAACAACCTCATTAACAACCAAAAGAAACAATACCACACAAACCTCATCCTACAATCCACCAACAAACCCTGCGAACTCTACGAGGTAATAAAGAAACTCACCAAGGAACCCCTCAACAGAAATGAACAACAGATAGATCCTCAGACCTATGCAGACTATCTTACCACCAAATTCACTGCACCACCCAAAAGCAGCAACAAGACAACTACAGAAGGGACCCCCTCAAGAAATCAAAGCTGGGGTACATTCAACACCCGTCAAAGGAACAGCTATCAAAGATAATCACTGACCTCAACACCAGCACCGCCCCCACCGACCCATGCCCAGTATCATGGATTAAGGCATCAAAGGCAGAACTGACACAAACAATACAGAAGATCATACAAAACTCTCTCACAGAAGGGATAATGCCAAACTCACTAAAACTAGCCACAGTACGTCCGATCCCAAAGAAGACCATCCTACCAAAAACGGACCCCGCAGCCTACAGGCCCATCTCAAGCATCCCTTTCCTGGCAAAGATCATAGAGAAAGTAGTCCAACATCAACTACAACAACATCTAGACATACACCACCCCCTTGACCCACACCAACATGGTTTCAGACCTAACCACGGAGTTGAAACTCTACTGACACAACTATTCGACAGTCTGCTAAGAACGATCGACAACCCCAAAATGGGCGTACTCATGATATTCCTGGACATCTCCGCAGCATTCGACACCGTATGCCACTCAACCCTACTAACAAGACTCGAAGAAGCAGGCCTACACAACACCACCCTGAAATGGTTTACATCTTACCTAAAGGATAGACAGCTCCAGGTCAGATGTGGATCGACGACCTCTCAACCCATCAGCGTCACACAGGGTGTTCCACAAGGTTCAGCACTCTCAGCCCTGCTCTTCAACCTCTACATACAACCCATCTGCTCAATCATCAAGAGCTTCAACATACAATACACCATATATGCGGACGATATAATGATATTCACACCAATCAATCTAAACAAACCTGACCACACCAACATAGCCAACTGCTTTGAAGGGATGACAACCTGGCTGCAAGAAAACAATCTAGCAATAAACTATAATAAAACCGAAGCACTGATCATAACAAGAGACCAAACATTCACACCCACGCCCTTCATCAATCTAAACAAGGCCACCATCCCAATAAAACAAGAAATAAAATACCTGGGAATAACCCTTGACAGAGAGCTCAACCTTCATTCCCACATCGCGAAAACCACCAGGAGTGCCTACATCAAGATGAGGACAATCAGACGACTTAAACCCATCCTTGCTCCCGAGCATTTTCGAACAGTCTGCCAGGCCATCATCACCCCCACCCTGGACTACGGCAACCACATCTACCTAGGACTCCCAAAGAAATCCACACAACCACTTCAATTAGCCCAAAACACCGCTGCAAGACTCATAACGGACAGTACAAGCCACGAACATATCACACCCATTCTATACCACCTCCATTGGCTACCAATCAGCTCTCGAATCCGCTACAAAGTTCTCTTAACCACATTCAAAATAATAAACAAACTATCTGCAGACAGCCTACAACAGCTCATAACAGCTGACGACAGCAAAAGACCAAGAAGAAAGGGAACATCAAACAATATCAGAACTCCAAAAGACTACACCAGGACAAACCAAGCCACATCAAAAAGAGCCTTCACCCTGGCAGCCCCCGCCATATGGAACTCTCTCCCAGACCACCTCAGAGCAACAAACAACATCAAAGACTTCAGAAAACAGCTCAAAACTGAACTATTCAAAAACCATTTCAAGGACTTCATGGAATGACTTTTTCAGATTAGCAAAGCCACCATTGTAAATATGAATCTGTAAATATGTATCATAAGCACACAATGTATATAGCCTCACATCAAATCAACCACACTCCATCACACAGTACACTGCGACAAATCAACCACTGCATGCTACTGACAACCCCCCTTCTTTGATTGTTTGCTGTGCCAACCGCTTTGATTTCATGAGAAAGCGGTATACCAAGTCCGTTTAAATAAAAAAAATCAATCGAAACATTAGAAGCAGTTTTAAAAAAATTTTTTTTAGTGTACCTGTGTTATTTAACAATAACAAAGAGGTAGAGAACTATTTACAGGAGGTATTAACATTAGTGGTCTGGGTGATATTCTGGAGTGAAGTGAGTCAAGTGCCTGGAGACAGGAAATGATTGATGGGTGTGGTAAAGTGTTAAGGAAAGTGGGAGGTTTATGGTGGCTGAACACATTGATAGTAGTCTGTGAAGATGAATGTTTTGAGAAGTTTTCTGAATTAAGTCTTTGATGTCTCATAGAGTAATAGGAAGACTATTCCATAGGATGGGGGCATAGAGTGAAAATGCCCTAATAGTTGTAGATTGGTTTAGTTTTCTGACACTAATAGGAGTGGATAGCATGTTTTTCAGGTTGTCTCTTTTTGTTCTTGTGTGTTGTTGAATGTTTATCAATGTATAAATTACAAATAAATGTGTTGAGGTATGTTGGTGCTATGCTATTTATTGTTTTGAAAATGATTATGAAAACTTTGAACTTAATTCTTTGAAGTATCGGGAGCCAGTGGAGCTGAAAAGGATGGGTGTTATGTGATCAGATTTATCAGCTTTCATAATTGTGCGTGCAACTGTGTTTTGAGCCAGTTGTAGGGGTTTTAGGATTTTCTTTGGGAAACCATGGAGAATACTGTTACTGTAGTCGAAGTGGGGGCTTATTAGCACCTGGGCTACAGAACAGAAGTCCGTGGGGGAGAGCAGTGGTCTCAGATGCTGACTCATTCTGATTTTATTGTAAATTGCGCGAGTAGACATGTGAATGTATTTTGTGAAATCTAGGTTTTGATCAAGGTATATCCCAAGGTATTTTATTTCGGTTTTTATTTCAAGTGAGGCATTGTTTATATGAAGTGAACTAGGGGAGGGAGGGTTGAATGTTTTATTCCTAGTAATAATGAATGCTTCTGTTTTCTTCAAGTTAACTGAGAAGTTAACTGATTTGAGCCATTCAGAGAAGTCATTGAAACAGCTGGTAATCTTTGTGTAGTTAGGATCTTTGGTGTCAAAGGTTGTGAATAGCATTATATCATCTGCATGAATTCTGTAGTCTACATTGTGTGATTGGATGATATTGCAGATAGGTTGCAGATGTATATTAAACAAAAGTGCAGATAATGCAGATCCCTGTGGGACACCCTGAGGTAAAGTGAAGGAATTAGATAGGTTGTTTTCAAAGCACACTTCTTGAGTGCGGTTGGACAGGTAGTATTGAAACCATTGTAGAGTAGTACCACCTATGCCCAGATGTTATAGGCAGTTGATTAGGATGTTGTGGTTTACAGAGTCAAATGCGGATGATATATATGTATACTTTAGAAGAAAGGTGGGATAAAGGTGATATGATTAAGATGCTTAAATACCTCCATGGCATAAATGCACAGGAGAGTCTCTCTTGATTGAAAGCAAGCTGTGTGCTATGAGGGGACATAGGATAAGGGTAAAGGGGGATAGACTCGGGAGTAATATGCGGAAATATTTCTTTACGGATAGAGTGTAGATGCGTGGAATAGTCTCCCAATGGAGGTGGTAGAGATGAGGAAAGTAGGGGGTCATTCTGTCTGGTGAATAGTGGGGATGGACGCCCCATTGGGATGTCCATCCCCACTATTTGTCCCCCTACCGGCCTCGTCAATATCCTCCCCATACGTACAGTGGGTTTGTACGGGGAGACCTAGAAGGGGGCGTTCTGGAGGCAGAGTATGGGCAGGCCATTACCCTGGACATACAGGGCCGATTCAGAGGTCGGTCCTGTATGTCCGGCGCTTCGAATCTAGATGGGGGACTTATTCCTCGAAGGTGGAATAAGTCCCTCTGGCCAGAGGGGACCGTGGCGCAGGACCCAGGGACACAGGTGAGGGGGATGCAGGGGTTTCCCACAGCCCAACACTGGCCATTGAAGGCCAGATCGGGGGTTGGGCTGCAGGGAGCAAAGATTGTTTTCTGCGGCAGGGGATCTCGGCTCCATTCAGGAGCCGCTGTACCATGGTGATGGGATGCCATGGTACTGCAGCTCCATTTAGCTGCCTGGCTGAATTAGCTGGGTATGTGGGCTGGATGTGCAGGCCATAGACCCGATTTTGATCCCGCTGGCACGTCTAGCCCCCATACGATCAGAATTGGATCTACCTCTGTACGGCAATTCTGATCAGCCTTACAAGGGGGAGATGGCCAGCACAGAATGACCCTCTTTCTGAATTCAAAAAAGCATGGGACAAACACAGAGGATCTCTAAAGGAAAAAAGGGGACTGTTGTAGTGGTTGATATGGACGGGCAGACTAGATAGGCCATGTGGTCTTTTTCTGCCCTGTTTCTATGTTTCTTTTATAGATGTCTGGATGTGTTGGGTAATAGGGGGTGGGAGTTTCTTCTATAGATGCCTGGTGGTGTCAGGTCATCAGGAATGGGACGTTTTTTCTATAGATGTCCAGGGGTCTTGAGGAGGATTAGAGATGGGGG
This sequence comes from Ichthyophis bannanicus, assembly GCA_033557465.1. Taxonomy (NCBI): domain Eukaryota; kingdom Metazoa; phylum Chordata; class Amphibia; order Gymnophiona; family Ichthyophiidae; genus Ichthyophis; species Ichthyophis bannanicus. The sequence continues at coordinate 120,363,426 of CM066050.1, read as the reverse complement.
GGGGGGGAGTTAAGAACATAAGAACATAAGAACATAAGAAATGCCATACTGGGTCAGACCGAGGTCCATCAAGCCCAGTATCCTGTTTCCAACAGTGGCCAATCTAGGTCATACGTACCTAGCAGTTTCCCCAAAAGACACAGGTTCTGCAGTGCTTGTACTAGGCCAAGCATTGATATCCTGGGTCCCTTTTTAATAGTGGTTTATGGACCTTTCCTCCAGGAACTTGTCCAAACCTTTTTTAAAACCCAGCTATACTAACAGCCCTTACTACATCCTCCGGTAACAGATTCCAGAGTTTGATTACACGTTGAGAGAAGAAATATTTTCTCCTATTTGTCTTAAATAGTTTACCCTGTAGCTTCATTACATGCCCCCTAGTCCTTCTATATTCTGATAGCGTAAACAATTTATCCACGTTTATCCGTTCCACTCCATTCATTAATTTATACACCTCTATCATATCTCCCCTCAGCCGCCTCTTTTCTAGGTTAAAGAGCCCTAACCTTTTTAGCCTCTCTTCATAGGAGTAGCCTTCCATCCCCTTCACCAATTTGGTGGCTCTTCTCTGTACTTTTTCTAATAACTCTATGTCCTTTTTAAGATACGGTGACCAGAATTGCACACAATATTCAAGGTGCGGTCGTACCATGGAGCGATACAGAGGCATTATAATATCCTTTGTTTTATTCTCCATCCCTTTCCTTATGATACCTAGCATTCTATTTGCTTTCTTGGCCGCCGCTGCACACTGGGCGGAGGGTTTTAACATGTTATCCACGATGACTCCTAAATCTTTTTCCTGGGTGGTGGTTTCTAATGTGGAGCCTTGCATCTTGTAACTATAGTGTGGGTTGTTCTTTCCTAGGTGCATAACTTTGCACTTGTCCACATTAAATTTCATCTGCCATTTGGATGCCCAGTCTTCCAATTTATCCAGATCCTCCTGCAGTTTTCCACAATCCTCTTGGGTTTTAACAACTTTAAACAGTTTTGTGTCATCTGCAAATTTGATTACCTCACTAGTTATTCCCTTTTCCAGGTCATTTATGAATATGTCAAAAAGTAGCGGACCCAGTACAGATCCCTGGGGTACTCCACTATTCACCTTTTTCCATTGGGAATATTGGCCATTTAGCCCTACCCTCTGCTTTCTATCTTTTAACCAGTTCTCGATCCACAATAGTACACTGCCTCCTATCCCATGACTTTTTAGCTTCGCCAAAAGTCTCTGATGGGGGACCTTGTCAAAAGCTTTCTGAAAGTCCAGATACACTATATCAACCGACTCACCTTTGTCTACCTGTTTATGCACACCTTCAAAAAAACAGATCAGATTAGTAAGACAAGATCTTCCTTGTCTAAAGCCATGTTGGCTGTCTCCCATTAGGCCATGACTATCTACATGCTGTGTAATTTTGTTCTTTATGATGGCTTCTACCATTTTCCCTGGTACTGACGTCAGGCTCACCGGTCTGTAATTTCCCGGGTCACCCCTGGAACCCTTTTTAAAAATTGGTGTTACGTTGGCGACCCTCCAATCTTCAGGTATTACAGATGATTTTAATGAAAGTTCACAGATTACCAATAACAGGTCTGCAATCTCATATTTCAGTTCTTTCAACACTCTGGGATGTATACCATCCGGTCCAGGTGATTTGCTACTATTCAGTTTATCAAATAGTTGTAATATATCTTCCCGGTGTAGCGATATTTCTCTCAATTCCTCTGCAGTATCACCTTCAAATACCACTTCAGTCTTGGGTAACATCCCTACATCTTCCTCAGTAAAGACCGAAGCAAAGAATTCATTCAGTCTCTCTGCTATAGCCTTGTCTCCTCTTACTGCCCCTTTTACCCCTCTATCATCTAATGGTCCAATTGACTCTCTCACAGGCCTTTTGCTACGAATGTACTTGAAAAAGTCTTTATTTCGTGTTTTTGCTTCCGTAGCAAGTTTCTTCTCAAATTCCCGCTTTGCCTGCCTTATCAATGCTTTGCATTTAACTTGCCAGTGCTTGTGCTGTTTCCAGTTTTCATCATTTGGCTCTTTTTTCCATTTTCTGAAGGTTGCTCTTTTGGCAGCAACAGCCTCTCTGACCTCACCTTTAAACCATGCTGGCAGTTTTTTGGACTTTCTTCCACTTTTCTTAATGCGTGGAATACAGCTGGTCTGGGCTTCGAGGATAGTATTTTTAAATAACACCCAAGCTTGCTGTAAGTCTTTAACCTTTGGAACCGCTCCTTTTAGTTTTTTCCGAACTATATTCCTCATTCTATCATAGTCACCCTTTTGAAAGTTAAAAGGTAGTACTGTGGATTCCTTTACTATCTGTCCTCCACTGATTAAATCAAACATGATCATACTATGATCACTATTGCCAAGTGGTCCCAACACCCTTATTTCTTGCACCAGATCTGGCGTTCCACTAAGGACTAGGTCCAGTATGGCTTCCCCTCTGGTCGGTTCATGAACCAGCTGCTCCAAGAAGCAGTCATTTATTTCATCTAGAAACTTTATCTCTTTAGCTTGTCCTGCTGTGACACTGTCCCAGTCGATACCGGGGTAATTGAAATCACCCATTATTACTACTCTGTTGTGGCTTTTGTTAGCTTCCTTGATTTCTTTGAGCATTTCATCATCCATTTGTTCATTCTGGCCAGGTGGTCGATAGTATACTCCCACTGCCATCACCTTCCCCTTCATAAATGGAATTTCAATCCATAGAGATTCTACAGCAAATTTTGTTCCCTGCAAAACTTTAATCCTTTCTGACTCAATGCCCTCTCTAACATAGAGCGCAACCCCTCCACCAATTTGTTCAGCTCTATCATTACGATATAGTTTGTATCCAGGTATCACAGTGTCCCACTGGTTATCCTCCTTCCACCATGTCTCTGAGAGTGCAATCATATCTAACCTCTCATTTAATGCTATATATTCTAATTCTCCCATCTTATTGTTTAGACTTCTAGCATTGGCATACAAGCATTTTAGAGACTGTATTTTATTAATATTAATCTGGCTATTGGTAGGCATGGGTAATTGGGAATCTTTATGCTCTGTCTGCTCCTTACTCAAGGGCATTTGGGCTACTATACTCCCTTTTGGAACCTCACTGCTTTTGGTAGTATCCTTCAAGGATACCTTTGTCCGAACCGTGCGCTCCTGGGTGACTGTCGGCTTTCCCCTATTTTCTAGTTTAAAAGCTTCTCTATCTCTTTTTTAAAGGTTAATGCCAGCAGTCTGGTCCCATCCTGATTAAGGTGAAGCCCATCCCTTCGGAAGAGCCCCCCCTTTCCCCAGAATGTTCCCCAGTTCCTAACAAATCCAAAACCCTCATCCTTGCACCATTGTCTCATCCACGCATTGAGACTCCGGAGCTCTGCCTGTCTTTTGGGTCCTGCACGTGGAACAGGAAGCATTTCGGAGAACGCTATCCTGGAAGTTCTGGATTTCAACTTCCTACCTAAAAGCTTAAATTTAGCCTCCAGAACTTCCCTACCACATTTTCCTATGTCATTGGTACCAACATGTACCAAGACAGCAGACTCCCCCCCAGCACTATCTATGATCCTATCTAGGCGGTGCGTGAGATCTGCTACCTTCGCACCAGGCAGGCATGTTACCAGGCGATCCTCACGTCCACCAGCCACCCAGCTATCTACATTCCTAATGATTGAATCACCAACTATAACAGCTGTCCTGACCCTCCCCTCATGGGGACATGGCCCTGGAGAAACGTCCTCGGTGCGAGAGGGTTTTACATCACCTGGAGGACAGGTCCTAGTTACAGGATCACTTCCTGCCACACCAGGGTGATGCTCTCCTGTCACGTGACCTCTCTCCTCCATGGCAACAGGGATGCTGCCAGACTGGAGGTGGGACTTCAGGACTATATCCCTGTAGGTCTCGTCCATGTACTTCTCTGTCTTTCTTATGTCTTCCAGGTCTGCTACTCTAGCCTCTAGAGAACGGACTCGTTCCCTGAGAGCAAAGAGCTCCCTGCACTTAGTGCATATGTAGGACCTCTCACCAACTGGGAGATAATCATACATGTGACACTCGATGCAAAAGACTGGAGAACCCCCATCTCGTTGCTGGACCTCTGACTGCATCTTAGTTTAAAGCTTGTGTTTAGGTCTTTTAAATCGGTATATAATAAGGATTGGTGTAGATGCTTATACTAATAAAAGTGTATCTAATACCCCTAATACACCCTGTGTACCTGAAGCTAATTAATCACAGGTCCTCTGTGTATGACTGATTTGGATTAAGAGCTGCACCTGAGAGCAGCCCCTTTCCTCTAAGATGTCCAAGTACCTATAAAACTACAATTTCCCCAGGGGTGGGTGGGTGCTGGGGAGTGAGGGGGGGAGATAAGTCCTATTAAAGAGGGCAGTTACAAGGTACCCTGTCCTGAACCCTCAGCAGGGGGATGGGGGTACCACACAAAGCCCAGTTAGTTGAGAGAGGCAAGGTAAGTACAGCTGAGAAGGCTGAACTTGCACACCACTAAGACAAACACTAAATAATTAAACAAACAACAGTTAGACAAACAGTAAATAATTAAATAAACAGCTAGAACTCACAGTAAGATGTCCCAGGAGGCAAAAATCCACTCACTAGCAGAGCTCTGTAAAAGTTCAGCCTTTCTCTGATCAGAGAAAAGCAAACTAAAACAGCCTATGCACACGTGGAGAAAACAGGAACAAGGTTACAGGATACCTCAGGGGGAGGGGGTCAGGGGGAGGAGTCACTCAGGCAGGCAAGGACAGGAAAAAAGCTTAACAAACAGCAGGCTCTGGGGAGAGAGATTAATTCAAAATGGCTACCACACAAACAGGGGGAGGAGTCACTCAGGCAGGCAAGGACAGGAAAAGCTTAACAAACAGCAGGCTCTGGGGAGAGAGATTAATTCAAAATGGCTACCACACAAGGCCCAGTTAATTGAGAGAGGCAAGGTAAGTACAGCTGAGAAGGCTGAACTTGCACACCACTAAGACAAACACTAAATAATTAAACAAACAACAGTTAGACAAACAGTAAATAATTAAATAAACAGCTAGAACTCACAGTAAGATGTCCCAGGAGGCAAAAATCCACTCACTAGCAGAGCTCTGTAAAAGTTCAGCCTTTCTCTGATCAGAGAAAAGCAAGTTCTATGAATGTCAAGAAAGATGTCAGGGAGGCTGGGGTTTGATCCTACATATGTAAGTGAAAGTGTTGGAAGAGGTATCAGGGAGGCTGGTATTTAACGGTACCTGTGTCAGACAAGGTGTCTGGGGGATCAGTGAGTGAAACTGATGCACTTCCTATGTGGAAGATGCATCGGGAGGGTCAGTTTAATTTACCACCACTTCTTGAGGTGACGGTAAATGCAGCCGTGATAAGTGTGTAATTGACAGTGCGCAGTAAAGTCCCACTGTTTACTAAATGTTCACTGTCTACCCATTTTCTGCTTCTTTTTGCACTTTAATGCAACTGTGATAGCAGTTAACCACATTTACATACTAACTGCTTAGAGCACTTTAGTAAACATTTTCCTAAACAACCAAATGAGATTGCAGACCTGCTATTAGTAATCTGTGAACTATCATTAAAATCATCTGTAGTACCTGAAGATTGAAGGATGGCCAACATAACACCAATTTTTAAAACGGGTTCCAGGCGTGATCCGGGAAACTACAGACTGGTGAGCTTGAGGTCAGTACTGGGAAAAATGGTAGAAACCATCGTAAAGAACAAAATTGCTGAACCTGTAGTTAGTCATGGCTTAATGGGAGACAGCCAACATGACTTTAGACAAGGAAGATCTTGTCTTACTAATCTGTTATGTTTTTTTGAAGGTGTGAATAAACAGGTAGACAAAGGTGAGTCAGTTGATATAGTGTATTTGGACTTTCAGAAAGCCTTTGATAAGGTCCCTCATCAGAGACATTTGGCAAAGCTAAAGAGTCATGGGATAGGAGGCAGTGTACTATTATGGATCAGGAACTGGTTAAAAGATAGGAAGCAGAGGGTAGGGCTAAATGGCCAATTTTTTCCCAATGGAGAAAGGTGAATAGTGGTATACCCCAGGGATCTGTGCTGGGTCTGCTGCTTTTTGACATATTCATAAATGACTTGGAAAAGTGAATAACGAGTGAGATTATCAAATTTGCAGATGACACAAAACTATTTAATTTGTTAAAACCCAAGAGGATTGTGGAAAATTGCAAGAGGATCTTGATAAATTGGAAGACTGGGCATCAAAATGGCAGATGAAATTTAATGTGGACAAGTGCAAAGTTATGCACCTAGGGAGGAACAACCCAAACTATGGTTACACGATGCAAGGTTCCACATTAGGAACCACCACCCAGGAAAAAGATTTAGGCGTCATTGTGGATAACATGTTAAAACCCACTGCCCAGTGTGCAGCGGCAGCCAAGAGAGCTAATAGAATGCTAGGTATGATAAGGAAAGGAATGGAAAATAAAACAAAGGATATTATAATGCCTCTGTATCATTCCATGGTGTGACCGCACCTTGAATATTGTGTGCAATTCTGGTCACTATATCTTAAAAAGGATATAGTGTTATTAGAAAAGGTTCAGAAAAGAGCCACCAAAATGGTAAAGGGGATGGAAGGATACCTCTATGAAGAATGTCTAAAAAGGTTAGGGCTCTTTAACGTGGAAAAGAGACGGCTGAGAGGAGATATGATAGAAGTCTATAAATTAATGAACGGAGTGGAACGGGTAAAGGTAGATTGATTGTTTATATTATCAGAATACAGAAAGACTAGGGGACATGCAATGAAGCTACAGGGCAAACTATTTAAGAAAAGGGAAAATATTTTTTCACTCAACGTGTAATCAAACTCTGGAATTTGTTACCGGATGATGTAGTAAAGGCTGTTAGTGTAGCTGGGTTTAAAAAAGATTTGGACAAGTTCCTGGAGGAAAGGTCCATAAACCATTATTAAGAAGAGTCCCAGGATATCATTGCTTGACCCAATACAACATTGTGGAACATGTGTCTTTTGGGGAACCTGCTAGGTACGTAGGACCTAGATTGGCCACTGTTGGAAACAGGATTCTGGGCTTGATGGACCTTGGTCTGACCCAGTATGGCATATCTTATGTTCTTAATAAGCTCTCCCTTTTTTTTGTATGACACTAGAAGAATCTTCCTTCCTGCTGTGATTCTTTTTAGGACCTGTTACTTGACTATCCACCATATGGTCTGGATATTACTAATGATCGCATTCTTGCTAAATTTGTGTCTCCCTAGTGATCATTTTAACCTTTCAGTTCATCTACTCAGGCACATGTGTAGGCACAGTAGAAGAATTTACAAAGCTTTCAGTATCATGAAGGAAATTTGCTATCTTAGAAACATAGAAACATGATGACAGAAAAAGACCACATGGCCTATCTAGTCTGTCCTTCCATATCAACAACTACAAAAGTCCACTTTTTACCTTTAGAGATCCTCTGTGTTGGTCCCATGCTTTTTTGAATTCAGTTACTGTCCTCATTTCTACCACCTCCACTGGGGAGACTATTCCATGGATCCACTACTCTTTCCGTAAAGAAATCTTGATGGATTTTAGATAGTTGCTCCCTATATATATATATGGAACCTCTTTGTATATATACTTTCCTGCCTTTTATAGAGCTCCTTCACACCTTATGCTTATTTTGGTTTTTAAGTGAAGTTTTAGGTTTTTGATTATTATTTTTATTATCTATTTCTTTATTCTATGTTATTATTTATATTTTTGTAATGTATAATAGATCTCATTTTTGTTTAGTGTTTATTTATAGCCCTTGTTACATTTCTTGTAACTGTTATCATTTTAGATTTGTTTTTCACCAATGTTTTTGACTACTGATATTTATGTTACTATATATGCACATGTTTATATTTATGTTACTTTATGAAAGTAATAACGATTTTCATGATTTACACAATTTTGTTCTCATTCAGTGAATGTTGTCCTTTACGCATCCATCTATAAGTGTTTGCACCTTCATGTTGAGAGCTTGGAATGTTTTCTTTATATGTATTTTGCTTGGCACTTTTATGTTTTATATGTGCTATAATACTTATTTTAAATATTTATGCTTTATATGTTTTTCAGTTTTTATAGTTGATTTTTTGGTCTTACATTATGAATGATGTTATTTGTAGACCTCTGGCAAAGGCATAGCCGCTGAAACTTGGCCAAGTCAGGCTTCTCTCAATAGAGAAAAGTGTTTGAAGATTTTGGTTTGTCTCCACTTCTTGTGGTGTTCGACAATTTGTTCTGCTAAAGATCTACCTTCTGCTTTGCTTTGTGTTTTGATTTAAGAAACATTGACCACCGCGGACTGAATATTTGCCAGTCAGTAGCCCCAGTGGTGCTCATGTTTGCCTCAGAAGAATCCAAGTTATCAATGTCCCTGTTTAATGTGCTTTGGAATGGAGGAGTAGCCTAGTGGTTAGAGCAGCTATCTAGTACCCAGAAGCTCAAGGGTTCAGTTCCCACTGGCAAGTCACTTGACCTTCCATTGTCTCAGGAGAAAAGGCCTAGCAATCTACTTCCATTGATGCAGTGCCAAGAAAACCCAGAGGCAGCTGGTTTGCCAGAAATCATCAAGTCAATGCTGACTCCGGTGTTATCCACAGAAACGAGGTGGGGGTGGGGGGTTTAGGGAAAAAGATAAGAAGCTGAGTTTGACCATCTTCAGTTTCAGATGGTGGTGAGAGATCCAGGTAGCAATGTCTGATAAGCAGGCAGAGATCCAGGCCTGGATAGTTGCCATTATCACCTAAAACACAATAAGAACTGAAATTCCAGGGACTATGAAGAAGATTTTATTAGGCCTACTGATGTGTTCATTGGTTCTGACATTTTCCCAATAGAACTGAATAGCTAAGATCCCAGGGACTCATGTACTCATAGAGGTTACTCTTCTTCAGAGGGCAGTTTTCAAAGGCATTTTTGTGCATTTGGCAGGGTTTAATATGCAGAAACTGAATTTTTGAAAATTTCCATTATATATGCATTGAAAAACATGTATGGCCAATACATACATAGATGTACATGAGTATGGAAGGGCATTTCTAAGGGTGGGATTGTTATTGGAGATGCATACTTTTGAATTTCCAAATGTATGAGGGTGAGATTTCATAGAAAAGCACTCACACAAGTAGCAGGTTCAGATGTGGGTATGCGCTTTTTCCAAGTCAGTTTTGAAACTTTTCCCTTTGAAAATTGATGTACAGTCTGTGGGCAAATGCATCCACAAACCTTCCACATATACACATTGTTTGAAAGTTGCTCCCTCAATATATCATAACTAAAACATGGATATCTGCCACCAGCAAAAACTGTTAAATCTGAGAGAATATTGATGGTTCGGTAGATGATTTCATGGGCTATTGGAGGAACCAAGCCCATATGAGCACAATTGGTCATGTGTATCAAATTGAGACACTGACCTATCTTGACGATGTCTATATACCCTCTCACCCCCCTGCTCACTTAGGGATGCTGGTTGCAATCAGGAATTTAGACAAACATAGCCTCCAGAAAGGAGTTGACACATCTGGAGACAGAACAGAATGATGCCACTCCTCTTATCTTCTACCATCCACTAAGCAAAAATGAGCAACTTTCAATTACATGTTTACAAGTAAACTGGAAAAAGGCCCTTCAAAAATCCCAGGCTTTCAACAGAGAGAAGGATAATAGGTGGCTGGGTGCTCTAGTATGCAGCAAAAGGAGAGGCATAAAAATTACTCCTATGGTGAGCAGGAGGAAATATATTTATGAGGAACTAGGGGATCCAGGAGTCACATTACTGCTGTGTTAATATCTACTGTATATGACTTACCCCTTATGAATCAGGTCAGAATATGAGGTGTTAATGGATTAGCTATGATAATTTCACCTCCTGGATGCTCTGAAATTCTTTTCTAACTGTGTCAAATATATGTTTGCCTGCCCTAAATATCAGAGTTTGATTTAAGATGTTGGTGCTTATAGGCAGGACTGGAGAATGGTGAGCTTAAAGCAAGTGAAATCCAGCTTCTGTTCAACGCAGCAATTTGGTGCCTTCAAAATTTGGCACTCCTAAATCCAGGCCTGCAGAATATTCCCCAAGTTATCCTTTAACAGCTACTGATATTCAGCAAACACTGAATATCTGGCCTTGTTTGCAAAGTAAAAGCTTGAAAAGGTGATTGTGAATCAATGTCATTAGTTTTAAAACAGTGGAATTCTCTTTACAAAAATGGTGAAATTTATAAATACAGTAAGCTACAGGCTAATAACTTTATGTCCTACATGAAATAAAAGAAAAAACGTAACACTGGAAATGAAGTGAAATAAGTGAAGTTCTCTGTGTAATATGCAAAGAAATATATGATTGGTTTTACTAATATTTATATATTCCAAATCTATTAATGCTGATCTATCGGAATCAAGTCGGGGGTAACTTTATGATGGTTGGTTAGTTTATGCGCATTTTTATGGACACATAGACAATGATGGCAGATATAGACCGTAGGTCAATCCAGCCTGCTCACTCATATGAATGACTAAGTTCTCCAGTCCCTTCCTCTCCCTCAGATGTCCCGTGCTTTCTTGAATTCAGATTCAGTTCTGTTTCCATCATCTCCATTGGGAGGCTGTTCCACACATCAACCACCCTTTCTGTAAAGAAATATTTCCTCAGATTACTCTTGTCTCCCCTTTCACCTTCATGCTATGATACCTCATTCCAGGCCCATCTCCTGTTCATATATACCACAGACGTATTTAAATACCTCTGTCCTATCTCCCCTTTCCTGCCTTTCATCCAAAGTATGCATTTTGAGATCTTTAAGTCTATCCCCATATGCTTTATGATGAAGACCGCTGACTTTTAATAGATGCCCTCTCAACTGACTCTATCTTCTTTAAATCCTTTTGAAGGTAGGGTCTCTAGAATTGTACACAGTACTTCTAATGAGGTCTTACTAGAGACTTACCTGTATACAAAGGCACTAATACTTCTTCATGTTGCCATTTCTCTCTCTATGCACCCAAGCATCCTTCTGGCTTTAACCATTGCCTTTTCTACTTGAGTGACCACCATAAGATCAACACCTGACCTGTATCACTCTCTTGGGGTTTTGCAGTGCAAATCTTGCATTTTTTTGTATTAAATCTTAGCTGAAAAATTCTCGACCATTCTTTAAGCTTTGCTAGATCTCTCCTTATATTATCTACATCTCCCAGGGTTTCTGTCTTCTTGAAGACCTAATGTAATATCACTGACAAAAATGTAAAAAGAACGGAATCAGCACACCACTAATAACACCCCTATCCTTAGAGTGAACTCCATTTACTATTACCTTCTGTTGCATCCAATTCAACTAGTTTCTTTTGGATTACAGAAACAGTATCCTCCGCTTTAGCAGTGTTTCCATTAATTTACTCACCACAGAGTTTAGGCCTGTAGTTCCCAACCTCTTCCTTACTTCTTTTTCTGTGGACAGGCACCACATTTGCCCATCTTCAATCTTCTGTGATCACTCCCGACTCTAAAGAAACTTTGAAAAAAATCATACAGTGTAACTGCCAGAACTTTCCCAAGTTTTTTCAATAATCTCATATGTGGCGTACTTTACATTATTACATAGAGGCGTAAGCATGAGGTACATGTGTTCATTTAAGCTTTAAGCACTTAACGCCAGTTATTTATTTATTTATTTATTTATTTATTTCTCTTATATACCGCGCTCTTAATTCAGTGCGGTTTACATATGAACAAATATAAACACAATGGTACAAGCAGCATTGGTTTTTTACATAGAACAAGGTACATAAACTTGGTGAAAATCAGGGTAACTATAGACAAAAAACTATATACATGGCTACTATATACATGGTTATTTGGTTAATTAGATGCGAACAAGAATATCTATAATGCCGTGGGTAAGAAATTAATTAAAGAGCAGAATAAAAATGCCAAATATCGTGATAATAAATATGGCATAGTATAATGAGCATGTAATAAACATCATAATTACCCATTCTCTACCGGGGTCAAGTATGAGAGATCTGCATGAGTACTATTGTCAGATGGAGTGTCTTCGGGGTAGTATGTTAGGAACAAATAGTGCTTCAATGCCTTTCTGAACTTCATCATACTTGATATAGCTCTTATTTCGGGTGGAAGTTGCATTTTGTTCAAGAATGCATATCAATGATAGTATTTTATAATTTATGCAAGTATCCTTACACTCTGCTCATACTTTGCCTAAACTCCGTTCCATTACATGTGCATAGTAAAAGTACATGTGATCGACGCATGTATGTGCTTTCAGAATAGCAACCACATTAAATATGCACATAAATTTCCATTTATGCATGTATATGACTAGAATACCTAGATTTATGTGCATAAACACCCATGTAAATTTAGGTGCGACTTATATAATTACCCCATATATGGGTAAGAATTAATCTATACTGTTAAGCTGTTAATAAATAACTAAATTAAAGACTGTATTAAGAAGAGCTAACAAATGACTAATACTTTTATTCATATAAATTTTGAGCAGCAGAAAATGTTCTCCAACTTGGGGATAAATGCAATGAGAGATACTGGTGTGTCACTGTAATTACTTCTAGAAAACAGATGCATTTGAACTTGTCAAGGTATAGACAAAGATTGAAGAAATATAATGTAAATGAGAAAAAAAATTCTATTCTAGTACAGTGTTGCTCAGACAACAAGAATAAATCAAACTAAACCACCCAGATGATAGAGCAAAGGAAAATGCTGTGATAATAGCAGCGCCACAAGAGATAAGGAAAGAAGGCTAAGAAAGATGATTTTTGAGCAAAGAGCAGCAGAAAAATGCAATTTGTTTTTCTCAGCATCTCAACAAAAGATTTCAGAGAACCCATGCTCATGTGTCTAGGGAGAAATTGCAAACTTAACTAAAAGAATCTTAGAAAGATTTTGAGGCTGTAAGATACAATTTCCTGTTAAAAAGTGATAAGAAGGGAACTTTCAGTCTTAGCAAGTGGACGCTTTTAAAGGTATTCACTGGTAATTAAGGTATATAGAGAGTGGAGCACCCCACTACTCAATGACAGCAGGAAAAAGGCCATGATAATGTCTCCATGTATGTCTCTGGTGAGACCCATTTGCAGTACCGTATGCAATTTTGGAAATATAAACCAGAAGTATGAGAATAGCTATTAAAATGGTAGGTGGTTTTAATCATAAAGGGGTAGATTCTGACCTGTGTTTAGTGGGGATATATGTCCGGGTTGGACATATATCCCTGCTAAATGTCAGGGTGCGATTCCACCCACAGAGCTCCCTGTACATACAGCTGAGATGTGCAGAGAACTCTGTACAGGGGCGGGAGGGTTCGGGCCAAGGGAAGAGTGAGGGTGGGCCGGAGGCATGACCCCTACCCCCAGTACCATACCAAGCCCTGTGCAAGTGGTGCAGCCACACTGGGCGCAAAGGCTTAGGGGGCGCATTTCAGCTGCCTGCTGTTGCCCTGCCATCACCACTTTTTGTTCTCTCAGCGGCGGCAGGGCAACAGCAGGCAGCCAAAATGTGTCCCCTAAGCCTTTCTGCAGGTCTGGTCTCTCCCTCCTCTGGCGCGATGACAGAGAGGGGAGGGATCAGATCTGCTTAAAGTTTGGCAGCAGCAGAGCAGAACAGACCTGCGACTTGCACATCGGGCTTGCACCCCCTCCCTCCTCCCCATGCCTCCGTCCAGCCACTGCCTGCTCTCGCCCTGCTGCTGGTGCTGCTGTGGAGAAAACAGAGGGCAGCAGCAGCAGGGCGAGAACAGCTAGTGGCTGGATGGAGGTATGGGGAGGAGGAGGAGGAGGAGGAGAAGGGTGAGGGGTGTATGCGTCCAATGTGCAAGTCGCACAGGGCGCAATTCTGGCTTGGTATGGCACTGCCTACCACTGACGTACAGGGCCGATTGTGTTGTCAGCCCTGTACATCCAGGGTCGGCGATCTGGACAGGGGACATATTCCACCTCGGAGGCAAAGGAAGAATCCAGGCCAGGAAAAGAGGTGAGGGATGCAGGGGATTCCCTGCAGTCCAACCCAGGCCACAGCAGGTCCGATCGGGGGTCAGGCAGTGAGGAAAGAACCATTGCTGGGTCTGCCTGGGATCAGAGCTCCTGCATGGAGTCGTGGTGCCATGGCAATGGAACGCCATGATATCGTGGCTCAATGCAGGAGCCTGGCTGAGCTAGCCGGGGAAGAACGTGCACGTCCAGAGGCCTAGAATAGGAGCACAGCCTGCCCATCCAGGCCAGCTGCACCTGATTCTGATCCCACGAACACGTCTAGCCCCCATGGGATCAGAATTGGGTACAAATCCAGCTCGTCCAGATTCTGGACACCCGGACGGGCCGGAGATGCACAGACCAGAATTGGCCTTAAAGCGTTTGGTGACAGACTTAAAGATCTAAATATGTATACTATGGAAGAAAGGCAGGAAAGTGGAGATACAGTATGATCGACATTAAAATACTTTAAATGCTATAAATACACAGGAGGTGGTCTCTTAATTGAATGGAAATGCTGGAATAAGAGTTCATAGGAAATAGACTCACGAGTGATCTAAGATTTCTCTTTACAGAAAAGGTGGTGGATGCACGGAGGTGATAAACAGTATCTGAACTCAAGAAGGCGTGGGACAGGCATAGAGGATTTCTGAGGGAGAGGATAGGAGCTTTCTAAATAGTTTGGATGGGCAAACTGGACAAGCCATACAATCTTTATCTGCCATCATTTTCTGGTTTTTTTTTGTAGTAATATCAAAAATATAACAAAGGTGTATGCCAGCTAGTGAAAGCACTTAGGATTCCACTAACAGTTATTAATGAAAGCAGCTGACGGCTGTTCCATCAATTCCGTATGCAATTCAAACTTCTCCTACTGACATGCAAATGCATTCATTCTGCAACTCCTTATTACCTCTCCTCTCTTATCTCTCCCTACACCTCTCCTCAGCTACTCTGCTCATCCAGCGAATCACTTTTATCCAAGCCCTTCTCTTCTACTGCCAACTCCAGACTCCGTTTGTTCCACCTTGCTGTGCCATATGCCTGGAATCGACTGCCCGAGTCGGTACATCAGATTCCATCCCCAGTCCAATTCCAATCCAGGTTATAAGCTCATCTTTTTGAGGCTGCTTTTGGATCCTGACCCCCTTATTCTGCTGTATACACCCATGTGCGTTTTAACAAATTTCCTGAGGAATTGCCCTAGTCCTCTCTTTGCTCTGTTTGTTTGTCTTGAACACGTTGTAAGATCTTTGGGGAAGGACTGTCTCTTAGGTGTATGTGCACAGTGCCGAATATACCTCATAGTGCTATAGAAATGATTAGTAGTAGTAGTAGTAGTAGGTCTTGACTGACCAGCTAGCCATGACTGTTTTGGGTCATATGCGGTGCGCAGGGGTGGAGTTAAGGCAGAGAATGGGCAGAATTGTGATGCTACATGCAAATTTTATAAAGTATATGGGTAAAGTATACGCTGACATTTAATCTGCTCTTGAGCAGCTGTAATGCCCATGCCTTGCATGTAGACGCTATTGCTGCTGGATTAGTCCCCCTTTGATGCCTACATGTCTTTATAAAACAAGCACTTTCCTGCCTGCTTAAACTAGATGCCCTGTTATGTGTATTCAGTGCATGCCCTTTCAATAGTTGAAGGTGAATCACATTCAGGCATAGTAGATATCTCCGTGTCCCTGCAGGGATTACAATCTAGGTTGGTGCCAAAGGCAATGGAGTATTAAATGACTTGCCCAAGGCCATAAGTAGTGTCAGTGGGATTTGAACCTTGACTTCCCTGTTTCCAGCCTCCTCCACTAACTGCTGCGTTACTCCTCCTTCAGTAAGTTTGCTTAGCTTTTGGTAAAAAGAAGGGAATTTTATAAAGAAGTTGAGAATGTTGGACATCAGAAAATAGAATCAACCAAAAGATTGTCTGTTGTGCAAGCAGAATGGATCTATACTTCATCAGATTTTTTTGTCAGATTTTGCGGTGGGTGTGGATTCTGGACTCTTGAAGCTAAGTGTAGCCATTTCAAGTTTCGTTCGTTTTACTGTGAAATCACATTGATTAGAAAGGGTCTCACTTGCATTGGGTATTGTTGCACAATAACTCTCCCCTGTTTTGTGAGACCCAACAAAAAATCTGATGAAGTATAGATCCATTCTGCTTGCACAACAGACACTCTTTTGGTTGATTCTATTTAGATTAGTGGTTGTTCTGTAATTTTGGGGTTTTCTTATTTTTTGGACATGAGAAAATGCCAGATTCTGTAAAACTAGATATCCAAGGCCAGCTCATTAAGGAGCTAACCTAGAAAGCACTGAAGTTTGTGTTGAATAATTTTTTATTGAAAATTTTTGCAAAAACTCATCTTACAAAATAAAGTACCACAACTTGTCGAGTGCCATGGGAACAGATATAGCAATTCTTCTTCAAAAGATCTACTGACAATCTTAGTAATATTCTCATAGATATTAGAAATATAATGGCAGAAAAAGACCATGTGGCCTATCCAATCTGCCTTTCCATACAGAGATCTTCTGTGTTTGTCCCATGCTTTCTTGAATTCAGATACTGTCCTGGTTTCTAATACCTCCACTGGGAGACTATTCCACCGATCCACCACTCTTTCCGTAAAGAAATATTTCTGCATATTACTCCTGAATCTATCCCTTTTCACCCTCATCCTATGTCCCTTCATAGCAGAGCTTGCTTTCAATTGAAAGAGGCTCCTCCTGTCCTTTAATGATTTAAACATTCCACATAGGCTGAATGCATTGAGTGACATAGTCACTGGTTTTGTCTGCTCGCCCCAGACAGCATTAGGGCCTGAATCTGGGATGTTTATACTGCTATCTGGAAACATTGTACTGATATGCTTTACTAATGTAGATTGATAGTAGTATTGTGTCTTCCTTGATTTGGAGCCTTGGTCAATCTTTGTACTTCTGACAAAAATATTAATTGGTTGGTGTATGTTAGTATAAATTCCCTTTTCATAATAAGCCTTTTGTGCATAGAACACAACAGGCTCACAATATACTTTCAAGGATCTCAAATCATCTCGCTGAGAGAAATATTTCAGGTATCTCATAGAAAGGACCCACACACTGAATCCCTTTAGAAGCTCACTCCTCTCATAATATAGGAGCCCTTTGTTCAGTAATAATGAAATTGTAGCAGACAGGAGCAAAGTTCCATGCCACTTGGTTTCTGCCAGGACCTCCAGCCTCTTCGTGGTTAGCCCTTCACCCATGCTATACCACCTGGGTCGGGCCGCCCATTAGGTGGGCTAGGCAGCTGCCTAGGGAGGCATACCTTGGTGGGCGGCATGGCAGCTTTGTGCCACCACTTTGGTGCCTGTTGCAAGCCATGTGCTTTGGTATACATGGCCTGCCATATCTGACCCCCCCTGCAACAGGATGTTGCATCGGAGGGGGGTCAGAAGCGGCAGGCTTAAATAGTAATAACAATTTATTTACAAGTATAAACACCAAGTATTGACTTGATAATAATAGCAATATAGCAACCAGTAGTAGGATAAGTGATTCAAGCAAGTAGGGTGAAATAGCAGCATAGGATAGTAGGATATTCAATACCAGTCATTGAAGCATCTCCTTCTATTAAAAGTAACCAAGGTTAAAAGTGTAAAACTATAATACAGTGTTCACCAAGGTATTTCAATGCAGTTCAAACAACCAATTATAATCTTATAAGTAATGTTTTAAGATTATAGATTTAACCTCATTAACTGTCTCCTTACTCCCCGACCTTTCCCTTTACCCACCAGCCCCAAGTCTCACCCACAGCTGGAACTCTGGAGTGGTGGCTGCTTGTGAAGAGAGAGGTTTTGTAATCCTGTCCAATCACTGAGGCTGTAGCCTTGGCTCTGCCTCCTTCAAGCTTTCCCCCAATCAGGTGAGGGTTTTGCACTCCTGTCTGATCAGGAACAACTGCTGCAGCTTTCCAATGAGCTGATCTACCACTGGGACCCTCTTGGGTCTTGTGGCTCCTAGTCCAGACTGAACTCTCTGATGCTGCAGCTCTACCTTGAGCTGATCTACCGCTGAACACCCCCCGGGTCTTGTGGCTTCTAGTCTGGAATGGACTGTTTGCCTCTGCAACTCCCCAATGAGCTGATCAGCTGCTGGACTCCCAAGCCTAGATTAGACTCTCTGGAGTCTCTCCACTGCCATCTCCATTCCCCTGGTTGGGAGGAGACCATCCACCCCCATCTTCACTCCTACCCTCAACTGGTTCTGTAGGAGGCTCTGCCGGCATCTTCACTCCAGTCAGTGATTAGCATATCCTCCATCAAGGGCAATTCTATATGGGGTCCATCTGAATGTCCAAAATTTGGACAGGTCAGCTGTCCACCCAATTCTGCACTTGCAGGATCAGATATGGATGCAATAGGCCTAGTTGGGCAGGACGTGCCCCGATTCTGGCCTGCTGCACGTGCAGCATCCTCCCTGTACAAATCACTCGATGCTCCTGCTTGGAGTATCGGTGCCATGGCGTCCCATCGCCATGGCACCGGGACACCATGCAGGAGCCTTGATTGCCAGCAAGCCTTGTAACTTTCAATTTCCATGCTGCCCGACCCCCAATCGGGGAACCCCCATAGTGCCGCATACCTGTACCATTGTCCCCTCCATGGCTGACCGGCAATATCGGGGGGGGGGGGAGACTTATTCCATCTCTGAGGTGGAGTAAGTCCTCTGTCTAACTCGGCTCCCTCGGACATAGAGGGCAGCAACCGGAATCGGCCCTGTACATCCGGGTCAGTGTCACGCCTCCAGCCCCCCTCGCTCCTCCTCCATCCCGCCCCATCCCGCCCTGTCCAGAGCTCCCCACACATCTCCTCTATATATGTGGGGAGCTTAGGATCTGGCATTGGGAGCAAGCATTTAGCGGGGATGTATGTCCAAGCCAGATGTACATCCCCGCTAAACGCAGCGCAGAATCTACCCCTAAATGTTTACTTTCCAGCTCTGCTAGCACAATAACCATTACAGCAGGCCACTCCCTTAGTGTTGTCCCTCATCTGACCTCTTTAGCAGGATAAAGTGACCATTTACCTTTATCTCAGGTTACTCAACACACTCTCAAACACCCACCTTTAGGGGAGGTTCACTAATACAATTCAGACCAAAGTCCATCCACTCCAAAACCTGAAAAATACATGATCAAATGCTTTTTCTGTGTCCAATGATGCTGCAACTACCAAATTGGGCTTCTATGAAACTGACTGAAGCATATGGCAGGAAAGTCTGGTATTATCTGACAAGAATTTCCCTTTGTTAAGTAATACGACATTTTCTATAGCCTACTAACCAAAATCTTATCGCACATTTTAGACTCACAGGTGATTAAAGAAATTGGGTGATAATTTTGATAGTATGATAGATTATTTCCAGCTTTTCCAGAACAGTTATAAGTGCCTCAGCAAATGTGTCAGATGCATTTCCTGAGTCACAAAAAAATTGAAATTACAGCAGCAATATAAGGGATAAGGTCTCTTGGAAATGTTCAAAAGAACTCCATAGTAAATCCATTGCCCCTCGGTGTTTTCTGAGATTTAAGTTCCTGAATAGAATCTAATTTGTGGGCACCCATAAGAAATGCGGGGGAGGGGGATTGTTTCTCTGCCTCCCCTCTCCCACAATCACCCCTGCTCAGATCCTCTCTGTTACCTGTCCTGCGCTGCTGTACTTTAAATCCCCCGTAGCAGTCAGCATCATATTTTTCTTGATCACCTTTCCAGTGCCCGTCTGACAAGTCCTGCAATGCTCTCCCCCCCCACCTCCTCCAGCACAGGCTTCCTGTCACCATAGAAACCATTGCAAGTGGTGCGGCATCACAGGACTTGTCAGCACAGGCGTGCCAGAAGACTCCACGCCAGAGAGTTGCTTAAGAGAAAAATGGTGTTGGTTGCTGCTGAGGATTTAAAGAACAGTGGTAGAGGTAAGAGGACCCGGATCAAAGCGTTGCAAGGGAAGCAACACTGCTACCTATCAGAATTTGTTACTGGAAGCAGTTGCCTACAATGCCTATGCCTAAATATGGGTCTGAATCTCCTCCAAACTGATGGGTTCATCTAGAGGGGCCATAACCCTTTCCTCGACAGAAGTGGCCATAGACTCAACGAAAAAACACAGGTTTTGTCAGGCCCACTGGAAACAGAAGATAAGAACATAAGATATGCCATACTGGGTCAGACCAAGATCCATCAAGCCCAGTATCCTGTTTCCAACAGTGGCCAATCTAGGTCATACGTACCTAGCAGTTTCCCCAAAAGACACAGGTTCCACAATGCTTGTATTGGGTCAAGCAGTGATAACCTGGGTCCCTTTTAATAATGGTTTATGGACCTTTCCTCCAGGAACTTGTCCAAATCTTTTTTAAACCCAGCTACACTAACAGCTTTTACTACATCCTCCGGTAACAAATTCCAGAGTTAGATTACACGTTGAGTGAAAAAAATATTTTCTCTTATTAGTCTTAAATAGGTTACCCTGTAACTTCATTGCATGTCCCCTAGTTTTTTTATATTCTGATGACGTAAACAATCAATCTACATTTACCTGTTCCACTCTATTCATTAATTTATAGACCTCTATCATATCTCTCCTCAGCCGTCTCTTTTCCAGGTTGAAGAGCCCTAACCTTTTTAGCCTCTCTTCTTAGGAGTATCCTTCCATCCCCTTTACCATGTTAGAGAGTAGAGTAAAAAGCATAAAAACTCATCCTTAATTACTCTCCCTTCCCCATTACACAATAAAGAAATCTTCTGAATTGCACACTTCTCTTTTTAAATATGCATCTCGCAACTTATCCACCCTATTGCTTTCTGGGTAGTATTTTGCTTTGATTACCGCAAACACTCTCGGAGCCTTCCTAGTCCTAATTAGGGCTGCCAGATGTCCTGATTTTATCAGGATTGTATTGATTTTTGGAAGCTTGTCCTGATTTGAAAAATGTCCCGATTTTGTCCTGAATTTTAGCATTTTGTCCTGACTTGTCCTGAATTTCTGTAAAATTTTGATAGATGATTAAGATAATAAACATTATAATACAAATGAAATTATTTTTATACACTTATTGTACATAAAATTGAGAAATGAAACATTAATTATAAGATTTCCTTTTTCACCATGTGAGTGTGACTCAGTGTTTTTGCCCAAAAATGTTCCTTTTGGCATTTGTTTGAAAAAGGGGAAAAATTCTGTGCTCTTTCCCAAAAATGGGGAAGTTTGGGTTCCATTGTACAGTACATACTGTGATGAAGCTGAAGCCATTGAAGCTATAGACTTAGAAAAAAACACTGATTATTATAAAGCAACTGACTCACTGAGGGTGCAGTTACCTAAAAGTGCCGCCAGAGGGAGCAGGCACGAGGTTTCAGAAGCTAAGCTGACACACCCAGATTTTGAGAATGCAGGAGCTAATCAGGTACACCTGAGTAGAGAGCCAGGAAGCTCAGTGGAGAAACGGCTTTAATAAACAGTGCTCAGAAGAAAGAAAGCAGAGAGGATCTCGAGTTCAGAGAGGAACTGAGAGAGGACTATGAGCTGAGAGAGGACCTCAAGCTCAGAGAGGACCACAAGTTTGGAGAGGAACACAAGTTCAGGGAGGAACTGAGAGGGGACCTGAGAGAGGAACCTCACATACTGAAAGGCAGAGAAGCTTGGAGTACTTACAAGGAAGAGCTAAGTTCCAGGGAGGACAAGCCCGTTCCAGAAAGCTCCAGGAGCCAGTCTTCAGGGAAGACGGTGATAGAAGGAGACTGCTGGGTAGAGCAAATACCAGCAGAGCACGTCTCAAGAATCCAAGGTACAGTTATATTTACTTTCCAAGATGTGAGCCAGCTCCTAGAAAAGCTTATAACCCAGAGAACCGTACTGATAGGAAACAAGGCTGGGAAAGGCTTGTGAAACCTTTACAGAGAGGCATAGTAAAAAGCCATAACAGTTATTTGCCAAACCAAGACCAGCAAGGCTGGGGAATATTGGAGAGATCTATTGAACTACAACCTGCCTTATCCAGGGAAAGCTCAGGACTAGCTGACAACACGGCTGAACAGGAACCTATGCAAATAGAGGTGATAGAACCAGAGCCGTTGCAGTTAGAGCACCCGATGGACTGCTCACTCTGTGTTGCCAAGAGTCTAGAGTCTCTCACAGAATTGTAACCGGCAGGACATGCTTTAACATATCTTTTTGCTTTTGCTAAGCTGAAAGAAGAAGTTTTGTATTTGTTTTTCCTCTTGGTGTTGAAAACCTGTTTGAATGCAAAGAACTGTGAAGCGCCTGTAACAGTTACTGACTTTGTAAATATTTTGGCATAAACCCTGAAGTAAGGTACATTCTGTTTTTGTCTTCCTGGAGAACCTTTGCGCAACAAAGGGAATAAAAACCATTTAAGGTTAACCCTGCACAAGGCTCACAACTATTTCTTTATGAAGTGGGACTACGAAGACCATGATGCACCTGGTCTAGAAAGGTTTTTCCTTCTTCAACCAACAATAAGTGTCCGCCCTCTCCTTTCTGCACGCTGCCACTAGGAGGGGCTGTGACAATACAAAATATAGCGAATTTAAGATGCATGTAAAGGGGGGAAAAATATAAAAAATTTCCAGAAGCACAAAGTCTTGATCATAGTTTATCGTTTGTTAAAATTTTAAAATTTTTGTTGTCATAGTAATGTTAGTAATATAAATTAATTTGCAATTATGTATAACGTCACTAGTGGAATGAGACTTTTCGGTGTGCAAGAAGCAATGGACGGATGATTGAAATCGATTGGATATTAAAACTGTAAAACGCTTGCTTCAAGTTAAAATAAACTATTTATTATCTTGTGATATGTACAAAAAGATTTTGGCTGACGAAAATATGCTAAATCAAATATCATCAAACAGTAAATACGTGTAAATAATGTTTTATTATGTTTGATGCCTAATAATGTTTTTTTTAAAAAGTGTTATTTTTTGAAAAAAATGTCCTGATTTTGGACCAAAGGTATCTGGCAACCCTACCCATAATCATGTTATACTTAATCTTGACCTGTACAAGTTCCTGCAGTACTTCTGGCTGTCTGGTCTGTTGATGTTATTGCTCAAGATCCTGAATACTCTTTTATAAGACAGGCTTCTTCCATATCAGCTTCCAGAATAAGATTTCATCAACCCCTGAAGGTATGCTTTTACATACATCCCATGTAATAGCAAATGATATACTCTTCATCTCATTAATTTAAAAAAAATCCACTAGGGCCTTCTGAATTTATTCCATAAATTCTGGATCTTCAAGAAAATGAGAATTAAATATCCATATTGAACTCACAGTATCAATGGACTTCCACTGCGTATCTGCTACAATACAGGCATGAGCTGACAATACTATCATTTCAATTCCTTCTGAAGTTACTGCCTGAAAAAGCTGTTTAGACAGGAGAAAATAGTCAATTTGGGTATAGGAATTATGTGAAGCAGAATAAAAGGTATGCTTCCTGTTTGCAGAATGAATTAACCTCCTAGGGTCAACCAGATCAAAATCATCGATCAAACTTTTCAATGCCCCTGACACTCTAGAAGAGTGCATCCTGCAATCAGATTTATGGTCAAGTACCACATTTAAAGATAAATTGAACCCCCCCTCCCATAATAATGGGGAAAGAGTCCAATTTAGAAATGCTTGTTGCCATCGCCCCAAAGTACCCAGGCAAATCGCATTAGGTGCGTAAATACTAACTTGGATAACCTCTTCAATCTCCAGATATAACTTAACATCACCCACTGACCTTAATTATTACACAGAGTAGATAAAAGCTGAACATACAAGGATTTATGAAACAAAATGGCCACATCATTCTTGTGTTGGACTGGGAAAAAATATACATTCTTTAACCTGCTCCCTTTTAAGCTTCAAGTTCTCTACCACATTCAAATGGATTTTCTATAACAATATTATTCCTTCTCTAAGTACATCAAAATTGTTTTACATTCAGTGGGGTGATTAACACCCATGTCATTCCAAGACATAATTTTACAACATTTACTAGCCATTCACTCAATAAAAAGATAACTAATAAATAATAACTAATAATAACTAATAACTAATAATAAAATAAATACAGCTAAATAAATAACTCTACTATATTCTTACTCTCCATTATTCATCCCACTGCCTATATCCCACACACTAGAACAACCTTTTCACACAGGCATGCACTAATCACCCAAACAAAACAAACACACATCCACCCCCCCCCCCCCCACACACACACACAAGGCATGGCCTGTGAGCGATAATGAAGGGAGCAGACAGTCAACCCAATCACTTCAAAAGCACCAGTTACTCATGCTGCAAAATACAATGTGTGTCCTTGGAAGCTGAGATGAGCAATAAGAGGCAGGATTCAATCCTTGTGCTGTTGTTGGCAATACCAACAGTCGACGGTGGCAGCATCTATGTGAGAACCACTACTTGGCTGGACGTTGAGATTTCTTTGAGAGTGTGGTTTTGTTGCTGCCGGTTGGAGCTGCTGCAACTGTGAAACATTCAGAGACTTTGCTGGAATTCCAAAAGTGGAAAGATCATTCCATAGCCTCCTATGAGAGCCAGCGGTGGTGCTCCTTGTAGTGCACTGGTAGTGGTGCTAACCACAAGCTTCAAGCCCTGCGCGAGGCATACATGTGTCTAGCTCTGACTGACCATCTCCCTACACTGGAAGCTCCCCCACTCCCTCTATTCTCTGTGACTGGCTTACTGATAAATATCACCCTAGCAGCATGCCATAAGAGGGAAGGTCAGGTATGTTTGGTGCCCTGTGGCAAAGCTGAAACAAGTTGAAAAGTGTACACTTTTTGGTGTGACACAATGGCTCGTTTCCTTCATTCACAAAATTAGATATTCAGCGGCTTCATCAGTGTGTGTCATAGGAAGTGCAAGGGAGTCCGTGTGTGTGTGTGTCAGTGGGTGAGTG
Organism: Ichthyophis bannanicus; assembly: GCA_033557465.1. Taxonomy (NCBI): domain Eukaryota; kingdom Metazoa; phylum Chordata; class Amphibia; order Gymnophiona; family Ichthyophiidae; genus Ichthyophis; species Ichthyophis bannanicus. The sequence continues at coordinate 120,338,364 of CM066050.1, read as the reverse complement.
TGTTTGTGTCTTTCTGTGTGTCATGGAGAGTGCCGGAGGCTACATACTTTATTTTTATTTTATTTAACACTTATTTATATACCGCATCTTCCAGCGATCAGTTGCGGTGTACAATTAACAACAGTTAACAATGCAGGGCTTGTTTTACATGGAACAATATAACTTTTTACATAGAACATCTTAACATGCACACATAGGGTTTAAAAACTAAGCAGAATAATTCAACTAACACAGATTGTGTAACAATTTAAACAAAGTACTGACTCTACCGTATAGGCAGATCATATCAGTTGCAACTATATACAAGTAGGGTATCAGTGCATAGGAGTGGAGTGTTCATTCGATTATGTTTTGTATGTTATCCCTTGAAGAAGGGAGTATACGCTTGATGTGGGGAGGTTCATGTTTAGCCTTTGTCTAAGTTGAGTGGAAGGTTTTCTATGGAATTATAGTGTTTAGTGAATAGATATGTTTTCAATTTTTTTCTGAATTCTGTTATCTCTGTTAGTGATCGTAAGTCCTCTGGTAACGAGTTCCAACATGTGCATGTGTACGTGAGTGCCATGGGGACTGTCGAGTATTATATACACGTGTGTGTGAATGTCTGTATGTGTGCATGTGTGGGTCATGAGGCCTGTTGGGGGCTATGTGCATGTCTGTGTCATGGATAGTGTCAGGGGCTGCTTGCAAGTGTGTCTGTGTGCTGTGAGGAGTGTCAGGGGCTGCATGTATATGTGTGTGTGGAACTGTGCATGCAAATGAAAACAGCACACGGTATGAAAAAGCGACACATTTTTCCTTCCTTCTTTTGCCTTCTGGTGGGGGTGGGGATGGCGGGCTGCACCTTTTAGCATATATTCATTATGCTCTTTTATCCCTTCTCTTCAACTTCAGTCCCTTGCACTCTTACAATTCTGTGTAGACCCTCTCTTAATGCCTCCCCTAACCCGTAGCATACCAAGGGGATGGGAGTGGTCTGCCCCCGGTGACAGCAGTGGCAGCAAACTTACTTTACTTGTTTGCCGTGCTGCAAGCCGCTACCTCTACTCCAGGCTCTCCCTGTTTCCTTTCCTGAAGTCTGACGATAATACCATAAGGCTTTGTCTGGAAGGTAACAGCTGCCGAGGACAGGCCTAGAAGTGGAGGCAGTGTCATGCTGTGTGGCAAACAAATACCTTTGCCTGTGGGGTGGCGAGGGGCTGCAAATAGGCTCGGTATGCCTCTGCCCCCACTCTGTTACCTTCCCACTCTGTCCCTTTCTCCCTCTCCTTGCATTCTCACCACATGCCCTCCATTCTTCTCCCCCATCTTTCTTTCCCAAACACACTGGCTCTTTAAATTGTATCTTACCTCCTGTGTGTCTCTGGCCCCATCTCCTTTTTCTATATCAGGCTTTTTCTGCTCTTCAGGCCCCAGGTGCAGCCAGCTGCAGCACCGATTGACCTGCTTGGTTGACATGCTCCGGCCAGACCTAAGGCACTTGAAGGCATGGAGCAGGAACTCCAACACAGTGCTGTATCCAGCTGAGGCGTTAAAAGTGCAGGCAGCGTTCAGAAAGCAGCCGCTGGCGCACCACGCTCAGGCCCCGTGACCTATGCCAGAGCGCTGGCACTTGCACATTCCTGGATGCCATGAATCTGGCGTGCCTTGTGAATGTGTGTGCCAAGTACGGCAACCCCTCACTCGTTTGTCGTCTGCCTGCCCGCCCGACCTTGCACTCATCCTATGCTTCATACGCCTTCTGCTGTAGCAGTGTGCAAGCAATGAGGGGGGCTGCATCGCACTCAACCTGGCCTGCGAGTTCAGCCACCATCAAGCTACTGTGCAAGTCAACGCTGACCCAGAGATCCCTGATTGCTCTGTTAAGGGACCCCTCATCTATGCTGCCTCGGCCAGCCATAGCGCTATCCTCGGGTTTCCTGCTCTGTGCCTTCAAGCAGTGACACAGCCAGTGTGTGTGTGTGGGTGACCAGGCACAGAGCAGGGGGCATCCCTGGAGCCACCAAGCTCCTGGCTCCTGGCTTCCGACGTGGAAGCTGTCGAGGTTTTACGAACTGCATTGAAGAGCATCCTGATGGCACCCGAGGGGGGGCGGGGTATGGAACAGGAGGAAACCATGATTACAGCCAGCAGTGGTGGTGTGGGCCTGCAGGACAGGCTTTTCCCTTGAAGACTGGCACCCCCTGCCATGCTTACCAGCCCTGCACTTGTGCTTCTATAGCGTGCACTGTCTCCAGTGTAAGCCTGCCAATGTGCATAATGAGGAGCAAGGCACTGTGGGTATGGGCCGGACAGGGTGGCCTGGGCAGGATGCATCTGCACAGGGTATAGGGCAATGGCTGGGACATTGTAGTGCCCGACCACCACCTGCACAGACAGGGTGGCCACAGCGTGTCATGCTGGAAGGTCACTCTCACCTGGACTGAGCAGTGACCACGGCATGGCTAGGTTCCCCCATAGTACCATATAGCATTCCTCTCAAGTGATATTTGTGGGTTTCTGTTTTTGGGGCCCAATCACTGACATAGCTCTGTGGTGTGTGTGCCAGATCCCACACCAGGGTGCACAGTGTTCCTTTTGGAACATGCACTATGTATGTGGCAGCAGACTGTCTGTAGCTAGCATGTGTATGGCTGCAACACCCTGTAGGATGCAGCAGGTGCACACTGACTGCCCTCTGCTGTTGAATGTCAGAATGTAGTGGGGGGCATCTTAGCTGACCAGTTGCACTTCCAGTGGTCGAGTTCCATGTTCAGCTCTGCATCAGCTCTCTGTTCCTTAGTTGGCTGGGGGTTGCTGAACCCACAGTCTGTCATCATTTAGCTCAACTGGCCCTATTGGAAACAATGATAGTGTGTGTCTGTTGTTGCCAGATCATGTTCCCTACCCTGACCTACAGAGGGTGGGCTTGCTCCGTATATCGTCCTCATGTGAGTCCAGACACACTCCTGCTCCAAAAACAGGTGTCCATGGCAACCTCACTCAATATGCATTATGTTGCGAGCATCCTGGTCCACATGGGCTACGCATCAATGGCAAATAGGAATGTACATAGAAAACTTCCAAGGCTGTCTGCAAAGAATACCCCATACACTGGCAGTGATGGTGAACTGCAGCAAAGCCTACTGCAAACATCCCGGGTACTGTGGACCTGGTGCTGTCCCCACGACTTTACTCTCAGGGTGATCACAGAACACACACAATGGCATGGTCAGTAGGCACACTGTAACAGTAACATGCATGCTTGGTCCCCCTAGCCAGCTGATGTGCTGCAGAGTTGCAAACCCCTATCCGGTGAGCAGATGTAGACTGCTGATCTGCATGTGCATTGCATCGTGGGTACCCTTGGTACTAACTTATCTTGGTAGCCACACCAGACAGTGTGTCTGGAGACCTGCACTGGTTGAGTAGCTAGCCATAGTTTAATTACAACCAATATTGTTGCAGGACAAAGGTGAATATACTGACCTCAGTGGGAGAGGTCATGGGTTCAATACCCCAGTGGGCCTGTATATTGATGTATCAGGATGTATAGGATATAGTGTATTTATCATCACATTAGAGCGTGTTACCACATGACAATATGTCCAAAGGTGTGGTCAGTTGCATGCAGTGGTTATGTTGGAAGAGTGGTGTGGGCTGCAGGTTGCTAGATTAGCTGGTGAGCTGTATACAAAGTGCGTCTGTCAGAATAACTGTCAGAGGATACGGCTGTCTATGCATGTAGCAGTCTGACATAGATCTGAAATCCGTGTGCACATCCCAAAACACCTGCAGCTCAGTTGGCCAAACCAAGGTGCCCTGTAAAATGCCCTAGCTGTGTCCGTACACTAGTCTGGTAAGCAGAGTAGAAAGTGTATGTAGATGACCTGGTGTAACTGTGTAGCCAGCCATTGCTATGTGAAAAGGCATCACAACTCAAATAGTCAGTCAGATCACATAAAAAGAGAGACAAATACACAAACAAACAGACAATGATCAATATTAAATGTAGGAATGTCCGCCAGGTCAGGGGACGAAAAACCCCATCGAATAATGGACCTCTCCCTTTAATCTTTTTTATTCACAGTGTGCAACAGTCCAAAATCAATAAAACAACTAGACCCCCAAAGCCACAGTGCCAAGTACCAAAAACAGTTTAAAAGTCTGAAGATCAAATCTTTACTTAGCTGGCAGTTGGGTCCATTATATAATCCATCATTCGAAAATGGGAGGACTCCTCCACTCTTCTGCAACAGTAGAAATAGGAAAACACATTTCACAATGTAGAAAGGAAAATATTTGTCATAAGGCTTCAAAAAACCATGACCCAGCGCTGTGTTCCGGATCTTCCGATCCTGCTTCAGATGGAAATGTGAAAAAGCAAGATGTTATATTTCCTTTTCAGCACAAAGAATACGTTGCATGCTTCAGAGAAACCAGTCTCCTCTTCTATGGCGTCTCTATGTGAAAAGGCATAGCACACTGGTTAATACAATGCCCTCACATCCAGTGGTGATGGGTTTGAGACCCTAGTGTGCCAACACTGAGATAAATGCATAATAAACAAATTGTGTTAAGAAACATCAGACACATCACTGCAATGTGTGTCTGCAGCATAGATCTTTATATATATTGACTGTGCCACCGTTTTCTGTGTACTGGCCATGGCACAGGCACGGGCACGTTGCTAGCGCACCTTAGTGATGTGTGGCGGTGCTGCAGCATGCCGGCACGCATATGTGACGGACGTGCGTGCGTGAGTAAGGCATTGCTGAAAATGGTGACTCATTCTAGAAAGCCTGCTTTTACCCATAGGGAGGTGCGCCACCTTGCAGGGCTGATCTGCACTATTCCCTGGCTCCTCCAAGTGGCAGGACCTCGGGCACGTAAGGAGGGTCTGGGACCGCGTCACCAGGCGTTATAATCATCTTGCTGACTACCCACGTGAGATAAGTGTATGGGGACAGGTCAGTATATCCATATACATATCCAGTGTTGATTGTAGCTGTGTATGCTGCTGTGTGTAGGCATTCTATCTCATTTATGTTTTTTAGTTAAACTCACGTGATATACCGCCTATTTATCACATCAGAGTGGTTTGCCCTATCCCCAGGAGGCTAAGGACCTGATCACAGAGGTCCAGTTGTCAGCCTGGTGTTATGGCAGCTGCTGCTGTTGATGTGTTAAAATACACCCTAACACAAGGAGCCCCTAGATCTGCCTAAACAGGTCTGGTAAACAGCATGCTGATATGGTAGGTTCTGCAGTTGCAGGGTCACACATCTGCCCTACCCCTAGAGGTCCTGAGACCTATTCAAAATGGTCTGTCAATCACCCTGGTAATATGGTTGTGTGTGCATTTGCAGGTTAAAACATCTGCCCTACCCCTAGGAGGCCTGAGACCCCATCAAAGTGGTCTGTCAGTCACCCTGGTGGTATGGTTGTGTGTGCATTTGCAGGTTTAAACATCTGCCCTACTCCCAGGAGTCCTGAGACCTGCTCAAAGTGTTCTGTCAGTCACCCTGGTGATATGTTTTATGTTGCTGATGAAGTGTGCTAAGACACCCTACCCCCAGGAGTCCTGAGACCTGATTGCAAAGGTGGGTATGGCATCTACATATTGTGGTAGGTTATGCCGGGTTAGGTCACACATTTGCCCTATTCCCCGGAGGCCCAGACCTCATTACACATGTCTGTAATGAAGACTCTTGTAGTTGGTCGAGTGTAAGGCAAAATTAGAATTTATTTATGGGGTGAATATCCCACACACAGATATGCTTGGTAACACCTTCCAGATAACTTCTCCAGGATTTATTCAACACAAAACAAGGCAACTGAAAATCTTATGCAAATAAGAATCAAAGTCCTTTATGGAAGAGAAAGGCTTCCTTACAGCCACTGCTAATAAACTCCTTAGCAGTGCTGAGGTAGAAATAAATCAAAGAGGAAAACTTCTTTGTACAAAAACATAGCTCACTTTCTCCATACAGAAAAGAACTTTTAAAACCCACGTGTGCATGGCTTGTGCTGGGCTCTCCTCCACCAACAGGTGACAATTAACTGCAATCAGTAGCTTGATTGCAGCACAAGTGCAAAACTTTCCCAAAAGCTTTTTCTTTTCAACAAAACTTTATGGGAAGCCAATACTTAAAATGTTTCCTTTTGATGTTTGCTCTTATATTTAGGATTTTCCTAAAATAACAACCTACTCAAAGAACAGTCCATATAATCATCCTCTGTATCAGATATTAAACCTTGCTCTTGAAATTGCATAGATTCAGTTTCTCCATCTGACTCAGAGGGCTTTAGGAACTGACCTCTACAAGGAGAGAAACAGTTTCCCTGCTGTTTGCACTGCTCAAAGCTAGAGAAACGTTCACAGTTCCTACCTGAATCCAGGCAAGCGTCAGGCTGCTTCTTCTGGTATTCTGGCCAGTATGCAATAGAGCTTCTGTGTCCTGTCCTCCAGTTGGTATCTCTGGACCTCAGGATTTTTTCTCCAGACGTCCTCCTTGAGGTATTTGGGCTCCTTTCCTCCTTAGCTGCAACAGACCTCTTCCTAGGGGTTGCTTGAGGGTCCCTGGCTGTGGATCTACAGACCTCTGGCTTTCTCCAGTCCTCTGATCCTTTCCCCCAGGTATCTCTCCAGGCATAGGTACTTCTCTGAGCTCCTCTCTTGGACCGTCTGCTTCCTTGTCCTTGTTCCTTCAGGTTCCGGTTGTTCTTCCTTCTGTTCTGGTTCTCGCCCCCTCTGTTCTCCGTCTCCTTCCCTGTCCGTCTTCCTGAAGATTCCCCTCTAGCTTTAAAGGGCTTAGATTGCAACTCCTCCCTTGCACTCTTCAGGTGTTTTGGATTAAGCATTTTCCTAGAGGCTGTTTGATTAGGGATGGCATAATGCTTTCTCTGATTAGACTCATGCTTTTCCACTCTAGCTCCCCTAGGGACTTTCTGCATACAGGTGCATTCTGGAACATGAAGTCTTGTAGGGTAACAAGCTGTCTTATTTCTATAACCTGCCAGCATAGGTCCCTTAATCAGAGTAAATTCTCCTCTTTTGTCATTACTCCCTGAGCTTTGATAAGCTTCCTTATCACAGACCCCCTGTATGTACGGTCATCCATCCCACTCATTTGCAGTCAAGGGGAGGTGGCACTGCGTCTGGCTGGGGGACTTCCCCCCAACCAGTTTTGTACACCTGTGCAGGGCTGTAAAATGTCCAGGACTGTGGCTGTCGTGCAAGCAGCCCCAGCTACCTGCCACACCCACCCTGTACCTACACAGCCATGTTTTGCTCGATATGTGGACCCCAGTTGCCTGTGTTAGGGCACATGTGTTCTCAGGACATAGGCCCCCACCTTCCCGTCCATGGCAGGCATGTACTGGGCCGTGTGGTTTACATGTGTAGCATATCTCTGACCTACCTGCCTGTGGATGGGCGGTGTCCAGCGCTTCCGGCAGCCCTCGCAGGTAGATGGGGCCCAGACGGTCTGCCAGTTCCTGCTCCAGGAGTGTCAGAGTTGGGGCAAAGGGACCACCCCCTCCGGTGCCCATGGCATGTTGCCTCTCTGCCACCATGTGGGCACGGACACCCCGCTTGATATCATTGAACTTTTTTCTAAGGCTATCCAGGTCCCTGGATGGCCCCCCTGCCAGGGCTATGGCCTCCTGGATCTCCTCCCACACTTGTATCTGTGTGCCCACAGTGATGCTTGTGCTCAGGCGGCCGTACAGCACATCATACCTCTCCAGAACACTGGCCAGCAGGATGTGGTTTTCCTGCTGGCTGAACCTAACAGCCCTCCTCCTTTCCTCAGCTGGCACAGGTATCCACCTTCGTTTGGCGCTGGGTGGCCCCTGTGTGGGCTGGGACACACCTGATGGGCCTGCAGCCACCACCACAGGCCCAACACTCCCTGCCGACTCTGGCTCCTGCTGAACAGGTGCCCCCCCTCCTCCACTCCTGCCATGTCCTGTCTCTCCATCTCCCTGCCCTCTGTGCCCTCTCCCTCCTTGTCACACATACCTGCTCCTTTGCTCCTCAGCTCCACCTCACACCTGCTTCTGGCCCCCCCTCCTCTCCCTGCTGTCTGCTCCTCAGCTCAGCTCGTGTGTCTCTCACCTGCTCCTCGCCTCCCCCCTCACTCTCTCCCCTGCTTTGCCACACACCTCTCCACAACAAACCTGCCGCTGACACTGTCCACCACCACTCACAAACCCAGACACCCTCCATGACACACCTGCTTCTGACTCTCCTTGCTTCACCGACAGTGCACGCCTTCTCTCCCTCACCTACACAAACCCCTGAACGTGATCCAGGTGTGCAGGTGTATTTATAGGGTGTTTTTACATTGCACGTGTTGTGCATGCGCAGCAGCGCTAGTGCGGCGGCTGCACGTGTTGCACATGTGCCACGGAGGCACGGAAGGTGCATGCGCAGGACACCATGTTACACATGTGCTGTGTGTGTGCGTGAGGCATGGTGCATGCACGTAACAGGACGCAGCACATGCGCATGTCTCATGCTCACGCACAGTGCACTCTGCACACAGCACATTTACTGCATCTCTGCGGCACATGCGTAATGTGCGCAGCTGCTGCGCTAGCGCTGCTATGTATGCGCACTGTGCGCACTGTAAGAAAACCCTATAAATACACCTGCACACCTGGATCACGTTGAGGGGTTTGTGTAGGCGAGGGAGAGAAGGCGTGTGTTGTCGGTGTAGCAAGGAGAGAGTCAGAAGCAGGTGTATCATGGAGTGTAGCTGGGTTTGTGAGTAGTGGTTGTATTGTGTGGCTGGGTTTGTGTGTGGTGGGAAAGGTGTGTGGCTTGGTTAGTGAGGTGAGTGTCTGTGTTTGAGTGAGTTAGAGGAGTGGAGTTCATGGCGGCCTTTGTGTTTGCTGCATTTGCGGTGGGAGGTGAGCAGGGGCTGCGGCTGCCTGACAGGGGATATGGTGTCCATGGGGCTGAGGCACAGGGCATGGGTGTAGTCCCGCTGCAACACAGACCTGCAGCTGTGGGGGCAGGCCAGGCAGGGGCTGTGCGGGCACAGTGCAGGAGACATGCAGAGGTGCAGGCTTGCCAGCCTCGCCTCTACAGGCCCAGGGCCCAGCTCCAGGGCATGCGTGAGGACCAGGTCATCTCCCTCTACCGCCTGAGCATGGGGGCTATTAGGGAGCTCTATTTGGATCTAAGACCTGACCTCGAGCCTCTGACTGGTCGGTCACATGCCATACCGGGTTTGGTCAAGCTCCTTGGTGCCCTACATTTCTTTGCCTCTGGCTGTTTCCAGTCATCTGTGGCCGCAGTGGGTGGCATGAGCCGCCCCACCTTCTCACGCTGTCTCCACCAGGTACTGTGTGCCATGATCAGCTGGGTGGGGAATTACATTGCCATTACCAACACTAGGCAACAGTGGAGGACCCTGAACCAGGCCTTTGAGGTGTTAGCCGGGATACCACACGTGATGGGAGCTATTGATTGCACACATGTTGCCCTGGTCCCGCCCACAGACAGGGAGGTAGTGTTCCGCAACCGCAAAAACTACCATTCCCTGAATGTTCAGGTTGTATGTGATGCAAATATTTATTATTTACTATTATTATTATTATTTATTATTTACTTAACCGCCCTTCAGGGTAAACATAATATGCATATTATGAATGTGGTCCCTAGGTTTGCAGGGTCCACCCATGACTCCTATATCCTGCATCACTCGGCACTATTCAGACAATTTGAGGCTGGACAGTATGAGGACTGTATATTGCTAGGTGTGTATTTCTCATCTCTGACATGTGTGTGTGTCTCATCTGTCTGTGTGTGATCTAACATTAGGGGGGGTGGTGGTGCTCTCCAGCTCTACCTTGCTATGGTGATGTGTGATGATGGTAGAATGGACGGTAGCATTTGTGTTGTGGTTACAGATTATGTTGATGGCAATCCGTACACCTACCCCTTGTTTTGTGTGTCATAACTTCACACGCTGATGCATAGTTGTGGTGTCCCATCATGTGCTGTTATATGTATATGTCAGGATGTGTCATGCATTTGGTTTGCACGTACATACCTGTGTCCATTTATGTGGGCATGGGCTCCTGCTTTAATGTTCTACATTTCTTTCTGCAGGTGATGCAGGATATGGGTGTCGCCCCTGGTTGCTGACCCCCGTGTGTCAGCCACGGACACGTGCAGAGAGGAATTACAATGAAGCCCATGCCTCTGTCATTGAGTGCACCTTTGGCATTTTAAAGAGTCGCTTCAGGTGTCTGGATAGGACAGGCGGGGCCTTACAATATAGACCACAGACTGTGGCAGAGGTCATTATAGCCTGTTGCATCCTGGACAACATTGCTCTCAGGTACCATATCCCTGTCCAAATTAATGAGGATCTCGAGGATGATCCTACGTGCCCTCCTATATGTGCCCGTAGCGACACACATGAGGGCACAGCAGTCAGGCGGCAACTGATTGAGGAGGTCTTCTCATGTAAGTACTGCATATGTTGCCACCTACATTTGTTTCAATATGTGTGTACTGCTACCACTAGTTAACATCTGTATACCAATATCAGTAAGATGCAACACTGCACTGACATGTAACAGACACTGCCTGGCCATCCCAGCTTACAATCTAGTCATGACTGAAACGCAGAAAATGTGAGCAGGCCACAACAGCTGGTGGAGGTGGATTATGTGTGTCTGTATTTTTAAGCTTGTAGGAGGTGTTACGCTGACATACCTGATGTGTGGCTGATTGGGATAGGGGCTGCTGTACAGGCACAGGTAGATAGTTTGATGCTTTGGGTGCAGCATGGTGAAAGGCGTGTAGTATGGAGTAAACAGTAGGAGAACAGACCATAGATGGGGCCAGTTGTCTAGATGTGTGTGTTTAACATTTTGTAATTTGAGCTGATTGGTTGGTATGCTCTGATGAGCAGGGACTGTGTGTTAGTTGTTTTTGTTTAGTGCTACATGTGATACGTAGCACTATATACATGATGAGTAGTGTGATAAGGAAGCTTATCATAGCTCAGGAAGGGGCTATAGAAAAGGTGAAGTGTCTCTGAACAAGCAACCTGTCAGTGCTGGTAGAAATGAGAAAACAGAATTTTGCCATAAAAGACTACCAGTCCCAGAATGCACCAGGTTTCCAACAGCCATGAGAGAAGCTGAAGTGAGAAAACGTGTGTTCAATCAAAAGGGCTATGAGGTAATCCCTAAGCACTCATTGCAAAGGACAGGGCTTGATTCAGCACAGCTGCGCTGTGCTAGGATGGAACACTCATCTCAAAGGGCAAGGCCTGATTCAGCACAGCTGTGCTGTGTTAGGGAGGAACACTCACCTAAGCAGAATAAGAGTAGAGTTTATTCTACAGATGACGATCTTCATGATCACTTTGGATATACAGAGAAGGATCATCAGTTTCATCTGAAGGATCATCAGAAGCAGAAGCCAAACCGGACGGACAGAGAGAAAAAGAAACCCTCTGGAAGAAAGAGGAGAAAAGCCTTTGAGAGGTCTAGAAGAGTCCAAAGTCAGAGAATCAGAGGTTTAGCTGTAAAATGGTTGGAGCCTGAGCAAAAGACGGTAGAAATGTTATTAGATATTATAATGCTTGAACAATTTATGTCTGGGGTGCCTAAAGATTTGCACACTTTCCTTATACAGCAAAATTGCCAAAATCTTGGAGAGGCAACCATGCTAGCAGAGAGATTCTTGGAAGCCACGCAGGCTTGCCATAGAATGGGTGGCCCTCTGAAGATAGGTGCTGAGGCAAGATGTGCTGTATCAGAAAAGAAAATAGTTAAAAGTATTTCTGAAAATAAATGTACTTTGCCAAACCAGATGACACAGGGGAGTGAAAAGAAATGTTTCAAGTGTGGAAAATGGGGACACTTAGAAAAAGGATGCCAGTCACACACTAGCTTAATGGGTGTGGAGTTAGAACAGCCCAAGGAAGGATTTCTTTTGATGGTTGATGTGCAAGGAATTACCATAAATGCTTTGTTAGACTCTGGGGCAGACCAGAGTATGATGTCAGAAAGGTTTTGGAAGAGAATAGAGGCCCAAGAAGGATTTGTGCCTAGAACCCCTGAAAGCCAAGTTCACATCGGATGCATTCATGGTGCTGCAACATCACATCCCACCTATAGGCTAAAGGTTAAGTGCCTGGGGGAACAAGAGGAAGTCCTGGTAGCAGTGGTGCCTAGGCTACCCTTTGATTTGGTTCTAGGAAAGGACTGGCCAAGATTTAAGCAAGGTCTAGTGGAAGGGCTAGGAAAGAAGGAGGGAGAAGGAATAATGGAAATAGCTCCTGGGCCTTTCTTTGGAAGTTCTCAGTCCCTAGCTAAAAAGATGGTTAAGCTTCCAGAAGGCCAAAGCATAGGTAATAAGAGGGGCCTTGTATCCACCCGCTTGCAGGCTAAGATAGAGAGCCAGCAGAAGGAGGAGGGGGAGCAGGCAGAGTTATTAGGAGACTTACCCTCTCATGATGATTTAATAACCCCATCATCTGGTAAAGTAAGAAAGTTGAAAGCACAAAAGCGGCGTGAGAGACTTTGCAGAGCACAGGGTAGGGCTGAGATGTTAGCGGGTCAAAGTTTACCCTGGGTGCCAGCTGAGTTAGTGGCAAAGTTTCCTAACTTTCCACAAGAGCAGCGAGCTGATCAAGCTCTCACCCGAGCTTTTTTTTTTTTTTTTTTTTTTATTCTTTATTTAGAAATTTTCACACTACAACACAACATAGCAGATGACAAGAATACAAGACAAAAGAAACTCACCCCTAAACCCGTCCCCAACCCCCTCCCAACTCCCCCCCCCTTGGGCCCGCCGCGGTGAGAGCCCAACTCGGGCAAAAAAAATAAAATAAAAGGTGAAATTAATAAAATTCAACGGCAACGAAAAGGGCCAGGACCTGATAAAAAGAACCCCACAAAGAAAAACAACAAAAGCCCCTATCACTTCTAAGGGCGGTGAACCTCAGAGTGCAACGAAACTAGGGGTCGAGATGTCTGAGGTCCCTCCCCTTAAATATGGGACATGGCAACAAAGGTATCCAGTGCCCGCCATCTATCAAGAACAATATTGGCCTTATCAGGGAAATGTAATTTGCAGTAAAGTTTCTCAGATTTGACCATCTGGGATACAAGATTCCACCACATATTCATACTCAATTTCCGCGAGTTTTTCCAGTTAGCGAAGATAACTTTCAAAGCTATGGCCATCAGAAAGTTGAATATAAAATAATTCTCCTTAGATAGTCCGGGCATTGGAAAAGACGATCGCAGACTAATTATACCCCACGACAGACGAACAGTGATTTGTAAGATGGCCTGTATCCTGTTCCATACTGAACGCCAATAGCTCTGAACGTGAAAGCAGTCAAAAATCATATGCTTGAATGTGCCTAAAGCTGCAGAACATGTCCAACACTTGGCCCCGGAGGTCTTGTCCCATTTGGCTAATCTAAACGGGGGTAATGAAAGCTCTATGTAGAAAGAAATATAAAGATTGAGTGATTGCAGCAGATCTCGAAACCCTCGTGACGGAACCCCAGGCTACTTTCCAGACCCTACTTGATACTTGGCGTGAAACCTCCCCCTCCCAGTTTTTCTCAAGCCCGCGAAGCGAGGGCAGAAAGGAATCTCTAAGTAAAGCATAAATTCGAGAAACACCCCCCCTCTGCCCAGCAATTTCTGCCATGACAGTGACGAGCGGGGAGTCTAGGCAAGGCGTTGCAGGAGAGATACCCCCACCTCGCAGGCAATGACGTAATTGAAACCAGTAAAAAGAGGCAGAGTTTGGAAGGGAAAACTCACGTTGCAGAGAGCAGAAATCTTTCCAGCCAAAAGACCCTATCAGCTGATCAATTGACCAAATGCCAGACTCTTGCCACTTTTTCCAAGAAAACATCTTACCATTTATCCGTAATTTAGGATTCCACCACAAAGGTGACTTCAGACCCATAGGAGAAGCAGTTGCCAGCTGTCCTGCCGAAGATAGGTATGCCGCCTGGGTAGCACAAATCACCGAGCCCAGCTGCAACTTCTCAGGGTGTCTCGCCCCTAACAGCCACCTTAGCGGGGAGGGAGCGACGATCTGTCTTTCAAATTCTAGCCAAACTGGCACAGTGTCTAGAGCCTCTACGCAAGTCCAAAGGGCAGCTTGTTTCAGGAGAAGCGCCTTATGATATGACCGAAAGTCTGGAAAGTGCACACCCCCTTTATCTTTACCAGCTTTTAGTTTTTTCAATGCAATCCTGGGTTGTCGACCGCCCCAGAGAAAACGAGAAAGGAGACGGTCTAGCTCTGAGAAAAGACCCTGAGGTAACGGGACCGGAAGCATACCGAGTACGTAATTAATTTTAGGCATTAAAACCATTTTTATGGCTTCCAGCCTGCCCCACCAGGTAAGATATAAGGGGGACCAGGTTAGAACAGACTGCTTAACGGACCGGAGTAGGTCCTCAACATTTTCCTGAACCGCTCGTTCAAGAGGAGAGCCATATTTGGCCCCTAAGTATTTAATGGTCCCTGCTTCCCATCGAAACGGGAAATCCTCCACTAAATCGAAGGTGGCTAAACCATTCATCGGGAATACGACAGATTTAGACCAATTTATTTTGTATCCCGAAAGGCCGGAATAATGATCGACTAACTGTAAGATTGCGGGGATAGCTGGTGGTTGCGTGAACAAAAGGAGATCGTCCGCATACGCGGACACCTTGACTTGCCAGTTCCCCTCCTCAAAGCCACTAATAAGTTCATTCTGCCGCAGGGCAAGAAGTAGGGGTTCTAGAGCTAAATTAAAGAGTAGAGGGGAGAGAGGGCAGCCTTGTCGGGTGCCCCAATGTAACGAGAAAGAAGCCGAGAGAGCCCCGTTTGCACTTATCCGAGCAACAGGATGCAAGTAAAGAGAGCGCACTTTGCTGATAAATTCCAAACCAAAGCCAAACCAGTCTAGAACTTTAAATAGAAAAGGCCACTCTAGCCTATCAAAGGCTTTTTCAGCGTCTAGGGAGACCCCAACATAGGGGAGCTGGGCAAGATGAGAACGCTCTAAGAGATGGCAAAGGAGCCGAGCATTATCAGATGTAGCTCTCCCAGGAATAAAACCGCACTGGTCCGGATGAATCACTTCACCGATAACATTGGCTAGCCTACTCGCCAGGACCGCTGCATAGATTTTATAATCGGTATTAAGTAAGGAGATAGGACGATAATTCGTCACTAAAGTGGGATCTCGTCCAGGTTTCTCTAAGACAATAAGCGTGGCTTCCCCGAAATTGCCGACCTGCGAAGAGGAGTTGCCAATCGCCTCAAAGTATAAAAGAAGAGGAGAAAGCAATTCCTCTCCAAACACCTTATAAAACTCACCCGGGATACCGTCGGGGCCAACCGCTTTACCCGATGGGAGGCCCGCAATAGTCTCACGAAGCTCGCCAACCGAAAAGGGTTTGTCCAGCTCCACGGACCGGCGCTTAGAAAGGCAGGGATGTTGCAACTGTTGCAAAAAATCTGCCATTGCCTCCTCATCTACAGAAACCTCAGAGGTATAAAGACTCCGATAGTAATCTGCAAAAGCGTCTAGAATCTCGTCGGTGGTACGCAAAGCCCCTCGAGATTGATCAACAATTTCTACAATCCTAGCTCTGTCTTGCCTTCTCTTTAGAGAATTGGCTAGCAATTTACCCGCTTTATTATTCTCCCCATAGAATTGGGATTTTTGCTTAAGAAGCACATGTTCAATCTCCGCATTTAAGATCGAGTTGTATTGAAAGCGAAGTCTCTGTAAACGTAAGAGAATTCCCGGATTGACGTTATTAAGCAAGAGTCTTTCCCCGGCTTTGATTTGATCTTCAAGAGACTGCAAACGAGCCAATCTTTTTTTATTCTCTGTTATGGAATAACTGGTGATTACAGCGCGCAACGAGGCCTTGAAAGCCTCCCACCAGGCCCAGGCCGACGTATCATCTATCGCATTCAAATCAAAATATTCCTTAATGAAACCTCTAATTTCGGCCTGAAACAGTGGGTCAGCTAACAACGATCTCTGGAAAGACCAAACCCGAGGAGGGTCGATCCGCGCAACCCACTCCACTCTCAAAGATATAGCAGCATGGTCTGAAATGTGCACGCTTAAGATTTCTGCACTCTGCACTGCCGGAGCCAGACTTTTAGAAAGTAAAAAATAGTCTAGCCGCGACCAGGATTTATGTGGCGGTGAGAAAAAAGAAAAATCCAATTCCCTGGGATGGAGGAGTCGCCAAATGTCCACCAGCCCCAAGGACTGGAGGAGAGCCTGGAGAGCTGTCCGCGCCTTCGATACCCTCTCTGCCCTATAGGGGCGTCTATCAAGAAGCGGATCAAGAGTAACATTATAATCCCCCCCAATTATCAAGGGACAGGAGGAATGCTCTTGCAAAGCTACAAGCAAATCAGTAAAAAATAAGGGGTCATCTAAATTGGGACCATAGACATTAACTAGGATACCCTCCATCCCCCTTATAGTCACCGACACAATCACCCAGCGACCCTCTGCATCAGAGCGCACACTCAAAACCTTACAATTGAGAGATTTCCTCCCCAAAATCGCCACTCCATTTTTCTTACGTACCGAAGGGGAAGCACCCAATAACATGAAATATCGATTATCTAGTTTCATAGACTCCTTTAAATCTAAATGGGTCTCCTGTAAAAAGACCAGGTCTGCTTTTTGGAGCTGACCGTAGGAGAGAATTTTTGCCCGTTTTGTCGGATTGTTGATACCTTTCACGTTCAGAGAAAGGAAATGTAATGAGTTAGCCATTATCATACATTAAAATATAGCTTCCAGCATGCCCAATATAAACTACAAAACATCCCAAAACAAGATAAACATACTTACACACCCCGGCGAGTCGTCCCCCCCCCCCAACCCACCCCCCAACCCTCCACATCCCAAAACGGGTGAGCCAGTGTGGACCAAACACACACAGTCACGCGGGCCCCATATACTGCGGACCAGATAGGAAACAATTCCATTGAGCTCACCCGAGCTTTTAAGTATGCTCAGGAGGTCAGGGAGGAATTGCCCAGATTCAGACTAGATAATGAAATATTATATAGAGAGAGTCAGGACCCCAGAAATGGGACCATACGTAAACAATTTGTGGTACCCACAACTTTCAAAGGGCTAGTACTTAGATTAGCACATGATCATCCAGTTGGAGGTCATAAAGGGATGCAAGGAACGCTGGATCAAATACTTAAGCGTTTTTACTGGCCAGGTATTTTCAAAGAAACTGCCCAGTTTTGTGCTGCATGTCCAGCGTGTCAGCGAGTTACAGCGGCTCACCCACCGGTGGTGCCATTGATCCCCATGCCAATTATCACAGACCCAATTGGTCGCATTGCCATGGATATTGTAGGCCCATTAGTCAAAATGCCCCGAGGTTTCCAATACATCCTAGTTATGGTAGATCAGGCAACAAGGTTTCCCTGGGCCATACCATTGAGGAATGTTTCTGCAAAAACAATAGCTTTAGAGCTAGTAAAATTGTTTTGTGAAGTGGGATTCCCAAGAGAGGTGTTGACTGACCGAGGGTCCAATTTTGTATCCAAATATTTGGCCCAGGTCTGGGATGCCTTTGGCATTCATCACGTGAAAACCTCAGCCTACCATCCACAATCAAACGGTTTGGTGGAGAGATTCAACCAAACTCTCAAACAAATGTTGAGAAGGGGGTTAGCAGGAGAGGTAAAAGAATGGGATATGTTATTGCCTTTTGCCTTGTATGCCTGCAAAGAAAGAATTCAGGTGTCCCTAGGTGTAACCCCATATGAATTGATGTATGGTAGGGCTCCACGGGGTTTGTTAGACATTTTGAGGGAACAATGGATTGATCCTGAACCAGGAAGTCAGGAGGTGCCACTGTTTCTACGTGACTTGAGAGCACGTTTGAAAAGGACGTCGCAGGTTGCTGAGAGGAACCTGCAGGACAGTCAAGTGCGCCAGAAAGGGTGGTATGATAGGAAGGCCAAAAGCCGCCAATTAAGCATTGGTGAAAAGGTTTTGGTTCAAGTAGCAGGTACAGCTCCAAAATTTGAAGTACAGTGGAAAGGGCCATGGAAGGTTGTTAAACAAGTGAGCCCAGTACCTTATGTGGTAGAAAATGCAAGAGGGCGTAGGCAGACCTACCATATTAATGTACTTAAGTCTTGGAAGGAGAGGCCTGTAAATAATAATGTCCCTGAAGCCAGTCAGGAAGTAAGTGAGCTTCAAAATGTTAACACTCTCGTAGGTATTACGGACTGTAGGAAAGAAGTTTCACCAGTTAAACCAGTCCGTAATAACTTAAGCAGGGGGGTATGTGATAAGGAAGCTTATCATTGCTCAGGAAGGGGCTATAGAAAAGGTGAAGTATCTCTGAACAAGCAACCTGTCAGTGCTGGTAGAAATGAGAAAACAGAATTTTGCCATAAAAGACTACCAGTCCCAGAATGCACCAGGTTTCCAACAGCCATGAGAGGAGCTGAAGTAAGAAAACGTGTGTTCAATCAAAAGGGCTATGAGGTAATCCCCAAGCACTCATTGCAAAGGGCAGGGCTTGATTCAGCACAGCTGCGCTGTGCTAGAATGGAACACTCATCTCAAAGGGCAAGGCCTGATTCAGCACAGCTGCGCTGTGTTAGGGAGGAACACTCATCTAAGCAGAATAAGAGTAGAGTTTATTCTACAGATGACGATCTTCATGATCACTTTGGATATACAGAGAAGGATCATCAGTTTCATCTGAAGGATCATCAGAAGCAGAAGCCAAACCGGACGGACAGAGAGAAAAAGAAACCCTCTGGAAGAAAGAGGAGAAAAGCCTTTGAGAGGTCTAGAAGAGTCCAAAGCAGTACGTATACTGGGAGGTATTTCAAGGGCCAGCATACACCATTGGACTGGGGAAAGCCAGAGGAATGGTGCTGCAGAGCTAGGAATCTCCAGACGCTACCTGTGAGGGAGACGGCTGCACGTGGAAGAGACCCTAAGACCTGTGTCAGAAGGTATGTGAAGAGAGATCCAGTGTCCAGGGATCTGGATTGGAAGGCTGGACATAAGAACTGGACTACATACTGGTCAGGCTATATAGAGAGGAACTCTAGCAGCAATGGAAGCTCAGGTATGAACACTGATCTATGCCCTAGCTATAACCTTGAAAGACAGCAGGGAAACAAGTATTCTCCTGAAAATGCTCCATTGAGAGATTCATCTGTGCCAATCCATGATATTGAACCCATGCTTGTTGAACAAGGGGGAATAATAGCAGATGAGGATCCTGTTTATATGGACTGCTCTCTATCTAAACTCCGTTGGTAACTTTCTGTTATAAAGTACAGCAACCATCATAAAGAAATACAAATTTGTTCTTTAATCTACTCAGAAAAGCTCCTGAAGCAGGATTTGACCCACACAGTGGAAGGCAAGCCAGCTAAGGGGTTTCAGCTGGTAACTGCTAGCAATTAAGCCTTACCTAATTGCTTGTGAGCTAGGAGAGAATCACTTCTGTATCTATGTGGGAAGTAATCAGAAGTTAACCTGAAAAGAACAGTTTGTTTCTTGCTTTGTGGCTTTTCATTTGTTGTTTTCCTGATTTTTAACTTTGTTTTTCCAAGTTAACACTGAAAGCAAGTAACCTAATTTATGTGCTACCAAGCATATCTGTGTTGGGAGAAATAACCCCATAAATAAATATCTTATTGGCTTTACCCAAGAGCACAACTAAATTATTGTCAGCAGCTGTGTCTGGTGTGAATGAACTACATTACCCACAATACCTTGCAAATCATATAGATATATGCATTGCCAAGACTGTGAAGATTCTCACCCAGGCAGCCGTCTGACAGTAGTAGTTTGATTACTGGTATTTGAGATCAGTAGGGGAGGTTACTGCAACACCACAGTGTGCCTGTATGTATAGGTCAGCACGTAGCCTTGATATTTTATTTATTTATTTATTTAACATCTTTTATATACCGCGCTATTTGTTTTCAGTGCGGTTTACAAGTAACAGAAGCTGCACAATCAGAAAACACTGGTGTGCTTACATTATAACAGGAAACCTAAACTTGGAACAGAGGGTAATAAAACTATAACTATGTACACACAGTGTAATTATGTACAAACAACAGTGTAAAAACTGTAACTATGTATAAACATATTGGGTTCTATAGTATTCACAGACAGAGTATGGTCAGAATAAGGTAGGATATATAAGAACTTGAGGCAGAATTATTTATGAGGGAATTGGGGGTGAAGAGTGAGAGTTTGTCGGTTTAGGAGTGCTGATGATCAGATGAGGATTGGATGCTTATGCAAAATGGAGAAGGAATATGTGGTGCTTGATTGCCTTGCGAAATTGAGAGAGGTCTTTAATTGCTCTTATTTCAGGTGTGAGGTCATTCCAGCATTTAGGTGCATAGAAGGCGAAGGTCCTTTTCTTGGTTGATTGGGTACATTTGATGGACTCCTTGGGGATAATCAGGGTGTTGTTCGTTGTTGTCCTTCTCGCTCTGTTTTTTGGGGTGAGGGAGATGAGATCATTAAGAGACGTGGGGGCAAGGTTGTTGATGATCTTGAAAGTGATGATGAGGATTTTATAGGTTATCCTGCAATGAATTGGTAGCCAGTGTAGTTCCATGAGAGTTGGGGTGATATGGTCTGATCTTGCTAGACCACAAAGCACCCTAGCAGCCGCGTTCATCGCCAGTTGTAATGGATTAATGGTGTTTTTGGGGAGACCGTATAGTACTACATTAGCATAATCAAAATGAGGTAGTGTGAGGGCCTGGAAGATGGTCCGAAAGTTGTTGTGAGGTAGCATGGGTCTGAGTTGCCTTAGCGTTCTTATTTTATTGTAGACAGCCTTTGTGACGTTCCGAATGTGTTCCTTAAATTCAAAATGCTGATCCAGAGTAATCCCTAGGTAGCGAATAGATGGTTTACAGGGGAGATCCGCATCTCTTACTTTTAGAGAGGATGGAGGTGAGAATGCTTTGTTTCTTGATATGAACAGAACTTCAGTCTTTTTGAAGTTTATACGGAGGTTTTGAGATGCTAACCAGTCTGTGATGGCATTGAAGCATTGAATAAGGTTGGTGAAGTCTGGTTGACTGACTTTAAATGGATATGGATGCAGAAACGGATAGGGAACCTGTGAGGTGTCCTGACAGGGGGAGTATTAGTGCCATTATGTGTGTGGCTGTAGAATAGCCATGCGGTGCAGTGTTGCATCTTTGCAGGCAAACAGAGATGATTCAAGGCCAGATCAGCAAGGTGTAGGTTACAGTAGGCAAGCCAGGAGCTGATTAGGGGAGGGAGGGATTTGGGTTTTAGTTGGATTTTCAGGGAGGACTGGGGAGATATAGCTGATGACAACTAGACATAAACCACAAGCCTCAACTACAAGCTGGGTATGTGTGTAGAGGAGGAGAGTGCAGTCCAAAACACCACCTACATTGCGGACCCTAGAGAGAGGAAGTTTTGGACACACACACAAAGACGCTCTGATGGGAGGGGAGGGTTTAGGTGCACATATAGGATATCCATGCTTTGCAATTAACACTTACACACAGTGGGATGACATGCAGCCATCAATGTCAGGTGGCAACTGAACATCGGGGTGTGGTTTGGCAGAGATAACTCAGGCGTGGAGAGATATATTTGCAACACATCAGCACACAGCTGTTAATGTAAGTCAAGGTATGAGATATACACACCAAGAAAAGTATATGGACAGAGGATAAGGATGGAGCCCCTGCATATTTCCCTGTGTTACAGGAACTGACAGCGGTGTAGCAGAAGACATTGAGACACCAGATCACACACTGAAGGGGCATTGGGAGCGATATGTGGGACACAGGATAGTACTGCGTGCTTAGAGCCAAGCAGGGACACGGTAGGGAGGAGATAATTCTGTTCCACATTTTTTACAGCAAAAGAGAGGTGAGGAAGGGGACAGATAGAGTACGGACCCTTGTTGTTTGACACACACACTTCAGTGATAACTTTAACATAAAACAAATCTGTACAGTGTGATGTGGAACAGTCAGTCTGTTAAGGATCTTGGGGGGTCTGGGAGCTGAGTACGTGAAGGTGCAGTGTGTGTTGCACAGCTCCAACATGACATATGTATGTTTCTCTTGTATTTCTCAATCCACAGGACATACTTGGTGACCCTCGTGGTGCTGTGGTGCATTGGCAGGTGACTGTACGTCATCCAACATGCAGTAGTCTGGGGTAGATGCATCTACAGCTACTTTGTCTGTGACGACAGTCAGGGGGAGCACATGTCTGCAGTAATCTGTCATAATGTACATATGTTGTTGTTCACCTCTTTTCCCTGCACCCCCATACCCCATATGTTGCTGTTGGCACACATATCCACATGTGTTTCTGGCCAGTTTGTCTTCTCCACACTGTCTCTGGGACACGTCCAAAAGAGCTGTGTGTGTGTGCAGGCCCTAGGTGTTTGGGTGGTGGCATGCACGTACACCCTTCCCTAACATTGTAGCATCAGCCAACAGCAGGGTATCATTGCATTTAACAGGCCTTTATCTCCACTAATCTCCAATTGTGCACATACAGGCCGTATGCTACTGCTGGCACGCTCACCTTAGCATACTGTGTGGGTGTGTGTTTTTGGGTTGGCTGTGTGATGATACTTTTTTTTTTCTGTTGTGCTAACATGACCATTAGGTACATGCAGGTTCATCACCTATGCACACACCCTTCCATCTCTTCACTGTACACCAAAGTGTGCCCTCTGTGCTGCCGATCCATCACATATTAGCTGTTACATATGTCTCTTTCTTTATAGTGTTTACATGGCAGTCTGCTTGGGGGATTGGCATTGCTGTGGTTCAGCTGGTCTGTGGCACACCTGTTTGCAGGTTCAATTCTCTCCTGTTCCAAATTTTGCCCTGCTCCACAGAGCATCCCCTGCTGCCCTTTGGGTTTAGGTTCTTTCCTCTTTTGCATGCTGTATCCACTGCATAACATTTCATTGTGTGTGTGCATGTAGTTATATGTGGCTCTGATCCCAATTACAAACTGTGATCTGATCTGTACACACCAGATCTGCATGTGCATTTCATCATGGTTACTGCTGGAGGTTTGCCTATCCTGGCAGCCAGCAGGTTTCTTGTGTGATGTCCTGCAGTATTCTTGTATGCAGCCTTTGCAAATGACCTCACGTTGGTGTTGTAGCCTACCGGTTTGTGCATTGATGTTTGTGCTGATGGTCATAGGTTTGATTCCTCTCTGTTCTCTTTCATTTGTATGCCTGTCCTGCACAGATACTTTTCATTCCTGTGACAGTCATATCTGTGCAGATCTGTGCTGTTAGCACATTGTACCCTTATCACAGATGTCAACCATCCTTCTGTCCATTTATGTGTGTCATCCTACCCTGATGTGCATGCTGTTAACCCACATCCTGCACTGCTACACATTTCTGCATTGCAGCTCTCCCTGGTTGCCTCTCCTGTGTGTGCTCTGCATGGCACTGCTACTCCTCTGTCCTCCTGTCATTACACCTATCCTGCCACTTCTACCTCCTCTGCTAGACATGTCTTCCCGTCCTCTGCCACACACTGTCATTGTTGCATGGTACATTACCATCACCCTGTACATCGCTACAGCTGCCCCCGATATGTTTGTCCATTTTTCCAGCTGCCATATGGGCTGGACACAGATTTGTTTGGTCCATCAGCTCAGATCTACTTCCTTCCATTACTTGTGCATTGTCTTTCCTTGTTGCTCTGTGCAGTGTTAGGGTTACATCTGTGTTTGGCCCATACCTTTCTTGCTTTTCAACTTGGGGGACCCTTCTGCCCTTGGCCAACATTTTTGGGGTCACCTATACATCCTTGGGGCATCTTAAGCCACACCTTAGATTCAGCCAGCTTATGGGGTGCCAACTATGGTGCCTTGGGAGTTGGCAACCTTTCGACATGGCCTCTGGGGCACATTATAAACCGCCTTGGCTGATGTGGTGGTTTAGGATGTGCCTTCTGGTGTGCCCTAAAAGGGGCATTAGTTTATGGGACTGGGGTGCGGGTATTTTTAGCTGGCAGCACAGATTGTTGTACTGTTTCAAGCAGGAAAAGGAATTGCCTTGGCCAACCTTATTCATTAGGCCCACTGGGGGATTGAACTCATGACCCCTGTTTCAGCAGTCATTGTATTAACCAGTGTGCTACACCTCTATTGCTGTGATTGCAGGTCAGCACATGAAGTTAAGGTTAACGCGCGGTAACATGCGCAGCTCCCTTTATCGCACGATAATGTGCACGGCGCACTTTATCGTGCAATAACCCGTGATTGCTACCTTAAGACCGGAATGCCCACTCCTTTTATGCCATTCTTCACATTATCGCTGGAGCTAGCGCCGGGAACATTAAGACCGTTTAGTAAACATACCCCTTAAACTTGGTAATGTACATAAACAGGGACATTGATAACTTGGATCTTTCTGAGGCAATGGAGGGTTAAGTGACTTGCCCAAGGCCACAAGTAATTGCTGAGTCCCATTTTACAGCCTGAAAATCCTCCATCTTAGATTTAACGTTGGAAACATCTTTTTACTTCTTTCAGCGCCACTGTGTTATCGGTGAGGAACATGCATGTAGCTTTTAGCTCCTCCAGGATTGTACTATGAAACGTATCATGCAGTGCTGTAAATTCTACTCCAGCCACCCCTATGGCACAGGGGGTCCCAGAGAAAGAGGGGACCCATCTATAACTGCCCATATCTTCTTGGTGCATCCCCCTCCTCTGGGGGCCTTTTCTGATATTTTCTTTGGTGCTATCAATTTGAATTTCTGCCTCTGGCATCATGGGTCTGCTCCAGAGGCATGTTTTATGGGCTTGATGGGTCCTGTTTTGGCCGCTTCATCCTCATGTTAAACGAGGCCTCATATCTCTCTGATTTCATGGCCATGGTGGAGCATACTTAGAAGATGTTACCAACCAGGACTTTGCCAAAATATATTGATAGCGGTGCAATATTAATAATATCAGTACAGGCTATCCGGGAGCCTCCTCTTTAAGTGGCCATTCTACAGCTGGCTCACGAACACCCATAACCAAAAACTTTAAATTTGGTTTATGGAGGTTGTTTTAAACCTCAGAAATTTAAGCACAATTTTCACCTTAGTCATTCCTACAAACCCAGACCCAAGTGAGCAATTAGCTGATACTAGTGTGTGTGCCTCAGAGAGGGGTAAATGCCGATGTCCAGAATTTTTGAAGTATGAGTGTACTGCTGTTGCAAAATTGGAAACACATGCATATTTTTCAAGCCCACAGTCAATAAATGACCATAATACACCGCCTCCGAAACTGTGCGTGTTGCACATCTAAATGTGTGCGAAGTGACTTTCTAAAGTCACTATTTTCCTGAATGAGCCTGATCTTGGCTGATCTTAGACACTAAGCAGGACTGGGCCTGGTTAATGCTTGGAAGAGAGACCACCCTGTAGGCCTACTGCATGGAAGAAGGCCTGGAAATCTACTTCTGGATGCACCTGACCAAGGAAAAGCAGTAGTTAGGTCACCAGGGATCAGCAATGATTTGACCACACACATTTCCATGTGTAAATACCATGCAAGTCTTCTAAAGTCACTTCTATAGTTTTCCTTTTGGGTTTCTAAAACTCCATAAGTTCTTATATTTCCATATACATCCTTAATTCTTTACCTTCTGTTTGTGATATGTGCCTAAACCTTTTGGATGCAATTCATATCCCCTCCCATGATGTGAAGATTTTTCATTTTAGATTCTCAGTTCCATCACTCGTGTCTTATAAAAGTGATCTTTTTGGCCATTAGCAACATAGATATTCAAAACAGAAATTTTGGATTGGTCTACCCGTCCTGTGAGCCAGATCCTTCTCCCTTCCTGTTCCTTCTTCATGCAGCACAAGAGAATTTTTTTCTTTTAGTGATACTTCTGTGCCCCTCTTTTTTGAACTGTATTTGCAGAATAAATTTGCCTTCACCAACTCTTAGTTTTCTAATTCTATCAAAATCAAGTGCCTTTCCTTCTCTATATTTAACTTTATACTTATATTTCCTTTTTGCCACAATCTCTGAAAACAAGTGGAGGGAAATTTTAGAAGAGATATTTAAGTACAATCTGGGACATCTAAGCCAGAATGTCTGGGAAAAAAAAAGCAGGCATGTCCAGATGCAGATGCGATTTTACAAACATGGACGGCTCCAGGGATGTTTACATAGACATCTTCAAACTGGGCATCTAGGACAGCCAAATGGTTAGAGTAGTGGCTTAGCAAGAAAGCAATCAAGGTTCACATCCCACCACTGCTGTTATTAACATCGTGCTGTGTACTAGGGTTAATGAAGTGCTTTCTTCTCTACACTCTCTGGATGTTTTCTTAGCTAAAGCTAGCACTTTTCAAATGCTTGTTCATGCCTGGTGCAGGTCTAATGTTAGATGCAACACCATACGTCCATAACGTTTCTGAGGTCATGTGCAGGATCCTGTGAACGCCCCTGCTCAGACTTGGATATCCTCACGCTGGGGACATCCCCAGAGCCAGCTTCTAAAATGACTCTGGAGGCATCTCTACGTTTTGGAATCTCTAAACCTGTTTTTGGACATCCAAAGCATGAACAGGGCTTCTAAAATGACCTCCTTAGTAATCAGCAAACCATAACCAAGAACTTAATCATGTTAATTTTATCATTGTCCCTTGAATTATTATTTTATTTGGAACTCGTGGTTGCAGTATAATTGTTTCATTTCCTACCTGTCTACCAACATTTATTCCCCTGAATTCCTTATAACTATGTTTATCTTTCTCGAAAGAATGATTTTACAAGACACAATCCAGGCTACGGGAGACCAGCTGTGAGTCAGGAGGCGAGAAGTTGGGGGGAGGGGGGCCGGAGCCACAGATGCCCGGGGTGCCTGCGGGGAGGATGTCCCTGCAGATGGAGGGGGGCACACTGGGCCATCCTCGGCCCCATCTTCAGCGGGGACATCTGGATGGCCTGGGCATCTCCCTACCGGAATGGGGCTCCACATATTATAGACTGTGTCATTATTTTAGCTGTTTCACAGTGTCTCTACTCTGTTTCATAACTAGGGTATGTCAGTTTTCTCTTTCAGCCAAATGTCATTACATATTTACCATTGATTATTCATTTAACAAAGTTCTTGCTTGTATACAGTGTGCATCTAAAAAGCAAATAGATGAATAGAACTGAAAACAATGTTCAAAAGTTGGGAAAATTTCATTTTAAATGAACACTAACTGAATATTTTGTTTTGGCCGTGCACACCTTTATTACTTTGTGGGATCTACTGAGATGTAATGACACAGGCTGGCCACTGTCCAAGACAGAATGCTGGGCTTGCTAGACCCTGGTTTATTTTATGTTCTTACCGCCAACACGAATTTGCCTTTCTGCCTCTGTCAGTCTGTTTAGAACCCCGTCAATTTTCTCTTCAAAATTTGCAAGTATTTTCTTCGCTGTTTTGAGTTTTAACTCATGTGCTTCTTTCATATGGGGTACTTATCCCTGCCTTCACATGGACTGTATACTCCTCCATATGACTCATCTCTAATAGCGCGAAAGATGGGGGAAGATGCTCGGACAAGCACCGTCTGACGACTGCTTAGCTTTCTCAACATACACATCCTTAATACTTTTACTCACTTTGCACTCAGAATGTTAGGCATTTTTTTGATTTTGATTTGATAAACTCATGTATCACTCTTATATAAAGTCTGGGGTTATAATTCAGGAAATTGAAGGGCCCCTCCACAATATGTCTACTCATATGGTTGGCTAAATGGTATTTAAAGGGAATCTCATCTTCCTCTTTGGCTTCTGATTCCAGCCATGTGTGAGACTTAAAACTCACAAATGTGAAAACTTTATTGCGTTAAGCACAAAACACATTGGCAACCAAATCCTTGAAGAAAAGAGTGAGCTTGCATTTGCTAGTAAAATAGCAAGCACACATTCTACATGCAACAGATATTCAATAAACCCAGGCTATAGTATATACTGAAAATGCAATATATCTGATGTGTTTTGTATTATTCCTTCAACCATCCTGAAATGCCTCGTTCGTTTGTATGTGCTCTTAGCCAATGAACAGAAGGTCATAGGCTCTCAACACAGTTTCAGAATCCATAACAGTCAAATTGCATGAAAATATGTGCTGGATGCTCTATTGCATCCACATACCTCTGACTAAGCCTTTGAAAACTTTCCTCAGTATAAATGTCTGCTGCACAGATCGATGTCCTAAGAAAAGCCTTATGCCATTACAAATTATTTTATTTTATAGGTCACATATTATTTCTTTGGGAGTTACCTTTCCGTGTTTATCATAAATGTTATAATTGCTACTGGAACTGTGAAAGTAAATCAATCAAGGGAATGTTTTGAATGAAATCAATTATTGATGGATTTTTGATAGTGGTTTTCTTGTTCTTTTTGACAAGGGAAGATCCATGGAAAAAAAATTCATGTCAGTTTCATCCAGTTATTAACTATTAATATCTCCAAGAGACAGATTGATTCAGAGATGACATTTTGGTAAGAGGAAATTGTGCTATGAAAATGAAGACTGGAGGAACTCAGATGCTTGACAGAAATTCGCTGGCTATCAGAGAACCAACAAAACAGTTGAATAGAGCTGATCCTTTACAGAATGAATGCATATTTAAAGATGTGAGCTTTCTGAATAACTGAGGTCCCTTCCTCGGACAATACCCTGAAAATCTGCATCTTTAAACAGTCATTAAACTTATAACAGGGCCATCATTCTCTTCCTAATCACATCACTGATTTTCTTTTAACTAATTTTATTTTTAGCAGACAGACACAAAGTTCTATTATTTATTGATAACAACAACATGCAGAAACTGGGATAGTCATGAACATATAGGAATGTAGGCCTGGATTTATCAGTAGGCACACTAGGCTAGTGCCTACGGTGACAAAACTCTCAGGGCAGCTTGTGGAACAAAAGATTTGCCACCTCCATTTCCACCTTTCTTTTCCATGTAGCCAAAGAAGAAAGAATTCCCCCTTCCCAGGCTTTCAACATAGTCATTCATACAAACAGAAAAATGACAGCTAATAGCCAATCTGCCCTTCCATACCAAAGGACCCAGCACATACCCCTGAGTACTCCATTATTCACCTTTCTCCATTGAGAATATTGCCATTTAGCCCTACTCTCTGCTTTTTATCTTTTAACGAGGTCCTAATCCACAATAATCCACTGCCTCCTATCCCATGATTTTTTAATTTTGTCAAGAGTCTCTCATGAGGGACCTTGCCAAAGGCTTTCTGAAAATCGAGATACACTATATCAGTTGGCCTCCTTTATCTACCTGTTTATTCACACATTCAAAAAATTATAACAGATTAATAAGACAAAATCTTCCTTGGCTAAAGCCATGTTGGCTTTCTCCCATGACTATCTACATGTTCGGTAATGTTATTCTTTATAATGGTTTCTGCCAGTTTGTCTGGTAATGACGTCATACTCACCGGTTTATAGTTTCTCAGCTGTTTATAATTTCATCCCTGGGACCCTTTTTAAAAATTGGCGTTACATTGGCCATTCTCTAATCTTCAGGTACTACAGATGTTTTTAATGATAGTTCACAGATTAATAGTAATAGGTCTGCAGTCTCTTATTTCAGTTCTTTCAGCACCCTTGGATGTATAGCATCTGGTCCAGGTGATTTGCTACTCTTTAGTTTATCAAATAGTTGTAAAACATCTCCCGATTAAATACCATTTCAAGCATGGGTAACTTCTCTACATCTTCTTCAGTAAAGATTGAAGCAAAGAATTAATTCAGTTTCTCCATTATGGCCTTATCCTCCATAAGCACCCTTTTTATCCCTCTATCATGTAATGGTCCAACTGACTGTTTTACAGGTTTTTTGCTATGAATGTACTTGAAGACGTTTTATTGTGTGTTTTTGCTTCCACGACATGCTTTTTTTCAAATTCTCTTTGCCTGCCTTATCAGTGTCTTACATCTAACTTGCCAGTGCTTATGTTATTTTTCATTTTTGTCATTTGGCTCCTTTTTCCATTTCCTGAAAGATTTTTTTTTTGCTACAACAGCCTATTTGACCTTTAAACCATGCTGGCAGTTTTTTGGCCTTCCTTCCACTTTTCTTAAAGCGTGGAATACACCTGGTCAGGGCTTCTAAACAGTATTTTTAAACACCCATGCTTGATGTAAATCTTTAACCTTGGCAGCTGCTCCTCTTATTTTTTTCTTAACTGTTTTCCTCATTTTCTTAGGTCCCTTTTGAAAGTTAAAACATAGTATTGTGGATTTCCTTGCCATCCTCCTTCCATTTTTTAAATCAAATGTGATCATGTTCTCTCCTTGCTCCCTGTCTCTTCAATATTTTTCAGTGCTATGATATCTCTGCCTACTACTATACAGATGACATTCTGTTCATGTTACACACTCACCCCACCACCCCTGATCTCACCCCTGTGAATGCTGCCTCTCTGTTGTAGCATCATGGCTGAATGACAATCAGTTTCTACTCAATCTACAAATGATAGCTGCAATTTGATTATCTTCCTCCCCCAGATCTGCCACCATTGCTCCGCTACTTTTGAACTCCTCTATCTCTTCGGTTCCCGCCTTTAAATATCTTGGGGGTTGCTCTGGATTCTACTCTGTCCTTCCATGATCACATCTGTGCAGTTATCAAATGTTCTTATTTCTCTCTCCATCAAATTAGATCTATTCATTCTTTTTTGCCACCATCGGCATTTGCCAAACTTCTTTTGATCCTAGTTATCAGCCGTCTCAACTTCTGTAATGTCATTTATGCTGGTCTCTCCAAATATGAACTTCAAAGACTGCAAATTATTCAAAATTATGCTGTTCGGATGCTCACCCATGTCTCAAAATTTGAGCACATCACTCCCCTCCTTATGAACCAACATTGGCTTCCCATCCAGTTCAGAATCCTGGTTCATATGACCGTCATACTGGTCTTTCATCCTATCTTCCTTCACATGTGGTTTATGGTTTACTTTATTTTCAAAGCATATAAAGCGGTTTAGAATTTCAAAAATTAAAAAGTTGTGAAAAGAACTCCAAAATGTTAACAGGAGAGAAGAAAAGATGATAGTAAAGAACCACACAGTCAAGCAGCACATAGAGATTAGGGCCTACCAACTCCCACTTATTTAGGGTGTTCAAAGGCTGGTTTGAACAAGCATGTTTTCAGATCAGCTTTAAAGCATATGTATGAATCCTGGAGATGATGTTGCAATGGTAGGTGATTCCATCGCAGTAGTACTAGGCAGAAAAAGGCTGATTTCCTAGTTGATTGGTAATGTGGTCTGACGGGAGGGTGAGCATATATAGTTATGTGCAGTGAATGCAAAAATTGAGTGGGGCAATATGGGATGATAAATACTCTGGTGCCTTGTGGGTTAATATTAGGATTTTATATTGAATGCATTCCACAACTGGTAACCAGTACAGTTGAGTTAGAAGGGAGTCACGTGGTCATGCAGCAGTATTCTGGATAACCTGTAGTCTTTTCAGTTCATAGTTGGTAGACCTGCATAAGCAGTGTTGCAATAGTCAATAAAACTAGGGCCCAATTCTGTCCCGGACGTTGATCCCCTCTGTGCATCCGATCTGAAACAGATGTACAGAGGTGATTGTGATTCTGATCCTGCGGGGCACGTGCAGGACTGTCCCCGGCTAATTCAGTCAAGGCTCCTCAATGGAGCCGCAGCGCCATGGCGTCATGTTGCCATGGCACTACAGCTCTATTGAAGAGCCGCGATGCCGGCCGCTGGACTGCAGGACCTCATTCCCTGCAGCCCGATCCCCGATCTGGCCTCCAAAGGTCAGGGTTGGGCTGCGGGGACTGCCTTCAGACCCCCCCCCCCCGCCCACTGCAAGTCCTGGGCCCACCACAAAATGACATACAGGGAAGTTATTCCACCTCAGAGGTGGAATAACTTCCCTGTATAAGTTGCTGGCCCTGGACATACAGGGCCAACATTAGAATCGGCCCTGTACGTTCAGGGCTGGCGACCACCCAGACTCCGCCCGTTCCCCACCCCCTCCCGTCTAACTTCCCCGCACAAACGACAGGGAAGTTAGTAGCGGCTGGGTGAAGGTACGAACAGCAAGGATGGACAACCCGTTGAGCCATCCATCCCTGCTGTTCGTAGCACAGAATAATCCCCTTAATGAGTAAGTTAAGGACAACTGGTAAGTTGGGCGGAATACTTCAGAAATGGGTGAATGGACCAGAAAAATCTCATGGCATGAAAAGACGATTTACCACTGAGCTGATCTGCTTTGAGAACGAAAGGTCCGAATCTAACATTACGCCCAAATATCTAAGAGTTGCAGTCAGCACAATTGGTCCTGAACAAAGAGATAGGGAAATGGTTGATGGAAGAGAGCCACCTGTCAGCCCTGTAGCAATGTACTTGATAGGATTATCTGTAGACAGTTATCATGTAGCTAGTCCTTTACTCGAGCAAGGCAGTGGTTAATTGTATGTAGATCTAAGATAGCAGTATTGATGTAAGTGGTAATCAGCATGTCATCCATTTAGTCAAAAGCCGAGAGGCCGATGTTCTGATCAGGGTTAATATTCTTCTTCATACCCCTCCTCGTGCTCTCTGGTCATTTCAGAATAATCATCTGAACCTTTCCACTACTTCTCAAGCTAGATATAAATCTACCAGACACTCTGCTTTCTACTTCCTTGTTCCCATACTTTTCCTTCATGCTGCTGGCTGTTTCTGTGAAGCTGCGAATGCTGGGAGAGATTAAAGGCAATGGGATGGGAGGGTAAGCTGGGACTGGAAATAGGCTGTGATGGGAGAGCTAGGATTGGAAATGGGCTGATCAGTAGCTGGAATAGGACTGGAAATGGCTGATGGGGGAATAGGACTGGAAATGGGCTGATGGGGGCTGGAACAGGACTGGGAGCAGGCTGCTGGGAGTTGGAATAGGGCTGGACATTGGCTGATTTGGGAGCTTGGAGTGGAAATGGGCTGATGGGGGGCTGGAATGGAACTGAAAAAGAGCATATGGGGGAATAGGACTGGAAATGGGCTGATGTGGGGGCATAGGAGAATGGGACTAGAAGGGAGTGGATGCTGGGTGGGTCTAGATCTATAAGGGAGCTAATTTTGGGGGAGGACTAGAAGGGTATGGGGATGGGGAATGAGAATGAGAATGGAGAGGGGAAAAGATATTTTGTGTGGGAGGGAAGAAAAGTCTACGATGGGCCAGGTATTGAGAGAGTAAGTGGGGATTGAGAATGGAAGGGTGAAATTTGAGTGGATGATAAAGGAATAAGGAAAGAAATGGGGGAAAGAGCAAAAGGGAAACGATCAGTATGTTAAAGCAGATATAGAGAGAGAATGGAAAAAATCTAAAAGAGAAGAAAGGACAAATGGATAGTTCACAGAAGACACGAAGAAACTAGAAGAAAGTGACTGGAGCAATTGCAACTGAAAAATAAAATGCCCAAACAGAAGGTAGAAAAATACTTTTTATTTTGAATTTATTAACTGGAATATGTCTGGTCTGGGAAGTGTGTATTGATAACATCTTTGGGTTTTTGTTTAGTGCAAGAGGAAATTACTTTATAGTTTTATTTCTGCAGTGTTGCACATTTCATGTTTGGCTTTTGGGGTTCCCAGTTTAATTATTATCTTCCTATTTTTAAAATGTGATCCCTTGTTCTTTGTGTGGTGATGGTCTATGTCCTGCATGTGTAACTGAGCTGAGGTATTCTGTTCATGTAGTTTCTATTTGACAGTCCCACTTGTTCTCGTTCCCCCAGTGAGATTTATTTATTTATTTATTTATTATTTATTTAACAGTATTTCTAAACCGCCTTATCTTAATAATCAAGGTGGTATCACAGCAAACAATCAGGTAAAGTGTGTGTGTTACACATGCAGTGAGGGTGAAGTTTAGTTGAGTGTGTGTTGTATTGTGTGCTAGATTGGTTTGAGCTATATACAAGGTGGTCTATATACAGTGGTGCTAAAAACTTTTTCTTACATCCATTGTTTGGGCGATATCATGTACTGTTGTACATTCTCTGAGGTTATGTGATGTGTCCATAGTGTTCTATGAACAGCATGGTTTTAAGCTGTTTTCTAAAGTCTTTGAGGTCTGTAGTTGCCCTCAAGTCGTCCGGTAGTTTGTTCCATATTGTTGGAGCAGCCATGGAGAGTGCTCTGTCTGTTGTGTCCTTGCGTGTGTGTTTGTATTCACTTGGGGTACTGACTCGGTTGTGTGTTTGTTTTCTTCTAGGACGTGTGCTGGTGTCTGGTTGTATGAGGGCGTGCAGGCTGTTGGCTGATGTGTGCTGTTTTATCTTGAATAGGTTTATGATAGTTTTGTAACTATTGGTTTAATATCTGCAGTGTTGCCTTTTGAGAGGTAGGGTTTGGTGCTTTGTGAGTCCTGACAGGGCTGTTATGATACAGTGGGTTTGCTATGGTTCTAAATGGTCAGTGTTTATAGTGCTTCCTAATGGGCCTGGCGGTTGTCACTGCAATATAGTAATGTAGAAATCTGTTAGTCTTTCTTTATCCATTAAGAGGCATGTTTACTAAAAGCACATGTTAATATTATGCAAATATGTATGCAAATGAGGCAGCTAATGCAAATGAGGCCCCACAATTAATCTCCGCACATGGCCCCACACCCCCCTTAGGCTGCCCCTGTGTGAATGTATTTATAAATGGACTTGTGAGACCTGCCAATTTACCCAGTTCCAGAGGAAAGATTTTAGGCCAGATCTGGTTTTCTGACATCCCTAATCTGATGCAGAACCTGAAGCATTAACTTCAAGGGATAGAAATCAGGTTCTACAACTACTCAAAAATTCTCCTTCTTTGAAATGGGTACCTTGGCAACTTTGGTGTACAACTGTCTCCTCTCATGATGCATGTCCTAGAGGGAAAAACGTGGAAAAGAAATAAACAGTAAGAGGAACTGGGAGTGGCTTTATCAACTCAGAAAATGCTTAATTAACTTTCCTGTGCTAAATATCTCTGGCTTTCCGTAATCTTCCTCCAGACAAAAGCAACACACAGCAATATACTGACACATCATAACTGTCACCGCATTGCATACTTGGGCAGTTATAGGATCAAAGTCTGATCTTTTCCTGACAAACATGGCAATAATACAGTGGAAAGAGTGAAAATTCTTTCCTTTCTAAAAGTATTGACTTGTCTATAATGAGGAGCTACAGCACTCGGCTAATGGATGGCTGTCTCTCGAAGGTAAAGTAAGGTATACATGCATTATTAGGTTACAACATTTAATATAACTATAGAAAGAATTGATGCTACCTAAGCTCATTTTAAATAATTTAGTTGTCAGTCAGAAAAGCAAAATTATTGAGCATCTTTAAGCTTACTGAAATTGATGTCTCAGCATCATTCATTGAGCTCTGTTCAATGTTTGAGTATGATTTCTGGAAATCCTTTTTTTAAAACAAGTTTAACGCAGGGAGCAGAGTGTGATGTTCCAGTGTTCAAGTGCTAGCAGACGGCCAAATATTTGCTATACAATTCACAGAACCTCCACAGAGATCACAGTGCTAGCAGCCCCGTACACTACTTGTCTTTTATTGGTATACATTTGAAAGGCATGTTTTTCCTCTAAGGGAGATGTCTAATGAACTATACTGCATGCAAATTTGACACAGAGGTTTAGCTGTATTGTTTGTATACATATACTACAAATACATGGACAGCAGAAGTGATAGGCAAATGATATACGAGGGGTGTCCGATATTAAAGGTACAGGCCAAAATTACACTAACATTTGTATTTAAAGAAATTATTCAATACATTCCACCAAAAACAACATACTTTTATTTACTTCTCAACATAATCGCCGTAAACATTGAGACATTTATCCCAGCGTGACACTAGTTTGAACATCTCTTCACGGTACAGTTGCATTCCAAGTTCCTTGAAGTAGACCATAATGGTGTATTGCAATTCCTCCTGATCTTGCAGAAGTTGAGATCGCATATGATTTCATGAACAGAACTCTTAGGAATGCCAGTCATTTCAGCAATTTCACAAACTTTAATGTGACGATCCTCCCTAATCAAACGTTCGACAATTGCGCAGTTGTCATCTGTGTGTGAGGTCATTGGTCTGCCTCTTTTCTTTTCCGGATCATCATTCAACTCCGTTCGGCCATCTTTAAACTTGTTACACCGGACGCTGACTTCTTTTAGGCTTAAAATGTGCAGGCCATACATGCCCTCTAATCTGTGATGAATTTCACTCTGCTTAACTCCTTCAGCTTGCAAAAATCTGGTAAATCCACGCACCTCAAACTTCGAATACTCTACGATTACACACACCATGTTTGCTTCCTGAAAACTACTCGTAATTTGAGTGTTTAAAAATACAACGCTACAGACTCTCCTACTACGAGTACAAGTAGTCCTGCATATGACGGCACTATTACGCATGCGGAGCCAGAATGATTGCCACCTGTACCTTTAATATCGGACACCCCTCGTATTTCTGCTTTGTCTCATGGGGAAGGTAATTTTATAAGGAGGCACCAACTTTATGACTGAAAGTAGGAGCTGTTTTAGATGCTATTTTATGAAGAAAAATAGGCACTTAGGGGTGTGCAGACTAAACATTTTATTTACTTTCCCATGTCATTAGTGGGATAGTTTTTTTAAAATTCAGTTTGGAGGAAATGTCAATAGTGCACACTGTTGCCCAATAGTGCGTGCTACTGAGTGATAATGCATGCTATTCATGTATGCGTGTGCACACACAAATAATACATTATAGTTGTTAAGCGCCATTGAGTCAGTAGGCTCATGGTGACCATGTGGATAGTTCTCTTGAATTGTGTTTGGTCTTGAGTTAGGCAGCTAATTGCTGACAGAGCAACATCCATAGCTGTTATTGTATCAATCCATTGCATTGCTGGTCTTCCTCTTTTGCACTGACTTTCAACCTTGCCAAGCATGATGTCTTTTTCTAATGATCTTTCTCGTCACATGATCGTGTCCAAAGTATGAAAGTTGAAGTCTTGTCATTTGAGCTTCTAAAGAAAGCTTAGATTTGATCTCTTCTACTATTGATTGATTTGTTCTTTGGGCAGTCCATGGTACTGTATACAGAATGTACTTCGCCATATCATAATTCAAAGACATCAATTTTCATCTTGTCTGTCATCTTCACTGTCCAAATTTCACATCCATATGATGTTATTGAAAATACTATGGTTTAGACAGGTTGAATCTTTGTATGCAGAGTTATTTTTGCTCCTGAAAATCGTATCCAAGTCCTTAATAGCCATTCTGACAAGAGCAATGCATTGTCAGATGTCCTGTGTTTGCTTCATTATTGAGCGATAGTACGCTATTAATGACAGATGGGACATCATGAAATTTTGGTTTTTTCTTCCATTTTAATTCAAAAATGACAATATAGTAGATGCCTTTGGCATTTCCTTGGTTTCAAATGACTGCACATCCCTATAAAATGCTAGCATAAGTAAAGGAAAATGTGTGTCAATTTAAGCTACGATCACCTAGATTAGTAAATAACACATGCAAATTATAGCACTTTATATCTGCATACATACTTGTGTGTGCTACCCATGATTCATCCAAACTCTGCCCATGCCCACAGTGAAAGTACATGCTATTGGGCTGATGTGCGTGCTTATAAAATTGCAGCTGCCTAAATGATGCATGTGAATGCCTGTTTACATGCACAAATCACTAAAATACTATGATTTACATGTGTAGAAGGTACAGAACTTTATTTATATATTGATAAAATTACCCTCATTATTTCTGGCAGAATACACCTTTTTTTAAAAGTATAATCTTTTTATTTATTGCAATTTCTCAGATTCCATAAACAAAATTCCAGGCAAGATCAAGGAACGTTCACATCAGTCCACTATAACAAGGGCAAAATACAGGCAAATTTCAAAAAAGGAAATAAAAGGGGATATAGACAGTGAAGGGGTCTTTCCAAATTGCATGAAGCGGGGATGGATGTCTGGTTTGGATATCCATCCCTGCTAAACACCAGGGGGCCGATTTTGATCTCAGAGCTCCCCGCACATATATAAATGTGCAAGGAGCTCTGGACAAGAGCGGCCCAGAGGAAGAACGAGGGCGGACTGTTGATGGGACCCTGACCTGGATGCACACAGCCGATTCCGGTCATGGCCCTGTATGTCTAGGTCCGCCGACGTAGATGGAGGACCTATTACACCCCGGAGATGGAATAAGTCCCCCTGGGGGTAGGGGATCACTACCTACAAGGTAAACTATTTAAGACTAATAAAAGAAAATATTTTTTAACTCAACGTGTAATCAA
Organism: Ichthyophis bannanicus; assembly: GCA_033557465.1. Lineage (NCBI taxonomy): Eukaryota > Metazoa > Chordata > Amphibia > Gymnophiona > Ichthyophiidae > Ichthyophis > Ichthyophis bannanicus. The sequence goes on along the minus strand of CM066050.1, from coordinate 120,299,942 downwards.
ACTCTGGAATTTGTTACCGGAGGATGTAGTAAAGGCTGTTAGTGTAGCTGGGTTTAAAAATGGTTTGGACAAGTTCCTGGAGGAAAGGTCCATAAACCATTATTAAGAAGGGACCCAGGATATCAATGCTTGACCCAGTACAAGCATTGTGGAACCTGTGTCTTTTGGGGAAACTGCTAGGTACGTATGACCTAGATTGGCCACTGTTGGAAACAGGATACTGGGCTTGATGGACCTTGGTCTGACCCAGTATGGCATATCTTATGTTCTTACCTGTGGGCTGTCGATGGCAGGTAAGATGAGCAGGGGTTCCCTGCCGCCCGATCCCAGCCATGGCAGGTCTGATTGGGGGGGTCGGGCAGTGAGAAATGAGAAGAGAGCTGCTTGCTGGCAACTGAGATTCCTGCATGGCAAAGGAATGTCACGGCACTGGACTCCATGCAGGAACTCTGGGCGGGTTGTTTGGGGAGTGGCCTGGACGTACAGCACCCCAGAATTGGGGCATGTCCTGCTCGTCCAGGCCCGTTGCACCCAATTCTGATCCCATGGGGACATCTAGCCCCCGTGGGATCAGAATCGGGTGCAATTCTAACCCGTCCAGATTTTGGACGTTCGGACATGCCCTGATGGGAATCGGTCCCTTAGAAAATACAGATGGAATACACTTGACAGCCAGCAACTTCTAACAGGTTTCTTGTCTCCATTTGTAACAAAACATCACAAAGCTGTTTGGGTTAAAAGAAAGGGAAATTTTTTGAATCAAATGAAACAATGCAACAAAATTGAAACTTTAACATAAGCACAGCTCCCAATGCAAGGACCCTGGGTTTTAAAACCAGGAATTCTTTGCGCTGGGGTTGAGTCTCTCGAGAAAAATCAAGAAATTTTTGTATTTAGAGCCCAAAAACAGCATATCCGTATTTCTGAAAAGCAATTGTAAAACCATATTCTGGTCCAGTTCTAGATCAAAAGTCGGAAGCAAGGTGGACCTTTCCGTAATTACTTCAAGTGAACTCTCAAGAAAACCAGTCAAGTCCAATGAACTTTGCATGGCTTTAGGATTCCCTGATTATCCTGGATCAGAGAGCTTCAAAGACAGATACTGAACTTGAGCTACAGGTGGAAAAAGATTTTTCAAAACTTCCAGAAAGTTCTTTTGTGCATATTCACTGGGGCAAGGATCGGAGACTTAGGGAAATGTAGATAGCGCAGATTATTGCACCTTCCCTGATTCTCCAAGCACTCCACTTTCCTTGCCAACAGCAATATCTCTTTGGCCACTACTGCACCAAGATCTAGCTCAACATTCTGGGCTGCCAGTGCACCCAGCTGTGACCCTTGCTGAGTCTGCTCCCAAGCCAGATCATCCAAGGCCATAGATAGTTTATGGAAATCAGCATTACTTTTAGACACATATGCAGACAGGGAAACACTCAAACCTTCAATGGCATCCCAAAGTGTGTCCATAGTTACTACAGCAAGCCAGGACTCATATTCACCCATATTCTCCATTCCAATAGCACTCTCCCTTATCCCCACCACTCCAAAGTGCTGTTCACTCGCGGTTTCCACCAACTGCAGGCCCAAGGGAGAGGAGGCTGCAATGGGGACTACCATAAAGCAAGATGCCAATTCCTCACCACTCCGGGTAGCTTGAAGCGCCTCGCTTTCCCCTGCCTTAGTGCTTCAGTCTTGGTGGCACAGCATGCCGTTCATTGCTCAAAGAAACCCCATTGATGCTGAGGTCTGGCAAAGATAGCTTAGCCAGACCCGCTTAAATTAAGTTACTGTCACCTGCGTTGCGAACCCCAGCAGAGTCGTCTGACTCAGGGGTGGCAGCACCTGTGAAGCCGAGGCATGCTTCTTAGGCATCCGCTTTATGGACAGCATCACTCCACACAAACAGCTCTGCGTCTTGGGAGTTCTCTGTTGCAAGGTAAGAGCAAACGCGGGCGCATCCTAAAAGGATGCCATCTTGCCCATGGATGCTGTTTTTGGCAGTATATACCTTAAGCACAAGACAATAGTACTGGTCCATAGGTTCATGGACTACTGGCACCAATCTCGGGGTAATGAAACAGGAGGAGGTTGTCTGCATATGCAGACAGTTTAATTTCCATATCTGAGATGGATATGCTATGAATGTCAGGATTCTGCCGAAGAAGGAGGGTCAACGGTTCAAGAGTTCAGGAGCGGGATTAGGGGGCAACCTTGACAGGTTCCATGGCAGAGTGGGAAGTCCTGAGACTTACTTGCATTTGCAGTTATGTTGGCATATGGCTGGCCATGCTACATGACCCTAAGCAGATTGAGAAAGCCTTCCCCAATTCTGAACCATCTAAGTGCAGAGAACAGGAACAGCCACTCCAGCTGATCAAATGCTTTTTCAGCATCCAGTAACAGCCCGACTAGAGAGCAGTCCCTGTTCTCTACTGCCGAGGGTATATGGAAGAACAGTCTAGCATTATTGGCAGTGAAATGACCTGTAATAAATCCACATTAGTCTGGGTGGATCAAGGAAGGAGCCACGCTAGCTAGGCAACTCGCCAATATAGCTGTGAAAACTTTGTAGTCTGCATTGAGCAGGGATATTGGGCAGTAGTTGCCAGCCCTTTGAGGGTCTCTGCCCAGTTTTTCAAGGACGATTATGGAGGCTGAGGCAAAGAAATCCTAAAATGAGCTCATTTCTAATAGGGAAAAGAAGTATTGTTGCAGGTATGGGACTAGCTCAGTAGAAAAGACCTTATAAAATTATATGGGAAATCCATCCGGGCCTGCTGCCCTTCCTGATGGCAATGACCCAATAACTAAACATATTTCCTCAATTAGTATCTCCCCATCTAGTGTATCTGCCTCCGCTGCCGTCAAGGTGGGGTGTTATATATTGGCCATTAAGTGTTCAAATGCCCCTTCCAGCAACGTTACCTCAGATGTATAGAGTGGTGTATAAAATGTCTGAAAGGTGTCCACTATTTCATCATCTTTTACTATCAGATTCTGAGTCTGTTCATTGCACAATGATGCGATACGCGATGTCTCTTGGCATGCCTTTAATAAACTGGCTAGCAGTTGGCCTGCTTTATTGCCTTCAATGTAGAAGTGTCCCTTTTGTGCATGAATAATCTGGGAGACTTCAGATGTTAGTATGTATTATATTGGAACCGCTTGTGTTGTAATCGGAGAAGGATCTTATTGTCTTCCTGTCTGGAGGGTATACATTCTCCTGCCTTAACCCTTTCAGACCGTATGTCCACTGTAATGGACATCATGTTTATTCATTGAATTCCATGTATATATATATGGTGTCTGTGAAAAAATTCAGGTCTGAAAGGGTTAATCTGTTTATCAAGAGCTGACAGCTCCATGTGATGCTGTTTGGCTAGATGGGTGGTAAAGCTGGTAATTGCGGCTTGTATGGACACTTTGAAACCCTCCCACCAAACCCAACCTGTGGTGGATTCAGGGGAGTTAAATTGGAAGTACTCCAAGATGGCAGCCCTGATTGTGTTGCAGAACTCCGGGTTGGTGAGAGTGAGACCTATCTAGATGCCAACATGTAGTGTCGTCACCCTAGCCTGGGCCAAAGGCCTAAAGGCTCAGGGCTGCCAATGTTAGTCCTTAAATAAAGAATTATACTATTCTTGTCCACAGCTTGGACTTCTGGGACTTGTAGTTGTTTCTCCTTATTTAAAGACAGTAGTGTGAAACCGATGGTTTTTTTTGAAAGGCAAACAAGAAATTTATTTATCTTCCCCAAAAGCACTAAGGCTCAACACAAACGTTAGGATTCTTCTCCAAGCAATACCATCAGGAAATTATACACAAACTAGAACTGAAACTGTTTCATAAGCCTTTTAACATGTGTAGCTGTTTTCATCAAATGTTCAGCAAACAAAACATAGCTTCTTCCTTCAAGCAAAGCAAAATGTCCATTTTTTGTCTTCTGCTTCTTTAGTAATTCAAATACAAATTATGCAAGTATCCTTTCTTATTAGAAGCGGTTCCTAGCATTAACCCAGATAGGTTAACTCACCCTGTTTCTTCAGTGCTTTCTTGTTTAAAGACTTTTTATCAGAAAGCTTTCAATCTGCCTTCTGGCACAATGAACAGTCCATTGCTAATTCCTCAGTTATAGAATCCTGCTCAGGACAGTTTACCTGCATCTCTTCCTGCTCTACAGCATGTACGTCTGACTCTGAGCTTTCAGGAACTGTTTCTGGCTTAATGCTCTGTAAGAGTTCCTGGACTTCTCTCCACAGGTGCTTTCCACAATAAGGAACGTTTGTACCTGGAATGTGAGGATTCCTTCTCTGGATCAACTGCCTCAGTTCTTCTAACTTGTTCAGCCCTGGTTCTTTCCAACAAGTTGGGTTCTGGTCACTTCTAGCTGTGAGTTTGTCCACCCACCTTTTGGCAGCCTGAATTCTTTGAGCTGGACCACGTACCGTTTGAACTGCAGCCTGACCCTCATCAGCAATTCTCCTAGCCACACCTCGGCTGGCTTCAGGACTAACAGCCCTCCTCCTGTAAGCTTGGCTTTCTTTATGGCTGCTACTTTCACTGCTGAGCTCCTCACTGAAATCTTCACTGTTCTCCTCCCCGGTGATCTCCTTTCTGCTCCCTGGTGCTGGCTCCTTTCCTATTCCTCCCCTGGGTTTATAAGGCTGTTTCTTAACTAGCTTACACTGCTTCCTACTCAGGTGTTTTTCATTACTCCCCAAGCCTGCACTTAGGTTAGCAGAGCTTGGGTGTGGCCTGACTTCAGTGACTGCGTGTTTTCTTCCTTTACCTGCACTCTGAAAGCTGTGAATTCCCTGCCTGTCTCTCTCCTTAAAGGTATATTTACAATTTTCCTCTATTTCCATGGGCTCAGCAGAGCTCTCCTCATCACAGTAGTCAAATGGCCCCTATGTCAATCCACATAGCAATGCCAATGGCGCAACTCCATTGCATGGGAGTGAGACAGTGAACTGTCTCTGTAGGTGCAGCGGGGCTTCTCCCCCACAGGTGGTGGTTCACCATGTGCAGGGTCAGCTATCTGCAGAGTGGTCATACTTGTGTCCTTGCAGAAGACAAGTCCAGGATAGAAGGCAGTATATCATATTAGATACAGTCATCCTCCCTGGCCATCCCCAGGACCAAGTGTTCATCCTCCATTGGCTTAGTTTGGAGGCTACAAGCAAGTATGAGCATCTGAGGCATCACCTGGACCCTCTGACTGGCCTGTCACATGCTATACCAGGGCTCAGCCTACAGCCTGAGAGCTCTATCTAACTTTGCCTCTCGCTTCCTCCAAACATCGTTGGCTGTAGTAGGTGGATTGGGCTGTTCCCATTTTGCCGGCTGCCACCATCAAGTACTATCATGGCCAGGCCAAGGGTTTCTGCCATCCTAAGCAGACCTGTGCAACCCCCCCCCCCCCTGCTGCCTTGAGGTTTGCGGCAGCATGGAAGAGAGGATTCCCTATGCCTCCCCTATCCCGGCATCCATTGTCTCACATAGGGGAGAAGGGCAGCATGGTGATTGCTCCCTGTCATGTGGTGAGAAAACTTAAGGCAGTAACACGTGTGCTCATAGCATGCCACTCCTGGTCCCCTCTGACCTTGGGGGGGCAGGAGTGGCATGCCGGGACTACTCACTTGTGTGCCGCTGCTTTAATGCCAACCACAGCACTGAAGCAGAGGAGTGGCCTAGTGATTGGGTCAAGTTACCTCAGGCCAGAGGGTCAGGGGTTCAAATCTCACTTGAGCACAGCAACCTTGGGCTGGAAGGACTGGGGTTTCTAGTCCTACAGGTGCTCCTTGTGGCCTTACCAAACAAATCTGATTGAATTCTTTGACTGGGTGACCAGAGAACTAGATCAAGGGCATGCGATGGATGTGAGCTACCTAGATTTCAGCAAAGCCTTTGATACTGTTCCTCATAGGAGGCGTATCAATAAACTCAACAGCTTGGGGATGGGTCCCAAGGTGGTGAAATGGATCAGAAATTGGTTGACTGACAGATGTCAGAAGGTGATGGTAAATGGAACTCACTCGGATGAAAGGAAGATGATTAGTGGTGTGCCCCAGGGTTTGGTCCTGGGACCTATACTGTTCAATCTTTCTGTGAATGATATTACTGAAGGACTGAATGGAAAAGTCTGTCTTTTTACAGATGACACAAAAATTTGCAACAGTGTTGGCTCCCTTGAGGGATAAAAAGAGGAAAGATCAAAAAAGCTGGAAGAATGGTCTAATGCTTGGCAGTTAAGATTTAATGTGAAGAAGTGCACTGTCATGCACTTGGGAAGCTGAAATCCAAGGGAATTGTATACGATAGAGGGCGAGAGGTTGGTATGCACGGACCAGGAGACTGACCTCAGCGTGATTGTTTCTGAGGATCTCAAGGTGGCGAAACAGTGTGACAAGGCGGTGGCAAAAGCCAGGAGGGTTGCATACAAAAAGGAATTACCAGCAGAAAGGAAGAGGTACTAATACCACTGTACAAGTTGCTGGTCAGGCCTCACTTGGAATATTGTGTTCGGTTTTGGAGACCATATCTCGCAGAACATATAAAAAGACTGGAAACGGTTCAGAGAAAAGCAACCAAAATGATTTGGAGCCTACGTCAGAAGTCTTATGAGACGAAACATGAAGACCTAAATATGTACACTCTAGAGGAGAGGAGGGACAGGGGAGATATGATTCAGACTTTTAAATACTTAAAGAGTATTAATGAACAAACAAACCTCTTCCAAAGACAGGGAAGCTGTAAAACTAGAAGGCATAACATGAAGCTGCAAGGGGGTAAACTGAAAGGCAATGTCAGGAAATACTTTTTCACTGAAAGGGTGGTGGATGCTTGGAATGACCTCCCGATGAAAGTGGTGGGGGCAAATACAGTGACAGAATTCAAAATGGCATGGGACAGACACAGTGAATCCCTTTACAGCAACAGGATAAAATCAAAATAAACTTAACTATCTTTTATATTTCAACAAATAGGGGTGACCTACATGGAGCGGCAGGAACACCTACTCTTGTCGCCTTGCTGGGCAGACTAGATGGACCATACTGGTCTTTATCTGCCATCATATACTATGTTACTATGTTACATACAAATCTAACAAGATGTCCCTGTCCCACACTGCCTAACATACCTTATCAGACAAGTATGACACAGAGCCTGCAGAGATCTACACAGACAGAGGCATACCCCAGCTCATGACAATGACCACATATATACACATGGAGTGCTACACCAATACTCTCACATGGCTGCTCTGTAGCTCCCAACACATGGCCACTGTATGTAAAAATGGGTTCAAGACCAGCCTGTGGATCAGGAGTGATATGTGCAGGTATGTTAACTTTATCCTATATTTCCATATTTTCAAGTGCAAGCCTCCCCTTCCCATCCAGCAGGAGTCCTGATAGTCTTCAGCCACACTGAGAAGCTGCACCAGCACCTACACACTAATAGCGCGTGCACACTCAGAGCAGGTGTTAGCAATGTCCAAGTCTTAAAGGAGTCCTATGGGCCAAGGAAGAATGGCAACTTACAATTCTTTTGAACAGAGGAGTCATGTGTGTGTGTGTCCAGGGGACTATGAGCTGCAGCAATGCCCATGTGTGATGCCCATGCTTTATGGCTCTGCATATAACATGCTGCACATCACTTATTCTGCAACTCCACAAATTGTGTGAGACACCATTTATGGGCAGAAGGTTAGTTTTCAGTAAGTAGTTGCAACCTGTGGGAGTCACTGGCTGACTGGCAGTGTCTGTAAACATGTTGTCCCCAAAGCTGTTACACTCAAATGTGTTCTCAGTTACACCATCATCAAGGCCCATCACCACAGCTTGCCCCTACACTTACCTCCCAACATGACATTGCTGTATAGCTCCCATATCTCCTGCTGGTTTGACTGGAGTGAGCTTGGGGAACACAGTCTCACCAGGGAGAGCTCCATCACATGTGTGTACAGCAACCCTCACCTCTGACTGAGCCTCCAGACCTCAGGACACACCTGGCTGCACAGATGAGAGGCCATATTAATGTCAACTGCCATAATAGCTGTATCTGCGGCAACACTATCAGCCCTCTTAGTGCAGCTGCAGCCTATTGGGAGCTAGGCTGACATGGAGGGCTGGCCTCTGTGAATGTTCAATGCAGTTACTGAGTTGGTGAGTCAAGAATGATTCTGCCATGTAGCTGCATGCACCTTGCTCTTGTCCTAAGCTACAGTCACAGAGTTACTGCCTACGCGTTCCTGCTCTCATTCGGCATCTTGTAAAATGGCAATGCCTGACTCTATGTGATGAATCTTGGGATGTACTGGGTGGGGTTACACTACCATATAAGTCATAGTCTACCTTATATGGCAGTCTGACCTCACTGGTGCATCCCACGATGAACCGCATGGGGCCAGACATCTCCATTTTACAAGATGGCAGTCCAGAGCAGGAGCACGTAAGGTACGGGAGGTGGGGAGGGGGTGGATTTAGGGGGCCACTAGACCACCAGGTTCTATTTTCTTTTAGTGGGGGGTGGGATACAGGGACACTAGACCACCAGGTACTTACTTTCTGTTGGGGCACTGGCCACAACAGTGTTTTGATGGCATCAGGGGCATAGCCATGATTTACATACCAGTCATTATGTAAAGCTGATTTAAATACATTAAATAATTTTAAATACGCATGGCGTTAATTGGGCGTTAGTGTTTCCGTCGGCGTTTACGTCTGATTTAAGCATTTTAAAGGATCATAAAGTGTGCTTAAATGTGGTGTTATGGGGTCATAATGCCCACGCTAGCTTTCTGAATTGGCCCGTTTGAGAGCATCAATAAGTGTGTTAGCCTGCTAGTGTTCTCAAGGGAAAGTTAACTACACCTCTTGAAGCATAGTTAAGTTTCAAATGAAGACAATTTATATTGTAGCTTAATGATTAGAGTAGGGGGCTAAAACCAGGGAGGCCAGAGTTTGAATCCCACTGTTGCTTCTTGTGTTCATTTCACTTAACTCTCCACTGCCTCAGGTACAAACGTAGGGGCCAATGCAGAAAAGCTTAGCATGATGCTTTTCCTGTGCTAGGCTTGCTCTCTGATGCAGAAAGCAAGCTAGTGCTGGAAAAATGCCCAAACAACTGCGCTAGATTGTAGCTCCTCACTTGGTTTGCAGCTTGTCATGCTGTGAGGGCTTGTGTGCATCAGTGATGCCGTAAGCTAAACTATTGGTAGGGTCTCCCAAGATGGACAGGTCTCAGCTGAGGTGCCAGACCAAGACAAACCCCACCCATATGGGCAGCAGCAGAATGGGACGGTGTTGGCGGCAGAAGATCACATTTCTGTGACAACGGCAACAACGCTAGAATTATCTGCATGGAGAAAGGCCTGGCAATCTACTTCTGTATCTTGCCATGAAAACCCAGTGGATAGTCACAACAAAACAAATCGCACTATAGTGCTAGAAAATGAGACCCCCGGGTCAGAAGGCATTAAATTGGCTACTGGGGAGGAGCTGAAGACTTTTCAGAGTAAAGCCAACATTTGTGATGTGGTTAGATCAAAGTCCTCGAGACACCTGGCTGCTGATGTAGCTGCACATAAAATGAAAGTCAGAAGCTGCAAAGATGTTTTACATATCAGGACATGGAATGTAAGAAGCATGAGCCAAGGGAAGTTGGAGTTGCTCAAGAATGAAATGGAACATGCACAGTACAGCTCAATCTGTTGGATGTCAGTGAACTGAAATGGCCTGGCATCGGGCACTTTGCATCTGATGATCAAATGGTCTATTATGCTGGAAATGAAAGATAAAGAAGAAATGGCGTTGCATTTATAATTAAGAAGAAACTTACAAGAACTGTAATGACATGCAATGCAGTCAGTGAATGCTTAATTTCTATTTGTCTATGAGGAATGTCCATCATCACAATTATAATTCAAGTATATGCCCCAACAACAGCTGCAGAAGAGGATGAAGTTGAGTTCTATGAGCAAGTACAAGCTGAAATTGACAGAACATGCAAACAGGATATCCTGATAGTCATGGGTGACTGGAACACAAAAGTTGGCAATAAAGAAGAAGGCAAAGTGGTTGGAAAATATGGATTTGGCAACAGAAATGAAGCTGGAGAAAGACTGATAGAATTCTTCAATACCTATGATCTATTCATCTCAAACACCTTCTTCTAGAAACACAAGCGGTGACTGTACACAAAGACTTCACCCAATGGATTGTAGAAAAATCAAATTGACAACATCTGTGGAAGTCAACGATGGAAAAGCTCTATAACATCAACGAAGACAAAACTTGGAGCTGACTGTACAGATCACCAACTACTAGTATGCAAACTCAAGCTAAAGTTAAAGAAGAGCAAACCACTCATGAATGCAGCAAAATATGACCTTGAGAATATACCGCCAGAATTTAAAGACTGCCTGCAAAATTGATTTGCTGCTGTAGATACAAATGACAGAGCTCCAGAAGAGTTATGGGATGACATCAAGAATGTTGTGTTGGAAGAAAGTGAGAAGTCTCTACAAAAGTAAAAACGGACAAAATGGATGAACAAAGAAACTTTGAAAATTGCCCAGAAATGCAGAGAAGCTATAGCCAGAGGAGAAAGAGAGGCAATCGCAGAACTCAACGGAGATTTCCAACGTGCAGCAAGACAAGACAAGGAGAAGTACCACAATGACACATGCAAGGAAACAGAAGCAGAAACTATTAGAGGAAGAACAAGATCGGCTTTTCTAAAGCTACAGGAGTTAAAGAAAAAATTCCAGCCTAAAATTGGAATGTTAGAAGATGCTCAGGGATCCATGTTGAATGATGCTGAGAAAATGAAGAAAAGGTGGAAAGAATATACAGATTCATTATACGATAAAGATGAAGTGGACCAACAGCCGTTTCAACCTGCACCCTATGATCAGGAACCATTGGTGATGAAAGAAGAAGTCAAAGCAGCATTGAAAGCCTTATCAAAGAACAAAGCACTGGGCATTGCTGGTATTCCCATTGAAGTATTACAGCAATCAGATGCAGCTTTTAATATACTTACAAGGCTCTGCCAGGAAATTTGGAAGACAACATCATGGCTAAATGACTGGAAAAGATCTGTGTTTATACCAGTACTGAAGAAATGTGATCCAACTGTCTGTGGAAATTATCACAAATCACTCTGATCCCACATGCCAGCAAGATTCTACTTAAGATCATTCAGTCATACCTGGAACAAGAGCTGCCTGAAGTGTAAGCAGGGTTCAGGAAAGGACGAGGAACAAAAGACATCATCGTAGATGTGAGATGGATCCTTGAAAAGACAAAAGAGTACCAAAAGGATATCTATATGTGTTTTATTGACTACAAGATTTTTTAAATTAAATTTCAAATAACATCAGGAAAACTGCTTACAAAAGTGAGCCAAAGGTGCACATCACACCAGGAAATATAAACAAATTAGCAGCCCAATAGTCCACAATAACAGAGGGCATGGATATAAATCGGAGAAACAATACAGGAAAAAAGAACATAGGAAAAAAGGACAATCGCAACAGCCCCCCCCCCCCCCTCCAGCCCAGTCCTTCATGAGAGTATAGATCCCAACTCAACGGGAGGAGAGGGATTAATTATGGTCTTAGAAGAAATAAAGGCAGTTAAGTGCGCAGATTCAAAAATAATATATCTATTACCCTGGAAAAACAACTAAGCATTTACAAGGATAACATAGTCTAAAGCTAGCCCCAAGCTGGAGTACTTGGGGTCGGAGCAATAGAAACCATCTTCTATGCCTCTAGGTACTTCCAGCCATGTACGGAAACATCTGTATTTTACAATTCATAAACAACATATCTCTATATTTAAAGAACAATTTCAGGAACCAGTCACAATCAACATCCAAGTGGCACCAACAAAGTGGCTTTCTGCACCCCTTTTTCCACAGATTGTTCAAGAATGTCTGTAATGTTCAGAAGGTCCATACCAGAAGCCTGAACCCCATCAGAGGAAACTTTCCCATGCGGAATATAGTATATACTAGTAGTTGGTGGGACAGACTGCTCAGGATCCTTTAAACACTCAGACAAATACTTCTTAAACATCTCATAGTGGGGAAAAAGCAGCAGATTTAGGAAAATTCAATAGCCAAAGATTCCTATGTCGATCAGTATTTTCCAGATTTTCCATTTTCAATTGCATTGCCAAATTGTCCTTCACCAGAGCCACATTCTACGACTCCAAAGCTTTAATTTTTAAATCCTGAGCACCAGAGGAACCAAGGTCTGAGCGGCAACGCACCAAATTAGCAGAAAACTATATTGTAAACTGTGCCAAACTCTGAGATAACAAGTTAACCCAGGCTTGGAGACCTTAAATGGCTTCCCATAAAGTCTGCAAAGTAACTTCCAAGGGACGGGCAGTAGAAACCTCAGATGGAACTATAGAAAAAGAGACACTGACAGTTACAGAAGAAATGACCACAGAACCCATTGCTCCTCCCAAACGGTGTCCCGAGGGGTCTTCCAATGCTCGGACCGCTGCCATGGCTTCTCCACCCACTTCACCCGCTGCTTTCCCACTCCCTTCAGTGGTTGTAGCATCGGGGCTGATGTCTCCAGAGCCAGATATTGCAGCAAGCCCATAGCTAGCAAGGTTTTTGACTGTGCAAACCATGAGAAAGTCTGGGCCACATTAACCAGAACACCTGATCATTCTCTTGTACAACCTTTACATTGATCAAGAAGCAACAGTTCGTACGAACAAGGAGAAACAGAATGGTTTAAAATCAGCCAAGGTATACGACAAGGCTGCATAATTTCCCCCTACCTCTTTAATTTATATGCAGAACAAATCATCAGAGAAGCAGGACTGTATGAAGACAACCAAGGTGTGAAGATTGGTGGAAGTCTCATCAACAACCTTCGCTATGCTGATGATACCACACTACTGGCTAAAAGTGAAGATGATCTGAAACATTTACTTCTCAAGATCAAGGAACATAGTCTTAAAATGGACCTGCACTTTAATGTAAAGAAGACAAAGATCCTGACAACTGGCAAAATCAATAAGTTCATTCTCCAGGACCAAGCAGGAAGTCAGTCCTCACATATGGGTGATGTTGGCACCGACGGAGCCCCCGTGCGGATCATTTCCCCAGCTTTCAAAGAAAGCCTTTGGGACTGCAGCGTCCATGCGCAGTTCCCTTCCCGCCCAAGGGTGCCATCTTACTCAGTCTTTCTTTTTCCGTGGAGCCCAACGGACGTAGTTCGTGTCACCTGGGAAAAGTTGTTTTTTTTCTGCAATTTTTCATTTTCTTTTATCTGGTTCGACGCCGGTTCCCCTCCCGCCTCGGCTTGGTACACCAGTATCGAGTCCAGAGTTTATTTTTCATTTTTATCCTTTGTGACTAGCATTCACACTTTTTTCTTGATTTTCACTGGCAGCCCTGTCTTTTGACCTTGCAGGGGTCCTTTTTCCCCCGATGGCTGCCAGCGGGTTCAAAAAGTGTGATCGGTGCAAGAAACTTATGTCTCTCACCGACACACTTGACTGCTGCCTCCAATGCCTCGGCCCGACCATGACCTGCTGGTCTGTGGCCCGTACGTCAAGATGTCGTCGAAGGCACTTCGGAGCCGTCAGTATCAACGTGAAAGAATTTTTTTCGGAGTCCAAGTCCGGCCAGCCGCGTCAGAGGCCTTGACATCTCAGGAGTCTGACCCCGAGCGCCGTCGTGGGTCCTCTGAGAGGGGGTCTCGCACCCGGGAGCAAAAGAAGAAGAAAAAGCTTGTAAGGGCGGCATCAGTGGAGGCACCTGGATCCTCCAGGGCCAGGTTGCAGAGCCCTGACCGCCGTCCTGGGCTCTCGGAGTCGGAGAGGCCGTCCAAACTACCTCGTATGGAGCCAGAGGCGTCGGGTCAGGTAACATCTGTTGTTCTCGTGGACTCTCCTCCGGGAGAACTGACGTTGGGCCCGACTCTGTCTGAGCCCGAGTCAGGGGCTGCAGAGTCTCCTGAGCTTGGATTCAGGCTGATGGCCCTGGAGAGCAGCCTGGCTGCCTTCATGGAGCAGCAGCGGGTACTGATCGCCGGTCTGACCAGTGTATCTGCCCCGACCACCGGGACCTCAACGTCTAAGTCGACCCCGGAGGCCGAGCCGATCCTCAAGTCAATCAAGTCTCGAGTCGATCCTCGGCCAAGGTCTCCCTCGACCTCCCATTCGGGGCCGAGGTCATTGACACCGGTGCCCTCGGCGTCGGGGCGGGTGGCACCAAGCCCCACATGGCTGGAGCCGCCCGACTCCTCCTCAGAGGAGTGGGCGTGGGAAACGGAGGACGAGGAGTCTCCTGACACCTTCCAGACCCGGTGCGTCCCGTCGGACTCACTGGAGTCCGAGCCTCAGAGAAGGTCCCCCCCGGAGGATACCCAGTTCTCGGACTTCGTCAGGGACATGGCCAAGGCTTTGGCATTCCTGGCGGATGCCGAGGAGGAGCCTTGAGCCGAAGAGCTCGATGCCCTCCTGTATGACTTTCCTCCTAAGGAAGCCTTTACTGTACCGGTTCCCCTGATGCTGGAATGGCTGCTTTTCCGTATGTGGGAAGCACCGGCCTCGGCGCCGCTTCCTAGCAAGTGGGTTGATTCTATCTATCGAGTCCGTAAGAGCCCTGGGTTCCAAAAGGTGCAGCTACCACACAACTCCATGGTTGTGGAATCGGCCATGCACAGGCTGAAAAGCCAAAAGATGCACTCCTCGGTGCCTCCCGGCCGGGAGGCCCAGAACCTGGATGCCCTCGGTAGAAAGTGCTTCCAGGGCTCGATGCTGTCTTGCCGTGTCCAGACTTACCAGCTGTACATAGGCATGTACTTACGGGACCTGGCAAAGGAGCTTGCTGGGTTCTCGGCTGGCCTCTCCGAGGAACCCTTGCAGAGATTCAATGCCTTGTCTATAGGGATCCGAGAGTGCTCGAAGTTTATATCTCGAGCAGGCTAAGATGGCTTCGAGGCTTTGGCCCGGGTAGTCACGGCCGGTATCAGTGCATGCCGTTAGGCCTGGTTACAGTCGTCGGACCTGGAGTCATGGGTACAGGATAAGTTGGTCGATGTCCCTTGCCAAGGTGAGAACCTGTTCGGCAAACCCATGACTGAGAAGGCTGCAGAAATTGGGACCGATACTCTCACCAGGACAAGGCTGTCCAGAAAGACTTCTGCCCCTTCTCACAAGAAGAAGGACTCGGGAAGAAGCCTTTTTTCCCGAGGAAGGGTGCTGCCTACAAAACCTACCCTCAATATCAGGCCTCTCCAGCTCCCCAACAGGGCCAGCAGGCCAAGGGGCAGGGGCATGGGCCCCGTAGGCAGAAGACCCCCAAGCCTCCGGCTCCTGCACTGCAGGGAGGGCTTTTTTGACTCCCAAGGCATAGCCTCTCCTCCGCCGGTGGCCCCTCTCAGCACAGGAGGTCAGTCATCACAGGGGATACCTGGGTACTGAGCATAGTCCATTTCCTATATGCTCCATTTCCACCAGCTACCCCCTCCTACTATCCAGGGGAGCCACCAAGACTCCCTCTACACAGGAACCTCCTCCTTCAGGAGTTGGCACGTCTTCTAAAGGAACAGGCGGTGGAACTGGTGCCACACCACCTGAGAGGGCAAGGCTTCTACTCCAGGTACTTCCTTGTACCAAAGAGAACAGGAGGCCTCAGACCTATCCTGGACTTGCGAAATCTGAACAAGTTCCTGGAGAGGGAAAAGTTCAAGCAGCTTACCCTTGGGATACTGCTGCCCTACCTCCAGCAGGGAGACTGGCTATGCTCCTTAGATCTAAAGGATGCTTATACTCACATCCTCATCCATACAGACCACAGACAATATCTCAAATTTGTGGTGGGAGGAAACCATTTTCAGTACAGAGTACTTCCCTTTGGCATAACCTCTGCCCCCAGGCTTTTCACAAAATGCCTGGCGATAGTGGCGGCTTTTCTCAGAAATCAAGGGATCTTTGTCTTCCCTTACCTGGACGACTGGCTAATCAGGGGACAATCACTCCAGAAGGCCCGACAGGCCACTCTTCGCACTGTCTCTCTCCTTCAGCATCTGGGCTTTGTCATAAACTACGCAAAGTCCACTTTGCTCCCATCTCAGAACCTAGAGTTTATAGGGGCCAGGCTGGATACCCTTCAGGCAAGAGCCTACTTGCCCGAGGACAGGGCCCACAGGCTTCTGGATTTGGTCACCCAGATCCAACACATATCTCATGTGTCCACAAGCACTTTCTGCGTCTCCTGGGCCACATGGCTTCAACAGTACATGTGACCTCACATGCCCGTCTTCAAATGCGAACTGCTCAATGGTGCCTCAGAGATCAGTGGACACAAGACACAGGCGACCTCCGAGACAGAGTAAAAGTGTCCAAATGACTTCTGAACTCCTTACAGTGGTGGCTACATCCCCCAAACCTTCTTATGGGTGTACCTTTTTAGTCCCCAGCACACACAATGGTGCTGACAACAGATGCTTCCTTGAACGGCTGGGGTGCACATTGCCAGGGCTTAGGCACCCAAGGCCTGTGGTCCCCACAGGAGGCTGCGCAGCAAATCAACCTTTTAGAGCTGCGAGCAATCCGCTTAGCTCTGCAAACTTTCTGTCATGTCCTCTCACAACAGTCTGTCCTAGTTCAGACGGACAATCAGGTGGCAATGTTCTACGTGAACAAGCAAGGGGGCACAGGGTCCAGACTCCTGTGTCAGGAGGCAGTGGACCTCTGCTCCTTTGTGGTCAGGCAGGGTATGTTTCTCAAAGCAGTTTATCTACCTGGTCAAGAGAACTTTCTAGCAGACAAGCTAAGCAGGATTCTCCAGCTGCACGAATGGCAGTTGAATCCACTGGTGGTCCAGCAGATCTTCCTCCGCTGGGGGCTTCCATCCATTGATCTCTTTGCAAGTCCGCAAAACCGTCAGCTACCCAGGTTTTGCTCCAGACAGCCGCATCCCCTGATGATGGCGGAAGATGCTTTTCTGATCTCTTGGTCTCTGGGCCTCCTGTATGCGTTTCCTCCCACGCCTCTGGTGACCCGAACTCTGTTCAAGATCCTTCGGGACAAGGCCTCCGTCATTCTGGTAGCCCCCAGATGGCCGAGGCAGCCTTGGTTCCCGCTTCTCCTGCAGTTGGCGGTGGAAGCTCCTTTTCCTCTGGGGAGCAACCCGATCTCCTGTCTCAGGAGTAGGGTTCCCTTCTGCACCCCAACCTCAGGTCCCTCAATCTGATGGCCTTGCTGCTGAAAGGGTAGTGCTAGCTCCCTTACTTCTACCTAAGGAAGTGGAAGACGTGATATTGGCCTCTAGGAGGCAGTCCACCAGAAAGGCCTATGCCCTCAAGTGGCGTAGGTTTACAGTATGGTGTGCACAGCACAATGAGGATCCTTTCTCCTGCCTTGTGCCAATAGTGCTGCAGTATTTGCTTCACCTTTCAGACTTAGGCCTTAAATCTAACTCTGTTCGGGTACACCTCAGTGCTTTGTCAGCGCACCATTCACCGGTGGAAGGGCAGCCTCTGTCGCTTCACCCCTTGGTGTCCAGATTTCTCAGAGGTCTGCTTCTGCTCAAGCCTCTGGTGCGTCCACCGGCGACTAAGTGGGATTTGAACTAGGTCTTGCAACAACTTACTCGCCCACCGTTTGAGCCGATGGCTACTTGCCATTTGCGCTTCCTCTCTTGGAAGGCGCTCTTCTTGGTAGCCCTTACATCGGCCAGATGTGTGAGTGAGCTACAGGCTCTGGTTTCTGATAGACCATACACGCGGTTCTATAAGAACAGGGTGGTCCTACAGACCCACCCCAAGTTCCTCCCAAAGGTGGTCTCCTCTTTCCACCTAAATCAAGAGATGGTTCTTCCAACCTTCTTTCCCAGGCCGCATGCTAGCTGGGCTGAGACAGTCTTGCATACCCTGGACTGTAAAAGGGCGTTATCCTTTTACATAGAACATACGCAAGAGCATCAAAGGGCTGCTAAGCTCGTCGTCTCGTTTGACTCTAGTAGGATGGGGTTACCTGTCTCCAAGCATACATTGTCCACTTGGGTAGCAGATTGTATCGCCTGGGCGTACAGGGCAGCCGACCTCCCCTTGCAGGGTTGGGTCACGGCCCACCGTGTCGGGGCGAAAGCCGCGTCAGTAGCTCATCTTTTTTTTTTTTTTTATACTCTTTATTTAAGTTTTTATCAAACAGCTACAACACAAGCAAACCCACAACATAAATTAGCCTACACAATACCAAATACAAAATAAAAAGTATAATTAAAAACAGACTTACAAAAAGGTCCCCCCGCCCCACACTACCCTCCCCCCCCCCTTAGCTCACTGAGAGACACACCAAATTAATAGATTACTAGGTCTATAAAAAGGAAAGGGTAGATACAATTGTTGGAGGTACCCACCAGGTTCTAATGAACCCGAGAACGAGCCACATAAGTATCCAGGGGTATCCACCTACGCACATTGAGATCAGTCCTTTCCGGATGGTGAAGTTTGCTGTAGAGTTTCTCCAGTTTTGAATAATGACAAACCAAGTTCCACCATCCATCCGGGCTTAAGCTACTAAAGTTCTTCCATTTCCACAGAATCATCTTTAGGGCGACAGCCACCATAAAATTGAGTAGGAAGGAGTGATCCCGGGGCACTACAGAAGGTAAATTAGCGGACCGCAAAAAGATCCATCTCCAGTCTAACTCCGCAGCAAAGGACAGGATCAACTGTATCCTGGACCATATCTGTCTCCAAAAATTTTGGACATAGGGACATTCGAAAAACATGTGCATAAAAGTTCCTTTAGCTGCGGAGCAAGACCAGCATAATCCCAAGTCGTTAGAACCCCACCTGGCCAACTTAGACGGAGTAATAAAGGCCCTGTGCATAAAAAAAAAAAGTGACTGAGTGAGTGCAGCTGATCTGGATACACGGGAGACTGGACCCCATAAGGCTGACCACTCAGATAGTGTAATATCTCGAGATATATCGGATTCCCAGACTCGAGCCAACCCAACGGGTGTGCTGGAGACATTCCTCCTCCAAAATGCATAAATCTTGGAAGTAGCCCCTCTCTGCGTCGCCGTAGCTGTCAACCAGCAAGGTAACGTGTCACTCGTATCTAACCCAGTGGTTTGTAGTGAGAAACCAGAAGCCACGATGCTATGTTTCAGCTGGAGCCACCTGAACAGACAGGAGCCTGGCAATGAGAACGTCCTTTGTAACACTGCAAAGTCCTTCCAGCCATTGGTATCAACTAATTGTCCCAAAGACCAAACACCCCGATCTTGCCAAGCTCTCCAGGCAAACCTACGTCCACGAATCCGAAATCGGGGATTCCACCACACTGGTATCTGCGCCGGGGAGACAGAGACCTGGCCAGTAAGCCTCAGCAACGCGAGGTAAGCGGCTTGCGTGGACCTGATAACTCTGCCAACCGGGGACCACTCAGGATGCAGCGCCCCTAATAGATATTGAAGAGGGGTGGGGGCGGCCAAGTTGGATTCCACCGCTAACCAAGTCGGCCTATGCTCACTATCATCTGCGACCAACCAGAGTGAACCCTGCTTAATTAGAAGCGCGTGATGATATTGATAGAAATCAGGGAAGTGCACTCCTCCTCCATCCCTGGCAGCCTTCAGTTTCTTAGTAGCAATACGCGGTTGCTTCCCGTTTCACAGAAAGGAAATAAGAACACGCTCTATCTTATGATACCAAGCCGATGGGATGGAGAAAGGGAGCATACCGAGAATGTAATTGATCTTAGGGGTAAGGGTCATCTTAATTACCTCTAAGCGGCCCCACCACGAAAGATAAAGAGGAGACCAGGCTACTACTTTAGACCGTAGGAAAAGAAGGAGATCTTCCATGTTTTTCACTATCATGTCGTCCACCGAGGCGTTGTACCATGCCCCTAGATATTTAATACTACCCGCCTCCCATTTAAAAGGAAATTCCGCCATGTCTATTGAAGTTGTGAGATGATTAAGGGGAAACGCCACAGACTTTGACCAATTGATCTTATATCCCGATACTTTGGAGTATCTATCAAATAAAGCCAATATGGAGCGAACCTCCCCCGGTTGCGTAAAGAGAAGCAAATCGTCAGCATAAGCGGAGAGCTTCACACATGACGTCCCGATTTGAATTCCCTGAAGGTCCGCCCGCTCTCTGATTGCTATAGCCAGGGGTTCCAGGGCGAGATTAAATAAAAGAGGGGAGAGGGGGCACCCCTGCCGAGTCCCCCGGTGGAGAGAAAAAGGACTCGAAAACAAACCATTCACTAAGATATTGGCTGATGCATGGGAATAAAGCGCCTTGACCTTATGGATAAAACCTTCCCCCAAGCCAAACCACTGTAGGATAAAGAACATGAACGGCCACTCCAACCTATCGAATGCTTTTTCAGCATCTAAGGCCAGAGCGAGATACGGGCAGGTAGCGGAGGAGGTCTTCTCGAGCAGGTTACATAAGAGACGAGCATTGTCAGAGGTTGACCTCCCAGGAACAAACCCACATTGGTCCGGATGGACCAAGTCCCCAATCACCAGGGCTAGTCTACGCGCTAAAATACTCGCATAAATTTTGTAGTCGGCATTTAAAAGAGAAATAGGCCGATAATTCGCAACAAGAGTTGGATCCCTGCCCGGTTTTGGCAATACAACAATGGTAGCTTCTGAAAATCTACCCGTAGGGCCTCCTTCCTTGGCAAGCCCATCGTAAAATTCTAACAGGAACGGAGCCAATTCAGTGCTGAAAACCTTATAAAATTCGGCAGGAAGGCCGTCTGGACCGACCGCCTTTCCAGAAGGCATAGCTTGGAGAGCTGAAATGAGCTCATCATGAAGGAAAGGCCTGCCGAGAACAGAGGCCTGTTCCGCCTCCAAAACTGGGTGGTTAAGATCTTTGACAAAATCAGAAAAAGAGCTCATATCAGCAGAGGTCTCTGAGGAATAGAGTAGGCTGTAAAATTTGGAAAATTCAGCCGCTATCTGCGCATCTTTAATTAGATTCTCTTGCTTGTTAGATAAGATAGAGGCGATTCTGGGTTTGCTCTGCTGTCCCCTTAGGGTGTGAGCTAATAGCCTACCAGCTCTATTCCTTTCTACATGAAACCGGGCAGACTGTTTTAACATGATTTGCTCGACTTCAGTACTTAAAACTTCATTGTATTGAAACCGAAGTCTCTGCAAACGGAGAAGTAATTCCGGCCAAGGTTGGCGAATCCAGAGTCTCTCTCCGGCACGGATTTGCGCTTCCAGAGTACGTAATTGTGCCTGCTGACGTTTAGTCTCCTTTATTTTAAAGCTGGTGATCTCTGCGCGAATAGAGGCCTTAAAGGCCTCCCACCAAGCCCAATCAGCAGTAACTCCTCTCTTATTCCAAGTAAAAAAGGAGGTGATGGCTCGGCGAATGACCTCCTGAAAGGCAGGATCTGCCAACCATGACCTATTGAAAGACCATGTCTGATTGGGACACACAACGTCCTCTACAGCTACATCGATTGTTATGGCTGCATGATCTGAAACCGATCTGCTCAAGATAGAAGTATCACTACAACCGGAGACCAAAGACCTAGAAATCAAGAAAAAGTCTATGCGGGAGAGAGAGTTATGGACCGGAGAAAAGAAAGAGAAATCTTTCTCTTTGGGATGAAACAAACGCCATACGTCTACAAGATCACAGGAATCAATCAGAGAGGAGAGCGCGAGACGTGCACGAGAAGGACGTTCAACCCTGCCAGGACTTCTATCCAATAAGGGTTCAGTAACCAAGTTAAAGTCCCCCCCCACAATTATCTTAGCTTCTGGTTCCTCATGTAGCATCCCACTGAGAGTAGAGAAAAAAATGGGGTCATCTATATTAGGTCCATAGATATTTACGATGGACAATAAACCGCGCCCAATTTTCATTATGGACTTTGCCCATCTCCCAGCTTCATCATGCGATGAATTAATCAATTGAGGATCTAAGGTGTTCTTTATTAAAGTGACAACACCGTTTTTTCTATGCACAGCAGGGGAGCAGCCAGCCACCACATATAATTTGTCTGCCAATTTACTTGCTTCCAGCGCAGATATATGCGTCTCCTGGAGCAAAATAATATCTGCAGATTGGCGCTTACAGTACAATAAGATTTTCTTGCGTTTAATAGGTGACCGAAGCCCCTTCACATTAAGGGATAACAGTCTCAGGTTATTAACCATTTTTTACAACTATAATCAGACAAAACTCTGTGGGACCTTTCCAATTGACCATAGTACTTTGATTCTCAGTGAGCCGGAACCCCCCCCCAAACAAATAAGAAAAAAGATCAAGTAGGGTAAGACAGCAGAAACACATTAACTGCATGAAGCAGCCCCTTTTAAGTATCCATTAGCCATAACCCGACCACCCGCCTGGCTAGCAATACAGATGTTATAACATCCCCCAGGAGCAAACATGCCCATTATTTGAAAATGCAGACCAAGGCATTAGCTGCCCGATACAGGGGTCTGTCCAACAACACAAATCACCAGGTGAGCCGCGATTTCAACTTTGCTGCATTCGAAGCTCCTCGTGTTCTTCAATGTACTGGCGCAGCAAATTCTGGTCCTCAAAAGACCTAGTACGGTTGTCCAAAGTTACCTTAAAGCGCGCTGGGCTGAATAGTCCAAAATGGGCCTGCAGGTTGCGGAGCCTGGGCCTAAGGTCCAAAAACTGCTTCCGCTTCTCTACTGTGCGCTTACAATAGTCCGGGTAGAAGAAAATCTTTCGCCCCTCATGTTGAAGCGGCTGGCCAGCTTTGGCCGCGGCGAATATCTGCATAACCTGTTGGTGCCTTAAAAGGCACATGATGAAGGGACGAGGTCGCGTTCCATGGGAGCTGGAGGCTGAAGGAGACGCTGGAATCCTGTGAGCCCGCTCAATTTCTAGCGGGGGGTCAAAGTTTATTTTTAATATCTTAGGTAAGAAGGACTCCATAAAGCAGATGGGGTCCGTCCCCTCCGCCCCTTCACCCAAGCCGACGATGCGAATATTATTTCGTCGGGCTCTGTTACTCATATCGTCCATGTGTTGCTCGAGTCGGTCGATCTTGCGCGCCAAGGAGGAAGCAGTCTTAAGCTTGTCTCCGTGCTCCACTAGCGTTTGTTCCACTTTTTCTACCCGAACAGAAAGGGTTTGAAATTGAGAGCCCAGATCTTTTATATCGTCCTGAAGGGCTGAAAGAGTCTCTCCGTTGGAGTCCACTCGACTTCTTATGGCCCGAACTTCCTGTAGGAGTTGTCTGAAATCCTCCGCTGATTCATGTTGAGGCCCAGATTTGTGCGGGGACAGCGGGTCAGATTTAGATCTTTTAGATCCCGACGCTGGCAATGTTGGGGGAAAGTCAAGATGCGTTTGTTTACTCCCCGACATTCTCCTGCAGCAGCCCTAGCAAATTCAGCTACCGGGGTATGTTTATGATCGGGTAGGTCGCAGGATTTTAACACGAGGCCTAGGAGAAGAGGACTTACGCTTCCATGCCGGTTTCGAGCTGGCTCCGCCCCCCCCTCAGTAGCTCATCTTTGCTCTGTTCCGTTGGCAGACATCTGCCGGGCCGCAACTTGGTCTTCAAGCCAAACCTTTGCAGCCCATTACTGCCTGGAGAGAGAGTCCCGGCGGAACAGTGTTTTTGGCCAGGCTAGGCTCCATAATCTCTTTGAGGTTTAGGCAACTCCTACCCTCCGGCCCTTGGTGTTGGGCTACCGGACGGGATGCGTTCTCAGAGAAAATTCTTATCACGGATGCCGTGGCTCTCGAGAGGGAGCCATTTTTTCAGCTTTGGGTTCACGGTAGCCTAGAGCTGGGGAGTCCCATATGTGAGGGCTGACTTCCTGCTTGGTCCTGGAGAAAGCGTAGTTACTCACCTGTAACAGGTGTTCTCCAGGAGCAACAGTAATCAGTCCTCACGACCCTCCCTCCTCCCCTGGAGTTGCAGTCATATACTTCATTTTGACTTTTTTTGCTGTCTTTTAGCTATGTCATCAGACTGAGCAAGATGGCACCCTTGGTTGGGAAGGGGACCGTGCATGCGCGCTGCATTCCCAAAGGCTTTCTTTGAAAGCTGGGGAAATGCTCCGCACGGGGGATCCGTCGGCGCCGACGTCACCCATATGTGAGGACTGATTCCTGCTGCTCCTGGAGAACACCTGTTACAGGTTTTACTACGCTTAATTTATGGAGAAGAAATTTAAATAGTTGACAACTTTAACCTTCTTTGATCTATACTTAATAAAGAAAGGACAAGCAGTCAAGAAATCAGATGACACATTGCTCTTGGCAGAATGGCTTTGAAGGACCTAGACAAGATTATCAAGAACAGAGATTTCTCTTTCCATACAAAGATTCGACTTTTCAAGCTATGATATTTTCAATAACATCATATGGATGCGAAGTTGGACAGTGAAAAAGATAGACAGGAAGAAAATTGATGCCTTTGAATTATGGTGCTGGTGACGAATACTGTGTATCCCATGGACTGCCTGAAGAACCAACTAGTCGGTACTAGAGGAAATCAAACCTAAGCTTTCCTTAGAAGCTCAGATGACAAGACTTCGACTTTCATACTTTTGACACTTCATACTACAAGAGAGCTCATTAGAGAAAGACATCATGCTTGGCAAGGTAGAAGGTCAATGCAAGAGAAGAAGGCCAGCAATGAGATGGAACAATACAATAACAGCAGCTATGGGTGCCATTCTATCAACAATGAGCTGCCTGACTGAAGACTGAACATAGTTTAGGACAACTATCCAGAGGGTCACCATGAGTCGACACTGACTCGACGGCACTTAATAACAACAGATTACAACACACTTGGCATTCAAATCATTGTATAATTAATTGCACCCAATGTAAAAAATTGCATTGAACTTTAGTGCAGTCTTTTAACACTAGATCTTCACACCGGCTTTGGGCAGCATAAAGAACCATCCAGAGCAAAAATATCATCTCACGTGAAGTTTGACACTTACCTCAGATGATCCAAGCATTGATACAGACAGACCCCCCCCTCCCGGTGGCCGAGCAGTCATGATCCCCCACCCACCCAATCAAACAAATCCCCAGTGGCTCAGTGGCTCCAGTCTACACCCACCCAAACAAAAAAAATCCCTGGTGGCCCAATGGCCCCAAACCACTCCACCCCCCCCTGCCAAGTACCTTCAATGATGGGTCAGAAGCATTGTCCATGCACTCTTACCCCTGCACTGCCATCTTTTAAAATGGCGGTGCCTGGTCTCTTGTGGTGCAGCCTGGGATACAATGAGCAGGGTCAGACTGCCATATAAGCAGGGCTGGCCCAAGGGTTTCTGCTGCCCTAGGCAGAAACCCCCGCCTCACCGCCCCCCCAACTGCCACTGCGCCCCCAGCTGCTGCCCACCGCCACCACACCTCCTCAGCTGCTGCCAATTCCATCTCGGGAGGGGGAGGTGGGCAACATAGCAGCAGTATTTCTAAAAGCAGCGGCTTTTTGGCGCCATTTTTGGAAATACTGCTGCTGCCCGCTTTCTCCCCCAAACAGAATCAACGACAACTGGAGGAGGCAGCGCAGTCGCCCATCTGTGCTGCTGCCGCCCACCCGGGCCACCACCCTAGGCAGCCACTTAGCTCACCTAGTGGATGGGCCGGCCCTGCATATAAGGCAAAAAGAAATGCCTTTTATGGCAGAGTGACCCCCCTCGTTGTATCCTGGGACAGCTCATGCATACTTACATACTTACCTTTACCATAAATGCACAAACATTGTCGTTGTTTTTGTGCTGCGATTTACTTATTTTTAAATTAGAACAAGATTACTTGTTTCCAATAACAATAGGTATTACAAGGACAATGGTGGTGTAGGGAGTTTTTAAAGGCGACTATCTTTATATAGCTTCACAAATCCAATTATAGGGTACCACAAGACAGAAGGATTCTACAAAGAGGATTTGTTTTGTTTTTAATGGACTCCATGGTAATTAAATTTGAAAGTGATTGATTTCAAATACTTTTGCAAACTCCATTCCAAAGTCATATGCTGAAAGATATGTTCTGCCTTTTCATTAGTATTCTGTGTGATCTAGGTATGTCAGCTAAATAGAAAAGGCCCTTTAGGAGCTTGTGTCCATAGCAACAAAATCACAGTTGCCGATTTCTGTATAATGAAGTGCTGACACAGCCTAAGTATAAGGTGCTAAGTGAAGGTTTGTTTCACTAATGAGGTGGTGAAAGTAATCAGTTTCTTAACTTTTCTCAGGGTTTAATAAGAAAACCTATCAGTATTTATAATCCATCTAATGCAGAGGATCTCAGCTCAGTCCTTGGGACACACTTAGCCAGACGGATTTTCAGGATAATCACGGGGAATATGCATGAGAGATATTTGCATAGACTGTCTCCATAGTATGCAGATATCTGCCATGCATATTCACCGTGGTTATGCTGAAGATCTGGCTGGTTAGGTGTGCTCCGAGGACTGGGTTGAGAGCCCCTGATCTTTTGAAAC
Organism: Ichthyophis bannanicus; assembly: GCA_033557465.1. Taxonomy (NCBI): domain Eukaryota; kingdom Metazoa; phylum Chordata; class Amphibia; order Gymnophiona; family Ichthyophiidae; genus Ichthyophis; species Ichthyophis bannanicus. The sequence goes on along the minus strand of CM066050.1, from coordinate 120,273,438 downwards.
TCCATTGACATCAAACATTTGCTATATAGATACAAAAGCAGACAGTCTTGTTATGAATGAGGGTTTTTTGACTATTTACATTCAGAAAGTGTCGCAGAAAGAGGGCAATTTTTGAAATCATTTATTCTTAGCTAGCCTACTAGATCCTTCAGAAAATTGTCCTCATACACTCCATTATAATTCTGAATGTGAGCAGAGGAGATGAGATACCCTCTTAAGAAAAGCTTCTTTGCTCTTACAGCCCTAAGGTGCGTGTGAAATATGTCCATGCAAGAGCACCAAGACAAGCAACATAAATATAAACAACATCTCATATTAGCTGATAGGGATGTGCTCAGGTAAAAATAAGTTAATTCTTTTCAGATTTTTCCCAGTTTCTGGCCATTTTTTCTGGTTCATTTCAGACATTTGTTCTAATAAAAATAAGTTGAAAAGTGCACACTTCCAGTATGACACAGGGTCACATTCCCCCATTCACAGAATCAAGCCATGTGGGGGGTGTATACTTATGCGTGTTTGTCATGGGAGTCTCGGGAGGTGTGTGCGTGTGTCATAGGAGGTGTTGGAAGGGTACATGCATGTGTGTGTGTCATGGGAGTGTTGGGTATGTTTGTGTGTATGTATTTCATGGGGTTATCGAAGGGTGCATGCATGTGTGTGTGTGTCATGAGGGGGATTCGGGGCTACATGTATAATATGTGTGTATGTGTGTCATAGAGGATATTGGGGGTGCATGAATGTGTTTGTGTGTGTGTCATGGGGAGTATTGGGGTGCATACATACGTGTATGAGTGTCATAGGGCAGTGTTATGGTGTGCGCACCTGTGTGGTATGCCTTGGGGCATGTTGAGGGGTGTGTGCATGTGTGTGTGTCATGAGGGTATCAGGGGGTGCATCTGTATGTGTGATGGAGGGTGTCAAAAGGTGTGTGTATGTGTGTCATGGTGAGTGTCAGGGGGTATGTGCATGTATGTGCGTGTGCGTTGTGTGCCATGGTGAATGTCAGGGGGTATGTGCATGTATGTGTGTGTGCGTTTGTGTGTCATTGGGTGACAGTGATATCAGTGTGTGTCTGTCATAGGGGATGTTGGTGGCTGCATACATTTGTGTGTGTCATGGTGGGTGTTGGGGGTGTATGTGCATGTGTGTGTGATTGGAATTTCCCATCCATACCCTTCAATACCATTATCTCCAGGAACAAGCAGGAATGAGTCTTCACATATGGGTACGTCGGTACCGACAGAGTCTGCGCGGGAACGCTTCCCAGCGTCCAATCAAAAAGCTTTTGGAGCATCCCACCACGCCTGCGTGCTGCCTTCCCGCCTTTCTCAACTGCCTCTCCTCAGTTTTCGTTTTCCGTGGAGCCAGCAGGACGTCCTCCTGTCACCACAGAAAATTCTTGTTTTATTTCTTTAGTTTTCTTGTGGTCGCGGCTGTCTTCCCCGATGCCACCGGTACCGCCTGTGTTTTCTTTTCTTTTCTTGTAAAATCTTCCTTTGTCAAGGGATATTTTTTCTTCATAGTGTCTCACGGTTTCTCAGGCCCTTTAGGCCTCTTCTTTTTCCTTCATGGAACCGCCAGCCACTTTCTCCAAGAAATGTTCAAACTGTGGCGGTACAACTTTATTTTTAGACCCTCGAAATCGGTGTCTAACCTGCAACAGTTTGGTGAGAAGAGGTTTTCAACATCGAGGTTCCCTCGATACACGGTTTCCCTCCAACTTCGGGGCACCGTCCCTTTCTTCTTCTACACAGGATCAGGTAACCCACAAACAGTCTGTTAAGACTAGCCAGCCCTCGAGTGGTAGGTCTCATGCACAGCATGTAGACGGCTCCGGCCTTGCCCTCGAGGGCCCACTGGCTTCAAAACCCCGGCGGGAGTCTTCGGTCTCCAAAGCGTTTGAGGGGTTTCAGGTTGTTCCTGAAGTTCACCCCTCACAGAACATACCTGAGCCGTGTCCGGTGGTGGCATCCGCTTCGAGCGGTACCGATACCCTGGCATCGGCACTGGTGTTGGATGAAACACTCCTCACCAAGGATGGTCATCTGGCGTCCTCGGTGCCTTCGGGACCGGTGGATACTCTCCAGACTGACTTTCCATTATTGGTACCAGCACCGATACTACCACCGACGTCGGTACCCTCCAGACGTGCATCGATAGCCTCGCTTCCTTCGATGCCGAGTCTGCAATCGATCTCCAGTCTGGAGGACTGGGTACCGACTCGCCTTGGTACCAGCTCTCGGCGGTACTGAAGGCTTGGTTCCGATGATTCGGATCCACAACTCTCGGTTCCTCCGAGGCCATTTGAGTTGCCACTGGTTGACCTTCATCCACCGGTATCAGACACGGTACCGAAGTCGGTACCGATGTCCACATTACCCTTGCGGTCGGTGCCTTCCATGCTTCGCTCATCAGGCTCTTTGCCCTCGATGCCGAGTTTGGAATCGATCTCTAGTCTGGAAGACTGGGTACCAACACGCTTTGGTACCGACACCGATCGATACCGGAGGCTCGGTACCGAGGATAGCGGCCGCAGGTTTTCGGTTACTTTGGTACCGATTGAACTGTCACCAATGGCTGCTCCGATGTCTGTGTCGGGCTCGGCTCCGACATCGGTACCGGTATTGGCATCGGTACCAGTATCCACAGTAGCATCGTGGCCAACTCCGGCCATGCTTCTTTCAACAGGATCGCTCCCTTCTATACCAAGCTTGGAGTCGATACCTGGCATGGACCATGTGCTCCTGACAGCCAGTACCGGCGACCATCCCTTAAGGATTCCACACTGCACCGTGCAGCATCTTCTATTCCTATATATTTGGATAGCTCTTTCGGTGCTCAGGCTAGTTCTTCAGATCTAACCTGTCCAAAGGAGATTCCCGTTGTAGATCCCTCTTTTCAGAGTTTCCTCCTGGATATAGCAAGATCTCTTGCCATTCCTATCCCTGGACATGATCCTGCACAAGGCTCTGTTTCTACAAAAGCAAAGGAGAACATAATGCTTCCTTTTCATCATTCCTTGCAGGATCTCCTTCTAGGAATGTGGGAAGCACCTTTAAAGGTACCCCCACCTTCCAGAGCAACTGATCTCTTATATCAGGTGCCCCCCTCTCCAGGGTTTCAAAAGACTCAACTTCCTCATCATTCCATAGTAGTGGAATCAGCAATGAGGCAGGTAAAGAGTAAGAAAAGGCACTCTTCTTATCCGCCAGGTCGTGAGTCTAAGACACTAGATGCCTTTGGACGTCAAACCTTCCAGACATCTGTGCTTTCTGCAAGAATTCTCTCATATATTTTTTATATGAGTCTATCTCTTGAGGAGGTCACAAAGCAATTACATCTTTTGACTCCTTCCCTTCCAGAGTCCAAGAGTGCAGGCTATTCTTCACTGCTTAAGCATCTTCAGAATATCTCTTGGTTTCTTACTCGTGCTTCCCTAGACTCTTTTGAGTCTGTTAGCAGGACCTCTGCTATAACTATAGGGGCATGACGTAGAGCCTGGCTCCAAGCTTCAGACTTGGACAAATGGGCACAGCAAACACTGGGACATACTCCTTGCACTGGAGACAATCTTTTCAACAAGGAGTCTTTACGTCAGGTTACTCAGTTGTCCACTGACTTACCTGTTCCTAGGGGCTGTTCTGCACCTTCTTCTGTCCCAGTAGGTAGGAAATGTCCTGCCAAACTTTCTTCCCATAGGAGAAGAAGGTTTTATGCATCATCTGCCCATCATACAGATGTTCCCAAACAAGGGAAGCATCGTCCTGATCTGCAGAATTCAACCTCTCACCAGGCTCAGCAAACCCAGCAACCGCAGGGTTTCTGATCAATCTTCATTAGATGCTTGTGACTCTTGGGGTTAGAATCTGCAGTTGCTTCTTCTCAATAGAGGCAATCCACTGCTTCATTCTAAACCCTAGACATGGATCTCTTCCCAAAAGACATCCATTTTTTCTATGTTCCATGAGCTGTCAGGATGTTCATGCCTATAGGTCACAGGGTTCTCCTCTTCTTCCTGCTAGGGAAAGAGGTCTAACCGCTATCAAACAATAGTTTCCTGTGCCAGCATGTCTTTTTTCCTTTCTATAGACTTACTACTTTGTAAGTCTTCTTCAGCTCCATTCTCTTTACCCTCTTACTAAGCTTTCCTCTGTAAGAGTGGTATTGCTTCACTGGAGGACTGTTTCTTCAGCCTCTCTAGTTTTGTTATTTTTCCAGTGCGGAGTTTTCCTCTCTGAGTTGACTCCTCTTTTTCAATCATGCTTTGAGGCAGTTCATCAGACATGTCCAGAGTTTTCTACTCCTGTTCTGTCTGTTCTTTCTGTTTTTAAACAGTGAGATTCTTTCTGCTGTCTGGCAAGCAGCTGCCTATGCAGGAGCCTTAATGTTTGGACCACTGGTTCTTGTCCACCAGCAGCCAGATCTGTCCTCCACTAACATTCTGTCTGGTCTTAGTAGTGGCCCCAAGTCAGTGCTGTCATCTGTCTTGGAAATTTTTTCACTACAGACTTGTTGGATTGTCTCCTTTTCTGCCATCTCCATTCCCCTGGGTTTGGCAGCATAGTTGACATAGCTACTGGCTCTCCAGCAGCCAGTTCTATCTCCTCATTCTCCTGCATCATGCTCTCTGCAATTCTACAGAGAAGCTCTCCACTATGGGCCCTTGCTAGAGAGCATGGTTTTTTTTTCTCCAACAGCTATCCTAGATGGTTGGAAAAGGCTTTTTCAGTCATGTCTCCCATGACTAGAAAGGTTCTCCCTTTTTTCACTATCTCCTTTTTAATATAAAGGACATAGGCCTTCTCTTACGTGAAAGCTTAAGGAGTTGCCAATTCCCTGCTTTGGTCCATAGTATTTCCAATCGGGAATATGCTTTTTCTCCTTGCAGCTCGTCCTCATGGTAAGAACGCATGATACCTTTTTGTCCTTAAGCAGGTCAGCATGGTATCTCATTTTTATGCGTCTTCTGTTCACTTACCATGCTAGAGTTCTGGAATACTTGGGACTTGTTGGCTGCAGACTGATATCATCCTCTGCTTCACGTAACCGTCCTGGTTATTTTGCTAGCTAGCATCCCTGTAGCTCATAACCAGTCGGAATAGATTCTCTATATATCTTCTCAAGTAGGTTCCACCTTCTTGTTATTAGATGAATCTTTCCTCTCCACATTTCCTATGTGAATACCTTTCTGTAGGCATATCTCTGTCTGCTTCATTGCAGACACCCATATAGAGGCCTATATATATATATATTCATATCTATAGCATACATCTTATAGATGTCTATGTCTATCATTTGTGTGTATTTTATGCCCTTTCATATCTCACTATAGATATATTCTTATATGTCTATCTATATATCTATATGTATATATATATGTATCTGTTGAGATATTTTATCATCGGTATTTATTTATTTATTTATTTAACAGCTTTTATATACCGCACTCTTCGTCATCAGCGCAGTTTACATTTTAACAAATTGTACTTAAGCATGAACATATGTTAAGTTTACAGATAACAGGGAATGAACATGGATAACTGGGGTTAAATAGATAACAAGAATTCAAACTATTTACAGCAATAAATCATATGTTTATAGTTCTAAGGCTCAGGGCTCTAAGAGGATTTGATATGGGGTGAGAAATGAAGATGGGGGTGTACTTGACTAACCATGATCATTGGTTCGTGTTGGGAGGGAATGCCTTAGGGAGTTCATACTCTGAGGGAAGTGTTGTAGGAAGAGGTGTGTTTTTAGATCTTTTCTAAATTGTGAGAGGTCCTTTTGTGATCTGATGTTGTATATATGTATATATATATGTATCTGCATATTTATCTACCTGACTGTCTAGGCTCATATAGCTATATGATTCTGACAGATGGGCTTTACCCATACCTATGCTATCCAGCATGTTTGGGGTTCTACACGCACAACCACTCTCTGTGGTAGTTAACAACTTCTACGATAACCTTAAGGTTTAGGTACCTCTGAAGCTCTCCATGTTCCAGTATCTCTCCTAGCTGACTCCAGTTAGGAGAGACATTGCGTATCTTCAGTTAATCACAGGCTCTAACGCCTCAGGCATTTGTCCTTTCTTTTGGGATACAAGGGGTTTCCATACCTTTTCCTCCCACAAGGACTGTGCCTGTTTGTCCAAATCGGTCAGCCTTCTCTTTTTGCCCCTAAGGGTGAGCCACTCTGTTGCCAAAAAGAGTTGGGCTTTTGTCATAAAGCCTTCCGCTAAAGGCCCACCGTTTTTGTACTACCCCAGTTATTACTGGGGTTCCCTCTTACCTTTCAGGAATCTGACCTCCACTGTTTTTTCCTACAGGTTTATTACCTCCACTTCACAGGAAGGTCCTCCTTGAGGTTCCTCTACTGGGTTCCCCAGTAGATCCCATGAACCTCCTTACTGCTGTGTAATCCTGTTAGGGGAGGTCCATATTGCAATATTTCTTTCAATATCATTGATGATAATTATCATCCACACATGGACTCCTTGTCTGCAGTCCTTTGCTAGGTTAGCTGTTCCACAGCGCCTTTCTTTTTCAACTCCTACCCTCCATCCTCAGGATGCCTGGTGTTGTGGGGGATAGCATGTTCCAATCTATGACATGCTGGGACTCCAGGCATCTCAGCTTGGGAGTCCCCATATGTGAAGACTCATTCCTGCTTGTTCCTGGAGATAACACAGTTACTTACCTGTAACAGGTGATCTCTGGGAACAGCAGGAATAAGTCTTCACAACCCACCCAACTCCCCTAGGAGTTGTATCTCTCTATCTCTTTCTTTCCCTTCTCTCTCTCTCTCTCTCTCTTTGTCTCAGCTTGAAACTTAACTGAGGAGAGGCAGTTGGGAAAGGCGGGAAGGCATCACGCAGGCATGGTGGGATGCTTCCAAAAGCTTTTTGATTGGACGCTGGGAAGTGTTCCCGCGCAGACTCCGTCGGTACCGACGTACCCATATGTGAAGACTTATTCCTGCTGTTCCCAGAGATCACCTGTTACAGGTAAGTAACTGTGCTTTTCCTGCAGTCTCTCTCCTTCCCTTCACCTAAACCTGTACTCTTCCCCTACCCTCCTAAGGAACCATATCCTCTCCCTTCCCTGTCATTCACTCCCTTAAGTCTTAGTCTCTCCTCCAAAACCTGCCCCTTCCCAATATTCCTCCCCTTTTCTCCCTCTCTCTTTCTCTAGCCCAACCTATTCCCTTATACTTTCTTTGCCTTTCTCCCTTAACCTTGCCCCTTCTCTCCAACCCCCCCTCCCCCTTCCCAGTTCTCAGGTCGTTAGGTTGCAGTCCAGCTCTTCACACAAGCAGGACCCAGGGACTCCCACTGGCAATTTTTGGCCACAACCCCACCCTATATGCAGGCGAGATCCGGGGACTTCTACCAGTGATTTCCGGTTGTAGTCTTGCTCTTCTTGCCGACAGAACCCAGGGAATCATGTTGCTAGTATCTGGCTGCAGCCTACTCTTCATGCTGCGGGGACTGGGACTCCCACTTGCTCTTCAAACTGTCGCTTTGGGAGGGAGAGGGGCTTTATGCGTCTGTGCATGTTTGTGCATGCGCAAACAGATGCATATGGGTAGACACACTTCTTCACTCATTCGTCTGGAGCCTCACCAATAGGCATTATCACTTATAGGAAATATTCCTAAAAATGTAAGGTGTATTAGAATTTTTAATGCAGGTTAAGTTGTAGACTAATGCACATTGATTTTGCATGAACTAAATTTTTAAGGCACGCTAACAAGCTGAATACATGCTAATGAATGCTCATCCTATTAGTTGAACATTTATAATTAATACCATCTTTGTGTGCTGTGTTGTAAACCATTTATGTGAAATTTCTTTGAATGCTTTGATTGTGGAGGTATTGCTGAGCACGCTGCACATTGATTGATCCAGTTTGTATCCCAAGAATAGAAAAGATGTTTGCTTCAGGAAGAACTTAAGTACGATTTTGGAGCTTGGAGTGGATCCTTACTATGAGTAGGCACTATTTAGGAAACCTTAATTCTATGGCTACAGTTTCACTTTTACATTCAGTAGTGGAAAGTACAATGAATGCCTTCAGGATGTGGGTATGTGCCAGTATTATTCAGTACTACGCCTGAAAATCGTGTTAAGGGGTTGAATCCACTCTCCTAGGTAAACTACAATCAAACTCTCTGTTTATGTGCATAGAGTTTATTTATTTATTTTATATATCCTCAAGTACATACTCTGCATACCCTGGCTTAGGAGTGAGGTTTACGACTGTCATGGTATACACAAAACTAACCCTTTGGAGAAACTGCCCTGAAAGAAAATGTATATCTGAGGTCCATTTAATGAACATAAATAATAATAATAATAAATAAATAAATATAACAAAATACTTAAATGAATTCACCATATCAATGTAATTTTCCAATGACAGGTGAGTCAGTTGACATATTTGGACTCGGAAAGCATTTGATGAAGTCCCTCATTAGAGACTTCTGAAGAAATTAAAAAGACATGAGATAGGAGGCCATGTTCTGTTGTGGACCAGTAACTGGTTAAAAGGTAGAAAATGAAGAGTAGGGCTGAATGATCAATTTTCTCAATGAAACAAGGTGAACAAGTGCAAAGTGACACACAGAATAAGCAGCAGTATACCATAAAATAAAAACCCTCCATCACCTACGGTCTTTGCTAGAGGCTGATGATTTCCACACTGTATTTCAAGCTCTTATCATACCACACTTTGATTATGCGACTATCATCCTTCATGGCCTTCCAGCCTGTGCACTCCAGCCCCTGCAAATAGCCATGAACACTGCAGCCCGAACCCTGTATGGTACTTCCAGACATGAACGTGTTACTCCCATCCTGGAACAACTGCACTGGCTCCCTACAGCTAGCCGCTTAAAGTACAATGTTGAACTATTCTCAGTCTGCCCTTCCTGACTGATTTTGTGTCTGGTGACACCTGCACAGTCTTTATGTGCAGAGTTATATAACTGTTCATATAATTTTTTACTGCTTTCTATCTCAATTTCCCAGAGTATCCTTGTATGCAACCACTGGAAAAGTTAGAGCCTTTAAGGCACATTTTACAACAAGATGTCAAAGTGCAATCTGTGTCGTCAAAGCCAGAACGTTTGAAAAAAAAATAAAAGCAGATACATGCAAGTTCAGGTATGATTTCAGAAACATGGATGTGCCTGGTATGGACGTCTATAGAGACATCTACATACAGTTGTGGTCAATATTATTGGCACTCTTGCAGTTCAACCCCTTAATGTCCAATATCTCAAAAAAAGTGGTCAGTGAAATGACCTTGGGATTCCTGTGTCTACACTTCACAATGTTATTAAGAAGTTTTCTGCTCATGGAACTGTCAAGAACCTCCCAGGATGTGGTGGAAGAGGAAAATTAATCCAAGAAGTCTCCGAAGGTTAGTGCGAACTGTGGGAACAAGACAACGTACAACATCCAAAGAGCTAAAGGCTGACCTGAAGCAATCTGGAGTGGTGGTTTCAACCCTCACCATATGCCACACACTAAACAATGAAGGATTTCATGGGCAAAGGCCAAGGAGGATCCCACTGCTCAAAGACAAACATACATTTGTAGTCAACATTATTGACACCCTTGCAGTTCAACCCTTTAATGTCTAATATCTCCTAAAAAAAAAAAGTGGCCAGAGAATTGGCTTTGGACTATATATGCACACATATCTGACACATAAAAGAATCAAATAAAACAAGACCAATTAAAAAAGGAAATAGTAGGAAGTAGTATAAAAACTAGGACATTGCCAGGAAAGGATTATTAACACGGTAAAACTCCTAATCAGGACTCCCCAAATTTACTTAAATAGAAAAAGTCAGATCATCTATAGTAATCCCCAAAAACATTTTTTGTTTGAAAATCCACACTTTTTTAAAATTTTTGATAATTTCATTTTTGTTGGAGTGTTTTATCATGAAAAAGGATAACCATTCTCTCAAGACAAACCTTCCTTTTTACTCTATAAAAAGAGCCCTAAGCTCCACCATTCATGAAAAACCGCTATCAAAGCGCATTACATATAAACTAATTCCATGCAAACTTATCTGAGTGATATAAGTTGTCTCGGTCAATAAGCCACCATTGGACTCCGTATCAAAGTTGATGTCCTCGCCCACTCAAAAACATTCTCGAGAAGGTATTCCCCTTCCACGCCAAAACATCGTCAATAAGACAAATTACCCCTTCAATCCTGATCGCTTCCTCAAGTGATGCTTACTTCCAAAGGGTTCTCTTCACACACGTCGTTTTAACGTGGAAGGGGAATACCTTCTCGAGACTGTTTTTGAGTGGGAGAGGACATCATTTTTGACTACAGAGTCTACTACTGACTGAGACAACTTATATCACTCAGATAAGTTTACATGGAATTAGTTTATATGCAATGCGCTGAGATACAGTAGCATTTTTGCATGAATGGTGGAACTTAGGGCTCTTTTTATAGAGTAAAAGGAAGGTTTGTTTCAAGAGAATGGTTATCCTTTTTCATAACAAACACTCCAACAAAAATTAAAATAAATTTAAAAAAGTGTGGATTTTCAAACAAATTTTTTTTAGGAGGACAGGATTAATGGCACCCTTATAAACAGTTTGCATCTGTTTGAATACAAGAACCACATTACCTGAGTCTCCCACTTACGGCTGTAAGATAATTTAATTAGCCCCACCCTGTGAGCAGGCTTGCAACAGACAAGTCAAACAATGGAAGCAGACATAGTCAAACTGAACTTTTAACTTGTGTCCCACTGTAGTAAAATTAGAGGCACCTGTGATCAATTGTCAGTACTCACATGACTTCAATCAACCAATGAATGATGGCTCTAATGTTTAAAATGACCACATTCACTCCCTGTTTCATTTTCACAATGGTGAAGACCAGAAAGCTGCCTGAGACCATCAGAAAAGTCATTATCACCAAACATTAAACTTCAAAAGGGTACAAGACCATCTCCAAAGACCTTGAGATTCTTCTGTGTACAGTTGGCAATGTTATTTAGACATTTTCTGTGCATGGAACTGTCAAGAACCTCCCAGGAAGTGGTGGGAAGAGGAAAATTAATCCAAGCAGTCTTTGAAGGTTAGTGCGAACTGTTGGAAAAACACCATGTATTTATTTAACAGCTTTTTTATACCACTTTATCATTTCAGTCAAAGCGGTTTACATTGAAAGTTAAACTTGGTACTGTACATTAAACAGGGGCATTGATAACTTGGATTTTTTTCTGTACAAGAGTTTAAGGCTAACCTGGAGCAATTTGGAGTGATGGTTTGAACCCATAGCATACGCCACTCACTAAACAAAGAAGGACTTCATGGGCGAAGGCCAAGGAGGACTGCACTGCTCAAAGACAGACATAAAAAGGCACGTCTTATCTTTGCCCAAATCCACCTTGAGAAACTACAGCCTTCTGGGAAAATGTTCTGTGGACAGATGAAACCAAACTTGAGCTGTTTGGAAAAGCAGACCAGCGATACATTTACAGGTGAAGGAATGAAGCTTATAAGGAAAAAACCCATCCTTCCTACAGTTAAATATGGTGGAGGTTCCATAATGCTGTGGGGATGTTTTGCTGCCTTGGGAACTGGAGGACGTCCCCAGAATAACATTTCAGAATATGGCTTAGGAACAGGGTGGCAAGGGTTCAAATCCCAGTGTGGGTCTTTGTGACCTTATGTTTATGTTTATGTTTAATTTCTTTAACTCTACACTCTCTGTATGTTTTAAGGCCCAAACAAGCACTGCGTGGTAACAGTTACCGCAGCCCCATGCTGACAATACTGCATGCTAAAATATGAATTAAACCACTTATCACATTTTAGTAAAAAGGCTCCATAGTCTGATATAATAAAAAAAGATTGCATCAGAGAATGGTACTGTTGTTAAGGAGACATACCAGTTTGTTATTTTCTTATTAATAGAAACATTGACGTTTAGTCAAAATAAGTAGAGTCTATCCCCTTTCTGCAGGGATTTTATTTTATTTTTAAATATTTTATCTTTGTTAAGTTTCATGTTATATAATCAAAACATAGTCCCATACAGAAAAAAGGAGAACCCATGAAAAGTACAAATGGACAAGAGCAGAAAAAAATTTACAATGAAAAACCCCATGAGATCCCTACTAGTCCTCACTATTGGATGCGTTAATAGCACCTGCACACTAAGCGGACTTTGACAGCATCCGAGCATTGCAGAGTGCGCTAATAGCACCTGCACACTGAGCAGACATTAAAGGATGCCTAAAGGGCAAGTAAGAATGCCAACTTGCACCACTTTTGGAGAGTGGGGTCATATGTGTGTGTGTGACTCCAAAGGACCGTGAGCTGCAGCAACGCACTGTGCATGCATGTGATGCATACAACATGCTGCAGGTCAGCTATTCAGCAACTCCACATACTATGTGAGACATCATTTACAAGCAGAAGGTTAGTTTTCAGTAAGTAGTTGCAACTTGTGGCTATGACGCTGTAATGCATTCCCAGTTACACAATCGTCAAGGTCCTTCCCCACAGCATTCCTCTACACTTACCTCCCAACTTGACACTGCTGTGCAGCTCCCATATCACCTGCTGGTTTGACTGGAGTGAGCAGGGGGGGCATATGTATGTGTGTTGCAGCTGTCAACTCTGACTAATTCTCCAGGCCTCAGGACACACCAATTTGCACAGGTGAGATGCCTGATTAATGCCAACTGCCATAACAGCTGTATCCGTGGCAACACTGTCAACCCACTTGGTGCAGCTGCAGTCTATAGGGAGCTAGGCTCAACTGGAGGGCTGGCCTCTGTGAAGTCCAATTCAGTCACCTAGTTGGTGAGACTGGAAAGTTACTGCGATTTACCTGCATGCACGTTGCTCTTGTCCTATGCTGCAGACACAGAGTGCAATCCGGGGGACTCTTTGCTTCATGCACAGTATGCATATACAGGCAGGTCCAAATCAGGCAAATTTGCACACAGTATGCACCATCTCAACACTGTTTACTGATCATTGACTAAAGCATTCAGCAGTACATTGCCTATTATTCCAAAAGAGAGTCAAAATGCAGTTCTTTGCCTGATTGTGACTGTGGGACACTGACATCTATATGGTGCGTGCACAATTCCAGCTGCTGAAACATGCCACAGGATGTCATGTTGATCTGGGAAAGCAGTGCCTGGAGATGAATGTTGGGGTGGGAGTAGGGGTGGGGGGAACAGTACCATACATGTTGAGAATGTGCTCTTCATAGGTGGCATTGCTGGCCAAACCCTGTGTTCACATGCCCACTTTCTACTGTGCTTTGCATTGCAAGGAGCAGAGGATTCTGGGTATTGTCTAAAACAGAGCGGTTTGCACGGGATGTATATGAGTCGGAGGTTAGGTAAATGGCTGAGCCATCCTAACATGGGTCTGCCACGGTCATGGCCTGGGTGCACATATTTGTTCATGATGAGAGGCCACTCTCACTCTGACCATGTCACAGCTATGTATGCACATGGTGCTATAAAGGGTCAAGCTATAGTGATATGGGTGCTGTTTCTTTTTTGGCAGTCCAGTCACTAGACAGGCTGCTGGATGTTCATGCTGTTTGTACAAAGCCAATGTACATGCAGTGGGTGTTGAGTAGCAGACTGTACACAAATGGTATGTTAGTGGCTGACACAACCCAGTGTTGCCCACATATGCAAGCTGCCTGTGATTGATTTAGCTGATTGGAATTCTTAGAAAGAGAGGCTATCAAGTGTTCTTGGGCTGTTGGTGACCTGCTAATAACTATGGTCTTGGCAGGCCCTTCTGCGTGGTGTCTGCATCCTCTTTCCTGCCTAGACAACACTCGCTGCAATCGGGTTCCTTGGAAACAGCTACCGCAACCTTATGGAATGACATGAGATGTTATAGGAGAGTCCCTGGCCAACAGGTGCAGGACACAAGGGCCAGATCAGACAGGCCACTCCTATATGCTGTAATTTTACAGAATACCAAGTGACTAGCATCACACAATGCAAGACAATACCTGTAGCATACTGACAGTGATATAGATCTGCTACAGAACTTGGAGAGTCCATCTATTGCAGGGCTTGTTCTGGGGACCAGGTGATATGTGCCCTTCCTCACATTTAGGGTGACTGCCGAAACAGGTAGTTTGCACATATGGTGACTGTTCTATGCAGGAGGCACACGATTTCCTGCATATTACAGAGCCGATATGATTTATTTATTTATTTATTTAACAGTTCTTCTATACCGCTCTATTTTAGATCAGAGCGGTTTACATTTAACATCAACTATACAACACAGGCACTCTGAGTTGTATTTACAATAAACAGGGAGATCAACTTGGAAGTAACTGGGGGAACTATATACATTGTATTTACGCTGTTATCTGTTTTCAGGCAGATCCTATCTACAACTTATTTACACTGGGAGTCTAAATTCTATTTCTGGGAGTACTTCTGAGGGATAAGTTGATTATCCTTTTTCATACTGAATCTGATTGTTTAGGTGTAGTGAGTGATTGTCTGAGGGTTCATATGTATGATTACTAAGGCTGGATTCGGGGTAGTATGTAGTGAACAGGTGCTGCTTTAATGCCTTCCTGAAGTGGGTTAGGTACGAGATGTTTCGTATAAAGGTGGGGAGGGCATTCCATGCTCTAGGTGCATAAATCGTAAAGGCCCTATTTATTGTTGCTTTTGTGCATTTCGTTATTACTTTTGGTACCTCTAGGGTGTTTTGCATCGTGGATCTTCTGTTTCTGTTCTGTGGTACTTTATGTATCATCTTGCTGATAGCTGTGGGGGTCAGGGTGTTTAAGGCTTTGAAGGTTAATGTTAGAACTTTGTGGAGGGTTCTTGCTTGCACCGGTAACCAATGGAGGTTCATCAGTACTGGTGTTATGTGTTCTCTCCGTGACGCCCCTGTTAGTACTCTTGCAGCGGTGTTCATTGCGAGCTGGAGCGGAGCTAGCGTTGTTTGAGGGAGACCATGTAGAATTACGTTGGCGTAGTCGAAATGTGGTAATATTAATGCCTGATAGATCGATCGGTAGTCGCTGAAGTCGAGTAGTGGTCGGAGATGTTTTAAGGTCCTTATTTTCATGTATACTGTTTTTACTATGTTTTTTATGTGGGTTTTCAGCTCCAGTTGTTGGTCCAGTGTAACGCCAAGGTAGCGGATTGTGGGTTTGGTTTTCAGTTCTGTGTTGCCGATTTTTAAAGAGGGTGGAGGGGTGAAGTCCTGGTTCCTTGAGATGAAAAGGACATCTGTTTTGCTGTAGTTGATTCTCAAGTTTTGTGTGTTGAACCATTCCACTACTGCCTCAAAACATCTTGTTAGAGGGGAGAGGTCTGGTTGGTTGGTCCTGAATGGGATGTATAGCAGGATATCATCCGCGTATGCTAGACAGTTGACCTTGAATGAACGTGCTATAGCGCATATGGGCTGCATGTAGATGTTAAACATCAATGCAGATAGTGACGAACCCTGTGGTACACCCTGGCTTTGTAAAAACGGTTCAGAGGTTGTGGATCCAGACCTTACGTGTTGCCATCTATTAGTCAAGTATGACTTGCACCATTTTAGAGCTGTTCCCTGAATTCCTTTCTCACTGAGGCGTTGTATGAGGATGTATCATTGCATTCTCTATATGGGCAATAATTGCAGATATCTGCTCAGATTGTGAGGTGCATCATGGGTAATGGAGGGGCTAACCAATGCCGGCACCTAGAGCCCCAATTGCAGCCATAGTGGTGACTGAGATCATTGCAGCATTCTCCAATACCTGCATGTCTTCTATGATGGTGGAAGAAGTTTGCATGGCCCTCCAAAGAGGGCAGGATGGCCTGCGATGGACCTCATTGGACATGAATGTAGTTTGAGTTAGGTGTATGTGCAAATGTACCTATCTTTCAGTGTATAGCAGATCACAAGGGACTGCATGACTTGCACATGTGCTGCCTCAGGGGTTAGTGCCACACTGCACCAACACTCCTGGGATGGCCACCTGCAAGGATCATTACATTTATTTATTTTATTTATTTATCTATTTCTTCTATACCGCCCCTTCCAGAGATCAGGGGCGGTTTACATGTAACAATTGTATACATTCGTATAACATTACATAGAACAAGAACTTTTTAACTTTTTACATATAACTTTTTAACTTTTTACATAAAACAGAACAGTAAGTTGTTAAAACTATTTACAGGGTGTATGCTTTTGTATACTACTGGAATTAGAGGGGAATGTCAGCGAGCTGACATTGCTATTTATAGATGTTATTTACAAAAAGGTTAGGATACATGATTTACAAAAGGTTAGGATACATGATTTATGGTGGATAAAATTCACTATTCAAGTGTGTGTGTGTGAGTGTGTGTGCATGTGTGTGTGGGTGTGAGTGTGTGTGTGTCCATATTTGCTCCATGTGGTCAATATGAGAGACATTTATCCATTTGTTATATGCAATGTGTCAGGAGGATTGGATGGTGGTTAGAAAGCTGAGACAGCTGTCATACTCAAATGGCTGGTATTGGGACATCCCTGTGGTACAGCTACTACTACACACACACTACAACTGTATTTGTACGGTCACATCAGGTGCATTGGGGCAGCAAAGGTCATACCATAAGAACATAAGAACATAAGATATGCCATACTGGGTCAGACCAAGGTCCATCAAGCCCAGTATCCTGTTTCCAACAGTGGCCAATCTAGGTCATACGTACCTAGCAGTTTCCCCAAAAGACACAGGTTCCGCAATGCTTGTATTGGGTCAAGCATTGATATCCTGGGTCCCTTCTTAATAATGGTTTATGGACCTTTCCTCCAGGAACTTGTCCAAACCTTTTTTAAACCCAGCTACACTAACAGCCTTAACTACATCCTCCGGTAACAAATTCCAGAATTGATTACACGTTGAGTGAAAAAATATTTTCTTTTATTAGTCTTAAATAGTTTACCCTGTAGCTTCATTGCATGTCCCCTAGTCTTCCTATA
Organism: Ichthyophis bannanicus; assembly: GCA_033557465.1. Taxonomy (NCBI): domain Eukaryota; kingdom Metazoa; phylum Chordata; class Amphibia; order Gymnophiona; family Ichthyophiidae; genus Ichthyophis; species Ichthyophis bannanicus. The sequence continues at coordinate 120,256,415 of CM066050.1, read as the reverse complement.
TTCTGATAACGTAAACAGTCGATCTACGTTTACCCGTTCCACTCCGTTCATTAATTTATAGACTTCTATCATATCTCCCCTCAGCCGTCTCTTTTCCAGGTTAAAGAGCCCTAACCTTTTTAGTCTTTCTTCATAGGAGTATCCTTCCATCCCCTTTACCATTTTGGTGGCTCTTCTCTGAACCTTTTCTAATAACGCTATATCCTTTTTAAGATACGGCGACCAGAATTGCACACAATATTCAAGGTGCGGTCTCACCATCGAACGGTATATAGGCATTATAATATCTTTTAACTTTATAACTTTATAACTTTATTTCAAATTTGATAAACCGCTTACGTTAAAAGAAACATTTAAGCGGTGTACAAACAATATAAAAAAGCGGCACTGCAAACTACGGAAAAGAACGCCAAAGTAAATAGAAAAGAAAGAAAAGCATAACAACAATACAAAAGACAATAAGTAATAATAAATAAGACACAAACTATGTACAATATCAAAACATAAAATATTTAAAACAATAAAATCATACTATAAAAACCATAAAAGCGGTTTACAAATTAACAATATACAAAATAAGAAACAATGATTTACAACAATAAAAGAGGCAAGACCACTCAAACACAAACAGACAGAGGGTAAAAGACAAGACTAATAGACTAAGACAAAACCAATAACCGGGGATAATGACAAGAGGAAAAACCAGAGGAAGGGGGGGAGTCAGGAAGGGAGATTGAACACTGTCTGGAACAGGTGGGTTTTGAGGGCAGATTTGAACTGTGAATATGAAGACTCTAAGCGGAGGGATGAGGGCAGGGCATTCCATAAACTGGGGCCAAGAAAAAAGAAAGCAGCATGGCGTGTTTTTCCAAATGAGCCTGAGATGGGGACGGTAGAACCAGACGATTTGCATGAAGAGAGCGAAGCTGGCGGTAAGGTGTATGAAGCAGGATTAAGTCAGCTAAGTATAAAGGGTTATGGGTGTGAAGTGCACGATGAATGAGGATCAAGAATTTATAGTGGAACCTAACACAGAGGGGTAACCAGTGAAGCTGAATAAGAATAGGTGTAATATGATCCGAACGGCGGGAGAAGGTGATGAGACGGGCAGCAGTGTTTTGAATAAGTTGTAGGCGCTTAAGTTGATACTTGGGAAGATTAGCCAGAAAGACGTTACAGTAGTCAAGACGACTAATAACAAGGGAAAGTGCAAGAGTGACCAGGGATCCAAGGGGAAGAAATGACCGAACAGCACGAAGACGACGAAGAATGGCAAAAGAACGCCGAACCAAGGAAGAAATGTGATCATGGAAAGAGAGAGAGGAATCCAGAATCACCCCAAGATACCGAAAGGAAGAAACCAGAGGGACAGGGACAGAGTCAATCATAGGTGCGACAGATGGACATGACCCCGAAAGTGAAACCCACATAGCAATAGACTTAGACGGGTTTAGACGAAGAAAGTGCTGTGAAAGCCAAAGAGCCACGTGAGAAAGACAGGCATTAAAAGTAGAAAGATCCAGAAAGAGAGGAGAAGTATGAAAGAGTAAAATAATGTCATCCGCGTAAACATAGCAAGACACAGGATATTGTTGTAATACCAAAAGTAGAGGGGCAAGGAAAATGTTAAATAACAAAGGGGACAAAACAGACCCTTGAGGAACACCACAGGTGAGAGGAAAGGAACCAGAGGATTTATTATTCAGAGTAACAGAAAAGGAACGAGAAGTGAGAAAAGAACGAAACCAGAGAAGAACAGCACCACGCAAACCCACCTCAGCAAGACGAGAGAGAAGAAGAGTGTGGTCAATTAAATCAAAAGCCGCCGATAGGTCGAGAGAGACTAAGAGAGTAAGATCACCACGATCATGTGCAACATGGATTTCATTAAGAACAGCAAGAAGAACAGTCTCAGTGCTATGGCCCTGGCGAAAACCGGCCTGACGAGGATGTAATGTGTTTGTGGATTCGACATGAGCAGACAACTGAAGAAATGCAAAGCGTTCGAGAAGTTTAGCCAGAAAAGGAAGGTTAGAGACAGGGCGCCAATTTGCAAGAACAGAGGGATCCAGAGATGATTTATTTTCCATTCCTTTCCTTATGATACCTAGCATTCTATTTGCTCTCTTGGCTGCCGCTGCACACTGGGCCGAGGGTTTTAACATGTTATCCACAATGACGCCTAAATCTTTTTCCTGGGTGGTGGTTCCTAATGTGGAACCTTGCATCGTGTAACCATAGTTTGGGTTCTTCTTCCCTAGGTGCATAACTTTGCACTTGTCCACATTAAATTTCATCTGCCATTTTGATGCCCAGTCTTCCAATTTATCAAGATCCTCTTGCAAATTTCCACAATCCTCTTAGGTTTTAACAACTTTAAATAGTTTTGTGTCATCTGCAAATTTGATAACCTCACTCGTTATTCCACTTTCCAGGTCATTATGAATATGTCAAAAAGCAGCGGACCCAGCACAGATCCCTGGGGTACACCACTATTCACCTTTCTCCATTGGAAAAATTGGCCATTTAGCCCAACCCTCTGCTTTCTATCTTTTAACCAGTTCCTGATCCACAGTAGTACACTGCCTCCTATCCCATGACTCTTTAGTTTTGTCAAAAGTCTCTGATGAGGGACCTTGTCAAAGGCTTTCTGAAAGTCCAGATACACTATATCAACCGGCACACCTTTGTCCACCTGCTTATTCACATTTTCAAAAAAACATAACAGATTAGTAAGACAAGATCTTCCTTGTCTAAAGTCATGTTGGCTGTCTCCCATTAGGCCATGACTATCTACATGCTGAGTAATTTTATTCTTTATGATGGTTTCTACCATTTTTCCCGGTACTGACGTGAGGCTCACTGGTCTGTAGTTTCCTGGATCACCCCTCAAACCCTTTTTAAAAATTGGTGTTACACTGGCGATCCGCCAATCTTCAGGTATTAGAGATGATTTTAATGATAGTTCACAGATTACTAATATCAGGTCTGCAATCTCATATTTCAGTTCTTTCAGCAATCTTGGATGTATACCATCCGGCCCAGGTGATTTGCTACTCTTCAGTTTATTTAATAGTTGTAATACATCTTCCCAATGTATCGATATTTCCTTCAATTCTTCCGCACTTTTAAATACCACTTCAGTCATGCGTAACATCCCTACATCTTCCTCAGTAAAGACCGAAGCAAAGAATTCATTCAGTCTCTCCGCTATCGCCTTGTCGCCTCTTAGTGCCCCTTTAACTCCTCTATCATCTAATGGTCCAACTGACTCTCTCACAGGTTTTTTGCTACGAATGTACTTGAAAAAATCTTTATTTTGCGTTTTTGCTTCCGCAGCAAGCTTCTTCTCAAATTCTCTCTTTGCCTTCTTTATCAATGCCTTGCATTTGACCTGCCAGTGCTTGTGCTGTTTCCAGGTTTCATCGTTTGGCTCTTTTTTCCATTTCCTGAAAGATGCTTTCTTGGCAACAGCCGCCTCTCTGACCTCACCTTTAAACCATGCTGGTAGTTTTTTGGACTTCCTTCCACTTTTCTTAAAGCGTGGAATACAGCTGGTCTGGGCTTCCAAGATAGTATTTTTCAACAACACCCAAGCTTGATGTAAGTCTTTAACCTTTGCAACTGCTCCTTTTAGTTTTTTCTTAACTATTTTCCGCATTTTATCATAGTCTCCCTTTCGAATGTTAAGAGGTAGTACTGTGGATTTCCTTACTATCCCTCCTCCACTAATTAAATCAAAGACGATCATGCTATGATCACTATTGCCAAGTGGCCCCAACACCCTTATCTCTTGCACTAGATCTGGTGTTCCACTAAGGACTAGGTCTAATATGGCTTCCCCTCTCGTCGGTTCATGGACCAGCTGCTCCAAGAAGCAGTCATTTATGTCATCTAGGAACTTTATCTCCCTAGCATGTACTGCCGTGACACTGACCCAGTCGATACTGGGGTAATTGAAATCGCCCATTATTATTACCGCGCTGTAACTTTTGTTAGCTTCCTTGATTTCTTTGAGCATTTCATCATCCATTTGTTTATTCTGGCCAGGCGGTCGATAGTACACCCCCACCGCCATCGCCTTCCCCTTTTTACATGGAATTTCAATCCATAGAGATTCTACAGCAAATTTTGTTTCCTGCAAAACTTTAATCCTTTCTGACTCAATGTCCTCTCTAACATAGAGCGCAACCTCTCCACCAATTTGATCAGCTCTATCATTACGATATAGTTTGTACCCAGGTATCACAGTGTCCCACTGGTTGTCCTCCTTCCACCATGTCTCTGATATTCCAATCATATCTAACCTCTCATTTAGTGCTATATATTCTAACTCTCCCATCTTATTTTTTAGACTTCTAGCATTTGCATACAAGCATTTTAGAGACTGTATTTTATTCATATTAATTTGGCTATTGGTAGACATGGGTAATTTGGGATCTTTAAGCTCTGTCTGCTCCATACTTGAGGGCATTTGGGCTACTTTACTCTTTTTTGGAACCTCTCTGCTTTTGGTAGTATCCTTCAAGGATACATTCTTCCGAACCATCTGCTCTCATCTACCACCATCCTTCCCTCAGCCCATCCATCAGCATAGGCCCATCATTTACAGTCATATATTCTCCTGCCAGCTACTACACAATGGCCTACACAAGAACATTTTAATTATTAGGACGTATCACTCACACCTCTCCTGTGAATGATCTGCTTCACCACTCATGCTCAGTCGTCCTTTTGATGCCCACATCATGGCATGCTGGTTCCGCCAGGGCATACTTCTTCCCAATCCTATGCCACACACTGATATTATAGCAGATTACATGAGTACTCCTCACTTATACAGTACAACTGCCTCCCACATTATTAACACATACGATATATATGAATCTGACATGTCCATTAGCTCTTACACTTTCATCTATCCATCACCTAAAATGCTGCTTTCACAAAGGCTCCCTTATCCTGCATTAAGGTGACTGCCATTTTCGGGCGTTAAGCTGCATGTGTGCCACCTTACCACCCGGTGTCCTGTTAGCGCCTGTTAAGTGGAGCCAAGCGCCCTTACCACCAGAATGCCTACCTCCCCACCCTGGACTTTATCGCACAAAAACACCCTTAATGCTACCATTTATGCTTGATCTCTGGGGCACCCTTACCACTCTTTAATAAATATACTCATAAAATCAACAATAAAAATAATCAATGAAGTATTAAAAATGGTCACTATGGATAGAAAATAAGAAAGAAAAGGCAAAACTACCTAAAAAACAATCAAAAAATATGTCTCTTTGGTATGATATAACTCACAATAACAGCTACGCTAAAATAAAACCAGAGCAGTTAAAAAATAAAAATAGAAAATAGGGGGTGGAGTGGAAAGAGGGAGGAGGGAAGAAAAAAGGGGGCAGGGAGAAAGGAGGGGGGAGGGAAAGAGGAGGGAGGAGGGTTCAAGTGTGATAGATATTACCCCTGCTTTTTTGTTGTACCACTGGAATAATGTCTACCTTTCAACCTTGTGTCACTGCAGGTTGTCTGATAAGTAGTGTGTCATCATCTAGTCGAGGTATATGCTGATCATAGGCGATATTTGTTTTGACTTGGATGTTTGTGCTACGTTGATGGTTTGATAATAAAGCTGTGGCACTACCCTTGGGCCTTGTGTTGTACTGTAGATCTATCTGAACCAGTGAATATGGTACTTGGATGAGAGGGTGTGTGAGGGCCTATGCTAGAAACCATACACAGGGTAAAATTCTAAACATTTAAGCAAACTGTTCTCAACTATCTACATTATAACAGCCAAAGGAAACCTCTAGTATAAACAAATTGTTTTTAAGTGAGTCTGCACACATGGGCATTTATCATCATTAGCTGAACTTATTTTCAAGATAAGTCATGTAACTGCAGTAAGTCCTTTATTCATCACAGCTTTCAACAAAACAAATAGCAACTAGTAAAAAAGCAAAGTGGTCTTGAAACCTTTTCCTAAATGCACACAAGGTCGCAGAGAGACATTTCAAGACATTACTACTAACATTCAAGGCCATAAATGGGCTCTCCCCCCCCCCCCCGTCACTCGCCTCACACACATAACTCCCCCCAATAGGGCCAGACGAACTACAGCAATAAACACCTTGGCAATCCCCAAAACACAGTGTACCCAGTGTACACAGGCAACGGCAAACAGGGCCTTTAGTATCAGCGCTCACAGATACTGTAATGCCCTGCCTCCCAACATACGAGCAATCCCGGAACTAACTAAATTCAGGAGGGTATTGAAGCACTACCTTTTCCTCGAATGTTACCCAAATGAAGGTGCACCATCTTGACCTACCTACAAATAAGCTCCATGTCCACTGTAACCATCCCTCAAATGTTGTATAATATGTAATATGTAAATGTGTTTCAAATATGTGTAAATAGTTAATTATGGTTATCCAAGTTGAGCTACCTGTTATCTGTAATTACTGTGCAACCCCCACCGTAAAAACCTAAATGTTCCATGTAAACCGCGCTGATGTTGAAGAGCACAGTATATAAGAGAAATAAATAAATAAAATAAATATAAATAAATTTTGGCACGTTGCAAGATGTCAGCCTGATGCCAACCTAATTATAAAACAGATCGTTTTTGAAGAATGACAACATTAAAACCTGAGATTATTCACCACAAATTTGTGCAAAATCTAATTGACAAGATATTACTGTTTTAGTTTAATAAATGAATATAAGGAACAACATCAAAACTTTCTCTTCTTAGCACTCTGCCTCTTGCCTTGCTATAGGCTGGTTAGCTTTTGAAAGATATCTCCTCTTCCATAATGGCGGTCAGAGCTGGGGGCAATTTAATCGACAGAAGCAAAGTGAAAGATGCCTAGCTACTAGGCAATGGTTACATGAAATGTACTCATACATACTCTTCTCTGCCGATTAAAAATAAAACTGTCATAACAGCAAGATAGTGAACGCTCGGAGACTTCTTGACGATTCTCCAAATATTTAGGATCTTTCTACCACTATTATTACCACTTACGATTTCACTAGTACTACCAGATGAGTGTAGTGCTGTAAAGATACACATAAGAGACAGAACACAGCACAGATAAGAGTGTATCCATGAAGAAGGAAGTAGGGTGCATTGCATTAACATGGTGCATCCTATATAGATAGTGCAAATTCATGAAATGTTAAACGGCACTCCAGTTATTCGTATGGCTACTTATACAACTTCCAGAAACTCTTTTACCTTACTCCATTAATAGAATTACTAACCTGAGAAACGGATGCAGCAACACTTCCTGATATCTAGGACAAAATTAATAGAGTGCCAAAAATATGTATCCTTATAAAACATTTTATTATACCCCTAATATCAGTATTTGTTATATATCAATATCAGCATTTCTTAAATATCACTTCATGTAAAATCAATAATACAAAGGTACAATATCACATATTCTTCCTCCCCACATTCAAACACACACTGCATACATAAAGACAAAATCCCTCACATTCCAAAACCACATTATCTCTATAAAGAATTATACACAATTTATAAATACTAAATACTAATGCTAAAGTATAACACATATAAAATTACATAAATTCAAACAGCATAATAAACAATTGTACAACCCCATTAAACATGAGTTAAACCATAATCTATCAATATGACATAAAAACTTCCACATCAATATATATATAAACTACAAAACATTCCAAAGCCTAATGTGCTTGATGTACTAATTCCAAAGCCTAGTATGCTTGATGTACTGCTATGTCCAAATCAATGATGCAAAACCAACATTTTAAGATGAATCCACAACTGGTGCCGTGTTCTTCAAACCCACTGCTTTATCAACAATAAGAATCTCAATTCTTGCACCATTTGCACCCTTCATGGGTCCAATCACTACAACCAAAAGCTGTAATACAGCACCATCTATTTACCGTGGTAAAGCAAAACAAAGCCGTTGGTATAAACACCAGTCATCTAATACGTCGGATACATCTCCTTCTTGCTCCTTGGGGCGACGACTTGGGTGTTTTTGCGTTCCCAGCCCTTGCTAACCCTTCCCTACCACTCCATGCTGTAGACGCGGATTCCCCGGCCTCCTTCTCGCTCTCCAATTTGCTTCCTGCACTTCGTTGGGCGCTTCCGGTTCCTTCTCTGTTTACTCTTTGTCTCACGTTTTGTCTCCTGTTAACTGGGTTGCTTTTTATGACGTCCATTCCAGTTGTTTGGGGCCGCCGGCCCCCGCATCCTTCATTGTCACTCCCCCGCTTGCAGGACCCCTTTCGAGTCCATCTCCGCCCCATTACACTTGCCCCCTTGCCTAGTTCCTCTGCCTGCTCCAGCTCCTCAGTGTTCTCTGTTCCTGCATGTTCAGCGCCCCTCCGCTTGAGTCTACTGAACTGTCGATCGCTGCGCTCGAAGACAGCTCTTATTTACGATCTTATTGACCGTGAGTGTATTGACGTTCTCTTTCTGGTAGAGACGTGGCTTAAGGAGGGGGAGGAGGCCCTCCTCCACCGATGCCTTCCCCCTGACTATGCAGCCATTTCTGTTCCTCGTCTTTCTAGGTCAGGTGGTGGGGTCGCGGTTATCTACCGCTCCTCGGTGCCACTCTCCAGGATCTCTCCTATTTCCCTCTCCTATCCTGAGTCACTTCTGCTTCAGCTGGATACCCTGCCGGTTCTCCAGTTCCTTCTTGTTTACTCCCCACCTTCTTCTTCTTCCCCGCTTTGGGACTCTCTCTTGTCCTCCATTTCGGATTTAGTTGTGCAGTTTCCTCAGCTCCATCTACTGGGCGACTTCAATGTCCATTTTGACTCCCCTACCTCGGCTAGGGATGTGTCCTTTACCACTTTACTTCATGATCTCTCCCTATCTCAGCTTGTCTCCTCACCCACTCATATTGCAGGTCATATCCTCGATCTCGTCATTGCTCCATTGTCTTCTCCATATCTTATCTCCTGTCCCTCCACAGTTCCTATTCCGTGGTCTGACCATTTCTATCTCCTGTTCTCCTTCCAGGCTCCTCCGCCACCTCCCCCTCCCCCTTCTCCCCCTTCTCCACCTGCTCGCCCCTCTCGGCGTCTCCACTCATCCTCCTTGCAAGTTTTTTCATCTGCTCTTCACCCCCTCCCATCTGATTTCTCATCTCTTTCCCCGTCTTCCCAGGTCAATACTTGGAACTCTGAGTTGTCATGCACCCTTGATCAGGTTGCCCCTGTCCAGTTTTTCAAACCCCGGCGCCGTCCGCACCAATCGTGGTATCATTCCGGGCTCTTTCTGTTACGCTCCCAACTGCGGAGAGCCGAGCGTCTTTGGCGCAAAACCCCCTCTGCTTCATCATATCAGCATTTCAAATCCTGCCATGCTTACTACCGGTCTGCCATTCATCAGGCAAAGTGTTCCTTCTACTCCTCCTCAATTACAGCTGCCCCGAACAGATCTCGCCAACTGTTTGCCACACTGACTTCCCTCTCTCGTCTACAGTCCCCTGCTGCTCAGGACGCTCTCCTTCTTAAGCAAGCACCCAGCTCCACCTCCTTAGCAACATTCTTTTTCTCCAAAATTCAGATTCTTCGCTCCTCTCTTCCCTGCTGTCCTTCAGCCCTGTCGTCTCCTCCCCCCGTCTCTCCTCCTTCTTCTCCTTCTCTATCCTACACCTGGTCTGCTTTCTCTCCAATCTCATCCCCGGAATTGCTCCAACTTTTATCTACCACCCGAAGAACGTCCTGTAGTTTGGATCCTATTCCTTCTGTTTGGTTCTCTGATCCTCCCGCTGTACTCCTTCAACCTCTTCTGACTATCATCAATTCTAGCCTTCTGTCTGGTCTTTTCCCTACCCCCTGGAAACATGCCATAGTTCGTCCTCTATTAAAACAGCCCACCCTTGGGGGGCGGAGCCTGATGTCCAGCGGGTTAGACGCTTCGCGCTGAAGCTCCCGAGAGGCCTACTCAGAATCCTGACTTAATACCTACCTAAACTTAATATTTTGCTCCGAACTTACCGGGGTACCTCGGGGGGGATGGCGGCCCATAAACCAGCGCGCTTAGACTTCGGGTCTCCCTCTTCTTCACACGGAAAACGCTCCAAAACAGAGTTGTCTTCCCCACAAAAGACCGTTCCACTTCGGGAAAACCCCGAAATGCAACAGGAGATCTTGGAGGAAATACGCGGTGTGAAGGAACTGGTACAGTCCAACGGAGAAGCGCTCCGAGCCATGCGAGAAGACTTCGGTATGCTTCAGGACCGGCTTGAAGGTCTCTCATTACGGCAGGACAACATGGCGGGGGTCCTCGACTCGCACGCGGTGCGCTTGGTGAAACTGGACAAGGCTGAGCGTCAGATACAGAATCTTCAAAAAGAGTTAGAGGATAGCAATAATCGAGCCCGTCGCAACAATGTAAGGCTCATTGGAGTACCGGAGGGGGCCGAAGCAGGAGATATAAGAGAATTCCTGGTCAAAACTCTTCCCTCCTTGCTGAAGATCACTTTTCACAGAGATCTGGAAATTGACCGAGCACATCGTGTTCCTACCAACATGGCCCTCAATCGGACGACCCCCCGGCCTATCATCTTTCGATTACTGAGATATCAACAAGTTGAGCAGATTCTAAATGCTGCCCGGGCGAATCATCATCTGGAGTTTGAAAGTCATAAAGTCTCCTTCTTCCCTGACTTGGCAAAGCCCACAGTTGACCGTCGGAAGAGACTCCTTGCTTTTCGCCCTAGACTTCAACAGCTACAGGCTCGCTTTGGCCTATTGTATCCAGCGAAGCTCAGAGTGACTCTCCATAACCAAACTAGAACATTCGAAGATCCTGATCTACTAGCAACATTTTTAGATTCCAAAGAAGCAGACCAGATGCGCTAATCCAACAACTTGGATCTGTAATCCGCCGGCTCTGCCTGCCATTTTGAATGGCCCGACGCTGTGATCACCGCCTGGAACAGAGACTGCCTGGACTTTTCTTTCTGTCTATATATAACTTTCTTGGTCTCCTATCCCTCCATGATGTGCACCTCGGTTGGATTCGGAACACGCACAGCTATACAGGTTATATGTTTCAATTAGGCCTTCTCTGGGGTTTCTCCCCGCAGACACATGGTCGCCAGTAATTTCTGGGGTTTTGCTTCTTCTCTAATGCACTTCGGTGCTTATTTTTTTATATGGGGCGCTTCATTGTTTTTCACTAGCTTATTTTCTATCATGTCATGTGTACAGCCATATACAGTTAATATGAGGGACATTGTGAAATTATGTGCGTTATCATGTTCTTTTTCAGAATTTTTAACTTTTCTGAATGGCCTTATGTAAGCTCTTATCACTGAATGTAAAAGGCATCAATAGTCCAATCAAAAGAAAGAAAATCCTTAGCTATCTTAATCATGAGCATGCTGATTTAGTGTTCCTTCAGGAAACGCATTTAAACTCCACTGAAACACTGAAACTTAATGCTAAGCCTTACATGGTGGCTGCCTACTCTCCCGCCGTTTCTAAACGGTGTGGGGTAGCCATCTTGGTTAAGAAGTCTTTGCAAGCTACTGTACTGGATACTAGCTCTGATAAGGAGGGTAGATGGGCCCGTGCACACCTTAAGGTTGGAGATAGTGAAATCACGTGTATTTGTATTTATGCTCCGAATGTGGATAACCCTACTTATTATGCAAGTATTGCGCAGTTGGCACAGGCCTCTGCCAATACTCCATTAATACTTGGCGGCGATTTCAACCAAGTACTTGATCCTTTGATAGATAGACAGCCGCCTAGAACGAGTGGTCCACCCAAGAGTCTTGATACCCTTACAGCTCTGATGAAAGATCTTGCGTTAGTAGATATATGGAGGCTGCTTCACCCCTCCGACCTAGAGTTCACCTTTTTCTCAGCCCCCCATCACTCACAATCTAGAATAGATTTTTTTCTTATCTCCAAAGCACTGATACCCCAAGTGGACACGGCTAGGATTCATCCTCTCCATATTTCAGATCATGCTGCCATATCTTTCTCATTACATGTCACTACGCAAGGTGAACATCCCCGTGCTTGGTTTTTTGATAGATCCCTACTAGACCAAAAAGATTTTCAGGTAGACATAAAGGCCGCTATCCAAGACTATTTTCATTTTAATTCACCCCATGACACTGCGAGCTGGGCTTGGTGGGAGGGTTTCAAGGCGTCTATCCGTGCAACTATAACTAGCTATCAAATCCGACAGGGGAAACAACGAAAGCAACATTTACTGATTCTAGAACAACAGATACAAGCTGGAGAGCGTCTCCTCACGTCCTGTACTGACCCATGTATTTTACTTCGCTTACAACGCCTTCGTTTTCACTACAATCAGCTTTTATATACCGCTGCTGCTAAAAATATTGAATCACAACAAGGGATGTACTATCGGGAAAATAACCGTGCTGGCAAATTGCTAGCCAATGCCCTGAAAGGTCAAAAAGAAGCCAAGCGTGTTACCGCTCTCCGCAATCCGTCGGGGGGGAGCTTGGTCACTAAAGATACAGAAATATTAGAACTCTTTCGTGATTTTTATACTCGGCTTTATCAATCTGAATGTGACTTCGAGCCAGAAGTATTTGAACGATTACTATCAGGGGTACAGCGACTGACCCTATCTGACGAAGATAGAGAGGCCATGGACAAACCATTCACTTTAGCAGAAATTCAATCGGCACTCAAGAGATGTGCCACAGGTCGAGCCGCAGGCCCGGACGGTCTCCCAGCTGAATTCTACAAGACTTTTAACGCTGACTTAGCTCCGTTTTTGAAACTTTATTTTTCTGCTCTGGCCGAGGAGGGATCTCCCTCTGGATCCTTCTCAATGGCAAATGTAGTAGTTTTTGAGAAAGAGGGGAGAGATCCGCAACTAGCAGCTAATTATCGTCCAATTTCCCTACTAAACGCAGACTATAAAATATTTGCCACCATTCTCTCCACCCGGCTCTCTGACAAGATGTCTACTTTAATACACCCAGATCAGTGCGGTTTCATTCCCGGTAGATCAACCGCTGATAATGCTAGGACCCTATGTCATGTACTGACTGCTGCAGTTAATCTTGATCGACCATTGGTTGGCCTCTCACTTGATGCTGAGAAGGCCTTCGACCGCTTAGAATGGCCCTTCTTGTTTGCAACTCTTCGCTGGTACGGATTCGGAGAAGGCTTTCTCCGTTGTCTCCAAACCATGTATGCACAGCCTACAGCTAGTATCTGTGCTAACGCTTTAAAGTCTCAGCCATTTCCCCTGCAACGCGGTACCCGCCAGGGATGCCCACTGTCTCCACTTCTTTTCGATCTCGCACTCGAACCCTTAGCTTTACTAATCCGGCAATCCAAGGATATTCATGGAGTCCCTTTCTCTCATAGGGAAATCAAAATTTCAGCATATGCTGATGACCTGATGCTGTTTGTCTCCCTAGACTCAGTGCCGGCTGTCCTAGAGCAAATTGGTAAATACTCACAACTCTCGGGCTACAAGATAAATTGGACCAAATCGGTCGCCTTTCCACTAAATCCTTTGATCCATCAGGCAGATATGCAATCCTTTCCCTTTTTATGGCAACCTCGCATGGTCAAATACCTTGGGGTGCACTACTGCTCTCCTTTAGAAGACACCATTACCTTTAATGCTAAAGACTTAACCTCTAAGGTCCGGGCGCTTACTCAACGCTGGACTCCTTTAACACTTACTTGGTGGGGCCGCCTAGAAACCATTAAAATGATGATTGTTCCCAAAGTGAACTACATTTTAGAAATGTTGCCATGTCTCCTACCTCGACGTACATATAAAGATTTAGAGGGTCTTCTGACTAGATACTTATGGCAAAACAAGACACCTAGGATAGCGAAACATAAGTTACAAGCAGATAAAGAAAATGGTGGTGTCAGATTCCCTGACTTCCTGAAATACCACCACTCTTTTCTTCTCAAACAAGGCGCTCGTTGGCTGGAAGACCTCACACCGAGTAGACCAGTGTGGCTAGATATTGAGGAGGACCTTTGCAAACCAATCCCTCTTACTTATCTCCCCGGTATGACTCTCCCATCAAACTCCCACTATCCACCAATGCTCTTAGACACTTTAGGTGCCTTTAATACCCTTGTGCAATTTCTAGACTCCCGACTTTGTCCGCTAGATAGACTCCCGCTTTGGCACAATGCTCGATTTCAAATACAAAATAAACCGATGGCGTGGAGCCCCTGGTACACTAGGGGCATTTGGATCCCTAACCAGCTGTTCTCCGCTGGTCGCTGGAAGACTTTTAGCGAATTACAAATTGAATTTGGTCTCCCAGCGAAACACTACTTTCAGTTGGTGCAACTTCAGCATTGTCTTCGGAGTGCTAAGGTGCTCCCGCCATCGGAACCCCATACCCAAGGATTGTCGGAGATTATCCGATCTATCGGGAGCTTATCGGGGGTAGCATCTAACTTTTACAAAACTTTATGTAATGCTGTCAATAGTGGCACTCCTACAGCACAGAAATCCTGGGAGCGGGAAATGCATGTAATTTTGACCCCGGAGCAATGGAGCCTAGTCTGGAGCAAGGTGACACGGGTCTCTCGATCCGCCTCACTCACTCAGACACTTTTCTTTCTAGCCCACCGATGTTTCTATACTCCTGACAGATTAGCCAAATGGAACGCCACCCAGAGCAATAGATGCTGGACATGCCATGCGGCCATTGGTTCACTCACTCATGTTATGTATGAATGCCCCGCATTACAGTATTACTGGAGTCGGGTCTGGGGTCGTATTCAATCTATTTTGCACTTTCAAGAGCCCCTCTCTTGGAAGATAGTGGGACTCCGCTCAGCTGCGGGGATCCCCTCTCTTCCCAAATCGGCTCACTTCCTTTTAGACTTTATGCTGAGCATAGCTATTTCCCTAATTACGAAATACTGGAAAAATAGCTCCCATCTGAGCCCCAATGAATGGTGGAATCATGTCTGTCTCTACAGCAAATATGAGCAAATACCTCGTATGTTAGCTTCTTCCGCTCAGACCCCCCACCACTTGTCTAAATGGAAGATGCTCAACGACTATGTTCAAACTGCTCAATGCTCTCATCTGACTGTTTAAATCTGTGTAAATCTCTGTCACATGATCATTCTGTATCGCAGATACTATTTCTGTTTGTTTTGATGTACAATTACTGTTGTTTGTAAGCGCTTATATGATGATACTTATCAGTTTAGAGAAGAAGCATAGGGGTGGGGGGTAATTGGGGTTGCTTTTCCTTATTGTATGTTTGTATTTGTTTCCTTTGGTGTGTTGTTTCTTTTGCTTGTTGTAAAATGAAAATAAAAGCTTAAAAAAAAAATAAAACAGCCCACCCTTGATCCTGCCATTTCCGCTCACTATCGTCCTGTTTCCAATCTCCCTTTCGCCTCCAAGCTCCTGGAAAAGGTTGTGTTCTCTCAGCTTTCTCATTTTCTTGATTCTACACTCTTTCTTCATCCCAGACAATCCGGATTTAGACCTGGTTTTAGTGCTGAGTCCAGAATTGCAGCAGTCTTAAATGAGATTCATACCGCTCATGACCAAGGCAATATCACTCTAGCTGTTTCACTCGACCTCTCTGCAGCCTTCGACCTGGTGGATCACGCTCTTCTTCTCTCTCGCCTTCGGGATGCAGGTATTCGGGGTTCGGTATATCATTGGTTCCACTCATTCCTCTGTCACCGGTCCTTTGCTGTTTCTTCTCCTCTATCCACCTCTGATCCTTTTCCTCTCCCCTGTGGTGTCCCTCAGGGATCAATTCTGGCCCCCTTATTGTTCAATGTCTTTCTTGCCCCCTTGGCCCTCCTCATCCAGCAATCCGGGATATCTAGCTATTTTTACGCTGATGACATTTTTCTTCTGCATCACACTTCATCTTCTCATCCTGACTTATCCCTTCTGAACAACTGTTTGGCCTCTATCTCTTCTTGGCTTTTGTCTAACTGTCTAATACTTAATGTCACCAAAACTGCTGCCATGTGGTTCCCGCACACTTCCCCTGTTCCCTCACTTGCCCCATCTATTTCGGGTGCTAATATTGCTGTCGTCTCCCAACTTCGCTATCTCTGAGTTTTTCTTGATAATGCCCTTAGTTTTCATTATCATATTTCCCATGTCTCTAGATGCTCCTTTCTGTGCCTTCGGCAAATCCGTGCTCTTCGTCCTTTCTTATCCACTCCAGCCATTACCACCCTCCTGCTTTCTCTGATCATCACCAGGCTAGATTTCTGCAACATCATTTTTGCCGGTCTTCCCAAGTATCAAAAACACCGTCTGCAATTAATTCAGAATACCGCTGCTCGCATGATCTTACATGCCTCCCCCCTGATCATGTTACCCCTTTATTACATCATCTACACTGGCTGCCGATTGACTTCCGGATATCTTTCAAGATTCTCACTTTAACCCACAGAGCCATTTATTTATCTACCCCTACTTACCTATCTGACCTACTCACTTACCATACCCCCTCCCGCAGTCTCAGGTCCATTCATATCAATCGCCTTCACCTCCCAGCACCTTCCAAAGCTCACTTACAATCGACTAGGAAAGCAGCATTTTTCTACCTGTCCCCATCTCTCTGGAACTCTCTGCCCACCGCCCTCCGTACAGAAGAATCCTACCCCAAATTCCGTTCCCTCCTCAAAACACATCTGTTCTCCCTAGCCTTTCCCCCTTGAATTTTAAGTGTTCACTCCTTTACTCTACTCTCTTTACCCTTCTATCCTTATTTGCCTCTTGCTCTATCTTATTGTAACTTCTTTTTCTTTTTCTATAATTACTATTGATGTTGTTTTTGTAAACCGCCCCGATGTAATGGGGGGCGGTATAACAAATGTGTACTAAACAATAAACAATAAACAATCAAAGCTATTGTCATAAAGTTCTCATGTCATGTGCATCCAATTATCTTCAATACAGCACAAATATCTTCAATGTAGCTCAAACCGCTACGAGCGTATAAGACCAAATGGCTGTTTACCGCAGGGATAGAACATGCATCCTATACACCACTTGCCACCACATATGCCACTTCACATTAGTTTCTCTTGCCCAGTCTTGTCAAATCTCCAACCATGGACCATAATTTCGCTGAAACCAGCTTCATCAGGGAAAGTTTGGATCCTCGCCAAACATTTCACGCCACAGCGAAATGCAAGTTCAAAAAGACGCCATCTTGGGCTTTCTGCAGTGCAGGTTCAAGTGATTAGAACTAGAGATGTGCGTGTTGGACTTGTTTGGGCATTCCTTTGGCCACCTAAAATTTAAGTGTGTGTAAATTGCTCATGCATGCATAAAGCTACAAATTAACTCATATATAATCAATTTGCACATGCAAATAAAGTTGTAGTGCACATAGACGTTGTGTACGTAAGAATAATATGGGCAAAAACATGGAAAAAAAGCCACACAAAAGTTGCTAAAACTTCTATTTAAACAAAGACTAAGGGGCCCTTTTACTAAAGAGATCTAGGATTTAGCAACTAATTCGCGTTTAGCATTAAAAATATCGCACAGTATTTGCAACCCCTGTGTGCTAGCTCCAGGGGCATGGCCAGAATGTTCTGGGCAGTTAATGCATAGGACAGCACTCAAACGCACTGGACAAGAGTGCACTATTACTGCAGGAGCACTGAATGCCACCTTTTGAGGTGGCGCTTGATACACCTGTGCTAATAGCGGTAGCGCGCAGTGTGCATCTGTGTGCTACTTGCCCTGGACTCACCACTCCCACTCTCTGCCACTAACCTGCCCCTTCACCACCCAACACGCAATGCACTAATAACCCAGAAATCAGCATGCGCTCGGAGTCCTGGGCCTGCATTGTTGGTCACCACGGACTTCCGTGTGTGCTTAATGCGCAGCAAAACCCCAACTGACTGCACAATGCACTTTAGTAAAAGGGCCCCTAAGTGACCTTTTTTAATCTTCTACATCCCTAATTAACAAGTGCAGAACGTGGCTGGAAGCTTTGTGGCAGGTTTAGGTAGATTTGACCTTACTGCTCTGGCTGCCCATTGATACTCGGGTGAGGTTCAAGCAGCTTTATTTAGTTTATAAGGAAATCTGTAGGGGATTGCCATTGTGCCTGGCCAGGAAGATCGGTTTCCGGGAGTAGATATGTCTGTTGAGGTTGCTTTGGCTGCCCCCCACCCTCCTTCTCTTAGCAAGTACCAGAAATTCAGTATTTGATAGCAGCAGCTGTAGCCTTCCAGTTCTTGCAGAATCATCTTTCACAAGATGTGTGGGAAAAATTGAACTATCTTACATTTGATAAAAAGTGGAAAGCGTGACTCTTTGAACCGTATTATTCAGAGAGATAATTGCGTAAGGGGGTTTTAAAGGGCTATTGCATTTTTGCTGCATTCTTATTGTTTTATATATTTGTAAATTGTTCACCACTGGTATGCCTATGGTGAGAGGCAATTAATCAAAGGCAATCAATCAATCAATCAATCTTTGTCTGCAGGAAACTAAAACCAATTTATTGTCTAATTTGCTGCAGTAATGGCTGTTTCCATGCAGTGTGCTCAGAGGCCTTCCAGATAGGGCTCCCCAGTAAGCGTTGTCTTTATTTAATATCTACAGGTTCCATGGTTTGCAATGAAAGCCCATTGAGAAGCAACTCATTTTGATGCAAATAACTCTCTTGCAATTCTTTTTAAGAAAGAATGGAGAGATTATTGTCAATAAGTAGCCACATCCTAAGTCTTTAGAATGGCTGTTTCAGTACAATGCACAGATGTTGTGTAGGCATTGCACAGCTAACTATTCAGATGGCTGCATAATTAGTCTTCACAATATCCGATTTACTAAGTTTCCTTACTCACGTAGTAAATCATTCTCCTATGATTAAACAATGTTAGGAACTTGCAGGGCTCTGTATGAGAAATTGCCAAATACTTCAAACTTGTAAGGCCAAGCTCCTCCCTAATCAAGATAGTTTACAAAAATGTTTCTAGTGAAAGAAACTGAACTTTCATGATCCATCTATCAAATCTGCTTTAAACCTTTAAAATAAGGGCTTTTGGTTAATCCGCTACCTCTTTACTTCTCTACCTGAGTCTGTTCACTGTAAGTCAGTAGAAACAACATGAGGAAACATTATGTAAATTATGAATAACACAGCTATAATCTGACAGTAGAGGTTAAGTTCAGTAATAAACTCAAAGGATTAGCTTGCAAATAAGGAGGTAAACAAGGTTTTGTTACTTTATTTTCGCGAGGAGCTAGCTAAACTAAAAGTAGAGAGATGAGCTACATCCAAGAGTATTGAAGGAACTTAGGGAAGTTCTAGTGGCTCCACTGTCCAACCTTTTCAATGCTTCTTTGGAGTCAGGACTGGAGAAGGTGCATATGGTCCTTTTACACAAAAGCGGAAGTAAGGATGAGGTTGGGAACTACAGACTGGTTAGTCTGACCTCTGTGGTGAGCAAGCTAATGGGAACACTGCTAAAAAGGAAGATTTCTAGTGAGGTTTCTGGAATACAGTGGTTTACAAGATCCGAGGCAGCATGGTTTTACCAGAGGCGGGTCTTGTTAGACAAATCTCATTAATTTCTTTGAATGGATGACCCGCGAGTTGGGCCGAGGGAGAGCTCTAGATGTGGTGTACTTAAATTTCAATAAAGCTTTTCACACTGTTCCACGTAGGTGACTTATAAATATATCGAGTGCCCTAGGGATGGATCCTTAAGGGATTATGTATGATATTTATGGCTCTCTTAACTTTAGCCGGTTTTGCAATCCGGGCCCTGATGCAGAGCTTCATGAAATCAAAGGCGCCGAAACAGGTTTTAAGTTTGGCAGCTGTTTGAAAAATTATTTGAATAGCAGCAACAATGATACGAGCAACCAAATATAAATAGTTTCTGGGCCATTACAGCAGCTAGCGGTTGCCGCTGAACACTAAACCCGTATATTCAGTGCCGGAGCCATATCTGGTCACCGGCATTGAGTATCTGGGTTAGCCGCTCTTGCCGATTGCGATATTGAGTTGCTGTCCAGTTAGCGATATGCGATGGAAGTTAGGTCAGGGTTTCCTTCGCCTGGCTTTCACTGCATATCGCTAACCAGGCAGTGGCTCAATATTGCCACTGACCGGTCTGCAATCAGCTCTGCCTATGCTCTACCCGGGAACGCCCCAACACACGCTGATGCTAGGTGGTTAATATCGGAGTGTGTATCAGCGGTGGATATTCAGTGGCACTAACCGTGTTAGTACTGCTGAATATCCCACTTAGGGGCATTAGAATATTGGACCCTCTATGTTTATGAATAAAGGCAATATTCTTTTGGACATGGAAATTTCTGTGTATGATATTTATGGCTGTCCTAACTTTAGCCGGTTTTGCAATCTGGGCAACCTGGATATTCAGTGGGCCCCTGCATTGACTATACGGAGCAAAGTTAACATGGCAATGGTCACTGAAAATTCCACTTATCTTTCTATCTCAACTTACCTATATCTAATATCCATTGTTTCTCCCTGATGGAAGGATTTAAAGATTAATATTGTATGTATCCTAACTTGGGTTGATTCTCCACAGCCCAAACCACAGTGTGCACATACGGCCTTAGATGCACATGTTTACCTGAACTAAGTGGAAGCATCCCCGGAAGTGGGTTTAAGGAAGAGACAGGGGCCTCTCTACTAAAGTGTATTAAGCGGTTTAGCATGCATTTTAGCATGTGGTAACTATCAGTGTGGGGTCGCGGGGGCAGTTGCCATACACTCCTTCCTGTGTTAAGTGCTCATTGTGTGTCAGGGTGTGGAATTGGCAAGTTATGGGCGGACGGCGGGCACGACAATGTTGCCATTAGCACAGTTGTGCTGAATGACATCACAGTGGGTGACGGTAAGTGCGCCTCGCAATATTTCAGCACCTCCTTCTAACAGCAGCAACGTGTCTGGAGGTCTCCCACACAGCTTAGTGGGAATTTTGAATTGGAATCAATCATTTCTAACATAAGTAGGGTGACCATATAGCTCCATATCAAGGGCAGCAGCATAAATAAATTCATTTTATCCCCTTACTTGCAGGGAGATATAGTCTTGGTTTTCTTAGGCAACTCAAACTAATAGGTACTAATATGAAAATGTATACCCCTTTGTAAAATTACCCCCAACATGAATATTTTTATTCCCCTTAGGCAACAAATAGGTATGCAATTGTAAATTTTTCCCAAGAAGGAGTTAAATTGAGACCCATATAAATGAGGCCCTGATCAAATAAAACCTCTTAGCAAAAGCTATGAAGGGAAAATTCTGCTATGAAAAAAGTTAAGGAAAAAACTAAAAGGGAGATAAAACAAAGGCATTTTCAAAGAGAACGACTGGAGAGCCTTGTCTGGAATTGCATTCTGGGGATTCTCACAGTCCGATGTGAATAGCAAATTAATATGATTTGACTTTTTGAGTAGATGACTATCTGCGAAGCATTGTTCAGAGCAGCGTATGAAAGACAGGCAAGAACAGAGAAATAATATCTAATTTGGAGGACTTTGGTTTTTATATTGAAATGATTAAAAAGACAGATTTGCTGCAGGGACATATAAAGTCCTAAGAAAAGTTCTGCTTGAAAATGTAATATAACTATTCTTCATTCTTATGTTTAGGTGGCCTGTTAATTAAAGCACCTGGTGGCTTGTTCACATTTCTACTTATTTTGTTTTATTGCAAGCAGTTCTGTTTATCATATTCTCTTCTTTTTATCTATTCAGAATTGTTCTGAACATTTAGGTAACTGAATGATGGAGTTATTAAAAATGTTATCTTTAGAACTGCTTTAATACCTTGGGAAGTACAAAGTAAGACTGCTAAATTAGTACGCTGTAAAAATGCCTTTAAAAGTTTGATTCATTTATTGTGGATTTCCTTTTGTCCTATCTGTTCTCTCAAATTATGATTTGTTATCTTTTGTGGACTTCTTAAAGTTAACGTTTTTGTGATGCCATTGAGTTGAACCTATGTAACTTTAGATCTTCCCTTCATGCTAATTATGCTGAACTAGAATGGAATAGAAAGTTCAGAGTATATGTAGGATTTAACTGATAAACAATAATAAATCACCCCAATGCAAAATAATGTAAAAAGGTGTTTGTCAGATAAACACCAGAAAACCACCACTTCTGATATTCTGTCATCCCTCCTCTAGCTTGTCCTGTATGCACCACTTAGTTTTTATTTATTTAGCTAGGCTTATATACTGCTTTTCTATGAGTCAAAGCAGTGTTCATTCAGGTACTGTTCCTGAAGGGCTCATAATCTGTTTTATTTTTATACCTGAAGCAACAGAGGGTTAAGTGACTTACCCAAGGTCACAAGGAGCACCTGTAGGACTAGAAACCCCAGTCCTTCTGGCCCAACATTGCTGTCCTCTAGCAAGATTTGAACTACTGACCCTTTGGCTTGAAGTAGCTCACCCCGACCACAAGGCTACTCCTCCCTAGCCTATATGCCTTCTCTATGCCGATGATCCCCAAGTTCCATCGACATTATATATATGATTCTTCCAGAAAAAGTGCCCAATAATAGTAGCTGTGACTAAAAAGGCCCCTTTTACTAAAGGACACTGTGCAGTCAGCATAGCTTTTTGTGCAGAAGCCCCAAAGTGCGTCAATTGACGCAAATGCATCTTTGAAGGTTTATACCAGCGCCACTGCTAGAACCATGTCAGTTATGTAATGATGTCACATACTGCACATAGTAAACAAATAAGTAACTTCAAATTAATTCACATCTGCATTTCATGCTCAACACAGTCGTTGTGATAACGCGTCAATTGACGCACTTTGGGATTTCTAGATAAAATGCCTTTTTGGGGCTTCTAGTGTTAAGTGTGCACTGAAGTCCACAGCAACCCATAGCGTGGGGCCAAACCAGTGAGGCTGATTTCCACGTTGACGACATGTCACGCATTGGGATGGTAAAGGGGCTGGTTAGGGGCAGAGAGTGGGCATGGTGAGCAATGCATAGTTAATGCAGAGGTACACATCGCGCACTACCTGCACCTCATGCAATTAATGTGAGTTCACCTAATGCCACCCCAGTATTCGGTGTTCAGTGCACCCATGGCAATAGTGCATGCTACCATGGTCCATTAGAGTACCGTTCTGTGCGTAAGGGCTGGGGACATGCTGGTCACACCCACAGCAGTTAGCTCATATGTAGTGCCTGCAAATACCTTGCGTTAGATTTAGCGCTAAATGCTCATTAGTTGCATTTTAGTAAAAGAGCCCCAAAAGCACTGCTAATTTTTGTATCTGCAGAGTCCCTAATTTGCTATAAAAAAACAAATGCCTAAATTTACAATTTATTAACACTAAGAATACAAACCCTAGATATATTATTATGGGTACTTATGTTTGGTTCATTTATTTTTATTTTGTCTGATAAAACTACATATCCTACAAGGTTAGTAGACAGCGGGAAAGAGAAAAAGTCAAGGTAGCTTTGTTTTTGAATTAGTTGAATGCCATTTTGAAAAATTAGATTTCACTTTACTCTTGCAGGCATTTTGTTACAGTGGTTTATAGATGTAACAATACATCAGATAATATGGCTTACTCCAACCGTCCTATCCCTCCTCACATGAAAACAATCAAATCTGTCTCCAATCAGCTCTACTTCCAAGTCCCCTTTTTCTTGCTCTGCGCTGCTTCCGTTCCCTTCACTCCTCTTTTGCGGTTTCTCAGCTCACACTGCTCACTTTCTCCCTGGTTATCACAAGATTTGACTATTGTAATGCACTTTACTCTGGCCTTCCTTTGTTGCCACCAGCATCCAGTCTACTACCACTAAACTGATCTTCGGTGTCCATTGCTTCAAACACATTTCTCCTAATTTCTCTCCATTAGCTCCCTAATCCCAATCAATTCAATTTAAAATTCTTATTCTCATCCACTGTGCCCCTTGTTTCGCTTGCCCACCTATCTAGAAACTCTGATCTCTCCCTATAGACTTTCCCACTAACTGTGCTCCTCTCAGCCGCCCTTCATAGCTGTCTCAAGAAACGACTTCTTTGCCTGCCTTGGTTCCTCCCTCTCCCCTTTCCCCAGGAATTCTCCTTCACTAGATTTAAGAAGAGCTTGAAGACACTGCTGTTCCAGCCTACCTTACCTCAGGCCTTCTCTCCTTGACCTACTCCCCCCCCAGCATTACCGTTCTTCCCCACCCTTATCTCGATCCATCATCCTATTGTAATTCCCTCTTTCCATTGTGCTTTCTTCTCTCTTCTCTCCTCTGCTTTCTAATTTGAATTTTATTGTAAACTGCAGTGACGATCTTTTGAACATTAGGTGGTATGTCAAATGTCTGCAATAAATAAATAAATAAACAAGGAGTATCACGCAAGGTCTCCCTAACCCTCAAATGAGCATCTCCTTTCAAATGTCATTTTAAACAAATAAGCTTTTAAACCTGTTCAAAATTTCCTCAGGTCCCCAGTATCCTTTAACTCAGGATTACACAACAATGAGGCCTGCACCAAAAAGGTCATTGTTTAATTCTGATCATTCAGATAAAGACACATTCGCTGAATGCATAAAAGGCTGAATCTGGGGTCAAATATCAGATGCTGACACAATGAAAAGCCCAGAAATCACTAACTTCCTTGGCTAGCAATGGATTTTCTGGTAAATAGTGTTCCAGTATGTAATTGTGAGAGGTGTGAATTGAACCCAAGTTGCAGGCCTAAGACTCATTTCCTGTGGGCTAGAAGTCTGTTTCCTTTGTAAGCTTGCTATTCACACAAATGAGCCGAGTGGAAATCTTGCCAACTTTAGCCCCTCAGTCAGTCAAAACGATAACTGCACCATCGCACCAGGTCAATTATGAATTTAAATAACATTTTCCATATAGTGGGCAATGCACAAAATTTTACTATTGTTCTTGAAAAATTCGGGCCTTTCTGTATTGCAAATAAGCAAAATCCACAGAATTTTGATATTTCTAGAATGCAAAGCTCGATTTATGGATGTCTTCACTCTTTAATACATCAGCCGATAAGACTGTAAATTCTTCAGCATAGGACCATTCCAGATATGTGGTTTAGATTTTATGTAATGCTCTGTAGAATAGTTAGGTTGAAAAATCATGATCTGGGATTGGCATTGAAAGCCCGGCATATGAAGGGTAATTATATAATATTGCGCATAGGCAAATCACGTTGCAGTGCATGTATTGGGGGCCGGCTATAGAGTAAGCATGTGCTTTCTTTATAGAATAGGGATATATGGACATGCCTTAATCTAGGCGCTGTGGTTACACCTACTCTAGTGCGGTGCAACCGCCTGCACCTAGATTGATGCAGTGACACCTGCACACCGCAACTGAAGGTACACACAATGGGACTTACGCATGCGCTTACAAAATAGCAATCACCTTAAGCGCGTAAGTGCTCCTTCATGTGCATAGTTCTTTTTGAAAATAGGGACTTATGTGCATTTTGTGTGCATAATGTCCTGTGTGCCTATATAAAATCAGCCCCATAATGTCGACTTCATCAGACAAGAAAAGTTTCAGAATCAGAATCTTGGAAAAACTTCCCGATATTTTCTCTACAATGTAGTAATAACTTGTTTAAAAAGTGGCTGCTTAAGGGGATTGAAAGTAATCATCATCATTGACTTGATAAGGGCAGGTGACAGGTAATAAAACTAGGGAAGTGACAAGCAGAAGAAATGCAGGGGCTTGCATGTTTTCCTAAGCATATAGAAATACAGAATTCAGAGTATAAAAAGGGGGAACACATGGGTCAATAGTCAGAAGAGAGTATAGACCATGGCATAGACCCTAAAATGACCAACCTTGTTAGAAACTGGTCAAGTGGGAGGTGACAAAGGGTTTTGGTAAATGGAGTTCACTCTAAGGGTAAAGATGTTACCAGTGGTGTGCCGTAGGGATCAGCCTTTACTCTGGTTCTTTTTAATGCTTTTTATAAGGGATATTGCGGAAGATCTGTCAGGTAAAGTTTGCAAATGATACCAAAATCTACAGTAGCTAGACATCCAGAAGGTGTAGGTAACATAAAGTGTGACCTAGGAAAGCTTGAATAACGGTGTAGAATTTTACAGTTAAAAATTAATACTAAAAAATGCACAAACCCAAAGGAATGATACAGTATTCGGGATGAAGTACTGTTGTGCACAAAAGAAGAACCTGAGGGAGATCATGTCTGATGATGTTAAGGTGGCCAAACAAGTAGAAAAGGTGATGGCAAAAGCCAGAAGAATGCTTGGGTGCATAGGGAGAGGAATATCCAGCAGGAAAAGGAAGGTGATAGTGCCTCTCTGTAAGTCTCTGGTGGGACCTCATTTGGAGTACTGTGTGCATTTCCGGAGACCATATCTTCAAAAGGATATAAAGAGTATGAAGTTGGTCCAGAGGGCAGAAGCTGTCGTCATAAAGCATTTGGAGATGGACTTAAAGATCTCAGTATGTCTATTTTAAAAGAAAGCTGGAAGGGGGAATATGATGAAGACACCTTCATGGCATAAATGCACAGGAGGCGTGCCTCTTTCAATTGAAAGGAAGCTCTGGAACGACGGAGGTAGTGGGTGCATGGAGTGGCCTCTCAGCAGAGGCAATGGAGGTGAGAACTGTACCTGAATTCAAGAAAGCAGGGGACAGGAATTGTAGAGCTTGGTACTTCATATGAATGGACAGACTGGATAGGCCATATGGTCGTTATCTGCCGTTATTTGAATGTTTCTATGTGAAAAAATGGAAAGCTCAAAAGAGAGATTTTGAATATATCCCTCCCTATATATCCTAAATGGAAGAAGACTGTTAAAAAAAAAAGCCATCATCCTGAAATGCCACATGCCAGTACGTACAGACTGTTGATTGATTGAAACGAAAACACTGAAAAGACTGAAAGACCTCAAAATGTTGCAACTTCTGGGAAAGTTCACTGGGAGCTGAATTGTCTTGTCCAATTTGGCCACCTGATCAGAGTCAGGAGCAGATGGATTACAAGGAATTTGTATGTATAAATGATCCTACTTGTTGAAGTAACAATTTTAGAAAAGGCAGTACCTCCTGCAACAGAATGTAACTCACCTTGAGCCACTCCTGAAAAGGGTGTGAGTTAAATCCAAGATCCCTTCCCTTATACATTTATATCTGCAGTGGGTACGGTATTGAAGGGGGTGTATTTTCTGGATGTGGTCTGAGTGGGCCTGAAAAGTATACATGCATTTCCTATTTTGAAATGGTAATGCATATTTTAAAAAATATTGTCCAATGGTATTTACACTTGCTTTGAGTCTGCAGCCCATCCACATAGACCTTCTGGCTGCAGAACAGTGCGGTGAGGACGTCTAGCACATGCAAAATTGCATATGGGGATGGCCAGTGGTGTGGCAAGCTGGAAATATGAGGTCCCATTCCCCAGCAAGGTTCGTTGCCAACACGGCAAACATATGGGATAGGAGTTTACCTCGTTCTCCACACCCTCTGGATGTCTGGCAGGCAAAACCAGCACTTTTCTGCTGCCTATTCATGCCTGGAGCAGATATAAGCTTGGATGTGACACGGAATGTACAGGGTATTTCTGTAATCGGGTAATGCCCCTGAAACGCCTACAATTTGCTGCCTCGAAGTTATCCAGATAGATCGATCTGTGTTATCCAAATAACTTGCTGCTCCACCCTTACACTGCCCATGTACCACCCCAGTTCATTTGGGTTAATGCTGAGGTGGATCTTCTGCAGACTGCAGCAGCTACGGTATTGATCTGGATAAATGGCATCGAATGTTGATCTCTAGATTTTTAAATCTCTGCATGTTGTATTGATGGAAAAAGAACAGGGCAGAAAAGCTACTTGTAGGTACTTTATAAAACAAAAGTATGCTCAATTTTTCCTTTTGAGATAAGGCGTAAAGCCTCCAAACAGTGGCCAAACCTCTAATGAGAGGCTCCTAAGCAAAGGTTTACTGAGGACCTCCCATTGTTGTGCCACCCCCCTATCAGTGATCCCCATTGTCACTCCCACCCACCCCTGCGCGGCGAACTTAATTTAATTTGTTTGCCACACTCCCTCTGCTCCAATCCAGGTGGGTGGTGTTCTGAACCAAAGACTCGCGGTGTGGCTGTTCAGCCCAGGGCCTAAAGCGGAAGCAGTACAGCAAAGAAATTACAGTTAGTTGCCGCACTGCCGTATGAGTCCCCTTTCTGCCCAGGGTGCTGCTTGGGTGGATTTTACACCACTACCTGAGAGAGTGGCTGCAGATATTATATCTATACAGGCATTTTTGACCATTTTCAGTCTCCAGACAGTTTGAGGGCTCACAGGTATTTGCCCATGTACATACCCTTGAAAATGGCTTCCTCCCAGGATGCTTTTTTGCTAAAAATAACTTCTATTTTGTCTGCACCCTGATTGGGATACGGTCACACCTCCCTTTAAAATTGTATGGAAAAGAGGGCAATTGATTGTTTAGCCATCTTAGCCACTCTTTCCCCATATACCTCATACTGCTTGATATGCTCTCTAGGAAAATATTAGCACACCAGGTAGGCACATCGGGAGAAGTGGAATATCAATATTATACTTAAGAAGTATTGTTCCATACCTGCTCCATACTAGGCATCAACAAGTTTAAATAGCATTTAACTCCCCAGGGAAATTAAAGAGCAATGCACTCAACAAAGACCATACCAATTAAGACAATTTTTGGATTATAAACCTTTTCTGGGAATGAATTGAAACTGAATTCAAATGAGCAGTGGAGACTGGAGAACAAGACAAGATTCAAGGGCGACTGGGTGAAACTAAATTGCCAGGTTAGGTTAATTGGTATGGGTGGGAAGGCTTTCCATCAGCTTTAAGCACAGAGCGTGTCTAAATAATACTGAGAAAATTGAGTTTGAGAGTGTACACACAACACTTAGGAACCATGATGATTGCATTTCTGCTTAAACTGAAGATCTAGCTTAGAGAAATCATTTTCCTGTTTATTCACATGTGCATGAGGGAAAGGACATCTGGAATTAAATCTGATGGCAGACTCATGAGCCTGTGCATTTACCTCCTGCCCTAATATAAAAAGACTGGTGGTGCTAGCATTTATTTTGTGTTACATTTTCTCATTTTGCTTCTCTTTATTTGGGTTGTTAACCTGGAAATAAATGTGTGAGTTTCTTTTTCACAACATTAAAGTATTTCTTTTAATACAATCATAGTATAAGCTAAGAGGCACTTTTACTAAGCATTGTTCCATATCATCCTGCTAGACCAGTCCAGACAAGTGGGTTGTGTTCTCTTACCAGCAGATTGATGGAGACAAAGAACCAATGAAAAGTCCAGATTTTAATGACAACACTCTATTCGCCTTAGTCTCCAGAGGTCCCTTTAGTATTTCTTTGTCTCCAGCAGATGGTGGATGGATTTTCTTCTCTCTGTAGAAAATCTGAGGAATGAGAGGAAAAGAGATTGATCAAAAACATGTGAATGACCACCTTGAGTACAGAAAGATGACTCTCTCACTTGAGAGTGATGTTGGAGGCTCCATTAGACTGTGATCTTTTTGGTAGCCTAGGAGGAGGGAAAATTGGTTCAGTTCCATGCCCTTAACATCATAAGGGCCTGTTGAGCAGCCACATATTGGAAGGATTTTGAAGGATCTGGAAGAGTGTAGCAGCCTCATATAACCTCAGCGCCTCCTCCCTCCTCTTCTGTTCCCCCTGCTCTCTCCTGATCTTTGCAGATGGCTCTCAGAGGGATCTGCCTGCCAGCCACCTTACACACAGTATTGCAAAGCCAGCCAGTGAAGCAGTTTCTGGGGAGTAGAGCTGAGCTTGGCATGGATCCTCCGACTGGGGCTCGCAGGGGGTGAGTACCATGGTTTGACCTCTTCATTAGCCTTGTTGGGGGCTCCTGGTTCTGTCTCTGAGGAACGCAATTCAGGGTGGACTGCTAGCGACTGTTGGCACTGTGTTTGGGTTTCCTGCACGTTAGTAATGTTTTTGCCTATTGTGTGTCTGGTGGTCACGTCATTTTAACCTGCATTACACCCAAGTGGTGCTAACATGTGCTCCTTCCCTATCGCCTTTAATGAGTGTAAGATAAAAGTGCAGTTAATGCATGTTTGTGAGCCGATGCAGCCTTAGCGTGTGCTGTTGTGATACTTACCCTGACTATCTATATTGACTTCCAGGAAGCATGGTTTGACCTGAGGCAAGCGAGGAGCCTTATACTCAGATTCTGGTCTCTGCCCTTCCTGCATGGCAGCTTCCAAGTCACTCCTGGAGAGCCTGCTTTCCCCTTCTCAGCCGGGGGATGTGGTTAGTCCTTGAGGCTATGGGTAAGGATATCCAGCCGGCCAGAGGATCTAGCAACCATGCTGTGAACCGCTCTTTGTCCTTTAGGGGGTCTGTGGCAGCTATGCCCCCTGGTATTGAGGAGCCTTATCTGAGAGGAGAGCTTCCAGACTCTGGATTGTCCTTCCTGGAATTCTTTTCCTTTTTGCAACAGGTCAGGTCCTTCTGGCGTGGTAATTCAGATCCATAGTGGGCTAGGTATATGAGGACTTATGCTCTATGTTAAATTTTCTTATACAAGGATGGTTTCCTTGTTTGTTGATGTAACGGCATTGGTATCTTGATTTCCTGTACTTTATTTTGTAAGTATGTTAAAAATTTCAATAAAAAAATAAATAAATAAAAATAAAAAAATAATTCAGATCCTGTGGCCTTTGGGTGCCCCTGGACACAGTCTCGTGCTAGGCAGACTGAAAGTTAAAACCCTGTTTGATTATCTTCTGCCTGTGCCTCTATGCTCACGTAACCCCTCTTCTCAAGTCATTTCACTGGCTCCCTCTCCATTTCTGCATCCAGTTCAAACTTCTCTTACTTACAAGTGCATTCATTATGTGGCTCCTCTCTACTTTTCCTCTCTTAACTCGCGTTACACTCCTCCTCGGGAACTCTGTTCCTCTGGCAGATCCCTCTTATCTGTGCCCTTCTCTGCCTTTGCCAACTCCAGACTTCATCCATTGCAACTTGGTGCTCTATATGCCTGGAACAAGCTACCTGAGGCGGTGCATCGGGCTCCTTCTCTGGCCCTGTTCAAGTTCAGGCTAAAAACCCACCTCTTTGCTGCTTTTGGATCTTGATGTCCCTCACTCTCTCGTTCACTACTTATGTGTATCTTACCAGACTAATCCCCAGTTTTGTGAATTTTTTTATCTTGATTAGATTGTAAGCTCTGATGAGAAGGGATTGTGTCTTACATCTTTATGTACAGCACTGCATATGCCTTGTAGTGCTATATAAATGATTAGTGGTAGTAGTAGTAGTAAGCTTCCCTGGTGAGGGACGCTTCCTGGAGATGGAGAACAGCTAGGAACTATCCAAGATGTTGACTATGCCTCAGATTCATTTGGCTTGCTACTGGGCTCTGATGTGTATGAGGAAGAGAGCTCTCATCTTCAGAGGATTCTGCAGAGGCTAGCATGATTTGCTTATTCTGGAAGGAGGAGCTGGTGGTTTTGATTACCAGGGTCTCATCAGCCTTGAATTTAATGAATGCTTCTGACTTGGAGCAGGAGAGCATGGTTGGGAGATCTGATGTGGCTCCTGCAGGTACTTCCTCTTGGGCAACCTCCATCAAAGGGGCTATAGGGGCAGGGACCGATTGTCCTGGAGGACCTGGCTCCCTTCTCGCTTATGACTTGGGTCTTGAAAGGAGACTGCTTGCGCATAAGGGCTTCTCTCCAGCAGTGATCTCTACTCTGCTTGGTGCCCAGAGGAGGTCTAAGAAGCTAACATATTGTCAAGGTACTGCTACCACCGTCCCTATTAGGTGGTTGCCTAGGGGGGTGAGGTGCGTGTTGCCTTTATAAAGAATAGTCTGTAGCCGTGTGTTAAAGGCAAAATATAATGATGAGGTTTTATTCCCCTTCCCTTGTGGATTTCTGTTTTTCTCATACAGCAACAAAGAACTTAAACAAAACTGTTTCTTCACAGCAAAATGAAATGTACCTTTTTCAAACAGGTATAACAAGGCTCTTGCTTCCTTAATTAACAAAGAGACGTAATCTCATCCGAGATGCATAGCGTGCAATCCATAGCACTGGAATCAATGTCCTGGACAGTGTTTTCCCATTGCATTTGCTCACCGTCAGAAATTGTAAATGGGTAACATTCACCACAGCTATTATTTACACAACTCTCTCGAGAGGCAGCAGTTCTTAAGGCAGGAAACTGTTCTGCATAAGGAGGGTCCTGGAGACCTGTACTGAAGCCTGTTTCTCTGAGGCTTCCCCTTTCTCTCCACCAAGGATTCCAA
Source organism: Ichthyophis bannanicus (assembly GCA_033557465.1). Classification (NCBI taxonomy): domain Eukaryota; kingdom Metazoa; phylum Chordata; class Amphibia; order Gymnophiona; family Ichthyophiidae; genus Ichthyophis; species Ichthyophis bannanicus. The sequence continues at coordinate 120,224,089 of CM066050.1, read as the reverse complement.
GGATTATCCTCCCAAATATTAGCTTTTACTTTCCTAGCCGAGCCCACCTCTTGCCCTCTAGAGAAATTGGTGTACTTAGCTCTGCTTCTGGGGTGGCTGGCTTCCACTCCTTCCTCTGTAAACCAGGCTCCTTTATTTGGGCTGTAGCCTGCTTTTCCCCGAGAGTTCCACTCAGCAGTTGTCTGGTCTGGGCTGTAGTAACTTCCAGGAAAGGTTTCCCTTCTACTGCTACTTGCTGTCGGGACCCAGCTTGTGCTTCTTGGACCCAGCAAGCTCTCCTGCTTGTGACCTCTGCCCTCCAGCTGCTTACTCACTCTCCTCGGGACGATGCCCCCTCTGGCTTGGGAGACTTGTGCACGAGCACTTCCAGCTCTCTCTGTGTCAGCTGCTCTTCCCTTTGCTGCACCTCCCTCTGCGGCACCTCCCTTGGCTGCACCTCCCCTTACTGGAATTTTCCAGCCACTTTTATCCTCCTGGCTCCTGCACATTGTACGTGCTTCCTTGCCCAGGTGGACGTGATTAGCTTTCTGGCTTTCTACTGCGTCACACCCAGTGTAGGGAAAGTTTGTTCCACTATTCTCTGGCTCCTTATAACCTGAATATGCTTTCTGCCCAGGTGACTGTAAGGTAAGCTCTTCCTTTTCTCCTGTATCCATGGGTTCTGTGCTGGCCACTGTATCACAATATGTACGAATATGGTACTTTTTTGAGCACTGGTGCGGTGCATGGCAGTTGACTTCTGAGAAGGCCAAGGTGTCCTCCTTATTGGCCTTTCTGCAGGATGGCCTAGAGAAGAGCCTTTCACTTAGTTTCCTGAAAGTCAGGTAGCAGCTCTGGCCTGCTTCTGTGGTCCAGTGGCAAGTAAGCCTTTGACCTTGCACCCAGATGTCTCATGTTTTCTCCAGGGAGTTTGACATCTGTGTCCTCCCCTTCGGTCTGTGATCCCTTCCTGGGATCTGTGTTTGGTGCCCTGATGATGGCCCCCTTTGAGCCATTGAAGCATGCTTCCATACAGGATTTGACACTCAAGACTGTCTTCTTGGTCACAATTTGTTCCACAAGTCAGATTTCCGAGCTGCAGAATCTGTCTTGCCAATATCCTTATCTGTCCTTTTCGAAGGAGGCCATTTCTATTCAGCTTATGCCTTCCTTCTTGCCTAAGGCTCTTTCTGCCTTTCATATGAACCAGGTGGTTTGCCTACCCTCCTTCCCAAGGAGCATTGTACAGAGCAGGATAAGGATCTTCTCCTGGTGGATGTCCAGAGTGCACTCCTCTGGTACTCGGAGGTTACAAATCCCTTTTGTAAGTTCAACCATCTTTTTGTACTATTTGCTGGCTCATGCAAGAGTGAAATGGTGGCCAAGTTGACTTTGGGGTGCTTGATTAAGAAGGCGTATCTGGGTGGAGTGGAGCTCAGTAGCCCTTGCAGCTATTTGTTGGGAAGCAATGTAAGTGTCACCTTACATTTTTGTCAAGCATTACCACTTGGATGTGCACATGTGCGCAGACGCAGCCTTTGGCTTAACGGTTTTGTGAGCTGCTGTATCTTCTTCCTGCCCAGTGGTATTGTAGCTTTGGTACACCTCACTTGTCTGGATTGGTCTAGCAGGATGATATGAAAGGTGAGATTTTACTTACTAGTTAATGTCCTTTCCTTGATCCCTGCTAGATCAGTCCAGTGCCTGCCCGAGAAACCATATTTGCTCTATTCTTCTGCTGCGGTACCCTTGGGTCCACTATGAATTTTATCCTTGGCTCTGCAGGTTCATCTTTTACTAGCAGCCTTCTGTTGATGCTTTCCTGTACATAGTTCTCTACTGTTGCTTATTCGCTTTGCCCACAATTGACGTTGTGTGAGGCTTGCCATGCTTCTCCATATGTTTTGGGACGAATACTGAAGGGATCTCTAGTGGCTGAGGCGAATAGAGTCATTGGCGTGCTGGCATTGAAACCTGGGCTTTTCATTGGTTCTTTGTCTCCACCCATCTGCTGGTAGGGGAACACAACCCACTTGTTTGGACTAGTCTAGCATGACTCAAGGAAAGAGCATTAATTGGTAAGTAAAATGTCACCTTAAACATGTTAAATGCAAAACTGGGTGCTTAATGTGCGTTAAATGCATTAATGCACAGTATTAGTGATGCTCACACGAGTGTTACCAATATCGCAGGCAAAATAATCTGGCACAACGTGAAGGAAATAAGAACAAGGTGCATCACAAATTAGTACTACTACTACAAATCAATGGTATTGTGCCACAAGGCATGCACAGCGCTGTACATATAGATGTAAGACACAGTCCCTGATCATCAGAGCTTACAATCTAATCAAGGCAAAATACATAGCGAAACTGGGGACTAGAGTATGGTAAGGTACAGATAAGTAGTGGACAAGAGAGAGGGGAGCATAAACATCTAAAAGTCGGTTTTTAGCCTGGACTTGAATAGGGCTAGAGAAGGAGCCCGACCCACAGACTCAGGTGGTTTGTTCCAGGCATATGGAGCAGCAAGATGGAATGAATGAAGTCTGGAGTTGTTAGTGGTAGAGAAGGGCTCAGATAAAAGGGGTCTGTCAGAGGAACGGAGTCCCTGAGAAGGGGTGTAGAGTGAGACGGTCAATACACATGCAGTTGTGTTGTCTGTCTTGACTTTTGTATTGTTGGTCTTGACTAGATTGTAAGCTCTTATGAGCAGGAACCGTCTCTTACATGTCTCTGTACAGTGCTGTGTACATCTTGTAGCACTATACAGATGATAACTAGTAGTAGTTAAAAAACCTAAATGCAGATCATGTTAAAGATGTTATTAACGCTTGCTAAGCACTGAATTCAGTTTTAATGCTCGTTGCTTTAAGAGAGCTTAGTAAATAGGTTCCTTAGAAAGGCAGAGAAGAATGTGATCAGTGTTCTGGGTAAACCTGTGTTCTATTTCTAAGCAATTTAATTAGCTAGAACTAGAAGTGGGAAACCCAGAGTCATCAGAGGGGAAGACCCTCTTGCCAGCTTTACTTCTTTCTGTCAGATATCCCTTATTCCATATAATAATTAAGGAATATTTTCTGGAAATCTCCTAGAGCTATCTCCAGCATGGTATCCAATATAATTTACATGGGGGGGGGGGGAGGAATGTCATTTTTCAATAATTTATATTATCTCTGTTTTCTTTTAGTGAAAGCATTCTTCCTACTGATTCAGGGAGTTCTATATAAGTCATTGGTAATAGTTATGAGCACATATTTATTTATTTAGATGGATTTGTATACCACCTTATCCTTCAATCAAAGTGGTCACATCACAATTGGAGGGTTACATTTAACATGAGGGTACTTAACAACATTATACAATGAACTCGTATGTCTAGCTGGGAGTGGGTATCAAGATGGCAGAGGTAGTTGCATTACCATTCAAGTGGGTACTCAGTTGAACTCATATGTCTAGCTGAGATGAGTAGGTATTGAGTTTGCGGAGGTAGTTGCATTACCGTTCGGGTGGAGACTGTTGTCTGTCTGCTCATAGGCTTCTGTAAAGAGCAGGGTTTAAACAAGGCAGAGTGCTGAGAGGTTAGATTTTGAGTATTTCACAGCAGACGTCATAAGCAGATCACCACAGGATCATATGGATTATGAACTGAGATCTCGAGTTTCATGTGACATTGATAGGGGTTTAGTGGACGTAGTTTATTTAAACTCCTTAACCTCTTAAAGCAGTAATGGTTAACTCCCATCTTTCAGTAATATAGACAAGTCTGAAACTATGCAATCCATGATTAAGTATAAAGTGTTGCTGACAGTATTTAAAATAGTGAACACACTTTCAGCTACTCATTTGTCAGCTATTCACTGTCCGTGAAGCAGAACGACCATTGCAGTCTTGCTCAGAAGATACATACACAATCCCAGCACTAAGTTATGGCAAAAGGCAAGCAGGTCACGATAGAGCATTTTCACGTTACATACGCATTGCCAGATGACATACATGCTATGGCTGATCTTGAAAGAGTCAGAAAGGGCCTAAAACATACTTATTGGAGCAGGCCTTGCAATGGTTAGGGTACCCCACTTGTCAGGGTAACAATACCAGCAGAAACATGGGGCCCGATATTCAAAAGGCATTTACATGATTTACAGCCCAGTAACCCATGTAAATGCCTTAAAATGGGATATTGAATGGCACTTCTATGGTTAGCATGAGGGTATGTCAGAAGCATTCTGGGGTGGAGGGGAGGCAGCGACAAGCGATAACCGGGCAGCAGCGATATTGCATCTGCTCACTTAGCGATCTGTGCTGAAAAGATAAGCGAGGAAAACCCTCTCCCATATTTCGGCACAGGAGCTAACCAGGCAGCATACAATATCGCTGCTGCCCAGTTACCTAATTCTGCTTCCAGCATGTGCGGTGATCCCTGAATATTCAACGCCAGAGCCATATATGTCCCCGGCATTGAATATCCGGGATTAAGGGTTGGCGGGCAGGGCTGTGTGCCGGAGCGGCGCAAAGCCTGCCCAGAAGAATATCAGGCCCATGATGACCATCAACTCTTAGTTGTAAATGTAAATTATAAATGTTTTTTGGTAAATCGCTTTGATCTATAGCAATTAAGCGAGCAACAGGTTTTTGAAATAAAAAGTAAATGCAAATGAACTTGTTCTTTAGTTAGATGCATTAGATATATCTAATGCACACTCATTGTGGAAATGCTGATGGCTAAATCTATTTGTGCATCTCAAAGCAAGGAATTTGCCCTCCCTGTCTAAAAAGAGATAATTCTATAGAATCGTTTCCTAGCATATGTGGCCACTGCCCACACAAATGGCCTCTTAGAAAATTCCGACCAGCATAAAAGTGCGTGCTTTGACATGATGGTGTGTAGTTTGTCGGCAAGCATGCACAGGAAATGGAATTTGGGCAGAGCATGGGTGGAGCATGCAAGTACATGCATAGATTGTAAAGTACTGTAATTTATATGCCTACCTGACTCTTATAGGTGCGGGCATGTACACCTGCTTCTGGGCTGGTGTCATTGTCCGTTCCTGAAATATAAGTGCTAGATCTGCCACTTAAGTTCCTATTTGATAAAGACAAGTAGATGCCTATTTGCCTTTTAAAAGTGCCCTATATAGGCACCTGAAAACAAACTGATAAAAGGTATCCCCCTAATAAGATTACCCGCAAAATGTGCTATGATTTGCTGGTCATAATTGCTATATAATGGATATGAGACGCTATTCAGCAAGGGGATATTTAGCATTTAAATCACTTTGTCCCAAACCTATCCTATCAACTCCACAGCCAGTTGAATTTTTAGGATATCCATAATGAGCATAACTGAGATAAATCTGCATAAACTGGGTCTCGCATATGCAGATTTATCTTATGCATATTCATTATGAAGATTCTTAAAACCAAACTGCCCATCGGGTGAATACGAGATTTGGGAACCACTGTTTTCATTAAAACAGCATTTTGTACAACTCTTCTGAAAAACATATTTCTCATACTCTTTAACAGTGAGTGAAAATACATTTAGTGACATCCAGACTAAGCTTTTATAGCCCACTGAGTGGAACATCTAAGTTAAAATTCAGAGCATAAAACAACATTTCTACTGCATCCCCTGACCTATACAAGCATCATTTACAGATATCTTCCGGTATGAAGAGTTTTATTGCTGGTTTCCAGCACTTCCTGTTTCAATGAGTACAAATCCCTATTAAAGAAGACTGCTGAAAAACAGCAAACATCCATTTAACATAAGGATGAATAATTTTGCAATCAACTGAAGTAAATGCACATTGCTCTATAATTAAAGGGTAAAATTAACACAGACAATTTAAAATTCATTAAGATTGTAAGGAAAATTTGATTTGATCCCAAGCAAAATTACATCAGCATTTACTTATGATGTAGATCAGGGTTGTGTTTAAGGAAGTTGCACTCCATGAGATATTCTGAGTGTCAGAATGAAGAAGAAGTTTAATGAGATCCTTCACAACCCCCCACTGTAGTATTTAAGTGTTAGAAGCAATGGCAATTATAATACATTTATGCTTTTGTCACAACAGAGGAACAGGAATTAGGATGTGGAGCTGACATCTATCGATGGGGAGCATAAGTGAAAAGAAGCTATTAAGTACCCCTGTTTGCAGATTGTAAGTATATTTTCTTTAAACAGTGCTTCAGATATAGTGGAAGTATCAGAAATATGTTGGTTTTAGTTCTTTACTTCCCAGCAGAATGCTGGAAAATAGATAAGTGGTCAAAAATAACTGCCTGTTTGATTGTCTGTCAGGAGCAAAATAACTCTTTGAATACATAATAGAAGGAGACAAAATTTAGCAGACAAGCAAGGAAAGGACTCATTGGGTCTGAAAATGGACTGGATCAGACAGAGGTTCCAAAGAAAGAAAGTCCCCCCAAAATGGTCCAATTCATGTCTGTGGGAGAGGGAGTTCTAGCAGCTGCAGCAAGGAAACATTGATGCATTGAAACACAGCAGTTAGAAAATTGCTCCGTTCAACCCACTTCTCCCCTTCTCCTCTCCCTGTCTCAAAAACAGAGTCAACATTATTACACAGAGTCTTTGGGTATACCTATGTATGTCCTTGGGTATACCTACATACATAGTATACCCAAAGACATGCATACACATTCACTCACATACACACACGCACTGACATATAAACATTCACAAATATTCACACATGCACACACACATATATACAGTAAATACATAAATTCATACATGCACACAAATAAGCTCACAGAAGATCTTGACGTACCAATAAATGCAGTCAGAGACCAAGATAATGCAGCAGAAAGATACAGAAAATGTCTCATTGTACTGGGAGCCACAGGCCTGATAAAAAAAAAGAATTTCCATGCACATTTTGACAAGTCACTCAAACATGTTGGGCCCGATATTCAGTGCTGGCGGCTAGGCACGAGTACAGCGCTTAGCCGCCGATGCTGAACCTTAAACACAGATAGTCAATGCTGAGATCAAATGCAGCCCTGGCATTGAATAACTGGGGTCATCACGCAGCCTCTGCAGGCGCAGAAGCTAACTGGACAGTGGCAACGTTGAGTCGCAGCCCTTGACATGCCCCGGAATGGCCATGACATGCCACGATGCTGGCGGCATTAGTAGGGGATATTCAGTGAATAATCCCGATCAGCGGCATTTACGCAGTTTACAGGTCTGTAAACCATGCAAATGCCTTCGAATATTGGGCCCGTTAACATCAGAACATAAGAACAAAAGAAATGCCATACCAGGTTAGACCAAGGTCCATCAAGCCTAGTATCTTGTTTCCAACAGTGACCAATCCAGTTCACAAGTACCTAGCAGTTTCCCAAAAAGACACACAGGTTCCATAATACTTGTATTGGGGCAAACAGTGGATTTCTCGGGTCCTCTTTAATAAAGGATTATGGACCTTTCCTCCAGGAACTTGTCCAAACCTTTTTTTTTTTTAAACCCAGCTATACTAACAGCTTTTACTACATCCTCTGGTAATGAATTCCAGAGTTTGATTATGCGTTGACTGAAAAATATTTTCCCTTATTAGTCTTAAACAGGTTACATTGTGGCTTCATTGCATGTCCCCTAGTCTTTCTACTTTTTAATGGCATAATTTATAGACCGCTGTCATATCTCCCCTCAGCCATTTATTTTCCAGGTTGAAGAGCCCTAACCTTTTAAGCCTTTCCTCATAGGGGTATCCTTCCATCCCCTTTACCATTTTGGTGGCTCTTCTCTGTACTTTTTCTAATTCCACTATATCCTTTTTAAGATACGGTGACCAGAATTGCACTCATTATTCAAGGTTATGTCTTACGAACTCCAAAAGGAAGTTCTGTTTGGCACAATGCAAGTACTAGGATGAGTGTTAGCAGTAAACCTGAGAAACAGATTATATTCCACATATCCTGGCTTAGGAGTGAGGTTTCAGACTGTCATGTATGCACAAAACTAACCCATTTGGGGACATTGCCTACCAAGAGAAGATATAAACATAAAAACACACAGACACATATACACAGAGGTACCCACATATATATACACACACACTATATATATATATATATTGTGATACAGTGGCAAGCACAGAACCCATGGATACAGTAGAAAAGGAAGAGTTTACCTTACAGTCACCTGGGCAGAAAGCATATTCAGGTTATAAGGAGCCAGAGAATAGTGGAACAAACTTTCCCTACACTGGGTGTGATGCAGTAGAAAGCCAGAAAGCCAATCACATCCACCTGGGCAAGGAAGCACGTACAACATGCAGGAGCCAGGAGGATAAAAGTGGCTGAGAAATCCCAGTAAGGGGAGGTGCAGCCAAGGGAGGTGCCGGAGAGGGAGGTGCAGCCAAGGGAGGTGCAGCAAAGGGAAGAGCAGCTGACACAGAGAGAGTTGGAAGTGCGCGTGCACAAGTCTCCCAAGCCAGAGGGGGCATCGTCCCGAGGAGAGTGAGTAAGCAGCTGGAGGGCAGAGGTCACAAGCAGGAGAGCTTGCTGCGTCCAGGAAGCACAAGTTGGGTCCTGACAGCAAGTAGCAGTAGAAGGGAAACCTTTCCTGGAAGTTACTATAGCCCAGACCAGACAACTGCTGAGTGGAACTCTCGGGGAAAAGCAGGCTACAGCCCAAATAAAGGAGCCTGGTTTACAGAGGAAGGAGTGGAAGCCAGCCACCCCAGAAGTAGAGCTAAGTACACCAATTTCTCTAGAGGGCAAGAGGTGGGCTCGGCTAGGAAAGTAAAAGCTAATATTTGGGAGGATAATCCTTGGAATCCTTGGTGGAGAGAAAGGGGAAGCCTCAGAGAAACAGGCTTCAGTACAGGTCTCCAGGACCCTCCTTATTCAGAACAGTTTCCTGCCTTAAGAATTGCTGCCTCTCAAGAGAGTTATGTAAATAATAGCTGTGGTGAATGTTACCCATTTACAATTTCTGACGGTGAGCAAATGCAATGGGAAAACACTGTCCAGGACATTGATTCCAGTGCTATGGATTGCACGCTGTGTATCTCGGATGAGATTACGTCTCTTTGTTAATTAAGGAAGCAAGAGCCTTGTTATACCTGTTTGAAAAAGGTATATATCATTTTGCTGTGAAGAAACAGTTTTGTTTAAGTTCTTTGTTGCTGTATGAGAGAAACAGAAATCCACAAGGGAAGGGAAATAAAACCTCATCATTATATTTTGCCTTTAACACATGGCTACAGACTATTCTTTATAAAGGCAACCCGTACCTCACGCCCCTAGGCAACCGCCTAATAGGGACGGTGGTAGCAGTACCTTGACAAGTGGCGTAGTTGGCAGGATTTCTGAAGAAGAATACGGCGGAAGCACAGCAGAAGTACCAGTGCTGGAGAGCAGGACGAAGGTTTGCTGCAGGACCACGCCCGGAGGATTCCAGAATCCAGAGAGGCAAGAGTACCTTCTCAAGGTCTGAATCTCCACCTGACTCAGGTAATAAGTTTCTGGGCACAGGCAGAGGGGGATTCTGGTGAGAAGGGATACTAGGATCCAGAGTCAAAGTATAGCTACATTTTGGAAAAAAAAAGTGCCACACTTGGTGTTCGTGTTTGTCTGTTTGTGTTTCAGTGTTCGGATATGGAGAGTCCCCAGGAAATACTGTGCTGGATAAGTCTCCAGTTTGAAAAACAGAGGGAGTTAGCCCAGCAGAGCCAAGAACAAGCATTGGCAGCCATGCAGGCTCAACTGAAACCTCTGACCGACCTGATACAGACTTTGCTGGCAGAGCGAGTGGCAGAGAAGACACCCAAGGAGCATTATTGTGGGGTAGGCCCACAAACTTGTGGGGTATTATCCTTTGGACAATTAACAAAAGAGGATAACATAGACGACTTCCTGGAAGCTTTTGAGCGGGTAGCCCATAGTGCCGGCTGGCCCTATGAGCAGTGGGCGGTTAGGTTAGCCACCTCCCTGACGGGAGAAGCCCTAGTGGCGTACAAGGCTATGCCCGCTGCCCAGGCAACAAAATATGAGGAAGTCAAAGCAGCCATACGGGACAGACTAGGCTTATCGCCTATAGTATACCACCGTATGTTGCGAGCGACCCAACTCCAGCCAGGTGAAACCCCGAAGGCACTTTGTCAGAGAATTCGCAACCTGGTCTGGAAGTGGCTCACTCCCGAGGGGAGAACCATGGAAAGTGTACTTGATATGCTTGTATTAGAGCAATTCTCAGAGGCTGTTCCAGCCGAGATAAGAGCATTCCTGACTCTGCAAAATTGTCATACCTCAAGCGAGGCAGCTCACCTCACTGAAAGGTTCATGGAGGCTGGATTAGCCCATAAACCGCAGAGAGGCGCTGGCAACACTTGTGGGGTAGCCAGTTTTGAAAAGGCAGTAAAAGACCCTATGTTTTGTGTACCAGGTGTCATGAGAAATATGCCTAGGAATGAGGTTAAGGACGCACACATTAAATGTTTTAAATGTGGGAAGCGGGGGCATAGGAAGGATGAATGTGTTTGGAGAACTGCATTGATGAGTGAGGATGGAAAGGGTAAGCAGGAAGGTTTTCGCCTAGATGTGGAAGTACAAGGCGTGGTAGCCAAAGCCCTACTTGACTCGGGGGCGGACCAAACCATGGTTTCCAAGAAATTCTGGCGCCTCCTACAGGCCAGTAATGGGTCCACCCTGAACCAACTGGAAGGGGTGGCCAGAATAAAATGTATCCATGGATTCGCTACCAATTATCCCCTTTACAGCTTGATAATAAATGGGTTGGGGACCTGGGAAAAAGTTTTGGTCGCCTTAGTCCCACATCTACCTTTTGACATAGTGTTGGGCAGAGACTGGCCACCATTTGATAAGGGGTTGGGGGAAGGCCTACACTTGGAAGGAGATAGGACACTGGTCGGACCCCGGGGCCAACGGGTGGAGGTCCAGTCCGAGCCCCCGGAGGGAGATGAACCGACTGGGTGGGATCCCCAAGAGCAACTAAGGGGGGCGGAAAGGGAGGTAGTGTCTGAGCCGGAAGGTCGGGAAAACGGGGAGGCTATGGTGACCTTAGTTCCAGAGCCCCTATTTGCAAAGCCCCGAGGGACAAATCCAGGTAAGAAAAACCCAGAGAAAATAGAAGTATCCAGAAAAGAGGGTTTTGTTTTAAAATTCTGCAAAGCGACTCCTAACGCCCAGAGCCCGCAAAGAGCCAGTGCCGCTGCCGCAGGATATGACCTTTTTAGTGCCGTAGATGAACAGCTTGAGACAGGGCCTCTCGTAGGCTCGAAACATGCATGTCGCTGTATTCGTTCTTGCTGCCCAGTTTGCCCATCTCTCAGATAAGTGGTTTTCACTATGAGTGGTTTCTTTTTAAGCACTTTATGTCAATGAAAAAATTGTAAAAAACAGTCTCTGCCGACACAGAGTGGAGGGCTTTTCCCCTCTCCATCTCGGGTCGGCGGCTTCCGACAGAAATGATCTTATGGCATTAAGGTGCTATATTGAATGGATTTAGTTCTTTATCCAGGTAATTATTTGTTTTGACTTTTTGTATGGGATGTAGATGAGGTAGTGCCAAAAAGAGGGAAAGCCTTAATAAACACGGGGTTACAGATACAGTTACCAGCAGGATGCTATGGCCGAATAGCCCCTCAGTCTGGATTAGCCACCAAGCATTTTATTGATGTTGGGGTGGGGGTTATTGACCCTGATTACAGGGGGGTCGTCCAAATTTTACTCTTTAATTTCGGTGAGAGGGATTTTAGGGTTAAAATAGGGGACAGGGTGGCCCTGCTCATTTGCGAGCGGATTGGATTCCCCGAGTTAAAAGAGGTGCCGTTACTGACCCTCACAAGCCGCGGGGGAGACGGTTTTGGCTCCACCGGGCAGAGGGTGCTAAAAGGCATGACCGCCTCAGCGGAGGAAAGGATAGACGAGGATTTGGGACCACATACCATTCATTGTAATGACCTGACTCTTGTTTATTGTCGGATATTGTTTGTTCTATGTAAACCGCGCTGATCGCAAATAGTGCGGTATATAAGAGATGTAAATAAAATAAATAAATACAAGTCATAGATTGCAAGGAGAACCCAGCCCCAAGAATAGGCGAGGAACTGTCGCAACAACAGCAGCAGCAGTTAGCACAGTTATTGGCGAGGTTCAGGGATGTCCTCACTCCAGTACCTGGGGAAACGGGTTTGGTGGCCCATGAAATTCTCACCCCTCCGGGGAAAATAGTGCGGCAAAGGCCTTATCGCCTACCTGAGGCTTGTAAGAGGGAGGTAATATCCCAAGTACAGGAAATGCTATGGATGGGCATAATCGAGGAGTCTAAAAGTCCTTGGTGCAGCCCGGTAGTCCTGGTGCCTAAGCCTGACGGAAGCTTACGCTTCTGCATTGATTTCCGGCGAGTTAACGGCATCTCACTTTTTGACGCCTATCCCATGCCGAGAATAGAAGAGTTACTAGATCGACTAGGGCAAGCATGATATCTGACCACTTTGGATCTTACCAAAGGATATTGGCAGATCCCCTTGACCCGTGCTTCTAGGCCCAAAACTGCTTTTAGTACCCCTCTCGGACTATTTCAATTCCGACGAATGCCGTTAGGGTTGCATGGGGCGGCGGCGACGTGCCAGCGATTGGTCGATCAGGTTTTGCGTCCCCATCAAAATTACGCAGTAGCATATATGGACGATATTGTCATACATAGCGCAAGTTGGGCACAACATCTGCCTAAGGTGGAGGCGGTATTGAAGGCCCTACGGCAGGCAGGTTTAACCCTAAATCTGAAGAAGTGTTTATTCGCCGGAGCAGAGGATAAGTATTTAGGACATATGGTTGGGAAGGGTATGGTTCGACCATTACTTAGCAAGGTGGAGAGCGTGCAAAATTTCCAGAAGCTGATAACTAAGAAACACCTTCGAAGTTTCCTTGGCCTTATCGGCTACTATTGCAGGTTCATACCTCGTTTCACGGAGGAAAGCGCGGTCCTCACCAATATGCTAAGGAAAAATGCCCCAAATAGTGTAAGATGGACACCGGAAGCAGAGAGGGCATTTGTCCTTTTAAAGGGGAAATTATGCCAGGCCCCGGTTTTGTACGGGGTGGACTTCCAAAGGCCTTTTGTTCTCCAAACGGATGCCTCCGAATCTGGATTGGGGGTGGTCCTCTCCCAGGAGTTCGAGGGAATGGAACACCCCATCATGTATTTGAGTAGAAAGCTGTCCCTATCAGAAGTTAATTACTCAACGGTGGAAAAAGAATGCCTAGCTATTAAGTGGGCTATAGAGGCACTTCGATTTTATCTCACTGGCAGTCACTTCGAGTTAGTAATGGATCATGCGCTTTTAAAGTGGTTAGGTACTATGGGGAACCACAACCCACGGCTTATACGCTGGCACTTAGCTCTGCAGGCATTCAATTTTACCATCCAACACAGGGCAGGCAAACTGCATCTCAATGCAGACGCATTATCCCGTATTCCGTGCTGTGAGGACAGGAGTCCCCCAGCCCATAATATCTTAAGGGGGGGGGGATATGTGATACAGTGGCCAGCACAGAACCCATGGATACAGGAGAAAAGGAAGAGCTTACCTTACAGTCACCTGGGCAGAAAGCATATTCAGGTTATAAGGAGCCAGAGAATAGTGGAACAAACTTTCTCTACACTAGGTGTGACGCAGTAGAAAGCCAGAAAGCCAATCACGTCCACCTGGGCAAGGAAGCACGTACAACGTGCAGGAGCCAGGAGGATAAAAGTGGCTGGAAAATCCCAGTAAGGGGAGGTGCAGCCAAGGGAGGTGCCGCAGAGGGAGGTGCAGCAAAGGGAAGAGCAGCTGACACAGAGAGAGCTGGAAGTGCTCGTGCACAAGTCTCCCAAGCCAGAGGGGGCATCATCCCGAGGAGAGTGAGTAAGCAGCTGGAGGGCAGTGGTCACAAGCAGGAAAGCTTGCTGGGTCCAGGAAGCACAAGCTAGGTCCCAACAGCAAGTAGCAGTAGAAGGGAAACCTTTCCTGGAAGTTACTACAGCCCAGACCATACAACTGCTGAGTGGAACTCTCGGGGAAAAGCAGGCTACAGCCCAAATAAAGGAGCCTGGTTTACAGAGGAAGGAGTGGAAGCCAGCCACCCCAGAAGCAGAGCAAAGTACACCAATTTCTCTAGAGGGCAAGAGGTGGGCTCGGCTAGGAAAGTAAAAGCTAATCCTTGGGAGGATAATCTTTGGTGGAGAGAAAGGGGAAAACTCAGAGAAACAGGCTTCAGTACAGGTCTCCAGGACCCTCCTTATGCAGAACAGTTTCCTGCCTTAAGAACTGCTGCCTCTCGAGAGAGTTGTGTAAATAATAGCTGTGGTGAATGTTACCCATTTACAATTTCTGACGGTGAGCAAATGCAATGGGAAAACACTGACCAGGACATTGATTCCAGTGCTATGGATTGCATGCTATGTATCTCGGATGAGATTACGTCTCTTTGTTAATTAAGGAAGCAAGAGCCTTGTTATACCTGTTTGAAAAAGGTACATTTCATTTTGCTGTGAAGAAACAGTTTTGTTTAAGTTCTTTGTTTCTGTATGAGAAAAACAGAAATCCACAAGGGAAGGGGAATAAAACCTCATCATTATATTTTGCCTTTAACGCACGGCTACAGACTATTCTTTATAAAGGCAACCCGCACCTCACGCCCCTAGGCAACCGCCTAATAGGGATCGTGGTAGCAGTACCTTGACAATATATATATATATATATATATACAGTATACAGACACACAGATAAAAATCCACACAGACACATGCATATACATGTACATGCACCTGTATATACATGGATAAACAGATACACATGTGTATTTTATAGGCATGTACATTAGTTTTCATATGGTAAAATTGATGAAAATTGCAATTTTTGGTTAATTCCAACATCAACTAACCAAGTGGGTTTTAGGATTCTAAAGGAGAGACAGTTTGGCTGTGGCAGGGGTAGATACTTTGGACATATCATGTGAAGGAAGAGATCATTGGATAAAGATATAATGCTTGGCAAGGTAGAAGGTCAGTGTAAAAGAGAAAGGCTGGCAATGAGATGGATCGATACAATAACAGTAGCTATGGATACCACTGTATCAACAAAGAGCCACTTGGCTGAAGACCGAACAAAGTTTAGGTCGACTATCCAGAGGGTCGCCAGGAGTCGACTCCGACTTGACGGCACTTAACAACAATGACCTGCAATATGCAGAATGCAATTATTGTAGGTAGCGCATAAGCAGAGGGAAGCTGATGGGTCATCTTACAAATAGTGGCATGCTGTATCCTTTGGAAAAACAGAACCCTTTTCAGCTCGGAACAAAGGAGGGCACTAATCCTAGGCTAGGGACTCCATCCTAGAGTGAAAACAGCAATAATGGGAAAGGTACATGAAAATGAAATCCCTTTCCCAAGTGGAGCCCCTATCCTCTTTCGCCAGCCAGATGGCATGGCAGCAGGCCTAATGCGCATCAAAACAAGCCACTATGGAAGACATGGAATGATGTTTGTTAGCACTGTCCTGGAGCACATGTCAGGTATGATTGAGAAGTGGGGTTTAAGAGGTTGTTGCATCTCTTAGCTCCTGCTTACTGAATGCCCTGCAAGACAACGTTTAGTAGACAAGTGATCACCAGTCTGTATAATCAATTGTGCCACAAGCTGTAGGCAGAGGTGGCAAAAACAGAGATTGGTACTAGTGCATATTTCATCACTGACATCTGGACTAGACAGAACACTACACATGCCTACCTCTGCTTGACAGCACACTGGAGACAGCTGGCTGAGGCAGGAATAGGTTGCAGGTCTAATGGAGGAGCAACCGTAGGAAGGTGCTGATGGGCTGTGCTGCACAGCCAGGTAATGGATGACAGCCATACTTTGATCCATATCTTAGCATATATAAGGGCAATGCTTCAGGGCTGGCACATAGGGCACAAACAGAGAACCGTGCATGCAGGTTTCTTTGTGAGAGAAGGTGGGATGAACATGGTCAAAGGAATGAAGGAGGGAGGCTTTTGTGGGATCAGATGCTTTTTACACTTGCTGCACATGATTGTCAGAGATTCCCTAGGCCTGGGCAGTAAGGATAGCCGTAGTTCTTTCCTGAGGGAACTGATTGATAAGCATTGAAAAATAGCTGAGTATTTTTGCCAGAGTGTAAATGGTGGGTGTGAACTGTATAAGAAAGCAGGAATCCACAGGGGCACCTGCATACCAGCTTAAGCAGGATGATAATACCAGGTGGAATTCCATTTATGATATGCTGGAGAGGACAGTGAAGCAATGAGCAGCCCTGAATCAAATGTCATCCAAGACTGAGATCTGCAATGACTGGTCCCTAGGTTACCAAGACTAGGCAAATATCACACAGGTGACTGAAATCCTAAAGCCCTTTAAGGATGCCACAGAAAAATTGATTTCCACAAGGGCTACAATGAGCCTTTACATCTTGGTAGTGAATATTGTCCAGGTCAAGTAAGAGAGTTTTCAGAATTGGCAGGGTTTTACAGTAGAGGTTTGCTAATGGTAGACATGGGGGATTTAAGAGAACAATGGCAGGGTAGGCTTGTTTGTCTGCTTGATTGGTGCCTCATGCTTCCTCCTACAGTGTCTCTTGTCTTCTCTCCCTTCCTGAGCATAGTTTTCCAACCCAAAAACAAATAAAGCAAATGAGAATTTGGTTTACAATGGCCCCTCATGTATTTGGTTCACATTAAAAGCATACAAATCCAAAATACCCTAATTCATTGCATTTTACCATTCATCTGAAATGAAAGTATATCCCTAATATATAATGAGGACATTGAAATATTTGATTATCTATCATGGAGAAAGACATCAGCATTTGCAAATGTTTTGTATATTTCTCCCTACTTTGATGAATTTGATCTAGAAGATCAATATTTGACCATTCATTCACTGGTCTGACTGAGATCAAAAAAGCTTCAACTGGATTTCTGTTGTTACTTAGTTCAATGGGAGTAATTCATTCTGTCTCTACCCTATAGCAATATTAGACTTTATTAAATCTGTAAGTTATGAGGAATTATGCAACCATAGTTTCTGTGACTCAAATTCAATCCATGAATATCTTCTGGGTAAGGCTTTATATTTGTTAGTATGCAGTTGGTTAGTTCAACTTAGAAAAATTTAGTTTGTGCTAAATTGATGTAACCTACTAACTTACATCATGGCCAACTGACTGGAAAAGATCTGTGTTTATACCAATACTAAAGAAAGGTGATCCAACTGACTGTGGAAATTATCGCACAATCGCTCTGATCCCACGTGCCAGCAAGATTCTACTGAAGATTATTCAAAAGAGACTACAACCATACCTGGAACAAGAACTACCTGAAGTACAAGCAGAGTTCAGGAAAGGGCGAGGAACGAGAGACATCATTGCGGATATGAGATGGATCCTTGAAAAGACTAAAGAATACCAAAAGGATATCTATTTGTGCTTTATCGACTATAGCAAGGCTTTTGACTGTGTAAACCATGAGAAACCCTGGGCCACATTAAGAAGCATGGGCATACCAGAACACCTGATGGTTCTCTTGCACAATCTGTACATTGATCAAGAAGCAACAGTTCGAACGGAACAAGGAGAAACAGAATGGTTTAAAATAAGCAAAGGTGTAAGACAAGGCTGCATACTTTCCCCCTACCTGTTTAATTTATATGCAGAACAAATCATCAGAGAAGCAGGATTGTATGAAGACAACAGAGGTGTGAAGATTGGTGGAAGACTCATCAACAACCTTCGCTATGCTGATGATACCACATTACTGGCTGAAAGTGAAGATGATCTGAAACATTTGCTTCTCACAATCAAAGAACATAGTCTCAAAATGGGCCTGCACCTTAATGTAAAGAAGACAAAGTTCATGACAACTGGCATAATCAACAGGTTCATCGTTGAAGGAGAAGAAATTGAAATTGTGAAC
Organism: Ichthyophis bannanicus; assembly: GCA_033557465.1. Taxonomy (NCBI): domain Eukaryota; kingdom Metazoa; phylum Chordata; class Amphibia; order Gymnophiona; family Ichthyophiidae; genus Ichthyophis; species Ichthyophis bannanicus. The sequence goes on along the minus strand of CM066050.1, from coordinate 120,206,138 downwards.
AACTTTAACCTACTTGGATCAACTATCAATAAAGAAGCAACAAGCAGTCAAGAAATCAGACGACGCATTGCTCTTGGCAGAATGGCTATGAAAGACCTAGATAAGATTCTCAATAGCAGAGATGTCTCTCTCCATACAAAGATTTGACTTGTTCAAGCCATGGTATTTTCAATAACATCATATGGATGTGAAAGCTGGACAGTGAAAAAGATAGACAGGAAGAAAATTGATGCCTTTGAATTATGGTGCTGGCGGCGCATACTGTGTATACCATGGACTGCCCGAAGAACAAACCAGTCGGTACTAGAGGAGATCAAACCTAAGCTTTCTTTAGAAGCTCAGATGACAAGACTTCGACTTTCATACTTTGGACACATCATGCGAAGAGAGAGATCATTAGAGAAAGACATTATGCTTGGCAAGATAGAAGGTCAACGCAAAAGAGGAAGGCCAGCAATGAGATGGATCGATACAATAACAGCAGCTACGGGTACCAGTCTGTCAACAATGAGCCGCCTGACTGAAGACCGAACACAGTTTAGGATAGCTATCCAGAGGGTCGCCATGAGTCGACTCCGACTCGACGGCACTTAACAACAACAACTAACTTACAAATTAATGTGTAATATGTTGATTAGTATGTGCTACAGTTCTAACACATTAAAAATTGTTAGCATTATGAATGTGTTTAGGGAACTGAAAAAAGTCTGAAAATCAAGAAAAAGCCCATATGAACCAATTTTGTTTTGCACTATGCACATTATCTGATTTTCATTTCTATATTAAACAGTGGTACCTTAGAACATCCAGTATCTAATAAGATACAGATCATGACTGCATTAAACTGAAACTATTAAGGTGCAATGTGCATGCCAAACTACAAGACAGCAAAGTTCCTTTAATCAAATAGCAATGAAGTGTAGGAGTCTACCAGATCACTCTTCTTTTCCTTCGGCTCTTTCCATGGTCCCGAGGAGAGATGTAGGAAGGGTAGATTTCTTCTGATGCTGAGGGGAAAGGGTCTTCTGAGTATTATGCATCTGCAAGGAGGCTTTGGGTGGGTCTTCAATCTTGTGGGGGGAGGATGTTTGGAAGGGGGGTAAGCTCAGGCACTGCCTTCCTCCACAACTTAACTGCTAGCACACTGATCCAGTCAGCATAGTGACAGTTAATTGTGAGATTTACCTTGACATTTCAGCTAAGGAATTGTAATGTATCTTTAGAAATGCCATGATAATGAGCAGTAGAGCAGAGGCATAGTTGACTGATTAGAACACTGGGGGGTTAAGTCCTGCTTTTCTCATTAATGCTCTTTGTGACCATGAGCGCGCCCTTCCTCTCTCTATTGCCTCAGGTCAATATTTGAAGGGTTGTCCAACCAAAGATTTTGAATATCTCTCCTTGATCCCCAGTTAAAGTTTGAATGGGAAATGTATCTAGGCAATGAGAGGTAGTGTGGGATTATGGGATGATCCCAATACACAGTTTTATTGTGTTTGGGTCAATGTTGCTGCCAAGCTGCGTGGGAGTCCTCTGTCTGTGCAGTTGCCGGTAGAGGTAGGTGCTACGATATTGCGCTTTTAGTAGTGAAGAGCAGGAAATGGCCAAAAAGGCCTCTTATAAAATTACCTAATGCATACTGCAAACTTGAGAGTGGGTATGTTCAAGGAAGGAGTTTGGGCAGAACACAAGTAGAGTTGCAAAACATGTATGTAAGTTATAAAATATTCACTATGTGCATATTTTTGCTGCCTGCATTTACAACGGCATCCAAGCCTCCAAACCTAGGTGATCTCTTTTTTTTTAATTTCTATAAATTTAGAAATATACATTCCAAGAGAACATCATGAAATGGAAATGGGGTGTAAATGCAAATTACAATTCTCAGAACCTTCCTCAGAATACAAATCAAAAGCCTTATGTCCCAATTGACAGCCTCAAATTAGGAAAATCGTAAAGGAGGGTGGCAGGAAAAAAATGGGGCTGGAATTACCCTACTCAGTTTAGAGGAAAAGAAGAAAAGGAAAAAAGTTGAGTGCAGAAGCATACTAGGCCAGAAGTCAATAAGACAAATTAAAGTAAGGCATTTTCTATTAGGCTTAGGAAACACCACCAAAAGGAGATTCCCTAGCTATCATAAAACTCTTTAAATGGCTGGGTTCAAAAAAAAGAAAACTATTACTATGAAATATAACATGATACTTGCAGGGAAATTGCAAGACAAATGCTGCCCCACCAAGGCCACTACACGGGAGTGCAGAGTTAAAAAAGCCTTACATCTAACCTCAATGGCCCTGGAGAAATTCCAGAAATTGAACATCCCTATAGTGAAAAATCAATTTTAAGACCCATTTCCTATGTGGCTCCAAAGCAGATGTCACTATGAGAGCAGTATGATCAGAAACCACAAACTGGGAATTCTCTAGGAAGTTAGTTGAAACTATCCAGGGATAGTTCTTGTTTCCTTTCTTCATCACCCTCCGATCTTCTAGAATCTAAAAGGATCTGAACAATGGTGGCATAGATTCCTTGGAGAACGTCTGAGAAATATTTAAATATTTCCTGGCCATGTCCATAAGACTTATGAATTGGGGCCTGAGAAAATATATGAATCTCAAACTCAATTGATGATCTTGATTTTCAAGCGCATCAAGCTTATTTTGACTAGTGTCTTTATCCCTTATGATCTCTGTGTTACAGATTTCTTAAGTTCTTCCAGCTGCTGTTCAGTATGGCCCAAACACTGTTCATGGGACCCCAAAGTTGCCTTTTGAACCTTGACCTGGAACTGAAACAATCCTGATATCTCAATAACCTTGTCCTATCTAGAAGATAAGGTAGACCATAGGTTTTCAACCCTGTCTTCGGGGAACCCTAGGCCAGTCAGGTTTTCAGGATTCCCACAATGAATATGCATAAGATAAATTTGCATACAATGAAGCAGAACATGCAAATCTTTATCATGCATATTCATTCTGGGAATCCTGAAAACCTGACTGGCTTAGGGTTCCCCAAGGACTGGGTTGAAAACCCCTGAGGTAGACTCTATAATGCTAGAAACTTTCATTGTGTCGGCCAAAGTTACATTGGCACAGCCCCCAAGAGTCTTTGATTCATCAAACCTGTCTGAGACATCAGACCACCCAGAGTACCAGCATGTGCACCACTCTCCAACTCACCACCACAGGAGCCCATTGTGCCTTCAGCCTCAGGGCCTGGGAGTTTTATGACACTCCAGGCTAAATGAGAACTCAGCTTTTTCACTAGGTAAGGACTCTCCAGTGCCTAGCACCCCCTCAAGAGGTATTCTTCTGATGGCAGGGTTCAGGAATGTGTCTAAGGTGGGTTGAGTTGTTGGATCGGGGGCAGACAGCCTAGTGGGCTGAGCAGGCTGCTTCCACTTATACTTTCTCCAACACCTTCCCATAAGAAGCGTAAACACCACCGAACATTCAACTGGTGCGCTCGGATTTCACACACTTGCAGATGCTGCCAATGCCATCTTGCTCCACCTGCCTTCTTGGTGATCTCTTATAAAATTACCTTCTTTAAGGCAAGTAATCAAATCCAAATCCACTAACTTGGTATTTGCATATTTTAAGTACATAAAATGTAATATGATCATACTTGAGTCGTTATTTAACAGTTGTAGTCAGGAATTTTTTTTAAACCCCGGCTTCTGTGGTTAAATAGAATACAGATATTTGGCGCCACAATCTGTACCTATAGCATGATCAGCACCATAGCTATCCCGACAGTGACAATACGCAGTCCATTATCCAGATAACTATCTATACCCTCTGTCCTTGCCCTGACGTGGCACCATTTATATAGTGCTAGGGCAGTCTATAATTATTTTCAGCAGCACTATCTATCTAGTGGTGCTGAAAATCCTGCTAGGTCCATCTAGGGCACTTATCCAAATAATGGCTGCCATTATCTGAATAAGGGCCTTTGAATATCAACAAAATCATTATTAATGCAGCTGTATTATTAATTACACTTCTACATCAGGAATATCTGTAGGTCCCCCAAAATAAGAACCTTCTGTAGGACTATAAAAGGTTTACTGCTTGCTAATATAATTTTTTTCAAGACATTATCATGGATACAGAAGCACTGGTCAATTTTTTCTTTTGAGCAAAATATATGGAATATCAGTAAAGCAGAATCCTATAAATGTCCATAACTCTGATACAGATAGGCTTCAGGAAGAAAAGAGTTGAACTGTTCAACCTTAATTGATGTTTATAATGTCATCTATACCTTTTACTCTTCAGATTCAATGACAAATTCTGATCTTCCAGTTTGAAGTGCATCAGAGAGCAAAAGCTATAAATTGGCTGCAAGGTATCTCACTGGTATAGTTTATTGAGAAGGAATAATTTACTATTTTTATAGTAACAGAATCTTATCTTCCCTCTGGGCTGCTACATTTCTCACTGCTTTTGAGAACATTGCATCTTAAAACATTCCAGTTTGATGAGTTAAATTTTCACTATTAAATATTTGAATGATCTCAACAGCATTAACATTTTCAAAAGTGATACTCTAAATACTACTCAGAATAAATAACCTCTGCTAGGAAACCTAAGGTCACTGCAATTGACAGCAGTTTCTACAGGGACATATTTTCCCAAAAATTAAATATTTCATTTTTTTATCATTTTGTTCTTATGTTTATTTTTTACGTTTGATGAAAGGACAAAATGACGAAAGTCGTTAGTACTGTACATTACACAAATCTTTCTGCAACTAAATCTCATATGGTGTATGGAGTCATCTGTGTACATACCAATCAAAACAGATCAATTAACATGTTTATATTGATCAATGGTCTATTGACGAGTCAAATATTCACAAACTTAACATTCTATTATTAATTTCTATTATTCTATATGAGATTATATGAAAATATATTATTGAAGCATCACATATTTATAATAAGTTTATGGATTAGTCTTTGATGTTACATGGTATGATTTTCTACATTTAAAAGATCTAATGCACAGTAAGATATTTTTCTTAAACAGAATGCGTGAAATGAACTGAAAAAAAAAATAAAAAAAACAGGGAAAACTGGCCCAAAAAATACAACCAAATATTTTTTACATGGACCTTCCTAATCCCCAATAAATGAAAATAAAATATTTGCTTCATCTTAAGCTTTTTAACTTAGGGGCCCTTATACTAATGTGCACGAAGCTGTTAGAGGAGAATTTAGCACCCTAACCGTTAGCACAGGCTTGCACTAATGGCTACTGTGCACTAAAACAACTAGTATGCTTAAAATCCCATGCTAACTGCTTAACGTGGCATGGGGCGGGGTCTGGAAGGATTATGGGAGATAATAAGGCATGACTGCACATTGCAGTTAATGTATAGTAATTATCACACCCTGCCATTTGCATTTGCATGCAGTGGTAGTCATTCTCAACTCCACTAAATGGCCCGGCAGGCTGCCAGGGACAGAGCTCCTCATATGAACAGGCGATTTGTACAGGGAACTCTGTTTGTGGGAGGGAGGCGGGTCAGTAGCAGAGTGAGGGCAGGCGGAGAGTGACCCCAGATGTACAGGGCGGATTCTGAGGTTGGCCCTATACATCTGGGGTTGGCCACGGAGATGAGGGACTTATTCCATCTCGGAGGTGGAATACGTCCCCCTGTATGTCAGCAAACTGTGGCACCAGGCGGAGACAAGAGGTGAGGGGATGCATGGGATCCCTGCAGCCTGACCCTGGCCATGGGAGGCCAGATCGGGATGCAGGGAAAGGATGTTTTCACTGGCGGCTGGGGATCGCAGCTCCTGAATGGAGCCGCAGTGCCATGGCAATGGGACACCATGGCATTGCAGCTCCATTCAGGAGCCTGGCCGTGCTAGATGGGGATCAGCAAGACATGCAGCCAATCAGAATCAGGGCATGGCCAGGCTGGTAGACCTGATTCTGATCCCGCGGGGGCTCAATGTGCCCATGGGATCAGAATCGGGTCTACCTTTGTATGCCCCGATTCTGATCTGCCGTACAGGGACTGGACGGCCAATACAGAATCGGCCTCTAACTGTGAATGAACTTAACATGCAATAGAGAGCTTTTCTGTGGACTAACTGCAGAGCACATGCTGGGTATGCCTCCAACAGCGCATACACTTCATTTCTGCTATTATAGCATGGTAAGTGCAAAACCTTCCTGCACTTTAGTAGAAGGGCCTCCTAAGGGCCCCTTAATGCTTTTAGACCACATTGCTATAAACACAGAGATAAAGAAATTACAGGGCCCATTTACTAAAGTGTGCTATGCAGTCAGTGAGTGATTTGGCGCAGATTAACTGCATGCTCAGGCCCATGGTAACAGTTAGCACGGGGACATGACAATTAATGCACGCTGATTTGCACTCTAACTGCCAGTCATGCATTAGGGTGCCAAATGGGCGGGTTAGAGGAGGAAAGCTGGCATGCTGAGCACATTGCAGTTAGTTGGGGGTATATATCATGCGCTGTCAATTTTTCCATTAGCGTGGGTTCACCTTACACCACCTCAATAGGCGGAGGTCAGTGCACCTTTGGTAATAGTGCCATATGTCAGGGTGTACATCCACATTAACAGTTGGGAACATGCTGGTTATGCTGCCAGTAGTTACTATGAAGGCTTTGCACAACACACATTAGTTTCTGTGCTAAACACACATTAAGTGCAAAAACTTAACACACTTTAGTAAAAGGGCACCTTAAAGCTTCTAGTTCAGTGAAATGTTTAAAGTTGCACTGAACATTCTCCTATGATGATAACCTCTTGGATTCAATGAAATGCATTGTGTTCCTTCAAGGTACATCTACTTAGTAATAATTAGAAATCGGAGAGTAATTTTTCTTAGTGTTTAAAATATCCCTTGTTTAAAAATATCTCAAAGGCTATTTTTATAATGGTTCGTGCACTGGAGGAAGATAAGTACAGATCTGAAATAATGCATCTCTTATTTATTTTATTTAGACAGGTTTTGTATACCGCCTTATCCTTCAATCAAAGCGGTCACAACACAATTGGGGGATACATTTAACATGCGGGGATATGAGACACATACACTAATACTTACAGGGAACATGGGCAATGGAGGGTTAAGTGGCTTGCCCAAGACCACAAGGAGCATCTGTGGGACTAGAAACCCCAGTCCTTCTGGCCCAAGGTTGCTGTCCTCTAGTGGGATTTGAACCCCTGACCTTCTGGCCTGAAGTACCTTGCCCCAACCACTAGGCTACTCCTCCCCTCTTGATCTGAGCAATAATTTCCTATAACTTACTGAAGAGAAAAAGTGACAGAAAAAAATGTATGTATGACTACTCTGCAATGCATAATATGCTATACATAGAATGGGGAGGGTGGGTTGCAGCTGCAAATACAGTTAGATTATATAGAAAGGATGTCTAGGTGCTATCTGAGATATCCAAGCCAAAATGTCCCCAAAAACATCTAGCACATTTAAGTTTGGAGACAATTTCAGAAACGTAGACGTCCCCGATATGGACATCCTTGGGGACGGCTACGTGGACATCCCTGCAGTGGTATTCTAGACCAAAGATGCGTCACAGCCGGCCATTCTGCGACAACCACAAAATATGTTTATCATTCTTCCATGCAACATCTTCATGATTGTGGGCACCACTGGGAATATTAGAATACCATCTTCTCTACACCCTATCAAAATCAGCACTTTTCTGATGCCTATTTGTGCCCTGGAGCAGATATAGACATTGATGGGGGCCAGAGATGTGCTGGCCATTTCTGAAATCGGGTGTTCATGCCTAAGGTCAGACGAATGTCCCAGGCATGCCCCTGCCACACCCTCTTAATCCCTCCTGTAGTGGGCTGGTCTAAATGAGCTTTTTTAAAAATCCCTAATCATGTCAGGGAGAGGCATCAATTTGGACGTGGACAATTTAGCTCTTACACATGCTTTCCCTGTATGAAAGGTAGAATACATGTATAGATTTTTGTCCCATCAAGGTCCCACCCCTGACACATCCCCAACAGGCCACTGTGTAGTTTGGACATAGTATGGACATCCACGTGTAAATCGAATTCCTTCTAAAATGGCCATTTACACACTGATGTGATTTATGCTTGTATATGCCTGATTAATCATGTGTAAATAGTGAATAGGGTTTCTAAAATAACCCCCTTAGCTTATACATAGGACCTTCGATAGTCAGTTCATCTATGCGTATTGTGATAAGGAAGCTTATCATAGCCCAGGAAGGAGCTATAGAAAAGGTGAAGTGTCTCTGAACAAGCAACCTGTCAGTTCTGGTAGAAATAAGAAAACAGAATTTTCCCATAAAAGACTACCAATCCCAGAATGCACCAGGTTTCCAACAGCCATTAGAGGAGCTGAAGTGGGGAAACGTGTGTTCAATCAGGAGGGCTATGAGGTAATCCCTAAGCACTCATCTCAAAGGGCAGGGCCTGATTCAGCACAGCTGCGCTGTGTTAGGGAGGAGCACTCATCTAAGCAGAATAAAGGTAGAGTTTATTCTACAGAGAATTATCCTGGGAATCAGCTTGAGCTTGATCATCTTCATCATCAGGAGGATCATCAGAAGCAGAAGCCAAACCGGACAGACAGAGAGGGAAAGAAACCCTTTGGAAGAAAGAGGAGAAAAGCCTTTGAGAGGTCTAGAAGAGTCCAGAGCAGTACGTATACTGGGAGGCATTCCAAGGGCCAGCATACACCATTGGACTGGGGAAAGCCAGAGGAATGGTACTGCAGAGCTAGGAATCTCCAGACAGTATCTGTGAGAGAGACGGCTGCACGTGGAAGGGACCCTAAGACCCGTGCCAGAAGGTATGTGAAGAGAGATCCAGTGTCCAGGGATCTGGATTGGAAGGCTGGACATAAGAACTGGACTACATACTGGCCAGGCTATATAGAGAGGAACTCTAACAGCAATGGAAGCTCAGGTATGAACACTGATCTATGCCCTAGCTATAACCTTGAAAGACAGCAGGGAAACAAGTATTCTCCTGAAAGTGCTCCTTTGGGAGATTCATCTGTGCCAATCCATGATATTGAACCCATGCTTGTTGAAGAAGAGGGGGTGATAGCAGATGAAGAATCTGTTTACATGGACTGCTCTCTGTCTAAACTCCTTTGGTGATTTTCTGTTATAAAATACAGCAACCATCACAAAGAAATACAAACTTGTTCTTTAATCTACTCAGAAAAGCTCCTGAGTAGGGTTTTTTTTTAGCCACGCAGTAGAAAGCACGCCAGCTAAGGGGTTCCAGCTGGATAACTGCTAGCAATTGAGCCTTACCTAATTGCTTGTGAGCTAGGAGAGAATCACTTCTGAATCTATGTGGGAAGATATAAGAAGTTAACCTGAAAAGAACAGTTTTTTTCTTTCTTTGTAGCTTTTTGGTTTGTTGTTTGATACATGCTAAGAGAATAGTAGCTAAAGCCTACAGAAAAGACCAGTTTGTTGCCAACCAGGTCTTATTTCTTTTGCTTTGATTGCCTGATAAGTTAACATGTTGTTTCCTGATTTTGTTTTTTTCCAAGTTTAACACTGAAAGCAAGTAACCTGATTTATGTGCTACCAAGCATATCTGTGTTGGGAGAAATAACCCCATAAATAAATATCTTATTGGCTTTACCCAAAAGCACAACTAATTATTGTGAGCAGCTGTGTCTGGTGTGAATGAACTGCATTGTCCACAATCCCTTGCAAATCATATAGATATATGCACTTGCCAAGACTGTGAAGATTCTCACCCAGGCAGCCGTCTGACAAATGGCATAGTTTTTCGGATTGCTTTTGCACAAAAGGGATTTACTTGCTGAGGATTACAACTAAAGTTCAAGTTTAAAGCTGGAAAAAAAGATTTTCCCTCAACTGCACTTTGGAGGAGAAGCGGATGTTCCAGGCAGCTGTCCCAGGAGGAAAAGACCCTGTGCAGAGCTGGATTCATCACTGACACAAGGTAATAAGTACCTGGGCATGTCTAGTGGTGGATGGGAGTAAGCACAGGGGTAATTGAAAAAAAAAAGTAGAAACCCCCCCCCCCCACACCTGTTTGGAAGGTGGTGCACTTTGTTTTTTTTTTCTTTGTTTCTTGCAGGGATCAAGATGGATCCGAGGGAGATGGCTAGCTGGATGGCAGCCCAGTTTAGCAGGCAACAGGAGCTATCGCAGCAGGCACAGGACACTGCTATGAAAGCCATAATGGACCAGCAGAAGCCAGTGCTTGATCTGGTGCAAGCCCTAGTTAAGCTGCAGAACCAAAGTGGAACGGATGCAAGACCAGCAGTAAATACTGGTACACCACATATGGACAGTGTGGGACTCAATCAAGGAATTGGGGCATTTAGTTTTGGGAAGCTAACTCCAGAGGATAATGTTGATGATTTTCTAGAGTCTTTTGAAAGAGTGGCACAAGCATTAGCATGGCCAGAGATCCAGTGGGCAGTAAGGCTGGCAGCCTCATTAACTGGAGAGGCGCTTGCAGCTTATAGAGCAATGCCAGCAGCCCAGGCTTTGAATTATAAGGATGTAAAGGCTGCTATTAGAGATCGCCTAGGGTTGTCTATTTCAGAGTATAGGTGAATGTTTAGAGCTACTACATTGAGACTGGGTGAAACACCCAGGGCTCTGAGTCAGAGAATTAGAGGTTTAGCTGTAAAATGGTTGGAGCCTGAGCAAAAGACGGTAGAAATGTTATTAGACATTATAATGCTTGAACAATTTATGTCTGCGGTCCCTAAAGATTTGCACACTTTCCTTATACAGCAAAATTGCCAAAATCTTGGAGAGGCAACCATGCTAGCAGAGAGATTCTTGGAAGCCACGCAGGCTTGCCATAGAATGGGTGGCCCTCTGAAGATTGGTGCTGAAGCAAGATGTGCTGTATCAGAAAAGAAAATAATTAAAAATGTTTCTGAAAATGAATGTACTGTACCAAAGCAGATGACACAGTGGAGTGAAAAGAAATGTTTCAAGTGTGGAAAATGGGGACATTTAAAAAAAGGATGTCAGACACACACTAGCTTAGTGGGTGTGGATTTAAAACAGCCCAAAGAAGGATTTCTTTTGATGGTTGATCTGCAAGGAATTACCACAAATGCTCTGTTAGACTCTGGGGCAGAACAGAGTATGATGTCAAAAAGGCTTTGGAAGAGGATAGAGGCCCAAGAAGGATTTGTGCCTAGAACCCCTGAAAGCCAAGTTCACATCAGATGCATTCATGGTGCTGCAACATCATATCCCACATATAGGCTAAAGGTTAAGTGCCTGGGGGAACAAGAGGAAGTCCTGTTAGCAGTGGTGCCTAGGCTACCCTTTGATTTGGTTCTAGGAAGGGACTGGCCAAGATTTAAGCAGGGTCTAGTGGAAGGGCTAGGAAAAAAGGAGGGAGAAGGATTAATGGTAATAGCTCCCGGGCCTTTATTTGGAAGTCCTCAGACCCCAGCTAAAAAGATGGTTAAGCGTCCAGAAGACCAAGCTACCCCAAAGCAGACATTCGTCCTAAAGTACCATAGGGTCACAGAGAAGGCCCAAGCTCCTAAGTGGGCAACCCCTCAAGCTGCTGGGTTTGACCTGTGCAGCATAGAAAATGTGACTGTACCTAGCCAAGGGAGAGCCCTGGTTGACACCGGTCTCCAAGTGGAAATACCTATTGGATGCTATGGGAGAGTAGCCCCAAGGTCCGGATTAGCCCTTAAATATTTCATCGATGTGGGTGCGGGAGTAATTGATCCCGATTACAGGGGCAATATTAAAGTTCTGTTATTTAACTTTAGACAGAATGATTATCACGTGAAGACAGGAGACAGAATTGCCCAATTGATCTGTGAGAGGCTGGGTTTTCCACCTGTGGAGGAGGTCACATCCCTGGAAAATTCTGAGCGTGGAACCAAAGGCTTTGGTTCTACTGACGTCAAAGGGGTTAAAAGCCTAGCTGCCACCTGTGCCCGAGAGAGGGAGGTGAATGAAGAGGAAGATTTGGGACCCCAGGTATCTGATTGTAAAGAAAAATCTGAGCCCCAAATAGGTGAAGACCTGACAGTGGTACAACAGGAAGAAATTAGGAAATTGCTTAAAGAATTCCCAGATGTGTTGACACCCATACCTGGGGAGACACATTTGGTTGCCCATGAAATAATAACTCCACCTGGGAAATTAGTTCGTCAAAGGCCATACCGCTTGCCTGAAGCCAAGAGACAGGAAGTAGTGGCACAAGTCCAGGAGATGTTGGACATGGGAGTAATAGAGGAGTCAAAGAGTCCCTGGAATAGCCCCATAGTCCTGGTGCCGAAGCCTGATGGATCTTTAAGATTTTGTATTGACTTCCGGCAGGTAAACGCCATATCAGTTTTTGATGCATATCCAATGCCAAGAATTGAAGAGCTGTTGGACCAGCTGGGACAGGCTCAATACTTAACCACCCTTGATATGACAAAAGGATATTGGCAAATCCCTCTCACCAGGGAGTCGAAGCCGAAGACTGCGTTCAGCACCCCGTTGGCCTTTTCCAGTTCAAGAGGATGCCTTTCGGACTGCATGGAGCAGCGGCTACCTGCCAAAGGTTAGTGGATCAGGTACTTCGACCCCACCAAACTTATGCTTTTGCATATATGGATGATGTCATAATCCATAGTAACACCTGGGCGGAGCATCTAAAGAGGATCAGGGCAGTCTTGTGCTCCATGAAGCAAGCGGGAATCACTTTAAACCCGAAGAAGTGTGCCTTTGCAAATAGGGAGGTAAAATACCTGGGCCACCTAGTGGGAAGAGGAAAAATTAAACCTCTAATGAGTAAAGTAGATAGCATCAGGAATTTTCCTCCTCCAACAACAAAGAAACAACTAAGAAGTTTCTTGGGACTAATTGGATACTACCACAGATTTATACCGCAATTTGCAGAGAAAAGTGCAATTTTCATGGATATGCTGCGGAAGAATTGTCCAAACCAGCTAAAGTGGACACCTGAAGCTGAAAAAGCTTTTTCAGTCCTAAAAGGAAAATTGTGTACAGGACCGGTACTGAAAGGGGTGGCCTTCAAGAAACCCTTTCTGGTTCAAACAGATGCATCGGATGTAGGGCTAGGAGCGGTTCTATCCCAGTGTCATGAAGGGGAAGAGCATCCTGTGATGTACCTGAGCAGGAAGTTGTCACCGGCTGAACAAAAGTATTCCACAATAGAAAAAGAATGTTTAGCTATTAAGTGGTCAGTGGAGGCGTTAAGGTTTTACCTTACAGGGAGAAAGTTCCAGTTGGTCACAGACCATGCCCCACTTAAGTGGTTGCAGCAAATGAAGAACCACAATGACAGGTTGACACGCTGGTACATGGCCTTACAGGCATTTGATTTTCAAGTTGAACATCGTGCTGGGAAGTTACACAAGAATGCAGATGCCCTTTCCCGTATTACGGACTTTAGAGAAGAAGTTTCACCAGTGACACCAGTCCATAATAACTTAAGCAGGGGGGTATGTGATAAGGAAGCTTATCATAGCTCAGGAAGGAGCTATAGAAAAGGTGAAGTGTCTCTGAACAAGCAACCTGTCAGTTCTGGTAGAAATAAGAAAACAGAATTTTCCCATAAAAGACTACCAATCCCAGAATGCACCAGGTTTCCAACAGCCATTAGAGGAGCTGAAGTGGGGAAACGTGTGTTCAATCAGGAGGGCTATGAGGTAATCCCTAAGCACTCATCTCAAAGGGCAGGGCCTGATTCAGCACAGCTGCGCTGTGTTAGGGAGGAGCACTCATCTAAGCAGAATAAAGGTAGAGTTTATTCTACAGAGAATTATCCTGAGAATCAGCTTGAGCTTGATCATCTTCATCATCAGGAGGATCATCAGAAGCAGAAGCCAAACCGGACGGACAGAGAGGGAAAGAAACCCTTTGGAAGAGAGAGGAGAAAAGCCTTTGAGAGGTCTAGAAGAGTCCAGAGCAGTACGTATACTGGGAGGCATTCGAAGGGCCAGCATACACCATTGGACTGGGGAAAGCCAGAGGAATGGTGCTGCAGAGCTAGGAATCTCCAGACAGTATCTGTGAGAGAGACGGCTGCACGTGGAAGGGACCCTAAGACCCGTGCCAGAAGGTATGTGAAGAGAGATCCAGTGTCCAGGGATCTGGATTGGAAGGCTGGACATAAGAACTGGACTACATACTGGCCAGGCTATATAGAGAGGAACTCTAACAGCAATGGAAGCTCAGGTATGAACACTGATCTATGCCCTAGCTATAACCTTGAAAGACAGCAGGGAAACAAGTATTCTCCTGAAAGTGCTCCTTTGGGAGATTCATCTGTGCCAATCCATGATATTGAACCCATGCTTGTTGAAGAAGAGGGGGTGATAGCAGATGAAGAATCTGTTTTTTTTTTTGAAAGTTTTATTTATTAACCAATAGCAAACAAAACATACAAAATAGAATGTAACAGGGAGCCACCGAGGAGTGGTGTCTTATCTCCGCCGGGGCCAAGACAATAAACAGTTTTGTCGCCATCGTAAATTCAGACAAAGAAAGATACAAGGCATATATGGTTAAACATTTTTCCCCCCTTTTTTTCCCCCCAGTATTCAGAACAACCCCCCCCTTCCCCTTCCCCCCCCACCCCCCCCTCCCCATCCTCGCACCCCGAACTCTGCAGCACCGCAGCCGCACCCCTCTCAACAAGTACCAGGTCATCTCCCCCACCCAGTTGGCCAGGCCTTAGGGTCCCACATTCACGATGTCACTCCGGCAACGAGGGCCCAGAGTCTGGATATAAGGTTCCCAGATCAGCAGAAAGGTAGACCACCGTTTCACAGAACCCCTGGCCCTCCAACGGTCTGTCAGCATCAACTGGTGGAAATTATTACGCCACTCCGCAAACGTGGGTGGGTTACAATCTCTCCAGCTGCGTAAAATCGGACCCTTCCCCACCAAACATGCTTTACGTACCAATAGGCGCTCCCACCTCCCGGTAGGTAAAGTCAGGGGTAGTTGATCTAGGATGACTAAACCTCCAGTCCAGGGAAACCGCTGTTGTAATAATCTCATAAGATAGCGGTGGATATGGGACCAATACGGGAGGATGCGCCTGCACTGCCACCACATGTGAGTTAAAGAGGCCAATGGCATATGACACCTAGGGCAAGACCCGTCCTGTGTAATATGACTCCGTAACGCTCGTCTCGGAGAGATATATACCCGAGTTAAAGCCTTATATTGGATTTCCCTCCACCGCGCTCCCACCGCCAGTTCTACTATCCGCCCCACCGCCTCGCAGATCGTGCCTGGTGGGAGTACCCGTCCCATTTCTCCCCCCCAGGCTGCCTCCGCCTTCCCATAATCCGGCACCGCCCCAAAGCAACTTAATCCGCAGCCCAGCTATCGTCAGGGGAGCATCCCTCCCCAGGTCTAGGAACTCAATAATCTGCTTTGACCGGTCTTCCCCCAGTTCTTCTCGAGGTAATGTAGCCACATAGTGAGACAGTTGAAGATACGCAAAGTAATGGGTACGGGGTAATTGATTCTCCTCACATAATTCCAGGAACGGCTTGCACTTACCCATAAGGTCTACCACATGCCCCAAGTAACGGAGACCCTGCTGATGCCAGTACTGAAACGTGCGCGTATCCGAACCAGGCTGAAACTGTACATTACCTTGTAAAGGTAACCAGCTGGAAACCTGCCAATTACGTTGCCAGAAACTGTTCAGCTGCTTCCATGTACGCCGCACCGCAGTTAGCAACGTATTCCGTGTGAGTCTCGCTGGCAGATATTTACTGTCCACATGTAATACCCCCACCAGGGAGAAGGGAGACATTAGTGCCCTCTCGAGATCTCGAGGTGTATAAACGTCAGTTCCCCCTAAGTAATCTCCCACATGTCGCATCTGGCAGGCCAAGGCATAAAGCCTTAAATCCGGGAGCCCTAGACCACCTCTACGCCACCCTCCTACCATACGAGAGATCGGGACCCGCGCTCGGGCCCCTTTCCACAGAAATCTCTGAATTTCTCTTTCCAGTTTAAGCCGATCCCTGCGAAGCAACCAGACCGGCAGAGTCTGGAGCCAATACAGTATACGCGGTAAAATCACCATTTTAACTGCAGCAATTCTCCCCAGCAGTGCCAATGGCAACGGGGTCCAAGCACGCAATTGACGCCGTATCCCAGTCAAGACCCTCTCAAAGTTTGTGCAGTATAGATCCTGTGGCCGTCTCGTTAAAATAATACCGAGATATTTAAACCCATGTTCAGCCCATTTCAAAGGAAAGGCCTCCCCCCATCCGTCTCGCAACCCCCCCAACACATCCAAAGCCTCTGATTTATCTACATTTATCCGAAGACCCGCAAAACTGCCAAACCTCCGAAATTCAGCCATCAGTCGCGGCAGCGACGCTCGCGGCTCCTGTAAATGCACAAGCAGATCATCGGCAAAGGCCGACACCTTAAATCCCTGCTTACCCACCTCAATCCCACGGATCTGCGGGTCCGATTCTATGCTGCGGATTAGAGGATCCAACGACAGAACAAACAATAAGGGGGACAGTGGGCAACCCTGCCGAGTACCTCGATGTAGAGAGAAGGGGGCTGATAGAACCCCGTTACAGAACACCCGAGCCGTCGGGGTATCATATAAACTCTTCACCATAGCACAGAATGCCTGTCCCAGACCGTACAGCGGTAGCAAATGGTCCAGGTAGGTCCAATTCACCTTATCAAACGCCTTTTCCGCGTCAAAGCTTATCAAAAGCGTCGGCAGCTGTTGGCTATGCACCCACTCCAAAGATGTCAAGATTCGGCGTATGTTACGAACGGCATACCGACCGCGCACAAAGCCCACCTGAGACTCATGCACTATATCGCCTAGTATTCCTGCTAGCCGCTCAGCCAAAATTTTCGCCAACAACTTAGCGTCAAAATTTAACAAAGAGATCGGTCTGTAGGAGGCTGCCTGTAATGGGTCTTTAGCTGGCTTGGGGATCAAAGTGATATAGGCTTGGTTATCTCCCCACCTCCTGCCCCCCCCCCCGTCTATCCGCTGCTGGTATGTCTCCACCAACAAGGGTCCCACCCCTTCGGACAGTATTTTATAAAATTCAGCCCCGTAGCCATCGGGGCCTGGGGCCTTATAACAACTGGCATGAGCGATCACGGAGTGAACCTCCTCCAAGGTAATTGGGCGTCCCAGCTGAACCCTCTGTGCCTCTGTCACCCTCGGCAGCTGCAGCCCTTGCAGGAAGGCCTCCCTAAGAGAGGGGTCGTGTTCTTCGGCCGTATAAAGTTTTTGAAAAAATTCCTTAAAGAGTGCACTAATCGCCTCTCGATTCTGATGGAGTTTCCCATGCTCATCTCGAAGAGCCGCCACCCCCTTCCCCCCTCGCGGACCTCGCAGACAACGGCCGAGGAGCTTCCCTGGTTTGTCCCCGAAACAATGTATTCGATATTTATAATATAGTAAAGATTTCTTGGCGCGCTGATGAAGTAATTCATTCAGGGCGACCTGAAGCTCCCACAGCCGTTTTCTATTCAACGCTGTAGAGGATCGACCACTGAGCGCCCGCGCATGGGAAACCTGTCGCTCCAACCTAAGAATCTGCTCCGCCAATAATCGGCGTCTCCGAGCAGCAAAGCCAATAATATCACCTCTCAATACCACCTTGGCAGTTTCCCAGACCAACTCGGGGTCCCCCCTGTGGGCCTGATGATGTAACTCAAACTCTCGCCAGCGGTGGCCCAGAAATTGCCGGAATTGATCATCTTTATATAACTCAATGGGGAATCTCCAAATTCGAGCTGTACCAGATCCTCCCCCCCATCGCAACTCTGCCCAAACCATGGCATGGTCGGATATCTCCAGAGGACCTATCTGTGTCTCCTCCACCTGTGCGAAAGCAGTTGTGGAAAGCAAAACATAATCTATTCTTGCACTAGTCCCATGTGCCCTTGAAACATGAGTGAAGTCTTTCTCAGATGGATGCAAGACTCTCCACGGGTCAATCAAACCTAAGCGCCTCCGAAATCGTTGCAACACTTGAGAGCTAAGAATTCTATCCCTCGTCCCCCTTCCGCTGGAAGTGTCCAAGCTAACGTCAAGCACCCCGTTGAGATCACCCCCCATGAGTAGGGGTACATCAGGCAACTGTTCCACCTTAGCCGCAAGACGATCATAAAATTCACGATCTACCATATTGGGACCATAGACATTTCCAAGTATTATCTCACGGTCTTCCAGTACCCCCCACAGGAGCAAATATCGGCCAGCCGGGTCAGCCACTTGTCGATTCAACGAGAAACGCACCCTCTTATGGATTAATATGACCACCCCTCCCTTCTTCCCCTGTGCAGGCGCACCCCATACTTGGCCCACCCAATCCCGGCCCAATTTAGCATGCTCTCTTCCGCTGTTTGGTGGGTTTCCTGGAGTATTGCAAGGTCACAGCGGTGTCTGGCCAGCGCCTTCAACACTTTATATCGCTTGATCGGGCTACCTAAACCACAGACATTCCAGGTTATAATTCTCAGAGGATCACCGTATGAATATGACCCAGTTGCCAGCAAAGCGTAGTGAGGGAGACCCTCCCAGCCTGGAGCCTCCCATCTTTTTGGTCATAAAAATGATTGCCCCGTCCGTGCCTAGTGTTAGGAGTGCGAGGACCCCACCCCCGCTGCCCTCCCAGCCCCCTCTCCCCTGCTTCTACCCCTCCCTCTCCCTCCCTCTCCCCCCCCTCCCCCTTGCCCCCCTTCATCTGAGTCCCCAACCCCCCTAAGTCCACTGACTTATACCACCCTCCCCTCCCCGCCTTGGGAGAGATTGCTAAGGTCACCCTGAGCTCAACCCCCTCCCCCCCCCATCCCAAGTTATTGCATCAGATTCTACCCTCTACCCCCCCTTCCACGCTATCATGCGCCCGCTACCCCCTAACTCCAGTGATATACTACCTAAACAAAGTTGACCTCCCCTATGATCCTCAGGAACAGAGGGACCTAACCATGGAAGCCCCACCTCCGGGACAGTTAGGGAGACAGATCTATTAGTGTGCCGGTGAGATCAGAGCTATCAAAGGCCCCCTGCGGAAGGCAGCAGGCCCTTGAGCCCCAAAGCTCCCAGCAGAGGTATCCCTCATTAAAACCCCTAAACTGCATATATATAAAGTACTAAACAAGTATTAGAGGGAAAAACAAAAACAGGAACGGGGGAGCCACCAAGGGGGGCCGCGGTGGCTACAGCGTTCTCTTCCGCGGCAATCCCCGCAGTTTCCATCTTGTGCACTAAGCCCTGCGGTCCACCTCGCAGATATCCGCGATGCCAGAGCATTAAAAATTTTTCGAGGGGGGCCAGCATTATCTGGTACCAATCCGTACCCTCGGTCCATCGGGTCTCCCCCCCACCCGCACCCCCCACCCTACCGCAAAAGGAGTCCAGCTGTAGGTATGTAGGCAAAAATAGACAAGGCCAAAGTCCCATGTCCATTACGGCGTCGCCGAGGTCTCTCGTGTCCGCGAGACAACTTGCTCCACGTAAGGCCCAGCTTCTGCAGCAGATTCAAACACTCGATGGGATGTGTTGTAGAAGACATGGAGATGGGCTGGGTACTGCACAGAGAAACGAATCCCCACGGCGATCAGCTTTTCACACCAGGGCGCATAGTCCCTCCGCTGCTGACTGAGGGCCACCGAGTAGTCCTGTGCGACACGGATCTTCACATTGTTATAGGTAACGTCGCCCTTCTGCCTTGCAGCCCGTAGTATCCTCTCCTTAAGCGGAAAGCGGAGAAATTTCGCTAGCACAATCCGCGGGCGGCGATCTTGGGCATGGGGCTTCCCTACTCGGTGGGCTCGCTCAATGCATATGGGCTCTGCGGCCTCAGCTGGACTCAGGAGGTCGGTAACAAAGGCTTCGAGGTAACCCCGGAGATCCTTGTCTGTCACTACCTCAGGAATACCCATGAACCGGAGGTTATTCCGGCGTGAACGATTTTCTAAATCGTCGAGTTTCGCCGCCTGATGCCCAAGTTGTGTTTTGAGGCCCTCCACCTCATGGGCTAGGGCTGTGGCACCATCTTCGGCCTGCCCTAAACGCTCCTCGACTTCCTGCAGCCGGCTGCCCAGAGAGTCCACTGATGTCTGCAGTCCTTCCATCTTTTCATGAAGTGCCGCAAACTGGGGCGCGAGAACTGCCGCCACCGCGGCCGACATTTCGTCAAGGGATGCTGCCGATTTGGGAGAAGCCGGTACCCCCGCTACATCGGCCATCTTACCGGCACCCGCCATGCGGTCTTTGTCTCTCCGGGTCACCTTGACTGCTGAGGCCATGGCTAGCTCCGTTAACTGCAGGTTTCTGCTTGCCGTCAATGGGTGTCTTCACAAGGCTCAATCTGCCCTTCGTCTCTGGGTATTAAACAGCCGATTTTTTCCCGGTTGGGCTAAGGGGGGAGCGGAGCTCGCTCAGAATGCGACCACTATGGTGCTCGCATCACGTGACCTCTGAAGAATCTGTTTACATGGACTGCTCTCTGTCTAAACTCCTTTGGTGATTTTCTGTTATAAAATACAGCAACCATCACAAAGAAATACAAACTTGTTCTTTAATCTACTCAGAAAAGCTCCTGAGTAGGGTTTTTTTTTTAGCCACGCAGTAGAAAGCAAGCCAGCTAAGGGGTTCCAGCTGGATAACTGCTAGCTATTGAGCCTTACCTAATTGCTTGTGAGCTAGGAGAGAATCACTTCTGAATCTATGTGGGAAGATATAAGAAGTTAACCTGAAAAGAACAGTTTTTTTTTTCTTTGTAGCTTTTTGGTTTGTTGTTTGATACATGCTAAGAGAATAGTAGCTAAAGCCTACAAAAAAGACCAGTTTGTTGCCAACCAGGTCTTATTTCTTTTGCTTTGATTGCCTGATAAGTTAACATGTTGTTTCCTGATTTTGTTTTTTTCCAAGTTTAACACTGAAAGCAAGTAACCTGATTTATGTGCTACCAAGCATATCTGTGTTGGGAGAAATAACCCCATAAATAAATATCTTATTGGCTTTACCCAAAAGCACAACTAATTATTGTGAGCAGCTGTGTCTGGTGTGAATGAACTGCATTGTCCACAATCCCTTGCAAATCATATAGATATATGCACTTGCCAAGACTGTGAAGATTCTCACCCAGGCAGCCGTCTGACAGTATGTACACTTCTATATGCAACTATACTATTATATTCAACGGCGTTAGATATGGGGGGTATTTTGGAAGTCCTGTTTGTGATTGGATGTCTGAAAATGGGCATTCAGACATATTCATAAATGACCTGGAAAGTGGAATAACGAGTGAGGTTATCAAATTTGCTGATGACACAAAACTATTTAAAGTTGTTAAAACCCAGGAGGATTGTGGAAAATTGCAAGAGGATCTTGATAAATTGGAAGACTGGGCATCAAAATGGCAGATGAAATTTAATGTGGACAAGTGCAAGGTTATGCACCTAGGGAAGAACAACCCAAACTATGGTTACACGATGCAAGGTTCCACATTAGGAACCACCACCCAAGAAAAAGATTTAGGCGTCCTTGTGGATACCATGTTAAAACCCTCGGCCCAGTGTGCAGCGGCGGCCAAGAGAGCAAATAGAATGCTAGGTATGATAAGGAAAGGAATGGAAAATAAAACAAAAGATATTATAATGCCTCTATATCGTTCCATGGTGAGACCGCACCTTGAATATTGTGTGCAATTCTGGTCGCCATATCTTAAAAAGGATATAGCAATTTTAGAAAAGGTTCAGAGAAGAGCCACCAAAATGGTAAAGGGGATGGAAGGCTACTCCTATGAAGAAAGGCTAAAAAGGTTGGGGCTCTTTAACCTGGAAAAGAGACGGCTGAGGGGAGATATGATAGAAGTCTATAAATTAATGAACGGAGTGGAACGGGTAAACGTAGATCGATTGTTTACCTTATCAGAATATAGAAAGACTAGGGGACATGCAATGAAGCTACAGGGTAAACTATTTAAGACTAATAAAAGAAAATATTTTTTCACTCAACGTGTAATCAAACTCTGGAATTTGTTACCGGAGGATGTAGTAAAGGCTGTTAGTGTAGCTGGGTTTAAAAAAGGTTTGGACAAGTTCCTGGAGGAAAGGTCCATAAACCATTATTAAGAAGGGACCCAGGATATCAATGCTTGAACCAATACAAGCATTGTGGAACCTGTGTCCCTTGGGGAAACTGCTAGGTACGTATGACCTAGATTGGCCACTGTTGGAAACAGAATACTGGGCTTGATGGACCTTGGTCTGACCCAGTATGGCATATCTTATGTTCTTCTGTTCAAATCACAGAGATGTCCCCAGACTCATTTTAGAAACTGGCTATGTAGACGTCCTTGATGCGAGCGCATCCACGTAGCGCAGGAGCAGGGCGGGGGCGTGGTCTAAGTTGAGCAATGGAGATGCATGTCGTGGTGCTATTTCAGAAAGGCACACGCACGTCTAGCCTTGGTTTTTGAGGCTTCCATGCTTATACCTACTCCTGACCATGAAAAAGATGCAAAAAAGTGCTTTATTCATGGCTGCAATGCTTCCAGAGAGAAGAGCATAACATGCTTTCATCACCACAGTTAATATTTTCTTGCCTAAGAAACCTTCATGCATATACCAGTCTGAGTATCTGAAATGGCCTTCTGGAACGTGCAAGTTTCGTAACATAATTGCTCCCCTTCTGAAATAATCTTGCTGGTAAGTCTAAGTAGCCAGTTTTGAGGCCATGACATCTACATTTGTGAAATGGCCTATACTTGTGCATGTGCCCAGCCTTGAAATCTGCGTGGGCTCTCTCTCCATTACCAGTTACTGGGATGTTCATTTTTCGGGGTGGAGATGGAGCAAGTTCAGAAAGCGCATAGATGTGCCTCCCTCCTCTGTGCCTCTTCCCCGGATTTTTGGGCATTCTGTTCTGGACATCCCAGATTCTTCCTGGACGCTCCTCCTAAAAAAATACCAGTTCAAATGTATAGCACCACTGAAGATAGGACTAATTTGAAATGTCTAAATTAGACATCTCAAATTTTTTCACGGGTGTTTTCTTGAAATTTGACCTACTTGGTGGCTATGTGTCTTGGTGGCTATCTACCTCAAAATAGGTACCTACTTGCTTTCCCAACCTAAATGACCCGTTAGAAGAGTGCCCCTCCCCCCCCCCCCCCCAAGTATCTGCAGACTATGTCGCGGTGTGGGCAGTCTGCAAAACAGCCCTTGGGAGGGCAGTTTTCAACAAACATTTATGCGAGTGAATGGGCAAATATCTGTGTAAAACTCTTGTCTGTTCACAGTGCAGGTATCAAATACTCTCTTCCGCTTTCATTCCTGTTGTAAAATTTCTCTCTAAGGGGGTCATTTACTAAAGATTAGCATGTGCTAAACAGCATTATTGTACATTATCTATCCCTTTGCATATAATGGGTCCTGTGACAGATAATAAAGCACTAGTGCACAATGGGGCATGTTTACTGAGGCTTGCGCTAATCATGTGTTTGTGGGTGGGGGAGGGGTGCCTGTGCTAACTTCAGGTGGCATGTGTATCCCTCCCCTTGCAGTTAGCGCAGGCCTGAGATACCATGCCATGCCGTGCTAGCTGGCACACAGACACACTAACATCACCCACCGAGGTGGTGTTATGAGTACCCGCGCTAATGATGGCAAGCGCAGTCAACGTGGCCTCCAGCCGTCTGTGGTAGCTGTGATGTACCAACAATGCTTTAGTTCCATCCCTGTCCTGCCCAGTCCCCACCCCATCATGTACCACCCTGGAAGCATGGGGTTGGCATTATGGCCCTGCTACGTTTTAGCACTGTGCCCAAACTGCGAGCTAAACCCCCATTCTGCCGAGTAGTGCACTTTAGTAAATATAACCCAATAGCCATTAGTAAATGACTCCCCCCCCCTTGAAATGTAGTAACTTAAAAAACCATTTGCTTTTGAAAATATTCACTATTATAACAGGCGGGTTTGATGAGGAACCTGATTGTGAATATTCCCATGGCTTGATTTGATTTCCAAAACAATTAAATTAAACTGCAGAGCAAATTTCATTACATTTTGGATAGAGCAACTGTAATTATAAAGATGTTTGAACATCAAGGTAAATCAATATACAGCAGCTTTATTACAGTTCTGCTTCTTGTAAGATCTCATATTTTGTTACAAATACAATTATTTTGAAATAGATTTATTGCATCAATCAATTGGGTATTCCCTTAAAAAGGATTCCAAGCACAGCCTAAGGGTTACATCATTAATCTCTATCACCTAGAACATGAGAATGTTTTAAAAGATCTTTGTAACCTTAAAGGTTAAAAATACTGTTTTCTGATATTCTGGTATCAGCAAAGAAATTGAAAAGCATTATGTTTTTTAGAAGATTAGCAAGCTAATTGCTGAAGTTTAGTTTTTGAGGCAAGAATGAAACTATCTATGGGCCTAGGATACCAAGTACTGTTGGGATGGCTTGGGTTTTCTTTGTCTCGCTCCAGCTTCAGCTGTTGGTTCCAGCTCAGCTTCTCCAAATCCCTGCCTTGTTCCAGTCTGCCAAACTCTAAGCTCCTGCTGCAGCTTTCAAGCTCTGATTCTCTAAGCTCCAGTTTCAGCTCCTGTGCCAGCATTTTGCTCAAACATAAGAACATAAGATATGCCATACTGGGTCAGCCAAGGTCTATCAAGCCCAGTATCCTGTTTCCAACAGTGGCCAATCTAGGTCACAAGTACCTGGCAGTTTCCCCAAAAGACACAGGTTCCACAGTGCTTGTATTGGGGCAAATAGTGGATTTTCCAGATCCACTTTAATAATGGTTTATGCATCTTTCCTCCAGGAATTTGTCCAACCTTTTTTAAACCCAGCTATACTAAGAACCTTTACTACACTACATCCAGTTTGATTACGTGTTGAGTGAAAAAATGTTCTCTCTTATCAGTCTTATATGGGTTACCCTTTAGCTTCAATGCATGTCCCATAGTCTCTCTACATTTTGATGGTGTAAACAGTCGATTAACATTTATCTGTTCCACTCCATTCATTAATTTATAGATCTTTATTATATCTCCCCTCAGCCGTCTCTTTTTCAGGTTGAAAATCCCTAATCTTTTTAGCCTCTTCTCATAGGGGTTTCCTTCCATCCCCTTTACCATTTTGGTGGCTCTTCTCTGTACCTTTTCTAATTCTGCTATATCTTTTTTAAGATACGGTGACCAGAACTGCACACAATATTCGAGGTGCAGTCGCATCATGGAACGATACAGAGGCATTATAATATCCTTTGTTTTATTCTCCATTCCTTTCCTTATGATTCCTAGCATTCTATTTGCCTTTTTGGCAGCCGCTGCACACCGGGCAGGGAGTTTCAACATTAAGAAATGCCATACTGGGTTAGTCCATGGTCCATCAAGCCCAGTATCCTGTTCCAACAGTGGCCAATCCAGGTCACAAGTACCTGGCAGGTTCGCAAAGGTACACAGGTTCCACAATGCTTATCCTGGGGCAAGCAGTGGATTACCCAGGTCCTCTTTAATAATGGTTTATGGACCTTTCCTTCGGGAACTTGTCCAAACCTTTTTTAAACCCAGCTACACTAACAGCTCTTTCTACATCCTCCGGTAACAAATTCCAGAGTTTGATTACACATTGAGTGAAAAAATATTTTCTCTTATTACTTTTAAATGGGTTACATTGTAGCTTCATTGCATGTCCCCTAGTCTTTACTTTTTAATGACATCAACAACCAATGTACTTTTACCTGTTCCACTCCATTCATTAATTTATAGACCTCTATCATATCTCCCCTCAGCCATCTCTTTTCCAAGTTGAAGAGCCCTAACCATTTAAGCCTCTCTTTATAAGATCACATAAAGCAGACCGTTAAATCCATTTACTACAAATTAAGAACGCTGAAACCCTTAAGACCACTACTCGCCTCCAATGACTTCCGAACAGTCTTCCAAGCCCTTATAACACCTCATTTTGACTATGCTAATATCATCCTGCATGGTCTACCCAAGAGCACCCTCAACCCACTCCAATTGGCGATGAACTCAGCAGCCCGCATCCTCTGCGGCACTTCCAGTAGAGACCACATCACCCCCATACTAACAGAGCTTCACTGGTTACCCCTGCAAGCCAGGATAACTTACAAAGCACTCCTGATATCCTTTAAAGCAATTAATCAAATAGCCCCACCCTCCCTCTCATCACTTATTATCAACACCCCCACGAACAGACTGAGAAGATCCGCAGCCGCCAATACTCTTGTCGTACCAAAGGAGTACACTAAATGTAACCAAACAGCCAGAGACAGGGCTTTCACCTTATTCGCTCCAACTTGCTGGAATAATCTCCCTCCTCATATCCGATCAATAAAGGACCTCTCTCAATTCAGAAAGGCCCTCAAACACTACCTATTCTGTCATCATCTTTTAGGCCCTAACCCTACACCTCCTCCCCCCATCTCACAAATCACTCACACAGCCTCTGACATTCCAACAACATAGTCATAACAGAACACGACCTAGACGCTCTGCACACCCAAAGTTACGACCCACTTTAACTGTAAATTTCCAGAGGTAATATATCTTTCTGTATATAGCTTGTATATAGTTTACCATGTTGTCTCCAAGTTACTGACCCTGTTATAATGTAAGCAAAAGACCCTGTTATAATGTAAGCAAAGGACTGTTCTAATGCGAAATTTGTTATCTGTAAACCCCGCTGATACCAAAGAGCGCGGTATATAAAAACTGTAAAATAAATAAAATAAATAAATAAAATAAGGGTATCCTTCCATCCACTTTACCATTTTGGTGGCTCTTCTCTGTACCTTTTCTAATTCTGCTATATTCTTTTTAAAATACGGCAGCCAGAATTGCACACAATACTCAAGGTGTGGTCGCACCATGGAACGATACAGAGGCATTATAATATCCTTTGTTTTATTCTCCATTCCTTTCCTTATGATTCCTAGCATTCTATTTGCTTTCTTGGCTGCCGCTGCACACTGAGTGCAGGGTTTCAATGTGTTATCCACGATGACATCTAAATCTTTTTCCTGGGTTGTGGTTCCTAATATGGAACCTTCATTGTGTAACCATAGTTTGGGTTGTTCTTTGCTAGGTGTATAACTTTGCACTTGTCCACATTAAATTTCATCTGCCATTTGTACGTCCAGTCTTTCAGTTTATCAAGGTCCTTTTGCAATTTTTCACAAAGACCCGTACAAAGTTCCAGCTCAGATTCTTCTACCGATTTCTAGATCCAGTTCCTCTAACTGCAGCTCTTGTTTTTGTGCTGAATTCAGCTCCAGTTACTCCTCTGAGTTCCAGACTCATTTCCAAGTTTCTGTATGAATTCCACATTCCAGCTCAAAGTCCAGTATCTGTTTTGAGATTTATTTCCGAGTCCAAACTTCTTGTCCTGTTTCATCTTCTGCATGTGGGACTCTAATCACTTTCTCAACCACAAGACTGTTCCTGTGACTGTTGATATGGCTTGAGAACAACCAAATTTAGCTGTTCTGTTTGGCTTGATTTACAAACGGGCTAGTCTTGCCACCTAAGTCCATAGTTAGATAGGTAGATTGTTTCGTAAATAGCCAACAGTGAGTCATGGGTTTATAGGGAACATGATTTCACAAGGTCAATCAATCAATGTGTGCCTTCGAGTCAGTCCTGACTCCTGGCGACCCAGAAGCTCCTGGGTTTTCTTGGCAGTGTCACCGGAACTAGATTGCCAGGCCTTTCTTCCAAGGCAATGGAGGGTTAAGTGACTTGCCCAAGGCCACAAGGAGCTAGTGGGAATTGAACCCTGGTTGCTTGGTTACCAAGCCAGTGTTCTAACCACTAGGTAAAAATCTTATAAAAATCTTTATTAACTTCCCTGATGAAGAAACTTATTTGCAGATTGATGGGTTGGGGGACACAATAGATGTAGCCTATCTGAGTCACTATATCAAGTGTATAAATACACCATAAGCTCTAAATGAAGATATGGGGTAGGTAACTTACTCAGAAAATCAATAATGATATAATCGTAGTCACCTTACTTGGCAAACTGGATGAGCCATTTTGGCTTTTATCGCTGTCATTTACTATGTTGCTATGGATGAGAATCTGGATTCAGCAAAAAGACTCAGTGTGATAGTCAATAATGTCCAATCTGTGAAGTGACTAGTCCACAAAAATCAGTTTTAGGTCCACTGCTCTTCAACATCTATAAATGCCACTGGGAGTGGGTTAGAAGGAAAATAGCCCTGTTTGTAGATGATGTGAAAATTTGCAGTGGAGGGGACTAAATAAGTTGAAATAATTAAAAAACTTGGAAGTTGATATTCTGTGGATCTTCAGGAATTACCTAGACCAAACTTTGCTTTCAAATATTTTTCCCCATTGATTGGATAAATTTTGTTTGCTCAACTCTCCTATATTTCTGAGTAACATCAGATTACGGTAAAATTCAGGAGGGTAGATCTGATTATCTCATTGAACTCTTTAAGAAACTCTGTTTTATTAGCATGCACGTTCATTGGAAAGGGACATCAGAATATTATGATCGCACACCACAAAGAATTGTGAGTCTAACTGTGAGTTGGCCTGTTTAATACATAGAGTTAACGCCTAAATAATCCAATATCTGGAGTTGAAAATAATATCAATCCAAACCAATCAAGTCCAAATCACTAGTTCTATATATAGGACAAATCTGTATAAATAAGATATAAAATCTCTATTCAATATATGGTTCATTTTAATGAATTTTAACTTACCTCCTCTCTAAAAAATTCTTCAGCATTGAAATCAATCCATAACACATATGAGCAATGAAAAATATACTCTATTTCCCAATGATAAATACACAATTCATCTGTATAAATAATGCCCATTGTAATGGAATGATTCAGACAAGTGATTTAATATCATGTTGTTGCCTTGTTCTCACCCGTGCTTCCTTTTTTTAGATGCTAAATCCTTTGAAAATTCAGCTCTAAAGCCTTAAGTACAGTATATGAAAATTTAGAGATGCTGAAAAATACAGGAATAAATCTCCACAGGGTGTAACCTAAGTGCCCCCAAATTGACCTGCACAGATTTTCTGCAACATGAGAAAAAATGCAGACATTCTATGTTTTATACAGCCTATATGATTACCGCTCCAATGATGTAGATCAGAATAAATCTTAGACATAACCAATTAGCGGTAGATTGTATTGCAGTCTTCTTTCTGTGGTAATTATAATAATTGCCACTGATTTCCTAGCATTTCTCAAGTTCTACTAGAGTTCTCTAATGCATTTAAACATGAACCTGTGCAGGCTATTTTATGGAGTGAACTGGTCTGGTGATGTGTTGGAAATCTAAGCCAATCTAATTTTCTAACTAATGGAAAAATGGGTTTTGGTACCTGAAAGGTTCTTTGTAATTATTGTGTGTGTTGGTGTACATTTCTTTTATCAGAGTATCTCATTTGAATATGATTATAATTTTGTCCTAAAACTGCCCAATCAAGATTTTCTTCCATAATTAGTGAGACATTGTCACAGTCTGACCTGCCTGACTTACGAGATCATGAAGCTACATCATTATCCTGCTTGAAATTGAAGATCTGTAATAAGGTCAAGCAGGAATTTAGTTAGTTTTCATTTTGGAGTATTTTGCTCCCAATAGGATGTAAAAATGACTACCTCTTTAAAATATGTGCAGGGTTTTTTTTGCACACCACCTATAGATAGTTCACAGGTTGGTGCTCAGTGTTAGGCTTGAAGGCACTGGGAAAGTGAAACTGAGTGTTTCAGTGCCGGATGTACTGCTCGAATCTATGCTGGTCGAGGTCACCAATTCCGCTTCTGCCTTGGACCATGACAGCAGACTTCCACCACCCACCCTTAGGCTGCCTGGTGGCCATCTGCTAACCCAATTATGCCAGAAATCTCAGGAACAGATGAAATTGGTTGACTGCTTTCACTCATGACATTTGCAGCCTCTATCCTTTTGCCAGAGGTAACAAGTATGTGTGTCTGTGTACACGTGTGGCTATGGGGATGTCATGCAGATGTGTGGACTTTGTGGGAGATGTTGGGCAGAGTCTGATGGTGACTGGAGTACAGATGTGGGATGGGGGAGTATGTGTGAAAGTGAGCATGAGAGGGTGTTTTATGGGGATACAGAGTGTGAAGGGTGTCTCTTGTCTGGGAGATGGAGCTACAGAGATGTAAGGGGAAAGGTATTTTACAGTGTTCTCACTCTTCCCCCTTCCCATGTTTTTGCCTCTCTTCCCTCCCTCTTACACTCTCCTTCCACTTCCTTCTCGTCTAGCTTTCACTCCCTCCCCGTTGCGTTCACTTCCACTTCCCTTTCCCCTTCCCCATTGTATTTACTCTCCCCTCATTCCTTGCACTCATTTCACCTCCTTCCTCTTCCTTCAAGCTTGTCTTTACTTTTCTCTGCCATCCCACTGAGCTTTACTTCTCTTCTCTACTGCCCTCGTTTTTCCCTTTTCAAGTCCATGTTAAAGGCTCACCTCTTTGAAGCTGCTTTTGGATCCTGACCCCCTTTTTCCTTGTGTCTCCTTACCCTCCTTTTCCCCTTTTTCTTATCCTTTGTCTTGTCTGCCTTAATTAGATTGTAAGCTCTCACGAGCAGGGACCGTCTCCAACTATGTTTGTACAACGCTGTGTATGCCTTGTAGTGCTTTATAAATAATTAGTAATATTGGTAGTAGTAGTTTTCTGGTGCCACAGCTGCAGCTACAACCTCCCTTCTCTTCCAGTTTGGGATCCCCGTGGCACAGTAAGTTCATCTTCACCACTGACATAGCCTGTCCTCTGCGTCCGCTGCTGTACCCTAGTCTTCATTATGCATAAGTTTGTTTGCTCATGCATAAATAAACCTATGAGTATGGACAAATAGATGGACCAACAGACAAAATGCACCTAAAATAGGGCATGGGTGCAGCCTGTCCAGGGTGGGATTTTAGAATGTAGCTGCTTAGTATGATATTAAGCTCTAACCAGCTAAGTTTAAGTGTAGCTGCACATATCCATACTAAAAATCTAATTGCACAAGTTTTTTGCAGTTAGAATTAATCAGATATTAAATTGCAACTGAATATCTACACAAAACTAGCCATTTCAAAGTAACCAGTTAACTTTCCCACTCTGCATCTCTTTGTAAATTCCAATTTCTCCATACCAGATTCAAAGTAGCCTCCCTTCGATTGCTCACTTCATCTACTTTCCTGACAATATCCCATGTGCAACAGGGCATCCAGGACTAATGTCATTCCAGCAGCAGCAGATGGGCTCCAGTCCTTCCTGCTGTTGCTATATTTGTTCAGTAGTGTCACCCATTTGCCGTATTTATCAATGCTTAGTCAGATAAGGATGCTGTGCGCTGTTGGAAAAAACTACATCAGCAGTACTATTAATGAATGAATAAATCAAATGTAATTTTTAGATTGTCTCACTTTTATTTTACTCCAGAAGAGACATGAAAATTTGAGGGTGTATTCAATGCAATAGCTGCAGTGCTTTCATTCTAAGAAGAATCATTTAGAGCCTAAAAGCTTGCCCTATAAGTCTCAAGCTATCTGCTATGAATAAAGAATTGACTCTAAGAGAAGTGAAACACACCTCCCATAGGGTACAAATTGAAAACAATTCACTACCACTCCCACAAAGAATCAAATATCCCAGGAGCAAATGGATCATAGTGGACTGTGATAGGTTATGACCTGTAACACGGAGACACCCTCTCCATCAATAGATATCCTTGCATAATGCTTTCTCTGCCTTGGAAAATGAGAGTGCCCAATTAGTGGAAACTAAAGTGACCTTAAATGAGAAAGTTAACACCCAATCTACTGGTAATGCCCCAAATATGAACAAAAGGTCACAAAACAGGAAACTGTTATTACTTGGAGACTCCATCATCAGAGGGGACACAGTCCAAGGGACAGAAGATTTATTTATTTAACAATTTTTCTATACCGCCTTTTCATTTAATCAAGGTGGTTTACATTAACTTCAACTTTTACAAAGAACTTGCATATGTAAACAGTAACATCAAAACTTCAAAAACTTAAAGTCTCTTGTAACATCATATTTCAAGATTAAATAATCTCATAAGAGTATTTGATGTAACCGAAGGGGAGGGTTAGATGGGAGTTCTGAAACTAAACTTATATACATCGTAACAAGAGTAATGGGAGGGTGAATGGTGCAGATAGTTTAACTTGTGTAAATCGGCTTGTGGAGTGGAGTGGGCATGGTATTATTTTTAACATATAGTGGCAGTCCTCCTCCCCTTTTTCCTCCCCTGTCCTTCCTGAATAAAGTATAGCCCAGTGTAATTCCTGGTTGTCAGTGAACCATGTCTCCGTAACCACCATTAAATCCAAGTCAACCTTTCCATTAAAGCCTCAACATCTGGGATCTTATTTCTCATACTATGGGCATTTTTGTACACTACTTTTCAGATGTTGCCCCTTTTACCTATTTCTACTGAGGTATTTAATGTTTTACTTACCTGTGGGCTTTTACTTACTTTGAGGCTTTCTTTACCCATCCCCAATGAATCTAGTTTAAAACTGTCTTCAGTAGGTAAGCCAATCTGCTACAGAAGACACTTTTACCTTTCTTATCAGGTGGATGCCATCTCTGCTCCGCAGCCTTTGGAAAATCATCCCTTTGTCCAGGAAACCAAAATGTTCTTGATGATGCCATCCATGCAGCCATGTATTCATCTCCAAGATGTAAGCTTCTCTGCCTCGGCTTTTACCCTCAACAGGGAGGACTGAAGAGAACACCACCTGCACACCTATCTGCTTCACTCTCTGTCCAAGAGCCACAAAGTCACTCTTGATATGCTTCGAGGGATACATAGTAGTATCATTTGTGCCAACATGGATTAGCAACATTGGATAATAATCAGTAGACTTGATGAATCTCGACAAGCTCTCCAAAACATCTGAGATTTTGGCACCTGCCAGAGATCACACCTCCCTGGACATCATTTGGTTGGCAGATGGACACCTCAGTACCCCTCAGAAGACAGCCATCAACCACTTCTACGTTTTGCTTCCTTGCGGTCACTGATTCTGCAACTTTGAGGTGCTTCAGCTCTGGTTCTTTCCTTTCCTGGGATGCTTTGAGGTCCTCCATTCCAGGGTTGCACACTGGTTCTTCAGTTTGAGGGCTGGAGAAGTTGGATTGTCGATTTTGCAGGCTCTGGTGACTCATTTTCAACTACATTTATTCAATCCAATCTTCACCTCTTTTGGAGAGCTTGAATGCTTCAAGAAGCATCTCATAAATGTACTTCTCGCTGTCTTGAATGCCTCTCAACCTCTGAGCTCTCCACTTGTTTCATGAGGGCTTCAGCTTGCAGGCATCTTGCATCAGGAAATACTTTTCCACTGAAAGGGCGGTGGATGCTTGGATTGCCCTCCTGATGTAGGTGGTAGGGACAAATAAAGTGGAAGAATTCAAAATGGTGTGGGAGAGACAGAGTGGATGCCTTTATAGCAAGAGGATGAAATCAAAGCAAACTTAAATATCTTTTGTACTTCAATAAATAGAGGGGGATAACCTGCATGGAGTGGCAGGTTCAATACTAAACACGGGCATAGAGGGGGGTAACCGAAAAGGAATGGCATTTGCAGCCACCCTAGGCACCTTATTGGGCAGACTAGATGGGGCATACTGGTCTTTATCTGCCATCATATACTATGTTACTATGTGAAAGTACTTTTTGCTTCTATTTTTAGAGCCTTCTCACCACTAAGGCTTGCATGCCTGTTAAAAGTTGGTTTATGGTCTGGTCCAGTGGCTTGGAGGTAGGGCTAAACATGGCCATTTAGAGGAACCAGGTATGATTTCTTGGTTAGATTATTCTCCATGTTGGCTTGGGCCAGAATGCTGTCAAGACAGCGAGTATAGTCCTAGTGAGGAAGAAGTCTTAGTCATCTTAAAATTGGTGCCCCTCTTGACAAGATTTGTGGCCTGATTCCTAGTTAGTACATGAATTAGCTAGTCCTATTAGTGCATGAATATGCTAACTTACCACATATGAAAATTAGCATGCGCTAATTCACGTGCTATGGGGCAGGAAATGGGCATTTTATAGCAATTAGCACATGGTACTTTATCAACTGCTAACTTTTGCTTATGGATTCAGTGATGATGCCAGAGGTATAAGCTCTAATGAGGGGCCCCCAAACAAAGTTTTGCTGAGGTCTTCCCATTGTCAGAGCAACGGCAGCCATGGCCGTCCACAGTCCTCCCTCCCCCCTCCATGGCATACTTACTTTTAAATCTTTGCTGTACTGCATCCTGTTTTTTCTCTTTTCTTCAGATCTAGCACGCTTCACCTTCTGTTGACAGGCTGAAGTCTCATGAACTGCAGCTGTGATCGCAAGACTTTGGCCTGGTCGTGGGGTCATTTTAAAAGCCCTAGTCATGGTTTTCATTGTGAAAATGCTCATTCACATGGGCAAAGCATTGCGAACAGCCATTTTAGAAATCTTCACTGTGCACGTCGCTGACCCTATCATGTAGATGTCATTCGCAGGCTGGGTGGAGGCATGGTGAAGGTGTGTTTGGAGTGGCCCACTGTGTATCCTCAATCTCACAACAGCACAGCACAACATGGTGGGTTAGAACCACCAGCAGCCACATCCATATTTAGACCTGCTCTTCCACACAAATGCTCATTTCAGTCAAAAAACAACACTATCGATGAAAGAGAGTCCCTCCTTCACACCGTCAATCTTCTTCTTGCACACAAATATGGATATCAGATAAATAATGAGGCCTTGGTGTTAGCTGCTGCATATTACCACTTCTAAAATCGCTGGTCGATAGATGGATGTGGCACTCCTTCACATGCAGGTTCTGAGATACAGACACAGCCGTATCTGTATTACAGGGTCTAGACACGTGGACATTTTGCACGTCTGTATTTCTGCAATTGCCCATCTCCCTGCATGTCTCCGGGTCTTCATTTTGTGCAGTCTTGTTCTACCAATGATTTTGCCAGAGATGTTTATTCTGTGGGGCAGGGTCAGACTGATTTTGCAATGCATGTACACGTGCTCAACTTCACTGTTGCCCATCCTCCTTAAATCAGTTCGTTTTGCTTTGTACATCCCATGATGTTCCTACACGGCCTATCTAAAATGCTGCTTCACCTTTATAACCTGTGAAGCCACAGTCATTTCATCGACTTACAAACCGTGTATCATATTAAAAAAAGAAATTAAATGCAATTTCATATGTATTTTTCTCTAGTGTGTGGTGTATCTGGTATTCTTTTCTGTTACTTAATATCACTCCTGTTAATTTTAGCATGCTTGGATGATAATTTTAAAAGGCATTTCCATGGGTAAAACAATTTTTTAAGTGCCAACATGTTTTTTTCACTCGGATGGCCCAGCATATATGTATTTTAAATTATTTGTATACATTGACTACACATACCTTTATCCAGCATGGACGGAGGCGTTCTTGGGGGTGAGGTGGGAATAGGAATGTGGACTTGGGGGGGTCATTTTAAAATTCTTACCCATGATTTAGATGTCCAAAGACATGCATGTGGATGTCTTGAAAGTTATTCCACAAATGACATTTACAGATGTCTCCAGTAAAGGGATATCCATGCAGGCGAGGTGGTGTGGTGGAGGCATGTCTGGGAGGTGCAATGGACTTACACATCCCCATTCAATTTCAGGAATATTGGGGATGTCTGCGGGCATGTCCACATTTAGACCTGCTGCAGGCACAAATAGGCATCAGGAAAGTGATTGATTTGGTCTTAAAACATCCAGAAAGTGTGGAGAAGATGGAAAGTTAAGTGACTAGTGTAAGATCACAAAGACCCACAATGGGATTTGAACGCTGGCCACCCTACTCCCTACTATAACCATTATGCTTTTAGATATCCATCTTCTGAAATGCTATTCTAGGGAAATCTATCTGGATGTCTCTATAGACGTCCATATTGGGCACGTCCATGTCTCTGAAATTGTGTCTGAACTTGCACGTGCCTGCTTTTTTTTTTCAGACATTCTGGCTTTGATGTCCCAGATTGCAATTGGACGTCCCATTGTAAAATGTGCCTTATAGGGTACCAATATTCAAATGATTTATGCTCCTAACTTTGAGAGTTATGCTCCTAAATTGCCCTCTTTGAAAATTTACTAAGGCTGAGAGCCTAAATATATTCTTAAAATTTCCCTAAACTCCTAAATTTAGGA
This sequence comes from Ichthyophis bannanicus, assembly GCA_033557465.1. Lineage (NCBI taxonomy): Eukaryota > Metazoa > Chordata > Amphibia > Gymnophiona > Ichthyophiidae > Ichthyophis > Ichthyophis bannanicus. The sequence continues at coordinate 120,169,872 of CM066050.1, read as the reverse complement.
GCATAAAATGTAGTTGGCAACAGCGACGGATTTAGGGCAGGGGAAAAAGTTAGGAGCCCAGCACCAATTTTCAGCACTAGGCACTTAAATTAGGCTCTTAAATCTAGGAAAATGCATGATAGGCCTATATATAGAAGCAAACATTTTAAGCTCCTAAATTATGGTGAATTTTTAGCTGAAAACTAAGGCCATTAAGTGTGGCTAACAAATAGGGCACACATTTATGTGCTTAGCTTTTTTGAATATCAGTCTCGTACTTTATAAAATACATATGTATACATACAAAATGAATTTGTGCATGCCAATGAACAGGTGTAAATGTGTGCACACACTTCCCATGCAGTAGTTTTCAGAGCGAAAGACCTCAAATGATTTTCAGAAGACTATTCCTGAGGAACTAGCTAAACGAACTAGTTAAAGCAATGGAACAAATGGGATATACCTTTTCAATGATGTTTTTAGTTAGGCGTGGTCTTGGCAGACTGGAGATAGACAGTGGTAGTTTGACCTTGGTAGTGAGTTAGTTAATAGAAACTTTGCTAAAGCAGATGATACTGCAGTTCCTTGAATGCAATAGATTACAGGATCCATGGCAGTATAGTTTTACTTGGGGCAGATCTTGTCAAATGAATTTGATCAATTTCATTGAGTGGATGACAAGAGAGTAAGAGTGGGGAAGAATGCTAGATGTGATGTACTTAGATTTCAGCAAGATCATTGAGATGCTTCCACGGTGACTCATAAACAAGCTGTATACTGTTGATATGAGCCCTAAAGTGGTTGAGTAGGAGGTGACCAAGGATAGTGGTAAATGGAGTTCATGTTCTGCCTGAAATCAGGTACCAGTGTAATACAACCATACCACACTCTCATTCACATGATGATTATAGATTTAAACTAACAATGTATATATCTTCTAATATGTTATATCTGTAATGTTACAACATTCCTTGTAAATTATAATTATCTGTTCTATGTAAACTGACTTGGTATATTACATACCAATTAACATACTGTTCCATGTAAACCGCACTTGATACTAGGGAAAGAGCGGTATATAAATAACTGTTAAATAAATAAATAAATAAATATACATAGTTTCCCCCCAGTTATTTCCAAGTTGATCTCCCTGTTTATTGTAAATACAACTCAAAGTTCCTTGTGTTGTATAGTTGATGTTAAATGTAAACCGCTCTGATCTAAAATAGAGCGGTATAGAAGAACTGTTAAATAAACACAAAGGATAGGAATGTTACCAGGTGTGTGCTGCAGGGATAGTTCTGTGATCCTGTTCTTTTCAACATTTTTGTAAGCGATACTGCAGAAGGACTGTTGGGAAAGGATTACCTCTTTGCAGATGATAAATTTTGCAACAGGGTAGACAATCTGCAAGGTGGAGGAAGGATCTGACAAAGCTTGAAGAATGGTCTAGAATTTAGCAGCTAAGATTTAATGCTAAAAAAATGCTTAGTTATGCATTTAAGCTGCAAAAACTCACAGGAGCAGAACAGTATAGGGGGTGAAGTACATCTGTGTTCAGAAGAAGATTGGGACCTAAGGGTGATCATATCTGCTTTACTGTTTCATTACTACACCCTAACAGAATGCATTACTGTGGTCAGAATTAACGTGTTTAGTCATTTCAAAATTTCTCTGCCTAACTTAATACTATTGCCAGTGACCACCTCACACTTTACTCTGCTCATTTTCCACACACCTGCCAATAGCCCTGATTCACAACACCCAGCCAGATTCTGTTACTGTTCAGTAACACATCTGATTACTGTTATCAGTAGATTTCCACTACATTAACACTTACTTTGTTACCACTGACAGTAGCTTATAAACAGAGTTACTTACCTGTAACGGAGTTCTCCGTGGACAGCAGGATAGGTCAGCCACACCTTGTGACGTCATCCGACGGCGCCGAGACGGAGTGCTCTCTAGCTCAGAAGCTTCTGAGCATGTGTGAGGTGGTCCCACCTCCCCGGTCCGCCTCTAGCCCCACCAGTTGGTAATTAGCTGCGCCCCGAGGCTAGGGCGCGGACCGTGCAGGCCACCCTCAGAGGGGAGGTGGGTGGGATTGTGTGGCTGACCTATCCTGCTGTCCACGGAGAACTCCGTTACAGATAAGTAACTCTGTTTTCTCCTAGGACAAGCAGGATGTGTCAGCCATACCTGGTGTCTCCCAAGCTGTTAATCTGCGCAGTGGCTGAGGGGGGCCTGAGGCCGGACGCCGGGCAAAGGAGGCACAGTAGAAGGCGTCGGTGAGGAACAACATTTGTTTATTGTGCAATAACTTGTGCAATAACACTTCTTGTGTACTTGTGCAAAAACAACAGTGTAACAGTGAGGAGGACACAGAGCTGTGCCACCTGCCTAGAGGTAGAACGACAAGTGCAAAAACAAACAATCGTGCAAATGAACATCAACTGTGTAAGTGCAACAACAATCGTGCAATAAGACATCAACTGTGCAATTAGCATAGTGCAATAACAATCCTCAGGATGTGAGTCAACAGAGCAATGTAAACATCAATTGAGCAATAAGCCTTGTCAGGTGGGATCTACGGTAGTGGACCTTGCTACCGCAGATAGGACTGCTCGGCCAAAGGAGCTGTCGACTTCTGCCTGCAGGTCAAGGCAGTAGTGCTTCTGGAAGGTGAGATGCGAGGACCAAGTTGCGGCTTTGCAGATCTCGCTTACTGGGATGTCCTGTGTGTTGGCGAGGGAAGTGGCTAGCGCGCGGAGTTGGTGGGCGCTAGCCTTGTTCGCTGGATGCGCGCCGGCCTTTTGTAGGCAGTAGGCGACACAGTCAGAAATCCAGTGTGAGAGTGTGCGCTTGGTGACAGGCCGCCCCGGTTTGTTGGGGTCAAAGGACACAAAGAGTTGGGTCCCTTGACGGATGGAGGCCGTCCTGTCGATGTAGATACGCAGGGCTCGGACGCAGTCCAGTGAATGGAGGCGTTGCTCTTCTGGGGACCTGTGGGGGGCCGGGAAGAAGGAGGGCAGCTCCACAGATTGGTTGACGTGAAAAGCAGAGGCGATCTTGGGAACAAACTTAGGGTGTGTCCGGAGGGATGCCCTGTTGTGGAAGATCTTGGTGTACGGGGGGTGCGCTACTAGGGCCTGTAGCTCACTAACCCTCCTCGCAGATGTCATGGCGATGAGGAAGAGTGTCTTCCAGGATAGAAATTTTTCCGCTGCGGAGGGCAGGGGCTCGAACGGCTCTTGAGTCAGCTGCTGGAGGACAATGTTGAGGTCCCAAGATGGAACCGGTTTCTGAACCGGGGGTTGTAGGTTCCTGAGGCCTCTCATGAAGCGGGTCACGATGGGAAGGGCGGCCATGGAGCCCTTGTGAGAGTCGCTGCGCAGCTGATGCAAGGACGCGATGGCTGCGAGGTGTATCTTGATAGACTGGGGCTTCAAACCCAGGCTGAAGAGGGTGGAGAGGTAGTGTAGCACCAAAGGGACGGGACAGGAGGCGGGTGGAATGCCTTGTCCTGCACACCAGATACTGAAACGTTTCCACTTGAGGCTGTAAGACTTTCTAGTGGACGGTCTCCTGGATGCTAGCACTATTCGCTGTACCTCAGCGGGCAAGTGTAGGTCGAGGAGGCCTACCCTCTCAGCCTCCAGGCTGTCAACGCAAGAGTCTGGAGATTGGGGTGCAGGGTCTTGCCGTCGTTCTGGGTGAGCAGATCCGGTCGCAGCGGTAATCAGATGGGAGGCTTCTGTGAGAGCTGTAGTAACAGGGAGAACCACATCTGCCGTGGCCAGTGGGGCGCAATCAGGATAATGTGTGCCTTGTCTTTGATGATGCGCTGGATGGTGGCTGTCAGGAGGGGGGTCGGGGGGAAGGCGTAGGCCAGTTCCCACTCCCCCCACGGCACTGCAAATGCATCGGAGGCCACTCTCCTGGGTGAGGGGCGTTTCGAGCAGAAGAGGGGGCACCTGGAATTGACTTCGGTGGCAAAGAGGTCGATCCGTGGATTCCCCCAACGTAGGAAGATGGACTCCGCCACGTCCTCGTGGAGCGTCCACTCGTGTGGTTGGAGCTGTCTGCTCAGCTTGTCCGCTAGTGTGTTCTGCTCTCCGGGAAGATAAGTTGCTTGCAGCAGGCAGTTGTGGGCCAGGGCCAAAGACCATATCTCGAGAGCCTCCCTGCAGAGGGGACGAGAGCCCGTACCCCCTTGCTTGTTGAGGTAGAACATTGCCACCTGATTGTCGGTCTGGATCAAGACCGTTTTCCCCTGCCAGGTGGGGCATGAAGGTCTGGATCGCATACTTGACCGCCCGGAGCTCGAGAACATTGATGTGGAAGGATTGTTCTCTTCTGGTCCAGGCTCCTTGTGTGCTGAGTTGTAACAGGTGGGCTCCCCAACCCGTGGCAGAGGCGTCCGTGGTCAGGATGAGCTGATAGTCGCATGGCTGTAGGCTCTTGCCCACGGCAAGGTTGGCTGGAGTCGTCCACCAGCGTAGGCTCTGGCTCACCCTCGCTTTGAAGGGGATGAGGGTGGTGAGTGGTTGGGAGAGCTGCTTCCAGTGTGAGCGCAGGTGCCACTGGAGTGTGCGCATGTGCAATCTGGCGAAGGGCAGGACTGACGTAGTTGCTGCCATGTGGCCCAGAAGGCGTAGGATGTCGTGGGCCTTGGTATGTTTTGCGGTTGCCATCTTTCTGGCCATGTGGATGATGGTTTTCCGCCGACTCTCGGGAAGGAAGGCCCTGGAGGAGGTGGTGTCGATTATTGCCCCGATGAACTCCGTGCGCTGTGTGGGTTCTAACCGCGATTTGTCCTTGTTGAGTAAGAATCCCAGCTTGGTCAGCAAGGCCGTCGTCTTTTGAACTGCCGTTATGAGGCCTGGGGCAGAGGGTGCGGATATCAGCCAGTCGTCCAGGTAGGGAAAGATGGCGAGCCCTTGTTTGCGGAGGTGAAGACTCTGGGTGCTGGGGAGAGTCCGAAGGGAAGCACACGATATTGGTAGTGGCAACCCATTGCTATGAATCTCAAGAATTTCCTGTGTGCGGAGTGGATAGGTATGTGAGAGTACGCGTCCTGCAGGTCCAAGGTAGCCATCCAGTCCCCCGCTCTGATGAGGGAAAGGATGGTGTTCAGGGAGTACATACGAAACCTCTCCTTCACGAGGAAGTTGTTGAGCTTGCGGAGGTCCAGAATCGGGCGAAGGCCCCCGAACTTCTTGGGAATAAGGAAGTACCGGGAGTAAAAGCCAGTGTTTATTTCGTTGGGGGGAACCCGCTCGATCATCCGTGCCCTGGTGAGTTGCTGCAGGAGTTCCGAGAGCGCAGCTTCCAGATGTGGTGGAGGTTTGCTGGTGGGTTGCGTGCGCTGCCACGGCGGGGAGGAGAACCGCAAGTGGTAGCCTGCTTGGATAATCTGGAGGACCCACTGTTCCGTGGTGATTTCCTGCCAGGCAGACAGGAAGCTGGACAAGCGGCCTCCCACCGGCGGGGCCGAGGGGACACTCGTGGGCAGTTGGGGCGGATAGTCAGAAGGATGATGAGTTCTTACCAGACTGCTGCGAGTTCGCTTGCTTCTGCTTGCGTTCTCTTTGTGGTTGTCTTTGAAAGGACGATTTGCTGTAGTTCTGCTTGAATTTTGGGGCCTGCCACTGTCTGCTGGTCCCGTAGTATCTTTTTGACGAGGAGAAAGGCTTGCGGAAATAATTCCCTCTCTGTGACCAGGAGGGGCGTTCGAGTCCGTCCGCCGCTAACGTTTTCAGAGTGGTGCAGTCCTCCTTAAGGCCGTTCACCGTGTCCGCGACCTTGTCCCCGAAAAGGGAGTCTCCCAGGCAGGGTGCATCCGCGATCCTGTCGTGAGTGTTGTCTGATAGTCCGGAAGCATGTAGCCAGGCCCAGCGGTGAGCCGCAATGGCCGTGCCCGCTGTCCGGATGGCCGTGTCAAAGGCATCGAAGGCTGTGCTCATAAGGTGCTTGGAGCATTCGGCCAATTCCTGGAGCGTGGCTGAGGTTGTGCGCTGGGATTGCTTAGGAAGAGTGAGCAGTTGGCTTTTAAGTTCTGCTAGCAGGGCGTCTTGGAACAACAGGTGTTGGAATTAGTGCGCTGATATCTTGGCACTCAGCATAGCTCCCTGGAATACTTTCCGCCCTAGGTCATCGAGGAGCTTAGGATCCCGACCAGGAGGATGGGTAGCCTTCGTGCGTGAAGACTTAGATCTCTTGAGCGCTGACGCTACCACAATGGATTGGTGAGACAGCTGAGGCTTATCAAAGCCAGGCGAAATCAGCAGGAGGTATTTGCTGTCCAGGCGTCTGGCGCAGGCCTGGGCAGAGGCCGGTGACTGCCACAAGGTGGACTGCTTGTCCTTGAGTTTCTGGTGGAGGGGAAGAGCCAGAGCCAGCTTGGGGCCGTTGAGGTACTTCATGACCTCCGGATCCTTCTCGTCTGAGGCCTCTTCCTTGGTAAGGCCCAGCTTGGCGATGACTTTCTTCAAGAATTTTGGATAAGTCAGGTCCTCCGGCATCTGTGGCTGCGTCTCCTCTTGCTCGTTTGTATTAGATTTAGAGGAAGGGGATTCTGGTTGCTCTTCCTCCTCAGCACTAACTCCGGAGTCTGGTCCCAGCACAGGGGATGGACTCCACTCCCTTGAAGGGGATCGCAGAGGCGAGGCCGGAGTAGGGGATCTGTTCCCATGTTCAGCGGCAGGTTGTACATCCATGGGGGCAGCAGAGTTCTCCTGACCTGGAGGGGCAGTTTGCTGCACCAGGCGTGTCAGCAGCTGTAAAATAGCATCCGACGTGGTGGACCTTGAAGAGTTGCTGCTCATGTGCCCTCTGCTGCAATGTGATCTGGATCGCCTGTTTTCCCTGTGGCCGCGGGATGATCTGCTGTCAGCACTCCTGCTGCTGGATCGTGAACGGCAGTCCCTCCTGTGCCTATTGCTCCTGTGGGCACTTGCGTGTCTCTTGCCGCTGTTTCCGCGCCGATGTGGGGACTCCCGGCTGTCGGCGCGGCGTTTATGCTGCCTGTTGTGTCCCTTGTTGAGGCAGCTGCAAGTGTCGTCGGCGCGATGAATCATCTCTGAGGCAGTCCCTTGATCGCCGGCTGGAGGAGAAGGAGAACGGCGCTGTGGAAGCCGGATGACATCATCGCTGACGCGGGATCCGTCCGGCCAATCCGGTTGGAGGGGGAATCCCTGTGGGCGGAGACTGGCGAGGCCACGTGGGCGGCGCCATCTTGCCCACGGCTGCCTGAGCTGCATGGCGGAGGGGGGTGTCCCGCTGAGCCGCATGGCCGGGAAGAGAGTCCGGAGGTGGAAGGCAGGCTTTCCTCGGGCAGATCAGCGACCGGAACACTGGAGCAGCGAGGAGTCATATCGGAGGGGCCGCTAGTGGTGGGGGGGCTTGCCCGATGCACCGCAGGGGCCGCGGAGGAGGCAGACTTTCCCGAGGAGGGAGGCACAGCAGAGCCCTTGGCTGCCCGGTGTGAGGCTTTGGCGGGGGCTTTTCCCTTGGAGGACTTACTGCGTTCAGGAGCGTCGGTGTGGGGTGCTTGCTCCGGAGCAGTCAAGAAATCCTTAAGAGTGTAGTCCCTGAGTTTTCGGGCTCGGGGGGACATCCGGGCACAGCAGGAGCAGTCTTCCACGTTGTGGGATGCCCCGAGGCAGCGGAGGCAATTCTGGTGAGTGTCCGTTATATTCATTTTCCTCTTGCATTGCGGGCATAGTTTAAATCCAGGTTTAGACATATTGAGGGTGAGAGAGAGTAGAATCCGTCTTGAGGCAAAGGCGGAAGAATTGAAACTGGTGGGGCTAGGGGCGACCGGGGAGGTGGGACCACCTCACACATGCTCAGAAGCTTCTGAGCTAGAGAGCACTCCGTCTCGGCGCCGTCGGATGACGTCACCAGGTGTGGCTGACACATCCTGCTTGTCCTAGGAGAACCTACATTAACCCAACCAAAATGTCATTACTTAACTCCTCCAAATCTAGTATACCATTAATCTACCTCACCATCTCTATCCTAACTATTCTTGCCCACAGCCTAAATAACAATAACTTTAAAAACATCCCGATCATACACAGCCCAACAAGAAACAATCTCTCAGAATGGTAACCCTACATAGAACACTATCCCAAAGTAAACCACCATAGATTAATTCATATAAACTACACTTCATCCCAGCAGTCTAAAAACCTTAATCCATGTAAAAGCCCAGATACCTTATCAATAATGCTAATTAATGCCAGATCAATGAAAAATAAGTTGCCTATATTCACAGATATACTAGACAACCAAACACCAGACATATTATGTGTAACAGAGACATGGTTAACAGACTCAGATAACGTATTCTTCAACTAAGCAATAATGATTATGACACCTTCTACACACATAGAACTCACAAAAAAGGTGGCGGAGTACTAATAATGTTAAAAAATAGAACTAAAAGCAAAAAAACTACAATCACACTTACCCACGAACATTGACACAATCATTATGAAAATTGGCAACATAAAAATCTGTCTAATTTATAGACCACCAGCCCAACAATCAGAAAACCTGGACCCCTTAATTGAATTTCTAAGCTCCTCCACTGACCAAAATCCAATACTAATGCTTGGTGACTTCAACCTCCCCTCCTTACCAGCGTCATATGCATCCCTCTTTTTAGAATCCACCATAGATATGGATTTTCACCAAATAGTAAACGCCAGCACACACAGTAAAGGTAATATACTTGACATGGTTCTACTGCCAGAAGTACTTTACAGATCTTATAACCCCAACTCCCTCAAATGTACATCAACCCCTTGGTCAGACCATCATCTCATAAACTTCAAAATTGCAATCAATAACACAACAGTTAAACAAATCCCAACCAATGTTCCACCATACAGATTTTAAAAAGATAACGAAGAGGAGTTCCTAGACATGATAATTCCCAAATTATCTAATTCACCACAAAATCTTGATGTAGCAGTAACTAACTGGCACAAAATCATTAACAACGCAGCTGCTAATAAACAAGCCACTAAGAAAAACACTCATTCTAAAAGTGATAAAGCCCCCTGGTACAACAACACATTAAACCTAATGAAAAGAAATCTAAGGAAAGCTGAATCCAAATGGAGAAAAAATAAAAACCCCATTAATAAAGATTCATATATTACTCTCCTTAACTCATACAAAGATGCACTTAACAATGCCAAGAAAAACTACCATGCCTCAATACTAAACAATGCAATAAATAGACCTAGAGAACTATTCTCAATAGCCCAAAAGCTAACGAACAACACCCACAACTCCAGCAATGAAATTACAGAAATCTCACCACAGGACTTGGCAAACTACTACGTGAACAAAATCATGTCCCACCCCCACTTACCAAAATCTAAACATCTATCTCAAACCAATTATGCAGATGAATGGACTGAATTCCAACCACTATCTAACGTTGCACTCAAGAACATAATAACAAACATTAATACAACAACCTCACTCCTTGACCCTTGTCCAGTAACTTGGATAAAGAACTCTCTACCCATCCTCTCACAATTCATCCTCCCCATAATAAATCTTTCGCTAAAAAATGGGCACCTACCCCCTTCACTAAAACATGCTCAGATTCGCCCAATCTTAAAAACCCCCACCCTTGACAAATCATCACCTAAATCCTACAGACCCATATCAAGCATCCCGTTTATGGCTAAACTAATCGAAAAAGCAGTACAAATTCAGACTCAAGAATACACTGATAGTTCAGCCCCCCTTGATGATCAACAGTATGGGTTTCGCCCTCATCACGGGGTGGAGTCACTACTAACAGTTCTAACTGACACCCTTGTAAGAGGTATCGATAATTCAAAACAGGCATTCCTACTCATATTCATTGACATCTCTGCAGCCTTTGACAGTGTTCACCACTCAACAATGATTAGTAAACTAAGACAAATAGGAATAAAATCCACGGTTCTTAACTGGTTTTCCTCTTACCTAAGTGATCGAACTCAAACAGTAAGAATTGGTAACCTCACTTCAAAAACCTACAATCAGGAAATAGGCCTCCCCCAGGGCTCTGCACTGTCAGCGCTACTATTTAATATTTACCTAAAACACATCTGTCAAATATTTAAAAAATTCAATGTTCTCTATCACCTCTATGCAGACGACATAATGATGTATGTCCCATTCACAATACCTAATATTCCTATACTACTTATTAATACCTGCCTCAATGAAAGAAACAATTGGCTAAATGAAAACAACTTATTCATTAATCACGCTAAAACAGAAGCCCTAATAGTAACTAAAAACACAACTTTCATTCCCCCTTCACACATTACATTGCAAAATAATGATATCAAAATAAAAACCGAAATACGTTACCTAGAAGTAATACTAGACAAACACCTCAGTATGGACACACATATATGAAATATAACAAAAGAAATTTATTTTAAACTTAAAGTATTAAAACAACTCTGCCCCCTAATGCACCTACAGGATTTTCAACGTATAATACAAGCTATAATAACTCCCCATTTCGACTTTGCGAACTTAACCCTACTAGGCGTAACAAAGCATAATTTTAAAAAACTTCAACTAGCACAAAATGCAGCAGCCAGGACTATAATGAATGCCCCACCATTCCACCATATAACACCTATTTTAGAATATTTACACTGGCTCCCGATTCAATGCCGGATTCAGTATAAAACTCTCTTAACTACTTACAAAGTCTTAAATAACACAGCACCTCTTACTTTAAATAACCTTATCAATAAAGAACCCAATCATAATCATCAAAGACGAGACCAACTAAATAAACTAATAACACCAAAGGAATTTATAAAGGCTAAAAAATCAACAAACAAGAAAGCATTCTCTCATGCTGCCCCTATAACTTGGAACAACATTCCTTTGGAATTAAGATCCTTACCTCAAATCATGGAGTTCAGGAAAAAACTTAAAACACATTTATTCGCAACATACTACGGATCCTTGTCGAACTCACCTTTTCAACTGATCAATGGAAGGTGCGGTATATAAAAACTTGCTAATTAAATTAAATTAAATTAAATATCTGATGATCTTAAGATGGCCATAGAAGCAGAAGAGGCAACAGCAAAAGCCAGAAGGATGCTTGGAAGCACAGTGGGAGGAATGGCCAGAAGGAAATAAAGATGATATATGTCTCTAGTGAGACCTTACTTAGAGTATTGTGTACAGTTCTGGAGACTGCACCTTCAAAAGGACAGAGTTAGTCCAGATGGCAACTATGAAAATGGTCAGTGGCTTTCATCATAAAACACAGAGACAGACTTACATATTTGTATATGTACACTTTGGAAGAAAGGCAAGAGGGGGTGAACTGAGAGAGAGACATTTAGATACCTCCATGGTATAAATGCTCAAGTGAAAAGAAGCTCTGGAATGAGAGTCCATAGGATGAAGGTAAAAGGGGGTAGATCCAGGAGTAATCTGATGGAATATTTCTTTATGGAACAGATGATGGATGCGTGGGACAGCATCTCAACAGAGGTGGCGGAGACAGGGAACTTTATTGGACAAACACAGAGGATCTCAGAGCGAAAGGAAAGGATTATAGAGCCTAGTAGCTGGTAAGGATGTGCAGACTAGGCAGGTTGTGTGATCTTTATCTGCTGTCATTTTCTTGGTTTCTATGCACATACCTCTCCCTTTGAAAATTTTTGTTACTTTTGCACATACCTCAAGTACAGATTAGGTAGCCTGCTATATAATTTTTTTTCAGTGCCATCAAGTCAACGCTGACGCAGCAACCCCTGGGTTTTCTTGCCAAGCCTTTTCTTCTGAGGCAGAGGAGGATAAAGTGACTTGCCCAAGGTCACAAGGAGTGCCAGTGGGAATCGAACCCTTCTGGGTACTAGGCAGTCAGGACCATACCGAGCCCTGTGCGAGCGGTGCGGCCGCACAGGGCGCAAAGACTTAAAGGTCGCATTTCGGCTCTCTGCCATTGCCTGCCACCGCCACTTTAGCGGCGGCAGGCAGCGGCAGAGAGCCGAAATGCGCCCCTTAAGTCTTCTCGCCGGCACACTAAGCAGGTCTGGTCTCTCTGGGAGGGACCAGACCTGCTTAGTGTGCCAGCAACTTGCACATTGGGTGCGCGCCTCTTCTCTCCCGCCCCCATAAAGTGGCTACATGGAGGTGTGGGGGGGGGGGGAGGGTTGTGCCCGATGTGCAACTCGCACAGGGCGCATTTCACCATCGGTACGGCCCTGTAGGCAGTTGCTCTAATCACTAGGCTACTCCTCCACTCCTTATGTAAAGCCATCTTTTCTAATTTTTGAAAAGGTTGCTGTGATTTCAGTCTCCCGGTAATTCTAGACTTATTTTTAAGTAGCCTCTATTTATTACTAGCCTTGGAGAGCCGTCTTTAGCATTCAGCACAGGGAAGGAAGCACAAGCAAAGACCTGATACCAGCATCTACATCACTTATCTATTCTGTTCACATCAGGCTCCTTTTTAAGTTTCCTGCAGTGTCAGTGTCTTTTCTGAGTATTGAAGTTTCCTGGCTAGCCCTTGAGATCTCTCCCTCTCCGTTTCTTTTTTTCTCCTTCGGCTTTACCATTTTGTTTTGTTTTTTTTCTTTCACAGTATCTGTCAACTCTGAGGAGCTCCCTTTTTGCTAGTGCCTAGTGAATTTCAGATTTTGAAACCCTGACCTTCATCTCGTTCTGCAGCTGCAGTCTTTGTTTTGCAGCGATAAAGGTTGCATTTATGAGTTGTAATATTTTTAACCTATAAAAATATTCATCTTAGTCATGTTCAGTGCTGGCAATAATCATGTTTATGTAAGAAAGTAAAATGTAGCATCCAGGATGTCTAATTCTTTCTCTGCCCCTTCTGTAATATTCATGGACCTGAACGTAAGTCGTTTTGAACTGTTGAGAAAAGCGTGGGCTAAATCCAATTCCCTTTCCCCTTCCCTATTTCTAGTGCATAGGGAGGACAATTTTTAGCAGCCTGCTGTCCTCTCTTTGTTTTAGGGGGCTCAGTGCTGTCCTGGTTCTCTTCTTATCTCTCCCTTTGCTCTTTCAGTGTTTGTTCTGGTGGATCGTCTTCTACTGCCATCCCTCTCTTGTTAGGTGTACCCCAAGGGTCTGTTCTGGGCCCTTTCCTTTTCTCTCTCTTTACCCAGTCCCTTGGTGCCCTCATCTCTTACATGGCTTTCAGTATCATTTTTGTGCTGATGACTCTCAAATCTATCTATCTACACCTGACATTTCTCTTACACTCCGAGGCCGTATCTCTGCCAACGCATCTGACATTGTTGCCTGGATGTCTCACTGCCATCTAAAATTGAACATGGCTAAGACTGAGCTTCTTATTTTCCCCCCTAAACCCTCCTCCCCCTTCCTCCTTTTTCTATCTCTGTTGATAAAGCTCTTCTACTTCCTGTTTTCTTGGCCTGCAACCTTGGGGTCTTCTTTGACTCCTCCCTCTTCTTTTCCACACGTATCCAATAGATAGCTAAAACCTGTAATTTCTTTCTCTATAACATTAACAAATTTCACCCCTCCCTCTCTGAACACACTACTAAAACTCTTATCCATTATTTGGTCACCTCCCTTCTCAACTATTGCAACCTCCTCCTTGCTGGTCTCCCTCAAAGTCATCTTTCTCCTCTTCAATCTGTTCAGAACTCTACTGTGTGGCTAATCTTCCAGAAGCCCCGATACACTCATATAACCAGTAGTGGGATTCGGCCGGTTCAGCCCAGTTCACGCAAACTGGTTCCTGCCACAGGCCGCGTTCGCCAGACAGGGTCGAAAACAGTGAGTTGATGCCAACGCTGCACTGGTGGGAATCCCCCCACCCACCAGTGGTTTGATAGCAGCAGGGGACCGCGGCATTGGGGGAAGCCTCCGATGCCATGAAACCATAGGGGATGGGGGATTGGGCCGCTTGCCCACCAGGGATTTGCTGCCCTGCAGTGGCCCCCAATGGCCCAAGCGTGCGGTGCCAGCAATGCAAACAGGTGCCATGCTGCCACCTGCTTGGTTCTGTCAGTGGCGAGATCGATCTGAACCATTTCCTGTTCTAATCTAATCTTGCTACTGCAAATAACCCCTCTTCTCAAATCACTTCATTGGCTCCCCTTTCATTTCCATATCCAATTCAAACTTCTCCTTCTGAACTATAAATGCATTCAGTCTACTGCCCCTCACTACCTTTCCTCTCTCCTCCCTCTCTCTCTCTACACCCCTCCTCGTGAACTCCGTCCTTCCTCTGGCTTTCTTCCCTCTGTGCCCTTTTCTTCCACTACCAACTCCAGACTTTGATCTTTTCACTTTGCTGCTCCTTATGTCTGTAACAAACATCCTGAATCTGTACGTCAGATCTCATCTCTTCCCTTTTTCAAATCCATGCTAAAAGCTCACCTCTTTGATGCTGATTTTGGATCTTAATCCCTTGTTCTCCTTGTGTCTCCTTTTCCTTTTAAAACCCCTTGTTTCTCTTGTATTGTACAGTCTGTCCTGATTAGATTGTAAGCTATAACAAGCAGGGACTGTCTTCTATATGAACTTGTACAGTGCTGCATATGCCTTGTAGCGCTATATACATGATTCATAGTAGTAGTAGTACCCAGAAAATAACCCAATCCAACCAGGTAAAATGTCTTTTTAAAAATTTTCCATTCTAAAAGTTCCTTAAAATACTTGGTTTGTTCCACAGTGGGATTAATTTTGTAAGCAAAATGAGCAAATCGTGCTATATCTTCGACTTTTAAAGAAACAGTGCTATATCCCTCAACAGATCACCAGAAATAATAACATTTGTCTTTTTAAAAAAGGTTTGCCAGACTCTTTTGCTGCACATAGGGGTATGTCTACTAAAGGGTGCTAGCGGTTAACACGACAATAATGTGGGAAACTGTGTGTCGCAGTAACAGCTGATGTGGGCCAAATGCAGATAGTGTGGAAAAGTCCCTGCACTATTTACATACAGTGCATTAGTTGCATCCGTAATGCTGCCATGCTGCAATTTCTGCTATTTCACTGCATTATCTGCTAGGAAAGTACTGTGCGCATCCCCAACAGATAACGCGTGATATTTGCAGCTAACGTGGTGCTATTTGCCTTTAGTAGACATACCACATACATGCTTCTTGTATATGCCTTGTAGTGCCTGCCTAAGAAACACAAGTACAGTGCCTAGCCATCACCACTGAAGAGTTAACCCAGATAGTCAATGCTGGGACCATATCCGAGTTTGCCACGGAAGCTGGAAGCTAACTGGGCAGCAGAGCTATTGGGCAGCTGCCCGGTTAGCTTCTGTGGCAAAAGTTAGGACAGCTATAGCTGCGCCTAACTTTCACCACTGAGGGATAACTGGGCAGCTGCTCAATATCACCGCTGACTGGTTATCCCTGGGTACCACCCCCAGAGCGCCCCAATGCTAACCATATAGCATGGCATTTATGGTGTTCCTTGGAGATGGTTCAGATCTTTCCTCACTGCTTGCTCATTTTCCGTCATCCTGCTGTCTTCCCCTCTCTTTGTCCTGTGGTGTTCCTCAGCCTTAGTAAATGATATCATCCTTCTCCACCACACCTCCTCTTCAGTTTTTGACATTGCTCCCCTCAATTCGTGTCTGGACCACATTCACACCTCAATGTCTTCGAACTATCTTCAGTTAAATCCTTCTAAATCCTCTGCCACCTGGATCACTTTCCCCACTCTTTGACCCCCAACCCTCTCCTCCACTCCTATACCCTTGGTTTCTTCTTTCGGGTATCTTGGGGTGATCATTGATTCTTCTCTTTTCTTCTCGGAACATCTCATCCATCTCTCATCGGTCCTTCTACCATCTCCATCAGATTTATGCAGTGCGTCCCTTCCTCTCCCCTGCTGCCCTGACTACACTTCTCTCCCTTGTCATCACAAGAATTGACTATGATAACATTACCTTAGCAGGTCTTCTACAGTACCATCTCCATAGGCTGCAATTACTCCAATGTACAGTTGCTCGCATCTTAACCTTCTCCTCATGCTTTGACCATGTTTCTCCACTCCTTCTCCATCGGCTTCTGGTCTGCTTGTTAGTGCCGCTGAATATCCCGCTTAGAGGCAGTTACCTAGTTTACAGGCCTGCCTTTGAATCTATAAAAATACTAAGGGGCTTGTTTACTAAAGAGCATGCCAATAGAACACATTTGGATTGTGAATCTTATATTTATGTATGTATACTTGAAGTAGAGAAGTAGCCTAGTGATTAGAGCATTGGCGTGGTATCCCAGAGACCAGCGTTCAATTCCCTCAAGCACTCCTTGTGGCCTTGGGCAAGTCACTTAACCCTTTGTTACCTTGGAAGAGAGGCCTGGCAATCTACTTCAATCACACTGCCAAGAAAACCCAGGAACTGTTGGATCTCCAGGAGTCAGCACTGACTCAAAGGCACTTATTGTTATGTTTATTTAGCTCACATCTTTCCAGTAGCAGATCAGGCAAGTTACATTCAAGTACAGAACACATTTCCCTGTCCCCAGAAGGTTTATAGTCTAAGTTTGTACCTGAGGCAGTGGAGGGTTAAGTAACTTGCCCAAGGTCACAAGGAGGCCCACACCAACTTCAGGATATGTGTGTGTGTCCGTTCCTCTGTGATTATCACATTGAAAATGCATGGCACCATGCTAACTGGCTTACTTAACACCACCCACTGAGGTGGCATGGTAACATTCATGGTTGGTGCATGCCCAAGTTCCTGTGCTAACTGTGATGCACTGTTATTGTCGATGTTCTGCCTCTAACCCAACCAGTCCCCATCCAGTTAGCACAGGATTTTTATCAGAGGGACCCACAATAACCTTTAGTGTGTGCTCCTTCCACAAGCTAAACCCTGTGCTAACAATAAGCATAGTTTAGTATACATGCCCCTTAATGCATGACTGGAAAAAATTACATGGGAAAAAAGACCTAGAAAATAAAGGGGACTTAAGTATACATGGGATCTAATTTCTAGGGATGTGCATGGTCCAAAACGTTTGGCTCATTTTTTGATTTTTCTGAATGTTTTATGATTTTTGTTTTCTTTTTTTTTCCAGTTTGTTTCATGCTTTCATTCTACTATCTTTCTGGTTATGTGCATTAGAAATGTTTAATATATGCCAAACAATTGTGTACACAATAATTTTAGTTTGCGAGCACTAACATTTTTAAAATTCCTATATGAATCAAAAAGGAGCTACAAAATGCACATCCTTACTAATTTTCAAGTATTATTTGTGGATTTTGAATGAAGTATCCTAACTAATTGAAAGCACAAGCAAGCCAGTTCATGGTCATGTTAGCTTTCACTGAGTCCCCAAATGGTATAGATGTCGATATTCAAAAAAAAGGGACACGTTAGGTTCCTAAATTTATCCCCTATTTTTAGCTAAACCAAGGATCCTAATTTTTCTGTAGAAAAGTCACCTAAATTTAGGCTCCTGGATTTAGGCCTCCCACTCGTTTTCCTAGATTTATAAGCCTAATTTATGTGACTAGTGCTAAAAATCTGCACTTCATCCTTAATTTTTTTCCCCGTCCTAAATCCACCCCTGTTGACATCTAGTTTGAGGATCCTGAAGGTATGAGTTTGGTGAAATCTTGAACATTTAATTAGAAACTCATAGAACATGTATAAAAAGGCTAATTTAGGACCTACCTCTCAAAGATAGGAGTATAAACCCTTTGAATAATGGCCTCATGCTATTTTCTTATTTTACTTTTACTAATTTAAATTTATTCTTCCCCTGATTTAACACACAATAACCATCAACATGCACAGTCTGCATCTGTACTGAGTGAAGGCAAGGCGGTTAATAGCCCATTTAGCTTTCTTGACATGTTTGTACTGAGAGCTTGACTCAAAATGAACAAGAGCAGAATGTTTATTTTTCTTCCAGCTTTTCGCTGCCTTCTATTAATGCTACTTCAAAACCGGAAGCCATTGCTGAAATGTCTATTTTCATGAGGAAATATGAGAATTTGAATTTCTTAAATAGGCAAAGGAATGGAGAAAGATGGAAAAGAAGAAGCATTTCAAAAATATTGGGATCCTTTTGCTAAAGTACATGGCGCGGTTAACCCTTTCAAGACCTACTTTAAATTTTTAATCCACATTCTGCAGCCTGGATAATTTTTACATATTTCAGGAAAATTGTAACCCATCTTATTCAATATGTTCTAATAGTGATTTTCCTTCTGCTATGGTCATGTATTATATACCATTTGATAGGAATATTTAGTCAGAATTTTGGATCCCAAGAGTTTTGGGCTCGGCCTGGAAAGGGTTAAAGTGCGTATTAACACATGTTAACCGTTAGTGCTGGTTCATGATAAACGTTATTGCACTGGCATGACAGTTACCACATGAATTGAGTGGAGGAGTGGCCTAGTGGTTGGGGCAAGGTACTTCAGGCCGGAAGGTCGGGAGTTCAAATCCCACTAGAGGACAGCAACCTTGGGCCGGAAGGAATGGGGTTTCTAGTCCCACAGGTGCTCCTTGTGGTCTTGGGCAAGCCACTTAACCCTCCATAGCCCATATTCCCTGTAAAATAGTTATCTCCAAGTTATAATGCCCTGTTCAATGTAATTTCAGTTTGTTCAATGTAAACCGCACTGATGCAGAATAGCGCGGTATATAAGAGAATGTAAAAATAAAATTAAAAAAAAAATGCTAACAGTAACTACACTGCGCAATAGAGGAAGTTTGTGTTAATCCTCGTAAGCTATGTTATTCATGGAAAGATGTTACCTTTGAGGTAACATTATTTTTCCTCCTCAGGAGCATTGGGTCTTTAAACCTAGCTTGATGTTCCCAGGGAACCTCTTAAAAGTTCTGGGTCTTTACAAAAGTACCTTCTACTACTTAAATAACTCCTCTTTCTTAAACAACCCCTATGCTTGATATCTACTTCATAATACACTCGTGTCCAACATCCTTTCTTCAAAACACTCCCTAGCCCCCTATCCACCTTCTCCAAAATACTTCCATGGAACCCACCAGGGGTCTCAACAGAGGTGATTCCTGGTTGCTTCTGCACTGGCAGTGCCTGTGTTCAAAATGGCAGCCAAAGTCCTCTAATGGTAATCTTGGTTTCAACCACTATGCGGTCAAGCTGCCATAAAATTATCCTGCATGTGTGTACACCTCTTTACAGTTTTATAAGTTCCAGTTTCTGATTGTAATTACCTCTTTATTGACTGTTTCAATGTCCTTATTCTCTGTAAGGTCCTGCTACAACTCTTCACAGTCTGCTGTGTGTTCACTACTTTGAATAATTTTGTGCCTTCTGTAAATTTGACCATCTAACTTGTCCCTCCCCAAGATAATTAATCTACCAATCAAACTCTGATCTCAATAGAGATCCCCTGGGTACTCCACAATTCAAATTTCTTCACTGATAAAATTGCCCATTTAAGCTAACATGTTGTTTCTTAACTTTTAGCTGGTTACCAATCCAAAGTGGGACATTTCCTCCTATTTATAACTTTGTATTTTTCTGAGGAGTCTTTCAGGTAAGACTTTGTCAAATACTTTCTGAAAATACAACAATACTATATCAACTAGGGATGTGTGTTTGTTTGATACTACTTTTTGAGCCGCCACATCCTCACGCTGCTAGCTCTCCCTGGGAAGGGATCGAGCCACCGAGACACCAGCGCCGCACCAGCACCAGCCCTGACCAATCGGAGCTGAGGTCTGACTTTAAAAGCAGCCGCAAGCAGGCCTCAAGCCCTTTTGAGCCGCCACATCCTCACGCTGCTAGCTCTCCCTGGGAAGGGATCGAGCCACCGAGACACCAGCGCCGCACCAGCACCAGCCCTGACCATTCAGAGCTGAGGTCCGACTTTAAAAGCAGCCGCAAGCAGGCCTCAAGCCCTTTTGAGCCGCCACATCCTCACGCTGCTAGCTCTCCCTGGGAAGGGATCGAGCCACCGAGACACCAGCGCCGCACCAGCACCAGCCCTGACCAATCGGAGCTGAGGTCCGACTTTAAAAAGCAGCAAGCAGGCCTCAAGCCCTTTTGAGCCGCCACATCCTCACGCTGCTAGCTCTCCCTGGGAAGGGATCGAGCCACCGAGACACCAGCGCCGCACCAGCACCAGCCCTGACCAATCGGAGCTGAGGTCCGACTTTAAAAGCAGCCGCAAGCAGGCCTCAAGCCCTTTTGAGCCGCCACATCCTCACGCTGCTAGCTCTCCCTGGGAAGGGATCGAGCCACCGAGACACCAGCGCCGCACCAGCACCAGCCCTGACCAATCGGAGCTGAGGTCCGACTTTAAAAACAGCAGCAAGCAGGCCTCAAGCCCTTTTGAGCCGCCACATCCTCACGCTGCTAGCTCTCCCTGGGAAGGGATCGAGACACCAGCACTGCACCAGCACCAGCCCTGACCAATCGGAGCTGAGGTCCGACTTTAAAAACAGCAGCAAGCAAGCGCGCCCGCGCCTTGCGGGCCCGCGCCTGAGGGCAGCGCACGAGGGCCCTTTGGCACGGCCCTTAGGCTAAGGCGCTTACCGCAAATATAAGACCAAACTAAAGACACAGAAAACAACGAAGAGCAATCTAATTACTACACCCTGGTACTACTGGAGCCCTCCTAGGGTCGAGATCGCGTACCTCACAATTTAATTCAGATCTTCAACACAGCAAGTATAACCCTGTGAATGTGATAAAGATAGATAGACAATCTATTCAGCCTATTGCTAAATTAGAATGCTAAATTAGATCAGCTTATACTGCTCTCTGGGGTTTCTTGCAGTCACACACACTGCATTGTACACTACTCTACAATCGCAGTTAGTTTATTACCACTACCATCAACTTGCTTTACTAGTATCACTAACCAAGTGGACATTGAGTCATCTGATACAAATACATAACCATTAGTATACTGTAACAAGCATATTGTGTATTTATGCTAGAATTTACTGCACCGTCACATTTAGCTAATTACTAAGATATTTAACATCTGTATTCACTAGCAACTATAGTAACATGCATGTTAATGTTGTTAGTCATCCAAATATATTACTGCTAAGACTTTTCATATAATACACTACCGGATGATTCTTACTACTGTTAGTAAATCATTTATTACTGTTTAAGGTAGAATTACATTCAAGACCTTGCTGCTCACCTTTAAAGCCACCAAAGGTCTCTCGTCAACTTCACTAACTGAGCTAATCCAGATGACACCCCACAACAGAGACAGAAGGTCAGTAGCTCAAAACACCTTGATAGTCCCAAGATCTATAACTAAATGCTCCAAGTCAACATCCAGCAGGACTTTCAATCTTTATGCACCAGTGATCTGGAATAACCTCCCTCACAACATTAGATCAATCCCAGACATATTCCAATTCAGGAAGGCCGTGAAACACTACCTCTTCCTCATACATTACCCTGAACCTAATAGAAACTCAGCACCATTTGCCGAATCCACCCAAATCACTACTGTCTAAAACCACACAAACACATGATCAGCCTACAAATTGTATATATTGTATATTTTATGGTTGTGAATAGTTACCCTGTTAGCCAAGTTGATTATCCTGTTCATATGTAAACACAAAGTACTATTGGAAATGTGTATGTTCACTGTTTATTGTAAACCGCGCTGATGCTGAATAGCGCGGTATAAAAGAGACTTTAAATAAATAAATAAATAAATAAATAAATAAATTAATTGATACTGTTGTCAGTAACCCCTTCAAGAACCATTGCTACTGTTGTCAGTAACCTCTTCAAGAACCATTAGCTGACTTACTGTCGCCAGTAAATCAGCTATAATTACTGCCTGATACTTAATGCCTGATACTTACTGTTGTCAGTAAATTATCGTCTTAATATTCTCTAGTGTATTAATGTTACATTACATGTTTTGCTGATACTACTACTCTTATACACAAATTAATTACTGAAATATAAATAATTACACTTAATTCACCTCTCCAGGAATTGACGTGTGACATCTAACAAACTAAAACCATAAATTAATAACTACTACTAAATATTACAACCCCTCATTATAGATAGATAATCAACCAGCATTAACTCTGGGCGAATTTGATGCTCAATCTCCCCAATTTAAACAACAACCTTGCTCATTGTATAAGACTGAGACACATTTTACTTTACATAAGCAAATCAAACACTATTCAATCTCACCTCATTGACACAAATGACACCTACAACAACTATGTTCCTAAAAGCGACCTACACCTGCATCCTCCTAACAATCCTAGTTGACCTAACTCTAACACTTAACAGTAAAAACTATAAAACAATTCCAATCATACACACAACAAACCGGAACAACCCCCATATTGGTCATTACTCCCCATATAACCAAACTAAAATAAACTACCACAGACTTATCCAAATAAAGCAAACTAAAATACAACATATTACTCAGTTAGACCACCACTACAAATCAACTTCTTTATCATGCACCCTTATAAATGCTCGATCTTTAAAAAATAAAATCCCTATAATTAATGATCTACTGACCGACTCAAAGCCTGATATACTATGTATAACAGAGACTTGGCTCTCTGATACAGATACAGTTACTCTAAATCAACTTGACAATGCCACCTACGATATCTTCTATTCACATAGAGCCAACAGAAAAGGAGGTGGTGTATTGATTATGACAAATAAAACACTAAAAGCTAAAAAAATACTAACTAACTCAAACAACAACACCGACATTCTTATAATAAAAATAGACCACCTTAGAATATGTTTAATTTACAGACCCCCCAACCAAAATGCAAACAGCCTCCACTCACTAATTGAACTCTTCAACTCATTTTCAGAACAGAATCCACTAGTTGCCCTAGGTGATTTCAACCTTCCCTCACTACCAATAAATGAATCCAATCTTTTTCTTGAAACGATATCTGATTTAGACTTCCATCAAGTAATAAATACACCTACCCACACCAAGGGTGGCACTCTTGATCTTGTACTAATACCCAACACAATCTATAATCTGTTTAAACCAGACTCATTAGAATGTTCTCAAATACCTTGGTCTGATCATCACATGATCAAACTAAATCTCAACTACAATACTAACTCCATCAAAAAACACACAGGAAATGACCAGACTATAAAATTTAAGAAATTTAATGAAATTCTAGATTCCACAATCCCTCACCTTACTCTATCCCCAACAAACCTGGATGAAGCCGTCAAAACCTGGCACACTACCATAAACAATGCAGCCAAAATAACTCAACTTAATAAAAAACAAACTCACTCAAAAACCAACCGTACACCATGGTTTAATAGCACATTAAAACAAATGAAAAGAGAACTTAGAAACCTTGAACGCAAATGGCGTAAAACTAAATCTACCATCGAAAAGGAAATATACTACAACCACCTTACACTTTATAAAGATGCTATCGATACCTCAAAGAAAAATTATTAAGCTACAATCCTATCAAAATCATATAATAGACCAAGGGAACTTTTTTCAATTGTTAGCAACCTAACAAACACTTCCCAAAATACTAGCAAGGAAATCACTGACATCTCAGTACAAACTCTAGCCAATTATTACCAAAACAAAACAAAACACTCACCAATGACACTAGACCCTATCTACAAACCCCTCCACATGCTAAATGAATGGCCAGAATTTCACTCCATATCCAAAACATCATTAAAAAATATCATTCTCAACCTCAATACCACAACTTCTTACCTCGACCCCTGCCCAGTAACCTGGATAAAAAACACACTCCCAACTCTTCTACCCTTCATACTCTCCATGGTTAATCTATCACTACTCCAAGGATACCTCCCACCATCACTTAAACATGTACAAATCAGACCAATACTGAAGAATAACTCACTTGACAAAACTGCCCCGAAATCTTACCGACCTATATCAAGCATACCTTTCTTAGCTAAAGTCATAGAAAAAACCGTACAAATACAGACACAAGATTTCCTTGTTTCATCCTACCCTCTTGACGACCAACAATATGGATTTTGTCCTAAGCATGGAGTGGAAACACTTTTGACTGTTCTGACCGATACACTCCTAAGAGGAATTGACAACCACAAAAAAGCTTTCATCCTCTTATTTATAGACATATCAGCCGCTTTTGATAGTGTTCACCATTCAATAATACTGAACAACTTAAGATACATAGGAATATACTCTACAGTGCATAAATGGTTCACGTCTTATCTGAGTAATAGAACCCAAAATGTCAGAATAGGCAATCAAACATCGGAATCATATAAATTTGAAACAGGTTTACCACAGGGCTCAGCGCTCTCAGCTCTGCTATTTAATATATATAACACCTGTTTGCGACATCTTTAAAAAATATGGTGTACTCTATCATCTATATGCAGATGATATTATGATGTACATCCCTTTCACAATTCCTAACATACCGTTGCAGCTACTATCAGATTGTTTTAATGAAATAACTTTATGGCTAAATGCCCACAATCTTCAAATAAACCATTCAAAAACCGAAGTGCTAATTGTCACTAAAAATCAAGACTACACCCCACCTACACATATAACACTTCAAAACCAAGAAATTAAAATAAAAAATGAAGTGAGATACTTAGGGGTCATTATAGACAAACACCTCACATTAGATACCCATATCAGGAACACCACAAAGAAAATCTATTTCAAACTCAAAACACTGAAACAACTTAGACCGCTTGTATACATACATGATTTCATCAGTATAATCCAAGCCACCATAACCCCCCACTTTGACTTTGCTAATCTTATATTATTAGGTACATCAAAACATAACATTAAAAGACTGCAAATTGCACAAAACTCAGCAGCGAGGATTATAACAAAAACACACTCTCATCAACATATAACACCAATACTAGCTTCACTTCACTGGCTACCAATTCAAAGCCGAATAACATACAAAACACTAATAACTGCATTTAAAACACTATTTGACATGGCACCAAGAACATTAAGTAACTTAATTACCAAAGAAAATCCAAAACCTACTCAAAGAAAAGGTCATCTGAATAAACTCAAAACCCCCAATGACTTCATAAAAACAAAAAAATCAACAAACAGAGCGTTCTCTCATGCAGCCCCAATAGCCTGGAATGCCCTCCCTGTTGAACTAAGAATGTCAACAGAGATTAATGATTTCCGTAAAAAACTGAAAACACACCTTTTCACAATTCACTACAATAGCATAGACCAACCCTTAAAAGAACTAGATAATGGATAATCACTAACTCTATGCTCAACATCCCACTATATCAGAAAAGATAATCCCCCCCAATTGAATCAGAACTCAATACGGTTATACCTCACATAAAATGTATATGTATATATAATGTATAAAGTGTTGCACGGTTATGTGCCAATTTGTTCAACATTTTCTGTTAAATTTACATTGTATATAGTTATATGACGTTACATGTAAAACAAACTATGCTTTTGTTGACTGTTGTTAATTGTGAACCGCAGCTGATCTCTGGAAGCTGCGGTATATAAGCGCTTGTTAAATAAATAAATAAATAAATAAATACATGGGAAATAACATTTTCCATGTCATGTCTTATTGTTTTTCATTGATAAAGACAGGAACCTCCCCTCAAAAATCTATTTTTTTCCATTGCCATCAGCAGTTGTCATGGACTGTCCTCCAAATGGTGATCTTTGTGTTGGAGGGCATCGGTCTTTCAGGAAGAGTTATTCTGTAGTCAACCTACTCTTAGCCTTGCCTTGTATTTCTAGTAATTTTAGTTCCTTTTTCCTGATTGATCCAATGTTCCCTGTCTGGTCTTGAGCTCTATGGAAAACCCTTCCTGGTTTTTCTGCCTTGTGAATCAATTGACTCCTGCTCGTGAAACGTACTCCAAAGACCTTTCTTATGCCATGTTGCTAGCCCTGTAAGTTCTGGGAAAAGTATCCCGGAACTCTTTTTAAAAATTTGTCCTTGTTGAATTCTTGGTTTTGCAGTCCTGAATCATTGTCTGAAATTTCCAGTTACCATTATACTATCAGAGATATTTACTGAGCTTACTCCAGATCCTGGTTACCCAATTAGGGATCAAGTTCAGAAATTCTGTGAAGGCATGTCTAAGAAAGTAAAAGTACAATTAGTAGGGATATGTATTGAAACAACATGGGAAATTAAGGAAAACCCCTTATTTCCAGTTTTTTTTAGCAGTTGTCAGAGGCTGTCATACCCCTAGTATCAAGTGGATTATTTATTTATTCCAGTTTTCTAATTGAGTTGTAAGGCATGACTTTCCTTACTTAAGTCATGCTGGATTTTCCCCCATTAGGCTATTCTTATCCATTTGTCCAGTAATTTCATTCTTAACACTAGCCTCCAACATTTTACCTGATAGTAATATCAGGCACACTAGTATGTAGGCTCCTGAAGCTCCCCTGAATTTTATTAAAAATTGATATCATTTTGGCTATTCTTTAGTTCTCAAGGGAAGTGACAGATTTTATAATGATAGATCATAAATACCAGTAGTAGGTCTGCAATTTTAAGTTTAAAATCTTTCAGGAATCTGAGGTAAATGCTGTCTAGTCCTGGGGATTTGCTGCAATTTATTTTGTCAATTTGTTCTTTGACTGTTTTCCTGTTTGCCGTAATTTGTTTCAGTTCCTCTGATTCATCCCCTACAGACCTGGTTCTGGTGTATGTTTCTTCTCTACATCTCCTGTACCAAAGACCGATGCAAAAAATTAATATAGCTTTTTTGCTATAGTGTTTTCTTCTCTAACCTTTTATCCCCATAATTTAAAAATGTAACTTATTCCTGTGTTGGAAAAGCTTTTACTAGCTTTTGTTTTTCTTCATATTTTCTTTTGGCCTGTTTTATTTTTATGTCTAATCTGTCAGTTTTTGCTGCTTTAATCCTGTTTTCCTTTACTTAAAGGATTTTTTTTCTAACTTTTATAGGCTCTTTCACACCAACATTTAGCCAAGTTGGCAGATGTTTAGTCTTCTTTTGACCTATTTAAACTTCTGAATAGTTTTCACAAGGGCTTCCAAGATGGTAGTTTTAAACATTTTCCAAGAATCCTGCATACTCTTAACACTTTCCACTGTTCTTTTTGTTTTCCTGCAAACTAATTCCCTCTTTTTTTCATACATTCCCTTTGCATGTGTTCGCAGACAGACGGTATATAAATGTCTTAATCGAATCAAATCAAATTAAAATAAAATGCTACTCTAGTATTTCTGTTACATTTCTCCCTCTGATGATTATATCAAATTTAACTGAATTATGATAACTATTTCCAGGCAACTGCAGAACATTTAAACTTTGCAGAAGGCACTGTGTACCCCTAAGAACTACAGGAGATCTAAAATAACCCGTTTTATCGTTTTAAAACACAGGTACACTAAAAAAAATTTTTTTTAAACTGCCTCTAATGTTTCAATTGATTTTTACCTTTTTTGGTGCGCTGAATCCAAATCTGGTAACCAATTTGCTCCATCACGTACAGATTTTTTGCTACATTGGGTTAGCAGTTTGAGGTGAACGTTTCAGATTGAGTGCGATCGAGATAAAAGTTTCTTGGATGAATTCTTTATACTAATTGTTTAGTAGTTATTCAAATAAGAATAAAGAAAATTGTAACAAGGCAGCACATAAGAATAGAGTAATGTCAACAAAACACACTGTGATGGTAGCAAAATTGTCTGCACTTAAAACAGCCACATACATGTGCACAAACATTGAGCATATAAGAGCGAGGTTAGACACAAAGCAAAGCAAAGAAATGTGC
The DNA here is from genome assembly GCA_033557465.1 of Ichthyophis bannanicus. Classification (NCBI taxonomy): domain Eukaryota; kingdom Metazoa; phylum Chordata; class Amphibia; order Gymnophiona; family Ichthyophiidae; genus Ichthyophis; species Ichthyophis bannanicus. The sequence continues at coordinate 120,142,080 of CM066050.1, read as the reverse complement.
AAAAAATGTTGTACAGGTATGTATGTAAGAATAGAAAACGCAAACCGCACCATTGCAATACATGAAGACAAACACCCGATGGTGTGAAAATAAAATTCTAATAAATGAGATCCGACACTGTGGTAATAACTAGCAAATTTTTATTTCAAAGTTTAGTAAAAACACGATATTTGTCAACACAGTTTAGATTTTAAAGTCATTCTTGGGTCAATCAATCTCCTGGTGGGCCCGTTTTCTTCTTCCCCCGAATGCTTCTCTTGGTGCGCTGCTTGGCGTATTTTTCATCTGGGGTTTCCCGCAGCAGCAACCAGCAGAAATCAGCCATCATAGTGGCGTTCCATCTTCCTTGGTACCTTCTCTCTGCGTCCTTGATGTCCTGGTGAAACCTTTCACCTTGTTCTTCACTGTACGCCCCCAAGTTTTCGGGAAAGTAGTTCACATGGGAGTGCAAGAAATGGACTTTCAGGCTCATGTTACAGCCTTGTTCTTTGAAGGCATTGAGCATCCTGGCAACAATATCCTTATAGTTCTCATCCCGCCTGTTCCCCAAGAATTTGAGAACAACATCCTTGAAGGAATCCCAGGCTTCTTTTTCCTTCTCAGACATCGTTTCAGAGAATTCTCCATCTGAAATGAGTTTCCTTATATCAGGGCCAACAAACACTCCTTCCTTTAGCTTTGCTTCAGAAAGTCGGGGGAACTTTGAGCAAAGGTACCGAAAGCACTCACCATCTTTTGGAAGGGACTTGATGAATTGCTTAATGAGACCCAACTTAATGTGGAGAGGTGGTAATATAATTTTATCACGAGGTACCAAGCTCTCATGAAGAATATTTTTCTCACCGGGTCTCAAATACTCCCGAATTGGCCAGTCTTTTTTCCCCCAGTGTAGGTCGCGGGGCCCGGCTATCCCACAAGCAAAGGAAGCAGGGATATTTGGTGAAACCAGATTGCTGCCCTAATAGCATGGATAGAATTTTAAAGTCTCCACAAATCATCCACTTATGCTCATCATAACGAATCTTCTGAAGAATCAGGGCCAAATTCTCGTATTTTTCTTGGAGAATAACAGAGTGAGCAATAGGAACTGAAGCGAATGTGTTGCCATTATGAAGAAGAACACCTTTTATGCTGTCTTTTGACGAATCAATGAACAGCCGCCATTCAGCAGGATCATACTTGAGTTTAAACTTTTCCATCACTCCGTATATATCGTTGCAAAATACCAAATCTTCCTCTTTGCTGAAATACTTCAAAAATTGTGTCTTGCGGTTGCGGTACCAATAAAAAGTTGTTCCTGGTGACAATAGATTTTTCTGTTTAAGCCGAGAACCTAGCAGTTGGGCAGCATCTTTTGGGAGTCCTAAATCCCGGATTAAATCATTCAATTCAGCTTGAGAGAAAAGTTCAGGTTTCGGATCTGGTTCAGTTTCAAACTCGGAAGTACTGGACTCATCGGGAAAAGCCATCTGATGAGTCTCATCATGATCAGAACCGTACACACAAATATGATCCAAAGATTTTGGTGGTTCAGGCACAGGTACTTCGTTGCTATGAGGCATAGGCCTAATTGCTGAGGGAAGGTTGGGGTAACTTATTACGTTCTTATTTTTTAAGTTGTATCCCTTCACAATGCAAGAGCAAAAATAGCAGTCACTGCTGTGGTCTCTTTGTTCATGCCACATCATAGGTATTCCGAAATGAAATGCTTGTTTTTTACCTTTCATCCATAAGCGTAGATCTTCCTCACATGTCTTGCACACTTTGTGAGGAGCCCACGGTTTGTCTTGATCGCCTAACTTCAAACCGAAATAGGCGAAATATACTTTTTTAATAAATGCAGAAATGTTCCTCTGCCGCTTTTTCACGGTATATTCCCCACAAATAAAACAAAAACTGTCCGGAGAGTTGACGCAACCTCTGGCTCTGTGAGCCATCACAAATACACAGCACTGCAAACTACAACTGTAGTGAACCACTTCGGAATAAAGCTGGATTACGACTGAGCAAACAAAAGGTAATAATGAACTTTCAAGAAACTGAAATTTGACAGGAACGTTCATGTCGCAACCACCGTGTTTGAGCGAGCGAACGAGGCGAGGCGAACAGGAAAGAACATGCGCCAGCACGAGTACTGGATTTAGCCCCCCACCTCCCAATTGTCCTGTTAATGTATAAAATGAATACAAAACACTCTAAAATATCATGAGGGAGTGTTTCTAGTTAGTTAACCATTACAACCTCTATTTTGGGCCAAGAAAATAAACTGCAGTCGGCTAAAAAGAAATTATGTGAACATTCCTTATATGGGTAAGAAATCTAATTTTGCAAGAAAACGTGACGTGATGGAACATTTTGGCTATTTTTCCTGGATTCAGCACCCCAAAATCTATAGGAATCAGTTGCAAAACTGGAGGCAGTTTTTTGGTAGTGTACCTGTGAAATTGTTCCTCATCGCCCTTCTCCTCCTCCCCGCCTCCTATTCAAATGGCATTTCTTAAAAGTCCTCCCCATAGTTGATCAGGTTGATTTTTGTTCCCTCCCTGCCTTTTTGCTGTAAAAGAAAGGATAGATTAGGAGCTGTCTGGGAATGTCTTCTCCTCCCGTCCCAAAATAGGGCGGCCTTCATAAAATCATCTATATTATAGAACTTAGTATTCCTTTCTTTCCTTTGACTATTCTTCTTTATTCAGAGAAACATGATAATGCCTGTAAATGATAGGGAACATGAGAAATGTCAACAACATTTCCCATATCATTTCATATTTTTAACGGAAACAACCTAGAATTTTGTGGGCCCAATATTCAGCCTGCTGAGGTCAGCATTTTTAAAGTGGGGCAAAAGTTAAACCAGATAGTCAGCACCGCAATCTGTATATCCTCCGGCACTGAATACTTGGTTTCAGTGCCCACTGCCATGGCTATTCATATTCAGCCACTTTCCAGATACAAAAAGTTAGGACAGCTATTGAGATGACCTAACTTGATGTGGGCACTTATCTGTTTAGCAGACTGAAATCGCTACGAACTGGGTAAGTACTGGGACCACCCTTGACCTGCCTATGGATTGCCCCGACACTATCTGGATAGTGCCGGGGTGCTTAGAAGGGATATTCAGCAGCACTGGCTGGTTAATGCCACTCAGGAGGGTTGAGCTGGGAGGGGTTAGGATCGGGGCGGAGAGGGGGTGGGCCAGCCCGGCAGGATGTACAGGGCCGATTCAGGTCACAGCCCTGTACGTCTTGCCGGGCCTGCTTATTCCACTTCAAAGGTGGAATAAGCAGCAAAAACCCAGCATATCACCCCCCTGGGGCCGGGGCTGGGTGCAGGGTGGGTTCCCACCTCCCGATCCAGGCCACAGCAGGCCAGTCTTGGGTCATGTAGCAGGGAAAAGGGGGGGGGGCAAGAATGCAGGAGTCAGGGGTGCGTGCAGGGAGGACATCCCTGCAGGGGCACACCAGGCCATCCTCGGGTCTGATTCTGGCTACCGCGGGAATGTTTTTTTCCTGTGGTCCAGAATTGGGTCCAAACAGGCCCGTCTTGCTTGGGGCCATCCGGAATTGGGCTCATTGTGTTTCTTTTAGGGGCAATTTTTAAATTACGAATAAAAGCAAAAAAATCCCACAGAGGCAACTAAACAAAGCAAGTTTTTGGTGTGCACACCCTTCTAAGTGATCTCTGTGGGGGAGTATTTAGAAGATCAGTGGTAGCTGATATGAAAATGTAGCAAATCTTCCCTAAAGAGACTGAGAACAAAGCGAATGGAGAGATTCATATAGTCCTTTTTTTGAAAAGTGGATGCTGACTCAGTCTGTGAGCTACTTGGCTTTGAAGAATGTTTGGAGTTTAAATAAAACTCTTCATTTATGGAGTTTAAATTCTCATGTTAATTATCTTCTACCTAACAAACTGATTGCACTTGACTTTTCGGTTCACCCTTTCTGATGAGGAAATCAACTTTCTTTAGTTTGAATGGGTATAAAAAGCCAGAGGCCGCACGAAAATATATTTACAAGGTTAATTTAGATGGGAAGATAAAAAAAATATAAAAATAAAAACAAGAATATAATGATGAGATTCCTATAATTTTTCTGCTTCTAACCATTAGGAGTTTAATGATTGGGGTCATGGAAGGTCCTGCAAGTCATCATCTTAAGATGTTACGTGATGTCCATAAATCCCTTGCTTTACAGCTGTTAACTTTTGAGAACAATAATTCTTATTCTGGTGAAACTGTGGAATGATTATGGGGATTTTATGTGAAACATTAAAATACAGTCAAGCAGTTATCTCTTTCAACAGTTTTCGAGCAATTTCCCCAACTTTTATAAATGCATGGTGCGATTATGACTTAAGAGCCTGATATTCTTCTAGGCAGGCTGTGCGCCGTGTCGGCGTATAGCCTTGCCCGCCGACCCTTAAACCCGGATATTCAATGCCAGGATCATAGGCAGCCCTTGCATTGAATATCCGGGTATCACCACACAACCCTGAAGCCGCCAGAGCTAACTGGGTAGCAGTGGTATTCCATGCTGCCTGGTTAGTGCCTGTACCATAAATACAGGTGAGGATTTTCCTCACCTATCCTTTCGGTGCAGAGCACTAACCGGGCAGCATGCAATATCACTGCTGCCCGGTTAGCTCGTGTCCCGCCTCTGCTCCGCCCTGGAACGCCCCCGACATGCCCCGATGTTAGTCGATAGCATCAGGATGCATAGGGGACATAGATGGGGATTTTCAGTGGCACGATCCGTGTATGTACGGTTGAATATCCCCATCTAAGGCATTTACATGGTTTACTAGGCTGTAAACCGTATAAATGCTCTTCAAATATCGGACCCTAAATAAATTCCACTACTTCATCACTGTTAATCATAAATGCATGCTAAAATAAAGTCATGAGGGTACTTTGCATTAGAGATAAAAGTTGAAGTTATGTTGTATTGTAAACGGCCTTATTTTATCTGAAATAGATAACTGTGTTGGTTTTGTGTATATCATGACAGTCATGAACATCACTCCTAAGCCATGGTATCTTGAGTCTGATCACAGTGTCTCAAATTAACTTCTACTGCTTAGCATAATACTTGCATCATCCTAAAGACAGCTTCCTTCTAAAGCTCATAAGATATAGCATGTATAGGCAATTTATCAAAATGTGCTCGAAACTTCCTTTTAATCAAGCCCGTAGCACCCAATATGATGGGAACAATTTCTGTATCCCTCTACCACATTTTCTTAATCTCTGATTGCATTGCTTGGAGCATAAGTATCTTTTCTTTCTCTGCTCAATGCATGGAATAATCACTTGGCACTGAAACTTCTATTATAAATGCTGTTCTCTTGTTCTTCTCCTTCACCACAATGTCCAGTCTTCTGGCATGGAGCTTTATACTGGTTGCAGTGGGAATGTTCCAGGTGATCAAAACATTTTCAGTTTCTACAGTTTTTACTAAAGGTCATGATCACAGTATTTTTCCAGTACAGCGATGTTGTAATATCTGTAGAGTTTCCAGTGGATGAGACGTGCCACCTTATTGTGCCTTTTTATAAAGGGATTTTCTCTCATCAGAACTTTGCAGCCAGCTACAAGATGAGTACCCATCCCAGGCCATTTCTTACAGAATCTATATATGTCAGTTTTCCAGTTTTTTAAATTTACTCTGTGTGAACCATCTTGTCCATTGTCCAGGGCTGCTAGTATCAATCTCTTATCCATAGGTTTCTGTTCACCTCTCCTTAACCACAAGTGTCCTGGTTTGATCAACAAATGACTCCTGGCGAACACTTTGTATTTCCCAGTATTTGTTTAATTGCCACTTCTTCCTAGTTTGCTGATGTAATTATATGAAGAGTTTTTCTCTTGTTTTGCAAGTTCTGTTGCTTTCTTCCCTGTGTGCCCTAGTAGCTTCTCATCCATTCCTTCTACTCGTCAGAAAGCCTATCTGCATTTAATAATGGCGATATATTTTAGATGTTTGCTTTCATATTTCAACACTTTTTGTAAATTTGGATCTTCCGACACTGTTAGTTTTTTCTGGGTACTGCTTGGTACATTTTCAGTAAGGTACCTAATTGCAGAGGTACCTCAGTACTTAAAAATTTGTATGGGACAAGTGTGTTTTCAAATTCTAGGTATCCAAAATCACGAGAGGTTTCAAAATCACTATACGGATATTGTAAATATAAGTATGCACATTTAGATCGTGAAAAACAGGGCAAAAACATAGACATGTTAGCAGCATGCTGTAATTGTGTTTATCATTTGAAATATAAGGTATGCTTGTGTACCACTGAAACCCACTTGCTCCCAGAGATCCTCTTTTCATGCAGATCAATCTATGCACATTATGAAAGTAAGAGGGTTATTATAAAATTCCTATTCTCAATATATACATGGAAGATTTGGCACATGTACATGGCATCCATGTGTAAATGGTGATTTTCAAAAGGGCTAAATTTACATATGGATGTCCATAGTATGTAGAAATTGTTGAGGGGCTTGCTTAGGGCATGACTTGGGTGGGGTCTTAGCTGTGATTTAGCATTCTGAAGATGTGCATGTGGCTGGCAAAATTATGGAGATGTCTCCGGCGCCGTTTTACAAATGACATTTAGAAACGTCTCCGGGGTGCAGACGTACAAGTAGGCAGTGGTCTTGGTAGAGGCGTGTCTGAGGAGGAGCTATGAACTTAGACATCCCTGATTCTAAAACCACTAAACATCTGCAGGCACATCCATGTTTACATCTGCTCCAGGCATGAACAGGAATCAGGAACGTGCTTGTTGTGTAGAGAGTGAAGAGAAGGAAAATTAAGTGTCTAGCCTAAGATCGCAAAGACCCATACTAGAATTTTAATCCTGGTTGCTCTGCACCTAATCCATGATTTTAACCATTAGGCTATTAGACATCACTGTTCTGAAATGATATTCTGGGGATGTCTAGGTAGATGTCCCCATAAACGTTCATAGCAGGCATGTCCACGTTTCTCGGATGGTGCCTGCACTTGCATGTGCCTGCTTTTTTTTTTCAGATGTTCTGGCTTTGATATCGTAAAATGTGCCTTTATGTGTGCATTCTCCGTTTCATATACAGTAGGTAATACATATGCAAGTCCAAAATTGTCCATATCAAGATTTATAGCTGCTCACTGGCACATATAATTTTTAATAAATGCTCATTTTGGCCAGGAGGTATCAAAGAGATTATCTTCAATCCCCCATTGCTTATGTTCCAATCCAAATCACCTTCCTTTCATCTGAGTGAGTTCCTTTTACCATCACCTTCTGTCATCTGTCAGTCAACCAATTTCTGATCCAGTTCACCACCTTGGGACCCATCCCCAGGTTGTTCAATTTATTGATAAATCTCCTATGAGGAACAGTATCAAAGGCTTTGCTGAAATCTAGATAGATCACATTCATTGCATGCCTTTGATCTAGCTCTCAGTCAATCAGATTTGTTTGGCATGATTATCCTTTGGTAAAGCCATGTTGCCTCAGATCATGCAACCTATTGGTTTTGAGGAAGCCCACTATTCTCTCTTTCATGAGCACCTCCATTACTTTTCCCGCCACCGAAGTAAGGCTTACTGGCCTGTAGTTTGCCACTTTTTCCCTATTACCACTTTTGTGAAGAGATACCACAACAGCCCTTCTCCAGTCCTGTGGAACTTCTCCCGTCTCCAAAAATCTATTAAAAACATCCTTTAAAGGCCCTGCCAGAACCTCTCTGAACTCTTTCAATATCCTGGGATGTATCCCATCCGGTCCATGGCCTTGTTTACTTTCAGTTTTGCAAACTGTTCAAACACATCACCTTCTGTGAATGGTGTGGTATCTGCACCATTCCCGTTTGTATATTTGTCAATCACAGATGGTCCTTCTCCAGGATTTTCTTTATTAAAAACAGAACTGAAGTATTTATTTAGCATTTTTACTTTTTCGATGTCATTTTCCATTAATCTGTTCTGGGCAGTTTTGAGTCCTGCAATTCCACCTCTGATCTTCCTCTTCTGAATATACCTGAAAAAGGTTTTGTCATCACACTTTAAATCTTTTGCCATCTTTTCTTCTGCCTTTGATTTTGTTATCCTTATTTCCCTTTTTGTCTCTTTTATCTTTATTCTGTATTCTTTTCTGTGTTCCTCCGTTTGCGAACTTCTGAATTTTGTGAAAGCTGTGTTTTTTGCCTTTATTTGTGTAGCCACTTCTTTGGAGAACCAAATAGGTTTCCTTTTCTTCTTGTTTTTATTTATTTTCTACTACTACTACTACTGAGCATTTGTATAGCACTACAAGTCGTACGCATCGCTGCACAGACATGTAAGAGACAGTCCCTGCTCATAGAGCTTACAATCTAGTCAAAATAGACAACACAGAAAGTGTAGAGAGGGATAAAACAAGGGGGAGAGGAAAAAAAGGAGATCAGGTGAGTCAAGATCCAAAAGCAGCAGCGAAGAGGTGAGTTTTCAGCCTGGATTTGAAGAGGGTTAGAGAAGGTGCCTGGCGTACAGACACAGGTAGTTTGTTCCAGGTGTAAGGTGCAGCAAGGTGAAAGGAGCGAAGTCTGGAGTTAGCAGTAGAAGAGAAGGGCACAGATAGAAGGAGTTTGCCAGAAGAGCGAAGTTCCCAAGGGGGGTTGTAAGGAGAGATAAGAGAAGAAAGATAGTGAGGAGCCGCAGAGTGAATGCATTTATAGGTCAGTAGGAGAAGTTTGAACTGGATGCGGAAATGGATAGGGAGCCAGTGAAGTGACTTGAGAAGAGGAGTAATATGGGCATGACGAGGCTGGCAGAAGATTAGCCGAGCAGCAGAGTGTTGAACAGATTGAAGGGGAGAGAGACGATTCAAAGGGAGACCAGAAAGGAGTAGGTTACAGTAGTCAAGACGGGAGGTGATTAAGGAGTGGATAAGCGTCTTAGTAGTGTGTTCATAGAGGAAAGGACAGATTTTGCTGATGTTATAAAGAAAGAAACGGCAGGTTTTAGCTATCAGACGAATGTGTGTGGAGAAGGAGAGAGAAGAGTCAAGACAACGCCAAGATTGCGAGCCAAGGAAACAGAAAGGAGTACAGAGTTATCCACAGAGACTGAGAAAGGAGGGAGGTTTTAGGGAGAAAGATAAGATGTTCAGTTTTGGCCATGTTCAATTTCAAGCGGCGGTGAGACATCCAGGCCACAATGTCAGAAAGGCAGGCAGAGATCTGGGTCTGGATTGCCGGAGAAATTTCAGGCGTAGAGAGGTAGATCTGGGAGTCATCAGCATGAAGATGGTACTGAAAACCATGGGAAGAGATAAGCGCACCAAGGGACCTTACATATGTATCTGTTGCACCTTTTATTGCCTCCTTTAGTTTAGCCCACTGCAGTTCAATTGCCCTTACCTCCTCCCACTCTGCCAACTCCTCCTTCAGGCACTTGGCCATTTTACTGAAGTCAGCATTTTTGAAGTCTAGGATTTTGCGCTTGCTGTGATTGGACTCTGCCTTGGCTTTTATCTCAAAGCACACCATGTGATGATCGCTGCTGCTGCTCACATGGGCACCCACCCGGACATTCCACATGCTATCTCTGTTGGTGAGCACTAAATCCAGCATTGAACTTTCTCTGGTCAGTTCCATCATCATATGTCCTAAGCAATGCATCTTGGAAGGCATCCACAGTTTTTTTACTTCTTTCCAGGTTTGCAGAAGGAATACTTCAATCCACATCGGATAGATTAAAGTCACCCAATATAATTACTTCCCCCTTTATAGCTACCTTTGTAATATCAATAATCAAGTTTCTCGATTTCTTTGGTTTGAGTTAGAGGCCTGTAGACTACAACAGTATGGATGATAGTGCCATCTCCTCTTTCTAACACAATCCACAGTGCTTCATCCTTTCCCCACATCCCCTGTATTTCAGCTCTGACATGCTATCCTGTACCTAGGATAGCATGTTAGAGTCAAAATGTCTAATAGCATAATAGTAGAGTAGTCAATTAAGAGCAGAGTGGTTGGGGTTCAAGTCCCAGTGTGGGCCTTTGTGATGTAAGGCTGGTCACTTAATTCTCCATCTTCTCTACACTCTCTGTATGTTTTAAGGTGAAAACAAACCGTTTCCTGGTGCTTATTCATGCCTGGAACAGGTATAAACATTGATGTGTCTGCAAACATTTTTGTCTCTGACTCTGATGTTTCTGAGATCAAACAGGGGCATATAAGTTCATTGACATGCCTCCACCATATGTCCATGCCTACTTGGACGTCCTTGCACAGAAGACATCTGTGGGATGGCTACAGAGATGTGTCCATGATTTTGGCATCCCCATGCACGTCTTCAGACATTCAAATTACAACTAGATCTTTTAAAATGACCCTCATAGTCACCTATGTGTCTTTATAAAATACTAGCATAAATCGTGCATAAATTGTGCCTAAATTGAAGATGTGGACACTGTTCCTGCTCCTAGATGATCTCTACTTCAAAAAAGGTAGTCTTGTGGGTCTTAATATAAATTCTGTCTGAAAATTCTAAAGAAAGAGAGATATTTTTATTTTATGCTGTTGATATATTTTTGAAGCTGTTTGAAGAAGGGATTTTTCTGGTTTTAGTAAAGGTTTTCTGCTGCTATTTTTTCTCCTGTAGCCTTCACGTCCTAAGAGAAAGACAAGTTCTTGAAGTCACTGTGTTCTTAATTAGCTTGCTTAGGAGCTAGGTTGTTGAGTTGTGTATAAAAGTCTGCATTACCTTGTAAGAACTACCATTCCTAGAGGGTCTCTAATTCAAGCAAAATAATTCTGTGGCTGTTAATACAAATTTTCTGTCTGAGACTTCTTAAGAAAGGGGACTATTTTGATTTTTATTAGATAACATTTTTTTTTCTGCTTAGGCTACTGATTTATTTTTATAGCAGAGTGGGATTTTTCTGTTTTTAGGCAAAGCTTTCCTGTTTCTATTTTTTCTCCTCTAATCTTCAGGTTCAAAGAGAAAGACAAGCTCTTTGAACTCACTGCAATACTTACATATTAGATACTTATTTTTAGGCATGATCCAAGTTTATGATAAGTTTTTTATGCACATAAAGCAGCATTTTATATGTGAAAAAAAGGTTTATAAAATTGTTATCTTAAAATTCTCTGCACTAAATTTTAGCTTGCACTCATAAAAAATAATTATTTTGAAGACAATGATCTCAATCATCAATAGTGACATGAAATTCCTGCTGCTGGCATCACTGCATACCTTTTAATGATGTCATCAATGAGTTTTTTGTCATTATCATAGAAGATTGGAACTCGGGACTCTCTGTAATGATAAGATGGCATTCTGGAGGGGGGGGGGAAAGAGGATCACGGGGCAAGGATAATATTGTATGTCTCCTTCCTGTAGCCTTCATTTTCTCACTGCTCTTTCCTGCTGGATCTACTTACATGTTCCCCATTCATGGCCCTTCCATGCCTTTGCATTGGTACTCAACTTCATCCATACTCCATTATATTGTTCTTTCAAGACCAAAATCTATGTAAGGCCTATCGGTACTTTTCCAAAGGTGGTATAGGTTGAAATGTAGAAGTCATTATCATGGTCCATCCCCATGCGGAGGGATCTTCATAATTCTATATAATGACTCACTCAGAGTCACTAGAGGGAGTTGAGTTGAGTCAAAGAAAAGGAGTTGCAAAGGAGAGACAGCACATAGTTGGCTTGCTCTTTAAGGAATGTGGAGAAGTAAGGTATATTGCCTTCCCTCTCTTTCTTGGAGATCAAGGCTATGTCCACTTGTTTAAAGGTAGAGTGGAAGATTCAGGTTATATTTGCTGGTGACTCTGCAGCTGGAGGAGTACCTAAGCGAATAGAGAAGTGGGATGTGAATGAGGGAGGCCATAGCTAAAATCCTGCTTCTCCCACTTACACCCTTTGTGACTTTGGGCAAGTGACTTCACTCTCCATTGTTTCAAGTACAACTAGATGATAAGCTAGTTTGGACATGGAAATAACACATGTACCTGAATATGTAACTTACCTTGAGCTTGGATTTAGAAAAGTCAAATAATAAACCCAAAGAAGGGTATTTACATGTGTGTAAGGTTCAGGGGCCCATACCAGTCCAAGGAATTTTGAAGAGTAGAAGAACTTCACAGAGAACCTGTAGAAGCAATAGAGGATCCTTTTGCTTGTAAGTAAACGGGAGGACCCCAGGACTTGAAGAGCTCAAACACTGTATATCCATAAGACTAAATCATGATATTTGGTTGTAATTTCTAGAAAATAATTTTGTAATTTATAAACTACCGTTAGAACAGCAACTGTTTTATTTTATTGAAACAACATGGTTGGTGCGAGAATTGATTACTTTAATGATTTTGCTGTTAATCCCCTTGTGCCTAAGAAGAGGTTCTCTCTTCCCTCCTCCCTGGGATTGCAACAGGTTTGTTGGGACATCTGCAGTGCCCAAGATGACCTCTTCTTCGAGGTCCTGAAACGGGATTACTCTTAAACACAAGACACAGACAGAAACATGCCCTCATTCCCTCGCTTATTCACCATTTCACCCATTGACCTCTGACTATAGGAAGGTTTTACAAGACACGGGGTAGCTGGGACCTGAACCTGTGACCCTCTGCTCTGAGTCCCACGGGCTGTGTGTACTGCACCACAGTGAGGCCACAGAGGTGCAGCAGTCCCTGCCCCAAACCATTACGTCTCCTTTGAAAACCTTTTTCTGTTGCACTGCACACCACGTACTGGTACAGGGCATGGCCTGGGTCCACTGCAGACAGGTGCCACTGCCCCCTCCAGCACGGACACCTCCCCCCATGCTGTGCTAACATAACCATATGCTGTTTGTGCTTGTTATGCTCCGTTCCTGGCCATCCACTGTTCAGGTAGGCAGGTGCCTACAGTGCGGCGTCCGGCGTGGGAAGGCATACATGGACATCCCCACCCAAACCCCCCATCACCGCCTAGCAACATTCTGTACCTTCAACATAGTGGTGTGATGGATGTGGGGGTATCCTGTCTCTGCACTGGCAACTATTGGTTAGTGTGGACAAGTTTTTTGTATCTTGTGTTTGGCCTTTTTCAGATGCTGCCTTCCCACTTCAGGTTTTTATGTTCCTATGTGCCACCTAGGTTCCTGCCTAGTCCACCCTGTGCCCCAGCTGCCCCCACTACATGTACCGCCTGCAGCCCCCTATGCCCCATTTGCACCGCCATATTGGCCTTTCATACTTGGGCACTATGCTGTTGCTGATAATGGAGCACTACTATCATGTTTCCTGGGCTCCCTGCCTATGCTGTACATTGCTGACACTGAAATGGTTTCTCTCTCCTGCAAATGTGCATCTAACGGCAGGTTTTCATTTGCGGTAGGATTCAGCCCTTCAGTTCAGTGCGTTAGTGTGCAGGGAGCCTCTCCCCGCCCACTCCCCGCCCATTGACCCCTTCTCTCCACCCTCTCTCCAGCCTCTGCGGTGTTTACCGCGGCCGGGGACATTAACGATCGTTAGGTAACGTTAACGCGCGTTAGCGTTATGTACCGCACGTTAACATAACATAGCACGTGTTACCGTTACCTAACGATTGTTAACATTACATAACGCGCGGTCTGTAACATTACCGCAGTTTAGTAAACATACCCCATAGTGTCAAGTTATTCAGAGAGCAATGATACTAAGCCTGATCTCCATACAAATATTTGGATAAATTGATGTCCCCCCCCTGTCTCTAGACCTTTCTGAACAGCATGTCAGGCAATAATCACTCCCACAGTAGACTTTAGCAATATAATCTAACAGGGCTTACCCAAACACACTTTGCACCCACTCCAAAAGGCCCAGAATACAGCTGCCAGAATAATACATGGACCACCATGACACTTCCACATCACCCCCATTCTAGTGTAACTGCACTGGCTCCCATAATCACAAGAATAAAGTAGAAGGCACTAATCACCACATTCAAAATCTGATACAACAAGTCAGCAAAATGTCTGTAACCTTTAATATCAAGACCTAACACTGACAAGCTCAGAAAACATAAGGCATTCAATCTCCTATCTATTCCAACACAGAGGACCAAGAGCAAACAGTGTGCAACCGTGCTTTCATACTTTACGCCCCCATAACCTGGAACTCCCTACCACCAGACCTAAGAGGATGCCCAGACCTAAGAGACTTTCCAAAGAGACTGAAAACCTACCTATTTCAGGAATCCTATGGCACTGCAACACCCCATGACACGACACTAACCGCCAACCACAAGAGCGCGCTCCACACCTTGCCCGTGAACCAGAAGCCGTAATACACCACATACCTCAAATGCAAATAAGTTATATTCCAGCTTTCCCCTTCCCCTGAATGTTCTTTCTCCGTTAGTATTTATTGTTATATTACATTGGAATGTAAGCCAGAGTCTATTTCCAGGCCCTGTCCATATTCTTGTTACTTCTAAACCGCCTTGAATTGTAGAAAGGCGGTATAGAAAAAATGTTAAATAAATAAATACAAATAAATAAAATTTAGGACAGGAAAAAAACTGGATCGTAAACTTAATATCGCTGCTATCTGGATAGCTCTGGGACTAGATGCTCTGTGTATATTCAGAACTACTCTCTATTCGGCGACAACCAGCTTTTAAAAAAAATACCAGCCACGGTGTTTAAATCATGTATGTTAACTATTGTAACTATTGTAATGCACCAAGAGCAAGATATGTGGATTGGTAGAATACAGGTGCTCTGGAAAAAAATAAATACATGTAGAATTGTCATGCTGCATAGCAGCTGTGTGTTCATCCAATCCTTCACTTAAATGCAATCTCTGCAGAAGACTGAGAAGTTCAAGAGCTGGGCTGAATTTAGATAGAAAACATTAGTAAGGAGAAGGATCAATGAGGACAAGAATATTGAGTTTGCATACGGTAGTTTAGTGCATGCTTGCTATTTGTGTGAGTTCCACAATGCTATGGAGCCTGCATGTGCACAAAGCACCAAAAGACTACATTTTTGGGTTAATGGGTCCACACTGTTGAAGCTGTGTTCATTTTAGTGTGCATTTTAACATTTTTTGTTATGTGCCCACTAAAGGGGTAATTTTATAAGGAGCTGTAGAGGTTATGTACCATGTACTGTACACGCGTATATCACAGTACTTAAGTGATTTAAGGGCATAATGGATTTTGCGTGCATGTTTTAGTTGCTTGCTTTAAGTGTGCATAGGGCTGATGGTGTGTACTTTTACTGTGGATGTGCACAGGAGCAGAACATAGGCAGAGCACACCTAAATTATACTATAACTTATGTGTACCAGTTTGAATGCAAGCTCCGCCCCTGAGCTCACTCACTCGGAAACCATGCACCATCGCCCTGACATACATACTAACAAAAAAGCAACTGCCTACCCTCCGCATAGGTCACCAAAATACCGTGGGGGTCTTTTACCAAAGGGCGCCAAATGGCAGCATGTTTTCTGGCATGTGCTGAAGACATGCTTGGACATGTGTTGCCAGCTAGCGCAGGACCATGATAGTTAGGGGCCAATGCAGAAAGACTAGTGCATCCTTTCTGCATAGATAACACAATTTATATTCACAAGTTTCAACACGCCAAATGCAGAAAAGAGATTGAAGCATGTGTAAACAGCAAAGCAAAAGCAAGCACACAGAGTAGCTCCAAGCATATTTAAATTATATGCAAATATTAAAATGGCATGTTAATATTGTCTGTGCTCGATGCAGAGAAGCACATAGAGGATTACCTAACCAGCCAAAGTGCCAATATCTCTACACCGCTTCTGAGGCGCGCTGGCAGACCGGGAGCAGCAGCCATCAACGGAGGGAGTGAGCAGGAGCTCCTCCTCACCTCCATTCCCTGCCAATCAGCAGCCTTCGACAGCCCTGTACAACGGCTTCTAAACCGCCTCTTCTGAGGTGCGCCCGCACCTGAGGGCCTCGCCAGAGGGCCCTTTGGCGTTGCCCTTAGGCGTTGGTCCGTGGCATCTGTTGCTGAGAGTCGCATCGATGACATGGACCTGGTTGATGTGTTCTTATGTCGTGATAATTTGCTGTTCCATGTTCCTCCTCCTCTTTTATCTGTCTGACTATCTCTGTTCTCTATTCTGTCCTATTATATAAATGGCGTTCCTTTCCTAATTTCCTCTAATGATGTAGCATTGTAAACCGCTCTAATGCCTCTGCCTGAGCGGTATATCAAATTCTATTAAACATTAAACATTACACTTGGTCTGAGGTGACTTAAACATCTTGTATGTGCCCCTGACAGTATTTTGATGATATTGGGGGCTTTCCCTGATGCCTGGATCATCTGAGGTGAAGTGAAAAACTTCCCCTCAGATGATCCAGGCATCAGGAAAAGCCTCAGATGTCATCAAAATACTATCAGGGGTCTGGTGCCCTCGTTACCAATCCCCCAGAGAAACCAAATCCCTGGTGGCCCAGCGGCCCTGATCCCCCCCACCCACTCAATAAAAAAACTCTGGTGGCCCAGCTGCCTGATCCCCCCATCCACGCAATAAAAAAAAATCCCTGGTGGCCCAGCGGATCCAATCCCCCCCCCCATCCACCGAATTAAAAAAAAAAATCTCTGGTGGCTGGCTCCGATACCCCTACCCACCCAATAGAAAAAATCCCTGGTGGCCCAGCCACCCCAATCCCCCCACCCACCTAATAAAAAAAAGGCCAGCGGCCTCCAAAACCCAACACCCCTCCCCCCCCCCCCCCCGGAACTTTTACAATGGAGAAGGAGCATTGCCCACATACCCCTGCCCCATGCTGCCATCTTGAAAAATAGCACCTGGCCCTGCATGGTGCATCCTGGGTTGCACCAGGTGGGGTCAGACTGCCATATAAGGTAGAAAATGCCAGCCCTCTGACAGTATTTTGATGGCATTGGGGGTTTTCTCTGATGCCTGGATCAAATGAGGTGAAGCATCAAACTTCCCCTCAGATGAATCTGTTTCTCTGGGAGAGCTTGCCAAACTTGCACTGACTTCTGTGCAGATGTGTTTGGCTTGCTCTTCCAGTTTAACATTGAGATTTGTGCCACAGTTTAATACAGGGCTAATTTGCATATACTCATATGCCCCTTTCTTCATGTCAGCACTGAAGTCTTGCTCTATCAGCACGCTGATTGCGTGTGACTTTAGCACAGGCTTTCTGCATTGGCCCCTTAGAGTGGGACAATTCCCATGGTAATTGGGGGAGAGAGGAGTGGCCTAGTGGTTGGGGCAAGTTACCTCAGGCCAGAAGGTCAGGTGTCCAAATTCCACTAGAGGACAGCAACCTTGGGCCAGAAGGACTGGGGCTTCTAGTTCCACAGGTGCGCCTTGTGGTCTTGGGCAAGCCACTTAACACTCCCTTGCCCATGTTCCCTGTAAAATAGTAATCTCCAAGTTATAATGCCCTGTTCAACGCAATTTCAGTTTGTTCAATGTAAACCACCTTGATATCATGAAAGGCAATATATAAGAAATGTTAAATAAATAAAATAAGTCTCAAGTGGGCATAGCAAGCCAAGAGCAGTTAGCACTGGGTTCACACAGCATGCTAATGTGTTCTCCTAATACCACCTCAGTACATGGAGTTACATGCGCCTATGCTAATGTGGCTCACATTAGGGGAACCTTTTACATGTTAATTGCTAGGGAAATGTTTTCAACACCCTCGACAGATAATGCAGTGATGATGCACCTAACACGCTATATTTTCAGTGCTTTTTGTGCGATAGGTGCAACCCTTTTGTGCCCTTTAGTAAAAGACCCCCTGCGATTTGCATGTGTACACTCACACAAAATTCTACCCACGTCTTACAGAATTACCTTCTAAGTGCTGTGATAAGGAAGCTTATCATAGTTCAGGAAGGAGCTATAAAAGAGGTGAATTGGCTCTGAACAAGCAACCTGTCTTTGCTGGTAGAAATACTAAAACAGAATGTTTTCATAAAAGACTACCAGTCCCAGAATGCACCAGGTTTCAAACAGCCTCTAGAAGAGCTGAAGTGGGGAAACGTGTGTTCAATCAGGAGAGCTATGAGGTAATCCCCAATCACTCATCTCCAAGGGCAGGGCTTGATTCAGCACAGCTGGGCTGTGCTAGGGTGGAGTGTCCCTCTAAGCACGTTAAAAGTAAAAGATTTTCTACACACAGACAGAATCGTGAGCAGATCAAGGACAGAGAGAGCAAGGAGAGACAGAAGCAGCTGCAACGTGGAAAGAAGAAGAGAAAGACACCTTGGAGGTTGTGATAAGGAAGCTTATCATAGCTCAGGTAGGAGCTATAGAAAAGATGATGTGACTCTGAACAAGCAACCTGTCAGTTCTGGTAGAATCAAGAAAACAGAGTTTTCACATAAAAGACTACCAGTCCCAGAATGCACCAGGTTTCCAGCAGCCATGAGAGGGGCTGAAGTGAGAAAATGTGTGTGCAATCAAGAGAGCTATGAGGTAATCCCTAAGCACTCATCTCAAAGGGCAGGGCCTGATTCAAGACAGCTGCGCTGTGTTAGGGAGCAGCACACATTAGAACAGGATAAGAGTAGAGCTTATTCTTCAGGAAACAGTTTTCAGCAAGTTTCAAGAACAGCTTCAGGAAGAGATACAGAGGGGAGAGCTTCAGCAACGGCTACAAGCACCAGTATCACCTGGAGAAACAGAAGCCAAGCCAAGCAGATAGAGAGAGAAGGAAACTCTCTGGAAGGAAGAGAAGAAAGGCCATTGGAAGGTCTGGGAGATTCCAAGGCAGTACTCATACTGGGAGGTATTCCAAAAGCCAGCAGAGTCCATTGGACTGGATTCAGCCAGAGGAATGGAGTGGCAGAGATAGGAATCACCAGTGGCTACCTGGAAGAGAGAAGACTGCATGTGGAAGGGACTTTCAGACCCAGGCCAGAAGGTATGTGAGAGGAGATCCAGTGTCCAGGGATCAAGATTGGAAGGCTGGACATCAGGATTGGATTACATATTGGCCAGGCTATACAGAAAGGAATAATGATAGCAGGAGAGGCTCAGGTATGAACACTGATCCAGACCCTATCTATAATAGAGAATGGCAGCAAGGGAATGAGCATTCTCATGATAGTGCCTTAATGAAAGACTCGTCTGTGCCAATGTATGATAATGACCCTATGCTGATTGATACAGCAGATGAAAGTACAGTTTATATGGACTGTTCTCTATCTAAATGCTATTACTAGCTTTCTCTGAGCAAACACATCAGCCATCACAAAGAAACCTAACTTTGTTCTTTATTTCCACTGCAAACAGCTCTTAAAGCAGGATTTGGGCTCACACAGTAGCAGCCAGCCAGCTAAAGGCTTTCAGCTGGTCCATTGATAGTAATTAGGGCTGCACCTGATTGTGTGTGTGAGCAAGGGAGAATCACTGCTGAGATCGGCGTGGAAAATAAGCAGAAGTTAACCTAACCAGCAAAGTTTATTCTTTACTTTGTGCCTTTGTATTTGGTAATTATTTGCTAAGAAAACATTAGCTAATTGCCTGACAAGCTGAAGGTTGTTTTCTGGTTTACTTTGTGACTTTTTGTTATCCATTTTAAACACTGCAAGCAAGTAACCTCAGTTATAGTGCTATCAAGCATACATGTGCTGGGTGAATTAAACCCCATCAATAAAAGAAGTATTTTATTGATCTTACCACTTGGTTTCACAACTCAAATTATTGTCATCAGCTGTGTTTGGGAGTGAATGAACTACAATACCCACAATACCTTGCAAGAATCATATGAATATATGCATCGTCAAGATTGTGTAAGTTCTCACCCTAGGCAGCCGTCTGACAAGGTCTAAAGAAGGAGCCCACAGCAGTACGTGTGTTGGGAGTCATTTCAGAGGCAAGCATACTCCATTGGACTGGAGGAAGCCAGAGGAATGGGGTTATAGAGCCAGGAATTCCCAGACGGCACCTTTGAAGGAGAAGGCTGCAGGTGAAAGGGGCCCTAAGACCGTTGCAAGAAGGTTTGTGAAGAGAGACCCAGTGTCCAGGGATCTTGATTGGAAGGCTGGACATAAAAGCTGGACTACTTACTGGCCAGGATACCAGGAGAGGAAGCCTAACAGCAAAGGAAGCTCAGGTATGAACTTTGATCTATGCCCTAGCTCTTCTCCAGGAAGACAGCAGGGAAACAAATATTATCCTGAGAGTGAACAATTGAGGAATTCCTCTGAGCCAGACCCTGATATTGATTCCATGATATTTGAGGAAGAAGGAGATATATTAAATGATCAGAATGAATACATGGATTGCTCTCTGTCTAGGCTGCTGTGGTAAAATACTTTCTCACTAATACAAAAACCACCAAAAGGAACTGTAATTTGTTCTTTTATATACCCAGAAAAGTTTGCAAGAAAGCTTTTGGGTAGGATTGAGCCACGTAGAGAAAGTGAACCAGCAAAGGGGTTTGCAGCTGGCTAATTGGTGATAATTGAGCCAGGCACAAGTGCACGTGAGCTCTGAAAGGAAACTTTTCTTTTTGTGTGTAAATAGAAGAAAGTTATCCTTGATAAAGAACAATTTTTGTTACTTTTGGGTTTTGTTTTTGCTTTTGGAGCAATGCTAAGAAAGTTATTAGCATGAGCCATCAAAAAGACCTTTTCTGTTTCCCATCAAGGTCTTATTTGATTTTTGCTTAAGAAGTTCAGTTACCTTATTTCATGTTTTGTTTTCCTGAATGCAATACTGAAAGCAAGTGTCCTTTTTGTGTTACCAAGTAAATCTGTGTGGGAGAATTAACCCCATGAATAAAATCCATTTTTCTTTGCTTACATTCGTGCATTACAACTCATTATTTTGTGAATGGCTGATTCTGGTATAAGTGAACTACATTCCCCACAATCCTTTGCAAGTCATAATAATATTTTTGCCTTTGCTAAGACTGTGGCCATTCACGACCAGTGCCCCCGTTTACAGTGCATAGCTATCTCCAGGAACAAGCAGGAATGTAGTCTTCACATATGGGTATCGTCGGTACCGATGGAGCCTGTGCGGGAACGCTCCCCAGCGTCCAATAGGAAAGATTTTGGGAGCATCCCACAGTGCCTGCATGCTGCCTTCCCGCCTTTCCCAACTGTCCCTCTCCAGTTCTTCATTTTCCATGGAGCCAACAGGTCGTACATCCTGTCACCGCAGAAAAAAATCCCTTCTATTCTTCTTTTTTGTGGTCGCGTCTGCCTTCCCTCAACGCTACACCGGTACCGCCGGTTGTTCTTTCTTTTTTCTTAAAAAAAACCAAACAAACTTTCTTTCTGGAGTCTTTCCAGTAATGTTCTTTTCAGGTGCCATGCGCCATTTTGGGCACTAGGCCCAACTTTTTCCTTCAAAATGGAAAAACCTGCTTCGGGTTTTAGAAAGTGTTCCAAGTGTGGCGGTGCCACTGACACCCATGAGTGGTACCTCAAATGTTTAGGTCCTGACCACTCTATTTCTGAGTGTGTTGCCTATGGGATGATGTCAAAAAGAGGCCGGTAAAACCGAGCTGCTAAACTTAGCACCCTTTTTCCCTCTGATGCAGCCTCCGTGGCATCGACGTCTTCCAGGGCTTTGTCTTCCTCCCATGGATCTCAGGTAACTAAACATAAATCTAGCAGGTCCTCAAAGGGTAGATCTCCTTCTAGACATCGAGATGCCTCTGGCATTGCCCTTGAGGGACTTTCACCGGCAAAATTGCCCCGGCGAGAGACTTCGGCTTCCAAAGCACTAACGGGGCTCCAGGATGTTCTCGAGGCTTCAACCTCAGCAGAACTACTGGTGCCATGCTCTGGGGTGCCGGCCGCTTCATCCGGTACCTATACTCAAGCATCGGCAGCGTCGATAGACCAGAGATTTATGGCTATTGAACGCAGTCTGGTGGCTCTTCTCACGGCCTCGATGCCCCTGAAACCGCTTCAGACAACTCAACCGGTACCGGCACTGACTGCATCGATATCGGCAGGTATTCTACCAGGACTGAGTCATGCGTGTCTATCCGGCATCGACAGATCGGTACCGGACCACTCCGATGCCGACTTCGATCGGTACCGGTACCGTGCCTTGCACGATCACCCGGATCGGAGATACTTCGAATCCTCAGATGAGTCTGAAGACTCTGAGAGCTCTTCCAATACCAGAGTACTTCTTCCTGAGGATTCTTCTTCTCCTCAGCGTAGGATGTCTCCACCAGAGGATATGTCCTTTCAGGACTTTATCCGAGATGTGGCCCGAGATCTTTCCATCACTGTGGCTCCTGAAAAAGAGCCTAGAGCAAAGGAATTAGAAATCCTACAATACCCTAAAGCTCCCAAGGAGGCAGCTACCTTACCTATTCATGAGATCTTGCATGATCTCATGTTAAGGATGTGGGAAACACCTCTAACCACATCTTCTCACTCTCGAAGACTTGACACCATGTATTGAGTTCCTCCTTGTCCTGGGTTTCAGAAGACTCAATTACCACACCATTCCATGGTGGTGGAATCAGCTATGAGAAGGATAAAGAGTGCAAAAAGGCATGCATCTAATCCTCCAGGACGTGAATGTAGGATTCTTGACGCCTTTGGACGTCGAACCTTCCAAACTTCCATGCTTTCTGCTAGGATCAGTTCCTATATCTTGTATATGGGAATGTTCCTTAAGGAGGTCACAGGAGATTTAGAGCTTATGAGCTCTCTCCTTCCTGATGATAAGAGACAAGATTACCTCGCCCTTGTCAAACATGCTCAGGATGTTTCAAAGTCTGTGAATCGTGCAGCTTTTGACTGCTTTGTGTGCATAAGCAGAACCTCTGCCATTGCCATAGGTGCACGTAGGATTGCCTGGCTCCAGGCATCTGACTTGGAAATTTGGGTACAGGATAAACTAGGGAATATTCCTTGCACAGGAGAGAATCTCTTTGGCAAGAATTGGCAGGAAAAAGCTAATGAGATAGATGCTGACAATATCACTTTGGATAGATTGTCTAAATCTACAGCTGATTCTGTGAGGAAAAAATCCTCTAAGAAACCATTCTTCAGTAAGAAGAAGAAGTTTTATCCCTCCTATACCCAGGAGGGGCATCTTTTAGGTCAGTCTGCCCAAAAGGGACAGCAGCAACAACCTAGGCAAAGAAAGACAAAAGCAGCTAAGCCTCAACTGGCTCAGCAGACTCAGCCTCCACAGGGACTTTGACTCCTATCTAGAGAACTTTGCCTTCCTGGCCCTGAACGGCCCAGAACCCTCCACTATCCCAGGAAGGTTATGTCATTTTGCCCCCAGATGGGATCAGATAACAGCAGAAAATTGGACTCTGTCTATTGTAAGAGAGGGATACAAGCTTCATTTCCTCAGCATGCCCCCTTCTACAATGGTAAGACAGTTCAATTCTCAGATCTCTCTCAATGACCAGTTAGGTCAAGAGGTCACTGTGCTCCTTGCTCAAGGGGCAATAGAAGAGGTACCCATTCCCCAATGGGGTACAGGGTTTTACTCCCCCTATTTCCTTATTCCAAAGAAAAAAGGAGGACACAGACCCATTTTAGACCTCAGAGAATTGAACAAATTCCTGTTCAAAGAGAAGTTCAAAATGATTTCTCTAGGAACTCTGCTGCCATACCTTCAGAGTCAGGATTGGCCTTGTTCTCTAGATCTCAGGGATGCGTACATTCATGTTCTCATCCACCCAACTCACCTAAAGTTCCTTCACTTTCTGTTTCAAGGGACTAGATAATAGGGGAAAGCCGACAGTCGCCCAAGAGCGCATGGTTCGGAAGAATGTATCCTTGAAGGATACTACAAAAAGCAGAGAGGTTCCAAAAAAGAGTAAAGTAGCCCAAATGCCCTCGAGTATGGAGCAGACAGAGCTTAAAGATCCCAAATTACCCATGTCTACCAATAGCCAAATTAATATGAATAAAATACAGTCTCTAAAATGCTTGTATGCAATGCTAGAAGTCTACAAAACAAGATGGGAGAGTTAGAATATATAGCACTAAACGAGAGGTTAGATATGATTGGAATATCAGAGACATGGTGGAAGGAGGACAACCAGTGGGACACTGTGATACCTGGGTACAAACTATATCGTAATGATAGAGCTGATCAAATTGGTGGAGGGGTTGCACTCTATGTCAGAGAGGGCATTGAGTCAGAAAGGATTAAAGTTTTGCAAGAAACAAAATTTGCTGTAGAATCTCTATGGATTGAAATTTCATGTAAAAAGGGGAAGGCGATGGCAGTGGGGGTGTACTGTCGTTCGCCTGGCCAGAATGAACAAATGGATGATGAAATGCTCAAAGAAATCAAGGAAGCTAGCAAAAGTTACAGTGCAGTAATAATAATGGGTGATTTCAATTACCCCGGCATCGACTAGGTCAGTGTCACAACAGGACATGCTAGGGAGATAAAGTTCCTAGATGAAATAAATGACTGCTTCTTGGAGCAGCCGGTTCATGAACCGACCAGAGGGGAAGCAATATTAGACCTAGTCCTTAGTGGAACACCAGATCTAGTGCAAGAGATAAGGGTGTTGGGGCCACTTGGCAATAGTGATCATAGCATGATCACCTTTGATTTAATTAGTGGAGGAGGGATAGTAAGGAAATCCACAGTACTACCCTTTAACTTTCGAAAGGGAGACTATGATAAAATGAGGAAAACAGTTAAGAAAAAACTAAAAGGAGCAGTTGCAAAGGTTAAAGACGTACATCAAGCTTGGGTGTTGTTGAAAAATACTATCTTGGAAGCCCAGACCAGCTGTATTCCACGCTTTAAGAAAAGTGGAAGGAAGTCCAAAAAACTGCCAGCATGGTTTAAAGGTGAGGTCAGAGAGGCTGTTGTTGCCAAAAAAGCATCTTTCAGGAAATGGAAAAAAGAGCCAAACGATGAAACCTGGAAACAGCACAAGCACTGGCAAGTCAAATGCAAGGCATTGATAAGCTAGGCAAAGAGAGAATTTGAGAAGAAGCTTGCTGCGGAAGCAAAAACGCGAAATAAAGACCTTTTCAAGTACATTCGTAGCAAAAAACCTGTGAGAGAGTCAGTTGGTCCATTAGATGATAAAGGGGTTAAAGGAGCACTAAGAGGCGACAAGGCGATAGCGGAGAGACTGAATGAATTCTTTGCTTCGGTCTTTACTGAGGAAGATGTAGGGATGTTACCCATGACTGAAGTGGTATTTAAAGATGTGGAAGAATTGAAGGAAATATCGATACATCGGGAAGATGTCTTACAACTATTAGATAAACTGAAGAGTAGCAAATCACCTGGGCCGGATGGTATACATCCAAGGGTGTTGAAAGAACTGAAATTTGAGATTGCAGACCTGCTATCAGTAATCTGTGAACTATCATTAAAATCATCTCTAATACCTGAGGATTGGAGGATCGCCAATGTAACACCAATTTTTAAAAAGGGTTCGAGGGGTGATCCGGGAAACAACAGACTGGTGAGCCTGACATCAGTACCGGGAAAAATGGTAGAAACCATCATAAAGAATAAAATTACTCAGCATGTAGATAGTCACAACCTAATGGGAGACAGCCAACATGGCTTTAGACAAGGAAGATCTTGTCTTACTAATCTGTTATGTTTTTTTGAAGGAGTGAATAAACAGGTGGACAAAGGTGAGTCGGTTGATATTGTGTATCTGGACTTTCAGAAAGCCTTTGACAAGGTCCCTCATGAGAGACTTTTGGCAAAACTAAAGAGTCATGGGATAGGAGGCAGTGTACTATTGTGGATCAGGAACTGGTTAAAAGATAGAAAGGAGAGGGTAGGGCTAAATGGCCAATTTTCCCAATGGAGAAAGGTGAATAGTGGTGTACCCCAGGGATCTGTGCTGGGTCCGCTGCTTTTTGACATATTCATAAATGACCTGGAAAGTGGAATAACGAGTGAGGTTATCAAATTTGCAGATGACACAAAACTATTTAAAGTTGTTAAAACCCAGGAGGATTGTGGAAAATTGCAAGAGGATCTTGATAAATTGGAAGACTGGGCATCAAAATGGCAGATGAAATTTAATGTGGACAAGTGCAAGGTTATGCACCTAGGGAAGAACAACCCAAACTATGGTTACACGATGCAAAGTTCCACATTAGGAACCACCACCCAGGAAAAAGATTTAGGCGTCATTGTGGATACCATGTTAAAACCCTCGGCCCAGTGTGCAGCGGCGGCCAAGAGAGCAAACAGAATGCTAGGTATGATAAGGAAAGGAATGGAAAATAAAACAAAAGATATTATAATGCCTCTATATCGTTCCATGGTGAGACCGCACCTTGAATATTGTGTGCAATTCTGGTCGCCGTATCTTAAAAAGTATATAGCGATTTTAGAAAAGGTTCAGAGAAGAGCCACCAAAATGGTAAAGGGGATGGAAGGCTACTCCTATGAAGAAAGGCTAAAAAGGTTGGGGCTCTTTAACCTGGAAAAGAGACGGCTGAGGGGAGATATGATAGAAGTCTATAAATTAATGAACGGAGTGGAACGGGTAAACGTAGATCGATTGTTTACCTTATCAGAATATAGAAAGACTAGGGGACATGCAATGAAGCTACAGGGTAAACTATTTAAGACTAATAAAAGAAAATATTTTTTCACTCAACGTGTAATCAAACTCTGGAATTTGTTACCGGAGGATGTAGTAAAGGCTGTTAGTGTAGCTGGGTTTAAAAAAGGTTTGGACAAGTTCCTGGAGGAAAGGTCCATAAACCATTATTAAGAAGGGACCCAGGATATCAATGCTTGAACCAATACAAGCATTGTGGAACCTGTGTCCCTTGGGGAAACTGCTAGGTACGTATGACCTAGATTGGCCACTGTTGGAAACAGAATACTGGGCTTGATGGACCTTGGTCTGACCCAGTATGGCATATCTTATGTTCTTATGTTCTTATGTAATACAGGGTTCTTCCCTTTGGCCTGGCCTCTGCACCAAGGGTGTTCACAAAATGCATGGCTGTGGTGGCAGCATTTCTCCGCACCCTAGGAACAGGGGCGGCCCAAGGGGGGTGCGGGGCCATGTGCGGAGACTCGGTGCGGGGCCTCATTTGCATAAGTGGCCTTATTTGCATAAATATTTGCATAATGTTACCATACACTAACTTTTAGTAAACATGTCTCTTAATGAGTGTATGGATAAAGAAAGACTAAAAGATTTCTACATTACTATAATCCAGTGCCAACCGCCAGGCACATTAGGAACTACTACAAACGCTGCCCATTTAGAACCCATAGCAAACCCGCTGTATCCTGACAGCATTACCAGGACTCACAAAGCACCAGACCCTACCTATCAAAAGGAAACACTGCAAATATTAAACCAGTACATTTCAGAGAATACTGGGGAAAGAGAACAAGTGGCAATGTCAAATAGGAATTACATAAACAGAATACCTCAGCTCAGTTACACATGCAGAACATAGACCATCACCAAACAAGGAATCGCAATTTAGAAACAGGAAGGCAATAATTAAACTGGGAACCCCAAAAGCCAAACTTGGAATGTACAACAACACTGTAGAAATAAAACTATAAATCAATTTCCTCTTGTACCAAACAAAGCGCAGACGTTAATGATGCACATTTCCCAGAGCTTTCATATTCCAGTTAATAAATTCAAAATAAAGAGATATATTTCTACCTTTTGTGCATTTTTTTTCAGTTGCAATTGCTCCAGCCACTTTCTTCTGGTTTCTTCATGTTTTCTGCTAACTCTCCATCGTCTGCTGTCCATTTGTCCTTTCTTCTCTCTTCTAGTTTTCTTTCCATCCTCTCTCTCTACATCTGCTTTAACATACTAATCTTTCTCCTTTTGCTCTTTCCTCATTCTTATTTCATCCACTGAAATTTACCCCTCCATCCTCAATCCCCACTTACTCTCCCAATACCCGGCCAATTGTAGATTTTTCATCCCTCCCACACAAAATATTTTTCCCCTCTCCATTTTACTCTCCCAGCCCCATCCCATTCTAATCCTCCCCCAACATCAGCTCCCTTCTAGTTCCAGTCTCACCCAGCATCCATTCCCTTCTAGTCCCTGCATCAGCCCATTTCCAGTCCTAGCCCCCCATCAACCCATTTCCAGTCCTAGCTCCCCCATCCATTTTCAGTCTGAGTCCCTTCATCAGCTCATTTCCAATCCTAGCCCCCCCATCAGCCCATTTCTAGTCATTTCCTAGCCCCACCATCAGCCCATGTCAAATCCTAGCTCCCCTCCACTCAGCCCAATTCCAGTCCAAGCCCCCCCATGAGCCTACTTCCAGTTCTAGCCCCTCCATGAGTCCATTTCAATTCAAGCCCCCACCACAGCCCATTTCCAATCTTAGCTCCCCCCAACAGCCCATTTCCAGTCCTATCCTAGCTGCTCCATCAGCCCATTTTCAGTTCTAGCTCCCTTCCCTCACAGCCCATTTCCATTCCAAGCTCCCTCCCCATCAGCTATTTGCAGTTCAAGCCTCCCCGTCCACTCAGTCCATTTCCAGTCATAGCAATCCCCCAACCCATTACCAGTCCTAGCCCCCCATCAACCCATTTTCAGTTTAAGCCCCCCCTATAACCCATTACCAGTCCTAACCCCCCATCAGCCCACTTCCAGTCTTAACCCCATCAGCCCATTTCCAGTCAGCCCCCCATAGCCCATTGCCAGTCCTAACCCCCCCCATCAGCCCACAGCCCATTACTAGTCCTAACCACATCAGCGCACCTCAAGTCCTAACCCCTCCCCATCAGCCCTTTTCCTGTCCTAGCGCCCCCATAGCCCATTAGCAGTCCTAACCCCCCCCCCATAGCCCATTAGCAATCCTAACCATAACCCTAGTTCCATACAGCCCCCATCAGCCCACAGCCCATTACCAGTCTTAACCCCCCCCCAGCCCATTTCCAGTCCTAACCCCCATCACCCCATTTCCAGTCAGCCTCCATCAACCCCCAGCCCATTACCAGTTTTAACCCCCCCAGCCCATTTCCAGTCCTAACCCCCCCATCACCCCATTTCCAGACAGCCTCCATCAGCCCCCAGCCCATTAGCAGTCTTAACCCCCCCCAGCCGTTTTCCAGTCCTAAACCCCACCAGCCCATTTCCAGTCAGCCTCCATCAGCCCCAGCCCATTAGCAGTCTTAACCCCCCCTAGCCCATTTCCAGTCCTAACCCCCCCCAGCCCATTTCCAGTCCTAACCCCCCCTCACCCCATTTCCAGTCAGCCTCCATCAGCCCCAGCCCATTAGCAGTCTTAACCCCCCCAGCCCATTTCCAGTCCTAACCCCCCCAGCGCTTTTCCAGTCAGCCTCCATCAGCCCCAGCCCATTAGCAGTCTTAACCCCCCCTAGCCCATTTCCAGTCCTAACCCCCCCTCCATCCCATTTCCAGTCCTAACCCCCCCTTGCCCATTTCCAGTCCTAACCCCCCCCCTTGCACATTTCCAGTCCTAACCCCCCCTCACCCCATTTCCAGACAGCCTCCATCAGCCCCCCCCCCCCTTCCCTTCCCTTCCCTTCCGGCAAATTAAAAAAAAACAACAAACACCTGGCTCTAGCTGCTGCTGCGTCCGTCGCAGCAGCGGCAGAATGGCGTGTTCCGCGGGGCCCCCTCTCCTCGTCGAGCCCTCTGCAAGGGCTTTCAGATTCGCGAAGGGAGAGTGCTCCCTCGCGTCTCTGTAAGGCCCGCAGAGGCTAATGGGAAATTTCCCATCAGCCCCACGCGTCTAAAGGGGCAGATGGGAAATTTCCCATTAGCCCCTGCGGGCTTTACAGAGACGCGAGGGAGCACTCTCCCTTCGTGAATCTGAAAGCCCTTGCAGAGGGCTCGACGAGGAGAAGGGGCCCCGCGGGACACGCCATTCTGCCGCTGCTGCGACGGACGCGGCAGCAGCCAGAGACAGGTTTTTTTTAAAAATGTAATTTTAAAAAAAAGCAGAATGTTCTTTGCGCGGGGCCCCCTGAAACGCGGGGCCCTGTGCAAAAAACATTCTTGCTCAATGGACGGGCCGGCCCTGCCTAGGAATATTCGTCTTCCCTTACTTAGACGACTGGCTCATTCGAGCCCCCTCAGAGCTAGAGACCAGGATTTCTCTCTCTCGCACAATGCGCATCCTTCAGTACTTGGGACTTGTCATAAACTTCCCAAAATCCAACCTTGCTCCCACTCAGTCCCTAGAATTTTTAGGAGCTGTGCTGGATACCAGACAGACAAGGGCCTACCTTCCACAGCCCCGCTGCCTTCACATTGTGCAGTTAGCTTCCCAAGCAGTGCTAAAACGTCACCTCACTGCTCGGGAAATGTTACAGTTGCTAGGCCACATGGCATCCACTGTGCATGTGGTTCCTTATACTCGCCTTCATATGAGGGCAGCCCAGTGGACTTTATCCACTCAGTGGACTCAGGCATCAGGTTGCCTATCAGACAAAATAGCAAACTCAGATCACCTTATTTTGTCCCTCCAATGGTGGCAGTCACCCCAAAACCTTCTGGTGGGATCTCCTTTTCAGCAACCCCCACCCCAAGCCACTCTAACAACAGATGCTTCACAGGTGGGTTGGGGAGCCCACCTGCAAGGCCTCTCTACCCTGGGTACCTTGACTCCACAAGAGGCCTATCTACACATCAGTCTCCTGGAACTCAGAGCAATCTTCCTTGTTCTTTGAGTATTCCACACCCAGCTCATCTACAAGACAGTCCTAGTTCAAACGGACAATCAAGTAGCCATGTTCTATGTGAACAAGCAGGACGGAACAGGCTCTCTGTCGCTCTGCAACAATGCTTTGCGACTATGGGCCCTCGCCAGAGAGCATCAGATTCATCTCCTTGTGGTATATCTTCCAGGCATTCAAAACTCTTGGGCAGACAGACTCAGTCGAGTTCTGCTTCCACACGAATGGTCTCTCCATGCAGACCAGGTGGCCAAAATTTTTCAAATTTGGGAAACCCCGGACATAGACCTCTTTGCAAGTCCGCTGAATGCCATACTTCCCTGGTTCTGTTCCAGAATTCCGGCTCAGAGTTGTCAGGCCAGGGATGCTTTCCTCCTCCATTGGGGTCAGGACTTCCTGTATGCCTTTCCACCCATTCTCCTAATTCCCAAAACCCTATTCAAGCTTCAGAGAGACAGAGGTCATATGTCAACACACTCATCACCCCACACTTCGACTATTGTAATAGTCTCTTAATTGGCCTACCACAAAAAAGTACATACCTACTCCAAAGAGCCCAGAACATCTGTGCCAAAGTAGTCACAAAAGCCCGCCTAGTAGATCATGTAACCCCAATAATGCTGGAACTGCATTGGCTCCCTATAAACAGCAGAATCAGATATAAAATCCTCCTAATCACATTCAAGCTCCTGAACAACATCGCCCCATCATATCTATCCATGCTATTACATGCCCCATCAGAATCAAGAACTCGCAGACTAAACGCAACACACTCACTTGAAATACCAAATTCATTCAAAAAAACTAAAAAATCCACCAGCACCAGAGCCTTCTCATTCACTGCCCCCATGCTCTGGAATAATCTCCCAATAAACCTTCGGATCATAAAAGACCTCACCCAATTTAGAAAGGAACTCAAGACATACCTTTTCTCCGAACACTATAAAATCCCATATCCCCAAGTCCAACCACACACCATCCCCAAACACTCAAACACAAAGCCCTAAAACCACACTCAACTACCCACACACATACACCCACCACATACTCCCACCACATACACCCAAAATACTCCCAAGAGATGAAAAAAGGAAATAAATTCCTCCACACACACACATATGAAAGGTAGAAAACTCTGACTACCTATAAAAAGGTAGAAAAACTCTGATCAACACTACGCTACAGAAACTTATTAATGTATATAAAATGTAAATAGTTTTGACAATTAATGCACAGTTATTTGTATAAAGTTACAATGTTATAAATCTCTGTTAATAACTATTATCTGTATAAAGTTAAAAAAATCTCTGTTCCATGTAATGTATACATTAGTATACAAATTTGTTTACTTGTTCCATGTAAACCGCCCCTGATCTCTGGAAGGGGCGGTATAGAAGAAATAGATAAATAAATAAATAAATAAAATATGATTCTCATAGCTCCACGTTGGTCACGGCAAATGTGGTACCCTCTGCTGCTACATCTCTCTCAAGCTCCACCTCTGGAGTTAGGATCTGCTCCAAATCTCCTTTCTCAAGAGGATGGGATGCTGTGGCATCCCAATCCCTAGTCTCTGCATATTAGGGCCTGGTTGCTGAAAGCCTAGAACTTCATGGTCTTAACCTTTCCCAGTAGGTAGAGGATATCCTTTATGCTTCCAAGAAGCCTTCCACAAGACGCACTTATGCATTTAAGTGGAAAAGGTTTACTTTATGGTGCTCACAGAAGGGTCTTAACCCTCTTGCGATACCTCTGAAATCATTACTGGAGTATGTCCTTCATTTATCAAATGCAGGGCTTAAGACCAATTCAGTAAGAGTTCATTTGAGTGCTATTGCAGCTTCTTTCAAGCCTCTAAATGGACAACCTATTTCCTCTCATCCTCTCATAGCGAGGTTTATGAGAGGCCTTCTTTTAACTAAGCCTCCCATTAAGCCACCACCGATGGCATGGGACTTAAATCTGGTTCTTGGGCAGCTCATGAAACCGCCTTTTGAACCGTTAGCCACTACCTCTTTGAAATTCCTTTCCTGGAAGGTCATCTTTCTTATTGCAATCACATCAGCACGTCGCATCAGTGAATTGCCAGCATTGGTGGCTGATCCTCCTTATACAAGGTTCCATCATGATAAGGTAGTTCTTAGGACTCATCCACACCTTATGCCAAAGATGGTGTCACCTTTTCATTTAAACCAAGCGGTTTACCAACCTGTATTCTTCCCAAGGCCTCACGCCTCAAATGCAGAAAGGAATCTTCATACTTTGGACTGTAAAAGGGCTTTGGCCTTTTACTTACAAAGGACACAGCAACATAGAAAGTCCTCTCAACTCTTTGTTGCTTTCGATCCTAGTCATTTGGGACTTCCAGTCTCCAAAAGAACACTGTGCAATCCAGCTGGACAATGTATATCTTTTGCCTATGAGAATAAGAACCTTCCTCTTGAAGGCCATGTCACAGCTCACAATGTGAAAGCCATGGCAGCCTCAATGGCTCATCTTCACTCTGTGTCTATCGATGACATCTGTCGAGCAGCTACTTGGGCTTCGGTACATACCTTCACAGCCCATTACTGCTTAGACAAGGACTCCCGCTGGGATGCCTTGTTTGGTCAGGCTGTTCTTCAACACCTGTTCCAGACAATCAACTCCTATCCACCATCCCTGGTAGGATGCCAGAGATCCATGGGGGGAAGTGGAGCCCTTTCACGAGGGCAACACAAAGAGCTCCGGAGTCTCAATGCGTGGATGAGACAATGGTGCAGATATGAGGGTTTTGGATTTGTTAGGAACTGGGGAACATTCTGGGGAAAGGAAAGGCTCTTCCAAAGGGATGGGCTTCACCTTAACCGGGATGGAACCAGGCTGCTGGTATTAACCTTTAAAAAGGAGAGAGAGCAGCTTTTAAACTAGATATTAGGGGAAAGCCGACAGTCGCCCAAGAGCGGATGGTTCGTAAGAATGTATCTTTGAAGGATACTACCAAAAGCAGAGAGGTTCCACAAAAGAGTAAAGTAGCCCAAATGCCCTCAAGTATGGAGCAGACTGAGCTTAAAGATCCCAAATTACCCATGTCTAACAATAGCCAAATTAATATGAATAAAATACATTCTCTAAAATGCTTGTATGCAAATGCTAGAAGTCTGAAAAATAAGATGGGAGAGTTAGAATATATAGCACTAAATGAAAGGTTAGATATGATTGGAATATCAGAGACATGGTGGAAGGAGGACAACCAGTGGGACACTGTGATACCTGGGTACAAACTATATCGTAATGATAGAGCTGATCAAATTGGTGGAGGGGTTGCTCTCTATGTTAGAGAGGGCATTGAGTCAGAAAGGATTAAAGTTTTGCAGGAAACAAAATCTGCTGTAGAATCTATATGGATTGAAATTCCATGTAAAAGGGAGAAGGCAATGGCAGTGGGGGTGTACTATCGAGCGCCGTGCCAGAATGACCAAATGGATGATGAAATGCTCAAAGAAATCAAGGAAGCTAACAAAAGTTACAGTGCAGTAATAATAATGGGTGATTTCAACTACCCCAGTATCGACTGGGTCAGTGTCACGTCAGGACATGCTAGGGAGATAAAGTTCCTAGATGAAATAAATGACTGCTTCTTGGAGCAGCTGGTTCATGAACCTACCAGAGGGGAAGCCATATTAGATCTAGTCCTTAGTGGAACACCAGATCTAGTGCAAGAGATAAGGTTGTTGGGGCCACTTGGCAATAGTGATCATAGCATGATCGCCTTTGATTTAGTTAGTGGAGGAGGGATAGTAAGGAACTCCACAGTAATACCTTTTAACTTTCGAAAGGGAGACTATGATAAAATGTGGAAAACAGTTAAGAAAAAACTAAAAGGAGCAGTTGCAAAGGTTAAAGACGTACATCAGGCTTGGTTGTTGTTGAAAAATACTATCTTGGAAGCCCAGACCAGCTGTATTCCACGCTTTAAGAAAAGTGGAAGGAAGTCCAAAAAACTGCCAGCATGGTTTAAAGGTGAGGTCAGAGAGGCTGTTGTTGCCAAAAAAGCATCTTTCAGGAAATGGAAAAAAGAGCCAAACGACGAAACCTGGAAAGAGCACAAGCACTGGCAAGTCAAATGCAAGGCATTGATAAGGCAGGCAAAGGGAGAATTTGAGAAGAAGCTTGCTGCAGAAGCAAAAACGCGAAGTAAAGACCTTTTCAAGTACATTCGTAGCAAAAAACCTGTGAGAGAGTCAGTTGGTCCATTAGATGATAAAGGGGTTAAAGGAGCACTAAGAGGCAACAAGGCGATAGCGGAGAGATTGAATGAATTCTTTGCTTCAGTCTTTACTGAGGAAGATGTAGGGATGTTACCTATGACTGAAGTGGTATTTAAAGGTGCGGAAGAATTGAAGGAAATATCGATACATCGAGAAGATGTATTACAACTATTAGATAAACTGAAGAGTAGCAAATCACCTGGGCTGGATGGTATACATCCAAGGGTGTTGAAAGAACTGAAATATTAGATTGCAGACCTGCTATTAGTACTCTGTGAACTATCATTAAAATCATCTCTAATACCTGAAGATTGGAGGATCGCCAATGTAACACCAATTTTTAAAAAGGGTTCGAGGGGTGATGCGGGAAGCTACAGCCTGACATCAGTACCGGGAAAAATGGTAGAAACCATCATAAAGAATAAAATTACTCAGCATGTAGATAGTCATGACCTAATGGGAGACAGCCAACATGGCTTTAGACAAGGAAGATCTTGTCTTACTAATCTGTTATGTTTTTTTGAAGGAGTGCATAATCAGGTGGACAAAGGTGAGTCGGTTGATATAGTGTATCTGGACTTTCAGAAAGCCTTTGACATGGTCCCTCATCAGAGACTTTTGGCAAAACTAAAGAGTCATGGGATAGGAGGCAGTGTACTACTGTGGATCAGGAACTGGTTAAAAGATAGAAAGCAGAGGGTAGGGCTAAATGGCCAATTTTCCCAATGGAGAAAGGTGAATAGTGGTGTACCCCAGGGATCTGTGCTGGTTCCGCTGCTTTTTGACATATTCATAAATGACCTGGAAAGTGGAATAACGAGTGAGGTTATCAAATTTGCAGATGACACAAAACTATTTAAAGTTGTTAAAACCCAAGAGGATTGTAGAAAATTGCAAGAGGATCTTGATAAATTGGAAGACTGGGCATCAAAATGGCAGATGAAATTTAATGTGGACAAGTGCAAGGTTATGCACCTAGGGAAGAACAACCCAAACTATGGTTACACGATGCAAGGTTCCACATTAGGAACCACCACCCAGGAAAAAGATTTAGGTGTCATTGTGGATAACATGTTAAAACCCTCGGCCCAATGTGCAGCGGCGGCCAAGAGAGCAAATAGAATGCTAGGTATCATAAGGAAAGGAATGGAAAATACAACAAAAGATATTATAATGCCTCTATATCGTTCCATGGTGAGACCGCACCTTGAATATTGTGTGCAATTCTGGTCGCCGTATCTTAAAAAGGATATAGCGATTTTAGAAAAGGTTCAGAGAAGAGCCACCAAAATGGTAAAGGGGATGGAAGGATACTCCTATGAAGAAAGGCTAAAAAGGTTAGGACTCTTTAACCTGGAAAAGAGATGGCTGAGGGGTGATATGATAGAAGTCTATAAATTAATGAACGGAGTGGAACGGGTAAACATAGATCGATTGTTTACCTTATCAGAATATAGAAAGACTAGGGGACATGCAATGAAGCTACAGGGTAAACTATTTAAGACTAATAAAAGAAAATATTTTTTCACTCAACGTGTAATCAAACTCTGGAATTTGTTACCGGAGGATGTAGTAAAGGCTGTTAGTGTAGCTGGGTTTAAAAAAGGTTTGGACAAGTTCCTGGAGGAAAGGTCCATAAACCATTATTAAGAAGGGACCCAGGATATCAATGCTTGAACCAATACAAGCATTGTGGAACCTGTGTCTCTTGGGGAAACTGCTAAGTACGTATGACCTAGATTGGCCACTGTTGGAAACAGGATACTGGGCTTGATGGACCTTGGTCTGACCCAGTATGGCATATCTTATGTTCTTATGTTCTGGGGCCTTCTCCCTGGCATCTGCAGCTAGGGAGTCCCCATATGTGAAGACTACATTCCTGCTTGTTCCTGGAGATAGCATAGTTACTCACCTGTAACAGGTGATCTCCGGGAACAGCAGGAATTTAGTCTTCACAACCCACCCACCTCTCCTAGGAGTTGTATCTCTCTATCTCTCTCTCTTTCTCTCTTTCCCTCTCTCTTTTGTCTCAGCTTTAAACTCAACTGGAGAGGGACAGTTGGGAAAGGCGGGAAAGGCGGGAAGGCAGCACGCAGGAGCTGTGGGATGCTCCCAAAATCTTTCCTATTGGACGCTGGGGAGCGTTACCGCACAAGCTCCGTTGGTACCGACGATACCCATAAATTCCTTCTGTTCCCGGAGATCACCTGTTACAGGTGAGTAACTATGCTTTAACAGTGAGAGGAGACAGGGTTGGGGAAGAGCTTACACTTATGCAGATTTATTGTGATTTTCAAAATTATACTTATATGTTTTCTTTCAAAAACTACTCTCACAAATTGGCAGGTAGATTGTGTGGATAGTTTTCCTAAGATAAACTTCTAAGTTATAGCACACCCATACATTTTCTTTGAGAATTGGGGCAAAATCCAAGGGTAAACAATATGGTGGTCATTCCGCTCAGCGAATAGCGGGATTGGATGTCTGGGTTGGATGTCCAACTTGTGCACAGCCCGTGATCACGATTCTGGACTCAGTGCTCCCCACACGTACAGATCAGTTATGAGGGAAGAGCTGGACATGGCCGGGAGGGGGCAGTTAGTACCCCATACTAATCACATAAATCCTTTTTAAGTATCAATACTCTGATTTATATAATTCCTATGCTTTGTTTGTAGTTGTTTGTGTGTTCAGTAATGAATGTTTTTGATTTGATTTGGGAATATATCCCAGTTTAAGTTGGATTATCTGAATCCTTACCTACTCTCACAATTTTGC
The DNA here is from genome assembly GCA_033557465.1 of Ichthyophis bannanicus. Taxonomy (NCBI): domain Eukaryota; kingdom Metazoa; phylum Chordata; class Amphibia; order Gymnophiona; family Ichthyophiidae; genus Ichthyophis; species Ichthyophis bannanicus. Next base: position 120,104,439 of record CM066050.1, on the reverse strand, counting down.
ATTTTCTAAGATTTTATAAGGTCTTAAATAGCAGTTAAAGGGCTTGATTAGTTACACATAGATTGGCACCTTACAAACTGAAATGTATTTCTTTTATAGAAGATTTTTTTTTAAATGTTACTTCATCCTTCTGGCTCCCATGCTCAATGAACTGTGAAAGAAGGGACTGATTTTATAAGGGGTGTGTGGAAAATTACACGCTATTTACACACATGAGCCCCTACAGACTGAGGCTCATCTTTACGTCCCTATTTTATAAGGTATACGCGTAATTCACTTTATAAATTAGGCCCCAAATATGTGCATGGTAACGTGTGTTAACTGCAAGGGGGGGTTATCAAATTACCCTCTAAATGTGTTAGACAGTGATGATTCATCTTTGACTGATTAAGTTATTCTATGCTAAAGTAAGTGAAGCCCCTTTCCTATTTAAACACTGAATATATTTCCCTTGATACTACATCTGTTTGTTTTGATAACCTTTATAAATTGGAAAACGTCTTTCTCACAAATAATTTAAAATTCATTAAACAAAAACGCATTAGTAAAGAACAATCAGATCAAAACATTAAAAATCATATGCAAATAGGTTTCCAAAGTTTTTCCAGTAATGTGGGCACTTTGTCAATGATGTGATGCTTTTAGAATTTTGAATAGAGCAATTAAATTGAGCAGCTATTGTTACATAAATCAATGATTCTTCTCTAGCAAAATTATCTACATTGACTCAGTGAGAGGAGAGAATATGCTTTTAGAATTAAAGGATCCAGTAGTGTGAAAGCACTGTGAAATGTCCTACTTATTTTGAGAACTACGTTTTTGATTTTTTACATTCTGGTTTGTACAATCTTTTGTGAGTTTAGAGATCAGTATTCATTGGCACAGCTACTGTTCCTTGTAAACATATAATTGACCATTTAAAGTTATGCTTATTTTTGTTAACAGATATACATATAAAGTCAAATTGCTCGTAATACGTTTCAAAATGATATCTGTTATTTTCCAGTTCGTACTTGGACTTATAGTTCAGGGACCATATTTTTGCTTCTGAACATGTGAAGTGGCATTTTGGAAAGGGCGTCTAAGTGCAATCTTGGGACGTGCAGGGCAAAGTGTTCAGAAAAACTCTGGAGATGTCTATGTATTAGCCTGATTATAGAAACATAGATGCCCCAAGGTAGACTACTGTGCTTTCGTTCACATAGACAGCCCCACTATGAAATCGTGGGGCAGGGATGTCCATCTCATGCAAGGTTGGATCGAGGATATCCATTGGTGTATCAAAATGAAAACATGAGCCATCAGTCCCTGGCAGTGTTCGTTATCAACATGGAAAATATAGGGAAGATGAGTGCGACTCTTCTCAACACCCTCTACATGTTTGGCTGAACAGAAGAAGCACTTTCCCAATGCCTATTCGTGCTGGAGCAGGCATAAACCATGATGCAGCTCATGATGTCCAAGCCATTTCTGAAATTAGGCAAGGAAGTCCAAGTTCTTGGGAACGCTTCAGACATGCCGTCACCACACCCCCATTCCACCTTGAACATTCTCACGTTGCGGACATCTATAGAACTGGCTTTTAAAATGGCTCCGGGAATATCTCCATGCTTTGGACATCTTTATGACCGTTTTCAGACGTCCAAGGCTTCTAAAATAACCCCCAATAAGGCCCAAAATTGAAAAGCATTTATCCAGTTAGCGGCACCTACTATCTAGATAAATGGCACTAAGCCTATGCTGATAGTGCCACTCAATATCATTATAGAACACCACAGCTCTCTCCACATACTGCTGGGATGGTCTGAGGGTGGATGGGCCAGATTTGGACCCGATTCTGCACCCACAGGAGCTAGACATTCTCTCAGGAGCAGAATCAAGGCAAAGGGCCTGGATGAGCCTGATATGCTCCGATTCAGCAGGCCAGGATGTGCAGCCATTTCCCCTTCCAGCCCCCCTCTGCTCCTGCATGGAGCTTCAATGCCATGGCATCCCGTCACCATGGCACTGGGATGCTATGCAGGAGCCCTGCTGCCCCACACTACATTAAAAGAGCTTTTCCCCACTGCCCAACCCCCAGAGGGGCCTGCCAAGGCCAGGATCGGGTGGCAGGGAAACCCATGCTGCCACTCACCTGCTTTGGGGGTGTTCTCTATGATTGGCTGGCTGGTAATGTCGAGGAGACATGCACCTCTGAGATGGAATAAGTTTCCTGTGCATTCTTACTCCTCTGGATGTACAGGGCCATGACCAGAATCAGCTCTGCACGTAAGGGGTCAGTGTCCCGCATCTGCCCCGCCCATGCTCCTCTTCCAGTCTGTCATCATCCAGAGCTCCCCACTGTACGTATGGGGAGCTTTGGCAATGGAATTGGCCCACTGCGAATAACAGGGATTGAACATCCAAACCGGACATTCATCCACATTATTCACAGGGCAGAATAACCCCCATAGCAGATACATGGATATGGTTTTGTCCTGGGGTATGGAAAATTGTCTTGTCAGTCTTGGAGGTATGTAAAAGCCTTGCCTGTTCTGGACTGTCATTACAGACATCATCAATAAAGTAGGATGAAAAATCCCATAGTGAACAGTTCATGCATGGTGTCACTTCTTTCTCTAACATCAGCAAAATTCATCCCCTCCTTTCTACACACACTACTACTAAGACCCTTATCCACCCTCTAGTCACCTTCTCTCTTGAAGAATCTTGAAGATCTAAACATGTACAATCTGGAGGAGAGGAGGGACAGGGGAGATATGATTCAGACCTTTAAAAAAGAGAGTAATGAACAAACACACCTCTTCCAAAGGAAAGCTATAAAACTAGAGGGCATAATATGAAGCTGCAAGGGGATAAACTGAAAGGCAATGTCAAGAAATACTTTTTTCACTGAAAGGGTGGTAGATGTTTGGAATGTCCTCCTAATGGATGTGGTGGGGGCTAATATAGTGACAGAATTCAAAATGGCATGGGACAGACACAGTGGATCCCTTTATAGCAACATAGCAACAGGATAAAATCAAAATAAACATAACTATCTCATATCTCAACAAATAGGGGTGACCTACACGGAGCGGTGCGTACACCCCCTAAACAAAGGCATTGGGAGGGAGTGACCTGCACGGAGCAGTGGGTGCACCTACTCTTGCCGCCTTGCTAGGCAGACTAGATGGACCATACTGGTCTTTTTCTGCCGCCATATACTATGTTACTATGACTACTGTAACCTGCTTATTGCTGATCTCCCTCTGAATCATCTTTCTCCCCTTCAATCTGTTCAAAACTCAGCTACACGTCTTACCTTCCACCAATGTTGTTATGGTCATGTAATCCCTCTTCTCAAGTCTCTTCACTAGCTCCCTATCCATTTACGCATCCAGTTGAAACTTCAATACTGACTTACAGTGGTGTGCAAAAGTCTGGAATCACTTGTAAATTTGATGTTTTTTCAACTTCGTGACCTTATATCTTAATTTCTTTTTCCTCCCAGTGGCTTTTTCTGTGTATCTCATGATAAGTGATAGATTTGGCTATTAGGGCCAACTTTTAGTATTGGTTTGGTCCTTATTTTCTGAGTTTGTTCCCCATAGTTGTCCCGTTGATAGATTTTCTGTGAAAATCGCGTAATGTACATCGTTGGTCAACGATATATTATTGTAAGTATGCTTTAAAATATTATGGACGCACACCAGGTTTCCTTCAAATTAATGTATGTGGCCTTGAAAAAGGCCGTTTTTATGTGTCAGTGATGGCTCAGTATTTGATGGGCCACCCTTTGTTCTTAATCACCTGACTGCACCTTGTCAGCATTGAATGAACCAGTCTGACAAGGTGATCGTTGGTGACAACGCGGTTCCATAAGAACATAAGAACATAAGAAATGCCATACTGGGTCAGACCGAGGTCCATCAAGCCCAGTATCCTGTTTCCAACAGTGGCCAATCTAGGTCATACGTACCTAGCAGTTTCCCCAAAAGACACAGGTTCTGCAGTGCTTGTACTAGGCCAAGCATTGATATCCTGGGTCCCTTTTTAATAGTGGTTTATGGACCTTTCCTCCAGGAACTTGTCCAAACCTTTTTTAAACCCAGCTATACTAACAGCCCTTACTACATCCTCCGGTAACAGATTCCAGAGTTTGATTACACGTTGAGTGAAGAAATATTTTCTCCTATTTGTCTTAAATAGTTTACCCTGTAGCTTCATTACATGTCCCCTAGTCCTTCTATATTCTGATAGCGTAAACAATTGATCCACGTTTATCCGTTCCACTCCATTCATTAATTTATACACCTCTATCATATCTCCCCTCAGCCGTCTCTTTTCTAGGTTAAAGAGCCCTAACCTTTTTAGCCTCTCTTCATAGGAGTAGCCTTCCATCCCCTTCACCAATTTGGTGGCTCTTCTCTGTACTTTTTCTAATAACTCTATGTCCTTTTTAAGATACGGTGACCAGAATTGCACACAATATTCAAGGTGCGGTCGTACCATGGAGCGATACAGAGGCATTATAATATCCTTTGTTTTATTCTCCATCCCTTTCCTTATGATACCTAGCATTCTATTTGCTTTCTTGGCCGCCGCTGCACACTGGGTGGAGGGTTTTAACATGTTATCCACGATGACTCCTAAATCTTTTTCATGGGTGGTGGTTTCTAATGTGGAGCCTTGCATCGTGTAACTATAGTGTGGGTTGTTCTTTCCTAGGTGCATAACTTTGCACTTGTCCACATTAAATTTCATCTGCCATTTGGATGCCCAGTCTTCCAATTTATCCAGATCCTCCTGCAGTTTTCCACAATCCTCTTGGGTTTTAACAACTTTAAACAGTTTTGTGTCATCTGCAAATTTGATAACCTCACTAGTTATTCCCTTTTCCAGGTCATTTATGAATATGTCAAAAAGTAGCGGACCCAGTACAGATCCCTGGGGTACTCCACTATTCACCTTTTTCCATTGGGAATATTGGCCATTTAGCCCTACCCTCTGCTTTCTATCTTTTAACCAGTTCCCGATCCACAATAGTACACTGCCTCCTATCCCATGACTTTTTAGCTTCGCCAAACGTCTCTAATGGGGGACCTTGTCAAAAGCTTTCTGAAAGTCCAGATACACTATATCAACCGACTCACCTTTGTCTACCTGTTTATGCACACCTTCAAAAAAACAGATCAGATTAGTAAGACAAGATCTTCCTTGTCTAAAGCCATGTTGGCTGTCTCCCATTAGGCCATGACTATCTACATGCTGTGTAATTTTGTTCTTTATGATGGTTTCTACCATTTTCCCTGGTACTGACGTCAGGCTCACCGGTCTGTAATTTCCCGGGTCACCCCTGGAACCCTTTTTAAAAATTGGTGTTACGTTGGCGACCCTCCAATCTTCAGGTATTACAGATGATTTAAATGAAAGTTCACAGATTACCAATAACATGTCTGCAATCTCATATTTCAGTTCTTTCAACACTCTGGGATGTATACCATCCGGTCCAGGTGATTTGCTACTATTCAGTTTATCAAAGAGTTGTAATATATCTTCCCGGTGTAGCGATATTTCTCTCAATTCCTCTGCAGTATCACCTTTAAATACCACTTCAGTCTTGGGTAACATCCCTACATCTTCCTCAGTAAAGACCGAAGCAAAGAATTCATTCAGTCTCTCTGCTATAGCCTTGTCTCCTCTTACTGCCCCTTTTACCCCTCTATCATCTAATGGTCCAATTGACTCTCTCACAGGCCTTTTGCTACGAATGTACTTGAAAAAGTCTTTATTTCGTGTTTTTGCTTCCGTAGCAAGTTTCTTCTCAAATTCCCGCTTTGCCTGCCTTATCAATGCTTTGCATTTAACTTGCCAGTGCTTGTGCTGTTTCCAGTTTTCATCATTTGGCTCTTTTTTCCATTTCCTGAAGGTTGCTCTTTTGGCAGCAACAGCCTCTCTGACCTCACCTTTAAACCATGCTGGCAGTTTTTTGGACTTTCTTCCAAGCTGCAATGAGTGACTCAATCAGCTCACGCTTTGATGTCGGATGCCTTTTGGATATTTCCAAGGCCACCTTGTGCCACAGGTTCTCGATTGGATTCAGATCTGGAGACTGGGCAGACCAGTCCATTGACTTGATGTTGTTCCGCTGCTTCCAGCTGATCACCTGTCTGGAGCGATGGCAGGGTGCATTGTCATCTTGGAACAGGATCTGGCCAGGAAACAGCTGGTGTGCTGATGGCACCATGTACTTTTGCAGTATGGTGATGTACTTGGCCCCGTTAACCATTCCATCGATGATGTGAAGACGTCCAATGCCAACTGGCAGCCATGCAGCCCAGACTATGACCTTCAAAGGATGCTTCACAGTGAGGTTGAGACACTCAGGCTTGAATTCCTCTCCAGGAAATCTCCTCATATAGGTGTGGGCCTGGTTACTAAACAAGCAGAAGGTGCTTTCATCGCTGAATAGCACCTTTTCCCACATTTCAGTCGACCAGGTTGAGTGATTTCTCGCCCACACGATACGGTTACGCCTTTGTATGTCAGTCATCAGTGGCTTATTCCGTGCTTTGCAGCCCTGGAGACCAAACTGCAGGCACCGGCAACAAACTGTTGATGAGCTGACACTGACCTCACTCTTGCAGAGCACTCTCAAAGTAGCTGAGGAGAGGTCAACTTGTGATTAGTCAGCGAAATGCGTCGTAGTGCACAGTCCTGGCGTGATGTTGATGCATGTGGATGACCTGAATGAGGCTTGTCCACCACTGAACCCATTTCTTTCTTCTTCTGTACAATCTTAACAACAGCGCTCTGACTGCAGCCAACTTTCCTGGCTATCTGATGGCTTGAAAATCCTTCCTCGCTCATAAAGGACACGCGAACATGCTCCTCCAACGTCAGGGTCTGAGTCATCTTCATGGTCGATCCAGAAAGCGTATGAAATTCAAAAATTCCACGTGTTTTTATAGCTGCACTGTAACATGGTAGAAAGATGAATATGCTGGTCTAACACAAAATTTAAAAAAAGAAAGTTAGAAAGTATGAAAAACGCGAAACTCACAAGTGATTCCAGACTTTTGTACACCACTTTGTACAAGTGCATTCATTCAGTGACTTATCACAACCTTTCTTTGTTTATCTCTCTCTACACCCCTCTTTGGGAACTCCAATCCTCTGACAGATCCCTTTTATCTGTGCCCTTCTCTGCCACTGCCAACTCCAGACTTTGTTCATTCCACCTTGCTGCTCCATATGCCTGGAACTACCTGAGTCACTACGGCAGGCTCCTTCTCTAGCCCTATTCAAATCCAGGCTAAAAACCCACATCTTTGAGGCTGCTTTTGGATCCTGATGCTCCTCATTCTCTTGTTCACTACTTGTTTATCTTACCATACTCTAGTTCAAAGTTTTGTGATGTTTTTTTTGTCTTGACTAGATTCTAAGCTCTGATGAGCAGGGACTGTTTTACTTCTGTATGTACAGCACTGCATATACTTTGTAATGCTAAGCAAATGATTAGTAGTAACATATAGTAGTAACATATATATGCAGCCCATCTGCATATATATGTTACTACTACCCATTAGTTACTACCAATTAGTAGTAACTACCCATTAGTTACTACCCATTAGTAGTAACATATAGTAGTAACATATATATGCAGCCTATCTGCACACTTGCCCAATCCTTCGGCATCTCATGCCTTGTATATGCCGACGACGTGTTACTCTACATGCCATTCATCACCGACCAGCCAGATTTCTCGCCACTAACTACCTGTTTCAACACCATAGCAGACTGGCTCCACACCCAAAACCTTAGGATAAATTTCAAGAAAACGGAGGCTCTATTCATCACCAGAGATCAATCCTTCACGCCACCAGCAGCACTAAAAGTAAGAGACACCGAACTTCAAAGCAAACCTACTATCTGCTACCTAGGAGTAACACTCGATCAACAATTGAGCATGAAAGCCCATATAAACAACACCGTCAAGTCAGTATACCTCAAAATTCGCATAATCCGCCACCTATGGCCTCTACTAGAACCGGATGACTTCAGAACAATCTACCAGGCACTAATCACCCCCCATTTCGACTATGCCAATGTCATCCTACAAGGACTACCGAAAAACACGCTGATCCCACTGCAACTAGCTATGAATGCCGCAGCCAGAATTCTACAGGCTGTGCCACAGGTAGAACCTTCTCCCCAGACTCTCTCACAGAGATTCCTGTTCCTTGCCTTCCACCAGCATTTCCCCCAGAATCAACTCTCCTGCGTTCCAAGCCAGCTGTACTCTTCCTACCAGCTAGGCTTCCTTCAGGGCTTGAGTTGTCTGAATGCTGCATGCAATAAGGATCTCCTTTGAGGCTTCTGATAGAGCACTTCTCTCTTACACGTGTCCTCCTAATCTCCTTACTTCCTGTAGTTTCAAGAGATTCTCTGCTAGTGTCCAGCCTGCTAGGGAACGTCTCCTCCTCAGAGGATTTCCCTCCTGGACTCTGCCCACGGACACGATCTCGTCCTGCATTCCTTCTTCCTGGTCTCTCTCCTTTCACTCCTCCTCCTCCTTTCGTTCCCCCCTTCGTTCCTCCCTTCTTTCCTCCTTCTCTGGAAGACTCTCTCTGCTTATATGATTGGGGCTGCCCTATAGCTTCAGACTCCACCCCCAGGCTTCCCTCGACACCTCCCCTGGTCACCATGGAGCTAGGGCGTGGCTCACTCTCTACTTCTCTGTGCACAGAGTTTTTTTTCTTTGGTTAGAGTTTTAACCCTTAAACTCCCTGAACCTTTCTTCTGGCCAAAGGTAAAAGGCTGTTTTTCCCCACTTTCTTTGGGCTCTATATCTGTCTCGCCACCACACAACCTAGGTTATTGGCAGAGCATATGTTACTACGACGGCTACTACTGATCATTTGTATAGTGCTACAAGACTGGGGAGCACTCCTGCTCCCTACTAGACAGCAGAGAACCCTAGTAAGAGACGGGGAGGAGTCTGGAATTGAGGAGGGAAGCTTGATGTGGATTTGTGGATGAAATCCGAACACAGTTTAGGTCAACTATCCAGACTATCCAACTACACCGACTCGACAGCACTTAACAACAACAGCATGCATGAAATGTAGTCTATCACTGTTCTGAAAGTATGCACATTGTACCAATTGCACGTGCTTTAATTGTAGGAGTGCACAGGATGCAGTTTGCGCAGAGCACAAATTTACACACGAAAATGATAAAATGCTATAATTTATACATGTTCTTCCAAAGCCTAGGCAGACGCATTTACATTAGCCATAGGGCTGGCATAAGTATGTGCCTAGTTTAATGCATTTTTTAGAAACATAGAAACATGACGACAGAAAAAGACTACATGGCCTATCTAGTCTACCCTTCAATCAACTATAATAGTGCCCTTTTTTCCTTTAGAGATCCCCTGTGTTTGTCCCATGTTATCTCCAAGTTATAATGCCCTGTTCAATGTAATTTCAGTTTGTTCAATGTAAACCGCACTGATGAAGAATAGCGCGGTATATAAGAGAATGTAAATAAATAAAATAAATAAAATAAATAAATAAATAAATAAATACTGTCCTTGTCTCTACCACCTTCACTGGGAGACTATTCCACTTATCCACCACGCTTTCTGCATATTACTTCTGAGTCTATCCCTTTTCGCTCTCATCCTGTGTCCCCTCATAGCACAGCTTGCTTTCAATCGGAAGAGATTCTCCTCCTGTGCATTTATGCCATGGAGGTATTTAAACATCATTATCATATCTCAGCTATCCCGCCTTTCCTCTACATATTAAGATCTTTAAGTCTGTCCTCATATGCTTTATAATGAAGCCCACTAACCATTTTAGTAGCCACCCTCTGCACCAACTCCAACCTGCTTATATCCTTTTGAAGGTGCGGTCTCCAGAATTGCACACAGTATTCCAAATGAGGTCGCACCAAAGACTTAAACAGAGGCATTATCACCTCCTTTTTTCTGCTAGCCATTCCTCTCCCTATACACCTAAGCATCCGTCTGGCTTTTGCCGTCACCTTTTCTACCTGTTTAGCTACTTTAATATCGTCAGGCACAATTACGCCCAGGTCCCGCTCTTCTTTCATGGACAGAAATACTTCACCCCTACACTGTACTGTTCCTTTGGATTTTTGCAGCCAAAGGGTATGACACTGCATTTTTTAGCATTAAATTTCAGCTGCCAAATTCTCGACCATTCTTCCAGCATAGCTAGATCCCTCCTTATGTCATCTACTCCTTCCTGGGTGTCTACCAGATTTTGGCATCATCTGCAAAACAGTAAACGTTACCCAAGAGCCATTCTGCAATATCACTAACAAAGATGTTAAAAAGAATCTGATCAAGGACAGTTCCCTGTGGCACACTATTGGTAAGCTCCTTCTCCTCAGAGTGCGCTCCATTTACCTGTACCCTTGTCGTCTCCCACACAACCAATTTCTAACTGAAGCAGTAACTTTAGGGTCCATCCCTAGGGTGCTCAGTTTGTTTATAAGTCGCCTGTGTGAGACGATGTGAAAGACTTTACTGAAATCTAAGTACCCCACATCTAGGGCTCTTCACCCAGTTAAAGAAATCAGTCAGATTTGTCTGACAAGACTTGCCTCTGGTGAATCCATGCTGCCTTGGATCCTGCAATCCACTGGACTCCAGAAACCTCACTATTCTCTCTTTTAGTAGCCTTTCTAATAATTTAGTAACCACAGAGGTTAGGCTAACCTGCCTGTATTTCTCAATGTCATCCTTACGTTCACTTTTGTGTAAAGGGACCACATGTGCCTTTCTGCAGTCCTCTGGCACCACTCCAGACTCCAACAAAGCATTGAAAAGGTCAGACAGTAGAGCCACTAGAATGTCCCCAAGTTTCCTCAGTATTCTTGGATGTATCCCATCCGGACCCATCGCTTTGTCTACTTTTAATTTAGCTTGTTCCTCACGAGCACAGTCTTCTGAAAATCATTCGAGATCCCTGTCACTTCTGTTCCTATTTGTGGGTATTTTCAGAGGTCCTGCTCCTGGCCCTTCATCTGTGAACACAGAACAAAAATATTTCTTTATCCTCATCTGTTTCTACATATTCTTCCCCTTTACCCTTGAGTCTGGCAATACTACTTTTGCCCTTCCTCCTCTCACTAACATATCTGAAAAATGTCTTATCCCCGCATTTTATTGCATTGGCTATTTCTTCTTCTTTTTGTATTTTTATTTTCCTGACTACTTTGCTAGCTTCTCTAAGTTTTTCCAAATTTAGATGCCTGTCTTCCTCTCTCTGTGATCTCTTGTATTTCATTTATTTATTTATTAGTGCTTATTTACCGCCTTTCGTGAATCAAAGCGGTTTACAGGGAACTCAAAACTGGTAATGGTTACATATAACATAGTTGGCATAATTAACAAGATAAATAGGTAACAGTAACATTATTACAATATTAATAAGATAAACAGTCTAATACATAAAACTACTATGCATGAGTAATAGTGAACTTGGAGTGAATTGAGGATAGGAAAAACAACTAGGAGAATTGTTGGTAAACCTTTGTAATAGTTTGGAAGAGAATGGCAATCTCTATGGGGGTATATCCAGAGGCGTAGCGTGGGGGGTGCAGGGGGGGCCGGCAGCACCGGGCGCAACATGGGGGGGGGGGCGCCAGGGCCGGATTTACCTATAGGGCCCACAAAAATGGAACAAGTTAGGCTTTTTAAAAAAAATAAAATAAAAAAAAACCTGCTGGCTGCCGCCGCGGGGCCCCCTCTGCTGCCGCGGCAGCATGGACTGACCCGCAGGGGCCCCCTCTGCAAGCTCGATCCCTGCCTCCGTGCCTCCCTCCGTGCAGGCTGTGAGAGGCGCGGGCTTAACAGAGACGCGAGGGAGACAGTCTGCCTTCGCGCCTCTCACAGCCTGCACGGAGGGAGGCACGGAGGGAGGGATCGAGCTTGCAGAGGGGGCCCCCGCGGGTCAGTCCATGCTGCCGCGGCAGCAGAGGGGGCCCCGCGGCGGCAGCCAGCAGGGTTTGTTTTAAATTAAATTTTACTTTAGGCAGGGGGAGGGGGTAGGACTGGTAATGGGCTATTGGGGGGGCGGGGCCTGGGACTGGAAATGGGTTGGGGGATTAAGGCTGGAGGTGGGCTGATGAGGTTAGGACTGGTAATGGGCTTGGGCTGTTGGGGGGTTAGAACTGGTAATGGGCTTTGGGGGGGGTTAAGACTGGTAATGGGCTGTGGGCTGATGGGGGCTGTCTGGTAATGGGCTATGGGGGACTAGGACTGGAAATGGGCTGGGGGCTAAGACTGGAGGTGGGCTGATGGGGTTAGGACTGGTAATGGGCTGTTGGGGGGGTTTAGAACTGGTAATGGGCTTTGGGGGGGGGTTAGACTGGTAATGGGCTGTGGGCTGAGGGGGGCTGTATGGTAATGCGCGATGGGGGGGCTAGCACTGGAAAGGGGCTGGTGGGGTTAAGACTGGAGGTGGGCTGATGGGGTTAGGACTGATAATGGGCTGTTGGGGGGGGGTTAGAACTGGTAATGGGCTTTGGGGGGGGTTAAGACTGGTAATGGGCTGTGGGCTGATGGGGGGGGTAGGACTGGCAATGGGCTATGGGGGGCTGACTGGAAATGGGTTGATGGGGTTAGGACTGGAAGTGGGCTGATGGGGGGTTAGGACTGGTAATGGGTTATAGGGGGGCTTAAACTGAAAATGGGGTGATGGGGGGTTAGGACTGGTATTGGGTTGGGGGGTTGCTAGGACTGGAAATGGGCTGATGGGTGGCTAGGACTGTAAATGGGCTGATGCAGGGACTAGAAGGGAATGGATGCTGGGTGAGGCTGGAACTAGAAGGGAGCTGATGTTGGGGGAGGATTAGAATGGGATGGGGCTGGAAGAGTAAAATGGAGAAGGGAAAAATATTTTGTGTGGGAGGGATAAAAAATCTACAATTGGCCGGGTATTGGGAGAATAAGTGGGGATTGAGGATGGAGGGGTAAAATTTGAGTGGATGAAATAGGAATGAGGAAAGAGCAAAAGGAGAAAGATTAGTATGTTAAAGCAGATGTAGAGAGAGAATGGAAAAAAACTAGAAGAGAGAAGAAAGGACAAATGGACAGCAGACGATGGAAAGTTAGCAGAAGACACGAAGAAACCAGAAGAAAGTGGCTGGAGCAATTGCAGCTGAAAAAAAATGCACAAAAGGTAGAAAAATATCTCTTTATTTTGAATTTATTAATTGGAATATGTCAGCTCTGGTAAATGTGCATCATTAACGTCTGCGCTTTGTTTAGTACAAGAGCAAATTAATGTATAGTTTTATTTCTACAGTGTTGTACATTCCAAGTTTGGCTTTTGGGATGCCCAGTTTAATTATTGTCTTCCTGTTTCTAAAATGTGATTACTTGTTTGGTGATGGTCTATGTTCTGCATGTGTAACTGAGCTGAGATGTTCTGTTTATGTAATTCCTATTTGACATTGCCACTTGTTCTCTTTCCCCAGTAGGTCATGTATTGTTGTTCTCTGAAATGTATTGGTTTAATATTTGCAGTGTTGCCTTTTGATAGGTATGGTATGGTGCTTTGTGAGTCCTGGTAATGCTGTCAGGATACGGTGGGTTTGCTATGGGTTATAAATGGGCAGTGTTTGTAGTAGTTCCTAATGTGTCTGGCAGTTGGCACTGGATTATAGTAATGTAGAAATCTTTTAGTCTTTCTTTATCCATACTCTCATTAAGAGGCACGTTTACTAAAAGTTAGTATATGGTAACATTATGCAAATATTTATGCAAATGAGGCCCCTTATGCAAATGAGGCCCCGCACCCCCCTTGGGCCGCCCCTGCTGGGGGCCCACAATTTTTGTTGGCGTAGGGCCTCATTCAAGGTAAATCCGGCCCTGGGGGGCACGCTCGCACTCGCAGCTCTCTGCAGTGCTGGCTGTGCGAATCCGATCCGAGCCGCCGGGTCGCCGCCCACTGTGGAGGGGGGGGTGCCAGGCGTGCGGTGCGGTGGGTGCGAAGAGAGAGCGAGGGACTATCTGGGGGAGGGACAGTGCAGCGCTGATCGCGGGAGAGAACCACACCAGACCAGGGGGGCGCAAATTACTTGCCTTGCCCCGGGTGCTGACAACTCACGCTACGCCACTGGGTATATCGATCATGATATTTGTCAAGTAGGGGGATTGGATTAAGTTAATAGAATAGGTTGAAGGAGTTGCCAGTTCTGTGGAGAACACTCTTAAGTAATTAATTCACAAAAGTTTTCTTTGAACAAATAGGTTTTTAACTGCTTGCGGAATGCTACAGGGTCTTTGGTGGCTCTTAGGTCTTCTGGAAGTGAGTTCCATATTTGTGGTGTATATAAAGAAAATGTTCTCTTTGAAGTAGAGGATTTACTTTTACTGAATTCGGTTGGAAAAACAAGGAGGTCTTTATTGATACTTGTCCTTGGTCTGTTATCCGGTGTAAATGATATTAGCGTTTTCAGATATGTGGATGAATCGTCTTGGATGGATTTAAATATAGTGTGGATGGCCTTATATTTTATTCTGCTCTCTATTGGAAGCCAATGAAGTTGCATTAATACTGATGAAATATGTTCTTTGATTGGTGCTTGAGAGATTACTCTGGCTGCTGGATTTTGAGCTAGTTGAAGTCTGCGGATTGTTTTCTCTTTGAGAGGCCCATTAAGATGGTGTTACAGAAGTCAAAATTTCATGAAGGCCTCCCACTTTTTCTTCAACTTTTCATCTGCTTCTTTTGAGAATCATAGCGGTCTCCTTTTCCTTTTACCTTTATTTACCATTTTAACAAAAAGGTTGTTTGCCCTGAAAATATCCCCTTTCAGTTTTGCCAACTGTTTTTCTACATCTCCCAGCTGTTCCCATCCTGCTAATAATTCCCTGAGGTACTGGCCCATCTTGGCAAAGTTTCATCTTTTGACCACTTCCACCCCTATTTTATAAAGTAACATACATGCATACCTTACTTTATAAAAGCAGGCATGAAATATGCATTCAAACACATGTTACTCAGGTGCAACTGCACTATCAGCAATGCACTTAACGTGAGGTATGGTCACTACATGGATAGATGCTGACCATGACCCTAACAGTTATCGCACAACTTTTGTGGTTACAGCATATTTCAGTTTTTGCAACCAATGTGATAAAGGCAAAATATTAATGCACTTCATGAAACAGGGCTCTTAATATTACTGTTGGAAAGGTAATTAAAGCCTTAATGGAGCAGAGAATAGATTAGTACCTTGAAGTCAGTGGATTACAGTATCAGAGGAAATTTGCAGCCCGATTCAGAAAGGGGCATGTCTGGGCCATCCAGATGGCCCCAAGCAGGACAGACCCATTAGGACCCAATTCTGTAATGTGGGAGCAAAACATTCCCATGGCATACAGAATCAGGCCCTGAGATGGCCTGGCATGCCACTGCAGATCGGCAGGAACGTCCTCCCCGCAGGCTCCCCTGACTCTCGCTGTGCAGATCCTCTGTTTCTCCGCCACCAGACCCAAAGCTGGGCAGCCAGGGCCAGGATCGGGCAGGGGGTGACCTACCTGCACTTAGCCCCGACCTCTGTGTGTGGGGGGGGGGGGGGTTCCAGACCTGATCGCCTGGTTAAAGCTGCTTATTCCACCTTAGCAGCACGTTCCCCCTAACCCCACAGGATGTCCAGGGCCGTGACCTGAATCGGCCCTGTATGTCCTGCTGCCTCAGCCCGCCCCCACTCCGCCCTCTCTCTGCCCTCTCCTGCCCCCTGCCAGCTCTCTCCATACTGCTGCTCTGGCTATGCGGGCGGAATCAGAGGGGGATACAGGCAAGTCACCTCTCAGAATCAGGCCCATGGTTTCAGAAGATCAGCAATGTGAAAGAGAGATTTCAAAGGAAGGGTCGTTGGAGGCAATTGCAGAGGGGGAATTAGCTAGGAAGGGGTTTCAGCTAAGAGGGATTAATAGGCATTAGCTGGGAAGGGGATTCAGCTGAGAAGGGTGGTATAAGATGCAGATTATGCTGGAGGCAGGTTGTGATAGGAGAAATCAGCTGGAGGGAAGGATCGCTGGAAAGGGATTGGCTGTTGGGGTATGATGCGTATAGGGGTCATTTTAGTATCCCTTTGTGTGCTTTGGCTATTCCTAAACAGGCATAGAGACATCTAGAGCCATTTTAGAAGCCAGCTCTGGGGACATCCAAGTCTGAACAGGGTGGGAGGAGGAGGGATGGTGGAGATGTGACTGGGGACCTAGACATTTCAGAAACATCATGAACGTCCAGTGTCACATCTACGTTTAGACCTGCTCCAGACATGCACCGCTTGTTTTGGCTGAAAAACATCTAGAGAGTGTAGAGACAAAGATACATTATCCTCCCCAGTACTCAGAACAATGTCAACAACAGCAGCATTGAGATTTGAACCCTGGCTGTGTTGTTTCTAGCCCACTACTTTGACAATTAGACTATTCTAGAAGTTTGGGTTCTGAAATATGGTTCTAGGGATGTCTGTAGATGTCCATGTTTGTAAAACCTTGTCTGTACCTGGAAGTGCCTGCTTTTTTCAGATGTTCTGGCTTAGATGTCCTAAATTGCACTTGGATGTCCCTTCTAAAATCCCCCTCTACCTGTTTCTAGGAGTATATGAATTGTTATATTATTTTTAGGGTAGGGTGGGGGGATATGAGTTATTGTAACTTAAGTTTGTTTTTTTAATTGTAAACTGCAAGCAAGCTCAGATTTCCAAGGGGGAGGTCGAGATATCAAATAATTAATGGAAAATTGTCAAATAAATTTGATTAATTTCTTTGAAGTTACTAGTGCAGATCAAGAGAGTTCACTAGATGTTGTCTGTCTGGATTGTGTAAATTTGACAAAGTTCCACATAGATGGCTAGTAACAAGCTGGCCAGTATGTGAATGGAAACAAAGAAAATCATAAACTGAGTGAGAGATTGGTGAGCGGCCAGAGAGTGGTAATTAATGGGGTCTACTTTGGTGAAAAGAATGTGGTTGTTGGAGGACTGGTGCCGCCATAAAACATAAGTCTATGCTGGAGAGAGGCCAAAGCAGCAACTAGTAAAGGGCTGAAACTGTGGCATATTACTAGAGCCCTAAGGTTTCATAGCCATTGGTATTGCTCCAGCCTCTGGAGAGGGGTGGCAGCGGCAGTAATGGGGATGGCAGGATGGAGGGCCTGCCTAGGGCATCTTAAATTCTTATACCAGTCCTGGGTTAGTGGGTGCCACATGAATCAGTGCTGGCTAATTTTAATCTTCATCATTCCTAGGTGGCCGAGGGGAAGGGTTAGAAATGAAAGGATGCTTATTTACAGTTGCTATGACTTTACCACTGAATGCCACAACCCAATTGATCTCACTCTAGAAACCTCACATTCTACAAAATATAATCGTCAAAAAAGGTTCCTTATACCAGCAAGTCACTTAGATAACACAGGTACACTACCAAAAAACTGCCTCCAGTTTTGCAACTGATTCCTATAGATTTTGGGGTGCTGAATCCAGGAAAAATAGCCAAAATGTTCCATCACGTCACGTTTTCTTGCAAAATTAGATTTCTTACCCATATAAGGAATGTTCACATAATTTCTTTTTAGCCGACTGCAGTTTATTTTCTTGGCCCAAAATAGAGGTTGTAATGGTTAACTAACTAGAAACACTCCCTCATGATATTTTAGAGTGTTTTGTATTCATTTTATACATTAACAGGACAATTGGGAGGCGGGGGGCTAAATCCAGTACTCGCGCTGGCGCATGTTCTTTCCTGTTCGCCTCGCCTCGTTCGCTCGCTCAAACACGGTGGTTGCGACATGAACGTTCCTGTCAAATTTCAGTTTCTTGCAAGTTCATTATTACCTTTTGTTTGCTCAGTCGTAATCCAGCTTTATTCCGAAGTGGTTCACTACAGTTGTAGTTTGCAGTGCTGTGTATTTGTGATGGCTCACAGAGCCAGAGGTTGCGTCAACTCTCCGGACAGTTTTTGTTTTATTTGTGGGGAATATACCGTGAAAAAGCGGCAGAGGAACATTTCTGCATTTATTAAAAAAGTATATTTCGCCTATTTTGGTTTGAAGTTAGGCGATCAAGACAAACCGTGGGCTCCTCACAAAGTGTGCAAGACATGTGAGGAAGATCTACGCTTATGGATGAAAGGTAAAAAACAAGCATTTCGTTTCGGAATACCTATGATGTGGCATGAACAAAGAGACCACAGCAGTGACTGCTATTTTTGCTCTTGCATTGTGAAGGGATACAACTTAAAAAATAAGAACGTAATAAGTTACCCCAACCTTCCCTCAGCAATTAGGCCTATGCCTCATAGCAACGAAGTACCTGTGCCTGAACCACCAAAATCTTTGGATCATATTTGTGTGGACGGTTCTGATCATGATGAGACTCATCAGATGGCTTTTCCCGATGAGACCAGTACTTCCGAGTTTGAAACTGAACCAGATCCGAAACCTGAACTTTTCTCTCAAGCTGAATTGAATGATTTAGTCCGGGATTTAGGACTCCCAAAAGATGCTGCCCAACTGCTAGGTTTCTCGGCTTAAACAGAAAAATCTATTGTCACCAGGAACAACTTTTTATTGGTACCGCAACCACGAGACACAATTTTTGAAGTATTTCAGCAAAGAGGAAGATTTGGTATTTTGCAACGATATATACGGAGTGATGGAAAAGTTTAAACTCAAGTATGATCCTGCTGAATGGCGGCTGTTCATTGATTCGTCAAAAGACAGCATAAAAGGTGTTCTTCTTCATAATGGCAACACATTCGCTTCAGTTCCTATTGCTCACTCTGTTATTCTTCAAGAAAAATACGAGAATTTGGCCCTGATTCTTCAGAAGATTCGTTATGATGAGCATAAGTGGATAATTTGTGGAGACTTTAAAATTCTATCCATGCTATTAGGTCAGCAATCCGGTTTCACCAAATATCCCTGCTTCCTTTGCTTGTGGGATAGCCGGGCCCGCGACCTACACTGGGGGAAAAAAGACTGGCCAATTCGGGAGTATTTGAGACCCGGTGAGAAAAATGTTCTTCATGAGAGCTTGGTACCTCGTGATAAAATTCTATTACCACCTCTCCACATTAAGTTGGGTCTCATTAAGCAATTCATCAAGTCCCTTCCAAAAGATGGTGAGTGCTTTCGGTACCTTTGCTCAAAGTTCCCCCGACTTTCTGAAGCAAAGCTAAAGGAAGGAGTGTTTGTTGGCCCTGATATAAGAAAACTCATTTCAGATGGAGCATTCGCTGAAACGATGTCTGAGAAGGAAAAAGAAGCCTGGGATTCCTTCAAGGATGTTGTTCTCATATTCTTGGGGAACAGGCGGGATGAGAACTATAAGGATATTGTTGCCAGGATGCTCAATGCCTTCAAAGAACAAGGCTGTAACATGAGCCTGAAAATCCATTTCTTGCACTCCCATGTGAACTACTTTCCCGAAAACCTGGGGGCGTACAGTGAAGAACAAGGTGAAAGGTTTCACCAGGACATCAAGGACGCAGAGAGAAGGTACCAAGGAAGATGGAACACCACTATGATGGCTGATTTCTGCTGGTTGCTGCTGCGGGAAACCCCAGATGAAAAATACGCCAAGCAGCGCACCAAGAGAAGCATTCGGGGGAAGAAGAAATGGGCCCACCAGGAGATTGACTGACCCAAGAATGACTTTAAAATCTAAACTGTGTTGACAAATATCGTGTTTTTACTAAACTTTGAAATAAAAATTTGCTAGTTATTACCACAGTGTCGGATCTCATTTATTAGAATTTTATTTTCACACCATCGGGTGTTTGTCTTCATGTATTGCAATGGTGCGGTTTGCGTTTTCTATTCTTTTTTTTTTAATTCTTTATTTTTGTTTTATAACAACAAAGGAAAGGAAGACATACAGCAAAAGACAAATACATAACATGTAATACATACACCAAAGTAAACCCCTACCACCCCCCTCCCCCCTGCTTCTTCTCTAGAAAACTAAGCATTCCCGAAGCGGGCGTGTACTTGCATGATTGCATTGCAAAACCTAACGGTGATCTAAAACATGATGAGTGCACATTATACACAGGCATGTTGGAGCAATGAGCAGATTGTACATAATCATTAAGGGTCTGCCATTTAGACAAACAGGAGTAAGTTTGGACATGGGGAATAGCTCTCCGAGGTATCTGCTCATATTTACCATATAAGCAGACGAGGTTCCACCATTCATTGACAGTAAGTCGAGAGCTATCCTTCCAATTCCTCGTGATTAAGCATATGGCTGTACCTAGCATGAAATCAAGGAGAAAGCGACCCTTCTTAGGAAGAGAGGGGACCTCCGCCACAGAGCGGAGTCCCACGACCTTCCAAGAAAAGGTTCATGAAAGTGTAAGATAGATTGAATACGACCCCAGACCCGCCCCCAATAGACCTGCAGTTGAGGACATTCATAAAGAACATGAGCGAAGGATCCCACAGCAGTATGGCAAGACCAACACAGGTCCCTAGCATTTGGGTTCCATTTGGCTATTTTTCTGGGGTATAAAAGCATCTGTGTGCAGAGAAGAAGAGAGTCTGGGCAACAGAGGCAGACCGGGAAACCCGCACTACTTTACTCCAAAAAACGCTCCATTGCACAGGGGTTATAGTGGTTTGCAGTTCGCGCTCCCAGGCTTGTTGAGCTCTAAAAGTGTCCGCATCTGTACCCTGACAAAGTACTTTATAGAAATTAGAGGCTACCCCATGTGTACTACTAATGGAGTGAACCAGCTCTAATAGCCCATCCTCAGTAGGGGCAGAGGGCGGCATGCTTCGAGCACTTTTGAGGCAGTGTTGAAGCTGCATCAATTGAAAGTAGTGTTTCGCTGGTAACGCAAATTCCTCTTGTAAATCCGAAAAGGTTTTCCAACGAGCTGCAGAGAAAAGCTGTTGGGGTGTCCAGAGCCCCTTGAAAGGAAATGGCAGCATGATCTGACATATGTTGGGAGTGAATCTTTGCAGTGTCCACCTGAGGAACTAACAGTTTTGAGATTAGAAGAAGTCTATGTGAGACTGAGATTTAGGAGGGGAGGAGAAGAAGGTGAAGTCAAGCCTATTGGGGTGTAGTAATCTCCATAGATCAACTGAAGCAAGATCCTTGATCAGGGAGGGAAGCGTAGCATGACTCTTGGGGGGACCACTCGTCCTAGGCGGCTGTTTGTCAATCAGGGGATCAAGGGCTAGATTGAAATCCCCCCCAATGATCAGTGAAGTATTAGCAGAAGCTTGCGCAACCTGAGCAATGGTAGCAAAAAAGGCAGGGTCATCAACATTAGGAGCGGAAAAGCATATACATGTAACTTCTAGGCTACCTATCTTGAGGAGAACTCTAGACCATCTACCTTCTGTAACTGAGCTAGTCGCAACAACAGTAGCATGCAGAGATTTCCTAACCAGTATGGCAACCCCACATTTCTTAGAAACGGCAGGGGAATAAGCGGCCACCATGTAAGGTTTAATAGTAAGTTTAAGAGTTTCCTTCGAATTTAAATGCGTTTATTGGAGAAAAAGCAGATCCGCTGCTTCCTAACTGAGGTAGCTTAGGATTTTCTTCCATTTTATCGGATTATTGATGCCTTTTACGTTCAATGAAAAATCTTACATGGTGCCATCAGTCAGTAGAAGACATTTTAGGTAAGGGCGCTTGATAACATAGAACATAAGCAGAATCGGTACAACAATGTCATAATCACCGAGTATTCTGGCTAATACACCCCATATTGAAAAGTATGTACCAACGTATCTTAGAGAAGAAGCAAAACCCCCAAAGAATATGGCGACCAGATGTCTGCGGGAGGAGGCCCTAGAGAGGAAATAGAAGACATGTATAAAAAAGAAAAGAAACACCAGAGTCCATAATAACACTGTCTCTGATACTCATCGAGGCTGCTGTGGGTAGATGGAGTCGGGTCACAGATACCATCAAGAGTAAGGCAACAGACTGCCCACGCCAGACTCTTTGCGAGGCTGCGGCGGATCCAATATGGCAGGTACAGCGGGTATAAGAAGACTTGCAGGAATATTCTGGAAGTCAGCGCATCAAGTCGGCTTCTTTGGAATCCAAAAACTCCGCTAGTAGATCAGGGTCCTCGAATGTTCTTGTCTGATTGTGAAGCATGACTCGGAGCTTGGCCGGGTACATCAGGCCGTAGCGTGCTTGTAGTTGCTGAAGCCTCGGCCGGAATTCCAGAAAGCGCTTTCGGCGGTCGACTGTGGGTTTAGACAAGTCGGGATAGAAGGAGATCTTGTGGCTCTCAAACTCCATATGGCCCTTTGCCCGAGAGGCACTTAGAATTTGCTCCACGTGTTGATATCTCAATAGTCGAAAAATGATAGGCCGCGGGGTCTTCCTGTTGAGCGTTATGCTTGTGGGTACACGATGAGCGCGATCAATCTCCAAATCTTTGGTAAAGGTGATTTGGAGCAAGGAAGGGAGGACTTTGCATAAAAACTCTTTCATGTCTCCCGATTCCGCTCCCTCCGGTATGCCCACGAGTCGTAAGTTATTGCGGCGCGCTCTATTATTGCCATGTTCCACCTCTTTCTGCAAGGCCCGCACCCGTCGTTCAACTTTGTCGAGTTTGGACAACCGGGCCGCATGGGAGTCCAATATGCTCTCCATTTTGTCCTGACGCGAAGAAAGCCCTTCTAGCTTGCCTTGCAGCACACCAAAATCGTCCCGCAGCGCTCGGAGTGCTTCACCGTTTGCCTGCACAAGGGTTTTGACCCCTCTAATCTCTACGAGGATTTCCTGCTGCATTTCGGGGCCCTCGCACAAGGCTGGCCCCTTCTGCGGGGACGGAGGTTCAGTTTTGGAACGTTTGCCGTGAGAAGCCGCTGGAGACCCAAATTCCAGGCGCGTTGGTTTGGTCCCCGCCATCTCACCAATGTGCCCCGGCAAGATCAGAGTAGAAATTCCAAATATGTGAGGTGTTAATTCAGGATTCTGAGTAGGCCTCTCGGGAGCCTCAGCATTATGCGACCATCCCGCTGGACATCAGGCTCCGCCCCCTTGCATTTTCTATTCTTACATACATACCTGTACAACATTTTTTGCACATTTCTTTGCTTTGCGTCTAACCTCGCTCTTATATGCTCAATGTTTGTGCACATGTATGTGGCTGTTTTAAGTGCAGACAATTTTGCTACCATCACAGTGTGTTTTGTTGACATTACTCTATTCTTATGTGCTGCCTTGTTACAATTTTCTTTATTCTTATTTGAATAACTACTAAACAATTAGTATAAAGAATTCATCCAAGAAACTTTTATCTCGATCGCACTCAATCTGAAACGTTCACCTCAAACTGCTAACCCAATGTAGCAAAAAATCTGTACGTGATGGAGCAAATTGGTTACCAGATTTGGATTCAGCGCACCAAAAAACGTAAAAATCAATCGAAACATTAGAGGCAGTTTAAAAAAATTTTTTTTTAGTGTACCTGTGTAATCTTTTGAAAACATTTTTGAAAGACGCTGAAAGATGTTTGGATGCTATATGCTCTTCTGTTTGAAGCTTTCCCCTGAGGCAAAGCTCATTTTAAGGGCCATAAACATGATCACGTTGGGTATTTTTGGGAGCAGATAAGTAGTATATTTGTTATTTGAAATTTGCAAATTGATATTTTAATAATAGTTAAAATGATATAAAAATAATAATAATAAAAATTAATTGGAGCACAGAGATGAGAGACCAATGATGATGGCTTGAGGCTATTGTCGAACGTGTTTGTTGCATTTAATTTAGTATTCTCTGAGGGTCTCTTAAAAAAATGTATGTTTGCTTTCAACTATTGGTTTAGGTTATCTAAGTGACTTGCTGGTATAAGGAACCTTTTTTGATGATTATATTTTGCAACTGAATAGACATGCTGGAAGGAGTAAAAAGAAGATGATTTAACAAACTGGAGAAATGGTCAAAAGTATGACAACTACACCTTAATTTAAAAAAGACAAACTCATACATTTGTGTTGCAGAAATCCAAGGGCCAAATGCCTTTCTGAAAATGAAGAACTGTCAATCACCAAACTGGAAAAGACATGGCACGTCGTCATTTCTGTTGATGTCAAAGTAGAAAGTAGGGATGTGCATTTTATTTGAAACAACACAGAAATATCAACATTTCCTATTTATTTATTTAATGGTATTTCTATCCCGCCTTTTCCTTTAATCAAGGCGGTTACACAGCAAACAATCAGTGGGAGTGGTGCTTGGGTTCAGTGTGTGCATCATGTACAGTGAAAGTGTGTGTGTGTGTGTGGGTTGATTAGTGTGCGCTATTTACAGCATGAGCTATATACAGGGAAAGTGTAGGGAGCGTGCAGGTAAGTTGTTGGTCCATGGTTGTATCACTCATTGAGTGTTCGGTCCGTAGTGCTCCAGGAATAGCAGAGTCTTTAGTTGTTTCCTGAAGTCTTTGGGTCTTCCGTGGCTCGCAGTTCGTCCGGGAGTGAGTTCCACATGCCAGGTGCTGCCAGTGATAGCGCTCTTCGTGCGGTGGATTTACATGCTTTTGTGTAGTCTTTTGGCGTGTTGATTGTGTCTGATGTGGCTTTTCTTCTGGATCTTGTACTGGTGTCGGGTTGTATGAGGGGTTGAAGGCTGTGGGCAGAGTTCCTGTGTTTGATCCTGAATATGTTTAGGATTGTCTTGTATTTTATGCGTGAGTTGATTGGGAGCCAGTGTAGGTCTTTTAGTATGGGGGTGATGTGGTCTTGTTTGGATTCACCGGCTATTATTCGTGCTGCCGTGTTTCATATCATTTTTATTCGTGCTGCTGTGTTTCATATCATTTTTATTCATGCTGCCGTGTTTCATATCATTTTTAATCCAAACATGGTATTAAAAATTCAGTTTCTTGCCTTCCTCTTATTACAGGCAGGCTAGCCTCAAACCAGTGATCTTCGGGTTAGAAAACAGATATCTCTCAGGAAGTTATTGCATCTCCGTAAGGGTTGGTTCTAGCCAACCTACTCATAACTGTGTCTTGTATTGCTGGTGATTTTGTTCCTGTTTTGTAATTGGTTCAAAGTTTGTCTGGTCTGAAGTTCTGTGCAAAATCATTCCTGGATTTTTTTCCCTTGTGAATCTATTGACTCCTTCTCTAGACAAAGAATTACTCCAAAGATTTTTATTTTGCCATGTTCTTGTGTCAGAAATTCTATGAAACTATGTCTAAGAGACTTTTACCAAGCCTAATCCAGATCCAAGTTCTCGAATTAGTGATCTGGGGTAGGCTTGAAATCTAGTGAGACCCTACCTTGAAAATGGGAGTTAATTCTAAAGAACGCATTTATAAAAAAAAAAACCATTGACAAGACAGAGGAGTGGAGTAGTGGCCTAGTGGTTGGGACAAGGTACTTCAGGCCAGAAGGTCAGGGGTTCAAATCCCACTAGAGGACAGCAACCTTGGGCCAGAAGGACTGGGGTTTCTAGTCCCACAGGTGCTCCTTGTGGTCTTGGGCAAGCCACTTAACCCTCCATAGCCCATGTTCCCTGTAAAATAGTTATCTCCAAGTTATAATGCCCTGTTCAATGTAATTTCAGTTGTTCAATGTAAACCGCACCGATGCAGAATAGCACGGTGTATAAGAGAATGTAAATAAATAAATAAATCCAAAGAACTGGCATCAAAATGGCTTATGGCTTATGGATTAAACTTTGAGCCATTCAGAGACTGACAGGACTAAAGGTATATGAGCAGATATTCCAAACTATATTATATATTCAGCCTGATACTATCTGTATAAAAAGAGATAGGGTTAGGGCAGGTCAAGAATGGGTGAAAAATGTCTCTGGATAGCAACAATATTCAGCTGCTAATGTATCTGGAGAATTTATGTTTTTAATTTAGGCCTACTGACTAGGAGGCCTAACCAAAATGGATAGTGCTGCATAGTACGGTCTCTCCTGCTGCCCTCCTGGCCCGCGGTAGCTCTCCCAGCCCGGGATCGAGCAGACGGGGCTGAAGCAAACCAGCGAATCAGCAGCTTCCCGCCGCTGCTCAGCTTCCCAATCGGGGCAGAGCAGCCCTCCATAAAGGCAGCGCTATTCCAGCGTGCCCGCGCCTGGCAGGCCTCACCAGAGGGCCCTTGGGCGTGGCCCTTAGGCGGGGACCACACACTGAGGAACAGTCCTCCAAGTAACCAAAGAAGTCCAAGAACTGAGCAGCAAAACGCAAGTAAAACTGATCCTGATGCATGTACTTACCTGCTCTGAGGTGTAAGTGCTGTATTTACCTGCTTTTAAGTGTAGGTGCCTGTATTTACCTGCTCAGAAGTATAGGTGCCTGTATTTACTTGCTTTGTAATGTAATCGCTACCGTTGTAATCTCTTACCTACCATACCAATGCTACAAGCCAATCCTACATTTACCCGCCTGTGTCATGAGTTTTTGTCAGCAGGGTATACCATTAACACACCCATACATGGGGGCGGAGCTAGCCACTGAACAGAATGGACGCCTGAATTTTTGCTCCCGTTGCTGCCCAAGAATCCTGAACATATCCCGGTATTCCATTGAAGTTTGTACCCCCTACCTACATCAATAACACCGCAATACAGCTGGATGGCATCCCTGAAGCCTGCCCGGCTGGAATTTCCACAGGGATCCGGCTCAGCAGCGAAACGATCCAAACCCGAAGTGGGCTCCCCGCAGAAAATGGCCGCGGGAGAGAAGGAGGGAGTGACTGCCGGTGGCCTACGTGAAGTGCTACAGGAATTGAAATGCGTTAAAGAAATGATTGCAGCCAATTCTAGTTCACTGAACATGATTCAAGAAGACTTGCTGGAGGTAAAAGAGAAACTCCTCACCATCACCACTCGACTTAATGCAGTTGAATTACAAACCCAGAAGCATGGCGTGGTGGAGTGGAGGAGTGGCCCAGTGGTTGGGGCAAGGTACTTCAGGCCGGAAGGTCGGGGGTTCAAATCCCACTAGAGGACAGCAACCATGGGCCGGAAGGACTGGGGTTTCTAGTCCCACAGGTGCTCCTTGTGGTCTTGGGCAAGCCACTTAACCCTCCATAGCCCATGTTCCCTGTAAAATAGTTATCTCCAAGTTATAATGCCCTGTTCAATGTAATTTCAGTTTGTTCAATGTAAACCGCACTGATGCAGAATAGCGCGGTATATAAGAGAATGTAAATAAATAAATAAATAAATAAATTAGAACAGCTGGGCCCTTTGGCCAAACGAGTCCAGCACATAGAAAATCTGATTGAAGATCAAAATAACCATTCCCGTAGAAATAATATCCGCCTTGTTGGAGTCCCTGAAGG
Organism: Ichthyophis bannanicus; assembly: GCA_033557465.1. NCBI lineage: Eukaryota > Metazoa > Chordata > Amphibia > Gymnophiona > Ichthyophiidae > Ichthyophis > Ichthyophis bannanicus. The sequence goes on along the minus strand of CM066050.1, from coordinate 120,077,113 downwards.
CGCTGAAGGTACCGATCCGATTGGATTTCTGGAAAAAACCATACCGGAGATGCTGCAGCTTGTCTTTGCAAGGCCTTTTGAACTAGAACGGGCCCATCGAATCCCAACACACAAAGCTGAAAACACACGATACCCGCACCCACTCATAATGAAGGTACTGAGATACCCACAGGTCCTACAGATCTTTCAAGCTGCACGGAAGGCCGGATCACTGCAAATCCAGGGACACAAAGTAGCACTTTATCCGGATTTGAGCAAGCAAACGGTAGATCAGAGAAAAGCGTTGCTGGCCTGTAGACCCATGCTACAAAGTGCACAGGCAAGATACGGGCTATACTACCCAGGAACCATGCGGGTCACGCTGCATAATGAAACGAGGAATTTTGTTGATGCTGAAAAACTGAAAACTTTCCTACAAGAAAAATGCGGTATGGAAACCTGAGGTCAATATTCTGATCTCTCACGCAGTGTAGAGAACTCAGCATATACTCAGGGGGTGCGGCCGTGCGTTCTCACAAATTTTAGAACGCCTTAAGCCTTGTTAAACACCTCATTGATTGTATTTCTGTTGTTCTAAATAGTTTTAATTAAACAGATATTTCTGCTTGAAATGTAGGGGTGGCAACGGGAGGTCGGGGTTGGTTACTGTTTCAGTGGATTGTGTTCACCTTAGCGATACAATGTTTGCCAGTTATGCAGTTGTTTGTGTCAGTCCAGTCCAGTACAAAACCCTCCACATACACGCAAATGCAAGTACGCGGCAGGCCTATCCATAGGATAGCTTTCACCTATAAGACAGCTTATCCCAACGTTGATGTCTAGTGATCTTTTAATGCTTTCGTTAAATGTAAAAGGTATTACTGGCCCTGTCAAGCGAAAGAAGATTTTAGCGTACTGCCAGCAAAAAAAAGCAGATATTGCCCTCTTACAAGAGACACATTTAACAGATACTGAATTGCAGAAAGTAACCTCTAAATACTTCCTGGTGGCAGCCTCGGCCTCTGCCACTCAACGCAAAGGGGGGGTAATAATATTAGTGCGCAAATTCCTGCAATCCGCCATTACCGACACACGGATTGATCCGCTAGGTCGATGGGCCAGAGTGACGATGAAAATAAATCAACAGCTTTACACATTCTTTAATATTTACGCGCCCAACCTCGATGACCCTAACTTTTTCAAACTGATAGCTAAAGAAGTTACAGCCGCGGCTCACACCAATATCATATTAGGGGGCGATTTCAATGTCATCTTGGATCCACTGTTAGATCGCACGCCCTATCGGGCTGTAGACAAAGTCAAATCGCAGGCGATTCTTAAAGGCATCATAACAGAGCTACACTTGGTAGACCCCTGGCGCCTACTTCATCCCCAAGAAAGAGACTACACATTTTATTCCATCCCACATAATACCCAAACAAGGATCGATTTCTTCCTACTGTCCACAGAGCTGATGCCCCAAGTGTTGTCCGCAGAGATATATGCTACAACGGTATCGGATCACGCCGCTGTCTCCCTAGTGTTGAATACCAACGTTACACAGCATGTTCCGCCAAGATGGACATTTGATAAATCCCTACTAGCAGATGACTCCTTTGTACAGCTACTGTCAGGGGAAATTGAGACCTATTTTAAATATAATACACCCACTGATACCTCCATCTGGAGCTGGTGGGAAGGTTTTAAAGCGACCATACGAGCTCATATTACCACCTACACCATTAGACGGCGTAAAGCCAGGAAAAAAGAAAAAGATGAATTGGAACTCCAAATAAAAGCTGGGGAAAGGTTACTAGCCAAAAGAGCTGACTCAATGATATTGATTAGACTCCAAAAATTGCGATACCAATATAATGCTCTCCTCAACAAAGAAGCACTGAGTAGCATCCAGCTACAACGTAGTATATACTACTATGACAGCAACCGCTCAGGATCCCTCTTAGCTCGGCAGCTCAGACCAAAAACCAGCAAGACCGCTATAGCGGCGTTGCAGGACAATTCCGGGGGCCTTCTCCTGAGATCTGACAAAATACTAGACCGCTGCAAAGAATTCTATGAGGAACTATATCGCTCAGATACCCAATGTAGTGACAGAGCCTTTGAAGATTTTGTCTCCAAGATAGTAGGACCCACATTAACCAGTCATCAAAGTCGAACGCTGGAACAAGAGATCTCAGTAACTGAAATACAAGATGCGATCAAACAGATGGCTCGTGGCAAAGCCGCCGGTCCAGATGGTATCCCGCTGGAATTCTATAATAAATATTGCATTCAATTGGCTCCCATGCTACAGATCTACTACAGTGGCCTGCAAGATGAATCTCCAGAGATTGGAGCCCTGGCAGAGGCTGTGGTGGTAATTCACCCGAAACCGGGCAGGGATACACAAAAGATAGAGAATTACAGACCCATCTCTCTCCTAAACTCTGATTATAAAATCTATGCTAAAGTGCTTGCTAACCGATTAGGACGGATCTTAAAAGATTTGATACATGAGGATCAATGTGGATTTATACAAAACAGATCCACTACAGATAATGGAAGATTATTGGCACATGTACTGGCATCTGCCAAGACCAAGACCGAGCCCCTGATAGGGCTAGCATTGGATGCCGAAAAAGCCTTCGATCGACTGGAATGGTCCTTTCTATTTCGATCCCTACGGTGGTTTGGGATAGGAGAAAAGTTCCTAAAACGCGTTGAATTGTTATATACCAAACCCACAGCTCGAATAGCGGTCAACTCACACCTCTCAGCCCCTTTTCAGTTGCAAAGAGGGACCAGACAGGGTTGCCCCCTGTCACCGATGCTTTTTAATTTAGCCCTGGAACCCTTATTAATAGCGCTCCGACAGAAGGAAAACATAAAAGGAATTGAGTTAGCTGATGGTCCCTGTAAATTGTCAGCATATGCCGATGACCTGCTCATTTTTCTACAACCATCAGACCTTCCTGAAACACTGCAACTCATAGATGCATACTCAGCGATATCCGGATATAAAGTAAATTTGAATAAAACAACAATTATTCCTCTGAATGAACAGGTCAGCGAAGAAATGATGCGTGGATACCCCTTTCAATATGAGAAGTCATCCTTTAGATACCTGGGCGTGACCTATGGCACCACCTTGGAAGAGACTGTCGCAATCAACATTAAGATGTGTCAAGAAATTGTACATGATAACATCTGCAAGTGGACCCCCCTTCATTTGAGCTGGTGGGGCAGGCTAGAAACGATAAAAATGATGTTGGTACCAAAACTCAGCTATATATTAAGTATGATACCCTTACGTTTCCCGTCAGCCTTCTATAAGAAAATGAATAGTCAACTGATAGCCTTTCTATGGAACAACCGAGTACCCCGAATAGCTGCCTGGAAACTGAAGTTACCTAATACACAAGGAGGTGTCCATTTCCCAGATCTCGGCTGGCTACACACTGCCTCTCTTTTAAAGCAGGGTGCTCAATGGGTCGACTCTGACGACACGGATAAAGGACCTAGATGGCTGAGTGTGGAGCGGGCCCTACATTTCCCCCTGCCCACATGGCTACTGGTAGGCACAGTAGTAGACCAGACTGCACCACATAATGCTATTATCCGAGAAACACAGCATGCCTGTCGATTATTGGCATCATGTATCGATGGAGGGGATGACTTTGCCGCAGATATGCCCATATGGCTGAACCCGCGCCTTATCATCGGAGGGAAGCCTGTCTTATGGAAAAAATGGGTGGAACATGATCTTATCACCATTGGACAACTGATCAATGGAAGTGCATTTAAAACCTTTGACAGATTAAGAACGGAATTCCGATTGCCTAATACATGCTATTTCCAATGGTGTCAGCTCCGATCCTGTATGAGCAAAGCGGGCGTGTCACCTGTCTGGATACGTACAGGATGGCCACTGCGACAGAAACTTCAAGAATTACAAACAGATGCTAAAGCTGTTTCAAGATGTGTTGCGATTCTCCGATCCAAAAGTGACAAGACATGTTCTAAGATACAGTCGGTGTGGGCTACTGAAACCGGTCAAGATCTACCTCCGGAACATTGGGACACTTTTTGGGGAACTCAAATACGTGCCACGAGAGCAGCGTCTCTCACACAATCTATGTACTTTATAGCACATCGAGCGCATATTACACCGGCTAAGAAAATGAAATGGACACTACAGGAGGGAAATCGATGTTGGTCCTGTAACATGGAAATTGGGACACTGGCACATATGTTGTTCCATTGTAAATCCCTGGAAATATATTGGAACAGAGTTTGGGAACGCATATCACAGATCCTCAACTTACAAACTCCTATCACTTATCGGATAGTGATATATAAATCCATAGCTCTGGAACCTACTCTGATGAAATGGGATGGTAAACTGCTGGACTTAATGCTCGGGATAGCGCTTAAAATAGTTCTAATACACTGGAAGAATCTCGACAAAGCTTGTTTCGAGCATTGGTGGAGTCTCTTAATCCTACATAAGACCTACGAAGAGATTTATATAGCCAAGAACCCATGGTCTGGTAAACTAAGTAAGAAATGGTCAGCTTTACAAAATTATGTTTGATGAAAATGATTGCTGGAGGCTGCCTTGTGGAATGGTCTCTGCTGTAACCACATTGAACGGAGAGAGGGAGGGTGGCGTGCTGGCATGGACTGATACTAGTTCTTGTTAACGTTATTGTACTGTCTTGTTCAAGTTATTATATTCTTTTGCTATTTTGATCAATAACATCTGCTTGTATCCTGCTATATCACGATCGTTTGTATTGTTATTTTATATGTTAAAACTGAATAAAAACTACTATTAAAAAAAAAAAAAACACACCCATACATAGATACCAGTAGATCCAGCCTATCCCTCCAGCCTTGCCACCCTACCAAGACCCGGACCACACACAACAAGGTAGACACCTAATATGGCCCTATCAAGCATTGCCACAATCGCCCTCTACCTCCTCTATATAGGCCAAAGCAGTATTACAGACCTATCTACTAACCACAGTCAGATACCAATTCTTCATAATCACAGGAAGAGATGGTCAATCAGCTAATGAGATGTGTAAGTTGTTGTATGTAAACCGCACTGATGCCGAATAGCGCGGTATAGAAGAGACTGTAAATAAATAAAATAAATAAATAATTATCACACTGCTCATATAGTCAGCATGTGAACACCGATACTAAATACATGTACTAAGTTAAGTGCTGGGGCTGGCATTTAACATAGTGCAGTCACCACATGGCTAAATATTGACTCCCTACTGTCTAAATAGAGTGGAATGGAGGAGTAACCTAGTGGTAACTAAGCGGTATATTTACTAATCGGCAGGCCACAGCTCCAATATCACACGGAAGCCACTACTGCCGATTAGTAAACCTACCCCTTAGAGTCCAGTGGTCAATTCCCACTAGCACTCCTTGTGGCTTAGGCAAGTCACTTAACCTGCCATTGCCTGAGAAGAAAGGCCTGGCAATCTATTTTGGGTCACACTACCATGAAAACCCAAAAGCTGCTGGGTTGCCAGGAGTCAGCATTGACTGAAAGGCACACTTTGCATTTTAACAGTCTAGATATAAGATAGGAAAAGAAAGATATACTGACATTCAAAATTCCAGAAAAATCAGTTTTTTATAGAAGATAATGTTTAGAAAGCTAAAGAGAGGGAAACTAAGAGAAAACCAATAAGAAAATCATTTTTTGCTGAGAATGTGGTGGGCACCTGGAACAGGCTTCCAACAGAATTATAGAAGCCAAAACAGTAGCAGAGTTCAACTATAAATTGTCTTTAGTGATGGGAAGGGAGAAAGAAAGCCACAAATCAAATAAGACCTGTGACCAAACAGTAGACAGGTATAAATGGAAAACAAATAACGCTTTTTCTGCCGATATCCTTTATGGATCAGTTTTCAAAAAGATTTATAAGATACCGGTGGCTAGTATCCACATAAAGCCACTCTCCATGGATCTTTAGTCTATATATAGATAGTGATGGGCTGAATATATGTCTAACCACTTTGCCACTATCCATGTCAATTTGAAGTGAGGTATAGGCACACTGAGGATGAGAACCATAATTATCTGTTTGGCAGCAATAGGAATGCAAGTCCTAAAATAAAATGCATAGACTATGGGTGTCATTTTAGAAGCCCTATTCGTGGTTTCCATGTCTGCGAGCACCCATTCAGACAAAAAAATCACATGGACATCACCAGAGCTATTTTAGAAAGCCTAGAATCTGCACATATATGGCATGATCATGTCAAAGTTGCAGCGAGAAATGCTGGGGGTGTGCCCAGGACAGGCCGCAAAAGATGCATGTGTGCATCTGATTTCAGACTGGCACTCCATGTCTCAATTTGCTGTTGGAGACGTCCAGGGCTATACCTACTCCAAGACACAAATTGTTGTTGTTAAGTGCCATTGAGTTGATGTCGACTCATAGCGACCCTCTAGATAGTTGTCCTAAATTGCGTTCGATCTTCAATCAGGTGGCTCATTGTTAGAGTAGCACCCATAGCTGCTGTTATTGTATTGATCCATCTCATTGCTGTCCTTCCTCTTTTGCATTGTCCTTCTACCTTGCCAAGCATGATTTCTTTCTCTAATGATCTCTCCCTTCGCATGATGTGTCCAAATTATGAAAGTCAAAGTCCTTCTAAAGATAGCTTAGGTTTGATCTCCTCTAGAACTGACAGGTTTATTCTTTGGGAAGACTATGGTATACACAGTATTCATCGCCAGCACCATAATTCAAAGGCATCGATTTTCTTGCTATCCTTTCCACTGTCCAACTTTCACATCCACATGACATTATTGAAAATACCATGGCTTGAACGAGTCAAATCTTTGTATGAAGAGAGACATCTCTGCTCTTGAGAATCTTGTCTAGTTCCTTCACAACCAAGAGCAATGCATCATCAGATTTCTTGACTGCTTGTTGTTTCTTTATTGATAGTTTATCCAAGTAGGTTAAAGTTGTCCACTGTTTTGATTTTTTTCTCCATCAACAATGAACTTATTGATTTTGCCAGTTGTTAGGATCTTTACATTAAGACACAGGCCCATTTTAAGACTATGTTCCTTGATCTTGAGAAGCAAATGTTTCAGATAATCTTTGCTTACAGCCAGTAATGTGGTATCATCAGCATAGCAAAAGTTGCTGATGAGTCTTCCACCAATCTTCACACCTAGGTTGTCTTCTTACAGTCCTGCTTCTCTGATGATTTGTTCTGTATATAAATTACATAGATGGGGGAAAATATGCAGCCTTGTCGCACAACTTTGCTGATTTTAAACCATTCTGTTTCTCCTTGTCCAATCTGAACTGTTGCTTCTTGATCAATGTAAAAGTTGTACAAGAGAACTATCAGGTGTTCTGGTATACCCATGCTTCTTAACATGGCCCAGAGTTTCTCATGGTTTACACAGTCAAAAGCCTTGCTGTAATCAATAAAACGCATATAAATATCATTTTGCTATTCTTTAGTCTTCTCAAGGATCCATCTAACAACTGCAATGATTATTGACTATTTCTGCTTCCATTGTTTGAATTTTCTGTTGCAAGCCTGCTCCCAGGGAGGGACTAATTAGATTATCTTACAGCCTGCCACAAGTACCTGGTCAACTCCAAGATTCACAGCTTCCAGAGCCTCCACACAGCTCAGCTTTCAGCTTTCTTTTTTTTTTTGAAACTTTTATTTTCATTTTACAACAAGCAAACGAAACAACAAACCAAAGGAGACAAATACAAATATACACATAAGGAAAACAACCCCAATTACCCCCCACCCCTAAGCTTCTTCTCTGGAACTGAGGAGTATCATCAAAGAGGCGTATACATATGTACATCCAAACAAACAAAAGAGTATCAGCAATATAGACTGATCAGGTGAAATAGATTTAAACAGTCAGATGGGAGCATTTAGCATTTTAGCATTTCAAACATAATCGTGGAGTATCCTCCATTCAGACAAATGATAGAGGGTCTGAACGGAGAAACCAACAGATGAGGTATATGTTCATATTTACTGTATAGACTGACAGGATGCCACCATTCATTAAAATTAAGAGGGGACCTATTTGTCCCCCAGTAGTTTCCAGTAATATTGTAGTACCGGGCATTCAAACATAATATAAGTTAGTATGTGAATGGCCGTGTGGCATATCCAAAATCTGTTGCTCTGGGTAGCGGTCATTTGACTAACCTAGCAGGAGTATAGAAACTTCGGTGGATTAAAAGAAAAAAGTGTCTGAGTAAGTGAGGGAGATCGAAAGATCCATGTCAACCTGCTCCAGGCTGGGCTCCCATGCTCCGGGGTCAAAGCTACATGCAACTCCCGCTCCCAGAATTTCTGTGCTGTCTGAGCGCATTGGTGAATAATGGGAGTGAGGGGAGAAGCAGCCTCCATATATCTTCTAGCGCAAAAGCTGTTATCAAAGCAGTAAAAGAATCAAGACTCTTGGGTGAACCACTCGTTCTGGGCGGCAGCCAAGCTGTCAAGGGCTCAGGTACTTGGTTGAAATCGCCGCCGAGCATTAATGGAGGGCTGGCAAATGCCTGTGCTAACTGCATAATACTTGCATAATAAACAGGATTATCCACATTCGGAGCATAAATACCAATACACGTAAATTACAGTCTCAACCTGAAGATGTGCACGGGCCCATCCACCCTCCTTATCAAAGCTAACATCCATTACAATAGCTTGAAGAGACTTCTTAACCAAAATGGCTACCCCACACCGCTTGGAAACAGCGGAAGAGAAGGCAGTCGCCATATTAGGCGTGGTATTAAGTTTCAATGCCGCAGCGGAATTTAAATGCATTTCCTGAAGAAACATTAAATTAACATGCTCATGATTAAGATAGCTAAGGATTTTCTTTCTTTTGATTGGACTATGAATGCCATTTACGTTTTATGAGAAGAACTGACACAAGGCCATCAAGAAAGATTATAAATTCTGAGAAAGAACACAATAATGCACATAGTTTCCCAATGTCCCTCATCTTAACTATGTATGACTGTGCACATAACCTAATAATCAATGGGTTAATGAAAATCATGGAAACGCCCCATATAGACAAATAAGCACCGAGGTGCACTAGAGAAGAAGCAAAACCCCAGAAATTACTGGCGACCTAATGTCTGCGGGGAGAAACTCCAGAGAGGGCCCAAGCTAAAACATATAACCTGTAAAACTATGCATGTTTCGAATCCCACCGAGGTGCACATCATGGAGGGATAGAAGGCCAAGTAAATTATAGATAGAAAGAAAAGTCCAGGCAGTCTCTATTCCAGGCTGGGATCACCGCGTCGGGCCGTTCAAGATGGCGGGCAAATCCGGCAAATTACAGATCAAAATTGTTGAATCATAGTGGTTGGATTAGCGCATCTGATCTGCGTTATTTGGAGTCCAAAAACATTGCTAGTAGATCGGGATCTTCGAATGTTATGGCTGGGTTATGGAGAGTCACTCTGAGCTTCACTGGATATATTAGGCCAAAGTGAGCCTGTAGTTATTGAAGTCCAGGGCGAAAAGCAAGGAGTATCCTCCGTCGGTCAACTGTGGACTTTGCCACGTCAGGGGAAAAGAAACTTTATGACTTTCAAATTCAAGATGATAGTTCGCCCGGGCAGCAATGCGAATTTGCTCTACTCACTGATATCGCAATAATCGAAAATTGAGAGCCCGAGGGGTCGTCCGATTGAGCGCCATATTAGCAGGAACACGAACACGATGCGCTCGGTCAGTCTCCAGATCTCTGTAAATAATCCTTTAGCAAGGGGGGGAGAGTTTTGACCAAGAATTCTCGCATGTCTCCTGCTCTCACATCCTCCGGTACTCCAATGAGCCCCATATGGTTGCAACCAGCTCGATCATTGCTATCCTCCAGCTCTTTTTGAAAATTCTGTATCATACGCTCAGCCTTGCCCAATTTCACCAAGTGCACCGCGTGCGAGTCAAGGACCTCCGCCATGTTGTCCTGTCGTGGTGGGAGACTTTCAAGCCGGTTCTGAAGTGTGCCAAAGTCTTCACGCATGGTTCGGAGCGCCGCTCTGTTGGATTGTACCAGCTCCTTCACACCGCGTATCTCCTCCAAGATCCCCTGTGGCGTTGCGGGGTTTTCCCAAAGTGGGGCCATCTTTTGTGGGGAAGAACTCTGTTTTGGAGCGTTTTCCGTGTGAAGAAGAGGGAGACCCGAGGTCCAGTCGCACTGGTTTGTGGCCCGCCGTTCCCCCCGAGGCACCCCGGTAAGTTCAGAGCAAAAAAATGAAATTTATGCAGGTATTAATTCAGGATTCTGAGTAGGCCTCTCGGGAGCTTCAACGCAAAGCGTCTATCCCGCTGGACATCAGGCTCCGCCCCCCAGCTTTCAGCTTTCTATCATTTTTTGCCTGTTGCTAATATAGAATCTAACTTGGTTATACGTTACTTTTTGGGAATATTCCAACTGCCTGCATTCCTTGTGTAGCCCTTAAATCAGATATCTGAGTGTGCCTACTGGCCAGGGACACCAGTGATATAAAGCTACTTGGAAAAGAAATACTTAAATTGCAGGGACCTGGTCTTTTACCTGAGTCTCCCACTGACTTTAGAAGCAAAGGTATCAGTTTAAGTTACAGGGACCTTTGCACAGTAGGCAGATACAAAGAAAGAAAGAGTTCAGTTTGACTATTTCTGCTTCCATTGTTTGAATTTTCTGTTGCAAGCCTGCACCCAGGGAGGGGTTAATTAGATTATCTTACAGCCTGCCACAAGTACCTGGTCAACTCCAGACTTCACAGCTTCCAGAGCCTCCACACAGCTAAGCCTTCAGCTTTCTATCATTTTTTGCCGGTTACTAATATTAACTGTTGGTTATACATTACTTTTTGGGAATATTCTGACTGCCTGCATTCCTTGTGTAGCCCTTAAATCAGATATCTGAGTGTGCCCACTGTTCATGTAAGGCCTACTGGCCAGGGACACTTGTATGAAGTAGCCTTGTATATAAAAAGCAATATTAAAGCTACTGCAATGCAGAGGGCATGGAGAAAAGAAGAAGCACTCTGGATTGTGTTGGAAAGAGGAGATGGCACTGTCATCCATACTGCTGTAGTCTACAGACCTCCGACTCAAATCGAAGAAATAGATAATGAATTTATTATAGCTATTGCCAAGATAGCCACAAAGGGGGAAGTGATCATATTGGGTGACTTTAATCTACCCGATGTGGATTTGAGTACTCCTTCTGCGAATCTGGCAAGAAGCAAAACAATTGTGGATGCTTTCCAAGATGCGTCACTTAAACAAATGGTGATGGAACCAACCAGGGAAAGCTCAATGCTGGATTTAGTGCTCACCAACGGTGAGAGCGTGTCAAATGTCTGGGTGGGTGCCCCTGTGAGCAGCAGCGATCATCACACGGTGTGGTTTGAGATAAAAGCCAAGGTGCAGTCCAATCATAGCAAGCTCAAAGTCCTAAACTTCAAAAACACTGACTTCAGTAAAATGGCCAAGTACCTGAAGGAGGAGTTGGCAGGATGGTAGGGGATAAGGGAAGTGGAATTGCAATGGGCTAAATTAAAGGTGACAATAAAAGGGGCAACAGATAAATATGTAAGGAAAGTAAATAAAAGCAAGAGGAGAAGGAAACATATTTGGTTCTCCAAAGAAGTGGCTGCTCAAATGAAGGCAAAAAACCACAGCTTTCACAAAATTCAAAAGCTTGCAAACAGAGGAACACAGTAAGGAATACAGGATCAAACTAAAAGAGACAAAAAGAGAAATAAGGAAAGCAAAATCAAAGGCAGAGGAAAAGATGGCTAAAGATGTGAAATGTGGCGACAAAACTTTCTTCAGGTATATTCGGTATATTACGGTCATCTCTTCAGCTTCTAAGAAAGCAAGAAAGAAAATGACGTCGATCTCGTTCCACAACTGACCAAATGACTTATGAAAACACCCTAAAGCAACACCGCGAGAAAATATCAGAAAAAATGAGAGAACACCATACGGAGCTCCTCCTTCGCTCGTTAAATAAACCACGTGACCTCTTTAGCATTGCTAAGTCCTTAACCAAAGCACCTTCCTCCAATCAGACGATATCAATTCAGCCTCAACCCTATGCAGATTACCTTCAATCTAAAATCATTAAAACAAATGCGGCATCAAATTCCATACTCAGCTACATTCCCCAGGTACTGCTACCGTTAACAAACTTCATCCCTCCAGCAGAGAAATACATCGCTGACCTTATTGCTACTATTAACACCACTACAGCCCCAAATGATCCTTGTCCTGCTTACTGGATCAGAACGATGCATGCAGAACTCAGCCCAACTCTAGCCTACATCATGAAGCTCTCCTTCGCAGCAGGAACATTCCCAGCAGCTCTTAAACAAACGTCTATATGCCCTCTCCTGAAAAACAACAATCTTGACCCAGCAAGGACAGACTCATATCACCCGATCTCGAGCATACCTCTTATAGCTAAAATTATCGAGAAGGTGGTTCAATTGCAACTGCAACACCACATCGACATATCAGCCCCTCTTGATTCCTGCCTGCATGGGTTCCGAGAATCCCATGGTGTTGAGACTCTACTCACCTTACTTATCAATACCTTATCTAGAAGTATTGACAAAATCGAAAATGGGTTTGTACTCATCTTCCTCGATATCCCGGCTGCATTTGATTCTGTTAACCACGACCAACTCCTCTCTCGCCTTCAAGAAAAGGGAATTCATGGCTTTGCCTGGGAATGGTGCAAATCCTATCTAGCTGAACGTTGGCAACATGTATGGATAGGACCATCAACATCTGAACCATTCCATCAACAGGGAGTACCCCAAGGATCCTCCCTATCTGCTTTACTTTTCAACATATATATGCAACCTATTTGTGATATAATCTGCTCCTTTAATATATCCAGTTTAATCTATGCAGATGATGTCTTGATATTCACACCAATCAAAATCATGCACCCTGACCTCTCCCCACTAATAGAGTGCTTCAACGCAATCACTGATTGGCTCTTAACACAGAATCTACGCATAAACTTTAAGAAAACTGAGGTACTATTCATAACCAAGAACAAGAACTTCTCTCCCCCTGCTTCATTGAAGGTGCGAGATGCAGAGCTTCCATGTAAATCTGTAATATGCTACTTAGGTGTCACAATAGACCAACAGCTCAACTTCAAAGAACACATAAAGAACACCACCAAGTCCATCTACAATAAAATACGGACACTAAGACACCTAAGACCGCTACTCAGGGCCGGATTTACCTTGAGTGAGGCCCTACGCCAACAAAAATTGTGGGCCCCCAGCAGGGGCGGCCCAAGGGGGGTGCGGGGCCTCATTTGCATAAGGGGCCTCATTTGCATAAATATTTGCATAATGTTACCATATACTAAATTTTAGTAAACGTGCCTCTTAATGAGTGTATGGATAAAGAAAGACTAAAAGATTTCTACATTATTATAATCCGGTGCCAACTGCCAGACACATTAGGAACTACTACAAACACTGCCCATTTAGAACCCATAGCAAACCCGCTGTATCCTAACAGCACTACCAGGACTCACAAAGCACCATACTCTACCAATCAAAAGGCAACACTGCAAATATTAAACCAATACATTTCAGAGAACAACAATACATGACCTACTGGGGAAAGAGAACAAGTGGCAATGTCAAATAGGAATTATATAAACAGAACACCACAGCTCAGTTACACATGCAGAACATAGACCATCACCAAACAAGTAATCACAATTTAGAAACAGGAAGACAATAATTAAACTGGGAATCCCAAAAGCCAAACTTGGAATGTACAACACTGTAGAAATAAAACTATACATTAATTTGCTCTTGTACTAAACAAAGCGCAGAGTTAATGATGCACATTTACCAGAGCTGACATATTCCAATTAATAAATTCAAAATAAAGAGATATTTTTCTACCTTTTGTGCATTTTTTTCAGCTGCAATTGCTCCAGCCACTTTCTTCTGGTTTCTTCATGTCTTCTGCTAACTCTCCATCGTCTGCTGTCCATTTGTCCTTTCTTCTCTCTTCTAGTTTTTTTCCATTCTCTCTCTACATCTGCTTTAACATACTAATCTTTCTCCTTTTGCTCTTTCCTCATTCCTATTTCATCCACTCAAATTTTACCCCTCCATCCTCAATCCCCACTTACTCTCCCAATACCCGGCCAATTGTAGATTTTTTATCCCTCCCACACAAAATATTTTTCCCTTCTCCATTTTACTCTTCCAGCCCCATCCCATTCTAATCCTCCCCCAACATCAGCTCCCTTCTAGTTCCAGCCTCACCCAGCATCCATTCCCTTCTAGTCCCTGCATCAGCCCATTTACAGTCCTAGCCACCCATCAGCCCATTTCCAGTCCTAGCAACCCCCCAACCCAATACCAGTCCTAGCCCCCCATCAGCCCACAGCCCATTACCAGTCTTAACCCCCCCAAAGCCCATTACCAGTTCTAACCCCCCCAACAGCCCACAGCCCATTACCAGTCCTAACCCCATCAGCCCACCTCCAGTCTTAACCCCCCCAGCCCATTTCCAGTCCTAGCCCCCCCATAGCCCATTACCAGACAGCCCCCATCAGCCCACAGCCCATTACCAGTCTTAACCCCCCCCCCAAAGCCCATTACCAGTTCTAAACCCCCCCAACAGCCCACAGCCCATTACCAGTCCTAACCCCATCAGCCCACCTCCAGTCTTAACCCCCCCAGCCCATTTCCAGTCCTAGCCTCCCCATAGCCCATTTCCAGACACCCCACATCTTCCCTAAGCCATTTAAGAGTTTTTACCCCCCCCAAAGCCCATTACCAGTTCTAACCCCCCCCAACAGCCCACAGCCCATTCCTTGTCTTAACCCCCTCAGGCCACCTCCATTATTTACCCCCCCCAGCCCATTTCCAGTCCTAGCCCCCCCATAGCCCTTTACCAGACAGCCCCCATCAGCCCACAGCCCATTACCAGTCTTAACCCCCCCATAGTCCATTACCAGTTCTAAACCCCCCCAACAGCCCACAGTCTATTACCAGTCCTAACCCCATCAGCCCACCTCCAGCCTTAACCCCCCCAGCCCATTTCCAGTCCCAGCCCCAGTCCCAGCCCCCCCAATAGCCCATTACCAGTCCTACCCCCCCCCCCATCGGCCTAAAGTAAAATTTAATTTTAAAAAAAAAACTGCTGGCTGCCACCGCGAGGCCCCCTCTGCTGCCGCGGCAGCATGGACTGACCCGCGGGGCCCCCTCTGCAAGCTGAATCAATCGGTCCGTCCGTCCCTCCCTCCCTCCGTGCAGGCTTTGAGAGGCGCGAAGGAGACCCTTCGCGCCTCTCAAAGCCTGCACGGAGGGAGGGAGGGAGGGACGGACGGACCGACCGATTGATTCAGCTTGCAGAGGGGGCCCCGCGGGTCAGTCCATGCTGCTGCGGCAGCAGAGGGGGCCCCGCGGCGGCAGCCAGCAGTTTTTTTTAAAATTTTATTTAAAAAAAAAGCTAATTTGTTCGATTTTTGTGGGCCCTTGCCAGCTGTGGGCCCTACGCCATGGCGTAATGGGCGTATAGGTAAATCCGGCCCTGCCGCTACTAACCCCAGATGATTTCAGAACAATATTCCAGACGCTTGTAGCGCCTCATTTTGATTATGCCAACATCATCCTACACGGCCTCCCTAACAGCACCCTCAATCCACTACAGATGGCGATGAATGCAGCAGCCCGCATTCTCAGCGGCATATCCAGAAGAGATCACATCACGCCCATACTTATGGAATTACACTGGCTACCGTTACAATGCAGGATCACCTACAAGGCACTACTCGTATCGTTTAAAGCAGGGGTCTCAAACACGCGGCCCACGACGGAGGGAAACAAAAAAGCCTTGCTTCTGCTGCTGCCGTTGCCGCCGTGGCAGCGGCAGAATCGACTGTCAATTTAAAAAAAAAAAAACTGGTTTCTGCTGCTCAAGCAGCAAAATCAGCTGTCCTGCGGCCCCTTCCTCTCTGCCCGGAGATCCCTGAGTGTGCTTCATCAGCAGGTGCTTTTCAAGCCGCGAAGAGAGTATTCCCCTCTCGCGAGGCTTGAAAAGTGAATAGGCTTAAGCCGCGCGAGAGGAAAATACTCTCTTCGCGGCTTAAAAAGCACGCCGCTGATGAAGCACAATCAGGGCTCTCCGTGCAGAGGGGAAGGGGCCGCGGGACAGCTGATTTTCTGCTGCAGCAGCAGAAGCCTGGTGGTTTTTTTATTTACCTGGGGGGGGGTGTAGGACTGGAAATGGGCTATTGGCAGGGGGGGTTATGACTGGAAATGGGATATTGGCAGGGGGGTTATGACTGGAAATGGGCTATTGGCAGGGGGGGTTATGAATGGAAAAGGGCTATTGGCAGGGGGGATTATGACTGGAAATGGGCTATGGTGGGGGCTAGGACTGGAAATGGGCAGATGGGGTAAGGACTGGAGGTGGGCTGTTTGGGGGGTTAGGACTGGTAATGGCCTATGAGGGGAGGTAAGACTGAAAATGGGGTGATGGGGGATAAGACTGCAAGTGGGCTATGGGGGGGACTAGGACTGGTAATGGGCTGTGGGGGGACTAGGACTGGTAATGGGCTATGGGGGGGGTAAGACTGAAAATGGGGTGATGGGGGGGTAAAACTGGAAGTGCGCTATGGGGAGGTTAGGACTGGTAATGGGCTATGGGGAGGTTATGACTGGTAATGGCCTATGGGGGGTCTAGGACTGGTAATGGGCTGGGGGGGGTTGCTAGGACTGGAAATGGGCTGAGTGGAAGGGGGGCTTGAACTGCAAATGGCTGATGGGGAGGGGGGCTTGGAATGGAAATGGGCTGTGAGGGGAGGGAGTTAGGATTGGAAATGGGCTGATGGGGGGCTAGGATTGGAAATGGGCTGATGGTGAGGCTAGGATAGGACTGGAAATGGACTGATGCAGGGACTAGAAGGGAGCGGATGCTGGGTGGGGCTGGAACTAGAAGGGAGCTGATGTTGGGGGAGGATTAGAATGGGATGGAGCTGGGAAAGTGAAATGGAGAGGGGAAAAATATTTTGTCTGGGAGAGAAGACAAATCTACAATTGGCCAGGTATTGGGAGAGTAAGTGGGGATTGAGGATGGAGGGGTAAAATTTGAGTGGATGAAATAGGAATGAGGAAAGAGAAAAAGGAGAAAGATTAGTATGTTAAAGCAGATGTAGAGAGAGAATGGAAAAAAAACTAGGAGAGAAGAAAGGGCAAATGGACAGCAGACGATGGAGAGTTAGCAGAAGACATGAAGAAACCAGAAGAAAGTGACTGGAACAATTGCAACTGAAAAAAATGCACAAAAGGTAGAAAAATATCTCTTTATTTTGAATTTATTAACTGGAATATGTCAGCTCTGGGAAATGTGCATCATTAATGTTTGCGCTTTGTTTAGTACAAGAGGAAATTAATTTATAGTTTTATTTCTACAGTGTTGTTGTACATTCCAAGTTTGGATTTTGGGGTTCCCAGTTTAATTATTGTCTTCCTGTTTCTAAATCTTTTAGTCTTTCTTTATCCATACTCATTAAAGAGGCATGTTTACTAAAAGTTAGTGTATGGTAACATTATGCAAATATTTATGCAAATGAGGCCCCTTATGCAAATGAGGCCCCGCGTCTTATGCGGCCCCCGGGTTACTTTACAAGTCCTCATTTGGCCCTCAAAGCAATTTGAGTTTGAGACCCCTGGTTTAAAGCAATTAACCGTTTATCCCCGTCATCCCTTTCTGCACTCCTGACAATCACCCCTACAAACAGGCTAAGGAGGTCAGTAGCTGCCAACACGCTGACTATACCACCTGAGTCTACTAAATGCACTCAAACAACTAGGAATAGAGCCTTTACACTCTATGCCCCTCGGTGCTGGAACAATCTCCAACCTTATATCCGAGCAATCGGTGACCTATCAGTTTAGAAAAGCCCTTAAACATCACTTATTCTGCCTTCACTTCGGCTGCCCTAACCTAACACAATCACTACCTGCAACTCAACTCACTCACACAGCCTCTGACATTCCAACAACATAACTCTTGACAAGGTACGAAACAGACCCACCCTCAGGCACACTCACAATGATCTTAGATTACATGGTCTCTTGCATTACGATTCCAACTTGCAATATAAACTGTAAATAGTTTACAACAACCACTGTTGATTTGAATATAGTTACCCTTGTTATAGTCCCAGGTTACCAAACCTGTTACAATGTAAGCAAAAGATATTTGTTCTGATGCTAAATTTGTTATTTGTAAACTGCACTGATACTAAAAAGTGCGGTATATAAGAACTGTAAATAAATAAATTCGGGAGAGGAGGAAAATCAGAGATGGAATTGCAGGACTGAGAAGTGCTGGGAACGGATTTGTGGAAAGTGACTTTGAAAAAGCAAAATTACTAAACAAATACTTCTGCTCTGTTTTTACTAAAGAAAATCCTGGAGAGGGACCATGTGTGACTCCCAAATATAAAAATGGGAATGAAGTAGATACCACACCATTCACTGAAGATGATGTGTTAGAACAACTTGCAAAACTGAAAGTGAACAAGGCCATGGGACCAGATGGGATACATCCCAGGATACTGAAAGAGCTCAGAGAGGTTCTTGCAGGGCCATTAAAGGATGTTTTCAACAGATCCTTGGAAACAGGAGTAGTTCCTCAGGACTGGAGAAGGGTGGATGTGGTACTTCTTCACAAAAATGGTGACAGGGAAGAAGTGACAAACTACAGGCCCGTGAGCCTTACCTCGGTGGCGGGAAAAGTAATGGAGGCGCTTCTGAAAGAGCAATAGTGGACTTTCTCAAAACCAACAGGTTGCATGATCTGAGGCAACATGGTTTTACCAAAGGACGATCTTGCCAAACAAATCTGATTGCGTTCTTTGGGTGACCAGAGAAGTAGATCAAGGGCATTCGATGGATGTCATCTACCTGGATTTCAGCAAAGCCTTTGATACTGTTCCTCATATGAGGCTTATCAATAAACTCAGTAGTTTGGGGATGGGTACCAAGGTGGTGAACTGTATCAGAAATTGGTTGACTGATAGATGACAGAAGGTGATGGTAAATGGAGCTCATTCGGATGAAAGGAGGGTGATTAGCGGGGTGCCCCAGGATTCGGTCCTGGGCCTGGCACTGTTCAATGTATTTGGGAGTGATATTGCTGAAGGACTGCATGGAAAAGTCTGTCTTTTTGCAGATGACACGAAAATTTGCAACAGAGTGGACTCCCCTGAGGGAGTGGATAACATGAGGAAAGATCTACAAAAGCTGAAAGAATGGTCTAATGCTTGGCAGTTAAGATTTAATGTGAAGAAGTACAGTGTCATGCACTTGGGAAGCAGAAATCCAGGGGAAATGTACGTGATAGGGGGCGAGAGGTTGGTGTGCACGGACCAGGAGAAGGACCTTGGTGTGATTATTTCTGTGGATCTCAAGGTGGCAAAACAGTGCGGCAAAGTGGTGACAAAAGCCAGGAGGATGTTGGGTTGCATACAAAGAGGAATTACCAGCAGAAAGGAAGAGGTACTAATGCCACTGTATGTCACTGGTGAGGCCTCACTTTGAATACTGTGTTCAGTTTTGGTGACCATATCTTGCAAAAGATGTAAAAAGACTGGAAACTGTTCAGAGGAAGGTGACCAAAATGATTTGGAGCCTGCGTCAGAAGCCTTTTGAGAAGAGACTTGAAGACCTAAATATGTACACTCTGGAGGAGAGGAGGGACAGGGGTGATATGATTCAGACCTTTAAATACTTAGAGAAATAATGAACAAACAAACCTCTTCCAAAGACGGGGAAGCTGTAAAACTAGAGGGCATAACAAAGCTGCAAGGGGGTAAATTGAAAGGCAATGTCCGGAAATGCTTTTTCACTGAAAGGGTGGTGGATGCTTGGAATGCTCTCCCGATGGAAGTGTTGGGGGCAAATACAGTGACAGAATTCAAAATGGCATGGGACAGACACAGTGGATCCCTTTACAGCAACAGGATAAAATCAAAATAAACTTAACTAACTAATTTTTCAACATATAGGGGTGTCCTACATGGAGCGGTGGGTTCACCTCTAAAACAAAGACATGGGAAGGGGTAGCCTGCATGGAGCAGCAGGTGCATCTACTCTTGCCATCTTACTGGGCAGACTAGATGGACCATACTGGTCTTTATCTGCCGTCATTTACTATGTTACTATGTTACTATGATATCTCTCGTTCCTCGCCCTTTCCTGAACCCTGTTTGCACTTCAGGCATTTCTTGTTCCAAGTATGGTTGTTATCTCTGCTGAATAATCTTGCTAGCATGTTGGATCAGAGGGATTGTGCAATAATTTCCATAGTCAGTTGGATCACCTTTCTTCAGTATTAGTATAAACACAGATCTTTTCCAGTCAGTTGGCCATAATGTTGTTTTTGAAATTTCCTGGCAGAGCTTTGTAAGTATGGTAACAGCTGCATCTGATTGCTGTAATACTTCAATGGGAATGCCATCAATGCTCTGTGCTTTGTTCTTTGAGAATGCTTTCAATGTTGCTTCAACGACTTCTTTCATCACCAATGGTTCCAGATCATAAGGTACAGGTTGAAAGGGCTGTTGGCTCTGTATATTCTTTTCACTTTTTCTTTGTCTTCTCAGCATCATTCAACATGGATCCTTGAGCTTCTTGTAACATTCCAATTCGAGGCTGGAATTTTTTTTTTACCTTTCATAGCTTCTTCCTCTAATAGTTTCTGTTTCTATTTCCTTGTATTCACCATTGTAGTATTTCTCCTTCTCTTGTCTTGCTGCACTTTGGAAATCTCTGTTGAGTTCTGCGATTGCCTCTCTTTTTCCTCTGGCTTTAACTTCTCTGAGTTTTTGGGCAATTTTCAGAGTTTCTTCGGTCATCCCATTTTGGTCATTTTTGCTTTTTTACCTTTTGTAGAGACTTCTCATTTTCTTCCAACACAACCTTCTTGATGTCATCCCATAACTCTTCTGGAACTCTTTCATTTGTATCTAAGGCAGAAAATCAATTTTGCAGGCAGTCTTTAAATTCTGGTGGTACATTCTCAAGGTCATATTTTACTACATTCATGAGTGGCTTGCTCTTTTTTAACTTTAGATTGAGTTTGCACACTAGTAGTTGGTGATCTGTACCACAGTCAGCTCCAGGTTTTTTCTTTGTTGATGTTTTAGGGCATTTCCATCGTTGATTGCCACAGATGTAGTCAATTGGATTTTTGTACAGTACATTGGGTGAAGTCCATGTGTACAGTCGCTGTTTGTGTTGCTGGAAGAAGATGTTTGAGATGAATAGATCATTGGTCTTGCAGAATTCTATCAGTCTTTCTCCAGCTTAATTTCTGTTGCCAAGTCCATATTTTCCAACCATTTTGCCTTCTTCTTTGTTGCCAACGTTTGCATTCCAGTCACCCATGACTATCAGGATATCTTGTTTACATGTTCTACCAATTTCAGCATGCACTTGTTCATAGAACTCATCAACTTCATCCTCTTTTGCAGCTGTTGTTTGGGCATATATTTGAATTATATTTGTGTTGATGGGCATTCCTTGTAGACAAATAGAAATTAAGCGTTTACTGACTGCATTGTATTTCATTACAGTTCTTGCAAGTTTCTTCTTATGCAACATCATTTTTTCTTTCCATCATAGTAGACCAAGTGATCATCAGATGCAAAGTACCCGATGCCCGTCCAATTCAGTTCGCTGACACCCAACAGATTGAGTTGTACACGTTCCATTTCATTTTTGACCGCCTCCAACTTTCCTTGGTTCATGCTTTGTACGTTCCATCTCCCAATATGTAAGGCATCTTTGCAGCTTCTGACTTTCATTTCATGTGCAGCTACATCCGCACCCAGACTTTCTGAGGGCTTTGATCCAACCACATCATACATGCTGGCTTTACTCTGAAAAGTCTTTAGTTCCTCTCCAGTAGCCAGTTTAGTGCCTTCTGACCTGGGGGTTTCATCTTCCAGCACTATAGTGCAATTTGTTTTGTTGTGACTATCCATTGGGTTTTTGTGGCAAGATATGGAAATAGATTGCCAGGCCTTTTTTCCGCACAGTTTAATTCTAGTGTTGTTGCTGTTGTCACAGAAATGTGATCTTCCACCACCAACTCTGTCCCTTTCTGCTGCTGCCCAGATGGGACGTTTGTCTTGGTCTGGCACCTCAGCTGAGACCTGTCCATCTTGGGAGACCCTGCCAGTAGTTAAGCTACCGATAGCTTAGTCCTCAGCATCACTGATGCACACAAGCCCTCACAGCACGACAAGCTGCAAACCAAGTGAGGGAAGACATAAATAGGACTCTGAAAAGTGCTCTTTTGACACTCCAACAACAGTAAGAAGAGGGAATCCCCCTAATTCGCCTTTCATTTTATTTCATTTTTGTTTATTAAGACTTGCTATACCGCCCTTAGTGGGGACAGCAGAGCAGTTTACAAATCAATACAATTCAATTAACAAATAGAAAAGGAACACCATTAATGGATAAGAAAGTAACACAAGACAACAAGAAAGGAAACATAGCAGGTAGAACATCTCAGGAGAAATGGACACTAAGAAAGAGACAGAATCATGGAGGGTCTGGCGGAAGGTTGTGTACTATGGAAAATAGGTGGGACTTCAATGAGGATATGAATTTGGGGAATGATGTTTCTAACCGGAGAGGAGGCAGGAGTTATTCCAGAGGGAAGAGCTAAAGAAATAGAAAGCTGAGTGACAAGTAGATTCCAGATGTGCCTGAGAAGGTGATGGGAGGAGGAATCGGTTCATGTGGATAGAACGGAGGGAGCAGTGGGGAGCATGAGGTATGACAAAGGCAAAAAGTACCGCAGGAGACCAGTGTGAATTGTCTTATGAATCTGAGTGAGGATTTTAAACTGAATATGATATGAAGCAGGGAGCCAATGGAGACGGATAAGCAGGCAGGTAATATAATCAAATCGTGAGGTGTTATAAATCAGTCCAGCAGCTATGTGTTGGATGAGTTGAAGACAACGGAGTTCATATTGAGGAAGGCCAGCCAAAACAGAATTACAAAAATCCAGATGAGAAAGAAGAAGAGAAACAACAAGAGTGCCGAGAGCTGGGGAGCATTTACTCTGCAGCCTGATTCCTGCGGAGGGGTGAGAGCAACCGGTTTGGGATCTACCGACCTGTGTGGGGCAGCCCTTCTGACATCATCTCTGGGCCCCAATAAAAAGAACTGTAGTGTCGTTACGGCGCCAGCCATCGGTGCTGTGTTGGGCGTTTCCTAAGGGGTGTGTCCAAAGGGGCTTTACATGCGCCTTGTGAGCCCCTTAGGAGCACAGTAGGAGCAAGGGCTGGTCAGAGTGTTTGAATACCCAGTGGAAAAAGAAAGAAGAAGGCCCTAGTGGTCGGACCTCTTGCTGGACCAATGGATAAACATGTGATTTGCACGCCGAATTCATCCAAACCAGGTACTGCATCTTTTGAGCCATCCGCTGAGGGAGCGAGTTTGAGCTCAGTGGAGCATACTCCTCCACTTCCCCCTGGATTCCTGGAATTATCTGATGTGCCTCAGACCAGTGTGAGTCCCCAGTGGGACGGTGAGCTCCCCAAAGTGGCTATTTGGAAGGAGCCCGCTGTTCTCTCTAACGACTCTCAGGTTTCCGCAATTTCACTTCTGGACATATGGCAGGTTGTGTCTCGCACAGAACGGATTCTTGCGGAGACTGTTCCTTCGCTTTGTCAGTTTACTAAGGATGTCGTAGTTAAATTTCAGACTCTAGATTCTCAGGTTGGGACCTTGAGTTCCAGTGTGGCGAATATGGATACCCAAGTTAAATCCTTCTCAATGTATCAATCTGCTAATATGAAGGATAGCTTTATTCTGCATCAGAAACTAGAGAATTTGGAGAATTTGTCTCAGAGTAAGAATTTAAGGGTGCTTAACTTTCCTTGTTGGACTATGCTGTCCCCCCTAATTTTGTTCAGGAAGTACCTTAAGGACATTCTTCTCCTTCCACATGCTGAGTATTTGTTAAATGTTATTACGTTTCTACTAAAGTTGTCTCTAGCGTTGTGGAAGGAGATGTAGCTGTCCTTGAGGAGCAGAATAACTTTGATTTGACCACGTTTTTAGAAGATACGCAAGACATTATTTCCACTAGGGCTACTTTGTTAGTGACTTTGTCCTCTGAGGAGGACAAAATCACTATCCTTAAAGCTTATTTTAGGAAAAAAGATAATATGTATTGTGAGGGCAAAGTGTCCATTTTTCCTGACATATCAAGGTCTACACGGTTATGTAGAAAGGCTTTTCTTGCATTCAAAGCTAGAATCCTTGCTCTTATAGCAACTTTTTTCTTAAGATACACTTGTAAATGTCTTGTTTCCCTTGGATTTGATAAATTTGTATTTCTCTCTTCTTCAGAGTTGGGGAAGTGGATTCTTGAAAAGGAAAAGGCACATTGATTGTCCATCTTTAGTATATTTCACAAATTTATTTCTCAGGGGTAAGGGAGTAGTCTCATGGCAGGTTGCTATGTTGGCAGGGGACACCTTCCCTTAAGGTTTGTGGTCCCTTGTTTGTTTTCTTTTTGTTTATTTCTTTTATATTTATCGTGAATGATTCCCAGAGATGTGGGCTGACGTACTTGTAAATGTTGTATTATTATGGAAGTATTATGGGTGATCTGTTTGTATTTCTCTATACTGTAATTTCATATTGTATAGCTGTAAAAGTCTTATAAATAAAAGAAAAAGAGTGCCGAGAGCTGGAGGTGACAGAAAAGAACGGATTGCCCTGATGCGGCGAAGGAAGAGAAAGGTGCGTTGCACGATTAGACTGATATGGTCATGAAAGGAAAGAGCGGAGTCTAAGATGACTCTTACATACTGGAAGGAGGACATGAGAGAGATATGAGCACCATCAAGAAAGGGTGAGACAGAAGAAGCTGATAATAGGTCAGAGAACAAAGTTGCTGTAGTTTTAGAGTGGTTAAGTTTAAGATGGGTGGGCATGTAACCAGGCAATGACATGGGCAAGACAAGCATTCATGGGTGAGAGATATTTTTCCTCAGAAAAATGTGGTAGGAAGTTAAATAACATTTCTCCTAGCTCCAGTACCACTGCACATCCCCATTTTCATGATGGTAGTCTGGGACATGTATGCGGTAAGACACAAATGGTCACATTCTGAAATAAGGACATGGGCACGAGTGTGTTCCTGGACAGGCAGACATCCATTTCTTAAACGTACAGGTTTCTAAAATTTGGACGGCCAGAATAGAATTGGCCTCTATGTGTATAGTGACACTGAATGTTTCATTGTGCTTTTTGAGGTTTGTCTCCCCCTGAATAAGGCCCTGGTGGCCGAAACATGTCAGGGCTCAATAAACACCTGTTTGACCACTAGTTTCTGTACCAGCTCCTTTGTTTCCTAGTGACACTGAATATACATATTTTTTAAATGACGTGACTAGAGTTTAAAAAAAATCGCTCTGATTGCCAGCGCTGAACATTGACTCCATGGACCTGATATTCAAAGGATTTATGTTTCTAACTTTGAGAATTATGGGCAGTAGAACATCAATACACTTACTGGGAAGCTGGATTGCTACAGATGGATCCTGCACAGACATTCAGTGCTAACAAAGAAACTGGCCTCTATCACATATGCAGAGCACAAGCAGATCCTCATCAAGAACTGTAACCACGGACTTAAAATAGAAATATGTAGATTAAACTGAAACCAGACATACATGCAGTGCAATAGCAGAGAAATAGAAACAGCAATGAATTTCCCCCTCCACTGTGCAAAATACAAAAATGACTGATATAGAATTCAAAAATTGAAATATTCCAGTCACTAAATTAAAAATAAAATGTATTTTTCTACCTTACCAGGATCTCCTCTCCATTTGTCAATTTTCTTTCTCCTCATATCTTCTTTTCTTCCTCTCCTATATCCTTCTGTGACACTAAGCTTTTCCTTTCAACATTCTTCCCTTTTCTACCTCTTTATCCATTCCTCCTCCTCACTATCCAGTCTTCAGTTTCCCTCTTTCTACCGCATTTACTTATAGCTTTCCTTCTCTTTCCCTCTCCCTCACCCTGGGCCTCCCTCTCTCCTTTTAATTCCTCAGTCTTTCACTATCCCCTCTCTCTCTCCATCCAGCACCTCCTCCCATTCTCCCCCTCCCCAGCATTTCCTATCTATCTCTTTCTATTCCTCCTCCCACCCATCACCCAGCTACTTTGTCAAGGCAGTGATTTAATAGGGAAAGATCAAGAGCTCAAAAGTCAGTGTATGCGATCAGTAAGATAAGTCCAAGGAGCAACTCTCTCTTGCAAGCCAAAAACAACAAGCACAAGATGCAAGGTAAAGAAATGGGACATAGAAACATAGAAACATGATGACAGAAAAATACCACATGGCCTATCTAGTCTGTCCTTCCATATCAACAACTACAACACTCCCCTTTTTACCTTTAGAGATCCTCTGTGTTTGTCCCATGCTTTTTTGAATTCAGTTACTGTCCTCATCTCTACCACCTCCACTGGGAGACTATTCCATGGATCCACTACTCTTTCCGTAAAGAAATATTTCCGCATATCACTCCTGAATCTATCTCCCTTCACCCTCATCCCATGTCCCCTCGTAGCAGAACTTGCTTTCAATTGAAAGAGGCTCTCTCCCTGAACATTTATGCCACGGAGGTATTGAAACATCTCAATCATATCACCTCTATCCCGCCTTTCCTTAAGTCTGTCCTCATATGCTTTATAATGAAGCCCACTAATCATTTTAGTAGACACCCTCTGCACCGACTCCATCCTGTTCACATCCTTTTGAAGGTGCGGTCTCCAGAATTGCACACTATACTCCAAATGAGGTCGCACCAAAGACTTATACAGAGGCATTATCACCTCCTTTTTTCTGCTAGCC
This sequence comes from Ichthyophis bannanicus, assembly GCA_033557465.1. NCBI lineage: Eukaryota > Metazoa > Chordata > Amphibia > Gymnophiona > Ichthyophiidae > Ichthyophis > Ichthyophis bannanicus. The sequence goes on along the minus strand of CM066050.1, from coordinate 120,050,137 downwards.
ATTCCTCTCCGTATGCACCCAAGCATCCTTCTAGCTTTTGCCGTCACCTTTTCTACCTGTTTAGCTACTTTAAGATCATCAGACACAACCACGCCTAGGTCCCGCTTTTCTTTAGTGGACAAAAGTACTTCACCTCCTATACTGTATTGCTCCCATGGATTGCTGCAGCCCAAATGCATGACCTTACATTTTTTAACATTAAATCCCAGCTGCCAAATTCTAGACCATTCTTCAAGCTTAGCTAGATCCCTCCTCATGTTATCTACACCTTCCTGGGTGTCTACTCTATTGCAGATTTGGTATCATCTGCAAAGAGGCAAACCTTACCCGACAGCCCTTCCGCTATATCACTAACAAAGATGTTAAAAAGAATCGGACCAAGGACAGATCTATGGGGCACACCACTGGTAACAACTGGGACAACTCACAGGATTACTGTATATACAAGGATGAGCGAGTGGACAAAGTATAATAAACTTATCCTCATATATACAGTAATCTTATGAGTTGTCATCAGTCTTCACCTTGTATCTTCTGGTTGTTGTGATCAGTAAGATGTCATCAGTGAAATAGAAAGTGCTGATTTCCAGTTTTTGAATTACAGTGGCCAACAGGCTCATGAAAATATTGAAGAGAAGACGAGCTAGGACTGAACCCTGGGGAAACCCACAAGTCAGAGTGTGAGGAGTCGATGTTTCAATGCCTGTGGATACAGAGAAGGAGCGATTTGAGAGAAAATGAGGTGAACTAGCATAAGACAGTATCCCTTAGACCAATATCCAATTCAGGAGAGAAGTAATTCTTGATTGAGTACACCAAAAGCTGCACAAACTGTGATATGGATAGTGCCGCTGAATATTGCATTCTGCGCCTTCCATTCACGACCGGCTAAGGGCTTTGAATGTTGGTCTATAAATATTTTCAAATAAATAAATAAAACAATTGTGTTTGTTTCAATATTTAAATATCATGGTTGTCATTTTTTTGTGATGGCGATGGCACTTAAATCAAACATATATAAGAACATAAGATATGCCATACTGGGTCAGACCAAGGTCCATCAAGCCCAGTATCCTGTTTCCAACAGTGGCCAATCTAGGTCATATGTGGAACCACATTTTTAAGAAAAGTTTCCAAGGAATCTATCTCAGTAAAAACATACTTAGTACCCCTGATAGTGACCAGGCACTTGCAGGGAAACTTAAGGAAAAACGTTGCACCAGAGGCAAAGACTCTTGACTTTAAAGCCAAAAAGGCCCTACATCTAGTTTGGGTTTGCCTGGACACATCGGGGAACAAATTAACTTTTCCTCCACAAAAAACATCATTCTTATTACGAAAATAAAGTCGCATAACTGCATTCTTATCGGCTTTAAATGAAAAGGATACCAAAAGAGTAGATCTCATATGAATCATATCCTGAGATGATTCTATAAAATTAGACACATCCAAAGAATCTAGTGCTAATGATGGAAGGGCAGCCTGTGGCGAACCAGAGGCTGTCGGAACCATCTGAAGCAAATAATACATCTTAGTAACAGAGGGTTTAGTACTAGCTTGTTATCCTAAAACTTCTATCAAATACTTACAAATAGAATCTGCGGGGATAACAAACGGGTATAAGGAAAATTCAAACATCTAATATTCACTGTCCGCAGACTATTCTCAAGCATTTCCTGTTGAGTATGCAATATAAGGCTATCCTTAATAAAAGACAAATTTGTAGGCTGTAGCAAAGTGTGCTGAGCATCTAATTTCTGACACTTATTATCTAAAGCAGCAATCTGAAGATCATGCTGGGCCAACTTAGCCACAGAATCTCGAGAGAAATCACAGAATTGAGTTACAACAGAAGACAAAGAAAGTACGATACGTGAAAGAACACGCCAAACATCAGCCAAAGAAATACTCTGGGTGTCCACAGGTAGGTCTGAAGAGCCGTCGTGTTGAGCCCTACCGAGGACCTCCGGAATCCGAAAGACTTGAGGCAGTACTTTTTTGCTTTTTGTTCATGTTCAGGAACAGGTATAGTCATGGAAGCCTCACCAACCAGGGCAATATGTACTTGTACTGTTCTGAAATTGCACCATCGTTTATGGTTTATTAAAATTTGATATACCGCCCTTCAATAAACCAGTGCATCATCCTTACTCCGCCCACACCACTCTTCTGATATGCCCTTGTTGTACTTGGATGACCTCGCGTTAAGGAAATTCATGGATCCGGTTTCTAAAATGGTTTGGGGACTTCTCTGTGATTTGGACATCTGCGTGCCTGTTTTCAAACATCCAAAACATGAATAGAGCTTCCAAAATATCCCTCTTTGTGACTGGAATTATTAGATAGCAATTTAGGTGTTTGCATGGCCAAAAAAATTCGGTCCATGCTCGTTTAAAGCAAAAACATTTTTTCATCTTCATTCCACAATGAAGAGCATGTGCAATTGATTGTACAAGCATTAATTCATAGGTGCTTATGTGTGCAAGTGATTTACATGCAGTTGACACAAATGAACCAAATGCATGCTCACAAATGCACACCCGTTGACAACACTGGTCAATAAGCACTGTTACTTAAATCCCAATTTTGTATAGGGCAGCTAGGTCAGAAGAGGCTTATCCATGTCGAGAAGTTCAAATTTCGCAATGCACTCTACAAAAGACTCACTGAACCTAGAGCTTTTTATAAAATACATGTAGGGCCCTGGAAAAATAGGTGTATTTGGTTACACACACAGCAGAAACAACTCTTTTGCAATAAAAGACATAAAAAAAGAACAGCATCACTTGGGGCTTTTTATACGTAAGTCGTGGCTTTTACAAATATAAGTGGAGAGTTTTGCTAAGTCTACTAGAGTGCTGTCACTTACATGCATAAGTGGAGGATTTTACAACCTGCAGGCCAAAAAGGAGCTAGTTAAAGTGCTGTTCCCCAAAATTCAGACTTTAGACAATTTAAGATGGTTTTCAAAGCCAGAGGGGGTGAGGCCTCCTGAAGCTCTACTCCTAAGCTCTGGCCTAGACAAGAAATTAGCTTACACTTCCATGTAACTCAGCAGTTTAAATGCCGATGGACAAATTTTTTAAAATTATTTTCTATACTTCTTTCCCACTCTCCCTCTTAAACTTGCTGTTTTTCTCTCTTTCCTGTCCTGTCTAATCAGATGTGACTCCTTTCTTTTTGAACTGTTTTTATTATTGTTAACTACTTTGCCTGTATAAGAAAGGCAGTACATAAAATTTTAATAAATATAAATATAAAGCCCTAAAAAACACTTTCTTCAAATAAGCAGCAGCTTTTCTAAAAACACTGCTTAGAGGTGAATAGCGATTTGCACATATACGTAAGAACATAAGATATGCCATACTGGGTCAGATCAAGGTCCATCAAGCCCAGTATCCTGTTTCCAACAGTGGCCAATCTAGGTCATACGTTCCTAGCAGTTTCCCCAAAAGACACAGGTTCCACAATGCTTGTATTGGGTCAAGCATTGATATCCTGGGTCCCTTCTTAATAATGGTTTATGGACCTTTCCTCCAGGAACTTGTCCAAACCTTTTTTAAACCCAGCTACACTAACATCCTTTACTACATCCTCCAGTAACAAATTCCAGAGTTTGATTACACGTTGAGAGAAAAATTATTTTCTTTTATTAGTCTTAAATAGTTAACCCTGTAGTTTCATTGCATGTCACCTAGTCTTTCTATTAACCGGGTAAGGCGGACCGGCCTCCGCCACACCGCAACACCCCCGCCCCCTCCACCATTAATAACAAAGGTAGACCACACATATATGGAAATTCAACTGGTCGCAGCTTTATTGCCATAAACCATAACATCAACAATCAAACCTTAAATTGTATTCCCCCCCCCCCAGCAGAGCGACCCTCACCAGCCCTGTGAGTAGCAAAGTGACGCCGCTTCCGCTTCCGCCTTGTCCAGGCCCCGGCAAATTGCCTAGCCTCCCTCATCCGGCTTCGCCATATTATTAGCAAAAGCCTGAGGGACCGCCCGGGCGGGGGTACCCCACCCCCGCCCTACTGTTTGGCTCCGGCTCCGGACCCCGGAAACCTCCGGGATCCCGCCCCACCCCCCCCCCAGCTGCAACCCCCCTCCAAACCCCCCTCCCCCCGCCCCCCAACAAAGGGCGGGAGGGCGGGACGTCCGGTACCTCCGGCAACCTCGAGGGAAAGGCCGGAGGACACCGCAACACTCCCCTTACTCCCCCCCGAAAACTTTCCACTCCTCCCATTGGCTCCTGCGCCCTGCCATGTGCCGCGGGAGCCAATGGGAGCCTCTCTCGTGCCGCAGGCCCTCCCCACGAACCGCATATCCACGCTGCGGCGGGCAAGCGGCCGGCCGCCCCCCCGGTTAACGCCGGCCGATCGCACGCCCCGGGGGGGGCCACGCGGCCTCGCCATAACCGGGTAAGGCGGACCGGCCTCCGCCACACCGCAACACCCCCGCCCCCTCCACCATTAATAACAAAGGTAGACCACACATATATGGGAATTCAACTGGTCCCAGCTTTATTGCCATAAACCATAACATCAACAATCAAACCTTAAATTGTATTCCCCCTCCCCCAGCAGAGCGACCCTCACCAGCCCTGTGAGTAGCAAAGTGACGCCGCTTCCGCTTCCGCCTTGTCCAGGCCCCGGCAAATTGCTTAGCCTCCCTCATCCGGCTTTGCCATATTATTAGCAAAAGGGGGGACCAGCGGAGGAAAGACCACAGCCTACCAGATGATATTAATATCATCTTGTAGGCTGTGGTCTTTCCTCCGCTGGTCCCCCATGGTTGTCTGTTTGCGGAAGATACTCTTCTTTCCTTTCCCATATTATTAGCAAAAGCCTGAGGGACCGCCCGGGCGGGGGTACCCCACCCCCGCCCTACTGCTTGGTTCCGGCTCCGGACCCCGGAAACCTCCGGGATCCCGCCACTGGCTCAGGCCCTCACCGGCCTGAGCCGCCACCCCCCCCGGCAAAGCTGCGACCAGCGCCCCTCCGGTTCAGCCTTTCCTCCAAGGCCTCCTGCCACTCGTTGAGGAGCCAAGCCATCCCCACCGGGGATAGGTGGACCCCATCGGCTTGATACAGGCCCGCACACTCCGCATCAGCCCCGGAGTGCAAAATTGGGCCCCCCCCGCTCCCCCACCCATCTGCCAATTCGGCGATTGATCTTTGGTTAGCTCCGCGACCGCCGCCGCTGAGCCGTGCAAGCAGGTCTTGGAACGATATCTGACCACAGCAAAATCACACCAGAAAACATCTCAATTCGCGCTTCCCTGTCCCAAATCCCGGTCCGACTCCACTGCCAGCCTGGCCAGGACACCAGATCGTTGCCACCCGGGGGATCACCACAGCAGAAGGTGGCCCCCGCAGCCGCTCGTGGTGCCGCAGCAAAGGCCAGAGCTGAATCCCTCGCAGACCACGCTCGCCCAGCCATGAAACGGTCACCCGAACTGGTCCAAACCAATACTCCGCTCCACCAGGCGTGTTGCTGCTCGCCGACCGGCCCAGCACTCCGAGTGATCGGCCCCGCACTCCGAGTGACCAATCACCCAACAGCGACACGAGCCTTGAACCACTTCTGCAAAACAAACAGATCCACCATTAGCCAGCCCCCCCCAGCGCCCGTACAGGTGCCCATATCTTTGATACTCCCAGGAAGTCCATCTTCCGATCCGCCTGATATCCCCCTCCGGTAAGCCCCACCGCCACCGCCGCCGGACAGATACGAAAGGAATGCGACGCCTACAACCCCGCACCCCGAACACTACGGAAAACACCGCCCGGAAGCAGGCGCCCTCTTAGCTGGACGACACCACCTGTGGTAAAACAGCGCACAAGCGTTGCAGCAACTCATGCGTAATGGACTGCCTGCTGCCCCTGGGCGACTGACCAGCGCGTTCCCAGCCCAGCCGTATCTGGCGCGCTACCAATCCCCCCGACCACCGCCCACCCCGCTGCCATAGCAAAGAACGAGAATCCCGCCAAATTCCGACCCGCCCAGAAACCGCACCAAGCAGGCGCAGCCGGGGACTGCATGACCTTCCACCTCCGCTTCCAGCGCCCATTTTTGGAACCGCTCCCACTTCCGCGACCTTGTCAATACTACCGGGTATCGCTGTTCCCCTTAAGCTGGTCGCGTGTGCGCACCTCACCGAGCGAGCGCACATACTTTACAACAGCGCACAACAATGTACGGCTCTGATGCTGATAGAAAACCACACTGACGTCTTAAAATTGAAAAGTTGTGATTGTAATTACTAGCAATTTTCCGCTTAATTGAATAATCGTCTGCTCATTTAATTTGATTAAAATCAATATGGTGTACATACTGCATTCTGACATGCAGTCAAATTTGAACGCATCTAACTCCGAGTGTCGTTATGTGGCGCACAAAATTGTAACCGACCTTCAACAGCAGCCCACAGCTGATATTTTATGCGCACACAGCCTACCGAAAATTAGAGGGAACATTGCCGGGTATATGCCGTGCCCGACCACGGTATCCAGCCGCAAGCAAGCCAACACGACCTGTCGCATCAAGTTTAGCTACCGGGATACCGCGCGGAGTGTAGTGGCACACTACGCCTACCGCCGCTGCGTCGTCGCACCACCATACGAACCCTGTCCTGCCAGACCTCCAACACCACCAGTAGCGGAAACAACTCCGGGAAGGTTATTGGCCGTGAGACCGACTGCCTCCCAAGATGCGGCCACTCCGCCACACACCACGAGCCACCCAATACACCCCATGGCCCAACCCTCCGGCCGCGTCGGTAAACAACTGTAGGTCCCGACTGCAGATCTCCCGATCTCGGAGCACCATAGGGCCAGCGAACTCCCGCAAGAACTCATCCCAGATGGCTAGATCGGCCCGAATACTCTGCAACCTCCAGACGATGATGCGGCCTGGAGAGACCCGCCGCAGCGGCTGCCAAACGCCTCGTAAGCAGTCGCCCCTTCGGGATAACTCTACAGGCAAAATTCAGGGACCCGAGTAACGCCTGCATCTCCCGCGATGTCATCCTTCTAGCACCCAAGGCGCTCTCCACCAGAACCTGGAGCCTCTGGATCCTACCCACCGGCAGGCGCACCACTAACTCCCCAAACTCCAGCTCGATCCCTAAAAAGGTGAACCGAGTCATGGGTCCCTCCGCCTTCCCCTCTGCCAACGGAACCCCCACTCCCCCACCATCTGCACGAGCCCGTCCAACAACGCAGTGGACTGCCCCTCTCCGCGCCTCCCCCACTACCAGTACAACTCCTTGTGGATATGATCATTCACCGAACCCCCGATAGGGTGGGACAGGTTATGGATCAACCGGTAATTACCTGGCTCCCCGGGAAGGGGGACTCCCCAAAAGGGCCCGCTACCCCCCCCAACCCGATCTCCACTGCCAGCCGATCCCGGACCATGCGGGCTAAACGCCGCACCGCCGGGCATTTCGAACACTGAGCAGCCTCCAGGATGGAGCCTGAATCCGCCTGCACAGAAATGCCCACGCCCAACTCGCTACGTTGCATGCCACCTTCGCACCCTACCCGCCTTTCCATCCACCCTCCGCTTCTTCCTACTGTCCTCCACCGCGTGCGACCCCCCAATAACCGAAAGATATCAATATAGTGCCTCTCCTGAATTTTACGCCGCCGCTACCTCGGCACGCCTTCCCCCACGCAGAGAACGCTACCACCGACGACTCTGCCCCCGCCGAACCAACCGACCGCTCCCATCCGACCCGGACGAAAACAACGACGATACCGAGGACCTAGCTGACCAGGAACCCGAAGCCCGACGCCGACGGCCCGACCGCCTCCGCTTCCCGGCCGCCTTCCCCCCATTTTCCCCCCCACCGGTATTCCCCCCGTAGATCCCGCCCCCACAGACTCACCTGCCGCAGCCGCCGCCTGCTCAGGCACCGCTCCCGCCGCCGACCGGCCCGTCACCATGCTCCTCGAGCCCTGTCCCCGTTCCGCTGACCCAGCTGCAGGCATGCTCTCCTCCCCGCTCAGCACTGCGCCGGCCCGTGTCAGCAGACTCTCAGGGCCCCGGTGAACTGCCCTCTCGGAGTGTCCTGTGGGGAGACAAAAAAGGGGAAGATGCCTCCGCACCCGCCCCTCCCAAGGCAGCTGCCATGCCCCCAGCCAATCTGCCCGGGAAGGGCCTGACCCCCCCACCCTGCCAATGTACCCAACCCGTGGAGACGCCTCCCCCCATCCACCCGCCAGGCCCCCCAGCCCCACCAATCGCACCTGCCCACCCCCGCAGCAACCCACGACTCCTCCGCCGATGCCCCTGCCCTTCCCCATGTAACTCTCACACCCCAGTAACAATAGGGTGAGATTAATCAAAGGGGGAAATGCGGTAGGCAAAGGCCTATGATCCATGCTGTGCAAACCAGGCCGGCAGGCCCAAGCAGCCTGACCTGCAAGTAAAGCCCGCGGAGCGGCCCAGCGGAATGAAAACCCCCTGAATGCTGCTTTCTAAAATCGAAACTGAACTAAGCACAGCCAGCAGAATCGAAACTTAAAAGATAGAAAAACAAGCTCCAATTGGCACTGATAAGAGTGTGAAAGCCTCTGTGAATTAACCAACTCTGCTGAGAGAAGGGTCCGCCCTCCCCCATGTTCCAGTCAGCTAAGTGATGTTGGAGGAGAAATGTATCAAGAGTCTAAGCACTGTCCAGTGCAATGCTGACTGTAAGGGGGCAAGCAGGTGCTGAGCCCCTACCAAGGCCCCCATTGGATGACTAGGCAACGGTACCGAGACCAATAGAAGGGATAGAAGGGGTTGCCGGGACCAATGAGAAGCTTGCCCATGTACAGAATGGAGAAGGAAGGCACAAAAGTTGTTGCCGTGCTAGCAACCATTGCCCAGCCGTTACGAATGTGACTCTGCTCGAGTCCTGTGCCCAATAAATGATTTGGACCTTCTGAACAGACTCCTGGCATTAAATAACATAAAATAAATACCAACACTATAATCAAATAAACCCTAAGTAATCCCATGACTAAAATGAGAAATCCCATTCAACCCCCTACCAAGTTCAAAAAGCTAGTGCCTCCACGAGGAACCCTTCCTGAGATCCACCCAGGGCCCCGATCCATGTGTACAGCATGTCACCACTGCACCACTCCCACCCCCTCCCCCCGCCCCCCCCCCTCTCCCTCACAGGCGGCTTCAACACTCAGTTCCCACCAGCCACCGAGCACGCCACCCTCACCAGGCGCGCCTGCATCCACCCCCGTGCCCACCATCCGCACCCGTCCGCCACTCAGCGCTCCAACCCACCTCCGCTAGCAATGCTGAACCAGCCCCAACCAAAGTCCCCCGCTCCGTGTAAAATTTAGGCTACAAGCCCTCTGAGGACAGCAAACTGTCCAAATACAACTCGCCACTGAAAAAGATGCCCTCAACCGGGCAAGAATAAACCCCATATACCTGCACTCCATTACTCACACAACCCCAGACACCCCAAAGCACGTCCGGTACCTCCGGCCACCTTGAGGGAAAGGCCAGAGGACACCGCAACGCTCCCCTTACTCCCCCCCGAAAACTTTCCACTCCTCCCATTGGCTCACGCGCCCTGCCATGTGCCGCGGGAGCCAATGGGAGCCCCTCTCGCGCCGCAGGCCCTCCCCACGAACCGCATATCCACGCTGCGGCGGGCAAGCGGCCGGCCGCCCCCCCGGCCACGCGGCCTCGCCAATTCTGATAACGTAAACAATCAATCTACGTTTACCCGTTCCACTCCGTTCATTAATTTATAGACTTCTATCATATCTCCCCTCAGCCATCTCTTTTCCAGTTTAAAGAGCCCTAACCTTTTTAGCTTTTCTTCATAGGGGTATCCTTCCATCCCCTTTACCATTAAGAACATAAGATATGCCATACTGGGTCAGACCAAGGTCCATCAAGCCAGTATCCTGTTTCCAACAGTGGCCAATCTAGGTGACTCATTTTGGTGGCTCTTCTCTGAACCTTGTCTAATAACGCTATATCCTTTTTAAGATACGGCGACCAGAATTGCACACAATATTAAAGGTGCAGTCTCACCATGGAACGATATAGAGGCATTATAATATCCTTTGTTTTATTTTCCATTCCTTTCCTTATGATACCTAGCATTCTATTTGTTCTCTTGGCTGCTGCTGCACACTGGGCCGAGGGTTTTAACATGTTATCCACAATGATGCCTAAATCTTTTTCCTGGGTGGTGGTTCCTATTGTGGAACCTTGCATCGTGTAACCATAGTTTGGGTTGTTCTTCCCTAGGTGCATAACTTTGCACTTGTCCATATTAAATTTCATCTGCAATTTTGATGCCCAGTCTTCCAATTTATCAAGATCCTCTTGCAATTTTCACAATCCTCTTGGGTTTTAACAACTTTAAATAGTTTTGTGTCATCTGCAAATTTGATTACCTCACTTGTTATTCCCTTTTCCAGGTCATTTATGAATATGTCAAAAAGCAGCGGACCCAGCACAGATCCCTGGGGTACACCACTATTCACCTTTCTCCATTGGGGAAATTGGCCATTTAGTCCTACCCTCTGCTTCCTATCTTTTAACCAGTTCCTGATCCACAATAGTACACTGCCTCCTATCCCATGACACTTTAGTTTTTCCAAAAGTCTCCGATGAGGGACTTTGTCAAAGACTTTCTGAAAGTCCAAATACACTATATCAACCGACTCACCTTTGTCTACCTGTTTATTCACACCTTCAAAAAAACATATCAGATTAGTAAGACAAGATCTTCCTTATCTAAAGCCATGTTGGCTGTCTCCCATTAAGCCATGACTATCTACATGTTCACCAATTTTCTTCTTTATGATGGTTTCTACCATTTTTCCCAGTACTGATATCAGGCTCACTGGTCTGTAGTTTCCCGGATCACCCCTGGAACCCTTTTTAAAAATTGGTGTTACGATCGCCATCCTCCAATCTTCAGGTATTACGGATGATTTTAATGATAGTTCACAGATTACTAATAGCAGGTCTGCCATCTCATATTTCAGTTCTTTCAACACCCTTGGATGTATAATCATCCGGTCCAGGTGATTTGCTACTCTTCAGTTTATATAATAGTTGTAATACATCTTCCTGATGTATCGCTATTTCTGTTTTTCACACATACGAATATCTATAGTACAGAACTCTTCTAAAATCAAATTGGGGAGTAAAAGAGTGCTTTAACCTGCAGAGATGTTTTAGAAATTTGCACCCATGTAGCCCCGTGACTGTGCTTGGACTGAGTGAGGGAGTTCTGGGATGGTATAAAGGGGCTTGCAATTTTGCACATACTTTTGAGAATGTGGCTTTATGTTTACATATATGAATTAAGAACATTTATGTATGGTAAAAATTATGCATAAAAAGATGATTGACAACACTTGTGAATGCTCATTTACATGCCTTGTAGCGCTATACACATGAGAAACAGTAGTAATAAATAGTAGTAAATCATCTTTGTATATCTGTAAATGTTGCTAGGTACCTAATCTTTTTCCTCCTCTTTACCTCCAACTGCATAGCTAGTACTTTTTTGGAACCTAAATTTACAGTAGGTGCCTAGTTAAATAAGCACCAAAATGTACGAGCTGAGTCCCAGACAGATATCAAAGGAACTTATTTAAGCGCCTAACTCCCTAAGTTAAGAGGCTAACTGTATTTATTTATTTAAAGTCTTTTCTATACCGCGCTCTTTAGAATCAGCTTGGTTTACAGTCAACAGCAAATCTGTACAGTGCAAGCAGCGCCCGTACTGTACTTACAATGAACAGGTTCTGCAACTTGGACTAACTGGGGTAAACTATGTACCGGCTGCGCAGTAGGTCAGCTTGGCAACTCATTTAAGTAACTATGTATGAGAATTGAGTCCCAAGCTACTTGATTGCATGATATTTTTCAGTGTTGTGGAGCATGGAGGTAAGGCTGCAATTTTATTATAGACTGCCCAGTTTGCAATGTACCTCTTGTTGTGCTGGCTGAGGGTGGCCCTGAGAAGTTTCTCCAAACGGGTGGCTCTGCTGTTTGTGGTACAGAATTCGTTTTCAGAGGTTACCGGCACTTGTATCACTGCTTGCTTGCTTTACCCCATCAATCCCCAAAGTAAAAGAGTCACCTTCCCTTCCTTCCTCGTCAACCAGTCTGTTGCAGCAGAACATGGAGGATGCATTGCTGAGGAGCCAGAAGGGGAGGAGTAGCCTAGTGGTTAGAGCAGTGGCCCGTGATCCAAGATACCAGGGCTCAAATCCCACTGGCACTCCTTGTGACATTGAGGGAGTTGCTTAGCCCTCCATTGCATCAGGCACAAACTTATAGGTTGATGCAGAAAGCTGGTGCTGAAGTCACATGCTATTAGCTGCATATGCATTTTTGTAGCACGCTAGGCTTCAGCACCAGTATGCGGCAAAGGGCATGTATGCAAATGAGCTGTGCACAAAATTTTGGCATACAGTTGAAAGGAGGAGAGGCAGTACATGCTCAAACAGACGCGCTACAGGTGACTTTGTGCATGCGCATAAATGTCATTTGCTCGCAGGACATGCAGGTTCTTTTGGCACTCAGCCCATAATCATCAACACTATTTCACAACAAAGAGATCTAACAGTTAATGGAGAATGATATAAAAACACATAAGGATAAGAAGCAAAAAACATTTGTTCTTGAACGCTGAACCTTTGCATATACACTGAAAGATACGCGCAGAACATTTTCATGTCAAAGGTAACTGTTCACTGTACCCTAAAATGGTCTTTCCCTACACGCGCAAGATATTTAAAGTCACCTCAGACCAGGCATAGAGATATTGGCGCTCCTGTTGGTTATATAGTCCTCTGTGTGTTTCTCTGCATTGTGTGCAGACCTTATTAGCTTTCTATTTTAATAGGCACAGCTCATTTTGCATATTATTTAAATATGCTTGGCATTGCTGTGTGGGTATAATTTTCTTTTGCTGTTCTTTCTGCATTGGCCCTTTAGACTGTAAGCCCTCTGCTATGCCAGTCTATGATACGTAGTGGTAAAACAAGGATACTTTATTTGTTGTTCATAAAACCTGAGAGCCCGACACAGGCCGTGTTTCGTATTGTCACTTCATCAGGGGATGCAGGTTTGCTGCAAATACATAATCATTAAAACTATAACACATCTTAAAAACATTAAATAAACATAATCAATATTAAAAACTAAATAATAAATACTATTACAAATCTAACCGATAAGATTATAAATACTATATAAAAAGTTAATATAATACGAACAGGGTGTGCAATATCACATATATATAGGAAAATCACATGTAAAAAACATATATATAAAAAATGCTATGCATAACCTCTGCAACTACATGTGAATGGAAAAGGGCAGGAGTTAAATAAGTAGAACAATTCATGATAAGCCCCAGGTCAATTCTAATCACAATATATAAAACCATATCTATGTAACTAAAAGAATGAAAAAATATATCCATAAAACCTAAGAATATGCCTAATCTAAAAGAAATCACATATGTTTAAAAACTTGCTATGTGTAACCACTGTGGCAACATGTGCATGACCAGGAGCAGGAGTAGATGGGTATGGCTACTTAGGGACGCAAGTTTTAGATATATGCCATATATACAAAGATTTTCGAGATTTCACATCGGGGTTTTGAATGATGTTTTGAGCCTAGTATTCGTGATATAGTCAGTTGAATTCATTCTTATATACATAAAGCAAAAAGTATTTTTACTTGCCTTTGTGCAAACGGTTTTAGCTTTATATTTATATTTATACTTCTATTTATATTTTTATTTACACTTTTTCTATTTATGGTTTTTTACATATTGTGTTAATTCAGCATTTATGAAAAACTGGTCCACTCACTCTACTCCTGCTCCTGGTCATGCACATGTTGCCACAGTGGTTACACATAGCAAGTTTTTAAACATATGTGATTTCTTTTAGATTAGGCATATTCTTAGGTTTTATGGATATATTTTTTCATTCTTTTAGTTACATAGATATGGTTTTATATATTGTGATTAGAATTGACCTGGGGCTTATCATGAATTGTTCTACTTATTTAACTCCTGCCCTTTTCCATTCACATGTAGTTGCAGAGGTTATGCATAGCATTTTTTATATATATGTTTTTTACATGTGATTTTCCTATATATATGTGATATTGCACACCCTGTTCGTATTATATTAACTTTTTATATAGTATTTATAATCTTATCGGTTAGATTTGTAATAGTATCATTCCCAGCCCCCGCCACCACCAGCAGCTCTCCCCTTCCCGGGGATCGAGCCGCCAGCAGCGGGAGGGGCCTCCTGATCATCGCGGGCCCAATCCGGGCACAGCACAGGAAGTTTAAACTTCGCGCCATCGGGCGCTGACTCTCTCCAGCCCCCGCCACCACCAGCAGCTCTCCCCTTCCCGGGGATCGAGCCGCCAGCAGCGGGAGGGGCCTCCTGATCATCGCGGGCCCAATCCGGGCACAGCACAGGAAGTTTAAACTTCGCGCCATCGGGCGCTGACTCTCTCCAGCCCCCGCCACCACCAGCAGCTCTCCCCTTCCCGGGGATCGAGCCGCCAGCAGCGGGAGGGGCCTCCTGATCATCGCGGGCCCAATCCGGGCACAGCACAGGAAGTTTAAACTTCGCGCCATCGGGCGCGCCCGCGCCTGGCGGGCCCGCGCCTGAGGGCCTCGCCAGAGGGCCCTTTGGCGTGGCCCTTAGGCGTGGACCGTGAGGTATCCTCCCACCACGTAACAGTCTGTTATAATCTTCTGAGCTCACACGGGAAAGGTACTAATTGTCAGTCTTTTGTCAATGCGATACTAGTTTACCTATCAAAGATACAATGTAATCTGTTGGAATCCTATCCCATCACTTATATCTCAGTATTAACGTGTTAATGCATCATCCCAGCATTGCAGCACATCATTCTGTATCTCCTTAATATGATTGGAATGTAGTCAATTTCGTAGATAGGTCACCTATATTCTAAGACCTCATCTACTGCATTCCTTCCTACTGCTCCATCCTAATGTATATTTTTGCATAATATCTCCTCTTCCCTACTGCACCTCATAAATATAGTGTGCTCTGCTACTACATTGTGCCTCATTGATACTACTGTCACACTGCACCTCACTACTACTTGCTACTCTCAAAATGGCCCTCCAGTTTGCCTCCCTCTTTAGCCTTTACCTCCTCACTCACTGGCTTGGAACCACTCAGGCCCTCCACACGTCCCACAACAACATTCCTGTCCTGAATACCCATGGAAAAAGATGGTATGATCCCCCATATTCCCACCCAAGAAGTGACGCCTACACGCGACGCTCCCACCTTATCCATGTAGCACTACAGCTATCCA
Source organism: Ichthyophis bannanicus (assembly GCA_033557465.1). Classification (NCBI taxonomy): domain Eukaryota; kingdom Metazoa; phylum Chordata; class Amphibia; order Gymnophiona; family Ichthyophiidae; genus Ichthyophis; species Ichthyophis bannanicus. Next base: position 120,034,754 of record CM066050.1, on the reverse strand, counting down.
ATACACCCAGCCAGCAAAAACCTCTGAGCTGCCGTCCACTGAAATGTGCCATTATTAACGCACGCTCTATTCGCAAAAAATGGCCTGTTGTACTAGACACAATTTCACTTTACGACCTAGAAATACTTATGATCACTGAAACCTGGTTATCATCGGAGGACAACGTTATCCTCAATCAACTCCTACCCCCCAATTTCACCATACACACAAGACATAGAGAAGACAAAAAAGGAGGTGGGGTGCTTATAATCACCAAAGCAGACCTTGACTTCCATATAACAGACTCCTCTAGTACAAGCAGTCTAGACATCCTCTCTATTGCAAACCAGCATTGCTCTCTCAACTTGTTATACAGAACGCCGTCAGCTTGTCCAGATGACCTCCCAACCATTATTGACCTTGCGGCCAATACCTTCAGTCCCAATAAACCAAATTGGATAATGGGTGATTTCAATCTCTCATCCTTACCCCAAAACCACGCAAATGCCTTCCTTGGTGCCATGGAAGAACTCGCACTCAAACAAATCATCAATGAACCCACACATATAAAAGGGAATGTACTGGATATGGTTTTTGCTCCTCAGCCAATTATCGAGCAAAACCGTAACCTACCAACATCAGTGATTGATGTACCTTGGTCAGACCACAAATTAATTATTATCCAGATACCCACCAACAATGAGCAGCTGCACAGAAGCCGAAATCAGAACATCACATCCCGAGCATCCACAAGAAGCTTTCGCCCATTTAACAGGGAACACATTATATCTGAGACCCAATCCCTCCTCAACAAAACTACGCCTGACCTTGAAGAACTGATATCATCCTGGAACTCCAACTTAAATGCCATCGCACAACGCCTGGAAGCCAACAACACAGCAAGAATGAAGAGAAGCTCTGCCCCATGGTTCTCTCCTGAGCTACGATCGTCTCTTACTCAACTACGTAGACTCGAGCGCCGATGGCGCCGAACGCTCTCCATTGAAGATCAGACCGCCTACCAAACTCACCTCTCAATTCATCGTGAAGCAATCACAACCAAAATGAAACAATACCACACTGACACCCTAAAGAGAGCATTGAATAAACCACGTGACCTCTTCAACTTGGTTAAATCCCTCTCGAAAGAACCATCTCCCGATCAGCGCAGTGTGATTCACCCACAAGAATACGCTGACTACCTGCAATCCAAGATCATTCAAACCAAAAAGGATTCAGCCGTACAGTTTCAGGAACCAACTGGCCTAACCCTACTTGACAAGTTCTCTACTCCTTCCACTAATTGCGTTGAAGATACCATAGCATCCCTCAACACCTCCACTGCACAGACTGACCCATGCCCAGCCTTTTGGATCAAGGAACTACGTGGTGTGTTCAGTCCATTCATCGCAAACCTAATGAACCTCTCCTTCACAACAGGATACTTCCCTGCAACACTCAAGCAGACATCCATTAGGCCACTATTGAAAAACCCCAAGCTTGACCCGCAAAAGACCGATTCATATAGGCCAATAGCCAGTATTCCTCTCCTAGCCAAGATAACTGAGAAAGAGGTACAACGGCAAATTCAAAATCACATAGATTCCGTAGCTCCCCTAGATCACTGCCAACATGGGTTTAGAGAATATCATGGAGTCGAGACCCTCCTTACTAGCCTATTCAACGTTATAATCACAGGCATAGACAACATCCATAAAGGTTTTGTGCTCATCTTCTTGGACATTGCCGCTGCGTTCGACTCGGTGAGTCACGAAATTCTCCTGGGAAGGTTGAAAGAGAAGGGCATCTGCAACAGTGCACTAAGGTGGTGTAAATCCTATCTGGAAGCAAGATGGCAATACGTGAAGTCTGGACCAGAGGAATCAAAACACTTCCATCAAAAACAAGGTGTACCTCAAGGCTCCTCCTTGTCCTCTCTACTATTCAATATTTACATGCAGCCCATCTGCAACATCATAAGATCATTTAACGTGAGCTGTTTGATATATGCAGATGACATTCTTTTATACATGCCATTCTCCACAGCCCAAATGGACCTAGCACCACTAATAGACTGTTTCAATGCTGTCTCAGCGTGGCTCCAATCACAGAATATACGCATTCAACATAAAAAGACGGAGGTTCTTTTCATCTCCAGAGACCCCGACTTTACTCCTCCATCCCATGTCAGTGTTAAGGAAGCAGACTTACTAACCAAAGAAACAATAAGATACCTTGGAGTTACGTTGGACCAACGCCTGGATATGAAACACCACATAAACAACATTGTCAAAGCTGTATACTACAAAATCCGCACACTCAGACATCTGCGCTCCCTGCTGGACCCAGATGACTTCCGGACCATATACCAAGCACTAATCCTGCCTCACTTCGACTTTGCAAACGCCATCTTACAAGGGCTCCCTCAATCCACACTAGCCCCATTACAGCTGGCCATGAATGCTGCAGCAAGGGTCCTACACGGAGCCTCCAGAACCGACCACGTGACCCCCATTCTCAAACAACTTCACTGGTTACCTATCCATGGGAGAATCATCTTTAAAACCCTACTCCTAGCATTCAAGGCAATCAAAGGTATTTCATCCCTTTCACTCACAGATCTTATTCACATGTTGCCCCCCAACAGATCTAGAAGAGCAATAGCCATAAACCAACTAGTATTACCAAAGGAATCATCAAAGTGCAACATATCAACCACAAACAGGGCGTTCAGTTACTATGTACCTAAATGCTGGAATGCTCTACCCCCTGACATTAGGGCTATTGCCGACCTATCGCAGTTCAGGAAGGCACTCAAATACCACCTTTTCCTCCAATACTACCCAACCACCAATGGCACCTAGACATCCCCTCTGAAGAGATTACCTACGTTCACTATGATAATTTTACTCATTACCATGTAAATATCTCATGTATATCATAATTGACCCCTGTTATACAAGTTACTCCTCACCATGTAAATATCTCATGTATATAGTTACCCCTGTTATCCAAGTTTGATCACCTGTTCGATGTAAAACCAAACAGCATGTTGTTATGGTCGTTGTGTTATAATGTAAACCGCGCTGATGCCAAATAGCGCGGTATATAAGAGATTGTAATAAAATAAAAAATAAATAAAATAGTATTTATTATTTAGTTTTTAATATTATGTTTATTTAATGTTTTTAAGATGTATTATAGTTTTAATGATTATGTATTTGCAGCAAACCTGCATCCCCTGATGAAGTGACAATACGAAACACGGCCTGTGTCGGGCTCTCAGGTTTTATGAACAACAAATAAAGTATCCTTGTTTTACCACTACGTATCATAGACTGGGTGTCTTTCATATTACGTGGTGTAGTGCTCCTTTGTTGGACCAGCCCTCTGCTACTGGAAAGACGGGAGCTAAATGCTACTAAATAAATCCAAGCTATAAACCTACCTCTTTGAGGCTGCTTTAGAATCCTGACCCCTTATTCTCCTGTTTACCACCCATGTGTGCTATAATCATTGACCATAGTCATCTGTTTGCTCTGTTTGTATGGAATAGATTGCAAGCTCTATTGAGCAATGACTAATCTCTCACATGTGTGTGTACAGTGCCGCATATGCCTTGTATCGCTATACAAATGATTAGTAATAGTAGGGCGGTGTCTCCAGACCTGACCTGCTCTTCTCAGTCTTGGGGTGACTGAAACTCCTCCTAGTTCTGCTGCTCAGCAAGTATTGTCTGGGGACAGAGATGGGGACACCGGGATGCCCGCACCTACTTGTGCCCATCCAAAGATGGTTCCGCCATGATGACACATACTAGAAGCAACAGCTTGGATGATGGGGTCTCTAACAGCTGCAGTGCTGTCTGCCCCTCTGACCCACCTACTCCCTCAATCTTCACTTCCTTTTCAAAAGAAGCAGACTATGGTGATGAGGAGTGCTCAGATTTCATGCACAGAAAAGGCCTCTTATACCGTATCCATTTAAAAGCATATATGCACGTGTGCAAGCTGGCCATGGTGGTCTAAAAAGGGGTACCGAATGAGGGGATGAATGCAGACTATCACCTCGGGGAGGGGGGTGGGTTCTTGTTTAGGGAGGGGGCAGGTGGATCACTACTAGAGCATTGGTTGTGGCTGCACTACCAGGCTACTGATGTTGTAACTGCAGTGAATGCCACCTCCATGGGTGGTGGTGATTGCAACCGTGCCATCAGCAGTCATGACAGCTGGTGCGCCAACTTGCCTCCTTGGTGCTCTGATTCCCCCTTGATACCACCCTCTCTCCTCAAGTGCAGACAGTGCATTTCTTCTCACTGCGCCTCAAGTAGCAGTTACGATGCGGGCTTAACGCCTGCTAAGCCCACAGTAACCGCTTGCCGTACTTTAGTAAAAGGACTCCTATTTAAGTTATTTTCTTCCCCTGACCTAAAGATACCTCTGGTAACATCTCACATTCAGCTAAAAGTATACAAGCTGCGGAAGACCATGTGTACTTTTAGATGAATTAAAGCACGATAAATTTCAGAAAGCCAATTTTCTTTGAGGAATTGGCAATCTGATTTGCACAAACTCGGAAAGATTGTGCCTAAAATTCCGTGAATAATGTGTTCAATTAATACTCCAACAATTCACTGTTGATTCAATTAACAGTTGTTGTAACACATTCCTTACACTATAAGTATTTTACTCAATTAAGCATGACAGCTTTATCAATACATATTAATAATTTCCATTTCACAGCTGCGCCATGCACCTTATCCTTTTCCACTCTCACTCTCTCTCTGCTCTGGCCATGGATCTAGGTGAAATACTGCACTGTGCTGAATGGAGGAAATGTTTAAATAATATATTTTTTAATAGGTAACAACATGTAGACAGGAGCAGCCCTGGATTTAGGCGTACATATTAGGCAACTACCTAGGTGGCAAATGCCTAGGCCAAAGATGAGTCTCCTGCCATTTACCTTAGAGTTATATTCACGGACTGCTTCAAAGGAGCGATGCTGTGGCCCTATGATCTCCCTCTGCTTGTCTTCTGGCTCTCCAATTTTTGGAATCTCTGGCACCTCTAATTCCACCCCCGACCCTGCTCTCTCAGATTTGCACCAAAATCTTAAATCTGGCTCTGGGCAGAAGATCATCTGTTCCTTCTACCTGTGATCTTGCCCATCCAGTTTAACTTAATCCAGGGGGGGGGGGTTGCTTCTGGCAAAGAAACCTTTTGCATTATATAGTATATGATGGGGGAATGCCTACAATGCACCATGGAAATGCTTCTGAACAGGGTAGGGTGATATTCCTTATACTCTAGGAGATAGCAGGGAAAGACAGCCGACAGGACGTTCATCCCTGCTATTTGTGGCTTCACCTGCCGCCGAATAACTTCCCCGCCGGTTGTGCAGAGAAGTTAGATGGGGGCAGGGAATGGGTGACACTGGAGCAGAGAGTAGGCGGGCAGTGGGCGGTCGCCGGATGTACAGGACCGATTCTAATGTCGGCCCTGTACGTCCGGGTCTGGCAAAATGTCCAGGGAAGTTATTCCACCTCCAAGGTGGAATAACTTCCCTGGACATTTGTTTTTGGAAGGCCCGGGGCACGGATAGGGTGGGGGGGGGCGAGGCTAGGGTTTATTCCCAGCAGCCTGACCCTGGCCTTAGGAGGCCAGAGCGGGGGTCGGGCTGAGAGAAATAAACTCTTTTTCTTGGCGGCCGGCATCTTGGCTTTTAAATGGAGCCATGGTGCCATGGCAACAGAATGTCATAGCACCGCGGCTCCATTTAAGAGCTCCGACTGAGTTAGTCGGGCTACTAATGTAGGTGCAGGCCAGAGTAAACAAATTGCTCACACATTTTCTCGCTATCCACATCAGGCTCCTGGGATAGTCTTCCTACAAAATTTAGAAACATAGATGACATCATTCACTTCCGAAAGGAAGTAAAATCTCTGCTCTTTAAAGACATTTTGATGAAAAAACAACACGAGTATAGACACAGTTTTACAGCAGTTGATAATCTCTCCGCCCTTCCTCATGCATATAACAGTACTGGACAATCTCCTTTTAGCTATATAGGATCTCAATCCCACTGTTAAACATACTTGCCGTTAAAAAAACATATTAAACTTCCATAATCAAGGTTTTACCCTCTCTGTTAACGGTCTGTTCCATGTTTCTTAGTTCTTGTTCATTGTAAACTGTAAACTTTAAAATTTGTTACGTATAAACCGCATTGACCTTAGGAAATGCAATACATGAAAAATATTAAATAAATAAATATGTTGAAACCCTCTGCTCAGTGTGCAGCAGTGGCCAAAAGGCAAATAAAATGCTAGGCATCATAAGGAATAAAACCAAGGTCATTATAATGCCTTTGTATCGCTCCATCATGCGACTGCACCTTGAATATTGTGTGTAGTTCTGGTAATCGTATTCAAAAAAGGATACGTATAGTGGAATTGGAAAAGATAGAGAGAAGAGGTAGAAAGATACCCCTTCCAGGAAAGGATTAAAAGGTTAGAGTTCTTCAGCTTGGAAAAGAGACGGCTGAGGAGAGATAAGATAGAGATCTATAAAATAATGAGTCACGTGGAAAGGGTAAACATAGATCGATTGTGTACGGCTTCAAAAAGTACAAAGACCAGAGGACACACAATGAAGCTATAATGTAGCACATTTAAGACTGACTAAATAAATTAGTTATACTCAACCTGTAATCAAACTCTGGAATTCATTGCCAGAGGACGTAGTCCAAGTTCTTAGTGTAGTTGGGTTTCAAATAGGTTTGGACAAGTTCCTGAAGGAAAAATCCATAAACCATTATTAAAGTGGACTAAGGAAATCCACTGCTTACTCCTGAGGTGAGCAGCATGGAATCTGTCTACCCTTTGGGAACCTGAAGGTTTTGTGACCTGAATTGGCCACTGTTGGAAACAGGATACTGGGCTCGATGGACCTTTTGTCTGACCCAGTGTAGCATATCTTATGTTCTTATCACAGTCAGCTGTTCAAATCAGAGATTCAGATGTTGCCTGGGGACATGCATCTCATAAATAAAAGCTGATATTCAATTCACCAGAAATGTATTTGGTGTGTGGGAGATTCAGACCTGCAGGCAAAGACGAAATTGGACCCATGATGGTCTGTGCAGACCTATTGAGACACTGAACTGTCTGAAAGCAGTTTATACTTTCTTGTTAGCATCTTTGGAAAGTTTCAATGTACTTGGGAACCAGATGTTGAACATATTTCATAGACAAACTAAATAGAAACAGTGAAAATATAACATCAGTGCTATTTATGTATCTTTGCTAGATCAGTTTGTTATACAATCACATGAAGACACTGGAGCAAAATTAAATTTCAGAAAAACAGTATCAAAGGTAATTAGCAAAGCAATTTCCTTGTCCATTTTTTAGTTGTGGAGGAGCAGGAAGGAGCAGTTACCAGGAATTAAATGTTTTTGGAAGGGAAAAAATTCACAGTAAGAAAGAAAGTGTGCAATAATAATTTTTATTTAGTTGTCAACATACCAAAACACCACTTCCTGTCTTATTAACAAATAAAAAGGGTTAACCTAAGAGGTAGGGGTAGAAAGTAGGTGCAGAAAAGATTCAAATTTAATTTATTGTTTTGTTATAAGTAGAGAAAGAAAACCTAAACTAATGGATCTGTTTACTAAGCTACATTATGGCATGTTTGATAATTTATTTAACACATTTCTATACCACTTTATACCACATTCATTCAAAGCGGTTAACATTAAACTTCAACTGGCGGAATATACAGTGAACAGAACGAGCTACAGATAACAGGTAACTGTGTACAGTGTTGCTTTACATACATAGTGTAACAATGAAGTAATTGGAATGTGGGTAATGGGATAACTATCCGTAAAGGAGTAGTAACATTGTACAGATACAGGTAGTGACTTGTTTACTTCTAGATTAAGTGCTCATATAGAGCTGTTAGAGTCCTTGGGGGATGTCGCTGTTAAGTGATTCATGTTTATCGTTGTGTGTAGTCAACATGTGGGGTAGGGTATTGTCCATTGTCCATTTGTTTCATTATGCCTTGTGGTTAGATTAGGTATCTTTTCCAAAGTGTTCTGCAAAGAGGTATGTTTTCAGCCTTTTCCAGAAATCGGAATTGTTAATTGGCATGTATTAATTAGCAATAATGTGCATTATTTACTAACAATACAGCATAACATGGGAATTTTTACAGCTGTGCAAGTTAAATAATAATGCAAAGCAGCTCACTATTCTGCAAAATGAACAACATAACTTGCGGTTAACTTCACAAGCTGTTATTCATTGAAAGTTCATATGCAGGATGGGGCTATTAACTTCCCCTCGCATGATGCTGACAGCTATGCTATTGGTCGCTTTTCTACTGGCAGGCTATACCAAGATGGATGGGTGCCAGCCTAATACAAACCATCCATGTGGGCAGTATGGGATGGGTTGGGTAAGTGAGGATCACAAGCCAAGTTATAAATATTGTCATTTGTAAAAACATATCAAAAAATACTTAGCTGGCAATCGAAGCTCAGGTCACAACGATTTTGGAAGCAAGAAATAAAATGCAAATGCCAAAATCACAGAGGGGAAAAATTCCCTTATGGAAGAGTGGTCATCAAATATGGTACTGGGAATGCGGAAGTACTGTGGAAATGGAGTCAGCCAAAAACAAAAAAAATAGCAGACTGTAAAGATTCCTTTGTGGTCTATTTACTAATCTGCCCATGTGTTTTGAAATACATGGGCAGAACTATTAGATCGATTCGTAGGAGACTGACCGAACACAGATCTAGGATTGCTACCAAAACACTATCAGCTCCCTTAGTGTCACATTGTATACAACTACAGCACGATTTCTCTGATTTTGTATGGAGAGCAACCGATTATGTTCTATCTGATCCCCATGGGGGAGACCGTGAACATCATCTTCAAGTTTTGGAGCAGAGATGGATGTTCAAACTGAACACGGTTTCCCCTCACGGACTCAATTTGGAGATAGACTGGTGGAGCACACTGTAATCAGCTGTTTAACTGCACATTCCATTTTTGATTGGTTGCCAACTCCATTGATGTCAGACGCCATCCTGTCCAATGAGAGCATTTTAGCATGAAAGGTTTTACATGCATGAGAGCGCTTCTACATGGAATTCTGCGTCAGCACAAGCCTTTTTTCTGAGGAGGGCTGGTTTAGACTATCCTGAGACAGGGTCCATTGTTTGACCTGAAACACAGTACTGTGTAGCTGATGACAACCTTTGCAGTCTGCTATTGTTTCTTTTTTGGCTGACTGCGTTTCCACAGTACTTCCGCATTCCCAGTACCATATTTGTTGACCACGCTTCCATAAGGAAATTTTTCCCCTCTGTGATTTTGGCATTTGCGTTTTATCTCTTGCTTCCAAGGATCGTTGGGACCTGAGCTTCGATTGCCAGCTAAGTATTGGTCTATGTGTTTTTACAAATGACAATATTTATAACTTGGCTTGTTGGCTTTTGGGCATTATAATTCATAAAGTAAAAAAAGGAGGAGTTTGTTTTTTGGAGGATGTACCCTGCACAACAACATTCCAACATTTATCTTCTTTTTCTATCTTTCTCTCTCTCTCTTCTATTCTTTGATCGGACCTTTTTTTGCTGAAAGTTTTAAGGGAAGCACCATGGGGTGGTTTGTAGCCATTGCTGCAACTGCATGTCCCAAGACTAGTGACCGTGGCAGCTATAGGAGCTCGAGGGGGGTGGGGTGCAAGGGAAGAGGTTCGCCTTAAATGCTTCATCTCCTTGTGCCTGTCCTGGTTGCACTGTAAGAGGAACATTTCCCCTGACGTGAACCTCCCACTGACTCTCTCCCCAGCCACCATAACCTCCCCCCCCCCAAGGCCTCGCCAACAGCATTTCCCCCCTGCCCTGATCCCATCCCTGGCCTTAACAGGGTTTCTGGTGTCTAGTGGGATGCCCACTCGTTCCTGCGCTTACCGCGGCTGGTTCCAAAATGGCGCTGATGACCCCTAGCAGTACTCCTACTGTACTGCAGCACATACATCTTTATAAAATTCCCCCCTAAGAAGGCTCAGATTTAGCCCTGGTCTTCACCCTTCCCCTGTTTCCTGGGGGAAATCAACAGCTTCCTCATCACAGTGGTCTAGCATACATAAATTGTTTAAATTGTGTAATATAATTGTCTAAACTGGAGGCCCATTAGAGATGTACGATAGTATGCTATTATTTTTAAAGATGCAAATGGAAGCTATTTTTCCCAGCTTTACTCAGGGGGATGCTGCATAATTTGATTATTCTACATAAAATCTGTTACTTTGTTAGAGACTAGAATCATTTTTAATCAGTCGGTGTGCATAGCAATTTCCTGCAGGCAGCTGAAAGCACTAGACTGAGTTGAAGAGACTTTATACTAAGTTCTTGTTTTCACTTTCCTGAAAACCCCATGGCACTTGATTGGTTATGAGTTCAAGTGTGCCTTTGTTGGAGATATCCTTTCCTTTGAGTAGCAGAGTGAACACTGAGTGGAGTATAGCTGTTAAGATACACAAACATCCTTAACTAGATATCTAGGGAGTTATTTTAGAAGCATTCTCATGGCTGAAAAGCTACTACTACTCCTCCTCAGCATTTGTATAGCACTACAAGGCATATGCAGCACTTACAGAGACATGTAAGGGACAGCCCCTGCTCATAAGAGCTTACAGTCTAGTCAAGAGAGACAACACAACAGTCCAGAGAAAACAACACAACAACTGGGAACTAGGATATATCTAGGGTGATGGTAAGAGAACACATAGGAGGTGAACAGGAGACTAGGGGATCAGGATCCAAAAGCAGTCTCAAATTGGTGAATTTTTAGCTTGGATTTGAACAGGTCCACAGATGGAGTCACAGGTGCAGCAGCATTTTCACGTGTAGATAGGCATACAGGAGTAAAAGCCACTTCTGAATGGGGGCTTTTTGACATGGGGATGCTTACTCTAGAGGCACAGTGGTGGCAATGGGCTGATCTCTGACCACTGGAGCTCCAGGCAATTGCCTAGTTTGCTTGATGGTAGCACCGTCCCTGCTCATAGGTCACAACTCTAGCCATGCTCTGTCAAAACCTCTCCTTTGAGCACCCTTCCCTACTCTACTATTACATGCCTGCCCGTACTGCACATATTTTTACACTCTTCATAACATAAGGCCTCTATTAAGTGCATATTATTTCCATTCCAGCTCATATCCAAAATAATTAAGTGTTAGCATCAATTCCAACAGAGACCAAATTACCATGGCGTAGCAATGGGTGTTACAATAGCACCTTCTATAGCTACTAGATATTTAGCATATTTTGAAGAAACCACAATTTACACATCTCATTTTTTATCTGCATAGGTGAAGAGATCCAATTGGAAAACTTTGTAATGGTGTTAAACATGCAAAAAAAAAAATTTGAAGTTTCAAATAACAAGAAATCAGCATGTAGTTAAATCTTTGGATATATTGGTTATAAAACAAGATGGAAAGATCGAGACCGAATTATATCGAAAGCCAACAGAAAGAAATAATTTATTACATTATAAGAGTCACCATCCTATGACATTAAAAGACAATTTACCAGTAGGACAATTTTTAAGGTTCAGAAGATTATGTAGTAATTTGGAGGATTATAAGAGTGAATTAGTACAATTTCAAGGTTGATTAATAGACAGAGGATATCCTCAAAATATAATTAATAGGAATACAAAAGACCATTTTTTGCTCAGAGGGCATCTTATAAAAAGAAAAATCGAGATCAAGAAAATCAAGATCAAAGATTAGCATGTGTAATTCTGTATTCCACAAGGACAATAACAGGAAAAAATATTATTTTGAAACACTGGGATATATTATCAACACATCAGTGTTTTACACATAACCCGATTATAGCTTATACAAAAGGTAAGAACACTCTGAATTGGTCAGTCAAAACAGATACATTAATTCCACAGCTACAAACACAAGGGGATATAGGGCACTTTAAATGCCCAGAGGTAGCTGGGTCGCTATGAGTCAACACTGACTTGATGGCACTAAAAAAAAAAAAATGCCATCAATGTTGCTATTGGCCACAAACACTTGAAGGAATACAATGGCAGGACCCAGTTTCAAAGCGGTAATATCAGGTTAAATACCAGACTACATGAATATTTGACCATGTGATTTATGCATATGATACAGTGTGACTGTCCCAAGTTATACATGCTGTAGGTAGAACATTTCTACCTTTTAAAGTACGATTGGGGGAACATAAATCATGGTTGAAGAATCAGAATAACTCAACCCCGATGGTAAGACATTGCCTGGAATAAGGTCATGCATTCAATAGTTTGTACTGGAGAGTTATAGTTCATGAACCCACTAGGAGGAGAGGAGGCAATTGGACAATTAGATTTAATTTATTTGGAACAACGGTGGATTTTTAAGTTAAACTCAATTGAATCAAAAAGTATGAAAAAGGAAATTGAGTGGATTCTGCTATAAAAATGTCATTCCTAAAGATGGTAGGCATAACCAGAAATGGAAATGGACACTGACAACTCATGAGGGTGAAGTAATGGATGCCTCAAATGAGTAGTGATGAAACTACATAAGAACACAAGGAGCAGTGATTGCATGCCCCAACACCAGATGAGTAAAAACTTTTTAACCCCCTGAAGCAGAATTGATAAAGATTGATATTATACAATCCGACACGTGGAGCCCGATTCAGGTAGGGGCACGTTCGGGCCGTCCAGATGGCCCCAAGCAACATGGACCCATTTGGACCCAACTCTGGACCGTGGGAACAAAATGTTAATGTGGTAACCAGAATCGGGCCCAAGGATGGCCCAGCGTGCTCCTGTTGCTTGCGGGGACGTCCTCCCCGCAGGTGCCCTGACTTCCGTGGCCTCAGCCCCCCCCCTTTTCCCCACTGCCCAACCCATGGCTGGCCTGCCATGACCTGGATTGGGTGGCAGGGACCCCCCACACCTGGGCCCAATCGCTGGGTTTTTGCTGCTTATTCCACTTGCCGGGCTGGCCTGCCCCCACTCCTCCCCAATCCTGACCCCTCCCACCCTCTGCTGGCTCTCTCCATCCTGGTGCTCAGGACATATGGGGAGAGTCAGGGGGGAATCAGGCTTGGATGGGTTGCGGGGCTGCACATCTTGCCGGGATGTGCAGCCCCGCAACCCGTGTCCCCGAATCAGACCCATAGCACTGTGTTGGGGTGCAGCAGTTTTAACTAACTTTAAGGGGCTTGTTTACTAAGTGCTACCCTACTTAGTAAACAAGCCCTTAAGAGTTGTTGACTTAGTTGGGTCAATAGAATATATTTAAGATAAAAAGGACTCAACTGATTAAAAAGCTGTGCTTTTTAGTGGAGCTAGAACAGAGTCTGACAAAATAATCTTTTTCGGTGGAAAGAAAATAATATATGCTTAATAGAGGCCTTTTATTATGAGAGTTTGAATATTTAGGTTCAGTAGTACCACTAATTAGAAGCTACACAAATTTATAGGAGGTCTTTTATCTGAATAGATCAGAGATTTATAAATTATCTGTATAGGCAGATGCTGAGAATAGATCTAATAGTTACTATTGAGTCTTTGCAGTTATTGTGCCGTAATCTGGGTGCAGATCTCCCTGGATTGCCTCGTAGATTAGAGGAAGACATCAACCTCCCCTACTGTTTGGTCTTATCAGATTACCCCATTACTGTATAATTTGATCTATCCATCATTCAAAACAAACTTTTTTGGTTCTTTGCAACAGAAACAAATTCAGCATGGGTGAGTGGTCTTCACTGTTTTAAAAAAATCAAAGTCTGTAATTTGAAATAGCCTAAGGTAGATGTAAAAGTTTCGGAATCCAACTGTTGTTGTTTGAACAACCTCTTCCTCTTGCTAGACTTTTAGAGAAAGTAATTATAGCATGAAGTGAGTTATTTCCATCTGTATGCCCGTGATGCATTTTATTTGAGAGAAAAATCCATTATACTAATTACTCAGCTTCATCTCTTTTCTCATTATTCCTGATATTGGTAAATAGCTGTGCGTTTTGGTTTATTTTTTAATTGAATAATGAGATTTCCCTGAATTCAGGATGTGCTCATTCTTCTTTGCATGGTTGTGTAACTGGGCAGAGAGAACCAGACTTTTTGAGACGATATACGGGAAGCCTCCAACCTTTTGCCATTCTGTTTTTCGGAACCCTTTTACTAAATAGTACTAAGCAATTAGCATGTAAATTAGTAAAGGGTAACTGTTAGCATATGACAGTGGTAACCATTATTGTTCCAGCATTAAGTTAATGCTACCTAAATCATGCACTTAGCATGCAAATTAGTGCATACTAGCTGTTAGCATATGAGCACGGTAACTGTTACCATGCAGTCTTGACAGCACATGCTAATTTGTACACTAGCTTCATGCCAAGGTATGGACCAGGAACTGATCAAGTTATGGATGGAAAATGGGTGTGCACTGCGCAGTGAGTTAGCAAACAGTAGTTTGCTGCAATTAAATTTCATTAAGTGTAGCCAAGTATTGGCATGCAGACACAATGGATCCATGGGACAAACACAGTGGATCCCTTTATAGCAACAGGATAAAATCAAAATAAACAAAACTATCTCTTATATCTCAACAAATAGGGGTGACCTATACAGAGCGGTGGGTACACCCCTAAACAAAGGCATGGAGAGGGATGACCTGCACGGAGCGGCAGGTGCATCTACTCTTGCTGTCTTGCTGGGCAGACTAGATGGACCATGCTGGTCTTTGTCTGCCGTCGTATACTATGTTACTCTGCATGTAAGTAATGTGTCTAACAGGGCCGGTGCAAGGATATGAGGCACCCTGGCACCCTCTGCTCCTGCCCTTGTCCCCATTGCCACCTCTGCCACCCCTCTTCAGGACCTGCAGTGGGGGCAATGCTTTCCAATCTGCACTACAGTGCTTATCATAACCTTCAGTGCTGCAGTGATATTCCTGCTTCTGCCCCCTCCAATTCCACATCCTTTTGCATGGGGGCAGAAGCCTGCATTAGAGAGGGCAGAAGCACAAACAGCAGCACTGCAGTGGCAGAGGTTTGGGTAAGCCCAGTGATGCATCTTAAAAGCATTTCTGCTGCTGCAGACCCCAGAAAGAGGTGTCAGCAGTGCAATAGGCTGCCCTTGGATCATTGGCGGTCCTGGTGAGGCTGATGCCATAACATGCACGTCTGGCCCGCAGGTACATCCAAATCGAAGATGGGCCCGAATGAAACCCAATCCTGCAACCTTGGGTAGAGATACGCCTGCGATTCTGGAATCGGGGACATAGACGCTTCCGGCACGGCACGCAAGAACCACTATGGAGAAACACTGGCCCTAGCTGTCATAATGGGACATTGGTAGACACAGAAAGTGACTTGGATGTCCCCAGCTCACCATATTTGGAAATGATGCATGTTTCTGATCCTGCCCATCTCCGCATGGCTACGCCTCCGCTGTTAAAGCATGCATCTCCTCAGCTGCTCCTCTCACTGACAGTGCTGTGCTCATGCAAACTACACATGACTGCTGATGATACATAAATGATGAGGCCAACCAGGCAATATTTACTAGTCTATTGCATGCCCAGAACACTGCAAAGTAATCTCAGTGCATGCAAAGATATTATAAAAGCAAGTAGAAGGTGATATATCTGTCCTGATATAGCTTGCATCAAAGCATACATGAGAGTAGAAGAACTCCTTAGTTATGCTTGCTTTGGGCATCTCTGATAACAGTCTTTACAATGCTAAGTATGGACCAGTAGAACTCAGCAAAGGTTCAGCATAGCGAAATGCAAAACATCCCTGTCAACAATAAAGTGCAAACAGCACTAATACATGCCCAAAAGCACCATCATCGGTCTCTACAAATGTGCACATTTTTGGAGACCGATGATGGTGCTTTTGGGCATGTATTAGTGCTGTTTGCACTGTTGCATATTCTCATTCTGAGACTCTCTTATTATTGACAGGGATATATTTTGCATTTTGCTGTAGAGAACCTTTGGTGATATATTCTACCCCATCACCCTGGCACCTGGTGATGCTGTGGTCATCTCTATGGTCCAGGTACTGGCCAGGCATTCATGTCCCCCCAGAAGTGTGGATGAGCACACCAGATCCTCCCATACAACACACACACACTCTCTCTCTCTCTCTCTCTCTCACTTGTAGTCACAAAAATCATACTTCTGCCAAAAAGATGCACCTTTCAAGAACAGCTGATCTGCATTTCTCACCCAAACAAGAATCTTTTCCATACTCACTCACATACTATTCCTACATCAGCAGCCCCATTTTTCAGAACTTAGGAATTGTTAAGGAACCCTAGATTAGTTCCTTCAGCACAAACAGCAAAGTCAGCATAGCCAAAATTAATACTATTGTTCTTCTTAATATCCCTGTTGTAGGGTGTTTTTTTAATGTTTCTTTACCTTACAACCTTCTCTGACCTCTGCTTTCTGCTTTTTAAAACTGCAACTATTCTTCAATATGGAGGTATTGAAAAGCAGAACAGAATTTTTTCTAAGTTCTGACCTTATTCCACGTTTCCACAGGAATAACGGGGATGTCTGTGAGAAACACTGAACACATACATGGACCTTTCCTGAATATGTTTAGGTCTCTGTGGCTGACCATGCCTCTGTTTCACCCCTTCTGGGCATTTTCTGAGATCCCCGTGCTAGCGCCATGGACATGCATGTCAGTGGTGTTTCAGAATATGGTCAAACCCTTATTTGTGTTCTGTAATGACCTCCATAATGGATTTTAAAAAATACTCCCAAGCCCTGATCAGGATCCCTACCTAATCTCACCCCAAATCAGCCTTTCAACCCCCCTGATAGCCCCCACTCAGTCTTCCAAACCACTTCTCACTCACAGATCAGCATCCTAATTCACCCCCAACCCCCAACCCCTGAAGCCCCAGCACTTACCAGGGATGTCTCTCATGGGTAAGTGGTGGGGCAGGAGCAATCCTGAATGCTCCTGTCCTGTTGTCAGCCTGGGTTCAAAAGACAAGGACAATAATTTACAGCAGTTTTTGTCCCATATACCCTCCTACGTATAGATTGATAAGGATCCAAATAGTCTTGCAGTTGATAGTGGAGCAGAACTATCTACAGTGTCACCAGGAGTCTCTACAGGCTCCATGACACAACAATAATAACAACAACATTCTCTATCAGGTTACTGACTGATGACATACTAGATACTAGCCTAAAATTACGAGATCCTCTGGGTCCAGATTAGATTTTTTTTTTTAAAAACTAGTCTTAATGCTGCACACTTCAGGCTAGCTGACAAATAGCAGTTCCTTAAGGATGAATGAATGTATTTATTTAAAAGGATTTATATACCGCTTTATCCTGAAATCAAAGCCGATTACACAGCAAACAAATCAAGTGGTTGGGTGCGTGGGTGTGGGCACGCAGTGATAAATCAAGTGGCAGGGTGCGTGGGTGTGGGCATGCAGTGATAAATCAAGTGGCAGGGTGCGTGGGTGTGGACATGCAGTGATAAATCAAGTGGCTGGGTGCGTGGGTGTGGGCATGCAGTGATAAATCAAGTGGCTGGGTGCGTGGGTGTGGGCATGCAGTGATAAATCAAGTGGCAGGGTGCGTGGGTGTGGGCATGCAGTGATAGATCAAGTGGCAGGGTGCGTGGGTGTGGGCATGCAGTGATAAATCAAGTGGCTGGGTGTGTGGGTGTGGGCATGCAGTGATAAATCAAGTGGTTGGGTGCGTGGGTGTGGGCATGCAGTGATAAATCAAGTGGCTGGGTGCGTGGGTGTGGGCACGCAGTGATAAATCAAGTGGCAGGGTGCGTGGGTGTGGGCATGCAGTGATAAATCAAGTGGCTGGGTGCGTGGGTGTGGGCATGCAGTGATAAATCAAGTGGCTGGGTGCGTGGGTGTGGGCACGCAGTGATAAATCAAGTGGCAGGGTGCGTGGGTGTGGGCATGCAGTGATAAATCAAGTGGCTGGGTGCGTGGGTGTGGGCATGCAGTGATAAATCAAGTGGCTGGGTGCGTGGGTGTGGGCATGCAGTGATAAATCAAGTGGCTGGGTGTGTGGGTGTGGGCATGCAGTGATAAATCAAGTGGCTGGGTGCGTGGGTGTGGGCACGCAGTGATAAATCAAGTGGCAGGGTGCGTGGGTGTGGGCATGCAGTGATAAATCAAGTGGCAGGGTGTGTGGGTGTGGGCATGCAGTGATAAATCAAGTGGCTGGGTGCGTGGGTGTGGGCATGCAGTGATAAATCAAGTGGCTGGGTGCGTGGGTGTGGGCATGCAGTGATAAATCAAGTGGCTGGGTGCGTGGGTGTGGGCATGCAGTGATAAATCAAGTGGCTGGGTGCGTGGGTGTGGGCACGCAGTGATAAATCAAGTGGCAGGGTGCGTGGGTGTGGGCATGCAGTGATAAATCAAGTGGCAGGGTGCGTGGGTGTGGGCATGCAGTGATACATCAAGTGGCAGGGTGCGTGGGTGTGGGCATGCAGTGATAAATCAAGTGGCTGGGTGCGTGGGTGTGGGCATGCAGTGATAAATCAAGTGGCTGGGTGCGTGGGTGTGGGCATGCAGTGATAAATCAAGTGGCTGGGTGCGTGGGTGTGGGCATGCAGTGATAAATCAAGTGGCTGGGTGCGTGGGTGTGGGCACGCAGTGATAAATCAAGTGGCTGGGTGCGTGGGTGTGGGCACGCAGTGATAAATCAAGTGGCTGGGTTCGTGGGTGTGGGCATGCAGTGAGAAATCAAGTGGCTGGGTGCGTGGGTGTGGGCATGCAGTGATAAATCAAGTGGCAGGGTGCGTGGGTGTGGGCATGCAGTGATAAATCAAGTGGCTGGGTGCGTGGGTGTGGGCATGCAGTGATAAATCAAGTGGCTGGGTGCGTGGGTGTGGGCACGCAGTGATAAATCAAGTGGCTGGGTGCGTGGGTGTGGGCACGCAGTGATAAATCAAGTGGCAGGGTGCGTGGGTGTGGGCATGCAGTGATAAATCAAGTGGCAGGGTGCGTGGGTGTGGGCACGCAGTGATACATCAAGTGGCAGGGTGCGTGGGTGTGGGCATGCAGTGATAAATCAAGTGGCTGGGTGCGTGGGTGTGGGCATGCAGTGATAAATCAAGTGGCTGGGTGCGTGGGTGTGGGCATGCAGTGATAAATCAAGTGGCTGGGTGCGTGGGTGTGGGCACGCAGTGATAAATCAAGTGGCTGGGTTCGTGGGTGTGGGCACGCAGTGAGAAATCAAGTGGCTGGGTGCGTGGGTGTGGGCATGCAGTGATAAATCAAGTGGCAGGGTGCGTGGGTGTGGGCATGCAGTGATAAATCAAGTGGCAGGGTGCGTGGGTGTGGGCATGCAGTGATAAATCAAGTGGCAGGGTGCGTGGGTGTGGGCATGCAGTGATAAATCAAGTGGCTGGGTGCGTGGGTGTGGGCACGCAGTGATAAATCAAGTGGCTGGGCGCGTGGGTGTGGGCACGCAGTGATAAATCAAGTGGCTGGACGCGTGGGTGTGGGCATGCAGTGAGAAATCAAGTGGCTGGGCGCGTGGGTGTGGGCATGCAGTGATAAATCAAGTGGCTGGGCGCGTGGGTGTGGGCATGCAGTGATAAATCAAGTGGCTGGGCGCGTGGGTGTGGGCATGCAGTGATAAATCAAGTGGCTGGGTGCGTGGGTGTGGGCATGCAGTGATAAATCAAGTGGCTGGGTGCGTGGGTGTGGGCATGCAGTGATAAATCAAGTGGCTGGGTGCGTGGGTGTGGGCACGCAGTGATAAATCAAGTGGCAGGGTGCGTGGGTGTGGGCACGCAGTGATAAATCAAGTGGCTGGGTGCGTGGGTGTGGGCACGCAGTGATAAATCAAGTGGCTGGGTGCGTGGGTGTGGGCATGCAGTGATAAATCAAGTGGCTGGGTGCGTGGGTGTGGGCATGCAGTGATAAATCAAGTGGCTGGGTGCGTGGGTGTGGGCATGCAGTGAGAAATCGGGGCGTGTGAGTGGTGTGAGGAGGTTGATTGCGTGGTGAGCTGTATACACAGGGCCAGCCTGTCCATTGTGTGATAATGATGTTCGCACAGGGCCCCGTGCGAACACCATTATGGTACACCGGACGGCTTCAAAGGAAGCCGGGGAAGTCCGCGCGAGGCCCCGGCTCCCTCTGTACAACCGCCATCATGAAGATCCTGTTCCTTCATGCTAGCGGCTGTGTGTGTGAAGCTGCGATTGCTGGGAAACGTTAAAGGCAATGCCCTTTAACTTTTCCCAGCATTCGCGGCTTCACACAAACAGCCGCCAGCGTGAGGGAAAAGGATCTTCACGCTGGCGGTTGTACAGAGGGAGCCGGGGCCTCGCGTGGGCTTCCCCGCCTTCCTCTGTAGCCTCTCAAACAGCCACGGGGCTGGTCGGGGGGGGGGAGGCTAAGGACTGGAAATGGGCTGTGATGGGGGGGGGAAGAACTTGGACTGGAAATAGGCTGTGATTAGGGGGGCTAGCACTGCAAATCGGCTGTGATGGTTGGGGGGGAACTTGGACTGGAAGTGGGTTGTGATGGTGGGGGGGGACTTGGACTGGAAATGGGCTGTGATGGGTGATGGGTGGGGGGGCCTGGACTGGAAATGGGCTATGGTGGGGGGAGGGGGAACTTGGACTGGAAATGGGCTGTGATTAGGGGGGCTAGGACTGCAAATGGGCTGTGATGGTTGGGGGGAGAACCTGGACTGGAAATGGGTTGTGATGGTGGGGGGGGAAACTTGGACTGGAAATGGGCTGTGATGGGGGGGGGCTAGGACTGCAAATGGGCTGTGATGGTGGAGGGGGGCCTAGGACTAGAAATAGGCTGTGATGGTGGGGGGGGGGGCTAGGACTGGAAAGAGGCTGTGATTGGGGGGGCTAGCACTGGAAATGGGCTGATGGGGGCTGGAATAGGACTGGAAGTGGGCTGACGAGGGGGCTAGGATTGGAAATTGGCTGATGGGGGAGCTTGGAGTGGAAATTAGCTGATGGGGCTGGAATAGGGCTGATGGGGGCTGGAATAGGACTGGAAGTGGGCTGTCGAGGGGGCTAGGATTGGAAATTGGCTGATGGAGGAGCTTGGAGTGGAAATTGGCTGATGGGAGGCTGGAATGGAACTGGAAAAGAGCATATGTGGGGCTAGGAGTGGAAATGGGCTGATGAGGGAATAGGACTAGAAATGGGCTGATGGGTGGAGCTTGGACTGCAAATGGATGATGGGCTAGAATAGGACTGGAAATGGGCTGATGTGGGGGCATGGGAGAATGGGACTAGAAGGGAGCGGATGCTGGGTGGGTCTAGAACTATAAGGGAGCTGATTTGGGGGGAGGACTAGAAGGGATGGGGATGGGGAATGAGAATGGAGAGGGGAAAATAGATTTTGTGTGGAAGAAAAGTCTACGATGGGCCGGGTATTGGGAGAGTAAGAGGGGATTGAGAATGGAAGGGTGAAATTTGAGTGAATGATAAAGGAATAAGGAAAGAAATGGGGGAAAGAGCAAAAGGGAAATGATCAGTATGTTAAAGCAGATATAGAGAGAGAATGGAAAACATCTAAAAGAGAAGAAAGGAGAAATGGATAGCTCGCAGAAGACACGAAGAAACCAGAAGAAAGTGACTGGAGCAATTGCAACTGAAAAATAAAATGCCCAAACAGAAGGTAGAAAAATACTTTTTATTTTGAATTTATTAACTGGAATATGTCTGGTCTGGGAAGTGTGTATTACTAACATCTTTGCATTTTTGTTTTGTGCAAGAGGAAATTACTTTATAGTTTTATTTCTTCAGTGTTGTACATTTCATGTTTGGCTTTTGGGGTTCCCAGTTTAATTATCTTCCTATTTCTAAATTAGCCATTAATCCACCTAGAGTAGCTAACTGAATTCAGTCGATCATTCCCAATTGTAAATAATCACATTTAATTTTCTTTGTATATAGTTCTAGGTTACGGCACGTTTTTTGCCGCATTCCTAATTTTATTCTGTTGCTTAATCTGGGTTAAAGATCAAAAATGTTCTTCAATTGTTATATGTTAAATAGTTCTCTATTATTAAGTTATTTGTCAAAAAATGTTCTTCAATTGTTATATGTAAAATAATAGTTCTCTATTAAGTTTTATGTTCATTGTAAACCGCCACTGATCTCTGGAAGAGGCGGTATAGAAATTGTATAAATAAATAAATAAAATAAATTGTGATCCCTTGTTCTCCACTTGTTCTCTTTCCCCCAGTGAGATGTATTGGTATTCTCTAAGTTGAAGGGCGCGGGCAGGGTCCCGGCGCCCGCGCGGGACCCTGCTCGCATGTTGGCTGGGGGAAGGGGGGGGGGTTGTGCTGGGCGGCGCGCCCTCAGGCTGTGCGCTGTGTCTGCCGAAACATAATTTAAACTGATTGGCTCCACTTGTTGCTGTGCGCGAGCAGAGCCAATCAGGGAGGGTTTCGCCATGTGCTCCAGCGTGCGCGCTGCCGGGCTGGAGCACATGAGGCCGGTCTGTCGGGCAGGTTGGCAGGTTGCTTGGTTTCTGCTGCGTTGGGGTCGGCGGTTTTCAGCGGTTTCTGGTGGTGAGAGCTTCTTGGGGGCACAGAGGTCGACGGCGGTCCCCCATCCGGTTGTCAGCGGCGGCGGTGCTTTTCTTCCGGACCTCGTGGCTTGGCTGTATTTCGGCGGCGGTCCTTATACAGGTGCTGGGGGTTTTGGGGGGGCTCTTCGCCATAGCCTGTGTACAGTGGGGGGTTTTTCTGTGGGCGGTTTGTTTTCTGCACTTGTGGGGTCCGTGGTTGTTCTGATGGCTGGTAAGCAGGCTGTTAGAGTTCGAGGGAGCTCCAGGGCTGCTGTGGGTAGTCCGGTTTGGAGGCAGCGGGGTCGGGGTTTGGTCCGGGGGGGGAGGCTCGGGCCGCGGGGTGGGGGTGACGGATCGAGGTCTCATAGGGGTGGGGGGCGTGCTGCCAGGGCTACGGGCAGTCTCTCTGTTGCTGCGCGGAGGCCGCGCAGGGGGGTCACTGTGCAGGATAGGGGGGGCGTGAGTTCAGGGCGTGGGGCAGGTAGGGTTGTGGTGGGGATGGAGGGGGGGTTGGGCGCAGGGCTGTGGGCGCTCTGAGCGATAGTGTAGGCCCTGGGGAGGATGGGGCTCCGGGAGTGGGTTGCTCCTGGGGTCCTTCGGGTGGGAGCGTCTCGTCGCCTGGAGGGGGTGGCAGGGCTGGGCAGCAGGCGGGGTGGGAGCATTGGTTGAGTGGGGGGCTAGGCTCTTCTAGGTCGGATTGGGTTGGGGCCTGGCATCCCGCCTGGTCTGCTGCTTTTCCCCCTTTTGGTTTTCCGTTTGTCTCCCCACAGGTTCCTTTTCTGTCCGGGGGTGTGCCGTCGGCTGTGCGGTCTCCGGCTGTGGCCCATATGGATTCGGGACCCTCTCCTTCCGAGGGTGCAGCACGGGATGTGGATGTGGATCGTGGACGAGGTTCCACTGTGGTGCTGTCGCCTGCTGCTCCTGGTGTGGGTTCACCACGTTCCTCGACGGTGCTGGCTGCGGAAGCCAGTTCAGGTGAGTTGCTGTCTGTTGAGGGCGGCGAGAGTGCCGGGTTGCGGGCGGAGCATTCGGGGCCGGTGCGCAAGAAGCGGAAGCACGTCTGTCGCCATTGGCAGCGTTCCGATTCGTCTTCTTCCTCGTCTTCCGAGTCTGCTGAGTCTTCCCCGGGTTTGGCTACGGGGGAGGAGGGGGTTCCGGGGCCCGGTTCTTCTGGTGTTCCTTCTGGCTCTGGGTCCGTCTCCTGGGTTGCGCTTTCGGAATTGTGGGAGGGCGTTCCTAAGAAGTTGCGCTGAAAAATTCGCTAACGGAAGTACATTGATATCTTCCGTTTACTGGAAGGGCGGAAGCGTTCCGGGGAGAGTAGGAAGAAATGCAAGGAGGATGAGAAGGCTGGGCGTCTGCGGAAGGTTTCTAGGAATGTTGTCAATTGGACCAGAGCGTTTTTGCGGCTGGCGAGCGTGTGGGGTCAGCATTTTCCGGATCAATACGGGCGGTTGTTGTCTTACGCTGACTCGATTTTGGAGGCTTCTCAGGTTCACAAGGGCTGGTGCTGGTTGAATTATGATGAGAAGTTTCGCGACAAGATGGAAGAGAACAAATTTTTGTCTTGGGGCACTCAAGACATTAACCTTTGGCTGACTCAAATGTCTGCCAAGGGTGGCGTGGTGGGAGGGGGTGTTGGGAAGGCTGGATTGGCGGCTTCGGCTGGGGTGGGTCGTTCCTTTTGTGGTGGCGTTTCCCCAGTTCAAGCCCGACCTGTCACCGGGGGTGGGGGCGATGTGTGTTGGCGGTTTAACAGATCAGTTTGTCCCTTCACCGACTGCAAATTCCGCCATGCCTGTTCGAGCTGCGGCGGTTCCCATTCCGCAGCTAAGTGCGTCAAAAAAGGGGGCCCCCCCCCGCCCCGGGTGCCAAGTAACTTTTCTCTTACTGAGTTGGCCCCGTCCCCAATTCGGGTGCCAGTCTTGCGTAGATGGTTGCGTGGTTATCCGCGCAAACGGGATGGGAGTATTTTGCTGTTGGGTTTTAAGTTCTGTTTTGTTGTTCTGATTCGTGGTTCTGTTGGTTGCGTATCGGCTCGTAATTCCCCTAGTATTCGGCGGTGGGCATTGGTTGCTCGCGATAAGCTAGCGGTGGAGTCGCGGTTGGGCCGTATTGCTGGCCCATTCCGGCATCCTCCTTTTCCAAATTTCGTGGTGTCCCCGTTAGGACTTGTTCCTAAGAAAGAGCCGGGGAAATTTCGTTTAATTCACAATTTGTCTTGCCCTTCCGGGTCCTCGGTGAATGATTTCATCCCGCGCGAGTTCTGTACGGTGCGTTATGCCTCCTTTGACTGGGCGGTTGCTCTTGTCCGGCTGGCGGGGCGTGGTTCCTTGATGGCTAAGGTGGATATTGAGTCTGCTTTTCGCTTGTTGCCTGTGCACCCGTCCGCTTTCCAGTTCTTGGGTTTCCAGTTTGAAGGGGCGTTTTATTTCGATAAGTGTATGCCCATGGGCTGTTCGGTGTCTTGCTCTTATTTTGAGAAGTTTAGCACCTTTTTGCACTGGCTCGTCGTGCGGAAGGTGGGGCATTCGGATGTCGTTCATTATCTGGACGATTTTTTATTCGTCGGCAAAGCTGGGTCTACGCATTGTGGTGAGCTTCTTGATAGCTTTGTTGTTTTGGCCCGTGAGTTGGGGTTGCCCTTGGCTCAGGATAAAACAGTGGGCCCAACGACATGTCTCACATTTTTGGGTGTGGAATTAGATTCCGAGCACATGGTAGCGTGGTTGCCTTTGGAGAAAGTGGACCGCTTGCGGGTTCTGGTGGCTAATTCCTTAGCTTCTTCCAAGTTGACCTTGCGGGAATTACAGGCGTTGATCGGATCACTTAATTTTGCCTGTAGGGTAATTCCGATGGGGAGGGTGTTCATTCGGCGGTTAGCTGCAGCGACGGCGGGTGTGCGCAAGCCGCATCATCGCATTCGTGTGTCTCCTGTAATGCGTGACGATTTGCGGATTTGGGACATCTTTTTGCGAGACTTCAATGGCGTTTCCGTCTTGCGGGATGGGGCGATTTCTAGCGAGGATTTGCAGTTGTATACGGATGCGGCTGGCGGTGTTGGTCTGGGTATATATTTTGGAGGAGCATGGTGCGCCGACCGGTGGCCGCAGGCATGGGTTGATGAGGGGCTGGTTCGCAATATTACATTCCTGGAACTTTTCCCCATTCTCGTGGCGCTTGAGTTATGGCCGGACAGGTTGTCTAACCGTAAGGTTGTGTGGTGGTGCGATAATGAGGCTGTAGTGGCGGTTATTAATCATTATTCCCCGCGCTGTCCGGTTGTTGCGTCACTCATGCTCCTGGTCATCCTTGCATGTCTGCATTTGAATGTGGACTTGAGGGCTCTCCATATCCCTGGCCGTACTAATGATATCGCTGATGCTCTTTCTCGTTTGCAGTGGGAGCGATTTCGGTGCTTGGCTCCGGAGGCGGACGAGAAGGGCCTCGTAGTCCCCTGGAGATTGTGGAGCTGTGGCCGGCTGAGATGAAGAGTTTACTGCAGAATTCGGTTGCTCAGCGGACATGGGTCGCCTATCAAGGCGGTTGTGAGCGGGTGTTCAACTATTTGAGGCAGGCCGGTTGGGTTGGGGGGGAAGTGCCGGAGTATCTGTTGGGTGGTTATGTTGGTTGGGCGAAAGGGCGCGGGGTTGCCAGATCGGCTGTGCGGCTTCATCTGGCTGGGTTTGCCTTTTTTGCTAAGGCCGTGGGCTGGGGTTGTGGCGGTGGTGGGTTTCTGGCGCGGCGGCTGTTGCATGGCTGGGAGCGTTCTCTGCCTGGGTCGCGCGATCACCGGCTGCCAATTACGCATGTTTTGTTGCGGCAGCTGTGCCAAGTCTTGCCGGTAGTGGCGGCATCCTCTTACGAGGTGGCTCTTTTTCGAGCGGTTTTCTGTCTGGCTTTCTTTGGTGCTTTTCGGGTTGGTGAGTTGGCCGTCGAGTCGGGAAGTGCGTGCTTAGGTAACTGCTTGCGTCTCCGACATGTGTGGTGCGGGCAGGGTCTCATGCGCGTGTTGTTGGCTAGATCCAAGACGGATCAGAAAGGGAAGGGGTTGTGGGTGGTGCTCGGGGCGATTGGCGGGTGCACATGCCCGGTGGTTGCCATGGAGGGCTATTTGGGTGTGCGCCCATTGGGTGGGGAGGAGCTGTTTGTGCATGGGGATTCCCGCACGCTAACGCGTTTTCAGGTGACGGCGGTGCTGCGCTTAGCGTTGCGCCAGTTAGGGGCGGATCCTCAGTGTTTTTCGGCTCATTCATTTCGTATTGGCGCGGCGACTAGTGCTGCAGCGGCGGGGTTGTCCGGGGCTCAGATTCAAGGTATTGGTCGATGGCGGTCGAAGGCTTTTTATGTTCGCCTTTGAGAATGTGTCTTCTGCTTGGGGGGGGGGGGCTATTAATGTTGTTTTTTCTGTTTCAGATGTGGGCTCTGTAGCCCGGGGCTGTTGGATCGTGGGACACTCCTATGTGTTCTGGGCTGGCCAGAGGGCGACCGTGCGGCCTATCGGGCTGAATCTTGGACTGGATCCAGCGGTGGTGGCTGTTTCGTGGCTGGGCAAGCGGGGGCTCCGCTGGCCTCTGCTTATGCCTTTGCTTCGTCATCATCGGCGCATCCGGGGAGTGCCAGCGATTCTACTGTTGCATTTGGGGGGCAATGTTCTGGCTGATTGGTCCTGCAAGCGGTTGATCCGGGCTGCCAAAAGAGACTTTGCTGTACTGTTCCGTCTGTTGGTGGGTGTTGTTTTGGTCTGGTCCGATATTATTCCCCGGCCATCTTGCGGGGGGCAGCGAAGATGGTCTCGGGGAATAACAAAGATCAATCGGCAGATTGGGAGGTGGGTGTGCGAGCATGGGGGGTATCAGGTGCAGCATGCTTGGGTCGATGTGGCCTGTATTGGTTTGTATCGGGCTGATGGGGTGCACCTCTTTCCGGTGGGGACGGATTTGCTCCTGAAAGATTGGCAGGAGACCTTGGAGAGGGTATTGCAGGATTAGGCACGCTGGTCGCAGCTTTGGGGGGGGCGGCACAGGTATGGTTGGTGCCTGTGCCGGTGGTGGGATCCCGGAGGTTTCCGGGGTCCGGAGCCTTAGGCGACTTGGGTCGGGGGCGGGGTGCCCTCGACCCGGACTACCCCTGGAAGACGTTTGCTAGTAATATGGTGAAGTCGGATAGGGGTGGTTGGAGCGTTGCCGGTGGTGGGGCTGGAGCGGAGGCGAGGTCGCCTTTCTATTGGCATGGCTGGTGACTCATCGCGCTGCTGGGGGTTTGCTGGAATACTGTTATTGTCAGTTATCTTGTTTGGAAATAAAGCTGCGACCAGTTGTTACCACAAAGGTTGTCTGTGCAATTTGTGGGATCGGGTGGTGGAGGAGTAACTGTTAAGGTTAAGCTATGCAGGGGAGCGTCGGGTCCGGCTACCCGGTTAGTTGAAGGGCGCGGGCAGGGTCCCGGCGCCCGCGAGTAACCGGGTGCCCAGTCCGGCGAGGGACCCTGCTCGCATGTTGGCTGGGGGAAGGGGGGGGGGTTGTGCTGGGCGGCGCACGCTCAGGCTGTGCGCTGTGTCGGCCGGCGTATAATTTAAACTGATTGGCTCCGCTTGTTGCTGTGCGTGAGCGGAGCCAATCAGGGAGGGTTTCGCCATGTGCTCCAGCGTGCGCGCTGCCGGGCTGGAGCACATGAGGCCGGTCTGTCGGGCAGGTTGCCCACCCGCCCACCCTCTTTTGGTTTTGTGGGGGGGGCGTGAGTTTGGGTCGGGTTGTCGCAGCTGGGGGGGGGGGGGGGGGGGCGAGCACCGGGAGCCCGGAGGTTTCCGGGGTCCGGAGCCTTAGGCGACTTGGGTCGGGGGCGGGGTGCCCTCGACCCGGACTACCCCTGGAAGACTTTTGCTAGTAATATGGCGAAGTCGGATAGGGGTGGTTGGAGCGTTGCTGGTGGTGGGGCTGGAGTGGAGGCGAGGTCGCCTTGCTATTGGCATGGCTGGTGACTCATCGCGCTGCTGGGGGTTTGCTGGAATACTGTTATTGTCAGTTATCTTGTTTGGAAATAAAGCTGCGACCAGTTGTTACCACAAAGGTTGTCTGTGCAATTTGTGGGATCGGGTGGTGGAGGAGTAACTGTTAAGGTTAAGCTATGCAGGGGAGCGTCGGATCCGGCTACCCGGTTAGATGTATTGGTTTAATATCTGCAGTGTTGCCTTTTGATAGGTAGGGTTTGGTGCTTTGTGGGTCCTGACAGGGCTGTTATGATACGGTGGATTTGCTATGGATTCTAAATGGTCAGTGTTTATAGTGCTTTCTAATGGGCCTGGCGGTTGTCACTGCAATATAGTAATGTAGAAAATCTGTTAGTCTTTCTTTATCCAGACACTCATTAAGAGGCATATTTACTAAAAGTGCATGTCAATATTATGCAAATATTTATGCAAACGAGACTCCTTATGCAAATGAGGCCCCGCAATTAATCTCCGCACATGGCCCCGCACTCCCCTTGGGCTGCCCCTGTGTATACAGTATAAGTTATGTACAGGAGCTATTTTCATTTTTACATTTATGTTTACATTTACATTTTTACATTTTGTTTGGGCAGTTCATGTGATGTCATTGTAGTGTTTGGGCAGTTCATGTGATGTCATTGTTGTGTTCTGTGAAAAGCGTTGTTTTTAGCATCTTCTGGACGTCTTTGAGGTCTTTTGTTGATCTCAGGTTGTCGGGGAGTGAGTTCCAGAGCGCGTGAGCGACCAGGGATAGTGCTCTTCTTTAAGTGTCTTTTCTTGTTTTAGCAAAGGCACTGGGTATGATGATAGTGTCTGATGTGCCTAAGGAAATCCTTAATGTAGCATTTGAATACCTCTCCCCTGATTCTCACTAACTATCCTAGACACAGATCCAGTGGGCTAGACACAGGTTATATTGACTTTCCTACAGGAACAACCTTCTCTCTTGTCTCAGAAAATCCGTAAAGTCTGTATATTTCCTTCACCTCAGTTATGACCTGATGATTAAAATGATTCTTCAACTTTCCGGAGAATGTGAGATGCTGTATCCACAAGATAAGTAGCAAGGTCTCTCACAGAGCTTTTTTGATGCTTGATATTTTATTTCCTGAAACAAACTGAGCCAAAAGAAACATCAAAGAATGTGAAAGAGACAACTAAATAAAACATATGGGGATCGATATGCAGCAGTGGTGACTGGTGTTTTTAAAGCACCTGGTCACCACTGCTTTATCGCCAGATATTCAGTGCCGAAGCTTATCCAGCCTTCAGCGCTGACTGTACAATTTCATAGGACACAGCTCTGGAGAGCCCGTTAGTGGCAATAAGCTGCTAACCAGATAGTGAAAAATACCGTTGGGCTTTCATTTTAATTTTTAATTTTATGGGGTTCCTTTAACTTATTTAACATTACTAGTATTTGAATAGGACTTTTCCATAGGAAATAACTCTCCACCATTATATATGGGCTGCTATTACTGATTTGGGTCCACAGAATGGCTTTGCAGATATCATTGATCACATATTATGCATTGCCAGCTTTATAGAATGAGGTGACTGTATGTATTTCATATTTAGGAACTTTATCCAGTTTGCCTTTCTGTGAAGCTCTCCATTGATGAGTAATTTCCAGTTTGGTCCACTTGCATATTCACTTCACTTCTGGCTGTTTGCTATTTAACTATTATATTTCTGCATAGAGATTTGTATGTCTGCCTCTATGGATTGGCCCTCCGCACATAGGACTACTAGTGATAATGGATTTTTGTGACTTACACAGCTCTGCATGTGCACTTTACAATTTTCCCTTTGATGTTTTTTCTTAAAGGTATATATTTTCAATTCTTAGTAAGAAGAAATGTATTTGTTTTATTTATTTATTTAATTTATTTAACATTTCTTATATGCCGCCTTTCAGTGGTATCAAGGCGGTTTACATCGAACATAAACAAAAGTTAAATAGAACATGGTACAACTAACAAGTTAAATGCAATTTGAATCCTATTTACAGTTTAACCTTTAGACAGTTAAGTATTTACTGTCTGATCCATGGGCTGTTGACTTTTTACATTGGGAATGGTAGAGTCCAGTTTTTGGTGTATGTGAGGCATTTGAGTGTGAGGGGGATTAGCAGTTTGTCCTGTAACGTTTCTGGAATATGTGTATTTTTAGCATCTTTCTGAAGTCCTTCAGGTCAGTAGTTGCTCTGAGATTAGCTGGAAGGGAATTCCATAAGGTAGGTCCGTATATGGAAAAGGTGTGATGGCATGTTTCTTGCGTACCGGTTGGTTTATGTCTGGGGACTTTAAGATTTGTGGTCTGGTCTCTTCTTGATCTGTTGTCTGTAGGTGTGTGTAAGAGAGATTGTAAGTAGCCTATAGTTGGGTTGTGTATACTCTTGAAGGTATTCATGATTGATTTGTATTGTATTCGTGCTTGGATGGGCAGTCAGTAGTAGCTCCTTTAATACTATATTTTAATGATAGAGCTGATCAAATTGGTGGAGGGGTTGCTCTCTATGTTAGAGAGGGCATTGAGTCAGAAAGGATTAAAGTTTTGCAGGAAACAAAATCTGCTGTAGAATCTATATGGATTGAAATTCCATGTAAAAGGGGGAAGGCAATGGCAGTGGGGGTGTACTATCGAGCGCCTTGCCAGAATGACCAAATGGATGATGAAATGCTCAAAGAAATCAAGGAAGCTAACAAAAGTTACAGTGCAGTAATAATAATGGGTGATTTCAACTACCCCGGTATCGACTGGGTCAGTGTCACGTCAGGACATGCTAGGAAGATAAAGTTCCTAGATGAAATAAATGACTGCTTCTTGGAGCAGCTGGTTCATGAACCGACCAGAGGGGAAGCCATATTAGACCTAGTCCTTAGTGGAACACCAGATCTAGTGCAAGAGATAAGGTTGTTGGGGCCACTTGGCAATAGTGATCATAGCATGATCGCCTTTGATTTAGTTAGTGGAGGAGGGATAGTAAGGAAATCCACAGTACTACCTTTTAACTTTCGAAAGGGAAACTATGATAAAATGAGGAAAACAGTTAAGAAAAAACTAAAAGGAGCAGTTGCAAAGGTTAAAGACGTACATCAGGCTTGGCTGTTGTTGAAAAATACTATCTTGGGAGCCCAGACCAGCTGAATTCCACGCTTTAAGAAAAGTGGAAGGAAGTCCAAAATACTGCCAGCATGGTTTAAAGGTGAGGTCAGAGAGGCTGTTGTTGCCAAAAAAGCATCTTTCAGGAAATGGAAAAAAGAGCCAAACGACGAAACCTGGAAACAGCACAAGCACTAGCAAGTCAAATGCAAGGCATTGATAAGGCAGGCAAAGGGAGAATTTGAGAAGAAGCTTGCTGTGGAAGCAAAAACGCGAAGTAAAGACCTTTTCAAGTACATTCGTAGCAAAAAACCTGTGAGAGAGTCAGTTGGTCCATTAGATGATAAAGGGGTTAAAGGAGCACTAAGAGGCGACAAGGCGATAGCGGAGAGACTGAATGAATTCTTTTCTTCGGTCTTTACTGAGGAAGATGTAGTGATGTTACCCATGACTGAATTGGTATTTAAATGTGCGGAAGAATTGAAGGAAATATCGATAGATCGGGAAGATGTATTACAAACTATTAGATAAACTGAAGAGTAGCAAATCACCTGGGCCGGATGGTATACATCCAAGGGTGTTGAAAGAACTGAAATACGAGATTGCAGACCTGCTATTAGTAATCTGTGAACTATCATTAAAATCATCTCTAATACCTGAAGAATGGAGGATCGCCAATGTAACACCAATTTTTAAAAAGGGTTCCAGGGGTGATCCGGGAAACTACAGACCGGTGAGCCTGACATCAGTACCGGGAAAAATGGTAGAAACCATCATAAAGAATAAAATTACTCAGCATGTAGATAGTCATGACCTAATGGGAGACAGCCAAAATGGCTTTAGACAAGGAAGATCTTGTCTTACTAATCTGTTATGTTTTTTTGAAGGAGTGAATAATCAGGTGGACAAAGGTGAGTTGGTTGTTATTGTGTATCTGGACTTTCAGAAAGCCTTTGACAAGGTCCCTCATCAGAGACTTTTGGCAAAACGTGGGAGTCATGGGATAGGAGGCAGTGTACTATTGTGGATCAGGAACTGGTTAAAAGATAGAAAGCAGAGGGTAGGGCTAAATGGCCAATTTTCCCAATGGAGAAAGGTGAATAGTGGTGTACCCCAGGGATCTGTGCTGGGTCCGCTGCTTTTTGACATATTCATAAATGACCTGGAAAGTGGAATAACGAGTGAGGTTATCAAATTTTCAGATGACACAAAACTATTTAAAGTTGTTAAAACCCAAGAGGATTGTGGAAAATTGCAAGAGGATCTTGATAAATTGGAAGACTGGGCATCAAAATGGCAGATGAAATTTAATGTGGACAAGTGCAAGGTTATTCACCTAGGGAAGAGCAACCCAAACTATGGTTACACGATGCAAGGTTCCACATTAGGAACCACCACCCAGGAAAAAGATTTAGGCATCATTGTGGATACCATGTTAAAACCCTCGGCCCAGTGTGCAGCGGCGGCCAAGAGAGCAAATAGAATGCTAGGTATGATAAGGAAAGGAATGGAAAATAAAACAAAAGATATTATAATGCCTCTATATCGTTCCATGGTGAGACTGCACCTTGAATATTGTGTGCAATTCTGGTCGCCGTATCTTAAAAAGGATATAGAGATTTTAGAAAAGGTTCAGAGAAGAGCCACCAAAATGGTAAAGGGGATGGAAGGATACTCCTATGAAGAAAGGCTAAAAAGGTTGGGGCTCTTTAACCTGGAAAAGAGACGGCTGAGGGGAGATATGATAGAAGTCTATAAATTAATGAACGGAGTGGAACGGGTAAATGTAGATCGATTGTTTACCTTATCAGAATATAGAAAGACTAGGGGACATGCAATGAAGCTACAGGGTAAACTATTTAAGACTAATAAAAGAAAATATTTTTTCACTCAACGTGTAATCAAACTCTGGAATTTGTTACCGGAGGATGTAGTAAAGGCTGTTAGTGTAGCTGGGTTTAAATAGGTTTGGACAAGTTCCTGGAGGAAAGGTCCATAAACCTTTATTAAGAAGGGACCCAGGATATCAATGCTTCAACCAATACAAGCATTGTGGAACCTGTGTCCCTTGGGGAAACTGCTAGGTACGTATGACCTAGATTGGCCACTGTTGGAAACAGAATACTGGGCTTGATGGACCTTGGTCTGACCCAGTATGGCATATCTTATGTTCTTATGTACTGGAGTGATATGTTCTTGCCTAGGTGTCCGTGATATCAAGCGAGCTGCAGAGGTTTGAGCTATCTGGAGTGGAAGGAGCGTACATTTTGATAGTCCTAGGAGTACTGAGTTTCAGTAATCCCAGATTGGAGTAATGATTGCTTGGCAGATTGTGCGGAATCATTACTTACATAGTCCTTATTCTTTGAAATGTTGCTGCAGTTATTTTCTTAATGTGTGCTTGGAAATTGAGTTTCTGGTCTAGTTATGTTTCTAGTTTTTTAGTTATGTTCAGCATACTTTATATGTGTTTATATGTAAGTTTTTGGTTTCATCTTGGTTTTATTGTCTTACTTTTAATTGTGTTTTTATATATTTTTATATGCTTCATTCTAACTATTTAGGGCCCGATATTCAAAGGGCATTTACACAGTTAACAGCCAGTTAACCATGTAAATGCTAGCTAACCGGATATTCGACAGCACTTACACAGCTAGTGCCATTGAATATCCACAACTAAGTCTCCTATGGCATTGGGGCGTGCCGGGGGCATTCCAGGGTGGAGAGGAGGTGGGGACTGGCGCTAACCATGTAGCACCAATTTTGTAAGCTGCATGATTAGCGCTCGTGCTTATAAGATAGGCGAGCAAACCCCTCACATATCTTATAGGCGCCAAGGCTAACCGTGCGGCATCCAATATCGATGCTGCACAATTAGCCTCGGTGGCTTCCGGCCAGTGCGGCCATACCGAGATTTTCATTTCCGTTGCCTCGGAACTGAAAATCCAGGTTAAGGGGGTCAGCGGGCAGGCTATGTGGCACATTGCCTGCCTAAATGAATATCAGACACTTATTTATTAATGGGGTCTTTCCATTAGGATGTCCATCCCTGCTATTCGTCCCCCTGCTGTCCCCATCTCTAACCTCCCCATATGAACACTGGGTTTGTATGGGGAGGCCCAGATGGGGGTGAGAGGGGGCATTCTGGAGGCAGAGAGAGGGCATGATGTGGGCAGCCCTTGACCCTGGACATACAGGGACGATTCTAAGGTTGTCCCTGTATATCCAGGGCCTTCAGGCTAGATGGGGGACTTATTCCACCTCAAAGGTGGAATAAGTCCCCCTGGATGGAGGGGGACTGTGGCATGGGACATTTGCAGGCAAGTGAGGGGGCTCATGGGGTTCCCCGCAGCACGACCCAGGCCTTGAAAGACCAGATTGGAGGTTAGGCTGTGGGGAACGGGTGTCGCTCCGGGGCGCCGGCAATCACGGCTTATGACTGGAGCTGCGGTGCCATGGCGACCAGACGCCATGGCACTGTGGCTCCATTCACAAGCCCGGCTGAGTTAGCCGGGTAGAATCAGGTCCCAGCCTGCACTCCAAGGTGCTAGACCCGATTCTGATTCTGCGGGGGCTGCGGGATCAGAATTGGGTCTACCTTTGCACGGCCCAATTCTGCCCGGCTGTACAGGGGGCTGGATGTCCTATTGGGAATAGGCCTCCACATGTATAGGTTGCATTTATGGTTTTATTTAATTGTCATTACTTATTTTTAAGAGGTCTTATATCCCTGAAGAATGCTCCCAGTTGAAACATGTGCCTGGTTGACCTCGTGTTTGCTGAATAAAGTAGTCTTTCCACGGCCATTTGTGTCCTGCTTTTGTTTAGAGGAGCTGAGACAGCTGTGAAACACAAATAGATGGTATTAGACCTTCCCTATGGCACAGTCAGGGCCAGCACATCTACTAGGCGGCTAGCCACCTGCTTAGGGCAGCAGATCTCTGAGGGGCGGCAGGCCATGTGCTTTGGCACCCATAGTCTGCTTCCTGCAGAGCCGCGCTGCCCTCTCCCCCATGCTAACCCTTGTGGTCTGTCACCCCCTGCTGCCGCTGATTCCAGCGGCAGGGGGAGACGGCTAGGTGGTAGGCCATGTGCTTCAGCATGCATGGCCTGCTGCTACTGTTCCCCCAAACCTTTGTCAGAGGGGGGTCAGAAGCGGCAGGCCATGTGTGCCAAAGCACATGCCCTCCTGCAGAGCTGAGCCATGCTCCCCTCAACCCTGCTGCCGGAATAAGTGGCAGCGGGGGGGGGGGGGGGAAGGGGGGTGGTAATGCATGGGAGGGGGGTGGCAGAAACCCTTGGCCCGGCCCTGACAGCAACTATTTTTCGCTGCATTTGTGAGGTCACATCGGGTACATTGAGGCAGCAAGACCATACTGCACTCTCATCTACCCCATGCATCCTTCAGTCCATTCGTCAGCATATATCCATCCTATTCAGTCACGTATTCCCCTGTCAGCTGCTACACTCAGGCCCACACTGTGGAATTTTACTCAATACAGCGCATCACTCACATCTCAGCAGCAGCTGACGTGCAGGTCACTATTGCTGCTCAGGCATTCTTTCTATGCCTATATCAAGGCCATAGTGGCTTCTCCATGGCGCACTTCTACCCAATCCTATGCCACCCACTGACATCACAAGTGGATTACATGAGCATCCTTCACTGATACAATCCAACCGCCTCCCACATTATACATACACTCACTGTCTCACACATATGTGACATATGGATGTGACTTGTCCATGACCAATTCCCTTTGTTCCTATCCATCACTTCACTTCTGACTTCTCCATAGGCTCCCTTATCCTGCGTTAAGGCAACTGTCCTTACCGCATGTTAACCTGCACACTTGGCGCTCTTAACACCCTCTAAGCAGCAACTACCGCCCTTTACACAGGAACGCCTCTACTTATCCGCTAAACGGCCGCTAGTGCCCTTTCAGTAGGAATGCCTCCTCCCTGCCTTGGACTTTAACGCCTGTTGGAGCTCTTAATGTTGCTGTTTGCATACACTAAAGGGTGCATCTTTAACGGTCCTTAGTAAACATACCCACGTCTTTTTAATTTTTTATGTAATTGCATGCTCTTTATGCATGTTACAAGTTATTTTTGCATGCCCAAATCGAGTGTGTGTGTGCTATTTCATAGATATATACAAACACAAGCAATTTGTGCTCATTATTAATTTTTAGGCCCCCAAAGGAGTAGAGGAGTAGTCTAGTGGTTAGAGTAACTGCCCTGTACCCAAAAGATCAAGTATTCAATTCCCACTAGCACACCTTGTGACCTTGGACAAGTTACTTTACCCTCCATTGCCTCAGAAGAAAAGGCCTGGCAATCTACCTCTGGTGATATATTGCCAAGAAAACCCAGAGGCAGCTGGGTCGTCAGGAGTCAGCACTGAGTTGAAGGCATTAAAAAAAAAAAGGAACCTGTGGTAAAAATGATACATTTGCATTAGGGGTGTGCTTTCATTACAGTTTATTCAGGTACCTAAAAATACTTTTGTGCTCTCAAATTACTGTGAATGAACCCACATACAATTGATATGCATTTGCAAAAAAGTTGTAGTGTGCATAGGGAATGTGCAATGAAGATGAATGTGCACAAAAACGTGAACAAATCACCTGAAAATCCAAAGACTTTGCTTAAAATGAAGACTAGCCAAACCTTATTGCAGGATAATTACCGTGGTTTTCACTATGAGTTAGTGAATCCCACAGTAATTTTCTTTACTGCAGTCAGGATCAAGGCATTTTCCTAGCCCCAGCAACCTCCAGTTGCCTCTGACGCTGAACTCCACATTTGATACTGGTTTTACGAGTGTACGTGGAATTTTTTTTCCCAGTTTTTAGACTTTTTCTTGATTTGTTTTGTACATTTAAGAAAAGAAATTACAATGTGTTAGAACATTCTAATGCATTCTAATCTATAACACTCTTTAATTCATGGATTAAAGCGTGTTACTAATGCAGCACACACTAGGTTCTTTAAGGTGCACTAATGAAGACACGTCTATCTGTAGAAGGAAAGCCTCACATTTCAACATTGCTTCAAGCCCAGCTCTAGCCTAAAACAGCTCTTCATTGCAAAGAATTGTCATGCTTTCAGTGCAGCTAGAAAACTTGGTTTGCATTTGATAGCCTTCATGTCCCATCCAGTATTTAATTTCTCGCCCATCTTCAGGCGTACTAGTTAAGGCTTAAATCTTAATTTTCTGTTTAGTATGTCTAAAACTGACAGATCTTCTAGGCAGAACATACTCTAGCCTTTCTGACACATGTTGATGGTTATTACTTTGTAGAAAAGACGAGAAGGCGGCGTCAAACAAAACAAGATAACCCGCGGGGACCTTCTCTTTCTCTATACATGCGTTTGAAATTGTATTTGATTATGTGTAAAACATTCGGTGTGCCACTATACACAAAATGAAATATATATTAAAGAAAAGGTTTGGATTTACTTTTTGTTGTTATTATAAAATATGTGTTTCGTTGCCATATGTTTAGAGAGAAGCCCAGTGGAGTTTGGCTGAAACATTTTGAAGCTCTGCTTTCAAAGGTTGCCCTAGAGCACTCTCTCTTGTTCCTCCATCTGCCACTGACGAGGGATGCGAGTGTTACAGCGTGAACTTGCTAGTGATGTGGGGTCAGCTCACTCCACTCAGAGGTGTTTTTGCGGTTATATTTCCTCCGGGTGAGTCATTGCAAGGTGTCCTGCTTCCTCTTGATCTATTTTTATTCTGATTGCAGGGCTTGTTGGATTAATGACAACAGCATATACTGTTCCCTGGCTGGAAATGTTTAAGAACCAAATTATTCTTTCCCATCCCGGTAGATATTGTATTTTTCTTTGCTATATTGCTGCAGCTGCTTTCCCACTCGAAGCAGGAAACATTAACAGTGTTAAAATACAAGTGGCTCATAATCACATAATTGAAGATTTTATTTGCTAAAATGTTTAATCTAGAACAGAAATGCCCATATTACACTAGCACCGTGGGTAAGCGGCTAATGATTTGGCCTCACTACTGCTGTTTCATTTTCTTAGCGCGTCTGGTGCTTTGAGTTATTTATACCGCTGCTGGAGCTGCTCTTCTCCCAGTGCCTTAGTTTGGTCATGACTTTGTTTGAGCTACTACGACTCTTTCCCAGTGCTTTAAGGTGTTCCTGCCAATGTTGGTGCCGCTTTTCTCCCTCTTGGTGCCTTGGGGTGTTCATGCTACCTCTTGTGGTATCCTTTGCCCTTCTTTTGGTGCTCAGAGGTCTTCATTCCGCCGTTTGTGCGGTTTCACTCTTTTTTTGGTGTTTTAGAATGCTCACACCAATATAGCTTGGGCTGTTCATGACGCAGTTGGTGCCTTTTGCTCCTCTTTGGATGCTGCGGGATATTCATACTACTCGTTGGCGCATATTCACTAAACAGTGTATCGTAAAAATAACAACAATTGATTTCATAAGGGTTTGTGATCTTTTGGATTTGAAATAACATAAATAATAATAACTAATCTAAGCAGTGAACAGATAATAAAAATAAAATAAATGTACAAGTTGGAAAAAGAAATGTACAAATAATAATATAAAAATAGTCTTACAAGTCAGGAGACTAGGCTTACCAAGGTATTACAAAAGAATCCAAAATCAGTAAACCAAATGGAATCAACCTAAATATCCCAAAGACCAAAAGATTCCAATGCTCAATACCCCCAAATACACAATTCATTTTGTCGGAGCACGCCAACCCAATGCCGGGAAACCACTCCAGGCACCACTGTGGCAACTCCTTTTATTAAGATGTTTTTATGTGGATAAAAAAGAGAGAAATCCAAAACTTAGCTTTTAAAGAGTGCCATCCAACGCAGTTGAAATATGCCAGTGATTCAACAATGACGACGCGGCTCACGTTTCGGGTTCTTCATCAAAAATGTTGCAAAACCCTGCTTCAGGTCCATGCTTTCCTTCTTGCCAGTTGTGGATGGACCTGAAGCAGGGTTTTGCAACATTTTTGATGAACATAAGAACATAAGAACATAAGAAATGCCATACTGGGTCAGACCGAGGTCCATCAAGCCCAGTATCCTGTTTCCAACAGTGGCCAATCTAGGTCATACGTACCTAGCAGTTTCCCCAAAAGACACAGGTTCTGCAGTGCTTGTACTAGGCCAAGCATTGATATCCTGGGTCCCTTTTTAATAGTGGTTTATGGACCTTTCCTCCAGGAACTTGTCCAAACCTTTTTTAAACCCAGCTATACTAACAGCCCTTACTACATCCTCCGGTAACAGATTCCAGAGTTTGATTACACGTTGAGAGAAGAAATATTTTCTCCTATTTGTCTTAAATAGTTTACCCTGTAGCTTCATTACATGCCCCCTAGTCCTTCTATATTCTGATAGCGTAAACAATTTATCCACGTTTATCCGTTCCACTCCATTCATTAATTTATACACCTCTATCATATCTCCCCTCAGCCGCCTCTTTTCTAGGTTAAAGAGCCCTAACCTTTTTAGCCTCTCTTCATAGGAGTAGCCTTCCATCCCCTTCACCAATTTGGTGGCTCTTCTCTGTACTTTTTCTAATAACTCTATGTCCTTTTTAAGATACGGTGACCAGAATTGCACACAATATTCAAGGTGCGGTCGTACCATGGAGCGATACAGAGGCATTATAATATCCTTTGTTTTATTCTCCATCCCTTTCCTTATGATACCTAGCATTCTATTTGCTTTCTTGGCCGCCGCTGCACACTGGGCGGAGGGTTTTAACATGTTATCCACGATGATGAACCCGAAACGTGAGCCGCGTTGTCATTGTTGAATCACTGGCATATTTCAGCTGCGTTGGATGGCAGTCTTTAAAAGCTAAGTTTTGGATTTCTCTCTTTTTAATCCACATAAAAACGTCTTAATAAAAGGAGTTGCCACAATGGTGCCTGGAGTGGTTTCCCGGCACTGGGTTGGCGTGCTCCGACAAAAAGAATTGTGTATTTGGGGGTATTGAGCATTGGAATCTTTTGGTCTTTGGGTTACCAAGGTATTAAACATACAAAAATAAAAACACAGAAAGTTACTATGGGCCTGATATTTGAAGGGCAGTTACATGATTTACAGCCCTGTAAACCGTGTAACTGCCATTGAGAGGGGTATTCAATGGCACTAACATGGTTAGTGCCACTGAATATCCCTGATTATGGCCCTTATGGGCCCCGATACTAACCACTTAATATCGGGACATGTCAAGGGCGTTCCGGGGAGGAGTGGAGGCGGACATGATCGATTACCGGATAGCAGTGATATTGCATGCTGTCCGGTTAGTGATCTGCTCCTAAAAGATAGGCGAGCAAAACCTCACCTATCTTTTAGGCACAGGAGCTAACTGGGCAGCATGCAATATCACTGCTACCCGGTTAGCTACTGCAGCTTCCAGCATGTGTGGCAGTCCCCGGATATTTAATGCTAGGGTCGCATATGACCCTGGCATTGAATATCCGGTATTAAGGGTCGGCGGGCTTGGCTATGTGCCATAGAGGCACATAGCCTGCCCAAGTGAATATCGGGCCTTATATATGCAAAAAAATAAGAAAGATAGTTCAAAAATCTCTGTACGGTCTTATTCTTCAAAGCAGCTCTAGAATAGTTACCAATCCACTGAGAAGACCAGTCCGTTGTTAATAACCTAAGACAGATATAAGTACAGATTTTGAGTTGACAAGTTAAATGTAGCCTCCATCTGGATCTAGGCTATAAGTGACCCTAGACAGCAATGTCTTGAGGTCATGTGTTTACTGTATGGATGTTTGTGCAATTCTTGTAATAGAAGGTTGTGGTTGGGCCATATATATTAACCCTATTCGAAGATGTCCTCAGAGAACATTGACAATAAGAAAGATTCCATAAAGTTCTGTGTCGTAACCGAAATCTTGTGGCCAAATAGTGTCCAGCTGATCATGAATCAATTATGCTCTCTGGATTATATCTATGAATCCCAAGCATGCATTGCATGTTAGGGTGGCAGAATCATAATCATTATTAAGGACACACTGGGGCCCTTTTACTAAGGTGTGGTAAGTTTTTGCTCTTGTGCATACTGTGTAAAAACTAACACACCGTAAGTGCCAAAGTTGTGTAGAAAAGTACCATGACATGCAATAGTGGTATTTGCAATTAACAGAGGTGCACTTAGCATGATGTTAAGAGCACCCATGTTAATTGCAACATTGACTGTTAGCACATGATACATACCCCCCCCCCCCCTGTGCTAACAGCAATATGCTCTTGATGCCTACTCTCCACCCCTAAACCACCCATTCCCTGCCTCATCATGCGATATGCACTTTCTGCAGGAATTAGCCAACAGTAAATGCCATGCGCCTGCACGGTAACAGTTACCACGGCCTCACGCTAAGTTATTGTGCGCTAAAAGACACATTAAGCGCTTAGTGCACT
Source organism: Ichthyophis bannanicus (assembly GCA_033557465.1). Taxonomy (NCBI): domain Eukaryota; kingdom Metazoa; phylum Chordata; class Amphibia; order Gymnophiona; family Ichthyophiidae; genus Ichthyophis; species Ichthyophis bannanicus. The sequence goes on along the minus strand of CM066050.1, from coordinate 119,992,610 downwards.
TTAATAAAAGGACCCCATTGCTATTTAATAGGATTGCAAATATACAATTTAAAGATTGCATGCATGTTAAAATTTAAAGGCTGATGCATGTGTCTGTTACACTATCCACCAGGATGAAATTATTGATCCATTACACTGGGCAACACATTTGTTCAAAAGTTTTGCTTCCTGAAAACCTTTAGTGACTATGATAGACAGCTTCAAGCTGAACACAAGTATAATTCAGATTGACTGTATCATGTAGGAATTTGGAGAAACATGAAATTAAATTTTGACTGAATTTAGCATGTTTAATCGCACGATGTACACTACCTCCTTTCCCATGACTTTTTTTATTTTATATTTATGAAAATTTCACTATATGCAAGTTTACAAACTTAAACAAGAAAAAGGCATTGAGCAGGTAATATATTACAAAACAACTTTCAAAGCTAACAAACCCAGCAAAACCAAAGCCTTACTAGCCCCCTCACACAGGAAGACACTCAAAATACTCAAGAAAAACAAAGACACTCATGAAGATATGCAGATCCACCAGAGATACAAAATTACCTATTACTGCAATATAACCCACCCCATCTAGGGGACCGTAGAGAGGCGAGAGCTAATAAAAGAGACTAAGTTGGAGGGATCATAGAAAATATAAGAAGCAGAATGTAATTTAACCAAACATTTACAAGGGAATTTCAGGAAAAACAGACCTCCCAACTGAGTCACACCTGACTTTAACAACAAGAACTCCCTTCTTCTTTTTTGGGTGTCACGTGATAAATCAGGAAACATTCGGATAACCAAACCTTTAAACAAAACAGATCGTTTCTTAAAATACATTCTGAGTAACCATTCACGGCCAGATACCAAAGTTAGTGATACCAAAAGAGTTGCAGGAACCACAGTCTCAGATATTGAAGTATCTAAAATTTCTGAAACATTTAAGACATCTATAATCTCAGTTCCAGCTGGTACTCCCACATCCGATCCTTTCATCTTCTTGTTTATAGGGAGGTAATATATTTTTGAAAGCGGAGGATGAGACTCCACAGGAACATTCAAAACTTCCAATAAGTATGACTTGAACATATCTCGGGGAGTAACCAGTGGACAGCGAGGAAAATTTGATAATCTGCTATTCATAGCCCTATATTGCTTTTCCAACATTTCAACTTTAAACTTGAAACCAGACATATCCTTGCAAACAGTAGTATACTTATCTTCCAATTGTGTACCTTTATTATCCATAATAATCACTTGAGACTGCAAAGTTGCCACTGAATCTTGGCATTGCTGACTAGTCATAGCGTTCCCTCGAATTAACAACAAGGTAGCGTTGGTTTGTGAGACCAAATACTCACCAACTTTTGTTAAAGCTGTCCAAATAGAGTCCAAAGAAATTTGTTCTGGATGCTCTAAAGAGAAGGGCGCCATTGTCATTTGTTGAAACGAAGCCTCGGATAACACCACTGCATTTCCCGGCTCCCCCGATGAAAACACGGCACCGCAGGGGTCCAGTATCACAACTATGGTCCCCGACTCTACTGCTGCAGACGCTGACCCTGGAACAATGTTCCCTCTAATTTTCTGTAGGCTGCGTGCACATAAAATATCAGCTGTGTGCAGCTTTTGAAGGAAGGTTAAATTTTTGTGCGCCACATAATGACACTCGAAGTTATAGACTTTAAAATTTGACTGCACATCAGAATACAGTATGTACACCACATTGATTTTAATCAAATTAAATGAAAATAGATGATTACTAAATGAAGCGGGAAATTTCTAGTAATTACAATCATAACTTTTAAATTTTAAGACGTCTGTGTTGTTTTCTATCAGAATCAGAGCTGTAATTTTTGTGCGCTCTGTTGTAAAGTATGTGCGCTCGCTCGGCGAGGTGTGTGTTGTAATGCAGCGAGGGCTGATGAAAGCCCAGAGGAGAAAAAAGAAGCTGTTTTTCAGAGGAAAAAAGATGTGCACAAGTTGCAATATTCGCAGGAACCAGCTAGAGCAGGGGTCTCAAACTCAAATTGCTTTGAGGGCCAAATAAGGACTTGTAAAGTAACCCGGGGGCCGCATAAGACGTGGGGCCTCATTTGCATAAGGGGCCTCATTTGCATAAATATTTGCATAATGTTACCATACACTAACTTTTAGTAAACATGCCTCTTAATGAGTATGGATAAAGAAAGACTAAAAGATTCAGAAATAGGAAGACAATAATTAAACTGGGAACCCCAAAAGTCAAACTTGGAATGTACAACAACACTGTAGAAATAAAACTATAAATTAATTTCCTCTTGTACTAAACAAAGCGCAAACATTAATGATGCACATTTCCCAGAGCTGACATATTCCAGTTAATAAATTCAAAATAAAGAGATATTTTTCTACCTTTTGTGCATTTTTTTTCAGTTGCAATTGCTCCAGACACTTCTGGTTTCTTCGTGTCTTCTGCTATCTCCATCGTCTGCTGTCCATTTGTCCTTTCTTCTCTCTTCTAGTTTTTTTCCATTCTCTCTCCCTACATCTGCTTTAACATACTAATCTTTCTCCTTTTGCTCTTTCCTCATTCCTATTTCATCCACTCAAATTTTACCCTCCATCCTCAATCCCCACTTACTCTCCCAATACCTGGCCAATTGTAGATTTGTCTTCTCTTCCAGACAAAATATTTTTCCCCTCTCCATTTCACTTTCCCAGCTCCATCCCATTCTAATCCTCCCCCAACATCAGCTCCCTTCTAGTTCCAGCCCCACCCAGCATCTGCTCCTTTCTAGTCCCTGCATCAGTCCATTTCCAGTCCTATCCTAGCCTCACCATCAGCCCATTTCCAATCCTAGCCCCCCATCAGCCCATTTCCAATCCTAGCTCCCTCCCCTCACAGCCCATTTCCATTCCAAGCCCCCCTCCCCATCAGCCATTTGCAGTTCAAGCCCCCCTTCCACTCAGCCCATTTCCAGTCCTAGCAACCCCCCCCAGCCCATTACCAGTCCTAGACCCCCCATAGCCCATTACCAGTCCTAACCTCCCCATAGCGCACTTCCAGTCTTACCCCCCATCACCCCATTTTCAGTCTTACCCCCCCCCATAGCCCATTACCAGTCCTAGTCCCCCCCATAGCCCACGTGCAGTCGTTGCCCCCATCCACCCCATTTTCAGTCTTACCTCCCCTCATAGGCCATTACCAGTCCTAACCCCCCAATCAGCCCACCTCCAGTCCTAACCCCCATCACCCCATTTTCAGTCCTAGCCCCCACCATAGCCCATTACCAGTTATAACCCCCCCAGCCCATTACCAGTCATAACCCCCCCCTGCCAATAGCCCACTTCCAGTCCTAACCCCCATCTGCCCATTTCCAGTCCTAGCCCCCACCATAGCCCATTACAAGTCATAACCCCCCCTGCCAATAGCCCACTTCCAGTCCTAACCCCCATCTGCCCATTTCCAGTCCTAGCCCCCACCATAGCCCATTACCAGTTATAACCCCCCCAGCCCATTACCAGTCATAACCCCCCCCCCTGCCAATAGCCCACTTCCAGTCCTAACCCCCATCTGCCCATTTCCAGTCCTAGCCCCCACCATAGCCCATTACCAGTCATAACTCCCCCTGCCAATAGCCCACTTCCAGTCCTAACCCCCATCTGCCCATTTCCAGTCCTAGCCCCCACCCTAGCCCATGACCAGTCCTGACCCCCCCCCCCGCGACAGAGGAAAACAAAAAAAACCCCAAAACCCTGGCTTCTGCCGTGGCCGCCGTGGCAGCGGCAGAATCAATGGTCAAATTAAAAAAAAAAAAGACTTCTGCTGCTCAAGCAGCAATATCACCTGTCCTGCGGCCCCTTCCCCTGTGCCCGGAGATCCGAATCTGCTCTATCAGCGGCGTGCTTTTCAAGCCGCGAAGAGTATTCCCCTCTCGCGCGGTTTCAAGCCGCGCGAGAGGGGAATACTCTTCGCGGCTTGAAAAGCACGCCGCTGATAGAGCAGATTCGGATCTCTGGGCACAGGGGAAGGGGCCGCAGGACAGGTGATATTGCTGCTTGAGCAGCAGAAGTCTTTTTTTTTTTTAAATTTGACAATTGATTCTGCCGCTGCCACGGCGGCAACGGCAGAAGCCAGGGTTTTGGGGTTTTTTTGTTTTTCTCTGTCGCGGGCCGCACAAAGTTGTCTCGCGGGCCGCATGCGGCCCGCGGGCCGCGTGTTTGAGACCCCTGAGCTAGAGGGAGCAGGAGTGCATTCAGAGAGACTGAAGGGCCACGCCCAGCTGGTCACAAGGAACTGACAACCAGCTCCCAATCCGCAAAGGCAGGAGTGCTTTATAAGAGGAGAGTGGAAGACTGGAAGGGGGAGAGGTTGAAGTGGAAGCCTGATTCCTCCGGAGCTAGAGGATCACCAGGAGTGAGAGGTGACTCACCAGGAGCTGAGGAAGGACCTAAGGAGGGACCAGCTCAAGCTAGAGAGAGAGCTGTTTGCCCGAAGAGGCAAAAGCACTGCCCTAATTGCGAGCAGAAGCCAAAGGAGAATCAGCTGGGGAAGCTAAGCCACGCTGAGCAGGAAAGCCAGGAGCTGGGCTTATGCAGAAGCAGGCGCTTACCAGGAGAATGGGTTCAAAGGCTGCAAGGTAAACCAAACTTTCAAAGAAAAGGATTTCATCAAGCTGCTGACTGTGAGAGGCAAGCAATTGAAGAAAGCCATTTACCTGCTTGTTGCTGCAATACAAGGTATGATAAATATATGCCTATGAAGAGAGCTATAAATGTTAAAGACTATGGTAAAGCTGCTATAAAACCTCTAAGAAGAGAGAACACATTTAATCCTAATACAGCATGTGGCCGACGCCCTAGGCTAGGCCAAGGACATTGGCAAGTACTGCAAGAGATATCCAAAACCCCTGGAGGTGTTTCCCAAGAAACTAGGGATACAGAGTCAGACATATCTGATTATGAGCCAATGCAAGTGGAACTGGTAGGAGAATTATCAGACCAGGAAATGGATTGTACTCTCTGTGTCTTTGGTAGCATAGAGTCTTTGCCAGACTTGTGAGTTGCTTGAATTGCCAAACGAGCATTCTTTAATTGACTAAGCACTGCTATTCCTGTGAAGTTCAACAGTTTTGCTTTAAACCTGAGTTTTCTTTCTTACCTGAATTAAGGACATTTACTTTGAGTTGTAACCCAACAATTGGAACCACTGTGTAAAGGGAATAAAAGCCTTCTTTTTCCCACCACTCTGCTTTAATGGTTTCTTTAAAGATTGGAGCTAAAAACTACAAGGACCAAGTGCCTTTTGGCCCTTAAAAGACTCTCCTATCTTAATATTAAAATTTTTATGTCCCACCTGCCCTGGCGTCCACTGGCCACCAGGGAGGCGTGCCGACAGTGCGCACGCACATGCGCACAGCTTAGAGGGAACAGTGCCCTGGAACATCTACACTCAAAGCCAAAGCCTTCCCTCCCACTGGAAAATCAGCATCGACAACATTGGGTCTCAGAAATCCAGCAGGGTTGAGGCTCAGGAAGTCTGCAGGCAGCGCAGGTGGAAGTTGCAAATCCGGAGTAAGGTCACACCCAGAGGAAGACGCCGGACTCATCGGTCCCGGGGTCGACACAAGTGGGCTTTTCTCTCCGGACTTCCGAATCTCTCTGTGCAGCTGAAGAAAAGAATCCATCAAGACCGATAGTCGTCGCGGGAGCAGAAGGTGGTTGTATCGGCTGGGGAGGGTTCCCCCGTAACTTCCCCTTTCATTTCGGCATCAAAAAGAAAAGCAGCTCACAGATGAGCAGATCTGGTAGCCATCTTGGATCTCATTGCTTAGTCTTCCCATGACTTTTTAATTTTGCAAAAAGTGTCTCAAGAAGGACCTTGTCAAAGGCTTTCTGAAACTCCAGATACACTATATCAATTGGCTTGCCTTTGTCTACCTGTTTATTCACACCCTCCGGGCTTGCACTACTGATGCTAGGACTAAAAGTCCAGTCTGACTTGAATGCAAAGGCTGAGATTGTTCATACCACTAAATTAAAGCAGAAAGTTCCATCACTATAGCATTATTTATACATTTAAAAACAAGATGAATGCACTTAAACAACGCCGGTACTTCACAGGAAAACCAGTTAAACTCCTGCAGTTTAAAGGAGACATGATCCATCTCCTCAGATTATAAATTAGCCTCATCGTCACATTTTTCACCACTTATAATGGACAAATGAGAACATCGGATAAACCCACATAAAGGTCATTACAATAACTAAAAAATAGCAACATCGAAGACTTCATAACCATTAGAAACTCATCAAACTGCAAAAATCTCTTCAAGCTTCTTAGCGTACCTAATTTAAAAAATGCAGAACATGCTACTTTTAAACCACTGGATCTTAGTAAAAATTTAGAATCCAATAAAACTCCTAGATATTGCACTTCAGTGCTTAATGGCACTAAATTACCATTGCGCCGAACAGTAGAAGGTATTGATAAAATCATGGCATCCAGTTTGATAATTGCGGGACTATTCAGAGAAAGCCAACTAGCAATTTTAGGAAAATCATTCAATAACTGCACTGAGGCAATACCCTCCTGCATCTTAAAGAGTATATAACATCAGATCTTCTGCATACACGTGAAAAACAGCCCACATATCATGAGATAATCAACAAAATGGCGCCAAATAACTGTTAAATAAAGTGGCAGACAGTGCGGACGCCTGAGGAACACCCAGTGCTGATCCAAGGAGATCAGCCACCCTAGATAAACCTTTAGTCATTATTACCACTGCCCCCCTCCAGCAAACCTTCAGTCATCGGCTCCCCCACCACCCAAACCTTCCAGGGGCAGCTGCCTTCTTTCTGCCCTTTCTGAATGTTGGCACTGAAAAGATAAATGAAGCCACCACAGAATCTTGCATAAAGGTACCCTGGAAGGTCTCGTCCCCTCTGATGCACACTTCCTGCTGCTATGGGAGCAGAACTGACAGGGGCTTTGAGTACACTTGAAAACGAGACTCCAAAGTGGCCTCGTTTACCTTTTCGGTGCTGCATTCAGAAATAGCAGAGAGAAGGGAGCAGCTCCTGACAGGTTTGGGGGGGGGGAGGGGGCAGCAGCAACGGCAGCTAAGATAGCTATCACTCCAAAAACTGTGCCACCCTAGACAATTTCCTATCACACCTAGTGGAAGGGGCAGCCCTGGGGACACCCATTTTCACTGGATTCTAATCTGAATACTTATCTTCTATTCTCACTTGAAACATTCTACTCAGTCTGCATTGCCCATACAGCTAGGTGGTTTAATTTATCAGTAGCAACTAAATAGCGCCAACTATCTGTAGAGTGAGGCAAAATACTGCACTCTTGCTTTGTCCCGGCATTATCCCGATAGTGCTGGGGTGCTCTGTAAGGATTTTCAGTGGTTCTATCCGGAGGAAGCCTCTCACAATGCATGGATAGTGGACATGTTCATACAACAGTGGCTGTAATTTTATAAACAATATTTTGTGCGTTTATGTCAGTATATGAACTGAAAAGGCCTCTTATATAATTGCTGCATGTGTGCAATTGAGGTATGTAAGTGTGTGTGAGCTTAGAGAAGGCGTGTTCAGGGGAAGAGTCTGCATAGAGTATAGGTGCTGTCGTAATTAACACAAATGTTCACAGCTTCAATCTGGTTACTATTTCTGGCAAATCTGTGTTAGGATTTTATTACGACGCATGGGTGCCTGTGGGGCACTTTTATGCTATGCAGTTAACATGATGGTAACAGCTAACACGCAGGCATGATAGTTAATGCATGCTGATGCTGTCCAAGAAAGGTCAACGCATCTTCGGTAGTAGACTGGCTAATCTACTGAAGAGGGCTTTAAACTAGATTCGTTGGGGATAGGTGAAGAAAGCCCCCAGGTAAGTGATACATTAAATACCTTTATGGAAATGGGTTACAGGGGTAACATATGGAAAGCAGTGTGTATAAATGTCCGTAGCATGGGAAATAAGATCCCTGATGTTGAAGCTTTGGTGGGAGTGGCTGACTTGGATTTAGTGGCAGTTACAGAAACATGGTTCACAGAAAACCATGATTGGGATGTAACTATACCTGGCTATACTTTATTTAGAAAGGACAGGGTAGGAAGAAGGGGAGGAGGAGTGGCACTATATGTAAAAACTACTATTAAAGCTTTGGAATTACAGAGCTTAAAAGGGAGAGAGGAGGCATTGTGGGTTAAACTAGAAAGAGGGAAAGAGAAATCTATTTGCATTGGTGTGATATACAGACCTCCCTCACAAGAGGAAGAGATGGACAGAGAGTTAATTGAAGACATACGCAGCATTGCTAGGAAAGGGGAAGTGCTACTGATAAGAGATTTCAATATGCCAGATGTTCCTGCTGCAGTATCATTCCTGCTGCAGTATCATCTAGAAGTAAGGAGATCCTGGATTCTCTACAGGGAGAACTATTCAGGCAATTGGTAACAGACCCCACACGTGAAGGGGCCATACTGGACTTGGTGCTTACTGTCGGCGCGCCCCCGTGTGGCCAGGCGGTTGCCTAGGGCTACAGGGGAGGCGCCGATTGACCTTTGTTGAAATTAGCCCAATAGCATGTAGTTGTGTCCCCGAAAGGATTAGAGCCAAGTGCAAGGTCGCAGGAATATTTCTTTATTTTTAGAAACAAGGATTTCCTAGCCGGTTCAATTCTTTGACAAGAATTGATTGAAGCTGACCAAAGTAAATTTCAGGATACTTCTCCAAATAACAGCACACAAGCCTATTATACAGTCCTTGGCTTGATACAGCGTTGAATCTTGCTTTCTAATAAAACTCTATTTACAGCAGTATCCTCTTTCCTGGTCTCCAGGAGGCGCTATACAATCCTCTGTTACTTCACAGTAGGTGTAGAAAGGCTTCCTGGCCCACCTAGATACTTTCCCAAGCAATAGAATTCTTTTCCAATTATGACACAAACTTTCAGCACAACTTCTTCCCAAGCAGCTTTAAACAGGGCAGCTACTTTTAAAAGCACAGCTAAAAAGTAATGGGCTTTAAAATGTCCTTGTAAAAGAACTTCTGGTTCCTTCCAGGTAAACAACTTCCTTCAGTTCTTTTACTTCAGCACGAGTTAACACAGATGAATTCAGTAATTAAGACCAACTGGGTTTCTCTCTGCTTTCAAAACCCTATTTGGTTCTCTTATACTTCTTTAGCACAGATTGCACAGCTTATTTCCATATCTGAGACATTGTCTAAATCCACAGTGTCTCCCAAGTCCATATCCTCCACACTAGACTCTTCCTGGTAACTGTTTCCCGTGGTATCCTCTTGAGAAGCCTCACTAGCTTGCACAGCCTTTAGGAGCTTCTCCCAGGTACCCTTAACAGTATGTGAGCTTGTGGGGGAAGGGCAGGAAAAACCTTCTTTGTCTAGTAAGCCTTTCAAAAGTTGTAAAGGGCCCACCTTATTGGTGCTGCTTTTCCTCCTTGTAGAATCCTTACTAGGAGAAGAGTTGAGCCATGAACTCTTAGAGACTATTTCCTCCTCTGAGGACTCCTCTCCTGAGCTTTCCATTGGCCTTGTCAGCTCCTTGCTTCTGGTTCTCAATTGCTTCTGTGCAAGGGGTTTCCATGTGTTTCTTGTCCTTCCTTCCTGGAACCCTCGTGTCCTCTCTCTCTGTGTCCTCTCTCTGTATAGATCCCCTCGTGCGTTCTCCTTCTCTCTCCTTTCCTCCTTCTCTTGCTTCTCCTTCTTCTCCCCCGTATGAGTGCAGCTTCTGTTCCTAAATGTGTGGGGCTGTCCTATCCCCTTTGACTCCACCCCCAAACCACTCCCTTCTCCTCCCTCTATCTCCATGGGAACAGGGCATGTGCTTAGGTCTGCTCTTCTCTGTGAGAAACCTTTACCTTTAGTGTTGGTGTTAACCCTTTCAGTGCCTGCAGTTTTATGGGTAAAAGAAAAAAAAGGCAGTTTTCCCTTTATTTTTCTGCCCTCAGCGGCTGCTTCTCCACTACATTACCAATGGTGAAAGTGTTTCTGATGTTGTAGTGGGAGATCATTTTGCATCCAGTGATCACCAGATGGTGTGGTTCAGTATTAGGACTAGGGCTGTTAGAATCCATTCCAAGGTGAGGATCTTAGACTTTAGGAAGACTAACTTTGAGAAGATGGGCCAATACCTCAGGGAGTCGTTAGTGGGATGGGAACAGCTGGGGGATGTAGAAAAACAGTGGGCAAAACTAAAAGGGGGTATTTTAAGGGCAACCAACCTTTTTGTTAAAATGGTAAATAAAGGCAAAAGGAAAAGGAGACCGCTATGGTTTTCGAAGGAAGTAGCTGAAAAAGTGAAGAAAAAGAGGGAGGCCTTCATGAAATACAAGAGATCACAGAGAGAGGAAGAAAGGCATCTGTATTTGGAAAAACTTAGAGAAGCGATGGGACCGGGTGGGATACACCCTAGAATACTGAGGGAACTTGGGGAAGTTCTAGCAACTCCACTGACTGACTTTTTCAATGCCTCGTTGGAGTCGGGAGTGGTGCCAAAGGACTGGAGAGAGGCTCATGTGGTGCCTTTACACAAAAGCGGAAGTAAGGATGTGGTTGAAAACTACAGGCCGGTTAGTTTAACTTCGGTGGTGAGTAAATTATTGGAAACGCTGCTGAAAGAGAAAATAGTGAGGTTTCTGGAGTCCAGCGGATTACAGGATCCGAGGCAGCATGGATTCACCAGAGGCAGGTCTTTTCAGACAAATCTGATTGATTTCTTTGACTGGGTGACGAGGGAGAGCTCTAGATGTGATGTATTTAGATTTCCGTAAAGCCTTTGACACTGTTCCTCACAGGCGACTTATAAACAAACTGAGCACCCTAGGGATGGACCCTAAAGTTACTGCTTGGGTTAGAAATTGGTTGGGTGGGAGGCGACAAAGAGTACAAGTAAATGGAGCTCACTCTGAGGAGAAGGATGTTACCAGTGGTGTGCCCCAGGGATCTGTCCTTGGTCCGATTCTTTTTAACATCTTTGTTAGTGATATAGCGGAAGGGCTGTCGGGTAAGGTTTGCCTCTTTGCAGATGATACCAAAATCTGCAATAGAGTAGACACCCAGGAAGGTGTAGATAATATGAGGAGGGATCTAGCTAAGCTTGAAGAATGGTCTAGAATTTGGCAGCTGGGATTTAATGTTAAAAAATGTAAGGTCATGCATTTGGGCTGCAGCAATCCAAGGGAGCAATACAGTATAGGAGGTGAAGTACTTTTGTCCATTAAAGAAGAGTGGGACCTAGGCGTGGTTGTGTCTGATGATCTTAAAGTAGCTAAACAGGTAGAAAAGGCGACGGCAAAAGCTAGAAGGATGCTTGGGTGCATACGGAGAGGAATGGCTAGCAGAAAAAAGGAGGTGATCAGGCCTCTGTATAAGTCTTTGGTGCGACCTCATTTGGAGTATAGTGTGCAATTCTGGAGACCGCACCTTCAAAAGGATGTGAACAGGATGGAGTCGGTGCAGAGGGTGGCTACTAAAATGATTAGTGGGCTTCATTATAAAGCATATGAGGACAGACTTAAGGATCTTAATATGTACACCTTAGAGGAAAGGCGGGATAGAGGTGATATGATTGAGATGTTTAAATACCTCCGTGGCATAAATGTTCAGGGAGAGAGCCTCTTTCAATTGAAAGCAAGTTCTGCTACGAGGGGACATGGGATGAGGGTGAAAGGAGATAGATTCAGGAGTGATATGCGGAAATATTTCTTTACGGAAAGAGTAGTGGATCCATGGAATAGTCTCCCAGTGGAGGTGGTAGAGATGAGGACAGTAACTGAATTCAAAAAGCATGGGACCAACACAGAGGATCTCTAAAGGTAAAAAGTGGACTGTTGTAGTTGTTGATATGGAAGGACAGACTAGATAGGCCATGTGGTCTATTTCTGTCATCATGTTTCTATGTTTCTGATTGTTAACCTAACTGCCCATCACGTTAGGGTGCTGAATGGGTGGGTTCGGGGCAGAGAATGGGTGTGGTTAGCATGGGGATATATATCACATGCTTTCAATGTTACCGTTACCATGGGTTCACCTAATGCCACATCAATGGGTGGAGCCTGCAGTAACTGCATTGCACACTAGGGTATGCATCTGCACACTAAGAGGCCCATACTGATTGCGGCCCGGCTGGGCATCCAAAATCTGGACGGGTCAGATTTTCACCTGATTCTGCACCCACAGGAGCTAGGCATTCCCGCAGGAACAGAATCGGTGGAAAGAGCTTGGATGGGCCCTGATTCAGAAGCACTACACGTCGGCAATCACTCTGCCTAACCCAATGATGCTCCTGCATGGAGCCCCTGTGCTGTGGTGCCCCCTTGCTAAGGCAATGGGACGCCATGCAAGAGCCCTGCTGCCCTGTACCACATTCAGACTTAATTTCCCACTGCCTGACCCCAGGAGGGGCATTCCATGGCCGGGGTCAGACTGTGGGGATCCCGCTTGTAGACCTTCCTTTTGGGGCCCGCTGGTGCCGATCAGCTCCTGTGGACGGACTTATTCCACCTCCGAGGCAGAATAAGTACCCTGGCCATCCTTAACCCTTCCCCAGACGTACAGAATAGGCCCTGTACATCCAGGGATGTGGACCTGCCTTCACTCCACCTATGCTCCTCCTCTGGCCCTCTCCCTCCTGCCCTATCCAGAGCCCCCCACACATCTCCTCTGTACATGCAGGGACTTCTGGGGACAGAATCGTTGCTAAGCAATTAGCGGGGTTGTACGTCCCAACTGGACTTCCATCCCCGCTATTTGCGGTTCGGGATGACTCCCTGTCAAACATGCTGGCCATGTCCCCGACAGTTATTGTAGAGGTTGTGCACTAAATTGTGTAAAGTGCTAAAACCTAACACACTTTAGTAAAAGGGCCCCTATGTGTCTTTGTCAAATTGGCTAAAAATAGGCACCTATGAGGCCTTCTCACATAGCTGGACTGTTTAAAAATTACCTTCTAGATGGATAAATCCTTTTGAATATGGATCAATTAGTGTTTAAGAAATATTCATTATAATACTTATGTTCCCACCTGTAGATTATGGTTCTTCCAGCTCTACATGTCAACAGATACACGTGCCCTCTCGCACATGCTTATTTGTATTTTAAAAAGGCTCCATGTTGTGCAGATCCTTTTCTAAAATCCTGCCAGAATCGTGTACACCTTGGCGTTGATGAATCCGTTTCAATTTCCACTTACCATCTGAAATTTGCCTGAAAATGTATCACATTATGGCTCAGACTCATGACTCTTAATTGGATACAGCGACTTCCAGCCAGCATGAGTCATGCTAAGATGGAAATAAGTTCATTCTTCTAGATTTCGATAGATACAAGATGCATTTTAATAAGTTCCAAGTTAAAGCTCTGTCCTATATATGGTACCATGCTGTCATACTGTAACATTTTATGCCAGCTGTAGTGAACTATAGCCATGAATATATGTAGCAAAGGATTCTTACAGCAAAATGACATGAATGCATTAAACATTTCCTGTAGTGACATTCTATAATGTCATATACTCCACAGGAGAATATAGCACCATATATCAGGCGGCAGCACAATTCCACTGAGTTACTGTACATGATTTGCTGTTTTTTATCTCAATTGTAGCACATCCAATGCATAGTGATTTATGCTGCTACTCAAAAGAGAGATACTGCTACTTTACAATTGACACAGCAAGGCATTAACAGGAGGGGCCATGCTCTTAAACTGGAAATATTTATTAACTAGGAACATTCAGAATGAAAGCTTTTAAGGATTTACTTGTGTTTCTTCAATCCTTATGTCTAGACTTAAGAGCCCTTTTACGAAAGCGTGCTGAGCAGTTAACATGTTTTACTACGTGGTGACCGTTAGCACGGGGTCTGCAGTAACGGTAAAATTAGTGGTAAAAGTAGCTAAGGCATTAAGGGCCTAATTTTCAACTGGGCATGGGCTAAGCACTGAGCCGCTTAGCCCTGCCCGCCCACCCCTAAACCCTGGATATTCACTTCCGCTGCAATGGAAGTCAATATCTGGGTCTGGCCGTGCTGCCTGGAAGCCGCTGAGGTTAACCATGCAGCATAGATATTGGATGTTGCAAGGCTAACCTCGGCACCTCTAATTTTTCCTCGTCTATATCTTATAGGCGCAGAGCGCTAACCATGTAACTTCCAATATTGGTGCTGCATGGTTAGTGCCGGTCGCTGCGTCCGCTCTGCTTCAGAATGCCCCGGCTTGCCCCAGGGCTAGCTGGCTAACATCAGGGCACGGAGGGGACTTAGTCAGGGAGATTCGAAAGATACCGTAACTAGATTTCTACATTACTATACTCCAGTGCCAACTGCTAGGAAGTACTATAAAACCTGCTCATAGCAAACCCGCCGTATCAAAGTAGCACTACCAGGACTCACAGAGCACCAAACCCTACCTATCAGATAGCAAGACTGCAAATATTAAACCAATACATCTCCTACTGGGGAAAGAGAACAAGCGGGACTGTTACATAGAAACTACATGAACAGAATATTGCAGCTCGGTTACACAAGCAAAACGTAGACCGTCAGTAAACACAGAACAAGGGATCACAATTTAGAAATATGAAGTCAATAATTAAATTGGGAACCCCAAAAGCCAAACTTGGCATGCACAACAACAGTGGAGAAATAAAGAATAAATTAATTTCCTCTTGTACTAAACGAAGCGTAAAGACGTTAGCGATGAGCATTTCCCAGAGCTGACATATTCCAGTTAATAAATTCAAACTTTAAAAAAAAGTATTTTTCTACCTTTTGTTGTTTGTGCATTTAATTTTTCAATTGCAATTGCCCCAGCCACGTTCTGGTTTCTTCGTGTCTTCTGCTAACTTTCCATTGTCTGCTGTCCATTTGTCCTTTCTTCTCTCTTCTAGTTTTTTCCATTCTCTCTCTACATCTGCTCCAACATACTGATCTTTCCTCTTTTGCTCTTTCCTCCATTTCTTTCTTTATTCCTTTTTCATCCACTCAACTTTCACCCCTCCATCCTCAATTCCCACCTACTCTCCCAATACCCAGCCAATCGTAGATTTTTCTTTTCTCCCACACAAAATATCTTTTTCCCTCTCCATCCTCATTCCCCAGCCCCATCCCCTTCTAGTCTTCCCCCAACATCAGCTCCTTTCTAATTCCAGCCCCACCCAGCATACACTTCCTTCTAGTCCCATTCTCCCATCTCCCTGCATCAGTCCATTTACAGTTCCAGCCCCCCATCAGCTCGTTTCCAATCCTAGTCCCCCATCAACCATTTCTAGTCCTATCCTAGACCCCCCATCAGCCCATTTCCAGTCTTAGACTCCCATCAGCCCTTTATAGTCCTATCCTAGCCCCCCCATCATCTGTCTCCAGTCCTATCTCAGCCCCCTATTAGTCCATTTCCAGTCCTAGCCTCCCCATCAGCCCATTTCCAGTCCTAGCCCCCTCATCAGCCCTTTCCAGTCCTATCCTAGCGCCCCCCCCCCCACCTAGCAGCCCATTTCCAGTCCTATCCCCCCTCTTAAGAGCCCTGCACCTGTCTGATCAGCTTCAGAGGGAGCCATGGAGGCCTGAAGCCCCGGCTGACCTCTGCACAGCCACCAGAGTGGCATATTCCTTCACTCCGGCTGCTGTGTTCTCATGGAGCTTGCTGGCATGCTGAGTACTGGGAAAGAGGAAATGCCCTTTAACCTCTGGTGCACCAGCAGGCTCCATGAGAACAAAGCTGCCGGACTGAAGGAACACATAAGAACATAGGAACATAAGATATGCCATACTGCGTCAGATCAAGGTCCATCAAGCCCAGTATCTTGTTTCCAACAGTGGCCAATCCAGGTCACAAGTACCTAGCAGTTTCCCCAAAAGACATAGGTTCCTCAGTGCTTGTATTGTGTCAAGCAGTGATATCCTGGGTCCCTTTTAATAATGGTTTATGGACCTTTCCTCCAGGAACTTGTCCAAACTATTTTTAAACCCAGCTACACTAATAGCTTTTACTACAACCTCTGGTAACAAATTCCAGAGCTTGATTACACGTTGAGTGAAAAAATATTTTCTCTTATTAGTCCTAAATAGGTTACGCTGTAGCTTCATTGCATGTCCCCTAGTCTTTCTATATTCTGATGACGTAAACAATTGATCTATGTTTACCCGTTCCACTCCATTCATTAATTTATAGACTTCTATCATATCTCCCCTCAGCCGTCTCTTTTCCAGGTTAAAGAGCCCTAACCTTTTTAGTCTCTCTTTATAGGAGTATCCTTCCATCCCCTTTACCATTTGGTGGCTCTTCTCTGTACCTTTTCTAATAACGCTATATCCTTTCTAAGATACGGCGACCAGAATTGCACACAGTATTCAAGGTGCAGTTGCACCATGGAATGATACAGAGACATTATAATATCCTTTGTTTTATTTTCCATTTCTTTCCTTATGATACCGCTCTTCACTCTGGCAGCTGTGCAGATGTGAGTCCGGGCCTCGAACTTCCCCAGCTCCCTTTGAAGCCGGCCCTGCCGAGACCCAAACAGACAGTCCTGCTGGGAGCTGAACAGCATGTGTGAGGTGAAGTTGGTGTGGAAGCCCTGTGCAAACAGCATTCCCGCAGAATGTACGGGCCGGCCCTGGTTCTAGATGTGGTTTGGGCAGATGTTAAAACTATACTTGTATTTCCTATTTCTTAATGGATATACATGTCTACTTTCAAAATTTCATGTTGATATTTCAATCTGATCCAAGGCACACATAGCTGTCAGCTAACTACTTATTTGGACTTTGGATATGGAGGAGTGGCTGGGAGAGTGGTGTTTGAATACTGCTTCACACATCAAAAAAGCCTAGGGCTCGATATTCATTTAAGAAAATAAGAACATTAGAAATGCCGTACTGGGTCAGACCAAGGTCCATCAAGCTCAGTATCCTGTTTCCAACAGTGGCCAATCCAGGTCACAATTCCCTAGCCGATGCCCAAAGTCCACAGCTTCTGCAATGCTCATCCTGGGGTAAGCAGTGGATTTCCTGAGTTCTCTTTAATAATGGTTTATGGACCTTTCCTCCAGGAACTTGTCCAAAACTTGTTTAAACCCAACTACACTAATAGCTTTTACTACATCCTCTGGTAAGAAATTCCAGAGTTTGAATGAATATTTTCTCTTATTTGTCTTAAATGGGCTACATTGTAGCTTCAATGCATGTCCTCTAGTCTGTCTACCTTTTGATGGTGTAAAGAACCGATCTACGTTAACCCGTTCCACTCCATTCATTAATTTATAGAGTTCTATCATATCTCCCCTCAGCCTTCTCTTTTCCAGGTTGAAGAGCCCTAACCTTCTAAGCCTTTCCTCATAGGAGTATCCTTCCATCCCCTTTACCATTTTGGTGGCTCTTCTCTTTACCTTTTCTAATTCCGCAATATACTTTTTAAGATACGGTGACAAGAAGTGCACACAATATTCAAGGTGCGGTTGAACCATGTAACGATACAGAGGCATTATAATATCCTTGGATTTAGTCTCCATGCCTTTCCTTATGGTTCCTAGCATTCTGTTAGCTTTCTTGGCTGCTGCTGCACACTGGGTGGAGGGTTTCAATATATCTACAATGGTGCCTAAATCTTTTTCCTGAGTGGTGGTTGCTAATGTAGAACCTTGCACCGTGTAACCATGGTTCGGGTTGTTCTTTTCTAGGTGCACAACTTTGCACTTGTCCACATTAAATTTTATCTGCCATTTGGACGTCCAGTCTTCCAATTTATCAAGGTCCTCTTGCAATTTTTCACAATCCTCTTTTGTTCAAACAAGTTTGAATAATTTTGTGTCATCTGCAAATTTGATCACCTTACACGTTATTCCAATTTCCAGGTCATTTATGAATATGTTAAAAAGCAGCGGGCCCAGCAGAGATCCCTGGGGTACTCCACTATTTACTTTTCACCTCTGAAAAAATTGGCCATTTAGCCCGGTTCTCTGCCATCTTTCTTTTAACCATTTTCTAATCCACAATACTACACTGCCTCCAATCCTATGACTTTTTAATTTCACAGAGTCTCTCATGAGGAACCTTGTCAAAGGCTTTCTGAAAATCCAGATACACTATATAAAATGGCTCACCTTTGTCTAGAAGTCTAAAAAATAAGATGGGAGAATTAAAATATATAGCTGTAAATGAGAGGTTAGATATGATTGGTATCTCAGAGACCTGGTGGAAGGAGGACAACCAATGGGACACTGTGATACCTGGGTAAAACTATATCGCAATGATAGAGTAGATAAAATTAGTGGAGGGGTTGCACTCTGTTAGAGAGGGCACTGAGTTACATAGGATTAAAGTTTTGCAGAAAACAAAATACGCTGTTGAATCTCTATGGATAGAAATTCCATGTAAAAGGGGGAAGGCGATGGCAGTGGGGGTGTACTACTGTCTGCCTGGCCAGAATGAACAGATGGATAATGAAATGCTTAAAGAAATCAGGGAAGCTAGCAAAAGTTACAACACAGTAATCATGGGTGATTTCATTTACCCAGGTATTGACTGGGTCAATGTCAGAGCAGGACATGTTAGGGAGATAAAGTTTCTAGATGAAATAAATGACTGCTTCTTGGAGCAGCAGGTTCATGGACCGACAAGAGGGGAAGATATTTTGGACCTAGTCCTTAATGGCATTCAGGATCTGGTGCAAGAGATAAGAGTGTTGGGGCCACTCAGCAATAGTGATCATAGCATGATTGCATTTGATTTAGTAAATGAAAGGATTGCAAGGAAATCCACAGTACTCCCATTTAACATTCAAAAGGGAGACTATGATAAAATGAGGAAAATAGTTAACAAAAGACTAAAAGGAGCAGCTGCAAAGGCTAAAGATTTGCATAAAGTGTGGGCATTGTTTAAAAATACTGTCTTGGAAGCCCAGAAGAGATCTATTCCACACTAAGAAAAGTGGAAGGAAGGCCATAAAATTTCCAGCATGGTTTAAAGGCGAGATCAGAGAGGCTGTTGTGGCCAAAAAAGCATCTTTCAGGAAATGGAGAAAAGAGCCAAATGACGAAAATGGGAAATAACATAAGCACTGCCAAGTTAGATGCAAGGCAATGATAAGGCAGGCAAAGTGAATTTGAAAAAAAGCTTACAGTGGAAGCAGAAATGCATAATAAAAACATTTTCAAATACATTTGTAGCAAAAAACCTGTGATATAATCATTTGTGCAGTTCCTAACAAATCCAAAACCCTCTTCTTTGTACCATCATCTCATCCACGCATTGAGACTCTGAAGCTCCGCCTGCCTTTTGGGCCCTGTGTGTGGCACAAGAAGTATTTCAGAGAATGCTACCCTGGACATTCTGGATTTCAGCTTCCTACCTAAAAGCCATATTTGGCCTCCAGAACCTCCCTCCCTCCCTCCCACATTTTCCTATGTTATTGGTACCAACATGTACCGAAACAGCAGACTCCTCCCCAGCTCTATCTAAAACCTTGTCTATGTGGCGCGTGAGGTCCTCTACCTTTACACCAGGCAGGCATGTTACCAGGCGATCCTCACGTACACCAGCCACCCATCTAGCTACATGCCTAAAGATTGAATCACCCACTATAACAGCTGTCCTAACCCTTCCCTCATGGGCACATGGCCCTGGAGAAACCTCCTCGGTGCAAGAGGGTGTTACATCTCCTGGTGGCAGAGCCATCGCCGTCAAACTTTAACTCCAGATATTCAATCCATGGCCATATCTAGTCTCTGGCATTGAATATCCAGGGTTACTGCATGCCTGGTTAGCTCTAGTGGCGAAAGTTAGCACAGCTAATTTGTGCCACTAAGGGATAACCAGGCAGTGACTGAATATCACCGTCGCATGGTTATCCCTGGGTACCGCCCCCAGAATGCCCCCGACACCCCGATGCTAAGTGGTTAGCATTGGGGCATATAGCATCAATACTCAGGCCTAGTGGTTAGAGTAACCGTTTAGAACCAAAAAGATCTGGGTTTGATCTCCACTGCTGTACCCTGGGCAAGTCACTTAACCCTTCATTATCTCAGATACAATTTTAGATAAGCCCTCTGGGGATAGGGAAACACCTATGCACCTGAATGTAGCTTACCTTGAACTACCATTGGAAAGGCATGAGCTAAATGCAAATAAATAAATTCTTCTCTGGCAGAACGAGAGCTTTTCTGATATTATTTGTGTCCTGGAACAGGTATAAACTTGGACACGGCTCAGGATGTGCAGGGCATTTCGGAACATATGAAGACATTTATGAACTTGGGAATTCCCCAGACATCCTTGCACCAGGTACATCTGTAGAACCACTTTCTAAAATGGCTCAAGGCACTGCTATGTGCTTTGGACGTCTGTAGGCACATTTTCAGACATTCAGATCACTAATAGAGCTTCTAAAATAACCCCCATAATCTTCAAAGTGGACAGAACGAAATATTTACTTATCAAACATGGCAAAAAATTGAATTGTTTTAGTTACTAGGCAAGTCCAAAGACTCTACTGGCTTGAAACCCAAGCAAATAAATGGCATGCCACTGACTGAGAGATAAACATGGTTGTTGTTGTTGTTAAGTGCCATTGAGTCAGTCGACTCATGGTGACCCTCTGGATAGCTATTCTAAATTGTGTTCGGTCTTCAGCCAGGCGGCTCATTGTTGACAGACTGGTACCCATAGCTGCTGTTATTGTATCGATCCATCTCATTGCTGGCCTTCCTCTTTTCCGTTGACCTTCTATCTTGCCAAGCATGATATCTTTCTCTAACGATCTCTCTCTTCACATGATGTGTCCAAAGTATGAAAGTCAAAGTCTTGTCATCTGAGCTTCTAAAGAAAGCTTAGGTTTGATCTCCTCTAGTACCGACTGGTTTGTTCTTCGGGCAGTCCATGGTATACACAGTATTCGCCGCCAGCACCATAATTCAAAGGCATCAATTTTCTTCCTGTCTATCTTTTTCACTGTCCAGCTTTCACATCCATATGATGTTATTGAAAATACCGTGGCTTGAACAAGTCGAATGTTTGTATGGAGAGAGACATCTCTGCTCTTGAGAATCTTGTCTAGGTCTTTCATAGCCATTCTGCCAAGAGCAATGCGTCGTCTGATTTCTTGACTGCTTGTTGCTTCTTTATTGATAGTTGATCCAAGTAGGTTAAAGTTGTTCACGATTTCAATTTCTTCTCCTTCAACGATGAACCTGTTGATTATGCCAGTTGTCATGACCTTTGTCTTCTTTACATTAAGGTGCAGGCCCATTTTGAGACTATGTTCTTTGATTGTGAGAATCAAATGTTTCAGATCGTCTTCACTTTCAGCCAGTAATGTGGTATCATCAGCATAGCGAAGGTTCTTGATGAGTCTTCCACCAATCTTCACACCTCTGTTGTCTTCATACAATCCTGCTTCTCTGATGATTTGTTCTGCATATAAATTAAATATGTAAGGGGAAAGTATGCAGCCTTGTCTTACAACTTTGCTTATTTTAAACCATTCTGTTTCTCCTTGTTCCGTTCAAACTGTTGCTTCTTGATCAGTGTACAGATTGTGCAAGAGTATGATCAGGTGTTCTGTTATACCTATGCTTCTTAATGTGGCCCAGAGTTTCTCATGATTTACACAGTCAAAAGCTTTGCTATAGTTGATAAAGCACAAATAGATATCCTTTTTTTATTCTTTAGTCTTTTCAAGGATCCATCTCACATCTGCAATGATGTCTCTCGTTCTCGCCCTTTCCTGAACCCTGCTTGCACTTCAGGTAGTTCTTGTTCCAGGTATGATTGTAGTCTCTTATGAATAATCTTCAGTAGAATCTTGCTGGCATGTGGGATCAGAGTGATTGTGCGATAATTTCCACAGTCAGTTGGATTACCTTTCTTTAGTATTGGTATAAACCCAGATCTTTTCCAGTCAGTAGGCCATGATGTTGTCTTCCATATTTCTTGGCAGAGCCTTGTAAATACAGTAACAGCTGCATCAGATTGTTGTAATACTTCTTGGGAATGCTATCAATGCCTGGTGCTTTGTTCTTTGATAAGGCTTTCAATGCTGCTTCAACTTCTTCTTTCATCACCAATGGTTCCCGATCATAAGGTACAGGTTGAAACGGCTGTTGGTCCACTTGATCTTTATCATATAAAAACTCTGTATATTCCTTCCATCTTTTCTTGATCTTCTCAGCATCATTCAACATAGAACCCTGAGTACCTTGTAACATTCCAATTCGAGGCTGGAACTTTTTCTTTAACTCTCATAGCTTTAGAAAAGCCAATCTTGTTCTTCCTCTAATAGTTTCTTCTTCTATTTCCTTGCATGCATCATTGTAGTACTTTTCCTTGTCCTGTCTTGCTGCACGTTGTAAATCTCTGAGTTCTGTGATTGTCTTTCTTTCTCCTCTGGCTTTAGCTTCTCTGCGTTTCTGGGCAATTTTCAGAGTTTCTTCCGTCATCCATTTTGGCCGTTTTTGCTTTTTCACCTTTTGTAGAGACTTCTCGCTTTCTTCCAACACAACCTTCTTGATGTCATTCCATAACTCTTCTGGAGCTCTGTCATTTGTATCTAAAGCAGCAAATTGATTTTGCAGGCAGTCTTTAAATTCCAGTGGTATATTCTCAAGGTCATATTTTGCTGCATTCATGAGTGGTTTGCTTTTTTTCAACTTTAACTTGAGTTTGCATACTAGTAGTTGATGATCTGTACCACAGTCAGCTCCAGGTTTTGCCTTTGTTGATGTTATAGAGCTTTTTCAGCGTTGATTTCCACAGATGTAGTCAATTTGATTTTTATACAATCCATTGGGTGAAGTCCATGTGTACAGCGCTGATTGTGTTGCTGGAAGAAGGTGTTTGAGATGAATAGATTGTTGGTCTTGCAGAATTCTATCAGTCTATCTCCAGCTTCATTTCTGTTGCCAAGTCCATATTTTCCAAGTACTTTGTCTTCTTCTTTGTTGCCAACTTTTGCGTTCTAGTCACCCATGACTATCAGGATATCCTTTTCGCATGTTCTGTCAATTTCATCTTGTACTTGCTCATAGAACTCTTCAATTTCATTCTCTTTTGCAGCTGTTGTTGGTGCATATACTTGAATTATAGTTGTGTTGATAGGCATTCCTCGTAGACGAATAGAAATTAAGCGTTTGCTGACTGCATTGTATTTCATTACAGTTCTTGCAAGTTTCTTCTTTATTATAAATGCAACACCATTTCTTCTTTGTCTTTCATTTCCAGCATAGTAGACCATGTGATCTTCTGATGCAAAATGCCCGATGCCAGTCCATTTCAGTTTGCTGACACCCAACAGATCAAGATGTACATGTTCCATTTTATTCTTGACCACCTCCAACTTCCCTTGGTTCATGCTTCGTACGTTCCATGTTCCAATGTGTAAGACATATTTACAGCTTCTGACTCTCATTTCATGTGCAGCGCAGTGTACCATTACAAAATAGCAGATCCCAAATTACACATGTCTAACAATAGCCAAATTAATATGAATAAAATACATTCTCTAAAATGCTTGTATGCAAATGCTAGAAGTCTAAAGAATAAGATGGGAGAGTTAGAATATATAGCACTAAATGAAAGGTTAGATATGATTGGAATATCAGAGACATGGTGGAAGGAGGACAACCAGTGGGACACTGTGATACCTCGGTACAAACTATATCGAAATGATAGAGCTGATCAAATTGGTGGAGGGGTTGCTCTATGTTAGAGAGGGCATTGAGTCAGAAAGGATTAAAGTTTTGCAGGAAACAAAATCTGCTGTAGAATCTATATGGATTGAAATTCCATGTAAAAGGGGGAAGGCAATGGCAGTGGGGGTATACTATCGAGCACCTGGCCAGAATGACCAAATGGATGATGAAATGCTCAAAGAAATCAAGGAAGCTAACAAACGTTACAGCACAGTAATAATAATGGGTGATTTCAACTACCCCAGTATCGACTGTGTCAGTGTCACGTCAGGACATGCTAGGGAGATAAAGTTCCTAGATGACATAAATGACTGCTTCTTGGAGCAGCTGGTTCATGAACCGACCAGAGGGGAAGCCATATTAGACCTAGTCCTTAGTGGAACACCAGATCTAGTGCAAGAGATAAGGGTGTTGGGGCCACTTGGCAATAGTGATCATAGCATGATCGCCTTTGATTTAATTAGGGGAGGAGGGATAGTAAGGAAATCCACAGTACTACCTTTTAACTTTCGAAAGGGAGTCTATGATAAAATGAGGAAAACAGTTAAGAAAAAACTAAAAGGAGCAGTTGCAAAGGTTAAAGATGTACATCAGGCTTGGCTGTTGTTGAAAAATACTAAGAGGATTGTGGAAAATTGCAAGAGGATCTTGATAAATTGGAAGACTGGGCATCAAAATGGCAGATGAAATTTAATGTGGACAAGTGCAAGGTTATGCACCTAGGGAAGAACAACCCAAACTATGGTTACACGATGCAGGATTCCACATTAGGAACCACCACCCAGGAAAAAGATTTAGGCGTCATTGTGGATACCATGCTAAAACCCTCGGCCCAGTGTGCAGCAGCGGCCAAGAGAGCAAATAGAATGCTAGGTATGATAAGGAAAGGAATGGAAAATAAAACAAAAGATATTATAATGCCTCTATATCGTTCCATGGTGAGACCGCACCTTGAATATTGTGTGCAATTCTGGTCGCCGTATCTTAAAAAGGATATAGCGATTTTAGAAAAGGTTCAGAGAAGAGCCACCAAAATGGTAAAGGGGATGGAAGGATACTCCTATGAAGAAAGGCTAAAAAGGTTAGGGCTCTTTAACCTGGAAAAGAGACGGCTGAGGGGAGATATGATAGAAGTCTATAAATTAATGAACGGAGTGGAACGGGTAAACGTAGATCGATTGTTTACCTTATCAGAATATAGAAAGACTAGGGGACATGCAATGAAGCTACAGGGTAAACTATTTAAGACTAATAAAAGAAAATATTTTTTCACACAACGTGTAATCAAACTCTGGAATTTGTTACCGGAGGATGTAGTAAAGGCTGTTAGTGTAGCTGGGTTTAAAAAAGGTTTGGACAAGTTCCTGGAGGAAAGGTCCATAAACCATTATTAAGAAGGGACCCAGGATATCAATGCTTGAACTAATACAAGCATTGTAGAACCTGTGTCCCTTGGGGAATCTGCTAGGTACATATGACCTAGATTGGCCACTGTTGGAAACAGAATACTGGGCTTGATGGACCTTGGTCTGACCCAGTATGGCATATCTTATGTTCTTATGTATTCTATGTTTTTTGATATTGAGATATTTTACAATGTGTATATCTTCAATGAAAATAATGAATTATATTGCCACCTCCAATGAGATCCTCCAGTCAAAATAATCCAGGTCTTGGCAAAGATCTAGTCATTAAAAGTGAACAAACTTTAAAGAAAAATATCTTATGTGCTTCCAAGCTCTCTGAAGACTCAGTTGTCCAATGCAAATTCCAGACAGACTATTCTGAGATTCTGTGTACATGTGGAGAGTAATCTGAAGCGCCTAAGTTAGCATGCACTTTAATGCATGTTTGAGTTCACACCCATTCTATAAAGTAAAGTACGTGCATACTTATTCAAGGCTGGTGTTGGACATTCAGAAGCCCAGGGCAGAAACTGCTGAGGGAGGGCCCGAAAACCCATCTGGAGGCTATGTCTCCTTTATGCTGAGGTGGATCTGAGGCCACCTGTGGCATGCGGGCCCAGTACAGTTGCCCTGTTTGACCTCCCCTAAACACTGGCCCTGTATACTTTATAAAATAGGGGCATAAGTAGTCAAAAAAGTATGTTAAATCTAGGCAGAAACACTTATGCCAAACCCATGGCTGGTGTAAATGCACATGTCTAGATTTTGCAAGATCCTGTATAAATTATAGCATTCTATAATTTATTTGTGTACCCTTGCATTCCCACAGTGAACGTACGCATCTAAAATCTGACAAACATAGCGACCGACTACTTTACATGTCTAAGTTGTCATTTATATTTGTAAACCACTAAAATACCAGAATTTATGCATGTAAATATGCATGAAAATGTAGGGGCATTTATGAAATTACCCCATTAGGGGTAGATTCTGAGGCCAGAATAGTAGGGTTGTATGTATGGCTTCGACATACAACCCGCGAACTGGATCAGAACGCAATTCCAGTCCCAGCACTCCCCGCACATATAGAGGGTTTGTGCGGGGAGCACCTTGATGGGTGCGGGAGAGGGCAGGACAAAGGTGGAGTGGGAGCATCCAATTAATTCCACCTTGAAGGTGGAATAAGCCAGGCATCCCAGCGATTGCAGCCTGCAGCCCCCCAGCACCATTGGACCACTGAGGGAGAGTGCCCCCCAACAGCGGGGGTCAGGCAGTGGGGTGATGGTGCCACTCGGGGTCCTGAAATTCTGTACCTCTGCCTGGACATGCGGGTGGACATGCGGGTGCCAGAGTGTTGGGTGGGCTGGGCAGGCAAATCCCTGGATGTCTCCACTGTAGGAATAGGCTGCATGCCAGACTGTCCAAGTGCCTGATTCTGCAACCACGGGAACGTATAGCTCCCGGGGTTGCAGAATTGAGTACAAATGTGCCCTGTCCATTTTCTGGATATCCAGACGGCCCGGGCATACAGAGTTGTGAATCGGTCACTTAAAGGGTATTTGTATAACAGGTCACCTAAACAGGGAGGCCAAATAAGTGCGTATTTTGAAGCTATTTAATAAGAGACAATTCTGAAAATTGGGCCCTAATTCCTTATTTGGCATCTTGACCTCTAGTAGTCATATTACAAGACTACTGCTAGTTGTCAGAGGCACCATTTTGAAAATGGGGGATTGACAGAGAAGGAATGACTGAGGATCACTCATACTCCCTGCTAGACCACCAGGCAAGGCTGGCCTAACCATCAGGTAAACTAGGCAGTTGCCTAGGATGGCAGCTTCTGGGGGGAGGAAATGAGAAAAGACCGAGGTATTCAAAGCTAAAAAATAGATTCTGTCGGCCGGGGCTGGGGGGAGGGGGGATAAGACTTAAGGTTTGCCTAGTGGTGAACCAACTCTGGAACATAAGAAATGCCATACTGGGTCAGATCAAGATCCATCAAACCCAGTATCCTATTTCCAACAGTGCTCAATCCAGGTCAAAAGTACCTGGCAGGTTCCCAAAAAGGTGCACAGGTTCCACAATGGTTGTCCCAGGGTAAGAAATGGATTTTCCGGGTCTTCTTTAATAATGGTTTATGGACCTTTACTATAGGAACTTGTCCAAACTTTTTTAAACCCAGCTACGCTAACAGCTTTTACCATATCCTCTGGTAACCAATTCCAGAGTTTGATTATGCGTTGAGTAAAAAAACATTTTCTCTTATTACTCTTAAATGGGTTAGATTGTAGCTTCATTGCATGTTTCCCTAGTGTTTCTATCTTTTGATGGGGTAAAGAACCGATCTACATTTACCTGTTGCACTCCATTCATTAATTTATAGACCTCCGTCATATCAACCCTCAGCCGACTTTTTCCCAAGTTGAAGAGCGTTAACCTTTTAAGCCTTTCCTCATAAGGCTGTCCTTGTATTCCCTTTACCATTTTGGTGGTTCTTCTCTATACCTTTTCTAATTCTGCTGTATCCTTTTTAAGATATGGCAACCAGAATTGCACACAATATTCAAGATATGGTTGCACTATAAAACAATACAGAAGCATTATAATATCCTTGTTTTTATTCACCATTTCTTTCCTTATGATTCTTAGCATTCTTTTTGCTTTCTTGGCTGCCCCACCCTTGGCAGATGGTTTCAACGTATTATCCTGACGACGCCTAAATCTTTTTCCTGGGTGGTATTTCTAAATGTGGAACCTTGTATCATATAACTGTAGTCTGGGTTGTTCTTTCCAAGGTGCATAAGTTTGCACTTGTCTACATTAAATTTGATCTGCCATTTGGACGTCCAGTCTTCCAATTTATCAAGGTCCTCTTGCAATTTTTCACAATCCTCTTGTGTTCAAACAAGTTTGAATGATTTTATGTCATCTTCAAATTTGATCACTTCACTCATTATTCTTATTTCCAGGTCATTTATGAATGTGTTATAAAGCAGTGGTCCCAGCACAGATCCCTGGGGTGCTCCATTATTCACCTTTCTCCATTGAGAAAATTGGCCATTTTTACTCTCTGCTTTCTATCTTTTAACCTGTTTCTGATCCACAGTAGTACACTGCCTCCTATCCCATGATTTTTTAATTTCACCAAAAGTCTCTCAAGAGGGACCCTGTCATACGTTTTCCGAAAATCCAACCAGCTTACCTTTGTCTATATGTTTATTCATACTTCCAAAAGATTTTAACAGATTAGCAAGACAAGACTTTCCTTGGCTAAATCCATGTTGGCTTTCTCCCAGTAAACCATGACTATTACATGTTCAGTAATTTTATTCTTTATAATGGTTTCTACCATTTTGTCCAGTACTGATGTTAAACTCACCAGTCTGTAGTGTCCTAGATCACCCTTGGAAACCTTTTTAAGAATTGTTGTTACATTGGCCATTCTCCAGTCATCAGGTACTACAGATGATTTTAATGATAGTTCACAGATTACTAATAGTAGGTCTGCAATCTCATATTTCAGTTCTTTCAGCACCCTCGGATGTGATTTGCTGTTCTTCGGTTTATCAAATAGTTGTAATACATCTTCCCAATTTATCAATATTTATTTCAGTTCTTCTATTACATCACCTTTAAATACTATTTCAGGCATGAGTAACTTCCCTACATCTTCTTCAGTAAAGATTGAGGCAAATAATTCATTCAGTCTCTCCGCGATGGCCTTGTCCTCCTTTAACGCCCCTTTTACCCATCTCTCATCTAATGGTCCAACTGACTCTCTCATAGTTTTTTTGCTACAAATGTAGCCAGCCCTGCCACCAGAGAAACCCCCAGTAAGTGTTTGGAGGATGCCTAGGGTAATAGGGGAAGGGGGGTATGCTGATGGTAGTGTAAGGCAGTTGGGGGAGTATGCTGATGGCGGGGAACTCGATTCCACCGTTAATGACTTTATTAGGGAGTTGACCTATCATGTTGCTATTTGCGTTGCTGTAACTAGGAAACTGTGATGTTCTAGTCATAGCAACTCATAATTTCTGACATTGGAGTGGTTTTTTTTTCATCTTTTATTTTATAAAGTCTCTGCTCCTGCTGGATGTGCTAGCAAATTAGAAATGCACTCCTGAACAACCTTCTAAGTATTGTACAAAAGGCTCCTTTTTTCTTGAGAGCCTCTTATAACTTACAGAGGGAATAACCGAGGTATCCGGATGCCCTACTCGGCATGGGCCCACCCCCCCCCTTTTCACCCCCGCCTCATCCCCCCCC
Source organism: Ichthyophis bannanicus (assembly GCA_033557465.1). NCBI lineage: Eukaryota > Metazoa > Chordata > Amphibia > Gymnophiona > Ichthyophiidae > Ichthyophis > Ichthyophis bannanicus. The sequence goes on along the minus strand of CM066050.1, from coordinate 119,963,242 downwards.
CACCCCACCAACCATTGACAAAGCACACAGACATCGGGTGTTGGTGCAAATGCTGGTCGCAGCTTTTATTAACGGTAAGAACACCGGCCCAACATGGGCCAACTCAGCAATCCAAAGCATAACAGAAGAATGCCCCCCCCAACCCGTCATCCGGATGATGCCCCCACCAGCCGTTTGAAGCAAAGTGGAGCACCATCCAACCCGCCCCCCCGTTACCCCTTCCCGCCCGCCTCGCCATGTTAGCAAAGGCCGGCTGAAGGGGTTGCCATTTCCGGGTAGAGACCCCAGCCGGGCCGTCTCCCCCAACCTGAATAGCCGTGCCGCTCACATGGAAAGCGGCCTCCAGCTGAAATGAGCCGCCAGGTCAACGAGCACCAGCTCGCCACCCCGCTCGCACGGCCCGCAATATGCCACCCCAGCGCCCGCCCCCCCCCCCCACCAGCTGCGACAAAATCCTACCTCCCCCTTCCCAGGCCGAAAACAAGGGAGGGAGGGAGGGAAACCTTTTCCAGACGCGAGCAAGGAGGAAGAGGGAGATCGCCGGCCGGCGATCCCTCCTTGCTCGTGTTGCCCCGCCCCCAGCGACCGCCTAAGCGGCCAATCACTGGGCTCCCGTGGAAGCGCGGGGAGCCCCAGGGCGCATGCCCAACTGCACCTTCCCCCCCCCGCCCCCTCTCCCCGAGAAGCGGCCTGCCTCGTGGCCGGGCCCCGGGGACCCAGTTATCAGGCAGCCGCAGGACCGGGGCCCGGCGGCTAAGCCGGTACTAACCGAGGTATCCGGATGCCCTACTCGGCATGGGCCCACCCCCCCCTTTTCACCCCCGCCTCATCCCCCCCCCACCCCACCAACCATTGACAAAGCACACAGACATCGGGTGTTGGTGCAAATGCTGGTCGCAGCTTTTATTAACGGTAAGAACACCGGCCCAACATGGGCCAACTCAGCAATCCAAAGCATAGCAGAAGAATGCCCCCCCCACCCGTCATCCGGATGATGCCCCCCACCAGCCGTTTGAAGCAAAGTGGAGCACCATCCAACCCGCCCCCCCTGTTACCCCTTCCCGCCCGCCTCGCCATGTTAGCAAAGGCCGGCTGAAGGGGTTGCCATTTCCGGGTAGAGACCCCAGCCGGGCCGTCTCCCCCAACCTGAATAGCCGTGCCGCTCACATGGAAAGCGGCCTCCAGCTGAAATGAGCCGCCGGGTCAACGAGCAACAGCTCGCCACCCCGCCACCGGCGCTAGGTAGCGCGCTATCCTAGCGCCGCCCCCACCACCGAAAGCTGCGACCAGCACCACGACTCTAGCGCCTCCTGCCAATCGTTCAAGAGGAGGTCCTGCCCCACCGGGGCAAGGTGAACCCCATCAAGCCGGTACAAACCGGCACAAGTAACGTCCGCCCAAGGGTGCCGAACCTGGAGCCCGCCCGTCTGCTGCATCCAGCGCCCAATCTGGCGGTTGATCTTACACAAACCCCTCGACCAACGCCGCTGGGCCCAGCAAGCAGGGCGGGATATAATGTCTGACCAGATAATGGCCACCCCGGGGAGAACCCCTCGCAACAGGGCAATGTTGCTCTGAACAGTCCCGATGAGTTGCCGGCAAGCCCAACCGGCAATGTCATTGCCACCCAGGTGTAACAGCAGCCCGACTGGCCACTGACGCCGTCCAAGTTCCACTCGAACATAGTCAAGAAGCTGATCCCAATGCATGCCGCGGCGGCCCATCCAGCACAGCCGCACTCCAGCCCCAGCAAGGCCCAGGTGAGCACCCAACGGCCGAACCGCCGCGCGACGCTCCGCCCAGTAGACAAATGAATGCCCGATAATCCACCAGTCGCCGGCAGCCACACCATCTCAAAGCAGAAAGAGCGGACTGCCACCAGCAAGCAACTCTGCAATAGGAAGCAAAGGATTAGTACCCACAGCCCCCCCCCAACCGTAGGCAGCCTACCTCCGCGGCACCGCACCACTCTACTCCGCACCGCCAGCAGCCGACGGGCAAACATACCCAGCGTAGGCACCTGATCGCCAACGGCCGATGCGCTGAATTACCCGCAGGTCTAGCCCCGCAGCCGCCGCGCTAGTCGCTGCCCCAATCTGAAATGAGTGCGAAGCGTAACTCCGCTCGGGACGACCCAAAGCACGCAGGGCCAGGCGTAGCACAGCCGTGAACTGAAACTGCGTCACCGGCTTGCCGTCCGCATGAATGAAAAACTGGCCGCGCGCCACCGGTCGCTGCCGCACGTACGTACGCAGAGCACGAACAGGACAGGACAACAAGGGAGGGATGGCACGCAGCTGGACCCAACCCCCTTTCCCGGACTGGTCCGTCTTGGACCGTGATAGGAAGATCTGTACACGCGCGTTGTCTACACGGACGTGCCCCACCGCCAGCCCCCCAAAAACCCCTCGCCTCGCCGACCGAGGAACCAGCTCGGACACACGGAAGGCGCCGAAAAAAGCCGTGGTAAACAGCGCGTGAAACAGCACTGCCTCAAGCCCGAGGCGGCCACCCGCGGCAAAACCTCACAGATCTGCAACAGGAGCTCATGAGATACCGGGAGCCGCCAGTCCCGTGGCCCCGGCTGCACGCGGGCCCACCCCGCGAGCAACTGCCCGACGAAGAATGAGACGCGTGGATTCCCCCAACCAGCCGCCCTAGAAAAGAAGGAGAAGCCCGCAAGAGCCCCGGTGACCGCCGACCGGGCCCATCCCTCCTTCTTCGCCCACAGCACAAAACAGCCAACCACGCCCTCGGGCACCGCCCCCCCAGACCAACCCCGCGCGCTCAGAAACGCACTCACCTGCGAGTAGCCCCGGCGATAAGACGTCCAGGTACTGCGAGCCACCGATGCCGCCAGCAGGACCAGTAGGTCGGGGTCCCAATCGTCCAAAGATGCGCCGGGACCCGCGAGGGGAGCTCGTCCGCCCCAGGAGCCAGCTGCCGGAACTGTGCCCGCAGAAAATGTGATAAAGCATCAGCGATTGAATTCTGGGAGCCCGGCACATGCTGAGCCCGAGCGGTGACATTCAGGCGCAAGCAGGCCCGCACAAACACCCTCATCAAGGAAGCCACCCTGGGGCACCGAGGAGCATGACGATTCAGGACCTCAACAACCGCAGCGTTATCACACCGGAAGACGACCCGCCGATCCCGCAACCGGTCCAGCAGACCCCAAGTAACCAGCCCAACCGTTTTATCGGCCGCTACCGGAATGCCGAAGGCGGCAGCCATGCGCAGGAAGGTGCTCAACAGAGTGGGACAAGTCGGGGCCCGCTCGGGCCCGACAAACAGAAAATCGTCCAGATAGTGCACAATGCTGGAGACTCCCGACTGCTGCTCCACAACCCAGTGCAAGAGGTACTGAAGGCCTCAAAAGTACGCACAAGAGATTGCACAGCCCATGGGCATGCACATATCAAAATAGTACCGCGCCTCGAAGCGGAAGCCAAGCAACGGGAAAGCCGAGGGATGAACCGGCAACAGGCGGAATGCCGATTCGATGTCCACCTCGGCCAGGAGGGCCCCAGGCCCGCACTGCCAGACCAGGGAGACGGCGGCAGCGAAAGAAGAGTAATGCACCGTGCAGAGCTCGCGGGGTATGCGGTCGTTGACCGACCCGCCCGGAGGGCAAGATAGGTTGTGTATCAACCGAAACTTGCCCGGCTCCGTCTTGGGAACCACACCCAACGGCGAGACCATGAACGGGGAAAAAAGGGGGGCTCCAAGAAGGGACCCGCCACGCAGCCAAGCGCGCACTCCTCAGAGATTTTGAGCCGTACGAAATCCCCGTGGCGCCGAGCCGAGGCGGCGGTGTGAGCCCCACCCTGCGCGGATGTTCCTCGTATGGGAATGCGAAAGCCCCGGGTAAACCCCCCAAGAATCAACCCGGCCGTCCTACCCCGGCGGGAACGCCCATACTCGAGCAACCACGGGCGCATTACCGCGACCCGCCCCAGGGTACGAGCCAGGACCGCCGCTGCCTCACTTCCCCCCCGCAGGGGACCCCGCGACCCCCTTTCTGCTGCACTTCGTGGCCGCATGCGCGCCCCCACACAAGGAGCAAGCATGCTTAAATTTGCAGTCCGGGAAGGGGCAGGACGCCTTATTGAAGCACCAGCAGACCTCCCCCCCGGCGACCCCCGCCGTCGGCTGTGGCAAAGCAGTGCCGGAGGCACGAAAGGACCGTCCCCCCGACGACAGCGGAGACATGCCCGCCTTGCTCCCCGCCACGCTGGCTCCACCGCCCCGACCCCTCGCGGACATCTGGGTCAACCACAGGTTGATGTCCTTTGTCCCCCAATGTAAGAGACTGTTCTCCTCCATCTGGTCCCGGAACTCCTCGTTGTAATTCAACCAGGCCCACCCGTCGTGGGCCTGGGACGCCGCCAGGATGTTATCGGCGTAGGCCAGCAAAGCCCCGTACTGGTCCGGGAAGTAATGCCCCCAGACACTCGCCAGACGCAGAAATGCGCGGGTCCAGTTGAGGGCGTTGCGGGAGACCTTGCGCACCCGACCCGCTTTCTCGTCTTCCTTGCTCTTTTTTCGGCTCTCGCCGGAGCGCTTCCGGCCGTCGAGCAGACGGAAGATGTCAATATATCTACGACGCTTGATCCGCCGGCACAACTTCTGCGGAACCGACTCCCAAAGCTCGGCGCAGCATATGACGGAGGTCCCGCCCACAACACCGCCCTCCGCCGCCACCGGAACAGAGGTGTGCGATGAGTCCGAGGATGACGACGAGGAAGACGAGGACGAGGACGCTCGCCTGCAGCGACGAGCCCGCTTGCGCCTCCCTTTCACCCTGCCCACCCCTTCGGAACCCGGAACGGAGTCAAGAACCCCACCCTCTGCCCCGACAGTATACTCACCACTCCCCCCGGAGGAGGCGACTGGAGCACTCCCAGTGGACGTGCCAGGGGTCGGGACAACCGACGCCGCCGTGGAACCCGAAGGGCCCGCTCCCACCGACCTGTCGGAAGCAGCCATGGCAGTTGCAGGCGTCGAACTCCTCGGGACCTGCGAAGAGAAAGAAGAAAAACCAGCAGCCGGGGGCCCCAGGGGTACTGAGAACTGTAGAGGGCCCGACCCCCCAGGCGCGTGCCGAAGGCCCCAACCATCCAGCCTCCCATGCCGCGGCGCCCCCGGCCAATCCACGCCCCTCCCCAGCCACCCCCCCAGGGCCCCAATCCCCCCCACGGGACCGCCCCATACGCCCAAGGGCCCGGCGGACCGAAAAACCCGGGAGGAGGAGGGGCACCCAGGGGAGAGGGGGAAGGCCCCACCCCTACCCAGGAAGGGGACGAAACCAAAAGCCAGCCGCCCCCCGACTGGGAGAGCGGGTTGGGCTCCGGGGCCTGCGGGGACCCCGGCCCGGTGACGACCGGGCAGCCCAGCTCAGCCGACCCCCCGAGTGGCGCCAACGCACAATCCCCACCCGAGACGCCCGCCGGAGGCGTCAAAGCGCCCGCGGAGGCGCCCACAGCCGCAGTCATGGGCACGGCGAGCCCCCCGGTAGACCCAAGCCCCCGAGGCCCCCCCACCCTGCTGCGCCCTCGTCCCTGCCGGGACCCGGGACGGGTACCGGGGGCCGGGGTGGCCGAGGGCGCCGCCCTGCCGCGGCCCGCGGGCATGGACCCACGCCGCACAGCCCCCCGTCCCCGAGCACCGCCCCGCGGTCCCTTGGCCACCCCCCGCGCTGGGACCCGTCGGGCCATAAATGCTGCCCTGGCCAAAGGGCCTGCAGCGGCCAAGGGGCCTGCTGTACAAGGTCCCTGCCCGTAGAGTAGGTTGTCTGGCCTTTTCGTTCTTCCCTGTCGGTTTTTTTTTTTTGTGGTTTATTTTGTTATTTTATACAGCGTCCGAAAAGCAAAGTGGAGCACCAAAGTGCCTAAAAACAGGGGGCTGGCCTAAGAACAACCCGCCCTTCGACTCGCCAAAATCAGGATCTCCATCGTCCGGAGCACGCGGGACCGCCCCACCGCAACCAGGCAGGGAAAAAACAGACCGCCACGTGCACAGAATCAAGAGCGCACGCGGCGGAGCACCCAGGTGTTATTATTTTTTTTTTCTTTTTTTTGTTTTGTTAAGAGGGGCCGCCACCGCTGCGCGGCTGGAGTCCGAGCCCTGCCTGAGGGCCAACGAAGGCCTGGGAAACGGGGAGCCCGCGTCCACCCAACGGCCCAAGATGAGGCTGCAACGAAGCCGAAACCCACCCAGGCAAGAGCAGCCACCCGGCAAACCTTTTCCAGACGCGAGCAAGGAGGAAGAGGGAGTTCGCCGGCCGGCGATCCCTCCTTGCTCGCGTTGCCCCGCCCCCAGCGACCGCCTAAGCGGCCAATCACTGGGCTCCCGTGGAAGCGCGGGGAGCCCCAGGGCGCATGCCCAACTGCACCCCCCCCGCCCCCTCTCCCCGAGAAGCGGCCTGCCTCGTGGCCGGGCCCCGGGGACCCGGTTTTCAGGCAGCCGCGGGACCGGGGCCCGGCGGCTAAGCCGGTACTTGTGCCTGCCCTGACCTGGATGTCTCAATTCCCCTCTCGATGTCCTGTCTAAAATGGGCCTTGTTATTTTTCATCACATACATTTTGGGTTAAAACATTAGAGGCATTATTTTAGAAGACTTATTCCCTATCTCTATGTAGAAAATCATGCATTTACATGTGAAAATGGCATCTGGGTGAAACGTTTAGAAAGGGCTGAGTTTACACATGGATGCCCTTACTACACAGAAATTGTAAAGGGATATGTCAGGGGCATAGTTATGGAATAACCTGGGTTGGTCAAAAATCTACACAGGTTTTCCCCATTTCATGGCTACAATTGTCCATGTTAAGATTTGCAGCTGCTTTCTGGCACATACAGTTTTTAAAATTGCTTGTTTCAGCCAACCCTTTACAAGAAGATTCAGGAGTTTGTTAATTTCTCCTCTCTAAATTGAAACTAGATGAAGATAGCAGCATCTGTATTTAAATGGTGGCATTGATACATGTAGGTTTGCAGAATGGCTGACATATATGCACAAGCGCCAGCACATGAAAGTTGCAGAGTTTGCCCTTTGGATTTTTCCTATTTGCAGATTTCCAAAATGGGTCCTCTGGCTTCTTGGTTTGTAATATGCATGCACTCCTGCAGCATTTTTTTTGTATTAAGAATTTCTATTTAATACAACAGAAACATATACAAAGAAATATGTGAAATACATCAAAGGAGGAAAAAAAACAAGGGAAGCCATATCCCCAAGGGATTACCAAAAATAAAAAAATATGTACTGCAATTAGACCACATCCAGGAGTGCAGAGGGCAACAATGACCTAGGGCAAATTACTTTGTCAAGCTCTAAATTCCCAAATCCCAATAAGAAAACAAAATCACATATAATGTACATAAGAAAACTACCCATTAGGTACCACTGCGTACCCCACCTTCCCTGCTCTAACTGTTGAGGGTCCGTATAAACATAACGGACACTCAGAGATACCACACATTTGCAAGGAAATCTCAAATAAAAAGTAGCTCTCAGTGCTATCACCTGGGGTTTTAACTGAAGGAAACTCTTATATCGAATTTAAGTGGCCCTAGCCACATCTGGAAAAACCTGAACCAACTGACCACAAAATAAAACAGTCTTATACTTACAATATACAGTAACTTCATAACCTGAGATTTCTCAATATCAGTAGCAAAAGTAACTACCAAAGTGGCCTCCCAGGAATATCATCCACTGACTATTCCAAAAATTGGGACAAATCAATGGAAACTGGAGAGGACCCCGCTGGTATATTAGCCGGCTTATCCGGCAAATAATATAACTTAGTAACTTGTATCTTTTCCACATCTTCCATTTTTAAACATTCCTTAAAGTATTTCCGCAGCAAAATTAATGGTGAAAGATAATGAGTTTTAGGAAAATTAAGAAATTCCTGCAATATTTTAAAACATAGCCTTTTCTAAAGTATTGTTGAAATTGGATGTCCCAATTCCGATCACCGCAGATCAATTATGAAGATGGCCTTTGCACGAATGAAAAACGTTATTGGGCTGAAAAAGTATTATGTGATGTTTCTACATAGGAAAGAACAGCTATGGCTTAAAAAAAACCCTAAACAAAAAAAAATCCCTATTTAGGTGGCAACTACCGTATTTTTCGCACCATAAGACGCACTTTTTCTTCACCAAAAAGTGGGAGGAAAAGTGCCTGCGTCTTATGGTGCGAATATAAGAAGTTGCAGAGCGGCAGCGGGTCCCCCGGGACCTTCCGTGTCCTTGGGGACTGCATCATCCCTCCCCCGCCCCGTGTTCAGGCTTATCAGTGCCAGCCACCACCACAGAAGATCTCCTCCTTAGACACTCACCGACTCCTTCTTCTGCAGCCGCGGCTCCCTGCCTCTTAGGGAACCGCGGCTGTGCTTTTAAAATCATCTCGGAGCCCTTCCTGTCTTGACGGGCTCCGTGCAGCATTGTCCCGCCTCTAAAGGAAGTTGTTTACCACTTCCTTTAGAGGCGGGAAAATGCTGCACGGAGCCCGTCAAGACAGGAAGGGCTCCGAGATGATTTTAAAAGCACAGCCGCGGTTCCCTAAGAGGCAGGGAGCCGCGGCTGCAGAAGAAGGAGTCGGTGAGTGTCTAAGGAGGAGATCTTCTGTGGTGGTGGCTGGCACTGATAAGCCTGAACACGGGGCGGGGGAGGGATGATGCAGTCCCCAAGGACACGGAAGGTCCCAAGGAGATGATTTTAAAAGCACAGCCGCGGTTCCCTAAGAGGCAGGGAGCCGCGGCTGCAGAAGAAGAACAAATAATGATAAGATTGTGTTTGAGCCATTGCCTCACCTTGATACAGTCGGGTTACACAACTATACAATTGCTCATCTCAGGTCTTCATTATTGGTAATCTAGAGTTTTTTCTATCATGTGCATTATTTTACCCACATATTGAACAGGCATTTTTTAAATTATATTATTTCATGAAAATATAATAAATAATAAGCACTTTCACAGCAAATAGGTAGGATGCATAAGGCAATCAAAACAGAATATTTTTTTTCCTATTTTCCCCTCTGAAAAACCAGGTGCGTCTTATGGTCCGGTGCGTCTTATGGTGCGAAAAATACGGTACTTTTGACGCTGAAAAAGTTAAATATTTGCCTGACGATTCAGGAGCATAGAAAGGACCGGGTTTCATATTCTAATCATCACACTGAATGTCACAATTTAATGAAAAGTCTGTGCGAGCTTGGAGCTCATTTGATGTACCTGATCATTTCTTACCACCTTCGAAACATTCAAAGAAGCTATTGGTATTCATAGCCAGTCAGCTGCACGAACATGTTTCATTGCAATGTGAATCTACATAATTGAAGTATGTACTTTCTTACAATCATATAATAACGGGTTTTCTCATCACAAATTGCATTAACGGTTTAAGAAATATTTCCTTTACAATCATAATATCTGCGTAGCAAAAGGATGCTGCAGTTTTGCAGGAAATCTCTAGATGGTGGTAGAATAAACCAAAGTGAAAATGTGATTTTTTTACTGTGAGCCTATGGTTACAATGTAGGAATGCTCTGTTTTCTCAAGCACAGCCTCCTGTCTCCATAAATTCCTATTTATGTTTTGATTACTGGTGAAAATGGCAGTATGTTAATGGAGATGAGACTGCCATGGTACTGAAAGCATGCTGAGATAATCAGTACATTGAAAATCTGCTTAAATCGTCAGGTCTACTCTGTCTATTGTAAATAGCTTCTACACCACATATGGGGTCTTTTTTTGCCACAATTTCTCTCTCCCCCAACATATATTTCAGTTTAATAAAGAAGAATTTCTCAACCTCCCCAAATTCTATGGCTTTAGTCCTAGCACCTCCAAGTGCTCTGTCTGTTTTAATTTGATCTTAATTTTTCTTATGGCATGTTTTGTCTGGAATTGCCTTCTTTGCTATGCTGGTGATGAAAATCCTAGATGGCTCATTCTCAGATCCTCAGTTACATGACACACGGTACAACAACTAACAATGCATGATACTACTACATTATAAATACGAACTACATAGGACATTTTAAGAAGGCTTGGAAGGCAAGCTTCTCTTAAGGTGACCTCTTCTGGGTCGCCGTGCAGCTATTACACCTCAGAAAACTCAAACCAAGTTCAACTCAGACTCAAGTGAGCATAGATCACAAATTGTAGTGCAAGATTTATTGTATAAGCAACACACACACACACACACACACACATTTGATCTACATTAAAAGGTGCTGTGGTGTTGCACCAAACTTGCCCATAACAGGTGAATACATAGTGCATTAGGTCAATACCATAGTGTTAACTGCCAGGACAATGGAAAGCATGTTTCCGGCAGGTACCACAGTATATGTAGCCATGCTGTAGCACTACAGAAGTGCAGGTGCACTCACCGCCACCTCCATAAGTAGTGTTGAGTGCACCAGCGCTACTATCCTGCCATGCAGGGAACATGGGTGTGATGCTTGCAAAATGCTTGCCCTGCCCACTCTCCATCTCTCACCCCCCTACCTGAAAACCTAACGTGCTATGGACAGTGCCAAAATCCGGCAGCGCTGTCATGGCCCATGCTAGCTATCAGCATGTACGGTATCCAGTACTCGCTTTTAGTCTGCACCAGATCCGCGCTGACAGGTAGCATCCTTTAGTAAAAGACTCCCATAGAAGGCATGCAAACGTAGTCACGAGATAGATTTGAGCAGACTCATTCACAAATGCTTACCCCAAGTCAAAGATACATACATAGAAATCTTCAGTCAAAGATGGACACAGATGCACCCTTAGTCGCATGCAGATGTTGTTGTTGTTAAGCGCCGTCGAGTCAGAGTCGACTCATGGCGACCTTCTGAATAGCTATCCTAAATTGTGTTCGGGCTTCACTCAGGCAGCTCATTGTTGACAGACTGGTACCCGTAGCTGCTGTTATTGTATCGATCCATCTCATTGCTGGCCTTCCTCTTTTGCGTTGACCTTCTATCTTGCCAAGCATGATGTCTTTTTCTAATGATCTCTCTCTTCGCATGATGTGTCCAAAGTATGAAAGTCGAAGTCTTGTCATCTGAGCTTCTAAAGAAAGCTTAGGTTTGATCTCCTCTAGTACCGACTGGTTTGTTCTTCGGGCAGTCCATGGTATACACAGTATTCGCCGCCAGCACCATAATTCAAAGGCATCAATTTTCTTCCTGTCTATCTTTTTCACTGTCCAGCTTTCACATCCATATGATGTTATTGAAAATACTATGGCTTGAACAAGTCAAATCTTTGTATGGAGAGAGACATCTCTGCTTTTGAGAATCTTATCTAGGTCTTTCATAGCCATTCTGCCAAGAGCAATGCATCGTCTGATTTCTTGACTGCTTGTTGCTTCTTTATTGATAGTTGATCCAAGTAGGTTAAAGTTGTTCATGATTTCAATTTCTTCTCCTTCAACGATGAACCTGTTGATTATGCCAGTTGTCATGATCTTTGTCTTCTTTACATTAAGGTGCATGCCCATTTTGAGACTATGTTCTTTGATTGTGAGAATCAAATGTTTCAGATCATCTTCACTTTCAGCCAGTAATGTGGTATCATCAGCATAGCGAAGGTTCTTGATGAGTCTTCCACCAATCTTCACACCTCTGTTGTCTTCATACAATCCTGCTTCTCTGATGATTTGTTCTGCATATAAATTAAATAGGTAGGGGGAAAGTATGCAGCCTTGTCTTACACCTTTGCTTATTTTAAACCATTCTGTTTCTCCTTGTTCCGTTCAAACTGTTGCTTCTTGATCAGTGTACAGATTGTGCAAGAGTATGATCAGGTGTTCTGTTATACCTATGCTTCTTAATGTGGCCCAGAGTTTCTCATGATTTACACAGTCAAAAGCTTTGCTATAGTTGATAAAGCACAAATAGATATCCTTTTGGTATTCTTTAGTCTTTTCAAGGATCCATCTCACATCCGCAATGATGTCTCTCGTTCTCGCCCTTTCCTGAACCCTGCTTGCACTTCAGGTAGTTCTTGTTCCAGGTATGATTGTAGTCTCTTTTGAATAATCTTCAGTAGAATCTTGCTGGCATGTGGGATCAGAGTGATTGTGCGATAATTTCCACAGTCAGTTGGATTACCTTTCTTTAGTATTGGTATAAACCCAGATCTTTTCCAGTCAGTTGGCCATGATGTTGTCTTCCATATTTCTTGGCAGAGCCTTGTAAATACAGTAACAGCTGCATCAGATTGTTGTAATACTTCTTGGGAATGCTATCAATGCCTGGTGCTTTGTTCTTTGATAAGGCTTTCAATGCTGCTTCAACTTCTTCTTTCATCACCAATGGTTCCTGATCTTAAGGCACAGGTTGAAATGGCTGTTGGTCCACTTGATCTTTATCATATAAAAACTCTGTATATTCCTTCCATTTTTTCTTGATCTCAGCATCATTCAACATAGAACCTTGAGCATCTTGTAACATTCCAATTTGAGGCTGGAACTTTTTCTTTAACTCTCGTAGTTTTAGGAAAGCCAATCTTGTTCTTCCTCTAATCTGGAAGGGAGGAGTGGCCTAGTGGTTGGGGCAAGGTACTACAGGCCAGAAGGTCGGCGGTTCAAATCCCACCAGAGGACAGCAACCTTGGGCCGGAAGGACTGGGGTCTCTAGTCCCACAGGTGCTCCTTGTGGTCTTGGGCAAGCCACTTAACCCTCCATAGCCCATGTTCCCTGTAAGTATTAGTGTATGTGTCTCATGTTAAATTTATCCCCCAACTGCTTTGACCCGGTGAAAAGCGGGATATAAATGCAGCTAAATAATAAAAAAAAAAAAAATAATAGCTTCTGCTTCTATTTCCTTGCATGCATCATTGTAGTACTTTTCCTTGTCCTGTCTTGCTGCACGTTGGAAATCTCTGTTGAGTTCTGTGATTGTCTTTCTATCTCCTCTGGCTTTAGCTTCCCTGCGTTTCTGGGCAATTTTCAGAGTTTCTTCCGTCATCCATTTTGGCCGTTTTTTCTTTTTCACCTTTTGTAGAGACTTCTCTCTTTCTTCCAACACAACCTTCTTGATGTCATTCCATAACTCTTCAGGAGCTCTGTCATTTGTATCTAAAGCAGCAAATTGATTTTGCAGGCAGTCTTTAAATTCAAGTGGTATATTCTCAAGGTCATATTTTGCTGCATTCATGAGTGGTTTGCTTTTTTTCAGCTTTAGCTTGAGTTTGCATACTAGTAGTTGATGATCTGTACCACAGTCAGCTCCAGGTTTTGTCTTTGTTGATGTTAAAGAGCTTTTCCATCGTTGACTTCCACAGATGTAGTCAATTTGATTTTTATACAATCCATTGGGTGAAGTCCATGTGTACAGTCGCCGATTGTGTTGCTGGAAGAAGGTGTTCGAGATGAATAGATCGTTGGTCTTGCAGAATTCTATCAGTCTTTCTCCAGCTTCATTTCTGTTGCCAAGTCCATATTTTCCAAGTACTTTGTCTTCTTTGTTGCTAACTTTTGCGTTCCAGTCACCCATGACTATCAGGATATCCTTTTTGCATGTTCTGTCAATTTGAGCTTGTATTTGTTCATAGAACTCTTCAATTTCATTCTCTTCTGCAGCTGTTGTTGGTGCATATACTTGAATTATAGTTGTGTTAATAGGCATTCCTTGTAGACGAATAAAGATAAAGCGTTCACTGACTGCATTGTATTTCATTACAGTTCTTGCAAGTTTCTTCTTTATTATAAATGCAACACCATTTCTTCTTTGTCTTTCATTTCCAGCATAGTAGACCATGTGATCATCTGATGCAAACTGCCCGATGCCAGTCCATTTCAGTTCGCTGACACCCAACAGATCAAGTTATACACGTTCCATTTCATTCTTGACCACCTCCAACTTCCCTTGGTTCATGCTTTGTACGTTCCATGTTCCAATGTGTAAGACATCTTTACAGCTTCTGACTCTCATTTCATGCGCAGCTACATCAGCAGTCAGACGTCCCGAGGGCTTTGATCCAACCACATCATAAATGCTGGCTTTACTCTGAAAAGTCTTCAGCTCTTCCCCAGTAGCTAGTTGAGTGCCTTCCGACCTGGGGGTCTCATCTTCCAGCACTACAGCACAATTTGTTTTGTTGTAACTAACCACTGTGTTTTCATTGCAAGATACAGAAGTAGATTGCCGGGCCTTTCTTCCGTGCAGTTTAAGTTTGGTGTTGTTGCCGTTGTCACAGAAATGTGATACTCCGTCATCAACACTATCCCATTCTGCTGCTGCCTAGATGGGTGGTTTATCATGGTCTGGCACCTCAGCTGAGACCTGTCCATCTTGGGAGACTCTGCCAGTAGTTAAACTACCAATAGTTTAGCTCTCAGCATCACTGATGCACACAAGCCCTCACAGCACAACAAGCTGCAAACCAAGTGCTTACCCCAAGTCAAAGATACATACATAGAAATCTTCAGTCAACAATGGACACAGATGCACCCTTAGTCACATGCAGATGTAGAAACATAGAAATATGATGGCAGAAAAAGACTATATGGCCTATCTAGTTTGCTCTTCCGTATCAACTACAATAGTCCCCTTTTTTCCTTTAGAGATCTTCTGTTTTTCTCTAATGCTTTTTTGAATTCAGATACTGTCCTCGTCTCTACTACCTCCACTGGGAGACTATTCGATGCATCTCCATAAAGAAATATTTCCGCATAATACTCCTGAGTTTATCCCCTTTCATTCTCATCCTTTGTCCCCTCTTAGCAGAACTTGCTTTCAATTGAAAGAGGCTCTCCTCCTGTGCATTTATGCCATGGAGATATTTAAACGTCTCATCATATCTCCTCTAGCCTGCCTTTCCTTTAACGCATACATATTAAGATCTGTAAGTCTGTCCCCATATGCTTTATGATGAATACCACCAACCATTTTAGTAGCCATTCTCTTCAGCGACTTCTTTCTGTATATCTCTTTTTGAAGGTGCAGTCTCCAGAATTGCACACAATACTCCAAATAAGTTTGCACCAGAGACATATACAGAGGCACTATCACCTTCTTTATTTCTGCTGGCCATTCCTCTCCCTATGCACCCAAGCATCCTTCTGGCTTTCACCGTCGCTTTTCCACCTGTTTAGCCACTTTACAATTTATTTATTTAGCTGTGTTTATATATCGCTTTTCACCAGGTCAAAGCGGTAAGATCATCAGAAACAATCATTCCCAGGTCCCGCTTTTCTTTCATGTACAGAAGTACTTTGCCCCCTACACTTTGACACTCCCTTGGAGTTTTACAGCCCAAATGCATGACCCTGCATTTTTTAGCATTAAATCTCAGCTGCCAAATTCATGACCATTCTTCAAGCTTAGCTACATCCCTTCTCATGTTATCTACTTCTTCCTGGGTGTCTACTCTATTGCAGATTTTGTTATCATCCGTAAAGAGGCAAACCTTATCCGCAGCCCTTTTGCAATATCACTAACAAAGATGTTAAAATGAATTGGATTAAGGATAGATCCCTGCAGCACACCACTGGTAGCATCATTCTCCTCAGAGTGAGCTCCATTTTCCTGTACTCTTTGTTGCCTCTCACTCAACCAATTTCTAATCCAGTCAGTCACGTGGAGGCCCATCCTGCTTTATAGGTCTCCGGGCTGTCTGGATGTACAGACATCCAGACGGCTGGGAGATGCAGCCGATTCTGCTCCCATGGGGTCTAGACATCACCACGGGAGCAGAATCGCAGCATAGTGGAATGTGCCCCTATTCTGACATCCAGCCACTAACCCGGCTAATTCAGTCAGGCACCTTAATGGAGCTGCGGTGCCATCGTGTCATGTTGCCATGGCATCACCTCTCCATTAACACTAGAAGCCCCAAAATGCGTCATTTGACGCAAATGCATCTTCGAAGTTGTATACCAGCGCCACTGCTAGAACCATGTCAGTCATGTTCCATGACTTTGTTAGCAAGGTCAAGATGTTCAAATATGTGCATTGAAAATTAATGAGAGATGCACCACCTAGCAAGAAAATTAATTTATACCTAGAAGCCCCAAAGTACGTCAATTGGCACACTCAATTGTCTTGGATGCATCAATTCACGTACTTTGGGGCTTCTAGGTTTAAATTCATGTTCCTGCTAGGTGGTGCATCTCAATCACTGTTTACAGTTTTACTCCAACATTACAAACAATAAACACACGATGACATCATGTAATGACGTCACATACTGCATGTATTTAACAAATAGGTAACTTCACATTAATTCACATCTGCATTTCATGCTAAACGCAGTTGTCGTGATAATGCATCAATTGGCGCACTTTGGGGTTTCTAGATAAAATGCCTTTTGGGGCTTCTAGTGTTAAGGAGCTGCAATCGCCGGCTGCCACAAAAATTTTCTTTCCCCAAAGCCTGACTCCCGATCCGGTCTTCCAAATGCAGGGTCAGGCTGCCAGGAATCTCCTCCACCCCCTTGCCCCACTGACCTGGCCCTGTGCCGCCATCCCCCAATGTCCAAGGGGACTTACCCCATCTACCCAGCCAACCTCAGAATAGACTCTGTATGTCCAGGGATATGACCCGCCCTCATTCAGCTCTCCCCCTGCCCCCATATAAGGCTCTCTGTACAACTCAGATGTTCGTATTTATTTATTTATTAGCTTTTATATACCACACTATTTATTATCAGAGCGGTTTACAAGGAACATTAACAGAGCCTTTTTCCGGCAGCCACATTTGGATGAATATCAGGGATGTACATCCAGGCTGGACATACATTATTTGTGGTTGGGCATGACCCCTTTAGGGTCCATCCCTAGGATGCTCAATTTGTTTATAAGTTGTCTGTGCTCAACAGTGTCAAGGGCTTTACTGAAATCTAAGTACACCACATCTGGGGATCTTCCTTGGTCCAACTCCCTGGTCACCCAGTCAAAGAAATCAATCAAATTTGTCTGACAAGATCTGCCTCTGGTAAACCCATGCTGCCTTTGATCCTGCAATCCATTGGACTCCTGAAACCTCACTATCCTCTGTTTTAGTAGCATTTTCTCACCACAGAGGTAAGACTATTCGGCCTGTAGTTCTCAACCTCATCCTTACTTTGTGCTTTTCTTCAGTCCTCTGGGACCACTCCTGACTCTACAGAAGCTTTGAAAAGGTCAGTCAGTGGAGCCACTAGAACATCCCCAAGTTCCTTCAATACTCTTGCATGTATCCCATCTGGCCCCATCGCTTTGTCTACTTTTAGTTATCTAGTTTGTCACGAACACAGTCTTCTGAAAATCATTCAAGATCCACTTCACTTCTGTTCCTATTTGTGGATATTTTCTGAGGTCCTGTTCCTGGCCCTTCATCTGTAAACATAGAACAAAAGTATTTGTTAAGCAGTTCTACTTTTCCTCATCAGCTTCTACATATTCCTTCCCTTCACCCTTGAGTCTGACAATACCACTTTTGAACTTATTTCTCTCAATAACATAGCTGAAAAATGTCTTATCACCCCATTTTCTTGCATTGGCTATTTCTTCTTCTTTTTGTATCTATGCTTTCCTGATGCTTGTCTTCCTCTCTCTCTGATCTCTTATATTTCATGAAGGCCACCCTCTTTTTCTTCACCTTTTCAGCTACTTCTTTTGAAAACTATAGTGGCCTCCTTTAACTTTTACATTTATTTACCTTTGTAACAAAAAGGTTTGTTGCCCTTAAAATATCCTGCTTCAGTTTTGCCTATTGCTTTTCTACATCCTCCAGCTGTTCCCATCCCGCTAACAACTCCTTGAGGTATTGTCTCATCTTGGCAAAGTTAGTTTTCCTAAAGTCTGAGACCCTCGCTTTTGAATGGATTTTATCAGTCCTAGTTCTAATACTGAACCACACCATCTGGTGATCACTGGAAGTGAAATAATCTCACATTATGATATCATAAAAACTTTCCCCATTTGGTAAGCACCAAATCCAGATAGTTCTCCCTGTAGAGAATCTAGGATCTCCTTATTCCTAGATGACACAGGAACAAAGATGTGCCAATCAACATCAGGTATATTGAAATCACCTATCAGTAGCACGTCTCCTTTCATGTCAATGCTCTATATATCTTCTATTAAATCTCTGTTCACTTTTCCCTGTGAGGGGGATCTATATATTGCACCAATTCAAATAGATTTACCTTTCTCTCTTTCTAGTTTTACCCACAGTGCCTCCTCACTCCCTTTTAAGCCCTGTAGTTCTATAACTTTAATATTATTTTTACGTAGAATGCCACTCCTCCTCCCCTTCTTCCTACCCTGTCCTTTCTGAATATAGCCCAGTATAATTACATACCAACCATGGCTGTCTGTGAACCATGTCTCTGTAACTGCCACTAAATCCAAGTCAGCCTCTTCCAATAAGGCCTCAACATCTGGGATCTTATTTTCCATGCTATGGGCATTTATGCACACTGCTTCCCTGATATTGCCCCTTTTACCCATTTCTACAGAGGTAGTTAATGTTTCACTTACCTGGGGGCTTTCACTTACCATGTAGCCTCAGGCAGCTACACATGTTCTCACTGAGAGAGGTCAGAAAGGAGACTGTGGTGAATTTCTATTTAGGGAAGCTAGATAAGTGTTTTAATGCTATCCTGTGTTTGAAAAATGTTATCGTTAGGAATTTGAGTCCAGCCTGGATCCAAGACACAGAGAAAACGTGATCAGCTTCATTAAAACACATATAAACAATGTTTGTAAGTTTTGAACTTCATTGTAAACCGCTTTGATTTTAGGATAAAGCGGTATATAAATCCTGTTAAATAAATAAATATAAACTTTGTTATTCTGTACTGGATATGCCAGGTCATTTCTCTGATGTCTACATCATCTGTATTCGAGCAAATAAAGTTCATGGAGCATGCTCAGTGAATGACGTCCGTGTGAATTAATGGCAAGAAACCAAAAATAATACTTGACTATGCTTCAGTCATTATGATGTCTTCGAGAAACCCTTGATAGGGTTCAAAAGTGAAATTGCTAGAATGCATTAAAAAAACACTTTGGGCCCAATATTCTAAATTCATTTACATGGTTTTCTGACCTGTAAAAACAACCCAAATAACTATATGAGAGCCACACTAAAACTACACAATAATTAGCTCTTGTCCAAAAGACCTGATCGGCCACACAGTTTTTCTAAATTTTAAAAAGATTAAAGCTTCCTTCACAGTAGGCAAACAAGACCTCAGGATGGCTCATACCCTACATTTAGTGAATTTCCCTATAGGGAACAACTGACGGTCACATCACTGGTCATTATAGCCTCCAAATAATCTTTATTCAAAACAGCTTTATCTAAATTTCATCTATGTCCTTTTAAGTCCACAAGAGTACTCTTAGGGATTCAAAATACTTATAACTTAATCCAACACCAACCATACTATAATATACATAGCGTCATCTTAAAAAATCAACGGAACCTCTGCAGACATATCTGCAATCTCCTGTAAAGTAGCAGAAGAAAAACCTAATAAATATATGTAATAATACAGATGCCTAAGGAGGTCTGCAATTACTTAACTTTCTGGAAGATCATATCCAGTGTCACGCATCAGAATGGTCCATTATCAAAGGAAGCGAAGCAGCTTCTATACCACAGCCGGGCAAGGAAATCTTCTTCCGATTTACATCTGAGTACCCCACTATTCTATTCACTCATACCTAACTCATACCCTACAAAAGCTTTTGTTTCGCCAACCACTGGCTTCTTCAGGGGTTAAGAGTAACAGACATTGAGAGTCAGCTATCTAAGGACTTCTATGCCCTTCATTTTCCCGGCCATTGCTCAAAACGGCGTCTGACGTATCCTGATGTATCAAAGGACCATCAGCCAATTAAAACCTAGCTTAAATAGATGCTTTACATATGTGCAATTAATTAAACATCAATCCTTGACAATTACCTAACCGAGGAACAATTGGAACTCCATAGCAACACTACACGGGGCACCAGAAAAATAATGCCCACTCAATCTTATCATTTAATCTGTAAGGATGTAGAGTATTTAAAGTATAGATCCATTTTTGTTCTTTTTGTAATAGAAGTCACCCTCTATCACCTCTTCTTATGTTATATGGGTCATGTTCTAGCACTGTGCAGCGCAAATCTTCAAAGCAGTGATTGGATGTTAAACAGTGCTGTATCAAGGGTGTATCCACACGTGCTTTATTCAGACTATATTTATGCTCTGCAAGTCGTGTTTTCAGGGGGCGTGTAGTTTTGCCCACATATAATTTGGAACAAGGGCACCAAAGTGCATATATCACAAGCAAAGTACTGCAAATTGTATTACAGGTGAGCTGATGAATTTTGTTTTGATACTTTAGACAAATCTTTCCTTCCATGATTTTACAGAAGGAACAGTGATCGTATACAGTGTGTCCATTCACAACAACAGTATTAACCTGACGTGGAACAGCAGAGCATAACCGATCTCTCAAATTTCTGCCACGGCTATATGACATGCATAAAGAATAGCCTGCAAGTTTAGGACGTGTTTTAAATAAATCCCATCGTTTCCGCAACGAAGCTGCTATCCGATTAGAGAGGCTAGAGTATTGTAAAACACATGTTATTAATGACGTTTCAATTGAAGTTGTCAAATCTGCTTCAACATGACCAGGACTAATAAGCCATTCACGATGATTATATCTGGCTCTTTTGTAGGCTTTCTTAAGCACTGAGCCTGGATACCCGCGCTCTTGAAATTTAAGCATCATATTCTTTGCTTGTACTTCAAACTCTTGCTGTGTAGAACAAATACGTCAACATCTTAAAAGTTGTGATTATGGCAGACTGTGTTTCAAATGTTCTGGGTGAAAACTTGTGAAATGCAACAAAGTATTCCTATCCGTAGGTTTCGTGTATACAGTAGTGAAAAAGCCCTCTAAACGTTTACTGATTTTAACATCCAAAAAGTGTATTTCTCGAGCTTGTATATCAATTTCAAAACTAATATGGTCATCACAACTAATTAAATACTGGAAAAATGTGTTCACAAGATCTTTCAAACCGGTCCACATTAAGAAGATGTCATCTATATACCTATACCATTTAATTATGTTGGAAGCGTATCTAGAAGAGTATACATACTGCTCTTCAAAAAAATGCATAAACAAATTTGCTAATGAAGGAGCAAAAATAGCTCCCATAGCTGTCCCTGATATTTGTTGGAAAAATTCTTGTTTATATACAAAATAATTTTTCTTTAATGCTAACTCAGCTAGAGTTAATAAAAAAGTGGTTGGCACTTTGCACGTTTTTTCCCTAGCGTCCCATACTTTTGTTAAAACTTGAAATGCATCATCTTAAGGAATAGAGGTATATAATGCTGCTACATCAAAGCAGGCCATCCACTCCACTTGTTCAGTTGTACCAAAATCTTCAAGGAGTTGTAAAAGATGCGTGGTGTCCTTAATGTATGAAGGAATTTTGGGATGTTTGTGTTTCAAATGCATATACAGATATATTCCGACTCATTCTAACAAAGAGTCATTGCTAGACAATATCGGGCGACCAGGAGATGTCAAACTTTTATGGACTTTCGGTAGAACATAAAAGGCTGGTACTTTAGGAAATGGTGGATTTAAAAAAGACTTCTCTCTTTCTGTTAAATAACCTAAACGTAGTGCCTCTGCAGTAATCATCTCAATAGATTTCTGCAGTTCATCTGTTGGATCAATTGATAGACGCTGATAATGACTACTATTATTTAATTGACGCAGAACTTCATTGTCATAATCTCTGGTATTTAAAACTACTACTGCACCTCCCTTGTCGGCTCATTTGATCGTAATCTCAGTCATTCTTGACAATTCTTGTAATGCTGCAAATTCAACAGAAGACAGATTTCTTGATAAATTACTAAACCTTGATTCCATTTTCTCCAAGTCTGCTAGGACTAAATGCCTAAAAGTATGCACTATCGGGTCCAAAGGTCCTGGAAGGATCCAGTTAGATTTCGGACGAACCACCGAAAGATCGTCAATATCGGGTTTATCTTTAAAAAAGATCTTCAATTGCAAAGTCCGTATTAATCGCTCAATAGCCACCCTACTTTGAAAACTGTCATACCTAGGACCATCAATTTAGAAAAATTGTGTGACGGATCAGGTCTTTTGGACGAGAGCTAATTATTGTGTAGTTTTTCTGACCTGTAAACCATGTACATGCTGCTGAATGGGATATTCAATAGCACTAGTGCCACTGAACATCCCCAACTAACGCCGCTGTATGCCCCAATGCTAACCATTTAGCAGCAAGGCGTATCATGGGCATTCTGGGCATGTCATGGGCGGTGACAGTCCGGATATCGACAATATTGCCCTGCTACCCATTTAGCGACCTGCAGATAAAACTAGGCCAAGAAAAATGTAACCAGAGAGAAAAAACATCTAATTAAATTAAGCAATTTACCTGGCAGAGTCTGCTCTGATGTCTGCAGCCCATTTAAAATTTAAAAAATGGTCCCAGAGGGCAGAAGAGCTCTGGCGGTCAAAGTCTGAGCTCTAAGATGAACAAAAGCTTTCTGTGGTGGCCCCAGAGACACAGGGCCATGTTAAAGATTTTTAAAAAATTTAGAGAAGGCTTGGGCAGGCTGCGGATTAGGTCTCTAGTCAGCCCTAAGTGCTGTGGCTGACTCCGGAGCCTTATCTGCTGTCCGAAGGGGAGGTCGCAGACTGATCGGGCCTGGGATCGGGGAGCTGCATGTTGACGCGGCTGTCCCCAATCACTGAGGATAGAGGCCTACAGCATTGGAGAGGGCCTTGCTAATTTGCGATTCTCCCGATGAGGGAAGGGGGTGCTATTCTGGCCTGCAAATAAACTCCAGAGTCCTTCAGCAAGGCCTGGATTGAGAGGAAGAGTTGGGGCTTCCCCTGATGAGTGAGGGAGGGCATAGGGGCTATATATCACCCCAGAGCCCTTAAGCAAGGCTTGGGGTGGAAAGAAGGGGCTGTGATTTTCCCCGATGAGTGGGGAAAAGTTGGGTAGGCTGAAGACTACCCCCAATGCCCTTAGAAAAGGGCCAGGACAGGCAGAAATGGAGGACCTGATTTGTTTCTGGAGCCCCTAGGAAGGGCTCGGAGGAGGAGAAGAGGGATCAGGGGGCAGCTGATTGGACCAGAGTTCCCTTGAGGGATGGCTGGGCCAGAGGGCATGCTTAAGGCCTGTAATAGGCCTTTGCTAAGAGAGAGAGGGCAAGCCTGAAAGGGGCCATGCCAACAGTAATTAATTCAAATGGTTTCACGTTTGAAAGTGCTTTAAGGAATTGTAAAAAGGGAGGGAGAAGTACAAGTAGGTGTTAGAGGTGAAGAAAAAGTCCTGCTGAGCTTTTGAAGGCTTTTTGGTGAACTGTAAAGTGGCATTTTGAAGACGGAAGAAAACGTGAGTAAAAATGAGTTTTTAAAGGAAAAAAAAGGGCCAGGGAAGGTGGGAGAAATTTATTATTAGGGGGAAATTAGTTTTAAAAGGATTTGAAAGGATAGTTTCTAAATGATGTGTCTAATTTTTGTTTGAGAAAACTAAGGGGTTTATTTTAAAATCTAAAAATATAGGAAGTATGTACTGGTTAAGTTATTTCCATTTTTATATGATTGGGCGATTAAAAATGTTGTGTAATGGTTAACATTTAGGGTTATTTATTGAAAAGTATCTGTGTCATAATTGTGGAAGAATTCTAGAGTTACGCTGTTGCGCTGAGGCTCTCTTCGCTATGGTACGGTTGATGCTGCAGTTATT
The DNA here is from genome assembly GCA_033557465.1 of Ichthyophis bannanicus. NCBI lineage: Eukaryota > Metazoa > Chordata > Amphibia > Gymnophiona > Ichthyophiidae > Ichthyophis > Ichthyophis bannanicus. The sequence goes on along the minus strand of CM066050.1, from coordinate 119,939,490 downwards.
TTAATTTCTCCTGATGTGATTTTGTACTACATTAGATAAGTTTAAATTTTCTATTTGAACTGCAAAGGTGGGGAAAATTATGGGGTGTCCGAATTAGAGGTTTTTTGTAGTGAGAGGTCCCACAGAAATATTTTGTGAGGTCACTGGGTGTAGGGAGACAGTGTGCAGAGAAAAGGAATTTATTTATTTATTTATTTAAAGTCTTTTCTATACCGCACTCTTTCAAATCAGTGTGGTGTACAGTTAACAGATTTGTGCAGTGCAGGCAGGGCCTACATTGGACTTACAGAGAACAGGGATTTTTTTACATGGGCTAACAGGGTAACTATGTACAGGCAGGCTGGCTGTCACAGATGACAGGGGCAGCTCACAAATTACTTACAGGCTGGTTTAGTACGTACACATTGACAGGTCAAAGTAGGAATATCTTCTACCTGCTGGGTGTCTCATGGTCTAGCGTGTGGGGCTGTGCTCTTGCGGGGTGGCTGTGCAGGGGACGACAACCTGACTCCCGAGTGTGGCTGGCTGTGAGATATCAGTTTGGTCGGCGAAGTGTTGGAGGAACAGATGGTGCTTCAGCGCCTTCCGAAACTGGGTGAGGTCAGTGATGGCACGGATGGCAGGTGGGAGTGTGTTCCAGCATGTGGGTGCATATAGCGCGAAGGCACTTTTTCTGGTTGACTGTGCACATTTTGTGGTTTCCTTTGGGAGTACCAGGGTGTTGGCGGTGGCTGCTCTCCTAGTTCTGTTGAGGGGGGTGGGCTGGATGAGGTCCGTGAGGGAGATGGAGGAGCACCTGTTGATGGCCTTAAAGGTCATTAGTAAAGCTTTAAAGGAAAGTCTGCAGTGGACCGGTAGCCAATGTACATGCTTTAGTATTGGGGTTATGCGTTCTCTCCTGGAGGGCCCGTGCAACAATCTGGCAGCTGCATTCATCGCAAGCTGTAGAGGATTCAGCGTGCTCTTTGAGAGTCTGTGTAGTATAATGTTGGCATAGTCAAAATGCGGGATTAAGGGGGGCGGAGCCTGATGTCCAACGGGGTAGACGCCTTGTGCTGAAGCTCCCGAGAGGCCTACACAGAATCCTGACTGAACTCCTGCAAAACTTCACTATTTTGCTTTAAAATCGCCGGGGCGCATCGGAGGGATGGCGGGACCTAAACCACAGCGCCTAGATTTCGGCTCCCCCACTTCGTCGCACGGCAAACGCTCCAAAACGGAACTGCCTTCCCCGCATAAGATGGCGCCGCTCTGTGAGAGCCCTGAAATGCAGCGGGTGATACTCGAGGAGATTCGTGGTGTAAAGGAACTGGTACAATCCAACGGAGAAGCGATCCGCGCCATGCGTGAGGACCTTACCATGATGCAGGAAAGGCTCGAGGGCCTCTCGTTGCGCCAAGACAAAATGGCGGAGACTCTTGAATCGCACGCGGTGCGAATGGGGAAGATCGATAAAGCTGAACGCCAGATTTTGCTCCTTCAAAAGGAACTTGAAGATAGCAATAATAGAGCTCGTCGCAATAACATTCGACTCATTGGAGCTCCAGAGGGCGTAGAAGCAGGAGATCTGCGGGAATATCTGGGCAATATTCTACCCTCTCTATTGAAGACGACGTTTCTTAAGGACCTGGAGATAGACCGGGCACATCGTGTCCCCACTAATATGGCGCTCAACCGGACGACTCCCAGGCCCATCATTTTTCGGCTACTGCGCTATCAACAAGCTGAGCAAATTCTGGCTGCTGCCCGGGCTAATCATCACCTCGAGATAGATGGGCATAAAGTGTCTTTCTTCCCTGATCTCTCTAAGCCCACGATGGACCGCCGAAAGAAGCTTCTTGCTTATCGCCCTCGCCTTCAGCAACTGCAGGCCCGATTTGGTCTCCTGTATCCGGCAAAGCTACGCGTTACGCTGCATAACCATACCAGGACCTTCGAGGATCCTGACCTCCTCGCTGCATTTTTGGACTCTAAAGAAGCTGAACTGATGCGTTGATGTTACCATCAAGCTGTGTTGCTGTTCAAAGCTCTCTTAAATCTCTACCTCATTGGGGCCTATCGCAGTGATTTCGCTGCGGACGCGGTTGGACTGCTCTCCTGACCTACTTCTTTGAACCGCCATCCTGCTTCTCTGCACCCTTCGGTGGCTCCCGGGACTTGTTCCTGCTGCAGGGAGTATGGCCAGTATCGGGCCTTCTCTGGGGCTTCCCCCCGCAGACTCATGGTCGCCAGTAATAGTTGGGGTTTTGCTTCTTCTCTAGTGCACTTCGGTGCCTGTCTCTTTTTTTTTTGGGGTTATTTATGCTTTCTACCAAAAGTTTATTATTTCATGTCGTGTGTACAGTCATTTGCTACCAATATGCATAGTTTAGGGAATAATGTGCAACTTCATGTTCTCTCAGAATTTTGTATATTACTAGATGGCTTTCTGTAAGCTCTTATCATTGAATGTCAAAGGTATCAATAGTCCAATCAAAAGGAAGAAAATTCTTAGCTATTTGAATACGGAGCATGCTGATTTAGTACTGCTTCAAGAAACGCATTTAAATGCTAAAGAAACACTAAAGCTTAATGTCAAGCCTTATGCTGTTGTGGCGTATTCTCCTGCTGTTGCTAAACGCTGTGGTGTTGCCATACTTGTTAAGAAATCCCTGCAGGCCACCGTGCTAGATATTAGCTCAGATAATGAGGGTAGATGGGCTCGCGCTCATCTCAAAGTGGGGGATCTAGAATTCACGTGTATTTGTATTTATGCTCCAAATGTTGACAATCCTGGTTTTTTTGCTAAAATTGCACAAGCTGCGCAAGCCTCCGCTCATACCCCACTAATACTGGGAGGAGACTTTAATCAGGTCCTCGACCCTTTGGTGGATCGGCAGCCGCCTAGAACCTGTGGTCCACCCAAGAGTCTCTCCATACTTACAGCTATGATCGCTGATTTGGCTTTGGTGGACATATGGAGGTTATTGAATCCTTCTGATTTGGATTTTACCTTTTTCTCCGCTCCTCACCAATCCCAATCCCGAATAGATTTTTTTCTTTTATCTAAAACATTGGTATCGCAGATTGGTATGGCTAAGATTCACCCCTTGCACATTTCAGACCATGCTGCCATATCTTTTACGATACACACTGCTGCGCAAAATGCAAGTCCCCGAGCATGGTCTTTTGATAGGTCTCTCCTAGACCAACAGGATTTTCAAACTGTAATACGGGCTGCCATACAAGATTACTTTCATTTTAACTCTCCCCTTGACACAACGAACTGGGCCTGGTGGGAGGGTTTTAAGGCGTCTATTCGAGCCACGGTGACTAGTTATCAAATCCGTCTTGGGAAACAAAGAAGGCAACAATTGGTGATCCTTGAACAACAGATACAGGCTGGTGAACGTATTCTTACGTCCCGAACAGACCCATGTGTTCTGCTTCGTTTGCAACGTCTCCGTTTTCAGTACAACAAGATTTTGCATAATGCCGCTGTTAGAAATATAGCATCCCAGCAGGGATTGTATTACCGGGAAAATAATCGCGCTGGTAAACTACTAGCTAATGCTTTGAAGGGGAAAAAAGAAGCCAAACGGGTAGCAGCTCTCCGAAGCCCATCTGGGAATGGCCTTGTCACAAAAGATCATGAGATTTTAGAGCTTTTTCGCGATTTTTATGCTAGCTTGTATAAATCTGAATGTGAGTTTGTTCCTGAACATTTCGACCGCTTGTTAGCTGGTGTACAGCGTCCTACTCTCTCGGCTGAGGAATGCACGGCCCTTGATCATTCGTTTACTCTTGTGGAAATACAGGATGCAATTAAAAGATGTGCCTCCGGCCGTGCTGCGGGTCCAGACAGCCTTCCGGCTGAGTTCTTCAAAACTTTCAGCTCTGATCTGGCCCCGTTTTTGCAGCAATACTTTACTACCCTAGTAGCCGACGGATCCTCCCTTGGTTCCTTTTCAGAGGCCAACATAGTGGTCTTTGAGAAGGAGGGGAGAGACCCACACCTGACAGCCAATTACCGACCCATCTCCCTGCTTAACGCAGATTATAAAATCTTCGCCACTATTCTTTCTACTCGGCTCTCTCACAAAATGACCACTTTAATACATCCAGATCAATGTGGATTTATTCCCGGCAGATCAACTGCTGATAATGCCAGGACTCTTTGTCATGTACTAACTAATATGGCCTCCCACGATCGTCCATTGGTTGGCCTTTCCCTAGATGCCGAAAAAGCCTTTGACCGGCTAGAATGGCCATTCCTATTTGCGACCCTCCGTTGGTTTGGTTTCGGCGATAATTTTCTCCGTTGCCTTCAAGTGCTATACTCTCAACCAACTGCTAGTGTCTGTGCCAACACATTGAAGTCCCAGCCATTTTTACTGCAAAGAGGCACCCGTCAGGGGTGCCCACTTTCCCCCTTACTTTTTGATCTTGCGTTAGAACCCCTAATCCTGTTAATCCGTCAGTCTCCACATATCCACGGCGCTCCCTTTCCCCGTTGGGATATAAAAGTCTCAGCGTATGCAGATGATCTTATGCTTTTTGTTTCCTTAGACTCCGTATCTGTTGTTCTGGATCTAATTGACCGCTATTCTCAACTTTCAGGTTACAAAATTAATTGGACCAAATCAGTCGCCTTTCCCCTAAACCACCAGGTTCACCAAGCAGACTTGCAAACCTTTCCTTTTGTATGGCAGCCCCGTATGGTAAAATATTTAGGGGTACATTACTGTTATCCTCTCGAAGAAACCGTCGCTTTTAATGTCAAAAATTTAATCACCAAGGTCCGTGAGCTCACCCAACGTTGGTCTCCACTTACTCTTACGTGGTGGGGCCGTATGGATACCATAAAGATGATGATTGTTCCCAAGGTTAATTATGTCTTAGAAATGTTACCGTGCCTTCTCCCTCGACACACCTACAAAGATATCGAGGGCCTGTTGATCAGATTTTTGTGGCAGAACAAACCGCCTAGAATAGCGAAACATAAACTTCAGTCAGATAAGGAACATGGTGGGATAAGCTTTCCTGATTTTTTCAACTATCACCTCTCTTTTCTTCTCAAACAGGGTGCCCGTTGGTTGGACGCTTCTTTCCCGTCCAGACCAATATGGTTAGATATAGAAGAAGACCTCTGTAAGCCCATTCCACTTAGCTATCTCCCTGGAATGACTTTCCCACTGGATGCCCACTATCCACCAATGCTCCTGGATACACTTCGCTCCTTCAATGTTCTCATCAGCTCCCTAGATTCCCTAGCTTGCCCACTAGATAGGCTTCCAATTTGGCATAATGCTCGATTCCAAATTCAACATAAGCCGGTGGCCTGGAGTCCCTGGTATTCCAGAGGCATCTGGACTCCCAATCAACTGTTTCACAATGCTCGCTGGAAGTCCATTAATGAGCTCCATTGTGAGTTTGGCCTTCCTTCTAAATACTATTTTCAACTGCTTCAGTTGCAGCACTGTCTCAAGAGTGCTGGGGTTTTTCCCCCACTAACTCCTCATGACCAAGGGATAACTGAGGTGGTCTCCTTTATTGGGGCTCAGTCCGGTGTTGCTTCCACCTTTTATAAAACTCTTTGTGCTCCTCAGAATGCTGTCCCCCCTTCTGCACAGCAGACTTGGGAGCGAGAATTGGGTGTAACTCTAACCCCTGAACATTGGAACCTCTTCTGGAGCAAAGTGGTTCGTGTTTCCCGCTCGGCTTCCTTAACCCAGACGCTTTTCTTCTTTGCCCATCGCTGTTTCTATACCCCTGATAGACTGGCCAAATGGACTTCCACTCTGAGTAATCAATGTTGGACTTGCCATGCAGCTACAGGCACCCTCACTCATGTCATGTACGACTGCCCCGCACTACAACACTACTGGAGCCGGGTCTGGGGTCGTATTCAATCTATCTTACACTTTACTGAACCACTCTCCTGGAAAATAGTGGGACTCCGTTCTGCAGCGGGCATCCCCTCTCTCCCGAAGTCTGCTTACTTCCTCCTTGACTTTCTAATGGGTATTGCCATATCGTTAATCATGAAATATTGGAAAAATAGCTCTTCACTGAGTCCTCTAGAATGGTGGAATTGTGTCTGTCTATATAGTAAGTTTGAACAAATTCCTCGTAGGGCTACCCCTTCCCTTCAGGCCCGCTACCAGGTGTCTAAATGGAAATTACTCACAGATTTCGTGCAGTCGGCCAAATGCTCGCACTTGACTGTCTAGTTATAGTTATATCTCTCTCTCGATCCATAGTATATCATGACTGTTATGTTTATGTTCTAACATAATTGCTATGGACCCCATGCCTGGGTTAATATCTTTTCTTTTCTTTTTTTTTATTATCTAGAGAAGAAGCATAGGGGGGGAGGGTTGATGGGGTTATTTTCCGGTTTATTCCATTTTATTTTGATGCAATCATCCTTGTTTTATTACTGTGTGTATTGTTATTGTTATAAAATGAAAATAAAAGTTTAAAAAAAAAAAAAAAAATGCGGGATTACTAGGGCTTGATAGACTGTCCGGAAGTCATCTGGCTCAAGCAGCTGTCGTAGGTGACGGAGCGTCCGTATTTTGTGGTAGACAGCTTTAACCATGTTCCTCACTTGTGCTTTCATGTTGAGCTGTTGGTCTAGCGTAACCCCTAGGTACTGTACAGTGTGTTTGCTGAGGAGCTCAGCATCTCGTACCTTCAGAGCGGTGGGTGGAGTGAATGCTGGGTTTCTGGTGATAAAGAGGACCTCTGTTTTCTTGAAGTTTATCTTGAGCATCTGTGCGTGTAGCCAGTCCGTGACGGCATCAAAGCAGGATGTCAATGGTGAGAGATCTGGATGTTTGGTTGAGATAGGCATGTAAAGCAGAACATCATCAGCATAGACCAGGTAGTTGATATTGAAAGAATGGATGAGCCCGCAAATGGGCTGCATGTATACGTTGAACAGTAGGGCCAAGAGTGAAGATCCCTGTGGTACACCTTTCTCTTGCGGGAAAGGTTTGGAGGTGGTGGAGCCGGTATGGACGTGCTGCCATCTATCTGTTAAGTACGACTGGCACCAGGTTAGTGCTGTCCTGAGGATGCCCTTCTCCTTGAGGCATGTGAGGAGTATCTCATGGCTGATGGAGTCAAAGGCCGCAGCAATGTCCATGAAGATCAATGCAAATCCTTGTTTGATGATGTCCAAACCGATGGTCAACGAGCTGAAAAGAGTGGTCACTAGGGTCTCCACGCCATGAGACTCCCTGAATCCATGCTGGCATGGGTTGAGAGATGTGCTTGTCTCAATGTGGTGACAAAGTTGCTGTTGGACGACCTTCTCAATAATTTTTGACAGGAGCGGGATGCTCAAGATTGGTTTGTAGGAATTCTCCCTAGCTGGGTCTAACTTGTTGTTCTTAAGCAGAGGTCTGATGGCTGTTTGGTTCAGGCTTCGAGGGAAGGTCCCAGTCAAGAATGATAGCTCCATGAGTTTGGCCAGAAAAGGGCTGAGGTCGCCATGCAGAGATTTTATCCAAAATGCTGGGCAGGGGTCGTTCGGAGCTGTGGTAGTGTTTATGGTTGTGATGATGTCTTGAATGCCTTTCTCAGTTGGGTCCGAGAAGGTGGTGATGAAGTCGCGGGTGTCCTTCATGTCCGGAGTCAGGGTGGGTGGTGGGGTTCCGTGGTGTGTCTCCAGCGAGAGAGGGGGGTTTGTGCTCTCCCCGGAATTGCTTGTTTTGGCCTTCAAGTAGTCGGCGTATTCCTGTGGGTCAGGGAAGCTAGGTTGAGTGGGGGATGGATCTTTTGTTAGAGATTTGATTAGGTTAAAAGCTTGCGTGGTTTATTTAGGGAGCGCTGCAATAACTCTGCATGGAATTGCTTTATTCTCACTGAAACTGTTGCATGGTGCCTTCCTAGATGAGCAAGGTATGACTCATCTGGGAAAGCACCTGTGACTGGAGAGTGTCAGTTAGTGTTGGAAATGGTTGGAAGTGGATGCGTGGTTGTGTGACTGTGGCCTAGGCCTTGGAATATGCAGGAAAGAAAGAAATTTGGGTGTATGAGTAGATTTGATGAAGGAATACATGAGAAAAGAGTGTGTTTGAATGAGGATATTTTGAAGTATTCGGATGAGAGGAGGAGGAGAGTCTCAGGAAATGTTAACAGGATAATTAGAGTTAGTTGAAAAAGAAGAGCATCTAAACTCTTTAGAAAATTATAAAAAGAAGTATTATACCATTTCCTAAGGGTTATGTCCGAGAAACAGGTAAGGTCCAGATGAGGTAGTGGATGTACCCGGGAGGAAAGGGGGTTGGCCTTAAGAGGAGAAGGGGAGAAAAATGTAAGCAAGAATTTAGAGAGGGAGAATTCCTTTACTGTAAGGAAACAATGCAATAGGAGAAGTGTAGATTAAGTATAGCTATAGGGTAATGTATTAAAGTGAAGGTGTGCCTGAGCGAAGGAGAATTGTAAGAGAATTGAGAGACTTGGGTAAGAGAGAAGCGCAAAAGGGAAAAGTAAATGGTATGGTTTGGAATGTTTACGGGTGAATATGAGATCTGAGAAGGGTTGAGTGAGGAGTTTGGAAGTGTGTGTGAGAGGAGGGAATTGGGGAGATTTTGGTCCAAGTTTCCTTTCTTGGAACTCGTTTGCAAGTGGAATTTTTTTATTCCCCTAAGAGAGAGGGGGAGGGGGGTGGAGTGACAGGAATAGGTTTTGATGCTTTTTACCAAACAGACTACTAGAAAAAGAAGAATAGGTTGGGCAACTGAACGAGAAAGAAACTCTGGTTACCTGTTGAAGTTCCTGCATATATCTGGGCTCCAACAAGAAGACTACTCTATGATAAGTACTAGTACTTATGGACTAAGGGGTCATTTAAATTGACCTCAATTAATGTGTCATTTCACATTTCAATTAGAACAATTAGAACAATTGGAGTGGAGGAGTGGCCTAGTGGTTGGGGCAAGGTACTTCAGGCCGGAAGGTCGGGGGTTCTAATCCCACTAGAGGACAGCAACCTTGGGCCGGAAGGACTGGGGTTTCTAGTCCCACAGGTGCTCCTTGTGGTCTTGGGCATGCCACTTAACCCTCCGTAGCCCATGTTCCCTGTAGAATAGTTATCTCCAAGTTATAATGCCCTGTTCAATGTAATTTCAGTTTGTTCAATGTAAACCGCACTGATGCAGAATAGCGCGGTATATAAGAGAATATAAATAAAATAAATAATAACAGCCCTGATTTATTGGTTAGTAAAACTGTTTATTCCAATAAAAAATGCTTCCATCTAACAGTTTTTTACATAGTCAAATAGTATTGCCACATTCAGAGAACACTTATAATTTAAATAAACAATGTAACATCATTTTGAACTGGTCTAGTCCTTTGTTAGTTTATATGTTCATTCCAATTAGAATACCATCTTTTTAAAGGTGGGAATTCTAATAGGACGTAGTGTACACTGAGTCCATCACCTGGGAACCGTGTGAACTCAAGGTATACCATCTGTGACAATATCTAGGGGAAAGTAGAGTTTATTTATTTTATTTAACAGTATTTCTATACCGCCTTATCTTACAGTCAAGGCGGTAGAGTTGGGGTAGTGGCAGGAAGCTGGCCTAGTTTTACCCATGAGAGCTAACTGGATGGTGGTGCAATATCGCTGCTACCCGGTTAGCTTCTGCGGCTTCAGAGGCTGTGCGGTGACCCTGGATATTCAATGCCAAGGCCACATATTCAGCTTCTATTCGAAAACTATTCTGATGCCTTAGAATTATAGTGCTGGCGAAGAATGCGATGTATACCATGGCCTGCCCAAAGAATAAATCAGTTGTTACTAGAAGAGATCAAATTTAAGCTTTCTTTAGAATCTCAAGACTTCAACTTTCATACTTTGCGCACATCGTGTGAAGAGAGAGATTATTGGAGAGAGACATCATGCTTGGCAAAGCCGAACATCGGAGCAAAAAAGGAAGGACAGCAATACAACGGAGCGATACAATGATATCAGCTCTGGGTGCCACTCTATCTACAATTAGCTGCCTGACCGAAGACGGAACACAGTTTAGGACAACTGTCCCGAGAGATGCCATGAGTTGACATGGACTCAATGGCACTTAACAGCAATAACAACATAAAGTTAGGCCTGCCTTTTGTAGCCTGCTATTAACTATCCGGTTAGCAGATTAAAAATTACCTCTAATGAATATGTGCTCGCAACGTCTTCGCTCATCCCAGAGACTATCTTGGCATTATCTGGATAGTACCGCAGTGGTTAGCAGTAAATATTTAGAGGCACTATCCAGATGGTGCTATTGAATATTTGGCCGAGTTTATCTGAATATCAACCAGAATGTTTGTTTTTTCCTCTTTCATTTAATCTCACTTCCAGGTTCAATTCTAGATGAGGGGATACCGCTTGATACCAGACTAAGCTTGACTCCAATCAGCTATGGCAGGGATTTTGTGATGGGGGAAGGGCTTACCTTTAAGGTCCAATTCCTAAAACTGGTAATTTTTATTATAAAAGCTTTACTCATTTATTTACCTAAAATTATATATGGCCCATCTGTCTCGACATTTTAAGTGGGGAACAGGTTAACCCTCAGTCAAAACAACAAATGTTTACATGAAACATCTTAAATGTTAATGTGGTGTGCTGCATATTTTCTTCTTGTTGCATCCATAATACAGTGTTTCAGGAAGTGAAACAGATTTCTGATCTCTCTCTACACATGTTCCTGGAACTCGCATTCATAGGCATCAGAAAGAGGTGGGCCACACAGCAGCATGGCAGGCAGCAGGCTGCCCGTGGGGATCCCTCTCTGCCTGCGGGAGATTGGATCCTCATGAGCAGAACAGGAGGGTCCTCTGCCTGCGGGGCAAAGTTGGTGCAGTGCTGGGTCCCCCACAAAGAAAAAGGCCTTCTGCTGCCGTTACTTTCACTTTCCTTGTCTACAATCAAAAAATCCAAATAGTGCCACTTAATATTTCCTCTGACCACCATGCAAGGCCGGCCCCACTACTAGGCAAACTAGGTGGTTGCTTAGGGCAACAGTCTCTGGAGGGCAGCAAAAGCAGGTCATTCAAAACTAAATAATAGATTTTGACAGTCTTTGGACCAACTCTAGGGCCAGCTCTGCCATCATGGCACCATCAGGATAGTCCAGAAAAGAGCAGGGGCAAGAGAGAGAAAAGCTTTAATAATGCCCAACAAGGCCATGTTTCAGCGAACAATTGCCTGCATCTGGTCAGGTTTATCAAGAAACGATGCATAGCATTATGTTGGGCATTATTAAAGATTTGAACTCTACTTTTTTGCCTTTGCTCTTTCCTTTTCTGGATTACAGTTGTGGTCGATATTATTGGCACCCTTGCTTTTTAGGTATGTTGTGTACAACAATATCTTAAATAATTGGAAATATTCAAACTGTATGTCATCATAACATTTTAATAATATGCTCAAAGGTATACATAAAAAATATTAGTGCAACTTAAACTTAGTCATTTCTGAGAAAAACCCCCAAAATATGACCTGGACAGGATTAATGGCACCTTCCACTAATATTTAGTTGCACAACCCTTGGCAGAGATGACAGGCTCCACAAATTTCGTACATCTGTCTGCTGGTAGTTTCTCCCACTGTTCAATTGCGATTTATTCCAGCTCATGAATGTTTCCAGGATTCATTTTATCAATGGCAGATTTCAGTTCTTTCCAAAGGTTCTCGATTGTATTGAGATCAGGACTCATTGCTGGCCAGTTAGAACATTAAATTTGTTCATTTTTAACCATTCTTTTATATTTTTTGGATGTATGTTTTGAGTCATTGTCCTGCTAGAGGACCCATGACCTTTGACCCAGACCTAGCTTTCTGACACTAGGGTAGCACTTTTCACTCCAAAATACCTTGGTAGTCGTCCGACTTCATGATTCCTTTCATATGTTCCAGGCCTCCAATTCCTGAGGAAGTAAAACAGCACCACAACATTATGGAACTCAACCATATTTAACTATAGGAAGGGTATTGTTTTCTTTATAAGCTTCATTTCTTTGCCTGTAAATGTATTGAGAAATATTTCGCTGCTAGCCAGATTGCAAAAGTGTCTGAAGTTAGAATAGTCATTCAGTTAACCTGTGGTGCTGCTCTCACTCCTCCTGTAATGTCCTGATGCTAGCTGCTTAGTGTCGTGGCATTTAGCAACACAAACTAGGGATATTCAGCACTAACTAGGTTAGTGCTGCTGAATATCCCACTGAGTGACAATTATGCAGCTTGCAGGTCTGTACTTACCCTTAATGATGCATCCTCTATTGCTTTGGGCTCTAGCTTTATTTCTCCATGCTCTGGCCTCATCACTGCATGAACAATGTCTGTAATTAATGTAAACAAGCAGCAGTACACCCCCTCTTAAAGGATAGCATAACCCCTTCATAACTATCCACCCCTAATATACCCTCAGATGTAAACAACCTTCTACCTGTACATAGTCACTCAAAGATGTGAGCAGCTCTCTAATTGTATATAGTTACAGTTCTGTGTTATAAATAGTGTATTCTACGTGTTCCATTTATAAGCGTTAACCGTTCCTTGTACACCTGTTTCATCTAATGTTGAACTTTGTTCCCTGTAAACCGCACTGATCCTTGGAAATGTGATATATAAGAAAAAAAAATAATCGGGGTAGAGAAAGAGAGCGGGAAGCTGAACTCCTCCTCGCTCTGCGACTCCAGCCCAATCAGGGCTTTGCTGGGACTCTACAAATTCAGAAGCGCCCAATAGGTGCACCCGCACCTGGCGGGCCCTCGCCTGAGGACTCTTTGGCATGGCTCTTAGTCGTGGACCAGAGATGCATCAAACAATTCCAGTCTACCTTAAACACATTTGCAGCACTACTAGTTTCTGCAGCCACATAAATTGTTTTATTTTATGCTATAGCTCTCTGCCATCATCATATATCTTTTAACCGCAAGACACTGATACAATGTTACACTTTGTTCCTATGTATTAACTCTTATGTAGGGCATTGCTCCATTGTACCCTCAATAGCTCTTTAGACTTAGGCACCAGTCATTTTACTTGACTCAGAGTACCTCTGCACTGCCTTACTACCTATGCATTATTTCAACTACTACTATGATCTAATGTTCCACTCACATTTGCTCACCATTTATGTTTCTCAATGATAACACTGTTATTCCTGTTTGTATCAAAGTACCATTATCCATACCTTATCATTATATAACTGACTACATTGGAACATCTTTGACATACCAACCCTAAAACACCTGTCAACCCAACATTTAACCATAGGAAAAACAAACATTTGGTTATTACAGAAAAAATAACAAAAATGAACCATTCTACCACAATAAGCGTAATACTCAGCACATTGATTCTATCCTACCTCAATCCCAAACTAAGTGCCTTACTACCTACTGATATCACCAACCAACCTATACCAGTAATACTCCCGCATTACCATGAACACACAATACTCCCACCATATAAACCCACATCTAGAGCCCAGTACAACTACACCCGTAGGCTGATACATATTATCCCTATAATCTTGACCAAACCTTCCAACAATGAAAACAAAAAGAACAAACACTACGCCAGATCCCTAAAAAAAAAATCCCAATCATTCTAGACCACATAGAAGATGCCAATCCAGATATAATTTTCATAACTGAAACCTGGTTCTCAAATGTAGATCATGTACTCCTAAATCAACTAAGACTAGCTAACTACAAGGTTTATCACACACCTCAAATAAATAAACGAGGTGATGGGGTCCTTACCATTGTAAAGACATCCCTAAATGCCGGTACAGACCAATTGATCATTGAAAACAGATACATGGCATCCTGCCTTATCTATAGGCCATCATCCACAGACCCAGAGGGCCTTACTAACATCATTGAAATGGTCTGCACCTTAGCTTGTAAGAAAGATATAATTCTATTAGGTGAATTTAACATTACCTCCCTCCAACAGATGCAAGCAACATCATTCCTAACTGCCATGGAAGATCTCCACCATAGACAAATAATAAAAGAACCCAAACACCACAAAGGTAAATACACTTTACCTTATCTTCCTCCCACCAGTTATTAACCTAATACACAATAACCCACCACGAATCACCCCCGTGCTCAGACCAGTACATGATTGAATTCTGTATTGAAGCAAAAAACCACAACAATCAACCAACTAACCACCTAATAAAACAATACTCAAAATTTAGATATTTTGAAAAAGATACATTCATAAAAGAAGTATTGACATGGACTCAAACGAGATTGAAGCACTACTGAAAAACTGGACCACAAGTATCTCTAATATATCATCCAGACCTCACTCACAGCAAAATATAATAAAGAATAATTCAAAACAATGGTACACACAAGACACCCAATTATTAAAAAGGCAACTTAGAAAACGAGGATGCATATGGTGATCAGCAAAAACAACAGAAAACAGCGAAAAATACTTATCGGTCCTATCGGATTACTGGAAACATATAAACAATTTTAAAAAAGAATACCACACTAACCTACTGATGAAATCCCTAAATAAACTAAGGGAATTGTTCACAATAGTAAAATCCCTAACTAACCAACCTAAAGAAATCAAAGAATCACATAAAATATTCTCACATACTTTAGCAGATCATTACATGATGAAGCTAAACTCCCCGAATATCCCCATTCTAGAGCCTACCCTCAATATGACAAATCCATCTGAAAAATGGTCAGAATTTCATCAGGTCACCGTTGAACCTCTTAAAAAATAATTGTAAACATAAATATAACATCCATCCTTGATCCCTGCCCAGTATCATGGATCAAAGCCTCCAGTAAAGAGCTAGCCCCCTTCATTTTAAGAATAGTAAACTTCTCTTTCACCCAAGGAATCATGCCTAAGGATCTTAAACAAGCAGTAATTTGCCCTATACGGAAACAAAAAACTCTGGATAGTAAATACCCATCCAGCAACCCCCCCCCCCCTTGTCCCTTCCCTCTCTCTTTTTCCTTGCCAAGGTATACAATGTAATAACAAAGAAAACAAATATTTGAAATGCCATCAGAAATCCAATATTACATACCAAAATTGTAAATAAGTTTGAAAGAGTTAAAACCTAATCTTATGTACCTTTATGATTGTTTAATATACCTTCATATGTTATATGTAC
The DNA here is from genome assembly GCA_033557465.1 of Ichthyophis bannanicus. Classification (NCBI taxonomy): domain Eukaryota; kingdom Metazoa; phylum Chordata; class Amphibia; order Gymnophiona; family Ichthyophiidae; genus Ichthyophis; species Ichthyophis bannanicus. Next base: position 119,924,329 of record CM066050.1, on the reverse strand, counting down.
AAGTTATATCCCGCTTTGACCCGGTGAAAAGCGGGATATAAATTCAGTTAAATAAATAAATAAGTTTAATTTGTTTGAATGCAATATTGTTGTTCATATTGTAAACAGCATGATTACACAATAGGGCAGTATAAAAAACTCACAAATAAATAAATAAATAAATAAAGGCATGAGCTGGTAGATAGTCCTATACTACTGGCCTGCAAACCCCTGCATCTTTAAGAAGACGGACTCAGCGAGGACCTATTGCTGCTGTTTTTTTTAGATCTGCGGCCCACCAGGAGATGCCCCGATCCTCCAGTAGAACAACCTGATGCTGTTTGATGTTAACAAGGCGGCTATTATTATGAGTCAACTGGCAATATAGCTGAAAATGTGGTGCAGTTCACTACACCTCCGATGGTGTTGCTAACCGCATCTTGCGTTATGTGTTGTGCCGTTGACACATGCTCTGTATTAAGTGCTTAGCAGCCCTTCCAAAAATTGGGGGAACACTCCTAATAGTTACCACAGATGTTTTGCATGTCATATGTCTTAAGGTTTACAGTTAATGCAGAGCAAGTATGAAACCTTAGTACACCTTAGTAAATAGGTCTCTTTGGGCCCGATTCTGAGCCACAAATAGCAGGGATTGGGACATCCGTCCCCACTATTCGTGCTGGCTTCAGTCCCCGACTAACTTCCCCACTGGGGCATGGGCAGCCCAGGGGCAGAGAGTGGGCGGGTAGTGGGCATTCGCTGGCCCTGGACGTACAGGGCAGATTCTAATGTCAACCCTGTACGTCCACAGTCGGCGAAATGGCCGGGGAAGATATTCCACCTCTGAGGTGGAATAACTTCCCTGGACATTTTTTTTTTGTTCTTTCTGGGGCGCGGAAGGTGCTGGGGGAGCCAGGGTTTATCCACAGCAGCCTGACTCTGGCCTTAGGAGGCTGGATTGGGGGTCAGGCTGCAGGGAAAAAACCCTTAATTTTTGGTGGCCGGCATCTTGGCTGTTAAATGGAGCCGCGGTGCCATGGCAACATGACGCCATGGTGTCGTGGCTCCATTTAAAAGCCTGACTGAGCTATCCGGGCAGTGCCTGTATGTGCAGGCCAGGACTGAATCGATGTCCTGGCCTGCACATACAGGCCTGATCGCAATTCTGATCCCGCGGGGAACGTCTAGCCCTGTGGGATCAGAATCACGATCCCCTTTGTACGTACAGCTCAGGCCGGACGTACAAAGGGGATGTATGTGCGGGACAGAATCAGGCTGTTTGTGTTCTGAAAATAAAATAAACCTAATAACTTAAACAGCTTATATAGATGGCATAACAGCTATTTGATGAAGCAAAATGTCTGTTGAGGCTAAGAATAACTCATTTTTATTTCAGTTCCTGTTTGGCGGTGCTTGCTTCTGATTACAGCTTGGCACAGACATGGCAGACGAAAGTGAACTTGAGCATGAAAAGGTCATATTTTATTATGTGAGGAGAAAGTATAATGTCTGTAAATTGCAAAAGGCGTGCAGATAATTCCAAATGCAGATTACTCTGCCTAATTTGAATTCATTATAAAGAAGCAACATTAAAGTAATGATTGTGATCCCCTAGTTACCAGCATAGAACTAAGAAAACACATCTGAAAGGTAGTATTTTAGTTATAAGAAAAAGGAAGCTCGACATAGAAGATGCATCTTGTAATGGGGGAAATTCTAGTGTAATTAGAGCAAAAGAATGATTATCCTTTTAAAGAACTATTCATATTTTCCTATGATCTATTTTTAGTGTGTTGCAAAACCCGAGTATTTGTGAAGTTGGCATCATTTTTCCCAGGATGCTTTAAAATAATACCCTAAGGGCTGGCAAAATAATTACAAATAATAAAAAGCAAGCATTTTTGCATTTTAATAGCACCAAATAAGCTCATTTTTGCTTGTAATGATGATTTCATGTTGTTGTTTTTAAATTTGAAACTTCAGTGATGCTGCTTGATTGATATATAAAAAAAATATGAATAGAATCACTCTTACAAGCATAAAAAGAGCTCATATAATAGAAACATAGAAACATGACGGCAGAAAAAGACCATATGGCCTATCTAGACTACCCTTCCATATCAATCACTACAGTAGTCTCCTTCTTTTTCCTTTTGAATGCCTTGAATGTCCCATGCTTTTTTGAATTTAGATAGGGGGTCATTCCGAGGCATGAATAGTGGGGATGGACGTCCCAACGGTTGTGCAGGGAAGTTCGTCAGGGGCGGGGAAGAGGTGGCCTGGGGGTGGAGAGTAGATGGGCAGTGGGCAGTCGCTGGCCCTGGACCGTCCAGGGCCGGCAAATTGGCTGGGGAAGTTATTCCACCTCCAGGGTGGAATAACCTCCCTGGACTTTTTTTTTTGCTTTGAGGTGCAAAAGGGGTGGGGGGGGGGGCAAAGTTAATCCACCGAAGCCCAACCCTGGTCTTAGAAGGCCAGATCAGGGTCGGGCTGCGGGGAATTAACTTTTTGGGGCAATGGCCAGCATCGCAGCTTTTAAAAGGAGCCACGGTGCCATGGCAACGGGACACCATGGTGTCGTGGCTCCATTTAAAATCCCTAGCTGAGTTAGCTGGGCTAGCTCTATATGTGCAGGGCTAGACGTACCCCACGGGATCAGAATTGCGATCTCCTTTGTACATCCGGGTCCACCCGGACGTACAAAGCAGATCCACATCTTGAATGGAATTGGGGTCATACTGTCCCCATCTCTACACCTCCACTGGGAGACAATTCCATGCATCTACCACTCTTTCCATAAAGAAATATTGCCGCATATTACTCCTGAGTTTATCCTCTTTCACCCTCATCCTATGTCCTCTTGTAGTAGAGCTTGCTTTCAATCAAAAGAGGCTCTCCTCCTGTGCATTAATGTTATGGAGGCATTTAAATGTCTCTTTCATATCTCCTGTATCCCGCCTTTCCTCTAACGTATACATATGAAGATTCTTAAGTCTATCCTCATATGCTTTATAACGAAGACTACTAACCATTTTAGTAGCCACCCTCTGCACCAACTCCAACCTGTTTATATCCTTTTGAAGGTGTGGTCTCCAGAATTGCACACAATAATCCAAATGAGGTCACACCAAAGACTTATACAGAAGCACTATCACCTCATTTTTTCTGCTGGCCATTCCTCTCTCTTTTCACCCAAGCATCCTCCTAGCTTCGATTGTCACCTTTTCTACCTGTTTAGCTACTTTAAAATCATGAGACACAATCACGCCCAGGTCCTGCTCTTCTTTTATTTATTTTATTTATTTATTTTATTGTTCTTATATACCGCACTCTTAAAAATCAGCGTGATTTACATACAACGGTATTGTGCAATAAAGGCACTTACAATGAACCGGACAATTAAACTTGGGTTTCAACTGGGAGTAACTATGTACAGCAATTTAAACTTATCTACAGTCTGTATCTACAGTATGTACATCCATTGATAGTGATTGATAGTGATTGTGGACAGAAGTACTTCACCCCCTACACTGTACCACTCCCTTGGATTATTGCAGTCCAAATGCATGGCCCTGCTTTTTTTTTCGACCATTCTTCAAGCTTAGCTAGATCCCTCCTCTTGTTATCTATTCCTTCCTGGGTGTCTAATTGCAGATTTTGGTATCATCTGCAAAGAGGCAGATCTTACCTGACAGCCCTTCCGCTATATCACTAACAAAGATGTTAAAAATAATCAGACCAAGGATAGATCCCTGCGGCACACCACTGGTAACCTTGTCCTCCTCAGAGTAAACTCCATTTACCTGTACCCTTTGTCGCCTCCCATTCAAGCAATTTCTAACCCAGTCAGTAACTTTAGGATCCATGCCTTACTGAAATCCAAGTACACCACATCTAGGGCTCTACCGTGGTCCAGTTCCCTGGTTACCCAATCAAAGAAATCAATCAGATTTCCTAAGTCTGCTACTGCCTCTCCTGTTGATGTTTTTAAGAAATACTTATTGGATATTTTAGGGATACCAGAGAATACGCTCCCACCTACCTCTAAAGTTTACTATCTTCCCTCTAAGAAGCACTCGAGTAGCTTAGCTCTGACAGAGGGTCAGGGGGCTGCTTCTCTGGATACCCTGAATTTAACACAAGTGTTAGAGGATTCAACCAGCAAGAATGTGCAGAGATCTACATTGTTGGTCACCTATGTCATGGATCTTGACCATGCTTGGCCTCTTAGGTTATATTTTGATAATTCTCAGAAACTCTTTTTTGGACAGAAGGTCTGGGTTTTCTCATTTTTGGACAGAAGGTCTCTTTTACAACTCAGACTAAAAGGTGCCAATTTCTTTCTATGCAGACTGAGGTTCTCTCTTTAGGATTTTCATTTTTGCTCGGGTTCCCATGTAAATGTTTGATTAAATCTTCATCACTTAGATATATTTTCTGTTATCCTATGTAGTTGCATTTATTTCTGGATGCTCGTATTACCCCAGTCACAGATGTGCAGTCTTAAAAAAAAGATTCTCTGTAGGATGCTTAATTTGCATTGAGCCATGTGGCTTGCTTTTTCTTTATAATATGATTTCCTTTTATTTATTTAGCTTTATTTATATGCCGCCTTTCTCCAGGTCAATGCGGTTTACAAAGAACAATTGTAGATACATTGTAACAGTGGCGTGAAACTATATGCAACATGCAAATAAGACCCCGGGGGATCTTAACTATCTACAGATTGTAATATTGTTATGAAACTATTTACAATAAGCAAACAAGATTATGTACAGGTTAATGCTGTCTGTCATGTTTGAATCTTGTGACAGAGGGCGTTATGCTATTGTACTGAAATTTTGCATGAATAGATTTTATTTATTTATTTGAAAGGCTTTTATATACCGCCACTTCCCAAGATCAGGGGCGGTTTACAAAGAACAAAGGTGAAAATACATGGAACTTAGGCAACATTTCAACTATATACATAAAACAGTATAAACATTAGTAACTATTTACAATTTATATTAAAACTTTGGAATATATACAATATGTGACATAGAACTATGTGTAGAATTGGAGAAAGTTAAATTGAATGTGAGTAGTTATGTAGTGTTGCTAGATTGTGCTATGGGGGGGTGGGAGTCCAGAGCCGAGTAATGGCAGTAATGCTGAATGAATAGGAATGTTTTTAGTTCTTTACGGAACGTTTGGAGATCTTTTATCTCCCTTAAATGGTCAGGGCGATTATTCCATTGCGTAGGTGCTACATATGAAAAAGCAGTGTTACTTGTTATTTGCTTTGTCTTCCTTATTGAGTCTGGTACTTGAATGGTATTAATGTTCCTTCTTCTTCTAACTCTGTTTTCAGGTGGGCTGTGGATCAATGTAGATAGATATGATGGGGCAATCTTGTTAACTAACTTAAAGGTCGTCAGTATGATTTTATATTGAATCCTGCTGGCAACGGGAAGCCAATGCAGAGAGTATAAAATGGGTGAAATGTGGCCAGATAATTTAGCCTTGGAGATTATTCGTGCAGCAACATTCTGAGGCATTTGTAGTATGTTTTGATTCTTCTTTGTTATACCTTTGAGGATTCCATTGCAATAGTCGAGGTGGGGTGTTATTAGGATTTGGGTAATGGTTCTGAAATCGTCTTTTTCTAAGAGTGGTCTAAGTTGCTGGATAGTCCTAAGCTTGAAATAGATTGTTCTGGCTATTTTCTTTATGTGTGAAGTGAAGCTAAGAGTCCTGTCAAGAGTGACTCCCAAATATTTTATCTCCTGCTTCACTGTGAGGGAGAGGTTTTGGAGCTTAATGTCTGAAGGGGGTGTGAAATTAGGATTTCTCGAAGTAAATAGTACTTCAGTCTTTTTGAAATTAATGTGCATGTTCTTTGATTTGAGCCATAGTTCGGCTTCCGAGAGGCAGACTGCTAGGTTGTGGTAGTTGGGGTCTGCTATGTTAATCGGGGTGAGCAGCATAATATCGTCCGCATAAATGTGGTAGTTTATATTATGTCTTTTGAATATGTTGCATATCAGTTGCAGGTATAGGTTAAATAGAAGAGCAGAAAGTGCAGAGCCCTGCAGAATTCCCTGTTCCTGAGGAAATGGTGGTGATGCAACTTGATCGATTTGCAAAAAACTGTGAGCGGTCAGATATATATGATTTAAACCATTTAAGTGCTACTTCCTTTATACCTAAGTGGCTGAGTCTTGAGATGAGTATATCATGGTTTACACTGTCAAATGCAGCAGATATGTCAAGGAATACCAATATGAAGGCTTGTTTGTTGTTGTCCAATCCTTTGATAAGAGAGTCAGAGAACAAGGAGAAGAGTTTCTACGCCATGGTAAGGGCAAAACCCATATTGATGTTCATCAAGGGGAGCCGAGGTGTCGATAAAATCCTGAAGCTGGAGTTGTACAACTTTTTTGATGATTTTATTTAGGAACGGAATACTGGCGATAGGTCTATATGAGGATGGGTCCTTGTTGTCTAGTCATTTGTTTTTCAAAAGTGGACGGATTGCTGAGAATTTGAGTTCCTTAGGTAGTATACCTTGCTGTAAGGATTTATTTACTATATCTAAAATGTAAGGAGTAAGTTCTAGTTTTGTTGCTTTAATCCAGTCTACCGGGCACGGGTCCAAGAGGGATGTAGTTGTATTCAGTTTTGAAATTATATTGAGCAATTGATTTCTATCTATAAGGTGGAAAGTTTTCCATTCACTGCTGTCATTTATTATTGTGGGAAAGGGGTCCAGTATCGATGGGGCATTTTGCTTTAGTTTGCCAGCAAAATAGTTTGCTAATGATTGGGGGTTAATAGGGATCTTGTGAGTGTTGGCAGGGGGGGTTTTAGATAAGGACTTTACAATTTTAAATAATTCTCTTGGACGGTTAATAGCTTTAGATAGGATTGTTGTATGGTATTGTTTCTTGGCATTATTTGTAGCTAATTTGTAGGAATTAAGAGTTGCAAAGTATAGGTCTCGTGTTTCTGGGTTTTTTTTTTATTTCCATTTAGATTCTAAACTTCTGAGTTCCTTGTGTGTCTTTAGGTGTTTTCAGATGGTCTGAGATGTGTGTCTGAGATGTGTCTTTAGGTGTTTTTGGAAGGTCTTGAGGTTGGCAGTGAGTCTGAGTTTGTCCGTTAATCTGTTCCATATGAATGGTGCATATAATTGGAATGCCCTTTTACATGCTTGCTGGTTTGATTTGGTCCTGGTGTGAGAAATGGTCAGGGTATTTATTGTGGATGCTCTTCTGGTTCTTCGAGGTTGGGAGGGTCATAAAAGAGAGCTGAGGTGTGTGGGAGGTTCTGCATGGATGGCTTTATAGGTTAACATTATTGTTTTGTACCTTGGAACTAGTCCCTTCACGCTCTGAAAGCCGGCGCGTGTGACTGCAGCTACGAAGAGAGGTGATACGGGGGAGGGCAGGCTGTGCTGGGCAGGGGGGGCCCCGCGGCACACTCGATTCTGCCGCGGCGGCCCCAGCAGCGGGAGAAGACAGCTTTTTTTAAAAAACTTTTCTCTGGGCTGGGCTGGGCTGGGCTGGGGGGGGGATTAGGAGTGGTGATGGGCTGGGGGGGTTAGGAGTGGTGATGGGCTATGGGGGGGGTAGGAGTGGTGATGGGCTATGGGGGAGCTAAGTCTTTATATGGGCTGATGGGATTAGGACTGGAAGTGGGTTGATGGGGGTTAGGACTGGTAATGGGCTATGGGGGGGGGCTTAAACTAAAAATTGGGTGATGGGGATTAGGACTGGAAATGGGCTGGTGGAATTAGGACTGGGAGTGGGCTGATGGGGAGGTTAGGACTGGTAATGGGGTTTGGGGGGCTTAAACTGAAAATTGGGTGATGGGGATTAGGACTGGGAGTGAGCTATAGGGGGCTAGGACTGGTAATGGGTTGGGGGGTTGCTAGGACTGGAAATGGACTGGGGGGATTAAGACTGGAGGTGGGCTGATGTGGTTAGGACTGGTAATGGGCTGTGGGCTGTTGGGGGGGTTAGGACTGGTAATGGGCAATGGGGGGCTAGGACGGGAAATGGACTGATGGGGGGGTTAACACAGGAGGTGGGCTGATCGGGTTAAGACTGGTAATGGGCTATGGGGGGTTAGGACTGATAATGGGCTATGGGGGGGCTAGGACAGGAAATGGGCTGATGGGGAGGGGTTAGGACTTGAGGTGGGCTGATGGGTTTAGGACTGGTAATGGGCTGTGGGCTGATGGGGGGTTAGGACTGGCAATGGGCTATGGGGGGCTGACTGGAAGTGGGCTGATGGGGGGTTAGGACTGGAAGTGGGTTGATGGGGGGCTAGGACTGGTATTGGGTTGGGGGGTTGCTAGGACTGGAAATGGGCTGATGCAGGGACTAGAAGGGAATGGATACTGGGTGAGGCTGGAACTAGAAGGGAGCTGATGTTGGGGGAGGATTAGAATGGGATGGGGCTGGGAGAGTAAAATGGAGAGGGGAAAAATATTTTGTGTGGGAGGGATAAAAAAATCTACAATTGGCCGGGTATTGGGAGAGTGGTGAGGCCGCGGGGCAGGGTCCCTGGAGGCCGAAGGTAACCAGGCGCTCGGCCCAGTGCGGGGACCCTGCCCACGGTTATGGAGGGGCGGGCACAGGTAGGCATTATTTAAATTCATTGGCTCGCCCCTGTGAAGGAATGGGCGTGAGCCAATGAAGAGTGCTGGACAAAGGGGGGTTTTTAAGGAGGGCACGCGGCGGCGACGGTCTCTCGGCGAGACCAGCAGCGGGGGAGAGGTCTGTCTTGATCCGTCTTCGTTCCTGCCCGTTGTTTTGATGGTGGGCCAAGCGGCGTACTTCGACGGCAGTGGGTCCTTGCTGCGGGGTTCCGGCGGTTCCGGAAGGCGGAGTCAGCGTTCGGGTAGGGGATCGAGTGCCGGGCTTTGGCACCAGGGTATTTAAAAAAAAAAAAAACAGAAAGGAACGGGGGTTAGTGGTGGACGGGAGGCATCGTAGTGTGGGCTCTTTGCCGTCGTACGGCTGGGTTCCTTGAAGGTCCTCTGCAGTTGTGTCCTCGGGAGGAGCATGCCGCCGCAGAGAGGAAGGCAGGCCCGCAGTGTGACACGCGGTAGGGGAGAGCACGCGGCCGAAGGAAGGCGGAGAGGGCAGCTTTTGCCGGCGCCTTCGGGAGGGCAGGAGGATGGGGCTGCTAGGGGAGCGTCTAGAGGGGGGTTGGGGCAGAATGGGACTATGGGGGCCAGGGGCAGGGGAGCTAAGGGTACTGGAGGGTCTAAGGTACAGAAGGGCAAGGCAGCAGCCTCAGCAAGAGGGTGCAGAGGGAGGTCTATTAACAGGGGTGGCAGGTTAGAGGGAGAATTGGGCATGGGGCATTTGGTAGAAGAAACTGGGCCACAAGGACAAGGAAGGGATAGGGCGGCGGGTGGAGCAGTTGGGGTGGAGTCGGGGTGTGGGGGGGGGATGGGAGCGGGGGGTTGCAAGGGTGTGCAGGGTTGGGGGCGGCGGAGGTGGGGGTGGCAGTTGGGGTGGACAAGGGATGGTGGGTTGGAGTGGGGGGGGGCCGGTTTTCTCAGGTTGGGCTTCACCCTGGCTTGGGGCTCATAATTATGGGCAGGGCCCCTTCGGAAATAGGGGTGTCGCCCGGGAGCGTGGGAACTACAGTGGGCTACGCGCCTTGGGAGCATTGGCAGGGGGGGGGCCAAGGATCTTCCAGGGCAGAGTGGTTGTCTTCTTGGCAGCCGTGTGGTTCCCCTGTCGTCCCCTCTCCCCCCTCTTCTTCTTTTTTGTCTTCACAGGTTGCCACAGTGGTTCCGGCGGCGGTGCAGAGGTCCGGTGGGCAGCGAGCGGCAATGGAAGAGGGCTCGGGAGCTTGCTCAAGGGAACCCCAAAGGCGTGAGGCCAGCCCAGCGAGCGTTGCGGGAGCACAGTCATCTGGAAGGGGGATGCGTGACCACGAAGGGCTGCCACAGGATACGCAGGCAGCGTTGGAGGTGCTGGGGGTGAGTTGTCCGGGGGCAATGGGGGGGGGATCAGTTGGAAGAGCAAGACAAAAGAGGGCGTAAGGCTAAGCATAAGCGCCGGCATTTAAGACGTCGTCCGCACAGTTCAGAGTCTTCTTCGTCGTCCACTGCGTCTACATCGTCATCCTCGATTGCGCCTTCCCGTTCAGGGCAGGGAGTGGATCCTGTGCCATTGGGACCCTCCGGCGGAAAGGGTGTTCCTACATTGGTGGCATTCACGGAGTTATGGGAAGGGGTTCCGCGGCATCTGCGGCGCAAGATATGGAAGAGGCGGTACATAGATATATTCAGATTGCTTGAGGGCCGGAGGCATTCAGGAGAGAGTAGGAAAAAGCGGAAGGAAGACGAAAAGGCGGGTCGGGTCAAGAAAGTGTCCCGGAAGGTTATCAATTGGGTTAGATCCTTCTTAAGGTTAGTGAGCGTTTGGGGGCGGCAGGCTCCGGAGGATTATGGCATGCTTTTGGTGTACGCGGACGCTATTTTGGAAGCTGCGCAGATGCGTGGCGGTTTTGCGTGGCTGAATTATGATGAGAAATTTCGGGACAAGATGGAGGAGAGTAAGGGGTTGTCCTGGGGTACACAGGATATCAACTTGTGGTTAACCCAGATGTCGTTGGGGATGGGTGGGAGCGGGGGGGCAGGGGTCCGTGTTGGGGGGTGGTGGCCTGGCGGGAACGGGGCGGCCCTTTCGTGCGAACAGTGGTTCATTACAGCAGAAAGCAGGGGGAGGGGGTCAAGGGGACATCTGTTGGCGTTTCAACAGGTCCTCGTGCCCCTTCCCCGACTGCAAGTTCAGGCACGCATGCTCGGCCTGCGGGGGCGGGCATTCCGTGCTTAAATGTTTCAAAAAGGGCGGTGTGCCCCCTCCGGCTCCGTCCAACAAGTAATTTTGATTTGACGGGGTTGTCTCCCTCTCCAATTTCCCGGGAGGTGATTGCCGAATGGTTGTGCTCATATCCGCGGAGGTGGGAGAGGGAAGTGTTGGAGCAGGGGTTTTCTGAAGGGTTCATTATTCCGGTGCGAGGTACTATAGCTAGTAGGTCGGCACGCAACTCGCCCTCAGTGAGGTGCTTGGCGACGGTGGTTCGAGAGAAATTAGTGGGCGAGTTGCGTTTGGGCAGAATAGCGGGTCCTTTCACTGAGCCGCCATTGGGGAATCTGGTGGTTTCTCCATTGGGGGTAATCCCTAAGAAGGAGACGGGGAAGTTTCGATTGATACATAACCTCTCCTTTCCGTTGGGGGAATCAGTAAATGATCATATTCCCAAGGAGCTGTGCGCTGTCCGTTACGCGTCTTTCGACGAGGCGGTGGGTCTGGTAAAGCGTTGTGGCCCTGGGGCTCAGTTGGCGAAGGTAGACATCGAATCGGCTTTTCGTTTGCTGCCTGTCCATCCATCTTCGTTTTATTTGTTGGGTTTTTCTTTTGTTTTTTTTTTAAACTTTTATTTTCATTTTGCAACAAACAAAAGAAACAACACACCAAAGGAGACAAAACAAGTATACAATAAGGAAAAGCAAACCCTATTACCCCCCACCCCCATGCTTCTTCTCTAGCCGATAATATCAGCATGTGAGCGCTTCCAAACAACAGTGATTGTACATCAAAACGAACAAAAGAGTATCTACGATACAGAATGATGATGGGACAGAGATTTATACAAATTTAAACAGTCAGATGAGAGCATTTAGCAGTGTGAACATAGTCATTGAGCATCTTCCATTTAGACAGATGATGAGGAGTCTGAACGGAAGAAGCAAACATACGAGGTATTTGTTCATATTTACTGTAGAGACAGACATGATTCCACCATTCATTGGGGCTCAGATGGGAGCTATTTTCCAGTATTTCGTAATTAGGGAAATAGCAATGCCTAGCATAAAGTCCAAAAGGAAGTAAGCCGGTTTTGGAAGAGAGGGGATCCCCGCAGCTGAGCGAAGTCCCACTATCCTCCAAGAAAGGGGCTCTTGAAAGTGCAAAATAGACTGGATACGATCCCAGACCCGACGCCAGTAATACTGTAGTGCGGGACATTCATACATAACATGAGGTAGTGAACCAATGGCCGCATGGCATGTCCAACAGCTATTGCCCTGAGTGGTGTTCCATTTGGCTAATCTGTCAGGAGTGTAGAAACACCGGTGGGCTAGAAAGAAGAGTGTCTGAGTGAGTGAGGCGGATCGAGAAACCCGTGTCACTCTACTCCAGACAAGGCTCCATTGCTCCGGGGTCAAAGTTACATGCAATTCTCGCTCCCATGCTTTCTGCGCTATAGGGGTACCTCTAATTATAGCATTACATAAGGTTTTGTAAAAATTAGATGCTACACCCGGTGAACTACCGATAGATCGGATAGTCTCCGACCAACCTTGTGTAGGGGATGCCGATGGCGGGAGCACCTTAGCACTCCGAAGACAATGCTGAAGTTGCACCAACTGAAAGTAGTGTTTTGCTGGGAGACCAAATTCAATTTGCAATTCACTAAAAGTTTTCCAGCGACCATCATGGAACAACTGGTTAGGAATCCAAATGCCCCTAGTGTACCAGGGGCTCCACGCCATCGGTTTATTTTGTATTCGAAATCGAGTATTGTACCAAAGCGGGAGCCTGTCTAACGGACAGAGTCGGGAGTCTAAAGATTGCATAAGAGTATTAAAGGCACCTAAAGTGTCTAAAAGCATTGGTGGATAGTGGGAGTCTGATGGGAGAGTCATACCAGGGAGAAAAGTAAGAGGAATCGGTTTGCAAAGGTCCTCCTCTATGTCTAGCCACACAGGTCTACTCGGTACTAGATCTTCCAGCCAACGAGCACCTTGTTTGAGAAGAAAAGATTGATGGTATTTCAGGAAATCAGGGAATCTGACACCCCCATTTTCCTTATCTGCTTGCAGCTTATGTTTCGCTATCCTAGGTGTCTTGTTTTGCCATAGGTATCTAGTCAGAAGGCCCTCTATATCTTTATATGTACGTCGAGGTAAGAGACAGGGCAACATTTCTAAAATATAATTCACTTTCGGAACAATCATCATTTTTATGGTTTCTAGGCGACCCCACCAGGTAAGTGTTAAAGGAGTCCAACGGTGAGTAAGCGCCCGGACTTTAGAGGTTAAGTCTTTGGCATTAAAAGAGATAGTGTCTTCCAAAGGAGAGCAATAGTGAACCCCAAGGTATTTGACCATGCGAGGTTGCCATAAAAAGGGAAAGGGTTGCATAGCTGCCTGATGAAGCAAAGGATTTAGTGGAAAGGCTACCGACTTGGTCCAATTTATCTTATAACCGGAGAGTTGTGAGTATTTACCAATTTGCTCTAGGACAGCCGGCACTGAGTCTATAGAGACAAAGAGCATAAGGTCATCAGCATATGCTGAAATTTTGATTTCCCTATGAGAGAAGGGGACTCCATGAATCTCCTCCGATTGCCGGATTAGTAAAGCTAAGGGTTCGAGTGCAAGATCGAAAAGAAGTGGAGACAGTGGGCATCCCTGGTGAGTACCGCGTTGAAGGGGAAATGGCTGAGACTTTAAAGCATTAGCACAGATACTGGCTGTAGGCTGTGCATACATGGTGCGGAGACAACGGAGAAAACCTTCTCCGAATCCGTACCAGCGGAGGGCTGCAAACAGGAAGGGCCATTCTAAGCGATCAAAGGCCTTCTCAGCATCAAGTGAGAGGCCAACAAATGGGCGATCAAGATTAACTGCGGCAGTCAGTACATGACATAGAGTCCGAGCATTGTCAGCAGTTGATCTACCGGGAATGAAACCGCATTGATCTGGGTGTATTAAGGTAGACATCCTATCAGAGAGCCGGGTGGAGAGAATGGTGGCAAATATTTTATAGTCCGCGTTTAGGAGGGAAATTGGACGATAATTAGCTGTTAGTTGCGGGTCTCTCCCCTCTTTCTCAAAAACTACTACATTTGCCATTGAAAAGGACCCAGAAGGAGATCCCTCCTCGGCCAGAGCAGAAAAATAAAGTTTCAAAACTGGAGCTAAGTCAGCGTTAAAGGTTTTGTAGAATTCAGCAGGGAGACCGTCTGGGCCTGCAGCTCGACCTGTGGCACATTTCTTGATAGCAGAATGAATTTCTGATAAAGTGAATGGTTTGTCCATGGCCACTCTATCTTCGTCAGATAGGGTCGGTCTTTGTACCCCTGAAAGTAAGCGTTCAAATACTTCTGGCTCAAAATCACATTCAGATTGATAAAGCCGAGTATAAAAATCACGAAAGAGTTCTAAGATTTCTGTATCTTTAGTGACCAAGCCCCCCCCCGACGGATTACGGAGAGCGGTAACACGCTTGGCTTCTTTTTGACCTTTTAGGGCATTTGCTAACAATTTACCAGCACGGTTATTTTCCCGGTAATATATCCCTTGTTGTGATTCAATATTTTTAGCAGCAGCAGTATACAAAAGCTGATTGTATTGAAAACGCAAGCGTTGTAAACGGAGTAAAATACATGGGTCAGTACGGGACGTGAGGAGACGCTCCCCAGCTTGTATCTGCTGCTCTAGAATCAGTAAGTGCTGCTTTCTTTGTTTCCCCTGCCGAATTTGATAGCTAGTTATAGTTGCGCGGATAGATGCCTTAAAACCCTCCCACCAAGCCCAGCTCGCTGTGTCATGGGGCGAGTTAAAATGAAAATAATCTTGGATAGCGGCCTTTATATCAACCTGAAAATCTTTTTGATCTAGTAGGGATCTATCAAAAAACCAAGCTCGGGGAGAATCGTCTCGCGCAGTGACATGTAATGATAAAGATATGGCAGCATGATCTGAAATATGGAGAGGATGAGTCCTAGCCGTGTCCACTTGAGAAATCAGTGCTTTGGAAATGAGAAAGAAATCTATTCTAGATTGTGAGTGATGGGGGCAGAAAAAAAGGTGAACTCTAAGTCGGAGGGGTGAAGCAGCCTCCATATATCTACTAGCGCAAGATCTTGCATCAGAGCTGTAAGGGTAACAAGACTCTTGGGTGGACTACTCGTTCTAGGCGGTTGTCTATCTATCAAAGGGTCTAACACTTGATTAAAATCACCACCAAGTATTAATGGAGTATTGGCAGAGGCCTGTGCCAACTGCGCAATACTTGCATAGTAAGCAGGGTTGTCCACATTCGGGGCATAAATACAAATACACGTGAATTCACTATCTCCAACCTTAAGGTGTACACGGGCCCATCTACCCTCCTTGTCAGAGCTAGTATCCATTACAGTAGCTTGCAAAGACTTCTTAACCAGAATGGCTACCCCACACCGTTTGGAAACGGCGGGAGAATAGGCAGCCACCATGTAAGGCTTAGCATTGAGTTTCAGTGTTTCAGCAGAGTTTAGATGCGTTTCCTGAAGAAACACTAAATCAGCATGCTCATGGCTAAGATAGCTAAGGATTTTCTTTCTTTTGATTGGACTATTGATGCCTTTTACGTTGAGTGATAAGATTTTACATAAGGCCATTCAGAAAGGTTAAAAATTCTGAGCATGATAGCGCACATAATTTCACAATGTCCCTCATATTAACTGTATCTGGCTGTACACATAACATGAAAGAAAATAAGCTAATATAATACAATGAAGCGCCCCACATTAAAAAAGAAAAACCGCGGTGCGGTAGAGAAGAAGCAGAACCCCAGAAATTACTGGCGACCATGTGTCTGCGGGGAGAAACCCCAGAGAAGGCCGAAATTGAAAAAACATATAACCTGTAGAACTGTGCGTGCTCCGAATCCGACCGAGGCACACATCATGGAGGGATAGGAGACCAAAAAACAAAAAAGTCATATAGAGAAAGAAAGAAAGTCCAGGTAGTCTCTGTGCTTGGCTATGACCGCCGCCGCGTCGGGCCCTTCAAAATGGCGGACAGAGCCGGCAGATAATAAGTCCAAGTTGTTGGATTAGCGCATCTGCTCTGCATCTTTGGAGTCTAAAAATGTTGATAGTAGATCAGGATCTTCGAATGTCCTGGTTTGGTTGTGGAGAGTCACTCGGAGCTTCGCTGGATACAACAGGCCAAAGCGAGCCTGTAGCTGTTGAAGTCGAGGGCGAAAAGCAAGGAGTTTCTTCCGACGGTCAACGGTAGGCTTTGCCAAATCAGGGAAGAAGGAGACTTTATGACCTTCAAATTCCAAATGATGATTCGCCCGGGCAGCATTTAAAATTTGTTCCACTTGTTGATATCGTAGTAATCGAAAGATAATAGGCCGGGGGGTCGTTCGGTTGAGCGCCATGTGGGTAGGAACACGGTGTGCTCGATCGATTTCCAGTTCTCTATGAAAAGTGATCTTCAGCAAGGAGGGAAGAGTTTTGAGCAGGAATTCTCTTATATCTCCTGCTTCCACCCCCTCCGGTATTCCAATGAGCCTCACATTGTTGCGACGGGCTCGATTATTGCTATCTTCTAACTCCTTTTGAAGATTCTGTATCTGGCGCTCAGCCTTGTCCAGTTTGCCCAAGCGCACCACGTGCGAGTCGAGGACCCCCGCCATGTTGTCCTGCCGTAATGAAAGACTTTCAGGTCGGTCCTGGAGCACTCCGAAGTCTTCTCGCATGGCTCGAAGCGCTTCTCCATTGGACTGCACCAGTTCCTTCACGCCGCGTATTTCCTCTAAAATCTCCAGGTGCATTTCGGGGTTTTCACGAAGTGGAACCATCTTCTGTGGGGAAGACACCTCTGTTTTGGAGCGTTTTCCGTGTGAAGAAGAAGGAGACCCGAAGTCCAAGCGCGCTGGTTTATGGGCCGCCATCCCCCCCGAGGTACCCCGGTAAGCTCGGAGCAAAATAGTAAGTTTGTATAGGTATTAAGTCAGGATTCTGAGTAGGCCTCTCGGGAGCTTCAGCGTGAAGCGTCTTACCCGCTGGACATCAGGCTCCGCCCCGGGGTTTTTCTTTTGATAAGAAATTTTATGTGGACAAGTGCATGCCTATGGGCTGTTCAGTGTCGTGTGCCTACTTCGAGATGTTTAGTACCTTTTTGCACTGGAATTTAGTACGGCGGGTGGGTTGTGGGAATGTGGTACACTATCTTGATGATTTTCTGTTTGTGGGGGCAGCACGTTCGGAGGTGTGTCAACAGTTGATGGACGGTTTTCTATGCATGGCTAGGGCGTGTGGGCTCCCGCTGGCAGTTGACAAGACAGAGGGCCCGGCCACATGTATTACGTTCTTGGGGGTGGAGATTGACTCGGTCGAAATGGTGGCGCGTCTCCCGATGGATAAGGTGTTGAAGTTACGGGTCCTGGTGGCTAATGGGTTAGCATCCGCTAAGTTATCTTTGAAGGAATTGCAGATATTTATTGGCTCGTTGAATTTCGCGTGCAGGGTCATTCCGATGGGCCGTGTATTTATGCGTCGCTTGGCGGCGGCCACGGCAGGGGTCCGCAAGCCGCATCATCGTATTCGAATGTCCCAGGTCATGAAGGCCGATTTGAGGATTTGGGATGTTTTTCTGGAGGAATTTAATGGGGTGTCTGTTTTGATGGAGGCTGAAGTCTCCAGCGTGGAGTTGCAGCTGTATACGGACGCGGCAGGCAGTAGGGGTTTGGGGATTTACTTTGGGGGGGACTGGTGTGCGGCCCAGTGGCCCGATTCCTGGCACGCGGATGGCCTGACTAGCAACATTACGTTCTTGGAGCTGTTTCCGTGGTTGGTCGTTTTGCACTTGTGGCCTGAACGGTTGAGGAACCGCAGAGTGATATGGTGGTGTGACAATGAGGCTGTGGTGGCGGTAGTCAACCGGTATACGCCACGCTGCACGCTGGTAGCGGGTTTAATGCGGGACATAGTTTTCGCTTGTTTGCGTTTAAATGTCGCGGTGAAAGCTCGCCATATTCCGGGCTGCACTAATAGAATTGCCGATGCTCTCTCTCGTTTCAAGTGTGAGCTGTTTCGGATGCTGGCGCCAGAGGCGAGCGAGGAAGGCATGGAGGTTCCAGACCATTTATGGAAGATTGGCCAGTGGAGATGGTACGACTGTTGAAGAGTTCGCTTTCGCCTTCGACTTGGGTGGCATACCAGAAAGGATTTGACGCTGTATTGGAGTACCTTGAGTCGCAAGGCTGGCGGCCTGGAGCTGTGGTTGACGGTTTACTAGGACACTATATAGTGGAGGCGAAATGCACGGGCGTGTCCCGGGCATCCGTGCGGAGGCGATTGGCGGGTTTTACATTCTTTGCCAGGGCTGCTGGCTGGGTGTCCGGGAGGCCTGGGTTTTTGGTCCAAAAGCTATTGCGAGGCTGGGATAGAGCTAGTCCGTCTCCCAGGGACGCTCGGTTGCCAGTGACACATGACCTTCTAGTGCGGCTTTGTGCGGCACTGCCGAGTGTGGCGTCTTCGCGCTACGAGGCTGTGCTTTTTAAGGCATTGTTTTGCTTGGCCTTTTTTTGGGCTTTTCGGGTTGGCAAGCTGGTGTCCAGCTCTGGCAGGGCAGAGCGGGCTGAGGGATTATTGTTTACTCATGTGCAGGTTGGAGGGGGGCAGCTGCGGGTCAGGCTGGCCAGGTCAAAGACCGATCAGTTGGGCAAAGGGTTGTGGGTGGTACTACAGGAGGTGGTATCCCAGCCGACTTGCCCTGTGGAGGCTGTGCGGGCCTATTTATCAATGCGTCCGGTCGCAGGTCCCTTGTTTTTCTTGCATGAGAATTCAGGTTGTGTGACCCGATTTCAAGTTGCGGCGGTGCTGAGGATGGCCATACGGCAATTGGGCATGGATCCGACGTGCTTTGCTCCGCATTCCTTCCGTATTGGGGCGGCGACAAGTGCGGCTGCGGCCGGTCTGTCAGAGATCACGATTCAGAGCATTGGCAGATGGCGTTCGCAGGCCTTCAAAGGTTATGTGCGTTTATGATGGGAGTGGGGGGTCCTGTAAATAACCTGTGCTTTCTTTTTCAGATGCTGTGCAGTGCCCGCAATTATGCTGGATGATCGGGCATTCATTTGTGCATTGGGCGGGACTGCAGGCAGCTGAACGACCATTGGGTCCTAATTTGGGACTCGACCCGGCGTTGGTGTCTCTACTATGGCTTGGTGAGCGCGGTCTGCGTTGGCCGCAGCTGTTACCTTTGCTCCGACACCATAGCCGGGTGAGAGCGGAGCCCGCTGTGATCCTGCTACATGTGGGAGGGAATGATCTAAATGGATGGACTTGTAAACAGATCATTCGAGCAGCTAAGAGGGATTTGGCGGTGGTGATTCGACTGTTCCCACAGGTTATTTTAATGTGGTCAGACATCATTCCAAGGCCTGTTTGCCGGCAGCAACTGCGCTGGTCCAGGGGGTTGGCAAAAGTCAATTGATAGATTGGGCGGTGGGTATGTCAGCACGGGGGGTATCAGATTATGCACCCCTGGGTTGACGTAGACTGTGCTGGGCTCTATCGCCAGGACGGTGTGCATTTATCACCGGTGGGAGTGGACCTACTGTTGAATGACTGGCAGGAGGCCTTGGAATGCGTGGTTCAGTGGGAGTCTCAATGGTCGCAGCTTAGGGGGGGGGCGGCATAGAGGCGTAGACATGCTCTACGCCGGGTGGCGGGATCCCGGAGGTTTCCGGGGTCTGGAGCCTTAAGCTGGAATTGGGGCGGGGGCGGTCGCCCCCAAGCCGGATGACCCCTGGCCGGTCTTTGCTAGTAATATGGTGAGGCCGGGGAAAGGGGGTGGTTGGCTTTGCCGCTGGCTCGGCCGTGGCGGGAGTGGAATGAGGTCACCTTGCTAGTGATATGGCGGGTGAGGGCTCATTCCGCTCGTGGGTTTGTTATGTAAAGGTTGGATGTTTAAAACAATGTTTGGAATGTTATATTTGGTTAATAAAGCTGCGACCATTTCGAGCCAAAGTTATTGTCTGGACTGGTTATTGGGAGTGAAAGGGGGAGGGGGTGGAAATTGTGGGGGGGGGGGGGGAGGAACAGGGTACCACCGGGTCCGAACTGTCGTGGTTATGGCGAGGCCACGGGGCAGGGTCCCTGGCGGCCGAAGGTAACCAGGCACTCAGCCCGGTGCGGGGACCCTGCCCACGGTTATGGAGGGGCGGGCACAGGTAGGCATTATTTAAATTCATTTGCTCGCCCCTGTGAAAGAATGGGTGTGAGCCAATGAAGAGTGCTGGACAAAGGGGGTTTTTTAAGGAGGGTGCGCGGCGGCGACGGTCTCTTGGCGAGACCAGCAGCGGGGGAGAGGTCCATCTTCCCACCCGCCCGCCCTTTCTTTGGGTTGGCATGGGGTAAGGTTGTCACAGCTGGAATTGGGGCAGGGGCGGTCACCCCCAACCCGGATGACCCCTGCCCGGTCTTTGCTAGTAATATGGCGAGGCCGGGGAAAGGGGGGGGGTTGGCTTTGCCGCTGGCTCGGCCGCAGCGGGAGTGGAATGAGGTCACCTTGCTAGTGATATGGCGGGTGAGGGCTCATTCCGCTCGTGGGTTTGTTATGTAAAGGTTGGATGTTTAAAACAATGTTTGGAATGTTATATTTGGTTAATAAAGCTGCGACCATTTCGAGCCAAAGTTATTGTCTGGACTGGTTATTGGGAGTGAAAGGGGGAGGGGGGTGGAAATTGTGGTGGGGGGGGGGGAGGAACAGGGTACCACCGGGTCTGAACAGCCGTGGTTATAAGTGGGGATTGAGGATGGAGGGGTAAAATTTGAGTGGATGAAATAGGAATGAGGAAAGAGCAAAAGGAGAAAGATTAGTATGTTAAAGCAGATGTAGAGAGAGAGAATAGAAAAAAAAACTAGAAGAGAGAAGAAAGGACAAATGGACAGCAGATGATGGAGAGTTAGCAGAAAACATGAAGAAACCAGACGAAAGTGGCTGGAGCAATTGCAACTGAAAAAAAATGCACAAAAGGTAGAAAGATATCTCTTTATTTTGAATTTATTACCTGGAATATGAAAGCTCTGGGAAATGTGCATCATTAACGTCTGCGCTTTGTTTGGTACAAGAGGAAATTAATTTATAGTTTTATTTCTACAGTGTTGTTGTACATTCCAAGTTTGGCTTTTGGGGTTCCCAGTTTAATTATTGCCTTCCTGTTTCTAAATTGTGATTCCTTGTTTGGTGATGGTCTATGTTCTGCATGTGTAACTGAGCTGAGGTATTCTGTTTATGTATTTCCTATTAGACATTGCCACTTGTTCTCTTTCCCCAGTAGGTCATGTATTGTTCTCTGAAATGTATTGGTTTAATATTTGCAGTGTTGCCTTTTGATAGGTAGGGTATGGTGCTTTGTGAGTCCTGGTAGTGCTGTTAGGATACGGCGGGTTTGCTATGGGTTCTAAATGGGCAGTGTTTGTAGTAGTTCCTAATGTGCCTGGCGGTTGGCACTGGATTATAGTAATGTAGAAATCTTTTAGTCTGTCTTTATCCATACACTCATTAAGAGACATGTTTACTAAAAGTTAGTGTATGTTAGCATTATGCAAATATTTATGCAAATAAGGCCACTTATGCAAATGAGGACCCGCACCGAGTCTCCGCACATGGTCCCGCACCCCCCTTGGGCCGCCCCTGGGCTCAACAGTCCCTGGTAAATGGCACTGCGGTAATCTAGGTGGGGTATTACTGTTGCTTGTAGTACAGTCCGGAAGTCTTCTGGCTCAAGGAGTGGGCGGAGTTGTTGTATTGTCTTTGTTTTGTGGTAAATTACTTTGGTGGTTTTGTTTATATAGGTTTTGAATGTTAGATGTTGGTCCAGGGTGACTCCGAGGTATTTGACCTTTGTCCTTGTTTTGATTGTGGTATCATTCAGCGTTATCGTGGGTGGGAGTACAAATGCGGTGTCTCTCGTTATGTAGAAGGCTTCTGTCTTGCTAAAGTTAATTTGCAGGTTGTTTTCTCGTATCCAGTGAGCAACCTGTGTGAAGCACTCTTGGTAAACAGAGGGGATGGGTTGATTTGTGTTGATTGGTCCATATATCATAATTTCATTCACGTAGAGATTATGGAGATTGTGCGATCTTATGACTGTGCATAGTGGTTATAGGTAGAGATTGAAGAGAATTGCAGAGAGGGTGGCTCCTTGGACTCCCTGCGTTTGCTTGTATGGGATGGAGGGGTTGTTTTTTACCTTTATCTGTTGTCGCCTGTCTGTGAGGTATGATGTAAACCACTTGTGTATGGTACCCTGAATTCCATTGGTGCAGAGATGTTGTAGTAAGAGGTGGTGGTTTACAGTATCAAACACAGATGATATGTCCAGGAAGATAAGTAAAAATCCTTGATGAGCATGTTGCATCCCTTGTGTTAGGGTATTTATCAGTGTGGTTAGTAGTTTTCACACCACAGTGTGGGCGGAACTCATGAATTTGTTTTTGTATCAAGCCTCTTTGCTGAATTCTCCCCTTCCATATTGATGGCTGTCAGTGTTTAGCACATATTGGTATATATTTACTTGATTTGACTTTGTTTCCTACTTTTGGAAAATTTCTGCCTATGCTACTCCTTTTCTTCAAGTATATGTCTATTGCTTGATGTATTGATTGTTAATTTAGAAATTAAAAATAAAAAGATGGGACTGCTAGAGATCTGACTCCTAGAACTGAATAACTCAGCAGCTCTGTCCTTATCAGAACATGAGGGTATTTATTGCAAATAACAATGAAGGATTTGGTTTGAAGAATTCTGTGCTTAATATCAGCCTTCAAGAAATACCCCAAAATCCTTCAAGCAACTGACTGGTTGTGTTACTGCACAGATTTTCTTTTTCCCTCTAAAAGTCTCCCCTTGAATCGTCTCTCTCCCCTTCAATCTGTTCAAAACTCAGCTGTGCAGCTAATCTTTCGCCAGCCTCGATATGCTCATATAACACCTCTTCTCAAGTCACTTCATTGACTCCCCTTCCATTTCTGTATCCAGTTCAATCTTCTCATTCTATCCTATAAATACATTCATAGTAACATAGCTACATAGTATATAATGGCAGATAACACAAATCATATTGTAAAATATATTGTACAACACACAGACAGGTTATATAACCTTAATCCCAGAATCAAAGATTTGGAGCTCCAGAGTTGGGCATGAAAGCTCATTCACAAGCACTTACCCCCAAAGTAAGATGCATTCATATCAAACCTCAGCCACAGATACACACAGATGCATCCTTGGTCACATGTAGATGTAGCCATGCATGTATTCTCAGGGACAGACACAATCTTAATTTCTCATACCTAAACATAAAAAATAGAAAAATGATAACATTCAATCTATCCAGTCTGTCCATTCATGTGAACTTTAAGCTCTATAATCCCTGCCTTTCTCTCAGAGAGATGAAGGAATTACAAAGTTTCCCCCGGGATAAGCAGCATGGAATCTGTCTACCTTTTGAGACCTGGATTGGCTACTGTTGGAAACAGGATTCTGGGCTTGATGGACCTTTGGTCTGACCCAGTATGACATATCTTATGTTCTTATCCTCTGTACTTGTCCCATGTTTTCTTCAATTCAGATACAATATTTATCTCTAGCACCTCCACTGGGAAGCTATTCCACATATCCATCACCTTTTCAATAAATAAATATTTCCTTATGTAATCCCCTTCTTTCTGTGTGGTCCAGGCAGATGCTATCAAACTGCTAGGCAGACAAGGAAGCACATCACATCCAAGAGTTATTAAGAACAGAAGATATACCATACTGGGTTAGACCAAGGTCCTTTAAGTCCAGTATTCTGTTTTCAACAGTGGACAATTTAGGTCACAAGTACCTAGCAGTTTCCCCAAAAGACACAGGTTTCACAATGCTTGTATTGGGTCAAGCAGTGATATCCCGGGTCCCCTTTAATAATGGTTTATGGACCTTTCCTCCAGGAACTTATCCAAAGTTTTGTAAACCCGGCTATACTAACAGCTTTTGCTACATCCTCCGGTAACAAGTTCCAGAGTTTGATTACGTTGAGTGAAAAAATATTTTCTCTTATTGGTCTTAAATAGGTTACCCTGTAGCTTCATTGCATGTCCTCTGGTCTTTCCATATTTTGATGGCGTAAACAATCGATCTACGTTTACCCGTTCCACTCCATTCATTAATTTATAAACCTCTATATCTCCCCTCAGCTGTCTCTTTTCTAGGTTGAAGAGCCCTAACCGTTTTAGCCTCTCTTCCTAGGAGTATCCTTCCATCCCCTTTACCATTTTGGTGGCTCTTCTCTGTACTTTTCCTAATAATGCTATATCCTTTTTAAGATACAGCGACTAGAATTGCAGAACTGCAGCGACCGGAATATTAGCCAGAGTTTCTGTGAGCTCTTGGTCTGTTCGATATCAGGGGTCAGACTGGGGACGGGATTTGTCTTCGTGGCAATCAATATTTAAGTTTAGGCACTTGACTCGCACATTCACCAGAGTCCAGCCTAGAAATATATGTCCTGAACCAGGGGTTTAATTAAAACTTTAGGGTTACTGATAAACATAACACTTATTAACATTTAAGTAAACATGACATATGAACTATGATACAAAATAAGTAATTTTTTTTAACCAAGTTGGGGGCAATAGCCAGAGTAATGTTTTTCCTGACATGGGCAGCATTCAAGTTGGAGGCTATTTGGACTGCCATAGTTCAGCCTGGGAAAATGCTTGCTCCCCAGGTTCAAACTTTGGCATTGCAAGTTTAGGCAAATGCTTCTTAGTTGCAACAACATGTGGTGAATATTCCAGGCCTGCAACTTCGGTTGTAGAGCTTCAGGAAAAGGTCGGCAACATAGAATATTCTTCTGAATTGATGTGTAAAGACCTTATTGGTATGAAAGCCATAACTGAGCAAATGGAGAACTTTGCCCTGTACCAAAATTTGAGACTTACAAATTTTCCAAACTCAGCTATTATTAACGCTAAGGAAATGCTTAGATTGTCTATGTTGGAAGTGTTGTGGGGTTCCAGCAGAACCCCATCCCCTGGTTTCTAAGTTATTTTATATTCCCACTGGTCAAAGGTCATCTGGCTCTGGAAATATTCCTGGAGTACAACAAGCTGACTCTTTAAATGTTTCGGCAATTCTTGAAACTTCTGGGACTGAGATGAATATTCCACCTACTTTTAATTTGTCTAGTGACAGAGATTGGTTTCTAAAAATGTTTTCTCATAAAAGATCTGTTTTGTTTAAGGGTTTTGGTGTTTGTGTGTTTCTGGATCTCTGTCGAGAAATCCAGAGTAGAAGGCTGTATTCCTCCTCCCCCAGCTTGGGGTTCAGCAGGTGTGGGGGGGGGAGGGGTCAATATTTCCTTAAGTTCCCGTGCAAGTGTACTGTTAAGTTACAGTCTATTCCTTATACTTTTTGACCCCTCACAGTTGCTGGCTTTTCTGAATGCCTGTGGATCTGCTGTAATTGATGAGATACCCACTGCGGATATACAATCGGGACTGTCAGCCTGCCTATGTTTTCTCTGGTTTTTGGTATATTTGTTGTTTTTCTACTGTTTCTCTCTCCCTGTTGTGGGTGGTAGTTGGACTTGCCTGTCTTGACCATTTCATGGTCTATGCCTTATTGGATTATCCTATATTTTTGTTTTTTATTTCCGGTATAGTTCCTTTTTTTCCTGGCGAGTATATTGAATATGCTTGGGCTTGTATTGTTAAATTCATAAATATATATTAAAAAATAACCAAGTTGGAGTATCTTTGTTATCCCAGTCCTTCTGATGGAAAGCACTCAGTTCAGTTTTTTACTATTTCATATGCACCATATAAGTAGGTAAAGATATTTGACCAGTTAATTATATCAGTTGATGGGTTCCTTTTTCTCTAAATCAGTCTCTTTCCTGAGTAATTGAATCTCAGTAGCTCAAACCTCATTGATGCCTGGTCCTGTGTGGAAGAGTTCTCTTTGCAAGTGTATCTTTGGACGTAACCAATGTTGCTGTTTTCTCTTTTCCATGTTAGGTTGCTTCTCACAATCCTCTGATCAAGGACATCTGGATGGATTGGTGCAAATGCATTTAAGGAACGTCCACTTTAGGCTGAGATCTTCTGCTAGTGGCAGTGGCTCTTAGCCACTATTTCTCCTTCTGTCCTGGTCATGGTAACTGGCTCTGGCAGGGGTGCTTGAGGGACCTGCCCCTTTAGGGAAGCTCCCTTTTCTGCGGTGCATGGTGCAATGGCTTGGTGACCAAAGATACTCCCTCCCTCTAGATTGAGGTATTTGTAGGAAATGGACTTGGCCTGAGTAGCCTAAATTTGATTGCCAGGCAGAACCTCCCCGGTGCTGGAAATTTTTCTTTCTCAAAAAAAAATCTTAGGTAGGGACACTTGATGGTGCTGCTCATAGCTGCAAAATACAATAGTCTCTAAAATTAGATTACTCCTGAATTTATCCATCATATCAGCCCTTTTCCATCTTTCCTCCAGAGTATACATATTGATGTCTTTAATTCTATCACCCATGTGCCTTATGATGAAGATCACTGACAATATTTAGTAGTCACCAAATCTCTACAAACTCCATCCTGGTTATATCCTTTTGTAGGTGTGGACTCCAAAACTGTACACAGTATTTCAAAGGAAGTCTCACTAGAGACTATTGTCTCCGCCATTCCTCTCCTTATGTACCCAAGCAACCATCTGGCTTTTGCCATCACCTTTTCTACCTGGTTGGTCACCTTAAGATCATCAGATATGATTAGCCCCAGGTCCTGCTCTTCTTCTTGTGCAGAAGTATGTCATCCCCTATACTGTACCACTCCCTTGGGTTTTTGCAACCCAAATGCATGATTTTGCATTTTTTAGCATTAAATTTTTGTTGCTAAATTCTCAACCATTCTTCAAACTTCATTAGATCCCTCCTCAGGTTGACACCTTCCAGGTTGTCTATCCTGTTGCATATTTTGGTATCAGCTGTCAGACCTTTAGCAATAACACTTATAAAAATATTAAAAAGAACTGGACCAAGGATGGATCCCTGTGGCACACTACTGCTAACATTCCTATCTTCAGAGTGAACTTGATTTACTACCACACTTGGTCACATTCCACTTGACCAGTTTTAAACCCAGTTAGTCACTTAGAGCCCAATTCAGTCCTGGACGTTCCAGCCCTCGGTGGACCCAATTGGAACCGGACGCACAGAGTGAGCCAGGATTCTGATCCTGCGGGACACATCTAGCCCTGCGGGATCAGAATCGCATGCAGGCTGGGACCTTAATTCTGGTTGGCCTGCACATACAGGCCTTCCTTGGCTAACTCAGTCAGGGCTCCTGAATGGGGAATCTCCTCTGCCTCCTCCCGCCTTTTCTGCGCCCTGGGTCTGCCATCCTCCGCTGACTAGGGGAATTTATTCCACCTCAGAGGTGGAATAAGTTCCCCATTCAGGCCGCCGGCCCTGGACATACAGAGCAGCTCACCACCCACTGCCGCCCTAACTCTGTCTCCGCAATGCCCCTTTTCTGCCCCTGTACAACATGCGGAGAAGTTAGTTAGAGTCGGCAGAGGGGCCAAATAGTGGGGATGGACGTCCATCCCCGCTATTCGTACCTCTGAATGACCCTGTAGGGTCTATCCCAAAGCCACTTAGTTTATTTATAAGTTGCTGATGCAGATTGATATCAAAGGCCTTGCTGAAGTCTAGGTAAACCACATCTTGTGCTCATATATGATGCTATGTGAAATATTAAAGCCTCCTCAGTCACAAAGACTCAAATGCAGTTTCAGTCTCCAATATAGATGTGGAGCCTTCATCACATAAAAACATAAGATAAGTCATACTGGGTCACACCAAAGGTCCATCAAGCCCAGTATACTATTCCTAACAGTGGCCAGTCCAGGTCACAAGTACTTGTCAGGTTCCCAAAATGTAGATAGATTCCATGCTGCTTGTTCCATGGGTAAGTAGTGGATTTCCCCAGTCCTCTTTAATAATGGTTTATGGACTTCTTATTGTCCATGCCTGTTGCTCCTCCAGCCCTAGCTACCATTTTGAATCTTCCACATTCCATCTGACCTTCCATCAACCTCTGTTATATTAGAATGATGAAATACCATTAAACCTCCTGTTGTTGTTAAGTGCCGTTGAGTCAGTGTTGACTCCTGGCGACACTCTGGATAGTTGACCTAAGCTTTGTTCGGTCTCCTAGACTAGCTTGAAGGAGTGCTCCATATCTTCTGAAAGATTCTTAAGGATGTGTCTACTAAACTGCGTTAGCTTTTGCAACTAATACACCACATTAGCTACAAAAGCCTTGTGGCATCTGTTAAGAGAGTGCACAGCATTCCTCCAGCAGATACCACACCAAAAATACAGAAATCAGAGTTGGACAGCAACCGGGATGCAGCTAATGTCATCCACTGAAGTAGTGTTAGTTGTATTCACGCCATCTGCAAAGCATGTGGTTACCAAATGCTGTTGATGCTCTTGGTAACTGTGTGGTGCAAACATGTCCCACTCTCTGCTCTCGCCCTACCCACATGCTCAGCTAATACATGTTGTGCAGATAGCACAGAAAATCACTGCAATTCTGCATTTTCCTAGTGTTAGCTATTAACGAGGTATGCTTGGAAAGTGCAGCAGCTAATGCGGTTTAGTAAATGTGCTCCTATGTTCTGCTAAAAACTATAATATGAGAAAAGAAAATGTCTGTCTTTTGGTGAGGCTATGTGCTAATTCTCATCTGCAAAATTTGTCAGACTGTCTAAATTTTGATGTCATTTTTTATGCTGATTATTTGCTTATATCAGAGCTGCTCCTTGTCCCAAAGCATGCCCATTGTGTTGCCTCTACCGCCTCTTTTTTTTTCTAGGGGGTGAAGTACAGGACTTCATTAGTATAGTTTTTCCCAGGGCCATTTCTCCTTCTCACTCCTAAGCCAGGCTATGTGGAGTATGATCTCAGTCTCTCAAAGCTACTGCTAATGTTCGGCATAGTAGTTGCATCATGCCAAAAAGAGCCTCCTTCTGGAGTTTGTAAGATGTCTTAAATTTGCATCAGTTCCTTTATGAATTTTTTCTTGCGACAATATTCCTCTTTCTTCAAGTTTTTGGTAGATTCTCTTCCTATAACTTCTCAATGTAAATATAGGATTTGTAGCTTAAAGGTAGCAGCGCATTATCTCCTCTTTATCTGCAGAATTCCACTTAATTGTAGTTGATCTTAACTTCTTCATTAACTTCTGTGGTTTATCTCCTATCACAATGGGTCCATGAACAAGTTCACCATGGTCTTTATCTACGGTAGGGATGTTATCTTCACCTGCAGTGTCTGCACTATCACTACCACAATAGTTGTAGTGCGTAAACAATGAGTGGGCACTTTTTCATTCTGGGTGACATGCGGTCTGGAGTGAGATTAAGGCATGCAAGTTGGGGGCTGAGCTGTTGTGAATGATATTTGATTCTTTGTGGTTTGGGCAGCCAGTGAAGTTGTTTGAGGAGTGGCATGATGTGGGATTGATGAGCTTGTCCCAGGATAATCCTTGCAGCGGTATTCTGAGCTAGTTGCAGTATGTATAGCGAGCTCTTTGGAATGCTGTGATATATTGAGTTGCTGTAATCGGGCAGTGGTGTTATAATGGCTTGACATATAGACAGGAAGTCGGTTGGTGACAGGAGTGGGCGTAGGTTCTTTAGTATTCATTGTTGTGTGGTTTATGTGTGGAAGGAGAGTGAGCTGTTGGTCCAGCGTTACACTGAGATATTTAATCTCAGATTTGACTTTGATTTGTATGTTGTCCAGTGTGATTGTTGGAGGTGGTGTGAAGTTCTGGTCTCTTGTGTTGTGTAATAGTTCAGTTTTGTTATGGTTTATGTTAAGATTGTGTGCATGGAGCCATTTCAACATTGCTATGAAGCAATTGTTAAATTTTGTGTAATCGGAGTCTTCCGTAACGAATGGGGTGAAAAGCATGATGTCATCTGCATAAATTAGGCAGAGTATGCCAAAGCTCTTCATCACATCACATATTGGCTGCAAGTAGATGTTGAAAAGGATTGAATCTGAATAGCTGCCATTATTAGCTAGCTTCCTGAGACACGTCTGCTAGATTGTGTTAGGATAGCTAAAGAATTCATTCCAAACTAGAAAGACTGTCCCTGGATCCTGCAGGAATTGCAAATCATTGGTTTGTTGTCTCTCCGGGTAGAAGGTGCTTTTCATCCTGTTATTTTAAAGATCTTGGCTATTTGCAAAATGGAACCAGTCCCTCCTCTCTTGCCAACTGTATGCAATAACATTAACTCTAATTACAATACTCTGTAGCTTTCTGTATTGAGTAGATGCAATTTTAAACACGAAAGGCCCAATATAGAAAGGGATTAACACAATTAGCAGACCTGCCAACTGTGTTAATCCTCTTGGATGGGATATTCAGTGGCACTAACACAGCTATTGCAGCTGAATATCTGCAGCTACCCCCAATGCATGCCACAGCGCTAACCGGTTAGCAACGGGGCAGCACCTGGCGAAGGTCAGACAGTGGCGGCAGTCAGCCACTGTCTGGTTTTTGCAACATAGTAAAGGTCAGATGCAGTAAAGACTGACCTAACTTTTACCACTGAAGCTAACTGGGCAGCGGCTGAATATCGGCACTGCGCGGTTAGCTTCGTGAAAATCTGGGCAATCTGGACATTCAATGCTGGCGCTCAGATGTGGCTCCGGCTTTGAATATCTGGATCTAAAGTTTGGCAGCAGTGGCCAGCCACGGCTCTACCCACCGCCACTGAATATTGGGCACTAACGTTTCTGGCTCCATTTTTTGTAGGTCATGTTGACCCAGTCTTAGTGTTAAGGCATTACTGGCACAGACTATTTATTTATTTATTCAAATGTAGATGCCACCAATTTGTATACACTTCCTAAGAAAATCAGAACATAAGATATGCCATACTGGGTCACACTAGAGACCTTAAACGTGCACGCCCCAAATCAGTCCACTCCAGTCCAAGCCTATACCTGCCCCAGGGCACAAGTAGGCATTTGAAAAGTTCTTGTTTTCCCATGTAGAACAGATGGAGCACTAGTAAACTCAGTGCGAGCCACAATAGTAATGAGAATTGATGGCATGTGGAGATACCTGTTGTGTAGTTGTTGAGCTACAAAACATCTCCACTACTTAAATGGCAGGCTGTGAAATGTCTCTGGTCACTGATACAGTTATGGGGACATCTATGTACAGTACAAATTCAAAACATTATAATTTAAGCACATTTCTGACCAATCTAGAGCAGGTGTAAAAAGCCGTGACTAGATAGGGGTGTAAAGATGTGCCCTATTTTATAAATAAAGTACACACATTTCATTTTCTTAAAATAGGCCAAAAATATGCACTTGGCAACATGTATTAACTGCTTGACAGTTTATAAAATTATCTTCTAAAATTATGAACCCATCTGGTACCTCTGAACTGCAGGAACTGCATTCAGTAAGTACAAATTTAACTTTGTGTTAAATTTTTTATCAGGACCACTCCTTGCAGTATAAGGGGGTTATTTTAGTAACCTAATTCACAATTTCCACTTGGAAAATGCAACATTTTGTGAGTAGTCTAAAGGAATAGAAATAAATAAATAAAATTTACTTGGTGTCCCACGGTGCTGAGGGTCTGGCCCTCAGCTGGTGAAGTCCAGGCTGGTTTGGGGCCTCAGGGTAGGTCGTAATGGATCGTGCATCAGGGAGCCAGACAGCGATAGTGCTCTGCGGCAACAAGAGGGCCTTCCACTGATTCATAGCATTGGGAGGAAGCATTTTTTTTTAAATGAAGAGGCGATAGACATGGTGTTCTGGTGTTCTGCGGTGGGAGCCACATTTATTTTTTAAAATGGCAGCCGGGTGATCTGTGGCATCTTGGGTGCTGGGGACCTGGCTGAGAGGCTTCCTGTGCTGATTCGCAGCTTCGGGAGGGAGCTGGGGTCCAGGGATGTACACGCGGCCAAGCTGTGATTAAAACTGAGGCACCAGAGCTGTGCTCAGTTGAGCTCAGGCTATTTAAAGGGACCACAGCATTAAAGTGAAGGTAAGTGGAGGAGTGGCCTAGTGGTTGGGGCAAGGTACTTCAGGCCAGAAGGTCAGGGGTTGAAATCCCACTAGAGGACAGCAACCTTGGGCCAGAAGGACTGGGGTTTCTAGTCCCACAGGTGCTCCTTGTGGTCTTGGGCAAGCCACTTAACCCTCCATAGCCCAAGTTCCCTGTAAAATAGTTATCTCCAAGTTATAATGCCCTGTTCAATATAATTTCAGTTTGTTCAATGTAAACCACACTGATGCAGAATAGCACAGTATATAAGAGAATGTAATAAATAAGCATGGGACTAGTGGTAAGCGATGCCACATCCTATAACTAATTACATTAAAATTGCTGATTAATGGCAAAGCAAAGAAGAGATTGTTATATTCTTTGCTTAACAATAATAATTACAAGAGAGAAATTTGATCTATTCAATAATTAACTACATTGGGTTTTAAATAAACTGTCGTCATTTAAATTTAATTTTCTGTATTGAACATCAGTTTTATAGTATTATTTAATACTTTACTTTGGGGAGATCTTACCTGAACATGCCAGATGGAGAGGGCTGACCTGGTCCTCACCCACTTGACCACAACTCCAGGTATTTGTGGGGAGGGCCCCGGCTCAGGAGGGCACCCACAATTTACAAATGGAAATGGCATCCATGTTTAAATGGTGATATAAAGGACTAAATTTACACAGGAATGCCCGTAATATGTCAACATTGCAAAGGGACATGTCAGGAATAAAAGTTAGACACCCAGTCTATAACACGTGGTAGTATATTGGAAAGGATACTTTTATTGAATAAATCAAAAGCCTGAGAGCCCAACACAGGCCGTGTTTCGTTTTCCACTTCCTCAGGGGAATCAGGTATACTGCAAATGACAATCATAAATAACTTAAAACATAAAACATATCTCAAACAAATAGGGTCATATATGATATGTATAAAAAGTATAAAAACAATAACAAACAATAAAAACAATAAAAAATTAAAAACTATTAAAAACATGCAAGAACCAATAAGAATCTGACTTTAAAAATAAAAGCATGAAAAATTATATAAATAAAGTAAGAACATTTAGAATTTACAAAAATCTGCAGAGTCTATAATTAATCATCATAACTGCAACGTATTGAAAGGGCATGTAAGACACATCTCACTAGTACGATAGTACGAGCATTGTCTATAGCTAGATCACAGCTTTCAAGATCTTAACTGGCGAGTTTTAGATTTTATACCTGCTCATCCACGTGGGGGTGATCGTCTTCAGGCACTTCAGAATTTGGAGCAGAGGTGGATTTTTCGTCTGGACTCTGTCAGTCCGAAAGGGATGAACATGCAGATTGATTGGAACACAGTCTACTGATTATACTTCCGTTAATCTTTGGTTCTAGGGGGCGGAGCTTAAAGATATGATCCCTCCCCATTTTAACCTTAGAACGATCTCTTTTGTGACAGCTGATGTGATTGACATATGGTAATTTAGCGGAAGTCTTTGAGGCCGGCCCTTCAAAAAAGCTGTTTTTTTGGCCTTCTGGGCTTTACAGGGCTGAATACACATCACACGGCGGTTCTGACCTGAAGCAGGGGTTAAAAAATTTTTAACTACCCCGAAACGTGTCACGTCGTCTTCCCGCTGTCTGAACTTGCAGCCTTTTTGATACTGATGCAGCTAAGTAACGCATTCTATTGCTATTTTATGAACGTTTGAGATTCACGTCTTATTTAATAAAATGGACGGGCCACAACGGCACAAGGTGTGCTCCCTTCTGCTTGGCTGGTCTCTCCGACAAAAAAATGAATGATTTGCTATAAATTATTTTTGGAAACACGGGCTTTTTGTTACCCAGGTTTTTTCATTGTTTGCTTAAATACAGAGCAGACAGAGCTTAAAGATTCCAAATTACCCCTGCCTACCGATAGCCAGATTAATATGAATAAAATACAGTCTCTAAAATGCTTGTATGCAAATGCCAG
The DNA here is from genome assembly GCA_033557465.1 of Ichthyophis bannanicus. Lineage (NCBI taxonomy): Eukaryota > Metazoa > Chordata > Amphibia > Gymnophiona > Ichthyophiidae > Ichthyophis > Ichthyophis bannanicus. Next base: position 119,890,450 of record CM066050.1, on the reverse strand, counting down.
AAGTCTATAAAATAAGATGGGAGAGTTAGAATATTTTGCAGTAATGAGAGGTTAGATACGATTGGTATCTCACAGACCTGGTGGAAGGAGGATAACCAGTGGGATGCTGTGATATCTGGGTACAAATTATATCACAATGATATCAAATTGGTGGAGGGGTTGCACTCTGTGTTAGAGAGGGCATTGAGTCACACTGGATTAAAGTGTTGCAGGAAACAAAATTTGCTGTAGAATCTCTATGGATTGTGTCACACCCTCAGGGGCCCTACCGGTGGGGTCAGGTATTACCCGATGACTCCTCCTCTTGGCTCTGTAAATGCTGCAGACAGCCCTGCCTGGCCCTCTGGGAGCGTGGTAGTTGTACCTTCTTTGATAAGAATCACTCACTCACACACTTCAACTTCAAATCAGGGCTTTATTCCCCGTCCACGAGATTTTTTTCTTCTTTGGAAAAACAAATAATAAACCACTTCGGGCATATAACAGAAATTAAATATGGAACAAAAATAGCTTGCTTCAACTTTTAACTATAACAAAAGAAAAGAACTAAACAGACTTTCTGTTCTTAACACAACCTTTTCTTTTGCTGCCTTTGTACAGCTCAATTATACTGTTGCCTGAGAGAACCGTTTGTTAGCAAACAGATTATGGCTTTAAACTCTGGTTATCTTCAACCTTCTTATCTCAGAGAAAACTCTGGGTCAATTACTGATAAAGAACAGTCCATTGGTTCAGGACTTACTTGCATATCTGGATTATCATATTGCATTAATTCATATTCACCTGAACACACATTTACAGGATCAGCTGTTTCACCGGAGTAAGGCTGGCTTGCTCCGTCAAGCAGGAAGTTACTTTGTTTCTCTGAGCCAAAGCCTTGCTGGGAATTACCATACGTTTTTGAGTGAGGCTCGTAGGAGCTCTGCCTCTGCTGGTAACTAAAAGGAAACTTCAAACATTCACTGGCTCTGTTATTAGAGTGTTCACGGTATGCTCTGAGCTTGCTCGGGCTTAGCTCTTGCAGTACAGCTGCCTGTGATTGCACTACTCCAGACGGCACCTTGTTAAAACTTGGGAGTTTAAAATTGCTAGCAGAATTACAAGCTCCTGCAGGTAGGAAAACTTCTCTTCTCTTAGGGCTTCTAGCACAAGGGAAGAAGTTATTCTCTGTTCCTCTTAAGCTTGCTTTTGGTTGGCTTTTCCTATCAATTCTGGGTTTTACCCACTCAGGTAGGAAACAGCCTCTCTGCATTTCCTGCTGTGTTACCTTCTATGGAAATTCTCCCACGTCTCTCGTGACCTCCACGCATGCACTCAGTATTCAGCTGCTGACTTCCAAACTTCTCAAACAGGTCTTGGGACTCACTCAGACTTTCCTGTTGATTTTCCTGCTGACCCAGTGGTTCATTCTCTCTTTCTCTCATTCCAGTTCCATTCGTTCCACGGCTGCTGCTGCCCTTGCCGCTGTCTCTCTTGCTGTCTCTCCTGCTGTCCTTCCAGCTGCCCCTCTCTAACTGCTTGTGAGCATATTTTATGTATGTGTCTTTGGGCTCCACCTCCACCCAGCTGATCCCTATCAGGTAATGCAAACTCCGTTTCCCTGCTACCTGGGTGTGTCTTCCTAGCCCTTACTCACGTGTGTCCTGGTTGTTTATAGCAACCATCTGACAGGTCTTTATTTATGCTGTCAGTTTTTCCCTGATCATCCCTACTGATCTCCATTTTTTCAGGCTCTGTTAGGTCCACCTTGTGACAATTGAAATTCCATGTAGAAAGGGGATGGTGATAGCAGTGGGGGGTGTACTACCGACCGCCTGGCCCTAATGAACAAATGAATGACGAAATGTTTAAAGAAATCAGTTACGCTAACAAAAGTTACAATACAGTAATAATAATGGGTAATTTCAATTACCCCAGTATCGACTGGATCATTGTTACGACAGAATATAACAGGGAGATAGTTTCTAGATGAAATAAGACTGCTTCTTGGAGCAGCTGGTTCATGAACTGAGAAGAGGGAAAGTCATTTTAGACTTAGTCCTTAGTGGTACACAAGATCTGATGTAAGAGTTAATGGTGTTGGGGCCACTTGGCAATAGTGATCATTGCGTGATCACATTTATTTTAATAAATGGAAGAGGAATGGCAAGGAAATTCACAATACTACCTTTTAACTTTGAAATGGGAGACTATGATAAACTGGGGTATATAGTTAAGAAAAAACTAAAAGGAGCAGCTACAAAGGTTAAAGATTTAAATCAAGCATGGGAATTGTTTAAAATATTGTATTGGAAATCCAGACTAGCTGTATTCAATGCTCCATGCTTTAAGAAAGGTGGAAGGTAGTCCAAACAACTGCCAGCATGGTTTAAAGGTGAGGTCAGAAAGGATATTGTAGTCAAGCATCTTTCAGTAAATGGAAAAAGGAGCAAAATAATGAAAACTGGAAACAACTCAAGTACTGGCAATTTAGATGCAAGGCATTGATAAGGCAGAGAGAATATTTGAGAGGAAGCTTGCTTTGGAAGCAAAAATGCATAATTTTTGTTTCCACAAATTCAAGTATATTCGTAGAAAAAAAGCATGCGAGAGAGTCAGTTGGACCATTAGATGATAGAGGGGTAAAAGGGGCATTGAGAAGTGTCAAGGCCATAATGGGGAGACTGATTAAATTCTTTGCTTTGGTCTTTACTTAAGAAGATGTAAAGTGTTACTCATGACTGAAATGGTATTTAATGATGATACATCAGAAGAATTGAAAGAAATATCGATAAATTGGGAAGATATATTACAACTATTTGATACACTAAACAGTAGCAAATCATCTGGACCAGATGGTATGTGCCCAAGAGTGTTGAGAGAAGTGAAATATCAGATTGCAGACCTACTATTAGTAATCTGTGAACTATTGTTAAAATCATCTGTAGTATCTGAAGATTGGCCAATTTAACGCAAATTTTTAAAAAAGGTTCTTATATCACCTTTCAGCCATCACAACAAAATGGTTCCTAAGTCAAACAAATACATTAACATTACACCGATACAAGTAACAAAACATTTTTAAATATTCAAAAGTATGCACAGAAATATAAATCAATTTTCAGTCCTGGCTTCATGAACACCCCCCTTTGGTACAGGTAAAGTTATACATCTACAGGTGCTGGGTGCGTAAATATGCCTGCATTTTGGGACAGGAATTTTGTGTAAGTCCATAGGTCAAGCATGGTGTTACCCATGGATATGCTGAAGATGATTGTCAAAGGCATTTCTGTAGATAACGCAGCACATTATCCACAGAAACGAGCTTGTACAAAATTGCCTCTTGGTATGAAAGTAAAAATACTTGCTAGGGATATGTACAGAAAACCTTTTAAGTTTATAACCAGGAGCATGCTGGACCTCCTCCAGGCTCCTGTTCCCCCTCCTTTCCCCTGCCACCTTGCCCTCCCCTCCCCCCAGTCACGACTAACCACACCACCAGCCATCTCAGCAAAACCAACTTTATTTGTAGTAATAAACAGGCCACACCTTCCAACCATTTACACAATTACATCTTGTGTTTATACAAATATAACAATGAAGTAATACTTACAACCTTAATCCCTACAACAAGTTACAATTCATGTGCCTGGAACCCCCCATGGAGGAGTACCATACCACCGATGCCCGCTTCCTGACCTAGACCTGCTCCGTGACTTAGTGGGTACCTTCCCCCCACCACCGGTCGCTCCATGTCGGCACCTGGGATTATTGTTTGTTTGCACTGAATTTTGCATTCAAGCTCAGGCACCCCTGTCTCTGGTACCTGACCTCCCGATACTGAGCCCCAGGCACCCCAACCCAGTACCTGAACCCCCCCCCCTTTACTGTGGTACTCCTAAGTTGGGTGAGATACCGCCACCAGGAGGACGACGGCCCAACACCCCCATCATGAGAACCGAACCGACTACCCTCCACAGCCCTTCAATGAAGACATCCAATCTAATTTTATTCAGGTGTACCCCCTCCCCGCTATACACCACTGCGCCACCTCACCAGAATGCCCTCATGTCTGACAACCCCCCCCCAGCGCCCCCATGAAATTCCCTCCTTCTGAGTTGAGCTTTCTTCTGCTCCTCTCGATTCCTTCCTGCTGGATCGCCCTGATCCATTTTTGCCGGGGGACTACCTGAGACTAGATGATGCTTACCCCTAGGATGGAGCGAATCCATGACAGGTCCCTCTTTACCTTAATGATCAGGTCGATGCTTTTGGTTGATACCAAGTCATTGCCGCCCAAATGCATCATTATGAAATCCAGGGGCTGCCCCTCTCCGCATCTTTTAAGAAGAGCAGACCTCAGCTGGTCCCATAGTATCCCTTGCTTCCCTAGCCTTTGTATGCTCACTGTGTCTGGGGGAAAGCTGTTCACAGCTCTTCTATGGGCCCCAAAGATGTATGAATGATTCACTATTCAGATTGTTTTTTTAACCTTCTGGGATAAAATGGGAAAAGTTAATACTGCGGGAAAAGTTAATTTCGGGGTCCTCCCTACTGTATATTGTCGCCCCCACCTGGCCAGGTAGATAACTGGTACCAGGAGAGGTCGCCTTTTGTTACCTTTTAAATAAGTTTCCCTAAAAATGGCTGCCAGGAGGGCTGCTGGGAATTGTAGTCTTATCTTAAGGCAAAGGAGTTGTGATCCAGTGGTTAGGCATAAGACAGAGAAAATTTATTTGTTGTAATCAGGGATTCCTTCATACACAGGATACAAGTGGAACAAACCCAAATATAGGATTTTACTCCTGCGCAACAGCTTCTCAAAAGAAAACAGGTACAACTTTGCTTGTATTCAAAAATGTAACTTATTCCAAAAACTATACTTCTTAAATGTTTCTCTTTACAGGAACAAAAATCTCATGAAGCAAAAACAGCTCTTTGAATGTCCATTGATTATTACTATCAACTTTCAGCTTTATAAGTTGAGCATAGCACTCAGCTGTTTTTCTTCTGTCGTGACGTCTTCACAAATCAGGTTGCTCTTTAAGCATGCACACATTCAACGGCTCTCTAGATTAGCATTCTTCCACATCAGAGGCTTGACATAAAGCACATTGCATTTCAAAGGAATTGTCTTCTACATCTCCTATTTCCATTTCTTCAATGCTATCATTCTCACACACATCCAAAGGCATCTGTAGGGAGAGCTGACTGTTCTCTTTCTTAATTAATTCATTCAACTTTTTAAGCAGGGCTTGCTTTTGCACTAGCTCCTCTGCTATGTGAGCCACTTGATACTCAGATAAACAGTCTCTCTTTATCCTGGGGTTTTGCTTACTGCTAGAATCAGCTTTTAACTCTAGAGCTAATTCTCCTAAGCTTTTACTGGTTAAGAAATGAGGAGGACACACTTGCCTGGAGTCAGAGGTGTTTAGAATCTCTCTCTGCCCTGTAAGCCAGTCATGCTGTCTTCCGTCTGCAGTAACTTCGTTTGATTGCAACAGCCTATCTTTCAGTTGGAACTGTTTTGGCACCTTTCCAAACAGTTCTCCCTGAGCAGTTGGAAGCTTTAAGTCAGCAGCCTTTATCTCTCTCCTGCTGCCTTCGTTCAAAGGTTCACCAATACCTTTATTGGATCCTCCTTCCCTTGCTCTCTCAGCTGTTCTTGGCAATCTCTCGGGAGCTCTCTCTCTTCTGCTTCCACTCTTTCCTTCACACTTTCTTTCACTCTCCCTCTTCCCCCTCTTCTCCTCTGTGCTTCTACAAGTCAGCTTTTTAAACTTTTCTTCTTCCCGTGCCACGCCTTGCTCCCAGCACATGTGATTAGAGTCAGGCTTCCCTCTAACCCTGACGTGCTGCTGTGGGCGGGGCTTAGGGATGACTAAGTTATGAGTCATAGACTCTTGGTTACCCGGGAAACCCTTGATACTTTCAGAATTAAAGATACAGGTCTCATTTCCCTGTGTATCTCTATGCTCAGCAGTGCTCTCCTCACCACATATTCTCCTTCTTAAGATATTACGGGCTGGGGTTCCCATAAAATCACAGCACGTAATTCTCCTATAAGACTCTTTGTTGTTTTGTCCTACTTGCCAACCCTGGGTACTTGTGACCACCTGCACCTGTGCCATTCGTTCATGCCAGGGCTTGAGCAAGTTTATATGGAACAACTGCTTGCGGCCTCGCCTGGTCTGTACTAAATAGGTCGCAGGGCCTACTTGCTTAACCACACGGAAGGGACCCTTCCACTGGCTTTCAAACTTTGGAGCAGTTCCGGCTACCATGACTAGGACCCTCTCTCCCAGCTCTAGCTGGCGTGGTTTTGTATTACGGTCGTAATACGCTTTTTGTCGTTGTTGGCGTTCCTTTAAATTGTTTTCTGCCAACTGTGAGGCTCGCGTTAGGCGTCCTTGTAAATCCTTAAGGAATTGGGGTACCTCTGCAGGTCTACTTGTTTTGACCTTCTGGCAGACGCTACATGCTGCACAGAACTTGGTCGTTTCCATATATATTCCAGGCCAATAAAACCGGGACAACACCTGGTTTAAAGTGTCCTGGATACTTCTATGTGCCCCTACAAAATGATCGTGGGCTAACCGTAAAACTAAACTCCTAAATATTTTTGGAACTACTAATTGCTGGCGGGTGTCTCTTGAAAAATGATCTCTGCTTACCCGATATAGAATCCCTCGGTCCACTTGAAATTTGGGCAACATCTCCCATCCCTCTTTAGCAAATTTAAAGGCTTGGGCCAGCATAGGATCTGCCCCTTGCTCTTTTGCAAAGGAAGGGAATTTGTCCGTCAATTCCTTTGGGATCCAAGGTAAATCTAGGTCAGCTCTGAGCTCGTCCCTATTCTGAGACCGCACTCGCCTCTCATGACGCTTCTCTCCTTTGGACTTTTTCACCTTGTCTAGAGGAATGGTCATTAAATCTTCGTGAGAGGGTAGAACCTTTGCCTCCCCCTCTATGGGCTCTAAATCTTCATGAGAGGGTAGAACCTGTGCCTCCCCCTCTATGGGCTCTTCCCCTAGGGCCTGTTGGGCTTGAGACTGGGCTCGCGTGGAAACCAAGCCTTTCGTAACACCCAACCCTTGTTGCACACCTCGCTGAAATTGGGGCCAGTCCCTCCCGAGTACTACCTTCTGGGGTAATCTGGGAACAATAGCAACGGGGACCTCCCTCTCTATGCCTAATCCTTTTATGCGGACACAGTAAACTGGATAGGTACACGCCGTTCCGTGAACGCATCGAATGTTTACATTGCCCGTGGGTGTCTGAGGTGTTCTTAAACCTGGGGCTGTTAACCTTCTCCATAAGCGTTTGGAAAGCATCGATTGATCCGATCCGGAATCAAGCAGTGCTTTAACTGGTATGCCTTGTACCGTCACATCTAGTAAAAAGCCTTCTCCTTTCTTACTAGGGTCGCTCAACACTAGGGCTGTTTTCATCTTGCAATCACGTAATAAATGTTGTTCACTTCCGCACCGGTAACATGCACGCTTCACTTGCATCCTTCTATTGGTGGGAACACAAACATTCTTCACATTCTTTCTATCCTCATCCAACCTAGCTATAGACAATTTAGTACAGGCTACAGACCTATCCTTAGCTAACACTTCAGCTTCTAGGAATCGCTCTGCCATTGTTATAGCCTCTTGTGTGTTCTTACATCCTTGTAACATCAGAAACTTTGCATCCTTTCAGGTACTGCTGCAAAATATTGCTCCAGAACGAGCTCATCAATCAGCGTCTTTACTGATTTATGTTCTGGTTCTAGCCATTTAACTACCAGCATTTTTAACCTATGATAGAGCGCTCGCGGTGTCTCATCCACACGCAATTTGGCATTTCGTAGCTGGCGTCGATAGACTATAGGAGTTAGGCCAACCTATCTTTTATAGCCTTCTTGACCTCCAAATAGTCATTGGCCAACTCAGTGGGAACGGTCTGGTAGGCTGCCAACGCCTCACCAGTAAGTGAAACAGCCAACCTTACCGCCCACTGTTCGGGTGGCCACCTGGCTATTTGTGCCACCTTTTCAAAAGCATCCAAAAAAGCGTCTACACTTTCCCCATCTCTTAGTTGTCCAAAACTAAGGGTCTCTTTGGACCCGAGTCCAAAGGTATGGGCTAATCCCAGTGAAAAACCTGTGGTAACCGGATCAGGCTCTGGTGGCTTCTTGCATTCCTTCACCCAGGCCTCCATAAGATCTACCAGCGGTTTCTGTTGGGCCTGCAGTTGACGAGCCGCTTGCTCCTGAAGCTCCAATGACAACTCTTTTTGCCGCTTGAACTCCGCTGCTGCCCATGCAAGGATATCTTGTGTCTCCATCGTCGTCTTCTTTCCTGTAGAATGAGAAAAAACACAGACCACCCAAGTGTGGCACCCAACACTAGGTGTGTTCTTCCCTTCTATCTGCTGCTACCGCCCCCACCCAGTACCGGTATCCTTAACTTCCCTAGTTAAATACGGTGTACCTGGTACTAGTGGTGCATCTTGCTCAGCAACAGTGTAGGACCTCGGCAGGTCTTTGGACCCTCCGGCTTGCAGGAACTCTGGACTCTCTGTCTCAGTCGCTTGCAACTTTCTCCGGCGTCCTCCCGTCGAGCTCTGGAATCCGTTGTGCTCGTGTTCTTCTGCCGCGCAGTCGTACTCCAGTCGCAATCCAAAGAACTACGCCACTCTTGTCGCCCCCACCTGGCCAGGTAGATAACTGGTACCAGGAGAGGTCGCCTTTTGTTACCTTTTAAATAAGTTTCCCTAAAAATGGCTGCCAGGAGGGCTGCTGGGAATTGTAGTCTTATCTTAAGGCAAAGGAGTTGTGATCCAGTGGTTAGGCATAAGACAGAGAAAATTTATTTGTTGTAATCAGGGATTCCTTCATACACAGGATACAAGTGGAACAAACCCAAATATAGGATTTTACTCCTGCGCAACAGCTTCTCAAAAGAAAACAGGTACAACTTTGCTTGTATTCAAAAATGTAACTTATTCCAAAAACTATACTTCTTAAATGTTTCTCTTTACAGGAACAAAAATCTCATGAAGCAAAAACAGCTCTTTGAATGTCCATTGATTATTACTATCAACTTTCAGCTTTATAAGTTGAGCTTAGCACTCAGCTGTTTTTCTTCTGTCGTGACGTCTTCACAAATCAGGTTGCTCTTTAAGCATGCACACATTCAACGGCTCTCTAGATTAGCATTCTTCCACATCAGAGGCTTGACATAAAGCACATTGCATTTCAAAGGAATTGTCTTCTACATCTCCTATTTCCATTTCTTCAATGCTATCATTCTCACACACATCCAAAGGCATCTGTAGGGAGAGCTGACTGTTCTCTTTCTTAATTAATTCATTCAACTTTTTAAGCAGGGCTTGCTTTTGCACTAGCTCCTCTGCTATGTGAGCCACTTGATACTCAGATAAACAGTCTCTCTTTATCCTGGGGTTTTGCTTACTGCTAGAATCAGCTTTTAACTCTAGAGCTAATTCTCCTAAGCTTTTACTGGTTAAGAAATGAGGAGGACACACTTGCCTGGAGTCAGAGGTGTTTAGAATCTCTCTCTGCCCTGTAAGCCAGTCATGCTGTCTTCCGTCTGCAGTAACTTCGTTTGATTGCAACAGCCTATCTTTCAGCTGGAACTGTTTTGGCACCTTTCCAAACAGTTCTCCCTGAGCAGTTGGAAGCTTTAAGTCAGCAGCCTTTATCTCTCTCCTGCTGCCTTCGTTCAAAGGTTCACCAATACCTTTATCGGATCCTCCTTCCCTTGCTCTCTCAGCTGTTCTTGGCAATCTCTCGGGAGCTCTCTCTCTCTCTTCTGCTTCCACTCTTTCCTTCACACTTTCTTTCACTCTCCCTCTTCCCCCTCTTCTCCTCTGTGCTTCTACAAGTCAGCTTTTTAAACTTTTCTTCTTCCTGTGCCACGCCTTGCTCCCAGCACATGTGATTAGAGTCAGGCTTCCCTCTAACCCTGACGTGCTGCTGTGGGCGGGGCTTAGGGATGACTAAGTTATGAGTCATAGACTCTTGGTTACCCGGGAAACCCTTGATACTTTCAGAATTAAAGATACAGGTCTCATTTCCCTGTGTATCTCTATGCTCAGCAGTGCTCTCCTCACCACAATATACATCCTGAACCTATCAGAAGCCCATCTCATGATAGCCTGGATCTGTTCCTCTGTTCCTCCCTGAAGTACAATCTGTGTGCCGTAATGGCAGCCCCTATTCTAAAGGAATCAGGGTCATGCCAGCAGAGCTGAAACCCGCTCTTTCAAGTGCCCGGGGCCACAATGCATTGAATTGGAATTTGTGACCGGCAATCTTGTTGCTGCAGTAGTGCTCCCCCTGGCCGGCCGCACTCACAGGTACTCTTTCATAGCTTTCACCAGGCAGAGGTCACTGCTTCCGGTGGCGTGAGGTCACACCAAAGACTTATACAGAGACACTATCACCTCCTTTCTTCTGCTGGCCATTCCTCTCCCTATGCACCCAAGCATCATTCTAGCTTTTGCGGTAGCCTTTTCTATCTGTTTAGTTATTTTGAGATCGTCAGACACAACGTCAGTACATCACCCCCTATACTGTACTGCTGCCATGGATTGTTGCAGCCCAAATGCATGGCCCTAGATTTTTTAGCATTAAATCTCAGCTGCCAAATTCTAGACCATTCTTCAAGCTTAGTTAGATCCCTCCTCATGTTATTTACACCTTCCTGGGTGTCTACTCTGTTGCAGATTTTGGTATCATCCACAAAGAGGCAAACCTTACCCAACAGTCCTTCTGCAATATCACTAATAAAGATGTTAAAAAGAATCGTACCAAGGACAGATCCTTGTGGCACTCCAATAGTAATCTCCTTCTCTTCAGAGTGAGCTCTGTTTATCTGTACCCTTTGTTGCCTCCCACTCAACCAATTTCTAACCTAAGAAGTAACTTTAGGTCCATCCCTAGAGTGCTCAGTTTGTTTATAAGTGTCCTGTGCAGAATAGCGTCAAAAGCTTTACTGAAATCTAAATACACCACATCTAGGGCTCTCCCTCGGTCCAACTCCCTGGTCACCCATTCAAAGAGATCAATCAGATTTGTCAGACAAGACCTGCCCCTGGTGAATCCATGCTGCCTCAGATCTGGTAATCCGTTGGACTCCAGAAATCTCACTATTTTCTTTCAGCAGCATTTCCAATTTACTCACCACCGAAGTTAAACTAATTGGCCTGTAGTTTTCAACCACATCCTTATTTCCACTTTTGTGTAAAGGGACCACATGAGCCTCTCTCCAGTCCTCTGGTACCACCATCGACTCCAAAGAAGCATTGAAAAGGTTAGTCAGTAGAGCTGCTAGAACGTCCCCAAATTCCTTCAGTTTTCTTGGATGTATCCCATTTGATCCCATCGCTTTGTACACTTTTAGTTTAGCTAGGTCCTCATGAACACAGTCTTCTGAACATCGTTTGAGATGTCCCTCACTTTTGTTCCTGTTTATGGGTGTTGTCTGAAATCCTACTCCTGGCCCTTCATCTGTGAACTCAGAACAGAAATATTTGTTAAGCAATTCTGCTTTATCCTCATCAGCTTCTACATATTCCTCCCCTTCACCCTTCACTCTGACAATACCACTTTTGCCTTTCCTGCTCTCATTAACATATCTGAAAAATGTCTTACCACCCCATTTTATTGCATTGGCTATTTCCTCTTCTTTTTGTATCTTTGCTTTCTTGACTACTTTGCCAGCCTTTCTAAGTTTTTCCAAATATAAATGCCTGTCTTCCTCTCTCTGTGATCTCTTATATTTCATGAACGTAGCTGTCAAGGACGCTAGTGAGGCAGGTGTACTCTGCTGACCTCGCCTCTGACAGCAGATATCCGTCCCCTTCCCCGTTCTCTATTGCTGTACTGTTTCCCGCCCCCTGCAAGCACCCTTCAGCTGCACCTGCCTGTTTGTCCCCACTGGGGCTGTCATGCTCCCTGGATTCTGCTGGGTACCGACCTGCCACCTGTTGCCCTTCCCCCCGCTCCCTGGTTTGGGCCAGTGATGTGCCTGAAACCTGCTGAGTAGGGCTAGGTGAGGAGCTGGCTTTCGCTACCATCTGAACTAATTGCTGCAGCAAGCCCACAATGCCTGCCTACCCTGCTCCTCCCGTTTCCCGGCCCACCTCTTTCATACCCCACACCAATGTTGCTGCCATTACTCCTTTCTTCCCTATCTCATGGCTTGCTGCCCCTGGAACTGCAGGCAATCATTCTCTGGCTGCGCTGTCGGCCCTCCCTTCTCTTTTCTGACCCCACCCCTCCCCACATGCTGGCCATGCTGCCCCCCCCCCAGACTCTCCCACTTCTCCTTGCCACCCCCATTAGCCCACAATACATCAACTAATTGAGAGTACTCACCCCCTTGGTCCTGTCCCCAGGGTATCGCTGCAGGGTTGAATCCCGCATCCCTTGGTGCCGGGTGGTCTGCTAGCCTCATGTGCTCCCGTGATGGGCCCTGTGCTCAGGAGGGCTGCATGTGATCCACACCTTGGACAGCAGCCAAGGCCTCCACTGAGTTCATGAGGTTGCGCACCCCTGGATCTTCTCGCAACCTACTGATGGGTGCTTCCACTGTGCTTATGGGTCCCAAGATGGGCTGCTGCCCATCCGAGCTGCCTGCTGCTTCAGTCATAAGTCCACCGGAGGCCCGACTTGCTTGCTTGCTCTGGCCTGCACTGCTCTGCTGCTCGCCCTTCCGCCATGCTTCCGACTGCTTACTGCCTTCTGTTTTTTCTGCACAGGTCCCTTGCCCTTTTCCCCACCGGCCGGCCTTTTTCCTTGTGGAGCTTGCTTGCCCTGGCCTGCACTGCTCCGCTGCTCACCTCTCCACCATGCTTCCGACTGCTTACTGCCTTCTGTTTTTTCTGCATAGGTCCCTTGCCCGTTTCCCCACCGGCCTTCCTTTTTCCTTGTGGAGCTTGCTACTGGCCTGCATTTTCCTTGCCCGAGTGACCTGCAGCCATGCTGCTCGCTTCCTCTGCTGCTATGCTGGCACCAATGCAGTCCGTGGGCCCACTCTAGGCTTCTCTAGGGATTTGCACCTTTGAGAAACAATGGAAACACCCCACCTACAGGCAGGCACAAGAAGAGCAGGACCTTGCAGTTTCTCAATAAAGTCTCCTATTCACCATGTTGTGTCTTTGTCCTGCTCTTCTGTGCAGGGTTTTGCCCCTTTAAGGCTGAAGGTCTGCCTTTTGTCCCACGATCCAAGATGGTTGCCACACTGGGAGGCCCGCTCCTATGATCCCAGTCCGTTGCAGTGATCCCCGGCCATTGCCTCCTCACCTATGCAGCAGCCCGGGCAGCTTACCACGCTGTCCTCTGTCACTCACTGCTGCAGCAGGCCACACCGCCAGCCTGCACTGCCAAAGGAAGACCGCTGCTCTAGAGGTGGGGCCTGCAGGTCCATATGTGAAAACTTGCCATGCTGCCTCTCTGCTTCCGGCCTCCCTGTGTACCTGTAGCGCTGAAAAGGAAAAGCTGTGCAATCATAGACCTCTGAGACAATGCCATGAAGCAGATAACTTGCCTCGCTGCTCACACTTGGCTCGCTGATCGCACTTGTAACTTGCTCACCTCGCTGGTTGCAGAGGAGGCCGCACCTTCTGCCCCCTACTCTTTATTTATTTATTTTATTTATCTATTTATTTAAAAGGCTTTCTATACTGCTTTATCCTTAAATCAAAGCAGTTTACAATACAACTAAACACATTACATAAAACGAGGGTGGGGAACATGCAGGGGGATATTGCAATGGGGTTCAAAATAGTGTAGTCAAGTAGGGGGTATTGCAATATAACTAGATACATGGTGCGCTATATACAAGATGAGCTATATACAAGAACTAAGTGTTGATTCATCGAAAGGGCTAAGTGGGTTGGGGAGTTAGGGATGGGACAGGAGGGAGGGAAAAGAGAGAGGTAATAAGATGTCAGGGATTCTGAAGCAGTTAAATTGTATCCTGTGGTCAGTTCATGTAATTTCTCTGAAGTATTCTGTATAATGTGTGATTTTAAGCATCTTCCAAAAGTACTTGATGTCCTTAGTGGTTCTTAGGCAGTCTGGGAGCGAGTTCCATAGGGCGGGAGCAGCCAGGGACTTTGCTCTTCCAGAAATAGTTTGATTCACTTTTGTGTAGGCACTGGGAGTTGTTATGGTGTCCGTGGTGCGTCTCCTCCTGGGTCTGGTGCTTGAGTCAGTGGTGATGAGGGTTTGCAGAGAGGTTTTGTTTGATTTTAAAGATGATTAGTATGGCTTTATATTTGATGCAGGAAGTAATGGGGAGCCAGTGGAGGTGGTCCAATATGGGCTCTCCCTCCCCCAATGGTGATCCAATATGGGCTCCCCCTTCTCCAATATTCTTCTGGGCTCCCCCTCCCCCTCGCTTGCCCACCTATTGGCTGCCGCTAGCCCCTTAGGAGCCCTGCCTTGCCAGCAGCCCAGTTGTGGGCCATCCCCAATCATGGCTGGCCTGGCATTAGTCTGAACAATCTTGGTACATTTTTTCAGGTATTTTCAATGTTTTTCGCATTAATTCATAGGCTAAGGTGCATTAAATATATTTTACATCCCTAATCTGTGCATAGGGCTTATAAAGGAGACAATTTTATGAAAATACTTTTTATTAGTATTATTATCACTAATCAGAACAACAACAGACAGGACTGCAGCAAAGATAAAACCAACAGTATGACGTTACATTGTGTCCACCATACAATGGGCTTAAATACAGTACGTATAAACTACAGGCTAGTATGCAGGCGTACCATTCATCCACCCTCTCATCAGAATAAAGGACGAGGGATGCTGTAACGTACCATGACATGCATGTAAGAGACATTCAGTAAAGAAAGTAACAGCAACAGCAACAATAACCCCAACATTTCACCACATCCCCAAAAGCAGTTGTGACAGGGAATACCGAGGGTGTCCGTTGGAAAGTCATCTATAACAGCAACCATTTAAGTACTATGGCACCCCCCCTCGATATAAAACTGTGGTCGGGGACTGCCCGTTTTCTATGCATAGGAATAGGAAGAGTAGGTTCCTCCCCTTCCAAGCCAGACTTCTAAGGCATATGTCTAGTCCTCCGCCGCACGGCTCTTCTCTTCTGCACCCCCCACCCTCCCACTTCCCCCCCATCCCCGCTCCCCGCCCCCCCCCCCCTACAACCAGCTCGCCCTCCCCGATCTCCACTCTTGACGTACCCACCAAGACTCTGGATGAGATCTCATAACCAGGGATCAATCCATCATTCTAGTCTCCAGGGAGGCCTACCCAAACCAGTTATCCAATTAGCCAGGGAAGATCCCCTCCCAAATCTGTGCAACCACCTCAACCTGCTTCGGCCCCAGCATATTAGCTGTTTTCAACTCCATATAGTACAGATCTCGCATTTGGGTCTCCCATTCGGTAAGTCCCGGGGGATGCTCTTCTAACCAATGCCGCAAAATACAGAGTTTTGCTATGATGAATCCCTTTTCATACAGTTGTCTAGCTGGCTTCCCCACCACCCCCTCCCCGGCAGGGACCCCAAACAGACACCACTGAAGGGAAAAAGCACTGCTCACAGACCGCCAACTCATCAGCTTGCACTCCACTTCATGCCAAAAATTCCGAATCTTTGAGCAGTGCCAAAAACGATGGAGCAAGGTCCCACACTCTACTGCGCAGAGTGTACAGAGATCAGTCGAGACCAGTCCCATCTTAGCAGCCCAAACATTGGGAACATATGCTCTCCATAGAAATTTATAGTGCAATTCTTGGAGGCGTACCGACTCCGAGATACTCTCGACTTTGGAGAATGCCTCGTACAGTAAACGCCCCGACATCTGCGGTACCCTATCCGCAACCCAACGCTGCGCCAGCCTCTCTAAGGCCCCTCCATCTCCTCCCGTCCATAGCTCATGTCGGACAGCCCGTGTGGAAACTCCCCCTTCCATCGATACAAAAAACTCCCACATAGCCCCCTTTCCTATCCTCAATCCCCATCGCTGCTGAAGGCCCCTCACATAATGACGCACTTGTAAATAGAAGAAAAAGGAGTTACGTTCCAAATGATAGCGCTTTACCAGCGCTTGAAAAGAGTCCAATTCACTACCATCTGCCATTAGTAAGTGACCAATACATTCAATTCCCTTTTTCCTCCAACTCGTAGAAGTCAGGCACTGCAAGCCCGGAGCAAAATCCTTATTTCTCGCTAAAGGGAGGCAATCCGTGCATTTCTAATTTAGACTTTTCTGTTGACACAGTACCCTCCAAATTTGCCTCATTGCTCTCAGGTATACCGAAGCTTTTCAAGCCTCTGGTAAACGCCCTCCGGGCGCATGCAGTAAATAAATCGGATGATAGGACGCCGACAGCTCATCGAGTAAGGTCAATGGAAGAATATTTCCAATGTTCCCTATAAGATCAACCAGAAGCCGGAGCAAACAGGTCAAGTTGTATTGACGCAAGGATGGTAGACCTATCCCCCCCTCCTCCCTGGTTTTCATAAGTACCGACATCGCTATGCGAGATCGCCTACCTCTCCAGAGAAACAGGCCAATGTGTTTCCGCAGCAACTGCAGGTCTTTCCTCGCCAACCATATTGGGAGATGACGTAACACATATATCCACCTAGGGAGCTCCACCATTTTCAGTAGAGCCACACGCCCCATAAGCGACAGCGGGAGATCTCGCCATTTCTGCAACCGAGCAATGGTTTTATCAAGCAAGATTTTAACATTTATGTCATACAGTCGTGCCGTATGTTCCGGTATATGAACACCTAGGTATTTCAAACTACTCCGTGCCCACACCAAAGGAAAGGTGCCCTGCCAATTGGCTTTGACTCGTCCTCCCACATCTAAAGCCAGAGATTTATCGTGATTGATACGCAGCCCCGAAAAGGAGCCGAACAACTCCATGAGCTGCAAGGCCGCTGGAAGAGATTTCCCTGGGTTGCACAAACACAACAGCATGTTATCTGCAAAAGCACTGAGCTTAATACCTCCCCCCTCCCACTCTATCCCTTCCACCTTCTGCTCCTGGATGATTCAACGAAGCAAAGGCTCTAGTTGCAGCACAAATAATAAGGGGGACAGGGGACAACCCTGTCTCGTGCCTCGTCTCAGAGAGAAGGGCTGAGAGACCCTACCGCCACTAACGACACAAGCCAATGGATCCATATATAACGCTGTCACCCACGCCAAAAAAGCGCCCGTAAATCCAAACTGAGCTAACACCTCAAACATATAATCCCAAGATACTCTATCAAACGCCTTTTTGGCATCCAGACTGACCAGTAGCAAAGGAGTAGCTTGTAGCAAACAGCGTTCCATTCCCAGCAAGACTCTTGTGATGTTCGCAAAGGCGTCCCTGCCTCTGACAAATCCTGATTGATGGCCCCCTACAAGCCCAGGCAAAATCTTTTGCAGTCGTCCTGCCAGGATTGAAGCAAGGAGCTTCATATCGTAGTTAATTAAAGAGATGGGCCTATAAGAGGCTGGATTCTCCGGATCCCTTCCCGGTTTGGGGATGATGGTTATCGCTGCCGTCCGCATATCCCTCGGGAAAAAATCCCACTTCTCTCGCCTCCTCATAGAGAGCCATCAATGTAGGAGTAATCGAAGCCGATAAGATTTTGTAGAATTCCGCGCTATACCCATCAGGCCTCGGGGCCTTATACGGTTTCCCCTGTGCAATGACCCTCTGCACTTCTTCCCCGGTAATATGTGCATTCAATTCAAGCAAAGCCTCTGCCGTGAGTTTGGGGGAGTTGAACAGCTCGCAAGAAATCACGCTGTTGTACCTTATCCGCGGCCTCAGGGGTATATAGACCTTGATAATACTGCCCAAACACTCGCAAAATTTTTTCTGGATCCCGTTGCCGTATCCCAGCCTGATCTCTGATAACCGTTACGCTCTGGACCCCTCCGCGGTCTTTCACCAATCGCGCCAGAAGCTTTCCCGATCGGTCCCCAAATCGAAACAACTGGTGGTGATAATATTGCGTGGAATACACTGCCCTTTCCTGCAATGCGGCATTAAGAGCTTTCTGCTTCTGCAAGTAAATTCCCAGGCTGTCTTTGCGCACTAGAGCAACTCGCTTGGCCTCCTTGAGGTCATGGGTTAACTCTAAAATAGTGGCGTTAACGCGTTTCCTTTCCTTCACTACATAAGCGATAATGTGGCCCCGAAGGACGGCCTTACCGGCCTCCCAGAAAATCGAGACTGACAAATCTGGGGACTCATTCAGAGTCAAATATTCCTCCCATTTTTGTACTAAATAATGTCGAAACTTCTCATTCTTCCACAAATTCTTCCATCTCCCTCTAACTGGGGACCGGCCATTTTTGTACTAAATAATGTCGAAACTTCTCATTCTTCCACAAATTCTTCCATCTCCCTCTAACTGGGGACCGGCCTTTTAGGTCCAAAAATACCTGAGCATGATCAGAAATAACGATGGGCTCGATCTCTGTGCGCATCACCTTATCAAAGAGGTCCCTGGAAATTAAAATATAGTCAATTCTGGACCAAGATTGATGCGCCCTTGAGAGGTGCGTATAGTCTTTTTCCTGCTCATGCAAGGTTCTCCACACATCCCACAGGTCTCCCCATTGACATAGGTAACCCACGCCCTTATTTTCCCAGTTCCCCCCTCCGCCTTCTCCTTTCCTCAATCCCTGCGACCGATCGAGCACGGGATCATGAGGGCAGTTGAAATCCCCCGCAATGATTAAGGGAATCTTAGGTGCCCCCATGATCTTCCGCAAAAGCAATTTAAAGAAGGCATGGTCATAGTTGTTAGGGGCATAAATATTTCCCAAGAACATTTCCTCCCCGGCAATCTTGGCATGCAGAAAAAGAAATCGCCCCTGAGGGTCCGAGTCTTTGCTGAGAACCTCTACCGGGATCCCTCGCCGAATCAAAACTGCCACTCCTCTCTTCCTTCCCCCTGAGGAGGCAGAGAAGACCTGCCCTACCCAGTCTGTTTTTAATTTAGCATGTTCCGGTTGTGTCAAATGGGTTTCTTGCAGCAGAGCAATTTGTGCCCTCCCTTTCTTTAAAGCTTGCAAGATTTTCGTCCGCTTTACCGGCGTGCCTATCCCACCCACATTCCACGTGGTTATTCTCAAATCAGAATACACAGCGGTCAAAGAAGGCTATGGCTGTCCATGCAGGATCTACTACGTTAGTTTTTGTTCCAGGCCTCCCAGCCTCGAACAAAGCACCACTCTCTGGGAAACCTCCCCCCGCAAGCTGTCTGAACCGCCCTGGTAGCATATAAGGTGGCAGTATAAACTGGTCATGGATAATGCTCCCTTGCCCCTCCCACCAGTTACCTCCCTCCACCCCCACCCCTCCCCCCCCACTCCCTCCCCCACCCCCTCCCCCTCCCCCATTCCCTCCCCTTCCCCCACCCCCTCCCATCCCCATAAAACACATCACCAATAAAGCTCAGCCTCCCCTGCTGAGAATGAGATCCCAACACGCAACATGCAACAGGGCTGCCCCCAGCCTTGAACAGGTTTCGCCCGTTATGCTATATGAGCTCCACCCAATATAGTAGTTGTTCGCATAATCACACACACATATAACCATACAGACCAACTAGCTGCATTTGCACAGCCATATCATATCAATTTTTGGCTCTCTCACACTAGATCCCTTAAGATCTTAAATCTGAGTCCGGCTTGTCAGCGTCTCGGCCTGCCGCCGTCCTCAGAACGGTATAAACAGTCTCTGTGGGCAGCATAAAGTCTTCAGCGCTGATCTCTCTTCTGCGCTTCTCCCGCACTGCCAGAATCTTCTCTGCCCTCGTCCAAATAACGTTGTGCTGCTGCCGGGGTCGAGAGAACCATGCTCTTCCCCTGGTGCCAGACCCGCAGTGTTGCTGGAAAAGCTAATGTGAAGTGAATTTTTCATTGGAACAGCGCCGCACACACCCCGGAATAAGCTTTCCTCTGTTCCGTCACCAACACGGAATAGTCTTGAAACATTAAAAGTTTATGATTCTCCCACTTGAGCTCGCCCTTCTCTCTGTAGGCTCGCAGTAGTTGCACCTTATGATGAAAATTGAGGACTCGGAGAATCACTACCCGCGGACGCTGTTGCTCTTCCTGTCTCCGGCCAAGTCTGTGTGCGCGCTCAATATGCAATTGCCCCACCAGGGAAGCTAGGCCCAGCTCTTTAGGCAGCCATTCTTCCAGGAGTGGAAGCAGCATTTGATCTGTTTGAGTCTCCGGTATTCCAACAATTCGTAAATTATTTCTTCTGGATCTGTTTTCCAGATCATCCAGTTTGGACCAAAGAGTCTCTATTTGCTTCCGCTGCTCAGCCAATTCTCTCTCCATGTGCCCCTCTCCCTCTTCCACGCTGGAAACTCGATGTTCTAACTCCTCCACTCTCCTGCCCATATCTGCGAGGGAGTCTCCGAGAGTGTCCAATTTTTTCATTACTTGATCGAATTTGGGCTCCAGTAGGCTCGCCACTTCCCTGGCTAGGTCTTCCGCCGTCGAATCCGTGCTCATCGCACCAGGGGAGGCCGGCGTCACCATTGCTGTGCCTGAGGCCCCCGGTTTGCCCGGCTTCTCCTTCTCTTTTTTCATCGGGTTTGGCATTTCTCCACCCGCTCTCAGGCCTCGCTTCATCTATTTGCCAGTTGGTCTAGTCGGCGGTCGTATAGGAGAGTTTTTAGTGGATTGAGATTAATAAATGCAGAATATTGCTCAGGGCAGCCCCGGAGTAAGCAAGAATCCGTCCTGCTCACTCACGCATCACGTGGGATCAAAGGAGACAATTTTATAAGGGTCACTTAGTTTAATAACACTTCAAAATAGACCTGCTCCTGAGACTATAAGTCCTTACCAGCTTTTACAATGTCAATTGGAAGGCGTCGGATTTTGGCTTATTTTATAAAAGAGACAAAGACACCCAAATCCTGCAGAAATTGCACCTACATTGCAGGCACAGACATTTCACAGCTGCTGGGAAGCAGGCATACATGTTAGTGCATAAAACAGTGGCTCTCAACCCAGTCCTCTGGGAATCACTGGCATAAAGTATGCACATAAATGGCCTCTTATAAAATTGCACCTGGTGTAAACAATATGCGCGTTGATTTCATAGGGTGCGATTTTGATTTAGGCAGGCTATGCGCCGGGTCAGCTCACAACCTGCCCGCCGACCCCCCCCCCCCCTTTACCCAGATTTTCACTTCTGCGGCGATGGAAGTGAAAATCGGGTTATGTTGGATGCGCCGGCAGCTGCCGAAGCTAAGCAGGTAGAAGCGATTTTTTATGCTACCCGCTTAGCCCCTACGCCTTAAAGATAGGTGAGGAAAAACCTCGCCTATCTTTAAGACGCAGAAGGCTAAGCGGGTAGCATCCAAAATCACCACTACCCGCTTAGCCCTTTCTTCTGCCCCCGCTCTGCCCCGAAACGCCCCCAACAAGTCCCAATGCTATCCGCAAAGCATCTGGGTGCATTAGGGACTTATCTGGGATTTTCAAAAGGCACTACCCATGTAGGTGCCTTTTGAAAATCCTAGATAAGGCATTTACATGGGTAACTAGGGCAGTTACTTTTGTAAATGCCTTCGAAAATGCCGCCCATAGTGTTTACTTTCCGTGTGGGTTGCACAGGGGGTGGAGTTTGTGCGGAGTGTAAATGGAGTGCATAAGTACATGCATTAATCATAAAATATTATAATTTAAGCTCGTACTTACAAAATATAGGTTGTGATAAGGAAGCTTATCATAGCTCAGGTAGGAGCTATAGAAAAGATGATGTGACTCTGAACAAGCAACCTGTCAGTTCTGGTAGAAGCAAGAAAACAGAGTTTTCACATAAAAGACTACCAGTCCCAGAATGCACCAGGTTTCCAGCAGCCATGAGAGGGGCTGAAGGGAGGAAATGTGTGTGCAATCAAGAGAGCTATGAGGTAATCCCTAAGCACTCATCTCAAAGGGCAGGGCCTGATTCAAGACAGCTGCGCTGTGTTAGGGAGCAGCACACATTAAAACAGGATAAGAGTAGAGCTTATTCTTCAGATAACAGTTACTACAAGCTCCAGCCCAGTTTCAAGAAGAGCTTCAGGAAGAGATACAGAGGGGAGAGCTTCAGCAACGGCTACAAGCACCAATATCACCTGGAGAAACAGAAGCCAAGCCAAGCAGATAGAGAGAGAAGGAAACTCTCTGGAAGGAAGAGAAGAAAGGCCATTGGAAGGTCTGGGAGATTCCAAGGCAGTACTCATACTGGGAGGTATTCCAAAAGCCAGCAGAGTCCATTGGACTGGATTCAGCCAGAGGAATGGAGTGGCAGAGATAGGAATCACCAGTGGCTACCTGGAAGAGAGAAGACTGCATGTGGAAGGGACTTTCAGACCAAGGCCAGAAGGTATGTGAGAGAAGATCCAGTGTCCAGGGATCAAGATTGGAAGGCTGGACATCAGAATTGGATTACATATTGGCCAGGCTATACAGAGAGGAATAATGATAGCAGGAGAGGCTCAGGTATGAACACTGATCCAGACCCTATCTATAATAGAGAATGGCAGCAAGGGAATAAGCATTCTCATGATAGTGCCTTAATGAAAGACTCATCTGTGCCAATGTATGATATTGACCCTATGATTGTTGATGCAGGGGGAAATACAGCAGATGAAACTATTTACATGGACTGTTCTTTATCTAAATGCTATTGCTAGTTTTTTCTCTGAGCAAACACATCAGCCATCACAAAGAAACCTAACTTTGTTCTTTATTTCCACTGCAAACAGCTCTTAAAGCAGGATTTGGGCTCACACAGTAGCAGCCAGCCAGCTAAAGGCTTTCAGCTGGTCCATTGATAGTAATTAGGGCTGCACCTGATTGTGTGTGTGAGCAAGGGAGAATCACTGCTGAGATCGGCGTGGAAAATAAGCAGAAGTTAACCTAACCAGCAAAGTTTATTCTTTACTTTGTGCCTTTGTATTTGGTAATTATTTGCTAAGAAAACATTAGCTAATTGCCTGACAAGCTGAAGGTTGTTTTCTGGTTTACTTTGTGACTTTTTGTTATCCATTTTAAACACTGCAAGCAAGTAACCTCATTTATAGTGCTATCAAGCATACATGTGCTGGGTGAATTAAACCCCATCAATAAAAGAAGTATTTTATTGATCTTACCACTTGGTTTCACAACTCAAATTATTGTCATCAGCTGTGTTTGGGAGTGAATGAACTACAATACCCACAATACCTTGCTAGAATCATATGAATATATGCATCGTCAAGATTGTGTAAGTTCTCACCCTAGGCAGCCGTCTGACAAGGTGTGGTCATTTACACCAACTCTAGGGCTGATGTAAATGACTGTTCCTTAAATTAAAGCATGCTATCATAGTAGTTTATAAGGAAAAGTAGTCGTTTATTTTTCTTTATAAAACAGGTTTAAAATAGCCATGTTTTCCCTTCCTTAAACTAAGCTCTCTGTTATAAAATTCCCTTCCACGGGGCCTTTTGTGATGTTACCTTCAGGGTGGAGGCTGTGTAGAGGACAGGGCCAAGGCCATGCTGATCAGGAGACTACAACGGCCACTTTAAGGGGAAAGAGCTGGAATGGTCAGGTCGCATTCTGGGCAGAGCTGAGGCCTGGGCCACTGAAGCTTCATAGGGGCATTGGGATCAGTGGAGATGGTGAGTCCGGGGTCCTTGGGGCTCCAGGGCTAGGGTGTGACTTTGGTGCTATGCTAAAAGTAGCATGGGGCTTGCATGCTAAAAACCCCACGCTAGCCTGGTACAGCAAGTTGGGGTGGAGACTGGTAGAGACATAGGTGTTCCAGTCATATCATGGCTAGCACAGGCATCAGCGGCCTGCGCTAACCACACTCAGCACAGGTAGCACGGATGCAACTAATGCCACCTTGTTGCATCTGCAGCCCAGGCTCTGCACTACCATATGGCCTTTCTATGCTGACTGCAGTGGGATGGATGTGCATGCCTCCTTGCAGTTAGCATGAAGCCCTGCACTGGTAATGCAACCCACACACGTCTTACCACCATGGAAATTAGAAAACATTCCCCTTAGTCTCTCCACTATGGTCTTGTCCTTCCTCAGTGTCCTCTTTATCCTTCTGTCATCCAATTGACTCCCTCAGAGTCTTTTTGCTTCAAATATATCTGAAAACAGCCTGCCTTATCAGTGCTTTGCATCTAACTTGCCAGTGCACTTGCTTTTCAGAAAAATTGTAACTGCATAAAGTCAGGTTCAGATATCTGACAGTACTTTTTCCCTGGTAAGTGTTCCAAGTGAAAACATATCCTTTAGGCCAATGCAAAATCCACAGGGAAAACATAGAAACATGACAGCAGAAAAAGACCACATGGCCTATCTAGTCTGCCCTTCCATATCACCCACTACAATAGTCCCCTTTTTTCTTTAAGAGATCCTCTGCATTTGTCCCATGCTTTTTTAAATTTATTTTATTTATTTATTTATTTTTTATTTATTTAACTGTATTTATATCCCGCTTTTCACCGGGTCAAAGCGGTTTGACATAAAAAGGGGGGGGGGGGCATCACCAGGGGGATAATCAAATTGATAAAGAGAGGGAGGGGGACCGTCACCAGGGGTTAACATAGTTGATCTTTACAGAGAGTAACAGTACTAGACAGTTGACATTTTACGGAAGTCTTGTAGATGGTTGCTGGGGGGCCAGGGGGATGACATAGTTGATCTTTACAGAGAGTAACAGTACTAGATAGTTGACCTTTTACGGAAGTCTCTTAAATGGTTGCTGGGGGTAGGTCAGAGGATTTGGTTATTGAGAGCTGTCTGTTTCTGGTCCAAGATATTTATGAAACAGGATGGTTTTTAACTGTTTATGGAATGCGGAGAGGTCTTTGGTGCTTTGGATCTGGCTCGGCAGGGAGTTCCAGAGGGAGGGTGCGTATGGTTCAAATGCTCTGTTGCATGTTTGCTGGTTGAATTTAGTTTGTTCATGGGGGATAGTGAGTGTGATGTTGGTGGTTTGACGGGTAGGTCTGTTGATAGTAGGGTGAGGTAGTAGGGTCCGCAGTTGTGTGGTTTGGGTTTGATGGAGGGCTTTGTGGATAATTAGGAGGGATTTGTATTTAATCCTTGCTTCGAGGGGCAGGATGTAGAGTTCTCTCAGGACTGGGGTGATGTGATCATTTTTTTTGGATCATTCTTGCAGTGGTGTTTAAGGCAGTTTGTAGTGGGTTGGTGTGGGTGGCTGGTAGTCCGTGATAAATTACATTGCAGTAGTGCAGGTGGGGGAGGGTCATGGCCTGCATGACTTTTCTGAAGTCCTGTGGATCGATGAGTGGTCTGAGCCGTTGTACTGTCTTTGCTTTGTGGAATATTGTTTTGGCCATCTTTTTGATCTGTTGTTTAAATGTAAGTGCTTGATCAATGATGATTCCCAAGTATCTTATGTGTGGTTGGACTTATATTTGGGTGGCTCCTAAGGTGAGGTGTGGCGGTGGGGTGTAGTTTGGGTCCTTGGTCACAATTAGGGCTTCTGTTTTTTTAATGTTGATGGAGAGGTTGTTCTCTTGTAGCCAGTTGGAGACATTAATAAAGCAGTCTGATAGGTGATTGTTTGTTGGGTTTGTGGTTTTGATGGGTCTGTAAAGCATTATGTTGTCTGCTTAGATGTGGTAGTTGTGAGCGCGTATTACCGAGCAGAGTGGTTGTAGGTAGATATTGAAGAGCATCGTTGATAGTGTGGAGCCTTGGGGTACTCCTTGGTACTGTCGAAAGGGGGGGGGGGGAGGTCGCCATGCTTATGCGGATTAGCTGTTGTCTGTTGGTCAGATAGGAGTGGAACCATTATAGCATGATGTCTTTGATGCCAATCTCTTGTAGTCTATGTAGGCGTGTGTTGTGGGAGATGGTGTCAAATGCTGTGGATATGTCTAGAAAGATCATAGCATATCCAGAGTGTTTTGTATGTGTCCCTTTGATTAAGGTATTCAGTAGTGATGTCATGAGGGTCTGAACTCCATGTGATGGGCGGAATCCGTGTTGTTGTGAGTCCAGGATGTTGTTGGTATCTAGGTGGTCTTGAAGCTGTTGTTGGACTATCTTCTCGATGACCTTAGCAGTGAATGGGAGACTTGCTATTGGCCTGAAGGAGGCAGGGTCGAGAGGGTCTAGGTTGTGTTTCTTGTTGGTTGGGCGAATGACAAATGTTTTGAGAGTGTCTGGCATGTGTCCCTGCTTGAGAGATTCATTGACTATGTGGGTTAGTGCTGTGCTTATGTCCTCCTTAGTTTTCTTTATCCATTCCACAGGGCAGAGATCTAATGGTGAGGTGGTGGTGTTTAGGCGAGAGATAGTGGATTCTATCATTCCTTTGGTGACTGTTTCGAATATGCTCCAGTCAGTGTCCTTAGCAGTAGGGTAGGTTGTTGTTGTTGCATTTGCTTTTGGGTTGGTTGGTTGTTGGAGCTGCTTGTATTGGCGTGCTCCAGTGGGATGTTGGGGAGCTGGTTAGCGTGGTTGGGTGCCTTTGTTAGTTTCTTGACAATCTCAAAGAGCTCTTGTGGTTTGTTTATTGAAGTATTTATGATTTTTGAGTGGTAGGTCCTTTTTGCATTATTTGTTTCTTTGCGGTATGCATCTAGTTTGCTCATGTATCTTGCTTTGTCTGTTTCTTTTTTGGTCTTTCTCCATTTTCAGTTCTTCTTAGTTGGGTCTTTAGTTTTCGTAGGACAGGGGTGAACCATCGGGCTCTTGTTGTGGTAGCTCTGGTTTTGTTGTTTGTCGCTGTACATGATGCGGATGAGATTGTGGCATTCCAGGTGTTGATTAGGTCTTTGATTTTGGTAGAGTCTGTTTGGAGTTTAGGTAAGATTTGTGTTAGGAAGTCTTCTTTGTTAAATGGTTTAAATCTTCTAGCGAGTTGGTTGTTCTCTTTGATGTTGATGTGCTGGTAGATGTAGGTAAGATTGATGAGGTGGTGGTCAGACCATGGTATGCTTGTGATCTTAGTTTTTTTGCATGAGGTGGTGCTTTGGGAGTTGAGGAATATCAGGTCGAGAGTATTTCCTTTTTCTTGAGTTGATTCATGTATGATCTGAGTCAGGTCCATTGCTACCATAGTGTTGATGAAGGCTTTGGCATGTTTTTCTTGCAGTGATGGGAGGTTGAAGTCTCCGAGGATTATCTGTTCTTTTGTGGTGATGGTACTTTCCGATAAGTGTTTTAGTATGTCTGATAGATCAGTATGTGCAGTGGGTGCTCGGTATATTAGGCATATGGAGAGGTGTTTGTTGGTGGGAGTGAGTATGTCCACTTTGTTGGTTGTTTCTGATACGTGGTTTTTGAGGTGGAGGTCGGATTTTGCTATGATGGCTACTCCTCCTCCTCTCTACCACCTCCACTGGGAGACCATTCCACGCATCTACCACTCTTTCCATAAAGAAGTATTTCCGCATATCACTCTTGAGGCTATCCTCTTTCATCCTCATCCTATGCATAGCAGAGCTTGCTTTCAATTGAAAAACACTTCTGAGCATTTCACCTATCCCCTTAATTTTGAAATTTACTTTTAAACTTTCATTAATTCTCAAGAAGGAGGTCAAATTTAGATAGCAGTAGGTTTATATATATATATATATATATATATATATATATATATATATATATATATATATATATATATATATATATATATATATATATATATATATATATATATATATATATATATATATATATATATATATATATATATATGTGTGTGTGTGTGTATATAATATGTAAAACTAGAAATGCAATAATTGGGGGATAAATATAGATGTAATTAAAACGAAGAAAATGGAAAACAGATGGAGAATACAGATCATGATGCAATGACTTTACAGCTGTTAAAGTGCTGCTGTAACTGCAATTACAGTTGAGAATATGTTGCTTTACTTTTTGTAATTGGAAGAACTTTTGTGAGCAAGATGATAACATGTTGAAACCCTCCACCCAGTGTGCAGCGGCGGCCAAGAAGGCAAATAGAATGCTAGGAATCATAAGGAAAGGAATGGAGAATAAAGCAAAGGATGTTATAATGCCTCTGTATCGTTCCATGGTGAGACCGCACCTTGAATATTGTGTGCAATTCTGGTCGCCGTATCTTAAAAAGGATATAGCGGAATTAGAAAAGGTACAGAGAAGAGCCACCAACATGGTAAAGGGGATGGAAGGATACTCCTATGAGGAGAGTATTTTCAACCTGGAAAAGAGACGGCTGAGGGGAGATATGATACAGGTCTATAAATTAATGAATGGAGTGGAATATGTAAATGTAGATCAATTCTTTACGCCATCAAAAAGTAGAAAGACTGCAGGACATGTAATGAAGCTACAGTGCAACCTGTTTAAGACTAATAAAAAATATTTTTTCACTCAATGCATAATCAAACTCTGGAATTCATTACCGGAGGATGTATTAAAAACTGTTAGTGTAGCTGGGTTTAAAAACAGTTTGGAGAAGTTCCTGGAGGAAAGGTCCATAAACCATTTATTAAAGAGGACCCAGATAATCCACTGCTTGCCCCAATACAAGCATTATGGAATCTATGTGTCTTTTGGGGAAACTGCCAGGTACTTGTGACCTGGATTGGCCACTGTTGGAAACAGGATACTGGGCTTGATGGACTTTGTCTGACCCAGTATGGCATATCTTATGTTCTTATGTACATTAAAAGCTCCATTTTGCATAACAATTCAAGGAGGAAATTGGAATATCCAAGTCAGGGCATTCACAATTCCTTGCTATTTTTCAAAAGGCCCCGATGGATGTATAGCCTTTTATAAAATATATACAGGGGAAGCATTCATTTAAATAATATATAAATGAAATAGTGCCACATCACCTAGCAATTACCATTTATGCGCATCAGCACACCCATGTCGAATTCACCTTTTCCAACCCCCATATATAAGTGCTGGCACATAGGTTTGGTTTTAGAAACCTACCTGTATCAATGCCATGAATTAAACAGAGAAGCCACAATTAGTTTATTTTGAGGTAAAAATAAGAAACAGGAATTAAAGAACATGAATCCTTTAATCCCGCATTTAAATCCCTGACCAAAATGAGCACTTTTCAAAGACCTATGCATGCCTCGGAGCTGGTGCAAAAGCCGGCAGAGAAATTGTGTAAAATATACATGTATTCTCATTGTCTAAATTTTTGGTCCACTCTAACCATACTTAAAATATGCCCCCTTAGAATTGTGTCCTGGTAATCTCCACATGTAAATAGGCTATTGGGGTTGCTTTAGAAGCCCCATTCAGTTTTTGGATGTCTGGAAATGGGTACACCAATGTCCAATTCACAGGGGCATCCTTGGAGTCATTTTAGAAACCAGGTATAAGGATGTCCCTAGTGCAAAGACATTCAAGTAGAATAGGGATGTGCTGGAGGAGGGACCTGGGCAGAGCAACAAAGACACACATCACGGTGGCTTCCAGAACAGCATAGACACATCTGACCCTTGTTGTTGTTGAGGCTCCTGACCACGAATAAAGAAACCAGAAGCTCCAGTTTCATGGTGGCGATGTTATTAAGGGGTAGAGTACATATGCTGTCCTCGTCACTGTCAGTATTTCCTGGACAAAGTAAACTGCATGTAGATACAAACCCCAAAGAAATTACCAATCCACCATGGTACTTCTGAGTGTCTGCAATATCACTGAATATGGACATCCCCCTTATGGAAGACGTTGGCCTGGATATCCATGTTGTGAAAATCAGGCAAAATGTAAACATCTCTGCAGTTTTCTCAAATGTTTTGCCTTGGATGTCTCAGATTGTATTTGGACGTTTTGTTCTAAAATGCAACCCTATATGTGTAAATGACAATTTCAGAACGATGCTAATTAAATGTGTAAATGCAGCTATTTACACAAGATGACGTCTTTAAAATAACCCAATTCTGTTTCTGCCTGCAAGATTGTGACAGAGCAAAAAATTGACTTTCTTAAAAGGGAAATTACTAAACAGCTGGTTCTGCTAAGCTCTTCCCTTGGAAAGGAGACAATCTCATAGGAATCAACTTTAGATTAAAAAACATCATTCATTTCTCTAATTCTTGTACTGCAAGCTTACTGGAAATCACATGAATTTCCTTGTGAATTCATTATACAAAAGTATCAAGTATTAGCTAGAGCAGACAGATGGTGTGATTTGTGATACCAGTTGAGATTTTGAATAATAGTACAGTAGGAACTTTGAAAATGACAATAATTACATTCCATAATATAGTATTATGGTGCCACAAAAGGAGTCTCTCTTTGTAATATATGGGCAGGGAGTTAAATGCATTTGCTTGTTTTTTAAATATAATTTACCTTTTAAATTTTATCCGGATTTCATTTTAAAATGTATTTGACTATATTGATGCATGTCTATGATTGTTTATTTGGGTTAAATGGATTTTAGGAATTTTTGTTGATTGTGTGTTTTATTGTTTTTATGTATTTCATATGAAGATATTATAATTTTATCATTTGTTTAGTTGCAAGTCACCTAAAATTTCTTGTAAAATAGTTCATTTAAAAATATAAGGACATAAATTAAGAGGATTTGTTAAAGGAGAACCTGTCTGCTGTAGCAACTGCATAACACAGAGAGGCATGTAAGAAATTATTCCCTTAATCTCTGCTATTTTCCTTTATTTATTTATTACATTCTCTTATATACCGCGCTATTCTGCATCAGTGTGGTTTATATTGAACAAACTGAAATTACATTGAACAGGGCATTATAATTTGGAGATAACTATTTTACAGGGAACATTTATTTATTTATTTAGCTGCATTTATATCCCACTTTTCACCAGGTCAAAGCAGTTGGGGGATACATTTAACACAAGGGGATATGAGACACATACACTAATACTTACAGGGAACATGGGCTATGGAGGGTTAAGTGGCTTGCCCAAGACCACAAGGAGCACCTGTGGGACTAGAAACCCCAGTCCTTCTGGCCCAAGGTTGCTGTCCTCTAGTGGGATTTGAACCCCTAACCTTCTGGCCTGAAGTACCTTGCCCCAACCACTAGGCCACTCCTCCACTCCATTATGTAAGCAGAAGAAAACCCACAGACACAATAAACATAGAATTAGTACTTAGTTCTAAGATAGTGAGGCAAATTTTAAGTAGTCTGGTGGCATCACACCCAAATAACTTCAGGTGCATTTTTTGATACAGACTACACCAGTAATATTTGAAAATCTTCCTAATGTTCTGTGGATATTATAAGGGACATTTTAGAAAGGATGTCTAAGTACTATCTGGGATGTTCAGGCCAAAACATTCTCCAAAAAGGTGGGCACATTTAAGTTTGGAGCTGATTTCAGAAACGTAGATATCCCTGATATAGACGTCATTGGGGGTATCTATAGAGATGTCTCCTGCAACTGTATCACAGCCTGGAGATGTATCTCAACCTGCCATTCAAGTAGTGGATACATTTTGCAGCACAACAACCACACAACAGATATCCCCAAATCCTATCATTTCTTTTTACTATTGTGGACTGCACTGAAGATAAGTCCTTTTCTGGCAAAACAAGCACTTTTCAGATGCCTAGTAGTGCTGTGGAGTAAGCATAGACATGGAGAGAGATGGAGACAAGCTTATCATTTCGGAAATTGGTTGTGCATGCTTAAGGTCTTTGGAATGCCCCATCCACACCCCTGTGCAGGATGAACTTTCCCAGCATGGAGATATCTTTGGAGAGATTTTGTAAAATGGATTCAGGGATGTCTCCATGTTTTGGACAGCTGCATACCCATTTTCAGACATCCAAATTACGATTAGAACTACTAAAATGACCTCCATAATCCACATAGCATTCTCTTCCAACCTTAATGCAGTCTTTGGAATGCACATGCCAAGGGGCATGTTTACTAAAGAGCACACCGATAGTGTGTGTTTAAATTGCAAATCTAACATGGAGGCCAATTTCAACTTCAGGGGACACATGAGTGCACTTACCAACACCTTAATGGGTGGCAATAAGTGCACTTGCACTAGTGGTGACATTTGTGGCTAGCATGGACTGAGAACTCTCATGATGCACCATCATCACCCATCGTTCCACCCCTAACCATTCCATGTCCCTCCTAATCGCATGCTATCCAGATAGCACAGAACTTTAAGCAAGAGACCTCACACTAACCTTTAATGAGGTGCATTTACTGCACACTAAACTTTGTGCTAACGCGTGGCATGCTTTAGTAAACATGCTCCCTTATTTAGCTGCCACGTAGGGGCTCATTTTCCTAAGATGATGTCTAAGCAGCTATTTTCTGAAGATAGGCAGCTTGAACATTTTGAAGATGCACCTCACTGAGGATATCTCTTTGAGGAATTGGGACAGATAAAGGGAGCCGTTCAGAATAGATTTCAGACTTACTCAGTACATTCAATGATGGAAGGCTTACTATGGAGCTTCTGAGACCTGGTGAAACCCAATGCAGCTCCATGGGTTCATTCCAAACAGGGGAGAAGTAAGCTCTTCAGGGATCTTAAGATATGACTCTCTTGCTGGTCTTATATAACAGTATTCCACACAGTGAATGGTATTCCAACAGAAATACATTTTCTTCAGCAATGAGAATCTGACACAATATACATTTTTAAGGAGCCGAACCCCCATGGCAAAAGAATCCTGAAAGTTACAATGTTGCATCTACATGTCTATATGCAATGTAAGATTGCAGATATACTCTTAGTTCCATGGTGTCAGTTGTGGCATTTAAATATCCTTCCAATATTCAAGAGATGTATGCGGATAGTAGCTGCTGCTAACTATCCAGATTGTGCAGCCACTATCCCTTAAGTAGACAAAGCAATGGGACCAGATGGGATACACCCTAGAATACTGAGGAAACTTGGGGACGTTCTAGCAGCTCCACTGACTGACCTTTTCAATGCCTCATTGGAGTCGGGAGTGGTGCCAAAGGACTGGAGAGAGGCTCATGTGGTGCCTTTACACAAAAGCGGAAGTAAGGATGTGGTTGAAAAGTACAGGCCTGTTAGTTTAACTTCAGTGATAAGTGAATTATTGGAAACGCTGCTGAAAGAGAAAATAGTGAGGTTTCTAGAGTCCAGCGGATTACAGGATCCGAGGCAGTATGGATTCACCAGAGGCAGGTCTTGTCAGACAAATCTGATTGATTTCTTTGACTGGGTGACCAGGGAGTTGAACCAAGGGAGAGCCCTAGATGTGGTGTATTTAGATTTCAGTAAAGCCTTTGAAAACATTCCTCACAGGCAACTTATAAACAAACTGAGCACCCTAGGGATGGACCTAAAGTTACTGCTTGGGTTAGAAATTGGTTGAGTGGGAGGCGACAAAGGGTATAGGTAAATGGAGCTCACTCTGAGGAGAAGGAAGTTATCAGTGATGTGCCCCAGGGATCTGTCCTTGGTCCAATTCTTTTTAACATTGCTGTTAGTGATATAGCAGAAGGGCTGTCGTGTAAGGTTTGTCTCTTTGCGGATGATACCAAAATCTGCATTAGAGTAGACACCCAGGAAGGTGTAGATAACATGAGGAGGGATCTAGCTAAGCTTGAAAAATGGTCTAGAATTTGGCAGCTGAGATTTAATGTTAAAAAATGCAAGGTCATGCATTTGGGCTGCAGCAATCAAAGGAACAACATAGTATAGGGGGTGAAGTACTTTTGTCCACTAAAGAAGAGTGGGACCTAGGCGTGACTGTATCTGATGATCTTAAAGTAGCTAAAAAGGTGGAAAAGGCAATGGCAAAAGCTAGAAGGATGCTTGGGTGCATAGAGAGAGGTATAGCCAGCAGAAGAAAGGAGGTGATAGTGCCTCTGTATAAGTCTTTGGTGCGACCTCAGTTGGAATATTGTGTGCAATTCTGGAGACCGTACCTTCAAAAGGATATAAACAGCCTTTAGTCAGTACAGAGGGTGGCTACTAAAATGGTTAGTGGTCTTCATTTTAAAGCATTTGAGGACAGACTTAAGGATCTTAATATGTACACCTTAGAGAAAAGGCGGGATAGAGGTGATATGATTGAGACGTTTAAATACCTCCGTGGAATAAATGCCCAGGAGGAGAGCTTCTTTTGACTGAAAGCAAGCACTGCTATGAGGGGACATGGGATGAGGATGACAGGGGATAGATTCAGGAGTGATATGCGGAAATATTTCTTTACGGAAAGAGTGATGGATCCGTGGAATAGTCTCCCAGTGGAGATAGTAGAGATGAGGACCATATCTGAATTCAAAGAAGCATGGGGCAAACACAGAGGATCTCTAAAGGAAAAAAGGGGACTGTTGTAGAGGTTGATATGGAAGGACAGACTAGATAGGCCATGTGGTCTTTTTCTGTCGTCATGTTTCTATGTTTCTATACAAGCAACACTTCTCCAGAGAGCGATGATTTTCAGCTGCTAGAGCAACTGCCTGGCACCCAGAAGATCAAGGGTTCCGTTCCCACTGGCACTCCTTGTGACCTTGGGCAAGTCACTTTACCCTCCATTGCCTTGGAAGAAAGGGCCTGGCAATCTAGTTCTGGTGATACATTGCCAAGAAAATGCAGAGGCACCTGTGTCGCCAGGAGTCAGCACTGACTTGACAGCACAAAAAAAAGCTCCAGGAAGTATATGTTTTGGTGTGGAAGAAGTTCTGCAAGGAGGGTAGATTCGGCAGGAATCTCTTTTAAGTCTAATTCTAGAGGAATCTCAGATGAGAAATTACTGGAGTGAGAAAGATTTCATTCTACAATAGAGATTCTCAACCTAGTCCCCAGCACATCCAGCCAGTCAGGGTTTCAGAATAACCACAATGAATATGCATGAGAGAGATTTGCATACACTGCTTCCCTTATATGCAAATCTCTCTCATGCATATTCATGATGGTTATCCTGAAAACCTGACTGGCTAAGTATGTCCGGAGGACTGAGCTGAGAACACCTGTTCTGGAGCATAGAAATTGCCCTACCTTATGAAAGGAAAAGGAGGAGCCATCAGTATATAGGCATTTACAAAATTATCCTCCAGGGATTGTATGATCTACTTTATTTAATAGGTGCTGTGGCAGATAATGCACGATATTGGTTTTAGTATGTAATGATCATTAATAAAGGTGTCCCTAAATAAAAATAATATGAATGCTCCTATAAAAGCTCCTTTATCTAAAGTTCATTTTATTTATTTATTTATTTATTTATTTATTTATTTAACATTTCTTATATACCGCCTTTCATGATATCAAGGCGGTTTACATTGAACAAACTTTATGTTCAGGGAATTTTTAGAATGGTGGTGTACTATGAGTAAGTACCACTAGGGAACGTTGCAGATTACGTGGCCTGCTTTTTCACCCAAAGCCAAAGGTGAAGCTAAATACATGTAAAGAGTGAGGTCAGGGGACAGGATCCAGGGGACCTCCAGTTGAGACCAGTGATCCTTTCAATTTTTTCACACCACTGCTGTGCAAAGGTCACTTTTCCCCAAGCCCGTGGAAAAATGACTACAGATCGAACTGTAGTTAATTCTTCCGCAACAATGGGCCTGCAAAGCTGTATCACATGCTGTTTTTTTGCAGTTTTTACATGATTTTGCATCACAATATCTCATGAATGAAAAGTGTACATAAACGTTCACAAGAAGTGTGTTGTGTTATCAGCTATGTATAAGCTGCTCTTAGCTTTACACTCAGCATGCAATCATTTTATGAGAAAGGTAGTTTGTTGTGACTTGACGCTACTATATAGAACCTTTAGGTTTGGTGGAACTTCTGGGATTCCCTTTCTAAATTCTCATCTGCTCTCCGATTCAAGCTATTTAGTTTTAAATTATTAGTAGGATCTGTGCAGTGCACAAAGGCTTAAGGGGCTCATTTCGGCTGTCTGCCGTTGCTTGCCGCCGCCACTTTTTCTTCTCTCAGCGGCAGCAGGCAACGGCAGACAGCTGAAATGAGCCCCTTAAGTCTTCTCGCAGCATGCTAAACAGGGAGGGACCAGACCTGCTTAGCATGCCGGCGACATGCACATCGGGCGTGCCTCTTCTCTCCTGCCCCCATAAAGTGGCTAGGTGGAGGTGCGGGGGTTTGCGCCCCCTATGTGCAAGTTGCACAGGGTGCATTTCACGATCGGTATGGCCCTGTGCTCATGCATGTCTCTGCATGGAAATCAGAAGAAATTTCTGGAACAATAAGAATGTATCTTCCTGGCTATCCAAAAATAAGATACACAGCTTGATTGAAAGACACCAAAAATTCTCTTTCTGTCTGCTTATTAGTCATATATAAACAATAAACTTGATAGTCATAGTCACATCCCATTAGGAAAAACACAAACACATTAATTTGCGCCTCCTTGCCCCTTCTATTTGTAGTTCTATAATGGGGGAATTTGCACATTCACAGCAACACACTCCGCAGTGACAGCCTGCAACTCAGACTTTTACATACACAAATGGATGCAGGCGAACATCCAAAGTTCCTTGTTGGCACCTTAGTAATTCTGATAGCAGGGATTCTGTCTCCAAATGCAAAGGTGTAGAGACAGGAGAGATGGTGACGAACTCAATGGGACTTGAACTGTATGGCTAATGGTCGCTAATAAACACAATGGATCCTATTTGCAAAACTGCAGTAACAATACAGTAGATGGCATAGTGCCAATGGTGCAGCTGCTGCACTAATAGCTAATCTGGCATGTTCACTGCTAATGTGTGCTGAGAGTTAGCAAAGAAGGAGGTGGCGTGGAATGAGAAGGAAATGAACAGCCTTGCCGTTAATAAAGAGGTAGTTACTGCGCTTTTACTCTTAAGGCAGTAAATAAGGGGGCCAGTTATCGCCAGATGAATAGCTGTAGTTAACGGCGTAGTATTATCTGCAGCGCACTTAATGTGCTGTAATGACATCTGCTCTGCATTAACTGAATAGGATACCACTGTGGAGGCCACCAGGAGGGCTGGGCATGGGACATTTTTTCATGCCCTTTCATTTTCTTCATATCATTTCCATGGGTTTTGGTTTTCACCTATTTTATTTCATTTATTCCATGTTTAAAAAGTTTTGTTTTGAGTTTTTTCCTTGTTATTAGCATGCGCTGTTCTACCTGATGCGCACTAAGGATTTGCCATTAATGCTCCAATCTCACACGTTAATGGCAAAGGCCGTGCCTTAGCTGTCGAGGGTGTGTCCAGCATGTCTCTGGCAGCTATCATGCGAAGGATATGCCTAATGTATGCTCCACTATGGTGGATTCACTTAGCGACTCCTATAGAGATGTAGTTATGTGAACGCACATTGGGCGACATGTTGCTGTTGAGCGCATGGCAATAGCCCAGGCTCTCACACTAATGATCGTTCCATGCCCACATACTACCCATTCCCTGCTCCATCCCCTGATTGATGATTAATGTTATTATACCTGTTTCACTGTAAGCACAAATCACGAAATTGAGATGTGCAACTCTTATGTTCATTGTAAACCGCACTGATGTCGAATAGCGCGGTATAAAAGAGACTGCAAATAAATAAATAAATAAATAATGTGCGTTTTAGCATGTGGTGGCAGACAGTATCGCCGTTAGTATTTTCAGCAGCCCGTTGCCGTGTGTTAAACTGCCCATCAACTAGCTAGCAGGCTTCAGTAAAAGGGACCCTAAATAAGAATAGTGAGACATTCACTAAACTCTGCTGAGTTAGCACATGGTAAGCTCCCAAAATGAGCATGGCAGGTGGCGTAGTCCCATGCTAAATGCCACACTTCCCCATGCTAAGCAGGCAGCACGTCTAACGAGAGTGCACTTATCGCCTGTCATTGAGGAGGCAGTGAGTGCATTCACGCTAATGGCAGCAATCGCGGTAAGGGTTTATAGTACCAGTGATGGGCACGTTAACTATGATGTGCCATCAATGCCCACACTCCGTCCCTAATCTGCCCAATCACCGCCCTGCCCATGCTATTGTTTAGTACATGGTAAACCCTGTGCTAGCTATTAGCTCAGTTTAGTATTCATGCCCCAGTGTGTGCCATTCACATTGAAAACCACACAATTTTGCAGGGGTTTCTCTAATGCCACTAAAAATATATATGAAATGACTTAGGATATTTCAGTGTTTCCTATATCGTTTCAAGCATTGCATATCCTTAGCCCCGAAGGCAGAGGTTCTGCAGTTGCCATGTGTTAAGTTTTGGTAATTTAAGATGTGGTAACTGCAAAAGAACCATTTTATTAAAGAGGGTCCATTATCTACTTAAAGGTATTTGAAAAATCAGTGAAAAGAGCTTCCTTCACATACACTCTACTTTCCTTTATAGACTTTCTTGATTTCTACTTTTAGAAATCTTGACTTCAAAGATAATGTTTGGTCATGCTAACTGGGCACTATTCTTCTTCATTATGCTTTTGTACTTTAATAAACTCTTTCTGTTACCCAGCAACATATTGTTAAGATCTAAAGCCATTAACGATAAAACATTGAACTACTGTGGTTCCAATAAGCATTTGTATACAGTATGTAGGCAATTTAATATTCAAGTACTCCAAAGACTCAATCCAATTTAAATAATAGAGATTAAAGAAAATATCAGCAATTTATTCTTAAGCCATCAATACAGAAACTAGTTTTGACCTCTATTGCAATTCATTTCATTTCTTGCAAATGCCTGTAATATGTTTTCCAATTCATGAGTGGAAGTATTACTGTAATCAGTATTTATCCCTAATGAATTTAGAACAGAAAAATGCCATGTTGAGTCAGACTAAGCGAGTCACTCCGAAACGCGGGTTGCAAGTTGCTTGGACCCTATTCCCCCTGCTGCCTTCCCCGCATGTCCCATGCTCTAAAACAGGGAGAGCTGGCAGGGGAGGTGGGGTCTGAGTGGGCCAGCCTGGCAGCACCTATACGGCTGATTCAGGTCACAGTCCTGTACGTGCTGCCGGGCTCATGGGGACATGCTGCATATACCAACGCAGAGATGGTATAAGCAGCACTTTTGGGCAATTAGGGTTGGGGAACCCCCACTGGGGCCGGGTATGTCAGGGTCCCTACTGCTCAATCCAGGCCCCTGCTGGCAAGCTGTGGGTCGGGTGGCAGGGAAGTGGGGGGGAGACCAAGCTGCGGCGGCCAAGGGAGCCTGCGGGACAGATGACGGGCGTGGGACAGAGGACGGGCGCGCCGGGCCGTCCTCGGGCCCGATTCTGGCTACCGCGGAAATATTTTTGTTCCCATGATCCAGAATCGGATCCAAATGGGCCCATCTTGCCTGGGGCCATCCGGATGCCCCGAATGTGCCCCATGGGAATCAGGCTCCATGGGGGATATTTTAGAAGTTCTATTTGTGATTCGAATATTTAAAAAGAGGCATTCAGACATGCAAATCACAGAGATGTCCACAAACCCATTTTAGAAAGCTGGACATATAAATGTCCCCAGCACGAGCATGTCCATGAAGCATGGGGGTGTGGTAGAGGCATAACCTGGGTGGAACAACAGAGAAGCACATTGTGATGTGATTTCAAAATAGCACAAGCATGTCTGGCCCTGATTGGTGAGGTGCCCATGTTTATACCCCCTCCTAACTATGAATAAGGTGCAAAAAAGTGTTTATTTCATGGCTGCAGTGCTTCCGGAGGGGGGGGGGAGGGGAGCAAAATGTGCTTTTATCACTACAGTTAATATTTCTTGGCCAATGAAATCTGCATGTAACTACATACTCCAAATATATTACTAGCCCACCACCTCACGCCTGAGCTGGGATGTGCAAACCTTTAACATAGTTGCCCCCTTTGTAAATTACCTTTGCCAGAAAGTCGAAGTACCTAGTTCTGAGGCCATGCAATTCGCAGATGTCACATTTGTGAAATGCATCATATCCATGCGCGTACATGGCTTTGCTATCTGCATGGGGCTTGTCTCCAGAGCCGGTTAATGGGATGCTCAATTTTTGTGGTGGAGATGGAGTGATATATGTGCTTCTCTTCACTGCTGCCACTCCTTCCGATTTTAGAAGTTCTGCTCTGGATGTCCCTTCTAAAATTCCAGTTTAAAAGTCCATCAAATCCAGCATCCTGTTTCTGAGACTGGCTAATCTGGGTCACTTGGAAGTACCTTGTAGATCCCAAAGATTAGACTCATTTCTTGCAGTTCTCTCCCTAGGCATGAGAGACAGTTTTCTCAGATATACTTTGCTAATAATTATTTATGAAAGTCTTTTTTAGGAATTGATAAACCCCTTTTTAATCCAGTCCTCTGGCAATGAATTCCATACCTAGATTATGTATTGAGTGAAAATGTACTTTAAGAGGTTGTTGTTGTTAAGTGCCATCGAGTTGGTATCAACTCATGGTGACCCTCTGGATCAGTGGTTCTCAACCTGTGGGTCGCGACCCCCACAGGGGCCACCACAGGATTTAGCGAGGGTCACCTCGTCTCTA
This sequence comes from Ichthyophis bannanicus, assembly GCA_033557465.1. Lineage (NCBI taxonomy): Eukaryota > Metazoa > Chordata > Amphibia > Gymnophiona > Ichthyophiidae > Ichthyophis > Ichthyophis bannanicus. The sequence goes on along the minus strand of CM066050.1, from coordinate 119,850,005 downwards.
CCAAGTTAAAAAAATTTTTTAAACGCGCACAAGTTGCTGCCGCTGCCGGGTTTGCTTCTCGGCAGCAGCAAACTCACCCCCTTCCTTCTGATGCAGCTGCGGCTCCCTGCCTCTTAGGCATGGGCAAAGGGGAGAGACAAGGGGACATACTGGACAGACAGGATAAATGCTGGACAGAGGCGAGAGACAGTGCGGGTTAGAATTATAATGGGCTGATGGGGGAGCTAGCACTGGTAATGGGCAGATGGGAGGGGGCTAGGACTGGTAATGGGTTGATTAGGGAAGGCTAGGACTGGGAATGGACTGATCAAGGGGGGGGGGGGTTGGTACTGGTAATGGGCTGATTAGGGGAGCCTAGCACTGATAATGGGGTTGAGGGGGGGACTAGCACTGGAAATGAGCTGATTAGGGGAGGCTAGGACTGGTAATGGGCTGATGGCTTGGGGTAGGACTGGTAATGGACTGCTGGGAGGCTAGCATTGGAAATGAGCTGATTGGGGGGGGGCTAAGACTGGAAATGAGCTGATTAGTGGAGGCTAGGACTGGTAATGAGCTGATGGGGGGTAGGACTGGTATTGGGCTGATTAGGGGAGGCTAGCACTGGTAATGGGGTTGAGGGGGGGGGGGGACTAGCACTGGAAGTGAGCTGATTGGGGGCTTCGACTGGGAATGGGCTGATTGTGGGGAGGGGAGGATAAAGCTGCTGGCCCTGGAAGAAAACTGGGGGCTAAGGCTACAAATGGGCTGATACGAGGGGATGGGAGAATGGAACTGGAAGGGAGTGGATCTGAGAGGGGCTGCCATGGCATTTGTACTAGAAGGGACTGCTCAGTGGGGAAGGAGGGGGACTGGAAGGGAATGGACACCAGTGGCAGTCATGGGAATGCAAGTTGACATTGGAAGGTACTGGGAGTGAGGACTGGAAAGGGGCTGATACTGGGGAGGGGTTACTGGGACTGGAAATAGGCTGATGGAAAGAAGTGAAGAAAACGAAAGAAGAGATAAGAAATGGCAGATGGACCATAGACCACAGAAAGAGAGCTGAGAAGACAGGAAAGCAGAAGTCTCAGATCAGGACCAGCATGATCAGAGAATAAATTGGTCAGACAACAAAGATAGAAAAAATAATCTTATTTCATATTAGTGATTTGACTACAAAATCATAATAATTTTGAAATCAAATATTGTTACTTGTTATTGTGATTAATTATTATGGTTTAAATAAGTGCATTTTATAAATAAAAACATATTGCAAAGGCCTATAATATATTAATAATTCAACAAATGATTACAGCGACAATGCGTTAACGGTAAAGGAAGAGAGACACATTTGATTTTATCATTGGGGGTCACCACAAGTTGACCAATGGTAAAAGGGGTCACGGTACAAAAAAGGTTGAGAACCACTGCTCTGGATAGTTGTCCTAAATTGTGTTTGGTCTTCAGTCAGGCGGCTCATTGTTGATAGAGTGTCATCCACAACTACTGTTATTGTATCAAGCCATCTTATTGCTGGTCTTCCTCTTTTGTATTGACCTTCAACCTTGCCAAGCATGATGATTTTCTCTAATTTATTTATTTTATTTATTTACATTCTCTTATATACCATGCTATTCTGCATCAGTGCGGTTTACATTGAACAAGGCATTATAACTTGGAGAGAACTATTTTACAGGGGATATGGGCTATGGGGGGTTAAGTGGCTTGCCCATGACCACAAGGAGCACCTGTGGGACTAGAAACCCCAGTCCTTCCGGCCCAAGGTTGCTGTCCTCTAGTGGGACTTGAACCCCTGACCTTCCGGCCTGAAGTACCTTGCCCCAACCACTAGGCCACTCCTCCACTCCTCTGCTCTTGAGAATCTTGTCTAGGTCCTTCATAGCCATTTTGCCAGGAGCAATGTGTCGTCAGATTTCTTTTATTAATTATTGATCCAAGCAGGTTAAAGTTGTCTACTATTTCAATTTCTTCTCCATCAATGATGAATTTACTGATTTGCCAGTTGTCAGGATCTTTGTCTTCTTTACAATAAGGTGCAGGCCCATTTTAAGACTATGGGCTATGTTTATTAAGAAGTGTTAACATCTGTTAACAGCGCATTTGCCCCTTATCGGCACTCATGAGAGATTAACGCTGTGGAAAGCACTGATAACGCTGGATTAACATGTTGAAATAGGTCCCTAGCGTTAAGGTAAAAGAGGTGGAGAGTGGGCATTAACGGGGCAAAGAATGGGTGGGAAAAGCATGTGCTCCTTCAATGCTGGTTTGTGTTACTGTGCATTAGAGCCCCGGCACTGGGAACCTAACACCATCTTAAAGCTCGCGGTAAGAGTTATTTCTGAGGGGAGAGAGCCTATTTTAATGTGTGCAATGTGCTCCACCCATCGTAGTTTTCAAATTTGTGATAGTAGTGCTCCATTGGCAGCAATAGCATGGTGCTTCATTAATAAAGGGCATTATGTTGTTGGTGCCAATTTGGCAAAGGAGGTGTCATGTGGGTGATGCAGTAGGGTTGGCAGGTCCACTAGGCTGACAAGACTGATCTCCAGGAACAAGCAGGAATGAGTCTTCACATATGGGTATCATCGGTACCGACGGAGCCTGCGCGGGAACGCTCCCCAGCGTCCAAAAGGAAAGCTTTTGGGAGCATCCCACAGTGCCTGCACGCTGCCTTCCTGCCTTTCCTAACCACCTCTCTCCAGTTCTTCTTTTCCGTGGAGCCAGCAGGTCGTGTTCCTGTCACCGCTGAAGAATTTCTTTATTTTATTTTATTTCTTTGGTCGCGCGTCTGCCTTCTTGACGCTGGACCGGTACCGCCGGTCTTTTCTTTCTTTATCCTAAAAAAAAAAAAAAAATACTGTTTTTTTCTCACTTCAGTGCATTTTCTTCTTTGGCCTTAGGCCTAGAACATTTTTCCTCATGGAAAAGCCCGCCTCTGGGTTTAAAAAATGCACGAAGTGCAGCGGCACTATTTCTGTCACTGACACCCATGAATGGTGTCTAAAATGTTTAGGTCCTGACCACTCCATTGCGGATTGTGAGTCCTGCTCCATGATGTCTAAAAGAGGTCTACAGAATCAAGCAGCTAAGCTCAGTACCCTGTTTCCCTCGGATGCAGCTTCGGTTGCATCGACGTCTTCCAGGGCTTCTTCTTCCTCACATGGATCTCAGGTAACCAAACTTAAATCCAGCCGGTCCTCGAAGGGTAGATCTCCCTCTAAGTATCGAGATGCCTCCGGGCTTGCCCTCGAGGAATCCGCACTGGCAAAATTACCCCGGCGGGAGGCTCCGGCTTTCAAAGCTTTATCTATGGGGTCACAGGTTGACATCGATGGCTCGGCCTCGACCGATCACCTGTTGCCATGTTCTGGGGTACCGGTGGTTGCCACTGGTACCGACATCCAGACATTGGTTGCGTCAATGGATCAGAATATCCTGACCATGCAGCGTGCCATCACGGCATTCATACAAGCTGTGACGCCTTCGGTACCGCAACAAACTCCGTTGCCGGTACCGACTCCGGCACTGGTACCGACATCGGTTCTGGTGCCGGTACCGCTTGCATCGACATCCGCTTCGGTGTCGACTGCAGCGGTACACTGTTCTATGATGCCCATCGGTACCGAACCGGTACCGATCACTCCCGATGTTGATACCACCCGGTACGCGCATCAGGCTCTGCAGGAGCATCCAGACAGGCGATACTTCGATTCCTCTGAAGACTCTGATGAATCAGAGGTCTCTGTCGAAGCATCGGTGATTCATCCTCAGGAGCCCTCTTCTCCAAAAAGGAGAATGTCTCCTCCAGAGGACTTGTCAAGACTTTATTAGGGAAGTGGCCAGGGGCCTTTCCATCTCAGTGGCCCCTGAAACAGAGCCTAGAGCCAAAAAATTAGATATTTTACAATATCCTAAGGCTCCTAAAGAGGCAGCCACTTTACCAATACATGAGTTTCTTTATGATCACATGTTGGGCATATGGGATATTCCTCTCACCACTTCCCCTCATTCTCACAGGTTGGACACCATGTATCGTGTTCCTCCTTGTCCTGGCTTTCATAAGACTCATCTTCCTCACCACTCCATTGTGGTGGAGTCTGCTATGAAGAAGATAAAGAGTACAAAAAGGCACTCTTCTGCTCCTCCAGGAAGAGAATGCAGAACCTTAGATGCCTTTGGCAGGAGAATTTTCCAGGCCAGTATGCTTGTTGCCAGAATCAACTCCTATAGTCTCTATATGGGGATGTTTCTAAAAGAAGTTACAGATCACCTGCAAACTTTATCTCCTTTTATTTCAGAAGATAAAAGGGAAGAGTTCCTCACCTGGCTCAAACATGCCCAGGATATTTCCAAGTTTTCCAACCGTGCAGCCTTTGGCTCTTTTGAAGGTGCCAGCAGAGCCTCGGCCATTGCCATAGGTGCACGCAGAGTTGCTTGGTTACAAGCTTCTGATTTGGAACCTTGGGTTCAAGATGGACTAGGAAACCTTCCTTGTACAGGTGAAAACCTTTTTGCAAAGATTGGCAAGCAAAGGCCACCCAAATGGATGCTGAAAATTCTGCTTTAGATAGACTTTCAAAGTCTACTTCTGCTCCTTTTAAGAAAAGGTTGTTCAAAAAGGGATTTTTTTCCCAAAAAAGGGAAATATTATTCTGCTTATGGTCAGCAGTCATCTACTGCAGGTTGTTTTGCTACAAAGAGACAGCAACAACCGAAACAGGCCAAGCCTAAGGCTGCTAGGACTGCTACGGCCCAACAGCCTCAGCCTCCTCAGGACCTTTGACTTACAACTAGAGAGCTTAGCCTTTCTGGCTCTAGAACCTCCAGAGCCTCTCACCATTCCAGGAAGGTTGGTTTACTTTGCTCCCAGATGGGAACAAATCACAGCAGAGCAATGGACCCTCTCCATCATAAGGGAGGGGTACAAGCTTCATTTCTTAAACCTTCCTCCTCACACCATGGTGAGACAGTTCAATTCTCAAACATCTCTCCTCGACCTTCTGGGTCAGGAGATTACTACCCTTCTTGTTCAAGGGGCAATAGAAGAAGTACCCCTTCTTCAACAGGGCTCAGGGTTCTACCTCCCCTACTTTCTTATTCCAAAGAAAACAGGGGGCTACAGACCCATCTTAGATCTCAGAGAATTGAACAAGTTTCTATGCAAGGAGAAATTCAAGATGATTTCTCTCGGTACTCTCCTTCCATACCTTCAGAGTCAGGATTGGCTTTGCTCTCTAGACCTCAAGGATGCGTACACCCATGTCCTCATCCATCCAACATACAGAAGGTTCCTTCGGTTCCTTTATCAAGGGAAGCACTACCAATACAGAGTGCTTCCTTTCGGTCTGGCTTCTGCACCAAGGGTGTTCACAAAATGCATGGCAGTAGTAGCTGCATTTCTACGCACTCTGGAGATATTCGTATTCCCATATCTGGACGACTGGCTCATCCGAGCTCCATCCCAGTCAGAGGCCCAGACTTCTCTAACCTGCACAAGCCGTATCCTTCAGTATCTGGGACTTGTAATAAACTTTCCAAAATCCCATCTCACCCCTACTCAGTCTCTAGAGTTCATAGGGGCCTTACTGGATACCACAACTGCAAGGGCCTTTCTTCCCCAGGCCCGTTGCCTATGCTTGGTGCAGTTAGCTTCACAAATTCAGTTAAAATCCCATTTAACTGCTCGAGAGATGTTACAACTGTTAGGCCACATGGCATCCACTGTGCATGTGGTTCCTTATGCTCGCCTTCACATGAGGGCAGCTCAGTGGACTCTGTCCACCCAATGGACCCAGGCATCAGGTTCCCTGTCAGACAAAATAGCAACCTCCAGTCGCCTCTTTTGGTCCCTCCACTGGTTGAAGTCCACTCAAAATCTGTTGCTGGGGTCCCCCTTCCAACAGGTGTTACCCCAAGCAACCCTTACAACAGATGCCTCTCCAAGAGGTTGGGGAGCTCATATTCAGGATCTCTCCACTCAAGGCATCTGGTCTCTAGAAGAGACATCTCTACATATCAACCTCTTAGAGCTCAGAGCAATTTTTCTAGCTCTCAGAGTCTTCCACACCCTGCTCAGCTACAAAACAGTCCTTATCCACCCGGACAACCAGGTAGCCATGTTCTACATGAACAAGCAGGGTGGAACTGGCTCTCTGTCGCTTTGCAACGAAGCTCTGAGATTGTGGGCCTTCGCCAGAGAGCATCAAATTCATCTCATGGCAGTGTATCTTCCAGGGGTTCAAAACTCTTGGGCAGACAGACTCAGTTGAGTTCTGCTTCCACACGAATGGTCCCTCCATGGGGATCAGATAGCCAGGATCTTCTGAATTTGTGGAACCCCGGACATAGACCTCTTTGCAAGTCCGTGGAATGCCAAACTTCCCCGGTTCTGTTCCAGGATTCCGTGTCAGGGAGTTCAGGCCAGGGATGCCTTCCTCCTTCATTGGGGGCAAGACTTCCTCTATGCCTTTCTACCCATTCCCCTAATTCCCAAGACACTCTTCAAATTTCAGAGAGACAAGGGGTCTATGATCCCCATAGCACCACATTGGCCACGCCAAGTGTGGTACCCTCTACTTCTGCATCTCTCCCAAGCTCCCTCCCTGGACTTGGGATCTGCTCCAAACCTCCTGTCCCAGGAGGAGGGAACGTTGTGGCATCCAAATCCCCAGTCTCTTCACCTCAGAGCCTGGTTGCTGAAGGCCTAGACCTTCAAGATTTGCATCTTTCTCAGCAAGTGAAGGATATCCTTCATGCTTCCAGAAAGCCTTCCACTAGACGTTCCTATGCTTTTAAATGGAAAAGGTTTACCATTTGGTGTGCAGAGAAGGGTCTTAACCCTCTTGCAATACCTCTGAATTCTTTACTAGAGTATTTGCTGCATTTATCCCATGCAGGCCTTAAAACAAATTCAGTAAGAGTCCATTTGAGTGCTATTGCAGCATCCCTTAAACCTCTCAATGGACAGCCTATTTCCTTTCATCCTCTTATAGCAAGATTCATGAGAGGCCTTCTTTTGACTAAACCTCCCATCAGACCACCTCCAGTGGCCTGGGACTTGAATCTGGTTCTTGGCCAGCTTATGCAGTCACCTTTTGAACCCTTAGCCACTACCTCCTTGAAATTTCTTTCCTGGAAGGTTATTTTTCTCATTGCAGTCACTTCAGCTAGCCGCATCAGTGAGTTGCAAGCCTTGGTGGCTAATCCTCCTTATACAAGGTTCCATCATGACAAGGTAGTCCTCAGGACTAATCCACACTTTATGCCTAAAGTGTTCTCACCTTTTCATCTGAACCAGGAGGTTTATTTACCTGTCTTTTTTCCAGGACCTCATGCTTCAAGTGCAGAGAGGAATCTTCATACCCTGGATTGTAAAAGAGCTCTTGCTTTTTACTTACAAAGGACACAGCAACATAGAAAGTCCTCTCAACTCTTTGTTGCTTTTGATCCCTCTCATTTAGGACTTCCAGTCTCTAAGAGAACTCTGTCCATTTGGATTGCTCAGTATATTTCTTTCGCCTACCAGAGTAAGAACCTTTCTCTGGAGGGCCATGTCACAGCTCACAATGTGAGGGCCATGGCAGCCTCTATGGCTCATCTAAATTCTGTGTCCATTGACCAGATCTGTCGAGCAGCCACCTGGGCCTCGGTTCATACCTTCACAGCCCATTACTGCTTGGACAAGGACTCCCGCCGGGATGCCTTGTTTGGTCAGGCTGTTCTCAAACACCTGTTCTATACCTAACCAACTCCTACCCTCCATCCCTGGCTGGATGCCTGAGATTCATGGGTGGAGGTAGAGCCCTTCCCAGGGACTCACAACCTGGGTGATCTTCCAGGCATCTCTAGCTGGGGAGTCTCCATATGTGAAGACTCATTCCTACTTGTTCCTGGAGATAGCACAGTTACTTACCTGTAACAGGTGATCTCTGGGAACAGCAGGAATAAGTCTTCACAACCCACCCACCTCCCCTAGGAGTTGTATCTCTCTATCTTTCTTTCCTTTCCTCACTGTCTCTTTGTCTCAGCTTTAAAACTCGAACTGGAGAGAGGCGGTTAGGAAAGGCGGGAAGGCAGCGCGCAGGCGCTGTGGGATGCTCCCAAAAGCTTTCCTTTTGGACGCTGGGGAGCGTTCCCGCGCAGGCTCCGTCGGTACCGGCGATACCCATATGTGAAGACTTATTCCTGCTGTTCCCAGAGATCACCTGTTACAGGTAAGTAACTGTGCTTTACCTAGGGTGTACAACTGTGATGTCTGGTATGACTCCACTGTGATAGTGACAGCACACATGCATGCTGCTGCAGTCAAAAAGGAGCCATGCTATTCCCACTGTCATCATGCTGCCATGGCATCAGTATGTGAAGGTGGAGATGGCAGTCATATCGGCTGCAGCCTGCTGCAGATGAAATCTGTGTCCTGACCCTGTATGTCAGGTGCATTGCTGCAGTTGCCACTGTCAGTAGGATGGCAAGCATATCATCAGCAAGTACAGCAGAGTACATGGTGACCCCGCCCTTCCAATGTCTAAGGCAGCTGCACACATGCCACATCCCCCAGTGGAAGGGGGCAGGAACACCATGTTGTGATCAGTTGCATGTGTGCAACTTCAATAATGCTGCCTGAAGTACTGAAGCGATGGCTGTGCCATGATGGCAGGGAGAGAGGGATTAGCAGGCATGCTGTCCTCCATGATCGGTGGACCCTTGCACCTGGCTAGTTTGCTGAATGGCCCTGGGATCAAGATGTCTCCCACTTGCACATATTTGAGTGCATATGTGAATGTGGGAGGGAAATATGCCACTGAGGCAGGAAGGCTGTGCAAGATGATAACAGTCCATGTTAGAGGAAGAATGACTACTCTGCCCCCTCACATGCCAAATGATGACCATAATCTGTGCATGAACCAGTGACATGCCCATGAGTAAATACTCATTCAGTTACAACTATCTGAGCTACATGTGAATCCAAATGAGCTATGGTGGTCTGCAACTTATGAGATTATTCCATGACTGCCCAATAAGCACACACCAGGACATGGATATGTTAACCATTCTGCTAGGATATCCATAGTCTGGAATGTGTATTTCCATGTGCCATGGCCTGCCCCTTTGACTGGACAGATCCCACATGTAAGACTTGAATGTCAGTTGAATCAGCAGCATAGCAAGGTAGTGCAACATACAGACCTTACAGGATGTCCCTCTCCCACACTTGCTGAGCATACTTTGTCAGACATGTATGGCACAGAGCCTGCAGAGATGCCCTCATGCATCCTGACAATGACCATATATATATGCCCATTGAGTGATAAGCCCATATGGCTGCTCTGTGACTCCAAACACATGACCAGTATGTGTATGAGGAAGGGTCATGAGTTCAAGACCAGTCTGTGGCTCAGGAATTGTATGTCCAAGTTTATTAACTTTATCCCATGTTATCAGAACTGTTATCAGCATGTGCAACCTTCAACATTTCCACCAGCATGAGTCCACCCACTCAGCTGCCACACTGTGAAGTTGCACTACACATGCCTGGATGGCAGAGTACACTCATAGAATGGGCACACTGAGCGGGTGTTGACAGCACCTGAGCATTGCAGAGCATGCTAAGAGCACCTGCACACTGAGTTGAAAATGGTGGAGCATCAAAGGAGGCCTAAGATGTAGGTAAGAATGCGAACCTGCACCACTTTTTCACAGCAGGGTTTTGTGTGTGTGTGTGTTTGTGTCCCCAGAGGAGTGTGAGCTGCAACAATGCTGTGTGCATGTATGTGGTGCCTAGGCATTATGGCTATGCATACAACATGCTGCTGGTCAGCTATACAGCAATCCCACATACTGTGTGAGACACCATTTACAAGCAGAAGGTTAGTTTTCAGTAAGTAGTTGCAATATATGGCTGTGACACTCTAATACATTCCCACTTATACCATTGTGTAGGCCTATCTCCACAGCATTCCCCTGCACTTACCTCCCAACATGACACTGTTGAGCAGCTCCAAAATTGCCTGCTGGTTTGATTGGGGTGAGCAGGGAGAACACGTGTGTGTGTTGCAACCCTCACCTCTGACTGAGCCTCCAGGCCTCAGGAGACACACATTTGCACAGGTGAGAGGCCTGATTAATGCCAACTGCCATAACAGCTGTATCCATGGCAAAACTGTGAGCCCACTTAGTGCAGCTGCAGCCTATAGGGAACTAAGCTCATGGAGGACTAGCCTCTGTGAATGTCCAATTCAGTCACTTAATTGGTGACACTGGCTGGATTCTGCGATTTACCTGCATGTTGTTCTTGTCCCATGCTGCAATCACAGAGTGCAATTGAGGGGACTCTGCTTCCTGCAGTGTGCACATACAGGCAGGTCTGTATCAGGCACATTTGCACACGATAAATATCACCTCAACACTGTCTACTGGTCATTCGCCAAAGCATCCAGCAGTACATTACCAATTACCCCAAATGAGAGTCCAAATGCACCTGTGTGCTTGATTGTGACAGTGGGACACTGATCTCTGAACGGTGTGTGCACACTACCACTGCTGAAATGTGGCACAAGATGTCATGTTGGTCTCTGCATTGCCTGCCACCATATGGGAAAGCATTGCTGGAGGTGAATGTTGGGGGGGGGGGGGGTAGGGGTGGGAGGAACAGTACCATACATGTTTAGAATGTACCCTTCATAGGTGGCATTGCTGGCCAAAGTCTATGTTCACATGGCCGGAACCTATGCGGGCCTACTCAGTGTCTTCATCAGAGAGTCTGCATGACAGCCTCACTGGCTCCCCATGGGCACCAAGTGTGACAGTCTCAAGGATGGTATTAGGGTACAAAGAGGCAGGGAATGGCATATGTGACGCCAGCAACTGTTCCAACATTCAACCCCCTGTCCAACCTGCCATGCTTCCACGTGCTCTTTGGGAGGGGGAAATGCATCTGCAGCGTGAGAGAGTGCATGTCCTGCACTGGCCAGTTTTGGAGTGGCCATGGCTAGGGACATTTATTTATTTATTTTATTTTATTTACAATTCTTATATACCGCACTATTTGCAATCAGCGCGGTTTACATATAACAAAAAAACATCCGACAATATACATATGTCTGGTCATTACATTGAACAGGGAATGGGACTTGGAGAACAAGTGTAAACTATATAAAGGAACTTGGAGAACAAAGGTGAACTATATACATAAGAAGTTCAATGGGAAAGGCTCCTGTTTAGTGTTTTACATTTTTGGGGACGAACTATATGAGAGTGGCTGGGGTTCAGGGCTGTCAGTGAGGTATTTGAAATGACATTATATGGGAGTACAAGCATAGCACTAGGTTCAATGCTCACTACCAAGAGCTGTGTAGGAGGACACCGTATTTCTGCATGTGACAGATGTAACCCACTGTGGGTCAGCATGCACTCTCAGCCTGTCTCTGGCCCACTTTCTATTGTGCTTAGCATTGCATAAGCTGTCTCCAAGATAAAAGGGTACATAATGAGGACCTGAGGATTCTGGGATATTGCCTAAGACAGAGCATTTTGCACAGGATGTATATGTGTCAGAGGTTAGGTCAATGGCTGAGCCATCCTAGCATAGGTCTGCCATAGACATGGCCTGGGTGTACACATCTGTTCATGCTGAGAGGCCACTCTGACTCTGACCGAGCTGTGACTATGTCATGGTGCTATATAGGGTCAGGTTGCAGTGATTTATGGGCTGTTTCTTTTATGCAGTCCAGTCACTACTCAGGCTGTTGGTCATCCATGCTATTTGTATAAAGCCAATATGTTCATGATGGCTATGTGCACATGTACCGTGTGGTGACTAGCAGACTGGGCACAGATGGTATGTGAATGACTGAAACAGGCTGGTGTTGCCCATCATGTACAGGCTGCCTGGGATTGATCCCAAGAACAGCTGCTAGCCTCACTTTCTGGGAATTTCAATCAACTAGATTCTAGTTGATTGAAATTCCCAGAAAGTGAGGCTAACAACTGTTCTTGGGCTATTGGTAACCTGCTGATAACTATGGTTTTGGTAGTCCCTTCTGCTTGGTGTCAACACTCCCCTTATGCCTAGACAACACTCACTGTGTTTGGGTTCCTTGGCAACAGCTGCTACAACTTTAGGGATAGACATGGGATGTTATAGGTGAGTCCCTGGCCAACAGGAGCAGGACACAATGCCCAGATAAGACAGGCAACTCCAGCATGCTGTAATTGTACAGAACAACAAGTGACTAGCATCACACACTGCAGACAATACCTGTAGCACATTGGCAATGATAGAGAACTGCTCCAGAGCAGGTCTTGCTCTGGGAACTAGGTGCATGCCCTCCCTCACAATCAGGGTGACTTCAGAAACAGGTCATTTGCACATATGGAAGCTGTCATGTGCAGGGAGCATACAGTGTCCCTGCATATTACAGTGCTGATGTGATGGATCGCTGCATTCTCCATATGGGCATCAGTTGCTTATATCTGATCATTGCGTGTGGTGCATCATAGGTAATGAAAGTGCTAACCGATACTGACGTCCTGATTGCAGCCATAGTGGCAAGTGTAATCACTGGAGCATTGCCCAGTATCTGCTTATCTTCTATGATGGTGAATGGCACCCCGAGGATGGCAGAATGGTCTGCAATAGACTGCAGGGGTCATGAATGTGGTTTGAGTTAGGCGTATGCGCGGGTGTACCTGTTTTGCAGTGTACAGCACATGACAAGGGACTGCATGCCCTGTACATGTGCTGCCTCAGGGGTTAGTGCTACATTACGGTGCAGCGGACCTCTGCATGCAACTGTTGCTTGGTGTTAGAGGTACAGTTGAGGGATGGACATCTTGACCTCACATGTGGCTTGGCCTTTGGACAAGACATGTGTTCTGAAGCTGTGTGTCTGTCATGCAGGTACAGTACTGAATGTCCAGTGCAGTACATACTGCATGTGTGCCGCTGTAGGCAGGCCCTAGGTATGGTGTACCGCTGTCTCAGAATGTGCCAGCCATGCTGTTTCATGTCCTGGGTTTTGGCCATTGCAGTCAGGCACCTGCAGTCTCTTTGCTTCTAGACATTGCTGTGGCAAAAGATGTGAAAGTGTAGCCTAAATATTAGGGCACTGGCTCAGTAAGTGACAGACCAGCATTTGAATCCCACTTGTTCTCTTTGTGGCTTTGGGAAACTCACTTCAATATACTGTCAGAAACAGTCTGGGGGACACACATTCTTATACTTTTTAATGTGTTACAGTAACACATTGGTTCTGCAAACATGCACATTGAAATCATGCCCATCTGACAGCGTAACTTTATTGGCTCTGTTGTAGCACATTGCAAAGGGTTGGACATGTTCATCCTGCAGATGTATGACACATGAGTTGTACATGATTGTAATATTTCATCGTGACTGTGACTGAACATCTTTGGCTCCATCACATATATGCAGTACATACAAGCACATTCCACTCCTGGGATGGCCTCCTGCTGGGATCATCACACGTCCTTACTTGATCCATATGGGCAATATAAGAGACACTTGTCCAGTTGTTATATGCACATGTGTCAGAAAGATTGTATGGTGGCTAGAAAAGATGAGACAGCTGTCTTACCCATATAGCTGGTATTGGAACTTCCCCATGGCACAGCTACAATTCACACTCGCTACAACTGCATTTGTGCAGGTACATCAGGGCATCAAGGTCAAACCGCACTCTCATCTACCGCCATCCATCCTGCAGCCCATCCTCATATAATCTCTTGCCAGCTGCTACACTATGGCCCACACAAGAACATTTTCAACATTCAAATGTGCCACTCACACCTCTCCTGTGAATCCTCTGCACACCTCCACCCCTGCTCAGTCATCCTTTTGATGCCCGCATTGTGGCAATGCAGGCTCCGCCAGGGCACAGTTCTTCCCAATCCTATGCCACACACTGACATTACAGCAGATTACATGGGCACCCCTCATTGATACAGTACAGATGCCTCCCACATGATCAACCCACTTACTAACACATAGGTTACATATGGATCTCACGTGTCCATCAGTACTTATCTTTCCTTCTATCCATCTCCTAAAATGTGACTTTCACAGGGTTCCCTTATCCTGTGTTAAGGAGATTGCCATTTTTGGGTGTTAAGTTGCATGCTGGACATCTTAATGCCTGGTGTCCTGTTAGCACCCGATAAATGGAGCAAATCGTCCTTAATATTGGAACACGTACATCTGCCCTGGCATTTACCGCACAATAACACTCTTACACTGCCGTTAATGCTTGCTAACCAGTGCACCCGTAGCACTCTAGTAAACATATGCCTATGTTCCTTGATCTTAAGAAGCAAATGTTTCAGATCAACTTCACTTTCTGCCAGTATTGTGGTATCAGCATAGCAAAGATTGTTGATGAGTCTTTCACCAATCTTTACACTTCGGTTTTCTTCATACAGACCTGCTTCACTAATGATTTGTTCTGCAAATAAATTAAACAGGTAGGGGGAAAGTATGCAGCCATGTAATGTTGTTGTTGTTGTTGTTAAGTGCCGTCGAGTCGGAGTCGACTCATGACGACCCTCTGGATAGCTATCCTAAATTGTGTTCGGTCTTCAGTCAGGCGGCTCATTGTTGACAGACTAGTACCCATAGCTGCTGTTATTGTATCGATCCATCTCATTGCTGGCCTTCCTCTTTTGCGTTGACCTTCTATCTTGCCAAGCATAATGTCTTTCTCCAATGATCTCTCTCTTCGCATGATGTGTCCAAAGTATGAAAGTCGAAGTCTTGTCATCTGAGCTTCTAAAGAAAGCTTAGGTTTGATCTCCTCTAGTACCGACTGGTTTGTTCTTCGGGCAGTCCATGGTATACACAGTATTCGCTGCCAGCACCATAATTCAAAGGCATCAATTTTCTTCCTGTCTATCTTCTTCACTGTCCAGCTTTCACATCCATATGATGTTATTGAAAATACCATGGCTTGAACAAGTCGAATCTTTGTATGGAGAGAGACATCTCTGCTCTTGAGAATCTTATCTAGGTCTTTCATAGCCATTCTGCCAAGAGCAATGCGTCGTCTGATTTCTTGACTGCTTGTTGCTTCTTTATTGATAGTTGATCCAAGTAGGTTAAAGTTGTTCACAATTTCAATTTCTTCTCCTTCAACGATGAACCTGTTGATTATGCCAGTTGTCATGATCTTTGTCTTCTTTACATTAAGGTGCAGGCCCATTTTGAGACTAGGTTCTTTGATTGTGAGAAGCAAATGTTTCAGATCATCTTCACTTTCAGCCAGTAATGTGGTATCATCAGCATAGCGAAGGTTGTTGATGAGTCTTCCACCAATCTTCACACCTCTGTCGTCTTCATACAATCCTGCTTCTCTGATGATTTGTTCTGCATATAAATTAAACAGGTAGGGGGAAAGTGTGCAGCCTTGTCTTACACCTTTGCTTATTTTAAACCATTCTGTTTCTCCTTGTTCCGTTCGAACTGTTGCTTCTTGATCAATGTACAGATTGCGCAAGAGAACGATCAGGTGTTCTGGAATACCCATGCTTCTTAATGTGGCCCAGAGTTTCTCCTGGTTTACACGGTCAAAAGCCTTGCTATAGTCGATAAAGCACAAATAGATATCCTTTTGGTATTCTTTAGTCTTTTCAAGGATCCATCTCACATCCGCAATGATGTCTCTCGTTCCTCGCCCTTTCCTGAACCCTGCTTGCACTTCAGGTAGTTCTTGTTCCAGGTATGGTTGTAGTCTCTTTTGAATAATCTTCAGTAGAATCTTGCTGTCATGTGGGATCAGAGCGATTGTGCGATAATTTCCACAGTCAGTTGGATCACCTTTCTTTAGT
This sequence comes from Ichthyophis bannanicus, assembly GCA_033557465.1. Classification (NCBI taxonomy): domain Eukaryota; kingdom Metazoa; phylum Chordata; class Amphibia; order Gymnophiona; family Ichthyophiidae; genus Ichthyophis; species Ichthyophis bannanicus. The sequence continues at coordinate 119,834,168 of CM066050.1, read as the reverse complement.
ATTTGTATAAACACAGATCTTTTCCAGTCAGTTGGCCATGATGTTGTCTTCCATATTTCTTGGCAGAGCCTTGTGCGTACGGTAACAGCTGCATCAGATTGCTGCAATACTTCTATGGGAATGCTATCAATGCCTGGTGCTTTGTTCTTTGATAAGGCTTTCAATGCTGCTTCAACTTCTTCTTTCATCACCAATGGTTCCTGATCATAAGGTACAGGTTGAAACGGCTGTTGGTCCACTTGATCTTTATCATATAAAAACTCTGTATATTCCTTCCACCTTTTCTTGATCTTCTCAGCATCATTCAACATAGAACCTTGAGCATCTTGTAACATTCCAATTCGAGGCTGGAACTTTTTCTTTAACTCTTGTAGCTTTAGGAAAGCCAATCTTGTTCTTCCTCTAATAGTTTCTGCTTCTATTTCCTTGCAAGTGTCATTGTAGTACTTTTCCTTGTCCTGTCTTGCTGCACGTTGGAAATCTCTGAGTTCTGCGATTGTCTTTCTTTCTCCTCTGGCTTTAGCTTCTCTGCGTTTCTGAGCAATTTTCAGAGTTTCTTCCGTCATCCATTTTGGCCGTTTTTGCTTTTTCACCTTTTGTAGAGACTTCTCGCTTTCTTCCAACACAACCTTCTTGATGTCATTCCATAACTCTTCCGGAGCTCTGTCATTTGTATCTAAAGCAGCAAATCGATTTTGCAGGCAGTCTTTAAATTCCAGTGGTATATTCTCAAGGTCATATTTTGCTGCATTCATGAGTGGTTTGCTCTTTTTCAACTTTAGCTTGAGTTTGCATACTAGTAGTTGATGATCTGTACCACAGTCTGCTCCAGGTTTTGTCTTTGTTGATGTTACAGAGCTTTTCCATCGTTGACTTCCACATATGTAGTCAATTTGATTTTTATATAATCCATTCGGTGAAGTCCATGTGTACAGTCGCCGCTTGTGTTGCTGGAAAAAGGTGTTTGAGATGAATAGATCATTGGTCTTGCAGAATTCTATCAGTCTTTCTCCAGCTTCATTTCTGTTGCCAAGTCCATATTTTCCAACTACTTTGCCTTCTTCTTTGTTGCCAACTTTTGCGTTCCAGTCACCCATGACTATCAGGATATCCTGTTTGCATGTTCTGTCAATTTCAGCTTGTACTTGTTCATAGAACTCTTCAATTTCATTCTCTTCTGCAGCTGTTGTTGGGGCATATACTTGAATTATAGTTGTGTTGATAGGCAATCCTCGTAGACGAATAGAGATTAAGCGTTCGCTGACTGCATTGTATTTCATTACAGTTCTTGCAAGTTTCTTCTTTATTATAAATGCAACACCATTTCTTCTTTGTCTTTCATTTCCAGCATAGTAGACCATGTGATCATCTGATGCAAAGTGCCCCATGCCAGTCCATTTCAGTTCGCTGACACCCAACAGATCAAGTTGTACACATTCCATTTCATTCTTGACCACCTCCAACTTCCCTTGGTTCATGCTTCGTACGTTCCATGTTCCAATATGTAAGACATCTTTACAGCTTCTGACTCTCATTTCATGCGCAGCTACATCAGCAGTCAGACTTCCCGAGGGCTTTGAGCCAACCACATCATAAATGCTGGCTTTACTCTGAAAAGTCTTCAGCTCTTCCCCAGTAGCTAGTTGAGTGCCTTCTGACCTGGGGGTCTCATCTTCCAGCACCATAGCACAATTTGTTTTGTTGTAACTATCCATTGGGTTTTCATGGCAAGATACAGAAGTAGATTGCCGGGCCTTTCTTCCGTGCAGTTTAAGTTTGGTGTTGTTGCCGTTGTCACAAAAATGTGATCCTCCGCCGTCAACACTGTCCCATTCTGCTGCTGCCCAGATGGGTGGTTTGTCTTGGTCTGGCACCTCAGCTGAGACCTGTCCATCTTGGGAGACCCTGCCAGTAGTTAAACTACCGATAGTTTAGCTCTCAGCATCACTGATGCATGCAAGCCCTCACAGCACGACAAGCTGCAAACCAAGTGAGAGCAGCCATGTAATACACCTTTGCTTATTTTAAACCATTCTGTTTTTCCTTGTTCTATTCAAACTGGTGTTTCTTGATCAATATAAAGGTTGTGCAAGAGAACTATCAGATGTTCTGGTATACCCATGCTTCTTAATGTGGTCCAGAGTTTCTCATGTTTTACACAATTGCTCTGATCCCACATGCCAGCATAATTCTTGAAGGACTACGAAAAGGGACTGCTACTGCTGGAAAGAAATCTGGACCTGTAAATATTTACCTTCTGATAAATTCTCTAACTCTTGAGAAAAAGATAATTGTTTGGGTTAAAGCTGATAAATTTGTGTATTTTAGAATCCAGTGTATTTGTTAAGTCAGTCAGGGCTTAGTATCGCTAGAGAGCTTTTAGTTTAAATCAAATCAAAGTATAGCTTAGCATAGAAAGAAGAATAGGGTATATATTCTTTAAGTAGAAAGAAAGAAATCCTTTCTAGAGACTTTTACAAAGAGGTCTTCCAGTTCAGAGGCAAAAGACCATGACGTTGTTTTAAATAGGTATTAAAGTCAAGTGACAGATCAAAGGGGCAATTTGAAAGGTATATATCAAACCAAAGGCTGTGTGAATCACCCAGGTATTTATCAAACCAAAGGCTGTGTGAATCACCCAGGAAATTGTTAAGGGATTGCTTTAAAAGTACAAGTCAGGGCACTGTGTAGCAAGCCAGCTTTTACTAAGTGATCTTTCCTTCTCACCCACTCTGACTCCCACCCACCTCAGACATAATCTTAACTTTATAGGCTCTTAAACCTTTTAAAGGGGAAGAGATGGTCAAATTTACTTTTAGGTTCAGCTGGCTATCCTCACCAGGAATAGATTAATTAAGGCCCTGAAATTAATTAATCTTGAAGTGAACAAAGTTCCTTAAACTTATTAGGTATAGTATTAGTACAAATATCCCTAGAAACGTTAAGTAAGTAAACAACTTAAATAGCTAAACAAAACCTTAAAACTAAGAAGTAGACAGCAGCCCAGTAGTGAGATGGGGGCTATCCAGTCTTTTGTATTGAACGTCGCATGTACAATTTTCTCCCATTTTGTGAGGAGTCTTACATGTGCACTAGGTGCAAGGAACTCCTTGTCCTCAGGGAATGAGTCCAATCTCTGGAGGCTAGAGTAGCAGACTTGGAGGACCTAAGTAATTGATATATAGATGAGACCTACAGGGACATAGTACTGAAGTCCCACCTCCAGTCTGGCAGTCTCTCTGTCGCCATGGAGGAGAGAGGTCACGTGAATGGAGAACATCACCTTGATGTGGCAGGAAGTGTCTTGTAGCTAGGACCTGTTCTCCAGGTGATGTAAAATCCTCTTGCACAGATGAGGTTTCTCTAGGACTATATCACATTGCTGTCCGGATGTCTTACTGACTGTTAAATAAATAAATAAATTTGAAATTGAACATGGCCAAAACAGAGCTTCATATTTTTCCCCCTATACCTTCCTCCCCCTTTATCTTTTCTCAAACTCTGTGGATAACTCTCTACTACTCCCTGTTTCCTTGACTCGCAACCTTGAGGTAATCTTTGACTCCTCCCCCTCCTTCTCCACACACTTCAAACTGATAGCTAAAACCTCTCGTTTCCTTCTCCATAACATCAGCAAAATTTGTCCCTTCCTTTCTGAACACACTACTAAGATACTGATCCACTCTTTAGTTGCATCCTGTCTAGACTATTGCAACCTCCTCCTTGCTGGTCTCCCTCTGAATCATCTCTCTCCCCTTCAATCTGTTCAAAATTCAGCTGCATGACTAATCTTCCGCCAGCCTCAGTATGCTCACATAACTCCTTTTCTCAAGTCGCTTCATTGTCTCCCTTTCCATTTCCATATCAAGTTCAAACATCTCCTATTGACCTATAAGTGCACTCATTCTGCTTCTCTTCACTACCTTTCCTCTCTTATCTCTCCCTACACCCCTCCTTGGGAACTCCGTTGTTCTGGCCGATCCCTTCTATCTGCACCCTTCTCTTCTACTGCCAACTCCAGACTTTGATCCTTCCACCTTGCTGCTCCTTATCGCTGGAACAAACTATCTGAATCTCTACATCAGGATTCTTCTCTGGCCTTTTTCAAATCTAGGCTGAAAACTCACCTCTTCAAGGTCACATTTGGGTCCTGATCCGCTTAGTCTCCTATGCGTTTTCTTACCATTGCCCTAGATGTATCCTTGTCCTCAGTTGTTGTGTTGTCTGTCTTGATTAGATTGTAAGCTCTGATGAGCAGGGACCGTCTTTTACATGTGTCTGTATAGCGCTGCATATACCTTGTAGTGCTATACAAATGATCAGTAGCTACAGTTGGTTAGGATGGCCGTTACAGTTGGTGATTCGATCATTAGACATATAGATAACTAGGTGGCTGACAGTCATGAGGATTTCCTGGTAACATGCCTTCCCGGTATGAAGGTAGCGGACTTCATGCGCCACCTAGACAAGGAGTTAGATAGTGCTGGGGAAGATCCTTCTGTTTCAGTACATGTTGGTACCAATGACATAGAAAAGTGTGGGAGGGAGGTTCTGAAGGCCAAATTTAGGATTTTAGGTAGGAAGCTGAAATACAGAACTTCAGGCAGCATTCTCTGAAGTGCTTCCCGTTCCACACTCAGGCAGGGTTCAGGAAAGGGTGAGGAACAAGAGACATCATCACAAATGTGAGATGGATCCTTGAAAATACAAAAGAATACCAAAGGGATATCTATATGTGTTGTATGGACTACAGCAAGGTTTTTGACTGTGTAAACATGAGAAACTCTGGGCCACATTAAAAAGTATGGGTATACTAGAACATCTGATAGTTCTCTTGCACACCCTTTGCAATAATCAAGAAGCAAATGAAACAAGGAGAAACAGAATGGTTTAAAATCAGCAAAGGTGTATGACAAGGCTGCATACATTCCCCCTACCTGTTTAATTTATAGGTTTTCCCTTTAACAGGTATCAGATTTAAATCATATTCGAGAGTAACATGGAAGGTCCCTTAATCCTGGTACCATTCCCTGTTTACCTGTCAAGAACATAAGATATGTCATACTGGTTAATACCAAAGGTCTATTGAGCCATGGCAGGAGAAGAGGGGCCCTCTCATGCCCAATTCACCACTAAGACCATCAAGAAGCCACAAGGTAAGACCAAGGGGGAGACTCAGGAGGAGGTATTATGGATTACGGCTCTGTGAGGGAAGCTGTTCAGGTGTGGGAAGTCTGGTATGAGGCCTTCCTTGTTGAGTTACTTTCTGGTGGGGAAGTAGTGCTGAAGAGGGGAGTGATGATTGGTGGGGTGGGGCAGAACAGGGAGCTTTGATTAGTGGGAGAGTTTGTTTGGTAGGGGCTAGAATCAGGACTTGTGCAGGGGGAACACTGCAGCTGCTTGTTCCTTTCCTTGTTTTTGGTTGCTGTGCTTGCTGGGCTCCTGTGTTACTTATCAAGGCAGGGAATGCAGGCCCATATGCTTAGGGGATCATACCGATTCTTGTTTAGTGGATATGGATGTCTGATCTGGACATCCAGACCCGCTAAATGTCTGGATCGCACTGATGATCACAGAGCTCCCCGCATGTATAGCTGACATGTGGGGAGCTCTGTTCGTGGGAGGAGGGGGTAGGCCGGGGGAGAAGCGAGGGTGGGCAGTGGGAGGGAATGCGACCCTGGACATACAGGGCCGATTCTGAGGTCGGCCCTGTACGTCTGGGGTTGGCCAATTAGACGGGAAACGTATTCCACTTCAGAGGTGGAATAAGTTCCCCTGGACATCGGGGGACGGCGGTGCCGAGGGGAGCAAGGAGGTTAGGGGCTGCAGGGGGTTCCCCGCAGCTTGACCCTGGCCATAGGAGGCCCGATCAGGGGTCAAGCTGCAGGGAAAAGGCTGGATACCGCTGCCAACAGGAATTGTGGCTCCTGCATGGAGCTGCGGTGCCATGTGTCATGCCACCACCACTCGCCTCTAGCTTAGAGGGGCGTGGATTTTTGAAGGAACTTTCTGCTGTATGCTTTTTCAGCTTTTTTTTAAACTATTTCCCTGCAATGCCCTCTGGGAAATGTAATCCTTATTCAGCTGTATGAGTGCACCATGCAGAAAGCTGTAGTCAGGCTCAAGGAGGTAAGGCAAATGACAGAAATTTATTATTTTTATATACACAATGGTTCGATCACATCACGCATAGGATTGTTGGTTCAGGACTCTTGGAAGCAAAACATTGTCCAAAACATATCCAAGCACAAAATGCAGTTTTAAAGGTTCTCTCTATTGCAGGATACACAGTCCTTACCAGCAAGCTTATTATATTCCCTTCTTAGTCTTGCTGGCTAAAGCACCAAACAAAAAAACACATTTAAAGTCTGTGGTAAACTTCCCCTCTATAAACACAAGGGAAACACAGCCACCCTACTTGTGGAATAAGGGTACCTTTTTCCTGGATAACCTTCTTTCAGGACTGGCTTGCTTTGTCTACGTTCTCAGGTTTACAGCTTGGCACAAAGAACAGTCCATGGGTGTGTCCTCCTCAATCAGCTTCACCTCGGGCTCTCCCAGCTGCATAGGCTCTGACTCCCCGCCTTGCTCACAGTGCTCAGCTAACAGCCTTCTGGGGAATCCTGGAGTCTCCCTTGTTCCTGGCTCCAAACTCTCCTGCAGCCGTGCTACATGCCAAATAGCACTCTCTCCAGCTGGAAGCTCTGTTCCTCTGCTCTGCTCAGCCTGGCTTCCTGCTTCTCCTCTCCTCCTTTCCTCTAAATCATACTCTGCTCTGGGTTTATACCTCCAGGGCACTAGCTCCAACCCCACCCTACTCAGGTGACGGCAATCAGCCTGACTCCGGGCACCTGAGTGCTTGAAGCATTCACTGCCTAAAGGGTTCTGAGCCTTGTATCCTCTCCCCTTCATTCCACTAGGGGGAGCCTGAAATGTTTTCCACGTGGAAGTTTTCTGATCCCTGGAGGTGTTTATGGCTTTCCTACCCTGTCTTGGTAAAAGGGGGCCCTTTACTAGTGTGAATTCCCTGTCTCTTTGTCCTCCCCTGGACTCTGGATAGGCCTCCTTGCCACATATGGCACTGTGACTCCATGAGGGAACCTAGCTGAGCTAGCCAGAGAAGTGGCTATATATCTGTGTTGCCTGAATCGGGCCACCTCCTGGATATCCAGACACTGTGATGTGATTCTGCTCTCATGGAGACATCTATTCAGCTGATTGTCTTTTGCTTCAAGGCAGTATTCCAAAGGAGACAACCCTTTTCAATGCTTACTGCAACTTAGCATTCCCTTAGGTCTCTCTCAGCCAAAACACATAGAACATGAAAATTGTGGTGACAAATCTGCTCCAGAGCCCGGGGAAATAGAAAAAACACAGACCTTTACCTCCAGGCAGAAAGAACGTGCAGGGAGCCGTGACTTTAAAAGTTCAGCTGGAGAGAAAAAAAACATATCTAAAGCTGCTGTCCTAAGGCCACGCCCCAACACCATAGCAACTAAGGGAGGTAATGAGAGACAGCTGAGGGAGGAGTGGAAAGGTGCAGGGCATTCCCACTCATTTAAGCCCCAGAGAACAGGAAGTGAGAGAGACGGAAGGGGGAACGGAAGAGAAATCAGGAGCAAGCACAACCAAGAGAACAGCAAAGACACAGAAGTGGAAGAAATCCTGAAGGAAACAGAAAGAAAGGATTTTAACAGAGAGCCCAGAGAAAGGTACTCTAATGACAGCTTAAGGGAAGACTCTCCTCATAGCCAGCAACAGAGTCTTGAGCAGAGCCAGTGTGGTAGAAAGGCTACAGCTGGGCTAGAAAGCAGGAGGTTTATTCCTGAAGAGACTGCTATCTATAACCCAGGTATGGGGACTTTCCAGGAGGAGCTGGGTCAAAGAAGTTTACCTCGGGGAAGGCTGTTAAAGAGAGCTGTTAAAAGAAAGGAGCTGAATTCTTTAGAAGTTCTAAATAGCTTGCTACGGGATAAGGATTTCCTGTGCCCTGATAACACCCCTGAGTCAAGAGGGAGGTCTCATTAGGAATGGGTTGTTAAGCTGCTGGAAGAGATTAAACCCACATTGTCCCAAGCTGTTTCCAGTCCGGAGACTGCAGAGTCTGACTGTGAGTGTATGCAAATAGATGAGGCTGATACTGAATCTGATTTCTCAGAATGTGAGATGGACTGTGCTTTATCTTGGAGGGTAAAGTGAAAAACCTATAGATTGTAAACCTGAAGAAAATCCCAGACTTATTATGCTTGAATATCTGTGGTTAAAACAAGCCTAAGAAGATTTGATATGAAGTTGCTGCTGTGGTTTTAAAATGCATGAGACCGTCAGGACTGCATTCTGAATGTGTGGAGCAATTAACAAAACCTGTGATAATCCAAGTAAATAGGAAAACTTAAAGTATCAGTGCTGCAGTTTAAAGAGCATTGTTTTGGCTTAAAGTATAAGTGTTGCAGTTTAAATGAACACTGTTTTGAAGCTAAAGCTAGCCAAAGGCTGTACCGTGATAATTTGTGGCGTGAAGAGATATTTACCTTGCTGAGGGAAGCAAAGGTAATTAGAGACTCTGGAAAAAGTTTTGTACAGAAGTTATCTTTCTTTTGAGGAAAAGTATCTTACCTTATATGATGTGCCAAGCTTCTATGGAAGTTCCTTAAACCAAGGAGGCAAATAAATTTCCTGTGTTGCTTTCAAACCCTCGGCTTAATCATTTATTCACAACTACAACTCAGTGCAAGCAACTACAACTCCCAGAAGCCCTAGCTCTGGGAGCTCACATAAAGGAGACATTGAAAGGGCCCCCTTTCCCTTCTATAGGCAACCGCCTAGGCGGGGCAAGGAGGCCACAGAATGTAAGAATTTCCATTCTGGGCCAGACCAAAGGATCCATCAAGCTTACTGTCCTGTTTCCAACAGTGGCCAATCCAGGTCACAAGTATCTGACATACTACAAAAGTAGCCATTTCCATGCTGTTTGTAAATTCCTGTCTTGTCTCCTAGTCCTTGTATGTTTTGAAAGGATAAACAATTGATTTGTGTTGACTTGTTCCACTCAGCCATGATTTTGTAGACCTCTATCATATCTCTTCTCAAACCTCTTTTCTTGGCTCACTGCCCTTCAGGATATCACTGCAGCAATATATTTTATTTACATATTAAAAATATAAAGATCAATATTCAGCAAGCTGTTGGGCAATGGCTTATATGCATAAGAGAAACTGACCAGAAAAGAGCAAGAATTTTCAAAGCAAAAAAAGTATACATTTGGAGGGTAATTTTATAACAGGGAATCTAGGTTAAGGCAGCCAAAATACACTTATTTTAGGTCTACTTCAGTTTATAAATTACTAGTGTAAGTGGCAGAAATTGTGCCTCAAATCACAGCACAGATGTTTACACCTGCTCCATAGCAATAAATTTCACAAGTATGACTTTGCCAGTAGGCATATACCATAATTTACTTTCCTGTCAACATGCACACTTTTGGATCGGTCTGTGTAACACTCGTAAACTGCCACATATACTCATTAATGACCTTATAAAATTACTTCCTAAGGGCAATTTTATAAGCTGGTACCTAGCCTAATAGGACAGGAAGGTGCCTATTTTATAACGACACACAGGAACCTAGATGTCATTATAAAATACTAGCACAAATCAGGCAGAATTTGCACCTACACTGAAGATGTGGGCATTAAACCTTCTCCAGAGCAGGCATAAATTTAGGTAAGTACTTTATAAAATATGCATGTAAATCCCAACTCCACACACAGTCCACCCAAACTCCTTCTTGAGCATGCCTACTTTACAAGTATGTGCTGGCTTGCATTGTATGTACTCGTAGGCCTTTAGCATGTGTAAAACAGCATTTTATGTGTGAAATAGGTTTACACAAGTATCTTCATGGTGGGTAATTTTATAAAAAACAACTAGATTTATCCACAGATTTCAAGCCTATTTTACAAAGTAAAGGATGCACTTGCTTTATAAAATAGGGTTGTAAGCGGTCAAAAATGCACGTTAAACTAGGCACTGGTGCCGGCCCTACTGCAGGCATAAATGCCTGCTCCTAGATTTTTCAAGAACACCTGTATGTTATGGTATTTTATAACTTTTGTGCATAAATTTGTGCTCCAGCCAAACTCCACCCTTGTACACGTCCACGGTGAAAAACCACACCGTTAGTTTGACGTATATTCTTACAGATAGGCGACCAATTACATTATACAAATAAGTGGCTATTTATATGTGAAAATCACTAAATACGTGCTTTCTGCACATTAATATGTGCAGAAATCCTGTCTGAATGTACAAGGATAGCTATAGACAGAAGTCGGCATATAAAGTCCCCTAGGTGATGAGGCAGAAGCATCACACTCACTGTATTAGCAAGGCATATAGGTGCGTGTATGCATTGCACACTCCTGATTCATTTGCCCTGGGAATTAGTGCCCTCTGTCATAGGATTTAATATCTTGCAAGATAACATCCCCCAAGAAGACAGCCCAATATTGAGGATTACGTGGTAAGATGCTTACTGATCTTATTCTGGAACATAAAAATAAGAACATACGATTTTCCATACTGGGTCACAGCAAAGATCCATCAAACTCAGGATCCTGTTTTCAGCAGTGGCCAATCCAGTGCACCAATACTGGCAAAAAAGACACTCCATTCTGCTTATCCCAGGGTTCCGGCTTAATGTTCACCTAGGATGCCCAATATCCTCACATAAGCCCTAAATTTTGGTCACCCTTATCTGTACCTTTTCTAATTCCGCTCTATCGTGTTTGAGATGGGTGACTAGAATTGTGCACGATACTCAGGGTGCATCATGGAACAATATAGGTAAATGATGTTATTGTCTGTACTATTTTCTATTCCTTTCCTAATAGTTACTAACATTCTATTTCGGAGCTTTTTGGCCATCACCATGCAGTAAGCAAGGAATTCAATATATTGTCCATGGTACGGATTAGATCCTTTTCTCGGGTGATAACTCCTACTGTGGAACTTAGCATTGTGCAGCTATAGCTTGAGTTATTCTTCCTTATGTGCTTCACTTTGCATTTATCTACCTTAAATTTTATCTTCTATTTGTATCCCCAATCGCACATGGCCCTCCTGCATTTTCTCACAACCTGCTTGTAATTTAACAGCTTTGAATACTTTTGTAACGTCAATTTGATCACCTCACTCATTGATCCCATTTCCAGATCATTTAAAAATATGTTTTAAAGAACCAGTACCAGTAAAGATCCCTGGGTCACTCCACTATTCATCTTTCTCAGTTGATAAAACTATTTAGCCCTACTCTCTGTTTTCTCTCGTTAATGTCCTCAGGAATCCAGATATACTATATCAGTATTTCTCAAATTGGTCCTGCTATTTAGGATATCCATAGTGAATATGCATGAAACAGATTTGCATGCAATTGAGGCAATGTATGCAAATGTACTCATGCATTTTCATTGTGGGTATCCTGAAAACCAGATGGGCTAGGGAGAAACCCTGTACTATATCAGCTGGCTCACTACATGTTTGTTTATGCCTTCAAAAAATGTATTAGATTGATGAGACAAGACTTCCCTTGGGTAATAAATGTTCTCCAGGACCAAGCAGGAAGTCAGACCTCACTTATGGGTGATGTCGGCGCCGACGGAGCCCTCGCGGAGCAATTTCCCCAGCTTTCGAAGAAAGCCTTTGGGATTGCAGCGCGCATGCGCGGTCCTCTTCCCACCCAAGGATGCCATCTTGCTCAGTCTTCTTTTTTCCACGGAGCCCTACAGACGTAGTTTGTTACCATCGCTGAAAAAGTTGATTAATTCTTTGTTTTCTCGGTTCGCGTGTCCTTTTCCTGCCCGGCCTCGATTTTTTTTTTTTTTCCTTATCGAGTCCGTTCACATTTCTCTTTTGTTTTCAGTTTTAACTGGCATTCCCGCCACTTATTTTCCACCCCTGGCGGCCCGGTCTTTTGACCTCGCGGGGGCCCTTTTTCCCCCTATGGCTACCAGAGGGTTCAAAAAATGTGATCATTGTTCTAAATTAATGTCTCTTACAGACACGCATAATTTCTGCCTCCATTGCCTCGGACCCAACCATGACTCTGGGAGCTGTGGTCCATGTGGCAAGATGTCCTCCAAGTCGCTGAGGAGCCGGCAATCGCAAAAGGACAGAATCTTCTCTGACCCCGAGTCCGGTCCGGCCCGGACCTCGTCGGAGGCCTCGACGTCTCGTGACTCCGGCCACGAGCTCCGTCTGAGTTCCTCTGAGCGGGGGTTCCCTGGACGGGAGCATCGTCGGCAGAGGAAACTCGCGCGGGCGGCGTCGGAGGACGCACCTGGTCCCTCGCGGGCCGGGTCGCATAGCCCCGCCAGCCGCCCCGAGTCCTCGGAGGCGGAGAGACCTTCTAAACTTCCTCAACTCGAAGTGGAGCCGCACATGAGTACTATTGTCCTCCTGGACTCCCCTGCTGAGGTATAACACTGGGTGTTCCGTACCATCATGGCGCTGGGACAGTACTGCGCCGAGGCCCATCTCCGACGCGTCAGTCTGTACCAAAAATGGTTGGGAAAAATCCCCACCTCTGAGAACCGAGGCTGCACACAACTTGTTCTTTAACAGGTGGAATGCTTCTTCCGCCTCTTCCCGCCATCTCAGTTGGTTAGGCGCGTTCTTCTTTAACATTTCAGTTAGAGGGGCACTCTTCTCTGCAAATCCTGGAACAAACCGTCTGTAATACCCCACTAACCCTAGGAAGCTCCTTAACTGCTTCTTGTTAAGTGGTTTGGGGAATGCTTGAACAGCGGCTATCTTATCAGTAAGGGGCTTCACCACCCCATTACCCACCAGGTGACCCAAATATTTAACTTCCCGGCCTCCAAATAAACACTTAGCCGGGTTTAACGTAAGGCCAGCATCCCTAAGTGCCCTAAGAACGGCTTCAACTCGTGGGAGATGTTGGGTCCAATTGTCACTGTGAATGACCACATCATCCATATAAGCCACAGCGTATGTTTGATGCGGTCGCAGAACCAAATCCATCAATCGCTGACACGTAGCAGCAGCTCCGTGTAGGCCAAAAGGCATTCTTTTAAACTGGTACAGGCCTACCGGGGTGCTGAACGCAGTCTTCTGTCTGGCATCCCTGGTTAGTGGGACCTGCCAGTATCCTTTCGACATGTCCAATGTGGTGAGGTATTTGGCACGGCCTAGGCGATCCAGAAGTTCTTCTATTCTGGGCATCGGATATGTATCGAAACGAGATATTAAATTAACTTTCCGGAAGTCGATACAGAACCTTATGGAGCCGTCGGGCTTGGGAACTAGAACAATTGGGCTGTTCCACGGGCTCCGCGACTCTTCTATAACGCCCATCTGCAACATTTCCTGTACCTGCCGTACGACCTCCTCCTTCTTGGCTTCTGGCAGCCTATATGGACGTTGGCGTACTATTTCACCAGGTGGCGTTATGATCCCATGGGCGATCAAGTCCGTCTTGCCTGGTATTGGTGTGAGGACATCCTGGTATCTTGTTAGTAGCTGAACCAACTCCTGTTTTTGTGCCCAAGACAAGCCTTCATCTACTCTAGGCTCTGGGTGGCTTTTACATACTGCGATTTGTGGCCCCAGGTCTTCCTCTTCCTTTTCTTCTACTACTGCGGCTAGAGCTTGGAAACTGGTACCCCCTGTTGACCCGAATCCACCTGCTCCACGAGCCATTGTTGATAGGCTGGATACTTCTTCCAGCGGAGGCAGACCCACACGCTCGCAGATTAGTTGAGCTACTCGATCTCCAACTTTGACTTTAAAGTCCTCCTTGCCAAAGTTAAACATAAGAATTTTAATAGAACCTCTATAATCCGGGTCTATCACTCCGGCTCCTATGTCCAGAAAATGCTTTACAGCAAGGCCCGATCGTGGGGCTATCCGGCCGTAACAGCCTAGTGGCATTTCCATCTGTAGAGCGGTATCTATTAATGCTTTCCCTTGCTTAGGAACTATGACCTCCTCAGCACTACAGAGGTCATAACCTGCTGAGTTACTTGAAGCTCTCTTAGGGGGTTGAGCATTAGGGTTCATCTTGCAGAATCTTAGTACAAACACTGGTTTCTTCACTATTTCCTCTCTTGAAGGCGGTGTTTTCCCTTTTTGCTTTTTCAGGTGGGCAAACAAAGGACTAGGCACTATACTTTTCCTGTTGGCTTGGGTTAGAGCTTCTACCGGGGACTCTCTGGTAGCTTCTTGCTCTTTTAAGAATAAGCGTTGTTCCACCCCTTTATGGAAATGTGGCCAGTCTTTACCCAAAACTATATTATGAGGTAGCTTGGGGACCACTGCGATAGGAATTTTCTTAAGCACACCTAGCACTTTCACCTGAAGGTTGTATACAGGGTATAGTGATGTACCTCCATGTACACAGCGGATCTTCACGTTACGAACAGGCTGAATTGCTACCCCTGATGCTTGGACTTGCTGCCACAGCGCCTTGGAAAGCATTGTCTGCTCCGCGCCAGAATCCAATAACGCGGTAGTAGCAATTCCCTGCACCTCTACCTCAATAAGAAATCCTTCTCGGGTTTTTTGTGCACTTTCTGCTACTAAGGCAGTTTTAAAACAATTCTTCTGTATATGCCCTTCCCGCCCACATTTAAAACATTTCCTAGGCGGTAACCTATCCTTCACAGTTGGCATACACATTTTGCTTGCTTCATTCTGAAATTTCCACTTCCTTTCTAACTCAGGTATTGCTGCCCCCTTTAAATCACTACTGCTTTCATGAGCCATTACCTTGGCCTGCAAGAAGCGTTCTGTGAGGTCCACTGCCTCCTGTGGGGTTTTGCAGCTTTGCAGAATTAGGAAGGTTTTTATTTCACTGGGTACAGCATTCATGTATTGCTCTACAATTAAGCTTTCCAATATATACTCTAGTCCTATTCTCTGGATTAAGCCATTTATTTAACAACATGCTTATCCTGTATACTAAGGCTTTCGGTGTCTCACCCTGTTTTAATTTAACCGCTCGCAGGAGATTATGGTAGGCTAGCGGTGTAAGGCCTAGCCTTTCCCGGACTGCTCTTTTCACCTCCTCATAATTTCCGGCAAGGTCGGATGGCATGCTCCTATAGGCAGCCATTGCTTCTCCAGTAAGGGAAGCTGCAAATCTGATGGCACAACACTCTTTTGGCCATGCACTTAACTGTGCCACTCTTTCAAAACACTCAATAAAATTGTCAACATCCTCATTGTCCTTTAACTGGCCAAAATTAAACATAGTCCCTGCATTTAGACTATGCGCAGCTATAGCAGAAAAACCTGGGGGAACGTACGGTTTCTCCTGTGTCGTCTTCTGCTCAGCTACCCACGCTTGTAGCATGTCCAGTAGGGGTTGCTGCTGAGCCTGCAGGGCAGCAGCACTCTTTTCCTGGAACTCTAGACTCAAGTCTCGCTGTCTCTCGAGTTGAGTGGCCATCCATTTAAATACCTCTGCTGGATCCAGAGACATCTTTAGTACCTGTGAATACAAACAGACAGAAAAAAAACCAAGTGCGGTACCTCACACTTTAAAAAAAAAAAAAAAAAAAAAACTTTTCCTTTTTTTTTTTTTTTTTTTTCCAACTTGCTGGCAAACACTCTCAGCCCTGTATCCTTATCCTTTCCCAGGTGGACACTTATTACCTGGCTCAGGTGTTGCCTCACGCTTTCCACAACCTCGTTGCAGCTGACACTCCGATGCTGGGACTCTTTCCTTCCTTTCAGGATGGTCTGCACTCGGGGTCTTTCTTGCAGTTGCTTTTCTGTAGTTTTCTGCGCGGCACCTTGCGCATGCGTGGAAAATCCTGCCACGTAGCCACTTGCGGCGCTCCTGCCCTGCCTTGGGGCTAAAGACAGGAACGGCGGTCTGATGCTTCGTGAGGAAGGAGAGTAACCTGTATCCAGGGAATGCTGGGTATTGTAGTTCCTGCTCCTCTCGCTCTGAAATAATGAGTTGTAGTTATGGGGTTTCCAGTATTTTTATTATAGTAAAGGATATTGTTCCATCACATGGCAAATAAATGCAAACAAAATAGGTGCTTCAAATGCTAACAGGAAAACTTAGGATAAAGGCAACTTAAAGTATAACTGCTTCTTTTCACTTCTAAGCAAATTACTCACTTTGCCCCAAGAGGTCAGTTAGATTCACTGCAGCCTCTTTCAGCCACTGTTACCTTCACAGTGCTGGGGAAAATCAGGTGCACATAATTAGAGCTTTCTCAGCAAGGCAATACAACAGCTCCGTAGCATTCAATTCACATACGGTAAAAAGCAGTTTCCTTCAGCTTGGCATCTCTACACAACAGACCGTGCAATCCATGCTCTCACAATCTGGTAAGTCTGTATTATCTTGTGTTAATTCTTCAAGCTGTATGGAATTACTGGCTTCTGGTAACACTGGCTGTCTTCTAGCTTGCAACTCTAAAAACTGCTTAAAACTCTGTAGGAGCAATTCAGCCTGCTGTTTGTGAGATAGGGAATTGCTATCAGCTATACAACTTCCCTCTGGCTTAAGGCTGTTTATTTTCTCCTCTCTTAGATTAATTGTGTCAGAGTAACTGCTAGTCCCTTTTGCTAATGTTTCACACACACAGGAGAGTTAGCTTTATGTTCAGCCTGGAAACTTTGTGGCAATTCACTTACTTGTTGCCATGCCATTCTGACTTCAGATGGCTCCAACGTTCTCCAGCTGTTAGAATGTTTGTTGCTCTCTGGCTCAAACGGTACTTCACAGAATGATTGTTTTCTTTCTTGTGCCTGCCTTGAAGGCTTCCTTTCCCAGGGCTGTGCCTTCCAACGGTTGTCTAATTCAGGGCTAGGTCCTCTCTCCTTGGGACTTCTACTCACTGCCTCTGAATAGAACTTTGCAGGTCTCCTTCCAATGCCAGGTTCCCAAGTATCAGCATACTGTTTTCTGGACTTCCAATCATTCTTCCTCTTCTCCTTCTTTCTCTTCTCTATCTTAATCCCATTCTCATTCCCCATCTGACTAGCAAAGCCATGCTCTGGTATAAAACCACGTTCTCTCCTGGACACGCCCCTTCCAAGGGCAGGGTGTGCCCAATCAGGACTGCAGGACTCCTCCCCTGGGCTGGTCTCCATGCTCAGCTCTGTGGAATAGAGTCTCTCTTTCTTCCTTGGTTTCTCAAATAGGCATAAATCCTGCTGAACCTCAGGATTTTCACCCGTTTCCATAGGCTCAGGAGGGCGCTGTTCACCACAGCGCTGCAATCCCAAAGGCTTTCTTCGAAAGCTGGGGAAATTGCTCCGCGAGGGCTCCGTCGGCGCCGATGTCACCCATAAATGAGGACTGATTCCTGCTGCTCCTGGAGAACACCTGTTACAGGTGAGTAACTACTCTTTAGCTTTGTCCCATTAAACCATGACTATCTACTGTATATGTTCAATAATTTTTTTATAACAGTTTTCTACAGTTTTTCTCAACAGTGATATCAGCTTTATTAGTTTAATTTCCTGGATCATCCCTGGAATATTTTCTGAATTTGGTGTTTCATTGGCCATCCTCAAATAATAGATCTCCAATTTCATTGCTTAGTTCTTTTGATAATTTGGGGTAAATATCATCCAATCCCCATTATCTTCTACTCTTGATTTTGTCATTTCGCCCTATTACATCTTCCAGGTTCATTGACATTTGTTTCAGTTACTTTGAATCATCACTATAAAATGCTTTTTCTAGTATGGAAATATCCCTTACACCTTCCTCAGTAAAGCCCAAGCACTAAATTAATTTAATTTAGTCTCTGCTGTGGCCTTGTTCTCCCTCAGTCCCCCTTTTACTCCTTGATCATCTAATGATCCAACTGACTCCCTCACAAGCTTCTTTCTTCAAATGTATCTAAAAAGCCTTTTTTAAATGAGCTTTTGCCCCTATTGTACGCTTCTTTCCAATTCTTTATTTTTTGCCTGTCTAATCAGTGCTTTGCATCTAACTTGCCCATACTTATGCTGTTTCCTCTTTTTTTTTCATTTGGGATCCATTTTCCATTTTTTCAGAGATTTCTTTTTGGCTATAATAGTGTCTTTCTCCTTGCCTTTTAACCATGCTGGTAGTCATTTGGTCTTCTTTGTTTCTTTTTTTAATGCATGAAATACATCTGTTCTGAGTTTCTAAGATGGTATTTTTAAATTTAAAGGCACATATTACAAAGGACATCCACATGCAATCTGGGACGTCCAAGCCAGAACATCTGAAAAAAAAAGCAGGCACGTGCAAGGTCAAGCATGATTTCACAAACGTGGATGTGTCTGATATGGGCGTCTATGTGATCTTAGGCTAGTCATTTAATTCTCCATCTTCTCTATATCCTTTTGATGTTTTAAGGCCACAACAAGCACTTGCCTGATGCCTATTTGTGCCTGGAGCAGGTCTTTTTTGCCGCTCCCGCCCTCTGGAATGCTCTTCCCCCCTCCCTCCACCTCGAACCGCAGTTTACTAACTTCAAACAACAGCTAAAAACCCACCTGTTCTCCTTAGCCTTCGATGTTCCCTCTCCTTTTGTTTGATTACCTCTTCTCCCTCCTTTTTGTTTTCTTCCTGGCCTATCCCTTATCTATGTGTTGTCCTGTCTTCTTGATCTTTCAGCTGTCCTGTCAAACATTGTAAATTCCTTTTCCTTTTCGTTGGCCTCGGCCTTCTTTTATTGAATTTTAATTGTACACCGTTTTGGTTCCAGTGAAAGGCGGTTTTTATCAAATTCAATAAACATAAACATAAACAGGGCTGCCAAATAGTGCAGGGGCCTGCAAACTCTTCCCTAGCAGGGAGCATGAGATGGCTCACGTGCGGTCCCTGGCAGGTAGCATGGGATCACTCATGGCCCTGCCAAGACGTAGACCCTTGGGTTGATCAGCCTCCCAATGATCCCCCTCCCATGATCAACCCTTCACCAATGTGTCTGACCCCTCTGTGCCCCCTCAACATTACCGCACATATTCCCCCCTCCCCCGCCGACATCCCCCTCCAATCGGGACTCCTTTTCAAAACCACCATGGCCAGAAGTGTTCCAGCAATGGAGGCCCTGCAAAGGAACCCAAAAACTGCTGGGAAGCAAGCCTACCTCCTCAAACACTCCCCCTTCCTCCCCTCCACCAGCACTTACCCATGCCCAACTGAGTCATCCCTGGTGGTGTAGGGGTGATTGGGGCAAGAATGGTTCCCTTCCACTCCTGACCCGGTTCTGGAAGCCTTCAAAATGCCACTGGAGTCATCCTGTGCTAGTCTCGTGGCATCACCGTTAGAGGTCGCGAGACTAGCACTAGGTGACTCTGGTGCCATTTTGAAAGATGCCAGAGCTGGGGCAGGAGCTGAGAGGAACTGCTCCTGCCCCGATTGCCCCTAGACCACCAGCTTAGTAAAAGACCCCCTAAGACTTTTAAAATGACCCTCAGTGCTCATACCTGATTCTTTGCTGCTGATCATTTTATAGAATTAGCTCCTACTTTGACAAATAGTCAGTTGTATAACACCTTCTGTAAGTCCCTAACTTCTGCCCTTCATAATTCATTTATTTATAAATGCCTAGATGCTTCTTTTCACCAGGTCAAAGCGGTGTACATTCAGGTACAGTACATATTTCCCTTGTCCCTGAAGGGCTTACAATCTGGTTTTTTTTTTTTGGGGGGGGGGGGGGGTTAAGTGGCTTGCCAAGGCCACAAGGAGTGGCTGTGGGACTAGAAACCCCAGTCTCTTCGGCCCAAGGTTGCTGTCCTCCAGCAGGATTTGAATCCCCGGCCCACTGACCTGAAGCAACTTGCCCCAACCACTAAGCCACCCCTCCCTCGTAATCTGGCAATATATTCAGTCAAAAATATTCAGAGAATAGAAATATGCTGCTCCCCGACTAGATCACTATCTTCTAAGGTTGCCTTTCCTTTGAAGACAGTTTATTTTAGCAGAAAATCAAAATAACCTATATCTTGTTTTAACTTGCCATCTGTGCAGCCAGGTGGAAATGCTAAAACAAATCAAGTCAGTGGAGTTTAATTATGGATACACTCTTCAAGAATCAATTAAAGAAAGATCTTGAGCTGTTTGCTACAACACATGTGTATACTAATTCTTTCATAGCATGAGGGCAGAACACTGACTGAATTTTTCTTCAATCTAAAATGTAAATATTCAAGCAAAACTATGCATGCAGCCTGATTATAAGACAGCATGAAACTATGAATGAATAATGATCAACAACCAGCACGAGCGATGCACTAGCATGAGATGTAGTGAGCCATAGTGCTTCCTTATCAGCTCCAATGATGACTCTAGTTTTGGATTTAGAATGTTTTCTGTTCATATACAATATTGTAGATATCAATCAGGTTGTGTGTGTGTGCTGTGTGGTTATATAGGACAGATATACCCTGTCTTCCCAGTGATGGATTCTTAATGGAATATCCAAGCAGATAGGGGTAACTCTTAGGGGCTGAGTATTATCAATTCATGTTTTCTTGCTAGAAAAATGAGATAGGAAAAGAGACATTAGCAGGTCCAAGGAATAAGAACTCACCTTGAACTTCTGAGAAAAGATTTGAGCTAAATCCAAATTTCCCTTTCCCTAATAGGGTTTTGAAAATGCTCGATCATAAATTAATGCTTTCTTAAATAAGCTAAAATATTGTAAGGGGTAAGTGACTACATCAGGAAAAAAATAGAAAAAGTTTAGTAAGTTCTAAAACTTATATGCCCTTTTACTAAAGAGTGCTGTGTGTTGCATCTAACACACCCATTAAGCACGAAGCTATGGTGTGTTAGGGCAACCCCACAGTGTTAACTGTCAGGAGCATGGAAAGCATGTACCTGGCGGTTACAACAGTGTATGTGGCCCTGTCGTGATGCTAGCAGAGTGCATTGAACACCATCTGTGGAGGTGGTGGCGGCGAGTGGACCTGCATTATTAGCCCACCGTGCAGTCAGCATGGGTGTGCTGCTTCCTGCCCACTCTCTGCCCCAAACCCTCTCACTTGCAACACTAACATACCATAGACAGTTAGCGCCATAAATCAGTGGTGCTGTCATAGCCCTGTGCTAGCTGTCAACACGCACATCAGACCTGCACTGACAGCTAGCACGATTTAGTAAAAGACCCCCTTCGACATTTTTATGTTTAAGTATAAAGTACAGCTCCAAAAAAGCATAGTTATTCTACTATTACTGCTACTACTAATCACTTCCACAGTGCTACTTGCTACTAGAGGCAGCACTACCGAAATATACATAAGAATCACTATGTGGCATATAATCAAGATAAACACGCAGGACAAGAGACTTTGGGGATTTTATTTATTAAGAAAATAGTTAAAACTAACAATGCTGTGACTAAGAGAATCAGGGTTAAGATTTATAAGCAGCCTCAGAAAAGTGTCTTTTCAGACTAGATTTGAATTAGGTCATAAGACTAGTCCAAGTTTATGGTGCAGCAAGGTGAAAAGCACAGATGGGCGTTGGTGATGGAGAAGAGCATAGAGAAGATTTACCGGCCTCACAAGGAAGAGTGTATGGAGAAATAAGAAAACTAGTTAAGAAATGCAACATGAGAGCACTTCTTTTATTTATTTATAAAACACCTACATACCACCATCTTGAATGTTTCTATTTGTCAGTGTTTTCTAAGTTCTTGTTTCTGGCCCTTCATCTGTGAACACAGAACAGAAATATTTGTTAAGCAATTCCACTTTATCCTCATCAGCTTCTACATATTCCTCTCCTTTACCCTTCATTCAGACAATACCATTTTTGTACTTCCTCCTCTCACAAACATATTTGAAAAATGTTTTGACTCCCCATTGTACTGCGTCAGCTAGTTTTCCTTCCAGTTGTATCGTTGCTTTCTTGACTACTTTTCTAACTTCTCTAAGCTTTTCTGAATATTGATGCTTGTCTTCCTCTTTCTGTGATCTCTTGAATTTTATGAAGTCCACCCCCTTTTTACACATCTTTTCAGCTACTTCTTTTGAGAACTGTAGTGGCCTCCTTTTACATTTACATTTATCTACTTTCCTAATAAAAATGTTTTGTTGCCCTTAAAAATTCCATTCAGTTTCACCCACTACTTTTCTACATCTTCCAGCTGTTCCAAACCCACTAATGACTGCTTCAGGTATTGTACCATCTTGGCAAAGTCAGCTTTCCTAAAGTCTAGGACCCTCACTTTTGACTGGATGTTTTCAGTCCTAGTCCTAATACTGAATCACACCATCTGGTGATCACTGGATACGAGATGATCACCCACTATAACATCAGAAACACTCTCCCTATTCGTTAGCATCAGGTCCAGTATGGCCCCCTAATGTATGGGTTCTGTTACCAGTTGCTGGAATAATTCTCCCTGTAAAGAATCCAGGATCTCTCTACTTCTGTATGACACTGCAGCAGGGATGTCACAATCAATATCTGGCATATTTAAATCACATATGAGCCGTACCTCTCCTTTCATAGTGATATTGCAAATGTCTTCTGCCTGTGAAGGAGGTCTGTATATAATACCAGTGCACATGAATGTTCCATTCCCTCTTTCCAGTTTAACCCACAGTGCCTCCCCCTTCTCTCATAAGCCCTGCAATTCTGTATCTTTAATATTATCTTTTTTTTTTTTTTTTTTTTTTTTATGAACAAAACAGAAGCTTTATTTAGAGTGAACTTGCAATGGCAATTGAGATTTTACAGTCTGATGCCTGACTCCTCAGATACTGCATTCCCTAAGTTTCTTGTCTGCCTGCTTCAGGGAGATCCAGGTGTTGAGTGTGCTCGATCTCAGTTTGGACCACACTAAATGGTTACTTAAACCAAAGATTTGGGCAGCAAACTGGGCAGCTGCCTCTGGAGAAAGCACAGTAGAACAACCAAGACCACTGGGCATCCTGAGTGAGGACCAGATATCTTGGGCTCCCCAATCTGCTGTGAGAGGAGGGCAGTTAACCACAGGATATGCAGTATTTCCAGATAAAACCGGCCCCAAGCCATTGCTTCTACCAGCTACAGCCACAAACACAGTAGGAACACCATCGCCTTCGTATTCACTCTTGATCCGCAACGTTTCATCTGGACCTTTGTGAGCAGAAGTCACTCTGAGCTCACATGGAATGCCATAATTAGCACATGACGTCTTGATTTTTTCACAGTGCAGGAGATCAGATATTGATCCCATCAACACTACAACTCTACCGTGGCGCACCGATTCCAGAAGTAACTTCACTCGAGCAGCAACCCACTCAAAGTTTCTCTTCATCACCTGCATTGCTTCAGGAGTCACCTCTTTGAGGTCACGATATATTTGCTTGTCCTTTTGCTGGCTTCTGTCTCCAGAGGGCCAGAGTCTCCAGGAATCATTGTCAATTACATCAGCAAGGACAATTTCTCTCTTAGATACATCAACACCAAATTCGATCTTCATGTCTACCAGTGTGCAGTCCTGGGTTGACCAAGCTTTTTCCAGGATCTCAAAAATAGCCACCGTAGAGTGGCTCATGATATCCACCTCAGTCTGACCAATCTGAAGCCCTGCACAATTAAATTTTGCTTCTAGTAGTTGCTCCTCAGACCACTGGGGATCATTATTGGCATCATCCTTGAAAAACATTTCAAGCTTGGGAGGGTAGAACTTGTAGCCTTCTTTCACGCCAGGGTTTCGTTTCAGGAAAGAGCCAGTAGCTATTCTCCTGCATACCCATTCAATTGGGATCATTTCACACCGCGCAGCAATAAAGGCTGTGTCGCTGTATTTTCTGACAAAGGCTGTTTTGACCCCTGCCTCCTGCAACAGCTTGAACACACAGCTGGTGGTTTTGTTGGAAATGGCTGCCTTGCCTTCCATATGGTCCTTCCTAGCTGCATTTCCTGCTGTTATCTGGTCTTTGGACTTCATCAACACACATCCGGGGAGTTCTGGCAGCTCGTACACCTCCTTTGTTTTTCCTTCATTTAATTTTTTACCCACCTTCAGCTCTGCAGTGTTCTCCATCTTGGTGTCCAGGAACTCGATCTAAAAAGAAAGCAGACGAACGGCGAAACTTATACAGCGGAATTCGGAAAGCAGCCGCCCGTCCCGTCCCGCCACGCCACCCCTGCGATTGCTTAGTTTTAATATTATCTTTTATATATAGTGCCACTCCTCTTCCTAGCCTCTCCTTACTGAATAAATTACACTCTGGTATAATTACATCCCAGTCATGGTTCTTCATGAACCATGTCTCCATAACTGCCACTAAATCAAAGTCAGCCTCTTCCATTAAAGCTTCAACATCTAGAATCTTATTTCCCATACTACAGGCATTAGTACATACCACTTTCCAGATATTGCCCTTTATACCCATATCTACAAAGGTATTTAGGGCGCGATAATGAGTTAGGGCGCTAGGCACGAGTATAGTGCCTAGCCTTCATCGCCATCCTCTAACCACAGATATTCAATGCTGGGGTCATATGTGGCCTTGGTATTGAATATCCGGGGTTGCCACACATGCCCGGAAGCCAGAGAGACTAACATGCCCGGAAGCCAGAGAGACCCCCTAAGACTTTTAAAATGACCCTCAGTGCTCATACCTGATTCTTTGCTGCTGATCATTTTATAGAATTAGCTCCTACTTTGACAAATAGTCAATTGTATAACACCTTCTGTAAGTCCCTAACTTCTGCCCTTCATAATTCATATTGCACCACCAGTTAGCTTCTACAGTTAAAGATAGGCCAGCTTTTGCAGCACCTATCTTTTGCCCATAGAAGCTAACTGGATAGTGCTACAATATCACCGCTACCCAGTTAGTCTTTCAAATATCGGGCCCTTAATGTTTTACTTATCTGAGGGCTTTCACTTACCTGAGAGCTTTCTTCACTCATCCCCAATAAATCTAGTTTAAAGCCCTCTTGAATAAGTTAGCCAGTCTGCTGTGGAATACACTTCAACCCTTCTTGGATAGGGGCTCAGCAGCACTTGTAAGATCATCCCATGGTATAGGAAATCAAAATGCTCTTGATGATACCATCCATGCAACCTTATATACATCTCCACTTGATCCTCTGCCTTTCTTCTCCTCTCTTCCAGTCTGTCCCTGAATCTTTGTATTTCCTGTTTCTTGTCCCCCACAAACTCCTTCCTGGTATATCAAATGTGCAAATAAACTAAACTAAATTAAACTATGCACACATTAATTTGCACACATTTTTAAAATTTTAGACGCCCAGATGAACTGAAGATGCACAACCCTAGGAATTACAACCTACTAGTTTTAACTGCATCCAGCTTATCTGCTATGCATTTAATGAGCAGTAAATGTACGGGAATATGCTGGGCACACTCTCAACAGAACTCTGGCAAGGTGGTTTTACAAAACTGTTTTAAAAGCAGCATTGAAATAAAACAATTAAGAAGATGACAAATTACGAAACTAAAAAGAGGAAAACACATTGAGGAAAAGGGGCGGGATAGAACAATAATAGTTTCCTTTAGGTTTCCATGATTGCAGTCTACATTAGAGAATGGAGATATAACAATAGTAAGAGAAGGTTAGCCAGCTCAGGGTGTAGCCACCTATTATGGCTGCTGCCTTTTAAGAAGGGGGAGGGGAACCAGCCTGTATAGCCAAGGGAATGGCAGCATGACCAAGTCACAATAGAGCAACTCAGGGAGGAGGTAGACAGGATACAGCCCAGTAGGGAGTCCTCAGGGGTATAAGGAGAATGGAAGTATCGCAGCATTGCAGTAGCCACGTGAACCCAAGAACACCCACAGGGAAGACTTGAACAGCAGATGAGTTTGTTACAGAGAAGGGTTGGGATTTCACCAAAATAAAAAGGAGTATGATTAGGTTGGAGGCCCAGTTGCATAACAAGGGCACCTGGGTCCAAAGAGAAGAGGAGACCAGGCACTGATATGCAGCTCCTGGGTTGGGAAAGACAGCCCGGGTGCCACTTATGGGATGCCTTGGCCGAAGCAATCCAGCCCTCATGTTATGCAACAAGGAGTGATGACTAACAATGATGATAAGAATAAGAGCAGATGCAGAGCAACTTAGATGCTTGCTTGGCCAGTCTTAAGCTGTCTGCAGAGGCTGGTGACCAGCAGAATGTAATGACTGCTTTAGCCATGGAGTGGGCCAAAGTAGAAGCCAAACAGTTCAAGAGTTACTTAAAGATCAAGATAGGCAACCAGTACCCCTTCCTTTCATTGGTGAGACAGGGTTCTGCCCAGGGTTGAACTGTTTAGCTTATTGGGTTATTTTCAATACTATGATTATTACTGTTGTGTGGCCATGTTGTTTTCGTCAATAAAGAATTGCAATTGTATTGAATAAAACTGGCATCCCATGTTCACTGGGGAAAAGGGGTGCAAGGGAAGAAGAGGGGGAGGTGAGAGAAGGAAAGTGGGAACAAATCTTTGAGAGGGCCTAAGACTAGCCTGTTGGGAATGTCTGATTGAATAGCCATGTTTTAAAAATGCATATCCCTATTTGGAGATAGAGGAATATTTGAAGTCATACACAAAACAGTAAGATTTCATCTCTTCAAGTTAGGGCCCTTTAGTATTGAGAAGAGATGATTAAGGGGGATATGATAAAGATCTATAAAATACTCAGTGGAATGAAACTTCCAAATAAATGCAAGGACTAGGAGACACACCATGAAGCTACAAAGTAGTATATTTAAAACAGATAGAAGAAAATCTTTTTTCTCTTGATGTATAATTGAGCTTTGGAACTTGTTGCTGGAAGTTATAGTTATTTTTAAAATATACTGCCTATTATGTACCATGACTAAGTGGTTAACAATTCTATACAATCTGGTACATATTTTTCCCATATTCCTGAAGGGCTCACAATCTATGTATTTGTACCTGAGACAATGGAGGATTAAGTGACTTGCCCAAGGCTACAAGGAGCACCAGTAGGACCAGAAATCACAGACCTTGTGATCTGAGATTGCTGTCCTCCAGCAGGATTTGAACCCCTGGCTCTCTGTAACTTGTCCTAACCACTAGTCCACACCTCCCCCCAAAATGGTGATAAAAGCAGGTAGTGTAGCTGGGTTTAAAAAGGTTTGGACAAATTCCTGGAAGAAAAGTCCATAAACATATTAAGATAGTGCAGGAGAAAACCACTGCTTATCCCTGGGGATAAGTAGCATGGAACTGGCTATTTTTGGGGTCTGTCAGATACTTGTGACCTGGATTGGCCAGTGTTGGAAACGGGATATTGGGCTTTAAAGATCTTTGGTCTGACCCAGTATGACATAGCTTATGTTCTTCAGGTTTGACAGCAGCTCCCTTCTCATTCCCAGTTCATGCTCAAAGCCCCTCTGGACTCCTCATACTCCCTTAACATCCCTTCTAATCCCTCACAGTCCCTTAGGGGTATGTTTACTAAAAGGCCGGTAAAGTGCGGGCCGCGGTAGAGTGCGTGTGCCGTATAAGGAGTGGGCGTTCCGTCCTGAAGAAGAAAAGCTGTGATTGACAGATGCGCTAAGGTGCGCGGCGCCCGTGTGCGCCCCGCACCTTACCGCAACTGAGAGCTGAACGGGGGGCATATGTGTCGCGCTGATCTGCAAACAGAAGAACAGAGCCACAGCACAATGGTTAAAGCACTGACCAATGGTGCTGGGATCAGGAGTTCAAACCCCCACAATGCTCAATGGCTTGCTGAGGCGCTAGTTTATGAGACAGAGAAATACTGGGCCAAATAAAGCAGCACGCTGATGTTTTTATACGGCATATTAATACTGGGCGGCATAAAGCGGCGCACTGATGTTTCTGGCGGCATATTACTACTGGGCGGCATAAGGCGGCGCGCCAGTTTCGGTGGCAATCGCATACTGGAAGGTATAAGTGGGGCGCTGATGTGCAAACAGAAACAGAGAGCCACAGCACAATGGTTAAGGCACTTACCAATGGTGCAGGGATCAGGGGTTTGATCCCCCACTGTGCTCAATGAACAGGGCTTGGTGAGGTGATTTTTTTTAGGAGGCATACAAATAATGGGCGGCATAAGGTGGCGCGCAGATGGGCATTAGGCTATTGCTTAAGGAGGCTATTTAATAAGAGGAGGCATAAGGCGGCGCGCTGATGTGCAAACACAGGAATAGAACCACAGCACAATGGTTATGACACTGACCAATGGTGCAGGGAGCAAGGGTTCACATTCCTCACAGTGCCCAATGAACAGGGCTAGCTGAAGCATTATGTATTATGGGGAAGGTTGCTTAAGGAGTCAATTTATGTTTATTTTAATTTACAGTACTAGCAAACGCACCCTTAAAGCGTGTGAACATAATGCGCCCCATAAGGCACATTGTAAAGTGCACTGTCTGCCACGGCACCCTAGAATGTTGCTCACAGGGTGCTGTAGAGGGTGTCGTATGAGGTACCGCAAGGTCAGAGTACTGTTTTCGATGGCAGCACTGTGCAGTTTAAGGAATGAAAAGCATAGGTAGGTGCGTTGACATGCAAGGGAGAGCAGCAGTGGAGCACAATGGTTAAGGCACTGACTGCTGATACAGGGGTCATGGGTTTGCTCCCCATGGTGCCTAATACGGAAGGCTGGCTGTGGCAGCAGGTTTGCAATGTACATATTTTGTCCTGCAGCACCGTATGTTTATTTTATTAATTTCTGCCAGCAAACACGCCCTCACGTGCCGTAATTGAAGGTGCTGTATAAGGCACCCTATATGGCACTCCATAGGGCACATTATAAAGTGCACTATCCGCCACGGCACCCTAATATGTCCCCCATAGGGAACCCTATAAGTTGTGTCACAGGATAATGTATAGTGCACCTTAGATGGACGGAAACCATAGGGTGCCCGATAGGGCGCCATATAAAGCGGCACCCTATGGGTACAGTACGCTGAGGGTTTGTTTGCTGGCAACAAAATATGTACATTAAAGACAAATAATGCTTTGGACAACCCTAACAAATAACCCCAACGTGAGTTTGAAACCATGGCTTCTAGCTTCACAGGCAGGGACATAACCATTAGGCTACAGCTCTATAGCTGCTAGCAAGCCCCTGGCTGGCTGCAGAAAGCCTGCACGTCACCACACAGACAGTCTGCTGTGGTCACCAGGATAGGGTTAGCCCACCCGTACCCATGATGCACTGCACATGCAAATCAGCTGTCCATAGATGGACACAAGATGGGGAATGCACCCCCACAGCACCTCGGCCTGGTTGGGGGAAGTGACCGGGTGCACCCCCACAGCACCTCGGCCTGGTAGGGGGGTACTAACCGGGTGTTTTACTGGCACAGAGTAGCTACACACCATCACATTGTGCGGGTACTGTACTCACCCTGAGTGTGCAATGAGGCGCCCAGGACCAGGTCCACAACACCTTCCATGGCTGATGGAGGCTATGCAGGAGGTCCAGAGCAGTGTTAATGTGTAAGATAGGTAGTGTCTGCCTCAGTCAGGTGCAGCCCCCATGGGGGGCTCCCCCCCCCCCCCCGCCACCAAGGGTGGCAAACATGGTCTCCCATCAATAGATCCACACTCTACCTCCCTGCAAAGGTGACAGTAGAGGGCAACATCAACCCCAGTCCTGCTGAGGAACACACACCCCCACAGGGCAGTCAGTGCAGCTCTATACACAGCCATACCACAATAGCAGACAGACATAAGACCAGGATATGGTAAGCTATTCCCCTGCAGCAAGCCAACAGCCACTGCACCCTACAAGCCACTCCAGCAAGACACATACCAGCTACAGTCTGCTAGTTAGTCCATAGTGCATGTTCCCAGTGGAGATGCATGCACCCAGAACTGGGCTGTCAGCATACACAGCAAGCAGATGAATCAGTGACTGGGCCCCAAATGAAAACCCATATCTATCACATGAGAGAAATACTATATAGCACTATGGTGGTGCCTAGCCATGCTGTGGTCACTGCACAGTCAGGGTGAGAGTGATCTCTCAGCAGGACATACTGAGGTCACCCTGTCTGTGTCGGTGGTGGCCGAGCACTACAATGTCCCAGTCAGTGCCCTATGCCCTGTGCAGATGCACCCTGGCCAGGCCACCCTGTCCGGCCTATACCCATGGTACCTTGCTCCTCATTATGCACATTGCCAGCCCAATACTGGCAACATTGCTGGCAGTGTGGACTGTAGAAGGTGTTTGCAGCCACCACACACTGGATGGACAGACAGCCACCCCCACACCTATGCCAGCATTGTGTTACTATAGAGGGGTTCAGCAGCCATACCCACCACACCAGTCCTGAACACAGTACATGCATGGATATGGTACGCATTACTGTTGGGGGTCACATCCCAGGGTGGTAAACACTGTCAGAGACCAGACCTGCAGCACACACCGCAGACATCTGTTTGAGTGTTATGGTGGAGCTGAATGAGCAAACTGTGCTTTACGTAGGACTGGAGATCTGCCAGTTATAATGGGAAACGCTTGATAGCTGTGTACCATATACCCAGGTGTAGGGTGGCAGTGCTGAGGTATGCAACTGTTAGTATTGGGAGATACAGGCAGGGCCCAATGTCCTGCCTCTCCAGGAGGCATTGGCCAATGGGGCCTGTGGGGGGGTGTCTGGCCCTGTTGGCTGCTGCTTTACGGCAGAGTTCCCCAAATCCAGTCCTGGTGTTCCACACACTGTTCTGGTTTTCATGCTACCCCTCATAAATATGCATGAGCTACATCTGCATACCATGGGGGTGGTGCATAGCTATGCAGCACAGGCATCTTTGTTAGAGGCAGCATGGAACCTGAATGGTGTGGGGCCCTCCAGGACTGCATTTGGGAGACTCTGCTCCAGGTAATGCGCCTGTTTATGGTGTCTGTGAGTGCTGTGGTAAAATATAGGTGTATTAATCATGCATATGTTCCTAGCTATACAGTTTTGTCCTTACTATCACGGTTTAGTTGTAGGAAAAATATGTGGACTGGATTGGCAGTAGCCCCAGCTGGGCTTTGAACCTGTGACCATCTGTTCCTGCACACACTGTCTGTGTGCACTGCACCATCGTGTTGCCATAGATATGCTGTGTTCCCTGGGGAGTACATGACTGTACATCCGACAGAGCCTATCTGTTGCGGTGGACTGTGCTAGCCTGCACAGGCCTAGGCCACTGTCTGCTGTGGTTTGCAGCCACTGCCCCCTCCGCCACCTGTACCCTTCCACAAACATGCAGACATGTTCCTATCTGGGAAAAATATATGACCTGAGTGAGTTGTGGCACTCCAGGACTGACTTTGGGGGACTCGGCTGTAGGCAATGCCCATTGTTATGGTTTGTGTGCGGTGTAGGGTAAAATATAGGTGTTGGGACCATGCTTATGTTCTCTGCAATAAAAGAGTGTCTGTATTCTCACTGTTTAGTGGTGGGTAACATGATGGGGACTGGGTTGGCAGGAGCCCCAGCTGGGCTTTGAATCTGTGGCCCTCTGGTCCTACAGGTACTGGCTGTGTCCGCTGCACCATACTGTGGCCACAGAAACAGTGCAGTCTCTGGAGATGTGATACCTGGCCGCACGAGTCAGACACCCTGCTCTTCACAATTGTACTGTGGGCTCATTGACCTTGTATGGGGACAAAGGTGCAAATAAACCTCACAAATGCCCTCCAAAAAAGGGGAAGAAAACCATAACCAAGCTGCGCAACAGTGATATCAATGGGCAATCTGGAAAACACTCCCAGGAAAGCTCCATTAAAATGCAGTGCTTTTGAATGAGTCTACGGAGCGTAGACCCTTCCAAAAATCATTTCTTTTTTTTGGAGCTTTCCTGGGAGTGTTTTGTATGGTTGCCCATTAATATCACTGTTGCCCAGCTGGATTATAATTTTCTTAGAATTTGTTGTGGTTATTTTCATATCATATTTGCTATTTTGTTCTGTGCACATGTATCACACTGCTCACGTTTTTTAGGTTTCCCCGATTTTGCTGTACATTGCTGACGGAAATGGTTTCTCTTCCCTTTAAATGCGGTATTTTTTCCTTGTAAATTCGGGCACGCTCCTGTGCGGGGAGTCTCTCCCCTCCCACATTCCACCCATTGACCCCGTCTCTCCGCCCCTCGGGGGCCTTCCTCCGCCCTCATTTCGCCTTTCCACGCCTCTATCGCACATGAGCGCCCCGCAAACGTGCGCGTTTTCGGCGCACACGTGCGGGGCCCGTTAATGTGATGCGCATGTGTACGGGGTGCTTAAGAGCACTTAAATGCATCATTTTAGGGCGCTCAAGTGCACCCCGCACAAGTGCGCCGTTTAGTAAACATACCCCTTAGAGAGCTATTAGTTTTTGATTTTTGATTTTGTTTTTTGGACTTTTTTCCAAGTAACTATATAAAGTTTAAAATGCATAATAATAATAAAAAATGATATATTCTATCTGCAGAGCTTCCTTTTCTTTTTTTATTTAATATTTATTATATTTTCAACCAAATATACAAAAAAAGTATAATACAAATACAAATACAATATAGTGATAAACTGACAGAAAAGCATACAACAATCTGAAACTTCCACTCCTGTCAGAATCCACTGAGGAAATAAAGAGGAAGACCAAATAATGGCAAAATTTAAGGAAAAGAAAAATATTCAATTTTCAAAAACCTGGCTAATATCCTTTACCAGCCTCATATATCCCCCCAATCTCATACAGCATTGTTGGTGCCCACAGCCTCCCCAGTAGTGACACTTTCCTGGGCAATAATAAACTCCTCCAATTGTTTAGGTTCTAAGAAAATGTAATCATGTCCTTAATACTTAATAAAATATTTTCTAGGAAATTTCAGAGCTTCATTTTCATAAGTAGGGCTTTTCCTGTTTGAATCCCGGGTGTTTGTAGTGTTGTTATGGTATGAAATGTTTGCTCCATAGATTTTGACTAACTTTTTTGTCCAAAACATCTAGCTATGAAGGGATTATTTTCTTACTGGAGGGATAATAGAATCTGAATATATTTCTTATATATTGGTAACTGGAAATGTTCAAGCTTTGCTCTGTAGACTCCAGAATAAGTCAAATGTCTTGAAATTTATGGGACGATGCATATGAATTTTCCTATGCTTCAACCCTATATCAATAAACTGTGCAGCACATTGGTCCCAGATTTCTCACTGATAAATTTTATTTTATTTTTTACTAGTTTCAATAATGAATTTTAGTAACAGCTTGTAAAACAAATTTTGTTAAAACTATGTTATCTTTCCCTTGTATCTCTAACAACAATAAAATGTTTAAGATTTATTTTGAATTGTAGTTTATAAGGGAATGTTTATTAACATTAGTGCTTAGCATGGAGTCTACCACGCTTGTGGTAATCATCGCTGCACAGTGCAAATGAAGCTGCAGATAAAGTCCTAGGCTAATTGCTTAGCATGGGTTGGGACAGAGACTCAGTAGATTAAGTGCAGAGTTTGCGTGTTGACTGGGCATTGCAGTTAGATGGGCATCATTAGTGCATGTTTGCTGTCAGTGGTGCAGTTAGCACAGGTACACTTATTGCCACCTCAGTGTGTCCTTATAGAAAACAAGTTGAGAAAGACTTTCTGAATGTAGCATAAATTGTATAAAATCCAGTTATCTCCAAATGAACCAATACAGCTACCAGGAATTTGCACAGTAATAATCTTAGAAATAATTTAGCTTTAACATTTAAGTGAAAAGGATTTTACTGCGTGGCCAGAATTAGAGCAATTTTCACATCACCTCCTGCTATAGAGCAGAGAATAGTATGATTAACAAGTGAAAACCAAAATAGAACAGATACTTTGCTAAAGATGACGCACATGTGGACATAGCGCGGCTTAAATATCCCATAGGCTGTTAGAGACTGAATAAGATACTTTATGATGAGGAAAATGCGACTGAAAGTCCAACAGGAAAGAACTTGTGATATGAGGTCTTTTTAAATGAGAAAAAAAATCCCGTTTCTCACTTCAATAAACTGCGGCTTTTTTTTTCACTCTCTAATTTGCATATCGATGAGGGTAACATGCGACATATACTAAGAGTTGGTATTAAATTGCAAGTCACGCTATTTGAAGAGGATTAAACTTAATTTGAATATGTCAGAACCTCCACGAACTCAAGGTTGATGTTAATATGCTCTACTGTCAATTCAACCCAAATTCACAGATTCAGCTCTTCACTGCTGTACCCGGTTTCCATGGCACCTCTGCAGACTTAAAGTCAAATATTCATTTATCATAGTAATCGAAGGAAGCATGTCCAATTCCAAGGAATGCAGATAATTAAACCCTGAGACGTTCTTGTGGGCCTGGATATGAACTAAGTAGGGCTGTGTATTTGTTACATGAATTTGATTCATAAGTGCGCTTTAAAAATTTTAGTGTACTGAAAATCAATTTAGCATGTGTTATCCTATCAATTAACACACGCAAAATCGATTTGCCCATGTTAAGAAGTTCAAATGAGCATTGCATATTTTTTTTATTAACATGAAAGCATGAAATGAACTGAAAAATCCAAACATGAGGAAAAATGACCAAACTAAAAATAAACCAAAACTTTTTTTTCTCTGTGCATAATCCTAGAACCAAGCCAATAGTACGTGTCTTTTCTTAACACAGAAACTGTAATACTATAGAAAAACATATGGAAAAGAGCTTAAATAATAGAGACACTAGAAACAATAAAGTGCTTACAAGAAACAGAGAAAAGAGTTTATTGTAGAACTCAGTGACTGATACTTGTTTCTTTGTTTTGAATCCTAAGGTAAGAAGTTAAGATCTAGGGGAATGCAGACAGAAAATTATAATTTCACTACGTTTTTTGAAATTTCATTTTCTTTTGTTTAGCATTTTATTTGCTTCATTTTGAAATGGTGCACATTGCTTTGAAACTGCACACAGTTTCAAAATACTGGAAGCTATTTCATAATAACTTACAATATTTCAAAATAGTACAGTTTTGTGTAATGCATTCTAGTTTATTTAGTGTGTGCTTAAGTTAGTACTTATTTTGCAAAAGAGCACACACTATTATGAAACAAAACAACAGGAAAATGTTCACTCCTATTAAATGACATGGTAGATAGGGACAGTTAACGATAACAGAGTGCAGCAAAGTCTTCCAGAAGTTTCCTTTTGAACTTTGTAAATGTTTATCCTTGAGATCTCATTGTTAGTCTTCCATAAGACTTGATCAAAAGACTGCAAATCCATTGGAGGACCCACACCAGGGAGACGCCAAAAATACCACAGCCTTTCCCCCTCTTGTGTCTACTAAACTCCTTTCTTGGGCTTTGTTAACCCATGCTCCAGTGGGACATTCTCCTGATAGATTTTGCAAATCCCATAAATATTTAAGCATAGAAGCACTGCAAACTTCAGTACTATATAGAATCCTTCTGTCAACTGCAGCATCTCTTCAGAAATGTCCCCTGATACTTACCAGAGGCAAGATTAGAGTTAAGACATCATCAAAAATATAGTAACACATCATTTCAGAGATGTTGGGCAGTTCCTTTAAGATTTTGTAACTAAAACCTGGATGCAAACTGAGAGGCATGTCTACTAAAGTGTGATAAGATTTTGCACTTACCCTGTTTTTAGGAGCAAAACCTAATGTGCAGCTAGTGCAAGGCTTATGTAGTAAATGTCAGAGGCATGGAAAACAGCTGCCCTGCATTTATCACAAAGGTCAGATGCTTCCAGCATGAGCCTATGTTATATGAATTGGCAGAGAGCGTGGATGCACCTATGCTATGTGCCAAGGCATGTAGTGTGGGCTCCAGTGCAATAAAAACAGCTCTGCAGCAGCAAACTCCATGAGGACATAACATACCTCCGAATGACTGTTACCAGCCCCGATCAGCAACCTTCCCCCTGATGAGTCTGTCCCCACTCTGCAAGCTCTCAAATAAGCACCTCCCAATCACCATCCCTCTCTCTGAAGAGCATCCTCCCTGGTCTGCAAGCCCCCCTGATAAGCATCCATGATCACTATCCCTCCCTCTAATGTGCACACCCCCACCAATGACCCCCACATCAGACAGACACCCCATCCCAGTATGAGAACCTCTACAATATCCCCGAACTTTATCATAGACTCCCCATAAGGATGCCCAACAGGTGAATCCAACCCCCACCCCAAACAGCATCCCCATGATGCCAATTCCCCTTGCAAAGCAGAATGCTACTCTCCCCCACCCTCTCCCGGCACCTACCAAGGTATCCCCAGTAATCTAGTGGACAGGGCATAAGTGATACTCTCTGCCCCTGTCCTGTTGCTGCTGAGATTCAAAATAGCAGCTCTGACCCAGGGCCGGCCCGTCCATTGAGCCAGATCCACAACACCTTCCATGGCTGAAAGAGGCCATGCCAGAGGTCCAAAGCAGTGTTAATGTGTGAGCTAGGTAGTTTCTGCACAAACACCTTGGATATCTCTGTCATCTGTTTCAGTCAGGTGTAGCCCCCATGGACCCCTGGGTGGCCCATGCACCACCACCCCCCCTCCTCCAGGGCTGAGGGCAGCAAACAGGGTCTCCTATCAATAGATCCACATTCTACCTCCCTGCAAAGGTGGCAGTAGAGGGGACCATCAACCCCAGTCCTGCTGAGGAACAGACACCCCACAGGGCAGTCAATGCAGCTCTATACACATCCATAACACAATAGCAGACAAACATTAGGCCTGGATATGGTAAGCTACACCCCACCACTATCTGATATTCTCCTGCAGCAAGCCATCAGCCGCTGCACCCTGCAAGCCACTCCATCAAGATACATACCAGCTGCAAACAGTCTGCTAGTTAGTCCATAGTGCATGTTTCCAGTGGAGATGCATGCACCCAGAACTGGGATGTCAGCATACACAGCAAGCAGATACATCAGTGACTGGGCCCCAAAAAGAAACCCATATCTATCACATGAGAAACATACTATATAGCACTATGGGGGTGCCTAGCCATGCTGTGGTCACTGCACAGTCAGGGTGAGAGTGATCTCTCAGCAGACATACTGAGGTCACCCTGTCTGTGTAGGTGGTTGCTGGGCACTAAAATGTCCCAGTCAGTGCCCTATGCCCTGTGCAGATGCACCCTGGCCAGGCCACCCTGTCTGGCCTATACCCATGGTACCGTGCTCCTCATTATGCACATTGGCAGCCCAATACTGGCAACATTGCTGGCAGTGTGGGCTGTGGAAGGTGTTTGCAGCCACCACACACTGGATAGACAGACAACCACCCCCACACCTATGCCAGCATTGTGCTACTATAGAGGAGTTCAGCAGCCATACCCACCAAACCAGTCCTGGGCACAGTACAGGCATGGATATGGTACGCAATACTGTTGGGGGTCACTCCCCAGGGTGGTAAACACTGTCAGAGACCAGACCTGCAGCACACATCGCAGACATCAGAATGATTGTTATGGTGGAGCTCAATGAGCAAAATGTGCTTAACGTAGGAATTGATGTCTGCCAGTTATCATAGGAAACGTTTGATAGCTGTGTACCATATACCCAGGTGTAGGGTGGCATTGCTAAAGTATGCAACTGCTAGTATTGGGAGATACAGGCAGGGCCCAATGTCCTGCCTCTCCAGGAGGCATTGGCCAATGGGACCTGTGGGTGTGTGTGTGGGTGTGTCTGGCCCTGTTGGCTGCTGCTTTATGGCAGAGTTTCCCAACTCCAGTCCTGGTGTTCCAAACACTGTTCGGGTTTTCATGCTGTCCCTCATGAATATGCATGAGCTACCTCAGCATACCATGGGGGTGGTGCATAGATATGCAGCACAGGCATCTTTATAAGAGGCAGCATGGAACCTGAATGGTGTGGGGCCCTCCAGGACTGCATTTTGGAGACTCTGCTCTAAGTAATGCGCCTGTTTATGGTGTCTGTGTTTGGTGTGGTAAAATATAGGCGTATTAACCATGCGTATGTTCTCAGCAATAAAGGTTTGTCCTTACTATCATGGTTTAGTTGTAGGAAAAATATGTTGACAGGATTGGCAGTAGCGCCAGCTGGCCTTTGAACCTGTGACCTTCTGTTCTTGTGCACACTGTCTGTTTTTCACTGCACCACCGTGTTGCCACAGATATGCTGCATTCTCTGGGGAGTCCATGACTGTAAATCCAACAGAGCCTGTCTGTTGCGGTGGACGGTGCCAGCCTGCACAGGCCTAGGCCACTGTCTGCTGTGGTTTGCAACCACTGCCCCCTCCACTACCTGTACCCTTCCGCCAACATGCAGACATGTCCTTATCTGGAAAAAAGCATATGACCTGATTGACTGGTGGCACTCCAGGACTGAATTTGGGGGAATAGGATGTAGGTAATGCCCATTGTTATGGTTTGTGTGCGGTGTAGGGTAAAATATAGGTGTTGGAACCATGCTTATGTTCTCTGCAATAAAGGAGTGTCTGTACTATCACTGTTTAGTGGTGGGTAAAACTATGGGGACTGGGTTGCCAGGAGCCCCAGCTGGGATTTGAACCTGTGATCCTCTGGTCCTACAGGCAGTGGCTTTGTCCACTGCACCACACTGTCGCCCACAGAGATAGTGCAGTCCCTGGAGATAGGAAACCTGGCCGGACGAGTCAGAAACCCTGCTCTGCACAATTTTACTGTGGGCTCATTTACCTTGTATGGGGACAAAAGTGCAAATAAACCTCAAAAATGACCTCGGAAAAAGGGGAAAAAACCCAAAACCAAGCTGGGCAACAGTGATAGCAATGGGCAACATAAAAAACACTCCCAAGAAAGCTCCAATAAAATGAAGTGATTTTTGAAAGAGTCTACATAGCGTAGACCCTTCCAAAAATCATTTCTTTGATTTGGAGCTTTCCTGGGAGTGTTTTTTATTGTTGCCCATTGATATCACTGTTGCCCAGCTGAATTATAATTTTTACAATTTTTCTTGTGGTCATTTTCAGGTTTTATTTGGAATTTTGTTCTGTGCACATGTATCACACTGCTCACGTTTTGTAGGTTTCCCCGGTTTTGCTGTACATTGCTGACGGAAATGGTTTCTCTTCCCTTTAAATCGGCTCTAACGCAAGGTTTTCACTCGCGGTATTTTTTTGACCGAAATTCAGCCCCACTCCTGTGCGGGGAGCCTCTCCCCTCCCACTCTCCACCCATTGACCCCGTCCCTCCACCCCTCCGGAGCCTTCCTCCGCCCTCGGAATGCCTTTCCACGCCCCTAGCGCACATCAGCGCGCCACGCATTTGTGCGGGCCCGTTAATGTCACGCGCACGTGTGCGGGGCACAAAAACGCACTATTAGTGTACGCTAAGGTACCTTAGCGCACGCTCAAGTGCGCCCCGCACAATTGCACGGTTTAGTAAACATACCCCATAGTCTAGTATGCTAAAAATGAAAGACAAAGAAGAAATGGTGTTGCATTTATAATCAAAAAGGAACTTTCAAGAACTGTAATGAAATACAATGCAATCAGTGAACGCTTTATTTCTATTTGTCTATGAGGAATGCCCATCTATAATTCAGGTATATGCCCCAACAATAACTACAGAAGAGGATGAAGTTGAGTTCAATTAACAAGTGCAAGCTGAAATTGACAGAATATGCAAACAGAATATCCTGATAGTCATGGATGACTGGAACGCAAAAGTTGACAAAAAAGAAGGAAAAATGATTAGAAAATATGGACTTGGCAAAAGAAATGAAATTGGAGAAAGAATGATTGAATTCTGTAAGACCAACAATCTATTAATCTCAAACACCTTCTTCCAGCAGACATGGACTTCACCGAATGGATTGTACAAAAATCAAATTGACTACATCTGTGGAAGTCAATGATGGAAAAGCTCTATAACATCAACAAAGACAAAACCTGGAGCTGACTGTGGTACAGATCACCAACTTACTAGTATGCAAACTCAAACTAAAGCTGAAAAAGAGCAAACCACTCATGAATGCAGCAAAATATGACCTTCAGAATACCACCAGAATTTAAAGACTGCCTGCAAAATTGATTTTCTGCTTTAGATACAAATGACAGAGCTCCAGAAAGGTTATGGGATTATGAAGGCGAAAAAGCAAAAATGTTCAAAATGGATGACCGAAAAAACTCTGAAAATTGCCCAGAAATGCTAAAGCTAGAGGAGAAAGAGAGGCCATCACTGAACTCAACAGAGATTTCTAATGTGCAGCAAGACAAGACAAGAAGTACTACAATGATGCATGCAAGGAAATAGAATCAGAAACAATTAGAGGAAGAACAAGATCAGCTTTCCTAAAGCTACAAGAGTTAAAGAAAAAAAATCCAGCCTCGAATTGGAATGCTACAAGATGCTCAAGCATCCATATGGCATGATACTGAGAAGATCAAGAAAAGATGGAAGGAATATGCAGAGTCATTATATCATAAGGATCAAGTGGACCAAAAGCCATTTCAACTTGTACCTTATGATCAGGAAGCATTGGTGATGAAAGAAGAAGTCGAAGCAGCTTTGAAAGCCTTATCAAAGAACAAAGCACTTGGCATTGATGGCATTCCCATTGAGTTATTACAGAAATCAGATAAAACTGTTACCATTCTTAAAGGTTCTGCCAAGAAATTTGGAAGACAAATTCATGGCCAACTGCTGGAAAAGATCTGTGTTTATACTAATATTAAAGAAAGGTGTTCCAACAGTGGAAATTATTGCACAATCGCTCTGATCCCACATGCCAGCAAGATTCTGCTCAAGATCATTCAGCAGAGACTCAACCATACCTGTAACGAGAACTGCCTGAAGTGCAAGCAGGGTTCAGGAAAGGGCAAGGAACAAAAGACATAATCAGATGTGAAATGGATCCCCGCAAAGACAAAAGAATACCAAAAGAATATCTATATGTGTTTAATCAACTACAGCAAGGCTTTTGACTGTGTAAACCATGAGAAACTCTGTGCCACAGTAAGAAGCATGGGTCTTGGCAAACAGTGAAGGAGGGAACGGGGGATGAGGGACCTTGAGGAGAGAGTTGAGTATGGCAAAGAGACAGCAAGGGTCAGAGGCAAGAGAGTTAGTCAGATGGACATAATACTCTTGCTTGGCAAGTGCTATGGCTAACTGGAAGGAGATTAGCATGAATTTAAAATGTAAGTAGTCAGCAAGGATACGTAATTTAAACCGAAAGCACTCAGCCTAGCGGGCACAGGAACATAGGTAGTGGGTTGTCACGGACAGCCAGGGTTGAGGTATGGTATGCCTCACAGGGCGTGGAATGAAAGGAGCAAGTACATCCAGAGCAGAGAAGAGTATAATGTTATAGGAGGATACTGCCCCATCAACAGACTCAGATGGCATAGTGGAGGAAAGAGGTGATAAGACAGCAGTGGAGAGAGCTGAAAGGTTGACATTGTGAAGATTCCTAAACATGTTGGTGGAGATGGGGCGAGATCAAGATGGGGATGGTTGAGGATGAAGTTTAGCAGGTAATGGTCAGATAAAGATAGAACTGAGGTGGAGAAGTTTGAGGGTGAGCAGTTGGAGGAGAAGACAAGATCAGGCAGTGGCTATGCTTGTGAGTAGGAGTGGTAGAGCACAAATGAAGGCTGAATGAGGAAGTTAGGGAAAGGAGTTTTAAAGCAGAAGTTTCAGAAGGGTCATTAATGTTAAAATCCCCAAGAATAAGGGAAGGGGAAGACGCACCCAGAAAGGAGGCGAGCCAGTATTCAAAGTCTGTGAGAAAGGCAGAGGTGGACTTGTTGGGCAGTTAATAAGTGACAGCTACCCAGAGAGGTAGTGGAGAAAATAGGTGAAAGCTGAATCCTCAGGGAGAAGCCAAGTTTCAATAAGAGCCAGGAGATGTAGAATATTAGAGATAAAGAGGTCATGAATGAAGGCACGTTTATTGGAGGCAGAATGTGCATTTCACAATGTGCATGAAAAAGGAAGAGAAGAGAGAGAGAGAGAGGAGAGGGATATGAACAAGATTAGAAGGCGTATGCATTGATCAGCCCTGGGAGTGTGAAAAAAGTCTAGAGGGGCCAGGGTTGGGGTTGACATCTCCAGATGAAAGAAGGAGAAGGAGTAGGAGAGAACGGGAGAGAAAGGAGGCAGCATGATGGAAGCAAGGGTGAGGTTCCCTCATTGAGAGTGGAGATGGCTGAATGAGAGGAAGAAAAAGGTGAAGGTCAAAGGCAGACAATAAGGTCAAATACAAAATGGTAGGGGAGGTGAGGACAGTAAGGAGTGGATAATGAGAAGTAGGGCCATGGAGCTGAGGCAACGAGCAGAAAAGATTAGGGAGCGTTAATATCAAGAACAAAAAGCGATGTGGAGCCATAGGAGAGCAGTAAGAGGAGAGAATGCAAATCAAGGAGATATAGGTGGAGGAGGGGGAGTCCTGGTGGCTTCAGTTGCACTGGAGTAATTGTGTCAATGACCAGAGGAAGGCAATGAAAGAGTGTTAAGCCAGGGATGGTAGGGTGAGGGGTGCATGGGTGGGTAATAAAATTTTGAGAAGGAAGACACGGCACTACAGGGGCAGGAGCTGGGTAAAGGACACAGAAGATAGGACATACACTGTCATAACAGAAATATATGCAGAACAATAAAGAACAATAAATAAATAAATAAAACATAACTAAATAATAAGCTAAATAAATAAATAATGAGATAAAAGTTTAAAAAGCATTGATGTAGGCCAATTCAACGAATGTGGATGTACCGAACTGCATACCACAAAACCGGGTACATGAATATCCCGGCCTGGGGCCCTCGCAGAAAGAAAAATTGTTGCTTGCCTTTGTCTGCCCAGTGTCATCTAGATGCAGTGTGTTTGGGCATCTTGCTGCCTACTTGCCTGTACAACGCTGCTTGAGGTGCTCCAAATCGTTTGCTCTGCCCCCAGTGATGTCATCAGAGGTGCCAGCATGAAAACACCAGGACCCACGGCGTAAGAATGACTGCTGCTTCTGTCTGCCCAGTATCATCTGCCTGCAGTTTGCTGTTCCATTTGCCCGCAGTGCGTTTGGGCGTCTTGCTTCCTACTTGCCTGTATATTGCTGCTTGAGGTGTCCTGATCTGGACTAGCCCCCTGTGGCATCATTGGGGGTGCCAGCGTGAAAATGCTAGGGCCTATGCCGGAAGTAAGGGTGCCTCCTTCATCATGTTCATAATGGAGTCCGACTAAGGAGCTCCTTGGAGTGCTCCTTTGTGAGTACTTTGGAAGACATTTGAGCTGGTAGCAGTTTACGCAAGTTGCTTTGCATTCATTATAGCCGGCATTCTGTCCTGCGAATAGCGGGGTTGGACATCCGGATTGGGTGTCCAACCTATGCTTAGCCCCAGGATGCGATTCTGGTCCCAGCACTCCACGTACATACACAGCATTTGTGTGGGGAGTGCTGAACGGGGGCAGAAGGGGGTGGAGCAGGGGCGGGGCAAGGCACTGGGATGTACAGAGACCATTCAGGTCAAGCCTTTGTACGTGCCCCACTGGTGAGTTATACGTCTGGCTTATTCCACTCCGATGATGGAATAAGTCTAGGGCACTGCACAATTCGTGAGTTGCAGCACCCCATACCCCAGGCCCCTGCAGAGGGTCAGGTGGCGGTGTGTTGAGACCTGCTCCAGAACAGGCCATTCAGCAACACCGGCTGGATGTGCTGGTGCCATTGCGATGGGATATCACTGCACCGGTACCCCAGCTTGTGCATTGTGGGGGCTGGATGGGCAGGTTGCTAAATGGCTCCCACAATGGAGTTGGGTGCACACTGGGCCGTATAAGTGTCCAATTCCACAACTGTGGGAACATACAGCTCCCATGGTTGCGGAATCGGATACAAGTTGGGCCCGTCCATGTTTTGGGCATCCTGATGGCCCAGCTGTGCACAATTCGGAATCGGCATCCATGTGTTTTTATAATACTATTCCTGTCATAATTGGTCAGGGCTGTTATGATGATTTATCATGCAATCGGAGGGATACCAGATCAGTCAGAACAATTTGTGCATTATATCCTTGTAAGACTCAGCATAACAGAGCACTGTTAGCAGTTAGTCAGTTATCTCTCTACCTTATTAATGTTAGATCAGTTAGTAACAAAGGGCCCAATATTCCAAGACATTTACACGGTTTACAGAC
Source organism: Ichthyophis bannanicus (assembly GCA_033557465.1). Taxonomy (NCBI): domain Eukaryota; kingdom Metazoa; phylum Chordata; class Amphibia; order Gymnophiona; family Ichthyophiidae; genus Ichthyophis; species Ichthyophis bannanicus. Next base: position 119,790,115 of record CM066050.1, on the reverse strand, counting down.
CTATAAACTGTGTAAATGCCCCTAAGCAGGATACTCAGCAGCACTAACATGGTTAGTGCTGTTGAATATCCTTGAGTAATGCTGCTATATGTCCCGATGCTAACCTTTTAGCATCAAGGCATGTCGGGGAGGATTCCAGGACACAGCAGAGGTGGAGCCATTTGCAAGCCAGTCAGCGGCGATATTGAGCTGCTGCCCGGTTTGCGAACTCTGGTGAAACCAGGTGCAGAAAACCCTAGACTACCTTTCACTGCATATTGCTAACCAGGCGGCAGCTCAATATTGCCACTGCCCATTAGCAATCGGGCTCTGATGTGACCCCAGCTATTACCCTGGCACTGAATATCTGGGTTTAATGTTCAGCGATGGAAGCTAGCCACTGTAATCACTCTAACATCCGAAGCTGAATATCAGACCCAAAGTTCCTCTGGTCATGATATGTTAGAGAAGCAGCCAGATCTGCTTTGTATTACTGAGTCATGGCTTCTTGAGTCTGATGCTGTGATTAATCAGTTGTGCCCAGCAAACTATTCTTGGATTTCTAAGCCACATATTGGGAAACGTGGGGGGTGGGGAGGTGTTACTTATTTTGTATAAGAGAGAGCTTGATTTCCAGGAATTAACAGCAGATAAATCCTTGTAGGTTAATCATGAATTAATGAATGTAAAGTTGGGGAGTTTACAGCTACATTTAGTTGATTATATCCCAGGGATTTTGGAATCTGACTCTTCTTCATTAACTGAATTTTTTCTTACAGGACTTGTATTTAACACTAGAAGCCCCAAAGTGTGTCAATTGATGCAAATGCATCTTCAAAGTTGTATACCAGCGTCACTGCTAGAACCATGTGAGTCATGTTCCATGACTTTGTTAGCAAGGTCAAAATATGTGCATCGAAAATTAATGACAGATGCACCACCTAGCGGGAAAATGAATTTATACCTAGAAGCCCCAAAGTACGTCAATTGACGTACTCAATTGTCTTGGATGCGTCAATTGACATACTTTGGGGCTTCTAGGTATAAATTCATGTTCCCACTAGGTGGTGCATCTCAATTACTGTTTACAGTTTTACTCCGACATTACAAACAATAAACACATGATGACATCATGTAATGACATCACATACTGCACGTATTTAACAAATAAGTAACTTCACATTAATTCACATCTGAATTTCATGCTAAACGCAGTCGTCGTGATAATGCGTCAATTGATGCACTTTAGGGTTTCTAGGTAAAATTCCTTAACACTACGCATGATAAAAGACCTTCATCAATTCAAAAAGGAACTAAAAACATACCTCTTTACAAAACACTTTGAGATCCCACATCAACAAAAAACCTCTCCAAAACAATCACAGAAACACATCCACAGTACCCAAGACAGAACAAATGACTAACTCAATAAACCTTACATATCTCACACAACATGCAAAACATTTCACACAACACGCAAAAGATCTACTCAAACTGTCGGCTATATCACTATTGTAAATAACCACTGGTAATCAACTATGTTGTGCTCCATGTTATTATAACCTGTACATAGTTTGATAAGCACTGTTCTAGTTAACGTTCAAAAAAAAAAATATGTTCTTTGTAATTACACTTGTATATAGTTTAAAAACATAATGTTCCTTGTAAATGTATACAGATGTATACAAATGTTCTGTTCACTGTTTTAATGTAAACCGCCCCTGATCTCTGGAAGGGGCGGTATAGAAGAAACTGTTAAATAAATAAATAAATAAGTCGCCTCATGTGATATTAGGAGATTTCAATTTACATAATAGGAAAGGCCCCTTGAAGATGCCTAGTAACATCTTTTTGACTGCTATGACTGTACTTGGTTATATTCTGATTGCCAATGATGCAACACATAGGGGCATGTTTACTAAAAACCGCTAATTTGCGTGCCGCAAAATAGCGCACTAAAAGCGGTACTTAAGAGCGCTTAAACGCCCCGCAATCGTGCTTGTCACCCCCGCACAGGTGCGCGGCACAATAACGGGCCCCGCACAAGTACGGGCCCGCAAATGTCCGATAGAGGTGTGGAACGGCTAACGGAGGGCGGAGGAAGGTTCCTGAGGGGCGGAGAGACGGGTTTAATGGGAAGGGGAGGGGAGAGGCTCCCCGCACATTATCGGGGCCGAATCCCAAAGCAAAACTACCGCGAGTGAAACACTCGCGGTAGAGGGCATTTAAAGGGAAGAGAAACCATTTACGTCAGCAATGTACAGCAAAACTGGGGAATCCTGCAAAACGTGAGCAGTGTGATACATGTGCACAGCACAAAAGTGAAAATAAAAATAGAAAGTGACCACAACAAAAATATCACAAATAGTAATGCAGCTGGGGAACAGTTATAGTAATGGGCAAATATAGAAAACACACCCAGGAAAGCTCCAGAAAGAAGAAATGAATATTGGAAGGGTCTACGGAGCGGAGACTCATCCAAAACAAATGTCCTTTTTGGAGCTTTCCTGGGAGTGTTTGCTATGGTTGCCCATTAATATCACTTTTGCCCAGCGTGGTGATATATTGTCCCCCAGTGTCTGTGGTCATTTCCGGGGTTTATGTGCACGTTTGTCACCAGACAGAGTACATGTGCCCACAGTAAAAATGCGTAGAGCAGGGTTTGTGACTCCATCCTGCCAGGTATACTACCTCCAGGGGCTGCATTGTCTCTGTGGCCATAGTGTGGTGCAGCGGACAGAGCTAGGACCAGAGGATCAGAGGTTCAAATCCCAGCTGGGGCACATGCCAGCCCAGCCCCTGTATTTTACCCACCACTAAAAAAAGATAGCGCAGACACCCCTGTATTGCAGGGAACATAAGCATGGGGAAAACACCCATATTTTACACAACACTGCAAAAACACAACAACAATGGGCATTACCTACAGCCAAATCCCCCAAATGCAGTCCCGTACTGCCACATTGCAATCTGGTCATCTGCTGTTTCTGAGAGAAGCTCATGCCAGCATGTTGACGGATGAGTACATGTGGTGCAGGGGGCAGTGGCTGCTAGCCACAGAAGACAGAGGCCTAGCCATTTGCAGGCTGGCACAGTCCACTGCAACAGACAGGCCCTGCCGGATCCACAGTCATGGAAGTTCCAGGGAAACCAGCCAATCTGTGGCTACACAGTGGTGCAGTGTGCACAGACAGTGCATGCAAGAACAGAAGGTCACGGGTTCAAAGCACAGCTGGGGCTTCCGCCAATCCTAGCCACATATTTTTCCCACACCTACACAGTGATAGTAAGGACACACCTTTCGTGTCGAGGACATATGCAATGGTAATACGTCTATCTTTTACCCCACTGAGCACAGACACCATGAACAGGGGCAGTACCTAGAGCAGAAGCTCCCAAATGCATTCCTGGTGTGACACACACCAGTCAGGTTCCATGCTGCCACTCATACAAATGCCTGTGCTGTATATCTATGCACCACCCCCATGGCATGTAGATGTAGCTCATGCATATTCATGAGGGACAGCAGGAAAACACGAACAGTGTGATGCAGACCTGGACTGGGGTTGGGAATCTTTGCCGTAAAGCAGCAGCCAACAGGGGCAGACACACCCACACCCACACCCACAGGCCCCATTGGCCAATGTCTCCTGGAGAGGCAGAACAGTGGACCCTGCGTGCATCTCCCAATACTAGCACCTGCATACCTTAGCAATGTCACCCTACACCTGAGGTATACGGTACACAGCTCTGAGACGTTTGCTAGGAGTACTGGCAGATAGATATCCATACGTTACGCACATACTGCTAGTTGACCCCATCAGAACAATCTGTTAGGTGTTTGCGGGGTGTGCTCCAGGACTGGCCTCTGACGGTGTTTACCACCCTGGGGAGTGACCCCCAGCAGTACTGCGTACCATATCCATGCCTTGCCGTGCCTAGGACAGGTTTGGTGGCCAAGGCTAATTACCTCCTCAATAGTAGCACCATGCTGGCATAGGTGTGGAAGTGTGTGTCTGTCTATACAGTGGGTGCTGGCTGCAAGCCCCTTCCATAGCCCACACTGCCAGCACTGTTGCCAGTATTGGCCTGCTAATGTGCATAATGAGTAGCAAGGGACCATGGGTATATCTCAGACGGGGTGGGCTGACCAGGATGCAGCTGCACAGGGCATAGGGCACTGGCAGGGACATGGTAGTGCCTGGCCACCACCTACAGAGACAGGGGGACCTCTGTATCTGCTGCTGGGGTATCACTCTCACCCTGAGTGTGCAGTGATGGCAGCATGGCTAGGCACACCCATAGTGCTGTATTGTGTTTCTCTTGTGTGATATATATGGGTTTCCTGTTGGGGCCTTTTCACTAACTTATCTGCTTGTGTATGCTGCCACCCCAGTTGTGGGTGCATGCATTTCCATCAGGACCAACCAGCAGACTGAGCACAGATGGTATGTGTCTTGATGGAGTGCCTTGCAGGGTGCAGTGGCTGATGGCTTGCTGCAGGAGAATATCAGATAGTGGTGGGGTGCATCTATGAATATCCAGGCCTAATGTCTGTCTGATATTGTGTTATGGATGTGTGTGGAGCTGCTTGGACTGCAGGGTGGGGTGGGTGTCTACTTCCCCAGCAGGACTGGGGTTGATGGTTGGCTCTGCTGCCAGGGGAGGGGAGGGGAAAGAAGGGAGGATAGTATGGGGATCTGTTGGTGGGAGACCCTGTTTTGTCCACCAGGGGGGGGGGTGTTCCACTAACTGTGGCAGACAGTGATCTCCAAGATGTTTATGCAGCACCTACCTATTTCACAGGTTATTGCTGCTTTGGAGCTCTGGCATGGCCGCATTCAGCCATGCAAGGTGTTGTGCACCTGGTCCTGGGCGCATCATCACACTCTCAGGGTGGGCATAGTAACCGCACAATGTGATGGTGTTTAGCTACTCTTTGCCGTTTGTCCACCCACTCAGGACACCCTACCAGGCCGAGGTGCTGTGTGGGTGCACAAGGACACCTCCCCCTACCAGGCCGGGTAGCTTTAGGGGTGCAGTTCCCATCTTGTGTGCATCTGTGGACAGCTGATTTGCATGTGCAGTGCATCATGGGTACGGGTAGCCTAATCCTATCCTGTTTACACAAGCAGACTGTCTGTGATGTGACGTGCAGGCTATCTGCAGCCAGGCAGGAGCTTGTTTACAGCTATAGAGGTGTAGCCCAATGGTTATGCCACTGCCTGTGCAGCCAGAGGTCATGGGTTCATACCCACAGTGGGGTTCTGTGATAGGGTTTTCCAAAGCATTTTTTACATTTACTGTACATATGTTGATGCCTGCAATAACACCCTCAGCGTACTGTACCCATAAGGTGCCTCTGAGGGTGCTTTATTGGGCGCCCTATAGGGCACTTTATGGTTGGCATCCATATAGGGTGCACTATACATTATCCTGTGTCGCAACATACATGCTGCCCTATAGGGGACATTCTAGGGTGCCTTGGCGGATGGTGCACTGTAACATGTGCCTTATGGTCCGCCTTATGTTAACATGCTGTGAGAGTGCGTTTGCTAGTAGTTATCACAAAATAGAATTAAAAAGCCTCCTAAAGCACTCCACAACATAAAATATACTGCCTCAGCTAGCCTTTTTCAATGGGCATTGTGAGGGATTGAACCGCTGGTCCCTGCACCATTGGGCAGTGTCTTAACCATTGTGCTGTGGCTATGTTCCTTTGCTTTAGCATCAGCGTGCCGCCTTGTGGTCATCAGCGCGCCGCATCCTGCTGCCCACAATGAACAGTGCGCCGCCTTGCAATGCAATGTGTGCCTTCGAGTCAGTCCTGACTCCTGGCGACCCAGAAGCTCCTGGGTTTTCTTGGCAGTGTTACCGGAAGTAGATTGCCAGGCCTTTCTTCCGAGGCAGTGGAGGGTTAAGTGACTTGCCCAAGGCCACAAGGGGTGCTAGTGGGAATCGAAACCTGGTTGCTTGCTTACCAAGCCAGTGTTCTAACCACTAGGCTACTCCTCCACTCGTGCGCCGCCTTACGCCACCCCAATATGAACAGTGCGCCGCCTTATGCCGCCCCACAATGAACAGTGTGCCGCCTTATGCCGCCCCAAAATGAAGAGTGCGCCACCTTATGCCGCCCCAAAATTATTTTGCCTCCTGACACACATTTCCACATTCAAGGTGGTGCCTCAGCCAGCCTTTTTGGGCTGCACACACTGGGGGATTGAACCCGTGGCCACTGCATTATTGGTTATTGTCTTCACCGTTGTGCTATGGCTCTATGTGCACAGCTGCGCCCCACTTAGCCTTCCCACGTGCTAATGTGGGCCCCGCACATTAACGCAACGCGCACACATACGGTCTTTTTTTTCCTTTTTCGGCCTGAACCGCCCACTCCTTATATGGCACAGGCACACTACCGCGGCCCCGCACGTTAGGAATGTTTAGTAAACATGCCCCATAGTCATGGAGAAATCTTAGATCTAATTTTTGTTCAGTCTTTTATTCTGGATTTAGGATATTCCCTAGATCATCGGATCCTTCCTTGGACTGATCACAATTTGTTATCTGTATCACTGTGTTCAGCTAAAACAATATAAATTAGATGATTTGAGTAAGCTATGGTTACCCATTTTTAGATGCTATAGATCAACTTGCTGAAAGAGATGTTGCTGATGCAGCTGTTCAATGGATGAATTCTTTTCATGAGTCGCTGAACAAAGTAGCTCCTTTAAGGGTGTGTACTGCTAAAGCTACAAGTTCTAGACCTCCATGGAGTAACAATGAAGTTCTTAAGCAAAGATAAGATCTACGGAGAAAGGAACAGAGATGGTGGACTAATTTTGATCCAGCTCTCCAGCAGGATTACTTGATTCAATTGTGTAGTTATCAGCAGTTGGTGACGGAATGCAATTATACTACTAAGGAGGATTACAAAACTGGGATTTACACCAAAGCTGGTCAGTCAATTCATTTCTTTTCAGTTGTCAAGCAACTTACACAGGTGGCCTCTAAAGGCCCTTTGTGAGTCCATTGATCCTCCACTTTTTTAACATCTTTCTGAAAATAAAATTGAAAAGCTTAGAGAGACTTTTTCTCATTTTGATTGGGTCAATTGTCCTATTTCTGAGATATCTGAAGGGAGAGTCTGGGAAAATTTTAGCTTAACCACAAAAGATCAAGTTCTTGAAGCTATTTCTTTCTTGAATAATTAATTAATTATTTATTTAATTATGTTGCTAAGTGCCGTCGAGTCGGAGTCGACTCTGTTCGGTCTTCAGTCAGGCGGCTTATTGTTGACAGACTGGTACCCGTAGCTGCTGTTATTGTATCAATCCATCTCATTGCTGGCCTTCCTCTTTTGCGTTGACCTTCTATCTTGCCAAGCATGATGTCTTTCTCTAATGATATCTCTCTCCGCATGATGTGTCCAAAGTATGAAAGTCGAAGTCTTGTCATCTGAGCTTCTAAAGAAAGCTTAGGTTTGATCTCCTCTAGTACAGACTGGTTTGTTCTTCGGGCAGTCCATGGAATACACAGTATTCGCCGCCAGCACCGTAATTCAAAGGCATCAATTTTCTTCCTATCTTTTTCACTGTCCAGCTTTCACATCCATATGATGTTATTGAAAATACCATGGCTTGAACAAGTCGAATCTTTGTATGGAGAGAGACATCTCTGCTCTTGAGAATCTTATCTAGGTCTTTCATAGCCATTCTGCCAAGAGCAATGCGTCGTCTGATTTCTTGACTACTTGTTGCTTCTTTATTGATAGTTGATCCAAGTAGGTTAAAGTTATTCACAATTTCAATTTATTCTCCTTCGACGATGAACCTGTTGATTATGCCAGTTGTCATGATCTTTGTCTTCTTTACATTAAGGTGCAGGCCCATTTTGAGACTATGTTCTTTGATTGTGAGAAGCAAATGTTTCAGATCATCTTCACTTTCTACCAGTAATGTGGTATCATCAGCATAGCGAAGGTTGTTGATGAGTCTTCCACCAATCTTCACACCTCTGTTGTCTTCATACAATCCTGCTTCTCTGATGATTTGTTCTGCATATAAATTAAACAGGTAGGGGGAAAGTATGCAGCCTTGTCTTACACCTTTGCTTATTTTAAACCATTCTGTTTCTCCTTGTTCTGTTCGAACTGTTGCTTCTTGATCAATGTACAGATTGTGCAAGAGAACGATCAGGTGTTCTGGTATACCCATGCTTCTTAATGTGGCCCAGAGTTTCTCATGGTGTACACAGTCAAAAGCTTTGCTATAGTCGATAAAGCACAAATAGATATCCTTTTGGTATTCTTTAGTCTTTTCAAGGATCCATCTCACATCCGCAATGATGTCTCTCGCTCCTCGCCCTTTTCTGAACCCTGCTTGCACTTCAGGTAGTTCTCGTTCCAGGTATGATTGTAGTCTCTTTTGAATAATTTTCAGTAGAATCTTGCTGGCATGTGGGATCAGAGCGATTGTGTGATAATTTCCACAGTCAGTTGGATCACCTTTCTTTAGTATTGGTATAAACACAGATCTTTTCCAGTCAGTTGGCCATGATGCTGTATCGACTGGGTCAGTGTCACGTCAGGACATGCTAGCGAGATAAAGTTCCTAGATGAAATAAATGACTGCTTCTTGGAGCAGCTGGTTCATGAACCGACCAGAGGGGAAGCCATATTAGACCTAGTCCTTAGTGGAACACCAGATCTAGTGCAAGAGATAAGGGTGTTGGGGCCACTTGGCAATAGTGATCATAGCATGATCGCCTTTGATTTAATTAGTGGAGGAGGGATAGTAAGGAAATCCACAGTACTACCTTTTAACTTTCGAAAGGGAGACTATGATGAAATGAGGAAAACAGTTAAGAAAAAACTAAAAGGAGCAGTTGCAAAGGTTAAAGACGTACATCAAGCTTGGGTGTTGTTGAAAAATACTATCTTGGAAGCCCAGACCAGCTGTATTTTACGCTTTCAGAAAAGTGGAAGGAAGTCCAAAAAACTGCCAGCATGGTTTAAAGGTGAGGTCAGAGAGGCTGTTGTTGCCAAAAAAGCATCTTTCAGGAAATGGAAAAAAGAGCCAAATGACGAAACCTGGAAACAGCACAAGCACTGGCAAGTCAAATGCAAGGCATTGATAAGGCAGGCAAAGAGAGAATTTGAGAAGAAGCTTGCTGCGGAAGCCAAAACGCGAAATAAAGACCTTTTCAGGTACATTCGTAGCAAAAAACCTGTGAGAGAGTCAGTTGGTCCATTAGATGATAAAGGGGTTAAAGGAGCACTAAGAGGCGACAAGGCGATAGCAGAGAGACTGAATGAATTCTTTGCTTCAGTCTTTACTGAGGAAGATGTAGGGATGTTACCCATGACTGAAGTGGTATTTAAAGGTGCGGAAGAATTGAAGGAAATATCGATACATCGGGAAGATGTCTTACAACTATTAGATAAACTGAAGAGTAGCAAATCACCTGGGCCGGATGGTATACATCCAAGGGTGTTGAAAGAACTGAAATATGAGATTGCAGACCTGCTATCAGTAATCTGTGAACTATCATTAAAATCATCTCTAATACCTGAAGATTGGAGGATCGCCAATGTAACACCAATTTTTAAAAAGGGTTCCAGGGGTGATCCGGGAAACTACAGACCGGTGAGCCTGACGTCAGTACCAGGAAAAATGGTAGAAACCATCATAAAGAATAAAATTACTCAGCATGTAGATAGTCACAACCTAATGGGAGACAGCCAACATGGCTTTAGATAAAGAAGATCTTGTCTTACTAATCTGTTATGTTTTTTTGAAGTAGTCAATAAACAGGTGGACAAAGGTGAGTCGGTTGATATTATGTATCTGGACTTTCAGAAAGCCTTTGACAAGGTCCCTCATCAGAGACTTTTGGCAAAACTAAAGAGTCATGGGATAGGAGGCAGTGTACTATTGTGGATCAGGAACTGGTTAAAAGATAGAAAGCAGAGGGTATGGCTAAATGGCCAATTTTCCCAATGGAGAAAGGTGAATAGTGGTGTACCCCAGGGATCTGTGCTGGGTCCGCTGCTTTTTGACATATTCATAAATGACCTGGAAAGTGGAATAACGAGTGAGGTGATCAAATTTGCAGATGACACAAAACTATTTAAAGTTGTTAAAACCCAAGAGGATTGTGAAAAATTGCAAGAGAATCTTGATAAATTGGAAGACTGGGCATCAAAATGGCAGATGAAATTTAATGTGGACAAGTGCAAGGTTATGCACCTAGGGAAGAACAACCCAAACTATGGTTACACGATGCAAGGTTCCACATTAGGAACCATCACCCAGGAAAAAGATTTAGGCGTCATTGTGGATACCATGTTAAAACCCTCGGCCCAGTGTGCAGCAGTGGCCAAGAGAGCAAATAGAATGCTAGGTATGATAAGGAAAGGAATGGAAAATAAAACAAAAGATATTATAATGCCTCTATATCGTTCCCTGGTGAGATCGCACCTTGAATATTGTGTGCAATTCTGGTCGCCGTATCTTAAAAAGGATATAGCGATTTTAGAAAAAGTTCAGAGAAGAGCCACCAAAATGGTAAAGGGGATGGAAGGATACTCCTATGAAGAAAGGCTAAAAAGGTTAGGGCTCTTTAACCTGGAAAAGAGACAGCTGAGGGGAGATATGATAGAAGTCTATAAATTAATGAACGGAGTGGAATGGGTAAACGTAGATCGATTGTTTACGTTATCAGAATATAGAAAGACTAGGGGACATGCAATGAAGCTACAGGGTAAACTATTTAAGACTAATAAAAGAAAATATTTTTTCACTCAACGTGCAATCAAACTCTGGAATTTGTTACCGGAGGATGTAGTAAAGGCTGTTAGTGTAGCTGGGTTTAAAAAAGGTTTGGACAAGTTCCTGGAGGAAAGGCCCATAAACCATTATTAAGAAGTGACCGAAGATATCAATGCTTGACCCAGTACAAGCATTGTGGAACTTGTGTCTCTTGGGGAAACTGCTAGGTACATATGACCTAGATTGGCCACTGTTGGAAACAGAATACTGGGCTTGATGGACCTTGGTCTGACCCAGTATGGCATATCTTATGTTCTGTCTTCCATATTTCTTGGCAGAGCCTTGTAAGTATGGTAACAGTTGCATCAGATTGCTGTAATACTTCTATGGGAATGCAACTTCTTCTTTTATCACCAATGGTTCCAGATCATAAGGTACAGGTTGTAACGGCTGTTGGTCCACTTGAACTTTATCATATAAAAACTCTGTATATTCCTTCCATCTTTTCTTGATCTTCTCAGCATCATTCAACATAGAACCTTGAGCATCTTGTAACATTCCAATTCGAGGTTGGAACTTTTTCTTTAACTCTCGTAGCTTTAGGAAAGCTGATCTTGTTCTTCATCTAATAGTTTCTGCTTCTATTTCCTTGCATGCGTCATTGTAGTACTTTTCCTTGTCCTGTCTTGCTGCACGTTGGAAATCTCTGTTGAGTTCTGTGACTGTCTTTCTTTCTCCTCTGGCTTTAGCTTCTCTGCGTTTCTGGGCAATTTTCAGAGTTTCTTCCGTCATCCATTTTGGCCATATTTTCTTTTTTTACCTTTTGTAGTGACTTCTCGCTTTCTTCCAACACAACCTTCTTGATGTCATTCCATAACTCTTCTGGAACTCTATCATTTGTATCTAAAGCAGCAAATCGATTTTGCAGGCAGTCTTTAAATTCCAGTGGTATATTCTCAAGGTCATATTTTGCTGCATTCATGAGTGATTTGCTCTTTTTCAACTTTAGCTTGAGTTTGCATACTAGTAATTGAATACCTAGGTGTCACCATTGACTCACACCTTAGTATGGACACACATATTAGAAACATCACTAAGAAAATCTACTTTAAACTCAAAATTTTAAAACAATTACGTCCCCTTGTACTTCTACACGATTTTCTGAGCATTATTCAGGCTATCATCACTCCACACTTTGATTTCGCAAATCTCACCCTACTAGGAACAACAAAACAGAACATAAAGAGACTCCAACTTGCCCAAAATGCAGCAGCAAGAATCGTAATGAAGGTTCCACCATTTGAGCACATTACACCTATATTAGCAAACCTTCACTGGCTCCCAATTCAATCCAGAATAAATTACAAATTGATTATCACTACATTTAAGACACTAAATACAATGGCCCCAGTCTCTTTAACAAAAATTATCACTAAAGACACATCCCAAACTGCGCTACGGAGAGGCCACGCGAATAAAATTAGGATCCCAAAGGATTTCACAACTACCAAAAAAACAACTAATAAAAAAGCGTTTTCACATGCGGCTCCCACCCTATGGAACTCCCTCCCCGAAGAAATAAGAGCATTAAAAGATGCAAAGGAACTCCGCAAGAAATTAAAAACATATCTATTCACCTCCCACTTCGGCACACTAGAAAATACCCCACCACTAACAGGAAATGGTTAATAGTGAACCCAAAGTATACCAATTTAAATTTTCTCTATCTAACTACAATTAAAGCCGATTAAATAACTATTGGTAAATCCTGTAAATAGATATATGTAAATAGTTTGAATTATGTAAATAGTTTGACTGTTACCTAACAAATTATTTACCATATTTAATCCAATCAAGTTTAATGTACTTAGCAACATTGTACCTAGTTAATTAATGTTCCATGTAAAACAGACCTGTTATTCTGTTCATTCTTTGTTCATTGTAAACCGCACCTGATCTGTGGAAGGTAGCGGTATATAAGCAACTGTTAAATAAAATAAATAAATAAATAATCTGTACCACAGTCAGCTCCAGGTTTTGTCTTTGTTGATGTTATAGAGCTTTTCCATCGTTGACTTCCACAGATGTAGTCAATTTGATTTTTATACAATCCATTGGGTGAAGTCCATGTGTACAGTCGCCGCTTGTGTTGCTGGAAGAAGGTGTTCTAGATGAATAGATCGTTGGTCTTGCAGAATTCTATCAGTCTTTCTCCAGCTTCATTTCTGTTGCCAAGTCCATATTTTCCAACTACTTTGTCTTCTTCTTTGTTGCCAACCTTTGCGTTCCAATCACCCATGACTATCAGGATATCCTGTTTGCATGTTCTGTCAATTTCAGCTTGTACTTGTTCATAGAACTCTTCAATTTCATTCTCTTCTGCAGCTGTTGTTGGGGCATATACTTGAATTATAGTTGCGTTGATAGGCATTCCTCGTAGACGAATAGAGATTAAGCGTTCGCTGACTGCATTGTATTTCATTACAGTTCTTGCAAGTTTCTTCTTTATTATAAATGCTATAATTATAATTCCTTGAATAATTAATTATTTAATTAATTATAATATGCATAGTCCCTTGGATAGTTGTCCTATTAAGTTATTTAAATCTTTAAAGGAACCTTTGTGTAGATCATGTTATTGTCCTGTTTCATTGCCATTTTTGGCTAAGATTACCGAAAAAATTGGTTTCAGACAGCTTCAGCAATATATTGATAAGCAGGATATACTTAGTGCTTTTCAATTTGGCTTTCGCCCACATCATCGCACTGAAACCTTGTTGTCACTGATGGATACCTTTCTTACTAGTTTCAATCAAGGAAAATCTTATCTATTAGTTATGCTTGATATCTCCGCAGCTTTTGCACGATTGATCATTCTTTGTTGTTGGCAAGACTGCGTGAGATTGGTCTTGATCCATTCCTGGTTCTCTTCTTTTCTTTCTGAGCGACAGTTTTTCAGGTGAGATCTGTGGAAAATGTTCTTCCAGGCAGCTTATTACTGTCGGTGTACTGCAAGGGTCTGCTCTTTCTGCAATATTGTTTGACATTTATATTGCCCCTATCTTTAAGATCTTTAATGGCCTAGACATTACTTACAAGATTTATGCAGATGATATTCAGTTCGTGGTTCCTATATCTTCTTCAGTGGATGATGCAATGGAGTTTGCTAGTTTGTGCATTGTACTATAAAATCTTAGATGACACACAGCAGACTGGCGTTGAATGTGAACAAAACTGACATTTTGCTCTTCCCATGGGTACTTCCCGACCCAGTATCTGTTATCATGCAAGCTGGTGATTGCCTGTTACTGGTGGGTTTTCAAGTTTGTGACCTAGGGATTGTGCTTGATATCCAATTGAATATGCAAGCTTATATACAGAAAGTTACTGCCTTTTTTATGCTTCATTTAATCTGCAAACTTAAACCATTTTTGTCTTCTGAGAATCTGTATTTTGTGGTTCAAGCTCTGGTTTTGTCACCACTTGACCATTGTAATAGTCTATTTCTCAGGCTTCCCTCCTATGCTATTCGGCCTTTGCAGTGGATACAGAATGCGGCGGCACGTCTCATTACTAATAGCAGAAGGTTTGAGCACATCTCTGCTGATCTATATAATTTATATTGTTACCAATTAAATTCCAAATTTTATATAAAGTCATCATGTTGGTATTTAAGTCTCTCAACCATAGAGCCCCACTTAGCTTGTTGGCTTCTTTGGGGCATGTTTACTAAACTGTCTTAACGTGCGCCCGGCGTTAGTCTGCAGGATGCCATAAAAGGAGTGGGCGTGTCGGTCTTAAAGTAGCAAAACGGGATTATCGCACGATAACGCGCGCTGCGCACATTATCGGGCGAGACGCCGCTAAGCACGTTAACGTGCGGTAATCTTAAGTAGGCACACAGACATGCACACACAGAAACAAAGGTGTAGCACAATGGTTAATACATTGACTGATGGTACAGGGGTCATGAGTTTGATCCCCCAGTGTGCCTAAGCCATAAGGCTGGCTGAGGCATTAGCTTTTACGTGTAAGTATTGATTTTTAAGGCATTTTATTTGTAGTTTAATTAGTGCTGCCAGCAAACACACCCTCACGTGCCGTAACCTAAGGTGCCGCATAAGGCACCCTATAAGGCACTCCATAGGGCACATTATAAAGTGCACTGTCTGCCAAGGCACCCTATAATGTCCCCTATAGGGCACCCTATAAGGCGCTTTAGAGGACACCTGATAAGGCACCTTATAAGGTGTTTTATAGGGCGCCCTATAAGACGCTTTATAGGGCGCTTTATGGTTACAGTACACTGAGGGTGTTTTTGCTGGCAGCACTAATGTACATTAAAAATAGACAATGCCTTGGACAGCCTTATCAAATAACCCCACCATGGGTTTGAACCCATGACCTCTGACTCCACAGGCAGTGAAGTAACCAGTGGGCTACAGCTCTATAGCTGCTAACAAACCTCTGGCTGGCTGCAGAAGGATTGCACGTCACCACACAAACTGTCTGCTGTGGTTACCAGGATAGGGTTAACCTACCCATACCCATGATGCACTGCATATGCAAATCAGCAGTCTACAGATGGGCACAAGATGGGGTATGCACCCCACAGCACCTCGGCCTGGTAGGAGGAACTGACCGTGTGTGGTACTGGCACAGAGTAGCTACAGACCGTCACATTGTGCGGGTACTGTGCTCACCCTGAGGGTGAGGTGGGGCGCCCAGCACCAGGTCCACAGCACCTGTCATGGCTGAAATACGCCATGCTGCAGGTCCCCATCAGTGCTACTGTGTGTGATAGGTAGTCCCTGTAGACACACCTAGGATACATCTGTGTTCTTCTGTATTTCTCAGTCATGTCAAGCCCTTATGGACTATGATGCACCCAGAATAGTGCATATCCTGTGTTGGTGCCATGGTTACATGAGAGGGAGAGGGAGAGGGAGAGGGAGAGGGAGAGGGGGAGGGAGAGGGGGAGGGGGAGGGGGAGGGGGAGGGGTGTTTGGACCCATAGGCGGATTATGTACCACCACACAACCCACTCTCTGAGGCTCAGGGTGGGAAACAGGATCGCCCACCAACAGATCCACATTCTACCTCCCTGCAATAGTGGCAGTAGAGGGGACCATCAACCCCCATCCTGCTGGGGAACAGACACCTTATAGGGCAGTCAATGCAGATCTGTCCACATCCATAAGGCAAGGCAGACAGACAGTAGGCCAGGAAATGCTCAGCTGCCACCCACCACTATCTGACATTCTCCAGCAGCAAGCCTCCAGCCACTGCAAGGTGTTCCAGCCAGACACATACTAACTGCAGACCGTCTGCTAGCTAGTCCATAATGCATGTTCCTGGAGGAGATGCATGTACCCAGAACTGGGATGTCAGCATACACACCAAGCAGATAAGTCAGTGATTGGGCCCCAAAAGAGAACCCATAAATATCACATGAGAGAAATACTAAATAGCACTATGGGGGAACCTTGCCATGCCGTGGTCACTGCTCAGTCAGGGTGAGAGTGACCTCCCAGCAGGACATGCTGTGGCCACCCTGTCCGTGCAAGTGGTGGCCGGGCACTACAATGTTCGAGCCATTGCCCTATGCCCTGTGCAGATGCAGCCAGGCCAGGCCACCCTATCCAGGCTATTCCCACAGTACCTTGCTCCTCATTATGCACATTGGCAGGCCAATACTGGCAACAGTGCTAGCAGTGTGGGCTGTGGAGGGTGTTGGCAGCCACCACACACTGGATCAGGGGTCCTCAAACCTTTTAAACAGGGGGACAGTTCACTGTCCCTCAGACCGTTGGAGGGCCAGACTATAGTTTAAAAAAAACCTATCAACAAATTCCTATGCACACTGCAAATATCTTATTTTGAAGTAAAAAAACAAAATGGGAACAAATACAATATTTAAAATGAAGAACAAGTAAAGTTAAATCAACAATCTTACCAGTATTTCAATGGGAACTATGGGCCTGCTTTTGGCTAATGAGATGGTCAATGTCCGGTTCCATATTTGTCACTGCTAGTCGTAACAAGTGATGCAAGTGTGCATCAATTAGTCTTTAGACCTGGTTGGAGATTTCAGATGTTTCATTCTGGAAAAAGTCTGTTCACAGACATAAGTGCTGCCAAAGATGGTTGCCATTTTGAGTGCATGGTTCCTGAGATTAGGATATGTCTCAGAGGGAAGAGATGCATAGAAATTAGGAAGGCTGCTTGACTTGAATGTGTCTTTCAGAGAGTCACAATTCTGCAGTTCAGCCAGTTCCATTTGGTAAATTGTATCCACATTTTCAATGTCAATAGAAAATGGGTTACGGAAAAGCTGTATGTCCTGTTCATGGAGATGAAGCTCTTTAAATCTAAACTGGAACTCCTTTTGCAACTTTTCCAGTGAATCCACACATGTTTTGTTTGGGAATGCAACCAATGGTTTTTCCGCTAACAGATTTTGAGTTGTGGGGAGATGGCAGAAATTTTCCTCCTTCACTTGTTTGATGAGGAGGCCTAATTTTACTTCAAATGCTTTCACATGTGATTGCATATCGCAGATGTCCACTGTTCTTTGAATATCCTACACTCCGAGTCAATTTTTCTCTTTCTTGATATCATTGTTTCCTAGGGATTCCAAATTGCTATTAGTAAAATACCAATATATATATACAGCGCTACAAAAACAATATACCAGCAATAACCCAGTCCTAACCCCCCTATCAGTCCATTACCAGTCCTAAACACCCCCATCAGCCCACTTCCAGTCCTAACCCCCCATCAGCCATTTCCAGTTCTAACCCCCCCATCAGCCCACCCAGTCCTAACCCCCCCTCAGTCCATTACCAGTCCTAAACACCTAGCGACATCAACTTAAACACAAAGTAAAACCGGTGCAGACTGCGGAGCCTTCACGTGCAGCGGCGTCCCGCCCCCAAAGGAAGTAACTTCCTTTGCATACAACTTCCTTTGGGGGCGGGACACCGCTGCACGTGAAGGCTCCGCAGTCTGCACCGGTTTTACTTTGTGTTTAAGTTGGATTATTTTTTTAGAAGTTGAAGTGAGGCGGCTACTTTGGGGGCAAAAATGCCGCCTTTGACATTTCTCCGCCTGAGGCAGCCACCTCACTTCGCCTCATGGTAGAGCCACCCCTGAGGACAGGCAGCGACGGAAAAAACACCCGGCGGGCCGGATAAATGTCCTTGGCGGGCCGCATGTGGCCCACGGGCCATAGTTTGAGGGCCCCTGCACTGGATAGACAGACACACACTCCACACACCTATGCCAGCATTGTGCAACTATAGAGGTGTTTGGCAGCCCTGGCCACCACACCAGTCCTGGGCACAGTGCAGGCATGGCTATGGTACGCAATACTGTTGGGGTCACTCTGTCAGACACCAGACCTGAGGCACACTCCACAGACATCAGAAAGGTTGCTATATGCAGCTCAATCAGCCAATTGTGCTTAACGTAGGAATTGCTATCTGCCAGTTATCATAGCAACCTTTTGATAGCTGTGTACAGTTTTCCCATGTTTAGGGTGACATTGCTAAGGTATGCAAGTGCTAGTATGGGGAGATGCACGCAGGGCCCAACATCCTGCCTCTCCAGGAGGCTTGGGATAATGGAGCCTGTGGGTTCGGGTGTGTTTGCCCCTGTTGGCCGCTGCTCTAGGGCAGAGGTTCCCAACTCCAGTCCTGGAGGGCCAAACACTGTTTGGGTTTTCATGCTGTCCCTAATGAATATCCATGAGATACATCTGCATACCTTGGGGGCGGTGCATAGAAATGCAGCACAGCCACATTTATTAGAGGCAGCATGGAACCTGAATGGTGTTTGGACCTCCAGGACTGCATTTGGGAGACTCTGCTCTAGGTAATGCGCATGTTTATGGTGTCTGTGCTCTGTAGGGTAAAATGTAGGTGTGTTGGGCATGTCTACGTCATCTGCAATAAAGGTTCTGTCTCTATTAGCACGTTTTAGTAGTGGGTAAAATATGGAGGCTGGGTTGGCTGGAGCCACAGCTGGTACTTGAACCTGTGACCTTCTGCTCCTGAACACACTGGCTGTGTGCACTGCACCACTGTGTTGCCACAGAGACAGTGCATTCCCTGGGGATACCATGGCTGTTTGTCAGACAGAGCCTGTCTGTTGCAGTGCATGGTACCCACCTACACAGGGCTAGGCCACGGTCTGCTCTGGGCAGCTGCCACTGCCCCCTCCACCACCAGTACCCCTCTGCCACCCTGCTGACATGCCCGTCTGCTGGTGCTGCTGGTGGAGCACAGTCTCAGGCCATCAAGTGTGCGGGTAGGTGGCTGCCTATGGTGCAGGTTCTGGTGTAGGGGTGCCTGCATAGATGTCCACGCTTCCCCCAGCACCGCCTGCCAATGTTCTGTGCCCTTGGGGGTACCTGTGACACTGTGGGAAGCACACTCGTGCCCATGCTGGGCCCTCATCAGTTGCTCTCTGGCTGCTCTACTGTTTCAGCATTCCTATGGGCCAACTAGGCATCACCCTAGTCCGCACTGTGGCCCAGCTGCAGCACAGCATGTGCTGTCTGCAGCCCTCTGTGTCCCCTTTCCCAGCATCTGTCCAGTTGCCCATTCTGACATGCCTGCCCTGCTGCTTTGGAACATGTGCATGCCATAGGAAACCTGTCCAATGGAGAGGGAAACTCTGATCAGCGCTATTTCACTGTGGGATCATTCACCTTGTATGGGGGATGGGGCGTAGACCCTTCCAAAATTCATATCTTTTTTTTGGATTTTTCTTGGGAGTGTTTTTTGATGTTTCCCATTACTATCACTATTGCCCAGCTTGGTTATGTTTTTTATATATTTTGTTGGGGTCATTTTCAATGTTTATTTGCCCTTTTGTTCCGTGCAAATGTATCACACTTATCACTTTTTGTAGGTTTCCCTGGTTTTGCTGTACATTGCTGACAGAAATGGTTTCTCTTCCCTTTAAATCAGCTCTAACGCCAGGGTTTCACTGGCGTTAGTTTTCAGCCTCGGATTTCACAGCATTAGTGTGCAGAGAGCCTCTCCCCTCCCACTCTCCGCCCATTGACCCCTTCTCTCCGCCCCTGGGGAGCCTTCCTCCGCCCTCTGGGAACCTTTCTCCGCCCTGAACACTCATTTGCGCCGCTACGCGCGTTATCGCACACTAAGGTACCTCTGCGCCCGATAAAGCACCATTATTGCTCGATAACGTGGCAGAGCGCACATTAAGACGGTTTAGTAAACATACCCCTTTGTGAGTTCACTGTCCTCCTCTTGTTTTACACTCGCAGGAGACTTTACTGCTAGATGTTCCGTTATTTCAGTGGATTCATTTTCGAGTGTTTTGTAACAGGATATTTTCTATGGCTGTCTCACAAATTTGGAATGCTTTGCCAGCAGAATTGCGCTGCATATCAGATATTCTGGTGTTTCGAAAAAAATTGAAGGCACGTTTATTTCGGCCAGCTTTATCAGCCTTTTGCATAAACTAATCTTCATGTAGGTCCGTGATTCTCAACCCAGTCCTCTGGGCCCCCCGGGCTAGTCAGGTTTTCGAGATATCCACAATGAATATGCATGAGATAGATGTGCATAAAATGGAAGCATTTAATGCAGATCCATCTGGCTATCCTGAAAACATGACTGTCCTGGGGGTCCCAGAGAACTGGGTTGAGAAACACTGACATAAGTGAAGTCAGGCTATTTCCTGTGTGCTAACAAGCTAACAGATTTATATGTATTTGAGGCATGTTCATGTTATGCTATGTTTGGCTATTGTTTTTAGGTGTAAATTTTATTTACGTTTTTTGTTATCCTCCTAGGTATTAGTGCAGAATATAAATGTGTTAATTAAAATAAATTGGCTAACTTTATGACAGCAATATTTCTTACCAGATTTAACTGGTGAATTTTAACTGGATAGTTCCGAATACTGGCGCTATCCAGTTCATCCTCGGATCCTCCCTTTCACTGATTAACTTTTAGCCAACAATCAAACTGTCCAGATAAGGCTCTTCGGTCATTGCGTCAGCAAACATTTGTCTGTTATTGATGAATGTTCACCAGATACATTTTTTGATGATTAGCCTTGTGGGGACTTTTTGGGCCAGATTCTCAAAGAACTCTCCTTTTATTTCTAGTCAACCAAACCTCAGAAATTCTCTTATTTAAAGGCTAAATACACCACCTCTATCCCACCTTTCCTCTAAGGTGTACATATTAAAATCCTTAAGTCTGTCCTCATATGCTTTATAATGAAGACCACTAACCATTTTAGTAGCCAGCCTTTGCACTGACGCCAGCCTGTTTATATCCTTTTGAAGGTGTGGTCTCCAGAATTGCACACAATACTCCAAATGAGGTCACATCAAAGACTTATACAGAGGCACTATCACCTCCTTTTTTCTGCTAGCCATTCCTCTCCGTATGCACCTAAGCATCCTTCTAACTTTTACCATCACCTTTTCTACCTGTTCAGCTACTTTAAGATCATCAGACACAATTACACCTAGGTCCGGCTTTTCTTTTGTGGACAGAAATACTTCAGCAAGAGTACTACACGGAGCATCCAGGAAAGACCATGTCACACCTATAATGAAACAACTCCACTGGCTCCCAATTCAAGGTAGAATTACATTCAAGACCTTGCTGCTCACCTTCAAAGCCACCAAAGGTCTCTCGTCAACTTCACTAACTGAGCTAATCCAGATGACACCCCACAACAGAGACAGAAGGTCAGTAGCTCAAAACACCTTGATAGTCCCAAGATCTATAACTCAATGCTCCAAGTCAACATCCAGCAGGACTTTCAATCTTTATGCCCCAGTGATCTGGAATAACCTCCCTCACAACATCAGATCAATCCCAGACATATTCCAATTCAGGAAGGCCGTAAAACACTACCTCTTCCTCATACATTACCCTGAACCTAATAGAAACTCAGCACCATTTGCCGAAACCACCCAAATCACCACTGTCTAAAACCATACAAACACATGATCAGCCTACAAATTGTATATATTGTATATTTTGTGGTTGTACATAGTTACCCTGTTAGCCAAGTTGAATATCCTGTTCATATGTAAACACAAAGTACTATTGGAAATGTGTATGTTCACTGTTTATTGTAAACCGCGCTGATGCTGAATAGCGCGGTATAGAAGAGACTTTAAATAAATAAATAAATAAATACTATATTGCTTCCTTGGATTGCTGCAGCCCAAATGCATGACCTTACATTTTTTAACATTAAATCTCAGCTACCAAATTCTAAACCAGTCTTCAAGCTTAGCTAGATCCCTCCTCATGTTATCAACATCCTCCTGGGTGTCTACTGTATAGCAGATTTTGGTATCATCTGCAAAGAGGCAAACTTTACCTGACAGCCCTTCTGCAATATCACTAACAAAGATGTTAAATCAAATTGGACCAAGGACAGATTCCTGTGGCACACCACTGGTAATCTCCTCAGAGTGAGCTTCATTTACCTGTACCCTTTGTTGCCTCCCACTCAACCAATTTCTAACCAAAGCAGTTACTTTAGGTTCCATCCCTAGGGTGCTCAGTTTGTTTATAAGTCACCTTTGCAGAATGGTGTCAAGGGCTTTACTGAAATCTAAATACACCACATCTAGGGCCCTCTCTCAATACAACTCCTTGGTCACCCAGTCAAAGAAATCAATCAGATTTCTCTGACAAGACCTGCCTCTGGTGAATCCATGCTGCCTCGGATCCAGTAATCTGTTAAGCTCCAAAAACCTCACTATTTTCTCTTTCAGCAGCATTTCCAAATTTACTCACCACCGAAGTTAAACTAACCGGTCTGTAGTTTTCAACCACATCCTTATTTTCACTTTTGTGTAAAGGGAAGGGACCGCATGTGCCTCTCTCCAGTCCTCTGTCCATTTACTCTCATACAAAATCACAAAGAGAAATGGGCTCGATATTCTTCTGGGATGGCTATGTGCTGCTACAGGGCATAGCTGTCGCCGCCGAACTTTACCCCCAGATATTCAATGCCTGGGTCAGACTATCCAGAGTCGCCACACAGTCTCCACAGCCACAGAAGCTAAACGGGTAGTGTCAATATTGATCCGCTGCCCAGTTTGCTCCTACGGGTAAAAGATAGGCACAGCAAAACCTGGCCTATCTTTTACCCGCAGGCCACTAACCGGGCAGCAGTGCAATATTACTGCTTACCAGTTAGTGACTGTCACTGCCCATGACATGCCTTGACGCTAAGCAGTTAGCATCAGGGTGTGTAGTGGAGATAATCAAGGCGTTAGTAACACTAAATATTCTGCCAAACAGCATTTACATGGTTTACAGGTCTTTAAACCATGTAAATGCCTTTGAATATTAGGTCCAATTTATTTACATTCTCTTATATACCGCGCTATTCTGCATCAGTGCAGTTTACATTGAACAAACTGAAATTACATTGAACAGGGCATTATAACTTGGAGATAACTATTTTACAGGGAACATGGGCTATGGAGGGTTAAGTGGCTTGTCCAAGACCACAAGGAGCACCTGTGGGACTAGAAACTCCAGTCCTTCCGGCCCAAGGTTGCTGTCCTCTAGTGGGATTTGAACCCCCAACCTTCCGGCCTGAAGTACCTTGCCCCAACCACTAGGCTACTCCTCCACTCCTCCAATGTTTCTACTTTAGCAATAGGTAGAGTGGAGTGGAGTGGAGGAGTCGCCTAGTGGTTAGAGCAACTGCCTCATATTCAGAAGATTAAGGTTTCAATTCCGACTGGCACTCCTTTTGACCTTGGGCAAGTCACTTTACCGTCCATTGCCTTGGAAGAAAAGGCCTGGTAATCTACTTCCAGTGATATACTGCCAAGAAAACCCAGAGGCAGCTGAGTTGCCAGGCACTAAAAAAATAAAATAGAAGAAAACATTCATTGCTAGATATTCTGGTGAAGGGTATCATTGGATATTAAAAAAGCATTGATCATTTTTCTAGGATGTTATCCAAAGATTAAAAAGTACAGGAAGTCCTACATAATTGGATCAAATGACTTAGCACATACAGCTCCCTGTAGTACCTCCCTTTCTAGTAAGTACTTGGCCTATTTCCTGTCCACAATACAAATATCCCTGATATTGACTTAGGGCCTGATATTCAAAGGGCATTTACATGGTTTACAGCCCTGTAAACCATGTAAATGCCTTTTACCAGGATAGTCAATGTCACTAACAAAGCTCGCCTATCTTTTAGCTACAGGAGCTGTCCAGTTAGCTACTGTGGTTGGGAGGCTATGCGGCAAACCTGGATTTTCAATGCCGGGGCCACATATGACCCCAGCATTGAATATCCAGGATTAAAGGTTGGTAGACGGCTATGCGCCGTAACAGCGCAGAGCCGACCTAGATGTGATATCAGGCCTTTAATGTTAAGATACGTAAGTTACTATGGACATCAGGAATAAGCTGCAGAAAGACATGCCCTACAGGATCTTCCATTACTTAAAAAGGAATAATTAAATACATTGTCCTCCTTTTTAAATGAAATGATTTTACCCTGACTCAAAGAAAAGAGATCAACATATTTGTACTGATGAAATAGACAGGGAGAATAATTTAAATAAAGTCCTCATAGTGACCCATTTAAAATAAATATTAAAGTTGCTAGCATTTATCTGAATGCAAAGGTTGACATTTATAAATGAGAGAATCTGTTCTTCCTGTGATTTACTGCCAAAAATATATTCACTGTGTTCCTCTGGCAATAACACCCTGGAGATCAGTTAAAACAGTCCTCAAACAAGAATGCTTTTTCTATAAGTGAGGCACTATATTCTCTTCTCTTCACACCTGTGTAAATATTCTCACTTGTATTTTGTAACTAGATTAGCGGCACAAAAACAATGAGGGACATAAGAACATAAGATATGCCATACTGGGTCAGACCAAGGTCCATCAAGCCCAGTATCCTGTTTCCAACAGTGGCCAATCTAGGTCATACGTACCTAGCAGTTTCCCCAAAAGACACAGGTTCCACAATGCTTGTACTGGGTCAAGCATTGATATCCTGGGTCCCTTCTTAATAATGGTTTATGGACCTTTCCTCCAGGAACTTGTCCAAACCTTTTTTAAATCCAGCTACACTAACAGCCTTTACCACATCCTCCGGTAACAAATTCCAGAGTTTGATTACACGTTGAGTGAAAAAATATTTTCTTTTATTAGTCTTAAATAGTTTACCCTGTAGCTTCATTGCATGTCCCCTAGTCTTTCTATATTCTGATAACGTAAACAATCAATCTACGTTTACCCGTTCCACTCCGTTCATTAATTTATAGACTTCTATCATATCTCCCCTCAGCCGTCTCTTTTCCAGGTTAAAGAGCCCTAACCTTTTTAGCCTTTCTTCATAGGGGTATCCTTCCATCCCCTTTACCATTTTGGTGGTTCTTCTCGGTACCTTTTCTAATAATGCTATATCCTTTTTAAGATACGGCGATCAGAATTGCACACAATATTCAAGGTACGGCCTCACTATGGAACGATAAAGAGGCATTATAATATTCTTTGTTTTATTTTCCATTCCTTTCCTTATGATACCTAGCATTCTATTTGCTCCCTTGGCCGCCGCTGCACACTGGGCTGAGGGTTTTAACATGTTATCCATATTGATGCCTAAATCTTTTTCCTGGGTGGTGGTTCCTAATGTGAACCTTGCATCGTGTAACCATAGTTGGGGTTGTTCTTCCCTAGTTGCAAAACTTTGCACTTGTCCACATTAAATTTCATCTGCCATTTGGATGCCAAGTCTTCCAATTTATCAAGATCCTCTTGCAATTTTCCACAGTCCTCTTGGGTTTTAACAACTTTAAATAGCTTTGTGTCATCTGCAAATTTGATAACCTCACTCGTTATTCCCTTTTCCAGGTCATTTATGAATATGTCAAAAAGCAGCGGACCCAGCACAGATCCCTGGGGTACACCACTATTTACCTTTCTCCATTGGGAAAATTGGCCATTTAGCCCTACCCTCTGCTTTCTATCTTTTAACTAGTTCCTGATCCACAATAGTACACTGCCTCCTATCCCATGCCAAACGTTTTTCCAAAAGTCTCTGATGAGGGACCTTGTCAAAGGCTTTCTGAATGTCCAGATACACTATATCAACTGACTCACCTTTGTCTACCTGTTTATTCACACCTTCAAAAAAAACATAACAGATTAGTAAGACAAGATCTTCCTTGTCTAAAGCCATGTTGGCTGTCTCCCATTAGGCCATTACAAACGAACTAGCGTCACTTTTCGGGGCTTTATGCTGTACAGCTACTAATTGAAATATAAGCTCCAATACTTTACCAAAGACTAACTTATCATTAAATTAGCATGCTTTAGCGATCAGGTCTCAGAGTCAAACGTGGCTGTACACTGGATCTACTTGTATGGTGCAGTGAGACGCCCTTAACACATCAATGACCTGTATATATCGCTATTTTTTAGAAACATTAATATATTGCTTTATCTTTTTCTCTATTTTCTTAAAAAATGGCACCAACTGCACTGGTTCTGGAAAAGGTGACTTGTTGAATTAGAAATATCCAATGAACTACTTGTTCCATAAAATTGTATCACTTAAATCTTCACTTTTCCATATCTGGGATTACGGCTTCAACTAAGATCTTGATCCATGGCATACACTGAATATCTTTTGTTCTTAAATTAAGTGTGAGGCTCATAACGTCCCAGCATCAGTTTATTTAACATCAGCCGTTGTTTTGACTTCTATTCCCAGGCATTCTGCTCTTTGGCAACGTTTACAATTTATATTCCCAACGCATTACCAAGGCGCCGTAGCGTTTCACATCCAGCGTTTCATCAGGGGAATACCTTAATTAAAAATTAAAGCAATTACCTTAGTTTAGATGTACTGCATTTGAAATAAAGGAAAAGTTAGTCAAATTCCTCAGTGAAGTACTCACGGCTCTTCATAATTCTAATCCTATGCTTAGAAAGCGCCGCGCATGCGGAGTCAGGGTTACTTCTGGGATTTAAATTTTTCTCGAGGGACCGGATGAAAAGTGCCTTCATGTTTTTAAGTGGTGAGTATCCCTGGCATGCACTCCATTCAATGGATGAATTTAAACCATTCGGACACACAGTATTCAGCCGGAAAATCCATTCTTGTTCCCGGCGCAAAAGGGTCTGTTCTTGAGATTTCCCTCGTTCGCCTTGTACAACCTGATCAATACAAAAACATTTAAGTGTGGTAAAAAGATGTTGCTTATCAATACAGTGGGATACCATAGGGGCTTGTAACATCTTACAATGCAGTCTACTGCGGTGTTCTTTCATTCGGATATGAAAAGCACGATTGGTTTTACCAATATACATCAGCGGGCACGGACAGAGAACTCCGTAAACCGCATGAGTAGAATGACATGTAGTTCTATGTTTTAAATAATGAACTTTTCCTTGATGTGTAAACTGTTGTGTTTCTAATGTGATGTCACATATGGTGCATTGACCACATTTATAATGGCCTGCTGGTTCTGTCTGATGTTCCTGTACAGATGTTCGCAACACCGTAGGAGAAAGGATTTCTTTCAAATTTCTGTGTCTTTGCCATACACATTGGATTTTTAAATTCTCCAATCCCGGGGTACTGCGTAAAACATTATTGTGTTTCTTAAGAATCCTTTGGATCTGTTGACTAAATGGAGAATATTTTGTTACTAAATGTGTTGTCTCTTCGAGAATAGACTTCTCTTTTTTTGTCTGCAAAAGTAACTCTCTGTTTGTATACAGCGCACGTTTATATGCTCCATCTACTATCGATTGAGGATATCCCCGAGATAGAAATTTAATTTTTAATAACTTGGCTTGCTGTTTAAAATCTCTAACATCCGAACAATTCCTTCGATAGCGAAAAAATTGAGAAAGTGGGAGGTTATCTCGAAGTTTACGTGGATGGGCGCTTGTATAATGTAAGGGCGTCTCACTGCACCATACAAGTAGGTCCAGTGTACAGCCACGTTTGACTCTGAGACCTGATCGCTAAAGCATGCTAATTTAATGATAAGTTAGTCTTTGGTAAAGTATTGGAGCTTATATTCCCATTAAGCCATGACTATCTACATGTTCAGCAATTTTGTTCTTTATGATGGTTTCTACCATTTTTCCCGGTACTGATGTCAGGCTCACCGGTCTGTAGTTTCCCAGATCACCCCTGGAACCCTTTTTAAAAATTGGTGTTACGTTCGCCATCTTCCAATCTTCAGGTATTACAGATGATTTTATTTAGATGCATTTTCATTGTTCTACCCCTTCCTTAATAGTTCAGTTTTCCTTATTTCCTCTCCCTTCTGATTTCTATGTGTAGAGACTCCTAAGGTCCCATATCTTTTTTTTCACCAGAGACGTTCTATTTAACTTTTCTGTAACCTGCCTGTTTCTAGAACAGGAAGGAACTTTCTTGCCAGCAGATTTCGTGGACCTAATGCTTGGAGGGTCCTGGATTGATGATATGAGTTGGAGGGAGGAATGTAAATTTGGAGAGAATATGTAAGGGATATAAAACCCCAGTGCTGATTCAAAATGGTGTCTTTGGCTCCACAGCCATCGTACCTAGAGCCAAGCACATAAGAAAGGAGAAAGCAGTGACGTAACCTTGTGCTGATTCAAACATGTTTCTGAGTAGGGGTGACGGAGGCCACTTGTGCCAAAGCACTACTGGGTATCTTTTCAGGAACTTTTGGAGGAGGAACCAGGAGCTATACAGCTTGCTCTTATGGACTTCTCAGGACGGGTGTTCAATGGATTTCATCAGGAGCTACTGAAGGGAATAGCTTGAAGAAGTATGTTTATGTTTATTAAAATTTGATATATTGAACTGCCCTTCATGGTTGTGGCAGGGTGGTTTACAATAAAAACACTTACATAAAGGAAGGGAAAGAGAAAAGGACTCCATAAAAAAGATAAGAGATGAGATGCATTCATACTATAGAGAACTGAAGGAGTCACATGAGGGAAAGAGGATAAGGAAGGAACAGAATCTTCCCATCACAGGCAGGTGATCGTGACAGGTAATGGGCAAGTCAAAAGCTTTGTGAAACAGTAGGGCTTTGAGTTGGGATTTGAATCTGGAGCGAGATGTTTCTAGATGGAGGTGGGGGAGCAGACTGTTCCAAAGATTAGTAGCCAGAAAATAAGAACAGAAAGGTGAGTTGATTCGAGTCTAGCTTTCATGGCAGAAAGTAAGTGAAGACAGTTGGAGTAAAGTGTGCAAAGAACACGATGGGGAGTATGGAGTATGACAAGGGAGGAGACATAAGTCGGAGTGCCTGTATATAAGATCTTATGAACCAGAGTGGGGAGCTTAAACTGTATGTGATACTGAATAGGAAGCCAGTGATAATGAATTAAGAGAGGGGTAACATGACTGAAGTGAGAAGCATGGGCCAGTAGTTGGACAGTTGTGTTCTGGATAAGTTGTAGTCTCTGAAGCTGAAGAATGGCATTGCAACAGTCCAGTCATGACATAACCAGAGAGTGAAGAAGAGTGGTCAGTGATGTGGTAGACAGAAATGGATGAGCAACTCTGATCTGATGAAGGGAGAAATAGGAACTGCGTATGATCGAACTGATGTGATTATGGAATGTTAGTGATGAATTGAGAGTGGCGCCAAGATAATGAAAGGAGGGAAGCAGGGGGATGGGAGCACTGAAGAGGAGGAGTGACAATGATGGTGACGAAGTGGAGCCAGTCAGCCAAATGGCTGAAGTCTTGTTGGAAGTGAGAATAAGCTGGTTCTCTTCTAACCAGGGGGCTAAATGGGTGAGGCAGGTTTAGAAGTGTAAGATTAGGGAACAGAGAATTCATATGAAAAAGCAGGAGAATATTATTGGCATAATAGTATGCCGAGATTCCTAGTTGTTGTACAAGTAGAGCGAGAAGGGAGAGAAAGTGGGGCCAAGATCGAACCCTGTGGGATGCCACAGATAAGAGGATAAGCAGAAGAGGATGAGGTATCCACAGGGGAGAAGGAGAATCTGGATTATTTACACCCTGACAAGGAGAGGGATTAAGGTTGGAGTTTGGGGCTCTTTTTGGTAAGAGTCTAAAGACTTGGACTGGAATATAGAGTCAAGAGAATGTAGGTTGATCTGTTGAACTTTCTGCTTTGTTAGCTGTTATCCAGTGACACTTTTTTGTGCTTGGATATTTGGTGAGTGTCTGTGAGATTCTAAGTAATCTTCACCATATTCAGAATCAACTTTTGGCCTGTGAGAGAAGTGGCGAGAGCAAACTGTGAGTGAAATAGGCCTCCC
Source organism: Ichthyophis bannanicus (assembly GCA_033557465.1). Taxonomy (NCBI): domain Eukaryota; kingdom Metazoa; phylum Chordata; class Amphibia; order Gymnophiona; family Ichthyophiidae; genus Ichthyophis; species Ichthyophis bannanicus. The sequence continues at coordinate 119,760,063 of CM066050.1, read as the reverse complement.
AGAGTATCCATGTCCACCCCAAGAGCCTTAATCATCCCTGAGAGCTGGGATTGATACGACCGTAATTCTCTTGGAAGTGGTACCCCCAGTTTCTTGGCAGCTGCAAGGGACATATAGCCTGGCATGGGTTGCATACGGTTCCTTCTTCTCTTACCTATTTTAGTCCCTCAGCATTTCCTTTAGATTTTTCCATTCTATTGTCGTCTTTCTTTTGCTTATGTTATAGGTTCTATTTCTTTTGTTTTCCCTCTTCTTGTGTTTTACTTTATTCTACCTATTCTCTTCCATTCTCCTCCCCCTCCCTTCCTGCTCTCTCTCACACACACCCCTTGCTTCTTGTCTTCCCACACACATTCTTCCTCTGCATCTCTCCATAAGTACCTCATCCTTCACCTCTTTCCTCATCACTTCCCCCTCCCTTCTACTCTCCTTCACATCACACTCTCTCTCCTCCTTTCTCTGCCCACTTCTGTACCTTCTACTTATTTTTCTTCCCCATCCTGCTTGCAGCTCTTCCTCTCATCTCTTTTCCCCTTTCTCACCCTCCCTATCCTCTTGCCTTTTCCTTCTGTATTCCCTCTACATTCTCTCCCTCCTTTATCATCCCTCCCCATCTCTTTCTCCATCTTTCACCTTCCCACTCTGCAGCATTCTCTCTTTCCCTCCCTTCTTTGCAGTTTTCTCTTATCCTCTCTTTCCCTCCCTTCCCTTCCTAGCACACCCTCCCTCTCCCCTCAGTACTTCCTGGCACTTACTCTTGATTCATCTGCTCCTCGTTTGACAGCTTGACTCTTAGCAGTAGTACCATCTTTGGCACCATTTTGAATGAGACAACTAGGGATTGCTCCTGCCCTCCATTGGATATCAGGGAGACCCCTGATAGGAGCTGTGGGAGGGGTGTCTATGGATAGGAAGGAGATTGTGATTGTTGTTCGAGGCTATGTGGGGTGGGAGGGTTTGTGGGTGACAAAGCAGGGGGCTTATCAAGGAAGCTGGGTTCAAATCTGCTGCTCTTTGATCTTGGGTGAGAGAAAGATCGGTTTCCTGTTAAATATCCCTAAGCTGGGGCTATATATTCTTCTGTCTTGATCTGTCCTGAGGCAGCCCCTAAAAGAATTGTGGGCAAAACTCGTGTCGACGACTGAGGATCGGGCAGCTTCTCCAGTCCTGAGGGTTCAGGGATACACGCTTATTCAAGCTAAGGTTTTCAAGTTTTTAAATGCATTTAAAAGTTGTAAAAATAACCTTGGTGGCCTATGAATGAGAATAAGGGTTATTATATTGGGTGTGATGCCGCAGTGTAGGCTTACCACAAGTGCAACCCCCAATCCTTGCACTGAGGCCATTTCCCTCCCCCCTCTGTGACTGAGTGAGAGAGACAGTGAGCTGGTAGAAACCGACTCAGGTATCTGGGACCAGCTTTGTTTAATTTTTGATTTGGCTGGTACCTATTTGGTTGCCTTCATTGCTTTGATTTTCCCATACTCTCTGGTTTTTTGGCTCTTTGATCTTGGGCAAGTCACTTAACCCTCCATTTTCACAGGTATAAACTTAGATTGTATGCCCTGAGGGAACAGGAAACTATTTACAGCACCTGAAAGTAGTTCACCATGAACCTCTGAAAAAAGCATGAGCTAAAACTGATCTCCTCACTGACCCTTTTCAGGTATTACAGGCCTGACTTCGGGCCCAGTATCTCATTGCTGCAGCAAGAAACGCGCGATGTTCCTGGTTGCAGAAACATTAATGTAGCAGCTAGGGAAGCTTTTTCCCCCCTACATTTTCTTTTTCAAATCACTGTTCCTGCTGCACATGCTGGCAAATATGCACATCCTTGGACATTTTTAGAAGAGGCTCTGCATTTGGTAGAGCCCTTTGTAAGATACAGGGAGAACTGAGCATATCTTGAATGAACCTTCTATTGGACACTTTGCACACTTTACAAACTCAGCTTAGCCACTTGACTTGAATGTCCTACATAACCTAAAAAACTCCCCCTCCCCCCCATAGTTTCCCACTCAGTTGAATGTAACATAGTTACATGTCCACAATGTTATAATGTGATATTAACACAGTCCTATATAAAGCCCTTTTAGCCCCATTGTTATTGTGTAAACCGCTTAGAATTGCAGATATACATATATAACTGTTAAATAAATAAATCTTGACCTGGGTGTTTCAATAACCTTCCTCAATATTCTATGCAAAATGGGACATTCTGGGTTTTAATTTAAATACCAAGACATATATTTATTTGTTTATTTTATTTAGACAGCTTTGTATGCCACCTTATCCTTCAATCAAAGTGGTCACAACACAATTGGGGGATGCATTTAACACAAGGGGATATGAGACACATACACTAATACTTACAGGGAAGATGGGCAATGGAGGGTTAAGTGGCTTGCCCAAGACCACAAGGAGCACCTGTGGGATAGGTATTTTTTCTGCTTCTACAAACTTATCTATACTACTATTAAGGTACTAAATGTCTGAAATGAAAAGAATTTCACTTAATTCACCTAAGCATGTGTTGAAGCCGGCACCGTTTCGTTCACAGAGAAGTGATGTTTTTGCTTCCTACCGAAAATCATTGTGAAGCCTGCAGGAAAATAATGTATTGTGCTTTTGTAGTGACTTAAAAATGGCTAATGCTATCAGTCTTTTTATAGAAAGATACTTAGCTCTCTATAAGCCCATCTTCGAAACTGCCTTCACTGTGTACGGATTTATAATGCACTATCCTATAACCCAGCAGTTCTCAAGCTTCCACACTTCAAATTAATCAATCTAAAGCACTTTTTTCCCTTTTCTTGCTTAGATGTTATAAGAGCATTGATTACCAGGACTTTGCAAGGAATCATAATGCAGTAAAGATGAATGGGAAGGCTTAGGATAATCTCTGTTGGCACACTTATACTTTTTGGACGATTTAAATGACTTAGGCAGAAAAATTTCAATTTCCCTTTGGTAATCCAAAAAAAGAAATCTAGTGGGCAACTTTTAAGCTGACTTCAACATTCCTCGGAGGGTAAAGACTTCCAGTGTTAATAGTGAATAAACTGCTTAGTTCTAAGATTCTTTTGCTTCTCAGACTCTTAGATTTACCTCTTTGCACCTGAAATCTATCCAGGAATCTAGGCCTGTATCTCTGCCTGCTTATGTGACATTGCGCCTGAATGTCCCACTACCTAGGGTTGCCAACCGGCCAGTTTTCAGCCGGCCTGGCCGGTATTTCCATGGCCAGGTTGGCTGCCGGCACTGTTCCCTCTAAGCTGTGCGCGTGTGCACGCGCACACACCTCGCCAAGTGAGCGCACATACTTTACAACAGAGCGCACAAAAATTATGGCTCTGATTCTGATAGAAAACACCACAGACATCTTAAAATTTAAAAGTTATGATTGTAATTACTAGAAATTTCCCGCTTCATTTAGTAATCATCTATTTTCATTTAATTAGATTAAAATTAATGTGGTGTACATACTGTATTCTGACGTGTAGTCAAATTTTAAAGTATATAACTCAGAGTGTCATTATGTGGCGCACAAAAATTTAACCTTCCTTCAAAAGCTGCACACAGCTGATATTTTATGTGCACACAGCCTACAGAAAATTAGAGGGAACATTGGCTGCCGGCACAGATATAAAACCGGCCCTTGAAAAGTCGTTTTTTGCTCTGGCCGCGAGATCAGGAGCGGCCAGAGCAGAAAGCCGGCTTTTCTCCCACAATCCGCGAACGCAATCCCCGATCCCCCGTGCAGTCACTGCTTCTGCTTTTCTTTTCCATTAAGCCCAGTATCCTGTTTCCAACAGTGGCCAATCTAGGTCACAAGTATCTAGCAGTTTCCCTAAAAGACACAGATTCCACAATGCTTGTATTGGGGCAAGCAGTGGATATCCCGGGTCCCATTTAATAATGGTTTATGAACCTTTCCTCCAGGAACTTGTCCAAACCTTTTTTAAACCCGGCTACACTAACAGCTCTTACTACATCCTCTGGTAATGAATTCCAGAGTTTTATTACACGTTGAGTGAAAAAATATTTTCTCTTATTAGTCTTAAATAGGTTACCCTCTAGCTTCATTGCATGTCCCCTAGTCTTTCTATATTTTGATGGTGTAAACAATTGATCTATGTTTATCCGTTCCACTCCATTCATTAATTTATAGACCTCTATCATATCTCCCCTCAGCCGTCTCTTTTCTAGGTTGAAGAGCCCTAACCTTTTTAGCCTCTCTTCATAGGGGTATCCTTCTATCCCCTTTACCATTTTGGTAGCTCTGCTCAGTACCTTTTCGAATAACGCTATATTCTTTTTAAGATACGGCAACCAGAATTGCACACAATATTCAAGGTGCGGTAGCACAATGGAATGATACAGAGGCATTATAATATCCTTTGTTTTACTCTCCATTCCTTTCCTTATGATACCTAGCATTCTATTTGCTCTCTTGGCCACTGCGGCACACTGGGCCGAGGGTTTTAACATGATCTCCAGGAACAAGCAGGAATGAGTCTTCACATATGGGTACGTCGGTACCGACGGAGTCCGCGCAGGAACGCTTCCCAGTGTCCAATCAGAAAGCCTTTGGAAGCATCCCAACACGCCTGCGTGCTGCCTTCCCGCCTTCCCAACTGCCTCTCTTCAGTTTTCGTTTTTCAGCGGAGCCGGCAGGACATCCTCCTGTCACCGCAGAAAATTCTTCTTTTATTTTTTATTTTTCTTGTGGCCGCAGCTGCCTCCCCGACGCCACCGGTACCGCCGGTGTTTCTTTTTTCTTTTCTTGTAAAATTTTTTCCTTTTTAAGGAATATATTTTTCTTCCTTAGTGTCTCACGGTTCTCAGGCCTTCTAGGCCTCTCCATTTTCCTTCATGGAACCGCCAGCCACTTTCCCCAAGAAATGTACAAACTGTGGCGGTACAACTTTATTTTTAGACACTCACAATCGGTGTCTAACCTGCTTGGGTCCTGACCATTTTCCTCCGGAGCCCTCGGGCAATAGTATTGTGAGAAGAAGTTTTCAACATCGAGTTCCCCTCGACACGCGGTCCCCCTCCAACTTCAGGGCACCGACCATATCTTCTTCTACACAGGATCAGGTAACCCAAAAACAGTCTGTTAAGACTAGCCAGTCCTCGAGCGGCACTTCTCATGCACAGCATAGAGATGCCTATGGCCTTGTCCTCGAGAATCCACTGACTTCAAAACCCCGGTGGGAGTCTTTGGCCTCCAAAGCCATTGTGGGGTTTCAGGTTGTTCCTGAGGTTCACCCCTCACAGAACATACCTGAGCCATGCCCGGTGGTGGCATCTGCTTCTAGAGGTACCGATACCCCGGCATTGGCACTGGTGTTGGATGAAACATTCCTCACCAAGGATCGTCGTCTGGCATCCTCGGTGCCTGCGGGGCCGGTGGATATGCTCCAGATCGACCTTTCAGTATCGGTACCGACACCGATACTAGTACCGACGTCGGTACCCTCCAGACGTGCATCGATAGACTCGCTTCCTTCGATGCCGAGTCTGGAATCGATCTCCAGTGTGGAGGACTGGGTACCGACTCGCCTTGGTACCGACTCCCGTCGGTACCGAAGGCTCGGTTCCGATAATTCGGATCCACAACTTTCGGTTCCTCCGATACTGTTACAGTTGCCACCGGCTGGTCTTCATCCACCGGTATCAGATACGGTACCGAGATCGGTACCGATATCCACAGTACCATTGCTGTCGGTACCTTCCATGCTTCTCTCGTCAGGCTCGCTTCCCTCGATGCCGAGTTTGGAATGGACGATCTGTTACCGACTGTCGCTGGTTCTGACCTGCAGTACCAGCGACCACCATCTAAGGATCCCATACTGCACCATTCAGGATCTTCTATTCCTATATACTTGAAGAGATCCCTCGGTGCCAACGCTAGTTCTTTATCAGATCTAGCCTATCCAAGGGAAGTTCCCTCTGGGGATCCTTCTTTCCAGACTTTCCTCCTCGATATGGCAAAATCACTTGCCATTCCTATTCCTGGACAAGATCCTACACAAGGGAATACAGAATACCTCTCTGTTCCTAGCAAAGCAAAGGAGAATATAATACTTCCTTTGCATCATTCTTTGCAGGATCTCCTACGAATGTGGGAAGCTCCTTTAAAGGTACCCCCACCTTCCAGAGCAACTGATCTCCTATATCAGCTGCCCCCCTCTCCAGGGTTTCTAAAGACTCAACTTCCTCATCATTCTATTGTGGTAGAATCAGCAATGAGGCGAGTGAAGAGTAATAAAAAGCACTCTTCTTGTCCACCAGGTCATGAGTCTAGGACACTAGATGCCTTTGGACGTCAAACCTTCCAGACATCCATGCTTTCATCAAGAATTCTCTCATATATTTTTTATATGGGTCTATCTCTTGAGGAGGTCACAAAGAAATTATATCTTTTGACTCCTTTTCTTCAAGAGCCCAAGAGTAAAGACTATTCCTCACTGGTTAGTCATACTCATAATATCTCTAGGTTTCTTACTTGTGCTACCCTAGACTCCTTTGAGTCTGTTAGCAGGACTTCTGCTGTGGCTATAGGGGCACGATGTAAAGCCTGGCTTCAAGCTTCAGACTTGGACAAATGGGCACAAGAAAGACTGGGAAATACTCTTTGCACTGGAGAAAATCTCTTCAACAAGGAGTCTTTACTCCAGGTTACTCAGTTATCCACTGACTTTCCTTTTTCCAGTGGCTGTTCTATGCCTTCTTCTTTCCCAGTAGGTAGGAAATGTCCTACCAAACTTTCTTCCCCTAGGGGGAGAAGGTTTTACCTATCATCTGCCCATCATACAGATGTTCCCAAACAGGGGAAACATCGCCCTAGTCTGAAGAATCCACAATATCAACAGGGTTAACAAACCCAGCAGTCGCAGGGTTTCAAATAGTTCATTGTCCCTCTTGGTTGGTGGTTAGGGTGTCAGTCTGCCTTTTTCACTGGCAGTATCTGCACTAAATTTATCCTAACCTACCTAGATATCTCTTTATGAGACATCTTTTTTCTAAGAGTCTTATGATGATCATGCCCATACTTATCAGTTTCCTCTTCCTCTTGAAGGAAAGAGAGGTAACAACTATCAATGGACAGTTGTTTCCCTGTACTGGCATGTATCATCTCACCTGTCAGAGACTTCCTCCATAGTCGGTCTCTTGCAACTCTGTCTTACCTCCCTCTTTTTACAACATTGGGTTGTAAGAGTGGTTCTTTTATACCGGTAAGCTCCTATAGTCCTATATCTGTTCTACTGTGGGATTCTCCCTTCTGGAGTTCTTTTCCCCTTGTTACCTTAGGGCAGCTCATCAAACAATAGGAAGTCCTATCAGGACTGTTTCTTTTTCCCATTCTAAAGAAGGGAAAAGGGAAAAGAAAATTTTCTATGCTGCCTGGGTAGTTGCTGTAGATACAGCAATTTCCTAGTGGTTAGGCCACTGGTTGTGTTCTCTACGCAACCAGGGCTTCTCCTCCACTAGCAATCCTCCTAGCCTCAGTGCTAAGTCCCAAACAGGTTATTCACCTTCTTTGGGAAACCCTATTGTCACAGTCTTGTTGGTTAACTTCTATTCTTTGCCTTGGCAGAATAGCTGGTCACCTGCTGGCTTTCCACTGCCAGTTTTTTCTTCTACCAACCTGTAGCATGCTCTCTGCATTTCTACAGAGTAGCTTTGCACTATGGGCCCTTGCTAGAGAACATCAGTATCTTGCCTAGCAGATAACCCCAGATAGTTAGGGGGAGGGGGTTCCCCCAGTCATATCTGGCGGGTATTCCCTGCCTTTTACATCTCTTTTGAGGCATAAGCCTCAGGCCTTTCATTATGTGAAAGCCTAAAGGAGGGCCAATTCCCTGGCTTGGCCCATATCTCCTTGAGTCTTCTCGTCAGAGATACCTTTCTCCAATGGCAGCTAGAGGATGCCTAATACCCATCTTGCCCTCATGGGCGGATCACTAGGGTATCTTCCTCCAGAGGCCTCCTCTATTCAATCTCCATACTGCAATTCTGGAGATATTTGGACTTCCTGTCTACAGACTGATGTTATCCTCTGCCATTTTCACGTAGGCCATCCTGGTTATTCAAGAGCTCAAATTCTGCAAAGAATTCAGCCTTCTACTTGTCAGGGAGACTTTCCCTCTGACTCTGCCAGTCATAACCAGGAAAAGAGGATTCTCTATTTACCTATTCAAGCAGGTATCCACCTTCTTGCTGTCAGATGAATCTTCCTCTCTCCCTCTATACCTAGAGGGGATGGGGTTCTCTGGACATCTCTCCATCCATATGCCTGGAGACATGTGTCTATATGCCTACCTATTTTGTCTAGGTATATTTATATATTTATATATATATATATATATATACTTATCTATATCTATCTGAGTGCCTTCTGCCCATACATATCTCTTTCTAGATGTATGCATATATACCCTATATGTGTATATATATATATATACATATATATTTATAGATATGAGATATATTTTTAGATAGATCTGTATCCATCTACTTATCTATCTGTCTGTTACGTTCAGATATCCTTTTCCTTATCCTTTTCCTCCAATACTTCCCAGACAGCAATTGAACCTAGATATCCCTCCCAAGAAATGACCCAATCTAGAAAGGCCCTTACAAGCATTATCTGAGTTTTACCTATCCTTGCAGTGTAAATAGCTTATGTATATAGTTAACCCTGTTATCCAAGTTTGTACCCCTGTTCGATGTAAAACCTGACAGCTTGTTGTTATGGTCGTTATGTTATTATGTAAACCGCGCTGATACTAAATAGCGCGGTATATAAGAAACTGTAATAAATAAATAAATAAATAAATCCTTACATTCCTATCTGATCCTGACAGATGGGCACTACCCCCATGAATGCTGTGCCAGCATATTTAGGGGGCTACACCTATAACCACTCCCTGTGATAATTAACAAATTTTTCCTTACCATAACCTTTTCAGGTTAGGTACTCCTGAAGCTCTCAATGTACCCTTTTTCTTTCCTAATTGACCCCATTTAGGAAAGACATTGCGGAGCTTCAGTTACTATAAAGCTTAGTGCACCTGAGTCTGTCCTTACTTTCTTATCAGATGCAAGGGTCTCCATACCCTTTCTCCCCTACATGGACTGATACCAAACCCAGTCCAGTTGGGTCAGACTCATTTTTTCTCTTGGTCCTATATTTGTACTATTTTTGGACCACAACAGCTTAAGCTTTTTTTAATAGTACCTTCTGCATCTCTGCTGAAGCTCTACCTCTCATACTACCCCGGTTTTTCCCCTGGGCTATTTCTCACACTGAAGGGTTCTGACCTCCACTTGTTTTTATTCTACTTTATTACCTCTACTTTTCAGTGAGGTACCCCTTGAGCACATTCACTGGCTCTTCCATCAGATCCATATGTAGCTCAGTGCACTTGTGCAATGCCAACAAGGGAGGCCTTTTGAAGCCCTGTTCTAGACAGCTGTTCCACAGCTCCTTTCTGTATTCAAATCCTACCCTCCATCCCCAGGATGCCTGAGGTCCTGAGGAATAGCATGGCTCATTCTAGACTTGCAACATGTTAGGACTCCCTCAGGGCATCTGAGCTTGGGAGTCCCCATATGTGAAGACTCATTCCTGCTTGTTCCTGGAGATAGCACAGTTACTTACCTGTAACAGGTGATCTCTGGGAACAGCAGGAATAAGTCTTCACAACCCACCCACCTCCCCTAGGAGTTGCATTTTCTCTATCTCTATCTTTCCTTTCCTTGCTCTCTCTCTCTCTCTTTGTCTCAGCTTTCAAACTTAACTGAGGAGAGGCAGTTGGGAAGGCGGGAAGGCAGCACGCAGGCGTGTTGGGATGCTTCCAAAGGCTTTCTGATTGGATGCTGGGAAGCGTTCCCGCGCGGACTCCATCGGTACCGACGTACCCATATGTGAAGACTTATTCCTGCTGTTCCCAGATATCACCTGTTACAGGTAAGTAACTGTGCTTTATCCACCATGACGCCTAAATCATTTTCCAGGGTATTGATTCCTAATGTGGAATCTTGCATCGTGTAACCATAGTTTGGGTTATTCTTTCCTAGGTGCATAACTTTACACTTGTCTACATTAAATTTCATCTGCCATTTGGATGCCCAGTCTTCCAATTTATCAAGATCCTCTTGCAATTGTTCATAATCCTCATGAGTTTTAACAACTTTGAATAATTTTGTGTCATCTGCATATTTGATTATCTCACTCGTTATTTCCTTTTCCGGGTCATTTATGAATATGTTAAAAAGCAGCAGACCCAGCACAGATCCTTGGGGTACACCACTATTCACCTTTCTCCATTGGGAAAATTGTCCATTTAACTCTACCCTCTGCTTTCTGTCTTTTAATCAGATCCTGATCCACAATAGTAGACTGCCTCCTATCCCATGACTTTTTAATTTCACCAAAAGTCTCTCATGAGGGACCTTGTCAAAGACTTTATGAAAATCCACTATATCAACCGACCCATGTTTGTCTACATGTTTATTCACACCTTCAAAAAAACATAACAGATTAGTAAGACAAGACCTTCCTTGGCTGAAGCCATGTTGGCTGTCTCCCATTAAGCCATGACTATCTACATGTTCAGTAATTTTGTTCTTTATAATGGTTTCTACCATTTTTCCCAGTACTGACATCAGGCTCACCGGTCTGTAGTTTCCTGGATCACCCCTGGAACCCTTTTTAAAAATTGGCATTAAATTGGCCATCTTGCAATCTTCAGGTATTACAGATGATTTTAATGATAGCTCACAGATTACTAATAGTAGGTATGTAGTCTCATATTTCAGTTCTTTCAACACCCTTGGATGTATGCCATCCGGTCCTAGTGATTTGCTACTGGTGTATCGATATTTTTTTCAATTCTCCTGCAGCATCATCTTTAAATCCCATTTCAGTCATGGGGAACATCTGTATATCTTCCTCAGTAAAGACTCAAGCAAAGAATTCATTCAGTCTCTCCACTATGGCCTTGTCGCCTCTTGGTGCCCCTTTTACCCTTCTATCATCTAATGGTCCAACTGACTCTCTCACAGGTTTTGTGCTTCCCGATGTATCGATATTTCCTTCAATTCTTCCGTACCTTTATTTATTTATTTAACTTTCTTATATACCGTGCTCTTCTGTATCAGTGCGGTTTACATCAAAACACAACTGTCCAGCACAGAAGGTCTGCCGTGGATTTACAATATAACGTGGGTATATGTACAGGTAATAACAGGGTAACTATATACAAATATATACAGGTACAGCATACATTTGGAAATGACTCAAATGTGTCCTATCGGCTCAACTGCGTATTGGCTGATAATAGGGTGATAAGAGTTACTATTTGTTGGGAGGATCCGTGTCCGGCATGCTTGGTTTCAATCTTACGTGGTTGTCACTCACAGGTTGTTTATGTGGGTCACTGGGCGTGGCTTGCTGTGGGGAGTGGCTCTGGGCAGTATAATACTGTAGGAAGAGATGATGTTTAAGTGCCTTCCTAAATTGGGAGATGACCTTGATAGCCCTGATAGTGGGGGGAAGGGCATTCCAGCAGGTAGGTGCATATAGTGAAAAAGAGTAGTTACTCACCTGTAACAGGTGTTTTCCAGGAGCAGCAGGAATCAGTCCTCACATATGGGTGACATCGACATCGATGGAGCCCTTGCGGAGCATTTCCCCAGCTTTCCATGAAAGCCTTTGGGAATGCAGGCACGCATGCGTGGTTCCCTTCCCGCCCAAAGGTGCCATCTTGCTCAGTCAAATGACATAGCTAAAACAGCACACAAAAAATAAAAATAAACTATGTACAACTGCAACTCCTAGGGGAGGAGGGAGGGTTGTGAGGACTGATTCCTGCTGCTCCTGGAGAACACCTGTTACAGGTGAGTAACTACTCTTTCTCCAGGACCAAGCAGGAAGTCAGTCCTCACATATGGGTGACTCCCTAGCTCTGGGCTACCAAGGAACCCAGGCTGAACAAGAGAACTCCCTCTAGTCCCAGCATCAAAGAAAGGCTTTTCACTGACAGAACCTCCACCGGTAGCCCAACAGAGGGCAGGAGGGCAGGAGTTGCCTAAACCTCAAAGAGATTCCGGAGTACTGCCTGGCCAAAAGCACTGTCCCTACGGGACTCCCTTTCCAGACAGTAATGGGCCGCAAAAGTCTGGCTTGAAGACCAAGTAGAAGCTCTGCAGATGTCTACCAACGGTACAGAGCGGAGAGGAGCCACTGAGGTAGCCATCGCCCTGACACAATGGGCCGTGACCCGACCCTGCAAAGGAAGGTCAGCCGCCCTGTAAGCCCAGGTGATACAGTCAGCCACCCAGGTGGACAAGGTATGATTGGACACAGCTAACCCCAAATTATTAGGGTCAAAAGAGATGAAGAGCTCAGTAGCCCTTCTGTGCCCCTGGTCAAGGTAGGAGGATAAGGCCTTCCTACAGTCCAGGGTATGCAGAACTGCTTCAGCCTGGCTTGCATGAGGCCTAGGGAAGAATGTTGGAAGAACCACCTCCTGGTTGAGGTGGAAAGAGGAGACTACTTGGGGAGGAACTTTGGATGAGTCCTGAGGACTACCCTGTTCCCATAAAATCTGGTGTAAGACCTGTCACAGACCAGGGCCTGAAGCTCACTCACTCACCTAGCCGAGGTGAGGGCTATCAGGAAGAGTGTCTTCCAGGATAGGAAGCGTAGAGGACAAGTAGCCATCGGCTCAAAAGTTGGGCAAGTCAGTTGCTGCAAGACCACATTCAACTCCCATTCAGGAGCAGGAGGACGGATTGGAGGCTTGAGCAAGAGCAAGCCTCTGAGGAACCAGGACACCAAGGGGTGAACCGACAGAGAATGTCCTTCCACCAGTGAGTGGTGAGCTGCTAGAGCTGAGAGGTGGACCCGAACAGAATTGGACTTAAGTCCCTGATTCGATAAGTGCAGTAAGTACTGAAGCACTATTGGTACAGTACAGGAGAACGGATCCTCTGTACGTAGCTGACACCAGACAGAAAACCTTTTCCATTTGAGAGCATAGGTTTTCCTAGTGGACTGTTTCCTAGAGGCTAGGACAACCTCTTCAACTTCCTGAGGTAGGCCTAAGGGAGCTAAAACTACCCTTGCAGCCTCCAAGCCATCACATTGAGAGCTTTGAGATTGGGGTGCAGAAGGGAACCCTGATCCTGAGAGAGAAGGTCGGGTTGCAGCCCCAGAGGCAGTGGGGGATCCACTGCCAGCTGAAGCAGAAGTGGAAACCAAGGCTGTCTCGGCCATCTGGGAGCCACCAGCAGGACCGAGGCCTTGTCCTGAAGAATCTTGAACAGGGTTCGGGCCACCAAGGGCGTGGGAGGAAACGCATACAGGAGGCCCTGAGACCTTGGAATCAGAAATGCATCTGCTGCTATTCGCAGAGGATGCGGTTGTCTGGAGCAGAACTTTGGCAACTGTTTGTTCAGTGGACTGGCAAACAGATCTATGGATGGAAGTCCCCATTTCAGGAAAATCCTCTGAACCACCAAAGGATGGAAATTTTGAGTTTATTAAACAAGCAACAAAATACATACAAAACGCAGAAACAAGCACCCCAACCAAGTCCCACACCCCCCCAAAACCCCCACCCCCGACATAGCACAAAACAAATATCACAACCCCCCGTGACCCACCTCCCCAAACCCACCACCAAACCCAGTAATAAACACACGTGCCCTCCTCCCAACAACAACCCCCAAAAGGTCCTTATCAATGTCCATGTTCCCTCCCCCCCCTCAGTCCAATGTCCATGCCCGACCCCTCCTCCCCCCCACCAGACCACCCCAGCAGAGCCCACACATTGCATCTTGCAGTCCCTGAACCCCTGCCCCGCACAACACCCCCACCAATCCAAATGTCCGAATGTCCAGTCTGTCTGACTCTCAGACTCCCTCTCCCCACCCATCCAGAAAATAAACCCCCTATCCCTATCCCTCCCCCTTCAGACCCATCCCATCCAAACGAACACCTCCAAACCAAACCTCCCCATCCTTTCCCCCCACATCAAATGAAAACAGAAGGGCCCCTTTAGCCCATCCCCAACACAGTCCCACCAAGACAAATCATAATGAATCAAATACAGCAAAAGCAAAATACAAGAGAAAATATAACCCTTGTGTTGCCCAACGGAGCGGGATGCCCAAGACACAAAATGAACAAACAAACACGAAAAACAAACATATTGGGTCGGCCACCCTCTAAGGAGAAAGGGAAAAGGGAAAGCGGACAACCGGTCACAACCCCTTATGGAGCCCCGGCTCACCCCCCCCCCTCCCCTCCCGGGAGGAAAACATCTCAAAATCATAATGAGAAGGAAAACCCCAGGGAAGGGAAAACTAACCCCTCCTATCACACCCCTCCCCCCAGGGTACAACAAAACAAAACAAAACAAAACAAAAACCTCACAGTCCTACAGGGACGAAAACCCCAGGGAACCCCTCCCCCTCACGGGGGGCGAAGGGTGAGGTGACGCCACAGACGCTCCCAACGATGAGCCTCCACCACCCTCCTTTCACGTTGCGCCATGCTGGACACTTCCTCCAGAATGTCCCGCACCACCTCGTCGAGGGGCAGGACCAACCCCCGGGTCGAGACATGACAGCGCGCTTGCCACAGGTGGTAGCGTACCACGGCCGTGACGAGGTAGAGGGTCCCGGAGTCCTGCCTTAGAGGAAAGGACCAGGCCCCGTACACCCACTCCGCATACGTGAGGAGGGAAAGGTCGCGCAGGTGAAGAGCAGCGGACACCAACCGGCAGGCCTCCACGTTAAAGGGGCACTGCCGGAGGAAATGGTCCATGGTCTCCGCTTGCCCCTCACACCCGGCCCTCGGACAGACCCGCTCGGCCTGTGACCTGTACTTGAGGTTGTCCCTCACGTACAAACGCCCGTGGAAAGACAACCAGGCTACATCCCGAACCTTCTTCGGTAGCCGAGGGGAGTTCAACAGCCGAAGGCCCCGCTGCATCACATCCGCCGGACAGTCCCGCAGGGCCCACCGTGGTTGATAGTGAGAGGTGAGAACCATCCGGTATAAGCCTTTCCGCCCCAAGGACTGGGCGAGCGGGTCGGTCACCCCCCACCGCCGAATGAGCCCCACCATCACGAATACGTACGATGGGGCCTGTTCCCCTCTCCGGCGCACACGTGGGACCGAGGACGCCCCCTCCCACTGCTCCCAGAAGCGGGAGAACCATTCCCGATAGGAGGCCACCCACCAGACCCCACCCCCTTCCCGCATCCTACCCAAGTGGAACGCCATAGACAAGACTGACAGGAAGACAAGGGGGTGCAACATACCCAAACCGCCCTCTGCCCGATCCAGGCAAACGATGTTGCGCTGGACGGGGTTCAAGCGGTTACCCCACAGAAAACAGAAAAAGACGGCACAGACAGACGCCTGACGGGACAACGGAAGGACGAAGACCGTGGCCACGTGCAGAAAGAGAGGAAGCAGAAACGTCCCGAGGAGTTTGATCTTCTCCTCGTACGTACACCTCCACCCCCTCCACCGCCGCACCCGACACCGTGCAGTCTCGAGACAACGGTCCCAATTGGACTCCGCACAGTCCTCCGACCCGAAGACGAGGCCCAAAACGCGGACCTCCCCCACGGGAGGAGGAAAGGGGGCGCAGGAAGGCGGGAGGCCTCCGAGGAGCCCAACCACAGCGTCTGGCACTTGCTGTGGTTTACAACAGAATGGGCTACCTCCGAGTACTCCTCCACGGCCTCTCGCAGGGCCTCTACCCCATCAGTGCCGTCCACGTAAACTGAGATGTCGTCAGCGTAAGCAACGACGGACACCGGGGGCGCACCGGGCGCCTCCAGGCCCCGCAACCCACCTGAGGACAATCTCCGAAGGAAGGGGTCGAGGGAGAAAACATACAGCAGGGGGCTCAAAGGGCACCCCTGCCGCACCCCCGAGGCGACACCAAATGGCCGTCCGAGCCACCCGTTAATAAACGGGAAGCTCACCCCCCCTCGGTACAGCGCCTGCACGATGAAGAGGAAACCTGCAGGGAGGCCGAAGTGCTGGAGCACCACCCACAGGTACCGGTGACTGACTCGATCGAAGGCCTTGGACTGATCCAAGGAGACCAACCAGTGGTCCCATTGGAGCGACCGGCCTCTTTCCACCATCTCCCGGACTGTGGCGACAGCGTCCAGAACCCCTCTCCCCCGAACGGAACAATACTGGGAAGGGGACAGCAAATCGCCCGACACCTCCACCAGTCGGTTGGCCAAACACTTGGCCATGATCTTCCGGTCCGCGTTCAGAAGAGAGAGCGGCCGCCAGAAGTCCAAGGAGCTATCGTCCTTCCCCTTGGAGAGCAGCAGCAGCAGGACAGACTCGCGAAATGACCGCGGGAGATACCCCGTGTCCATGATCTCCTGAAACAGGGAGGTCAGGAAGGGGGCCAGCTGGGCGATGAAAGTGCGATAGAACTCCACAGGGAGCCCATCGCGCCCAGGCACCTTCCCCAACGGCATGGCACGAATCGCCCTCTCCACCTCCACCTGCTGAATCGGAGCAGCGAGTGCATCAACCTGTGCCTGGACCACAGCCGAATACACCGGGGGAAGGCCCAGGTACGTTCGGATATGGGTGAGGTCCACGGGGCGATCCCCAAACAGGTCCGAGAAGTATTCCCCCACCATCCGCAAAAGGTCCTCCTGGGAGGTATGAATGGTACCGTCCTCGCCCCGCAGGGCCATGACCTCCCGACGCTGAACCCTCTCCCTGCAAGTCCGGAAAGGGTCTGGAGTGGCGCCCCACCGGCCGCCCCCTCGAAGCATAGGGAGGCATGGCGATCGTAAAGCAGGCCACGGAGCTGGACGCGCACCTCTTCAACCTCCTCCCGCGCTGCCCCTCGGGATACCAAACGATCCAGCGACCTCCGGAGGACAGTGTAAGTGAGGTAGCGGGATCGAGCCATGGAGGTACCCCGGGAACGGAAGAGTTGTCGGGCACGCGTCTTCACCTCATCCCACCAGGCGCCACGGGAAGGAAAAACACTCAGCAGGGTCTCCTGGTCTGCGAGAAAGGCCAAGAACTCCTGGACCACCTCTGATGTTGCCAACAACTGCACATTCAGTCGCCACAGGCCAGGACCCCTGCTAAGCTCCTCGTGGTTGGCCAGGAAGGACACAGAGAGGACGCGGTGGTCCGAAAAGTCAACCGCCTGCAACTGCGGAGGGGAACACTCCACCCGGGCACTCACATATATCCGATCGATACGACTCCTGCAGGTCCCATGGTAGTAGGTGAACCCCGGCGACCTAGGAAAGGCCCGGTGGAAAACATCCACGAGGTCAGCCGTCCGGGTCATCTCGGCCAAAAAGAGGCCCTCGTAACTGGGTGGGCAACGCTCCCCCCCTCGGTCCTGCAAAAAGGTGGTGGTGTTGAAATCCCCGGCAAGGACCACCAAACGGGAGGTGTGTAAGTAGGGGCGGATGACCCCAAACAGGGTCTTCCGCCCCAACTTAGACTGGGGCCCGTAAACCACCACGAAACGAAACCGATGGGGCCCGCAGTAGCCGTCTAAAAGCAAGCACCGGCCCTGCTCCAGTTCCCACACGTACTGCACCTGAAATCGGTTGGACGTGAACAAAACCGCCACTCCTGCATAGGGCTGTGCCGCAAGGGACCAGTATGAAGGGCCCCACCTCCACTCTCGCTTTGCCCGATGAAGGCTAGCGAGCGAGGTGAGTCTGGTCTCCTGCAAGAAGATGACATCCAGCCCACTCGTAGAAAGAAAATCATAGGCCGCAGCCCTCGCCTGGTCTGTCAAAATGCTAGCCACGTTGATAGTGGCGCACGAGAAAGCAGGAGTGCACGCCATACCTATTTCTTGTGTAGTGACCCCTTCCTCCTCTTTTCCCCAACCCCGGGATCCCCTGAATCCCGCTTACAGGAGATGCCCGCAAGCTGACATAAATCCTCCCGGTCCACGTCGACCACCTCAAGGAGCTCCCCCTCCTCCTGTTCGACCCAGTCACCCCAGCGGGTGCTGGCGCCCTCGGGACCACCAGGCAAAGCTGTCGCGAGGGCAAGTCCAGTCCCCACGGAACGAGGGGGTAGAGACAGGTCAGGGGTCGGAGGGATGACCTCCTCCGTGGGGTCCACCACCGGTGCCTCCTCCCCCTTCCCTTCCCCAGACAGGGACTGAGACAACAAAACAGTGCCCACCCTGGCGGGGGAGGCCAGGGCGGCCGGGTCAGCAGGGGGCCCCTGAGAAGGCCCAGCACCCAGCTGTGGAGGCAAACGCCTGTCCTCCCTCACCCTCCCCGGTAGCTTTTCCAGGGCCACTACCGGAGGCCGGGAGCCAGTTTCCACGCTCTTCGGCGGACCCTGACTGCGGCGTGCCCTCGGGACCTTCTGAGGCCGCCGCTGAGGAAGAGGGGCTGTCTCCGCCGCTAACCGCACCGAACGCCTCACAGGAGGCCCTGCCTCCACAGGCAGGCCCTTATCTGCCTCAGCCACATCAGCAGCCAAGAAGACGAAACGATTGACGTCCAACACGGGCTCTAACTCCAACAATGGGGAGGTCTCCCGTTTCTTCCTCTTGGACTTGCCACCCTTGGAAGAGACGGTAGTCCATTCCTCAGGCGGCACCACCCGCAACCCCTTCTCCTGTTGTGCACCAACAACCTCCACCACATCAACCCTCTCCTCCATCCTACCCGACTCCCCTCCCCCTGGTGGCTCCCTCGGCTCAATGGACTCCTCTGCACTAGGGCCCCCGGTCTCCTCCTGAGGGAGAGGGGCCTCTACAGCCTCCTCCCGCACAGGAGCCCGAGGTGGAGTGACGGCAACCCCCCCGGTCCATTGTGTGACGCGGAGGGGCAACGGGCAAAGGGGTGGCCCAACTCCCCGCAAAGGTTACACCGAATTAGCAAACACCCGGCCGAAGCGTGACCCCGTCCACCACAACGGGTGCAGACCTGCTCGGGACAGTTCATGCTCAAATGGCGGAATGAGCCACAGCGGTGACACTCGCGGGGTTGCCCGGGGTAATAGCACAAGATGCGATCCCGACCGAGAAAACCGGCCGAGGGCACGTGCTGCACCACGTTTCCCACCTCACGCAAACGGATCCTACCCTTCCACGACCCGTCCCACACCCCTAGGGGCCCAGCGCCCTTAACCAGGGGTGCGAGGAGCACCGCATGGCGCGACAACCAAAACTGGATGTCCTGCCCTGGGAGCGACTCATTCCTGGATAGGATGGTCACAGGTACCGTCCCCTGGCGAGAGATAGGCACAACACGAAAGTCAGCCCACCCTCCCTGCCCCCTCTGCTGCTGGTATCGGTCCCAGAAAATCTCCAGCCCCCGTCGCAACATGAAACTAACATCATATTCAATGGTGTTGTTCATGTGGATAAAGGCGTAGAGATCTCCTGGGAGAAACCCCAGCCCAAGGACCATCCTCAAGACCTGTTCCCTGGCTGGAGGGGACCCCTCCCCAGCCCATCGGATCTGCGCCATGTTGTGCCGTCGGACCTCACCCCCTACTCCCCTTTGAAACCCTCCCCCTCCCCCTCCTCCTTCCCCTCCTACGGGACCATTCCCCTGCATACCTCCCCTCCCCCCACCCTCCCCCGACGTCCCCGGAGTGGTGCCCGACCCCTTCAGAGCCTCCGCAAAGGTACGGAGGGGGGGAGCCGACCCCCCAGCCTCCATCCCCCGCCCTTCTGGACGTTCTCCTCCTTCCACCTGCGGGGGAACCTGTTGCCGGACCACAGGATCCGTGATCTCCTCACTTGGAGCAACCTGAGGACTGGGTAGGGTCAGCTCCGCAAATACAGAGTCCGGGATGCTCTCCCCTCCAGATCCCTGGGTACCACCGAGAACCCCTGGATCATCCCCCGTCACCACCGCCTGATGTTGAAATGCAGCAAAGGCCCCAGGAGGGCCCGTCGGGGTCTCCAAAGCCAATTTTAAAGCGGCACAAACCTGGTTCTCGTTAATACCCAGGGAACCGGAAAACCCCCCCAAACTTCCATCCTGCTTCTCCGACCCAGCAGAAGGCTCCTGGGTCTCGGCCACCACTACCGGGGACGAACCCCGCTCCCCTCCAATCCCGGAAGCCAGGGGAACCATCCTCTCCCTCACTCCCCCTTCTAACATCCCCTTCCTTCCATCCTGAGCAACCTCCCCCTCCTGCCCTACAACGAAACCTGTCGTCCGCTCCCCCTTTCCCTCCGCCATACTCTCCACCAACCCACCGTCCTCCACTCCCTGCATGGCCACCGCCAACAAGGCAGGACCATCTCGGGACAGCGGGGCAGATCCCTGCATAGCAAAACCCCCTAAACAGCCACCCCCCTGCCCCTCTGCCCTCTCAGGTCCTACCTGGTCGTCGGTGCCAGCCGTGGCACAGGGATCCAGAGAAGTCCGGCCGGTAGCCAAGGCTCCAGCAGGGAGGGCGGACACCCCCCTGCGAGCCAGGCCCACCTCAGCCATGCCACCAGACAGGATAGACACCGGTGCATCCCGCTCCGCTGATCCAGAACTCAAAGATAGTGGCCCCCTATCTTTCCCTATCCCTTTACTCATGCCTTTCCGGCGCCAAATAGCCGCCTCAGGGAAAGCCGGGCGGCCATTCCGTAACTGTTTGAGCACCGGAAAAACATCCACATTAGGGGGGGCCGAACTTTCAACCTCCCCCCCACCCAAAACCATGGTAGATTGTACAGTCCCTTGACGCTGCAGATCCAGACAGGGAATAGACAAATCAGCCACCCTCCGGATTTCCACAGACTCAGCAGGCTCAAAGGACGGGGGGCAGCCAGTCTTCAGGCTCCTGGCCACATTGAGAGAGGGCTCAGCCAAAGCAGATGAAATGCTGCTCCGCGGGATCGTAGAAGGCATCCCCGAAGCTGCTGTTGCTGAATCCAATCCCCGACAGGAGGGAACAGCAGACAAACCCCTAATAGGCAGCACCGATTCCCCTCCGACAACAGGCCTTCCGATGGGGATCCGGTCTGCATTCCTGGAACCGTGCCGGTGCTTCAGTGACAGGAGAGGAGAAGGAGAAGTAGCAGTGACACACTTCCGGGTTTTCCCGGAAGTGACCTCATGATCTTCACGGCGGCCATCTTTGTAGTCCGAAGTATTGGGAAAACACCCCTGAACGACTTCCCGCATCGGGGCTCCCTGCTCTAGACCAGTGTCGCTCTCTACCTGCATCCCTCGGTGATCATGCTGCCAGGAATCTTCTGCCTCTGGATTTGTGTATGACGCTGGAAAATGGGTCTCAGAAATCCGCGATGTTTGGGGGGGGACGGATAACACCAGTCCCCTCCCTGACAGTGCTGCAAACAGAGCTTTCTGGACAGGGAGCCACTATACCAGCCCTTGGAGGTGGGACAGCGACCGGACCAGGGCTCACAAAGTGGGCAACTCTCCTTCCAGTCCGATGAGACGTATTCAGGTAAGGGTCCTTGGACCATCTATCCTCTTCTCCCCTTGCCGGGGCATAATAGGAAAAGGGCAGACTATGAGAATGGGGAGTCCCAGCCATCCAACCTACCCCCGGGGGCCCCCCCTGAACTGCTCCCTGTACTGCCCATCTATCATAGGCCTGATATATTTCTGTGAGGGACCCACAACCCTGCTGCTTGAGGTATATTATTTCTCGGTTTTTGCCCTTCAAGGCCCGCTTCACCCCTTTCCAATAGGTGACATAGGCCACCCATTCCTCCCCGGAAATGGTGGCCTGCAGGCTCTCCAGGTGGGAGAGCTGGGCTCGCAGCTGGGCCGCCTCCTCCTGGAGACCCGAAGCCGTCGCACCGCTGCTACAATTGCCTCAGGGGCCCTAGCGGGCTGCTGGTAAGAAGGCAGGACCAACCCCTCCCCCTCATCCTCACTGGAGGAGGTAGAGGCCTCCTCCAGGACCCGAGGTGGAGGGGGGAACCCACCTCCCTCAGTACTACATTCCACGGTCCTCCAGGGTCTCCCCAGGGCCTCTCCCTGCTGCCACCCAGCCTCCACACCATGCCTGGGGAGAAGACAGGAGCCTCCTCCCCTGGGGTGGCGGGCCCATACCTCCATACCTGTGGGTCCCTCGGTCCTGGCCAAGTGCAGTCCTACTGGGGGAAGCCCCCTCCCGGGGTTCCAGCTGTTCCAGGTTACGGCTTCCGCCAGCCACTTCCAAAATAGGAGGCCCACCCGGCTTGGCAGGCCTCTGGGCCTGGGCCTCCCCTCCGGAGGCGGCCCAGGTCCCGACATCCAGGCACGAGCAAAGAAACAGGAACCTCTCCCTAGCAGGAGCTCTGCTCAACTGAGCCTCTCAATGCTGCAGCCAAACAGGAAGTGGGTGGAGCTGCCACTCGTGGGGCTGCAGAATCCTGCTCAACCTGTCTGCCAGGTAGTTTTCCTGGCCAGGTAGATACACTGCCTTGAGGAGCATGTTGTGACTGAGAGCAAACAAGCAAAGTTTCTGTGCCTCCTGACAAAGGAGCCTGGACCCAGTTTCGCCCTGCTTGTTCACATAAAACATAGCTACCTGATTGTCTGTTTGAACCAGGACAGACTGATGAGCCAGGGTTGAAGAGAAAGTCTTGAGGGCTAACCGAATATCCCTGAGTTCCAGTAGATTGATTTGCTGTGCGGCTTCCCAGGGAGACCACAGGCCCTGGGTGCACTTGCCTAGACAATGAACTCCCCAGCCCCGCAAGGAGGCATCCATGGTCAACACCACTGTGAACCCAGGAATCTGAAAAGGCACCCCTTGCAGCAGATTGGGTGGATGTAGCCACCAGCTGAGGGATTTCAGAAATTGTCTGGACACCCTTATCCTGTCTCTGAGGCTGCCTGTGGCCTGTGACCACTAAGACCAAAGGCACCACTGTGCAGGCCTCATATGGAGCCGGGCATTGGGGGTCACATGCACTGTCGAAGCCATGTGGCCTAGAATCCTCAAGCAGAGCCTGGCAGAGACCAGGGACCTGCTGAGAAACTGGCTTGCCAAATTTATCAGTCTTTGGGCTCTGTTTTCGGGCAAGAATGTCTTTGCCAGCAGAGAGTCCAACCTCACCCCTATGAACTCCAAGTTTTGGGAGGGGAGCAAAGTGGACTTTGCAAAGTTTATGACAAACCCCAGGCTTTGAAGAAGAGCAATAGTTCTGAGGGTGGCTTGGCTGGCCTCCTGGCACGTCTGACCCCTGATGAGCCAGTCGTCCAGATAGGGGAAGACAAAGATACCCTGATTCCTCAGGTAGGAAGCTACCACTGCCAGGCATTTAGTAAAGACTCTGGGAGCGGAGGTTAGGCCAAAAGGTAGTACTCTGTACTGATAATGGTTTCCTCCCACAATGAACCTGAGGTACTTTCTGTGGTCTGGATGAATGAGGATGTGAGTATACGCATCCTTTAGATCTAAGGAGCATAGCCAATCTCCCTGCTGGAGGTAGAGCAGAAGGGTTCCAAGAGTAAGCATCTTGAACTTTTTCTTCTCCAAGAACTTGTTGAGGTTTCGGAGATCTAGAATAGGTCGAAGGCCACCGGTTCTTCTGGGTACTAGGAAATACCTGGAGTAGAACCCTCGACCTTGTAAGTGGGGAGGCACAGGCTCCACTGCCCTGTCCACCAACAGACCTTGTAGCTGCAGAAGATCTGTGTGCAGGGGAGGCCTTGGAGGCTCCCCTGGAAAGTATGGAGGAGGCAGTTGTTGGAAGTGTAGTGCATAGCCGTTGTGGACTATTCTTAACACCCAACTGTCTCCAGTGATGAGTGGCCACTGGTGAGTGAGGCGACCTCCTGTGCAGGGTTGGGGGAGCAGGGACGGAGAGGCTATGCCTAAGGAGTCAAAAAACCCCACCCTGCTGAGTGGGAGCAGGGGCCGGAGGCTTGGGGGTCCTCTGCCTACAGGGCCCATTACCCTGCCCCTTGGCTTGCTGACCCTGAGGGGCAGCTTGGGCAGCCTGATATTGTGGGTACTGTTTGTAGGCAGTGCCCTTCCTCGGGTAAAAGGACTTTTTACCCGGGCCCTTCTTCTTGTGAGAAGGGGCAGAAGTCTTTCTAGACAGCCTCGTCCTTGTGAGGTGCTCGGTCTCGAGCTGTGCGGCCTTCTCGGTCATGGGCTTGCCAAAAAGGTACTCACCTCAGCAAGGGACATCGACCAACTTGTCCTGAACCCATGGATCGAGGTCCGATGACTGCAGCCATGCCTGGCGTCGAGCCGCGATGCCAGCTGCCGCAACACTGGCCGAAGCCTCGAAGCCATCGTAGACAGCGCAGGACATAAACTTGGAGCATTCCCGGATCCCAGAGGACAAGGACTTGAACCTCTGCTAGGATTCCCCGGAGAGACCAGCAGAGAACCCGGCCAGCTCCTTGGCCAGGTCCCGCAAGTACATGCCCATGTACAGCTGGTAAGACTGGACACGGCAAGCAAGCATCGAGCCCTGGAAGCACTTTCTACCAAAACCATCGAGGTTTTGGGCCTCCCTGCCAGGGGGCACTGCGGAGTGCATCTTCTGACTTTTCAGGCGATGCATGGCCGATTCCACCACCATGGAATGGTGTGGTAGCTGCGCCTTCTGAAAGCCAGGACTCTTCCGGAGTCGATAGATCGAATCGACCCGCTTGATTAAAACCGGCACCGAGGCCGGTGCCTCCCACATCCAGAAGAGGAGCCGTTCCAGCATCGGAGGAACCGGGACAGTAAAGGCCTCCTTTGGAGGAGAGTCGTACTGCAGGGCCTCGAGCTCCTCGGCTCGAGGCTCTTCCTCGGGGTCCGCAGGGATAGCCAACGCAGTGGCCATAACCCGAATGAACTCCGAGAACCAGGTATCCTCCGGAGGTTCCAACTGCGGTGAGTCCGATGGGACGCACCGAGTCTTGAAGGTGTCGGGGGACTCCTCGTCCTCCGTCTCCCATGCGGACTCGTCCAATGAGGAATCGGGGTCCGACCTCGCGGGGCCTGCGAGCACCCGCCCTGATGCCAAAGGCACCGGCGTCGACGCCCTCGGTCCTAAACGGGAGGTCGAGGGTGACCGTGACCGAGGTCGACCTCGAGCCTTTATGGCCTCGAGTATCGGCTCGGTCTCCGGGGTCGACTTTGATGTCGATGTCCCGGTGGTCGGGGCAGATGCGCCAGACAGGCTGGCCATCAGTGCCCACTGCTGCTCCATGGAGGCAGACATTCTGCTCTCCAATGCTGTCAACCTAAGACCCAGCTCAGGAGACTCAGCAGCTCCCGACTCGGGCCCCGGCGGCACCGGGCCCAATGTCGGCTCCCTGGGAGGAGAGTCCACGAGGACTACAGGGCTTACATGTCCAGTAGACTCCGGCTCCAGTCGAGGGACTTTCGAAGGCATCTCCTGTTCCACAGGCCCGGGGCGACCGTCTGGGGTCTGAGACCGAGCTCTCGAGGAGCCAGGGACCTCTTCCGACGACGCCCTCACAAGCCGCTTCTTCCTCTTGAGTTCCCGGTCGGGGGACCCCCTGTCCGAGGAGCCACGACGGTGCTCGGGATCCGACTCCCGGGATGTCGAGGCCTCAGACGAGGTCCAGGCACGGCCGGAGGCCGAGTCAGAAAAAAGCTTTTCCTTTTGGTGCTGATGACTTCGCAGTGCCTTGGAAGCCATTTTCCCACATGGTCCACACGTCTTAGGGTCGTGATCAGGACCAAGGCACCGAAGGCAGCAGTCGTGTGTGTCGGTGAGAGACATCAGTTTCTTGCACCGATCACACTTCTTAAAACCACTGGAAGCCATCGGGGAAAAAAGAGTCCCTGCGAGGTCAAGGAACGGCCTTCCAGGGAAAATGAAAAAAGGGCGCGAACGCCAGCCACTAAGGGCAAAAACCGAAAAAAGATCGGGCTCGATACTGGTGTACCGAACCCGGCGGGAGGGGAACCGGCGTCGAACCGGAGAAGAAAAATTAGCGAAGAATCGCAAAAAATCAAACAATTTTCCGGGATGACTAGGACTCACGTCCGGTGGGCTTCACGGAAAACAAGAGACTGAGCAAGATGGCACCTTTGGGCGGGAAGGGAACCTGCATTCCCAAAGGAACCTGCATTCCCAAAGGCTTTCATGGAAAGCTGGAGAAATGCTCCGCAAGGGCTCCATCGACGTCGATGTCACCCATATGTGAGGACTGACTTCCTGCTTGGTCCTGGAGAAAGCTCTGGATCTTGCTGCTTGTGAGCATTTTGTTATCTGCCTTGGTAGAATCAAAGTATTTATAGCGGCTGATCTTCTCGCTCTATTAGGGGGTGTCATCTGGATAAAATCTATGATTGATGTAGAGGAGCAGTTGTTAATGGCTTTGAATGTAAGTGTCAGCACCTTGAAAGTTATCCTGCTTTGGACTGGAAGCCAGTGCAGCTGTTTTAGTATTGGTGTTATATGTTCCTTCCTTGAAGCTCCTTGCAGAATTCTGGCGCTGCGTTCATGGCTAGTTGCAGCGGGGTTATGGTGGCTTTTGGAAGGCCATGTAATATGGCGTTCGCGTAATCAAAATGCGGGGTCACAAGAGCTTGGTAGACAGATCGAAAATCTTCTGGTTCCAGGAGCGGTCTCAGGTGGCGAAGTGTTCTGATTTTGTTGTAAACTGCTTTTACCATATTGCTTATCTGGGCCTTCATATTGAGCTGTTGGTCAATGATAACTCCAAGGTACCGAATTGATGGTTTGCTTGTGAGTTCAGCATCTCGGACCTTCAGGGAGCTAGGTGGAGTGAATGATGAATTCCTTGTGAGGAAAAGGACCTCTGTTTTTTTAAAGTTTATTTTTAGCTTCTGTGTATGTAGCCAGACTGTGACCGCATCGAAACAGGCAGAGAGGGGTGCAAGGTCTGGTTTGTCCAAAAGGAAAGACATGTAGAGGAGGACATCATCAGTGTAGATCAGGCAGTTAATGTTGAAGGAGTGGATGAGATTACATAAGGGCTGCATGTAAATGTTGAATAGCAGTGCTGACAGTGACGATCCTTGGGGAACGCTTTTTTCTTGGAGAAAAGGTGCGGATGTGGAGGGGCTGAAACGTACATGTTGCCATCGATCTGTTAAATATGATGCACACCATGTTAATGCATTTCACTGAATGCCCTTCTCGCTAAGGCGGGAGAGAAGTATTTCATGACATACCGTGTCAAAGGCTGCTGCAATATCCAATACTCTTGTTTGATGTTGTCCAATCCACTGATAAGCGTGTTGAATAACGTGGTCAGGAGTGTTTCGACCCCATGCGCTTCCCGAAAGCCATGTTGGCAAGGGTCGAGGGGTGCACTTATTTCGATATGATGGTGAAGTTGTTGTTGTACAACCTTCTCGATGATTTTCGCCAGAAGCGGGATACTTGATATCGGCCTGAAGGAGTCCATTCGTGCTGGGTCCAGTTTGCTATTTTTTAGTAGCGGCCTTTAAATACCACCTCAGTCATGGGCAACATCCTTACATCTTCCTCAGTAAAGACCGAAGCAAAGAATTCATTCAGTCTTTCCACTGTGGCCTGGTCCCCTCTTAGTGCCCCTTTTACCTTTCTATCATCTAATAATCCAACTGACTCTCTCACAGGTTTTGTGCTATGAATGTACTTGAAAAAGTCTTCATTACACATTTTTGCTTCCACAGCAAGCTTCTTCTCAAATTCTCTCTTTGCCTGCCTTATCAATGCCTTGCATCTAACTTGCCCGTGTTTATGTTGTTTTCAGTTTTCATCATTTGGCTCCCTTTCCATTTCAGGAAAGATACTTTTTTGGCAACACCAGCCTCTCTGACCATGCTGGCAGTTTTTTGGACTTCTTTCCACTTTTCTTAAAGTGTGGAATACAGCTGGTCTGGGCTTCCAAGATAGTAGCTTTAAACAACATCCAAGCTTGATGTAAATCTTTAACCTTTGCAACTGCTCCTTTTAGTTTTTTTCTTACCTATTTTCCTCATTTTAGAAACATAGAAACATGATGACAGAAAAAGACCACATGGCCTATCTAGTCTGTCCTTCCATATCAACAACTACAATAGTCCACTTTTTACTTTTAGAGATCCTCTGTGTTGGTCCCATGCTTTTTTGAATTCAGTTACTGTCCTCATCTCTACCACCTCCACTGGGAGAATATTCCATGGATCCACTACTCTTTCCGTAAAGAAATATTTCCGTATATCACTCCTGAATCTATCTTCCTTCACCCTCATCCCATGTTCCCTTGTAGCAGAACTTGCTTTCAATTGAAAGAGGCTCTCTCCCTGAACATTTATGCCACGGAGGTATTTAAACATCTCAATCATATCACCTCTATCCCGCCTTTCCTCTGAGGTGTACATATTAAGATCCTTAAGTCTGTCCTCATATGCTTTATAATGAAGCCCACTAATCATTTTAGTAGCCACCCTCTGCACCGACTCCATCCTGTTCACATCCTTTTGAAGGTGCGGTCTCCAGAATTGCACACTATACTCCAAATGAGGTCACACCAAAGACTTATACAGAGGCATTTTCACGTCCTTTTTTCTGCTAGCCATTCCTCTCCGCATGCACCCAAGCATCCTTCTAGCTTTTGCCGTTGCCTTTTCTACCTGTTTAGCTACTTTAAGATCATCAGACACAACCACGCCTAGGTCCCGTTCTTCTTTAGTGGACAAAAGTACTTCACCTCCTATACTGTATTGCTCCCTTGGATTGCTGCAGCCCAAATGCATGACCTTACATTTTTTAACATTAATTCCCAGATGCCAAATTCTAGACCATTCTTCAAGCTTAGCTAGATCCCTCCTCATGTTATCTACACCTTCCTGGGTGTCTACTCTATTGCAGATTTTGGTATCATCTGCAAAGAGGCAAACCTTACCCAACAGCCCTTCCGCTATATCACTAACAAAGATGTTAAAAAGAATCGGACCAAGGACAGATCCCTGGGGCACACCACTGGTAACATCCTTCTTCTCAGAGTGAGCTCCATTTACTTGTACTCTTTGTTGCCTCCCACCCAACCAATTTCTAACCGAAGCAGTAACTTTAGGGTCCATCCCTAGGGTGCTCAGTTTGTTTATAAGTTGCCTGTGAGGAACAGTGTAAAAGGCTTTACTGAAATCTAAATACACCACAACTAGAGCTCTCCCTCGGTCCAACTCCCTGGTCACCCAGTCAAAGAAATCAATCAGATTTGTCTGACAAGACCTGCCTCTGGTGAATCCATGCTGCCTCGGATCCTGTAATCCGCTGGACTCCAGAAACTTCACTATTTTCTCTTTCAGCAGCGTTTCCAATAATTTACTCACCACCGAAGTTAAACTAACCAGCCTGTAGTTTTCAACCACATCCTTACTTCCGCTTTTGTGTAAAGGCACCACATGAGCCTCTCTCCAGTCCTTTGGCACCACTCCCGACTCCAACGAGGCATTGAAAAGGTCAGTCAGTGGAGTTGCTAGAACGTCCCCAAGATACCTCAGTATTCTAGGGTGTATCCCATCTGGTCCCATCGCTTTGTCTACTTTAAGTTGAGCTATTTTCTCACGAACACAGTCTTCTGAAAATTGTTCAAGATGTCCCTCGCTTCTGTTCCTATTTGTGGGTGTTTTCTGAGGTCCTGTTCCTGGTTCTTCATCTGTAAACACAGAACAAAAATATTTGTTAAGCAATTCCGCTTTATCCTTATCAGCTTCTACATATTCCCCCCCTGCACCCTTGAGTCTGACAACACCACTTTTGCCCTTCCTCTTCTCACTAATATATCTGAAATATGTCTTATCCCCCCATTTTATTGCATTGACTATTTCCTCCTCCTTTTGTATCTTTGCCTTCTTGACTACTTTGCTAGCTTCTCTAAGTTTTTCCAAATACAGATGCCTGTCTTCCTCTCTCTGTGATCTCTTGTATTTCATGAAGGCCTCCCTCTTTTTCTTCACTTTTCAGCTACTTCCTTCGAAAACCATAGCGGTCTCCTTTTCCTTTTGCCTTTATTTACCATTTTAACAAAAAGGTTGGTTGCCCTTAAAATACCCCCTTTCAGTTTTGCCCACTGTTTTTCTACATCCCCCAGATGTTCCCATCCCACTAACGACTCCCTGAGGTATTGGCCCATCTTCGCAAAGTTAGTCTTCCTAAAGTCTAAGATCCTCATCTTGGAATGGATTCTAACAGCCCTAGTCCTAATACTGAACCACACCATCTGGTGATCACTGGATGCAAAATGATCTCCCACTACAACATCAGAAACACTTTCACCATTGGTAAGCACCAAGTCCAGTATGGCCCCTTCACGTGTGGGGTCTGTTACCAATTGCCTGAATAGTTCTCCCTGTAGAGAATCCAGGATCTCCCTACTTCTAGATGATACTGCAGCAGGAATGTGCCAATCAACATCTGGCATATTGAAATCTCCTATCAGTAGCACTTCCCCTTTCCAAGCAATGCTGCGTATGTCTTCAATTAACTCTCTGTCCACCTCTTCCTCTTGTGAGGGAGGTCTGTATATCACACCAATGCAAATAGATTTCTCTTTTCCTCTTTCTAGTTTAACCCACAATGCCTCCTCTCTCTCCCTTTTAAGCTCTGTAATTCCAAAGCTTTAATAGTAGTTTTTACATATAGTGCCACTCCTCCTCCCCTTCTTCCTACCCTGTCCTTTCTGAATAAAGTATAGCCAGGTATAGTTACATCCCAGTCATGGTTTTCTGTGAACCATGTTTCTGTAACTGCCACTAAATCCAAGTCAGCCACTCCCACCAAAGCTTCAACATCAGGGATCTTATTTCCCATGCTATGGGCATTTATACACACTGCTTTCCATATGTTACCCCTATTACCCATTTCCATAAAGGTATTTAATGTATCACCTACCTGGGGGCTTTCACTTACCTGGGGGCTTTCTTCACCTATCCCCAATGAATCTAGTTTAAAGCCCTCTTCAGTAGATTAGCCAGTCTACTACCGAAGATGTGTTGACCTTTCTTGGACAGATGATGCCAACTCTGCTCTGCAACCCTTGGAACAGCATCCCATGGTCTAGGAAACCAAAACGCTCTCGATGACACCATCCACGCAGCCATGCATTCATCTCCAGGATGCGAGCCTCTCTGCCTTGGCCGTTACCCTCAACAGGGAGGATTGAAGAGAACACCACCTGTGCACCTAACTGCTTCACCCTCTGTCCCAGAGCCATGAAGTCACTTTTGATACGTTCCGAGGTATACCTGGCAGTATCATTTGTTCCAACATGGATTAACAACATTGGGTAATAGTCAGTGGGCTTGATGAGTCTCGGCAAACTCTCCATAACATCTTGGATTTTGGCACCAGGCAGACAGCATACCTCTCTGGACATCAAGTCTGGTCGGCAGATGGACGCCTCAGTATCCCTCAGAAGAGAGTCTCCAACCACCACTACCCTTCGTTTCCTTCTGGTCACTGATTCTGCAACTTTGGGGTACTTGAACTCTGGTTCTTCCCTTTCCAGGGATGCTTTCACCTCCTCCCCTTCCAGGGCTGCATAATGGTTCTTCAATTCAAGGGTGGAGAAGTTGGATTGGTGATTTTGCAGGCCCTGGTGACTTGTGTCCAACCATCGACATTCTGTTGGCATCCATCTTTTCCTGTGCTGGAGAGCTTGGTTGCTGCAAGAAGCATCTCATCAATGTACTTCTCACTGTCTTGAATGCTCCTCAGCCTCGCTACCTCCTCTCTGAGTTCCTCCACTTGTTTCCTCAGAGCTTCAGCATGCAGGCACCCTGCACATGGAACTGGTCCTTCAACTGGCATTAGGACCTCTGTCTTGACCGAGGCAGAAGCTTTAATGGAGGCAACAGCTTTAGCAATATGATTTTTCCCAGCCATTGTTCTGTTTGTGGAGCTTAGGTACCTGTTAAAGCAAAAGAGAGAGATCTACCAAGTACCATCCGGTTTCCCAGCTGTCCTTTCAGAGAAAAAGCAGTTAAATCTCTTTAATTATATTCAAAATGTGCTGGTCCAATTCTCTGTGATTTGTTAAAGGGAGAGGTGCCCTATAAAGCAAGACTGCTCACTAGGGGTGGGTGGGAGTCGGGGTGGGTAGGGAGGGAACTAACACCTGATTAGGTGTTAGCAGTTTCCAAACCTGAGGAGGTTACTAGAGTTCAGCAACCTACTGTGCTCAAGGAAAGTTCCCCTAAAGCACCAAAAGAAAGTAACCTTGCTTTAAAAAATATACCAAAAACCCTTTTAAGAGCTCCCAGTCAGAGAGCTAGCAATGTAATATAATAAAAACAAACAAACAAACCCTCAAATCCTTACTGTTTGTTGATCTGTAGAGCCCTGGTTAGGAATGCCTCAACAGGGCAGGGCACTGGAGCCTTTTATGCAGGCCTCAGCTGCACTCAGGAAATCAGGCCCACTAACTCCTGATTAGGTGTTAGCAGTTTCTAAATCTGAGGAGGTTACTAGAGTTCAGCAACCTACTGTGCTCAAGGAAAGTTCCCCTAAAGCACCAAAAAGAAAAGTAACCTTGCTTTAAAAAATATACAAAAAAACCTTTTAAGAGCTCCCAGTCAGAGAGCTAGTAATGTAATATAATAAAAACAAACAAACAAACCCTCAAATCCTTACTGTTTGTTGATCTGTAGAGCCCTGGTTAGTCTCCCTTTTGAAAGTTAAAAGGTAGTACTGTGTATTTCCTTACCATCCTTCCTTCCTTTATTAAATCAAAGGCAATCATACTATGATCACAATTGCCAAGTGGTCCCAACACCCTTATCTCTTGCACCAGATCTTCTGTTCCACTAAGGACTAGGTCGAAAATGCCTTCCCCTTTGGTTGGTTCATGAACCAGTTGCTCCAAGAAACATTCATTTATGTCATCTAGAAACCTTGTCTCCCTATAATGTCCTGCCATGACACTGACCCAGTCGATATCGGGATAATTGAAATTGCCCATTATTATTACTGTGCTGTAACTTTTGTTAGCTCCCCTGATTTCTTTGAGCATTTCATCATCCATCTGTTCACTCTGGCCAGGCGGTCCATAGTACACCCACACTAACATCGCCTTCCCCTTCCCCTTTTTACATGGAATTTCAATCCATAGATATTCTACAGTGTATTTTGTTTCCTACAAAATTGTAATCCTTTGTGACTCAATGCTCTCTCTAACATAGAGTGCAACCCCACCACCAATTTGATCTGCTCCATCTTTATGATATAGTTTGTATCCAGGTATCAGAGTATCCCACTGGTTGTCCTTCCACCATGTCTCTGAGATACCAATTATATCTAACCCCTCATTTAGTTTTATATATTTTAACTCTCCCATCTTATATTTTGTAGACTTCTAACATTTGCATACAAGCATTTTAGAGGATGTATTTTATTCATATTAATCTGGCTATTGATAGGCAGGGGTAATTTGGAATCTTGTCATGAGGCACAAGGATCAGAGTCCAGGGAGACAGAGAATGTACTTCAGAATGAATCCACTTTTGACAGGTCAAAGGAAAACATGGAGGAAGGTTGGCATAGAAACCCCAAACAAACTATGTCACACAGTACTAGGGAACGCCCAAACCAGGAGCTAACCCATGACTCATTAGGAGAGGGGAGGCAGCTGATGAAGGGCAAAGCCCAAGCAAACGGGAAAGGCAACACATTTAAAAATCCCCTAGCTGGGAGTAGTGAGGAGAGAGGGAGGAGAAGAATTAACCAAGGACCCAGACAAAGGAGAACTGTCTTGGGAACAGAGTGGAAGGATGAGAGAAGGGAAGGGAGTCCCAATCTCACCCAGGAAAGCCCCTCTGAAGAAGGGAGTCGTGGGAGGCACGCTGACCCAAAGAGACAGGCAGTTCCACACTGTAGGAGGCAGTGCACGGCTAGTCAGTGCACTGAGGAACTCTATTCCCCAGAAAGCAAGGAACATTGCTTTAAAACCCAGATAAGGCAGTCTCAACCTTATAATGCTAAGTACTCTGAAGGAAAAGTTTATTTCCCAGAAGCTGAGCTTCTGCCTGTGAGAAAACCCAGGAAAAGCAGAAAAGAAAAGTTTTACCATGAGCCGTGTTGCAGTCAAGGGAGGTTCCTGGAAAGGAGTTTGCTGGAAGGTAGGAAAATACCACCTAATAGCAGAGCAGAGGAATCTAACCAAGTTCCTTGTACGTACCAGGAGCTGTGTGAAAGAGCCAATAGTAATTATGGTAAACACCCAGGCTCCTCTAGTCTGTTGGGGGAAGGGAACCTTTTACCCTTTGCAGAGGAAGTGATTAAGCAGGGAAAAGAGTTCACCCCACAGGAAGCTGAGGAGGACGTTGATGGTATGCAATGTGATTTTTACCAAGCTCCAGACACAGAGATATTCATGGACTGTACGTACACGCTGTCAGATAGCATGCTATAATATTATTATAAGAAGGAAAACAGCCAAAGAGTGTTTGGAAGTTAAACTGTTTTCTATGCCTTTTTGTGTTACCTTAAGAAGCTGAAGACAAGCATTGCCTAAGTTTGGTTATCCTTTTGTTTCACTGTACCAAAAGTATGGACTTTATGTTGCTGTATTTTCAAGGTTAAAATCCAACCCTGGGAAGGGAATAAATCCTATTTTTATCTTACTATCTCGTGCACAACTATTTACTTCATAAGCTATTGAACTACAATACCCGGAAGGCTTTACCAAGCCTCAAAATAGTGGTTCACAGCCTCAAGAAGAACATTACCTCGCTCACCTTACTCACACTAAGGCCTCTGGGAGGGTGAGTGGGCGACAATCTTTAAGCTCTGTCTGCTCTGTATTCAAGGGCATTTCAGCTACTTTTGTCTATACTGGAACCTCTCTGCTGATATGCCATTACTTCAGTCTTTTGCTAGTGTCCTTCAAGGATACATTGTTCCGAACCATACGCTCCTGTTTGACTGTCAGCTTTCCTCTATTATCTAGTTTAAAAGCTGCTCTCTCTCCTTTTTAAAGGTTAATGCCAGCAGCCTGGTTCCATCCCAGTTAAGGTGGAGCCCATACCTTTGGAAAAGCCCCTCCTTTCCCCAAAATGTTCCCCAGTTCCTAACAAATCCAAAACCATCATCCTTGCACCATTGTCTCATCCACGCATTGACACTCCGGAGCTCTGCCTGCCTTTTGGGTCCTGCGCGTGGAATGGGAAGCATTTCGGAGAATGGTACACTGGAAGTTCTGGATTTCAACTTCCTACCTAAAATCCTAAATTTAGCCTCCAGAACCTCCCTACTGCACTTTCCTATGTCATTGGTACCGACATGTACCTAGACAGCAGACTCCTCCCCAGCACTAACTAAGACCTTGTCTAGGTGGCACGTGAGGTCTGCTATCTTCACACCAGGCATGCATGTTACCAGGTGATTCTCACATCCACCAGCCACCCAGCTATCTACATGCCTATTGATCGAATCACCATCTACAATGGCTGTCCTATCCCTTCCCTCGTGGGCACATGGCCCTGGAGAAACCTCCTCGGTGTGAGAGGGTTTTATATCACCTGGAAGAAAGGTACTAGCTACAGGATCACTTCCTGCCACTCCAGAGTGATGCTCTCCTGTCACGTGACTTCTCTCCTCCATGGCAACAGGGATGGGACTTCATTACTACATCCATGTACATCTCGTCTATGTACCTCTCTGTCTTCCTTATATCCTCCAAGTCTGCTACTCTAGCCTCCAGAGATCAGACTCATTCCCTGAGAGCAAAGAGTTCCTTACACCTAGTGCACACGTATGACTGCTCACCAAGTGGGGGAAATCATACATGTGACACTCAATGCAAAAGACTGGAAAGCCTCCATCTCGCTGCTGGACTGCTGTCTGCATCTTAGTTTTAGGGTTGTGTTTACTTATTTAAGTTGTTTACTTGCTAAGATTGCTGGGGATACTTATACCAATAAAACTATACTTAATACATTTAATGGACTTTGTTCACCTCAAGCTTAACTAATCTCAGGTCCTTAATTTATGCCTGATGAGGATAAACAGCTGCGCCTGAGAGTGAATATGGCACCTCCTTTCCTTTAAGAGGTTTATGCATCTATAAAGCTATGATTATCCCAGGAGTGTGGGGAGTCAGGGAGGGAGGTGTTTCTGAGGTAATCTGTGACCAGTTTCCTGGGTGATTCACAGAGCCCTTGCTTGGAAAGAGGGAGTCTTTCAAAATGCCCCTTTGATCTGTCCCTTGGCTTTAACACCTATTTAAAACAATTTCATAGGTCTCTTGCTCCCTATCTAGAAGGCCTATTTGTAGAGGTCTCTAGAAACAATTTATTGCTCAAAGAATATATACCCTGTGTTTCCTTTTATGCTAAGTTATACTCTGAGTTGATTTAAATTAAAGCTCTTTGCTGATACTAGGCCCTGACTGAGTATTAAATTGAAACTAGAAGCTCTCTGCTGGGTTTTAAATTTAAACTGACAGACCTTTGCTGGTTTTTAAACTTAAACTAAAAGCTACCTGTTTCAGTTTAACTAAAAGCCCTTTGCTGATACTAGGCCCCTGACTGATTTATCAAATACAATGGATTCTAATTTACACAGATTAATCAGCTTTAATCTAAATAATTCCGTTTTCCCCAAGATTTAGAAAAAATTCCCAGAAGTAAATACTTACACTTGCAGAACTCTCTCCAGAAGTAGCAGTCCCTTTTTGTAGTCCTTCTATGTTCTGCATGTGTAACCGAGCTGAGGTATTCTTGTTTATGTAGTTTCTATTTGACAGTGCCATCTGTTCTCTTTCCCCAGTAGAAGATGTATTGGTATTCTCTGAGATGTATTGGTTTAATATTTGCAGTGTTGCCTTTTGATAGGTAGGGTTTGGTGCTTTGTGAGTCCTGGTAGAGCTGTTATGATATGGTGGGTTTGCTATGGGTTCTAAATGTTCAGTGTTTATTTCCTAATGTGCCTGGTGTTTGGCACTGGAGTATAATAATGTAGAAATCTGGTAGTCTTTCTTTATCCAGACACTCATTAAGAGGCATGTTTACTAAATGTTAGCGCATGTTAACATTTTGCAAATGAGGCCCTGCTATGAATCTCTGCACATGGCCCTGCACCTCGCTTGGGCCGCCCCTGCATATCTCCTCACTTCAATCTGTTCAAAACTCAGCTGCACAGCTAATCTTCACCAGTCTCGCTATGCTCATGTAACCCCTCTTCTTAAGTCACTTTATTGGCTCTCTGTTTCTGCATCAGTTCAAACTTCTCCTACTGACCTATAAGTGCATTCATTCTGTGGCTCCTCAAATCTCTCCCTACACCTCCCTTGGAAACTCTGCTCTTCTGGTAGATCTTTTCTATCTGTGCCCTTCTCTTCTACTGCCAACTCCAGGCTTCAATTTTTCCACCCTGCTGCTCCTTATGCCTGGAACAAACTACCTGAGTCAGTATGTCACACTTCACCTCTCACCCTATTCAAATACAGGCTAAATCTCACCTGTTTGAGGCTGCTTTTGGGTCTTGATCCACTTAGTCTCCTCTTCAACTCCAGTGGGTCACCTTATCAATCCCATAGATACAGTAGTGGCCAAAAAATTAAGGCAAGTATCTTTTTCTACAATTTATTGTTAAATAATGTACTGTGGAGATGTCACACATGCTTACTTATTTAATCAGCATGGTGGTTAGTCACACCATGCGTCTGGCGTCCATTTTAGTTTACTTACACTCTGTAGCAGGTTTCGTGGATGAAATTTTGAATTTTTACAACTAGGAAAAGATTGAAAGTTACATGTAAAATATACAATCAAGATGGGTAGAAAGTGCAATATTAACGACTTTGTAAAGGGACAAGTTGTCACACTCCATGCTGAAGGATATTCGCAATGTGCTATTGCAAAACATTTGCATATATCAAGGTGTGCAGTTCAGAATGTTCTGAAATCAGGTGGCCGTACACGTCGTTCGAAATCTGGGCGCAGATGGATAACTACTGGACAATATGACCGATTCCTCAAAAGCATTATTGCATCTAGTCCACATACTTCATCTCAACATGTGGCTCAGTTAGCTAATGATCGAGGAATAAAGATAAATGCCAGATCTGTCTGACGACGGCTTGTGGATGAATTCAAACTCGTGGCCAGAAGACCTGCCAAGAAGCCTATGATGACCAGGAAACAAATTGCTGCTCGCATACAGTTTTGTAGCAAGATGAAAGACAAATCTGCTGAATGGTGGGAGAGGGTAATGTTCACAGATGAAAGTACATTT
Organism: Ichthyophis bannanicus; assembly: GCA_033557465.1. NCBI lineage: Eukaryota > Metazoa > Chordata > Amphibia > Gymnophiona > Ichthyophiidae > Ichthyophis > Ichthyophis bannanicus. The sequence goes on along the minus strand of CM066050.1, from coordinate 119,721,880 downwards.
CAACAAGTACGTGGGAGTGGTTACAGCTACGTCTGTCGACCAGCAGGCGAGAGGCTAAATCCGAAGTACACGATCAAGACTGTTAAACACCCACCATCGGTCATGGTATGGGGTGGTATTTCGGCGAATGGATCATGTGGCCTGCACATTTTTGAGAAAGGTGAAAGAGTAAATGCTGCAAAATACATATCCATGTTGAATAGTAAAGTTAAAATATACATTAATGTTTCTGGCACAACTATATTTCAGCAGGGCTTGGTACCGTGCCACACTGCAAAAACAGTCAAAAAATGGTTCGTGGACAAGAAGATCGAACTGCTACCAAGTTGGCCATCAAACTCTCTGGATCTCAATGTAATTGAAAACTGTTGGAATCTTATGAAGAAAAAGGTGGCAGCACACCGTCCAACTTCAAAAGCAGATTTAAAGGACATACTCAAGCATGTATGGGTCAACAAAATCACTCCGGCATACTGTAAAACGCTAGTTAACCATATGCCTACAAGAATCCAGGCTGTGCTGAAAAAGTATGGACACCCTATCAAATATTGACACATACTGTATATTGTTTCCTGAATAAAACTTTGAAAATGACATATATATCTTTGGTTCTTAAAGCTTTTGACCATGAAAGTGACAATAACACGTACGTTTCTAATAAAATTCAGATATTTTGGACTCTGCTTTAATTTTTTGCCTACTACTGTATATGCTAGTCCCCCAGTTGTGTTGTCTGCTTGACTAGCTTGTAAGCTCTGATGAGCAGGGACCGTCTCTTATACATCTCTGTACAGCGCTGCGTATGCCTTGTAGCGCTATACAAAATGATTAGTAGTAGTAGTTGTAGTCCTCGTGGTGTAGACCTTTTGCTGATATATGTAGTCCAGATTGTTCCATAATTTTAGGTTTTAACTGATGAAAATTTATATAGCTTGGTGATTACAAATGAGAAGACCGCTTTTAATGTATTAGGTGATCATTGACCTGCCCTAATTTTATGCTGTTTGACTATCTGCTTAGTGGCTGAATATCACCACCGAGCAGATAGCTGCTGTGACTGCCCCCTGCTCCACCCATAGATCGGATATCACTGTTGACCAGATAGCTTCCTCAATCGCCAGTGAAACCAGATATTCAGTGCCGGACACTGAATAGGCTCCGGTGCTGAAATTTCAGCAGTGGTAGTCTGGCACTTTAAAAGCGCTGAACACTGCTGATGAAAATCAGCCCCTTAGTAACATTTACTGTATTGGCCCCCTCCAAAGATGTTGTTGTGTAGAAAATTTTCTTTGGATTATTATTAGGTTTGATCTAATAAAAATTATCATGATCTTTAGAGATCCAGTTTTCCATAAGACCAGTATGATTAAAGGAATTCTTTACTCTTTATTAATTTCTCTAAGTTGATCCCCCCACAGTTATATTGGAGACCAATTTTAGAAAGGAATTTTGAGGCCCAGGTTGGGGGCTGCTGAATTTTTCTACTATTTTACAAAATATTCTGCCAAATGTGGAGCCTCTTTTAAAACACCAACCAGGATGTGCAGAGCTGCACGTTGATATGCAGTGACACACTATTGGAGGATCAGTTCTAGGAACAAGTACAAGCTAAAACTGACAGAACATGCAAACAAGATAGCCTGATCGTCATGGGTGGCTGGAACACAAAGGTTGTATAATTACACTAAATCACGGTCTTCTTAGGAACGATTTGATACAGCCTATAGAAAAAGTCGTTCACTATCAACTCCAAAAATGCAGAGGAATAGTATTCTTCAACTTGCCTTACAAGCCAATCACTCAAGTGTAAAACAAGGTCTCAGATTTTACAAGTGCTACTTCCTGACAATCGTCATGGAAGAAAAAGCACATAAATACATCAACGACCTTGTATGGATTAACTTAGAGTGAACCAGTCCTATTAATCAAAACATGTATTCCAACACTATACTCAAACACTTCAAAGAACTGGGCTAGACTTTTAACTGTTCTACTAGTGTCTTTTTTTCATCGAGTGGGCCAGTCTTACTTTTCCATAAAATGAATGATTCAATAGTTCTATAAACTTTTCACTTGAAAAGGCTGGCTGGACTTATCATGACTCGGTAGTTATTTCTCCTGATCCCGACGCTTGCCTCAGGTACCAATCTAGCGTTTCTCTTCTAGGGTTCCTCAGGGGATCCTGTTATAAACTTTTATCGATGTTCTAATAAAACAGAAAATGGAAATATTAGCTAAAACCCCTCATACCACACCTCCACCAACATTAATCTTACATTAATAACGAACCACCATTAAAAATCCATTAAAAAGCCTTACCAATGATGCTGCCAACGTTACAATTTCAATCAAAACCCTTCTTACTCTAACTCCCAAACTATGGTTACACGATGCAAGGTTCCACATTAGGAACCACCACCCAGGAAAAAGATTTAGGCGTCATTGTGGATAACGTGTTAAAACCCTCCGCCCAGTGTGCAGTGGCAGCCAAGAGAGCAAATAGAATGCTAGGTATCATAAGGAAAGGAATGGAAAATAAAACAAAGGATATTATAATGCCTCTGTATCGTTCCATGCTGCAACCACACCTTGAATATTGTGTGTAATTCTGGTTGCCGTATCTTAAAAAGGATATAGTATTATTAGGAAAAGGTACAGAGAAGAGCCACCAAAATGGTAAAGGGGATGAAGAAAGGCTAAAAAGGTTGGGGCTCTTTAAGCTGGAAAAGAGACGGCTGAGGGGAGATATGATAGAAGTCTATAAATTAATGAACGGAGTGGAATGGGTAAACGTAGATCGATTGTTTACGTTATCAGAATATAGAGAGACTAGAGGACATGCAATGAAGCTACAGGGTAAACTATTTAAGACAAATAAGAGAAAATATTTTTTCACTCAATGTGTAATAAATCTCTGGAATTTGTTACTGGAGGATGTAGTAAAGGCTGTTAGTGTTGCTGGGTTTAAAAAAGGTTTGGACAAGTTCCTGGAGGAAAGGTCCATAAACCATTATTAAGAAGGGACCCAGGATATCAATGCTTGAACCAATACAAGCATTGTGGAACCTGTGTCCCTTGGGGAAACTGCTAGGTATGTATGACCTAGATTGGCCACTGTTGGAAACAGGATACTGGGCTTGATGGACCTTGGTCTGACCCAGTATGGCATATCTTATGTTAAAATAACATGCCACAATAATACCAACACAATCCTGCACCTAATGAGATTCGCTACCTGTACCATAGATGACTGGCACATCAAGAAAAGAAACCCGAGTATATCCCTCTCCCACCCCCTGCCATGATAATAAAGAGTGCATGAAGAGTAGGTATACAAAAGAAAAAAAGACTAAATCCTAATAACAATACCCTATGTCCCTTCCCTCCCTGTCCCTCCGACATCCTCCTGAGACAAAGGGATCATAATTGTGAACACCGAGTCCCAAAACATTATCTCCTCGCAGCGGACTAAAAAGAAAAAGAAAAAAACCAAAGAAAATAGAAAGTCATAAGGGTACCAGTATTCACAATAAAAGTGCCCATATTTGAAGAGTATGGGTAGGTCATCAATCTGTGCAGAACGAAACTGAAGCGCTCCTCGTGGATCGTATCAGGCTGGCTGAAGACTAAAACGGATGTATCTGTCGAACCAGGACATGCAGTGGAATGGCCCTAGTAGCACAGCCAGAGCAGCTTAGGTATCCATTGAGGTATCATCCAGGCTCTCTATAAAGGTCTGTCACTGTTCTGGGTCATTGAACTAGCGGGTTAGATTATGTGCGATGATTCACATTCGGGCTGGATAGGATAGGCCATACTGAGCTTTCAGTTTTTGAAGTTATGGCTGATAAACGAGCAGTTGTTTCCTCTGCTGGACCGTAGTTTTATACAGATCTGGGAAAATTTGGAGCCTTGGTCTGTGCAGCTGCCTGTAGAATATGTCAACATGAGGGTAGCGCAAGACTTTACACATGATGGGATGTGGGAGCTTGGTATGCACATTGAAATGAGAGGGGCTTTGTGGGCCTTCTCAATCTCAAAGATCCTTGAGAAATCAATCTGCAAAAGCTTGGTAAGGAGATCTTCTAAGTATTTAATCATATCAGTGCCCTCAGATCCTTCTGGTATGCCAAGGATTCGTAATTTGTTATGATGCGATCTGTTACTATTGTCTTCTAGTTGCTGTTCAAGTTGCTGCATTCGATGCATGTTTTTTGGATCTAAACGTGAAAAACAAGAACCCGATTGGATAGAATTCAGAACATAAACCGCAAGCGATCCAATACATACTGGGAATCCCCTAAATGGCTCAACAAATGTTTTTGTCGGAGCTTGTCAGCTCAGTGTCCAAGGAACATTCCAAGGACACCACCGTGACCACTCACCTTTATTTTTTTAAATTTTATAATGTTAGAAAAGGAAGTCCGTTAACTTAGCTTTTTATGCAGAGCACTGCCAAAGTGCCAGTATCAGATAGGCAGACGACATGGCCCACGTTTCGGGTTTTACTGGAGAAAAAACCCTGCTTCAGGTCCCACACCTCGGCAAATGGCGAATCTTCAGCTTACACAGCCTAGGAAACCCTTCCGTTTAATCTTTGGCGGCGTCTGACGTCAGAATGAGAAGCAGGACACTGAGACCAATCACGTTTGACCTACATCGGAGCCTCAGCAGAGGGAAATCCCACAACACAGGGAATGCCCAAGCAGGCTATCTGAGTAGAAACAGAAGCAAAAAGTCAAAGGATCGTGTACCAGTCCAACTGGAGGTTGAGCCCCTCAGGGACCACTGAATTGAGAAGATAAATCCACCGTTGTTCACGTAGTGATCCCGTAGGAACTATCAACAGAATTTTTGGCAGGGGCCGGACACCAGGTCCTGGACGAAGAATCGTCCGTCATAAATCTTTTGGGGGTGCCCTTGACAGTTGAACAACGCCGGATCTTAGAGTTGGGACTTTCATTTGTCCCCACCTCTCGGTATGATGGTTTTTTAACTAGGCTGGCTCTGCATAATTTTTTTCGGAAGTTAAGGGTTTTGCAGCATCTTTCCCTTACTTCTGGGGTCCCGGATACCTCCCTCATTAGGAATCCTTCCCATTGGCTGCCCCCGGGAGCTCCTGATCATGCCATTTTGACCTATCAGACTCTGGTTTTCCAACAGTTGGCTGTATTGGAAAGGAAGAGGTCTCCGCGTTATTCGAATTTTCCAAGGGATCATGCCAAAGCGTTGGAAGAACTCCGGAATTTGGATGTGGTGGAGCGGCAGGCGGATAAGGGGGGAGCTACTGTGTTGCTCTCCAACGCTCAATACCAACGCCAAGTTGAAGTTCATTTACAGGACCGTACCAACTATATAATTCTTCTGTCTGACCCTATAGCTGCTTTAGAAGCTCAGATTTCTACACTGGTTTCGGTGGCTTTTTTGAGGAATTGGATTACTCGGAATGAGAAGGGTTTTCTGCTCAAGCAGCACCCCAAAACGCCTGTTTTCTATTTAGTCCCCAAGGTGCACAAGTCACTCATTGATCCGCCGGGTCGCCCGATCGTTTCATGCCGAGATTCCGTGCTTGAACCTCTGTCTCAGTTTTGCGATCTTTTCTTACAACCGGCGGCTGTGCAGGTTCGGTCATACCTCCGGGACACGGGTGATTTCTTGAATCAACTGCAATCATGTCAGGCGATGGATACTTATCACTTTCTTGTGTCCTTAGATGTGCAATCCCTCTACACTAACATCGATCAGCGGGATATGTTGAATTGTCTACGGGACTACCCTTTGGTTCTCCCTGATCGGATACCTCGCTCGTTTCTGTTGGATTTGTTGGGGCTTGTTTTCGATCAGAATTTTTTCTTATTTCAAGGTACCTATTACCGGCAAATACATGGCATTGCCATGGGGGCTACTGTGGCCCCATCTTTGGCTACAATATATATGGCAGTTTTTGAACAGCTGTATGTGTATTCGGATCCGGCTTTTGGATTGGTGCCCTTTTGGAGGCGCTTTCTAGATGACATCTTTTTTCTTTGGGGTGGCACTCGAACGGAACTTGACCAGTTCTTGGGTCGCCTCAACTCTCATATATCTAGAATACAATTTACAGCGCAGCTCTCATCCACTACTTTGCAATTTTTAGATGTACAGGTCATCTCTACAGCGACGGGTTTTCAGACCACGCTATTTCGAAAAGCTGTGCAACGGAACACCCTCCTGAGTTACCAGAGCTTTCACCCTAAGGCTTTGAAGCAAGGACTTCCTTTTGGGCAATTCTTACGGCTGCGTCGTAATTGCTCGACTTTATCTGATTTTAAGAAACATGCTCGAGAACTTGAACTACGATTGCTTCAGCGTGGTTACCCCCCCATGGTGGTCTCTAGGGCATATAAGAGGGCACGTTACCTACATCGTGAGTGGCTTTCTTTCCCTCCGGCTTCAAAATCTGATGATTCTGTGATTACGGGGGTTCTGCCATACACTCGTCAGATCACTTCTGTCACAAAGCTACTGCATCAATTCTGGCCCCTAGTTGGGGTACATACGTGTTTTCGGGATTGTACATTACGGGTTGCTTATTCCCGGTCCGCCAATTTACGGGACAGAGTGATGTCTACGGTTTCGGAAATCGACCGTCCCCCGAGGTTCCATGAGGACAGTGGCCATTTTGCCTGTGGTAGCTGTACATATTGTTCTTTAACTATGGAGGGTCCTGATTGGATGGACAGTCATACGTCCCGGAGATATACTACCAGGTGGCGCACGGATTGCTCTACGGATTTTGTGGTCTATCTGATTGTTTGCCCCTGCTCTCTTTATTATGTAGGTCGGACCAAACGGGCTGTCAAAATCCGACTTGCTGAACACGCCTCTCGCCTTCGCACAAAGACCCTTTCGGCCCCGATGGTGGATCATGATTTGGAGCGGGGTCATGACTTTACTTCACTGTGCTGGCGGGTGCTTGATTATGTTCCTCCTGATCCCCGTGGGGGGATCAAGAACAAAAACTCCAACTACGTGAACAACGGTGGATTTATCTTCTCAATTCAGTGGTCCCTGAGGGGCTCAACCTCCAGTTGGACTGGTACACGATCCTTTGACTTTTTGCTTCTGTTTCTACTCGGATAGCCTGCTTGGGCATTCCCTGTGTTGTGGGATTTCCCTCTGCTGAGGCTCCGATGTAGGTCGAACGTGATTGGTCTCAGTGTCCTGCTTCTCATTCTGACGTCACACGCCACCAAAGATTAAACGGAAGGGTTTCCTAGGCTGTGTAAGCTGAAGATTCGCCATTTGCCGAGGTGTGGGACCTGAAGCAGGGTTTTTTCTCCAGTAAAACCCGAAACGTGGGCCATGTCGTCTGCCTATCTGATACTGGCACTTTGGCGGTGCTCTGCATAAAAAGCTAAGTTAATGGACTTCCTTTTCTAACATTATAAAATTTAAAAAAATAAAGGTGAGTGGTCACGGTGGTGTCCTTGGAATGTTCCTTGGACACTGAGCTGACAAGCTCCGACAAAAACATTTGTTGAGCCATTTAGGGGATTCCCTGTATGTATTGGATCGCTTGCGGTTTATGTTTTTTGGATCTGGCTGAGCTGTTGTTCATGAGCTTCAAGTTTATCATCTACTGTTTTGAGATGAAGTGTAAGCAAATTAAACTGTTCTTTGAGGTTATTGATCTCTCCATGCATGGCAGCAAGGGTTTCTTCATTGGTGGCAACGAGCTCCTTCACTTGCCTGATCTGTAGCAGCTCACTTAATCCAGCATCCTGTTCTTTGCCGGCTGCCGTTTTCCCTAGGGATGGTGGTTTAGGCTTGGAGTGCTTTGCCGCTTGTGGCGATGGCTATGGATATTCAAGGTGGACTAGCTTGAGTGCTGACATTTCTGGGAGTTGGAGATCCAAAAGAGTGTTGTCTTGAGGGGGGGAGGAGATGGTGAGAAATGCAGGAGTCTTACTTTTGATGCCAGGAGTTCCTCTCTCAGATGTCCATATTGAATCGCAGTCAGCTCCACCTCCAACCCTACCTGCCCTTCTAATTAATGACCCATCTCCCTCCTCCCCTTCATATCTAAACTATTTGAATGTGCAGTTCATCGACATTGCCTTGACTTTCTCTCCTCTCAAGCCCTTCTGGATCCACTGTAATCTGGCTTTATTCTACTAAAACAGCTCTTGCCAAAGTCTTCAGTGATCTGTACCTGGCAAAATCCAAGGCCCTTAGTCTTCATCCTTCTTGACCTTTCTGCTGCTTTTGATAATGTTGACCACCACCTTCTCCTTGACACTTTGTCCTTGCTTTGTTTTAAGGGTCCTGTGCTCTCCTGATTCTCTTCTTATGTCTCCCATCACTTTTTCAGTTTTTGTTCTGGTAGATCCTCCTCTATTGCTATCCCACTCTCAGTTGTTGTACCCCAAGGGTCTGTCTTGGGCCCATTCCTTTTCTCTCTCCCTTGGTGCACTCATGTCCTCCCATGGTTTCAGTACCATTTTTATGCTGTTGACTCTCAGATCTATTTCTCTTCACCTGATATCTCTCTGGCAATCCAAGCCTGGATCTCTGCCTGCCTATCTGTCATCACTGCCTGGATGTCTCACCTCCGTTTGAAACTGAATATGGCCAAACCCGAGCTTCTTATTTTTCTCTCTAAACCAACCTCCCCCCTTCCTCCATTCTCAATCTCTGGATAATGCTCTTCTACTCTCTGTTTTCTCAGCCTGCAACCTTGGCCTCATCTTTGACTCCTCCCTCTCCTTCTCCACAAACATCCGACTGATAGCTAAAACCTGTCGTTTCCTTCTCTATAACATCAGTAAAATTCACCCCTTCCTTTCTGAACACACTACTAAGACACTTATCCACTCTTTAGTCGCCTCCTGTCTAGATTATTACAACTTCCTCCTTCCTGGTCTCCCTCTGGATCATCTCTCTCCCCTTCAATCTGTTCAAAACTCAGCTGCGCTGCTAATCTTCTGCCAGCCTCGATATGCTCATTTAACCCCTCTTCTCAAATCATTTCATTGGCTCCCCTTCGGCTTCCATATCCAATTCAAACTTCTCCTACTGACCTATAAATGCACTCATTCTGTTGCTCCTCACTACCTTTCCTTTCTCATCTCTCTCTGCATCCATCCTCATGAACTCCACTCTTCTGGTGGGTTGCTTCTGTCTGTGTCCTTTTCTTCCACTGCCAACTCCAGACTTTGATCCTTTCACCTTGCTGCTCCCTAAGCCTGCAACAAACTACCTAAGTCTATACATCAGGCTTCATCTCTGGCAGTTTTCAAATCCATACTAGAAACTCACCTCTTTGAGGCTGCTTTTTAGATCCTGATTCGCTTAGTCTACTATGTGTCTCCTTTCCTTCCCTTGTTGTATCCTTGTTCTCAGCTGTTGTATTGTCTGTCTTGACTAGATTATAAACTCTGACTTTACTAAAGTGCCGAGTATGCCTTTTAGCACTAAATGAAAGATCAGTGGTAGTAGTAGTAGTAGCTGGATAACGATGAAGCTAATCAGGCAGAGGCAATATTCAGCTGCTGCCCTGTTAGTTTTTGTGATGAAAGTTAAGCCAGCCTTTAAAGTGCCTAACTTTTGCCACATAACGATAACTGGAAGCCGCAGCGTTCCACCCCCAGGATGCCCTTAAGCTAGCTGGCTAACATCGGGGCATGCAGTTAGTGCCACTGAATAGTGCAGTCAGCGCAATTAACAGCTCTGCTAACCGCATTACTCACCCTGAATATCAGGCCCTTAACATCAATAGCATCAGCACTTCGCCCCTTCAAGGTGTTTTAATCATATATGTGTGTAAATCGGCTTCTACGTATATTTTTGACGTGGTTGCTGTTCTGAAAGCATGTGTGTCAGGCTGATCTTGTGCACTTTCACTGTGAGTGTTGTAAAGAGGCGTGCAGATGTACGAACATAAATTATAAAATACTATAATTTAGGCACATTCTGCACAATTTTAGGTGTGGGCATTTACATCAGCTCTAGGGCCGGTGAACGTGCTTCTTCCTGAAATTAACGTGAGCTTTTGACGACTTATACCCTCATTTTATCAAGTAAAATGCAGTCTTGCTTTACAAAATAGGTTTGAAATACATAAACAACAACTTGTGTTATTCTAGGCGCAACTTATAAAGTTGCCTTCTGTCAGTACGTTAGCTCCAACAGTTAACATTCAGGCTTGTTTGATTATTTGGGCACTTACCAAATGATAAGTGCAAATCTTTGGCATTGTTTAGTAAAATGTAGTAAAAATGTAGTAAATGTTTTCTGATGTCTATGATTTCAAACTTGTTCTGTCACTATCTACTGTTTAGTGGTGATGGGACTAGGTGACAGGAAGAAATTTCAAATAGCATCTCTCCGGCTTCGGATCCTCTTATCATATATCCCCATGATGAATGCATGTGTACGCCCATAGCAGGAAGGGACTGATAAACCGAAGAGATTTCTCAGAAGAATGAGCGAATTGGGTTTCCTACTCAAGCCCCGAGAGAAGAAGAAATGCTGTATTCCAACAGAAATTCATTTTTAAGGAACGTTATCTAAAAGGACTGAATTTGGTGGACGTTCAGTTGGTCCATTAGATGATAAAGGGGTTAAAGGAGCACTAAGAGGCGATAAGCGATAGCGGAGAGACTGAACGAATTCTTTGCTTCAGTCTTTACTGAGGAAGATGTAGGGATGTTACCCATGACTGAAGTGGTATTTAAAGGTGCAGAAGAATTGAAGGAAATATCGATACATCGAGAAGATGTATTACAACTATTAGATAAACTGAAGAGTAGCAAATCACCTGGGCCGGATGGTATACATTCAAGGGTATTGAAAGAACTGAAATATGAGATTGCAGACCTGCTATTAGTAATCTGTGAACTATCATTAAAATCATCTCTAATACCTGAAGATTGGAGGATCGCCAATGTAACACCAATTTTTAAAAAGGGTTCCAGGGGTGATCCGGGAAACTACAGAACGGTGAGCCTGACGTCAATACCGGGAAAAATGATAGAAACCATCAGAAAGAATAAAATTACTCAGCATGTAGATAGTCATGAACTAATGAGAGACAGCCAACATGGCTTTAGACAAGGAAGATCTTGTCTTACTAATCTGTTATGTTTTTTTGAAGGAGTGAATAATCAGGTGGACAAAGGTGAGTCGGTTGATATTGTGTATCTGGACTTTCAGAAAGCCTTTGACAAGGTCCCTCATGAGAGACTTTTGGCAAAACTAAAGAGTCATGGGATAGGAGGCAGTGTACTATTATGGATCAGGAACTGGTTAAAAGATAGAAAGCAGAGGGTAGGGCTAAATGGTCAATTTTCCCAATGGAGAAAGGTGAATAGTGGTGTACCCCAGGGATCTGTGCTGGGTCCGCTGCTTTTTGACATATTCATAAATGACCTGGAAAGTGGAATAACGAGTGAGGTTATCAAATTTGCAGATGACACAAAACTATTTAAAGTTGTTAAAACCCAAGAGGATTGTGGAAAATTGCAAGAGGATCTTGATAAATTGGAAGACTGGGCATCAAAATGGCAGATGAAATTTAATGTGGACAAGTGCAAGGTTATGCACCTAGGGAAGAACAACCCAAACTATGGTTACACGATGCAAGGTTCCACATTAGGAACCACCACCCAGGAAAAAGATTTAGGCGTCATTGTGGATACCATGTTAAAACCCTCGGCCCAGTGTGCAGCGGCGGCCAAGAGAGCAAATAGAATGCTAGGTATGATAAGGAAAGGAATGGAAAATAAAACAAAGGATATTATAATGCCTCTATATCGTTCCATGGTGAGACCGCACCTTGAATATTGTGTGCAATTCTGGTCGCTGTATCTTAAAAAGGATATAGAGTTATTAGAAAAGGTTCAGAGAAGAGCCACCAAAATGGTAAAGGGGATGGAAGGATACTCCTATGAAGAAAGGCTAAAAAGGTTAGGGCTCTTTAACCTGGAAAAGAGACGGCTGAGGGGAGATATGATAGAAGTCTATAAATTAATGAGCGGAGTGGAACGGGTAAACGTAGATCGATTGTTTACCTTATCAGAATATAGAAAGACTAGGGGACATGCAATGAAGCTACAGGGTAAACTATTTAAGACTAATAAAAGAAAATATTTTTTCATTCAACGTGTAATCAAACTCTGGAATTTGTTACCGGAGGATGTAGTAAAGGCTGTTAGTGTAGCTGGGTTTAAAAAAGGTTTGGACAAGTTCCTGGAGGAAAGGTCCATAAGCCATTATTAAGAAGGGACCCAGGATATCAATGCTTGAACCAATACAAGCATTGTGGAACCTGTGTCCCTTGGGGAAACTGCTAGGTACATATGACCTAGATTGGCCACTGTTGGAAACAGAATACTGGGCTTGATGGACCTTGGTCTGACCCAGTATGGCATATCTTATGTTCTTATGGTGTTTTATCTATTCATTTATTTCACCTTATGATTTGGTAATCTCCTGCTGTATGTTCATATTAAGTAATGAGAACCCTGGCATAAGGTATTTGTTTCAGAAAGTATCTCAGGAGACAAGAAATCTGTCTCCATGTTCAGTAAGGAACCTTTGCTTTCATGCTCAGTATGAGAAAATACCACTTTGCCTTTTAAGCAGTAAAAATACTCTAACAGCTGGACAGAAATACTGTAGTATATGCTCTGAGTGGTGCCACTGGATATTTCCACAGACTGCCTTAGCACTATGCAGAGGGCAGGATTGGTTCATGGGCGGAGATGAGGCGGAGCTAGCACTAAGCCTGACAGCACTGCTATTCCAATCACCGTCCTCGTGACATAGGACGGCAAAGAAGCTGACCTTAAGTGCTATTCAGATTACCTTTCAAGAGAACAGCTGAAGATTGCCACTCTCTGGATAGTGGTTTCTCCACTTCATAAAAGATAAAAAGGAACTTAGTACCTCGAGAGGACTTGTTCCTCACGGTGCATGTTCCGACAAAAATTGTATGTTTGTCTATTTCCCTGGGTTATGGAATGTTTAAGTGGGAGATAGTTTAGGGGTTAGTTAAGATTCTTACTCTCTGGATAATGGCAGCCAATATCTGGATACCGGCTGGATGATATCTAACCACAGCAGCTGGCGATTACAAAACACACTGAGCACCACTGTTAAATATCGACTCACAGATTATTAAACCCGAAGACACCTTTCATTTTCAGTAAATGAAAAATATATCTTATTATAAAAATTAAAATAGCAAAACTGGCCAATTTCTGAGGGTATTTTCTTTTGATAAGAACAGAGAAAATGTGAGAGTTGTACAAAAGATAAAACGTTTCAGTTTGTTTCTGGTTCAGTTGGGCTTTCACGATTTTTGGATTGTTTTTTGTTCAGTTCACAACTCATTTTAATAAATTTAAAGTGCATTAGGATTTTAGTGCACGCTTTTCATCAAATCAATTTAGTATGCACGGAATTTTTAAAGATGATATGGCAATGAATACATACGAGATACAGTATTTCTCTTATCAGTTCAATAAGGAAGGCTTTAAGGCACATTTTAGAAATGATTCCAAGTGCAATCTGGACATACAAGTTAGAATGTCTGAAAGATGTTTTCATTCAAGTTTACATTGAAGTTGGGTCAACGTTCACCTATTTTACAGCAAGGGCACAGAAAACCCCACTGAGGAACTAAAATACCTCCAGGAACTTTGTCAAGATGACGGCGTTTTTCTTCCCACCAAGAAGCTCTGCCTATCTTCCATAAAAACCATATCATAAGCAAGACAAGCTCAGATCACAACAGAAAAAGCCTGAGAGATTCTGATAAAAAGCAGGTGGTAGGAAACTGGACATGGTAGTAAAGGATTTATAGAGTGATTATTCTGTGAATAACATTGAGAGGGAGAAGATTCTCAAGTACCACGAAATGCAGTCAGAGACCAAGATGATGTGGCCGAATAATACAGAAATATTTCTCATCGCGTTGGGTGCCACGGGCTTGATTAAGCAGAATTTCCAAGCACACCTGATAAATTGACCATATAGATTGCATCTTATGAACTCCAGAAGAAGGAACTCTTTGGCACGATGCAAGTATTATGCTGAGCATTAGCAGTAAATTTAAGAGACTGCGCTGATATTCCACATACCTTGGCTTAGGAGTGAGGTTCATGACAGTCATAGTATGCACAAAACTGACCCATTTGGAGAAATTGCCCCCGAAAGATCATATCAAGAAGAAGAATCCTGACAGAAGACTGAGGAGCTCTAGACCACAGCAAAAGCCACAGAGGAGCCAAGCAAGACTGAGAGGGGAAGAAAAATCAAGCCTTGGAACAAGAGAAGCTAGATATTCCAGTGAGAGCTCTCCAATTTATTTTCTGGGCCAGAGCAGATGTCAAGGAAACACAGTAGCTGATATGCAAAATTGGAGTAATACACTCTGTTAGACATTGTCTGAAATGAACTAATTTAAATTGTTATCCATTTCTATCCTCGGCAAAGCAGTACCTTTGCAGTATCTCCATAAAGGAGATGGATGCTTTCTTTAGATTTTCATGCCAAGAGAACCAAAACTAGTGCATTTCCCTGGCTATGCAGACTGTTAGTGGGTATACCTGTGATGCTTATGCAGATGGTACACTACTGCAGTCTTGACAGCAAGTTAAACACGGGAACTCTGTAAAAAGCATAGATATAGATAAGAAAAGCATAAGAAAAATTGTGCAGCACCAAACCCCTGTAGTCCATTCAGTCTCGCAAACTCTTTGGAAGAACTCTTTAAAGCTTTATGGGGCCTATTTGCTAACTTGTGCTAAAGTTTGAGCTTAATGTACATTAACAACCAGTGTTAAGGTGTAGTAGGTACAAAATCTCTGTACTAAATGATGGAGTATTCCCAGTACTTTGGGGAAGACAGCCATGCAGTTAACACAGTGATCACAATCATGCATTAATTGCAATAGAGTGAAATGTAGTTAGCTACACTTCTTGGAAGTACAGCTAATTGTATCTCATTATCTGCCGAGTTAGCAGTTAATGTGCAATAAAGACCTCTGCATTAATTGTAAAGTATAGTTCCATCCATTCCCAATCCATACCATACTCCCTAATAGGAATTACCATATTAGGTAACAGTTAATGCAGCTTAGTGAAAAGGACCTGACCTTTTTTTTTACCAGTTCAGCCTTTATTAAAATTTTCATGGACCATGAGGAAATTCATGCTATTTCATGAAAACAAAATTAGAAGAAACCAGGGAACTCTCACCTTTTGTGCAATTAACATAATTCATCATAACACAAGAGCATATTTGCTAAGTCCCATGACGGTAAAGTGCTTGTAGGCCATGTTACCACTGTGGATCTGCAGGCTAATTACAGGAGGGGTGTACATTCGCCCCCCTGCAGTTACTGTGCTTCAACATGGCAAAATGGCCACGGGTGCAACTAATGCTCCCCATTGACGTGTCATTAGTTGCCCCCATGCTACTTGCACAGTGTGCATGTAGCACGGGCTACAAATACCCTCACTAGCTGCACTGCCATGGGAAGTCCCCATCCTACTTGTTCACCACCCCAATGCATGCTACCAAGGTAGTGGGGTTCTGGGCGTGCAGCTCCATTCTACTTTTTAGCATGGCACCCAAACCACATTATAAACACTGCACTACCGGGTAACGCTCACTCTATAAAATGATCAATATATTAGTAGTCAGAAACACACCAAACTGCTTCTCAATGCTGGTGTGAAATAAATTGAACTGAGAGGGGGGTGGAGAAAAGAGAAGCATGTACATGGCTTAAAGTGGAATGCTGTAGATTTAGGAAGACACCCTCCAAAGAAATTCTAGTCTCCACCACTGAGAGTCTTCTTGATCTGTTTCTTTATTTTTCTGATGATTATCTACTATTTGTTACCAGCTACTGTAGGCTTATCCATTTAGGTAATCTCTGTTGTCTCCAGGTACTCCTAGTTCTGTCCACTGCACATTTTGGGGTTTGCTACTAATGTTGAATTAAATAGGAATGGCTTATTTTGTAAAATCTATAAGACTATACATGCGGTTATAATTCTGTGACCTGTGAGATTCTTGTAATCAAAGAATTATTGGTGTCAGACAGATATGAAGACACCACAACTGATTAGCCAGATTCTTGAATAGTTTCATCATATGCAATGAGCATATAATTACCTTGGAGTTAGTCTCTGGAGTCAGAAGAGCAAACAGAGACAACAGATGAAAAGCAATGACTCTGTGCAAATCTAATATGACGCTTAACATGAACATGTAATTGGAACTGATTGAGTATTCAAATTTGTTATAAAAATTATGCACAATTTATCAACCGCAGTCTTCTAAGGACTATCCTTTGAACATGCAGAAACTGTTTTGAAGCCTTGCTGAGAGAAAAAAAATGTTTGGTAAAGAGCCAGAGCAATAGCAGTAGCTAACAGGTTCATGTACAAAGGCCTGCAGAAATGAAAGCTAACAAACACAGCACAGTGTTCCTTCCTTATAGAAGGGACACCAAATCTAGACAATTATATGTTGAGATGGATATTTGCACACATTGTGGTGCTATGAAATTATGATGAAGGCTTCAGTGCTAGGGATGTGCATTCTTAGGGGCCCTTTTACTAAAGTGCATTAAAGTTTTGCTCCTAATTTGTGTTTGGTGCAAAACCAAATGCGCTTGTAGTGCAAAACCTCTACAGTGACTGTTGGGGGCATGAAACATATATTCCCAACAGTTAATATGTGGATGCGTATCCTAACACATAATGTAAATACAGTGGCTGTAGAAACATAGAAACATAGAAATATGATGACAGAAAAAGACCACATGGCCTATCTAGTCTGTCCTTCCATATCAACAACTACAACAGTCCCCTTTTTACCTTTGAGTAGCTAATTCCATCTGTTGAAGTGGCATTAGATGACTGCACCTTGAATATTGTGTGCAATTCTGGTCGCCGTATCTTAAAAAGGATATAGCGGAATTAGAAAAGGTACAGAGAAGAGCCACCCAAATGATAAATGGGCTGGAAGGATGCCCATATGAGAAAAGGCTTAAAAGGTTAGGGTTCTTCAACTTGGAAAAGAGACAGCTGCCGTCATTTACTATGTTACTATGTTACTATGTATGTCCACTCAAAGAGTGAGTGAACTTCAGATCCTGGTGGTGGACCCACCATATAGAAGGTTCTATAAGAACAGGGTAGTACTCTGCACGCACCCCAAATTCCTTCCGAAGGTAGTATCTCCTTTCCACCTCAACCAGAGGTGGTCCTCCCCA
Organism: Ichthyophis bannanicus; assembly: GCA_033557465.1. Lineage (NCBI taxonomy): Eukaryota > Metazoa > Chordata > Amphibia > Gymnophiona > Ichthyophiidae > Ichthyophis > Ichthyophis bannanicus. The sequence goes on along the minus strand of CM066050.1, from coordinate 119,704,604 downwards.
CCTTGTTTCTGTGGCCTCACGCTGGCAGGGAGGAACTAGTACTGCATACACTGGATTGCAAATATGTCCTGTCCTTCTACTTACAGAGGACCCAGGGCCCATTGCAAAGCCCCTCAGCTTTTTGTGTCTTTTGACCCCAGCAGACTGGGGTTCTTCGAGGTTAAGTAAATTCTGTCCAGTTGGGTGGCGGATTGTATTGCCCTCACCTATGAGTGAGCTGGCCTCTCCCTTGAGCACCAGATCACAGCGCATCGGGTTAGGGCAATGGCCACATCAGTGACCAATCCCCGCTCAGTGTCAGTGATGGAGATCTGCAAGGCTGCCACATGGTCTTCAAACATTCGCAGCTCACTACTGCCTGGAGAGCGAGTCTCGCAGGGACACTGCCTTTGGCCAGGCAGTACTCTGTAATATTCTCGGGGTGTAGGTCACTCCTGCCCTCCGACCCTTCTGTGTTCAGGCTACCGGAGTGATAGTGTCGTTGGATGCTAGGGTCTTGCAGAGTCTCTCAATGGGGACTCACTTTCTGCAACTCATGGCTACCCAATTAGTCACTGTTGGTGCTGTTGTGGTTTGATCCTCGGCAGCCTGGAGCTAGGGAGTCCCATATGTGAGGACTGACTTCCTGTTTGTTCCTGGAGGAAGTGTAATTACTCACCTGTAACAGGTGTTCTCCAAAGACAGCAGGAATCAGTTCTCACAACCCTCCCTTCTCCCCTGGGAATTGCCTCCCTACCTTATTTTAGTTTTTACTACCATCCTAGCTATGTCATCTGACTAAGCAAAATGTCTCCCTTGGGTAGGAAGGGGACCATGCATGCATGGTTGCATGTCCCAAAGGCTTTCTTTGAAAGCTGGGGAAATGATCCGTGCAGGCTCTATTGGCGCCGACATCACCCATATGTGAGGATTGATTCCTGCTGTCCCTGGAGAACACCTGTTACAGGTGAGTAACTATGCTTTACTGACTCTAGGCCGGGTCTTGTAGACAAAACGTATTCTAAAGATGACTCTAGCTCACACCACTGGTTATTTTTGAAGGCGAGTCCACCATTGTTTCCCAATCTCCAGGAAGTGAGTGGTCCACTGATCCAAGTAATTAATGCAAGTGGTATAGAAAGATGACAGATTGCTTGAATGCGTATGCATGTGTGTGTGTCACTGAAGTACAACAGAGTGCATGCATGTGTATATGTTTCTGTGTCTCTGATGGAAATAGTCTCATATAAATAGAGTTTCCCTTTAAATTTCAGCTGGAGTGGAGAGGTCCGCTGTTAAAAAATTTCTATATAGAAAGGCACAATAAAGTAGTGCCCCTCATTCATTGGAAACTTTATAAACACTATAACATCACTATGCCTGAAAAGCATTGGGATCATGACCCTAAAAGGATTACAGAGAATGAAGAGGTTATGATCACCTGAGATACTTCCGTTCCGATGGATAAAAGATAGATGCAAGAAGGAAGCTGTATATAGTAGTAAAGGAAAAACACCAGAACTGCACTGATTATAGAGGTGTCAGTTCTAAGCAACAACTCTGAAAATCACATTGAGAGAGATAAGATCTTCTAGTACCAAGAAATGCAGTCGAAAACCAATTAAATGTGGCAGAAAGATACAGAGCTATGTCCCATTGTGTTGGATGCCACAGGCCTAATTAAGAGGAATTTCCAAGCACACCTTGACAAATTACCCATACTTTGATCTGCAAAATTAACGATCTTAAATTTACATCTGTTGCTTTTTGCAGTTTTTCTTGTGGCAGTTTTCCTCTTTCATCCAGTTTTTGGCAAATCCTCTTTGATTTAATTGTAGTATTTATAGCATAAAAATAACAGTACATTGTCTCCTTTCTATCTGCAGAAGTCCACTTAACTGTAGTTAATCCTCAACTTTTTCATTAATTTCTGTGGTTTATCTCCTGCCACAATGGGTCTAGGAACAATCTCACCAAGGCTTTATCTGTGGCAGGGATGGTATCTACATCTGCAGTGTTGCACTATCACAACCACTATCATTAGCTCTACTGAGTAAGCTACAGGTGGGCACCTTTTTATCCTGGGTGACTAGCGGCCAGTATGTATTTTTCTTTTTCATTCCTACCATACTTCAACTGTAGTGTCACCTTTAGGGTTGCCAACCGTCCAGTTTTCAGCCGGCCTGGCCGGTTTTTCCATGGCCAGGCCAGCTGCCAGCGCATATGTAAAACTGGCCCTTGAAAAGCCGTTTTTTTGCTCTGGCCGCAAGATCGGGAGCGGCCAGAGCAAAAAAATGGCTTTTCTTCCGACCCGAAGTCCACGGAGTTTAAAAAACAGAAGACCCAGGGCCAGCCCGCACACCGGAGGGCTTCAGAGGGAGCTGGGGAAGCCCGCGTGAGGCCCCGGCTCCCTCTGTACAACCACCAGCATGAAGATCCTTTTCCTTCACGCTGATGGCTGTTTCTGTGAAGCCGCGATTGCTGGGAAAGGTTAAAGGCAATGCCCTTTAACCTTTCCCAGCAATCGCGGCTTCACAGAAACAGCCGTCAGCGTGAAGGAAAAGGATCTTCATGCTGGCGGTTGTACAGAGGGAGCTGGGGCCTCGCACGGGCTTCCCCAGCTCCCTCTGAAGCCCCTCAGACAGCCGTGGTGTTGGTCGGAGGGGAGGCCAAGGACTACAAATAGGCTGTGATGGGGGGGGGGGGTGGGAAACCTGCAATACAAATGGGCTGTGATGGGGGGGGGGGAACTTGGACTGGTAATGGGCTATGGGGGGGGGGGAACTTGGACTGGAAATGGGCTGTGATTAGGGGGGCTAGGACTGCAAATGGGCTGTGATTGGGGGGGAGGCTAGGACTGGAAATGCCCTGTGATGTGAGGGCTAGCACTGGAAATGGGCTGATAGGGCCTAGAATAGGACTGGAAGTGGGCTGATGAGGGGGCTAGGATTGGAAATTGGCTGATGGGGGGACCTAGGAGTGGAAATTGGCTGATGGGGGGCTGGAATAGGACTGGAAATGGGCCAATGGGAGCTGGAATAGGACTGGAAGTGGGCTGATGAGGGGGCTAGGATTGGAAATTGGCTGATGGGGGAGCTTGGAGTGGAAATTGGCTGATGGGGGGCTAGAATGGAACTGGAAAAGAGCATATGTGGGGCTAGGACGGGAAATGGGCTGATGAGGAGCTGGAATAGGACTTGAAATGGGCTGATGTGGGGGCATGGGAGAATGGGACTAGAAGGAAGCGGATGCTGGGTAGGTCTAGAACTATAAGGGAGCTGATTTTGGGGGAGGACTAGAAGGGATGGGTAATGAGAATGGAGAGGGGAAAAGATATTTTGTGTGGAAGAAAAGTCTATGATGGGCCGGTGTCAGACGGCTGCCTGGGTGAGAATCTTCACAGTCTTGACAAGTGCATATATCTATATGATTTGCAAGGTATTGTGGGCAATGTAGTTCATTCACACCAGACACAGCTGCTGACAATAATTTAGTTGTGCTCTTGGGTAAAGCCAATAAGATATTTATTTATGGGGTTATTTCTCCCAACACAGATATGCTTGGTAGCACATAAATTAGGTTACTTGCTTTCAGTGTTAACTTGGAAAAACAAAGTCAAAATCAGGAAAACAACAAATGAAAAGCCACAAAGCAAGAAACAAACTGTTCTTTTCAGGTTAACTTCTGATTACTTCCCACATAGATACAGAAGTGATTCTCTCCTAGCTCACAAGCAATTAGGTAAGGCTTAATTGCTAGCAGTTATCCAGCTGAAACCCCTTAGCTGGCTTGCCTTCCACTGTGTGGGTCAAATCCTGCTTCAGGAGCTTTTCTGAGTAGATTAAAGAACAAATTTGTATTTCTTTGTGATGGTTGCTGTACTTTATAACAGAAAGTTACCAACGGAGTTTAGATAGAGAGCAGTCCATATAAACAGGATCCTTATCTGCTATTATTCCCCCTTGTTCAACAAGCATGGGTTCAATATCATGGATTGGCACAGATGAATCTCTCAATGGAGCATTTTCAGGAGAATACTTGTTTCCCTGCTGTCTTTCAAGGTTATAGCTAGGGCATAGATCAGTGTTCATACCTGAGCTTCCATTGCTGCTAGAGTTCCTCTCTATATAGCCTGGCCAGTATGTAGTCCAGTTCTTATGTCTAGCCTTCCAATCCAGATCCCTGGACACTGGATCTCTCTTCACATACCTTCTGGCACAGGTCTTAGGGTCCCTTCCACGTGCAGCCGTCTCCCTCACAGGTAGCCTCTGGTGATTCCTAGCTCTGCAGCACCATTCCTCTGGCTTTCCCCAGTCCAATGGTGTATGCTGGCCCTTGGAATACCTCCCAGTATACGTACTGCTTTGGACTCTTCTAGACCTCTCAAAGGCTTTTCTCTTCCTTCTTCCAAAGGGTCTCTTTCCCTCTCTGTCCGTCCGGTTTGGCTTCTGCTTCTGATGATCCTTCAGATGAAACTGATGATCAAACTCAAGCTGATTCTCAGGATACTGAGGACAATTCTCTGGATATCCAAGGTGATCATGAAGATCATGAAGATGGTCATCTGTAGAATAAACTCTACTCTTATTCTGCTTAGATGAGTGCTCCTCCCTAACACAGCGCAGCTGTGCTGAATCAGGCCCTGCCCTTTGAGATGAGTGCTTAGGGATTACCTCATAGCCCTCCTGATTGAACACACGTTTCCCCACTTCAGCTCCTCTAATGGCTGTTGGAAACCTGGTGCATTCTGGGACTGGTAGTCTTTTATGGGAAAATTCTGTTTTCTTATTTCTACCAGAACTGACAGGTTGCTTGTTCAGAGTCACCTCACCTTTTCTATAGCTCCTTCCTGAGCTATGATAAGCTTCCTTATCACAGCCGGGTATTGGGAGAGTAAGAGGGGACTGAGAATGGAAGGGTGAAATTTAAGTGGATGATAAAGGAATAAGGAAAGAATTGGGGGAAAGAGCAAAAGGGAAATGATCAATATGTTAAAGCAGATATATAGAGAGAATGGAAAACATCTAAAAGAGAAGAAAGGAGAAATGGATAGCTCGCAGAAGACGTGAAGAAATCAGAAGAAAGTGATTGGAGCAATTGCAACTGAAAAATAAAATGCCCAAACAGAAGGTAGAAAAATACTTTTTATTTTGAATTTATTAACTGGAATATGTCTGGTCTGGGAAGTGTGTATTGCTAACATCTTTGCGTTTTTGTTTAGTGCAAGAGGAAATTACTTTATAGTTTTATTTCTCCAGTGTTGTACATTTCATGTTTGGCTTTTGGGTTCCCTATCTGACCAAGGGAGTTAGCCTACATGTATCCTCGGTAATTTTTGTGGGTGGGGCTGGGGGCAGGGAAGGGGCGGGACTCGGGGCGGAGAATGGGTGGAGCATGGCGAGCCACAGGTGTCGGGTTTTTCTCGGTGAAAAAGTTGGCAACGCTAGTCACCGTGCTGAGATTTCGTAAAGCTGTTATACAACAGGGTTACCACATAAAAGTACTCAGCAAGACTTGAGGAGGGAACTTTATTCTCTCCCCCAAAGAGATGTACATCAAATCACTGTTAGTAAACATTTTTGGTGCACACCTCTTTGACCCCAGGTTCCTAATGTGGAAACTTTCACTGTGTAACCATAGTGTAGGTTGTTCTTCCCTAAGTGCATAACTTTGCACTTGTCGACATTAAATTTTATCTGCCATTTGGATGTCCAGTCTTCCAATTTATTAAGGTCCTCTTGCAATTTTTCACAATCCTCTTGTGTTTTAACAACTTTTGTATCATCAGCAAATATGATCGCCTCTCTCATTATTCCCATTTCCAGATCATTTGTGAATATGTTAAAAAACAGCAGGTCCAGCACAGATCCCTGGTGTACTCCATATTCACCTTTCTCCATTGAGAAAATTGGCCATTTAGCCCTACTTTCTGTTATCTTTTAACTAGTTCCTGATCCACAATAGCACACTGCCTCCTATCCCATGACTTTTTAATTTTTCCAAAAGTCTCTCATGAGGGACCTTGTCAAAGGCTTTTTGAAAACCCATATACAATATATAAACTGGCTCACCTTTATCTTATGTTAATTCACACCTTCAAAAAAAATATAACACATTAGTAAGACAAGTCCTTTCTTGCTAAATCCATGTTGGCTTTTTTCCCATTAAACCATAACTATCTACAAGTTCAGTAATTTTATTCTTTATATTGGTTTCTACTACTTTGCCTGGTACTGATGTCAGGCTCACCAGTCTGTAGTTTCCTGGATCACCCCTTGAACCCTTTTTAAAAATTGGTGTTACATTGCCCAGTCTCCATTCTTCAGGTACTATAGATGATTTTAATGATAATTCACAGATTACTAATAGTATGTCTTCAATCTCATTTTTCAGTTCTTTCAACACCCTCGGATGTATATCATCCGGTCCAGGTGATTTGCTACTTTTCAGTTTACCAAATAATTATCATAAGAACAGAAGAACAGAAGAAATGCCATACTGGGTCAGACCAAGATCCATCAAGCTTAGTATCCTGTTTCCAGCAGTAGTCAATCAATCTTCCCGGTTTATCAAAATGTTTTTCAATTTTTCCAATACATCACCTTTTGATATCATTTCAGACATGGATCACTTCCCTACATCTTCTTCAGTAAAGACCAAAGCAAAGAATTCATTCAGTCTCTCCACTATTTATTTATTTTAATTCTCTTATATACCGTGCTATTCTGCATCAGTGCGGTTTACATTGAACAAACTGAAATTACATTGAACAGGGCATTATAACTTGGAGATAACTATTTTACAGGGAACATGGGCTATGGAGGGTTAAGTGGCTTGCCCAAGACCACAAGGAGTACCTGTGGGACTAGAAACCCCAGTCCTTCCGGCCTGAGGTTGCTGTCCTCTAGTGGGATTTGAACCCCAGACCTTCCGGCCTGAAGTACCTTTCCCCAACCACTAGGCCACTCCTCCACTCCTCCACTATGAACTTGTACTCCCTTAACAGCCCTTTTACCCCTCTATCATCTAATGGTCCAACTGACTCACCATTTTTTTGCTACAGATATACCTTGAAAAGGTTTTTATTGTGCATTTTTGCTTCCACGGCAAGCTTCTTTTCAAATTCTGTCTTTGCCTGCTATATCAGTGCCTGACAGTTTTTTGGCCTTCCTTCCACCTTTCTTAAAGCATGGAATACAGCTAGTCTGGGCTTCCAAGACAGTATTTAAAAAAAAAACACCCATGCTTGATGTAAATCTTTAACCTTTGCAGCTGCTCCTTTTAGATTTTTCTTAACTGTTTTCTTAATTTTATCATAGTCTCCCTTTTGATAGTTAAAAGGTAGCACTGTAGATTTCCTTGCTGTCCTCCCTCCATTTATTAAATTAAATGTGATCATGCTATGTTCACTATTACCAAGTGGCCCCTGTGCTGTTATCTCTTGCACCAGATCCTGTGTTCCACTAAGGATTAGTTCCAAAATAGCTTTCCCTCTTGTCAGTTTATGAACCAGTTGCTCCAAGAAGCAGTCATTTATTTCATTTAGAAACTACAGTATATCTCTCTAGCATGTCCTGCTGTAATATTGACCCAGTCAATACCAGAGTAATTGAAATCACCCATTATTATTGTGTTGTAACCTTTGTTAGCTTCCCTAATTTCTTTTAGCACTTCATCATGCATCTGTTCATTCTGGCCAGGCAGACGGTAGTACACCCCCACTGCCATTACCTTCCCCTTTTTACATGGACTTTCTATCCATAGAGATTCTATAGTTTATTTTGCTTCCTGCAAAACCTTTTTCCTGTGTGATTCAATGCCCTCTCTAACACTGAGTGCAACCATTCCACCAATTTGATCTACTCTATCATTGCTTTCTTTTCCTCAGGTCCTTCTCTGTTTCCACTTGTACTTTTTTCTCCTCTTCCCTTCCCTTGTTCTGTGGTGTCCCTCAAGGTTCTGTCCTCGCCCTTTCTTGTTTAATATATATATATCTTCCTTGCCCCCTTCGCTCTTCTCATCCAACATCATGGCATCTCCGCACATTACTATGCTAATAATATTCTCCTAATTCATCACTCTGGTCCCGTATCCCCTGATCTCTTGCCCTTTAATGCTTGCCTTTCCTCCATCTCTGCATGGCTGTCAAAAAATTTTTTTACATCTTAACCCCACTAAATCTGCTGTGATCTGGTTCAGTTTCGGTAGTCCTCCTTCAACCCTGGCCCTCTCCTTCTCTAGTCCGACTATTCCCCTTGTAGACACTGTCCGCTATTTAGTTGTCATACTAGATTCATTCTTATGATTTCATTCTCATCTCTCTTCATTAATATGGTGCGCCTTCTGTGATCTCCATCAAATCTGTGCATCCGTTGCTTTCCTTTCATCTCGTTACTCACTACTCTTTTGCTTACTCTTGTTATTTCCAGGTTAGATTATTGTAATGTTGTTCTCCTCAGTCTGCAAATCATCCAGAATACCACTGTATGTATTCTCACACATGCATCACGTTTCAACCATGTCTCACTCTCCTAGTTCATCATCACTGGCTACCCATCAAGTACCGTCCAGAAAACAAGATCCTTACTTTAGTCCATCGTGCACTCCATACTGGTTCCCCCTGTTATCTTTCTGATCTCTTACTCCTCCCCTCTCCACATTGCACATTGCATCTAGCTTCTTATCTGTTGGAATGGAAAAATGTCCCAAGTTATCATAACGTCTTCATTCTCCATAATTCTCTTAGGGTCATTATCTCAGTGCTTTTCCGGAACAGCTGTGTTATAGTATTTACAAAGTTTCCAGTGGATCAGGCATGTCACCTTGTTGTGCTTATACATAGTGGAGGAGTGGCCTAGTGGTTGGGGCAAGGTACTTCAGGCCAGAAGGACTGGGGTTTCTTGTCCCACAGGTGCTCCTTGTGGTCTTGGGCAAGCCACTTATCCCTCCATAGCCCATGTTCCCTGTAAAATAGTTATCTCCAAGTTATAATGCCCTGTTCAATGTAATTTCAGTTTGTTCAATGTAAACCACACTGATGCAGAATAGCATAGTATATGAGAGAATATAAGTAAATGTAGAGAAATTTTCTGCCATCAGAACTTTGCAACCAGCTACAAGATGAGTAACCATTTACACATTTTTCTTACAGAATCGACCTATGTCTGTTTTATAAGTTTTCTCTATGCTTCCTTGATGACTTGTTTGTATTAGCCACTGATAAAGAAAGGGTTTTGAAGCTCTTTTTTTCTATGTTAGATCAAATTTATTGCATGACCATAGAATAAATGCTCTTGGAAGCTCAGGAAGGAATTTGTGTTACTCTGTCCTTGAGCTTTGAAATTAAGTACTTTTTTTCTTAAAATTTCCCAGGAAATTATTAAGTCTAAAAGAAGAGTGCTTTTTTTCAAGTGATCCAATGAGCTTCTCCAAAGTTGTGAACATTCTTCCAGTGTGAAGCCTAAAGATATTGCTCCTATTATCTAGCCTGTAGACAAAGAATAGAGGCTAATTTGAATGGATGCGTATGTCACTTTTCATCCACGATTTCTTATTTTATTGTAGTTGTTTATTTGGTTTCACTTTTCCTCTACATTTTTGAGGGCTTGGGGAGTTAACATAGGTTGCTATATTTTACTTGGTCTTGAATCGATACCTGTTTTGGGAGGCATAACTCCTTTTCCCTTGTTATGTATATTTAGACCTGTTTTGCTTTTGTCAAAGCAATATCAGTGTGTAACCTGTTTAAAAGTATGATCCCTTTAACCAGCTAAATTTGTGCAATAAAATTCACAAGACACACTAATTAAACCAGGAAAAAAAGGGCCAGGTTGGAGTTGTTCCTGATATGATATTTCATATTTAGCAGCTTAGTGGCTAACTTTAGCATATTCCTCCTGCATCGCAAAAGACAAATTCAAATTTACAAGTTCAGATTTCAAGTGGAGAGATTTAGCCGGCAATTTAGCCACTCAGCTCACAGGCTAAGAGCAGCTGGATATCTGATTAACCCTGAGAGTACCGATGGGGTCAAAAGTGACCCCATTGCAAGTTTCATAACGCGTATCTCGGAAACTAGTTGTTCAAGAATGCAGTCTTTTTATGACTTTTCACATGTCAATATTCCCTTTATATTGCACCATGAGAGGAATAATTTTCATCCGCTAGGTGACGCTAGTGATGAATTGCAGCACAGAGTACCAGTGGGGTCATTTTTGACCCCACTTGCTTACGTCCGGTTTGGATCGTGATACAATTTGCAGTTTTGTGAAGTTTTTGATCTGACAAAGGTATTTATCATTAATTATGTATCATTTATTTTTTGTACTCTTATTTTATGAAAATTACACATTTTCTGTAATTGATATCATACGTTATGATAAAATGAAGAAAATAGTTAAGGAAAATAGTTAAGAAAAAACTAAAAGGAGCAGTTGCAAAGGTTAAAGACTTACATCAAGCTTGGGTGTTGTTGAAAAATACTATCTTGGAAGCCCAGACCAGCTGTATTCCACGCTTTAAGAAAAGTGGAAAGAAGTCCAAAAAACTGCCAGCATGTTTTAAAGGTGAGGTCAGAGAGGCTGTTGTTGCCAAAAAAGCATCTTTCAGGAAATGGAAAAAAGAGCCAAATGACGAAACCTGGAAACAGCACAAGAACTGGCAAGTCAAATGCAAGGCATTGATAAAGCAGGCAAAGGGAGAATTTGAGAAGAAGCTTGCTGCGGAAGCAAAAACGCAAAATAAAGATTTTTTCAAGTACATTCATAGCAAAAAACCTATGAGAGAGTCAGTAGGTCCATTAGATGATAGAGGAGTTAAAGGGGCACTAAGAGGCGACAAGGCAATAGCGGAGAGACAATGAATTCTTTGCTTCGGTCTTTACTGAGGAAGATGTAGGGATGTTACCTATGACTGAAGTGGTATTTAAAGGTGCAGAAGAATTGAAGGAGATATCAATACATCAGGAAGATGTATTACAACTATTAGATAAACTGAAGAGTAGCAAATCACCTGGGCCGGATGGTATACATCAAAGGGTGTTGAAAGAACTCAAATATGAGATTGCAGACCTGCTATTAGTAATTTGTGAACTATCATTAAAATCATCTCTAATACCTGAAGATTGGAGGGTCACCAATGTAACACCAATTTTTAAAAAGGGTTCCAGGGGTGATACAGGAAACTACAGACCGGTGAGCCTCACGTCAGTACCGGGAAAAATGGTAGAAACCATCATAAGGAATAAGATTACTCAGCATGTAGATAGTCATGGCCTAATGGGAGACAGACAACATGGCTTTAGACAAGGAAGAACTTTTCTTACTAATCTGTTATGTTTTTTTGAAAGTGTGAATAAACAGGTGGACAAAGGTGAGTCGGTTGATATAGTGTATCTGGACTTTCAGAAAGCCTTTGACAAGGTCCCTCATCAGAGATTTTTGGCAAAACTAAAGAGTCATGGGATAGGAGGCAGTGTACTACTGTAGATCAGGAACTGGTTAAAAGATAGAAAGCAGAGGGTTGGGCTAAATGGCCAATTTTCCCAATGGAGAAAGGTGAATAGTGGTGTACCCCAGGGATCTGTGCTGGGTCTGCTGCTTTTTGACATATTCATAAATGACCTGGAAAGTGGAATAACGAGTGAGGTTATCAAATGTGCAGATGACACAAAACTATTTAAAGTTGTTAAAACCTAAGAGGATTGTGGAAAATTGCAAGAGGATCTTGATAAATTGGAAGACTGGGCATCAAAATGGCAGATGAAATTTTATGTGGACAAGTGCAAAGTTATGCACCTAGGGAAGAACAACCCAAACTATGGTTACACGATGCAAGGTTCCACATTAGGAACCACCACCCAGGAAAAAGATTTAGGCATCATTGTGGATAACATGTTAAAACCCTCGGCCCAGTGTGCAGCGGCAGCCAAGAGAGCAAATAGAATGCTTGGTATCATAAGGAAAGGAATGGAAAATAAAACAGAAGATATTATAATGCCTCTATATCGTTCCATGGTGAGACCGCACCTTGAATACTGTGTGCAATTCTGGTCACCGTATCTTAAAAAGGATATAGCGTTATTAGAAAAGGTTCAGAGAAGAGCCACCAAAATGATAAAGGGGATGTAAGGATACTCCTATGAAGAAAGGCAAAATAGGTTAGGGCTCTTTAACCTGGAAAAGAGACAGCTGAGGGGAGATATGATAGAAGTTTATAAATTAATGAATGGAGTGGAACGGGTAAACGTAGATCAATTGTTTACCTTATCAGAATATAGAAAGACTAGGGGACATGCAATGAAGCTACAGGGTAAACTATTTAAGACTAATAAAAGAAAATATTTTTTCACTCAACGTGTAATCAAACTCTGGAATTTGTTACCGGAGGATGTAGTAAAGGCTGTTAGTGTAGCTGGGTTTAAAAAAGGTTTGGACAAGTTCCTGGAGGAAAGGTCCATAAACCATTATTAAGAAGGGACCCAGGATATCAATGCTTGACCCAGTACAAGCATTGCGGAACCTGTGTCTTTTGGGGAAACTGCTAGGTACGTATAACCTAGATTGGCCACTTTTGGAAACAGGATACTGGGCTTGATGGACCTTGGTCTGACCCAGTATGGCATATCTTATATTCTTATGTTCTGACGTTCTCTCATTATTTCCGTTGAAATCTAAAGGCTTTCAGCTCGTTCATCACGATTATTGTACACCTATAGTAAAACTGCTTTGCGTTTTATTCAGCTTTATCTTTGTTTATTTATTTTAGGTTATTGTTTATGATGTCAAAACGAAAGTATTGAGCTGCCCAAGTAAGAGAAATATTGCAATGAGATGCTGACAGTGACAGCTCTGAGTTGTCTGATGATGCAGCATATTCAGCAAGCGAAGAAGCATATCAGCCAAGTTCAGGCGATAAATCTGATGATGACAGTCATGATTCAGATGGCGACAGCAGTTGGTTGCCAAGTGAATGTGAGACCGATGTTGAGCCGGTAACATCGCCGGCAGCAAAGAGTCAAGTTACAGGTCGAGGCAAAAGTCAAGACTGTGCAGGACGGGGAAGAAGGCAGGAGTCCTTGGTGTAAGTATCATCTGTGAGGAATCTTAGTTGTGGTCGTAGAGGAGCTAAGAGGTCATCAACTATAAGCACAAATGTTGCCATTGAAGCCTATGTATCTAAGGATGCCACATCATGGAACAGGAAACCTATAAAGCAAGCTGCTGGAAGATATGCCAGAGCTAATGTCATGCCCGTACAACAAGGTCCTACAAGGTATGCTGTACGAAATGTAGATAGCCCTCTCGCAGCATTCCACTTGTTCATGAGGAAGAACTTTTTGAATGAAATCACGATGTGGATGAGCAAACAAGGAAGACACATTTATGATGACAGCTGCAAAGATTTGACAGATGGAGAATTTCAATGTTTTCTTGGACTTCTGATCCTCTGAGGCGTGTACATGTCACGAAATGAATCCATAGTTCAGTTGGGAACCTTGAAGATGGCCATTCTGTTTTTGTCAAAAATATGGCCCATAACCGTTTTCAGCAAATTTCTTGTGCTCTCAGATTTGATGATGCAACCAACAGACTTGAACAACGAGGCGTGGATAAGCTTGCTCCAATCAGACACGTTTTTGATACCTGGGAAGCAACTCTAAGTGACTCCTTTGTTCCTGGTGAAAATGTTACCGTGGATGAGCAACTGCTTACATTTCGTGGCCATGTTCCGTTCAGACAATATATTCCCAGCAAACCTGGGAAATATGGCATAAAGCTATGTATGTTGTGTGACAGTGTAATGTCATATGTTCTGCGTCTTCAAGTATATACAGGAAGGGAACTCGGACAAAACAGGGAACAGAAGCAGGGTGAAAGGGTTGTGCTGCAACTCACTGAAGGATTGACGTGATCTGGCACAAATGTTACTGTTGACAATTTCTTCTGCAGTTTATCCCTGTCATGGAAATTGCTAGAAAAACAAATGACACTTTTGGGGACAATTCGAATGAACAGAAAAGAATTACCTCCAGCAAAGGGCCAAGAGGTATTCACTTCACTGTTTGCCTTTCGCGATGACGTCATTCTGGTTTCCTATTGCCCGAAGAAAGGAAAAGTGGTTGTTCTTCTGAGCAGTTTGCATCATCAAGAAGAAGTAGATAACACACGTCCAGACAAAAAAACCACGCATGATCTTGGACTATAATTCTAGTAAAGGTGGAATAGATACGGCAGATCAAATGTTGCGCACGTATACCACAAAACGAATGACAAGACGCTGGCCAGTGACAATCTTCTACAACATGTTGGACATCAGTGCTTTGAATGCCTTCATTGTTTGGATGTCACTAAATCCAGAATGGCAGTCCAAGTCAAAGCACAGATGTTGTCTATTCCTCTTGGAATTAGGAAAGCAGCTGCTTCAGAGTAATTGCAGCGAGACTTCTTCCAGCATTGAAGAAGCCACTGATGCTGTTTACAATGTCGGGATCCCAAAGAAAAGGGCAAGGTGTCACTGCTGTTCCAGAGAAAAATACAAGAAAAGCAACATAGTTTGCACCTCCTGCAAGCGCAATGTTTGCAAAGAACATTCAGAAATTGTCTGTGTCTCATGCAAATGATTGTAGTACTTTACTGTGTTCATCAAGTGCATGCAAAAACTGCTTTCATGGCAACTCTTCTTCATGTAATTTTACGATAAAGCATTAAATTTCAAAACATTTAACCTTCATATAGAAAGATAGAAATATGACGACAGAAAAAGACCACATGGCCTATCTAGTTTGTCCTTCCATAACAACTACAACAGTCCCCTTTTTACCTTTAGAGATCCTCTGTGTTTGTCCCATGCTTTTTTGAATTCAGTTACTGTCCTCATCTCTACCACCTCCACTGGGAGACTATTCCACGGATCCACTACTCTTTCCGTAAAGAAATATTTCTGCATATCACTCCTGAATCTATCTCCCTTCACCCTCATCCCATGTCCCCTCGTAGCAGAACTTGCTTTCAATTGAAAGAGGCTCTCTCCCTGAACATTTATGCCACGGAGGTATTTAAACATCTCAATCATATCACCTCTATCCCGCCTTTCCTCTAAGGTGTACATATTAAGATCCTTCAGTCTGTCCTCATATGCTTTATAATGAAGACCACTAATCATTTTAGTAGCCACCCTCTGCACCAACTCCATCCTGTTCACATCCTTTTGAAGGTGCGGTCTCCAGAATTGGACACTATACTCCAAATGAGGTCGCACCAAAGACTTACACAGAGGCATTATCACCTCCTTTTTTCTGCTAGCCATTCCTCTCTGTATGCACCCAAGCATCCTTCTAGCTTTTGCCGTCGCCTTTTCTACCTGTTTAGCTACTTTAAGATCATCAGACACAACCACGCCTAGGTCCCGCTCTTTTTTAGTGGACAAAAGTACTTCACCCCTATACTATATTGCTCCCTTGGATTGCTGCAGCCCAAATGCATGACCTTACATTTTTTAACATTAAATCCCAGCTGCCAAATTCTAGACCATTCTTCAAGCTTAGCTAGATCCCTCCTCATGTTATCTACCCTTTCCTGGGTGTCTACTCTATTGCAGATTTTGGTATCATCCGCAAAGAGGCAAACCTTACCTGAAAGCCCTTCCGCTATATCACTAACAAAGATGTTAAAAAGAATCGGACCAAGGACAGATCCCTGGGGCACACCACTGATAACATCCTTCTCCTCAGAGTGAGCTCCATTTACTTGTACTCTTGTCGCCTCCCACCCAACCAATTTCTAAACCAAGCAGTAACTTTAGGGTCCACCCCTAGAGTGCTCAGTTTGTTTATAAGTCGCCTGTGAGGAACAGTGTCAAAGGCTTTACTGAAATCTAAATAGACCACATCTAGGGCTCTCCCTCGGTCCAACTCCCTGGTCACCCAGTCAAAGAAATCAATCAGATTTGTCTGACAAGACCTGCCTCTGGTGAATTAAATAATTAATTTGGAATAATATTTTGTCTGTTTAGTTTAAATTTTTTCATGGTTAACAATTAAAATTAGTCGTGGGGTCATTTATGACCCCAACGGTATTCAGTGTGTGCAAAAAATCTCGTTAATTCCAGGGTTAAATGGATAAATACACCCAATTACTTTGCACACTCAGCAGGTTTTTGAACATTAAGGTGGTTATTTTAAAAGCCCTATTTGTGCTTTGAATCTCTGAAAACAGACATAGAGGCATTCAAAGCAGAGAGACATCCCCGGAGCCATTTTAGAAGCTGGATCTGTGGACGTTGCCAGAGCAAGGATGTCCACGTCAGAACGGGGGTGTGGTGGAGGCACAGCTAGGGTATTCCCAAGAACTTGGACATCTGTACCCGATTTCAGAAATGTCCTGGATGTCCCAAGCTGTGTCAAAGGATGTGCCTGTTCCAGGCATGAACAGTTATCTGAAAAGTGATCATTTGGTCAGGCATACATCTTGAGGGTGTGGAGAGAGGGAGGTGCAGTCATACCCCCTGTATTTTACAATTTGTCAGCGAATGCCGACAGGGAATGGGGCTCATGTTTTCATTTTGCCATACCATTGGATGTCCTCATATGCAACCTTGCTTGAGATGGACGTCCCTGCCCCATGGTTTCAATGCAGGGACATCTGTATGAATGCTGGCACAGGTGTCCATATCGGGGCTTCTATGCTTCTAAAATTGGGCCGAAACATAGACGTCACTGGCATTTTTCTGCACGTTCTGCCCCAGATTGCACTTGGACGCCCTTTCTAAAATGCCACATTAACTCAGACGTGTTTGAAGTTGAGAGATTATAATTAATATACCTAATAAAAGCATTTATGCATGCCTAGTTTCTCTCTCTGTTTAAGATAAATAAACTTTGTGTAGAGGATATTCTCAGGAAGCAATTAGTCAAACACATATGGAGCTTTACTGAAGTATCAAAGCAGATAGGCAATATTCAGTATCAGGTGAGCAGATTGAAAGGAATTCCAGTCGTGAAATTCTAGTGGTCTGTATCTGGCATTTTGTTTTGCCAGTGACTGTCAATCACTGTACATTACTTTTGTGAAAGCACAGACTATGACATCTGAGTAAGATAGATACAGTGAAGTGCTGCTAGCATAGAAAAACCCCATACTGTTACCAGGGAAACCAGTCGTGAGTGTCTTTAGGCTGGTATTAACTTGGATAACTGTGTTGAAAGAGAATACATACATATAATTAAATAAACCTGCTGAGATAGCAGACCTAAAACTCAATAAAAAAATGTTTTGCGTACCAAAGCAGTGATAATGACAGACCACAGATTACTAAAGGAGCAAGCCCAGATTTAAGAGAGCATAATATGGTTTCCTGAATCCTTCACATTTACATCAGTCCAAGGAGAACAAGGTAAAAGGAACGACTTTGGAGTGAAAGCAGGCAGTTTGAGCATTTCAACCTACTAATTGTCTAATTTTGTAATTTTTTTTTCAAAATAAAAAAATGAACTATAATTGCAATGAACGTTTTGTAAAATAAGTATTATATTTTAAGAGGAACTACGAGTGTTAACACCAGCATTAATGAACATGGAAAGTGCAATTTTCGAAGGATTCACATGAGTAAAATCCCGCACTGAAAATAGCCTGCCCTCCTCTGCTGCTTAGAGTATCTCAGGGGACGTTCTAGTGCAGGAATAGGTCAGAATAGGGAAAGTGCATGTGAGATTTTCATTTTAAGAGCCCTGTCCATATTTGGGTGCAAAGCAGATGCAAATTCATATGAGGGTATGGTGCCCTCTGCCCGCAATGACTGGCATTTTCAACCCCCATTAAACACTGCCCTCTAAATGCCTGTATTATCCTAGCATTTAGGGGGCATTCGATGCATATTAAGGCACCATTAATGCACTTCTGCCACATGAGGTCATGAGGTGCCTATCAGAGCTGTGAAAACAGGTGCACCTTACATTTTCAAATTTAACACAGCTATGTTAACATAAAAAACCTTACTACATCTTCGGTGGTTTGGAAAACTTTGGGGCCCTTTTACTAAAGTGGGTTGTGGTTTTGTACTTACGTGCCAATAGCGTGGAAAACCATGGCGCGTAAGGTGCAGCACCATGGTGTTAACCGTCGGGGGTGTGGATAGCATGTTTCCATCATAGTAGTAACATAGTAAATGACGGCAGATAAAGAACAGTATGGTCCATCTAGTCTGCCCAGTAAGATGGCAAGAGTAGGTGCACCTGCCGCTCTGTGCAGGCCACCTCTCCCCATGTCTTTGTTTAGGAGTGAACCCACCGCTCCGTGTAGGACACCCCTATTTGTTGAGAAATTAGATAGTTAAGTTTATTTTGATTTTATCCTGTTGCTGTAAAAGGATCTACTGTGTCTGTCCCATGCCATCTTGAATTCTGTCACTGTATTTGCCCCCACCAGTTCCATCAGGAGGGCATTCCAAGCATCCACCACCCTTTCAGTGAAAAAGTATTTCCTGACATTGTCTTTCAATTTACCCCCTTGCAGCTTCATGTTTTACACTAAACTCTAGTTTTACACTTTCCCCGTCTTTGAAAGAGGTTTGTTTGTTCATTATTTTTCTTTAAGTATTTAAAGGTCTGAATAATATCTCCCCTGCCCCTCCTCTCCTCCAAAGTGTACATGTTTAGGTCTTCAAGTCTCTTCTCATAAGGCTTCTGATGCAGGCTCCAAATCATTTTGGTCACCTTCCTCTGAACAGTTTCCAGTCTTTTTACATCTTTTGCAAGATATGGTCTCCAAAACTGAACACAGTATTCCAAGTGAGGCCTCACCAGTGACTTATACGGTGACATTAGTACCTCTTCCTTTCTGCTGGTGATTCCTCTTTGTGTGCAGCCCAACATCCTCCTGGCTTTTGCCACCGCCTTGTCGCACTGTTTTGCCACCTTGAGATCCTCAGAAATAATCACACCAAGATCCTTCTCCTGATTCGTGCACACCAACCTCTCGCCCCCTATCGCGTACATTTCCCTTTCATTTCTGCTTCCCAAGTGCATGACACTGCACTTTTTCACATTAAATCTTAATTGCCAAGCATTAGACCATTCTTCCAGCTTTTGTAGATCTTTCCTTATGTTAACCACTCCCTCAGGGGAGTCCACACTGTTGTAAATTTTTGTGTCATCTGCAAAAAGACATGCTTTTTCATTCAGTCCTTCAGCAATATCACTCACAAATACATTGAACAGTGCCGGGCCCAGGACCGAACCCTGCGGCACCCCACTAATCACCCTCCTTTCATCAGAGTGAGCTCCATTTACCATCCACTTCTGTTGTCTGTCAGTCAACCAATTTCTGATCCAGTTCACCACCTTAGGACCCATCCCTTAGGGAGGAGTAGCCTAGTGGTTGGGGCAAGGTACTTCAGCCCAGAAGGTCAGGGGTTCAAATCCCACTAGAGGACAGCAACCTTGGGCCGGAAGGACTGGGGTTTCTAGTCCCACAGATGCTCCTTGTGGTCTTGGGCAAGCCACTTAACCCTCCATTGCCCATGTTCCCTGTAAGTATTAGTGTATGTGTCTCATATCCTCGCGTGTTAAATGTATCCCCCAATTGTGTTGTGACCGCTTTGATTGAAGGATAAGGCGGTATACAAAAACTGTCTAAATAAAAATAAAAAAATCCCCAAACTACTGAGTTTATTGATAAACCTATGAGGAGCAGTATCAAAGGCTTTGCTGAAATCCAGGTAGATCATATCCATCGCATGCCCCTGATCTAATGGGCTACACTGTAACGTGTGCCATACTTAGTGTGGGCGCACTTACTCCACTTATTGAGGTAGTGGTAATTGCACCTGCATTAATTGCCAGCCTAGCAGTTAGCATGGGTATGCTGAAAACTAGGTGTTCACCTTGCCCACTCACCACCTCCAATGTGCAAAGCACAGCACAGAAAGTGGCCGCACGGTTACCATGGGCCACAGCTTGTTAATTACATAGCGCATTTTAGTAACAGGGCCCCTTTGTGTGTTAATGCTCATCTTAATTTAGATGTATTATCTCAGAGAGACACAATGTGCTACATATAAATCATACTTTCTCTGCAGGCATCTTGTAATAATCAGGTATGTCGCATGTGTGTGAAGTAACATGTTTGACTACCAGATGTGTCGGTTGATTCTGCACGGGAAGTATCTACTAGCGATGAAAAAGGGAAAGAGCATAATAATGAGAGGCAAAGCAACAAATACATGCAACACATCTTGGGCCCGAAATTCAAGGGCATTTACATAGTTTACAGACCTGTAAACCATGTAAATGCTGCTTAGAGTGATAGTGGCACTAACACGAGCAATGCTGCTGAATATCCCCAATTATCTCCGCTACATGCCCCCATAATCATTTCTCCAGGGCTCTTCCTGGAAAGACAGAAATACTTCTACCTGTCGCACAGAAACATGACAGCAGAAAAAGGCCATATGGCCTATCAGGTCTGCCCTTCCATACCAATTGTTAAGCTCTACAGACCCTTTCTTTTCCTTTAGAGCTCTTCTGTGTTTGTCCCATACATTCTTACATAGTAACATAGTATATGACGGCAGCTAAAGATCAGTATGGTCCATCTAGTCTGCCCAGCAAGGTGGCAAGAGTAGGTGAACCTGCCTCTCCGTGCAGGTCGCCTCTCCCTATGCCTTTGTTTAGGGGTGTACCCACCACTCCGTGCAGGTCACCATTTTTGTTCAGATACTATCCTCGCCTCTACTCCCTCCACTGGGAGACTATTCCATGTATCTCCCACTCTTTCTGTAAAGAAATATTTCCACATAATCCTGAGTCTATCCCCTTTCACCTTCATCCTATGCCCCCTCATTGCAGAGCTTACTTTCAAATAAAAGAGGCTATCCTCCTGTGCATACTTTATTTATTTATTTATTTATTTTATTTACATTCTCTTATATACCGCACTATTCGGCATCAGCGCGGTTCACATAGAACAAAAAGTCTCAGTACAATAACATGCATGAGTTTACAGATAACAAGGGGAGGAACTTGGATAACAGGGGAAACTATTTACAGTCTATTTACAGATATAATACTACAGCATGGCTACAAGTTATTAGGAACAGGTGCTAATAATATGTTCAATAAACAAAGCGATTTGTCCTAATTCTGTTATTGAGATACCATGGAACTGAATAGCTGGGAGGAATCACTGAAGTCGATGGGTGTAAATGGCTCAATAAGATGTTTGTTAAAGAGGTGGAATTTGAGGGCTTTCCTCTAAAGTATAAGCCTACTGAATCCATCCTGTTTATATCCTTTTGAAGATGTGGGCTCCAGAACTGCACACAATATGCCAAATGAGATCTCAAAAACTTATACAGAGGCGCTATCGCTTCCTCCTTCCTGCTGGCCATTCCTCTCCAGATGCCCCCAAGCATCCTTCTGGCTTTCACCATCACCTTTTTTTCCTGTTTAGACAATCATACCCAGGTTCCACTCATCTTTTTTGGACAGCTCGCTTGGATTTTTGCAGCCCGATGCATGACCCTGCATTTTTAGCATTAAATCTCAGCTGCCAAATTCTCAACCATTCTTCAAGCTTAGCTATAGCGCTCCTTATGTTATCTACTCCTTCCTGGGTGTCTCCTCTTGCAGATTTTGGTATCATCTGCAAAGCGGCAAATCATATCCAATGGCTGCTCTGCAATATCACTAACAAAAATGTTGAAGAGAATCGGACCAAGGACAGATTCCTGCAGCACACCACTGGTAACCTCCTTCTCCTCAGAGTGAGCTCTGTTTACCTGTACCCTTTGTTGCCTCCCACTCAACCAATTTTTAACCCAATCAGTCACTTTAGGGTCCATCCCTAGAGTGCTCAATTTATTTATATGTCGCCTGTGTGGAATGGTGTCAAAGGCTTTACTGAAATCTAAGTACACCACATCTACCTACCTTAAATGTACCACTACCATTCATGAATTATAATGGCCCCCTCAAGCTGAGGCAATTTTATGTCTTTTACATCAAGATATGTTTAAATCAGGATATGCCTATTTTTATTGTTGGTGTATTTATAGAAGAGGATTTTTAAAGATGCTTTTATTTTCCTTTTCTTTATTTTCTGCTATTGTTTCTCCCTTAGCTTCAGTACTAGATGGTCAAAGGGAGAAAGACTAATAATATAGTTCGAAGTCTGGCACTGTCCATAAAAGATGATATTATAGCAACAGAACTGCAGGGATAATAGGTTAAGCAGAAGGTACTGTGAGTTAACGTGGGAAGAGAGAATGGAATATCTATTCATGCTAGTGGGTTATATAGACCTCCTTCAGAGGCAGAAGAAATTACAAAATTGCTTTGAAAGGAGAAGGACTATTGCTTACTAGGTGATTTCAGTTTGTGAGGTGTTACCTGGGGCATTCCAGCTGTGGTGTTGATAAGAAGAAGGGAGTTCCTGGATTCTCTGCAAGGAAAACGTCCAGCCAACTGGTAACAGAATCCATATGGGAGGGGGTGATAGTAGACCTCATGCTTATGAATAGGGAAAGTGTTTCTGATTTCAGAGTAGTTGATCATCTGGGATCTAATGATTGATGGATGGGTGGTTCTGTATTAAAGAGCAGGTAGCAGGGCCTATCCGTTCACTAGGTGGGCTAGGCAGCCACCTAGGGTGGCAGATCTCTGTGGGTGGCAGGTCATGTGCTTCGGCACACATGGCCTGCTACTTCCCCCATGTCATGCCACCCTTCCTCCCCCCATGCTGAGTCATGCCAAGCTGCTGCCCCCCGCTGCTGCTGATTCATTCAGTAGGAGGGGATCGCTAGGCTCGGTGGCAGGCCATGTGCTTTGGCACACTTGGCCTGCAGCTTCTGAACCCTGAAGTTATATCAGAGGGGGGTCAGAAGTTGCGGGCCATGTGTGCCAAAGCACATGGCCTCCCGCCCAGCCAAGCCTGCCTCCCTTCGACCCTGCTGCTGGAATTGGCGGTAGCGTAGCTCAGTCTGTGGAGCATAGCGTGGCGCAGGGAGGGTGACACAGTGCGGGGGGGGCAGCATGGCTCAGGGGGGGACAATTGAAATATTTTTTGATCTCAAAGATCTTAAAACACAAGAGGATTGTGAAAAATTGCAAGAGGACCTTGAAAAACTGGAAGACTGGACATCCAAATGGCAGATAAAATTTAATATGGACAAGTGCAAAGTTATGCACCTAGGAAAGAACAACCCAAACTATGGTTACACAATGCAAGATACCATCATAGAAACCACCACCCAGGAAAAAGATTTAACCGTTATCGTGGATAATACATTGAAACCCTCGGCCCAGTGTGCAGTGGCAGCCAAGAAAGCAAATAGAATGCTAGGAATCATAAGGAAAGGAATGGAGAATAAAACAAAGGATATAATAATGCCTTTATATTGTTCCATGGTGCTACTGCATCTTGAATATTGTGTACAACTCTGGTTGCCATATCTTAAAAACAACATAAGTGAATTAGAAATGGTACAAAGAAAAGCGACAAAAATGGTAAAGTGAATGGAAGGATACACCTATGAGGAGAGGCATAAGAGGTTCTAGCTCTTCAGCTTGGAAAAGAGATGGCTGATATGATAAAGGTCTATAAATTAATGAATGGAATGAAACAGGTAAACGTAGATAGGTTGTTTATGCCATCAAAAAGTAGAAAAAACTAGAAGACACACAATCAAGCTACAGTGTAACCCATTTAAGACTAATAGGAGAAAATATTTTTCACTCAACATGTAATCAAACTCTGGAATTTGCTACCGTAGGATGTAATAAAAGCTGTTAGTGTAGTTGGGTTTAAAAAAGGTTTGGATGAGTTCCTGGAGGAAAGGTCCATAAACCATTATTAAAGAGGACCCAGGCAATCCACTCCTCACTCTGGGACAAGCATTGTGGAACCTGTGTGCCTCTTTGGGAACATGCCAGGTACTTGTGGCCTGGATTAGCCTCTGTTGGAAACAGGATACTGGGCTTGATGGACCTTGGTATGACCCAATAAGGCATTTCTTATGTTCCCTTCTTAGTGAAATATACAAGTCCTTCAATTGGGGTGATGTTTCCCTTCTATCCTTGGATCTCTCATCAGCTTTTGATCTGGTTGACCACACTATTCTTCTCTATCATCTCTTGGTTATCGGTTTTCATGGCACTGTTCTTAAATGGTTTCAGTCATTCTTGTCTGGCTGCTTCTTTGCAGTTACCTTTAACTCCCTTACCTCTTCCGCTTAACCTCTAGTCTGTGGTGTTTCCAAGGGCCCTGTGCTTGCACCTTTTTTCTTTAACATCTTTTTGGCTCCTCTCATTCTTGTGGTGCAACAATTCATATTTCTGTTTATTACTATTCTGATGACATTTTGCTCGCTCTCCACACTAGTCCAACAGCCCCGACCTTTCCCCTTTAAACACTTGTCTCTCTACCATGTTCTCCTGGCTGCATGATAATCATCCGGTGCTCAATATGCAAAGAACTGCTATCTGGCTGTCTTCCTGTTCCAGCTTTCCCACGATTGCCCCTATGCTCTCTGATACTCCGATTTCCCTGACTTGCACCCTTACCTAAGGGGTATGTTTACTAAACAGTGGTAGCAGCTTCCATGCGATATCGGAGCCACAGCCCCATTGAATTGAATGGGGTAATAACTTTTATATCGCATGGAAACCACTACTGCTGTTTAGTAAACATACCCCTAAGTGTTACCCTTGATCCCTCATTGACTTTTTATGATCGTATTAGTAATATCATCAAGCGGTCCTATTTTGCTCTTCATCAGATCCGATCTATTCACTCTTTTTTTCACCATCTACTCTTGCCACACTCCTCCTTACCCTTGTCATCAGTCATCTTGACTATTGTAATACAATCTTTGCTGGTCTTCCTGGTCATGAAATTAAGAGATTACAACTTGTTCAGAATTCTGCAGTTCGTATCCTCACACACGCTTCTAGACATGAACACATTTCCCCTCTGCTAATGAGTCGGCACTGGCTCCCCATCCGTTACAGAATCCTATATAAAATTTTGATCCTAACTCATAAAGCTTTGCACAGTGGTATATATATAGGGAGGAGTAGCCTAGTGGTTGGGGCAAGGTACTTCAGGCCGGAAGGTCGGGGGTTCAAATCCCACTAGAGGACAGCAACCTTGGGCCGGAAGGACTGGGGTTTCTAGTCCCACAGATGCTCCTTGTGGTCTTGGGCAAGCCACTTAACCCTCCATTGCCCATGTTCCCTGTAAGTATTAGTGTATGTGTCTCATATCCCTGCGTGTTAAATGTATCCTCCAATTGTGTTGTGACCGCTTTGATTGAAGGATAAGGCGGTATACAAAACTGTCTAAATAAATAATAAATAAATAATCCCTTCCTATCTCTCTTCTCTGGTTCTTCTTCATACTCCACATAGGGTTCTCCCGTCACTTCATGCTAATCGCCTACACGTCCACTCTGCTACGCAAGGTAAATACAAGTCCACATGACACTCCGCTTTCTACTACCTTGCCCCAGTGCTTTGGAACACTCTCCCTCCTGATCTTCACCTGAAATCTTCCTACCTTAGGTTTAAAACATACTCAAAACAGGGCCGGCCCTTCCATTGAGCAAGAATGTTGTTTGCAAAGGGCCCCGCGTTTCATGGGGCCCTGCGCAAACAACATTCTGCCCATCAGCCCAGGAAAACTTTGAAAGAAAGAACTAACTTGCTGCTGCCACTGCCACCCTAGCAGCGGCAGAATCAAGTGTCTCCCGCGGGGCCCCCGCCAGCCCAACAGAGCCCTCTCTCCTGCCCAACAGAGCCCTCGCTCGATCACTCTCCTTGGCGCGGCTTTCAGAGCTGCGAAGGGAGGGTTTCCCTCTCGCGGCTCTGTTAAGCCCGCTGGGGCTGATGGGAACAGGCATTTCCTGTTTCCCATCAGCCCCAGCCGGCTTAACAGAACCGCGAGAGGGAAACCCTCCCTTTGCGGCTCTGAAAACCACGCCGAGGAGAGTGAGGAAGGGCTCTCTTGGACAGGAGGGAGGGCTCTCTTGGGCGGGCGGGAGCCCCATGGGAGACACTTGATTCTACTTCTGCCACGGCGGCAGTGGCAGCAGCAACTTTGTTTTTTTTTTAAGTTTCCCTGGGCTGATGGGGGGAGGGGGTTTAGGACTGGTAATGGGCTGATGGGGGGGTTAGGACTGGTAATGGGCTATGGGGGGGCTAAGACTGGAAATGGGCTGATGTGGGGGTTAGGACTGGAGGTGGACTGATGGGGGGTTAGGACTGGTAATGGGCTATGGGGGGAGGGTTAGGACTGGTAATGGGCTATGGGGGTTAGGACTGGTAATGGGCTATGGGGGTCTAAGACTGAAAATGGGGTGATGGGGGGTTAGGACTGGTAATGGGCTATGGGGGGCTAGGACTGGAAATGGGCTGATGGGGGGTTAGGACTGGTAATGGACTATGGGGGGCTAAGCCTGGAAATGGGCTGAATGGGGGGGCTAGGACTGGAAATGGGCTGAAGGGGGGTTATGACTGGTAATGGGCTATGGGGGGGCTAAGACTGAAAATGGGGTGATGGGGAGTTAGGACTGGAAGTGGGCTGATGGGGAGCTTATTTATTTTATTTATTTATTTATTTATTTAGACAGTTTTTATATACCGCCTTATCCTTCAATCAAAGCAGTCACGACACAATTGGGGGATACATTTAACACGCGGGGATATGAGACACATACACTAATACTTACAGGGAACATGGGCAATGGAGGATTAAGTGGCTTGCCCAAGACCACAAGGAGCATCTGTGGGACTAGAAACCCCAGTCCTTCTGGCCCAAGGTTGCTGTCCTCTAGTGGGATTTGAACCCCTGACCTTCCGGCCTGAAGTACCTTGCTCCAACCACTAGGCTACTCCTCCCTCCTTAGGAATGGTAATGGGCTATGGGGGGGCTAGGACTGGTAATGGGCTGAGTGGAAGGGGGGACTTGAACTGCAAATAGCTGATGGGGATGGGGACGGGGCTTGGAATGGAAATGGGCTGAGTGGAAGGGGTGCTTGAACTGCAAATAGCTGATGGGGAGGGGGGCTTGGAATGGAAATGGGCTGTGAGGGGGAGCTAGGACTGGAAACGGGCTGAGTGGGGGGAGCTAGGACAGGAAATGGGCTGATGGAGGTGTTAGGATAGGACTGGAAATGGGCTGTTGGGGGTGCTGAGATTGGAAATGGGCTGTGGTGGGAGCTTGGAATTAAATGGACTCATGGAGGGGCTAGAACCGGAAGTAGGCTCACTGGGGGCTTGGATTGGAAATTGGCTGAGTGGAGGGGAGCTAGGATTTGACATGGGCTGATGGTGGGGCCAGGAAAGGACTAGACATCGGTGGACGGGGGGCTGGGATTGGAAATTAGCTGATGGAGGAACTCGGATAGGACTGGAAATAGATGGGGGGCTAGGACTGGAAATGGGCTGATGGTGGGGCGAGGATAGGACTGGAAATGGGCTGATAGGGGGCTAGGACTGGAAATGGGCTGATGCGGGGACTAGAAGGGAGCGGATGCTGGGTGGGGCTGGAACTAGAAGGGAGCTGATGTTGGGGGAGGATTAGAATGGGATGGGGCTGGGAGAGTGAAATGGAGAGGGGGAAAATATTTTGTGTGGGAGGGAAGAAAAATCTTCAATTGGCTGGGTATTGGGAGAGTAAGTGGGGATTGAGGATGGAGGGGTAAAATTTGACTGGATGAAATAGGAATGAGAAAAGAGCAAAAGGAGAAAGATTACTATGTTAAAGCAGATGTAGAGAGAGAATGAAAAAAAACTAGAAGAGAGAAGAAAGGACAAATGGACAGCAGATGATGGAGAGTTAGCAGAAGACATGAAGAAACCTTAAGAAAGTGGCTGGAGCAATTGCTACTGAATAAAAAAATGCACAAAAGGTAGAAAAACATCTCTTTATTTTGAATTTATTGCGGATGGGAGATGGATCCTTGAAAAGACTAAAGAATACCAAAAGGATATCTATTTGTGCTTTATCGACTATAGCAAGGCTTTTGACTGTGTAAACCATGAGAAACTCTGGGCCACATTAAGAAGCATGGGTATACCAGAACACCTGATCGTTCTCTTGCGCAATCTGTACATTGATCAAGAAGCAATAGTTTGAACGGAACAAGGAGAAACAGAATGGTTTAAAATAAGCAAAGGTGTAAGACAAGGCTGCATACTTTCCCCCTACCTGTTTAATTTATATGCAGAACAAATCATCAGAGAAGCAGGATTGTATGAAGACAACAGAGGTGTGAAGATTGGTGGAAGACTCATCAACAACCTTCGCTATGCTGATGATACCACATTACTGGCAGAAAGTGAAGATGATCTGAAACATTTGCTTCTCACAATCAAAGAACATAGTCTCAAAATGGGCCTGCACCTTAATGTAAAGAAGACAAAGATCATGACAACTGGCATAATCAACAGGTTCATCGTTGAAGGAGAAGAAATTGAAATCATGAACAACTTTAACCTACTTGGATCAACTATCAATAAAGAAGCAACAAGCAATCAAGAAATCAGACGACGCATTGCTCTTGGCAGAATGGCTATGAAAGACCTAGATAAGATTCTCAAGAGCAGAGATGTCTCTCTCCATACAAAGATTCGACTTGTTCAAGCCATGGTATTTTCAATAACATCATATGGATGTGAAAGCTGGACAGTGAAAAAGACAGACAGGAAGAAAATTGATGCCTTTGAATTATGGTGCTGGCGGCGAATACTGTGTATACCATGGACTGCCCGAAGAACAAACCAGTCGGTACTAGAGGAGATCAAACCTAAGCTTTCTTTAGAAGCTCAGATGACAAGACTTCGACTTTCATACTTCGGACACATCATGCGAAGAGAGAGATCATTAGAGAAAGACATCATGCTTGGAAAGATAGAAGGTCAACGCAAAAGAGGAAGGCCAGCAATGAGATGGATCGCTACAATAACAGCAGCTACGGGTACCAGTCTGTCAACAATGAGCCGCCTGACTGAAGACCGAACACAATTTAGGATAGCTATCCAGAGGGTCGCCATGAGTCGACTCCGACTCGACGGCACTTAACAACAACAACTGGAATATGTCAGCTCTGGGAAATGTGAATCATTAACATCTGCACTTTATTTAGTACAAGAGGAAATTAATGTATAGTTTTATTTCTACAGTGTTATTGTACATTCCAAGTTTGGCTTTTGGGGTTCCCAGTTTAATTATTGTCTTCCTGTTTCTAAATTGTGATTCCTTGTTTGGTGATGGTCTATGTTCTGCATGTGTAACTGAGCTGAGGTATTCTGTTTATGTAATTCCTATTTGACATTGCCACTTGTTCTCGTTCCCCAGTAGGTCATGTATTATTATTCTCTGAAATGTATTGGTTTAAAATTTGCAGTGTTACCTTTTGATAGGTATGGTATGGTGCTTTATGAGTCCTGGTAGTGCTGTTAGGATTCGGAGGGTTTGCTATTGGTTCTAAATGGGCAGTGTTTGTAGTAGTTCCTAATGTGCCTGGCGGTTGTCACTGGATTATAGTAATGTAGAAATCTTTTAGTCTTTCTTTATCCATATGCTCATTAAGAGGCATGTTTACTAAAAGTCAGTGTATGGTAGTATTATGCAAATTTTTATGCAAATGAGGTGCCTTATGCAAATGAGGCCCCGCACCAAGTCTCCGCACATGGCCCCGCACCCCCCTTGGGCCGCCCCTGATTCAAAACACATCTCTTCCGGAAAGCTTTCCTCATGTTATGATAACATGCTGACCTGTCTCCTCTTGATTTTCCCTTACTTATTCCTCTGTGTGGTTTGAATACTCTTTTCTATACTAAAGGAGTTCCTTTCACATTTCTTTTCTGTTGCTTTTATTGTAAACCACCTTGCTGTTTCGATATGGCAGTATATCAAATTTTAATAAACTAAACTAAATTAAAAGCAGCTGTAAAATTATATTGCAGAAATGCTGTTTTCATAGAGAAAATGCCACAATGACTTCCCTTCTACAGAACTTTTACAATTTAATGAAACTTTGTTACTGTGAAAGAAATCAGTTGTAGTAGCAAACCACAATAAAATATGCAATAGCCCTGTTAGTTTTCCCACTTTAAATAAAAGAAGCAGGATCAGTATAATCTCAGGAAATGACCTCATTGGTGTGTGACAAACTATGAGAGCAGTGGAAAGGGCCCTAAGTGTTTTTGATAGGATAGGTTAAATATCAAAATAAATGAACTGAAGTAATGGACTAGTTTGTAGTAACACAAACCCCTTAGGGAAGATGCTCCAGTGTCAAAGGAAGCTAATACTTAATTGAGAGCATTGTTAGCTCTTAACATAGCAGTAAGTGTGTGTAAATGGTTCATATAAATACTTTTGCAGCGGAATGGAAATTTTAGCATTGGTAGTCAACAGAACAGGGTGGACAATGGGCAGAAAATGGTTGGTAGAGACGTGCATTCCTGAGTGTGCATTCGGTGATGTAGGCATCTAAACATGCGATGTAGCATTTTAGAAAGGGCGTCTAGGGTAAGAAATCCAAAAAACACCATCAGGGACATTTAAGTGTCAGCCCAATTTGGAAACATGGACATTCCCAAAATGGACGGCTGCACTGGCGGCGACATAGATGCCTCTCCTAAAAACTGGGTTTGGGGATGTCTATTTTGTGCTGAACCCAAGCTGTTTTGCATGTGGGGATGTGCATTAATGTGCCAAACCAAAATCAAGTTTCCATGTCTTTTTTGTTATTACCAGTAAAGATATAATGGTATCAGAGTTAACTCTTCTCTATGCCCTTCCGCTGTATGGATGGCAGAACAAGAGCTTTTTTGATGCCTATTCATGTTCTTGAGTAGATATAAACTTGGAACATGGCTCGGGACATGCAGGGCATTTCTGAAATCAGGGCGAGGATGTCCAAGTACTTGGAAACACCCCGGGCATGCCTACCTCTCCTCACTTTCACTGGTCCACTACTTGCGCCTCTAGCTTTGTTGTTTACCTTTTACGAAGTCCATGTGATTTGTTATATGTGGGTTATATCACTCATGCCGTTAAAATCAGACTGGGGGAACATGCCTCATGTTTGCGTTTACAAATTTGTTCAGCCTTCATTGTTGAGCATTGTTTAGCTTTGGGTCATGCTTTTTAAGATCTTCGCTGGCGAGTTATAGACTTTGTACCACATGATCCCCGGGGTCGTGACAGGACTTCTCACCTTCAATGTCTTGAACAGCATTGGATTTTCACTCTAGGCTCAGTACATCCCAGGGCCTTAATTGGGAGATCAATTGGCAGAGTCTTTTCTGATGTTATCCAATGAATAAAGGAATCCCCATGTTCTTTGGGGGGTGTTCTCTTATCATTGGTGGTTCTTCTTATGATGGCATTATCCATCGGCCAATTATAGAGCAGCCTTTTTCTCAAAAACAGCCTTTGTTTCTTTGGCATTCTATGGCAGTTATACTTTGAGAGCACACTGAGGAATTTGATGATGCTTCTACTTTGCACTTGAAAAAGAGTCACTGGAGGACTTGAAACGTGCATGTCGTATGGTTGCTTTTTTCCTTAGGGTCAAGTTTTCATCTTATCACAATGCCATTTCTCATAAGTATTTTTATTTTAATGAGTTTGAACCATAAATTTAATTAAAATGGACATGTCCAGCTTTCGAGGTTGAACAAACTGCTCTCCTCCTGATGGCATGCCCGACACAAATTAGTAAGTTTTGAGAATGGTGTACATATTGTGATTTT
The DNA here is from genome assembly GCA_033557465.1 of Ichthyophis bannanicus. Classification (NCBI taxonomy): domain Eukaryota; kingdom Metazoa; phylum Chordata; class Amphibia; order Gymnophiona; family Ichthyophiidae; genus Ichthyophis; species Ichthyophis bannanicus. The sequence goes on along the minus strand of CM066050.1, from coordinate 119,672,866 downwards.
TTCCATTTTTTGGATTATTGTACATCACCATTGGGAATTTTTGTCAATTATGCAGTGGAAAGAAATGTATGCTATGTTGGGTCCACATTTAGATTTGGTTCATTTTCACCAAAATGCTCAATGAGCATTTAGATGAGTGCGGAATGTGGATAGATCTGTAATGCTTCTAATGTTTAACTTTGTGCTGTATTAACCGCTTTGATTGAAGGAAAAGGCGGGATACAAAACATGTTAAATAAATAAATAAATAAGTCTGTTTGGTAGAGAGTTCCAGAGTATTGGGGATATGTACTCGAATGCTCTGTTACTAGTGAGTTGCTTTGTTTTTTTGGTAGTCAGAGGGGATTGATAGAGTGTTATTCAAATGGCCTTTTCTTTGAGGGATGTTGGGTGTGACCTTAATTAGTTGAGATAGGCTTGTAGGGGCTATATTTCTGATGATTTTGAGTGAGATCATAATTAACTTGTACTTTATTCTGCTCTGTACAGGTAACCAGTGCAGGGCATGAAGGATAGGGGTTATATGATCCATGTGGTGAGCATTATAGATAATGCTGCTCTAATATAAGGGGATGAAGAGATTGTTTTGGCAGCCTGTGAAGTAGACTCTTACAATAGTCAATATGTGGGATCATCAATGTTCTGAAATTCACTGAGGCAAGTCTCAGTTATGAGTATTATGTCTGGGTTAGTGTCAATTGCATAATCAATTATTATTGGAATTTTCTTTTTTATAGACCTTGAATTAATGTAGGCACATTTCAGTATTGTGCCTTTCAGTGTGTCATGGACATGGAGATCGATGGTGTTTATGTGAATTAATCATCGGGTGTTGGAGTGATTTTGGGTCTTGTAGTGTGTTTTGGAACCTGTGTAGTATCGGGATAGGTTCATTTTGAGGGTAGGTTGATAATTGTGCATTTACTTTTAAAGTTAGACAAGAGGGTATAATTGTACCTAGTATGATGGATAAGATTAGATGGGAAAACATTTTTCTTTTTATGGTGTAAATCAACAACAGTATGAATGGTAATAACACATGTTTTTGAGGTTTTTATGTAGTTATAGTGTTAGAATGTGTAAGGTACTACTTGGAATATATCTGATGAATTTAGTGCAGAATATAGATTGATTTCCTATGAATTTGAATGTACAGTGTAATTGCAGTTTAAGCAGGGGAGTTGATCAGATATGTTCAGGTTTCAATTAGACACAATGCTCAGCGCTGACAATTTGGAATGTGGTGAATGAGGGAAAGAAATGTCAATCGTATTAGAGGTTAATTTTAAGGTGCAATAGTATATGTTTACAGAGTCAATTCAATGCTTATAAGGCAAACTGAAATATCAATGTAGGGTTACTTATTAATAGTATCAGAGTTACAAATTAATAGATACAGTTTAAACCTAATTAGGAAAAACAATGTGGTAGATGAATGAAATATCAATCTTAAACAAGATTAGACCATAAATTGAAATCTGGTTATAGTTGTGAATTACATTCTTTCATCAAGGCACTACTTTCACTCGGTTATGAGGTGTATAGGAGGCTTCTAGATGTAACATACCTTTTGTTTGGTTAGTGTTTTCTTGTAGCGCCTAATTTACACACCTAAGGGCCATGCCAAAGGGCCCTCTGGCAAGGCCCTCAGGCGCGGGCCCGCCAGGTATGGGCACACCTGCAGCGTACTCTTCTTTTAAAGTGTCCTGCTGGCCTCCCGATTGGCCTAGGTGGGGGGAGCAGGAGGAGTTTGTAGCTCTTGCTTCCTCCCCCGATGCAGAATCGGGCCTGGTAAGCTGTTGAATCCGACGGTCAAGAGGATTTTTCCTGCAGCATATTATTCAAGATCACAATGCTAAGAATACTGCTATACAAAGTAATGTGTCCGCATTTGTTAAGGACAATATTTTTCTCAAGAATAAAATTGAAATATTGGAGAATTCTGCGAGAGCTGCAAATATAAGAGTTCTCAGATTTCCTAAGTCGCAGGTGATTTCCCCTAAGCAGTTGTTTAAGACCTATATGATGGACATATTAAAGATATCTAGAGAGGCTTTGCCTCCTATAGCCAAGGTTTATTATTTACCAACTGCAAAGATTACACAAGAACGTTTTCTGAAGCCACTTTTAGGAGCTGAAGCTTTGAATGTGACGGATTTGCTGGAAAAATCAGAGGAAGAAGTTATAACAGCAGCTACATTGATTTGTTATGTTTGCATTGTCTTCAGATAGAGATTGACTTTTACATATGTACTTTAAGAATCGGCAGCAGTTTTTCATGGGTCATGTGGTGAGGATCTTCCCTGATCTATCCAAGGATACACAGAGGAACAGGAAGGAGTTTTTGTTGTCAAAGGCTGGGGTACAGCAGCTCAGTACACGGCTCTTCCTAAAATTCCCGTGTAAATATATGGTTAAATTGGTGTTTCTTACCTAAGTCTTTTGCTTGCCTTTATTAATTTGCATTCTGTTATTATTCCTGCACCCATAACTTTGTAAAGCTTTGGAATATGGCCTACAGTTGAAGTCTATTTTTCTTTGCTCCTTTTTCATTTCCATTTCAGAATTGGACTCCCATCATATTGTGGGCTAGATGGATGGAGTTTTCTTTTCTTTCTTCCTTTTATAATTTTCCAATTATTATTTGTGAACTCTCTATACTGCACACGTGTTGTGTTGCTTGATTTATTTTCTAAACTTATAAATAAAGAGAAAAAATGGATCTTGGGTTGTGGACATGATTGGCGTGTCTTAATGGGTGTTTTCAGATGTGAAATCATAAACAGAGCTTCAAAAATGACCCCTATAGTCTCACTTTTGAAAGTTAAATGCTGTCACAGTATATTTCTTTGCTGTCCTCTTTCCAATTATTAAATTAAATTTGATCATGTTATGATCACAGATGCCAAGTGGCCTCAGTACTGTTACCTCTCACACCAGATCCTATATTTCTCCAGGAACAAGCAGGAAGTCCATTCTCACATATGGGTGACATTGGCACCGATGGAGCCCGCGTGGTGAATACTCTCCAGCTTACACAGAAAGCCTTTGGGAATTAGACCACACATGCAGAGTCACCTTCCCGCCCAAGGGTGCCATCTTAACTCAGTCTTCTTTTTTCCGTGGAGCCCATCGGATGTTTCATCTGCATTCCAGAAAAAGTGTTCTTGTTCCCCTTGGTTTTTCCTTTATTCTATCATCCATTTGCATAGTGTCACCTTCTCGGTTCCTAGAACTGCTGCCGCCTCGGTGTCATGTTTTTTTCAGGTAATTTTCCTCTCTTTTCTTGTTCTTTGGTTTGTTGGTTTTTTCCCATGCCCTCCTCAACCAGGACCTTGGAGTTTGATCTCGTGGTACCAGATGATGCCAGAACTGGGGGTAAGAATCTCAGTCACTGGCATCGGAGTCCTCAGCGCAATGCCGAGGGCAATGGCTGGGAGCGGCCTTCGAAGCTGCCCCAGTGAGAGGAAACTCCAGTAACATCAGGGGATCGGCATCAGTCCTCCAAGGCCATCATCATCGAGGAAACCCTCTCAATAGAGCTGGCATTGGGACAAATACCCTCAGTATCCATGCCAGTGGCTGTGAAGCCTTCTAGCCTTATAGTCTGGATGGCAGCCTTGGAATGCAGTCTTGCTGCCTCTTGGCCCAGCAGCAGGGCCTGATGCCCAGTTCCTCTGGGTCCTCGGGCCTGGCGACTGGTCACTCCACAGCGAGGATGTCACCTGAGTAGATCCAGCTGGTGCTGGAGCAGCATCAGCTTTGGGCCAATTCTCAGCATCACTCCCAATCCTGTTTGAGGCCTTGGGTCTCTTTCACAAGTGAAGTTCGGAGCTCCAGGCCATGGGATCATGTTAATGCCCCCAGCTGAGCATGCGCATGAGGTCTGTCAGATTCTTGAGGTTCTGACTCAGAGTGGGAGACTGATGATGAGTCACCAAACACCTGGTGACACCGGGACATCCCCTTGGACCTGTCTCCGCTGAAGGAGTGTCCGAGTTCTCAATCCAAGGACCTTTCCTTTCTTGACTTCTTCCGAGACATGGTGAAGGCCCAAGCCTCAATATCCTGCCGTATGATGCCCCTCCCAAGGAGGCACTCACAGTGCCCGTTCCCCCCATTTTGGAACGCTTGTTGTTCAGGATGTGGGAGTCACCTGTTAGGGTTCCCATTGTGAGCAAGCAACTTGATTCCATGTATCGAGTCCACAAGGGCTCTGGATTCCAAAAGACATAGCTATCATACAATTCCATGGTGGTGGTGGACCATGCACAGGATCAAGAGTCAGAAGATGCATTCCTTGGTGCCTCCTGGCAGGGAAGCCTGCACCATGGATGGCTTTAATAAAAAGTGTTACCAGGGCTCAATGCTTGTGGCCTGTATCCAGGCATACCGGCTATACATGGGCTCTGGCAAAAGAGCTTGTTATGTTCTCAGCTGGCTTGTTGAAGGAACCTCTTCAGCGATTTCAGACCCTGCTATCGACGGTTAAGGAGTGCTCCAAATATGTCACTTGAGTGGTCTATGACAGCTTCAAATCTGTGGCTAGAGTATCTGCGGTGGGCATGGCTGTCCGCCGCCTGGCACGGCTATAGTCCTTGGACCTGGAGCAGTGGATTCAGGACAAGTTGATCGATGTCCCTTGCAAAGGGGAGAACCTCTTCGGCAAGCCCAAGATGGACAAGGCTGCAGAGCTGGAGTCCAAGTATATGACCAGAACCAGGCTCTCCCAGAAAACTGCCGACCCCTCCCAATGGAAGGCTTAGGGGAAAAAGTCTTTCTACCCAAAGAAGAGGAAGGCTTATGGAACTTAACCCCAGTATCCGGCCTACCCGGATCCCCTGCAGGGTCAACAGGTCAAGGGCCAGGAGTGCAGCACTCATAAGCCTATGGCCCCCAAACCCTAGTCTTTGCCAAAATTGCAACTGGGGGTTTAGAACTCCTTGAGTATGGCCTCTCTTCCCCTCAGGGTTGAGGGCCATTGCATACAGGGGGGAGTCTGACATTCTTTGCCAACCTGTGGACCACCATAACCACTGATGCCTGGGCCCTACAGCTGGTGAGGGATAGTTACCTCTTCCATTTCAAGCAGACACCCCCTCCATTCTTTCCCGAAGAACTTCCCCTGACTCCTCTTTAGTGAGATCTTCTGCAGCAGGAGCTCAAAGGCCTTCTTGTAGCCAAGGTGATTGAACCTGTCCTGCCACTTCTAAGGGGTGAGGGGTTCTACTCCCGCTACTTCCTGGTTCCCAAAAAGACAGGTGACCTTTGGCCCATCCTGGACCTGCGAGATTTCAATCGATTCTTGGTGAAGGAGAAGTTCAAAATGCTCTCCCTTGGAATGTTGCTGCCCTACCTCCAGTGGGGAGATTGGCTATGCTCCTTGGATCCAAAAGATGCTTATACCCACATCCTGATCCATCCTTGCCATCAGCAGTACCTCCGTATTGCCATTGGAGGCCGCCACTACCAGTACAGGGTCCTACACTTTGGATTGGCTTCTGCCCCAAGAGTGTTCAAAAAATGCCTGATGGTGGACACCGCCTACCTCCAGCTGCAGGAAGTGTTTGTCTTTCCCTCTCTGGATGACTAGCTCATCAAGGGCATCTCTACTGACGAGGACAGTCAAGTGGCATGTCTCACAATTCTCATTCTCGAGCACCTGGGCTTCACCATCAAATACCCCAAGTCTCATCTGCCGCCAATGCAGCATCTGGAGTTCATAGACACCATAAAGGCCAGGGCCTTTCTTCCTTTGGACAGGGCTCGGCACCTAGCAGTCCTCACCCCAGAGGTGCAGGGTTGCTTGTTGGCTCGGCCCGCCTCCTGTTACGCCTCCTGGGGCACATGGCCTCGTCAGTGCACACTAGGCCCGACACTTATCTCCACATGCATCAGCCCCAGTGGACTCTACACCCAGTGGACTCATGTGATGGGGTACCTGGAGGACAGGATCCATGTGACTGCACCTCTCTCCTAGTCCCTCATCTAGTGGCAGCAGCCACTGCACCTTATCACAGGGATGCCTTTTCAGCCTTGATGCTTCAGAAGATTCTCACCACAGATGCCTCAAAACTGGGCTGGGGGACCCACTGCGATGGCCTGTGGACCCAGGGCATCTGGTCAATGGGGGACAGTCTCCACCAAATCAACTTTCTCGAGCTTTGAGCAGTTGTGAATGCCTTGCAGATGTTCCGACAGCACTTGAAGAACCAGGGTGTTCTAGTCCAGACAGACAACCAGGTGGTGATATTTTTTATTAACAATCAAAGGGGTACTGGGTCATACCTCCTGTGCTGGGAAGCTGTTTGCCTCTGCACCTTCATGAGTAAGAGTGGGATGCTCCAAGCAATGTACTTTCCCAGTCATTTATTTATATTCTCTTATATACCACGCTATTCTGCATCAGTGCGGTTTACATTGAACAAACTGAAATTACATTGAACAGGGCATTATAACTTGGAGATAACTATTTTACAGGGAACATGGGCTATGGAGGGTTAAGTGGCTTGCCTAAGACCACAAGGAGCACCTGTGGGACTAGAAACCCCAGTCCTTCTGGCCCAAGGTTGCTGTCCTCTAGTGGGATTTGAACCCCTGACCTTCTGGCCTGAAGTACCTTGCCCCAACCACTAGGCCACTCCTCCACTCATGACTATCTACTGGTGGACCAGCTCAGCAGGGTCCTTCAACCCCACGAATGGTGGCTGGACCCGCAGGTGGCCAGCCGCATCTTTCAGATATGGGGCTGTCCTTCAATGGATCTCTTCACCAGCCCCAGCAATGCTCAGTTACTGTGCTTCTGCTCCAAGATGCTAGCCACCTCTCAAGTGGTGGGCGATGTATTCCTCATCTCATGGATGGAGGACCTCCTTTATGCATACCTTCCCACTTTCCTGATCTCCAAGACCCTTCTCAAGGTTCAGCTCAACCAGGCCACCTTAATCCTCATAGCTCCCAAGTGGCTACGGCAGCATTGGTTGCCCCTGCTTCTCTGTCTTTCCCAAGTGCACTGAGTTCCCCTGGGCTGCACTCTGGACTTTATTTCATAGGAGGACAGTGTTCTCCTACACTCAACCTCAGAGCCCTTGCCCTGACAGCCTGGCTGCTGAGAATGTGACCCTGGTACAGTTCCACTTGCCCAGGGATGTGGAGGATGCCTTGCTAGCATCCAGCAAGGATTCCACCAGGTGGGCTTATGCCTTCAAGTGATGCAGGTTCTCAGTCTGGTGTGCTGAGTGGTGCTTCAACCCTTTCTCCTGCTCTGTACTGATGGTTCTTCAGTACTTGCTGCACCTTTCCAATGCAGGCCTAAAGTCTAACTTGCTCAGGGTACACCTCAGTTCGCTGACAGTGCACCATCATCTGAATGAGGGGCGACCTCTGTTCACGCATCCTCTCATTGGCCCCTTCATGAGGGGTCTTCTGCTCACTCAGCCTCCCATTTGCCCACCTGTGGCAGCTTGGGATTTGAATGTGGTTCTTGGGAAGCTCATGGCTCTGCTTTTTGAACCACTTGCTTCTTGTCACCTCAAGTACCTCTCCTGGAAGGTGATCTACCTTATGGCGCTTACGTTGGCACACCGAGGCAGTGAACTGTAGGCATTGATGGCTCATGCTCCCTACACCTGCTTTCATAGGAACAAGGTGGTGCTCTGAACTCACCCTAAGTTCCTTCCTAAGGTAGTCACCACCTTTCATCTCAACCAAGAGGTGGTTCTCCCCACCTTCTTTCCTTGACCTCACATGAACAGGGAGGAGGCTGCTTGCCACACTTGGATTGTAAGAGGCGCTGGCCTTCTACCTAAAGTGGACTAAGGTCCATCGCTGCTTATTGCAGCTCTTCATCTCCTGTGAACAGAACCAGCTTGGCATTGCGGTCTCTAAGTGCACCCTGTTTACCTGGGTGGTCGACTGCATCTCCTTTGCCTATGAACAGGCTGGCCTCTCTCTTGAGCGCCATGTTATGGTCCATAATGGGTGGGATATGGCAGCCTCTGTAATAAATCTGTGTTCCATCTCCCTGCTAGAAATATGCCAGGCCTCCACTTGGTCTTTGGTTCACACCTTCACAGCTTATTACTGCCTGGAGGAGAACTCCCGGCATAACAGCGCCTTCAGACAGGCGGTACTCCATCATCTGTTTGGGGAATAATGCAAATCCTATCCTCTAGCCCTTCAGAGTGTCCAGGCTACCAGATAATTGATTTCCTGGTTGAAGCTGTGGTCATCCCTGAGGTTCTGTGCCCATTCAGCGCTCTCTGCAGTCATTCACGGTCAATTTTTCAGTAGCTTATGGCCTTTTACAGATTTTTTGGTAGCCGGTAGCTGGGGAATCCCATATGTGAGGACTGACTTCCTGCTTGTTTCCAGAGAAAGGATAGTTACTCACCTGCAACAGGTGTTCTTCGGAGACAGAAGAAATCAGTCTTCATAACCCTCCCTCCTCCAAGTGGAGTTGTTTTTCTTTTTGGTTTGATTAAGCTATGTCATCATACTGAGTTAAGATGGCACCCTTTGGAGGGAAGGTGACCGCACATGTGTGTTCTAACTCCCAAAGGCTTTCTGTGAAAGCTGGGGAGTATTCACCATGGAGGCTCAATCGGTGCCGACATCACCCATATATGAGGACTGATTCCTGCTGTCTCTGGAGAACACCTGCTACAGGTGAGTAACTACACTTTCACTAAGTACTAGGTCTAAAATAGCTCCTGCTCATGTTGGTTCCTGAACCAGCAGTTCCATGAAGCAGTCATTTATTTCATCTAGAAAGTTTATCTCCCTAGCATACCTTGATATGACATTGATCCAATTAATACTGGGGTTTGGACTAGTTCCTAGAGGAAAAGTCCATAAACTATTATTAAAGAGGGCCAGGAAAATCCACTGCTTACCCTGGGATAAGTATTGTGGAATCTGTGTATCTTTTTGGGAACCTGACAGGTACTTGTGACCTGGATTGGCCACTGTTGGAAACAGGATACTGGGCTTGATGGCTCTTGGTCTGATCCAGGTCAGCACGCCTTATGTTCTTATGGGTAATTGAAATCACCCATTATTACTGTGCTGACAATTTTCTTGGCTTCCCTAATTCTTTCTGTCTAGACAGACAGTAGAATACCTTCACTGCTTCCCCTTCTCACATGCATCTTGTTTCCTGCCGAACCTTTAACCTGTTTGACTCAATGCCCTCTTTAATATATTGTGCCAGCTCTCCATCAATTTGAGCTTGTCTATATTTGAAAATCTTCTTAATATACATATGTTTTGCAAAAGGAAATCTAGGTTTGATTTAATCATTCATATGTTCACAATATTGCGGAATTAACATGAGTCAGTTAAATGCAACGCAGGGATACTTAGTAGTGGTATGCAGGCCAAAAAATATTTTTGGGTTTGGTTTGACCTTTTGGTATTTTTTATCTTCGTATTGTTTATTAACAATGTGCCCTATTCAATAAATAAATAGAGAATGACAATGCAGTCATCATTCTCTCTTTCGCGGGGATTCCGAATACTTAGTATGAACAATAGAGCAAAGGAACCATTTTGTATTCCCTTTTTCTGTTTCATATAAGGATGCAAAGTAAAAGTCAATGCTGTATCTGTCTAGATGAAGAGTAGTCCTTTTCATCGATAGTCTTCCAAAGAGTTTTTGTAATGAGCTTATTTATCATTGGCCTCTTTACTGTTTCACACTAGATAGCTGTTGGCATTATAAAAAACGAGAAGCCGACATTTCAGAATTACTCAAGACAAAACTGTATTCCCATTGTACATAAAGCTATCAAATTTAAAAGAAATGGCAATAGGAAGCCTAAAACATTTGTTTTCTTAAAGACTGCTATCTTCTGGCAGTTGACTGAGCAAGCCTTAAAATGCTTCTTGTCTACATTCCTCCCACTCTGTCAACTCAAGTGTTATTAGCAAGGTTTATTAGTTGGGACCAGTCCTATCTGTCCACGAAGGCCCTTATGCTCTTTTATAAAAGCAATCAAGACTGCCATTTCTCCCTTTATTCATCAGAAGTTCAGTTTCTATGTTGACAGTAGCTTTTGCCTTAGTGTAAAGTAACTTATCTCAAAATGGATGCCATTTGCCACTGTCCCTGATTCAGTAATAAGGAGCATGTTTACTAAAATGTGCTAACGGTTGTCATGGGGTTTAGTGCACGCTAAGCGGATTGTGATAACTATTACCATGCACTGAAACAGCTAGCATGGTAGAAATCCCATGCTAACAACAGTGCAATGGGGCAGAGACTGGATGGGTTAAGGATGGAGAGTGGGTGTTGACTGCACATTGTGGTTTGCTCGGGGGCAGAGACTGGGTGGGTTAAGGATGGAGTGGATGTTGACTGCACATTGTGGTTTGCACGGGGGGCAGAGACTGGGTGGGTTAAGGATGGAGAGTGGGTGTTGACTGCACATTGTGGTTTGCTCGGGGGGCAGAGACTGGATGGGTTAAGGATGGAGAGTGGGTGTTGACTGCACATTGTGGTTTGCTCGGCGAGTCATCAGTGCACACTAAGGGGCTTGTTTACAAAGCCGCGGTAGCGGTTTCCGATCGTTATCAGAGCCGTGGCCCACATTGAAATCAATGGGGCCACGGCTCCGATAACGATCGGAAACCGCTACCACGGCTTTGTAAACAAGCCCCTAAGAGTCAATGTTGTGGTTAGCACGGCTGCACTTACCACCACTTCAGTGGGGGGGGGGGGGAGGGCAGTAGGTTTACCCACGTTAACTGCAGCTAGTGGTTTAGAATGGCAGAAGCTTCTCACAATACTAATTGCATAGGGACATGCGAGGCATGTCCCCATCAGTTAGTGCAGGTCATTCATACATTCATACTTCCCATGCTACTTTTTGGCACATAATGTTGCCACAGCTAGGAGACGCTGTGAGCTATTTTTTGGACCCAGCCAGGTTTGAGCCAATCCATTTAGCTTAAGGACTGGCATAAGACTCTAAGGACCAATATTGGGTTAGGCAGGCTAAGCGTCCTTATGACGCCTAGCCCTGCCCACCAACCCTTAACCCCAGATATTCAATGCCAGGGTCATATGCAGCCCTGGCACTAAATATCCGGGGATCGCCGCAGACACCGGATTTTTCATGCTGCCCAGTTAGCTCCTGCGCATTAAAGATAAAACCTATCTTTAAGGCACAAATCGCTAACAGGGCAGCATGCGATATCACTACTGCCTGGTTAGCGCTTGTCGCTGCCTGTGCTCAGCCCCGGAACGTCCCCGGCGTGCCCCGATGATAACCGGATAGCATTGGGGATGTAGAGGAGTTAGGAGGGGATCTTCAATGACATTAACCATGTAAGTGCCATTGAATATCCCCATTTAAGGCATTTACATGGTTTACTGGGCTGTAAACCATGTACATGTCTTTCAAATATCGGCCCCAAGGGCCCATTAGTCAGCGGCAGTCGCTAGCAGATCTAACGTATCTAGCGGCTGCTGCTGAACTTTAAACCCAGATATTCAGTGCCGGGGTCATATCCGGTCCTGGTATTGAATAACCGGGTTGCCTGCATTTGCAGGAAGCTAACTGGTGTGGTTGTGAAATAAAGAATTACATTACACAATGCCTTCTTGAACATTATTTTATGTTTTAATTTCCGGCAATGAGAGAAAAACAGACTATGTATAAATTGAATTCTTTCTCTGCCATACAATGGAGCCACTCTGACTTAAATACAAAACAGATCAAATCTTACAGATAACACTGGTCAACATTGAAATCTTTACTGACTTTAAAAGGCCCTAATCTGTAGTATCTTGGTGAGCTGAACACGAATATAACATTAAAACATTTTATTGGCTCTCGTTTTGAAGATATTGCATGTAGTTCATTTTTGACGTTTCACCGTGTAAATTTATCCAGTAGGACATCAACAACATCCCAAATAAGCCTTGAATGATGTACTATTGTATCACATTGCATAATACCAGCATGCACCCATCATCCACAGTATATTTATTAGTGTAAATAATTTGTAGAAAGTTACCCCAGTTTTGCCCAAGTTATAGATCCCGACTGCATTGCATAAGGTTCTGTTAAATGTACACCGCACTGATGTGAATAGCACGGTATAAAAGAGATGTTAAATAAATAAAATAAATAAATAAATAAATAAATCCAGAGTTGATTGCATCATTTTCTGATGCAATGCAATACTACTGCCAGACGGCTGCTGAAGCCATCTGACGTCAGCAGTGTACTATACGCAGTTGTAAAGGTTGAGCAATGTACTATACACAGTCGGAAAGGTTGAGCATTTAAAATATTTCGGACTGTGTGCGAGACAGTTTAAGCTACTGTTACATGTAACTTTTATTAATCATATAATTTTAGCCATTTAGGTACAATACAGAACAGTAATGCCGCGAAAGTGCGTTAATACCGTTGACAATTTCTGCTACATTTGTGGGGAAGTGACATTTGCCAACCAGAAGAAAAGTATCACTTCTCAACTGAAGAAGGCATATCTTCTTTACTTCGGATGCGAGATTGATGACCAAGACAAGCCTTGGGCCCTGCATATATGCTGCTCTACTTGTACAACACAGCTTTCACAGTGGTTGAATTGCAAAAGACCATCAATGCCATTTGCAGTCCCCATGGTGTGGAGAGAGCCAAGCTACTTCTGCTTGGTTCCTCCTCTTTCCAGTGGAATAACGAAGCAAAAGAAGTCGAGCATAGTCTACCCAAACATTCCGTCTGCATTGAGACCAGTTCCACATGGTGAGGGACTTTTATTCCAGAATCTCCATCAGAATATTCTCTTGATTTATCTGATGAGGACAAGGGTGAGCTGACCTGTTCTTCTCCTGGTCTGTCAGCATGCAGTGACCCAGATTTTCACTGGGATGCATATCAACTCCACACAGAATAACACAGGAAGAACTAAATGACCTGGTTTGTGATTTGAACTTATCCAAGAACAAGGCAGAATTGCTAGGATCAAGACTCCAACAATGGAATCTTCTAGAAGAAGATGTCAACATTACTTCATATCGAAAGCGCTACCAGCAGTTGGAGCCTTTCTTCAGAAAGGAAGGTAATCTGGCATTCTGTTCTGATATTGAAAGCCTCATGAATGCCTTAAAAATCACTCATGACCCACAAGACTGGAGACTATTTATAGACTCTTCGAAACTGAGTCTGAAGGCTGTGCTTTTGAACAATGGAAACTGTCTTCCATCTATTCCAGTAGCACATGCCATCCACATGAAAGAGACATACGATAACTTAAAGCATCTACTGACTTCCATTAACTATAACAAGTATGTGTTTATGTTTTATGTTTATTACATTTGATATACCGCTCAGGCCAAAGCATTAGAGCGGTTTACAATACTACATAAATGATACTGAAAATATGAAAAGAACGCCATTAACAAGATAGGACAGAGTAAGAGATAGTGATAGTCAAAGAAATAGAAGAGACAAGAGGAAAGGTTCATTATAACACCAGAATATCATACCACCACAGCTCAGTCCTTCCAAACAGACTTGACCATAATCACGACTCATCACAAATTCAAGCCAGGCAGAAATACGCCGCAGAAATGGCTCCTTATAAACCTCTGCTGCCTGGATATACTTGACAGAAGCAGATGAGGCAGAGCTCTCACTCACAGCCTACGATGCCAGCATCATTCCTCCACCGTCCCGCTGGTCGTGGCATGCAAACCAAATACAGTAGATAACCCGGTCCCAGCTGGCACCTCTGTGGTGACTTGAAGGTAGTTGCCCTTTTAATGGGACTTCAGCAGGGATATATAAAATACATGTGTTTCTTATGTGAGTGGGATAGCCAAGCAAGGGATTGGCACTACTTGCGGAAGGAATGGAATCGCAGACAAAATGTAACAGTTGGAGAGAAGAATATCCAGCACCCAGCTGTGGTTGAGGCTCACAAAATCCTGCTATCACCCCTTCACACCAAACTAGGTTTGATGAAAAACTTTGTGACAGCCATGGACCGCACTTAGCCAGCTTTCCGATACCTACATGAAAAATTCCCTCGACTCAGCAAAGCAAAGATTAAAGAGGGAGTTTTTGTGGGTCCTCAGATTCGAGAGCTCTTCAAAGATGACCGGTTCAACAACTTGCTGCAGGGTGATGCGAAACAAGCATGGAATGCTTTTCGCCTAATATCAAACTTTCTCAGGAATGTTAGGGCAGAAAACTACAAGGAACTAGTAGAAGACATGCTGATGCAGTATCAGAAACTTGGCTGCAATATGTCTCTAAAGATCCATTTCCTTGATTCCCATCTCAATTTCTTTCCTGACAACTGTGGTATGGTTAGTGATGAACAGGGCGAACGTTTTCACCAGGATATCGAAACTATGGAGCAAAGATACCAGGGAAAATGGTCCACTACAATGCTGGCTGACTACTGCTGGACACTCCCTAGAGAAGCTCCTGAACAGCTGTACAAGAGACAGGCGAAAAAATCTAAGAAGTAGTCTATGACTTGTTTTTTTACAGGTATTAACCGAAGGCCTATTATATTTACTATTGACATGAATTTCATGATGTAAACATTAATTCTTGTAGATTACAAAAAATCTAGAGCCAACTTTGCAATTTCACTGTCATATTCGTGTTCAGCATATAAAAATTGATAAGAAATGACTATTTTTATTTCAGTAACATGACTTTTATAAAAATGTGTTGACCAGTGTAATTTATGCCTAGACATTGTCCAGTTTTTAATTATAACACCTTATCTTATCACAAAAAGGAGGTTTCTGGAGAACCATTCGCCTCTGCATACTTGAAAGGGCCCCCTGGTTTATTTTGAGAAAGTAAAATGTCTTTTAACAGCTTTGAAAACTAGAAATTTTGAGAAAAACTAACAAACAATAAAGTCTTTCTTTGTAATCTTTCAAGGATTTTCCTACAATTAGTACAAACTCTACAGAAAAGTTATTTCTAAGATTTTTTTCTAGCTTTCTCAGACTTTAGTTAACCTTTCCTTTCCACATTCCCCCCCCCCTTTTGTCATAGATCCCACTAGGGATTGTATAGACAACTCATATACCTCCATCATTCTCTGGATCCATCATAATCAGAGGCTTCATCATGTCTACTCTCAGCTACGTACATAGTTTGGGTGAGGTTAACCAAATCTAATCTCTGGGAAATGCATTGCATATCTTGGATACAATAGTTTACACAAATGTGGGTCATTTAAAATAGCAAGCATCACAACAATATTTGCAATAGCTTTCTACCCCAGGACCCAAAATCAGGCACCATGAGTTAACCAGGACCAGTCCCAGTTTGCCTTCATGATTCCCAGCCCTGTGGAGAAAGGAGGAATATAAGTAAGGTTCTTCAAAAATTCAGCAGAATGTAACATTGTCTGTGAATAGTCATCTGTCTTAACACAGCAGCTAGTATTTATTATAGCCAACCACCTCCTTTTGTCCAGGTGCAGTTGTTAAAATGAACAAAAGTAGTCATATTGCAGGGACTCTTTGTTGTGCTACCTGGAGGGTGGCATTTAGTGGAAAAGCTAAGAAAGGGAATCCTGTGCTAGCTGCTAATGGCTTATGTACTGTGGTAAGGAAGCCTATCCTAAGTTAGGGGAAAGGGAAAAAGGCAAAGAGTTCACCCTAGTAAAGGGGCCCCTTTTGCAAGGTCAGGGAAACAAAGCCAAGACCTCACCTAGGAACCAGAAAAACCCCAGCTGGAACAGGTTTCATGTTTCCCCTAGTGAAATAAGGGAGAGTGAATACAGATCTAAGGTCCAAGACCCTTATGTCAGTAAGCTTCCTGATTACTCAGGTGCCAGAAAGCAGAGTGATCTCCATCACCTGGGAAGAGAGGAGGTGGGGCTAGAACCCTGGAGATATAAGCCTATGCTAGATTATAGTAAAGGAGAAAGAGAGAGGGTGGAAGGAACGCCAGAAGCAAGGGCAGAGGCAAAGGCAAGAAGAGGAGAAAGAGAGAGAGAAGCTGATACAAGCCGAGGCACAGGTACGAGCCTAAGAAACCTGATTAATGCTGAGCAGAACAGGAGAAGCCTGACTTATGCTGGGCAATGCAGAGGAGCAGGAGACGCTCTCAGCTCTAACAAGAGGCTGTTAGCCAAGCCTGGTGAGCCAGAAGGAGAGTCAGAGTCTATGCAACTAGGAGAGCCTGATGCTGAGCTGAATGAGGAAGACACCCACATGGATTGCTCTTTGTGCCAAGCCTTAGCCACAGAAGGGTTGAAGGAAAGCCAGCCCTGAGAGGAAGCCCTCCAGAGAAAGGTAACCATAAGAAGCAGGTAGATGGATTGTAAATTCCCACGTGGTAAAGAGGGGAAGTTTTACTAAGATGTAAAAACAAGCTGGAGTTGTGAATTGTGCTTGTTAACCACCTGCTACCTGTGAAGTGAGATGGCAAGAAGCCAAATTAACTGTGAGGAAAAAGCTTTCTTTTTACTCTTGAATTTTCCTGAGAAACCTGAATAGAACTTTGCTTGCATGTTGAAAGTTTGTTCCTGTTTGGAGTTTTTGTGTTGCTTGTTAATTGGAAAACAGCCTGGAAAGGTTTGAGACTGGAAAAGAAGGCAAGATGCCACAGAAGAAAGCCTGTTTTGTGTTTGTGCTTTAACCAGCAAGGCTAAAGGAAGCAGGTAGCCTTGCTGTTAAAGGCTATGTTTTTCTGAGCGGAAGAATACTTTAAGCTGTCACTTTGGTTTTGGGTTTTTGTTTTGCTTATAACCTGTTGTACTTTGAAGAAGCCTGGAGAAGTATGCCTGAATGTGGTATTTATGAACCTTTTTTTGTGCTCAATAAATTTCTGTCATTGCCTTTCCCCAAGGAGCCCGACTACAGCTTTCTACCTGAAGCCCATCTATAGCGCCATTAAACTACATTTCCCAGAAAACATTGCGGGGAATTAGTCAGTTAAGGCTGAAAGGGAAAAGTTCCTTATACAACCACGCCCCTCTAACCTAGAGGCGAGTGGTGAGGGTGTGACAGGACGTACATCCAAACTATTTGTAGTATTAGTTATATTAACAACATCTTGAATAAGTCTAAAAGCAAAGTTGGAATTACAGCTACTTGGCAAAGAAACATTATTTAAAGGATAACAATTAGTAGAAAAATAGTTACAAATGTCCTCAACAGATACCATTTTGCACTTGGGTCTCTCCCACAAAATCAGTCTAATAGTTCTCCTTCTATCTTCAGATAACTTGGTCCTGCTTCTCAGCAGTTCTTCAGGACTTGGCAGCTTGCTTCACCTTTCTCTGAAGTTTAAGCTTGGTTTCTCCAAGGGGTTGTAATTCTCACTGGTCTTCAGCTGGAACTTTGGCCTTTCTGACAGTGAGATGCGTAGACTCAGGTAATAAGTCCTTCACATGTCAATGCAGGGGTAAACAGGAACACTTGGTATGGTCCTTTTCATCTGGATTCTAGGCAGTTCTTTCATTGGAACCTCTGGGATTGAAACTGGTGACATAGCTTTTGTGCTTTGTCCAGAAAGGCAGAAACCACTTTTAAGTTAATACAGTTAAATACAGTTAAATAAATAAATAAATAAATAAATAAGTGGAAAGACTTAAAACTCTGGATTTGATTTTTTTTTAAAGACAAAACTTCATTTCATTCATTTTTACTAAAGTCAAATCTTATGGAACAAATATTATTAGTAGACCAATGAAAGCCTTTCCAGCAACTACCTCATGTGGTGTCAACCTAATCTTGTAGTTTGATAAGCTTCTCATTCCTCTATCACTGGAGAGCCATATGGGGCTTTATTAATAAATTCAGAAAGGGTTCCAGTGGCTATGGCTTGTGCCCTTGACTGGCCTTTACAGTTTAGCACTATTGCAGATCAGGCAAGTTGCATACACTTCTTCAGCAAATTTAGGATTGTACCGAATTTGTAAATCATTCCCCCCCTTCCTTCACGTGTCTGGCCATGATACACAGAGGCAACATGAGCTAAAAGAACTTTCAAAAGCACCACATGGCCAGTGTGAGTTTTCCAGAGCCCATCAGCATGCAAAGTGCATCCAGACTAACTCCAAGTATCTATTTCCAATTGTTGAGCATGTGTCTGGACTTAGATGACTTCTCAAATTGAAGGGAATGGAGATGACATAATCAAATTTTGAGGTTGCAGATTAGAATATTCATTTTTCCTTTGTATATTCATTATTTATTTATTTAGCAACTTTTTATACTGTTGTATCTACCAGTCACAGCAGTTTACAAGGAACTGATAGAGCAAGTAACATTACATATAATGTAGGTAACAATAACAAAACTTAACAAAGTGAAGTAGAACTATTTTTTACATAAAGCTGAGTTGAGGTTGGATATGAAACATGTCACCTCACATTCTTAGGTTGCCTTCGATCACTTCTAATTTCTCCTTTCCTCTTTGGAACCATCCAGAACCAGTTTCCTATTCATTATGTGGCATTCAGCATTATTTATTTATTTAGAAAGTTTTATATACTGTATGGTTTACTGGGAACAATGTAAATTAACCTTACATAGAACTGGGTAAAAATGTGCATTAATATTTAATATATGGAGCATTGGTAGTCAAGGCGCATAACAAATAAGGAACAGGAGAGAGATTGATAACAAAATAATATACATTATAGAACTTTTTACAATCTGAGTGATCAATGTCTTGTGTAGATTACATGTATCAATAGGTAGATTGGTGGTTCAGAAAATCAATATGAGTGTGTGGATCAGATGCATTTCTGAGTGTTTATGAGCTGTGGTGTTAGGATGTAGAGAAGTTGTGCTTGAGGTTGAATTATGTTTTATTGTCAAAGTGTCTGAATATTAGGGACTTCAGTTCTTTTCTGAATTGGTGAATGTCGTCAATGTTTCTGAGTTTCAGTGGTAGGTTGTTCCACAGTCCAGGTGCATATAAGGAGAAGCCCTTGCACAAGTTCTCTGGTTAAATTTCAGTCTCTCTGTGGGTACTGTTAGAGTACTTATTGAGACTGATCTTCTGGTTCTATTTCAGCATGGTTTGTAGGTGCATGGCAGACATGTCATGTAGGATTTTGAAGATAGTCATAATTGCCTTGTATTTTATGCGGTATAGGAGGGGGAACCAGTGTAGATTTTTTTTAGGATGGTGGTTATATGGCTAATCCTGGATGCTCCTTCAAGGATCCTGGCTGCAGTGTGCTGCACCATTTGTAAAGGAAGTAGAGGTGTTTGGGGAGGTCTTGGAGAATGATATTATAAAAGTCCAAATGAGCGAATATTAATGCTTAGTAAACCATTCTGAAGTCTTGGGGTTCAAGCAGGGGCCACAAGCGTTAGAGGATTCTTATTTTTTGATAGATCATTCTGGTGACGTTGTTGATGTGTGTTTGTAGGGTGAGACATTGATTGTCATCCCTAGGTATTTCAACTCTGTTTTTACTTCTAGCTCCATATCATTGATTTTTAGGCTTGCTGGTGGAGAGAAAGTTTTGTCTCTTGTTATGAAAAGTACTTCTGTTTTCTTTTAGTTAATTTGGAGATTACTTTGTGTTAGCCAGGGGGTTATTGTTTTGAAAGAATTTATTATGGGGGTGTAGCTGGCTTTTGTTGTGATGAATGGCATGTAAATCATGACATCAGCATAGATGTAGACTAGTATGTTGTGCGCTTGCATGTTGTTGTAGAGTGATTGCAAGTAAATGTTGAACAAGAGGGAAGAAAGCACTGATCCTTGTGATATGCCTCGTGTTAGCTTAAATGGTGATGAATTTAAGGTTCCATTCTGACATGCTGTTGGCAGTCTGTCAGGTAGGATTTGAACCACTGTAAAGCTTTGCCGTGGAATCCAATTTCCTGTAGCCATTTGACCAGTAGGTTGTGTGATACCGAATCGAAGGCTGCTTTGATATCAAGGAATATTATGATGTATCCTTGATGAGGATTTTAAATGCTTTTTAGGATTTTGTCTAAGAGGGAAGTGATTAATATCTCTTTGCCATTGTATTGACTTGTGTTGTAAGTCTAATGGGTTGTATCTGTCATCGTGGATAATATGTTGAAATCCTCCACCAGGTGTGCAGCGGCAGCCAAGAAAGCAAGTAGAATGCTAGGAATCATAAGGAAAGTAATGGAGAATAAAACCAAGGATATTATAATGCCCCTATATAATTCCATGGTTGACCACACCTTGAATATTGTGTGCAATTCTGGTCGCCGTATTTTTAAAAAGATATAGCGAAATTAGAAAAGGTACAGAAAAGAGCCACCAAAATGGTAAAGGGGATGGAAGGATACCCCTATGAGGAAAGGCTAAAAAGGTTAGGGCTCTTCAAGGTGGAAAAGAGAAGGCTGAGGGGAGATATGATAGAGGTCTATAAATTAATAAATGGAATGGAACGGGTAAACGTTGATTGATTGATTTATGCCATCAAACTGTAGAAAAACTAGGGGAAATGCAATGAAGCTACAGTGTCACCAATTTAAGACTAATAAGAGAAAATATTTTTTCACTTTATGCGTAATCAAATTCTGGAATTCATTACCGGAGGATTAGTAAAAGTTGTTAGTGTAGCTGGGTTTAAAAAAGGTTTGGACAAGTTCCTGGAGGAAAGGTCCATAAACCATTGTTAAGGAGGATCCAGGAAATCCACTGCTTACCTCAGCATTGTGCCTTTTGGGAACCTGCCAGGTTCTTGTGACCTGGATTGCCCACTGTTGGAAACAGGATACTGGGCTTGATGAACCTTGGTCTGACCCTGCATGGCATTTCTTATGTTCTTATGATGTAATCTTGCAGTTGGAGTAGAGCTGCTTTCACAATTATTTTGGCTAAAAACGGTAGACTAGTAATGGTTCTGTATGAAGATGGGTCGCTAGTATCTAGATTTGGATTCTTTAAGATGGGTCTGATTGAGCTATTCTTAAGGGTTGTTGGTATATAGGCTTGGTTGAAGGAATATTGTATACCTTTTCTTAAAAATTGAGATATTTCAGAGCGAGTGGTCTGTATCCAGCTTACTGGGCATGGGTCCAGTGGTGATATGGTTGCGTTGATTGTTTTTATGGTGTTTTCCAAGCTTTCCAGAGATGGTGGGGAGAGTTCCTTGAGAGAGCTGTTAGTTGTTTGGCTAATATGGAGTACAATTTCATTAGGGCAGGAGTTCTGTAGTTTGGATTGGAAGAAGTTGACTATACATTGTGGATCGGGAGCGTTGGTGGTTTTCTTGTTATGTTTTAATAAGGATTTTACAATGTTAAATAATTCATTACAGGTGAACATTATAAAATCCGATCTCACTTTTCACAATACTTCTCATCACTTGCACCATTCCACCAACTATATACATAGAGTCCAATATTCGAAAGGCATTTACATGGTTTTCAGCCCTGTAAACCATATAAATGCCACTCCGCGGGATATTCAATGTCACTAACATGGTTAGTGCCACTGAATATCCCCAATCTTCTCCCCTACACCCTTTATGCTGATCGCTTAGCATCGGGGCGTGCCATGGGTGTTCTGAGGCATGTCACGGGCTGTGACAGAGGCTAACCAGATAGCGGCGATATTGCACCACTCCCCGGTTAACTTCCCTGGGTAAAAGCTAAGTGCTTCAAAAGCTGGCCTATCTTTACTCGAGGAAGCTAACCAGTCAGTGGTGCAATATCGCAACTACTCGGTTAGCCTCCGCTGCTTCCGGGGGATGTGCGGCAACTCTGGATATTCAATGCTGGGGCCGCATATGACCCCAGAATTGAATATCCGGGGTTAGAGGATGGCGGCGCCTGCTAGGCACTGTACTCACGCCTAGCCGTCCTAACTCAATATCGGGTCCATAGACTTTTCTTCATACCATACTAATGTTTCCTTATATGGTAAGCCTTCTAGAAACATCAAACAACTGTTAAAGCTTAGTTCTGCTTTTAAGTACTATAGGTAGAAGATATAAATTTATATTCTTAACAATAAGCAAAACACTGTGTGTGTAAATAATGTTCTATTTCCACTAAACTTAATTGGTCTAGCAACAGGTGAACATGTGCTCGTTCTAAATAGCAACTCTCTAAATATAAGTCTTAATTAGCATTAAGCATTTAATATAGCAAGTCCTTATAACATGAAAATTATTCTTTCACATCATTTTTATAACATCAATCTCAATAGGAAAAAATATGACCTAATAGGGTGGCCATATATCTCCTAGGCATATCAAGGATCCATACACACCGTAATTAAGGCTCTCTTTCATGTTATTAGGTTTGGTGTCCATAAGGTCTCTTATGGGTGTGCAAGTTTATTCTTTGGTTTGCTGTTTGTCCATACAATCGTGAATTTGTGATCAACTTCAAATTCCATTAACTGTAGTCTTTTAAACAGATAGTTTGCTGCCATAAAGGGGTTGTACTGTTACGATCGTCATTGTGCATTAGCGACCTACAATTTATTTTGATGTTTTCTAAGGTAGTGTGTCATCTATTTCTCTTTTTCGTTATTGTGCGGGATTCCATGGTTTTCCTTTTTGTATCCATTTAAGCACTTTCCATTATCATATTCTTACATATGTATTCCTGGAAAGGAATAGTGTCCGCAATTTCCATTCATGAAGATTTATCTATTACCTTTCTCTGATTGGTCTGCGGCCCTTTTGGCGTTCTGTGGCACTTTTAAATAGTTCAAAGATCGGCGTCTTTCTCTCCCTGTGCAACAATCCATATCTCTATGCTGCAATTGTTCAGGTAAGTGGCTTGATTCTTTGATAATAGATTTTTGTTCATATGTTTTAGCACTTTTCCAATGTAATTGCTAAATCAATATGCTCAATATTTACACATAATTTTTTCTCCTTTTCTTTGCCTTAAACCTTTTGGGTTTTGTACCCCATTTGGGGATTTGGGAGACCTCATCAGGTTTTATATGTTCTATTGTTTATATCTTCTCAATGTTTGAAATTTAGGGATAACAGCTATAGTTTGGTTCTCGATTTTGGCCTTTTTTGGGACTCCTTTGAGTGGGTTCTATGGTTGTTTTTTAGAAGCTGTTCTTGCCTTTCTAATTCATGCCAACAGTTAACTCTATATGATCATCTATGTAGTTGCCTGTTGCCTACAATGTATTTTTACTTGTTCACCTCTTTGTTTTTAAATTTGTTTTTACACGTATTATAGTTTTTCTTAATTGGTTTTAATATCATTTTCAGTTTTATTGGGCATTGTAGATGCCAGTGATGTGTTTAATTTTGATCTATCCAATTTTGTTTTTCTTTTTGTTTCTGCTTTCATTGTCATGTTTTTCTACTGATTTAGATAATGTATTGTCCATTACAGTAGATTGTTCTTACATTTCTATTGCAGAAAAGTTTTATTCCAATAGGTCCAAGAATTTCGAGTAGGTTGGTGTGCTGTCCCTCCCTCCACACACTTTTTTTGCCACATTGTTTTCCTCTATTATATGCATAATGTACTTTGCACTTTTTCCTCCCTTTGCCTAATATTTTAAGCCTAATTGACTTTTTTTATTATTTTTAATTTGTTGTTGTCCTGCTCCTTTTCATCATACTTTTTATACATTTTTTTTATAATTGATATGGCTTATTTGTATGTTTAAGATTGACATACTATATGACCTGTATTGTTTTACCTTGTTTATCCTTGAGTTTATGGTTTATTTTTTGATATTTTGTTTTAATACATTTATTCTTATTTATATTCATTGTTTTGGATATATGTTGTTTGATGTGAGTTTTGATGTATACATTTTTGTTCTCTTTGAGGCACCCCCTAACGAAGGCTATGCCGAAACGCAGCCATGTAGGAGTCTATTAATAAAGGACCTTTTACTTTCTTGCCCTTATGTGCTCTGCTCTCTTTCCTCTAACATATACATATTAAGATCTTTAAGTCTGTCCTCATATCCTTTATAACGAAGACCACTAATCATTTTAGTAGCCACCCTCTGCACCGACTGTATCCTTGAAGGTGTGGTCTCCAGAATTGCACGCAATACTCCAAATGAGGTCACACCAGAGACTTATACAGAGGCGCCATCATCTCCTTTTTCCTGCTGCCCATTCCTCTCCATGTACACCCAAGCATCCTTCTGGCTTTCACAGTTGCCTTTTCTACCTTTTTAGCTACTTTAAGATCGTCAGGCACAAATATGTCCAGGTCCCACTTTTCTTTTGTGGACAGAAGTACCTCACTCCCTACACTGTACCGCTTCTTTGGATTTTTGCAGCCCAAATGCATGACTCTGCATTTTTTAGCATTACATTTCAGCTGCCAAATTCTAGACCATTCTTCAAGCTTAGCTGGATCCCTCCTCATGTTGTCTACTCCTTCCTGGGTGTCTTCTCTATTGCAGATTTTGGTATCATCCCCCAACAAGCAAACCTTACCCGACATCCCTTCTGCAATATCACTAATAAAGATGTTAAAAAGAATCGGACCAAGGACAGATCTCTGTGGCACACCACTGGTGACCTCCTTCTCAGAGTGAGCTCCATTTAGCTGTAACCTGAGCGTCCCTTAGCATACACAGGGATATATTTTGACATTTAGCTATGGTGAACCCTCTCTGAGTTTGACTGTCCAATTACACTGGCACCCAGTGACACTGCAGTTATCCATGCAGTCCAGGTACTGGCCAGGCTTTCATGTGCCCCCTTAATTTCAGATGAGTACACCAGAACCCCCCATGTACCCCTCAGATCACACACATCCCTCCCTGTCTGTGACAGAAAGATGATCCAGCCAAAAAGATGCCCTGAACTTATGGGGTGCTGGGACTACAAATATGATCTCAGTTTCTCACCCAAAAAGGAAACCTTTCTCTGCCTATGACATACTATTCCTCCATCAGCATTTTTCTAAACTTGGAAATTGATAGGGTCTCATAGATTGGCTCCTTTAGCACAAACAGCACAGTGCATAGCCTGAATAACCACTATTGCTCTTCTTAATATTTCTGTAAGGGTGTTTATTAATGTGTCTCTACCTTCCAACATTCCTTCATCTCTGCTCCCTACACCTCACCACTGCATTTTGTGTTTTTTTTCTAGACTGCAGACACACCAGTTCATGACAAACTTATCACAACCATTCCACAATATGGGCTGCATTGCAGAGAAGAGCAGAATTTTTTCTAAGTCTTAGCCTTATATCTCGTTTCAGCAGGAATAATGTGAATGTTTCCGGGAAACACTTACTGACCCCTCCTCCGTTCTTCCCTCTCCCACCCACGTTCTCAGATCCCCTTGCTAGTGCCGTGGATGTGCATATCAGCAACGTGTCAGATTACGGTCTGGGACATTTTCAGCACATAAACATTCCTGCCGCACAACAAACCCCTTATTTGTGTTCTGGAATGCCTCCCACAGTGTATAAATTGAATGCTTTCTCTGTTACTTATTGGAGCCAATGTGATTTAAATACAGAACAGATCAAAGCTTACAGATGATTTACGCCTAGACATCTTCCAGTCTTTAATTATAACATCTTATCTTATAACAAAAAGGAGGTTTCTGGAGAACCTTTTACCCCTGCATACTTGACAGGGCCCTTTGGATTATTTTGAGAAAACAATATGGCCCCGATTCCATGAGGCAGATAGTAGAGCAGCACGTCCCGCCGGAATATGCTACCCCTGCTATCTGCCTTGCTGGTATTCCGCCTCCATCCCCCACTGCACACACAGAGCTTCTGTGCATGCTGCGGGGGATGGAGGCATGATGGATGCAGAGAGTGGGTGGACCATGGGTGGGACTGACCCCTGGATGTACAGG
Source organism: Ichthyophis bannanicus (assembly GCA_033557465.1). Classification (NCBI taxonomy): domain Eukaryota; kingdom Metazoa; phylum Chordata; class Amphibia; order Gymnophiona; family Ichthyophiidae; genus Ichthyophis; species Ichthyophis bannanicus. The sequence goes on along the minus strand of CM066050.1, from coordinate 119,647,099 downwards.
GCTTATTCTATTGACAGCCCTGAACGTCCAGGGATCACGGGGGGGGGGGGGGAGGGGAGGGATGCCCTGCTTATTCCACCTCTGAGGTGGAGTAAGCTCAGGGCAGCCCCCTGATCTTAAACAGCAGCCCCCCATGGAGCCAGGAAGCTCCCCTTGGTGCAGATGTAGGCCAATGATAGGTCCCTGCCATCTGATCCGGGCCCTGGCGGCATCCGCCGGGGGTTGGGCAGCAGGGCCGGCCCGTCCATTGAGCAAGAATGTTTTTTGCACAGGGCCCCGCGTTTCAGGGGGCCCCGCGCAAAGAACATTCTGCTTTTTTTTTATTACATTTAAAAACAAAAACCTGGCTCTAGCTGCTGCCGCTGCCGCGTCCGTCGCAGCAGCGGCAGAATGGCGTGTCCCGCGGGGCCCCTTCTCCTCTTCGAGCCCTCTGCAAGGGCTTTCAGATTCGCGAAGGGAGAGTTGTGCTCCCTCGCGTCTCTGTAAAGCCCGCAGGGGCTAATGGGAAATTTCCCATCAGCCCCTTTAGACGCGAGGGGCTGATGGGAAATTTCCCATTAGCCCCTGCGGGCTTTACAGAGACGCGAGGGAGCACTCTCCCTTCGTGAATCTGAAAGCCCTTGCAGAGGGCTTGACGTGGAGAGGGGGCCCCGCGGGACACGCCATTCTGCCGCTGCTGCGACGGACGCGGCAGCAGCTAGAGCCAGGTTTTTGTTTTTAAATTTGCCGGAAGGGAAGGGAAGGGAAGGGGGGGGGCTGATGGAGGCTGTCTGGAAATGGGGTGATGGGGGGTTAGGACTGGAAATGTGCAAGGGGGGGGTTAGGACTGGAAATGTGCAAGGGGGGGGGTTAGGACTGGAAATGTGCAAGGGGGGGGGTTAGGACTGGAAATGTGCAAGGGGGGGGGGTTAGGAAGGGAAATGTGCAAGGGGGGGTTAGGACTGGAAATGTGCAAGGGGGGGGGGTTAGGTTAGGACTGGAAATGTGCAAGGGGGGGTTAGGACGGGAAATGTGCAAGGGGGGGGGTTTAGGAGGCTAAATCAGAAAGGGGGGTGGTTAGGACTGGAAATGTGACATGGGTGGGTTAGGGCTGGAAATGGGCTGGGACTGTGGGAGGCTGACTTTAAATGGGCTGGGGGGGGTTAGGACTGGAAATGGGCTGGGGGTGTTAGGATTGGAAATGGGCTGTGGGGTTATGACAGCAAATGGGCTAGGGGGGATAGGACTGGAAATGGGCTGGGGGGTGGTAAAGACTGATAATGGGCTGGGGCTGATGGAGGCTGACTGGAAATGTGCTGTGGGGGTTAAGACTGGTAATGGGCTGGGGGGGTTAAGACTGGTAATGGGCTGGGGGTTGATGGAGGCTGACTGGAAATGGGGTGATGGGGGGTTAGGACTGGAAATGGGCTGGGGGGGGTTAAGACTGGTAATGGGCTGTGGGCTGATGGGGGCTGTCTGGAAATAGGGTGATGGGGGTTAGGATTGCTAATGGGCTATGGGGGGGGGTTAGGACTGCTAATGGGCTATGGGGGCGCTAGGACAGGAAAAGGGCTGATGGGGAGGGGTTAGGACTTGAGGTGGGCTGATGTGGTTAGGACTAGTAATGGGCTGTGGGCTGATGGGGGGGGGGGTTAGGACTGGCAATGGGCTATGGGGGGCTGACTGGAAATGGGCTGATGGGGTTAAGACTGGAAGTGGGCTGATGGGGGGTTAGGACTGGTAATGGGTTATAGGGGGGGGCTTAAACTGAAAATAGGTTGATGGGGGGCTAGGACTGGTAATGGGTTGGGGGATTGCTATGACTGGAAATGGACTGAGTGGGCGGGGAGGCTTGAACTGCAAATAGCTGATGGGGAGGGAGCTTGGAATGGAAATGGGCTGTGAGGGAAGGGAGCTAGAACTGAAAATGGGCTGATGGAGCAGCTAGGATAGGACTGGAAATGGGCTGTTGGGGGGAGCTAAGATTGGAAATGGGCTGTGGTGGGGGCTTGAATTGAAATGGACTCATGGAGGGGCTAGAACTGGAAGTAGGCTCATGGGGCGGCTTGGACTGGAATTGGGCTGAGTGGAGGGGAGCTAGGATTTGACATGGGCTGATGGTGGGGCTAGGAAATGACTAGAAATGGGCTGATGGGGGGCTAGGATTGGAAATGAGCTGATGGAGGGACTCAGACTGAAAATGGATGGGGGAGCTAGGACTGGAAATGGGTTGATGGGGGGCTAGGACTGGAAATGGGCTGATGCAGGGACTAGAAGGGAATGGATGCTGGGTGAGACTGGAACTAGAAGGGAGCTGATTTTGGGGGAGGATTAGAATGGGATGGGGCTGGGAGAGTAAAATGGAGAGGGGAAAAATATTTTGTGTGGGAGGGATGAAAAATCTACAATTGGCCGGGTATTGGGAGAGTAAGTGGGGATTGAGGATGGAGGGGTAAAATTTGTGTGGATGAAATAAGAATGAGGAAAGAGCAAAAGGATAAAGATTAGTATGTTAAAGCAGATGTAGAGAGAGAGGATGGAAAGAAAACTAGAAGAGAGAAGAAAGGACAAATGGACAGCAGACGATGGAGAGTTAGCAGAAAACATGAAGAAACCAGAAGAAAGTGGCTGGAGCAATTGCAACTGAAAAAAAATGCACAAAAGGTAGAAATATATCTCTTTATTTTGAATTTATTAACTGGAATATGAAAGTTCTGGGAAATGTGCATCATTAACGTCTGCGCTTTGTTTGGTACAAGAGGAAATTGATTTATAGTTTTATTTCTACAGTGTTGTTGTACATTCCAAGTTTGGCTTTTGGGGTTCCCAGTTTAAATTATTGCCTTCCTGTTTCTAAATTGCGATTCCTTGTTTGGTGATGGTCTATGTTCTGCATGTGTAACTGAGCTGAGGTATTCTGTTTATGTAATTCCTATTTGACATTGCCACTTGTTCTCTTTCCCCAGTATTCTCTGAAATGTATTGGTTTAATATTTGCAGTGTTGCCTTTTGATAGGTAGGGTATGGTGCTTTGTGAGTCCTGGTAATGCTGTCAGGATACGGCGGGTTTGCTATGGGTTCTAAATGGGCAGCGTTTGTAGTAGTTCCTAATGTGCCTGGCGGTTGGCACTGGATTATAGTAATGTAGAAATCTTTTAGTCTTTCTTTATCCATACACTCATTAAGAGACATGTTTACTAAAAGTTAGTGTATGGTAACATTATGCAAATATTTATGCAAATAAGGCCACTTATGCAAATGAGGCCCCGCACCGAGTCTCCGCACATGGCCCCGCACCCCCCTTGGGCCGCCCCTGTTGGGCAGTGGGGTTGGAGGGGTAGGTGCACAGCAGGGAGAATCGGCCCATGGGGAGGACATCCTAGTATTGCAGCAGGGCATACCGGGCCGTCCTTGGGTCCATCACTGTGGCATTGAATATCCGGTTTAGAGGTTGGTGGGGAGGTCTGTACGCCTCATCGGTGCATAGGCCTTTGAAATAGTGAGCAGCTAAAATCGGGCCCTTTATGCACAGTAAAGTAAACAAAATATCTCCCAGCCAGGCAGCTAATGAGCATAGCTGGGAAACCCTGCTTTGTCTCCACGCCTGTGAGCTCTGCAGCTCCTTAAGACTTGTAGCCAGCTCACTGCTCAGTTCAAACCAACATTCCTGCAAACCTTTTTTCAGGTTTGCAGTTCATCGCAATAGAAAGGCTCATCACATCAGGCTTCACCACAACCTTTATCAAGGTAAGTGAACATTCTTATTTCTCTTACTCACCATTCCCTTTAGGAATTACAGGGCCTTAACCATACCGCTGCCCTTCTCCCTTTCAGCAGAGCAAACAGTACCTTTGGGTACCACGTCTGGCTGATTCCTGTCCACTCCCAGACTAGTGTCCCAACAGCCTGGCAGCCTTCCACCAGTTCTCCCTTCTACCATCCCCCGGCAATCTCTGGGTCCTGCTGCTTCTGATGCACAGCTTCTATTTGTACCCTAGTGGTTGCCCAAACAGACTCTAACCCTGCCCTACCCATTGTCCCCCTGGGTTTTCTGTAGCCCCCGCTTGCTGCGTTTCTAGCCCACAGTTTCTAGCTAGTCCCCAGTTTCAATACCAACAGCTTTCCCCATGGTTTCTCAGGCTTACTTTATTTCTTGTCCAGACTCATCTCTTCCTGCTAGCTGTCTCTGGGCTTCACCTACCTAGACAGAAGTCATGCGATTCCTGCTGCCATTGGAGAGTTCTTCCTGTAGCTTCCCCAGTTCCTCTTTGAGCTGCTTTTATGCTGAGGGTTAGGGCCACTTCCTACTGGCTGAGCTAGCCCATGCCCCTGAGTTGTAAAGGAAACCTCCTAGTAAAGGAAACTTAAGGGAGACAAGCCTACCCTCAGCCAGTCCCTTACAAGAATGGGCCGGTAGGTTTCTCTACTGACCTCTGGAGTGCCTCCTATCATCTGAAGGGTGCCTTAGCACTGGTGTGTGTCTGCACACCACTACATGCTCTTCCCCCATGGCACACTTTAGTAAATATGCCCCTAAGTATTTAACTACTGTACTGTACAAAGATTTGAACTTTTAAAGAGCTTTTAAAGATCTCAGTCAAATGTAATTTTTTAGTTTTTTTAGATTTTGAACTTATAATGCAATAGACATAACTTAATAGTTCTGTTATACACTTGTCATGATGAAAAATATAAAAAACCTCAGTTACCTCCCTGTTATCCACATAAAACACTTATTTTATATCTAGTTAAAGAGGGTTTGCTGCTGTAACAAACACCTACTTTGATCATGAAAAACATTTTAAGGAAATAGGGAGACTATGAGAACCAGAGAGCTTATCTATGGCAACCCCATATATATCAATAATCAGGCTACTCCATTCCATGCTTTTTGCTGTTTCTATTTATAAAGTGCACAGAAATCAGTCCACGTGAAAATTTTAGATTAAAAGGCTTCACTGGGGTAAAGATGAAGAAAATCCAGTCCTGGCATGAATCCATGTTTCAGGTTCTTGATCTTGCACCAGGGGAAACTTTCAAACATAGGAACATATGTACTAAAGGTTAACATGCATTAATGAAAGTCAACGCACGTTAAGTGCTGCAACGGCCTATAGAAATGAATGGTACCTAATAATCTGCACGCTCCACTCTTCACCTTAAGAGGTATAGTGATATTTTTTCTTGCAGCTGGGCCTCAGACTATTGTGGAGCTGATTTCTCAGGTTATGAAGAACACTTCAAACCTAATGCTCACATTTGCATCAACGGCCCATACGCTGCTAATGGTAAGTTTTGAATAGTGCGGAGCTTTTAATCAGATAAGATTACCACGCTAGAATTTTTCAACTTCAGAATGTTCACTTTGAAAAAATGGTACTTATCTGAAAAGGCTGCGTTACCCCAACGCCAACTTTTGCGCTAGTGCGTTTCACATCAACGTTTTCTCAAGGGGCTTGTATTTGCACTACTCCGGTCTATCATGTTCACAGACCAGTGGGCAGCGGCAGCACTTAATGCACACTAACTTTACTTAACATGAGTTAACCTTTAGTAAACATGCCCCATAGTGTTCAAGTTCTTCACACAGCCTGGTACATCTTACAAACTCCAGCAGGAGGCGCTCTTTGGCACAATGCAAGTATTACGCCGAGCATTAGCAGTAAATTTGAGAGGCTGAGATCATACTCCAAATACCCTGACTTAGAAGTAATGTTCATGACTATCATGGTATGCGCAAAACTAACCCATTTGGAGAAACTGTCCCACTGTTACAACCAGGAAATGATGTCAATATTTAAAGTTTCTAAACAATGAAAATATCTCCAATCATAACAAAGTTGCCCAATCAATGTCATCATTAAGTTCATTAAGAGAGAATGCATTCAAGCAAAAAATCCATTGTTTTCTAAAATTAAGCAATCAAGCAGAATCACCCCCACACCAGTTATCAATGATCTGATCAATTACATGCCAAGAGAAATCTTCAGCAACATGTTTTTCCTCTAAAAATGTGCTACTATTGGATCTGTGATTGTACCGGTAGAAATCCTACTGTAGTGTTCATTCAGACAGATCTGGATAGGTCTATTCGTGCGTCCCAAATAAATTTTAGGGCAAAAACACAAAATCATGTATACAATGTGTTGCGAATTGCAGATTGTGTGATACTTTGCACTATGCATCCTGTGAGTGCAGGATGAACCCTGGTAGGGCTCAACAAAGTATTGGCACACCATTGGCAATTACTACAGGCCTGATGATCACATCCACCAGTGTAGCACCCTCACTTTCCAAATAATCCAAGCAATTTGTTGTTAAGACTGATGATAGGATGGTCTGTGTGCCATGTTCTCTACATCCTTCCTCTGCCATGCCCCATGCCTACTTGGCTGTCCCTGCACTGCAGACATCTTTAAAAGCCATTTGTGAAATGTTGCCATGATTTGGAAATCCGCATGCACTCTTTTGAATGTCCATATCACAACTATGGCTTTTAAAATGACATGCTTTGTTTTTCATGGGGCATGATTACTGAAGCGTTAACCATTTAGCATGGATTGTCCCATGCATTAATCATTAGTGTGTGTCTATGTTAATGGTTACCGTTTGCTGAAAACACCGCAGTACAAAACCCCACAATAAGTGTTTAGCACAGGTTGGGGTGCAATCAGGGATGATCCAATACCCACCCAGTTCTGATTACCCCCAAAATGCCGATCCCCCTGATCTGACACCCCCCCCTCCCTCCTTGGGCAGTGCTCTTCTCCCCAAGGCTCTTCCATCCTGCATAGCATCCTCCTCCTGACTGATCCTCCCAATCAGGCTTTCCAAGAATCCTCTAACAGAAACTCCCCCAGATTATTCCCCTTGAATGGAACCCCCAAAGTCCATACCTTGACCCTCTTACCACCCTGACCCCCCTCCCCCAAAACTCATTTGTGGATTTCCCTGGTATCTATTGTTCCATGGAAGAAGTGTTTCCCCTCTGCTGCCGTCACAGACCCTATCTCAGCACCAAAACAGATTACAAACCGGTTCCTTTAATTAAGGTGGCAATAAATCATACTGAGGGCATTTCTATAAAAGAGTACCTAGTTAAAGTGCATATTAAGATGCTTATGTTAAGCCTGTTATACAGTATCCATATGTGGACTTTTGTTTTTTTTCATTGGACTCTCAAAAGGGCATTGGCTAGGTTACTAGATGAAAATTTGGGCCTGTCCAACAAGGGCATGACACTCTTATGGATAGATCAACAAGACATGCAGTGGGACCAATTAATGATGTTAATACAGCAAAAAAAACTGACACATGCAAAGAATTAAAATCCGAAACTATTAGAGGAAGAACAAGTTTAGCTTTCATAAAGCTATGAAAGTTAAAGAGAAAATTCCAGCCTCAAATTCAAATGCTAAAAAACACTCATGATCCACGTTTAATGATACTGAGAAGATCAAAAAAGGTGAAAAGAATATGCAGAGTCATTATACCATAAAGATCAAGTGGATCAATAACTGTTTCAAACGGTACCTTATGTTCAGGAACTGTTAATGATGGAAGAAGACATTGCAGCAGGATTGAAAGCATTATCAAAGAACAAAGCACCAGATATTGATGGCATTTCCACTAAAGTATTACAGAAATAAGATACAGCTGTTACTATACTTGCAAAGCTCTGCCAGAAAATTTGGAAGACAGCATTATAGCCAATTGACGGGAAAGATTTGTATTCATACCATTATGGAAGCAAGTTGATCAATTGACTGTGGAACTTATCACACAATCGCACTGATTCCACCTGCCAGCAAGATTCTCCTGCAGATCATTAAGTGAAGACTACAACCATATCTGGAATGAGAACTGCTCGAAGCGCAAGCAAGGTTCAGGGAAGGGTGAGAAACAAGAGATATCATTGCAAATATGAGATGGATCCTTAAAAGACAAAGTTATTATTGTCTACAGCAAGGCCTTTGATTGCATAAATCATGAAAAATTCTGAGTCAGATAAGAAACATGAGTATAACAGAACACCTGATAGTTCTCATACACAGCCTAATCAAGACGCAAAGGTTCAAATAGAACAAGGAGAAATAAAATGGTTTAAAATCAGCAAAGAAATACAACTAGGCTGCATACTTTCCCATATGTGATCAATTTATATGCAGAATATATCATCAGAGAAGCAGAGCTTTATGAAGACAACCTAGATGTGAAGATTGGTGGAAGAGTCAACAACCTTCGCTATGCTACTGACACCATGTTACTGGCTGAAAGTGAAGACAATCTGAAACATCTGCTTATCAAGATCAATGGATATAATTTTAAAATAGCCTGCACCTTATCATGAAGAAAACAAAAATCTTGACAACTGTCAAAATCAATTTCATCCTAGATGGAGAAGAAATAGAAATAGTAGACCAATTTTAGATTGGTGGTGTTAATTTTTAAGGTGTTAAAGTTGGGATGGATGTGCCTTTGAAATTTCTTTGGGAAGGTTTATGTCTTCACTTTCATTGTGATCCCAGGGATGTGGGCAGCTGAAATGTCTAGCTCCTTCATCTGGTTATGGATTGCGAGTTTTGAGTCATTTGGAATCCGTAACTAGCCCTCTTGTTTGGAATTGATTGCTCTTAAAGCTTCAGGGGTGCATGATTACACTGATTTCAGGAAGAAGGTGAAAGCCTTTTATTTTAGGAGAGGCTTTAGCCCAGAATTTAAATAAGAGACTTTTTGCTGTTATGATATTGAATTTTATGTGTTCTTTTATTTTTATGGTTTTTATAGCCTGGTTTAGAGTGGAGCAGTAGCCTCATGCTTAGAGCACAAGCTTGATGACCAAGCTTGAGACTATGGTTCGATTCCAACTAGCAATCAGGGGCAGATCTACTATGAAGCTTAAGCTTCAGGGGCCCTAATCCCAGAGGGGCCCCAGAAGTGACTTTGGTTCACATTGCTTAAAAAGTTTGGGTCTACTATATGCCATTTTAACAGTCGTTTGGGAAGAAGTGCTGGAGCATTTCAACAAAACAACTAAGAAACTCCAAACCCCTAATTTTGATCTATTTATTTTATTTTTATTTGGTACATTTTTCTATACCGCCCCTTCCAGAGATCAGGGGCAGTTTACAGAGAACCCAACAACAGTTTACATATAACAAGAAATAACTTGTGTACAAGATAACATTTTACATACAACATATTACATAGAACAGGGGACAACGTTTGTACAGGATAACTTGGGTTTCTTAACAAGTTTAGATATAGTAGCTTAAGAACGTAACTATGTACAGGTTAACTCTGTGCACGAGGTCTTTGTGCTTGTTTTGGGTGGTCTTAGGCATGCCTTGTCATGGTTGTATTGTGTGATGGGCTAGCCTGGCGGTGTGTGGGTTTTTAGGTGCGAGCTATTTGAAGGTTATCTTCTGCTATCATCTTTACTTTCGTTTGTTAAAGAACTCAGAGAAAATTCAGCCAATAGGATTGCACACTACTACTACTACTGAAAATTTGTATAACGCTACAAGTCATACACAGCTCTGCACAGACATGTAAGAGTCAGTCCCTGCTCATCAGAGCTTACAATCTAGTCAAGACAGACAACACAAAAGGTGTAGACAGGGATAAAACAAGGGGAAAAGGTAAAGAAACAATGAGAACAGGTGAGTCAAGATCCAAAAGCAGCAGCGAAGAGGTGAGTTTTCAGCCTGGATTTGAAAAGGGTCAGAGAAGGTGCCTGGCGTACAGACACAGGTAGTTTGTTCCAGGTGTAAGGTGCAGCAAGGTGAAAGGAGTGAAGTCTGGAGTTAGCAATAGAAGAGAAGGGCACAGATAGAAGCAATTTGCCAGAAGAGCGGAGTTCCCGAGGGGGGTTGTAAGGAGAGATAAGAGAAGAAAGATAGTGAGGAGCTGCAGAGTGAATGCAGGAGAATAGGTCAGCAGGAGAAGTTTGAACTGGATGTGAAAACAGATAGGGCGCCAATGAAGTGACTTGAGAAGAGGGGTGATATGGGCATGATGAGGCTGACGGAAGATTAGCCGCGCAGCAGATTGTTGAAAAGATTGAAGGGGAGAGAGACGATTCAAAGAGAGACCAGCAAGGAGTAGGTCACAGTAGTGAAGACAGGAGGTGATTAAGGAGTGGATAAGTCTCTTAGTAGTGCGTTCAGAAAGGAATGGGCGGATTTTGTTGATGTTATAGAGAAAGAAATGGCAGGTCTTAGCTATCAGATGGATGTGTGTGGAGAATGAGAGAGAGGAGTCAGACAATCCCAAGGTTGCGAGCCAAGGAAACAGGAAGGAGTAGAGAGTTATCGACGGAGACTGAGAAAGGAGGAAGAGAAGAGGAGGTTTTAGAAGGAAAGATAAGAAGCTCAGACTTGGCCATGTTCAATTTCAAGCAGCGGTGAGACATCCAAGCAGCAATGTCAGAAAGGCAGAAGCAAACGTTTGTGTGTAGATATCACCTCAAGTTATTCTGATACTTCCTGTAACCGAGGTATCCAGATGCCCTGTCCGCGGCTTCATCCTAAGCTCTATAGACCCCCCCCCCCACCACACACCTCAGGGATCCTTGCCCTCCCCCTTGCTCGAGGTCAATTCCTACCCCACACGAGCCTCCCAGCTTCCCCCCACCCCCAACACCTGAACAGAACACGCAAACATAGGAACTGGAGAAAATTGCTTGGTCGCAGCTTTATTAACAGTAATATAACACCGGCCCAATATGGGCCAACATAACAGTCATGAACCCGCAAGTTATTCCCCCCCCCCGTTTCGGATGATGCCCCCCACCAGCCGTTTATAGCAAAGTGGAGCATCATCCACCCCCCATTCCCCCTACCGCCGGCCTCGCCATGTTATTAGCAAAGGCCAGCTCAAGGTTGCATTCCACCGGGCAGAGACTCCAGCCGGGACGTCTCTCCCAACCTAAGGAGCGCTGCTGCTCCCGTGTAAAGCAGCATCAGCCTCAAATGCCCCGCCGGGTCGGCGAGCGCCAGCTTGCTACCCCGCACCGACTAGCCATGACAGATACACACACCCCAGCTGCGACGCCCACCACCAACCCACGGAATATGAGGGAGGGTGGGTCAGGACACCTTTTTGCGGCAACGAGTAGGCAGAAAGAGGGAGATCGCACGCCGTCGATCTCCCTCGCACACTGCCGCCCCGCCCCCCCAGGCGCCCTTTGGCCAATCGCCGGGCTCCATTCGCCGACGCTGTCTGCCGGCATGCGCGCCACCTCACTCCTCCACCTCGGCCCCCCCCCCGCAGGCCTAACTAACTGTGCTGCGATACGGGCCCCGGGAACCCGGTTACTAACCAGCCTCGGGACCCGGCCCTGCGGCACAGTAGAATTTACAAGGACAGTTTCAAATGGAACAAGTGGTATTGCTTCTTTGAGAGGAGCTGACAAAATTAGGATAGAAGTTCTACATCAACTCTATATAAATCCAGTTATGCAAGAGGATTGACCCATATGAGCAGATTGCGAAAAGGTTCAAGTTCCTCTCAGAATTGGTGAACAATTCTGAAATTGATGAGGACAGAATTAAACTTATAATATCATATTACAAATTAGTAAATGAGTGTTATCAGTTCAAAGAATATTTGCACCTTAGGAAATCCCAGAACACAGAAGAAAACGCCATCTGCAGAAGTTCTTCAGCTTATTTGTGCGCAACATCTAATTTAAGTGTTTCCCAATATTACTACTGCGCTTAAGCTGTACTTGACCATGTCTATCACGAGCCATGAAGCAGAAAGGAATTTTTCAAAGCTATTCTTTATAAAGAACAGCAATTTTAATCAAAATCTGAGATGTAGTGGTTACATTTTTTAAAACTCTGTGGTGATCTGTCGTGGAACAACCACATTGAAGAAGATAATGGTTGTTACCCATACTTCTTTGCTGGTTGCGAAGGGGCCCTCATAACAGTTCAAGCTTCCGGGCCCCAAAAATGTAGGTCCACCACTGAGCACTCTTTGTGGCCTTGGGCAAGTCACTTAACCCTCCATTGCCATGGAAGAAAGCCCTGGCAATTTATTTCCAAGATAATCCAGGAGCTGCTGGGTTGCCAGGAGTCAGCATTGACTCAAAGGCACACATTGCCGTTGCATGACCTGATTTAAGCTTGTTTCATTCTTATAAAGGTCTTATTAATCTCTGCTTTTGATTTTGTTTTATGTACGTTTCTTATGTTAGATTGTAAACTGTGAAGGTTGCATAGAATCTGTGGCATAGAAGCTCTGAAAATAAATAAATAAATAAATAAATAAATTTTAACCTGCAGGGATCAATAATAAATAATGAAATGGCAAACAGTCAAGAAATCTGATGATGCATTGCTTTTTGCAGAACAGCTATGAAGGACCTGGATAATATTTTCAAGTGCAGAGATGTATCTCTGTGTACAAAGATCTGACGTGTTCAAGTCGAGACATTTTCATTAGTTCATAGGGATGTGAACGTTTGACAGTGAAGAAGAAAGACAAGAAGAAAATCGATGCCTTTGAATTATGGTCTTGATGAAGAATACTGGGTATACCATGGTCTACCCAAAGAACAAATCATTCAGTACTAGAGGAGGTGAATTAAGCTTTCCTTAGAAACTCAAATGATAAGACTTCAGCTTTCATACTTTGGACACAACATATGAAGAGAAAAATCATTAAAGAATAACCTTCAACTTTACAGGCATAATACCTATGCCAAAGAGGAAGGCCAGATAGGTGACGAATCAATGCAATAGCAGCAGCTATGGATGCCACTATATCAATAATTAACCACCTGACAGAATGCCGAACATAGTTTAAGACAACTATATATAGGGTTGCCAGGAGTCGACATTGACTCAATGGCACTTAACAACAAAGGCATTAATGCATTTTCCACTTGTTGTTCCTTGTCTGCTGAGCTAATTCTTTGAAGACTTTTTTTCTCTTGTTTTGTAAATGATTCTATCTCATGCTTTTTTAAATACTTTCACTATTTTTCTCCCCACCATCTCCAGTGGGAGGGTATTCCAGGTATCCACCACCCTTTTGATGAAAAGGTATTTCCTGATGTTGCTTTTAAATTTTCTTCCTTTCAGCTTCATTTCATGTCCTCTGCTTCTATAGCTTCCCCCACCTTAAAAAAGGTTTGTTTATTCATTAATACCTTTTAAGTATTTAAGAATCTATATCATATATGCCCTATCCCTCCTGTAGGATATAAATATGCAGGCTTATAAGTTTCTTCTCATATACCTTCTAGCGCAATCCCCATACCATTTTGATTGCTTTCCTCTGAACTACTTCAGTTCCTTTTATATCCTTAGCAAGATACTCCAAAAATGAACACAACTCTTTAAGTCAGGCATAAGAACATAAGATATGCCATACTGGGTCAGACCAAGGTCCATCAAGCCCAGTATCCTGTTTCCAACAGTGGCCAATCTAGGTCATAAGTACCTAGCAGTCTCCCCAAAAGACACAGGTTCCTCAATGCTTGTATTGGGTCAAGCAGTGATATCCTAGTTCCCTTTTAATAATGGTTTATGGAGTTTTCCTCCAGGAACTTGTCCAAACTTTTTTTAAATCCAGCTACACTAACAGCTTTTACTACATCCTCTGGTAACATATTCCAGAGTTTGACGACACAATGAGTGAAACACTATTTTCTCTTATTAGTCTTAAATAGTTTATCCTGTAGCTTCATTGCATGTTCCCTAGTCTTTTTATATTCTGATAACGTAAACAATCGATCTACCTTTACCCTTTCCATTCCATTCATTAATTTATAGACCTCTATCATATCTCCCCTTAGCTGTCTCTTTTCCAGGTTGAAGAGCCCTAACCTTTTTAGTCTCTCTTCATAGGGGGTATCCTTATATCCCCATTACCATTTTGGTGGCCCTTCTCTGTACCTTTTCTAAAAACACTATATCCTTTTAAGATACGGCGACCAGAATTGCACACAATATTCAAGGTGCAGTCGAACCATGGAATGATACAGAGGCATTATAATATCCTTTGTTTTATTTTCCATTCCTTTCCTTATGATACCTAGCATTCTATTTGCTCTCTTGGCCGGTGCTGCACATTGGGTGGGGGGTTTTAACATGTTATCCACAATGACGCCTAAATCTTTTTCCTAGGTGGTGGTTCCTAATGTTCAACATTGTATCGTGTAACCATAGTTTGGGTTGTTTTTTCCTAGGTGCATAACTTTGCAATTGTCCACATTAAATTTCATCTGCCATTTGGATGCCCAGTCTTCCAATTTATCAATATCCTCTTGCAATTTTCCACAATCTTCATGGGTTTTAATAACTTTAAATAGTTTTGTGTCATCTGCAAATTTGGTAACCTCACTCGTTATTCCCTTTCCCAGGTCATTTATGAATATGTCAAAAAGCAGCAGACCCAGCACAGATCCCTAGGAAAATTTGGAAAATTGGCCATTTAGCCCTACCCTCTACTTTCTATCTTTTAACCAGTTCCTGATCCACAATAGTACACTGCCTCCTATCCCATGACTTTTTAGTTTTGCCAAAAGCCTCTGATGAGGGACCTTGTCAAAGGCTTTCTGAAAGTCCAGATACACTATATCAACCGATTCACCTTTGTCTACCTGTTTATTCACACCTTCAAAAAAACATAACAGATTAGTTAGTAAAGATCTTCCTTATCTAAAGCCATGTTGGCTGTCTCCCATCAAGTTATGACTATCTACATGTTCAGTAATTTTGTTCTTTATGATTTTTTCTACCATTTATTTCTGAAACTGACATCAGGCTCACTGGTCTGTAGTTTCCTGGATCACCCTTGGAACCCTTTTTAAAAATTGACGTTACATTGGTGATACTCCAATCTTCAGGTATTACAGATGATTTTAATGATAATTCACAGATTACTAATAGCAGGTCTGCAATCTCATATTTCAGTTCTTTCAACACCCTTGGATGTATACCATCCAGTCCAGGTGATTTGCTACTCTTCATTTTATCAAATAGTTTTAATACATCTTCCCAGTGTATCGATATTTCTTTCAGTTCTTCTGCAGTATCACCTTTAAATACCACTTCAGTCATGGATATCCCTACATCTTCCTCAGTAAAGACCGAAGCAAAGAATTCATTCAGTCTCTTCACTGTGGCCTGGTCCCCTCTTAGTGCCCCTTTTACCCCTCTATCATCTAATGGTCCAACTGACACTCCCACAGGTTTTTTCTACAAATGTAGTTTTCAAGTCTTTATTATGCATTTTTGCTGCCACAGCAAGCTTCTTCTCAAATTCTCTCTTTGCCTGCCTTATCAATGCCTTTTATTTAACTTGCCAGCGCTTGTGCTGTTTCCAGTTTTTGTCATTTGGCTCTTTTTTCCATTTCCTGAAAGATGCTTTTTTTGGCTACAATAGCCTCTCTGACCTCACCTTTAAACCATGCTGGCAGTTTTTTGGATTTCCTTCCACTTTTCTTGAAATATGGAATGCAGCTGGTCTGGGCTTCCAAGATAGTATTTTTAAACAATACCCATGCTTGATGTAAATCTTTAACCTTTGCAACTGCTCCTTTTAGTTTTTTCTTAACTATTTTCCTCATTTTATCAGTCTCCCTTTTGAAAGTTAAAAGGTAGTACTGTGGATTTCCTTAACATCCCTCCTCCATTAATTAAATCAAACACGATCATGCTATAATCACTATTGCCAAGTGGCCCCAACACCCTTATCTCTTATACCAGATCTGGTGTTCCACTAAGGACTAGGTCCAAAATGTCTTCCCCTCTGGTCGGTTCATGAACCAGCTGCTCCAAGAAGCAGTCATTTATTTCATCTAGAATCTTTATCTCCCTTGCATGTCCTGCCGTAACATTGACTCAGTCAATACTGGGGTAATTGAAATCACCCATTATTATTACTGTGCTTTAACATTTCTTAGCTTCCCTGATTTCTTTGAGCTTTTCATCATCCATTTGTTCATTCTGGTCAGGAGGTCAATAGGACACTCTTACTGCCATTGCCTTCCCCTTTTTATATGGAATTTCAATCCATAGAGATTCTACAGCAAATTTTGTTTCCTGCAAAACTTTAATCCTTTGTGACTCAATTCCCTCTCTAACATAGAGCGCAACCCCTACACCAATTTGATGTGTTCTGTCATTACGATATAGGTATCAGTGTCCCACTGGTTGTCCTCCTTCCACCATGTCTCTGAGATACCAATCATATCTAACCTCTCATTTAGTCCTATATATTCAAACTCTCCCATCTTATTTTTTAGACTTCTAGCATTTGCATACAAGTATTTTAGAGACTGTATTTTATTCATATTAATCTGACTATCGGTAGGCAGGGGTAATTTGGAATCTTTAAGCTCTGTTTGCTCCATACTCAAGGGTATTTGGGCTACTTTTGTCTTTATTGGAATCTCTATGCTGATATGCCCTAACTTCAGTCTTTTGCTGGTATCCTTCAAGGATACATTGTTCCGAACCATGTGCTCTTGGGTGACTGTTGGCTCTCCTCTATTATTTAGTTTAAAAGCTGCTCTATCTCCTTTTTAATGACAGCAGCCTGGTTCCATCCCAGTAAAGGTGAAACCCATCTCTTTGGAAGAGCCCCTTCTTTCCCCAGAATGTTCTCCAGTTCCTAACAAATCCAAAACCCTTATCCTTGCACCATCGTCTCATCCACGCATTGAGACTCCGGAGCTTTGCCTGTCTTTTGGGTCCTGTGCGTGGAACGGGAAGCATTTCGGAGAATGCTACCCTGGAAATTCTGGATTTCAACTTCCTACCTAAAAGCCTACATTTAGCCTCCAGAACCTCCCTACCACATTTTCCTTTGTCATTGATACCGACATGTACCAAGACAGCAGACTCCTCCCCAGCACTAAGACCTTGTCTAGGTGGTGCATGAGGTCTGCTACCTTTGCACCAGGCAGTTATATTACCAGGTGATCCTCACGTCCACCAGCCACCCAGCTATCTACATGCCTAATGATTGAATCACCAACTATAACTGCTGTCCTAACCCTTCCCTCATGGGCACATGGCCCTGGAGAAACTTTCTCAGTGCGAGAGTGTTTTACATCACCTGGAGGACAGGTCCTAGCTACAGGATCACTTCCTGCCACACCAGGGTGATGCTTTCCTGTCACGTGACCTCTCTCCTCCATGGCAACGGGTATGCTGCCAGACTGGAGGTGGGACTTCAGTACTATATCCCTGTAGGTCTTGTCTATTTACCTCTCTGTCTTCCTTATGTCCTCCAATTCTGCTACTCTAGCCTCCAGAGATTGGACTCATTCCCTGAGAGCAAAGAGCTTCTTGCACCTAGTGCACACGTAAGACCCCTCACCAACTGGGAGAAAATCAGACATGTGACACTCAAAGCACAAGACTGGAAAACCCTCATCACGCTGCTGGACTGCTGTCTGCATCTTAGTTTTAAGGTTGTGTTTAGATATTTAAGTTCTTTACTTACTAAGGGTTGCTGGGGATACTTATACTAATACAACTATACCTAATATGTTTAATGTACATTGTTCACCTGAAACTTAATTAATCTCCTTAATGTATGCCTGATGAATTATAAACAGCTGCACCTGAGAGTGAATATGCCACCTCCTTTCCTTTAAGAGGTTTAAGCACATATAAAACTACGATTATCCCAGGGGCCCTCAATGATCTGTACAGGAGAATTATAAGCTCTTCCTTTCTGCTGGAGATGCCCCTCTCTGTGCAGCCTAGCATCCTTTTGGCTTGGCCACCACCTTCTCATATTGCTTCACCATATTGAGATCCTCAGGCACTATTATTCCCCAGTCTCTCTCCAGGTCCGTGCACATTGCATACTGCTTGTTTGGATTTCTGAACCTCAAATGCATCAGTTCACACTTTTTTGTATTAAATCTTAACTGGCAAGCATTAGACCATTCTTCTAATGTATTGTATAAAATAGACATGTAGATCAGAGCTCCAGCTGTGCTGTGTGCAAACCACTTTCCCAAGCATGCCTGTACATTGTGTGTGTATAAATGCACAGAGAATTGCCGAGTTGCATATTTGTGCATGTGTTCAGCCACACAGTTTTATAAAAGCCATTTTCTATGTTATATAACATGCTTTATATGTGCTAAATTCTATATAAAATGACTCCTTTGATGCAACATGTTTATAATCTTCAAGCACCTTCAGTCCAATGCAAGCTAGTCTGCAACCCCCACAGTATTGTACCTAGTACAGGTCCTTCAGATTTTCTATCACTATATTCTATCAGAGACACACATTGTCTTATTCATAACCTTTCCAAATGTTAGGAATAACACAAGAACTATTTTTTTCAGTCATACTGTTGATTTTTAACTATGATTATGCCATAACTTGTATTGCATTCAATGTAAAAAATGTATCTGATATTACTCACCCATCAGACACAAAAGCCGATGGATTACAAAACCAGTATGTTAGATTCTCCTCATCTTGTTTCATATAGCTTGGACATTAGCCATGAAACTTCATGAAAAAGTATGAAGATAGAGTAAATAAATTAGATTGAGATGTTTGTATTGATCTTTGCCAGATGTATCTCTCTTTATTAGTTTCTAGATAGATAGCCACATCATACCCCTAGGAGGAGGTTCAACTAGGAGACGAACATGGGCTCCTTAATTGAAACAGCTTATAGAATCCCAGGGCTACTTTTGCTGTAATTGTAAAGGATGGGCATAAGGAGTATTTCTCAGGGGAGTCATTTAGCTTGTGGTAAGTAATTAAATCATTCATTTTATCAGCTAATGCTTTAGTTGACAGCAAACAGTTTTATACAGAAAAAAGCTGTGTAATTCCACTCCCATGAAAAACAACAATCCTTTGACAAACTCTGCTCGAGAAGGATGGAAAAGAATTTAACATGAAGGCATGAAATGACCTTCCAAAGCAGTTGGTAGAAATAGACAGATACCCAGCAAAGGTACTTTTCAAAACTACTGGTGAAGCGGCACTTTACTCACATCATAGGAATGCACATTTTTCTCTATTTTGTTTGATGTGTCTGCACATAGACGTGTATTTTTAATTTAATTTAAAAAGACATTTGTAACCCCTTCTATCCAAAACATAGGATCTGATGTGAATTACAGTAAGGATAGTAAACAAAACCAAATAGTAGCCAACCCCCCCCCCCCCCTAACTAATACAATATTTAACTATGATGTTTATTTATTTATTTATATTTATTTATTTATTACATTCTCTTATATACCGCGCTATTCTGCATCAGTGCGGTTTACATTGAACAAACTGAAATTACATTGAACAGGGCATTATAACTTGGAGATAACTATTTTACAGGGAACATGGGCTATGATGAGTCTATTTGACAAAGGCTGACAAGGATCTAAATGGGTGCAGTTTAATTCATCATTATACATGAATATTTACGGACCCATGGAGGCCAGTTCAGAACCCTTCACGTCCGGGCCGTCTGGATGTCCAGAAAACGGACAGAAACAAAAACAAGAAGCGGCAGATTCAACACCCAATGATTTTATTATAACCAAATAAGTGGCCTGAGCCCAACACAGGCCGTGTTTCGTATGTCACTTCATCAGGGGCTATTAGGACACACTAAAAAATAAAATTATAAAACCACATTAATATAATTAAACCTAAAAATGATAAACACACAGAAAAATGGGGTTAAAATAAGAAATATAACATAAATATGCAATACATATAAAATAAAGGCGAAATCGGACTATATCAGATAACTTAGGTCTCAAAAAAACATAATAAAATTTGTATGTATATAAATTTATATGTCTTCTCATCTATAGAGCAGTTGGTTTAATACATCAGGATTATTTTTTAAGTGATTGTATAAGTTTTTTTTATGATTTTAATTGATTATTTTTGATTGTCTTAAATTTTATTATGTTTTTTTGAGACCTAAGTTATCTGATATAGTCCGATTTCGCCTTTATTTTATATGTATTGCATATTTACGTTATATTTCTTATTTTAACCCCATTTTTCTGTGTGTTTATCGTTTTTAGGTTTAATTATATTAATGTGGTTTTATAATTTTATTTTTTAGTGTGTCCTAATAGCCCCTGATGAAGTGACATACGAAACACGGCCTGTGTTGGGCTCAGGCCACTTATTTGGTTATAATAAAATCATTGGGTGTTGAATCTGCCGCTTCTTGTTTTTGTTTCTGCTCGTTTGAGTGGCCAGCGCTGTTTTTTTGTGGACCCAGAAAACGGACAGGGCACATTTGTAACCGATTGTGCAACCACATGAATTATACATTCCTGCAGTTGCAGAATCAGGACACTTGGATGGCCCAGCATGCTGCCTATTCTGATGGCGGACACGTCCAGGGATTCAGGGGCGGCCCAAGGGGGGTGCGGGGCCATGTGCGAAGACTCGGTGCGGGGCCTCATTTGCATAAGGGATCTCATTTGCATACATATTTGCATAATGTTACCATATGCTAACTTTTAGTAAACATGCCTCTTAATGAGTGTATGGATAAAGAAAGACTAAAAGATTTCTACATTACTATAATCCAGTGACAACCGCCAGGCATGTTAGGAACTACTACAAACACTGCCCATTTAGAACCCAAAGCAAACCCGCCGTATCTTAACAGCATTACCAGGACTCACAAAGCACCATACTCTACCTATCAAAAGGAAACATTGCAAATATTAAACCAATACATTTCAGAGAATAACAATACATGACCTACTGGGGAAAGAGAACAAGTGGCAATGTCAAATAGGAATTACATAAACAGAATACCTCAGCTCAGTTACACATGCAGAACATAGACCATCACCAAACAAGGAATCACAATTTAGAAACAGGAAGACAATAATTAAACTGGGAACTGCAAAAGCCAAACTTGGAATGTACAACAATACTGTAGAAATAAAACTATAAATTAATTTCCTCTTGTACTAAACAAAGCGCAGACGTCAATGATGCACATTTCCCAGAACTGACATATTCCAGTTAATAAATTCAAAATAAAGAGATATTTTTCTATCTTTTGTGCATTTTTTTCAGTTGCCACTTTCTTCTGGTTTCTTCATGTCTTCTGCTAACTCTCCATCGTCTGCTGTCCATTTGTCTTTTCTTCTCTCTTCTAGTTTTTTTTCCATTCTCTCTGTACATCTGCTTTAACATACTAATCTTTCTCCTTTTGCTCTTTCCTCATTCCTATTTCATCCACTCAAATTTTACCCCTCCATCCTCAATCCCCACTTACTCTCCCAATACCCGGCCAATTGTAGATTTGTCTTCCCTCCCACACAAAAAAATTGTCCCCTCTCCATTTCACTCTCCCAGCTCCATCCCATTCTAATCCTCCTCCAACATCAGCTCCCTTCTAGTTCCAGCCCCACCCAGCATCCACTCCCTTCTAGTCCCCGCATTAGCCCATTTCCAGTCCTAGCCCCGCATCAGCCCATTTCCAATCCTATCCTAGCCACACCATCAGCCCATTTCCAGTCCTAACACTCCCATCCATTTGCAGTCCTATCTGAGTCCCTCCATCAGCTCATTTCTAATCCCAGCCCCCCATCAGCCCGTCTAGTCCTTTCCTAGCCCCACCATCAGACGATGTCAAATCCTAGCTCCCCTCCACTCAGCCCATTTCCAATCCAAGCCCCCCATGAGCCTGCTTCCAGTTCTAGCCCCTCCATTAGTCCATTTCAATCCAAGCCCCCACCACAGCCCATTTCCAGACTTATCCTAGCCCCTCCATCAGCCCATTTCCTGTCCTAGCTCCCCCTACTCAGCCCATTTCCAATGCTAGCTCCCTCCCTTCACAGCCCATTTCCATTCCAAGCCCCCTCCCCATCAGCTATTTTCAGTTCAAGCCCCTCCTTCCACTCAGCCCATTTCCAGTCGTAGCAACTCCTCCAGCCCATTACCAGTCCTAGCCCCACCCCCATAGCCCATTACCAGTCCTTACCCCCCATCACCCCATTTTCAGTCTTAGTCCCCCCCATAGCCCATTACCAGTCCTAAACCCCCCATCAGCTCACTTCCAGCCCTAGCACCCCCATAGCCCATTACCACTCCTAGCCCCATCAGCCCATTTCCAGTCCTAGCCCCCCCATAGCCCATTATCAGTCCTAGCCCCCCATCAGCCCATTTCCAGTCCTAGCCCCCCCAACGCCCATTACCAGTCCTCGCCCCCCACCAGCCCATTTCCAGTCCTCGCCCCCCCCCCCATCAGCCCACTTCCAGTCTTAGCCCCCCCCCCCCGTAGCCCAGGTAGATTTAATTTTAAAAAAAAACTTACTGCTGCTGCCGACGTGGCAGCAGCAGAATCGAGTGTCCCGCGGGGCCCCCCCTGCTCGGCAGAGTCCTCCATGTGGCCTCAGCTCCCTCAGTGCGGGTTTTTCAGAGCTGTGAAGGGAGAGTTTCCCTTTCTCGCAGCTCTGTTTAAGCCCGCGGGGCTGATGGGAAACAGGAAATCCTGTTTCCCATCAGCACCAGCGGCTTAACAGAGCCGTGAGGGAGAAGCTCTCTCCCTTCGCGGCTCTGAAAAGCTGGCACTTAGGGAGCTGAGGCCGCATGGAGGACTCTGCCGGGCAGGGGGGGCCCCGCGGAATGCTCTATTCTGCCGCTGCCATGGCGGCAGCGGCAGCAGCAGCAAGCTTTTTTTTTTTTTTTAAATTTACCAGCAGATGCAGAATGTTGTTTGCGCAGGGCCCCCTGACACGCAGGGTTCTGTGCAAACAACATTCTTGCACAATGGATGGGCCGGCCCTGCAAGGATTTTCCCGGCCTGCCCACCCAATGCTCCAACTGGTGTGCTGGTGCTGTGGTGTCCCGTCACCATGGCACCCGCACGTCCTGCTGAAG
Organism: Ichthyophis bannanicus; assembly: GCA_033557465.1. NCBI lineage: Eukaryota > Metazoa > Chordata > Amphibia > Gymnophiona > Ichthyophiidae > Ichthyophis > Ichthyophis bannanicus. The sequence goes on along the minus strand of CM066050.1, from coordinate 119,624,252 downwards.
GCACATAATTGCAGGAACCTGAGTGGCCTCGTCTCCCCGCCTCCCTACCCCCACCGTGGGCCCCCATGACTGGGATCAGGTGGCTGACACTCTCCTGTGGCACTGCGATGGTGCTGGGGGGGCTGCAGGCTGCAATCACTGGGATGCCAGGCACTTATTCCACCTTCAGAGTGAAATAAGCTGGACGTCTGATGCCGCCGGACATGCAGAGGCCAGACCTAAATAGCCTCTGTACATCCGGGCATTGCAGCCCACCCCCACTCAACCTCTGTCCACCCTTCCCACCCCATCCAGTGCTCCCCGCACAAATGACTGGAATAGTGTTCCGTCCCTGTTCATGGGTTGTATGTCCAAGCCAGATGTGCAACCCTGCTATTTGGGCCTCAGAATCTACCCCAAATATGTTACCCTATTTCACTATGTCAATCCATATAGCTACATTTACACATCAATGCTGATATGAAGTAATTTCTAATTCTCCTTTAATTGCTTATCATTGGAAAAAGACTATTGGCATGATGAATATGCACCTCCATAGTGGTAATCCTAGTGTGACTTAAAAGATCTAAGTCACACTAGGATTACCATTATGGATGTGCATATTCATCATGCCAATGATCTAAGCTAGCTATTGAGGAGGAATATTGGAGTAACTCAGTGTCGGGCTAGAAATTTTGAGCTAAAAATGAGTAATTCTATGTATGTTATGCATGTACTTTAGTTGATGTGGATCATACTAAGCAGGACCAGGCGAACCTCATCCCTTGCTCCCCCCTCCCTGGCACCCATTGCCCCTGCTGAGACTGCTGCCGCCCCTTCTCTGGGACCTGTAATGGCTGCTATGGCCACAACAACCCTGCAGTGCTTACTTTAAAGCTTCAGTGCCTTGGGACTGGACGTTAGCATTGGGCGTCAGAAAGGGCCAAAGTTTCAATGTAAGTGCTGCAGGGCTGTTTGCAATCATTGCCCCCACTTCAGGTCCCAAAAAGGGTGACAGTGGCAACAATGGGTGCTCCTGAAGGGCCAGCATTCTAGGCAACTGCCTAGTTCACCAAAAGGTAGCGCTGGTCCTGATATTAACAGATCCTGATACATTATGATTGAAAGAACATCATAGTGAACTGCCTATAAAAATGATGACAGTCCTTCTGATTATCCACTTCAAATGACTGAGTCGTAAAATAAAGAAGATTCTTTGGAGAATGATTGTTTATGTGGGTATGGATTGGTTTGGAAGCAATCATTAATTAAACTACTGGGAACAATTATGAATACATACATTATGATCTGTAGTAGAAGGAGGAGTCCAAGATGGCTGAATGCCCATAGGACCATTCAGAATGCTACAAATTTTTTCCATTTTCTCTTTCTTTGTATCTCCAAATTAAAAGGGAAAGGGAGTGGCTAAATTACCTAAATTACCTTTGCCTGGGGATGTATCAGCTTTAACTTCATAGTCTAAACTTATAGTGCCCATGCAAAATCAAGGGCTGATGGGATCCAAATCGGTAGAGTTGAAATTTTTACCAGCCTCAATACTGGGGAAATTGATCTCCACTCCTGTATCTTCAAAAACTAACACAAGAGGTCTTGTGTTAGATGGAAGGCTTCCATATTTGGAGATAACTGCATTAACTTCAAGTCCGGAAGTTGAAGCTATACCACTGATGCTGTCTGGAAAGACCAAAATCATTGTCTCAGTATCTGCTTCTATCTCCCCTGAGATAACACTCCAAGCAATTTGGTGAATGCTTCTTACCCGTTGGAGTTGGGAGTGGTGCCAAAGGACTGGAGAGAGGCTCATGTGGTGCCTTTACACAAAAGCGTAAGTAAGGATGTGGTTGAAAACTACAGGCCAGTTAGTTTAACTTCGGTGGTGAGTAAATTATTGGAAACGCTGCTGAAAGCAAAAATAGTGAGGTTTCTGGAGTCCAGTGGATTACAGGATCCGAGGCAGCATGGATTCACCAGAGGCAGGTCTTGTCAGACAAATCTGATTGATTTCTTTGACTGGGTGACCAGGAAGTTGGACCGAGGGAGAGCCCAAGATGTGGTGTATTTGGATTTCAGTAAAGCCTTTGACACTGTTCCTCACAGGCGACTTATAAACAAACTGAACACCATAGGGATGGACCCTAAAGTTGCTGCTTGGGTTAGTAATTGGTTGGGTGGGATGCGACAAAGAGTACAGGTAAATGGAGCTCACTCTGAGGAGAAGGATGTTACCAGTGGTGTGCCCCAGGGATCTGTCCTTGGTCCGATTCTTTTTAACATCTTTGTTAGTGATATAGCGGAAGGGCTGTCGGGTAATGTTTGCCTCTTTGCAGATGATATCAAAATCTACAATAGAGTAGACACCCAGGAAGGTGTAGATAACATGAGAAGGGATCTAGCTAAGCTTGAAGAATGGTCCAGAATTTGGCAGCTGGGATTTAATGTTAAAAAATGTAAGGTCATGCATTTGGGCTGCAGCAATCCAAGGGATCAATATGGAATGGGGTGAAGTACTTTTGTCCACTAAAGAAGAGCGGGACCTAGGCGTGGTTTTTGTCTGATGATCTTAAAGTAGCTAAACAGGTAGAAAAGGCAATGGCAAAAGCTAGAAGGATGCTTGGGTGCATACGGAGAGGAATGGCTAGCAGAAAAAAGGAGGTGATAGTGCCTCTGTATAAGTCTTTGGTGCGACCTCATTTGGAGTATGGTGTGCAGTTCTGGAGAATGCACATTCAAATAGAACCGGCCCCCACCTCACTCAGATAACTCCTACACATAACAACCCAGAACAAAAAATCAAAACGTAATAACACTGTATTCTTGTCAAACTCAAATTTTGATGTAACCTATCTAATGTATATATAATTATGTATAATTATGTAGATAGTTAGCCCCAGTTTACACCCAGTTTATCCTCCCTGTTATCTGTAAACCTAGATCAGTCATGTATTGACAGGTATGTTGTTGTTCAATGTAAACCGCACTGATGATGAATAGTGCGGTATATAAAAAATGTTAAATAAATAAAAAATAAATAAATAAAACAAAAGGATGTGAACAGGATGGAGTCTGTATAGAGGGTGGCTACTAAGATGATTAGTGGTCTTCATTATAAAGCATATGAGGACAGACTTAGGGATCTTAATATGTACACCTTAGAGGAAAGGCGGGATAGAGGTGATATGATTGAGATGTTTAAATACCTCCATGGCATAAATGTTCAGGGAGAGAGCCTCTTTCAATTGAAAGCAAGTTCTGCTACGAGGGGACATGGGATGAGGGTGAAGGGGGATAGATTCAGGAGTGATATGGGGAAATATTTCTTTACGGAAAGAGTGGTAGATCCATGGAATAGTCTCCTAGTGGCGGTGGTAGAGATGAGGACAGTAAATGAAATCAAAAAAGTATGGGACAAACACAGAGGATCTCTAAAGGTAAAAGGACTGTTGTAGTTGTTGATATGGAAGAACAGACTAGATAGGCCATGTGGTCTTTTTCTGTCGCCATGTTTCTATGTTTCTAAATATTTGCAAAATATTAATTCGCTTATACAGACTGTAGGCCATTTATCTTCTAATCAAGAGAGTTTGACCAAGGAGATGCAAGGTAAGAGTGGTGTATTGGAGAATGCTATTAAGGATTCAAGAGTGATTATTGATACTTGGTAAAGGATAGAACTCTGATACATCAAAAATTGGAACATTTTGAGAATTGTATGAGACATTTAAATTTGCGAGTGTTGAACTTTCTAAGGGTTTAAAATATGTTCTGTTGATGCCTTTAAGAAGTACCTGATAGAAATGTTGTTGATATCAGTCTGCTTTACCCCCATTTAATAGAGTATATTTTTTGCCAGATGGAGGTCAATGATTGGGAGAAGTGACTGAGTTTACTGATATCTCTGCTATATTACAGGTTTCTGTTACTGAAATCAAAGAAAGATCTACCATATTGGTCAGCTTTATTTTTGAGCAAGACTTGATCCAAATAATAAGGAAGGTATTGTAAAAGCCCTATTCATGAGATAGACATCTGAAAATGGGCACTTGGATATGCAAAGCATGGAGACATCCCTAGACTCATTTTAGATGCTGGGTATTGTCACCCTCAAGGTGGCCAGTCCAACGCCTAGGGCGCTGGGACTTGGTCTGCCTGTGGTGTTCCTGCCTCAGAGAGTGTGGGCTTGCTTTAACTCTGCAAGGCCTTCTGGGAATGTAAGTTCCTTTACCCTTTGAGCACAGATGAGTTGCAGTCGAGTGGTTTTAGGCAATGACAAGAATTTATTTTCCCCTTCCCAGCAGATTAAATGCAAATGAATAACTCAGTACAAAACATGCCATACAATTGGCTTGAGGAAATTATACATGAACTTAGGTAAGTTAGCCTTGTCAGCTTCAGGCTTTAAATGTGCAGTGCTTGATACAAAACAAATAACAGCTTCAGTTAGCAAAGAAAATGTTCCCTTTTCTTCTGCTGCTTTTACCGTCTCTCACAGACACTGTTCAGCATAGGGAATTCACATGGTCAGCCAAAGATAATGTACAGTCCATCTGATCATCCACTATTTCATTATGGACAGAGTCTATCTGCATTTCTTCAGTATCAGGAATAGCAGGGCGTGGCAGTAAACTGCTATCCTGATCTTTGAAGCAAACGGTTTCTCTGACCTCACGTGGTTTCTCTCTGTAACATTCTCCTGAGCAGGGTTGTAAACTACCATATATGCTGTAGTTTTTGTCCAGGGAGTTTGCTACTTTCTGGTAACTATAGGGAACTGCTTTATAGCTAGGTTCAAACTTCTATGAATTATTAAGCCTACCTTTTGGCTTTGAAAGGGAAGGAACTCTCCACTCTGCAGGGTTAGACTGGTTCTCAAACACAGCTGGTGTTTGCTTGCCTCTCAGCCTATTAACTTTCCCCTCAGACGTACCAGTATTCTCCTGCCAGCATGTCTCTCTCTTAGGAGCGTGTGAGCTTTGCCAAGCCTGCCTCTCAGGAAGATTCTTCTCTCTCCTGCCTTTACCAGATAACCCCTGTCCTGGGTTGCTTCCTTCTGGCCTCAGGAATATGGCTCCCTTGGTTTTCACTCCTCCTTGACGACTTCTAGTCAGCGTGCTCCTTTGCTGGCTTCCTTTCTGGCTCTGATTCCAGTTCCTCCTCTGGCTCTGCCTCTCGTTCTGGCTCTGCACCTCGTTCTCCTTGGTCCAAGCTAATGACCAGTTTTTATCATTGTAACTCTCAGGGCTTAGGTGTGCCCTGCCCTGAAACAGGTGAACCTCATTACCTCCTGAGCTAGGGAATACGTCAGGGGCGTGTCTTTCTAGCTCGTGACTCTCTTTGTTTACTTCTTTTTTGCAAACACTGAGCCATGTGCTCAAACTGCCTGTCAGTTTCTGAAAGCAAATCCTCATGTTTCCCTATCTTTATAGGCTCTGAAGGGACTTCTTCATGATAGTATATAGAAGTCCCCAGCATGAGAATGTCTATGTAGCACGGGGGTGTGACTTGAATCGAGCAAGCAAGATGCACGTTGTGGTGAGATTTAGTGAGATGACCTGCTCCTGACCATAAATAAGGTAAAAAGTGCATTTTTCATGGATGCAAATTCAGGGGAAAGTCCATAATGTACTTATATATAGTACATCACCACAATTATTATTTCATCACTTTTGGTGTGTTAGGTGTAACACCCTAGCTCCCTTTAGTAAAAGACCCCCTTCATTTTATTTAGGTGTTACTGACAACTGTTCTTGATAGTCAAGATACCACTGCTGTTTTGTTAAGTATGAATGATGTGAAGGCAGTTTGTTTTCCCAGAGTCCTAGTACAGAACCTTGGCTGTTTGAAACATGAATTAATGTTGGTACCTTTGGGGTTACAGCAAAGCTAGATATGGATTTTTGAGTCAGCAATGTAAAATGGAAACTTTATGAAATTCAGAAGAAGATAAATGTTCACTATTTTAAACTGAGCATTATCTAATGGACCAATGATGAAATCAAGAGTTTGAGTGTATCAATTAAATATAATACTCATTGAGTTATTTTTCTGAGAGTCCACAGATATCCTTGAATAATGATGAATTAAACTGAAGAGTAGTCATAAAGTTATAAATCCTTATTAAATAGGACCAGGGAAATCCACTGCTTATGCCTGGGATAAACAGCATGGAATCTGTGTATCTTTTAAGAACCTGACAGATACTTGTGACCTGGATTGGCCACTGTTGGAAACAGGATACTGGGCTTGAAGGAGCCTTGATCTTTCCTAATATGGCACATCTTACGTTCTTATGTTCTTATACTGGTATTTATTTTTATAGTGCACCCATTTATGTCCTTGTGGGTTGGATCTCACATTATTGCATCACATCAGAGTATTTCTCCTAAGATATTTTATCCAGGCAACATACGGACCTCTGTGCCTTTATGGGCATAATTTTATAAAGGATAGTTCACATATAAATCCTGTTTCTATTGTGATCCCTTACCAGCTGATTGGTGGAGACAAAGAACCAATGCAAAGTCCAAGTGTCAATGACATCACTCCAATTCCTCTATTTGCCTCAGCCACCAGAGGTCTTCAGTATTTCTTTGTCTCCAGCAGATGGTAGATGGATTTTAATCCTCTCTGAAAAAAATCTAAGAACTGAGAGGAAAATATTGATAAAAATGCTTGTGACAGACCACTTTGAGGGTGACTCTCTCACTTGAGTGTGATGTGGGAAGCTCCAATAGACTGTGGTATTTTTGGCAGTCATAGGAGGAGGGAAAAATTAGTTCAGCTCCATGTACTTATCATGATAACAGCCTGTTGAGCAGCCACAAAATTGGAAGGATCTGGAAGAGTGGAGCAGCCACAAGATTAGAAGAATTTGGAAGGACCTGGAAGAGTGTAGCAGCCTCACACAACCTCAGCGCCCCTCCCTCCTCCTCTGTCCCCCCTGCTCTCTCCTGAAGATTGCAGAAGGCTCTCAGAGGGATCTGCCTGACAGCCATCTTAAACACAGTAGTGCAAAGCCAGTAAGAGTAGTTACTCACCTGTAACAGGTGTTCTCTAGGAGCAGCAGGAATCAGTCCTCAGATATGGGTGACATCTTTATTATTTATTTATTTATTTATTTATTACAGTTGCTTATATACCGCACTATTCGGCATCAGCGCGGTTCACAGTATAACAAAGTGACCAAAACAAACATTCTGTTTGGTTTTACATTGAACAGGGGTATAAACTTGGATAACAGGGGTTGAACTATATACATGAACTATATACATGATGTCGATGGAGCCCTTGCGGAGCATTTCCCCAGCTTTCTATGAAAGCCTTTGGGAATACTGCATGCATGCGCGGTCCCCTTCCAGCCTAAAGGTGCCATCTTGCTCAGTCTGATGACATAGCTAAAAGACAGCACAAAAATGCAAAAATGAACTATGTACAACTGCAACTCCCAGGGGAGGAGGGAGGGTTGTGAAGACTGATTCCTGCTGCTCCTGGAGAACACCTGTTACAGGTGAGTAACTACTCTTTCTCCAGGACCAAGCAGGAAGTCAGTCCTCACATATGGGTGACTCCCTAGCTCTGGGCTACCAGGAACCCAGGCTGAACAAGAACTCCCTCTAGTCCCAGCATCAGAGCAAGGCTTTTCACTGAAAACAGAACATCCACCGGTAGCCCAACGGAGGGCTGGAGGGCAGGAGTTGCCTAAACCTCAAAGAGATTCCGGAGTACTGCCTGGCCAAAAGCACTGTCCCTACGGGACTCCCTCTCCAGGCAGTAATAAGCTGCAAAGGTCTGGCTTGAGGACCAAGTTGCAGCCCTGCAGATGTCTGCCAACGGTACAGAGCGGAGATGAGCTACTGAGGCAGCCATAGCCCTGACTCGGTGGGCCGTGACCCGACCCTGCAAAGGAAGGTCAGCTGCCCTGTAAGCCCAGATGATACAGTCAGCCACCCAGATGGACAAGGTACGCTTGGACACAGATAACCCCAAGTTATTAGGGTCAAAAGACACAAAGAGCTGAGTAGCCCTCCTATGCCCCTGCATAGGTCAATGTAGAAGGATAAGGCCCTCCTACAGTCCAGGGTATGCAGGACTGCCTCAGCCTGGCTTGCATGAGGCCTAGGGAAGAATGTTGGAAGAACCACCTCCTGGTTGAGGTGGAAAGAGGAGACAACTTTTGGGAGGAACTTACGATGAGTCCTAAGGACTACCCTGTTCCTATAGAAATGAGTGTAGGGCCTGTCACAGACCAGGGCCTGAAGCTCACTCACTCGCCTGGCCGAGGTTAGGGCTACCAGACAGAGAGTCTTCCAGGAAAGGAAGCGGAGAGGACAAGTAGCCATCGGCTCAAAGGGTGGGCGAGTCAGTTGCTGCAAGACCACATTTAACTCCCACTCAGGTGCTGGAGGACGGATAGGAGGCTTGAGCAAGAGCAGACCTCTGAGGAACCGGGACACCAAGGGGTGAACCGATAAAGAGTGTCCCTCCACCAGTGTGTGATTAGCTGCTAGAGCTGAGAGGTGGACCCGAACAGAATTGGACTTGAGGCCCTGATTGGATAAGTGCAGCAGATACTGAAGCACTACCGGCACAGAACAGGAGAAGGGATCTTTTGTGCGTTGCTGACACCACAAAGAGAACCTTCTCCACTTCAGGGCATAGGTTTTCCTGGTGGATTGCTTTCTAGAAGCCAAGACCACCTCCTCAACTTCATGAGGCAGACCCCAGGGAGCCAACACTACCCTTGTAGCCTCCAGGCTATCAAATTGAGAGATTTGAGGTTGTGGTGCAGAAGACAACCCCGATCCTGAGAGAGAAGGTCGGGTTGCAACCCCAGTTGAGCCACAAATATCACGATTAATCCAATGATATGAGAATTTATCAAAGCTAGTCTTAAACTTCCCAGCTAAACCGTATAAATATATTTTTTCAAGTAGTCTTCACTTCTCAGTAAAAGAGTGGAAATCGGGTCTCAGACTTGTAAGGAGCTATGGCATTAACACTTCAACCAAATGCTCCAATTGTCATCAATGACCCCTCTTATGTTTACTATTTTTTCTTATATTCAAACGTGATTTTCAAAAAGGAAGAACAGAAAAAAGTCAGGCTTATCTTTTTTTAAAGAATCCCAACGCCAGACTCAGCGCTGCTACGTTTCACAGTTACTTCGTTTCTTCAGGGGCTTATAAGCCGACTTCTAGTGTCATCAATTTAATCTAGGAAAATAGACATATCATTCTCAGTAAAAATCTTCATAATATTAAGTTGTTTTTAGAAGAAATCAACATATCAGTCTTGTTGAAATTAAGATAACTTAATGCTTCTTACCAAACATGTTCGCTAGAGACGATTCTCCCCCTTCAGTATGATTATCGTCCTTTTCATCCAGGGCAAACAATGTTTTTTCTTTACAAGCAGCTGATATGTAGTCTTCAGTAAAGCTAAAAGCCTTATTCCAGGGTAAACGACCATCCATTTCTGTACTTGACAATCCAAATTGGTCCTTATTATTCATACTGAAGGGGGAGAATCGTCTCTTGCGAACATGTTTGGTAAGAAGCATTAAGTTATCTTAATTTCGACAAGACTGATATGTTGATTTCTTCTAAAAACAACTTAATATTATGAAGATTTTTACTGAGAATGATATGTCTATTTTTCTAGATTAAATTGATGAGAAGGGGCAGAGGTTTTCCGGGATAGCCTTGTCCTAGTGAGGTGCTCAGTTTCGAGCTCAGCAGCCTTTTCGGCCATGGGCTTGCCAAAAAGGTTTTCACCTCGGCAAGGGACATCGACCAACTTGTCCTGCACCCATGGCTCGAGGTCCAATGACTGCAGCCACGCCTGGCGTCGAGCCGCGATGCCGGCTGCCGCAACTCGGGCCGAAGCCTCGAAGCTGTCGTAGGCTGCTTGGGACATGAACTTCGAGCATTCCCGAATCCCCGAGGACAAGGACTTAAACCTCTGCAAAGGATCCCCGAAGAGACCAGCAGAGAACCCGGCAAGCTCCTTCGCCAGGTCCCGCAAGTACATGCCCATGTACAGCTGGTAGGACTGGACACGGCAAGCAAGCATCGAGCCCTAGAAGCACTTTCTACTAAACGCATCCAGGTTCCGGGCCTCCCTGCCAGGGGGCACTGCAGAGTGCATCTTCTGACTCTTCAGACGATGCATGGCCGATTCCACCACCATGGAATGGTGAGGTAGCTGCGCCTTCTGGAAGCCAGGGCTCTTTCGGAGTCGATAAATGGAATCGACCCGCTTGCTGAGAACCGGTGCCGAGGCTGGTGCCTCCCACATACAGAAGAGGAGCCATTCCAGCATCGGAGGAACCAGGACAGTAAAGGCCTCCTTCGGAGGAGAGTCATACTGGAGGGCCTCGAGCTCTTCAGCTCGAGGCTCCTCCTCGGGGTCCGTGGGAATCGCCAAAGCTGTGGCCATATCCCTGACAAACTCTGAGAACCGAGTATCCTCTGGGGGGATCTACTCCGGGGCTCGGACTGCAGTGAGTCCGACAGAACGCACCAAGCCCGAAAAGTGTCGGGACTCCTCGTCCTCCATCTCCCATGCTGACTTGTCCAAAGAGGAGTTGAGGGGCTCCGACCGTGTGGGTCCTGGCAGCACCCGCCCCGACGCCAAAGGCGTCGAGTATCGGCTCGGTCTCCAGGGTCGACTTCGACATCGATGTCCCGGTGGTCGGGGCAGATGCACCAGCGAGGCTGGCCATCAGTACCCACTGCTGATCCATGAAGGCAGACAATATGCACTCCAAGGCTGTCAGCCTGAGTCCAAGTTCAGGAGACTCAGCAGCCACCGACTCGGGCCCTGGTGGCGGCTCCCTGGGAGGAGAGTCCTCGAGGACAACAGGACTTACGTTTCCAGCAGACTCCGGCTCCACATGAGGCATTTTGGATGGTTTCTCCTGTTCCAAGGGCCTGGGACGGCGGTCGGGGTCCGAGACCTGGCCCTCGAGGGACCTCCTCCGACGCCGCCCTCGCGAGCCACTTCTTCCTCTTTCGTTCCCGATCAGGGGACCCTCTGTCTGAGGAACCCCGGCGATGCTCGGGGTCAGACTCCCAAGATGTCGAGGCCTCAGATGAGGTCCGGGCCGAATCCGAGAAAAGCCTTTCCTTCTGATGCTGTCGACTTCGCAGTGCCTTGGTGGACATTTTGCCACATGGGCCACAGATCTTAGGATCATGATCTGGGCCGAGGCACCGAAGGCAGCAGTCGTGTGTGTCGGTGAGAGACATTAATTTTTTGCACCGATCACACTTTTTGAAACCACTGGAAGCCATCGGGGAAAAAAGGGCTCCCGCGAGGTCAAAGGACCGGCCTTCCAGGGAAAAGACAAAAGGGCGTGAACGCCAGCCACTAAGGGCAAAAACCGAGAAATAGAAGACGGGCTCGATACCGGTGTACCGAACCCAGCGGGAAGGGGAACCGGCGTCGAACATGACAAGAATCGTGACGAAATCGCAAAGAAATCTGACTTTTAACCGGGGTGACTAGGATGAACGTCCGTTGGGCTCCACGGAAAAAGAAAGACTGAGCAAGATGGCACCTTTAGGTGGGAAGGGGACCGCGCATGCGTGCAGTATTCCCAAAGGCTTTCATAGAAAGCTGGGGAAATGCTCCGCAAGGGCTCCATCGACGTCGATGTCACCCATATGTGAGGACTGACTTCCTGCTTGGTCCTGGAGAAAAACAGTTTCATGGGAGTAGAGCTGAGCCCAGAATGGATCCTCTGCCAAGGGCTCGCAGGGGGTGAGTACCAAAGCTTGACTTTTTCATTGTCCTTGTTGGGGGTTCCCGATTCCATCTGTGTGGGACGCAATTTGGGGTAGACTGCTGATGACTGTTGGTGCAGTGTATGGGTTTCCTAACATTTTCTGCACGCATAAGTAGCATTTTCTCCTCTTGTGTGCCTGGCGACCTTACAGTCTGTATGTGTGTTCTGCCCAAGTGGTTCCAACTCATGCTCCTACCATGTTACCTGTAACATGACATGCAATTAAAGCTCAGTCAATGTCTGCCACAGTAAAAGTGCAGTTAATGCTCATCTTCAGGCCACCGCAGCCATAGCACATGCTATTATGACACTTGCCTTAACTCTCTATGTTTTCTTCCAGGAAACATTGGTTGACTTGTGGCAAGTGAGGTGTCTCATCTCTGGATTCTGGACTTGCTCTTCTTGTATAGCAGTTTCTGAGTTGTTCCTGGAGTGCCTGCTCCCTCTCTTTCAGTTGGGTGATGCGATTAGTCTGGCCTTGCCTGCCTCAGTGCAGGAGGTGACAGATGGCGTTATGGGTAAGGATATCCAGCTAGTTGGCAGATTCATCAACCATGCTGTGAGCCACTCATCATCATCTAGGGGGTCTGTGGCAGCTGTGACCCCTGGTTTTGGAAGGTTATTTCCAAGAGGAGAGCTTTCAGATTGCTCTCCCCAAAATTCTTTCTTTTTTGCACCAAGCCTGGCTCTTCTGGCATGGAAATTCAGACCCCGTGGCCTCTGGGTGCCCCTGGATGCACTCTCATGTGGGGCAGGCAGAAAGTGGAAGCCCTGTTTGTTTGCCTTTGACTAAGCGTCCCACAGCTTAGTACTTCCTGAAGATGGGGAACAGCTGTCCGAGATTTTGATTATGACTTGGATTCAGATGACTCGGTACTAGGGTTGCCAACTGGCTACAGATGCGCCCGATAGGCTTGCTCCAGTCCTGGGTTTACCCCATTGCATGCAGTTACTTGTAGATTTTCTTTTCTTATGGAATGCAATGGAGACATCAGAACTACATATCCCTGCATGCAATGAGGTAAACCCAGGACTGGATCGAAACTGTCGGGTGTATCTGGAGCCAGTTGGCAACCCTTCTCAGTACTGGGCTCTGACATGAATGTATAAGTATTCTCGCATCCATGTCAGAAGATTGTGAAGAGGCTGGAGTGATCCACCTATTATGGAAAGAAGAGTTGGTGGCGTTGATTGCCAGCGTCTTATCTGCCTTGAAATTGATGGATGCTTCAGGCAGGAAGCAGGAGCTGAAGGTACATCTGCTCCTTCAAGGGTGTGAAAATCCACTACTGTCTTTCTGTTTCCAGATGTGATCAAGGATATGATCCAGTCAGAGTGGGACTCTCCTCATCTAAAGGATTAAGGGTGCGTAAGAAAGAGGTGGTGTGTGTTGAGTGGTTTGGTATTCCCAAGGTAGATGTGCAGGGCATGGTGGTTATCAGAAGGACCACTTTTCCTGCGGAAGGCGGATCGGCCTTAAAGGATTTTCTAGACAATAAGATAGATTCGTGGTTGAGGAGCCAGTTCACTATGCTATTCTGCAGTTGGTGGTATCAGCCTGACATTCTGAGCCCTGCTCCAGTGGGTTCAGTCTTTTTCACTGGATGGTACTTCCCCTCCTTTGGAGCCGACTATAGATTTCCTTTCTGAGGCCACATATGATCTGATACATTTGGTGGCCACTGATGGTGCTCTGATGACAATGTCCTGGTGTTGGATTTAATTCTGGCACTGGGCAGCGGGCACATCTTCCAAAGTCCATTTGGCCTAACTCATTTTTAAGAGGAAGCTTCTGTTTGAGCCTCTTTGGAGAAGCTGGTGAAGGACCTGGGCGAGACAAAACCTACCGCCTTCTGGAAGACAGGTCCCCTTCTCATCAGCCTCCACCTATCCACTGAAGGTACGCTGGCCAGATTCCTAGGAGATCTCAGGACTCATTGTTATCAACCTGGAAAAACGTTTCTTCCCCTCTACTTCTGCGGTTTGGGCTCTTCGCTTCGGGCTCTTTTGTGGAGCATGTGAGCCCAGGGACTCGGTTCCTTCCCAAGGAGGACCCTCCCGGGCTACACAATGAAGGTTTTGGTGAACATTCCTTAGTTCCTCCAATTGGAGGCAGGCTTTGCTTTTTCTTTCAGGAATGGGCCTGGGTTACCAAGAATTGCTGGGTGCTAGACAACATTCAGTTCAGCTATGTCCTGGAATGCAAAGAGCCGATTCTGAATGCCTCCGTCATTTCCCTTTGTGGGTCTGCGATCAAGTGCTCTATGCAGATCACCTTGGACTAGTTTTTGCATCTAAAGGAGGAAGTGCCCTCCCCATCAGAAGAGCGTGGCAAGGACAGATACTCCATATATTTTGTGGTGCCCAAAAGGATGGTTCTTTCCAGCCCCTTCTGGAGTTCAAGAGGGGCGATGAGCACTTGTGTGTCCTGCACTTCCAGATGTAAACCTTATGCTCCATGATTCAAGCAGTGAGCCAAGGTGAGTTTTTGGCTTCCCTGTATCTGGCCAAGGTGTATTTTCATATCCTCATCTGGGTGGATCAGCAAAAGTATTTGTGTGTTGCCACTTTAAATTTGGTCTAGCTTAATAAATTGGTTCATCTATTTTCAAAGCTACAACACTATGAGGTGGGGCTCATAAGTCTCTGGCCTTGTAATGAAACAGAAAGCTGCAGGCACACTTCAGTTCTGGAGGTCCGAATGATCTCTCATTTGGACCTCTGAAAATGAAGAGTGCCCATAGCTTTCTGTTTTGTTACACAGCCAGAGACATATCAGCACACCCCCCCCCCCACACCCCCATAGTAATTTGTTAAATATTTCACAGTCAAACCTTCCAACACATCAGACTCTAGCTTTGCAAAACAAGGATTTTTTACAAAGTTCATTCTATAAATGACTCCCACATTTGGGGATCCAGAGAGTGCTGGTTGAGGAAATCCACTTTAACATTTCTACTCCAGCAATGAACTGATCCAACAAGGCTAGGAAGTTCTTCTCCACCCAGGCAAACAGGAGAGCCATCTCCAAAGCTACTCCAGCACTCCTCGTGTCGCCTTGACGATTGACATAATCCACCGCCATGGCGTTGTCTGAAAACACTCAAACCACCCCGCCCTTGACCAGGGACCGGAAATGCAGAAGAGCCAGCCTGATGGCCCTTCCCTTAAGGCAGTTAATGGACCACACCATTTCCCTGTGGTTCCAATAACTCTGTGCCATTCAGTCTTGGCAATGGGCTCCCCAGCCCAAGAGATTGGCATCTGTCATCAGAAGGATCCAAGAGAAATTGTCCAGCGGCACACTCTTCCTCAAGTGACAGAGCTGCTGCCACTACAGGGGTGAAGCCTACCAGTGAGTGGAATGGCTGCTTAGGAAATCAGCTCCCTTGCAAGAGAAATGAATCCAGTCCCTCCCATCCCATAACGAACACTACCCAACAGAGTAACTATTAAATAAGTAGTACAAGATGTCCATCCTGAAACTGGTGAGATTGGAATACTCACTGATAACCACAACAGTGGCAAAAAGATCTAAACAAGATGCTGCATCTTCAAACAAAATGGCAGGGGATAGAGAAACTCAGGAAGGCCTACGAGAAATATTAACGGAGCTGTGGCAAGTGAAGAACCTAGTCACTTATAATACAGTAATACTTAATTCAGTACAAGCCGACTTATGCGAAGTCAAAGGTAAAGTGGTGAACATGACTCTCCGAATTGACACAATAGAGATGCAGATACAAAAGCATGAAACGCAACTTCAACAAATGAAGCCAGCGAATAAGCGTCTCCACCAAATAGAACAACAACTGGAAGATCAAACCAATCACTCAAGATGCAACAACATCAGGCTATTTGGAATACCTGAAGGTGCTGAAGGAACGGATATGGTAAGCTTCTTAGAAAAGCAATTGCCAGAACTGCTACAAATAACATTTCAATGCTCATTTGAAACAGAATGGGCCCATCGGGTACCCACACATCGAGGTAATGCATCAAAATATTTGTGACTCATAGTCTTTAAAATGCTGCGCTACCTACAAGCAATACAGATACTATAGGTGGCATGGGCCCAGGCGCCAGTACAATATCAAGGACAGAAAGTAATGCTTTTCCCAGACTTGTGCAAGACCACAGTAGAAAGAAGAAAACAGCTCCTGGCCTGTCGACCATTAATGCAGAACCTATGAGCACGCTACAGACTCTTCCATCCAGCGAGAATGCGGGTCACCATCCACAATACAACAAGCTCCTTTGAAGCTGCATTAAGGGCTTTTCTCACAGAGCAACAAAAACTAGCACGTTGAAAACAAACAACGAATACTACAAATGGATGGAATACTCTGTGGTCATAAATACAAACTGAGCCTTAGAACAGATTCTGGAACAAAAAATAAAATAAAATAAAGACCAAAACTAAGCAGGGACAGCAAACCAAAACAGAAATAAAAGTAAGGACGAATCTGACAACATGAAGAGGATACTTGAATGGACCTTGGTATTAATTTTGCACATATTCTATGGAAATCTTTAAAATAGCATACGAATTGGATTAGATGGGAAGATAGGATGTAAGAATGAGGGTATTGTCACGCCCTCACCACCCGCCTCTAGCCTAGAGGGGCGTGGTATCGGAAGAACTTCTCTCGATTTGCTTGGGCAAACTAACTTTCCCCAGGTGTATCTTGGGATATGTAGTTTGCCTTCAAAAATGGCTTCAAGAAGAAGTTGTAGTCATGGTCCGGAGGTAAGGCAAAGTGACAGAATTTTATTTCTTACTCAAAAGTTCAAGTACCCTGTACACAGGGACTCCTTCTTATGCAGGATTATTGGTAATACAGCACTAGAACAGCATAACTGCTTCACAAGCTTCAAACACACACAGCTGCTTCAAACGTTTCTCAGCCCTGAAAAACAGCACTTCTTTAGCAAGGGTAGAAATGCCTCTTTTTAGCCTTGCCTTGTAAAACAATTAATAGCAACAATAAAACTTAGTCCCACTGGAACAAAAGCTTCTTCTTAACTTCCTTCCCGGATTAAGTTTAAACCAAAATATGGGAGACATGGGCAGAACATATTCACCAGGCTTTTTAGCTTCCCTGCAAGTTTTCCTTGCTGTGTCACAAACCTCTGGGTGCTAGCAAACGTATCCCTGGCCTCCTGTCAGTTCTCTGGGTCTTGTTATTTCCAGCTTTAGGAGACCTTCTCAGAAAGTGTTAGCCCTCAGCATAACAGTTCAACACACTTGGCTTGGTATAAAGTACAGTCCATAGGAATATCCATAGCCCTCAAGTTATCCTCAGCAGTATCGACTTGCATATCTTCAATTGTTGGAGCAATGTCCCGTTCTGAGTTCTCAAAGCAGTGCTCAGTAAACAGCTCCCCCTTGGGTCCTAGAGTCACTCCTGTTCCCAGCTCTACCCGAGAGAGCCGGTCAATACCTTCAGCCCTCGGCCCATCTCCTCGGCTGAGTTCCCTGTGGTTCAGCTCCTCCCAGGGCTCTCCTCTATGGCTCCGCTGTGTCTCCAGCTTCTCTTGACTCTCCTGAGCCTCTTGTTTCTCCAGCTCCCCTTGTTTCTCCAGCCTTTCTTCTCTTTGCCTTAGCAGGGGTTTATATTTCCCCCTCCAGGGTTCCAGCCCCTCCTCCTCCCTTCCGGCCCTTCCCAGGTGATAATAATCTCTTCTCATGCCTGCAGGGACCTCATAGGAGTCTGGGTGTGGCACCCTGGGCTTTCTTTCTCTCTTCTTTCTCTCCCTTCGCGGGGCCTGAGATGCAGGCCAGGCAGGGATTTCGTGGGTATTGGTGTACGCAGGATTCAGGTTACCCTTGAAATATTCAACTGGGCTCCCCCCTAAGTCCAATTCCATGTCCTTTTCTATTCTCATGGGTTAAAGACGGGTGTCTCTGTCACAGTATTCAATCACAAATAGATTTTGGAGGGCTCTAAGATGGGAGGGCACAAAAAGAAACATGAGTATAAAGGGCAAGGGAGTATAGGCATGTTCTGTTCACAGACTTGGTGGACTTTACCAATCAGATAGGGAAAGTTATGGTTAGAGTTAATGTTGTAATGTTGTGGATCCCATTCAAAATAAACACAGGAACAATCAGTGGGTATACTGAGATATATGGGCATGATCAGAGGGTCAATCCCAAATCACAGAGAGACATTACCAACATTAAACAATGCCACATAAAATAATGACAATCCTCCGGCTTAATGTTAAGGGCATCACAAATTCCATAAAATGAAAAAAGATCATCCAGTACTGTCAGCGAGAAGGGGCAGATATAATTTATTTACAAGAAACCCACCTCACGGCATCGGAATCAGTGAAACTAGGAACTGGTCCCTATATGCACATAATATCCACCCCAGCAGTGAGAAAAAAAGGGGGGGAGTGTCCATCTTACTACAGAAGACTCTGACATCAACACTCCTAGACACGAAGATAGACCCCGGAGGCAGATGGGCTAAAACAGAGATTCAAACAGGGACAATGCAGAGCACACTAGCCACAGTTTATGCCCCAAATCAAAATGAACCGGATTTCTTTGCAAGGTTCACCCAGGAGCTTATGGAATCAGCTCATACTAATAATATCATCTTGGGAGGTGATTTTAATTTAATTCTAGACCTACTATTAGACCGAACCCCCTACAGGGCACAGCTTAAGAACCGATCTTGTGCTTTTCTACAATTGATCATGGAATCCCTGGGGTTAGTTGAACTCTGGTGACTTCAACATCCCAATTTCAGAGAGTATACTTTTTACTCATTACCACATAAAACCCACACCCGCATTGATTTGTTTTAGATCTCTAAAAACCTACTTCTTAATGTAACATCCTCAGATATCAAGAGTCTCACAGTATCATAGAAACATAGAAACATAAAAATATGATGACAGAAAAAGACCACATGGCCTATCTAGTCTGTCCTACCATATCAAAACTACAACAGTCCCCTTTTTACCTTTAGAGATCCTCTGTGTTTGTCCCATGCATTTTTGAATTCAGTTACTGTCCTCATCTCTACCACCTCCACTGGGAGACTATTCCATGGATCCACTACTCTTTCCATAAAGAAATATTTCCGCATTTCACTCCTGAATCTATCTCCCTTCACCCTCATCCCATGTCCCCTCGTAGCAGAACTTGCTTTCAATTGAAAGAGGCTCTCTCCCTGAACATTTATGCCACGGAGGTATTTAAACATCTCAATCATATCACCTCTATCCCGCCTTTCCTCTAAGGTGTACATATTAAGATCCTTCAGTCTGTCCTCATATGCTTTATAATGAAGACCACTAACCATTTTAGTAGCCACCCTCTGTACTGACTCCGTCCTGTTTATATCTTTTTGAAGGTGCGGTCTCCAGAATTGCACACTATACTCCAAATGAGGTCGCACCAAAGACTTATACAGAGGGATTATCACCTCCTTTTTTCTGCTATATATTCCTCTCCGTATGCACCCAAGCATCCTTTTAACTTTTGCCGTCGCCTTTTCTACCTGTTTAGCTACTTTAAAATCATCAGACACAACCACGCCTAGGTCCCGCTCTTCTTTAGTGGACAAAAGTACTTCACCCCCTATACTATATTGCTCCCTTGGATTGCTGCAGCCCAAATGCATGACCTTACATTTTTTAACATTAAATCCCAGCTGCCAAATTCTTGACCATTCTTCAAGCTTAGCTAGATCCCTCCTCATGTTATCTACGCCTTCCTGGGTGTCTACTCTATTGCAGATTTTGGTATCATCCACAAAGAGGCAAACCTTACCCGACAGCCCTTCCACTATATCACTAACAAAGATGTTAAAAAGAATCAGATCAGATCATTCCACTATCAAACTGCTGATTGATAATGGCTCCTCCGAGCAATCACACCAAATATGGATATTTGATAGAAAATTATTGACAGATCAAAATTTTATTGCACAGACGCGGATAGCCATTCAACATTATTTTTCAGATGATAAACCAGAGGATACCACACTCTGGGCCTGGTGGGAAGCCTTTAAGATGACAGTGCAGGCACATATTACTTCCTACTCTATACAGGCCAACAGACAATGCAAAATGGAAATGCAGGAACTTGATACACAAATAAAGGCAGGAGAACATCTCTTAGTGAGAGGGAATGACCCCATGATACTAACACGACTTCAAAAACTATGCTATCAATATAATAAGATCCTCAGTGGAGAAGCCCAACATGAAAGCCGATACTATCATGAAAACAATCGGGCAGATCAACTACTTGCAAACACGCTAAAAACAAAAAAATCCACAACACAAATAGGTTCACTTCAAAATGAGAATCAGAAGGTGCTAACCAAAGACAAATCCATACTGGAGAGATGCAGACAGTTCTATAGTGCTTTATATCATTCAGAGATAACTTGGAATCAATCTGGATTCTCTAACCTGGTCACAGGAATAGAGAAGCCAACACTTGCAAAATCACAATTGCAATCCCTAGAGTTAGATATCAAAAGCAAAGAAATATAGACAGCCATTACACAACCAGCAATCGGCAAGGCTTCCAAACAGAGCCACGCTATCTGTTGCAAACATATTATAATGGCTTATGCAAAGAGCCACCAAGGGCAGCGGAGGCCATTATTGTGATTCATCCCAAACAGGGTCATGATCAATAAAAGACAGAAAACTATAGACCAATATCTCTCTTAAATATAGATTACAAGATATATGCCAAAATCCTTGCCATAAGACTAATTGGAATACTTCCTACCTTAATCTATTCAGACCAATGCGACTTTATGCCAGGGAGATCCACAACGGATAACGGACGTCTACTAGCACAAGTGTTAACTCTGGCACAAGAATGGGAAAACCCTTTCATTGGTCTTACTCTGGATGCAGAAAAGGCCTTTGATAGGCTAGAGTAGCCATACCTATTTCAAGTGTTAAACTGGTTTGGTGTGGGAGAGAAATTCATTAGTAGAATCTGTCTTTTATATGAGGCCCCCTTTGCACGTATATTAGCAAATTCCTTAATGTCTGCCCCCTTCCGGCTGCATCAAGGAACAAGGCAGGGATGTCCCTCTCCCCACTACTTTTTAACCTAGCCCTAGAGCCACTAGCATTAGCAATCCATCAATCTAAAGACATACGGGGAAGTGGATCAATCAATTAAAATATCAGCCTATGCAGATGATCTCCTTCTATTCGTGCAACCGTATTCAATTTCAGCGATACTAACAATACTAGAGAGATATTCAGATATATCAGGGTATAAGATAAATCTTACCAAAACAATTGTGATACTGTTAAATAAACATATTCAACCCACACTCCTACAAGAGTTACCTTTCCAATATACAGGCTCCTCTTTTAAATATCTACAGTAGGAGCGATTTATTGGCCTACAATGCGAGAAACAATGCAGCAAAACATGACTATCTGCAAACAACTGATACACACATACACACATACACACACACACACACAAACAAATGGTCTCCCCTATATCTCACATGGTGGGGCCCGATTGGAAACCATTAAAATGATAATGGTACCTAAGATGAACTATATCCTAAGAATGATTCCACTCCTCTTCCCAAGCTCCTATTGATGACCTTTTTATGGCACGGGAAGCCTCCTCATATAACTACCTGGACACTCAAGCTCCCCAAAAACAAAGGTGGGGTCCATTTCCCTGACTTCTATTGGAACCACATTGCCTCAATGGCAAAGCAGTGAATGGCATGGATCAAAGGAGAACCGGAGGAAGAAACCCTTAGGTGGACTCAATTAGAGAAGATACTGGTCTCTCCGACTCCTATGCCTCTACTGTTAGGTATGACTTGGACCTGAAATCAAATTATTCAAGCTACACAACAAGCACTCCAAATGTTAGCGAACTAAATAAAGAATGCTAAGAAATTTGCGGAAGGAATGCCCATAAGGAATAACACATCTTTAAAAATAAACAACGCACCTATTAACTGACAATCATGCCAAGACATGACATTTGGACATTTGGACATTTGGACAACTGATAGACCATACCGAATATAAATCCTTCAGTATGCTACAACAAGAATTTGGTCTACCAGATAGATGTCTATATCAATGGTATCAACTCAGACGCTGTCTAAGCAAAGCTGGATTTCCCCTTCACTTCTGCAGCAAGGATGACCACTGCGACAGGTGATGCAAGAGCTGCAGAACTCTAAAAGACTATTATCTAAATTCATTGCCATCCTCCAAACAGGGAGTACTCGTAGATGTAGGGGAGCAGAAGGGCTATGGACTGAAGAGGTGGGAGACCCAATAAGTACAATGGTCTGGGAGTTGTTTTGGGGATCACAGACTAGAAACACAAGCGGCTTCACTCACCCAAACCCTATACTTTCTGGCTCATAGAGCTTATTTAACTCCTCTGACAGTATCGAAATGGAAACTTCAGATTGGCAACAAGTGCTGGTCATATCTCTCTGACATAGGAACCTTATCCCATATAATTTCTACTGTCCCCAGGTCAAAATATACTGGATAGGGGTATGGGCACGAGTTATCCGAATATGCAAAATACAGGAAACACTTACTTATCGCACAATTGTATATAAATCTCGCTAGGAAAAGAAGACTACCAAATATTTGACCTAATGATCAGTTTGGCATTGAAAATGATAATTATACACTGGAAAGATTTCACTTTGTTATCAATGGATCATTGGTCCTTTGAATTGACATATGTGTCATATAATCCACTGCGTAGCAAGATATTAAGGAACTGGGATAAGATAGATGCCTTCACCAATACAATAATGTAGATGTACTGTATATCTAAGTTATAACAACAGACTGACCCACTGAAAGAAACATAGAATACACAGATTGCCCAAAGTAATATTGGTCAAAGAAAAAACACCCAGCACAAGGCGGAGATACTCCAAATCTAAAAAATAGCCCCGGCTCCAAACCTCCGTATGTGATATGTAATATGCAACCCTTATAATATGCTCATAAGAAACACTTTCTTTTTGTCGGAGTAACCAGCCAGAGGAGGATTCTAGTTTTTCACCTGATGCAGAGCCAGTGACTGCTGGATGGCTCGAAACGTGGCACGTTGTGTCCTTTGAATTCCTTGTTGGCTGGATTCAAGCAAGATAAGTTATAGTTAAGGATTTTTCTCAAGCATTTAAAATGATTAAAATGGAATGACCACGGCGAGGGACGGGTTGTATTTCCTGCCTCCTCTGGCTGGTTACTCCGACAAAAAGAAAGTGTTTCTTATGAGCATATTATAAGGGTTGCATATTACATATCACATACGGAGGTTTGGAGCCGGGGCTATTTTTTAGATTCAAAGTAATATTGGAACATAATTATGAATGGGATCAGTGTTGGTTAAGTTTATTGTATTTTTTCTGTTTTGAAACATGTTCCGTTCTCCTGTATGATGGAAAAAAAGCTAAAATTTAAAAAAAGAGCTGCTGCCACCACTACAGGCCGGCCTTCACCCATCATAAGGACCAGGAGCCTGTGCTCAAACTCCTGAGGACTTGGGAACCACTGAGCCAACAGGGACCGCTAAAGAGTCTGCATGAGAGCACACGCCCACGGCACCATTTCTATGGTTGCTGGCATCAATCCGAGGACCTGAAGATAATCCCAGTCTCTGGGAACCTGCTGCACACAGAACAGTGCCAGGCAATCAAACAGCCTTTTGACCTTCTCCTCTGGCAGGAAAACTCTGCCCACTCCAGTGTCAAAATGTGCTCCCAGGAATTCCAAAGATTGTGAAGGCAACATCTGGCTCTTTCCTCGAATGATTACCCAGCTAAGACTTTCCAAAAAGGACACCACTCGGGACACCATCTGAGACACCTCTAAAAGGGAATGGGCCCGGATAAGCCAGTCATCCAGATAAGGATGGACACAGATTCCTTGGCGTCGCAACCACCACCACCACCAGGTCTGCTAATCCTGTAAATGCCTTGGAGTATCGGGCCCGTATTTCTTTAGAAACTGCTTTTCTCTGTTGTTGGCTTTATTTTATCTCCTGCATCCCTCTCTGATTTTGATTTACCCCTTTCTTTCTTTCAGCTCTTCCTCAGTCTTTCCATTCCCTATTTATTACGTCCCAGTCTGCCATATGCCCCTCCTTATCTTTCACCTACTCACTGGTCTATATCTACCTCTCTACCAGTTCCTCTCCCCATTTTAAGATTTTGTTCTTGACTTTCCATCCCTGGCAGCTGCATTACTTACTAACCCATCTCTCCAACTGGCTGACAGGTGCATCATTTCTTCTGCCACGCTGAACTAGGCATATAGCTCATACCACAGACTGTCCCCATTTGGCAGAGGACATTGATATGCTATTAAGTGCAATTCTGTCTGCTGGCCACAAGGGCAGAGGGATGTGTTAATAGGTAATACCGCCTAGCTCACCTAACAGAAACACCAGTCATGCAGGTTGCTTTAACTTTGCCACATTAACAGTTAACACATAGGAATTACCTCTGCATTTACTGTAAAGGCCAGTGCCTCCCATTTTTCACCCTGTTCCATGTTAATTGTTAATACAGAGGCACATTCCAATGTGGGTGTCCAGGTCCCTGTGCAGCCGATCAGAATCGGGACGCCTAGAGGTAGACCTGATTCTGATTCTGATCCTGCGGGGGTTAGGCATGCCTGCAGGATCAGAATTGGGTCTAGGACCTGAACGTGCAGGCTGGGCCCTGATTCTGATCGGCCTGCACGCACAGCAGATCCCCGACTACCTTAGTCAGGCTCCTAAATGGAGCAGCAGTGCCATTGCGTCCTGTCGTCATGGCACCACGGCTCATTCAGGAGCCACAAATGATTGCCATTGCCGATTAATTTCAATCCCCATAGCCAGACCCTCGATCCGGTCTTCCATGCTCAGGGTCTGGCTGCGGGGAACTTCCTGCACCTCCCTTCCTGTTTTACCGGGTCTGGCACAGGATCCCCCGATGTTCAGGGAGACTTATTCCACCTCTGCAGTGGAATAAATCCCCCATCTAAGTTCATGGCCCCGGATGTACAGGGCCATCCTCAGAATCATGCCTGTAAGTCCGGCGTCACGGATGGCCCATACCCCAATGGGACGTTATTTGCAGGACAGAATTATCCCCATGGAAAATAATGTGACTTAATTACTAAGCTCTGCATTAACTGTTAGCATGGCACTTGTGTTAGCTATTAGCAAGTGTCAAATGTCATGTTAATGACTAATGCAGCTTATTAAATAGGTCCCAATGAGTAGAGTGCAGTGGGAAAACATGAATCAGCTGTTTACTCCTTCAAGAAGTAGAAAGACTAGTGGACACACAGTGAAACTACAAAATAGTACATTTAAAACTAATAGGAGAAAATATTGTTCCACTCATTGCATAATTAAGCTCTGGAATTCATTGCCAGAGGATGAATAAGAGGCTGAATAAGTTAATGTAAAAAGTTACAGCTCCTTGTAAACATTGTTTAATTGTGAGTTTTTTGTACACCGCTTTGACCTGGTGAAAAGCGGTATAAAAGTTTATTCAAATAAATAAATAGATGTAGTAAAAGCTGTTATGTAGCTGTGTTTAAAAAAATGTTTGGACAAATTCCTGGAAGAAAAGTTCATAAATTATTATTAAAGTGGATGGGAAAAATTAGCTGCTTACACCTGTGATCTACATTTTGGGATCCTACCAGGTACTTGTGACCTGGATTGACCATTGTTGGAAATAGGATTCTGGGCTTGATGGACCTTTGGTTTGACCTGATATGGTAAATCTTATGTTCTTACATCCTGGTTACTATAATTTTAAGCCCATAGGGCATGATGCAAAGTTTGTATGGAAATCTCTATGATTGACACAAGCGTACAGTCCATTGATGTTCAAATGGGTATTTTGTAAACCACCATTATTTGTTTTATACTTGTATTTTAGATATGAATTTATGCTTGTTATATTAACCAAATGACTTAGTAAGAATTGTGCATATACAAGAAGAAACTAGGAGACATGTCATAATACTTTTCCTGCTATTATTTATTTCGAGAACATAACGTAGCATCTTCTTCTTTTGAGGTTGAAAGATTCACTGAAGTGGAGGTCACTTTTATTTGGTAAACTAATAGGAATGAAATAAGAAATAAATCATGCCATCAAAGATTCAGTGTATACAGAGGAAAAACTCACTGAAGATCTGTTCAATAAACTGCCTCTCTTCTTTGTCAAAATTTATTTCTTGCTCGAGTATTTAAATGACAGTAAAAGAAACAATATGATTCTGAAGGACTGTCTCCAAGCTATGATGCCGTCAAATACCTTTGCCAGTCTATGAATGGAGAAATTTACCACTTGCACTAACTCTTGGTGCTCGATATATTGGAATCTGTGGCATACACTAAAAGTACACTGTCAGATGAAATGAAATTGCTTCTAAACAATGATGCACTTCAGATAAGCCAGTGTGCCACTATTATTCTAGAATCATCTAAGAAGTTAGTGATATAAAACGGTGAGAACATAAGAACATAAGATATGCCATACTGGGTCAGACCAAGGTCCATCAAGCCCAGTATCCTGTTTCCAACAGTGGCCAATCTAGTTCATACGTACCTAGCAGTATCCCCAAGAGACACAGGTTCCACAATGCTTGTACTGGGTCAAGCATTGATATCCTGGGTCCCTTTTTAATAATGGTTTATGGACCTTTCCTCCAGGAACTTGTCCAAACCTTTTTAAAACCCAGCTACACTAACAGCTCTTACTATATCCTCCGGTAACAAATTCCAGAGTTTGATTACATGTTGAGTGAAAAAATATTTTCTCTTATTTGTCTTAAATAGTTTACCCTGTAGCTTCATTACATGTGTGATGCAGTAGCCAGCACAGAAACTATGATAATAGGGGAAAAAGAAGATCTTACCTTGCAGTCACATAAGCAGCAAACACATTCAGGTTACAATGAGCCAAAGAATAGTAGAACAAACATTCCCCACACCAGATATGACGCAGCAGAAAGTCAGAGAGCTAATCAGGTTCACCTGAGCAGGGAAGCACGTACGACATGCAAGAGACAAGAGGATAAAAGCAGTTGGGGAATCCCAGCAAGGGGAGGCAGAGAGTTGGAAGGAAGAAAAGAAGCGGGTGTGGCTGGAGGAGTTACAGATGCTGAGCCAGTGAGAGAGGAGACAGCTGAACCAGAGAGTGCTGGAAGAGCCAGTGCAGGAGTCTCCCAGGCCAGAGGGGGCATCGACCCGAGAAGAGTGACCAAGCAGGTAAAGGGCAGACGTCACAAACAGGAGAGCTTGCTGGATCCAGGAAGCATTGGGTATGCCTCGGTAGCAAGGAGCAGCAGGTCTTTCCAGGAAGTGGCTACAGTCCAGCTCAAACTACCGTTGTTTGGAACTCTTGGGGAAAGGCATGCTACAGCCCAGACAGAAAGGCCTGGTTAACAGAGGAAGGAGTGGAAGCTATATACCCCAGAGGAAAAGCTAAGTACACCATTTTCTCTAAAGGGCAAGAGGTGGGCCCGGCCAGGAGAACTAAAGCTAACAGTGGGGAAGAGAATCCTTATTGGAGAGAAAGAGGGAACCTAAGAGAGGCCGCAAACACAGGTCCCCACAACCCTGTTTATGCAGAGCAGCTTCCTGCTATAGGAACTGTTGCCTCCCAAAGAAAGAGTTGTGTCAATAGCAGCCCTGAAGAGTATTATCCATTTATAGGTTTGGACTGTGAACAAATGCAGTGGGAAAGCAATAGCCAGGAGGTAGAATCCAGTCCCATGGATTGCGCGATATGTCTCTCTGATGAGATAGAATCTCTCTGTTAAAGAAGCAAGCAGAAGCAGTGTTATAATTGCTTGGAAAAGGTTCATCTTTATTTTTGCTGTGAAGAAACAGTTTATTTATGTTATTCTTTATTGCTTGTGATAAGGAAGCTTATCATAGCTCAGGTAGGAGCTATAGAAAAGATGATGTGACTCTGAACAAGCAACCTGTCAGTTCTGGTAAAAGTAAGAAAACAGAGTTTTCACATAAAAGACTACCAGTCCCAGAATGCACCAGGTTTCCAGCAGCCATGAGAGGGGCTGAAGTGAGAAAACGTGTGTGCAATCAAGAGAGCTATGAGGTAATCCCTAAGCACTCATCTCAAAGGGCAGGGCCTGATTCAACACAGCTGCGCTGTGTTAGGGAGGAGCACACATTAGGACAGAATAAGAATAGAGCTTATTCTTCAGATAACAGCTTCAGGAAAGGAGACAGCAACAACTTCAAGCTCAAGCACCAGTATCACCTGGAGAAACAGAAGCCAAGCCAAGCTGATAGAGAAAGAAGGAAACTCTCTGGAAGGAAGAGAAGAAAGCCCATTGGATGGTCTGGGAGAGTCCAAGGCAGTACCCATACTGGGAGGTATTCCAAGTGCCAGCAGAGACCATTGGACTGGAGTCAGCCAGAGGAATGGAATGGCAGAGATAGGAATCACCAGTGGCTACCTGGAAGAGAGAAGACTGCACGTGGAAAGGACTTTCAGACCTATGCCAGAAGGTATGTGAGGAAAGATCCAGTGTCCAGGGATCAAGATTGGAAGGCTGGACATCAGAATTGGATTACATACTGGCCAGGCTATACAGAGAGGAATTATGATAGCAGGAGAGGCTCAGGTATGAACACTGATCCAGACCCTATCTATAATAGTGAATGGCAGCAAGGGAATAAGCATTCTCATGATAGTGCCTTATTGAAAGACTCATCTGTGCCAATGTATGATAGTGACCCTATGCTGATTGATGAAGGGGAAATTACAGCAGATGAGACTATTAATTACATGGACTGTTCTCTATCCCAATGCTATTGCTAGCTTTCTGTGAGCAAACACATCAGCCATCACAAAGAAACCTAACTTTGTTCTTTATTTCCACTGCAAACAGCTTTTAAAGCAGGATTTGGGTTCACACAGTAGCAGCCAGCCAGCTAAAGGGTTTCAGCTGGTCAATTGATAGTAATTAAAGCTGCACCTGATTGTGTGTGTGAGCAAGAGAGAATCACTGCAGGATCTGTGTGGAAATTAAGCAGAAGTTAACCTAACCAGCAAAGTTTATTCATTTCTTTGTGCCTTTTTATTTGGTAATTATTTGCTAAGAAAACATTAGCTAATTGCCTGACAAGCTGAAGGTTGTTTTCTGATTTGTTTTGTGACTTTATGTTATCCATTTAAACACTGCAAGCAAGTAACCTCATTTATATTGCTACCAAGCATATTGTGCTGGGTGAATTAAACCCCATCAATAAAAGAAGTATTTTATTGGCCTTACCACTGGTTTCACAACTCAATTATTGTCTTCAGCTGTGTTTGGGAGTGAATGAACTACATTACCCACAATACCTTGCAAGAATCATATGAATATATGCATCGTCAAGATTGTGTAAGTTCTCACCCTAGGCAGCCGCATGACATGCTGTATAAAAAAGGAAATCCATAAGGGAAGGGGAATAAAGCCCAGTTATTGTTTTTGCCTGACCACACTGCTACAGACTATTCTTTCAGAAGGCAAACCTGCATCGCATGCCCTAGGTGGGCACCCAATAGGGGCGGTGTAGAGTCACACATGTCCCCTAGTCTTTCTATATTCTGATAGCGTAAACAATCGATCTACGTTTACCCATAAATATAGAGTCAGAATACCCTTTGTATACCATGTCAGACTTCTTCAAATTTAAGATGAATCATTTTATTTTATTTGAAAAATGTTCCATAATTATTTCTACCTTTGTATCTCTCTATCAATACTAACAACTGTGGCTTTACAGAAATAAATGGAAAATCTCTCCAGTTGAAACAGTTCCTCTTAATGCGGAGAGTAATTTTGTAGCAGGCTGCCTAGGCTATGAAGACACGTATTTTCACTAGCATAACCATGTATACTTGCTTGTATACCCATGCACCACTCAGACTCCACCCATGCGTACACCCATAATGAAAGTACATGGCAGGTAAACAATGTGTGTATTTTCTTGTTAGTCGGCATTTTATAAGAAGTTGTTTTTGCTTGTAAGTGCCCCTTAGGCACATAAATGATTAAAATACTGACATTTATGTGCCTTGTTGCCATCTAAAAAACAGGTGTTGAGGGAAGCCTGCAATATTGTGAACTTTTCTGCTTTTTGGAGTCCTGGTCACCGCAGAGAGGAGGAGGGCTTCATGGCTGACATCACCCCCTGCTGGGGTTAAATTGTCCGATGGAGCGTCTCCAAAGGGGCAGGTCCTGCCCCTTTGGAGCCTGGAGGAGGTGAATGGTTTGGGGCATGCTGATGGGTAAGAGGAAGAAGAAGATCTTACCTTCCACTGGTCTTAAGACGGTTAAGGTTGTTGGTCCTATGGATCGTCATCTGCAGTTGGTAACTGGGGAAGGAGCTGCTGCTGTGGATATGGATCTATCCTTGGGAACTGTGAGCATGTCATTAGACCTTTCCTCCTCCATTTCTGATCGTATAACCCCCCCCCCCCCCCAGTCAGATAATTTTGACTAAAGAGACGGAGGCCACCCCGGTTATTGATCCTGGGGTTAGCATTCGGCCCCAATTTTCTCTTCCAGATAACTTTTAGTTGACTCGGTCCTCTGGTTAATTTGGTGATGATTCCCTCTCCTTTTATGTATTCCTCTGATATGTCTATGGTTGTTGCCCCTAAAGATGTTATGTTGCGTGACATCTCAGAAGTAGTGTCACACACAGACGTGTCTCTGTGGTCATCCCTTGCAGATGTTTCATGCTTTTCTGTGGAAGTAGTAAACAAGATGGTGGCTCAAGATAAAAAGATTGTTGATTCTAAAACATCTTTGGCTAAGTGAGGGGGGGGGGGCAATATGATTTGGCCCATGCCTCTAAAAACAGGTGTCTCCTTATAAATGTACCCCCTAAATCAGTGGTTCCCAAACTTGTCCAGGGGGCTCCCCAGCCAGTCAGGTTTTCAGAATATCCATAATGAATAGGCATGAAATAGATGTGCGTGCACTGCTTCCATTGTATAAAGATCTATCTCATGCATATTCATTGTGGATACCCGAAAACCTGACTGGCCTTGGAGTACCCGAGGACTGGGTTGGGAAACACTGGCTTAAAGGGAAAAAGGAAGAAAAGATAAGTCAGTCCCGGAATCCAGGCCAGGTTATATCTACTGCCAGACCTAGGGAAAAGAGAGGGTTGGTCTCCCAGGCAACTAATGAGGATGTAGACAGCAGGGGTGGGGCTAAACAGAGTATAAGTCTGGGAGCAGAACAGGAGCTCTGCCTCCTAGAGAGACTGTACCAGTGAGGGGCTTCTGGAACATCTGCTGGCCTCTGGAGCTGCTGGGACTGGTGCTTTCCTAAACTATGCTGGATAAGGTAAACCTCTGTCAGTATTTCTTAAGGTCTTTAATAGAACTTTGCTTGTTGACTGTGGAGGATTGTGTTGACTTGTTATTGGAGCTTATATAAGAAAGAAAATCCTAACCTGACAGTGGGTGGTGGTGGTGGTGGTGCCAGTCAGGAAACTCTCTGATCTGCAGAAAGCCACAAGGGAGGTGTCAGGAGAGTCATACAGTGAGCCCAAGGGTGAATTGTATTGAAAGGAAATGTTTAATAACTCACTATTTATTTTTATTTATTTATTTATTTAACTGTATTTATATCCCGCTTTTCACCGGGTCAAAGCGGCGTTACATTCAAGGGAGGGGAAATTACGTAAAAAGGGGGGACCATCACCAGGGAGACAACATTGATGATTTTGATATGAGACAGACTTAGGACATGGACAGGTTAGTGCAGCTTTGGATGACTAATGAAAAATTGACCGTGGAATTGCCAGGTGGGAAGACTATAAAGGCATTTGCGGACCTTTCAAAAATATAGAACTTGGACTTCTGGGCCCCACCTAAGGATAAGGACTACTGAATCTGGGCACTTATTGTTGACTTTCCTTATATTGCTGAGGCTTGGCTGACTTCTGGGTATCTTTGTTGGTGTCCCTGGACTTTCTTTTGAGGTGGAGTCCCAAACCTTGGAGACTACACCTGACCAGAGAATGGACTTTGAGACAAAGGACCCTATGGACTTATCATGGAAGCAGGCCAGGATGTCACATACACATATTGAGCAACTCTACCCAACCTCTATCCAACCTCTATACCGAAGGCCTATACTCATTCCTCATAGAAGTATGAATTCTGCGTCACTAGCACACACTCCCATATAATTTTATCAGTGCCTATTCCTATGGATAAACCACTTTAGATAATTAGCCTATACTGATTTAACTTTGTATTTATTTAGAAACATAGAAACATGATGACAGAAAAAGACCACATGGCCTATCTAGTCTGTCCTTCCATAACAACAACTACAACAGTCCACTTTTTACCCTTAGAGATCCTCTGTGTTGGTCCCATGCTTTTTTGAATTCAGTTACTGTCCTCATCTCTACCACCTCCACTGGGAGACTATTCCATGGATCCACTACTCTTTCTGTAAAGAAATATTTCCGCATATCACTCCTGAATCTATCTCCCTTCACCCTCATCCCATGTCCCCTCGTAGCAGAACTTGCTTTCAATTGAAAGAGGCTCTCTCCCTGAACATTTATGCCATGGAGGTATTTAAACATCTCAATCATATCACCTCTATCCCGCCTTTCCTCTAAGGTGTACATATTAAGATCCTTAAGTCTGTCCTCATATGCTTTATAATGAAGCCCATTAATCATTTTAGTAGCAACCCTCTGCACCGACTCCATCCTGTTCACATCCTTTTGAAGGTGCTGTCTCCAGAATTGCACACCATACTCCAAATGAGGTCGCACCAAAGACTTATACAGAGGCATTATCACCTCCTTTTTTCTGCTAGCCATTCCTCTCCGTATGCACCCAAGCATCCTTCTAGCTTTTGCCATCGCCTTTTCTACCTGTTTAGCTACTTTAAGATCATCAGACACAACCACACCTAGGTCCCGCTCTTCTTTAGTGGGCAAAAGTACTTCACCTCCTATACTGTATTGCTCCCTTGGATTGCTGCAGCCCAAATGCATGACCTTACATTTTTTAACATTAAATCCCAACTGCCAAATTCTAGACCATTCTTCAAGTTTAGCTAGATCCCTCCTCATGTTATCTACACCTTCCTGGGTGTCTACTCTATTGCAGATTTTGGTATCATCTGCAAAGAGGCAAACCTTAGCCCTTCCGCTATATCACTAACAAAGATGTTAAAAAGAATCGGACCAAGGACAGATCCCTGGGGCACACCACTGGTAACATCCTTCTCCTCAGAGTGAGCTCCATTTACTTGTACTCTTTGTCGCCTCCCACCCAACCAATTTCTAACCCAAGCAGTAACTTTAGGGTCCATCCCTAGGGTGCTCAGTTTGTTTATAAGTCGCCTGTGAGGAACAGTGTCAAAGGCTTTACTGAAATCTAAATACACCACATCTAGAGCTCTCCCTCGGTCCAACTCCCTGGTCACCCAGTCAAAGAAATCAATCAGATTTGTCTGACAAGACCTGCCTCTGGTGAATCCATGCTGCCTCGGATCCTGTAATCCGCTGGACTCCAGAAACCTCACTCTTTTCTCTTTCAGCAGTGTTTCCAATAATTTACTCACCACCGAAGTTAAACTAACCGGCCTGTAGTTTTCAACCACATCCTTACTTCCGCTTTTGTGTAAAGGCACCACATGAGCCTCTCTCCAGTCCTTTGGCACCACTCCCGACTCCAACGAGGCATTGAAAAGGTCAGTTAGTGGAGTTGCTAGAACGTCCCCAAGTTCCCTCAGTATTCTAGGGTGTATCCCATCCGATCCCATTGCTTTGTCTACTTTAAGTTGAGCTAGTATCTCACGAACACAGTCTTCTGAAAATTGTTCAAGATGTCCCTCGCTTCTGTTCTTATTTGTGGGTGTTTTCTGAGGTCCTGCTCCTGGTTCTTCATCTGTGAACACAGAACAAAAATATTTGTTAATCAAATCCGCTTTATCCTTATCAGCTTCTACATATTCCCCCCCTGCACCCTTGAGTCTGACAATACCACTTTTGCCCTTCCTCTTCTCACTAATATATCTGAAAAATGTCTTATCCCCCCATTTTATTGTATTGGCTATTTCCTCCTCCTTTTGAATCTTTGCCTTCTTGACTACTTTGCTAGCTTCTCTAAGTTTTTCCAAATACAGATGCCTGTCTTCCTTTCTCTGTGATCCCTTGTATTTCATGAAGGCCTCCCTCTTTTTCTTCACTTTTTCAGCTACTTCCTTCGAAAACCATAGCGGTCTCCTGTTCCTTTTGCCTTTATTTACCATTTTAACAAAAAGGTTGGTTGCCCTTAAAATACCCCCTTTCAGTTTTGCCCACTGTTTTTCTACATCTCCCAGCTGTTCCCATCCCACTAACGACTCCCTGAGGTATTGGCCCATCTTCGCAAAGTTAGTCTTCCTAAAGTCTAAGATCCTCACCTTGGAATGGATTCTAACAGCCCTAGTCCTAATACTGAACCACACCATCTGGTGATCACTGGATGCAAAATGATCTCCCACTACAACATCAGAAACACTTTCACCATTGGTAAGCACCAAGTCCAGTATGGCCCCTTCACGTGTGGGGACTGTTACCAATTGCCTGAATAGTTCTCCCTGTAGAGAATCCAGGATCTCCTTACTTCTAGATGATACTGCAGCAGGAATGTGCCAATCAACATCTGGCATATTGAAATCTCCTATCAGTAGCACTTCCCCTTTCCTAGCAATTTGCACTGCTTACATTCATTTTCATTGCATACAGAGCTCCGGGCTATTGAAATAGACTCAGAGTTGCCAAACAATAGCTCATTATTCATCGAGATGGAAGTTTCTTAGTTTATGCAATACTTATTTCATGCCACTTAGGTAGCTAAAATTGGCCTCATTTCTTCTAATATTGACATTTGTCTTATTAGCCGTTTTTAAAGATGGATCTAAATGCTAAGGATAGAAAAGTGAGCTCCCGACTAAAATTCCTTCTTAGCATCTCAAAAAAGAATTTAATCAGAGAAAATGCACAAGCCTTGTATATATGACTAGCTTCAAGGCATTCTGCCACCATTTAATTCCTTTTTAATGGCATCAGATAATTATCAAATGCCGAAAGCGTGGATACAGATTTGTAATTTTGTTTTGCAGTTATTGGCATCTGCCTTCTATAGACTTATTCTGTTTTGTAGAGTTCTCTTATCTGCAAACTGTGACCTTATTGGGTATAACCGTTATATCCTTTTTCAGATACCATTTGTCATGAGATTTCTCATTTTACCATAGCACTAAATTCAGCCTGATCATTTGAAACTGGATGGTAATTCACAATAGCAGATAAAATTGGACTGTACATTTGGGATAGTTCAGGAAGAAAAATAATTCTGGCTTCCAGCATATAACTAATAAAGTAAAGAGCTTTCCCCCCGAAGCTCTAAAAGATGATCTGTTTCAGCAAAATATATTGTCTCCTCTTGAAAGCTCTCTGACGGGAAGTTGAGCATTCTGTCACCGGGACCATTTTATACCATCAGTCTGGAAAACTCCATAGCTCATCCAAAATCGAAACTGTGAAATGGTTAGTAATGATGTAAGATTGCTTGAGAGAATTTTGATTATCTTTAATAGCCACTGGACACCAAGCATGAAATGATGTTGGCTACACGGAGTTCTCAAGGCTTATTCCATTTGCCATAAATTAAAAGGAGAAGTAAGAAGGGGGGGGGGGATAACAAACCCCGGTAAAATAATGGAAAATGAGATACATATTGAAACTTACAAAGACATTGTACCCCCAAGAGATACTTATTCAAGATGGAGGAAGAGGAATTGGTAGAATCCAACATATATTACAAATAGTAACTACTGTTACTAATGTCACTTCAGGTGAAAGGTTATATGCTGAAATTCAACACTATCCTGCAATATTATTAGCTATCAAAATAATGGGAGATCTCAGTATAAAAGGGAACATTAATTTTAGTAGCGCTTACCTTGTTCTACAGGGCTTATGAACATGTTAACAAATAACGTTCAAATGATTATAAGATGCTGCTGATGTTCGAAGCATTAATCTTGTGAAAACTATGTGTTCTATTTCCAAGTAAACCACCTGTGAAAGCTGAAGCAAAGGTTTTTAAAAGATCTAAGGCAGTCGTACAGTACTGAAGACTTAGCGGCTACTCTAATCAGAGACAACAGTGATAAAAATAATCTTTGAAAGGGCTACTATGAGAAACCATTTTTTTTCACTAGAGAAAGTAATGCCGTTTGCCACGCAGTAGAAATAATGAAGATACTGGTATAATCTAGGGTGCAAGATGAAAGACTAAGGTCAGTTTGTGCTACTTCTAAAAGATGAAGAGTACCAAGTAATGTTAAGAAAAAGTACAAAAGAAATAGAGAGAACATCATGATCCCGGCATAGTGCAGGAGAAGGAGTGCGGGAAAGGTGAATATCCTCATCACTGAGGTGCCAATAGCCAACATGGGTAAAAACTTTAGGAGGAAAGAATACGCTGAGCTTCAGCCTGCTTGTGGCTCAGAAACAAATTCAATCTTTCGACTGATAAAAGCTGCAGTAGTGCCCTGTACATCAAGCCCAAAATGTATAATCCTATGACCCAAAATTTCTTTGAGCCCAGTCAGTTAAGAGAATTTATTGCTGTTAAAGAGGATGTTCAGCGTTTAATAGGGCATCACAGTAATGCGCGGACCAGCTGCTTTTGCTTGTTTCATGATTGCCCTTATTGTCTAGGAAGCTTTACATTTCCTTTGTTTCCTTTTGCCTTTGATTTCCCTCTTGGTCTATCATGTACCAAGTAATGTTAAGAAAAAGGGTTTCAAAAGGGTATCCAGGGGTGATCCGGGAAACTACAGACCGGTGAGCCTGATATCAGTACCGGGAAAAATGGTAGAAACCATCATAAAGAATAAAATTACTCAGTATGTAGACAGTCATGACCTAATGGGAGACAGCCAACATGGCTTTAGACAAGGAAGATCTTGTTTTACTAATCTGTTATGTTTTTTTGAAGGAGTGAATAATCAGGTGGACAAAGGTGAGTCGATTGATATTGTGTATCTGGACTTTCAGAAAGCCTTTGACAAGGTCCCTCATGAGAGACTTTTGGCAAAACTAAAGAGTCATGGGATAGGAGGCAGTGTACTATTGTGGATCAGGAACTGATTAAAAGATAGAAAGCAGAGGGAAGGGCTAAATGGCCAATTTTCCCAATGGAGAAAGGTGAATAGTGGTGTACCCCAGGGATCTGTGCTGGGTCCGCTGCTTTTTGACATATTCATAAATGACCTGGAAAGTGGAATAACGAGTGAGATTATCAAATTTGCAGATGACACAAAACTATTTAAAGTTGTTAAAACCCAAGAAGATTGTGGAAAATTGCAAGAGGATCTTGATAAATTGGAAGACTGGGCATCAAAATGGCAGATGAAATTTAATGTGGACAAGTGCAAGGTTATGCACCTAGTGAAGAACAACCCAAACTATGGTTACACGATGAAAGGTTCCACATTAGGAACCACCACCCAGATTTAGGCGTCATTGTGGATACCATGTTAAAACTCTCGACCCAGTGTGCAGCAGCGGCCAAGAGAGCAAATAGAATGCTAGGTATGATAAGGAAAGGAATGGAAAATAAAACAAAAGATATTATAATGCCTCTATATCGTTCCATGGTGAGACCGCACCTTGAATATTGTGCGCAATTCTGGTCGCCGTATCTTAAAAAGGATATAGCGATTTTAGAAAAGGTTCAGAGAAGAGCCACCAAAATGGTAAAGGGGATTTAAGGATACTCCTATGAAGAAAGGCTAAAAAGGTTGGGGCTCTTTAACCTGGAAAAGAGACGGCTGAGGGAAGATATGATAGAAGTCTATAAATTAATGAACGGAGTGGAACGGGTAAACATAGATCGATTGTTTACCTTATCAGAATATAGAAAGACTAGGGGACATGCAATGAAGCTACAGGGAAGACTAATAAAAGAAAATATTTTTTCACTCAACGTGTAATCAAACTCTGGAATTTGTTACCAGAGGATGTAGTAAAGGCTGTTAGTGTAGCTGGGTTTAAAAAAGGTTTGGACAAGTTCCTGGAGGAAAGGTCCATAAACCATTATTAAGAACGGACCCAGGATATCAATGCTTGAACCAATACAAGCATTGTGGAACCTGTGTCCCTTGGGGAAACTGCTAGGTACGTATGACCTAGATTGGCCACTGTTGGAAACAGAATACTGGGCTTGATGGACCTTGGTCTGACCCAGTATGGCATATCTTATGTTCTTATGTTCTTATGTTATGTGATTTATCATTGAGAGGTGCATTATTTCCTGAGCTATTATCTTTTTTCCTGTTATATATCTAAGTGATATGTATTTGAAATTGTGGATAAATAAAAAATAACCTACTACCCAGTATTCAAAGGCACTTATCCTATTAGCCACATCTGCTAACCACATAATTGCTGGTGAGAGGAATATTCAGCAGTAAAATCCAGAGAGTGCCGCTGAATATTTCATCTGACTGCCATGACACTGTCTGGACAGTTCTGGCATGATCCGTGGGTTTGGCAAGGGCGGTCCCAGGTGTTATCCAGTTAGCGACAATTTTCAGTCCACCAATGGGTCTATTCTGTTCAGCGAATAGTGGGTCTGGACGTCCACTCCAGACATCTAGACCTGCTATTCTCCTGGCCGGCATTGGGGAAACTGAGCTCTGCACAAAGAACTGAGTTGTGCAGGCAGATCTGTTTGTGAGTGGGTAGGGACGGGCTGCAGGCAGGAAGAGGGCAAGCCACAGGCGGAGCAAGTTGTGGGTGGAGCCAAGACTTCGGAAGGTTGGCCCTGTATGTCTGGGGGCAGCCATTTGTACGGGGGATTTATTCCACCTTGGAGAGAGGACAATGGATGGCCGAGTCCTGGAAAGGCAGGTGATGGGGCGCAGGGTGTTCCCGGCAGCCCGACCCTGCCCACAACAGGCCCGATCGGGGGTCAGGCTGCGGGGAAAGCAGTTTGTGGAGCTCTGCCAGGGATTGCAGCTCCTGCATTTGTGCTGTGGTGCCATGGCAACATGACACCATGGCACTGCGGCTCCATGCAGGAGCCTGAATAGGCTAGCCAGGGAGTTTGTTGGATATCCGGGCTCCCAGAATTGGAGCACAGCCTGGACATTCAGGCCTTGTTCTTGATTTTGATCCTGTGGGTATGTCTAGCCCCTGCAGGATCAGAATCGGGTACAACCAGTGCTTGTCCCGATTATGGGCCCCCTGACAGGCAGGGGATGTCCAGATCAGAATGGGCCTTTAACAAAATAACAAACAGAATAAGCTTAGGCCATAAAAACAGTAGGCAGCTGGCTAGATGGACAGTGGCGGAATAATGCTGCTTGCAGCAGTCATCACTGACCTAGGATATCCAGATACTTCTCCTGAATGTCCAGTTTCATTTTACCTGACTGACACAGCAGGCCGTGCCAATTTTAGGCGTAGATTTTTATTTTTCCAAACTTTCCAAACTACTAGTGACCAAATTATGCAGTTTTGAATGCTGAATCTATGGCTATCTTCAGAAACTGCTTAAAGTGAGTCTTACCTATATCAAATCACAGTTGAAATATGTGGAAATTAAGTAATATTTATTTGAATGTACAAATAGTCTGAATAACACCTGTAGCCACATAATTGTCTTTAAAATATAATTTTTGCAGTTAATTTCATGTTATTTAACAAAATCCAGCAAAAAGGCCATATCTTGTTTGCTTGTGTTTCGGCTCATGAGCTCCCTGCTGACCATCTGACCCCTAATAAAATGTTTCCTCCTCTCCTGATTGCACACATGACCAGCAGCCTCAGTTGCCATTTTTACAGTCCTTTCTATGGACTGGGTTGTGATGGCCAGTCTGGAACCACCATGGGCTTGCTCAGAAATGCCTTAATCTCTGCTGTTGTCATGATACAGGAAAGAGGAGGATCAGAGACTCCAGAGCGCCAGTCAAGTAATTGGGTGAGTGTAGTTGCCTCAGTGTTGATGGATTGTGTTTTCCTGGGTCTCACATTGCTGTCACCAAGCTGAGTCTTCTCATCTCTTTTACCTCTGTTCTTCAATATCTTCTCCACTGCATCTCTTCTCTCCTTTCCCTCTTCACTGCACAACATAGCTTGCAGAACAGACTCGCTGTAACCATACCAAGCTGAACTTCTCACTGTAGGCATGACTATCTTCCTTACCTCTTCACACTGTTCTTTCAATAGTTGCAGCTGGAAAGGGAGATGCCTGGGACCTTGTGTCCAATTGCTATTTATTTTTCTATCGAACCAGTGCACCATGTAAATCCCAACACGGAAATAAGTAAGATAAATTCATAATTGAGGCACAAAAGGTATTAATATGCAACACAAACACATAAACTATTATCAGAGCACTTGAACATATTTCAGTAATTTTTTTTTGTTTTTCTTGTATTTATTTGTAGCATTTCGTGATGTTTGGGTTTTGCTTTATATAGCAGTCCAGCTCTGCCTGGTTCATCTCATGATGCACTGGGCAGGTCCAGATGCTGCCATTTTCAAAATGGTGTTGCGTGGATGGGAATGTGTGAGTATCACTCCTGCCACCCAACATTTGAAGTATCCGGGGGTTTCTCGCTTAATAGATGGGTTCAAATAGTAGGGGTCATTAAGCTACCAGGAGATTTGCTTTTGAGGGAGTAGAGGCCACTAGTCCACTAAGAGATTTAATTGTTTCAAAGCAAGAGATGGTTGCTAAGGGCCATTAGGCCACAGAGGATGTTATTTTTTGAAGAGGGGGGGTCACAATCAGTGGAGAATCAGGGGTTGGACCGCTTGTGGAGTCTGGTCATCTAAGGTGAATTGTCAGTTTACCCTTCAGGTGACATTTTGGCCAATCTAGCCCCTGCACACAGGTGCCAGACTTAATGCAGATCCTTTTGTTCAGGTGTCTTGCTTGCTTCCCTTGTTTAATGGCAACTTTTTTCTCACAACTGATTTGCATGCTGTTTGCTTACAGTATGGCTGCACAAAAAGTCATCATTAAACTCGCATTAGGAAACTCTTCACTAGAACCTTTGCGCTGGACTCTGGTGCAGGGTTTTTGCAGTGGTCTCAAATGTTTCCTGATGCATTATGGGACCACAACACTGATTCCAATTTGCTACTGTATTGTAAACCACCCTGCTGTAATGACGGGCGGTATATCAAATTTTTAAATAAACATAAACATAAACATGGAATCATGGACTGCTTTGGGTTCTAAGTTAAAAACCAGCAGTGGTCAAAGTTTCTGGAAGCTGAAACAATGAATGGAAGCAATGTTCCCTCTAACCTGCGCTGGGTCCGCCGCCAACATTCCCGCCGGTGGGCGGGGGGGGGGGGTGCAGAGCGATCAACGCTCTGCCCCTCCCCCCATGGGCAGGAATGCCGGCGGTGGACCCAGCACAGATTAAAGGGAACATTGCAAGGGTGCTGTGGTGTGTGTTAGACCCTGCGTCGATCGCTCTGCACCCCCCCACCAGCAGGAATGTTGGTGGTGGACCCAGCGCAGGTTAGAGGGAACATTGAATGGAACTATACCAAGCAAGGACTGTTAATCACCCAGGACGTTGGTCACAGCTTACCTCAGAAGCATGGGAGAGGGTACTGTGTAGCAGCCCTCATTTAATAAGTGTTATTTCCCTCCCTCCCTCCCTCCCCCCCCAACACCCACCCACCCCTGGGATAATCGTAGCTTTATAGGTACTTACACATTTTAAAGGACAGGAGATGCTCTCAGGTGAAGCTCGTTACCCAAATCAGTCATACACTAAGGACCTGAGATTAATTAAGCTTCAGGTGAACAAGGTATATTAAACGTATTAGGTACAGTTTTATTAGTATAAATATCCATAGCAACCCTTAGTAAGTAAAGAACTTAAAGATCTAAACACAAGCTTAAAACTAAGA
Organism: Ichthyophis bannanicus; assembly: GCA_033557465.1. NCBI lineage: Eukaryota > Metazoa > Chordata > Amphibia > Gymnophiona > Ichthyophiidae > Ichthyophis > Ichthyophis bannanicus. Next base: position 119,582,454 of record CM066050.1, on the reverse strand, counting down.
TGCAGACAGCAGTCCAGCAGCGAGATGGGGGCTTTCCAGTCTTTTGCATTGAGTATCACATGTATGATTTTCTCCCAGTTGGTGAGAAGCCTTACGTGTGCACTAGGTGCAAGGAGCTCTTTGCTCTCAAGGAACGAGTCCATTCTCTAGAGGCTAGAGTAGCAGACTTGGAAACCATAAGAAAGACAAAGAGGTACATAGACAAGACTTACAGGGATATAGTCCTGAAGTCCCACCTCCAGTCTGGCAGCATCCCTGTTGCCATGGAGGAGAGAGGTCACGTGACAGGAGAACATCACCCTGGTGTGGCAGGAAGTGATCCTGTAGCTAGGACCTGTCCTCCAGGTGATGTAAAACACTCTCGCACCGAGGAAGTTTCTCCAGGGCCATGTGCTCATGAGGGAAGGGTTAGGACAGCCGCTATAATTGGTGATTCAATCATTAGGCATGTAGATAGCTGGGTGGCTGGTAGACGTGATGATCGCCTGGTAACATGCCTGCCTGCTGAGAAGGTAGCGGACCTCACGCCACCTAGATAAGGTCTTAGATAGTGCTGGGGAGGAGTCTGCTGTCTTGGTACATGTCGGTACCAATGACATAGGAAAATGTGGTAGGGAGGTTCTGGAGGCTAAGTTTAGGCTTTTAGGTAGGAAGTTGAAATCCAGAACTTCCAGGGTAGCATTCTCCGAAATGCTTTCCGTTCCACGCGCGGGACCCAAAAGGCAGGCAGAGCTCCGGAGTCTCAAAGTGTGGATGAGACAATGGTGCAGAGATGAGGGTTTTGGATTTCTTATGAACTGGGGAACAATTTGGGGAAAGGAGGGGCTCTTCCGAAGAGATGGGCTTCACCTTAACCGGGATGGAACCAGGCTGCTGGCATTAACCTTTAAAAAGGAGATAGAGCAGCTTTTAAACTTGATAATAGGGGAAACCCACAGTCACCCAAGAGTGGATGGTTCGGAGGAATGTATCCTTGAAGGATACTACCAAAAGCAGAGAGGTTCCACAAAAGAGTAAAGTAGCCCAAATGCCCTCGAGTATGGAGCAGACAGAGCTTAAAGATCCCAAATTACCCATGTCTATCAATAGCCAAATTAATATGAATAAAATACAGTCTCTAAAATGCTTGTATGCAAATGCTAGAAGTCTAAAAATAAGATGGGACAGTTAGAATATATTTATTTATTTAACATTTCTTATATACCGCGCTATTTCTCATCAGTGCGGTTTACATCAAACAATAAAACACTTGGACATACTGATTTTGTCCTACGTTTACATAAAACAGGGTTTTAACATGGAATTAACTGTGGAAACTATATACATATGAAAATATGCTGCAAGAGCTTAACAGGTTGAACTCATAACGGGTTTTACAGTGAGAGTTTGATTACTGTGTGTTTGCACTCTCTTGGTCATGAAGAGTTAAAGTTCTGTAATAACATATGGTGTACATTCATAATGCAGTTTTAGTGTGCATATGCTCACGGTTGACATGATTGAGTGATTGCGTTGCTGGGGGGGGGAATCGTCGAGCTGAGTGAGTGTGTGGGTAGGGGGAAGGCATTGAGCTGTGTAAAGTGCATGAGGAACAAGTGATGTTTGAGGGCCTTTCTAAATTGAGTGAGGTCCCTGATTGCTCTTATGCTAGAAGGGAGTTTGTTCCAACACCTGGGGGCATAGCTTGTAAATGCTCTATTGATGGTTGATTGGTTAAGTTTCATAGATTCACTTGGTATAACTAGAGTATTTTCCAAGATTGCTCTTCTGGATCTGTTGTTGGGGGTGTGAATGAGCAGATCAGCAATTGAGGAGGGTGATGTTTTGTTGAATGCTTTAAAGGTGATGAGGGGGGCCTTATAAGTGATTCTGCAGCTTATTGGGAGCCAGTGAAGCTCTTTTAATATAGGTGAGATGTGGTCTTTTCTGGATATTCCGCAGAGGACACGAGCTGCTGCGTTCATGGCTAATTGTAGCGGGTTCAGAGTATTTTTTGGGATGCCATGTAGTATTATATTAGCGTAGTCAAAATGCGGTGTCACTAGGGCCTGGAAAATAGTTCGGAAGTCGTCAATTTCCATCATGGGTCTCAGGTGGCGGAGGATTTTGATTTTGAAGTAAATAGCTCTTACTGCGCTTGATGTGATCTTTGAAGTCCAAATGTTGGTCTAATATTACATCTAGATAGCGTATGTTGGATTTGACCGGAAGTTCTGCGTCTCTGACTTTTAGTGTTGATGGTGGGGAGAAGTCTTTGTTCCGTGTGATAAATAGCACTTCTGTCTTTTTGAAGTTTATATGTAAATTCTGACTAAAGAGCCAGTCTGTTATTGCTTCGAAGCATTTCGTCAACATTGTGAGATCTGGGCATGTGACCGTTATAGGTGTGAATAGTAAAACGTCATCCGCATACATGAGGCAGGATATGCCGAAGGAGCGGGTTATGTCGCAAATTGGCTGCATATATATGTTGAAAAGTAGTGCAGATAATGACGATCCTTGTGGTACTCCCTGTCTTTGCTGGAAGGGTTCTGATGTATTGTTGCCGATTCTAACTTGCTGCCATCTTCCTTGAAGGTAAGACTTACACCAGTCCCATGCGTGGTCATGGAGTCCCTTTGCGTGGAGTCTCATCAGGAGTAGTTCGTGATCAACTGAGTCGAACGCTGCTGAAATATCCAGGAAAATCAAAGCAAAGCCTTTCTTGATGTTATCTATCCCATTGGTGAGTGTGTTTGTCAATGAGGTTAATAGGGTTTCTACGCCGTGCGCCTCTCTGAATCCATGTTGACATGGGTCTAAAGGGGATGTTGTGTCGATGTGCTGTTGAATCTGTCTTTGAGTTGTTTTCTCCAGTATTTTAGCTAGGAAAGGGATACTGGAAATTGGTCGGTAGGAGTCCTCTTTCTTCGGATCGAGCTGGTTATTTTTCAGTAAAGGTCGTATGTCTCCCATTAGGCCATGACTATCTACATGCTAAGTAATTTTATTCTTTATGATAGTTTCTACCATTTTTCCCAGTACTGATGTCAGGCTATATAGCACTAAATGAGAGGTTAGATATGATTGGAATATCAGAGACATGGTGGAAGGAGGACAACCAGTGGGACACTGTGATACCTGGCTACAAATTATATCGTAATGATAGAGCTCATCAAATTGGTGGAAGGGTTGCGCTCTGTTAGAGAGGGCATTGAGTCAGAAAGGATTAAAGTTTAGCAGGAAACAAAATTTGCTGTAGAATCTCTATGGATTGAAAATCCATGTAAAAAGGGGAAGGCGATGGCAGTGGGGGTGTACTATCAACCGCCAGGCCAGAATGAACAAATGGATGATGAAATGCTCAAAGAAATCAAGGAAGCTAACAAAGGTTACAGCGCAGTAACAATAATGGGTGATTTCAATTACCCCGTTATCGACTGGGTCAGTGTCACGGCAGGACATGCTAGGGAGATAAAGTTCCTAGATGAAATAAATGACTGCTTCTTGGAGCAGCTGGTTCATGAACCGACCAGAGGGGGAGCCATATTAGACCTAGTCCTTAGTGGAACACCAGATCTAGTACAAGAGATAAGGGTGTTGGGGCCACTTGGCAATAGTGATCATAGCATGATCACCTTTGATTTAATTAGTGGAGGAGGGATAGTAAGGAAATCCACAGTACTACCTTTTAACTTTTGAAAGGGAGACTATGATACAATGAGGGAAAATAGTTAAGAAAAAACTAAAAGGAGCAGTTGCAAAGGTTAAAGACTTACATCAAGCTTGGGTGTTGTTGAAAAATACTATCTTGGAAGCCCAGACCAGCTGTATTCCACGCTTTAAGAAAAGTGGAAGGAAGTCCAAAAAACTGCCAACATGGTTTAAAGATGAGGTCAGAGAGGCTGTTGTTGCCCAAAAAGAATCTTTCAGGAAATGGAAAAAAAGAGCCAAACAACGAAACCTGGAAACAGCATAAGCACTGGCAAGTCAAATGCAAGGCATTGATAAGGCAGGTAAAGGGAGAATTTGAGAAGAATGCTGCGGAAGCAAAAACGCGAAATAAAGACTTTTTCAAGTACATTCGTAGCAAAAAATCTGTGAGAGTCAGTTGGTCCATTAGATGATAGAGAGGTTAAAGGGGCACTAAGAGGCGACATGGCGATAGCGGAGAGACTGAACGAATTCTTTGCTTCGGTCTTTACTGAGGAAGATGTAGGGATGTTACCCATGACTGAAGTGGTATTTAACGGGAAGATGTATTACAACTATTAGATAAACTGAAGAGTAGCAAATCACCTGGGCTGGATGGTATACATCCAAGGGTGTTGAAAGAACTGAAATATGGGATTGCAGACCCGCTATTAGTAATCTGTGAATTTTGATTAAAATCATCTGTAATACCTGAAGATTGGAGGATCGCCATTGTAACCCCAATTTTTAAAAAGGGTTCCAGTGGTGATCCGGGAAACTACAGACCGGTGAGCCTGACGTCAGTACCGGGAAAAATGGTAGAAACTATCATAAAGAAACCATTATAAAGAACAAAATTACTCAGCATGTAGATAGTCATAGCCTAATGGGAGACAGCCAACATGGCTTTAGACAAAGAAGATTTTGTCTTACTAATCTATGTTTTTTTGAAGGTGTGAATAAACAGGTGGACAAAGGCGAGTCGGTTGATATAGTGTATCTGGACTTTCAGAAAGCCTTTGACAAAGTCCCTCATCAGAGACTTTTGGCAAAACTAAAGAGTCATGGGGTAGGAGGCAGTGTACTATTGTGGATCAGGAACTGGTTAAAAGATAGAAAGCAGAGCGTAAGGCTAAATGGCCAGTTTTCCCAATGGAGAAAGGGGAATAGTGGTGTACCCCATGGATCTGTGCTGGGTCTGCTGCTTTTTGACATATTCATAAATGACCTGGAAAGTGGAATAACGAGTGAGGTTATCAAATTTGCAGATGAGACAAAACTATTTAAAGTGTTAAACCGCTTTGATTGTATGATAAGGCGGTATAAAAATCCAATTAAATAAATAAATAAATAAATAAATAAATAAGAGGATTGTGGAAAATTGCAAGAGAATATTGATAAATTGGAAGACTGGGCATCAAAATGGCAGATGAAATTTAATGTGGACAAGTGCAAAGTTATGCACCTAGGGAAGAACAACCCAAACTATGGTTACACAATGTAAGATTCCACATTAGGAACCACCACCCAGGAAAAAGTTGTTGGCGTCATTGTGGATAACATGTTGAAACCCTCGGCCCAGTGTGCAGCGGCGGCCAAGAGAGCTAGGTATCATAAGGAAAGGAATGGAAAATAAAACAAAAGATATTATAATGCCTCTATATCATTCCATGGTGAGACCACACCTTGAATATTGTGTGCAATTCTAGTCGCCGTATCTTAGAAAGGATATAGCGTTATTGGAAAAGGTTCAGAGAAGAGCCACCAAAATGGTAAAGGGGATGGAAGGATACTCCTATGAAGAAAGGCTAAAAAGGTTAGGGCTCTTTAACCTGGAAAAGAGACAGCTGAGGGGAGATATGATAGAAGTCTATAAATTAATGAACGGAGTGGAATGGGTAAACGTAGATCGATTGTTTATGTTATCAGAATATAGAAAGACTAGGGGACATGTAATGAAGCTACAGGGTAAACTATTTAAGACTAATAAAAGAAAATATTTTTTCACTCAACGTGTAATCAAACTCTGGAATTTGTTACCGGAGGATGTAGTAAAGGCTGTTAGTGTAGCTGTGTTTAAAAAAGGTTTGGACAAGTTCCTGAAGGAAAGGTCCATAAACCATTATTAAGAAGGGACCCAGTATATAAATGCTTGACCCAGTACAAGCATTGTGGAACCTGTGTCTTTTGGGGAAACTGCTAGGTACGTATGACCTAGATTGGCCACTGTTGGAAACAGGATACTGGGCTTGATGGACCTTGGTCTGACCCAGTATGGCATATCTTATGTTCTTATAACAGCAAATACAGGACTGGAGTATTTGTGGCCATAGAATTGGGAGAAAGGAAGAAACCTGGGATCATGGTGTACCATTTAGATGCAGATTTGACTTTTCAGGCTCAAATTTCAAAAGTTGTTTGAACAGCGTTTGGGCAGTTCTGACTGGTTCAACAGCTGTGACTATTTTTAAATGAGGGTGCTATAAGTGTGTCAATGAAAGCCCAATAATTTAGGTTTTGGATTACTGCAATTTTCTATATGTGGGTTTACTTGGCTATGTGTTGTAGCAATTGCAAGTAGTCCAAAAAGTGGTTATGCCAATTTTGCTAAGAGAAGAAAGATGGGATTCATTGGCTCCCTGTTTGTGAAAGTCGTTTTAAAATGTCATTAACTTTCAGAATTTTGAAAAAAGGGAGGTCCTGTTTATATGTAAGGCTTCCTTTAATGGTGTCAAACAGGTCAAGCTTTGAAATCAAACCCTGAACATCTACTGGTAATTCTGGAAAATGGCCGGGTTGAGATAGCAGAAATGGAGAGATGGAGCTTTTGATATAGTGATATTCACTTAATGGAATACCCTCTCTTGTACTTTAAGACAGAAGCAGGATTGGGGGACCTTTTCATTTTCCTGAATTTGATAGAATTGGAAGTTGCCCTAGTCTAAGGATTCATGGAAGGTGTCTGGTTAGTACAGTCAGTTCCGATTGGTCCACCCAATCTCTGATGCCTAAGAGTGAGGCATTAGGGCCTAGCTAGCACTATTATTTCCTCTATGTCCTTGGCTTACTTTGAGTCCCTAACTACTTTGACATAGTCTTCCAGTTCTAAACATCAGGGCTGATACTGTTCAAAGCACCTAGCAAGGCTCTTGTCCCTTGTCAGATCTTCATCACTTGATAAATAAAAGATTAGTTTTTCTCTATAACACATTTTTGATGTGATTTCACTCTGATACTAGAAAAATATAGCTTGTCAAATTCTTATTATAAAATTCAGCAGGCTTTTCAGGCAAAAAAAAAATCTAATATAGATCAATACATCAGTACATTGCAGGCAAAATTTGTCAGTTCCATCAAACATGTCCACTTCTACTTCATGTCATATAAACATATATATATACCTTTTTTCTTACCAAAATTACAGAGAAGATCATTTTTCTCATCTTTTCAAGGCCACTTGCTACAGCACAAAAAGAGAATCATCTGGAATGTCACCTTGAATATCAGGAAGGAACTCTGCACTCTGTCAGGCTCACAGTTCTCCTATTAACAGTAGGTTATAATTCTGTGGTGTTTTCTACTTTTAATATTTGTTAGTGAAATTACGGAAGGGCTGTCGGATAAAGTTTGCCTCTTTGCGGATGATACCAAAATGTGCAATAGAGTAGACACCTAGAAAGGAGTAGATAACATGAGGAAGGATATAGCTAAGCATGAGGAATGGTCTAGAATATGGCAGCTGAGATTTAATGCTAAAAAATGCAGGGTCATGCATTTGGACTGTGAAAATCCAAGGGAGTGGTACAGTGTAGGGGGTGAAGTACTTCTGCCCATGAAAGAAGAACGGGACCTGAGCGTGATTGTTTCTGATCTTAGTGGCTAACCAGGTAGAAAAGGTGATGGCAAAAGCCAGAAAGATGTTTAAGTGCATAGAGATAGGAATGGCTAGCAGAAAAAAGGAGGTGATAGTGTCTCCGTATAAGTCTTTGGTGAGATCTCATTTGGAATAATGTGTGTAATTCTGGAGACCACCACTTCAAAAGAATATAAACAGAATGGATTCTGTACAGAGGGTTACTACTAAAATGGTTAGTGGTCTTCATTATAAAGTATATGGGGACATAAGTAAAGATCTTAATATGTATAAGTTAGAGGAAAGACAGGATAGAGGAGATATGATAGACATTTAAATACCTCTTTGGCATAAATGCACAAGAGGAGATCCTCTTGATTAAAGGCAAGCTCTGCAGTGAGGGGGCATAAGATGAGAGTGAAAGGGAATATGCAAAAATATGCAAAGATATTTCTTTATGGAAAGAGTGTTAAATAAGTGGAATAGTCTCCCAGTGGTGATATTAGAGATGAGGACAGTATCTGAATTCAAGAAAGCATGGGACAAACACAAGATCTCTAAAGGAAAAAAGGGACTATTGTAGTTGATATGGAAGGGCAGATTAGAACATAAACACCACTGGGTCAGACCAAGTTCCATTAAGCCCAGTATCCTGTTTCCAACAATGGCCAATCCAGGTCACACGTACCTGGCAGGTTCCCAAAAAAGGCATACAGGTTCCATAATGCTCGTCCTGGGGCTAGCAGTGAATTTCCTGGGTCCTCTGTTTATTAGATAGGCCATATGGTCTTTTTCTAATGTCATGTTTTTATGCTTCAATATTGATCTGCAATTAATGAGAACAGTATTTAATTGCAGTTAGATATGGTAGACCCTTCTCAAAACAAGATACCTCTTTCCACTTCTAACATATCCAAGCAAATTCTTAAAACTCAGGTAAGGATGTTATTTCAAGAGAATTTAAGTTTTTTTTTAATTTTTTATTTATGCTTATTATACATAGTTACATCCAAGCAATAACATGAATGAAAAGAAAAACAATGGATTAAACATGAACATTAGTCAAAAACCTAAGATTATCTTATATAAAAAGAAGAAAAAAACATTTTCCATGTCATCCAAAACATTCAGACCACTAAACAAAAAGAAATAAAGGAGGGTGTATTAGGAAACAAAACATAGATGCAATAATACATCACAGCAATTACTTAATCAGGTGAAAACAGGAAAAAAGACTTAAGTGTCAGCCGAATGGGAATTCTGAGAAACCTCCACCACTACTTTCCTCCCTAGCTATTAAGAACTCGTTAAGCTGCCTAGGTTCAAAGAAAACATACATCTTTTGTTTATAAACCACATAACACTTGGCAGGAAATTTCAACAGAAAAGTTGCCCCTAAAGCCAAAACTCTGGGACGAAAAGCCAAAAGACTTTTCCTTCTCATCTGAGTAACCTTTGAGAGATCAGGAAATACACAAACTTTAGAACCTAGGAATTCCTTATTGATATTCTTAAAGTACAAGCGAAGAATAAAAAAAATTATCTGATTCTAACGCCAGAGTAGCAAGTAAAGTTGACTTGTCCGTGATAACCGGGACCCTCCACCCTCCCGGTGCTCCTGCCCAATCGGGGCAGTGGGAGCTGAAAGAAGCAGCCACCCGCCTCCATAAAAGCGGCGTCCCTTGCTGCCGAAGGGAGCCGCTGCCGGGACCCTCCACCCTCCCGGTGCTCCTGCCCAATCGGGGCAGTGGGAGCTGAAAGAAGCAGCCACCCGCCTCCATAAAAGCGGCGTCCCTTGCTGCCGAAGGGAGCCGCTGCCGGGACCCTCCACCCTCCCGGTGCTCCTGCCCAATTGGGGCAGTGGGAGCTGAAAGAAGCAGCCACCCGCCTCCATAAAAGCGGCGTCCCTTGCTGCCGAAGGGAGCCGCTGCCGGGACCCTCCACCCTCCCGGTGCTCCTGTCCAATCGGGGCAGTGGGAGCTGAAAGAAGCAGCCACCCGCCTCCATAAAAGCGGCGTCCCTTGCTGCCGAAGGGAGCCGCTGCTGGGACCCTCCACCCTCCCGGTGCTCCTGCCCAATCGGGGCAGTGGCAGCTGAAAGAAGCAGCCACCCGCCTCCATAAAAGCGGCGTCCCTTGCTGCCGAAGGGAGCCGCTGCCGGGACCCTCCCGGTGCTCCTGCCCAATCGGGGCAGTGGGAGCTGAAAGAAGCAGCCACCCGCCTCCATAAAAGCAGCGTCCCTTGCGGGCGGGCCCGCGCCTGAGGGCCTTGCCAGAGGGCCCTTTGGCATGGCCCTTAGGTGTGGCACTGAGGTGTACAGCAATCAAAAGACGAAAGAACAAACTCAAAGAAGCAACCGCAGCAAGCAGCAGAATACAACCACTGCTGAACTGGAAGAACGTCGACATCAGCAGCACCGCAAAGAACAAACCCCACCACTCCAAGAGCCCAGGTACTCTTGCACACCATGCCACCCTTCTTAACCCCATCTACCTTCTAACTCCCATCCTGACACTCTACCCCCACCCAGCCACACTCATTAACCACCTCTGCCCAAGCATCACAACAACTCAACCCACAAACATCCACAACACTACACATGACCACTCACACACACAACACACCCCAGCACATACCACCAACCCCAAAACCCACCACCACCTCTCCATCTCACTCATAAACACACGCTCAGTTAGGAACAAATACCACATGCTCCAAGACCTGATCACAACCAAGAAGATCGACATCCTGTGTATAACAGAAACCTGGCTAACAGACACCGACACAGTAATAATGAGCCAACTAACACCGAATGGATACAGCTTTCAACACTGCTCCCGAACACATGCCAAAGACGGAGGCATAGCCATCATTACAAAGGACAACCTCCACCCACGGATTCACACCTCAGAAACCTCCAATGAAGCAGACATCCTCACCCTCACCAACAAACACCTCACAATATGCCTGGTCTACCGCACACCCACCGCAACCACCGACCTACCAAGGATACTACACCTCATCTCCGAAAGCACCGACCCTTCAAAAGAACAAATTATCCTAGGAGACTTCAACCTCCCATCACTCCAAGACAAACAAGCAGAAACCTTCATCAACGCCATGACAGCAATGGACCTGACACAGATCATAAAGGAACCAACACATGAAAAAGGAAACACACTGGACCTCATATTTCTAAACTCCCAAACCGCCTCCGCATACAGAAGTCCGTCAATCTCACCAGTGCCATGGTCGGACCACTACATCATCAACATAGCTCACACCTACCAACCAAAAAATAACAGAGGAAACGGACAACACACAAGGAGATTCAAAGAATTCAACAAAGAAGACTTCCTAACCCAAACTCTGCCTAAACTACTCACGAACTCCAGCAACCTTGATGACCTGATCCACAACTGGAACACCACAATCTCCTCAGCATCCAGCACAACTATAAACAAAACCAATACCAGACCCACCTCCTCAAAAGCCCGATGGTTCACCCCCGCCCTCCAGAAACTAAAGACCGTTCTTAGAGGAGCAGAAAGGAAATGGAGGAAAACCAAAAACAAAAAAGACAAAACAAAATACCTCTACGAACTCTCTACATACCACTCAGAAACCGACAACGCAAAGAAAAACTATCACACCAAAATCATCACGACAGCCATAAACAAACCTCGAGAATTTTTCCAAATTGTCAAAAAACTGACAAAAGCACCTAGTAAATCTGACCAGCTGCCAGATATCCCCCCTGATCTCCTAGCCCGACAATACAAACAACTTCAACAACCGCAAAGCTCAAACCACTATGCTGAAACAACCAAGACGAATCCATACACCATCATAAACAAAGACTGGAATACGTTTGACACAACCTCAAAAGAAGAAATATCTTCCACCATCTCCTGCCTGAACACCACCACCTCCCTGCTGGACCCCTGCCCTACTGATTGGATAAAGAAAACCAAAGAAGCCCTGAGTACACCGTTAACCCACATCATAAACGAATCCTTTACCCAAGGACACATGCCAGACGCCCTCAAGACTCAAGACCACAATAATTCGACCGACCCTGAAAAAGCACAACCTAGACCCCCTAGACCCCACCTCCTACAGACCAGTAGCAAGCCTCCCCCTCACCGCCAAGATAATAGAGAAGGTAGTCCAACGTCAACTCCAAGAACATCTGGACATCAACAATATACTAGACCCGCAGCAACACGGCTTCCGACCACTACATGGAGTCGAGATCCTCATGACCACACTGATGAACACCCTCATCATAGGAACCCAAGAAAAACACTCCGGATACATCCTGATCTTCCTAGATATATCAGCGGCCTTTGACACCATCTCCCACGACATCCTCATACACAGACTCCAAACAATTGGAATCAAAGATACTGTACTCCAATGGTTCAGGTCCTATCTAACCAACCGACAGCAACTGATCTGCACCAGCACCTCAACCTCGCCCCCCTACCGGCAACATCAAGGAGTATCTCAAGGATCCACATTATCAGCCATGCTCTTCAATATCTACCTCCGTCCACTCTGCTCAGTCATACGAACCCACAACATCAACTTCCACATATACGCAGACGACATAATGCTCTACGCACCAATTACAACCACAAACCCAGCAAATGACCAGCTATCAGCCTGCTTCACTAACGTATCCAACTGGCTACAAGAGAACAACCTATCCATTAACATTAAAAAAACCGAAGCTCTTATAGTAACAAAAGACCCAGACTTCAAGCCACCTACCCACCTCAGCATGGGAACCACGCAAATTCAAGTACAGCCACAAATAAGATATCTAGGCATTATCATTGACCAAACTCTAACCCTTAAGCATCAAATCAACAAGACCACCGGAACTATATTCCACAAAGCTAAAACTGTACAACGTCTCCGACCCCTCCTCGAACCTCAGGACTTGTGATAAGGAAGCTTATCATAGCTCAGGAAGGAGCTATAGAAAAGGTGAAGTGACTCTGAACAAGCAACCTGTCAGTTCTGGTAGAAATAAGAAAACAGAATTTTGCCATAAAAGACTACCAGTCCCAGAATGCACCAGGTTTCCAACAGCCATTAGAGGAGCTGAAGTGGGGAAACGTGTGTTCAATCAGGAGGGCTATGAGGTAATCCCTAAGCACTCATCTCAAAGGACAGGGCCTGATTCAGCACAGCTGCACTGTGTTAGGGAGGAGCACTCATCTAGGCAGAATAAGAGTAGAGTTTATTCTACAGATGACCATCTTCATGATCACCTTGGATATCCAGAGAATTGTCCTCAGTATCCTGAGAATCAGCTTGAGTTTGATCATCAGTTTCATCTGAAGGATCATCAGAAGCAGAAGCCAAACCGGACGGACAGAGAGGGAAAAAGACTCTCTGGAAGAAAGAGGAGAAAAGCCTTTGAGAGGTCTAGAAGAGTCCAAAGCAGTACGTATACTGGGAGGTATTCCAAGGGCCAGCATACACCATTGGACTGGGGAAAGCCAGAGGAATGGTGCTGCAGAGCTAGGAATCTCCAGACGCTACCTGTGAGGGAGACGGCTGCACGTGGAAGGGACCCTAAGACCTGTGCCAGAAGGTATGTGAAGAGAGATACAGTGTCCAGGGATCTGGATTGGAAGGCTGGACATAAGAACTGGACTACATACTGGCCAGGCTATATAGAGAGGAACTCTAGCAGCAATGGAAGCTCAGGTATGAACACTGATCTATGCCCTAGCTATAACCTTGAAAGACAGCAGGGAAACAAGTATTCTCCTGAAAATGCTCCATTGAGAGATTCATCTGTGCCAATCCATGATATTGAACCCATGCTTGTTGAACAAGGGGGAATAATAGCAGATGAGGATCCTGTTTATATGGACTGCTCTCTATCTAAACTCCGTTGGTAACTTTCTGTTATAAAGTACAGCAACCATCACAAAGAAATACAAATTTGTTCTTTAATCTACTCAGAAAAGCTCCTAAAGCAGGATTTGACTCACACAGTAGAAAGCAAGCCAGCTAAAGGGGTTTCAGCTAGATAACTGCTAGCAATTAAGCCTTACCTAATTGCTTGTGAGCTAGGAGAGAATCACTTCTGTATCTATGTGGGAAGTAATCAGAAGTTAACCTGAAAAGAACAGTTTGTTTCTTGTTTTGTGGCTTTTCATTTGTTGTTTTCCTGATTTTGACTTTGTTTTTCCAAGTTAACACTGAAAGCAAGTAACCTAATTTATGTGCTACCAAGCATATCTGTGTTGGGAGAAATAACCCCATAAATAAATATCTTATTGGCTTTACCCAAGAGCACAACTAAATTATTGTCAGCAGCTGTGTCTGGTGTGAATGAACTACATTGCCCACAATACCTTGCAAATCATATAGAAATATGCACTTGCCAAGAGTGTGAAGATTCTCACCCAGGCAGCCGTCTGACAAATGGCGTAGTTTTTCGGATTGCTTTTGGACAAAAGGGGATTTACTTGCTGAGGATTACAACTAAAGTTCAAGTTTAAAGCTGGAAAAAAAGATTTTCCCTCAACTACACTTTGGAGGAAAAGGGGTTGTTCCAGGAAGCTGTCCCAGGAGGAAAAGACCCTGTGCAGAGCTGGATTCATCACTGAGACAAGGTAATAAGTACCTGGGCATGTCTAGTGGTGGATGGGAGTAAGCACAGGGTAATTGAAAAAAAAAAGAGTGTAGAAAAAAAAACAAAAAACACCTGTTTGGAAGGTGGTGCACTGTGTTTTTTTCTTTGTATTTTCTTACAGGGTTCAAGATGGATTCAAAGGAACTAGCTCAGTGGATGGCAGCCCAGTTCAGCAGGCAGCAGGAGCTAGCACAGCAGGCTCAGGACACTGCTATGAGAGCCTTAATGGACCAGCAGAAGCCAGTGCTTGATCTGGTGCAAGCCCTAGTTCAGCTGCAGAACCAAAGTGGAACAGATGCAAGACCAGCAGTGAATACTGGTACACCACATGTGGACAGTGTGGGACTCAATCAAGGGATTGGGGCATTTAGTTTTGGGAAGCTAACTCCAGATGATAATGTTGATGATTTTCTAGAGTCTTTTGAAAGAGTGGCACAAGCATTAGCATGGCCAGAGACCCAGTGGGCAGTAAGGCTGGCAGCCTCATTAACTGGAGAGGCGCTTGCAGCACATAGAGCAATGCCAGCAGCCCAGGCTTTGAATTATAAGGATGTAAATGGAGGCGCTCCTGAAAGAGCGCCTCCTGAAAGAGCGAATAGTGAACTTTCTCAAAACCAACAGGTTGCAAGATCCCAGGCAACATGGTTTTACCGAAGGGCGGTCTTGCCAAACAAATCTGATTGAGTTCTTTGATTGGGTGACCAAGGAACTAGATCTGGGGCATGCAATGGATGTCATCTATCTGGATTTCAGCAAAGCCTTTGATACTGTTCCTCATAGGAGGCTTGTCAATAAACTCAGTAGCTTGGGGATGGGTCCCAAGATAGTAAACTGGATTAGAAATTGGTTGACTGACAGACAACAGAGGGTGATGGTACATGGAGCTCACTCGGATGAGAGGAAGGTGATTAGCGGGGTGCCTCAGGGTTCGGTCCTGGGCCCGGCACTGTTCAATGTATTTGTGAGTGATATTGCTGAAGGACTGAATGGAAAAGTCTGTCTTTTTGCAGATGACACAAAAATTTGCAACAGAGTGGACTCCCCAGAGGGAGTGGATAACATGAGGTAAGATCTACAAAAGCTGGAAGACTGGTCTAATGCTTGGCAACTACGATTTAATGTGAAAAAGTGCAGTGTCATGCACTTGGGTAGCAGAAATCCAAGGGAAAAGTACACAATAGGGGGTGAGAGGTTGGTATGCACGGTTCAGGAGAAAGACCTTGGTGTGATTATCTCTGATGATCTCAAGGTGGCAAAACAGTGCGACAAGGCGGTGGCAAAAGCCAGGAGGATGTTGGGCTGCATTCAAAGAGGGATTACCAGCAGAAAGGAAGAGGTACTTATGCCACTGTACAAGTCACTGGTGAGGCCTCACTTGGAATACTGTGTTCAGTTTTGGAGGCCATATCTTGCAAAAGATGTAAAAAGACTGGAAACTGTTCAGAGAAAGGCGACCAAAATGATTTGGAGCCTGCGTCAGAAGCCTTATGAGAAGAGACTTGAAGACCTAAATATGTACACTTTGGAGGAGAGGAGGGACAGGGGAGATATTATTCAGACCTTTAAATACTTAAAGAGAAATGATGAACAAACAAACCTCTTCCAAAGACGGGGAAGCTGTAAAACTAGAGGGCATAACATGAAGCTGCAAGGTGGTAAATTGAAAGGCAATGTCAGGAAATATTTCTTCACTGAAAGGGTGGTGGATGCTTGGAATGCCCTCCCGATGGAAGTGGTGAGGGCAAACACGGTGATGGAATTCAAAACGGCATGGGACAAACACAGTGGATCCCTTTACAGCAACAGGATAAAAGCAAAACAAACAGTACCATCTAACTTCTGAACTAACTAGCATCTGAACAAATAAGGGAGTCCTACATGGAGTGGTGGGTTCACCCCTAAACAGAAACAAAAACATGGGGAGGAGTGGCCTGCACAGAGCGACAGTTGCACCTACTCTTGCCATCTTGCTGGGCAGACTAGATGGACCATGCTGGTCTTTATCTGCCGTCACTTACTATGTTACTATGTTACTATGTAAAGGCTGCTATTAGGGATCGCCTAGGGTTGTCTATTTCAGAGTATAGGCGAATGTTTAGAGCTACTACATTGAGAGTGGGTGAAACACCCAGGGCTCTGAGTCAGAGAATCAGAGGTTTAGCTGTAAAATGGTTGGAGCCTGAGCAAAAGACGGTAGAAATGTTATTAGATATTATAATGCTTGAACAATTTATGTCTGGGGTGCCTAAAGATTTGCACACTTTCCTTATACAGCAAAATTGCCAAAATCTTGGAGAGGCAACCATGCTAGCAGAGGGAAGCCACGCTGGCTTGCCATAGAATGGGTGGCCCTCTGAAGATTGGTGCTGAGGCAAGATGTGCTGTATCAGAAAAGGGAATAATTAAAAATGTTTCTGAAAATGAATGTACTGTATCAAACCAGATGACACAGTGGAATAGAAAGAAATGTTTCAAGTGTGGAAAATGGGGACATTTAAAAAAGGGATGCCAGACACACACTAGCTTAATGGGTGTGGATTTAAAACAGCCCAAAGAAGGATTTCTTTTGATGGTTGATGTGCAAGGAATTACCACAAATGCTTTGTTAGACTCTGGGGCAGACCAGAGTATGATGTTAAAAAGGCTTTGGAAGAGGATAGAGGCCCAAGAAGGATTTGTGCCTAGAACCCCTGAAAGCCAAGTTCACATCAGATGCATTCATGGTGCTGCAACATCATATCCCACATATAGGCTAAAGGTTAAGTGCCTGGGGGAACAAGAGGAAGTCCTGTTAGCAGTGGTGCCTAGGCTACCCTTTGATTTGGTTCTAGGAAGAGACTAGCCAAGATTTAAGCAGGGTCTAGTGGAAGGACTAGGAAAGAAGGAGGGAGAAGGTTTAATGGTAATAGCTCCCGGGCCTTTATTTGGAAGTCCTCAGACCCCAGCTAAAAAGATGGTTAAGCGTCCAGAAGACCAAGCTACCCCAAAGCAGACATTCGTCCTAAAGTACCATAGGGTCACAGAGAAGGCCCAAGCTCCTAAGCGGGCAACCCCTCAAGCTGCTGGGTTTGACCTGTGCAGCATAGAAAATGTGACTGTACCTAGCCAAGGGAGAGCCCTGGTGGACACTGGTCTCCAAGTGGAAATACCTATTGGATGCTATGGGAGAGTAGCCCCAAGGTCCGGATTAGCCCTTAAATATTTCATCGATGTGGGTGCGGGAGTAATTGATCCCGATTACAGGGGCAATATTAAAGTTCTGTTTAATTTTGGACAGAATGATTATCACGTGAAGACAGGAGACAGAATTGCCCAATTGATCTGTGAGAGGCTGGGTTTTCCACCTGTGGAGGAGGTCACATCCCTGGAGAATTCTGAACGTGGAACCAAAGGCTTTGGTTCTACTGATGTCAAAGGGGTTAAAAGCCTAGCTGCCACCTGTGCCCGAGAGAGGGAGGTGAATGAAGAGGAAGATTTGGGACCCCAGGTATCTGATTGTAAAGAAAAATCAGAGCCCCAAATAGGTGAGGACCTGACAGTGGTACAACAGGAAGAAATTAGGAAATTGCTTAAAGAATTCCCAGATGTGTTGACACCCATACCTGGGGAGACACATTTGGTTGCCCATGAAATAATAACTCCACCTGGGAAATTAGTTCGTCAAAGGCCATATCGCTTGCCTGAAGCCAAGAGACAGGAAGTAGTGGCACAAGTCCAGGAGATGTTGGACATGGGAGTAATAGAGGAGTCAAAGAGTCCCTGGAATAGCCCCATAGTCCTGGTGCCGAAGCCTGATGGATCTTTAAGATTTTGTATTGACTTCCGGCAGGTAAACGCCATATCAGTTTTTGATGCATATCCAATGCCAAGAATTGAAGAGCTGTTGGACCAGCTGGGACAGGCTCAATACTTAACCACCCTTGATATGACAAAAGGATATTGGCAAATCCCTCTCACCAGGGAGTCGAAGCCGAAGACTGCGTTCAGCACCCCCGTTGGCCTTTTCCAGTTCAAGAGGATGCCTTTCGGACTGCATGGAGCAGCGGCTACCTGCCAAAGGTTAGTGGATCAGGTACTTCGACCCCACCAAAATTATGCTTTTGCATATATGGATGATGTCATAATCCATAGTAACACCTGGGCGGAGCATCTAAAGAGGATCAGGGCAGTCTTGTGCTCCATGAAGCAAGCGGGAATCACTTTAAACCCGAAGAAGTGTGCCTTTGCAAATAGGGAGGTAAAATACCTGGGCCACCTAGTGGGAAGAGGAAAAATTAAACCTCTAATGAGTAAAGTAGATAGCATCAGGAATTTTCCTCCTCCAACAACAAAGAAACAACTAAGAAGTTTCTTAGGACTTATTGGATACTACCGCAGGTTTATACCGCAATTCGCAGAGAAAAGTGCAATTTTCACGGATATGCTGCGGAAGAATTGTCCAAACCAGCTAAAGTGGACACCTGAAGCTGAAAAGGCGTTTTCAGTCTTAAAAGGAAAATTGTGTACAGGACCGGTACTGAAAGGGATGGACTTCAAGAAACCCTTTCTGGTTCAAACGGATGCATCGGACGTAGGGCTAGGAGCGGTTCTATCCCAGTGTCACGAAGGGGAGGAGCATCCTGTGATGTACCTGAGCAGGAAGTTGTCACGGGCTGAACAAAAGTATTCCACAATAGAAAAAGAATGTTTAGCTATCAAGTGGTCAGTGGAGGCGTTAAGGTTTTACCTTACAGGGAGAAAGTTCCAGTTGGTCACGGACCATGCCCCACTTAAGTGGTTGCAGCAAATGAAGAACCACAATGCCAGGTTGACACGCTGGTACATGGCCTTACAGGTATTTGATTTTCAAGTTGAACATCATGCTGGGAAGTTACACAAGAACGCGGATGCCCTTTCCTGTATTACGGACTATAGAGAAGAAGTTTCACCAGTGCCACCAGTCCGTAATAACTTAAGCAGGGGGGTATGTGATAAGGAAGCTTATCATAGCTCAGGAAGGAGCTATAGAAAAGGTGAAGTGACTCTGAACAAGCAACCTGTCAGTTCTGGTAGAAATAAGAAAACAGAATTTTGCCATAAAAGACTACCAGTCCCAGAATGCACCAGGTTTCCAACAGCCATTAGAGGAGCTGAAGTGGGGAAACGTGTGTTCAATCAGGAGGGCTATGAGGTAATCCCTAAGCACTCATCTCAAAGGGCAGGGCCTGATTCAGCACAGCTGCGCTGTGTTAGGGAGGAGCACTCATCTAGGCAGAATAAGAGTAGAGTTTAATCTACAGATGACCATCTTCATGATCACCTTGGATATCCAGAGAATTGTCCTCAGTATCCTGAGAATCAGCTTGAGTTTGATCATCAGTTTCATCTGAAGGATCATCAGAAGCAGAAGCCAAACCGGACGGACAGAGAGGGAAAAAGACCCTCTGGAAGAAAGAGGAGAAAAGCCTTTGAGAGGTCTAGAAGAGTCCAAAGCAGTACGTATACTGGGAGGTATTCCAAGGGCCAGCATACACCATTGGACTGGGGAAAGTCAGAGGAATGGTGCTGCAGAGCTAGGAATCTCCAGACACTACCTGTGAGGGAGACGGCTGCACGTGGAAGGGACCCTAAGACCTGTGCCAGAAGGTATGTGAAGAGAGATCCAGTGTCCAGGGATCTGGATTGGAAGGCTGGACATAAGAACTGGACTACATACTGGCCAGGCTATATAGAGAGGAACTCTAGCAGCAATGGAAGCTCAGGTATGAACACTGATCTATGCCCTAGCTATAACCTTGAAAGACAGCAGGGAAACAAGTATTCTCCTGAAAATGCTCCATTGAGAGATTCATCTGTGCCAATTGTAACACAGCAGATCTGTCCCTTGCTTTAAATAGACAAAAACCTGATGCAAACAGGCTAGGTTCTGACAGGCAGGCAGATCAAAAGCATTTCTGTTGCCATAAGCAACCCAGGCAGGCACAGGATCTGCAGCCGTGCCTAGTTAGGAAACACCTCTCATTAGAGGGAGAGAACAACTTCCACGTGAGGGAAGACACGCCCCTAAGGCATTATAAAAAATGTGTAGAGAAAACAGCTGATAGCTCAGAGAGAACGAGGAGCTCAGAGAGGACCGAGAGTTCAGGAAGGACCCGGAGTTCAGAGAGGACAAGAAGTTCAGGGAGGACCCAGAGAACTCAGAGACCTGATAGGACCAGTGGAACAGGAAACTCCAAAGGAAGTTACACGGGAGACTTCAGAGGAAGTTACAGAGGGTGTTGTAACGTCAGAAGCTGCCATGAGGGAGAAGTGCTGAGTGATTCTGAAACAAGCTCAGACTTCTCAGAGACGGAGTTTGAACCCCCTGCAGTTCCAGTCAGAAAGCTACAAAAGAGTTCTACACCAGGAACTAGAAAAGGTTCCACTTGGCAGGTTAGTCAAAAGAAATATCCACCTCTGATACAGAGAGGAATTCCTCAACACCTACTTGAATGGGAGAGACGTGAGACAGTGAAAAAGCCATGTGTGTTTGAGAAGCAGGCTTGTAAGAAGCGGTCTCAGAACGTTGAGGGAAACTGGGCTATTGAAAATGTTTGTATGGATGAGACAGACAATTATATACCAGATAAACCAAGGCACAGAGTGATAAGAGAGAAACCTGTTCATTATAAAGAGCAGTGCTGTGAGCTACCAGTAAATGGGAGTAGCCGAGAGCCAGCAGCTAACAGAGGGAAACGTTATTCCAGGAAGTGTGTTTCTCTGCCTTGCCATTATAAAGTAAATGGTAATTACTTGCCTTGTACTGACTATGACTATTTGAGAAACCCAGGAGAAGAGATAGAGCAAAGATATACGCAGGCTGATTGTTCACAGGACAGTGATATTGAGCCAATGATCACAGAAGATAGCTGTTTGAATCCAAGCTTGGAAGAAATGGAATGCTCTCTAATGATAGCTGATGAGAATCCTTCTTTGTTGTAAACTAGTACAAAAGGTTAAGAAGAGATTATCAGCTGCCTGCTATAATTATCCAGTTTCTGTTACATTTGAAAGCAAGTTTGCTACCTTTAAGTTCATCCAGTTTTGTATCCTAAGTTTTACTTCTGTTGTTGATGTTTTTGAAAATCCATAAACCCCGGGAGGGGAAATAAAATCCTTTTGAACCTTGACCACTTGGATCCACGACTACACTCCTTTCCAATACAAGGTCAGGTGACTTAATAGCTTGGCTAACTGCCTATACCACAGCCCTGCTGGGACTATAGGTGTTACACAATCCATGATATTGAACCCATGCTTGTTGAACAAGGGGGAATAATAGCAGATGAGGATCCTGTTTATATGGACTGCTCTCTATCTAAACTCCGTTGGTAACTTTCTGTTATAAAGTACAGCAACCATCACAAAGAAATACAAATTTGTTCTTTAATCTACTCAGAAAAGCTCCTGAAGCAGGATTTGACTCACACAGTAGAAAGCAAGCCAGCTAAGGGGTTTCAGCTGGATAACTGCTAGCAATTAAGCCTTACCTAATTGCTTGTGAGCTAGGAGAGAATCACTTCTGTATCTATGTGGGAAGTAATCAGAAGTTAACCTGAAAAGAACAGTTTGTTTCTTGTTTTGTGGCTTTTCATTTGTTGTTTTCCTGATTTTGACTTTGTTTTTCCAAGTTAACACTGAAAGCAAGTAACCTAATTTATGTGCTACCAAGCATATCTGTGTTGGGAGAAATAACCCCATAAATAAATATCTTATTGGCTTTACCCAAGAGCACAACTAAATTATTGTCAGCAGCTGTGTCTGGTGTGAATGAACTACATTGCCCACAATACCTTGCAAATCATATAGAAATATGCACTTGCCAAGAGTGTGAAGATTCTCACCCAGGCAGCCGTCTGACAGACTTCAGGACAGTAATGCAGGCTGTGACACTCCCACATCTGGACTTCTGTAACATAATCTACCATGGACTACCCACCACACAAACCAACCCCCTCCAAACTGCCTTAAATGCTACGGCAAGGATTATTCAGAATGCGAAAAAACGGGACCACATCACTCCAATCCTAAGAGACCTACACATTCTTCCCATTGAAGCAAGAATCAAGTACAAAGCCATCCTACTCACCCACAAAACCATCCACCAAACACAGAACACCCCGCTTCACACCTTACTGACTCGCCCGATCCATGGCAGAACAACCAGACAATCCTCCAATAACTCCATCACCATCCCCCACAAAAGAACCAAGTCCACACAACGGACCTGCAACAGAGCCTTCGAACTTTATGCTCCATCCCTCTGGAACTCTCTGCCGAACCACATCAGAAACAACGGTGATCTCAAATCTTTCAAAAAACAGCGGAAAACGGTCCTATTCCGTGAACATCTCTGAACAGAAACACCACCCCCTCTTCAAGAACCCATGATTAGAAACTGTAGGATTGTAAATATCTATGTCCATCCCAAATCATTAATGTTGCCCCATAGTGATGGCCCCACCCTATAACCATTGATTCCCCCCCCCCCTGTTATGTGTTACACCACTTTGACCTGGTGAAAAGCGGGATATAAATACAGTTAAATAAATAAATAAATAAATAAATAATCTCAAGGGAGGATTCCAAAAAAAACGTCAATTCACCCTTCTCAGGGTGAACAGAAGGAATATTAGAAGCTCCCTTCGCTGTACCAACAGGCAGATATTGTGCACGGACCAATGGTGGAAACTGGTCCGGGGGAAGTTTGAGAACCTCTCCAAAATACTTCCTCACCATTTCCAGGGGAGAAAGTAAAGGTGAACGTGGAAAATTTAGAAAACGCAGGTTACAACGTCTAACCTTTTTCTCCAAATATTCCATTTTCCTAGCAGACACATTCCTATCCACTACCTGGGCATCCCAAACTTCCTGCAAGTGCCCCACATCTTGTTCAAGCTTGGACAGTCTCTCCGCCTGACTAGACTGGTCATTAGACAGAGTTCCATACACAGTCTTAACCCCAAGCAAGTCATTAGTTACAACACCAAACGACATCTGAAGAGAGGATGAAAGTGAAGCCAGACCTTCCCATAGCGTCTCTAGAGTTATAACCACAGGTTTCACCAACAAAAACTTCATCGGAAGGTCTCCTCCCTGCACGGCATCCACAGCGGGAGTCTCCAACAACTCCCCTTCCTCCCTTACTCTCTGCTGCTGCTCCAATGTCACAGGGGGAAAACCGAGAACAGACACTCCTCCCGAAGAACCCCTCCTCGGCGTGCTCGCCGGCACCCCCACGAAGGATCCAGCGTCCGCTGCACCATCACTTCCGGGTCGCGGTAAGGGGGGTGGAGAACGCATCTCCGGCGAAAGCCAAACCCCTGACACATTCAGCGCTGAAGTCTCCACAACTGGCACTGCTGAAGACACCGCTTCTGCTCCGCTCCGAAAGCCACACTCCCCCAAGGTTCGTTGACCCGAGGAACACGGCATAGCCATCCCGGGAAGATCCACGGCCTGCTTACGCTTTCTCCGCCCCATATCTTCAGGCGGTAAGCTACTCAGGATCAGGAGCCAAGAGAGAGAGCTGCTTCAGCATGCAGAGCGTCCCGCCGCCATCTTGTCACGCCCCCTCTGAGAATTTAAGTTTTGATGCAGTTTTTAGGAGGCAGATGGAAATGGTCAAAAGATTGGGGCTTTTTTTTTTTTTTTTTTTTTTTTTTTGAGAGTTAGAAATATAACTCTTTTTTTTTTGAAACTTTTATTTTCATTTTACAACAAGCAAACGAAACAACAAACCAAAGGAGACAAATACAAATATACACATAAGGAAAGCAACCCCAATTACCCCCCACCCCTAAGCTTCTTCTCTGGAACTGAGGAGTATCATCAAAGAGGCGTATACATATAGCAGTGATTGTACATCCAAACAAACAAAAGAGTATCAGCAATATAGACTGATCAGGTGAAATAGATTTAAACAGTCAGATGGGAGCATTTAGCATTTTAGCATTTTAAACATAATCGTGGAGTATCCTCCATTCAGATAAATGATAGAGGGTCTGAACGGAGAGACCAACAGATGAGGTAGTTGTTCATAGTTACTATATAGACGGACAGGATGCCACCATTCATTGAAATTAAGAGGGAACCTATTTTTCCCCCCAGTATTTTCCAGTAATATTAGGGTACCGGGCATTCAAACATAATATAAGTTAGTATGTGAATGGCCGTGTGGCATATCCAAAATCTGTTGCTCTGGGTAGCGGTCATTTGACTAACCTATCAGGAGTATAGAAACTTCGGTGGATTAAAAGAAAAAAGTGTCTGAGTAAGTGAGGGAGATCGAGAGATCCATGTCAACCTGCTCCAGGCTGGGCTCCCATGCTCCGGGGTCAAAGCTACATGCAACTCCCGCTCCCAGAATTTCGGCGCTATCTGAGCGCATTGGTGGATAATGGGAGTGAGGGGAGAAACAGCCTCCATATATCTTCTAGCGCAAAATCTGTTATCAAAGCAGTAAAAGAATCAAGACTCTTGGGTGGACCACTCGTTCTGGGCGGCAGCCAAACTGTCAAGGGCTCAAGTACTTGGTTGAATCGCCGCCGAGCATTAATGGAGGGCTGGCAAATGCCTGTGCTAACTGCATAATACTTGCATAATAAACAGGATTATCCACATTCGGAGCATAAATACCAATACACGTAAATTACAGTCTCAACCTGAAGGTGTGCACGGGCCCATCTACCCTCCTTATCAAAGCTAACATCCATTACAATAGCTTGCAGAGACTTCTTAACCAAAATGGCTACCCCATACCGCTTGGATACAGCGGAAGAGAAGGCAGTCGCCATATTAGGCGTGGTATTAAGTTTCAATGCCGCAGCGGAATTTAAATGCATTTCCTGAAGAAACATTAAAGTAACATGCTCATGATTAAGATAGCTAAGGATTTTCTTTCTTTTGATTGGACTATTAATGCCGTTTACGTTTTATGAGAAGATCTGACACAAGGCCATCAAGAAAGATTAGAAATTCTGAGAAAGAACACAATAATGCACACAATTTCCCAATGTCCCTCATCTGAACTATGTATGATTGTGCACATAACATAATAATCAATGAGTTAATGAAAATCATGGAAACGCCCCATATAAAAAAAAAAAATAAGCACCGAGGTGCACTAGAGAAGAAGCTAAACCCCAGAAATTACTGGCGACCTAATGTCTGCGGGGAGAAACTCCAGAGAGGGCCCAAGCTAAAACATATAACCTGTAAAACTATGCATGTTTCGAATCCCACCGAGGTGCACATCATGGAGGGATAGAAGGCCAAGTAAATTATAGATAGAAAGAAAAGTCCAGGCAGTCTCTATTCCAGGCTGGGGTCACCGCGTCGGGCCGTTCAAGATGGCGGGCAAATCCGGCGAATTACAGATCAAGATTGTTGAATCATAGTGGTTGGATTAGCGCATCTGATCTGCGTTATTTGGAGTCCAAAAACATTGCTAGTAGATCGGGATCTTCGAATGTTATGGCTGAGTTATGGAGAGTCACTCTGAGCTTCACTGGATATATTAGGCCAAAGTGAGCCTGTAGTTATTGAAGTCCAGGGCGAGAAACAAGGAGTCTCCTCCGTCGGTCAACTGTGGACTTTGCCACGTCAGGGGAAAAGAAACTTTATGACTTTCAAATTCAAGATGATAGTTCGCCCGGGCAGCAGTGCGAATTTGCTCTACTTACTGGTATCGCAATAATCGAAAATTGAGAGCCCGAGGGGTCGTCCGATTGAGCGCCATATTAGCAGGAACACGATGCGCTCGGTCAGTCTCCAGATCTCTGTAAAATAATAAGCTTTAGCAAGGGAGGGAGAGTTATGACCAAGAATTCTCGCATGTCTCCTGCTCTCACATCTTCCGGTACTCCAATGAGCCCCATATGGTTGCAACCAGCTCGATCATTGCTATCCTCCTGCTCTTTTCGAAAATTCTGTATCATACGCTCAGCCTTGCCCAATTTCACCAAGCGCACCGCGTGCGAGTCAAGGACCTCCGCCATGTTGTCCTGTCGTAATGGGAGACTTTCGAGCCGGTTCTGAAGTGTGCCAAAGTCTTCACGCATGGTTCGGAGCGTCGCTCCGTTGGATTGTACCAGCTCCTTCACACCGCGTATCTCCGCCAAGATCCCCTGTGGCGTTGCGGGGTTTTCCCAAAGTGGGGCCATCTTTTGTGGGGAAGAACTCTGTTTTGGAGCGTTTTCCGTGTGAAGAAGAGGGAGATCCGAGGTCCAGTCGCACTGGTTTGTGGCCCGCCGTTCCCCCCGAGGCACCCCGGTGAGTTCAGAGCAAAAAAATGAAATTTATGCAGGTATTAATTCAGGATTCTGAGTAGGCCTCTCGGGAGCTTCAACGTGAAGCGTCTATCCCGCTGGACATCAGGCTCCGCCCCCTCAAGATTGGGGCTTTTTAATAAATTTATAAAAGTTCTTCATGTAGTTAGGTAATGGCTTAAATAAGATGTGTACTTAAAAAAAAATGTAGATTCGTTTATTGGTTATTTATTGGAAATTCTGCTAAAATAGGATTGTTCAGTTTCTGGAATCCAAAGGATTACAGGATCAGAGGCAGAATGGTTTTACTAGAGGTAGGTCATTTCATACAAATCTGATGAGTTTTCTTTGATGTTCAACGTGGTTCAGCTGAAGTGACTCATAAGAAAAACTGAATTCTTGGGATGGGCCCTAAAGTGACTGACAGGGTTAGAAACCAGTCGAGTGGGAGGCAACAAAGGGTAGTGGTAAATGAAGTTTACTGTGTGCAGAGGGCCATTACTAGTAGTGCAACACAAGGTTGGTCCTTGGTTTGATTCCTTTCAACATTTTTATAAGCAATATTGAGAAAGGACTGTTAGATAAGGTTTGCCTCTTTAAGAACCTTGAAAGATAAAATGATGCCAAAATCTGCAACAGGGTAGACATCCCAGATGGTGTGAATAACTTAAAGAAGGATCTAGCAAAGTTTGAGGAATGGTTTAGCATTTGGCAGCTAAGGCTTAATGTAAAAAAAAATGCTGGGTCATACACATAGGCTGCAAAAACTTAAAGGAGTGGCATAGTTTAGAGGGTGAATTACTTACATAGAAACTTGATGGCAGAAAAAGACCACATGGCCTATCTAGAATGTCCTTCCATGTCAACTGCAATAGCCCCCTTTTTTCCTTTAGAGATCCTCTGTGTTTGTCTCATGCTTTTTTGAATTTAGATAATGTCCTCATTTCTAACACCTCCACTGGGAGACTATTCCACGCATCTACCACTGTTTCCATAAAGAAATATTTCTGCATGTTACTCCTGAGTCTATCCCCTTTCACCCTCATCCTATGTTCCCTCATAGCAGAACTTGCTTTCAGTCAAAAGAGACTCTCCTCCTGTGCATTTATGCCATGGAGGATTTTAAATGTCTATATCATATCTCCCTTGTCCCGCCTTTCCTCTAATGTATACATATTAAGATCTTTAAGTCTATCCTCATATGTTTCATAATAGACTACTAACCATTTTAGTAGCCACCTTCTGCACCGACTTCAATCTGCTTTTATCCTTTTTAAGGTGCGGTCTCCAGAATTGCACACAACACTCCAAATGAAGTCTCACCAGAGACTTATACAGAGGCACTATCATCTCCTTTTTTCTGCTGCCATTCCTCTCCCTATACACCCAAATATTCTTCTGGCCTTCGCAGTCACCTTTTCTACCTGTTTAGCTACTTTAAGATCATCAGACGCAATTATGCCCAGGTCCTGCTTTTCTTTCGTAGACAGAAGTACCTCACCCCCTACATTGTACCGCTCCTTTGGTTTTTTGCAGTCAATCCAAATGAATGACCCTGCATTTTTTAGCATTAAATTTCACCTGCAAAATTCTTGTCCATTCTTCAAGCTTAGCTAGATCCCCTACTTCATGTTATCTACTACTTCCCGGGTGTCTACTCTATTGCAGATTTTGATATCATCCACAAACAAGCAAATCTTACCCTACTGCCCTTCCGCAGTATCACTAACAAAGACGTTAAGAACAATTGGACCAAGGACAGATCCCTGCGGCATACTACTGGTAACCTCCTTCTTTTACCTGTACCCTTTGTTGCTTCCCACTCGACCAGTTTCTAACCCAATCAGTAACTTTAGGATCCATCCATAGGGTGCTCAGTTTGTTTATAAGTTGCCTGTGCAGAACAATGTCAAAGGTTTTACTGAAATCTGAGTACACCACATCTAGAACCCTCCCTCGGTCCAACTCCCTGGTCACCCAGTCAAAGACATCAATCAAATTTGTTTGACCTGCCTCTGATAAATCCATGCTGCCTTGGATCCTGCAATCCATTGGACTCCGGAGACCTCACTATTCTCTCTTTTAGTAGCCTTTGCAATAATTTACTAACCACGGAGGTTAGACTAACCGGTCTGTAGTTCTCAATGTCATTCTTATGTCCACGTTTGTGTAAAGGGACCACATGTACCTGTCTTCAGTCCTGTGGCACCACTCCTGACTACAAAGAAGCATTGAAAAGGTCAGATGGTGGAGCCGTTAGAATGTTCCCAAGTTCCCCCAGTATTCTTGGTTCCTCAAGAACACAATCTTCTGTAAATCGTTTGAGATCCCTGTAGCTTCTTTTCCTATTTGTGGGTGTTTTCTGAGGTCCTGCTCCTGTCCCTTCATTTGTGAACACAGAACAGAAATATTTGTTAAGCAATTCTGCTTTATCCTCATCGGTTTCTATATATTCCTCTCCTTCACCCTTGAGTCTGACAATACCACTTTTGCCCTTTCTCCTCTCACTAACATATCTGAAAAATGTCTTATCCCCCCATTTTATTACATTGGCTATTTCCTCTTCTTTTTGTATCTTTGCTTTTGCCGACTACTTTACTAGCTTCTCCAAGTTTTTCGAAGAACAGATTACTCTATTCCTCGTTCTGTGATCTCTTGTATTTCATGAAGGCCTCCCTCCTTTTTTTCCTTTTCAGCTCCTTTTGAGAACCAAAGCAGCCTCCTTTTCCTTTTACATTTATTTATTTTTCTAACAACATAAGATTATAAGATATGCCATACTGGGTCAGACCAAGGTCCTTCAAGCCCAGTTTCCTGTTTCCAACAGTGACCAATCCAGGTCACAAGTACCTAGCAGTTTCCCCAAAAGACACAGGTTCCTCATTGCTTGTATTGGGTCAAGCAGTGGATATTCTGGGTCCCCTTTAATAATGGTTTATGGACCTTTCTTCCAGGAACTTGTCCAAACCTTTTTTAAACCCGGCTACACTAACAGCTTTTACTGCATCCTCCTGCAGAAAATTCCAGAGTTTGATTACATGTTGAGTGAAAAAATATTTTCTCTTTTTACTCTTAAATAGGTTATCCTGTAGCTTCATTGCATGTCCCCTAGTATTTCTATATTTTGATGGCATAAATAATCAATCTATGTTTACCCATTCCACTCCATTCATTAATTTATAGACCTCTATCATATCTCCCCTCAGCCATCTCCTTTCCAGGTTGAAGAGCCCCAACCTTTTTAGCGTCTCTGACATAAGGGTATCCTTCCATCCCCTTTACCATTTTCGTAGCTCTTCTCTGTACCTTTTCTAATAACGTTATATTCTTTTTAAGATATGGCGACCAGAATTGCACACAATATTCAAGGTGCGGTCGCACCATGGGACGATAGAGAGACATTATAATATCCTTTTTTTTATTCTCCATTCCTTTCCTTATGATACCTAGCATTCTATTTGCTCTCTCGGCCACTACTGCACACTGGAGGGTGGGTTTTACATGTTATTCACGATGACTTCGAAATCTTTTTCCTGGGTGGTGGTTCCTAATGTGGAACCTTGTATTGTGTAACTATAGTTTGGGTTTTTCTTTCCTAGGTGCATAACTTTGCACTTGTCCACATTAATTTTCATCTGCCATTTGGATGACAAGTCTTCCAATTTATCAAGATCCTCTTGCAATTTTCCACAATCCTTGTGGGTTTTAACAACTTTGAATAGTTTTGTGTCATCTACAAATTTGATAACCTCACTCGTTATTCCCATTCTAGGTCATTTAGGAATATGTTAAAAAGCAGCGGACCCAGCACAGATCCCTGGGGTACTCCACTATTCACCTTTCTCCATTGGGAAAATTGGTCATTTAGCCCTACCCTCTGCTTTCTATCTTTTAACCAATCCCTGATCCACAATAGTAAGCTGCCTCCTATCCTATGACTTTTTTTTTTTTATTATTTATAAAGTTTAATACATAAAATACAAGAAAAGCAAATAAACTTCAATACAACCATCAGTTGAATAACAATCAAGAAAACAAAGTGTTCAACCACATCAAGGAGGTGCATCACCCTAACACTAAAATACCTTACATTGGTTCCCAGAGTAGAACTTTATCTATACTCCCTTACTTTTAAGAAACTCTAACAGCTGAACAGACTCATAAAAAACATATCTTTCACCCTGAAAAAGTATCAAACATTTACACGGAAATTTAAGATGAAAAATTGCACCAAGGGCCACCACCCGCGAGCGCAATTCTAAGAACGCCTTGCGCCTCACTTGCGTGGCCCTGGATACGTCAGGAAACACCTGAACTATCTGACCACAAAATTTCTTCGATTTTCTCTTAAAATAAGCTCTCATAATTCTATCTTTATCAATCTCTAATCCTAAAGTGACCAACAAAGTGGCCCTGGAGGAAATATCGTCTGAGGATGATTCTATAAAGGCTGAGATATCTAAAGTAGAAGAGGCCTTAAGGAGAATTTGTTAATTGCTGATAGTAATTCAATTATGGTATCAAAAATATATTATGTGTTTCCACGTGTGTCTGCTTCATCAGAGCTTAAGGAAGGGGAAATGATCCTATGACTTTTTAATTTGCCAAAGGTCTCTGAGGAGGGACCTTTTCAAAGGCTTTCTGAAAGTCCAGATATACTATATCAACTGACTCACCTTTGTCTACCTATTTATTTAAACCTTAAAAAAAACATAACAGATTAATAAGACATGACTTCTGAGGCTAAAGCCATGTTGACGGTCTCCCATTAAGCCATGACTATCTACATGTTCAGTAATTTTGTTCTTTATGATAGTTTCTACTATTTTTCCCATTACTGACATCAGACTCACTGGCCTGTAGTTTCCCGGATCACCCCTGGAACTCTTTTTAAAAACTGGCATTACATTGGCCATGCTCCAATCTTCAGGTGTTACAGATGATTTTAATGATAGTTCACAGATTACTAATAGTAGGTCTGCAATCTCATATTTCAGTTCTTTCAACACTCTTGGATGTATACCATCTGGTCCAGATGATTTGCTACTCTTCAGTTTATCAAATAGTTGTAATATATCTTCCTGGTGTATCAATATTTTTTTAATTCTTCCGCAGCATCATCTTAAAATGCCATTTCAGTCATGGGTAACTTCCCTACATCTTCCTCAGTAAAGACTGAAGCAAAGAATTCATTCAGTCTCTTTACTATGGCCTTGTCCCCTCTTAGTGCCCCTTTTACCCCTCTATCATCTAATGGTCCAACAGGTTTTTTGCTGTGAATGTACTTGAAAATGTCTTTATTATGCATTTTTGCTTCCACAGCAAGCTTCTTCTCAAATTCTCTCTTTGCCTGCCTTATCAATGCCTTGTATCTAACTTGCCACTACTTGTGGTGTTTCCAGTTTTCATCATTCGACTCCTTTTTCCATTTCCTGAAAGATGCTTTTTTGGCAACAACCGCCTCTCTGATCTCACCCTTAAACCATGCTGGCAGTTTTTTGGACTTCCTTCCACTTGTCTTAACCCTTTCAGAACGTATGTCCTCTGTAATGGATGTCATGTTTATTCATTGAATTCCATGTATATATATATATTATATATATATTATATATATATGGTGTCTGTGAAAAAATTCAGGTCTGAAAGGGTTAAAGCATGGGATACAACTGATCTGGGCTTCCAAGGTAGTATATTTAAACAACACCCAAGCTTGATGTAAATCTTTAATCTTTGCAACTGCTCCTTTTAATTTTTTCTTAACTATTTTCCTCATTTTATCATAGTCTCCCTTTTGAAAGTTAAAAGTTACTGCTGTGGATTTCCTTACCCTCCCTACTCCATTTATTAAATCAAACGCGATCATGCTATGATCACTATTTCCAATTGGCCCCAACACACTTATCTCTTGCACCAGATCTTGTGTTCCACTAAGGAATAGGTCCAAAATGGCTTCTCCTCTGGTCAGTTCATGAACCAGTTGATCCAAAAAACCAGTAATTTTATTTCATCTAGAAACTTTATCTCCCTAGCTTATCCTGCTGTGACACTGACCCAGTCGATACTGGGGTAATTGAAATCATCCATTATTATTACTGTGCTGTAATTTTTGTTAGCTTCCCTGATTTCTTTGAGCATTTCATCATCCATTTGTTCATTCTGGCCATGTGATTGATAGTACACCCCCACTGACATCGCCTTCCCCTTCCCCTTTTTACATGGAATTTCAATCCATAGAGATTCTGCAGTAAATTTTGTTTCCTGCAAAACTTTAATCCTGTGTGATTCAGCCCCTCTCTAACATAGAGCACAACCTCTCGACCAATTTGATCTGCTCTATCATTACAATATAGTTTGTACCCGGGTATCACAGTATTCCACTGGTTATCCTCCTTCCACCATGTTTCTGAGATACCAATCATATGGAACCTTTCATTTAGTGCTATATGTTCTAATTCTCCCATCTTATTTTTTAGACTTCTAGCATTTGCATACAAGCATTTTAGAGGCTGTATTTTATTCATATTAATCTGGCTATTGGTAGGCAGGGGTAATTAGCCAGATTAATATGAATAAAATACAAAAAAACATTTGTTGCCCCTAAAATATCCCTTTCAGTTTTGCTCACTATTTTCTACATCCCCCAGCTGTTCCCATCTTACTAATGTCTCTTTGAGTTATTGTCCCATCTTGGTAAAGTTAGTTTTATAAAGTCTAAGACCCTTGCTTTTGAATGGATTTTATGAGCCCTAGGGGTCTGTTTACTAAACATTCCTAATGTGCGGGGCCGTGGTAGTGTGCCTGTGCCATATAAGGAGTGGGCGGTTCAGGCAGAGAAAAGAAAAAAAACGGGGTAAGCGATCGCACATTTGCGCGGGGCACAATAGTGCGTGGGAAGGCTAAGTGGCGCCTGATGTGCACACACAAAGGAGCAGAGCCATAGTACAATGGTTAAAACACTGACTGTGGGTGCAGCTGCCATGGGTTCAATTCCCCATTGTGCACAACAAAAAGGGCTGGCTGAGGCATTAACTGTAATGGGTAAAAGTGCTTTAGGAGGCATATTAATTTTGGGCGGCATAAGGCGGTGCACTGTTAATTTTGGGCGGCATAAGGCGGTGCACTGTTAATCTCAGGCGGCATAAGGCGGTGCACTGTTAGGTTTGGGCGGCATAAGGCGGTGCGCAGATGCCCAAGCATAGGAACAGAGCCACAGCGCAATGGTTAAGACACTGACCAATGGTGCAGAGATCAGGGGTTCAATCCCCCACAGTGCCCAATGAAGAAGGCTCACTGAGGCAGTGTGTATTATGTGGATGAGTGCTGTAGGGGGCAAGCTATTTTTATTTCAGTTATCACTACTAGCAAACGCACTCACAAAGCGTGTTAACATAAGGCGGCCCATAAGGCACATGTTAAAGTTCACTGTCCGCCAAGGCACCCTTGAATGTCCCCTATAGGGCACCATATATGTTGCGTCACAGGATAATGTATAGTGCACCTTATATGGACGGCAACCATAAGGTGCCCTATAGGGTGCCCTATAAAGCACCCTCAGAGGCACCTTATGGGTACAGTACACTGAGGGTGTGTTTGATGGCAGCAACATATGTACATTAAATCTAAAAAAAGCTTTGGACAACCCTATCAAAGAACCCCACTGTGGGCTTGAACCCATTACCGCTGGCTCCACAGGCAGTGAAGTAACCATTGGGCTACAGCTATATAGTTGCCAGCAAGCCCCTAGCTGGCTGCAGAGAGCCTGCATGTCACCACACAGACAGTCTGCTGTGGGAACCAGGATAGGGTTAGGCCACCCATACCCATGATGCACTGCACATGCAAATCAGCTGTCCACAGATGAACACAAGATGGGGAATGCACCCCAACAGCTCCCCGGCCTGGTAGGGGGACGTGTCCGTGTGCACCCACACAGCACCTTGGCCTGGTAGGAGGTACTGACCGGGTGTTTAATTTGCACAGAGTAGCTACACACAGTCACACTGTGCGGGAACTGTGCTCACCCTGAGTGTGCGATGAGGCGCCCTGGACCAGGTCCACAGCTGAGAGAGGCCATGGCAGAGCTCCAAAACAGTCATAATCTGTGAGTTTCTGCAGGAACACCTTGGATATCTCTGTCTGTCTCAGTCAGGGGAAACCCCACAGACCCCTAGGTGGGCCATGTACCACCAACCCCCCCCCCCCCCAGCTGAGGGTGGCAAACAGGCAGGGTCTCCTATCAACAGATCCCCATTATACACCCCCCCCCCCCCCCGCAATGATGGCAGTAGAGTGGACCATCAACCCCAGTCCTGTTGGGGAACAGACACCCTACAGGGCAGTCCAAGCAGCCCCACACACACCCAGACCACAATATCAGACAGACAGTAGGCCTGGATATGCTAAGATGCACCCCACCACTATCTGATATTCCCCTGCATCAAGCCATCAGCCACTGCACCCTGCAAGGCACTCCAGCAGGGCACATACCAGCTGTGAACAGTCTGCTGGTTAGTCCCACTGGAAATGCATGCACCCACAACTGGGATGGCAGCACACACAAGCAGATACATCAGTGACTAGGCCCCAACAGGTGACCCATATATATCACATGAGGAAAGTGCTATGAAGCACTATGGGGGTGCCTAGCCATGCTGCCATCACTGCACAGTCAGGGTGGAGTGAAAGCCCAGCAGCACATACAGAGGTCACCCTGTCTGTGGAGGTGGTGGACGGCCACTACAATGTCCCTGCCAGTGCCCTATGCCCTGTGCAGATGCATCCTGGCCAGCCCACCCTGTCTGAGCTATACCCATGGTACCATGCTGCTCATTATGCACATCATCAGGCCAAAACTGTGGACAGTGTTTGCAGCCAACACACACTGTATAGACAGACACACACTCCCACACGTATGCCAGCATTGTGCTACTATAGAGGGGTTCAGAATCCTTGCCCACCACACCAGTCCTGGGCACAGTACAGGCATGGGTATGGTATGCAATACCATTGGGGGTCCCTCCCTAGGGTGGTAAACACTGTCAGGGGCCAGACCTGACGCACACACCGCAGACATCAGATAGATTATTATGATGGAGCTCATAGAGCAGACTGTGCGTAACGTAGGGATATCTATCTGCCAGTACTCATAGCAAACGTTTGAGAGCTGTGTACCATATACCCTGGTGTAGGGTGACATTGCTAAGGTATGCAAGTGCTGGTATTGGGAGATGCACACAGGGCCCAATGTCCTGCCTCACCAGGAGGCATTGGCCAATGGGGCCTGTGGGTGTGGGTGTGGGTGTGTCTGTCCCTGTTGGCTGCTGCTGTACGGCAGAGGTTCCCAAATCCAGTCCAGGTTTGCAATACACTGGTTGGGGTTTCCTGCTGTCCCTCATGAATATGCATGAGCTACATCTACATGCCATGGGGGTGGTGCATAGATATACAGCACGGTTATTTGTATGAGTGGCAGCATGGAACCTGAATGGTGTGTGGTCCTCCAGGACTGCATTTGTGAGACTCTGCTCTAGGTACTGCCCCTGGTCATGGTGTCTGTGCTTGGTGGTGTAAAAGATAGGCGTATGACCAATGCGTATATCCCCAGCAATAAAGGATTGCCCTTACTAACATGGTTTAGTTGTGGGGAAAATATGTGGACAGGATTGGCAGTAGCCCCAGCTGGGCTTTGAACCTGTGACCTTTTGCTCCTGCACACACTGTCTGTGTGCACTGCACCACTGTGTTACCACAGATGTGCTGAATTCCCTGGGAAGTCCATGACTGTACATCTGACAGGGCCTATGTTGCAGTGGACGTGCCAGCCTGCACATGGCTCGGCCACTGTCTTCTGTGGCTAGCAGCCACTGCCCCCTCCACCACCTGTACCCTACCGCCAACATGCTGGCATGTCCGTATCTTGGAAAAGCATATGACCTGATTGAGTTGTGGCACTCCAGGACTGCATTTGGGGGACTCGGCTGTCGGTAATGCCCATTGTTATGGTGTGTGTGCGGTGTTGGGTACAAAATGGGTGTGTGAACCATGCTTATGTTCTCTGCAATAAAGGAGTGTCTTTACTATCTCTGTTTAGTGGTGGGTAAAATATGGGGACTGGGTTGGCAGGAGCCCTAGCTTGGATTTGAACCTGTGACCCTCTGGTCCTAGAGGTACTGCCTCTGTCTGCTGCACCACACTGTGGCCACAGTGATAGTGCAGTCCCTGGGGGTGGGAAACCTGACCAAATGAGTCACAAACCCTGCTCTGCACATTTGTACTGTGGGCTCAGTCACCTTGTCTGGTGACAAACGTGCAAATAAACCCCTCAACCGACCACGACGAACTGGGGATAAATATATCCAAGCTGGGCAACAGTGATATGAATGGGCAACCATAGCAAACACTCCCAGGAAGGCTCAGAAAAAAGGAAATGGTTTTTGGAAGGGTCTCCGCTCCGTAGCCCCTTCCATACTTCATTTCATTTTTTTGGAGCTTTCCTGGGTGTGTTTCTTATGTTTGCCCATTAATATCAGGGTTCCCCAGCTGACTTCCTATTTTTAATATGTTTGTTTGGGTCTTTTTCTATCTTTATTTGCACTTTTGTTCTGTGCACATGTATCACACTGCTCACGTTTTGCAGGTTTCCCCGGTTTCCCTGTACATTGCTGACGGAAATGGTTTCTCTTCCCTTTAAATGCCCTCTACCGTGAGTGTTTCACTCGCGCTATTTTTAACCTGCAAATTCGTCCCCGATACTGTGCGGGGAGCCTCTCCCCTCCCCTTCCCCGCCCATTGACCCCGTCTCTCCGCCCCTCGGGAGCCTTCCTCCGCCCTCAGAATGCCTTTCCACGCCTCTATCGGACATTTGCGGGCCGGGTACTTTTGCGGGGCACGTTAGTGCGGCGCGCAATTGTGCGGGGCCCAAGCGCACTTGTGCGGGGCGTTTAAGAGCGTTTCTGAGCGTTTGAGTGCCGCGTTTCCGTGCGCTATTGTGCGGCACGCAATTGTACGGCTTTTAGTAAACATGCCCCCTAGTCATAAAACGTAACCATACCATAGTAACATAGTATATGACGGCAGATAAAGACCAGCATGGTCCATCTAGTCTGCCCAGCAAGGCGGCAAGAATAGGTGCACCTACCACTCCATACAGGTCACCACTCTCTATGCTCTTGTTTAATGGTGTACTCACTGCTCCGTGTAGGTCACTCCTATTTGTTGAGATATAAGAGATAGCTATGTTTATTTTGATTTTATCC
The DNA here is from genome assembly GCA_033557465.1 of Ichthyophis bannanicus. Taxonomy (NCBI): domain Eukaryota; kingdom Metazoa; phylum Chordata; class Amphibia; order Gymnophiona; family Ichthyophiidae; genus Ichthyophis; species Ichthyophis bannanicus. Next base: position 119,544,727 of record CM066050.1, on the reverse strand, counting down.
TGTTGCTATAAAGGGATTCACTGTCTGTCCCATGCCATTTTGAAGAAATGTGTGCACAGCTAATAGCACATGACCTCAGCAACAGACTATATGTTTGTGGCTGAAATAATGGAGGGCTAAGTGAGTTGCTCAAGGCCACAAGAGGTTCCAGTGAGATTAGAACCCTGGTCTCTTTGATCACAGGCTAATGTTCTAACCACTAGATTACTCCTCCCATAGACATATATACACCAACTGTGTGTTGCACAACAGAGCTGCCATCTGGTGATCACTGAATGTGTGATGATCTCCCATCAGAAACACTTTCCCCATTTGAAAGCACTAAGTCCAGTATGGCCCCATCACGTGTGGTTTCTGTTCCCAGTTGCCTGAAAAAATCTCCCTGCAGAGAATCCAGGATCTCCTTACTTCTAGATGACACCACAGCAAGGATGTGCAAATGATCATCCAGGATATTGAAATCACCTATCGGTAACACTGCCCCTTTCATGGCAATACTGTGTATGTAGTCTACTAAATCTTCATCCACTTCTACTTCCTGTGAGGGGGATCTGTATATAAGTTCAATGCAAATAGATTTCCATTTCCCTCTTTCTAGTTGAACCGACATTGCCTCCTCTCTTCCTTTTAAGTCCTTAATATTATTTACACCATTGTTCTTATAATGTTATTTATTGTCTTTTTATTAGTTTAATTCTTTGTATAACCCCCTGATGAAGGCAGTGCTGAAACCCCTGATGAAGGCAGTGCCGAAACACGACCATTTCGAGTATGCAGTTGTAGATTCTCCCTGTGACAACAGTATATTAAATATAAACTTGTGTTTCACACCTCCCTGTAGACCATTATACAGCACTGCCTAGCTGCTTAGCAAGCTACATGTATGAAAGAAGAACGGGATGTGAGGGTGATAATATTTAATCTTAAGGTGAACAAACAGTCAGAACATGCGATAGCAAAATACAGAAGGTACTTAGGCGCATAGGGAGAGGAATGGCCAGCAGAAAAAAGGAGGTGATAGTACCTCTGCATAAGTCTCTGGTGAGATCTCATTTGAAGTATTGTGTGCAGTTCTGGAGACCGCACCTTCAAAAGGATATAAACAGGCTAGTCAGTCCAGAGAGAGGCGACAAAACCGGTCTGAGACTTTCATCATAGAGCATATGGAAACAAGCCTAAAACTCTTAGGGGCCCTATTCAGCAGTGGAAGATATCTGGCTTCTGCTGCTGAATATCCGAGTTGGCCTGCTACCAACATCGCTATCTGGTTGGCGGTGATATTCAGCCACTAACCGGATAGCACAAAGTGGTTCAAGTTAACTCAGCTGTTCTCACTGAAACCACTTAAGCGATCCACTTAGTGGCTGAATATCTGTTGCCACTCATGCTTTGCCCACAGACTGCCCTTGTTTTCTCAGTGGTCTATGAGGATTCAGTGGCACTAACCAGTTGGTGCCACTAAATATCGCACTGACCATGTTTTACGTGGTTGGCAATTCTGCTTAATGGCTGAAATGATTTAAATATTCTTTCTTTGGAAGAAGGGCAGGAGAGGGGGTGGATATGATAGAGACATTTAATACCCTATGGTATAAAGGCACAGGAGACAAATTGCTGTCAATTGAAAGGAAGCTCTGGACCAAGGGTCATAGGACGAGGATGAAAGGGAACAGACTCAGGAATAATCAAAGGAAATATTTCTTGGTGATGGGCAACTGGAAGAGCTTCTCAGTGAAGGTGGTAGAGATGGGGACAGTGTCTGAATTCAAGAACGCATGACACAAGCACAGAGGGTCTGAGGAAGGGATTTGCATTTGGTGTGTATGGGCAGGCTGGATAGGCCATAATGGCCTCTATTGATCACCATTTTCTATATTTCTATGCTTCGTTTTAAAAATGAAGGGGCTTTTGCTACAAACTGACAGTAAAATAATTTAGCATGATTTTGCAAAAAAATGTAACATGTTGGTTAAAATGTCATTTAACAAGTGCAGCAAACATATTTAGTTTGTATATGGTAAATGTCCCCAGTAGAGTAGCCATGCTATTATAATGCATAGTAAGTTAAAAACTCATTGCATAACTAACATAATCAAGTTAATTACTCAGGCTAAACAAAATTGTCCGACATTGATATTGAGCATGCCCAGTTCTCTAAAGCATATACAAGCAAGCTTGGCTGATGGGGCTGTTTGTCATTGCTGAGAGAAGAAGAGGGAAAACTATTAAACTCAAGGAGAGCAGGTGAAAGGAGAACAGAGCTCTAGGAAAGCAAAAATCTGGCATGACGGTATACTTTGATCCATCTGTATGCTGCATCTGTAGTCTGATTAAACCCTTTATCTACTTGTTCATCACTTCCCACTTAAGCTCCTGCAACCTGCTCCTTACAGGTGTCCCAGTGAACAATCTTTCTCCATTTCAGTCTATTAAAAATTCAGCTGTGTAACTTGTCCTTCTCTACTGTTGCTATATCCATATAATCTCGTTTCTCAAGTCACTGCATTAATTCCCTATCTGCTTCCACCTGGTTCAAGCTTCTCTTACTGATCGACAAGTTCCTCACTACCTCTGTTCTCTTATCTCTTATAAACTGCTCATTGGAAAAATCACCAAGAGGACTATTTACTAAACCATGGAAAGGTTTTGCCATTAACAGCAAAAGCTTTCTAGTAATGTTTTCTACTGAAAGATGTGAAGCAGCCCTGATGTTAAAGCATGTTATGACATGTCAATGAAGGGGCCGTTACTACAGAAACAAACATTCACAGTGATAGTCTCCCCTACGACTGATGCTTGTTATGGAAAAGAAGATTAATGTCTGTTCCACTCTCCCTCTTACCAGCCCTTTTTCCAGCCTCTTCCCCAAATCTGAATTCACATGAGATTTGATGTCTGGCAACAGTATCTGGCCTGGATATAGGCACATGCAGTATAGGCAACAGTCTAGGGTACCAAATTTTGAAGGCACCAAATCCCCAAGCCAAGGAGGAGCCTGCTCTTGCTTATTTTAAGGCCGTATGCATGTGTCACTTTAAAGGGGGATCTTTGTGGTGCTCTGACCTTTTTTAGCTCCTGTCCTGGCTCTCCAATCTTTTGGGGATCCCCCCCCCCCAGGTTCTTGTACGTGCTTTCTGAACTTGCACGTGGGCATCAGTCTTAAATCTGGCCCTGACCAGTTTTTACTAAATGCTAAGGAATTTTTAACACACATTAACTAATTAACTTTAATTTTCGTTCATTAAATTTCACATGTAATTGACAGTTTAGATGTCCGATCTCTTGGTCTCACAAGACCTTTCTGCAAATCCTCAGTTGTTAAATGACTTTGAATAATTTTGTGACTATTTAAAAACAGATACAACCAGCTGATATCAATAGCCAATCAAATAAAAAAGCAGTGGCTTTGAATAATTTTGTGTCATCTGTGAATTTGATCACCTCACTTTTTGCTCCATTGTTTAAATAATTTGGGAACGTGTTAAACAACACAGGTTCTATGCCAGACTCTTGAGAGACTCCCCTATTGACCCTTTTCCATGTGAAAAGCTGACTGTCTAGTGAAGTCCTAATATCTGTTTCCTATCCTTTAAGTATCTCCAATCCACAATGGAGGATTTCCACCTATCTCATGATTTTAAAATTGCCTGAAGTCTCCCATGAGGGACTTTGTCAAATACCTTTTGAAATCAAAATACATTATTTTTATTTATTTATTTTTTATACCACGCTCTTTAGAATCAGTGCGGTTTACATGTATACTAACAGGTACTTTTTATTCCCTTGTCCCCGAAGGGCTCACAATCTAAGTGTACCTGAGGCAATGAAGGGTTAAGTGGCTGGCCCAAGGAGTGGCCATGGGACTAGAGACCTCAGTCCCTCTGGCCTGAGGTTGCTTGTCCCCATGTGGGAATTGAACCCCCAGCCTTCCGGCCTGAGGTAACCTGTCCCAACCACTGAGCCACTCCTCCCTTAATACCAGCTGGTTCATTTTATCCATGTTTGTTTACATCTTTGAAAACATTTAATAAATTGGTAATCATGCTTAAACTTACTAGGCTGACTAGATGGACCATACTAGTCTTTATCTGCTGTCATTTACTATATTACTATGTTACTATGGTAAGGCAAGACTTGCCTTTGCAAAACCCCATTAGGCCATGTCTATATGTTCTGCAATCTTGTTTTCTAGGATAGCTTTAGTCTACCATGGATGTCAGGTTCACCAGTCTCTAGTTTTTCCAGTCATTCCTATGCTATAGATCACTTATAAATGAAATATTCTAGCTTGATAGGAACAATTTAAAGAAGTATTAGATATTACTTAAGTATGATCAAAGTTTGATCACATACATCAATTGATTTTATGTTATTTATTATTTATTTATATTAGACTATGTCCCAAATATAGGGGTTAGTTTATAGTTTGGATGATGAATTATGAGAATAGTTTCTGGTCAAATCATTTTGAAGGTATTAAACCAGTGATGATGATTTGGGCAGTTAACTGTACATAAAACATGGAGAATTCAAAACATACAAGTACATTAAATGAAGACATTTTTTCTTTAAGTTAATGAATTTATAAATCTGAGGAAGAAGAATGAATCAATTGTGTAATGTTCAGGTATTTTATGATACTGATACTTAATTGCCTTCTATTGTTTATATTTTCATCTATATGTAATTTTACTGTATATCTTCTCATTTTGCTTTCTGATGTTTTTGAACAATTGAGCATCATTGTTTTACCTTTTGATGATGATTTTAAAGTGTTTGTTTACTGAAGTCTGTTATGATATTTATACATTATGTAACGGTCTGTTTTGTATGTCGATAGTTCGGGGCAAATACAGTGACAGAATTCAAAATGGCATGGGACAGACATAGTAGATTCCTGTAACAACGGGATAAAATCAAAATAAACATTTATTTATTTATTTGTTTGTTTTTCTATATCACGCTATTACAGATCAGTGTGGTTTACATAAACATATGAACGTGGTTTACATAAAACATTTGAAGATGGTTTACATATAGCATATGAACAGTTACATCGAACAGGTTACATATAACAAATGTGCAGCAAGTTGGTATACCTAGGAACATATTTACATTACAGGAGCATATTTACATTATTTAAATTAACGGGATTAAATTGGCAATGGCTGTTCGGCTGTTTGTATGACTGATCTAGAGTAGATGGTTATAAGCTAGTTGGAAGAGTTAAGTCTTCAAAGCCTTCCTAAAAGAAGTAAGATCCGGGATGGCGCGTATCATTGGGGGTAGTGCGTTCCATTGGGTTGGCACAAATAGAGAGAAAGCATGATTCCTAGTTGATTGGGTACAGATTCATACTGTTGAAGGGGTCATAAGAGAGTTTATCATGCATGTTCTTCTGGTCCTGGTCTCCAGCGTTCATTGTATAAGTTCTGAGAGCGAGGTTGCCGACATTCTATGCTAGGCCTTAAAAGTGAGTAGCAGTGCTTTGTAGGTCAGGTGACTTGCTATGGGGAGCCAATGAAGCTGAATCAAAAGAGGAGTGATGTGGTCGTATCTGGATGCAGACAGGATTGTGCGGGCAGCTGTGTTTATGGTGAGTTGTAGTGGTTGGAGAGTGTGCTTTGACATACTATGAAAGATGATGTTGAAATAGTCCAGATGAGGGAGGATGAGAGCTTGAGCAACCGAGCAGAAGTCTGAGGACTTGAGGAGAGGACGTAAGTGCCAGAGGGTTCTCAGTTTATGGTAGACTGTTTTGGAGATATTTTGAATGTGGGTCTCCCAGCACAGGCGTTGATCAATTGTTATTCCCAGATAGCGGACTTCTTGTTTGGTTATGAGGTTGAAGTCTTTCACTTTGAGGGAGGGCGGTGGGGTAAATTTGGGGTCTTTGGATATGAATAATACCTCAGTCTTATTGGTGATGACCACTCTTCCCTCTAAGCTGTGCGCGCGCGCACACCTCGCCGAGCGAGCGCACATACTTTACAACAGAGCGCACAAAAATTATGGCTCTGATTCTGATAGAAAACAACACAGACATCTTAAAATGTAAAAGTTATGATTGTAATTAATGGAAATTTCCCGCTTCATTTAGTAATCGTCTATTTTCATTTAATTTGATTAAAATCAATGTGGTATACATACTGTATTCTGACGTGTAGTCAAATTGTAAAGTATATAACTTCTAGTGTCGTTATGTGGCGCACAAAAACTTAACCTTCCTTCAAAAGCTGCACACAGCTGATATTTTATGCACACACGGCCTACAGAAAATTAGAGGGAACATTGGTGATGACCATCAGGTTGTGTGTCATGAGCCAATCTGAGACTGTTGAAGCATTCAACTAAAAATATATAACAGATTCGTAAGACAAAACTTGCTTCGGTCTTTAGCGAAGAAGATGTAGGGAAATTACCCATGCCTGAAATGGTATATTAAGGTGATGTGTCGGAAGAATTGAAAGAAATATGAATAAAGCAGGAAGATATATTACAACTATTTGATAAACTGAAGTGCCAATGAGCTCATAGAAACAAAAAGGCCGTGGACACTTAACACATGTTACTTTTATTAACACACATTTAAAACATTTAATATACAGGCCTCTGAGTCTATAGCACTCTTACAAAAATGTAAATTTTATCCCTGTTCCTGTGTTAGCATGCAGGCACACAGTGCAATCCGCATCATTAATTAGTTCTAATATGATTTGTAGATGATGTTCCTGCAATTTACTCTCCATTAATAAATCACTATCTTTCTTGTGAAGTCTATAAATCAATGAATAATACCACTTTAATTGCCATTTGAATTTTATCTTTTTTTGTGTGTGCAATGTACTCATAGGGGTATGTTTACTAAACCGTCTTAACGTCACAGTGGTGGTATTATCGCGCGATAAGTGACACGCACACTAACGCTGTGAAATCCGGGTCTGAAGGGTGGAGTAAGGCTTCCTAGAGGGCAGAGAGAAGGGGTAAATGAGCGGAGAGTGGGTGGGGAGAGGCTCCAGGCACACTAACGCTGTGAAACCCTCGTGTTAGGCACATTTGCAGGAAAGAGAAACCATTAAAGTCAGCAATGTGCAGCAAAGGCAGGGAAACCCAGAAAAGTGATAGTAGTGATACATATGCAGGAAACAAAATGACAAATAAATATATAAAATGACCAGAACCACATTTAAAATCTCAATAACCAAGCTGGCCAATAGTGATATTAATGATAAACAGAAAGCAACACTACTGACAAAGCGTAAAAATTAAGATATCATGTTTGGAAGGGTCTATGCTCCATCCCCCTACAAAGTGAATGATCCCACATTGAAATAGCGCTGATCAGGGATTCTGTCCTTTAGATTGGGCAGGTCTGTTATGGCGTGCACATGTGCAGCAACAGCAGAGTGGGCATGTAGGAAAGGGAACTGTACTGATGCTGTAAATGGGATACAGGGGGCTGCAGGCGGCACATGCTGTGGTCCAGCTGGGGCACAGTGCGGACTAGGCAGATGCCTAGGTGGCACATAGGAATGCCGTAACTGTAAAGCAGCAAGACAGCAACTGACGAGGGTCCAACATGGGCATGAGTGTGTGTCCCGCAGTGTCATAGGAGATATTACCCAGCAGGTACCCCCAAAGGCACATAACATTGGCAGGCGGAGCCAGGGGAAAGCGCGCATGTCCATGTAGGCACTCCTACCCGAGAACACACACCATAGGCAGCTGCCTAATGGCACACTGGATGGCCTGGGATTGCACACTACCAGCACCACTGGCATAATGGCATGGCAGCATGGTGGCGGAGGGGTGCTGGTGGCAGAGGGGGCAGTGGCATCTACCCACAGCAGACCATGGCCAAGCCCCGTTTAGGTGGGTGCCGTGCACTGCAACTGACAGGGTCTGTCTGACGAACAGTCATGGTATCCCCAGGGAATGCTCTGTCCCTATGGCAACAGTGTGGTGCAGTACACATAGCCAGTGTGTTCAGGAGCAGAAGGTCATAAGTTCAAGTCACAGCTGTGGCTCCTGCCAACCCTGTCCCCATGTTTTACCCAGTACTAAACCATGGTAATAAAGACAGAACCTTTATTGCAAATAAAATAAACATGCCTGAAACGCCTATATCTTACCCTACAGAGAACAGACACCATAAACATGTGTAATCCCTAGAGCAGAGTTTCCCAACTTCAGTCCTTGAGGGCCAAACACCATTAGGGTTTCATGCTGTCCCTAATAAATATACCTGTGCTGCATTTGTATGTGCCACACCCATTGTATGCAAATTTATCTCATGCATATTCATTAGGGACAGCATAAAAACCTGAACAGTGTTTGGCCCACCAGGACCGGAGTTGGGAACCACTGCCCTAGAGCAGCAGCCAACAGGGGCATAAACACTCATACCCACAGGCTCCACTATCCAAAGCCTCATGGACAGTCAGGCTTTTGAGCCCTGCACGGAGCAGCATCTCCCAATACTGGCACCTGCATACCTTAACAATGCCGTCCTAAACTTGGGAATACGTTCCACATATATCAAAAGGTTGCTATGATTAATGTCAGCTAACAAATCCTAAGTTAAACACAATTTGTCGATAGAGATGCATCATAGCAACCTTTCTGATATCTGTGGAGTGTGTTTCAGTTATTGATTCTGACAGTGTTTACCACCCCAGGGAATGACCCTAACAGTATTGAGTACCATAGCAATGCCTGCACTGTGCCCAGGACTACACCAGCGGCCAGGGCTACCACAGACCTCTATATTTGCACAATGCTGGCATAGGTGTGGGTGTCTGTCTATCCAGTGTGTTGTGGCTGCCTACACCTTACTGAGCCCACTTTACTACATAATCCGCTTTTGGGTCCAAACACTCCCCTTCACTTATAACATGTGACCATGGCACCCACACAGGATATGCACTATTCTGGGTGCATCATAGTCCACAAGGGCTAGACATGACTGGGAAATACAGATGGACACAGGTGTATCCTAGGTGTGTCTGCAAGGACTACCTATCACACACTGGCATTGATGGGGACCTGCAGCACAGCCTATCTCAGCTAAGCCAGGTGCTGCGGACCTGGTGCTGGGTGCCCCACCTCACCCTCAGGGTGAGCATAGGACCCGCACAATGTCACGGTCTGTAGCTACTCTGTGCCAGTAACACACACGGTCAGTTCCCCCTACCAGGCCTAGGTGCTGTGGGGCTGCATACCCCATTATGTGATCAGCTGTAGACTGATCACATAATGGGGTATGCACCCCCACAGCACCTAGGCCTGGTAGGGGGAACCGACCGTGTGTGTTACTGGCACAGAGTAGCATCATGGGCACGGGTGGGTTTATCCTATCCTGGTAACCACAGCAGACAGTTTGTGTGGTGACCTGCAGTCTTTCTGTAGCCAGCCAGCAGTGTGGTAGTAGCTATGGAGATGTAGCCTACTGGTTACTTCAATGACTGTGGAGGCAGAGGTCATGGGTTTGATCCCACAGTGGTGTAATCTAAAAAGGCTGTCTGAGGCATTTTCTTTTAATTTAAATCAGTGGTGCCAGCGGAAACACCCTCACAGTGCTGTAGCCTAAGCACCCTGTAAGGTGCTCTATAAGGCGCCCTGTAAGGTGCTCTATAAGGCGCCCTGTAAGGTGCCTTGTAAAGCACCCTAGAAGGCGCGCTTTCCAGCGCCCTATAGGGCACATTATAGGGTGCCTTGGCAGACAGGGCACTTTATAATGTGACCTATAGGGCATCTTATGAGGCACCTTAGGTTACAGCACTGTGAGGGTGTTTTTGCTGGCAGCACTGATTTAAATTAAAAGAAAATGCCTCAGACAGCCTTTTTAGATTACACCACTGTGGGATCAAACCCATGACCTCTGCTTCCACAGTCATTGGAGTAACCAGTGGGCTACATTGTTATAGCTTCTGACATTGCACTGGCATGTACTTAGGGTTAACGCGCGTTAACATGCCACGGCGCCCACTATCGCGCAATACATATTCTTGCTACCTTAGGACTGGAACGCCCACTCCTTATTTGGCATTCTTCACATTATTGCTGCAACTAGCACTGGTAACATTAGGACAGTTTAGTAAACATACCCCTAAGACCCTCACCTTTGAATGGATTCTAACAGCCCTAGTCCTAATATTGAACCACACCATCTGGTGATTACTGGATGCAAAATGATCTCCCACTATAACATCAAAAACACTTTCACCATTGGTAAGCACCAAGTTCAGTATGGCCCCTTCATGTGTGGGGTCTGTTACCAATTGCCTGAATAGTTCTCCCTGTAGAGAATCCAGGATCTCCTTACTTCTAGATGATACTGCAGCAGGAATGTGCCAATCAACATCTGGCATATTGAAATCTCCTATCAGTAGCATTTCCCCTTTCCTAGCAATGCTGCGTATGTCTTCAATTAACTCTCTGTCCACCTCTTCCTCTTGTGAGGGAGGTCTGTATATCACGCCAATGCAAATAGATTTCTCTTTTCCTTTTTCTAGTTTAACCCACAATGCCTCCTTTCTCCCTTTTAAGCTCTGTAATTCCAAAGCTTTAATAGTATTTTTTACATATAGTGCCACTCCTCCACCCCTTCTTCCTACCCTGTCCTTTCTGAATAAAGTATAGCCAGGTATAATTACATCCCAGTCATGGTTTTTTGTGCACCATGTTTCTGTAAGAACAGGTAACCACTGCACAACCATTTCACCTGTAGAAAGCAACAGCAAGATGGCTGAAATGTCAGTTCCACTTATTAAGAAGCAGCATGACCCAAAAAACTGCAAGTTTCATATTGCTTATCATTTAATTTTCTATTACATTCTAAAAAATGATGCTTGGTTAGCTTAGACAGTAATTTGACAAGCCAGTCTGGCCTAAGTGTGAATTTTTCAGCACTGGCTGGACACTTGTGCTTTTTAGCACAGATGGTACAGTGATGACCTTCACAGAAAGGGTTAAGAATGGCAAGTTGATCACACATGCCTTTCATTAAAGCCACTTAAAAATTATCCAGCACACAAAAAGTAGAATTAATTTTCTTTAGGAAGCTTTCCAATGTCCTTGCTCTACAGAGAGGCAAATGTCTCCCAATTCTGAGCAGACTTAGGCATCTCATCCTTAATGGGTGGAACAGTAGAGGAGATAATACCAGTAGTAATCTTCTTGACTTTATCAGCAAAGAATTTTACTAAAATCTGAGCATTCGGGGTAAAAGCCTGAGGAGCCTCAGTCAAGTCACAAACAATCCCAAATAGCTCTCGAGGATGATTTAGCGCCCCTTCAAGTCATTTTGAAAGAAAGGCCATTTTAGTTTCACTTACAAAAAGCTGATAGAGTTTTAATTGAACAGTTTCTTAAAAGAGGTAGGGGTCTTTCCTCCATGCACATTCTTTTAACTAAGTCACTTGTATATCAGGGTGCAATATGGGTACATGAGGACTGAATATTACTGCTGCTCGGTTAGCTTCCTGTGTCTCTGGCTTGATATGATCCTGGCATTCAATATCCAGGTGTTTCAGTGGTGATTGGTAACTGCTATAATCACACTAACCATCGCCATTGAATATCCCCCATCATACATAAGTGAAATCTTGTTTCTTATAGATAGAACATTCATTAACATGAAGTTGAATATAACAGGATTAGTTGATCTGTTTCCACTGGAAAAAACAATTGCTTTAAAGCAAGAGGATGGAATTAAGATCATACAAAATGGAATGGCCAGAAAACATTATGGCAGCCTCTGCGACAAATAACAGAAATGGCATTAACTGAGGATAAAGACATATTAAGAGTATAGGATACTAGTACATCAAATAGGCTCATTCAAGGGATGACAGAAAGGGGTGTCACCCTTTTGCTTGCTGCCCTTCGGCAAGCCACAACTGGGAGCCACTAATGGTCACCACTGCATTCAAATAAGGCTTGGGGGTGGAGCTTTGAGTATGACATTGGTTAGGAGGTGGTGCCACTTGAGTACGGGGCTTTCAGGGACTGCACAGTGATCAGACAGCAAGCAAGTGGTAGTAATGCAAGTACAGGAAGTACAGCTCTTTAATCCTCTGGAGACAGACACTTTGGTTGCTCATGGTTACCTCTGCATTCTTGATATGCAAAATGCAATGTGTGCCTTTGAGTCAATGCTGACTCCAGGTGACTCAGCAGCTCCTGGGATTTTCTGGCAGTGTGACCTGAAGTAGATTGCCAGGCTTTCTTCAGAGGCATGATAGTGGCAATCAAACCCTGGTTTTATGGTTATGAAGTCAGTGCTCTAATCACTAGACTACTTCTCCACTCTTCTTGATATAAGGAGAGAGATTTCATAGTTGCTGCAGGTGATAGAAGCAGTTTTTAAAGGTTGCCTGAATTTTGTGGGATCAAAATATGTGATTAGTCCACCAGTATGGCGACAAATATTGTGTCTACTATGGACTGCCCGAAGAACAAACCAGTCAGTACTAGAGGAGATAAAACCTAAGCTCTCTTTAGAAGCTCAGATGACAAGACTTTGACTTTCATTCTTTGGACGCATCATGTGAAGAGAGAGATCATTGGAGAAAGACATCATGCTTGGCAAGATAGAAGGTCAACGCAAAAGAGGAAGGCCAGCAATGAGATGGATCGATACAATAACAGCAGCTACGGGTACCAGTCTGTCAACAATGAGCGGCCTGACTGAAGACCAAACACAATTTAGGACAACTATCCAGAGGGTCGCCATGAGCCAACACCGACTGGATGGCAATTAACAACAACATATATTCATGCAATTTTATAACATCAATGTATACCATGCAGGAAATGTTTTATAAAATTATCCCAATTAGATTTAGAAGTAGTAGAAGGGCTAATTACCGCAAGGTACAGGAAAATGAAATGTACATTCTAAAACAAGATTAATGAACATTAGCTGAACATTTAACAAGTTCTTGGACCATTTGTGCTTTCCAGTTGCATTAGCTTTAGTGTTCTGTGCAGTAGATCTAAGTTTATTCATGCATTTCTGATATACTCCTCACCAGTATTTGGATCCAATTAGTAGTATCGTGCTGTTTTCAGTTTTCGTTTTTGAGTTCCTGCTTGATAAATGTTTCATTTCTTCTCCCACTGGGATTCTAGCCGCCTCTTTGGGTTCTCGAGCAGAACAGAAAGTTTCAGCATCACTCCCACTGTTACACTACAAAACAAATCTGTGATTTTTTAATGTCACTCCTAAAATTAGAACTGCAGTCTCACTTATATGGGGAGAGATGTGTCTGCGTGTGAGCCTTTGTGTGTCTGTATATATATATATATATATATATGCATCTATATATATCTGCTAAATAAAATACTCACCTGGTTTTATGCATTATAAGGGACATCATTACAGAATGCTCTATGCAGTGCTTACAAGTTCCTTAGGGAAATTCAGTGCTTATGATATAGATCAGTGGCCCTCCTAACAGCAATATGGTTATTCTGTTACTGCAAAATACATGCATGCCTGCTAGCTGCATCTTTTGTGCATGTAGAGTGGATGCAGAAAACATTTATTTTCATAAGGTTTGGATTTGATCAGGATTCAGTCCTTTAGATCAGTGTTTCTCAAGCCAGTACTGAAGTGCTGCCTGCCAATCTGATTTTTATAATCCATACAATGAATATGCATGAAATAAATTCGCATGCAATGGAGGCAACATTTGCAAATCTATTTTGTGCATATTCACTGCAGATACAGTACCTTGAAAACCAGAATGGCGTGACATATACCGCTCTAGCTCATCCAAATGAGCAGTCAAGTGAAAATAAACATTTAGAGCAGATTTGATATGATATGCTTCTCTTCCTGAAGCTTTAGGCAATAAAAGGTCAAATCATAATGTTTTCTACTAGGAACAATCATTGAGCGTCAACAAAAATATTTTTTGTAAGATACTGAGAAATATTTCTGTTTAATATGAGATAAATAGAAGTCTTTGTTGTATAGGGTCCAATTTACCTTAATTCAGATTTAGAAAAGTATTCAGTAGAAAAGTAGTCAGTGACTTCAGTGAGTGATAAAATGAAATAAAAAAGCCCTGAATATACAGTATTAGAAAAGCTTCATAAGCAAACTTTACTCTGTTCTAAGGATGACCCAGGCTCTGCAAGAATCTTTGGCTCGTGCACAAGGTAGATCAATTTTAAATAGGAGTATGTCTACTAAGGCGAGTTAAAGATGCCTCATGAGAAAAGTGGAATGCCTAGTCCTTTGGTAATGATGCTCAACATGGTGTAGAAATGTTGGGTGCAGGCGTCAATATAGGCACAACATATGCAGGGATGATCTGATACAGGTCACTCACTCCCACTGGAACACGCCACCATGCCTGTACTTGGATCACAGAGTCTGCTGGTACTGGCAATACACAGCCAGCTACTGAGAGGCATGTTGATGCCCGGAGGTGTGTGTGAAATGAATGGTCATGTGTCTCCCAAACACTTGGTGCCATGTTGCTGAACCACTGTATTGACCTATGCACAAAAACACACATGTGAGGTGGAATAACAATGTAACCAAAATATATATTTTAACTATGTACATGTGGTCATCATGGCTTAAACATTTCTGTGTCAATGTGGGTGGGGGAGAGAAAGAAGGCAGCAGGAATATGCCTTAGGACTCTTGGATTCAGAAGAGTCAACATTGAGAGTGGGGCAAATGCCCTTAGATCTGTGACTCATCCCTCCTGGGTGGGGATGGCTGATGTCCTGGAGCACCCCACATCTATTCCTCCTGCCTCTCCAGGCTATCAGCCACCCCTGCCACATAGCCAGTTAGTGCTCCACAGTCTCCTTGAGATCACACAGAGCATGGACCATGGCACCTATTACACTAGCCAGGGCACAGTCAGGGCTGCCCATCCACACATGTCACCAATATGGGGTCTGTGTGGCAGCCTCTGAATGTGATCTGGATGGTGCAATAGGTGCTGCCAACTGCAGAATGAGGACCAATGGAGGGAGACTGGCAGGCAAAGCGGGAATTTGAGAAGAAACTTGCTACGGAAGCAAAAACACGAAATAAAGACTTTTTCAAGTACATTCGTAGCAAAAGGCCTGTGAGAGAGTCAATTGGACCATTAGATGATAGAGGGGTAAAAGGGGCAGTAAGAGGAGACAAGGCTATAGCAGAGAGACTGAATGAATTCTTTGCTTCGGTCTTTACTGAGGAAGATGTAGGGGTGTTACCCAAGACTGAAGTGGTATTTAAAGGTGATACTGCAGAGGAATTGAGAGAAATATCGCTACACCGGGAATATATTACAACTATTTGATAAACTGAATAGTAGCAAATCACCTGGACCGGATGGTATACATCCCAGAGTGTTGAAAGAACTGAAATATGAGATTGCAGACCTGTTATTGGTAATCTGTGAACTTTCATTAAAATCATCTGTAATACCTGAAGATTGGAGGGTCGCCAACGTAACACCAATTTTTAAAAAGGGTTCCAGGGGTGACCCGGGAAATTACAGACCGGTGAGCCTGACGTCAGTACCAGGGAAAATGGTAGAAGCCATCATAAAGAACAAAATTACACAGCATGTAGATAGTCATGGCCTAATGGGAGACAGCCAACATGGCTTTAGACAAGGCAGATCTTGTCTTACTAATCTGATCTGTTTTTTTGAAGGTGTGCATAAACAGGTAGACAAAGGTGAGTCGGTTGATATAGTGTATCTGGACTTTCAGAAAGCTTTTGACAAGGTCCCCCATCAGAGACTTTTGGCGAAGCTAAAAAGTCATGGGATAGGAGGCAGTGTACTATTGTGGATCGGGAACTGGTTAAAAGATAGAAAGCAGAGGGTAGGGCTAAATGGCCAATATTCCCAATGGAAAAAGGTGAATAGTGGAGTACCCCAGGGATCTGTACTGGGTCCGCTACTTTTTGACATATTCATAAATGACCTGGAAAAGGGAATAACTAGTGAGGTAATCAAATTTGCAGATGACACAAAACTGTTTAAAGTTGTTAAAACCCAAGAGGATTGTGGAAAACTGCAGGAGGATCTGGATAAATTGGAAGACTGGGCATCCAAATGGCAGATGAAATTTAATGTGGACAAGTGCAAAGTTATGCACCTAGGAAAGAACAACCCACACTATAGTTACAAGATGCAAGGCTCCACATTAGAAACCACCACCCAGGAAAAAGATTTAGGAGTCATCGTGGATAACATGTTAAAACCCTCCGCCCAGTGTGCAGCGGCGGCCAAGAAAGCAAATAGAATGCTAGGTATCCTAAGGAAAGGGATGGAGAATAAAACAAAGGATATTATAATGCCTCTGTATCGCTCCATGGTACGACCGCACCTTGAATATTGTGTGCAATTCTGGTCACCGTATCTTAAAAAGGACATAGAGTTATTAGAAAAAGTACAGAGAAGAGCCACCAAATTGGTGAAGGGGATGGAAGGCTACTCCTATGAAGAGAGGCTAAAAAGGTTAGGGCTCTTTAACCTAGAAAAGAGGCGGCTGAGGGGAGATATGATAGAGGTGTATAAATTAATGAATGGAGTGGAACGGATAAACGTGGATAAATTGTTTACGCTATCAGAATATAGAAGGACTAGGGGGCATGTAATGAAGCTACAGGGTAAACTATTTAAGACAAATAGGAGAAAATATTTCTTCTCTCAACGTGTAATCAAACTCTGGAATCTGTTACCGGAGGATGTAGTAAGGGCTGTTAGTATAGCTGGGTTTAAAAAAGGTTTGGACAAGTTCCTGGAGGAAAGGTCCATAAACCACTATTAAAAAGGGACCCAGGATATCAATGCTTGGCCTAGTACAAGCACTGCAGAACCTGTGTCTTTTGGGGAAACTGCTAGGTACGTATGACCTAGATTGGCCACTTTTGGAAACAGGATACTGGGCTTGATGGACCTCGGTCTGACCCAGTATGGCATTTCTTATGTTCTTATGTTCTTATGTTCTTACTGTGCAGGAGCTGACTGGCCGCTCCATGATCCTTTGCAGCCAGGGGTCCTGGGGAATAGAGGGGAGCAGAGAGAGTGCTGAAACCAGCAGCTGGTGATGTGGTGAGGGCATCATCACCGTCCAGGTGGCCATGTCAGTGGCTGGATCCTCCTTCACCTCTGCTGCTGTCGCCAAGGGGGGCATTACTTTCTCTCTTTCCCTCAACTCTGGAGGTACCTGGGGGGGGGGGGTGCTGCCTCTGCTGCTGCCTCTCTCTGCAGCAGCTGTTGTCTCCATTTCCTCTGCTGAAGGCCCAGCACCCGTGCAAGAAAGAAAGACTGCTCAGCATAATCTAGATCTGCAAAGGCCCTGATTATGTACCCTGTGCGTGGATTATGGATCCTGCCTCAATATGCCAACACTTGCTTTCCACATAACATCAGGGTAAACCCATGGCAATCAGCTGGTCACTTAAAAATGTGGTATAGTCCATCCAGATAATGCACTGAGCTGCCTATGCACATATTCAGTGACCTCAGACACCAGATGACATGTGTCCTGTTGGTGCATGTGCGCCACATTGTCTCTGATTTTACTCCTGCCTGATGCTAATGCTGCAACTATAAATATTATTACACCCTTGGAAACCAACTCCAAAACTCTTACACAATACTTGATCTCCCTAACTACTCACAACAGGAACTAAACCCACACCCCACAATGTAAACATTTTTTTGTTGGATCGCTCACCGTGAAAAGAAACATTTCTTCTCTCAAAGTGAGCCCTCCTTTTAATCAATTTTAAGAGACCGAATACCCGGTCAAAACCAGACTAAACAACACTTGTTGCTGTCCACACTCTTAATAAAAGCCAAGTCCCAAGCTTAGGTATGACGGAATGCTCAACTTCGTCATTAAGCACCTTTCGTTTCCCACAAATAACAAGGGAAAAGAGTCACTTAGCTGAATCCACAAATTGGAGAATTTTTCTACTCCCTCGCAAAATCTTCACGAAAGAATGTCTCCAAATTTCACCCCCGACAGGGCTCCCGCGACACCGACAGTGTTTCAAGCCGCTCCAAAGCTTACACAGCTCTTCCTCAGGTGGATGAACCCCGTGGTTTATCAGTTCCGGTTAAATAATGAGTTACAAATGACGTCAGAACCAACTCTTTCAAAGAGAAGTCAAACTCCACCCACTAAAACCGGTAATGGCAACTCCACCAATCAATGTCCATATTCATGCCTTCCGGAGCTTCAGAACCCAATCAATATATCCATTGTTGTTCTTTACATACTAACTTCGCCTGGCGATCACCCCCCCCCTATCAAACTGCGGAACAACTTCCAAAATTCGCCAGCGCAAATCACCAAAATAATGGCCAGCTTGTTGGCAGTGCGGCACCAAAGGGGCAGAACTCTGTCGGGCATTGATCCTGGAGCGATGTTCCAACAACCATTTCTTAACAGGACGTATAGTTCGTCCCACATATGTTTTTTGGCAAGGGCAGATCAAAAGATAAATCACAAAGGGCGTTTGACAAGTGGAAGAGTGCATGGAAGTATATCGACGTCCTGTACTGAGATCTTCCCAACTCTTGCTTTCCACTGTCATAGAACAAAAATCACATTCACCACAAGCAAAATGTCCTTTCCGTGAAACCTGCAAAATACGATCACTTTGAATATTTGTATGTATTATCCAATCAGCTATTGTCCGTGTTCTCCGGTATGCTATCATCAAGGGTTTTTGAAAACAACGATGAAATGACAGTATCCCCCAATGTTTTTTCAAAATGTGCACTACTTTAGCTGCTCTGGGAAAAAAAGGAACCACACCAATGACCTTATTGTCATGCTCCTCCAGAAGCATGACAATAAGGTCATTGGTGTGGTTCCTTTTTTTCCCAGAGCAGCTAAAGTAGTGCACATTTTGAAAAAACATTGGGGGATACTGTCATTTCATCGTTGTTTTCAAAAAACCCTTGATGATAGCATACCGGAGAACACGGACAATAGCTGATTGGATAATACATACAAATATTCAAAGTGATCGTATTTTGCAGGTTTCACAGAAAGGACATTTTGCTTGTGGTGAATGTGATTTTTGTGCTACAACAGTGGAAGGCGAGAGTTGGGAAGATCTCAGTACAGGACGTCGATATACTTCCATGCACTCTTCCACTTGTCAAACGCCCTTTGTGATTTATCTTTTGATCTGCCCTTGCCAAAAAAAGTATGTGGGACGAGCTATATGTCCTGTTAAGAAATGGTTGTTGGAACATCACTCCAGGATCAATGCCCGACAGAGTTCTGCCCCTTTGGTGCCGCACTGCCAACAAGCTGGCCATTATTTTGGTGATTTGCGCTGGCGAATTTTGGAAGTTGTTCCGCAGTTTGATAGGGGGGGTGATCGCCAGGTGAAGTTAGTATGTAAAGAACAACAATGGATATATCGATTGGGTTCTGAAGCTCCGGAAGGCATGAATATGGACATTGATTGGTGGAGTTGCCATTACCGGTTTTAGTGGGTGGAGTTTGGCTTCTCTTTGAAAGAGTTGGTTCTGACGTCATTTGTAACTCATTATTTAACCGGAACTGATAAACCACGGGGTTCATCCGCCTGAGGAAGAGCTGTGTAAGCTTTGGAGCGGCTTGAAACACTGTCGGTGTCGCGGGAGCCCTGTCGGGGGTGAAATTTGGAGACATTCTTTCGTGAAGATTTTGCGAGGGAGTAGAAAAATTCTCCAATTTGTGGATTCAGCTAAGTGACTCTTTTCCCTTGTTATTTGTGGGAAACGAAAGGTGCTTAATGACGAAGTTGAGCATTCCGTCATACCTAAGCTTGGGACTTGGCTTTTATTAAGAGTGTGGACAGCAACAAGTGTTGTTTAGTCTGGTTTTGACCGGGTATTCGGTCTCTTAAAATTGATTAAAAGGAGGGCTCACTTCGAGAGAAGAAATGTTTCTTTTCACGGTGAGCGATCCGACAAAAAAATGTTTACATTGTGGGGTGTGGGTTTAGTTCCTGTTGTGAGTAGTTAGGGAGATCAAGTATTGTGTAAAAATGCTGCAACTATGGCAGCTGCACAACCGACATCCAGAGTCTATGAGCCCAGCTTCTTCCTGGCTTTTTGTACTGCAGTCATAATCCTGCATTCATCAAAGGCAGGTTTAGGAAGCTGTCCTATAAAGTCTAGTTGTATATGGCAGTCCTTCGCAAGCTTGTTTATTTTGTGGCACACTTGAATTTGTTCCATCCTTGGAGCACACAAACATCATTTTGCCTGCAGGGCCCCTGCATGAGTAGTAGGTGCCCTAGGCAAACCTTCAGATATGCACCACCTTGCTATTATCCTTTAGCCCCCTAGCATCCCAATTTCAAACGCTGATATGACCAAGCTATCAATGCTCTTCTTAAGGTTATAGGTGGGGTCACCATCGAGTCTTAAATAGAATGTAGTATCGCTAAGTTGTCGATTAATCTCCGCAAGATAGTACTCTTTATCCAAAACTACAACCGCTCCCCCTTTGTCAGCTGGCTTAATAATTATAGCAGTATTTTTTTGCAAGGATGCAATAGCATTCCTCTCTTGATGGGTGATGTTATGAAAAGTGGGATGGCAGCCCCTTAAAGCTTCAGTGACCTGTTGTGTAACCACCTTTTCGAAAGTTTCAATAACAGGGTCAGTAGCCTGAGGGGGAACCCACGTAGACTTTTTACGAATAATAGAGGAATCTGTAAAGCATTGGCTATCATGGTGACTAAAAAAGTGTCTCATGCGAATCTTTCGGAAAAATTTGTACAAGTCCAACCTCGAGGCAGAGGAGGAAGGGGAGGTTGGAATTCAGAACGGTCAGAAGAAAGATGGCATTACCAGTAGAACCCCCTAACAATGTCATCAGTATTTCAAAATATGTTCTTACTCCCGGTGAATTATCTTTATTAAATAAAGGGCTTTCTTTTGTTCCTAAAAGGAAACTTGATCCCTTCGATGTTCACGTGGACTTGTACAAATTTTTCCGAAAGATTCTTATGAGACACTTTTTTAGTCACCATGATAGCCAATGCTTTACAGACCCCACCTATAACCTTAAGAAGAGCATTGATAGCTTGGTCATTTCAGCGTTTGAAATTGGATATATTACAGATAAGGAAAAATCATTCTTGATGGTGGATAATCCCATCATACCAACGATATACATTATTCCAAAGATCCACAAATCCTTAGAGGCTCCGCCTGGCCGTCCCATAGTCCCAGCCATCGGTTCTCTATTGGAACCTATCTCTAAATTTATGGATCAATTGCTACGACCCTTCGTTCAGCAGATGTGGTCCTATGTTAGGGACTCTTCTCACGTTATACAGATTTTATCCAGTTTTGACCAATACAGTTCCGACATTTAAAACCTGAAGTGGCCAAAAGTCTCACTCCTGGAAGTGGGAAACTTGTATCTCGTCTTAAAATTGCAGGACAGTGCGGTGTGCTGATTGTACTCACTTGGATTCTGACTGTAGGTCCCATAATGCATCATAAATCACTTGTGAGAAATGCTGGCCTGACTTGCAATCTCACTCCTGGAACTGGATTAACATTGAAACTCTGCAACTGCTTCCTGGACATGGTCCATCATTAGCTTTTCCTCTGCCCTGACATTTTGTTCCCAGCCACATGCAAATATCCAGTAAAGCAGATATTACTTACCTAGCAGCCAGCCATCTCCAAACCTCCCCTCCGCGAACTGCTAGAACAGCTCTGAGTGTTGCAGGATATATGAGTCGTGGGTGGGCCCAGCAAACCTGGCCACCACACTCAGAATGAGCACGTTGGCATCACACACCACTTGCACATTCAGGGAATAAAAGTGATTTCAGTTGCGGTACACTGATTCCCTGTCTTTAGGAGGGATAACTGCCACATGTGTGCAGTCTCATGCTCCCATCACATTTGATAGACCTGCAGTTCTCTCATACTGCTGGTTTAGGGTCATCCACTGTAACCTGGCATTAGGAAACCCAATATAATTCCTCACCTGGCAGGTCATGGCTCACAGTACCTGGTGGAGGCATCTGGAAAAACTGGACTGGCCCATTCCTCCCACTGCAGCCACTGATGTTTGGAAGCAGCCAGATGCAAAGAAATGTAGAGCGCTCAGAAGCTTGACCAGTCCTGGTATGGCATGTGACCGGGCAGTCAGAGGCTTGAGCTCAGGCCTCAGATGCTCATACAGCTCTCATATGGCCCCTGAGCTCAGCCTAAAGAAGGAGATCACTTGGTCTTCAGGAAGGCCAAGGTGGGGGGGGGGGGGTAGACCTATCTCGGAAAATAGGTGACTTTCTTGGCTGGACTTCCCTTCTCCGAGGACTCAAGTGTTGCCACTCTGCAGACTGCTTCCCCTGCACATTCTCACCCACCATCTGTGGAGGGAGGAGGGGGTCCTGCCCCCTGATCGCCTGCTGCCTCTGGGGCTCCAGCTCCTTCTGTTACTTCCTCAAATAGGACGTGAAGCACAGCCACAGCTATGTGCAATGCCATAGTGTTGCAAGGAAGGGGCCACGCCTGGCAACCATTTATAGGCTGGAGTGTGGGTGGAGCATACTGCACACACCTGGCTGAGCTACCTTTGCTGTCTCTAATGTGCGTAAATGACATTCTTCCTGCCTGGGAGCCCTTAATGTTTATTCTTGAGCAGGCATTAAAGTTCCTGTGGCCGTTCCCATCTAACGGGAACTAAGCTCCCCAGATGTTAAGGGAATGCCCATTTTCCAAACTCCAGAAATGTAAGGTTAATGCATCCATTAGCAAACTGACCCAAAATTATTCCTTCTTAAAGAATGAATGAATATCTTGGAGTGGGGAAGGAGAGAGGGGCTGGCTGTAGAAAGTTCATAAAATGTGGACATGTATCTGTATTTGTGTGAATTAAATATTTAGGTAGGTCTATAGGTAGAGTAGAAAGTAAAAGTGGAATGTCTATGGTGGCTCCTTATCCTTCATGCCTTAAATTTATTTATTTATTTAACAGGGGGTTTTTTTTATACAACTTTATCATTTCAGTCAAAGTGGTTTACATTGTAACTCCAACTTGGTAATGCACATTAAACAGGAACATTGCTAACTGTATTTTTCTGAGGCAATGAAAGGTTAAGTGACTTGGCCAAGGCCACAAGGAATGCTAGTAGGAATTGAACCTTTGCCTCTTGGTTCCTATGCTAGTGCTGCAACCATTAGGCTACTCCTCTGCCCTTTAAATACCTTTATTCAGACTATAGGAAATATACAGGGTGGCCCAAAAAGTGAGAACATCTCGTAAATTAAAAGCTTAAATAGTTTACTTATTTACCTTTTTTAGCTATATAACATTTTTATTTTGACAATTTCCAGTCGCCATCTTTGTTTTTTTAATTTGTCAATCATTTAGTCTGTCTTTTTGAATTTTTAAATAACTTACGAGGGGGTACCCAAAAAAACCAGGAATAACATTGCCGTGGGCGGAGCTTGTGTAGTACGCACTTCTGCCGCTAGGCGTGTATAGTGCAACTCATTGTCAGTTCAGTGCCGCCTATGTTGTCGACCTGGCTTGTTCTGTTCATCTGCAGTGATTTTTTTTGCTAGCGCTGTTTTGTTCTTGTTTCTTTTTTTATGATGACAAGTTTAAGTGAACAACGTGCAGCTGTGAAATTTTGTTTTCTACTCGGTAAAAATGCTGCTGAAACTGTTTTAATGTTGAAAACAGCTTATCAAGATGATGCTATGGGAAAAAGTCAAGTGTACCAGTGGTTTGCTCGGTTTAAAAATGGCGACATGTCGATTGATGACAAACCTTGTTCTGGGCGTCCATCAACTGCCCGAATCGACGAAAATATTGAAAACATTAGAGAGCTTGTGCTCACAGACCATCGACAGACAATTGATCAACTGTCAGAGATTAGTGGGTTATCTTGGAGCTCGGTTCAGCGAATTTTAATGGAAGATTTGGGAATGAAAAGGGTTGCTGCCAAGTTTGTTCCTCGGGTTCTGACTGACAATCAAAAGGAACATCGAGTTGAAACATGTCGTGTTTTGAAACAACAGCTTGAAACTGATCCAGATTTTCTGTCAAAAATCATTACAGGTGATGAGTCATGGTGCTATGGTTACGACCCAGAAACAAAGCAACAGTCAAGCCAATGGAAGACGTCATCGTCACCCCGTCCAAAAAAATGTCGTCAAGTCAAATCAAACATCAAAACAATGCTGATTTGCTTTTTTGATGCCAAGGGGGTAGCTCATTCAGAGCTTGTTCCCCCAGGTCAGACCGTCAATCAAACCTTTTATTTGGAAGTTTTAAGAAGATTGCGCAACAGTGTTTGTTAAAAAAGACCCGATTTGTGGCAGACAGGAGACTGGTTCTTCCACCACGACAATGCACCTGCACACACAGCCATCTCTGTTAGACAGTTTTTGGCTAAAAATGGCATGGTTCCGCTGCCCCACGCACCTTACTCGCCTGACCTGGCTCCGTGCGACTTTTTCTTATTTCCACGCATGAAAAGGGGCATGAAAGGACACCAATTTGACAACATTGAAGAAGTCAAGAAAAAAAGGAGGGAGGAGCTGTCAGCCGTTTCTAAAGATGACTACAAAAAATGTTTCGAACAGTGGAAGCACCGGTGGGACAAATGTATCAGTTGCAATGGAGAGTATTTTGAAGGGGATAAGGTTGTTTTGTAAAGAATTTGAAATAAATAGCTTTTAAAAAATAATTCCTGGTTTTTTTGGGTACCCCCTCGTATATGCTAAGAAATGTTCTCACTTTTTTTGGGCCACCCTGTATATATTTTCAGCTAATTATCTGGACTTATCACCTGGAGTGGAGGAGTGGCCTAGTGGTTGGGGCAAGGTACTTCAGGCCAGAAGGTCAGGGGTTCAAATCCTACTAGAGGACAGCAACCTTGGGCTGGAAGGACTGGGGTTTCTAGTCCCACTTGTGGTCTTGGGCAAGCCACTTAACCCTCCATAGCCCATGTTCCCTGTAAAATAGTTATCTCCAAGTTATAATGCCCTGTTCAATGTAATTTCAGTTTGTTCAATATAAACCACACTGATGCAGAATAGCACAGTATATAAGAGAATGTAAATAAATCTGTTCTTAAGACAGGTGCTTGTTAACTTTTCATTATTTTCCTTATAATCTCCCAAAATAATTTGTATGTTCAATGTATGTACCTTATTTGTTTTAATTGCAAACTGCAGCAAATCGTTTTTCAGAGGATGTGGTATATAAGACTTTACAATAGATAAGTAGATCTGGTACATAGGGGACAGTTTATGTGGCCGTGTCTAACAATACACCACTGCAGTTGTGCGAAAAAATACCCTGGAAAAGATGTAATAAATCAGTCTTACCTGTACTTTCTGAAACATCACAGAGATAAAATGTTTTGTGACCCTTGATGTAGTTCTTATCACAAGGCTGTGGATTAAATGTAATTGAAAAAAAACGATTCAGTTTTTCCAATTCTAAACCATGACATTAAGAGGATAATCTTATAACAGGGTGCCTATTCTGTGAAGGCACATAGGTGTATACTGGACATTTCTAAAATAGCCTCTCTGAAAACTGTCACACACAGCTATACTTGCAGCTGTAAATGGTCTGCCTACATTGCAGAATTGCAAAAGATACACATACATCTTACAACTCACTCCCAGCTCTACTCAGCCTTTGCCTGTGGAAATGCTTATGTTTGCTCTGCATAGAAGTATGTGCTACATATCAATAGTGCATAATTTTATGCATATATGTACCCAGGTGATTTTTAAGCACCAAATTTTGGGCATAAAATGGCATATTTATTAAAACGTGCATTGGTAGCACATGGTCGGACTGCAACACTAGTATGTGCCAACTTCAGAGGGTGTATGTATCTGTCCCCTTGCTCTTAGCGCACTGCTAACACATGGCACCACGGATCCTGGCATGCAGATCCACTAATGCCACCCATTGAGGTAGCATTATGTGCACCTGTGCTAACAGCAGCAATCACTGTTAGCAGGTGCCCATTACACCCATGCTAATTGTGATGCACCGTCACAACCCACTCCAACCCACCCTATCTCCATTTGAACTTTAACCTGTTTGCAAGGGATTTTTAGTGCAGGGCCCCAAATGACCTTTAGCTTCATGGGCTTACTGTGTGCTAAACCCTGCTCTAACATTGTGGTTTGGTAAACATACCACAAAATACCATTTTACTCAAAGAAATTCATTTGAGCACATATGTCAGAATGTGTTCACATAAAAAGAGGGTGGTCTTTATAAAATACAAGCAATCACAGAGAGAGGAAGACAAGCAGCTATATTTGGAAAAACTTAGAGAAGCTAGCAAAGTAGTTAGGAAAGCAAAAATACAAAAAAATAAGAAGGCATAGCCAGTGCAATAAAATGGGGGAATATGTTAGTGAGAGAAAGAAGTGCAAAAGTGGTATTGTCAGACTGAAGGGTGAAGGAGAGGAATATATAGAAGCTGATGAGGATAAAGCAGAATTGCTTAACAAATATTTCTCTTCTGTGTTCACAAATGAAGGGCCAAGAGCAGGACCTCAGAAAACACCCATAAATAGGAACATAAGTGAGGGGGGGGGGGGCTTGAACCATTTTCAGAAGACTGTATTTATGAGCAACTAGCTAAACTAAAAGTAGACAAAGCAATGGGACTGGATGGGATACATACAAGAATATTGAAGGAACTTGGGGACATTCTAATGACTCCACTGACTGGCCTTTCAATGCTTTTTTAGAGTTGGGAGTGGTCTCGGGGGACTGGAGAAAGGCAGTTTATCCAGTGGAAGTAAGGATGAGGTTGAAAACTACAGGCTGGTTAGTCTAACCTCTGTGGTGAGTAAATTATTGGAAACGCTGTTAAAAGGGAGGCTAGTGAGGTTTCTGGAGTCCAATGGATTGCAGGATCAGAGTCAAGCACAGCTTTACCAGAGGCAGGTATGATTAATTTCTTTGACTGGGTGAGCAGGGAGTTGGACCGAGGGAGAGCTCTAGATGTGGTATACTTAGATTTCAGAAAAACCTTTGACACCATTCTGCACAGGTGGCTTATAAACAAACTGATCACCCTAAGGATGGACCCTGAAGTGACTGACTGGGTTTGAAATTGGTTGAGTGGGAGTTAAATGGAACTCACTCTGAGGAGAAGGAGGTTACTAGTGGTATGCTGCAGGGATCTGTCCTTAGTCCATTTCTTTTTGACATCTTTGTGGAAGGGCTGTCGGGTAAGGTTTGCCTCTTTGCGGATGATACCAAAATCTGCAATAGGGTAGACACCCAGGAAGGCAACATGAGGAGGGATCTAGCTAAGCTTGAAAAATGGTCAAGAATTTGGCAGCTGAGATTTAATTTTAAAAAATGCAGGGTCATGCATTTGGGCTGCAAAAATAGAAGGGAACGATACAGTGTAGGGAACGAAGCACTTCTGTCCACAAAAGAAGAGCGGGACCTAGGCATGATTGTTTCTGATGATCTTAAGGTGGCTAGATAGGTATAAAAGGCGATGGTGAAAACCAGAAGGATGCTTAGGTACATAGGGTACATACATGTGTTCTCAATTCACTAGATCCAGAGCCTTCTCCTTCTTTGCTCCATCCTGCTGGAACGCACTACCAGCAACTATCAGAACCATCAGTGAACTCTCCCAATTTAGGAAGGCACTGAAACGGCACCTCTTTCTTCATCACTACGATGATGCAGTCTTCTCCCCACACTCACCCACTCTCACATCTCAATGCAGCACCTCAAACTCATGCACGTCACATTCCCGGACTGATCACTCGCAATCACACCTTCCCCTCCAACCACCATGAGAAACTTATGCAGTGCCGCATAACTCATTATATTGTTGCATAAAGTAGACTGTATTTATTCATCGTGTCTCCTTGTTAAGGGACTGGTTATTTATACCCTATTTTACCTGTTATACCTGCTTAATGCATACCCAAGTTTAATTTTCCTGTTTAATGTATACCCAAGTTATTATACCTGTTTCACTGTAAGCACAAATCACGAAATTGAGATGTGCAACTCTTATGTTCATTGTAAACCGCACTGATGTCGAATAGCGCTGTATAAAAGAGACTGCAAATAAATAATAAATAAATAGGGAGAGGAATGTCCAGTAGAAATAAGGAGGTGATAGTGCTTACATAAGAACATAAGATATGCCATACTGGGTCAGACCAAGGTCCATCAAGCCCAGTATCCTGTTTCCAACAGTGCTCAATCTGGGTCACAAGTACTGTACCTAGCAGTTTTCCCAATAGACACAGGTTCCACAATGCTTGTCCTGGAGCAAGCAGTGGATATCCCAGGTCCCCTTTAATAATGGTTTATGTATCTTTCCTCCAGGAACTTGTCCAATCCTTTTTTAAACCTGGCTACACTAACAGCTTTTACTACATCCTCCAGTAATGAATTCCAGAGTTTGATCACACGTTGAGTGAAAAAATATTTTCTCTTATTAGTCTTAAATAGGTTAATCTGTAGCTTCATTGCATGTCCGCTAGTCTTTCTATATTTTGATGGTGTAAACAATCGATCTACGTTTACCCGTTCCACTCCATTCATTAATTTATAGACCACTATCATATCTCCCCTCAACCGTCTCTTTTCCAGGTTGAAGAGCCCTAACCTTTTAGCCTCTCTTCATAGGAGTATCCTTCCATCCCCATTACCATTTTCTCTGTACCTTTTCTAATAACGGTATATTCTTTGTAAGATAAGGCAACAAGAACTGCACACAATATTCAAGGTGCAGTCGCGCCATGGAACGATACAGAGGCATTATAATATCCTTTATTTTATTCTCCATTCTTTTCCTTATGATACCTAGCATTCTATTTTCTCTCTTGGCTGCCGCTGCACACTGGGTGGAGGGTTTTAACATATTATTCATGATGACGCCTAAATCTTTTTCCTGGGTGGTGGTTCCTAATGTGGAACCTTGCATCGTATAACCATAGTTTGGGTTGTTCTTTCCTAGATGCATAACTTTGCACTTGTCCACATTAAATTTCATCTGCCATTCTTCCCAGTCTTCCAGTTTATCAAGGTCCTTTTGCAATTTTTCGCAATCCTCATGGGTTTTAACAACTTTGAATAATTTTGTGTCGTCTGCAAATTTGATTACCTCACTTGTTATTCCCACCAGTCTGTAGTTTTCTGGATCATCCTGGAACCTCTGGAACCCTTTTAAAAAACTGGCATTACATTGCCATCCTCCAGGTATTACAGATGATTTTAATGTTAGTTCACAGATTACTAATAGTAGGTCTGTAATCTCAGACAAAAACTGTCTAAATAAATAAAATAAATATTTCAGTTCTTTCAACAGCCGTGGATGTATACCAAGGATGTTGAAAGAATACCTGATGTGGCCTCATTTTGCGTTTTGTGTTCAGTTTTGGAGACCCACCTTCAAAAGGATATAAACAGGTTGGAGTCGGTGCAGAGGGTGGCTACTAAAATGGTTAGTGGTCTTCATTATAAAGCATATGAGGACAGACTTAAAGATCCTAATATGTATACGTGGGAGGAAAAGCAGGATGGAGGAGATATGAGAGAGACATTTAAATACCTCCATGGCATAAATGCACAAGAGCAGAGCCTCTTTCAATTGAAAGCAAGCTCTGCTACGAGGCTCAGGAGTAATATGCAGAAATATTTGTTTACGGAAAGAGTGGCAGATGCATGGAATAGTCTCCCAGTGGAGGTAGTAGAGACGAGGACCGTATCAGAATTCAAAATAGCATGGGACAAACACAGAGTATCTCTAAAGAAAAGAAGGAACTTTAGTATTTGATATGGAAGGGCAGACAAAATAGGCCATGTGGTCTTTTTCTGCCGTCATGTTTCTATGTTTCTATTATAAAATTCTCTTAGGGGTAAAAGTATATGCGGCGGCATGAACATACACACTTTTGCTGTAGATTTTGCTGTATGGTGTAGTCTGGGTAGAGCATGGGCAGAATCACAAAGCAGGTGTGAGTAATATTAAATATGCTAATCTACGCAGGGATACTTACAACTTCTCCTGAACAGATGTAAATGTCTGCAACCTCAGTGTAGCTGTAATTACTGCTGGATTTGTGCTAATATTTTATAAAGTCACAGAGACACTTCTGTGTCTTTATAAAATTGGGCCAAAATAAACACCTTCATGCCTTCTAAACATAGGTGCTCTGTTATCACGTCCCAGTACAGATACAGTATTTGCAAAATCAGTTTGCCGGTTTGTCTGTTTCTATAGTATCCAGTCTATAGGAGACAATCCAAAAGATCTTTCACTGTTCTAATGAGAATTATGCAAGAAGTGAATAATTGGTCATGCAGTGGAATGCTCATATTGTTATGAAAGAATCATTTGTTTAACCTTGCTGGCACTTGACAATGAAAAGCATAGCTCATATTTTGAAGCATAGACAGGAATACAAACTGTCATAAACCTAGGTAAAGACTTTACAATGAAAATAATGTGTTACATAAAAGATAAGGATAACATTCTAATTAGAGTTAATGTCAATGTCAGATGGGAGACTTTGAACATTGAATATACATTAGAATTGTTTATAACACATTTACAGTCAACATATTTACAGATAACGTAATTACAAAGAGAGTTTACATTTACAATAGGTATAATTTTGCATTATGGGTAAATATTGAGGGAGTATCTGAGGAGCTGTATTAAGTTGGCAATATTTTGCTCTGCTCTGGTGGATTGCCAAAGTGTTCAAGGAATACTTATGTCTTAGTTTCCTTCCAGAATGTCTGTAGGTCCTTAATGGATCTTAGTTTTTCTGGAAAAGAATTCCAGAGAGTAGGAGCAAATTATGAAAATGCTCTGTTACTTGTAGAGCAATTCGTTTTTTGAAAGTCGCTAGAAACTATTATGGTGTTCTGGGTACAGCCTCTTCGTAATCTTTCGTCAGATGGTGTGTTGATTAAAGTGGAGAGGCATTAGGGGGCTATACTCCTGAATAGTTTAAAAGTGATCATTAGTGATTCATATCTTATCCTACTTAGAACCGGTAACCAATGAAGATTATACAAGTCGGGTGTTATGTGGTGTCTGCTTTGGCCTTTAGAAATTAGATGGCTACAACATTCTGGGCCATCTGAAGCTGATGGGGAGTCTGTTTTGGGAGTCCCTGGAATATACTGTTACAAAAATCTATGTGTGAGGTAATCATAACTTGGAGCACAGATCTGAAATCATAATTTGAGAGTAATGGTCTCAACTGTTGGAGTATCCTTAGTTTATAATAAATTGAGCTGGTGATATGCTTTATGTGGGTAACCATGCTAAGTGATCGAGGGTTACCCCAAGGTATTTGACTTCATTTTTCACTTCAAGTTCAGCTTCTTGAAGTTGGATCATGAAAGATGGAATAAAGCTGCGGTTCTTGGTAACATATAGAACCTCATTCTTTTTATAGTTTATTTTGAAGTTATATGAGTTTAACCACTGTGCCATTTCACTGAAGCAGACTTGATGTGATGTGGTAAAGGATCTGATATGTTGATGGGAAATTATAACATTATATCATCTGCATATACATGATATCCTAAATTAAATCTCTTGAATATGCTGCAGAGGGACTGAAAGTGTAAGTTAAAAAGGAGGGCTGAGAGGGTGGATCCTTGGGGTACTCCCTGCTCTTGTTCGTATAGGTTGAAGGTATGCTGTCCAGTCTTGACTTGCTGGGTATGATTAATAAGATATGATCGGAACCACTGAAGCACAGTACCATGTATTCCTATTTGATGAAGGCATGTGAGGAGGAGATTATGACTGATACAGTCAAATGCCGAGGCAATGTCTAGAAAAATAAGAATAAATGACTTATGAGAGTTATCGATACCTCTGATCAGTTTATCAATGAGAGCAAGTAGCAACGTCTCAACCCCATAATTTGGTCTGAAGCCATATTAATGCTCATCCAATGGGGCGTTAAGATCAATATAATCTTGCAATTGAGTTTACACTACCTTTTCAATCACTTTTGCCAGGAAGGGAAGGCTAAAAATTGGTTTGTATGAAGCGGGGCTGTCTTTATTCATCAATTTATTCTTTAATATCGGGTGGATCATAGTGCGTTTTTATGATGATGGCTTAATACCTTAACTCAATAGTTCCACCATGTTAAGGATAATAGGCAGTACCTGTTATTTTCAGCCAACTAACTGGACAAGGATCTAGACTGTAAGTTGTTGTGTTGATCTTAGTTATGTTATTCAGGTTGTTTAAGCTGATTTTGTGAAAGGCCCACCATCCAACAGCTGAAGTATCTAATGTATCTGGTTGAAAGATGGTTTCAGCTGGAGCTCTTTTCAGTTTATTCCGTAAATGGGTAGCCAAGGCCTGTGGATTTATAGTAATGTTATTTGTTTCCATATTAGGTGTCTTAGTGAGTGCTTTAACAATTTCAAATAACCTCCTGGGTCGGTTGAGGGAGTTGTCAAGAATCTTAGAATGGTATTCCTTCTTTTTGTTATTGATAGAATCTTTATAATGTTTGATTGTGTTCATATATATTGTATTTTCTTCATCAGATTTTGTGATTCTCCATCTGTATTCGTTCCTCCTCAATGATCTTTTTATTTTCCTAAGATCATGTAAGTACCAATCTTCTGAACACCTTTGCCTATTACTTTGATGTGGGTTAGGGGCAGAAGAGGCCTTTGCTAATGTAGTATTCCAGTTTTTTAAATTTTATTATTTATTTAGATTCTCTTATATACCACGCTATTCTGCATCAGTGCGGTTTACATTGAACAAACTGAAATTACATTGAACAGGGTATTATAACTTGGAGATAACTATTTTACAGGGAACATGGGCTATGGAGGGTTAAGTGGCTTGCCCAAGACCACAAGGAGCACCTGTGGGACTAGAAGCCCCAGTCCTTCCAGCCCAAGGTTGCTGTCCTCTGGTGGGATTTGAACCCCCAACCTTCCAGCCTGAAGTACCTTGCCCCAACCACTAGGCTACTCCTCCACAAGTGTTTTCCACTGTGGCTTCTAAATCCATGGATGCTGAATCGATTCAGGGAAGGATTTCATCTAAGAAGGCTTCCTTCTTGAAAGTCCTAAATCACTTGGTGTGAAGGACCTTATTCTCTGATAAAGTATGTAGAACTTGGGATGGGAAGCTGAAGTCTATTAGATACTGGTCAGACCATGGTACAAGTCTTGTTTTTGGAGGGGAATATAGGTAGTGCTGGTGAAGCTTGCTGAGCAGAATAATTAAGTTCAGAGTATTATCTTTATTGTGAATAGGGACCTGGACAGTCTGTTCATATTCCATGTCAGACATGGGGTTAAGAAATGTTAATTCATGGGCATTGTGTACTGATGGTAGGTTAAAGTCACCTAACAAAATTAGAGGTTTTTCAAAGAGGCGCTACAGACAGTTTCTATAATCGTGTTTAGGCTTTCTGGGTTAGGAGTCGGTGGTCTATACAGGAGACAGATGGATAGCTGTTTATTTTCTATGATTAGGAAATCCATGCCCTCAATGTTTTTTTTGTTAGAAAGTGTGAAGCTTTAAGCTCCCGTTTTATAATAATAAGCACACCTCCTCCTTTCTTAGTAATTCTTTGGCAAAGTAGTAGGTCGCATCCAGGAAAACGTAGCTGGTTGGATAACACAGAGTCTGTATCTGACAGCCAAGTTGCTGTAATACAGAGAATATCAGGTTTGCTATTTCTAACAAGGTCTGTTATAATAGGAATTTTGTTCCTTACAGATCGTGCATTGAAAAGACAGCAATTAATTGTTGTCGAGCTGTCTGGTTGATTGTGGAAGGTGTATGGTATTTGAGGCTTAATGTATATGATATTGTCATAGTGGTACCTAGAGCTGTTCATGCTTTTATGAGCAAAGGTAGTGTAAATGGAATGGGCACGTCTATACTGTATATTATGGGGATATTTTGGTGTTAGATGAAAGTATTAGGGTGTGAGTTACTCTGAGAAATGAGGCAGAGTACTACTAATGAGCAATATAAGTGTATTAGGTACCCCTTTGTCTCCGTATTGGATCTGCGTAGACTATCCAAACTGGCGAGAAATTCACATCAAGAGTATATAGAGCTATAGAGATATTCACTGTCTGTCACATAAGTACCAATGAAAATAGGCAACAGAGATGGGGGCAGCTCTATGATACAGATTTAGCTTGCAGATTACAGACAGCTAATACTATGCACAACAATGTATGTAAAGGTCTCATAGATATTGCATAAGGTGAGAGGACATGTGCGCACTATACAGGATTAAACATTCCGTGCATAGCACGGGAACAGCGTCAGTTAATCTTGTTTAACTACTCACGAGAACTGTACTTACTTATTCCTTTGAATAATAGCCTACAGGTATAGAGTACAGCAAACAGCTTAGCACGATGTTGATTGGGGTCTTACTTCTTCATTGCAGATTTACCGCATCTCTGTTAAGCCCACAGGGGCAGATTTTCCCATCTGCCCCTGCGGGCTTAACAGAGATGCGAGGGAGACACTCTCCCTTCGCGCCTCTCAAAGCCAGCACGGAGGGGCTCAGCCGGGCAGAGGGGGCCCCGCGGGACAGTCCATGCTGCCGCGGCAGCAGCCAGCGGTTTTTTTTAAAATTTAATTTAAAAAAAGCTAACAATTTGTTCAATTTTTGTGGGCCCTTGCCAGCTGTGGGCCCTACGCCACGGCGTAGTTGGCGTATAGGTAAATCCGGCACTGCCACCAGTGGAGTGTATCGGGGCTCAAGGAGTACAGTCCTGTTCTCTGGTGGGAATGCGGCACCCTGTGCTGTGTAAGGCTGTCTGGTGTAATCTGTCTTTGTGTACCTGCACAAGCTCTTGTTAGTGCTGCTCAGGAATAGCCCAGTAACACTAGCACTCGTCTTCGCTGCTTCTTTAGGTCTGATGAGGTCCAGTGACGTCCCCGCCTAAGGGCCATGCCAAAAAGCCCTCTGGTGAGACCCTCTGGCGTGGGCATGGCCAGTGGTGCTCTCACTTTTAAAGAGTTCCTTTGTTGCGGCCCGATTAGCCTTGCAGTGGGGAGCGGGGTGGAGTTTGGCCTCCTGCACCTTACCCCAATGCCGATCGGGGCTTGGCTGGTCTTCCCGCGCCCGATGACGCTCTCACTTTTAAAGATTTCCTTTGTTGTAGCCCAATTGGCCTTGCCGTGGGGATCAGGGTGGAGTTTGGCCAGCGACGGTTCTTCCATTAGGCCACCTGAGGCGACGGTCTTAGGCGACACTCTGATGGGGGCGGCACTCCTTAACCGGCGGCACTCTGGCTCCCTTTTAATTTTAGATTTTGCAGCCTCTAGCCTGCCTCTGATTTCCCACGTGGGAAGGCAGAGGCAGGCCAGAGGCGGCAAAATCTAAAATTAAAATGGAGCCGGAGTGCCGTTGCCGGACAAATCAGCCTGATCGCTTGCAGGAACTCTGCAAGCGACCAGGCTGATTCGTGTGGCGGTGACGGCACTCCAGCTGTTTTTATTTTAGATTTTGCAGCCTCTGGCCTGCCTTTTCCTTTCCGCCGCTTATTTTTTTTCTCTCTGCGAGCATTCTTGAGGAAAAAAAGCTGCAGGAAGGCAGAGGTAGGCCAGAGGCGCCAAAATCTAAATTAAAAACAACTGGAGTGCCGCTGCAACCGCTGGATGAAAGGTGCAGGTGGAGGGAGTGGTGACAGGAGGAGGACAAGGAGAGACAAAGGGGAGAGACAGGGGGACATAATGGACAAAGGGTGAGAGATAAAGAGGCAAATGCTGGACAAATGGAGAGACAGGGGGACAAGTGCTGGACAAAGGGGGAGACAGGGGGACATAATGGACAAAGGGGAGAGACAAAGAGGCAAATGCTGGACAAATGGAGAGACAGGGGGACAAGTGCTGGACAAAGGGGAAGACAGGGGGGAAAATGCTGGACAAAGGGGGAGACAGGGGGACATACTGGACAAAGGGGGAGACAGGGGGCAAGTGCTGGACAAAGGGGAAGACAGGGGGGAAAATGCTGGACAAAGGGGGAGACAGGGGGACATGCAGGACAAAGGGGGAGAAAGGGGTCAAGTGCTGGACAATGGGGAAGACAGGGGGGAAAATGCTGGACAAAGGGGGAGACAGGGGGACATACTGGACAAAGGGGGAAACAGGGGGCAAGTGCTGGACAAAGGGGGAGACGGGGACATACTGGGCAAAGGGGGAGACAAAGGGGGACAAGTGCTATACAAATGGGAGAGACGGGGCAAGTGCTGAACAAGGGGGGAGACAGGTGGCAAGTGCTAGACAAAGGGGAGAGACAGGGGGGGCAAATGCTGGACAAAGGTGGAGACAGGGGGACATACTGGACAAAGGGGCAAATGCTAGATAAAGGGGAGAGACAGAGGACAAATGCTGGACAAAGGGGGAGACGGGGACAAGTGCTAGACAACAGGGAAGCAGGGCAGGAAGACAAATGCTGGGCAACAGGGGGGGGGAGACAAGAGGACAAATGTTTGACAACACTGTGGGGGACAGGGGGACAAATGCTGGACAACAGGGGAGGAGGGCAGGAAGACATATTGGAGGGGGGAAGCAGGGAGACAAATGTTGTATAGGGGGAAGTAGGGAGACATGCTGGACAATGGGCGGGGGGAGACAGGAGGACAAATGCTGGACAACACAGAGGGGAAGAAGAGCTGTGGAATGGAAGAACTGGGGGTGAAGGTTGAAAAGCGGTAGGTAGATGGCATAAAAAAGAGGGAGACTGAGAACTGGATAGTAAGGAGTCATGAAATCTGGGTGGCCAGAGAGAGAGAGAGAGAAATAAATGGAAGAAAGGTAGAAAGAAAAAAATCAATTTCCAAGATAGAAGGAAGTGAAGAAAACAAAAGGAGAGACAAGAAATGGCAGATGGAATCAGGACCATAGAAAGAGAGCTAAGAGAAGACAGAAGAAAGCAGAAGCTACAGATCGGGACCAGCATGATCAGAGTATAAAATGGTCAGACAACAAAGATAGAAAAAAATAATTTTATTTTCAAATGAGTGATTGGACTTTGCACTATTTTTATATTTTACACAGTACAGGGAAATGAGTCTCTTATTTCTCTGGTATTGCATTACATGCAGTGTCTGTCTTCGTGGGCTTTCAGTATAATTTTTGTCTACCTATTTTTATTTTCACTTTATGTTATCCTCATTTATTCTATACTTGGCGAGGGTCTGTGTTCTGAGTGTGTGACTGAGGCCAGAAGTTCTGTTAACATGGAGTTTGTACGAAGGGACCTGTACTGTAGTAATTTGACTTGTTTAGCTTTTCAATCGGTGTATGGATGTCTAAGGCCCGCTACAGTATTTATAGTACTGCTTTATCTGGGTAGACCCCTTGTTGTATGAGTTTTGTAAGTTTATGCTGGTATGATATGGTTGATTTGGCTTTGTAGATCATCTGTGACTTTTGTAGGGTTTTGTATTAGTTCACAATATACCTGGTACTGGAGAATGTTTATTAGTGAGATGACCAGAATCAGATTTTTTTTTAAATTAGATATTGAGTTTTGTGGGTGGATATCCTAGTTCTGCTCTGCACCCATTGTTGGGGGAGGGTTCTGTGAATGCAAAATATATGTTCAAAAAGCAAAAGCAACAACCATAACACAGTTTATAACAACAAAATAAAAATGAGTTATTTAATTTGGTGTTATAAACTGTGCAGTGGTTCTCGCTCTCTCTTTTAGTTCCGTGGTGTGCGAACATCTTTTTATTTCCTCCACATTATCTAATTAACTTTTTGATTTGGTTCAGTCCCTGACTGCAGTTTTGAGAAAGCCTTCCCTTCCCCCGGCTCGGAGAGGGGGACACCATCTCATCCCTCGCCTCAGCAGCAGATTGCCTTGAGCCACCCCTGAGTTTGGCCTCCTGCTCCTTACCCTGATGCCGATCGTGGCTTGGCACTGAATCAATGACACTTAAAAATATGATGCCAGATCTTGTTTGAATAGTGGTATATCAAACATATTTTAATTATTTTAACTCTTTTATAAAAATTTAGTTCTTTTACTTGTAATTCTACTTTTTCAATCAACATTTTGATTGTGATCTCATGTCTCATACCATGCATTTGAGCGTCTGATTATACTAATTGGTTCTTATCCATAATAGTCCTCCAACTGTTCTTTATACATACTAAAGAGGGTAATTTTATAAAATAACACCTAGAAAATGTGTGTGTTTGAGCAGCTATTGTATGCCTATTTTATAATTCACATACATGCATGCTTGACTTCATAAAATACTAGTGTAAGTGGAAGAGAATGCATCATAAATTAAGGCCTGATCCTTTACACCTGTCCTAGAGCTGGTGTATATGATGCCACCTACGTTTTGCACATACATGCATAAATTATAGTATTCTGTCATCAATGTGTGCACTTGCTCGCACCACCTATGCTCTACCCAAACTCCACCCATATGCACACCCACAGGGAAAGTACGCGCACCACGCAAACAATGCATGTACGTTTTTACTAACTGGTATTTTATAAGAGGCAATTTGTGAATTTAAGTGGCCTCTTACTCACATAAAGCATAGTTACTTACCTGTAACAGGTGATCTCTGGGAACAGCAGGAATTAGTCTTCACATATGGGTACGTCGGTACCGACGGAGCCTGTACGGGAATGCTCCCCAGCATCCAATCAGAAAGCTTTTGGGAGCATCCCTCGCGCCTGCGCGCTGACTTCCCGCCTTTCCCACTGCCTCTCCTCAGTTGAGTTTCATAGCTGAGACAGAAGGAGAGAAAGAGGAAAGGAGATAGATAAATACAACTCCTAGGGGAGGTGGGTGGGTTGTGAAGACTAATTCCTGCTGTTCCCAGAGATCACCTGTTACAGGTAAGTAACTGTGTTATCTCCAGGAACAAGCAGGAATGAGTCTTCACATATGGGGACTCCCTAGCTGTGGGTGCCAGGGGAGATCCCATAAAATGCGTATCCCTGGAACAGGACGGCATTTTCCAAACCTGGATCCCCGGCATCCCCTGAGGGATGGGGGGTAGGAGTTGAATAGAGAAGAGCTGTAAAGAACAGCAAATCTAAAGACTACAGAAAAAATGAGTCTTTAGAATGTATGTCAAGTATCATTAAAATATGTAATGAACTAGTACAATATAGAGCTTACCTACTGGATTGTAGGAAGTAGAACAGTGATGGAGTGTACTGTAGATGCAGTAGCGTAATCCTCAAGGGAACTTCACAGCAGTGAGGATGAAGTTCCAAGCCTGGAATGGGCAGGTGACCCAGGTGTCAACTGGGGTAGGAGAAGAACGGCAGGTCTTCAATGGAAAGCTTTATGGAAAAAAGCTGAAAACTCTTTTAGGTACAGAGTTATTAACATTGAGGACTAAAAGAAGAAGACTGACCGATCTGAAGAATTAGCCCAGTCCGGAAAGGAAGAGGGGGTATGGAAAAAAGCCCCTATTCCTAAAGAGAACAGAAGTGTACTCAGAAATACTGAAGATGTACACTGTCTTTCCTAGCTGGTAAGAGATAGGAAGACATTGAAGTTTGAAACTTCATAGACAGGGAGATGTATAACAAAAATAGAAGCTGTTGACGTCACAGCAGTAATTGTATGTATAACCGCTCCCACTTACTGAGCCGTATGAAAATAGGCAAGTTGACTGTCTGGACCCCTTAAGAAGGTAAAAACTTTATAGCACAGACAGTTAGGGAGATAGTAGGTAATACTTAGCGTCCTATGGACATCTCCCAATGGGCACATATATATATTTTTTATTTATTTTATTTATTTACATTTCTTATATACCGCACTCTCTGACATCAGCGCGGTTTACATCGAGCAAAAATTCAGCACCATAAGCAAGCGTCTGAGTTACAATAAACAGGGGCATAAAACTTGGATAACAGGGCAAAATCAGTAACTGGGGTCATAAAACCTATATATGGAGAGACATACATATCTATATACATGTGCATATATGTTTAGATATGTGTAATATATATATATATATATATATATATATATATATATATATATGGGCATGACCTATGCCCACACAGACTACAGAAATATGTATGTATAGGACATATACATACATGAATATAAGTCTGAGGATACATGCCTGCAACTGAGCCCCACAAAAACATTCACATGGGGAATGTGATGGGAAAAGATTCATCTAATAATGAGGGGGTAAAAACCACCTGAAGATATATAGAGAATCTATTTCAGCGGTGCAGGAATGTAGTTCAGTGGAATAACCAGTATGGTTGCGTGAAAAAACAGAGGGTAATAGCAGCAGTCTGCAAAGAGCACGTCAGGAGTACTTTAGGACTCTGACATGTCCAAAGGACAAAAAAACGCATAGAGTAAGACACCAGGATGACCCAGCCAAGGGACACAGGGGTATCATGTATACTAAAAGAGTATGCGTTGTCCAAGTGGAGCAGAAAAGCCTAATGCCAAGCTGTAAGGAAAAAAGGGGTAGATTCCTGCAAGATTGGGAACTCCTTGGACATTCACGCAGAAAAAGCTTGTCTTCTGTATCACAACAGGAGACAAGAGGGTATAAGAACCCATATAGTCATGGAATGATTATATAAGTTTTTTTCTACTATATGGAAAAAACCCTCAGAGATAAAGTCCAATGCTCTGTAGCAAGGGCCCATAGTAGTAAGCTTCTCTGAAGATTGCAGAGAGCATTGTGCAGGAGAATTATGAGATAAAACAGACTGAAGTCAGGTGTGTTGCCACATCCTAGGAAAGGATATGGCTAGAAGAAGATAACCTGCAGTGAGTAGTATTATGCAAGATAGTTGAAAGTAGCTTGCAATGAGTACTAGAGTAATCACTGGAACTCCTGCATGCACAGCAACTGAACAAAACAGCAGAGGGGATTTTCCAGTATAGAAACAGAGAGAAAACAGACAAAGGGAGCGGAGATATTCCCATCCCTGTCTGATGAGTTGCATTGAAGGATAACAAAAAAGTCTACACTGGAAAGAAAGAGAAGTGTTTCAGTATGGTACCAACTCAAGCAGGGGAAACCCTGGAAGAGAGGGAGTTGGAAGGTGACTTACCATATGGTAAGTCAGCTGAAGGAAAAGATGTCCGTGGGGACAGAAAACTATCATGGGATAGTTGTAACCTCCCTTCGTAGTAGTAAGAAGGGGAGAATTCTGTAACCCATGGACAAAAGTATCCTAACAGCTTAGCATACGGAAACCCAGTGTAGAGTTTGAAGAATAAACCTCTGCTAAGAAGAAGTTAACTGTAGATTGCAACATATAGGAACCTATGGTCGCTGTTTATGAGTAGACTGGTTAGAGTCTGGAGACCTCAGACTAGGATGAGATGTCCCTTGCTTGGGTACATCTGGAGGATGGTCAGGAGAAGGGTGAAACCTTCTTTTCTTAGGGAAAGGAGGTTTGGTAGGACATTTCCTACGTCCTGGGGAAAAAGAAGGCTTAGGATGGTTTCCAGAACCAGGGAAGTCAGTGGAGCAATGAGCAACCTGACGTAAAGCCTCTCTATTGAAGAGATTTTCTCCAGTACAAGGAGAATTACCCAGTGTATGTTGTGCCCATCTGCTCAAGTCTGAAGCTTGCAGCCAGGCTTTACGACATGCTCCAATGGCAATAGCAGAGGATCTGCTAACAGACTCAAAAGAGTCTAGAGAAGCACGAGAAAGAAACCAAGAGATATTCCTGCTATGATTAAGAAGCAAGGAATAGTCAGTGACCTTAGGTTCTGACAAAAAAGGGGACAAAAGAGATAATTTCTCTGTGACCTCCTGAAGTGTCAGACTCATATAAAAAGTGGCTGTAGAAGGCGAAGGAACCTTTAAAGGTGATTCCCACATCCTCAGAAGAAGATCCTGCAAAGAATGATGTAAAGGAAGCATTATATTTTCCTTTTCTGCAGGATCTCGGTTAAGAGTAGAGCCAGGAATAGGAATGGCAAGAAAGGTTGCCATGTCAAGGAGAAATTTCTGAAAAGAAGGATCTCCAATGGGAACTATTCCTGGGTAAGCTGAGGTGGAAGAAGCAGCTTGAGCACCAGAAGATATACTGGACTGGTGCAGAAAAGGAATCCTGCTAGATGGACAGTGATACTGACAGTTCTGATTCAAGGCAGTTAGTACTGCATC
Source organism: Ichthyophis bannanicus (assembly GCA_033557465.1). NCBI lineage: Eukaryota > Metazoa > Chordata > Amphibia > Gymnophiona > Ichthyophiidae > Ichthyophis > Ichthyophis bannanicus. Next base: position 119,502,570 of record CM066050.1, on the reverse strand, counting down.
GTCAGTGCCCGGTATCGATTCCAAGCTAGGCATAGAAAGGATCGATGGCACCAATGGAACTTCAGGAATCGACATCGATACCGATACCGGTATCGGAGACGGTAATGTCATCGAATCAGTAATCGAGGGCTGCTGAAGCGGTACCGAGGTAGCCAGAGAGCCTTGGTGAATATCCTCGGTACTGCGTAGTCGGAAACGATATGGATCGGTTCCGAAACGCGTCGGTACCAAGTCATCTAGACTGGACATCGATTCTAGACTCGGCATCGAAGGGAGCAAGTCTATCGATGCATGTCTAGAAGGTACCGATGTTGGTGGTGCTCGAAGCGGATACCACCCCCGAGCATGGCTCAGGTATGTTCTGTGAGGGGTGAGCCCCAGGAACAACCTGAAACCCCGTAAATGCTGTGGAGCCCGAAGACTCCCGCCGGGGTTTTATTGCCAATGGGGTCTTGAGGGCAAGGCCAGAGCCGTCATCATGCTGGGCATGAGACTTACCCTTCAAGAACTGGCTAGTCTTAACAGACTGTTTGTGGGTTACCTGATCCTGGAGAGAAGAATAAACCAGTGTCCTCACCTCAGGAGGAAAAACGGCATCCAGGGAAACTCGAAAAAGGGAAGGTCTTCTCCCAATAATATAGCCTGAGGTATCAGGGGAAAAAGGGTCAGGACCCAAACAGGTTAGACACCAAGCATTGGAGTCTAAAAAGAAAACTAAGTTTCCACAGTGAAGGCACTTCTTAGGGGAAGAAGGCTCCATGTTGGAAAAGGCCTGGTAGGCCCAAAAAAGTTAAAACAAAAAACTGAGGAGAAAATATTTCTCTAAGTTTGAAAAAGAAAAGAATAAAGCACCGGCGGTACCGGGAAAGACAGCCGCGACCACAAGAAAACAAGAAAATAAGAATTTTAAAGAAAAAAGTTTCTGCGGTGACAGGAGGACGTCCTGTTGGCTCCGCGGAAAAACAAAAACTGAGGAGAGGCAGTGGGAAAGGCGGGAAGTCAGCGCGCAGGCGCGAGGGATGCTCCCAAAAGCTTTCTGATTGGATGCTGGGGAGCATTCCCGTGCAGGCTCCGTCGGTACCGATGTACCCATATGTGAAGACTCATTCCTGCTTGTTCCTGGAGATATGATTTAACATAGACACTTACATGCATTGTTAGTATCTGCAATTAAGTGCCTCCTTATAAAATCTCCCTACTAATTGCAATTTTGATTGAATTTAAGTCTGTGGTATTGTGGTGTGCGGTGGGAAGGGATTTTCTTTTAAACATAGAACAGGCAGGAGTTCAGGGAAACAAATTCAGCTTTTAATCTGTCCCAGCTTTTTCAGCCTCCACAAGTAGGTTCTCCCAGCCCCAGTTAAAGTTCCTACCTCAGAATTCCTTTACATGGCTTGCCTTGGAAGGACTTCTGGCTCCACAGACCTCTCTTCTTCCTGCAGCCTGCTGAGTTCTTAACCTCTCCCTGTGAGCCATGTCCTCCCATCTCTTAACTCTGGATTGCAGGCTCAAAGAGGACTGTTGATAATCCCTTTGGAGAGGGACAGGTAGCATTCTATATACTCCACCCTAAAGTCATATTGAAGTAAGGAGCACTCTTGCTTGTTTGATAGATTGTTTAGTGTGGTATTTTGCTTGGAAATGGACTGTTGTATTTGCCTGTCTTATGAGCTGTATTGAGCAGAGATTGTCTCTCACATGTATGTCTTCGAGTCAATACTGACTCCTAGCGATTCAGCATTTCCTGGGTTTTCTTTGTGGTGTGACCGGAGGTAGAATGCCAGGCCTTTCTTCCGAGGCAATGGAGGGTTAAGTGACTTGCCCAAGGCCACAAGGAGTGCTAGTGGGAATCAAACCCTGGTTGCTTGGTTACTAAGCCAGTGCTCTAACCACTAGGCTACTCCTCCACTTTGCATATGTGTTGTAGCACTATACAAATGATAAGGAGTAGTGATAGTAGTAATTTTGTGTGCATGGTTTGGAAAACGAAGCAGAATGGTTGCAATAAAAGTGCGACTTGCAAAACCTAAAGGTAAACTTACAGCAGTTAGTGGAAGTGTTGCAGAGCCGGCACCAGGGCTGGTACAAGGTAGCGGGCATCCTAGGCAAAGCTTCAACATTATGCTTCTCCTCCTGAAACTTTGATAATTACATTAAACAGTCATGATCATCTGAACACTACCTTTCTAACAACAGTCCTGTAAGAATGCATACGTGGGCATCGTACTTCTAAAGGTACATGTGTGCCTTGTCTCCCTGCAGGCAAGAGAACGTGTTGTTGGCTCTTTGCGTTTATGTGGCTGTAGGGATCTATTATTCTGCTTTGATTGCTGTCCTGCAGAAACTATCACCTTAGGCAACTGCCTAGTCTTGACTGATGTTTGGACCAGCCTTGAGGTGGATTCCAGTCAAATTTTACAGAATTCCCATTCCAAAAGTGATTTATGTGTTCAAGCTTCCAGTCATCAGTTGCAAGCAAGTAACGTTATTGGAGGGACAGAAAAAGTAGGAGAGAGATGAGGAAGTATCTGAGGACTATAGAAAAGAGATGAGATGATGTAATTGCTATAGGAGCAGTCTGAGGGCAATCACATGCAGACAGAACCCACTAAGCACTTGGGGGGTACAAGCAAACAGTATTGTACATTATAATGTGTATGCTGTTACTGTGGAAAATTTCAAATTTGAGTTGGAGAACTTTGGAGAACAGTGGCTATGCCTTAAATCATAAACTGGAATGCATTAATAATAAAAAATAATAATATGTCAAACCAAGGGGAGTCTAATATAGAAGACAGAAAAATAAAGCTAGCACATTTGAGGACTGATTTACAATTACATGCATACATAATATGCTTTATGGCATCAGATTTGTAGCACAGCTTAGTAATTCATCCCTATGTGAATCATTTTCGGTTAGATTTACTAAAAGGTGTGTCCTCAATATATGCTAACACACATCAATGCCTGTTACAGGGCTCATTTTATGCAGTGGTACATCTGTGTTAATTGCGCCGCACGTTAACATAGTCACTCCTTAACTGTTGGCAATATGCTGGTCATGCCCCCGACTAACATGGAACTTTGCACTTACCGTGTATTAAAAACATGTGCTAAATGCCGAACTTTAGAGGGATTTAGTAAAAGGCCCCCTAGCTCTTTGTTTGTCTCATAATGATCTTGAGAATATCATTTTGTTGTGGAACTATTATATTGATGGGTGACATCTGATTTGGTCAATTTATGGAAGGGTATAATAGAAAAAAATGCAATAAATAAACAAATAAATAAGATTTGATCCATGAAGTGAACCGTTAACATGAGTTTCAGTTCACATGATGGTCATTGACTGTTTTGTTTCTCTTTACATCACTCAGAATAACATCCTTCAAGCTAGTTACAGTTATGAAGACAGTGTTGACATTTATAGTTTTTCTTTCTAGATGCGGTACTAAAATTTCAACTATCAATTAAATAAAACCGTAGATCTGCAACAACTTAATGCCAATATGTTTTTTTCATCTTCCAGATGGTTTCTGAAATGATTCTGACGTTTCCAGTCCAAATATTAATTAACAAGAGCTTACCAAGTCATGCAAAGCTAATGTGTGGCACAGCTGTTAGCATTAGCTGAGGTAATGTTCACTCAAGGAACAAATGGCACTAGTAAGATTGCGATGTCTCGCCCGGCATCACATGCTCAGCTTCTTGAGATGTACTTAGGGTATTTTTAGTTACATAAAAGAGAACGAGCAAGCATTTTCTCAGAACCACCTTCCAGCCTACTTTTCTCCTGCTGTAATTTCATACTTTAGTTTGAAAACAACCAGATAACTACATTCCCCAATAGCGGAATAGTTGCTCAGAAGTGGAAATTTTTCAAATGATTTTAACAGGGTAATTATGTAATTACTCAGGTAAAATGAGAAGCTGAAGATCCTGGAGCGAGGGTGTTTAGGGTCAGCAGCTGACTGTCAGCTGAAAAGTCGTAAGTCCAGCCCCCTGCATTTTCAAAGGGAAATTATGTGATGTTTCAAAATTGCTCCCTGAAAGACAATTTGTGTTAAAGGCCTGACATGAGGCCATGAAACAATGCTTCCAAGTTATCCATTTCCCAGAGGGAAAAACTTAGAGAAGTTCTGTATTTCCAACAACTCCGTCCTGATTTAATACGAGTGGGAACTGTAGCACTGATTTCAATAGATGGAATCTGGAGCACAAACACTACACTGCCCTGGGAGCAGGGTGGCTCTATAATGAGGCCGACTGAGGCGGTAGCCTCAGGCGGCAACTTTTTGGAGGTGGCAAAAATTGCCCCAAAAACATTGCCTCACTCGGCCTTAAAAAAAAAAAAACGGTTGCAGCAGCAGCAGCATGAAGTGCCCTGCGGCTGCCGCCTCCCCGGAAGAGCCCTGACAGCTGCCACTCATTTCCCCCCCCCCCCACAACTGCAAAGCTGAGCCGGTGCGGGGTGGAGGGGGGGACAAGTGGCAACTGTCAGGCTTCTTCCAGGGAGGCGGCTCCCACAGGGCACTTCATACTGCGGCAGCAACAGCAGCTTCTACAACCATTTTTTTTCTTCAATTTCCCTTCAGAAGGTCAGGCTAGGCTAGGCTAGGCTGGGCTAGGCTGGGGGGGGGGGTAGCACAAGAAATAGTAATGGGTTGATGGGGGAGGGTTAAGACTGGAAATAGGCTGATGGGGGGTTAGAACTGGAAATGGGCTGATGGGGGGTTAAGAATAAAAATAGGCTGATCGGAAGGGGTGCTAGAACTGGTAATAGGCTGATTGATGGGGTTAGGCCAGGAAATGGACTGATTGGTGTGGTTAGGCCTGGAAATGGGCTGATTAGGGGGGCGAGGACCGTAAATGGACTTATTGAGAGGGTTCGGACTAGTAATCGGCTGATGGGGGGCTAGCACTGGAAATGATCTAGGACTGGTAATGGGCTGATTGGGGGGATAGGACTGGAAATGGGCTGGGACTGGAAGTGTGCTAATGGAGGAGGGGAGGAGAGTGCTGCTGGCCCTGGAAGAAAACTAGGGGCTAGGGCTACAAATGGGCTGGCTTATGTGGTAGATGGGAGAATAGGACTGGAAGGGAGCAGATACTGAGAGGGTCTGCCAGGGGAAGGAGGGAGCAGGAAGGGAGTTGACATGGGGGAAGGAGGGGGCTGGAAAGGAGCTGATATGGCGTGGGAAGGAGGTGGCTGGAATGGAGCTGACACCTGGGATGTACTGAAGGAGGACTGGAAGGGAGCTGACACTTGGGGATGGGAGTGGTAGGTGGCTGGGTAATGGGGAGGAGACTGGAAGGGAGCTGACATGCAAATGGCACTGGAAGGGGGATGGACAGATGGTAGGGCGACTGGAAGGGAGCTGACTAGGGGGGATGGCACTGAGAGTGGACGTGAACTGATACCTGGGATGGTATTTGGACTAGAAGGGGCTGGACAGTGGGAAAGGAGGGGGACTGGAAGGGAATGGACACCAGTGGCAGTCGTGGGAATGAAAGGCAGTTGACAATGGAAGGTACTGGGAGTGGAGAACTGGAAAGGGGGCTGATACTGGGGAGGGTTAATGGAAATGGAAATGGGCTGATGGAAGGAAGTGAAGAAAACAAAAGAAGAGATAAGAAATGGCAGATGGACCATAGACCACAGAAAGAGAGCTAAGAGAAGACAGGAAAGCAGACGCCTCAGATAGGGACCAGCATGATCAGAGAATAATATGGTCAGACAACAAAGGTAGAAAAGGTAATTTTATTTAATTTTAGTGATTGGACTTTGTGCTATCTTTATATTTTACACAGTATTGGGGAATTGCATCTCTTATTTATCTGATGTTGCACTGCATGTGGACTCTGGCTTCTTGGGGTTTCAGTTTAAATTTTGTCTACATATTTTTATTTTTACTTTAGATTGTGTTTACTTATTCTGTACTTGGTGAGGGTTGATGTGAGTGTGTGACTGAGGCCAGGTGTTCTGTTAACATGGAGTTTGTACATAAAGATCTATACTGTACTGTATTAATTTGACTTGTTCAGCTTTTCAAATAGGTGTGTGGATGTTCCAGGGCCCACTGCCGTATTTATGGTGATGCGCTTTTTGGATGGGCTCCTTATGTGAGTTTTGGAAGTTGGTGCTTATATGGTATGGTTTGGTAGGTTTGCTCTTTGTTGTAGGGTTTTGTATTAGTTTACAATATGTCTGGTACTGGAGAATAGTGCTTGTTGTTGTTAGTGAGATGATCAGAATCAGATTTTCTTTTCTTTTTTTAAGATATTGAGTTCTGTGGGTGAATGTCCTGGTTCTGCTCTGCACCCACTGTGGATGCAAAACATATGTTGAAAAAGAAAAAGCGAGAACCATAACGTAGTTTATAACAACAAAATAAAAATGAGTTATAATTTAGTTTTATAAACTGTGCTGTTTGTTCTTGCTCTCTTTTAGTTCCTTGGTGTGCAAACAGGATCATACCTAGACCTGTGCAAGTGGTGCAGCCGCACAGGGCGCAAAGGCTTGGAGGGCGCATTTGGGCTGTCTGCTGTTGCCTTGTCGCCACAGGCAGGACAATAGCAGGCAGCCGAAATACACCCCCCAAGCCTTTTCGCAGCACTTTAAGCAGGTATGATCCCTCCCTCCTCCGACGTGATGTCAGAGCAAGGAGGGACAGATTTATTTTTATTTATTTATTTATTTAATTTTCTTATATACTGCGCTCTTCAGTATCAGTGCGGTTTACATAGAACAAAACTGTTCAGTGCAGAATGTCTGTACTGGACTTACAATATAACAGTTATCTAAAGTACAGCTATAACAATGTAACTAAATGTAGTTAAACAGGGTAACTAGATACATTTAGAACAGAACAGGGAAACTATATACAGATATATACAGGCAGTACAACATATGATCATGAATATCTGAGGTGTATATCTGCTTAAAGTGCCGGCGCCTTTCAGGTTGGACGTATGCCCCCCTCCTCCTCCCCATACCTCCCTCCAGCACTGCCTGCTCTTTCCCTGCTGCCGGTCCCGCCATGAAAAAAACAGAGGGCAGCAGCAGCAGGGAAAGAGCAGGCAGCACTGGACTGCGGTATGGAGGAGGAGGGGGGGGGGGGTGCGCACCTGAGCTGCAAGTCGCACAGGGCACGATTGCAGCTCGATACGGCCCTGTGTGCAAACATCTTGCATTTCCTCCATATAATCTAATCAGCTTTTTGGTTTGGTTCACTTCCTGATTGGATTTCTGAAACTGTCCCGCCCCCCCTCTAAGGAGGGGGGGGGGGACACCATCTCATTCTTCACCTCAGGCAGCAGATTGCCTTGAGCTGCCCCTGCCTGGGAGGGGATAGTGTAGTGCCAAGGCTCAATAGGCAGATGGAAGAAAAAAGCAGAAAAAAAAGGAGGAGGAGGAGGAGGAGGAAGAAAGAGGAGACGATCATAGGAGGAGCCAGCAAGGAGTCGGGTAGGTCCAATAGCAGGTGCACAATGAGAAGGGGAGGGACTAGGAGCAAGGATCAGTGATACTGAGGCAAGGCCAATTTTGTCAGTACTCTGCTGCTGCAAAAAAATGTCCACAATACTGAAATATTGAATATGTAAAATGCTAGCGACAAACAAAATAGTTTAGAAGTTATGCCAGGGATCAGCAAGCAAATGAAACATCCATACTAGGATTTCAAGTGCAACCAGGGAGAAGGCAGTCAAAAGAACATAAGAAATGTCATACTGGGTCAGACTAAGGTCCAAGAAGCGCAGTATCCTGTTTCCCATAGTAGCCAATCTAGGTCTCAAGTACCTTTCAGGTTCCCAAAAAGGTACATAGATTCCACAATATTATTCTGGGGTAAGCAATGGATTTCCCTGGTCCTCTTTAATAATGGGTTATGGACTTTTGCTCCAGGAACTTGTCCAAAACTTTTTTAAACCCAGTAACACTAACAAATTTTACTACATCCTCCAGTAACAAATTCCAGTTTGATTACTTGTTGAGTGAACAAGTATTTTCTCTTATTTGTTCTAAATTGGTTACAATGTAGCTTCATTGCATGTCCCCTTGTCTTTCTACTTTTTATGGAGTAAACAACTGATCTACATTTACCCGTTCTACTCCATTCGCTAATTTATAGACTTCTATCATATCTCCCCTCAGCCATCTATTTTCCATGTTGAAGAGTTCTAACCATTTAAGCCTCTTTTCATGAGAGTATCCTTTCATCCTCCCATTTTAGCGGCTCTTCTCTGTACCTTTTCTAATTTTGCTATATCCTTTTTAAGATATGGTGATCCGAAGTGCACACAATATTCAAAATGTGGTTGCACCATGGAATGATACAGAGGCATTATAATGTCCTTGGTTTTGTTCTCCATTCCTTTCCTTATTATTCCTAGTACTCTATTTGCTTTCTTGGCCGCTGTCATAACATGGGATAAGGGAGACTTTCTGCAAGTCACATTTGTGAAGCTGGATGGGAAAATGTCACATCCATATGTCTCTTATGTTGAGACAGTGAGTGGGAGGAGAACATGTGAGGCAGTTGGACTGTACCAGTGAGTAATTCACAGTGATGTCTGTGGGTGGCATAGGAGTGGGTAGAAGTGTGCCATGGAGTAGCATGGCCACGATGTATGCATAGAAAGAATGTCTGGGCAGCAGTGATGATCTGCACATCAGCTGCAAGTGATACCCCAATGAGTGAAATGCCACCAGGTGGGCCAGGGTGTAGCAAATGGCAGGAGAATATTTGACTAAACATGATGGATATATACAGATGATTGGGCTGAAGGATGGATAGGGGTAGTTGAGAGTGTTGTGTAGCATTGTTGCCTCAATGTTCCCAATGTGACATCACAAATGCAGCTAACCTCAGATGTAGCATGTGTGAAATATAGATGCTGGGCCACAGGGAAGGTCTAATTCCACCTGTTTAGGTTTTACAGCTGTCTCCGCTGCTCTAACCCCCATACAATCTTCCTGATACATATGCATAAAACTACTGCACAAGTAAGGAGCCTATGATCAAAAGACATAAAAGCCACACATCAGTACAAGCTGCATGCAAACGCAAAGTGCTCTTGGACAGGTGGAGGCCAATTCTAAGTTGTGCATCCCTGGACTGTCTGGATGTCCAGACATCCGGATGGCCTGGGTATACACTTGATTCTGCTCCTGCAGAGGGTAGACGTCCCCGCAGGAGCAGCATCGCGGCATAGTGGCTGGACGTCCAGGGTGTGCCCAGATTCAGGCACCCCAGACGTCCAGCCAATTACCCGGTTAGCTCAGCCAAGCTCCTGCATGGAGCTGCAGTGCCATGACATCATATTGCCATGGCACGGTGGCTCCATGCAGGAGCCGCAATCCCCAGCGGTCCTCCAAAACATGTTTTCCCCGCAGCCCAACCCCCAATCAGGCCTGCTGTGGCCAGAGTCAGGCTTCAGGGAACCACTGCACCCCCTCACCTATCTGGTGGACCCAGGCTCTGGTATCCCCTGATGTCCAGGGGGACTTATTCCACCTCCAATGTGGAATAAGTAACCCATTTAAATGGCCAACCCCGGACGTATAGTGATGACCTCTGAATTAACCCTATACATCTGGGGTCAAGTATCCGCACACTCCCTGCCCTCGATCTTCCCAAGGAACACCCCCTCCTGCCCACAGAGCTCCCCGCACAAGTTGGCTTTAAGTGCAGGGAGCTCTGTTCCCGCCAGTGTGATCTAGGCATTTAGCGGGTCGGGATGTCCAGACCCACAAAACGAAGATCAAAATGACCCCATAAGGTCTACACACATACTGTCTGGTAGAACAAAGTAACTTACATGATGTTACACACCTGGCATCCATGCATGTCTCTGAACTCATATTTCTCTAATAATGGCCAGAAGGATGTGGGATGATCTGTGCAAGTGGAATCCCATGAGGGTGATGTGCCTGCATGTACTGCATACATGATGGAGCAAATGATGTTCATTCACAGTTATCATGACAGTTTCCAATATCCCCTCCTCGCCCCTCCCCTCCTGAGACTTTGCTTAACCCTCTCTTCCTGCATATTTACCTGCCAGCCTGTGAGACATATTTATTTTATCATTGTTAGTGTGCTATTTATTTATCTGTATGTTTGTTCAGTTTTCTCCATTCGTACCTATATCTGCATATCCTCATAACTTTTGGCCACTTTTCTAGTCTCTGTCTGTTGAGGCCATGCTAACATTTAATCCAGTACCTATTTATTTTATTTTATTTGCATTCTCTTATATACCACGCTATTCTGCATCAGTGCAGTTTACATTGAACAAACTGAAATTACATCGAACAGGGCATTATAACTTGGAGATAACTATTTTACAGGGAACATGGGCTATGGAAGGTTAAGTGTCTTGCCCAAGACCACAAGGAGCACCTTTGAGGACTAGAAACCCCAGTCCTTCTGGCCCAAGGTTGCTGTCCTCTAGTGGGATTTGAACCCCCAACCTTCTGGCCTGAAGTACTTTGCCCCAACCACTAGGCCACTCCTCCATTCACTATTTCTTCTCTGTCCTGGTGTTTTATCCAGCATTTTCCATTTTCCTGTCCTTTGCTTTTTTTCCCTGAGTGACTAACCTCTCCCCCCTTACCCTACTTAGAAACATAGAAACATGATGGCAGAAAAAGTCCACATGCCTATCGAGTCTGCTCTTCCATATTGACTACAATAGTCCCCTTTCTATGTTTAGAGATACTCTATGTTTCTCCCATGCTTCTTTGAATTCAGATACTGTACTTGTCTCCACCACCTCCACTGGGAGACTATTCCACGTATCTACTACTCTTTCTGTAAAGAAATATTTCCGCATATTACTCCTGAGTCTATCCCCTTTCACCCTCATCCTATGTCCCCTCATAGCAGAGCTTGTCTTCAATTGAAAAAGACTTTCCTGTGAATTTATGCAATGGAGGTATTTAAATGTCTTTATCATATCTCCACTCCAATCCCATGTGGAGCACACTGCCTCCAATCACATGACTTTTTAATTTTGCCAAGAGTATCTCATGAAGGACGTTGTCCAAAGACTTTCTGAAAATCCAGAAACACTATGGAGGCCATTCTGAAACATGAATAAGCCCTGTGTACATGCAGATTAGACATGTTTCATTCAAAAATGTCTAGACCCGTATTCTGACACCAGGCGGCTCTGCACGTACACGGCACTAAAACGGGGATCTCAGGACGTGGGTGGGAGGGGGCAGAATGGAGGGGTGTGGTCAGGCATAGAGATGTTTAAAACGTATCCAGAAAAGGCCCGTGTACGCCCCAGGCATATCATCCATACATCCATGTTATACCTGCTGAAACTTAGAATAGGCACAGGACTTAGAAAAAAATCTTGCTCCTAACTCCAATGCATTCCATAGAGATGAATGGCTATGACAAGTCTGTGGTGATCTGGTGTGTCTGCTGTCTGGGAGAGCAAAGGATGCAGTGGAAATGAATAGAATGCACAGCTGTTTGTATGCTAAAGTAACAGTAAATGACGCCCCAACAGATGTATAAAGCACTGCAATAATCAATGTTCTGGCATGTGCTGCGTATGCCAAAGGGACTATGCAAGGCCTCCTCAACAAATGCTTTGGGAAAATAGCTGTAGGGATGGTGCGTGTTTGGTTGAGCAATGCAGATCAATGTGTAGACTGGAAACGTCATGCAATTATGCAGTAGCAGCAGTTGTGTATAGGTGCAGGGCATGGTCGTGGCAGAGGTATGTTATCTGTGACTGCAAGCAAGAGTGTGTGGGTGTGTATCAGATGTATGAGGGCTGCAGAAGAGGCCCTGGTGTGCAGATACCCAACTCAGGGGGGACATGTATGCCTGGCAGTACCTGGACCATAATGCTGACTGCAGCAACACTAGTGCCTGTGTGAATGGGCAGTAACCTCTGTACAGCTGCTCTGCAGCAACATGCAGGGCATGTCCCTGTGAATGGTCAGTTAGCCTCAGAGTCCCATTATATCAATGTGGGTGTGTGTTACCCCTGACATGTTGTTTGACTTCTTCTTTCATCACCAATGCTTCCTGATCATAAGGTACAGGTTGAAACGGCTGTTGGTCCACTTCATCCTTATTGTATAATGACTCTGTATATTCTTTACACTTTTTCTTGATCTTCTCAGCATCATTTAGCATGGATCCTTGAGCATCTTGTAACATTACAGTTCGAGCCTGGAATTTTTTCTTTAACTCTCGTAGGTTTAGAAGAGCCAATCTTTTTCTTCCTCTAACAGTTCCTGCTTCTATTTCCTTGCATGCACCATTGTAGTATTTCTCTTTGTCTTGCCTTGCTGCATGTTGGAAATCTCTGTTGAGTTCTGTGATTGCCTCTTTTTCTCCTCTGGCTTTAGCTCTCTGCATTTCTGGGCAATTTTCAGAGCTTCTTCGGTCATCCATTTTGGCCGTTTTTGCTTTTTCACCTTTTGTAGAGACTACTCGCTTTCTTTCAACAAAACCTTCTTCATGTCATTCCAGAACTCTGCCAGAGTTCTGTCATTTGTATCTAAAGCAGCAAATCAATTTTTCAGGCAGTCTTTAAATTCCGGTGATATATTGTCAAGGTCATATTTTGCTACATTCATAGGTGGTTTTCTCTTTTTTCAACTTTAGCTTGAGCTTGCATAATAGTAGTTAGTGATCTGTACCATAGTCAGCTCCAGGTTTTGTCTTTGTTGATGTTATAGACTTCCACAGATGTAGTCAATTTGATTTTTGTACAATCCATTTGGTGAAGTCCATGTGTACAGTCACTGCTAATGATGCTGGAAGAAGGTATTTGAGATAAATAGACAATTTGTTTTGCAGAATTCTATCTGTTGCCAAGCCCATTTTTTCCAACCACTTTGCCTTCTTCTTTGTTGCCAACATTTGCGTTCCAGTCACCCATGACTATCAGGATATCCTGTTTGCATCATCTGTCAATTTCAGCTTGTACTTGTTCATAGAACTCATCAACTTTATCCTCATCTGCAGCTGTTGTTGGGCATATATTTGAATTATAGTTGTGTTGATGGACATTCTTCATAGACAAATAGAAATTAAGCGCTGACTGATAGCATTGTTGCAGAAATATATCTTTATGGAAAGAGTAGTAGATGCATAGATAGTCTCCCAGTGGAGGTGGTGAACATGAGGACAGTATTTGAATTAAAAAGAACATCGGACAAACACAGAGGATCTCTAAAGGTAAAAAGGGGATTACTGTAGTTGATATGGAAGGGCAGACTAGATAGGCCATGTGATCTTTCTCTGCATCATGTTTCTGTGTTTCTATGTTTCTATTTCATTACAGTTCTTGCAAGTTTCTTCTTAATTATAAATGCAACACCATTTCTTCTTTGTCTTTCATTTTCAGCATAGTAGACCATGTGATCATCGGATGCAAAGTGCCTGATGTCAGTCCATTTCAGTTCGTTGACACCCAACAAATTGAGTTGTACACGTTCCATTTCGTTCTTGGCTACCTCCAACTTACCATGGTTCAGGCTTTGTATGTTCCATGTCCCAATATGTAAGAAATTTTTGCAGCTTCTGACTCTCATTTCATGAGCAGCCACATCAGCAGTCAGACCTCCAGAGGGCTTTGATCCAACCACATCATAAGTGCTGGCTTTACTGTGAAAAGGCATGGGTAACTTCCTTATATCTTCTACAGTAAAGACCGAAGAAAAAAATTCATTCAGTTTCTGCGCTATGGCCCTGTCCTCACTTACCACTCCTTTTATCCCTCTTCTATGTTTATGTTTATGTTTATGAAATTTCTTGATATACCGCCCAGGCTGAAGGGCATCAGAGGCCTTCTACCTAAGGGGCAAGAGACCTGTGAAACTTTTTCAATAGGTGTTAACCCCAGGTGGCAGGTCAAAAGGCCATTTTGAAAGACTCCTTCTATCCAAGCAAGGACTGTTAATCACCAAGGAAGTTGGTCACAGCTTACCTCAGAAGCACAGGATAGGGTACTGTGTAGCAACCCTCTTTTAATGTGTTATTTCCCTCCCTCCCTCCCCAACACCTACCCACCCCAGGATAATTGTAGTTTATAGGCACTTACACATCTTAAAGGAAAGGAGGTGCTCCCAGGTGCAGCTCGTTATCAAATCAGTCATACACTAAGGTCTTGAGATTAATTAAACTTCAGGTGAACAAGGTATATTAAACGTATTAGGTACAATTTTATTAGTATAAGTATCCATAGCAACCCTTAGTAAGTAAAGAACTTAAAGATCTAAACACAAGCTTAAAACTAAAATGCAGACAGCGGTCCAGCAGCAAGATGTGGGCTTTCCATTCTTTTGCATTGAGTGTCATGTGTATGATTGTCTCCCAGTTGGTGAGAGGTCTTACTTGTGCACTAAGTGCAAGGAGCTCTTTGCTCTCAGGGAACGAGTCTGTTCTCTAGAGGCTAGAGTAGCAGACTTGGAAGACATAAGAAAGACAGAGAGGTACATAGATGAGACCTACAGGGATAAAGTCCTGAAGTCCCACCTCCAATCTGGCAGCATCCCTCTCACACCGAGGAAGTTTCTCCAGGGCCATGTGCCCATGAGGGAAGGGTTAGGACAGCCGTTATAGTTGGTGATTTGATCATTAGGCATGTAGATAGCTGGGTGGCTGGTGGACATGAGGATCACCTGGTAACATGCCTGCCTGGTGCGAAGGTAGCGGACCTCACGCACCACCTAGATAAGGTCTTAGATAGGGGTGGGGAGGAGTCAGCTGTCTTGGTACATGTCGGTACCAATGACATAGGAAAATGTGGTAGGGAGGTTCTGGAGGCTAAATTTAGGCTTTTAGGTAGGAAGTTGAAATCCAGAACTTCCAGGGTAGTGTTCTCTGAATTGCTTCCCGTTCCACGCGCAGGAATCAAAAGGCAGGCAGAGCTCCGCAGTCTCAATGCGTGGATGAGACTTTGGTGCAAGGATGAGGGTTTTGGATTTGATAGGAACTGGGGAACATTCTGGGGAAAGGAAGGGCTCTTCCAAAGAGATGGGCTTCACCTTAACCGGGATGGAACCAGGCTGCTGGCATTAACCTTTAAAAAGGAGATAGCACAGCTTTTAAACTAGATAATAGGGGAAAGCCGACAGTCGCACAAGAGCATGATTTGGAAGAATGTATCCTTGAAGGATACTACCAAAAGCAGAGAGGTTCCAAAAAAGAGTAAAGTAGCCCAAATGCCCTCGAGTATGGAGCAGACAGAGCTTAAAGATCTCAAATTACTCATGCCTACCAATAGCCAAATTAATATGAATAAAATACAGTCTCTAAAATGCTTGTATGCAAATGCTAGAAGTCTAAAAGATAAGATGGGAGAGTTAGAATATATAGCACTAAATGAGAGGTTAGATATGATTGGAATCTCAGAAAGATGGTGGATGGAGGGCAATCAGTGGGACACTGTGATACCTGGTTGCAAACTATATCGTAATGATAGAGCTGATCAAATTGGTGGAGGGGTTGCGCTCTATGTTAGAGAGGGCATTGAGTCAAAAAGGATTAAAGTTTTGCAGGAAACAAAATTTGCTGTAGAATCTCTATGGATTGAAATTCCATGTAAAAAGGGGAAAGCAATGGCAGTGGGGGTGTACTATCGACTGCCTGGCCAGAATGAACAAATAGATAATGAAATGCTCAAAGAAATCAAGGAAGCTAACAAAGGTTACAGCACAGTAATAATAATGGGTGATTTCAATTACCCCAGTATCGACTGGGTCAGTGTCACGGCAGGACATGCTAGGGAGATAAAGTTCCTAGATGAAATAGATGACTGCTTCTTGGAGCAGCTGATTCATGAACCGACCAGAGGGGAAGCCATATTGGACCTAGTCCTTAGTGGAACACCAGATATGGTGCAAGAGATAAGGGTGTTGGGGCCACTTGGCAATAGTGATCATAGCATGATCACATTTGATTTAATTAGTGGAGGAGGGATAGTAAGGAAATCCACAGTACTACCTTTTAACTTTCGAAAAGGAGACTATGATAAAATGAGGAAAATATTTAAGAAAAAACTAAAAGGAGCAGTTGCAAAGGTTAAAAACTTACATCAAGCTTGGGTGTTGTTGAATACTACTATCTTAGAAACCTAAACCAGCTGTATTCCACGCTTTAAGAAAAGTGGAAGGATGTCCAAAAAACTGCCAGCATGGTTTAAAGGTGAGGTCAGAGAGGCTGTTGTTGCCAAAAAAGCATCCTTCAGGAAATGGAAAAAAGAGCCAAATGACGAAACCTGGAAACAGCACAAGCACTAGCAAGTTAAATGCAAGGCATTGATAAGGCAGGCAAAGGGAGAATTTGAGTAGAAGCTTGCTGCAGAAGCAAAAACGCATAAAAAAGACTTTTTCAAGTACATTCGTAGCAAAAAACCCATGAGAGAGTCAGTTGGTCCATTAGATGATAGAGGGGTTAAAGGGGCACTAAGAGGCGACAAGGCGATAGCAGAGAGACTAAATGAATTCTTTGTTTCGGTCTTTACTGAGGAAGATGTAGGGATGTTTCCCATGACTGAAGTGGTATTTAAAGGTGTGGAAGAATTGAAGGAAATATTGATACATCAGGAAGATGTATTACAACTATTAGATAAACTGAAGAGTAGCAAATTACCTGGGCTGGATGATATACATCCAAGGGTGTTGAAAGAACTGAAATTTGAGATTGCAGACCTGCTATTAGTAATCTGTGAAATATAATTAAAATCATCTGTAGTACCTGAAGATTGGAGGATGGTGAACGTAACAGCAATTTTTAAAAAGGGTTCCAGGGGTGATCCGGGAAACTACAGACCGGTGAGCCTGATGTCAGTACAGGGAAAAATGGTAGAAACCATCATAAAGAACAAAATTGCTGAACATGTAGATAGTCATGTCTTAATGGGAGACAGCCAACATGGCTTTAGGCAAGGAAGATCTTGTCTTACTAATCTGTTATGTTTTTTTGAAGGTGTGAATAAACAGGTAGACAAAGGTGAGTCTGTTGATACAGTGTATTTGGACTTTCAGAAAGCCTTTGACAAGGTCCCTCATCAGAGACTTTTGGCAAAACTAAAGAGTCATGGGATACTGGGTCCGTTGCTTTTTGACATATTCATAAATGACCTGGACAAGGGAACAACGAGTGAGGTTATCAAATTTGCAGGTGACACAAAACTATTTAACGTTGTTAAAACCCAAGAGGATTGTGGAAAATTGCAAGAGGATCTTGATAAATTGGAAGACTGGGCATCAAAATGGCAGATGAAATTTAATGTGGGCAAGTGCAAAGTTATGCACCTAGGGAAGAACAACCCAAACTATGGTTACACGATGCAAGGTTCCACATTAGGAACCACCACCCAGGAAAAAGATTTTTTTTTTTTTTTTTTATTTAACAATCATTTATATCCCGCATCTTCCAGAGTTCAGATGCGGCTCACAATTGAAACAACAGTCAACAAAGCAAGGGCTTGTTTTACATTGAACAATTTTTGACAGTAAACAATGTAATAGTTAAATACATAACAGAACGGTGAATGGTTAAATACATAACAGAACAAGAACAATTTAAGAACTATGTACAGATACAGGTTTGTAAGTTCCTTAGATTTAAGATGTCTTAGAAAGGATATAGCATTATTGGAAAAGGTTCAGAGAAGAGCCACCAAAATGGTAAAGGGGATGGAAGGATACCCCTATGAAGAAAAGCTAAAAAGGTTAGTGCTCTTTAACCTGGTAAAGAGACGGCTGAGGGGAGATATGATAGAAGTCTATAAATTAATGAACGGAGTGGAACGGGTAAACGTAGATCGATTGTTTACGTTATCAGAATATAGAAAGACTAGGGGACATGCAATGAAACTGCAGGGTAAACTATTTAAGACTAATAAAAGAAAATATTTTTTCACTCAACGTGTAATCAAACTATGGAATTTGTTACCGGAGGATGTAGTAAAGGCTGTTAGTGTAGCTGGGTTTAAAAAAGGTTTGGACAAGTTCCTTGAGGAAAGGTCCATATATCATTATTAAAAGGGACCCAGGATATCACTGCTTGACCCAATACAAGCATTATGGAACCTGTGTTTTTTGGGGAAACTGCTAGGTACATATGACCTAGATTGGCCACTGTTGGAAACAGGATACTGGGCTCGATGGACCTTGGTCTGACCCAGTATGGCATATCTTATGTTCTTATATATGTTCTTATCATCCAATGGTACAACTGACTCTGTCAGAGGTTTTTTGCTACAAATATACTTAAAAAAACCTTTTTATTATGCAATTTTGTTTCCACGGAAAATTCTTTCTTTGCCTGCATCAATACCTTGCATCTAGCTTGCCAATGCTTATATTGTTTCCCATGTTTGTTATTTGGTTCCTTTTTCCATTTCCTGAAAGATGCTTTTTTTTTGTCTGCAACAGCCTCTCTGACTTTGCCTTTAAACCATGCTGGCAGTTTTTGGCCTTTCTTCCACTTTTCTTAAAGTGTGGAATACATCTGGTCTGGGCTTCCAAGATAGTATTTTTAATTTAAGTCCATGCTTGATGTAAATTTTTAACATTTGCAGCTGTGACTTTCAGTTTTTTCTTAACTATTTTCCTCATTTTATCATAGTCTTCCTTTTGAAAGTCACAAGGTAGATTTCCTTGCCATCCTTCTTCCATTTATTAATCAAATAGGATCATGCTATGATCACTCTTGCCAAGTGGCCTTAAAACCCTTAACTCTTGCACCAGATCCTGTATTACACTAAGGACAAGGTCCAAAATAGCTTCCCCACTTGTCAGTTCATGAACCAGCAGCTCCAAGAAGCAGTCATTTATTTCTTCTGGAAGCCTTTTCTCTCTAGCATGTCCTGCTGTGACATTGACCCAACCGATACTGGGATAATTGAAATCACCCATTATTACTGTATTGTAACTTTTGTTAGCTTCCCTAATTTCTTTCAGCATTTCATCATTCATCTGTTCATTCTGGCCAGGCTGTCGGTAGTACACCCCCACTGCCATTCCCTTCCTCTTTTTATGACATGGAATTTCTGTCCATAGAGATTCTACAGTGTATTTTGTTTCCTGCAAAACAGTAATCCTATGTGACTCAATGCCCATTAACATTGAGTGCAACCCTTCCACCAATTTGATCTACCCTATCATTGCTATATAATTTTTACCCAGGTATCACAATTTCCCATTGGTTGTTCTCCTTTTACCAGGTCACTTAGATGCCAATCATATCTAACCTTTGATTTAGTGCTATATATTCTAACTCTTCCATCTTATTTTTTAGGATTCTAGCATTTGCATACAAACATTTTAGATGTTGCATTTTATTCATATTAATCTGGTTATCAGTTGATAGAGGTAATTTTGAATCTCTCAGCTCTGTACTTAAGGGCATCTGGGTTACTTTTATCTTTATTGGAACCTCTCTGTTGGGATGCCCTAACCTCCCTCTTTTTCTAGTATCATTAATGGATACCTCTTTCCGAACCATGAAATCCTGGGCAACTGTTAACTTTCCCCCAGTAGCTAATTTAAAAGTTGCTGTCTTTCCTTTTTAAAGGTTAATGCCAGCAGCCTGGTTGCATCCAAGTTAAGATGAAGCCCATCCTTTTGGAAAAGGCCCTCCCTTCCCCAGAATGCTGCCCAGTTCCTAACAAATCCAAAGCACTCTTCTTTGCACCATCGTCTCATCCATGCACTGAGACTCCGGAGCTCTGCCTGCCTTTTGGGTCCTGCATGTGGAATGGGTAGCATGCTACCCTGGAAGTTCTGGATTTGAACTTCATACCTAAAAGCTTAAATTTGGCTTCTAGAACCTCCCTCCCACACTTTCCTATGTCATTAGTGTCAACATGTATCAAGACAGCAGACTCTTCCCCAGCACTATCTAAAACCTTGTCTAGGTGGCGCATGAGGTCTGCTTCCTTTGTGCCAGGCAGGCATGATACCAGGTGATACTCATGTCCACCAGTCACCTAGCTATCTATATGCCTAATTGAATCATCAACTATAACAACCATTCTAAACCTTCTCTCATGGGCACATGGCCCTGGAGAAACCTCGGTGTGAGAGGGATTTACATCTCCTGGCGGACAGGTCCTAGCTACAGTATCATTTCTTGTCACCAAGGTGATGCTCTCCTTTCCTCTGACCTTTCTTCTCCATGGCATCTGAGATGCTGCCAGACTGGAGCTGGGATTTCAGTACTACGTCCCTGTAGGTCTCGTCTTTGTACTTCTCTGTCTTCCTTATGTCTTCCAAGTCTGCTACTCTAGCCTCCAGAGATTGGACTCATTCCCTGAGGGCAAAGAGCTCCTTGTACCTACTGCACATGTAAGACCCCTCACCAACTGGGAAAAACTTGTACATGTGACACTCAATTCAAAAGACTGACTAACCCTCATCTCATTGCTGGACTGCTGTCTGAATCTTAGTTTTAAGGTGTTATTTAGCTATTTAAGTTGTCTACCCCAGATGCTAGGGATACTTGTACTGATAGCACTATACTAATTAAGTTTAAGGAACTTTGTTCACCTCAAGTTTAATTAATTTTAGTGCCTTAATAATCTATTCCTGGTGAGGATAACCAGCTGAATCTGAAAGTGAATTAGACCACCTCTCCCCCTTTAATAGGTTTAAGAGCTTATAAAACTAAGATTATGCCTGGGGTGGGAAGGAATGAACACTTAGTAAAGGTTGTATTGCTACACAGATCCCAGACATGTGCTTCTAAGGTCATCTGTTAACAATTTCCTGGGTGATTCACACAGCCCTTGGTTTGACAGATGAAGCTTTTCAAATTGCCTCTTTGATCTGTCATTTGACTTTAACACCTATTTAAAACAAATTCCTAGATCTCTTGCCTCCTTCTTGGAAGGATTCTTTGTAAAGGTCTCTAGAAACAATTTATTTCTTTCAACTCAAGGAAACCCTGTACTTCTTTCTATGCTATGCTATACTCTAATTTGATTTAAATTAAAAGCTCTCTGCTGTTATTAAGCCCTGACTGAGGCCCTGACTACTAACAGATACACTGGATTCTAAAAATACACTGATTTATCAGCTTTAATACAAAAAATTACCTTTTTCCCAAGACTTAGAGAATTTCCCAGGAGTAAATACTTACAAATGCAGCTTTCTTTCCAGCAGTAGCAGTCCCTTTTGGTAGTCCTTCAAGCCTTGTCTAAAACATCACTGAAAAACACTCATAACTTTAGAAGATGTACAGTTATACATCTAGATGTTATGGGACTGATTCTGCCCCGAACATAGATCCCTCTATACGTCCGGTCTGAACCGGACGTACAGAAGGGATCGTGATTCTGATCCCGCGGGGCACATCTAGCCCCGTGGGATCAGAATCAAGCACAGTCCTGCACCTGCACCTGCAGGACTGTCCCTGGCTAACTCAGTCAAGGCTCTTCAATGGAGCTGCTGAGCCATGGCTACATGTTGCCATGGCACCGTGGCTCCATTAAAGAGCCGCGATGCCAGCCGCCAGAGATTAAAGCTAATTCCCCGCTGCCCGACCCCTGATCTGGCCTCTTAAGGCCAGGGTCGGGCTGCGGGGAATGTCCTCTGGTCCCCCTGCCCCATCCGTACCCCTGCATTTCAATAAAGGCATGTCCAGGGAAGTTATTCGGGGGTGGAATAACTTCCCTGCACATGTCACCGGCCCCGGACGTACAGGGCCGACATTAGAATCGGCCCTGTACGTCAAGGGCTGACGACTGCCCAAACTCCGCTCAGACTCCATCCCTGAGCCACCCCTTTCCTGCCCCCGTCTAACTTCTCCGTTGGGCTGTCCATCACCACTATTCGTGGCACAGAATAACCCCCTATATATCCAGTGACTGACTGAATACATTATTGAGTCAATATCTACTACTATTACAACTTATCATTTGTATAGCACTATTGATAAGGAAATGATGTTAAATATGTTAAGTATGACACTTATCTTGAATTTTTCCTTTTTCTGTTGATTTTGAGTGATGTTAAGTCTGAGAATAATCTTGATTTTTTTCCTTTTTTTGTTGATTCAGTGTAATTATGTTACTTGTTTTATATGATCTGAAGGGCAGGGCATTACTTTTGTCCCTTGACTCTCAATTTGGCAACTAACCAGTTGGATATTATGTGATTGTCATTAATTTTGACATGCTACTGAAAAAGAAAGAGTGTTATAAATCCAAGAATGAAGGTCAGAACATGGGCCAGGCAGATGTTGTTTTTCTGGGCTGTCATAATGGAATTGAACAATATCTAATGTAGTGTTGCTTGGATCACAAGAGAGCAGACAAATGCTAAAATAAGCTGTCAGTTCTCTGTGAAGCCAACATTTAACTGAGAAACATAAAAATACCACTTACTTTGCATTATTTCAAACAAATAACTGTATCTTACCATTTCATGCTGTCTGTCACATCAACATCACACTTTACCTAAAACAGAGAGAATCTGAATGCAGCAGGGTTAGCTAAGGGGAAGTTTACTAAGCTGTGCTATGAATGTGACAGGAAGTGCATGCTATCAGCCTGCGTTAACAGGGAAAATGCAGATAGTAGAGGATAACTGCTGGGGTGGGCAGGATCGTGGCAGAGAGTAGGTGGGAGGAGGGAAGGAAGTGGAATTGCAGTGGGCTAAATTAAAGGAGGCAATAAAAGGGGCAACAGATACATATGTAAGGAAAGTAAATAAAAACAAGAGGAAAAAAAACCTATTTGGTTTTCTAAACGAGTGACTGCACAAATATAGGCAAAAACCACAACTTTCACAAAATCCAGAAGTTTGCAAACAGAGGAATGCCAAAAAGAATACAGGATAAAGCTAAAAGACACAAAAGGAGAAATAAGGATAGCAAAATCAAAGGCAGAAGAAAAGATGGCTAAAGATCTAAAACATGGTGAGAAAACTTTTTTATGTATATTCGGAGGAAGAGGAAGATCAGAGGTGAAATTGCAAGACTCAAAAGTACTGAGAATGGATTTGTGGAAAGTGACATTGAAAGAGCGAAACAAATACTTCTGTTTTTACTAAAGAAAATCCTGGAGAAGAACCACCTATGATTGACAAATATACAAATGGAAATAGAATAGATGCTACAGCATTCACAGAAGATGATGTGTTTGAACAGCTTCCAAAACTGAAAGTGGATAAAGCCATGGGACTGGATGGGATACATCTCAGGATACTGAAAGAGCTCAGAGAGTTTTTTTCAGGGCCTTTAAAGGATGTTTTTAATAGATCCTTGGAGACAGGAGAGGTACCACAGGACTGGAAGAGGGCCAATGTGGTACCTCTCCACCAAAGTGGTAATAGGGAAGAAGTGGCAAACTATAAGCCAGTAAGCCTTACCTTGGTGGCGGGAAAAGTAATGGAGGAGCTCCTGAAAGAGCGAATAGTGGACTTCCTTGAAACCAACAGGTTGCATGATCTGAGGCAACATGGTTTTACCAAAGGACGATCATGCCAGACAAATCTGATTGAGTACTTTAACTGGGTGACCAGAGAACTAGATCAAGGGCATGTGATGGATGTGATCTATCTAGATTTCAGCAAAGCCTTTGATACTGTTCCTCATAGAAGGCTTATCAATAAACTGACCAGAAATTGGTTGACTTATAGTTGATAAACGTTGATGATAAACGGAACTCACTCAAATGAAAGGAAGGTGATTTAGTGGCATGCCTCAGGGTTCGGTCCTGGGGCCGGTACTGTTCAATGTATTTGTGAGTGATATTGCTGAAGGACTGAATGGAAAAGTCTGTCTTTTTGTAGATGACATAAAAATTTGCAACAGTGTGGACTCCCCTGAGGAAGTGGATAATATGAGGAAAGATCTGCAAAAGCTGGAAGAATGGTCTAATGCATGGCAGTTAAGATTTAATGTGAAGAAATGCAATGTTATGTACTTGGGATACAGAAATCCAAGGGAATTGTATGACATAGGGGGCAATAGGTTGGTGTGCACATACCAGGAGAAGGACATCGGAATGATTGTTTCTGAGGATCTCAAAGTGGCAAAACAGTGTGACAAAGCCAGAAGTATATTGAGTTGCATACAGAGAAGTATTACCAGCAAAAAGGAGGAGGTACTAATGCCACTGTACAAGCTGCTGGTGAGGCCTCACTTAGAATATTGTGTTCAGTTTTAGAGACCAAATCTCGCAAAGGAAATAAAAAGACTGGAAATGGTTCAGAGGAAGGCCACCAAAATGATTTGGAGCCTGCACCAGAAGACATATGAAAAGAGACTCCAAGACCTAAATATGTATACTCTAGAGGAGAGGAGGGATAGGGAAGATATGATGCAGACCTTTAAATACCTCGAGTATTAATGAACTAACAAACCTATTTCAAAGACGGGGAAGCTGTAATACTAGAGGGCATAACATGAAGCTGCAAGGGGGTAAACTGAAAGGCAACATTAGGAAATACTTTTTCACTGAAAGGGTGGTGGATGCTTGGAATGCCCTCCTGATGGAAGTGGTGGGAGCAAATACAGTGACTGAATTCAAAATGGCATGGGGCAGATGGACAATGGATCCCTTTATAGAAACAGGATAAAATCAAAATAAACTTAACTGTCTCTGACAACACGTAGAGGCGACCTACACGGAGCGGTGGGTACACTCCTAAACAAAGGCATGGGGGTTGACCTGCATGGAGTGACAGGTGCACCTACTCTTGCCACCTTGCTGGGCAGACAAGATGGACCATGCTGGTCTTTATCTGCCATAATATACTATGTTACTATGTGTCTTCAACGCCCGGTTACTGCGGGCATCAGCAGAACGCAATAACCGTCAGAGTTGCAGACAAAGCAGGCACAACTCAATGGGTGGCATTAGTTGCATCCATGGTGCTGCTGGGCCTCGTTATTTTTAATTTCGATGCATTATTTGCTGTGTATACCCCAGCGATACCGCATGGCTTTTCAGCAAATGCGGCGCTGTCTGCACTTTTTTGCCATGTTATTTAAACATACCCCTAGGGAAAATGACTTAAGAGAGAGAAAAGAATTTGATACACTTGTATGAAATTAAAGCTGTCTTATCTCATTTACAGAATCATCATCATGCTGTGGTGCCTGAGGTACTAAAAGGTTTTTCCCATTTTGTGCTGGCGAAATAAATGCTTAGTATTGAGGACTCGGAGGCTCTTTCAGTAAAGATATTTGTCATTGGATTTTAATATCATTCTTGTATATCTATCAACTGCTTGTCTATCACACATTTTTTCTGACTTCCGTTTCCAACTCGTAAGTTGTTACTCTATTGGTTCAATTTTCAAAAGCAAGCGTTTTCATGCCAAGACCTCTGGTTTGTGTCGCAGACCCTGCATCATTTTGCTATGCCTTCTATGGATCATGGGCACTCCGCCTATGCCCTTCAGAGGTATGACTTCAGGAACTGCTTGGATGGAGTATTTAAGAAGGTGAGACCCTCGAGGCAGCTTACATTTGAGGAGTAGTCTAGTGGTTAGGGCAGCAGGCTACAAGCCAGAGTTCAAATTCTACTGCCCCTCCTTGGACAAGTCACTTAACTATCCATTGTTTCAGGTACAAAATTAGATTGAAAGTCCTTTAGGTGCAGGGATGTTTTTAGCATACTTGAATATAATTCACATTGAACTATTAGTGAAAAGGAGGAGTGTAATCCAAAATAAATCTTTGTCTCCGCTCCACAAATCAATAATCTTTAAAGATTAGAAAATAAATATTTTGAAAATTGAGAAAGAATAGTAGAGATGGTGCCTTCTCACCATACTTCTCAAACAGGGCCAGTATTAGGGCACTGGCTGCCCTAGGCAGTCACTCTTCCCACTGCCCCCCCCCCCCCAGCAATGTTAGTCTTCCTGTTGCCCTTCTCCCCCCCGCCCCAGTAATGGTTAGTTTTCCCACTGCCCCCATGCCATATTTGTGAGGACAAGCAATTACAGTAATAAATAAACCAGTTCACCTCACAGAGGGAAGTCTCAAGCCCTGCATGCAACCGGTCCCGCCCCCTGTTATGCAGACTTCCTGTTTCAGAATGCAGCACAGGGCTTGAGACTTCTCTCTTTGTAGTGCTTCGGCTTGTTTATTGCTGTTTATTGGGCCTTGGAATTATGGCATGGCTGAGGTGACCGCAGCAGTAAAGGGGGGGGGGGGGGGGAAGCTGGAGCATGCAACCGCCTAGTTCGCCTCATGGTAGCACAGGCTCATTCTCAGATCATTTGCATTGCTTCTCCCAATATATTGTCCCCACTGTTTCCCTCTCTGAGTCCCATCTCCTTCTCCCTAGCAGTCACTCTCTCCCTTTCTTTGTCAATCCCTCATATTTGTCTAAACCAGTCATATTCTCTTTCTCTCAGTCCCTTTGCATCAATTCCTCTTTTCCCTTTTTTTATGCTCTCTCCTCTTCCTCAGTCTGTTCCTTTCTCTTCCCCTCTGTCTCCTCTCACCTCCCTTCTCCTCTCCTCTTTCCTTCCTTTTACATTGCCAGTTCATTCGCATAGGCCCAATATCTGGCTTACACTATGTCTGCCTCACTTTGTTCTGCCACCGGTAGTTCAGCAATTTATACTTAATGACAGGAGTCCATCTTTTGTAACTCAGAGTGGGGAGTATTAGCGGGGCGGGGTGTACAGGAGTGACAGGCAAAGCACATCCAGAACCCACATTCATTTCATAGTGATAAAGGATCTGAAAAATAAACCCCCTTGAATCAGATTGTCTGTGAATCTATGCTTTAATAACCCTAGAGGACTGGAATATACCACGTTTCACTGAAATTAGTTCTTTGGAATTTTGCGACAGGTATAGATTGTTGTTAAGTGCCATCGAGTCCATTAATATATTTATTTTATGTCTTTATTCCTCACGTATATGACTTGCCCATTATGAAACTGATCCATGTGAGTTACATAACTTAGAACATAAAATACAATATAACAGCATGACACACCATTCTATTAATCAACTTCCGATAAAATGCCTTATATGAAAATTCTTCCATTATTTTGTATTCAGGTAGCTACAAATTAAATAAACTTTAACATCAGGTTGAGATTGACATAGCAGTGCCACCTTTGTTCTCATAAACTCTATTAAATTGACTGCTTCAAATGTGTAATTCACTTTTTCAGTTATTAAACAAAAAGCCCAATAAACCAATGTTAATTTTATAGAAAACCATTATAGGAAGCATTTCACTTTATGGATTCTATAATGCATCTCCTTTCACATGACAAAATCAAATAGGAGCAGCTCATTTAATAGCACATTGCATTACCTAGAGGAAGTTACATTGTGATTTCCTGTAATGCTTAGTGCAATTCCATTTGGCAAACTCACAAGAATCTTTATTCATTCTTGGAAACGCTAAGGGGAAAAAAGAGAGCCATTTTTTGAAACTTTGTTATTGGTTAGTGATTTTTCAAAAATAACTGCACTTTTTGCATTACTAAAATAGCAACGTCTTGACAGAAGCATGCTATTCACGTGACTTGTGGAAGTGAATTTCTGCTGTAGGCAAGGCAACTTAAAAGCAATATTGCTCCGGGGGGGCGGAGCCTGATGTCCAGCGGGTAAGACGCTTCGCGCTGAAGCTCCCGAGAGGCCTACTTAGAATCCTGACTTAATACCTATACAAACTTACTATTTCGCTCCGGGCTGACCGGGGTACCTCGGGGGGGATGGCGGCCCATAAACCAGCGCGCTTGGACTTCGGGTCTCCTTCTTCTTCTCACGGAAAACGCTCCAAAACAGAGGTGTCCTCCCCACAGAAGATGGCTCCATTTCGAGAAAACCCTGAAATGCACCTGGAGATCTTAGAGGAAATACGCGGCGTGAAGGAATTGGTGCAGTCCAATGGAGAAGCGCTTAGAGCCATGCGAGAAGACTTTGGAGTGCTCCAGGACCGACTTGAAAGTCTCTCATTACGGCAGGACAATATGGCGGGGGTCCTCGACTCGCACGCGGTGCGCTTGGGCACACTGGACAAGGCTGAGCGCCAGATACAGAATCTTCAAAAGGAGTTAGAAGATAGCAATAATCGAGCCCGTCGCAACAATGTGAGGCTCATTGGAATACCGGAGGGGGTGGAAGCGGGAGATATGAGAGAATTCCTGCTCAAAACTCTTCCCTCCTTGCTGAAGATCACCTTTCATAAAGAACTGGAAATCGATCATGCACACCGTGTTCCTACCCACATGGCGCTCAACCGAACGACCCCCCGGCCTATTATCTTTCGCTTGCTACGATATCAACAAGTGGAACAAATTTTAAATGCTGCTCGGGCGAACCATCATTTGGAATTTGAAGGTCACAAAGTCTCCTTCTTCCCTGATTTGGCAAAGCCTACCGTTGACCGACGGAAGAAACTCCTTGCTTTTCGCCCTCGACTTCAACAGCTACAGGCTCGCTTTGGCCTGTTGTATCCAGCGAAGCTCCGAGTGACTCTCCACAACCAAACCAGGACATTCGAAGATCCTGATCTACTATCAACATTTTTAGACTCCAAGGAAGCAGAGCAGATGCGCTAATCCAAAGACTTGGACTTTTATTTGCCGGCTCTGTCCGCCATTTTGAAGGGCCCGATGCGGCGGTCATAGTCAAGCACAGAGACTACCTGGACTTTCTTTCTTTCTTTCTATGACTTTTTTGTTTTTTGGTCTCCTATCCCTCCATGATGTGTGCCTCGGTCGGATTCGGAGCACGCACAGTCCTACAGGTTATGTGTTTTTTCAATTTCGGCCTTCTCTGGGGCTTCTCCCCGCAGACACATGGTCGCCAGTAATTTTTGGGGTTCTGCTTCTTCTCTACCGCGCTGCGGTTTTTCTTTTTTAATGTGGGGCGCTTCATTGTATTATCTAAGCTTATTTTCTTTTATGCCATATGTACAGCCTGATACAGTCAATATGAGGGACATTGTGAAATTATGTGCGCTATCATGCTCAGAATTTTTAACTTGTCTGAATGGCCTTATGTAAAATCTTATCACTCAACGTAAAGGGCATTAATAGTCCAATCAAAAGAAAGAAAATCCTTAGCTATCTTAGCCATGAGCATGCTGATTTAGCGTTTCTTCAGGAAACGCACTTAAACTCTGCTGAAACACTGAAACTCAATGTTAAGCCTTACATGGTGGCTGCCTATTCTCCCGCCGTTTCCAAACGGTGCGGGGTAGCCATTCTGGTTAAGAAATCTTTGCAAGCTACTGTAATTGATACTAGCGCTGACAAGGAGGGTAGATGGGCCCGAGTACATCTTAAGGTTGGAGATAGTGAATTTACATGTATTTGCATTTATGCCCCGAATGTGGACAACCCTGCTTACTATGCAAGTATTGCGCAGTTGGCACAGGCCTCTGCCAATACTCCATTAATACTTGGTGGTGATTTTAATCAAGTGTTAGACCCTCTGATAGATAGACAGCCGCCTAGAACGAGTAGTCCA
Organism: Ichthyophis bannanicus; assembly: GCA_033557465.1. Taxonomy (NCBI): domain Eukaryota; kingdom Metazoa; phylum Chordata; class Amphibia; order Gymnophiona; family Ichthyophiidae; genus Ichthyophis; species Ichthyophis bannanicus. The sequence continues at coordinate 119,473,123 of CM066050.1, read as the reverse complement.
CCCAAGAGTCTTGCTACCCTTACAGCTCTGATGCAAGATCTTGCGCTGGTAGATATATGGAGGCTGCTTCACCCCTCCGACTTAGAGTTCACTTTCTTTTCTGCCCCCCATCACTCCCAATCTAGAATAGATTTCTTTCTCATTTCCAAAGCAATGATTTCTCAAGTAGACACGACTAGGACTCATCCTCTCCATATCTCAGATCATGCTGCCATATCTTTATCATTACATGTCACTGCGCGGGACGATTCTCCCCGAGCTTGGTTTTTTGATAGATCCTTACTGGGTCAAAAAGATTTTCAGGTTGATATAAAGGCCGCTATCCAAGATTATTTTCATTTTAACTCACCCCATGACACAGCGAGCTGGGCTTGGTGGGAGGGTTTTAAAGCATCTATCCGCGCAACTATAACTAGCTATCAAATTCGGCAGGGGAAACAAAGAAAGCAGCATTTACTGATTCTAGAGCAGCAGATACAAGCTGGGGAGTGTCTTCTCACGTCCCGTACTGACCCATGTATTTTACTCCGTTTACAACGCTTGCGTTTTCAATACAATCAGCTTTTGTACACTGCTGCTGTTAAAAATATTGAATCACAACAAGGGCTATATTATCGGGAAAATAATCGTGCTGGCAAATTATTAGCAAATGCCCTAAAAGGTCAAAAAGAAGCCAAGCGTGTTACCGCCCTCCGTAATCCGTCGGGGGGGGGGCTTGGTCACTAAAGATACCGAAATCTTAGAACTCTTTCGTGATTTTTATACTCGGCTTTATCAATCTGAATGTGATTTTGAGCCAGATGTATTTGAACGCTTACTTTCAGGGGTACAAAGACCGACCCTATCTGACGAAGATAGAGTGGCCTTGGACACACCCTTTACTGTCTCAGAAATTCATTCTGCTATCAAGAAATGTGCCTCAGGTCGAGCCGCAGGCCCAGACGGTCTCCCTGCTGAATTCTACAAAACCTTTCACGATGACTTAGCTCCAGTTTTGAAACTTTATTTTTCTGCTCTGGCCGAGGAGGGTTCTCCTTCTGGGTCCTTTTCAATGGCAAATGTAGTAGTTTTTGAGAAAGAGGGGAGAGACCCGCAACTAACAGCTAATTATCGGCCAATTTCCCTCCTAAACGCGGACTATAAAATATTTGCCACCATTCTCTCTACCCGGCTCTCTGATAGGATGCCTACCTTAATACACCCAGATCAATGCGGTTTCATTCCTGGTAGATCAACTGCTGACAATGCTCGGACTCTATGCCATGTACTGACTACCGCAGTTAATCTTGATCGCCCATTTGTTGGTCTCTCACTTGATGCTGAGAAGGCCTTTGATCGCTTAGAGTGGCCCTTCCTGTTTGCAGTCCTCCGCTGGTACGGATTCAGGGAAGGTTTTCTCCGTTGTCTTCGCACCATGTACGCACAGCCTACAGCCAGTATATGTGCCAATGCTTTAAAGTCTCAGCCTTTTCCCCTTCAACGCGGCACTCGCCAGGGATGCCCACTGTCTCCACTTCTCTTCGATCTTACACTCGAACCCTTGGCTTTACTAATCCGGCAATCGGAGGAGATTCATGGAGTCCCCTTCACCCATAGGGAAATCAAAGTTTCAGCGTATGCTGATGACCTTATGCTTTTTGTCTCTATAGACTCAGTACCGGCTGTCCTAGAGCAAATTGGTAAATACTCACAACTGTCCGGTTATAAGATAAATTGGACCAAGTCGGTAGCCTTTCCATTAAATCCTTTGCTTCATCAGGCAGATATGCAACCCTTCCCCTTTTTATGGCAACCTCGCATGGTCAAATACCTTGGGGTTCACTATTGTTCTCCTTTGGAAGACACTATCTCCTTCAATGCCAAAGACTTAACCTCTAAAGTCCGGGCGCTTACTCACCGCTGGACTCCTTTAACACTTACCTGGTGGGGTCGATTAGAAACCATAAAAATGATGATTGTTCCGAAAGTGAATTATATCTTAGAAATGTTGCCCTGTCTCTTACCTCGACGTATATATAAAGATATAGAGGGCCTTCTGACTAGATACTTGTGGCAAAACAAGACACCTAGGATAGCGAAACATAAGCTGCAAGCAGATAAGGAAAATGGGGGTGTCAGATTCCCTGATTTCCTGAAGTATCATCAATCTTTTCTTCTCAAACAAGGCGCTCGTTGGCTGGAAGATCCAGTACCGAGTAGACCTGTGTGGCTAGACATAGAAGAGGACCTTTGCAAACCGATTCCTCTTACTTTTCTCCCTGGTATGACTCTCCCATCAGACTCCCACTTTCCACCAATGCTTTTAGACACCTTAGGTGCCTTTAATAATCTTATGCAATCTTTAGACTCCCGACTCTGTCCGTTAGACAAGCTCCCACTTTGGTACAATACTCGATTTCGAATACAAAATAAGCCGATGGCGTGGAGCCCCTGGTACACTAGGGGCATTTGGATTCCTAGTCAGTTGTTCCATGAAGGTCGCTGGAAAACTTTTAGGGAATTGCAAATTGAATTTGGTCTCCCAGCGAAACACTACTTTCAGTTGGTGCAACTTCAGCATTGCCTTCGGAGTGCTAAGGTGCTCCCGCCATCGGCCTCCCCTACACAAGGTTGGTTGGAGACTATCCGATCTATCGGTAGTTCACCGGGTGTAGTATCCAATTTTTACAAAACCTTATGTAATGCTATAACTAGAGATACCCCTATAGCGCAGAAAGCATGGGAGAGAGAATTGCATGTGACTTTGACCCCGGAGCAATGGAGCCTTGTCTGGAGTAGAGTGACACGGGTCTCCCGATCCGCCTCACTCACTCAGACACTCTTCTTTCTAGCCCACCGGTGTTTCTACACTCCTGATAGATTAGCCAAATGGAACACTACTCAGGGCAATAGTTGTTGGACATGTCATGCGGCCATTGGTTCACTACCTCATGTTATGTATGAATGTCCCGCACTACAGTATTACTGGCGTCGGGTCTGGGGTCGTATCCAGTCTATTTTGCACTTTCAAGAGCCCCTTTCTTGGAGGATAGTGGGACTTCGCTCAGCTGCGGGGATCCCCTCTCTTCCAAAAACGGCTTACTTCCTTTTGGACTTTATGCTTGTCATTGCTATTTCCCTAATTACGAAATACTGGAAAAATAGCTCTCATCTGAGCCCCAATGAATGGTGGAATCATGTCTGTCTCTACAGTAAATATGAACAAATACCTCGTATGTTTGCTTCCCCCGTTCAGACCCCTCATCATCGGTCTAAATGGAAGATGCTCAATGACTATGTACATTCTGCTCAATGCTCTCATCTGACTGTCTAAATTTGTATATATCTTTGTCCCATGATTATTCTGTATCGCAGATACTCTTTTGATTGTTTTGATGTATAATCACTGTTGTTTGGAAGCGTTCACATGCTGACATAATCAGCTAGAGAAGAAGCGTGGGGGTGGGGGGTAATTGGGTTTACTTTTCTTTATTGTATACTTGTTTTGTCTCCTTTGGTGTGTTGTTTCTTTTGTTTGTTGCAAAATGAAAATAAAAGTTTAAAAAAAAAAAAAAAAAAAAGCAATATTGCTCCAAGATTGAAATGCATCAGAAAAAGAATAGACAGGACAATAGTCAAAAGTTTTATGACCCTAACTTTAGGGAATGTTTACTAAGCTGCATTAAGGGTTTACCATGGGTTTACCATGCTCAAGTGTGCCATGCTGTTAGCATGGGGTGCCATGTAAAAATCCCTTAGTGGTGGGGACTGGGAAGGTTAGGGGCAGAATGTAGGTGATTTCGGCATTGGTGTGCTGACCGCATTTGTTGATCTTACAGTAGTATGGGTGTACTTACTGCCTCCTAGAGGGGTGGCAGTAAGTGTATTTGCATTCCAGTTAGGCATGGTTCCATGTGGCCGCAATGCGCTAACTATGGGGAGACATGAAGGGCATGCCTCCAACAGTTAGTGTGGGCTGCTGTGCTAACTCTAGGCCCTGATCATATGGTAATAGCACGACCATTAGTAAACATGCCCTTTTGAACATTAAGCTCCTAAATTGGCCTCTGAAAATTTACTAGAGCTGAGTGCCTGACGTTTTGCACAAAAATTCACTAAACCTGTATTTAGGAGCCTAGAAGGTGGGTGGCAATGGGAAGATTTAGGGTAGGGAAAAGAAATGAGAAGCTTAGAACTCATTTTCAGCACGAGGCTTCTAAATTAGGCTCATAAATCTAGGCAAATGAATGACAGGCCTAAGTCAAGTGGCATAACTTTAAAACCCTAAATATCAGCAAATGTAGAGCAGAAAGCTTATGGGTCAATTTTTGAACACTGTGGTTGGTCTTTTTACAAACACCAGCCACAGTGGTTAAATGTGTATACTGTGTATCTCTATCCACAGAAGCCATGGCAGTGAATGTATGTAATCTAGATCTGTGCACACCGCCACTATGCAGATAGGGAGTTATTCTGTGAAATGAATAGCGGGGATGGACAGCCCTGGGGCAGAGTCTGGGCGGGCAGTGGGCAGTCGCCGGCCCTGGATGTACAGGGCCAATTCTAATGTTGGCCCTATACGTCCAGGGTGGGCAAAATGTCTGAGGAAGTTATTCCACCTCCGAGATTAAATAACTTCCCTGGATGTGATTTTTTGCACATCCTGGGGCATGGATGGGGCAGGGGGGGCCAGAGTTTATCCCCGCGGCCCGACCCTAGCCTTAGGAGGCCAGTTCGTGGGTTGGGCTGCGGGAAATAAGCCCCTTTTGCAGGCAGCCAGCATCGCGGCTCTTCAATGGAGCCAAGGTGCCATGGCAACATGATGCCATGGCATTGCGGCGCCATGAAAGAGCCTTGACTGAGTTAGCTGGGGGCAGTCCTGCACGTACAGGACTGTTCACGATTCTGATCCCACGGGGCTAGATGTGCCCCACGGGATCAGAATTGTGATCCCCTCTGTGTCCAGTTCAGACCAGACGCACAGAGGGGATCTACGTGCAGGACAGAATCGGCCCCTTAGTGGAGTTATTCAATCCACTATCGGAATAGCTATGAGATATATTTAGTACAACCTTTTCACTATCCTAAATATATCTGGATAGCTATTGCTGCCCTCCATATAGTTAGGAGGACGGCCCACGCTTTACCCTAGCACTGTCCATAGAGTCATTTTCAGTGGCACTATAAGTGGCTGCCTCTGTCTGGATAAGTGTCTTTGAATGCCGACCTAATTAAGAGAGACTAAACCTAATTAAGAGAGACTAAACTGTGTTTGGCTTTTGCAACACTAACACCAGGCAATGACTGCAAAAAGGCGGCATTAACTGCAAAAGTCACACGGTAGTTGCAGGAAGCATCACCTCTGCAGATACCATGAAGGAAATACTGGAGCAATGGCTACGTCCGCAAAGCCTGCACAAGGAGCAGCACGGTAGCTGCTCAAACTTGGAGCACCCCCTCTCCATTCACATCGTGCTCATTTGAGCAGCCACCCTGTGAAATGCAGACATTGTCCTGCATTAGCTGCCTTCATGGCGCGATGATCGCATGTTAGCACCACAAAGACAGCTAACGCTCTTTAGTAAACATACTCCTGTGTTTTGGAACCTCAAAGTAGGTAGTAGTCATTTATTGCTTATTGTATTGTATTTGATGACCCGTCTATAGCAGATGCAACTGGGCAGCGTACAAAGTTAAAATGAGGGGAGTGGCAAACAAGACAAGACGATGAGAAAGAAAGGAAAGGGAAAGACAAGGGCACAAAGGGAAAAGGGAGAGGGATTGACTAGGATACAAAATCAAGCGGATGAAATAATAAGGACACGAAGGGCAAGAAAACGGGGAAGACAAAGACAGCAAACAGAGTCAGCCAGGAAGGAGAGAAAACAGAACGTCAAGAAGAAGTAATTGCAGGGAAAGCAAGGGACAATAAATGAGACCTGGACAAAAGCAATAGTTAGGAGCGAAGAGAAGCAGGCAGAGTATTTTCTTATGATTTGAAAAATGTTTTCTGTCTTCAGTCACATTCTGTCCAAACATTTGCTGGTTGCATCTGCCGGCACAGCAGCCCTCTCTCAAAGGGAAAAAAATAACGTAGGACTTTGTTGTAGTATATCTTAGCAAAAATCACCATTTAACAAACAACCAATTTGCCTCTAAATTCAGACTAGAGAAGTAGTTCTAATCCTAAAATGCTGGGCCTGATGGATTTTTGGCCTAATCCAGGATGGGATTCCTTGCGTTCTCATTCCTTGGCAATTAAGGAACCCTATTTGGGAGGGATAAAAAAGCGAGGAAATATGTGTTCGAGTGTGATGCATCAGAAGATCCCTCCATCGACTATAACCCCCTGTGAGTAACCTCTGCCATAGTGCAGCCTCTTGACACACTAAAGCCCCATCAGTATTGTTGGGAGAAGTATAAATATGGTTAGGGGCCAACTACTATTTCGTAAAACTCTTTGGAGAGGGGCTTTCTTTTAACATTTCTTTAAAAATAAAATCACACATATTTGGTTTGTCTGTCTTTCCAGCTGTACACATTGTCAGTCAAACCATCCAACCTACAGAAACTACATTTTGGGGATAGATACATCTATACAAGAACTAGAAACTGAAATCACTTTCTCTCATAAAACATAAGAACTGGGGAAAAATGAAAATAAAGTACTCCATATGAATTACCCTGCAATTCTCTTCTTTATTGATCTTCAAAGGAACAAAATCAGTTAACAAACACTATCCAATATAAAAACATGTGCCAGAATAAAATATCCCCAAACAAAAACCCCTCTTAAAAGAACTCCCACCCAACCTCTTTGGTGTAGAAACTAATAACATTGGGCCTGATATTCAGCGGTGGCTAGTGCTGCTGACATGGCTAGCCACACTGCTGAAAACTAACTCTGGATATTCAATGCTGGAGCCAAATCTGACTACTAGCAATGAATATCTGGGTTGCTGTAGAGCCTGGAAGCTAACTGGGCAGTGGCCATATTGAGCTGCTACCTGGTTGGCTCCCATGGGTAAAGTTGGGCCAGACAGCGGCTCAGTATTTGTCTCAGAAAAAGCCATGTTATCAATGTCCCTGTTTAGTGTACATTTCCAAGTTTAAGTTACAATGTAAACCACTTTGACTGAAATGAAAAAGCGTAATAAAAATGTGTTAAATAATTAAATAAAAATATTTCTGCTCTCTGATTAGCGACGAATGCAGTCTCCGCTCCGTCCCGGAATGCCCTGATGCTAACCACATAGCATCACGGTGTGCAGTGGCGGCATCTGCGTATATCCAGTGGCATTAACCCATATCAAACTAGCTGGTTTAAAAAATAGGTTTGGACAAGTTCCTGGAGGAAAAGTCCATAAACCATTATTAAAGAGGAGCCGGGAAATCCACTGCTTACCACAGGACGAGCATTGTGGATCCTGCGTGTCTTTTTGGGAACCTGCCAGGTACTTGTGACCTGGATTGTCCACTGTTGGAAACAGAATACTGGGCTTGATAGACCTTGGTTTGACCTTTACGACATTTCTTATATTGTTATGTAAACACAGAAACATGTTGGCAGAAAAAGACCATATGGCCTATCTTGTCTGCCCTTCCATACCAACTAGAATAGTCCTTTTTTTCCTTATGAGATCTACTGTGTTTGCCTTTTCTGAATTCAGATACTGTCCTCATCTCTATTACCTCCACTGGGAGACTATTCCATGCATCTACCACTCTTTCTAGAAATATTTCCGTCTATTACTCTTGAGTCTATCCACTTTCATCTTCATCCTATGTCCCCTCATTGCAGAGCTTGCTTTCAAATGAAAGAGGCTCTCCTCTTGAACATTTATGCACAGAGGTATTTAAACATCTCTATCATATCTCCTCTATGTGCACATAATGGAAGCACTGTATGAAAATATACCTTATGCCCATTCATTGCAGATTCCCTGAAAACAAGGCTGGTCAGGTGGGTCATGAGGATTTGGTTGAGACTGGATTCGAGTATTCTCCTGACACCATCCTGCTTCCATTCTCTTGCCATCTCCTGTCCGTAATCATCATTTGACAGTATTGGTTTTGAACCTTACAGGATGCATACCAAATCAGTCTGTTTTAAGCATAGCCATAATACATATGCATGAGAGATATTTGCATACTCTCGGGACACAATATATGCATATTTGCCTCATGCATGCACATTTTTTTTTTCTTTATTGAAATTTTCAGATATACTTACAAAAGCAGGTAACCAAGAAAAAAAACGAGAAAACTAAAGCAAAAGAAACACATTCAAAGAAACAATGCCCTCATTATAGCCCAGATTTTAAAAAAAACTAAAGGAAAGAGATCTCAAGGAGGAAACCCTCCAATTCTACAGCCCTATATTACTAAACCCGCCATCATTCACTCACACTTGCACTTGCCTCTCTTTCTCAGACAAAAACGTCTCTAACTGCAAGGAGTCCAGAAAGAAAAATGTAGTCCCTTGGAATGCTACAAGGCACTTACCTGGGTACCGTAGAAACAATGAAGCCCCGAGGGCCCCCACTCTAGGCTTCAATGCTAAAAAAGCCCTTCTCCTAAGCTATTTGGCCCTTGAGACATCAGGAAATAGCTGAGTTTTAGCACCACAAAATAATATATCTTTGTTTTTAAAGTAATTTTTAAATACTAACATATTGTCTTGTTCAGTGAGAAAGGTAGCCACTAAAGTAGACCTGGTAGGGATATTGTCTTGTGAGTCCTCAAGAAAGCGAGTTAAATCAAAGTCAGATTGTAATTGCAAAACATCAAACCCACCCGAGGGCTAATTAGACAACCTCCCCTCAGTAAGATAGAACCATTTAGACAACACAATTGAGTCAGAATTAGACAAAGATAGTACTTCCTTAAAGTATTTTCACAACAGGATGTCAGCAGAAAGCAATCGATGACAAGGAAAATTAAGAAACCTAACATTTTTAGCTTTAAGCATATTTTCAAACAACTCCATTTTACAATGAATAAGGAGACTGTCCTTGACAGTAGAAGCATTTACTGCCTGGAGAGAAGAGCATTCAATCTCCGATTTAAGAACTGAATTAGACAGAGAATCCAAACGTTCTTCCACTGCTCTCAGTCGAGCCACAGTTTCCTGTGAAAAGTGGCACAACTGAGACACGGTGGATACCAGAGTCCTCTCAGTAAATATTACAACTCTCCAAATATCAATTAGAGAAACCTGGGAATCCAGAACTTCCCCAGCATCAACCACCAGTGAGGTCCAGGCTACGGGCTTATAGGAAGCAATGACTGGGGAGTACTTTGTTGTAGAGGTACATCATTGGCAGTGGAAGTAGAAGGAATTACCAACAGTGGATGAGGAGGTGGAGTGTGATCTGGAGAGCTTAAAGAAGCTCCCAAAAGAGGTGAAGGAAGAGGTTCAGTACCTGATAGAGGCACTTCTGCCTCCTTGGGCTTGAAATGCTTATCCATCAGGCCAAGCACCACTTTAGTTGAGGCAGCCACCTTCTTCTTTCTCTTCCCCATGGATAGGAATCACAGCCATGAACAGGCTCCCAGTACTTCCTTGGTGTTCTAAGGGCCTCCCAAGAGGCCAGCCATGCCCCTTTTGGTATGCCCCTTAGGGCATGCCATGGCCACGTACCTTACAGGAACCCAGTCTTATAGAGTCCTTGCTGGCAACTGGAGGCGTTCTGTGCAGCGCCTGCTCCTCTGTGTTCAACTCTTCGTGTCTGGTCAACAACAACAGCTCTCCCACAGTGATCTTAAAGGAACCTGGTCTTATAGGGTCCTTGCTGGCAACTGTGGGTGTCCTGTGCAGCGCCTGCTCCTCTGCATTCAGCTCTCTGCATCCGGGCAACACAACAGTTCTCCCCATGCATACACATTTTAGATAGCATGAAAATCAGACTGGTTAGTCGTGCCTCCAGGACTTGGTTGGGAAATACTGGGCTAATGCCTTGAATACTTCTCAGCCATTGATGCTATTCTAATCACAGAGATTTGACAAGCCCACAGCTAACTTATACCATTTTAATTATGTTGCTGTAGCTCTGAGGTGTTCTGCTGCAACTTTATATTTTGTAGTCATTGATTTACTCATATAATGGTACCATTCTGATGGCAGTAACCGGGTAGCCGGACACGGCGCTTCCCCAGCTCCAAACCCCAGCCCCCCCCTCCACTTCCCCCCCTTACACCCCCAATGGGACAAACCACAGACAACATTTTCATGGTAACAAACTGGTCGCAGCTTTATTTTTAACAGCAACATATTAACAGTAATGCCAAGAGTACATCACTCTCCCAACCCAGCGGAGCGGTATGCCGCCAGCCATGCTACTAGCAAAGCGGCCCCGCCTCCGCTGCGGCCGTGGACCCCCCAATGGCCGAGCTCACCCAACCCCTATCCGACTTCGCCATATTACTAGCAAAAGTCTTCCAGGGGTTATCCGGGCAAGGGCACCCCGCCCCCCCCCCAAGTGGCATAAGGCTCCGGACCCCGGAAACCTCCGGGATCCCGCCACCGGCACAGGCACCATCACCACCTGTGCCGCCCCCCACCTGCTGAAAGCTGCGACCATTGCTACCGGGACCTCAGGAGACGCTCCAACAACTCCTGCCAATCGTTCAGGAGGAGATCAGTTCCCACAGGGGACAAATGAACTCCATCCCCCCTGAACAACCCCCCGCAAGACACCTCCACCCAAGGGTGTTGCACCTGAAACCCGCCATGATCGCTCACCCACCTCCCAATTTGCCGGTTGATTTTGGTCAGCCCACGAGACCAGCGCCGCTGATCCCAGCACGCTGGCCTCGGAACAATATCCAACTAGACCAACGCAGCACCCGGAAACAGGCGATGCACCAATTCAAAATCCCGCTTAGCAGCCCTGATCAACCGCTTGCAGGACCACGCAGCCAAATCGTTGCCCCCTAGATGCAAAATGAGAATCGCTGGATGCTGCCTGACGCGGCCATGGTGACGGAGCAAAGGCAGCAGCTGCTCCCACCGCAGACTCCGCTCGCCCAGCCATGAAATCGCCACCTCATCCGCAGCCAGCCCGAGATTCGGCCCAAAGGGGCGCTCCGCCGCTTGCTGGCCGGCCCAGTAAACGAAAGAGTGGCCCAGAATCCAGCATACCAGCTTTCTCGGCTCCCCATCTGGAAGAGAAATCATAACCACATTAGTAACCCCCACCCCCCCCCAGGAATGGCCAGGTCAGAGACGGACGTACCCTTCGAACGCCGTTGACCGCCACCTGCCAATACTTTGAATCTGAAGACCCGAGCAACCTGCCGCCGCCGCGCTGGTAGCCGCACCGATGCGAAAAGAATGGGCCGAAAAAAGACACGGATCTTCGCCCAACCGAGTCAGCGTGAGCCGCAAAACCGCCGTGAACTGAAAACGCGTCAATGCCCTACCATCCTGATGCGTAAAAAGCGCACCGCCACCCCCCGGGCGCAGGGCCAGGAAGCCCTGCATGGAGGCCACCGGGCAGGTAAGCCCTCCTGTAGATCTGAGGACCACCCAAAGCCCCTTACCCCGCTGGTCCGTCTTGGACCGAGCCAGCAACACGCGCATCCGCGGATGCACCATCCACACGTGCCGCCGGAGCAAACAATTCCCGGGACCCGCCGCCGCCGACGCGGCCACCAACTCCCCGACGTGAAAGGCACCAAAAAACGCCAGGCAGAAAGCCGCACGAAAGAGCGCGCGCTCATACGGCGACCGGGCCACCACCGGTAGCACCACGCACAGCTGCACCAGGAGGTCGTGCGTAACCGGACGACGACGATCGCGGAGACCAGGCTGAGAACGCTCCCAGCCCTGAAGCAAACGTCGCGCCAAAAAACCCCGCCCGGGCACCTCCCACCCCGTCGCCCTGGCAAAAAACAAGAAACCAGCCAGATGGCAACGCACGGACGATCGCGAAACCCCCCGCTCCTTAGCCCAGCTAACATACCCCCCCAGCAACTGATCCGGGACCACCCCCCCATCCCACCCCTGCACTTGCAAAAACTCTTGCACTCGCTCACAACTGATCCAATACGCCTCCCAGGTCCTGTCCGCCACCGAGCTCTGCAGAAGACACCTCATCGTAGCAGGCCATCGCTCCACACGTGCCAAGGGACCGTCAGCCCGACCGGGTCGGCGTCCGGAGCCAACTCCCGAAACCGATCCAACTGCAAACGGGAAAGAGCATCAGCCAAATCATTAGTACGCCCTGGTATGTGCCGAGCGCGCAAGTGTACATTTAAGCGCAAACACGCCAGCACGACCTGGCGCATCAGCGACGCCACTGCCCCACACCGTGGAGAAAAACGGTTAACCACATGAACCACCGCCTCGTTGTCACACCACCACAACACCCCGCGGTCGGCTAACCTATCGGGCCACAACTCCAGCACCACCAAAATCGGGAAGAGCTCCAAGAAAGTAATATTGCTAACCAAGCCGTTCGCCACCCACTCGCGCGGCCACCGGTCAGCACACCACGCCCCATTAAAATAGATTCCCAATCCGACTCCCCCAGCTGCATCCGTGTACAATTGCAACTCCTCGGAGGTAACTGCCGAGCCCCGCAAAACCGTCACCCCATTGAAGTCACGCAAAAAGACATCCCAAACGCGCAAATCATCACGCATACCCCGCGTCACTCGAATATGGTGATGCGGCTTGCGCACTCCCGCCGTCGCCGCTGCCAGCCGCCGACTAAACACCCGCCCCATGGGAATGACCTTACAGGCAAAGTTGAGGGAACCAAGAAGAACCTGCGCGTCTCTCAAGGTGACTTTCTTGGAAGCCAAAAGGTTGGCCACGAGAACCCGCAGCTTCCCCACCTTCTCACCGGGGAGCCGCGCCACCATCCTCAGCGAATCCAACTCGACGCCTAAGAACACTATCGTTGTCGCGGGGCCCACCGTCTTCCCCTCCGCTAGAGGCACCCCCAGTTCGGCCGCCAAGCAAATAAAACCGCGTAATAAAGCACCACACTGCACAGAATCGGCCCCCCCCACAAACAGAAAATCATCCAGATAATGGACCACCCCCGAACAGCCAACCGCCTGCACCAACTTCCAATGCAGGAAGGTACTAAACTTCTCAAAGTAGGCGCACGACACCGAACAGCCCATCGGCATGCATTTATCATAGTAATACGCCCCCTCAAATTGGAAACCCAACAACGGAAAAGACGAAGGGTGGACGGGCAACAGTCGGAAAGCCGATTCCAAATCCACCTTGGCCATCAACGCCCCAGGACCTGACCGAGACACAAGCTCCGCCGCCCTATCGAAAGAGGCATAGCGCACCGAACAAAACTCCCGCGGGATAAGTTCATTGACAGAGGAGCCCATCGGAGCAGACAAATTATGAATGAGGCGAAACTTCCCCGGTTCCTTCTTGGGCACCACACCCAAGGGGGACACCACAAAATCCGGAAAAGGCGGGCCACTGAACGGCCCCGCCACCCTGCCCAGCTGCAACTCGGCCGACAACTTCCGCCGGGCCACCTCGAGCCAGCGCCGCACACTGGGGGAATTACGAGCCACCATGCCCGCCGCCCGACCCCGCACCAGAATAACGAAGCCAAATTGAAAACCCTTCTCCAAACATAATTTGTCATGCACCTTGGGGTACCCCCGAAGCCACCTACGCAAAACGGGGACCCGAATAGGGGAGGGCGCCAGGAGCGAATCGGCCGGCCTACTTGGAACCGGACCCCGGGAGGGAGGGGCTCCCTTTTTTAACAAATTTGGATGCGGAATGGGACCCCCCACAGACGGAGCACGCATGCCGGAACTTGCAGTCCGAGAAAGGGCACGAGGCTCTGTTGAACCTCCAGCACACGTCTCCGCCCACCCCGACGGCAGCACGTGCCTGCCCCGCGGGGGGCTCCCCCCGAAAGGACCGGTTCGCCCCCCCAGCCGCCCCCAACCCCGCCCTGACCCCCCTACCCCCCCACCCCCTTTCACCCACATTTGCGTTAACCAAAGGCTAATATCCTGCGTACTCCAGGTCAGCAAACGGTTCTCCTCCATTTTGTCACGAAACTTTTCGTCGTAATTAAGCCACGACCAACCTTCGTGCACCTGCGACGCCTCCAAGATCGAGTCCGCATACGCCAATAGACTACCGAATTGGTCCGGCCAACGACGCCCCCAAACGCTCGCCAATCGCAAAAAAGCCTGGACCTAATTGACCACATTGCGCGAAACACGGTGAAGCCGCCCAGCCTTCTCCTCCTCTTTCCGCTTCTTTTTACTATCACCCGAGCGCTTCCTGCCCTCGAGCAAACGGAAAATGTCAATATACTGCCTACGCGTTATCCGACGCCGTAACTTCCGAGGAACTTCCCACAGCTCCGAAAGGGAGGCAACGGAGGACACCGCCGAGCCCGCCCCAGCCGACGCATCGCCACCCTGGGTCGCCGCCCTCCCATCCTCCGCACTTGAGGACCCCGAGTCCGCCGACGACGAAGAGGACGACGAGTCCGAATCACGCCTCCGACGACACGCATGTTTCCGCTTCCGACCCCTTTTTCCCGACCGCGCAGCCCCCGACCCCCCCGGAGCTCCGACCAATGCAGTCAACTCACCCGAAGCACCTCCTGCCGAACCAGCAGGGGCAGGAGCAGGCAACCGTCCTGGGGGATCCTCCGTCCGCGGCTGCAGACCGGCCCCTTGTGCAGCGCCGTCCGCCGCCGTCGTCCCGCTGGGCGCACCAGGAACAGGATCCATGTTCGCCAGACCAGCCGTAGCCCCCACCGCCGACACGACACACGGTGCGGACAACCAGGGAACCTGCGGAGAGAAAAAGGGGGGGCAGAGAGGCGAGAAACCAGGGGACCAAGGCTGCCAGGCCCCCAACCACTCCGCCCGCGAGGACCCCTGCCCCCCAGCCACCCACTGGTCCCAAAGGGGGGAAGAGCCCAGTGGCAAAACACTCCCAGGCGGGATCACCAGCCCCCCATGCCCCTGACTACCCTCAGTGCCCCGATCGCCAAGGGAGGGCTCAACCGAAAGGCCCCCGGAGGCAGCCCCACCCCCAACACCGACCCCCCCCGCCAACGCCTGCCCCCCTCCTCCCAACTGACGTCACCCCCCGCATGGGGGCCCTACCCCGTGGAGTGGCCAACGGAGCCACAACAGCCCCCTCACCCATAGACCCACTCCCACCACGCCGGCCACGAGCAACTCGGCCTCTAGCCGCAGCCCGAGGCACGGAAGGGGACCCCCAAACCCCCCGGACCGGATGCAGGCCTCCCCTTGTCCTACCAGCCCCCCTCCCCCCTACCCCAACTCCCAGTCCTGCCTGCGGCCTCCGGGCCGCCCCCCGCCCCCTCAAGGCCCCCCCCTGCTTGACTGCCGGCCCCCCCTTTGCCCCATGACCCCCCCCTGCCATGCCCAAACTACCTCGGGTTTCGCTGTTGCCCCCTTGGAAGCAAGCCGCCACCAAAACCGCCCCTCCGATCGGGAAAAACTTGCCTTTTGCCGAAAGCACCGTCCCGCCGCCGGAAAACCGAGTCAGAGCTGCCCCGCGCTTAGGAAACCGCCGACGACCAGCCGCAGAGGAACACGCCGCGCCGACAGCCAGCAGCATGTGCTCCAGGCTCGCAACAGCGGCAGGAGCACATGCCCGCTTGGCCCGATTGATTGGCTCCGCCTGGCACGTGCACCCGCGGAGCCAATCACATTGAAAGATGCCACGCTCCCCCCTTTGGCGCGCTCGTCCCCGACCGCCCGACGCTTGCAGGGTCCCGCGCCTAACCGGCACCCGGTTACTCTCGGGCGCCGGGACCCTGCCCGCGCCCTGCCTAATTTCAAAGGGAATCTAGGAGTAAAATAGAGTTTATCTGCAGACCCCCACCTCCCTTTCAAAATTGCCCTAGGTCTTCTGCAGAGAAAAATGTGTACCCGGTAGACAGCACATATATTTTTCTTAAATTACTCAGGAGTATATGGTTCAGAGTAAAGTATCTTAAAAAAGTACTGGCAAAATGCTGATCATAATAGACCAACAGAGGGGCTGAAATAGCAGAGGTGCATTTTAATAGGCAGAAATAAATTATTTCTAATATCCCCCCACACAGACAGCCTACACCAAGGCCCACGCTACAAGCACATACACTGGCAACCCATCTGTTCACCACACACACACACACCTGCCCACCCCCACCAAACAGCAATCTCCATACACATACCCCATTCCCACACACCACACAGAGCCTACCGCCGTACCACACACACATACACAGCCCACTCCCATACTACACACACACACATGTGCATCCTACCTCCACACAACACACACATATCCCACCCTGCACCATACACACACACACAGTCCACCCCCAAACCACACACATCTCACCATCGCATTAAACATACTTACACATACATATATACAGACAATCCACTCCTGTACCACAGACACAGATACACACTATCTCAAAGTGCCTCATATAGCCCCTCAGCCCCTGCTACCCTCACGAGACACACTTTGTCATGTCTCTTTGTTCCTTCCAGACACAGACATGTATGAGTTTGCAAATTGAAACAAGGAAAATGCACCATTTTGTCACACTGTAAGTGTGCAATTTTCAACCTCAATTTATCATAGCAGGTCATATTGTACATGGCACGTTTTTAAATATATTTAAAATGTGTTAAATTTTATCTTGAAATAGCCCAATTTGTCAAAATAATTATATACCATTGGTGAAAATGATCAGTTTAACCATGTGTAGAACTAAAAATGAATTTTTATCATTGATTTTAATAAGAAACAAAAATATATTTGTGCATGTGTTTGACTTCTCTTGGAGTTGCAAAATTTCCTAGATTAGACATATCAGTAAAGAAATTATTCTTAAGAATTTTTTCAGACATATTTTCTGCCAAGGTGGCATGTGGGTAGATATGACTGCACATATGGTGCCCTAAAACCTTTCCATTATCATCAAATACTGTGAAACTGTGCAATGACAAGTTGTTATATGAGTTAACTCTTGCCTTTGGCACATACAGCATGGAGTAGGTCTACCCTTCTATTGCTCTGAAGAATGCATCCTGAAAATATGTGGGAGCACGTCTATTCATTCTTTGTCTTTCTTACATTGCAGTCAACTCTGGTGTTATGATTTTCAAAGATATTCATGCAGCCTCTTTTGGGATGGAAGTTATATGCATGGAAAGGTCAGGCAATGTCTCCTAGGTAAGAGAAAACTTTCATCCCAAATTCTTCAGTACAATATTGATGAGAGTGTGTCTTTGAATGTACTTTGAGGGATGAGCTTTCATTTTCAAATACCATAAAAAAACAATAACAAAATAAGCTGTTGCATTTTGTTAATCTGCACCTGAAATGAAATGAAGCACTAAAAATGATTGTTTTAAATTAATTTCATTTTTAGCATGTGCTATTTGCAAATGGTGTATCAAGCAGAGCATCATGCAGGGATTTACACGCAATCACGTTATTAACCAATAACCAGCACAAACATGTGAAATAAAAACTTTTTTTTTGTTGGACCTACAAGGCAAAATCAGTATCACCAACTAGTTTAGAAGTATTCTGTCCTTTTTAATTTTTGAATTTTAAATACTGCAATTAATGCCCCTGTACAAGACACTGATGAGGCCTCACTTGGAGTATTGTGTTCAGTTTTGGATATGATAACTCACAAAGGACATAAAAAGACTTGAAACAGTTCAGAGGAAGGCGACCAAAATGATTCAGAGCCTTCACCAGAAGATGTATGAGAAGAGACTTGAAGACCTAAATACGTATACCCTAGGCCTAGAGGAAAGAAGGGACATGGGAGATATGATACAGACAAATATTTTAAAGGGTATTAATGAACAAATAAAACCTTTTTCAAAGAAGGGGAAGCTGTAAAACTAGAGGGCATACAATGAAGCTGCAAGGCGGTAAACTTAAAAGCAACATCAGGAAATACTTTTTAACTGAAAGGGTGGTGGATGCTTGGAATGCCCTCCTAATGGAGGTGGTGGGGGCAAATACGTGATGGAATTCAAAATGACATGGGACAGACATAGTGGATCCTGTTAGTGTGGGTTTTTTCCTTTCCCAGCACTTTATATCACTTAACCTCGGGACGTCCATTAATCCTCTGGGCCAAGTAATCACCTTACCTTCTCTGTCTGGAATTCCAGGGGAACAAACACACACTCGCACATAAGTAGTATGTAAGTTTATTCCACAGGTTAGAGGGGCTGTCTGTCTTTTATACATTAACAGAAACATATACATATGTCATCAACTCATCCCCTGAGGCCCACCACAGCTTACAGTAACTTCTCAGATGTTAGTTGTCTCTGTGTAGAACAATCAATTTGTCTTAGCACAGCACATTCCTTTCCATATGTAGATATATACAGGATTCCTATTCCCCTCTGCGGGCCTCTGAGTCCTCCTGTACACACACTTTAAACTGTATTTTATTTTCCCCTATCAGATCCCTTTAAAGCAAGAGGATGAAATCAAAGCAAACAAATATATTTTAATGGGGGGGGGGGGGGGGTTGACCTACACAGAGCTACAGTTACAACCACTCTAGCCATCTTGATCATACTGATCTTTATCTGCCGTCATATACTATGAGCCCAATTCAGATAGGGGCACTTCCAGGCTGTCCGGATGGCCCCAGGCAAGACAGGCCTGTTTAGACCTGATTCTGGACCACAAGAACAAAATGTTCCCATGTTAACCAGAATTGGCCCGAGGACGGCCCAGCATGCCCCCTATACCCGTGGCTTCGGCCCCGTTTTCCCCGCCACCCAATCCAATCACTGGTTTTGTGCTGCTTATTCCATCTTTGAGGTGGAATAAGCAGCACGTCTCCACAGTCCTGGCAGGACATACAGGGCTGTGACCTGAATTGGCCCTGAAAGTACTGACAGGCTGGCCCACCCCCACTCTGACCCAATCCTGCACCCTCCCTCCCTGCACCAGCTCTCTCTGTCCTGATGCTCAGAACATACGGGGGGGGGGGGAGCCAGAGGGGGAATTGGGCTCTGCAACCCGCATCCCAGAATCGGCTCCTAAATTACGTAAATATGCAATTCATTCCCCTTTCCAAACTATTTTTAAAACACAACGTTTTATTTCAAACTGAAAAAACTTTTTAAGTTCTGCTTCAGGGTTCAGCTTTAACCACTTATCTGAAATGGTCCACTCCATAACTCGATTCTCCATGCAACATTTCTTGTAACATCATCAGCTTTCACTTTCAAGTGGCTTTCTGAACAATATGGCTGCAGTGTTCTTATGTTTACTCCTCCCTATGACATCATTACTTAAAGGAACTGCCTCCTTTCAGTTCAAGGTATGCCAATCAATTTGTTGATTCAACCCATCAGGTACTACTTACAATATATTATATATTCAATTTTGTTCCCGCAAGTTTATTTATTCTAAAACATTTCTATTCCGCCGTATGCCCAAGGGCATCCAAGGCGGAATATTAAAAGGTACAAGACCCTGATACAAAAAAATTAACGATTCTGTGCCCTGCCCCCATCCTGCTGCCCGGCACCCACGACCGACCCTACCTCCTACCAGACTGCCATTGAGGAAACAAGAAGGTCTTCACAGCTTTTTGAAAAAAACAACAGATTTTGTTTATGCCGCAAGCATGCCAGAAACTTATTCTACTACAGCGGGGCCGCCACTGTAATATACCTCTCCCACCATTTCTGCAACGCTGAAATGATGTCCTTAACTTGACCACAATTCCCAGCCTGGTTGATACCACATCAACACCTCTGTCAGATATCCCAATCCCTGACCACGCAGTGCCTTAATGGTCACCAAGAAAAGCTTAAATGCATACCACTGCTCAATGGGGAGTCAATAAAGCTGGCTGAACACATCAGCATAATTTCACCGCCACAAGGTAAAGGGAGAATGTGATCTAGCACCCTCCATTTTAAATTTATAAAAATGTGCTGTGTCTGCAGTGTTCAACGATTGGTGCTGATAATGTCCCAGTACACAGTCTCTATCATAAGAACATAAGAATTGCCATACTGAGTCAGACCAAGGTCCATCAAGCCCTGTATCCTGTTTCCATCAGTGGCCAATCCAGGTCACAGTACAGTAGGGATTATTAGTAGCAAACAAAGATAAGTTATACTCTCAGTTATGTCCAGGGGAAATTAGCTACTGATACCCATGCTGAGGTTCTATGAGTGTACTGGTAATGAGCCATGAAAGAAATCTCATATGTATATACGGTATATTATGTTTATTATGGGCAGCAAGGTATAAAAATATACAGACATATAACTAAAGTTATATGATTAGAAATATGAGATAGCAAGTTGTAGTAGCACAAGATTACAGTTAGACGAAGTGATAAATCACTGATTAGTAACCAAAAGTCACTGATTTGCTCTGCACTGAGAAGAGTTATGGAATAAGTTTCTAGTTAACCATTGCCCATCTGGAGGAGGAGAAGTAAGACAGTACTTTAGCTCCTGCTGGAACTCTGGTGGCTGAGGTCCGATAAGTCTCGGAGCAGCACGGGGTCCAAAGAGGCAGCTAGGATAGATAATGCAGAACACAGAACTGAAGGTATCTGTGAAAGTCTTAACTCTGTCCTTAGGAGAACAGCCTTGCACACACATAGTGTGTATCGGTCTTGCAGACAGGTCAGATAGCAAACACAAGGTACACAGGGTGCAAATGGCAAAAAGGCACAAACGTTCTTCTGTGCAGACTGTGTTATTCTTTGTGATGAGTCCTTATCACTTTTTGGTAATTGGTTGGCATCAGACAAGCCGAAGAGTTCTCAGCGAATCAGGAGGTAGTCTACAGGCATCTTTCTTGCAAAGGATCCATAGTTTTGGGCATAGGTACAAGTGTCCAAGGCCAGTAGAACCATCTATCGATGATAAGAACCAGAGAAGTAGATGTTCTTGCATGTGGGCAGCGAATTAGGCAGGAACAATGGGCTTCAGTCTGCACACATACGAGGGTTGCTATTTATATTTCTGGCCTAATAATGAAAAAACAAATATTTATGATCGAAATTGGTTTTATTGTTTTTCAAAATATTCTCCATGAAGATCAATACACTTTTGCATGTGTTTGAACCAATTTTCGAAGCACTTTTTCCACTCAGATTGAGGTAACTCCTAAACATGCGTTTTGAATGCATCAACCACATCTTCGGGTGTTGAAAATTGTTGACCACGTAATTTGTTTTAGATGTGCGGGAATAAAAAGAAGTCATTGGGTGCCAAATCAGGGCTGTACGGTGGATGACCCATCAATTCGATGTTTTGGCCGGTCAAAAATTCCTTTGTTTGAGCCGATGTGTGAGAGCTCGCATTGTCATGATGAAGAATTATTCGCCCCTTCTTCGACTTTTTCCGAATTTCTCCGAAGACTTCTGGTAAACAAATGGTCATGTACCATTCAGAATTGACCATCCTACGTTGCTCTAATGGCACTGTCACCACGTGACCGGTAATGCCGAAGAAACAGGCAACCATTTGCTTCAATGTGCTTCTTCCGCGAACAACTTTTGTTGGATTTGGCTCGTCTTGGAAGACCCATACAGTCGATTGCTGTTTTGTTTCGGGCTCATATGCATAGATCCATGATTCGTCACCTGTGTAGATGTTATACACAGTCTTTGATGCACCTTGAACATATTTTTTCAACATTTCCTTGCACCAATGGACACGAGCTTTCTTTTGAGCATTTATCAGATTATGCGGGATCCAACATGAACAAATCTTTTTTACGGCCAAATGATCATGCAATATCTTATTGATGCTTGTCATACTAATGCCCAAAGATGCCTCAATCTCACGGTATGTCACATGACGATCTTGCTTTATCAATTCACACACAGCATCGATATTATCTGGCACAACAACCGATTTTGGACGACCCTGACGGAATTCGTCCTGGAGTGAATGTCGGCCACGATTGAATTCGTTATACCAGTTTTTTACAGTGCTGTAGGATGGTGCTTTATCACCGTATAAAAAATTAAGTTCATCGATGCACTCTTGTCTTGATAATCCACGTTGAAAGCTATGAAAAATAATCGCACGAAAATGTTCACGAGTTAATTCCATTTTTCGCCCGAGATGAATTTTTCAAGTTACTGTAAACAACAAATCGCGCTCAAATGATAAAATGTTATGAATAAGGTTATGTTCAACAATGTCAGTGTTCCAATGGAACATTGGATGGCGCCTGGCAACACTTACTGTTGCTAAGGCCAGAAATATAAATAGCAACCCTCGTATAAATGCTTGGCAAGCATTTGCTTGAAGGTCAAGTCTGAGACTGGAAACACAGCAAAAGTTTCTTATAATAGGAAACCATCTTGTTTGGCCAACTTTGGTTCAGGCTTCAGCTTCTGAGGAGGCCGGAGATATGCAGCTGCAGAATTGCAGGGGTACCAGCCCTACAGTACCTGGCAGGTACCCAAAGTCCACAGCTTCCACAATGCTCACCCTGGGGTAAGCAGTGGATTGCCTGGGTTCTCTTTATTAATGATTATGGACCTTTCCTCCAAGAACTTGTCCAAACCTTTTTTAAACCCAGCTACACTAACAGCTTTTACTACATCCTCCAATAACGAATTCCAGAATTTGATTACACATTGAGTGAAAACATATTTTCTCTTATTAGTCTTAAATGGGATACATTGTAGCTTGTCAGCAACACTTCCCTGGTGGCCAGTGGATGCCAGGGCAGGTGCGACACAAAAATATAAGGTTAAGATTAGAGAGTCTTCTAAAGGCCCAAATGGGAGTTGATCCTTGTAATTTCCTTTGCTCCAATCTTCAATGAAACAATCAAGCTGAGTGGTGGGAATTAATAAGGCTTTTATTTCCCTTTTCACAGTGGTTCTAAATAGTGGGTTACAACTTTAAAGCAAATGTCCTTAACTCAGGTAGAAAACAAACTCAGGTTCAAAGCAAAAACTGTTATATGTCACAGGAATGGAGGTGCTCAAACAAATAAAGAATGCTCTGCTGGCAATTCACCCAATCACAAGTCTGGCAGTGACTCTAAACTTTCAGAAATGCAAAGTGTACAGTCCATCTCATGGTCAGATAAATCTCCTGCCAGTTCCACTTGCATTGGCTCGTTATCAGAAAATTCTGATTCTATATCCCTGGTTTCTTGTAAAACACATTCAGGGGTTTTGTATATTTTCTGTAGCAGTTCCCAATGTCCTTGGCCCAGGCTAGGGCGTCGGCCACGTGCTGTATTAGGCTTTAAAGTATCCTCTTTATTTAGAGGTTTTCTAGCAGCTTTATCATAGCTTTTAACATTCACAACTTTCTTATCAGGCATACATTTCTCATACCTTGTATGGTAGCAATCCTCAAGTAACCGGCTTTCTTTCACTGCCTGCTTTTTCCAGGCAGCAGCTTGGTGAATTCCTTTTCTATGAAAGTTAGGCTTACCCTGCAGCCTTTGACTTCCTTCTCCTGGTGAAGGCCTGCCTCTGTACAAGTCCAGCTTCTGGCTTTCTGGCTCAGTGTGGCTTGGCTTCTCCAGCTGATTCTTGTTTGGCTTAGGGTTGCAGTTACAGCAGTGCTTTTGCCTCTGAGGGCAAACAGCTCTCGGTTTGGCTTGAGCTGACACCTCCTTAGGTCCTTCCTCAGCTCCTGGGAAATCACCTCTCCCTCTTGGGAATCCTCCAGCACTAGAGTAGTCAGGTTTCCACTTCCACCTCTCACTCTCTGTGCTGCCAGTGATTCTCCCCTTGCTTCTGCTTGGGCTGCTGCTTCTGCTGGTGCTTCTATCTCCGAGGCTACCGGTGCTCCTTCTGCCTCTTCTCCTTCCTCCCTTCCAGTCTTCCACACTCCCCTTATGAAGCCCTCCTGCCTTTGAGGATTGGAAGCTGGTTGGCATTTCCTCGTGGCTAGCTGGGCGTGGCTCTTCAGTCTCCCTGAAGACACTCTTTCTCCCTCTAGCTGGTTCCTGGGAATATTGCAAGTCTTTTTCTCTGTGAAAAACATCTTTTTTTCTCTCAACTGGGCTCTCATCAGCCCTCGCTGCATGACAAGCTTCAAAGTGTATCCTCTAGTCTTTCTACTTTTTGATGGCGTAACATACCGATCTATGTTAACCTGTTCCACTCCATTCATTAATTTATAGACTTCTATCATATCTCCCCTCAATAATCTCTTTTCCAGGTTGAAGAACCCTATCCATTTTAGCCTCTCCTCATAGAGGTATCCTTCCATCCCCTTTACCATTTTGGTGGCCATTCTCTGTATCTTTTGAAATAAAGCTATAATCTTTTTAAGATATGGTGACCAGAATTGCACACAATATTCAAGGTGCAGTCAAACCATGGAATGATACAGAGGCATTATAATATCCTTTGTTTTATTCTCCATTCCTTTCCTTATGATTCCTAGCATTCTATTAGCTTTTTTGGCTGTCGCTGCACACTGGGTGGAGGGTTTCAACATATTATTCACGATGATGCCTAAATCTTTATCCTGGGTGGTGGTTTCTAAGGTGGTACCTTGCATCTTGCAATCAAAGTTTGGATTGTTCTTTCCTAGGTGAGTAACTTTGCACTTGTCCACATTACATTTCATCTGCCATTTGGATGCCCAGTCTTCCACTTTTACAAAGGTCCTCTTATAATTTTTTATAATTCTTTTCAATTTTAACAACTTTGAATTATTTTGTATCACCTGCAGATTTGATCACCTCACTTGTTATTCCTATTTCCAGATAATTTATGAATATGTTAAAAAGCAGCGGGTCCAGCACAGATCCCTGGGGTACTCCACTATTTGCTTTTCTCCTCTGAGAAAATTGGCCATTTAGCCCTACTCTCTGCCTTCTATCTTTTAACCAGCTTCTGATCCATAATCCCTCCAATACACTGCATCCAATCCCATGACTTTCTAATTTCACCAAGAGTCTCTCATGAGGGATGTTGTCAAAGGCTTTCTAAAAAGCCAGATTCACTATATCCACCTGCTCACCTTTTTTTACCTGTTTATTCACACCTTCAAAAAATATAACAGATTAGTAAGACAAGACTTTCCTTGGCTGAATCCATGTTGACTTTCTCCCTTTAAACCATGTCTATATACATGATCAGTAATTTTATTTGTTAATTCCCTACATCTTCTTCAGTAAAGACCAATGCAAAGAATTCATTCAGTCTCTCCACTATGGCCTTGTCTCCACTATTAGCGCCCCTTTTGCTCCTCTATCATCCAATGGTCCAAATGACTGTCTCACAGGCTTTTTGCTATGAATGTACTTGAAAAAGTTTTTATTATTCATTTTTGCTTCCATGTCAAGCTTTTTTCCAAATTCTCTCTTTGCCTGCCTTATCAGTGCTTTACATCTAACTTGGCAATGCTTATGTTGCTTCCTGCATTCGTCATTTGACTCCTTTTTTCCATTTCCTGAAAGATGCTTTTTTTTTTTAGCCGCAACAGCCTCTCTGACCCAGGGGTAGCCCGGGGGAGGGGGGTGCGGGGCCATGTGCGGAGATTCATTGTGGGGCCTCATTTTAATAAAGAGCCTCATTTGCATGAATATTTGCATAATGTTAGCATGCTCTTTTAGTAAACATGTCTCTTAATGAGTGGATAAATAAAGACTACCAGATTTCTAGGTTACTATATTCCAGTGCCAACCGCCAGGCCCATTAGGAAATATTATAAACACTTTCCATTTAGAACCCATAGCAAACCCACCGTATCATAACAGCACTACCAGGACTCACAAAGCACCAAACCCTACCTATCAAAAGGCAACACTGCAAATATTAAACTAATACATCTCAGAGAATACCAATAGATCTCACTGAGGGAAAGAGAACAAGTGGGACTGTCAAATAGAAACTACATGAACAGAATACCTCAGCTTGGTTACACATGCACAACATAGACAGTCACCACACAAAGAACAAGGGATCACAATTTAGAAATAGTAAGATAATAATTAAATTGGGAACCCCAAAAGTCAAACATGAAATGTATAACAACACTGGAGAAATAAAACTATAAATTAATTTTTTCTCACATTAAACAAAAACACAAAGGTGTTAGCGATACACATTTCCCAGATCTGACATATTCCAGTTAATACATTCAAAATAGAAACATAGAAACATGATGACAGAAAAAGACCACAAGGCCCATCTAGTCTGTCCTTCCATAACAACAACTACAACAGTCCACTTTTTACCTTTAGAGATCCTCTGTGTTGGTCCCATGCTTTTTTGAATTCAGTTACTGTCCTCATCTCTACCACCTCCACTGGGAGACTATTCCACGGATCCACTACTCTTTCCGTAAAGAAATATTTCCGCATATCACTCCTGAATCTATCTCCCTTCACCCTCATCCCATGTCCCCTCGTCGCAGAACTTGCTTTCAATTGAAAGAGGCTCTCTCCCTGAACATTTATGCCACGGAGGTATTAAACATCTCAATCATATCACCTCTATCCCGCCTTTCCTCTAAGGTGTACATATTAAGATCCTTAAGTCTGTCCTCATATGCTTTATAATGAAGACTACTAATCATCTTAGTAGCAACCCTCTGCACCGACTCCATCCTGTTCACATCCTTTTGAAGGTGCGGTCTCCAGAATTGCACACCATACTCCAAATGAGGTCGCACCAAAGACTTATACAGAGGCATTATCACCTCCTTTTTTCTGCTAGCCATTCCTCTCCGTATGCACCCAAGCATCCTTCTAGCTTTTGCCGTCGCCTTTTCTACCTGTTTAGCTACTTTAAGATCATCGGACACAACTACGCCTAGGTCCCGCTCTTCTTTAGTGGACAAAAGTACTTCACCTCCTATGCTGTATTGCTCCCTTGGATTGCTGCAGCCCAAATGCATGACCTTACATTTTTTAACATTAAATCCCAGCTGCCAAATTCTAGACCATTCTTCAAGCTTAGCTAGATCCCTCCTCATGTTATCTACACCTTCCTGGGTGTCTACTTTAATCAAAAGTATTTTTCTACCTTTTGTTTGTGTATTTTATTTTTCAGTTGCAATTGCTCGAGTCACTTTCTTCTGATTTCTTTGTGTCTTCTGCGAGCTGTCCATTTGTTCTTTCTTCTCTCTTCTAGATTTTTTCCATTCTTTCTCTATATCTGTTTTAACATACTGATTTTTCCTCTTTTGCTCTTTCCCCCATTTCTTTCTTTATTCCTTTCTCATCCACTCAAATTTCACCCTTCCATTTTCAAACCCCACTTACTCTCCCAGTACTCGGCCAATCGTCAATTTTTCTTCCCTCCCACACAAAATATATGTTCCCCTCTTCATCCTCATTCCCCATCACCATCCTCTTCTAGTCCTCCCCCAAAATCAGCTCCCTTCTAGTTCTAGACCCACCCAGCATCCACTCACTTTTAGTCCCACTCTTCCATGCCCTCGCATCAGCCCATTTCCAGTCCAAGCTCACCCCATCAGCCAATTTCCAATCCCAGGCCCCCCATCAGCCCATTTCCAGCTCCCATCAGCCCATTTTCAGTACAAGCTCCCCCCATCAGCCAATTTCCAATCCTAGCCCCTCCATCAGCCCATTTCCAGTCCTATTCCAGCCCCTATCAGCCCATTTCCAGTCCAAACTCTCCCAGATTTAGCCCATTTCCAGTCCAAGCTCCCCATCAGCCATTTCCAGTCCTATTGCAGCTCTCCATTACCTCATTTACAGTCCAAGCTCCCCCATCAGCCCATTTCCAGTCTTGACCCTCCCCATCAGCTTATTTCCAGTCTTAGTCCCCCGTCAGCTCATTTACAGTCCTATTCCAGTCCCCCATTAGCCCATTTCCAGTCCAAGTTCCCCCATCATTCAATTTACAATCCTAGCTCCCCCATCAGCCCATTTCCAGTCCTATTCCAGCCCCCATCAGCCCATTTTCAGTCCAAGCTCCCCCCATCAGCCCATTTCCAGTCCTAGACCCCATCAGCCATTTCCAGTCCTATACCAGCTCCCCATCAGCCCTTTCCAGTCCTATTCCAGCCCCCATTAGCCCATTTCCAGTCCTAGACCCCCATCAGCCATTTTGCAGTTCTATTCCAGCTCCCCATCAGTCCATTTCCAATCCTAGCCCCCCATCAGTCATTTCCAGTCTTATTTCAGTCCCCCATCAGCCCATTTCCAGTTGTAGCCCAGCCCCCCTCAGCCATTTCCAGTCCCAGCTTCCCCCTCCCATCAGTCCATTTCTAGTCCTAACTCCCCCCGTCTGTCTATTTCCAGTCCTATGCTAGACTCTCCCCCTGCCCAACTGCTGGCCGAAGACCCCTGTGGCCATCTAAGGAGCCTCAGAGGTGAGCTAGGGAAGCCTGTGTGAGGCCCCAGGTTCCTCTGCACAGCTGCCAGCATGAAGAGTGTTTTCCCTCACGCTGGCGGCTGTTACTGTGAAGCGCGCTGAATGCGGGGAAAGATTAAAGGGCATTTCCCGGCACTCACATGCTTTATAGTAACAGCTGCCAACATGAGGGAAAATACTTCTTCATGATGGTGGCTGTGCAGAGGGAGCCGGGGCCTCACACAGGCTTCCTTGGTTTAATCTGATGCCATCCATTTGTGCAAAAATGAAGCTCGTGCAGGGTCCCCTGAAGCGCGGGGCCCTGTGCGAACAACATTCTCGCATAATGGACAAGCTGGCCCTGCTCTGACCTCACCTTTAAACTATACTGGCAGTTTTTTGGCCATCCTTCCACTTTTCTTAAAGCGTGGAATACATCTGTTCTGGGCTTTTAAGATAGTATTTTTAAACAATGCCCATGCTTTATACAAATCTTTAGCCTTTGCAGCTGCTCCTTTTTGTCTTTTGTTAACTATTTTCCTCGTTTTATCACAGTCTCCCTTTTGAAAGTTAAATGGGAGTACTGTGGATTTCCTTGCCATTCTTCTTTCATTTATTAAATCAAATGCGATCATGCTATGAACACTATTGCCAAGTGGCCCCAACACCCTTATCTCTTGCACCAGATCCTGCATGTCACTAAGGATTAGGTCCAAAATGGCTTCCCTTTTGTTGGTTCATGAGCCAGCTGCTCCAAGAAGCAGTCATTTATTTCATCTAGAAACTTTATCTCCCTAGCATGTCCTTCTGTGACACTGACCCAGGTAATACCCTGGTAATTGAAATCACCCATTATTACTGTGTTGTAACATTTGTTAGCTTCCCTGATTTCTTTCAGCATTTCATTATCCATCTGTTCATTCTGGCCAGGTGGTCGGTAGTATACCCCCACTACCATTGCCTTCCTCTTTTTACATGGAATTTCCTGAAAAACTTTAATCCCATGTGACTCAGTGCCCTCGCTAACATAGAGTGCAACCCCTCCACCAATTTGATCTACACTATCATTGCAATATAGTTTGTAACCAGGTATCACAGTGCCCCATTGGCTGTCCTCCTTCCTCCATTTCTCTGAGATACCAATCATATCTAACCTCTCATTTAGAGCTATATATTCTAACTCTCCCATCTTATTTTTTAGACTTCTTGCATTTGCATACAGGCATTTTAGAGGTTGTATTTCAATCCTATTAATTTGGTTATCAGTTGATAGGGGTAATTTGGAATCTTTTAGCTCTGTACTTCAGGGCATCTGAGTAACGTTTCTTTATTGGAAACTCTCTGGATGTACTAACTTCCCTGTTTTGTTAGTATCCTTCAAGAATATATTCTTTCGGACTATGCGCTCTTGGGCAACTGACGGTTTTCCACTATTATCTAGTTTAGAAGCTGCTCTATCTCCTTTTTAAATGTTAATGCTAGCAGCCTGGCTCCATCCCAGTTAAGGTGGAGCCCAACCATTCAGAAGAGCCCTTCCCTTTCCCAGAAAGTTGCCCAGTTCCTAACAAATCCAAAACCCTCTTCTTTGCGCCATCATCTCATCCATACATTGAGACTCTGGAGCTCCTCCTGCCTTTTGGGCCCTGCGCATGGCACGAGAAGCATTTCAGAGAATACTATCCTGGTAGTTCTGGATTTCATCTTCCTACCTAAAAGTCTAAATTTGGCCTCCTGTAATCGGATCTTAATCATATGTTTGTACGGCCAATGTAAATCTTGTTGCATGGACATAACAGGATGTATACGACATATGTAGAAGTACAACTAGTGTGGAACTTACTGACAGTTGTGCAACTCCTCACTGCATATCCCACACCCCTCCCAATATTGTCTGGTCACACATATCATAAGCAGCACAGGCATAATGACCCACCCGATCACAAGCCCCTTGATCAATCCTCCAAGTTATTGATTTGTTAACCATGTCACTTATGCTCCTACCTCGTTGTAGACTATGATAGGTTGCTATTGGAAACATGCATGTGATTGTAATATCAGCCAACACCGATGTAAAATGACTGATACTTTCATTGCTCAAGTAAAATATGGAAGCACACAAACCAAACTTCTTCAGACTAAGGAGTATGTTTACTAAAGGGTGGTAGCGGACTCCGTGCGATATCTGAGCCGTGGCCCCATTGAAATCAGTGGGGCCACGGCTACGATATCGAAGGAGTCTGCTACCACCATTTAGTAAACATACCCCTTAGACTTGTCTTGTAATAATAATTTCCTCTGAGCATACAGATCTCTCAAATATGTTTTCTTTACAATGTTTTTTGGATATCCTCGATGCATTTATCTTCCAAACAAAAATTCCACTTGACCTTTACTCTCTTGCAAAAAAGTGCATATATGCCACGCTCACAAAAATTGACTAACCGGCAGTCCAGCTTTCAATTTATATTTATTTATTTTATTTATTTATTTGGACAGTTTTTCTATACCGCCCCTTCAAGAGATCAGGGGCAGTTTACATGGAACAACAAGTTACATAAAATGGAATTACAACTATTTACATTGTAACTAAAGATTTAACATTGTAATAGTTACACCAAGAACTATTTACATAATTACTGTTAACTTAAATACATTGCTACAAATGCAACTTGCAAATTATGCATATTTTCCGGTAAAGATTGCTTCGGTGGGAAGGAGCATGGGAGGGAGAGCTGATTAGGTGCTGTTGACATTGTGACTGCTGTAGTGCTCCATAAAGAGGAGGGTCTTTAATTCCTTCCTAAATGCTTTGTGGTGGCGAGACAGGTATAGAGCCCAAAGAAAGTGTGAAAAAACAGCCTTTTACCTCTGGGCAGAAGAAAGGTTCAGGGAGTTTAAGGGTTAAAACTCTAACCAAGGAAAAAAACTCCGTGCACAGAGATGTAGAGAGTGAGCCACGCCCTAGCTCCATGGTGACCAGGGGAGGTGTCGAGGGAAGCCTGGGGGTGGAGTCTGAGGCTATAGGGCAGCCCCAATCATATAAGCAGAGAGAGTCTTCCAGATTGGGGGGAACGAAAGGAGGAGGAGGAGTGAAAGGAGGAGACCAGGAAGAAGGAAAGCATGAGGAGATCGTGTCCATGGGTGGAGTCCAGGAGGAAAATCCTCTGAGGAGGAGACGTTCCCTAGCAGGCTGGACACTAGCAGAGAATCTCTTGAAACTACAGGAAGTAAGGAGATTAGGAGGACACGTGTAAGAGAAAAGTGCTCTATCAGAAGCCTCAAAGGAGATCCTTATTGCATGCAGCATTCAGACAACTCAAGCCCTGAAGGCAGCCTAGCTGGTAGGAAGGGTACAGCTGGCTTGGAACGCAGGAGAGTTGATTCTGGGGGAAATGCTGGTGGAAAGCAAGGAATAGGAATCTCTGTGAGAGAGGCTGTGGAGAAGGTTCTACCGGTGGCACAGCCTGAGAGAAGACAGGGTGCTGGGAACAAGGTGAGCCCCTTGCAAGTTTTAAAAGGTTTATTAAAAAAGAAAGATCCCCTATATCATTCCTCTGCAACTCAGCGTAGTGAGGATTCCCAATGGGAACAGGTTTTGAAATTGTTGGAGCAGTTGA
Source organism: Ichthyophis bannanicus (assembly GCA_033557465.1). Classification (NCBI taxonomy): domain Eukaryota; kingdom Metazoa; phylum Chordata; class Amphibia; order Gymnophiona; family Ichthyophiidae; genus Ichthyophis; species Ichthyophis bannanicus. The sequence goes on along the minus strand of CM066050.1, from coordinate 119,441,211 downwards.
AACCTGCCGTTAGAGACGCTGAGGCCAGCCAGGTGCTAATTGAACCAAATGAGGAAAGTATGGAAGTAGAAGAATGCCTTTCAGAAAGTGTATGTTCTGATGTTGAAATGGATTGCTCTTACTGTGTGAGTCAGAAGAAGTAAAAGCTGTATGGTTTTTAAAAGTAGTGAAAAAGCCAGAAGCTTTAGAAAGTTTATGACCTGCTGGAAATTTGGTTAATTGAAGCACTAATGTTGAGCTAGTCAGACAGGCTCAAAGAAGGCTATGAATGCTGGAAGTTAAAAGCCAATATTTGCAACTTGAAAGTGAAGAATGCCAATGTCTTTAAAAAGGAATGATGCACGGGTTTAGCAGCTTGTAACCAAGAAGCCAAGGTGCTGTGCAGAGTCCTGAGTGATACAGAGTTGTGCTATACCAAGCCCGGGACCTAAGAATGTAATCTTGACTGAAGGCAAGGTTTATTGCTTCGTTTAAAACAAGCTGTTTGAAATGGCTAATGCCTGAACTGTGCTGTAAAGTTTGTTTTTCCTTTTTGAATGGAGAAGTATCCCATTTTTGTTCTGGTTATATCTGAACTGCTGACAAAGAAGTTCAATGGTTAAGTAGAAAATAAAATTCCTGTTACCTTTGAAACCCTCGGCTGTTTTGGTTCTTACCACACAACTACATTATTGAGAAGCCTCAGCAATGGGAATTCAGGTGATAAGGGGCATAAAGAGGTACGCCCACTACATATAGGCAACCGCCTAACCCGTAGAGGGCGCTACAGCTTGTAGGTCTTTGATTGATCGAAGTGAGTCTGGCAGTGAGTTCCATAGAACGGGCTGTGAAGATGAATGCTCTGTTGCTTGTTATTTTGTTTGGTTTTGCGGATAGAGGTTGGAACGTTGAGGAGGTTCTGCTTGCTTTTTCTTCTGTTTGTGGTGTCAGTTTGAATATTTATGAGAGATGCAAGATAGGAGGGAGCAGTATTATTGAGTAGCTTAAATGTAGTAACTAGAGTTTTATATTTTATACGACTTGCTGTTGGAAGCCGATGGAGATTGTGCAAGATGGGGGTGATATGATCCGTTAGATGTGCCTTGGTTATGATTCGGGCAGTGACATTTTGAGCTATCTGGAGATTGTTTATGTTCTTTTTGGGTAATTTATATAGGAGGCTGTTACAGTAGTCCAGGTGGGGTGTGATTAGTGCTTGAACTACCATTCTGAAGGCATGGGGGCAAGGAGGGGTCTGAGGTTTTACATTTCTTAACTTGAAAAAAATAATTCTGGTTGTTTGTTTTACACTGTATATGTGCTGCCATATTAAGGGATTTGTCTAAAATGATGCCCTGATATTTAACCTCTTGTTTGACTGGGATGGTGGTGTTGAGTATGTGGATTGTTTGTGTGTGTGGAGGGGGGGGGGAACTTTGGTTTCTGGTGGTGACAAGTACTTCAGTTTTCTTGAGGTTAATTTTGAGGTTGTTTATATTTAGCCATTTTTCTGCTTCCTGTATGCATTCAGTGAGGTTGTGATATGTAGGGTTATTTACATCAATCTGGGAGTATAGCAAGATGTCATCTGCATAAAGGTGATATCCAATTTTGTATTTTTTGAAAATTGTGCATATTGGTTGAATATAGAGGTTAAAAAGGAGGACAGAGCGTGCACATCCCTATGTGATATTTTGTTCCTGAGGGAAGGGTGTATATGATTCATGTACAATTTTTACATATTGGGTGTGATCAGATAAGTAGGATCTGAACTATTGAAGGGCAATCCCTGCTAATCCTAAATGAGCTAGCCTTGATAGGGGTATATTATGGTCTACATTGTCAAAGGCAGCCGTTATATCTATAAATACAAGTATGAAGGCCTTGGCTGCATTGTCCATACCTCGGATGAGGTTTATTTATTTATTTTATTTATTACAGTTGCTTATATACCGCACTATTCGGTATCAGCGCGGTTTACAGTATAACAAAACGACCAAAACATAAACTCTGTTTGGTTTTACATCGAACTGGGGAACTAACTTGGATAACAGGGTTGAACTATATACATGAAATAATAAATCCTATAACAGGGTTGAACTATATACAATAAATAATGAGTCCGTTGAGCTATATGTAATACCATGAATACTTAAGATAGTATGAGCCTGATTTGCAGGAAGGAGGTTGGGACTATAATGAGACTAAGTATGGGTGTTTCTCAGGAGGGGTTACTTAGATTCATTGCTGGAAGGGTAGCATTGTAGGAAGAGGTGAAGTTTGATTGCCTTCCTGAATTGGGTTAGGTCTGCAATAGCTCGAATGTCTGGTGGAAGCGCATTTCAGCATTTGGAGACGTAAAGACTGAAAGCCCTATTTGCCATTGTACTATTGCATTTAGTCAAGGTCTTCGGGGTTATTAGTAGATTTAGAGCTGTTGACCTCCTGGATCTGTTGGGGGGCACTGTGTGGATAAGCTCAGTAAGTGCGGTAGAGGATAGGCGCTTGATGGCCTTGAATGAGAGGAGTAAAGTTTTGAAGATAATCCTTCCGTGTATTGGTAGCCAATGAAGCTGTTTTAATATAGGAGTCACATGGTCACTTCTGGAGGCTCCATAGAGGACCCTTGCTGCAGCATTCATGGCCAGTTGTAACGGATTTAGTGTAGCTTGAGGGAGACCTTGTAAAATGGAATTGGCAAAGTCGAAATGCGGTAGGATCAGTACTTGGTATATGGTCCGGAAATCATCTGGGTCCAGTAGGGAGCGCAGATGCCTGAGTGAACGGATTTTGAAATAAACAGCTTTGACAATGTTGCTTATATGACATTTCATGTCCAGGTGTTGATCTAAGGTGACCCCCAGGTATTTTATTGTTTCTTTGGTTTGTAATTCCGCTTCCTTGACTCTTATATGGGATGGTGGGGTAAAATCAGGGTCTCTAGAGATGAACAGTACCTCCGTTTTCTTGTGTTGGATGCGGAGGTTTTGTGATTGTATCCAATCTGATATGGTATTGAAACACTCTACAAGTGGTGTAAGGTCCATTTGAACAGTCGAGAAAGGCATATATAAGAGGATGTCACCTGCATATATCAGACAGCTCGCGTTAAATGATCTAATGATATTGCAGATGGGCTGCATATATATGTTGAACAGTAGAGATGACAATGAGGATCCTTGAGGCACACCTTGTGTTTGATGGAATTGTTTCGATTCTTCTGCTCCGGACTTAACATATTGCCATCGATCATCTAGATAGGACTTGCACCATTCAAGCGCGGTATTGCAGATTCCCTTTTCCTTCAGTCGCCCAAGGAGAATCTCATGATGTACCGAGTCAAAGGCCGCAGCAATGTCTAAAAAGATGAGCACAAAGCCTTGTCGGATGTTATCGATGCCTGTGATTATGTTATTGAATAGGAAGGTGAGAAGTGTCTCGACTCCATGATACTCTCTGAACCCATGTTGGCAGTAATCTAGGGGAGCTGTGGAGTCTATATGATCCTGAATTTGCCTTTGAACCTCTTTCTCAATTATTTTTGCTAGTAGGGGAATACTAGCTATTGGCCTGTAAGAATCGACCTTTTGGGGTCAAGTTTGGGGTTCTTCAATAAGGGCCTGATTGAGGTTTGTTTGAGGGTTGTGGGGAAGGAACCAGTAGTGAAGGAATGGTTTATCAGTTTTGCGATGAATGGACTGAATTCCTTGCGTAGCTCCTTGATCCAAAACGCTGGGCAAGGGTCAGTTTGCGCTGTGGAGGTATTGAGAGAAGCTATTGTATCTTCAATGCTTTTTCGGGATGGTGTGGAGAACATGAGTAAGGGGGTTAAGTCAGTAGGATCTTGAAACGAGGCTGTTGAGATTTTGTCGGTCTGTATGATCTTTGATTGGAGGTAGTCAGCGAATTTTTGTGGTTGGATATCCATGTATTGTTCCAGAGAAGGTTCCTTTGAAAGGGCTTGAACCAAGTTGAAAAGATCCCGTGGTTTGTTCAGGGATCTCTTCAGAGTGTCGGTTTGGTGTTGTTTCCTTCTCATTGAGATTGCTTCTCTGTGCGTTGTTAGGTGGAGTTGGTAGGCTGTTAGATCTTCTGTGGAGAGCGATCGGCACCATTTTTTCTCAAGTCTGACGTAGTTGTGTTAGAGAAGCTCTCAACTCTTGGGAGAACCATGGGGCTGCATTTCTTATTCTCCTGGATGTGTTATTGGATTGTGGACGTTGTGAGATGGCTTTGAGGTTGAGATTCCAGGCGGAGACTAGTTCTTCTGGATTGGTTGTGGTTTTGCTAAAGAGGGAGTGGGTTTGAGAGAGGATTAACTCTGTTAAATGTGCGGAAGTTTCTTGTTGAAGTTCGAGCTGTGCTGTTACATTTTCGGTTACTATGCTGCTGGTTGTCTCTGGTGGGTATCTGGAAAGTGATAAGTTTATGGTCAGACCAGGGTACGTCAATAACAGATATCATCAGGTTGTGGTTTTTCTCGAGGGCCGCATGCGGTGCGAACACCATGTCCAGAATATTACCCTTTATATGTGTGGGTTTGACGATGATTTGTTTAAAACCCAGGTCCTCAATGGCTTCGAGGAATGCAGTTGCATGGCTTTGATGAAGTGAAGGAAGATTAAGATCTCCCATTATCCAGATAGGTAAGTTAGGGTTGTGGGCATTAGCGGCAAGGTCAATAATTGTGGGGAGGTCCTCAGGAGATGAAGACAGTGATCTGTATACTAGATTGATAGTGCATTGCTGTTTTTTGATGGAAAGAGAGTCCAGGTTACTTGTACTGGATGATTCGGTAATATGGAAATGAAGATCTGATTTAGTGAGTATTAGTACTCCACCTCCTTTTTTGGTTTCTCTGTGTCTTATATGTATAGAGAAGTTGGGAGGTAGGAGTTGGTTGAGGATGACGTTATCCTCCGAAGATAGCCAGGTTTCCGTGATCATAAGTAGGTCCAGGTCATAAAGGGATATCATATCTAGGACAACGGGCCATTTCTTGTGTATGGATCGCAAATTTATCATGGCCCGTTTTAGGTTGTGGCAGTACTTGAGTTTCTCATGGTTGGGTGTCCTGGATAGTTGGAGTGGAATGTGTATAAGGTGAGAGCGGCGTGTGTAAGTGTCGCCTCCTGGGTGGGGTCCAGACCATCTTTTTCCATAGTTGCTCAAGATGGGGATGTGATTCTGGGATTGAGAAAGTGCATTGGAGGTTCCCAGCCAATGTGTAAGGAGATACAGGCTAATAAGGGCCAGGAAGTGTGAAGCCATATTGTGTGAATAGGAGTGTGTGATTGTGATATGGCGAAGTTCTCACTGCAATTTACACAGCAATAGTGGGAAGAGAGGTGAAGTACTAATAAGGAGCATAAAGCAGTAGGTAATGAGGTCATGCGATTGCACATGCAAATATGCTTACTTGCTGTAATGGGGTGGTGAGTCGTACATACACAATAAGTAAATCAATGGTGGCAGTAAGTGTTGGTACTCTTAACGGTGCAAACAGTAAAACTATGCAACAATGATGCAGTCATAAGAGGATGTGTTGAGGAAATCGTACTAAGACAAAATTAAATGCACAGTATATGCTACCACGAGGGAACAGACTGGTAATGAAATGTACAGCTATTATGATCAGTACCTCGGAAGATTAAGATCATGCCCCTGGTTGGAGTATTTCTCTTAGGTGGTGCTGAGCTTCAGTGTTGTAGTATTCGTATACTGGAGCAATGTGGTTCGTATTCTGGGGCTAAGTTCGGTTAGCGTAGGTCCACGCCTAAGGGCCATGCCAAAGGGCCCTCTGGCGAGGCCCTCAGGCGCGGGCCCACCAGGCGCGGGCGTGCTGGCTGGCACGAACTTTTAAAGTCCTCTCGTTGTGCCCCGATTGGGCGGGATGTTGCCGCTGCTCCTCCTGCCTCTGGATGCTCGATCCCCGGGCTGGGGAGAGCAGATGAAGGTGGTGGGAGGACAAAGGACCACGCGCCGGCTGTCAAGTAATACCAGCAGCAATGTTTCAACACCATGAAAGGAGTGGAATCCATATTGATGTTCGTCAAGTGGAGCATTTAGGTCAATGAAATCTTGAAGTTGTAACTGAACTGTTTTTTCGATAATTTTCGATACAAATGGTATGCTGGCGATTGGTCTGTATGAGTTAGGGTCTTCTTTGTTTAGGGTCCTGTTTTTAAGTATAGGGTGGATCGCAGAACGTTTAAATTCTCTTGATATTATTCCAAGGGAGAGTGATTGGTAGGTTATGTTCATTAGGTATGCTGCTAATTCCATTTTTGTTGCTTTTATCCAGGCCACAGGGCATGGGTCTAAGTTTGAGGTGATGGTGTTAATCCTTGTAATTGTTTCAAGGAGTTGTTTTTCCTTGATGAGGTGAAAGGAATGCCACTTATTGAGGTTAGTTTGATTTTCTGTAGGGGGGGAAAGGGTGTAAGGTTTTTGGATTTTAGTTTGGCTGCAAAGTGGTTGGCTAGGGTTTGGGGTTTAATATTACACTCATTCCCATCATTTTGTGTGTGTGTGTGGGGGGGGGGGTGTCATGGATTTGACAATTTCGAGGAGTTCCCTTGGACAGTTAGTGCCTTTATTTAGGATATTTGTATGGTAATTCTTTCTTGCTGTGTTTATGGCCTCTTTATAGATATTCGGAGTAGCCATATAATGGATTTTTTTAGCTCTCCATTTTTGTTCAAGTTTGTGGAGTTCTTTCTTTAGTGTGTGCAAGTCATGGGTATACCATCTTTCAGAGTGTCTAGGATTAGTTTTTGCATGTGTATGAGTCAGTGCAGCTGAGTTTGGAGAGCTGGAAATAGAAGTTGGTGATTGACTAAGTCGAATGCTGTAGAGATCCAGGGAGAGCAAAATAACTGTGACCATGATCTAGAGTTACATGACGCTCATTTAGGATAGCAGTAAGAAGGGTTTTGGTGCTATGAGCTGCATGGAACCTTGCTTGACGAGGGTGAAGGATGTGCGTCTTGTCAAAAAAAAATATGCTGGTGAATGATTCTTTCTAGAACCTTAGAAAGAAAGACTAGATTAGAAATAGGACAATAGAGAGAATGAAAGGGTCCAAGGAAGGCATTTTAGGAGGGGACGAATAATGGCATGCTTCCAGGAGGAGAAAACAAAACCAAAAGAGAGATTAAGCTGGAGAAGGAGCAGCAAGGTGTCAGCATGAAATGAGCAGGCCAAGGATAGAGGGGAGAAGCCTGAAGATGGGCAAGATCGTCCGGGTGCTGCCTTGTTTTTGTCACTACAGAGTGAGAGGAGCTGAGAAACAATCAGATCAGAGAGAAGAGCAGCCTTATAATGCAGCGCGTGTGTAGTAAGCAAACTACACAAAAAAGATCTAAAAGAAACAGATGAAGGGGCACAGTTACAGACTGAATGAGAACTAGCTAATGAAAAATCAGTTTACTCACCAGGGAGGAGATAGGTGGAGTAGGACAGTGGCCCCATACTGTATGACTGGGCAACCAGAGATGGCAGACAACTGAAAAAAAAAGAAAAATGAAAATTACAGGAGCAGCTAAAAGATTGCAAAAAACAAAAGGAAGGAGGTGCCCCAAGGAGCACACAAGGAGGGCGATCTGCTCCTTGTATGCCTCATGACACAGCTGCAGGACAGGTACTGTTGATTTAACCCCATGGTTGATGATGTCACTTGGGTTCCGGTGGTGGGAAGAGGAGGCTGGGAAGGCACCAGAACCAGTCGGCAGGCAAGGCAATAGTTAAAAGGACTTAGATTTGTTTAAAGTCTCTGACCCTGGGACGTGTGTTCCAGCTACATTGCTGGTGTCATGTGCGCTTAACACTGATAAGGATTGGTTGCTAAAAATGTTCTTTAAAAAGCGGTTGGAGACGTTTTATGGTCTTTCAATTTCAGTGTTTCCATTTATTTCTAAGGAAACGCAGAAGAGGAGAAGGCTTTTTCTTTTTCATAAACCTGGTGTCATGCAAATTGGGGGTTCCTTCTTTTTAAGATTTCCCTGTAAATGTTTGGTGGTATATAAATCGGTTAGATATGTATTTTCTCAGCCGGCAGATCCTGCTACATTTATTAATGAGAAGTTAAAAGATAAAATCTAGTCTCAGGGGATGATAATAATATTAATATCTCTCTGTTATTAAGTCAGTATATTCAGGGCTATCTTTGTAAATTCTTAATTTTTGAGCTGTTAAGTTCTTATCCACATTTTATGGTGCCACAGATCTCCTTCTTTGGCACTATATTTCTTTCTCTCTCCTCTGAGAATGTGGACTACCAGGGATTTGGGGTTTACATTTCCTATTGTATTTCTTTTGTTAATAATCTACCTATGTATCGCTGTTCACTCAATAATAGATCTTGATGTTATTGTATAAAATTCAATTAAAAATAAAAGGACTTTGACCTACAGGAAACAAACGGATACAAACAAATATTAGAAACATAGAAACATAGAAAAATTATAACAGAAAAAGACCACATGGTCTATCTAGTCTGTCCTTCCAGAGAAACAACTACAACAGTCCCCTTTTTTCCTTCAGAGATCCTCTGTGTTTGTCTCATTCTTTTTTGAATTCAGATACTGTCCTCATCTCTACCACCTCCACTGGGAGACTATTCCACGGATCCACCACTCTCTCCATAAAGAAATATTTCTGCGTATCACTCCTGAATCTATCCCCTTTCACCCTCATCCCATGTCCCCTCATAGCAGAACTTGCTTTCAATCGAAAGAGGCTCTCCCCCTGTGCATTTATTTATTTATTTATTTATTTAACAAGAGCTTATATACCGCTACCTTCCAGAAAGATCAGGTGCGGTTTACAATAGAACAATTTTAAACAGGGTAAAACATTCTGTTTTTTACATGGAACATAGGAAACTGTAGTATACATTACAATGAACCTTTTAAACAAGGTAAACATAAACATAAACTTTGGTTATACATTAACAATTCTACTTGTGATATATCAACTATGTACATTTATGCCATAGAGGTATTTAAACGTCTCAATCATATCACCTCTATCCCGCCTTTCCTCTAATGTGCACATATTAAGATTCTTAAGTCTTTCCATATATGCTTTATAATGAAGACCACTAACCATTTTAGTAGCCACCCTCTGTACTGACTCCATCCTGTTTATATCTTTTTGAAGGTGCGGTCTCCAGAATTGCACACAATACTCCAAATGAGGCCGCACCAAAGACTTATACAGAGGCACTATCACCTCCTTTTTTCTGCTAGCCATTCCTCTTCGTATGCACCCAAACATCCTTCTAGCTTTTTTTGTCGCCTTTTCTACCTGTTTAGCCACTTTAAGATCTTCAGACACAACCACACCGAGGTCCCGCTCTTCTTTAGTGGACAAAAGTACTTCACCCCCTATACAATATTGCTCCCTTGGATTGCTGCAGCCCAAATGCATGACCTTACATTTTTTAACATTAAATCCCAGCTGCCAAATTCTAGACCATTCTTCAAGCTGAGCTGGATCCCTCCTCATGTTATCTACACCTTCCTGGGCGTCTACTCTATTGCAGATTTTGGTATCATCCGCAAAGAGGCAAACCTTACCTTGCAGCCCTTCCGCTATATCACCAACAAAGATGTTAAAAAGAATCCGACCAAGGACAGATCCCTGGGGTACACCATTGGTAACCTCCTTCTCCTCAGAGTGAGCTCCATTTACCTGTAACCTTTGTCGCTTCCCACTCAACCAATTTTTAACCCAATCAGTAACTTTAGGGTCCATCCCTAGGGTGCTCAGTTTGTTTATAAGTGCCTGTGAGGAACGATGTCAAAGGCTTTACTGAAATCTAAATGCACCACATCTACATTACTGTAGCTTGTTTGGGTCCTGCTGGCAGACCACAGAGTTTTTTGCTGCAGATATGGTCCTTTCCTTTAACTATTAGAAGGGTTTGGTCTCTCTTTCTCTTCACATATCCATTGCTAAAACTTGTCGTTTCTTTCTATACAATATTTCCAAAATTCGCCCCTTCCTCTCTGTTGACACCACTAAATTTATTGTCAACTCCTTAATCACCTCCCGTCTTGATTATTGTAACGTTCTCCTTGCCGGCCTCCCTGCAAGCCACCTCTTTCCTCTTCAGTCAATTCAACACTCCGCTGCTCGACTCATTTTCTGCCAGTCTCGTTTTTCCCACATCACTCCTCTCCTCATGTTGCTTCTTTGGCTTCCCATTCGTCTCCGTATCCAATTTAAACTTCTCCTCCTGACCTATAAATGTATTCACTCTTCTGCCTCCCAGTACCTTTCATCTCTCATCTCTCCTTACACCCCCTCTCGATTGCTTTGCTCTTCTAACATTTGTTTATTTATTTATTTAGCTGTATTTATATACCGCTTTTCACCGGGTATATGTGCCCTTTACTCGTATTGCCAATTCCAGACTTCGCTCCTTCCAACTGGCAGTACCCTTTGCTTGGAATAGTCTTCCTATCTCTGTGCGCCAGGCGTCCTCCCTGGTCATTTTCAAGTCCAGACTAAAATCCCACTTCTTCACTATTGCTTTCCATTCCTGTCTTACCCTATCTTGATCTCTCTATCAACATTTGCTTACTTTGTCCTGTAAATTTTTGTTATTTGTATTATGTAACTTATTTTGTTTTCTTTCTTATTGGATTGTGAGCTCTGATGAGCAAGGACTGTCTCTCTTCTATGTTTGTACAGCGCTTCGTATGTTGCGGCGCATTATAAGTCTTTAATAATGATAATAATAATAATAATAGTTTGGTTCCCCATAGGCAAACAGCATGGATGCCACTCATTTCTTCTTCTGCTAAGGGGCATTGGGATCCCGTTGACCCATCCAACATTGCTGGGCTTTTTCTTTAGACTTTTCCTCTTTTGATGGCAGGGCCTGACCACCCTCTTCCTTGCTCCTTACTCGTCCTGTATCTGTAGGTATGCACAGGTTGATTTGCATAAACTCAAACAACCTGTGACTGCAAAACGATGGACAGACAGATGGAAGGAACATCTCCACAGGTGCTAGTGTTTGAGTGCAGCATGCCTAAAAAAGATAAATATCAAACATAAACAAAGAGAATGAAAATAAGAAAACTGAAAATATCCTAAATAAGCACATGCTCAGCTAATCAAACTTGCAGTCCTCAAGGCATCAAAAGCAGTGACCTTACACCTGCTGGAACCTCCTATCAGAAGCAGCATGTGCATGCAACGTAAATGAACTTTCAATGAGAACAGGTTTTAAGTGTACTATTGTAGGTAGAGTATTATTGTGGATCAGGAGCTAGTTAAAAGAAAGAAAGCTAAATGGCCAATTTTCCCAATGGAAAGGTGAATAGTGGAGTATCCCAGGGATCTATGCTGGGTCTGCTGCTTTTTAACATATTCATAAATGACCTGGAAATGGGAATAGCGAGTGAGGTAATCAAATCTGCAGATAACACAAAATTATTCAGTTGTTAAAACCCATGAGGATTGTGAAAAATTGCAAGAGGACCTTGATAAATTGGAAGACTGAGCATCAAAATAGCAGATGAAATTTAATGTGGACGTGCAAAGTTATGCACCTAGGAAAGAACAACCCAAATTATGGTTACAGAATGCAAGATTCCACATTAGGAATCATCACCCAGGAAAAAGATTTAGGCGTCATCTTGGATAACATGTTGAAACCCTCTGCCCAGTGTGCAGCGGCGGCCAAGAGAGCAAATAGAATGCTAGGTATCATAAGGAAAGGAATGGAAAATAAAACAAAGGATATTATAATGCCTCTGTATCGTTCCATGGTGCAACCACACATTGAATATTGTGTGCAGATCTGGTCGCCATATCTTACAAAGAATATAGCATTATTAGAAAAGGTACAGAGAAGAGCCACCAAAATGGTAAAGGGGATGGAAGGATACTTCTTTGAAGACAGGATAAAGAGGTTAGAGCTCTTCAACTTGGAAAAGAGATGGCTGATGGGAGCTATGATAGAGGTCTATAAATTAATGAATGGAGTGGAACAGGTACATGTAGATTGATTATTTATACCATCAAAATATAGAAAAACTAGGGGGCATGCAATGAAGCTACAGGGTAACCTATTTAAGACTAATAAGAGAAAATATTTTTTCACTCAACGCATAATCAAACTCTGGAATTTGTTACCGGAGGATGTAGTAAAAGCTGTTAATGTAGCCGGGTTTAAAAAAGGTTTGGACAAGTTCCTGGAGGAAAGGTCCATAAACCATTATTAAAGGGGGCCTGGGATATCTACTGCTTGCTCCAATACAAGCATTGTGGAACCTGTGTCTTTTGGGGAAACTGCTAGGTACTTATGTCGTAGATTGACCACTGTTGGAAACAGGATACTGGGCTTGATGGACCTTGGTCTGACCCAGTATGGCATATCTTATATGTTACCAGTTAAAATATATTGATTAGAAGAGATCTCCCTTGATGCACTCCCAATAAGCGCCCTTTTCTAATTTTTGCCATATGTTACCACAATACTCTTCAAGAAAAGACTGTAAAGTCTTTGAATTGATAGAAGCACTTGACTGGGAAAAAGTCTTTACTGGGTATACGGCGATACTAATTCATAGTGAGCTGCAGTCTCCACCTTCTACTCCAGCTGCATTGGAGAAAAGGAAACAATTGCTCACAGTTCAAAAAGGCCCCAGGTCAGCAAACTGGTATGACCTGAGAGACAACCAGCACTAGGCATGTGTGCGTGGGGCTTAAAGTTATAGAGGCTTGTCAGTGGGCCGGCACATTTTGAAATGTCTCTTTAGATGCGACTTTCTAAATTGGTTGGTTATGTACAGTGGCCTTTCTATTGCATCTAGCAATTATTTATTGCTTTAGAGAATAGTGTAGCTATTTGTTGAACACAGCTTCAGATCTGTTCTTCGTAGCTCCATATCAGAGTTACCTGACAGCCTGGAACTCTGACAAATATCACTATTCATGGATGGTTAGAGAAGCAATGAGCTATTCATCCACGCTTATGAGGGACACTCGGCTTTCCTTAAAAGTAAAAACAGCTATATGTGCTTTCCACTTAAACAGAAGGTGAACAAGCCCCAGAGAGGTCAATAATATCAATCTGTTTCCATTGCCTTCAGCCTCAGGGTGTCCTTCCCTTCACATCAAGAGTGGGGATTTCTCTTCGACTGGCTCATTGCAACAGAAAAATGTATCAGAATCTCGAGATGAAACAACCGCGTTCAAAGAATTAGATTTAACATATCAAATTTCATGGAAGATTAAAAACAACCCTTCCATGTCTTTTTCAGATATTCTTACCAATATCTACAGTTCTACAGCTCCATCCTAATAAACTCCGATATATTAGTTCCAGTACTATGATTTCCTTTTACTGCTTCTAAAGCTACTGTATATTACAGACTGAGGGTAACAGCTTTTGCAAGGCTGTGCGGAAAATCCTAAATATTCATTGTACAACATAACAAATTTTGCTTAGCAAACCTAATCAGAGGTGACTGAATATATATTCAAGAGAGTGCAATTTTAATCTAAATCAATCCGATCTAAACATCTAGAGCCGATACAGAAATAGCAAATAGATAGAAATTCAGTTCAGAAGAAGCAAACTCTACCTTCCATTGCGGTCTGAATTAAATTCCTTCAGAAAGATCTGTGCTGGTGCTTCTCAGGGAATTGCACTCTCTTTGAAGTTCTGAGACACCTATTGTAATCGTTACAAAGCGGTTTTGAACAAGTAGCTCTATGGGGCGTGTTTATTAAAGTCCCCAACAGTAGCGTGCATTTGTGGCATGAAATTAGCACAGAGGGCCATGCTAATTTTGGAGGGTGTGCATGTCCGTCCCCCTGCCTGTTAGCTGTGCATGGCACTTAACATCACTCACTGAGGTAGAGTTAAGTGCACTTGTGTTAACAGCAAGTCATCGTTAGCTTGTTAACTAGACATACTGTTAATGCTCACATTACACCCTAATCCCTGCCCACTCATGTTCTAACCAGTTAGTATGGGATTTTTAGCATGGGGTCCTGAGCTAACTGTTATTGTGGCACACTTAACCAGGGCCGGCCAAAGACTTGGTTCAAGGTATTGGTACCCTAGGCAAACCTTAAGGCTTACACCCCCCACCCCTCAGAAGCTTCTACCCTAAGCAATGGCCTAGTTTCCCTGGTGGTTGGGCCAGTCCTGTACAATGCACAGCAAACCCCACACTAATGGTTAATGCACTTTAGTAAGCATGCCCCTATGTGTCTAGGGCAATAATTGTAAGATGTACTTATTATAATGCAGTCTACGAGATACGAGAGATCATTTTAGAACAGTTGTATAGCAGCTACCTGTATCCATGTAGGAAGGCATACATGTGTAAATGTGAATATTACAATGCTGCTATTTGTACATGTACCTACCATGGGATACACAGAAACAAGGCAATGATCAGGGCAGTCTAAAAAATGTAAACATGCATTCCTGATTTTGCATGCAAATACACATGTATTTTCATCAGCAGTTGCACTTCCTCTGAGGCAGCAGGCAAAAAGTAAACAAGGGCAAGAAGGTAAAAAGGTCCTTTTTGTGTTACTATGAGATAAAACATATGTTTCTTTTTGTAGTTAGATATGTGCAGGGGCTTTCCAGGCTACTTCTTCACTCTCACCATGGCTGGAGAGGGTGGAGAAAGGTCTGCAATCCCAAAAGACTTCTATCGCTGGTCTTGAAATGAAATTTCAGTAGCTGCATACACAACAAGGAGTATTTACTCAGGATTGACTGATTTAGCAATGGAAAATTGAAAATTTGGGAATACGGTGAATTTTGAACCTGAAGGTGTTGAATTTTCCACATTCACCTGTTTCTCCACTTAGGGACCTGTTTAACCGGTTCCTTAAGGAAGATTTTGACTATCCTGAGGCTGGGCTTCCTCCTCTTCAAAAGATTTATATTTTTCCCCCTGCAGTAAAAGGTGTTTCACTGAAAACCACTGCACCCCTGGTTGATACCTCTTCAGATTCTTTGGACATGGGGAACCTGTTTGAGTTGCTGGAGCGGTCAGCAGAGGTGGTAGAGGATACAACACTTTTGGTGTCTTTTGTGTTTCTTCAAGATAAAGAAGTGTTACTTCATTTATTTTTCAGGAAATCTGGTGTGACTTTTATGGGGTGTAGAATACAGATATTCCCAGATATGTCCAAGTGGATGCAGGTCAGGAGGAAGAAATTTTTGGAGCTTCAGTCTGAGGTGTTAGCCTTGGGTGCAAAGTTTCAATTGAGGTTTCCATGCAAATGTGTGCTTTTCTGTCAAAATAGAACATATCATTTTTTTGAGCCTTCTCAATTACGTTTCTTTCTGGATACGCAGAAATTGCAGGGTTGATTCTGAGGTTATTTTGGGCTATCAATGTAAGCTTTGCCAATATTTCCTAATCTATACTATGTATCTTATTTCTTTTGTTTTCCTGTCTTCCCACGGGTTCTTTATTCTTGGATCCCTCAGTTTTGGACTATGAATACATTCAATTAATGATCCTGGTTGGATCTATTATATATGTTTTCTTTTTTCCCTTTAAATGATGTGAAATGGAATATATGTTTCCTGTTCCAAGGTTTTTCTTGGGTTTTGTAAAATCAATAAATATTAAATTTAAAAAAAAGACTGAGTTTAAAATACATAAATGGTCATGCATGATGCATGAAGCTGTTGCAAACCATTCACCTGGAAATCCATTTTGGGTGCATGCTAAGGAAAAATTGTTAATTTGAATATAAGTAGGATAACTCTGGGGTCCTTTTACTAATGTGCACTATGCAGTTAGTGCTGGTTACATTATGTGCTAAGTGCATGCTCTGACCTGTGGTAATTGTTAGTGCAGGACCAGCACAGTTAGCACTGCCCAATTTCTAACTATGCTTCATGCTTTGGAGTGATAAGTAGGTGGGTTAGGAGCAGCGAGTGGGCATGGTGAACACTTTGTAATCAGTGTACCAGTGCTAACTGCAAGTCTTGCAATTAGTGCAGGTACAATTACTGCCATCTGAATAGGTGGAGGTAAGTACACCCATGCCAGTTTTGTCATGCGTTAAGGTCCCAGTGCAGGATATTATAATGCCTCTGTATCGTTCCACGGTGTGACCACACCTTGAATATTGTGTGCAATTCTGGTCACCATATCTTAAAAAGGATATAGCGTTATTAGAAAAGGTTCAGAGAAGAGCCACCAAAATGGTAAAGGGGATGGAAGGATACCCCTGTGAGGATAGGCTTAAAAGGTTAGAGCTGAGGGGAATCCAAGATGGCATTGTGGAGGTGCGCTACACTGGATGCCTGAACTTACCGTTGATGAGGATGTGTTGTGGGGACTCCTTGCTTGTCTACATAATGGGCAGAAGAAAGGGGAAATCGGTGTATGCTTTTGTAAGCACTGGCTCTATCCCCCAATGCCAGGCTACCATGGAGCATTTTGGCATCTCGTCAGGCTCCGCAGTCCTCCCTCCCATTGATCAGCCTGCTAGGCAGCTTGCGGGCAGCAGTGAAGGGGCATTGCTAAGCCCCGGTGTGCATACGCTGCCTCCCAAACCTGGAAGCATGAGTGCAGCCGGAGGTCTGGAATCACTTCTATCCAGTGGGAGAGATGGCGTGTGCCAACCAGGAGGATCCCTGACAGTGGTGTCGACTCTCCAGGCAGATAGAGCAGTGAGATTGTTTCCCAAGGCTTCAAGATCTATGCAAGATGTTGTGCATGATCTGGGTAAAAAAGTTGGAGAGGTTGTTAGAACTATGGCTGTGACTTTGGATTCTCTATGGGACGCCATTCAGGGTCTCTCTACCTTGCACTCGTTTTCTGAGAAATTTGTGGGTGATCTTGCTGAGGTGGCCCAGATGACTGTGGATCATGCTCAAGCTATTGACTCTGTTAGAGTAAAGATGGAAGCTACTGACCACAGAACTAGTGCTGTTCAGGTTATAGGGGACACTCTGGTGAAGGACAGTAATATCAATTCTCATAGGTTGGAGCACCTGGAAAACCAAGTGCGGCGGAACAACCTTACGTTTCTTAACTTTCCCAGGTCTCCCCTTGTAACGCCATTAGATATGGTGAAGAAATATCTGGTCGAAGTATTGGGCAATGTTCTGAGCCCTATTCTTAGGGCTCTGTACATCACCCCTGGCCAGGAGTTGGTTGGCTGGGGGACCCCTTGGGGGTAGATCTTACGGTGTTTTTAGAGTCCTCTCTGGAGGTTGTTACGCTGAGGTCCACATTGGTTATTTCTTTTGCTTTTGAGTATGACCACAATGCTGTCTTAAAGCTATATTTCTGCTGTACGGCTAAGTTGTTCTTTAGTTCAAAGATACTAATTTTTCCTGATTTTTCCATATTCACTCAGAGGTGCCGCCAGGAATTTCCGGTGTTACGCCCCAGAGTGATAGCCTTGGGTTTTTCCTTTATAATAAGATTTCCATGTGTATGTTTAGTCCAATGTAATGATAAATCTGTGGCATATTTTGAACCAAGTCAATTATTGAGTTTTCTGTTGGCAAAGGAAAAGGAGAAACTACAGGTGGTTGTTCCATAATTGCACCACTGTGATCACATGGTTGGGGGTTGAGGGTTTGTGATCTCTAATTATTATGATATTTTTCCTTTATTATCTATTATCGTTATTCTTGGATTGAATATGTTTTGTTATTTTGGGCTGTAGTTTATTATATATTTGAAAGGGATATGAAAACATCTTTCTTCTGTTTTTTTATTGCATTTCCAATTTCACTTTTGTGGATATGTATTGTAAAATTGCATCAAATATTAAATACATAAAAAGGGTAGAGCTTTTCAACCTGGAAAAGAGATGGTTGAGGGGGAGATATGATAGAGATCTATAAATTAAATGAATTGAGTGGAATGGCTAAACATAGATTGATTCTTTATGCCATCAAAAAGTAGAAAGACTAGGGGACATGCAATGAAGCTACAGTGTATCCTATTTAAGACTAATAAGAGAAAATATTTTTTCACAACAGTGTATCCTATTTAAGACTAATAAGAGAAAATATTTTTTCACTCAATGAAAATTAAACTCTGGAATTTGTTACCGGAGGATGTAGTAAAACCTGTTAGTGTAGCTGGGTTGAAAAAAGGTTTGGATAAGTTCCTGGAGGAAAGGTCCATAAACCATTATTAAAGAGGACCCAGGTAATCCACTGCTTGCCCCAATATAAGCATTATGAAATCTGTGTGTCTTTTTTGGGAAACTGCCAGGTACTTGTGACCTGGATTGGCCTCTGTTGGAAATAGGATACTGGGCTTGATGGACCTTGGTCTTACCCAGTATGGCATTTCTTATGTTCTTATTTACTGATAGGAACATGCTGTTCATGCCTCAGACATTTAACACAGGGATGTTGCACTGAACATGTCATGGTTTTATGCACTATTGGCATGTTAAGTACAAAACCACAATGCACTTAGTAAAAGGGTCCCCTGATCTGGATGCTAGTGCCTGCCCATTATAACCTTTGGCCTCTCCAAAAAAAAAATCAATTCTGCCTACTCCACTGCCCCACACATGCTTTTATCCATGGAAAAAGTAGACAGTATTCAGACATCTAAGTTACCCAGGCAAATTGCTTTTGAAATTACCTCCTTGACTAACCAGCAAACACAATTTCTCCTTATTCACATCCAGGTAGTTTAGCATTCTGACTAGACTCAGAGCCAATTCCATTTCATTTTGAGCTTCAGATTTAACTTTAAGATAATCTTACTCCTTTACTCCTTCAAGCATTACACTCTCTGACTACCATAATATCTAACTTCAAGGAAAGTTGAAAGGTCAACGTGTGTAGACTCATTTTATAATTGCTAGATCCACTTCAGTGGTGGCAGCGAGAGGATAATATTGAAAATGTTTGTTGCTTCCATTTCAAGTCTGTGATTTGCTATGACAAGAGGCAATGTGGTACTGTGTGTTCCTCAGCATTTCTATTTCCAAGAGGTTACCAAGATTAACCAAAAGGGTTTTCTTAAATTTTAACATTCATAGACATGATTGCTGAAGTGCTGGAATGTCAAATTCACTGTAGCCTTTGGGAACGAAAAAAACTCAAATTACTGCTGGTCTTCTGAAATGGCTGAAAAGATCCTAGTAACTCAAAACCTTGCCTTAAAGAATTACAGCTTTCTAAGCACTTTGTCCAAAACAGTTTTGTTGTATTTCATGTCTCGTTGCAGAGGGACTGAGATATGACAAATGCTGTGAGGAATGCATGAAAATAATAGGCGTTAGCAATATAGTACTATTTGCGACCTTGATTTAATTAAGAATTGCATATCATATTTTTTATAAGCTATAATAGTCAATTTTTAAAGGAAGTAAATGTTTAACTTTGCTATCCATAGATATTCAAACATGTTGAGGGTAGTTTTATAAGACAGCATGCTATGGGTAGGTGCCTAGGTAGACGCTATATTATAAAGACAAGGAGCCGCCTACTTCCCTTTATAAAATACTAGTGTAAATGGCATCCTGCATTGCAGCTGGGGATATTTACAGTAGCTCTATTGCTGGTGTAATATATTGCATGTTTGTATGAAAATTATAGCATTTTATAATTTGCATACATACTTGTGTGCTTTACCCATGCTGCGACCAATCTCCACCCATGTGCATACAGTACATGCCAACATGTGAATGCACTTACTTTCACGCTGATTGGCATTTTATAAGATGCCATTCACGTGTGAATGTGCTCAATATGCTCATAAACTACTGAAGTACCACCAAAGTACAGTAGGTGGATAGTGTCAGGGGTTGAAAATTCATCTAATCACTCTGGTACTATCCATATAGAGCTGAATGCCATAACATGCATGTCCGGCCTGTGGATACATCTGAAACAAAAATGGGCCCCCTTTGAACCTAATTCCGCATCCGCGGGTCTGGATGTGCCTGTGGGTCCGGAATCGGGGAGATAGACATAAATACCAATGAAAAATGATAGCTGATGCAACCTAGATCATATACCAGTCCTGCTCATGCCCTGAAAAGTGCTAAATAAGCCCAGTGCACCCCAATATGGAATACCAGAATGTAAATGTGAACATGTATGTCAGGACATACCTTGCATCAAATGGTATGTGGCATTAGGAACTGGCCCCAGTGATTCCTGCCCTTGTAATCTCTACAAAGATGCCTTAAACTGCTAGGGATGTTCCCTCACCAAGTGCACAAAACCCCAAACTAACATTGCAGGTCCACAAAGGATACATAATATTGCTGTGCAAAAAATATAGGTGTACTTATTCTGCTGCTCTGCACTACCATTCCCCTCTTATCTCTCCCTACACCCCTCCCTGTGAACTCCGCTCTTCTGTCAGATTGCTTCTATCTGTGCCCTTCTCTTGTATTGCCAAATCTAGATGTTGCTTCTTTCACCTTGCTGCTCCTTATGCCTGAAACAAACTACCTGAATCTGTACGTCAGGCTTCATCCCTGGCCTCTCTCAAATCCAGGCTGAGCGCTCACCTTATTGTTGTCACTCCTGGACCTGATCCACCTAAGCTCTCTTGTATTTCCTGACCATTTCCCCTGGATGTATCTTGTCCACAGCTGCTGTGTTGTCTGTCTCGACTAGACTGTAAGCTCCACTGAGCAGGGCCCATCTTTTACATGTGTCTGTGCAGCACTGCATATGCCTTGTAGTGCTATACAACTGATCAGTAGTAGTTGTAGTAGGGCCTTTAGGCTATGGCATCTGAGACCCACCTATCTGGGTAATGGCATTTCTCACAGCAACTACACCTGTCTCATCGTGGCGTATGTTGGTCTGTATACATCCGCTACCTGTGGCGCTGCTCCCCTGATCAGTGCTGTGGGAGCATGAAAGGGGGGATCCCTGCACATTCACACCACATAGCCAGAATCCAGATATATCACCACACTCACAGCTTTCATTCATCTTGCCTGGATAGGGATGTAGGCTACATGCGACAATCAGGGGAATGCTGGCACTACATCAGTCATGTCTCCCAGTGCCAGGCACAGCAGATGCATTGCTGCCCTATCACACTGCCAACAATATCTGAACTCATTAGAGTACCTTAGGTAAAATGATCCAGAAGAAATCAGCATAGGTCCCCTATGGCTCAATGTCAAAACATTTATTTATTTAATTTATTTATTTATATACCGCTGCAATATATATATATATTTAATTTATATAGGCTGCGGGGAACAGGCCGGATGTTGCTGCCACCAGAGATCAGAGCTCCTGCATGATGCCATTTCACTCCCTTCATCGCCTTCTCAGGTCCCTGCACACCCGTCGCTTAGCCCTTCCCTCAGCCTCATGTGCATGCCTACAACAGACACACCACTCTGCTTTCTTTTTTCTCGCCCCCGCTCTATGGAACTCCTTACCTACCACCCTGCGTGCAGAACCTTCACACCCCCGGTTCAAATCCCTCCTCAAAACCCATCTATTCCAGCTGGCTTATTTATTTATTTACATTCTCTTATATACCGTGCTATTCTGCATCAGTGCGGTTTACATTGAACAAACTGAAATTACATTGAACAGGGCATTATAACTTGGAGATAACTATTTTACAGGGAATATGGGCTATGGAGGGTTAAGTGGCTTGCCCAAGACCACAAGGAGCACCTGTGGGACTAGAAACCCCAGTCCTTCCGGCCCAAGGTTGCTGTCCTCTAGTGGGATTTGAACCCCCGACCTTCCGGCCTGAAGTACCTTGCCCCAACCGCTAGGCCACTCCTCCACTACAATGATCCACTTATGATCTCCCTCCCTCCCCCTCCCTGACTGGTTTTCCCCTCCCCTCCTCTCCTGTCTCTGTCTTGTCTTATCTGTCCTGTCAATAATTGGCATTCCTTTCCTATTGTTCTGATGCTTTTTGATTATTGTAAGCCACTCTGATGCCTTGTAGTCTAGAGTGGAATATCAAATGACAATAAAGATAAAGATCTAGGTAATCAAGGAAGTTTACAGGGAACAGATCTCAACCACTGCACTGGGCAGTTTACAATGAACAGTTTACAAATTTACAAGAAGTATTTAACACAACTATATACAGTTTATGAGCATTTAACTAGAACTATGTACACATAGGGTGGCCGTTGATGAATCATGTGCAGGAAGGGTACTTTGAATTACGGGTGTTAAGTATATTGATTCATGAGTATGATGGTGTTGGCTAAGTTGAGGAATTACAGGTGTGGGGAGAGAGGGTAAGGTTTCATGATCCATGGTGGGTTGTTCATGTTGGTAGTAGTCTGTAAAAAGGAATGTTCTAAGGTGTTCTTGAACAGTGTTAAGTCTTTGATTTCTCTCAGGTTGTTGGGTAGGTTGTTCATGTTGGTAGTAGTCTGTAAAAAGGAATGTTCTAAGGTGTTTTTTGAACAGTGTTAAGTCTTTGATTTCTCTCAGGTTGTTGGGTAGGGTTGTTCCATAAAGTTGGAGAGAAGTGTGAGAATGCTCTGTTGGTTGTTGCTTGGGTTGTATATCGGAACATTCTTGGTGTGGTTAGTGTATTCTTCTGGTTGTCTCCTCTTCTTCTTGTGTCTTGTTGCATCTTTATAAGTGTGTTAAGGTGTGGAGGTGCAGTGTTGTTTATTATTTTGAAAGTAGTCATCAGCGCCTTGAACTTGATTCTTTGTATTACTGGGAGCCAATGGAGGTGATAAAGTATAGGTTTTATGTGTACTGACCTGGCAGCTTTCATTATTGTACGTGCAACTGTGTTCTGTGCTAGTTAGAGGGGTTTCAGTGGTTTTTTTTGGGTAGTCCTTGTAGGATGATGTTACTATAATCAACGTGGGGGCATATCAGGGCTTGTGCTATAGTGCAAAAGCCTTCTGGAGGGAGGAGGGGTCTTAATTGCTGCACCATTCTGGTTTTGTGGTATATTGTTCATGTTGTCATGTTTAATGTGTTTGGTCATATTGAGATTTTGGTCCAAGGAGATCCCTAGGTATTTTATTTCTTTTTTTAAATCTCGAGTAGGGCATTATTTACTTGTAGATGTTGAGGTGGGTTGAATGCTTTGTTCCTGGTGATGATTAGAGCTTCTGTCTTTTTTAGGTTGATTGGGAGGTTAACTGAGTCAAGCCAAATTGAGACGTCATTGAAGCAGTTGATGATTTTCTGGTAGTTGGGGTTGTTGTTTCAATTGATGTGAATAGCATGATATCATCTGCATATGTCCTGTAATCCACACTGTGTGTTCTGATAATTTCACAGATGGGCTGGAGATATATATTGAAGAATAGTGCAGATAGCGCTGAACCCTATGGGCACCTTATGTCTGATTGTATTATGTGGAGAGGGTGTTATTGAAGGTCACTTGTGTGCGGTTGGAGAGATAGTCCTTAAACCATCGTAGTATGGTTCCTCCTATTCTGAGATGCTTCAAGCGGTTAATTAGGATATTGTGATTTATGGTGTTGAATGCTGAGGATATGTCTAGAAATATGAGGATGAAGGCTTGTTTCATATTATCAATTCCTTGCATTATTGTGTCAGGGAGGGATGTTAGGAGCGTTTCAACTCCATGATATCCTCTCAATCCATATTAATGTGGATCAAGTTGGGCGTATGAGTAAATGAAGTTTTGGGTCTGAACGGGTTTTTCAATGACTTTGGATAGGAATGGGAGGTTCGCTATCGGTCTGTAGGAACTGGGGGAAGACTTGTTTAGTGAGCTGCATTTGAAGACTGGGCAGATGGAAGCTTTTTTTAAGGTGCATGGTGTTTGTCCTTGTGATAGTGAGAGGTTGACTATTTTTTGGACGTAGGGGGTTAATTTTGTTTTGACTAATTTAATCCAGCTGACTGGACATGGGTCAGGTAGAGAGGTGGTTGTATTCAGAGATTTGATGCATTGATCAATCTGTTCTTTGCTTCTTGGGGAGAATGAGTCCCAAATTGCATTGTTGGTAGGTTCGTTATGGTGGGCTTCCGTTAGGTTGGCTGTCTTGAGTTTGTATTTTTCCATGTAGTGGGTGACTAATTGATCAGCATTTATGTCATTGGAATGAAATGTGGTCTGCATTCAGTTTTTTGATTAGGTTTTGGACCATGAGAAATAGTTCCCTTGGTCAGTTTAATGAGTTTGTTAGTATTTTTGAGAAGTATTCTTTTTTAGAGTTGGTGATTTTCGGATGGTGTAGTTTCAATGTTTCCATATATTTTAGTCTGTCTGTGACACATTTTATGGTTCACCAATTTCTTTCTTAGAGCTCTCTTCGTTTCTCTCAGGCTCGGGGAGTACCATGGTTGGGAGCTGTGGGGTTTCTTTGAAGGGTTTCTTTGTTGGTTAGTTGATGCAGTGTTGAAGGTGATGTTCCAAGCTGTGATGATGTCAAGATTGTCACAGTTATTTGTCAGTGCGGGTGTGATGTTCTTCAGGAAATCCTCCTTAATTTCTTGAACCGATGATGTCGTTGTTGTCTTATGTTTTTGCTGAGAGGGCAGGGGTCTAGGTCTGTGTTGAACTGTATAAGGTAGTGATCATATATCCTTGTTGATAATAGGGAACCTCAGAATACAGGGATTCAGCAGTGCAAACAGCACTAATACATGCTAAACAGCAACACCATTGGTCTCACAAAATGTGCATTATGGGCATGTATTAGTGCTGTTTACACTATTGCATGCCTTTATTCTGAGGTCCCATAGCATTGACAAGGATATGTTTTGACATTTAGCTATGGTGAACCCTCTCTGAGTTTGACTACCCAGTCATACTGGCACCCAGTGATGTTGTGGTTATCCATATGGTCCAGGTACTGGCCAGGCTTTCATGCCCCTCCTGAATTGCAGATGAGCACACCAGATCCCCCTGTGTACCCCTCAAACCACACACACACACACACACACACACACACACACACACTCCCCTTCTGTCCCAAAAACTTGATTCTGTCAAAAAGATGCCCTGAACCTGTACATAACAGCTATGACATAACAATTGCATGGGATACCAGAACTACAAATGTGATCTCCGTTTCTTACCCAAAAAGGAATCCTTTCCCTGCTCACACCCACACTATCCCTGTATCAGCATTTCCATTTTTCTGAACATGGGAACTGTTAGGGTCCCATAGATTGGCTCCTTTAGCACAAACAGCACATTACTGCATAGCCTGAATAACCACTATTGCTCTTCTTAATATTTCTGTAAGGGTGTTTATTAATGCGTCTATACCTTACAACATTCCCTCAAATCTGCTCCTTGTACCTTAAGACTGCGTCTTGTGTTTTTCCAGACTGCAGTCACACCAATTTATGACATATTTATCACAATCATTCTTCAATATGGGCCACATTGCAGAGAAGGGCAGAATGTTTTCTGAAATAACATAGATGTTTCCAGGAAATACTTAATACATACTCTGTCCTTTCCTGACTACACTTTCTATGTCTCTGTTGCTGACTATGCCCCCGTTCCACCCTCTTCTGCCCATGTGAGATCCACATGCTAGCGCCATGGACGTGCATGTCAGACATGTTTTGGAATACAGTCTAGGACGTGTTCAGCAAACGTCCCCGCCACATGTACAAATCCCTCATTCATGTTCTGGAATGAGCCCATAGTGGCAGAACAAAAGACAGAACTAGGATTGAAATCAAATGTTTTCCATGTAGACCCTCTGGTTGTCCTAAAATGTGATCGGTCTTCAGTCAGGTGTCTCATTGTTGATAGAATAGCATCCATAGCTGCTGTCATTGAATCGATCTATCTCATTGCTGGTCTTCCTCTTTTGTGTTGACCTTCAACCTTGCCAAGCATGATGTCTTTCTCTAATGATCTCTGTCTTCGCATGATGTGTCCTAAGAATGAAAGTCAAAATCTTGTCATCTGAGCTTCTAAAGAAAGCTTAGTTGTGATTTCCTCTAGTATTGACTGGCATTGATTTTGCCAGTTGTCAGGATCATGTCTTCTTTATGTTAAGGTGCAGGCCCATTTTAAGACTATATTCCCTGGTCTTGAGGAGAAAATGTTTCAGATTATTTTCATTTTCAGCCAGTATTGTAGTATCAACAGCATAACGAAGGTTGTTGATGAGTCTTCCACTAATATTTACACCTCGGTTTCTGTGGTGATTTGTTTTGCATATAAATTAAACAAATAGGGGAAAGTATGCAGACTTGTCATACACCTTTGCTGATTTTAAATCATTCTCTTTTTCCTTGTTCCGTTCGAACTGTTGCTTCTTGATCAATGTAAAGGTTGTGTAAGAGAACTATCAGGTGTTCTGGTATATCCATGCTTCTTAATGTGGCCCAAAGTTTACACAATCAAAAGCCTTGCTGTAGTCAATAAATAATCAATAAATATCCTTTTGGTAATTTATTGTCTTTTCAAGGATTCATCTCACATCCGCAATGATGTCTCTCATTCCTCGCCCTTTCCTGAACCCTGCTTGCACTTCAGGCAGTTCTCATTCCAGGTATGATTATAGACTCTGCAGAATGATCTTGAGTAGAATTTTGCTGGCATGTGGGATCAGAGCAATTGTGCAATAATTTCTACAGTCAGCCTGATCACTTTTCTTCAGTTTTGGTATTATCGCAGATCTTTTCCTGTCAGCTTGCCATAATGTCGTCTTCCAAATTTCCTGGCAGAGCCTTGTAAGTATAGTAGCTAAACAGGTAGAAAAGGCAACTGCAAAAGCCAGAAAGATGCTTGGGTGTACATGGAGAGAAATGGCCAGCAGTAAAAAGGAGGTGATAATGCCTCTGTATAAGTCTCTAGTGCAACCTCATTTGGAGTATTGTGTGCAATTCTGGAAACTGCACCTTCAGAAGGATAAATGCAGGTTGGAGTCATTGCAGAGGGTGCCTACTAAAATGGTTAGTGGTTTTTATTATGAAACATATGAGGACAGACTTAAAGATCTTAATATGTATACTTTAGAGGAAAGGCGGGATAATGAAGGCAAGCTCTGCTACGAGGGGACATAGGATGAGAGTGAAAGTGGATAGACTCAGGAGTAATATGCGGAAATATTTCTTTATGGAAAGAGTAGTAGATGCATGGAATAGTCTCCCAGTGGAAGTGATGGACATGAGGACAGTATCTGAATTCAGAAAATCATGGGACAAACACAGAAGATTTCTAAAGGTAAAAAAGGGACTATTATAGTTGATATGGAAGGGCAGACTAGATAGGCCATGTGGTATATTTCTATGTTTCTTTCATTACCAATGGTTCCTTATCATAAGGTACTGTATATGTTGAAATGGCTGTTTGTTCACTTGATCTTTATGGTATAATAACTCTGTATATTCTTTCCACCTTTTCTTGTTCTGTTCATCGTCATTCAACATGGATCCTTGAGCATCTTATAGCATTCCAATTTGAGGCTGAAATTTTCTCTTTAACTCTCATAGCTTTAGAAAAACTGATCTTGTTCTTCCTCTAATAATTTCTGATTCTATTTCCTGCATCATGCATCATTGTAGTACTTCTCTTTGTCTCATCTCCATGCACGTTCGAAATCTCTGTTTAGTTCTGTGATTGCCTCTCTTTCTCCTATGGCTTTAGCTTTTCTGCATTTCTGGGCAATTTTCAGAGTTTCTTCGGTCATGCGGAGGTTGCCTAGGTTAAATGGCCAGGAAGGTGCCTGTTTTTTTAAGGCAATATGTACCTGTGTGTCTTTAGAAAACACTAGCACAGATCCTACAGAAATGTCTACATTGAAGGCAAGGACGTTTAGGCCTACTGGAGAGAAGGCAGAGATATTAACATGTAATGTACTCATGTAGGCATGTATTTAATAAAAGATGTACATAAACAGTAAATTTGCCCATGCTTCATCAAAACTCCTCCTTGTACATGCCTATTCTACATATAGAAACATAGAAACATAGAAATATGATGACAGAAAAAGACCACATGGCCTATCTAGTCTGTCCTTCCATAACAACTACAACAGTCCCCTTTTTACCTTTAGAGATCCTCTGTGTTTGTCCCATGCTTTTTTGAATTCAGTTACTGTCCTCATTTCTACCACCTCCACTGGCAGACTATTCCACGGATCCACTACTCTTTCCGTAAAGAAATATTTCCGCATATCTCTCCCTTCACCCTCATCCCATGTCCCCTCGTAGCAGAACTTGCTTTCAATTGAAAGAGGCTCTCTCCCTGAACATTTATGCCACGGAGGTATTTAAACATCTCAATCATATCACCTCTATCCCGCCTTTCCTCTAAGGTGTGCATATTAAGATCCTTCAGTCTGTCCTCATATGCTTTATAATGAAGCCCACTAATCATTTTAGTAGCAACCCTGTGCACCGACTCCATCCTGTTCACATCCTTTTGAAGGTGCGGTCTCCAGAATTGCACACTATACTCCAAATGAGGTCGCACCAAAGACTTATACAGAGGTATTATCACCTCCTTTTTTCTGCTAGCCATTCCTCTCCGTATGCACCCAAGCATCCTTCTAGCTTTTCTACCTGTTTAGCTACTTTAAGATCATCAGACACAACTACGCCTAGGTCCCGCTCTTCTTTAGTGGACAAAAGTACTTCACCCCCTATACTATATTGCTCCCTTGGATTGCTGCAGCCCAAATGCATGACCTTACATTTTTTAACATTAAATCCCAGCTGCCAAATTCTAGACCATTCTTCAAGCTTAGCTAGACCCCTCCTCATGTTATCTACCGCTTCCTGGGTGTCTACTCTATTGCAGATTTTGGTATCATCCGCAAAGAGGCAAACCTTACCTGAAAGCCCTTCCGCTATATCACTAACAAAGATGTTAAAAAGAAATCGGACCAAGGACAGATCCCTGGGGCACACCACTAATAACATCCTTCTCCTCAGAGTGAGCTCCATTTACTTGTACTCTTTGTCGCCTCCCACCCAACCAATTTCTAACACAAGCAGTAACTTTAGGGTCCATCCCTAGGGTGCTCAGTTTGTTTATAAGTTGCCTGTGAGGAACAGTGTCAAAGGCTTTACTGAAATCTAAATACACCACATCTAGGGCTCTCCCTCTGTCCAACTCCCTGATCACCCAGTCAAAGAAATCAATCAGATTTGTCTGACAAGACCTGCCTCTGGTGAATCCATGCTGCCTTGGATCCTGTAATCCGCTGGACTCCAGAAACCTCACTATTTTCTCTTTCAGCAGCGTTTCCAATAATTTACTCATATGCACCTACTTGCACCATGCATCATTTTAGGTTACATAATTTTATAAGAGACCTTTACATGCATAAATTAGTATTTTACACATCAAATAGCTTTATACAATTAGCTCCATAGTGGCAGTATTGAGCTCCTATATGCATAGTTTATAGGTTGAATAGCAGGCCTAAACTAAATTGATAGCAGCTAACTATGCCTATATTATTGTTATTGTTAAGTGCCATCAAGTCGATGTTGATTTTATCATATCTACAGTGATAAGGTGACACTCTGACTCAGCTATAATACTCTAACCTGGGATAGGAGAGCTCTGTGGGGATAACAAAGGCCTAATCTGTTCTAAAGGTAATTAAGGTATTTCAGTCTAAAAACACCTTTGTAGTTCAGCTGAATTTACAGTGTTTGAAATCTTCTTGTTGAAATATATTTTGCTTGTGCTTAAATGTGTACTTTGATAAAATATGTGCTGCAATATTACTTGTTATCTTTTATTGAAAGGTGCATGGTGTTTCTTATTAGCAGATGAGAGATGCCATTTTTCTCTACTGAAAGTTTTAACAATTAATTAATTGATTGTATTTAATTCTCTCAGATCATAATATTTAAAAACAGTTTTCCCTGCTTGAAAAGACACATAAGGGCTAATATTTAGTGGGGGCTATGGAGATAGCAACTCCTGCTAACCAGATACTGGGCTGCACCATGTGGATAGAATCTCTGAACATCTCCTATGACCACCATAGCACTATCCAGATAGTGTTGGGGTGGTCTATTGGCAAAGTGAAAACCTGTGGTTATCCAGTTAGCAGCGATCTTCAGTCTGCTAACTGCCAACCTGATTCTCTTCCCTATCCTTTAGATTTCATTGTAAACCACCTTGTTTGGCTTTGACTTGAAAGTGCAGTAGAGAAAGATCTCTAATAAATACATAAATAGGCCACAAAAAAGCAGTCCTAACAGTCCTAACTTTATGCAGTTGACTCTCCAGATAGTGGCTAAATATCGATGCTATCCAGATAGCACCACTGCTGGTCAGCGGATATCCAGATTCTAGTGCCGAATATCAGGTTTCATGTAAAACGCCATGACTGGCGTTTAAAAAAAATGTCGCCCACACTCTGAATAATGACCTGATAGGCTTCAAGGCACTTTTGTAATTAAGCTGGAATTACTGCATTGGAACATTTTGGTTGAAATGTTGGTTTTTGCTTGTCTTAAAATATGTGCTTCTATGTAAAAGATGCTGCAATATTGTTCTGTTGGTCTATATCATTTGCATCATTTTTACTTTATTGTTACTATAAAATGACTCTCCCTTCTGGAAGTTTAAATTGCCTACAGAAAGATAACATGCTAAACTTCATCATCTAGAAAAAAACATACAAATTGAAGAGCATAAACGAGGAACACAGAGGCAGTCACAGGGTTTGCTATAGTAACATTTATTGCCAGAGGAGTATTTGCAACACACATCTTTAGAGTATCCTAAATGTCCTGCATATTTTAGCTCAACTTTGGTACAACCTTGGAAGGGCAGTGTTCCTGTAAGACGGCATGTTTCACAAAAACATGCCTAATTTATCTGTACAGCTGCAATGTTTTGCATAATATTTTGTATGCAATAATAAAATATTGTAGCAGAAAATGTTTTAAATTAATTTTCCCAAGTGAAAAACCCAGCTTTTGGGAGAAGACATTCAGTGAAGTATTAGAGCACATCCAACATTAAACCAAGTGTCAAAAAACCTTACTTTGGATTTTTCTTCTTACTCAGAATGATAAATAGCTTGTTAGTTCATCTAGAGCTGAAGGTTAGAGAAGCACATCCAGTAGTGGAATTTAAGCCTGGCAAAGTTACAACTGCAAACCCGAAGAGTGTACAGACTTGGCAATGCTGTATCAGAGGAAATAGTTGCACAACACCTCGTTCCCCCACGGTCCCAGCTATGTCTAACAGCTTTTCCTCTCTCTGTGTCACTTCTCCCACCCTTCCAACAGTGACGTAACCAAGGGAGGTCTTGACTGTGCACATCCAGCATGGGGTGACAAATGCCCTCTTCCCCAAAGCAGAGGTGACTAGCACTTCTGTATTCTTCTTCATTGTCTTGTGGATGCACTCCATGCTGTTCAATGACATGTTTCAACTGCAGGTCCGTTGAGGAGGAAGCGAAAGAAGGGAGATAGGAAACAGGGAGGGGAGTAAGAGACAGAAGAAAAGGGATGGAGGACAGTATGGAACTGGGATTTTTAAGAGAATGAGAGGCTGAGGAAGGCGAGGGATTAATAGAGAATG
The DNA here is from genome assembly GCA_033557465.1 of Ichthyophis bannanicus. NCBI lineage: Eukaryota > Metazoa > Chordata > Amphibia > Gymnophiona > Ichthyophiidae > Ichthyophis > Ichthyophis bannanicus. The sequence goes on along the minus strand of CM066050.1, from coordinate 119,409,769 downwards.
TGAAAATGGGGAACTTGAGAGTAGGTAAAGAGGGGAATAGAAAACTGGGGAACGAGTGAAAAACGGAGAGGGGACTGAAAGGGAAATGGAAAGCCACTAGGTAACACTAGGTAACACTAGGTGTTATTAACACGTTGATAACAGAATACCAGGAATCATAAGGAAAGGAATGGAGAATAAAACAAAGGATATTTTAATGCCTCAGTATCATTCCATGGTGTGACCACACCTTGAATATTGTGTGCAGTTCTGGTCACCATATCTTAAAAAGGATATAGCAGAATTAGAAAAAGGTACAGAGAAGAGCCACCAAAATGGTAAAGGGGATGGAAGGATACCCCTATGAGGAGAAGCTAAAAAGGTTAGGGCTCTTCAACCTGGAAAAGAGACAGCTGAGGGAAGATATGATAGAGGTCTATAAATGAATGAACGGTGTGGAACGGGTAAATGTAGATTGATTGTTTACACCATCAAAATATAGAAAAACTAGGAGACATGCAATGAAGCTACAGTGTTACCCATATAAGACTAATACGAGAAAATATTTTTTCACTCAACGTGTAATCAAACTCTGGAATTTGTTACCGGAGGATGTAGAAAAAAGCTGTTAGTGTAGCTGGGTTTAAAAAAAGATTTGGGCAAGTTCCTAGAGGAAAGGTCCACAAACATTATGAGGAGGAGTAGCCTAGTGGTTGGGGCAAGTTACCTCAGGCTGAAGAGTCAGGGGTTCAAAGTCCTCTAGAGGACAGCAACCTTGGGCCAGAAGGACTGAAGTTTTTAGTCCCACAAGTACTCCTTGTGGCCTTGGGCAAGCTCCTTAACCCTCCATTGCCTCAGGTACAAAAACATAGATTGTGAGCACTTCAGGGAAAAAAAATATATATACAGTACCTGACTGTATGCTGCTTTGACTGGTAGAAAAGCAGTATATAAGCCTAGTTAAATGAATAAATTATTAAAGGAGACCTGGGAAATCCATTGCTTGTCCCAATACAAGCATTGTGGAACCTGTGTCTTCTAGGGAAACTGCTAGGTACTTGTGACCTAGATTGACTACTGTTGGAAATGGGATACTGGGCTTGATGGATCTTGGTCTGACCCAGTATGACTTCTTATTTTGTTATGTAGGATATAGAATTGCCTAAAGGGCAGGTCCTGGCTACAGGATCACCAAGGCTATGCTCTCCTTCAAGGTGACCTTTCTCCTCCAAGGCAGTACAAAGGCTGCCAGACTGAAGGTAGAACCTCTTTTCTATGTCCCTGAAGGTCTTCTCTATATATTTTTGTCACCTCAGTTCCTCCAAATCTGCTGCTCTACTCTCCAGAAATCAGACTCATTCTTTGAAAGCCAGGAGCTCTTTGTACTGAGGGCAAGCATATGACCTCTCACCATCTGGGAGATAATCATGCATTTGGTATGATTGCCAAAGACTGGATTACCCCCATCTTGCTGCCAGACGTCCGTCTTCATCGTTGTATTAATCACTTGTTTAGTTTTCTAGAGTTGCTAAGGGAGTAGGAATACCTAGACTAAAAGGAAGGGCTTCAGAAATAATTAGTATATTTTCTCCTAATATTAGATATTTTTTCTCACTGGATTGCTAATAATCATTTAAGGGTTAATCACATGCTGATTAAAATAACAAATTTCCTCTTAATTGGGAAAACTGACTTTAATTAAGGGATGCACCTCGGTGGGTGGGAGTTGGAGAGGGTGAGTGGGGAAAGATTAACTTTTGTTTTAAAATTCTAAAAGTCCTAACTACAAACTAGGGTAAATGAATTCTAAACTTTTACTTTCAGCAAATTCTTGTCTGATTTGTTTTAAAATTCTAAGAGGTTAACTGCAAACTAGAGCAAATTAATTCTAAATCTTTAAGCCAAGTCAATAACTAATTTATGCTTTTAAATCATTTTAAATACAGAATTTTCCAAATAGTCCACAATCTCTTTTGTCTCAAGCTTTAAGTCACCAAAACACACAAGCAAAGTTGTGCTTATTTACCTGCAGAGTCTTCTGCTGTCAGATTCCCCTGGTGAAAAATGTCAGTGATGAGTGGCTATTCTCTGCTATGGTGCAGGAAGAGAACATCCTAAAGTATCAACAATGCAATCAGAGACTAAGAAAATAAGGCAGGAATATATAGAAATGATCAGAATTATATTGGATGACAATGGTCTATTTGGAAAGAATTTCCAAGCACATCTTGATATTTTGCCATGCATGTTACACCTCATGAACTCCAGGAGAGGCTCTCTCTGGAACAATGTAAGCACTGAGGTGAGCATTAGCAGGGAATCAGAGGGAATAAGATAATCACTAACATACTTGGAATAGGAGTGAGGCTCATTTCTGTCATGGTATGAGCAAAATTAACCCCTTTGTAGGCATTACCCTGAGTGACCCAGGAGTGTCTCTGACCCACCCCACCCCACTAGGAGTGCCATCAATATGCCTTTATTCAGAACGGAGTGGCATTAGCATCCCTGTCCAGTGTGCCACCTGCTTCAGAGCTGGCTCTGTCCATCATTTGCGTGCAATTGTGCAAATTCTTGCACTTACACATTAATGTGTTAACGGCCCATCCAAACATGCACTTTAAGATACTATTGCATAGCATGTTGTTTTTGCTTTATATAAAATGGCCTTAGCATATATGTAAGATTTTATTTCATATGCACCAAATATCGCTTATTATAAAAACATAAAACTCCCCACGGTTAATAAGCAGATTAGAAAATGTACTGCTTCATAAAGCTTCTAAAGACTCTTGAATCTGTCCACTACAGCAGTAAATCTCAAAAGTAAGATTATTTCTTGATTTGCTATGGAGTACTATTGTCAGTCTTTTTCCAATGGGTACTGCGTGAGATAAACTGTTGAGCCCACACACCAACAAAAACAAACTCTAAAATGTTAATTGGTATCCAGTACACTAATGCACAATAAACATTCATTTCTCTCTGCATTAATGCATGAATTAAAAACAAAACAAATACACATGCCCATGAATCACCATAAATTTCACGTACTATTGCTTCTTATGCTCTGTGTCAAAAATAATGTAGTTGAACTGTAGTTTGTTTCAAAAATGTGGCTGGGGATGCTGCTGTTAAAAATATCTCTCTTAAAGATTGCAGATGTTAATTAATTTATTTATTTATTTGGCTGTATTTATATACCACTTTTCATGGAAGTCAAAGCAGTTTACAAGGAACTTGGTTTTATAATTAACATTTACATCGAAAACAGGTAACTTTGTACAAAGAACAGGAACAGTAGTTAACTTAAATTAAAACTATGCACAGGTTTATAAATTATTTACATGTTGTCTGTTCAAAGGCTATGGTGTGATGAGGGAGTGAAGGTGGGTGGATGATTGATGGTTCAGGGCTTTGTGAATCATTAGAAGGAGTTTGTGGAGGATTATGCTTTACAGGGGAAGCTAGTGGTGGTGTCTGAGGATGGTGGTGAGGTGTTTGTATTTGGAAGTTCCAGTGGTGGTCCTTGCTGCTGTGTGGAGAGCCGTTTGAAGAGGATGAAATGTTGATTTAGATTGTCTGTGGTATATTGAATTGAAGTAGTCTGCATGGTGTGTTATGAGGACTTGAAGGGCTGAGCAGAATTCTGATGGGGCAAGGAGAGGGCAGAGGTGTTGTAGGGTCCGCGTTTTCAAGTAGATTGATATTGCTGTGTTTGCTATTTGAGTATTCAAGGTGAGGTGGCTGTCTAGGATGACCCCCAGTTACTTTATTTCAGGTTTGATTTGGATTTCCATATTATTGAGGGTAATGGAGGAGAGGGGTGAAGGATTTGTTTCTGATGACGAAGAGGGCTTCTGTTTTCTTAAGGTTGATGGAGAGGTGATTTGTAGATAGCCATTTTGAGATGTCAGAGAAGCATTGCTGGAGTTTGTGATAGGATAGTTTGCTGACGTCAACTAGAATGTAGATCATAATGTCATCTGTGTATCTGTGATAAGTTATCTTGTGTGCTTGGATGATATTGGGGTTGGAGGTAGATATTGAAGAGGAGAGCTGTGAGTATAGAGCCCTGGGGTTGCCTTGTGTCTCTATGTATGGTGCTGATGTTATTGCTCCTATTTTGATTTTTTGAGTTCTATGGTGGATGTGGTTCTGGAACCATTATTGTACTGTTCCTTCTATTCCGATGGACTGGAGGCACTGTAGGAGGGTGTTATGATTGATGGTGTTGAAAGCAGCAGAGATGTTGAGGAATTCAAGGATGAAACCTTGGTGGATGTTTTGGGTTTCCTTTATGAGGTTATTCAGGAGTAAGGTTAGGAGGGTTTCTACTCTGTGCTGGCCATGAGTGTCAAGGTAGTCTTGAAGCAGAGTTTAGCCCATTTTTTCTATTATTTTGGAGAGGATAGGTAGGCTAGCAATGGGTCTGTATGAAGAGAGGTCAGATGGGTCGAGGAGAGGTTTTTTAGGAGAGAGAAAATTGAGGAGGTTTTGGCAGGTTGGTAGGTAGTGTCACCAATTGGTCCACCTGTAGCCTTAGCATACAGGGTAGGCTGTTTGGAGACCTTTTATTGAAAGGTTTAGGAGTGTAGTTGTGGGCCTTTCAATAAGTGATAGTCGTGGGTTGAGTGGTTAAGGTCAAAAGAGGGTTTTAATTCCCCTCCCGGGGTTGGATTCAAACACAGGATAACAAAAGAACATAAGCCAGGCACTCTGGCATAAAGTAAGAAAAAGTAAAGTCTTGTGCTTCTTAACAGGCAGTTAGAAAACTTCCACAAACTGTTTGGCTTCAGCACAGAGAAATCACATCATTTAATACAGCTAATGTACAGTCCATCTGATTGTCATATAATTCAGCTTCTGGAGGATCAATTATCATAGACTCACTCTGACAATCATCTGAATAAAACTTCTGCTGCATATAAAGTGCTGGCAGCTTATTCTCCTCTGCTAGTTCCTGAGACTTCCTTAATATCTCCTCTAACAGGTAAGGATCAGTCTCACCATATCTCTGTCCATAGTTCACAGGAGAATTATATCCTTTATAGCTTCTACGAGAGAAAGTCTTATGAGCACCTTTACAAGGGTTAATTAGCCTACCTTCTGGCTTTGAGGCAAAGGGAGGTCTGTGCACTGCTCCTTTAGGACGGGGTTTAAACCTCAGAGGCTTCTCTCTGCATATTGGCTGTTCACCCTCCTCTTCAGACATACAAATGTCTTGCACTGTAGATCCTTCACTCCCTTGTACTTGTAAATGCTTCCCAGTTATCCTCACTGGTATTTTCTCTCTTATGCTACTTTCACCATAAGGTAAATACTTGGAGGCTTGGTTAAAAGGTTTCTGTGCCTTTCTCCTCCAATTATCACTGTCAGCTGCTTTCTGCCTTCCTCTCTCCCAATCAGTATCAGAATCTACTGAATCACTCACGTAAGGTTCTCTTTCACACCAGGGCATTCGTTGCCTCCAAGATCCAGACCTCAGCTTACACACACCCTTCAGCTGGTTCTGATCTACAGCGTCTTTCCTGCTTCTTACGTTGCTCCTTAGAACTCTGTCACTCTTGGTTCTTTCTCTCTTTGCATCTGCTGCAGCTGCTTCCTTCTCCTCCCCTTCCTTCCTCTCAAACTCTAGTGAACGTCTCTTATATTTTGCTGGGGATCTAATCTGGCCCTTCCCCCTCCCAGGTGAAAGCTATTAGACCTAGGAGCTTGGGATTGTTTGTCAGCTGGGCGGGGTTCCTGCCCTCGTGGCTGGGAATGTTTGTGTTGCCCTTGGCAACTGGGAGCCCTGATCTCTTCCTTCCTGCTAGAAACAGCCCTATTGCATTTAGGTTCCTCTGTTTTTCCATCACAGGATATCTCTTCCCCATTACAGTAGTCATATAGTAGGGAGCATTGTGTGAGTTTTGTTAGGCATGGAGCAAGGTCAGATTTGATAGTTTTGATCCAGCTGACTGGGCAAGGGTCGAGGAAGGAGGTAGTGGTGTTGAGTGAAGCGATGGTGTTCTCGATGTTTTCAGCTGAGATGTTATCAAAGGTGTTCCATGAGTGTGTTGGTTTGGTATGATGAGGATCAGGTTCATCTGTAGGATGGGGGTGGCGTGTAGAGAAGTCTGCTAACTGTTGAGGAGGATGGGGATGTTGGTGGATGTCGATGTGAGCATTCCTGAAGAACTCCATTGCAAATCAAGGTAATACTCTGCCTGAAAGCTCTCAAAGGATTGAGGTATTCTTCTTAAAAGCTAGTTCTTAAAGGGGCTTTGCTATCTTTTTTTTAAAAAGTTAATTCTTGAAGGGGGTTTTGCTGTTCATTTTTAAAGGATAGTCTTCCTTTTTTTCTATACAATAAAAGGGAACTTTTTGTGTGCTTGTGGAGTTGTCAGTTCATTCACAGCTAACTCTTTGAAACCACTGACCTCATCAGGTGGCAGGTCTCTCTCTACCCACCCTGATACCCACCCACCCCATGTGAGTGTTCTTGCTTTATAGGACAGCTCCCCATTTAGCTACACAGAAGGACATAGACAAGCACTGAGTAGCCTAGTGGTTAGAGCACTGGCTTGGTAACCAAGCAAACAGGGTTCAATTCCCACTAGCACTCCTTGTGGCCTTGGGCAAGTCACTTAACCCTCCATTGCCTTAGAAAGAAAGGCCTGGCAATCTACTTCCAGTGACACTGCCAAGAAAACCCAGGAGCTTCTGGGTCAGCCAGAGTCAGGACTGACTTGAAGGCACACATTGCATTTTTGTTAGAACACACTTAAAATAGGTTATCTGCTTTTCTCTCTAAAAGACAGCTGAGGAGCTGGTAGGGATTTTGGTAGGTCTCTTTTACTTCAACAGATATCAAAGCTCCACCAATTAAGCAATGGCTGGGAAAAATCATATTGCTAAAGCTGTTGTCCCCATTACAGCTTCTCCCTCTATCCAGACAGAGATCCCAGTGCTAGGTGAGGGACCGGTTTCATGTGCAGGATGCCCGCATGCTGAGGCTCTCAGGAAACAAGAGGAGGAGCTCAGAGAAGAGGGTGGCAAGACTGAGAAGCATTTGAGAGAGTGAGAAGTACATTGATGAGAAGCTTCTTGAAACATCCACAGATGGAGATGGGAGAAGGAAGAAGTTTGGATATGAGTCAACAGAGCCTGCTATATTAGCACGCCAACTCCTCCAGCCCTTGAACTGAAGAACCAGTCTGCTGCCCTGGAATGAGGAGGAGATGGAAGCATTCGAGGAAAGGGAAGAACCACAGCTGGAGCACCCCAAAGTTAAAGAGTCAGTCACCACAGCGAAGCAAAGGGTAGTGGTGTTTGGTGACTCTCTTCTGAGGGGTACTGAGGCATCCATATGCCGACCAGATTTGATGTTCAGAGAGGTGTGCTATCTGCCTGGTGCCAAAATCTGAAATGTTACAGAGTTTGCCGAGACTCATCAAGCCTACTGACTATTATCCTATGTTGCTAATCCATGTCGGCACAAATGATACTGCTAGGCATGATCGCATTTCATTTAATAAATGTAGGAAGGATGGCAAGTAAATCCAAAGTACTACCTTTTAATTTTCAAAAGGGAGATTATGATAAAATAAGGAAAATAGTCAAGAAAAAACTAAAAGGAGCAACTGCAAAGGTTTCATCATGCATGGGTGTTTTTTAAAAATACTATCTTGGAAGCCCAAACCAGCTGTGTTCCATGCTTTAAGAAAAGTGGAAGGAAGTAAAAAAAACTGCCAGCATGGTTTAAAGGTGAAGTCAGAGAGGCTGTTGTTGCCAAAAAAGCATCATTCAGGAAATGGAAAAAGGAGCCAAATGACGAAAACTGGAAACAACATAAGCACTGGCAAGTTGGATGCAAGGCATTGATAAGGCAGGCATAGAGAGGATTTGAGAAGAAGCTTGTTGTGGAAGCAAAAATGCATAATAAAGACTTTTTCAAATAAATTCATAGCAAAAAACCTGTGAGAGAGTCAGTTGGACCATTAGATGATAGATTGCATGGCCAATGTAACGCCAATTTTAAAAAGAGTTCCAGGGGTGATTCTGGAAACTACAGACCGGTGAGCCTGATGTCAGTACTGGGAAAATGGTAGAAACCATTATAAAGTACAAAATTACTGAACATGTAGATAGTCATGGCTTAATGGGAGACAGCCAACATGGCTTTAGCCAAGAAAGGTCTTGTCTTACTAATGTTTTGTTTGTTTGAAGATGTGAATAAACAGGTAGACAAAGGTGAGTCGGTTGATATAGTGATCTGGATTTTCAGAAAGCATTTGACAAATTCCCTCATGAAAGACTCTTGGCAAAATTAAAAGGTCATGGGATAAGAGGCAGTGTACTATTATGGATCAGGAACTGGTTAAAAGATAGAAAGCAGAAGGTAGGCCTAAATGGCCAATTTTCCAAATGGAGAAAAGTGAATAGTGGAGTATCCCAGAGATCTGTGCTGGATCCGCTGCTTTTTAACATATTTATAAATGACCTGGAAATGGAAATAATAAGTGAGGTTATCAAATTTGCAGATGACACAAAATTATTCAAAGTGGTTAAAACCCACGAAGATTGTGAAAAATTGCAAGAGGATCTTGATAAATTGGAAGACTGGACATCCAAATGGCAGATGAAATTTAATGTGGACAAATGCAAAGTTATGCACCTAGGAAAGAACAACCCAAACTATGGCACTAAGAGGGGATAAAGTCATAGCAGAGAGACTAAATGAATTCTTTGCTTCGGTCTTTACTGAGGAAGATATAGAGATGTTACCCATGATTGAAATGGTATTTAAAGGTGATACCGCAGAACAATTGAAAGAAATATTGATAAACCAGGAACATAGAGGACATGCAATGAAGCTACAGTGTAACCTATTTAAGACTAATAAGAGAAAATATGTTTTCAGTCAATGTGTAAACAAACTCTGAAATTCATTACCAGAGGATGTAGTAAAAGCTATTAGTATAGACAGGTTTAAAAAATGTTTGGACAAGTTCCTGGAGGAAAGATCCATAAACCATTATTAAAGGGGACCCAGGAAATCCACTGCTTGCCCCAATACAAGCATTGTGGAACCTGTTTATTTTGAGGAAACTGCTAGGTATTTCTGACCCAGATTGGCCACTGTTGGAAACAGGATACTGGGCTTGATGGATCCTGGTCTGACCCAGTATTACATATCTCATGTTTATATAGGTGTTGATGGCAGAGTCTAGGTCTTGCGGTTTGATAGTGAGGATTGAGGAGATGTAAGCAAGAAAGGAATCTGCAGAATTCTCTGAAATGTCTTTTGTTGTGGTTTGGGAGTATAGTGGATCTATGAGGGTTGTTTAGGGGCAGCTGGAAGGTTACAATCTTGTGGTCTGTCCAGGATACTGGGATGGTTTGGACTGGGGGGGAGAGATAATGTGAGTGGAGGTTTGGCTGATGAATATAAGGTCACATGTGTTTCCTATTTGTGAGAAGTTCAATGTTGTCATTGCTTCCATGAAGTCTGATGCTTGCTTTTTTGGGGCTGATTGGAGCTTGAGGTCACCCAGGAGGATAAGATCTTTATGCTTTGAGTTGTTTTTGATTGAAGTGTGGATGAGGTCAGAGAGGTCCCTGGTTGGTACTGATAGGGAGCAATAGGCAAGGCAGATGGTAAATTGTTTGTGATGGTGACGGTATCCAAGGTCAAGCTGGAGTCTGCAGCTTTCTTGGTGAAGTTTAAGTTGGATTTGGTGAGAATGAGGATGCTGCCTCCTTTTTATGGGTGCAAGGGGAGAGGAAGAGGCTGTAGTTTGGGGGATACAATTGGTTCAGGAAAATTGTGTCTGTTTCGGTGAGCCATAACTCTATGATGCAGAGGATGTCCAGGTTGTGGATGAAGAGGAAGTATCTTATTAGTGTGGTTTTGTTCTTTGCTGATCATGCATTGATGAGGGTGCAGTTAAGGGGTAATGGGGTGAGGGTTTTGCTAGGGGTGGTCTGTTATGTGTTGGAACTGTGATGAGGTGTTTTGCATTGTGGGAGTAGTGGAGGGGTAGTTAGATATTACGTTGAGGGTGGGGAGTGGGTGACAGGAAATGAGGAAGGGGTGGGGGATGAGGGGGAGGTTATAATAGATAAGTAGGAGGGGGTTTGCGGTGGGGGATAAAATAAGTAAGGCTAGAAGGGAGTAGATGAAGGTGTATAGTTGCAGTATGTTGAGTGTGAGGGTTGTTGGGTTGTCTCGCAGTTTGAGGCCCATTCAGCATTAATTGTTTAGGAAAGAGGCCCTGATTGTCACTGGCTGCAGGAGATGGGGGGCTTACCTTCCACTCTCTGCTGCTGGTATCAGTGAGGGTTCTGTGCACTGAGGTTTGTCTCTTTGTATAGAGGTTTGTTTTGTTGGTTTAGGTTGTTTCAATGCTGTAGTCTGGGTGAATCGGGAGGGATTTTCCATCGGATCTGCGACTGTCCAGGTTGGTTGGCTGTGTTCTTGGTGGTTCTTGGCTCAATCCTAAGGGCCATGCTAAAGGGCCCTCTGGGGAGGCTCTCATGTGTGGGGCTGCCAGGCACGGGCATGCCTGAGTGCGTGACGATTTTTAAAAGCCCCGGCAGTGTGCAGTAGTGGGCCCTGATTGGCTTCGGTGGTGGGAGGGTCAGGAGAATCCTACGTTCCTGCACCCCCGTTGCAGTCGCTGACTGGGGAGTCTGTGATGGTGCGCCTGAGCATGTGAAGATTTTTAAAAGCCCCGGTAATCTGCAGCAGTGGGCCCTGATTGGCTTCGGCAGCAGGGGGGTTGGCAGGAGAATCCTGCATTCCTGCTCCCCTGTTGCAGACGCCAATCAGGGATTCTGTGATGGCACTCCTGAGCACGTGAAGATTTTTTTTTAACTTGTAGAGGGGGATTTTAGATAGGATGCCCAAGTGCACTCTGGGATGTCTAAACCAAAATGTCTTAAAAAAAAAAGACAGGCACATTCAGATGCAGACATCATGTGCCCAATATGGATGTTTGCGGGGTGTCTACATAAATGTCCCCAGAATAGCATTTCAGAACCTGGATGTCTAGAAATAGCCCACTACTGCTATTTTGGACATTATGCTGAGTACCGGGGAGGATGGAGTGCTTTCTTCTCTACACCCTTTGGATATTTTTCAACGAAAGCGAGTACTCTTCAGGTGCCTGAGCAGGTCTAAACTTAGATGCTACTCTGGAGATTCAGAAGGCAGGCAAAGGACACCAACAGTGGCATGAAAAGGGGAAAGATATCACAAACAGTAATATAAACAGAGCACCAAAATGGGGGCAAAACAGAATGAACAGTGGAATAAATACCCCAAGGGCACCAACAGAACGGTGGCATAGACAGTCCAAGGCAGTGATTGAGGACTGAAGCACCCAGAGGCACAAACACTTGCGTTTCAGAGAGAGGAAAAGGACAGCAACAGCAGTGGCATAAACTAAGACATCCTGCGAGGAATAAGAGCATGAGTGCTGCAAAGCACCAAGTGAGGCAACAAGAGAAGTGGCATCGACACAGGAAGATGAAGAATCAGAAGAGAGGCAAGATTAGAGGAACAAGCAAAGCAATGGCAGCAGCGGTAATAAGGCTCTATGATCACAAGGTATACAGAGAGGAGGGGAAGGGGCACAAACACTTCAGTACCAGGACCAGAAGGGGGCAGTGTTCTAGGAGCAGGTTCAGCACCAACAGTGGCGCAGCAATGCAGTAAGGTAATGAGGCCCAAAAGAATTGTTTTGCTTCTCCCATACACTTTAATGGGCTTCAACGAAATGAGCCGAAAAGGATTCACATTTTTTGGAGGACTTTGTTTATTCTGTTCAGAACCACTGAACTGAAATGAAAATCAGCTCATACGGATTAATTTCCCATTTGGACTAATCCAAACCTGCATCCCTATTGTTGTGCTAATAATTGAGTGATTTTGCCTTAATGGGTCTTTCAGATAGTTCTCATTTTTGGAATTCTGTAGCGCTCGGTTTTAATTGATAGTCCTGGGATCACTCTTTTCTTTTCTCATTAGTAACTCATTAACTCTCTATTCCCGTAAGAAATATTACCAGTCTCTCATTTCTATTGCCAGGTAAGTTCTCTACATAATTTTAAAGAAGTATTTTGCAACACTAATTTGTCTGTCTCTTATATGTAACCATTCATGAATCTCCATTTTAATCACAATATTTTCCTCATTTTTATTTATGTCACTCTGTTTTTCTCAGGTTTCTGTACTTTACTGAAATCCTCAGTTGATAGTAGTAAAGCAAAACATTTTCCATCTAAAGAGCAGCTATTTGTTCACATCAATCCTCTTAACTTTATAATGGGTTTATCAGGAAACTATTGCTTCAGGATTCTCAAAGCTTAATATATATACGGAACACTTCCGTACCGTATGTCAAGCTCTGATAACCCCACTACTGGACTTCTGCAATCCGATATACCTTGGTCTACCGAAACAAGCCATCAAACCACTCCAACTGGCACAAAACACCGCAGCACGAATCATATCCGGAACTGAAAGACAGGAGCACATCACACCCACCTTAAAGGACTTACACTGGCTTCCAATCAGTGCACGCATCAGATACAAAACTATCATAAACCTATACAAGATAAAACAGCACACATCAGCCAACAGCCTGCACACCCTCATACAACCAGACACCAGTACACGTCCAAGAAGAAAACAAACTCACAACCGAGTCAGCACCCCAAGTGAATACAAACACACACGCAAGGACACAACAGACCGAGCACTCTCCATGGCTGCTCCAACAATATGGAACAAACTACCGGACGATTTGAGGGCAACTACAGACCTCAAGGACTTTAGGAAACAGCTGAAAACCATGCTGTTCATAGAACACTATGGACACACCACATAGTCTAAATAGCTGTATATCAGCACATGTCACCGCCTAACACTGTATGTATATAAGATGTTTTTAGCACCACTGTATATAGCCCACATTGTACATAACTCAAACTAATCTAGCACACAACACAACACGCACCCAACTAAATTTTCACCCTCACTGCATGTATAACACACTCACACTACCAGATTGTTTGCTGTGATACCACCTTGATTATTATGATAAGGCGGTTTAGAAATACTGTTAAATAAATAAATATACATTCCAGACTCTCAGTCTGTGCTACATTTATCCCAACTAACCATAGCAATTATCACAATTTTCTTTATAGGAACCCTTTTCTCCATATTATAGAAGAAGCTGGCTGATAAAGGCGAGCTAGTCCCTGAGGTCTGCCCATTTGAACCTGTTTCACTGTGCAATCCCAAATCTACTGATCTCTACTCTTCTCCCATCTTCCCCAACTTGACACAAAAGTCCTTTTTTCAATCAGTTCTCCTATTTGGTCTCCAGCCACTTCTACTGACATACTTTTCTGATATCCACTATCTTCTCAGAGAAGTTTCTTTCATAATCTTTTTGAGTCTCTTTTCTATATTTTTTATTACTGATTGTAAACGGCCTTGATTTCACAGAAAGGCAGTATATGACGTACAATAAACTCTAACTATTCAGATTCCTCCGGACCCTTTGTCCTTGAGCTTATCATTCTATGCAAAAGTTTCATGAGAGACTCTTGCAGAAATTAAAAAGTCATGGGAGCAGAGGCAGTGATCTATTGTGTATTAGGAACTGGTTTCCCTCTCCATTTCAAACTTCTCCTTCTGAACTATAAAGGCATTCATTCTATGGCTCCTCACTGCCTTTCCTCTTTTATCTCTCCCTACACCCCTCCTCGTAAACTCTGCTCTTCAGACGGATCACATCTGTCTGTGCCCTCTTCCGCTGCCAACTCCAGACTTTGATCCTTTCACCTTGCTGCTCCTTATGCCTGGAACAAACTACCTGTGTCTGTATGTCAAGCTTTCATCTCTGCCCCTTTTCAAATCCATGAGAAAAGCTCTCCTCTTAGAGGCTGCTTTTCGATCCTGATCCCTTGTTCTCCTTACCTTTCCCTAGTTGTACCCTCGTTCTCAGCTATTGTATTGTCTGTCTTGATTAGATTGTAAGCTCTGATGAGCAGGGACCCGTCTATTTTACATGTATCTATGCAGCGCTGCATACGCCTTGTAGTGCTATATAAATGTTTACTAGTAGTACCCCAGGGCTCTGTGCTGGGCCCACTGCTTTTTTTGTCCTTAATATTTGACAATTTTTATTAAACATCAACTTCAATACACCCCCAAACAGGCACAGAGAAACAAAAAACATGCAGTGATGAATTCCCCCCCCCCCTTTATCTCCCGTTCCCATCCCTCCTTCCCCCTTCCACCACTGCTCTAGTCGTCTCTGGGAAAACACGGAGCAAACACCCTGGACAAACAGAATTACCACAGTACATAACAATTGCTCACCATTCAAGTAGCATCCATGGTTCAACTTCAGATTGACTGTACATCCTTCCAGCCCACATGGGACTGCCACTTAGCCTGAATGCCAGCCTCCTCGGGCCAGTAGCCGTCGTGGCGGATGTCGTACTATAAATCCATTCCAGTCGTTCTTTCATCTCCTGGATAGTGGGTGCCAACTGGTCTCTCCATTTCCGAGCAAGCATCATTGAAGCTGCCACAAAACACATTGTGAATTTTATTTATTTATTTTTTTAATTTAATTAAGTGGTTTTTTTTAATACCGTCCCTTCCAGTGATCAAGGGCGGTTTACAAGGAACAGAACAGGTACATTGAACTTTTTAAAACATAAGTGGATTCAAATCATATAACTTATTTACAATTACAATCAACATATTTACATAAAACTATTTTACATTAATTACATACCTATAGTACAGTATATATATTAAATGGTGGGAGAAGAGAAAGCTGTTCTTTTATGTGTCTGTAATTAAATGAGGGATGCTATAGTTCTAGGAGGGGTTAGGGGCTGGGGCTAGGAGGTACGAAACATAAACTATGTTGGCTAGAGCTGGTCATAGTTGTGATTATCTACAAAATGTTCAATGAGTAAGAATGTCTTAATTTCTTTATGGAACAGTTGGAGGTCATTAGAAAAACATAGAAAAATGACGACAGAAAAAGACCACATGGCCTATCTAGTCTGTCCTTCCATATCAACAACTACAACAGTCTGCTTTCTTCATTTAGAAATCTTCTGTGTTTGTCCCATGCTTTTTTGAATTCAGCTACTGTCCTCATCTCTACCACCTCCACTGGGAGACTATTCCATGGATCCACCACCCTTTCCATAAAGAAATATTTCTGCATATCCTTCCTGAATTTATCCACTTTCACCCTCATCCCATGTCCTCTCATAGCAGAACTTGCTTTCAATCAAAAGAGGCTCTCCCCCTGTGCATTTATGCCATGGAGGTATTTAAAAGTCTCAATCATATCACCTCTATCCTGCCTTTCCTCTAAGGTGTACATATTAAGATCCTTACGTCTGTCCTCATATGCTTTATAATGAAGACCACTAACCATTTTAGTAGCCACCCTCTGTACGGTACTGACTCCATCCTGTTTATATCCTTTTGAAGGTGCGGTCTCCAGAATTGCACACAATACTCCAAATGAGATCGCACCAAAGACTTATACAGAGGCACTATCACCTCCTTTTTTTCTGCTAGCCATTCCTCTCCCTATGCACCCAAGCATCCTTCTAGCTTTTGCTGTCACCTTTTCTACCTGTTTAGCTACTTTAAGATCATCAGACACAATCATGCCGAGGTCCCCATTTCTAGCAATGCTGCATATGTCTTCAATTAACTCTCCATCCACCTCTTTCTCCTGTGAGAGAGGTCTGTATATCACTCCAATGCAAATAGATTTCTCTTTCCCTCTTTCTAGTTTAACCCACGGTGCCTCCTCTCTCCCTTTTAAGTTCTGTAATTACAAAGCTTTAATATTTTTTTATATATAATGCCACTCCGCCTCCCCTTCTTCCTACCCTCTCCTTTCTGAATAAAGTATAGCCTGGTATAGTTACTTCCCAGTCATGGTTTTCTGTGAACCATGTTTCTGTAACTGCCACTAAATCCAAGTCGGCCACTCCCACCAAAGCTTCAACATCAGGGATCTTATTTCCCATGCTACGGGCATTTATACACACTGCTTTCCATATGTTGCCCCTTTTACCCATTTCCATAAAGGTATTTAATATCTCACTTACCTGGGGACTTTCTTCACCCATTCCCAACAAATCTAGTTCAAAGCCCTCTTCAGTGGATTAACCAGTCTGCTACTGAAGACACATCAACCTTTCTTGGACAGATGGATGCCATCTCTGCCCTGCAACTGCATTAATAGCTCTTAGTTTATCCGGGAGGGCATTCCATAAGATTGGGGTGAAGTATGAAAATGCCCTTTTGCTCGTGGATCGGTTTGTGTATTGGGTGGAGACTGTAATATTATTTTGAGTACATACTCTTCTCATTCGCTCAACAGGGGAGATATTTATGAAGATATTCAGATAGGCTGGTGAAATGTTCTTAAGTGTTTTAAAAGTAGTCATTAGTACTTTATATTTTATTCGGCTTATAATAGGAAGCCAATGTAGCTCATATAATATAGGTGTGATATTTTCTGCCCTATTTATCAGATGGGCAGCAACATTTTGGGCTAACTGCAAGGGTTTCAGCATCTGTTTGGGGAGGCCTTGAAAAATACTATTGAAGAAATCAAAATGTGGGAGGATCATGGCTTGTAAAACTGAACGAAAATCAATGTTGGATGGTAGTGGTCTAAGGTGTTGTAGGAGTCTTAGTTTATGGTAGACTGATTTGGTAATGTTCTTTATATGGGTCATAACCTTTCTCAACCCCCTGGCAGGGCATACCAAAGAGGCACACTGAGAGTGCCAATAATACCTCTCCCCCCCATTGATCTCATCAGCTAATTCTTTGACCCCCTGACAGAATTTCACTACTTTCTGACATCACCACCACATGCAGAAGAAATCCCCCACCTGCCAACAGAGCCCAGAATCCCTCAGCCCATTCTACACAGGCGATGGGGATCCCAGTACATCCTATATAGTATTTTATACCCGGGTTCCACAATGACAGCTGTAGGGGACACCCTTCTCATTCCTCTGAAAATCTGCTCCCATTGCTCCTCCATCAATTGTACCCTCAGGTCCTCCTTCCATTTAGTACAACACTGGGGGTACACTCCCTTCCCCTTCAAAAGCAATTTATAGCAAGCTGCAATAAGACCTCCGGATCCCTCCCATGAGACCCACAGTTTTTCAAATACACTTTGTCTTCCCGGGCCTTGAATTTGGTTCTGGTCGGACTGCACATAATGACGCATTTGCAAGTAATAAACTCATGCTCTGGTGGCAGCTGATGGCAGCCACTTATCTCTATAAAAGACAACAGGCCCCCTTTATTCTCTAAGAAATGACTCACACTAAATAGGCCTTTCTGGGCCCACTCCTTAAAGACCCCATACGTTCCGCCTGGTGGGAACCGCTCATTATACAGTAGTAGTGTATTCCAATACCATGATTTCTGGCCACAGAGACCCTTCTTGTACTGCTACCACATCTGCAGTTGCAAGTACAAAGAGGGCTGCCATTCTTTTTTCCACCACCCCTCTCAGAAAGCCACAGTCCAAATTCTAGAAGTACCTTGCCCACCAGACTCTGTTCAATTTGCATCCATTGCTTGCCTCTGTCACCATTCCCCCATTCCACTATGCTACAAAGCATGGCCACACAGTAGTAATCTTTAACGAGTGCACTCCTAAACCACGCTGTTCCCCACTCAGTATAAGTATAAGTGTATGCCCAGCAACCCTCAGGGGGAACGTCTTCCACACATACCTATATAGACATCTCTGCCAGCCCCGCAGGATCTCATCGGGAGTCGTAATGGGCGCTACCTGAAACAGAACATTTGGGGCAAGATATTCATCTTAAGGATCGCAATGTGACCCACACTCTCACCATGCTACCACATATAAAACAAACAGTAAAAACCATTTTCTATAAACTCAAAACAATTCAACACCTAAGGCCACTCCTAGAAACACCAGACTTTAGATCCGTAGTAGGTACACTGATCACCCCTCACTTCGACTATTGCAATAGTCTCCTAATAGGCCTCCCACAAAAAAGCACATACCTTCTTCAAAGAGCACAAAACATCTGTGCAAAAGTGATTGCTAAAGCTCGCCTAACAGACCACGTAACCCCTATACTGCTAGACCTCCACTGGCTCCCTATAAACAGCCGAATTAAATATAAAATTATCCTAACAACCTATAAACTCATAAACGACATAACCCCCTCACTCTTATCCACATTACTGAAATCTCCAACTTCGACAAGGACCCTCAGACAAAACGCAGCCCACTCTCTCATCATACCAAAAACCATCCGCAAAACTAAGAACACCAGTAGCTCCAGAGCATTCTCATTCACTGATCCTACACTCTGGAACGACCTCCCTATTGAACTTCGTACCATAAGAGACCTCTTCCAATTCAGAAAAGAATTAAAGACCTACCTGTTCACTGAACACTTCGAAGTCCCCTACTACCCCAAAGCTAGCTCCACAACAAACGTGGTCACACATGCACAAACTCCCTTAATCCAAACAATGTAAACACAAGCCTGCCCCCCTCCACACACGCCCCAAGACGACATAAAAGGAACTAAATTCCAACACCTACACCAATATCTGACCCACACAACACACACACCACACACTGTAAATATACATTTGTAAAAAGTTAGATGTGTTTGCTTTAATACCTACAAAGTTCTTGCTTTAATACCTAAAAGATGTTTCTGCTTTTTGTTTTTCCTTTAATACCTACAAAGTTTATATTACTGTTCAAATGTAAATAGTTGATTTCTATTGTTCTATGTAAAATGTATACAAACTGTGTACAAGACTGTTAACCTGTTATATGTAAACCGCCCTTGATCTCTGGAAGGGGCGGTATAAAAGAAATAGTTAAATAAATAAATAAAATAAAATAAAATAAAACTACGAGAGGGTCACTCTATCTCAGCGGTCCAGATCCCCTTTTATTGCAAGCCACTTCTTGGCATGGTTCAGAGCATACATTTCCTCCTAACATGTTCCCACCTGCATTCCCAAATAACAAATGGACTGTTTCGCCCACTTAAAGGGGAAGGCATCCCTCAAGTGATCCTCAAATCCTGACTGGAGCTGGATTTTGAGAATCGCTGTTTTCGTCATATTCATTTTATATCCCGATAGAGCACTATAATGCGTTATCTTAAACAACGGATTGGGCAAAGAGGTCAGGAGCTCCATTGCAGTACATCATCAGTGAAGAGGCCAATTTTATATTTGGGCTATCCTGCCCTTATCCCCTGCATATCGCCATTACTCCTTACCCACACTGCCCACATTGCCTCGGGGACAAGGGACATCCCTGGCGGCAGGGCCGGATTTACCTATACGCCATGGCGTAGGGCCCACAGCCGGCAGGGGCCCACAAAAAAAAAACAAGTTCATTTTTTTTTTAATAAAATTTAAAAAAAAACCTGGTGGCTGCCGCCGCGGGGCCCCCTCTGCTGCCGCGACAGCACCGACTGACCCGCGGGGGCCACGTCTACAAGCTGAAGCCGTCGGTTCCCTCCCTCCCTCCCTCCCTCCGTGCAGGCTGCAGGCTGTGAGAGATGCGAGAGTGTCTCCTTGCGTCTCTGTTAAGCCCGCAGGGGCTGATGGGAAATTTCCCATCAGCCCCTGCGGGCTTAACAGAGACGCGAGGAGACGCTCTCCCTTCGCGTCTCTCACAGCCTGCAGCCTGCACGGAGGGAGGGAGAAGAACCAACCGAACCGACGGCTTCAGCTTGTAGACGGGGCCCCCGCGGGTCAGTCGGTGCTGCCGCGGCAGCAGAGGGGGCCCCGCGGCGGCAGCCACCAGGTTTTTTTTTAAAATTAAATTTTACTTTAGGCCGGGGGGGGTAGGACTGGTAATGGGCTATGGGGGGGGGGGGTAGGACTGGTAATGGGCTATTGGGGGGGCTGGGGCTGGAAATGGGCTGGGGGGGGGTAGGGCTGGTAATGGGCGATGGGGGGGTAGGACTGGTAATTGGCTATTGGGGGGGCTGGGGCTGGTAATGGGCTATGGGGGGGTAGGACTGGTAATTGGCTATTGGGGGGGCTGGGGCTGGAAATGGGCTGGGGGGGGTTAAGGCTAGAGGTGGGCTGATGGGGTTAGAACTGGTAATGGACTGTGGGCTGTTGGGGGGGCTTAGAACTGGCAATGGGCTTTGGGGGGGGTTAAGAAGGGTAATGGGCTGTGGGCTGAGGGGGGCTGTCTGGTAATGGGCTATGGGGGGGCTCGGACTGGAAATGGGCTGGGGGGTTAAGACTGGAGGCGGGCTGATGGGGTTAGGACTGGTAATGGGCTGTTGGGGGGGGTTAGAAATGTTAATGGGCTTTGGGGGGGTTAATACTGGGAAGGGGCTGTGGGCTGATGGGGGTTGTCTGGTAATGGGCTATGGGGGGCTAGGACTGGAAATGGGCTGGGGGGTTAAAACTGGAGGTGGGATGATGGGGTTAGGACTGGTAATGGGCTGTGGGCTGATGGGGGGGTAGGACTGGCAATGGGCTATGGGGGGCTGACTGGAAATGGCTTGATGGGGTTAGGACTGGAAGTGGGCTGATGGGGGGTTAGGACTGGTAATGGGTTATAGGGGGGGCTTAAACTGAAAATGGGGTGATGGGGGGGTTAAGGACTGTAAGTGGGTTGATGGGGGGCTAGGACTGGTATTGGGTTGAGGGGTTGCTAGGACTGGAAATGGGCTGATGGATGGCTAGGACTGGAAATGGGCTGATGCAGGGACTAGAAGGGAATGGATGCTGGGTGAGGCTGGAACTAGAAGGGAGCTGATGTTGGGGGAGGATTAGAATGGGATGGGGCTGGAAGAGTAAAATGGAGAAGGGAAAAATATTTTGTGTGGGAGGGATAAAAAATCTACAATTGGCCGGGTATTGGGAGAGTAAGTGGGGATTGAGGATGGAGGGGTAAAATTTGAGTGGATGAAATAGGAATGAGGAAAGAGCAAAAGGAGAAAGATTAGTATGTTAAAGCAGATGTAGAGAGAGAATGGAAAAAAATCTAGAAGAGAGAAGAAAGGACAAATGGACAGCAGACGATGGAGAGTTAGCAGAAGACACGAAGAAACCAGAAGAAAGTGGCTGGAGCAATTGCAGCTGAAAAAAATGCACAAAAGGTAGAAAAATATCTCTTTATTTTGAATTTATTAATTGGAATATGTCAGCTCTGGTAAATGTGCATCATTAACGTCTGCGCTTTGTTTAGTACAAGAGCAAATTAATGTATAGTTTTATTTCTACAGTGTTGTACATTCCAAGTTTGGCTTTTGGGATTCCCAGTTTAATTATTGTCTTCCTGTTTCTAAATTGTGATTACTTGTTTGGTGATGGTCTATGTTCTGCATGTGTAACTGAGCTGAGGTGTTCTGTTTATATAATTCCTATTTGACATTGCCACTTGTTCTCTTTCCCCAGTAGGTCATGTATTGTTGTTCTCTGAAATGTATTGGTTTAATATTTGCAGTGTTGCCTTTTGATTGGTAGAGTATGGTGCTTTGTGAGTCCTGGTAGTGCTGTTAGGATACGGCGGGTTTACTATGGGTTCTAAATGGGCAGTGTTTGTAGTAGTTCCTAATGTGTCTGGCAGTTGGCACTGGATTATAGTAATGTAGAAATCTTTTAGTCTTTCTTTATCCATACACTCATTAAGAGGCACGTTTACTAAAAGTTAGTATATGGTAACATTATGCAAATATTTATGCAAATGAGGCCCCTTATGCAAATGAGGCCCCGCACCCCCCTTGGGCCGCCCCTGCTGGGGGCCCACAATTTTTGTTGGCGTAGGGCCTCACTCAAGGTAAATCCGGCCCTGCCTGCGGGTCTCCTTGCTCAGGGTAAATGCAGGCAAATAGGCCCTATTGATGCAAATATGTGCCATGGAGTTGGAATAGATAGCTTTAATCCAAATCATGAACCGAGGTCCCAACCCGGCCTGCTCCAGAACCCTAGAAAGAAAACTCCATTCCACCCGATCAAATGCCTTTTCAGCATTGGCCTCTACCAACAGAACATCCTCCCTTGCCCTCCACGTCTTCCAGATAAAATTCGGTACTTTTCTAAGATTATTCTTAGCTTGATGACCTGGAATAAATCCAGATTGGTTCTCTCCAACCATCTTTGCGATCACTCCCTACAGTCAATTCACCAGCACCATTGCAAAATGTTTTGCATGAAGATTGATGAGCTAGGTGGGACTGTAGAAGCCACAAACTGTATTAGCCTTCCCAGGTTTTAGAATGACCATCACCACCGTCTCACACATAGTGTCCGGGAGCCTTCCGCTCAACGAGCTGGTGTGAAAGATGAGCTCCAGATGACCCGCCATCCCCTCCAGTGACTTTTGGTAAAAAAGCACAGTGAAGCCGTCCAGGCCCAGGTTCTTACCAGGCTTCATACTGCGAATAGCATGTACTATCTCCTCTCGGAAGATATCCACATCTAAAGCGAGCGCCTTGGCTGCAGAAAGTCACCATATTTTGGAAGACTGCAAGTAAGCCTCTAGCTCACTCACCAGATTTCTCCGTTCACTACTGTAGAGTTTCGAATAGAAGGTCCTGAAGACCTCCCTAATACTCTCCTTCTGACTGGAGAGTCCCATGCTCATCCCTGATCTTCAAAATTTGCTGCTGCTTAATTTGAACACAAAAAATCAGAAAAAAATAGCTCTCATACAAACACAGCAAATCAGTAAACATTCCAATAATATATCAACTCTCTGGAGGAAAAAAAGGCCTCAGTAGTAGAGAAGGAAACAAACCAGCATTATAGGTCAGAAAAAATCTCCAGTTTAGTAAAATATATAATTCAATTGCAATGATCACTCACAAAATGAACGTGTATTCATAATAAACTTGTCGAAAAGCAGCTACTTAGCTTAAACCAGTAATTAGCATGAACCGGACAGCCTTCCACCAGCAATGTCACAACTCCTATGTCAGGTATTTCACCAAAGCTGCATCAGGGAGATGGACAAGCAGGCTTCATGCCCAAACTGCTGCAAAAATACATATATGAAACATACTAGTCAAATTCACGCAAGCAGCTAGCCTATTTATAAACATAAACCACAAAGGAAAGCAAATCTGAGTTAAAAACCAAGGTCCTAGGACTTCCGGTGACGTCAGGGAGCATGATGGCAGCTTTCTGAGGGAGCTCCAGGGCGCTTGCTGAATAAAGCTAAAAAATGAGCGATCCTACCCTGCCTGTAGAGCACAAAACTAGGGATACGAGCCTAAGATACCAGTGCGGATGTCAGTGAAAAAGCGGTTGGCGGCATACCGCTCCTCATACGCGGTAGCGGAGGAGCGGGGGAAAGATGGCCACGTGGACAAAATGGAGGCTGAGGTGGCTGAGCGGTCCGATTCTGATGGCGAGTCCGATTTCGGACCGGACTCTCTGGGGGGCCTGAAGGAATGGCTCACAGAACTCAAGGAGTAGCTGAAGGCCGAGATGGGCTCCTTTAAGAAGGACTTAAAAGAGACACTGACCTCGCTGAAACAGGACATGAAGGAGCTCGGGGCCCGAGTGGAGGCCACGGAGGAGCGACTAGAGCAACAGGTGGAGACGATAAGTGACCTGCGGGTCGGCTGGGCAGAGTTGAAACATGCTCAGGACCTTCTCAGGGCGAAAACTGAAGACCTTGAAGATAGGTCCAGAAGGTGCAATGTGCGGGTGCGGGGTATCCCGGAGGACCAACAATTCCAGGACTGCGAGGCGACGCTGGCACGGCTGTTCATTGCCATTCTGCAGGAGGCAGACCCCGTGGGTGAGTGGGAGGGAAAGCCGATGCCTATGGACAGAGCTCATCGGAGCCTGGGCCCCTCTCGGGAGAATAGACCTCGAGATGTGATAGCGTGCATGAGCTCATTCAAGCTGAAGGAGAAGCTCCTAACAGCAGCGCGGAAGCTTGGCCCGTACAAGTGGGAAGGGGCAAAGATCGAGCTATACCATGATCTCTCGGCAGGCACGCGGCAACGGAGGTGGGAGCTGAGAGGGGTCACATCGTTGCTGCGCAGAGAAGGATGGAGATATAAATGGCTTTATCCATTCGGGCTGCTGGTGACGGTAAAGGGCAGCACACGCCAAATCCAGAGTGCTGACGGGGCCTGGCAAATACTGCGCGACCAGGGCTTAGAAAATATCCCGGAGAACCAACTGGGCAGCCAGCCAAAGGAGCAGTGCCCACCTGTCAGGAGCGCCGGAATGAAGTGGCAGAGAGTGGAAAATAAGAGCAAGCGGCTAACCAAGCTATCTAGAGGCAAAGAGCAGGTGCCAGCGGAAGAGGAGACCGGAGACTGATCGGAGGGGACTGTTCTGGCCCTGCCAGGAGGTGTCTAGACTGTTAAGGACTGGCTTGGTGGTAATTAACAAGTGTATCACTGGATCTTCACTGTTTTAGAATATGAGCCATGGTAGAGGTGGAGAGGCAATATAAGTGTCTATATTGTATTACATGGAAGGTACTGGGTTTCCCAGGGGAGGTGGTAGGGGGGAGGTGGGGTGGAGGGGGGATGGAGGAGAGAGGAGGATGGGAGAAGGCAGGGGGCGAAACTCTTGTATCCATCTGTGTGGGGGGGGGGGAAGGGGGGGAGGTAAGGGGGAATGGAGGGGAGAGGGCGGGGTGTAGCAAGAGTTGGTATATTGGGCAAGCAGGGGGAAGGCTGGTGGGAGGGGAGGCAGGGGGGGTAGGGTGGGCAGAGGGAGCACCCAGGGAGCATCATTGGGGGGTGACATGAAAACTCCGGAGGGAGTGGTAATGCAGGGGGGGGGGAAGGGGGGAGGGGGAGGGGGGAGGGGTGGGGTTGGGAGGGGGGCGGTGGGGGGGAAGTGGACAGCGGGGTCTCGACAGGGAGGGAGGGGGAGAGTTTGGGGCGAATAAGTTGACCCAATGGGGAAGATAGGCTCTATAAATACCAAGGGGTTGAATAACCCCCGGAAACGTCATCAGCTTTATAGAGAGGCCACAAGGCTGGACTGGGAGGTAGTGCTGGTGCAGGAGACTCACTTGAGGAGGAAGAATTAGGGGTTGATGCGGAATGCGAAGTACCCGCAACAGTATTATGGGGGCCTTAGGGGGGCGGGGGTGAGCAAGAAGGGGGGGTGGCTATATTGATACGAAGGGACAGCACCTTTAGGGTAAGTAGGGTGGAAAGGGTTGATGAGGATAGGGTGCTGATTCTGGGAGGGGAATGGCAGGGCAAACGGGTTACTTTGGCTAATATATATGCCCCGAATGAGCGGCAGACGCAGTTTTGGAGAGGGGTGCAGGACCTATTGGCCCGACATGTGCAGGGGAAGCTCATTCTGGGGGGAGATTTTAATTTGGCTCTCCACCCAAAGTGGGACCGCCAAGCGGTAGGAGGAGATGGGAAGAATAAAATTAGAAGGGTACTGACGAGAATTATGGAGACATATCAGTTGAGTGATGTATGGAGGCAACAGCATGAGGGGAGTAAAGAATACACTTTTTACTCCGCACCCCATGACAGCTATAGCAGGATAGATTATATTTTGATGGATACTGTGTGGGGCCCTAGGATCCAGGAAGCAGCAATTGGGAACATCACTTGGTCGGATCATGCACCAACGTGGGTAGGAGTAGGGTATCACAGGGACGAGGGGGGGGGTGAGATTTTGGAGGCTCAATGAAAGTTTATTGAAAAAAGAAGAGGTGGTGAAGGATGTCAAAGAATGTCTGAAGGAGTACTGGAACACTAATGATACGGGGGAGGTGGGACTGTGGGAGGGTATGAAGGCAGTGGTGAGGGGGCGGTTAGTGATGTGGTCATCCAGATATAAAAAGCAACAGCTGGCATGGGAGGAGGAGTTGCAAAAAGAGATAAAGCACGTGGCAGAGAGCTATCAAGGCCAAGGGAACAAGCGGGACCTTAAGCGCCTAAATCAGCTGAGGATGGAGCTACATAAACTGCAAGTGGAAGAGGTTGGGTTCCAGATGGCTAGGCTGAAACAGTGTTATTATGAATGGGGGGATAGAGCAGGGAGATTGCTGGCCAATAAATTGCGGAAACGGGAGGCCCAGACAACTATAGGGGGGTTGGAGGGGGAAAGAGGGGAGAAGTTACAGTCTGAGAAGCAAATTGGGGAATGCTTTTGCCAATTCTATAGGGAACTGTACAAGAAAAAGGAGGGAGGGACGTCGGTGCAAGGGGAGGATTATTTAAAGGAGATAGGGCTGCAGAGACTGGGGGAGGGGGAGAGCCAGGACTTGGAGGCGGATATTACCCGGGAGGAAGTGGAGCAGGCCCTGCGGGCGCTGCCGCCTGGGAAGGCCCCAGGCTTGGACGGCCTGACGGGGGCCTTCTATAAAACGTTTAGGGAGGACCTGATGGATAGGCTGGTCCGGGTAGCGAATGGAGTACAGCAGGAAGGGGGACATTTCTCGGCGGAAATGCTCACAGCGGGGATTACTGTGCTGCTCAAGGGGGGTAGGGATCCGCTGCAATGTGGGTCTTACCGCCCCATTTCTTTGATAAATGTGGATGTGAAAATTATAGCCAAAGTGCTGGCTAATAGGTTGGCCCCAATGATGCCAGGGCTGATAGAGATAGATCAAACCGGGTTTATAATGGGGCGGCAGGCCTCCAATAATATAAAGAGGGTGTTGGAAGCAGTGTGGGGGGCGCATGATCAAGGGGTCGAGGCAATGTTGTTGTCTATTGACGCTGAGAAAGCGTTCGATAGGGTGGATTGGGGCTTCTTGTTTCTAGTCATGCGGCGGATGGGCATAGGCCCTAAGTTTATGAGGTGGGTACAAGCGCTGTACAGGGGCCCTAAAGCGAGGGTGAAAATTAATGGGAGGTACACTGAGACTCTAGACTTGGAAAGGGGGATCCGTCAGGGGTGCCTGATGTCCCCGCTATTATTCGCTATTGCTATCGAGCCTCTGGCGAGGGCAATAAGAGGAAATGGAAAGGTGTGGGGGCTGCAGAGGGGGGGCAACCACCATAAAATATCCCTCTTTGCAGATGATGTACTTATGGTGGTGACGCAGCCCGAGGAGTCATTACCGGAGATCCTGAGGCAGCTAGGAAAGTACAGGGAAGTATCGGGGTTCAAAGTGAACCCGGACAAGACTGAGGCCTTGAATATTAATATGACCTGGCCGCGGCTGGAAAAGCTGAAGCAAGCTTACCCGTTCAAGTGGACGGAGAGAGCCATTAGATACCTGGGGGTCAATATCACTTCTCAACCCCAAGGGATGTATGGGGCTAATTATAGCAAATTGTGGAAAGAGATAGCAGGATCTGCAGAGGTGGATGAGTTATGAAGTGTCATGGCTGGGGAGGATAGCGTCGGTTAAAATGAATGTGCTCCCGCGAGTGTTGTATTATTTCCAGGCGTTGCCGGTGGCCATTCCGGGAGCTCATCTGCGAAGATTGCAGTGGCAGGTGAACCAGTATATAAGAAGGAAACGACCGCCTAGGATAGCGCGTGCTGTGATGTACAGGAAGAGGAAGGAAGGGGGGCTGGGGGTACCCAACTTGCAGGCCTACTATTGGGCAGCCCAGGCACGCCATGTGATGGATTGGCGTGAAGGGGGGGAGAGGAAGAATTATGTGGAGATGGAGAAGGAAAGTGGAAGGGGGCGGCCCTTGGCTGGGCTCCCCTGGATGGGAAGGGGGGAGAGAGGGGTAGCAGTGCGGGATAATCCATATGTGAGCCACGTGTTGCACGAGTGGGATAAGATTAGAGGGGTGGCAGGGGAGGGCGGGGGGGGGCACATTTTTCCTTGATGAGGGAACTCTGTCATAAGGAGGAGTTCTGTCCCGGGAGAGAAGGGGGTGTATATCGAAGGTGGGCACGAGGGGGCTTGAAGTGCTTTTATCAATTTATTGATGGGGGAGAGTGGGTTCCATTTGAGGCATTGCAGGAGACGTATGGGCTGCGGGAAGGGGATCGATTCTACTATGGGCAGGTGGTGCATTTTATAGGGAAGAAATTAGGGAAAGAAGGCCTCGAGTGGGATTACACCCCATTGGAGGTGATTTGGTATGGGAAGAAGACATCCCCAGGGTTAACCTCGGTGCTCTATAAGGCAATCCAGGGGCCCCTGGTGGGTAAGCATAGATATATGCGGGAGTGGGAAGGGGACTTGGGAATAGATCTAGCGGAGGGGCAATGGAAGAATATATTTGACCAGCTGAGGCTATTACCATTGTCGATAGCCATTCGGGAGAATTGTTGCAAGGTGGTTATGCGCTGGTATTACACACCTGTTCGCCTGCATCGGATGTTTCCAAGGGTTTCTAGTATGTGTTGGCGAGAGTGTGGGGAGGTGGGAACTTTCTTCCATATATGGTGGACGT
This sequence comes from Ichthyophis bannanicus, assembly GCA_033557465.1. NCBI lineage: Eukaryota > Metazoa > Chordata > Amphibia > Gymnophiona > Ichthyophiidae > Ichthyophis > Ichthyophis bannanicus. The sequence continues at coordinate 119,381,374 of CM066050.1, read as the reverse complement.
GCCCCCGGATACAGCGATATTGGGAGGCGATTCGGGACTGGATAAGGGAGGTGGTTGGGAGGGAGGTGACGCTTGATCCTAGTGGATATTTGATGGGGTGGTGGAGCGAAGGAGGGCCAGCCCAGGATAAGAGGCAGGTAATGGCGTGCTTGAGTGCGGCCCGTTGCGAGCTGGCCTATTGCTGGAGACAGCGGGACGCACCGAGGGTGGAGCAGTGCGTGGAACGTCTCAGGCAGGTGTATTTAATGGAAAAACTGACTGCTGCACGAAGGCAAAGGGTGGATAGATTTGAGAAGCAATGGGATAAGGTGTTGCTGTATCTACGGAACGATACCCTAAAATAGAAGGGTAGCAAAAGAGGGGGGGGGAAGGGTGTAGAGGGGGGGAGGGGGAGGGGGTGGGGGGATGAGGAGAAAGAGGGGGAGGGTCGGGATCAGGGGGAGGGGTTAGTAGGAGGAGGTAGGCCTGGAGGGTGGGGGGGAGGAAATCAGTTCTTGGGGGGAGGGGGGTGGGAGAGAAGAATGGGGATGGGTGGGGTAGATGCTATTGAGGCTAGAATGAGAAGCCGATGGCTAATAATAATATAAACAATTCCGTAAGTAGGGGAGATGTTTTTCTTGTTTGAGTTGGCAGAGATGCCCTTTGCAATTTTGGGAAAGGTGGATGGGGCCATTAAATTGTTATGAGATAACAGGATGTGGTATGCTGGTATTCTATGTTATACTATTGGACACCGGGGGAGGGGATGCTATTACAGAGGATAGTTACTGCATGTCTAGATGTTGCAATGCTACAATTTCTGTGTATGGTTATGTGATGGAATTGTTGACAATAACAAGATAAATACAAAAAAACAAAACAAAACCCAAGGTCCTTAATTTGGGGATTCTTTTCTTTTGAAATTTCCCTGTAGATGTTTGGTCTTTCTTGATGGTAAACAATTTATTTTCTTCGACCCGAAACAACTTAAGTTTTTTGTTGGCACGGGACGGGGGGGGGGGGGGGGGGTGAGGGCTGACTCCTATTTGATGCTGGCTGTTCTGGTCTTGGGGCCTTAATTTCCTTTTTTCCAGCCTGTGCTTGGTTCTTTATTTTTCCTATTTCTTGCCTGCCATTGTATTTGGTCTAATATTGATACAAGGGTTATTTAAGAACATAAGAACATAAGATATGCCATACTGGGTCAGACCAAGGTCCATCAAGCCCAGTATTCTGTTTCCAACAGTGGCCAATCTAGGTCATATGTACCTAACAGTTTCCCCAAGAGACACAAGTTCCACAATGCTTGTACTGGGTCAAGCATTGATATCTTCGGTCACTTCTTAATAATGGTTTATGGACCTTTCCTCCAGGAACTTGTCCAAACCTTTTTTAAACCCAGCTACACTAACAGCCTTTACTACATCCTCCGGTAACAAATTCCAGAGTTTGATTACACGTTGAGTGAAAATATTTTCTTTTATTAGTCTTAAATAGTTTACCCTGTAGCTTTATTGCATGTCCCCTAGTCTTTCTATATTCTGATAAGGTAAACAATCGATCTACGTTTACCCGTTCCACTCCGTTCATTAATTTATAGACTTCTATCATATCTCCCCTCAGCTGTCTCTTTTCCAGGTTAAAGAGCCCTAACCTTTGTAGCCTTTCTTCATAGGAGTATCCTTCCATCCCCTTTACCATTTTGGTGGCTCTTCTCTGTACCTTTTCTAAAATCGCTATATCCTTTTGTGTTTGTTCTTTTCCTGTATTTCCTTTTGCTGATTGTATTTGTTGTTTTGTATTGCTATACCCTTTTGGATCTACTTTTCCTTTTGTTGGAAACGTTTGTAATTGGAAAATTGATAAAGAAATACATTTTTTAAAAAAGTAGAAAGACTAGGGGACATGCAATGAAGCTACAATGTGGCATATTTGAGATTAATCAGAGAAAATATTTTTTTCTTTCAGTGCGTAATCAGACTCTGGAATTTGTTACTGGAGGATGCAGTAAAAGCTTTTAGTGTAACTGGGTTCAAAACAGATATGGATGAGTTCCTGGAGGAAAAGTCCATAAACCATTATTAACCCAAGTGGGGAAAACCCATAGCACGCAGCCAACTGCTGCCTGGGGAACTCGCCGACCAAGCACTGCTCCCTGAGCACCTCCAGCATCAGCAATTGCTCATTGAAGTCTGACAGTCACTGCAGGTCCCAGAAAACAGCGGCAAACCCTCCCACCAAAACCAAAGCAGCTCAGCTGTGACAGCTGAGCTGTTCTAGTTTTGGTAGGAAGGTTTGCTGTTGTTTTCCGGGACCCGCAATGACTGACAGACTCTCTCTAGACAGTCACCGCAGGTCCTGGAAAATAGTGGTAAACCCTCCTGCCAAAACTAGAGCAGCAAGCTGAGCTGCTCTGGTTTTAGCAGGAGGGTTTGCTGCTGTAGATTGTAAGCTCTGATGAGCAGGGACTGTCTCCTATTTATTTATACGGCTGGTAGCACTATAGAAATGCTCAGTAGTAGTAGTTTTCTGGATCCACGGTGTCTGTCAGATTTCAGTGAGTGATCGTTGATGCCAGAGGTGATCGGGGGAGCAGTGCTTGATGGGCGATCGATGCAGAGGTAAGTCTTCACTTTCCAGCAATCAGCTTCCCTGGGCAGTTTGAGAAGGTGAATTAAATCGTCTTTCCCATTTGCTGTATGGAAACGGGAGGATGAGTTAACTCAGCTTCCCGAATTAAGAGGTTAAAGAAGACTGGGAAAATCCACTGCTTACCCCTGAGACAAGCACCGTGGAATCTGTGTACTTTTTGGGAACCTGTCAGGTACTTGTGAGTTGGATCGGTCCCTGTTGGAAACAGGATACTAGGCTTGATGGACCCTTGGTCTGACTCAGTTTGGCATATCTTACGTTATGTTATATATGTTATATTATGTTACAGACAGCATTATTTTCTGCCTCTATTTATTCACCTAAATGTATGCAATGCCTGCCACTAAATGTTCTAGGTGACTTGCAACCAAACATACACTACGTAATCAAAGACAGATGAAATAAAAAACAAAATACTTGCATCAGATATGCATAGCTCATAATAGGGGGCTGGCAACTAGGCTAGAGAGAAGCAATCATGCTCCCTGGCTATTCTCTAACAGATGGTGGAAGAACATGGCTAAGGCACTGATGGGGGGAAGCTTTTATGGTATCCAGTGCTTGTACTCTTGTTGCACCTGGTAGAAAGAGATTTTCTGGGCCGAGGGAGTAAGAGAAGCAACAACTATCTTCTGAAGCTACTGATCAAAAAGTGGAGAAAAGCAGCAAGGTGTTTCTACTGGACATGACACCTATCCACTAGCTCATTCAGAATCAGGTGTATCTTGTTGAAGAAACTTTGAATAGAAGATCAGATCCTCTTAGGGTTCTGACTTTTTTCTTAGTGTCACTGGCTGAATAAGCCTTATGCAAGAATTTTTTTCAGGTTTGATGACAAATTATTTTTGCAGATTCAGCATACAGCAATGGGAGCTCCCAAGAAAGCAGATCTGTATGTCATTAAATTTGAAGAAAGGGTCAGAGGTGCCAATATATGATACTGAAAACATCTTTATGGTATGGTCTTCATCCGAACATAATACTCTATGTACAGATTTGTTCAATGATTGAATACTGTCAAACCTTCACCCACTCCCCAACCTTGTGAGCTAAGGAGGGATAGGCCTTGTGTAGTTGTGGGGGCCAAATGAATATGCGGTGACAAGAAAATTTATTTGTCTTCAAGGATTTTTATTTCCCCGCTCCGTGAGAGAGACAGGAACAGAAAAGATCAGTAGATCAGGAATCATGCAAACAGAGGCTTACAATATTGTGCTTCAACAAAACTTCTCATATGGAAAAACACATTGCTTCATGTGTTTTCTCCGTGCAATATATACAGGTGCTCAGGTAAGAAGTGTATTTGCTCTCTTTAGCAATTATATCACAGTCCAGCATACATTCAATGTTAGGATATGCTTTCCTTTCAATTGCACTAAACAATACTTCTTGTCAGGTACTTTTTTTAGCAATTCTGGATTAGCATAACCAGAATAAAAGTCAGGTATAATCATTCAAGCTTTTGTCTCGTCGGTTCTCTCTATTAATCCTACAGAGCAATCCATCGGTTGATTGATGTCAATCATGGGGACTTGGGCTTGGGGAATACTCTTGCCTTCAGGATTATTCACTGCTTGAAGAATAGCTTGTTGTGAAATGACTCTTTCATTCAAGAGTTGTCTAAGGTCACTTAAGAGTTGTTCTGCTTGTTTCCTAGCAGGACTCAACGGTAAAGCTTCTCCTTGTTTAAACAGCTGATTATCTGCATCTGGTGAGCAAACACTGCTTTCCCTATTCAGACAGTCTATGCCCGAGGTAGAGATTCCCTTCCCCCACTTCTCTCTGTTAATGAATGGTGGAATCTCACGTTCGTTTGCAGCAGCTCTATTTCTAAGGAAGGCTTCAAAAGTAAGACTTTCTACATCAGGATAACCTGGTCTCTTTGTAAACAGCTGGGCTGTATTTCTTTCCTCAGCTTGTTTGTTAAGAACAGGTATTACTGGCTGAGTAAAACTTGGCTTGCATGGAGAGTTTCCAGGGTAAAACAAACTTCCCTTATATCCCCTGAAACTATCCTCTCCACTATAAACAGGAGTCTCTCTTCCTGGCATATAACACTTATCAGAAGGATTAAAAATAGCAGGTACCTTCAAATGAGACTGCTCAGGAACTGTCTTGCCAGCATGCTTTTCTCTCCAGGGATAAAAACTGCTTTTCAACAACGTGTGCTTTTCTCCTCGTGTTGGATTAGCTTCCCTTCTGTTGCAGCTGGGCACAGCTTCTGTAGCCAGGTCAAAGGGTTCTGCAGTCTGTGGAACTTCCTGCCTTCCCAATACCTCTTGCTTTCTCTCCTGTGGATTTAAAGCAAACTCTCTCCTCAATCCACTAGCAGTGCTTACTCCTTCATTCCTTCGTGACAGCCTCTGGCTTGGTCCTGTTCCTCCATTCGTTCTAGTCCTTCTGCTCCTCTCTCTTGAGTGTTCCCTCTCTCTGTTTAAGAAGGATCCCTTACTCTGGGATGCCCGCCTCCTCCTAGGGCGTGCCCAATCCATAGCTCCGCTTCTCTCCTCCTCTGAGGTGAGCTGATTGGCTGCCTGAAGGCTATGCTGAGAGTGGGAATTTCTTCTTTTCCCTGCAATACTGGACTCTACCAGGGGGTCAGTATCGGTCTCCATGGCCTCCGCGCCTGGCGCTGCGTCACAATACCTGCTATCAGAATTTTAAATTTGCTATGGATTTTTCAGATCAACAAGTTTCATTTTTAGATGTGGCTGTTAATGCAATCATAAACTGGTAATCTGGTGTTTTACAAGGCACTTGAAAAGAACAATTTGCTAAGATTTGAAAGCCCTCATGCTATAAAACTACAGCAAGCACTGAAAAAACTGGCAAAACAGACATGTCAATCCTCTAAGAAAGAGCTGGAAACAGTGACTCACCTCCTGACTGGCTATGAAGTTCTGATGGCAGAAAAATTCTTTACAGAAGGGTACAACAAAGTAACACTCCTTATCCACTGGAAACTCTGTAAACATTACAACATTCTGACCTATGAAATGCTGGATGCAAATGAACCGGACATAGTGGTAAAGGAAAAGAACACCAGAACGGCATTGATAGAGGCGTCAGTCCCAAACAACTATTCTGTGAATCGTGTTGAGAGGGAGAAGATGTTCAAGTACCAAGAAATGCAGCAAGACAGAAATTGAGGCAGAATGATACAGAAATATTTTCCATCATGCTGGGCGCCACAGACTTCATTAAGAAGAATTTCCAAGTACACCTTGATAAATTACCCATACATGTTACATCTTATGTACTCCAGAAGGAGGCTTTCTTTAGCATGATGCAAGTACTACATTGATCATTAGCAGTAAATTTGAGAGACTGAGATCATACTCCACATACCCTGGCTTAGAAATGAGGTTCATGACTGTCATGGGATGTGCAAAACTAAACCATTTGGAGAAATTGCCCCTAAACAAAGCCCTTTCTATTGCACAATTTTTGAGAATTTGCAGGATCTGTTATTCTAATGAAGAATGGATGTGGAGGAGCAGCCTAGTGGTTCAGGCAGCCATCTCAGTTCAGAAAGACCAGCATTCAAATCCCACTGATTCACCTTGGGCAAGTCACTTCACCCTCCATTACTTTAGGTACAGTCTGGGGACAGGGAAGTACCTGACTGCAACTTGCTTTGATTTCCTTCTGGAAAGGCATGAGCTAAATACTACAATAAAGAAGCTGCAACTTTTGCTAAGAGATTGCCACAAAGAGGATACCATCAAATGTCAATCCATAAGGCTTTTTACAGAGCATTGTATGCCAATCAAGATTTTTAATTGCAGGAAAGTAAGAAGTCAAGTATGGAAAGACATATTTACGTGATTCAGTTTTCAGATCAGGTAGGTTATATAGTCTAGAGAGTATATCTATATCTATCTCCATATCTGTTGTTGTTAAGTGCAGTTGAGTCAGTGTCAACTCATGGCGACCCTCTGGATAGTTGACCTAAACTATGTTTGGTCTTCAGTCAGGCGGTTCATTGTTGATAGAGTGGGATCTGTAGCTGCTGCTATTGTATCGATCCATCTCATTGCTGGCCTTCCTCTTTTGCGTTGACCATCTACCTTGCCAAGCATGATATCTTTCTCTAATGATCTCTCTCTTCACATGATGTGTCCAAAGTATGAAAGTCAAAGTCTTGTCATCTGAGCTTCTAAGGAAAGCTTAGGTTTGATATCCTCTATTATGTTACTGAAAATACCATGGCTTGAACAAGTCGAGTCTTTATATAAAGAGAGAAATCTCTGCTCTTGAGAATCTTGTCTAGATCCTTCATAGTCATTCTGCCAAAAGTAATGCATTGTTGGATTTCATGACTACTTGTACTTTTTTATTGATAGTTGATCCAAATAGGTTAAAGTTGTCCACTATTTCAATTTCTTTTCCATCAAGATGAATTCATTGATTTTTCCAGTTGTCAGGATCTTTGTCTTCTTAACATTAAGGTGCAGGCCCATTTTAAAACTATGTTCCTTGATCTTGAGAAGCAAATGTTTCAAATCATTTTCATTTTCAGCCAGTAATGTGGTATCATCAGGGTCGGCCCGTCCATTGTGAGAGAATGTTGTTTGCACAGGGCCCCACACGAACTTCATTCTCACACAAATGGCATCAGAGGGAGCCGGGAAAGTCTGCGTGAGGCCCCGGCTCCCTCTACACAGCCTCCAGCATGAAGTGTTTTCCCTCACCTTGGCGGCTGTTACTGTGAAATGCACGAGTGCCGAGAAATGCCCTTTAACCTTTCCTGGCATTCAGTGCAATTCACAGTAACAGCAGCCAGCGTGAGAGAAAGCACTCTTCATACTGGCGGCTGTGCAGAGGGAGCCGGGGCCTCACGCGGGCTTCCCCAGCTCACCTCTGAAGCCCCTTAGATGGCTGTGGGGCCCTTTGGTGGGAGGGGGGTTTAGCATGAGGGAAGGGGTATAGGAGTGGAAATGAGCTGATGGGGGGCTAGGGCTGGAAATGAGCTGATGGGGAGGGCCAAGACTGGAAATGGGCTGATGGGGGGGGGGGGAGCTTGGACTGCGAATGGGCTGATGGGGCACTGGAATAGGACTGGAAATGGTTGATGGGGAGTTTGGAATGGAAATGGGCTGATGGGGGGGCTGGAATAGGACTGGAAATGACTGATGGGGGTCTAGAAATGGAAATGGGCTGATCTGGGGGAACATAGACTGGAAATGAGCTGATGGGGGCTGGAATAGGACTGGAAATGGACTGATGGGGGGCTAGGATTGGAAATTAGCTGATGGGGAGCTTGGACTGGAAATGGGCTGATGGACTGGAATAGAACTGGAAAGGAGCATATGGGGGGCTAGGACTGGAAATTGGCTCATGCGGGAGCATGGGAGAATGGGACTAGAAGGGAGCGGATGCTGGATGGGTCTAGAACTAGAAGGGAGCTGATTTTGTGGGAGGACTAGAAGGGATGGAGATGGGGAACGAGGATGGAGAGGGGAAAAGATATTTTGTGTGGGAGGGAAGAAAAATCTACGATTGGCTGGGTATTGGGAGAGTAAGTGGGGATTGAGAATAAAGGGTGAAATTTGAGTGGATGATAATGGAATAAGGAAAGAAACGGGGAAAAGCGTAAAAGGGAAAAGATCAGTATGTTAAAGCAGTTATAGAGAGAGAATGGAAAAAATCTAGAAGAGAGAAGAAAGGACAAATAGACAGCTCGCAGAAGACACGAAGAAACCAGAAGGTAGTCACTGGAGCAATTGCAACTGAAAAATAAAATGCCCAAACAAAAGGTAGAAAAATACTTTTCATTTTGAATTTATTAACTGGAATATGTCAGGACTGTGAAATGTGTATCGCTAACATCTTTGCGTTTTTGTTTAGTGCAAGAGGAAATTAATTTATAGTTTTATTTCTCCAGTGTTGTTGCACATTTCATGTTTGACTTTTGGGGTTCCTAATTTAATTATTATCTTCCTATTTCTAAATTGTGATCCCTTGTTCTTTGTGTGGTGACGGTCTATGTTGTGCATGTGTAACCAAGCTGAGGTATTCTGTTTATGTAGTTTCTATTTAACAGTCCCACTTGTTCTCTTTCCCCCAGTGAGATGTTTTGGTATTCTGTGAGATGTATTGGTTTAATATCTGCAGTGTTGCCTTTTGATAGGTAGGATTTGGTGCTTTGTGAGTCCTGGTAGTGCTGTTGTGATACGGTGGGTTTGCTATGGGTTCTAAATGGTCAGTGTTTATAGTACTTCCTAATGGGCCTGGTGGTTGGCACTGGAATATAGTAATGTAGAAATCTGGTAGTCTTTCATTATCCAGACACTCATTAAGAGGCATGTTTACTAAAAGCACATGTTATCATTATGCAAATATTTATGCAAATGAGGTCCACAATGAATCTCCGCACATGGCCCCGCACCCCCCTTGGGCTGCCCCTGGGTATCATCAGCTTAGTGAAGGTTGTTGATGAGTCTTCCATCAATTTTCATACTTCGGTTATCTTCATACAGTCCTGCTTCTCTGATGATTTGTTCTGCATACAAATTAAAGAGGTAGATGGAAAGTATGCAGCCTTGTTGTACACCCTTGCTGATTTTAAACTATTCTGTTTCTCCTCGTTCCATTCAAACTGCTGCTTCTTGATCAATATAAAGGTTGTGCAAGAGAATGTCCAGGTGTTCTGGTATACCCATGCTTCTTAATGTGGCTCAAAGTTTCTCATGGTTTACATAGTCAAAAGGCTTGCTGTAGTCAATAAAACACATATGACTATCCTTTTGGTATTCTTTTGTCTGTTCAAGGATCCATTTCACATCTGCAATGGTGTCTCTCGTTCCTCGCCCTTTCCTGAATCCTGCTTGCACTTCAGGCATTTCTTGTTCCAGGTATGGTTGTAGTCTCTGCTGAATGATCTTGAGTAGAATCTTGCTGGCATGTGGGATCACACAAATTGTGCGATAATTTCCAGTCAGTTGGATCACCATTCTTCAATATTGGTATAATATAAACACAGATATTTTTCAGTCAATTGGCCATGAATTTGTTTTCCAAATTTCCTGGCAGAGCCTTGTAAGTATGGTAAGAGTTTCATACAATTGCTGTAATATTCCAGTGGGAATACCATCATTGCTGGTGCTTTGTTCTTTGATAAGGCTTTCAATGCTGCTTTGACTTCTTCTTTCATCACCAGTGGTTCCAGATCATAAGGTACGGGTTGAAAATGCTGTTGGTCCACTTGATCTTTATGGTATAATGTTCTGTATATTCTTTCCACTTTTTATTGATCTTCTTAGCATCATTGAACATGGATCCTTGAGCATCTTGTAGCATGCCAATTGGAGGATGGATTTTTTTTAAACTCTCATAGCTTTAGGAAAATCAATCTGGTTCTTCCTCTAATAGTTTCTGATTCTATTTCCTTTCATGTGTCATTGTAGCACTTCTACTTGTCTTGTCTAGGATATGGCAGCTGAAATTTAATGCTAAAAAAATGCAGGGTCATGCATTTAGGCTACAAAAATCCAAAAAGAGCTGTACAGTGTAGGGGGTGTGGTACTTCTGTCCACAAAAGAAGAGTGAGACCTGGGTGTGATTGTGTCTGATGATCTTAAAGTAGCTAAAAGATAGAAAAGGTGACTGGAAAGTGGGAAGGATGCTTGGGTGTATAGGGAGAGGAATGATGAACAGAAGAAAGGAGGTGATAGTGCCTCTGTATAAGTCTCTGGTGCGACCTCATTAGAAGTATTGTGTGCAATTCTGGAGACCACACCTTCAGAAGGATATAGGCAGGCTGGGGACAGTGCAGAGTGTGGGTACTAAAATGATTAGTAGTCTTCGTTATGAAGCATATGAGGACAGACTTAAAGATCTTAATATGCATACTTTAGAGGAAAGGTGAGATAATGAAGGCAAGCTCTGCTACGAGGGGACATAAGATGAGAGTGAAAGGGGATAGACTCAGGAGTAATATGCGGAAATATTTATTTATGAAAAAAGTGGTAGATGCATGGAATAGTCTCCCAGTGGAGGTGGTGGACACAAGGACAGTATCTGAATTAAAAAAAAAATCATGGGACAAACACAGAGGATCTCTAAAGGTAAAAAGGAGACTATTGTAGTTGATATGGAAAGGCAGACTGGATGGGCCATGTGGTCTTTTTCTGCAGTCATGTTTCTATGTTTTAATATTTGTCTGTGATTGCCTCTCTCCTCTAGCTTTAGCTTCTCTGCATTTCTGGGCAATTTTCAGAGTTTCTTCAGTCTTCCATTTTGGCCGTTTTTGCTTTTTCACCTTTTTAAAGACTTCTCGCTTTCTACAACACAACCTTCTTGATGTCATCCCATAACCTTTCTGGAGCTCTGTCATTTGTATCTAAAGTAGCAAGGCAGTCTTTATATTCCAGTGGTATATTCTCAAGGTCATATTTTGCTACATTCATGAGTGGCTTGCTCTTTTTCATCTTTAGCTTGAGTTTGCATACTAGTAGTTGGTGATCTGTACCACAATTAGCTCCAGGTTTTGTCTTTGTTGATATTATTGAGCTTTTCCATCATTGACTTCCACAATTGTGGTCAATTTGATTTTTGTACAATCCATTGGGTGAAGTCCACGTGAACAGTCGGCTCTTGTATTGCTAGAAGAAAGTGTTTTAGATGAATAGATCATTGTTCATGCAGAATTCTATCAGCCTTTCTCCAGCTTATATCTGTTGCCAAATCCTTATTTTCAACCATTTTGCCTTCTTTTTTGTTGCCAACTTTTGCATCTGGTCACACATGACTATCAGGATATCCTGTTTGCATTTTCTGTCAATTTCAGCTTGTACTTGTTCATAGAGTACATCAACTTCTTCCTCTTCTGCAGCTGTTGTTAGGGCATATATCTGAATTATAGTTATGTTTTTGGGCATTCCTCCTAGACAAATAGAAATTAAGGGTTCACTGACTGCACTGTAATTCATACAGTTCTTGTAGGTTTCTTCCTAATTATAAATGCAACACCATTTGTTCTTTGTCTTTCTTTTCCAGCATAGTAGACTATGGGCCTGATGCAGAGACGCGGGTCGCGAGGCTGCATATCCCGGCGGGATGTGCAGTCCCGCAAGCTGTCTGGACCCTATTCCCTCTCCTGCTCTCCCTGCACATCCTGAGCAGTAGGATAGGGAGAGCTGGTGTGAGGGGGGTGGGGGGGTGAGAGGGGGCGGGGCTGGGGCTGAGTTGGGGCAGGCCAGCCCGGCAAGACCTACAGGGCCGATTCAGGTCATGGCCCTGTACATCCTTCAGGGTCTGTGGGGACGTGCTTCTTATTCCACCTCAGAGGAGGAATAAGCAGTACCAACCTGGCAATTGAGGCTAGTGATCCTCCCCCTGGGGACAGGGCTGGTGCAGGGGGGTCCCCGCTGGCTGATCCAGGCCCCTGCCGGCCAGCCATGTGTTGGGTGGCAGTGAAGTGGGGGTCTCTCAGAATCGGGCTCTATGTAATCATGAGATGCAAAGTACCCGATGCCAGTCCATTTCAGTTCACTGTACACGTTCCATTTCATTCTTGACCATTCTTGGATAGCAGTGTGAAGTTAAGTGGTCATTTATATGTTGAATGGATTTTAATTGCATTTGTAAAAAATGAAAAAGTAAAATAGAGACATGCCATGTATGAGACTGATAAACAGATGATTATTATTGCTGCCTTTTCTCCTTCAACTAAGGTATGGTCACCTAACCTCTCTTCTCAGTCACTTCAATGGCTCCCAATCCATTTCTGCATCCAGTTCAAACTTCTCCTACTGACCTACAAGTGCATTCATTCTGTAGCTTCTCACTACCTCTCCTTTCTTATCTCTCCCTACACCCTTCCTTGGGAACTCCTCTCCTCTGGCAGATCCCTTTTATCTGTGCCCTTCTCTGCCACTGCCAATCCACACCTTGTTCATTCCACCTTGCTGCTCCATATACTTGGAACAAACTACCTGAGTCAGTGCATCAGGCTCCTTTTCTAGTCCTATTCAAATCCAGGCTAAAAACCTAGCTCTTCAAGGCTGCTTCTGGATCCTGATGCCCCCAGCTCTCTTGCTCACCACTTATGTGTATTTTACCATGCTTTAGTCAGCAGTTTTGTGATGTTGTTCATCTTGATTAGATTGTAAGCTATGATGAGCAGGTGATTGTCTCTTAGCACTACATACGCCTTTAGAACTATAGAAATGATAAGTAGTAGTAATAGTATATTGAATTTAAATAGTAGATATTACACGTTGGTATGTGGAGTGTTTGGTTTAGCTAGAAGAATAAGTACAGGAATGGGCAGCCCTTCATCAAATGTCATTTGAGACCGAGATCGGTAGGGACACCCTGGGGCATCAGCATTGGGAAAATATGACTTAGGTCATAGAGGTCCTTAAGCTATTCAATAATGCCATGCAGGATCTGAGTTCAAGAAGGGCAGCCCTGGGTATTTTCACCTGTAGGCTACGTTAGAGGGTTTTCAGCAGTGAAAGGGACTGACATCAGATGTGTTGGTGCTGGTGGATCCCTTGCATGAGTGTGCGTGTAGAAAATAGATTGAAACTTCTTAGCAAGGAGGATATTTACATGTTTGCCCCCCTATGTGACCCCTAGATGAAAGGGCGTATCGCTCTAGCGCAATGTACAGATGCACTGAGTAGTAAGCTGGTGATTCAGATGGAGGAAAGGAAGAATCAACAGGAGAAATGCTAGACACACACGCGGCCGAGCAGAACCCTGTATTCTGCTACGTCCTCTCCCCACCTTCATCCGCATGTGTATCATCATCTTCATTGACACATGCAAAGGAATAAGCAGCAGAAATGGCCGTCACTAAGCTTCTGTGAGATAGTACCTTACAGAGCCCATGAAGGCCATTGGAATACTGGATAGAAAAGTCCGCAGTTTGGCCAGACCTAGGACAGGTGCTGAATGTCTAAGCACTTTTTAAAATATTGAGTCAGGATCATTCCAAGGCACAAATAGCGGGGATGGACATCCCCCGTCTGACTTCCCGTGTTGTACGGGAAGTTAGACGGGGATGGGAAAGGGGTGGATCGGGGCAGCGTTAGGGCAGGCGGTGGGCGGTCTTTGGCCCCAGATGTACAGGGCTGATTCTAATGTTGACTCTGTACAGCCCGGGCCGACGGCTTGAACAGGGAACTTATTCCACCTCAGAGGTGGAATAAGTTCCCTGATTTGTAGGAGGACAGCAGGCCCGGGGCTCTGAATGGGCAGGAGGGGGCAGAGGACGATCCCCACAGCCCGACCCTGGCCTTGGGAGGCCAGATTGGTAGTCGGGCTGTGGGGAATCCACATTTTCAGCCAGTGGCTGGGGATCATGGCTTTTCAATGGAGCTGCGGTGCCATGGCAACCGGATGCCTTGGTGCCGCAGCTCCATTGAAAAGCCCAGATTGAGCTAGCCGGACAAGGCCTGTACTTGCAGGCTGGACTGAATTGCAGTCCTGGCCTGTACGTACAGGCCTGGATGCGATTCTTATCGTGTGGGGCTAGACGCACAGAGGTCCGGAATGCCCACATCCGAATCGGGCTCAGTGTGTGTGTGTATATGTGTGTGTGTGTATATATATATATATATTTATGGGTGTGTGTATATGTACATGTGTGTATATATATATATATATATGTACATGCATATACACATATAGAATTAATGTGTGTTTGTCTGTATGTTACTGTTCTTAATCTGTTTAGCAACTTTGAACACTGTGATATAATGAAAGGATTTTGTTGAATGAATTGGAACAAAATTCAATCTTTCCTGTTCCTGGAAATTAACTTTATACCATTCAGATAAATAAGATTTAACATAGCTTCTAAGATAATTTAGAGCGCAAGATCCATACCTTAATTTATGAGCTGCAATATTATTCTGGAAACTGCACCAACTGCAAACCAGAGGAAGAAAGCCTCATTCAGTAATCAAAGTGTCAAAAGAAGTGCAACTTTTCTTCATCTTAGTGAGCAATTTATTCTATGAACACAAGGACAGTCTTTTGTGACTTTGAAGCAAAGTTTTTAGTAGGGCATTTATACAAAGCTGGGTTCTAATTTGGGTTTTGATTAATAAGCAGTGATCTTGAAGATAGGCTTCATTTACATTTCCATCAAACATATTGCATAAAGTGTTAACATTTTGGGATTAGTTAATATGAATTAGATATTAAAGTGTTTTTCTTATTGAATACATATAGGAGAAATATATTAGAAATCATGTTCTAACTTGATAGTGCTGGAGGAAGGCATTTTAATTGTCCCAAATGCTTGCACATTCGTTTGGATTTGCTTCTGTTTAAGAAATGTGGTCATAATAATGTGCAGAAAATAGGGAAAAACAAACTAAAAATACAAACCGATACTTTTTTATTGCAATAACAATAAATTTTTGCCTAGCTTTTGAGAATTACACTTTTTCCATCAGATTGAAACAAAATCAGATGGAGGCAAAGGGTGATGTTTAAACACACAGGCGAATCACAGATTATATTACAAGGGCAATAGGAAGGGGAAAAGGTAGAGAGTGGGGAGGGGGGGTAGGGCTGATGCATTAGCAGAGTGATAAGACTAAAGTGTGCTAAGCAGTTAGCATGCGAATTAGCTTGTGTTCTTAGAGCACACGTCTGGTAACTGTTCCTATGCTGCCAGAATTCATGCCTTAACTGCCTGCTGGCATTCTGGGTAGAACTGGGGCAGCAAATGGGCATGGCAGCCTGTGACGTGGGATAGCACTGCATGTGCCAGCTCTCATGACCACAATAGCACCTCTTAAGGACAGTTGCAGTGCCGCAGCCTTAGCCTCCATGCCTCACAAGAGAGAAAACGAAATCCATAGTGGCAAGTGACGCTGACGGCGCTACCCTTCCACCCACCCAATTACAAACTATATAGCCAGGCAGAGCCCTCTCACCCAGCCATTCCAATCTCCTCTTTTGTGCAGATCCCCCCCCTTCCGATCCCCCTCCCATATATGTTTTCTATCCCCACTTCCCTGAACATAGTACCCCCATTATGAACCTCACACCTCATTGCACCCCCCCCCCCACACCGTCCTGCAACACCCCCCCCCCCAAGTTCCCCCCAGGCATGAAAGAAAGGAGGGTTCTGGGGGATGATCATACCCGACCATCTTAAGGTGTCCAAAAAGGTAGAAAAAGTGACAGCAAAAGCCGGAAGGATGCTTGGGTGCCTAGGGAGAGGAATGGCCAACAGAAGAAAGGAGGTGATAGTGCCTCTGTATACAGTAAGTCTCTGGTGAGACCTCATTTGGAATACAGTGTGCAATTCCAGAGAATGGACCTTCAAAAAGATAGAAATATGATGGAGTCAATGCAGAGGACAGCTACTAAAATGTTCAGTGGTCTTTATTATAAAGCATATGGTAATAGATTTAAAGAGCCAATACTGGGCTAGGCTCATTTTCGAAGAGCTATGTGCCTCATGGGCACATAGCCCTCCCTTTCCGACCTCTATCCTGAGTGCTCTGAGTCTTTTTAAATGGCTTAAAAAGTCATAGGTAAACTTAGCAGCATTTGATAAATCATTTACAAGGAAAACTGAAGCAAATTAATGCTCTCAACCATCTTCTTCATTTTCTGAGTGGCTTTGGCTAAATCTGGAAACATTTTCTTTTTCAAATGATAAAACAAGTCATCTTTATGATGAGAAAATAGCCTTAAGACAGAGTCACACACTGATTCAAAGATCCTCTATGTGTATTGGACTTAGTGCATGCCTTGCTCAGCAAGCGAGCCATGCCCAGATATTGAAGATATATATCCCGCCCCCCCTCCCGAGAATCTATCATCAAAGTTCAGACCTGAAGCATTCTATCAGCATTCTAGACAAACTCATAGTAGTCAAAGATGAAGTTAAGTACCTGAGCATCACAATGGACAGAGCTCTGAACCTGAAATCCCACATCACCAAAACTGCAAACAAGGCCTATCAATGTTTGAGGACCATCAGAAAGATCAAGCCAATACTCCACCAGGACCACTTCCGCACAGTGTGCCAAGCACTCATCACACCTCTTCTTGATTACGGAAACTCGTTATATCAAGGCCTCCCTCAGCAGACCTTACACCCACTCCAAATGGTGCAAAACACTGCAGCGAGCATCATTACAGACACTCCAAGAACTGAGCACATCACCCTCGTCTTTCAGCAACTGCACTGGCTCCCAATGATAGCCAGAGCAAAATTTAAAACAGTCCTGATCATCTTTAAAATCATTCACCATCTCTCGGCAGATGCACTCCAAGATATCATAACAAGGGATAACAGCAATAGACCAAGAAGGACCAATAATGACAACATGATCGGCACACCTGCAAGATATCACAAGACTAAACAAACAACTTCAAGAAGAGCTCCTTCACTACTGGCATCCACACTTTGGAACTCCCTCCCTGACCAGACTTGCCCACCCCTGGCCTAGGGAATACTCCAATGACAACAATGAAAGAATGCAAGTCAGAGCACCCGGAGAGCTTTCTGCCTTTTTTACATGTTGTTGCTTTCCTTTTGCGACCCCTAAAGAAGGCCTCAGGCCGAAACCTTTTAGTTGGGTCCTTCAATAAAGTGGTTCTGTATATTACCACACCTGCATGTAGGCCTGGTCCTTGGTGTTCCGCATCTGCTTTGACTCCCTCCCAACGAGCCTGAGGGCATTAAATGACATCATAGACTTCCGCAAGGCCCTTAAAACCCTGCTCTTTACAGAAGCCTATGAGCAAAGAGACAACATTCTCCACCCGAACGGTAATGCAACTACCTCCACCAACTTGATACCCACTCATCCCAACTAGACATACGAGTCATTGTATAATGTTGTTAAGTACCCTCATGTTAAATGTAACCCTCCAATTGTGATGTGACCACTTTGATTGTAGGATAAGGAGGTATACAAATCCGTCTAAATAAATAAATAAATTGGCATTTTAAGTGACATGCCCCGAAGTCACAAGGAGCAGCACTGGAATTCAAACCGTGCTCCCTTGTTCCCAGCCCCTGCTTGAACCATTAGGCTATTCCTCTTCTCCCAAGTTAGAGACTTCAACCTTCCCATGGGCGGCCTAATGGTTTCTGCCTCCCCATACAGAAGCCGCCACTGTGCTGCCCCTCTCCCACCCCCCAAATCTATCTTCTCATCTTGCGACAGCGGTGGCTTGACTCCATTTTGAGATGCTACCGCCGCTGCAGGATGAGAGAGATGGAAACAGGGGGCAGCAGTGGCCCAATTCTGTTTTCACAGCAGAATCGGGCCGCCCACTAGGGTCTGCCATCCTAGGTGGCTGCTTAGTCCGCCTAGTGATCAGGTCAGCCCTGAACCTTCCTCTTCACGCAGAAGGTGAAGAATAATGATCGACTCACATAGAGCTATTCCTACAATAGAACATAAGAACATAAGAAATGTCTTAATGGGCTAGACCAAGGACAATCAAACCAGGTATCCTGTTTCTAACAGTGGCCAATCCAGGCCACAAGTACCCGACACGTTCCCAAAGAGGCACAAAGGTTCCTCAGTGCTTGTCCCAGGGCAAGCAGTAAATTTCCTGGGTCCTCTTTAATAATGGTTTATGGACCTTTCCTCCAAGAACTTCTCCAAACCTTTTTTAGACACAGCACAGATCCCTGGGGTATTCCACTATTCACCTTTCTCCATTGAGAAAATTGGCCATTTAGCCCTACTCTCTGCTATATTTTAACCAGTTCCAGATCCACAGTACTACACTGCCTCCGATCCCATGACTTTTTAATTTTGCAATGAGTCTCTCATGAGGGACCTTGTCAAAGGCTTTCTAAAAATCCAGATACACTATGGGGTTTATTCTGTACTGTGAATAATGGAGATGGACATCCCATTGATACGTCCATCCCCACTATTCGCCCTCCTTCAGTCCCCAGCTTGCCTCCCCGTAAGAAAAAAGGATGATTCTGAAGTCAGCCCTGTATGTCCAGGGCCTCGGTTCTAGATGGGGGACTTATTCTACCTTGGAGGTGGAATAAGTCTCCCTGGACATCAGGGGATGGCAAGTCCGGGCAGTGGCAGAGAGGTGAGGGGGTGCAGGGGGTTCACCACAGCTTGACCCTGGCCATAGAAGGCCAGATCGAGGTTGGGCTGCAGGGAAAGCAGATTGTGGTCGGCGGCCAGGAATCACGGCTCCTAAATGGCGTCCCTTTGCCATGGCACCGCAGCTCCATTGAGGAGCCTGTCTGAGTTAGAAGGACAGCGGTCTGTACATTCAGGCCAGTCTGAATCGGGCCCCGGCCTGCATGTACAGGCCCAGACCCAATTCTGATCCCGTAGGGCGCATCTAGCCCCCGCAGGATCAGGATCAGAATCAGGTCTACCTTTATGCGTCCCGAATACGATCAGGTGCACAGGGACCTGGATGCATACATTAGAATGTGCCTCTATATCAACTGACTCACCTTTGTCTACCTGTTTATTCACACCTTCAAAATAATATAACAGATTAGTAAGACAAGACTTTCCTTGGCTAAATCCATGTTGGCTTTCTACCATTAAACCATGGCTTTTTATATGTTCAGTAATTTTATTCAATATAATGTTTTCTACTATTTTGCTTGGTACTGACGTCAGGCTCACTGGTCTGTAGTTTCCTGGATCACCCCTGGGACCCCTTTTAAAAATTGGAGTTACAGTGGCCACTCTCTAATCCTCTGGTACTACAGATGATTTTAATGATAGTTCGCAGATTACTAATAGTAAGTCTGCAATCTCATACTTCATTTCATCCAGTCCAGGTGATTTGCTACTCTTCAGTTTATCAAACAGCTATAATACATCCTTCCGGTTTATGATATTTCTTTCGATTCTTCCGCTACATCACCTTTATATACCATTTCAGGTATGGGTAACTTCCCTACATCTTCTTCACTAAAGAACAAAGCAAACAATACATTCAGTCTCTCCGCTATGGCCTTGTCCTCCCTTAGCACCCCTTTTACCCCTCTACCATCCAATGGTCCAACTAACTCACAATGTTTTGCTATGAATGTACTTGAAAAAGTTTTTATTATACATTTTTGCTTCCATGGCAAGCTTCTTTTCAAATTCTCTCTTTGCCTGCCTTAACAATGCCTTGAATCTAACTTTCCAGTGCTTATGTTGTTTCCTGAATTCATTATTAGGCTCCTTTTTATTCAGAAAGGACAGGGTAGGAAGAAGGGGAGGAGGAGTGGCACTATATGTAAAACATAATATTAAAGCCTTGGAATTAAAGAGCTTAAAAGGGAGAGAGGAGGCACTGTGGGTTAAACTAGAAAGAGGGAAAGAAAAATTTATTTGCATTGGCATGATATACAGACCTCCTTCACAAGAGGAAGAGGTGGACAGAGAGTAAATTGAAGACATATGCAGTATTGCTAGGAAAGGGGAAGTGCTACTTATAGGGGATTTCAATATGCCAGATGTTGATTGCTGCAGTATCATCTAGAAGTAAGGAGATCCTAGATTCTCTACAGGGAGAACTATTCAGGCAATTGGTAACAGACCCCACACGTGAAGGGGCCATACTGGACTTGGTGCTTACCAATGGTGAAAGTGTTTCTGATGTTATAATGGGAGATCATTTTGCATCCAATGATCACCAAATGGTGTGGTTCAGTATTAGGACTAGGGCTGTTAGACTCCATTCAAAAAGCGAGGGTCTTAGACTTTAGGAAAACTAACTTTGCCAAGATAGAAAAACCAGTAGGCAAAACTGAAAAGGGATATTTTAAGGGCAACCAACCTTTTTGCACAGGGGGAGAGCCTCTTTTGATTGAAAGCAAGTTCTGCTATGAGGGGACATGGGATAAGGGTGAAAGGGGATAAATTCAGGAGGGATATGCGGAAATATTTCTTTACGGAAAGAGTGGTGGATCTGTGGAATAGTCTCCCAGTGGAAGTGGTAGAGATAAGGACGGTATCTGATTTCAAAAAAGCATGGGACAAACACAGAAGATCTCTAAAGGAAAAAAGGGGACTGTTGTAGTTGTTGATATGGAAGACCAGACTAGATAGGCCATGTGGTCTCTTTCTGTCCTCATTTTTCTCGGTTTCTATGTTTTTTCTATTTCCTGAAGGATGCTTTTTTGGCAACCACAGCTTCTCTGATCTGACCTTTAAACTATGCTGGCAGTTTTTTGGCCTTCTTTCTACTTTTTTTAAAGCATGAAATAGAGCTGGTTCGGGCTTCCAAGACAGTACTTTTAAACATTATCCATGCTTGATGTAAATCTTTAATCTTTGCAGCTGCTCCTTTTAGTCTTTTCTTAGCTATTTTCCTCCTTTTATCATAGTCTCCCTTTTGAAAGTTAAAAGGTAGTACTATGGATGCCTTGCCGTTTTTCTTCCATTTAGTAAAGCAAATGCAATCTTGCTAGGATCACTATTGCCAAGTGGCCCCAACAACCTTATATCTTGCACCAAATCCTGTGTTCCACTAAGGACTAGGTCCAACATAGCTTCCCCTCTTATTGTTTCATAAACCAGCTGCTTGAAGAAGCAGTCTTTTATTTCATCTTGAAACTTTATCTCTCTAGCATGTCGTGCTGTGACATTGACCCAGTCGATACCGGGGTAATTGAAATCATCCATTATTATTGTGTTGTAACTTTTGTTAGCTTCCCTGATTTCTTTTAACATTTCATAAACCATTTGATCATTCTGGCCATGCAGTTGGTAGTACACCCCCACTGCCATTGCCTTCCGCTTTTTACATGGAACTTCTATCCATAGAGATTCTACAGTACAGTGTATTTTGTTTCCTGCAAAACTATGGGGTATGTTTACTAAACTGCGGTAACGTTACATACCGCGCGTTATGTAACGTTAACGATCGTTAGGTAACGTTAACGCGCGTTAACGTTACTTAACGATCGTTAACGTCCCCGGCCGCAGTAAACACCGCAGAAGGTGGAGAGAGGGCAGAGAGAAGGGGTCAATGGGCGGAGAGTGGGCGGGGAGAGGCCCCTTTCACACTAACGCGCTGAAATGAAGGGCTGAATCCTACTGCGAATGAAAACCTGCCGTTAGATGCACATTTGCAGGAGAGAGAAACCATTTAAGTGTCAGCAATGTACAGCCTAGGCAGGGAGTCCAAGAAATGTGATAGTAGTGCTCCATTTTCAACAACACCATAGTGCCAAAGTATGAATGGCCACTATGGCGATGGTGCAAATGGGGCATAGGGGGCCGCAGGCAGGACATGTAGCATGGGCAGCTGGGGCACAGGGTGGACCAGGCGGGCGCCTAGGTGGCACATAGGAACATAGAAACCGGAAATCAGCAAGACAGCAGCTGACCAAGGCCAAACACAATCCACCTATATCTACCTGGTTCACCCTAGCCAATAGTTGCTAGGGCACTGACCTGACATCCCCCCAGCCATCCCGCCCCCATGTGGAAGGGACATAATATTGGTAGGCAGTGATGGGGGGGATGTGAGGATGTCCATTTATGCCCCCCCCCATCCCGGGATCTGCTCCCTAGGCATGCTCCTACCTACACAGTGGATGACCTGGGACTGCGCACTACCAGCACCGACAGCAAATGGCCATGTCAGCTTGGCAGGGGGGTATGTGCCCGTGCTGGAGGGGGCAGTGCCACCTCCCTGCAGTGGACCTAGGCCATGTCCTGCATCAGTACGTGGTGTGCAGTGCAACATACAAAGTCTGGCTGAGGAAAAGTACAGGTAGCCCCAGGGACTATTGTGCATCTGTGGCAACAGTGTGGTGCAGTACACCCAGCCAGTGTATCCAGAAGCAGAGGATCACAGGTTCAAGCCCCAGCTGTGATTCCTGCAGAGCATGTCCCTATGTTTTACCCTACAATGCAGATACAACAGCAACATGTGCAAAGCCCAAAGCAGCGACGAACAGGGGTACAAACACCCACCCACACAGGCTCCACAATCCAAAGTTGCATGGAGAGTCAGGCTGTTGGCCCCAGCATTGAGCTGAAGTTATTACCAGAACACTACTACTACCCCCTGCACAGTTTAACAATGTCGGCACTGTGATCAGGACCAGTGTGGTGGGCAGGGTTGCCAACCACCCCTATTTTTGTACAATGCTGCAATAGGAGTGAGTGTATGTGTATGTCTATCCATTGTTCTGTGGCTGCCCACCCTTCACTGGGCCCAAAATGTCCCACTGTTACCAGCATTAGCCTTAATAGGTGCATAATGAGGAGCAAGGTATTTTGGGTATGGCCCAGTCAGGGCAGATTGGCCAGGATGCATCTTCACAGGGTGTGGGGCAATGGCTGGGACACTGTAGTGCCTGACCACCACCTGCATGGACAGGGTGGCCAAAGCATGTCATGCTGGGAGGGCACTCACTCTGACCGAGCAGTGACCATGGCAGGTCTAGGTTCCCACATAGCGCTCTACACTATCTGCCTCCAGTGATATATTTGTGTTCCCCAGTGCTGGGGTCCCAATCACTGAGATGCCTGCTTGCTGCACATAGTTCCTCTGTGAGCATGCACTATGGACTGGCTGGTGGACTGTCTGCAGTTAGACTGTGCATGGTCAGAACACCTATAAGGTACAGTCTGACTGTGCTGTTTGCTGGTGACTGGCAGACAGTGGTGGGAGGCAGTTGGGGTTTTCCAGACCCAACCCCAGCATTACTGCTGGTTTGCCACTGCCCCAGTCATAGGTATGGCTCTGGCCCACCAACCCTGGAGGGCTGTCTCATACAAACAGGATGGAGGTTGCTTCCTGGGCCAGGGGCACCTGTTCTTTACCTACAAAAAGGGTGATGTGGGCCCTTTGGGGTATGTAGTGTATAAAACTTTGACCTATAAAGGCACTGCTACACACACCTCATGTAATTCTAGGAACCTCTCTGCCCTGATAACAACTGCCCATGTCCGCTAGACCCTAACACAGGGTACACACCAATCTGTCTGGTGTCTGGTCTCACAGGGCCACATGTGACTGCAGGATACAGTTGGACACCAAATTACCTTTGGCTGCACTGCAAAGAACACCTGTCACACAATGGTAGTGATGGGGATGTACAGCAGGATCTATCTCTAGCACCACATGTACTGCGAACCTAGTGCTGGGCACCCATCCTATCCCTCAGGGTGAACACAGAACCTGCACAATGGCATGATCTGTAGCTACTCTGTGCCAGTATCACGCACTGTCAGTTCATCTTTCCAAGCTGAGGTACCGGAGAGGTGCAGACCCCATTTGGTGATCAGCTGTAGACTGCTATTCAGCATGTGCATTACATCATGGGTACTGGTGGGTTTACCCTATCCTGGCACTCAGAGCAGACAGTTTGTGCGGTGACCTGCAGGCCTTCTGTACCCAGACATTGCTGTGACATACACCATGGAGGTATAGCCTACTGGTTAATACAATGCCATTCTTGGCAGTGTTTATGGGTTCAGTTCCTCATTGTTCCCTCCTCTCATGCCTGTCCTACTCAAATAGTGTGCATGCCTGTAGAGGTCATATTTTTGCAGATCTGTGCTTCCAGCCCATAATACCTTTGCCACAATTGCCAACATTCCCTCGGTCCGTCTATCTGTGTCTGTCAGCTGTGTAGAGTCCTGTCTGCCAGTGCAGGCTGCCACCCCATCTCATGCACTGCTACCCTTTCCTGCATTGCGCCTCTTCATGCTTGCCTCGCCTGTGCCTGATCTGCATGGCACCACCACTCCTCTGTCCACCCATCATTGTAACTATCCTGCCACCTCCGCCTCCACTGGGGGACATGTATTCCCATCATCTGCCACCAACTGTTTTTCTGGTACTTTACATTGCCAACACCCTGTGCTGTGGTACAGCTGCCCCACCATGTTTGTCATCAGTACTGGCAGGCACATGGGATGCCCGCAGATATGGCAGGTCCAGCGGCTCCCACCTCTCCCTCCTTCACTCACCTGTTCATTGCCTTTCCTGAGTGCTCTATCTAGTGTTAGGGCTACATCTGTCTGTTCCACACAGGTCATGCATGTCATCCTGAGGCACCTTGCAGTCCCTAGGGCACACTAACCTAGGACACCATAGCCTTGTTAGGCCACCTTAACCTATGGTTCCATAGCCCAGGGTGCCTTCTGCGGTGCCTTGTCCAAGGGTGCCTAATATGGCGCTTAGCCTAGGAGGCCCTGTAGGGCGCCTTATGAGGCACCTTACAGGGCACCTTATAAGGCACCTTACTAGGCACCTTATAAGGCACCTTACATGGCGCCTTAGAAGGTGCCCTGCAAGGTGCCTTGTAACGCTCGTTAGTCTAAGGCGCCTTGTAACGCGCGTTAGCTGCTACAGCTTGCTGTAACGATGCAACGCCCACACCTTTATATGGGTATCTCTACCTTTACCGTGGAATCTAACGCGAATGACATTACCACAGTTTAGTAAACATACCCCTATGTGACTCAATGGCCTCTGTAACATAGAGAACATAAGAACATAAGATATGCCATACTGGGTCAGACCAAGGTCCATCAAGTCCTGTATCCTGTTTCCAACAGTGGCCAATCTAGGTCATACGTACCTAGCAGTTTCCCCAAAAGACACAGGTTCCACAATGCTTGTATTGGGTCAAGCAGTGATATCCTGGGTCCCTTTTTAATAATGGTTTATGGACATTTCCTCCAGGAACTTGTCCAAACCTTTTTTAAACCCAGCTACACTGCCCAACTGATTTCTTTTGATTTAAGCAGCTCCCTTGCCTGATCGCAAGCTAAGCTTCCCTGCTACAATCGGGGCTGGGGGAGGAGCCTCTGGTGCCATTAAACAGCTGTTGCCATCAGGGGGGCCCGTGCCTGAGGGCCTCGCCAGAGGGCCCTTGGGTATGGCCCTTGGGCGCGGGCCCGCATGGCGGTCTTTCTGCTCTGGCTCTGTGGCTTTTTGCACCTTGGCCTCCTCCTGCTGCATCAATGTCTGTTCCCTCTGCTATTGTCATCCTCTCCTGGGATCCTCCGCTGCATCATTGACTGTCTGCTCCCTTTGCCTCTTGATTGTTTAGTATTTTACTGACTGTTGTACTTATTGTATCCTTTGATTCCTCTTACCTTTTATTAATCTACTCTCTTCTCCTATCCCCATTGCTTCTCTTTTCTTGTCCTTACTTTGGCTCCACTTTAGGTCTCTCTTCCTCCTTCCCTATTGCTGCTCCCTTGACTTCTGCCTTCTTTTGTGATGCGCAACCTGGCTAATCTCATCCATATCCCTCTAGCTTCTCCTTCTCCCTCTCCTCCACCTCCCTCTTCTGGTGATTTCACCCTTATTCCTTCCCCTCCTAGACGTTTGTCTCATTCTGTACTGAGTTCCTCATGCAACTTGTCCAATCTTATTCATATCCCCCTTCTTTCCCTTTCCTCTCTCCCTTTCTCTTGTGCCCTTTGGAACGCACAGTGTCTAATAAACTCTCTTTTACACATGATCTCTCTTCTACTTTACTTAAGATCAGAGAACTCATTGGATAGGTTTAAGGAAGGTTTCAAAATCTAGGGCCCAATATTCAAAAATGTTTATGCAGTTAACAGGACCTGCATAATCTGCACAAACTGCAGGATGGTCACTGAGTATCTTCACAGACTGACGGCGCAATCTGGATCGTACCAAGATGGTCTTTGGGTGGAGCTGGGGCAGTCCCAATACTATCCAATCAGCAGTGATTTTCAACCCTTTAACTGGAAAGGTAACCACATAAAGTTAGGACAAGTCAATGGCAGTCTTAACTTTATGTAATTTTGTTATCCAATTAGTGGCTGAATATCGCTGTTGACTGGATAGTAATGGAGATCGATGGTGAAACTGGATGTTCACACCAATAAATATCAAGTATCCGGCACTAAATATCTGGTTTCATTTCTGCCCATGGTGGCAAGGTGCTTTTCAAGCACTGACCAACATAGGCTGAATATCAGGCTTCTATTTGTTTGAATCAGCCTATGGATAGACCACTGGGTATGTCGATGGCAATCTCTGCTTCTATTTTTTTTTGTTTTTTCTTGTCTGCTGTTTTCATTTTATTTTTTATTTTTTAGATGATGTTTTAGTTTAAAATTGTTTTAATTTTTTATTTCATGGTATCATTTTAGTATTATACACTAAGAGAAAAAATGCAAAGAATATGCATTAACTCTAAGGGGCATATTTACTAAAATAGTGCACTAGTAGCACAGAGGAGGCTGCAAAGAAAGTGTGGAAGCCCATGCTAACTTCAGGGAGCATGTGCATCCATCCTTCTACTATTGGTGCATTGCTAACATGTGCCACCATGGAACCTGGCATGCAGGTGCACCTAACGCCACCCAATGAGGACCCACACTAATTGCAACAATCAAGATTAGTGTGTGCCCATCATGACCTCACTAACTGCGATATGCCATAAACACCCATGTTTGGTTCCCAACCTGCCCTGTCACCACCCATTCACACCTAACCTGGTATTATTAGCACAAGGCTCAGTGCTAACCTTTAGCATGGTGTGCTTACTAGGGCATGCTTACTAAAGTGCAATAGCTGGGAGTGTGGGGTCTAGCATGTGACTAGCACGCATCCTGGCCTCTCGGTAACTGGAAGCACTTGGCAAAAAGGCGGCCACATGAAAAATGCAATGCTATTGGTGTACTGCACAGAAAGATGGGATTAGGATGGATTTGGCATGGAGAATGGGCAGGAACAGGTAAGTGCTGCTGACGTGACCATGCTACTGACACTTTTGCCCATCACTAGCGCAGGCACAGTTGTATCTGCCACCTGGCACTGTCCAAACACTTAATACAGACATGATCCCCATACAAGGAACAGCCCAGAGCCATCCCACACAGAGAAAAAGCAAGACACCTAGGGCTGGTACTATCCCGAGGCAAAACACGAGGTCACCTAGGGCAGTGGCAATTGGAGGCAGCAATGTGCAACAGTCGGGACAGCAAAACAAATGACCCCGACAGCCACAAAAGAATCAGCATCAAGGGACTGTGCCTGCTGGAAAAGTGGGCACACATATACCTACAAAGCAATGGTAGCCTAGAAAATATGGTGTGCAGATTTGCATATGCAAGATGTGAGAGGGCAGCTGCTGTGATGAGCTGGGGAGGGTTTGGAAGACAGGGTATATGCTCCATGAATCTACCAAAGTAGGCCACTCAGTCAGGGTTGGAGATGGCTAAGTACAGTTGGGGGTGGGACATGCAAATAAGATATTGCAACTACTGGCAAAATATTGGTCTGGCACTGAAAGTTGTGCAGTCTAACCACCACCTCCCCTGCACAGGAGTCCACGTAGCGGTGCACATGTGCTCGTAGGGGCCATGTCGGTGCTACGGGCTCTGTTTCTCGGGACACATGGCCACTCACTCTGACCATAGAAGGGCATGTTTGTGGCCTACCGGCTCAGAGCACAGACATTTAAACCACTGACACAGCATTATGTTTTGAAAGAAACAATTACTTATCTTTCTGCATCAGGGAGCATTTAAAGTGATTCTGCACATCTTTTCAGCTCCAAGTTATTAATGGGATGGTCCAACATTTCTTTACTTATCCCTCCATAACTTCAATTCACTTTGAGTGTTCACAGTAAGGTTTGCATCTCTCCTCGCGGCCTACCTTTTCCTTTTGAAATATAGTGCTAAGAATGCTTAAGCTTATATTTATAACTACTGAGAATGTGTAACAAATGAAGAATGAGGAAGAGTATATATCAATGGATTTAAAAAGGATTTTACAATTGAAAAAAGCCTGTCTAATATCAGGGCATGTTGGGGGCATTCCAGAGTGACGAGGAGGCAGCATCAATCACTAACTGGGCAGCAACGATATTGAGCTGCTACTCGGTTAGCGATATGCAGAGAAATCCAGACTCTGGAAACCCTGGCATAACTTTCACCATATATCACTAATATGATAGTGGCTCAATATCACTGAATCCTGGCCAACAGTGGTTTGGTTCTTAACCTTGACAAAACTGTATTTCTCTGGTTGGGAGCGGTGGAGTGTGTGGATCTGAGTTGTCCGCCACTCATGGATGATTCTGTGCTGCCTTGGCAGGAGGAATTGCGATCACTGGGAGTACTCCTGGAACGTGAGGGCATGGGAGATAAACAAATTGAGGCACATTTCAATGCTGCCGTCCAGGCCCCTGTGCATCCGATCAGAATCGGGATGCCCCGAGGTAAGAACATAAGAACATAAGAGATGCCATACTGGGTCAGACCAAGGTCCATCAAGCCCAGTATCCTGTTTCCAACAGTGGCCAATCTAGGTCATACGTACCTAGCAGTTTCCCCAAAAGACACAGGTTCCACAATGCTTGTACTGGGTCAAGCATTGATATCCTGGTTCCCTTCTTAATAATGGTTTATGGACCTTTCCTCCAGGAACTTGTCCAAACCTTTTTTAAATCCAGCTACACTAACAGCCTTTAACTGCATCCTCCAGTAACAAATTCCAGAGTTTGATTACACGTTGATTGAAAAAATATTTTCTTTTATTAGTCTTAAATAGTTTACCCTGTAGCTTCATTGCGTGTCCTCTAGTCTTTACTTATCCCTCCAGGATCAGAATCAGGTTTAGGGCCTGAACATGCAGGCTGGGCTACGATTCTGATCAGCCTGCATGCACAGCAGATCTCTGGCTACCTCAGTCAGGCTCCTGAATTGAGCTGCAGAGTCATGGCATCTCATCACCAGGGCACTGCAGCTCCATTCAGGAGCTGTGAATGCTGTCCACCACCGATTTACTTCTTTCCCTGCAGCCAGACCCTTGATCCGGCCTCCCATGGCCAGAGTCCGACTGCGGGGAACTTCCTGCAACCCTACCTGTTTTACCAGACCCGGCAGCAGGATCCCCCGACATCCAGGGGGACTTATTCTACCTCTGCAGTGGAATAAGTCCCCTGTCTAAGTTCACAACCTTGATCATACAAGGCTGACCTCAGAATCAGCCCTGTACATCCAGGGTTGCAGACCGCCCATGCCCCACCCTCACTCTGCCTCCGGACACACACCCCTCCTGCCGCCACCTAAGCCTCCCCATGCAAATGTGTTGTTCATACAGGGAGACTTTTGACAGAGCCAGCAGGGGGTTGAATAGCGGGGATGGATGTCCCAACATCCATCCCTGCTATTCATGGGACAGAATGACCACCATAGCCCAGTTGGTATGGAGATCCTGGCTGAAGCTGAAGTTGGTTCATCAGATGAGTCCTTTCCTGGATCTGTCGGCTCTGCGTTTGGTGATGCAGGCTTTGGTCCAGAGCACACTGAAATATTGCAATGCCATCTACGTCAGACTGCTGAAAAGGTCTGTTTGTAAGTTGCAGATTGTTCAGAACGCAGTAGCCAGGGTGCAGAGGGACAGTGCAGGTCCACTGTTGTGTCAATTGCACTAGCTCTGCATCCGTGAGCAGTGTGTCTTTAAGTTTCTTGTTATCGCATTCAGGATTATTCATGAGGGGTGGCTGGTGTACCTACAGAGCTGGCTGAGCTGATATGAACAAGGGAGAGCGCTACGGTCCACCTAGGGCCGGCTACTGGAAACTCCTGATTTGGATCTGGTTGGGTCTGCACAGGGGAGAGCCCGGGTCTTTCAGTTGGCGACAGCAGGGCTTTGGAATTCCCTGCCTTTAGAGGTGCGCATCCTGGGTAAATTATTGGCTTTAAAAAAGTGCTGAAGACGGTTTTGTTTGAGGGTCTTCTGTGAGGGGGTTGCTGGGGGGGAGGGGCCTTTATTTTGATGTGTTGTATTTTGTTGCATTTTTTTGTAAACCTATAGATTGACATTTGTCCGAATGGGGTTCAACTGTTCGTAAAAAAATAAAAAAAAAATAATGTTCAACGTGGTGTCTAGCTGCTGGCGCTGAATATCTGAGGTATAACTATAACCTTATAGTTTATAGTTATACCCCACATATCTAGAAACATAGAAACATGAAAGCAGAAAAAGACTACACAGTAAAAAGATCAAGAGAAGGTGGAAAGAATATACAGAGTTATATCATAAAGATCAAATGAACAAACAGCCGTTTCAACATGTACCTTATGATAAGTAACCATTGGTGATGAAAGAAACATAGAAACATAGCGTCAGAAAAAGACCACATAGCCTATCTAGTCTGACCTTCCATATCAACTGCAGTAGTCCTCTTTTTACCTTTAGAGATCCTCTGTGTTTGTCCCATGCTTTTTTGAATTCAGATACTGTCCCTGTCTCTACCACCTCTACTAGGAGACTATTCCATGGATCCACCACTCTTTCCATAAAGAAATATTTCCACATATTACTCCTGAGTCCATCCCCTTTTCATGTCCCCTCGTAGCAGAACTTGCTTTCAATTGAAAGAGACCTTCCTGTGCATTTATGCCACGGAGGTATTTAAAGGTCTCTATCATATCACCCCTATCCCGCCTTTCTAAAGTATACATATTAAGATCTTTAAGTCTGTCCTTATATGCTTCATAACAAAAACCTCTAACCATTTTAGTAGTCACCCTCTGCACCAACTCCAACCTACTTATATCCTTTTGAAGGTGCAATCTCCAGAATTGCACACTATATTCCAAATGAGGTTGCACCAGGTTGCATAGTGCCTTCTCTGCCTTGGCTAATGAGGATGAGGAACTGAGGGAGGAACTGGCTGCAATGAGCGCACATCTTCTAAGATACAAACTGAACAAAGTCCACCACCGCTCCCACAAAGAATGAAACACCCCAGGAACAAATGGATCACAGTAGGCTCTGGTAGATTGTGACCTGTGACACAGAGGCATCCTATGCATCAGGAGATATCCCTGCATAATGCCTTCTCTGCCTTGGCGAATGAAGATGCCCAATCCAAAAAAACTGAAGGGCCCTTAAATGAGACAGCGAATGAGGATGCCCAATCCAAAGAAACTGAAGGGCCCTTAAATGAGACAGACAATGCCCAATCTCCTGCTAAAGGACCAAATATGAAGAAAACCTCACCAAACAACAAACGACTACTACTTGGTGATTCCATCATCAGTGGCACCAACTTGAGAACACAGTTCAAAGGAGAGAAGATAGTCAGGTGCCTCCCAGGCTCTTCAGCCAGCAGGAATACAAACCACATTGTTGAAGTACTTATCACAGAAAGTGAACACTCCAAACTTGATGTTGTTATCCACTGGGGCACAATGACCTGGCTAGAAACAGTACCTTTACAGTCCAAAAGAACTTCCAATCTCTGGGAGAGAAACTCAAGCCCATTGTTAACACTGTTGCATTCTCAGAGGTTCTACCTGTGCTTGGTAAGGGGGCAAAAAGGCTGCATTGCATTAACAGCTTTAATACATGGCTCCAGACCTGGTACAAACAAGAAGGATTCAGATTTATTGGCGACTGGGGTAACAGATGGAACAACAAGAGACTATACTGTGCTGATGGACTACATCTCTCTGTCACAGGGAAAAGAATCCTAAGTGAAAAATTCAAGCAATATGTGGATATGCATTTAAACTAGAAAAAGGGGTGACAGATGTAGAAGGTCAAGCTCTGGCTGTCACCCCCTGCAAAAACAGATTAAAATCAGAAACAGCCACACTTTTAAACCACGCATCAAAAACAAGTGGGAAGATGTAGGCAGAACAAAATCAATGCTAAATACACACAAGCCAGGTAAATGCTGGAAAGCAATGAGCACAAATGCTCAAAGCTTAGCCAACAAAGTTCCGGACCTGAAAGCCCTAATGGTGGAAATGGATTTGGACATTGTGGCCATTACAGAAACATGGCTAAATGAATCACATGATTGGGATATGGCCATACCTGGCTATAATCTATTCAGAAGAGACAGAGAAAATGGAAGAGGAGCAGGAGTAGCCTTGTATGTCAAAAGCAATATTAAAGCTACTGAAATGCAGGGGGCATGGGGAAAAGAAGAAACACTCTGGATTGCATTGGAAAGAGGAGATGGCACTGTCATCCATACTGCTGTAGTCTACAGACCTCCGACACAAATTGAAGAGATAGATAACAAATTGATTATAGATATTGCCAAGATAGCCACAAAGGGGGAAGCAATCATATTGGGTGACTTTAATATACCTGATGTGGATTGGATTATTCCTTCTGCAAATCTGGAAAGAAGCAAAAAAATCGTGGATGCTCTCCAAGATGCGTTACTTAGACAAATGGTGATGGAACCAACCAGGGAAAGCTCAACGCTGGATTTAGTGCTCACCAACGGTGATAGCGTGTCGAATGTCTGTGTGAGTGCCCCTGTGAGCAGCAGCGATCATCACATGGTGTGGTTTGAGATAAAAGCCATGGTACAGGCCAATCATAGCAAGCTGAAAGTCCTAAACTTCAAAAACACCGACTTCAATAAAATGGCCGAGTACCTAAAGAAGGAGCTGACAGGGTGGAAGGAGATAAAGGAAGTGGAATTGCTATGGGTTAAACTAAAGGTGGCAATAAAAGGGGCAACAGATAAATATGTAACAAAAATAAACAAAAACAAGAGGAGAAGAAAACCTATTTGGTTTTCCAAAGAAGTGGCTGCTCAAATAAAGGCAAAAAACACAGCTTTCGCAAAATTGAAAAGCTTGCAAACAGAGGAACACAGAAATGAGTACAGGATCAAACTTAAAGAGACAGAAAAATAAGGATAGCAAAATCAAAGGCAGAGGAAAAAATGGCTAAAGATGTTAAGTGTGGCGACAAAACCTTCTTCAGGTACATTTGGGAAAGGAAGAAGATCAGAGGTGGAATTGCAGGACTCAGAAGTGCTGTGAACGGACTCGTGGAAAGTGACATTGAAAAAGCAAAATTGCTAAATGAATACTTCTGCTCTGTTTTTACTAAAGAAAGTCCTGGAGAAGGACCACCTGTGACTCCCAAATATAAAAATGGGAATGAAGATGATGATGTGTTAGAACAACTTGCAAAACTGAAAGTGGACAAGGCCATGGGACCGGATAGGATACATCCCAGGATACTGAAAGAGCTCAGAGAGGTTCTTTCAGGGCCGTTAAAGGATGTTTTCAACAGATCCTTGGAAACAGGAGAGGTTCCTTAGGACTGGAGAACGGCTGATGTCATACCTCTACACAAAAGTGGTGACAGGGAAGAAGTGTCAAACTACAGGCCCGTGAGCCTTACCTCTGTGGCGGGAAAAGTAATGGAGGCACTCCTGAAAGAGCGAATAGTGAACTTTTTCAAAACTAACAGGTTGCAAGACCTGAGGCAACATGGTTTTACCGAAGGACGATCTTGCCAAACAAACCTGATTGAGTTCTTTGACCGGGTGACCAGGGAACTAGATCAGGGGCATGCGATGGATGTCATCTACCTGGATTTCAGCAAAGCCTTTGATATTGTTCCTCATAGGAGGCTTCTCAATAAACTCAGTAGCTTGGGGATGGATCCTAAGGTGGTGAACTGGATCAGAAATTGGTTGACTAACAGATGACAGAGGGTGATGGTAAATGGAGCTCACTCGGATGAAGGGAAGGTGATTAGCGGGGTGCCCCAGGGGTCGGTCCTGGGCCCAGCACTATTCAATTTATTTGTGAGTGATATTGCTGAAGGACTGAATGGAAAAGTCTATCTTTTTGCAGATGACACAAAAATTTGCAACAGAGTGGACTCCTCCGAAGGAGTGGTTAACATGAGGAAAGACCTACAAAACCTGGAAGAATGGTCTAATGCTTGGCAATTAAGATTTAATGCAAAGACGTGCAGAGTCATGCACTTGGGAGCAGAAATCCAAGGGAAATGTATGCGATAGGGGGCGAGAGGTTGGTGTGCACGGATCAGGAGAAAGACCTTGGTGTGATTATTTCTGAAGATCTCAAAGTGGCAAAACAGTGTGACAAGGCGGTGGCAAAAGCCAGGAGGATGTTGGGCTGCATACAAAGAGGAATCACCAGCAGAAAGGAAGAGGTACTTATGCCACCGTACAAGTCACTGGTGAGGCCTCACTTGGAATACTGTGTTCAGTTTTGGAGACCGTATCTTGCAAAAGATGTAAAAAGACTGGAAACTGTTCAGAGGAAGGCGACCAAAATGATTTGGAGCCTGCGTCAGGAGCCTTATGAGAAGAGACTTGAAGACCTAAACATGTACACTTTGGAGGAGAGGAGGGACAGGGGAGATATGATTCAGATCTTTAAATACTTAAAGGGAAATAATGAACAAACAAACCTCTTCCAAAGACGGGGAAGCAGTAAAACTAGAGGGCATAACAGGAAGCTGCAAGGTGGTAAATTGAAAGGCAATGTCAGGAAATATTTTTTCACAGAAAGGGTGGTGGATGCTTGGAATGCCCTCCCGATGGAAGTGGTGGAGGCAAACACGGTGACGGAATTCAAAATGGCATGGGACAGACACAGTGGATCCCTTTACAGCAACAGGATAAAATCAAAATAAACTGAACCATCTAATTTCTCAACAAATAGGGTTGTCCTGCATGGAGTGGTCGGTTCACCCCTAAACAGGGATGTGTGGAGGGGTGGCTTGCACGGAGCGGCAGGTGCACCTACTCTTGCCATCATGCTGGGCAGACTAGATGGACCATGCTGTTCTTTATCTGCCGTCATTTACTATGTTATTATGTTACTTATGCAGAGGCACTAACACCTCATTTTTTCTGTTGGCCATTCCTCTCCCTTTACACCCAAGCATCCTTCTGGCTTTCGCAGTCACCTTTTCTACCTGTTTAGCTACTTTAAGATCGTCAGACACAATTACGTCAAGGTCTTGCTCTTCTTTAGTGGACAGAAGTCCTCACCCCCTACACTGGATTTTTTTTATCCTAAATGCATGACCCTGCATTTTTTAGCATTAAATTTCAGTTGCCAAATTCTAGACCATTCTGCAAGCTTAGCTAGATCCCTCCTCATGTTATCGACACCTTCCTGTGTGTCTACTCTATTGCAGATTTTGGTATCATCCGCAAACAAACAAACCTTACCCGACAGCCCTTCCGCTATATCACTATCAAAGATACTAAACAGAATTGGACCAAGACACACCTCCTTCTCCTTCTCCTCAGAGTGAGCTCCATTTACCTGTAACCTTTGTTGCCTCTCACTCAGACAATTTCTAACCCAATCAGTAAATGGAGTCAATCCCCAGAGTGCTCAGTTTGTTTATAAGTTGCCTGTGCGAAATGGTGTCAAAGGCTTTGCTGAAATCTAAATACACCACATCTAGGGCTCTCCCTCGGTCCAACTCCCTGGTCACCCAATCAAACAAATCTATCAGATTTGTCTGAAAAGACCTGCCTCTGATGAATCCATGCTGCCTCCGATCCTGCAATCCATTGGACTCCAGAAACCTCACTATTCTCTCCTTTAGTAGTCTTTCCAATAATTTACTAACCACAGAGGTTAGACTAACCGGTCTGATGTTCTCAATGTCATCCTTACGTCCTCTTTTGTGTAAAGGGCGCACATGTGCCTTTCTCCAGTCCTCTGGTATCACTCCCGACCCCAAAGAGACATTGAAAAGGTCAGACAGTGGAGCCACTAGAACGTCCCCAAGTTCCCTCAGTATTCTTGGATGTATCCCTTCTGGACTATTTTCTGTGGTTTATAATAAAACACCCATAATAAAAAGAGCTGGTACATATGCATATACATAGACCACAAGACCTTATTCCTGCTTGAGTTAATAAACCTGAATAGCAGATTGTCCAATTTTAAATTGAAGCTGAATGTCTCAGCTACTTTCTCAATTTATAAATACTAAATAGCATATCTTTGTCACTTAAGCACAGTTATATAGTACATAGTTTTCTAATTTCATTTTGAGCTTAAACCATAAACCAATGAAAACAAATGAGACTTCAAACGCCTGAATCATGCAAAGCTAAATCACGTGCAGATTCCATCAGGCAGAGTTCCATACTGAGGGTCTTGCCATTGAAAATGTCGTAGGTCTTGTGCAGGTCAATCTAGCCTCATGTGCAGACAGAACTAACAATAAAGTACATGCGTAGATGTGCATTTTAGAAACCATGCGTGCTCATATTCCTCCCAAACTCTACCCCTGCACACATTGAGGGCAAGGTTAGAAACTCCCGCATAGTTTGCACACGGTTTTCTGCAGGTATTTCATGGCTGTTTTCTAAAGTAAGTAGATCAAATAGTCAAAAATGTGCATTAATTTAAAGTGCGATCACCTGCCAGTGCTTGGGTTTGTAAGGAAGACATGCAAATTATCGGATTCTCTAATTTACGTGTATAACCTTGCTCCTCCCAAACTCTGCCTTTGTGCACACCTACATGCAATTGGCCTGACACGCATACTTACCGAATAATGACCACATCATTTGTGTGCGTAAGCGGCATTAGCCATGCATATGACCAAAATACCTACATTTATGGATGTTATTTATGTGTAAATTTTAGCTGCTTCTTATAAGATATCCTGTTACTGTACAAGTACACGCTAGCTTACGCTCTTCATATTTTTAGGCATGATCTAATTTTATGCATCCATTTACCCTCTCAATGTCATTATTTTCATTCGGAGCTATGTATTCTAACTTTCCAGTCTTATTCTTTAAACATTTGTGTGTGGGGGGGGGAGGGATATTTAAAGGTATTTAGACAGTTTACAGACCTGCAAACTGCTAAATACCGTTCACCGGGATATCCAGCGGTAGTAACGTGGTTGGTGCAGTTGTATATTCCCGGTTTCAGCCTCTAAGTGCCCCAATGCTAGCTGACTAGCATCGGGACGTTCCAGGGGCAGAACAGAGATGGCATCCGAGGATAACTGGCTACAGTGATCTTCAGCTGCTAGTCGGTTATCCTAACTGGCTAAAGTTAGGATTGCTAAATGGCTGTCCTAACTTTAGGTGCTTTTGAAATCCAGCAAGAAGTTGAATGTCACTGCTGACTGAACTGCAAAAGTTCAATCCTGCCAGCTTGGATATTCCATGCCAGTGGCCAGATATGACCCTTGGCATTGAATATTCAGGTTCCGGTTCCATTGGCGACGGCTAGCTGCTTTAACAGCATTAACTGCTGCGGTTAAAAATCCCCCCCCTCCCCTTGGTATTTACATACAAACAATTCAAAGTATGTTTTCTATTTGTATTCACAACCTGTCTAGCGTAAACTGTAATTATTTTGCTCTTCATTAAAATGCCCCTGAGGTACTCTATTGGTATATTCTGAATTCCCCATTTTGCTATTATACTTTGGAGATAGCTCATTCTGAACCTTGTGCTCCTGAGCAACTATCGGCTTTCCCCCTGAACTAATTTAAAAACTGCTCTATCTCCTTTTTAAATGTTCACACTGGCAGCTGAGTTTCACCTTTTGGAACAAGGCATCCTTTCCCTAAAACACTGCCCGTTTCCTAATCAATATAAAGAATTCTTCATTGCACCAAAGCCCAGCCTGCCACTCGGATCCTGTGTGTGGAAGAGGATCTTATCCGAAAGGTTCTGGATCTCAGTTTCTTATCTAATATCCTAAATATGACTTCCAAATCCTCTATTATACTGTCCTATGCCATATCCCACATGTACCTTAATAACTGGCTCTTCTGCTCTCTAAAATCCAACCTAGGTAAGGCAACAGATCTACCAGCTTTGAAATAAGCAAACAAGTTACCAAGCAATCCTCATGTTCACCAACTATCAACTATATATGCAGTATATATATCCCTAATATGCTTGTACTGGACATTAGGAGTAAATAACTTATCAAGAATAGAACATATTACTAAGCTGCAGTAATTTATTTATTTAACAGATTTTCTTTATACCGCTTTATCATTTTCAGTCAAAGTGGTTGACATTGTAACTTAAACTTGGTAATGTACATTAAACAGGGACATTAATAACTTGAATTTTTCTGAGGCAATGGAGGGTTAAGTGACTTGTCCAAGGCCACAAGGAGTGCTAATGAGAATTGAACCCTGGTCTCTTGGTCCCAAGCCAGTGCTCTAACCACTAGGTTTGTACCTACTGTGACATGTGCAAAAATGATTGCACCGTAGGTACAGACTCTATGCAGTAAATGCAAGGGGCATGCTCAACATCTGCCCTGCATTTAATGCACAGGGCAGGCACTTACGTCATGAGCCTGCATTCCTTGCATTGGCAGGTAACATGAGAGCATGTATGCTACCTGCTGAGTTAGGGAACATGGGCCCAGAGAAAAACTACAACAAAGGGACAAGCGGCTGCAGCTGCAAAGTCCTCCACCCTCCCACCCCGCTGATCCAGCCAGCCCTGATCATCCCCCCTGCTTATCCAGTCCCTCCCCTACAACTCTCCCTGCCAATGAAGTGCCCCGTTCAGAAGTGCCCTCCCTCCAGACAGCATACCAAAATGACTACTATCCCTCAAGACCCCCCAACCTCTCACCCTGATCAGGCCCCCCTCCCTACAGACACCCACTCCAGCCCTCATCACACCCCCTATAGTCCCCCTGGGTCTTATCTGGGAGTTCTCTGGTGGTCCAAGTAGTGAATGGAGCATGAGCCGCTCGAACACTCCTGCCCCAGATCTGGCAGCTTGCAAAATGGTGCAGTCTTGAGGTACAGACTCCTAGAGGCATGACCATGGGTTTCTTGAGATGACATTAGATGCATCTTCACTATTGGTAGATGTGGCAGCTAGTGTGTGGCAGTACCTCACGCATTAGCTGCCACATGCCAAAATGCCCACTCCTGCCCCGATCCCACCCCATATTATCTGTTCAGCGCCTGTGCTGTTAGCATGGATAGCTCATGCTCAAGTTCACAACAGTGTTGCTTAGTAAACATGTCCCTAAATCTATCAGTGTCTCAATAATTTAGCTCTATTTTAGTTCAATTAAAATGCATATAGTCTGCTAGCAAAATTAATTTAGGGTCTCTTTTATGAAATCCCATTAGCTGGTTAACGGGCATTTTAACATGAAGCTACAGGCAGTCGGGAACACTGATGTCCGATAGTGTCTACCTTTGCATGTTAAAATGCACATTAATGGGCAATCATAGGACGCAGCAGAGAAAGGACAGAGAGTGGACCACATGCTCAGCAACAATATGGTTTTTAACTTGGACTCACCTAGCAACTCCTCTATAGGAGTCGTTAAGTGAACCTGACATTGTGAACCACACGTTCAGAAAACCCTTCGCGTGTTAGCTGCTCGGGAACTACTGAACACACCCCCAACAGCTAATGGCACATTAATTGCAAATCCTTAGTGAGTTTTAGTAAATGGGGCCCTTAATCAGCTTCTAAAGTCTTTGCAGAGAAACAAACTAAAGGATAAAGATAGGGACTATCAAAGTAAAGAGGCAAGGACCAAGGGCTTTCAGGGTGACACAATGAATAGGATAGAACCTTTGATGGTTAGATCTTGATGAAGTGAAACAGAACGAGATAAAATGAGGCTGACAGCAACAGATTTTCAACAGCTGGGCGAGAAATGTGTCTTTACACATGCCCCCTGCTTCTGCTAAGATAAAATTGACTGAACACAATTAATATTGCTGGTGCCTTATGTGCTGTCTCAGTTTCTGCTAAGGAAGCAGTTGTTTGCCTGGCTAAATAAAAGAAAGTCAATACCCTTGCATACCTTTCTACAGTTAACGATACAGAATACATAAACACCCAAATGTCCTGCCAGAAACAAATTTATAATGGCTATAGATTGTCATAAGTGTTTCAATAGCGCTTTTTTTCTGTAACACTAATGACCGTATCTGTTGCATCTTTCAGCATTTTGCAGTCATAATGAAGATAGATTTCAAAAAAGATTTCCCAGGTAACTAAGCAATAAATTCCCCATGGCAGCCAAAAGAAAGCACATTTGCTGGCATCTATGCTTTTCATTGTGGAAAAAAGGAGTGGGTCGAGAAATGGCAGGATGGTGAGAGATATAAAGGACATGGGTATTGTAATCCACTAGGTTGTAATCTCCCTGTGGGACTGGAAATTGTCCTCAGTATTTAGAGGCATACAATGAAAATAGCCACCCCCCACCTATGAACACAGAAGCAGGAATGATATTCATTTTCCTCTTTGTCATTTCTATGCAAACTCAGAGTGTAATCAAGTGGCTTAAAAATTCAAGGTTATACAAAGTTAGAATTGAAATTGAGACTAAACGCAGAGGCTTCATCTTCCAGGATCTTATTATTCTAAAGATAAATTTGCCTATTGCTCATACATGGAAAGATGAGTAATAAGGAAAGATGAAAAATGGATGTCGGCACATTTTAGATCATGTGATAAGTGATGTACGTAAGCACCAGCAGTTTTATGCATTCACATGACTATACGGAACGGAGAGCAGTGAGTCTCATATATTTGGAAAAAAATATTTTTCTGCATTTTGAAAATACCATTTTTAATGCGAAAAACATGCTGGTTCCATGACCAGAAATCACTTTGGAGAAAAAAAGATCCATTTTAGATAAGTTGTGGAGAGAGGAATTGAGATGTCCAAGTCAGGACAAGCACAATAGGGATGAGCACAGGTAGGAACATTTGAGGACATGACCACTAAAATGCGGCAGTGCATTGTGCGTAAGTTCCAAAACCTAGACGGGGGTCACACCGGGTTTGTGTTAACACATGGAGGCATGCAGGGCGTGTCCCCAGATAGTTATGCTGCCTGGTTAACATAAGTGCACTCAATGCCGCCCACTGAGGTGATGGAAAGAGCACTCACGCTCCGGACAGCATTAAAGATGTCTGTGCTAACTGCAATGAGCACCCTCCACCCCTGAGCTGCCCAGTCCCTGCTCCAACCCACGCTAAGCAGGAGTTTTAGCACATGGTAACAGTTACCGCAGCCTGGTTAACACATGCTCAATCCAGTGCCTACCATTCACACACTTTAGTAAATATGCCTCTTGGTTAGTTTTCAGTTTTTCACAAATTTCTCCTAATTTTGTATTTTTTTTTGTTATGTTCACACATTAGTTTTAATAGGGAACATTTAGTATG
Source organism: Ichthyophis bannanicus (assembly GCA_033557465.1). Taxonomy (NCBI): domain Eukaryota; kingdom Metazoa; phylum Chordata; class Amphibia; order Gymnophiona; family Ichthyophiidae; genus Ichthyophis; species Ichthyophis bannanicus. Next base: position 119,339,838 of record CM066050.1, on the reverse strand, counting down.
CAATAAATTGATTTAAAGCACATTAACTAATTTATTTCTTTATTTAGCAGCATTTCTATACTGCTGTATCTACAAATGGAACAAGAACATTGTAATTTTATATGGAACATAGTTGAAAATAGGTTAACATAAGCATTGAACGTGTCTGAACATAAGTTATACTATGTTTTAACAGTAGGGAATGAATAATAGAAAATAGCAAACATGTAATACCCATCATTGCTAGGAGCAAGAAGGGGGGATAATTGTACATGAGGTGAGCAGAATAAATGGCAGTTGGTGTATGATGCTACGTGACTGGTCCATAGTGCTCCAGGAAAAGGTGAGTTTTTTAGTTTTATGCCAAAACTCTTTAATATACAAACCAAATGTGTACTAACAAGTACACCCCCCCCCCCCAGTGCTCAATTCATACTATTTTCTAAAATGGATCTGCTGAATGCAGAGGCTTTTGTGAAATACGTAGAAGGGTGTGCAAATATGCATGCCCATTTGCTGGTACAACCTGGGGATGTAGCGAAAATAAAATCCAGGCCCATCTCCCACCTGGCATCTATCTGTCCAAGAAAGGTCGAAGTGTCTTCTGCAGCAGAGTGGCTAACCTACTGAGGGCTTTATACTAGATTGATTGGGGATGGGTGAAGAAAGCTCCCTGGTAAGTGAAGAAAGCCCCCAGGTAAGTGAAATTTCAAAAACCTCTGTAGAAATGGGTTAAAGGGGCAACATCTGGAAAGCAGTGTGTATAAATTCCCCTAATATGGGAAATAAGATCCCAAATGTTGAGGTTTTAATGGAAGAAACAGAGAAACATAGAAATATGACGACAGAAAAAGACCACATGGCCTATCTAGTCTGTCCTTCCATATCAACAACTACAACAGTCCCCTTTTTTCCTTTAGAGATCCTCTGTGTTTGTCCCATGCTTTTTTTGAATTCAGTTACTGTCCTCATCTCTACCACCTCCACTAGGAGACTATTCCACGGATCCACCACTCTTTCCGTAAAGAAATATTTCCGCAAATCGCTCCTGAATCTATCCCCCTTCACCCTCATCCCATGTCCCCTCGTAGCAGAACTTGCTTTCAATTGAAAGAGGCTCTCTCCCTGAACATTTATGCCACGGAGGTATTTAAACATCTCAATCATATCACCTCTATCCCGCCTTTCCTCTAATGTGTACATATTAAGATCCTTAAGTCTGTCCTCATATGCTTTATAATGAAGCCCACTAATCATTTTAGTAGCAACCCTCTGCGCCGACTCCATCCTGTTCACATCCTTTTGAAGGTGCAGTCTCCAGAATTGCACACTATACTCCAAATGAGGTCGCACCAAAGACTTATACAGAGGCACTATCACCTCCTTTTTTCTGGCTAACTTGGATTTAGTGGCGGTTATGGAGACATTGTTCATTGACATCTATGACTGGGATGTAATTATTCTAGGCTATACTTTATTCAGGAAGGACAGGTGAGGAAGAAGGGGAGGAGGAGCAGCACTATATGTAAAGAATAATATTAAAGCTATAGAATTACAGGGCTTAAAAGGGAGAGAGGAGGCACTGTGGGTTAAACTAGAAAGAGGGAAAGGGAAATCCATTTGCATTGTTCTGATATACAAATCTCTCTCACAGGGGAAAGAAGTGGCACTCGTTGAAACTGTTCTGCTTGCTTTCACCAATGCACTGCATGTGACCCACGATTGTGGTGATATCTTGGTGGCGGTAGCCTTGGATCTATCTGCTGCCTTTGACCTAGTGGATCACTCCCTTCTTCTTCTTCGCCTACGGGAAACAGGTCTCCGTAGCACTGTTTATCACTGGTTCCACTCCTTTCTCTCCTCTCAATCATGTGCGGTTCCCTCTTCCTCTCCTTCCATCCCTTCTTCCAATCCATTTCCTTTACCCTGTGGGATCCCTCAAGGTTCTGTACTTGCTCCTCTCCTCTTTAACCTCTTCCTTGCTCCACTTGCCCTACTGATACAACAAACTGGAATTTCTGCTTTCTATTATGCAGATGACATAGTCCTCCTTCATCACACTTCCCCCTCTCACCCAGACTTCTCTGCACTCAACTCCTGTCTCTCCACTGTTGCATCCTGGCTAACCCAGAACTGCCTTCACTTCAACCTAACCAAAACCATCACAATCTGGTTCTCCCATGGCAGCCCGCCCCCTTTGCTTGCTCCATCTTTTTCGGACTCTCCCATACCCTTGGTTTCCACTTTTCGCTATTTGGGTGTGCTTTTTGACTCCGACCTTTCTTTTCAAGCTCACGTTTCACATATCACCAAGACCTCCTTCTTTTTTCTTTGCCAAATTCGTGCGATTCGCCCCTTTCTCACCCTATCTGCCCTTACCACCCTGCTATTGTCACTAGTTATGTCACGCATTGACTTTTCTAACTGTTTTCATCGGTCTCCCCAAATCCAAAATACCGCTGCCCGCATCATCACCCACTCTTCCCTACGAGATCACGTGTCACCTCTACTTGTTCATCTTCACTGGCTACCTGTTCCCTTTCGCTCCCGATTTAAGCTCCTCACCCTTATTCACAGAGCTCTTCACACCAATACCCCACAATACTTGGCAGATATTATCACCTTTCATACTCCCAGACACACTCCTCGTTCATTTCATCTCAACCGCCTCAATCTTCCCTCCCCCTCCCTTGCTCACCTTCAGTCCACCCGCTCCTCAGCTTTCTTCTTCGCAGGCCCTGCCCTCTGGAATTCACTTCCCGCCTCCCTTCGTCTTGAGCCCCATCACCCTTCCTTTAAGCGTGACCTAAAGACCCACCTCTTTTCCCTAGCCTTTGACCTTCCCTCCCCTTTTGTGTGATCCCAGCCTCTGCATCTTGTCCTGTATCCCTTTTCTCTCCTGCTTTTCTATCAATGATTGTAACTTCTCTTTCCTTCTCTCCAGCTTTGTGCCTTCTTTAAAATGTTTGTACACTGTAAACCGCTCTGTCTCCCCAGAAGGGTGGTATATCAAATGAAATAGACATAAACATAAACACATATTGTCATGAAAGGAGATATGCTACTGATAGGTGATTTCCATATGCCGGATGTTGATTGGCACATCCCTGCTGCAGTGTCTTCTAGAAGTAAGGAGATCCTAGATTCTCTACAGGGAAATCTAGTCCACAACTGGTAACAGATCCCACACAAGAAGAGGCCATATTCGACTTGAGCTTACCAATGGTGAAAGTGTTTCTGATATCATAGTGGGATATCATCTCACATCAAGAGATCACCAGATGGTGTGGTTCAGTATTAGGACTAGGGCTGATAAAATCCATTCAAAAGCAAGGGTCTTAGACTTTATTGTCCCAAGATGGGACAGTACTCCAAGGAGTCATTAGTGGAATGGGAACAGCTGGGGGATGTCAGACAGTAAAGGGCAAAACTGAAAGGAAATATTTGAAGGGCAGCAGAACATTTTGTTAGACAGGTAAATTAATGTAAAAGGAAAAGGAGGCCGCTATGGTTCTCAAAAGAAGTAGCTGAAAAGGTGAAGAAAAAGAGGGTGGCCTTCATAAAACACAAGAGGTCACAGAGCGAGGAAGACAAGCATCTATATTTGGAAATACTTAGAGAAGCTAGCAAAGTAGTCAGGAAAGCAAAGATGCAAAAAGAAGAAGAAATAGTCCGTGCAATAAAATGGGGGATAAGACATTTTTCAGATATGTTATTGAGAGAAGGAAGTGCAAAAGTGGTATTGCCAGACTCAAGAGCAATGAGGAGGAATATGTAGAAGCTGATGAGGATAACGTGAAACTGCTTAACAAGTATTTCTGTTCTGTATTCACAGATGAAAGGCCAGGAGCAGGACCTAAAAAAATATCCACAAATAGGAACAGAAGTGATAAGGATCTTGAACGATTTTCATAAGACTGTTTTCATGAGAAACTAGAGAAACTAAAAGTAGACAAAGCGATGGGACAAGATGGGATACATCCAAGAATATTGAAAGAACTTGGGGACATTCTAGCTGCTCCATTGGCTGACCTTTTCAATGCTTTGTTAGAGTTGGGAGTGGTGCCAGAGGACTGGAGAAAGTGGAAGCAAGAATGAGGTTGAAAACTACAGGCCAGTTAGTCTAACCTCTGTGATGAGTAAATTATTGGATTGCAGGATCTGAGGTAGCATGGGTTTACCAAAGGCAGGTCTTGTCAGACAAAACTGATTGATTTCTTTGACTGAGTGACCAGGGAGTTAGACTGAGGGAGACCCCTAGATGTGGTTAGATTTTAGTAAAGCCTTTGACACCGTTCTGCACAGGTGATTTATAAACAAACTGAGCACCCTAGGGATGGACTCTAATGTGATTGACTGGATTAGAAATTGGTTGAGTGGGAGGTAATAAAGGGTACAGATAAATGGAGCTCACCCTGAGGAGAAGGTAGTGTGCCATAGGGATCTGTCCTTGGTTCAATTCTTATTAACATCTTTGTTAGTGTAATTGCGGAAGGGCTGTAGGTAAGATTTGCCTCTTTGCAGATGATACCAAAATCTGCAATAGACACCCAGGAAAGAATAGATAACATGAGGAGGGATCTAGCTAAGCTTGAATAATGATAAAAAATTTGGCAGCTGAGATTTAATGTTGTTAAAGCGCAAGAGGATTGTGAAAAATTGCAAGAGGACCTTGAAAAATTGGAAGATTGGACGTTCAAATGGCAGATGAAATGTAATGTGGACAAGTGCAAAGTTATGCACCTAGGAAAGAAAAACCCAAAGTACGGCTACATGATGCAAGATACCACCTTTAAAACCACCACCCAAGAAAAAGAGTTAGGCGTCATGAGGAAAATACAGTGAAACCCTCCATCCAGTGGCAGCATTGTCCAAGAAAGCAAATAGAATGCTAAGGATCATAAGGAAAGGAATGGAGAATAAAACTAAAGATACTATAATGTCTCTGTTTCGTTCCATGGTGCGACCATACCTTGAATATTGTGTGCAATTCTGGTCACTATATCTTAAAAGGGATATAGCAGAACTAGAAAAGGTACAAGCAATAACGACAAAACTTCTAAAGGGAATGAAAGGATACCCCTATGAGGAGAAGCTTGAAAGATTGGTGCTCTTCAATGGCTGAGGGGAGATATGATAGAGGTCTAAAAATTAATGAATGGTAAATGTAGATGAATTGTTTGTCATCAAAAAGTAGCAAGACTAGAGGATATGCAATGAACTACAATGCAATCCATTTAAGATTAAATAGAGAATTTGTTTTTTACTCAACTTGTTTTCAAACTCTGGAATTTGCTTTTGGGGGATGTAGTAAAAGCTGTTAGTGTAGCTGGGTTTAAAAAGGTTTGGACAAGTTCCTAGAGAATAGGCCCATAAACCATTATTAAAGAGGACCCAGGAAATCCACTACTTGCCCTGGGACAAGCACTGTGGAACCTGTGTGCCTCTTGGGAACCTGCCAGGCACTTGTTGCCTGGATAAGCCACTGTTAAAAACAGGATACTGGGCTTGATGGACCTTGATCTGACCTAGTAAAGCATTTCTTATGTTCTTGTTCTTATATTTTTAATGCTAAAAAATGCAGGGTCATGCATTTTGATTGCAAAAATCCAAGGGAGTGGTTCAGTGTAGGGGGCAAAGAAGAGCGGGACCTGGGTGTGATTGTTTCTGATGATCTTAAGGTGGGTAGACAGAAAAGATGATGGTGAAAGCCAGAAAGATGCTTGGGTGCATAGGGAGAGGAATGGCCAGCAGAAAAAAAGAGGTGATAGTGCCTCTGTATAAGCCTCTGCTGAGACCTCATTTGGAGTATTGTGTGCAATTCTGGAGATCACACCTTCAAAAGGATATAAACAGGATGGAGTCAGTGCAGAAGGTGGCTACTAAAATGGTTAGTGATCTAAAGCATAAGAGGACAGACTTAAAGATCTTAATATGTATAAGTTAGAGGAAAGGTGTGATAGAGGAGATATGATAGAGACGTTTAAATGCCTCCATGGCATAAATGCAGAGGGGGAGAGCATCTTTTGATTGAAAGCAAGCTCTGCTTTGAGGGGATATAGGATGAGGGCAGGGCCAGCCCAAGGGTTTCTGTTGCCCTAGGGAGAAGCCTTGGCCTTGCCACCCCCTTGTGCTGTGCCACACTGCTGACCCCCACTGCTGCTGATTCCAGCAGCACACATGGCCTGCCGCTTCTGACCCCCCTCTGACATAACTTTAGGGATCAGAAGCAGCAGGCCATGTGTGCCAAAACACATAGCCTGCTGCTGAGCCATCCCTCCCACTGCCACTGGAATCAGTGGCAGCAGGGGGGGCGGCAGTGCAGAGTGGGTCAGTATGGTGGGAGGGGGAAGACAGCACGACTTGGTGGGTAGGGGGAGGCAGGTCATCTGTGCTGAAGCACATGGCCTGCTGCTCATAGATGTGGTCGCTTAGCCCAACTAGTGGATGGGCCAACCCTGGATGAGGGTAAAATGTGATAGACTCAGGAGTGATATGTAGAAATATAGTTTTTCTTTACGGAAAGAGTGGTAGATACACAGAATAGTCTCTCAGTGGAGGTAGTAGAGATGAGGACAGCATCTGAATTCAAAAAAGCATGAGACAAGCACAGAGGAGCTCTGTAGGAAAAGAAGGGGCTTCAGTATTTGCTATGGATGGGTAGACTAGATAGGTCATGTGGTCTTTTTCTGCTGTTACATTTCTGTGTTTCTAAACAGTCTAATCATCTTCCACTGAAAACAAAGCAGTCCCCATCTCATTACTCTGGTCATCGCCGGACTGCCCCTGGTGCTAACCAGCTAAGATCGGGGAGAGCAGCAATGGCACCTGCGCATATTCTGTGGCACTAACTGGGTCAATACCTTTGACTATCTGGCCCTAAGAATTTAGTGAAATGTTTAGTATAAATTTAGGCACTCGGTTCTAGTTCATTTTCAAAGAGGCTAATTTAGGAGTACAAATCTCAAAGTTAGGAGCATAGTGGTAGTTAGTGGAAGTACAGCATCTAGCTGTTGCCCCTGAAGAGCTGACCTGGATATTCAATGCTGGGACCATATCCAGTCCATATCCGGGTCTGCTGCACAGCGCCGCGTGGCGGGGAAGCTAACCGGGTACTGATGGTATTCAGCCACTGCTTGGTTAGCATCAGTGGCGAAAGTTTGGACAGTTTTTGCTGCGCCTAACTTTTGCCGCTCAGGGATAACCAGGCAGCAGCTGCATATCGCCGCTGACCATTTATCCCCAGGTACCGCCCCTGGAACGCCCTGCTACTAACCGTGTAGCATCAGGTCGTATAGCGACGGTATCGGGGAATATTAGTGCTGCTGAATATCCCACTTAGAGGTTGTTTTACGGTTTATGGATCTGTAAACTGTTCAACTGCTTTGGAATATTGGGCCCATAAATCTTTGAATATTGGTCTCCAAATTTTGAGACAAAAATTAAAAATGGGAAATTTTGGAAATTTACTCCATTAATCCCTTGTTTAAAGCCTTAGTCAAATCATATGTGTGCCTCAGAACTGGACAAAAATGATGGGGATCTTCCCACTGTAAAATGGAGAATACATATATATATATATATATATATATATCGCATATATTTTGGGTTCCACCCTAACCACACCCAAAACATTCCTCCTTGACATTCTCAGTCCTGTCAGTCTCCACATATAAAAAGGACTTTCACCTACTTAGCATGTATAAATGCCACTATTTAAATGTAGAGATATTGTTAAAACGACCTTCTTCGTGATACACTGGAATACAGAGGTCGGTATTTAGTGGAGGCAGTCAGCATTTCTAACGCATCTAGCTGCTGCTGTTGAAACTAAAACTGAATATTCAGAGCCAGAACTCTGTCCGACATCTAGTGCTGAACATCTGGTTTTGCCACCCACCCTTGCTATCCAGTTAACAACTATTCAACCACTAACTGGATAGCAAAAACCGCACAAAGGGGCATGCTTACTAAAGGTGTACTAGCAGTGTGCGTTTGAGCTGTGAAACATGCATGGATGCCTGTGCCAACTTCAGGGGTCATGTTCACCCACCTCCCTGCTATTGGCACAGTCTAAACATGTGATACCATGGTAAGCCATCATGCATATGCAACTAACTCTACCCATTTAGGTGGCGTTATTGCGTGCCCATTATGTTTGCGGTAACCATGATACACCACCAACCCCCGCCCCACCCATCCAATCGCTGCTCAATTGTGTGCTAGCCAACAATTTTTGGATCTTCAGCTCAGTTAGTGTGATTTAGTAAACATGCTCCAAAGTTAGGGCAGCCATTGACTTGTCCTAACTATGCGGTTTGACTATCCAATTAGTCCTGCTAACTTTTGAATATTGACGCCACAGTCTTCTACCTCTCTAGGATGCTAGTTTAAAGCTTGCTAATGTCGTGAGGATTGATGTACTAAAAGGCTTTCACATTTTATACTTATTGGGAAAATATTTAGTATATCTGGCTGACTGTACCAAAGGTTATCACCAGTTATTAGTGGCACTGGATTTAAGTTGGCCATTGGAACCTAATTCATATTTTAGAGGCATCCACATCTCAAAAACACACCACCGAGGCCTTAAAGGCACTCAGCACAGATCTATGGATAAATCAGCCTTCAATCCAAAATCTTTCATTGCTAAGTTATATTTTAGAAGACGCAGTTAGATGAACAAACTCTGTAGCTGAGTTAGATTGGTGCGGTGGAGCTGAATTATACTTGTTTATTTAATACAAGTAAAATGATATACTGTATATATATAAAATGGAGTGGAGGAGTGGCCTAGTGGTTGGGGCAAGGTACTTCAGGCCAGAAGGTCAGGAGTTCAAATCCCATTAGAGGACAGCAACCATGGGCCAGAAGGACTGGGGTTTCTAGTCCCACAGGTGCTCCTTGTGGTCTTGGGCAAGCCAATTAACCCTCCATAGCCCATGTTCCCTGTAAAATAGTTATCTCCAAGTTATAATGCCCTGTTCAATGTAATTTCAGTTTGTTCAATGTAAACCACATTGATGCAGAATAGCGCGGTATATAAGAGAATGTAAATAAATATCTATCTTTATACCTATGGATATGTTTGAAAGCATGCTTAAATATCCTTTATTAGTGAACTGACCTATTGTAAAGATCCATGTATACAACCCAACAAAGACTGAGCAAATACAAGATATTCTGGAGTATAGAATTTTTATTTTGAAAAGTTCACAGGTGTGTGCAGCTCCTTTTATGAAAAGGTTTTCAAATACATTAGACAAGGAGCTATGATGGTTGACCAGTTTACAGCACCTTTCTATGCATGAAAATTGACCAAACTAGATAAATAACAGAAAATTGTCTTTTAGTTTCTAGACGCAATTGACCATTATAATATATGGTATCTCTCAGAATAAAGCCAAATCTAAAACATGATTTTGTCCAAAAGTGAATGAGATACATGACATACCCCACAAACCCACTTCAGCAATTTTAAATACAATTCTACCAATGGTGTTATTTGCTTCCCACTGGTAGGTGGTTGTGCGTGTATTTCTGAGTTAGGGAGAGAGGGGGTAAGTCTACAGACCTGAAGCATTATGGGATAATTCCCCATTGGCACCACACAAATGTATCTATATATAAAACAAAGAGGTACTGTATGTTTACTTAGCCGGGCTAACAAACATACTTTTTGTAACCAGGTCCCATGTTATCAATGGGCCTAGTTACAAATAGCATGGGTTAACTGTTAGTCTGGCTTATTAAACATGCCCCAAAGTTTACCACCTGATATTTCAACCCTCTGGTCAATATTTGGTTTTAAATATCGGCTGTGACGTTTAAATTAAAATGGCACTGACTAGCTGGATTAAGTGCTGAGCACCTGGCTCTATCTGGATAGCGGTGACTTTCAAACCACTATTGGGAGAACTGTCCTCATAGCTCCTGGGACAGTTTTTTGGAGTCCTAAGGATGTGAATAGTTACCGGATAGTGGCACTGAAAATCATTGCCATTCAGATAAGCTCCAGCTCTGCCCCAACTTTGCCGTGCCAAGGTGGTCTGTGGTGACATTCGCGGGCACTATCCAGATAAAGCCACTGAATATGAAGGTCGGCAGGTTTATCCCACCAGCAGGTGCCGCTAACCGAATAAACCCCACTGAATATTGTGCCCTTCATATCTAAAGTATAGGCCGGGAATATTAAATGTTAAAAAAAAACAACAAAAAAAAATATTTATGCAGTTGGCAGCTGTGGAAAAACAATCCAGGTCCCTATCTGGATAACTTCAGCTGTTTGTATTACTTTTTTTTTAAAGTGCTGTCAAATCAATGCTACCCTGACCCTGGGTTTTTTTGGCAAGGTGTGACCAGAAGTAAATTGCCAGGCCGTTTCTTCCAAGGCAATGGAGGGTAGAAACTTGTCCAAGGTCACAAGGAGTACCAGTGAGAATCAAACCCTGATCTCTTGGTTGGTAGGCTGTTGCTCTAAATATTAGGCTACTTCTCCACTCATTTATACCATTAGAGATGGCAAAAGTAATCCATTCAAAATAGGAGATTGCTGTATTCTAGAGACAGGTGAAAAGTTATGCATTTAGGCCGTGATATTCACCAGCTAAGCAGGTATCCGTTTTAAGTGATGCCACACAAATATCAGAAATAAAGTTCAAAGACTATCTTATTCCCTTAACTCCATATGTGAATTTTTGGTAGAGCTACTTGAATGGATGATGCTGCCAAACATCTCTATAAAGTGAAATGTTTAACTTCATTGTGCAGCTTTTCAGCTGTCATCACATTAATCTGAATGCCAACACCAGCTTTTAAATTAGTGCTTATCTTCTACACCGTGCAAGTCCTCCTCATGATTTACTGTAAATGTGTATAAGCAACCATCTACATGGGTAAATCACGACCACATGCAAAGCAGCATTTTAGAAAAGGTGAAATTTACATGTGAGTGACTGTACCATGGCCAGAGAAGATGAGATTGTGTCGAGGTGTGTCATTGGTGTGCCCTGGACGGGACAGAAATCTACTTGTATATCTCCATTTCACTTAGAACATGCATGTGTAAGCCCCAAATCATCCAGGTCCAGATTTCCATGTGCCTTCTTAGCAAAACGGGGATTTTCCTTTTGGTGATTCCTTTATAGGAGGGATTACACAATGTTTATTTCCCGCTCTGAATTGAAATGGGGGCAAGAGAGAGTTCTCTGTAATTAATTACATTACGAGCATCTGTGTTAACAAAATGGCCCAGATACACATGTAAGTGCCGACCTTTACACATGCTCATTCTAAAATTATGCCACTTGCACTTGTAGGTTGCCGGAGCCAATTTTTTCCACGTGTATTTTTCTGAAATAGTTCCTCCAACAGCTTATGGATGTGTATTTTAGAACTGGCCATTTCTAAAATAGTGGCATAACTGTAAACGTGGTGACCTCGATGTCCCACTTCCAGTCGCCACGTCCTACCTACAATATGTCTTCACATGTATAACACGGTGACCACTACTACCGCTATTCATATGGTTTAGGCCTGCTCTTCAGTAGCTGAATAGCTGAATATTGCTATAATCTGGATCGTTTTGCAGCACTGCCTTCTTCCAGCCCCCTTCCATCCCTTCATAATACGGATACTGTCAGGCTCATTAGAGGGGTTTTCAGTCCAATATTCTATCTATAATGGGCAGAAATCTGTGCATAACAAAATTATGCAATCACTGACTGCCGGTGATACATACCTCCATTGACTTATGGCTGAAAATTGACTAAATGATGCCCTATTATGCATTTTTACAGGATTATCCTTGAAGAGATGATGAGCTAATGATGATTGTGGAGTTTTATTATCAAACTCTTGAGAGGAAGAGGCTTATCTGCCTGAAAGTTATTCAAGGGGGCCCAGGCTACAGCTTTTGCTAAACTGCTTGTAACCTTGCATCAACCCTTATTAAAACGGGTTCGCATTTGAGCTATTGCCAAGCAACCTTTCAAATTTAGCCAGTTCACTCAATATTCGAGGCTAAGCAATTAAATTTATCTGGATATCCTTGACCTGAATCTATCCATTCAGAATTTGAGTGGGCACATTTAGTACAGTAACCAAGCAGACAATTAGATAGGTAAGGGCAGTTGGATAACCATTTAAAGATCACCAGATAAATGTTCTTGGTTATCTTACCTGCTCTGCGGGTTTTTGGACATCAACAGCTAAGTCATTGCTTGTTTCATGCTTTTACTTTACCTCTTTACAGTTCCCCTGGACCGCAAGGAGCAATCATTTACAGAAGAGTGTTATAAACTCTCTTGCTTAGAAAAGAAAATGATCGGTTCATACAGGGGTAAGTAAAGTCATTTCTGACAGCATTGTCAATATAGACCCTGTCGTATTCTATGAGTTTCTTTTAATATGGCAACACAATATTTAACCAGAAGAGAAAAGAAGTGAAGAATTTTAGGAAAAATACCATGAATAACATACGTAATTAACACAGGATTACTGCTTTCTCCGTAAAATTTGAAATGCTGATTTGTATATCAATAGTTGTTAGAGACATTTTTCATCTTGACCATCTTCCTAGTAACAGGATAAAGCTGAACTCTAAAAAGAGCAGGTAGGAAATTAAAAACAAGGGTAACCATTTTTTTAAAATGTAAAATGGGTAACAAAACACACTTTTTCTGATCTTAGGGGAAGGAGAATCTCCTTACGCTGCCTATTGGACATTGATACATGTTACCCTATTCTTAAAGATGTGTTTTATGTTGAGTGTGAAAATTCCTTCCATTTGCAGTAGGTTTCATTATCTTCAATGAAGCTATTGACTAATAATGTGCGTTTCCTACTTTAAAATGGTAGCAAATCTTTGTAAATAGGGGTGCTTATGCATTACATTTTTGACAAGAAAAAATTAGCAGTGTTTACATGTGCTTAAAGTTGCTTAATTTAACAGCTCACATAGATATGGTCAAAAGTTTTGAGTTCCAGATGTTGCCTAGACTGGATGAATTATTTTCAAATGCAATGAAGGATTAGTGACGGCATTTTCCAATCTCTTTTAGCATTCCGCTGTGCTATAGCAGGAATATGTTTTCGGCACGAAAGCAGCAATTCAGAGTATTGCTCTTGAGAAACAGGGCGGTGAAGCGTGTGTGTATAGATGCGCGTGCCAGTATATGACTTTGTGAGGCATTTACAGACTGTACATATATGGCACAATTTGCAATGCAGACTGAAAAATATTAAGGTTTATTCAAAATAATATTTTTTCTCTGGTGATAATACTGGAAGCAATAGCTGTATTTGACCCTCTTGCTTACTAGAAATGAAACATCTATAAATCCATTGGCCTTATTTAATGGACATGAAAAATGGATCTGCTGTCCAAAGCTCTAACCAGCCTCTCTATTTGGAAAGGGCACCCTTCTGCATATTAACAGCCCAGAGATGATTTTGCAATATATCATTGAAATTTCAGTGGTGTAGAGCGAGACGAAGCAGTTATGTGCAAAGTCTTAGAGTTGAGTTGTTCCATTGTTCTTATGTAGGAAGAAGAGGGGAATATTCAATTTGTGCACCACTCAAGTTTGAAAATCCATGCTACCATAATTCAACAAAGTCCACATTGCTGATAATGTCATATATATTTTGTTTGCCCTAGTTGCTATAAATATAAATAAAGGAGCCTTTTACTAAAAGCATGATGATGTTGCACCTAATGCACCAAAACTATGGCGCATTATTTGTAACACTATTGTGTTAACTGTTGGGGGCATGGAAACGTGTTTTCAGCTGTTAACATGGCGCCCTGTGCCCTAATGTGGCATACAAATCACACCAGTGCACTTAGCTCCACCTATAGAGGTGGCCTTAGATGAACCCATGCTAATTGCAACATTTGCAGTTAATGCACGGTGTTTACCTCATGCAAACTGTGCCTTCTCACCACGCCCACTCTGCCCTTCAACTGCCCCCTTGCCACCCCAGCACACTATTCACAGTTACTGTGGGAATTGACCCACATTGTCATGGCCCATGTTAGCTGTCAACACGTGTCCCACTGCGCCTCCAGTACGCACCAGAATACACACTGGCAGCTGGTGCCCTTTAGTAAAAGATGCCCGAAGTCTCAGGCTTGGCATGGTAGCATCCGCTTTATCTTGGTTTGAAAATCATGGGGAGGGGCTTTCATGGTGGACATTTTTAAATGTAATTGTAGAAAATGGGAAATATTCACTGTAACAGTACATTTAGGTGGGAGGGGTTCTATGATTTTTCTTCCATAATATCACACAGAGCATTGATGTCTTTTCAATAGAACAATATAAAATTAAGAAAAAATAGAATTCATGATTTAAATAGCATTTTAGTTACATTTAATACAAGTAAAGACAAAAATAAGACATTACCTTATGGTTCTATAATTTGATTCATTTATTTTGACTGAAGAAAGTTGCATGCACTAGACATTATGCACTACAAGGTAATAAAATATTTACAGCATTTTACATCTGCTTTCAAACAAATGATAGCAAAGTTCTGGTTTTGAAAAATAAATAAATTACCTCTAACATGGTGTCATTTATCAGACATGAAAAGTGGATCTTCTGAAAGCAAAAGAAAAGTCTACAGAGGTCAAAGTTGAAGCATGTTTGTTATTCAATGCAAACTGTACAGAATTTCCATTAGGCATTCCCGTAACCATCACTTGCTGTATGTGAGAAGTGAGAGGATCTTGCCATTGGACGTTCAAATGCGCGTTTCTTTCTAGCATTTGTCTCTGCTCTGGGAAATAGAACTGCATTTGTTTTTTAATTCTTATCCTTATATATATATATATATCTTTTTTTTACATCACAACATATGGCATTTTATTTAGACGCATGATATGTTGTAGATAATAGAATTGGAAAATGGCACTCGAGAATTCAGGCCATTGGAAAATGTGTCATATATTCTGAGTGGTAGAAAGCAAACATCATGTCAAGACACTGGTAAGTACGGTAAGGCTTGTGTTGCTCATTGTATAGGCTTCCTTTATTCTTACTTTAAAGGTAAAGATAGGATACCCAGTATACCAGGTTAAACAAACAAAAGGCAGTTGGGAAGAAAATTCTGGAGTAGGAGTCAATTTTGGCTACCCGGATGTGTATTCTTCCATGCCGCCATGCTCCTGTCCGGCAATCTTCAAAACAGCAGAAGAAACTGGCACAATCCTTGCCATCGAGGCACTCATAGCCATATTCTTCATCTCGCTCTTGGAGGTGTGTTGCATTGTTCATTTGAACCGTGGCTGATCTTGGTCGGATATCAATTGTAGGGGCCTAGCATTAAGAAAGATGGTGGATGGGGGGAAAATGCAAAGTTAGTATATTTCTAATACCTTGACTTAACCCTGTAATTAGTCCTTGGAATAATGTTAATAATTATTAATGAGTGATCATCGTAAAGTGACAGGAATTAAGGGCTGTGTTTACTAAGGGGCCCTTTTACTAAAGTGTGCTGTGTGGTTAACACATGTTTTAAGATGTGACTGTGAGCTCGGGTCACGGTAACTGTTATGGTGCAGACATGACAGTTTCTGTGCGCTAAAATGCTTGTTTTTTGCCCATTGGATGAAGGGTGGGGAATGGGAGGGATGGGGTGGAGTGTGGGCATGGAGCGCACATTGCAGTTAGCAGTGTGGATGCACTTAATGATACCTCCATGGGTGGCATTAGGTGCACAAGTGTTAATTGCAAATGTTGCTGCCGCATGTGAGGGTACAGTTCAGTTCACTAACTGCTGGGAACGTGATGGGCATACCCCATTACTGTTGTACTTACTGTTCATTACTGTTGGCTCTCAGCACACAGTAGGCGCCAACCCTTGCCAGCACTTTAGTAAAAGGGCATGCTATCTGCCACTGTGCCCATAGGAATAAAATAGGTGCTGCAGCAGATAGCACACGCTAATTTTTAGTAAACATGTCCCTAACTGAGAGGACCTTGCAGTCACATTTTGTGATGTTTTAGAGTATTTCATGCAATAATGCCATTTTATTCTGTGGATTTCCTTTTGTGACTTCTAGTTGGGGTACAGTGCATCATACCTAAGATACCCTTCCATAGAAACCCTACTAAATCTCAACCAATTTTCTGTTAATGTGCTATTATAGCCCTAAAGGAAAGTTCAGTTATATTTTGATTGTCAAAACTTAATTGAAGAAAGCAAAACTATATCTCTACTCTATACAAGTAATATTGAAGATGTGATGTTTACTTTGATTGTCTTTCATCTCACTAAAAAAGCCATATGTGCATATTAGGGGTGTGCAGGTAAAAACATTTGTTTTGTTTCATTTGCAGGTTTTTTAAATTTCAATTTGTTTTGATTTACTACATTTTCATTCTGTTTCATTTTGTTTTTATAAATTTTAATTTTAGGGTAAAATTATTAATTAAAGAGGTAGCTGTGGCTGCTCAACAAATGAACAACTCATCTGAAAGATTACTAAAAGTTTCAGACAAATAAAAAATCTAACTGGCTTTTTCCTCATAGTCATAGTCTGGTCTCAAACCAGTAACTTTTGGATTAGAAGGCCAGCAACTTGTGGAACAGGCATCACATCTCCATGGAGTTTGACTCTAGACAGCCTACTGTATTCCTGATGATCTTAATTCCAGTTTCCTGATTGGCTCAATGTTTGTCTGGTCTGGAGCTCTATGCAAAACGCTAACTGGATTTTTTGCCTTATGAATCTATTTACTCCTGCTGTAGCAATTTGCTCCCAATTTTTATCTGTGAAACCTTGTCTAAGTATACCAGCAGAGACATTTATCAAGCCTAATGCAGATCCTGGTTGATCATCACTAAGTGGACAACCAGGATCTGCATTAGTCTTGGTAAATGTCTCTGACGTCTTAGGAAGAAGGAGGTGATAGTGTCTATATAAGTTTTTTTGTGAGACCTAATTTAGAGTATTATATGCAATTCTGGAGACCACACCTTCAAAAGGATATAAACAGGAAGGAGTCAGTGCAGATGGTGGCTACCAAAATGGTCAGTGGGCTTCATCATAAAAGTATATGGGAACAGACTTATTTTGGAAGAAAGACAGGAGAAGGGAGATATGATATGTTTAAATTCCTCTGTGGCATAAATGCACAGGAGGAGAGTCTCTTTCAATTGAAAGTACTGTATGCTCTGCAATGAGGGGGCATAGAATGACAGTGAAAGGAGATAGATTCAGGAATAATATGTGGAAATATTTCTTTACAGAAGGAAAATTATCAGTAATACATTAGGTTGGTATGATGGGGTCTATAGAATGTTACCCATCCCTCTCCAGAGGGATTATCACCAGTCCCCTTTAAGAGAGTCTGCAGCTCAAAGTTCAGGGCTGGGAGGGCGTGGCTCACAGGGAGAGGTTAAGAACCCAACAGGCTGCAAGAGGGAGAGAGGCCCGTGGAGCCAGAAGTCTTTCCAAGACAAGCTATGCAAAGGAGTTCTGAGGTAGGAACTTTAATTGAGACTGGAGGAAGGGCTGGGAGAACCAGCTTTGTGGAGGTTTAACAAGTTGGGAGAGAATAAAAGTCACTTTTGTGTTCCCTGAAGTGCTGTCTGGCCTGTGTTTTAAAGAAAACACTTTCCCACCGAATGCCATGTTTACCACAGCTGGCTAGAACCACCTCCCATGGAGATGTTATGGTTCTACTACAAGATGCCTGCTTTGTAAACCAAAGGTTAGTAGTTTGAGGTCAGTCTGTAATAAAATGAAACTGAGGAGGAAAACCATATTTTGGATTTTTTCAGTGCAATGTTTCAGATTAAAATGATATGACATTTCATTACAAATGAATGCACATCCCTATTGCGTATATGTGGTGTTCAATAATGGAACATAACTACGACTATTTTAGATAATTGTTTTTCTGTAGCAAAGACTCCCAAATTGTATGCTTAAAATGCTAAAGATAATTGAAATAAGCACATAGGATGTATGATAACATTTACAAAATATTCTCATTTTCTAACGGATCTTCTGGACTGGTTCTCATTTTATAGCCCTCTGTGTTTCTTATACATGTAGTGTCCTCCATAATGTTTAGCAGTCAGTACTGAATTTCAGTGAGTATATACAAATTTTAAATATTCTAACATATTCAAATATCTTAGAAATTGAGCCCTTTACTGTCTAAAAATCAGAGGTGTACAACAGAACAGAGTGAAATATGATTTTTTGCAGTCTATAATAACATTCTACAGGCTGAATATCTCCAGATTACCATTTCTGTATGTGGTTCATGAATTTTGCAGAATTATGGCCCCAATGAATTTCTAACAGCTCTATTTCAGACTTGCTCTGTTCCAAAGTGGCTATGGCAATACATGAGAGAAAAATACGTTTTAAAGGGAAATTTACTGGGAATTTTCAACTATAGATTCAAAACAGGAGAAATCATTAAGGCCCCCATCTACTAAAGCATACTTGTCTTTTGCAGTTAACATACATTAAGAACAAAAGTTAATTCACATTAGTTGCAAAATGTCTGTGGTTGACTGTATGCAGCATTTGCAGAAGCTTTGTGAGGACTGCCATACAAAGTTAACTGCACAGCAGATTCATCAACAGGAGGCTGAGGATCCCATAATATGGCCAAGTCTTTGTGAGGGCCATGGCTAATGGTGGGAGGTATAGGGATGGAAAAAAGGGATAAGGCAGGCCAGGGTGAAGGGTGAGAAAGGAAGGATGCAGAGGTCTTTGAAGGAAGGGATTCGGGCAAGCAGCTGTTAGTACAGCGTGGCAAATTGAGTAAGCAGAGGGAGGGAAACGTTTACAGTGTTTTCCCACCTTTCCACCCCTTTTTCTGGTGCCCTTGGCTTTTTGGGGAGGCCCTATGGGGTGGGGGGGGGCCCCACTGGGGCCTGGGGCTGCAGTTGCAACTGTAGAGTGGGAGTTGGAGGTAGTCTTCCAGAATTGTCTTGTACTGAAGGGGAACAGGGTTAAATGGCACAAGATACATGGACATTCTCAGCAGAACCACAGGCTGTTCAGAAGGAGGGGTGGGGGGGGGGTAAGTTGGGCGACTACCACTGAGTTCTTAATTAACCTCCCTATGGCTAGATTGGCACTGACTAGCTGAGGTTATGGGTGTGTGACTGTGGGGTAGATCATGGTAGGGCAGGAAAGAGAGAAGGCTGATCTGGAAGAGGTCGGGGATGACTAGAGTAATCCTACTGTATATTCTTTAAAAGATTTGAAAGAAAGCCGTGGCCAAGATTTTGCCAATAAGCTTGGAGTTGTTAGTTTGATTTCTCTTTGTGTATGAGAGTAAGGTGTGTGGGTGTCTGTGTTATGTGGAATACAGTTGGCTACATGAGAACAACTTCTGTGGTAACTATAAAGTGTTACCTTTATTCATTCCCCACCACAAAATGGCGAGTTCTACTTTAGCTGCTTAATGCAACAAACAACACGAGATGACAGTTAATGCAGTGTGTTAACGGTTAACACCATGTGCCAGCTATTAGCATGCCCTAATTACTACATTAAACAGATCATGCAACTTAGTAAATAGGGGCCCAAGATAATTTGCCTTCTTTTTTCCAGTTTGATGTTATTTTTTGTGGGAATTAATCACAGTATGTCTAAAAAGCATTGACATATTCCCAGCACTAGAAAACTTGTGCAATTTAAACCTTTTCAAAACTCTGAGTTTCAGCACTTGCGAAATGTCTTGCAATACTACAATTTATTTTTCCATTTACATATCAGAATTTTTTAATGTTGCTATTTTTGGTTTACCAATAAAAATTCAGGTCATCGATGAGTTCTGAAAAGGTGTAATGACAGTTCTTGGTGCAGAGGCAAAGTAGTAAAGTAGCTGTCATCTGCTCTCTCTGCTCATGTGATCCCAAATTACGGGTAGCTTTGGAATGTAACACATATTCAAGAAGACAGTGCAAGGCAGCGTCTCGGCTGCTGAATTTTATATCTCTAGCATCACATTTCTTTATAGCATGTGTAAGTGTAGAAGGCTTAAATGTTGGACAAAGAAAATCTCATTTAAGCTTCTTTAAACACAGCAATCACATGCAGTGAATGTTCATTCCAAAAGCATTATACCTTCAATGTAAACATCCGAAGAAGCTTTAGTTTTGCAGACAGAAAAGAAAATCATTGATTGTTTTAATATAAGGTGAGGAAAAGGAAAAGAAAAAAAAAACATTAAGAAAAGTTCAATTGGAAACAATGGCAATTAAAAAGAAAGACGAGTACAATCATGGATGGAATAACCAAGCATAAGAGACAGCTAAGTCCAACACTGAATGAAGGAATAATTTAATCAGTCGCTCCCAGGTATTATAATTTACAGTGCACAAGAGAAATCTGATCTTGCATTCATGGGCTAAAATGTTGGCTATTCTGAGCAATCAGATTATCTACAGGCAATCGATGTCTTCATAGGGAGTTGCTTACAGTTTAGTTAATAAATATATTTGCTATGTCGCCTTTCGATTTAATAGCAAAGTGGTTTATAATAGATGTCTAAACAAATAATATAGATGTCTAAACAAATAAATAATCACATCTAACAAAGAAGATAAAAGAACAAAATAAAAATACAAAAAAACTGATAAAAATGCTGCACTGCCAAAGGATCCATATGCCGCCCCATGCAGCATATCATCTTCTGTCACTATAGGCCATCTCAAAAGAAAAATGTTTTAAGACATGCTTTAAACTTTGTCAAATTTGATTCGATCCTAAGATCATGGGAACAACTGTTCCAGAGAGCCGATACAAGATAAGCGGCATAGCGTGTGGACTCAAGCGCATTGGTTTCTTTCTCTCTCTCTATGCTAATTTTTTCACTTCAGCAAACCCTGAAGCCAGTACCTCCCTGAGACATCCTCTTCCTCTGAAATCCAAGAGAGAAATGGCTGATAAATGGAGCTTGTTTCAGTTTCATGATGACATCATCAGCTATGGGATTCGGAAGATGATGCTGGTATTGGCTCATTTTCCAAAAGTTTCTACATCATAAATGAAGTGACTCCTGCTTCATCCTTGTCCCTTCCAAATGTGGCTCTGTTCTACCAAAACAAATACTGTTTTTCTTGCCCAGAGACTGTAATAGTACTGAATGGAAACAAAACTATTTTCAGTTTATTCAGGGACAGGGCCACTTGGGGGCTTTTTACTAAAGGGAAGTAAGTTATTGCACCTAATTCATGAATAGCATTGAAACCATGGCATGTTAGATGCAACACCCCTGTGTTAACTGTTGGGGGCATGGAAAGCATTTTTATTTTTTTAGTGCCATCAAGTCAGTGTTGACTCATAGTGACCCAGCTACCTCTGGGTTTTCTTGGCAATGAATCACTGGAAGTAGATTGCCAGTCTTTTCTTCTGAGGGAATGGAGGGTAAAGTGGCTTGCCGAAAGTCACAAGGAGTGCCAGTGGGAATCAAACCCTTGATCTTCTGGGTATGAGGCAGTTTCTCTAACCACTAGGCTACTCCTCCACTTATGGAAAGCATATCCTTGGCAATTAATGAGACGCACTTAACGCATGTTCTAACTGCTCTGAGCTTACCATGCCCACTCTCTGCTACTACTCCGCTCACTTGTCACCTTAACGCGGGTTGCACAGTTAGTGTGGGAATCATCCTGTGCTATCATGGCCCTATGCTACCTGGCAATGTGTGTCCCATCGCGCCTTCAATGTGCACCAGAACATGCGCTCCCAGGTAACGCCCATTAGTAAGATCATCTTGGTTTGCTTAAAGGGAAGCAAAATGAAAATGGACTCATTTGTCATGTTTTCCCATTCATTTCAAAATGAATGCAGATCCCTACCTAACAGGGAAAATGGCAGACACTGCAGAGGGAACTCATTCTAGCTAAGCAAGGGCTTCATGTATTGCCAATAGGATTGTCTGGGTAGATTTGGGAATGGAAAATACTATAGATGGCACAAAGGCCACAAAGAAATACAATAATAAGTATCAGGTTGGTATTCATTTTCACTCTGATACTTCAGTGCCAAAATATTCTAGCATGATATTGTTGATTAATAGTTTAATTTCAGAGATATATGTGTCAGTTTTCCCATTTATAACTACTGTATCACCTCTGAATAAAATGCAAAATTCTAAACTTGTTTTTAAATTCAGAAAAGTAAAAAATTAAACATATGACCATGAGTAGAGGGTATTTTTTTAAGCAAGGCTTAGATGAATAAAGCATTTAAGTACTTTACAAACAGTTAGGTAGTAAGTCCCCAAATTACACCACTTGTTCATTGTAATGTACAGTGCAGGGTTCCACCGCACTGTACAGGCTACTGTTTACCTGTATACCGCACGGATGATAAAGAACACGGTATAGAAAACATATTAAATAAATAAAATAAATAAATAAAATAAGTACTCAAATCATTGTACAATCAATGAAAGTTATACCAGATTTCCATGTCCCCTTCTAATCGAGCACAAGACTCAGTTTACAAGGATAATTTTTAAGAAAGATACTGTGACTGAAAGTAGAGGTTAGAGAGTGAAGTGCTAAATTGCTCAAATGTAGCAGGGACATCAAAACGCAATAGATTGCTTTGTATTTAACTTTTCTGTATAAAAATCCACTTAAGTGTGTCTTGTGTCTTAAAGTATTTTAATCATTTTGACTTCTACATTAAGCATATCGTGTATTTTATGACTGTACCCTTTCATGATTCAGTCTTAGAATGCAGTTCATGGTTTTGTCACAAAAGTGAATATGAACAATTTAGTCAATTTTGCTGGTTTTAAAGTATCCAATGAATTAACCCCTAAATTCTTAAAGGGTTTCTGCCAATCTGTCTATGGCAAAAAACCTTTATGAAGCAACCCCTAAGAGTAAGTTCATCTAGAACACTGAATTTCATATTCTGTCTTGGGTTTGCCTAGTGTAGCAAATTAGACTCATGGAGGCCAATTCCAATCGGGGTCCATCCAGCCTGTCTGAAGGTCCAAAATATGGATAGGCTGGATTTGCATCTGATTCTGCATCCACGGGAGCTAAACGTTCTCACGGGAGCAGAATTGGGAGACGGGCCGGACAGGCCCAATTCTGATGGGCGAGACATGCAACATTCTTCCCGGCTAACCCTCCCCCTGCTCCTGCATGGAGCCCCGCTGCTGTGACATCTCATTACCATGGCACTGTGGTGCCATGCAGGAGTGCCAAATGGCCCGACACCCCCCACTCTCCTTTCCCCGCTGCCTGGCCCTTGGCGGGGGCAGCCAGGGCTAGGACCAGGCGGCAGGGACTTACCTTTAGCAGCCTTGTGTCTTCGGCAGCCCTGCGTGCCTTGATCCCCGCTATGCATGGGACATTTTCCACCTTTGAGGTAGAATAAGTCCCACATCCATCCTGACAACATAGGACATACAGGGCCATGATCTGAATTGTCCCTGTTTGTCCGGGATGTATGCCCTACCCCTGCTCCGCCCACTCTCTCTCCTGACGCCAGCACTGCTGGCCCCTGTCCAGAGCTCCTTGCACAAAAGCCTTGTACATACAGGGAGCTTTAGGTCCAGAATCGGGGCCCTGCTATTCGCGATTCTGGATGACCCCCAAAGCTATCTTTAAGCTTGTAATATATTTAGAACTAAAGTTCATAAGCTTAACAATTACAGGCAGGGGTTGGCCTATCATTAGGGTGAGACAGAACATTTTTTAGGGGCAATAAAAACATGCCCCTAAAACAACTCAGTGGCAGCCGCCTCAACCTGCCTTTTAAAAAAGTCATACATGTCTCCCCTGGCCATCGCCACTTCTCAGCGGGTTAATGGTGTTGGCAGTGGTGGCGGCAGTATGCAGAAAGTAAAATAGAAAAGAGCAGGCAGAATTTTTGCAATGCCTGCACACTGCAAAGGCACTTCTGATCCGCCATTTCGAATGCATACTTTTCACATCAGAGGCAGCTGGACCGGGAAAGCCTTGGAAGCATGCAGGAGTCAGAAAGAACGCTGCACATTGTGTGTTTTATTTGCCTCCACTGCTGCAGCTTTTAGAAGATGAGGTAGTGGTGCCAACGGTAGGCCCGGGAGGGGGATGGGGGATGAGACAGGAGATGGTAGACACAAGGTAGGAGGGAAGATGCTGGACATGGGATAGGGGGTGAAGGGTAGATGCTGGACAGAGGGTATGTGCGATGGAAGGCAGATTGTGGACAAGGGGTAGATGATGGACACAGGGTTGGGCATAGAGGGCAAGCATTTATTTCTTTATTTATTATTTAGCTCATCACTTTCCAGTAGCTGTTCAAGGCAAGTTACAGTCAGGTACAATGGGCATTTTCCTGTCTCCGGAGGGCTTACAATCGAATGGGCCAATGCACAAAGACTAGCGTGCCCTTTGCGCACAGATAATGCAACTTATACGCACAAATTCTGCCACACCAAATGCAGAAAAGAAATTGACATGGACACAAAGAGCAATGCCAAGCATATTTAAATCATATACAAATAAGCTACACATATTAAAATAGAATGATAATAAGGTCTGCACTCAAAGCAGAGAAACACGTAGAGGATTACATAACCGGCAGGAGCGCCATTATCTCTATGTCTTGTCTGAAGTGACTTAAACATTTTGTCCGTGTAGGGAAAGACTATCTCGGGGTATGTAGTGGTGAACAGCTAACTTCGATTTGAAGAGTTTCTGCATGTATCTTTCAACGTATAAGCAAATGTTTGGCATTCAAGAAGAAATGTTTTTTGCTTCTTATCCTTGTGTGCTTTTTGGACAAATATTATTTATCTTTTATTTCAGAGCTCTGTTGTGATTTCATAAAAAAATGTTTTTGGACAAAAGTGTTGATTATTATCGTGTGAGCATCTGACTTTTACATGCATGCGTACACAACCACTTGTAGCGCATCTGCTGTTTGCTCATGTGTTGGCTCCCCTCCTTTTAACTTTATGCCAAAGTTTTGTGCACAGCTCATTTGCATACCAGCGCTGAAGTCTTGTGCTATTGGCCCAGTGAAAAGCAGGATGGAAATGCAGCTAAATAAATAAATAAATTGGCACGTTACGAAAACACATCCACAGATAATAGCGTGGAACTTCAGCTTTTTGCATCGGCCTATACGTTTAGGCAATGGAGAGTTAAGAGGCTTGCCCAAGACCACAAGAAGTGCCAGTGGTCTCTTTGGTCATCAGGCTGCAAGGAAGGCAGACGTTAGACATGGGGAGTAAAAGGAGGGCAGACGCTAGACATAAGGTGTGTGGGTGGGGGGCAAAAGGCAGATGCTGATCATGAGGTAGGAGGATGGACGATAGATGCTGGACATGAGATAAGAGGACAGGGAGAAAGAGAGAGGGGAGATGCTACTGTAAACATGGGGGTAGGGAGATACTGGACACAAGGTGCATGGGGTGAAAAAAAGGGAAGTAGATGCTGGACATAGAGAGGGGGAGAATTAGCTAAAGACTGTGGAACAAAAGACTAGGAAAGGAGAGAGAAGGTTGGGGAATAGGAGGTCTGTGTTAATGGTTAAAAGTAGTATATAGATGGAGTGAAAAGGGAAATTGAG
This sequence comes from Ichthyophis bannanicus, assembly GCA_033557465.1. Taxonomy (NCBI): domain Eukaryota; kingdom Metazoa; phylum Chordata; class Amphibia; order Gymnophiona; family Ichthyophiidae; genus Ichthyophis; species Ichthyophis bannanicus. The sequence continues at coordinate 119,314,292 of CM066050.1, read as the reverse complement.
GACTGAATGGAAGGAAGAGTGCAATCTGAGTTGATAGAGACTTAGAAAATAAATGGAAGAGAGCTAAAAGGAAAAAGATCAATGTCAGAGATGGAAGGAAGTGAAGAAGACAGGAAAGGAGAGAAGTGGCAGATGAACTGGAGACTCTGGAAAGCAGAAACCAGAGACTGGCATCAACACACTTAGAGAATAAAAGTGATTACCCCCTCTGTTTCAGCTTTTAGGAAGATGTTTATAGAATGGAATAAGTTACCTTTTGAACTCCAAACAGAATTTGATTAAATAAAGTTTGCAACTATTAATGGTTTTAATGATTGTATAATTGTATAATTGTGTATATTTTATGTTTGCTTTTAATTGATTTTGACATGATTCTGTAATGTATGGGGATATTTTAGAAGGTTTTCCCCTTCAAAAAAGCAGCATTGAGACTTGTAGATTGAAATACACATCTTAATGCCATTTTAGATCATGCTTTTTGTAGACATAGGAATGTTCACGTCTGCCAGGGTGAATGGTGGGAGTGGGCAGTGAGAGTGATATAGGCAGGGCCTACATTTTCAGATGTAAATTCCCCATTTTATATAGGGAATCAATGTCTGGGGAAAAAAAAGTAGTCTTCAGCATTTACACCTACCCCCAGGCAGGAATAAATACCTGCTGACATGAAAATGCGCATGCTGATGTCAGGCCTCCCATTCCCAAGACCCCAAGAACCCTCTTGACTTTCCCCTCAACCCAAACACTTCTTAAGGTACACTTGCAATCCTGCTTCCCACCCCTTCTGAGGCACACCCGCGATCCCTTTCCAACTCCTCCAAGGCACAACCACAATCCCTCCGTCCACTTCCCCTGAGTCACAACCAGGATCCCCCCTCCAACCCACCCAAGACATGCCTCCAAAGGCTGTTCAAAATGGCATAATGACTCCTAATGCTAACTTCACCTTTGGGGAGAGGGAGTTCGGAGGTATGTCTGGGGGTGGATTGGAGGAAGGATGATGTTATGCCTTGGGGAGTGGGTTTACTTACTGGGTTGGGAGTAACTGGTGGGATTCCTGGGGTCTTGGGTGCAGGTGAGGGAGGAGCCCAGACCTGTGGTGCTTCACCAGTATGCTGTCTGCGATGGTGCAGTGATTTTAAGAGGCAGCTCTCACGTTTCGGTGGGAGGAGTTTCCATGGCTTCCCCCCCCCCCCCTTGCAACTTCTTAAAATCGCTGCTCCTCTCAGATGTGGAGAGGCATACTTGTGCGCTCCTTCAACTATTTTACAAGGGGCTCTAAGTTTTGCTAAACCTCTTGTAAATTACTGTTCTAATTCTCCATGTCCTGAGATGGATGTGGGAATTCCCCTCTCCATGTCCTTTCTAAAGTGCCATTTCATGCTATTATGGTTTGCAATCTTCTCTAAAGCTTCTCGTTAAGCAGAATAGAAATGCTTGATTAGAATGGCCAGACAACAAAGGTAGAAACAGTAATTTTATTTTCAATTTAGTGATTGGACTATGTCAATCTTTGGAATTTACATACTCTTATCGCTATATTTTGCACAGCACAGGAGCATCTACCTCTCTGTACTGCATACAGAGACTGGCCTCTTGGGGTTTTAGTTCATTTTTGTCTATATATTTCTATTTTTAGTTTCTGGTCACTTATTCTGGTCTGTTTGTGTTCCCGCATTTGGGATCGAGGCCAGGTGTTCTGTTAGAATGGAATTTCTATTTAGGGACATATACTGTAGTAATCCAGCTCGTTCAGCTTTCCGAATGGGCTTATGGATGAAAGATGCAGCTCTACTCTAGTCACCTTACTGGCAAGACGAGATAGACCATACTGCTCGTTATCTGCCATCATATATCCTGCTACTATGGATGTTCTGGGGCCCACTGCAAAAAGTGAGACTATAGCACAGTTTTGCAACACCAAAATCAAATTAATTGTAATAATTTAATTTTGGTGTTATAAACTGTGGTGTGGGTCTCATTTTCTCTTTTTGTTCCTTCGTGTGCAAGCACTTTGCATCTATTTTTTTTTTTTTGCAGAATATATATGTCCATTGAATACTGCGTCAGTCCAGTGTGCAATATCAGGTGTGGGTATGTTTTATGTTAGATTTCTGGGCTACGTAATTAAACTGCTACAATTTTTGCTATATGCAAACAGCATTGCAAATTTGTTTGTTTGTTTTAAAATTATGTAGCCTGGATGTATGTTGGTTTATTTTTGCTTGGAGCAACCTCCTGACTGGTGTTCTGAGTGAAGGGACCCCCTGCTCCTTAATTCGAGCTCTGAGGAGCTTCCCCCCCCCCCCCCCCATTTGGGTAACTGGCAGGGCTAGCCCAACCATTCGGCAAGACTAAGCGGTCACTAAGGCAGCAGCTATGAGAGGCAATCAAATGAAAACAATAGCCCCTCACAGCCCCACCAACTCGAAAGGCCAGCAGTACACACTTTTAGCTGCAGGGAGAGTGAACCCACATATAATAGAAAACAAAGATTCATATTTAAAAGTATGTTGTCCAATTGTGCATTTTTACAGGATTGTTGCAGGAGGGTTGATGTCAGGATGATCATGATTAATGAATTTAATTATCCAAATGTTGGGTGGGGGGAGTGTAAGGTTAGAATTTTGCCTCGGGCACCCAATATCCTTGCACTTGCCCTGGTGCCTGGGGTGGGCACCTTCTCGTCTTAGGCAGCAAATTGCCTCGAGCCGCCCCCTAGTTACAGGCTTCTTGCTATTAAGGCTTCAACCTTCCAAAGCTTCATTCTCTAACCTTTACTTCCATTCTTAAAAACAACCTTGTAAATTCGGTCCTCTGCTTGATAATACCAGAAACAGGGACAGATTGTATCAGGATACTGGCCTGGGGAGTGTTTTGCAGACCAGCCCATCTGTTCCTCTTACCTCTTCTCCGGCAGTCCAAGCATCCTTGCAACCCATTCTGCATCATGGAAATAAACAATAAGCATGAAGCCTCTGGGCCTCTGGAGGCACAAAGCCCAGTTGTGTTCCCACCTCTCCTTCAACGCAGACGTCCTAGTATTAAAGTATGTGTGGATGGAAAGGGCTGCTGCTTCCCAGTCCTAACTCCTGACAGCATTCGGCCCATCGGGACATGCCCAAATGTCCAATAGGACAATCCGTCCAAAACCACAAAATGTAAATATTGATAAAAAAGAAAGGAGCTTTTAACCATTAATTAGTTAATTAATTAGTTCTTTTTTTAATTAATAAACTATTTTCAGCACAGAATAAAAGGGAGTTGAAGTATAAAGTATTTTAATATAATAATGCAGCAGGAAAGAGCTTTGTTAATTGCTACTAAACTCATTAAGTGCAGCTTTTGATGCTGCCTGATAGGGATGTGCATAGGAAAAAAATATTTGCTTCATTTACGAGTAATTTTCAGACTTTTCCTTCAATTTTTTCCAGTTTAATACCAATTTTTTAACATGCAAAACTTTTTATTGCAAGTAAATAAGATGTAAGATTTGTTAATGGACTGAGTGTCTGCTAATGAAGGCACATCTGTACGGCCTTAAAATGTTAATTGTCACATCAAAATATAGTTACCAGTAAATGAAAAATGAAGGTTTAGTGCTAGTTTTTTGGGATATGCCACACTCTTGTGACCCATATTGGCTGCCATCAGAGACAGGATCCTAGGCTTGATGGACCTTCATCTGACTCAACATGGCTTATGTTATGTTCTCATGTTTCTAGTGACTGGTAATAGGTTCTGGGACTATCAGTGCAGAAAATATTGATCTATGAACCTGGAAACTAAAAAATAAATTACTGGATTTCAAGATGCTTTTTAAGGTTTAAGGTTTATTGCGTTTGAGTAGCCAAAAGAGCAAAACAGTTGACACAATAAACATAACCCATAAGGAGACCAGTTACTACCCCTCCCTACATTTAAGCACACACTAACAAATAACTGAAGACATGACATAAAAGCATACTGTTGCTTTTCCTAGAGAGACCTAACATCCCAGCATGAACTGCCCAGGACACAAGAAGGGAATAACACAACACAACACAAAAAGAACAATGCAGCACAAACAGTGCGGACAGGCAGTTCTCCTCCCATACTCCGTGGCTCTGCTCAACTATAAAGATCTTAGATGTGGTCCTGAAAAGCCTGACCAAAAGAAACAATTTTTCAGTGCTACCTTAAACTACTGGTAGTTATCGCCTGCTCTAATACCTGGAGGGGGCCCATTCCGTAGAAAAGGGGCAGGGTATGAGAAGAAAGACTTGTGAGTAGTTTCAGTATGAATCTCCATAGGTGAGGGCAAACTCAATAAACAGATTTGCGTAGATCTAATGGGTTAATTAGAAGTGTGAAGGGGTAATATGGCAGACACACACTGAGGTGTAAAATGCATGGAGGGTCAAAAGCATGATTTTGAAATGCATTTTAAATACTTTTGGCAGCCAATGCTGCTCGTATGTTAGGTGAGTAACATGACTAAATCTATTGACCCAAATAAAGGACCCTCACTGTTTTCTTTTGGATAGTTTTTAATAATGAGCAATCAGTGAATTTCAATGATCAATATGATCAGGGCCGGCCAGTCCACTAGGCAAGTTAGGTGGCTGCCTAGGGTGGCCAGCTCAGGTGGGTGGCAGCAGCGGTACACATGAACGGCCACGCCATCCCCTCCCTGCTGCCGCTAATGACATTTGGGGGAAGGAGGAGAGCAGTGGCAGCAGCAGTATTTCTAAAAGTGGTGGCTTTTTGCCACTGCTTTCTTGCCTGCGGCAGGCCGTCCTTCAGCACACAGGGCCTGCTGCAGGCAAGAAAGCGGCAGCAAAATGCCGCTGCTTTCTGAAATACTGCCACTGCCCACCTCCCCCTCCTGAGATGGAATCAGCATCGGTGGCAGTAGCGACAGGCATCTGGGGGTGCAACGAGGCCAAGGTTTATGCCTAGGGCGGCAGAAACCCTTGGGTCAACTTTGAATACGATGGAAAACTAACCTGTGAATCAAAGCAGTCTTTAAGTTACTTTTAATGGGTCCCGTACTTCTTTCTATACAAGCTAAACATGTGTCTTTATTTTTGTAAGAGAAAGAATGACACTGTCTAAACACAAGAAGCAACTGAAAATCAAATGTTCACTTGAAAATGCAATTGAAATTGCTACAAAAAAGGATGTTCTACAATTTTGATTGTACAAGTACTTACTGGATTTTTCTTCTTTTTTTCTTTCTCTTTGCTTGGTTTTCTGTTGCTCACAAAATAGTGCAGAGTCCCGTACTCCATCAAGGCAGCAAAAACAAAGATAAAGCAAACGGAGACAAAGAGGTCCATTGCAGTCACGTAGGAGACCTTGGGGAGAGATTTACGAGCGATGGTACTGAGGGTGGTCATTGTCAATACAGTCGTAATGCCTGGAAGGAATGGAGAATTGAAAAGCCAGAATAGTAGTTTAAGAAGAGAGAGAATTCAATTTATAAATATTTAATTTAATTCAAAATTTGTATCCTCCACCATACTGTAAAAGAGATCACATATTAAAAATAAAATAATCGTGATTAAATACATCAATTAAAAATATCAAGTTACAATAAAACTATGCTAGTATCATACCTCACTTAATATCAGTTACATGCAAAGAAATGCTAATAGCAAAACAAAAACTCCACATCTTCCAGATCCAGCAGCAAGAGCACGACAATCACAACCTTTGGAATAATTTGCTCAAGGAACCGTATTTTCAGCTCCCTTCTACAGTAACTGCAAAAGTCCATTCTAGACGTGTGGCGCTATACCAGAAATCTAACAAACCCTGGTAAAGGCCAATCTCAACTCTTTTACAGATAAAATCACGAAGGGCCCGATACTTGAAGGGCGTTTACATGGTTTACAGTCTAGTAAACCCTATAAATGCCTTAGATGGGGATATTCAACAGCACATACATGTTTAATGCCATTGAATATCACTGTCTAAGTCCCCTATGCACCCCGATGCTATCTGGTGTTGGAGGCCTTCCAGGGCGGAGCACAGACGGTGACTGCCGCTAACCGGTTAGCGGTGATATTGGACCACTACCCAGTTAGCGATCCATACCTAAAACTAGGCCAGCTTTTAGCTCACCTAGTTTTAGCTATGGATGATAACCAGGTTGCAGTCCAATATCGCCGCTACCTGGTTAGGCTCTGCAGATGAATCCATTTGGTGCCAAAATTGGATATTCAATGCCGCGGCACTGAATATCTGGGTTTAGGGGGTCAGCGAGAAAGGCTGTGCACCATAGTGATGCATAGCCTGCCCAGTTGAAAATCGGGTCCTAAGGGGTAGATTCTGATCCTAGATTAGCAGGTCTGGACGTCTGATCCGGACATCCAGACCTGCTAAACATCCAGATCGCCCTGGCAGCCACAGAGCTTCCCGCTTGTATAACTGACTTGTGTGGGGGGCTCTATTCGTGGGTGGGAGGAGGTGGGCTGGGAAGGAGTAAGGGCGGGCAATGGGCAGGGAAGTAACCCCGGATGTACAGGACTGATTCTGAGGTCGGCCCTGTATGTTTGGGGTTGGCTAGTTAGATGGGGACTTATTCCACCTCGGAGGTGGAATAAGTCGCCCTGGATGTTGGGGGACCGCGGACTCAGGCACCATCGAAGAGGTGAGGGGCGCAGGGGGTTCCCCGCAGCCTGACCCTGGCCATGGAAGGCCATATTGTGGGTCAGGCTGTGCGAAAAGAAGTTTCTATTTGGCAGTCAGGGATTGCGGCTCCTAAACGGAGCCACAGTGGCATAGCAACAGGATGACTATCCTACTTCCACTCAATTCAGGAGCCTGGCTGAGCTAGCCGGGGAAGAGGCTGGATGTCCAGGATGCCTGAATCGTGGCACCTCCCAGATATCCAGCCACTGTGATGCGATTCTGCTCCCACGAAATCGTCTAGCACCCATGGGAGCAGAATCAGGTGCATCTCCTGGCCGTCCGGATGTCTGGCCATCCCGGGGGACGCACAAACTTGAATTGACCTCCACAAGTTTATCAGATGATGAACAAAAAGCCCTAACCGGATAATACTGAGCTACATATTTAGGTAGATTGTCAGATTAACTTCATAGAAAATTTTAGCTACAAAAGATAACAATGTAAAAGTTATTATCAGATCCAGAGATAAGCAATGTAGGAAAATGCAGAAACATGTGGCTCTCTCTCATCTTTTACCTCATCAACTATAATGGGTCAAGGATTTTCTTGGGTAGATTGCAGAAATCTGCGAGACCACCACCACATGAACTACTTGCCTCAGCTCCTCCTCTTTAAATAGATGGTAAATCTAGCTCATCATATGTAAAATGTAAAAAGAAGTCTTTAAGATATCCAACACCTTCGTCTCTAATAATAATATCAGGGTCAATAATGACCCCCAACTTTTTATCTGTGACTCTCATTGAATGCTTATTCCTCCCAAAGTAAAATTTTCAATAGGAATAGAATCATATAGGACAGTAGTTTTTCTAAATTCAGCTTTAACTGGTTTTGTAACATCCTCTTACTGCCATTCTCCATACAAATCAATAATTGAGACACAATGATTCACTGGTAAGATTAATTGGAAATCAACTGTTTATGATAAATGTGGGATACTACATCCTTGTGTTAAATCCCTACGGTCATGCAGAAATATATTAAATAAAACAGGAGATAATGGTGAACTTTGAGGCACACAAGACAGAATCCTTGTTCAATAGAGTTCTCCTTGGAAGGCTACTTGAGTGGTGTGAAGAGAAAGAAATGCCTCAGGCCATTGTAAAACCTTTCAATGAACTCCCTGTTTAGACAACTTAGTCAATTGTATTGAGTGGTCAACTAGATAAAAATGACAGATGATTTAATTAGAGCACCAAATTCTTCTAGTCCTGTGCCCAACCATAAGCCGGGGCATGCTGTATGGATCGCCCGGGCCCCAGCTGTTCCCTCGCCCCATAGTTTCAACTTTACTGCTTGCTGCTTTTGCCAGCCGCTTTATTCACAGGATTGATAGGCCACAGCTCGTAGACCACCCCTTTTACTTATAATATTATTAATACATCAACACAGCAACAACACATTAACAATAACCGCACCAACAATATTCTCTGTTACCACGTTAATCTTCTTAACATCTTTACAATATTAACAGTATAGACAATGTTAACAATATTAATAATATCCACTATAGAACCCAGATGGGCGGGGCCCCCCACCATGAGAGGTACCACACTGCTGCCTATTGTAACCTGCAGGTCCGTGCCATGGCCAAGGAGAACCTTCTTCCTCCCCGCTGCCAAACACTTCATATTGGCACCGGATGGGCATTCCATGCCTAGCATGTTCCTTGTAACCAAGGTCAGGCACCCCAGGCCTCGGTACCTGCCCCCTGGTTTCAGGGCCCAGCATGCCAAACCAGCACCTGCACCCTCCTTCTCAATTTGTGGTAACCTCCTTGCCTTCTTGGTGAGGTCCCACCACCAGGAGGGGCCACAGCCCAACTCCCTCACCTGTGAGCACCGAAGTGTTGGCCTGCCACAGGTTCGCCAAGAAAACCTCTAACCTGATATCGTTTAGATGCACTCTGTCCCCTTTGTACACTGTTGCTCCCCCCCCCCGCCATTATAACCTCATGCCTGAGCACCTACCCCCAAGGCCCACACAAAGTTTACCACTTCTGCATTCAATTTCTTCCTTCTCTTCTCAATTCCTCTGGGCCGGCTGGCCCCCAACTACATCTGACAGGGAAGGATCTGGCACCAGATGATGCCTGCTCCCAGCTTGGCATGGATCCAGGCCAGGTCCCTCTTGATTTTGATAATTAGGTCTATGCTCTTCGTGGCCACTAAATCGTTGCCTCCAAGGTGCAGCACGATGAAGACTTCAGGGTGGCCCGTCCATCATTGGTTGTCAAGTGTGGGCTGCAGCTGGTCCCATCATATTTCCCTTTTTCCCATACACTGTACCTGTACTACCTCAGGGGGGACAGCCAAGTTGCTTGATGAAATGGCCACCCAGCACTCTTCTCCTGGCCCAGTAGATGTAAGAATGCCCCACTATCCAAATGGAAATTGGAATAGCTATTAGAATGAAATGATAGAGGTTAATCTGGGTACCTACCCCTCATCTATCATACATACAGCTTGTACCTGTCTGAGTACCATCTGCTGATAGCCCAGATCCGGCCTGCGCCCAGTTGCAGGTCGTAGACTTCTGTAGCCACCCCTATCCGAAACAAATGGAGAGTGAGCTGTCCCCTTCCAAAACTTGCACCCTCTATTGCTCTAAGCTACATTACCCTGAACTAGAACTATGACAAACAAGAGCTGTCACTGTGACGCAGGAGTGCCCCGCCCACTGGTGGGTGCACCTACAGGTACTCCTGCATGGCGCTCATTGGGCAAAGGTTCCAGACCCCAGTGGCATATAGCCACACCATTCTTCCCTTACCATACCGATCCATCTTGGACCTCCTCAAGAATAGCCCAACCATGCCCACTGTGACATCCTCCACCCCTAGGGCAGGGCCCACTGGGTCTGCTTTGGACCGGGGTATGGCCTCTCCCTTCCTGAAGGCACCGAAGAACATAATCAAGAACCTTGAAGAGCTGCTCTTTGAAACTGTCCCTAGCCACTTCCAGGGCCATCTAGATTGCCCCCTACAGCATGGGCATGGTAATGGGTCTTCACCTGTCCGATCTTATGGATCACTGAATGTATGGAGTACTTACCTATTGACTTTTTTTTTTAATTTGATTTTCGCATGAAATTACAATTCAGCAAACATAACAAAGTAAATCATTAAATACAGAATGAACCAGTCAAAGAAACAAAGTAGCACGGATAAAGTCCACATCAAGAGATACAAGCAGAGATAGGACGACATAACCAATAATACAAGAAAACAAGGCTACGATACACATAAGCCAACAATTAAGAAGGATACTTCACATCCCAGAATTATTTCCCTACTCTTATATTGGATTGATCAAAAACAAATCTAATTGTGAAACATCTACAAAAACAAAGGAATCCCCCTCATAGTTTACGACACATTTACATGGAAACCGTAGAAAAAATGTCGCTCCCAGCGCCAAAACTTTAGGTTTTAGCTGCAAAAATTGACGTCTTCTAAGCTGTGTCTCACGAGAGACATCCGGAAAAATGTTTATAGATTGCCCACAAAATTTGGCCATCTTAACTTTAAAGAACGCACGTAAAATGTGCTGCTTAAGCTCAATAGAAGGTAATGTGACTAATAATGTAGAACGAGAGGTAATCGTATCTGAAGAGTCTTCTAGAAAGGCGGTCAAATTAGAGATAGCAGGAACAATCTCATCTAAGTCCCCTTCATTCGGGTTGATATTCTTTGTACTTGCAAAAAGATAATAAGCATGAGAAATTGCAATGAGGTCCTGAATATTCAAAATTTCCTTGAAATACATTTCCAACAAAATCCTGGAAGATAACAATGAGGAATGAGGGAAATTTAAAAAATGAAGATTACAGGATCGATATGAGTTCTCAAGAGCTTCCATCTTAGAATATAATACCATAGAATTTTTAACCCCAGTGGCATTAGCCGCGGTAAGCAAATTTACCTGAGAGCTCACTTTCCCCACTGCCATATCAGTTAGAGTAATTTTCTCATCGAGTTGCCAAAAACATACGACAGCCTCTTGAGAAAAGGTAGCTAATGCATTCAACGTAAAAGACATTTTCTTATCTAAAGAAAATAAAGCACTCCAAAAATCATTTAAAGTAATCTCAGCATCAGGGAGCTTAGGCGATAAATCAGATAAACTGCCAAAATCAGCAAGTTGGACTGGTGAAGGAAAAGTAATAGAAACTTTTGAAATACTTGCGATTTCTGAAGACTCTCCAGTTACTGATAGCGATTGAAATGGCACAGGTAGGGGAAGTGGAGATCTCCCTCCAGAACTGAGGGAGACCCCTTCTGGGGAGGACTGCACTAGGGGGACGGGAGCGAAGTGCTTGTCAAGAGGACCCACCGGTTTGTCCCCGGTACTAGTCTCCTGACCTTTATTCGCTCCCTTCGCCTTCCATTTCCCCATAGATATACGCAAAAGGGGAGGTGGAAAAACGAAGCCCCCGCAGACGCCGCTATGATGCCGAAGGAGAGCCAAAGGGGCAGACATGCCCCTTTGACCACGCCCCTTCGAGACACGCCCCACGGACATGCTCCGCGGTCAAAAAGACAATGAAACTAAATAGAAAGAAAAGACCCCGCCGGGTATGAGGGTGCCCCAGGCGCGCCTGCCCGATCCTCCCAGGCACAGGAAAGCACTGTGCACACAATCAAATCAGCAGCAGTCCTGGAGCAGTTACCTAGCTCCCAACTCCTTTGGCGTTTCTCTGCTTGCTCTGAAGAGCAACTCCAGAGGTAGATGTTTAAAGGGCTCACGGATCCCGCCGGGTATGAGGGTGCCCCGGGCGCGCCTGCCCAATCCTCCCAGGCACAGGAAAGCACGGCGCACACAGTCAAATCAGCAGCAGTCCTGGAGCAGTTCTCTAGCTCCCAACTCCTTCGGCGTTTCTCTGCTTGCTCCCCAACGATTGACTTTTGAGATTCCACTGCATATTGGGGATCTATTTTCACATACTACTTGAGAAAGGGTTTTTTGACCCGAAACATGTCGTTGTGTCATAGGCTGCTCTCGTGGAATGCTCTTTATAACCAGGAGTTGTCCTCATTTGCTCTCTGCTTCTAGTTTGGCTGATCCTGTCTTCTCAACGGCTTTCAATGATTTGCTTGGTTCCAGCTGCCAGCTAAGTATAAGTATTTGTATTATATTGTGTCTTAGCATTTATGGCTTTTGGATATCTTTTTGAAAGTTGGCACTTTCTCACTTTAACACATCACTGGTTTAAAGATTAAAGCAGAACGGTTCATTTTTCGGAGGCGTTCTTCCTTTCCCCCTGCACAACGTTCTCTCCAACATATGAATTTATTTTTTATGTGTTCCTTCCTTTTGTTTTTGTTGGGATTGGACTCATCTTTATTGTTTACTTTGTGTGCTAATCCATTTCCAAGTTATGCACTGGCTGTGCCACTCTTGCTGCCAGTTCTGGTGGCACCACTACCTCTTGAAGTAAATCCCCAAACCAATATCACCTGCTGTCTCCATAAACAGCTCCATCTGTCTGTTGCTGGTAGGCAGTTCCCTCCATATGATCAAACCGTTGTACCTCATGAGGAATTCCTGCCACACTGCCAGGTCTTCGATGACCTCTGCATTGACTCTGCTAAAGTGGTGCTCCTCCAAATGCCCCTAGTAGCCTTCTCCAGGCACATTGTAAATGCCCGGCCCATTGGCATCACCCTGTATGCAAAGTTCAGCAGCCCAATTAAGGACTGCATTTGCTTCAACCTGACTTTTCTGTCTGCTGCTGTCAATCATATGGCCTCCCTCAGAGCCTGCACCTTGCTGCCTGGGAATCTGGTGACTATCGCTACTGTGTCGATTTCAATTCCTAGAAAGGACAGGCATTGGGATGGACTTTCTGTTTTATTGCTCGCCAGTGGGACCCCTAGTTCTGCGGCCATGGCCTGGAAACCTTTGAGGTTCTGCTGGCAGATCCAGCCCCAGCTGATTATCTGTTCCACCATTCAATGCATGGCCAAACTGAACTCTTTGAAGTATGTGCAGAACACTGAATAACCAATGGGGAGGCACTTGTCAAAGTAGTAGTGACCACCGAAGCGGAAGCCAAGCAATTGGAAGCTATCCGGGTTTATCAGTAGAATCCTAAAGACTGACTCCACATCTGACTTTGCCAACCACGCCCCCTTTCCCTGTGCCTTCACCAACTCCAGGGCCTGGACCACTGAGGCATATTTAACAGAGCATATCGCATGCTCCAGATGGTCATTGACCGAACCACCATCCAGGTAGGACAGGTGATAAATGAACCAGTACTCCCCTGGTTCATTCTTCAGGACCAGACATAGTGGCAAGATTATCAAATTAGCCACAGGCAATCTCCCAAAAGGGCACGCTATCCTCCCCAGTGCCCACTCCTTGTCGATCTTCCTTATTTTCCAGGACTTATTTTAGGTTACCTGCCCCCTGTTGCCCCGCAGACCGCTGTAGGGGATACTGAAGCTAAACAAAAATCCATTAACTAACCAAGCCGCCTTGCATTTATCATAACCCACCAGGTTACGCTTCAACGTGCAAATCCGAATGGGCATGGTGTCCCATCCGAAGGGGATCGGACATTGTGTCCGCTGTGGGTCCCCTCCCTACCTCTTGATGCAGCGGGTTTGGGGGTGCCCTTCACTACATACTGTGCATACATGTCTGTACTTACAGCCACTGCCAAACCTACAAGATCCCCAATTGAACAGCCTGCATACCCCCCACCAGGCAGCTGAGGCGGGCAGTGGGGTACTGCCACTCTCCCAGCCTCCCAAGCCATGCTTCGTCCGAAAGGGCTGATGCCTGGGGGCCCTACTGGGCCACTGAGGGTGCATATTCACCATATGGTGCCCCCACTGCTGGCCTTGGACATCAGCCTAATCCACAGATCTATATCCTTCCTATCCCAGTTGAGCCCCCACGCCCCCACCATGTTCCGCCTGAAATGCTCATCATAATCTAACCAGGTGGATCCCCCATAGACCTTGTGGACGTGGCAGATGCTATCCTGGTACTTGAACAGTCCTCTGCACTGTTCGAGGTGCTTTTCACCTACAATCCGGGACTCCCCCCAGCAGTAACACCGTCCCGCATGCGGATCTCCCGGAAGGGATCGAGCCGCAGGGACCAAAGCTCCGCTCTACACAGCAGGCTGAGCTGCCCAATCGGGGCAGCCAGCCAGGATTTAAAACAGAGCACCATCAGGCACAGGACTCACTCTGGGACTCCCCCCAGCGATAACACCGTCCCGCATGCGACTTTCCCGGGAGGGATCGAGCCGCCTGGACCAAAGCTCCGCCCCACACAGCAGGCTGAGCTGCCCAATCGGGGCAGCCAGCCAGGATTTAAAACAGAGCACCATCGGGCGTGCCCGTGCCTGAGGGCCTCACCAGAGGGCCCTTTGGCATGGCCCTTAGGCGTGGCCACAGGAGCAGCCACAACACAACCACAACCCCAAAACAAAAAAGAAGGCCCAACAGGAGATCGACAGCATCAAACACCAGGAGAGGACTCTATCAGCAAAAAGAAAAAACCTAAAGCTACAACATCTTAAGTAAGTCTACCCAAATTCAACATGGCCACAACCATATACCTGCTGATATGCCTCCTCCTAACCCAACTCATCCCACAGCACACAGTCAGTCACTACCCACCCACTAACACCCTATGGCTATCAACAACGATGCCCACCTACACCCCTCCACAGCACACAACCTGGAGCACACTCAAGAAAGACAAACAGAACAATCAAACCACAAGCCCAACTCACACACAAACCTAAAAAAAGACCCCAGAACAGCAAACACTCCAAACACCACCTCCATAGAGCTCATCAACACCAGATCAATAAGAAACAAAATAAACACGCTCACAGACCACCTAGAAGATCAATATCCTCTGCATCACCGAAACATGGCACACCCCCACTGACAATGTACTCCTCAATCAATTAGTCCCCCCCTCCCCGCATACACAGCATTCAACAGCCCACACACACACAGGAGAGGAGGTGGGGTTTTGATCATCGCAAAGAACACCCTAAAGCTTAAACCCCGAAGCTCCCCAAACTCAGACCAATGCAACATAATCATTGTAGAAAACAAACAGATGGCCCTCTGCCTCATCTTCAGAGCTCCCCATGCTCCAACAGATGAACTAGCCTCCACACTAGAGGCTATCTGTGCAGTTAACACAAACCACAAGCCACTACTACTACTGGGAGACTTCAACCTCAGATCTGCCACCAGCAAGGACAAAGAAACCTCCTTACAAGCTATGGACTCCTTACAATACACGCAACTGATGAACACTCTGACACACAGACATGGATCATCACCAGACCTCATATTCACCCCCAACTACCTACTAGACAGAGGTGGCATCTCAACACCCACAGTTACTCCGGTACCTTGGTCAGACCACTACAGAATTAAAATAGAAATCATATCACAAGGGGAAAGACACAACAAGCCACAAGACTCACCACCCGTGCAAAGAAGATTCAAAACCTTTGACAAGGACCAGTTCCTCCAGGACACACTACCCCACCTGGACCCTGAAACAGAGGATCTAGACAAGCAAGTAAGCAAATGGAACAGTGTCATCAATGCTGAAGCCAAAGCCAACGAACACAAAGCAAGGAAAGCATCCAACACCAAAAGACAGCACACCCCATGGTACTCAAAAGACATACGCAATACAAAAAGAGAGCTAAGAAAGCTAGAACACCGCTGGGGACGCTCCATATCTCCCACCATCCAGGCACTATACCTAACGAAGCAAAGGAAATACAATGAACTCATTAACCAGACAAAAAGGGAACACCACACAAACATCATTCTAAAAGCCTACAACAAACCAAGGGAACTATTCAAAATAGTAAAAAACCTAGCCAATGAACCCAATCCCAAAAAAGACGTGCAGATAGACCCACAAGCCTTCGCAGATCACCTACAAGAAAAACTGGACTCTACACCACAACAAACAACAAACGGAACCACCAACACAACCAAACACACCAAAGCATGGGATAAATTCAACACCCTATCTACAAGACTGCTTTCAGACATCATCACCGCGCTCAACACAAGCACCGCACCAACAGACCTATGCCCGGTACATGGATTAAGGCAACAAAGGAAAGCTTCATCCACACCATACACAACATAGTACACAACTCACTGGCACAAGGAACCATGCCAGACCAGCTGAAGCTAGCTACTATAAGACCGATCCCGAAAAAATCCACACTAGACAAGAGCAACCCAGCAGCCTACAAACCATCTCCAGCATACCACTACTGGCAAAGATTATAGAAAACGCTGTACAACACCAACTCCAGGACCATATCGACACACATGCCCCATTGGACATACACCAGCATGGCTTCCACCCAAACCACGGAGTTGAAACACTCCTGTTATATCTATTCAATGACATAATCCAAATCATTGACAACCACAATAAAGGAACACTAATGATCTTCCTAGACATCTCAGCTGCGTTCGACACAGTGGACCACAGAATCCTCCTAACCAGACTACAGAGCTTTGGAATAAACGGCACCACACTAAGATTGTTCAACTCTTACCTAACAGACAGACAGTTCCAGGTTAAGATTGGTTCCAACACCTCACAACCCACAAAGATCAAGCAAGGGGTACCACAAGGCTCCGCCCTATCCGCACTACTATTCAACCTCTATATTCAACCGATTTGCAACATCATGAAAGAACACAAGATACATTACACAATCTATACAGGCGACATCATGATATACACCCCAGTCAACCTCGACAACCCTGACTACACCAAAATAATAGACTGCCTCAACCACATGTCCAATTGGCTCCAAGACAACAACCTGACCATAAACTACAACAAGACAGAAGCACTTCTCATCACATGAAACACCAGCTTCATCCCTCCACCCTCAATCAATGTCAACAATACAACAATACCTTTAAAACAGGAAGTGAAATACCTCGGAGTGACGCTCAACAGGGAGCTAAACCTACAGTCACACATCAGCAGGACCACCAAAAATGCATACTTCAAGATGAGAATAATCAGACGCCTCAAGCCCCTCCTCACACAAGATCATTTCCGCACACTCTGTCAAGCCTAACTAACTCCCATCCTTGACTTCTGCAACCCATGTCTAAACAGTCACTCAGACCACTACAAATGGCCCAAAACACGGTGGCACGAATAATATCCAGATCATCAAAACAAGACCACATCACCCCCATACTAAAAGACCTACACTGGCTCCCAATCAGTTCCCGCATCAAATACAAGACAATCCTAAACATATTCAGAATCAAACATAGGAACTCAGCACTCAGCCTTCAACCTCTCATACAACTCAACAACAGCACAAGACCCAGGAGGAGAGCCACATCGGACACAATCAACACTCCAAAAGACTACACAAAGGCGCGCAAGTCTACCGCTTGAAGAGCACTATCAATGGCAGCACTTATAATGTGGAACGCACTCCCTGATGAACTTCGATCAACAGATGACACTAAGGACTTTCGAAAGCAACTAAAGACTTTGCTGTTTTTGGAGCACTACGGCCTGAGCACAATGGGATCACCAACCCCGGACTAATGACGTACCCTCATGTTCATTGCACATAATACTGTATAAAGCTCATGCTGTAAATAGCACATCCCAATCAATCTACCTACACTCACACACATTCACTGTACAGTATAAGAACACATAAGAACACAAATGCCAATTGAAATTGATTGTTTGCTGTGTACACCACCTTGTTTGAAGGATAAGGCAGGATATAAATGCCCTTTAAATAAATAAAACAATACTGGCCAAGATCCGGTAAGCAGTGGACTAATTTGTGATTGTCTGCAATATGCTATCTGCCTTCTTACTGACCAGTTTTCACTTAGCGCGGCAACCCGTGCAGTTGCAGTTATTATAGGGCCTCCAGAGTAGCAGGGAGAATATGTCCACATATTCACCTTTCCATGTCTTTTCCTTCTACGCCAGCGATATGTGGCTATCTAAGGTGCTAGTCAGACACAGGTACTCAGCTGGCCTCACCTCACTCGTCATGCGCGCATGCTTTGTGCCCCACCCCCATTGGGATGATCAATGTTGCACAGCCCTCCTTGCCTTCCTGGGGGCATGACAGCGCCGCCAGGCAAGCCCAACCATGCCTGATCTACGACCTGTGCTGCGCTGCCCCCCTCTACCATGTGGTCCAGCCTCTGCAACCACCCCAGGATTTATTTATTTATATATTTATTTATTTATTTTTCTATACCGCGCTCTTTGGTATCAGCTCGGTTTACAAATAACATCAGTTGTGTTCAGACACAGTAAACGACTGTGCTGGATTTACAGAAAACAAGGTTATTCAACCTTGGATTAACTGGGGAAACTAAATACATGCTCTGGGTTAAAGGTATTTTACAGCTTTTAGGTAGTTATATACATATTCAAGTTGGGGTTTGAATGTGCTATCGTGGCACACAGGGTGTATGTATAGTAGGAAGTTTGGTGTGTATGTCTTGGTGCCTGCAGTTAGGTGGTTGCTGTGTGATACTCTAATGCTGCAGGAAGAGATGATGTTTCAGTGCCTTCCTGAACTGTGTAAGGTCTGTAATTGCCCGAATGTCAGGCGGTAGCGCATTCCAGTACGACGGGGCATAGAACATGAAGGCCCTCTTTCTTGTTGCTTGCAGGGATTTTGTAATCTTGCTAGGGATACATAGGGTATTGGCTGAGACCAATCTTCTAGTTCTATTTGAAGGAGTGGGAAGAATGAGATCTGAGATGGACGTGAAGGTGAGTCTGTTGATAGCCTTGAAGGTTATTAGTAGAATCTTGAAGATGAGTCTACAGTAGATTGGAAGCCAGTGTAAATGCTTCAAGATTGGTGTTATGTGCTCCCTCATGGTAGCACCATGTAATGTTCTGGCTGCAGTATTCATAGCCAGCTGGAGTGGATACAGAGTGTTTTTCCGGTAGACCCTGTAGGATGGCGTTGGTGAAGTCGAAATGGGGGATGACTAAGGCCTGGAAGATTGTCCTAAAGTCATCTGGTTCCAGGAGGGGGCGTAGGTAATGGATTGTCCGGATCTTGAAGTATACTACCTTGACGGAGTAGCCTATATGTGTTTTCATATCCAACTGTTGATCGAGTGTTACGCCCAAGTAGCGGATTGTGTGCTTGCTTTGGAGTTCGGCGCATCTTACTTTTAGTGTTGCTGGCGGAACAAATGACTGGTCCCTGGTAATGAATAGAGCCTCTGTTTTCTTGAAATTTATCCTGAGGTTTTGGGATTGAAGTCAGTCAGTTATGGCGTCGAAACAATCGATTAATGTTGCGAAATCTGGCTGGTTGGTTTTAAATGGCATGTTTAGTAACACATCATCAGCGTATATGAGGCATGAGATGCCAAAGGAACAGGCGAGAGTGCAGAGGGGCTGCATATATATGTTGAAAAACAGCGCTGAAACCTTGCGGAACTCCCTGTTTCTGCTGGAATGGTTTAGAGGTCGAAAGCCCTGTCCTCACATGTTGCCATCTGTCTGAGAGATAAGATTTACACCATTTCAAGGCTGTGTCTTGGATCCCTTTCTCTGCCAGGCGTGCCAAGAGCAGTTTGTGGTTGACAGAGTCGAAGGCTTCTGCAATGTCTAAGAAGATTAGGGCATATCCTCTTTTGGCGTTGTCTATGCCAGTGATTAAGGTGTTGAAGAGTATAGTCAGGAGCGTCTCCATGCCATGCGCTTCTCTGAATCCATGTTGGCAAGGGTCTAATGGGGCAGTGTTGTCAATATGGTCCTGAATTTGCTGTTGGACGAGTTTTTCGATTATCTTGGCCAGGGGCGGCCCAAGTGGGGTGTGGGGCCATGTGCGGAGACTCGGTGTGGGGCCTCATTTGCATAAGGGGCCTCATTTGCATAAATATTTGCATAATGTTACCATACACTAACTTTTAGTAAACATGCCTCTTCATGAGTGTATGGATAAAGAAAGACAAAGATTTCTACATTACTATAATCCAGTGTCAACCGCCAGGCACATTAGGAACTACTACAAACACTGCCCATTTAGAACCCATAGCAAACCCACCGTATCCTAACAGCACTACCAGGACTCATAAAGCACCATACCCTACCTATCAAAAGGCAACACTGCAAATATTAAACCAATATATTTCAGAGAATAACAATACATGACCTACTGGGGAAAGAGAACAAGTGACATTGTCAAATAGGAATTACATAAACAGAATACCTCAGCTCAGTTACACATGCAGAACATAGACCATCACCAAACAAGGAATCACAATTTAAAAACAGGAAGACAATAATTAAACTGGGAACCCTAAAAGCCAAACTTGGAATGTACAACAACAATGTAGAAATAAAACTATAAATTAATTTCCTCTTGTACTAAACAAAGCACAGACATTAATGATGCACATTTCCCAGAGCTGACATATTCCAGTTAATAAATTCAAAATAAAGAGATATCTTTGTACCTTTTGTGCATTTTTTTTTTCAGTTGCAATTGTTCCAGCCACTTTCTTCTAGTTTATTTGTGTCTTCTGCTATCTCTCCATCGTCTGCTGTCCATTTGTCCTTTCTTCTCTTCTAGTTTTTTTCCATTCTCTTTCTACATCTGCTTTAACATAATAATCTTTCTCCTTTTGCTCTTTCCTCATTCCTATTTCATCCACTCAAATTTTACCCCTCCATCCTCAATCCCCACTTAGTCTCCCAATACCCGGCCAATTGTACATTTTTCTTCCCTCCCACACAAAATATTTTTCCCCTCTCCATTTCACTCTCCCAGCCCCATCCCCTTCTAATCTCCCCCAACATCAACTCCCTTTTAGTTCCAGCCCCACCCAGTATCCGCTCCCTTCTAGTCCCCACATCAGCCCATTTCCAGTCCTGGCCCCCCATCAGTTCATTTCCAGTCCTAGCTCCCCCATCCATTTCCAGTCCTATCCGAGTCCCTTCATCAGCTCATTTCCAATACCAGCCTCCCATCAGCCCATTTCTAGTCCTTTCCTAGCCCCACCATCAGCCCATGTTAAATCCTAGCTCCCCTCCACTCAGCCCATTTCTAATCCAAGCCCCCCATGAGCCTACTTCCAGTTCTAGCCCCTCCATGAGTCCATTTCAATCCAAGCCCCCACCACAGCCCATTTCCAATCTTAGCTCCCCCCAACACCCAATTCCCAGTCCTATCCTAGCCCCTCCATCAGCCCATTTCCTGTCCTAGCTCCCTCCCCTAAGAGCCCATTCCAAGCCCCCCTTCCCATCAGCTATTTGCAGTTCAAGCCCCCTTCCACTCAGCCCATTTCCATTCCAAGTCCCCCTCCCCATCAGCTATTTGCAGTTCAAGCCCCCCACTTCCCCTCAGCCCATTTCCATTCCAAGCCCCATCCCCATCAGCTATTTGCAGTTCAAGCCCCCCACTTCCCCTCCGCCCATTTCCATTCCAAGCCCCGTCCCCAACAGCTATTTGCAGTTCAAGCCCCCGTCCCCTCAGCCCAGTTCCAGTCCGCGCAACCCCCCCACCCATTACCAGTCCTAGCCCCCCATAGCCCACTCCCAGTCCTAATCCCACCAGCCCATTTCCAGTCCTAATCCCCATCACCCAATTTTCAGTTTAAGCCCCCCCATAGCCCATTACCAGTCCTAACCTCCCCATCAGCCCACTCCCAGTCCTAATCCCACCAGCCCATTTCCAGTCCTAATCCCCCATCACCCAATTTTTAGTTTAAGCCCCCCCCCATAGCCCATTACCAGTCCTAACCTCCCCATCAGCCCACTCCGTCCTAATCCCACCAGCCCATTTCCAGTCCTAATCCCCCATCACCCAATTTTTAGTTTAAGCCCCCCATAGCCCATTACCAGTCCTAACCCCCCACAACCCACTTCCAGTCCTAATACCACCAGCCCATTTCCAGTCCTAATCCCCCATCACCCAATTTTTAGTTTAAGCCCCCCATAGCCCATTACCAGTCCTAACCCCCCATCAACCCACTTCCAGTCCTAATCCCACCAGCCCATTTCCAGTCCTAATCCCCCATCACCCAATTTTTAGTTTAAGCCCCCCCATAGCCCATCACCACTCCTAACCCCCCCCAGCACCCAGCACCACTCCTAACCCCCCCCCAGCGCCCATCACCCATCACCCATCACCACTCCTAACCCCCCCCCCCAGCCCAGCCCAGCCCAGCCCAGGGAAAATTTAAAATAAAAAAAAGCTGTCTGCTGCCGCTTCCGGGGCCGCCGCGGCCGAATCGAGTGTGCCGTGGGGCCCCCCTTGTGCCCGGCAGAGCCTGCCCTCCCCTGTATCAGCTCTCTCTTTCCAGCGGCAGTCACACGCGCCAGCTTTCAGAGCGCAAAGGGACTAGTTTCCCTTTCGCGGCTCTGTTAAGCCCGCGGGGGCTGATGGGAGTTCCCATCAGCCCCGCGGGCTTAACAGAGCAGCGAGGGAGAAACTCTCCCCTCGCGCTCTGAAAGCCGACGCGTGTGACTGCCGCTGGAAAGAGAGAGCTGATACAGGGGAGGGCAGGCTCTGCCGGGCACAGGGGGGGCCCCGCGGCACACTCGATTCTGCCGCGGCGGCCCCGGAAGCGGCAGCAGACAGCTTTTTTAAATTTTTGTTTTTCATTTTACTTTTGGATCAGAATGTTTTTTGCGTGGGGCCCCCTGAAACGCGGGGCCCTGTGCAAAAAACATTCTCGCTCAATGGATGGGCCGGCCCTGATCTTGGCCAATAGTGGGATGCTTGCAATTGGCCTGTAAGAGTCCACCTTCTGGGTGTCCAGTTTGCAGCTTTTTAGGAGTGGTCTAATGGATGTTTGCTTTAGGCATTGTGGGAATTCTCCTGTAGCAAAGGAGAGTTTAATGAGTTTGGCTAAGAATGGGCTAAATTCCTTGCGCAGTGTCTTTATCCAAAACTCCGGGCAGGGATCATTTGGTGCTGTAGTGGTGTTGATTGCGTTGATAGTGTCTTCAACGTTCTTCGCTGATGGTATTGAGAAGGTGGATAGAGGTGATGGGAGCAGTTGGCCTTCCGCAGGGTTAAATGATGCCGTTTTGCCAGTCTTAATTATCTTAGACTGTAAGTAGTCCGCGTATTCTTGTGGATCCGGTATGCATCGTTGTATAGGGGAAGGTTCCTTTGTAAGGGTCCTTACTAGGTTGAATAGATATCCTGCTGCACCTCCCCCCCGTCCCCCAACCCCCTATACCTCCCTTGCCATTCTAACCACTTCTGCCTCTGCCGCCATCTCACCCCCAGGCTACGGTGCAGGGGCAAACCCACATCTCCCTGCTTTCATAACTCCCTATGCTCTCCCAGCACCCCTGGTGTCTGGCGTAATCCTTCCCATGATGCCCCCAGTGACCAAGGAGAGTCTGTACGAATCCCGATCTGAATACCATGGCCAAGGCTCGTACCTGGTTCATGAGGTCTCGCAGAGCATGTTCCTCTTGCCAGTCGGTGTCTAAAGCTGGCGTCGCCTCCGTGTCACATGTCCGTCACCTCTGGGTGATGAGGTCAGAACAAGATGACCACTGCCTATCTCACTACTCCCTGCCCCTCCACGGCACAATCCAGGGATATTGGAGGGCTCCCCAATGCACTCTGACTCTGCTCCTGGGTTGGGGGGGGGGGTCCTGGCTGGCTTGATGCTTCTCCCAGTCCCGGGCTGACGGTCCCTTTACCAGCCAGCTCCCCGCTGCCACACTCGTGCCCCACTCCACTCTCTTTTGTTTTTTTGAAGATCCGGCACTCATGGCTGTCTCTGACGCCACATGCAGCTGCCACTAATCCAATCCAGCCACCAAGGAGGGGAGCCACAACTGGAGGTAGGAGCACAGACCAGGCTATTACAGAAGGGGAGGGCAGCATACATGGTTTGTGGCTTCTTGAAAAGAGGAAGTCGTGCCCACTGCCCCTGGCCTTTATCGGTCTTGGCCTCCCTGCCCCCTCCCCTCTGTGGCTAACTTATCCCCATGCGCCTTGCCCCCCCATGGGAGGCCGCTTCCCCCCAGCAGCCCGGTTATGGGCTGGGCACCCTTTCGTGTCCAGCCTGCATAATCGGAATTGCTCTAAAAGTGCAACTAGCCCAATTTCTGTGCTTTATGATTTTCTGAATTCCAGTTTACAGTCATGCAGAACATTGTGCTTGTCCACAAATACTTGCAACTCTGTTCCTACCAGTCCCTCCAATAATTTGGCACAAAGTGATAGACTTTGCCATGCACTAACTCTTAGCCTAGGCCCACACTAATGTTTACCATGTGCTAAAAATAGCACAGTAGGAAAAAAAAACATGCTAAGCATTTAACGTGGGTTGGGGTAGGATCAGGGTAGATTCTGGTTAGAGATCAGGAAAGACTGCCAGTGACGGCTACTGTGTGGTATGTTAATATGTGCTAGCTGTCACAATTGTCGATAGCATGGCTGCACTTATGGCTAGAGGTCAATCTTCCATATAAAGAGCAATCACCCTTATATGGAAGAATGACTCCTAGAGTAATCCTGCAAGACTACAACTAGGGGCAATCACTGTCACTTTGGAACCTGTTGGCTATCAGGTGGGAGTGGAGGGAGACTGCTTCCACTCGGGTCAACTAAGTACCAGGAAAACCCTTGCGGTGAGTAACAAAGACGGGGAGATGAGGGGAGGATTGGGTTATGGGCAACGGGGGGCTTCTGTTGGTGGGGCCTTTTTGGGGAGACTTTGCTTGGGGTTTTCTAAGGGGTAGGTGATCATGAGGGGTTTCTCTGTTGGGGGAGTGTGATCTCTGGAGGAGGATAAAATTGGAGGGGAGGGCTTGTTGTAGGGAGGAGCTACTGTTTAAGGTGGTGCTTGTTGAGTGGATGGGAGTGTGATTGGGGGAGGCCACTGAACAGGCAGATGGTGTGATTGGGGCAGGGGAATCAAACTGGAGGTAGATTCTGGCAGAATGTCCAAGGAGTGGGAGTGGGGGAGGATTGCTTTTTGAGAGTAAGGGTTGTACTGCCATGGTAGTTGCATGTTTTTCTTTTTGCACTAGAGTGCACGTTACATGCATCAACTGATGGCACAGATAGTTCTACCCTTGTCCCCTGTTTCTTGTATTTGTCTGTCTTGAGCTCTTTTGAGAAGGACCATATATATGTACAATGCCCCGTAGTGCTATACAAATGATAAGTAGTATCAGTAGTGGTAGGATGCACCTGTGCTATCAGCCAAGGCATTTAATGTGGACCCATGTGGTAGACGTCTGCCCTGTGCAGTAAATGCATACCAGATGCTGGGCACATGTTTGACACACAGGCTTTGCACATACCAAACATTATATTTTTTGCATACAAAATGTTTTAAGTGCAAAACCTTCCCACTTTTTAGTAGACAAACTCCTAAATCTCTCCTCTTTTTCAGCTCTTTTGCTCACGCAGCCTGATCTTTAGATCCTGAGGCATATGTGAGGATAGGTTTAGAAAAAACCTGAAATAGAGTAATACCTCACAGTGTCACGAATTAGGATGATTAGAATCTCCAATTACTCTTCTCACTCTAATCTATTTTTCCCTTGTAGCAGACATGTTCAGTCTTTTTTCTAACACCCTCCAATCTATCTTCTTTTTTTAAATCTCTCCTCTCAAAACTTTCCATTTGTCTCTTCATTTTATAATATACCTCTAAATTCATACTATGTCTGTCATCTCTTTTCACCCACTTAGACTTTCGGTCTCTTCTCCCCCCTCCAACACAGACTTCAAAACCGGAAATCTGTGTCGGAGCGGGGAAGAAGAGACATTGTAGAAGGCAGAAACCGTGGGAAAGCACTGATGAGTTGAGGTAAATGCTGCCCTGCTTTTTCTGAGCCATCGCCGCTGCTGTAAGCCCCGGAGAGGAGCACCAGCAACGGGAGTGGGAGTAGAGGCAGCAAGATGGAGGGGCCCTGCACTGTTACATACGAGTATGGCGTCTCCATTCTCCAACTAGGGCCAAATTACCAAAGAAAGAGAATAAGCTAAAAGGCATAGGAGTATAGAATTTCATTTACTCTCTGCAAAGGAAAAACAGGATTTTCCCACTATTTTCTTTTCACCAGCAACCCAATAAATATGAATCAAGGCTAAAGAAGAGAGAAGCAACACACTCTCTCACTAGGTTCACTACTGGAATTACCATTCATTAAAGGCACATAACCCCTTACACTATTTCTATTGCTTGAAAAATAGAAGTTATTGTTTAACAGAACAAATTAAAGTTTTGTATAAGGTAAGGTTACATATAGACATACCTTTGACTTAGGGTCACTGTGATTTTTTTCTGTAAGCAGTATTTGATTTGAGAAAAACTAAATTATACTTTTGCAAGTAAAAAAAAATGATATTATCAATAGCTGCAGCTCAGGCCCAAGCAAAACTCGAAGTGTCTCACAATGCTATTAAGTAGGAGTTTATAAATGTTCCTTGTCCCCTTAGCAACTCCTCATGCTCCTGTTCTTTTATAATCTTAACCCTTGCACCTTCAAAAATACCTGAAATGGGTAATTCTCTAGCAGATCGTTTTTCCCCAGTCTGTCTATCCGTCTCTTTCACTCCCTTTTCTTCTGAGCTATGTAAGAGCAGGATGCTCGCCCACAGCCATCACTACTGTCTTTCACACTTATTCCCATGGCAGCAATCTGCTCAGCAAGGCACAGTGAGTCCCATTTTGCATAGGACAGCTAGGTATAATTTACCTACCCCCCCCCCCCCTTTCTCAGTCTCTGTGGAGAATGCTCTACTCTTCCTTGTTTCCTTGGCTCACAACCTTGGGATCCTCTTTGACTCCTCCCTCTCCTTCTCCAAACACATCCAACAGATAGCTAAAACCTGTCGTTTCTTTCTGTATAACAGCAGCAAATTTGCCCCTTCGTTTCTGAACACATTACTAAGACACGTATCTACTCTTTAGTCACCTTCTGTCTAGACTATTGCAACCTCTTCCTTGTTGGTCTCCCTCTGAATCATCTCTCTCCCCTTCAATCTGTTCAGAAATCAGCTGCTCAGCTAATCTTCCTCCATCCTCAATATGCTCATATAATCCCCCTTCTCAAGTCGCTTCATTGGCTCCCCTTCCATTTCTGTATCCAGTTCAAACTTCTCCTACTGACCTAGAAGTGGTACCGGGACACCATGCAGGAGTGCTGAAGTGTCCGACGCCGTCCTGCTTGTATTTCCCTGCCACCAGTCCCTCAGCAGGTGCAGCCAGGGCCAGGATCTGGTGGCAGGGACTTGTCTCTGCCTGGCCTGCTGATGTAGCGGGCCTGCAGGCCCCGATCACTGCCATCCATTTGACTTATTCCACCATGGAGGTGGAATAAGTCCGACGTCCATCTTGGTGCACCCGGACGTACAGGGCTGCGTCCTGAATTGGCCCTGTATGGCTAGATTGTGTGCCCCACCCCTGCACCACCCACTCTCCTCCCAATTTCCACCCCTTCTCACTCCTGTCTGGAGCTCCCCGCACAAATGCCCTATACGTCAGGGGAGCTCCTGGATCAGAATCGCCGAACAGGGAATAGCGGAGCTTGTACCTCTAGACCAGACATACATTCTTGTTATTCTTGTTGTTCAGAATGACCCCCTTAGTCTCCTATGTGTTTCCTTACCATTTCCCTAGATGTATCCTTGTCCTCAGCAGTTGTGTTGTCTGTCTTGACTAGATTGTAAGCTTTGATGAGAAGGGACTGTCTTTTACATGTGTCTGCACAGCACTGTGTATGCCTTGTAGCACTATAGAAATGATCAGTAGTGATAGTAGTAGTAGTAAGAACTCCAGGTTGTGATGGTCAGAATTCTCCAAAGACAAAGCCACAGACAGAGCCTTTTGTAAAATATATATAAGAACATCAGCAAATACATGTGAACGTCACTTTCACAAACTTATAGGTTCTGAAAATGAGCAGCATCAAACAGGTCTTTACACGTCTTTAGTGTCAGCAACTATGATAAAGAGGCTGCCCAAGGAATGTTCCATCCATGCATGTAAGTTATGGTATTCCACTGATTTACACACGTGGAAGGACACATCCATCCATGCCTAGGCTGGTCGCTACTCTGTAAACACATATGAATGTGCCATTAACTGCAGGGTGGGCACTGGGGTGGAGCACAGGGATACAAACATAGATGATGAATACTTTAGCCTAAGTGTGCACCTTCCAAAATCTAGGCACAGGAATTTGCACCCACCATGGGGCAGGCGTAAGTGCTCATGCCTAGTGTGCACATATCGGGGTCCACTTATGCTTATACACACATGATTTACTTTATAAAATCAGTGCACCAGGCACACACCTCATACGTGTCTTTATAGAATTACCTTCTATATGTGTAGGTGCCAATCATGCAACATATGCAGGTATTTGCTGGTGCTTAGACATGTATGTGCCAGATTTTTTTTTTTTTAATTTTTATTTTCATTTTACAACAAACAAAAGAAACAACACACCAAAGGAGACAAAACAAGTATACAATAAGGAAAAGCAAACCCTATTACCCCCCACCCCCATGCTTCTTCTCTAGCCGACAATATCAGCATGTGAGCGCTTCCAAACAACAGTGATTGTACATCAAAACGAACAGAAATAGTATCTGCGATACAAAATGATCATGGGATAGAGATTCATACAAATTTAAACAGTCAAATGAGAGCATTTAGCAGTGTGAACATAGTCATTGAGCATCTTCCATTTAGACAGATGATGAGGAGTCTGAGCGGAAGAAGCAGACATACGAGATATTTGTTCATATTTACTGTATAGACAGACATGATTCCACCATTCATTGGGGCTCAGATGGGAGCTATTTTTCCAATATTTCGTAATTAGGGAAATAGCAATGCCCAACATAAAGTCTAAAAGGAAGTAAGCCGTTTTTGGAAGAGAGGGGATCCCCGCAGCTGAGCGGAGTCCCACTATCCTCCAAGAGAGGGGCTCTTGAAGGTGCAAAATAGATTGGATACGACCCCAGACTCGACGCCAGTAATACTGTAGTGCGGGACATTCATACATAACATGAGGTAGTGAACCAATGGCCGCATGGCATGTCCAACATCTATTGCCCTGAGTAGTGTTCCATTTGGCTAATCTGTCAGGAGTATAGAAGCACCGGTGGGCTAGAAAGAAGAGTGTCTGAGTGAGTGAGGCGGATCGGGAAACCCGTGTCACTCTACTCCAGACGAGGCTCCATTGCTCCGGGGTCAAAGTTACATGCAGTTCCCGCTCCCATGCTTTCTGTGCTATAGGGGTACCTCTATTTATAGCATTACATAGGGTTTTGTAAAAGTTAGATGCAACACCCGGGGAAATCCCGAAAGATCGGATAGTATCCGACAATCCTTGGGTAGGGGATTCCGATGGCGGGAGCACCTTAGCACTCCGAAGACAATGCTGAAGTTGCACCAACTGAAAGTAGTGTTTCGCTGGGAGACCAAATTCAATTTGCAATTCGCTAAAAGTTTTCCAGCGACCATTATGGAACAACTGGTTAGGGATCCAAATGCCCCTAGTGTACCAGGGGCTCCACGCCATCGGTTTATTTTGTATTTGAAATCGAGTATTGTACCAAAGCGGGAGCCTGTCTAACGGACAGAGTCGGGAGTCTAAAGATTGTATAAGAGTATTAAAGGCACCTAAAGTGTCTAAAAGCATTGGTGGATAGTGGGAGTCTGATGGGAGAGTCATACCAGGGAGATAAGTAAGAGGAATCGGTTTGCAAAGGTCCTCCTCTATGTCTAGCCACACAGGTCTACTCGGTGTTAGGTCGTCCAGCCAACGAGCGCCTTGTTTGAGAAGAAAAGATTGATGGTATTTCAGGAAATCAGGGAATCTGACACCCCCAGTTTCCTTATCTGCTTGCAACTTATGTTTCGCTATCCTAGGTGTCTTGTTTTGCCATAAGTACCTAGTCAGAAGGCCCTCTATATCTTTATATGTACGTCGAGGTAGGAGACAGGGCAACATTTCTAAAATATAATTCACTTTAGGAACAATCATCATTTTTATGGTTTCTAAGCGACCCCACCAGGTAAGTGATAAAGGAGTCCAACGGTGAGTAAGCGCCCGGACTTTAGAGGTTAAGTCTTTGGCATTGAAGGAGATAGTGTCTTCCAAAGGAGAGCAGTAGTGAACCCCAAGATATTTGACCATGCGAGGTTGCCATAAAAAGGGAAAGGGTTGCATATCTGCCTGATGAAGTAGAGGATTTAGTGGAAAGGCTACCGACTTGGTCCAATTTATCTTATAACCCGAGAGTTGGGAATATTTACCAATTTGCTCTAGGACAGCCGGCACTGAGTCTAGAGAGACAAAGAGCATAAGGTCATCAGCATATGCTGAAATTTTGATTTCCCTATGAGAAAAGGGGACTCCATGAATCTCCTCCGATTGTCGGATGAGTAAAGCTAAGGGTTCGAGTGCAAGATCGAAAAGAAGTGGAGACAGTGGGCATCCCTGGCGAGTACCGCGTTGAAGGGGAAATGGCTGAGACTTTAAAGCATTAGCACAGATACTGGCAGTAGGCTGCGCATACATGGTGCGGAGACAACGGAGAAAACCTTCACCGAATCCGTACCAGCGGAGGGTTGCAAACAAGAAGGGCCATTCTAAGCGATCAAAGGCCTTCTCAGCATCAAGGGAGAGGCCTGCAAATGGGCGATCAAGATTAACTGCGGCAGTCAGTACATGACATAGAGTCCGAGCATTGTCAGCAGTTGATCTACCGGGAATGAAACCGCATTGATCTGGGTGTATTAAGGTAGACATCCTATCAGAGAGCCGGGTGGAAAGAAGAGTGGCAAATATTTTATAGTCCGCGCTTAGGAGGGAAATTGGACGATAATTAGCTGTGAGTTGCGGGTCTCTCCCCTCTTTCTCAAAAACTACTACATTTGCCATTGAGAAGGACCCAGTAGGAGATCCCTCCTCGGCCAGAGTAGAAAAATAAAGTTTCAAAACTGGAGCTAAGTCAGCGTTAAAGGTTTTATAGAATTCAGCAGGGAGACCGTCTGGGCCTGCAGCTCGACCTGTGGCACATCTCTTGATAGCAGAATGAATTTCTGATAAGGTGAATGGTTTGTCCATGGCCTCTCTATCTTCGTCAGATAGGGTCGGTCTTTGTACCCCTGAAAGTAAACGTTCAAATACTTCTGGCTCAAAATCACATTCAGATTGGTAAAGCCGAGTATAAAAATCACGAAAGAGTTCTAAGATTTCTGTATCTTTAGTGACCAAGCCCCCCCCCCCCCCGACGGATTACGGAGAGCGGTAACACGCTTGGCTTCTTTTTGACCTTTCAGGGCATTTGCTAACAATTTGCCAGCACGGTTATTTTCCCGGTAATACATCCCTTGTTGTGATTCAATATTTTTGGCAGCAGCAGTATACAAGAGCTGATTGTATTGAAAACGCAGGCGTTGTAAACGGAGTAAAATACATGGGTCAGTACGGGACGTAAGGAGGCGCTCCCCAGCTTGTATCTGTTGCTCTAGAATCAGTAAGTGTTGCTTTCTTTGTTTCCCCTGTCGGATTTGATAACTGGTTATAGTTGCACGGATAGATGCCTTAAAACCCTCCCACCAAGCCCAGCTCGCTGTGTCATGGGGTGAGTTAAAATGAAAATAATCTTGGATAGCGGCCTTTATATCAACCTGAAAATCTTTTTGATCTAGTAGGGATCTATCAAAAAACCAAGCTCGGGGAGAATCGTCTCGCGTAGTGACATGTAATGATAAAGATATGGCAGCATGATCTGAAATATGGAGAGGATGAGTCCTAGCTGTGTCCACTTGAGAAATCAGTGCTTTGGAAATGAGAAAGAAATCTATTCTAGATTGTGAGTGATGAGGGGCAGAAAAAAAGGTGAACTCCAAGTCGGAGGGGTGTAGCAGCCTCCATATATCTACTAGCGCAAGATCTTGCATCAGAGCTGTAAGGGTAGCAAGACTCTTGGGTGGACTACTCGTTCTAGGCGGTTGTCTATCTATCAAAGGGTCTAGCACTTGATTGAAATCGCCACCAAGTATTAATGGAGTATTGGCAGAGGCCTGTGCCAACTGCGCAATACTTGCATAGTAAGCAGGGTTATCCACATTCGGGGCATAAATACAAATACACGTGAATTCACTATCTCCAACCTTAAGGCGTGCACGGGCCCATCTACCCTCCTTATCAGAGCTAGTATCCATTACAGTAGCTTGCAAAGACTTCTTAACCAGAATGGCTACCCCACACCGTTTTGAAACGGCGGGAGAATAGGCAGCCACCATGTAAGGCTTAGCATTGAGTTTCAGTGTTTCAGCGGAGTTTAGATGCGTTTCCTGAAGAAACACTAAATCAGCATGCTCATGGCTAAGATAGCTAAGGATTTTCTTTCTTTTGATTGGACTATTGATGCCTTTTACGTTAAGTGATAAGATCTTACATAAGGCCATTCAGAAAGGTTAAAAATTCTGAGCATAATAGCGCACATAATTTCACAATGTCCCTCATATTAACTGTATCTGGCTGTACACATGACATGAAAAAAAATAAGCTAATGTAATACAATGAAGCGCCCCACATTAAAAAAGAAAAACCGCGGTGCGGTAGAGAAGAAGCAGAACCCCAGAAATTACTGGCGACCATGTGTCTGCGGGGAGAAGCCCCAGAGAAGGCCGAAATTGAAAACATATAACCTGTATAACTGTGCGTGCGCCGAATCCGACCGAGGCACACATCATGGAGGGATAGGAGACCAAATAAAGTCATTTAGAGAAAAAAGAAAGTCCAGGTAGTCTCTGTGTTTGGCTATGACCACCGCGTCGGGCCTTTCAAAATGGCGGGCAGAGCCGGCAAATAATAAGTCCAAGTTGTTGGATTAGCGCATCTGCTCTGCTTCTTTGGTGTCTAAAAATGTTGATAGTAGATCAGGATCTTCGAATGTCCTAGTTTGGTTGTGGAGAGTCACTCGGAGCTTCGCTGGATATAACAGGCCAAAGCGAGCCTGTAGCTGTTGAAGTCGAGGGCGAAAAGCAAGAAGTCTCTTCCGACGGTCAACTGTGGGCTTTGCCAAATCAGGGAAGAAGGAGACTTTATGACCTTCAAACTCCAGATGATGATTCGCCCGGGCAGCATGTAAAATTTGTTCCACTTGTTGATATCGTAGTAATCGAAAGATAATAGGCCGGGGGGTCGTTCTGTTGAGCGCCATGTGGGTAGGAACACGATGTGCTCGATCGATTTCCAGATCTCTATGAAAAGTGATCTTCAGCAAGGAGGGAAGAGTTTTGAGCAGGAATTCTCTTATAGCTCCTGCTTCCGCCCCCTCCGGTATTCCAATGAGCCTCACATTGTTGCGACGGGCTCGATTATTGCTATCTTCTAACTCTTTTTGAAGATTCTGTATCTGGCGCTCAGCCTTGTCCAGTTTGCCCAAGCGCACCGCGTGCGAGTCGAGGACCCCCGCCATGTTGTCCTGCCGTACTGAGAGACTTTCAAGTCGGTCTTGGAGCACTCCGAAGTCTTCTCGCATGGCTCGAAGCGCTTCTCCGTTGGACTGCACCAGTTCCTTCACGCCGCGTATTTCCTCTAAGATCTCCAGGTGCATTTCGGGGTTTTCACGAAGTGGAACCATCTTCTGTGGGGAAGACACCTCTGTTTTGGAGCGTTTTCCGTGTGAAGAAGTAGGAGACCCGAAGTCCAAGCGCGCTGGTTTATGGGCCGCCATCCCCCCCGAGGTACCCCGGTAAGTTCGGAGCAAAATATTAAGTTTGTATAGGTATTAAGTCAGGATTCTGAGTAGGCCTCTCGGGAGCTTCAGCGCGAAGCGTCTTACCCGCTGGACATCAGGCTCCACCCCCCTCAGGCTCCGCCCCCCGTATGTGCCAGATTTAACAAAGCTATATATCCACATATACAACTAAGGAACCAAGTGAAATAACTTTTATTTTTAAATTTATCAGGTGATGACCTCACAAAGGTATGCACAATTGCACCTCAATCACTGGTAGAGAGACCCCAGGTCCAAATGGGCAGGTAGCTGACGCACCTGCCCTGGAGCAATTCAGATGGGTAAATTTTTTTAAAAAGCATGTATTGTAAAATGGGAAATATGAAATCTTTTTTGGACCACACAGAACATGCCTGCTTTGAATCTTTGCACGCCATGACAATTCTACATATAAATAGCCATATTCTAAAATCAGCATCTACACATGTATAATGTCACTCAAGGCTTGTAAGTGACATAAAATGCCCAGCTCTTTCATTCTCCTTGGTTCCATTTGCTCTGTGTGCTCCAATATAGCTTATTCAATCTGCAACTGATGACTCTGTAGCAACAACTGAAGTTCACAAACAGCTGACAGAACGTCCCCTTTCATGACTGGTTCTTTCTGAGTCAATAAAAAACCCACAAACCAGATCAAGGTTCATTATGTCCCTCTATAGGCATATGGTGCAGACACACTTTGAGTATTATAAAAGGTCTAGTTGTACCATCTCAAAAAGAATATAGCACAACTCAAAAGGATTCAGTGAAGGGCAATGAAAATGATAGGTGATGGAGCACTTCTTTTATGAAAAGAGGCTAAATAGGGTAGGGGTCTTTTGTTTGGAAAAGAGACTACCAAGAAGGGATATGATAGAAGTTTATAAAATCATGAGTAAAATGGTTAGACAGCAGACGACTGAGTAGCCTTTCAGACAACACTAAACAAGTGGACACACTCCATGAAACTAACAACCAGCAGATTGAAAATAAATCATTAACCTGTAAAATCTATTGCTAGAGGAAATGGCCAACCAACACAGTGGGGAACAAAAGAGATTTAGACAAGTTCTTGGGGGGGGGGGGAGGGGGAATTCCATAACATATTATTAGGCAGACTTGGGAAATCCATCACTTATCCCTGGATATGAGCTATTGGTCTACCTTTTGGAATTTGCCTGGTAACTATGATCTGGGCTGGCCACTGTCAGAGACAGAATGTTGGATTCAATAGTCTTTTGTCTTTTTCAGTATTTCTTATCTTATGTTCATGACTTACCCAAAGATGTTCTGGCTGGAACAGCATCTTTGTTAATCCAGAAAGACACCCAGGATAAGACAACGATGAGCGTGCAGGGAATATAGGTTTGAATCGTGAAATATCCCATCCTCCTGCTCAGATCAAAGTACACTGCCATTACCACATAATCTCCTGTAATAAAATACAAAAGGCATATTTTGAGTGGAGTACTTGGCCAAACATTCTGCATAAAACTAACAGAATACCCATCAAAAATAAAAGGATTTGACCATTTATTTTAAGGCATAGTATACAGTCGTCAATTCCTTTCACCGGTCCCTTTCCACACCACTCGTCTATCTGACCTGCTCTCTTCCTCTTCAATTGACCTGTTCTTCCATCTCATTGTCACTGTCAGGAGGATACATGTTGTGTCCTGGCTTGACAGCTTGGAGCCCTATGAATATTCATGGTGTCTTTCATTCTTCAAGTCACTAATCTGACCTTAGTATCAGAAGGAGCTGAGATTCATTACAACTTTGTGCAATCCTGATCCTTCAGCTTGCCATCTAACCAAATGATTTTTCTCATTGCCATTACCATGGCACACAGGCATGCTTAACAACAACACATGCCACTGAGTCAGTGCCAACGCCTGGTGACCCAGACGTCCCTGAGTTTCCTTGGTAAGGTGTGACCACCAATAGATTGCCTGACTTTCTTCCGAGGCAATGGAGGGTAAAGCGACTTGCCCAAGGCCCTACTGAATAGCAGTGGGAATTGAACTCTAGTCTCTCAGGCATCAGGCTGCTGCTCTAAGCACTAGGCATGCTTAGAAGGTTCACTAATCCCAGGATCTGGACCCCTGACATTCATTTCCAGGTGGATGTTGAGCACAGGATCTCTCCTTGCTGCATCTATAACTGTTCTTGTATTCTCTCTCACCAGGTGCTAGTACTGGCAGTGTGGTTCGTTCTGGCAAGTAGAAATGTGTATGACCAAGAAAAATAGTTGTTTTTTTATTTTATTTTATTTAAATGTCTAGTATAGTTATTAAAATTCTCGAGCCTTCTGTAAACCATGGATCAAGCTGGCCTGAGCCATTGCCATTTGCGTCACACTATGAGAAGGATCCATAGTTTGTTTTTAACAGTTTTCTAGAACTTACTTGGAGTGGAGGAGTGGCCTAATGGTTACAGTTCCCTAATGACCAAGAGACCAGTGTCCAATTCCCACTGGCACTCATTGTGGCCTTGGACAAGTCACTTTACTCTCCATTGTCTTGGAAGAAAGGCTTGGCAATCTATTTCCTGTCCCACCTTGCCAAGAAAACCCAGAAGCTGCTGGGTCACCAGGAGTCAGCACTGACTCAATGGCTGACAGTTGACATGAGAGCTGTCTCTTTCACCCACAACTATACATTGAAGAAACTGACTTTTTCTAAGGAGTCCATACAGCATCCAGGATTACTTTAATGAATTTTATCAAACTCCCTGCAGTAGGAACATATGGAGCCATTAGAGCCACCAGGGGAAGAACTGAAATGCTAACTCCATCTTCCAATATCCCTAAGGGATAGAGCGATTCCAAAAAGAACATCTACAGTTCTCTTTTCCCCACACCTTCAGTACCTCAAGCATGCCAGTATCTAAATCAAATTTCTGACTTGATCGTTCATGGCCTTCAGTCCTTCCACAGATGCTTCACTTGACACCGGAACAGCATCCAGGGGCTTCTCCAACCAACATGCCTCAGCAAGCTGTGTAGGCACTATGAGTCCTAGTCATTCAATCAGGCTTAGAAATGTTTCAGATTCTAAGTGGGGCCAGGCTCCCTCCATGCTATTGGCAGGGAAAAAATCACCAGGCATAGCAAATGATGCACAAACAAAGCTCTGCATCAAGATCTGTAGTCTCAGAGTTAATCATGAAGACTAGGGAGGAAAGCTTTGCACCCTTCCCTTGTACTTATGCATAGAAAGATAAAAGAAAAACCTCTAGGCCAGTGATTCTCAACCCAACCCTTGGGATACACCAAACCAGTCAGTTGTTCATGATGACCACAATGAATATGCATACAATGGAAGCAGTACAGGCAAATCTATCTCATGCATATCTCACTGTGATCATCCTGTAAACTTGATTGGCTAGGTGTATCTCAAGGACTGGGATGAGAACCCTTGCTATAGGCTAGTGGTGTCAAATTGCAATTCTGAGGAGCTGCAAAACCAGCCTGTTTTTTAGGCTGTCTCTAATGAATATTCATGACAGATATTTGCATGCACTTCCTCCATTGTATGCAAATACATCTCATGCATATTTATTAAGGATATCCTGAATGCCTGACGGCTTTGCTGCCCTTCTGGATTGCAGTTCAGTACCCCTTGCTCTAGGTAATCAAAAAAGAAGCAGCTCTTTTGTGACATGGCTACTCGAAAGCTGCCATGTTGACTCCCCTGACCGCTGATTTCTTTCTGTTACTCATCAAAAATATCAGTTTGACTTGAACTTGAAAAACCTTGTTTGAAACTCAGACTATTTTGGCAGAATAACTTGAATGCTATATGCGAGCTTTGCGTGCCTATAAAATACACTTTTAAAGGGAGTCGTCACATGGAAGCCATCAGTTCCTGTAAAAATTGTGTTAAAATGCAGCAGATTTTCTCTTGTTACATCCCTCATGTTTCTATGTTTTATTTCAATATATTCTTATTAAAGGTATTAGTCTGTTACAGGCCAATTTTCAAAGACAGTAACCTAGGTAAATAGGTGATCAACTGGGTAGAATGGTTTAACTGAAAATTGTGTTCCTCAAATTTGGCAAAATATATATGTGAGATACAATAGTTTGCATAACAGGGGATCTGCCCAATATACAAAATCATGGATTAACTGTATTTATCCTAGTGTTAAATGTATCGGTACATCACATACAAGTCTCACATTACCTTTGTTTATATAAAGCATAATGTAAATAGACATATCCCATAACCCCACAGTTGTTTGCCTATATTGAATCTTTTGTCATCCTAAGCAAATGAAGTCCAGCATTTTCTATTATGCTATCCTCTAAGTCCAATAAATAGGCATCGGTATGGAAAAACACCAGAAAACAATTCCTGATCTGCCACATTAATGTTGTCTTCAAGGTTAGCTGCTGCATAACATTAACAATCACATCCATCAAGTGGCTGTAATATCCAGAGAATCAATTCTTAACAAGGTTAGCATGCCAAACAGTATTCTATTTGAAGCTCATTTTTACCCATCAGCACCTAATTACTACTTGTAATTGCTCGTTGACAGTCAATGTGGAATAACGTCTATAGTTTATCCATCTGCCGGTGATTATTTTCAAGACCCCCACAATTTATGTCATCTTATAAAGTGAAACACACAATATAGGGTATAATATGAACCACCAAGCTCAAGAATAAGATTCACACATTTTACATTGTGTGAAATGTCATCGATAAGGATAAAGGATGCAGAGATAAAACTGTCAATTGTTCAGGTGACGAAGTGCAGCAACGTACTCCTAACACACAGTTAGTTCCAAGCAGCTTCAGCTATGGAGTGTTGTGTTCTGTGGTAGTAGGAACAGTGTGGTTCTCTGAAGGTTGATCAGATACATATTTATTTAATTAGGCTTATAAACTGCTTTTCTATCAGTCAAATAGGTGTATATTCAGGTACTGTATATATTTTCCCCTTGTCCCTGAGAGCTCACAATCTGTGTTTTTGTACTTGAGGCAATGGAGGGTTAAGTGGCTTGCCCAAGGCCACAAGGAGCACCTGTGGGACTAGAGACCCCAGTTCTTCTGGCCCAAGATTGCTATCCTCTAGCAGGATTTGAACCCTTGGCCCTCAGTTACTTGCCCCAACCACTAGGCCATTCCTCTCTTCTCCTTGCCTTGTTGTATGTATCGGTATTGAGAAATGTTACAAAACCTCCAGAGAATGATAGACACAATTTGAAAGGATAAGTTTATAAGTAGGCGCCTAGTTTTTGGCACCGACAACATGCGCAAATGTTGGTATTTTAATCATTACCGTGTAAGTGGTCATGTATGTAGATGACCTCTGATAAAATACCATCTAGCATAAAAGTATGCATACGGTTTGCAAAGCACATACTTCGCCGTGAGCATATAGATGAGTAGCGTTTGGGCAGAGCATAAACAGTGCAAGCAATTACACCCATAGATTATAGAATACAATAATTGATGCACATAATTGCAAAAAGTAGGTGTGGTCATTTCCAGCAGCTCTAAGGCTGGTTTAAGTCACCATTCCTTACTTTAAGGCGTGTTCTCTGCCACTTACGTGCGCACATACTTACCTTTTTAAAACAGGAGTAAAATCTGCACATTAAACTACAGAAACTAAAGTGTTGATACTCAGCATCAAGATATCTAGCAAAAGTTAAAGTTATCAAATTTTAATCTGATAGACTCCTAGCTTATCTGTTAAATGATGCCACCCAGTTAAAGTTAACCAGATACGTTATTCAGTTAGCTTCAAGGCAGTTTTTTATGTGACATGACGTAAATGATTAACTTTAACCAGATAGTACTTATTATATTCAGCTAATATTGGGTTAAACTATAGCCACACCCCCAGCAACCTCTAACTCTTCCTTAACATAACTAGCTAAATTTTGCCCAGCCAATAAGTTGGCCAAACACAATGTAACCAATCGTTGGGGGGAGAAGGGAAGGAGGCAAGGAAGAGGACAGGGATTTTGAATAACAGATTTGTCCAGCTAATGCATAGCTATTCAGACAAATCTTTAGAATATCAGTCCTTAATAAATAGTGGACCTCTTCTCTTTACCTTGGAGTTCTATTTTCTTGACTTTAGTCGATGTATATTCTTCCAGTTGATAATTATCACTATATATGCTTACATGTGAAGCCATAGCTATTAATAATCTTCCTACAATCATTAATTATTCTGTAATAAAATAAGCTACTTATTTGCAATGTGGCTTTCTGCTAACTATACATTGTTAAACATCTGATCCTAATGACGATCATTCTCTCCAAGACACTTTTCTTCTCTAAAACGTGGGCACATCACCATGTAAAAAACCTTTATGCAAATTATTTTATTATAATTACTTTTAATAAGTAACAGATTTTTTACAATACAATTGAACTTTCTTTTCTTAAGCATTAGGTAAAAAAACACAGCCTAATTACTGTATATACCTTTGTTAAAATGTATAGTTAAAAGTGAATAGACCACGTAATGGATAAGTAGCTTATTTTGTTAAAGACTATCATTATGACAACACAAGAACCATTAATGGCAATGGCCTCAAATAAAAGTTCTATATTTTACAGCATAATAACATATTTATTTTATGATTTATTCCCAAGTATGTTTGATAGCATGACTGAGATCAGGTCCATTAATGGGCCTAGAGGCATCCCAGCAGAGTCAGATGCAGGAGGAAAAATAAGGATAGTCGCTGGGGACAAAGCTGCTTTCATACAATGCTACTTAACCTCAGGGATAATCAGTGGCTTTGCCTAGGGTCTCCCTTAATAAAAGTCTTTAACTTTTTCTCCTGGAGTTTGTCCATTTTTTTTAATCCAGCTGGGGCAAAATAATTCTCTGAAAATTTAACAGAACGGGTGAAACTAAGCATATGAGAAAAACTGGTAAAAAGACACATAGAGTTCAAAAATGGACCAAACTGGACCCGAAATTCCAAAGAAATACCCCCCCCCCCCCCAGAAAAAAAAGAACAGACCAAAGCATTTCTATGGAAGAAAATCCATGTGCTCTAGCAAAGAAATTTGCATACAGCAAACACAGCAGTTAGGTAATTGTTCCTTGTAAACTTCCTCTCCCTGTTCTCTACTTTCCCAACTCCCTATACTGCCCCTTCTCAAAAAGGTGCCCCCTCAATTGTCCCCCACCCTACACACTGCCCCAATTCCCAAAAATACTCCCTCACAACTGCCATACTACCTCCCTACCATCTGTACTCACCAGAGTATTTTCCAGTTCTCGCAAAACCACCTGTCAGCTCGACCCCATCCTTTCTCCTTGGCTCAGCAAACCATCCCTCGTGCTTTTTCCTCTCATCCTCTCTATTTTCAACTCCAGCCTCTCCTCCAGTCTCTTTCCTGCCCCGTGGAAGCATGCCATTATCCGGCCCATCCTCAAAAAACCTTCCTTGGACCCGTCCATCCCAGCCAACTGGTGTTCCATTTCCAACCTTCCTTTCCTCTCTAAACTTGTGGAGAAACTGGTCTTCACCCAGCTCACCTCTCATCTAGACTCCATCCTTACTCTTCATCTTCGCCAATCCGTTTTTTGCCCAGGACACAGCAATGAAACTATTCTCACTTCTCTTCTCAACAAACTTCACTCTTCTCATGACCAGGGGCTCTATTCTATTGCAGTCTCCCTTGACCTGTCCTCTGCCTTTGATCTCGTGGATCATCGTACACTTCTCGCCTGCCTTTCTGAAGCTGGCCTCTGTGGTTCTGTACTTCACTGGTTCTGCTCCTTTCTTTCCTCCAGGTACTTCTCCATCCTCTCTGGCCCCTCTTCTTCGCCCATGACCTCTCTACCCTGTGGTGTCCCCCAGGGTTCCATTCTTGCCCCTTTCTTCTTTAACATCTTTCTGGCTCCCCTTACCCTTCTGATTCAACAATACTGAATCTCTGTGTATTACTATGCAGACTACATCATTCTCCTGCACCATACTGTCCTCACCACCCCCAACATTACCCCTCTTAACAACTGCCTCTCTTGTGTCAGTGCCTGGTTAACCTCAAATTTCCTCCATCTCAACCTAGAAAAACCCAAGCTATCTGGTTCACATTCGGTAACCCCATCCCTTCCCTAGCACCCTCCCTTTCCTCATCCCCCATCCCCCTAGTCCGTGCTTTATATTACCTTGGTGTTACCCTGGCCTCTGCCTTGTCTTTTCATGATCATTTGTCGTCCATAATCCACCACTCCTTCTGTTCCCTTTGCCAGATTCGTGCTGCTCGTCCCTTCCTCGTCACCTCCTCCCTGGTTACTCTCCTTCTCTCCTTAGTCATGAGCAGAATTGACTATTGCAATATTGCCCTCGCTGGCCTCCCTCAATATCAGTTAAGTAGATTTCAGTTATTACAGAACACTGCAGCCCGTATTGTCACTCACATCTCTTGCACTGACCATGTAACACCTCTCCTTATCCACCTCCATTGGCTCCCTGTTGCTTACCGAATTTAGTTCAAGGTTTTAATCCTCGTTCACAAAGCAATTTGCACTGGCTTTCCTCAATACCTCTCTAACCTGGTATGCCTCTACACTCCCCAACGTATGCTCCGGCATATTCATGTTAACCATATGTCTCTTCCCCCCCTCTTGCACATCTGGAGTCCACCCGAAACTCTGCCCTCTTCTTCCTCGGCCCCAAACTCTGGAATTCCCTGTTCCCAGCCCTGAGGC
This sequence comes from Ichthyophis bannanicus, assembly GCA_033557465.1. NCBI lineage: Eukaryota > Metazoa > Chordata > Amphibia > Gymnophiona > Ichthyophiidae > Ichthyophis > Ichthyophis bannanicus. The sequence continues at coordinate 119,272,127 of CM066050.1, read as the reverse complement.
TGGAACTCTCCTTTAACAGGTTTAAATCTCTATTAAAGACCCACCTCTTTTGCTCCGCTTTTGATTTCCCTGTCCCCCCTGCCCCCAGCAGAGGTATCTCTTCCCCAATTTTTTTTCCTTTCTTGTGTCCTGTCTCCTCTCTGCTAATCTCTCCTTCTGTCTTCTTTGATTTCATCTTTCCCGTCATGATTATGGCGTTCTTTTCCTTTTCTGGCAGCTTGTTTTGAATTATTGTAAATTGCTCTGATGTATTTTCATAGGGCGGTATATCAAGAATCTAAATAAACATAAACACAAAAAAATGACCACACATAACTTGTTCACCATCCTGCAAACTGCCCCACCCCTAAAAATTACACCCCCACAACTGTTCTATCACACTACAAACTATCCCCACCCCCAAAAACAACATCCTGTAACTACCTGGGAGGAGATAGACCCTCAGGCAGGCTCCCATTGGCTGCTTAGCCCAAACCCATCCCCAAACCCTGGGGGGTGGGGAGGATCATATTGTTGAAAGGCTTGGCTGGCTTGGTAAGCAATAGCAATGTATTCATGCCAAATGGCAAATATACACCTTGATGTATTAAAAGAACTGAGGACTCAAAATGGTAGTATGCTTCCTAAAAATATTTAGGGCGGCATTTTCGAAGGCATTTACACAGGTAACTGCCCTAGTCACCCATGTAAATGCCTTATCTGGGATTTTCAAAAGACACCTACATGGATAGTGTCTTTCAAAAATCCTGAATAAGTCCCTAGCACGCCCAGATGCTGAGAGGCTGGCATAGGGGCATGTTGGGGGTGTTCCGGGGTGGAGTGATGGCAGAGGAAAGGGCTAACCGGGTAACAGCAATTTTCGATGCTGCCCGCTTAGCCCTCTGTGCTTTGAAGATAAACAGAAATCACTGCTACCCAGCTAGTTCCTGCGCTTTCCGGGTTGTGCAGCAAGATCCAGATTTTCAATGCCGGGGCTGCATATGACCCCGGCATTGAAAATCCGAGTCAGATGGATGGCGGGCAGCTTATGCGCTGACGCAGCACATAACACCGCCCAAATGAAAACCGGGCCCTTAGATGCTGAACATAGGCGAAATTATGTTTTAAGGAATCTCTGTTTGCATAGCTGGCCTATGGAAGTATTATATAAAATATTGTTAAATAATTAAAGACATTTCTGGGAAGCATTTCATTCTGTCCATTTCCTTCTTTGAATTTATCATACGAAGCGCTTCTCCGGAACTGGAATACAGCGATGCATCAAGCCATCTTTTGTCAGTCAGCTGTGACTGATATCCTAGAGTCACCTGATTTCACATAGCCACAAAGGCGCTCTGACAGACAGAGCTGAACCAGAACACTCATCAACAGTAGATTGCATTCGGTTCTTTAGATGTGACAGCATTCTTCAATCTTCTGTGAGCTGTAGGAAATGTGTCTCTCATTCATATTGAGGGAGCATCGCATCTTTACATAAGAGGAAGCTGTCACATATCTTCTCTTGCTGTATTTACTATGAAATGCACATTAAGGGCTGGTTCATCAACAGTGTTGTGTGCTGCTTGTTGAGGGACCTAGGTTAAATTCCTAGTGCAGGTCTTACGCTGGATGCTCCTTAGAAAGGAGGGTGACTTGTTATCATACAGTGGGGCGCCTAGACATCAGATTTAGAGCCCAAGACTGTCAGGTACTAGAAAGAGACCTGGTGTATGACACCCAATGGATGACTAACATCACAGTGACTGAACTAAGGAAAGTTGTGAGAGGATATAAAATAGGGGGGAAATTCCTGGGACTCATGATGCCAGATCCCAGCACTGGTTTCAGCTAAGCTGGATTGTCAAAGAAACAGGAGGAAAAATTCAGGCCAAATGGCTAGCTAACTAAATAATAAAACAGAAATTGGTACGTGCTAATTGGTTTGTATAACTGCTATGTGAAAAGTCACTTCTGGATCAATGTTTTCTGGGAAGTTAGAAAAAAGATGACTTTAAAAATAGTTTTCTGGAAACAGAGGAGAGAGGTGACCTAGGTATAGTGTTCTTGAGGACTAAGGTGAGGTAGCCATGATGTACTTTTTTCTAGAAGGGTCTGGGCCATTGGTTTCTATAGAGGAGGACAGAGGAAGCTCTGAGTCACAGGAGTGAAGGGTTCCTCATAGGAGGGAAGGGACTTTGAGCATCATGTTCCCCATTTACAAGGGATTTTTCCCTGCATTTTCTGTTTCCTTCCTGCGGGATTCTTCAGGCAGCAACTTCTCCAAATGGATTTGTTTTGTGCTTACCATGACAGTAATCAACCTCACTCCTAGACCAGGGTATGTGGAGTGTGATCTTAGTCTCTCAAATTTATTGATAACATTCAGCATAGTACTTGCATCATGCCAAAGAGATCGTCCTTCTGAAGTTCATAAGATTAACATGTATAGGCAATTTATCAAGGCACACTTTTTTTAGGAAAGGATGTGAGACTATTTATTCCCTTTGCTACCCTCAGATGAATATGTGTAAAGAGAGAATTATATAAGTATTATGAGTCTATTGTGGCAGACAGGGACAAACATAAAAGACCTCGCTGGAGGGTGGGGAGGGGGTGGTTTAACACAGAGGATCACTATATAAGACGAGGAACATTCCTGCTTAGAGCAAAACTTAAATGACTTTCACATTTCAAAATATCAGAGCAGGGGTAGCTGTCACGGAGCAGCAGTTACAACCCAAAGCACAAAGTACAAAGCAGGAATAACCCATATAGAGTGGCAGTTACAACCCTCAACACCTTGCTGGGCAGACTCGATGAGCTGTGTTGGTCTTTATCTGCTGTCATTTACTATGTTTCTACCATGTTTAGTTCCTTAAAGAAATCCTTTCTTTCTAGCAAGACCTTCCAGTAATAACTCTTCATAGAAAACTTCCAAACTGCCTCACATTGCCCCCTTTTCGTAATGGGAGTTACTGATAATGAGGCCAAATCAGATCTGGGTGCATCCAGCCCATCCAGATGTCCAGAATTGCACCCGATTCTGATCCTGTGGGGGCTACACGTCCCCGCATGACCAGGCACCCGACCTGGATGGGCTGGCCGTGCCCCGATTCCGATCCTGTGGGGGCTACACGTCCCCGCAGGACCAGGCACCCGACCTGGATGGGTTGGCCGTGCCCCGATTCCGATCCTGTGGGGGCTACACGTCCCCGCAGGACCAGGCACCCGACCTGGATGGGCTGGCCGTGCCCCGATTCCGATCCTGTGGGGGCTACACGTCCCCGCAGGACCAGGCACCCGACCTGGATGGGCGGGCCGTGCCCCGATTCCGATCCTATGGGGGCTACACGTCCCCGCAGGACCAGGCACCTGACCTGGATGGGCCGGCCGTGCCCCGATTCCGATCCTGTGGGGGCTACACGTCCCCGCAGGATCAGGCACCTGACCTGGATGGGCCGGCCGTGCCCCGATTCTGGGCCCCCAGATGTCCAGACACTTATCCGGCTAGCCCAGCCAAGCTCCTGCATGGAGCCGGGGTGTTGTGGCATCCTGTTGCAATGACACCATGGCTCCATGGAGGAGCCACAATCCCTGGCAGACCCCGACATGATACTTTCCGTGCCACCAGACCCTTGATCAGGCCTGCCATGGCAAAGGTCAGACTGCAGGGAACCCCCCTGCACCCTCTACCTCCTTTTCCCTGCCCAGAGCAAGTACTGGCTGCCACCTAGGGAGACTTATTCCACCTATGAGGTGGAATAAGTCCCCTGTCCAAATGGCCAATCCTGGACATACAGGGCTAACCCCAGAATTGGCCCTGTACATCTGGGGTAGGGATCATGCTTCCAGCCCACCCTCGTTCCTCCCTCGGCCCACCCCTTCCCGCCCCCATACAGAGCTCCCCGCACATCCCTGCTGTACATGTGAGGAGCTCTGTGGGTAGAATAGGCACCCTGGCATTTAGCAGGGATATACATCCAACCTGGACATATATCCCCGCTAAAAGCGGGTCAGAATCTACCCCAATGTATTTTGTTGATAATATTAAACTGTGCAATTTGTATAATGATTGCAGAGAAATAAACATAACCCCAACTTATCTTTAAATTGCAATAAATTGATTCTTTGAAGGGGGTTATTTTAGAAGCCTTATTTGTGATTTCCACATGGGAAATTTGGACCTTACATATGGAAATAGAAATTTAAAAAAGGGCTCATCCTATATGTGGATGTCCTTACTAAGGAGAAATTGCAAGGGTGCATGTCAAGGGTGTGGTTTGTCATACAAAAAGACCCCAATATAGCACAAATGTTGGCAAAACCATCAAGGGGAGAGAAAGGGAATTCACCCTCACAAAACAATGTCTCCTTTTAATAATTTTTATTGAATAGAAATAGACTTATTTATTTATTTTATTTATTTATAGACTCTTACTGACCTTCTGTCTCTATTGAGGGGTGGTGTTTGGATCAAGTCTGATATTGATGAAGATGAGAGTTCTTTGAAGGCTTTGAATGTAATTAGTAAAATTTTGAAAGTGAGTCTACTTTGAATTGGGAGCCAATGAAGATGTTTTAGAATAGGTGAGATATGGTCTTTCCGGGAAGCTCCATGAAGGACTCTAGCTGCAGCATTCATAGCCATTTGAAGTGGGTGTAAGGTGGTTTGTGGAAGACCTTGTAAAATTGAGTTCGCATAATCAAAATGAGGTATGATTAGCGCCTGATAGATGGTTCTAAAATCGTCTGGCTCTAGCAAGGATCGAAGGTGTCTAAGGGAGCGTATTTTGTGATATACCGCTCTTACAATATTACTAATATGTGCTTTCATATCTAATTTCTGGTCTAAAGTGACACCGAGGTATCTGATGGTGGTCTTGGTCTGGAGGTTAGCATCATTCACTTTTAAAAAGGATGGAGCAGTGAAATTTTGGTTACGTGTAATAAATAACACCTCCGTTTTCTTGTGTTGGATCCTTAGATTTTGGGATTGTAGCCAGTTGGATACTTCATTTATGCAGTTAGTTAATGGATTGAGATCAGGGTTCTCAGTTGTAAAAGGAAAATATAAAAGTACATCATCCGCGTATATCATGCAGTTAACTCTAAAGGATCGAATCAGGTTACAGATAGGCTGCATGTATATATTAAACATAAGGGCGGAAAGGGATGAGCCTTGAGGGACCCCTTGTTTTTGATGAAACTGGTCTGATGAAGTATCGTTGGATCGTACTTGTTGCCATCTGTCAGAAAGGTAGGATCTACACCACTCAAGTGCTTTATCAGTAATTCCCTTCCCTTTGAGACGCTCAAGGAGGCGTTCATGGCTAACAGAATCAAAAGCGGCTGCGATATCAAGAAAAACAAGGACGAACCCTTGGCGGATGTTATCAATTCCTGATAATAAGCTGCTGAACAGAGTAGTTAGAAGCGTTTCCACACCGTGGAATTCTCTGAAACCGTGCTGGCATGAGTCCAGTGGGGCGTTAAGATCTATATGATCCTGAATTTGTTTTTGTACTTCTTTTTCCAAAATTTTTGCTAGTAATGGAATACTTGAAATAGGTCTATATCAGGGGTCTCAAACACGCGGCCCGCGGGCCGCATGCGGCCCGCGAGAGAACGTTGTGCGGCCCGCGACGGCTTCTGCTGCTGCTGCAGTTGCCGCCGTGGCAACGGCAGAATCGACGGTCAATTTTTTAAAAAAAAAAACTGGCTTCTGCTGCTCAAGCAGCAAAATCAGCTGTCCTGCGGCCCCTTCCTCTCTGCCCGGAGATCCCCGAGAGTGCTCCATCAGCGGGTGCTTTTCAAGCCGCGAAGAGAGTATTTCCCTCTCGCGAGGCTTGAAAAGTGACTAGGTTTAAGCCGCGCGAGAGGGAAATACTCTCTTCGCGGCTTAAAAAGCACGCCGCAGATGAAGCACACTCAGGGCTCTCCACGCAGAGGGGAAGGGGCCGCGGGACAGCTGATTTTCTGCTGCAGCAGCAGAAGCCAGGTTTTTTTTTAATTTACCTGGGGGGGGGGGGTGTAGGACTGGAAATGGGCTATTGGCAGGGGGGGGGGGTTATGACTGGAAATGGGCTATTGGCAGGGGGGGTTATGACTGGAGATGGGCTATTGGCAGGGGGGGGTTATGACTGGAGATGGGCTATTGGCAGGGGGGTTATGACTGGAAATGGGCTATTGGCAGGGGGGGTATGACTGGAGATGGGCTATTGGCAGGGGGGGGTTATGACTGGAGATGGGCTATTGGCAGGGGGGGTTATGACTGGAGATGGGCTATTGGCAGGGGGGTTATGACTGGTAATGGGCTATGGTGGGGGCTAGGACTGGAAATGGGCAGGTGGGGGTTAGGAATGACTGGAGGTGGGCTGATGGGGGGAGTTAGGACTGGTAATGAGCTATGGAGGGGCTGACTGAAATGGGGTAATGGGGGTTAGGGCTGGAAGTGGGCTATTGGCAGGGGGGGTTATGACTGGTAATGGGCTATGGGGGGGTAAGACTGAAAATGGGGTGATGGGGGGTAAAACTGGAAGTGCGCTATGGGGAGGTTAGGACTGGTAATGGGCTATGGGGGGTCTAGGACTGGTAATGGGCTGGGGGGGGGGGTTGCTAGGACTGGAAATGGGCTGAGTGGAAGGGGGGCTTGAACTGCAAATGGCTGATGGGGAGGGGGGCTTGGAATGGAAATGGGCTGTGAGGGGAGGGAGCTAGGATTGGAAATGGGCTGATGGGGGGCTAAGATTGGAAATGGGCTGATGGTGAGGCTAGGATAGGACTGGAAATGGACTAATGGGGGGACTAGAAGGGAGCGGATGCTGGGTGGGGCTGGAACTAGAAGGGAGCTGATGTTGGGGGAGGATTAGAATGGGATGGAGCTGGGAAAGTGAAATGGAGAGGGGAAAAATATTTTGTCTGGGAGAGAAGACAAATCTACAATTGGCCAGGTATTGGGAGAGTAAGTGGGGATTGAGGATGGAGGGGTAAAATTTGAGTGGATGAAATAGGAATGAGGAAAGAGAAAAAGGAGAAAGATTAGTATGTTAAAGCAGATGTAGAGAGAGAATGGAAAAAAAACTAGGAGAGAAGAAAGGGCAAATGGACAGCAGACGATGGAGAGTTAGCAGAAGACATGAAGAAACCAGAAGAAAGTGGCTGGAACAATTGCAACTGAAAAAAATGCACAAAAGGTAGAAAAATATCTCTTTATTTTGAATTTATTAACTGGAATATGTCAGCTCTGGGAAATGTGCATCATTAATGTTTGCGCTTTGTTTAGTACAAGAGGAAATTAATTTATAGTTTTATTTCTACAGTGTTGTTGTACATTCCAAGTTTGGCTTTTGGGGTTCCCAGTTTAATTATTGTCTTCTTGTTTCTAAATCTTTTAGTCTTTCTTTATCCATACTCATTAAAGAGGCATGTTTACTAAAAGTTAGTGTATGGTAACATTATGCAAATATTTATGCAAATGAGGCCCCTTATGCAAATGAGGCCCCGCGTCTTATGCGGCCCCCGGGTTACTTTACAAGTCCTCATTTGGCCCTCAAAGCAATTTGAGTTTGAGACCCCTGGTCTATATGATTCTGGTTTAAGAGGGTCAAGTTTGTTGTTTTTTAGTAATGGCCTTATGGATGTTTGCTTAAGGGTACGAGGGAAAGTTCCTGTTGTAAATGATTGAATCATGAGTCTGGATATGATGGGACTGAGATCAGCTCGTAGATCTTTGATCCAGAACGCAGGGCAAGGATCAGTATGAGCGGTGGTCATGTTTATGCAAGCAATGGTGTCTTCGATTTGTCGTTTAGATGGTATTGAGAAGATAGTGAGTAGAGTTTGATCTACTGGATCTAGGACTATGTTAGGAGCCGAGTTATTGTCAATTTGGCAGAGTTTGGATTGTAGATAGTTAGCAAATATTTGAGGGTGGATTTCATATTTAAGTTGTGAGGCAGGTTCATTTGTCAAACGCTTAACTATGGCAAACAGGTCATGAGGTTTGTTCAGAGATCTTTTTAAAGTGACTGCATGGTGACGTCTCATTGATTCAGTAACTGCCATGCGATGAGATGTGAGATGTTGGATATATACAGCTCTGTCAACTTCAGAGTGTGAGTGTCGCCATCGTCTTTCAAGTTTCCTTAGGGTTGTGCGCGAGGCCTTCAGCTCAGATGAGTACCATATAGCAGAGTGTCGCTTGCTTTGTAGTTTGTTGGTCGACGGACATGTGGCAATCGAACTGAAAGTACTATTCCAATTAGAAACTAAATCATCAATGCTGCACTCTGGTAAGTTGGTTAGTGGAAGTGTTGTTTTTAGGATTAGGTCTTTGTCAAATGGCTTGAATCTTCTCAGAGGGGTACTAGGATGGTCGTTTATTCCTCTTTCATCCTTTTGGTTACATCTAGCCTTGAATATAATTAGTTTGTGATCTGACCATGGAACTGGGTTGATTGATAGATCCAAGATAGATGGTAAATTGGCGGTTGTTTCAGTTGTAAATATTAGATCTAATATGCCACCTTTAATATGGGTTGGATCTTTAATTAATTGATTATACCCCAAAACTTGTAGAGCTTCAAGAAAAGCTGTTACATGGGAGTCTTGGAGAGAAGGGAGATTAAAGTCTCCTAGCACCCAACTTGCTATGTGGGGGTTTTGTGTATTGGAGGCCAAGTCAATTATCATAGATAGAGAATCAGAATTGGAAGAAGGAGAGCGGTATAGTAAAGTGAAAGAACAACATTTATTTGCTATTGTAAAAGTATCTAGGAGTGATGAGCTTGTTGCTTCTTTAAGGTTGAAATGAAGGTCAGATTTGGTGATGGCTAGAACACCACCTCCCCTCTTGCCACTTCTATGACATGTATGTATAGAAAAATTAGAAGGCAAAAATTGGTTGATTAATACATTGTCAGCACAAGAAAGCCATGTCTCAGTGATTAGGAGAAGGTCAAGGCTATGTAATGAAATTATGTCAGAGATGATAGGCCATTTCTTGCGTATGGATCGGGCATTTATTAATGCACATTTCAGATATTGGGGAATTGGATTTCCTACTTGTTTCTTTTTTGTGGTGTTTTGTAATGAGATGAGTAACAGATGATGGTGGGAATTTTGGGTAGATACTCTAGAATTGTAGAAGGGAGTATCAGACCACTTTCTTCTGTGATTATGGATTGTTGGTATTCTATTATAGCTAGTGTGTAGGCTGGTAACATTACATATTCCTATAGTGATAAGGTAGAAGGTAAATGTTATAATGTAGAGTAAGGCCATATTGTATGTGTAAGTGAAATTTAAATGTAAAATTAGTGAATACAGTGATAGCAGGCTGATTGGAGCTTACAGGATGGATGGAAAGCTAACACACTATTACCAGTATTACAGTGATAGCAGGCTGATTGGAGCGTACAGGATGGATGAAAAGCTAAAACACTATTACAGTATTACAGTGATATGTGGTAACAGGAGGTTAACTGAAGCTTATAGGATGAATGAGGAACTATGACATAGTTAACAGTGTTTCAGTGATAACAGGATAATTACAGTTGACAGGTTGAATAAGTACATATAACAAATAATAGTGCTTAACTCTGTAGTTACTGGAATGTATATATAAAGATAACTTAATAGTTGTAGAAGGAGAGGATATATTGAAAGGGTATTTAAATAAATTATAGTACTTATATTTAGGTGGATTAAGAGACACTTTTGTTTGTATACAAGGATATTACAATGGTTACTTGCGATTTTGAGGTTGTAACATTAATTTACACAATGTTGGAGGGGTTAGCTTGATGGGCGGTGGTCTCCTTCTACGGTCTCCGCCTAAGGGCCGCGCCAAAGGGTTGCAGTCAGTAGAGAATGTTTAGCTCTGATTACAGGAGATTGATGAAAGAAACACTCATGGAGAAAGATAGCAAAAGGAGTCAATTCATGATGTGTCATGTTTCGAGTCCTGCCAAAGGGGCTCTGCCTCAGGTGTTGTAAGATTCCAAACTCCAGCACAACTAAACTTTCAGCGCTTATACATAAAAGAAATACCTGCCTAGTTTTAAACAGGAAGGTGTCTGATGTAAGCAATGAAAAGAGGCTTGTAATTCAATCAATAAATCAGAGGGAATATCCACTGAAAGGAAACTCCCTGTGCAATTGGTATGACTCAAAGGAGGCTGGACTAATCAAGTTCCAAGTTAAGTCCTAAAGGAGCTACAGTTTCTAATTTAAAGATCCAATGAGGCCTATTCCATTCAGGCCATGCAGCCCCTGTATGGCCGGGCAGAATCAGGCTGTGCAAGGTTAGAATCAGGCCCTCGCAGGATCAGAATCAGGTCTAGCGCCTGGACATGCAAACCGAGACCCAATTCTGCCCTGCTGTATGTCCCGGCAACTACCCGGCTAACTCAGCCGGGCTCATGAATGGAACCACAGTGCAATGATGCCCTGGAACAACTCCTGTTCTCCACAACCCAACTCTCAATCTGGCCGTCCAAGGCCTCGGTCAGGCTGTGGGGAACCCCCTGAGCCCCCTCACTTGCCTGCCTATGTCCCGTACCATGGTCCCCCACGATCTAGGGCAGGGGTCTCAAACTCAAATTGCTTTGAGGGCCAAATGAGGACTTGTAAAGTAACCCGGGGGCCGCATAAGACGCGGGGCCTCATTTGCATAAGGGGCCTCATTTGCATAAATATTTGCATAATGTTACCATACACTAACTTTTAGTAAACATGCCTCTTTAATGAGTATGGATAAAGAAAGACTAAAAGATTTAGAAACAAGAAGACAATAATTAAACTGGGAACCCCAAAAGCCAAACTTGGAATGTACAACAACACTGTAGAAATAAAACTATAAATTAATTTCCTCTTGTACTAAACAAAGCGCAAACATTAATGATGCACATTTCCCAGAGCTGACATATTCCAGTTAATAAATTCAAAATAAAGAGATATTTTTCTACCTTTTGTGCATTTTTTTCAGTTGCAATTGTTCCAGCCACTTTCTTCTGGTTTCTTCATGTCTTCTGCTAACTCTCCATCGTCTGCTGTCCATTTGCCCTTTCTTCTCTCCTAGTTTTTTTTCCATTCTCTCTCTACATCTGCTTTAACATACTAATCTTTCTCCTTTTTCTCTTTCCTCATTCCTATTTCATCCACTCAAATTTTACCCCTCCATCCTCAATCCCCACTTACTCTCCCAATACCTGGCCAATTGTAGATTTGTCTTCTCTCCCAGACAAAATATTTTTCCCCTCTCCATTTCACTTTCCCAGCTCCATCCCATTCTAATCCTCCCCCAACATCAGCTCCCTTCTAGTTCCAGCCCCACCCAGCATCCGCTCCCTTCTAGTCCCCCCATTAGTCCATTTCCAGTCCTATCCTAGCCTCACCATCAGCCCATTTCCAATCTTAGCCCCCCATCAGCCCATTTCCAATCCTAGCTCCCTCCCCTCACAGCCCATTTCCATTCCAAGCCCCCCTCCCCATCAGCCATTTGCAGTTCAAGCCCCCCTTCCACTCAGCCCATTTCCAGTCCTAGCAACCCCCCCCAGCCCATTACCAGTCCTAGACCCCCCATAGCCCATTACCAGTCCTAACCTCCCCATAGCGCACTTCCAGTTTTACCCCCCATCACCCCATTTTCAGTCTTACCCCCCCATAGCCCATTACCAGTCATAACCCCCCCCTGCCAATAGCCCACTTCCAGCCCTAACCCCCATTACCCCATTTCAGTCAGCCCCTCCATAGCTCATTACCAGTCCTAACTCCCCCCATCAGCCCACCTCCAGTCCTTCCTAACCCCCACCTGCCCATTTACAGTCCTAGCCCCCACCATAGCCCATTACCAGTCATAACCCCCTGCCAATAGCCCATCACCAGTCTTAACCCCCGCCCTGCCAATATCCCAACTACAGTAATTACACCCCCCTGCCAATAGCCCATCTCCAGTCATACCCCCCTGCCAATAGCCCATTTCCAGTCATAACCCCCCTGCCAATAGCCCATCTCCAGTCATAACCCCCCCCTGCCAATAGCCCATCTCCAGTCATTACCCCCCGGCCAATAGCCCATTTCCATTCATAACCCCCCCCTGCCAATAGCCCATTTCCAGTCCTACACCCCCCCCCCCAGGTAAATTAAAAAAAAACCTGGCTTCTGCTGCTGCAGCAGAAAATCAGCTGTCCCGCGGCCCCTTCCCCTCTGCGCGGAGAGCCCTGAGTGTGCTTCATCTGCGGCGTGCTTTTTAAGCCGCGAAGAGAGTATTTCCCTCTCGCGCGGCTTAAACCTAGTCACTTTTCAAGCCTCGCGAGAGGGAAATACTCTCTTCGCGACTTGAAAAGCACCCGCTGATGGAGCACTCTCGGGGATCTCCGGGCAGAGAGGAAGGGGCCGCAGGACAGCTGATTTTGCTGCTTGAGCAGCAGAAGCCAGTTTTTTTTTTTTAAAAATTGACCGTCGATTCTGCCGTTGCCACGGCGGCAACTGCAGCAGCAGCAGAAGCCGTCGCGGGCCGCACAACGTTCTCTCGCGGGCCGCATGCGGCCCGCGGGCCGTGTGTTTGAGACCCCTGATCTAGGGGGACTTATTCCACCTTTGAGGTAGAATAAATCCCCCATCTATCCTGAAGGCCTTGGACGTACAGGGCTGACTTCGGAATGTATCAAGGCCCGCCCACGTCACGCCCTTGCTCCACCTTTGGAATGCCCCCTCCAATCCCTGTCTGGGCCTCCCTGTATAAACCCACTGTTCATATGGGAAGGTTGGGGATGGGGATGGCAGGGGGACAAATAGCCGGGATGGATGTCTGGGACATCCATCCCCTCTATTCATGGGCAGAATGACACTCATATTTGCTCAGTCCTTTGAAGTTTAAAAATATGGTTTCTGCCATGTTGATCAACTGGAATGTGATCAATAATGTGTCAATGTAATTGTTGGAAGTGATGTCCAAATTGCAGGCAATGTTCTACCATGGGGGGCAGAAGTTGTGGTAGTTCTAAGTCGAGAGGCATGTTCACCTTGATGTGTCTTCATTTACCTAGTAGTCTGACCAACATAGGAAAGCCCACATGGACACACGATAAGGTAAACTACAAATGTTGATAGGCAAGTAGTGTGCTAGCAAGATCGCAGTGTCACCCCTCGTTTTTGATCCAACCATACATCTCCCTCCAAAGTTGATGCACCAAATTGACAAGTGCCGGAGGCATAATGGCCCAGATTCTCATGAGAAGTAGGAGGGTGGTCAACATTAACTGCAGAATGTACTGCTCTGTCAGGAATATTGGATCCACGGGAATATATCATCATAAGGGTTTTGTGAAATCACGAGTGAAGATGCAGAATAGACGGCCAAATTGTAAGAGGCCTGGATGATGGCTGTGACAGCGCAGCCTCTGCGCCATTCAATAGTGTCTTGCAGGGGATCTATTCTAGAACCACTTTCAAAATGTGATCATTTCCTACAACTAGCAGCTGCTCAAGTGAAATCATACTTAAGAGACACTTCTCAGTTCCTCAGTCAACTAGCCTCCTATACTGACTTACAATCACATATATATATGGCTACATTAGATGTACAAGCCTTGAACACAAATATTAATCAACAGGAAGCATTACACTATTTGGCCACTAAGTCTTCCTTCTCACATACCAAGATCCTTTCTGCTGAATTTGTTGAATTTAGTGTTAACTAAGAATTATTTCTTATATAATGGCCAATTCTACTTACAAGTTTTTGGAATAGCAATGGGGACAACAGTGGCCCCTTTGATAGCCACTATTTATATGGCCATGTTTGAAAAGACACATATCTACCCTTCTGAATGGTTCCGTTTTGTTCCTTTCTGGTGGTGACTTTTAGATATTTTCTTTTTGTGGACAGGCCCTTTGCCAATTTCGAGACAGTTTTTAGCTTGGTTAAATTCCATCAAATCTAATATTCAGTTTACAGCCCAAATTGAGACCCATTCCATGAGTTTTTGGATGTCTGTGTATATTTTGCTTCTGAGGGCTTGCAGACTACCCTGTTCTGAAATTTGATACAGCTTAATACATTATTGTACTATCACAGCCATCATCCAGGACCTTTACAACGTGACCTTCCATTTGGCCAGTTTTTGCGTCTTAGGCGCGTTTGCTCTACATTACTCGAGTTTCAAAATCATGCTAGCAACTTATGGTTTCGCCTTCTTGCTCAGAACTACCCTGAAAAAATTCTCTCTCGCACCTACAAGAGTGTGTGCTATTCTCATAGAGAATGGCTTTTGTGGACCACAACTCTGCTACATCATCTCGGGACTCTGGTTTTACCATTTATGCAGAATATTCAGAAGGCTACCCATCTATTACACAACTGTTTGTTCTGCATCTTCACTCACGCTTTCGCAAACCCCTTATGATGATATATTCTTGGGGCTCCAACATTTCTGATAGAGTAGTACATTCTGCAGTCAATGTTGACCGCCCTCCATTTCTGAAAGAGAAAAAAATTCACGTCTGCTATATTGGGTTTGCGGTCTTTTTGTATGATGAATTTGTTTGTTTGACCACCCACATTTTGGGCTTTTTTTATTGAATTAAAGGATATGGTTCGGGCATGGCTTAGGGCAGGTCAAAAATCTACACTTGTACAGTTGTGGCCAACATTATTGGTACCCTTGAGTTCAACCCCTTATCATTTATTGTTTATTCAGTTTTTAATATACCACCCTTAGTGGATGCATACAGAGAGGTTTACAATCTTAATAAAAGGAGTAATAAACAAGGCAAGGGATAAGGAGAGAAAGGAACTACAAGGTTGATAGGAGCAAAAGAGCAGAAGGGAGGGGAATATAGAGGATATGGGAACCATTTAAGTTGCTCAAACCATAAGTCTGTGTAAACAGGTATGTTTATAAAAGGGACTTGAATTTGGGAAAAGATGAGTCTAGGCATAAAGAGGAGGGGAGACAGTTCCAAAGGATGGAGGCAGTGCAGAAAAAAAGCCGAATGATGGGTGGAGTTGTATGTTCAATATCTCATAAAAAAAGTGGCCAGTAAAATGGCTTTGGACTCTATATGCACATTGATGTCTTTCTCTAATGATCTCTCTCTTTGCATGATGTGTCCAAATTATGAAAGTTGAAGTCTTGACATCTGAGCTTCTAAAGAAAGCTTAGGTTTGATCTCCACTAGTACTGACTGGTTCAATAGCATTTAACAACAACAACAATATATGCACACATATTTGATGCATAAAATAATCAAATAAAACAAAGAGCAATTAAAAAAGGAAATTGGGACATTGCCAGGACATGATTATTATCTCAAAAAGACTCCCATTCAAAACTACAAAAGTACTCAAAATAGAAAAAAGTTAGACCATCTAATTCCAAAAATTAATCAAACTTTACAAAATTTATTCTTTTTTGTTGGAATGTTTGTCATGAAAAAGAGGTAACCGTTTTCTCAAGACAAACCTTCCTTTTTATTCCTTTTCATGACAAACACTCCAATAAAAAAAGAAGAAATTTTGTAAAGTTTGATTGATTTTTGGGATTGGATGGTCTAACTTTTTTCTATTTTGAGGACGTGATTATTGTCACCCTTATAAACAATTCAAACCAGTTTGAACAGAAGAACCATATTCCCATTGCAGTAAAATTAAACACATCTGTGATCAATTGTCAGTACTCACATGACTTGAATCAACCAATGAATGATGACTCTAAAATGGCCACATTCACTCCCTGTTCCATTTTCACAGTGGCGAAGACAAGAAAGCTGCCTGAGACCGTCAGAAAAACCATTATCACCAAACATCAAATTTTAAAAGAGTACAAGGCCATCTCCAAAGACCTGGGATTCCTGTGCCTACACTTCACAATGTTATTAAGAAGATTTCTACTCATGGAACTGTCAAGAACCTCCCAGGACATGGTGGGAAGAGGAAAATTAATCCAAGAAGTCTTTGAAGGTTAGTGCAAACTGTTGTAAAAACACCATGTACAACATCTAAAGAGCTTAAGGCTGACCTGGAGCAATCTGGAGTGGTGATTTCAACCCACACCATACACTACACACTAAACAAAGAGGGACTTCATGGGCGAAGGCCAAGGAGGACACCACTGCTGAAAGATAGACAAAAAAGACATTTCCAGAGGGAATCTCTGCTGCTTCTGCTTGATTGATTGTGTGGGCTCCTGCTTACCATGGCTGAGAGGAAGGAGCTGTTCAGCTGACATTGACCTCCTGCCAGGTATAAATCTTTGGCTAGAACACAGGATGCCTGGAGGTGCTTTGGTCTGAAGAAGAGCCATATGGAGAAAAGGAAGAAGAAAGTGCTGCTGGCAGTTCTGGATAAAGCTGGTAAAATTGTTGAACCAATGGATCGACATGTTCTTCCAACTGCTCTGGATGCCTTGACCCCTGTTGCTGACGTTTCCTTTTCAGACTCTTCTCCGATGAATGTGGAGGGAAATAAGGAAGCAAACTACCCCTCTGCTGGTGTGAGGGAGGAGGGACCCTTATTGTGTGATGCTCAGATGTTCTCCTCTGATTTGGCTCAGATCTCTATTGTTCCTGGGAGTAAAATCCCAGAGCCTCTTAATTGTATGATTCCCACAGATAACGTTATTGAGCCTAAGGATGTGACACTGTGGAATATATGGCAAGTAGTTACACAAACTGAAGCTACACTCCATTCCTCTTTGTCTCATATCTCCCAGTTTAATGATGTGGTTATAAAGTTTGCAGAACAGGAAAAACGTATTACTACATGTAATTCATCTGTTTCTAAACTGGAGGGACAAATGGCTCTTGCTCAAGCTGCTCTCTCATCCTCAGTACGTGATAGCCTGACGATTCACCATCACCTAGAATCTCTTGAGAATGCAGCTTGGGCAAAGAATTTAAGATTTATTAATTTTCCCCAAACTTGTTATTTGTCTCCTCTTATCTAGTTCAAAAATATCTAAAAGAAGTTTGGCTATTAATGATGTAGACCTGATTAAGTTTTCAGATTTGTTTTATGTTCCTCAGGGGGTTAAGACCGATGCTCAGAGTGAGTATCAATTTGACCATTTAGTTGTTAATGAGACTGATGTTTCTGCCTTTTTAGAATCCGCGGATGATGCTACTTCTAACCGTGGTATATTTTGCAAAGAAGAATTTTCCCTTTTGTGACAGGGCAATTCAGGTCTTCCCAGATTTATGTAAAATAGCTCAAAAACATCAAAAGGAATTCTTAAACCTGAAATCCCAAGTCTTGACCCTTGGGGCTTCCTTTTACCTAAAATATCAGTGTAAGTGTGTGGTGAATCTTGGAATTGAAAAAATGTGGTTTTTGACCCAATTCAATTGGAGGATTTTCTTTCTGGGACGAGATCAGATGGTTAATTGTAATGTATTTGTGACCTGGTTGTTAAAGTGGGTTTTTAGTTTGTAATTCAAGGCACTGATATATTTTTCTTTTATGTTTATTTGCCTATTATATTGCTCTTTTTTTCTTGTATTATTGTTATTTATAATCATCAGACTTCCCTCTTGATGGAGACTTTTTGACTTTTTGTATTATTGCTTAACTTTATTATTAATAAAGCATTTCTGATACTGAAAAAAAGACATTATGTATGTGGAGCAGATGAGTAACCGAATGATTAGAGCACTGGCTTGGGAAAGGAAGAGACCTGGATTTGATTCTCATTAGCACTCCTTGTGGCCTTGGGCAAGTCACGTAACCCTCCATTGCCTCAGAAAAATCCAAGTTATCAATGTACCTGTTTGATGTATATTACCAAGTTTAAGTTACAATGTAAACTGCATTGACTGAAATGATAAAGTGGTATAAAGAACCTGATAAATAAAAAGGCACAGCTGATCTTTGCCTGAAAACACAATCCTTTGGGAAAATGTTCTGTGAACTGGAGCTCTTTGGCAATGCAGACCAGTGATACGTTTACAGGGGAAGAAATGAAGCTTATAAGGAAAAAAAAAACCTTCCTACAGTTAATAGCCGGGTAGCCGGACCCCGCGCTCACCCCTCATCAGTCTGGGCCCCCTACCTCCTCCCTCCTTCCCTTTCCTCCTATCCCCACAAAATCACCGACAGTCATTTTTTGTAAGAACTGGTCGCAGCTTTATTCCAAAACAACATCTTGAACATAAACAGTAATACTGGTCAAACCAAACACCCCCCACCCCCCCAGCGGAGCCACGTGTCACCAGCCATGCAATTAGCAAAGCAACCGCAGCCTCTGCTCAAGCCATGGTCACTCGACCGGCAAAGTTCCTACCCCCCCAATCCGACTTCGCCATATTAATAGCAAAAGTCTTCCAGGGGTTGTCCGCCCTCGCCCCAAGTCGCCTAAGGCTCCGGACCCCGGAAACCTCCAGGATCCCGCTCCCCGCCCCCCCCCCCTGTTGCGACATCCCGAATCACTGCCCCCACCCCACCTATCACTAAAGGGTGGGAGGGTGGACTGCTCGCGCTCCAGCCCACGCCGCATGTGCTCGGCTTTGGCAATGCAAGCCGAAGCACATGGCGCTCTAAGCCCCGATTGGCTCCGCTTGCCTTGCAAGTCAAGCGGAGCCAATCAATTTAAACCCCGTGCGCAGCATCACCTCGCTGATGCGCCGTCACCGCCCCCCCCCCCCGCTCCCCAAAGCTGCGTAGAGGGTCCCGCGCTGGGCCAGGCACCCGGTTAAGCGCGGGCGCCGGGACCCTGCCCGCGCCCTTTTTCATATGGCAGAAGTTCCATAATATTGTGGGGCTGTTTTTCTCCCTCAAGAACTGGAGGCCTGGAACATATTAAAGGAATCATGAAGTCAGAGGACTACCAAGGTATTTTGGAGCGAAATGTGCTACCTAGTATCAGAAAGCTAGGTCTGGGTCGAAGGTCATGGGTCCTCCAGCAGGACAATGACCAAAAACATACATCCAAAATAAAAAATATTGGTTAAAAAGGAACAAATGCACTGTTTCAAATTGGCCAGCAATGAGTGCTGATCTTAGTTCAATTGAGAACCTTTGGAAGAGCTGAAATCTTCCATTGATAAAAAGAATCCTGGAAACATTCATGAGCTGGAACAAATCATAGTTGAAAAGTGGGAGAAACTACCAGCAGACAGATGTACGAAACTTATAGATGGCCACAAGAAACGTTTGGAGGCTGTCATCACTGCCAAGGATTGTGCAACCAAATATTAGTGAAGGGTGCCATTAATCCTGTCCAAGTCATTTTTTTTTCTGAGAAATGATTACGTCTTAAGTTGCACAGATATCTTTTTTTGTTGTATACCTTTGAACATACTATTACAATATTATGATGACATACAGTGGAATGTTTCCAATTATTTCTTAAGATATTGAACACAACATACCTAAAATGCAAGGGTGCCACTAATGTTGACCATACCTGTACTGGCCGTTTCATATAGGGAAAGCACGTAGATGACTAAAATTGTCCACAGTGAGATTTGCACCTGCTCTCTGGCATGTATGGGTTTTTAAAAAGTGTTTGAGTCATTTCGGCTAGATCTTTAAAGGAAAGATTAGACAACTTAATCCAAAGTTATTTGTTTCCCCCTCTAAATCGAAAGCAAATAAAAATAGCAACCTCTGCAGTTGATTGGCGGCATGTAAACATGTGGAGGCCAATTGAAACATGTGTGTCCCCAGGCTAGACGGCCCCCACGGGGCAGAATCGCAGCATAAGGCTGGGATGTCCAGGATGTGCCCTGATTCAGGCACCCCGGACATCCCGGCACTTACCCGGCTAGCCCAGTCAGGCTCCTTCACGGAGCGGTGGTGGCATGGCATCTTGTTGCCATGTCACCGTGGCTCCATGCAGGAGCCGCGATCACTGCCAGACTCTGATATGATTCTTTCGACCCCCCGATCGGCCCTGTCGTGGCCAGGGTCAGGCTGCGGGGAAACCCCTGCACCCCCTCACCTCTTTGGTGGTCTCAGGTTCTGGCATCCCCTGATGTCCAGAGGGACTTATTCCACCTCAGAGGTGGAATAAGTCCCATGTTTAAATGTCTGACTCTGGACATAAAGGACAGACCTTGGAATTGGCCCTGTACATCTGGGGTCAGGTTCTCGCCCACTCCCCTCCCTCCTCCTCCACCAGCCCACCCCCTCCTGCCCACAAACATAGCTCCCCATACAACATGCCTGCATGTGCAGGGAGCTCTGTCTGTAGGATTGGCACCACGACATTTAGCGGGGGATGGACATCCAAACCGGACGTCCATCCCCTCTAAATGGCATCCTGAATCTACCCCATAGGTTGGCATGGTACCAACCTATACATGCAACTCTCGCATGTATATGTTGCTGAGTTTCCTCCTTTGATTTTTCCCATATGTAGGTTGGTAAAATGGCTCCTGCCACTGTACGTTGTCGCCCACTCACCCCCCAGAGGCCATAGGCATGGGTGGATTAGCAGGGTAAGTTCTTTAATAGCTGTGGAGTATAGTAGAGAGGCTTGGCAATGCCCTCTGGGATTTGTAGTTCCACAACTTTAGCAAAAAGAAAGTAATTGCAGTCGGAGTGATAAGGATTTAAACAGGATTTATTCCCTTCCCAGGGTTGGATTTTCACACAATGAAATAAGGCAACACAAAAACCATACGTCTGGTATCAAAGGTAAAGAAACATTTGAACAAAGGATATGCTTATCTTCAGCTTTCACAATGGAGGCAAAAATGGTAAAAGAAAACAGTTTCCTTCACAAAACTCTTCCTGTCTGTTTTCTTTATGAATTAGCTCCTACAGCTCTTCAGCATAGAGAAGATATGCTATCAGATAAGGTATATGTACAGTCCATGTAAATATCACCGTTAGACTCCTCACACGGATCACATTGCATCTCTTCTATATCTGGGTAAGTTTCCCGGTGAGTGAAACTTCTGTTCTGACTGCCGAGCTCTTCTCTATAGCCTTGGAAGTTCCCTTCCCCCACCAGCCTAGAGGTGGATGGGTAATTACCGTAATCACTATAGTCTCTCTCAGAGGCAGCACATAATTCTTGGTAAGTACAGGGCTGACTGCTATAGTCTAAGCTTCTCCTATTAGGAAGAATAAGGTTACCTTTCAGCAGTTTCCCTTCAACGTTCCTCCCTCGAGCACAGCTCTGCTCGTGGGAAGGCTTTTCACTCCGTGTCTGTTTGAGCTTTCTCCCTGGCACCAAATTATCTTCAGGATAATGGTTTTCTCCTGCTTGGTACCTTGTGCTGGGTGACTGGTCTTGCCTTAGCCTGGCCTCAGAGCTACTACCACTGCTTCCTCTGTAGCAAGGTTCTCGGAAGCACTGGTCAGCTGTGCACTGCTCTTCCAAACAGCCCTTCCTGGGTTTCTCAGCACTGCACCTCCCTGGTAGTCTCCTTTGGTCAGCAATTGGTTTTAACCAGCATGGAGATCCTTCTCTCCTGCCTCTCAAGCTTCTCTCCCTGCTTGGAGTTCTCCTGCTATCGGGACTTCTCTCCCTGCCAGCACGTCTCTCCTCAGCAGTTCTCTCTTTTGCAGTTCTCTCTTTAGGAGTCCTCTCTCCAGCAGTTCCTTCCTTGAGCACACCTACACTACTCTCAGGTGAGTGATTTTTAACTGCGTAGCTTGTGATGTTGACTCCGCCCCTTGTCAGCTGCCCCTCATCCCCTGATGAGCCACGAGCTAGCTTTGGGTCTGGGCGTTCCCCTACACCACGTGAAATAGCTTGTGTATAGTTCCTATGGCAACCTTTGGCCATGTGTATCTCTGAGCTGTCAAAGTTAGCTCCGTTTTGATCAGAATCCCCTATCTCCATGGGCTCTGACCGCTGCACCTCATGACAACGTGGATACCTATTCACATGCACCTCTGCGGCTCTTTATACCGCTAAAATTATGTGCATCCTGACCTAGATGTCTCATTCCTGATTTCCATGTAGTATCTAAAATGTGCCATTTTGTTTAGTGATTTTGGAAAGTTTGTAGTTGTTTTTTTTTTTAATAATCATGCTTCGTTTTCTGTCTTCTGTCTTTTCAAAAACCCCAATTTTTATGCTACAGTGCAAGGCACTTATGACAAATGCAGATCAGAAGGAAACATTTCTTTTAACGTCAATACCATTTTTATTACAATCCATATGGTTGATCCCATCAGTAGCATATTCTTGTCTTAAAGATTAAGCCACGTACATGACCTGTACAGCGAAACTATATATTGCTCATTTAAGGGCATGTTCTTAAAGTGTGCTAAGCAGCTAGCATGGGATTTATGATGTGCTAACCATTAGTGCTAACCCATGGTAATGGCTACTGTACACTAATCAAAGCCAGCACAAACAAAAACCAAATGCTGTCTAGCGTAGTATGCCGAAGGTAGAGCATAATCAGTGCTGATAGCTTGTGGTAAGTTACCATGCACTAACTATCGCCCCCGCAGATTGCACGGGTGCACAATTCCTCCTCAAGGAGACGCATTAAGTGCCCCAGGCTATTGGCAGTAGTTGACATGACTGCTGTAAAAAACGCAGCAAAACAAATACAAAATAAACCTGACCCTCCTTACCAACATCTTGTTCCCTCTGATCCCCTTGCTAAATTTCACTTTGACACCCCCAACCTCCATTTCCTTCCTGGCCATTATGAACCCAACCTTCCGATTGCCCCAAGTGTCCATTAATACCCCCCAATCTCCGATCACCCCAGGTATCCAGTATCACCCTTCACCCCCAAAGAGGCAGCCATACCTCCTCCACCCCCCCCCCCCCCCCCCACATCCTCATCGTACCCTTATTTAGCAGCTTGACCTAGACTACTACAAGATTACGGCTAGGGGTTAGAGCTGCTATTTTGAGCCCAGGACACTAGATATAACTGCCTGATCAGCACACTAGCCTGCAGACCAACAGGAATGAAATTACCTACCAGTTATAGCTGAGAGTAATGTAATTGAACTCATGATATTATTTACTGTGAGTAAAATATCCTTTCGGCACATCTGCTAAATTTAAAAGTGGCACATCAGGTTGAAATTTCAGTCCTAATTTACAAACATTTTCTACCCACTTTCACTGTTTGTTGGTTATTTCATTATGCTTCCAAAATGTGTTAAGATATAAATTAAAAGAGACCGACATGGATCGTAATTTCATAATAATATGGAATTAAGATTAGCAATGCTGTTATTGCTTTCAAAGCGACCTTTGATTCAGGCATGACTGATGCACCTCTTCCTAGTGGAGATTTATGGATTCAGTGAAGCATTTGTTTAGAGAGATAAGAAAGAAAATTGATCTCTTGATTGATTTACTCATTTATTGAAGCCTGGGAAGACTGTAGATCACTGAGACTAGCACCTACGGTCTGCACGCTGGTGTGTCTCGGAAAGGTAATATCAAGCATAATTGTACTGATGCGCACGAGCAAACAATGACTGCAGAATGGGTCTTAGCAACAGTCATGCTGCCACTACTTTCAGCTTTGGTAATTACTGTCGCTTTTGGGTCAATATTCAAAATGTTTATGTGGTTAAAAAACGCTTTTGATTGTGTAATTTCAGCAGGTTAAAAATTCCTCTCGTCCTCCATCCCCACAATCTGAACAAGGTCTATCTGGACAAAATCTCTTGCATGTCTCTGCATCCACCTTGTAGCGCTATAGAAATGATAAGCAATAATAAAATTTATGTTTTGCGTAGGACTTTGGTAGGACTGATAATATCCAGGTCGGGCTCTGCACAGTTCCCTGAGTATTTTACAAAAAAATGGCCAAACATGGAGCCTTTGGTGAAATATGCACAAAGGCACCAGAATATCCGTGTGCAAATGCTGGCATTTTAGTGTTATCACTTGGGATTTTAAACATATGAGCGCCAATTTTACAACCCATGGGGCATTTTTACTAAGCTTCATGCTGGTAATGTAGGTTTGAGCCACATTACTAGTGCAGGGCATAGCGCTAGATGCAGGGGAGTGGAGACAGCCTTCCCCCTGAATTTAGTGCTGCTTGCAGTGTTAATACCACTGTGGGGAGCAATTAGCACCATCCATTGTGCTGGCGGTGGTTACTCTTCCCTAAGCACCAGCAGTGTGGATTTTCAAGGCTCACGCTAGCGGCACCACAACGGGAATGCCCACGCTTCGCTCAGGCAGGGCCGGCCCGTCCATTGAGCAAGAATGCTTTTTGCACAGGGCCCCGCGTTTCAGGGGGCCCCGCGCAAAAAACATTCTACATAAGCCCAAATAGATTTTAAAAAAAGCAAACCGGCTGCTGCTGCCGCCGTGGCAGCGGCAGAATCAAGCGTCCCGCCGCGGGGCCCCCCCTGCCCGGCAAAGGCTCCATACAGCATCAGCTCTGGAGTCCCAAAGCGCAGGCTTTCAGATCCGCGAAGGGAGAGCTTCTCTGACCTCTCGCGGCTCTGTAAATCCCATCAGGGATTAACAGAGCCGCGCGAGAAAGAGAAACTCTCTCGGCTCTGAAAGTCCGTGCTTTGGGACTCGGTCCGGAGCTGATGCTGTAAGAAAGCTTTGCCGGGCAGGGGGGCCCCACGGCGGGACGCTTGATTCTGCCACTGCCACAGCGGCAGTGGCAGCTGTAGCAGCAGCCGGTTTGCTTTTTTATCTATTTGGGCTGATGGGGGAAGAGGGGTTAGGACTGTTAATGGGCTATGGGGGAGGCAAAGACTGGAAGTGGGCTGATGGGGGGGTTAGGACTAGTAATGGGCTATGGGGAGCTAAGACTGGAAGTGGGCTGATGGGGGGGTTAGGACTAGTAATGGGTTATGGGGGGGCTAGGACTTGAAATGGGCTGATGGGGGGTAGGACTGGTAATGGACTGATGGGGGGCTAAGACTGGAAATGGGCTGCTGGGGGGCTAGGACTGGAAATGGACTGATGGGGGGGGGCTAAGACTGGAAATGGGTTGATGGGGGGTTAGGACATAATGGGCTATGGGGGGGCTAAGACTGGAAATGGGCTGATGGGGGGTTAGG
This sequence comes from Ichthyophis bannanicus, assembly GCA_033557465.1. NCBI lineage: Eukaryota > Metazoa > Chordata > Amphibia > Gymnophiona > Ichthyophiidae > Ichthyophis > Ichthyophis bannanicus. The sequence goes on along the minus strand of CM066050.1, from coordinate 119,247,184 downwards.
ACTAGTAATGGGCTATGGGGGGCTAGGACTGGAAATGGGCTGATGGGGGTTAGGACTGGTAATGGGCTATGGGGAGGCTAAGACTAAAAATGGGCTGATGGAGTTAGGACTGGAAGTGGGCTGATGGGGGGCTTAGGACTGGAAATGGGCTGATGGGGGCTTAGGACTGGTAATGGGCTGATGGGGGACTTAGGACTGGTAATGGGCTATGGGGGGGCTAGGACTGGTAATAGGCTGGGGGGGGTTGCTAGGACTGGAAATGGGCTGAGTGGAAGGAGGGCTTGAACTACAAATAGCTGATGGGGACAGGGGCTTGGAATGGAAACGGGCTGAGTGGAAGGGGGGGCTTGAACTGCAAATAGCTGATGGGGAGGGGGGCTTGGAATGGAAATGGGCTGTGAGGGGAGGGAGCTAGGACTGGAAAAGGGCTGAGTGGGGTGTAGGACAGGAAATGGGCTGATGTAGGGGCTAGGATAGGACTGGAAATGGACTTTTGGGGGTGCTAAGATTGGAAATAGGCTGTGGTGGGGGCTTGGATTGAAATGGACTCATGGAGGGGCTAGAACTGGAAGTAGGCTCATGGGGGGCTTGGATTGGAAATGGGCTGAGTGGAGGGGAGCTAGGATTTGACAAGGGCTGATGGTAGGGCTAGGAAAGGACTAGAAATGGGCTGATGGGGGCTGGGATTGGAAATGAGCTGATGGAGGGACTCGGATAGGACTGGAAATGGATGGGGAGCTAGGACTGGAAATGGGCTGATGGTGGGGCTAGGATAGGATTGGAAATGGGCTGATGCGGGGACTAGAAGGGAGCGGATGCTCGGTGGGGCTGGAACTAGAAGGGAGCTGATGTTGGGGGAGGATTAGAATGGGATGGAGCTGGGAGAGTGAAATGGAGAGGGGAAAAATATTTTGTGTGGGAGGGAAGACAAATCTACAATTGGCAGGATATTGGGAGAGTAAGTGGGGATTGAGGATGGAGGTGTAAAATTTGAGTGGATGAAATAGGAATGAGGAAAGAACTAAAGGAGAAAGATTAGTATGTTAAAGCAGATGTAGAGAGAGAATGGAAAAAATCTAGAAGAAAGGACAAATGGACAGCAGGCGATGGAGAGTTAGCAGAAGACACAAAGAAACCAGAAGAAAGTGGCTGGAGCAATTGCAACTGAAAAAAATGCACAAAAGGTAGAAAAATATCTCTTTATTTTGAATGTATTAACTGGAATATGTCAGCTCTGGGAAATGTGCATCATTAACGTCTGCGCTTTGTTTAGTACAAGAGGAAATTAATTTATAGTTTTATTTCTACAGTGTTGTTGTACATTCCAAGTTTGGCTTTTGGGGTTCCCAGTTTAATTATTGCCTTCCTATTTCTAAATTGTGATTCCTTGTTTGGTGATGGTCTATGTTCTGCATGTGTAACTGAGCTGAGGTATTCTGTTTATGTAATTCCTATTTGACATTGCCACTTGTTCTCTTTCCCCAGTATTCTCTGAAATGTATTGGTTTAATATTTGCAGTGTTGCCTTTTGATAGGTAGGGTCTGGTGCTTTGTGAGTCCTGGTAGTGCTGTTATGATACAGCGGGTTTGCTATGGGTTCTAAATGGGCAGTGTTTGTAGTAGTTCCTAATGTGCCTGGCGGTTTGCACTGGATTATAGTAATGTAGAAATCTTTTAGTCTTTCTTTATCCATACATTCATTAAGAGGCATGTTTACTAAAAGTTAGTGTATGGTAACATTATGCAAATATTTATGCAAATGAGGCCCCGCACCGAGTCTCTGCACATGGCCCCGCACCCCCCCTTGGGCCGCCCCTGCGCCCAGGTGCCACCCAGATGTGCATGGCCCAGGTAACACAGGTATTTTAGCGCAAGGCCCTCCACTACTTTTTAGCATGGCACCAAAAATGCATGCTACACCACACTACCTAGGTAGGGTGCTTTCGTAAACATGCCCCTGTGTATATTATCCTCACCAGCGTTTACATGTGTATAATGTCTGAACATCCAGGAAGAGCCAATGGTTTCTATAGCAAATAAAAATCTATTTGTTTTAGACTTTCTGAGGCGGTTTTAAACACCATAGAGGTAAGCACAGTGGATTCCTTGATCACTTCTGCAATCCACAAGTCCAACGAGCAATTTAGCCAACACAACTACCTGGCAGCAAGTGTTGTCCATTTTTATTTAAAATATGTATGTATCAGAAATGTAAAATCATAAATACATGCATACTTTTCTGGCCCAACCAAAGCATGCCCCCTTGGAGACTGTGCACTCTGCTAATCGATATGTATAAATAGCAGCTTTCTAAAATTGCTGTTTACATGGAGTGGAGGAGTGGCCTAGTGGTTGGGGCAAGGTACTTCAGGCCGGAAGGTTGGGAGTTCAAATCCCACTAGAGGACAGCAACCTTGGGCCGGAAGGACTGGGGTTTCTAGTCCCACAGGTGCTCCTTGTGGTCTTGGGCAAGCCACTTAACCCTCCATAGCCCATGTTCCCTGTAAAATAGTTATCTCCAAGTTATAATGCCCTGTTCAGTGTAATTTCAGTTTGTTCAATGTAAACCGCACTGATGCAGAATAGCGCGGTATATAAGAGAATATAATAAAAATAATAATAATAATATAATAATAATAATGGACATTTAAACATGTAAACACCGCTAGACATGTACTGTAAAAGTCATATACAAGCTTTCTAAAATGACCTCCTTAGTATATTTAGTGCAGAAAATGTCAGCTAAACTCGCAGTATGCTTTATACAACAAAGATAAAAGTGCATCGTACAGTCCTCTCAGGTGTGCTAAAAAGGGAGTGCTATGTAATAAGGTCTGATAGGGTAATTTTTAAGGTATTTCTGTAGGTAAAGCATTGATTTATAAATCAAAATAGGTGCCTACAAATTGTGCATCTTACATGTGTGTAAAGTTAACATGGAATTTTACCCGAACTGAGCAGAAGCATTCCCAGGGATGAGATTGCGGAGGGTTTTATGCACAAAAAAGTTTGAAAGCTTGTGCTGAATGGGACATGTTTACTAAACCCTGCACTGGTAAAGAGTATGTCGACAGGGCTTCAGGATTACTGCAGGGGGGTGTGGTGTTGTACAATCTGTTCCCCTTCAGTTAGTGCAAAAATGTTGTGCTTTAGCATACCAAAAGCATGAGGGAGAAAGTAACAGCACCGACTGAGGTAGTGTTACATGTGCCCATGCTACCTGTGCCAAGCACAGTAAAAACATAAGAACGTAAGAAATGCCATACTGGGTCAGACCAAGGTCCCTCAAGCCCTCAAGGTCCCTTAGTATCCTGTTTCCAACAGTGGCCAATCTAGGTCACAAGTACCTAGCAGTTTCCCCAGAAGACACTAGTTCCACAATGCTTGTTTTGGGTCAAGTAGTGATATCCTGGGTCCCTTTTAATAATGGTTTATGGACCTTTCCTCCAGGAATTTGTCCAAACCTTTTTTAAACCCAGCTACACTAACAGCCTTTACTACATCCTCTGGTAACAAATTCCAGAGATTGATTACACGTTGAGTGAAAAAATATTTTCTCTTATTAGTCTTAAATAGTTTACCCTGTAGTTTCATTGCATGTCCCCTAGTCTGTCTATATTCTGATAACGTAAACAATCGATCTACGTTTACATGTTCCACTCCATTAATTTATAGACTTCTATCATATCTCCCCTCAGCCGTCTCTTTTCCAGGTTAAAGAGCCCTAACCTTTTTAGCCTTTCTTCATAGGAGTATCCTTCCATCCCCTTTACCATTTTGGTGGCTCTTCTCTGAACCTTTTCTAATAACGCTATATCCTTTTTAAGATACGGAGATCAGAATTGCACACAATATTCAAGGTGTGGTCGCACCATGGAACGGTTCCGAGGCATTATAATATCCTTTGTTTTATTTTCCATTCCTTTATTTTTTTTCCATGTTAGCTGTCCATGCTGGGAATACCCATGTCCCGCCCAGTCTCTGCCCAGTCCCCGCCCTGCCCCACATGACCTGGCTAATGTGGTGGTTTTGTTAGCAGGGGGAAGGGGGTCTTCTGCTACCTTTTAATGTGGAGCCGAAACCATGCACTAACTCCCTGCTTCCTTGGTAGCACAGTTCAATAAATGTGCCCCAACATGTGTAATTTGATACAGAACATTTGTGCATGGTAATGAGCAGATGTAAATGGAAGTGTGTAAATTCTCTGCAGTAATTTGTAAAAGAGAATTATGAGTATATTTTCATATAGTACTCATGCAGGGAATATTACATGCATATAATTTACAGTGTCTTGCAGAACTCCTCACATTCAAGTAAAGTTTTCATTCTTCTACCTAAAACCCCCCAATTCAGAATGCATTAAAGTAGAGCTTTGTTTCACTGATCAATGCCATATACTCTATACTTTCAGTATAAAAGAAAGGCTGCAGAAATAGCCAGAAATGTGAAACACATCATGATTTCATAACTCTTCACATCCTTTCCCATAGCAAACTCGAATTAGCTATGGCTCCAAAATTGCCTTAACAAGACCCATAATAAGTTAAATAGAGCCCACCTGTGAATAAACACTGTAGCAGGTCTGATCTGAATACTGGATAAAGAATCAAGCTGTTTCTGTTGTACAAAATGAATTTGAAACAAAGGTCTAAACTTACTGAATATGGAGCTGCTGAAACAACTCTGAGATAAGCTTATTCAAAGCTCGGGGAACAGCTATAAAACTGCCATGTGTTTGAATACTGTATTTGTTTGAATATCCCTTGGGGCACTGTGAAGTCCGTAAGTCGGAATTGTTTGCTATGCCAAGACACGGCTTTTTCTGACTGGGGAATATGTTAGCTAGTCAGCAGTTTTAAGACTGCTCCACAAATGTTGCCTATATGGGAGAGGCCAAGAAGGACGGCACTGTCACATAGTGTTTGCAGAGATACACTCAGGGGACACTTTTGGTCTCAGTGCTACTGTCAATTCATTTTTGAAATAAAACAAAAGAAAAATGAATATTGGTTTGTTTTCCATCATTTTCCTACAAAAAAAAATCCTTCCAGGCCCTCAGTCCCCTGAAATGTCTTACTTGGTTCACCCTGTTCCATCAGCGCGGCAGAGGGAAGTGGTTTCTGAAGACCAGGGATGATGTCATTATAAATTTCTTCCAAACCAAATAAGGGCACAGGTCTAGGTCTGGCCCAGGCAGGTGATATTTTGTAAGACAAAAATTAACAGTAGTGGCAATATAGTGGCCCTTTTACTAAAATGTGGTAGTTTTTTGCTCCTAATGTGCATTTTGAGTCAAAATCACAGTGCGGTCATTGTTTGTGCATGGCCAGCGTGTAGCTGACAGTTACCATATAGGCAAGTCCCACAGCATGAATTATGCCTTTTGCAATTACCATAGATGCACCTATTGCCACCTACTGAGGTGGCAGTAGGTGTACCTACCGGAGTGGAGGAGTGGCCTAGTGGTTGGGGCAAGGTACTTCAGGCCGGAAGGTTGGGGGTTCAAATCCCACTAGAGGACAGCAACCTTGGGCCAGAACGACTGGGGTTTCTAGTCTCACAGGTGCTCCTTGTGGTCTTGGGCAAGCCACTTAACCCTCCATAGCCCCTGTTCCCTGTAAAATAGTTATCTCCAAGTTATAATGCCCTGTTCAATGTAATTTCAGTTTGTTCAATGTAAACTGCACTGATGCAGAATAGCACGGTATATAAGAGAATATAAATAAATAATACCTACTCTATTTGCCACATTGGCGATTAGTTCAAGCTACTGATGCCCATGCTAACTGAAATGTGTAGTCAGTTCCCACTCTCCACTCCAACCATGCCCAGACCCCACCCTATCATGCAGTGTGCAGTTAAGACATGTCCCCAGATTCACATGGGGGGGCACTATAACATGGCTGAGCCCTGCAGAGAAGGCTATGAGACCAGGGAATACAGCTGAGTTGGGGAGAAAAGAAGGTGATTTTGAGGGCAAGCAGGGCTTGGGTAGAACTGGAGATGGGAGAGGTTGAGAGTGCAGGAGGGTGGTGGAACACTATTTGGCAGGCAATTTAGGGTATAGCTGGTGCAGGAGCGGCAGGGAGAACATTTCCCAGCCCACCCCCCTGCAGTTGGGTCTTTGGGAGGTGTGGTGGGGGGAGGCTGCAGTCACAGCTGGGACAGTTTTGGGGGGTTAGACAGTCTGTAATGACCAGGTTTGGCCAAAGTTGGGGGAACAGGCCAAAATAAATGAGTTAAAGATATAGCGGCTTGCGTGTGACACTTTTCGACGTCACTGCATGCTATGTGGAAATGAGGATGGATAAGCTACAGAGTCAATGGATGTCACAACAGCTAGATGGTCACCAACTACCCAAGTGGTCAAGTTGGCATGTGAAGGAAGTGTTTTGTGTGGATAGTGGGCAGGCTGACCTGTGTGAACTATTTGTATTATTAATTGGTTGGAGATGTTAAAGTTAAAATAAATCTGTAGGCATATTGTTGCCATCATGCCAGTGTTGGGTGGTTTATTTGGGGTTGAATGCAAGGTAGGTGGTGCAAGTGCCGATGTAATGCACATTTCAGCATGTGATAATTGTCCTGCCTGCATGGTAACAGTTACTGAAGGCCTGTGGAAGTGGTTAATGCATACTGAAATATGCGTTAAGTACATAACACTCTTTAGTAAAAGGGTCCTAATCTGCAGTATCATTTTCAATTGCCATACTAACAAAATAGCAGTGACCATGGATTCCTCCACTCCCAAGAAGAATCATAAGATAAAGAGGTCTCAGGGGACCCCATTTCTTGGGGTTTTTTTGGGCCATGGAAACAACATTTTTAAAGTTTTGTATTGTTTTTAGTTTGATAATGTTAGTTGTTTGGGTTGTTTCCATTTTAAATAAGGGAAAAGAGATGAAACAAACAATGAATACAATAAAAAACTAAGAGTGGTGAGTCTCTGCCTGAGTATCGTGTTCAGTTCTAGAAAATATCTGCAGAAGAATACTGATATGGTGGAGGCGATTGAAAGAAGGGTCACTAAAATGGTGCATAGTCTGCTCTGCAGGCCTTATCCAGAGAAAGTGAGGAAGTTAAACATGTATTATCCAGAAGTAAGAAGAGGAAGAGGAGATATGATAGAAACATTACAATACAGTATCTAGCAGGATTCAACAAAGTATCCGAAGGTGGCTTTTTCCATGAAAAGTTGAGGAATAAGGGTCATAATAGACCAATCAGCTATTCAAAGCTGCACTTCAAAGGTGTGTGTAAGCAAGGCTCATTAATGTTTCTCCAGGCGTTTCCGTAGTATCTGTTGACATTAACACTTAAAGCATGAACTCTACAAAGGCTTTGAAATATATGAGGAAGCAGATATTATTTATTTATTTATTTATTTAACATTTTTTATATACCGCGCTATTTGTTTTCAGTGCGGTTTATAAGTAACAGATCTGCACAATCAGAAAACACTGGTGTGCTTACATTATAACAGGGAAATTAAACTTGGAACAGGGGGTAATAAAACTATAACTATGTACACACAGTGGAACTATGTACAAGAACAGTGTAAAAACTGAGCTATGTATAAACATATTGGGTTCTTTAGTATTCACAGGCAGACCATGGTCGGAATAAGGTAGGACATAAGAGAACTTGAGGCAGAAATTACTTGTGAGGGAATTGGGGAGAAGAGTGAGAGTTTGTCGGTTTAGGAGGGCTGTTGATCCGATGAGGATTGGATGCTTGTGCAAAATGGATCAGGAAGATGTGGTGCTTGATTGCCTTACGAAATTGAGAGAGGTCTTTAATCGCTCTTATTTCAGGTGTGAGGTCATTCCAGCATTTAGGTGCATAGAAGGCGAAGGTCCTTTTCTTGGTTGATTGGGTACATTTGATGGACTCCTTGGGGATAATCAGGGTGTTGTCCGTTGTTGTCCTTCTCTCTCTGTTTTTTGGGGTGAGGGAGATGAGATCGTTAAGAGACGTGGGGGCAAGGTTGTTGATGATCTTGAAAGTGATGATGAGGATTTTATAGGTTATCCTGCAATGAATTGGTAGCCAGTGTAGTTCCATGAGAGTCGGGGTGATATGGTCTGATCTTGATAGACCACAAAGCACCCTAGCAGCCGCATTCATCGCCAGTTGTAGAGGATTAATGGTGTTTTTAGGGAGACCGTATAAGATGACATTAGCATAATCTAAATGAGGTAGTGTGAGGGCCTGGAAAATGGTCTGGAAGTTGTTGTGAGGTAGCATGGGTCTGAGTTGTCTTAGCGTTCTTATTTTATTGTAGACAGCCTTTGTGACGTTCCGAATGTGTTCCTTATGAATCCAGAAAGAGAAAAGAGCTCATAGGAAGCAAATTCAAAGCTCAGACATAGCCGTGTTTGTCTTCTACTGCAGTCATTGCAACAGAGACTGACATTCACATAAAGGTCTTCACAGCCACAGAAGGTGCTGCCTATCTACTGAGAAGACCGTAGAGGGCACATATCTCACTATGCCATGATAAATATCCCTGTGTGACTGTAGAAACAGCCAGGTCAGTTTTTAAACCCCACAGTCGGTGCTGGCTGCTATCCGGATAATGGTACCGAATATCGAGGTAAGGCGCTGCAGCTGGTATCCAGATAATATGATATTTAGAGCCATTTTCTGGAGAGCCCTCCACATAACTTAGGACAGCTATTTTGCTATGCGGCTAGTTATCTGGATAGTGGTGCTGGAAATCATTGCTATCCACATAAATTGATGCCCCACCCTGGATTGCCCCAGCACTATACAGAGAGCTCTGGGGCAGCCTTTAATGATTTTTAGCTACATTATCTGATCAGCACCAGGTGCTACTAACCAGAAAAATGGTTTTAAATATTGGGCCCAATATTATTTGCTTATCTCAGCGTATACAGAACCATGGGAAACATCATATTACATGTTTTTCATTTATGGTAGTTGCTACTGTGTTAGAAGCCATGGTGGGCAGGCAGTGAGGGAGGATACAGATTCCCATGGTATCATCCTCTTCAACACAAGGTCATGCTATATTTGATATTCTTAACGAACAGTCACTGAATAAATAGAAAACCACACAATATGCGTTTTCATAGCATCTGTTGAATCATTACCCAGACTGAATAAATGAGGAGAAGCAGAAGCATTGTCTCAGATTTGGATTCAGTTCACACCTTTTCAGTAGTTTATAGCTTACAGTTTATTAGTTCACTTATTATACCATCTTCCATGATTTATTGAAGCAGTTGTGGATGTAGAGTAGTAGCCTTGTACCCAAAAGATCAGGGTTTGTTCCCACTGGCATACATTGTATTCAAGGGCTTACAACCTAATCTTGAAATACTGTAGAGGTTTAAGTATTTTGCCCAAAGTCAAAAGGAATATCCGTGGGATATACTGTAAACCCTGCCTTCTTAGCCTATTGTCCTAACCACTAGGCAGCTCCTCCACGCCAGGCTACTCGCTGCATCCGAACACTTTCCTTTTCTCCTTCATTGGGAACTTTCTGATAAATCTCTCACTTTTTCTCAACCTCTGAATACCAATTTGACTCTGTGAGCCTTGAAGCTTATTCCCATTCTTCTCACTGTATTTCTTTTAAATGTCCTTTAATTAAAGGAACTGTTTGAATTCCTGGCCCTTCAAAAATGACACAGCTTCCTGGCAATTTTTCTGAAGATAATGGAACTTGCACATCACCATGGAAACATAAGGAAATAGCCACCGATTGCCAGCAAATGTCACCCGCCATGATGTTTAGGCATACGTAGTTGAGTTGTCTAGATAATGTCTCATTAAAAGAGAAGTTAATATATATTGGCACATCCATCTCTCCATGAGTTTTTACAGTGTCAGGATGAATTTTGTTTGGCAAGTTTTATACATTATTGATTATCACTTTTAAAACACCACAGTTCAGTGAAAAGTCAATTTTCTAGTTATTCATTTCGAGCATGGGTCCTGCGGAAACTCAGACAAGCGGCTGTGAACAGGGAAGTGTGTGGGGACGTGGGGATGTGGGGTCATGAGAAAATCTTCGTCGTATTAGAGTAGTCCGTTTCCTTCTGACAACTCTTGCCTTAACCGCTCTTGCTGTCTCTCTCATTCTATCTAGGCTTGACTATTGTAATGTAGCACTTGCCAACCTCCCTCAATACTCTTTAAAGTGCCTTCAATTTAACTGTGGCCAGATTCATTTTTCACGCATCCAGGTTTGATCACATTACCCCCCTCCTCATCCATTTACAGTGGCTTCCTGTACCATCCTGTATTCATTACAAGGTTCTCACCCAGGTCTATAAAACACTTAACACTGGTTCCCTGGAGTATTTAGCACCCTCCCTTATTCCGCTTGCCCCACAATGCTCTCTCTGTGCAATTCATATGATCCGTCTTCTCTTACCCTCTCCCTCTCTGGCCCATCTTCAGTCTACTCGCCATTCAGCATTTTATTTCCTTGGACCCTCCCTTTGAAATAATCTTCCTCCACATCTCTGATTAGAGTCTTCTTTTACAAAGTTCAAAGCCCAACTTAAAACTCACCTTTATTGCACAGTTTTGACCTCCCACTGGACTCCCTCAGTTGACTTCCTTATGTTTCCTACCCGCCTCCCTCCTCCAGCCCTCTCTACTCATATCTCATTTTCCCGTCTGTCCTATATATACAGTACTGCTGTTCTTTTCATTTTCCCGTCTGTCCTGTATATACAGTACTGCTGTTCTTTTCATGTTCTGCTTCAGTTTTTATTGTATTCTATTGTAAACCGCTTTGCCATATCCACATTAAGCGGTATATCAAATCTTAAATAAATGAAATGGGGGGCGGAGCCTGATGTCCAGCGGGTAGGACGCTTTGCGTTGAAGCTCCCGAGAGGCCTACTTAGAATCCTGACTTAATACCTATACAAATTTACTATTTCGCTCCGAGCTGACCGGGGCACCTCGGGGGGGATGGCGGCCCATAAACCAGCGCGCTTGGACTTCGGGTCTCCTTCTTCTTCTCACGGAAAACGTTCCAAAACAGAGGTGTCCTCCCCACAGAAGATGGTCCCATTTCGTGAAAACCCCGAAATGCACCTGGAGATTTTGGAGGAAATACGCGGCGTGAAGGAATTGGTGCAGTCCAATGGAGAAGCGCTTCGGGCCATGCGAGAAGACTTTGGAGTGCTCCAGGACCGACTTGAAAGTCTTTCATTACGGCAGGACAACATGGCGGGGGTCCTCGACTCGCACGAGGTGCGCTTGGGCAAACTGGACAAGGCTGAGTGCCAGATACAGAATCTTCAAAAGGAGTTAGAAGATAGCAATAATCGAGCCCGTCGCAACAATGTGAGGCTCCTCGGAATGCCGGAGGGGGTGGAAGCAGGAGATATAAGAGAATTCTTGCTCAAAACTCTTCCCTCCTTGCTGAAGATCACTTTTCACAGAGAACTGGAAATCGATCGCGCACACCGTGTTCCTGCCCACATGGCGCTCAACCGCACGACCCCCCGCCTATTATCTTTAGCTTGCTACGATATCAACAAGTGGAACAAATTTTACATGCTGCCCGAGCGAATCATCATTTGGAATTTGAAGGTCGTAAGGTCTCCTTCTTTCCTGATTTGGCAAAGCCTACCGTTGACCGTCGGAAGAAACTCCTTGCTTTTCGCCCTCGACTTCAACAGCTACAGGCTCGCTTTGGCCTGTTGTATCCAGCGAAGCTCCGAGTGACTCTCCACAACCAAACCAGGACGTTCGAAGATCCTGATCTACTATCAACATTTTTAGACTCCAAAGAAGCAGAGCAGATGCGCTAATCCCAAATCTCGGACTCTTATCTGCCGGCTCTATCCGCCATTTTGAAGGGCCCGATGCGGCGGTCATAGCCAAGCACAGAAATAGCCTGGACTTTCTTTCTTTCTCTATATGACTTTTGTTTTTTGGTCTCCTATCCCTTCATGATGTGTGCCTCGGTCGGATTCGGAGCACGCACAGTCCTACAGGTTATGTGTTTTTTCAATTTAGGCCTTCTCTGGGGTTTCTCCCCGCAGACACATGGTCGCCAGTAATTTTGGGGTTTTGCTTCTCCTCTACCGTACTGCGGTTTTCTTTGTTAATGTGGGGCGCTTCATTGTATTATATTAGCTTATTTTTCCTATGTCATGTGTACAGCCAGATACAGTCAGTTTGAGGGATATAGTGAAATTATGTGTGCTATCATGCTCAGAATTTTAACTTTTCTGAATGGCCTTATGTAAAATCTTATCATTCACCGTCAAAGGCATTAATGGTCCACTCAAAGGAAAGGAAATCCTTAGCTATCTTAGCCATGTGCATGTTGATTTAGTGTTTCTTCAGGAAACGCATTTAAACTCTGCTGAAACACTGAAACTCAATGCTAAGCCTCACAGGGTCGCTGCCTATTCTCCCACCGTTTCCAAATGGTACGGGATAACCATTCTGGTTAAGAAGTCTTTGCATGCTACTGTACCTGATATTAGCGCTGACAAGGAGGGTAGATGGGCCCGTGTACACCTTGAGGTTGGAGATAGTGAATTCACGTGTACTTGCATTATGCCCCGAATGTGGACAAACCTGCTTACTATGCAAGTATTGCGCAGTTGGCCTAGGCCTCTGCCGATGCTCCATTAATACTTGGTGGCGATTTTACTCAAGTGTTCCCTCAATCTTTTCTTCTCAAACAGGGTGCTCGTTGGTTGGAAGATCCAGTACCGAGTAGACCTGTGTGGCTAGATATAGAAGTGGGCCTTTGCAAACTGATTCCTCTTACCTTTTTCCTGGTATGACTCTCCCATCAGACTCCTACTATCTACCAATGCTTTTAGACACTTTAGGTGCCTTTAATACTCTTATGCAATCTTTAGACTCCCGTCTCTGGTCAGTGCAACTTCAGCATCGCCTTCGGAGCACTAGAGTACTCCCGTCATCGGCATTCCCTACATAAGGTTGATTGGAGACTTTCTGATCTCTCGGTAGTTCACTGGGTGTAGCATCCAATTTTACTAAACCTTATGTAATGCTATAACTAGAGATACCCCTATAGTGCAGAAAGTATGGGAGAGAGAATTGCATGTGACTTTGACCTCGGAGCAATGGAGCCTTATCTGGAGTAGAGGGACACGGGTTCCCGATCCGCCTCACTCACTCAGGCCCTCTTCTTTCTAGCCCACCGGTGTTTTTACACTTCTCATAGATTAGACAAATGGAACACTACTCAGGGCAATGGTTGCTGGACACGTCCTGCGGCCATTGGTTCATTGCCTCATGTTATGCATGAATATCCCGCACTATAGTATTACTGGCGTCGGGTCTGGGGTCGTATTTAGTCTATCTCGCACTCTCAGGAGCCCCTTTCTTGGAGGATAATGGGACTTCGCCCAATTGCGGGGATCCCCTCTCTCCCAAAAATGGCTTATCTCCTTTCGAACTTTATGCTTGGCATTGCTGTTTCCCTAATTAAGTAATACTGGAAAATTAGCTCCCATCTGAGCCCCAATGAATGGTGGAATCATGCCTGTCTTTACAGTAAATATGAACAAATACCTCGTCTGTTCGCTTCCTCCGTTCAGACTCCTTCTCATTGGTCTCAATGGAAGCTGCTCAATGACTATGTACATTTTGCTAAATGCTCTCATCTGACTGTCTAACTTTGTATCTAACTTTGTATATATCTCTGTCCCATGATCATGCTGTATTGTAGATACTCTTTTGATCGTTTGATGTATAATCACTGTTAATTGGAAGCGCTCACATGCTGATATAATCGGGTAGAGAAGAAGCATCGGGGTGGGGGGTAATGGGTTTACTTTTCCTTATTGTATGCCTGTTTTGTCTCTTTTGGTGTGTTGTTTCTTTTGTTTGTTGCAAAATGAAAATAAAAGTTTAAAAAAAAAATAAATAAATGAAATGAAATGAAAGAGGCGACCTCCCCTTATCACTTGTTTTTTCGCACTTGCACTAATTCCTAATGCTTCCCCCTCTTCGTTCTCACACTCACCCTGTCTATTCCTCATCCTTGCGCTCACTCCCTCGCACTCTTCCTCTTCACTCCACCCTTCCACTTCTCCTTTCTTTTACCTTGCACTGGACCTGCTGGAAGTGTCGGTGTGAGTATTGGAGGTTTGGCAAAGAGCCTGATGAGGCAGGCTAGTTGATGGGAGAGCGTTAAGCATTAGGGATTACACAGGGCCTACATTTCTAATTCATGTTCAGTTAGTTTAGGCGTTTATCAAACATTTCAAACATTCACGTTAATTAACATTTTTTAATGCAGGCTAAGGTGTCTGTTTATTAAAAGGCGCACTGCTCATGCAACGTTGGCGCCAGGAATGAGCACAGGAGTGGCTAGCAAATGGAGACTTGCCCAACATGTCTTCACGTTACTGGCATGAAATAGATTTAGCATTCACTACATTTCTTAAGACATGCCAACAAAGCAAGGGCCATATTTACTAAACGTTAGCATGTGCTATCAGCCACCTTGCCTCTAGGAATTGCATGGGTGCTGCAGCAGATGGTGCACATTAAAGGTTAATAAGCATAGCCACAAATGCACCAACTAATGCACATTCCTACGGACATGAGTAATATGTGTAGAGAGGGTTTATCTGGGTGCATATTACTAAGCAGTGTTTGCAGCACGTTGGGTGAGGGTTGTTATATTGGTTGTGCTGTAGCTGGGGGAGCTGTATAATATGCATGGTCACTGAAGTTTTGAGTTCAGGCTGTGTGGTGGGGGCAAATGGGTATATGGTAGTGGTTCTCAACCCAGTCCCAGTGTACCCCCTAGCCAATTAGATTCTCAGGATACCAATAATGAGACAGATGTGAATGCGCTGCCTTGATTGCATGCAAATCTGTCCCGTTAATTCATTGTAGATATCGTGAAAATCCTCACTGGCTAAGGAGTGCACCAGGACTGGGTTGAGAACCACTGGTCTATGGCATCTAAGGGGTGGCATGCTTTTAAAATGTATTGTTGGATGATTATATTTTAGTATTACAGGAACATGGAAGCAGAGCAAAGACAATGCAAGAAGCATCCTAAGACCTGGCACAAATGGACAAGAAATTATAATCTGCCACCTCAGCCATCCACAAAAAAGACACTATGGCACCATTAAAAAATGTGTACCGGTAATTTAAATAACAAGGCGCCAAGCGATGACATCATCTCAGGGCATTCAAAGAACACACTGTGTCATCCTGGCGAATCACACACAGGAAACAGCAAGAAAAAAGAAAAATCAGTCATAACCAACGACGGATATGGGTAAGTACCCACCACAGCAAAACATATTAAGGAAGGCAGTAAAAGTCAGTAAAAAACATTCCATTCCAGATTTTCAGAAAGCCTTTGACAAGATCCCTCATAAGAGACTTGGTGAAATTAAAAAGCCATGGGATACGAGGCGGAGTACTATTGTGGATCAGGAACTGTTTAAAAGATAGAAAGCAGAGGGTAGAGCTAAATGGTCAATTTTCTCAATGGGGAAAGGTGAATAGTAGACTACCCCAGGAATCTGTGCTAAGTCTGCTGCGTTTTAACATATTCATAAATGACTTGGAAATGGGAATAATGAGTAAGGTAATCAAATTTGCAGATACCACAAAATTATTCAAAGTTCTTAAAACTCAAGAGGATTGTAAAAACTTTCAAGAGGACTTTAATAAATTGGAAGACTGGACGTTCAAATGGCAGATGAAATTTAATGTAGACAAGTGCAAAGTTACACCTAGGAAAGAACAACCCAAACTATGGTTACATGATGCAAGATTCCATGAATAATATGTTGAAATCCTCCACCCAGTGTGCAGCGGTGAGCAGAAAAGCAAATAGAATGCTAGGAATCATAAGGAAAGGAATGGAGAATAAAACCAAGGATATTATAATGCCTCTGCATTGTTCCATGGTGAGACCGCACCTTGAATATAGTGTACAATTCTGATTGCCATATCTTAAAAAGGATATAGCGTTATTAAAAAAGGTACAGAGAAGAGTCACTAAAATGGTAAAGGGGATAGAAGGATACCCTTATGAGGAGAGGCTTAAAAAGTTAAGACTCTTCCACTTGGAAAAGAGACAGCTGAGCGGAGATATGATAGACGTCTATAAATTAAAGAATGGAATGGAAAGGGTAAACGTAGATCGGTTGCTTACACCATCAAAAAGTAGAAAGACTAGGGGACATGCAATGAAGCTACAATGTAACCCTTTTAAGACTAATAAGAGAAAATATTTTATTACCAGAGGATGTAGTAAATGCTGTTAGTATAGTTGGGTTTAAAAAAGGTTTGGACAAGTTCTTGGAGGAAAAGTCCATAAACCATTATTAAAGAGGACCCTAAAAATCCACTGCTTGCCCTGAGACAAACATTGTGGAACCTATATGCCTTTTGGGAACCTGCTAGGTACTTGTGACCTAGATTGGCCGCTGTTGGAAACAGGATACTGGGCTTGATGGACCTTGGTCTGACCCAGTATGGCATTTCTTATGTTCTTATGTTCAAGTTAGTCGAACACATTCCATTCCAGATCTGAATTCAGGCCAAATGGAGCCACTTTGTGAAGGTGATAAATCCAATGCTGTTCTCGGGGGTGATCTTGATTGTTGTCTTCTTTAGCGAGAACAGCGCTGGATTTAGCACCTTCACTGATTAGCCTGAATGCAGATCTGGAATGGAATGTTTTCCCACTGACCTTTACAGCCTTCCCTGATATGTTGTGCTGTGGTTGGTATTTACCTATATCCGTCGTTGGTTATGACTCCTTTATTCTATATTTTCTTTTTATCACCGCCTGCTGTGCGTGATTCACTGGGATGATGCGGTAAGTTGTTGCGTGCCCTGAGATGATGTCATCACTTGGCATCTTGGTATTGAAATGGCACATTTATTAGTGGTGTCATAGTGGTTTATTTGTGGATGGCTCAGGCAGCAGGACTCTATGTTTGCTCCTGAAGGAGGCCTATGTGAGGCTGAAACATCAATGTCGAGCATGCAATAGTGAAAAGGACATTGTGTTTCTTCTTTGCTGACTAAATGGAGAAACAGCCTTGGGCATGCTGCACTTAGTGACCTGTTTGTGGTGGCTGTCAGGATGCTTTGCTCAAGGACGCCTTCATAAGGTAAGTGCTTTGGTCCTTCGGGGACTCTTTTTGTGGTTTGTGTCACCTTATTGAAAATATATTGATATAAGAAGAATAGTTTTAAGAAAAATTATCAATAAGAAATTGAAAGACAATTCATTATTAGGGTAGTGGAGACAGATGATGAGGCCTGGGCTGTAGAAGCCTGAGGTTATGGATCCTCTCTAATGCCTGTTGATGCCTCCACCTCACCCTTCATAATTTGTATTTTTTATTAAAAAATAATAATATTGTTTAACCCATTTGGTATCATTTTTAAACTGTTTAATGCAACACACATGCTAACTCCATGGGGACATGCCCCCATGTGTTAATGCAGGGCCAATGCCACCCCCACACTAATTTTCAGGGCTTAAAAAACAGTGCATGTGTGTTTTAAGTCAATGCTGATTGCTGGCAACCCAGCAGTTCCTGGATTGTCTTGACACTGTAAGCAGAAGTAGATTGCCAGGCCTTTCTTCCAAGCAAGGGAGGGTTAAGTGACTTGCTCCAGGCCACAAGGAGTCCTAGTGAGAATCAAACCCTGGTCTCTTGATTACCAAGCCAGTGCTCTAAACACTAGGCTACTCCTCCATTCTGAGTAGTGCATCACAACAAATGGTACACCACTACATTTTAGTAAACATGCCCCTGAGTATTAAATTTGTGAACAATTCCTGTATTAAAATTGGCATATTCAAACTTGTAAATGACCATAAATATTTAACACATCTTAGTACCTAGGTCCCTTACTGTTAAGAACCTCCCCCAGAAACTAAGGAAAGGAAGAGGGAAAGGAAGAAATCTAAAAGGAAATCATAGAAGTCTAATATATTTTAGAAATCTAAAAGAATCCTGGGTAGAAAATGGCATTAGTAATGTTCTAAATTACTGCGTGTAACAAGCATATGCCAGCTAATAGTATTCAGCTACTACAATATATTATGGCATTGAGAAATAACTAGAGTGATTCCTTTCTTAAGTACGTAATCAGATGTTTCCTCTAGGCTTTGAGACAGTTTGTCTACCAGTTTTCATGGCTTTTTCATACCACAGCAGTACACACACTTCATTAAAATGCAGACTGAAAAAGGGTGATTGTGCTTGCTTTTTTTTCTAATGATAATATATTCTTTCTTATCATCTTCAATGACAGATTTGCACATTAGTAGCAGAATATAGTTTTGTAGCTATTCAGAATGTCATAAAATCTGAAGTGTCCACCATGCTGTTGGCTCTTCTTTTCCCTGAAAGACTATAAAATCTAAATAATGGCTGCCAGAGGGTACAATCGTGCATGCAACACAATTACAAGTGTTTATCCAGACTGATATGTGCAGAATGCTAATGAGATTTTGTACCCCAAATATCATTAATATCTGAGTTCAGATGAGTCATAGATGATATATAGAGAACCATTCGGTGTAGAGAGTCTGAAAGAGTCTCGAAAGCACTAAAAGGTTGGGAGGGCAAAATTCAAATCACCAGCAAAAGTTGGCATTTTGAATATTGCCCAACATATCTGTGAGTAAAATTATGTGCATTCTTCAACAGTGTGCATAGTTTTACCCGTGAACAATGGATATGAAAGAAAAACATTTTGAGACCTGATTTTCAAATGGGCTGATATTTAAATGTCACAGTAATCAACTCGGTGCTTAAATATCAGCATAAGAACATAAGATATGCCATACTGGGTCAGACCAAGGTCCATCAAGCCCAGTATCCTGTTTTCAACAGTGGCCAATCTAGGTCATACGTACCTAGCAGTTTCCCCAAAAAACACAAGTTCCACAATGCTTGTACTGGGTCAAGCATTGATATCCCGGGTCCCTTCTTAATAATGGTTTATGGACCTTTCCTCCAGGAACATGTCCAAACCTTTTTTAAACCCAGCTACACTAACAGCCTTTACTACATCCTCCGGTAACAAATTCCAGAGTTTGATTACACGTTGAGTGAAAAAATATTTTCTTTTATTAGTCTTAAATAGTTTAACCTGTAGCTTCATTGCATGTCCCCTAGTCTTTCTATATTCTGATAATGTAAACAATCAATCTATGTTTACCCGTTCCACTCCGTTCATTAATTTATAGACTTCTATCATATCTCCCCTCAACCGTCTCTTTTCCAGATTAAAGAGCCCTAACCTTTTTAGCCTTTCTTCATAGGAGTATCCTTCCATCCCCTTTACCATTTTGATGGTTCTTCTCTGAATCTTTTCTAATAACGCTATATCCTTTTTAAGATACGGCAACCAGAATTGCACACAATATTCAAGGTGCAGTCTCACCATGGAACGATATAGAGGCATCATAATATCTTTTTTTAAATTTTCCATTCCTTTCCTTATGATACCTAGCATTCTATTTGCTCTCTTGTCTGCCGCTGCACACTGGGCCGAGGGTTTTAACATGTTATCCACAATGACGCCTAAATATTTTTCCTGGGTGGTAGTTCCTAATGTGGAACCTTGCATCGTGTAACCATAGTTTGGGTTGTTCTTCCCTAGGTGCATAACTTTGCACTTGTCCACATTAAATTTCATCTGCCATTTTGATGCCCAGTCTTCCAATTTATCAAGATTCTCTTGCAATTTTCCACAATCCTCTTGGGTTTTAGCAACTATAAATAGTTTTGTGTCATCTGCAAATTCGATAACCTCACTCGTTATTCCCTTTTCCAGGTCATTTATGAATATGTCAAAAAGCAGCGGACCCAGCACAGATCCCTGGGGTACACCACTATTCACCTTTCTCCATTGGGAAAATTGGCCATTTAGCCCTACCCTCTGCTTTCTATCTTTTAACCAGTTCCTGATCCACAATAGTACACTGCCTCCTATCCCATGACTATTTAGTTTTGCCAAAAGTCTCTGATGAGGGACCTTGTCAAAGACTTTCTGAAAGTCCAGATACACTACATCAACCCACTCACCTTTGTCTACCTGTTTATTCACACCTTCAAAAAAACATAACAGATTAGTAAGACAAGATCTTCCTTTTCTAAAGCCATGTTGGCTGTCTCCCATTAGGCTATGACTATCAACATGCTGAGTAATTTTGTTCTTGATAATGGTTTCTACCATTTTTCCTGGTATTGACGTCAGGCTCACCGGTCTGTAGTTTACTGTATCACCCCTGCAACCCTTTTTAAAAATTGTTGTTACATTGGCGATCCTCCAATCTTCAGGTATTACAGATGATTTTAATGAAAGTTCACAGATTACTAATAGCAGGTCTGCAATCTCATATTTCTGTTCTTTCAACACCCTTGGATGTATACCATCCAGCCTAGGTGATTTGCTACTCTTCAGTTTATCTAATAGTTGTAATACATCTTCCCGATGTATCAATATTTCCTTCAATTCTTCCGCACCTTTAAATACCACTTCAGTCATGGGTAACATCCCTACATCTTCCTCAGTAAAGACCAAAGCAAAGAATTCATTCAGTCTCTCCACTATCGCCTTGTCGCCTCCTAGTGCCCCTTTAACCCCTCTATCATCTAATGGACCAACTGACTCTCTCACAGGTTTTTTGCTACGAATGTATTTGAAAAAGTCTTTATTTACATTTTTGCTTCCGCAGCAAGCTTCTTCTCAAATTCTCCCTTTGCCTGCCTTATCAATGCCTTGCATTTGACTTGCCAGTGCTTGTGCTGTTTCCAGGTTTCGTCGTTTGTCTCTTTTTTCCATTTCCTGGAAGATGTTTTTTTGGCAACAACAGCCTCTCTGACCTCTTGGACTTTTTGGACTTCCTTCCACTTTTCTTAAAGTGTGGAATATTCAACGGCAGTATCTGCATACCAACTGCTGCTGAACATCTGGAATGAGTGGCACAATTTGGAAAAGTGCTGACCTTATCTGGATAGTGACCATTTTCAGTTGGCATTTATCTGGATAGCAACTTAGTCCAGCTTTTCATACGGCCTAAGTTATCCAGATGTATCTATTTATTTGAAAGATTTCATATACCACCACTCAGTTTTCTAGCTATGAAGGTGATTTACATTATCCAGAGAAAGCGAAGCTAAATAAATGAACACAGACCATAGATGAAGACACTGAACACCGCGCTAACCGGAATAGGTTGGAACTTATGTTGATAGTGGTGTTACGCCCTCATTGTGCCCAGGGATCACCCCTGCACTAACCAGAGAGTAACAGGACAATCTGTGCAGGTATTCAGTGGTATTATCTGAATAGTTATGACGAATATCTCACTCAGCACACTTATCCAGATAACTGTCATTTGCTATCCAGATAAGGGTGTTGATATGAGCTTGGCTAGCTCTAAATTTCACTCGCTTGGTTTGCAGCTTGTCGTGCTTAGGTGCATCAGTGATACTGAAAGCTAAGCTATCGGCAGCATAACTACTGACAAGGTTTCCCAAGCTGGACAGATCTCAGCTGAGGTGCCAGACTAAGACAAATTACCCATTTGGGCAGCAGCAGAATGGGATGTTGTTGGCGGTGGAGGATCATATTTCTCTGACAATGGCAATAACACTAGCATTACCTGCACAGAAGAAAGGTCTGTAACTTGCCATGAAAACCTAATGGATAGTCACAACAAACAAATTGCACTAGACAGCTATCCAGAGGGTCACCATGAGTCAACACCAACTCGGCGGTACTTAACAACAACAACAGTCCTAAATTTAGCATATAACTTTTAAACTCCTAAATTAAAATTCATCTTCAGCTAAAATCCAAGCGATAGTTTTCAGCACATAACAATGTTTTTTCTAAACAATGGCCACCACGAGTAAAAATATCCAGATATTAGGCTCCAGTATTCATATAGAGGCCGATTCCGAGTGGGATAAGTCTGGACGCACAAAAAAACGTACGGTCCCCAAATGTACCCGATTCTGTGCCATGGAGCTATACATTCCTGCAATTGCAGAATCAGGACACCTAGATGGCCCTGCATGCCCTCCATTCTACCTTGGGGGACATATAACAGACTGCCCGTCTCTACCTCTCAATGCTCCGGCTGGTGTACCGGTGCCATGACATCCTGTTGCAATGGCACCAGCACATCTAGCCAGTGCAATGCAGTCATCAATTAATTTAATTTAATTTAATTAACATTTTTTATATACCGCTCCTTCCATTGATCAGATGCGGTTCCCATAGAACAACAATAAACAGTGCAAGCTGTTTTTACATATAACAATTTGTAACTTAGATATTACAGTTAACAATTAACAATTAGTGAACTATGTACAAATGAAACAGGATTAAACTATATACAGAGTTATGTGTCTTCAATACATTGTTTTAGGGGTACAGTACTTCATTCCTTTGTTGAGTAATGTATTATCTGGCGTATGGTTATCCTTTATCTAGCTGAGATGTGAGAGGTGAGTTCATCACGTCTCCATAGTGCATTGTAAATAAGTGTGTTTTAAGTTTTTTCCTAAACTCCATGATTTCAGGTAATTGTCTTAATTCTATTGGGATTGTGTTCCACAAGATGGGGGCTGCATGGGAGAAGGCTTTCTTGTTTGTGGCTTTTTTGGCCCTAATGAATTCTTTTGGTGTTGTAAGTTTATTTAACTGGTCCCTCCTTTGGAGATTATGGGTGGGTTCTGTTTTGATGAGATTATTTATGGTCAGTGGTGCTGTTTTAGTTATGGCTTTGTAGGTGGTTAAGAGAGTTTTGTATTCTATTCTGCTTTGAATCGGGAGCCAGTGTAAATATTCTAAAATCGGGGTTATATGTTGGAAAGGTGGGGCCTTCGTAATGGTCCTTGCTGCTGCGTTTTGTACTAATTGAAGTTTTTTAAAGGCTTGCTTAGAGACTCCAAGTAGAATTTGATTTGCAAAGTCGAAATGGGGGGTTATAATTGCTTGTATGACTCGTTGAAAATCCTGTAAGTGCATTAGGGGGCGGAATTGTTTTAATATTTTCAGTTTAAAGTATAAATGCCAGTGAGGTCCCGTCAACCCGCTGCCCGACCCTCGGCGGGTATCCCATGGCTGAGATCTAGCAGTGGGGGTACTCCCGCAGGGTTCCAGTGGTGCAGAAGGGCATAAGCACTGGCAGTACACATCACCCGGCACTTATTCCACCTCCCATGTGAAATAGGCTGGTGTCTAGATTGCTGGCATTGGACATACAGAGGCAGTTCCTGAATTGCCTCTGAATGTCCTACCATCTTAGCACACTCCCAAGCTGCCCATGCTCCATCCCAGCACTACCCCCTCCCACCCCATCCAGCAATCCCCGCACATCGTATGTGAGGGGAGCTGGTAGAGCAGAACATGGTCCCGGGGCTAAATGCAGGTTGGACGTCCAACCCAGATATCCAATCCCGCTATTCAGTCAGCAGAATCGACCCCATACTGTCTGCCTCGGAATATCCAGATAGAGTGGTAAGGTGCCAGAATTATCCAGATAGTGGCGATATTCAATCCCAATCCCAACAACTTATCTAGATAGCATTTAGGACAACTTTTTTCCTCTCCTAAGTTATCCAGATATTCACCTGAATGGCAATGCCAAAAATCATTGCTATCCAGATAACAAAAGTTTAGACGATTTAGGTGATCGGGGTTTTTTTTAATATTTGACCCCCATTTGTTTTTAATATTATACCCATTGTTTCTTTTACCATTCCCTTCTTGCTGTTCCATATCTCTAGTGGGCAGGACTCTGGGTAACCCCTCCTCTTCTGGGTGGAGGCAATAGCAAACCAATGAATATAGCAAGTTCTGCCTGTGTAAGCATACATACCATGGATTGCTCTTTGTGTGATCCTGGGATGCATCCACCAACTGAGCTCCCCGAGGGACGAAGCAACTCACTCTGGCACCAGCAACCAGCTGAACGTTTACCTCTGAGCCAAACCAGCAACATCGTGGGAGGTGAGATTGTTATTCCATCTGTTCTGCACTCAGAGCCGCACAGGGCTTCCCTCAGCTACACGTGGCCATTCAGCTCCGCCCACAAGCATAATCGCTGAATGGAGGGGGCTCCCTTTAAATCTGAGCATGCCGAAGGAAAACCCCTCTTTGCATGATCCAGGGCTGCATCCACCAACTGAGCTCCCCGAAAGACGAAGCAACTCACTCTGGCACCAGCAACCAGTTGAACCTTTACCTTGAGCCAAGCCGGCAACATCATGGGAGGTGAGATTGCTATTCCATCTGTTCTGCACTCAGAGCTGCATAGGGCTTCCCTTGGCTAAACACGGCCATTCAGCTCCACCCACAAGCATCATCGCTGAATGAAGGGGCTCCCTTTAAATCTGAGTGTACCAAAGATACGCCCGCGCCTGGCGGCCCATGCCAAAGGGTCCTTTGGCATGGCCCTTCGGTGGGGAACTGAGATGGGAACTTTAAAATTAACAAAATCTACAAGAAACAGCTCCATAATCGTCTTGTCTTGAGCACTATAACTCAATAAGTTATTGCAAGCTTGCCATTCACACTATCTGTTCTACTGAACTCTAACAAACATTTTAATCTCTGCTAGTTGATTACATTTATCCTCACAATATTGCATAATATCCATATTTTCTTGATGCTACTATATTGCCTTTAATGGGATACATCATTCTCAATATCTTGTATCAATTATTGTCTTATATTTACCATTACTTCATAAGTGCTCTAGTCAAAGATTCTGTATCCTCTCATCAAAATTGAATCATACCAGAATGGAAGTTACAAATATATTTATGCTCACTCTGAATGTGTTATTCTATACACTCAACCTTCTACTCACATCCACTTCACTCCTCCACACCCTTACGCCTCTAATCAACATCCTCGAATGCCCCACATTCCTATCATTCGCTACCACCCCAGACAAGACCTCCACAGTCATTTTAACAGACATACATTCCTTGGTAGCACACTCTTAAACCAGAGAAGACAGAACCATAGACTAATTCACATAAACCTCATATGAAAAGATAGCCTTTTAAAAAACAAAAATCCCCACACAGCCCTAAAATTCATTCTGATTAATGCCAGGTCCATTAGAAATAAAATCCCACTGCTCATTGATCTCAGTACAGATGAAAAAACAGATATCCTCTGCATTACTGAAACCTGGTTATCAGATGCTGACTTGGTCCTTCTAAATCAGCTAAAAGTATAAGGCTATTCTATTTTCAATTGCCCTAGGGACCGTAAAAGAGGAGGTGGAGTACTCACAATAGCGAGATCTGGTCTTAACGTTTCCCCTACCATCTGCAATAATGATGAGAGGATGGATATCCTTAAAATGGAAAATAAAAACATAGCTATTTGCCTTATTTACAGACCTTCCCACTTCCAACAACTAAAAATAACCACATTCCTTGAATTTGCCTGCAACTCCCCATTAAGAAAACCCCATATCATTCTTGGGGATTTTAACCTAGCATCTCTCACCAACAACCAATCAACAGCCTTCCTGGACTCAATGGAAGAGATGGGTTTCAGGCAAACAATAGAATATCCTACCCACATTAAAGGCAACACCCTAGATCTGGTGTTCCTCCCAGAACACATAACTAAACTACCTTAATATAGTCCCCACGTATAACCCCAGGCCCCTGGTCAGACGATTTCACTATAAGCTTCTACTTACACCTCCGCAAGCTGCCATCTTACATACCCCCACCCCACACCAAGGATCGAGATTCAGACCCTTTGACAAGGAAGCATTTCTAGAAACAACTATCCTGAAGTTAGATAACAACTCAAACGACCTCAGTGAAATGGCAACAAACTGGAACACTGCTATAAATATTGCAGCTAAACCTTTTCCTGTACCATTAAGATCTCATTGTAAGGTATCTGAAAAATGGTATACTGCTGAACTAGCCAATGCAAAAAAAGAACTTAGAAAGTTAGAACTTAAATGGAGAACAAAAAAGATACCAGAAGCCAAAGCTCTATACATCTCATCCCTAAATTCATACAAGGAAGCCATAAACAATGCTAAGAAATATCACCATACAAAAATCCTATTAAAGGTCATCAATCGACCAAGAGAGCTATTTGAAATCATGAAATCCCTAACCAAATCTCCCCTTTGGCAGCACTGATAAAATACCAATCAACCCCCAGTAACCATTTTTCTAGCAAGCTAAAACAAAGTAACCCACCAGTATCTGATCCCATAATAACAGTAATAAATTACCCTGAGTGGAAAGCTGCATTAAAGGCCTATGTGAAATTTCAGGTTAGGGAGCATTATTGCTGCTAACCAGGGAGATTACATGAAACAGATAAACAGCAGCTCTAGAGGCGCTATGTTAGCTGCTGTGCTCTCAACGCTCAGTAGCAACCACAGACGTCTTCCCCCAAGTGCCAAGAATGTCCCCAATAACCAAAAGGTTTTTGCAGCTACTGCAGATTGATTTTTGCAGTTTTACGCACTAAGTGAAAAACCTTAGCATGGCTTAGCATATAGGGGCATGTTTACTAAGTCCCAAGATTGTAACGTGAGTTTGGGCCCTGTTACTAGTGCAGGGCACTGCACTAGATGCAGAGGGGCGGAAACAGCCACCTCCCCCCCCCCCCTGAATTTAGCACAGCTTGCCACATTAATGCCACCATGGAGAAACACACATTACTTCCCCCCCCCCCCCGCTCTAACCAGGTTGTACGCTTTAGTAAACATGCTCCTTAGTAGGTAAATAGAGACCACAGAGGAATGCGGCTTGCTTCTAATAATGTCCGCTAATGTTCATTAACATGTGTTTGCAAATGAATGCGGGTTAGTAAATGAGGTCTTTAAGTCCTCTGAGGAAACAGAAATAGTGTTCTACTCGAAATGTAATTCACCTTGAGCAACCAATGAAAAGGCAAAAGCCAAAACAAATTAATCGTAATCAAAAGTTTGCTGACAACATCGGAAAATCCTTTCAGAAACAAACATTGAAAATTCAAGAGCAACTAAGGACACAAATAACTTTACAATAATAAAAAGCCTTGGAATTAAACATAAAAACAGAAACATGAAGACAGAAAAAGACCACAGGGCTTATCTAGTCTGTCCTTCCATATCATAAACATAACATATCAGAAACACATCAAATAGCTATGATTTTATTGCATGTCTTTTTGCCCTTCTGATGCAATGTTTGCATGAAACATTTATTTTTCATAACAGCAATGTTGTTATTAGATTTCTTTTCAACTTTAATCGTGAGATCACCTGTGGAAAATCTCATTCCTGATCAAAACCAATCTTTTGCATAAAACTGTGCCTGTACAAGGCTTCAGTTTTTCTATAAGCTTATTATAATTTCACTGCATTAGCTGCAGTGCAAATATTCATAGTGTTTAAGGATCCTTGGCTTTTTACATGCTTTCCTAAACTAAACATCTCTCTTTAGGGTAGCTTAAAAGAAATCCCAGCTTGATCCCCGGGGCTATCATTTCATTAGGGCATACTGTATATATGCATGGAAGAGAATTCATTTTCTGGCTGCATATTGTGTCCTCAGGGTAAACTACTTTATTTCCTTGTTAGAGTGAAGCAGGTTTGCACCTTGCATCAAACTGTAATTGAACAGTTCCTGTGAATACATCTTTGCTATAACTGGTTTATCAACAAAAGAAAGAAAATGATTTCCACAGTGAAAATAAGCAGTTCTATAGCAAACTAAAGGGTGTGATGGTTGAATTGGTACAATTTGCATTCAAATACTAATGCCAATAGCAAACACCCCTTCCCCCACCTTTTAATCAAAAAGGTTTTCAACTCACAGTGTGCTATGTGGTTCAGAAAGCAAAAAGCATACATGGCAGAAGGGATAAAAAAGTGAGATAGAATAAGAAAAAAATAAGATTGTGTGCTTGCTATTCTTGGACAGAGGTGTGCGGAAATCAGGGATGTCAAACAGCCATCCTGGAGGGCTACAAACCAGTCAGGTTCTCAGGATATCCCTAATGAATATACATGAGATACAGTATATTTGCACATACTAGCAGAACAGACAGGTTTATGGACCTCCAGAATTGCAATTGAGACCCCTGGAATAGATTTATTGCAAATTTCCCTTAGAAAAGAAATCACATGGCCCAAATTGTTGGTTGTTACATCGTGCCCAGGAAAAGAGTAAACCTTGGACTGGCCCCATGGTAAGTCCTTTGTGCTACCAAACTCAAGACCTGGATTTGATTCCTGGGCTTGGCTTCTGCTGACTGCGGCTGGAGATGCTGCAGAGGAGGGATTCCCAGCCATCCTTCCATAACTGTCTAAACATAGCAGCCGATGCACACTAAGGGGCCCTTTTACTAAAGGTCTCTGTGGTGTTGTTCCGGATGTGCCAATAATGCGCAAACACATGGTTCATTAGGGAACTGCCGAGAGCATATTTCCATCATCTACTGTGGTGTACATGGCTCTACTGTAGCACAACGATAGCATGGGTGTAAGCAATGTCGCCTAGGGGGATGACACTGAGTGCACCTGTGCTACTTGCTGCTTGTGTGGGCTCACCCCACCTTTCTCCTCCTCTAACCCTCACACTTGCAACCCTAATGCATCATGGACACACAGTTATTGCCAAAATCCAGGGGCACTAATTGTCATGGCTCCATGCTAGCTGAGAACATGTGTCCAGCATGCACCAGACCTGAGCTGACAGCTGGTGCCCTTTAGTAAAAGAGCCCCTCTCATGCTTTGGTAGGCACTCAGTTTAGCATGCTAAATCAGTCCCAGAAGCTCTTTTTTCAGGAACTAACATCAGCACATATGCACATGTAAATGAAAGAACATTGAATGCTAATCAGGATCTCATGAAGATATGGAGGATAGTGTGATATACTTTACACATACACTTTATTGAGCTTACTTAGCTCTAAAATTTAACATCTACCTTGCACTAGCTGCTAATTCTGTCTTGACTAGATTGTAAGCTCTTACGAGCAGGGACCATCTTTTATATGTGCCTGTGCAGCACTGCATTTGCCTTGTAGCGCTATATAAATGATAAATAGTAGTAGTACTGCCCTCACCTATCCATTTGCTACCCCACCCCCCATCCTCCAGGATTACAAAATGATCCTGTTCCCTGTATCGTTAAGCCAAGTTAAGTATCATCAAGTATTACGTTAAGAAGTTCCATTATGTTATGTCTTATTACCTTGGCAAGGTGTGACTGAAAGTAGATTGCCAGGCAGGGCCGGCCCATCCATTGAGCGAGAATGTTGTTCGCACAGGGCCCCGCGCGAACCACATTCTCGCTCAATGGACTGCTGCAGAGGGAGCCGGGGAAGCCCGCGCGAAGCCCCGGCTCCCTCTGCACAGCCCGCCAGCGTGAAGAGCCTTTACCTTCACGCTGGCAGCTGTTTCAATGAAGCCGCGAATGCCGCGAGAGGTTAAAGGGCATTGCCTTTAACCTTTCCCGGCATTCGTGGCTTCATTGAAACAGCCGCCAGCGTGAAGGTAAAGGCTCTTCACGCTGGCGGGCTGTGCAGAGGGAGCCGGGGCTTCGCGCGGGCTTCCCCGGCTCCCTCTGCAGCCCCTTAGACGGCGCGGGGCTCTTCGGGGGGGGGGGGGCGGCTAGGACTGGATGGCCTGTGATGGGGGGAAAACGGACTGGAAATGGGCTGTGATGGGGGGAGACTGAAAATGGGCTGGGATGGGGGAAACAGACTGGAAATGGGCTGTGATGGGGAGGGGGAACGGACTGGAAATGGGCTGTGATGGGGGGGGGGGGAAACGGACTGGAAATGGGCTGTGATGGGGAGGATGCTGAAATTGGGCTGGGATGGGGGAAACAGACTGGAAATGGGCTGTGATGGGGGAGGGGAACGGACTGGAAATGGGCTGTGATGGGGGGGAAGCGGACTGGAAATGGGCTTTGATTGGAGACTGAAAAAGGGCTGGGATGGGGGAAACAGACTGGAAATGGGCTGTGATGGGGGAGGGGAACGGACTGGAAATGGGCTGTGATGGGGGGGGGAAACGGACTGGAAATGGGCTGTGATGGGGGGAGACTGAAAATGGGCTGGGATGTGGGAAACAGACTGGAAATGGGAAGTGATGGGGGAGGGGAATGGACTGGAAATGGGCTGTGATGGTGGGGACGGATGGACTGAAAATGGTCTGGGATGGGGGGAAACAGACTGGAAATGGACTGTGATGGGGGGATAGGACTGGAAATGGGCTGTGATGGTGGGGACGGACGGACTGAAAATGGTCTGGGATGGGGGGAAACAGACTGGAAATGGGCTGTGATGGTGGGGAGGATAGGACTGCAAATGGGCTGTGGTGGTGGGGGGAATGGACGAAATGGGCTGTGATGGGGGAACTTGGACTGGAAATGGGCTGATGAAGAGCTGGATTAGGACTGGAAATGGGCTGATGGGGGCTGGAATAGGGCGAAGTGGGCTGACGAGGGGGCTAGGATTGGAAATTAGCTGATGGGGGAGCGTGGAGGAAATGGGCTGATGAGGGACTGGAATGGAACTAGAAAAGAGCATATGGGGGCTAGGACTGGAAATGGGCTGATGAGGAGCTAGGATAGGACTAGAAATGGGCTGATGGGGGGAACGTAGACTGCAAATGGGTGATGGGCTGGAATAGGACACTGGAAATGGGCTGATGGGGGCTGGAATAGGACTGGAAGTGGGCTGATGGGGAGCTTGGAGTGGAAATGGGCTGATGGGGGGCTGGAATGGAAATGGAAAACAGCATATGGGAGGGTAGGACTGGAAATGGGCTGATGTGGAAGCTTGGGAGACTGGGACTAGAAGGGGGCAGATGCTGGGTGGGTCTAGAACTATAAAGGAGCTGATTTTGGGGGAGGACTAGAAAGGGATGGGAAATGAGAATGGAGAGGGGAAAAGATATTTTGTGTGGGAGGGAAGAAAAGTCTACAAAGGGCCGGGTATTGGAAGAGTAAGTGTAGATTGAGAATGGAAGGGTGAAATTTGAGTGGATGATAAAGGAATAAGGAAAGAAATGGAGGAAAGAGCAAAAGGGGAAAGATCAGTATGTTAAAGCAGATATAGAGAAAAAATTTGGAAAAAAATCTAAAAGAGAAGAAAGGAAAATGGATAGCTCGCAGAAGACACAAAGAAACCAGAAGAAAGTGACTGGAGCAATTGCAACTGAAAAGAAAATGCACAAGCAACAAAAGGTAGAAAAATACTTTTTTATTTTGAATTTATTAACTGGAATGTATCAGCTCTGGGAAATGTGCATTGTTAACATCTTTTGTGTTTTGTTTAGTACAAGAGGAAATTAATTTATAGTTTTATTTCTCCAGTGTTGTTGTACATCCCAAGTTTGGCTTTTGGGGTTCCCAGTTTAATTATTGTCTTCCTATTTCTAAATTGTGATCCCTTGTTCTTTGGTGACAGTCTATATTCTGCATTTTAACCAAGCTGAGGTATTCTGTTCATGTAGTTTCTATTTGACCATGTCACTTGTTCTCTTTCCCCAGTAGGAGATGCATTGGTATTCTCTGAGATGTATTGGTTTAATATTTGCAGTGTTGCCTTTTGATAGGTAGGGTTTGGTGCTTTGTGAGTCCTGGCAGAGCTGTTATGATATGGTGGATTTGCTATGAGTTCTAAAAGGTCAGTGTTTATAGTACTTCCTAATGGACCTGGCGGTTGGCACTGGAATATAGTAACGTAGAAATCTATTAGTCTTTCTTTATCCAGACACTCATTAAGAAGCATGTTTACTAAAAATGCATGTTAACATTATGCAAGTATTTATGCAAATGAGGCTCCCTATGCAAATGAGGCCTTTCTTCTGCGCATCAGAACATTCAAAGGAGCATCTTAGAAAAGAGCACAAAGACCTAGGGCCAAGATCGTCTCCTTGTTCTCTTAGGCTTCTGTGGTTAGTATCACATTTGCAGCAGTCCGGGTCATGCCACTTACCAATACGCAGCATGTCCTGGAAAACTCCAAAGAGCAAGGCTACGTCTGTCCTCTATCTTTGTTCCTCTTTTTCCTTCACTCTCTCTCTCTTTGGATTCCCCTTCTTCGTTCTTTGCCTTCTCTTCCTTTCACTTTCTCTGTTTTCACACACTGCACTGCAGCCTTACCTCTCTGGAAGTCACAGCTCCTCCATCTTGAAACCTACCATTCATCCTGTTGCAGAAATCCACTATAGCAGCCTACTTTGAGGGATAAGCGGCTTATTGAAATGCAGCACTTAATGATTCTATAGTAAGCACTAGTCAAATCCATTTTGTATATAGAGCAAAAATTCAGTGGGCAAGAAAACCCAGGCTGCAAAATTCCAGAACACTGGACTAGACCGCATTCTTGATGATCCACTATGGCTGAATTATTTCAACTTTTCTTCATTTTCCCAAATCCTTCCACCTTCCCATGTGCTTATAACTTATAGGAGAAAGTTAGTAAATTTGACCTGGCAGAACTGATTTGTCTTCTTTTGATTTGAATCAAACTGAATCTAATGGAGGTATGAGAGAACAGAGCTCGACCATGAACCAGGTCACCATTATAGCAAATCTTTTAACTGAGGGTCATCTTGTTTTGTTTTTTGCTGTATGTGAGCCTGAAAATAATTGAAAGAGCCATTTCATGCTCATCTTTTAGTATTACGAGGAATAAAGATTTGAGTGAAAACCTTCCAACTATAGAGAATCCACTTTAATTAGAAAGAGGCCTCCATGGAGCTGTTATCATTACTGCACATCTGAACAATAGAATGATATATTTTTGCCATATGAACTATGCTGCTTGTGAATCATCAATTCTTGTTAAACACAATAGAAGAGGGGGAGGGCACCCATGTAAAATGGGACAATCATAAATATTGTTTATTTCCAAAGGAGTCTGGTAACCGACTGACTCCAACGAAGAAATCCATTAGTCATATGAATTCTCTTTTATTGCTCTCTGCATATTCATTTCTAAAACTATCCCTGCAAGTGAGAATCAGCTGTGCCTACTTAGTTGGGAACTGTGTGTGAGAGAAAACTGCAGCCAATCTGAGCACTTTTCAAATCATTTAGAATCCCTTCAGCAAAGGCTCCAACGATCCTGTGAGCAGTGAGTGAGAATCAGCTGTGCCTACTTAGTTGGGAACTGTGTGTGAGAGAAAACTGCAGCCAATCTGAGCACTTTTCAAATCATTTAGAATCCCTTCAGCAAAGGCTCCAACGATCCTGTGAGCAGTGAGTGAGAATCAGCTGTGCCTACTTAGTTGGGAACTGTGTGTGAGAGAAAACTGCAGCCAATCTGAGCACTTTTCAAATCATTTAGAATCCCTTCAGCAAAGGCTCCAACGATCCTGTGAGCAATGAGTGAGAATCAGCTGTGCCTACTTAGTTGGGAACTGTGTGTGAGAGAAAACTGCAGCCAATCTGAGCACTTTTCAAATCATTTAGAATCCCTTCAGCAAAGGCTCCAACGATCCTGTGAGCAGTGAGTGAGAATCAGCTGTGCCTACTTAGTTGGGAACTGTGTGTGAGAGAAAACTGCAGCCAATCTGAGCACTTTTCAAATCATTTAGAATCCCTTCAGCAAAGGCTCCAACGATCCTGTGAGCAGTGAGTGAGAATCAGCTGTGCCTACTTAGTTGGGAACTGTGTGTGAGAGAAAACTGCAGCCAATCTGAGCACTTTTCAAATCATTTAGAATCCCTTCAGCAAAGGCTCCAACGATCCTGTGAGCAGTGAGTGAGAATCAGCTGTGCCTACTTAGTTGGGAACTGTGTGTGAGAGAAAACTGCAGCCAATCTGAGCACTTTTCAAATCATTTAGAATCCCTTCAGCAAAGGCTCCAACGATCCTGTGAGCAGTGAGTGAGAATCAGCTGTGCCTACTTAGTTGGGAACTGTGTGTGAGAGAAAACTGCAGCCAATCTGAGCACTTTTCAAATCATTTAGAATCCCTTCAGCAAAGGCTCCAACGATCCTGTGAGCAGTGAGTGAGAATCAGCTGTGCCTACTTAGTTGGGAACTGTGTGTGAGAGAAAACTGCAGCCAATCTGAGCACTTTTCAAATCATTTAGAATCCCTTCAGCAAAGGCTCCAACGATCCTGTGAGCAGTGAGTGAGAATCAGCTGTGCCTACTTAGTTGGGAACTGTGTGTGAGAGAAAACTGCAGCCAATCTGAGCACTTTTCAAATCATTTAGAATCCCTTCAGCAAAGGCTCCAACGATCCTGTGAGCAGTGAGTGAGAATCAGCTGTGCCTACTTAGTTGGGAACTGTGTGTGAGAGAAAACTGCAGCCAATCTGAGCACTTTTCAAATCATTTAGAATCCCTTCAGCAAAGGCTCCAACGATCCTGTGAGCAGTGAGTGAGAATCAGCTGTGCCTACTTAGTTGGGAACTGTGTGTGAGAGAAAACTGCAGCCAATCTGAGCACTTTTCAAATCATTTAGAATCCCTTCAGCAAAGGCTCCAACGATCCTGTGAGCAGTGAGTGAGAATCAGCTGTGCCTACTTAGTTGGGAACTGTGTGTGAGAGAAAACTGCAGCCAATCTGAGCACTTTTCAAATCATTTAGAATCCCTTCAGCAAAGGCTCCAACGATCCTGTGAGCAGTGAGTGAGAATCAGCTGTGCCTACTTAGTTGGGAACTGTGTGTGAGAGAAAACTGCAGCCAATCTGAGCACTTTTCAAATCATTTAAAATCCCTTCAGCAAAGGCTCCAACGATCCTGTGAGCAGTGAGTGAGAATCAGCTGTGCCTACTTAGTTGGGAACTGTGTGTGAGAGAAAACTGCAGCCAATCTGAGCACTTTTCAAATCATTTAGAATCCCTTCAGCAAAGGCTCCAACGATCCTGTGAGCAGTGAGTGAGAATCAGCTGTGCCTACTTAGTTGGGAACTGTGTGTGAGAGAAAACTGCAGCCAATCTGAGCACTTTTCAAATCATTTAGAATCCCTTCAGCAAAGGCTCCAACGATCCTGTGAGCAGTGAGTGAGAATCAGCTGTGCCTACTTAGTTGGGAACTGTGTGTGAGAGAAAACTGCAGCCAATCTGAGCACTTTTCAAATCATTTAGAATCCCTTCAGCAAAGGCTCCAACGATCCTGTGAGCAGTGAGTGAGAATCAGCTGTGCCTACTTAGTTGGGAACTGTGTGTGAGAGAAAACTGCAGCCAATCTGAGCACTTTTCAAATCATTTAGAATCCCTTCAGCAAAGGCTCCAACGATCCTGTGAGCAGTGAGTGAGAATCAGCTGTGCCTACTTAGTTGGGAACTGTGTGTGAGAGAAAACTGCAGCCAATCTGAGCACTTTTCAAATCATTTAGAATCCCTTCAGCAAAGGCTCCAACGATCCTGTGAGCAGTGAGTGAGAATCAGCTGTGCCTACTTAGTTGGGAACTGTGTGTGAGAGAAAACTGCAGCCAATCTGAGCACTTTTCAAATCATTTAGAATCCCTTCAGCAAAGGCTCCAACGATCCTGTGAGCAGTGAGTGAGAATCAGCTGTGCCTACTTAGTTGGGAACTGTGTGTGAGAGAAAACTGCAGCCAATCTGAGCACTTTTCAAATCATTTAGAATCCCTTCAGCAAAGGCTCCAACGATCCTGTGAGCAGTGAGTGAGAATCAGCTGTGCCTACTTAGTTGGGAACTGTGTGTGAGAGAAAACTGCAGCCAATCTGAGCACTTTTCAAATCATTTAGAATCCCTTCAGCAAAGGCTCCAACGATCCTGTGAGCAGTGAGTGAGAATCAGCTGTGCCTACTTAGTTGGGAACTGTGTGTGAGAGAAAACTGCAGCCAATCTGAGCACTTTTCAAATCATTTAAAATCCCTTCAGCAATGGCGCGCCCGTGCCTTGCGGGCCCGCGCCTGAGGGCCTCGCAAGAGGGCCCTTTGGCGTGGCCCTTAGGCGGTGGACCGTGCGGGACCCACTATCTGCTGCTATATGCTTATTCTATATGCTCATTCTGTTCAGCGATATGCTGTTTGTAGTTAATGTAAGGTAATGTAATGTAAGTTATGTACTGTGTTCCCTGTTTGTACTCCTAGTGTTTTGTTGTGATGTAATGATAATGCAATGTATGTTTCCCTCACCTTTGTTTAACTTTGTGCTGTATTAACCGCTTTGATTGAAGGAAAAGGCGGGATACAAAACATGTTAAATAAATAAATAAATAAATAATATGCAGTGATAGTATGAGAATATTATGATATATCATGATATAAGACTACATTAATGCCACTAAAGAAACTAGTGCCCCTTTTACTAAATTACTCTACATTGGCCCATGCCCGCATTAACATTGCATGAAGCTGCATGACAGCGTGCTCTATGAACTAACAAACATGGAATAGGAGGGGGATTGAGCAGGCACAGTGCCTTACACTTAAGTGTGCTTTTACTGAAGTGCGCTATGCAGTCAATGCACAATTTGGTGCTCTTTTACTGAGCATTTGGGTCCATAGTAACCATTACTATGGGGGCATAACAGTTAAAGTCACCAACTTTCATGCTGCCAATCACACATTAGGGGGGTTAGGGGCAGAGAGTGGGCATAGTGAGTACATTGCAGGGGGACATATTGTATGCTGTCAATGTTGCTATTAGTGCAGGTTCACCTAACGCCACCTCAATAGGTGGAGGTAAAAGCAATCGTGGTATGCAATAACACAGTGTGTTAGGGTGCACACCTCCGACAGTAACCGCAGAGGCTTTGCACTTAACGCATGTTAGATTTTGTGCTAAACATGCATTGGGTGCAAAA
Organism: Ichthyophis bannanicus; assembly: GCA_033557465.1. Lineage (NCBI taxonomy): Eukaryota > Metazoa > Chordata > Amphibia > Gymnophiona > Ichthyophiidae > Ichthyophis > Ichthyophis bannanicus. The sequence continues at coordinate 119,210,400 of CM066050.1, read as the reverse complement.
ATCTAATGCCCTTGAGTAAAAGAGCCTTTTAATGGGCGGTACAGTATCAAACATTATCTATTAATAGGGCAAATAATTTGCAGCAGTTGATATAACCTCAGTTGTCTCATTATATCTGCAATGCACTCAACAAGGGGTAAGCGTATCGTCTCTGTGCTCACTGCATGGGAAAATAGTGGGCATGCCCTCAACAGTTTATGCATAGGTTTTGCGGGTATTGCATGTCAATTTTTGCAGCTAATGCATGGTAACATTAAAGCCATAGTATCAATCTAAAAGATATCACAAAACAACACTGCCATAAGGACCCCTGACACGCATATGTTTTGATTAACATATACCAATATACAATATTATATTGCTCAGCTTTTATTTATTGATTACAGTTGCCCAAAAAAAATCCACATAACTTACAAGTTTATATTCATAATCAAGAAGACATCACACTAGCAGATGAATAAAACAAAAAAACAAATTCATAACAATGCTTCCTGGAATAACTAGAAAAGCCCTAGGTGGATTTCCCTTGGAGCAATATTCCATAATTCAGCGGCATAGCTAGAGGAATCCCTCCTAGGCATGCCTGAATATTTCAAAGCTGACACCCCTAGTGTTTGCAGCAAGCAATCTTGAGATGCTCAAAGCATCCAAGCCAGTTTACGTCTCTTCCATTTCATTTTCAATACTTCCAGAACATCCAGAAATAACACTTCCAAAACAATTGATAGCATTTAAACATTATAGGATATTCACCAGGGGCCAGTGCAGCAGGTCCAGCATGAACCCCTGCAAAATTTTATCCCCTGTATTCTGGACATGCTGAAGTCTGGCCAAATGTTGTTTATATCATCTCATAAACAGACAGCCGACAGCGAAGGGATTTAATATCAGACTAAGGGGGCAGACTGTGATTTTCAATGGTGCTATCTGGATAGCACGGCTGAATATTTCCATAGACTGCCCTAGTAATATCCATTTAGTTCAGGGATGGTCCATGGATGGAGTGGGGCAATACTGGCGCTAACCAGGTAATTATTGGCACTTGTGCAGTTAGCACAGTTTTCAGTAGTCCTTGTCCGGACAACTTAGGTCATGTGAAAAGAAGGCCTAAATTGTAATCTGGATAAGTACCAGCTGAAAATCATGCTAGCTGGGTAAATGTGGGTACTTACCCAATTAGCACTGCTTAGCCTGGATGTTTAGCGGCAGCTGCTATCCGGACACTGCTGTGGAATATCCCGCTGATATTTAACTGCCAGGCTTTTCACTATCAGCAGTTCTGAACATTGGGCCCAGAGAATTACAGTAATTGATAACAACTTTCTACAAAGGCATGAACAACCACCACCAGGCTTTCCCTGATCAAATATAGTTGTAAATTAATCACCCTTCCTAGATGAAACAAAGGAGACCCAATAATGTAATCAATATGGGGCTGCCCAGTCAAGTCTGAATCCATGATTTGGTACTTCTTGTGAATTGATCACAACAATATCAGCAAAGCAATATTCTAGTTTTAATAACACCTACCTGAGGTGGTCTTCACAAACTCTGTTGTATTTCTAAGTCCAACAAAGGAAAACTGATAAAGTCGCCAGGATCTGGTGTCTCCAACATCCACTGAAGTGCGCTTCCATTGATAAATAATTTCCTCCCTGGGATAGCCATCTTCAAAGCAATAAAACACAGCTGTAAATCATCTATATTATTTATTCGCCTAGAGACAACTTTAAAAAAAATGTGCATATGCGTAAAATATGTGGGTGATTTTTTTTTTGTCCATAGACTTTGCATCCATTTTCAAAGAGACAAAGAACATCCCTTTCAAAATTCAGAAAAAATTATGTACACAAATTTGCACCAACCATCTGTGTGAGTACTTTTCTCTCGTATACCTGTGTATGTATTTTTGGGAAATAAACCCCAGGAGCACCTACTTGATACATGGGAGTAATTACGGTTATATACATATAATTGTACCCATGTTTATGGTGGGCAATTTGCAAAAGCTCTTTGGAACTCAATCCCATGCAAGCTACGGGCCAAAAAGGACCTATTATCATTCGGAATGGCCCTGAAGATGCATGTATTTACAACTTACTTTACTGAAGACAAGATGTGATCTCACTTCAAGTCAATCTCCATCACTTGCCTCCAACCCCATCCTGATTTTCATTGTAACCCCCCCTTTATTACACTCCAATGATCCATAGTTCTTTATTCATTTTTCCCCAAGTTTGTTATTCTGTTATAATGTACTAAGTTTTGTTTGATATAAACCACCTCAAACATAGGATAAAGTGGTATAAAAACCCCCTGTAAAATAAATAAATAAAAGTGTGGAAGTGCCCTTGAAAATTGTCCTTTCCAAGAACTTCAGTAGTGCATTTCACACCAATCTAAGCTGATAGTATAGTTTGCTGCCTGAATTTTATTTCTAATACAAAAATGGTGCAAATAAGTGTGTGTACTTTAGTAAGCACTCCCCAAGGTGGTTTGCAAATGTTTTCTCAACACTATACAAATACAATTTGTACAAAGACTACGGGAGACTCTATAACTAAGCAGATTTAAATAAAATTAAGAAAACATTTCTTAGTCAACATATAATTACAGTATGTTGTGGAATTTGATACTGGAAAATGTGGTTAAAGCTAGTAGTATGACTGTATTAAAAAAGTCTGGGCACATTTTTGGAGGATAAGACCAGTAACAAACCTTAAGTAGATTAACTTAGCCTGAGAACTAAAGAGACCAAGGTTTGAATCCCACTGATATGCCTTGTGGCCTTGGGCAAGTCACTTAACCCTCCATTGCTTCAGATGCAAAATTATTGCAAACTTTCGGGAGACAGGGAAATAGCTAATGACCTGAATGTAACTCACCTTGAACTACAACTGGAAAATTGTGACCTCATACAAATACAAATTTTCTGGAAATGAACAACACTGAATGGAACTCCACATTAGGTTCTGCTGGCTACTTCCAAATGACCTGGATTGGTCATTGTGGGAAATAGGATGCTGTGAACAATGAACAATTGTTCTGACCCAGCTTGACACTTCTTGTGTTAATTCCGTTTGAGCAAATATTCATGGTAAAGAAAGACATTACTTACAGCTCGAAAACTCCAGTGGGCAGGAATGTTCATCCATCGGAAAGTTGTGCAATTGTAACTGACACTCAGCATCTATTGTCAACCTACAAAGAAACATATTTTAAAATCCTACATTTCTACTGGGGAGGGGAACAGTCTTCTATGAAAACCATCTGATAATGCAGACAAAAAAAATCACAGAAACAACATAAGAAGGACAATTGTCAAAAACATTTTGGGGCTAAAATCCATCAAGATAGTGCCGCTGAATGTTATCTCTGATTGCCTTGATATTCTGGGGTAATTTTGCAAACTCCCCTCCCATGTAGCCGGCATGCGTCAGCAGTCTGTTTTAAAGTGTGACATGTGCATTCCTTACCTTATAAAAAATCAGCGTGCCAGCACATGCCATATTCTAGGAGCATCAGTGGAGACGTAACTGGCAGTGCCTAGATCAGCACAGGGATAAATTCGCCATAACATACTATAATATGCATGCATCCCTCAAGACTATGCCCACACTCCGCCATCACCTTGCCCCATGCAGTCGCCAACTCAAGACTGGCACGGAGGGTGCAATTGCATATGCTTACAGAATGGTGCCAGACCAAAGTATGCGTAGAGGCACCCATGCACACATACAAATCCAGGAAAATCCAAATGTGCATCGAGGTGCCATGGATAAATCACCCCCTATATAAATAGTGCTGGGGTAGTCCAGGGATGGAATTGGTGGTGATTTTCCACGCCATAACCCAGATAACAATCCACATAACTTAGGAGAGCAAACAGCTGACTATCACCCCTATTCGGACTCTGCTGCCACTGACCCCTGCATCTAGATGCTTAATGGCTACACTCGCTGGATACTGCTGCTAAAGAGCTGAATTATTTTTACCCACAACGGCTGGTAATTTAAAAGAAATGCTGACTATTGATGCTCTTGTGCATTAAGCAATGGTTAATATGCAGAAATGGGCTTCTCTTATACGTGGGTTAGCTTATGCATATAGTACCACCATGCCCATAGATTTATGTGCACACAGGGTAGCGTTGCTGATGGAGGAGCTGGGGTGGGGGTTGCATGTATTTGCATACTTTTGCATTTCCAAAAGCATATATGAAGTTCTACCCAGTGAACATACAGGTACACACAGCAGTTGCAAATTACTCTACATACTTTTTCCTCGTCAATATTCCCTTTGGAAATGGATGTAAAAGGGACCTGCAGACTACTTTTGTGTACACAGTTTGAAAGCTGACATTTAGCTGGCTAATGTGTCCATGTTTAGCCATTGACCAAGTGTTTAGCGCACAGTCTACAGTCTGGCTCAACTAACAGGAAGGTAGCGGATCTTACACATGCAGAAGTGATGCCGTAAACCGTTTATGCATGGGCTACTTCACTCTATCTTCCTTTGGAAAATTAAAAACAAAAGTTGACAGGTTTTTATGTGTTTTTTCTACTAAAATCTGTATGTTTTGGCACCATGAAAACGGTCTCTTACCAAAAGGTTAACATGACAGCCAGTGTGCAGAGATAGTTATACATTGCAAAATGTAAAAGGCAAAATGGTTTTAAATGGGGAAATGGCTCCCAATAGGAATGACACAAATGAAAATGACTGTCATGCCAAGGCGTGTTGGAGATGATCTCAGTCCCAATCTGTCCTATTTACTGCTACTGCTCTTCTCAATACTTCCATTGTGCCAACAAAGAGCCTCCGCCTGAAGTTCCTACAGTGTAATATATACAGGGACTATATCGAGGTGCCCTTGTAAATTCTTTTTAATTAGGCCAGTGGTGCCCAATTTAAAAAGAACAATTTCTAGATCTCTCCATTGCATTTTTTTGGCCTTTGATTGCAGTTGCTGGTACTTGAAAATCTTTATTTTCTCCACGTATAGGGCAGTTCTCATGTGGTGTCCATTAGGGATGCACATTTATTAGGCAAAGTTCAGAAAATCGGAAAACCAGCATTTCTTTTTTGCCATGCACATCCCTAATGTCCAGAGTATTAGTGGTGCAAAGACTGTCTCTAGCTCTAACGCTACAGGATGCTCATAGAGAGCAAACTCACTCAGTACTGCGTGGAGAGGCAGAAGATCCTGAAGTACCAAGAAATGCAGTCAGAGACCAAGAAAATGTTTCAGAAAGATACAGAGATATTTCCCATCGTGTTGGGTTCCACAAGCTTGATAAAGCAGAATTTCCAAGCTTCTCATACCTGTTACACCTTACGAACTCCTGAAGGAAGCACTCTCTGGCACGAAGCAAGTACTAAACCGAACATTCGCAATAAATTACAGAGACTGAGATCATTGGCTTAGAAATGAGGTTCCCGACTGTTGCGGAATATGCAAATTTAGCCCATTTGGAGAAAATGCCCAGAGGAGATGGTTGGAAGCTGAAGATTTCTCTCCCCCTGGCATCAACTGGATGGATGTATCGGGGGTTATAGATGGAGATATAAATCTGAGGACAGTGGAGAAACAGGAGCGAGTGAAGGACAGAAGAGGAGACAGAGGGCAGGCACTAACACACGTGATCATTTCCAAAATAAATATGCATTTATTTAGACAATCCAAAGTATTTCCAAACAAAAGGCTAACAGAGGCCAATTTCTTTTTCTAATGTTGTGCACTGCAAAATTTGTAAGGCACAATGGTGTCACTATTTAAAAATAGAGCCGTTCAACAAATTCTTATCCATTGTCACCATTGCAAAATTGCAGCAATTGCATTGTAAGTCTTCTATATTCTGCATAGTCTGAGATGGCTTCTGCGGTCTGCAGGAGAGTTACTGCAGTGGAGACAAGGCTGTGAGAATTGAACAGTAAGTTCCTCAGAAGACACAGGGTTGGAACTATTAAGGATGTCAGGAAGCAGTCTCTTCCCATCGAATTCTGGGTGTGCCCCTGCAGCCATTCTACCTCCGTTCCACGGCCATTTGAGATTGCTGTCCTGCATGGCATGACGTGGAAGGTGTAGACATGGTGGAAGGGGTCAGCACATGATGCTGTTGTCAGTTACCTGAAATGCATTTTCTAGCATACAGTAAATATCATGGATGTCATTTCTGTAGTTAGTCTATGCAGCGACCACAGCAGACAGTGGACTTCTGTATGAACAGCCATGTGAGCCTATATAGTTTCTTTCCATTTATCAAGTCTTTCTAGGTTTTGTTGTTGTTTGTGGAGAGCTTTAAGGCCCTCATTAATTGTGTCATCGCGGCATTACTGCTCCACCAGTAAAGGATGCTCATAAAGGAGAATACTTGGATTACCAAATAAATGCTGTCGGATTCCTCCCTGGCATCAAATGGATGGCTGTACCAAGACTGGCTGAGCCACCTTTTTCTCCTTGCCACACTCTTCTCTTTTGATCAGGCATCAGCAAAGCGCATGGCACAGCCCCCTGGATGAAGCCAGTGCATGTTTGTTCTGATTCCTGTCCATCACTGGGGTGGGTTCTGTGCTCTTCTCAAAGACATCGGACCTTGAAAAGAGACAGAAGTATGTTGTATTGCTGGAACACTTGCTTTCATTTTTCTTCTATCAGATAGGTCAGGCTTCTTCACTCTAAGATCCATACCAGCACGTCCCCAACCCTGCAGTCTGATGGTGGCCTACTAAGTTCCCAACTTTCTTAAAAGATGCTGTTCCAGGTTTGCCCTCACGCCTCCCAAATTCACTCCCACCAATTAAGCCTGTATCTTACCATAGGCTCAATAACCAGGTCAGGGCTTTGTAAAATAACCCTACTAAGCAATGCCAATGGTTTCTTGCTGTGTGTTCCTACTAGTGTTTTTGGGAATGATATTCCAGAATTAGAAAATATTAAAGAGAAGGGAAACAAACATGGCTAAAAGTATGGGTCATCTCCCTTGGAAAGAAAGGCTAAATGGGTTAGAGATCTCAAACTTAAAGGAGAAACTACAAAGGGAGGATATGATAGAGCACAAAAAATCATGCGGACAATGTACTAATCCACATTTTTTTCGTACCTGGGATCCTACATGTGTTAAAATACTCAAAGTGGTCTAAAACCTGTAAAAATGCTGACATTTTTACTTTAAGCAAAATTATATGCATAGGGCACATTTGTGAAAATCCTTTGCAAAATGGCCTATTTGCAAGTAGTAAACTTTCATGCCTAGCTGGTAATGCATAAAAGTTTGCTAAGTATTGAAGTTAATTAACTGTTATTTATTTACATTCTCTTATATACCGTGCTATTCTGTATCAGTGCAGTTTACATTGAACAAACTGAAATTACATTGAACAGGGCATTATAACTTGGAGATAACTATTTTACAGGGAACATGGGCTATGGAGGGTTAAGTGGCTTGCCAAGACCACAAGGAGCACCTGTGGGACTAGAAACCCCAGTCCTTCCGGCCCAAGGTTGCTGTCCTCTAGTGGGATTTGAACCCTGACCTTCTGGCCTGAAGTACCTTGCCCCAACCACTAGGCCACTCCTCCACTCCATGCAATATCATACAAAACAGTTCATTAATTCAGAATTCAGCACAATTTTCATGCAAAGATGTCTCTCTGAGTAATTTTAGCAAAAAGAAAAAGAGAAATAACTCTGAACTCTTGTTGTTGAATGTAAACCGCACTGATAACAAATAGCACGGTATATAAGAATTGTTAAATAAATAAACTATACCACAAAAGCCAGTTGCATAAGAAGGTAATTGCCTAAGAACAGAAGGTAAGCCATGCTGAGTCAGACCGAGATCCGTCAAGTTAATATGTTACTATGGACGTTTTCTACATTGACCAGTCTAGTTGGCAACTGCATGGCAGATTTCAAAAAATAGATTGATTCCAAGTTTACCTGGTAAATCTTTTTTTTTTTTTAGTGGGGGGACTTTTCTTCTAGGAGTTTGTCCAAACCTCTCTGAACTCCACTATGGAGGTCTTTCTGAAACGTCTAAACCTGGATTCTGAAACCAAGAGGCCCGGCACTAAAATGGGCATCTCAGAACATGGGCGAGAGGGGGCAGAACGGGGGCATGGTCAGGCATAGAGACGTAGACTGCGTATTTAGGAAAGGCCCGTGCCCATCCCCGACATTTCACCCATACGTACACATTATATCTGCTGAAACGTGGAATAAGGGCTGTACTTAGAAAAAATCCTGCCCTGAACCCCAATGCGTCCTATAGAGATGAGTGACTATGACATGTCTGTGTTGATCTAGTACGTCTGCTGTCTGGGAGAACAGAAGATGCAGTGGTAATGGATAGAAGGCACAGGTGAGGGACGTTTGTAAGGTACAGTAGCAATAAGAAACTCCCTGACAGAAATGTACAACACTGCAATTATGCTGGATGTGCCAAAGGGCCTATGCAAGGCCTCCTTGGATAAATGGGAATATAGCTGTAGAGATGGTATGTGTTTAGCTGGGATATGCAGATCAGATGTGTAGTCCTGAGACGCCATGCAAATATGCAGTAGCAGCAGTTACGTATAGGTGCAGGGCATGGTCATGGCAGAGGTATGTTACATGTGACTGAAAGCAAGAGTGTATATGAGGGCTGCAGGAGAGATCCTGATGTGCTGCTCTGAAAATCTGGGCCTCAGTTGTCCATATGTTTCAAGTACGTGAGTTGGTATAGTTTTCATCATTAATATATGATTTATAGATGTTTGACTGCCTCTTTCGCTCCTTCTTATATGTAACAGTGACACACTCTGCTTTCTGGTCTGCCCCCACTGTTTCCCATTGTACGGGTTACATACAAATATGTATATGTGCTGGTTTACTATGGTGTAGTTTTCGGATTGATTTTGAGTCCTGAGTTAGCCTCCCTTGCCATCAAGTTACGCTTTGTACTATAGCACAATCTAATATGGATTTTTATAATTTAGGGACAATTTTCCTTTAATGTGCTGTTCTACCACGACATCTGTTCTTGGGTTCATAATGTGGTTGCCTTGTTAGATATTTTAATAAATAGGCACTTTCATTTATACATCTTTATTCTAAAAGTTCAGGTTTTAAAGTTAGGTTTTAATCCGGCTTTCCTTCGTTGTTTGCAATGGGATGACATAACTCCGCCCCTTACTCCGCCTCCACTGTTTCCCGCCGCGCGGGCCACAGATAAATATGCGCATGAACTGGCGTTTTATGAAACGAAGATTTGGACAGAGCACACACTATGTTGTCCTGAATTTTAGATTGATTTTCAATCTTTGCGCTAGCCTCCGTGCCACGAAGGTATGTTTTTTAATATTACAAGTTGGATTTCACATTTTTTCAACACGCTGACTTTCAATTGATCATACACGGTGCATGACTTAGAGTTTTAAATGTCTTTCCCCCTTTTTGACAGCTGCCTGAAATTCCTACAGAGAATATACGGTGCTTGTCCAAAATTCTGCATTGGTTTTCAATTTTTGCGCTGGCCGCTGTGCCACGAAGGTTTGCCTTTTACTATTGAACATTCCAAGCTAAAATTCTGTTTTAAGATGCTATCTCTTAATTGATTACATACTGTGTAGGGCAGGAAGCTTAAAATGCACTCGCCCCCCCCCCCCGACAGGTGTCTAGATAATATGAATAGGCCACTTCATTTTACATTCATTCCAAAAGTTATGTTCTTAGCTGAAAATATTTTTGTTTTTTGGTGATAATTTCTTGCAATAAGTACAGTTACAATTATTTCTAAGTTGATTAAGTTAGTTTATAACGTAAGATAGCTTCCTGAGCGGTTCATGAAGATATGTCATTTCCAGTTGACTTCTGGAGATAGAATAGTGTTAATATACTCACTCCTTTGAATTCTTGAGGATTCGGCCAACTATCTCCCTGAAGTAGCCCCCTTTTCGCTCCTGCTGCTTTCTGTTTTCTTTTTTCTTTTTTAACGTAGTTGATTGCTCCATATTATTATTATTTTCAACAGTTTTTTATTTATTTGTTTTAGTTATGCAAGCATAACCCCGCACAAATGACCATTGTCTACTATACGTTCTTTGCTCCATAGAGATATTTACTATATGTTATGTTTGTTTATGATACCCTTCGTTTTATCTATCTATTTATCTATTTATTTATTCATTCATTTAACTAATGTCCACTTTTTAACTTTGAGGTTTCACCATATAAATATGTTTATCATAGAGCAAGATTGGGTTTTAATTATTCATTTAGTTCCATTTGCACTTTGTATCTTTCTCATTGGCTGTAGTTGATTGTCACATGTGTTTTTAAACTATTTATGATATTTATGTTATTAATGTACATATATGTGATTTTTTGGTTAAGTTTTAGTCATCTGTTCTCACACAATGTTTTATTATTATGGTCTTATCTAATTTATGTTTTTATGTTTTAGCATTTTACTTGATCAACCCCTGACGAAGGTTCACGAAACACGGCCTGTGTCGGGTTGGCAATAGGTCTTGATTGAATAAAGTTGTTTTTCCACCTTATCACGTCTTTGGACTGTGTCTTCGATATATACGTGATTTTCTGCCTGTCTTGTGGTACATTCTCTGCAAATCTGGGGGGACATGTATGCCTGGACAGTACCTGGACCGTAGGACTGACCGCAGCATCTCCAAGTGCCAGTGTGAATGACAGTATATCCCGACAAGCTGCTCTGCAGCAACATAGCAGGCATGACCCTGGCTACAGTGGGGGGACCCTCAGAGTGGGGGCAGGCTGCAGTGCGCACAGCATGAATACATAGCCAAATGTACCATCAGAGGTCTCTAACACTTCACATCTGGAAGGAAAGATGATGGTGCATATGGGCCAGTATTGCTCATGTTTTCACTGTAGCATGCTCTCATCCTGATGGGTTCCTGTTATTGATGGGGATATATAGTGACATGTAACAGTAGGGACCCATTTTGGTCTTTTCTAGCCCATACTTGACATTGCAAATACTATTGGCAGTGATATCCACCGCAGGAATACCTAAGGTGTTCTGCAAGGCCCTTGTATGTTTTGCAGTCAGGACAAACATCGCGCATTCCACTTGCTGTTACAGTAGCCTCGGTGCACTTGGATAGCCTTGTACCTTTCTGAGCATCCGATAGACAGATGTACATAGTCTCCTTTGCATTCACATACCTATTTCAACAGTATTCATGTCTTGTTTGCATGGATACAACACTGTCAGTGTTAGCATCACCTTAGGAGATGTACGTTTTACCAGTGGGCCACACGAAGACGGGCAGCATTGGTCACATATAACATTTCAAAATACAGTGGGCGTGGGGACGCCTAGACTGTTTACCTGCAGTCGAGGTATGGAGCGGTCTGGATAGTACTTGCACGTGCCCGCCAAACACGGCGATCTCCCCGATTCCAGACCTGTGGGCATGTCCAGACCTGCAGATGCGGAATTAGGTTCAATGGGGCACTTTTTTGGGTTTTTTTGGTGTCCATGGCCTGGACATGTACATTATGGAATTGGGCTCTATGTTAGCTACCTTGTTCATGTCCTCTGGAAACAAATTTCACAACTTAATTGTCTGCTGTAAAAAAGTACTTTCTATGATTCCTTTTCAGGCTGATGCTTGTAGGTTTCAAGGAATTTCCTCTTCTTTTAGTGTTATTTGAAAGGTTAAATAATTATTCCCTATGCAACCATTCCCTCCCACTCATATCCCTGGTTAGCCATCTCTTTTCCAAATTAAAGAGCCCTAATCAGTCTAGCCCAATGGTTCTCAACCTAGTCCTCTGGGACCCCTAGTCCAATTGGATTTTCAGGGTATCCACAATGAATATGCATGAGGTAGATCTGCATACAATGGAAGCAGTGCATGCAGATCTATCTCATGCATATTCATTGTGGATATCCTGAAAACATGACTGACCTGGGGGTACCAGAGGACTGGGTTAAGAACTACTAGACTATTCATAAGAAAAGCATGCCAACTCTTTTATCATTTTTAGAGACTTTCCTTGAACTTTTCAGCTTCACTTTGTCCTTTCTAAGATGGAGGGAACAGAAATGTGTGCAAAACCCACAGATCAAGATGTGGTCAAACACAGGGGCATTATATTTGTGATTTTGTTCTCCTTTCCTTTTCACATAATCCCGAACACTCTCTGGTTTTCTTTGACAGCCACAGATGCCTGGGCTGAAAATGGAAATGACTCCAAGATCTTTTTCTTGAGCCGCGACTCATAACACAAAACTTAGCATCATATACCTGTAGCTGGGATAAATTTTCTCTACTTGCATTATTTTGTGTTTGTCCATAATAAAATTGTATCTGCAGTTTAGATGCTTACTCTCTTAGTCTTGACAGATCTTTCTGCAATTCCTCAAAATCTCCTGATATTTTAACAGTTTTGAATGGTTCAGTTTCAATTGCAGGTTTGATCACCTCACTAATTGCTCCCTTTTTGTTTTGTTTTGTTTTTTAGTGCCGCCAAGTCAGTGCTGACTCCTGGCGACCCAGCTGCCTCTGAGTTTTCTTGACAATGTATCACTGGAAGTAGATTGCCAGGCCTTTCTTCCAAGGCAAAGGAGGGTAAAGTGACCTACCCAAGATCACAAGGAGGCCAGTGGGAATCAAACTCTTGATTTTCTGGGTACTATGCAGTTAATTTATATGTTTAACACTTGTGGCACTCCACTATTGATATTTTTCTATTTGGAAAACTGACTATTTAGTCTTACTTCCTGTTTTCTATCTTTTAACCAGTTATCAGTCTATGATAAGACCCTGCCTCCTATCCCATGACTCTTGAATTTCCCACAGTCTCTCATGGGGGACTTTATCAAATGCCTTCTGAAAATCCAAATACACTATGGGGGCTATTTTAGAAGCCTTTTTTTGCATTTTACATGTGTAAGGCACTAGCACATACGTACACGTGTAAATGATATCCATGTGCAAATACCATTTTAGAAAGGGCTGAATTATACATGAATCATGTGTAAGTTACATGGGGGTGTGTCAGGGGCATGGTTAGGGAGTGGCCAAAGTGCTTCAATAATCTACATGTGTATTCTCTATTTCAGATAGGGAATCCCACGTGTATGACAACAGCAAGCACATTGTCTCTCTGTCAAGTGTAGGTTTTTAAACCGTGCTTGTTTCAGCCAGCCCTTTACAGGGGGGATTAAGGGGGTTATCCCTCTTAGTCCTCCCTAGTTTATTCCTCACTTAAAATAGTGGCCTCTGTAGTTCAGTAGCAGCAGCTGCACATTTATGTTTGCAAAATGACCCAACTGCACGTGAAACGAAAGCACTTGCAGATGTACTCAGGTCTCTCCATCAGTTTTCCCCATGCGTAAGTTTGTGTATATGTATTTTAGAAATAGATCCACATTTAGCAGAGCCGTTTCTAAACTACTGTCAGAAGTGAGTACGTCCCCTTCTTAAGAGCAGTGAGCAATAAAATTAATAATAGGCAAAAAGAAAGGAAATAATAAGTGTAATAATTTGTAGACAGGATTCTCAGGAGCAGAGATGTCTCTCTCCATACAAAGATTTGACTTGTTCAAGCCATGGTATTTTCAATAACATCATATGGATGTGAAAGCTGGACAGTGAAAAAGATAGACAGGAAGAAAATCGATGCCTTTGAATTATGGTGCTGGCGACGAATACTGCGTATACCATGGACTGCCCAAAGAACAAACCAGTCAGTACTAGAAGAGATCAAACCAAAGCTTTCTTTAGAAGCTCAGATGACAAGACTTTGACTTTCATACTTTGGACACATCATGCGAAGAGAGAGATCATTAGAGAAAGACATCATGCTTGACAAGATAGAAGGTCAACGCAAAAGAGGAAGGCCAGCAATGAGATGGACCGATACAATAACAGCAGCTATGGGTACCAGTCTGTCAACAATGAGCCGCCTGACTGAAGACCGAACACAATTTAGGATAGCTATCCAGAGGGTCACCATGAGTCGACTCCGACTCGACGGCACCTAACAACAACAATAATTTGTAATGATGGGAAAAAGGAAAGCTAAAGTAGGTTTTGTCCCCAGCCCCCCCCCCCCCCACTCCCAGTTTCAGTGAAGTATGTTTTTAGAGCTGCCTTTGCATGAAGCCAAAATAAGAAAATTAAGTGCATGCCAGATATGGCTATATGATGTCCCTTCTGTACCTTTCTAATGTGACTGTTTTCCTTCCTGCCATCCTCACTCTCCCCCTGACATTTCTAGCCCTCTCTCTTTTCCAGTCCCACAATGCTGATCCACAATCTCGTTGCTCACATACCGGCTATGTCCATACACTCTCAGTCACTCACACACTCTGACAATCCATTAGCTGACCAATCAAATCCTTTCACTCTGCTCCTTTAAGGCCTTTTCTGACATGAAAGACTGATAACAGAAACGTGCATTAACTCATCACGTGATAAAACAGAGGCAACCACCAGCAGGAGATACACACACAACCCCAGACGATACCAGGACCATCTAGCACACTGTCTTCAGAAAAGAGCTTTATTTCTACAGTAGTCAATTAAAAACGTCCAAAAACAGGCCAGTGTAAAAGTCCAAGGCCATCTTTCAAAACAAAACCTGACTTCTTCAAGTTTTGGCAAATGCTTTCATCAGGAGCATGAAGTCATAAAAGTACAAACAGCTCTGTAAATAACAGAAAATAAATTTAAATATACAAATCCATATAATCAGATTTTAAAAGGCAGTATGACAGGATGTGCCTGGAGTCACAGCACAAAGCAGAGGTAAGAGCGGCTAGGCAAAATTCAGAGGGACCTATTCCTAGTGCTTCTACCAGGGAGAGGACATAGTGAAGGAATCAGAACTATATAAACGTCAAGAAGAAATATAAAAATGAATAGTTAATAATAAAAATAATAAAGTGCCTGGGTTAACAGAAATGCTCTATAAATAACTGTATTATAGGATACAGCAAATGCGTCTAGATAAGACTATTGCAGGCCCAATAAAATATTACTATTCTTGGAAAGAAACCCAATCTAGTACAAGTCTGATGGATCAACAGGCTCGCAAATTAGCCAGTAAAAATCATCAAGGTGAAAGTAATGAGGAGGTTGAAGAAACCAACCCAAAAGACGAGAATGATAGTGATTATGATCCTGAAAAGGAAACCAAAAAGGAGGGCACTACTGAGCAGTCTGTACAAACTGGTTGCAGGGTGATCTAGGTGTCATGTCTTCTGTGGGAAGAAAAGATGTTTTTATACTATACAGGAAATGCAAGTAATCCAGATGGTACAAGGAGAGGATTGGAACACACAACTATGAACAAAACTCACCCACAGGGAAGTAAGAAATCATGGATTGTCTCTAAATACTTCCAACAGTAACCTAGGACTCATTTGTAGAAAACTCAAGTAGCCTAAGGCAGGGCCGGTGCAAGGGTTTTTAGAGCCCCCCTGCAACCTATAAATCAACGCCCTTCCCTTATTATTATTAATGTTGGCTGCACCTAACCTCCTTTTTCCCATAGCTGCTTTATGAACTCTTTTCAAGTGATTATTAGTATTTCTCATTTATATCCAGTGTTGTAAGAAAATTGCAGCAAAAGAACAAATGCATAACCCAAACAAAAATACTTAGCAGTAAATACTTAGCATCATACAAACAGGCTGTGATAGTCCAAAAAAAATTGATTCTGGTCATCTCACTGACAACAACAAAAACATTCTCCAGTGCCAGGCATATTGTGGAATAATATAAAATACTGCAAAATCACTGAAAATCTACAAAGTCAAATCTACCATACCATACCAACATATACTTCCAAAACTCATACAATAAGGGGCCTACCCAGAAAAAAAGCAGCACTACAAATACGGCAATGGGCCCCAAAACCTCCATACACATATTTGAAAAGCTGTACAAGTCAAATTACTACAGTACAGATCCCTACATACAAAGTCCATGTTAACAGAGCACCTGGCCTTGGTCACATACTCAGAACCCTGACTCTCACCAAGTAAAGAATAAGTGCCACAACCTAAAGTAAAAATAAAAATATGTACACAAAAATTAAAATGAAACCCTAAGAAGGCAGACTCCGCATGCGGTGCCACACTAGATAAGAGATGCAGTTCCCCAAACTATGTGAAATATAAAGATAGCACAAAGTCCAATCACTAAATTGAAAACAAAATTATTTTTTCTACCTTTGTTGTCTGATGATTTTTGATCATGCTGGTGCCGATCTGAGGTTTCTGTTTTCCTCTGTCTTCTCTTAGCTCTTTTTCTATGGTTTATAGTCCATCTGCTATTTCTTGTCTCTCCTTTTACTTTCTTCATTTTCTTCTATCAGCCTTTTTCCAGTCCCAGTAACCCTTCCCAGTATCAGCCTCCTTTACAGTCTCCCCTCCCAGTATCTTCCAGTGTCAACCCCCTTGCATTCCCAGCACCATCACTGGTATCTATTCCCTTTTATTCTCCCTCCTTCTCCATCGTCCAACCCCTTCTAGTCCAAATGCCATCCCAGGTGTCAGAGAACTTCCAGTCCAAGTGCCCCCTCCCATGTCAGTTCCCTTCCAGTCATCCTCTCTCCTCTGTCCATCTGCCTTCCAGTGCCATCCCTAGGTGTCAGCTCCCTTCAAGCCCCCCACCTTCCCTTCAGGCTCCTCCTTACCCTCTTTTCCACTCCCTTCCAACCCCCCATGTGAGCTCCCTTCCAGCCCCGACCTTCCTCCGTCAGTTCTCTTCCAACCCCTCTCCTTTTACCCAGCCACCATCCAGCCCCTTCCACAAGTGTCTGCCCCCTTCCAGCTCCCCCCATGTCTGATCCCTTCCAGCTCCTCCCCATGTCTGCCCCCTTGTAGCCCCCATCTTCCCCCATCAGTTCTCTTCCAACCCCCTCTTATTGCCCAGCCACCTTCCAGTCTTATCCCCAAGTATCTGCTCCCTTCCAGCTCCCCTTTTGCAGCTCCCCCATGTCTGCTTCCTTCCAGCTCTCCCTGTGTCTGCTCCTTTCCAGTTCCCCAGTGTCTTCTCTCTTGTAGCCCCCATGTCTGCTCCCTTCCAGCTCCCCAGTGTCTGCTCCCGTGTTGCCTCCAATGTCTGCTTCCTTTCAGTCCCACCCCTTGTCTGCTTCTTTTCAGTTCTCCCCTGTGTCTGCTCCCTTCCAGCACCCCCATGTCTGTTCCCTTCCAGATCCCCCCCCTCCGTGTCGGCTCCCTTTCAGCCCCCCCCCATGTGTCTGCTCCGATTCGTCCTTCAAAAAAGAAAGCAGCCGCGGGAACATTTCTTTGTTCCCACGGCTCTGCTAACTTTTCAACTGTTGGGTCACAGAGTTTCTAAAGGCAAGAATAAACATTTCTTGTTTCTCACTACTGGGTAGCGCTGACCCTGGCCTAAAGAATACAATAGCAGAATAACCCAAGACTCATCAGACTGGCAATTGCTGTAAAGAGAAGTGAAATCTCTGCCAAAAGGCAAATCTTTTAAATGCTACCATTGCAACTAGAGGAATGAGTAATGTCACTTCAACTGACTGTCAGCAGGTGATGGTACAAACAGGCGGCAGAATTGGCACCTTGTGAAAAAGCAGATTGGATTCTGCTTGCATGCAATCCCAATGCTTTAAATACAATGTGAAAGCCCAAGATCATTTAAAAAGGGGAATTATTATTGAAAGAATATAAAGCTTGCCAAGAATCTTACAGGGGAAAAAATAGTATAAACAGCAAGGAAAAGAAGATTTTTTTAAAAAATAGGTCAGAAATAAGTTAAAAAAATAACAGCCAATAAAAACTAAAGGAAGTAACCTGTATAGGAACAGTAGATATGAGCATAGTTAATGAAAAGTATAAAAGATTAAAATAAACTATTAAAGGTAAAAGGTAAAAATATAAAAAATAATGAAAATAAATTTTAATTAATAATTAAAAAATTAATCACGCCGCTAGCTCTGCCTAAGGAAGCGATGTGAACCAGCAACACCATTGCCCAGGGACAGCGTACACAGCAGGTGCTCACTTCCTGAGCCTGTCCACTCTTGGCCGCACACACGATCACCACAGCATCACAAAGAAGCCACTGCAGGGCAAGCTCTGCCCAGAGGGAGGTCTCACCTATTACCGACAACCATATCCCCACAGTACCCTAGGGAGACACTGCCTGGCAAACCCTCACCCTTAGGTGTGCAACCCATTCTTGTCATCTCAGACTTTCTCAGCATCAGCCACCCCTCAACCAGCCAGTGCTAGATACCATGCGCACTCAACTGTAAATGGCAAGTAAGAATTCAACCATATTCCTACATCACAGCACAACGGCCTTTACCAAACCTATACCTCAAGAAACAGTGATAACAGCAACCGCTAACAACCATTCCCACAAAGCACAGCCTTAGCTACACATACAAACTCAACACTCCAATATCCCACCCACCTAGCCCAGCAAAGATAAAGAGACAACCCAAGCCCAACGGAACCTCACCAGACATAGCTCAACGGACCAACAAACACCTCTGAAGCGGATCTTGCTGAATATTCCACCTATCAAACAAAAATATCCCCTCTTCAGTGATAAAATACTAATCAGAATAATGGAATCACCAAAACACTGCCCCAGAATATATCTCACAGTGAAAACAATTTTTGTCGGATATCACCTCAGCAAAGCATAAATTTATAACAATGCCCCCAGGCGGTTCAATCCATTTTATTAACCAACTAAGGTAGTATTTCATAAAAAGACTTAGCTCAGTCCAGTAGTACTTGTTGAAATCTTTGCACGACGTGCACGTTTCGGGAAATTAATTCCCTGTATCAAGTCCTCTTCAGCCCGTAACTTAACCAACCGTCAAAAAACGCCGGGTCCAAACCCAGCTGATTCTTAAAGGGCAAAGGACACTCTAACATTGGCTAGAAAGCCTGTCAAGCCAAACCTAAACCACCAATGAAAACACACAGAGCCGCCCCACCAATCAGGGGAAGCCCTGGGTCACAGAGGTGGGAATCACATTACACTATGCCATTCAACTTCCTTATTCAAGCCTAAGGGCATCACTGTCCGAAGCTCAAAGATCCATCGCTGTTCACAAGTTTGAAGTTTCAGAGTGCGATCACCACCCCTGGGGTCTGGAGGGATATAATCAATAACCGACCACCGCAAACAGTCAAAAGAGTGTCCAAAAGCAAGGCAATGTTCCACAATAGGGGCCGAAATGACCTCATGACGGAGTCGATAAGCATGTTCAGTCAGGCGGGTCTTTATGGAGCGAATAGTCCTACCAACGTAAAGTAGAGGGCAAGGGCAGATAATTATGTATACCACAAAAGTTGAAGTGCAGTCATTCTGCCAACGTCGCAAGAACGATATCCCAGTTGTAGGGGAGATCCATTCACGACCCGTAAGCGATGAGGCACAATACATGCATGCACCACACATAGAATGACCTCCTTGCTGTGAAGGCGGTGCAGGCAATCTGTCAGCCAGAGGTGTAGAGCGCACAAGATGATCCCGTAGGCTTGCCCCACGCGAAAAAGCAACCATCAACGGTTTCTGAAAACAATCATGTAAAGCTAAAAGTGGCCAATGTTTTTTCAAAATTCTAACTATATCAGCACTCATTGTAGTATATGGAAGGATACCGACAAAAAAATCAGGTGATGTTGCAAGAGAAGTAGTGGGCCGCTCGTTGAGTAGCCACTCGCATTGTACATGGAGGGCCCTCTTATATGCCAGTTGGACGGTCTTAAAAGGGTAACCCCTAGAAAAAAGTTGATTTTTAAGGTCAGCCGCATGATGTTTGAAATCCTGCACTGAAGAGCAGACGCGCCGGAGTCTCAAGAATTGACCAAAATGTAACCCATTACATTGAGGTCTGGGATGAAAACTCTGATAACTCAATAGGCTGTTACGTTGCACCAGTTTGCGATGTAGGGCAGTCCGGAAATATCCACAATCTTTATACACCATTATATCCAAAAAGGCTATGTGTTGATCAGAGATATGAGCAGTAAAAGTCAAGTTAGATTTTAGAGCATTTAGCCAAGTCAAAAAAAGAATATTCCCACCTAAGCACCTAAAGGGCATATTTACAACAGCCATGCCAACCACATTATGTTCAGCCTTCTTTATCTCTTAACACTAATCATTCACTCAGAATCACATACTTCTTGCATGGGCCTCATATCTATCAGCTACTCATACCCCCTTCATTGGTCAATCACACCAGCACCCAGATTGAAAAACAGAGCATCCCTTATCAAAATCAAGCCTCAAGTATCTCCTAGTCTACCTCTCTATGAGACCAGACCCAATCAACCCAACATCAAATGTATATGCCTCAATGCACGTTCAGCTTGCAACAAGATATAAGTGCTAGCTCACTACCTCAGTGATCATCAAATAGACATCATCAAGGTCATTCTGAGCCGTGAATAGCATTGGGACATCCATCCCCGCTATTGGGTCTCCTTGATGTCCTCAAGTAACCTCCCCATATGAACAAGGGGTTTGTATGGGGAGGTTTAGATGTGGGGCGGAAAGGGGTGGGGCAGAGGCAGAGTTAGGGTGGGCAGTGGGCGGTCCATGACCCCGGACATATAGGGCCAATTCTAACATTGGCCCTGTATGTCTGGGGCTGGCAGACTGGAATAAGCCCCCTTAGACTTCGGGGGATGGGAGCTCCAGCCAGGAAAAAAAGGTGAGGTGGGTGCAGGGGATTCCCCGCAGCCCGACCCTGGTCATGAGAGGCCAGATTGGGAGTCAGGCTGTGGGGAAAGGAGATAGTCATCGGCAGCTGAGGATCACGGCTCCTGAATAGAGCCACAGTACCATGGCAACCAGACACCATAGCGCCGGGGGGCGGAGCCTGATGTCCAGCGGGATAGACGCTTCGCGTTGAAGCTCCCGAGAGGCCTACTCAGAATCCTGAATTAATACCTGCATAAATTTCATTTTTTGCTCTGAACTTACCGGGGTACCTCGGGGGGAACGGCGGGCCACAAACCAGTGCGACTTGACCTCGAGTCTCCCTCTTCTTCACACGGAAAACGCTCCAAAACAGAGATCTTCCCCACAAAAGATGGCCCCACTTTGGGAAAACCCCGCAACGCCACAGGAGATCTTGGAGGAGATACGCGGTGTGAAGGAGCTGGTACAATCCAACGGAGCGGCGCTCCGAACCATGCGTGAAGACTTTGGCACACTTCAGAACCGGCTTGAAAGTCTCCCACTACGACGGGACAACATGGCGGAGGTCCTTGACTCGCACGCGGTGCGCTTGGTGAAATTGGGCAAGGCTGAGCGTATGATACAGAATTTTCAAAAGGAGCTGGAGGATAGCAATGATCGAGCTGGTTGCGACCATATGGGGCTCATTGGAGTACCGGAGGATGGGAGAGCAGGAGACATGCGAGAATTCTTGGTCAAAACTCTCCCCCCCTTGCTAAAGATTATTATTTACAGAGATCTGGAGACTGACCGAGCGCATCGTGTTCCTGCTAATATGGCGCTCAATCGGACGACCCCTCGGGCTCTCATTTTTCGATTATTGCGATACCAGTGAGTAGAGCAAATTCGCACTGCTGCCCGGGCGAACTATCATCTTGAATTTGAAAGTCATAAAGTTTCTTTTCCCCTGACGTGGCAAAGTCCACAGTTGACCGACGGAGGAGACTCCTTGCTTTTCGCCCTGGACTTCAATAACTACAGGCTCACTTTGGCCTAATATATCCAGTGAAGCTCAGAGTGACTCTCCATAACCCAGCCATAACATTCGAAGATCCCGATCTACTAGCAATGTTTTTGGACTCCAAATAACGCAGATCAGATGCGCTAATCCAACAACTATGATTCAATAATTTGGATCTGTAATTCGCCGGATTTGCCCGCCATCTTGAACGGCCCGACGCGGTGATCCCAGCCTGGAATAGAGACTG
This sequence comes from Ichthyophis bannanicus, assembly GCA_033557465.1. Lineage (NCBI taxonomy): Eukaryota > Metazoa > Chordata > Amphibia > Gymnophiona > Ichthyophiidae > Ichthyophis > Ichthyophis bannanicus. Next base: position 119,188,462 of record CM066050.1, on the reverse strand, counting down.
CCTGGACTTTTCTTTCTATCTATAATTTCCTTGGCCTTCTATCCCTCCATGATGTGCACCTCGGTGGGATTCGAAATATGCATAGTTTTACAGGTTATATGTTTTAGCTTGGGCCCTCTCTGGAGTTTCTCCCCGCAGACATTAGGTCGCCAGTAATTTCTGGGGTTTTGCTTCTTCTCTGGTGCACCTCGGTGCTTATTTTTTATATGGGGCGCTTCCATGATTTTCATTAACTCATTGATTATTATGTTATGTGCACAGTCATATATAGTTAAGATGAGGGACATTGGGAAACTGTGTGCATTATTGTGTTCTTTCTCAGAATTTATAATCTTTCTAGATGGCCTTGTGTCAGATCTTCTCATAAAACGTAAAAGGCATTAATAGTCCAATTAAAAGAAAGAAAATCCTTAGCTATCTTAATCATGAGCATGTTAATTTAATGTTTCTTCAGGAAATGCATTTAAATTCCGCTGCGGCATTGAAACTTAATACCACGCCTAATATGGCGACTGCCTTTCCTTCCGCTGTTTCCAAGCGGTGTGGGGTAGCCAGCTTGGTTAAGAAGTCTCTGCAAGCTATTGTAATGATGTTAGCTTTGATAAGGAGGGTAGATGGGCCCGTGCACACCTTCAGGTTGAGACTGTAATTTACGTGTATTGGTATTTATGCTCCGAATGTGGATAATCCTGTTTATTCTGCAAGTATTATGCAGCTAGCACAGGCATTTGCCAGCCCTCCATTAATGCTCGGCGGCGATTTCAACCAAGTACTTGAGCCTTTGACAGCTTGGCTGCCGCCCAGAACGAGTGGTCCACCCAAGAGTCTTGATTCTTTTACTGCTTTGATAACAGATTTTGCGCTAGAAGATATAAGGAGGCTGCTTCTCCCTTCACTCCCATTGTCCACCAATGCGCTCAGACAGCACAGAAATTCTGGGAGCGGGAGTTGCATGTAGCTTTGACTCCGGAGCATGGGAGCCTAGCCTGGAGCAGGTCGACGTAGATCTCTCGATCTCCCTCACTTACTCAGACACTTTTTTTTTTTTTTTTTTCTCTTTAAATCCACCGAAGTTTCTATACTCCTGATAGGTTAGTCAAATGACCGCTACCCAGAGCAACAGATTTTGGATATGCCACACGGCCATTCACATACTAACTTATATTATGTTTGAATGCCCGGTACTACAATCTTACTGGAAAATACTGGGGGGGAAAATAGGTCCCCTCTTCATTTCAATGAATGGTGGCATCCTGTCAGTCTATACAGTAAATATGAACAAATACCTCATCTGTTGGCTTCTTCCGTTCAGACTCTTTGTCTGAATGGAGGATACTCCACGATTATGTTTAAAATGCTAAAATGCTAAATGCTCCCATTTGACTGTTTAATTCTATTTCACATGATCAGTCTATATTGCTGATACTCTTTTGTTTGTTTGGATGTACAATCACTACTATATGTATACGCCTCTTTGATGATACTCCTCAGTTCCAGGGAAGAAGCTTAGGGGTGGGGGGTAATTGGGGTTGCTTTCCTTATGTGTATATTTGTAATTGTCTCCTTTGGTTTGTTGTTTCGTTTGCTTGTTGTAAAATGAAAATAAAAGTTTCAAAAAAAAAAAAAGACACCATAGCGCCACGGCTCCATTCAGGAGCCTTGACTGAGATGGCCGGGCAAGGGCCTGTATGTGCAGGCTAATGAGAATTGGATACCGACCTACACGTACAGGCCTAGTCGTGATTCTGATCCAGCGGGGGCTAGACATGCCCCGTGGGATCAGAATTGCATCTGCCCCTGTGTATCTGATTCTGATCGGACACACATGGGCCTGGACTTCCTGATCGTAATGAACCCCTATGTGTGTAACTGAATCTTTGTTCACTGACACTGATAATGCCCTGATAAATCAACTCATAAAACCCAATTACAAACTATTTAACTGCCCTAGAATCAGCCACAGAGGAGGTGGAGTCTTCATTCTGGCCAGGAACGAGCTGGATTTCTGCACCATTGCCACCAATTCAGGAGGAAGAATGGATACAATCACTATCTCAAACACAAACACACTTTACCTAACTTATAGATCCCCTAACTCAAGAATAGACAAACTATTAGCCCTGTTAGAAACCATATGCACTCACAACCTAAATAACAACAAAGTCCTGCTACTTGGAGATTTAAATCTCTCTTCAGCCAATCCTAGAATTTCAAAATCCTTCATGAAAGCAATGGAAGCCCTAGAATGCACCCAAATAGTTAATGAACCAACACACATGAAAGGAAACACTTTAGATCTCATCTTTGCCCCACAGAAGATGATCAGAGACAAGCACTTCCCACCACCGACAATAGATTCAGTACCTTGGTCGGACCATAAAACAATTACATTGTACATACCACGAATCACTCTGCACGCACCATACCATGAATCACTCTGCACACAACATACCATAAATCATAAAGAGACACACACCATCAAATTCCAACTCCCAGGTTCCTACAGTTAGACAAGAAAACCTTTGTAGACAACATCATACTACATATCCACTATAGCCCTGACAGCATTGACACAATAATCCACAACTGGAATCAGACAATAAGCAAAATCACCATAAAACCACAAACAGAACCTACAAACCTCATATTACTGCAGCTTGGTACTCTAGAGAGCTAAAGAATGCTAAATGCAAGCTAAGACCGCTAGAGAGAAAATGGAGAAGATCAAAGGGCACAGGCCACAACTATTTATTTATTTATTATTTATTTATTTATTTATTATTAGTTTTTCTATACCGCACTATTCGGAATCAGCGCGGTTTACAATGAACAGGTTTGTACAATGTGGAACAATCAGACATTGAACTTACATATAACAGGGAATTTCAACTTGGATAACAGGTGAACTTTATACACTATTTACATAAAGAGGGTTGCATCATAGATGGATTTGTAGTACCAGCCCTGCAAGGGGTGGTTCTGTGTACTTGAAAGTTAGATTAGAGATTAGTTCGTCGGCTATGGGATGAGGGACTGTTGGGTCGTGTACTGTTGTCTAGGTAATGTTGTCAGAGTTACAGAAGTGCTGTTGAAATAGGTAGTGTTTGACGGCCTTTCTGAATTGGGTGAGGTTGTTTATGGCCCGGATTTCTGCTGGGAGAGAATTCCAGCTGGAGGGTGCAAACAAGGCAAAGGCCCTTCTACTTGTTGATTTGTTACATTTAGTGATAGCTTTTGGGAGCAGAATGGTATTGTAGGACTTGGTTCTTCTGAGTCTGTTGTCTGGAGTGGGTTGTATCAGGTCTGACAAGGTGGTTGAGGTGATTCTATGAACTGCTTTAAATGTCATGGTTAAGATCTTGAATGTGATCCGGTGTTGTATGGGGAGCCAGTGCAGGCTCTTCAGGATAGGGGTAATGTGGTCTTTGCGAGCTGCTCCGTATAGGGTTCTTGCTGCGGTGTTCATAGCTAGCTGTAAAGGATTCGTTGAGCTTTTTGGGAGGCCAAGTAGGATAGAATTGTCGTAATCGAAGTGGGGCATTATGATGGCCTGGAAGACTGTTCGAAAGTCATTTGGTTCTATGGTGTCCTTCAAGAGGCGTAGCGTTCGTATTTTATGGTAGATTGTCCTGATGGTATTATCTATGTGGGCATGCATGTCAAGGCATGTCAACTATATGTCTAAATTACATGAATACCAAACCTTAGTGAACAAAAAGAAAAAGGAATATCACACCAAACTCATTTTGTACTCGCTAAAGTGCACCAGAGAGATTTTTGAAATAGTAAAATATTTTCTTAAAACCCCTGCTCAAGATAATACAGATAACATGCTATCTCCACAAATCCTAGCCAATGACTTCCAAAGCCAGAACATGGCAAGACAACAGCTCCACCACTGCCACCTGGAAATCATTTACACCTGTAGCACCTGAACACTTGGAAAACATCATCAACAACCTCATCACTACATTGTCTCCACTTGATCCATGTCCAGTCAGCTGGATCATTAATAGTCCATACTGAATTGCTCCCTATCATACTCAAGATCATACAGCTCACTCTTACACAAGGATATATGCCTCCTAAACTCAAAAAAGCATCCATCCATCCCATAAGAAAAGGCACAGGACTAGACCCAAAACAACCTAGCTCATACAGGCCCATCTCTAGTTTACCATTCTTTACAAAAAACATTGAAAAAGTTGTATTGCTGAAACTCCAGGATCATATCAGCACACATACTCCACTTGACCCTCGCCAATATGGATTCAGGCCTGACTATGTTGTGGTGACACTGTTAACAGCTCTCATGGACAAACTTATAAGGGGTATCGAGAAACCACATCAGGGCTTTATATTGATATTCCTGGACATCAAGGCAGTATTTGGCTCAGTGGCACACAACATATTAGCATAATGCCTACAGTCGCTATGACTATCTGACCCAACCCTAAAATGGTTTAAATCTTATCTAACCAACCGTAAACAACAAGTCACAATAGGAGGTCAACATTCAACCCCATTCACGCAACAACAAAAAGTTCCCCAGGGGTCAGCACTCTCATCACTCCTATTTAACATTTTTCTCCAACCCATCTGCACAATCATTCAATCTGGGAACATGCTCTAACACATTTACGCAAATGATGTAATACCATTCTCCACTGCAAAACCAGTTTACACCTCCCTAACAAGATGCTTCAATGCTGTCACACGGTGGCTATCAAAGCACAATCTCTTCATAAATCACAACAAGACAGAAGCTCTCTTCATCTCCAGAGACACAAACTACAGTCCACCATCTAGCATAACAGTTGCAGGAACACAATTAAAGGTAAACTCTGAAGTGCAGTACCTTGGCATAACTGTAGACCAACACCTAACCTTACAACCGCACATCAACATCACCAAAGTCATATACCATAAAATAAAAACTGTGTAGCACTTTTGAACATTACTGGACTTCCAAGACTACTGCATAGCCTTCCAATCATTAGTCCTACTGCACCTCAACTACTGCAGCATCCTCCTACAAGGCCTACGGAATTACATACTTAATCCAATGTTCCAAAGGAAGGGTGTCAGAGAAAAGAAGGTAGAGTTGTGCACAGATTCTTATTTGATATGGGATACTGAAGGAATGGTCTGGAGATGTTGATGTTGACATTGAAGACTATGGACTGGTTGATATGGTGTCAGCAATGAGGAAAGATAAAGCGGTATACCAGTACATAAAACCTTGAAGGTTAATAGCAGAATCTTAAAACACATCTGATAAGATATTGGGAGCCAATGATTATGTCTGTTATATTAATTAATTACCCTGTTATCCGAGTTGTATTTCCTGTTTTTTCTGTAAACACAAAGTACCGTTGAATTGTGTAACTCCTTCTTTATTGTAAACCGCGCTGATGCTGAATAGTGCGGTATATAAGAGACTATAAATAAATAATGATTATGGATGTGTAGGGGGTGACGTGGTCGGATGCATGTGACAGTAACCAAATAGCTGCATTCTGCATTGTCTCTGCAAATGTCTCAATACCACCATAAATAGTTACAGTAGTCTGAGCATGAAACCATAAGGGCATGAGCAAGTGTGTGGAGGGCTTCTGTGGTCAGGTAGCTCTTGACTGATCGAATACATTGAAGAGCATAGCAGGAATTCTGGCAGTGATAGAAATCTGAAGAAGTAAATTGGAGCTCTTGGATTGAATCCTTGATTGCTGAATTGGGAAGTGTTTTCCATTTTTTTCTAGCTGAGATTTAGAACTTCTGGAAGACACGGTCAGCATTAGGGAGGGGCATCCAAGGCAATTGCCCCAGGCTCCCATGCCTCAAGGGGGTCCAAGTCTGCTTCAAGCTGAAGGAGGAATAACCTGCAGGCTGTCTTTGGGATCCCCTTACCAGTTGCTGCCCTGGGCACCTGAATGTCTAACATGGGCCCTGCTGGAGGCTGCTGTTTTGAAAGCAATGTAAACCAAAAGACTCTTTTTATCTATAGAACAGGTATAAGCCAAACAATGTTAGTGAAGCTTAATGAACTCTGTCCTATCATGCTGCCTCTATCCTCTTCAAAGAATCATTCTTAACAAGAGTGTACTTGAACTTTTCGGTTCATTCCATGCATGGAGGAGTAGCCTAGTAGTTAGGGCAGAAACCTGCAATCAGAAAGACCAGGGTTCAACTCCTACTGACTCTCCATGTGGCCTTGGGCAAGTCACTTAACCCTCCATTGCCTCAGGGGCAACCTAAGATTGGAAGCCCTCTGGGGACAGGGAAGTACCTGATTGTAACTCACCTTGACCTACTACCAGAAAGGCATGAGCTAAAAACTACTACCTACTGTAAGTGAATTTTCAAAAAGAAAACTAGGTACGTAGGGGGAGATACTCAGTGGTGGTGGGTGGCTGCTGTAACACGATATTGAAATGCTGCCTAGTTATCAGCAGGTGCTAAACTTGGATGCTACCCAGGGCATGCAGCAACAGCTCTCACAGATATTCAGCAGCACTAACATCCCCCCCCCCCTAGATTTCTTTAAAAACTAATTACCAGGTCCACTGAAACACAGCTTGCTATGGACTTTGCATCTAGGCAGGTTACTACACATTTCCACTTACTGGTGTTGCAATATATGTTTACATGGGAGGATTTAGCAACACTGGAGCGCAAAGAAACAATCAGCAGCCTTCCTAAAATAATTAATGTTCACCACCATTACCCTTTGTGCTTTCTCTGAAAATTCATACCAGCTATGGAATTCCATTGAACTGAGATTGTTCTTAATTTTTACTGATACGGCTATGCTAATGGGTTATCACAGAAGACTAGGGAATGGGATATTAATGTCTGAGCCCAGTGTAATAGTTCAGAATTAAGCTTGACTTCTCAGTATGACACCGGAGCACATTGAGTTTTAATTCTAACGGCTTCATTCACCAATTCGTTTTGTTTTGTTGTTTTTTTAAGAAAAAAATAATTTCTGAATGTAAAATTTACATGAGATGATTTGCTTATGTTTCAAATAGTACTTGAAGTAATGGAAACAATTCTAAACAATTTCGGGCCTGATATTGAACCCACTGCGGTCAGCATTTCTAAACACCTGACCGCCGCAGGCAAAAGTGAAACTAGATAGTCAGGCCAGAACCTATCTGGCATCTGGCACTCACTATCCAGTTCCTCTGCCAACAGTTTTTGATATCCTGTCAGTGGTGCTATTAAGCCACTAACAGGATAATAGTTAGCCATTGACCTGCCCTAACTTTATGTGGTTACCTATCCGGTGAGTGGGCTGAAAACAACCAGAAAGGTGCTAGGACGGCCCCAGCCCTGGCCCTCGACCACCCTGACACTATCTGGTTAGTGGCAAGGAGGTCTGCAGAGATATTCAGAGGCCCCAGCTGGTTAATGCGACTGAATATGGTAAAGCTTTTAAGACTCTATCTCAAGAGAGTCCTCAGTATTTAAAGGCCTTGCTGGTTTCATATCAGTCAAAGCGGTCATGGTGCTGCTTCTGAGATAAATCTCTCTTATAGAAAACTATTCAGAAACATGAGAAAGGACTTTCTTTTGCAATGCCCCAGTCCTTTGGATACAAGGAGATTAAGGGGTATGTTTACTAAACCACATTAGATGTTAACGTGGCTAATAGCGCTTGCCAAATGTGCTGTGTTAGCAGCTAATGCAGGGAAAATGCAGAGTGTGCGTTAACCATATGCATAGGCAGGATGTAGGCAGAGCGTGTCTGCAATGTGTAGTTACTGCGAGCGTCTATAGTGCGCAGTTACCACAGGCTTTGTCGGTATTGTGGGTGCAACTACCACCACTTCAATGGGTGGCGGGAGCTGTATCCATGATGCTGCTGGGCCATGTTGTTTGCATTTTCCATGTGTAATCTGCTGAGGGAATGCTGAGCATGTCCCCAATGGATAACGCATGGCTTTTGCAGCTAATGCAGTATTATTTGCATGAACACGGAGCATTAGCTGCAAAAGACTGATGTGCTTTACTAAACATTCCCCTAAGATTTGCACAGAATATTTTTCCATTAGAAAAACTTATAAAACGTGATGCCTCGAGCAAGCTTTTATTGATTAACCTTTTCGTACAGAAGCCTTCAAAGAGGAAGGATTCAATCTGGCTTATATTGTTATATCGTTGACTTCTAGAGTTATTTTCCACATGCCATGGATAAAGGTTTTTTAAAATTGTGTTCTTTTTTTATATTTTTATTTTTGCAATTATTACATTTTAATCAAGCAGAAAAGTTTCATTAAAGATAAAAAGAATGAAAAATAAATATAAATGGTAAGCAAACTAAAAAATCTTTCATCAGGAACAATAGCCCACAATAGAGGATCAAAAAAATTTTTGGTGTGCCATCAAGTCAGTGTTGACTCATAGCAACCCAGCTACTTCTGGGTTTTCTTGGCAATGTATCACTGGAAGTAGATTGTCAGCCTTTTCTTCTGAGGCAATGGAGAGTAATGTGACTTGCCCAAAGTCACAAGGAGTGCTAGTGGGAATTGGGAATTGAACCCTTAATCTTCTTGGTACTAGGCAGTTGCTCTAACCACTAGACTACTCCTCCACTCCAAAAGCATGCAAACATGGAAAAAAGAGATAAATAGAAAAGGCTAGATTATATGCTGCTGGGAACAGAAACAACATTTAAATAAACCAGGTCTACATCATAATTTGTTCTAGCAGAGGTAACCACGTTCCTCTGTGCTGTCACAGAGGAAGACAAATGGGAAACCTCTAAGAAAACACACTTCACAGACTTATCCTTTATATTACATTTACAGGGAAACTCCCGACTGCAAAACCTCAGGCCAAAACAGGAGAAATTCCCTTCTGTTTTGCTAAGTTTCGCTCAAAATGTCAGGAAATAATATTTTAATCTTACAATTCAGAAACAGTTCATCATGATGCTTAAAAAAAAACATACTAGACATTCTCAATCAGAACTCAAAGCAAATGCAGGGACAGCCAACTCCGAATCGGATGTTTGTAATATAGCCAATGCATTCAGGACTTCCATAGAGACTGCTCCTGATGAATTTTCCCAGTGGGCCAGCAGCGTAAGTTCTGCTCAAGCAGCCTTTGCAATGCAGGAGGGTCTGGGCAGCAAGAGGGCCCACATGGCAGCGTAGCAAACTTACCTACATCTGTTTGTCACAGTGCCTCCTTTCTGGGCCCAGCTGTTAGCTCACAGGCCAAAGTCTCACGATAACAGCCTTACTGTGAGACTTCGGTCCAAGAGGAAAAACCTCTGGGACTCAAACAGAGGCATCACTGCAAACAAATGAAGTTTGTCTAGGAGCAGTTTCTCCAAAAGGGTTAGTTTTGCGCATACCATGACAGTCATGAACCTCACTTCTAAGTCAGGATATGTAGAGTAGGATCTCAGTCTCTCAAATTTACTGCTAATGCTCGGCGTAGTACTTGTATCGTGCCAAAGAGAGCTTCCTTCTGGAGTTCTAAGTTTGTCTCGGGGCAGTTTCTCCAAATGGGCTAGTTTTGCGCATACGATCTCAGTCTCAAATTTACTGCTAATACTCAGCGTAGTACTTGCATCATGCTGAAGAGAGCTTCCTTCTTTGACTCCTCCCTCTCCTTCTCCACACATATCCAACAGATAGCTAAAACCTGGCATTTCTTTCTCTACAAAAACAAAAATAGAGCAGAATAAAAAAAAGTCTTGAGCTTAAATATATGTGTATGTGTAAATGTTGGAAGATTAGCCGTGAGGAAAAACTACCTCTCATGGCAGTACTTCCATTTTACTCAATTTAAATAGCTCTAACAAGAGCCTAAAAGTAGGTAAAGCCATCAAATAATAGTGTTCCCTGCACCAAAACGTATTCAAAAAATTTTTCCTTCCAACAATCATAAACTACTGAAACCAATCCAATAGGTCTATCAAGAGTAACGAATAATGAAAGTTGCTTATGTGATGCCCATGGAAAAACCAAGCCATAGCATTTCACCAGACTCGGTTAGATTTCTGTTTCTTGAATAACCACAGTTTTGAAAAAGAACACAGTACTGTGTTTCGGGCAAATCAATGTTAATGCCCTGTGTCAACGCTCTCTTTTACTGCAAACAAAAAGCTTAGCTCCCCAATTCTTCAGGACGCTAGCGCATGCTCATATACGATCTAATACCACATGGAAGGAATTCATGGTTAAAAAACAGTTTGAGCCAATCATAGCTACTTACATCATAAAAAGACTCATCCTATCTACACAAGGTAAATCAGATGTATTTAATTTACCTACTCGATCCTATTACCTCAAAGAAGGCTGGTCCAATCAAGTTCTTTATTAAGACCCTGTTGGTTCCACAGTAGCCAAACGAAATATCCAAGTTTGTTCAATCAATTGTAAACGCTGTGCTCGATTGCCTCCTCGCAGATTAACAGGCACAAGAATTCTCCAAGAAATATAAGTAAACTGGTTTTTCGATGAACATTAGATAAGCAACTTTCATTATTCGTTACTCTTGATAGTCCTATTGGATTGGTTTCAGTAGTTTATGATTGCTGGAAGGAAAAAATTTTTGAATACGTTTTGGTGTAGGGAATACTATTATTTGGTGGCTTTGCCTACTTTTAGGCTCTTGTTAGAGCTATTTAAATTGAGTAAAATGGAAGTACTGCCACGAGAGGTAGTTTTTCCTCACGGCTAATCTTCCAACATTTACACATACACATATATTTAAGCTCACGACTTTTTTTGATTCTGCTCTATTTTTATTTTTGTGAAATATACATAGAGTACAGGTTATTTTTGGAATATTTCTTTCTCTACAACATCAACAACATTTGCCCCTTCCTTTCTGAACTTACTACTAAACTACTTATCCACTCTTTAGTCACCTCCCACCTTGACTATTGCAACCTCCTCCTTGCTGGTCTCCCTCTGAATCATCTCTCTCCTTCAATCTATTCAGAACTCAGCTGCATAGCTAATCTTCTACGAGCCTCAATATGCTCATATAACCCCTCTTCTCAAGCCACTTCATTAGCTCCCCTTCCGTTTCTGTATCCAATTCAAACTTCTCCTTCTGACCTATAAATGTATTCATTCTGCTGCTACTCGCTACCTTTCCTCCCTCCCTTCACCCCTCCTCGTGAACTCTGCTCTTCCACTGGCCTGCTTCTCTCTCTGCCCTTTTCTTCTACTGCTAACTCAAGGCTCTGTTCCTTTCACCTTGCTGCTCCTTATGCCTGGAACAAACTACCCTAGTCTGTACATTAGGGTTCATCTCTTCCTCTTTTCAAATCCATGCTAAAAGCTCACCTCTTTCAGGCTGCTTTTGGATCACGATCCCTTGTTTTATCCTGTGTCTCCTTAACTTTCTCTATTTGTACCTTTATTCTCATCTATTGTATTGTCTGTTTTGATCAGATTATAAGCTCCGATGGGCAGGGACCCTCTTTTTATGTGTCTGTACAGAACTGCATATGCCCTGTAAAGCTATATATATGATTAATAGTAGTAGTAGTAATGTAGTATTGTAACACTATTTAAATTAAATAATAATAGTATTTATTGCTAATTAATTAAATGTGTTTCCACCTTTGGAAGGCGATGGCTACATTGTGTTTGTTTGTTATTGTGATTTGTAGCTTTTGTGGTTATTTTGAGCTATAGATTTTCTGATATATTCCACATGTCTTCTGTGTCTATTGAGTCAGGGGTGCTGGAAGAAGTTGGACATCTAGAGGCACATTCTGAATTGGCCGTCCATTCCCCCGTGCAGCCGACCAGAAGCGGAATGCCCAAAGTTAGACCCGATTCTGATCCCGCAGGGGCTAAAGTGCCCATGGGATCAGAATTGGGCCTACGGCCCATTCGTGCAGGCCAGGCCCCAATTCTTTTCAGCCTGGATGCATAGCAGATCCCCAGCCACCTCGGTCAGGCTCCTGAATGGAGCTGCAGTGCCATGGCACCGTGGCTTCATTCAGGAGCTGCAAATGTCGGTCACCACTGTCCCTCTTCTTTCCCTGCAGCTGGACCCTCAATCTGGCTTCTCTTGGCCAGGATCCAACTGTGGGGAACTTACTGCATTCCCCTACGTCTTTGACACGGCCCGGCGACATGATTCCCCGATGTCCAGGGGGACTTATTTCATCTCTGCAGTGGAATAAGTCCCCCGTCCATGTTTACGGCCCGGAACGTACAGGGCTGACTTGAGAATCGGCCCTGTATGTCCAGGGTTGCGGCCCGCCCATGCCGCACCCTTGCTCTGCCTCAGACATACCCCCTTCCAACCCTGTCTAAGCCTTAGCATATGAACGAGCTGTTTGCATGAGAAGGCATTAGCCAGGGACAGCAGGGGAGCTAATAGCGGGGATGGACGTCCATCTCCGCTATTCGTGCCACTGAATGACACCCCTGCTGTTTCGCTGACCAGGATGCCAATCGTCTCCTGGCTGGGTCTCACCTGTCTGGAGCAGAGACTTTAGATATTGTATCATGTGATTGGCCCGTTTTAATAGCTCTTAAATGTAAAATAATACGGGCTGAGTTACATGCTGACACTATGAAAGAGTAATGCCTGGAACAGCAGATCCCTCAGACTTTCAGAAAGCCTTTGACAAGGTCCCTCATGAGAGACTTTTGGCAAAACTAAAGAGTCATGGGATAGGAGGCAGTGTACTACTGTGGATCAGGAACTGGTTAAAAGATAGAAAGCAGAGGGTAGGGCTAAATGGCCAATTTTCCCAATGGAGAAAGGTGAATAGTGGTGTACCCCAGGGATCTGTGCTGGGTCCGCTGCTTTTTGACATATTCATAAATGACCTGGAAAGTGGAATAACGAGTGAGGTTATCAAATTTGCTGATGACACAAAACTATTTAAAGTTGTTAAAACCCAGGAGGATTGTGGAAAATTGCAAGAGGATCTTGATAAATTGGAAGACTGGGCATCAAAATGGCAGATGAAATTTAATGTGGAGAAGTGCAAGGTTATGCACCTAGGGAAGAACAACCCAAACTATGGTTACACGATGCAAGGTTCCACATTAGGAACCACCACCCAAGAAAAAGATTTAGGCGTCCTTGTGGATACCATGTTAAAACCCTCGGCCCAGTGTGCAGCGGCGGCCAAGAGAGCAAATAGAATGCTAGGTATGATAAGGAAAGGAATGGAAAATAAAACAAAAGATATTATAATGCCTCTATATCGTTCCATGGTGAGACCGCACCTTGAATATTGTGTGCAATTCTGGTCGCCATATCTTAAAAAGGATATAGCAATTTTAGAAAAGGTTCAGAGAAGAGCCACCAAAATGGTAAAGGGGATGGAAGGCTACTCCTATGAAGAAAGGCTAAAAAGGTTGGGGCTCTTTAACCTGGAAAAGAGACGGCTGAGGGGAGATATGATAGAAGTCTATAAATTAATGAACGGAGTGGAACGGGTAAACGTAGATCGATTGTTTACCTTATCAGAATATAGAAAGACTAGGGGACATGCAATGAAGCTACAGGGTAAACTATTTAAGACTAATAAAAGAAAATATTTTTCACTCAACGTGTAATCAAACTCTGGAATTTGTTACCGGAGGATGTAGTAAAGGCTGTTAGTGTAGCTGGGTTTAAAAAAGGTTTGGACAAGTTCCTGGAGGAAAGGTCCATAAACCATTATTAAGAAGGGACCCAGGATATCAATGCTTGAACCAATACAAGCATTGTGGAACCTGTGTCCCTTGGGGAAACTGCTAGGTACGTATGACCTAGATTGGCCACTGTTGGAAACAGAATACTGGGCTTGATGGACCTTGGTCTGACCCAGTATGGCATATCTTATGTTCTTATGTTCTTATGGTTAACATATGTATAAGGGCCCCCCCCACACACACACTTGTAGGATTCTGATCCAGTTTTGTGGAAAAATGGAATGCTATTTTGTCAGAATGCTCTTATGATATAATGCTGCATATTGTAGATACTACATCAGGGGTTGTTAATAAATTTTAATGGAGGAATTTAATAGTAAAATGAAATATTGTGAAGGTTTTGAATCAAAAAAGGGGATTTTGATGCACAAATCTCCCAGTTCCATCAGGATGTTCTTCAAAGGAAACTGAAGAAATTCCATTGGGATACTGGGGATTATCAGCATGGGGAGCTATACCTGTGAATGTACCAGAAGCCTTCCCCTAGGCCACAGAAGGTAGCATTTGAGGGTATTTCCAATGATTCCACTGATGGGTGAGGCATGGATGTCCATGGTCAAGCGTGGTGTAGAGGAAGAGGAGGCTGCATCAGGAGGTAGCGCCGGGGCCTTTGATGGATTTGGGCAATGAGCGATGTCTGTGACAAGGTGTTTTGGAATCCTCCTCACTAGTCTTTAAGTTATTTCATCATGTTCTCACGCCAATTGAGGAGTTGCTGTTGAATCGGGGGTTTTCATTCTGTCTACCCATACAGACACATTTTATCTCCATGTGAGTTTGCAAATTTTATTCATATCTCCAGGAACAAGCAGGAATGAGTCTTCACACGTGGGTACGTCGGCGCCGACGGAGCCCGCACGGAAAAATGCTCCCCAGCATCCAATCAGAAGCCTTTGGGAGCATCTCCCGCGCCTGCGCGGTGACTTCCCACCCCTCCAACAGTCTCTCCTCAGTTTTCGTTTTTCCGCGGAGCCTACAGGACGTACCTTCCTGTAACCGCTGAAACCTTTTTTTCTTATATCCTATAGCCTTAACTTTTTCTTGTTTTGTGCGGTCGCGGCGTCTTCCCCGTTGATACCGGTCCCTCCGGTGTCTCTCTCTCTTTTCCCTCGTCGGATTTTTCTTTGGTTATCCTTAAGGCCTACTAGGCCCTTTTTTCCACATGGAGCCTTCATCCCCCTTGAAGTGCCCCCACTGTGGGGACTTGGTTTTCTTTTTAGACTCCAAGGCCTGGTGTATATCATGTTTGGGCCCTGACCCTTTTTCCCTTGGTCCACGGGGCCTTAGCGTCGGGATAAGACCTTCCCTTTTTCGGGTATCCCTCGATACCGTTTTTCCTCCTCGGGTGAGGGCCTCGGTTTATTCTTCTCTCCAGGATCAGGTAACCCACAAACAGTCTGTTAAGACTAGCCGATCCTTGAAGGGCAAGTCTCATGCCCAGCATGATGACGGCTCCGGCCTTGCCCTCAAGACCACATCGGCAATAAAACCCCGGCGGGAGTCCTCGGGCTCCAAAGCATTTACGGGGTTTCAGGTTGTTCATGCGGTTCACTCCTCACAGAACATACCTGAGCCATGCTCGGGGGTGGTATCTGCTTCGGGCGGTACCGATTCCCCGGCATCGGCACCGGTGTCGAGTGCTCCACTCCTCACCGAGGATCGTCAGCTGGTGTTCTCGGTGCCTTCGGGGCCGATTGATTCGATCCAGACTGGCTTTCCTGCACCCCAGCCATGCGCGGGGTTGGCACAGGCTCCCCCGGCGTCGGCGTCGACGTCGAGTCCTTCACTCGCCGCCGGGGACGGCAGTCTGGCTTCGAGCGGTAACGCTTCCCCGGCATCGGCACCAGTGTCGAGGGGCCCACCCCTCCTCGAGGATTGTTGTCTGGCGCCCTCGATACCTTCGGGGCCGGCCGGTTCGACCCCGACTGGCGTGCCTGCATCCCAGCCATGCACGGGGTTGGCACCGTCTTCGAGCAGTTCCGCTCCCCCGGCATCGGCACCGGGGTTGAGTGCTCCGCTCTTCACCGGGGGTCGGCGTCCGGTGTCCTCGGTAACCCCGGGACCAGTTGACCCGACCCGGGCGGGCTCTTCGGCCTCCCCGCCTTGCGCGGGGGTGGTGCCGCCCGCAGGCGGTGCAGGATCCTTGGCATTGCCACGAGTGTCGAGTGCTCCGCTCTCCACTAGGGTTCGCCCTATGGAACCCCCAGTACCTTCGGGCCCGATCGACGGGGATCTAGGTAGCGGGCCCGTATCCGGGTCGGCCGCGGGGCGAACGCCAGCTTCCCACGATGCCGCTACCCCGGCATCGGCATCGGTGTCAGATGTCCCACCCTTCACCGGGATTCGTCGCCGGGTTGCCTGGTCAGAGCTGATCATTACGCCCCGGGGGGACGTCCATCTCCCTTCGTGGGGGGTACTGGCTTTGGACGGTGCCGATACTCCGGCGTCGGGGCCGGTGCCGAGTGTTCCTCCCATTCCGGGGCATCGTCTTCGGACGTCTGCGGTGCCTCCGGCTCTGACTGCTCCGATCCCGGTCGCCTCTCTTGTGGGGCGTCGCCGATTCCACCACCGACATCGGTGCCTTCTTGGCGTGCATCGATAGCCTCGCTCACTTCGATGCCCAGTCTTGAATCAATCTCCAGTCTGGATGCCTTGGTTATGGCATCGCCGATGCCACCTCTGACGTCGGTATCTTCTCGGCATGCACCGAGAGTTTCGCCCTCTTCGATGCCCAGTCTAGAATCGATCCCTAGTCTGGATGATTCGATTCTGACATGGTGGGAAACCGGGCCAGGTCGTCTCTGACTACACAGTACCGAGGGTAGTCTTCAAAGCCCTATGGTTAGGCCGGTGCCCTTTCGGCAACCCTCGCTACCTTCCCCGCTGGCATTGACGCCGGCGTCGGCGTCGGAGTCGATTCCGGCTGCTCCTTCAGTGCCATCGCTTCTTTCGATGCCTAGCTTGGAATCGATACCGGGTGCTGATGGGGCAATACTGACGGCCGCGAATCGGAGCTGTCAGTACCGCCCCCCATATGACAGAATTTTTTCTCTGCTCCAGTCCTGTGGGCCTGCTGGTGTCCACGACCCTCATTCGGCCTCGGCCGACCCGGGAATGACTTCTCTCGGAGATCCTTCATTTCCGAAGTTTCTCCTTGACGTGGCTACTTTTCTTGCCATTCCTATTTCTGGCCCTACTCCAGCCCAAGTTTCGGCCGAACAGGGGACCGTCATGCTTCCTTTGCACCATTCCTTGCAGGTCCTCCTTCTGAGGATTTGGGAATCACCTTTGAAGGTCCCTGCGCCCTCTGCGGCCATGAATGTTCTGTACCAGGTGCCTCCCTCTCTGGGGTTTCAGAGCAACCAGCTTCCGCATCATTCCCTTGTAGTAGAGTCGGCGATGAGGAAGGCCAGAAATAAGAAGAAACACTCTTCTTATCCGCCAGGTCGTGCATCTAAAGCACTTGATACCTTTGGCCGTCAAACCTTTCAGACTTCTATGTTGGCTTCCAGAATCATTTCATATATATTTTATATGAGTCTTACGCTTCAGGAGGTCACAGAGAAATTATCTCTTCTGTCCCCCTTCTTGTCGGAACCTAAGGCCTCTGACTATTCCTTGCTTCTTAATCATAGCAGGGACATCTCTTGGTTTCTTTCCCGTGCTTCCCTAGACTCCTTTGAGTCTGTTAGCAGATCCTCGGCTATCGCCATTGGAGCACGTCGTACTGTGTGGCTGCAAGCTTCTGGCTTGAACAGAAGGGCACAACATACACTGGGTAACTCTCCTTGCACTGGAGAGCATCTCTTCAATAGGGAGGCTTTACGTCAGGTTGCTCACTGCTCCACTGACTTCCCTGGCTATGGAGACCATCCCAAGCCTCCTTTTTCCCCGGGACGTGGGAAATGTCCTACGAACCCTTCTCTCCCGAAGAGGAGGAGGGTTCACCCTTCTGCCCACTCCTCTGGTGTACCCGAGCGAGGGACGTCTCCTCCTAGCCTGAAGTCTCCGGGCTCAAACCGATCTACTCGTACCAGCGCCCATAGGTTCCGGCAGGGTGCGCCATACAGTTAACCTCTCCTCTGTAGAGGTTTCTTTTTCTCAAACCCTACGCTATGCCCCTGGTATGTTTCTCCATGAGTCACTGACTTCTCCCATTCTACTACCATGAAGGGAGGTTGCATCAATTCCAGGATAGTTTCGGTCCCCACTTGGATTTTTCTCCTTCGGCGGACTTACCACGTAGTGGGTCACTTTCCTGATCCCTCTCTTCCAGGTTTTTTCCCCTGTTTGAGTCGGTGCAATGCTGTCGGTTTATCTTGTACTTCTCTCGCACAATGCCCTCTGCATTCGGAGAAGTTTCTTATTAGCCCTTGCCACAGAGCATCGATCTTAATCTCTGCGGGGGTTTTTTATTACGGGAGATAGGTTCCTTGGCTTGAATGTCCACGGAGCTCTCTTTCCGTCCGGAATATACCCCTGCTTCTCAGGCAGGGAGCCACAATATCTCTTCCGATGGGTTCACCCCTATTGTTGGACCGTCACATCCCCCATGTGAGGATCTTCTCTGTGGCTCCGTGGCAGGCATGTCGTCTTAAGATTATTTCGTGTATGCCTTCCGCATGCATATCTATATGCATATACCTATGCATATACCTATATATGTCTGCACATGTCAGGAGCTGTTCATAGCGTCCTATGTCACATGACTGTCGGTGCTTAGGGTTTTGTTTTTCTTTTCTATGAGGTCCAGACAGTCACCTTGCCTGGTTTATATGGCTCAGTGACTGGGACTGGTTTTTCTGACCTCTAGTGCTGTGACATCAACAGCTTCTATTTTTGTTATACATCTCCCTGTCTATGCAGCCTTTCCTCAATGTCTTCCTATCTCTGGCCAGTTAGGACAGACAGTGTGCATTTTTTCCTTCGGTCCTCCTTGGGAATGGGTTTTTTTTTCTTCCATAACCCCTCTTCCCTCCCGGACTGAACCAAATTACCAGATCGGTCAGTTACCTTTGTTTTACGTCCTCACTGTTGATGACTCTGTGCCTGAACGAGTCCCAGCTTTCCCGTAAAAGCCTCCCTGTGGGGATCTGCCGATCTTCTCCTACCCTGGTGGACACCTGGGTCCTCTGCCCATTCCAGTCTGGGCCTTCTCCTCACTGCAGTGGAGTTTTTCCTCAAGATTCTGCCACTGCATCTACTGTCTACTTCCAGTAGGTAAGCTCTACCTTGTGTCAGTTCATTAAATTTTAATGCTGCTTGTTGCCTTCTGAAGACTTTTCCCTGTAGTCTTTAGTTTCGCTGTTCCTCTGCAGCTCTGCTCTTCTCAACTCCTACCCCCCATCCCTCCGGGGATGCCGCGGGATCCAAGTTGGTAAATGCCGTCCTGTCCGGGCTACGCATTTTATGGGATCTTCCCTGGCATCCTTAGCTAGGGAGTCCCCACGTGTGAAGACTCATTCCTGCTTGTTCCTGGAGATAGCACAGTTACTTACCTGTAACAGGTGATCTCCGGAACAGCAGGAATTAGTCTTCACAACCCACCCGCCTCCCCTAGGAGTTGTTTCTGTCTATTTCTCCTTCCTCTTCTCTCCTTATGTCTCAGCTATGAAACGCAACTGAGGAGAGACTGTTGGAGGGGCGGGAAGTCACCGCGCAGGCGCGGGAGATGCTCCCAAAGGCTTCTGATTGGATGCTGGGGAGCATTTTTCCGGGCGGGCTCCGTCGGCGCCGACGTACCCACGTGTGAAGACTAATTCCTGCTGTTCCGGAGATCACCTGTTACAGGTAAGTAACTGTGCTAAATTGCCTTTGGCTTGGTATTTTGCCGATACTTCTATTATGGAGGTGTCTGAAAATAAGTTCTATGCAAAATCCACATGGGTGCCCCCCCCCCCCACCCAGTCGCACTGACTCCAGTATTTTAGCTTTTGAGCCCATTATGAGGCAAAATCTTGAAGCCTTACCAATTCAACCTGTTAGTCACAATCTTCCTAGACCGGAATGGCAGGCAGTGAAATCGTTCTCTCCTGCCTGCGGGGATCTGATCATCCATGGGCAGACAGGAGTCTGCCGCAGTTGCAGCCATTCCCTTCTCTTCTGCCCATGAGAGATGGCATCCCCGTGGGCAGAACAGGAGGGGAAAGCTGCGGGGAGCTAAGGATGGAGTTGGGGTGGAACCTGGGGAAAGTCAAGGTGGAGCTTCCCCCCCCCCATCCAATCAAAGAGGCATTCCGCAGCCCCTGATTTTCACAGCAAGCATGTACTAGCTGCAAGGTTTTACCAGACTTTAGTAAAAGCGCCTCATAGCTTTCCTGGGGCAATTTTCGACCTGTATTGAACTCGTCTTGAACCATTACTGAAAAGGTGTTTGGAAAAGAATGGATGTACTTGTGTAATTTTGTTTTGAAAATCCAGCAAATTCTGCACAGAGAAAAGCAACTGTGAACTTCATAAAATCCATGTCTATATTGGGCTTCTCCGAGTTTATTAATGTGCAGACCCACGTGGCTTGCTGATAGAAGCTAGACCTGGTTTTCTGCAGATTTGGGAAAGATTGTGAAGTCAGACCATAGAAAAAATGCAATCAATTCCACTGTCCTGGTTTGATCATGGGAGAAGAGGAACAATTTTGAAAAGATTGTCTACTTGGGTAAACATCTGTGCACACAATACAACAATATGCACACTCTTACCTGGGCAAAAAGTAGGCAGGCTGGGAGGCATGGTTCAGTCAAGACAGAGTACCTTTTCTTCTCTAAGTATGTGTGTTCTTTTGAAAGGAAAAAGTAGCCACAAAAGTACAACTATTTGGGATTTCTTGCGATAGCTTTCAAAAGCAATATATATTGATATATCAATAACTGATCTAAAGCCAGTAATTTTAAGTACTCGATGACTTTACATCTATGCAGGGCCATTTGAAAATGTCCATATTAAATATTAAAATGTAAATTCTCATTTTGTGGTACAATATAGTAGACTTAGAAGTTATGATTGAATTCTCCCATGGATATAAAATCCATTTGATTTTGTTTTCCATCAGGAAACAATCCTTATCCCCTCTCCCAAATGCATACAGAAAACAGAAGTTCATAAGTACCTTAATGTATACAAAACTTTGCCATCGTTCCAGATTCGTAGCATCCGATTGGGAGTAGTAATCCAATGAGCATCAGCCTTTTTGGAATTTCGGAAAAAGGTATCAGGGATCCAGATCTTACCAACCATGTTGCTATTCAATCGGAGCACTTTCATAGTGCTGTTAAACTTCAAACGTCTGTCATACCAGGTTTGAGCAAAAAAAATGTCAATGGTATATTCCTGTTATATTAAACACAGAAACATTTAAAAATGTTTGTTAGAGAACGGTTTCATTCAGTACATTATTTCCTTTTTTAATTTGAACAGTACTCATATTAATAAGAATCTGCTCAGTCAGGAAACCAATGGATATGAAAAATACACAGAGGCACCAATATTCAGCCAAAGCGGTGACAGTACTAAGTGTCAGCACTGGGAGCTACTATCCAGACAGATAGTGCCATTAAATATATGCATAATGCAGTCACTGTGCCTGCGCTATCAATATATAATGAAGGGGTGGCCAACTCCAGTCCTGGTGCACCACAATCCAGTCTGGTTTTCAGGATGCCCCTAATGAATATCCATGAGATATATTTGCATACAATGGGAGGCAGTGGGTGCAAAGATACCTCATGAATATTCATTAGGGACATCCTGAAAACCAGGTTGGATTGTGGTGCACCAGGACTAGAGTTGGCCACCCCTGATATAATGTAGCCAGATATATTTTTGGCCCGCCCTCATTCCTCCCCTAATCTGGTTCACTAATATATATATATATATATATATATATATATATAATGTTTAATACCATCAAGTCAGTGCTGACTCCTGGTGACCCAGCTGCCTCTGGGTTTTCTTGGCAATGTAGATTGCCAGATAATATAAAGGCTGCTTAGTGATTTAAATGGCCCAACAGTATTCATATATTTTTTGAAAATACTCAGATTGCACTTCTGAGACATTTCATGAGTTCTTCTTTTTTCCTCTGGGCTCAGGGTTTCGTCTGTTGCATGAGCAGATTCTTGACATGACATATTCCTTCTTTCTGGCTGAGCCAGAATAGAGGTCATTACTGTAGGTGAATGATTGCTAACATTCATAGGATAAGAACATAAGATATGCCACACTGGGTCAGCCCAGTATCCTGTTTCCAACAGTGGCCAATCTAGGTCATACGTACCTAGTAGTTTCCCCAAAAGACACAGGTTCCTCAATGCTTGTATTTGGTCAAGCAGTGATATTCTGTGTCCCTTTTAATAATGGTTTATGGACTTTTCCTCCAGGAACTTGTCCAAACCTTTTTTAAACCCAGCTACACTAACAGCTTTTACTACATCCTCTGTTAACAAATTCCAGAGCTGGGACTTGAACATGTGACCTTCAGCCTCTGAATACACTGGCTGTATGTACTGCACCAAACTGTTGCCACAGGGGCAGATTATTCCCCGGGGATACCATGACTGTTCGTCAGACAGACCTTGTCTGTTGCAGTGGACGGCACCTACCTAAACGGGGCTTGGCCGTGTTCTGCTGTGGGCAGCTGCCACTTCCCCTCCACCACCAGCACCCCTCCGCCACCATGCTGACATGCCCTTCTACCGGTGGTGCTGGTGGTGTGCAGTCCCAGACCATCCAGTGTGCCGGTAGGCTGCCTATGGTGCGTGATATGGGGTAGGGGTGCCTGCATAGACATCAACGCTTCCCCCTGGCACCGCCTGTCAATTTTATGTGCCCTTTGGGGTACTTGCTGGGTACTATCCCCTGGGATACTGTGGGACACACACTCGTGGGCATGTTTGCCCTTGGTCAGTTGCTGTCCTGCTGGTTTTCCGCTTCTACATTTCTATGTGTCACCTAGGCACCTGCCTAGCCCACCCTGTGCCCCAGCTGCCACACTGCATGTCCCGCCTGCAGCCCCCTGTACCCAATTTGCAGCCTCACCGTAGTGCCCTCTCATACTTGGGCACTATGATGTTGCTGCGCATGTATCACTACTATCACTTTTCTTGGTTTCCTTGCCTTTGCTGCACATTGCTGACTGAAATGTCTCTCTCCCCTGCAAATGTGCCTCTAGCGTTAGGTTTTCACTGGTGCTAATTTTCAGACTTTCATTTCACGGTGTTAGTGTGCAGGGGCCTCTCCCCGCCCACTCTTCGCCCATTGTCCCCTTATCTCCACCCCTGGGGAGCCTTACTCTGCCCTCTGGGGAGCCTTACTCCACCCTCTGTGCACTTTAACGCTGCAGGAGACGTTATCGCGCGATACGTGACATTCTCGCACGGTAATGTGCCATTATCATGCAATAACATCACATATCGCACAATAACATCGCAGCTGCGCCGTTAGCGCCATTTAGTAAACATAGCCCTAATTGTTAGAGCAATGCGCTGAAATCCAGGGAAGTCAAAGTCATTCAAATCCCATCACCTTTCCTTGTGATCTGGACAAGCCCCTTAACCCTCCATTGCTCTGGGTGGAGACTTAGGGATCCTTGTACTAAAGTGTGCTAAGCAGCAACACAGGTTTCGCAAGTGACAACAATGAGCAAGACCCTGCAGAAACTGTTACCACTGGGGCGCTGATGTGCGTGCTAACTGCCAGTCGTGCGTTGGGGTAGTAAATGGGCGGGTTGGGGTAGACAGCAGGTGTGGAGAGCACATTGCAGTTAGTGCAGGACACATATCGCGCAGTGTGGGTGGAACTAACACCACCTCAATAGATGGAGTTAGGTGCACCCTTGGTAATTGCACCATGCGTTAGGGTATGCATTCATGCGTTAACTGCTGCAAACATGCTGGACATGCCTCTGACAGCTGCTTTGCACTTAACGTATGTTAGTGTTCATACTAAACACTTGTTAAGTGCAAAAACCTAATACACTTTAGTGAAAGGGCCCCTTAGATTGTCAGCCCTCTGGGACAGGAAAATACCTACAGTACCTGAGTGTAGCTCACCTCAAGCTACTACAGAAAAAGGTGTAAACTAAAGACTCAGTTTTGGGAGCCATGCACACCTCTATTTCTTTCTGCTATAACATTTTAGAAGCATTTTAGGGCTGTTGGATGTTATGATCATTCATCTTAGCGGCAATGACCCGAGAAAGTAGATAGGTGGTTAGATGATTAATGTGTTCAGGTCATACCTGGTTGGGGGCAGTCAGGGGGTCTTCGACATCAACATTTATATCTGCACCTGTCAGCAGGCACTTATTCATGTCTAGGGGCAAGTGTAAATTTCCACAGTCATATTTTGTTTTCCAGACGTGGATTGCCTTTATAAACCAGGAATCCATGTCTGCTTCATGGGCCCACACATACCATTCTCACTCTCCACCTCCACCACTCTCCCTGGCTCTGTAGACGTGGTGAGCTTGCCTGTGTCTACAAAAATCAGGTCCTGAAATGGAATTTAGATGCATATTTCAATCTGCTTTTCTTATGTAGGAGTGCCTCTAAAGCTCCATGGGAAGTTACCATCGTAAACTGCAAAGTGTAATTCACACCCATTCCTGCTCCATTCCACTGTATGCAGTTAATGCGGCAGTTATCATGTGCTAGGTATCAAGCTGTCACGTGAACCGTTAGGATGGCTGAGAGCTAACAGCATGCACTAATTCCACGAAAACTTCTTAACACACTTTAGTAAAAGTTCTCCTAAGTACTCTTGTCTGAAAAAACAATATATGTGAACCATTCTTTCAATAACTGGTGACACCTCCTTTACCAGCAACAACTTTAACAAAACATTTCCTATAACTATTGATCAATCTTTTGTTTATTGTAAGGCCTAGTCCTTCCTGCCAAAATCCTTATTGATGAGAAATCTATGTATTTGATTACATAAAGTAAATTTAAATGGACACCAAACTAATGTTACTGAAGCAGCAAATTAAGAGATAGACCAATAAAAGGCATGCCAGCTATCTCATCTTGCTGCCCATAATCTACATTCAAAGTTTCTTTTCAGTGATGGGGTACGACATTAGACAAGAGGGGCATTATATAAATTGCTTTCGATTTTTCCTTCTTGCTAAAGTGGCAGCAAGATTGAACTATGACTTTCTTAGTCACCTGTGTCTATAGACCAGTAGTTCTCAACCCAGTCCTCAGGACACACCTAGCTAGTCAGATTTTCACGATAACCACAATGAATATGCATGAAGAGATTTGCGTGCACTGCCTCCATTGTATGCAAATCTGTTTCATGCATATTTGTTGTAGTTATCTTGAAAACCTAACTAGGTGTGGCCTGAAGTGTGGGTTGAGAATCCCTGATGTACACTATTTGGCCACTAAGTGAACATGAAGCTGTTTAAAAATAAATAATAAAAAATGCAAAGAAGATTCTTCATTGTAAAAGAAAACTTGTATTATAAATGAATCAAAGGGGGGAAGTTCGTAAGCTGCTGTAAGATACACATTTTACTGTAGCTTAATTTAACACAGGAGTCACGAATCTGTGATAACTCCCATGGTAAATGAATCACACAATTTGCAATTAACCTCACAAGCTGCCTTATTCTTCCCCAGGAATATCAGGATGTTCCCACATGGTCTGATGCTCTGCAGGGCCTTTTTAAGGAGCCAGAACTAAAGTGCTGCATGGACCACCCTCCCTCCCAGCAAGACCCTTCACCCCCAAAGGCACCCATCTGATCCCCCCAGCAAGACCTCCCCCTAAAGGCACTTCTAGACACACCATCAAAATCCCCCAATCTCCTGAAAGCATACTCCATACCTCCCACCCTCAGAAGACCTCCTGGGTCTAGTGGGCAGGAAAGAACGATCTCCAGTCACTCCTGCCCATTGGGTACTAGGTTCAAAATGGTGCCAGTTGATCCTTAGGGGAGGGGGTGGGAAGTTGGAAGGTAATTTTGGAGAGATGGAAGGACTTGCTGGGGGGTTGTGGGTGTCTTTTGTGTTTTGGGGGGCTTGCAAGGGGTGGGCGTCCCTGGAGCATCAGGCCATGTGTTAGCATGCTGATACTCCCAGACTGGAAAAATAATGTCAATTCATTTTGTGAAATTCAATGCATAATAATGAGGGCAGATACAATGATCCTATTCTCTCAACGCACGTTAGTAACTACCTCCCATTGTGTGATATTCCCGCTAATGCACATTCTTAATTACCCCCTAAATGTACATCTAAATTTGAATTATACTCACCATATTAATGGCATTCACTGGACCAATGCTATTTACATACATGTCTGTGTGTATTACTGTTGGTTTGACTGTAAACAAAGCAATACGAATCATTATTGTTATAAGCTAACATTTAGACCGTAAGAATCAGACACATGAAAGCCTGTTCCATTTCTACAGAGCTTTTTATCTGCTTAAGATTCAGCAAAGTATTATTGATCAGGTCAATACAGTAGTCTGTGCAGTTACTGTAGCAATGATTATGGTAAAGAAGTATATTGTGAATTTTCCTCTTAGGAGGGGCTTATGTATAGAAAAACACAGAATAGCCCAAGATGCACCGAAAAGCTGACATTTAGTGGGGGGTGGAGGTGTCAATTTTATTTTTATTCAAAGCTCCATTTACAAACTATCCACAAGTTTTGCTCTTTACAAACAGTAATATTATACATGTAGTCCACTAGGTGCAAAATTCAATTGAGATTTTATATTGCTAATTTATTGCAATCCAGCTCATGCACAACAGTTTATTAATTCAGATTTTAGTAGAAACTGGTGCAGGTAGACATCTTTGAAAACAGTTTTTTTGCAAAGAAAGATAACTATAACTTGATGAAATTTAGGTATCTTTCTTGTTGGCTGTTTTTGTAGCAAAATTTCTCATGAAAGTTTACTCTGAAGTTCATTTACATCCATTGCAAACTTTTACAGAAATGGGCCACTGAGTCATGGTAAACACCATGAGTTAGTACATTGACCTCCAAGGAAGCTATCAAACTAGCTGAAAATCTTCCTAAAACTTTTAAAAGAAATCTGCAGGCTGATATTCAAAATATTTTTCCAGTAAGCAGAATCTGCTGCCCAGATAACTGTCGGCCAGCGCAATATTCAGAGATGTTAATCAGATAGCGCTAGCGCCTCTGACTGCATTGACATTATCTGGATATCTTTTATCTTTATTCTCGTACTTGATATACCACCCAGGACAATCAGAGCGGTTTACAATAAATAGAGTTGCTGCAGAGTCATAAGGTGAAACGGAACAATATTACTGGACAGATAGGAGAGAGACAGTCACATTAGAGAGAGTGGGGGGGGGGGGGCAGAGGGAGAAGAGAAACAGCCAGGTCAGGTCGGGAAAGACGAAAGTCAAAAGCAACATGAAAGAGATGAGTTTTTAGAGCAGATTTAAACTTCTGGAATGAGAGTTCTGAGTGAAGTGTGGGGGGGAGGAAGTTCCAGAGGCCAGGGCCTAGGGGAAAACAAGCGGAGTGATGAGTGAGTTTGAGATGAGCCTGTGAAGCGGCGGAGGGGGGAAACAGCTGGTTGACATGAACGGAGAGCAGGAGATGTGAGGAGCGTGAAAGTGTAGGAGGTCAGAGAGGTATTGAGGAGTGCCCGTATGGATGACTCTATGGACGAGAATGAGTATCTTCTAATGAATTCTGTATTTGATGGGGAGCCATCATATAGTGCTGGGGTGGGCCATGGCGGGGGAGCTGGGCAGAGTTTAGGATTATTAGGTTAGCAGCAATATTCAGATCGCTAACCAGATAACAAACTGCATAAAGTTGGGCAACAAAAAAAGCTGATCTAACATTATGTGGCTTGCTGTCTGGATTGCCGCTGAATATCGCCACTATCTGGCTAGCAGTGGCAGTCAGCAGTGAACCTGGATATTCAGTGCTGGAGGGTATCCAGTAGATAGATGCATTTCGGGATCATTTCTGTGCCTAAAAATCAAACGTGCACACACATTGCTTGTACGGGCATGTATCTATGAATTCATATGTGCACCATCAATTTGAGCATGCAAAAAAGTGGTAGAAATCTTTCTAGTTTCCTTCAAATGGATTACATTTATAGATAGAATACAAAACAGAACAAAGCCAACCAATCTTAATGCAACTTGATCATTAACTTTTATTTCTGCAAATTTAAGTGAACTTGCAGGGAAATCACATTACTTCATCTAAGAAGACGAGCATTCTAGGTAGAGCAGAAAGTTAATCAGTGAATATTCACATTCCAAATAGCAGGGGTGTGCATTCATCAGCACATATTCAGTGCATTAGAAGATATTGCAAATTTAATGCATGCAAAACTGGCTTAATGTGCATTAACCTATGAACTAATATGCATAAAATTTGCATTCATTTACATTTTCTATACTACTTTAAAAACTTCATTAAAATGAATATCTGAAACACTAAAAAATGCCTGAAAATGGGAGAAAATGAATACTAAAATGAACCAAAATATTTTTGCTTCTTCACATTGCTACCAAAGAGAAGGATGTCTTATGAAGTAGACACCTACTGTATTAGTTAGTTTTCACAATTGCTTTTACCCCTTGCTTCTTTGTGTCCATCTTTTGTTTCTGCGAAGGGTTGTGCTCCCCTGTGGACCTTTCCATTAAGCCATGACTATCCACATGTTCAGTAATTTTGTTCTTCATAATGGTTTCTACCATTTTGCCCAGTACGTACATCAAAGTCACCAGTCTGTAGTTTCCCAGATCACCCCTGGAACCCTTTTTAAAAACTGGTCTAACAATGACCACTCTCCAATACCCAGGCACTATAGATAATTTTAAGGATAGTTCACGGTTTACTAAAAGAAGGTCTGTAATCTCATATTTCAATTTTTTCAGCACCCTGGGATGTTTGCCATTTGGTCCAGTTGATTTGCTGTTCTTTTATCAAATAGTTGTATTACATCTTTCTGATTTATCAAAATTTGTTTCAATTCCTCTGATATATCACTTTTGAATATCATTTCTTACATATTCTTCAGTAAAGAATGAAGCAAATAATTAACTCGGTATCTCTGCTATGGCCTTGTCCTCTCTTAGTGCCCCTTTTACCCTTGTATCATCTAATGGTCCAACTCACAAGTGTTTTGCTATGCATATACTTGAAAAATATTTTATTATGTGTTTTTGCTTCAACAGCAAGCTTCTTTTCAAATTCTCTCTTTGCCTGCCTTATTGATGCCTTGCATTTAAGTTGCCAGTACTTATGTTGTTTCCTGTTTTCATCATTTGGCTCTTTTTTTCCATTTTCTGAAGGATTTTCTCTTAGCTATAAAAGCCTCTTTGACATCACCTTTAAGCCATGCTGGCTGTTGTTTGGCCTTCCTTCCAGCTTTCTTAAAGCATGGAATACATCTGGTCAGGGCTTCCAAGACTGTATACTATGTTACTATGATGGAAGTAGTGGGGGCAAATACAGTGATGGAATTCAAAATGGCATGGGACAAATAAAGTGGATCCCTTACAGCAAGAGGATAAAATCAAAATAAACTTAACTGTTTCTTAAACCTCAACAAGTAGAGAAGGATGACCTGTACAGAGAGACAGTTACAAACCTAAACAAAGGCATAGAGGAGGGTGATCTGCACAGAGCAGCAAGTACACCTACTCTAGCCACCTTACTAGGCAGACTAGATGAACCACATTAGTCTTTATCTGCCATCATATACTATGTTACCATGTATATTTAAATAATGCCCAGGCCTGATGTAAACTCTTTACCTTCTAAGTTGCTCCTTTTAGTTTTTTCTTAATCATTTTCCTCATTTATCATAGTCTCCTTTTTGAAAGCTAAATGCTAGCGCAGTGGATTTCCTTGTTATCCTCCCTCCATTTATTAAATCAAATGTGATCATATTATGACCGTTGATGCCAAGCAGCCCCAACACCATTACTTCTCGCACTAGATCCTGCTTTCCACTAAGAACCAGATCTAAACTAGTTTCCCCTCGAGTCAGTTCCTGAATCAGCTGCTCCATGAAGCATTCATTTATTTTATCTAGAAACTTTATCTCCCTAGCATGGCCTGACGTAACATTGACCAGGTCAATACTTGGTTAATTGAAATCTCCCATTATTACTGTGTTGTAAGCTTTGCAAGCTTCCCTAATTTATTTTAGCATTTCATCATCTGCCTGTTCATTCTGGCCATCCCCTTCCCCTTTTTACATGGAATTTCTATCCATAAATATTATTTCTATTTTATTTATTGCAAAACCTTTACCCTGTTTGATTCAATGCCCTCTTTGCAGGAAATAAAGGTTTTGCGTAAAAATAGCAAAATGACCTATGTCAGCATAATAGACCATGAGATAAACTTGGAGATAGGCAACAATAGAGACAGTAGCAATGATGTTTAACTCTTCCTGTGTAGTCTCTGCTCTTTCCATGCCTACCTCTGAAGCAAAACATGAAACTTGACTTTAGCATGCTGTAGCCATTACCATATGCCCACACTAACGGTTAGGGTGCAGTAAATCATGAGTTAACTGCTTAGAGCGCACTTTAGTAAACATTCCCCTTAGTCAAAGGCTGTAAATTATATGGGAAGAATGAAGCTGTCCACCAGCATTATAGAAAGCAAAACTCTCAAAGGGAACCTTGCCTAAGGAAGAAATTATAGTAACACTGAAAGCTTGTATCATAAAATCTCCTCCAGTATAATAAAAATTTACCATTGTTGTCTATTTACTTTGCTGATTCGTTTCAATAAGTTCAACTATATGCACACAACTTGAGACTAATTATTAACTGTGGGAAGGGCACTTTTTAAATGTTACCTCTGCTTCAAAGATCTAGGGTTGCAGTGAGTTTGCTTTTCAACATTCACTTACAGATCTCACCAAAATTTTAAAAATTGGCCCACAGTTAGTGAAAATTTGATCATAAGGGTTGTACTGATTTTGATTAGGACCATTAAATCTTCCTCACATTCCACCATAAATGTGATACCATCAGCATTTATTTATTTATTAAATTGATTTTACATACCGCCATCAAAGTTGTCAAGGTGGTTTACATGGAACAGTTAGAACCTAACGTTACATAGAACAGTATGGAATTAACTTAGCTAAATTTAACTGAAGTAATTAACTTAACTGAAATACAGGCATACTATTTGTAGAACAGTAGTTACATAATAACATGTGGTAAACAGCTTAATGTTAGAAAACAAACCCTTTGTTAGGAGGGTGGAGGGGAGAGGGGGTAGGTGAGGTTGGGGAGGGCAATGGGTGTGGGGCTGGTGTTAAGTAGGGCCTTCGCCGAAGTGTTCCTCAAATAGATGTGTCTTCAGTTTCTTTCTGAAGTCTTGTAGGTCTTTAGTGGAGCAGATATTAGGCGGGAGAGCATTCCATAAGTGCGGAGCATAAAGTGTGAATGCTCTGTTTGATGTTGTTTGGTTTCAGGGATGATCAGTGTAGTCTGTATGTTGGTTCTCCTTGGTCTGTCATCTGGTGTCTTGCAGATTAGAGAACACAAATATTCTGAGGTGAGGTTGTGGTATGCTTTAAAGGTTGTGACAATGGCCTTGTGTTTGGCCCTTGCGGTAATAGGTAGTCAGTATAGGTTTTGTAGTACAGGTGTTATGTGATCTTGAATGGAAGACTCGAGTGGCAGCATTTTCAGCCACCTGCAGGGGGTAGGTTATGGATGCTAGTAGGCCTTTGGGGATTATGTTGCAGTAATCAAGGTGTGGCAGTATCAACACCTGGAAAACTGTGCAGAAATCATGTTTGTCAAGGATTGGTTGCAGACCATGAGCTGTTTTTATTTTATGGTAGATTTGTTTTAGGATAGCATTGATGTGTGGTTGCAATGTTAGGCCTTGGTCTACTATGATTCCCATACTTGATATTTTACATATCGAAGATTGTTGGTGTTTCTTCTTCTGATTTTGAAATCACATTCATCGTCTCACAATCCAGTTCTTTCATGATGTATTCGGCGTAGAAGCTAAATAGGTATGGTGAAAGGATGCAGCCATGTCTTCAGGGATGGTCCAAGGGGGGCACGGGTCCAGGTGCGGAGACTCGGTGTGGGTCTCATTTGCATAAGGGACATCATTTGCATAAATATTTGCATAATGTTAACATGCACTAAGTTTTAGAAAACATGCCTCTTTATGAGTGTATGGATAAAGAAACACTACCAGATTTCTACATTACAATATTCCAGTGCCAACCACCAAGCACATTAGGAATTACTACAAACACTGCCCATTTAGAACCCATAGCAAACCCACCATATCATAACAGTACTACCAGGACTCATAAAGCACCAAATCATACCTATCAAAAGGCAACACTGCAAATATTAAACCAATACATCTCAGAGAATGCCAATACATCTCCTACCGGGGAAAGAGAACAAGTGGCACTGTCAAACAGAAACTACATAAATACTGTAGAATACCTCAACTTGGTTACACCATCGGAACATAGACCATCACCAAGCAAAAAGAACAAGGGATCACAATTTAGAAATAGGAAGACAAAAATTAAACTGGAAACCCCAAAAGCCAAACTTGGAATGTACAACACCACTGCAGAAATAAAACTATAAATTAATTTCCTCTTGTACTAAACAAAATGCAGATGTTAAAAGACACACATTTCCCAGAGCTGACATATTCCAGTTAATAAATTCAAAATAAAAATAATTTTTCTACCTTTTGTTGTTTGTGCATTTTATTTTTCAGTTGCAATTGCTCCAGTCACTTTCTTCTGGTTTCTTCTTATCTTCTGCTAACTCTCCATTGTCTGCTGTCCATTTGTCCTTTCTTCTAGTTTTTTTCCATTCTCTCTCTACATCTGCTTTAACATACTGATCTTTCCCCTTTTGCTCTTTCCTTGAACTTGGTTTGGGGAGTTCAAGGCTATGATGAGGGAAATACTTGGCTCAAGGGTGTTGGCTCAGGGTTTCTTATTTTTTTTTAGAGCCATAGCTGCGAAAACTATTTATAGAAGTGTGGGTGCACTTAATGCTATCTCATGAGCACCAATGCCATGGGCAGCCCAGACAGTTAGTATATGGTAACACACTGTGAGCTAGCTGTCGGTATTGGCCACACCCTTTCTCCTCCCAAAACCTACTGTGTTCCTGCTCCAACCTTTGCTAAGCAGTTAGGGTGGGATTTTTACCAGGCAGGTGTGTTTAGCTCATGCTAGCCTTCAGCATGGGCCTGCGCTAGCTAAAGCCCACTCTAACTGCTTAGTGCATTTAAGCAAACGGGCCACTTTATGTCCTTTGTGACTGGCCAATTCATTTTGTTTTGTTTTTTTAAGATCTGACAGTGAGAAGTAATGGATTTGTTTTACTTTTTTAAATTCCTTTAGCAAGTTGTTTTCACAGCACTGATTGGAACCTTTTAATTTTTGCATTGCCTTTTAAAGCTAGCTTTAGGGACAGCTTGCAGCATTTTAATCCAACATGTTACAGCCATACATTGAGACTGGTAAGGAGTGCCCGTCTTAATATCCATATCACACATATTTTATAATGAATAGTGTTTTGGAGAACAAATGTTTTTTTACATTCGTTAGCGGATATTTCTATCAGTAACCTCTACAAAAATATTTTTGTTGTGTTTATTCACACAGTGTGATTTGGTTATAGTATTTTTAAAGATTTTGTGACCCCTGATGCAGGCAGAGTGACGGAACGTGACTATGTTGGGTCTTTATGAATTTTATTATTTTTAACATAATGTGATAATAGAGGCTATTATGTCTTAGTATCCATGACTTAACTGTTATTATTTATTGTTAGAGCAGACATTCTCTGTGTTGACATTTCTATTTTAATTGTTTCTTTAAATTGTTATCCAATAAAGACCATAAGAAAAGAAAGTAATCCATATTTGCAGTGTACAATACATAGCATCTCCCTCTACAAACACACTGTCTCTCATCCCCCCTCATCCCTAATGGACACAGAATCACAGGGGGGAAAAAAGGAAAAAAAACACACCTCCTATATCAGGCCTGAGCTTGTTATCGTACCCCTCCAACAAGCCATTTAAAATACGAGTTACGTCATTCTCATGGAATTTACGGTTTAAAACCCATGTTCTATTTGATGCCACGTCTTCATAGTCATCATCTTTTTGAATGGAACTGCAGGGAAAAGAAAAAAACAATAAAATGAGATTGCATTATCAAAAATATGCTATGACAGGTTGAAAAATATGTTGGAGGCATACTTAATTAAGGGGCCTTTTTACCCAAGTGTGGTAATGTTTAGCACATATTCTAGTGTGCGATTAGTGCAGCCCATGTTAAAAGCTACCACACACTACAAATGTGATAAAAATCCCATTATACCAGTGTGGTAAAAATCCCATTATAACTGCTTAGTGCGTGACATGGTGGAAAATAGGTAGGGTTAGGGTTGCCAGTTGGCTTCAGATGTGCCCGACAAGCTTGATCCAGTCCTGGGTCTACCCCCATTGCATGCAGGGATATGTAGTTCTGATTTCTCTATTGTACTCCATAAGACAGCAACATTACAAGTCCTTCCATGCAATACAGTAAACTCAGGACTGGATCAAGCCTGTTGGGAACATCTGGATCCAGTTGACAACCTTAGGCGGAGTATGGCAGGAGAGTGGACATGTTGGCTGGAGACAGCTAGCACATGAGATGGCACCACACATTAGCTGTCATGATTGCTGATAGCATGGCTACACTTAATACTGTCTCAAGAGTGGTGTTACATGCAGTCACACTACTGGAAGTCTGGTAGCACAGCCAGCACTTATAAAAAATCAGTAAGATTCTGTGGCTACAGCATTGCCCCCACTCCAATCCCCTCCCCCCCCAATCCCCACCACAAAGTTCCTCCATGAAGCTGTGATGGTTTACCTCCCCTTCAACTCCCAATAAAGCAAACCCAAGACCCAGTGCCAACCCCCTACCTTTAACTGCCCCCTTAAGGACCCAACCCCACCACAACATCCCCAGGTCCTTAACAGGGGGCTTTCCTAACTTACTGACAGAGCAGGAACAGTCTCACTATGCTCCTGCCCTGGCTGTGGAAGCCTACAAAATCAAGTAGGTGGCAACCCTCATGTTAGTCATTCCCTAGTGCTAGCCCCACAACATTGCCACCAAGAGCTACCATCACCATAATGTAAGCCTCCACATATAGGGCAAGAGCAAAGAAACATTGCTCTTGCCCAATTCGTCAGGAAGACCATCAAAATCACATTAAGAACCAAGAGGGTCGAGGGTGGGTGCATTTATCATGCAAGGTTTGCTCTTACACATCTTAAAATACAGGCAACATAAATACAAAAAGCACACTTAGTAAAAGGGCTTTAAATGCCCTAAAATGCAGCAAAATCCATACAGTGCACTCAACTTTTCAGAACTAGAAACATCTTGGCCTCAATTATTTTAATTTATTAAGGGCTAGATTTACTAAGTGCAAGGGATGTACATTCATTAGTACATATTTGGTCTGTTAGTTTGCCTTAAAAAATCTAGTGCATGCTCAAGGAATTTAACATATAAACCTATGAATTGACATTTGCTAAGCTGATTAGCATGTGTTAGCACGTCTTAGGGGCTTATTTACTAACTGTCCTAAGCAGTTAGCATGTGATTAGTGTACACTGTTAGCACACAAGACAGCTTTTGCTAATTTTCTTGCTAACTGCATGCTATGTTCTGAGATAGGAAATGGGCAGATTATGAGTAGAGAATGGGCTTGGACTGCACAGTGAACTAGCGCATGGTACTTTACAAAGCTCTCACTGCTGCCTATAGTGCAAGAGAAAACATCAAGTGCACCTGCACTACCGGCAGCCAGCCACTGCAGCCTGCTGCATTAAAAATATTTCCTTTCCTTCCAATATGTTTTTTGACTATCTCACACCCCTAATGAGACTCTAAAGTCCCCCACTCCCCAACCTCTCTGGCACTTACCAGAGGTGACCCTGGTGAGTTATTTGGTGACAGGAGTGAGCCCCAGATTCAAAATAGCAGCTCATCCGCAGGAGGGAGGGGAGAAAGGATGCAGATCAGGAGAGATCATTTTCAAAGGTTAGAACTCTTCAACTTGGAAAAGAAACGGTTGCGGAAGGATATGATAGATGTCTATAAATTAATGTAGTAAAACAGGTAAATATGGATACGCCATTAAGACGTAGAAAGACTAGGGGGTATGTTTACTAAACGGTCCTAATGTTCCCGGCGCTAGTTGCAGTGATAACATGAGGAATGCCATATAAGGTGGTGGGCATTCCGGCGTAAAGAAAGCAATGGCGGGGTATCGCGCAATAGAGGGCGCCCTGGCCAACATCGCGCGATAGACACACCGTGGCATGTCATCACGCGGTAACCCTAAGTTTGCGCGCTGAGCTGCAATCAAAGGACTAGAGGAGTAGCACACAGGTTAATACAATGACTGCTGATGCAGTGATCAAGAGTTTGATTCCACAGTGGTGATATGTGATTAGGCTGTCTGAGCCAATCCCTTTTCCCACCTGAACAGTCAGACACATCTCAACAATCTGCAGTGTCCCCCCAAAAAATGCTCATCCCTGTGCCCTAACCTAAAGCACCTTTTAGGGTGCACCATAAGGAACATCATTAAGTGCCACAGCAACCAAGGCGGGTCAGAATGTGTCCCAGAGGGCGGCACAAATGGGTGGTACCCTCCAAGGCATCACATAAGGCGCCCAAGAAGCTGTCCGAACCCAAGGTGTTGCAAAAGATGCCCCAAGGATGTTAAGGTGACCAAAGAAACATTAGACAAGGGCAATAAGGTGCACTAACCTCACAAGCATGAAATGTATCGGTCAAACACAGATGTGACCCTAACACTGCATAAAGCAGTAACGAAAGCCAATGAAGAAGTGATGTAAGGAAGTAGATGTCTGAGGTGATGGACATGCCATATCTGTGAGCAGCCCATGTGGCAGTTGGTAAAGTGGACAAATATATCAGGGGCAGCTTTACCGATGCACAGGGTGATGGTACTGTAAAGTGCAACAATGACAGTGTGTGACAGAGGACGGGAATACATGTCCAGCAGAGGAGCCAGTGGTGGCAGGAGAAGTGCAATGACAGAAGGACAGAGGAGTAGCAGTGCCATGCAGAACAGACACAGGAGAGGCAAGAATGAAGAGCTGTGATGCAGAAAAGGGTGCCAGTGCAGGACAAGAGGTAGCAGCCTGCACAGTAGGGCAGGACGCCACAGAGCTTGCAGACACAGATAGACTGAAAGAAGGATGTTTGGCAACAGTGATGAGGGTATAATGTGCCAGCAGCACAGATCGTCACAGATAGGACTGTAACAGGAATGCAAAGTACGTGTGGACGAGAGGCATAAAATAATTAGAACAGAGAGGAGTCAAACCTATGACCAGTAGCATAAATGTCAATGCACAAACCAGTAGGCTACAACACCAATATGAGTGGCACAGCAAAGGCTGCATACAAGAACACTGGAGAGCACCACATCAAAACACAGCCGGCTGCCAGGATAGGGCAACCCCAACAGTAACGAAGATGCAATGCACATGCAGAACCAGTGTGTACAGCTCATATCACAGTCAGTAATTTGGACGACAGCCACATATAAACACACACACACACACACACACAATGCAATGCTATGCAGTGGACACAGCATGCAAAAGAGCAAAGAACCTAAACCCAATGGGCGGCAGGGGATGCTCTGTGGAGCAGGGCAAAATGGGGGACAGAACGGAAAAGGAGCATATGAGACATGAACCTACAAACAGACATGGACCAGATCAGATCAACAACAGCAATGCCAATCCCCCAAGCCGACATGGACAGTACAAAGAAAGAGCCATATGTAACAGCTAATATGCGATGGATAGGCTGCACCGAGGGCATACTGTGGTGTAAAGCGAAGAAATGGAAGGGTGTGTGGAGAGGTGACTAATCGTCAGGCAGCTCCTGGTCAGGTTAGCACAAAACAATGACAAAGAGAAGGAACATGTGGGACTTGAACCTGCAATCTATAGTGCACCAACACATATCTGCAACCACTATCCCAAACAAGCACAGCAAGCCCAACCCAAATATGTCCCCTCAAAGGGAATGTCAGTATGGAAACCCTTGGCACACTGTGATGTGTCAGATGGCTGCCACATAGCCAGCTGCCACCGTACAAGGATGTGAGCACAGGTGGGCCATGTACATTACCAGAACATAACGAAAGACATGTGTCAGTGTGGTCAAGCAGCAGCAGACATAAATGTGGGTCAAACACATATTTTTATTGTGGTCAATCAGTAGACATATCGTATATACCGCCTGTCATCATATCAAGGTGGTTGGTTTACAGAGAACAAATTGAAAACACATTGAGCATGCCAGTCACCCCAAAGTCACTGGCACGTCTACAGATGATGGGCAGGAGAGATAATGCGCCGTAGCTGCATTGTGTTCACTATGCAGTATCCCCCCAACCCCCATATGTTGCTGCCCATCCCAGATGCCCTAGTCGCATGTAGATACTAGGTGGTGCATGATGAGGGACCAACACACATCAGTCATGAATTTTCCCCCAAAACATATCCGTCTGCCAAGACAGGTGGCAAAAGCCTGAAAAAGCATAAGTAGCAATATGTAAGCAAGTGTACCCACAGATATAGATATTGCGACGCCCTTGCTTGGGCCCGAAGGCTTACAAGCATAGAGCGGCCTTATAGTGTCCCTTTTAATAAAGCTTCCCTTGTTTGTCAACAGAGGGATTCTGGGACTTGTAGTTGGTTTACTTATATGAGGACAAATGTAGTTGTGAGACCGGTGGTTTAAGGCAGCAAGAAAATTTATTTTTTTGCAGGATTCCAAGGCATTAAAGCTCAAAAACACAAAAGCCAAAGGATGCTTCTCCAACATAAGAGTAAATCAGGTTAACAGAGGAAAATGCAACAAAAACCTTCTATCACTGGGCAG
This sequence comes from Ichthyophis bannanicus, assembly GCA_033557465.1. NCBI lineage: Eukaryota > Metazoa > Chordata > Amphibia > Gymnophiona > Ichthyophiidae > Ichthyophis > Ichthyophis bannanicus. Next base: position 119,149,777 of record CM066050.1, on the reverse strand, counting down.
CAGCTTTCATTCAAATAAACTTTCACAGAGGACAGCTTCTTGTGGTCATTCCACATATCAGGTAAACTTTTTAACAGCTGCTGTTTTCTTTTCCAAACCAAACTTTTACTAAAGGCAGCTTCTTGGCTTCAGAAGCTCACATACTTAGTAGGACACAGTCTTGGCTTTTTCCAACTCTTGGAAGTCACAGAAATTAGGCACTATATTGTTTCACAGTCTTTCAACCCTGTTCAACAATGCTCAGTTCTCCTTTAGACAAAAAGAGCAATCCATTGGTAACAATTCTGACTCAGATTCTGGCATACAAGAATCCACCTGCATCTCTTCTATGGACACCGGGTACTTCTTACTTCCACCAGTTTTATAAACTTGCCCAGCCTTTCTGTCTTCTAAAAACTCTTGGAACTGCTTCAACAGCAAATCACCCTGAGAAGGCACACTTGTATTGGGAGGGTAAAGCTTCCTCTCTGCAAACAGTTTTCTTAATGCTTCTAGTGTTAAAAGCTCAGTTTCTCTGCTCTTATCTGGGTTTCGGTTCTCTTCATACATAAAACTATCCACCCACCTCTTAGCAGACGTTAGGTCTGGCTCCTGGACATTAGCGGAAGCAAACTGTTTCTCTGCAAGCTGTTCAGGTTTACATGTACTGGCTTTACCTTGGGGCGGGTCTCTCAGGCAGCTACTGATTCCTTTCCTCCTGATACCTTTCAGGCTATGGAACTCAGCCTTCTGGTGCCTTTCTCCACTCCTTCCCAGATAGCTACTCTCTTGAAAGTTTCCTTGGAACCTTTCTCCCTTTCCAGGATCTCTCAGAGTTTCTCCTTCGTGTGCCTCTGTTGCTCTGTCTGCTCTGGCAGCAGATCTATTCCTTTCCAGCTTCTCCTGGACCTGCTGGCTCTGCTCTCTCTGCTGCGTCTCCTGGGTGTGTGTCTCCCTTCTCTCCTGTGTGTCCTGTGTGCCCCTGTGTTCCTTGTGTTCCTCCTCTCTGCTTTGAGTGTGTTTTTAAAAAACGTTTGCTGCCAGGCACTCCCTTGCCTCTGCACAGGTGTGACCAATCATTGAGCAAGCTTGGCTCTACGTCTGAACTAGGGCGTGGCCTGGCCTCAGCAGAGAGCTGAGTTTTTTTCTTGCCTGCCTTGCAAACACTGTGCACAACTGAACTGTCACGTGTTTTAAAGGGAAAAACAGGGTTTTCTTCCACTTCCATCTCTTCCTGGGGGCTCTCCTCACCACAATATATATGTCACGGCTGCCCTAGAATACATGATATAGCAATGAAAACGTCACCAATGTAACCCAAAACAAAGGCCAAATGCAAAATGAGGATAAGGTAACAGGTACAAGAGGCACATGATCCCAGAGAAGACCAAAAAAGGAACCTCACAGACATGCAGAGATATCACCATGCAGCAGGTCCCCTGCAATGGGTTTTGTGGATACATGAACCGTACATATAGACCACAGTACATGGGATGCACAAATGGAGGATGAAAATGGACAATCACACTGCCACACTGCAAATGTCATGGGCGAAGGTGAGTGGCAGAACATCAGGGGATAAAGAGGACTGTGCAGACATGCAATGCTATGTTTGTAAATCAATGTACAGCAGCACATCTGTAGAGTAGCCAAACACAATGACCTGTAGATGGAGTGTGAAATAAAGGTCTGGGCATGCATAGTCAAGTGTGATATCTCAATGTGCCACAGTACTCAAACGGTCATGTGTGTCTCATGCAATCAACAGGACACCCAGCCAGCCCACCGTAGCAATGGTGTGTTGGTCAGGCCTGCTATACGGAAAGTAGCAGTCCGACAGTAATGTTCATCATAGGCATGTGTCCCACTCGCAGAGGTCAAACATCCTATGGTACCATCTCCCAGGGATTGTTGAATGGTGCTGTTGTGTCCTCCAACAGGTGGGTGATGTCGCCCACAGATGCACATAAGTAGATGTGCTGTGTGTGTCCGCTGCCCTCTGTCAGAATAAAGACAAACACTGCCTTGGTATGCTGGACACAACAGCAGGGCACATTGCAGGGAGTCAAACATCAGTACCTACGTAATTAAATGTCACACAGACAAACATAACATGATCACAACACGGAACACTGTGCGTGTTGTGGACATTTGGAAATGCAACTGCAGACGAGCATGTCCCATGGATATGGTCATGTCCATGCCCAAGTAACACAGGCGTGTCACCTGCACCCCATGTCCATCAGCGTTGGTGCACAGAGACCCAACAGGAAAGGTCCATGAAACAAACAGCAAAACACAAACATATAAAGGCTGATGTTACACCCAAATGATCCAAGGTGCTACCTACTATGTGTCTGCAGCAAATGTCTGCTTGGGATCTTCACAGGCAGGCAAAGTCCACAGCATGTCTCAGTAAAGGCAGAAGATGTCATCAAAATGTGCCGAATAACCATGTCCCCATGTCCAGCCACCGTTACCGCATGTCCAAATTATGGTGATATCTGGGATACATAAATGCTGTTGTGCAGTGGTCTGTCAACACACATGAGATAGGTCAACCCACAACCCACAACACACGTTCACACTGTGCACACGGTTAATACCAGTAAGGTAGAGATAGCACACTCACCACCGCTCCACAGGTGTGCAGACCCCGCCCACCCCATGTTAATGCAAATGGCATGCACACTGTATCAAAACAGAGCCACCCACAAACACACACACACACACAGTATGAGAAGGTGAGTGTGCCACCAGTAACATACGGCCTGTATGTGCACAATTGGAGAATAATGGAGAGAAAGGTCTTGCAAATGCCATGATACACTGCTGTTGTCCGATGCTACAATGTCAGGGAAGGGTGTATGTGCGGCCCACCACCAGAACACCTAGGACCTGTAGACACACGCAACCCTGTTGGATGTGTCCCAGAGACAGTGCTGGAGAAGACAAACTGGGCACGGACACATATGGATATGTGTGGCCAACATTAACATATGGGGTACGAGGGAGCATGCTAAATAGGTCACCCACAACATATGTGCATTAGACAGATAGCCTCTGACATGTGCTGCTCCTGACTGTCCACACAGACAAAATACCTGTATGTCCACCTACCCCAGTGTCCTGCACATTGAATGAGATACACATAGCTGCCACTGCACTACAGCACCAGGAACTTCACCAAGCATGTCCTGTGGATTGAGAAACACAAGGGAAACATACATATGTCATGTTCGAGCTGTGCAACAAACACACCAGCTTCACATCCTCATCTCTCATAACCCCCTAGATCCGTCACAGTCTGGCAGTTCGTCATGACACTGTACCTAATTGTCCCCACCCAAACCTGCCACTGACGTGTTCCTGGCCAGGTCCAAGGGCCTGTAGCCTGTCCATCCCCTTTGCGACCTCTCTGTGGCCCTCGAGACTGTTGACCACAACCATCACTGCGCTACTCTGTATGTGCTCGACCCAAAGGTCCTGGTACAATCCTGTGTCCCCCATATGTCCCCCATAGCACCTTCAGTGTGTGTTCCTGTGGGTCCACCTCCCCTGCTAACCTGCTCCCAGGTTCTGTATGAAAGGGATATATGCAGGGGATGTTACAGTCCCATGGCCCCATACCCAGTTCCCTGGTGCAGCAGGCACATCCCCTGGCTATCAGTAGCAGCTGTATGCTGATGTGTCCCAAAGATATCTCTCCATGCATGAACTGTTTGGAAATCCACATCCTGACCTCAGCTTGCCCCCTGACATTGCTGGCTGCAGGTTTACCCACTGCATGAATTGAGCATGGCGAAGACTGGACATCTGGGCATTGCCCCTAAACCCTCTCCAACCTTTACAGTGTCTGTGTATAGGTTGGATACACCTTCTGTCGACATGGTCATCAAGGTTGCAGGTCTCTATGACCCCTCACTCCCCTTCCCCACACATACCCATCATATAGCTAAGGCATGCGGTGTCCCCTAGATAACATCAGCAAGATTCCTGCCGTCACCCCAGAACACACAAATAAAACGCTAATGCCCCCCTTCATCACCTGCCATCCTGATCACTGTAACCTACACCTTGCTGGTCTGCCTCAAAATCATCTCTGTCCGCCGCAATGCATGGAATACTGCGCTGCATGGCTAATCTACCGACAGCCTCAGTATGACAATATCACCCCACCTGTCACAATACCTTACAGGCTCCAGGCGAGGTGAAGACGCACCTGCTGATCTATACATGCAGTCACACTGTGGTTGCCCTGTACCATGACTCACATAACAATGCTACTATTACTACTGAGCATGTTAACAGTGCTAACACCTGTATGCATCGCCATACCAAAACATGTAACACACAGTCCCTGCTCATCAGAGCATACAATCCAATCAATCCCCTCATATTCCCTAAATGTCATCCCCACACATCAAGCCAACTGGTCCTATCTATGGGCCGCTCCCCCACTGTTAACACGGGACCACACACCTGTCACCTTGCAGCATCCAGCGCCTGGAACTAACTACCTGTGGCTGCAGGGCAGCCACCCTCACCAACCATCTCAAAACCCTGTGTGACAGTCTACCACATCGCCTAAGCCCAATAATCCTGACTACATTAATCACCTCCACCCGCTGTTGTCCCCTGCCCACACCTTCTGTGTTAGCGGTTGGACTACATTGTAAGCTCAGATGCCAGGCATTGTATCAGCAATGTCAGTGCAGTGCTGCGTATGACTAGTAATGCGATACCAATGCTCAGTAGTAGTAGTAGTACATATATCTATACAAATGTTATTCCCAAAATATCCAGTACTCACATGAAAATAGCTCCTCAATCAGCTGCCGCCTGAGTGCTGCACCCTCTCGTGTGTCACCACTGGCATGTACAGGAGGACACGTTGGATCGTCTTCCAGATCCTCATTCATTTTGACATCAATATTGTGCCTGAGAGCAATGTTGTGCAGGATGCAACAGGAAATAATGACCTCTGCCACTGTCACGGGTTGGTATTGTAAGGCCCCGCTGGTCCTATCCAGACACCTGAAGCAACTTTTCAAAACGCCAAAGGTGCACTCGATGACGGAGCGACTGGAGGCATGGGCCTCATTGTACCTCATCGCTGCACGTGTCCGTGGTAGACGCACATGGGTTAGCAACCAGGGCCGACACCCATATCCTGCGTCACCTGCAGAAAGAAATGTTGAACGTTAAACCAGGAGCTGATGTCCACACACATGCACACATGAATGTACGTGCAAACCCACAGAACCTACAGGTCAGACAGAAACATAGGGGAACACATGATGGGACACAACAACTAAGTGCCAGTGTCCGGAGGTGTGAGATACAGAGCACGGGGGAGGTAGAAGGAGTGCAAACAACTTTATCCAGAACCACAGAAGACACATGGGCAGACACCAGAGGCCAAAAGGTAGTAGCGCCAGCCCTGAACACATCAGAGACACACATGCAATGCACCCTGGACAAGGGCAGCGATGCACACAAGTGCAAGCATGTGACGGTCATGCTATTGTCCACTCACAGATGGTGCGACATAAACAGGCATCCCACCGTGACAGGTATGATGTCATAGACAACACCACACTGTTGATAAACAGGAAGCATACATGTGTGTTGTACCATGCCAACCTAAACACACAATGTCAAATGGTGTGTAACATCAAATGTCAGTTTGCCACCAACACACAGCACCACAGCACAGAAGACCTGGAGTCATCCCCCCCCCCCCCCGCGTCAGCTCCCACACACACAGATGACACACACACACAACTCGGGATATACGTCACAGACAGACATGTGTTCAGACGGCTAGCAGGGGTATATGATGTACATGTCAGAGATAACAAATACCCACCCAGCAGTATACACTCCTCAAATTGACCGGCCTCAAATTGTCTGTACAGTGCCGAGTGACACAGGATATAGGAGTCATGGGTGGACCCTGCAAACCGCGGGACCACATTCAGAATACGCATACGTGCATCACATACAATCTGAACATTCAGGGAGTAGTAGTGTTTGCAGTTGCGGAACACTGCCTCCCTGTCTCTGGGCGGGACCAGGGCAACATGTGTGCAATCAATAGCTCCCATCACGTGTGGTAACCCAGCAAATGCCTCAAAAGCGTGGGTCAGGGTCCCCCACTGTTGCATAGTGTTGGGAAATGCAATGTAATTCCCAGCCCGGCTGACCATGGCACACAGTACTTGGTGGAGACAGCGTGCGAAGGTAGGGCAGCTCATGCCACCCACTGTGGCCACAGATGACTGGAAACAGCCAGAGGCAAAGAAATGTAGGGCACCAAGGAGCTTGACCAAACCTGGTATGGCATGTAACTGACCAGTCAGGGGCTTGAGGTCAGGTTTCAGATCCTCATAGAGCTCCCTAATAGCCCCTGTGCTCAGGCGGTAGAGGGAGATGACCTGGTCCTCGCGCATGTCCTGGAGCCAGGCCCTGGGCCTGTAGAGGCAAGACTGGCGAGCCTGCAACTCAGCACGCCACCTGTGCTGTGCCGGCACAGCCCTTGCCTGGCCTGCTCCCACAGCTGCAGGTCAGTGTTGTAGCGGGCCTGCACCCCCGCCCTGTGCCCCAGCCCCATGGACACCATCTCCCTCATCAGGCAACCGCAAGCCCTGCACATCCCCCAGTGTAAATGAAGCAACCACAAAAGCCACCATAGCAGACACTAGTAACCCAACCCTGTCACCTCACCACCTCACACTAACCCTGCCACTCACCTCCCCCACCACACACCAACCCTGCCGCACACCTCCCCCACCACTCACCAACCCAGCCACATACCACACCCACCACCGACCAACCTTGCCACACACCACACCCACCATGCACCAACCGTGCTACCCACCTCCCCCACCAAACACCAACCCTGCCACCTACCTCACCCACCACCCACCACCTACCAACTGTGTCACCTACCTCCCCACCACTCACCAACCCAGCCACACACCTCCCCCAGCACTCACCAAGCCCGCCGCTTGCCTCTCCCACCACTCACCATCCAAGCCACCTACCTCCCCCACCACTCACCAACCCTGCCACTCTCCATGCCTAACCTGCCTCTGACCCTCCGTTTGATTCACCACCAATAACGCTAGCCTTCAACCTCGCTCGCCTGCACTAACCCCTCAGCGTGTACCAGGTGTGCACGCTCATATATGGTATGTTTGGACATCTGCGTGTATGTGCACGCATTGCGCATGCGCAGAGGCGATGTGTAGAGTGCGTACGCGAAACCGTGCACCGCACATGCGCAAAATATATACGTGTCTGTGCATGTGCTGCGCCTGGATATGCGCCCGTCCCACAGATGACAGGGGTCAGCGGAACCATGCACCACACATGCGCAGACACGTACACGTCTTGCGCATGTGCGGCACACGGTTCCGCATACGCACTCTACGCATCGCCTCTGCACATGCACAATGCATGCACAGACGCGCAGATGTCCAAACATACCATAAATTAACGTGCACACCTGGTACACGATGAGAGGTTAGTGCTGGTGAGCGAGGTGGAAGGCATGTGTTATTGGTGGTGAAGTAAATGGAGGGTCAGAGGCAGGTTAGGTGTGGAGAGTGACAAGTTTGGTGAGCCGTGGGGGAGGTAGGTTGCTTAGTTGGTGAGTGGTGGGAGAGGTGAGCAGCGGGCTTGGTGAGTGCTGGGGGAGGTAGGTGGCTGGGTTGGTGAGTGGTGGGAGAGGTGAGTGGCAAGGGTGGTCGGCGGTGTTGGTGAGTGGCTGGGTTGGTGCGTGGTAGGGGTGACAGGAGGCAGGGCTGGTGAGTGGCTAAGGTGGTGAGTGCTGGTGAAGGTGACAGGGGAGGGGACAAGGGCCACAGGATGTCAGACAGGTCCGGGATGCAGAGGGAGGACAGGGAGAGCAGGGACATTCTGCGGCTGTACATGATAGGTGGGGTGTCCGGGGAAACGCCAGGGCCGCAGTCCCCAGGGATGGTAGGGATGGGTCATCCGGAATCCGAGGTTGCGGGCCCATTGGGTATGTCTAACCCCACCCAGGAGCAGACTGAGGGGCATAACACAGGCAAATGTAGGCGGACGCCTATGCCAGATGGGGAGAGGAAGAGGGCCATATGATTCAACCAGCAGGAAAACCACAACCTGCTGGCAAGTGTCCTTGAACACTATGAGGAACTGTATGAGTGCATGAGCTCACGCACAACTGCTAGCGTAAGGACCCAGGTGTGGGAGGAGGTGCAGGGGGCCCTGGCACAGGCTGGGGGGCCACCAAGGGACCTTGACAGCCTCCATAAGAGGTTCAACGATATCAGGCGGGGGGGTCCGTGCACACATGACTGCAGAACGCCGACATGCTAGCGGCACTGGCGTGGGCGGCCCCTTCATCCCAAGCCTCATGCCCCTGGAGCAGCAGCTTGCTGAGCACCTAGGCCCGATCTACATACATGGCCTCTCCCCGGCACTGGGGAACAAACGAAGCAAGAGAATAGAGCAGGTTTGGAACGGACTGCTTTATTGAAGGTGGTCCCTACGCGTTTCGGCTTACGCCTTCTTCGGGGAACATACAGCAATGTTGTGTAAAATGGAGTGTCTCATAAAGACAGTTTGGTGAAGGCACTATATGTTGATAGCGCCGTATCTGATGAGCTTTGTATCCAGAAATAATGCTTTATTTATAAAATTTGGTTGTTGAGATTCCTCGCACTTTTTCCTGCTTAACCGCTATTATAGAGTGCTACAACTTAATGCTCAAAGAAATCAAGGAAGCTAACAAAAGTTACAGTGCAGTAATAATAATGGGTGATTTCAACTACCCCGATATCGACTGGGTCAGTGTCACATCAGGACATGCTAGGGAGATAAAAGTTCCTCGATGAAATAAATGACTGCTTCTTGGAGCAGCTGGTTCATGAACTGACCAGAGGGGAAGCCATATTAGACCTAGTCCTTAGTGGGACACCAGATCTAGTGCAAGAGATAAGGTTGTTGGGGCCGCTTGGCAATAGTGATCATAGCATGATCGCCTTTGATTTAATTAGTGGAGGAGGGATAGTAAGGAAATCCACAGTAATACCTTTTAACTTTCGAAAGGGAGACTATGATAAAATGAGGAAAACAGTTAAGAAAAAACTAAAAGGAGCAGTTGCAAAGGTTAAAGACGTACATCAGGCTTGGCTGTTGTTGAAAAATACTATCTTGGAAGCCCAGACCAGCTGTATTCCACGCTTTAAGAAAAGTGGAAGGAAGTCCAAAAAACTGCCAGCATGGTTTAAAGGTGAGGTCAGAGAGGCTGTTGTTGCCAAAAAAGCATCTTTCAGGAAATGGAAAAAAGAGCCAAACAACGAAACCTGGAAACAGCACAAGCACTGGCAAGTCAAATGCAAGGCATTGATAAGGCAGGCAAAGGGAGAGTTTGAGAAGAAGCTTGCTGCGGAAGCAAAAACACGAAGTAAAGACCTTTTCAAGTACATTCGTAGCAAAAAACCTGTGAGAGAGTCAGTTGATCCATTAGATGATAAAGGGGTTAAAGGAGCACTAAGAGGTGACAAGGCGATAGCGGAGAGACTGAATGAATTCTTTGCTTCAGTCTTTACCGAGGAAGATGTAGGGATGTTACACATGACTGAAGTGGTATTTAGAGGTGCGGAAGAATTGAAGGAAATATCGATACATCGGGAAGATGTATTACAACTATTAGATAAACTGAAGAGTAGCAAATCACCTGGGCCGGATGGTATACATCCAAGGATGTTGAAAGAACTGAAATATGAGATTGTAGACCTGCTATTAGTAATCTGTGAACTATCATTAAAATCATCTCTAATACCTGAAGATTGGAGGATCGCCAATATAACACCAATTTTTAAAAAGGGTTCCAGGGGTGATCCAGGAAACTACAGACCGGTGAGCCTGACGTCAGTACCAGGAAAAATGGTAGAAACCATCATAAAGAATAAAATTACTCAGCATGTAGATAGTCATGACCTAATGGGAGACAGCCAACATGGCTTTAGACAAGGAAGATCTTGTCTTACTAATCTGTTATGTTTTTTGAAGGAGTGAATAATCAGGTGGACAAAGGTGAGTCAGTTGATATTGTGTATCTGGACTTTCTGAAAGCCTTTGACAAGGTCCCTCATGAGAGACTTTTGGCAAAACTAAAGAGTCATGGGATAGGAGGCAGTGTACTATTGTGGATCAGGAACTGGTTAAAAGATAGAAAGCAGAGGGTAGGGCTAAATGGCCAATTTTCCCAATGGAGAAAGGTGAATAGTGGTGTACCCCAGGGATCTGTGCTGGGTCCGCTGCTTTTTGACATATTTATAAATGACCTGGAAAGTGGAATAACGAGTGAGGTTATCAGATTTGCAGATGACACAAAACTATTTAAAGTTGTTAAAACCCAAGAGGATTGTGGAAATTGCAAGAGGATCTTGATAAATTGGAAGACTGGGCATCAAAATGGCAGATGAAATTTAATGTGGACAAGTGCAAGGTTATGCACCTAGGGAAGAACAACCCAAACTATGGTTACACGATGCAAGGTTCCACATTAGGAACTACCACCCAGGAAAAAGATTTAGGCGTCATTGTGGATACCATGTTAAAACCCTCGGCTCAGTGTGCAGCAGCGGCCAAGAGAGCAAATAGAATGCTAGGTATGATAAGGAAAGGAATGGAAAATAAAACAAAAGATATTATAATGCCTCCATATCGTTCCATGGTGAGACCGCACCTTGAATATTGTGTGCAATTCTGGTCGCCGTATCTTAAAAAGGATATAGCGATTTTAGAAAAGGTTCAGAGAAGAGCCACCAAAATGGTAAAGGGGATGGAAGGATACTCCTATGAAGAAAGGCTAAAAAGGTTAGGGCTCTTTAACCTGGAAAAGAGACGGCTGAGGGGAGATATGATAGAAGTCTATAAATTGATGAACGGAGTGGAACGGGTAAACGTAGATCGATTGTTTACCTTATCAGAATATAGAAAGACTAGGGGACATGCAATGAAGCTACAGGGTAAACTATTTAAGACTAATAAAAGAAAATATTTTTTCACTCAACGTGTAATCAAACTCTGGAATTTGTTACCGGAGGATGTAGTAAAGGCTGTTAGTGTAGCTGGGTTTAAAAAAGGTTTGGACAAGTTCCTGGAGGAAAGGCCCATAAACCATTATTAAGAAGGGACCCAGGATATCAATGCTTGAACCAATACAAGCATTGTGGAACCTGTGTCCCTTGGGGAAACTGCTAGTTACATATGACCTAGATTGGCCACTGTTGGAAACAGAATACTGGGCTTGATGGACCTTGGTCTGATCCAGTATGGCATATCTTATGTTCTTATGACATCCTGGGCATATCTGAAATCTGGTGAGGACATCCAAGTTCTGGGTGTACCCCACACATGCTCACTCCACGCTCCCAGTCAGACATGGATGTCCTCACCCCAGATGTGGGTTACAAAATGGAGCAATCTCTTCAAATGGGTTAGTTTTGTGCATACCATGTGTGGTGGAGGAGGAACTGGGGGTAAAGAAAGGGCAAGAAGCAGAATTCCTGTCCCTAGGGCTTACCAAGTAAGAGAGACAGAGGAAAGCAAGGCATACATAAACAAATGTGTCCACGTTACAATGTGCTCTCCGTCTGTCGTCTGTGTCTGTGACAACTCCATATCTACTGTGTAACTTGTTCCATCCCCCCCCCCCCCAGGTAACATCCAGGCCATTGAGGCAGCTGAGGATGACAATGGCGGTGAGCCTGAGCTAGCGGAGGTTGAGGAGGCGCCGCATGCAGAGGCTGCCATCAGTGACGCCCCAGACACCTCATGGGCCGATGTGATGCCTGAGGAGGTGGCCACCCAAGAGGATGAACAGTCACCCCAGCGGAGCGGGTACACAGGCACCACAGTGGCTGGCGAGGGGCCCGAGGATGTGGGGGTCAGCCGCATACTGCCACCGCCAGGGCCATCGACTGCAACAACGGGCGCAATGCATGTCGTCCTCCAGGAGCTGCGGGCACATACGGCATCGGCACATAGAGATGCCGCAGGTAGGCTACTGGCAGGATGGTTGCATGTGCTGGTGTGGCACACCAATCCCCAGACACAGCAGTGGGGCCACACACACGCACGATAACACAGCGGTGGGGCCACACACATACATATGCCCCCCTGGCCATGTTTGTGGTGTTTGGTGTGGCTCAGGGGAGAATGGGCAGGTCATACACATTGGGGTCTAGGCAACAGATGTCTCACAGGTCACCCTGTTCCCCTCCCACAGGCACTCGCCATGCGCTGATTGCTATACGGGTGGAGATGCGTGGCCAGCAGCAGGTACAGCATGCCCAATGCCAGGCGGTGCAGGCCCTCATGTGGGCAGTGTGTGGGCTCCGCAGGGACATCAGGGAGCACAGCCTGGAGACACAGCAGCTGTGAGGGACTGCTGTGGATATCGCAGCTGGAATAGGCCGGGTGGCGGATGCCCTTGAGGCCGTGGCGGGACGTATCCTGCGGCCTGAGGTGGCGCCAGAGGCAGCAGCAGGAGCAGCAACAAGGGGTGTGGGGGGCTGTGGGAGGGGGCATGGGCATGGGCGGTCACACAGGCCATAGGTCTGTGACTGTACGTTGGACTGTCCACCATGTTGCATAACGCATTACCTTTGGTCACCGATGTGCATGTGTCCATTTCTGTGTCTGGGGTTCCCTGAGTGGGCTGTCCCAATTGGGGTTACCATGGTCACATGTTCCCTACCATGTTACAGGCTTGTGGGGTGTATGCACCAGCAGCAGTCATGGCAGAGCGGTCCACACATGCCCTGTGTTCCATGTGCAGTGCCATGTGTTAATGGCCATACATATGTCTGGGGTTACACCCTCCCTCCCCCTGCCACCTGCTGTATATGTCTGCTTGTTCACCAACATTGTGGGGTATATCTCCCCTCTGTCCCCGCATATCATCCACATAAGGCTACCTACATGGGTGACCCGTCTGTCAGACACACATCAGGGTCACTATGGCATACTAACTGCACATGCTTGGCAGACAGACATGACGTATAGATATACCTAGCTGCTGTCAGGTGTTTACCCCCCTACAGCGCTTGTAGTGAGCCACTGCCCCTTTACCCCACCAGGCCCCATCTTAGTGAGACGCACCGACTAACGCCCTGTCAGACACGTGGATCCCCGCATACATCACATCTAGGCTGCATCATGGGTACCACATACGCACCTCCTCACCATCCTATCATGTGCTGCATCCATGCTACAGACTGACTATCCGTGACAACGTGCATGTGTCCATGTCTGTTGGATGGTGCAGCACATGGTTACATCATGATGTCATCAGGGGATACATCCGGCATCGCAAATGGCGCTCCACACAGTCTGTTGTCGGGCAGGGGCAATGTATGTGGCACAAATACACACTGGGATATGCACACAGGTGTCACACTCACCGCTTCAGCATGTATGTACAAAGGACACATGACCATTGCAAGATGTGGCTGCCTACACAATGTTTTAATACAAATATGTGCTGGTAGGTGCCATATAAACCTTAAAACATACAATGGAACAACACTCTCCCACAGGCGGGTTAACATTAAAACTGGTTCACATTTGGTGTTAGCCCAGCATGTACATCCATCTCACACGTTAGTGGGGGTACATTTGGCTATTAGGGTTGCCACCTTTGCCATCTGTGTATCCCCTTAACTACCTTGCACTGGGAGATGGCCACAGATATATATGTTGATCACACACCCAGGGGCTCGCCGTGGGGGTATGGCTGGGGATGCGCTGTGAACATGCCATGATAATGCTGGCGGTGCATCACCTCAGCTATATCCTCAACAGCAGCTGTCAGCTGCCTGATGGCATGGCCATGGTCACTCAGGGTCCGCATAACGGTGCCCATCGCCACACACAGGAGACCCACACATTTGCCACCACATCCACACCATGTGGCTGTGGTCTGGGTGGTGGCATCTATGTTGGCCCTGTATGTGGCAATGTGTGGGGGTCCCACACCTGGCCTGACACCTTGGCCATGCACATGGGGCAGGTGGAAGGGGCCCCCAGTGCCCTGTGGTGGCATGCGGCACCCTCAGGCACAGGCCCCCCTCCCCACCCTCTATGGCCCCCCACCCTGGCCATTCCCCTCACTCTCCCCGCCACCCTCCCCCTCACCCTCCTCGCCCTCCTCGCCCTCCTCACCTCCCCAGCCCCCATCCTCCCACCCCTCCCCACCCTCCATGTATTCCTCCCCCACATCCATGGCATCCACCACCGCTGCAGGTATGTCCTCCACATTGGTACCTCCAGTCGTTGCGGGGGGGTTGCCACCAGGTGGTGTGGGCGCAGAAGTCCCCTCCCCAGCATCTGCAGCCTCTGTGGAGAAAGCAGGTATGAACAGGGCGTCATGCGTTTCTTACAGCACAGACACATTGTATGTGGCATCACAGGCTGCCGTGCCACTGGGACATGGTGTGGCACAATGCATAGACTGGGACACTCACCGTCACCCCCAGCCATTGCCTCCCGCTGCATGCGGCGGAGGTATCCAGGGCAGTGTAGCCTCATCTCTCTGCCCTTCTTCCGTAGGTCCTCTACCTGGGGGCATAAGCATTGTTTGCAACCATTAGGGCCCTGTATCCCTGCCCATGGCGAACCACATTGCACACATGTCTGCGTGCAATGGGGCCACTCCTGTTATGAGCAGGGGGTCCCTTACTAGCTGTTGGCAGATCCGCCTGCATGTGTGGGCGTGAGGCTGGGCATGTGTGGTGTGACACCTACGTGCCCTGTGCACCATGATGACTACTTGACCTCTGTGATCAGGTCTGATGTCTCCTGGGGATTGGCCAGAGCTGGTAATGTGTTATAGCAGTAGCCATCATGGCACAGGGGTGCCTAATAGAGTTCTGTCATGGGGGCTGCAACTCCTGGGGGTTGGGTAGAGGTATGCACTGCAACAGGGGCAGCTTACATCACACCGCGCTAACCTCTGCACCTCTGTTTTCACATCTGTGGCTCCTGGGGATTGGCATATGTGCACACAGCAACATAAGCAGATAGCTTGATCACAGGGTTGCCCACATACATGTGTCTCACACATGTGGTGCATGTCTTATGTGTTTTTATTGCTGGATATTGTGTTGCACACCTTCCATTTAGTGACCTGTCCCCATACACTTACCTCACATGGGTAGTCTGCTACACGGTTGAAGCGCCTTGTTATGCACACCCACGCCCTCCTGAAGTGTTTCAGATTCTGGCTTTTTGAGGCGCCTGATGCAGATTAAGGCTGCCAGCTGTCATAGGTCGTGGCAGCTAAATGCTGGCTTGTGGGATCGCGTTGCCATTTTGGGGGATGCCCATGTGTTGATGATGCATGCACGTATGCCGCGCATGCGCTGTATAATGCCGTGCCCTACTACGCCATGCACACCATACGGAAAACTATCTCTGGGGCTGCATGTATACATGTTGGATATGGAGATTGGCAGACATGGTGGCTGGCTTTCGTTTACAACATCGCATGACTTATGCCATTTGGCCTGGATTGCATCTGGTGCACTTTAGCTTTAGGTGCCTATGATGTGCTTTTGCTGATGCGATGCCATGCCTCTCCTTAGAGGCACAGGACAAAGGTTATAGTGTATTAGGCTTGTGTCACTGATTGTAGAGATGTGTCTGACTGTTACTAATACTCATCTTGCTGTTGGTGCAGTGGGGATTCAAACCCATAAGTAGTGACTCTGAGGGCATCATATTAACCAGTATGCTATGCCTTTTCTCATAGCATGGGCTGACTAAACAGCAACTGCAGGTCAACCTAGTAAATGTCAGCTGTGCTTACTGGGATCGGGTATACTCACAGCTAAGGCACTTTACAGGGTAATTATTATAGACAGTTTTGTATACCGCCTTATCCTTCAATCAAAGCGGTCACAACACAGTTGGGGGATACATTTAACACGCGGGGATATGAGACACATACACTAATACTTACGGGGAACATGGGCAATGGAGGGTTAAGTGGCTTGCCCAAGACCACAAGGAGCATCCGTGGGACTAGAAACCCCAGTCCTTCCGGCCCAAGGTTGCTGTCCTCTAGTGGGATTTGAACCCCCGACCTTCCGGCCTGAAGTACCTTGCCCCAACCACTAGGCTACTCCTTAGGTTTTCCAGCTGAGGTGATGGTTTATTTTTGGTGGACACACTGATATTTGCTATGGGATCTGTGTACTACACCGTCCTCATGTTACTGGCGAAACTCCCAGCGATAATGTGAGCAATGCCATATAGGGGGGTGGGGGTGCCGGCGTCCACGTAGCATGCAGTGTGTATCGCCCAATAGGAGGCACGTTAGCTGTTTATGCGCGGTAACCTTAACTTCATGGCAGCGCTGTGAGAAGGTGAATAGAGCTGTAGCCCACTGGTTAATACGATGACCAACAAGCCAGAGGTCATGAATTCGATCCCTCAGGGGTCTCATCTGATATGGCTGTCTGAGGCAATTTCTTTTGCTGCATGTAACAGTCTGACACATCTCTACAATCTGTGCTGCCAGCAGAAACACCCTCACCTCATTGCCATCACCTACTGTGCCTTATAGGGCAGGAGGGGTGTCTGGACCCACATGCAGATTAGGGGGCAATGCCTACCAACCTGCCCTCTCAGGGCCAGGGTGGCAGGACAGGATCTGCCACCAACAGACCCATACTCTACATCTTTGCAATAGCAGCTGTGGGACCAGCTACCCCAGTCCTGCAGGGGAAGGGGTGCCCTCCAAGGCAGATCTGTTTGTATCACACAGGGCACTGGTAGACAGGCCTGTAAATGCTCAGATGCCCCCCACCACCATCTCACATTCACCAGCAAAGAGCACTGTCAGTCTTTACCCTGCAAGGTGCTCCAGCCATACACACGCTAGCTGAAGACAGTCTGCTAGCTAGTACATAGTGCATGTTCCTGGTGAAACTGTGTGCACCCAGAAGTGGTATGTCAGTGATTGGGCCCCAACCAGAGAAACTCCCAGATATCATTTGAGAGAAACATTGTATGGCACTATGTAGGGACCTAGCCATGGCATGGTCACTGCTCAGTCAGGGTGAGAGTGACCTCCCAGCATGACATGCTGTGGTCACCCTGCCCCTGCAGGTGGTGGTCGGCCACTACAATGTCCCAGCCATTGCCCTATGCCCTGTGCAGATGCATCCTGCCCAAGCTGCCCTGTACGGCCCATACCCACAGTACCTTGCTCCTCATTATGCACATTGGCAGGCTAACACTGGAAACAGTGCAAGCATTGTGGGCTCTGCAAGGTGTGGCCAGCCACAAAACACTGGATATACATACACACACTCCCATACTTACTTCAGCATTGTGCAAATATAGAGGTGGTTGGCAGCCCTGGCCGCCACACCAGTCCTGGGCACAGCGCAGGCATTGCTATGGTACTCAATACTGTTGGGGTCACTCTTCGGGGTAGTAAACACTGTCAAAGACATAAACCAAGACACACTCCACAGATATCAGACAGGTTGCTTTGATGGATCTCTGTTAACATATTGTGTTTCATTTTGGACTTGTTATCTGACATTAATCATAGCAACCGCTTGATATATGTGGAACGTGTTTCAAGGTTTATGACAGCATTGCTAAGGTATGCAGGTTCTAGTATTGGTAGATGCTGCTCCGCGCAGGGCCCAACAGCCTGGCCCTCCATGAGGCTTTGTATAGTGGAGCTGGCCGATGCTCTGAGGCAGAGGTTCCCAACTCCGGTGCTGGTGGGCCCAACACGATTCAGGTTTTCATGCTGTCCCTAATGTATATGCAGGGGATACATTTGCATACAATGGGGGCGGTACATACAAATGCATCTCAAGCATATTTCTTAGGGACAGCATGAAACCTGAATGGTGTTTGGCCCTCTGGGACTGCAGTTGGGGACCTCTGCTCTAGGGACTGCACATGTCTATGGTGAATGTGCTCTGTAGGGTAGAACATAGGCGTTTATTGCGTGTTTATTTTATCTGCAAAAAGGTTCCTTCTTTATTACCATGGTTTAGGACTGGGTTATATATAGGGACATGGTTTGCAGGAGCCACAGCTGGGAGTTGAACCTGTGACCTTCTGCCCCTGAATGCACTGGCTGGGTGTACTGCACCAAACTGTTGCCACAGAGGCAGGTCATTCCCTGGGTATACCATTACTGTTCGTCAGACAGATCTTGTTTTTTGCAGTGCACGGCACCCACCTAGACAGGGCTTGGCCTTGGTCTGCTGTGGGCAGATGCCACTGCCCCCACCACCACGGGCACCCCTCCACCACCATGCTGACATGCCCTTATGCCGGTGGTGCTGGTGGTGCGCAGTCCCAGGCCATCCAGTGTGCCAGTAGGCAGCTGCCTATGATGTGTAATCTGGGGTAGGGGTGCCTGCATGGACATCCATGCTTCCCCCGGCACCTCCTTCCAATTTTCTGTGCCCTTTGGGGTATTTGCTAGGTACCGTCCCCTGGGATACTGTGGGACACAGACACTCGTGGGCATGTTTGACCTTGATCAGTTGCTGATATTGCGTTTCTGTTTTCTATGTGTTAGCTAGGCATCTGTCTAGCCTGACCTATGCCCCAGCTGCTCCAGCTGCCCCACTGCATGTCACGCCTGCAGTCCCCTGTACCCCATGTGCAGCCACACCATAGTGCCATTTTGTACTTGGGCACTATCTGGTGGTGCAGCACATGTATTACTACTATCATTGTTCTTGGTCTCCCAGCCTTTGCTGTTCATTGCTGACTGAAATGTTTTCTCTCTCCTTCACTTTTGCCTCCAACGCCAGGTTTTCACTCGAGCTATTTTTCGTACCTTCATTTCACGGTGCTAGTGTGCCTGGAACCTCTCCCCTCCCACCCCCCCCCCCACCCATTGACCCCTTCTATCCCACCCTCTGGGGAGCCTTACTCCACCTTTTCTGTGCCTTAGTGCCGCCAGGGAAGTTGTCGGGCAATACGGCACGTTATCGCACGATGGCGTTCATTTATCGCACGATAACGTCACATTTTATTTATTTACAGTTCTTATATACCGCACTATTTGGTATCAGTGCGGTTTACAAATAACATAAACTTGCATCAGAAAAGGATCTTTTGCATACATTGTGACAGGGTCTGTAACTTGGGAATGTAACAGGGGAAACTATATACAATTAACAACAATAGTTGTTATCGCGCGATAATGTTACGTATCACGCAATGTTATCGCCATTTAATACCCCTAGGAGACACGCAATGAAGCTACAATGTAACCCATTTAAGAGTTGTTGTTGTTGTTAAGTGCCATCGAGTCGGTGTCGACTCCTGATGACCCTCTATATAGTTGATCTAAACTTTGTTCGGTCTTCAGCCAAGCGACTCATTGTTGATAGAGTGGTATCCAAAGTTGCTTTTATTGTATCCATCCATCTCATTGCTGGCCTTCCTTATTTTGCAGTGACTTTCTACCTTGCCAAGCATTATGTCTTTATCCAGTGATCTCTCTCTTCACATGATGTGTCCAAAGTATGAAAATCAAAGTCTTGTTATCTGAGCTTCTAAGGAAAGCTTAGGTTTGATCTCCTCTAGTATTGACTAGTTTGTTCTTTGGGCAGCCGGCACTATAATTCAAAGGCATCAATTTTCTTCCTGTCTATCTTTTTCACTGTCCAACTTTCACATCCATATGACGTTATTGAAAATATCATGGCCTGGACAAGTTGAATCTTTGTATGGAGAGAGAAATCTCTGCTCTTGAGAATCTTGTCTAGGTCGTTTATAGCCATTCTGCCAAGAGCAATGCTTCATCATATTTCTTGACTGCTTGTCCTTTATTGATTGTTGATCCAGGTAAGTTAAAGCTGTCAACTATTTCAATTTCTTCTCCATCAGTGATGAACTTATTGATTTTGCCAGTTGTCAGGATCTTTGTCTTCTAAATGTTAAGGTGCAGACCCATTTTAAGACTACGTATATTCCTTGATCTTGAGAAGCAAATGATTCAGAGTAATAAGAGAAAATATTGTTTCACTCAATGTGTAATCAAACTCTGGAATTCATTACTGGAGGATGTAGTAAAAGCTGTTAGTGTAGCTGGCTTTAAAAAAGGTTTGGACAAGTTCCTGGAGGAAAGGTCCATAAACCATTATTAAAGAGGACCCAGGAAATCTGTTGCTTACCCCGGGACAAGCATTGTGGATCCTGTGGAATTTTTGGGGAGCCTGTCAGGCACTTGTGACTTGGCTTGGCCACTGCTGGAAACAGGATACTGGGCTTGATGGAGCTTGGTCTGACCCAGTATGTTCTTATGTAATAGGCCATGGTAACTGCATTAAGATGATCTGGATGTACTTACTGCGCTGCCAGTGCATTCTCAATGTGGTAAGCAATTGCAGGGCAGATGCTGGGCACGCCTCCAATAGTTACTGCACAAGCTTTGTGCTTACCGTCTATTCATTTTTAAATCTAATGTGCACAAAAAAAAGTGTATTCAAATGAATGTGTGGAATGATCGAGAAAAGTCCTAAAATAGGGGAAAAAGGCTAAAGGGACCAAAAATGAACTTAAAAATGTTGCCCTGTGTATATCCCAACAAAGTATTATACTGCAGTAGCATGCATTAATGAATGTTATTTACCACAGGGCCCATTTTAGGCCATGGACCCTATTTACTAGTCATGCATGTTAATGGTGTTAGTGTGCCCTAATGTGGTAGCACCCTTTGCTAAACCTAGTTGTACATGCACTGTTGCATTAGCGCACACCAAAACCATTAATGCTCATTATCAGTAAATAGATCCCACTGCATAAAATGAGACCTGTACAAAATGCTCTAATACTTGTCAGTATCAGGTAATGCAATAGTGTCTTTGTAAATCTAGCCGTCGGTACATGTTTTGTTTATTGCATTCATGGAGCTTAATGTAATAAGCAAGCATTATAGCAAATTTGTCTAATATATGTACTAAATATTGCACTATACATGAACAGTCTGATGTTCAGCAGCTGCTGTCTAGAAAGTGTCACTAACTGGGCCTCTCTGGATATTTTCAGGAGCACTATCCATATAGTGTTTCTGGAAATGTGACTGACTGTCCTGGACTATCCAGATAATGTCAGGGTGGAGCCAGGGCAGTCCTGGAACTTATCCAGATAGCGGCGATATTCAGTCTGCCATCAGGATAACTTATCTGGATAATTTAGGAAGGGTAAAGGCTGTCCTAAGTTACCCAGAAAACATCTAGATAGCGGACTGAATGTTGCTACCATCCTGCTAAGTACTCAAGCTGGCCTTATTACCCAGTTATTCAGCACCGGTCATTATCCAGTTATTAATCACTACTATCCACTATCTGGATAGCAGTGATGAATATCTGAATATTTTTTAACCATGGCAGCCAGTGTTTAAAAAAGCCACTCACCACCACAGGTGAATGTATGTGTGCTGTTGAATCAATGCTGACCTCTGGCAACCCAGCAGCCCCTGAGTTTTCTTGGCAAAGTATGACAAGAAGTAGATTGCCAGGCCTTTCTTCTACAGCAGTGGAGGGTAAAAAGACTTGCCCAAGGCCACAAGGATTGTCAGTGGGAACTGAATGCTGGTTTTTGGTGGCCAGGTCATTAATCTAACCATTAGGCTACCCCTTCACTCTATTGCATATTAACCTTGAAGTATCTAGTGCAGGGCCCACATTTTTTTTCTAAATAATTAAATAACATGGTTGTGACTAGTGAGGTCATTGTCATGCTATGCACTGTCTGCAGGAGGAGAAGTTAATTCCATCTGCCCCATTCTCTGTGATTTTCATTTACTGGTCCAGAATTCCTTATACATCAGCTTGTCATTCAGGATCAACATTCTTATACAAGATATCTGGCTCCTCTGTACCCCATTCCAGTCAATACAAATATCCCTGCCTGCAACTCCTAAATAACCGTGTCTGGATTACCCTAAGCCTTCCCCAATAGCCAACAATTCATCTTTCCCCTGAGCCCATACCACTGCTAACTATGTCCCTCACCTCCTCTGTCCAACCTTCCTTTCCAGGCTAGCTGGCAGGAAAATAGCATTTTACCTCCTGCCTGTTTAGCCTTCTATATAAGCCTAGTTCAAAGTTTGAAACAGCAACATTGAGCTGCTGGTTGTGGGATAAAATGAAGGATATGTAATTGGTATACATACAGTTGTGGTCAATATTATTAGCACCCTTGCAGTTCAACCCCTTAATGGACTATATATGCACACATATTTGACACATAAAAAAATTGAATAAAACAAGACAATTAAAAAAGGAAATAGTATAAAAACTATGGCACCCTTATAAACAATTCAAATCAGTTTGAACAGAGGAACCATATTCCCACTGCAGTAAAATTAGACACACCTGTGATCAATTGTCAATACTTACATGAATTGAATCAAACAATGAATGATGGCTCTAATTTTTAAAATAGCCACATTCGCTCCCTGTTCTATTTTCACAATGGTGAAGACCAGAGAGCTGCCTGAGACTGTCACCAAACATCAAAATTCAAAGGGCTACAAGGCCATCTCCAGAGAGCTTGAGATTCCTCTGTCTACAGTTCACAATATTATTAATACGTTTTCTGCTCATGGAACTGTCAAAAACCTCCCAGGACATGGTGAGAAGATGAAAATTAATCTAAGGAGTCTTCAAAGGTTAGTGTGAATATTTGGAAAAACACCACCTACAACATCAAAAGCGCTTAAGGCTGACCTGGAGCAATCTGAAGTGGTGGTTTCAACCCTCACCATATGGTTCCCTTTTTAATCAAGAAGATTGTTTAAGTTGCTTAGTTATGCTTTCAAAATAATACATGACACCTATGGACAGCCTCTTCCTTCATCGGGGCTTTATTTAAACAGGTCTCGAACAGTGTTTGTGTTGGGACTGCTGTGAGCTATTTCTGCCGTGGAGGACTGTGCTGGAAGTTCCATCTCCTGCCGTTTGCTTACTTGCTGTCAGGCACACCCGTGGACAGCCTCCTCCTTCATTGGGGCTATATTTAACAGTGCCTTTCATGGCATGCAACTGTCGGCATGCAACAAGGGGCTTGTAAACTGTCCCTTGCGAGCCCCTTTAGAGGTCAGATGGAGCCAGGGGGGATGGTGAGTTGACTGTTCTTACTATTTGTTATCTATTGATCTGTGATGCCTGGGAAAAGGAAATCAAAGGGGGGCAAACAAGCGCAGGTTCAACCAGTCAAATATGGCCCGATGGATAAACACGTTGTCCTTAAGTGACCATTCTGAGATGAGCACAGTTCTTGAGCTCTCCAAGTGAAGCGGTTTCTCTGCCCTTCTTTGAGCGGACTCCACTCTCCTACCTGTGATTGTTCTGAAAACCAGTTCTCCTTTTTTCCTTTCCCTTTTGTGCTTATAGTGCATACTGTGTTCTAGGATTGCATTACAGTGGTCATTATGGAGCTTTTGTCCCTCTTTTCCCCTCTCCCTTATGACTGGGAATTCTCCTGCCAATTTCACAATAAGTATGGTTCTCCTCTTCATAGTTTTATGTATATGGGTTGTCCCAGTCCTGCATCTGCACCTACTTTTATTTTGATATCTTCTATATGTATGCATCTGTTTTTATTGCTTTTCCAATGAATATTTTTAAATTCATGTTAGCTTTTAATATATGTTACCTTTTCTTATATTTATTTGTTCCTCTATGGTATGTTTTTATTAGAAATTCTATCATTCTTTTATTGTCACTATGAGTTTTGTTTATGGTCTTAATTTCTCATTGATACAGATGTAGTATTTGTTTTTATTTATTTATTTGAGTCTTATCCCCTGAAGAAGGCGCTGTTGCCGAAACGTGGCCATGTTGGGGTTTCAGTAAAGGCTGTCTTATCCCGCCTCGCTCCAGTTTGACGTTGCTGTTTTATTGTGGTAATCCATTTTGAATTTATGATAGTTAAGTTGGTAAGAAATAACTGAATTCAATTAAATTAATTCACATTTTCATACTATTTTTCCATCTTGAAATCATCAGACAGAATTAACCTTAGCTCTCTCTTGTAATCAGCCTCTCTATGTTCGCTCCCCACCAAATTACCTACAGTTCTTTCAGACTTCTGAACCCCAAATGCATGAGTCTGTGCTTTGGTCATTGAAGCTTAATTATCAATCATTCAACCATTCCTCCAGATTTTTTAACATCACTTCTCATGCTGTTATTCTGTCTGGGAAACACATTTTTCCTTCAACAATTTCCACAATATTAATCACAAAGATATTGAACAGAACTGGCCCCAGAAACGATCCCTGTTGCCCTTCACTACTCACCTTTTTCGCAAGGTGATATTAGGGATGCATTGTGGTTTGAAATGACACAGGAAATAACAACATTTCTTAAATCGTTTCAAGTTGTTTTCAAATGAAAATAGAAGGAAAAAAACATGAAAAGTTCAGCACTTTCTGTCTGTCAATAATGGTGCACACTCTTGAGAAATAGGTCATGCTATTGAGCAATAATGGGCACTATTAAGTGAAAGTGTATGCGCTTAATGGCATTTCCCCTGAAACAAAATTCAAAAGAAAATAAGTTCCGCAAATGATACAGGAAACTAAACCAAAAGAAATTTTTGGCCTGCACACCACCAGTGATTATTACAGGTCAGATTATTGTAGGTATCTAATGACAACATTAATCATCTGTCTAGTAAAATAAAAATGTACATCAGTCCTTGTGTAAAATAAGTTCACAGTTTGATTAATGCTCCATTTTCTGGGTATAAGCACACACACAAAAGGGTTGAGTTTGCACAAGTATGAAGCTCATCAGCAAGTGCTCACAAGTTCCAATCATTTGTGTGTGTTTTGCCATGCCTTTGATATTTTCTCTGGGTGTCTTTCTGACCTCTTGCTTCATACCTGAGGGCCTGCAAGGAGGTAAGCTTAAAAGCAACTTCAAGAAATACTCTTTCACTGACAGGGTGGTACAAGCTTGGAATGCCCTCCTGATGGAGGTGGTGGGGCAAAAACAGTGACGGAATTCAAAATGGCATGGGACAGACACAGTGGATCCCTTTATAGCAACAGGATAAAATCAAAATAAACTTAACAATGTTTTATATTTCAACAAATAGAGAGGGGTGACCTGCACAGAGCGGTGGGTACAACCCTAAACAAAGACATAGAGGGGGTGACAGCATGGAGTGGCGGGTACACCTACTCTAGCTACTATACTGGGCAGAATAGATGGATCATATATCTGCTGCCATATACTATGTTATTATAAGATTTTGAAAAGGAAATGCCTTGGAGCATAACTCTTTAAAAATTCACTGTTACCATGGAGCCAGGAAGGGTTGGAACTCAAAGAGAGCAAATGAGATGTTGCCCTGGTGTCATATTTTCAGGGTGATGATCTCTAATCTTTGAGGAAAAGATGGATGCCATACCATTGTTTCACATGGCAGTGCGCCACACATGGCAACAACTAGTTCTGATGTGATACGAAGCTCTTTTTGATATATACTCTGAAAATGCAAACTATATGAGCAAAAAACCAGCAGGACTCCAGAATGAAATCCCCATGCAGTCTGTTTCACTGCTGCTTTCACCTCTTTCTCATGCAGAAGGTGGGACGACAATTTTGAGGGGACATTTTTGCATGGGTAAGACACCTGTTTGCCCATAGAAATCCCTTTGAAAATTGTCCTCAGGAGGAGCAAATCTACATAAAGTTCTGCTCTCCTTAGGGAAGGTTTGAATGAAAAATAGAAAGTAATGTCATCCTCTTCCACATTTTCCTTTGAGAAGCTCATTTCAAAAAGAATTTGCTGTACTAAAGCACTGACAATTAGTACTCATTGTATGTTTCCCACCTTGCCACAGTTTGACTCAGTCAGGAAAGATATATCAACCTGCTAAGCTATTTATACATGTTCTTCATCTTCAGCCTCCTTTAAATAGGTTTGTCTCTTTGTCTATTAGCTTCTTCCTTGAGGTTTATAAGAAAAAAATGGCACAGAGTTGCTATTTAGTTTATCTGTCACTCTCATCAACAGAGAGGCTTGTGCATTTCCCGGTTCTCCAGATATCTATTTCAGAGGACTGAAGGTGAATAAAGTTTGCTGTATTCCACCAACCTACCAAGTGTGGGTCTCCGCACTCAATTAATTGAATTGTATTCAAGGATTGCATTACCCATTTACAGTCTTTTACTTACAGACACTGCTCAGCCAAGCAAGGGGTTGCCATTTCGTGGGCTGCCCACCCACGCCTCCTCCCTCCCCCCATTTCAGACACCATCTACATTCAGGCACCGAATAGAACAAAAATGGATAATTTTGAAGTGCAACTAGCATTTTAGAGAAAATAAGAGACTGAGTGTGTACAAGAATCAAAGACTTTCCTGAGGTCATTTTATAAATCTTTGTGGTGTGTAAAACCCAACAAGAATGCCGATACTTGTCCATGACCCATGTCTAGACATGTTCTAGGATGGAGTGTTGGCAGAGTTACAAAGAATGCATGTATGCTATAAAATGCACACCTACGTACATGCTTCTCTCATCTACACTTAACCCTGCTGCTCAGAAGGTTCACTGGTGCACTCTAACCATGATTTCTGTAAGATTTCTGCCAGTATCTTATAAAGACGCAAAGGTGTCTATGTATCTTTATAAAATAGGGTACAAATAGGCATCTACTTGCCTTCTTAACCTAGGTGACCTGTAATTAAATTAGCCCTATGAGCCTAATATTGAGCAACACATCAAAGGAATAATTTGAAAGGTCTAGACTAGATATTTCAAATTATTCTTATCTTCTGGGGACATTAGCCCATTAGCAGACATGTTAACCAGTTAAACTGCAGTGATCCCGATACTTATGACACTATCCAGAATTCCAGATAGTGCCACTGAACATCACCATAAACAATGTAAAAAACACCCGGTTAAAACCAAGGCTGTCGATCAGCAGCGATATTCAGCCGATATTGTGATAACCAAACCAGTTCGTTAGGAGACATCAATGGCTTTCTTAACCTTAACCCATTTATCATTATCCAGCCAATGGCTAAATATCGCTGCTGATTGCAAAGTGATGCTCTGATCGGCAAAATCGGATATTCAGTGATGGATGCCAGATACGTTCTGGTGCTGAATATCTGGGGGGTTTTAAGCAGCAGCAGCAGCTAGCCACCACTGAATATTGGCTCTGGATGCCTTTTACACTATAGTTCTGCTAAATTATTTATTGCTATTCTTCTAGTGTAGTTTCTTCATATGGAAGCCCAATAGCAGTACTCATGGCTCCAAATATACAACGAGGCAATGGAAATATAGCTGCCATGGAAGTAGTAGGACATTTTGAAAATCAACCATTATATGACCATCAAAATGGATTCACCCATGAGTTATAAGAATGTTAGCCTCCATTTTTGTGTTAGAACATAAGAACATAAGATATGCCATACTGGGTCAGACCAAGGTCCATGAAGCCCAGTATCCTGTTTCCAACAGTGGCCAATCTAGGTCATACGTACCTAGCAGTTTCCCCAAAAGACACAGGTTTCACAATGCTTGTACTGGGTCAAGCATTGATATCCTGGATTCCTTCTTAATAATGGTTTATGGACCTTTCCTCCAGGAACTTGTCCAAACCTTTTTTTAAACCCAGCTACACTAACAGCCTTTACTACATCCTCCGGTAACAAATTCCAGAGTTTGATTACACGTTGAGTGAAAAAATATTTTCTTTTATTAGTCTTAAATAGTTTACCCTGTAGCTTCATTGCATGTCCCCTAGTCTTTCTATATTCTGATAACGTAAACAATGGATCTATGTTTACCCGTTCCACTCCATTCATTAATTTATAGACTTCTATCATATCTCCCCTCAGCCGTCTCTTTTCCAGGTTAAAGAGCCCTAACCTTTTTTGCCTTTTTTCATAGGGGTATCCTTCCATCCCCTTTACCATTTTGGTGGCTCTTCTCTGAACCTTTTTTAATAACACTTTATCCTTTTTAAGATACGACGACCAGAATTGCACACAATATTCAAGGTGCGGTCTCGCCATAGAACGATATAGAGGCATTATAATATCCTTTGTTTTATTTTCCATTCCTTTCCTTATGATACCTAGCATT
The DNA here is from genome assembly GCA_033557465.1 of Ichthyophis bannanicus. NCBI lineage: Eukaryota > Metazoa > Chordata > Amphibia > Gymnophiona > Ichthyophiidae > Ichthyophis > Ichthyophis bannanicus. Next base: position 119,121,619 of record CM066050.1, on the reverse strand, counting down.
CTATTTGCTCTCTTGGCCGCTGCTGCACACTGGGCCGAGGGTTTTAACATGTTATCCACAATGACGCCTAAATCCTTTTCCTGGGTGGTGGTTCCTAATGTGGAACCTTGCATTGTGTAACCATAGGTTGTTCTTCCCTAGGTGCATAACTTTGCACTTGTCCACATTAAATTTTATCTGCCATTTTGATGCCCAGTCTTCCAATTTATCAAGATCCTCTTGCAATTTTCCACAATCCTCTTGCGTTTTAACAACTTTAAATAGTTTTGTGACATCTGCAAATTTGATAATCTCACACGTTATTCCCTTTTCCAGGTCATTTATGAATATGTCAAAAAGCAGCGGACCCAGCACAGATCCCTAGGGTACACCACTATTTACCTTTCTCCATTGGGAAAATTGGCCATTTAGCCCTACCCTTTGCTTACTATCTTTTAACCAGTTCCTGATCCACAATAGTACACTGCCTCCTATCCCATGACTCTTTAGTTTTGCCAAAAGTCTCTGATGAGGGACCTTGTCAAAGGCTTTCTGAAAGTCCAAATACACTATGTCAACTGACTCACCTTTGTCTACCTGTTCATTCGCACCTTCAAAAAAAACATAACAGATTAGTAAGACAAGATCTTCCTTGTCTAAAGCCATGTTGGCTGTCTCCCATTAAGTCATGACTATCTACATGTTCAACAATTTTGTTCTTTATGATGGTTTCTACCATTTTTCCCGGTACTGACGTCAGGCTCACCGGTCTGTAGTTTCCCTGATCACCCCTGGAACCCTTTTTTTTTTTTTTAAATTCTTTATTTTCGTTTTATAACAACAAAGGAAAGGAAGACATACAGCTAAAAGACAAATACATAACGTGTAATACATACACCAAAGTAAACCCCTACCACCCCCTCCCCCCTGCTTCTTCTCTAGAAAATTAAGCATTCCCGAAGCGGGCGTGTACTTACATTATTGTATTACAAAACCTAACGGTGATCTAAAACATGATGAGTGCACATTATACAGGCATGTTAGAACAATGAGCAGATTGTACATAATCATTAAGCATCTGCCATTTAGACAAGCAAGAATGAGTATGGACATGGGGAATAGCTCTCCGAGGTATCTGCTCATATTTACTATATAAGCAGACGAGGTGCCACCATTCATTGACAGTAAGTCGAGAGCTATCCTTCCAATTCCTCGTGATTAAGCATATGGCTATACCTAGCATGAAATCAAGGAGAAAGCGACCCTTCTTAGGAAGAGAGGGGACCTCCGCCACAGAGCGGAGTCCCACGACCTTCCAAGAAAGAGGTTCATGAAAATGCAAGATAGATTGAATACGACCCCAGACCCGCCCCCAATAGACCTGCAGTTGAGGACATTCATAAATAACATGAGCGAGGGATCCCACAGCAGTATGGCAAGACCAACACAGGTCACTAGCATTTGGGTTCCATTTGGCTATTTTTCCTGGGGTATAAAAGCATCTATGTGCAAAGAAGAAAAGAGTTTGGGTAACAGAGGCAGACCGGGAAACCCGCACTACTTTACTCCAAAAAACGCTCCATTGCACAGGGGTTATAGTGGTTTGCAGTTCGCGCTCCCAGGCTTGTTGGGCTCTAAAAGTGTCCGTATCTGTACCCTGACAAAGTATTTTATAGAAATTAGAGGCTACCCCATGTGTACTGCTAATGGAGTGAACTATCTCTAATAGCCCATCCTCAGTAGGGGCAGAGGGCGGCATGATTCGAGCACTTTTGAGGCAGTGTTGAAGCTGCATCAATTGAAAGTAGTGTTTCGCTGGTAACGCAAATTCCGTTTGTAAATCCGAAAAGGTTTTCCAACGAGCTGCAGAGAAAAGCTGTTGGGGTGTCCAGATCCCCCTGGAGTACCAGGGTTTCCAGGCTATTGTTCTATTTAGGACTTGAATTCTGGGGTTATTCCATAGCGGGAGCCCGTCCTGAGGACATACATTCGGGCCCAGTGATAGAATGAGAGTGTTGAAGGCCGCAAGAGTATCGACAATCATTGGTGGATGGCGGGTGTCTACTTGATAAGACATACCGGGGAGATGGGTTAACGGAATTGGGCTACTAAGCTCCTCTTCTATGTCCAGCCAAACTGGTCGGCGGTCTATTGAGGTATCTAGCCATCGGGCACCTTGCTTAAGTAAAAAGGCTTGATGATATCTAAGAAAATCAGGAAATCTGGTACCCCCTCGTTCCTTTGCAGACTGCAGTTTATGTTTAGCTATCCTTGGTGGCTTGCCCTGCCAGAGATAACGGACGAGAAGGCCCTCAATATCTTTATAAGTATGTAGCGGAAGTAAGCATGGCAGCATTTCTAAAATGTAGTTCACTTTGGGGACTATCATCATCTTCACAGTGTCTAAGCGGCCCCACCATGTGAGAGATAAGGGAGACCAACGATTTGTGAGTTCACGGACTTTGGAGACTACCTCTTTGGCATTAAAACTGATAGTGTCTTCTAAAGGAGAACAGTAATGGACCCCAAGATACTTCACCATGCGGGATTGCCAAAGGAAGGGAAAGGCCTGCATGTCAGCCTCATGTACCCAGTGGTTCAGTGGGAATGCTACAGATTTGGTCCAGTTAATTTTATAGCCCGATAATTGTGAGTATCCGTCAATCAGATCCAAGACAGCTGGAACCGAATCGAGGGAAACGAAGAGCATAAGGTCATCTGCATATGCAGAGAGTTTAATCTCCCTATGACTAAAGGGGACACCACGAATACGTGCAGACTGTCTGATAAGGAGGGCTAGGGGCTCAAGAGCGAGATCAAAAAGCATTGGTGATAGGGGGCAACCTTGACGCGTGCCTCTTTGGAGGTTAAATGGCTGAGATTTGATGGCGTTTACACAAATACTGGCTACGGGTTGAGTGTACATGACTTGGAGATATCGGAGGAAGCCCTCTCCAAAGCCATACCATCGGAGAACTGCAAATAAGAAGGGCCATTCTTGACGATCAAAGGCTTTTTCGGCATCCAGGGAAAGACCCACCCAGGGATGGTCGAGGTTGGCAGCACTAGATAACACATGGCACAAGGTCCGAGCATTGTCAGCAGTTGATCTGCCAGGTATAAAACCGCATTGGTCGGGGTGAATTAGGGTAGCCATCATGTCAGATAGCCGGGTGGCCAAGATCGTTGCGAAGATCTTATAGTCGGCATTAAGTAGGGAGATTGGACGGTAGTTGGCGGTCAGTAGCGGGTCTCTGCCTTCTTTCTCAAATACAACCACATTAGCTGCAGAAAAGGATCCCAAAGAGGATGTATCGACCGCAAGGGCAGTAAAATAGAGTTTTAAGTAGGGAACTAAATCTGCACTGAACGTTCTGTAGAATTCGGTCGGGAGACCATCGGGCCCTGCGGCACGGCCCGAGGCTGTTCGTTTTAGGGCAGATTGGATCTCTGAAGTAGAGAAGGGTTCATCCAGCGCATCTCTATCATCTTCAGAGAGGGTCGGCCGCTGAATGCCAGAGAGCAATCGCTCGAATGTCTCTGACGAGAACTCACATTCAGATTGATATAGGCGGGTATAGAAATCCCGAAAGAGCTCTACAATATCGGAGTCTATGGTCACTATGCCCCCTCCCTGTGGAGCTCGAAGGGCCTCAACGCGTTTGGCTTCTTTTTGACCTTTCAAGGCATTGGCTAAGAGTCGACCGGCTCGGTTATTTTCACGATAATATGTCCCTCGCTGAAGCTCAATACTCTTAGAAGCTGCAGTTGAGAGGATTGAATTATATTGAAAACGGAGACGCTGTAATCGAATTAATACACATGGGTCAGTACGTGAAGTTAGAACTCGTTCGCCTGCTTTTATTTGTTGGTCTAGTATGAGCAGCTGTTGTTTACGTTGTTTCCGCAAGCGGATTTGATAGCTAGTGATCGTTGCCCGAATGGCCGCTTTGAAGCCCTCCCACCAAGCCCAATTCGCAGTATCTTGGGGTAGATTAAAATGGAAGTAATCCTGTATGGCTACTCGAATTTCTGACTGGAATTCTGGCTGAGTTAACAGGGCTCTATCAAAGAACCAGGCTCCCGAGTTTCCCTGGGGTGCAGTAGTGTGTAATTGAAAGGAAATGGCAGCATGATCTGAAATATGTTGGGAGTGAATCTTTGCAGTGTCCACCTGAGGAACTAACAGTTTTGAGATTAGAAAAAAGTCTATGCGAGACTGAGATTTATGAGGGGAGGAGAAGAAGGTGAAGTCAAGCTCATTGGGGTGTAGTAATCTCCATAGATCAACTAAAGCAAGATCCTTGATCAGGGAGGTAAGCGTAGCGTGACTCTTGGGGGGACCACTCGTCCTAGGCGGCTGTTTGTCAATCAGGGGATCAAGGACTAGATTGAAATCCCCCCCAATGATCAATGAAGTATTAGCAGAAGCCTGCGCAACCTGAGCAATGGTAGCAAAAAAGGCAGGGTCATCAACATTAGGAGCGTAAAGGCATAGACATGTAACTTCTAGGCTACCTATCTTGAGGTGAACTCTAGACCATCTACCTTCTGTATCTGAGCTAGTCGCAATAACAGTAGCATGCAAAGATTTCCTAACCAGTATGGCAACCCCACATTTCTTAGAAACGGCTGGGGAATAAGCGGCCACCATGTAAGGTTTAATATTGAGTTTAAGAGTTTCCTTCAAATTTAAATGCGTTTCTTTGAGAAAAATCAGATCCGCTGCTTCCTGACTGAGGTAGCTTAGGATTTTCTTCCGTTTTATCGGATTATTGATGCCTTTTACGTTCAATGAAAAAATCTTACATGGTGCCATCAATCGGTAGTAAACATTTTAAGTAAGGGCGCTTGATAACATAGAACATACGCAGAATCTGTACAACAATGTCATAATCACCGAGTATTCTGGCTAATACACCCCATATTGAAAAGTATGTACCAACGTATCTTAGAGAAGAAGCAAAACCCCCAAAGAATATGGCGACCATATGTCTGCGGGAGGAGGCCCTGGAGAGGAAAAGAAGACATGTAAAAAAGAAAAGAAACACCCGAGTCCATAATAATACTGTCTCTGATACTCATCGAGGCTACTGTGGGTAGATGGAGTCGGGTCACAGATACCATCAAGAGTAAGGCAATAGACTGCACACGCCAGACTCTTTACTAGGCTGCGACAGATCCAATATGGCAGGTACAGCGGATATAAGGAAGACTTGCAAGAATATTCTGGAAATCAGCGCATCAAGTCGGCTTCTTTGGTATCCAAAAACTCCGCTAGTAGATCAGGGTCCTCGAATGTTCTTGTCTGATTGTGAAGCGTGACTCGGAGCTTGGCCGGGTACATCAGGCCATAGCGTGCTTGTAGTTGTTGAAGCCTCGGCCGGAATTCCAGAAAGCGCTTTCGGCGGTCGACGGTGGGTTTAGACAAGTCAGGATAGAAGGAGATCTTGTGGCTCTCAAACTCCATATGGCCCTTTGCCCGAGAGGCACTTAGAATTTGCTCCACGTGTTGATATCTCAATAGTCGAAAAATGATAGGCCGCGGGGTCTTCCTGTTGAGCGTTATGCTTGTGGGTACACGATGAGCGCGATCAATCTCCAAATCTTTGGTAAAGGTGATTTGGAGCAAGGAAGGGAGGATTTTGCATAAAAACTCTTTCATGTCTCCCGATTCCGCTCCCTCCGGTATGCCCACGAGTCGTATATTGTTGCGGCGCGCTCTATTATTGCCATCTTCCACCTCTTTCTGCAATGCCCGCACCTGTCGTTCAACTTTGTCGAGTTTGGACAACCGGGCCGCATGGGAGTCCAGTATGCCCTCCATTTTGTCCTGACGCGAAGAAAGCCCTTCTTGCTTGCTTTGCAGCACACCAAAATCGTCCCGCAGCGCTCGGAGTGCTTCCCCGTTTGCCTGCACAAGGTTTTTGACCCCTCTAATCTCTGCGAGGATTTCCTGCTGCATTTCGGGGCCCTCGCACAAGGCCGGCCCCTTCTGCGGGGACGGAGGTTCAGTTTTGGAACGTTTGCTGTGAGAAGCCGCTGGAGACCCAAATTCCAGGCGCGTTGGTTTGGTCCCCGCCATCTCACCAATGTGCCCCGGCAAGATCAGAGAAGAAGTTCCAAAATGTGAGGTGTTAATTCAGGATTCTGAGTAGGCCTCTCGGGAGCCTCAGCGTTATGCGACCATCCCGCTGGACATCAGGCTCCGCCCCAACCCTTTTTAAAAATTGGTATTACCTTTGCCATCTTCCAATCTTCAGGTATTACAGATGATTTCAATGATAGTTCACAGATCACTAATAGCAGGTCTGCAATCTCACATTTCAGTTCTTTCAACACCCTTGGATGTATATCATCCAGCCCAGGTGATTTGCTACTCTTCAGTTTATCTAATAGTTGTAATACATCTTCCCGATGTATCAATATTTTCCTTCAATTCTTCCGCACCTTTAAATACCACTTCAGTTATGGGTAACATCCCTACATCTTCCTCAGTAAAGACTGAAGCAAAAAATTCATTCAGTCTCTCCGCTATAGCCTTGTCGCCTCTTAGTGCCCCTTTTACCCCCCTCTATCATCTAATGGACCAACTGACTCTCTTACAAGTTTTTTGCTATGAATGTACTTGAAAAAGTCTTTATTACGCGTTTTTGCTTCCGCAGCAAGCTTCTTCTCAAATTCTCTCTTTGCCTGCCTTATCAATGCCTTGCATTTAACTTGCCAGTGCTTGTGCTGTTTCCAGGTTTCGTCATTTGGCTCTTTTTTCCATTTCTTGAAAGATGCTTTTTTGGCAACAGCAGCCTCTCTGACCTCATCTTTATGCTATTATGTGCAACCTCAGCACCTTGCATCACTCCTTAACAGGCTTATTCCACATTGCTGTGTCTAGGCCTTTCTTCCAGTCTTTTCTAAGAGGCCATGCCCTCCTTTTGGGACTTTTTTTTCAGGTGTGCTCTCTATTTCATTAACTGTTAAGCAAATTTACTCTTTTATACTTCTATGTACTCCTCAGCAACATGGCTAGTCAAACAAAATATGACACTTTGGGAGTGGCTGACTTGGATTTAGTAGCAGTAACAGAGACATGGTTCATGGACAACAATGACTGGGATGTAAGTATACCAGGCTATACGTTATTCAGAAAGGACAGGGTAGGAAAAAGGAGAGCAGGAGTGGCACTATATGTAAAAAAAAGATATTAAAACTATGGAAATACAGGGCTTAAAAGGGAGAGAGGAGGCACTGTGGGTTAAACTAGAAAGAGGGAAAGCAAAATCTATTTGCATTGGCATGATATACAGACCTCTCTCACAGGAGGAAGAGGTGGATGGAGAGTCAATTGAAGACATACACAACATTGCCAGGAAAGAAGAAGTGCAACTGATAGGGGATTTCAATATGCCAGATGTTGATTGGCACATCCCTAATGCAGTATCATCTAGAAGTAAGGACATCCTGCATTCTCTACAGGGAGAACTATTCAAGCAACTGGTAACCAGAACCCACACATAAAGGGGCCATACTGGACTTAGTGCTTAGCAATGGTAAAAGTGTTTCTGATGTTATAGTGGTATTAGGACTAGGGCTGATAAAATCCTTTCAAAAGCGAGGGTCTTAGACTTTAGGAAAACAAACTTTGCCAAGATGGGCCAATACATCTGGGAGTCGTTAGCAGGATGGGAACAGCTGGGGGATGTAGAAAAACTGTGGGCAAAATTGAAAGGTGATATTTTAAGGGCAACCAACCTGTTTGTTAAAATGGTAAATAAAGGTAAAAGGAAAAGGAAACTACTATGGTTTTCGATAGGAGTAGCTGAAAAGGTGAAGAAAAAGAGGGAGGCCTTTATGAAATACAAGAGATCACAGAGAGAGGAAGACAAGCATCTATATTTGGAAAAACTTAGAGAAGCTAGCAAAGTAGTCAGGAAAGCAAAGATTCAGAAAGAGGAGGAAATACCCAATGCAATAAAATGGGGGATAAGACATTTTTCAGATATGTTAGTGAGAAGAGGAAGGGCAAAAGTGGTATTCCCAGACTCAAGGGTGAAGGGGAGTAATATGTAGAAGCTGATGAGGATAAAGCGGAATTGCTTAACAAATATTTCTATTCTGTGTTTACAGATGAAGGGCCAGGAGCAGGACCTCAGAAAACACCCACAAACAGGAACAGAAGCGAGGGACATCTTGAACAATTTTCAGAAGACTGTGTTCGTGAGAAGCTAGCTAAACTTAAAGTAGACAACACGATGGGATCAGATGGGATACACACGAGAATACTGAGGGAACTTGGAGATGTTCTAGCAGCTCAACTGACTCGTTGGAGTCGGGAGTGGTGCCAGAGGACTGGAGAGAGGCACATGTGGTATCTTTACACAAAAGCAGAAGTAAGGATTTAGTTAAAACTACGGGCCGGTTAGTTTAATCTCTGTGATTATGTAAATTATTGGAAACGCTGCTGAAAGAGAAAATAGTGAGGTTTCTGGAGTCCAGAGATTTCAGGATCCGAGGCAGCATGGATTCATCAGAGGCAGGTCTTGTCAGACAAATCTGATTAATTTCTTTGACTGGGTGACCAGAGAGTTGGACCGAGGGAGAGCCCTAGATGTGGTGTATTTAGATTTCAGTAAAGCCTTTAGCACCGTTCCATACAGGCAACTTATAAACAAACTGAACACCCTAGGGATGGACTCTAAAGTTACTGCTTGGGTTAGAAACTGGTTGAGTGGGAGGTGACAGAGGGTATAAGTAAACAGAGCTCACTCTGAGAAGAGGGAGGTTACCAGTGGTGTGCCCCAGGGATCTGTCCTTGGTCCGATTCTTTTTAACATCTTTCTTAGTGATATAGCAGAAGGGCTTTCAGGTAAGGTTTGCCTCTTTGCAGTTGATACCAAAATCTGCAATAGAGTAGACACCTAGGAAGGTGTAGATAATATGAGGAGGGATCTAGCTAAGATTGAAGAATGGTCTAGAATTTGGCAGCTGAGATTTAATGTTAAAAAATGCAAGGTCAGGCATTTGGGCTGCAGCAATCCAAGGGAGCGATATAGTATAGGGGGTGAAGTACTTCTGTCCACAAAAGAAGAACGGGACCTAGGCATTGTGTCTGATGATCTTAAAGTAGCTAAACAAGTAGAGAAGGTGACGGTGAAAGCTAGAAGGATACTTGGGTGCATAGGTAATGACCAGCAGAAGAAAGGAGGTGATTGTGCCTCTATATAGGTCTTTGGTGCAACCTCATTTGGAGTATTATGTGCAATTATGGAGACCGCATCCTTCAAAAGGATATAAACAATTTGGAGTCAGTACAGAGGGTGGCTATTAAAATGGTTAGTGGCCTTCATTATAAAGCAATAAAGACAGATTTAAGGATCTTAATATGTATATTTTAGAGAAAAGGCGGGATAGAGGTGATATGATTGAGTCGTTTAAATACCTCCGTGGCATAAATGTTCAGGGGGAGAGCCTCTTTAGATTGAAAGCAAGTTCTGCTACGAGGGGACATGGGATGAGGGTGAAAGGGGATAGACTCAGGAGTAATATGCGGAAATATTTCTTTATGGAAAGAGTGATAGATGCGTGGAATAATTTCCCAGTGGAGCTGGTAGAGATGACGACAGTATCTGAATTCAAAGAAGCATGGGACCAACACAGAGGATCTCTAAAGGGAAAAAGGGGACTGTTGTAGTGGTTGATATGGAAGGGGGAGACTAGATAGGCCGCGTGGTCTTTTTCTGCATTTATGTTTCTATGTTTCACTTCAACCACTGACATCACATTAATTCCTTCTGTTATGGATTTAGCCTTAATACTAAGAATACTAAAGATCTACAGGTAACATTGCACCTACTATGTATAGATTATTTGAAATATTATAGTTCCAGTGATCTACATGTAGCAGAAGAACTTAAAGTTGTAAAGTTTTTCATATAAAATCAGGATATTTGGGCTGGACAACTGTGTTAAGGTAACATTCCTTAAAGGAAAATTGAGAAAAATTAAAAACATCTCTCTAACGACTGCGACATAAAGGAGCTTCAAGAGGAACATGATTATAAATATCTACAAATAGAGGAAGGAGCAACAATCCAACATAAATTATCCAAAAAACAATCAGCAAAAAATATTACCAGACATTAAAATTGATCTTGAAAAGAGCTTTAACAGCACAGAATAAGATAAAGACCATCAATAAGCTTTTGATTCTCATACTCTCCTACAGCTTTGGAATTGTACACCGACTTCATAAAGATCTTGAAAATTTGTATGTACGAGGTACTTTGTAATAATCAATGTAAGCCGAGACTGTACGTTGCAAGAGCCAAAGGAGGAATGGGCCTTTTTAAATGCAAAAATGCAATGTCTGCCTTCAAGTCAGTCCTGACTCCTGGCGACCCAGAAGTTGGCAGTGTCACCGGAAGTAGATTGCCAGGCCTTTCTTCCGAGGCAATGGAGGGTTAAGTGACTTGCCCTTTTTAAAATAGATTATACATGCAGAAAACCAATTATAGGCTTCCAGGCATACCTAACAGCATCAATAGACCCAAATACACAAAACATGGTGAGAAATGAAGATAAAAGTCCAGAATCAGACTCCATCTTTAAACCTGGACTGGTATTTCAGTAAATAGAAGAAACGAGTGCAGGGAAGGAGGCAACGGAGGTGGCAAAACAAGAGAAAATAATTAGATTAGCAAACAAGGAAAAACAAATGGTAAATGCACAGAGTAGGAAATACAAAGTGATGCTTCAGGAATCATATGTTGATGAAAATTGGATACAAGAATAAGATGTGTTTTTTTAAACCTAAGGATGAGAGACTGATAGTTGTAGCCCAGGCTAGTGGATTACGAATGAGATGGTTCGGAGTGAGCATAGAAAACCTACTAAAATAAGCAAAAGTAGATTCTGTAAGAAAGTGCTGGAAACAGCTACTCATCTTACTGGTTGTAATAATCTGATGTCAGAAAAGCAGTATATAGAAAGTCACAATAAAGTAGCACATATTATCCATGAAAATTGTGAAAACACTAAGGAGTATAGCTGCTACTACAGGGCTAACACAGATTTAATGCCCTGCGATAACAGCTAACCCACAAAAAAATCTAATATTGCAGGCAGATCAAGGCAGGGAGAGGGTAGCGATGGTTGGCAGACACAGCATAAAAGGTTTTTCATGTGCTGGCTGTCAAAATCTGGCCCAATTGCAGTGGCAAATAGCGATGCCTCAAAAGGTGGCATTATCTGCCTGGATGCTTGATAACATGGGGGTACAGCCACTGCCAATTGTCAGTGACTGCACCGCCATATTATTGGACCTCCAACAGCTGTGATCAGGCATCCTCCCTCCACAATATTTTCAGTGCTGCGGTGTTGCAATCCACAGCACCGACAATATAAACAAAATAAGTGCTGGCCCCCCAGCAGCACTGATATTCCCTAGACAGCTCCTGATCCCCACTGGGAGCTGTCTGTGGGGATCGGTGCACCCCCCTAAGCAAAACACTATCCCAGCTAGCCAGTCCAGGAAAGCCTCTGCCTCCTGATTCCTCAATCCACTAGTCGAAGGCCTCCCTTCCCTCTCCCTTCCACCATCCCATTCACCGAAAAATCTTCCAGCTAGCCAGTTGGCAAAAGGGATCCCCATGGTTCCCCACCCCCTCAAAACACCCAAAAGGCCTACATTCAATTTTCCTGGTGGTCTAGTTGGTCAATGAGGCAGGAGCAGTCCTCTCTGCTCCTGCCCCATAATCCAGCCATTTCAAAATGGCCACGATCATGGGTTGCTGCCCTCTAGCCTCACGCTAGGGGACAGTACTGCGAGATCATGGTCATCTTGGCCATCATGGCCATCATGGCCATATTCAACAGATCCTTGGAAACAGGAGAGGTTCCTCAGGACTGGAGAATGGCTGATGTCGTACCTCTACACAAAAGTGGTGACAGGGAAGAAGTGTCAAACTACAGACCCGTGAGCCTTACCTCAGTGGTGGGAAAAGTAATGGAGGCGCTCCTGAAAGAGCGAATAGTGAACTTTCTCAAAATCAACAGGTTGCAAGATCTGAGGCAACATGGTTTTACTGAAGGACGGTCTTGCCAAACAAATCTGATTGAGTTCTTTGACTGAGCGACCAAGGAACTAGATCAGGGGCATGCGATGGATGTCATCTACCTGGATTTCAGAAAAGCCTTTGATACTGTTCCTCATAGGAGTCTTGTCAATAAACTCAGTAGCTTGGGGATGGGTCCCAAGATGGTAAACTGGATTAGAAATTGGTTGACTGACAGACGACAAAAGGTGATGGTACATGGAGCTCACTCGGATGGAAGAAACGTGATTAGCGGGGTGCCCCGGGGTTCGGTCCTGGGCCCGGCACTGTTCAATGTATTTGTGAGTGATATTGCTGAAGGACTGAATGGAAGGGTCTGTCTTTTTGCAGATGACACAAAAATTTGCAACAGAGTGGACTCCCCCGAGGGAGTGGATAACATGAGGAAATATCTACAAAAGCTGGAAGAATGGTCTACTGCTTGGCAGTTAAGACTTAATGTGAAGATGCAGAGTGTCATGCACTTGGGTAGCAGAAATCCAAGGGAAATGTACGCAATAGGGGGCGAGAGGTCAGGAGAAAGACCTTGGTGTGATTATCTCTGATGATCCCAAGGTGGCAAAACAGTGCGACAAGGCGGTGGCAAAAGCTAGAAGGATGTTGGGCTGCATACAAAGAAGGATTATCAGCAGAAAGGAAGAGGTACTTATGCCACAGTACAGATCGCTGGTGAGGCCTCACTTGGAATACTGTGTTCAGTTTTGGAGACCGTATCTTGCAAAATATGTAAAAAGACTGGAAACTGTTCAGAGGAAGGCGACCAAAATGATTTGGAGCCTGCGTAAGAAACCTTATGAGAAGAGACTTGAAGACCTAAATATGTACACTTTGGAGGAGAGGAGGGATAGGGGAGATATGATTCAGACCTTTAAATACTTAAAGAGAAATGATGAACAAACAAATCCCTTCCAAAGACGGGGAAGCTGCAAAACTAGAGGGCATAACATGAAGCTGCAAGGTGGTAAATTGAAAGGCAATATCAGGAAATATTTTTTCACTGAAAGGGTGGTGGATGCTTGGAATGCTCTCCCGATGAAAGTGGTGGGGGCAAACACTGTGACGGAATTCAAAACAGCATGGGACAAGCACAGCAGATCCCTTTACAGCAACAGGATAAAAACAAAATAAACTGACCATCTAACTTCTCAACAAATAGGGGTGTCCTACATGGAGTGGTGGGTCCACCCCTAAACAAAGGCATGGGGAGGGGTGGCCTGCACAGAGCAACAGGTGCACCTACTCTTGCCTTATTGCTGGGCAGAATGGATGGACCATGCTGGTCTTTATCTGCCGTCATTTACTATGTTACTATCCTTGTTAGGGCCATTGAGGAGGGCAGAACGCACATTTACAGATTGGGTAAAATGCTGGGAGGAGGGACTGGAAGCGCCCAGTGATGCTTTTGAAACAATAATTTTGGAAGGACATCTTTTGTGTTTGGTACATTAGATTTTGTAATAATGTGCACTCAAAATAGAACAAGAAAGATATATAAAACAAAAGCAAAATAACCTAACCAATAAAGTGATAAAAAATGGAATAAACCGTTTGCAGGTCCACATTGTAATAAAGATGTGTCCCATGAAGGGAGAAAGTACTGGGGCTGCTGTAAGAGAAGAACCTCTAATCTCTGCACTTTTTTGTCTTAGGTAAGTTGTATGAAAGGATCACATTTCTGTACTAAAAAGATGCTGGGACTCAGGCTGTTCCAGGCAGGTATGATTGGCCTTAGACTGGAGATAGCATAACCATCTGAGTGGTCCTTTTACTAACATGCGCTAAGCAGTTTATGCACATTTTCATGTGCAGCAATTGTGTGCAAGGGCCCGTGGTAATTGCTACTCAGCAGGTATGACATTTACCAGGTGCTAAGTCCCATGCCAACTGCAAATTGTGCATTGGGGTGGGGAATGGGGGGATTAGGGGTGAAAAGTGGACATGGAGAGCACATTCCAGTTAGTGTGGGGTACATATTGTGCGCTAGCGGTCAAAGCTGTTATTAGCATAGATGCACCGAGTGCCAGCTCAACGGGCGGTGTTAGGTGCACTCATGGTAACTGTGCTGCATATTTAGATATGCATCCCCATGGTAAAGGCCAGCAACATGTTGACCATGCCTCCGACAGTTACAGCACTTAATGCAGATTAGTTGAAAAAAACCTTATGCACTTTTTAATAAGAGTCCATAAATGTATGCCAAAATTCTTTTCTCAGTGGATTTAAGCAAACTATCAGTGAAGTAACTCAGTGGCAGTGTGCACAGTGCGTATGCAGCAAAGGAGTACACCCAAGGAGCATGGTATGCTCTGTTTGGTCACTTCTTTGGGCAGCTCCAAGGATCTAGATATTTTGAGAGGGGTACGTAACACTGAAACCCATGGCAGTATTCAGCACCAATATCCGGATAGTGACTGGTGCTGAATATAGAAATTCTGTGGTCGACATTGGCGGTATCCGGATAGCAGTGATATTCAGCTACTGTTCACATAGTGCCTGATATTATGCACCAGCGGCTAGCACGATTACAGCAGCTAGCCGCTGGTGCCAAAGACTTAACCCAGGTATTCAATTCTGGGACCCTATCCAGGGTGGCCGCACAGCCTCCGATGCCACAGAAGCTAACTAGGCATCAGTGATATTGAGCAGCTGTCCAGTTAGCTCCCGTGGGTAAAGATAGACGCAGGAAAAGCTGGCCTATCTTTACCCGCAGGTCGCCAATCAAGCAGCGGTGCAATATCACCGCTGCCCGGATAGCAACTTGTGCCACATCCGCTCTGCTCTGGAATGCCCCCAACAAGCCCGGATGCTTAGTGGTTAGCATTGGGGCATATAGCCGAATTAATTGGAGATATTCAGCAACATTAAGCATGTTAGTGCCACTGAAGATCTCGTTTAGGGGCCTTTACACAGTTTACAGCTTGGAATATCAGGCCCATAATTCTTAGAACAGCTGTTTGCTCTTCGAAGTGATGCAGATCTTTATTCGGGTAGCAGTACTGAAAACAACCACTCTCTGGATACGTGCTGGCTGCACCTCAGCTATGCCCAAGGATTGCCCTGGCACTATGCGGAGAGTGCAGAGATATTCCGGGGCACTATCCCTCTCAGCAGGACTTGTCCATTTAGCAGGTAAGTCCAGGTGAATTTTGACACCTTTGATTTCTGTTTCAAGTTGTGTTTGTTAATACTATCTGTTGTTTTGCTTTAGAATTTCTTCTCTGGCTCTTGGGGATGACATCAGAGCTCAGTTCTGATGGTGGACCCTTGGTCACGAAGCCCTGTGCTCTGCCACTCTGAAGCTTTTCAATGTTGTCTTATTCTCTTCTTCATTCTTATCTTCGTTTCACTGCCAATCCTTATCTCTTGAACACTTGCTCAATTCATAAGAAGGGCCGTATGCTAACAGATCTTCTCATGGAACAGCAGCTTGCTCTTTGTTTTACAGAGACTTGGACTAAAGATGGCGTATGTTTGTTTGTGGTTTTGTCTATGTTTATTTCCACTCCTTTTTTTTTATATTTATAAATTTAGCAACATAACTCAAGCAAACAAGCTTGTCAGAAAAGGAGATACCATCCAGCAATAACACATCAACAATTTTAAACAAAGAAAAAGAACATATTGGTTCACCTATAGTCCACATAAAGGGGGGGAGTGAGAAAGCACACAACACATGACGAATGAGGAAACCACCATGATTATCCCAAACAATAACCATTAGGAAAAACGGATTGACCACTCGGCAGAGGAATACAACAAATTATGGCAAGGTACTTCAACCTACAGCTGAGAGCGTAACCAGGGGGATCTGAGAGCTTATAAATGCAGATAAAGCTTCAGGCTGGTAAAATATAAATTTCTTTGAATTATAAACAATAACACATTTGCATGGAAAACGTAAATGATATGTCCCTCCTATCTGCAAGACCCCAGACTTTAACAAGAGAAATTGTCTACACCTTTTCTAAGAGTCTCTACTAATATCAGGAAACATAGACACTTTTACCCCATAAAACAAGGAAAAGTGCTTCTTAAAGAATAACTTCAGTAGCCACTCCCGGTCGGAGACTAGAGCAAGGGAAACCAACAACGTTGCCACTTTAATAGAGCTATCATTTGGAGAGACTAACAAATTTGAAACATTTAGGACATCTGTGGTTACATTATCCGTTGTAGATCCTGGCTCCTTTCTTGACTGAGGCAGATAGAAAACCATCGAAATTGGTGGCATTAAATCATTAGGCACTGCTAACACCTTACGTCGAAACTTCTTAAAAAGTTCCAACGGAGTAATCCCCGATATAACAGGAAAATTCAACACTCGCAGGTTTGCAGCCCTTGCAGCATTCTCCAGACCTTCCATCTTCACACGAAGAAAGTTATTATCCTTAACAAGAGCCATGTTAGTCTCAAATAGAGAATTCAATTTTTGATGGGTTTCTTGGGCTTGCATTTTAAGATGGTCCACATCAATACATCAACTCTGTACTTTTTCCTCAATCTGGCACACTCTCGCTGAGGACCCAGCAATCTGGGTAGCAACTGCAGCAGATAGTGTAGCAACTGCATCCCATATATTATCCAATGCTATTGTCTTGGGGCAAACAAGCTCAAAGGAAGAAATAGAGACTTCAGGAGCAGATAAAGTACCTGTGGCTTGAGACGGAGCTTGCAGATCCAGCTGTTGGGAACCAGCTGCCGCCACCAAATCACCACCGACGCCCTTGCTCACTCTCTCCACATCGACCTCAACTGCTTCCCACCATGCCCCAGCGGGGACACCGCATTCCAGTTTGCACGCTGGAGAAGCCAGAGAGGAGAGCGGAGAAGACGCCGGGGGCAGCGGCAAGGACCTTGCAACAGGAGAGAGCGTGGTATCCAGGCACTCCGGAGAGATCATCTCCTCTCGCAAACCTCCATTCCCGGCTCTAATCTCCTGAATCATTTCCTCGATCAACTGAACAAACCAAGCCATGGGGCCAGTGACGGTTTTGAGCAGGAACACCCTCTACTTGCCATTCCGTTTCGGCATGATCTCACTAGGCGTTCACTCCAGCGGACATCTTGATTAGACCACTCCCCCCATTTATTTCCACTCTTAATATACTGCTGTTCATATCCTGAGACAAAAAAGATGCTACAATCTGAGTACTGAGACATTGCTGTTGAGCGTGGTAAACGAAATATGTTGTCACTTTGATACTGGTCATCTTGCCATTGTTGTTTCACTAGATCGTAGCTCTGCATTTAATTTATTGGGCTATCATTTATTAATCTCATGCCTGTCTTCATTGGGAATTGCTGGAACAGTTCTTAAATGGTTCATTTCTTATTTAACTCACCATACCTTCTCTGTTACATCGAATTCCAGCTGTTGAGACATTTGAATTGTGGTAGATCTGGGACTCATTCCTTTAAATATCTTTATTTCTCTGCTGGCTACGGAGCATAAGACTGAGTGACTTTTATTACACAAACGGTTTGCAGGTTGTGCACTGTGATAGTCATGATTCCCCTAATTTATTTTATCTTAATCTTTCCCTCAGTGCCATCTCAGATTGGCTGTTTGGATCACTAATAGTCTAAGTTCCCCTACGATCTCTCCTGTCATCATAGGACACTCCTTTGACTTGTGTGACTGCATTATAGCTCCTACGGTATGTTTGGATTCTTTCTTATCATTAAATTCACAAATTACTGTTGTAGTGAGCTCTATGTTTAGGACTTTATGACAAATTCAATCAATTAAACCAATGATTGATATAAAAGTGCTTCTCTTCTTGTGTTATTCCATTTAGGTTATTATAATTCAATATATAATGCAAAATTGACATCTATTTACTGCTTGCATTTGATTTAAAATGTAGCAATTAAACTTTTCCATAACTCTTGTAGACATAATCAGGTTACTCCATTTTTGAGCATTGGCTTCCAGTTTCTTATAGGCTTAAATTTATTTATTTAACAAGTTTTTTATACTGCTTTATCATTTCAGTCAAAGTCATTTACATTGTAATTTAAACTTGGTAATGTACATTAAACAGGAATGTTGATAACTTGGATTTTTCTGAGGCAATGGAGGATTAGATGACTTACCTAAGATCACAAAGTGCTTACCTGGTTCTTAAGCCAGTGCTCTAACCATTAGGCTACTCCTCCACTATGTGATTTAAGAGCACCACAGCCTTCCACATTCTTGGTGGAATTTCCACTCACTGCAGGACACACCTACGCTACAGTAGGAATACATATAAGATTTATAAGTTCTGGAAGGATGCCCTTCTTGGCACAATGCAAGCAGTAAATCCAAGACCATACCCAATATCCTTTCAAGAAGTGGTTGTATGTATACATGATAGATTCATCATGTCAGTCTGGAAGACTGTAATACTGGCTTATATTGGAATTCCTCTTGTAAAATGTGGAATATAAATGTTTAAATTAAATTAAATTCAAAATTCTGTTATTAGCTCATTATGTACTTCTCAGAGATACTTACCGTTACCTTTCTAACCATGGTTCCACATTGCTCTTGTCATTCCCCATCATTCACAAAATCAACATCTTTCTATTCTGCCTCCAACTGTCATTCAATCAGTGACAGCTCATATCTCAACTTTATTTTATTTTGTACCTACTTTATGGATTTATCTACTTTTCGTTTACTTGAGATCTCTCATTGGAAATATTAAGATCAACTTAAAATCTTAGAGGGGGATATTCAAAGGCATTGACATGGTTTTCATCACCATTATCTAAAGACCCCTGACTGATTCTTGGCTCCCTTTATTTTTGGATTCATCATCCCCTTCTAATATTCTTGGTGACGTTAACCTTCACATTGATACCCCCTCAAACCCCTACGTGCAAAATGTATTTCCCCTTACTTACTTTTACAACCTCCAACTTTGCTCTACCGCCCCTACTCATTGGCTCGATCACTGCCTTAACCTTGTTTTCCATTCCAATTGCTCACCCCCAAATTTCCTTAACTCAATTCTTCCACTATCTGACCACCACCTCCTGAGCTTCTTTCTTCAGCACTCTCTACCGCCTTCTCGCCATGTCACCTCCTTTTTTTTTAGAAATCTTCAAGCTATTGATCTTCTGTCTTTTTCATCATCTGACTCTTCTTTTCTTTCTTCTACGCTCTCCTCCAGGTTTGTCGATGCAGCTGTAACCACTTAGAACTCTGCTTTATCCACCACTCTCCATACCCTCGCTTCCCCAATTTCATGCCCTGTGAGGTGTACATCACCCCATCTCTGGCTTTCTTCTACAACCAGCTACCTATGCTGATGTGCCCATTCGGCCGAGCGCACCTGGCTCAAATCCCGCACCCATTCTGATTTCCTTCACTTTAAATTCATGCTCACTTCCTTTAATTCTGCCATCTTACTCGCTAAAAAAAACTATTTCATCCACCTGACCAACTCCTTGGCTTCTAACACTCATAGGGGCTTGTTTACAAAGCTGCGGTAGCGGTTCGCGATCGTTATCGGAGCCGCGACCCCATTAATTTCAATGGGGCCGCGGCTCCGATAACGACTGCGAACCGCTACCGCGGCTTTGTAAACAAGCCCCATAGTCTCTTTTCTACACTCAACTCTCTACTTCAGGCTCCTCCCCCTTCAATTCCTCCATTTCTCACAGCCCAATCCCTCACTTTCTTCTTCCACGATAAAATCAATAAGATTACCACTCAATTCCCTGCTATTTCTTCTGCTCGTTCCTCGCTTCACTTTCAAGTATTTCCCTCAAACTCCATCTCCCTCTCTCCATTTCCTACCATCTCTGATGAATAAACCTTTTCTCTCCTCTCCTCTGCTAAACCTACGACTTTCTCCTCTGATCCCATCCCCACTAATCTCCTCAACTCCATATCATCCTCCGTTATCCCTGCCATTTCCCATATTATCAACCTTTCTTTCTCCATTGCCACCTTCCCAGCTGCCCATAAGCATGCTTTGATCAATCCTCAACCTACTGCTCCCTATAGCTACTGTCCCATCTCCCCTCTTCCCTTTATTTCCAAACTCATTGAGCATGCCATTCTTTCTCGCTGTTTTGACTTTCTCTCCACTCATTTCCTCTTTGATCCCCTTCAGTCTGGCTTCCGCCCTCTTCATTCAACTGAAACAGCCCTTGCCAAGGTCTCTAGTGACTTATTCTTGGCAAGATCTAATGGCCTATACTCAGTTCTTATTCTTCTTGACCTTTCTGCTGCCTTTGATACCATTGACCACTCTCTTCTCCTTGCTATATTATCTTATATTTTGGTTCTCTGCCTATCTCTCTAATCACTTCTTCAGTATCTGTTCTCAAGTTACATCCTCCTCTGCTATCCCTTTCTCAGTTGGTGTTCCCCAAGGGTCTATTCTCGGCCCACTCCATTTCTCCCTTTATTCACAATTGTTTGGCTCCCTTATCTCATCCCTTGGCTTTCAGTATCACTTCTATGCAGATGATTCTCAAATTTATATCTCTTTACCTGACCTTTCTCCTTCTCTCCAGGCACATATCTCCACCTGTTTATCCGACATTGCCATCTGGATGTCTCAGCACTATTTAAAATTAAACATGGCCAAAACTGAGCTTCTGGCTTTCTCCCCAAATCCATCCTCCATCCTTCCTCCTTTCTTCATCACTGTTGATAATACTCCTATTTTCCCTGTTTCCTCTGCTCATAAGCTTGGGGTCATCTTTGAATCCTCCCTGTCATTCTCATATAATATCCAACAAATTGCTAAATCCTTTCACTTTTTTCTCTTCAACATTACAAAATTCGCCCTTTCCTCTCTGCCTCTACTACTAAGACTCTTGTTCACTCCCTTATCATCTCCTGGTTTGATTATTGAAACCTCCTCCTTGCTGGTCTCCCTAAATCTCATCTTTCCCCTCTACAATCTATTCAAAATTTCATTGTGTGGTTAATTCTTCACCAGCCACATTGCTGCCATATTAGTCCTCTTCTAAAGTCCCTTCACTGGCTCCCTATCCATTACCGCATTCAGTACAAATGACTTATCTTGACACATAAATGCATTCTCTGCTGCTTCTCCTTACCTTTCCTCTCTCATCTCTCTCTATACCTCTCCCCGTGATCTCCTTTCCTCTTCTACCTTCCTTCTCTCTTTGCTTTCTCTTCTTCCACTAACTCCAGACTTCGATCTTTTGACCTTGCTGCTCCATTTATCTGGAACAACCTGCCCCTTTGCCTGCGTCAAATCTCTTCCTTCATCCTCTTCAAGTCGAAGCTCAAGGCTCACCTCTTTGAGACCGCCTTGGATTCTTAGTCCCCTCCCTTGTGTTTCAACTCTTATTGCCCTTATTCCTATCATATTATTTTTATATGATTGTAAGCTCTTTGAGCAGGGACTGTCTTCTTTTGTGTCTAAACAGCACTGTATACACTTGGTAGCACTTTATAAATGCTTAATAATAATAAGTAACATAGTATATGATGGCAGATAAAGACCAACATAGTCCATCCAGTCCGCCCAGCGAGGTGGCAAGAATAGGTGCGCACCCTGTTCTATGCAGGTCACCCCTCCCCATGTCTTTGTTTAGGGGTGTACCCACCGCTCTGTGCAGGTCACCTCTACTTGTTGAGATATTAGTGACAGTTACGTTTATTTTAATTTTATCCTGTTTCCATAAAGAGATTCACTGTGTTTGTCCCATGCCATTTTGAATTCTGTCACTGTATTTGCCCCCACCACTTCCATCAAGAGGGCATTCCAAGCATCCGCCACCCTTTCAGTGAAAAAGTATTTCCTAACATTGCTTTTAAGTTTACCCCCTTGCAGCTTCATGTTATGTCCTCTAGTATTACAGCTTCCCCGTCTTTGAAAAAGGTTTGTTTGTTCATTAATATTCTTTAAGTATTTAAAGTTCTGTATCATATCTCCTCTGTCCCTCCTCTCCTCTAGAGTATACATATTTAGGTCTTGGAGTCTCTTTTCATATGTCTTCTGGCGCAGGCTCCAAATCATTTTGGTCATCTTCCTCTGAACCATTTCAAGTCTTTTTATATCCTTTGTGAGATATGATCTCCAAAACTGAACACAATAGTCCTAGTGAGGCCTCACCAGCGACTTGTACAGTGGCATTAGTAACTCCTCATTTCTGCTGGTAATTCCTTTCTATATGCAACCCAAAATCCTTCTGGTTTTGGCCACCACCTTGTCACAGTTTCACCACCTTGAGATCCTCAGAAATAATCACTCCGAGGTCCTTCTCCTGGTCCTTGCACACCAATCTCTCACCCCCTATCTCATACAATTCCCTTGGATTTCTGCATCCCTAGTGCATGACACTGCACTTCTTCACATTAAATCTTAACTGCCAAACATTAGACCATTCTTCCAGTTTTGCAGATCTTTCCTCATGTTATTATTCCCTCAGGGGAGTCCACTCTGTTGCAAATGTTTGTGTCATCTCTGAAAAAACAGACTTTTCCATTTCCATAATAACAATAAATGCCGCCGAGTTGAATTTTCAGCGGCTCTAACACAGTTGCCGCTGTAGCCGCAATGCTGTCGCTACACGTCCCGCTGCTAAGCCGTTGGCATCACGGTGTTCTGGGATGGAGTGGAGGCAGCACCCAGCTAACCCGGCAGCGGCAATATTGAGCCACAGTTAGCAACATGCAGGTAAAGTAACGTGTGGCAAATGCCGACCTTACTTTACCCTTGGAAGCTAACCAGGCAGTGGCTCAATATCACCTCGTCCAATTTGATTCTGTGGCGAACCCATCTATTTAATGCCAGTAGCTGGATACGGCCCCAGCACTGAATATCTGGGGTTAGACTTCAGCTGCAACAGCTAACCACATTAGAAGCATTAGCTGCCGCCGCTGAATATCCCCCCCCCCCCTTATTTTCTAGCTCCAGCTTTCCCAGACTTTGACCATTAGGGCTACGTGTTGTTGGGTGTTCGGCCTTTTATTATTCCTTCCTCCTATACTCTTAGTTGTCATTTATGACACTAGATTTAAGGGTATTATATACTTGTTAAGTTGTGATTTAAACCCTAATATGTCATGTCTGTTATGCTATAATTTGTGAATCCTTTTGTTGGAATTATATCACATTTTAATGGGCAGCAGAAAGGAAGATGATAATGTATGAAAAGATGACAGCTGGGCACCGATCAAGAGCCTGCAGACTCAGTACCCCTAGTAATGAGGAAGTGCTATGCAGCCCTGGAAGTGGATGCAGTGACAACATCCCAGGAACAGGAGGTATCAGAGCAAGAGGAATTCATAGCTATAGGATGTGACATTATCTAAAGTTCAAGTAGGATCTCCGATTCGTAAATATGGCACGCTACAGCAGGGTGATCTTTTATTTTAAGGACCTTAAGTTAATATTTGACATTTCTGCCACCACTTTCTAAAGAAAAGATTATTTATGTAAAGACCCCATAGGTTCTGCTTTTCTAATCAGCCGAGACCTCCAGTGCAATGTGACATGTATTGTTCTGGTAATTTTCCAGAACAGAGGAGCTAATTCTTATCCAATGTCATCATCTGGGGAGGAGACTTCTTTGGGAAGGAAAATTCAGCCACTATAGAACCCCACCCAAATGCAGAACCCTGTCTTTGGCTGGTCTAGTTATCACACCGTTAAGATGGATCCACCTGGTTAGATACTGCATCAGGAGGGAGAAGTGGTGTCAGAGGGTAAAACAGGTTGCTTAGAACTTGCACCCAACATCCACTGTGTCCTGGTGAACACTGTTAGCACACTTCATGCTCAGGAGGAGAGGAACCAGTCCTACCAGTGGAGAGGTGCAGGAATAAAGCAGCACAACATCTGGGAGCCGCTGGTCCAAAGGAGAAATGAGAGGGTCCAGAGGAAAGTCCCAGTGACACCAGGGCCAGGAGCTTCCACGATGCAGTACCAGGGACCTGCATCTATGGCAGCCTCCAGCTCAGAGGTACACTGAAAGAATATAGTGCAGGAAGAGGGTTTCCCTTATCAGGGATCACCACAGAGAAGGGATGTATAATGGCTTGCATTATCCTTTTGTCTCTGCCACGATACCTGTATTTATGCTTTTACTGTCAGCGACCCTTACATCTTGATGGAAACTCTTTGGTACAGAACGTAGCTTCAGGGCTGGTCTTGCTATTGTGAAAAAGGGGGTAGAGTGAATGGTGCCAATAATTCTGTTCCTGCCTCATGAACCCTAATCAGCCCGAGAATTAAGACTGATAGAATAGTAATTCTCTTGGAAGTTCTGTCACCGTCTGCCAAGCAAGATGCACAGCCCTGAAAGGGACAGAGCTTGCAAGGGTTACATTTAAATATGTTTAAATATGAAACATTGCAACTGAATGTAAAGTTGTTTTCTACAACTGTACATATGCAGTGGTGGGATTCAGCCGGTTCGCGTGAACCTGTTACTAGAATTTTCCAAGTTCGCCGAACCGGCCACGATAGGCCAGCGTTTTCCAAACTGTGGGTTGCGACCCCAAATGGGGTTGCATAATTTTCATTTGGGGTCACAGCCCATGTTGGGTTCGGGATGGGGTAAATCAAGTTTTTGGAAGGCCACTTCCTATCAAATTCAGCCATTGTCCACTGCCTTTGTGATACAAGTGTGCACCTACATCTAAGATCCTACCGGCGGGCCCTCCCTCTCCCTCCTCTCTGATATGCATCAGGGGAGGATGAACAAGGAAGACCAGTAGGGTCTTAGAGCCATGCATGCATAAACCTCTAAGCCCCTGCCAGCCCTCCCTCCCCTTTCTCTCTGATATACATCAGAGGAGGATGGACAAGGAAGACCAGTAGGATCTTAAAGCCATGCATGCATAAACCTTTAAGCCCCTTCCAGCCCTCCCTCCTCTCTGATATGCATCAGAGGAGGATGGACAAGGAAGACCAGTAGGGTCTTAGAGCTGTGCATGCATAAACCTTTAAGCCCCTGCCAGCCCTCCCTGTACCGCCCTCTGTAATATGCATCAGAGGAGGATGGACAAGGAAGACCAGTAGGGTTTAAAGAGCCACGCATGCATAAATCTCTAAGCCCCTGCCAGCCCTCCCTGTCCCTCCTCTCTGATATGCATCAGAGGAGGATGGACAAGGAAGACCAGTAGGGTCTTAGAGCTGTGCATGCATAAACCTTTAAGCCCCTGCCAGCCCTCCCTGTACCGCCCTCTGTAATATGCATCAGAGGAGGATGGACAAGGAAGACCAGTAGGGTTTAAAGAGCCACGCATGCATAAACCTCTAAGCCCCTGCCAGCCCTCCCTGTCCCTCCTCTCTGATATGCATCAGAGGAGGATGGACAAGGAAGACCAGTAGGGTCTTCGAGCCATGCATGCATAAACCTCTAAGCCCCTGCCAGCCCTCCCTATCCCGCCCTCTCTGATATGCATCAGAGGAGGATGGACAAGGAAGATCAGTAGGGTCTTAGAGCCGTGCATGCATAAACCTCTAAGCCCCTGCCAGCCCTTCCTGTCCCGCCCTCTCTGATATGCATCAGAGGAGGATGGACAAGGAAGACCAGTAGGGTCTTAGAGTCGTGCATGCATAAACCTCTAAGCCCCTGCCAGCCCTCCCTGCCCTGCCCCCTCTGATGCATACTTGTTGGTCAGAGGAGGCGGGACAAAGAGGGATGGCAGGGGCTTAGAGGCAGGCACGCACTTCTTTCAGAAAGACCCTGTGCCTGTACTATCTTTGTTATCAGTGATTGGCAACAGGCTGGATTTGACAGGTGGTGGCCTCCCGAAAGTGTGATTTGCTGCATCCCGAATCCAACATGCAGCTGCAACAGGTATGAGTCAGAAAGGGAGGGACAGAGAGGACCAGCAGAGAGGCTTCTATCAGAAAGGGCTGCAGGGAGGGCATAAAGGGACAAAGGGCTGAGGCTAGACATGAGGGGGGAAGACATAGGGAGACAAAGGTCATGCTGGACATAGGGGGCATAAGGAGACAAAGGAGTGATGATACCTCTCCCTGCTGCTGGCTCTTTGAGTTTGTCGGGCTGTCAGGCTCTATCGTTTTGCTTTGACTGCTGCTGCTGTTTGCCGCCCCTCAGAAGCTGCCACCCTAGGCAATGACCTAGCCTTGCCTGACGGTTGAGCCAGCCCTGGGTAAGATGTGGACCTGCTGAAGTAAAGCAGATTACCTGTATAGATTTTTTTGAGACTGATATTTAGAAGCCCTTATTTGGATATGGAAGATTGACCCCTAGTGGTAACCCCTCAAGACTACCGCTAGGTGTCATAGCTGTCATTTTGAGCTTGAACTCTTGGGCAGGATTTGAGAGGGACTGCTTCTGCCCCAGTCCAATTGGACAATAAGGAAATCCCTGGTGGAAGTCATTTATTATTTATTATTTAATTATTTATATGAGAGTATTACTATTATTTTTTTATATTTTTTTTTTATTTAATATATATTTTTTATTATTTATTATTGCATACTGATTTCTATTTCTGTATAATAGAGTTAATTGAATGTCTATGAGTATTTGTTCTTTCATTATTATTTGATTTTTTAATATTGTTTGTTTCTATGTCTTTAGTACCTATGTAGACAACCCCTGATGAAGGTCTCCGAAACACGGCCTGTGTCGGGTTGCTAGGTCTGAGATTTCAAATAAAGTGTTTTTCCACCTTATCACGCTTTGGACTGTGTGTCCAATTCAAACTCCTCCTTCTGTCTTTTAAATGCATTCATTCTACTGCTCCTCACTATCTCTCGTCTCCCTCTACACCCCTCTTCGTGAACTTCACTCTTCTACTGGCTTGCCCCTCGCTTTTCCCTTTTCTTCCTCTACTAACTCCAGACTTCGGTCCTTTCACCTTGCTGCTCCTTATGCCTGGAACAAACGTCCTGAGTCTGTACATCAGGCTTCATCTCTGGCCCTTTTCAAAACTATCCTAAAGGCTCACCTCTTTGGGGCTGCCTTTGGATCCTGATGCCTTGTTCCTTGTGTCTCCTTACTATTCATTTCTAACTTTTGTCTTGTTTGTCTTGATTAGACTGTAAGCTCTAATGAGTAGGGACTGTCTCTATCTGTGTTTGTACAGCGCTGCCTATGCCTTATAGCACTTTATTAATTAATAATAATAATAATAATAATAATAATAATAACAGTGCGATTTCAGAATGGCACAAACTCTGGATATTGAGGCATCCATGCCTATATCTGCTTCTGATCATGAATAAGGTATAAAACAGTGCTCATTTCATGGCTGCAATGCTTCTAGGGGGAAGAGTAAAACATGCTTATATCGTAGCGGTAAATATTTCCTGTCTAAAGAAACCTACTCATAAATGCATACTCCAAAAATTACTACTGGCCTGTCACCACACAGCTGTATATCTCAAATGGGAAGGTAGGACATGCTAGTGTCATAAATAGATGACCCTCTTCTGACCTACCCAGGCCGGGGTGTCCAAGTACCTGGTTCTGTGGTTGTGCACTTTGGGAACATCATATTTGCAAAATGGCCTACCCCAGTGCATTTACCCAGCCATGCTATCTGTGTGGGGCCCATCTCCAGAGCCGGTTATTGGGATGTTCATTTTTTAGGGTGGAGACAGAGTGATTTCAGAAGGCGTTCCTGCCACTCGCCAACGTTTTTGGATGTTCTGCTCTTAAAGTCCCAGATTTTTCGAAGATGTCCCTTCTAAAATGCTACTTCACATTTTTAACTTAATCGTAGCACACCCAAAACTCCTCCTCATTGTAGAAACGAAGGGTTCGTGGTGTGCTATGATTTCTCCATTTGGAGAAACTGCCCTAGAAATGAGATGTCATTCCTCAAACAATTTGCAATGTCTGTTTGTTGTACATAAATCTTATGAAAAGTTTCTTATTATGCATCTATGAGCACGACTTAGCTTGTTCTACTGCTGAATTTGAAGGCTTCCACTAGAAACAAAGCTTGTGGTGAGGAAAGCAATACTGAGGCTATGGATACACAGGGAAATGAGCCCTGCACCTTTAAAACTGAAAGCATCCAGGGTTTCCCCGGTAACCAGGAGTCTCTGACTCACAACATAGTCACCCTTAAGCCCCGCCCACAGCAGCATGTCAGGGGTAGAGAGAAGCCTGACTCTGCTCACATGTGCTGGGAGCAAGGCGTGGCACAGGAAAAAGAGCAGTTTAAAAAGCTGACTTTTAGAAACTCAAGGGGGAGAACGAGTACAAGCACGGAAAGCCCAGGAGCAGGCAGAAGCGTGCCAAGTACAGCCAAAAGAGAGGAGAGAACGCCTGAGAGAATAAGGAAAGGTGGAGCTGAAGAAGGTATTGTTGAACCTTTAAGAGAAGGCAGCTCTAAGAAGTGTTACAGCCAGGGAGAAAGCCAGCAAGGAACCTTGAGAGATAGAAAGGCTGCTGAGTTTAAGCTTCCAAGAGAACAGGGGAAACTGATTGGAAAAGTTCCAAGGCAGTCCCAGCTGAAACGAAGGCTGTTTCAATCAAGGGAATTCTCTGCAGACGGAAGACAGCATGACTTGCATACAGGACAAAGAGAATTGCTGAATACTCCTGATTTAAGGCAAGTGTGTCCTCCTCAGTTCATCTCTATAAAAGGCTTAGGAGAATTAGCATCTGAGATAAAAGCTAATTCTAGTTGCCAGCTAAACCCCAGAATAAAGAGGGAAGATTTAACTGACTATCAATTGGCTCACCTTGCAGAAGAGTTAGGGCAGAAGCAAGTCCTTCTCAAAAAGCTGAATGATTTGATCCAGAAAGAAAATAGTCAGCTCTCCCTACAGGTACCCTTGGATAAGTGTGAAAGGGACAGTGTTGAAGAAATGGAAATAGGAGATATGGAAGATAACTCATGTGAAATGCAGTGTGCTTATTGCCAAGCCTCTAGCTTGGAAGAATGCTAAACTGTAGAGCCCTTTAAAGTGTGAATGCTATAAGAAAATCTTGACTTGTGTGAAAGGCACAGCAGAAGGAAAACAGCTGAATGTTATATTCAAATGATATTGTGAAGCCGAAAGCTGAAGGGAATAATCAGAGGACATTCTAAAAGCTGTTTTGCTTCAAGAAATAAGCTTCCTATAAAAGAGAAGTTTTTGTGAAGCTTAAGTTTTTGGAATAAGCTGCATTTACTGAACACAGGCAACGTTGTGACTGCTTCTTTTGAAAAGTTAAAGCTTTTGCGTTGGAGTAAGAATCCTGTATTTTTGTTTTCCACTTATATCCTGTGTATGATGGAATCCCTGATTACAAACAAATAAATGTTCTCTGTTTTGCGCCTGACCACTTGACTACAACTCCTTTGCCTAAGTAAATAAGACTACAACTCCCAGCAGCCCTCCTGGCGGCCATTTTGAGGGAGAACTTATTGAAAGGTAAAAAGGCGACCCCTCCTGGTACCAGGTTATCTGCCCGGCCAGGTGGGGGCGACAAGCTACTTATAGATGCCAGACAATCCACAGGATCCAGAAGAATCTGTAGCTCTCCTCACTGGCTACTGGCTGTTGTTGGCAAGAAGGATCTTAAATGTAAATCATATTTTGTGCAAACTTGTTCTGCACTGTACCCACAGTGCTGCTGAAGCTTGTTCTGCACTTTAAATTGTAACAAAGAACAAATCCTTCACCCCCCCCCCCCCCACCCACATTACACTTCAGAATCATGACATCCACATAAAAAGCGAAATAAAATACCTAGGGGTTTTACTAGACACACAACTTAGTATGAACACACATATAAGAAACACAACAAAGAAAATTTACTTTAAACTCAAAATTTTAAAACAGCTACGCCCACTAGTCCACCTGCAAGATTTCCTAAGCATTATCCAAGCCATAATCACCCCACCTTTTGATTTCGCCAATCTTTCTCTACTAGGCTCAACAAATCAAAACATCAGAAGACTCCAACTAGCTCAAAATGCTGCTGCCAGAACTATAATGAAGGTTCACCCTTTTGAGCACATAACACCCTATCTAGCTGAACTACACTGGCTCCCCATTCAATGTCGAATAAACTATAAATTAATTATAACCACTTTTAAAGCACTAAATAACACTGCCCCAGAATCCCTTAATAAACTAATCATTAAAGACACACCTCATAGTGCACATAGAAGAGGCAACACCAATAAACTAAGAATTCCAAAAGAATTCACAAAGTCTAAAAAAACAACAAATAAAAAGGCTTTCTCCCATGCAGCCCCTACGCTCTGGAACTCGCTACCCGATGAAATCAGAGCATTAACTGACATTAAAGATCTACGAAAAAACGTAAAAACTCACCTTTTTACCTCTTACTAAGGCACATTAGCTAACCTTCAACTCCAACATGAAAAGGGTTAAACCTCACAACACAAGTAGATCAACTCTGCAAGGCTTAAAGATATCTTGACATCAATACTGCCTATTATAATTATACTGTTGATCTTCTCCATCCATTTCTGTACATAGTTAACTGTACATAGTTCCAAAATGTTCAAAAGATTAATGTTCAAAATTTAATTGCACATAGTTCATGTTATTGTTCATTGTAAAAAACAGAAATGGTACCGTTCAATGTAAAAAACAGAAATGCCTCTCTGTTTCCTTTAACTGTTATATGTAAACCGCACCTGATCCTCGGAAGGTTGCGGTATATAAAAAAACTGTTACATAAAATAAATAAATAAATAAATCTCAATTGTGTTTAGACTTCTTATTTATTTAAGACTTATTTGCCACCTTTTTGAAGAACTTTATCCAAGGAGATGTACTGCAAGTAGAAACTGGATGTAGGCAATGTACAATGGTAGTGATAGGATGTCCGTTTGATTAGAGGCACGTGAAGGTGGAACGCATAGATTAACAAAATAGGAAGGGAAACAGATTTAAAAAGGGTGACTAACCTGAAGGAAACCATTGTGCATTCACAGAAGATACGTGCAACTGATGTCACTGCACATGTGGTAAGGTGTCCTGCTGTAGTATAAGCAGTTCAGGTAAAACCAGATGCATGCGACTAGCTAGTCCATTGCTTCCCCCATTAAAGACTTGGGAGATCAACTTACCCCTGCTTCCTACAACAAGAATTGGCTGGCCTTAAACAGAAATCTATCTGGGAGTGTGTTTCAGAGTATGGGGGCTACTCTTGAAATGGCTGTCTGGTGGGTGTCATATTGCATGATTTCCTTAGGAAAGGGTATGGTTAGAAATAATCCTTGGGATGCATTAACAGAAGGCCTGTTCTTCAAGTACTTTGACTCATTTTCTCTAAGATCCTTGAAGATCATAAATAGTTTTAAATTTAGCCCTGTAGTGTACTGGTAACCACTGATACTGTTGCAGGAATGGCGTGATATGATGATATCATTTGCGACATTTTAATAGCTGTGTAGTGACATTCGGAATGAAATGGAGTTGGGAAAAATGGCTTTGTGGTCAGACTGAGGTAGAATACTTTACAGTAGCTCAGCCTTGACATTATTGTGGTGTGAAGCACTATAATAGACTGGTCTTGTTGATGTACAGAGAGAGATTGCGTAGTTGCCACAGGTAATAGAGACAGTTCTTGAAGGCAGTCCCTGGATCTAGGAGGTCAGAGTCAGTCCAATCATATCCCAAGATTCCTGAACTGTTATTTAAGGGTGAGCTTGTAGCTCTTAAAATAGATTTTGATGCCAGGGATCTAAATACTTGTTTTAGGGACACGCAGGATCTCTGTTTTACAGGGGTTCAGAAGGAGCTTGTTGTTGTTTTCCCATTCTTGAATTGCTGTTAGACAGGCAGTCAGTTTAGTGAGAGTTGTAGGTACTTCTGCATCAATGGATATGAGTAGCTTTACATTCTCATTGTAGAGGGAGAGCTGTGTATTCATCTAATGGCTCATGGCAGACATTAAATAAAATGCAGGCAGCAAGCATCCATGTGATACTCCTCAGGTCAATGCTGCTGAACAGTAAAGACTGTTGCCTATCTGATAGATAGGATCTGAACCAAACAAATAACACGCCAACAATACCTGTTTCTGTCAGTCATGCTAGAAAAATAATGTGGTCCACCGTGTCAAAACTGCTGCAAATCAAGCAATAATAACATGAAGACAGAGTCGCTGTCACGGCTTCTGTGTATATCATCTAGCAGTGATGTGAGGGCCGCCTCCGCTCCAGAACAGAGCCTGACTCCAGACACATGGGTCCGGTCACTTTCCCTCTTCTAACCAATTGCTGAGTTAAAATGAGATGCAGATACTAGCTCCTGGTTTTCCAGCTTGTACTGGTCAAGGGTGCATGGGGCTGTTTTTTTAGCAGGGGGTGCACCACTGCCTTTTTTAGGGCAATTGGAGGCTGCCCCTTAGCAAGTCAGGCGTCCCCAGTTCTTGTGGATTTTAGAGTTATAAGTCACCTTTTTTAGCTCTGAGTTCAAGGTAAGTTACATATTCAGATACATGAGCTATATCGCTGCCCAAATTAGTTACATTTTAACGGTACCTGAGACAATGAAGGATGCAGTGATTTGTCCAACATCACAAAGGGCCTCAGTGGGAGGAGTGGGATTCAAGCCCCAGTTTTACAGCTTGCTTTTCTAAGTACTAAGCCAGGGGCAGATAGCCCTATGGGACATTTGGGCAGGCCCTGGTGGGCCATTCACACTGGTCACATGATGACTGTGCCCGGCCTCTGCCTCCCAGCATAGACCATGTGCCCCAATAGCAGTTGCACTTGCAAAATGTTCTCCTCTCATCCCCCTCCCAGTGGATCCTGCTATCCCTTTCTTTCCTACATAATCAAGGGACAGTGCTGCTCTGAAGAGGAAGCTAAAAACTAGAATAGAACATAAGAAATGTTATAACAAAAGGCATAAGAACATAAAAAAGACAAAACAATAGATCCTGAGAGCCACACAAATGCAAAGAACCAAACAGGGAGGCAGGCTGGCCCCAAGGCTAGTACAAGGTATTGGGCATCCCAGGAAAACCTTCAGTATTATGTCCCCCCGCCCCCAAGATAATCTGAACACCACCCTTCCAACAACAATCCTTGAAAAATGATAACAGGAAACCATGGGAGGATATTTATCGAGAATAACGTGGTTAGCAGACCTGCTAACCGTGTTAATCATGGGGTCCCTGGAATATTCCGCCGCTGAATGCACAGCAGAGCTGGCACCCAGCGATAACTGGGCAGTGGCGATATTGAGCCAATGGCTGGATAGCGCTAAGTGGCAAACATTAGGTACCTGAAAGAATAGCCTAACTTTTGTCACAGAAGCCAACCCGGATATTCAATTCCAGTGGCCTTGGTATTGAATATCTGGGTGTTAGTTTCAGCGGTGATGGCTAGCAGGCTGCAATTGCACTAGCCATCACCGCTGAATATCCCCCCTCAGACGTTTAAATATAAAGCTTTGCTTTGTATATATGTGTGTGCCTGCTTTTCTTGCAATTAAAAGAAAGTGCCGATGGCCCTTTGAATTTTTGTGGATATAGGAATTAATTGTTTTTCTTTGGCTGCTACCGATCTTTGATGTCCCCCAGAAGCTGCTGCCCTCGGTGACATCCTAGTTTTGCCTCATGATTGGGCCGGCCCTGTAGGGGGTTAGACAATTTTCAAATAACCTCAGTATGTAAATATCCATTTGGTGCAGCATTGCTCTCGGAAGGGTGATATTGTTCATTATGTTATTAATGTTATTGTTATTAATGTTATTAATGTTATTAATGTTATTAATGTTATTGTTATTAATGTTATTAATGTTATTAATGTTAATGTTATTAATGTTATTAATGTTATTAATGTTATTGTTATTAATGTTATTGTTCATTATTGTTCACGTTCATTATGTTATTTCACCTACTCATTGCCATGTAAATATCTCATGCATATAATCAACCCTGTTATCCAAGCTACTCTTTACTATGTAAAAATCTCATGTATATAGTTACCCCTGTTATCCAAGTTTGGACCCCTGTTCGATGTAAAACCAAACAGCATGTTGTTATGGTTGTTGTGTTATAATGTAAACCGCGCTGATGCCAAATAGCGCGGTATATAAGAATTTGTAATAAATAAAATAAATAAATAAAATATCAAGCCGGGATCACGGATTTAAAAGGCAGGACTCAGGGACACAGAGCCTCTTCTCCCACTGCTACAGCACACAACACTTTCGGGATACAAAGTGGGACAAATGCCACCCCCACCAATGAGACCTCGATCTCTCCACTGGCTGCAGGACACAAGGAGGTAAGCCCCCACCCCCCTGCAGCAACATCATCAAGCCGGGATCGCGGATTTAAAAGGCAGGACTCAAGGACACACTGCCTCTTCTCTTGCCGCTACAGCACACAACACCGTTGGGATACGACGCTGGAAAATGCCACCTCCACCAGCGAAACCCCGATCTCTCTGCCTGATGCAGGTCATGAGGAGATAAGCCCCTCCCCTGCAGCTGCATCATGAAGCTGGGATCACAGATTTAAAAGGCAGGACTCAGGGACACACGGCTTCTTCTCCCGCCGCTACAGCACACAGCATCACTGGGCTATGTCATGAGACAAATGCCACCCCCACCAATTTTATTTATTTATTTTATGTCTTTTCTATACCGCGCTCTTTAGAATCAGTGTGGTTTACAGTCAACAAAATTTGTACAGTGCAGGCAGAACCTGCACTGTCCTTACAATGAACAGGTGTTACAACTTGGGACTAACAAGGGTAACTATGTACAGGCTGAGCGATCAGGTCGCAGGTGACTGGATCGGCTGGCAAGTGGCAACTATTTACAGGTTGTCTAATCATATACAGGTTGTTCATTTAGATCACAGATGTACAGCCTTGACCGGGGATGCTTGGCATCTATCTGAATATTAGATGGCTATATACACATTGGTAACTATATACACATTGGCATCTATTTGCAGTATTAGAAACTATATATACGCTCAATATACTGTGTGTACCGTTGTGCTAAAGGGTGGGGCTGCAACAGTGTGATGTGGGTGTGCTGGGGGCGGTGTCCTTGCGGTTGAGTATGGCTGGTTGTGATTTGTCGCTAGTATGGGAGTAGTGCTGAAGGAAGAGATGGTGCTTCAGTGACTTCCTAAATTGGGCGAGGTCAGTGATTGCCCGGATGGTGGGTGGGAGGGCGTTCCAACGTGTGGGTGCATAGAATACAAAGGCTCTGTTTCTTGTTGTTTGCAAGCATTTCGTTATTGCGATCTCTCCACTGGCTGCAGGATGAGGAGGTAAGCCCCTGCAGCCACATCATGAAGCTGGGACCACGGATTTAATAGCGCTAGGCACACTCACGCCTAAGGGCCCGTGGCTAAGGGCCTCACCAAAGGACCCTTTTGTGTGGCCCTTAGACATGAAATGTTCATTAGGATCTGCATCCTACAATCTTCCATAAAACAACTGTAAACCTCTGAGGTAAGGGCATCTCTCATTACATTTCATCAGATACCCAGTTATAATTTGTGAATTTGTTCTCTCAACTTAACTGTCATAATGATGAGGAAACAGCTTATTATTCTATTACTTCTAATAACTGCAGTCCATACCTACATGCAGACACGGTATGCAACCCCTATTCCAATCATCCAAAACTACAACCGCGGTGCAACAAACATACCACATTACCGGCTCAACAGCAGAAACTGTCAGAACACTGCTAGATCAGTCTTCAAACAGACGAACAACATACAGACTCAAACCATCCATTGTCATATGCATAAGATATAACCTTAAGATATGCAATAATTAATGTACATTCTGCAAGGAAC
This sequence comes from Ichthyophis bannanicus, assembly GCA_033557465.1. Taxonomy (NCBI): domain Eukaryota; kingdom Metazoa; phylum Chordata; class Amphibia; order Gymnophiona; family Ichthyophiidae; genus Ichthyophis; species Ichthyophis bannanicus. The sequence continues at coordinate 119,085,812 of CM066050.1, read as the reverse complement.
AAGATACCAGTCATCATAGATTTTGTTCTAACAAACTTGACATTTTATTCATCGCAGAATCATGGTTATATGTACTGCTAAATCAGCAAAAGCTACCAGGCTTTGCATATATAATGCCCCAAGAGAAAACAGAAGCGGTGGTGGGGTACTTATCATAGCAAAAGAGGAATGCAAGCTCTCACCCACATTGGTTTACAGTAATCATGGCTTAGACATCCTCACCTTAGAAAATAAACAAATGAAGTTTTGCTTACTCTGTAGGTCACCTACCTCAGACCTTCAGGACCTAGAAAGCATCTTGGAAATAGTATGTTCAGATAGATCAATAAACAAGCAATTCATCATACTGGGTTACTTTAGCTTTGCCTCGTGCTCATGCCAAATCATTCCTAACTGCAATGCACGACCTTGATTTTCAACAACTCATAACAAGGGCAACTCACTAGACCTTATTTTTATACCCAACAAATTACTAACCCCACATTCACTCAAAAAAGTCCAATGCCATGGTCAGACCACCATGTGATCATCTTCTCTTTACCACAGCATCTACACAGTAGCAAACAAGCGCACTAATAATCGCTATAATGCAGGTTTTGATCATTCATTAAGGAGTCCTTTCTGAAGGATTCAATACCAAATCTCAATACTAACCTCACTGACATAAACAATATCTTAGGAAATTGGAACAGTACTATAAACAAAGCAGTAGCAGCTAAAAGGAGAACTCCTAGGAAAATACAAAACTAATTCCACCGTGGTTCACGCATGAGTTAAGATTAATTAGGAAACAACTTAGAAAGAGAATGAAGACAGTGGAAAAACCAACTAGCTCAAGATCAGCAAATATTCTTTGTGAAGCTTAGGGAATACCATAACAGCATTAACCAGCAGAAGACCTGCTGCTGCTTTAACAAATACTTGTGGGCTGACGTCAGGATTGTCCTTCTGGCATGGTGGACTTACTAAGGTTTTCACGATATTGAAGTGCTCTCTAGGTCGATTTATCACACAAAAATAATCATGAAATCAGTAAATCGACCTAGAGAGCACTTCAGTATTGTGAAAACCTTAGTAAGTCCACCCTGTCAGAAGGACAATCCTGACATCAGCCCACAAGTATTAGTTAAATACTTTGAGAGCAAGGGTAAGTTACCAAATACAAATCATTCCTATCCAACAATAGATAACACAGGTCTACGACTAAAAAGCTGTTTGATTATTTTGATCTAATTTCCATGTATTTTGGTGTGCTGAAAACAAATATTGAAAAAACTCCTAGACGTCATGATTTGCCATAACATGCAAAATTGTCTTCAAACTTATCAATTGTTTTCAAATTACTATTAATTAATTCAAATTACTATGAATTAATTCACATAAGTGCATTTAAGATATAAAATGCCAAAAAACCCTTAAAGGGGTTGTCCGAGTTATGTAAAAAAAAAATATAGCACTGTAAATCTGATGGTCAGCAATATATACATAAGCTAAGCAAGTTTTAAGTCCATGCTTCTAATGGTAGAAGGGGTTAATCTTTCCTGAAGAATCCAGTGGGAGGGAGACACAGGGCAGATAGCAACAGCTCCGGTCAGTGCAGGGGGGCGTGGCCAGCACTGTGACGTCTCGTGTACAGACACAGAGCTGCTCTCTCCTGCATGCCACACTTGTGCACGAATCATCATCAGGTTCTTGTTTCTAGGCTGTTCACACTTTTTCATCGCGATTCGTGTTAGCTCGTCATTCTTCCACCGTTATGTTATGGCTCCACGAAAGTGTATTAATTCGCCAGACAGTTTCTGTTGCATCTGTGGTGAATATACAGTGTTGAAGCAACAGTAGAATATTACAGACTTTGTGAAAAAAGTATACTTTGCATACTTTGGACTAAAAATTGGAGATCAAGATAAAGTCTGGGCACCTCATAAAGTGTGCAAATGGTGTGTTGAGGACCTCCGAAACTGGTTCAAGGGTAAGAAAAAATCTTTCCGTTATGGGATTCCTATGATATGGCGAGAGCAAAAGAACCATAGTGACGACTGTTACTTTTGTTCATGCGATGTGAAAGGGTTTAATTCCAAATGGAAGCATTCCATTTCATACCCCAATCTTCACTTGGCAATTTGTCCCATCCCCCATGGCACAGATCTACCAGTACCCAAGCCCCCTGCTACCTTGGAAGAGATACCTACCTTCGATGAAGGTGAAGTCATACCTGAACCAGATGACGAATCAAGTTCTGACTTTGAAGATGATACGAGACCAAAATTGTTTTCTCAGGAGGAGATGAATGATTTGGTAAGAGAATCTTCTAAAAGATGCCGCTGAGTTACTCGGATCAAGGCTGAAAAGCAGGAATTTATTGTTGCCAGGAGTGTCATCTTCAAGGTTCAGACATCGTGAAAAGGAGTTTGTTCCTTACTTTGCCCAGGAAGACAAGTTGGTTTATTGCATCGATGTCGAAGGTCTGATGGGTCAATTTAAAATCCAATATGATTCAGAGCAATGGTGTCTTTTTATAGATTCTTCAAAAAGAAGTCTCAAAGCAGTTTTACTCCACAACGGTTTTTACGCTTCCATACCTGTAGGTTATTCTGTACACTTGAAGGAAACCTACGAGAACTTGGAATTGGTTCTTCGTAAACTTAAATATGAAGACCATGGTTGGCAAGTGTGTGGGGACTTGAAGGTCTTGTGCATGCTGCTCGGGCAACAAGCTGGGTATACCAAATATCCTTGTTTTCTGTGTCTATGGGATAGTCGAGACCGACAAAATCACTGGACCAAGAAGAGTTGGCAGCCGAGGGTGCTAACAGTCGGTGAAAAAAATGTCCTCTGAGAAACTTTGGTACCTTCCAATAAAGTTCTTCTACCACCTCTCCACATAAAATTGGAATTGATGAAGCAATTCGTAAAATCACTTCCAAGAGATGGAGAATGCTTCAAATACTTGGTCACCAAGTTTCCAGGCCTGTCGGAGGCAAAATTGAAGGAAGGTGTGTTCGTCGGACCAGACATTAGAAGGCTTAAAGTTGATCAAGAGTTTGTCAATACCATGACGGATCCTCAAAAAGAAGGGTGGATTGCATTTAAAGAAGTCGTACAGAAATTTTTAGGCAATAACAAAGATCCTCACTACAAAAAGATCGTCGGATGAATGCTGAAAGCATTTCAAGCTTTAAGTTGCCTGATGAGTTTGAAAGTGCATTTCCTCCAGTCCCACCTTGACTACTTTCCTGGAAATTTGGGAGCTGTGAGTGAGGAACAAGGTAAATGATTCCACCAAGACATTAAAGAGATGGAAAGGAGATACCAGGGAAAATGGAGCATTACAATGATGGCAGACTACTGTTGGATGCTTCAGAGAGACATTCCAGATGCTACTCACAAGCGTAAATGCACCAAGAGGAGCCTCACAAGGAAGAAGAATCAAGTTTAGTGTGTGTAGGTGAGCTCATTTCAGTTCAAAAAAGGATTTTCATGAAAATATTGTAATAAAACTTTAATTTTATAAGTCTATTTCCATTTATTTTGAGGTATTGCATTATTTAACATAGTTACCTAAATTGTCAGAAAACGTGATGTCCTATGACAAAATGGAGGTAATTTTCAGATTCAGCACACCAAAAAACATAAAGATTACATGGAATAACCAAAACAGCTCTCGAAAAAAATTTTTTTGCAGACCTTTGTAATTCTATTGAAAAATCTTGGTTCAAATTCAAACAAATCAGCAAAGAACACCTCAAGGAAATTATATCTAACCTTAACACTACAACATCCCAACTTGACCCATGCCCAGTAAACTAGGTCAAAATGACAAGAGCTGAAATGTCACCTTTTCTCCTCAAGATATTGCAAACATCATTATCCATGGGTTATATGCCCACAGACCTTAAGCTAATATCAATTTGGCTCATACTAATAAACCCTTCCCTAGACAAAAACTGCCCAACATCATACAGGCCGATATCAAGCCTCCCTTTTATAGCAAAAATAATTTAAAAAGTGGCCCAAAAGCAGAAACTTGGATACTCATACACCCTTGGACCCGCAGCAACATGGCTTTAAGCCTCACCATTGAGCTGAGACACTCATGACATCTTTATTAGCTAACCTAAGAAGAGGAATCCAAAAGCCAAAGCAAGCTTTCATGTTATTCTTCCTTGATATTGCAGCGGCCTCTGACTCCATCAACCACAGGCCCCTGATAACAAGACTTCAGCAGATCTGCATCATGGGAACTGTAGTACTCTTTTTTAAATCTTACTTGATAGACCGAATGCAACAGGTAAAAATAGGGCAAGACTCATCAACCCCATACAAGCAAGTACAGGGAATCCCTCAAGGCTCGGTCTTATCAGCACTACTATTTAATATTTACATACAGCCAGTCTGCAACATTTTCCATAAACACAGCATATACTACCACATCTATGCTGACGACGTGATGCTATACATGCCATATAATACCAGAAATCTCAACTTCAAACAGATGGTGACCTGCATCGAGAAAGCTACACAATGGTTTACAGTCCACAATTTATCAATAAACTATAGCACAACAGAAGTACTTTTCATAACAAAAGAGAAATCTTTCACCCCACTGACAACTATAAAAATAGCAGATACAGTGCTACAAGCCAAACAAGAAGTCATGGATCTCAGAATAATGCTGGACTCCAAGCTTAACCTTTCTTCACACATTGCCAATACAGCAAGACCTATCTATTACAAGATAAAGACTATGCAACACCTGAGGCCACTACTAGAACCCAAGGACTGGTACGGCAATGCAAGCGATGATATTCTCCCATTTGAACTTTTACAATAGTATCTTGTAGGGTCTTTCAAAGCAAGCAATATACCAGTTTCAGATGGCCCTCCATACTGCGGCAAGCATCATTAAGAAGGCACCAAGATATGACCATATTACTCCAATCTTACATTCATTACACCTGCTTCCATTAACTAGCAGGGTCAAATTCAAAGTAGTAACCATCACATTCCAGGCACTACACAATCTAACAGCAACACATAAACAATCACTTGTGCAAATGACACCAAATAATAGAGACAGATGAATCAACTCACAGACTACGCTGATAATATCTACCGAAAGCAGAAAAAGCTGCCGACATGCCAGACAGAATTCTTGTTCTATGCACCGACACTTTGGAAATACCTCCCTGACCCACTAAAAAGAACATCAGACCTCATATCCTTTCAGAAGCAACTCAAAACCCACTTATTTATGGAGCACTTTGCGAAGGCATTTGTCCCCCCCCCCCCTCAATACCAACCCAACATGAATCAGCACAGATCCAAAATCCCAATTCCTTTAAGTCCCAGCCTTGACATTTCTCCTCTATTTATGTAATACTTATATTTACATAATCCCACATCTCCTACTCCACCTTGCGTCCCTCCAGATCTCCATCACTATGTAAATACACTGCAAATTTGTGTACCCTCTTCTACACCTAATTACAGATGTCACTATTGGTTAAATATCAGTTTGATGTTTGCAAAGTTAAAAAAAAAAGCGGTATAGAAAAACATCTAAATAAATAAATAAAATCATGGGGAGGGGGGGCAGGGGCTAAGGACTTGGCATTAAATGGAGGCAGGGTATGGGAAAACTGAAGGTTTAGTTAGGGTGCTTAATACCCTTGTATCTGCCCTGAAAAAATGGTTAGAAAATAACTAAAAGAAACAGCTGCAAGGGTTAACAGTCTACATTGGGCATAAAATGCATCTTAGGTGCCTGAACCAGATGCATTTCATGCTGGGCCTTTTTTTGAGGGGGTACTCAGTGGTACTGAGAACCTTTTTCATTACTTGCTAAAATTGACCCCTGTTTCTCATGTATCGATGCGTATGAGTACCAGCACCTTTTTTGCTAGGAAAAATGCACTGATTCCATGCATTCAAAAAGGAGGAAGGAAGTCCAAATGGCTATCAACACAGTTTAAAAGGTGAAGTAAAAGGAGTCATTATAGTCAAAAGAACATCTTTCAAAAAATGGAAAATGGATCTAAATAAAAAAACAGAAACAGCATAAGCACTGGCAAGTTATATGCAAAGCATCAATAGTGAAAGCAAAAAAATCTCTGATCGCCCTGGTTAAATACTGACCATCGGTTTTCTTGGTGGAGAAATGTAAATAGCAGAGTGCCCCAGGGATCGACACTGGAATCAGTGATTTTCAACATTTATAAATAAAATAGAAATGGGAACAATGGGGAAGGTGGTTAAGTATGCAGAGAACACAACATTTTTTAAGGCTATTAAATCAGAAGCAGATAATGAGAAATTGCAAAAGGACCTTGACAACTGTGAGACTTAGCATTCAAATGACAGATGAAATTTAATGTGTGCAAATACAGAATAATGCACATAGGGAAGAACAATGCAAAAGGTTCTGCATTAGGAGTCATCACCAGGGAAAAGGATCAATGGGGGAGGGGGGAGGGGGTCTTTTACTAAACTTAATTTCTTTCTCTACCATCAGCAAAATTTGCCCGTTCTTTTCTGAATACACTACGAAGACCCTCATCCACTCTCTAGTTACCCTCTGTCTTGACTATTGTAAGCTGATCCTCTCTGGTCTCCCTTGGAATCATCTCTCTCCCCTTTAATCTGTTCAAAACTTAGCTGAACAAATTATCTTCCACCACTGTTGTTATGCTCATGTAACCCCTCTTCTCAAGTCACTTCACTGGTTCTCTGTCTGTTTCCACATCCAGTTCAAATTCACCATCATGCCCCTTCCCCCCCCCCCACCCCCACCTCATGCATGAGGTGCCGCCATGCAGCTGCCCTCCTGGCATCCATCTACCCACCAGGGGGAGGGGTATGACATGCCTATCCTTCTTTTGAAGCAGTGGCTACAGCGGGCTTTAAAGTGCCTACGCTCATTCACAACCTGCCTCTCCTGCCCCCTCCTACGTAACTTCCTAATGGAGGGGGCAGGAACAGCAGACCATGACTGAACATGCGCGAGCGCATATTTTAATGCCTGCCATGGTGCTGAAGCAGCAGCTGAACTATCACCGCTTCAAAGGAAGGATCTGCATGCCGCCACCCGAGTTGGCCTAATGGATGGGCCAGCCCTGTCTCTAGCCCTATTCAAATCAAGGCTAGGAGACTGCTGGTGGATCCTAATGCCTCTCACTCTCTTCAACACTTGTGCGTATCTTATCATAGTCTAGTCCCTGGTTTTGTGATGTTGTTCATTTTGATTAAATTGTAAGCTCTGATGAACAGGGATTGTCTCTTACATCTATACACACAGTGCTCTGTATGCCTTGTAGCGCTATGCAAATGATAAGTAATAGTGTCAGCAGTAGTTTTGCACTTAATATGCACTAGCAATGCACGTTAAGTGCAAAGTCTCTGCATTAGCTGTTAGGGGAATAACCAGCATGTCCCTGAGCACTATAAAGAGTGGCACAATTAACGTGGGTGCACCTAATACCCACGCTTCATGTCTAACCTGGGCACTTTTCATATCGGCACGCGAGTGCTATTCCTGCACGTTAGAGTTCACCATGTTGCTACTGTGTGCTATAACACATGTTAACTGGTCAGTGGCACTTAGTAAAAGAGCTCCTAAGAGTCGTCATGGACAATTTGTTGTAATCTTCAGTTTAATGTGTGGCAGCGGCCAAAAATGCAAACGAAATGTTAGACATTATTACGAGAATACGGAGAATATGACAACGCTGCTGTATTGCTTCATGGTATCGAATGAGCCTTAGGCTTTGTGTGCACCTCTGGTCACTGTATCTCAAAAAAGATATAGTGGAATTAGAAAAGGTACCGAGAATGGCAACCAAAATGATAAAGTGGATGGAACAGCTCCCTCATGAGGAAAGGCTAAAGACTTTATGGTTCTTCAGCTTGGAGAGGAGATGGCTAAGGGAAGATACAAATCAGTTGTATTTTTTCCCCCCAAAAAATCAAAGAAAATGTTTTTTTTCCACTTAAAACAGAATAAGCTCTGGAATCTCTTGTCAGAGCACATATTAATAAGGTCATGTTTACTGTATGTTAGTGCGTGCTATCTACCACTGTGCCTATAGTCATGGCTGGAACGTGGATAGTGGTCTGGCCCAACATGATAGTTCTTATGTTCTTATGACTAGTTGCTTGGTTGAATTTACAGTCTGTTCAATGAAATGAAAGAAGTATGATTTTGTGAATGCTGTTAAGGCTTGACAAATACATTACTGTGTGTTTCCTAGGGTTCACCTTGTCCTACTTTAAGTGATATTTATGCCATCTCTTTTCCATTTTCTGCCCTTGATGCTTAAAGGGTCCACAGTTCTGGAGAGAATGTGTGACCCATGTGAGCATTCTTGACTGCGGCATTAAGATCTTTTTACTGGTGCAGTTTTCTCTAGAGTGTTAGCTAAGGTTTTGTAGTTTTTGTTCCTAGTATCAACCTGTTTGGACATTTTATTTGTTTTTAATCCACAAGAGGATAACCTCAGGTCTCTAGGAAATTTTTAGCTGTCAGATTTTTCTTGTCTCTGATCTCTTTCCACTCTGAAAGGCTCCAACTGTTTCAGGTAGTCATTTAGAGAAAATCTGATTAAAAATATGTGTCCATGATACAGGTGTTAACACTATCAGCCTGTTCTGGGATGTCAGTCCCCGCTCCTTTGCAGAACATCAACTTGTGTTCCTTTATGTTATATGGAAAATTGATTACCTGTGTGAATCCTAGTGCTGCGATTGTGTCCAGAAAGACAGTAGTTATGATATCTATTGCCTATGACCACTAACCTTAGTAGATATAGTTTGGGGAATGCATGGGGGTACTGTGCCACCTCAAATGTTGCAGACACTAATGAGGAACTAGTCCCCCTGCCCCCACTGCCAGTATGACTTCCTTACCCTTTGCCCTCCTCCCAAAGTAAGAAGATAAACTATACCAATGCTAACCTATGGAAAATCAGCATCACTTCTGTTTATGTAATGAGAAGTTCTTGAACAGATTGCATGTTGTTTCAAAGTGCTCGGTCAGACTGGTTTCTCATCTCCTAACTGTGTTAAAAGGGAGTCTGACTCAGTTACATGGGGGATAGTAACTACACAGTTCGACTGTGTCTTGGGTCATAACTGCTACCCTCCACCCTGCCTCTCTGGTCTTGGTTGATGCTGGATGGTGACTTCTTTTGTGTATAATCCTGAAAGTGGTAATCCTCTGGTTTTGTCTAGCCAGGTTTCAGTTATTCCTAAAATATCTAGATGTTGTTCAATGATGACATCATGAGTATCTGGCATAAATGTCCATGGCTTCAACGTAGCTACCCTTTCTGCCTGTTTACCCCTAGTAATTTATAACAACACATGCCTTTTTGTAAAAGAAGTCAGACGTACTACTTGCATCTACTTGGCCTTCACAAATGTGTAGCCTGCTATAAAATTATCCTTATAACTCTATAGATAATGGAGTTATATAGTAATTCCATTATTTTGTTACACAAAAATATAGACTGAAAACATAATTCCTGGTGATAATACTGTTCTAAAAAATTATGATCATTGGATGAATGTAATTGTGCAATTGATATCACTAGTCTTAAATAGGAAGCTTCATTTCTGAGTGAAATTAAAGTACTGATATTGACAAGTTATGTAAAAGCGGAAAATGTACTGATGCCAAGAATGATGGATTACTGATGTGTCACTCCAGTTCAAAGATTGCAATTACCTGTCCACCTAGCATTTACCAGATCTATTAAGAAATCACAAGGACAAACATTCAATCACTAGAGTCAGGGAATAGGCTATAACTTCAAGAGCTGGAATGTGGAAAAATTTGTATGTTATACCTCAAGGAAGAAAACCAAAAAATAGCGGTCTGTATCTTTAAAACCATTTTTCAGGTTAGCAGAGCATGTTAAACAGATAAACAGTACTGATCGAGACCAGACACTGATTTTCTGCATCATTATTTGGATAATACCACTGAAAATCATCACAGATTGCCCCCAGCCCTATCCGGAAAGGACCAGGGTGGAGTCAGGGCAAAGTGGCAAATTATTTAGATAGTAGCAGTTTTCAGAGCCCCTATCTGGATAACTATCCACATAAATAGATGCCCTAAGTTATGCAGATGGCTTTCCGGATAAAGCGCCAGATATTGGCCGTCACTGATTATCTTTCTGGGAAAATGCTCTGTGGACAGATGAAACCAAATTTGAGCTCTTTGGCAATGCAGACCAATGATACATTACAGGTTAAAAATGAAACTTATAAGGAAAAAAAACACACTTCCTACAGTTAAATATGGTGGAGTTTCCTTAACGTGGGGCTGTTTTGCTGCCTCAGCAACTGGAGGCCTGGAACATATTAAAGGAATCATGACGTCAGAGGACTACCAAAGTATTTTGGAGCAAAATGTGCTACCTAGTGTCAGAAAGCTAAATCTGGGTCGAAGGTCGTGGGTCCTCCAGCAGGACAATGACCCAAAACATACATCCAAAAGTACAAAAGAGAGGTTAAAAAGGAACAAATGTACTGCTTTAAACTGGACTGCAATGACTTCTGATCTCAATCCAATCGAGAACCATTGGAAAGAGCTGAAATCTGCCACTGGTAAAAGGAATCCTGGAAACATTCATGAGCTGGAACAAATCACAGTTGAAGAGTGGGAGAAACTACCAGCAGACAGATGTCCGAAATATATAGATGGCTACAAGAAACGTTTGGAGGCTGTCATCACTGCCAAGGGTTGTACAATCAAATATTAGTGAAGGGTGCCATTATTCCTGCTAGGTCATATTTTGTTTTTTTCTCAAAATTACTACATCTAAGTTGCAGACATCTCTTGTATTGTTGTATACCTTTGAACATACTATTAAAATATTATGATGACATACAGTTGGAATATTTCCAATTATTTCTCAAGGGTGCCAATTATTTCTCAAGGGTGCCCATAATGTTGATCACAACTGTATATCTAAACACCGAGGATGACATATATTTATATTTTATTTATTTAAAGGATTCCTATTCTGCACTATTCAAAGATCTAGGCAGGATACAACAAAAAATACATGTGGAGGCTCAATTGAGGAAGGCTATGTGCCTCAATATAAGAAGATGGCAGCTCTAGGTGGACCGGAACTTAACCAATTTCCTGGAGTAATCCAGAAAGGCTGCGGCCATTCCTTCAACTATGTTGGTTCAATTTGTTTTAGACTCTATTTGTTAAAATTGTTTTTCATATTTAAAGATTTCTCTTTTCTGGTCTCCCATGAGATGAGTGTTTTTGCTGCGATACCCCTGTAAATGTGTTTACATCTACTGAAGGTCAGGTATTGTATATTTTCTTTGAACCTTCATAACTGTCTAGCTTAATGGCCTCCAGGGTGATAGTCCAACATATGTGCAAGTTTGTGGCATTGAATTTATGACTTTGAGTTTTCATGTGCATCTTTGTCCAGCTTTCTTCCATTTGTCCCCCCCCCCCCCCCCACACACACACACACTTATTATGGACTAATTAGGGTAGTAAGTTTGTTTTTATTTTCTTCTTGAATGGTATTTCCTCTTATTTGTAACCTTGCTATCTTTGTTCTCTGGAGACATTAGAACGTTGCTGTTTATAATGTGAAATGAACAAAGATAAGACAAAAAGAAAACCATGTTGGTGCAATCTAGGACATCCAAGTCCAAACATCCGTAATTCCTTGAGAGGGACAACAGTGAAGGTGGGCACTTGTGTTTTCTAAAATCATCCTGGCTTCATCCTAAAAGATGAACTTCTCTGTCAGGTAGAGAAGGCACGGAGACATGCAGAATTATATCCCAGACATGTGCAGTTTTCAAGATGATTTTAGAAATGTTGCAGGTGTCCGATATGGATGGCCATGGGATTAGCAACATAAATGTATCTATGATGGTATTCCAGAACGAGCATGGGTATCTCTCGCTGCAAACACGTTCTTGCCTGCTGTTTTACAAACGGAGACTTGCAGTGATTCAACAGCCAAGATAAAGTCTATTTATTTACCTGTCTGCTTTTTTGGAGTGGTGAACATTACTGGGTGAGTGAGAAGGCATTCTCCTCCATACAGGTCTTTGGATGCCCAAATGAGCATTTTCCAGATGCCTGTTCATGTCTAGGAGCAGCCATAGGCATGGATGTGTCTGCTGCTGAGTCCAAACATGCAGCGCCATCCTACCATTGGGCACACACATGTATCTTTTTGGAAGCACCCCTGCATGCTTCCAGCATACTCCATGTGACATAGACATGATCATGCCAGAAACATGTAAACTCGGGGGGGGGGGGGGATTCTAAAATGGCATTTGGGACGTCGATGTGATTCACATATCTGAATGGGTGTTTTCAGATGGGTGAATCACAAATAGAACTTCTAAAAGGATCCCCCAATATCTATAATCATACATTATCCAATTTCCATATGTTAAACTCATTTAACACAAAATTCATAATATTTTAAAAATATATTAAAATGCAATAAAATAAGTACATAAGATTACCTTACTTATTTAACTTTAAAGGTGTCCTAGATTGCACCTATTGTCTTATCTTTGTTCATTTCATATTATAAACAGCAAAGTACCAATATCTCCAGAGAAAAAAGATAGCAAGGGTTACAAATAAAAGGAAATACCATTCAAGTTGGTATTATGTCATTTCTTAATATACTGTATAAGAAAAAATAATACCAATAAAATATGTTAATAGAATTAACATAGTTCATTTATCTCACCTTTGACTATCTTTTCCATGGGCAATGTTTTTACCCGTTAGTATCTTAATTAAAACAATATGAGATTGCTTTTCAAAGGATTTGTGCTCCTAACTTTGAGAGTTAGAATCCTAAGCTGGCCCTTCTAAAACTTTACATTTGTATAACCCTTCTTCTGCACCCATCTCTTGAGCTTCCTCCAATGCAATATACACAATCAGTTGCCAGCAGTGTGTCCCTGCTATCTACATAGGGCAAATAGAGCAGTCGCTATGAAAAAGGAAAAATGGACACAGATCCTGATATTGGAAATGGCAACATTCAAAAACCAGCAAGAGAACATGTCGATATTCCAGGGCATTCTCTTTCTGATCTTAAGGCTGCCATACTCCAACAAAGGAACTTCAAAGGGACACTACAGCCTGTAACTGCTGAATTGGAGTTATTCAAAAAGCTTAACATGACCACCCTCAGCCTGAACAAGGACAATGGCTTTATGACTCACTACAGGTGTGAATGGACTTAACTATTCTCAGATCATCCTGCCCTTAGCTTCTGTCTCTCCATAAATATCTTGCTATTATCACTCCCTCTCCACACCTTCCCAATGTAAACCCCCCCCCCCTTTCATCTTCCTGCAAATTTGCCTACCTCTTTAACAGTGGATTACCACTCTAAAGTAATAAATCTAGCCATCAACCGACCTAGAGAACTATTTTCAATTGTAAAAACACTAACTAAAACAAAGAACTCCGAGCCAAAGCTACCAACAATAAGCATTCAAACCTTAGCATCTCACTTTGCCGAAAAACTAAAATCTAAACCCAATACTCTAACACCAATACTGACTACAAACACTGATATCAATAACAATTGGACAACTTTCCACACTGCGGATCGAAAACTGCTCATTAAAATCATAACAATGATCAATACTACAACCTCCCCACTCGATCCTTGCCCAGTGTCCTGGATTAGACATACAAAGGAAGAACTTGCTGAAAACATCCAATACATGGTGAACCTGTCCCTTTCGCAGGGCATTATGCCTGATGCTCTAAAGCTCACAACGCTTCGCCCAATAATAAAAAACAATAAACTTGACTCAAAAGACCCCAATTTATTTATTTATTTATTTATTTATTACAGGCTCTTATATACCGCTCTATTCAGCATCAGCGCGGTTCACAATATAACAACAGACCAGAACAACAAACTGTTTGGTTTTACAGAGAACAAGGACAGAGAACTTGGATAAAACATGGGGCGTCATTACTGCAACTATTTACATGAGTATTTACAAGTATACATAACAGGATTTGTTCTTAGTTTGGGTAGTGATCGAGATTGGTTAGCTGGTCAAGTAATATTAGGGGAAAAGGTGGGATTTGAGTGCCTTTCTGAAAAGGGATAGATCAGTGATAGCCCGAATCTCTGGAGGTAGGGCGTTCCAGCACTTAGGGGCATAGAATCTGAAGGCCCTGTTAGATGTCACTGATAGGCATTTTGTCGCTGCTTTTGGGATAATTAGAACATTTGTTGATATCGTTCTCCTGGATCTGTTGGGTGGAACGGCCTGAATGAGGTCTATTAGAGAGGAGGAGGTGATGCTTTTAGTGGCCTTGAAGGTTAGTAATAATGTTTTGAACAATATTCTGCCATGTATGGGGAGCCAGTGGAGTTGCTCTAGGATGGGTGTTACATGGTCCCTTCTTGATGCTCCGTAGAGGACTCTAGCAGCGGTATTCATGGCGAGTTGCAAAGGGTTTAATGTGGAGTGTGGGAGGCCTTGGAGAATGGCATTGGCATAGTCAAGGTGTGGTAGGGTTAAGGCTTGAAATATAGTTCGGAAGTCATCAGGATCAAGTAGGGGGCGAAGATGGCGGAGTGTCCGGATCTTGAGGTAGATTGCTCTGACTACGTTGGTTATATGTAGTTTCAAATCCATGCGTTGGTCCAAAGTGACCCCAAGGTAACGAATGGAAGGTTTTGACTGGAGCTCGGCTTCTTTCACCTTTATATGGGATGGGGGGGGGGTGAAAAGTGGGTCCCTAGTGATGAAGAGAACCTCAGTCTTTTTGTGTTGAATTCGGAGGTTCTGGGATTGAAGCCATTCAGATACTGCATCAAAACATTTGGCTAGCGGGGAAAGGTCCATATGGACTGTGGAGAAAGGCATGTATAGAAGGATGTCATCCGCGTATATCAAGCATTCAACCTTGAAGGACCTGATGATATTGCAAACTGGGTATATGTATATATTGAAAAAGAGTGAAGATAGGGATGATCCTTGTGGTACGCCTTGCTTTTGGTGGTAAGGTGCGGATGTTGCGGTCCCTGAGGTAACGTACTGCCATCTCTGATCAAGGTATGACTTGCACCACTCCAGGGCAGTGTTATTTATGCCTTTTTCTTTTAGTCGCCCTAATAAAAGATCATGATGTACAGAGTCAAAAGCTGCAGCAATGTCTAAGAAGATAAGAGCAAAGCCTTGGCGGATGTTATCAATGCCTGTGATGATGTTGTTGCAGAGAGTGGTAAGGAGGGTTTCGACACCATGGAACTCTCTGAAGCCATGTTGGCAGTGGTCAAGAGGGGAGGCGGTGTCGATGTGGTCCTGTATTTGTCTTTGAGCTTCCTTTTCAATTATTTTTAGCTAGCAGGGGTATGCTAGCTATGGGTCTATAAGATTCAACCTTTTGTGGGTCGAGTTTGTGGTTTTTCAAGAGGGGTCTGATGGATGTTCTCTTGAGGGCTGATGGGAAGGAACCAGTTGTAAAGGATAAATTCATCATTTTAGTGATGATGGGGCTGAGATCTTGGCGTAGTTCCTTTATCCAGTGGGCTGGGCAAGGGTCAGTTTGTGCAGTGGTAGTGTTAAGAGCAGCGATGGTGTCCTCAACATGTTTTCTGGATGGTGTGGAGAACATAGATAGGTTTGATATACATACGGTGACTTGAGAAGGGATTGTTGCAATGTTGTTGGTTTGAAGCAGCTTGGATTGCAGGTAATCGGCGAAAGCTTGGGGTTGAATGGGTTCAGAATGTTCTGGTGATGGTTCTTTAGATAAGATTTTGACTAAATTGAAAAGATCACGTGGTTTATTTAGTGATCTTTTCAGCGTATTGGTATGGAATTGTTTCATCTTGGCCATGACTGACTCTCTATGCACAGATATACAGACCGATAGCTAGCATTCCTTTTATAGCTAAAATTATAGAAAAGTCAATTCAACTACAATTACAAGAGCATATTGATGAACATAAACCCCTTGATTCACACCAATTTGGTTTTCGCCCTTTTCACGGAGTGGAAACCCTCTTGATCACACTGATTGACCACCTCATCAAAGGCACAGATGTCAACAATCAAGGTTTCCTACTACTCTTTATCGACATCTCGGCCGCCTTTGACAACATCAACCACCCCACCTTGATTAACAGACTAGAAAACTTAGGAATAGGTGGAACTGTTCTCAAATGGTTCAAGTCCTACATCACACATAGACTAATACGTGTCCAAATAGATCAAGAAGTATCAGAAACCTTCCCCCAAGGACAAGGTATACCTCAGGGATCAGCCCTTTCTGCCCTTCTATTCAAGCAGACAGTAAGAACCATATTTCTTAAACTCAAAACCATACAACATCTAAGGCCCCTCTTGGATACACATGACTTTAGATCGGTTGTCAATACACTCATCACACCCCATTTTGATTACTGCAACAGTCTCCTGATTGGCCTACCACAAAAAACCACATACCTATTACAAAGAGCCCAGAACATCTGCGCAAAGGTAACTACTAAAGCTCGCCTAACAGACCATGTGACCCCTATACTCCTAGAATTACATTGGCTCCCTATAAACAGCCGTATCAAATACAAAATTCTCCTAACAACATTCAAGCTTCTAAATGACTTCGCCCCATCACATCTAACAACATTACTTCAGACCCCATCTGAATCGAGAGCTCGCAGACAAAATGCAGTCCACTCACTTGACATACCAAAATCATTCAAGAAGACTAAAAAATCCACAAGTGACAGAGCCTTCTCGTTCACCGCCCCCATGCTCTGGAATGATCTCCCACTAGACCTCCGCTCCATAAAGGACCTTGCCCAATTTCGGAAGGAACTCAAAACATATCTATTCTCTGAACACTTCCAAATCTCCTACCCCCCTAGCTCTGTTCCACAACACCCTCAGACACACCAACTCAGAACCCCCCTAAACCACAACTAGATAACCTCACACAGCCCCCTCACACACACACAAAATTCTTGGTAAAATGGAAATAAATTCCACCACACTCACATGATGCACGATTATCTTGCAAACCACTGTATAGAATCACTTGTAAATAACCTATGTAAATAGTTTGGACAGTTTTTACACCTGTCACTACTGTAAAAAGTTAGAAAGTTTCCTGTTCCATGTAAAGTATACAGTAGTATACATAATTTGTTCCATGTAAACCGCCCTTGATCACTGGAAGGGGCGGTATAGAATAAATAAATAAATAAATAAATAAATAAACAGCACATCATACATCTGAGAGAGTGGACTTTTCCTCCAAAGCTAGTGCCTTGGTAAATTAGTTAGTCTATAAGGTGCCATATGTCTCAGCCACTTTTTCCGTATCTGAGCTGACACTGAAAATCGTAAGTATAGGGGTCAGTTTTCCAATAATCGATGTAATTATGGGGTCAGTTTTAGCAAATGGGCTAGATTTTCAAAAGTATGCTAACACCAGTAACCGTTATTAGTAAATTAACCATTATTAATAAATATGTCTCATTAAACAAAAGGAGACCCACAGTAAATAAGGTGTGTTAATGCACATTAGCATGCAGCAACACCTTTCAGCAAATCCAATCCATACTTCTCATATTTATATCAATATTTAGCTCATGCCTTTCCAGTAGTAGATCAAGGTAAGTTACAATCAGGTACTGTAGGTATTTCCCTGTTTCTGGAACACTTACAATCTAAGGTCATACTTGAAACAATGGGGAGTTAAGTGTCTTGTTCAAAGCCACAAGGAGAGTCAATGGGATTCAATCCCTGCTCTTTCTGATCCCTGGTTCCTATCCCAACCACTAGGCTACAACTTGAAAACTGAAGGTGGGTGAAGCCATGAACCTAGATGGGATACATTCAAGGGAGCTTGAAGAGCTTCTGCTGGGTCATCTTAAAGATATGTTTAGTAGAGGCTTAGAAATAGAGGAGATTCCATGGGACTGAAGAAGGGCTGATGTGGCTCCTCTTCACAAAAGTGGTAACACAGAAGAGGTGGGAAACTACAGACTAGTAAACCTTACCTCTTTGATTGGAAAAGTAATGGAGATGCAGCTAAAGGAAAGGATAATGAGCTTTCTACAATCCACTGGATTGCAAAATTCAAGGCAACATGGCTTTACCAAAGGCAGATTGTGCCAGATGAATCTGATTGAGTGACCAGAGAACTGGATTAGAGGCATGTGCTGCATGGGATAAGCACAGAGGATCCTTATACACCACGAGGAGCATTCCTGCTCAAAGCAAAATTTGCATGAGTTTTTACACTTCAAAAAAAGGCACAGAGCAGGGATAAGCTGTATGGAGCAGCAGTTAGAACATAACCTGCATGGAGTAGCAGTTACAAATCAAACTAAAAGTATACTGGGAAGATTGGATGGACCATACTAGTCTAAATCTCATCCTCCAACCTCGTCTAACCATTGTTCTAAAAGCCAAGTTTTACACTTCTTTCTGAAACCTAAATATCTACTTCATCTCCGTGGCATAAATACCTCCGTGGAGAGCCTCACAGGAGGAAAGCCTCTTTCAATTGAAAGCAAGTTCTGCTACGAGGGGACATGGGATGAGGGTGAAAGGGGATAGATTCAGGAGTAATATGCAGAAATATTTCTTTACGGAAAGAGTAGTGGATCCATGGAATAGTCTCCCAGTGGAGGTAGTAGAGATGAGGACAGTAACTGAATTCAAAAAAGCATGGGACCAAACACAGAGGATCTCTAAAAGAAAGGCTGTTGTAGTTGTTGATATGGAAGGACAGACTAGATAGGCCATGTGGTCTTTTTCTGTCATCATGTTTCTATGTTTCTATCTCTTCAGGAAGAAAATTCTAAGCCACAGTGTACTTCTCTGCAATGCACATTTCCTAGTACTTATGGGCCCGTTATTCAGCGGTGGTGGCTACCGATGTCAAGCAGCTAGCCGCCGCCGTGAACTAAAGACCTGGATATTCAATGCCAGGGCCATATCTGGCCATCAACACTGAATATCCAGGGCAGTCAGATAGCAGAGAAGCTAACCGGGAAGTGGCAATATTCAGCTGCTGCGGTGAAAGTTAGAGCATCCTTTGAGGTGCCTAACTTCGCAGCTTAGCATTAACCATGCACAGCTGAATATTGCCGCTGCCCAGTTATTGTTAGGCGCCGTCTTCGCTCTGCCCTGGAATGCCCGATGCTAGCCAGCTAGTTCAGCAGCAGCACTTGCAGATATCCAGCGGCACTAATGGCATTAGTGCCACTGATTATCCCAGTCACTGTGATTAAAGTGCTTGGCGAGTCTGCTAACCATGTTAGTTGCTTTGAATATCGGGTCCTATAACCGAAAGGCTTTAGGCAGAGAGAGTTCCCAGCAAGTTTCATTCTGTCATCTTAAGGATCTTCATGGTTGATATTTACACTTATGAGAGCCCAAACAGGCCAGCCCTATATTATTCAAGATTTTATATGTCAATGTAAGACATTTATAAATCTAACAGGCAGTCAGTGCAGATCAATGAGCATAGGTGTTGCCCTATTCCACCATTTCCTATACGTTATTAATTTGGAGGCCTTGTTTTGGACTAACTGTAGTGTCAGGCCAAGTTAAACCATGCTACAATAATCAATGTGACACACATTGACTGACTACACTACTGATTAAAAATCAGATTGAACCAAGATATGTCAAAGTTAATGTATCAACTGCAAATTTGCAAACACTTTCATGAGAACTGCAATCACCTAATGTTCTAAAGTTACTGCCGAATCCAAAATAATATCTAAGCTATGAGTTTCTGTAGCTATAGACTAGTTTCCGTGTGCTGCCTTCAGGCCAACCTATGGGGAACTTTTATTTAGACTTCATAAACCGTTTAAATGCCTTTTGAATATCGGGTCCTCACAAACTTACCATACCATATTAGCACCAAGTCCAAGAATGTTAACTATACCATTCCTACCTATAAAATTTCAGCACCATAAATGCCGTTTTCCATGGAGGGCCAAGCTCCACCCTGGGCCAGTCGAACTCCATGCGGCTGCGATCGCCAGCCTTCCCCTCCTGTTTGCCCTCAGAGATCCAAACTCCCGCAGGCAGACAGAAGAGATCATAGTTCTCTTCTGCCCATGGCCAATGGGAATCCTGAGGACAGTCTGCCGCTTGCTGGGTTGCGATCATCAGCCTTCCCTTACTTCTGCCCATGGGAGATCGGATCCCCACGGCCTGAAGAAGAGGAAGCCCAAATTGCAGCAGCAAAGTTCTGGTGGGGCCATGGCCCCTGTGGACTACCCCTTTCCAACACTTATGCTAGAACATCAGTATACCTCTAGTTGGGAAAAATAGAACAAGCTGAACTACTAAAAACTATAGAGAACAGCATAAGAACAAAATCCCTCATCTTGGTTGCACATGGAAAATAGATCATTGTCTAGTAAAGAATAAGAAATTACAAATTATAAACAAGTGTGCAGACAAACCATGAAATGGAAAACCCCCAAACAGATTCTGAGTTGTAGAAGACTGAAGAAAGAAAAACAGAAATGCATTTGCTCCTAAACATAAGAAATGCACATTTTCATTCTCTAAAATTGCCATTGTTGTCTGATCATTTTATTTCTCAAGCTGGGGTGGTCCTGGTCTCTTCTACTTTCTCTTCTTGCTTTTCACCTAAGTTCTTTTCCAAGATATCATTTCTATTTTCTGTTTCTTCACTAACATTGTCTTTTCCCCTATATCTCTCTCGGAAGCTGATCATTCTGGTTCATCCTTTTCTGCACTTTTCTCATTTGCCTTTTTACCTAACTGCAGCTTGATTTCATTCCTCCTTGTCGCCTCTCTCTGTTCTCTAGTAGCCCTATTTTTAACTTCCACCTACTTACTAGCTTTCCATTTCAAACTCTTACCTCCTTAGTCCTCTAATTCCCCACCTCTGTCTTATTCCTTCTCCAGCCTCCTCTTTCCTCATCTTTCATCCACTTTCTAGCCCCCCCCCTCATTCTCCATTCATCCCCTCCCCATCATGATTTATCTTCTTCTGCTTCTCATGCCTAATCTGCTCCAGTTTTATCCCTATCACTGATCCCCTATCTACCTACAGTCTCTTTCTTATACTATATGTTACTCCATATCCAGGCTCCCATTTCCCCTTCACCTCCCCCTCCCCCATTTCTACCCTCTCTCACCTCCTTCAAAGACCTGTCTCCTTCCTTTGTCTCTCTCCTTTTCTATAGCCCTTTGTCCTTTCAACTGCCTCACAAACCTCCAGGTTCTGCAGACTCTCTACCCTCCCCATATTTCTGCACTTGGTCTTATAACCCTACTCATACCCTTCACCCAATCACCTAGTCTCCAGTGTTCTCCTAATCTCTGATAAATTTCTTATTTCTCACTATCCCCACCAGCTAATCTCCAAATCACCACTATTCCACCCTACCCAATCCTCGAGTCCTCATTTACTCTTCCAATATCCAGCTAGTCTTAGAGCCTTCCTTCTTTTCTTCTCCCACTCAATTTTAGTCTCCACCTTGTTCTTGCTCTCTTCTGTCCCCAGTACCTACTCTCTTGCCTCTTACTTCCCTTCCCCAGCACCCACTCAGCTACTTCCTTCTCCAATATCCTGCCTTACCTCCTCCTTACCCCAGCATCCATTCTTATGCTCCTCCTTCTCAGCCTTCTCTTCTGTATAACCTTGTCTCTTCCCTCACATACACAATATCTGCCCCCCCCCCCTCCATCTCCACGCCCCCAGTTTCTGCCTTAATCACTGACATCTACATCAGGTCAGAAGGTATCGGGCTGCTCTCTGCTCTTCAGAATCTCATGAAGGGCTCCGACTGCGCCTGAATCATATAGGCCCTTCACATGGTTCTAGTCCAGACATAAAGCAACATATAAGCTGAGGGAGGAGTAGCCTAGTGGTTGGGGCAAGGTACTTCAGGCCGGAAGGTCAGGGGTTCAAATCCCACTAGAGGACAGCAACCTTGGGCCGGAAGGACTGGGGTTTCTAGTCCCACAGATGCTCCTTGTGGTCTTGGGCAAGCCACTTAACCCTCCATTGCCCATGTTCCCTGTAAGTATTAGTGTATGTGTCTCATATCCCCACATGTTAAATGTATCCCCCAATTGTGTTGTGACCGCTTTGATTGAAGGATAAGGTGGGATACAAAACTGTCAAAATAAATAAAATAAGCATTTGTTAATAAAGCATTCTTGGGCTCAATATACATGATCATATGTCCACTGATACTGGGCATGTTGAAAACTGTGTTGGATGCAAAAATTCAGTTATTTTTCTCTTCATTTTTTTCAATTTAGGGTTATATCCACGTTCAATAGTCTTCTTTTGAGCTTAGAGCCATACATTTTGTGACAAATACTGTAGTAATTTTAGTATCTTGTTTTTATATAGCAATACTAATCCTGAAAATTTGATTGTAGATTGAATGATTCAGGAGATAACATGCACAGAGAGAACAAATACATAAGCACTTTGAACAGCAAAAATAAAAAATTCACTTCAAAAGGAAGATTCATGGTTTTCAGATATTAAAGATTTGTTTAACTGCCAGATATGGATCATATCATTACAAGCAGTACAGTGTCATAAGAACATAAGAACCTAAGATATGCTATACTGGGTCAGACCAAGGTCCATCAAGCCCAGTATCCTGTTTCCAACAGTGGCCAATCCAGGTGACAAGTACCTAGCAGTTTTCCAAAAAGACACAAGTTCCATAATGCTTGTATTGGGGCAAGCAGTGGATTACCTGGGTTCTTTTTAATAATGGTTTATGGACCTTTCCTCCAGGAACTTGTCCAAACCTTTTTTAAACCCAGCTACACTAACAGCTTTAACTACATCCACCAGTAACAAATTCCAGAGTTTGATTACGCGTTGAGTGAAAAAATAATTTCTCTTATTAGTCTTAAACAGGTTACCCTGTAGCTTCATTGCATGCACCTTAGTCTTTCTACTTTTTTGATAGCATAAAGAATCGATCGACGTTTACCCATTCCACTCCATTCATTAATTTACAGACCTCTATCTATCATATCTCTCCTCAGCCGTCTCTTTTCCAGGTTGAAAAGTCCTAACCTTTTAAGCCTCTCCTCATAGGGATATACTTTCATTCCCTTTACCATTTTGGTGGCTCTTCTCTATACCTTCTCTAATTCCATTATATACTTTTTAAGATACAGCAACCAGAATTGCACACAATATTCAAGCTGCAGTTGCACCATGAAATGATACAGATGCATAATAATAACTTTTGTTTTATTCTCCATTCCTTTCCTTATGATACCTAGCATTTTATTTGTCTTCTTGGATGCCACTGCACACTGGATGGAAGGTTTCAACATGCTATCCATGATGACACCTAAATCTCTTTCCTGGGTGGTGGTTCCTAATGTGGAACCTTGCATCATGTAATTATAGTTTGGGTTGTTCTTTCCTAGGTGCATAACTTTGCACTTGTCCACATTAAAATGTATCTGTCATTTGAACGTCCAGTCTTCCAGTTTATCAAGGTCCTCTTGCAATTTTTCACAATCCTCTTGGGTTTTAACAACTTTGAATAATTTTGTGTCATCGTTATTCCAATTTCCAGGACATTTATGAATATGTTAAAAAGCAGCGTACCCTGCGCAAATCCCTGGGGTACTTCACTATTCACCTTTCTCCACTGGGAAAATTGGCCATTGAGCCCTACCCTCTGCTTTCTATCTTTTAACCAGTTCCTGATCTACAATAGTGCACTGCCTCCTATCCCATGACTTTTTAATTTCACCACGAGTCTCTCATGAAGGACCTTGTCAAAGGCTTTCTGAAAATCCAGATACACTATATCGACCGGCTCACCTTTGTCTACCTGTTTATTCACAGCTTCAAAAAATTATAACAGATTAGTAAGACAAGACCTTCCTTGGCTAAAGCCATATTGGTTTTCTCCCATTAAACCATGACTATCTACATGCTCAGTAATTTTATTCTTTATAGTTGTTTCTACCATTTTGCCAAGTACTGATATCAGATCACCCCTGGAACCCTTTTTAAAAACTGGCATTACATTGGCCAATCTTTAGGCACTACAGATGATTTTAATGATAGTTCACAGATTACTAATAGTAGATCTACCGTCAGTTCTTTCAACACCCTTGAGTGTATACCATCCATTCCAGCTGTTTTGCTGCTCTAGTTTATCAAATAATTTTAATATATCTTCCCGGTTTATTGATATTTCTTTCAATTCTTCTGATGCATCACCTTTAAATACCGTTTCACTCATGGGTAACTTCCCTACATCTTTTTCAGTAAAGACTGAAGCAAAGAATTCATTCAGTCTCTCTACTATGGCCTTATCCCCCCTCTTAGTGCCCCTTTTACCCCTCTATCATCGAATGGTTCAACTGACTCTCTCACAAGGTTTTTGCTATGAATGTACTTGAAAAAAGTATTTATTATGTGTTTTTGCTTTCACGGTAAGCTTCTTCTCAAATTCTCTCTTTTCCTGCCTTATCAATGCCTTGCATCTAACTTTCCAGTGCTTATATTGTTTCCAGTTTTCGTCATTTGGCTCCTTTTTCTATTTCCTGAAAGATGCTTTTTTTGGCTATAATAGCCTATCTGACCTCACCTTTAAACCATGCTGGATTTCCTTTCACCTTTCTTCATGCATAGGAAACAGCTTGCCTGGGCTTCCAAGATAGTATTTTTAAACAATGCCCATGCTCGATGTAAATCTTTAACCTTTGCAGCTGCATCTTTTAGGTTTTTTTCTAAGTATTTCCCTCATTTTATCATAGTCTCCCTTTTGAAAGTTAAAAGACAGAACTGTGGATTTCCTTGCCATTCTTCCTCCATTTATGAAATCAAATGTGATCATGCTATGATCACTATTGCCAAGTGGCCCCAACAGCCTTATCTCTTGCACTAGATCTGGTGTTCCACTAAGGAGTAGGTCCAAAATGGCTTCCCCTCTGGTCGGTTCATGAACCAGCTGCTCCAAGAAGCAGTCATTTATTTCATCTAGGAACTTTATCTCCCTAGCATGTCCTGACATGACACTGACCCAGTCGATACTGGGGTAATTGAAATCACCCATTATTATTACTGTGCTGTAACTTTGTTAGCTTCCCTGATTTCTTTGAGCATTTCATCATCCATTTGTTCATTCTGGCCAGACAGTCAGTAGTACACCCCCACTGCAATCACCTTCCCCTTTTTACATGGAATTTCAATCCATATAGATTCTACAATGCATTTTGTTTCCTGCAACACTTTAATCCCGTGTGACTTAATGCCCTCTCTAACATAGAGTGCAACCCCTCCACCAATTTGATCTACTCTATCATTGCGATATAGTTTGTACCCAGGTATCACAGTGTCCCATTGGTTTTCCTCCTTCCACCAGGTCTCTGAGATACCAATCATATCTAACCTCTCATTTAGTGCTATATATTCTAACTCTCCCATCTTATTTTTTAGATTTCTAGCATTTGCATACAAGCATTTTAGAAGTCGTATTTTATTCATAAGAATCTGGTTATTGGTAGACAGAGTTAATTTGAAATCTTTAAGCTCTGTCTGCTATGTACTTAAGAGCATTTGGGTTACTTTAGTCATTACTGGAACCTCTCTGCTGATATGCCCTCACTTCAATCTTTTGCTAGTATCCTTCACAGATACATCCTTCCGAACGATGCACTCTTGGCGACTGTCGGCTTTCCCCTATTATCTAGTTTAAAAGCTGCTCTGTCTCCTTTTTAAAGATGTCAAAGACCATCTTGAATACTTGACTATTAAGGCATATATTGTTGGCCTTTTGACCAATTTTTTCCATAGGCTTAGTAGGGGCAAATGTCCTACTTGGCTAGTACAGTGCTGCATTGGTCTTGTATTGCTACACAAATGATAAGTAGTTGTAGTAATAGTAGCCCTCTATACACCTAAGTCTTACATTGTACCCTCTATGTTGACATATGCTCCATCTCATTTAAACCCAATCAAAAATCACCAATCTAATCCCTGAAAAAATTCTAAACATTGTTTTTTGTCGGAGCGTACCGAAAGAGGATAGAACTTTTTATCATCCACTCCAGACGGTATACTTCTTTTTACTCAATATAAGTTCACCAAAATCGCCATCAGAAAAGCCAAACTTATCTTAAAACATTGCTGTGATGTGGTACATGATATCTCAGAGGCACAACATGCACGTTTCGGGATATGAATCCCTGTTTCAAGTGCTTCTGCCAACTGTCTTGCTGCCAACTGCCATAAAATGCAACTTTTTTATAGCGGCATTCTTCAAGGGACCACAACCTGTAGAATAGGCTGAAATATGCTGTCATTCAAAAGGGAACCACCATTGGGAGAAGGAGAAACCCCATCAAACGTGCGAACCCTGCATCCCATAGGCCAAAGAAAAGCAGACGTCTCTCTGTGTCTCTGATTGGTGAAAACATGCTGTCCATCCAATAAAAACTGCCAATAGGAAGGGAAAACCCCTGTCTGCCAGCCCGGGATATCTTTTATCTTATTTGCTCAATCAGATCAAACTAATCCAATCAATTTCCTTGTTTAGTCCAGAGGTATGGATTGTGTTCAAATCACATATCCATCTTTGTTCTGCCCACTGAAGCCGACTAATCCTGTCACCTCCCCGTGGATTGGGAGGTATGTAGGAAATACACAACAAGGAGCAGCGCTCTTGCAACGCCGACCAGGATACACAAGAAATAAAACCCCATGCAATTATAATCATATATTTATAAGAACATATATATAAATAAGAACATATATACATGCCTCTGCCACTATTAGATTACATTTTTACGGAGTGAGACATATACTTATATATTCTTTGAGTGTACAAGGTGCTACATTTGGTTCTTTAGTTTACCTACAAAGTTCTCAATGTGCTATGATAAGTGGAATTGTTACACTACATGAGAATCATATATTCCTGCATGTAATCATGATGGTTACACAGTATTGCAGAATTTTTTAAGACCATTCAATACATACCTTCATGTGATACAACTCCTTTGCTTCAATTGATTGATTATACATATATTTATATTTTACATATTTGATTATTTATGTTTTTAGTTTTCTTGTCCTGCGTTTGGAACATGGGTTTTATCATGTGTTTTTCACTTTTAATAAGGTTATGTTTTTACATAAATATGTTCTTATATATATATGATTATAATTGCATGGGGTTTTATTTTTAAATTCAGTTATTTTATATGCATATTCATTTGAATGTATTTATGTTTTTAAGCTGTGTACCCCCTGAAGAAGGTGTACGCGCCGAAATGCGTTGGGATTCTTCATCAATAAACATCCGGTTACCATCCAATTCTGATTTCGTCTCTTGCTTCTTGTGTATCCTTGGGAGGTATGTAGTCAATTATTGTCCAAACCATGTCCTCAAAACTGTGGTGATTAGTTAGACAATGATCCACAATCGGTGCTGTCAGCACCTGCTGATGCATACGTGAAGCATGTTCACTTAATCGTAATTTTATAGGACGAGACGTTCTGCCTATTGTGGTGATGAGAGCTGCCATGAGAAAATGGAAACAGAAGAAAATGCTGTTTGTACCTTTAAAATGAGTGACAAGCCAGGTTTGCACAGAGCTAGAAAAGCAAGCATGAGAAAAAAACAGCTCTCTGCTGAAGCTAAGCCACGCCCAAGCTCTGACGTAGAGCCAGGCTTAGAGGCTGATTACGGGCACATGTGAAAACAGAAGGGTGTGGCAGTCAGGAAAAGCGTTTTTAAACCTGAGGAGGAAAAGGTGGAACAGAGAGAGGAGAATTACCTGAAGGGAGAGGATTACTTGAGGAGGAAGAAATTCCTGAGCAGAGGAGAAATCCTGAAGGAAGGAGAGAAGTCCCTGAGTAAGAGGAGATCTCTGACGGAGTGGAGTTCCCAGGAGGAAGAGAGTTCCCAGTAGGAAGAGAGACCTCAGAGAAAGGGGAGAGCTCAGAGAAGAAGGAAAGGAGAAGGACAAGGGAAGTCTGTCTTCCAGCTGCTGGATGGTACCGGTGAAAAGGGAAGCACACTGTCTCTGAATAATACTCCTAAAGCTGAAGCTAGCAGACGCCTAGCTGGGAAGGTTACAGCCCACGGGGAACAAGTTCCAACATCCAGTGTTCTAGACCCCGTGTTGCAATCTTCAACTGCTAGAAGGTGGGTGGATACGCTTCTTTATGGAAAGAGCCAGAGCCCAGCCGAAAGCAGGGAAGTGGATTTGAACACCATAGAGACTTTAAGGGAAGTGTTCCAGGGTAGGAAAGCTCCCTCTCCTAATGTAAGTGTTCCCTCTCAGAAAGAAAAGTTATGGAATGAATTCTGTAAGTTCTTACAAGGGAAGAAGTTTGAACAAGCTTTTGAAGCCAGAGAAAGTGACAAGCAAGCTATAGCCCAAGAACCTATGCAGGTTGATTTCTGTGAGTCGCAATCTAGCTCGGAGGTGTCTCCGATGGACTGCTCTCTATGTCTGAAAACCTGAGAGCAGGGCTAAAGAAAGAAACGTTTGCTGAGAAGAAGTGTTTAACCAGCTTTTGTATCTAATAAGCATTTCCCCAAAGTAAAGAAGTTTTTGTTAAGAGAAGTTTACCTCTGCTGAACGTGCTTAAACAAGGCTGTGCTGTGAGATGTTAATTTGTTTAATGAAGACAGCAGCTTGTGTCAGAAAGCTTTGAGTTCAGTTTTCCTCAGTTCCAGTATCCTTGTTTCTTTGTGTTGGAGAAGTATTCTTTTACCTGTGTTCAGAACTTTAATGCGTTTTGGAAACCCACAAAAAAAATAAATATTCTTGTTTACCTCAACCAACGGTTGCACAACTACTTTGTCTTTGAATGCAAATAGCCAAACTACAAATCCCAGAGTTCTTTGCTGGGCACAAATAGTAAAGCTTCATTTAAGGACATACAAAGGCGACCCTATGCCTGTAAGCTCTTGGGCCCAGGCTAGGGGATCACACTATATATAGCAATAAACATGGACATTGTAAGATGTATACCACATATGATGACTGACAGTTAGTTGTCCACCGTCGTACAAATGAACGCCCAGTTGTAGGATGGATCCAATCCGATCCTGGTATGGTCATAGAGCAAACTATATAGTACAGTATATACCATTTATAACATAAACAAACAAATCTCATCCCTACTACCTCAATTCTACAGATACAAGGGATCTTCTGCATGTGCCTCACTCCTACATCTTGTATAATCAACTGTCAATAAGGTTTGCAGAGTTCTAAAAAAAGCCACCAGATGCAGAGGACCCACCACTACACCTATACAATACACTGAGCCATCTGAGGTCCCAATTATTACAACACATGAATGACTAAAAGTCCCAGAAATGTTTCTGCTCAGAAACAGAGAAAAAAAAACAGAAAAAATGATGGCAGATAACGACCATATGGCCTATCCAGTCTACCCATGCGTAAGAACTATTAAGTTCTACAACCCCTTCTCCCTCAAACAAACATGCATATTTGTTTAGTCAATTACCCCTTGCATAGTGATCTGCATTTAAATGATACATCCCAGAACAAGTGGATTTTCTACATAGAGAAGAATGGTGCATAAATTATGCTGACTTACCTAATAAAACAAATTATATTCAACAGGCATTGAGGCCCTCTCTGGGACGAATGCAGCAGTGGCAATCGTCATAAGCAGTTCTGCCCCCCAAGGCCAACTTCCTGTTTGCAATGGGGTACCCCCAGACCATTGGTGCTCTAGGCTGCCACCTAGTTTGCCTAAGGGTCACGATGGCCCTGATATTAAATAAGCACCATAAATAGCTTAAACAGTAGGTAAATACACTGGAATTGAGGAGCAATCCAACAGTTTTTTCTTTTTTTGTGCCATTGAGTCAGTGTTGACTCATAGTGACCCAGCTACCTCTGGGTTTTCTTGGCAATGTATCACTGGAAGTAGATTGCCAGCCTTTTCTTCTGAGGCAATGGAGGTTAAGGTGACTTGCCCAAAGTCACAAGGAGTACCAGTGGGAATTGAATCCTTGATCTTCTGGGTACTAGGCAGTTGCTCTAACCACTAGGCTACTCCTCCCCTCCAATGCAGCTGTTAGCAGCAGTAAATTAATAACCTGCTTTCCTCACTAGTTCTCACTGTGACTTTGGAAAAATCACTTCACCAGCTATTATCTCAGGTGCAACAGACTATGGGGGCCATTATAGAAGGCCTAAATGTGATTTAAACATGACAGTGACATTGGTAAAGCATGCAAGGCCTCAGGTACCTTTAAATGGAGAATTTAAAAAGGTGCATTCCCTTTCCCCCAGAACACACACACAAGCACCCCACTCCTATATCACATACTCACACATATAGACACCCCACATCTGCATGACTGTCATGCACATACGCAGTTACTCCACCGCCGCATCACACACACACACACACACACACACATACACACACACACACACACACACACGCACCTCACCTCCTTGAGAACATTAGACCAGTGCAAGTGACAATGCAGGAGGAGGGAGGGTATGAGGAAGTCACAGACATTGGCTCCTAAAATTTTGGTCTAATTCCTAAATTCATACACAATTTTTCAAGGCCTGCAATAGAGGCACAGCACTTTTGGAATTTTGGAATTTTGGCACAGCTGCACAAATAAAGTTCTGTCACCATTTGCACCTCTCTGCTAGCTGCTGCTTTTTGTTTGCTGAGCAATAACATGAGGCACAGTTTGCTCTGATCCCAAAGGCAGGAACTAAGATTGATGGAGGGGGAAGACTGTGGGGAGAGGCTGCAACGCAAGCATGTGGGTTCAGAGAGGCCTGTGTGCCTAATGCAAATGCTCAGCAAAATGAGGTAAAGTGCTGCCTGCCACCTCTGTTTCTTGTGTTGCACTCATGCAGAGCCTGGCTTGTTGGTGTTTCAATTTAATTTTGTCTACATATTTCTACTTTGAGTTTGTTATAATTTATTCTATAGTTGGTGAGAGTCTGTGTTTTTCCTGTGTGACTGAGACCAAGTATTCTATTAGCATAGTGTTTCTACAGTATGTAGGATCTGTAATAATCTGGCTTATTCCGTTTTCCGAATAGGTGTAAGGATGTTTTAAAAGCCACTGCAATATTTATGGTGCTGCCCTTTTCTGCGTAGGCGTAGGTATGATAGATTTAAATTTTAGGCCTTCAGTAACTTTTGTAGGATTTTATATTAGTTTACAATCTGCCTGATAATGTAGAAGCTGTTCATGAGATGACACCGGAATCACATTTTTTTTCCTTGAATGTTGGGTTCTATGGTAAAATGTCCTAGTTCTGCTCTGTATCTACTGTTGGAGGAGGGGTTTCATTGGAAGCAAAATAGATGTTCAAAAAGAAAATGAGAGAACCATACCACAGTTTTGCAAAATGCAATGTGTGCCTTCGAGTCAGTCCTGACTCCTGGCGACCCAGAAGCTCCTGGGTTTTCTTGGCAGTGTTGTTGCAGCAATCGCTGTGAAAAGCTCTTATTCAATCACTCACCCACAGAAGGAAAACTCACAGGCAGGCTGGAATGCAAACAGGATCTTTAATGTGCACAGGATCAGACAGAGATACCAGCAACCTCCACAAGGGTCTGAACCCCGAGGGACGGCCTACAATGCCTTATATACAGTACAGTTTTAAACTCATTCTACAATCCCATTTGCCACAGGTATTTCCTGCCCACCAATCAGCAGCCCCTGGGGAGGTACCTGGGTGACCTGTCCAAACCGGTATGCTCTGGTCTGTTGGTTTCAGGGCTAGGGAAATACTGTGCTCAGACCTGGAGTGGGGGAAGGGTGCCTACTGGAATCTCAATGTCTCTCTTAGTAGGCTGATTACCTCATGGCTTGCGGGGGAAGGGTCAGGCTGATCAGAGCCTCATGGCTTGCAGCATGGCTTGGGGGAAGGGCTATCTACAGTTCGCAGCATGGCTTGGGGGAAGGGCTACCTATAGCTACCTCATGGCTGCCTCATTCCCCCCTTTTTAAGTAAGACCTCAACCGCTAGAGGCGGTTGAGGGCTTTATTACTGGAGGCAAGCCGCAGAGGAGTATATTGGGTCAGGGCCATGACCGTGGCAGCCGCCTTGCGTTCTACCAGGGTGCCAAGGGTGGAAACAACCTGTAAGGAAAAAGGCACCTGGTTAAAATGTACGGTACAGCAATGGGACAAGTTAAGGTAGAGAGTTACGTATACAAAGGTCTGCATGTTCAGAGCAGTTTGGGCAAGTAATACTGCTGTGTTAGTAGTCTCTGCACTTGTTTGAAAGCAAGTCTATATCAGCTAAGGCACCTTTTCTCAGTCTGATCCCGGTTCCAGGAAAGGTGTCTGTAAATCAGTCTCTCCGGTGGTCCAGAGTTCGTCGGCAGTCTGTTAGAACCCCGTACTGGGCAGAAGTGTCAAAGCGTAGGGGCTGGTTTGGAACTGTGACAGAAGTCCAGGCTGGAACAATTTCTGGTGCAGCGGCCTTGACACGAGAGTGATGGATCCTCGGAGCAACTTCAGCCACCTTGACAGCCGTGGGGGTGATCCGCAGAACAGTATACGGGTCTCGCCACTGGGGAGTCAGCAGATCCTGCTTCCACTCCTGGATCCATTATCACTGGAGGTTCCTTTGCTGGTAGGAAATATTCCATTATGCCCTTGACTGATCTCCACATGTTTACAGATCAGACAAGTGCACGCGCGTGTTCTGTAATTCTGACAAGTTTTAGAATCACACCAATTTTTTTTGCCTGTGAGAATTTGTCATCAATTTATCCCCCTTTGCCTCTGCATGCCTGGCCAGGACACACAGAGGAAAAGTAAGGCAAAAAAACATCTGGAAGTACCACATGGTCAGTGCGGGGTTTTTCCAAAGCTCATCAGGATGCAAGGTGCACCCAGCCTGTCTCCAGGTGCCTACTTACAATCTTTGAGTATTGTGGTGGGGCCTAGATGACTTCCTAAATTGAAGATACTGGAGATGGCATAGTTGAATAAAATGCTCATCATTTTTTATATTCATTAGCCAGATACATCACTTCACATCATTAAATTGCCTTCACCAGTTTACTGTCCATCAGAGTCCTTCCACATCATTAATTACCTTCATCAGTTTACTGTCCATCAGAGTCCTTCTTCTTAATATATCACTTTACCCCTCACAACACTTTCCACCAACTACATACATAGGTCCTTCAATTTTTTCTTTTTTCTATACCATACTAATGTATCCTTATCTGGCAAGGCTGCTAAAACAATTGTTAGAGACATAGTATTGTTGTAAACAGTGTCCATTTCCCACTAACTTAATTGGTGCAGTTCTAGATTGGCATGGGTGCTCATTCTAAATAGCGACTGTCTAAACAATCTTCAATATAAAACGATACATCAATTCCAATAGAAAGAAATATGGCTCCTAACATGACAGCCACATATCTCTCATGTATGACTAGAGTCTATTGTACACCTGGTTCCCAGTGAGAGTACTGTAGGAAACTTAAAAATACTTGGACTGATCTTGAAAATGCAGTGGTCCACAAAGATTTATGTAAGCTATCCATTAATTATGGTGTCAAAAGAGATCCTCTTGAGGTGAGAGACTAAGAGGGCACAAGGCATTGGTGGTTGGGCCTCATGGCGATACTCCTTCTGGTTCTTCTTGGCCTGCAAGGCATTTGTGAATAGGCCTCATGGCAATACTTCCTCGGGTTCTTCTTGGCCTATTCCCCCCTGCCTATTCATGTCTCTTCAGAGGCATAAATGTACAAGGTTCGTGTTTTCTCAGGCCTTGTGGGTCCTCGAGGAGTCTTAGAGCAGTCAGAATTCCAGTGGCCCAGATCATCACACTTGGAGTAGCACGTTTTATTGCCTTTTTCCTAGGCTGTCGTCTCACCTTCTGCCCCTCTCTCTCATTCATTTTCTCAAAGCTCTCCTGGATCATTGCTGACAAGTAAGATTTAGTTTTATCCAATCAACTCGAGTTAATGTTATCATTATATTTGTAAATAATATTTTTACAAATATTTCCATATTTCTGGGAATCACAGTTCCATCTTTCCACTAAATTTGCTTTATATACTTGGGAACCAAGCGATTTCAGATCAGCCCCTTTCCAAAATTTAATATTTACTCATCTTATTGCTGTGTATACTGGACCTCTACATAATGTACTCCTACCAGTATATTTGGTAACAAAGTACAAATGTATAAACTAAAAAGATTTGTATCTCACAGTGCTATAATATATTGTGCTCCTGAACTCTGGACACCAACATGTAAAATTCAAATACAGCAGGACAGGTGAATTTATTCTAAATAGCACCTATGATGTTACTGTCCTGTTCATCATTCATCAGCACAGAGCTTAACAAGGCAAAGTGATTACCTTGTATCTTATAGTTCAAAACAGGCATGAAACTGATACTTTATAAGAACGTTGGTGGATATCTGGAATGCAATATCATTGTAGTATCAGAAAAATGAATACAGTTGATCAAGGCAGTTTAATGTATCAAGCAGGAAAGAACGCAATCATCAGCACAGCATTTACTGTCTGCAGAATAAACTGCCAAAGATGGCATATCATGCAGAAGTATTACTTGCTTAAGTTTGTATGTGCAGTCAAAACCAAATATATGTACCAGAGAAAATCCAGGCTTTAAAGGACAAGTAAAAAAAATCTTCATTTCTTCATGATCTTATAAGGATTTTTTTTTTCTCCAGCCTTTGTTTGCTTCCAGCAGACATTTGAGGATGCTCAAAGGAGGCACCTCATGGTTCTAGAAGCTCAAACTCTACAATTAAAATTGATGACAAGAGGATTGTTTGCAGGCTAGGTGTGGCTAGGTGAATTGGGGTTCTTTGTCCTCTAGGAGAAAGACTCCTAGATGATTTTTTTTTTCTTTTGTCCTCTCTAATGGGCCTCCATTCATCTGCTAGAAGAAGGAGCTCCTCCCAGTATCTTTCTATAGCTATGCAAACTATTTCAGCAGTTCCAACTATCCCCCAGTCACCGCTGAGAGGTGTGACCAAAACACCTGGTTCCCTGACCACTGATCATGCATGAAACATAGCAATGAAATTGGATATGCATCAAACAATGCAATTGTCTTTCTTTACTGATATACCAGTACCACAGTCCACACACAGCAAACCCCACCCCCCCCTTTTCCAAACTGTCCCCTTCCCTGCAATCAGTAGACCTGGTGTTTTTCACTGTTTGGGGACACAGGGGCGACTCGTCAATAACTTCACCTTTTACTGATAGAGTATCAAAATCAATCCTGAAATATAAAGACCTAATGTCTGGACAAAAACTTTCTTTCCCTAATGTCACAACTAAACACAGAGCCACTAACAAACACAGAGCCACTAGCAATTTTTACATAACAGTACATTAACTATATGGGCCAGCCATGAATCTATATAGGGAAGCTGGTCCGGATACTCCTTCACTATAATTTAGCCTCCGGACCCCATGCTCTAATCACAATTCACAAATCACAATGTTCAGTGTAAATTTTCTAATCTCACTTCTGGGAATACAATATACAATATAATCCTGGTAACAGGCAGAGTTTGGTTGCACAAAACACACAGGACCACAAAGGGAAAAAGAAAGAGGGAAAACAGAAAACAGAGACGTCTCAGCAGCGAATACTCATACACTCTCTTTCCTCAGTAGCAGCTTGTTACAAATACATCACAGACACTCTCTCTAGCTGTATCATAGGATTTAACTTTCACCATGAGGATATTAGAAATACAGTACAGTATGAGAAATATAGCTAGCTATTTTCTAATGTCCACTAGATGGAGCTCCAGGATCACTTTAACCATAAGGATAAAAATACAGCTAGTTTTTAAATGACCACTAGATGGAGCTCCAGGATCACTCCAGGGCAGCCCAATACCTCTGCAGAGAAACGCACGTGGTGTCCACAAGATGGCTGCTACCTCCTCGTGCTCCTCCACACCGGCTCTCCACAGATGGAAAAAAAAGGGGAAATGGTGGACTTCCAAGCATCACCTCTCTTTTAATCAACCAAAAAACAAAAGGTTAGCATTTTATTTATTTATTTTTGGTTTTAAAGGCAGGAAACCCAACGGGGGCTCAGGGAAGGCAGAGAAACTCGGCGGGGGCCCAGGGAAGGCAGAGAAACTCGGCGGGGGCCCAGGGAAGGCAGAGAAACTCGGCGGGGGCCCAGGGAAGGCAGAGAAATTCGGCGGGGGCCCAGGGAAGGCCGGAACCTTAGCGGGGGCTCAAGGGAACACCGGAAAATTTAGCGGGGGTCAGCTGTGCACCGGGACAGCACCGAGAGGCACAAAACCTCAGCGGAGGCCCAAGGGAAGGCAGTAATTCACATGGGGAGCATGGATTCACATCGGACAGCATGGGGGGAGGCAGAATTAACATCGGAGCACAACTGAGAGAGAAATTCACATCGGAGCAGAAATTAACACAGCGGCAGCATGGGGGAACAGAAATTTACATCGGAGCACAGAAATTACATCGGGGGTTCAGGGAAAGGCAGTAAATCCACACCGGAGCACATGGAGGGCAGAATTCAACATCGGAGCAGAAATTAACACAGTAGAAGCATGGGGGAACAGAAACTTACATCGGAGCACAGAAATTACATCGGGGGTTCAGAGAAAGGCAGTAAAACCACACCGGAGCACATGGAGGGCAGAATTCACACCGGAGCAGAAATTAACACAAATTAGAAACGGAACGGAAGCATATTAGAGCCCTCTCCTTGCAGTCACGCTTCAGAAAACTCTCCACAAGCAGAACGGAAAGAAGAGAAGCAGCGATCTATTCTTTATCTCAGGTATGTTTAACTTATCAAGTGCTATATTTAGTTACATTTTTTTCTTTCGGCAGCGCTTTTAAAGGATCTCAGATTACTGCAGTTTCAGATATTCAGATTTTACCGGTATTCAGATTCAGATACAGGACGAGCAATGGCTTCAGGGCCACTAAGGCCCATACTAGGACTGCTCGTGCAGTTGATCAGGCTGCTACAGGTTCCCAGAAATTACCAGGACTCACAGATAGAGTACAGAACTAGCCCCAGACAAGGTAGCAGTACTCACCAGAACTCTGATCAGACAGGAAGTTTGGATGCCAGTCTATCCAGCTGGTTTTTCAATCGGGGATTCAACCGCAGGGACCAGCTGTCCAGACAAATCAAGGTGTCCTTCCGAGCACAAAGTGGCCCGGGGGCGCCAAGGACAGTTAATCACCTGGAGGGGCCGGTCCCTGACTGGTGGAGGCCCAGATGCTGCAAAAGCAGAAGTCTTCCCACCGTGGGTGTGATGAGAGGGGCTTTTCTTTTAATATTTCCCGGCCAATGCACCAAAATGTTGCAGCAATCGCTGTGAAAAGCTCTTATTCAATCACTCACCCACAGAAGGAAAACTCACAGGCAGGCTGGAATGCAAACAGGATCTTTAATGTGCACAGGATCAGACAGAGATACCAGCAACCTCCACAAGGGTCTGAACCCCGAGGGACGGCCTACAATGCCTTATATACAGTACAGTTTTAAACTCATTCTACAATCCCATTTGCCACAGGTATTTCCTGCCCACCAATCAGCAGCCCCTGGGGAGGTACCTGGGTGACCTGTCCAAACCGGTATGCTCTGGTCTGTTGGTTTCAGGGCTAGGGAAATACTGTGCTCAGACCTGGAGTGGGGGAAGGGTGCCTACTGGAATCTCAATGTCTCTCTTAGTAGGCTGATTACCTCATGGCTTGCGGGGGAAGGGTCAGGCTGATCAGAGCCTCATGGCTTGCAGCATGGCTTGGGGGAAGGGCTATCTACAGTTCGCAGCATGGCTTGGGGGAAGGGCTACCTATAGCTACCTCATGGCTGCCTCAGTGTCACCACAGTTTTAAACACCAAAATAAAATTAGTTATAATTTAGTTTGTGTTAGAAACTGCGCTGTGGTTCTCTTTCTTTTTTTATCCCTTGGCGTGCGAGCTCCTTACATCTCCATTGTTTTTTGCAGAACATATATTTACAGGTGTCAGTAGTTTTTTAATCTTAGAGTGCCAGGCTAAATAACTAAACAGCTACAATTTTTGCTGCATTTTAATTATGTAGCCTGGGAATATGTTACTTTCCCTTTTTATGGCAAAACCACTGTATAAAAACCACTGTATAAAAACCTTTGAGTATCTTGGAGGTGCTAGCTCATCCCTCAGCTATTTGATATACTGGCTTCCTAGCCATCTAGTGTTTTTCTTAAGATAAGCATAATGAATATGCAAATTAATATGCACATATGCAAATTAATATGCAACTGTGTCATCCCACCCTTTGCCCCCCCCAAATGAAGCAGTCAAGCTATGCCCATATTCTATCCCCTTTCTCACTAACTAATTTAAGAGGTGGTTTCAAAACTGATTTTAAATGAAATGTTCCAGTGCAAATGATAAGTAGTAGTAATGGTAAAATCCAAATGGGAGTAGTCTGACCAAATCATTGCTTGGGTAGTACCAGTCCCCATCTACCAGTAATAGATCTAAAACGTGACCAGCCATATGTGTAACTTCAAAGTTGTTTCTTTAGTTTTCCACAGCTAGTATCATAATCTTTGCAGTTTTCCAGGTCGTGCTGTGTCTTAGACACAACACGGCCCCGGAATACTGCAAAGATCAAGTTCAAAGTTGTATTACATAATCCCATCATAGAAAGACTTGAATCTTGCCCATCTTTAGAATGCCAATTAAAATCTCCTACTAAGATAAACCACCAATATCAAACTACTGTGTAGGAAATATAGTCCACCAACTGCTCAACATCGCTCCTGCCACCTCTTGTCCCCGATTTCCGTACAGGCACAGGACATTTTTTTTCCCACAGGCCCCTCCAATGGAGTCCAAGAGGCCTATCAATTCTTCTTGATTCTTCCCCTCCCTCCATCCACATTGACAGCAGAAATAGTGTTAAATAGCACGTCAATTTCCTGTGCCATGCAGAAGCAGAATCCTCTGTAAATCTGGGGGAGTCCCCCCCCCCCCCATCCCACTCCTCAGTCCCAAGATACCAAGATGCTGCCTTTTCTCCAAGATTCTGGTAACCTTAGTTTATAAACCGACTATGTCTGTGCCTCCCCCAAATGACCAGGATATAGGATCTCTCTCTGCACATACCTTCCCCAGCACACTCATCAAAATGACCAGCCACTAAAACATTAACATCCAAATCAATCCTTTCCTCTCCAGCAGATTTGGAGCTTCTTAATAACTAGAGAAAACTACCACAAATCCAGAACTTTCAAAGCTGTACAAAGGATGTGCAAAGGGAGCACGAATGCTGTTTGTGTGGATACTTTTCCATGAACACTTGTATGCATTCTTTTGCCTATCCAAACGTGTGCATGCAAATATACTGTCTTTACTCTTAAGAAACCTTACACTACATGGGAACAGCTGTGCAATCGCATACGAGTACACGTGCATGTGAAGGGAAATTTTCAACAGCTCCATTTAGGTGCTTAAATCCTGTTAGAGGTGGGCACTTAAAGCATCATCAACTCAATTAACTTCACAACATTTTAACTCAATTTAAAAGTTTAACTTGCTGAGAATTTTTTATCTCACCTAGGAACCTGTGGCTTCCAAAAGTGTCCCATGAGGAGGAAAGACATGGTTTATGAGTGTGCTGTGGACGATGGCAGGCTTAGGTATGAGTAGGAAGAGAGGTAGGTACTAATCTCCCCCTCTCTTCCCCCATGCAGGGGGCAGGGAGATGCTTATATTTCAGAAAACATTTAGGGTGCTTATTCAGATAGTTTGAGGTATCCCTTCTCCCATTTTATTATCCTCTGAAATAAAATTACAATTGGATACCATTTCTAGACCCTCAGAGCTCTTCAGATAAGGGGAGGAGAGGGGGTGAGGGACTGTTATTTTTGGTAACATGTGAGAAGTATGTTTTGCAGGAGTTAAGCTATGATAGGTTATCGTGTCTTTTTTGACACTAGTTAGTTGTCAGTGAAGTTTCTAAAAGTTTATCCATGATTCTTTATTTAATATAAAACAATTCTGTTTTCCCATCATTTTTCAATGAGTCTGATACACTAGCTAAGTCAGATTAATTTAATATAGCGTCATTTGACAAATGAGGTTTATGTTGGAAACCCTAGTTGGGCATAGAGACATCCAAAGCACAGACACCTCTCTAGAGACATTTTAGAAGCCTGAATGGGGGTGTGGTGGAGGCTTGGCCTGGATGTACCCACGTGATCTCAGAAACGTCCTGAACATCTGGCATCACATCTGAGTTTAGACCTGCTCCAGGCAGGACCAGGTATCTGAAAAGTATTTGCTTGTTTTAGCCGAAAAACATCCAGAGAAGATAGTACTCTATCATCCCCATTACTCAGTACAATGTCAATAACAGCAGCAGTGGAATTTCAACTCTTGATACCTTGTTCCTATCCTGCTACTCTAACCATTAAATTATCTTATAAAGTTGTGATCAACATTATTGGCCCTTGCAGGTCAACTCCGTAATGTCCAGTATCTCCTAAAAAAAAGTGGACATTGAAATGGCTTTAGACTATATATGCACGCATAAAAGAATCAAATAAAACAAGACCAATTAAAAAGGAAATAGTAGGAAATTATAGAAAAACTAGAACATGATTATTCAGTTATTAAAGTGAAAACCTAAACCCCATAGTAATAAACCAGCTAACTGAAATAACAGATTATTGGAGAGCAAATCTGAGACACTTGGAGAAAAGGCAACATCTTGGTGTCTTGTGATTGAGGTGTGGAATGGGGGGGGGGGGACTCCCTCAGATTTACAGAGGATTCTGCTTCCGCATGGCACAGGAAACTGACGTGCTACTTAGTACTGTTTCTGCTGTCAATGTGGATGGAGGGAGGGGAAGAATCAAGAAGAATTGATAGGCCTCTTGGACTCCATTGGAGGAACCTATGGGAGAAACAAGTCCCGTGCCTCAGTCAGTATTGAAACCAGGGATAAGAGGTGGTTTTGATCCATGGAGCCAGGGACATTAGTTCATAATCGAGGACAATTCCCAAAAATCAAGGACATTTGGTAACTTTATTACACAGTAGAGAACAGGCAAGACAGTGTTATTGAGTTATAGCCCTAGAGTTACTGAGGGGTTCTCAACAGACTTACAGAGCTGGATGAGGTTCACATTCTAATATTTCTTAACAAAAGTTAATGTCTCTGTGACTAAAAAGTAATACACAATAAATTTTGGTTACATCTTTAATCTTAAGATTGATTTCAATCAAAATGTTTAACTTATGCCCATCTCTAAATCTTGTATTCGGGGCAGCTTTATAATGGGGCGGAGTAAGGCAGTCGCCTCAGGTGCCAACGTTTTAGGGGTATTCTATAATATTAACCTACTCTGTCTCCCATACATATATTCCACAATACAAGAGAAACATACATGCAAACATATATATTTTTTGTTGGAATTTTCACCTTGAAGGAAAAACCTTCTTGTGGCCAGAATGAACAAATGGATGATGAAATGCTCAAAGAAATCAAGGAAGCTAGCAAAAGTTACAGTGCAGTAATAATAATGGGTGATTTCAATTACCCCGGCATCGACTGGGTCAGTGTCACAACAGGACATGCTAGGGAGATAAAGTTCCTAGATGAAATAAATGACTGCTTCTTGGAGCAGCTAGTTCATGAACCGACCAGAGGGGAAGCAATATTAGACCTAGTCCTTAGTGGAACACCAGATGTAGTGCAAGAGATAAGGGTGTTGGGGCCACTTGGCAATAGTGATCATAGCATGATCACCTTTGATTTAATTAGTGGAGGAGGGATAGTAAGGAAATCCACAGTACTACCCTTTAACTTTCGAAAGGGAGACTATGATAAAATGAGGAAAACAGTTAAGAAAAAACTAAAAGGAACAGGTGCAAAGGTTAAAGACGTACATCAAGCTTGGGTGTTGTTGAAAAATACTATCTTGGAAGCCCAGACCAGCTGTATTCCACGCTTTAAGAAAAGTGGAAGGAAGTCCAAAAAACTGCCAGCATGGTTTAAAGGTGAGGTCAGAGAGGCTGTTGTTGCCAAAAAAGCATCTTTCAGGAAATGGAAAAAAGAGCCAAACGTTGAAACCTGGAAAAAGCACAAGCACTGGCAAGTCAAATGCAAGGCATTGATAAGGCAGGCAAAGAGAGAATTTGAGAAGAAGCTTGCTGCGGAAGCAAAAACGCGAAATAAAGACCTTTTCAAGTACATTCGTAGCAAAAAACCTGTGAGAGAGTCAGTTGGTCCATTAGATGATAAAGGGGTTAAAGGAGCACTAAGAGGCGACAAGGCGATAGCGGAGAGACTGAATGAATTCTTTGCTTCGGTCTTTACTGAGGAAGATGTAGGGATGTTACCCATGACTGAAGTGGTATTTAAAGGTGTGGAAGAATTGAAGGAAATATCGATACATCGGGAAGATGTCTTACAACTATTAGATAAACTGAAGAGTAGCAAATCACCTGGGCCGGATGGTATACATCCAAGGGTGTTGAAAGAACTGAAATTTGAGATTGCAGACCAGCTATCAGTAATCTGTGAACTATCATTAAAATCATCTCTAATACCTGAGGATTGGAGGATCGCCAATGTAACACCAATTTTTAAAAAGGGTTCCAGGGGTGATCCGGGAAACTACAGACCGGTGAGCCTGACATCAGTACCGGGAAAATGGTAGAAACCATCATAAAGAATAAAATTACTCAGCATGTAGATAGTCACGACCTAATGGGAGACAGCCAACATGGCTTTAGACAAGGAAGATCTTGTCTTACTAATCTGTTATGTTTTTTTGAAGGACTGAATAAACAGGTGGACAAAGGTGAGTCGGTTGATATTGTGTATCTGGACTTTCAGAAAGCCTTTGACAAGGTCCCTCATGAGAGACTTTTGGCAAAACTAAAGAGTCATGGGATAGGAGGCAGCGTACTATTGTGGATCAGGAACTGGTTAAAAGATAGAAAGCAGAGGGTAGGGCTAAATGGCCAATTTTCCCAATGGAGAAAGGTGAATAGTGGTGTACCCCAGGGATCTGTGCTGTGTCCGCTGCTTTTTGACATATTCATAAATGACCTGGAAAGTGGAATAACGAGTGAGGTTATCAAATTTGCAGATGACACAAAACTATTTAAAGTTGTTAAAACCCAGGAGGATTGTGGAAAATTGCAAGAGGATCTTGATAAATTGGAAGACTGGGCATCAAAATGGCAGATGAAATTTAATGTGGAGAAGTGCAAGGTTATGCACCTAGGGAAGAACAACCCAAACTATGGTTACACGATGCAAGGTTCCACATTAGGAACCACCACCCAGGAAAAAGATTTAGGCGTCATTGTGGATACCATGTTAAAACCCTCGGCCCAGTGTGCAGCGGCGGCCAAGAGAGCAAATAGAATGCTAGGTATGATAAGGAAAGGAATGGAAAATAAAACAAAAGATATTATAATGCCTCTATATCGTTCCATGGTGAGACCGCACCTTGAATATTGTGTGCAATTCTGGTCGCCGTATCTTAAAAAGGATATAGCGATTTTAGAAAAGGTTCAGAGAAGAGCCACCAAAATGGTAAAGGGGATGGAAGGCTACTCCTATGAAGAAAGGCTAAAAAGGTTGGGGCTCTTTAACCTGGAAAAGAGACGGCTGAGGGGAGATATGATAGAAGTCTATAAATTAATGAACGGAGTGGAACAGGTAAACGTAGATCGATTGTTTACCTTATCAGACTATAGAAAGACTAGGGGACATGCAATGAAGCTACAGGGTAAACTATTTAAGACTAATAAAAGAAAATATTTTTTCACTCAACGTGTAATCAAACTCTGGAATTTGTTACCGGAGGATGTAGTAAAGGCTGTTAGTGTAGCTGGGTTTAAAAAAGGTTTGGACAAGTTCCTGGAGGAAAGGTCCATAAACCATTATTAAGAAGGGACCCAAGCATTGTGGAACCTGTGTCCCTTGGGGAAACTGCTAGGTACGTATGACCTAGATTGGCCACTGTTGGAAACAGAATACTGGGCTTGATGGACCTTGGTCTGACCCAGTATGGCATATCTTATGTTCTTATGTTCTTATTCCTCAACACCAACCAGTTATCATCCTGTTCAGTAGGCATAAAACCTATTTAAAAAGTCACTTATCTGGATGCAGTCATTCCTCGGCTCAAAATCGCCTACCAGCTCCCCTTCTTATCACCTTTCTACAGCCATTATCTCAATGTCCACGCACTTGGCTTCATCCTAAGCTAAATCACTCAGAGCATGGGGCCTACTTAGACGAAGCAGCCAAATGTAAA
Organism: Ichthyophis bannanicus; assembly: GCA_033557465.1. Lineage (NCBI taxonomy): Eukaryota > Metazoa > Chordata > Amphibia > Gymnophiona > Ichthyophiidae > Ichthyophis > Ichthyophis bannanicus. The sequence continues at coordinate 119,041,436 of CM066050.1, read as the reverse complement.
GAAGGAGACATCCATAGTGACTTTTAAAGATTTCTTTCAAGTGGCAACCATACGAGGCCCTTCCCTCGATCCAATTAACCCAACGTTGTATATGTTTCAAGCCAACAATTCTCCTGGCTCTTTCTCAAACTGTGTTGCTCCAAAGTCACTATGGATGTCTCCTTCTTTACATTTGGTTTTATGTCTACTGAACAGGATGATAACCGGTTGGTGTTGAGGGGCTTATAATCCTCTTAATACCTTTGATAGGGTTGCATCTCTAATTAAAAGAATAAAAAGGAATATTAATATTAATATTGTGGAAAGTTTTGTGGGTGGCAAAAAATGCCCCCAAAACAACCACCTCACTCCGCCTTTAAACTTAAAAAAAAAAGGGTGAACAAGCTGCTGCTGCTTCTTCTCTGCAGTGGCAGATTCAACCTCTGCCACTCCCACCGCTGCCCTGGGAGGCCCCGCATGCCTGACTGGTCAGGCACTGTGGCTCTGCAGAGCCGCTAGAAAGAACTGGTGGTGTGCAAAAGGGTAAATGGCAGCATTTCCTGTCAGCACGCATTGGGCTCAACTTTAAACATTCTTTCTCACGGCTTTGCAGAGTCGGGTCACCAGGTATCAGGCCAGTCAGGCAAGTACAGAGCCTCCTGGGGGAGGGGGGAGGCTAGGACTAGAAATGGGCTGATCTCAATGTGGGTTAGGATTGATAATGGGCTGATGGGGTGGGCTAGCATTGGAAATGGGCTGATCGGGGGACTAACACTGGAAATGGCATGATCAGTGAAGGCTAGAACTGGTAATGGGCTGATTAGGGAAGACTAAGACTGATAATGGGCTGATTGAGGGGGGCAGGGACTGGAAATGGGCTGACTAAGGGGCTAGCACTGGTAATGGGCTGAGGGGGAACTAGCACTGGAAATGGGCTGATTGGGGGGGGCTAGGACTGGTAATGAGCTGATATGGGGAGGCTATGACTAGTAATAGGCTGATCGGGGGGTGGTTAGGACTGGTAATGGACTGATGGGGGGCTAGCATTGGAAATGGGCTGATTGAGGGGCTAGGACTGGTAGTGGGATGATTGGTGGGGTTAGAACTAAAAATGGACTGATGGGGGGATAGGACTAGAATGGGCTGATGGGGTGAGGGAGGAGAGAGTTTCTGGCCCTGGAAGAAGACTGGGGTCTAGAATTGGAAATGGACTGATGGCAGAGAAGGGAGGATAGAGGTGCTAGCCCTGGAAGAAAACTGGGGGCTAGGGCTACAAATGGACTGATGCGGGGGGGGGGGGATGGGAGAATGGGACTGGAAGGGAGTGGATGCTGAGAGGGGCTGCAAGGGGAAGGAAGGGGCAAGAAAGGAGTTGACATGTGAGGGGGGAGATGGGGAAGGAGGGGGACTGGAAGGGAATGGACACCAGTGGCAGTTGTGGGAATGCAAGTTGACATTGAAGGTTCTGGGAGGGGACAAAGGAAAGGGGGCTAATTCTTGGAAGTGTTACTGGGACTGGAAATAGGCTGATGGAAGGAAGTGAAGAAAACAAAAGAGATAAGAAATGACAGATGGACTATAGACCATACAAAGAGAGCTAAGAGAAGACAGGAAAGCAGAAGCTCAGATCGAGACCAGCATGATCAGAGAATAAAATGCTCAGTCAACAAAGGTAGAAAAAATAATTGTATTTTCATTTTAGTGAATGGACTTTGCATTATCTTTATATTTTACAAAGTATGGGGAACTGCATCTCTTTCTGATGTTGCACTGCATCTGGAGTCTGGCTTCTTGGGGTTACAGTTTAATTTCTGTCTACATATTTTGCATTTTTATTTTTACTTTAGGTTGTAGTCACTTATTCTGTTCTTGGTGAGGGTCTGTGTTCTGAGTGTGTGACCGAGGCTAGGTGTTCTGTTAACATGGAGTTTGTACATAGGGATCTATACTGTACTGTAGTAATTTGGCTTGTTCAGCTTTTAAAACAGGTGTATGAATGTTCTAGGGCCTGCTGCAATATTTATAATGTTGCCCTTTTTTGGGTACACTCCATGTTGTATGAGTTTTGGAAGTTAGTGCTGCTATGGAATTCTGCTGTTATGGGTCCTGTACTCTGGGTTCTTGGTGAGGTCTTGCAGGGTGTTGGTTTGGGGGGGGGGGGAGGTACTGGAATATGTATTGTTTTTGTGATTTGCAGTTTTGCGTTCCTTATTTATTTATTTATGTTATTTATTTAAGATTTATTTTATACCGCGCTATTTGTCATCAGTGCGGTTTACATTGAAACAATATAACACTGGTCAGATATATCAGATCTATTTTACAAATAACAGGAGTATTAACATGGAAGTAATCAGGGAAATCATATACATTTCTAGCAAAATACATGAAGGTAATGTTATAATCCTTATGCTGCCAGACAAATTTAAAATATTTTGTCAGTTCAGATTCAAGGAAATTTTGAATTTTCAGGGAACATCTCAGTTTAATTTTGTTTTGTAGCCTGAGAGCTTCACTGCTGCTGAGTTCCGGACTTTTCCAACTCTGGCAAAATCCAATCCAGCATTTGAATTCATGACTTCCAGGATTAGTTTCTCATTTTATATCTTCCATCCTCATCAATAATGTGGTCTGATGTGCAGATTTATTTATTTATTTAAACAGATTTTTATACCACTTTATCCTTCAATCAGAGTGGTTAACGACACAATTGTGGGTATACAAAGGGGAGGAGTGACAAGACATACATATAGACATTGGTTACTTCAATCTTTCATACATGTCAGATGCTTATAATGGTTTGATGGGGGGCTGTGTAAGTAACTTTTCATTAATCAAATTTCATGTTTTATTATTATATTTGTTTTATTGTAACATTGTTTTAATAAATTACATGTGTATGTTTAGAAGCCACTTAGGATTTTAGATGGGTGGCATATACATTTTAAAGTATTCTAAATTTATGCAAATGATGCCACAGTGAGTCTCCGCACATGACCCTGTATCACTGGGAGACAGAGAAAAGCAGAAACCTCAGATTAGGACCGACATGATCAGAGAATAAAATGGTCAGACAACAAAGTTAGAAGATAATTTTATTTTCAGTTTAATGACCAGACTTGGTGCTATCTTTATATTTTATACAGTACATGGAAATGCATCTCATTCTATTTCTTTGGTATTGCACTGTATACAGAATCTGGCTTCTTGGAGTTGCAGTTTAATTTATCTCCAGGAACAAGCAGGAATGAGTCTTCACATATGGGTATTGTCGGTACCGACGGAGCCTGCACGGGAACGCTGCCCAGCGTCCAAGTAGAACGCTTTTGGGAGCATCCCACAGCTCCTGCGTGCTGCCTTCCCACCTTTCCTAACTGCCTCTCTCCAGTTTTCCGTTTTCCGTGGAGCCGGCAGGACGTATTCCTGTCACCGCAGAAAATTCTTCTTTTTATTCTTACTTTTTTGTGGTCGTGTCTGCCTTCCCTCAACGCTACCGGTACCGCCGGTACTTTTCTTTCTTTTTCCTGAAGAATTTCTTCTTTCCTTAGAAATTTTTTCCTGTTTAGTGCCTGACGGTTTCTAGGCCACTAGGCCTCTACCCTTCCATTATGGAAAAGCCAGCCACTATCCTTAAGAAATGCTCAAAGTGTGGCGGTACATATATTTTTTAAGACACTCATACTTGGTGTCTAAAATGTTTAGGTCCTGACCATTGCCCTCTGGAGTGTCTCTCCTGCTGGAGCTCAAACAGAAGAAGTTTTCAGAATCGAGCACAACTTGATACCCGGTTCACATCGCTCTCGATGTTACCAGCTAGAATATCTTCTTCTTCACAGGATCAGGTAACCAAACAAAAGTCTGTAAAGACTAGCCAGTCCTCGATTGGTAGATCTCCTTCTCAGCATCGAGATGGCTTCGGCCTTGCCCTCGAGGACATCTTGGCAAAAAAGCCCCGGCGGGAGTCTTCAGGCTCGAAAGCATTAACGGGGCTCCGGGTTGTTCCCGGGGGTTCTTACCTCGAAGAACATACCCGGGCCATGCTCGGTGGTTGTGGCCGCTTCGAGCGGTACCGACACCCTGGCATTGGCTATGGTGATGGACGAAACACTCCTCACTGATGAACATAGTCTAGCACTCTCGGCTACTTCGGTACCGCTAGAGTTGCTGCAGACCATTCCTCGAGTATCGGTATCGCCTTCGGTACCGGTACCGGTATCGACATCGGCATCGGTGTCGGTACTGTCCATGCTTGCTTCGACAGAATCGCTTCCCTCGATGCCGAGCCTGGAATCGATCTCTAGCATGGAGGATTCGGTACCGACTCATCTCGGTACCAACCTCGGGCGGTACCAAAGACATCGCTTTAAAGAAAATCCGATGCTTCATCCTTTTCAGTCTTCCGATCCCGATGACTGGAATGAATCCATCGGTACCAAGGCTGATTTTTCTACAAGTCTAGCCTTTACCCCTCATTTTAGAGAGTCCTCCTCGGGGGAGATTTCTTTTCAAGCTTTTCTGCTTGTTAAGGCAAAGTTACTTGCCATTTCTATACCTGGTAAAGAATCCCTACCGGGGAATTCAGAGACACTGCAATTCCCCTGGATTCCAAAGGAGGTGATCATGCTTCCTTTGCATCAGATCTTACAAAATCTACTGTTAAGAATGTGGGAAACTCCTTTAACGGTATCCCCACATTCTAAGACACTTGACACTATGTACAAGGTGCCACCTTCTCCAGGTTTTCAAAAGACTCAACTTCCTCATCATTCTATTGTTATAGAATCAGCAATGAGGCATATTAAGAGCGCAAAGAAGCACTCTTCTTATCCGCCAGGTCGTGAGTCTAGGACTTTAGATGCCTTTGGACGTCGATGCTTCCAGGCATCCATGCTTTCAGCAAGAATTATCTCATATATTTTCTATATCGGATTATCTCTTGATGAGGTCACAAAGAACTTAAAGTTTTTGAACCCTTTTCTTCCAGAGCATAAAAGAGCAGACTATTCCTTATTAGTCAATCATGCTCAAAATATCTCTAGGTTCCTTAATCGTGCTTCCCTAGACTGTTTTGAGTCTATTAGCAGAACCTCTGCTATAGCCATAGGAGCACGACACATAGCCTGTCTCCAAGCTTCAGACTTGGACAGATGGGTTCAGGAAAGGCTGGGAAATACTCCTTGTACTGGTGAAAATCTCTTCAACAAGGAGGCTTTATTTCAAGCTAATCAGTTGAGCACTGATACTGTTACTTTCAGAGGATTGTCAAAACTTTCCTCTATCCCAGCTAATAAAAAATCTCATAAAAAGCTTTATTCCCCCAAGGGAAAAAAGTTGTATCCATCTTCTACCCATTCTGCAGATGTTTCCAAAGATGGGCAACACCACACCAGGCTAAGAAAATCAAAACCTCAACAGGCTCAGCAAACCCAGCAATTGCAGGGTTTCTGATATTTTATTCACTTTTTCTGTGTGAGGTTTAGAACTTGAACCTACTTCTTTTCAACAGAAGCATCTAAAATTCATCTCATCGATGCTAAGATATCAGTCATACATTGACTCAATCCTTGACTCTGGGCATGAATCTCTTGCTACAAGAGAAATCTATCCTTCTAGCTCTAAGAGCTATTAAGGACTATCATACCCCAGAGATAACAGGTTTCTCCTTTTAAAACAAAAGGAGAACTAACAACTAACAACAGGGTGAACTATATCCTTCACCTTGTCAGTTTCCTGTATGAGGATATCTCATACTTTTAACTGCAAGGGGACCCTATCTCTTCAAAGACTTACTAAATTGTAAGTCTTCTCAACTCTGTATTAATTTCTATCTCTCTTAGCCCAGACATTCAGTCTCTAAGAGTACTACTAATCAACTGGAGGGCTTATTCTCTAAGCCAGCGATGGCGAACCTATGGCACGCGTGCCAGCTGTGGCACGCGAAGGCCTTGCAGCTGGCACGCGTGAAGGTCCGCAAAAAAAGAAAAAGCTGGCTCTGACTGCTGCCGCCGACGTGGCCAGGGCAGAATGCAGCGTCCCGCGGGGCCCCCTCCGCCCGCTAAGCCCCTCTGCAAGGGCTTTCAGATTCGCGAGGGAGAGCGTCTCCCTCGCGTCTCTGTTAAGCCTGCAGGGCTAATGGGAAATTTCCCATCAGCCCCTTTAGACGCGAGGGACTGATGGGAAATTTCCCATTAGCCCCTGCGGGCTTAACAGAGACGCGAGGGAGATGCTCTCCCTCGCGAATCTGAAAGCCCTTGCAGAGGGGCTTAGCGGGTGGAGGGGGCCCCGCGGGACATTGCAATCTGCCGCGGCAGCAGCCAGAGCCTGCTTTTTTTTTTAAAAAAATTTGCCAGGGGGGGTTAGGACTGCTAATGGGCAGGGGGGGGGGGGGTAATGACTGCTAATGGGCCGGGACGAGGAGGGGGGTTAGGACTGCTACTGGGCAGAGAGGAGGACGGGGGGAGAGGACTGCTAATGGGCAGGGAGGAGGAGGAGGAGGAGGAGGAGGAGGGGGGGTTAGGACTGCTAATGGGCAGGGAGGGGGGGTTAGGACTGCTAATGGGCAGTGAGGAGGAGGGTGGGGGTTAGGACTGCTAATGGGCAGGGAGGGAGGGAGGGGGGGTTAGGACTGCTAATGGGCAGGGAGGGAGGGAGGGAGGGGGGGTTAGGACTGCTAATGGGCAGGGAGGGAGGGGGTGTAAGGAATGCTAATCCGCTCGGAGGGAGGAAGGGAGGGGGGGTTAGGACTGCTAATGGGCAGGGAGGGAGGGAGGGAGGGAGGGGGGGTTAGGACTGCTAATGGGCAGGGAGGGAGGGAGGGAGGGAGGGGGGGTTAGGACTGCTAATGGGCAGGGAGGGAGTGGGGGGTTAGGACTGCTAATGGGCAGGGAGGGAGGGGAGGGGGGTTAGGACTGCTAATGGGCAGGGAGGGAGGGAGGGGGGGGTTAGGACTGCTAATGGGCAGGGAGGGAGGGAGGGGGGGAGTTAGGACTGCTAATGGGCAGGGAGGGAGGGAGGGAGGGGGGGTTAGGACTGCTAATGGGCAGGGAGGGAGGGGAGGGGGGGTTAGGACTGCTAATGGGCAGGGAGGGGGGTTAGGACTGCTAATGGGCAGGGAGGAGGGAGGGAGGGGGGGTTAGGACTGCTAATGGGCAGGGAGGGAGGGAGGGGGGAGTTAGGACTGCTAATGGGCAGGGGGAGGGAGGGAGGGAGGGAGGGGGGGTTAGGACTGCTAATGGGCAGGGAGGGAGGGGGGGTTAGGACTGCTAATGGGCAGGGGCGGGGCGGGCGGGGGGGTAGGACTGCTAATGGGCTGGGGGGGTTAGGACTGCTAATGGGCGGGCGGGCGCGGGCGGGTGGGGGGGTAGGACTGCTAATGGGCTGGGGGGGTAGGACTGCTAATTGGCTGTGGGCTGATTGGGGCTGTCTGGAAATGGGGTGATGGGGGTTAGGACTGGTAATGGGTTATAGGGGGGGCTTAAACTGAAAATGGGTGATGGGGGTTTTAGGACTGGAAGTGGGTTGATGGGGGGGCTAGGACTGGTATTGGGTTGGGGGGTTGCTAGGACTGGAAATGGGCTGATGGGGGGCTAGGACTGGAAATGGGCTGATGCAGGGACTAGAAGGGATTGGATGCTGGGTGAGGCTGGAACTAGAAGGGAGCTGATGTTGGGGGAGGATTAGAATGGGATGGGGCTGGGAGGGAGAGTAAAATGGAGAGGGGAAAAATATTTTGTGTGGGAGGGATAAAAAATCTACAATTGGCCGGGTATTGGGAGAGTAAGTGGGGATTGAGGATGGAGGGGTAAAATTTGAGTGGATGAAATAGGAATGAGGAAAGAGCAAAAGGAGAAAGATTGGTATGTTAAAGCGGATGTAGAGAGAGAGAATGGAGAAATATAACTAGAAGAGAGAAGAAAGGACAAATGGACAGCAGATGATGGAGAGTTAGCAGAAGACATGCAGAAACCAGAAGAAAGTGGCTGGAGCAATTGCAACTGTGTAACTGAGCTGAGGTATTCTGTTTATGTAATTCCTTCTTGACATTGCCACTTGTTCTCTTTCCCCAGTAGGTCATGTATTGTTATTGTCTGAAATGTATTGGTTTAATATTTGCAGTGTTGCCTTTTGATAGGTATGGTGTGGTGCTTTGTGAGTCCTGGTAGTGCTGTTAGGATACGGCGGGTTTGCTATTGGTTCTAAATGGGCAGTGTTTGTAGTAGTTCCTAATGTGCCTGGCGGTTGGCACTGGATTATAGTAATGTAGAAATCTTTTAGTCTGTCTTTATCCATACACTCATTAAGAGACATGTTTACTAAAAGTTAGTGTATGTTAGCATTATGCAAATATTTATGCAAATTGACGTGCTGGCACTTTGAGGAAATTCTTTGGTTTTGTGCGGCAGTTTGGGCACTCGGGCTCAAAAAGGTTAGCCATCACTGCTCTAAGCCATAGGATTTTCTTCAATACCTACTCCAGTAAGTAGTTTCCATACAGAGTTTTCTCCCTTTTTGCAGTTCATCTCCTTCTCACATATCTTTTTAAGGCAGCTTTTCGGACAGAAATTGGGTATCACCACTCCAAATTATGTCTGTCGGTCCTCTCCAATCTATAGGACCTAACTTTTATGCTGCCTTAATAACAGATAATTCCAAAAGAGATCCAGAACTCATTTGGACTATTTATTGTTGCAGGCATCAGGCCTGTCTATTATTCTTAGCCACCTTCAGTTCTCTTTGGCTTCAACAGAATAGATTAGGTTGCACACTGGCAATTCAACAGCCAGATCTAAGCAACCTGCAACATGCTATCTGCAATTCTACAACAAAGCTCTGCAACTGTGGGCCTTTGCCAGAGAGCCTCAGAGCTACTCCTAATAGGTAGCTGCCAGATAGTTAAGAAGGGTTTCAGCTGGTAGACTCTGCCAGTCATGTACCTACATGACTGGTTTTTTCCTACTCTTACCATATTTCTTAAAATTTCCTTTTAAGAAAAGGTAACCAGGGTTTAGACCACGTGAAAGCGTAGAAAATTGCACAATTCCCTGGTTGTTCCACATCTCACTGGAACTTCCACAACAGGGATGCATTATTTTCACTGCAGTTGGTCCTTATTCACTACTTTCCTTCTAATTTCCTATACTTCATGGTAGCTTATGTTGAACAGGAGAACGCATGATACTCATATTGCCCTCATAAAGAGGTAAACATGGTATCCCCTTATATTGCGTCTTTTTCTCCAGCTACTATTTGAAATTATAGAAGGATCCAGACTTGCTGTCTTAATACTAAGGATCTCCTCTGCACTCATTCACGTAAGTCTCGAGACCTGGTTATTCAGGGCCTAGATCTTTTCAAGAAGTCTAATCTTATCCCTGTAAGTGAAGAACATATTACCAGTTTCCACGAAACTTTCTCTATAGTTCTTCCATATTTAATCAGACAGAGATTCTCCATCAATATTCTCAAGTAGGTCTTAATCCTTCTTGTTGTTGCGTCAATCTCTATACAACATCTGACTTTGAAAGATTTGTCTACTGTTCATATTAATGCTGCCCCAGCATACCATAAAACTCAATGGACAACGAATTTCTATGGTAATTTACAAAATACCCTCTTTTACCGTTACCTTTTAGGTTACGTCACATCTGAAGCTCTACATGTAAGGTCATCATCATAAGTGACATCACTTACAAAAGACTTTTACTGATCTTCAAGAAATTGGAGGCTCAATGCCTAGTACAAATATCTTTCTCTTTCATTGGAATAAAGGGGGTCTTAAAGACCTATCCCCTTTTTTCTGCAAAGGGTATTTCTGCCTTTTCATCCAAACCAGTCAGATTATTTCCACTCTTTCCTAGGACCTTATTCTGCTCCAAGGACAAGAAGTTCAATTTTTTGGACTTTACAGAAGTTTAGCTATTTCTCAAAAGCCCAACCTCATTGAACTCCCCCAGTACTTTCTTCTGGGGTTAGTTCTGGCCATGAGGACTTCTCATCTCTTCCTGTATTGCAAAATTATTTTTTCCCTCTACTTCACATTGGGGGAATTTCTTTGAGGATAATGATCTGGCTCTCAACCACAGACCCTTATTACCCTCAACAAGTATTTTTGCAATATTATTTATTTTATTTTATTTTATTTATTTAGCTGCATTTATATCCTGCTTTTCACCGGGTCAAAGCGGTTGGGGGATACATTTAACACGAGGGGATATGAGACACATACACTAATACTTACAGGGAACATGGGCAATGGAGGGTTAAGTGGCTTGCCCAAGACCACAAGGAGCACCTATGGGACTAGAAACCTCAGTCCTTCCGGCCCAAGGTTGCTGTCCTCTAGTGGGATTTGAACCACCGACCTTCCGGCCTGTGGTACCTTGCCCCAACCACTAGGCCACTCCTTCCTCAATATTATTGAATGAGATCCACATTAGAAAATTAACACAACATTTTTCTAATATTTATGATTTACACAAGGGCTCCCCTCTGGATACCTTGTTTAGTTAAGCTGTTTCCACAGCACCTCTTTTTTCTTTTCTAGTTCAACTCCTACCCTCCATCCCTTGGATGCCTGAGGTTTTGAGGGATAAGCATGGCCCATCTTTAGATTGCAACATGCTGGGGCCTCCTCCAGGCATCTTAGCTTGGGAGTCCCCATATGTGAAGACTCATTCCTGCTTGTTCCTGGAGATAGCACAGTTACTTACCTGTAAAAGGTGATCTCTGGGAACAGCAGGAATAAGTCTTCACAACCCACCCACCTCCCCTAGGAGTTGTATCTCTCTATCTATCTCTTTCCTTTCCCTTGCTCTGTCTCTCTTTGTCTCAGCTCTAAAACTCAACTGGAGAGAGGCAGTTGGGAAAGGCGGGAAGGCAGCACGCAGGCGCTGTGGGATGCTCCCAAAAGCGTTCTAATTGGACGCTGGGGAGCGTTCCCACGCAGGCTCCATCGGTACCGACGATACCCATATGTGAAGACTTATTCCTGCTGTTCCCAGAGACCACCTGTTACAGGTGGTCTGTGCTTTATCTACATATGTTTTTTTTTTAGGATTACGACCACTTATTCTGTACTTGGTGAGGGTCTGTGTTTTGAGTGTGTGACCAAGACCAGGTGTTCTGTTAACATGGAGTGTGTATGTAGGGATCTGTACTGTAGTAATCTGAATTGTTCAGCTTTCCAAATAGGTGTTTGGATGTTCCAGGGCCCACTGTAGTTTTTACAGTGATGCTTTTTTTGGATGGCCTCCTTATGTAAATTTTGGAAGTTGATGCTGATATGTATGGTATGGTAGATTTGCTCTATAGATACTCAGTGACTTTGTTGAAGGGTTTTGTATTAGTTCACAATATGCCGGGTACTGGATATTGTTTGTTTGTTATTTTAAGATATTGAGTTCTGTGGGTAAAAGTCCTGGTTCTGCTCTGCACCCACTGTTGAGGAAGGGGTTCTGTGGATGCAAAATATATGTTCAAAAAGAAAAAGCAAGAACTATAATGCAGTTTATAACAACAAAATAAAAATGAGTTATAATTTAATTTTATAAATTGTGCTGTGGTTCTCACTCTCTTTTAGTTCCTTGATGTGCAAACATATTGCATTTCCTCCATCTAATCTAATCAGCTTTTTGGTTTGGTTCAGTACCTGATTGGAGTTTCTAGAAAGCCTCCCCCCCAACTATGGGGGGGGGGGGGCACCATCTCATCCCTTGCCTCAGGCAGCAGATTGCCTTGAGCCGCCCCTGCCTGTATTACACATGAAAGTTCTTTTGAAAATTTCTCTACAAATGTTAGCTTGGAAAATACTATGAAAAATAGGATATTTTAGATAGTTCTAACTAGGGATGTGCATGCATTTGGAATGATATGAAACATTTCCAATGTTGTTTTACATTTTTTAAAATCTGGAAGCAGCATGAAAAAGAAAAAAAATGGTGTTTTTTCCCACAGCATCACAGCTTGGCCTCAAACCACTGCAACTTGGATTGGAAGACACTGGTCAATCGAGGAGGAGCTGTTATGTTTCTAGGGGGAGAGAGTGGGCTGGCTTGAGCAAGCTTATTCTGGTCTTGAGCTTCGTGGCAAACCCTTCTTGGATTTTTTTGCCTTGTGAATCTATTGATGCGTGCTTCAGACACTTATTCCAAAGATTTTTCTTGGAACAAAATAAAACAACCCCCCCCCCCCCCCACAAACAACACAGAAAACTAACAGAACACAATTTGATTTTGCTTACAGACCCCTACTTCCAAATGGCCATGCATATGTACCTCTTAGAGATAAAAGGGTTTCATGAAAAAGTTGATCATCTCTGACTGATATATCGATCATAGGCCATTAAACATACCTTTCATAATTTGACTGATTCATGAACATTGATGCCTTTCATAAAAGACTTTTATTGGAGGGGAAGGGAGAAGGTATGCTTATAAATGCTTATTCCTTTAGGGCCCGATCCTGTCCCAGTCGTAGATCCCCTCTGTACATCCGGTCTGAACTAGACGCATAGAGGGGATCGCGATTCTTATCCCGCAGGGCACGTCTAGCCCTGCAGGATCAGAATTGAGAACAGTCCTGCGTCCCCAGCTAACTCAGTCAGGGCTTTTAAATGGAGCTGCGGTGCTATGGTTTCATGTTGCCATGTCACCGTGGCTCCATTTAAAAGCTGTGATGCAGCCTCCAGCAAAAAGGGTTTATTCCCCGCAGCCCGACTCCCGATCTGGCCTCCTAAGTCCAGGATCGGGCTGTGGGGAATAAATCCAGGCCCGCCCTTGCCCCATCCGCGCCCCGGGCCGTCAAAAAAAAAACGTCCAGGGACGTTATTCCATCTCGGAGGTGGAATAACTTCTCTGGACATTTTGCCAGACCTGGACGTACAGGGCCGACATTAGAATCAGCCCTGTACGTCCAGGGCCGGTGACTGCCCACTGCCCACTGACTGCCCAGACTCCGCCCACAGACCACCCCTTCTCTGTCCCCGTCTAACTTTCCTGCACAACCGGCGAAGAAGTTAGTCAGGGCAGACAAGGGCATGAATAACGGGGATGGATGCCCCGTCGGGCTATCCACCCCCGCTATTTGTAGCAAAGAATAATCCCCTTAGCAAATGTACAGGAGACTAATGCATCAGGATTTATTGGTTTTCTACTTTATTTATAATTTTGTTTGAGACAGAAATGGCCTTTTTTAGACTCTTTCCCTGATCCTGATGTTTTGTCCCTGATTTCAATAAAAAAAATGTAGGTGGTACATCATCCCCTTAAAGGAAAATTAAATGTATCTTAGCTCTTCACTCAAACTAGTACAATTTGCTAATACATCTTGAAAGGTAGTAATTTTCTTTTCTTCGTTCAACAAAAGACATTTGTGTATTTACTTGTGTCAACTGTTCCAAGCCTTTTAGTTCATCTGTGAAAACTAATACCATTGTTATTTGAGTTGTAAAACTGCAGTATTTCCATGGAGTGAGGAATTGGTTATAGTCAAGCTGCTTGGACAAATTTTTATTTATAACTAACCTTCATGCCTGGTCATTGGCTGGGAATTTTATCAAAGTGAATGGTGCATGGCATGCTATCCATTCAGGCAATAAAATATAACAAGGATTAACTACTTCACCTCTATGCCATATTCAATGCAAGCATTACCAATATTATCACATAAAGTTATACTTAAAGGGAGTTCTTCTCATATTGAGCGCAGACTAGCACTTGGGAGCATGCTTAGTAAACCACAATAATGGTTAGCGTGGGGCTTAGTGCATGCCAAGTACACTGGTATTGTTACCGCATGCCATATAAGCAGCCATGCTAAGACTCCTAAGTTAGCTGCTTAGCTTGGGTTGGGGACGAGATTGGGCAGCTCAGGTGCAGAGCGTGTGCCTAATGGCTAGCAAGGTTATCTTCGATGCACACTAACCATCAATGTTGCACTTAGCACAGCTGCAGTTACCATCAACTCAATGGGGGGCATTAAGAGCACCCAAAGTAATAGCAGCAAATGGCTTAGCATGAGGGTGGCGTGGAACCCATTCTAACTACATGGGGACATCATGGGCACACCTCCACTTGTTAGTGAGGGTCCAGTGTCACCCCCCGTGCTAGGTTTTGCAACTGAACAATCAATGAAAGTTTTTCTGCAGGAATTATATTGCTATACTACTTAAGGAAAGAGGGGGCTATAATTAGGTTCTGTTGACTTCTTCATATATCACAAGACTGAATGATATATAGCATCAAAAATTTAATGCACTTCATATCTCTTCACAGTGATTTGAAGAGTCATTCCAAATGGATCAACTATTCTAAAATTCCTCCTTAGAGGTGTCTAGATACTGTATGCTGCTGTGCTGCATACTCCTTGTGCTGTCTCAATAGGCTGTCGATTGGGCATTGAAACATGGCAGGAGCCCCGTGAATTCCAAAGGGCAGCACTGTAAACTGGAACAGATCTTGTGGTGTTAAAAAAAACAGTCTTCTCCTTGGCATGGGCATGGGAGACACTTCCAGCTTAGAAGCTGCATTGCCCCTCCAGAAATCAATGCAGAATCTGATGCTTCTGTCGGGTTTAGAAACCAAGACGATGTGTGATGTGACCAGTCACTCGTGTACTCTTCAATAACTCCCAGGTTAAACATCTCTTTCAGCTCCTTGGCGACAGTCTCTCTCTGGCCCTCCAGAATCTGAAAGGGTTGTTGCCGGATAACCACCCCAGCGTCAGTAATAACATCATGCCAAATGAGGTGGGTTCACCCCAGGAAGGTGGAGAACACTTTTAGGTTAAAGACTTACATCAAGCTTGGGTGTTGTTGAAAAATACTATTTTGGAAGCCCAGACCAGCTGTATTCCATGCTTTCAGAAAAGTGGAAGGAAGTCCAAAAAACTGCCAGCATGGTTTAAAGGTGAGGTCAGAGAGGCTGTTGTTGCCAAAAATGCATCTTTCAGGAAATGGAAAAAAGAGCCAAGAAACCTGGAAACAGCACAAGCACTGGCAAGTCAAATGCAAGGCATTGATAAGGCAGGCAAAGGGAGAATATGAGAAGAAGCTTGCTGCGGAAGCAAAAATGCGAAGTAAAGACCTTTTCAAGTACATTCATAGCAAAAAGCCTGTTAGAGAGTCAGTTGGTCCATTAGATGATAGAGGAGTTAAAGGGGCACTAAGAGGCGACAAGGCGATAGTGGAGAGACTGAATGAATTCTTTGCTTCGGTCTTTACTGAGGAAGATGTAGGGATGTTACCCATGACTGAAGTGGTATTTAAAGGTGCGGAAGAATTGAAGGAAATATTGATACATCGGGAAGATGTATTACAACTATTAGATAAAGTGAAGAGTAGCAAATCACCTGGGCCAGATGGTATGCATCCAAGGGTGTTGAAAGAACTGAAATATGAGATTGCAGACCTGCTATTAGTAATCTGTGAACTATCATGAAAATCATCTCTAATACCTGAAGATTGGAGGATCGCCAATGTAACACCAATTTTTAAAAAGGGTTCCAGGGGTGATCCGGGAAACTATAGACCGGTGAGCCTCACGTCAGTACCGGGAAAAATGGTAGAAACCATCATGAAGAATAAAATTACTCAGAATGTAGATAGTCATGGCCTAATGGGAGACAGCCAACATGGCTTTAGACAAGGAAGATCTTGTCTTACTAATCTGTTATGTTTTTTTTGAAGGTGTGAATGAACAGGTAGACAAAGGTGAGTCGGTTGATATAGTGTATTTGGACTTTCAGAAAGCCTTTGACAAGGTCCCTTATCAGAGACTTTTGGCAAAACTAAAGAGTCATGGGATAGGAGGCAGTGTACTATTGTGGATCAGGAACTGGTTAAAAGATAGAAAGCAGAGGGTTGGGCTAAATGGCCAATTTTCCCAATGGAGAAAGGTGAATAGTGGTGTATCCTAGGGATCTGTGCTGGGTCCGCTGCTTTTTGACATATTCATAAATGACCTGGAAAATGGAATAACGAGTGAGGTTATCAAATTTGCAGATGACACAAAACTATTTAAAGTTGTTAAAACCCAAGAGGATTGTGGAAGATTGCAAGAGGATCTTGATAAATTGGAAGACTGGGCATCAAAATGGCAGATGAAATTTAATGTGGACAAGTGCAAAGTTATGCACCTAGGGAAGAACAACCCAAACTATGGTTACACGATGCAAGGTTCCACATTGGTAGCCAGCACCCAGGAAAAAGATTTAGGCGTCATTGTGGATAACATGTTAAAACCCTCAGCCCAGTGTGCAGCCTAGAGAGCAAATAGAATGCTAGGTATCATAAGGAAAGGAATGGAAAATAAAACAAAAGATATTATAATGCCTCTATACCGTTCCATGGTGAGACCGCACCTTGAATATTGTGTGCAATTCTGGGCGCCGTATCTTAAAAAGGATATAGTGTTATTAGAAAAGGTTCAGAGAAGAGCCACCAAAATAGTAAAAGGGATGGAAGGATACTCCTATGAAGAAAGGCTAAAAAGGTTAGGGCTCTTTAACCTGGAAAAGAGACGGCTGAGGGGAGATATGATAGAAGTCTATAAATTAATGAACGGAGTGGAACGGGTAAACGTAGATCGATTGTTTACGTTATCAGAATATAGAAAGACTAGGGGACATGCAATGAAGCTACAGGGTAAACTATTTAAGACTAATAAAATAAAATATTTTTTCACTCAACGGGACTTGAGCTGTATCTTACTGGGCTGAAATTTCCGATCCCAAATCATCTCCCTATACCTTCATAGCCATTACTGGAGTCTACTTTTTCAATAGGTTAATATGGTAAATTTTGGCTTTCTTCCATTTATCTGGCTGGACATTCTTGTAGCTGACAGGCCCCACTTTCTCTTCTACCTTATAGGGCCCTGTCATTTATAGAGTAACTTCCTCTAGAATGAGGACAGCAAGACCATAACTCTGTCTCCGGGATAGAAGGTGTGGTGCACAGCTGCCCGATTGTAGCCCCTGATCTGCTTGTCTTGGGCTTTTTGTCAGATTGAATTTGGCCATAAGGAA
Source organism: Ichthyophis bannanicus (assembly GCA_033557465.1). Taxonomy (NCBI): domain Eukaryota; kingdom Metazoa; phylum Chordata; class Amphibia; order Gymnophiona; family Ichthyophiidae; genus Ichthyophis; species Ichthyophis bannanicus. The sequence goes on along the minus strand of CM066050.1, from coordinate 119,024,435 downwards.
AGGAATGGAGAATAAAACAAAGGATGCTATAATGCCTCTATATCATTCCATTGTGCGACCGCACTTTAAATATTGTGTGCAATTCTGGTCGCCGTATCTTAAAAAGGATATAGCGTTATTAGAAAAGGTTCAGAGAAGAGCCACCAAAATGGAAAAGGAATGGAAGGATAACCCTAGGAGGAGAGGCTAAAAAGGTTAGGACACTTCAACCTGGAAAAGAGACAGCTGAGGGGAGATGTGATAGATGTCTATAAATTAATGAATGGAGTGGAAGGGGTAAATATAGATTGATTGTTTATGCCATTAAAATATAGAAAGACTAGGGGACATGCAATGAAGCTACAGTGTAACCTATTTAAGACTAATAAGAGAAAATATTTTTTCACTCAATGCGTAATCAAACTCTGGAATTTGTTACTGGAGGATGTAGTAAAAGCTGTTAGTGTAGCTGGGTTTAAAAAAGGTTTGGACAAGTTCCTGGAGGAAAGATCCATAAACCTTCATTATAGGGGACCCGGGAAATCCACTGCTTGCCCCAATACAAGCATTGTGGAACCTGTGTCCTTTGGGGAAACTGATAGGTACTTGTGACCTAGATTGGCCATTGTTGGAAACAGGATACTGGGCTTGATGGACCTTGTTCTGACCCAGTATGGCATATCTTATGTTCTTATGTTAATATGTTCTTAGCTCTCCGGCTTTCTGTAGTCAGTTTTGCATTCATATAACATACTCCACTGAATTATCCCAAGCTCGAAGTTCTTCTTCCCAGGTTTCCCTTACCACATCTAATATGCCTCTTGGCCATCTTCGGACCAGTAACGCAAAAGGCCAAAACCCCATCAAACTCTGAGGTATTTCGTGGATGACAAATGTCAAATAGGGTAGGAGAATGTCCCAATTCTTCCCGTCCTCCTGAATGAATCTTTTAAACATCTGTTTCAGATTTTTATTGAGTCGCTTGATGAGGCCATCTGTCTGTGGGTGATGTTCATAGCATCTTGACCTTCACCAAAGCACACACTTACTTTATCACCTTGGATATAAAGGGTGTTCCTTGATCTGTAAAGATAAGGCAGTAGCTTCCTATAACGCTTCACTCTCCTCTTCTCTGAATACTCCTCCTCTGCCCATGCCACGTCCTGTGAGGTATACTGTACCTCAACCCTGGCTGTCTTTCACTACTCGCTACCTATGTTCCTGCGCCCACGCAGCTGAGCATGCTTGGCTCAAATCCTGCACTTCAACTTCATGTTTGTCTCTTTCCAGTCAGCCATAGCACTCGCCAAACAAGATTTTTATGTCCATCTGACTAACTCTCTTGCCTCTGACTCTCCACATCTCTCTACAACTCTCAACCCTCTCCTCAAGGTGCCTCCACCTCTGACCCCTCCCTTCCTTTCTACTGGCTACTTCCAGGACAAAATTCATAAGATCACCCTCCAATTCCCCATGAGGTCAGCTACTTCCCTTCCTCTCCCTCTTCACTCCCAACTTTCCCCCCTACCTCTGCTACTCTTCTTTCTTTTTCTATGATCTCTGAGGAGGAAACTATTCACCTTCTTTCCTCATTCCAACTCACTACCTGCTCCTCTGATCCTAATCCCACCCATCTCCTTAGCTCCATCTCCTCCACTGTTGTCCCATCCATCTCTCATATTCTCAACCAATCGCTCTCCACTGCAACTGTCCCTGCAGCCTTCAAGAATTTTGTGGTCACTCCTCTCCTCAAGAAATCCTCATTAGACCCTACCGGTCCTTTTCACTATTGACCCATCTCCCTTCTCCCCTTTATTTCTAAACTACTTGAATATGCGGTTCACCACCATTGCCTCAACCTTTTCCCTTCTCAAGCCATTCTGGATCCTCTACAATCTGTCTTTCGTCCTTTAAATTCTACTGAAATGACTCTTGCCAAATCTCCAGTGACCTCTTCCTAGCAAAATCCAAGGTCTATTTCTCAATCCTCATCCTTCTGTTGACCAGAACCTTCTCCTTGATAAATTGTCCTCGCTTGGTTTTAAGGGCTCTGTGCTATCCTGGTTCTCTTCTTATCTTTCCCATCTCTCTCTCAGTGTTTGTTTTGATGGATCCTCATCTACTGCTATCCTGCTCTCAGTTGGTGTAACCAAAGGATCTGTCTTGGGTCCGCTCCTTTTCTCTCTCTATACTCAATAGATCTAGGTCTTCCAGCAGGAAAATCTCTGGGAAATCTTCCTGGTCCGATTTAGCAGAGCCGGCATTTAGCCAGGTCCTTATCACTCTGAAGTTTGGGTAGTCTCGGTCGATCACCACTGGATACGGGAACCAAGGTGCACCATGACTTCAAATGTGGCTAGCCCTGCTGGAGTCTAAATGAAACCTGTGCTGTGGGATATTGCCTCAGGTCTCCATGCACATAGGTCAGTGTTATCAACCTTGCATAGTCAATTAGAAATTGGGTTACAGTTTCCCTTGGAGTCTATCAAGACCTGGAGATGGATCCCCTCAAGCTCCACTGGAATCACAAAGTTCTGTGCCCCTGGGTGGGGAGTGTCTATAAAAGTGCATTTTATAGATATGCAGTATATCAAATAAAGAGTAACATAACATCACGTCACATTCGTGATGGGTGGTTAGGCTGACATCCATGAACTCTTCCATACCCAGGGGACACTCCCGAGCAAAGTGTCCTCAGTCCTTCTCTGTTTGGTATGCCTGACTTTCTCTTTGCTGTCCTATTAATATTGTAACTTCCTTTCCTTTTCCAGGCCATTGGCCGTCCTTTTGGCTTTTGACAAATGTATACCGCTTTGCTTTTTTAGAATGAAAGGTGGTATATCAAATTCAATAAGCATAAACATAAACACAGCTACAACAGGTGAAGGGATCATGGCTGGGGCATGATCTCACCTAAGAGGTAACTTTGGGGGTCAGAACAGGGGAGCCAATATCCATTCTGGCTTCCCCTTCCATCTTCCTGTGCTAAAAGACAACTTCTTCCCCTTCTCACTGTTTGCTTCTGTCACTGGCTGGGTTTCATGATACCTCTCAACTATTTCCAGTGCACTCTCCAGTGTAAGCTTGGGGTGCTGACATGCCCACTACTTCTTCAGGGCAGTCAAGCCCTCCAAAAACCGCTCCAATAGCACAATCTTGGCTATCTCAGGCCCAGTCTTTCCATACAAGATCCTTCAACCGATAGAAGGACCTCCAAGGGCTTTCCTTTGTCGAAAGCCCCCCCTTTCTGAATCGCTGGTGGTAGGTCTCTGGCGTACAGACAGGCCGTCCAAGTAAGGCGGCCTTGAAATCTGCATATGTAGCTTGCTCATCTGATTTGGCATTGTATAATGCAGACTGACTGCTGACCATTAGCAGATTCCCCAAATAAATAGTCTATGTCTGCTCCAGCCACACAGCCATGTGGATGATTCGTTCAAAGTTCACCAAAAACGGTCCGGTTCATCTTCGGCCATCATTATGAGAAGCACTTGTGCTGGAGGGTGGAGTTGCTGTTACTATAGGGCCTGAATCAACTGCTGCTGCTATTGTTGCCACCCTTCCAGCAGGGCACATTGAAACTATTGTTGTCGCTCCAGATACTGTTGTTGTTGCTGTTTATATTGTTACTTTTGCTGCTGTCCTTCGGCCGGCACACGATTACAGGAAATCCCACCACTACCACCATATGTGGTAGTGTGGCGTGCGGTGGGTTTTCTTTACAATATAGGCCAGACAGTAGTTCAGGGAAAACAAAAGCAGTTTTTATTCTGTCCCAGCTTGTTAAACCTCCATAAAGCAAAACCCAGAACAGACAGCAGTTCAGGGAAAACAAAAGCAGCTTTAAACCTCCACAAACTGGCTCTCCCGGTCCTTTCTCTAGCCCTAATTAAAGTTTCTACCTAAGAACTCCTTTGCACAGCTTGCCTTGGAAGGACTTCTGTCTCCACAGGCCTCTCTCTCTCCTGCAGCCTGTTGGGTTCTTAACCTCACTGTCTGAGCCACGCCCTCCCAGCCCTAAAATCTGTGCTGCAGACTATTGTAAAGGGGACTGTTGATAATCCCTTTGGAGGTAAACAGGTAACATTCTATGTATCCCATTACAGTGCCTTTATAAAATAGCCTACCTGAACACACCTGCAAAGAGTTACATCTGCACTGAGGCAAGAGTTATTTTGTATGTACATGTGCTGATAGAAATTGAAGCATATGTGTGTATTTTTTAAAATGTATACATAAGTGCTGATCCCATCCCTACTCCACCCATTCTCCACCCGCAAGAACACCTACATGTTTATTAGATAAAAGTAGGTACTATGTTTTCTTAATGAATACTTTTATGTGTGTATATGTTTATGTTTATAATTATTTAAAATTTTCTGTACCGCCCTATACCTTCCAGATTGGTTTGCATGGTAATAAAAAAAAGCTAAGAAAGGAACTCCATAAAATGGACAAGAATGGCAAGAAACAGAGTAAAATAATCACATAAAATTAAACAATGCGTGAAACCATGCCATGCCCCTATCCTGCATAATCCTCAAAGGCCAAATTAAAGAGGTGGGTCTTTAATCATATCTTAAATTAAGACTCCATGTGGAGTAGTGGTGGAAGAGCATTCTAGAGGGTAAAGGATGCTGCGGGACTCACCAGGAGATCAGTGTTCTGGGAACGCAGTAAACGGGTTAGGCAATAGGGGGCTAGAATACTAGATAAGGTATATTATTCAGATCTACTGCACTGTTTATTAACTTGAGTTAAGACCATAAAGTGGAAACAGTAAGGAAGAGGAAGCTTATACAGAAGTGGAGTCAGTTTTCCAAGTATCTTACGAAACATACATTGTGCTGTTCTACGCACATTATTGCTTATAAAATTACCCTCATAATCTCTCCAATATTTCAAGAGACTTTAAATTATCTTACAGACTCCGATGCAGGGGCTTTTCAGATGTTGCAATTGCTGTGATTTATAAGAAGGACGATGATAGGCTAGAATGTAATTCTTATCACACATTTATGAGAGTAATTCCGTAGTAAAATTACAGACATGATCTCACCACTTGAATAATATGCCCTTCATGATAAATCAAAAGTAAACTTATTTCATATAAGGGAGATTATCCATTGCTAATAGATGATACGTTTTCATTATTTTATATTTGGCATAAATGTAAAAGATCTCTGGTCCATTTCCCTCCTTGGACAGATGGACTTTTCTTGCCCTTTCTATTGGCTGCTCTCATGCGGTTTCATGGCGAGATGCAAATCCATACACTCGTGTTATAGCTACTTTTCCATATTCATAATAGAATGAACGGGGAGCTATTTATCACTCCTCCTGTTTGATTTACCTATAGAGGCCGGCTCAGACAATAAGAGAATCTTCACAAATATGGTACTTTGATACTCATGGTATTACTCCCAAAGCTGAGGTGGCGGATGCCATTATTGGAACAGCTTTTCGATATGTTGAGAAGGACGTGGAGTGGCGTCTGAAGTGAAAACTTGTTAGCTGTAAGATGTGGGGAGAAGTTGTTGGCTCAGGCTGCTCGTAGGAACTCAAGCAGAACCACAGAACCTCACAAATCTCAGCTGGGTAGACCAGATGGGCCATTTTGGTCTCTATTTGCCATCAAGTCAATATTCAACAGAAAGATATCCATTTAAAATTAACCGGATAAGCTCTCCAGTTAGATGTACTGGATATTCAGCTGATAGAAATGTACATGGGAAAAATATGTGGTTCTTTTTGGGGTCATTTTCAGACATTTTTTCTCATGTTAGGACTTTCTTGGTTCATTTGACACATTTGCTTTAATAAAAAGGTAAACCCACATTAGAGCATTTTAATGCAGGAAAATCAACTGCCAGTCATTTATGTACTACTACTAATAATAATCATTTGTATAGCACTACAAGGCATACGCAGAGCTGTACATATAGATGTAAGACACGGTCCCTGCTCATCAGAGCTTACAATCTGGTCAAGACAAAACTGGCTAACCTTATCAACACAGTGGTAAATATCACACTGTCTGGGAAAAGGCTAATCAAGCCACCAGCACGCCCTTTTCCCCTTCTCTTTTTAATTAAATTCATTTGGCTGGATGCATTAGGAAAACTAGTAACTAGGCAGTTGCCCAGAGCGGTAACTTACAGGGAGGGGGTGAAGAGAAGAGGATGCAAAGCTAAACAATAGATTTGATAGTCCAAGGGGATGTAAAGTTTAAGGTTTGTCTAGGGCGTCAAAACCTTGAAGGAACTTTGGGGCCGACTCTGGCTGGATGAAGGGGTAGATCTGTAAAGCTAAGATTTCTGCAAGTAATTCCTGAAGTTACACAAACAAAACCTATGAATATCTGCCCTTGTTTTACTATGTAAGGAAGTTGACATCGGGTGTCGGAGGGGGCAGGAACAAAGAGCCCCACAGTGCCAAAGTTGGAAGGTAAGTGCCATGAGGCTGTTTGCAGTTATTACCGCTGCTGCAAGTCCCGAGAGGGGTGACAACGGTGGCAATGGGTCCACCTGGAAGGTCAGTGCTCTAGGTGACTGCCTTGTTCGCCTGATAGTAGCACCAGCCCTGTGGAAGCTCTGCAATTAACGGTCAAAAATCTATACATGTATTTTCCATTTCATATAGAGCCTGATTCCCTTAGGGGTACATCTGAGCCATCTGGACTGCTCTGAGCAGATGGTCCCGTTAGGACTTGATTCTGCACCGCAGGAGCCAGATGTTCCTGCGGGTGCAGGATCGGGCCCTGAGGTGGCCTGGTATGCCCCTGCATACCCACAGGGATGTCCTTATGCTAGCCCCCTGATTCCCGCAGTGCCGACCCTCAGTTTCCCTGCTGCCTGACCCAAGGCTGGGCAACAGGGGCCAGGATCAGGTGGCAGACCTACCTGCCCCTAACCCCGGCCTTTTGGGGGGGGTTCTGGCCCTGATCACCATGGTCCAAGGTGCTTATTCCACCTGACTGACAGCCATGAGCTGAATTGGCCCTGTATGTCCTGCTGCCTCGGCCCGCCTCTGCTCCACCCACACTCCGCACCCTCTTGCCCCCCACCGGCAGGTGTGGTCGGGAGGGAACAGCCACCGGTCCTGGAGAGGAGGCAGTGAGTCAAACCAGAAAAGATATGCTTGCCACGCATGCATCCTCCATGAGGGCCCAGGCACGGCATCCCCTTCCTTCCCAGTACCCGGAGTGGGCCACACCCATCGCCCCGCCCTTGGAACGTCAGTGCCCGCATGTAAGTCACTTAATTTCTTCCATGGAGTTTTTCTTTCTTTCTTTTATTTAACATTTCTTATATACCGCCTTTCATGATATCATATATGAATTTTATTAAAGGCTCTACGTTTGACAGAGCCTTTTCTAAAATACCAGCAGAATTGTCGGCATATCTCCGTTTCAGTCTCCATGCACTATCCAAAATTTTACTTTTTTGTCTCTTTACTCAGTATCCTGACTCCAGAGGCAGATTTGGAGTATGGGGAGGTGGGTATCTGCGGTGGTGGGCTCAGAGCTTTCAGCCATGTGCTGTCATGTCACAAGAATTGAGCAGTCAGACAGAGAAAGTACTAAACAACTTAGGCTGCAGGCACCTCCCATGTCCTGCAGTTGCAGCTTCTGTGCAGTCCTACTCTTCCAGTTTAAGGCTGCTTTCTATTCTGTGCCACACAGAAAGATCACTAGCCAGGGGCACAGAAATGCAGTATATGCAGACGTACCATGCTTCAATGAGATGATGGAACTATGTTTGTGTATTCCTACAGAATGGGGCATATTTACTAATGTACTTTCATCATTAGTGCAGGGTTTGCCATGTGGTAAGCATGCTACGCTGTTAGCATGCTTACAATGGTAAAAATCCTGTGCTGACTGAGTATTTTCCAATTGGTCAGTGACTGGGCGGGTTAGGGGTGAAATGTATGCACTGAAGATGCATTGGGGTTAGCGCGAGCATTTTGGTTTTATGCTAACTGCAAATGTGAAGAAGCTTGCTGTGGAAGCAAAGGCATGTAATAAAGACTTTTTCAAGTACATTTGTAGCAATAAAACTGTGACGGAATCAGTTGGACCATTAGAAGACAGAGGGGTAAAAGGGGCACTAAGAGGGGACAAGGCCATAGCAGAAAGACTGAATGAATTATTTGCTTCAATCTTTACTGAGGAAGAGGTTACCCATGACTGAAATGGTATTTAAAGGTGATGCAAAAGAACTGAAAGAAATATCGATTTGCCAGGAAGATGTATTACACCTGTTTGATAAATTGAAGAGTAGCAAATCACCTATACCAGATGGTATACATCTGAGGGTGTTGAAAGAAATGAAATATGAGATTGCAGACATACTATTAGTAATCTGTGAACTATCATTAAAATCATCTGTAATACCTGAAAATTGGAGGATGGCCAATGTAACGCCAATTTTTAAAAAGGGTTCCAGGGGTGATCCAGGAAAGTACAGACCAGTGAGCCTGACATCAATACCAGGAAAAATGGTAGAAACCATAATAAAGAACAAAATTACTGAACATGTAGGTAGTCATGGCTTAATGGGAGACAGCCAACATGGTTTTAGCCAAGGAAGGTCTTGTCTTACTGATGTGTTATGATATTTTGGAGGTGTGAATAGGTAGACAAAGGTGAGTCAGTTGATATAGTGTATCTGGATTTTCAGAAAGCCTTTGACAAGGTCCCTCATGAGAGACTCCTGGCGAAATTAAAGAGTCTTGGGCTAGGAGGCAATATACTATTGTGGATCAGGAACTGGTTAAAAGATAGAAAGCAGAGGGTAGGGCTAAATTGACAATTTTCCCAGTGGAGAAAGGTGAATAGTGGTGTATCCAAGGGCTCTGTGCTGGGTTTGCTACTTTTTAACATATTTGTAAATGACCTGGAATTGGGAATAATGAGTGAGGTAATTTATTTACATTCTCTTATATACTGTGCTATTCTGCATCAGTGTGGTTTACATAGAACAAGGCATTATAACTTGGTGATAACTATTTTACAGGGAACATGGGCTATGGAGGGTTAAGTGGCTTGCCCAAGACCACAAGGAGCACCTGTGGGACTAGAAACCCCAGTCCTTCCAGCCCAAGGTTGCTGTTCTCTAGTGGGATTTGAACCCCTGATCTTCTGGCCTGAAGTACCTTGCCCCAACCACTAGGCCACTCCTCCACTCCAAATTTGCAGATGACACAAAACTATTCAAAGTTGTTAAAACCCATGAGGATTGTGGAATATTGCAAGAGGACCTTGATAAATCGGAAAAATGGGCATCCAAATGGCAGATGAAATTTAATGTGGAGAAGTGCAAAGTTATGCACCTAGGAAAGATCAGCCCAAATTATGGTTACATGATGCACGGTTTCACATTAGGAACCACCACCTAGGAAACAGATTTAGGCATCATCATGGATAATATATTGAAACCCTCCGCCCAGTGTGCAGCAGCGGCCAAGAGAGCAAATAGAATGCTAGGTATCATAAGGAAAGGAATGGAGAATAAAACAAAGGACATTATAATGCCTCTGTATCGTTCCATGGTGTGACCGCACCTTGAATATTTTATGCAATTTTGGTCATCGCATTTTAAAAAGGTTATAGCGTTATTAGAAAGGGTACAGAGAAGAGCCACCAAAATGGTAAAGGGGATGGAAGGATACTCCTGTGAAGAAAGGCTAAAAAGGTTAGGGCTCTTCAACCTGGAAAAGAGACAGCTGAGGGGAGATGTGATAGAAGTCTATAAATTAATGAATGGAGTGGAACGGGTAAATGTAGATCAATTGTTTATGCCATCAAAATATAGAAAGACTAGGGGATATACAAGGAAGCTACAGTGTAACCTATTTAAGACTAATAAGAGAAAATATTTTTTCACTCAATCTGTAATCAAACTCTGGAATTTGTTACCGAAGGATGTAGTAAAAGCTGTTAGTGTAGCTGGGTTTAAAAAAGGTTTGGACAAGTTCCTGGAGGAAAGGTCCATAAACCATTATTAAAGGGGACTCGGGATATCCACTACTTGTCCCAGTACAAGCATTGTGGAACCTGTGTCTTTTGAGGAAACTGCTAGGGACTTGTGGTCTAGATTGATCACTGGTGGAAGCAGGATACTGGGCTTGATGGACCTTGGTCTGACCTAATGTTCTTATGTGTCTCTTATCTTGGGTGAACATCGCACCACCTCAAAGGGTGGCGGTAAGTGCACCATGATCCGGTGCAGCATGTTAGCAGCGCATTAACAGCAGGGAGTCAGATGCAAATGTCCCTAAAGTTATCCTGGGCTTCTGTGCTCGTTTTGCACTACAAAGGCACGCAGCCAGTGCACACAGCCTTTGGTAAACAGGACCTAATGGCAGTTCTGACACATCACGAGGGGAGGAGGACGCACCAGCTACACTCAAGCAAAAAGCCTCGTACTAGACTAGGAAAGAGGGGAGAGGGAAAAAGCACAGGCATGCCACATTCCAAGTCCAGGAGTACTGTATTTTGCCTAAATGCCACATGCAAGGCCCAATAGCAAAGGTCTGTCCATCAGGTTATTTATGTTTTTTATTGGACTCATTTATATTTTGCTGATTCAAGCAGTCCTCTGTGGATTACAGATAAATAGGGGTAATAATCACATAAAACCTCTAGGGAGCTAGTCACTAAGATGCACTAACATAAAGTGTGTCATTAGTAGCTAGGTACCATAGAATAACAAGGAACCTGCACTAAAATAATATGTATTATGGGGAATTAAAGCTTTGACATTAGTGCAGCTTAGTAACTTGCCCCCTAGACTTTTAAAAACTGTGCAGTGTTTTGTCTTTTTTCCCTGCAGTATTTTAAAAAGTGCAGATAGAGTTGCTGTATTGGTCCTTGGGCAAGTAGAAACATAATGGGCCCCTTTTACTAATATTTAGCTTGGGCTATCTACCACATAATAAAATGGGCCATGCAGCACTTAGCTTGAGCTAAGGGGCATGTTTACTAAAGGGTGTTATGCTTTTGCAGGTAACATGCCTTTAGAGCGCAAATAGCGCCGTGCTACCTGCAAAAGTGGTGTTATCTGTTGGGGGTGTGTACAGCATTTCTTTAATAGACAGAACACTGAAATTGCAAAGAGCATGTCCCAATGTACAATATACACAACGCTACCGAATGAGGTGGTCTTATTTGCATCCGCACCATCTGCAACTGTGATGGTGACTGCACACTGCTGATGCCAGCAGCAACCATGCATTGCAGACATGCCCACACTCTGCCCATAGATAGCTCACTCTTGCAGTTACCGCATGCTTTGCAGATAGCACAGAAAATCGCTGCACAATCTGCTTTTTCCCTGCATTATCTCTTAACGTGGGCAAATAACGCATGCTCTCAGCCATGTTAACAGGTAGAGCAGCTTAGTAATCATGCCCCTAAGTGTTAATAAAAAGGGCTCAATAAGCTGTGGGACTTTTGCAAAGACCAACAAACAATATGGGGATCATTTTGAATAGCGTTTAGCGGGGATATATGTCCTGGTTAGATGTATATCCCCGCTAAATGCTATGGTGCCGATTCCAGACATGGAGATGTGCGGGGAGCTCTATATGGGAGCGGGAGATGGGGGGCTGGAGAAGGAGCAAGGGTGGTGAGTAGGCAGGACCCTGACCCCGTACATACAGGGCCAATTTCAGTGTCGGCTCTGTATGTCCTCGTTCAACGATATAGATGGGGGACGTATTCCACCTCAGAGTTGAAAAAAATCCCCCCCCCCAACTTTGGTGACCAGGGACGCATGTGAGCAGGTCAAGGAGTTCCCCGCAGGGGTCGAGCGGCGGGGAACAGGACATTTGTTGTAGTATGGGTGATTGGGGCTCCTGCATGGAGCCATGGTGCCATGGTGAAAGGACGCCACGGCACCGCGGCTCCATGCAGGAGCCCAGGCTAGGCTAGCCAGGCAGGATCCTGGATGTCCAGCAGTCCAGAATCAGGGCATGTCCTGCCCATCCAGGCTAGTTGCACCTGATTCTGATCCCGTATTGACATCTAGCCCCCAAAGGATCAGAATTGGGTGCAGATCAGGCCCATCTGGTTATCAACATCCAGACGGGTCAGATGGGCCCCAATCAGAACTGGCCTACATGCTAGCATGCAAGTTTTGCTGTTTACTCTTTTTTACAAATTATAAGGAGTGATCTGTGCATTCTTTATCCTTCATGAGCTCTAGCGTCTTTTTGTTAGTCTTTTATAAGGTTATCAAGGATGTGCATTCATGATGGAGGTCATGCAGAGACACAAATAGTGAGGATGGACGTCCGGCTTGGACGTCCAACCCCCATTATTTTCAGGGACCCGATTCTTATCCAAAGCTCCACACACGTACAAGTCCTCTGTGTGGACAGCTCTGGAAGGGGACAGGAGGAGGCGGTGACAGGGCGGGGATTGGACGGAGCAGGGGCAGGGCTCCCAACCTAGATGTACAGGGCGGATTCAGGTCACGGCCCTGTACGTTCAAAGGTAGAAGGTCAGATGTGGGACTTATTCCACCTTGGAGGTGGAATAGGTCCCATTGCCAGAGGAAATCGACACTGATGGACCCACAACAATGGAGGGGCAGCTGCAGGAAGACCCCTGCCACCCAATCCCAGCCATGAACTTGCCTTGAACAGTGCAGCGAGAGTGCTTTTTGGAGTATCCAAAAGAGACCATGTAACACCCCTTCTAAAACAACTACGCTGGCTTCCTATTCAAGCGAGAATCACTTTCAAGACACTGCTCCTGGCCTTTAAAGCGTACAAAGGTCTCGCCTCCACCTCATTATCGAAGATGATACAACCAATCATACCCAACAGACTAAGAAGAACCACGGAACTAAATATGCTAATCGTACCAAAGGAAGTCATAAGATACAACTCTACAACATCGAGCAGAGCCTTCAGTCTATGTGCCCCAAAACTTTGGAACACCCTTCCATCACACATTAGGGCCATCTCTGATCTCAGCCAATTCAGGAAGGCCCTGAAACATCACCTTTTCCTCAAATACTTCCCAGGGAACAAAGAAACACAGTCACACCCTAATATCAATAACTACATTCCAACCACGTAAACTTTCCTGTCTCAACAGCACATTACTCTACTTCACCAGATTAACAGTACTCTTTTCAGACACTATGACACTGTTATGTAAATAGTTGTTTTGTAAATAGTTGCTCCTGTTATCCAAGTTGATTTTCCTGTTAACTGTAATGAGCAGATAAATGTAACTTGTCTGAGGTTTCTTGTTCCATGTAAACCGCGCTGATAACGAATAGTGCGGTATATAAATGGCTGCCCCTGCAGAGAGCCGGTGGCAGAGAAAGAACAGCAGCACTGGTGGTGGGGTGCCTTGTTTAGATTATAAGCTCTCTAGTGAAGGGACTGTCTCTCACATGTCTCTGTACAGTGCTGCGTACGCCTTGTAGCACTATACAAATGATAAGTAGTACTAGTAGTTGTAACAAATGACCCAACAACCCTGAAAGCTATTATACTCTACTAAGACTTATGCCCCAAACCTCAAAAGCTCTTGTTCATGTTAACAATGTTTATTATTGCACTTTATATACTATAAATAAAATAATCAACCATCATACAATAAAATCTTAAAATAGAAGTTAAGTGGTCTAGAAATCTATTAGCATCTGTATTTATAAATGAAGAGATGCAATGCAATGTGTAAATTAGATTTTTGCATGTACAAGGAATATTCCATAATATGCTCCCCCTTCATGCACTTTACTAAGCTTAACAATGGCGACTATTAAGAATCTCTCTTGGGTCATATGACCAGTTATTACAGTGCACGCTGTTAAAAGGGCTCAGCTGATACCAAAGTGCTTAAACTATGAAAGTCATATATAAGAGATGAGACTGCGAAACCGTAGGCTTCTGAAGATGAATACATACGTTCCAGGATAATTCTCTGCAGAGACTCAGTGAACATTAGGGATGTGCACAGAGGAAACATTATTGGTTCATTTTCAGTTTGTTTCGGATTTGATTCCAATTTTCAAACTGTTTTCAAACATTTGTTTTAATAAAAAATGTTCAACGAGCATTTATACCATTTAAAGCACACTAATCCATGTATGCTAAATGTCAATACTGCAGTAGAGAGGGTGCATTAAACACCACCTCAGTGGATGCATTACGTGCACCCCCATTAATTGCGAATGCAGTGTTAGTACAGCGAGGTACATTTGAGCACGTTAACTACAGAGGAACACTATGGGTACGGCCACAACTGCACAGGATTCTTGCATTTACTACTCGTTATTGTTTATTTATTTTTATTTTATTTACACACATTTATATACCGCATCTTCCAGAGTTCAGTTGCGGTTTACAGTGAACAACAATTAACAAAGCAAGTTTGTTTTACAAGGAACGTCATATTTGAAATATTTGAAAAGGAAGCACAACGACAAATACAAGACCATATCGACACTGCATCCCCACTAGACCCTCATCAACATGGCTTCAGGGAGTTCCATGGCGTGGAAACCCTTCTTATCTCACTTCTCAATAATATCATCACATGTATTGACAACATCCACCAAGGTTGTGTACTTATATTCATAGACATAGCTGCAGCCTTTGATTCGGTACACACCACGGCCTGCTCATAGAACGCCTAAAGAAAAAAAGGCATTAATGGCCTCGCCCTTGATTGGTGCATATCATACCTTGAAGGAAGATGGCAACAAGTAAGATCAAGATCAACAAAATCGGAGCCCTTCCACCAAGATCAGGGTGTTCCTCAAGGCTCATCATTATCATCTCTCATGTTTAACATTTACGTACAACCTGTCTGCAACATCATCAGATCTTTCAATGTCCAATGTCAGATATACGCCGATGATATCCTTCTTTACATGCCATTCTCCACAAAGCAAATGGACCTCTCACCTCTCATTGAATGTTTTGATGCAGTATCAGAATGGTTTCTATCTCAAAACCTCCGTATTCAACATAAGAAAACGGAGGTACTCTTCATCACAAGAAATCCGAATTTTACCCCACCACCTCATATAAAAGTGAGAGAAGCTGAACTCCAAACAAAGTCTACAATTCGATACTTAGGAATTACTCTAGATCAACACTTGGACATGAAGCTTCACATATCCTACATTGTCAAAGCCGTATATTTCAAGATCCGGACACTCAAACACCTCAGATCTTTATTGGACCCAAGTGACTTCCGGACTGTATACCAAGCTCTTATCCTACCCCACTTTGATTTCGCCAACGCCATCTTCCAAGGCCTCCCACAGTCTACTCTGAACCCCCTTCAGCTAGCCATGAACGCCGCTGCTAGAGTTCTTTCTGGAGCATCGAGATTTGACCACATCACACCCATCTTAATTCAACTCCACTGGCTCCCAACACACGGAAGAATACTATTCAAGACTCTGACGCTTACCTTTAAAGCCATCAACGGCATAACCGCTTCACAACTAGTGGATCTAATTCAGCCCACCCCACCTAACAGATCCAGAAGATCCACATCAGCAAACACTCTAACTATCCCAAGTGCATCAACAAAATGCACACTAACAACGTCAAACAGGGCTTTCAGTCTTTATGCTCCCAAGTGTTGGAACATATTACCACCAGCAATCCGAGCCATCACCGATCTCACACAATTCAGGAAAGCACTAAAACATTACTTATTTATACAACATTACCAGATCAACCATACTCCACCATAGCCACATCTTCCTTCCAGAAACCTCTGCATATTAGTCCCTATACTTAATATCTTTCTGTAGGTTCATAACCCACTATGCAAAGATTACTGCTACATATGTAAATAGTTGATGTGCATGTTTCCCTAAGTTATCCAAGTTGTATTTCCTTGTTCTCTGTAAAACTAACGTTTGTTCATTATGTTTCACTGTTCCATGTAAACCGCGCTGATACTAAATAGTGCGGTATATAAGAAACTAAAATAAATAAATAAATAAATAAATATTATAAGTATAATGAATAACAAAACAGCATATGTATTGAAACGAAGTAATTAACTAAACAATGTATTGTCTAAACAATGTGAGACAAAACGGAACAGAATAAACTATATACATATATATGTGGAAGTGATAGGGCATAAGAGATTGGATCATCAAAGGAATTCGACTAAGTGTGCTATCTGTTTGAGTGAAAGGGTTTTTATTTGAAACAGTCAGGTACCTGTTTAGCCTTTGTCTAAAGCGGGTGAGGGATTATCTATGTTGTTGTAGTGTTTGGTGAATAAATAAGTTTTCAGTTTTTTACGGAGTTCCATGATCTCAGTTATTGTTGGCTCCAAATGCATATTAAGTGAAAACCCTTAGCGTACTTTAGTAAACACGCCCCAATGTGAAATAATTCATAGGTTGATATGCCATTAAATCCTTTTAGTGTGTGCTAAATATTTTAAAGCAAACCAACAAACCAAATGTTTCAGGAACTGCTTGTCTTTTCTGTGATTAACCTGGCAAATGAGAACAGCAAGCACTGTGAGGAAGAGTTTTAGGGGGTTTAAGCAAACTTTGGTTAATTTAAACAAAAAAAACCCCAAGTATACGTATGACTAGCAAGTAGTTTCTTTGGTTCCCCTCAAATATAGAGAAACGTTTTACAGTCCAGTAACAGGACTGTAGGGAAATGGTGGATGACTGACAGAGAAGGCACATCGACTCATATGTAAAAAAATATATATTTTATTTAAACCAGGAAACTGTATTCCTAACCACAAGTTACTAGAAAACCAAGGTCTTTGCCATCATTGACACTGTTGTAGTCAAAGATTCAAAGGCTAGATACTGAATATCAGTATGTGCCTCAGAAATGTCTTGTTTTGATTTGAGTACAGACTTCATTTCTTTGAGATCTAAGACACCAGCAAACTGTGTGGGACTGTCATCATGGTCTCTATACTACTAGCTGCTTGTAGAAGAAATGCTCAGATATTAGTGCTTTTCTTAGTAAGGACAGCTATATTCATCCATATGTTGCCTGCCTTCTATGCATCCTTCTGTTCCCAACCACATTCTTTCACACCTCTCTTTAAATAAACTTACTGAGAAGACACATGATTCTAAAACACACACTCATGCCTGTTTTTAGCTTTTCTAGAAACTTCCTCTCCTTTTACCTCCTCTTTGTGTAGTGCAGTAGTTCCCCCATTTCTCTTGCCAGACCAATAACCTCCATGTGTCTGCTCTACTCATCTACACATTGGATACAAAAGGGAATAGATGTTATGTGACTTCAACTGGATAAGTCACATGCTATTTAGCCAATGCTTTCGGGGGGGGGGGGGGGGTGATTGGTTACACAGTAAGAGTGTGACTATGCTATCATAGACATTTTTTACCACAACCATACTGAAGACGTTATTTTAGAAACAGGGGCCGCTGCTTTTTAGTATAGTCATAAATGGCTGGAAATGGGAATAACGAGTGAGTTTCACACAATATTATTCAGTTGTTAAAACAGAAGAGGATTGCGAAAAATTACAAGAGGACCTTGATAAATCTGAAGACTGGACGTTTCAATGGCAGATGAACTTTAATGTGAACAAGTACAAAGTTATGCACCTAGGAAAGAATAAACCAAACTATGGTTATACAAGGTTCCACATTAGGAATCACCACGCAGGAAGAAGATTTAGGTGTCATCGTGAATAACACATTGAAACCCTCCGCCCACTGTGCAGTGGCAGCCAGGAAAGCAAATAGAATGCTAGGAATCATAAGGAAAGGAATGGAGACTAAAACCAAGGATATTATAATGCCTCTGTATTGTTCCATGGTGCGACCGCACCTTGAATATTTTGTGCAATTCTTGTCACCGTATCTTAAAAAGAATATAGTGGAATTAGAAAAAGTAGAGAGAAGAGCCACCAAAATGGTAAAGGGAATGGAAGGATACCCCTATTAGGAGAGGTTTAAAAGGGTTAGGGCTTTTCAACTTGCAAAAGGGATGGCTGAGGGGAGATATGATAGAGATCTATAAATTAATGAATGGAGTGGAACGGGCAAACGTAGATCAATTGTTTACGCCATCAAAAAGTAGAAAGACTTGGTGGCATGCAATGAAGCTACAATGTAACCCATTTAAGACTAATAAGAGAAAATATTTTTTCACTCAACGCGTAATCAAACACTGGGATTTGTTACCAGAGGATATAGTACAAGCTGTCACTGTAGCTGAGTTTAAAAATGGTTTGGATAAGTTCCTGGAGGAAAGGTCCATAAACCATTATTAAAGAGAACCCAGGAAATCCACTGCTTGCCCCAGGACAAGCATTGTGGAACCTGTGTGCCTTTTTGTGAGCCTTCCAGGTACTTGTGGCCTGGATTGGCTACTGTTGGAAACATGATACTGGGCTTGATGGACCTTGGTCTGACTCAGTATTTCATTCCTTATGTTCTTAACATCACCACATGTGTCATTTACAAGTGTAGATTGGCAGGTGGAGATCTATGCTGTGTACAGATTTCGGGGTGGGGGTGTGTGGTTTGGGCAGGCCAAAACTCTGGTTAGTGTATTTCCTATTTTACAAGGGGAATACATATGGTGGCCAAAAATATTGCACATTGGCCATTATACCTGGCCTGAGATGCACCCAAGTGCTGGCTTTAAGAGGTAGGTGTAAAGGTCAATGGCACCAACCACCACTCTCCTGACATCATCACATGTCTCCCCAACCCCCGACAGCATCACATGTCCCTGACACCTTCCAACAGAATCTCAGGTCTTCCATTCCCTGGACAAACACTCCACCCACCCCCTGCCATGCCATTCTGAGTGTCCTATTGCAGAGGGGGGATATCATTCGGATGTTTAAATGGCGCCTTATAAATACACAGGAGGCGGGCCTCTTTAAATGGAAATGAAGCTCTGGAACAAGGAGTCATAGAATGAGGGTGAAAGGGGGCAGTCTCAAGATTAAACTAAGAAAAAATGTCTTTATAGAAAGGCTGGTGGATGCATGGACCAGTCTCCCAGTTAAGGTGGTAGAGACAAAGACTGTGTCTGAGGTCAAGAAAATATAGGGTAAGCACAGAGGATCTCTGAGGCAGAGGAAGGGATTGTAGAGCTTAGTATTTGATTTGAATGGTCAGGCTGGATAGGTCATATAGCCTGTATCTACCTTTATGTTTCTCTGTTTCCCTTATAGGCAAGGCTGCAATCCCATGTGGGCAATGGAGCAAATCAAGGACTGTATCAGCTTATTCTGAAAACCTACAGCTAGTGTATAACTTAGCACATACATTCACTTCAAAAATTACCCCAGGAAAACTATGTACACATTTACACTTGCTAGTTGGGGAACACAGTTTGAGCTAAAATGCATGCATACCTTAGGAGAGTAATTCTGTAAAGGTCTCTTAGTTTAACGCTCGTTGTCACACGTGTACTTTGCAGCTATCCTATAAAGTAAAGTACACACATTCTTTATAGACTAGGGGAATAAGCGGTGAGATATGCATGCCCGGTCTAGATGCACCAGTTACACCAACCCTACACTCGGTATAAATGCCTGTGACTAGATTTGTAGAAAGCATGCATAAGGTATGGCATTTATTACTCTGCTCTGCTCCTGTCCTCTGTGCTATGTGCCAGTGCCTTGATGCACCACCTAAACTATATGCGTTTTGTATAAGTGCCCATCCCCATGCGTAAGTAACTGAAAACAGAGGATTTACGTGCGCTGATGGCGGATAATGTACACAGCTTGTTACAAAGCTACCTCTTAGATGTTTAAAGAATGTGCATGTAAGTTTACCCTCTAGTGCCATCCTTGGGAATGCCTCCACAAACAGCAGCTAAGCATATGTACATATAGGTTGTGCATGTTAACTTCATATAAAGTAAGCAATTTTATAAAAAGCCCATTGTGGTACTGCTTTACTCAGGGAAGTAGCTATCAAAAACTATCCACCCTAAGTTGAAAAGGTTTGATCTTTTAAGTGCAAAGATTTTTCTTTTATTAATGAAAAGATTTATACAATGGGGCATATTTACTAAAGGTTTTAATGCTCATTAATGTAGTGAATGTGACTTAAGTGCCCATGGCCCATTTATTTCTATGGGCGCAGAAGCACTTAGTGCACGTTAACTTCATTAACACACGTTAATCTTTAGAAAACATGCTCCGATATATTGTAAATATAAATAAAAATTAATGTTTTAAAATACTGCAATCAATGTCACTGTCTATTGCTACTATTTAATACCATTAATTAGCACAAGAAATTCAACTAAAAGTATTGCACCATAAAAATATCAATAAACTCCTATTTTTGCAGCCTCCAAAAACATTAAAATTGGAATCTATGGGCCCGATATTTGAAAAGCATTTACATGGTTTACAGCCCATTAAACCTAACCGAGATATTCAACGGCACTAACCGTTGCATATCCTCGATCTTCTCCCGTTCATGCCCCGATGTTAACCGCTTAGCATTGGGGTGTGTTGTGGGCATTTCAGAGAGGATTGTGGGCAGCAACAGTCAATAACTGGGTAGGGGTGATATTGCATGCTGCCCAGCTAGCGCCCTATGGCTAATCGGACAACATGCAATATTGCGCTGCCCAGTTATCTACTTCATCTGGGAGGCTGTGTGGCAAACCCGGATATTTAATGCCAGGACTGCGTATGACCCCAGCATTGAATATCCGAGGATGAGGGTCGGCGCACACTCAATATCAGACCCTATAAGCATCTAGAATGAAACGCTCTAATTTCAGCTCACCGGATTGACCCCTTCTGTGATAGCTATGAAATGTGCTATATACATATACCTTACAGCATGCTACTGTTCATCTGTATAATAATTATACACATACCAAGAGAGCAATTTTCATGGCGCTCATGTGAGGGTAATTTTATAAGAGGTCATCTAGATAGGAAGGGCAATGGGCAGTCTTATGGAGACGTAAATGCCTACATGGAAACTGATAGACATCACCGTTAAAAGGGACCCACATGAACTCTGCTTGGGTGTAGAGGTAAATGAACACAGATGAAGAATGTGCATACTTGTGTCTTTTATCAGCTATGCACTTACTCTCTGATCCTGTGCAAACTATGCCCCATAACACACCTACATGAAGGACAACTTCTTGTCCCCGCATGTATATTTACATATGTATACCATGGGCTAATGCTATAAAATCCCTTTTCCAAGGGTAAAACAAGGTTTACCTGTGGGGAAACCTTAGTAAAATTCCTCCCATTAATGTAACATTCACAATACATTTCACCAGTAGATTCTGCTGTCATTTTCAAAGTAAAAGGATGTATATACATTTACTGTGAAAACCAGCTAAGAAAAAGATACCCACACACACTTGCACTTCCTTTTTGGTAAGTTCATTTTTCACCTAAAGCAATGCATGTAGTAAATCTGTGTATAGAATAGAATAGAAACATGATGGCAGAAAAAGACCACATGGCCTATCTATTCTGCCCGTCCATACCAATTACAATAGTCCCCATTGTCGCAGTTCTTCCGCCAAATGCTGGTAAATGTATGCACATAGCGGAACCATGCATGTCTTTTTATACTCATACAGAGAGTGAGAGTTTCAAAAAGCGCATTTATGTGTGTAAAGCACTGATTTTATTTTTATTTTATCTTTGATAATTGCCTCTTAGTGGATGCATATAAGCTGGGTGAGAAAATCAAGTGGATTTATTCATTGTTCATACACTTTATATCATGCTCTACAAAAGAAGTTAAGAGACAAAAATAAAAATATAAAAGATAGAAAAGGGCCTTTCAACCCAAACATGTTTCTATGTTTATTAAGACAACTTGCTATCATAGATGGTCAGGCCAATATTTAAAAGAAGTATGCGGTCGCCAGTGGGCTGCCGATATAACTTCTTTAATCTTAAAGTATTGTGGCAAGCTAGAAATACACCCTCTGGAGCAATTTCTCAGCCATCGAGTCTCCTTAATGAGACATTTTCTCCATATATCCTCTTTAATCAAACTGAAGAGAAAGTCTGATTAAGGAGCCGTTCATAATATTCAGATAAGTGATTTCAATAATTTTCCTGCAAATGAAAATTCTGCAAGTCACATCTTTATCAGGACCAATGATAACTATGTTCATATAGTTCTGGAGAACCTCTTCAAGAACTGATACACAGAGGTCCTTTTTCAAAAACTTTAAAAATGTGAATGCTTTCTAATCATGATAATGTATAGATAGGGTAGTGGAAATTAAACAGACGTGACTAAGAAAGGGTAATAGACAGAGGCTATTGGATTTGTATGGTATTTTATAAAGGAATTGTAAGTGCCTGTGGGCCTTATAAGAGGGGCTAATAACACACAGAGGGCAAATTAATAAGCTGCGGCAAATTCTCAGATTTTACCACAAGTTAATTTACTGTGGGAGTCTAAAATTAACTTGCAGAAACTCAGTACCACAGGTTAGTAACTTCCTTGGTGAATGAATAACACAATATGTAAGTTGCGTTATTCTCCTCCCTGGGAACATCGGGCTGCTAACATGTGCCCTCATGTTTATGGGGAGCCTTGTTAAAGTGGCTATTACCATAGTAAATCTGCACAGACCCCTCCTCTCAGTCAAGACCCCACCACAACCCTAGAACACTCTCCCCCAGACCTGCAGTCAGCACCCTCCACCTCCCGAAGACACCCCATGGATCCTCTCCCCCCCAATGAAGTCTCCCCTAAAAAAGACCACCACATCCCCCTGAAGGCCCCCCAGATCTACCTCAAAAATTCCATGATGGTCTAGAGTCACGGGGCAGGAGTGATCCCCAGTTGCTGCTGAACCATCTGGAACTGCTTTGAAAATGATGCCAGTTGACCTCTAGCAGTAGTCTCATGGTACTACTGTTAGGGGTCAGGCTGCCATATAAGGGCTAAGAGTCAACTGGCACCATTTTGAACCCAGTGACAGATGGATAAGGAATAACTGGGGATCTCTTCTTTCCAGTAACTCTAGAGCACTAGGGATTTCTTGAGGTAGGCCTGAGGGGGCTCTGGGGTCTTCAGGGAGGGTTCTTTGGAAGGGACTTTTTCAGGGGGAGAGGATCTGTGGAATCTCAGGGGGTGATGGATGTTGACTGTAGATCTGGGGGAGTCTGGGGGCTGAGGAGTCTTGACTGGGGGTGAAGAGGGATCATACAGAGTTCTAATGCCTCTTTAATATGGTTTCTGGGGTCACTGGAGCACATGTAGAGACCCAGTGCTTCTGAGAGGAAATAACACAACTTGCAAAACTCCACACAAGCTCTGCTATTCGACTTACATAATAATGAGGTGCTTTGTATGCTTTGCATCTCATTATTATATAACATTGTTGCAGCAAACTAATGTGCATCATGGTAAAATAACATATCATTTTGCTGTTTACTGTGCATTAAGAAGCAACATTTGTGTGTTATTCCCTTAATGCACATTAGTATCTACTCCCCAAATTCTCTTACATAGATTTACACCTTCTCCAAAGAAGATGATAAAAATTAGGGGTGTGCATTTGTAAGCACACATGTGACTTATTTGGGCACCTAAAACTTTAAAAAATGCTCAAATCACATATATACCCGTATACCTACAAATGAACATGCTTGTAATCAATTGCACACATTTTAAGTTCTTGTGCACATAAAATACATACTTAAAAAACATAAATGTCAAGTGAACATAAAAAATGCCCTTAAACTGGGAAAATGTGGTTTGAAAGGAATATAAACCACCTTTTATGGCCATGCACACCCCTAGTAAATATGTACATACATGCATGTGTAATTTATAAATTATGGGCCATGTTTACTAATGGTTAGCATGGGTTTACCATGTGCTAATCATGCTGCCATTTACTGCTAGCACAGGGAAGCATGGTAAAAGTCCTGTGCTAACCACTTAATGTGGGATGGGGAGGTGACTGGGTGGGATGGGGCAGAGTGTGGACATTGAGAACACATTATGGATAGTGTGGGCGTACTTGGTGCACGCCAACCGTGAATGTTGCTATTAGTGTGAGTGCACTTACCGCCTCCTCAATGGATGGCAGTAAATGCGCCTGCATTAGGTGGGCTTTCTGGTTAGCATGCTGAGGTGCATCTCCCTGTGGTAATTGCAGGAGACATGCCGGGCACATTCCAAAGAGTTAGCGTGGATCTATGCTACCTCCTACATTAACTTTTAGGGCTTGCTGTGCACAATGGGGGGTCATTCTGTCCCGCGAATAGCGGGAATGGATGTCCCATTGGGACGTCCATCCCCAGTATTCGTCCTCCTGGCAGCCTCGGCAATATCCTCCCCGCATGAACAGCAGATTTGTATGGGGAGGCCTAGACAGGGACGAGAGGGGGCGTTCCAGAGGCAGAGTGAGGGCAGGGCATGGGTGGACTGGGACCCTGGACATACAGGGTCAATTCAGAGGTCAGCCCTGTGCGTCTGGGGGCCTCAAATCGAAATGGGGGAATTATTCCACCTCGAAGGTGGAGTAAGTCCCCCTGGATGGAGAGGGATCGCGGCGAGAGACCTGGGGACGCAGGTGAAGGAGGCATAGGGAGTTCTCCGCAGCCCGACCCAGGCCTTGGAAGGCCAGATCGGGGGTCGGCCTGAGGGGTTAAAGGAGCTTGGTCAGTGGCCAGGGATCACAGCTCCTGAATGGAGCCATGGCGACGGGATGCCATGGCACTGCGGCTCCATTCAGGAGCCTGGTTGAGGTAGCCGGGTAAATGGCTGGGCATGCAGGCCAATCAGAATCGGGGCCCAGCCTGCACGCCCGGGCCATAGACTCGATTCTGATCCCAAGGGCGCATCTAGCCCCCATGGGATCAGAATCGTTCTACCTCTGTACACCCCGCTTCTGATCACCCACCCAGGGGCTTTACAGCCTGAATCGAATTGGCCTCCATATGCATACATTGCAGCTCCCCCCCCCCCCCCACAATTGCACCCAAACTACACCCTTAGGAATCCATCAAAATTTTCAAAATTGCTTTGGATTTTTCAAATTTCTTTAGAGATTTCCTCTATCCCCTGACCAAAAAGTTCTAAGGATTTCCCGAGAAGGTTTTGGAGCACTTAAAAAGTTCTCTCAAAATGGAAGTAAAAGGAAATCATCCTACTTTGAAGTTTGACTTTGAGCTGTTAACACTACATCAAACTTATCCAAGGTATTACTTCAATATGCAATACATACCGCCAGCTTCGCTGACCCTCCATCCATTACACTTTATGCTTAGAACCTGCGCAAGCCAAAAAAAAAAAAGCAAAATTCTCTCTTTGGGTCCATGCCTAACTGCCTTTTATTCCCCACATTACAAAACATCTTGTAATCCACTTGATAATATGAATTTCACTTTGAAGGATTGGAAGGATGAGATATTTCCAGTGAGCATCCAAACTAAAGAGGAAACACCACTGAATATGACTAGTTGACATTTGCCATGTTTTTACCCTTCTTTCCTCTTTCAATATGGCAACACTTGAACCTGGAACATGAAAGTAAATGTGAACATCAAGCCCTCTGTTCTTATAGGTTACTTAAACTAAAGGAAGGAATCAACTTAGCGTGGATGCATCAATGAAAACACAGTACAATCAATCATTAGTGCAGGTGGGGAATCACTAGATACTATCACTAGCAGAACAGTCGTATCCCCTTCCTTTAATTGTTAAATGCACACACCACAGTTTTTACAAGAGTGCTTGCTTCAGCATGATCCATATCACTGCAGTGGAATTAATGTACTTTCTAACTGATCTTCCTTTCTGCCATTCAGATATAATTACGCTGTTAATTACACACATATTTCATATGCTACTGTACATATAAGAGATTTACATAAGCCTATAAAGTGTCTACATAGACAAACCTCAGCATACTGTATAGAGACTCCTGCCTTGCTTACATTTCTCTGTCTATTCAATTATACTTAGTCTAAGGCATGAACAGCAGAACACAAATCTAGATGGGTTTGCTAGCCTATTGCTAGCTGAAGTCCTTTCCTGGGCAGTATATAGATTCTCGTTTGTTACGGGGCTGTGCAATGGCACCCACTCACTGACTACAGCATATGTAAATACAGAATACTGGAGAGTGGAAAAAAGACCCTCTGCACAGCCATGATGCACTGTTGTCTGTGGATAAGGTGAAGGCGTGCAAGGCACAAACACTGTTAGCCAGCCATCGATGTGCTTGTTGTGCCCTCCAACAAACATTTATTAAAACCATGACTGCATTACTAACTCGGATAGCACATTTCATTAAGAGATAGTGCCTCAAACGCTTCGTACACATTCATTTGCACAAAAGAATTGCAGAACGGAAAGAGAACAGCCAATTCCTGCAGCTACAGATGCTCTGACCACCTAGGCATCAGCAGAGCTCTCTGCTACAGAATCCGGTCTGAAATGCCTTTCTATGTTTCCTCAGCAAGCGGAATTGTAAATCTTACCAGTGGGCGAGGAAAAGAAGCAGAAGAGTCCTGGTGATCATTCTGTGGAACGATATCGAATGGACTAGTGCACTGCTGCCGGTGTTTGATTGCTTCAGAGGACCTAGCTCCATCTCTTTTCCTCCTTTAGTCTTCCTCTTTGTTATAGATGGGTGAGTGCCGTACCCCCACTTCCTCCAGCAGCCCCCCTAATAGGTACAATGGGTATGAGCAGACATTGCACCGAGCTGCGGGAAGGAATATGTGCAGGGCTAAGAACTAAATCTTTTCTGACTGCTACAAAAAAGAAAAGGCAGCTCAGTCAGCCCAAACCTTGTAAAGAATTGTAATGGTAAAAATAAAAAAAAAACACCGGCAACGGAAAGAGGGGCATCCACAGGAAAGGAAACACACATGCACACATACAAAATCCGTCAGTAAGGGGGGAAAATTCTTTGGATCCTAACTGCCTGAATGCAGATTAACTGAGAGGTCAAAGTGGAAATGATGTACGTTGCTGCAGCAGGGATTTAACACATGCGTGCTGTCACTGGCAGTAAGGTTTAGCCTGTCATTAACCTCTTCACTGCCAAGGGTGGTTGTGAAGTGTCTGGCCAGAAGATCCTGTTTGTTTGTGGGGGCGGGAAAAGCAATACATCGTTTAAATCATAATTTCTGTTTCCTCTTTTTGGTCTAACTAAGCAAACTGCACATCCTAATTTTCAGCACGTCCTTCATCGCTGGAAACTCAGAAGGTACCTTTCAGAGGCTCTACGCTGGGTAAGGCAAGAGTTTACCTGCTGAAATCTCCTTTGGTAAAGCTGGTAGAAGTGTGGGCATAAGCCCCAGGTGCAGGCACATTGCAGCTCATTTGCGAGAGGCATTGTGGGGTAGGGGGAACGGGCAGAATGTTCATTTACATGCACACTAAGGGCAGTAATGCGCGTTATTAGTAAATAGCTCCTATTGCACTTGCTGTAGTTATTTTATTGAGAGCCTGAAGAGACCTACCATCGGCTAATCCCGGCCTTTGGTGGGAGGGGATTCTGGGCCCGATCACCACTTCCCCTCTGCTTATTCCACCTCCAAGGTGGAATAAGCAGCGCGTCCTCCCCTCACTCACAGGACTTACAGGGCCATGACCTGCATCGGCCCTGTACGTCCGGGTGCATGGCCCGCCCACTCCCTGCCCCGTGCTACCCCCAGTCCAGTCTCCCCGCACTGAGCCTCTGTGTGTGTGGGGAGACTGCCTCTTTGAATTTGGCCCAGATGACTAGCGAGGCTGCACAGTCAGGGTAATTAGTGTACCCAGAGTGAGGTTGTCAGATGTACTGGCAGCACACATGGTGATAGCAGGAGAAGGCTGCATATGTGAGAGCCGTGCGTGTACAATAGTCTGTGCCCAGGTAAAGTATGTATGCCGACCAGGAGCAGCACCCATATGTGGACAAGCCCTGGTATCTGAACATGTAACACTAGGATGTTGTATGGCAGAGAGCTGCAGCATTGGTTAATGTGTGACATCTGTCTCTCCCATGAATTACAACACCACTTCCACCATTGCCACCTCAGCAGCTGGCACAACACCGTCATGCGGATCCCCAGCAGCCACCCAGAAGGCCGGAGCACATTTTACCAGCATCACTGGCACCTCAAAATCCTGTTTAATTCGTCTAAAATGACCCCCATAATCAGCAGCACTGTTTACTGTATATGCATATGCCATTGACTACCAGCAACTATACGGAAAATGGTGACATTCGGCGGCTGTCTGTATAGCTGAGCAGCATTTTGGTCTATGGCTCAGCTGTATGGATAATGGCTGAACATTGCTGCTAGCCATACAGTTAGACAAAGTGCTCACTACGTCACTATACCATCCGTGCCAAGGCAAGTGGACCACTTTTGGGTAGCACCATCCAGGTAGTACCACAGTGCCATGAAAAATCCACGGATAGGGAACTTTTATATTAAAGGCCACCAGTAAATGTATAAATCCCTTGGAATATTGTGCTAAAACTCTTGCCAGTTTATTAAGGTTGTTAAAATGCTTAAAGTAGCTGATGCATGCTAACAGAACTTTTAAAACATGTTAAAACACCTGTAAAAGCATTAGTGCTCTTCAAATCGTTGATCTCTATGATTGCCAACCATACATTCTGAGATCATTTTTACGTACGAGCTGTAAACAGAGAAAGCAACTCCGACTAAGTTGCAGAATTAGATGGATTTAATATTACAACGTTATATCTGAAAAAGTATAATACAGACTGCACAGCCCTGCTGATTTGCTAGTTCTCTTTAAGCAAATGTATTAGATATTTTCATGGATTCAGCAAGGTTCTGAAAAGAGTACAAGTAAACATTATCAAAAAATGGTTTAATTAATATTTTTGTGGCAGAAAAAAACATTGCAGGACCAATTCCAGTCTTGATAAATTGTACAACAAAAATTAAAAACTGCATTTTGATTATTACATATGAAGTCATATGCATATGGTAACAACCATAGAAAATAACCACTTTTCATTTGAATAGATTTAAAGCATGCATGGCTAGTCTTCTCAGAGAATGCCCGTTGTGTACTTACATGTACAATTATAAAATCTAGCCTATTCTTTCTCATCATTTGCCTCCTAATATAGCCAATGTTTATATTCAAGGCATGCTTTGGTCAGAAAAGTAACTTAAAAAGACTGATATGGATTCTTCTGAGTAGTGGATTTTTGGATGTCAAGCTCCCAGGAGCATAAATAAGACAGAGTGAATGAGGAACCAATCACGGCTCCAAAATACAGGCACTGATTTGTTGGGTAATTAGGGGCTTGAGTACCCAGGATCATAATTATACAGCTGCTCAGCACCCGCTGAGTTTGTCATTTTCTGCAATCTTCAGAATGATATGAAACTACTGTAGATGGAGCACATTTCTGGGGCTGTCAGCACAGTTTACCTTCTGGTTCTTTCCTCTCATAGTGTTTCCTCTGAAACATATGAAATATAAGGAGCTTTCCATGAAGACTGATCTAGTGGTTGCTGGGATGGGGAAGGAGGTTAAAGTTCAAATCCTGCTTCTGCTGTTGATACGCCTCGTGATCTTGGGCAAGTCACCTTGCCTCCCGTCTCCTACAATCTCTTTTAGGAAGGAATTCACATGCCAGACTACTTATCATCATTGTTCAGTGCTGTGTACAACCAGTAACACTATGCAAATGGTTATTATTATTATTATTATTCCCAGTCTCCAGCAAGAGAAGAGACAGAGCCACTGACCAGGAGAATTCTGAGGATCTGGGATGGCTTATGAAAACCACCCTGCTGGTTGCTACGTTTATGACTCTCCAAAAAAGCATGGACCCTAAGAATCGCAAAAGAGAGACGTGCTCCCTCCTCTTACTATCACTGCTCCTTAGCCATGCACTTCTGTTCCAAGCTCGTAATTCATGCCTTTGAGGACGAGTAACAAGAAGCAGGCACACTGAACGCAAATAGTGTAAATCTCTCACTATGTTCTTGCTACCACACAACGGTGGAAACCTGAGATGTGGAAGATGAAGAGAAAGAAAGAAGAGCTTACACAGCAGTGGAGATAGAAGCAGACTAAACGAGGATAATGATAATGGGGGAACTGGAAGGGGTAAAGAGAAAGAGAGATAGAGAAGTTGAGACTGGGAGTACAAAGAATGAGGGCATGGCCAGTGCTAGGGCCTCTGGCACCCCCCTCCCTTATTACCATTAATGATAGGCTACAACCCTCGTGCCAAAACTCCTTTGTGAACTCTGTTCACGTGATGCTAGTATTTCTCCTTCAATCAAATGTTATAACAAGAATATTGCAGTGAGGTGGCAAATGCCTAGCTGGAATAAAAACAAGTACTGAGGAGTAAATATTTAACATTGTATGCATAGGTTGTGCTAGTCAAAGGGTTAATATGATAGAAGCAAACAAAATCAATATATTTATTTATTTAACCAAAAAAAGGTCTACAAAGATTACGATCATTTAGCTTTCTGTGCCTCTTCTGCTACAGATAATACCACTGCTCTATCTCTGCATGTACGGTGGCACAGCTCATTTATAAATCCTACAAATAAGGTAGCTGGGTTTAGAAAAGGTTTGGATAGGTTTCTCGAGAAAGTCAATAGACTATTATTAAGACAGATCTGGGAAAAGCCACTGCTGTCCCTGGGTGTAAGCATCATGGAAGCTGTGGTGAGCACTAAGAGGCAAGACTCAATCCCCAAACTGATGTTGGCAGTCTCGACAGTAGATGATGGCAACAGCAATGTGAGAACTTGACTGCATGTTGAGATGTCTTTGAGAGCGCTGCTTTGCTGCTGCCTGTTCAAGCTACTGCAACTGTAAAGCATGCAGAGACTTTGCTGGCATTGCAGCCAGGCTGGACAAAAGTGGAAAGATCATCCCATAGTCTCTCTTGAGAGCCAGCAGTGGTGCTCCTTATAATGGACAGGCAGTGATGCTAACCACATACTTCAAATCCCGTGCTTTGTCTCAAGTGTTTGACTCCGACAAACCAATTCACTATACCAGAAGCTCCCCCCCACTCCCTCTGTTCTCTGTGGCTGGCTGCCTAGCTGGGACATAAAGGGACATATCACCCTAACAGTGTGCCATAAGAGGGAAAGAGGGAGGTCCGGTGTATTTGGTGCCCTTCGGCAAAGCTGAAACAAGTTGAAAAGTGCACACTTCATACTGTGAGCAAATGGTGTCCCCTCACTCACCGAATTTGACATGCAGTGGCTTCATCTGTGTATATCATAAGAAATGCTTGAGGGGTCTGCTCATGTGTGTGTGTGTATGTGTATGTCAATGTGTGTGTATGTGTGTTTTCTTTGTGTCATGGAGCTGCTCGAGGCTATGTACATACATGTGGGTGCCATGGTGTAATATGGGGGTGGAGTCCCTGTGTGTGTGCATGCTGCATGGGGCAGGTATCTTTGTGTATGTTTGTATGTGTATGTGTGTGTGCATGTGTGTAGTTATGCACACGCAGGGCAGCTCAGGTGTGTGGCTGTGTGTGTGTGTGTGTATGTGGTGCAGGACTGGGGTGCCTCTGCATTCATGTTTGTGTGCTGTGGGGGTGGAATTCTTGTGTGTCTTCTGGAGGGGAGGGGTGGGGTGGGGGTGAGGGGGCTGCGCCTCAGCATATATTGGTTGTGCCCTTTTCTCCCCGCTCTTCAACGTCCAGCTCCTTGCACTTTTACACCCCACCCTGCAGACCCTCACCTGCTGTCTCCCCTCCCCTTGTATTCTCATCCCTTGCCCTCCATTCTCCTCCCCCCTATCTTTCTAGCCCAAACCCATTGCCTCTTTAAATTTTATCTTACCTCCTGTGCGTCTCTGTCCCCGGATTTTTTTCCTGCAGCACGCTTCTCTCCGGCCTGCAGGCCAGGTTGCTCCTGCGAGCCCACAACATTGCTTCTGGTTGCAATTGCTGCCATGTTCACCTCTGCGGCCTGCAAGAACAACCAATCCCACTGGCACAAAACTGCTGGCCTTGATCCCTTCGGCCTGTGGGAGAGGTTGTTTCTGCAAGCACAAAAAATGCAAGGAGCGATCACTGCCTCCTTCACTTCTGTGGCATGTGGGAGCAGCCTGTCCCACGGGCCAAAAACTGAACTCCTGGATGTGATCCCTTCAGTCTGCAGGACAGGCTCCTCCTAAGAACTGAAGAAGTAAAGCCAGCAATGATGTGGAGGAGTGGAGGAGTAGCCTAGTGGTTGGGGCAAGGTACTTCAGGCCGGAAGGTCGGTGGTTCAAATCCCACTAGAGGACAGCAACCTTGGGCCGGAAGGACTGGGGTTTCTAGTCCCACAGGTGCTCCTTGTGGTCTTGGGCAAGCCACTTAACCCTCCATAGCCCATGTTCCCTGTAAAATAGTTATCTCCAAGTTATAATACCCTGTTCAATGTAATTTCAGTTTGTTCAATGTAAACCACACTGATGCAGAATAGCGCGGTATATAAGAGAATGTAAATAAATAAATAAATAAATAAATGTGAGTGTGGGAGCAGCCTTTCCCACAGACCGAAGGGAACACATCCAGTGGCCACAGAAGTAAAGAAGGCCACGATCGCTGCTAGCATGTTTTATGCCTGCAGAAGCAGCCTGTCCTGTGGGCCGATAACAAAGTGCTGGACATGATTTTGGCACCCTTGAACAAGGGTGCACCCCTGTTTGCTTATTCAGCTTACTGGGTAGCACCGGCCCTGTCTGAGGAGCTGATGCAATAAATGCACCAGGTTTTGAGCACAGGTTAGCTTGGCTTTAGCGCACAATATTGTGCTCTACCACAGTTGCCCAATGCAAAAACAAGTTTTGCACATGAGATAACTGTGTGCAAAGCCTCAAGTAGACATCAGCACAGAACACATTTAACTCTATTTAAATCTACAGTAATGAAGTAATTAACTATTCAACATGGATATAAAGTGCGCAGAAGACCAGAAATCTGAGTACAGTGCTGGGGATTTTAATGTAAGCCCCAAAGAAGAGTAAAGGGTTAGCAGTTTGTTCGGTGGTCAACACTAGTGAGGAGGTTATGCTTTCTTCTCTTTACCTCCAGTGTTTAGGATCCACAACTATTTTTTCTGGCTTTGTAGAAGGAGAAGAGCAAAAACTCTGCCGGACATGAGGAGGTGAGGAAGAGTTGTTCTTGAACAAACAGTTGTGCGAATGCTAGTTTGCTCTTACACATCAATATTATTCTGCATAGAAATATCAAAAATAATATTAATGCTTATGTGCAAAATAACATTCTAGCACATACGCACAACTACCAACACAATTTTATTTGCATGGAAAACATGGCCACTGCTAGCACAGACTTGTATGTCCACGCTTTCCTTGTTAAGTGAGCTTTTGACACACAACTTATTTCCATACTATTTGTTTACAGAATTGTGAAGCAACGTTTTCATGTTACACTTGCGCACAGCTTTAATGCAACATTTTTGCAATGAGACCTGATGAACAAAGGGATAGTGAGAGAACTGAAAGAAGTGTGAAAGAGAGGAAGGACAAGAAGCAAGGATGAGTGAGTGAGATGGAGGACTAGGAAGAATAGAGGGTGGCAGTATGGTAAGCTGGAATTAAATAACAAATAAAATTGTGTGAAGGGTGGGTGGAGTACTCTCCCTCATTTTTCGGCCTCCAATTTCTTAAGAAACATAGAAACCTGAGGGCAGATAAAGACCATACAGCCTGTCTAGGCTGCCCATCCATATCAACTACTAATCTCTAGAGGCCCTTTTTTTCCTTTAGAGATCTTCTCTGTTTGTCCCATGTGTTCTCTAATTCACATACGGCATTGTCTCTACTACCTCCACTGTAGGACTGTTCCAGGCATCTTCCACTCTTTCCATAAAGAAATATTTCCGCAAATTGCTCCTGAATTTATCTCCTTTCCCCTTCATCCTATGCTCCCTTGTTGCCGAGCTTTTTTTCAATTGAAAGAGGCTCTCCTCCTGAGCATTTATGCCACAGAGGTATTTAAATATCTCTATCATGTCCCCCCTTTCCTGTCTTTCTTCCAAAGTATATAGATTAGGGTCTTTAAGATTGTCGCCGTATGCCTTATGATGAAGACCATCGGCAATTTTGGTAGCCACCCTCTGAAACAACTCCATCCTGTTTATATCCTTTTGAAGGTGTGGTCTCCAGAATTGCACAGAATACTCCAAATTAAATCTCAGCAACAACTTATATAGATGCACTATCACCTCTTTCTTCCTTCTGGCCATTCTTTTCCCTTGTACCCAAGCATCACCTTATCTGCCTTAAGATCATCAGAAACAATCACTGCTAGATCCCATTCTTCTTTCATAGACAGAAGTACTTTACCCCCTATACTGTACCACTCCCTTGGACTTTTGCAGCCAAATGCAGGACTTGCAGCTGATAAATTCTCTACTATTCTTCAAGCTTGACAAGATCCCTCCTCATGTTATCTGTACCTTCCTTGGTATCTACTCTATTACAGATTTTGGTATCATCCACAAAGAGGCAAAACTTACCTGCTAGCCCTTCTGCAGTATCACTTACAAAAACATTAAAAAGAATCAGATCAAGAAGAGATCTCTGTGTCACACCACTGGTAGCATCCTTCTCCTAAGAGTGAGCTCTATTTACCTGTACCCTTTGTTGCCTCCCACTCAACCAATTTCCAACCTAGTTAGTCATTTTATGGTCCATTCCTAGAGCACTCAATGTTTTTATAAGCCACCTGTTCTAAACAGTGTCAAAGGCTTTACTGAAATCTAAGTACAGTACATCACATCTAGAGCTCTTCCTCAGTCCAACTCTCTGGTCACACATTCAAAGATTTGTCTGACAAGACCTGCTTCTAGTAAAACCATGCTGCCTCGGATCCTGCAATCCATTATATTCCAGAAATCTCATTCTCCTCTGTTTCAGCAGAATTCCATTAGTTTACTCACCACGGAGGTCAGACTAACTGGCCTGCAGTTCCCAACCACTACTACTACTACTAATCATATGTATAGTGCTACAGGCATACACAGCACTGTACAGACAAGTAATAGATGGTCCCTGCTCATCAGAGTTTACAATTTAGCCAAGACAGACAACACAATGGCTGGGGACTAGCATATGTCTAGGGGAATGGTAAGGAAACACAGTTGGAGAACAGGAGACTAAGTAGATCAGGATCCAAAAGGAGTCTCAAAGAGGTGAGTTTTTTGCCTGGATTTGAAAAGGGCCAGAGATGAAGCTTGAAATTCCAACTCAGGTAGTTTGCTCCAGGCATAAGGAACAGCATGGTGGAAAAATTGAAGTCTGAATTTGGCAGTGGACGAGAAGAGCATACAGAGAAAGATCTGTCAGAAGAGCGGAGTTCCCGAGGAGGAGTGTAGGAAGAGAAGACAGGAAAGGTAGCGAGGAGCAGCAGAATGATGCACTTATAGATCAGCAGGAGAAGCTTGACCTAGATATAGAAATGGATAGGGAGCCAATGAAGGACTTGAGAAGGGTCACCAATGAAGCAATTTCAGCTTTTATTTATTTATTTAAAAGTATTTATATCCCGCTTTATCCTTGAATCAAAGCGGATTTCACTGCAAACCAATCAAGTAGGGTAGTGCGGGAAGTGTTGGCATGCAGTGGTTGTGAAGGTAGTATTCGTGAGTGTGTGTGTGGATAGGTAAATCTTGATTTGGGGTGCAATATATACAGGTTGATCTATCTACATTTGGCTATATACATTTTAATAAGAGTAATAGGATGTTTTTTTTATGTTGTGGATATCATGTCTTGTGTAATTCGTTTTGTGGGGTGGTTAGGGTGGATTGGTAGTCTTCATTGAATTGTTCAATGGATAGGGTGGTTTTAAGCAGCTTACGGAAATCTTTTATGTCTGTTGTTGATTTTAACTTATCTGGGAGGATATTCCAGATAGCCGGGGCAGCAAGAGAGAAGGCTCGCATTGATGTGGATTTGTTCGTTCTTGTGAATAGAGTAGATGTTGGTATGTTGTTTTTGGTACTGTTTCTGTCTGGTCTTTTGTTTTATTTGGTTCCAATGAGTTCTTGTAGTATTCCTGCTGAGATGTTGTTTTTAATTTTGAAGATGGTGAGCACTGATTTATATTTTGCCCGTGAGGAGATTGGTAGCCAGTGTAGATCTTGTAGTATTGGGGTTATATAGTCTTGTATTGAGGCACTAGTAATAATGCGGGCAGCAGTGTTCTGGACTATTTGTAGGGGGCGGGTGGTTTATTTAGGCAGACCTTGGAAAAGTATATTACAGTAGTCCAGTAGTGGTGTAATGATGGCCTGGCATACTTTACGGAAATGTTCTCTGGCTGTTCTGGATATCTTGTTGATATGCAGTTGGAGTGTGAGTTGCTTGTCTAGAATCACTCCAAGGTATCTGACTTTGTCTTTTATTGTGATTGTTGTATTGGATAAGTTGATAGCAGTAGGGGGAATGAATGTGGAGTTTCTTGTGATGATAATTGCTTCAGTTATTTTTATGTTGATGTTTAAGTTGTTGTTGGCTAGCCAGGTTGTTATTTCTTGAATGCAGGTTGATATGGTGGTATAGTCTGGGGAGTCCAGTTGAATAGGGGTATATGCCATGATGTCATCAGCATCTATGGTGTATTGTATCTTGTGTTTGTTAAATATTTTGCATATGGGCTGAATATAGATGTTGAAGAGGAGAGCTGATAATGATGAGCCTTGAGGAACTCCTTGAGTAGTCTTGAAGGGTTCTGAGGTGAGGTTACCAGATTTTACTCTCTGCTGTCTGTCTTCAAGGTATGATTGGAACCATTTCATTGTGGTATCTTGTAGTCTAATCTCCATTAGACGTTTCAATAGGATGTGATGGGAAACTATGTCGAATGCTAATGATATATCGATAAATATTAGTAGGAAGCCCTGCTTTATCTTGTCTATTCCTTTGATTATGTTATTGAATAGGTGTATGAGTAGTGTCTCAACGCCATGTTGTGGATGGAATCCATGCTGGTGGGGATCTAACGGGGCAAATTCGTCAATGTGATCTTGGAGCTGTCTCTGTACAACTTTTTTAGTTATTTTAGCCAGGAATGGGAGGCTGGATATTGGGCGGTAGGTTGAAGGGTCGGTAATGTTGGAAGAAGTAGATTTAGGAATGGGGCAGATAGTAGATTGCTTGAAGGCTTTTGGCATGTAACCCTGGGTGAGAGAGGTGTTTACTGTCTTTTGGATGAATGTGTTGAGTTCTTCTTTGGTGGATTTAATCCAAGTTACCGGGCAGGGGTCCAATGGAGAGGTGGTGGTGTTTAGAGCAATGATGGTTTGTTCAATTTGTTTTGTTAATGGAATGCTGAAGTTCTAACATTGATTGGTAGTTGTAGAGCCATCTGTTGCTGGTGTGTCCATAAGGTGGATCTTCTTATGGTGTGTGTTAGTTCTGTTCTTGGCTATTAGGTAATCAGCAAAGGTTTGTGGGTGTATTTTGCTTTCATCTTTCATTGTTGGGTCTTTCGTTAGGGTGCGGACGATGTTGAAGAGCTCTTTAGGTTTGTTACAGGCTTTTAGTACAAGGTTTGTGTGGTATTGTTGTTTATGTTTGTTTATTAGGTTATTGTAATCTTTTTACATCTCCTGGTATTGTTTCAATGTGTTTTCTGATTTGCTGCGTCTCCATCGACGTTCCAGTTGCCTTAGGTTTTTTTTTTATTGTCTTATTGTGTTAGAGTACCATGGTGTAGAACTGGTCCTGTTTTTGCTGTGGTGTGAGTTTAATTTGTTGTGGTGTAAATTTATATGAGGTGTTAGTTGAGATGCAGCAAGTATAGTGGTATTCCATGAGTTGATGGCTTTGTCCAGGTCAGCGAAATCCTGGGGTAGTGACTGCATGGTATCTTTGAGGAATTGCTCTTTGTTGAAGGCTTTGAAGTGTCTTGTTGGTTGTTCCGTTCTCCCTGTAGATAATCCAGGATATCCTTACTTTTAGATGACACTGCAGTACGGATGTGCCAATCAACATCTGGCATATTGAAATGACTTATCAGTAGCACTTCCCCTTTCAGAGCAATACTGCAAATCTTTATTTTCTTTATCTTTATTTTGGTTCTTGATAGACCATTTAGGCCAAGGCATTAAAGCAGTGTACGAAAATATACGAGGACTGCATAGAGGCAAGAAAATAAAAAGAATGCCGTTATCATATAGGACAGGGAGAAAGAGAAGAAAAAAAGGACAGATCAGGAAAAAGGAAAAGGGGGGAGACAAATGTTTTCAATGAAATCTCTGTTCACCTCTTCTTCCTGTGAAGGAGGCCTACATACAAAACCAGTGCAGATGTTTATGTTTATGTTTATTTGGATTTGATATACTGCCATTTGCGCACATACAGGGTGGTTCACAATAAAATGCTGAAGAATAACAGAAAGGAACTACAATGCTCCATTCCCTTTTTCCATTTTAACCCACAATGCCTTCCCCATCTCTCGTAAGTCCTGCAATTCTGTAGATTTAATATTATTTTTTACATATAGTACCACTCCTCTTCCCTTTCTTACGACCCTGTCCTTCCTGAATAAATTATAGCCCAATAAAATTACATCCCTGTCATGGTTCTACATAAACTGTGTCTCCATAACCCCCACTAAATCCAAGTAAGCCTCTTCAATTAAAGCCTCAGCATTTGGAATCTTATCTCCTATGCTATGGGCATTAATACATACTACCTTCTAGATGTTGCCCTTTTTACCCATGTCTAGAGAGGTATTTAATGTTTTACCTACCTGAGATTTTTTACTTACCTGGGGGCTTTCTTCACCCATCCCCAACAAATCTAGTTTACAGCTCTCTTAAGTAGGTTAGCCAGTCTGCTGCGGAAGACACATTGACCCTTCTTAGATAGGCGGACACCATTTCTGCTCAGCAGGCCTTAGAAAATCATCCCATGGTCTGGAAACCAAAACACTTCCCATCTGCATCTTTGTCATCTTTAAAGTACCTTACCCATTTCTTGATATATCTCTCTTTTTTACATTCCCTATATTGCCTCCATTTTTCTCTCTTTCCCCCTTTTTCCAGCTTCTTTTAAACTCTAGTAATCAAAAGGGGTTTTAGATAAGTTTAAGTAGCCCTATTCTCTTAGCAAATGTAAATAACTAAACAACTCATCGATACTAAGATGCAGACAGCAGTCCAGCAGTGAGATGGGGACTATCCAGTCTTTTGCAGCCTTGGAGAAGCTGAGGGAGAAATAGAGTTATATAGAAAAGACTTTCAGGGACATAGTAGAACAGCCCCACCTATCACCTTGATATGGAAGGAAGAGGTCCTATAGCCAGGACTGTCCTCCAGGTGATGCAACATCCTCTTGCACTCAATGGTTTGTCTCGATTGCAGATGGCTATTCGATCATCGGAAATATAGTTAGCTGGTGATCATGAGGATCACTTTGTAACTTACCTGCCTCATACAAAGGTGACAGACTTTGCATGCCACCGAGATAAGATTTTAGACAGTGCTGGAAAGGAGCCAGCTGTCTTGGTACATGTAGGTAGCAATGGCATTGAAAAGTGCAGGAGAGAGTTTCTGGAAGGCTTCTAGGTAGAAAGCTGAAATCCAGAACATCTGTGCTCAGAATGTTCCCAATCCCATGTGCCAAGAGACAGGCAGAGCTCCAGAGTGGGACAGGGAGGTAGGATTTAAATTTGTAGGAAATGGGGCATATTTAAAGGGGGATCCTATTTCAACGTGCTTTCCTTTTTTCATGAATGATCAGGTTTGGATGTTTGAGACTGCATGTGGATGTCCTTTGTGAAATGTGCCTTTAAAAATGCTATACAGCCAAATAAGATAAAAAGTTCTGCAGGAAGCAAAATGCAATGTGGAATCTTTATGAATATAAATTCCATGTGCGATGGAACATACTGCTGGAGATATAGTACTGTCTAAGTGGATAGGACAAAAAAATAATCAAACAATGAAACACAAACAGAAATTAGGGACACTAACAAATTTGGTAAAATAAAATAATGGAAAATTTCAATATTAAAAAAGAAGACTAAGGGGGGGGGGGGTATTTACTAAACAGCAATAGCGGACTCTGTACGATATCGGAGCCGCAGCCCCATTGATTTACCGCCATTTAATAAACACCCTTCTAAGATAAAATGAGAAAATCAGTTTAAAAAAAACTAAAAGGAATTAGTTCTGGGGTCAAAAGTTTGGATGCCAAGATAAAATATTTGATGTATTAAACAGGTCAAAAGAATATTTATGTTTATTAAAATCTTGATATACCACCTTTTTGAATGGCTAACAGCAAAGTGGTTTACAAATTAAAAATTTCAATAAAAAGCAGATTGGAAAAGAACACCATAATAATCGATGGGACAGGCAAGAGGGGACAGAGAAAAGGCAGTAGCTAAGACAGAAAACCATTTGAGTCTCAGGCATCTGGCGTTATCCCTCTTCCTGCGAAAGCCTTCTCATAGAAGTATGTTCTTAGGACTCTTTTACATTTTTGTAAATTAGATTCCAGTTGGAGATAGTCTGCTAGGGTGTTACAGAGATAGGATGCCAAAAGGTAAAGTTCTGTATGGCGCGTAGATTCCAAATGTCACAGGAAATTGATGGAAGCACCATAAGATTAGATGTATGTGAACAAAGGACCCACGTTGGACAGTAGGGAATAAGAGGGACAGATAAGTACAGTAGAAAACCTTCATATAGTAAGCCCAGTGTGCCCACATGAGAACCTTGAAGTGAAAGTGGTGGGTGAGAGGTAACCAGTGAAATAAGGGGATGGCATGGTCAAACTTGGCAGCATTTGACAGAAGACGAACGGCAGTATTTCTTTACTAGGGATGACCGAAGTCCACAATAGATGGTATACAGTAATCAAGCCATGATGTATCTAATACATGCAATAGAGAGTGGAGGGCGGAAATGGAAAGATATGGCTTGGCAGAACAGATCTGACTAAGGGCATAAAAGGAAAAACGAACTGTAGTGGTGACCTGAGATTCAAAGATGACTCCGAAATGTGTGAGTAATGAAACCAAAGGGATTGGCTAAATAATGGCAAGCATGGTGTAATGGTGAGGTGGAAGAGGTATAGAAAGCCACAAGGGTTTCCATTTTCTCTTTAAGAAAACGGAAAGGAAACCCTAGTGAAGAAAATAGAGATGAACATAAAAAACTGACAAGTTATGTTTAAAAGAGAAATAAGGCTTGAAAACAAGCTTGTTAGTGGTTCTCAATCTAGTCCGTCAGGTATATCTAGCCAGTCAGACGTTCAGGATATCCACAATAAATATGCATGAGATAAGATCTGCACATAAAGGAGGCTGTGCACGCAAATCTGTCCTATGTATATTCACGGTACATATCCTGAGAACCCAACAGGCTAGCTGTGCCCCAAGGAATGCTTGAGAACCACTGAGGAATGAATCAGTACTAAAAACTTTAAATGCCTGTGGGGGAGTTGATTGGACTGCTAGATGAATATGGGATAAAAGAAGTGCTCAGGGAGGATAATAGCAACAAAATAAGGGCCTAATATTTAAAGCCATGGCTGGCATTTTTTTTTTAATGCCAACCACCAGGCCGGCCCGTCCACTAACTGAACTAGGCAGAGACCTAGTCAGATCTCTGTGGGTGGCACAGTGCCCATGGCAGACCATGTTCTTTGGTACACATGGTCTGTTGCTTCTGACCCCCCTTCAACAGGAAGTTGTGTCAGAGGGGAGTCAGAAGCGGCAGGCCATGTGTGCCGAAGCACATGGCTTGCCACAGGCTGCTGCCACTGTGCCATTCCCGCTGACAGGATCGGCAGCAATGGGGGTAGTGGCTCAGCACGGCTAGGCCCAGTGGGGGGGGGGGGGGGGGAGGGGGCAGCACAGCATGCCTGCCTAGGGCATCAGAAACCCGACAAGAGAGTTTAAAGAGAATCTGTATATTCAGTGTCAGTATTTGGGTTGTGGCCAGTGCTGAATATCCAGATAGAGTGTTGAGTGGCTGTACTATCTGGAGTGCAGTAATATTCAGATAACACTCTGGAGGGTTATCCAGATATCTTGGGGCAGTGTTTTTTCTGCCTTAAAGTTATCCAGATAGTTATCTGGATAGTGGTCTGGATATTACTGTTTTTCAGAAAACATTTTCTTCTGCCAATGCTCTGCATAAATTTTGAAATTCATCATAGTGCACATTTTTGGACTTAAGAAGAAGGAAGAAGTATGGATTGTTTTTAAATACCAATAATGTTTTCTGGACCAAAATTTGCCATCTCTCACTTTACAACTCTTACTTGTCATGAAAGACTCTGGAACTGGATTTGCCACTGTTGGAAACAGGATACTGGGCTTGATGAACCCTTGGTCTGACCCAGTATGGCATTTCTTAGGTTCGTATGTTCTTTCTGAAGGAAAACAAAATCCTGCACCCCAAGAGTGGAGGGATAATAGGAGGGAAAGGGACTGGCTGGATTAGTGAGCAATTTAGCTCACCTTTGATCTGCTCTGTGCTCTGCTCACTCTTGCTTCACCCCCTCTGTCCTATTTCCTGTGCCTGAGAGGGAAGAGGAGGGACTGGAGAAGTAAAGGACTGTTTTCTTTGGTGAGTAGTAAAGGAAAACAACCCAATTCAGGCCAGCCAGGCATTTCAGCGATTATTTTGCATTAATGCAATATGGATTTCTTTCAATTTATAAATGTATGTATTGAATCTGTGCTTTTTTCAGTTTACTCTGAAAACTCACAGATGGGTCACTGAGACACTGAGATGTGATTTCTGAAATATATGTGTATTATACAGGGTTTAATATTTAAATGGATGGCGGTAGGTCTTCAGCCACTCTGTGATTTAAAGTGGTTGGCTGAATATTCTAGCATAATTTTAAATGGAAAACTTAACCATTTTCCCAGGTCAGTTATATGGATTAATTAACCCACTCAGTGGCTGAATACCTCAACCAAGCCAATATTTCACCTATATAGCAATTTAGACAGCCAAAATCTGGTCATATGTACCCCAGAATATTTGTTAACAAGACCTTATGTGGTGAGCACCACTGCTTGCCATGTAAGGGCTTTTGATCGTATGATGTCAAATTAAATATTTTTCCAGGATTGCTCTGAAGGTATTGATTGTGGGATCATGATGATTTTGTTAATTATCAAAATTGGGGGGAGGAGGGGGAAAAGAGAGGAGGACATGAGCCTAAAAGTAAATAGGAGGGGTACAAGGCTTAGGTTCACCTGGAGTCCCTGGTAACTTTGCATTGGCCCTGTCCATAAGACAAATCTTTTAACACTAGACTCAGACCAGTCTGCACAAACCAGAAGGAAAAATACCAGCACCCGAGGTGGGCCGGTGGAAAATGTGCTCTGGGTCATCTTTACTGTTGTTTTTTTCATCTGCTGCTGCTGCTGCTTATAAAGGCATTGTTGACCCTTCCAGTGCAGTTCTCCTATCCCTACATGGGGGCTGTCAACCTCAGTATCGCAGGGAACACACCCCTTGGTGTGACATCATCAGCACATGACTTACCTGCCTTTAAAAACCAGCACCCCAGGCGGGCCAGTGGAAGAAATGCTCTGGGCAGTGGTGGGATTCAAAACCTCCTAGGATCTGGTTTGGTCGGTGGTGGGAATCAGCTGGTTTGCACCAGTTCACGTGAACTGGTTCCTAGCATTTTTCATGTTCGCTGAACTAGTTCCTACAGGCTATGTCAGTGCTGCATCTGCACTGGTGTGATTCAAAACACCCAACAGTATTTTGATAGCATAGGGGACTTCTCCCGTTGCTGCAATACCTCCCATGCCATCAAAATACTGTTGGGTG
Organism: Ichthyophis bannanicus; assembly: GCA_033557465.1. Lineage (NCBI taxonomy): Eukaryota > Metazoa > Chordata > Amphibia > Gymnophiona > Ichthyophiidae > Ichthyophis > Ichthyophis bannanicus. The sequence goes on along the minus strand of CM066050.1, from coordinate 118,980,664 downwards.
TTTTGAATCACTCCAATGCAGTTGCGGCAGTGACACGGCCTGTTGGCACTGGTTTGGCGATCACAGGAAACGCTAGGAACCGGTTCGTGTGAACCAGTGAGAACCGGCTGAATTCCATCATTGGCTTTGTGTCATCTCTGCTGCTGTTTACTTCTTGAAAAAGCTTTGTTGAGCCTTCTAGTGCAGTTCCCCTTGCTTTATGTGGGAGCTATATGGACCCCAGCATCGCGGAGGACATGCCCCTTGGTTTGACATCATTAAAATGTGACTCACCTACTTTTACAAACCAGCACCTGAGATGGGTCCCTGCCTTAGTGGGCCCCCTGAATGGCCACACTAAAGGGCCCTTAAGCATGGACCTTAAGTGTGGCCAAGAAGTGAGGGCATGAGAGCTAGGTTTTTATATGAGTTTAAGTGCAGGGGGAATGGTATTGGTATTCATGAGGAGAGTTAATTGATCTTGTAATGTTTTAATTGATCTTGTTATGTTTTTAAGGGGGTGACTCTTTTGTGGGCTACTGGTTGTTTTTTATTTTATTGTTTGGGAAAACTGGGGATTGGGGAAGGATGGAAGGTAAGACTGAAGTCATGATGGGGTTTGGAAGGTATGGGCCTTGGGGAAAAACACAGGGAGAAGAGGTAGAATAAGAAGGGAGTACGAATTAATAAATGTTGAATATAGTAAGAATAGTTTTGTTGTTTCCAGTGGGATAAAGAAAGTGAGTGTCTGGAAGATGGCTTGTTAAACACATGTTCGGCAGTCAATAGATGGCACGACACTTGATGGATAGCATTTTTTTGATTGAAACATGGTTAATGGGAAAGAGGGGCCCTCTAAGGTGTTTTTGTGTCCTGAAGGTTATAGATATTTGCATGTGCCTTGAAAAGGAAAAAATGGAGATGGGGTAGCTTTTATTTTTAAAAATTGTCATAAATGGATTATGAAAAAAGCTGTCCTGCTGAATAAGACTGATGGTTTGTTGATAAAATAGGGGGATTCTTATGAGTTGATTTTTATTGGTGCATGTGCCTCCTAAATATTTAGTAGAAGACTGGGAACAATTAATAGAAGTTATATTAGTGCTTAAAATGCTATTTAAAAGTTTTACATTATTAGGTGATTTTAATATACATGCAGAAGAGCAGGAAGATAGTACAACAAAGTTGGTGTTTCCTAGTTTAGAGATGGAAAGTCTTTTCCAATGGGCAGAGGGCGCCATTCATAATTCAAGGTACTCTTTAGATTTAATATTTTATTCAGAATATATAAGGAATACTTTTTAAATTTAATATGTATTTAATTTTAAAATTAAATACAAGTATCCACTTATTAAGAAAAGTGACTTAGTCCAAACAATAAAAAGGAAATATAATATACAAGGCAAAATAAACAAACGTAGGGGTCTATTCTGAACTACTAATAGTGGGGATGGATGTCCCTGTTGGGTCATCCATCCCCGCTATTCATCCCGACTAAGCCTCCCCATATGAACAAGGAGTTTGTATGGGGAGGCTAGATGGGGCGGGGAGGAGGCGGGGCAGAGACAGAGTTAGGGCGGGCAGTGGGCGGTCCGTGGCTCCAGACATACAGGGCTGATTCTGGTCGACCCTGTACGTCTGGGGCTGGCAGATTGATGGGGAACTTATTCCACCTCTGAGGTGGAATAAGTTCCCTAGACGTCAGGGGATGGCAGGCCCGGGCAGTGAAAAAGATTGGAGGGGGTGCAGGAGATTCCCTACAGCCTGACCCTGGCCATGGGAGGCCAGATCAGAGGCCGGGCTGTGGGGAAAGAATAAAGTCATTGGCAGCCAGGGATCAGGAGCCATGGTGCCATGGCAACCGAACACCATGGCGCCCGGCTCCATTCAGGAGCCAGACTGAGTTAGCCAGGCAGAAGCCTGCATGTGCAGGCTGACTGGTGATTCTGATCTCGCGAGGGCTAGATGTGCCCCGCGGGATCGGAATTGTGTCTACCACTGTGCATCCAACCGGATGCACAGTGGGCCAGGATGTACAAATTAGAATAGGCCTCTCAATCACATAAGCCTTCAATTTAAGGGGAGTGAGTTTCCACAATAGATAGGAATATAAACCCAAAAAGGGAAAATGCAAACAGAAAAACTAGAAGAAGAAACAAGCTGTCTAGTTTTAATAAAGGTAATCAGCTCAGAAGGCTGATAAAAATTATAATTAATAGATTGATACTTTAGAAGGTATTTGCATGGGTATTTTAAAAAGAATAAAGCACTGAACTGCAATACTGGCTTTTTTGTCAAAAGAAAGTCCCTACAGCATTTCTGAGTGTCTCTGGGGAGGTCTGGAAGGACCCTCACATTGAAACCAAGAAATAAGACAGTTCTTTTCCTGAAAAAAAGTTTCAGAAGCCAGTCTCTATCCACCGACAGGGCACCAGAAATTAAGAGAGTTGCAGAAATCAAGGATTCAGACTGCCAATCTTCTAGTAAAGCGTCCGTGCAGCAGAATCTCCCAAAGGTTGCTTCTTCCCAACAAGTAAAGAATATATGTGAGAAACTGAGGGAATCGCATCCTTGGGCACTTGTAAAACATTCATTAAATACTTATGAAACATTTTACATGGAGATATAGATGGAAATTTTGGAAAATTGATGAATTGAAGACTGGAGGCCCTTGAAACATTCTCAAGGGCTACCAACTTAGATCTAGTTCCTAACAAGTCCTTCATGATAGGATATAAGGAATATTAATGGAATAATAAGATCTATTGACCCCCTACCATGGATAGATAATTTTCCAATCAGATTTGACTGATTATACATATGATTGCTTATTCCGAAGAAAACAGCCGGGGGGTAAAAACATTAAGGGGTAGGATTGATATTGATAAATGGGAGCAGCAAGCATTGAGCAATAGATTGGTTGAGAATGGAGGGGATATTGATAGTTTGGTGCAGGAGTGGTTTTAGAGGACCAGGGAGGCTTTGGAGAAGATTGTACCATCTAAATTACGATATGCGCATCATGGGTGGGGGGGAGGAGAGGTGGTTTCCTGAAGAGTTGCGGATGCAGAAGAAAAATGTATGTAGATTAGAAAGAGTGTGGATGAAGTCCCTATTGCAGGAATATAGAGTTAAGTGAAAGAAGGCAGTTATTAAGTATCTAGCTAGTATTCAAAAGATCAAAAATTAGATAAAATACGTTGGAACTAATTACAATTGGTGGCAATTTGTGTGAATTATTTAGAATTGTGAAAGGATTATCAGGCCAGGGCTCATCTGCAATTCAGGATCAGGGTGAAGGGGTAGGGGCAGAAGTACTTGCTAATGTTTTCAAAGAAAAAGTAGTAACGTTAAAAGATTCCATCAAAAAATAAGATATAGTAAATTCCAGTATAAGGGATATTAAAGATGACGTTTCTGAGAATTTAGACATCAGTTTAGATGAGTTCCATCCTATTAGCATAAGGTAGGAAAACTGCTAAGAGATTTAAACACTATTTTTCCTCCTTTGGATCTGGTTCCCATTGCGGGGTTTAAACATTGCTTGGGAAAGATGCAGGAGTGGTTGAAAGAGATGGTAAATGGTTGAAGGCTGGAGAGCACCATCGTACCTGAAAAAGGCTATGGTCACACCTATATTGAAGAATAGATGCAGATAGACATGTGTGAAAATTGTCAGCCTATTTCTAATTTACCTATGCTGGCTAAATTGACAGAAAAAGAGGTATTTGTCAACTTAGTAGTTATCTCTTGACCTCTCTGCTGCTTTCGACTTAGTGGATCACCGCACCCTCCTCACACGTCTTCGGGAAGCAGGTCTTTCTGGTGTGGTTCTCCAGTGGTTTCATTCTTTTCTTTCTTGTCGTTCCTTCTCTGTAGTTTCCGGGTCCTCTTTTCTGCCCCCACTCCCCTCACTTGCGGGGTTCCCCAAGGGTCTGTTCTTGCTCCACTTCTTTTCAATGTTTTCTTAGCTCCTCTTGCCCTTCAAATCCAACAGTTTGGCATCTCTGCGTATTATTACGCGGATGACATCTTTCTTCTGCTTCACACTGACTCCCTCTCTCCTGACATCACCCCTCTTAATCACTGTCTTGCTGCTATCGCTTCCTGGTTTTCTACTAATTTCCTCCATGTGAATCCCTCTAAGTCCCATGCCATTTGGTTTACGTTTGGGGGTCCCTCCCCCACGTGTGCCCCTTCCTTCTCCTCACAGTTTATTCCTCTTGTTTCTTCACTTCGCTATTTGGGTGTTACTCTTGATTCCTCTCTTTCTTTCAAGGATCACATTTCCTCTATCATTCAGCGCTCTTTTTTTTCCCTCCGGCAACTTCGTTCTGTCCGCCCTTTCCTTTCATCCCCTGCCCTGGCCACCCTTCTTCTTTCCCTCGTGATGTCTCGTCTTGACTACTGTAATGTCTCCCTTGCTGGTTTGCCCCAACTCCAATTGTCTCGTCTTCAACGTGTTCAAAACTCTGCTATTTGTCTCCTAGCTCATGCCTCTCGTTTCGACCATGTTACCCCACTTCTTCTTCATCACCATTGGTTGCCTATCTCCTATCGTGTCCAGTATAAAATTCTTATTCTTACTCACAAGGCTGTTCGCACTGGCTCCCCTTCTTATCTTGCAGATCAGATACACTTCCGTCCCCCCCACCGCTTGCTTCGCACCATTCACACAAATCGTATGGTTCTCCCCTCTCCCTCTCAGGCCCATCTTGTCTCTACTCGTTCCTCTGCTTTCTATTTCTTGGCCCCAAGCATTTGGAACTCGCTCCCCCCCTCGCTTCGTGCGGAAGAATCCTACCAATCCTTTAAATCCCAACTCAAGACCCACCTCTTCAGTTTAGTGTTTGACCTTCCGTCCTTGGTTTCCCCTTCCCCCACGGTTACCCCCTTTCCCCCCGTCCCATGATGTTGTAACGTTATACTGTAACCATTGCTTTATATTCTCTTTTTCTTTCCTTCCTATCCTATCATTTTAATGGCGTTCCTTTTCCTTTTCTCGCAGCCTCATTTTTAATTTGGTTTTAAGCTTATTGTAAACCGCTCAGGTGCCTCCGGTGTTGGGCGGTATAACAAGTTTTAATAAACATAAACATAAACATCTGGAAGATAACAATTTATTGAATGAAGGACAAAGTGGATTTAAGAGGGGAAGTGCTACAGAAACGTTATTGACAATTGTTATGGATCATGTTTATGTTTATTTGGATAAGAGGATCCCAATGCTGCTGGTTTCTTTAGATATGCCGGCGGCTTTTGATCTTGTAGAGCTGACAATCTTACTTCACCTCTGCATTAATTTGGGGATTAAAGGGATCAGACTTTTAGGGTAAGATACAGAGGTGCACAGTCAAAACAATACCCCTTATCATGGGGAATGCTGCAAGGATCCCCTCTTTCATCTGTGCTAGTTAAATATTTATCTTCAACCTCTAGGCTTTGATTGTAAACCACTTTGACCCAGTGAAAAGTGGTATAGAAAAACAGTTAAATAAATAAATAAATAGAAGAGTCGGTAAGAAAACATGGAATTAAAGTGTACATTTATGCTGACAATGTTCTACTCAGGGCTGGCCCGTCCATTTAGCAAGAGTGTTGTTTGCACAGGGCTCCGCGTTTCAGGGGGCCCTGTGCAAACAACATCCTGAACACCGGCGACAGGCAGGGCAGCTTTAGAGGGAGCTGGAGAGGCCCCAGCTCCCTCTAACAGCTGCCGAAGTGAAGCACATCTTTTCCCTTCACTTCGGCAGCGTACTGAAGTTTAAAATGCTGCCGTGCTGAACGCCGGGAAACAGGAAGTCCCCTTTGGCCTCAGCGTGGCAGCGTTCTAAACGTCAGTACAACTGCCAAAGTGAAGGGAAAAGGCGTGCTTCACTTCGGCAGCTGTAGAGGTGAGCTGGGGCCTCTCCGGATCCCCCTTAGCTAGCCGCGGGGCTCTTCGTGAGGGGAGGGGGGCTTGGACTGAAGATGGGCTGTGAGGGGTTGCTGGGACTAAAAATGGGCTGGGGGGTTACTAGGACTGGAAATCGGCTGTGGGGGTTGCTAGGACTGAACATGGGCTGGGGGGTTACTAGGACTGGAAATGGACTGAGTGTAGGGGGGCTTGAACTGCAAATAGCTGATGGGGAGGGGGACTTGGAATGGAAATGGACTGTGAGGTAGAGGGATCTAGGACTGGAAATGGACTGCGGAGGGAAGGCTTGAACTGGAAATAGCTGATGAGGAGGGAGCTAAGACTGGAAATGGGCTGAGTGGGGGGGAGCTAGGACAGGAAATGGGCTGATGGAGCAGCTAGGATAGGACTGGACAGGGGCTGTTGGGAGGGCTAGGACTGGAAATGGGCTGTGGTGGGGACTTGGATTGAAATGGACTCATGGAGGGGCTAGGACTGGAAATAGGCGCATTGGGGGATTGGATTGGAAATGGGCTGAGTGGAGGGGAGCTAGGATTGGAAATGGGCTGATGGTGGGGCTAGGAAAGGACTAGAAATGGGCTGATGAGGGATGAGATTGGAAATGAGCTGATGGAGGGGCTTGGATATGACTGGAACTGGATGGGGGAGCTAGGACTGGAAATGGGCTGATGGTCAGGCTAGGATAGGATTGGAAATGGGCTTGGATAGGATTGGAAATGGATGGGGGGCTAGGACTGGAAATGGACTGATGCGGGGACTAGAAGGGAGCGGATGCTGGGTGGGACTGGAACTAGAAGGGAGCTGATGTTGAGGGAGGATTAGAATGGGATGGGGCTGGGAGAGTGAAATGGAGAGGGGAAAATATTTTGTGTGGGAGGGAAGAAAAATCTACAATTGGCCGGGTATTGGGAGAGTAAGTGGGGATTGAGGATGGAGGAGTAAAATTTGAGTGGATGAAAAAGAAATAAAAAATTAAATGGAGGAAAGAAAAAAAGGAGAAAGATTAGTATGTTAAAGCAGATGTAGAGAGAGAATGGAAAAAAAAACTAGAAGAGAGAAGAAAGGACAAATGGACAGCAGACAATGGAAAGTTAGCAGAAGACACGAATAAACCAGAAGAAAGTGGCTGGAGCAATTGCAATTGAAAAAAAAATGCACAAAAGGTAGAAAAATATCTCTTTATTTTGAATTTATTAACTAGAATATGTCAGCTCTGGGAAATGTGCATCATTAACGTCTGTGCTTTGTTTAGTACAACAGGAAATTAATTTATAGGTTTATTTCTACAGTGTTGTTGTACATTCCAAGTTTGGCTTTTGGGGTTCCCAGTTTAATTATTGTCTTCCTATTTCTAAATTGCGATTCCTTGTTCTTTGTTTGGTGATGGGCTATGTTCTGCATGTTTAACTGAGCTGAGGTATTCTGTTTATGTAATTTCTTTTTAACATTGCCACTTGTTCTCTTTCCCCAGTAGGTCATATATTGTTATTCTCTGAAATGTATTGGTTTAATATTTGCAGTGTTACCTTTTGATAGGTAGGGTCTGGTGCTTTGTGAGTCATGGTAGTGCTGTTACGATACGGCGGGTTTGCTATGGGTTCTAAATGGGCAGTGTTTGTAGTAGTCACTAATGTGTCTGGCGGTTGGCACTGGATTATAGTAATGCAGAAATCTTTTAGTCTTTCTTTATCCATACACTCATTAAGAGGCATGTTTACTAAAAGTTAGTGTATGTTAACATTATGCAAATATCTATGCCAATGAGGGCCCTTATGCAAATAAGGCCCCACACTGAGTCTTCGCACATGGCCCCGCACCCCACCTTGGGCCGCCCCTGGTTCTGCTCATTTTACCATTGGAAGACGATAGATCTGACTCTGTTTAAAATTGAATGTCTGCATGCAAGAAGTTAGAAGTTGGCTTGACTATAGAGGATTAAAATTGAATCCTATTAAGACTGTTTGGGTTTAGGGGATATAACTTAGAACACGTTAGATGTTTCACCAATGTTTGATGAGATCTCGAAAGATTGGTGTACTTAAGGTTAAGATTAATTTATCAACTAAAAAACAATTTGGGGGATATAGAACTATAAGTGATTGTACAATCTTTATTATCTATGTAAAAATTTAGGAAGGAACAGTATAAAAATAACAAATAAATAAAAAATAAATAAATTATTGAGTATATTAGAGTATTGTAATGTATTATATATAGGGTTAAAAAGTAAATGGTTAAGAAGATTACAGGTGATGCAAAATACATTAGGGAGATTTTTGTTAGGGGAAAAAAGAATGAAAATGCTGCAAAAATTACATTGTGTCAATACAACTCTAAAAATGGTCACTTCCGGAGTGACAAATAGACAATCAACCCCAAAATAATAAAATCACTCCATTACCTCTCCAGTTTTTTAGCATTAATCTCAGGAAGGTTCTGGAGGTTAGTTGAATATGATGATACTGGATATGTGCTATGGACCCAAAATTATTGTGTCAATGATTAAAAATTTTTTTATCCTCCTGAAGAAGCATTTATAGCGAAATGCTAATTGGGCGCCCTGAGGGGCATTGAGGTGATTGCCTGGCACACAAGACAACTGATTGGATGCGCTGAATTTAAGTGATAGTTTGTTTCACTACTTCAGTAGATAGTGAAAAGCTTTTACTGCTCTTGTAGATGAACAGCACTGGCTTGATTTGTTTGGAAGCACATATTTTTTGGACATTGCGTACTTTTGTTGAATAATAGAATATTTTATGACAAGGAGTGTATTCAGGTTGCTGATGTTTTTGGGGAAGTGACTAGAGGTTTTCCTCACCGTCCACATATAACCCCATCTGTTCTGAGACCTGTTTTTTTTTCTGCTGGATTTCATGTCCCTGAGATTAATACAATAAAAAATTGGTGAGTTAATGGAGAGATTTTATTATTTTTGGGCAAAAATTACATTGGCTTCCTATTACGCGAAGATGTCAGTTCAAGCTATTCATAATGGTTTTTCAAGTGATAAAGTGGGGTAGGCTGCTGCTATACTTACAGAAAACATTGTCCAGGTATAATCCAGGGCGGGCGCTTTGCTCCTCACAGGGGAATTTGCTGGAGATACCAGGCACATCTTATCTCTTTGGAACAACATGGAGGGCAAAAGCTTTCAGTGTGGGTGGTCCAGTACAATGGAACACCTTGCCAATGTGTTTAAAAGAAGAAGAATTTTAGAAAGGGGTTGAAACCTTGTTGTTTCCTGTAGGTGGTTAATATTGCTTTAATTACCAAGGGGACAGATATATAAAAATAGAATGGTTATCGGTCATGGTAGGATTGGTTACCTTCCTCGGGTATTTGATAGATATGGTTATCCATGTTAGGTGTTCTTTACTCTATTTATTGTCTATGTTATTGTAAACCATTTTGTATAATCTTGTGTTATGAAGATAGTATCTAAAATCTTTTAAATAAATAAGACAACGCTTTTAACACCAGACTCAGACCAATCTGAACAAACCAGAAGGGAAAAAAACACAATGCCACTATTGCATCTTCTTAAATCGGTCAGGAGGCAGATCCACCTGTAGACTTAAAGGTACAGGAGTGCTTGCATCAGCCTTCATGGGGCCAGAAGGAAGACAATATACAATTGTTTTCTTGTCATCTGACAATGAGGAGGAAAACTACAAGCAGGGAGAAGACAGCATCAGATTAACAGGGGCAGAGGTGAAGAGATTGTCAAATAGGAAATGGAGGGTGGTGTTCAACTAGAGTTGCCAACTGGCTCCAGATGCGCCCAACAGGCTTGATCCAGTCCTAGGTTTACCCCATTGCATGCAGGGACATTTAGTTCAACTTTCTCCATTGCACTCCATAGGAAATGGAACACATAAGAACATAAGATAAGAACATAAGAACATAAGATATGCCATAATGGGTCAGACCAAGGTCAATCAAGCCCAGTATTCTGTTTCCAACAGTGGCCAATCTAGGTCATACGTACCTAGCAGTTTCCCCAAGGGACACAGGTTCCACAATGCTTGTATTGGTTCAAGCATTGATATCCTGGGTCCCTTCTTAATAATGGTTTATGGACCTTTCCTCCAGGAACTTGTCCAAACCTTTTTTAAACCCAGCTACACTAAGAGCCTTTACTACATCCTCCGGTAACAAATTCCAGAGTTTGATTACACGTTGAGTGAAAAAATATTTTCTTTTATTAGTCTTAAATAGTTTACCCTGTAGCTTCATTGCATGTCCCCTAGTCTTTCTATATTCTGATAAGGTAAACAATCGATCTACGTTTACCCGTTCCACTCCATTCATTAATTTATAGACTTCTATCATATCTCCCCTCAGCCGTCTCTTTTCCAGGTTAAAGAGCCCCAACCTTTTTAGCCTTTCTTCATAGGAGTATCCTTCCATCCCCTTTACCATTTTGGTGGCTATTCTCTGAACCTTTTCTAAAATCGCTATATCCTTTTTAAGATACGGCGACCAGAATTGCACGCACACAATATTCAAGGTGCGGTCTCACCATGGAACGATATAGAGGCATTATAATATCTTTTGTTTTATTTTCCATTCCTTTCCTTATCATACCTAGCATTCTATTTGCTCTCTTGGCCGCCGCTGCACACTGGGCCGAGGGTTTTAACATGGTATCCACAATGATACCTAAATCTTTTTCCTGGGTGGTGGTTCCTAATGTGGAACCTTGCATCGTGTAACCATAGTTTGGGTTGTTCTTCCCTAGGTGCATAACCTTGCACTTGTCCACATTAAATTTCATCTGCCATTTTGATGCCCAGTCTTCCAATTTATCAAGATCCTCTTGCAATTTTCCACAATCCTTTTGGGTTTTAACAACTTTAAATAGTTTTGTGTCATCTGCAAATTTGATAATCTCACTCGTTATTCCACTTTCCAGGTCATTTATGAATATGTCATAAAGCAGCGGACCCAGCACAGATCCCTGGGGTACACCACTATTCACCTTTCTCCATTGGAAAAATTGGCCATTTAGCCCTACCCTCTACTTTCTATCTTTTAACCAGTTCCTGATCCACAATAGTACACTGCCTCCTATCTCATGACTCTTTAGATTTGCCAAAAGTCTCTAATGAGGGACCTTGTCAAAGGCTTTCTGAAAGTCCAGATACACAATATCAACCGACTCACCTTTGTCCACCTGATTATTCACTCCTTCAAAGAAACATAACAGATTAGTAAGACAAGATCTTCCTTGTCTAAAGCCATGTTGGCTGTCTCCCATTAGGTCATGACTATCTACATGCTGAGTAATTTTATTCTTTATGATGGTTTCTACCATTTTTCCTGGTACTGATGTCAGGCTCACCGGTATGTAGTTTCCTGGATCACCCCTGGAACCCTTTTTAAAAATTGGTGTTACATTGGCGATCCTCCAATCTTCAGGTATTAGAGATGATTTTAATGACAGTTCACAGATTACTAATAGCAGGTCTGCAATCTCGTATTTCAGTTCTTTCAACACCCTTGGATGTATACCATCCGGCCCAGGTGATTTGCTACTCTTCAGTTTATCTAATAGTTGTAATACATTTTCCCGATGTATCGATATTTCCTTCAATTCTTCCGCACCTTTAAATACCACTTCAGTCATGGGTAACATCCCTACATCTTCCTCAGTAAAGACCGAAGCAAAGAATTCATTCAATCTCTCCGCTATCGCCTTGTCGCCTCTTAGTGCTCCTTTAACCCCTTTATCATCTAATGGACCAACTGACTCTCTCACAGGTTTTTTGCTACAAATGTACTTGAAAAGGTCTTTACTTCGCGTTTTTGCTTCCGCAGCAAGCTTCTTCTCAAATTCTCCCTTTGTCTGCCTTATCAATGCCTTGCATTTGACTTGCCAGTGCTTGTGCTGTTTCCAGGTTTCGTCGTTTGGCTCTTTTTTCCATTTCCTGAAAGATGCTTTTTTTGCAACAACAGCCTCTCTGACCTCACCTTTAAACCATGCTGGCAGTTTTTTGGATCTTCCTTCCACTTTTCTTAAAGTGTGGAATACAGCTGGTCTGGGCTTCCAAGATAGTATTTTTCAACAACAGCCAAGCCTGATGTACGTCTTTGACCTTTGCAACTGCTCCTTTTAGTTTTTTCTTAACTGTTTTCCTCATTTTTCATAGTCTCCCTTTCGAAAGTTAAAAGGACTAGGGGGTCTGTTTACTAAACATTCCTAACGTGCGGGGCCGTGCTAGTGTGCCTGTGCCATATAAGGAGTGGGCGGTTCAGGCAGAAAATAGAAAAAAAACGGTAGTAAGCAACCGGATGTGTGTGCGTCGCGCTAATGTGCGGGGGTCGACATTAGCGCGTGGAAAGGCAAAGTGGCACGCTGCTGAGTATACAAAACAACAGAGCCGTGGTACAATGGTGAAGACACTGACCAATGGTGCAGGGGCCATGAGTTCAATCCCCCAGTGTGCGCAACGACAAAGGTCAGCTAAGGCAGTAATTGTAATGATTAACATTGTTTTAGGAGGCAAATTAATTTGGAACGGCATAAGGCGGCGCACAGTTATTTTTGGGCGGCAGAAGGCGGCGCACAGTTATTTTTGGGCAGCAGAAGGCGGCGCACTGGTCCCCTTGGGCGGCAGAAGGCGGCGCGCTGATAGGCACAAGGCGGCGCGCTGATGCACAAGCACAGGAACAGAGCCACAGCACAATGGTTACAACACTGACCAATGGTGCAGGGATCAGGGGTTCAACACCTCACAATGCCCAGTGAAAAATGCCTGCTGAGGCAGTATGTAGTATGCTGTATAAATTTATTTTGTTATCACTACTAGCAAACGCACTCTCCCAGCATGTTAACATACGGCGGCCCATAAGGCACATGTTACAGTGCACTGTTCGCCAAGGCACCCTTGAATGACCCCTATGGGGCAGCATGTATGTTGCGACACAGGATAATGTATAGTGCACCCTATAGGGATGGCAACCATAAGGTGGCCTACAGGGCGCCCTATGAAGCACCCTCAGAGGCACCTAATGGGTATAGTAAGCTGAGGGTGGTCTTGCCGGCATAGACATATGTACAGTAAATAAAAATAAAGCTGTGGACAGCCCTACCAAAGGGCCCCACTGTGGGTTTGAACCCATGACCTCTGGCTGCACAGGCAGTGATGTAACCATTGCGCTACAGCTCCATAGCTGTAAGCAGGCCCCTGGCTGGCTGCAGATAGCCTACACGTCACCTCACAGACAGTCTGCTGGTGTCAACAGGATAGGGTTAGGCCACCCGTACCCATGATGCACTGCACATGCAAATTAGCTGTCCGCAGATGGACACAAGATGGGGAATGCACCCCCACAGCACCTCGGCCCTGTTGGGGGAAGTGACCGGGTGCACCCACACAGCACCTTGGCCTAGTAGGGGGCACTGACCGGGTGTTTTACTGGCACAGAGTAGCCACACACCGTTACATCGTGCGGGTACTGTGCTCACCCTGAGTGTGCAATGAGGTGGCCAGGACCAGGTCAACAACACCTGCCATGGCTGCTGGAGGCCAAGCGGGCGTTCCAAAGCAGTGTTAATGTGTAAGATAGCTAGTTTCTGCACAAACACCATGGATATCCCTGTCTGCCGCCATCAGGCACCCCCCCCAGTGGCAAACATGGTCCACATCAAGGGATCCACACTCTACCTCCCTGCAAAGGTGGCAGTAGAGGGCAACATCAACCCCAGTCCTGCTGAGGAACACCACCACCCCCCCAGGCAGGCAGCTCCATACACAGCCATAACACAATAGCAGACAGACATAAGCCCAGGGTATGGTAAGCTGCACTCCACCACCAGATATTCCCCTGCAGCAAGCCAACAGCCAGTGCACCCTGCAAGCCATTATAGCAAGACATTTACCAGCTACAAACAGTCTGCTGGTTAGTCCATAGTGCATGTTCCCAATGGAGATGCATGCACCCAGAACTGGGCTGTCTGCATACACAGCAAGCAGATAGATCAGTGACTGGGCCCCAAAGAGAAACCCATATCTATCACATGAGAGAACTACTATACAGCACTATGGGGGGCCTAGCCATGCTGTGGTCACTGCACAGTCAGGGTGAGCGTGATCCCCCAGAAGGACATGCTTTGGCCACCCTGTCTGTGTAGGTGGTGGCCGGACACTACAATATCCCAGCCAATGTCCCTGCCAGGGCCCTATGCCCAGTGCAGATGCATCCTGGCCACGCCACCCTGCCCTGGCTATACCCATGGTACCTTGCACCTCATTATGCACATTGACTGGCCAATACTGGCAACAGTGCTGGCAGTGCGGGCTGTTGAAGGGGCTTGCAGCCAACACCCACTGTATAGACAGACACACACTTCCACACCTCTGCCATCATGGTGCTACGATTGAGGGGGTAAGTAGCCTTGCCCACCAAACCGGTCCTGAGCACGGCAAGGCATGGATATGGTACGCATTACAGTTGGTGGTCACTCCCCAGGGTGGTAAGCACCGTCAGAGGCCAGGCCTGGAGCATGCCCCGCAAACACCTAACAGATTGTTTGGATGGGGTCAACTAGCAGTATGTACGTAACGTATGGATAACTGCCTGCCTGTGCTCCTAGCAAACGTCTCCGAGCTGTGTACCGTATACCTCAGGTGTAGGGTGACATTGGTAAGTTATGCAAGTGCTCGTTTTGGGTGCTGCATGCACGGTCCAATGTTCTGCCTTTCCAGGAGACATTGGCCAATGGGGCCTGTGGGTGTGGGTGTGTCTGCCCTTGATGGCTGCTGCTTTACGGCACAGATTCCCAACTCCAGTCCAGGTTTGCATCACACTGTTCGGGTTTTCCTGCTATCCCTCATGAATATGCATGGGCTACATGTACATGCCATGGGGGTGGTGCATAGATATACAGCACAGGCATATGTATGAGTGTCAGCATGGAACCTGACTGGTGTGTGGCCCACCAGGACTGCATTTGGGTGATTCTGCTCTAGGTACTGCCCCTGTTCATGGTGTCTGTGCTCAGTGGGGTAAAAGATAGATGTCTTACCATTGCATATGTCCCCGCCATGAAAGGTGTGTCCTTACTATCACTGTTTAGTTGTGGGAAAAATATGTGGGCAGGATTGGCAGTAGCCCCAGCTGGGCTTTGAACCTGTGACCTTCTGTTCTTGTATGCACTGTCTGTGTGCACTGCACCACTGTGTAGCCACAGATTGGTTGGATTCCCTGGACTGTCCATGACTGTGGATCCGGCAGGACCTGTCTGTTGCAGTGGACTGTGCCAGCCTGCACATGGCTAGGCCTCTGTCTGCTGTGGTTAGCAGCCACTGCCCCCTGCACCACATGTACTTGTCCACCAACATGCTGGCATGAACTTCTCTCAGAAAAAGCAGTTGACCTGATTGCAATGTGGCAGTATGGGACTGCATTTGGGGGACTTGGCTGTAGGTAATGCCCATTGTTGTGGTGTGTGTGCGGTGTTGGGTAAAATATGGGTGTTTTCCCCATGCATACAGGGGTGTCTGCGCTATCTTTATTTAGTGGTGGGTAAAATATAGGGACTGGGCTGGCAGGTGCCCCAGCTGGGTTTTGAACCTCTGCCCTCTGGTCCTAGAGGTAATGACTCTGTCCGCTGTACCACACTTTGGCCACAGAGACAGTGCAGCCCCTGGAGGCAGTAAGCCTGGCAGGATGGAGTCACAAACCCTGCTCTACGCAATTCTACTGTGGGCATATGCACCCTGTCTGGTGACAAACGTGCACATAAACCCCGGAAATGACCACGGAAAATGTGGGACAAAATATCACCACGCTGGGCAACAGTGATATTAATGGGCAACCATAGCAAACACTCCCAGGAAAGCTCCAATACGTGGCAATGTTTTTTGGAAGAGTCTCCTCTCAGTAGACCCTTCCAAACGTCATTTCTTTTTTCTGGAGCTTTGATGGGTGTGATTTCTGTATTTGCCCATCACTATAACTGTTCCCCAGCTGAATTACTATTTTTAATAGTTCTGTTGTGGTCATTTTCTATTTTTATTTTCACTTTTGTGCTGTGCACATATATCACACTGCTCACGTTTTGCTGGTTTCCCCGGTTTTCCTGTACATTGCTGACGGAAATGGTTTCTCTTCCCTTTAAATGCTTTTTACATGCAAATTCGGGCCCGATACTGTGCGAGGAGCCTCTCCCCTCCCACTCTCCACCCATTGACCCCGTCCCTCCGCCCCTCGGGAGCCTTCCTCTGCCCTCAGAATGCCTTTCCACGCCTCTATCGGACATTTGCGGGCCGGGTACTTTTGCGGGGCACGTTAGTGCGGCGCGCAATTGTGCGGGGCCCAAGCGCACTTGTGCGGGGCGTTTAAGAGCGTTTCTGAGCGTTTGAGTGCCGCGTTTCCGTGCGCTATTGTGCGGCACGCAATTGTACGGCTTTTAGTAAACATGCCCCTAGGTCTAATATGGCTTCCCATATGGTCAGTTCATGAACCAGCTGCTCCAAGAAGCAGTCATTTATTTCATCTAGGAACTTTATCTCCCTAGCATGTCCTGCTGTGACACTGACCCAGTTGATATCGGGGTAATTGAAATCACCCATTATGATTACAGCACTGTAACTTTTGTTAGCTTCCTTGATTTCTTTGAGTATTTCATCATCCATTTGTTCATTCTGGCCTGGTGGTCGATAGTATACCCCCACTGCCATCGCCTTCCCCTTTTTACATGGAATTTCAATCCATAGAGATTCTACAGCAAATTTTGTTTGCTACGATTATCCCAGGGATGGGTGGGTGTTGGGGAGAGAGGGAGGGAAATAACACTTATTAAAAGAGGGCTGCTACACAGTACCCTGTCCTGTGCTGCTGAGGTAAGCTGTGACCAACTTCCTGGGTGATTAACAGCCCTTGCTTGGATAGAAACTGCTGCTACTAGGCCCTGACCAACTTAACAAAAGACATTGGGTTCACAAATTAATTAGCTTTAATACAAATAAGTCCTTTCAGAAAATTCCCAGAAGTATATACTCACAATTGCAGATCTCTCTCCAGAAGTAGCAGTCCCTTTTTCTAGTCCTTCAAGACTGAGAATCACAGAGCTCTGATTGAGCTATTTATTCCTGTGCTGCTGAGGTAAGCTGTGACCAACTTCCTGGGTGATTAACAGTCCTTGCTTGGATAGAAGGAGTCTTTCAAAATGGCCTTTTGACCTGCTACCTGGTGTTAACACCTATTGAAAAAGGTTCACAGGTCTCTTGCCCCTAGGTTGAAGGCCTCTTTGTAAAGGTCTCTAGAAGACTTTATTTGTTGCTCCAAGAGTACTGACCCTGTTTTGTTTTTTATGCTAAGTTATATTCTGATTTGATTTAAATTACAGCTCTTTGCTGCTGCTAGGCTCTGACTTATTATGAAATTTAAACTACAAGCTCTCTGCTGGGTTCTAAATTTAACCAGAAAGCTCTATTCTGTGTTTTAAATTTAAACTAAAAGTACTTTGCTGATACTACAAGTCCCTGCATGCAATGGAGTAAATCCAGGACTGGATCAAGCCTGTTGGGCGCATCTGGAGCCAGCCTATGTTTAACAGGGAAAAAAATAAAAGGGGGCCCATCAATACAAGTTTGCCCAGGGTCCCTTAAGTGGTTACAGTGGCCCTGTACCCTCTGCCAGCTTAACAGTGAGGTATGTGAATTGTTCCAAGATATAGAGTATATGCTATAAAAAGGTCAAGATATTTTGGGTTTTTTTTAGAGCTAGGACATTGCATAAGGATTTGATAGAGAGAGTAAGGACTTTGGAGTTCAGCAAAGACAGAAAGTTTTTCATTCCATCTAGACAAAAAAAGTTTAAACACAAAGGCTTTTCATCATTTCCTGGATATAAATCCTCCTACAGGACCATGTGGGGCCCAGACCATTTACCTCCCTAACCCAGTTCCAAAAGAAGGTTGGTAAAAGATAAGGCTTGAGGCTCCTTCCTTATTACAAAACTGCCCTTTAACTAGTCATCTTCAGCCTGAGAGCTGGGCCAAGAATGCGAGAGATGGGCTCTTCCTACACACCAGCTTTACAGTTTTCATATCCCAGAGAATTTACTTCTTTGTAGAGATGCGTTACCATGGTTACGAAGACTGCTGTGGAAGACACACGGTGATGCAAATGGTGCTTTCCTTACACATCCTCTCATGTGTGTTCTGGAGGTTCTTTAGCTCTAGGATACATTAACTTGTCATGTAAAGAGAATATATGTAAATTTACAGTAGAAGCTGGCATTTCTAAGAGTTTATAATTCTCCTGAGAAGTATTTATTTGTTTATTTGTAAGTCTTTTATATACCGCCACTTCCCAAGATCAGTGGCGGTTTACATCAAACAATCAAACAATAAGAAATACATAGAACAGCTCAATAATAAAACTGGTACAATGAACGGTAATCAGAACTATAAACATTGAATGTAAGTATATTCAGAACTATTTACAGATTTTATAATATTTATATACATATATACATCGTGTTTCTTGAAAAATTTTAGGGGGAGGATCATGGAAAGAAAGTTAAATCCAACAGTAGTCGTAGGCTTTCTCAGTTTTCCTTGGTGATTCTTTCAAGGATTGCGAAGCACTATTCTGGCAGGACAGCAGGGGAAGAACATTTGTAGCCACATAGTTGTTCGTTAGTTCCAGAAAAAATGGGCCAGATATTCAAAAGAGCTTATTTGTATGCTGGCAGGGAGTAATTTCATAAAGAGGGCCTAGTGCTATATAAATGATTAATAGTAGTAGTTTGCGTGCGTTGCGCGCCACTTATGGCCTATTCTAGAAAGTAAAGCATGCACATGCCACACACGTATGCACACATCTCAGGCATGCCGTTATAAAATGTGAATTTCCACTGGCACTTTCCTGATACTGCAGCTGAAAACTCTTACAGACCCCCCCCCCCCCCCCCCAGACAAGGCCAGAGTATGGGCATCCCACTTTACGATATGAATCGCAGCAATATTCAGCTTCTGTCCACATAGCCGAGTGCTTACATTTAGAATAATTTGGTGGTTATCCTAAATTAAACCGCTTAGCTATACATACAGCAGATGAGCATCTTCAGCTATCCATATAGGCGTTGTAGTTGCCACCGTGTATCTATATTCAACGTCACCCCATCTGTAGATAATGGCTCCTTAATGTACATAAATTATTGAAATATCATGGTTAGAGTAGAAACAAATGTGACTATGGGATTTAAATATTGATAGTGCTGTGGAGGATCTTGCCTTGAATTCTCAGCAATGCCTTTTGTTCCCTGGACTGATCAAAGCTAAGCGCATTGTGGAGGCAGCACTGGGAAGATCATTTAGTGACTGGCTTTAAGTCCCCCATGATCAAATACTCCGGGAAGAGCTCTGGCACATTACCCATGATCGAGGACTGTTGTGACAATGACTGGATTAAGATGGGAGGGGCTTTAGGAGAAAACACTTGGGTAGTTATGAAATAAGGATCATAGTATCATACCCCAGCCCTGGTTATGATCTCAGCTGAAAACCTAAAGGTGAAGGAGGAAACTGACGGTGAAAAAGATGAGTAAAGACAATCGCATGCGTATAAACTGAAAATTTGGAAAAAGTAGCTACATAACAAGACTGAGAAAGACAAAGGAGATAGACTAAGAGCTTTATTGTGCAAGCTCAAGAAAGTTTACTAAAGTTTTGGCCATTTTCTTAATCGATTCTGCTAGCAAAATACCAATATAAATATTAAGGATGTGTTTTTGTTTATAATGAAGGCAGGATCTTGATGGAAATGGAAATGACGAAGCTATTTTCTGTCAATAGTGCACATTCTTCACAATAGTTTATGCTATTATGCAATAGCATGTATTGTTTGCACTATTGTTTCATAGCATGCGCTGTTGCTAAAGCGTGCACACTGCGACTGTTGGCCCTGATCTTCCAGGACTGGGTGGGTTAGGGGTGGAGGGTAGATGTTTATTTATTTAACAAGTTTTGTATCCTGCCTTTTCCTTCAATCAAAGGGTGGCTGTAACTGCTCCTGCATTTATTTTTGGAGCAGTGTTTCCCACAGCATTGGCTGCATGGGGGCTTGCTGGGAATGTCTCAAACCGATAGCATAGGTTTACCACACCTCTCATACTAATTTTTGGTGTGCACATGTTTACCCTTACTAAACATAACACCAAACATACACTAAGATGTCACTTCTTACCGCAGTTTAGTAAACGTGCCTCTTAGTGTCACTGAAATTAATTACAGTAATTGGATAATAATAATGAAAAATGGAAATAACTTTGCAACTTTGCAGTCAAATCTGGGATGTCCATGGCAGAATGAGCTGAGCAATGCCAGGGATGTATGCGTCTCCGCCTGATTTTAGTAATATAGATGTAATGCACTCTCCTCGCCCGTACTCCGCCTATTCCCCACCCCTACCCTTGATGTCCAGCTAACGTGTGTTTCAGTATGCGTTGGCTGTCAAGCCTCAGCATTAGAGTTCCTGCTACCAGTCAACATGCATTAAAATGCACATTAACAGCCTAAGTAAAAAGGTCCCTAACTGTCTTTATAACACAGTGCCAAAATACAGTAGGAATCTTTCTGCTCACTCAAACTATGTGCCCTGTTTGAAATACTATATTAAGTTACAGGTCAATATTCAGAAGCACTTAACATGATAGCTACATCTGCTATCCAGATAAAAGCTGCTGACTAAGACGATCTGGCAACTGTCAATGGCGCTATATTTGGATAATGCCAGGATGGTCCATGGACTGAGTGAGGCCAGAGCTGGCAGTTATCAGATTAGTGACGGTATTCAGTGTGTTATCTGGATACCTATCCAGATAAAGTTTGAACAGAAAAAAGGGTGTCCTAAACTTCATGTGGTAGCTCTCTAGATAGCGAGCTCAGTCAGGGCCGTCCCAAGGGCTGTGCGAGTGATGCGGCCGCACAGGGTGCAAGCACAGAAGGGGGCACTGATATCATCACTGGGCTTCCAGGAAGCTCAAAAAAAAGTGAGTTACTGAATGCGATTAACAAATCTGGTGCTCCCCTCCCATCCACCTAATCACATTCAGTAACTCACTTTTTTTTAGGTGGAGGGGGGAGGCACCATTCGTTCACACAGGACACATTTCTAGCTTGGTACAGGGCTCTGGGCTCAGTATCATTATAATCCAGGAAACACTGGCACAGACAACTTTTTTATGATATTCAGTGCTGGCCAGTATCCCAGATACCAGCACTGAATATCCAGATTTTGTTTAACTGCCACAGTCTGCATTTTAAAAAATTGCCAACTGTGGCAGCTTTATTAATTTTCGGGAAAATGACAAAAGATTCAAACACAGTCAACACAGTAAAACTCACAGATGACAATAAATCAGTCCAGTCCCAGTCCCCTTCTCAAAGAATCCCTTCTCCACCAAGTACATATAATAAACTAAGGAGCCTTTAACTAAGGTGTGCTAAGTGTTTGCATTCACCATCACTTAACTGGCAAAGTTAAGGTGCGGTAAGGGCAAAGGTTGTGCAGTAAATGCAGGATATGTGTGTCCAGCATCAGCCCTGAATGTACTCCACACAGGACATACTTAGCACATGTAAGAGCCTCGTTGCCTGCTACCACTGATAGCGTGGGAGCACCTGCACTACCTTCTGAGGCATTGTGGTCACCACGTCTGCAGATAATGCATTGTGGTTCTCATGGGTTCTCCTTAGATTCTCCCCTTGACATCTCCCCAATCATACTTCTTCCTGATTATACCCTTAACTTATCTTAATCCCCTCCAGCTGAGAAAACCTCCCCTTCTCAACTCCCCTTCCCCTGAATTGCAATGAATGCAGATTCAGAGTTCCCCCACCTCCATTTGGACCACCCCTACTAAAACCTTATCCCAAACCTATACCAACAAGTCTCCCTCCACCTATGTCTTACCAGGGTCAATTCTTGGTGTCTAGTGGACATTAAAGTATCACTGGCTCCCCTTCAGTCCTGCTCATGCCAGCTTCCCATATGGCAGCCTTCACTTCCAGTCTTGTGTTTTTACCACGAGTCAATTTGAGGTTTAAGTGACTCACACAAGTCCACAAGGAGTGCTAGTGAGATTTGAAACCTGCTTTCTTTGGCTCCCAGGCTGCTTCTCTAACTCACCAAACAAGACTATTATATCTACCTGACTAACTCTCATGCCTCTGACCCTCACCGTCTCTTTAAAACTCTCAATTCTCTTCTCAAGGTGTCTCTACCTCTGACCCCTCCTTCCCTTTCTGTCCAAACCTTGGCCGACTGTTTCCATGACAAAGTCCATAATATCAAACTTTAATTTCCCAATGAGGTCAGCTCCATCCCCTCATCCCCCTCTTCACTCTCAACACGTCCTCTCAACCTTCACTACCCTTTCTTCCTTTTCTATGATCTCTGAGGAGGAAATCACACATCTTCTGTCCTCCTTCAAACTCACTACCTGCTGATCTGATCCTTTTCCCACCCATCTCCTAAACTCCATCTCCTCCACTATAATCTCTTCCATCTCTCATATTCTCAACCTATCGCTCTCCACTGCAACTGTTCCTGCAGCCTTCAAGCATGCTGTGGTCACACCTCTCCTCAAGAAATCCTCACCATACCCTATCTGTCCTTCTAATTATTGACTTATCTCCCTCCTCTCCTTCATTTTTAAGTTACTTGAATGCGTGGTTCACCACCGATCCCTTGATTTTATCTCCTCTTGAGCCCTTCTTTATCCTTTGCAATCTGGCTTTTGTCCTTTACACTCTACTGAAATGGCACTTGCCAAAGTCTCCAGTGACCTGTTCCTGGCAAAATCCAAAGGCCTTTACTAGATCCTCACCCTTCTTGACCTTTCTGCTGCTTTTGACACTGTTGACCACCACCTTCTCCTCAATACCTTGTCCTTGCTTGGTTTTAAGGGTTCTGTGCTATACTGGTTTTCCTCTTATCTCTCCCATCATATTTTCAGTGTTTGTTCTTGTGGATCCTCCTCTACTGCTATCCCAGTCTCAGTTGGTGTACCCCAAGGGTCTGTCTTGGTCCCATTCCTTTTCTCTCTCTATACCCAAACGCTTGGTGCGCTCATTTCCTCCCATAGCTTTCAGTACCATCTTTACGCTGATGGCTCTCAGATCTACCTCTCTACATCTGAAATCTCTCCAGTAATCTAGGCCCAGATCTCTGTCTGCCTGTCACTGCTGCTTGGATGTCCCATCACCATTTGAAATTGAAAATGGCCAAAACTAAGATTCTCATTGTTCCCCCAAACCCACTTCCCCTTTTCCTCCTTTCTCAGTCTCTGTGGATAACACTCTACTCCTCCCTATTTCCTTGGCCACAAACCTTGGGGTTGTCTTTAACTCATCCCTCTCCTTCTCCACACATTTCCAACGGATAGCTAAAACCTGTCATTTCTTTCTCTATAACATCAGCAAAATTTGCCCATTCTTTCTGAACACTACTACTACCACTACTACTATTAAGCATTTATAAAGTGCTACAAGGCATACACAATGCTGTACAGACATATTTAAAGATGGTCCTTGCTCGTTAGAGTTTACAGTCTAATTAAGACAGACAAGACAAAAGATAAGAATAAGGGAAAAAGCAAAGGCTGAAAAGACATAAGGAATAAAAGGTCAGGATCCAAAAGCAACTTCAAAGAGATGAGCCTTCAGAATGGACTTAAAAAGGGGCAGAGATGAAGCCTGATACACAGACTCAGGGACACTGTTCCAGACATAAGGAGCAGCAAGATGAAAGGACCGAAGGCTGGAGTTGGCAGTGGAAGAAAAGGACAAAGCTAGAAGTAAGCCAGTAGAAGAACGAAGTTCATGAGGAAGGCTGTAGGGGGAGAGGAGAGATCATAGAAAAGGAAGAAAGGGTAACAGAGATTGAGAGGAAAAGTTGGTACTGAGGTGGGGGAAGAGGGAATGAAGTTGAACTAGTGGAGAACTGCAGTATAATCTTGTGAATTTTGTCATGGAAATAGCAAGGGTTTGAGCAGAAATAAAAGGAGGGGTCAGAGGGGAAGGGGCCTTGAGGAGAGTTGAGAAGAGATGGTGGGGGTCATTGGCAAGAGAGTTGGTCAGATAGACATAGTAGTTTTGCTTGGCAAGTGCTAAGGCTGATTAGAAGGAGGTAAGCATGAATTTGAAGTGAAGAAAGTCAGACAGGGGGCTAGATTTGAGCTAAATGTGCTCAGTTGAGTGGGCACAGGAGCATAAATAGGCTGAGGTATAGTGCATCTTACAGGATGTGGGATTGGTGGAGCAAGAATATCTAGAGCAGAGGAGAGGGCAGTATTATAGGAAACTATAGCCTCATCAACAGATTTAGAAGACAAGGTGGGGGAAAGAGATGATGAGACAATAAGCCAAAGGATCGATACCATGATTCCTGAAAAGGTAGGAGGAGACTGGACCAGATTGAGGTGGAGAGTGATGAAGGGTGAAAGTTAGGAGGTGATGATCAGATAAGGGAAGAACCGAGGTACAGAAATCAGAAGATAAGCAGTTAGAGGAGAAGACCAGGTCAAGGCATTGACCTTGTAGATGAGTGGGAGCAGAAGAGCAAAGTTAATGAGGAGGTAAGGGAAAGGAGTTTAAAAGCATAGGGGTCAGAAGGACTATCAACATGAATATTGAAGTCACCAAGAATAAGGGAAGAGAAAGAAGAATCAAAAAATAGGGAAAGCCAGGAGTCAAAGTCAGTGAGAAAGGTAAAGGTAGATTTATCAGGGAGTCTATAGATAGCAACTATATGGAAAGATAAGGGGTTAAAAAAGGTGGATGGAATGTACTTCAAAGGAGGAAAAGGCGTGAGATGGAGGTAGAAGGAGGGGTTGGAATTGACAGGAAGTAGAAGGCAGAAGCCCAACACCACTACCACGGCTAGTGGCACAAGGATTATTTGAAAATTGATTGCCGCCATGACAGAGGGCAGCAACTGAAACAGTGTTATTGGGGAGGAGCCAGGTTTCAGTTAAAGCTAAAAGATGGAGAGTTAGAAATGAAGAGATCATGGGTAAAGGGGAGTTTATTGAATATGGAATGAGCATTCCATAATGCACAAGAGAAAGGGAGAGAAGAGAGGGAATGGAGAAGAACATGGAAGAGATTAGAATGATAGAGAGAGGAGTGGGAGTGGAAGAATAGTCTAGGGGGCCAGGGTTTGGATTAATATCACCAGAGGAAAGAAGAAGGAGTAGGAAGAGAATGTGAGGGAGAGAGGAGACAGAACAGTGGAAATGAGGATATTTAAGAGAGAGGAGAGAGGAATGAATGAGAGGAAGAAAAAGGTGAAGTTCAAGAGTTGAGGAGAGGGAGGACAAGATGAGAGAGGAAATGGGAAAAGTAGAGAGACAGTGATAAGGAGGGGAGGTATGACGAAGTTGGTGTAAGGGGAGAAGGTTAGGGAGTGTCAATAATAGGAAGAAAAAAAATGATGCAGAATAGCGCGGTATATAAGAGAATAAAAATAAATAAAATAAATAAATAAATAAAAAATGATGTGGAGCCCTAAGAAGGGAAGAAATGGAGAGGAAGAGAAGAAGAGCTAACATAACAATATTATTAATACTACTAATAGTGCTGACAATCATTAATCATACATAGAAACATGATGGCAGAAAAAGACCACATGGCCTATCTAGTCTGCCCTTCCATATCAACTACAATAGCCCCCTTTTTACCTTTAGAGATCCTCTGTGTTGGTCCCATGCTTTTTTGAATTCAGATACTGTCCACCTCCATTGGGAGACTATGCCACGCATCTACCATTCGTTTAGTAAAGAAATATTTACGCAAATTACTCCTGAGTCTATCCTATTTCACTCTAATTCTATGTCCCCTCATAGTAGAGCTTGCTTTCAATTGAAAGCGACCCTCCTGTGCATTTATGCCACAGAGGTATTTAAAGGTCTCTGTCATACCTCCCCTATCCTGCCTTTCCTCTAAAGTATACATATTAAGATCTTTAAGGCTGTCCTCAAATGCTTCATAACGAAGACTTCTAACCATTTTAGTAGCCACCCTGTGCACTAACTCCAACCTGCTTATGTCCTTTTGAAGGTGTGGCCTCCAGAATTGCACACAATACTCCAAATGAGGTCACACTAGAGACTTATACAGAGGCATTATCACCTCTTTTTTCTGCTGGCCATTCTTCTCTCTATACACCCAAGCATCCTTCTGGCTTTCACAGTTGCCTTTTCTACCTTTTAGCTACTTTAAGATAGTCAGACACAATTACTCCCAGGTCCCTCACCTCCTAAACTACACAGCTCCTTTGAATTTTTGCAGCCTAAGTGCATGACCCTGCATTTTTAGCATTAAATTTCAGCAGCCAAATTCTAAACCATTCTTCATGCTTAGCTAGATCCCCCCTCATGTGATTGACCCCTTCCTGTGTGTCTACTCTATTGCATATTTTGGTATCATCTGCAAACAAGCAAAACTTACCTGATAGTTCTGCAATATCACTAACAAAGATTTTAAACAGAACTGCACCAAGGACAGATCCCTGCGGCACCCCACTGGTAACCTCCTTCTCCCCAGAGTGAGCTCCATTTACCTATACCCTGTGTCGCCTCCCACTCAACCAATTTCTAACCCATTCAGTAACTTTAGAGTCCATTCCTAGGGTGCTCAGTTTGTTTATAAGTTGCCTGTGCAGAATGGTGTCAAAGGCTTTACTGAAATCTAAATACACCACATCTAAGGCTCTCCCTTGGTCCAACTCCCTGGTCACCCAGTCAAAGAAATCTATCAGTTTTGTCTGACAAGACCTGCCTCTGGTGAATACAAACAATGCAATAAGGCTAAGTAGCACTGTACAGATACATGTAAGAGACAGTCCTTGCTCACAGATAGTAAACAGGAGTAGGTTGTATTCATATAATAAGTGAAATAGCCACTGATATTGAGGATGAGTCTAAGTCGTAAGGTGCAATATTCTGCTCTAAGGTCTGACAGGAGAGAACCATGACCATTGAGGCCAATACCATGAGGTTCATAGCTGGATCATGTGTCTTTGCTAGCAACTTAAGATGATTACTAGAGGCATCAATCAGATCATGAGCTATTAAGTTTATTTAATTTTATTATTTATTTATTTATTTTTATTTTTACATTCTCTTATATACCGCGCTATTCTGCATTTAAGTCTCACAAACACCAGTCAAGCTGAGCCTCTGATTGGAAGAACACTACACAATAATTCTAAATTTGTTGTAATATCTTAGGATGTTACCAGTGGTATGCCACAGAGATCTGTCCTTGGTACAATTCTCTTTGACATCTTTGTTAGTGATGTTGCAGAAGCACTGTCGGGTAAGGTTTGCTCTTTGTTGATGATACCAAAATATGCAATAGAGTAGGCACACAGGAAGGAGTCAATAACATGAAGAGGGATCTAGCTAAGCTTGAAGAATGGCTTAGAATTTGGCAGCTGAAATTTAATGCTAAAAAATGCAGGGTCTTGCATTTAGGCTGCAAAAATCAAAAGGAGCTGTACAGTTTAGTGGGTGAAGTACTTTTGTCCACAAAAGAAGAGCAGGACCTGGGAGTAATTGTGTCTGAAGATCTTAAAGTAGCTAAAAGCTTAGCTAGACTCCTTCCTGTGTCTACTCTATTGCATATTTTGGTATCATCTGCAAACAAGCAAACCTTGCCTGATAGTCCTTCTGCAATAAACAGAACTGCACCAAGGACAGATCCCTGCGGCACACCACTGGTAACCTCCTTCTCCTCAGAGTGAGCTCCATTTACCTTTACCCTTTGTCACCTCCCACTTAACCAATTTCTAACCCAAGTATCCCTAGGGTGCTCAGTTTGTTTATAAGTTACCTGTGCAGAATGGTGTCAAAGGCTTTACTGAAATCTAAATACACCACATCTAGGGTTCTCCCTTGGTCCAACTCCCTGCTAACCCATTTAAAGAAATCAATCAGATTTGTCTGACAAGACCTGCCTCTGGTGAATCCATGTTGCCTCAGATCCGGTAAACTGTTGGACTCCAGAAACCTCACTATTTTCTCTTTCAGTAGCGCTTCCAATAATTTGCTCACCACCAAGGTTAAACTAACTGGCCTGTAGTTTTCAATGTGGCAGGGATTTGGTGGGTTAGGTGTGGAATGTGGGCAGTCTTGGCACATTATGGTTAGCATGGGTGAAACTGGCATGTGCTGATCAAGATTGTTGCATGGGTGCGCTTACCATTCCTCAAGGGATAGTAGTACGTGCACCCATATGCCTTACTTCCGCTTTTGTGTAAATGGACCACATGTGCCTCTTTCAAGTCCTCTGGTACCACTCCAGGCTCCAACGAGCTGTTAGAACGTCCTCAAGTTCCCTCAGTATTCTCGGGTGTATCACATCTGGTCCCAACTGCTTGCAACAGTTTTCTTTGGACTGTGAAGGAGTTAACAGTTCTTGTTTGTTTCTGTCAATTGTTAATGTTGTTTTTTCAGTGACCCTCAAGTTTAAGCAAACCCGTGGTTTAGAACACAATATATGACCTGAACACAGTTATTTGAGAAGGAAGTAGTGTAGATGTCAAGTACCAAGGGTCTCCTGGCTTATGCAAGGCCCCACTAAGAGAACCCTGGTAATAAAAATCCATGAGTTTCAGACTAAAAAACTGCAAGAAAAGTTCATTAGATTGGTGTGCCCCTTGTCTGTCATGCAGTCTGGAAAATAGCTGTGGGGATCACACAGGTTACACTAATATAATGAGAAAATGAAGAGTGGTCTGGGTATCTAAATTATTCCAGCAAATCAGAATTCCAGTTAAGATGTTATACTTTGACATATATCTACCAAATTGTATTTTCAAAAGGTTAAGGAGGCAACTTTAGAAGGTTTACTTTTGTAAAAAAAATCCATTTACATAGCATTCATGTATGAGTAGTAATTTTAGAAGATGTGTTACTTGCATATGTAAGCAGGAAGTATGCACAAATTTGAAGGAAGTATGTTCTGAGTATGGATTTGGAAGACCTGTGTATGTGTGTCGTGGATGGGTAATTTTATAATAGGTCACCTAGTTTGGGAGGCCAAGTTGGTATCCATTTTAAGCCCAATTTTATAATGTGGTATAGTACTATCAAGCATGTTTATAAAGCTGTGCTAAGGGTTAGCGTGTAGTTTACCCTAAACACAAGCATGGGGGAGGGGGGTGACCTGCACGGAGCTGCAGTTACAACCACTCTAGCCACCTTACTGGACAGACTAGATGGACCATACTGGTCTTTATCTGCCGACATATACTATGTTACTATGAAGCAGCCATACTAAACGTTTGCATGGGGTAACCTCTTAGTGTGCAGTGGGACAGGGATTTGGTGGGTTAGGTGTGGAATGTGGGCAGTCTCGGCACATTATGGTTAGCATGGGTGAAATTGGCATGTGCTGATCAAGATTGTTGCATGGGTACACTTAACATTCCTCAAGGGATAGTAGTAAGTGCACCCATAAGCCAGTTAGTGTGGTGCCACATTGCTACAATGTGCTAACTGCAGGAGGGACATGCTGAGCACACCCCCAACGGTTAGCACAGGCCAGCATGCTAATTCCAGGCCCCATCCATGTGCTAATAGTGGGCCTATTAGTAAACATGCCCCATGTATCTTTATAAAATATCTGCACAAAACCTGCCAAAATGTTGGCTACAAATTGGCTACATACATTTATACTTAGGAAATAGTGTAAAAATAAGTGGCCGAAATATGCACATACAATAGGTGTGGACTGTATATGTGGACTCTGTGACTCTGCTCACTCTTTGCCCAAACTCCTCCAAACATATCTATACTCTGGTCATAGGAAATTATACTCTTCCTTGGCACAGCATGTACTTGTACACGGGGAAATTTCATAAGAGGCATTTCACTTGTGCATACTGGCATATATGTGTGAAAAGTATTTTATAAAGTTACTCCTCAAAGAGGTAATGTTGTAGTCATTTCCATATGTATGAGGCCTTTTGTAAAATATGCTGCAAATTGTCAATGTACTTTCTCTAACATTATAACCTATACAAGATCGCTGCTGCAATATACTAACCGAGAGTTCACCAGTAGTACCCTCTGACATGCTAAATTTCACTGGCTAAGGGCCATAGTCACTAAGATGAGCTGCCACTAGCTTGTGTTATTGCTATGTTAATGCAGGTTATTAGTAACTGAGCCGCATTGCATAAAATGCGACCTGAAATAAAATAATATGAGTTAGCAGTAAAGTAATATGTGGCAGCAGTAAAGCGTAGTTACTCACCTGTAACAGGTGTTCTCCAGGAGCAGCAGGAATCAGTCCTCACTTATGGAAGTCAGTCCTCACTTATGGGTGACGTCGGCGCCGACGGAGCCCTCGCGGAGCAATTTTCCCCAGCTTTCAAAGAAAGCCTTTGGGAATTGCAGCGCGCATGCGCGGTCCTCTTCCCGCCCAAGGGTGCCATCTTAGCCAGTCAGATGACATAGCTAAAAAAAAGACAGCAGAAAAAATTTGCAAAAAGAACATAAGCAGACGATTGCAACTCCAAGGGGAGGAGGGAGGGTAGTGAGGACTGATTCCTGCTGCTCCTGGAGAACACCTGTTACAGGTGAGTAACTACGCTTTCTCCAGGACCAAGCAGGAAGTCAGTCCTCACTTATGGGACTCCCAAGCTCAAGGCTACCGGAGACCCTAAGCACAAAAATGAGCTCCCTCTAGCTCAGCAGCACAGAAGGAAGGATCTTCGCTGAATAATTACCCACCGGTAGCCCACATCCGGGATGGAGGGTAGGAGTTGCTCAGACCTCAAAGAGATTACGGAGGACTGCCTGTCCGAAAGCACTGTCCCTGCGGGACTCCCTCTCGAGACAGTAATGGACCGCAAAAGTCTGGCTCGAAGACCAAGTAGCGGCCCGGCAGATGTCTGCCAGCGGAACAGAGCGGAGGTAAGCCACTGACGTAGCCTTTGCCCGAACGCAATGAGCCGTGACTCGACCTTCCAAGGAGAGTCCGGCTGCCCCATAAGCCCAAGTGATACAGTCCGCAACCCAGATGGACAGAGTACGCTTGGAGACCGTGAGCCCCAATTTATTGGGGTCAAAAGACACAAAAAGCTGAGCAGCTTTACGGTGCTCCCGCGTACGGTCAAGGTAGAAGTTCAATGCCCTCCTACAGTCCAGGGTATGGAGGACCGTTTCAGCTCGGCTGGAGTGTGGTCTGGGAAAGAAGGTCGGAAGTACCACCTCCTGATTGATGTGAAAAGGGGAGACCACTTTTGGAAGAAATTTTGGGTGAGTCCGTAGGACTACCCTATTTTTGTAGAACCGAGTGTAAGGGGGATCAGACACGAGGGCCTGCAATTCACTTACGCGTCTAGCGGAAGTGAGGGCTATCAAGAACAGTGTTTTCCAAGACAGAAAACGGAGAGAACAGGTAGCCATAGGTTCAAAAGGCGGACAGGTGATCCGCTGCAAAACCACATTCAGGTCCCAGTCAGGCGCTGGCGGGCGCAGAGGTGGTTTAAGTAGAAGGAGACCTCGGAGAAACCTCGCTACGAGAGGGTCACTGGAGAGAGGTCTACCGTCCACCGGCACATGATGTGCCGAAAGAGCACTGAGGTGAACTTTGACGGAGTTGGACTTAAGTCCCAGATTAGAGAGGTGTAGCAAGTATTGCAAGATCACCGACACCGGGCAGGAGAAGGGATCCTGAGACTGTTGGGTACACCAGACGGCAAAGCGACGCCATTTAAGGGCGTAGCATTTGCGGGTAGAAGGCCGTCGCGAAGCCAAGACGACCTCCTCCACCTCTGCCGGCAGGAGAAGGGGAGCAAGGACTACCCTCTCAGCAGCCAGGCCATGAGGTTGAGAGACCTGAGGTTGGGGTGTAGTAGAGACCCCTGATCCTGAGTGAGGAGATCCGGTTGTACCCCCAGAGGGAAGGGATCCTCCACCGCTAATTGCAGTAGGAGCGGAAACCACGGCTGTCTGGGCCAGCGAGGGGCCACCAGGATCATGAAGGCTTTGTCTCGGAGAACCTTGAAAAGAGTCCGAGAGACTAGCGGGATGGGAGGGAAAGCGTACAGGAGGCTCCCCGACCATGGAATTAGAAAAGCGTCCGCCGCAACCCGAAGGGGGTGTGGCTGACGAGAGCAGAAGCGAGGAAGCTGCCGGTTGTGAGGACTGACAAAGAGATCCACCGTGGGGAGGCCCCACTTTAGGAAGAGCTTCTGAACTACCAAGGGATCCAGACGCCACTCGTGCGGCTGGAGGATCCTGCTGAGTTTGTCCGCCAGGCAATTCTCTTGGCCCGGGAGATAAACTGCCTTGAGGAGAATGCCGTGACTGACGGCCCAAGAGCAGAGCTTCTGTGCCTCCCGGCAGAGGAGGAAGGAGCCCGTGCCCCCCTGCTTGTTCACGTAGAACATGGCAACTTGATTGTCCGTCTGGACAAGGACGGAATGGTGGGAAGTCAGGTGGGAGAAAGCCTTGAGAGCCAGGCAGATCGCCCTGAGCTCCAGGAAGTTGATCTGCTGAGCAGACTCCCACGTGGTCCAGAGGCCCTGAGTACGTGCCCCTTGGCAATGTGCTCCCCAGCCCAGGAGGGATGCATCCGTGGTCAGCACCCGGGTCGGCTGAGGTGACTGGAAAGGCATTCCGAATATCAGGTTCGGCTGCCGAAGCCACCACCGGAGAGACGAGATCAGCGGCTCGGAGACGCGCACTAGGTCTGCTAGGCCGCCTGTGGCTTGTCGCCACTGCTGGCGGAGACACCATTGAGCAGGCCGCATATTCAGGCGGGCATTGGGGGTCACATGGACGGTGGAAGCCATATGGCCGAGCAGTCTCAGGAAGCGCCTGGCGGAGACCAGGGGCTGGCTGCGAAAACGGTCGGCTAGGTCCATGAGCCGTTGAGCCCTGTCGAGCGGTAGGTACGCTCGTGCCTGAGGAGTGTGGAGCCTTGCGCCGATGAACTCGAGATCCTGTGAGGGGAGCAAAGCGGACTTTGCGAAATTTATAACAAAGCCCAAGTACTGCAGAAGAGTCACCGTGCGGCGTGTGGCGCTGGTGACCTCCGGAGCGGACGCCGCTCTGATGAGCCAGTCGTCGAGGTACGGAAAGACATAGAGGCCGTGAAGCCGGAGATGGGCCGCCACCACCGCGAGACATTTTGTGAAGACTCGCGGTGCGGAGGACAGGCCAAAGGGCAGTACTCTGTACTGGTAATGATTTCCTGCCACCACAAACCTTAGGTATTGCCGGTGGCTTGGGTGGATGAGGATGTGCGTGTAGGCATCCTTTAGATCCAAGGAGCATAGCCAATCTTCCTGCTGGAGGTAGGGCAGAAGGATTCCAAGGGTAAGCATTTTGAACTTCTCCCGCACAAGGAACTTGTTGAGGTTGCGCAAGTCCAGGATGGGTCTGAGGCCTCCTGTTCGCTTTGGTATTAGGAAATACCTGGAATAAAAGCCTTGACCTCTCAGGTGGTGTGGCACCGGTTCCACCGCCTGTTCCTGCAGAAGACCTGCTAACTCCTGAAGGAGTAATTCCCTGTGCAGAGGGGGTCGTGGAGGTTCTCCCGGAAAATAGGAGGGAGGGACCTGGTGGAAGTGGAGAAGATAGCCTTCTCGCACGACTTGAAGCACCCAGGCATCTGAGGTGACGCTGGACCACCTGTGGGCGAAGTGAACCAGCCGGCCTCCGGTGCTGGGAGGAACCAGCGGGTGGGGGAGAGGCTATGCTTAGTGAGTCAAAAACCCCCACCCTGCGGAGCAGGGGCTGGTGGTGCAGGCTTGGGGGCTTGCTGCCTACGGGACCCGTTACCCCGTCCCTTGGTCTGCTGGCCCTGTGGGGGAGCTGCAGGAGCCTGATAATGGGGGTATTGTTTGTAGGCAGCCGCCTTCCTCGGGTAAAAGGACTTTTTCCCCGAGCCCTTCTTTTTCTGGGAAGGGGCAGAGGTCTTCCTAGAAAGCCTGGTCCTGGTGAGAGTCTCAGTCTCAATTTGGGCAGCCTTTTCAGCCATGGGCTTGCCAAAGAGGTTTTCGCCTCGGCAGGGGACATCGACCAACTTGTCCTGCACCCAGGGCTCAAGGTCTGACGACTGAAGCCAAGCCTGTCGGCGGGCACCGATGCCGGCTGCGGCCACTCGAGCCGATGCTTCAAAGCCATCATAGGCTGCTCGGGACATGAACTTTGAGCATTCCCGAATGCCAGTGGACAAGGCCAGGAACCTCCGCAAGGGTTCCTCGGACAAACCAGCGGAGAATCCGGCTAGCTCTTTAGCCAGATCTCGGAGATACATGCCCATGTATAGCTGGTAAGTCTGGACACGACATGCGAGCATAGAGCCTTGGAAACACTTCTTACCAAGGCCATCCAGGTTACGGGCCTCCCTGCCAGGAGGCACCGAGGAGTGCATCTTCTGGCTCTTAAGACGATGCATGGCCGATTCCACTACCATGGAATGGTGTGGTAGCTGTGCCTTTTGAAAGCCAGGGCTCTTGCGGACCCGATAGATAGAATCGACCCACTTGCTCAGGACCGGCGAGGAGGCCGGACTCTCCCACATGCGGAAGAGTAGTCGTTCCAGCATAGGAGGAACCGGTACAGTAAAGTGTTCCCTTGCGGGAGAGTCATACTGGAGGGCGTCGAGCTCTTCGGCTCGAGGCTCCTCCTCGGGGTCCGCAGGGAAGGCCAAAGCCTTGGCCATATCCCTGACGAAGTCCGAGAACCGGGCATCCTCCAGGGGGGACTGCTTCCGAGGCTCGGACTCCGGTGAGTCCGAGGGGACACACCGAGTCCGGAAAGAATCAGGCGACTCTTCCTCTTCAGACTCCCAGACCGACTCCGACGAGGACTCGGTGGGGTCGGCCCGGGCAGGGCGCGGCGCCTGCCACCCCGACGCCGAGGGAGTCGGCGTCGGCGACCTCGGTCCCGAACGGGAGGCCGAGGGTGACCTCGACCGAGGATCGACTCGAGTTCGCATCGACTCGAGGATCGGCTCGGTCTCCGGGGTCGACTTGGACGTCGACGTCCCGGCGGTCGGGGCAGCTGCGCCAGCGAGGCCAGCGAGCAGTGCCCGCTGCTGGTCCATGAAGGCAGACAGTCTGCTCTCCAAGGCCGTCAACCTGAGTCCGAGCTCAGGTGACCCAGCAGCCCCCGACTCGGGCCCCAACGGCGTCGGGCCCGACGTCGGCTGTCGCGGAGGCGAGTCCAGAAGGACCACAGGACTTACCCGAGCAGGCATCTCCGACTCCAGGCGAGGTCGCTTCGTGAGGTGTTCCTTCTCCAAGGACCCGGGGCGGCTGTCGGGGCTATGCGACCTGGCCCTCGCGGAACCAGGAGCGTCCACCGACGCCGCCCTCGCGGGTTTCACCTTCCGACGATGGTCCCCGGAGGGAGAACCCCGGTCGGAGGAACTCCGGCGACGGTCCGAGCTGGAGCCTTTGGACGCGGAGGCCTCCGACGAGGTCCAGGTACGGCTGGGGTCAGCGAAGATCCTATCACGCTGATGCCGCCGACTTCTCAACGCTTTGGAGGACATTTTGCCGCAGGGCCCACAGATCAGTTCCTCATGATCCGGGCCCAGGCAGCGGAGGCAAAAGTCGTGTGTGTCAGTTAGTGACATATTTCGGTCACACTGACCACACCGCTTAAAACCACTGGCAGCCATCGGGGGAAAAGGGGCCCCTGCGAGGTCAAAGGACCGGGCTGCCAGGGAAAAATCAAAAACGAAAGCTGACTAAGTCAGAAAAACCGAAAAAAAGGAAGAGGACTCGTGACCGGCGTCGCGAGTCCGGGCGGGAAAAAGACCGGCGTCGAACCGAAGGAAAAAGAATAAAATAATGAAGAAATATCGACTTTTTCGCGGGGACAAGACGGGGACGTCTGTAGGGCTCCGCGGAAAAAAGAAGACTGGCTAAGATGGCACCCTTGGGCGGGAAGAGGACCGCGCATGCGCGCTGCAATTCCCAAAGGCTTTCTTTGAAAGCTGGGGAAAATTGCTCCGCGAGGGCTCCGTCGGCGCCGACGTCACCCATAAGTGAGGACTGACTTCCATAAGTGAGGACTGACTTCCTGCTTGGTCCTGGAGAATGCATCTTAGCAACTATGATCCTACATTTGCAAGACACATACATTCATCCAGATTAAAATAGGCTGAGGCAGAAGCATGGCTAGTCAGAGACTACTTAAGATATTTGGTTTACCCTGAGTAGAAAAACAGTAGGCCAAAATCCAGCTAGCTAAATGTTATCTGGCTAGATTTAGGTTGTTTTTCAGCAAAAGACCTAATTGACTATCATCAGCTGAAAATCCAGCAAAAAAGCCTAGTTGAAAGTGCTCAGTTATCTTTCCTGCTCAGTTAATTGTTGAGTATGGGTCCTTATCTTTTTAGATTCAGGAAAGAAGCTCAGATGGTATGGGTCTAACTGTACTGCTTCCTGCACAACATTCTTGGAAACACTGTCTATAGCAATAATGGATGTATAAAAGAGTGCATAAATAATATATATACATATGTCCTGATAATGGTTCTTGAAACATACAGTACATTAAGGAGCCATAATGCTATCAAGAGTTTTGCAAATGCCAGTAACTCATGACAGAAAAGCTTTAGCATTTTACTAGCAGTGACAGACTCTTGCAGGACGTACAAGTTACCCAGGAAATCACATTACTAAAACTATCCTTTTATCATTTAGAAGCCATAATGAACCTCATTTTTAAGTTTCTTAAAGCAAGCTGACCCAGTAGTGCAATTCCTGTAAACATGACCTCTCTCTCTGGCGTTTCTGCGATTCTCTTCCTCGCCCTGCTTCATTCTACGTTCCAAACCCACACCCCAGAAGAGGACCGTACAAACAATCATTTATGTCAGTGTGTCCCAGCCTAACTAGGGAACTCTATGGCCAGTCAGGTTTTCTATATGTCCATGATTAATATCCATAAAAATGTTTTACATACACTGGAGGCACATTTGGACTGATATTCAAAGCAAGTTACACGTCCTGTAGTGACCAGTGAACACAGAGGGACCCTTTCAATAAAGGGCACTATAGTGTGGTGCCAAATGCACTAATAACATGCAAATCCATGGTGCATTAGGGCAACACTAAAGCAGTAACTTCCAGGAGCATGGAAAGCATATTCCTGGCAGTTACTGAGATGCGCCCACACTACTTACCCACCTTACAGGCAGCACGGGTACCCTGCCTGTGTGGCACTCCCCCTTCCCACTCTCCACCCCTAACCCTCCCATTTGCAACCCTAACATGCCTTGGACAGTTAGCATCAACAAATTTCCAATGCGTGCCTTTAGTGCCCGCCAGACCCACTCTGACAGCTGGCACCATTTAGTAAAAGGGCCCTATAGTTTTACTCTCCATATATTTTCAAAATGTGTATGCATAGTATAGGGTCAAATATTTGACTGAATGGGCCAATATTACCCATATAGGAATGGTCTGGGTTTGGATCAAGGCAAGGATGACATGAACTATTAGCCATTTAATGGTGTTATTAAGTCACTAAAATAGATCATGTGTAAGTTTACACCATGACCTCAGTATCCAGATATTCAATACCGCTATTCGTGGTTTCTCCTGCCCCTGAATAATTTCCCCAACGGTTGTGCAGGGAAGTTAGATGGGGGCGGGGAATAGGTGGCCCGGGGGTGGAGACTGGGTGGGCAGTGGGTGGTCACTGCCCTGGACGTACAGGGTCGATTCTAATGTCGGCCCTGTTTGTCTGGGGCTAGCAAAATGTCCGGGGAAGTTATTCCACCTCTGAGGACGTTTTTTCTTTTAAAGCTGCTGTGGCACGGATTGGGCAGGGGAGGCAAGGGTTTATTCCCTGCAGCCAACCCTGGCCTTAGGAGGCTGGATCGGGGGTCGGGTTGCGG
The DNA here is from genome assembly GCA_033557465.1 of Ichthyophis bannanicus. NCBI lineage: Eukaryota > Metazoa > Chordata > Amphibia > Gymnophiona > Ichthyophiidae > Ichthyophis > Ichthyophis bannanicus. The sequence continues at coordinate 118,942,868 of CM066050.1, read as the reverse complement.
GGAATAAACACTTTAACTGGGCGGCCGGCATTGCGGCTTTTAAATGGAGCCATGGTGGAGCCATTTAAAGGCCCTGACTGAGTTAACTGGGTGCAGTCCTGCATGTGCAAGCTGGACAGAATCGCTGTCTCGACCTGCATGTGCAGGACTGTTCGTGATTCTGATCCCACAGGGCTAGATGTGCCCCGCAGGATCAGAATCGCGATCCCCTCTGTGCGTCCGGTTCAGACCAGACGCACAGAGAGGATCTATGTACAGGACAGAATCGGACCCTATCTGTACAGATAGCAGCACTGACTATTTGGACTAATTTAAACCAGTCATTGTTGATGCCATTATATATAAACGTATTACATATATATTCATAGTGGATATCCTAATAACTTGAATGGCAGTAGAGTCCCCAGGACAAGTTTCAGAATCCCTGATTTAGGTAAAAGGAGATTATGAAATGTTATAGTTGTATTTTACTACTAACTAATCAGTAGAGAATAGTTGTATCAGTAGAGAGGCAATCACAGAACTCAGAGATTTCCAATGTGCAGCAAGATGAGACAAGGGGAAGTATTATGACACATTCAAGGAATTAGAATCAGAAACTATTAGAGGCAGAACAAGATTGGCTTTCCTATAACTACTAGAGTTAAAGAGAAAAAGCCAGCCTTGAATTGGAATGCTACAAGATGCTCAAAGATCCATGTTGAATGATGCTGAGAAGATCAAGAAAAGATGGAAAGAATATACAGAGTTTTTATATGATAAAGATCAAGTGGACCAACAGCTGTTTCAGCTTGTACTTTATGATCAGGAACTGCTAGTGATGAAAGAAGTTGAAGCAGCATTGAAAGCATTAAGAACAAAGCACCTGACATTGATGGCATTCTCACTGAAGTACTACAGCAATCGGATGCAGCTGCTATCATACTTTCAAGACTCCATCAGGAAATTTGGAAGACAACATCATGGCCAACTGACTAGAAAATGTTTATACCAATACTGAAGAAAGGTGATCCAACTGACTGTAGAAATTCTATATACTGCACAATTAGTCTGATCCCAAATGCCAGCAAGATTCTACTCAATATCATTCAACATAGACCAACCATACCTGGAAGAAGAACTACCTGAAGTGCAAGCAGGGTTCAGGAAAGGGCAAGGAATGAGAGACATAATTGTGGATGTGAGATTGATCCTTGAAAAGACAAAATACCAAAAGGATACCGCCCAGATGCCTATTTTGGTGTGGGCGGTATATCAAATTTTAATAAAACATAAACATAAACATCACCTTCTGTCATCTGTCAGTCAGCCAATTTCTGATCCAGTTCACTACCTTGGGACCCATCCCCAAACTACTGAGTTTATTGATAAACCTCCTATGAGGAACAATATCAAAGGCTGTGCTGAAATCCAGGTAGATGACATCCATCGCATGCCCCTGATCTAGTTCTCTGGTCACCCAGTCAAAGAACTCAATCAGGTTTGTTTGGCAAGATCGTCCTTCGGTAAAACCATGTTTCCTCGGATCGTGCAACCTGTTGGTTTTGATTAAGTCCACTATTCGCTTTTTCAGGAGCGTCTCCATTACTTTTCCCACCACCGAGGTAAGGCTCACAGGCCTGTAGTTTGTCACTTCTTCCCTGTCACCACTTTTGTGAAGAGGTACCACATCCGCCATTCTCCAGTCCTGAGGAACTTCTCCTGTTTCCAAGGATCTGTTGAAAACATCCTTTAATGGCCCTGCAAAAACCTCTCTGAGCTCTTTCAGTATTCTGGGATGTATTCCATCTGGTCCCATGGCCTTGCCCACTTTCAGTTTTGCAAGTTGTTCTAATATATCATTTTCTGTGAATGGTGTGGTATGTACTTCATTCCCATTTTTGTATTTGGGAGTCACAGGTGGTCCTTCTCAAGGATTTTCTTTAGTAAAAACAGAGCAGAAGTATTTGTTTAGCAATTTCGCTTTTTCAATGTCACTTTCCACAAGTCCGTTCCCAGCACTTTTGAGTCCTGCAATTCCACCTCTGATTTTCCTCCTTTCCTGAATATACTTTAAGAAAGTTTTGTCACCACAATTCACATCTTTAGCCATCTTTTCCTCTGCCTTTGATTTTGTTTTCCTTATTTCTCTTTTTGTCTCTTTGAGTTTGATCCTGTATTCCTTTCTATCTTCCTCTGTTTGCAAGCTTTTGAATTTTGTGAAAGCTGTGTTTTTTGCCTTTATTTGGGTTCCCTTCTGCTCTTGTTTTTATTTACTTTTCTTAAATATTTATCTGTTGCCCCTTTTATTGCCACCTTTAGTTTAGCCCATTGCAATTCCACTTCCCTTATCCGCTCCCACCCTGCCAACTCCTCCTTCAGGTACTTGGCCATTTACTGAAGTCAGCGTTTTTGAAGTTCAGACTTTGAGTTTGCTATGATTTTATTTCAAACCACACCGTGTGATGATCGCTGCTGCTCACAGGGGCACCCATCCAGACATTCGACACTCTATCACCATTGGTGAGTACTAAATCCATCATTGAGCTTTCCCTGGTTGGTTCCATCACCATTTGTGTAAGTAACACATCTTGGAAAGCATCCACAATGTTTTTGCTTCTTTCCAGATTTACAGAAGGAGTAATCCAATCCACATCGAGTAGATTAAAGTCACCCAATATGATCACTTCCCCCTTTGTGGCTATCTTTGCAATATCTATAATCAATTCATTATCTATTTCTTCGATTTGAGTCGTAGGTCTGTAGACTACAGCAGTATGGATGACAGTGCCATCTCTTCTTTCCAACACGATCCAGAGCGCTTCTTCTCTTCCCCATGCCCCCTGCATTTGAGTAGCTTTAATATTGCTTTTGACATACAAGGCTACTCCTCCTCCTTTTCCACTTTCTCTGTCTCTTCTGAATAGGTTATAGTCAGCTATGGCTATATCCCAATCTTGCGATTCATTAAACCATGTTTCTGTAATGGCCACAATGTCCAAGTCCATTTCCACCATTTGGGCTTCCAGGTCAGGAACTTTGTTGGCTAAGCTTCGAGCATTTGTGTTCATTGCTTTCCAGCATTTAACTGGCTTGCGTGTATTTTGCATTGATTTTGTTTTGCCCACTTCTTCCCACTTGTCGTTGATGTGTGGTTTCAAAGTGTGGCTGTTTCTGATGTTATTTTGCTTTTGCCAGGAGTGAAGTCCTGAACTTGTCCTTCCCCATCCGTCACCCTCTTTTTCTATTTTAAATGCATATCTACATACTGCCTGAATTTTTCACTTAGGATTCTTTTCCCTGCGACAGAGAGATGTAGTCCATCAGCACAGTGTAGTCTCTTGTTAATCCATCTGTTTCCCCAGTCGCATATAAATCTGAATGCTTCTCGTTTGCACCAGGTCTGGAGCCATGTGTTAAAGCTGTTTATGCGATGTAGCCTTTCTGGCCCCTTACTAAGAACAGGTAGAACTTCTGAGGATGCTACAGTGTTAACAATCGGCTTCAGTTTCTCTCCCAGAGTTGGAAGTCCCTCTGAACTGTAGAGGCACAGTTTCTAGCCAGGTCGTTTGTACCCAAATGGATGACATCAGTTTTGGAGTGCTCAATTTCAGCGCTAAGTACATCAACAATTTGGTTTGTATTCCTGCTGGCTGAGGAGCCTAGGAGGCATTTGACTATCTTCTCTCCTTTGAACTGTGTTCCCAAGTTGGTGCCTTTGATGATGGAATCACCAAGTAACATAGTAACATAGTAAATGACGGCAGATAAAGACCAGTATGGTCCATCTAGTCTGCCCAGTAAAATGGCAGGAGTAGATGCACCTGTCACCCTGTGCAGGCCACCCCTCCCCATGTCTTTGTTTAGGGGTGAACGTTTATGGGTGAACCTGCCGTTCCATGTAGGACACCCCTATTTGTTGAGAAATTAAATGGTTCAGTTTATTTTGATTTTATCTTGTTGTTGTAAAGGGGTCCACTGTGTCTGTCCCATGCCATTTTGAATTCCGTCACTGTGTTTGCCCCCACCACTTCCATCGGGAGGGCTTTCCAAGCATCCGCCACCCTTTCAGTGAAAAAGTATTTCCTGACATTGCCTTTCAATTTACCACCTTGCAGCTTCATGTTATGCCCTCTAGTTTTACAGTTTCCCCGTCTTTGGAAGAGGTTTATTTGTTCATTATTTCTCTTTAAGTATTTAAAGGTCTGAATCATATCTCCCCTATCACTCCTCTCCTCCAAAATATACATATTTAGGTCTTCAAGTCTCTTCTCATAAGGCTTCTGACGCAGGCTCCAAATCATTTTCGTCGCCTTCCTCTGAACAGTTTCCATTCTTTTTACATCCTTTGCAAGATATGGTCTCCAAAACTGAACACAGTGAGGCCTCACCAGTGACTTATACAGTGGCATTAGTACCTCTTCCTTTCTGCTGGTAATTCCTCTTTGTATGCAGCCCAACATCCTCCTGGTTTTTGCCACCGCCTTGTCGCACTGTTTTGCCACCTTGAGATCCGCAGAAATAATCACACCAAGATCCTTCTCCTGATCCACGCACACCAACCTCTCGCCCTCCATCGCATATGCACTTCTTTGCATTAAATCTTAATTGCCAAGCATTAGACCATTCTTCCAGCTTTTGTAGATCTTTCCTCAAAGAGTGCTAGTGGGAATTGAACCCTGGGCTCTTGGAATTGTTTCAGTTAGGGAAACCACTATTACAGTCCACGTGTACTGGTGGTGGTAGTATAGACGTGGGTAATGGTGGTAGTGCCGTTCTTCATAAATGAACATAAAACCTACAGTATATAACAGGGACTCAAAGAAATTGTGCATATATATATCCTAGGTGCTGTTTATCATCTGGAAGAAAAGGGAATTTAGCACTTTTGCATGTATCCTGCCAAGCCCTCTGCCCAACCATATGTAGTAAAATCTGGAATAAAATGAACTTACCCCCATGTCCTAGATTGATGGTCCTGTAAACATCCGCTGCTCCAGCTTACCAAAACCACAAGAATGCAACTTTGAATTATGTTTTATATTTAAACAGCAATTTTCATTCTTTTATGAATGATATTGTATAATGATATTCGTGACATATTTAAACTGTATTTTATATTTACTTCATTATGACGGAAGCCATATTGTAAGCCACCTTGGATTGTCTTTGATTTTCAATTTGACAGGATATAAAAAATAAATACAAATACAAATGTCTGGATTATGTTATTTAAAGTGCCAAAAATATCCTCTCAAAAATCAATACAATTTTAAACAAATTGTAATTTCAAATAAACTAATACTAGCACAGCTAAAAGTCGCAAATGAATAGAAAGGGGGAGTCCTCGGGGGAGTCCACTCTGTTGCAAATTCTCGTGTCATCTGCAAAAAGACAGACCTTTCCATTCAGTCTTCAGTAGTAGTAGTTTTCTGTTCTGTGAGTTTTTCTTCAAAATAGGAATGCCAGCAATGAGATGGATCGATACAATAACAGCAGCTATGGGTGCCACTTTATCAACAATGAGCTGCCTGACTGGAGACCAAACACAGTTTAGGTCAACTATCCAGAGGGTTGCCAATAAAGAAATGAGAAGAGGTCAAGAAATCTGACAATGCATTACTCTTGGCAGAATGGCATGAAGGACCTAAATAAGATTCTCAAGAGCAGAGATGCCTCTCTATATAGAAAGATTTGATTTGTCCAAGCCATGGTATTTTCAATAACGCATATGGATTTGAAAGTTGGATAGTGAATAAGATTGACAGGAAGAAAATTGATGCCTTTGGGGTATGTTTACTAAACTCCGTTGCTGTGCGGGTCCCCGTTAGTGTGCTGGTGCCATATAAGGAGTGGGCGGGCCAGGCAGAAAAAAGCAAAAAACCGGACCGTACGTGTGTGCGTCACGCTAATGTGCGGGGCCCACATTAGCGCGTGGGAAGGCTAAGTGGGGCGCTGCTGCAAAACCAAACAACAGAGCCGTAGTACAACGGTGAAGACACCGACCAATGGTGCAGGGGCCAGGGGTTCAAACCCCCATTGCACTCAACAAAAAAGACCAGCTGAGGCACCAACATTTATGGGCAAAAGTGCTTAGGAGGCATATTAATTTTGGGCGGCAGAAGGCGGCGCACTGTTATTTTTATTACGGCATGAGGCGGCGCACTGTTTAGTGTGGGCGGCAGATGGCGGCGCATTGGTAAATTTGGGTGGCAGAAGGCGGTGCGCTGATAAATGTGGGCAACAGAAGGCGGCGAGCCGGTAGGCAGAAGGCGGCGCGCTGATGTGTGAGGGTGCAGTCCAATAGTGGGAGGGAGAAGTGGCGCGCTGATGTGCAAATAACAAGAATGGATCCATAGCGCAATGGTTAAGAGACTGACCACTCGTGCAGGGATCATGGGTTCAATTCCCCACAGTGCCCATTGAAGACAGCTGGCTGAGGCATTATTTTAGGGGCATATCCATGTTGTGCGGCATAAGGCGGCATGCTGTTAATTTAGTGCGCCACAAGATGGCGCGCTGATGGCTACAAGGCTGCGTGCGGATGCACAAACACAGGAACAGAGCCACAGCACAATGGTTAGGACACTGACCAATGGTGCAGGGGCCAGAGGTTCAACCTCTCACAGTGCCCAGTGAACAAGGCTGGCTGGGGCAGTATGTATCATGGTGAGGAGTGCTGTAGGAGGCCTTCCATTTATATTTTATTTCCCACCACTAGTAAACCCGCTCCCACAGTGTGTTAACATACAGATGCCCGTAAGGCACATGTTACAGTGCACTGTCCGCCAAGGCACCCTAGAATGTCCCCTATAGGGCACCATGTATGTTGCGACACAGGATAATGTATAGTGCACCCTATATGGATGGCAACCATAAGGTGGCCTATAGGGCGCCCTATAAAGCACCCTCAGAGGCACCTAATGGGTATAGTAAGCTGTGTGTGGTTTTGCAGGCATAGACATATGTACAGTAAATAAAAATAAAGCTGTGGACAGCCCTATCAAAGGGCCCCACTGTGGGTTTGAACCCATGACCTCTGGCTGTACAGGGAGTGATGTAACCATTGGGCTACGGCTCTATAGCTGACAGCAAGCCCCTGGCTGGCTGCAGAGAGCCTGCATGTCACCCCACAGACAGTCTGCTGTTGTAGACAGGATAGGTTTAGGCCACCTGTACCCATGATGCACTGCACATGCAAATCAGCTGTCCACAGATGCACACAAGATGGGGAATGCACCCCAACAGCTACCCGGCCTGGTAGGGGGAATTGTCCATGTGCACCCACACAGCACCTCGGCCTGGTAGGGGGTCCTGAGCGGGTGGACTACCAGCAAAGAATAGCTACACACCGTTACATTGTGCGGGTACTGTGCTCACCCTGAGGGTGTGATGTGGCGGCCAGGACCAGGTCCACAACACCAGCCATGACAGAGCTTCAAAACAGTACTAACCTGTGAGATTGGAAGGTGCTGCAGAAACATGCTGGATATCTCTGTCTGTCTCAGTTAGTGGAAACCCCCAAGAACCCCTAGTTGGTCAAAGAACAACCACCACCACCACACCCCACCCCACCCACGGCAGTAAAGTGGACCATCAAACCCCAGTCCTGCTGGGGAACAGACACCATACAGGGCAGTCCAAGCAGCTCCACACACATCCATAACACAATATCAGGCAGACTTTAGGCCTGGATATCCAAAGATGCACCCCAGCACTATCTGATATTCACCTGCAGCAAGCCATCAGCCGCTGCACCCTGCAAGGCACTCCATCAAGACACATACCAGCTGTGAACAGTCTGCTGGTTAGCCCTGATGGAAATGCATGCACCCAAGCAGAGAGTTCTGTGAGGAGGCCCCAACAGGAAACCCATATACATCACAAGAGAGAAACACAATACAGCTCTATGGGGGTGCCTAGCCATGGTGTCATCACTGCACACTCAGGGTGAGAGTGCTCCCCCAGCAGCACATACAGAGGTCACCCTGTCTGTGTAGGTGGTGGCCTGGCACTACAATGTCACAGCCAGTGCCCTATGCCCTGTGCAGATGCATCCTGGCCAGCCCACCATGTCTGACCTATACCCATGGTACATTGCTGCTCATTATGCACATTGGCAGGCCAATACTGGCAGTAGTGCTGGCAGTGTGGGTTGGGGAAGGTGTTTGCAGCCAACACACACTGTATAGACAGACACACACTCCCACACCTATGCCAGCATTGTGCTACTATTGAGGGGGTGATTAGCCTTGGCCACCACACCGGTCCTGGGCACGGCACAGGCATGGATATGGTACGCAGTACTGCTGGGGGTCACTCCCCAGGGTGGTGAACACCGTCAGAGGCCAGGCCTGGAGCACGCACCGCAGACACCAAACAGATTGTTCGGATGGGGTCAACTAGCAGTATGTGCGTAACGTAGGGATATCTATCAGCCTGTACTCTTAGCAAACATTTCAGAGCTGTGTACCTCAGGTGTATGGTGACATTGCTAAGGTATGCAGGTGCTGGTATTGGGAGATGCACGCAGGGTCCAATGTTCTGCCTCTACAGGAGACATTGGCCAATGGGGCCTGTGGGTGTGGGTGTGGGTGTGTCTGCCCCTGTTGGCTGCTGCTTTACGGCAGCGCTTCCCCAATCCAGCCCAGTTTTGCATCACACTGTTCGGGTCTTCCTGCTGTCCCTCATGAATATGCATGAGCTACATCTACATGCCGTGGGGGTGGTGCATAGATATACAGCACAGGCATTTGTATGAGTGGCAGCATGGAACCTGACTGGTGTGTGGCCCACCAGGACTGCATTTGGGGGATTCTGCTGTAGGTTCTGCCCCTGTTCATGGTGTCTGTGCTCAGTGGGGTAAAAGATAGACGTATTACCATTGCATATGTCCTTGTCACCAAAGGTGTGTCCTTACTGTCACTGTTTATTTGTGGAGAAAATATGTGGGCAGGATTGCCGGTAGCCCCAACTGGTCTTTGAACCTGTGACTTTCTGTTCTTGCATGCACTGGCTGTGTGCACTGCACTGTCTGTGTGCACTGCACCACCATGTAGCCACAGCTTGGCTGAATTCCCTGGATAGTCCATGACTGTGGATCCGGCAGGGCCTGTCTGTTGCCTTGGACTGTGCCAGCCTGCACATGGCTAGGCCTCTGTCTTCTGTCGCTAGCATCCACTGCCCCCTGCACCACATGTACTCATCCGCCAACATGCTGGCATGAGCTTTTCCCATAAAAAGCAGGTGACCTGATTGGAATGTGGCAGTACGGGACTGAATTTGGGGTACTTGGCTGTGGGTAATGCCCATTGTTGTGGTGTGTGTGCGTTGTTGGGTAAAATATGGGTGTTTTCCCCATGCTTATGTCCCCTGCAATACAGGGGTGTCTGTGCTATCTGTGTTTAGTGGTGGGTAAAATATAGGGACTGGGCTGGCAAGTTCCCCAGCTGGGCTTTGAACCTCTGACCCTAGAGGTACTGACTCTGTCTGCTGCACCACACTATGGCCACATAGATAGTGCAGCCCCTGGAGGTAGTAAGCCTGGCAGGATGGAGTCACAAACCCTGCTCTACGCAAATTTACTGTGGGCATATGCACCCTGTCTGGTGACAAACGTGCACATAAACCCCGGAAATGACCACGGGAAATGGGGGACAAAATATCACCACGTTGGGCAACAGTGATATTAATGGGCAACCATAGCAAACACTCCCAGGAAAGCTCCACAAAAGGAAATGTTTTTTGGAAGAGTCTCCGCTCCGTAAACCCTTCCAAAATTAATTTATTTTTTCTGGAGCTTTGCTGGGTGTGTTTTCTGTATTTGCCCATCACTATAACTGTTCCCCAGCTGAATTACTATTTTTAATAGTTCTGTTGTGGTCATTTTCTATTTTTATTTGCACTTTTGTGCTGTGCACACGTATCACACTGCTCACGTTTTTCTGGTTTCCCCGGTTTTCCTGTACATTGCTGACGGAAATGGTTTCTCTTCCCTTTAAATGCTTTCTACCGCGAGTGTTTCCCTCGCGGTAGTTTTTACATGCAAATTCGGGCCCGATACTGTGCGGGGAGCCTCTCCCCTCCCACTCTCCACCCATTGACCCCGTCCCTCTGCCCCTCCGGAGCCTTCCTCCGCCCTCCTTTAGCCGTTCCACGCCTCTATCGGACATTTGCGGGCCCGCACTTGTACGGGGCCTGTTAGTGTGCAGGGCCCCATAGTGTGCAGGGCGTTTATACGCGTTTATTAGCGTTTCAGTGCCGTGTTTCCGTGCGCTCTTTTGCGGCGCGCACATTTCCGGTTTTTAGTAAACATCCCCCTTTGAGTTATGGTGCTGGCAATGAATACTGTGTATACCATGGACTGCTCGAAGAACAAATCAGTCAGTACTAGAGGAGATCAAACCTAAGCTTTCTTTAGAAGCTCAGATGACAAGATTTCAACTTTCATACTTTGGACACATCATGCGAAGAGAGAAATCATTAGAGAAAGACATCATGCTTAGTAAGGTTGAGTATCAACATAAAAGAGGAAGGCCAGCAATGAGATGTATCGATAAAATAACAGCAGCTATGGTGCCACTCTATCAACAATGAGTCGTCTGACTGAAGACCAAACAAGTTTAAAACAACTATTTAGAGGGTTACCATGAGTCGAGACTGACTCGATGGCACTTAACAACAACAGCAACAATTATAATGGCATATCCATAATACAAACAACAAATGAACCAGCTGAGAGCATAATCCATGAACAAGTGGCAGTTCTAATGGTATGCTTGCGATCACTCTCGGACGTCATCAGAGTCAGAAGCTGGAATGGAAAGAACATGGTGTTTAAGATAAAATCATTTCTTCATATGGTTTATTGTGTTTTCATTAGTATGTTACAAGAATATTGGAATGGAAGATTTTCTATCATTGCTGTTGTCAAGTGAGGGTAGTTGATGTTTTAAAGATTCAACTGTCTAGCACTGAGGTCTTTTCCTTTCTATTCATTTGTGACTTTTAGCTGTGCTAGTATTAGTTTATTTGAAATTACAATTTGTTAAAAATTGTATTGATTTTTGAGAGGATATTTTTGGCACTTTAAATAACATAATCCAGACATTTGTATTTGTATTTATTTTTTATATCCTGTCAAATTGAAAATCAAAGGCAATCCAAGGTGGCTTACAATATGGCTTCCGTCATAATGAAGTAAATATAAAATACAGTTTAAATATGTCACGAATATCATTATACAATATCATTCATAAAAGAATAAAAATTATTGTTTAAATATAAAACATAATTCAAAGTTGCATTCTTGTGGTTTTGGTAAGTTGGGGCAGCGGATGTTTACAGGACCATCAATCTAGGACATGGGGGTGAGTTCATTTTATTCCAGATTTTACTACATATGGTTGGGCAGAGGGCTTGGCAGGATACATGCAAAAGTGCTAAATTCCCTTTTCTTCCAGATGATAAACAGCACCTAGGATATATATATGCACAATTTCTTTGAGTCCCTGTTATATACAGTAGGTTTTGTGTTCATTTATGAAGAACGGCACTACCACCATTACCCACATCTATACTACCACCAACCAGTACATATGGACTGTAATAGTGGTTTCCCTAACTGAAACAATTCCAAGAGCCCAGGGTTCAATTCCCACTAGCACTCCTTGTGGCCTTGGGCAAGTCACTTAACCCTCCAATGTCCTTGCCTAATGTACATTACCAAGTTTAAGTTACAATGTAAACTGCTTTGACTGAGATGATAAAGCAGTATTAAAAAACCCTGTTAGATAAATAAATAAATTCCTCAACATGGACAGGGCATTAGGCACAGGTAGGGCAGTAGCTACGTTATAGCAGGGTGTTGGACCAAGATAAAATGACGGCAAGATTTCAAGCCATCTAGTAGAGCGGATGTTTTTTCTTTTTCCTTTTCTTTCTTTTTTTCTCTTTGTTTTATTAATGTCATCCAATTAATGGAAGTTAAAATATTCCAGAGGAGCCAAGAGAATTGAAGGGTGAGAGGAGCAAGCCAGGAAGCAGCAGCAGGAAGGGTTGTAAAAACACCAAAGGACTCTGAGGAGAGAAAAGAACGGGTATTGGTTCAGTGATGGTGAAACCCTAAACATTTGGCCACTGATACTGACAGTAGGCCACAAAGACTTCCTGTAACTAACATGGAAAGTTGAGAAAACCCAGAAGAGTGAGGTTCATTTTAATGACTAACTTTTCCACCAGCTAAAGTGTTGTGCACCAAACTTCAACTGTTTTTAAGTGTTTCAGTACACAAAGTCCTGATTGCTAACGCACTAGAGTATCAATCTCTAGAAATTTAAACATTGATTTGTTGTAACATTCTTTGAGTTGTCTAGCTTGAATAAATGATGATTATGACAATTCCATAGGAATCTTTAGATACTGTATTTGAGGAATTCATATTCTGCAGCAAAATGCATAGTGACCCAATTGGCCTACTCTAAGGGCATTAGCTGTCATTGCAGCACTAATGTGGGAAAATTGTCCCTCAGTGACAGCTAACATGGGATAAGTGCAGCTACTGCAGGCAATGCTTCATAGTAGCTGCATTTCGTGCATTAGCTGTGCGAGTGGGTGGGGAGTGGGTGGAGAGTTGGCATGCCAGTAAGATGCAGTTACTGTGACCGTTTTGTAGACATCACATATGCAGCTAATGCCACCTGTATGCCTTATGAAGATCACTGACCAGTTTAGTAGCTGCCCTCTGGATCGACACCATACTGTTTATATCCTTTTGAAGGTGTGGTCTCCAGAATTGTATATAATACTCCAAATGAGATATCACCAGAGATTTATACCAAGACACTGTCACCTCCTTTTTCCTGCTAGCCATTCCTCTCCCTTTGCACCCTTTTCTACCTGTTTGACCATTTTAACATCATCCTCTGACATGATCATCCCCAGGCCTCACTCTTCATTCATGCATTGAAGTATTTCAACCCCTATACTATACTGCTTTCTTGAGTTTTTGTAGCCCAAATGCATGATTTTGCATTTTTTAGATTTAAATCTCAGCTGCCAAATTTTTGACCATTCTTCAAGCTTCACTAGATCCATCCTCATGTTATCCATACCTTCCAGGGTGTCTAACCTGTTGCAGACTTTGGAGTCATCCACAAAGAGGCAAACCTTTCATAAGAGACCTTCCACAATATTGCTTACAACAAATGTCAAAGGGAACAGGACCAAAGACTGATCCCTGAAGCTTACCTCTGCCAGGAACAGGACCTCAGAAAACATCCACAAATAGGAACATAAGACTGTGTTCGTGAGGAACTAGCTAAACTAAAAGTAGACAAAGTGATGGGGCCAGACGGGATACATCCGAGAGTATTGAAAGAACTTGAGCAAGCTCTGGGAAGCCCACTTTCTGACCTTTTCAATGCTTCTTTAGAATTAGGAGTGGTACCAGAGGACTGGAGAAAGACACATGTGGTCCTTTACAGAAAAGCAGAAATAAGGATGAGGTTGAGAACTGCAGGTCGGTTTATCTGGTGAGTAAATTAATGGAAACGCTGCTAAAACAGGGGATAGTGAGCAATGTTCCCGTTAACCTGCGCTGGGTCCGCCGCCAACATTCCTGCCGGTGGGGGGAGGTGCAGAGCGATCGACGCTCTGCCCCTCTCCCCACCGGCAGGAATGCCGGTGGAGGACCAGGCGCCGATTAAAGAGAACATTGCAAGGGTGCTGCGGTGTGTGTTAGACCCTGTGTCTGCACCTCCCCCCGCCAGCAGGAATGTTGGCGGCGGACCCAGCGCAGGTTAGCAGGAACATTGATAGTGAGGTATCTGAAGTCCAGTGCACTGCAGGATTTGAGGCAGAATGAGTTTACTAGAGGCAGGCCTTGTCAGATAAATCTGATTGATTTCTTTGACTGAGTGACCAGAGAGTTGGACTAAGGGAGAGCCCTAGATATGGTTTACTTCGATTTCATTAAAGACTTTGACACCATTCCACAAAGGCAGCTTATAAATAAATTGAACACCCTAGGTCTGGACCCTAAAATGACTGACTGGGTTAGAAATTGGTTGAGTGGGTGGCAACAAAGGGTACAGGTAAATGGAGCTCACTCTGAGGAGAAGGGTGTTACCAGTGGTGTGCTGCAGGGATCTGTCCTTGGTAAAATTCTTTTTAACATTCTTATAGTGATATTGCAGAAGGGCTGTTTGGTAAGGTTTGCCTCTTTGTTCATGATACCAAAATCTGGAATAGATTAGGCACACAGGAAGGAGTAGATAACATGAGGAGGGATTTAGTTAAACTTGAAGAATGGTCGAGAATTTGGCAGCTGAGATTTAATTCTAAAAAATGCGGGGTCATGCATTTGGACTGCAAAAATCCAAGAGTGCTGTACAGTATAGGGGATGAAGTATTTCGGTCCATGAAAGAGGAGCAAGACCTGGACATGATTGTTTCTGATGATTTTAAAGCAGCTAAATAGGTAGAAAAAGCAACGGCAAAAGCCAGAAGAATTCTTGGGTGCAATGGGAGAGGAATGGCCAGCAGGAAAAAAGGAGGTGATAGTGCCTCTGTATAAGTCTTTGGTGAAACCTCATTTGGAGTATTGTGTGCAATTCTGGAGACCGCACCTTCAAAAGGATATAAATAGGATGTAGTCGGTACAGAGGGTGGCTACTAAAATGCTCAGTGGCCTTCGTTATAAGCTATATAGAGACAGACTTAAAGATCTCAATATGTATACTTTTGAGGAAAGACAGGAGAGAGGAGATATGATAGAAATGTTTAATAGCCTCCAAGGCATAAATGCACAGGAGGAGAGCCTCTTTCAATTGAAAGAAAGCTCTGCAATGAAGAGACATAGAATGAAGGTGAAAGGGGATAGACTCAGGAATAATATGGAAATATTTCTTTACAGAAAGAGTGGTAGATGCATGGACTAGTCTCCCAGTGGAGGTACTAAGACAGGGACAGTATCTGAATGCAAGAAAACATGGGACAAACACAGAGGATCTCTAAGGGAAAAAAAGGGACTATAGTAGTTGATAAGGAAGGGCGGCTTGATAGGCCATATGGTATTTTTCTGCCATCATGTTTCTATGTAGATCCTCCTTCCAATTTCTGAAGACACAAGGTCTGTCCAAAAAGAACTTGCTAAAGAGGGCACCAGCGCAGTGAGCCAACACAGCAGACTCGCAATAATGGTGATATGTAGTGGTGACCTTGAGCTTTAGCCTCCCACTTGCTCGATCACATCACATGCCTTAGTTATGTGCTACATGCAGTAGAGTGAACTCGTGTAATGTACCTTTTAGTATTTCTGAAACATGTCATAACAGGTGACCTTTCGTAGTGGATTTCAACTTCAGGAACAAAAAGAAGTCCACAGAGGCCAAATCTGGAGAACAAGGAGGCTGCGGGACTAGAGACATCTCGTTTCTTCACCAAAAATTCATGGTTAAGGAGCCATGAGTGATTGTAACATGGTTTGCTTTTTGCTCATCTGTCCAAAGATGTGGGACAAATTTTGCAGCAACAAGATGCATCTGAAGTTTTTCAGTCACAATTGTGTGACATGAGCTTTTACTGATGCCTATTTCTTCAACAACTTCACGGACCATTAAGCGATGATTTTCAAGAGTGAAAGTATGCACTTTCTTAACGTGATCATCGTCCATTGACATAGAATGCCGTCCAGATTTGGGATCATCTTCAATAAACATTCTGCCTGATTTGAAATGTCGGTACCATTCATAACATTGTTTGCAGCTTAAACAATCCTCTCCATAAGCTTGCTGCAACATCTGAAAAGTCAATTTCACACAGAGTGTCACATAAACACGTTGCTGTTCAAGATCCTTCATATTTCAACTTGCAAAAAAATAGCAAAAGGCAAATGAGACGAATTCATTCTACTGCATGGAGTCCATAACTAATTCATGTGGCATGACCGAGCAAGTGGTAGGCTAAAGCTTGAGGTCACCACTACACATCACCATTATCGCTGTAATGGCTTGCTGGTGTCATCTTTGGCAAGTTTGGTTTCTTTTTGGACAGATCTTGTGTTCTTATTTTTAGATCACAAATGAAACAGCATATTATTTTACTAAGAAATATATATAAAGAAAGTAGATAATAATCAAGTAAGCTATACAGAGTAAACTAGCTTCTTGGGAGATATGGAAACAGTAATTTTGTCCTACTGTGCCAGAAGAAATTAACAACTCAATTTACCTCATGCTTTAAGGAAAGGGATCTGTGAAACAGCATGTACTGTGCACATGGTGCACACTTGTGTAATGTAGACCTACAGCTCTGTTTTCAAAGAGCAAAAGCTTCATGTTTAGCAAATGTTTAAACTGTGAGATTATCTGTAGCTTTAAAGCACTTTTTTATTTTTTTACCGAATTTATAATTCTGGTGATAGTTATGCTTGTTTCTGTTTAGATATTGTAAACTTATCAAAAATTCATGGTTCATTCCACCCATTTAGAGCCTGTAAAGGAGACCGAGGCAAAGAGCTATTCAAGAAAGTTGGGCAAATATCTTAATTGCTGTTTCATGCATAAATATAAAATAAAAAAAATGCTATTTCATGTTTGAAAAGCAGATCATCAGGAGTCCAAATAGAGGTGGACAAGTTGTTGAAGATCTAGAGATAGTCCACTCTATCTGCTTCATGGAAACATGCATGAGATTTATTCCATTTTCCATATGCAGGGCTGCCTATGTGGCAATACCTAGAGACTAGAAGGAGCCCTAATGCATGTCCCTGCGACATTAAGGCTGGGTCAGATAATATAGGTGCAATAAACTATACCTTTAGATGTGAATTTAGATCAGTGGTTCTCAACCTTTTTTGTACCGTGATCCCTTTTACCATTGGTCAACTTGTGGTGACCCCCAATGATAAAATAAAATGCGTCTCTCTTCCTTTATCGTTAACGCATTGTCGCTGTAATCATTTGTTGAATTATTAATATATTATAGGCCTTTGCAATATGTTTTTATTTATAACATTTACTTATTTAAACCACAATAATTAATCACAATAACAAGTAACAATATTTGATTTCAAAATTATGATGATTTTGTAGTCAAATCACTAATATGAAATAAAATTATTTTTTCTACCTTTGTTGTCTGACCAATTTATTCTCTGATCATGCTGGTCCCGATCTGAGGCTTCTGCTTTCCTGTCTTCTCTTAGCTCTCTTTCTGTGGTCTATGGTCCATCTGCCATTTCTTATCTCTTCTTTCATTTTCTTCACTTCTTTCCATCAGCCTATTTCCAGTCCCAGTAACCCTCTCCAGTATCAGCCCCTTTCCAGTCCTCACTCCCAGTACCTTCCAAAGTCAACTTGCATTCCCATGACTGTCACTGGTGTCCATTCCCTTCCAGTCCCCTTCCTTCCCCACTGACCAGTCCCTTCTAGTACAAATACCATGGCAACCCCTCTCAGATCCACTCCCTTCCAGTTCCATTCTCCCATTCCCTCGTATCAGCCCATTTGTAGCCTTAGCCCCCAGTTTTCTTCCAAGGCCAGCAGCTCTATCCTCCCCTCCCCACAATCAGTCCATTCCCAGTCGAAGCCCCCCAATCAGCTCGCTTCCAGTGCTAGTCCCCCCTCAACCCCATTAACAGTGCTAGCCTCCCCTAATCAGCCCAATACCAGTCCTAACCCCCCCCCATCAGCTCATTACCAGTGCTAGCCTCCCCTAATCGGCTCATTTCCAGTGCTAGTCCCTCCTCAACCCCATTACCAGTGCTAGGCTCCCCTAATCAGCCCATTACCAGTCCTACCCCCTCCCCATCAGCCCATTACCAGTCCTAGCCTTCTCTAATCAGCCCATTTCCAGTCCTAACCTCCCCGATCAGCTCATTTCCAATGCTACCCCCCTATCAACACATTACCAGTCCCAACCCCCCCTGGATCAGTCCATGCTCAGTCCTAGCCTTCCCTAATCAACCCATTACTAGTCCTAGCCCCCCCCCCATCTGCCCATTATAATCCTAACCCTCACTGTCTCTCCCCTGTCCAGCATTTATCCCCCGTCTATCCAGTACATCCCCCTGTCTCTTCCCTCCCTCCATGTCAGCCCCCCTCCCTCCTTCACTCCATGTCAGCCCCCCTCTGTCCATGTCAGCCCCCTTCCCTCCCTCCCTCCAGGTCAGCCCCCCTGTCCATGTCAGCCCCCTCCCTCCCTCCATCCATCCATCCATCAATGTTAGCCCCCTCCCTCCATCCCTCCATGTCAGCTCTCCTCTCCCTCCATCCATGTCAGCCCCCCTCTCTCCATGTCACCCCCTCTCCCCATGTCTGCCTCCTTCTTCTGCAGCCGCGGCTCCCTGTCTCTTAGGGAACCGCGGCTATGCCATTGCCTGTAAAACCGTTGCGGAGCCTTTCTGTCTCTAAACGGGCTCCATGCAGCATTGTCCCGCCTCCAAAGGAAGTGGTAAACAACTTCCTTTGGAGGCGGGATAATGCTGCACGGAGCCCGTCGAAAGACAGGAAGGCTCTGCATCGGTTTTACAGGCCCAGCCACGGTTTCCTAAGAGGCAGGAAGCCGTGGCTGCAGAAGATTGGAGTCTGTGAGTTTGCCGCTGCCGAGAAGTGGACTCGGCAGCAGCAGCAAAGTGTTTTTTTTTTTGTTTTGTTTTTAAACGGCAGAGTGAGGCGACCCCTGCTAAATCCTGTGGCGACCCCCGTGGGGGTCGTGACCCACAGGTTGAGAACCGCTGATTTAGATAGTCCACATCACATGCTATATTTTCAGTTAGCCGCATGTTATGTTACATGGAAGCTGCTTCTTTCCCCATGCAAAAAAGAAGTGAAATCGGAAGGGGGCGGAAGCACGAAGAACACTACAGCACTGAAGCTGAAGGTAGCGCTGACAGTTCGGTACTGTTTTAAAAGCATCGCTGCTGCTGCATGTCCTGGTGAGGGGGCAGTAGGAGCAATGGGAGCCCCCTGGAGGGCCAGCACTCTAGGCAACTACCTAGATTGCCTGATGGTAACAGCATCCCTGGCAGGGGGATAGACATACATGCCCCTGTGCTGTTAACAATGCCAAAACACATGTTGCCAGCATAGGGCTTATTAAATTAATTTATTTTATACTGCTTTATCATTCCAGTCATTGTGGTTTACATTGGAACTTAAAGTTGGTAATGTACATTAAGTAGGGACATTGATAACTTAGATTTTTCTGAGGCAATAGAGGGTTAATTGACTTGTCCAAGGTGTGCTAGTGGGAATTGAACCCTGCTCTTTTGGTACCTAAGCTAGTACTTGAACTATTATGTTATTCTTGCCCTTTAACGTGTGTTCTGGATTATTTAAGTGCATCAAGTGCTTAATATAACTTAAAGATAGCGTTAACCACCTAGATGGTAATTTTATAATAGGGCACCTTGTTAAGGTAATTTTTAATGTATGTAATTAAACCTATTTTAGCTAGTTCAAGCTTTTTTGTTCACAAATAACATTATTATTATTATTAAGCATTTATATAGCGCTACCAGTATACGCAGTGCTGAACAGACACTTAAAAAATACAGTCCCTGCTCGCCAGAGCTTACAATCTAGAAGACGAAATATACAGGACAAAATATTACAATAGGATTAAGGGCATTAAGGAGCAGAAACACAAGGAGTTATGAAGGCGGCCTCAAAGAGCTTGGACTTGAAGAGGGTGAAAGAGGAGATTTGGCGCAAGGACAAGAGTAGGTTGTCCCAGGCAACAGGAATAGCAAGGTTAAAGGGATGAAACCTGGAGCTAGCAGAAGAAGAGTGCGGCAAAGAGAGAAGGAAGGCAGAGGAGGAATGGAGCTCCCCGCAGACTCCCCGATCAGCTGCCTGGTAATTAATGTGATGTAATGTAATACACAATTCCCAAACCGTTTTTTTTATTTTTTCGATGTACCCCAGCCAACCCTACAGTAGATGCCTACTTTCCTTTATAAAATACTGGTGCAAGTGAAAGAGAACATGGTTTAAATTAAGGCATGATTAGTTTCACCATCCCTAGAGTTGCTGTAAATGAACATGCCTATGGTTTGCAAGTACATGTGTAAATTATTGTATTTTCTAATCACTCTGCATACTTGCCCTTTCCACCCATGCTCCACCCAAACTTCGCCCATGTTCACGCCCACAGTGAAAGTATATGGTACAAACTTAGTTTGTAAGCCCTCCATGGACAAGGACATACCTACTGTACCTGATTATAAGTTATCTTGAAGTATTACTGGAAAAACGAAAAACTAAAAGCTAAATACATAACTAAACAAATAAATATATGCCATGCAAACAAAGTGTGTACTATTATGCTGGTTCGTATTTTACAAGAAGTCATTTATGCATATATGTGGACACTTAGGCACATAAATGACTAAAATAACAACATTTATAGGTGTTGTTAGCACCTCCTTATAAAATTACCCCCTTTATGCAGTGGAATAATTTGGCCCCTTCGAGGGCGTAGAAAGGACATTCAAGTGCAATCGGGATCATCTAAGCCAGAACATCTGACAAAAAAAGCAGCACATCCAGATGCCGACATAATTTCCCAAACATGGAAGTGCCGGATATGGATGTCCGCGGGGGCATTTACATAGACCCCCAGAATAGTATTTTATAACATGGATCTCTAGGAAAAGCCTAATGGTTAGAGTAGTGTGCTAGGTGCAGGGAAGTCAGAGATCAAATCCCACTATTGCAGTCATTGAGATTGTGCTGAGTAACTGGGGATGACGGAGGGCTGTCTTCTCAACTAAAACAAGCACTTTCCCTTTCCAGACGTGATGCCGAGGAAGGACATTTTAGTCATACTGCACTACGCTACCTGATACCCGGGGGCCATTGCTCTCGTGCCTGAAGTAGATGCAACTCTGGATATCCATGCATTTCTGAGATCAGGCAGTGACGTCCATGTTCCTGGGAACACCCCAGCCATGCCTCCAGCACACCCCCGTTCAGCGTTAGATGTCCACAGATCTGACTTCTAAAATGGCTCTGGACATCCAGGATGGTTCTGAGATCAAGCAGTGATGTCTATATTCCTGAGAATACTCCACCATGCCGCAATTCATTCTTGGGCATCCTCACACTGGGAACATCCATAGACCCAGCTTCTAAAAGGGCTCTGGAGACATCTCTATGTTTTGGATGTCTCTATGCCCATTTTCAGATGTCTAAAGCACAAATAGGGCTTCGAAAATAACCCCTATAAGGCCTGATTCCGTCCCGGACGTAGATCCCCTATGTATGTCTGGTCTGAGCAGGATGTACAGAGGGATTGCGATTCTGATCCTGTGGGGACCGTCTAGCCCTATGGGATCAGAATTGCAAACAGTCATCACGTACATGACTTGCCTGACTAACTCAGTCAGGACTTTTAAATGGAGCCACGGCTATATGGTGTCTGGTTGCCATGGCACCGCGGCTCCATTTAAAAGCCGTGATGCCAGCCACCAGAAATAAATGCTTATTCCCTGCAGCCAGACCCCCGATCTGGCCTCCTAAGGCCAGGGTCGGGCTGCGGGGAATGTTCCCTGGCCCCCCTGCCCCATCCATGCCCCAGGCACAAAAAAAAAGTCCAGGGAAGTTATTCCACCTCGGCGTCAGTACGGGAAAAAATGGTAGAAACCATCATAAAATATAAAATTATTCAGCATGTAGATAGTCATGGCCTAATGGGAGACAGCCAACATGGCTTTAGACAAGGAAGGTCTTGTCTTACTAATCTGTTATGTTTTTTTGAAAGTGTGAATAAACAGGTGGACAAAGGTGAGTCGGTTGATATAGTGTATCTGGACTTTCAGAAAGCCTTTGACAAGGTCCCTCATCAGAGACTTTTGGCAAAAGTAAAGAGTCATGGGATAGGAGGCAGTGTACTATTGTGGATCAGGAACTGGTTAAAAGATAGAAAGCAGAGGATAGGGCTAAATGGCCAATTTTCCCAATAGAGAAAGGTGAATAGTGGTGTACCCCAGGGATCTGTGCTGGGTCCGCTGCTTTTTGACATATTCATAAATGACCTGGAAAGTGGAATAACGAGTGAGGTTATCAAATTTGCAGATGACACAAAACTATTTAAAGTTGTTAAAACCCAAGAGGATTGTGGAAAATTGCAAGAGGATCTTTTTTTTTTTTTTTTTTTTTTTAAATTTTTTTAATTCTTTATTTTCGTTTTATAACAACAAAGGAAAGGAAGACATACAGCTAAAAGACAGATACATACATAGAATGTGATACATACACCAAAGTAAACCCCTGCCACCCCCCTCCCCCCTGCTTCTTTTCTAGAAAACTAATCATTCCCGAAACGGGCGTGTACTGACATTATTGTGGTACAAAACCTAACGGTGATCTGAAACATGATGAGTGTACATTAAACAGACATGTCGGAGCAATGAGCAGATTGTACATAATCATTGAGCATCTGCCATTTAGACAAGCGAGAGTGAGTTTGGGTATGGGGAATAGCTCTCCGAGATATCTGCTCATATTTGCTATATAAGCAGACGAGGTTCCACCATTCATTGACAGTAAGTCGAGAGCTATCCTTCCAATTCCTCGTGATTAAACATATGGCAATACCCAGCATGAAATCAAGGAGAAGGCGACCCTTCTTAGGAAGAGAGGGGACCTCCGCCACTGAGCGGAGTCCCACAATCTTCCAAGAAAGAGGCTCGTGGAGGTGTAAGATAAATTGAATACGACCCCACAGGCCCCCGAATTCCCTTGGGGTGCAGTAGTGTGTAATTGAAAAGAAATAGCAGCATGATCTGAAATATGTTGGGAGTGAATCTTTGCAGTGTCCACCTGAGGAACTAACAGTTTTGATATTAGAAAGAAATCTATGCGAGACTGGGATTTGTGAGGGGAAGAGAAGAAGGTAAAGTCAAGCTCATTGGGGTGTAGTAACCTCCATAGATCGACTAAAGCAAGATCTTTGATCACAGAGGTAAGCGTGGTGTGACTCTTGGGGGGACCACTTGTCCTAGGCGGCTGTTTGTCAATCAGGGGATCAAGAACTAAATTGAAATCCCCCCCTATTATCAATGAAGTATTAGCAGAGGCCTGCGCAACCTGAGCAATGGTAGCAAAAAAGGCAGGGTCATCCACATTAGGAGCATAAAGGCATATACATGTAACTTCAAGGTTACCTATCTTGAGGTGAACGCTGGACCATCTACCTGCTGTATCTGAGCTAGTCGCAATAATAGTAGCATGCAGAGATTTCCTAACCAGTATGGCAACCCCACATGTCTTAGAAACGGCTGGGGAATAGGCGGCCACCATGTAAGGTTTAATATTGAGTTTAAGAGTTTCCTTCGAATTTAAATGCGTTTCTTGGAGGAAAATCAGGTCCGCAGCTTCATGACTTAGATAGCTTAGGATTTTCTTCCGTTTTATCGGATTATTGATTCCTTTTACGTTCAATGATAAAATCTTACATGGTGCCATCAATCGGTAATAGACATTTTAGGTAAGGGCGCTTGAACACATACAACATAATCAGAATCCGTACAACAATGACATAATCACCGAGTATGCTGGCTAATACACCCCATATTGAAGTATGTACCAAAGTAACTTAGAGAAGAAGCAAAACCCCCAATGAATATGGCGACCATATGTCTGCGGGAGGAGGCCCTAGAGAGGAAGATAGAGACATAAAAAAAAAAGAAAAGAAACACCAGAGTCCATAATTAACACTGTCTCTGATACTCATCGAGGCTACTATGGGTAGATGGAGTCGGGTCACAGATATCATCAAAATAAGGCAACAAACCGCCCTCGACAGACTCTTTGCTGAGCCGCGGCAAATCCAATATGGCAGGTACAGCGGATATGAGAACACTGGCAGGAATACTCTAGAAGTCAGCGCATCAAGTCGGCTTCTTTAGCATCCAAAAACTCCGCTAGTAGATCAGGGTCCTCAAATGTTCTTGTCTGATTGTGAAGCGTGACTCGGAGCTTGGCCGGGTACATCAGGCCATAGCGTGCTTGTAGTTGTTGAAGCTTCGGCCGGAATTCCAGAAAGCGCTTTCGGCGGTCGACCGTGGGTTTAGCCAAGTCAGGATAGAAGGAGATCTTGTGGCTCTCAAACTCCATATGGCCCTTTGCCCGAGAGGCACTGAGAATTTGCTCCACATGTTGATATCTCAAAAGTCGGAAAATGATAGGCCGCGGGGTCTTCCTGTTGAGCGTTATGTTTGTGGGTATACGATGAGCGCGATCAATTTCCAATTCTTTGGTAAAGGTGATTTGGAGCAGGGAAGGGAGGATTTTATATAAAAACTCCTTCATGTCTCCCGATTCCGCTCCCTCCGGTATGCCCACGAGTCGTAGGTTGTTGCGGCGCGCTCTATTATTGCCATCTTCCACTTCTTTCTGCAAGGCCCGCACCTGGCATTCAACTTTGTCGAGTTTGGACAGCCGGACCGCATGGGAGTCTAATATGCTCTCCATTTTGTCCTGACGCGAAGAGAGCCCCTCTAGCTTGCCTTGCAGTACACCAAGATCTTCCCGCAGCGCTCGGAGTGCTTCACCGTTTGACTGCACGAGGTCCTTAACCCCTCTAATCTCTGCGAGGATTTCCTGCTGCATTTCGGGGCCCTCGCGCAAAGCCAGCCCCTTCTGCGGGGACGGGGGTTCAGTTTTGGAGCGTTTGCCGTGAGAAGCCGCTGGAGATCCAAATTCCAGGCGCGTAGGTTTGGTCCCCGCCATCTCACCAATGTGCCCCGACAAGATCAGAGCAGAAATTCAAGTATGTCCGGTGTTAATTCAGGATTCTGAGTAGGCCTCTCGGGAGCCTCAGCGTTATGCAAGAGGATCTTGATAAATTGGAAGACTGGGCATCAAAATGGCAGATGAAATTTAATGTGGACAAGTGCAAGGTTATGCACCTAGGGAAGAACAACCCAAACTATGGTTACACGATGCAAGGTTCCGCATTAGGAACCACCACCCAAGAAAAAGATTTAGGCGTCATTGTGGATAACATGTTAAAACCCTCGGCCCAGTGTGCAGCGGCGGCCAAGAGAGCAAATAGACTGCTAGGTATCATAAGAAAAGGAATGGAAAATAAAACAAAAGATATTATGATGCCTCTATATCATTCTATGGTGAGACCGCACCTTGAATATTGTGTGCAATTCTGGTCGCTGTGTCTTAAAAAGGATATAGTGTTATTAGAAAAGGTTCAGAGAAGAGCCACCAAAATAGTAAAAGGGATGGAAGGATACTCCTATGAAGAAAGGCTAAAAAGGTTAGGGCTCTTTAACCTGGAAAAGAGACGGCTGAGGGGAGATATGATAGAAGTCTATAAATTAATGAATGGAGTGGAACGGGTAAACGTAGATCGATTGTTTACGTTATCAGAATATAGAAAGACCAGGGGACATGCAATGAAGCTACAGGGTAAACTATTTAAGACTAATAAAAGAAAATATTTTTTCACTCAACGTGCAATCAAACTCTGGAATTTGTTACCGGAGGATGTAGTAAAGGCTGTTAGTGCAGCTGGGTTTAAAAAAGGTTTGGACAAGTTCCTGGAGGAAAGGTCTATAAACTATTATTAAGAAGGGACCCAGGATATCAATGCTTGACCTAGTACAAGCATTGTGGAACCTGTGTCTTTTGGGGAAACTGCAAGGTACGTAAGACCTAGATTGGCCACTGTTGGAAACAGGATACTGGGCTTGATGGACCTTGGTCTGACCCAGTATGGCATATCTTATGTTTCTTACGTTTTTTATGTATAACTTCCCCGCACAGGTCGCCGGCCCTGGATGTACAGGGCCGACATTAGAATCAGCCCTGTACATCCAGGGCCAGCCACCGCCCACCACCTGCCCAGACTCCGCCCCCATGCCACCTCTTCCCCGCCCCCATCTAGCTTAACCTGCACAACTGGCGGGGAAGTTAAACATGGGAGGAGAAGGCATGAATATCGGGGATGGATGTCCCGGTATTCGTAGCACATAATAACCCCGATAGTGATTTGTGGCTGTTTTAATTGTCAATAGCTATTTTTAATCTAGAAGGGACATCCTTCTTAGATTTCTCTTATATGCATCTAAGGGATGGACTATATTAATTGAGATAAGATTTAAAAAAGGGTTGCTAAAATGAAAGATTATTATTTGTCTTTTATTTTTTTGTTTCTTAAAGAAATGTGTGCATTTCTGGAGCAATTCAAATGTACTAATAGGTGCCAGTATGACATCAAGTGAATTACAGAGCTTGAGGAAGCATTTTTAGTCACAATAAGAAGATATATCTTATGACATATCATCCCTTCATTATGTAGTTAAACTCCCAAGTACAAGAAAAATAAGTAATTAAAAACTGATCAGCTGAAAAGAACACTAAATTAATTCCTGCTTACTTTCACTATATATATCGCTGCATATTTCCCAGACATCCTGGAGCCCAATTGTGCTATACTAAATGGAAATATGTTAACTAGAGAGCCTCCCAACAAGCCATATGCATGATTTTTATACATATTTGATTTTAGTAGAATCAAACTTTTAGAGGGTAATTTTTATAAAGTCCTGCATAGTTAATGCACATTTTTAGGCATGTCAATCATATCAACTTTAGTCAAATGCTTTCTCAAGAACACACATAAATTATAGGATTTTGTAATTTATGTGTGTTCTTCTCAAGCTGCAATGCTCTGCATGCTCACAGTGAAAGTACAAGCCATCAGGCTTATGCATATACTTATAGAATAGCAATCAGCTAAAGTACATATATAAGGGCCCATTAACATGCATCAGCCTCTGAAAGTACGCGACTTACACACATTAATGGCATGTGCCTTTACACTGCTCCTTATAAAATTATCCCCTTAAAGTCAATTTACTAAGTGATCTACACACCTACATTTTCCCCAAGCCTGTAGAGCTCTACATAGACCCATGGTGTGGTTCCTCAAGTTCAAAAAAATATATAGCAGAAGTGGAACAATATTTGGAGAGGAGGAGTAGCCAAGAGGTTAAAGCACTGGCTTGGTAGCCAAGAGATCAGGATTTGATTTTCACTGGCTCTCCTTGTGAATGTGGGCAAATCACTTTAACCTTCCATAGCCTTAGAAGAAAGATATGGCAATCTACTGCCAAGAAACCCCAGTTTCCCCGCTGCCCGACCCAGATGGGGGCAGCCAGGACCCAGATCGGGTGGCAGGGACACCTGGCTTGCCATGGGGGGGCTGGCTGGCCAATCTGGAGGGGCAGCTAGCACTTATTCCACCTCCAAGGTGGAATAAGCTGGCCGTCTCCCGGGTGCACATGACCTGAATCGGCCCTGTATGTCTGAGGGCCAGTCCCTCTCACTCTCTTCCCTCATGCTGCCTCCATCTCCCACAGCACGCACAGTGACTCTCTGTGTGTGCAGGGGGGCCAGGAGGTGGCATATAGTGCCGGCTGCTAGCAGGACTGGACGTCCCACCAGGACATTCAGTCCCATTATCCGTCTTGCAGAATTGGGACCA
The DNA here is from genome assembly GCA_033557465.1 of Ichthyophis bannanicus. Lineage (NCBI taxonomy): Eukaryota > Metazoa > Chordata > Amphibia > Gymnophiona > Ichthyophiidae > Ichthyophis > Ichthyophis bannanicus. The sequence goes on along the minus strand of CM066050.1, from coordinate 118,915,379 downwards.
TAATGAAAGCTTTTTCAAGTACATTCATAGCAAAACATCTGTGAGACTGTTAGTTGGACCAATAGATGATAGAGGGGTAAAAGATGCGCTACGGGAGGACAAGGCCACAGTGGAGACTGAAATAATTTTTTGTTTTGGTCTTTAATGAAAAAGATGCATGCTTGAAATGGTATTTAAAGGTGATGTATCAGAAGAATTGAAAGAAATAGCGATAAACTGGGAAGATGTATTACAACTATTTGATAAACATAAGAGTGGTAAATCACCTGGACCAGATGATATACATCCAAGGGTGTTGAAAGAACTGAAATATGCAATTTCAGACCTATTATTACACTAGCAATCTGTGAACTATCACTAAAATCATCTGTAGTACCTGAAGATTGGAGAATGGCCAATGTAATGCCAAATTTTAAAAAGGGTTCCAGGAGTGATCCGGGAAACTACAGACTAGTGAGCCTGATGTCAATACTGGGCAAAATGGTAGAAACTGTTATAAACAATAAAATTACTGAACATGTAAATAATCATGGCTTAATTGGAGAAAGCCAACATGGATTTAGCCAAGGAAAATCTTGTCTTAGTAATCTGTTATATTTTTTGAAGCTGTGAATAAACAGGTAGACAAAGATGTGCTGGTCAATATACTGTATCTGGATTTTCAGAAAGCATTTTACATGGACCCTTATGAAACACTCTTGGCGAAATTAAAAAGTCATAGGATAGGAGGCAGTATAGTACTGTGGATCAGGAACTGGTTAAAAGAGAGAAAGCAGAGAGTAGGGCTAAATGGCCAATTTTCTCAATGGAGAAGGGTGAATAGTGGAGTACCCCAGGATCTGTGCTGGGCCCGCTGCTTTTTAACATATTCATAAATGACATTTAAATGGGAATAATTAGTGAAGTGATCAAATTTGCAGATGCACAAAATTATTCAAAGTTATTAAAACACAAGAGGATTCTGAAAAATTGCAAGAAGACCTTGTTAAATTGGAAGGCTGGATGTCCAAATGGCAAATGAAATTTAATGTGGACATGTGCAAAGTTATGCACCTAGGAAAGAACAATCCAAACTATGGTTACACGATGCTAAGTTCCACATTAGGAACCACCACCCAGGAAGAAGGTTTAGGCGTCATCATGGATAATACGTTGAAACCCTCCGCCCAGTGTGCAGCGGCGGCCAAGAGAGCAAATAGAATGCTAAGGAAAGGAATGGAGAATAAAGCCAATGCTATTATAATGCCTCTGTGTCATTCCATGGTGTGATAGTACCATGAATATTGTGTGAAATTCTGGTCACCATATCTTAAAAAGGATACAGCAGAATTAGAAAAGGTACAGAGAAGAGCCACCAAAATGGTAAAGGGAATGGAAATATACCCCTGTGAGGAAAGGCTTAAAATGTTAGGACTCTTCAACTTGGAAAAGAGACGGCTGAGGGGAGATAAGATAGAGGTCTATAAATTAAGAAATGGAGTAGAATGGGTAAACGTAGGTTATTTACTCCATCAAAAAGTAGAAAGGTTTAGACAAGTTCCTGGAGGAAAGGTCCATAAACCATTATTAAAGAGGACCTGGGAAATCCACTGCTTACCCCAGGACAAGCATTGTGGAAAAGATATACCTTTATGGGAACCTGCCAGGTACCTGTAACCTGGACTGGCTACTGTTGGAAACAGGATACTGAACTTACTGGACCTTGGTCTGACCTAGTATGGCAGTTCTTATGTTCTTATGTTATGTTTTTATGTTCACACATTGCATTGAATAACATGGGACCTAGTTACAAATAGTACATGGTTACCCTTAGCCCAGCTTAGTAAATATGTCCCAAAGTGATGTGCATTTGTTAGTTTACTTTCTTTTCATTAATGAACCTTAAAAGATTTAGTGCAGGTTAAAGTAATTTAATGCACACTAACCTACAAATTAATGTGGGATAAATGGATTAGTGCATGTTAAAACACAATAGAATCCTTTTATTAAAGAGTACTAAGGTGTTGCACCAAATATGGCAAAAGCACTGAAACAATGGCTCATTAGGTGCAACGCTACTGCATTGACTGTTGGGAGTGTGGAAAGAATTCCAGAATTCCAGTCAATTCCCTGGTGGTTAATGTGGAGCCCTGTTCCTTAGCACGCACTACTTAACTCCATCTATTGAGGTGGCGTCAGGTGATCCATGCTAATGCAGGTAGTACACAGTATAAACTGCTCTGAGCTCACCGTACTGACTCTCCATCTTTAACACACTCACTCATGACCCTAATGCAGGTGGCACAGTTGGCATGGGAATCGTCCCATGCTGTCATGGCCCTACTTTAGCTGGCACATTTAGCACATTCGAGAACATGCACTGCCACCTAGCGCCCATTAGCAAAAGGCCCCTTGCAGCAGGTACTTAAAAAAATCACTATTAAAAGAATGTGTGAAACTAACCAAAAACGCCCCAAAATAAAAAAGAAATTGGGAAAAAAATTAAAACAAACGGAATATTTTGCCTGTGCATATCAGAGTGGAACGGATGAATAGGGAATGGTTGTTTACTGTTTCCAATAGTACTATGACCATGCGATAGGTGGGAGGAAGTGACATCACCAGCCTAGAGTGACTGAAATGAAAGGTGATAGACTCAGAAGTAATTGTGGAAATATTTCTTTATAGAACAAGTGGTAGATGCATGTAATAGTCGCCCAGTGCAGGTAATAAAAGCAAAGACTGTATCTGAATTCAAGAAAGCATGGGATAAACACAGAAGATCTCTAAACGAAAAAAAAAGGGATTGTAGAGATTATCGAATGGTATGAAGGGCAGACTGGATAGGCCTTATGGTCATGTTTGTATGTATCTATGCTTCTTTTACATAATAGCCAAATAATATGATGACACTGGAATTCTCTTACTTCACCAAGACATTATTAGTATCATTTTTACATGACTATATGACTACATAATGAATTTAAAGTGCTAAAGCAGAGATATAGGTATGGCTCCAGACCCTAAAGAGGGATATTGCTTCAGTTAAGGGTGCAATTCCTGAAACAGTTTCCAACATGGGGAATGGCATTGCAGAAATTGGTAAATATGAAGAAGAGACTGAGGTATAAAAGGACTGCTAAGCAAAATCTATAAAGTTGCCAAAAAACAGAGGACTATTTGCTAAAGCGTGTTAAGCTTTTGCAGCTAATGCTCAAAAAAGAGCAGATAGCATGGCATTAGCATTTCTCCAGCAAATAACGCATTGAAATTGCAGAGAGCACAGCCTGGCAGCACTGTGGATGCACATAATGCCACCCATTGAGGTAACGCTGACAGTTACCATGCTCTGTTGACACTGAGGCAATCAAGTACTGCAGACACGCCTAGTCTCACCTATATCCCATCCACTCAAGCAGATAACACAGTTCTGCAAATACTGTAGAAGACTGTAGCGTTATCTGCAATTTCTCTGCATTATCTGTTAACATGCCCAGACTGCATGCTCTATCTGATGCATTAACAAGTAACTCCACTTAGTAAACATACTCCAAAGAAAGAGTGAGGAAGCTGAGTAATGATATCTATGAGAAAACTGAAGACCTAGAGAACAATTCCAGGCAAAACAACCTCTGAATCTTGTGATCACATGGACTATATTGAGGCTACCAAAAAAGTAAATCAGGCAGTAATAGAATCGAAGGTGGCTGAGGCACACAAGTCATTAGGCCCCCAGAAAAACAGTTTTCATTGAAATATAATTAGATTGATGCATAATTTCCCCATAACTGAGAGTTATACCAAAAGTTAGAACAATGGGTCACTGAGCTTTTAGGCTCACATAAATGAAATCTACAGCTACTCTTCTCTTACTGAATTAGAGATTTCAGAGAAATATGATACAGACCTTTAAATACTTCAAGAGTATTAATGAACAAAGAAACCTTTTTCAAAGACAGGGAAGCTGCAATATTAGAGGACATAACATGAAGCTGCAAGGGGGTAAACTGAAAGGGTGGAGGATGCTTGGAATGCCCTCCTGATGGAGGAGGTGGGGGCAATTACAACGACAGAATTCAAAATGGAATGGGACAGATACAGTGGATCCCTTTATAGCAACAGGATAGAATCAGAATAACCTTAACTGTCTCTGCTATCTCAACAAATAGGGGTGACCTGCACGGAGTGGTGGGTACACCCCTAAACAAAGGCATGGGGAAGGGTGACCTGCATAGAGCAGCAGGTGCACCTGCTCTTGCCACCTTGCTGGGCAGACTAGATGGACCATGATGGTCTTTATCTGCCATCATATACTATGGGATCTATTCTGTCCCGCAAATAGTGGGGATAGACGTCCTGTTGGGACATCCATCCCCGCTATTCATCCCTCTTGCTGTCCCCAACTAAGCCTCCCCATACGAACAAGGAGTTTGTACGGGGAGGCTTAGATGGGGGCAGTGCGGAGGCGTAATTGGATGTCTGTAGCCCCGGACATATAGGGCCAATTCTGAGGTCGGCCCTGTACGTTCGGAGCTAGCAGGCTGAATGGGGGACTTATTCCATCTCGGAGGTGGAATAAATCCCCCTAGATTTATTTATTTATTATTTTATTACAGTTTCTTATATACCGCGCTATTTAGTATCAGCGCGGTTTACATAATAACATAACGACCATAACGACAAGCTGTCAGGTTTTACATCGAACAGGGGTACAAACTTGGATAACAGGGTTAACTATATACATAAGCTATTTACACTGCAAGGATAGGTAAAACTCAAATAATGCATGTAAGGGCCTTTCTAGATTGGGTCATTTCTTGGGAGGGATATCTAGGTTCAATTGCTGTCTGGGAAGTATTGGAGGAAAAGGTGGGTTTTGAGAGCCTTCCTGAACTGATATAGATTGGTAATGGCCCTAATGTCAGGGGGTAGAGCATTCCAGCATTTGGGGACATAAAAACCGAATGCCCTGTTTGTGGTTGTCGTGTTGGACTTTGTCGATGCCTTTGGTGTTGCTAGCAAGTTTATAGCTGTTGCTCTTCTGGATCTGTTGGGGGGGGACAATGTGGATAAGATGCGTGAGTGAGGAGGATGAAATACCTTTGATTGCCTTGAATGCTAATAGAAGGGATTTGAAGGTGATCCTCCCATGGATCGGTAGCCAGTGCAGCTGTTAGAGAATGAGGGTCACGTGGTCGTATCTGGATGCTCCGTAAAGGACCCTAGCTGCGGCATTCATGGCCAACTGTAAGGGGGTTATATATCGGCGGATGGGAGACCCAGCCGGGAGTAAAAAGATGTAGGAGATTCTCCACAGCTCAACCCTGGCCGGGGATCATGGCTCCTGAATGGTACCATGGCTACGTTCAGGAGCCTGACTGAATTAGCCGGGCAGGGATCTGTACATGCAGGCCAATGGGAATCGGATCCCGGCCTGCACGTACAGGCTTAGACGTGATTCTGATCCCACGGGGGCTAGGCGTGTCCCATGAGATCACAATCGGGTCTATTTCTGTGCATCCGGTTCCGACCAGAAGCACAGAGGCCAGGACACGCAGAATAGAATTTGCCTCCATGTTACTATGTCTGTTAAAAGAGAGAACATCCACCAACAGGTAGAAAGGTTTTTGCTGGAATCTTGAGCACTTTTCCTAGATAACTCTTGAAAGGTTTCCTAAGCTTAATTCTAGGGATCTTGGGGGAGTTCAAAAAGTGGAGTCTTAACTGCCTAAGAAAAATTATCAAATTGATCATTCTTCCTAGTTAGTAATATCTTTTATTGAAAAAAGGTAGAATTTAACTTTTTGATCTCAACCAAATCATTTGCCATTGCTTTTATCCTATCTCTTTGCTCCTGTTTCTGGAGTTCGACTGGTTGACCCAAAACTTTCACCTGATGCATAAGCAAATTAAGTCCAGAGGTACACATAGACAAAGAAGATTCCAACTTTACCAACACAGCTCAAATTGAACCTAGGCGGGTGATCACCGCTGGCTTAACAAAGGTAATGAGCATTAGCAGTAAATTCGAGAGACTGATATCATACTCCATATACTCTGGCTTAGAAGTAAGGTTCATGACTGTCATGGTATCTGCAAAATTAACCCATTTGGAGAAAATGTCCCAAGTAATGATGGAGTTATCCGTAAAGGGCTGATTTTCTCCTGAAAAATGGGTGCAATGCATGGTGGTAGGACAGCTGAAGATCAGTTGAATGAAGACACAGTGCATGGTAGCAAAATTCCATGATAAACGTGATATGTGAGAGAGTTAGAGAATAAAAGGCTGTTTTAGACAAACCTCTGGCCAACTAATGACCACAACCTAGCAAAGGAAAGAATTTTACCTTGAGAAAACAGTCAAAAAATAAGTTGTAGTGTAAAAAATTCCAAATGATCTATTTCCAGTTAAAGATGGATTATGTATGGCTTACTGAAGTCTTGGCCAATCTTCTAATTTACATGCTGTATAGTTACGATTGAATTCTGCAGAAAAAAACCAAGCATTTTATCTTATTTAGGGGGTTATGTACTAACAGCACATGCTAACGGCCTTAGCACCCACTATTTAGTGAAGGATTCATTGCATAAATGGTCCTCTGGTAAATAATGCACATTAATGGCACTAGTACATGCTAACTGTTAGTAAATGAACCTCTTAATAATATCTAAAGATGCAGTATTCATCACCAACAGCTGATGAATGCTTTCTGTCAGTGATGATATACAACACTGAATGTTCATACCAAGAGAACACTTAACTCATTGAAGAGCGACAGCCCGACATAATATGCATCACAGAGACGTGGCTCAACCCGACTGACAATGTTCTACTCAACCAACTTGTACCAAACAACTATTCAGCGTACAACTGCCCACGCACCCACAGGCGTGGAGGAGGAGTCCTGATCATGGCAAAAACCAAACTGAAGTTCAAGACACAGAGCCTCACCGATACACAGCAATGTAACACAATTAGCATCAAGAACAAGAACATTGCAATCTGCCTAACATACAGAGCACCCAGAGCGCCACCCGACGAACTGGCATTCGCACTAGAAGAAGCCTGTGCCATAACAACAAACAACAAACCAGCGCTGCTGATTGGAGACTTCAACCTAAAGTCCACCAATGTCAAAGACGCAGAGGCCTTCCTGCAAGCAATGTCCTCACTGCAATTCACGCAAATAATCAATGCTCCAACACACAGACATGGATCATCTCCAGACCTCATATTCGCATCCAATTACCTAACATCAAGAGACCTGATCTCTCCACCAACCATTACCCCAGTGCCATGGTCTGACCACTACTTAATCGAGATAAGGCTGCGGTCACAAGAGGACCAGACAAACGAAAGAGCAAACACCTCACACACACAAAGACGATTCAAGTGTTTCGACAAGGACGAATTCATACAGGACACAATACAACACCTGAACATCACTACGGACGACCTGGAGGAACAAGTTTCCAGCTGGAACAGCATTCTAGCCAACGCCGCAAAACCACCAGATGGCGGGACCGAGAAACAACACCACAACAAGAGACAAAACAAACCATGGTACTCAGCAAAACTACGACAGGAAAAGAGGGAACTCAGGAAGATTGAACGGAGATGGAGAAAGAACAAAACAACTGCCGACCAGCATCTCTATCTAACAAAGCAAAAGCAATACAATGAACACATCAACCAATCAAAGAGGGAATTCCACACAAACATGATAAACACCTCCATCAACAAACCCAGAGAGCTTTTCGAAATAGTAAAAATCCTCACAAAAGAGCAAACAACAGAAGAGGAAGCACAAATTGATCCACAGAAATTCGCCGACCACATCAAGGACAAATTTCACTCAACAGAACAAACAACGCCTAGTAGAACCTCAAGGACAGATGTACACTTCAAAACCTGGGGCACATTCTCCTCACCCTCAACAGAACAGATATCCCACATCATCTCTACAATCAACACAAGCACCGCTCCTACAGACCCATGCCCAGTGTCGTGGGTCAAAGCCACCAAATCAAGCCTCATCACCACCATACACAAAATGGTACACAACTCACTCACTCAAGGTCTCATGCCAAAGCAACTAAAACTTGCCTCAGTGAGACCAATCACAAAGAAAACAACTCTCGACAGAAAAGATCCAGCAGCATACCGACCAATATCCAGCATACCCTTCCTCGCAAAAGTCATCGAAAAAACAGTTCAACTACAACTTCAGGATCACATCGACAAACACGAAACACTCGACGACAACCAACACGGATTTCGTCCTAACCACGGTGTCGAAACGCTACTGATCTACCTCTTCGACAGCATCCTAAGAATAATTGACAACACCAGGAATGGAATAATAATGATATTCATCGACATCTCCTCAGCCTTCGACACAGTGGACCACAACACGCTCCTAGAAAGACTACAGAACACTGGTATACACGGTATCACACTGAAATGGTTCCACTCGTACCTAACCGAAAGACAGCTACAGGTCAAGGTGGGACACAGCACCTCCCGACCCATCAAAGTCCGTCAAGGTGTACCTCAAGGTTCTGCGCTCTCAGCACTCCTATTTAACATCTACATCCAACCAATCTGCAACATCATGAAAGAGAACAACATTCAATACACGATCTATGCGGACGACATCATGATATACACCCCGATATCAATCGACAACCCGGACTTCTCTAAGATAACAGACTGCCTTACACAAATGACCAGTTGGTGTCAAAACAACAACCTCGCCATAAACTACAACAAGACTGAAGCTTTAATCATCACTCGGAACCAAAGCTTCATACACCCACCAAATATAAAGATACAAAACATTACTATACCAATAAGGTCAGAAGTAAGATACCTCGGGGTTACGCTGGACAATAAACTCAATCTCAAGCCACACATAGACAAAACAATACAAAAAGCCTACTACAAGATGCGAATCATCAGGAGACTGAAACCACTCCTCGCCCCAGAACACTTCCGTACTGTCTGTCAAGCACTGATAACCCCTCTACTGGACTTCTGCAATCCGATATACCTTGGACTACCGAAACAAGCCATCAAACCACTCCAACTGGCACAAAACACCGCAGCACGAATCATATCCGGAACTGCAAGACAGGAGCACATCACACCCACCTTAAAGGACTTACACTGGCTACCAATCGATGCACGCATCAGATACAAAACTATCATAAACCTATTTAAGATAAAACAGCAAACATCAGCCAACAGCCTGCACACCCTCATACAACCAGACATCAGCACACGCCCCAGAAGAAAACAAACACACAACCGAGTCAGCACCCCAAGTGAATACAAACACACACGCAAGGACACAACAGACAGAGCACTCTCCATGGCTGCTCCAACAATATGGAACAAACTACCGGACGATTTGAGGGCAACTACAGAGCTCAAGGACTTCAGAAAACAGCTGAAAACCATGCTGTTCATAGAACACTTTGGACACATCACATAAACTAAGGAACTGTATAGCAGCACACATTACCGCCTAACACTAGATGTATATAAAATGATTTTAGCACCACTGTAAATAGCCCACATTGTACATAGCTCACACCAATCTAGCACACAAGACAACACACACCCAACGAACTTTCCACCCTCACTGCATGTATCAACACTCACACTACCAGATTGTTTGCTGTGATACCACCTTGATTATTATGATAAGGCGGTATAGAAATACTGTTAAATAAATAAATAAATAAATAACTCTTTACAGAAGATAACCATGCCATTAGGTTTTTGTTTTTTTTCATTCTCCTATTTTACAGCTTGGCTTTTCTTACATCCTGGAAGCTATTTGAATTCTCTGACATCATCTGTTCCTGTGAAGATATAAAGGGTAGCTGAAGCCAGAAAACTAGCATAGCCTTTAAGCACAGAAAATGACACGTTTAAGCACACTTCAAGCATGTTTAAATTAACGTCAAATGCAGAAAAGAGGCAGACGCACACATAAACAGAGACAGAAAAATTAGTGTACAATTAACGCCAAGAGTATTTAAATATAGGCAAATGAGCTGCATATACTAAATTGGTATTCAAATAATGTCTGCGCCCAATGCAGAGACAGGCATAGAGGATTTAACAACCAGCTTTAGTGCCAATATTTTTACGCCTGTGTCTGAGGTGGCTTAAACCTCTAGCGCGTGCTCTCAATAGTATTTTGATGGCATCGGGGGGCTTCCCCTCAAATGAACCAGGCATCGGGCAAAGCCCCCGATGCCATCAAAATACAGAAAGCAAATCCCTGGAAAATCCAGTGGCTCCGATTCCCCCACCCAACAGTATTTTGATGGCATTGAGGATGATCACAGCATCAGGCAAAACCCCTGATGCCATCAAAATACTGTTGGGGGCCAGTGCCCCAACAGAAAGTGACTCGCCGGTGGCCTAGTAGCCCCTGATCTCCCACCCAACTTTAAAAAAAGTTAACCTGATGGTCTAGCGGCCCCTGAACCCCCTACCTGGTACTTTTCAAAGCAGGAGCTCTCAGTCTGCCATCTTGTAAAATGGCAGTACCTGACCACACATGGTGCATCTGTTGCTTTTTCTACCTGTTTAGCTACTTTAAGATCATCAGAAACAATCACTCCCAGGTCCCACTCTTCTTTCATGGACAGAAGTACTTCACCATTTATACTGTACCTCTCCCTTGTATTTTTGCAGCCCCAAATACATGACCCTGCATTTTTTAGCGTTAAATCTCAGCTGTCAAATGCTTGACCATTCTTCAAGCTTAGCTAGCTCCTTCCTCATATTATCTACTCCTTCCTGGGTATCTACTCTATTGCAGATTTTGTTATCATCTGCAAAGAGACAAACTACCCAACAGCCCTTCCGCAATATCAGTACTAAAGATATTAAAAATAATCGGACCAAGGACAAATCCCTCCGGCACACCACTGGTAACATCCTTTTTCTCAGAGTGAGCTCCATTTACCTGTACATTTTGTCACCTCCCATTTTTACACATTAGTGTTTTTAATATGCACAAAATACCTGCATGATAACTGGAAAATTAATACATATTGAAGCACTTTTACATGTACAAAATTATTAAGGTGTGCTAATGAACCAAGTGCGTGCTAACAAGCAAATCCCTAATATTTATGAGGACATTATAGGTAGGATAATATTGAAAACCATCTAAAAAAAAGGTAACTACAGATAATTTATTGGGTCCTATTTTATAAGGTACAGCTGCCCCCCCCCCCTATAGTTACTGCAGTTTGCCATGTTAAACCCACTGCAGGAACGACTCATGCCACCCATTGAGGTGGTGCTAATTGCACCTGTACTACATGCACTGAGCACATGACATGCGTGCTTCAAATATCCTCGCTAGCAGCACTGCAGCAGAAATGCCCTTTTCCTACGCAGTTACAATCCAGACGTGCGCTGCCTAAGTAGCGTGGAATTTTAGCAGTGCTCGGCACTGTTTTTAGCACAGCACAGGTAGCATTGTGCTGACCCCACGCTATTGGGTAGTGCACATTAGCAAACATATCCCACTGTATCTGTGTTGACACAAAGATACTGCAGGGTAATGATTCCAACAGTAAATTTGCATTGTTATACCATAGCTTAGATATCCCTCTTATGCAAACAAAAAGAAAAGCACATACCATCATCCTTGCCACCATACAGATAAGTGATTCTGAATACCTAGCCAAACATTTTCATGTGGGTAAATACTCGTTAACCCATGCAAAACTCTTGATTATTGCCACATATATATTTTGAACCCTTAATCAGATCTGATAGAAATGAACCGGGGGTTTGTTCACTCTTTAAACTTGTGCAAGGCCCTTGTCCCCTTTTTATTTCCTTTCTTATACATGCTGAATATCAGTCACCTCATCTCTAGTCCTTGACTGCGCTGTTACTGTACCTTTAAGTCTGCCCATATATTTCTGAATCACTAACATGTTTGATGCTGTGTATTTGACATTTTGTAATAACAAGTGCAAGCAAAAATGTGTTGTGGAGTTAAAGTGGTTTAGCTTTATGCCTTGGAAGTTTATTGTCAAAAATTGAAAAAGGAAGTTTTTAACAAGAAAGAGAAAAATATTTTGAAGCATAAAGTAGTTGAATATATCAGAAATGAAGTTGCATCTTGATTCTATGAATAATTAAAAATTAATTTGGATTTCTTTTCTGCTGAGAAGGCAGATAGCCTAATTCAAAGTATGGCTAAAATATTAATGAAGTACAATAAAAGCTTTTGATTCATCCCAAATAATAGCACCACTATGCAACATTACAGGTGCCCTAGCCCAAGGGGCAGAAACAGTATAATAGGGATAATTTTATAAGAAATAATTTTGAGCATAAATCCTGTTATATGAACATAAAAGGTCTCTTATAAAACTACCCTGTGCAAAAAGTATGCATTGTGAAAAGAATATGTGTACTTTTATGTACCCCACGAGTAGAAGTGTTCAGGGAAGGGTTTTGGGTAGAGAGCAATGTCATGAAATATTTATTTATTTATTTGTCTGCTTTTATGTATTGCTTTGTCTAGAAATCAAAGCGGTTTACATACTAATGCCACTGTACAAGTCACTGGTGAGGCCTCACATGGAATATTGTGTTCGGTTTTGGAGACCATATTTCGCAAAGGATATAAAAAGACTGAAAATGGTTTAGAGGAAGGTGATCAAAATGATTTGGAGTCTGCATCAGAAGACGTATGAGAAGAGACTTGAAGACCTAAATATGCACATTCTGGAGGAGAGGAGGGACAGGGGAGATATGATTCAGACCTCTAAATACTTAAAAGAGTATTCATGAACAAACAAACCTCTTCCAAAGACGGGGAAGCTGTAAAACTAGAGGGCATAATTTGAAGCTTCAAGGGGGTAAACTGAAAGGAAACATCAGGAAATATTTTTTCACTGAAAGGGTGGTGGATGCTTGTAATGCCCTCCCGATGGAAGTGGTGGGGGCAAATACAGTGACAGAATTCAAAATGGCATGGGACAGACACAGTGGATCCTTTATAACAATATAAACTTGAATGTAAATAGTTCCCCAAGTTCTCCTCCATGTTAACCCCCCGTTTTATGTAAACGACGGCCAATGTACCTGGTCAAGTGTTCTATTGTTTTGATGTAAACCGCGCTGATGACAAATAGCGCGGTATATAAGAAATGTTAAATAAATAAATAAATAAACAATAGGATAAAATCAGAATAAACATAACTTTCTCTTATATCTCAACAAATAGGGATGACCTACATGGAGCGGTGGGTACACCCCCTAAATAAAGGCATATGGAAGGGTGGCCTGCACAGAGAGGCAAGAACCATCTAATTTCTCAACAAATAGGGGTGTCCTACATGGAGCGATGGGGGGAGGAGCGGTGGGATCACCCCTAAACAAACAAAGAAACAAAGATATGGGGAGGGGTGAAGACATGGGGAGGGGTGCACCTGCTCCTGGTGGGTGTACCACTAAGCAAAGACATGGGTAGGGGTGTACCTACTCCCTAAAAGACATGGGAAGGGGTGCACCTACTCCTGCCATATAGCTGGGCAGACTAGATGGACCATACTGGTGTTTATCTGCCGTCATATACTATATTATTATGTTACTATATAATAATGTCAATCAAACTTTGTTACATAGTACTATGAACTAGGTAAAAAATTATATTAAACATACTGACAGGTCTATAAACTTCTTCAATATATTACATAACAAATTACACTGGGCCGCAGCAGAATGGGATGGTGTTGGCGACGGAAGATCACATTTTTGTGACAATGGCAACAACACTAGAATTACCTGCACGGAAGAAAGGCCTGGCAATTTACTTCTGTATCTTGCCATGAAAATCCAATGGATAGTCACAACAAAACAAATTGCACTATAGTACTGGATGATGAGACCCCCAGGTTGGAAGGCAATCAACTGGCTACTGGGGAGGAACTGAAGACTTTTCAGAGTAAAGCCAGCATTTATGATGTGGTTGGATCAAAGCCCTCGGGACATTGGACTGCTGATGTAGCTGCGCATGAAATGAGAGTCCGAAGCTGCAAAGATGTCTTACATTCATGGAATGTAGGAAGCATGAACCAAGGGAAGTTGGAGGTGGTCAAGAATGAAATGGAACGTGTACAACTCAATCTGTTGGGTGTCAGCAAACTGAAATGGACTGGCATCAGGCACGTTACATCTGATGATCACATGGCCTACTATGCTGGGAATGAAAGACAAAGAAGAAATGGTGTTGCATTTTTAATTAAGAAGAAACTTGCAAGAACTGTAATGAAATACAGTGCAATCAGCGAACTCTTAATTTCTATTTGTCTACATGGAATGCCCATTAACACAACTATAATTTTTATTTATTTTATTTAATATACATTTATATACCATGTTTTCCCAAGTATCAAATACGGTTTACAAGGAACAACAATGTGAATTGTACCAAGTGCTCAATTCACTTACATTATAACTGTTGTAACTATTTACATTAAACTGTAAGGTTTACAACTATTTACCTTAATTTTAGATACTCACATTAAAACTGTTGGAACTATTTACAATAAGCTGTTGGAAAAACTGTTGTATCAATATTTTACATAGGTTATATAGCATATACTTGTGGGATAATGTGCCATCAGGCGATGGGGAGATTCGCTGCTTAGGCAGACTGTTGTAAGATTGAGGTGTGTTGGGAAAACTGTTGTATCAGTATTTTACATAGGTTATATAGCATATGCTTGTGGGATAATGTGCCATCAGGCAGATGGGGAGATTAGCTGCTCAGTCAGACTTGTAAGACTGAGGTGTGTTGTTTTCTGTTCTATTGTGAAAGAGAGTTTGTGGGCTAAAGTGTAGCGTAAACAGGTGCGTTTTAAGGTTTTTGTGGAACATTTTGATGTCATTGACCTCTCTGAGTTCAGCAGGTAACTCATTCCATAGTGTTGGTGCAAAATGCAAGTATGCTTTACTATTTGTCCTTTTCTTGCATTTTCTGGAGTCCTTAGGAACTGTTAGTTTGTTGTTAGTAATACTCCTTTGGGTTCTGTTGGGTTTTTCTATATTGATAAGCGTATTTAAGAATGAGGGTGCTAAATTGTTGATAATTTTAAATGTTGTAACCAGTATTTTATATTTTATGCGGCTTTGAATAGGTACCCAGTGTAGTTCGTAGAGGGTAGGCGTGATGTGTTCAATGGCACTGATAGTCTTGATGGTTCTGGCTGCAACGTTTTGCACTAGTTGGAGCCTTCTAATTGAGTGTTTGGAGGTTCCTTGGAGAATTGCATTGGCAAAGTCAAAGTGAGGCGTGATAAGTGCCTGTATTACTGATATGAAGTCCTGTGAGTGGATTAGAGGTCGGAGCTGCTTTAGAAGTTTGAGTTTATAATGAATTTTAGTGACTGTATTCTTGACTTGTGTTTGCATGCTTAGAGTCTGGTCAAGCGTGACTCCCAGATATTTCACCTCCTTCTTTACCAAGATATCGGAGTCCTGTAGTCGGATGGATGATGGATTTCAGTTATATGCCCAACAACAGCTGCAGAACAGGAAGAAGTTCATGAGTTCTACGAACAAGTACAAGCTGAAATTGACACAACATGCAAATAGGATACCCTGATAGTCATGGGTGACTGGAATGCAGAAACTGGCAACAAAGAAGGCAAAGTGCTTGAAAAATATGGACTTGACAACAGAAATGAAGCTGGAGAAAAATGATAGAATCCTGCAAGACCAACGATCCATTCATCTCAAACACCTTCTTCCAGAAATATAAGCGCCAACTGTACATGGACTTCACCCAATGGATTGTAGAAAAATTAAATTGACTACATTTGTGGACGTCAATGATGGAAAAGCTTTATAACATCAACAAAGACAAAACCTGGAGCTGACTAGTACAGATCACCAACTACTAGTATGCAAACTCAAGCTAAAGTTGAAAAAGAGCAATCCACTCATGAATAGCAAAATATGACCTTGAGAATATACCGCTATGATTTAAAGACTGCCTGCAAAATCGATTTGCTGCTTTATGTCTTGTAGCACTATACAAATTATTAGTAGTAGTAGTAATAAAAAGACTTAAAATGGTTCAGGGAAAGGTGACCAAAATGATTTGGAGCCTGCACAAGAAGATGTCCGAGAAGAGACTTGAAGACCTAAATATGTATACCCTAGAGAAGAAGAAAGACAGAGGAGATATGATACAGACCTTGTCATGAGGTAGACAGCACTGAGCCAGAAATAATAAAGGGAAATGTAAAAGAAGAGCTTACCTCACAGCCACATGTGCAGTTGAGACATTCACAATGCAGGGCAGCAAGGAATGGAGAAACAAACTTTCCTCATGGCATTAGTGACGCAGTAGAAATTCAGGGTTCCAATCAGGCTCACCTGGGGGAAGAGTCAAGTTCTACGTCTAACAAGCAGGGAAATAAAACCAGGTGGGAAATCCCACAAGAGGAGATCAGGGAGAGCACGGAGCTCAAGATTAGGCAAGGGAGTCAGTCTCAGAGGAGAGTAGAGACCAGGACTCCGGAGCAAACACAGAGAGACACGCTGTCTTGGAGAACCAGGGTTGAAGAGAAGCAGGCTGTTGAACCCGAGAGGGCTAGGAAGAGCAGTGCCAAAGACTTCCAAGCCAGAGGGGTCCTCGTGCAGAGGAAAACAGCCAAGCAGGCAGAGAGCAAAGGTCACGTCCAGGAAAGCTCACTGAGAACAGGAAGTGAATTCTGCTCAGCAAAACCCAGTGACCGGTACTCACGGAGAAAGGCAGTTTGCACTTCAGAGAGGAAGCCTTGGCTGGAGGAGGAAGGGCTGGAAACGATCTTCACCAAGAAGAAAGATAAGTACCCTGTCTTCTATAAAGGGAAAAAGTGGGTCCTTGTATAAAAAGCCAAGCTTACAGAGAGCTAGAAAACCCCTATTGGCATAGGTGGTGGGAAGAAATCCCCAGCACAGCCCCTGGTATCTCTGACGGCACAAAGCAGTCTCCTCTCCCAGAAGCTGAGGTCTCCCGAGGGCAAGGTTCTGAAAGCAGTGACACAGAAACTTGGTGCCCGTATACAGGACCAGGTCCTGAGGTTATGCAGTGGGAAAGTTCAGCCCCAGAGGACGTTCCAGAACCGATGGAGTGTGCTTTATGCATTTCAGATGAGATAGTATCTCTTTGTTAAAAAGAAGCAAGAAGAAGCATAAGTATTGTTTGGAAGAAACTTTTATTTATCTGTGAAGCAACAGTTAATTTATGTTATCCTTGTTTGAAGTATTCTAAAGGCAATCCTCAAGGGAAGGGGAATAAAGCCCAGCTTTAATTTACACTTTGGACACGACTACAGAGTATTTCTTTTACAACCCAGGCTATACCCTATGTATAGGCGGGTGCCTAAGACAGGCATAGTCTCACAAATGGCGTAGTTCTTTGGATTCCTGAAAAGAAGGATACCGTGGGAGCAGAGTGGAGTCACCAGCACCGGAGGACAGGACCGAGACTATGGTGGACCACGCCCCAGACGACTCCAGGATCTGGAAAAGCAAAGATCCTTCTCAAGGCCAGAATCACCACCTGACTCAGGTAACGGTATCTGGGTACAGCCAGGGTGGGATTCTGTGAGGAGGTATAAGGGGGGACTGAAAACCCCGGCTTAACCGCATTTAAGAAAAGGAAAGAAAAGTGAAAAAAAAAAAAAAGGTGCCGCACTTGGTGTGTTTTTTTTTCTTGGTTTATTGCAGGCTGCCATCATAGAGACTCCACAAGACACGCTGAGATGGATTGGGCTCTAATTTGAAAAACAGAGAGAGCTGGCCCAGCAGTGTCAGGAGCAAGCATTATCAGCCATGCAGGCGCAGCAGAAGCCGCTGACGGACTTGCTACAGGCTGTGCTACAGGAGCGGCTGACTGACAAAAGGACTGAAGGACACTTTTGTGGGGTAGGCCCACAAACATGTGGGATTTTATCCTTTGGACAATGGTCAGGGAAAGACAATATAGATGACTTTCTCGAGGCCTTTGAGCGGGTAGCACGAGGTGCAGGCTGGCCCGAGCAGCAGTGGGCGGTCCGGTTAGCCACCTCCCTGATGGGAGAAGCCTTGGCGGCTTATAAGGCTATGCCCGCCGCCCAGGCAACTGAGTACAAAGATGTAAAAGCAGCCATACGGGACAGGCTAGGCCTGTCACCTATGGTGTATTGCTGAATGTTAAGGGCAACAAAAATCCAGCCAGGTGAAACTCCTAAGGCACTAGGCCAAAGGTTACATAGCCTGGTGTGGAAGTGGCTTATGCCAGAAGAGAGGCCAATAGAAAGTATCCTTGATATGCTCGAGTTGGAGCAGTTTTCTGAGGCTGTGCCGGATGAAGTAAGGGCATTCCTCACTCTCCAGAATTGCCAGACGTCAGACGAGGCTGCTCACTTAACCGAAAGGTTCATGGAGGCTCAGGTAGCCCATAAACCGCACGGAGGAGCTAGTGACTCGTATGGGGTGGCAAATTTCAGCAGAGTAATGAAAGACCCAAGGTCATGTATACCAGGTACAAAGAAATGTATGGATAAAGGTATGGGGAATGACTCTCGCATTAAATGTTTTAAATGTGGGAGGAGGGGTCACAAGAGGGATGAATGCATGTCACGCACAGCACTGATGAGTGAAAAGGAGAAGTATAGGCAGGAAGGCTTTCGCCTTGATGTAGAGGTACAGGGCGTGTTGGCCAAGGCCCTACTTGATTCAGGGACAGACCAAACTATGGTGTCGAAAAATTCTGGCGCCTCCTACAGGATAGTGGGGCATTTCCCCTGAATCAACCAGAGGGCAGAACTAAGATCCGCTGTATACACGGGTCATCCACTTCCTATCCTCTGTATAGGGTAGTAGTGAAAGCTTTAGGCACCCGAAGGAAGGTCCTAGTAGCGGTAATTCCCCGGTTTCCCTATGATATAGTTTTAGGCCAAGATTGGCCGCCCTTCTGTAGGAGCATTGGGGAAGGCATGCAAGGGAAAAGGGGGCTAGTATCCACAAGGTCGCAGGTCCACAGTTCGAGGGAGAGCTTTGAACCCGCGGAGGACATTGACCCTCCTTCAGAGGAAGAAGCAGAACCCCAGGTGGAGGAAGATAGGCCCCTAGAGGACTTGCTAGAACTACCCAAACATGAGGATTTAATCAACCTTCCTAAAAAGGCTAATAAGAAAAGCAAGGGTGATAAGCGGCGAGAGCGCCACAATAGGGCCCAACTAAGGGCAGGAGCAGGAGATGGGATAGGTTTTCCCTGGGTACCAGCTGAGCTAATGCAGAAGATTCCCTCATTCGCGAAAGAACAAAAAGCGGATCCCGTGTTAAAACGCGCTTTTGAGTATGCCCAGTCTGATAAAGACTCTCTTCCAAGGTTTTTCCTAGAAGAAGAGTTACTGTATCGGGAGAGTAACGATCCCCAGACCGGCGCTGTTAGGAAACAGCTAGTGGTACCCACTGCTTTTAAGGCAACTGTAATGAGATTGGCCCATGACCACCCAGTGGGAGGGCATAAAGGGGTTGTAGGTACCCTGGACCAGGTACTGGCCCGTTTCTATTGGCCGGGGGTGTTCCAAGAGACTAAGCGTTTTTGCGAGGCATGCCCTTCGTGTCAGAGGGTCTCTGCCGCAAAACCAAGAGGGGTTCCCATGATACCAATGCCTACCATATCTGAACCAGTACGCCGGATGGCGATGGACATAGTAGGTCCCTTAGTAAAAACCCCTAGGGGGTTCCAATATATCCTAGTCATAATGGATCAGGCCACCCGGTTCCCCTGGGCCATACCGCTGAGGAACATTTCAGCAAAAACAATAGCGTGGGAATTAATTAAAATATTCTGTGAAGTAGGATTCCCGAAGGAGATGTTAACGGATAGGGGGAGCAATTTCCTATCACGATATCTGACACAAGTCTGGGACGCCTTCGGGATATGTCACCTAAAAACATCAGCTTACCATCCCCGGTCCAACGGAATGGTAGAGCGGTTTAATCAGAAGATGGCTGATTGGGACATTATGCTCCCATTTGCTTTATATGCCAGCAGGGAGCGCACACAGGCCTCGTTAGGAGCTTCCCCATATGAATTAATGTTCGACCGGGCTCCAAGGGGTGTCCTTGACATTTTAAGGGAGCAGTGGGCAGAGCCAAAAGGGGAGGAAGTAGGGGTACCGCAGTTCCTCCAGGAACTCCGATTGTGGTTACAGAGGGCCTCACAAGCTGCTGAACAACATCTGCAGGGTAGTCAACAGCAGCAGAAAAAATATTATGACCGGGGGAAAAAACCCTGTCAACTCACGATAGGTGAGAGGGTAGTCGTAATGGTGACAGACCCTGGATCAAAATTTGAAGCTCAGTGGAGAGGGCCCTACACTGTAGTAGCTCGCAAGGGACCAGTCTCCTATGTCGTGGAGACCGACAAGGGACGCCGTCAGGTGTACCATGTCAATGTCCTGTAAACCTGGCAGGAGTGGACGGCAGCTGTTGGGCAGTCACAGGTACAGCTTCAATTCAATACGGATGCAGTATCATATATTCCGTGCTGTAAGGACATATGTCCCTCAGCCCGAAATAGCTTAAGGGGGGGGGGGATATGTCATGAGGTAGACAGCACTGAGCCAGAAATAATAAAGGGAAATGTAAAAGAAGAGCTTACCTCACAGCCACATGTGCAGTTGAGACATTCACAATGCAGGGGAGCAGGGAATGGAGAAACAAACTTTCCTCATGGCATTAGTGACGCAGTAGAAATTCAGGGTTCCAATCAGGCTCACCTGGGGGAAGAGTCACGTTCTACGTCTAACAAGCAGGGAAATAAAACCAGGTGGGAAATCCCACAAGAGGAGATCAGGGAGAGCACGGAGCTCAAGATTAGGCAAGGGAGTCGGTCTCAGAGGAGAGTAGAGACCAGGACTCCGGAGCAAACACAGAGAGACACGCTGTCTTGGAGAACCAGGGTTGAAGAGAAGCAGGCTGTTGAACCCGAGAGGGCTAGGAAGAACAGTGCCAAAGACTTCCAAGCCAGAGGGGTCCTCGTGCAGAGGAAAACAGCCAAGCAGGCAGAGAGCAAAGGTCATGTCCAGGAAAGCTCACTGAGAACAGGAAGTGAATTCTGCTCAGCAAAACCCAGTGACCGGTACTCACGGAGAAAGGCAGTTTGCACTTCAGAGAGGAAGCCTTGGCTGGAGGAGGAAGGGCTAGAAACAATCTTCACCAAGAAGAAAGATAAGTACCCTGTCTTCTATAAAGGGAAAGAAGTGGGTCCTTGTATAAAAAGCCAAGCTTACAGAGAGCTAGAAAACCCCTATTGGCATAGGTGGTGGGAAGAAATCCCCAGCACAGCCCCTGGTATCTCTGACGGCACAAAGCAGTCTCATCTCCCAGAAGCTGAGGTCTCCCGAGGGCAAGGTTCTGAAAGCAGTGACACAGAAACCTGGTGCCCGTATACAGGACCAGGTCCTGAGGTTATGCAGTGGGAAAGTTCAGCCCCAGAGGACGTTCCAGAACCGATGGAGTGTGCTTTATGCATTTCAGATGAGATAGTATCTCTTTGTTAAAAAGAAGCAAGAAGAAGCATAAGTATTGTTTGGAAGAAACTTTTATTTATCTGTGAAGCAACAGTTAATTTATGTTATCCTTGTTTGAAGTATTCTAAAGGCAATCCTCAAGGGAAGGGGAATAAAGCCCAGCTTTAATTTACACTTTGGACACGACTACAGAGTATTTCTTTTACAACCCAGGCTATACCCTATGTCTAGGCGGGTGCCTAAGACGGGCATAGTCTCACAACCTTTAAATACTTAAAAGAGCCTGATTCTAGCAAGGGCACATCCAGGCCGTCCAAATGGCCCCGAGCAGGATGGGTCTGTTAGGACCTGATTCTGTACGGCGGGAACAAAACATTCTCATGGCATGCAGAATTGGGCCCGATGACGGCCTGGTGTGCCCCTGCATGCCTGCATGGACGTCCTCCCCACAGGATCCCCTGGCTTCCGCGGTGCAGATGCTCCTCTTCCCCGCTGCCTGACCCACAGTTGGCCGTGGGTTGGGGATCTCTGGCCCTGATCTCCTGATTAGTGCTGATTATCAGCACGTCCCCCCTGACCCCACAGGACGTACAGGGCTGGGACCTGAATCGGCCCTGTATGTCCTGCTGCCTTGGCCAGCCCCCGCTCTGCCCAGACCATGCCCCCTCCTGCCCCCACCAGCTCTCCCTATCCTGTTGCTCTAGCCGTGCAGGGAGAGTTTGAGGGGGAATAGGGGCAGGATGGCTAGCGGGGCTGCACATCCCACTGGGACATGCAGCCCTGCAAGCCACAACTCAGAATGGGGCCCAAAGTGTATTAATGAACAAACCTTTTTCAAAGAAGGGGAAGCTGTAATCGTAGAGGGCATATGCTGAAGCTGCAAGGCAGTAAACTTAAAGGCAACATCAGGAAATACATTTTCACTGAAATGGTGGTGGATGCTTGGAATG
This sequence comes from Ichthyophis bannanicus, assembly GCA_033557465.1. Taxonomy (NCBI): domain Eukaryota; kingdom Metazoa; phylum Chordata; class Amphibia; order Gymnophiona; family Ichthyophiidae; genus Ichthyophis; species Ichthyophis bannanicus. The sequence goes on along the minus strand of CM066050.1, from coordinate 118,892,880 downwards.
CCCTCCCAATGGAGGTGGTGGGGGCATATAAAGTGACAAAATTCAAAATAGCATGGGGACATTTATAGCAAGAGGATAAAATCAAAGCAAACTTAAATATCTTTAATACTTCAATAAATAGAGGGGGTGACTTGCAAGGAACGATGGCTACAACCCTAAACACAGGAACAGAGTGGAGTGACCTACACGGAGCGGGGCTTTCAACCACTCTGGCCACCTTACTAGACAGACTACATGGACCATACTGGTCTTTATCTATGGTCATATACTATGGGCCCAATGCAGAGATGCAAATAACAGGGATGGACTCCAACCCCTGTTCTGGCCCAGCACTCAATCCTGAGTCCAGCCCTCCCCACACGTACTTAAGGATAGTGTGGATAATGCTGGATGGGGGCAGGAGGAGGAGGGCCGGAGGCAGGGAGTGGGTGGAATGGGGGCAGGCCGAAGCACCTGGATGTACAGGGTCTATTCAGGTCACTGCCCTGTATGTCTGCGGGGTTCGGGCCAGTCACCCCCACTAAACCGTCCGGGCAGATGCAGAGGTGTCACTGTTGCTCGATCCCAGCCCCGGCTGCCTGTGTTGAGGATTGGGCAGCAGGGAAATGAGGGTTTCCTCCATTGTGGCATTTCTGAACTCCTGTTGGGCAACAAGATGCCATGGCACCGGCATACCTGCAGGAGCATGTGGTGGGCTGGACAGGCTGTAGGGAGGATGTCCTGTGCTGCTGAATTGGGGCTACGCCGGGCTGTCTAAGTACTTGATCCTGCAACTGTGGCACCATCTATTGTAGCTCTCATGGTTGCAGAATTGGGTGCAATTTGGGGCCATCCGTTTTTTGGATGTCCAGACTGCCGAGATGCTCCCCTTTTGGAATCAGGCTCTATGTAAGTCTGGCAGAGAGCAATGGAGAGCATAGGAGATAAACCTTGACTAGACAGAGAACAGAAATACTAGAAATTAGTTTATTTGGAAAAGTGGATGACTACCATCAACATCTTAGAGCTCAGATGTCCATCCTCCATGCCCTAGACTGAAATAATAATGACATTTGAAGAAAGGAGGTGACCAAACTTACAGCAGTGTAACCTTCTTTAGCCTTGATTCTGCAAACACTGCGTTAGAATGCGACATTAAGCTGCAGCACTCAACGCTCTAATACAGGCGCTGTTTTGCCTCTCCTTCTAGCTGCCCTGTAATACGGTCACTCTTCTCAATAGAACCTTGTTAGTGCATTCACTCACCTTTCCTACAACTGCTGCTAGACATGGATGAGAAGGCAGAAAGGGAGACATTAGGTAAGGGTGTCAATAGGGGAAATTCTTCATATACTAAATATTTACCAAACTAGAGTTTTGTGGGTAGTAAGGTCATATTGACTGGGGATGACTGTCAATGTAGAGGGGTGGAGATTGTATGGGGTATGTGTGTGGTCAGTGGGCGGCCCCACCAGCCAAGAGGAATTTATAAAACCAAAAACTTATAGCTGTGCCCGGAGAGTGGAATGCAGCCAAGTCCAATTGAGGTACCAGGAATGGTGCTGCTCTGGGAACGGAAGATTTTATTTATTACACAGTTTCCAGCCTTTATAGGTGAGCTACATGCAGCCCAGGGACTAGAGTCCTCTCTCATGTTGTGGACTCTTGAGTGCCAAGGGCAGTATTGGGACAGATCTGGGGTGTTCTCTTTTCTATCTGACTTTGGGGAGCTGTGCCTGTCACAATATATTAAATACATTCAATAAAAAGATATCATCTTATATTCTTTTTTGTTGTTGCTTTGATTAACATTTATTTCTTTACATTCAAGTAGATCTACATGGCAACCACAAGATTCTATATGAAACGGTAGCTAGAGGCAACACATGTAGCACTTTTGTGTCAAAACATTTAACAAAGTAGACTTCTTAGCACAAACTCTACCAAAACTACAAACAAGTTCCAGCAACATTGATGACTTAATACACAACTGGAACACCACGATCTCCGCAGCATCTAAAGCACCAACTGACAAAGCCATTACCAGACCTCCTCCCACAAAGGCCAGATGGTTTACCCCCAGTCTCCGAAAGCTGAAAACAAAACTCAGAAGAACGGAAAGAAAATGGAGGAAAACCAAAGACGACAGCGACAAAACGAAATACCTATACGAACTCAACGCATACCACTACGAGACTGACAAAGCAAAAAAAAACTACCACATGAAAATCTTAAACTCTTCCATAAACAGACCTCGTGAACTCTTCCAGATTGTCAAAAAGCTGACAAAAGCACCCAATAACTCTGACCAATTACTGAAGATTCCACCAGAGCTACTGGCCCGCCAATACAAACAACTACAATGACCTCAAAACTCTCAGCCACATGCAGAGATACCCACAACAAACCACCACCCCAACTTACACAGTGACTGGACCACCTTCAAAGAAACCACCACAGAAGAAATATCATCCACCATCTCCCACCTAAACACCACCACCTCTCCGCTGGACCCCTGCCCCGCTGATTGGATAAAGAAATCCAAAGACGAACTAAGCGCGCCATTGACCTATATCGTCAAAGAATCCTTCGCCCAAGGTCACATGTCAGACACCCTCAAAACTACAATCATCCGACCATCCGTAAAAAAGCCTAACCTGGATCCCCTTGACCCAGCCTCATACAGACCGATAGCAAGCCTACCTTTCACCGCCAAGATAATCGAGAAGATCGTCCAGCAGCAACTTCAAGAACACCTGGACACCAACAACATACTGGACCCACAACAACACGGCTTCCGCCCACTACATGGAGTGGAGACCCTCATGACTACAATGATGAACACCCTCATCATAGGAACACAAGAAAAACACTCTGGATATGCCATGATCTTCCTTGATATATCTGCTGCTTTCGACACCATCTCCCACAACATCCTTATACGCAGACTACAGACAATTGGGATCAAAGACACTGTACTTAAATGGTTTTAATCTTACCTAACAAATAGACAACAACTAATCCGTACCAGCACCTTGACCTCGCCCCCCTTCCAGCAATACCAAGGAGTCCCTCAAGGATCAACTCTGTCAGCCATGCTCTTCAACATTTACCTCCAACCACTCTGCTCAGTCATACGCTCTCACAACATCAGCTTCCACATATATGCTGATGACATCATGCTCTACGCCCCTATTATGACCACAAACCCAACAAACCCACATCTATCAGCATGCTTCTCTGAGGTATCCAATTGGTTACAAGAAAATAACCTGTCCATCAACATAAAGAAAACTGAAGCCCTCATAGTGACAAAAGACCCTGACTTCCCACCACCAACACACCTCAACATAGGAACCACAAGCATTCAAATTCAGCCACAAATAAGATATCTGGGCATTATCATTGACCAAGCCCTCACCTTAAAGCAACAAATTGCCAAAACCTCTGGAATAATATTTCACAAAGCAAAATTAGCGCAACATCTCAGACCACTTCTCGATCATCAAGACTTCCGGACAATAATGCAAGCTATGACACTCCCACATCTGGACTACTGCAACGTACTCTACCATGGCCTTCCAGCCACACAGACCAACCCCCTCCGAACAGCATTGAACACCACAGCAAGAATCATTCAGAAAGCAAAGAAAACTGACCACATCACCCCAATCCTGAAAAACCTACACATACTTCCACTCGAAGCAAGGACTAAATACAAATCCATCCTACTCACCCACAAAGCCATCCACCAAACACAGAACACCCAGCTTCGCACCCTGCTGTCTCGACCAGCTCACGGCAAAACTACCAGACAAGCCTCCAACAACTCCCTCACCGTCCCTCACAAAAGAACTAAATGCTCTCAACGGACATGCAATCGAGCCTTTGAACTCTATGCTCCATCCCTATGGAACTCTCTACCGAGCCATCTCAGAAACAATGCTGATCTACTATCCTTCAGAAAACAGCTAAAAACCACCTTATTCCAGGAATACTTCAATACGACTCCCACCAAAAAGTGCACCAACCTCTGATCTGCCAACCGTGATCCACTGATCCAAAGCTGCACTAAACTGTCCATGTCCTAAGTTCGTCTCATGTCAACATCATCAATGTTGTCTTCCTGGTGATGGTTCCACCCTCATACTTAATTTCCCCACCCCTGATTGTAACGCCGCTTTGACCCGGTGAAAAGCGGGATATAAATACAGTTAAAAAAAAAAATTTTGTCCATCCCATTGATAACAAAAGTCATAATAAAAGCATTGATATTCAATGCAATTTATGCACTACCTTGCAGAAATGTGAGTCTTTTAGAAAGAACCCTATCTATTTATTTGCAAGTCTCTGCATTTTTACCACCTAGAAATTTTGTTACTACAGTGTGGTTTCCTTCCTTGAACATTGTAAATGAGAATCTGAAGGCCTTCAGGAAGAAAATGGGAGACAAGCAGGTAATTTCACTCAATGAAATGTAAAAATTCCTATAGGGTCTCCACAGCAAGGAAGGTACTTCTATGACACTTGAATGCAAGCTCTCTGCCTGAGAGCTCTTAAAGGGGGCTTTTTTAGTGAATTGTAGCTGTGTTGCAAAAGGGGTATTTTTGTGTACTTAGGCAAAGTTTTTTCTGCTGTTATAGGATTTTTTCTTCTTGAACTCTAGCCTTCAGATTCAAAGAGGCCAGGGCCCTACTCAGGTGCCTTGTTAAGCCTGGTGCCACCCTCAGAGTGCTCCGATGTTAAGAGCTTATTGTCAGGGTTTACAAACCATGGTAGCAGGGAATATTCAGTGGCACTAAACAGATTAGTTAAACCACTTTGAATATGCCCCCCATATGATTTGCCATACTGGGTCAGACCAATAGTCCATCAGGCCCATTTAAAAAACGGTTAAACCTACTTGAGGCCTATGAATGACATCGCAGGAGGTTAAGTGGTCACTGCGTTGCTAGTGGCGTTTGCTCGCCATACTGTGGACTCCACTCTCCTGGTCTGAGGCTTCTCTATATATTTGTCATATGCATAATGTGTGCTCCTAAGTTAACTCCTGCTTAGTCTCCATTAGAAGGGCTACACATTGTAATTGCTATAAGTGTCCCTCTGTATTCCCTTGTTCTCTTAGTGGCTGTTGTTTATTTTATAGCATTTAGCAAGTAAGAGTCAGTGGGAATTCCTTTGCAGTATGTAGGAAACTAAAATGTATAGCAAATCACCTGGACTGGATGGTATACATCCTAGGGTGTTGAAAGAACTCAAAAATGAAATTTTAGAACTATTAGTAATTTGTACATGGAGATTGGCCACTGTGATGTCAATTTTTAAAAAGGATTCCAAGTATCAGCCGGGAAACTACAGATCAGTGAGCCTGATATCAAAATGGTAGAAACCATTATAGGAGGGGGTACCCAAAAAAACCAGGAATTATTTTTTAAAAGCTATTTATTTCAAATTCTTTACAAAACAACCTTATCCCCTTCAAAATACTCTCCATTACAACTGATACATTTGTCCCACCGGTGCTTCCACTGTTCGAAACATTTTTTGTAGTCATCTTTAGAAACGGCTGACAGCTCCTCCCTCCTTTTTTCTTGACTTCTTCAATGTTGTCAAATCGGTGTCCTTTCATGCCCCTTTTCATGCGTGGAAATAAGAAAAAGTTGCACAGAGCCAGGTCAGGCGAGTAAGGTGCGTGGGGCAGCGGAACCATGCCATTTAGCCATAAACTGTCTAACAGAGATGGCTGTGTGTGCAGGTGCGTTGTCGTGGTGGAAGAACCAGTCTCCTGTCTGCCACAAATCGGGTCTTTTTTGACGAACACTGTTGCGCAATCTTCTTAAAACTTCCAAATAAAAGGTTTGATTGATGGTCTGACCTGGGGGAACAAACTCTGAATGAACTACCCCCTTGACATCAAAAAAGCAAATCAGCATTGTTTTGATGTTTGATTTGACTTGATGACATTTTTTTGGACGGGGTGACGATGACGTCTTCCATTGGCTTGACTGTTGCTTTGTTTCTGGGTCGTAACCATAGCACCATGACTCATCACCTGTAATGACCTTTGACAGAAAATCTGGATCAGTTTCAAGCTGTTGTTTCAAAACACGACATGTTTCAACTCGATGTTCCTTTTGATTGTCAGTCAGAACCCGAGGAACAAACTTGACAGCAACCCTTTTCATTCCCAAATCTTCCATTAAAATTTGCTGAACCAAGCTCCAAGATAACCCACTAATCTCTGACAGTTGATCAATTGTCTGTCGACGGTCTGTGAGCACAAGCTCTCTAATTTTTTCAATATTTTCGTCGATTCGGGCAGTTGATGGACGCCCAGAACGAGGTTTGTCATCAATCGACATGTCGCCATTTTTAAACCGAGCAAACCACTGGTACACTTGACTTTTTCCCATAGCGTCATCTTGATAAGCTGTTTTCAACATTAAAACAGTTTCAGCAGCATTTTTACCGAGTAGAAAACAAAATTTCACAGCTGCACGTTGTTCACTTAAACTTGTCATCATAAAAAAAGAAACAAGAACAAAACAGTGCTAGCAAAAACAATCAGTGCAGATGAACAGAACAAGCCAGGTCGACAACACAGGTGGCACTGAACTGACAATGAGCTGCACTATACACGCCTAGCGGCAGAAGTGCGTACTACACAAGCTCCGCCCACGGCAATGTTATTCCTGGTTTTTTTGGGTACCCCCTCGTAAAGAACAAAATTACTGAACATATAGGTAGTGATGGTTTAATGGGACAAAAAGCCAACTTAGATTTGTGAAAGGAAGTTTTACCTCACGTTTCACAATGGGACATCCAAGTGCAATCTGGGATGTCAAAGCCAGGATGTCTGGAAAAAAAAGCAGGACCATGCAAGTTCAGGCATGATTTCGGAAACGTGGACATGCTAATATGGATGTCTATCAAACATCTATATAGACGTCCCAGGATAGTATTTCTGAAGCAAGATATCTAACAGCATAATGGTTAGAGTACTAGCTTAAAGGGCAGGGTGGCCATGCTTCAAATTCCAGTGTGGAGATTTGTGATCTAAGGCTAGTCACTTAATTCTACAGTCTCTGGATGTTTTAAGGTGAAAATAAGCACTTTCTTAATGCCTATTCGTGCCTGAAGCGGGTATAAACATGGACGTACCTGCAGACCTTTCCGAGATTGAAAAGGGATGTGTAAATCCATTGCTTCTCCCTGAACATGCCTCTTCTACACCCCCTTGCTTATGTGGACGTCCCTGCACTGGAGATGACTTTGAACATCATTTGTGGAATGGCTAAGGAGACATCTCCATGGTTTCGACTTCCATGTGCACATCTTCAGATGTCCAAATCATGACTAAACCTTCTAAAATGACCCTCATAGTGTATCTGGATTTTCAGAAAGCCTTTGACAAGGTCCCTAATGAGAGACTCTTGAGAAATTAAAAAGACATGGTGGAGATTTATTTGTAAAAAACATGAAATTGTGGTGGCTGCAAAAAAGTAAATAAAATAAAAGTAATGGAATAAGAGCTAGTATTCTATTGTGGTTTGAGAACTGGTTAAAAGAAAGAAAACAGAAAGTAGGGCTAAATGGTCAATTTTTTCAATGGAGAAAGATAAATGCTGGAGGCAGGGCTGGCTCGTCCACTACACGGGCTAGGCAGCCACCTAGGGCGGTAGATCTCTGTGAGCAGCAGGCCATGTGCTTCGGCACACATGACCTGCAGCTTCTGAATCCCTGAACTTATGTCATAGGGGGATAAAAAGCAGCAGGCCATCTGTGCAGAAGCACACTGCCTGCCACCGCGCCGAGCTGTGCCCCCCTGCACCCGGAATCAGCAGCAGTGGAGGGTGGCAGAAGCCCTTGGGCCAGCCCTGACTGAAGTACCTCAAGGATTTCTATTGGATCTGTTACTTTTTAACATTTATAAATCTCCTGGAAATGGGAACAGTGAGTGAGGTGATTAAAACTATAGCTGACACAAAATTATGGAAAGCTGTTAAATTACGAAAGGGTTGTGAAAAATTGCAAGAGGACCTTGAGAAATTGTCAGATTTGGTATGGAAGCTATTGCTACACAATGCAAAGTTCCACATTAGGAGCCACCACCCATGAAATGGATCTAGGTGTCCTCTTCGCTCATTGTGCAGAGGCAGAAGCAGCCCTGAAAGATAATAGAATCCTAGGAATTATAAGGAAAGGAATGGAGAATAAATCTAAGGATATTATAATACCTCTGTATCACACCATGGTTGCATGCAGGTTTGGTTGCTACATCAAAAAAAAAGGTAAAGCGGATCTGGAAAAGGGCAACCAAAATAAAGGGAATGGAAGGATACCATTGTCAGGAAAGGCTTAAAAGACTGGAGCTCTTCAGCCTGGAGAAGAGATGAGTGAGGGGAGATATGATGTCTATAAAATAATGAGTTGAATGAGTAAACATGAATCAGTTGTTTACTCCTTCAAAAAATTCAGGGGTATGTTTACTAAACGGCAGTAAAGTAGCAAGTGTACCGTTAATACGTGCTAATGGTGCACTTGCACCCTTATCACGTCCTACATGTCACCTTAGCACGCGTTAACGTAAAGCACCCTATGGGCGGAGAGTAGGAGGAGAGTAGGGGTCAATTGGCGAGGAGTGGGTGGGAACAAGGCGTGCTTCCTTAACGCTGGTACCTTAACGTATATCAAAACCTGTTGGTAAGGGTGCATTTTGAGTGGAGAGAGCCTTTTTGAATGTCTGCAATGTGCTGCACAGACAGGTGAGCCCACGAAAGTGATAGCAGTCTCCATTAGCAGCAACATCATAGTGCATACCTATCTGTGCAAGGCACTATACTGATGGTGCAAATGGGGCAAAGGAGGGTGCATGTGGGTCATGCAGTGGGGGCTGCTGATGCACAGGGTAGACCAAGCAGTTTCCTAGGTGGCACATAAGAACATAAGACTTGCAAATATGCCAGACTGTGTCAGACCAAGGTCCATCATGCCCAGTATCCTGTGCCCAACAGTGGCCAATCTAAGTCACAGGTACCTAGCAGTTTCCAAAAAAGACACACACGGGGGGGGGGGGGGGCAGAGCCTGGTTTCTGGTCAAGATGGACATGTAAGAGCTGTGCTCCGTAGAGCAATAGACAAGAATCCTGACTTCGGCAATCTTTAATCAAATAGTTCCTACCTACGTTGATACTATTCGATCCCATATATGTCTGGCTCCAAACAGACACGGCTGGATTACCAAGTATCCCAAAATGCTAGTGCAAAGAGAACCAAGATGAAACCTCTCTCACCTCACAAGATGGCAGTCATCCGCAGGAGATCCTGGCTGAGATTCGGCATTCAAGGACTTGGTTAAAGTTAATGGAGAAACGCAATGTGCAATGCAGGAAGATATCAATGCTTTGCGATCCTCTTTGGAGTCAAATACGGCTCGTTTGGAGAAGGTGGAGAATGTGGTGGCTTCACATGGGGAAAGGCTCAAGGCTGTTGAGAAGCAGGCCAAGTTGATACGTTCATTACAAAGAGAGGTGGAAGATAGTAATAATCGCTCTCGGTGGAATAACTTAAGAATACTAGCAGTTCCTGAGGGAGCAGAGGGTCCTGACTTGATGTCCTTTTTGCAGGCCATGATTCCAGGTGTGTTAAGGTTGCAGTTTGCTGTGCAATTCGAGATCGAGTGCCCCCAAAGAGTGCCTACTCAGTCTGTGGTCATGGGCAAGCTTCCATGCCCAATCATCTTGAAAGTTTTACGTTTTCAGCAAGTATTGCAAATAATAGGAGCAGCCAAAGCACTTTCAACTTTGAAATATCAGGGACATAAACTCCTGTTCTTCCCGGACTTCACGAAGGCAACGGTGGATCAGAGAAAAGTTTTTCTGGCGTTGCGTCCATGCTTGGTGCAACTGCAGGCCCGTTTTGGACTGCTATATCCTGCCCGCATGAGAGTCATGCTGCATAACCAGACCAAGACTTTTGATGATCCCGGGGAGTTATATGCATTTCTGGAAACTAAGGAGCTGGTGGCGATGCGGTGAAAGTCATTCTGCAACTTTTATTTGCTACAGTTTATGGCGCTTGCTATCATGGGCATTTGACTGGTCTAAGGTCGTGTAAAGGCGACTTATCCGTTCAGGAACAACATTTCATTATGTAACATTGTTATATACTGGAACATCCATTCTGTATTGTGTGAAGGAGCTCCAGGGTACTATCCTGGGTGAGATGTTTCTTTTGTTTTCTCTCTTTCTTTCTTCTACAGAGCGTGATATTTTGAGTGACATAGAAGAGCAGAAGTATTAGGTCTTTTGCCCTTTGTGTCCGTCTTGTCCTGGTGGACTCACCCGCTAAGTTTTTGTGTGTTATATAGCCCCCGTGGGTTTAGGTGGTTTTGGGAAGATGTTTTTCCAGTTTTAGGTGTTCTTAGTAGGACTGATCATATGACGGGGCTGGGTTTAAAATGTGCCCTTTTTTGTTGGGTTTTCTTCTCTGGGCTATAGGGGCAGCTAACACTTTAAGGGTGCTTAAGAAGTTGTTCTAAAATGTAAACTAAATGCTACAGTTTGGTATGTTTCTGCAACATTTGATTGTTAATCGGAACTATATTGTCAGTATGTTTGCCTTTAAGATCGTTTAACTGAATGTTAGGGCATTAATAATCCCATGAAGAGGGAAAGCTTTTTGCGGTATGGTCGGAAAGAAAGTGCTGACATCTTACTGGTGTAGGAGACACACTTAAATGGAGAGGAGTCGTTGAGGCTAAATAGAAAGCTGCTCATCATAAGAACAATGGGGTAGCCATCTTCATTAGGAAAGTTCTATCCCTTATGGATCTTCAAATATCACGGTTTTTCCTAGTTTCCAAGGGACTTTGTTCTAGAACTAGTGAGTCTACTATTCCTGAGGCTCACATTTCTGTTCATTTTGCAATCTCATTTACCCTATTTGACTCAACGAACTTTCAGCAGTATAGTAGCCAAGTGGTCGCCGGTCTGTTTTATTGGTGGGGTCATCTTAAAGCTATAAACATGACTATCACTACTAAAGTGAATTGTATAGTTGAAATGTTATCAGTTCTCCCTACAGGGCGAGTCTATCGTCAAATTGATAGGATTCTAGCTCAGTTTCTATGGGAAAATAACCGCCCAGAATTGCTTTCAGGAAGCTTAAATCTTAAAAAAAGGAAGTTGGGGGGGGGGGGGGTTCTCTGATTTTCAGGCCTAGTACTGTGATTTTTTACTAAAACAAGGTTTGCGATGGGTGGAGGTGGCCGTAGGTTTGCGCTCAATATGGCTTGAACTAGAAGAGAGGTTAAGTAATCCCTTCCTCTAGAACCTTCTTCTTGGCATGGTGTCTGTTGGGAGGCTGAAGTCTCATAGTGTATATCGGATACTCAGAAGGCCTTTCAAAAGTAGTAAGTGCAACTCCTAAGGAGGATTGCCTGTTGAAAGGTAGCTAAATGGGTTCAGACAGCTGGGATGAGTGTTAGTCTCATCGAGGAGATGTCGGCACTTTGAGACAAGTGGTGTGTGATTGTCCTAACATTCAGTCTTATTGGGTTTCAATATGGAACCGCATTAAAGTGGTGCTGGGATTTTGAGCCAATATATCCTGGTCTGGGGTTGTTTTTCAATCATTAATTGGCATCTCGCCGTAATTTTTTATTATTTTATTAATTTATTTTTTATACTGCACTCTTTAGAATCAGTGCGGTTTACATGTATACTAACAGGTACTTTTTTATTCCCTTGCCCCCGAAGGGCTCACAATCTAAGTGCACCTGAGGCAATGGAGGGTTAAGTGGCTTGCCCAAGGCCACAAGGAGTGGCCATGGGACTAGAGACCACAGGTAATAGCCCCCCAGGTAATAGCAGGATTGTCCATTTTAATTAACTTCATATTGGAAGTGGCCCTATTTTTTGTTATTTCTAACTGGAAAACATGCGGCAAAGCTTGGTTGACATGAAGGGTGGAACACTTGTGCTTATGATATATATGTGTGCAAACATCATGGTGTAGTTGTTCCCTTGCATCCTTCTTTTCTTAAGCAGAAACTCTTCCTTTGTAGTGGAGTGATTGCTCTTATATTGCCCTTGTAGGCCTAGTAAGCTCGCAGATGTTTTGTGTTTCTTTATATAGCCTCTGATGATCGCACAATGATGGGAGAGACAGGGTGGGGTGGGCTATGTTTAACCTTTTCTTTTCTCATGTTAAAGAGAAGAATTGTGTATTTTGACTTACTGCAATTTGGTTTTCTCTTTTGTTTGCATTTTGTTGGAAAATATAAATAAAGAAACTAAAGAAAAAGACACACAGGATCCACAGTGCATGTACTGGGAAAGCAGGGGATATTCTGGACCCCTCAGGTTTATGGACCGTTCCCCAGGAACCTGTCCAAACATTTATGAAACACAGCTACACTAACAGCCTTTACAACATCCTCTGGAAATGAATTACAGAGTTTGAATATGTGTTGACTGAGAAAGCATTCACTCCCAGTAGTCCTCAATGGCTTACTCTGTAGCCACATTGCATGTCCTCTAGTCCTACTACAATTTGATGGCATAAACAATCAAACTATGTTTACCCAATCCATTCCAGGCAATATTTTCTAGACCTCTAACATAACATCCCTCATCTGTCTCTTCCACAGGTTGAAGAGACATAACATTGTCAGGCAATGATGGCGTCCCTGAAGAGGCAGATGGTTGTGAGGGGGATGTGTGGTATTCCATGTATGCCTCTGTCCCCCCCAATCCAGACCTTGTGCCCTAGGCACCCACCAACCCGCATGTTGGATGGGCTGGGACTGCACACCACCAACACGGAGCAAAGTATTGTGGGTATGGCCTGAAACAGGGCGGATTGGACAGGATGGGTCTGCATCAGAGGTAATGGCTATGTATACACATAGTGCTTTATAGAGTCTGTTTCTAGTGATGTGGGTGCACCTGCTGTCTTGCGGGCCTGATTGCTTAACCAACTTCTGGGTGTCCATGTTGTATATCCCAAGTCTGGGTGCACATGGTTCTTCTGTGCACATGCAATGTGTACTGACCAGCGGACTGTCCGCAGTTGGTATGTGCATGGCTGGAAAACCCAGTGATGGGTAGCAGGAGCAGTCTGACTGTGCTTGCTGTGGATCCTGCCATTTCTGGCTCAGTTGGGGGACATGTCTTCCACATCCTATGTCACACACTGACATTGCAGCACTTTACATTGGCACCACTTTGTGCATTAGTACAACTGCCTCCCACATGCTTGTCCACCTAACTGGCCACAACATAGGGTGCCCACCAATATGGCAGGTCCATGAGCTCCCACTTGTCCTTCCTTCCATCACCTTTACATTGACTTTCCATGGTGCACTATCCAGCATTAAGGTTACAGCCGTTTTCCTGCCTTTAGGTGCATGCTTGTCAACTTGAAGCACCTTAAAACCCTTGGCCATGTTATGTTCAGGCGCCTAAACCCCTTAGGGCGCCTTAACCTCTCAGGGCACCTTAAACCCAACAGCCTTAAGTTGAAGCGCCTTAAACCCCTTGGTCATCTTAACGCTTGTCACCTTAACGTGAAATGTGCAGTCACCGCATTATATGATCAGGGTGCCATGTTCCATGCATTACAGGCCCATAGCTCCCTTTATACCAGACTGCCCCCACCTGTCCATAGCCTTATATGGCTTCAGGAACCTTAGCGCTGCCTTTACTGCCGGTGACTTTACCGCGGTTTTAGTAAACATACCCTTTAGTCTAGGGGACATGCCAGTGAAGCTAGAAAGTAGTGTATTTAAGACTAATTGGAAAACATATTTTTTCATTCTTCATATAAATAACCTCTGGAATTTGTTGCCAGAGGATGTAGTAAAAGCTGTTGGTATAGCTAGGTTTAAAAAAAGGTTTTGGACAAATTCCTGGAGGAAAAGTCCATAAGCCATTATTAAAGTGGACTATGGGAAATCCACTGCTTCTCCCTGTACTAAACAGCATGGAATATATCTGCATCAGATACTTGTGAACTGGATTGGCCACTGAGATACAGGATCTAGTTCATTTTATACAGGAACTTGAGAGAAGCTGGTGGTTTTGTCCCGATACAGCACATTTAAAATTATAGGGCGAAACTCGAGTCGACATATACTCAACACTGACACACATCCAGCATTGACGGAGTGTCTTTGGAGTGTGACTAAGGAGCCTTATTTACAGCTAAGTGTTTCCACGTCTTTTAAATGCATTTAAAAAATGGTTAAACATACTTGAGGCCTATGAATGACATTGCAGGAGGTTAAGTGGTCACTGTGTTGCTAGTGGCGTTTGTTCACCATACTGTGGACTCCACCCTTCAGGTCTGAGGCTTCTCTATATATTTGTCATATGCATTATGTGTGCTCCTAAGTTAACTCCTACACACTCCTGCTTAGTCTCCATTAGAAGGGCTACACATTGTAATTAATGTAAGTGTCCCTCTGTATTCCCTTGTTCTCTCTGTGGCTCTTGTTTGTTTTATACTTTTTAGTTTGTCAAATTGCTCTATTACATCTGCTATGTTCACCCTATATCCTCTTAAGTAAAGACTGAAGCAAAAATTAATGTGAGGTCACATTTTACAAATGATGTCTAAGTACAATCTGAGTCATCCAAGCCAGAATGTCTGAAGAAAATCAGACATGTCCAATTTCAGGCACGATTTCACAAATGTGGATGTGGCTGATCTACATAGACATCTACAGAATATTTGTGAAGACCTGGGAGATCTAGGACTAGCCTTAGGGTTAGAGCAGCAGGCAAGGAGCAGTAAAGCCAGTATTTGAATCCCACTGCTACGATCATTGTGATTGTGCAGAGTACGGGGGATGGTGGTATGCTGTCTGTACCCGCTGGATGGTTTTTGGCCAAAATGAGCACTTTCCCCTATTCTTGCCTGAAGCAGCTTTAAACTTGGATGGGCACGATGCCTATTCATGCCGGGGGGGGCAGATCTAAACTTGGACAGGGTCACGGATATCCCTGGCATTTCTGAAATCGAGTGGGGACAGATTTAAAAGCCATTTGTAAAATGGCTCTGGGGATGTCTCCATGATTTGGACTTCCACATGCACGTTTTCAGACATCCAAATCATAGCTAAGGCTTTTAAAATGACCTCTATAGCATAGCGCCTTGTCCTCCCTTAATGCCTCTTCTAATCCTCTATTATTTAATGGTCCAACTGACTCCCTCACAGGTTTTTTTCTTCAAATATACCTAAAATAGTTTTTATTATGATTTTTTTGCTTCCATGGCAAGCTTCTTTTCAAATTTTGTCTTATTAATGCTTTGTATCTAACTTGCCAGTACTTGTGCATTTTCCTGTTTTCTTCATTCGGATCCTTTTTCAGTTTTTTGAAAGATTATCTTTTAGCAATAGCAGACTTTCTCACCTCAGTTTTCAACCATGGCCTCTTTTATCCGGCCCAGATGCAGGTTGCCACCCCTCCACCAATTTGATCTATGTTCCTTTAAATCAGATATCTGAGTGTGCCCTCAGTTCATTTAAGGTCTACTGGCCAGGGACACTTGTGATATATAGCTACTTGGAACAGAAATATACTTTGCTTTTGGATTTGCAGCTAGACCTGGTCTTCTACTTAGGACTCCTACTTAATTTTGCAAGCAAGGGTATCATTTTAAGGTTACTGGGATCTTTGCTTAGTAGGCTGATACATAGCAGTAAGATTTCAGTTTGACTTTTTTAGTTTCCTTTGACTGTTGCAAGCCTGCCTTACAGGGAGGGACTAATTAAATTAAAGCTGCTCTACCACTGACTAAATACCTGAAGCAGTCTGCTTATCAGAACTTCAAGAGACTACACACTCAGCTAAGGTTTTCAAACTTTACATTGCCTGTCATTATGATAAACTTTACCCGTTGCATATAGGTTTTTAGGGATCTTCAGCCTGCCTACGTTCCTTGCATAGCCTTTAAATCAGATATCTGAGTGTGCCCTCAGTTCATAGAAGGCCTACTGGCCAGGGACACTTAAGTTCCCGCCCTCCCTACCCCTCACCCCACCCACCCCTGGGTTGCATTGCCTATATAGTCATCATATACATTGACTTCTGTCCTTTAATTATGTGTTATGCCCACTTTTTCTTCTTTTCTTCTTTTCTCCTAGGACAGCTGAGTTAGAATGTCATGTATTCAATGCAATAACTGTGGTGCTTTCATTCCAAAAAGAATCATTTGGATCCTAAGAGCTTGCCCTATATGCCTCAGATTAGCTGCTATGCATAAAGAATTGACTCTACTGAGGGAAGAATTAGCTGCAATTAAACACACTTCCTTTAGATTACAAACTGAACAAAATCCACCACCGCTTCCACAAAGAATCAAACAACCCAGGAACAAATGGATCACAGTGGGGTCTCGTAGTTTGCGACCTGTAAAGCAGAAACACCCTATACATCAAGTGATATCCCTGCATAATGCCTTCTCTGCCTTGGATAATCAGGGTGCCCAATCGAAGGAAGGTGAAGTGCCCTTAAATGATAGACTTAATGCCAAATCTACTGATAATGTACCAAATAGGAAGAAAAAATCACAAAACAGAAAACTACTACTCATTGGAGACTCCATCATCAGAGGCACCAGCGTGGGAACACAGCTCAAAGGAGAGAGGATGATCAAATGCCTCACAGGCTCTTCAGCCAGCAGGAATACAAACCAAATTGTTGGTATAGTTAGTGCAGAAAGTGAGCACTCCAAAACTGATATTGTCATCCACTTGGGTACAAATGACCTGGCTAGAAACAATGCCTCTGCAGTTCAAAGGGATTTCCAGACTCTGGGAGAGAAACTCAAGCCCATTGTTAACACTGTAGCATTCTCAGAATGTTCTACCTGTTCATGGTAAGGGGCAGAAAGGCTGCATCACATAAACAACTTTAATACATGGCTGCAAACCTGGTGCAAACAAGAAGAATTTAGATATATAGGCGACTGGGGAAACATATGGATCAACAAGAGACTATATTGTACTGATGGACTACATCTCTCCGCCGCAGGGAAAAGGATCCTAAGTGAAAAATTCAGGCATTATTTGGACAGGCATTTAAACTAGGGAAAGGGGGAGATGGATGGAGAAGGACAAGTTCAGTACATCACTCACAGCAAAAAAAACCAACTTTGGAAACAGCTACACACTTGAACAGCGCAAGCAGGAAGGGGCATGTAGAACAACATCCAGGCAAAAGGCAGGCAAGCCATTCAACAAATGCTGGAAAGCAATGAGTACAAATGCACAAAGCCTAGCCAACAAAGTTCCTGATCTGGAAGCCCTAATGGTGGAAATGGACTTGGACATTGTGGCCATTACAGAAACATGGTTTAATGAGTCACATCAATGGGATATAGCCATAGCTGGCTATAATCTATTTAGAAGAGATAGAGAGGGTAGAAAATGAGGAGGAGTAGCCCTGTATGTCAAAAGCAATATTAAAGCTGCTGAAATGCAGGAGACATGGAGAAAAGAAGAAGCGCTCTGGATTGTATCAGAAAGAGGAGATGGCACTGTCATCCATACTGGTTTGGTCTACAGGCCACCAACTTATTGCAAAGATTGCAATAAAGGGGAAGTGATCATATTGGGTAACTTTAATCTACCGATGTGAATTGGAGTGTTCCTTCTGCAAATCTGGAAAGAAGTAAAAAAATTGTGTATGCCTTCCAAGATGTGTTGCTTAAACAAATGGTGATGGAACCGACCAGGGAGAGCTCCATGCTGGATTTAGTGCTCACCAACGGAAATAGCATATTGAATATCCAGGTGGGTGCCCATGTGAATAGTAGCGATCATCACATGGTGTGGTTTGAGATAAAAACCAAGGTAGAATCCAGTCACACCAAACTCAAAGGGGCTTGTTTACAAAGCCGCGGTAGCGGTTTCCGATTGTTATCGGAGCCGCGACCCCATTGATTTCAATGGGGCCGCGGCTCCGATAACGATTGGAAGCCGCTACCGCGGCTTTGTAAACAAGCCCCAAAGTCTTAGACTTCAAAAACACTGACTTCAGTAAAATGGCCAAGTACCTGAAGGAGGAGTTAGTAGGGTGAGAGGGGTTAAGGGAAGTGGAATAGCAATGGGCTAAACTAAAGAAAGCAATATAAGGTGCAACAGATACATACGTAAGGAAAGTAATTAAAAACAAGAGGAAAAGGAAACTTATTTGGTTCTCCAAAGAAGTGGCTGCACAAATAAAGGCAAAAACCCCACAGCTTTCACAAAATTCAGAAGCTCGCAAACAGAGGAACACAGAAAAGAATGCAATATCAAACTAAAAGAGACAAAAAGAGAAATAAGGATAGGAAAATCAAAGGCAGAAGAAAAGATGGCTAAAGATGTGAAGTGTGGTGACAAGACTTTTTTCAGGTATATTTGGGAGAGGAGGAAACTCAGAGGTGGAATTGCAGGACTCAAAAGTGCTGGGAACGGATTCATGGAAAGTGACATTGAAATAGCGACAATGATAAACAAATACTTCTGCTCTGTTTTCACTAGAGAAAATCCTGGAGAAGGATCACCTATGATTGACAAATATGCAAATGGGAATGGAGTAAATACCACACCATTCACAAAAGATGATGTGTTAGAACAGCTTGCAAAACTGAAAGTGGACAAGTCTATGGGAACAGATGGGATACACCACAGGATACTGAAAGAGTTCAGAGAGGTTTTTGCAGGGCCTTTAAAGGATGTTTTTAATAGATCCTTGGAGACAGGAGAAGTTCCACAGAACTGTAGAAGGGCTGATGTGGTACCTCTCAACAAAAGTGGTAATAGGGAAGAAGTGACAAACTACAGGCCAGTAAGCCTTACCTCGGTGGCGGGAAAAGTAATGGAGGTGCTCCTGAAAGTGTGAATAGTGGATTTCCTCAAAACCAACAGGTTGCATGATCTGAGGCAACAAGGTTTTACCAAAGGACGATCTTGCCAAACAAATCTGATAGAGTTCTTTGACTGGGTGACCAGAGAACCAGATCCTGGGCATGCGATGGATGTGATCTACCTAGATTTCAGCAAGTCTTTGATACTGTTCCTTGTAGGAGGCTTATCAATAAACTGTACAGCTTGAGGATGGGTCTCAAGATGGTGAACTGGATAAGAAATTGGTTGACTGACAGACAACAGAGGGTTATGGTAAATGGAACTCACTCGGATGAAAGGAAGATGAGGCCTCACTTGGAATATTGTGCTCAGTTTGGGAGACCTTATCTTGCAAAGGATATAAAAAGGCTGGAAGCGGTTCAGAGGAAGGCGACCAAAATGATTTGGAGCCTGCGTCAGAAGACTTATGAGAAGAGACTTGAAGACCTACATATGATCACTCTGAAGGAGCGGAGGGACAGGGGAGATATGATTCAGACCTTTAAATACTTAAATGGACAAACAAACCTCTTCCAAAGACAGGGAAGCTGTAAAACTAGAGGGCATAACATGAAGCTGCAAGGGGGTAAACTGAAAGGCAATATCAGGAAATACTTTTACACTGAAAGGGTGGTGGATACTTGGAATGCCCTCCCGATGGAAGTGGTGGGGGCAAACATGGTGACGGAATTCAAAATGGCATGGGACAGATACGGTGGATCCCTTTATAGCAACAGGATAAAATCAAAATAAGCATAACTATCTCTTATATCTGAACAAATAGGGGTGATCTACATGGAGTGGTGGGTTCACCCCTAAACAAAGGTATGGGGAGAGGTGACCTGCACAGAGCGTCAAATGCACCTACTCTTGCCGCCTTGCTGGGAAGACAAGATGGACCATATTGGTCTTTATCTGTGTCATTTACTATGTTGCTATGGAACTCTTCCATTTTATTTTGTAGACTCTTAGCATTTGCATAAAGGCATTTAAAAGTATGTTTTTGGTTCATATTTGACAACCTGCTTTTCAGTTGACAAAGGTAATTTGGAAGCTTTTGACTATCTTATATTTATTTAACGGGATTGGGACTACTTTTATTTTTATTGCAACCTCAGCCTCTCTGTCCGAGATGTCCTAACCTCCCCATTATTCCTAACCATGCACTCCTGGACAACTGTCAGCTGTCCTGCAATATCTAATATAAAGCTGCTTTCTCTCCTTTTTAAAGGTTGGTGTTTCCACCCTGGCTAAGAAGGAACCCATCTCCTGCCCATTTCCTGACAAATCTAAAGCCCTCTTCCCTGCAATATCATCTCATCCACACATTGAGACTCTGAAGCCATGTCTGTCTTTTGGGTATTGCACTTGTCACAAGGAGCATTTCTAAAAATGCTGCCCCAGAAGCCCTAGATTTCAACTTTCTACCTAAAAGCTTAAATTTGGCTTCCAGAGCCTCTTTCCCACACTTTTCTATGTTGCTGATGTCCAAATGTACAAAGACAGCTAGTTCCTATCCAACATTGTCAGGAATCCTTTCTAGGTGACACATGAGGTCCATTACCTTTGCATCATGCAGGCAAGTGACCAGGCGATCCTCATGACCACTAAATGTCTAGGGTTGCCAGATACCTTTGGTCAAAAATCAGGACATTTGTTCAAAAAATAACACTTAAAAAAAAACATTTTATTAAGCTTCAAGCACAATAAAACATTATTTACATGTATTTACTGTTTGATATTTGATTTAACAGATTTTCGTCAGCCAAAATCTTTTTTGTACATATCACCACAAGATAATGAATAGTTTATTTTAACTTGAAGCAAGTGTTTTACAGTTTTAATATCCAATCGATTTCAATCATCCTTCCATTGCTTCTTGCACACCGAAAATACTCGTTCCACTAGTGACGTTATACATAATTGCAAATTAATTTATATTAGTAACATTACTATGACAGCAAAAATTGAAACATTTTAACAAACGATAAACTATGCTCAAGATTTCACACTTCTGGAAAATTTTTATATTTTTTCCCTCTTTACATATTGTAGATTACCCTCCTGAGCTGGAGCCTTCCGCGCGGATGTTTGAAGTCGTGGTCGTGTGACTAAGGTCCAGGTTAGCTCTCTCAAGATGTCATGCTCAGGTGAGTTTCCCCATAAATAAATAAATAAATGATTATACTAATAATAAATTAAAATGATTGATAGAATTAAATTAAAATTATTAACAATTATTTATAAGAAAACATAAAGTAACCAATTATTTAAATAAGTCAAGTTTCTCCCTTTAACCTGAAACTCTAATACCTTAACAGTTTTGATTTTCTTTACAGATGATCAACATCAACTCAGTGGATATTTGCTTTAAATCATCAAAAACAGATAAGTCTTGAGTCTTTATCCTCAGAAATTATCTTATCATATTAAGTAGTTGCTATCTTCAAATGTTAAGTTTTGATTCTTTGTGATTACATCTCTCTCAGGTATTCAAGTCACCTCAAGCACAGGTAAGCACAAACTTCCCTAAACTCTAATTTTAGTTTGTTCCCATAAATCACTGGTATATTTATTTATTTAAAGTCTTTTCTATATTGCGCTCTTCAAATCAGCTCGGTTCACAGATAGCGGTAACTTTGTCCATGAGTAAGGGGAAACCATACTGGACTTACATAAAACAGGGTATATGCATTCAATGGCACAGTTCATACCACTGGCCAGGGCTTTAACGTTGGGGCACAGTCGTCGCGTTGTCTTTTCTCTCTTTCTCTAGGTTTAGTGACAGCTTGCTTCCTTCTTCTCTTAATTCCAGCCGAGGCTCATGTGTAACACCTACTAACCTAACTTTAACTAAAAGAAAAAGGCAAAACCCTATCTGGCCTATTATGAGATTTATATTTATTTCATTGAATATGATATACCAATTTCCTTAAAACAGGTTCATTCTTCTAAACTTTTGCTAACTTAGGGACGAAACAAAAAGAATGGTAGGTTCTCTGGCTGTCGGGACCTTATTTTGCTGTTATACTCTCTCATACCCTACACATGTACTTTGTCAGCCAGTCATTCTCTCTCTCTCTCTCTCTCTCTTTCATTGGAGCCTTATTCAGCAGAGATATTCATGGCCGTGTCTTTGTAAAGTGAATTAGCCTTTCACTTAACAGTTCAGACTTGTACAGGTCTTGCTGGAACCCGGCCTTTACTAATCTCAGACTTTCTGAGTTTATGGAATTTTTCAGGCTTATCCCACCTGAAGCCTCTTTAGTGGGAATTATATTCCATTAGTGGGAATTATATTCCACCCTTACAATATCTGGGGTGCTCCAGAATCAATTAAAATGCATTCAAACCAGTTTCATTCTCAGTCATAGTGGCAAAAGTACGCGGGCTACTTTAATGTCACCTTCTCTCCTCATACACACTACTCTCACTCATAAACAGCTCTAATTTTTACCATTAGACCATTAGCTTCGGCTTTTGAGAGGCCTGGCCTCCCAGCCACTTAGACATAGGTCTGGTCACCTTGCTTCCCTGGTGGTCTCTGCCTGAAAGCAGCTCAGGTAGCCTAGGAAATCCCTCCTAATTCCAGAATGTAACCAAGGGGTTTCCACGGCATGCCAGGGAGAACCAATGGGGCGTTGAGTCTCCACTTCCCACTAGGCTTGGGATTCCCACTAGGCTGTGATGAAAGTTGGCCAGTTTGAATTGTTACCATGGCAACCCCATTAAACTATATAGAAAAATCACCTTTACACCTTTATTTTGTGCTATTACACATATTCCCAAATTGAGTTAATGTCCCTTTAAATTTTTAGGCAAACCCCCCACCCCATGGCTCTTCTTAAAATCTCCTCTCATTAAGCCAATCCTTAAAAGAAAATTCCAAAGTCTCAATCTCACTCAGCTGAGCTATCTCAAATAATTTAGACACTGTCAGTTTAAATGTAAAAATAAACATAGGGTCATCTATCCCTAAATCCCCTTACCTGAACCCTGTATTCAAATCCCTGTTACTTTTTACATTTTTTTCCTACCTTTATTTTTTTTAAACAGCGTGGCCCCTTTACATCAGCCGGAGCTCAGCAGAGCACAGCTCTGGTGTTTCATTTTACTTTGCAGTTCCATCCGGTGAGGAGTTCTTTCCTTCAGCTCCTCTTCAAAGCCTCAAAACTGCCTGGCAATCCCCCAGATCGGATCCCGAGCACCCCATGACACCCAGGGACCCAGCGGGCACTATGTTTTAAAAACTTTAGATGGGTCCCTGGCACCGCGTTCTATCGTGGCCTACTCTGAAGGCCTCATCCTGCCCCCAGGCACCATTTTCCAGGCCCTGGACCCCTCAGCACTGCAGGACACCAGGTAACTCTATTTATTTAATATTTCTACACACTATCCACACTTTACATATGTTTTAAATTCGCTATATTTTGTATGTACAATGGAACCCAAACTTTTTTATTTTCAGGAAAGAGCCCAAAATTGTTCCCTTTTTTCAATCAAATGCCAAAAGCAATGTTTTTGGGCAAAAACACTGAGTTACACTCATATGTTGAAAAAGAAAAACTTAAAATTAATGTTTCATTTCTCCATTTTATGTACAATAACAGGGTCATTCCAACCTGCTATTTGTGCCCCTTCCCGCTGGTGGCTAACTTCCCCGCCAGTTGGGGGTGGGGAAGGAGTGGATCGGGGGCAGAGTTAGGGCAGGCAGTGGGCAGTCGTCGGCCCTGGACGTACAGAGCCGATTCTAATGTCAGCTCTGTACGTCTGGGGCCAGCGACCTGTACGGGGAAGATATTCCACTTCCGAGATGGAATAACTTCCCGAGACGTTGGGGAATGGCGGCCCAGGTGCGGATGAGGTGGGGGGGGGGGGACAAGGACATTCCCCGCAGCCTGATCCTGGCCTTAGGAGGCCAGATCGGGGGTCGGGCTGGGGGAAAATCGATGCCGGTGCCGGTGGATGGGGATTGCAGATTTTCAATGGAGCCGCAGTGCCATGGCAACCGGACGCCATGGCGCCACGGCTCCATTGAACTGCCCTGATTGAGTTAGTCGAGCAGAGCCTGTACGTGCAGGCCATGCTGAATCGCAGTCCCGGCCTGCACGTACAGGCCTGATAGTGATTCTGATCCCGCGGGGCTAGACATGCCCCGCAGGATGAGAATCGCAACGCACTCTGTACTTCCGGTTCAGACTGAGGGGCTTGTTTACAAAGCCGCGGTAGCGGTTCGCGATCGTTATCGGAGCCGTGGCCCCAATGAAATCAATGGGGCTGCGGCTCTGATAACGATCGCGAACCACTACCGCGGCTTTGTAAACAAGCCCCTGAGTGTACAGAGGACATGTACGTCTGGTACAGAATCGGGCCTTAAGTGAATAAAAATAACTTCATTTCTATTAGAATGTTCATCTTAATCATCTGTCAAAATTTTTTAGAAATTCAGGACAAGTCAGGACAAAATGCCAAAATTCAGGATAAAATCAGGACATTTTTCAAATCAGGACAAGCTTCCAAACATCAGTACAGTCCTGATAAACTCAGGACATCTGGCAACCCTACACCTGTCTGATGATGAAATTACCAACTAAAATGGCCATGTTAAACTTTCTTTTTTAGGCAGGGCTGGTTCATCTAGGGCAACAGCTTTTGGGAAGGACAGCAACAAAGAGTAGCCACTGTCAAAGCAAAGCAATGCATCCTGGCAGCCACACAAACTCATCAGTCATCAGTGTGTACTTTTACCTGAAGAAAGAATGGGCAGTATGTCTATAGTCCATTTACACTTGTATGTGGCTTTTTAAAAATCTTCCTCATATATATATATATATATACTTCCAAATCAAAATTTAATTTTTAAAAGTGTGATGTGCAGATAGGCATTTTTTATAGTTTTGTTCGGGGAGGGATTGTGCAGAAATTATTACAATTGAGTTTAATAAGCAAAATCTTGGGGGGGGGGGGGATGGCACTAAGATTGTGAGGGGGCACAAGGCTAAAACTTCCTTTAGGGCACCTAATACCCTTGCACCAGTTCTGCTCCTGGGCAGAAGCCCCTGGAGACACATTCCCAGTGCAAGAGGATATTGCATCCCCTGGATGGTAAGTCTTGGCTAGAGAATCATTTCCTGCCAGGCCAAAGTTATGCTAGCCTTCCAGCGGACCTCTCTCCTCCAAGACAGCACCGAGGCTGCCACATTGCAGCTGGGACATTTCTACTATGTCCCTATAGGTCTCCTCTATATACCTCTGTCTTCCTCAGCTCCTCCAAGTCTACTACTTCAAAGACTGGACTTGTTCTCTAAGAGCCAAGAGCTCTTATTGGGCTTCCTTGGATATAGTCACACTCTCCCTCCCACCAAAGGCTGGAGGATGCTTTGTTAGGTATTTTTGATGTTGAAGTAGGCTATTCCAGGCATTGTTCTATTTCCTTAATGGCAATGTTATGTCTCTGGACCTATTGACTGTCATCTAGGTGGTGGTTTCCTCTGACATCATCTGATCATGGTGGGGGTGGCAAGCCAGAGAGCTATATGGTGAGGACTAAGGGGGATGGATGCAGGTATGCTGTAGGAGCTGGGTGAATAGTGGGGGCTGCCTAGTTAGTAATGGCGGGCGGTTTCACCCTTATCATTTGGGCACTGAAGTGATGTCGCATAACCATTGGCTCGGGCTTGTTTTGGGGGGGTTACAGATGTATTTTCCTGTTCTCAATAGCAAAGCTGTGGCCAAATGTTTTACAAACAGATTGTTTCTCTGTGTCTGTTTTGGCAAGTATGAGGAGGTGAGAGGATATTTTGGGGTGGGGAAGGGTGGGGGCAACATACTAGATACCCTTGTTAATGGTTCCAGAGAGAGAGAGATTAGAATGTGCCCAAATTGTCCAATAACACAGACACAAAATAGATGTTTTTGAAAGGATTTAAACCGCAGCTCATCAAGCGAAAGTGGTAAATCATATTGGAAAACTCTAGTGAGATCAGAATGCTAACTTTCCCACTTGCCAGGCAAATAAAGAAATCAATGCATAAATAGATGATCACAGTTTGATGGCATGAATAATTTATGAGGTCTAGCCACATTATTTGGAGTTGTATAAAAAGCACTAGGATGCATGCTTGCAATTAACTATTAACGTTATTTATAGCTACGTGTTTGGGAAGCAGCCTGGTTTGAGTTTAAGAAAAGTAATAGATAAGCTGTATTTTCCCCCATGATCAGGGGAAATTAGTAGAACTCTGTTTCGCAAACAGATCTTGGAGGAACTATGTAGAGTTCTGGCGAGACCCAGGTGGAAGAGATCCCCAGTAGATTTTGGGGTGAGCTACCAGGTGATTCATGTGGATCCTCTGTGGAATTTGCTAACTCCTCTTTCATTGCTTCAGGAAAGGTTTTCAAAACAACTGGAAATTCTGCTGATTTGACAAGTCAATTCACAATTGCATTCCAAAGATCTTACCTCCCTATATGTTTATGTTTATATTTTCTTTAAAAATTTACTATACTGCCTCACAGTGGTAATATCAAGGCGGTTGCAAGTACAAAGAAGGAGAGGAAAGGAACTCCATATTAGTGGTAGTAAAGTAGAAACACAAAAGAGTAACTGGAAAGGTAGCATTAAGCCTGCCTCACTGTGCTTAGTCCAGGGGCCCGTACAGGAGAGGGCTTGCAGAGCTTGTCAAAAGCTGCATCAAAGAACTGCCTGAGGGCGGTCATTTGCACTCCACACTGACAAGGAAATCCAAAGCCTCTGGGACAGAGGGTGGCTTTTAGAGGAAGGTTCCTTAATTCTGGCTCTTCTGAGTGCATGTTTACAAAATTTGCCACGTAAAGCAGGATTTATGGCTCATTTGTGTCTGAGCTGCCCTTTATGTGTATATTTTATTTATTTATTTATTTAGCTGTATTTTTGCCCCAAGTGACAAGGGTTCTTATTTAGGACATGCACATTTAGAAAATCTGCAATTATACATGTTTGGCGGAGCTATCGATACTTTATAAAAAGTCTGGTGCTTATTGAACCTTTTATAAAATGCATGGGCAAATCTAATTCATATGTTTTATTTATTTCTGCCTGCCAATCCAGGAAAAATTCTTCTCTCAGTGGGTTACAGTGTTACTTATACAATGAAAATATGCATATGTTATTGTTATCTGCCTAGATCAGTATTTTAATGGCATTTAAATAAATATCCATTTTGCTATTCACACAAAGTTATCCTGCCTACTGACAAGCAATTACAGAGGCCAAAAAATCCCTACTTCTGTTATGTTCAGAGGATGTAGTATCCTAATAAGAAACAAGGTGACCTATATGGGTATAATATTGGACCAACTCACTTTAAATAGTCAGGTTGGAAATGTCGTCCAGAGTGTTTTCTTAAGTTATGTCAAATTGAACAGCTTAGGATATTCTTAGGACCTGAGGATTTCTGGATGGTATTCAATTACTGGCTTTGCAACACTTGGATTATTGCAATATGTTATATCTTAGTCTGCCAAGTTACTTGTTAAAACAACTGCAGTTGCCCCAAAAACCATTGCACGAGTATTAGTTGGTGCAAGAAAGTGTGAGCACATCTGTAGCTGTACTGGTTGCCTAAATTCTGATTAAAATTTAAGAGCCCAATATTCCAAAGCAGTCTGTAACTGTTTCTAAGTGAGATATTCTCTGGCACTCACATGGTTAATGCTGCTGAATATTCTCAGATATTGCCGCCATATGCCCCGATGAAACACAGTTAGCAATGGGGCGTTCTGGGGGCATTCCAGGAATGGTACCCGGAGGTAACCAGTCGGCGGCGATTCGGCTGCTGCCCGTTTATCCCTCAGTGGCAAATGTTAGGCCCAGCAAAAGCTGTCCTAATTTTTGCAGCCAAATCTAAGCAGGAAATGGCTGAATATCATTGCTGCCCGGTTAGCTTCCGTGCCATATAGTGCTGTGCGGCAGACCCAGATTTCAATGCTGGTGGATGGATATGGTCCCGGCATTGAATATCCAGGCTAACTCTGCAGAGGCGATGGCTAGGCGCTGTATTCACGCTAGCCACCGCCATTGAATATGCTGATGTTTCGTTTTTAAATGACCTTTTCAGAAACTGCAAATAAATTAAAAACTATGCTAACATTATATACCCATCCTGACATCTGAGATCTAGTGTGCATTGCACCTGGTCGGTGCCCATAGCTGCTGTAATATGCAATGACAGTTCTCCCTCTGCTGTGTTATTGTTAATAGGTACAAAATCTTATAATGACCTGACAAATAAATTCCCTATTGAATGGAATTATTTGACATTGAGAAAAAGCTGTTAAGTCTTCTCCTTTTCAAGAAGCATTTATATGATTGCAGAGATGTTGTTGATAAGTCCATCAAGTCAGTGTCTACTCATGGATAGCTGACCTAAGCTGTGTTTGGTCTTCAGTCAGGCAGCTCATTGTTGATAGACTGGCACCCATAGCTGCTGTTATTGTATCAGTTCATCTCATTGCTGGCCTTCCTCTTTTGCATTGACCTTCAACCTTGCCAAGCATGATGTCTTTCTTATCAATCTGTCTCTTCGCATGATGTGTCCAAAGCATGAAGGTCAAAGACTTGTCATCTGAGCTTCTAAAGAAAGCTTATGTTTCATCGCCTCTAGTACTGACTGGTTTGTTCTTTGGGCAGTTCATGATATACACAATGGGCCCGATTCCGATCCTGATGTACATCTTTGTACGTCCGGGCTGACCTGGACATACAAAGGAGATCGCAATTCTGATCCCGCAGGGCACATCTAGCCCCTCGGGATCAGAATCACAAACAAGCCTGTTCGTGCAGGCCAGGACTGCGATTCAGTCCCAGCCTGCACGTACAGGCACTGCCCAGCTAACTCAGCCAGGGCTTTTAAATGGAGCTGTGGTGCCATGGCGTCATGTTGCCATGGCACCGTGACTCCATTTAAAAGCTGTGATGCTGGCTGGCTGGCTGCCTGCCCAAAATTTAAATTCCCCATAGCCCGACCCCAGATCTGACCTACTAAGGCCAGGGTCGAGCTGCGGGGAATTAACACTGCCCCCCCAGCCCCTTCCGCCTCCCCCGGAGTAGCAAAATTGAAAACTCCAGGGAAGTTATTCCACCCTGGGGTGGAATAACTTCCTTGGCCATTTCACCGGCCCTGGATGTACAGGACCGACATTAAAATCGGCTCTATATGTCCAGGTCTAGCAACCGCCCACTGCCCACCCACTCTCTGCCCCCATGCTGCCCCTTCCCTGCCCCCATATAACTTCCCTGCACAATCAGCGGGGAAGTTATACAAGGGCAAGAGCCAGCACGAATAGCAGGGATGGCCGTCCCGTTGGGACATCCATCCCCGCTATTCGTGCCTCAGAATGACTCCAATGCGTTGTCGGATTTCTTGACTGCTTGTCCTTTATTGATTGTTCATCCAAGTAGGTTAAAGTTGTCAACTATTTCAGTTTCTTCTCCATCAATGATGAACTTATTGATTTTGCCAGTTATCAGGATCTATGTTTTCTTACTTTAAGGTGCAGGTCCATTTTATGACTATGTTCCTTGATCTTGAGAAGCAAATGTTTCAGATCGTCTTTGCTTTCAGCCAGTAATGTGATATCATTAGCACAGCAATGTTTGTTGAGTCTTCCACCAATCTTCACACCTCAGTTGTCTTCATACAGTCCTGCTTCTCTTATGATTTGTCCTGCATATAAATTAAAAAGGTAGGGGGAAAGTGTGCAGCCTTGTTGAACACCTTTGAGGATTTTAAACCATTCTGTTTCTTCTTGTTCCGTTTGAACTGTTGCTTCTTGATCAGTGTAAAGGTTGTGCAAGAGAACTATCAGGTTTTTCAGGTATACCCATGCTTCTTAATGTGGCCCAGAATTTCCCATGGTTTACACAGTCCAAAGCCTTGATGTAGTCAATAAAACACATATAGGTATCCTTTTGGTATTCTTTTGTATGTTGTAGGATCAGGGCCAGCCCGTCCATTGAGCAACAATGTTTTTTGCACAGGGCCCCACGTTTCAGGGGGCCCCGCGCAAAGAACATTCTGCTTTTTAAGCAGCGGCAGAATGGAGTGTCCCGCGGGGCCCCCTCTGCCCGGCTTTCAGATTCGCAAAGGGAGAGTGTCTCCCTCGCGTCTCTGTTAAGCCTACAGGGGCAGATGGGAAATTTCGGGGCTGATGGGAAATTTCCCATCTGCCCCTGCAGGCTTAACAGAGACGCGAGGGAGACACTCTCCCTTTTCAAATCTGAAAGCCGGGCAAAGGGGCTCAGCCGGAAAGAGGGGGCCCCGCGGAACACTCCATTCTGCTGCTGCCGTGGCGACAGCAGCAGCAGCAGCCAGCTTTCTTTTTTTTTTTTTAAATTTTCCTGAGCCGATGTGGGGGATTAGGACTGGTAATGGGCTATGGAGGGGGTTAGGACCTGACTTGAGGTGGGCTGTGGGTTGATGGGGGGGGGGTTAGTACTGGTAATGGGCTATGGGGGGGGCTAGGACGCGAAATGGGCTGATGGGGGGATTAGGACTGGAGGCGGGCTGATGGGGTTAGGACTAGGTAGTGGGCTGTGGGCTGTTGGGGGGGGGGTTAGGACTGGTAATGGGCTATGGGGGCTAGGACAAGAAATGGGCTGATGGGGAGGGGTTAGGACTTGAGGTGGGCTGTTGGGGGGGTTAGGACTGGTAATGGGCAAGTCTGCTGGCTGCATTAATCCCTTTAACTATCAAGCCCGCACCTTATAAGGTATGCAGGTATATGCATAAAGAATATGCAGATATTTATACCTTCTTCAAAGCACATGCAAATTTGTATTTGAGCATTAACATACTATTAAGGCTAGTTCTGAGAGCCTACTCTATAAAGGCGCATAGGCACCTATGTTGCCTTTATGAAACACAACTTTCAGATAATCCTTCACCATGCGGCTTTGTGGAAAAAAAGGTCAACAAACAAGATGTAGGTGACAGACCTCCAGTACCCACTAGGCCAGTTGGGTTTTCAGGCTATCCACCATAAATATGCATATGATATATATATATATATATATATATACATGCACTGCCTCCATTGTATGAAGATCTAGCTCATGCATATTCATGGTGAAAACCTGACTGGCCTAAGGGATACCAGAGGATTGTCTTGAGAACCATTGGACTAACTTCATTTTTGTTGACTTTTATTTCTGCACATCCAAGGAACTAACACACCAACCTCAATTTTTTGCTCTGTCATTCTCACGTTGTTTTCCTTTTATACCATTAGATGTTAGTACAGACTTGCTAAAGTTTATAAAAGCCACTTTTAGAAAGCTTTTTGAGATCTGTGACAAACCTGCCAGAGCATTATAGGAGGAAAGCAAGGGCCTGTCAAGTGGTTCAGTGGTAGTGCTGCCTACAATACAGGAGACCTGCGCTCACTTTTTAGTTCAGGCTTCTGTTTTTTGGGATAAGGAGTTTGTGAAGGCAATATTTGTAGCCCATGAGGGTAGGGGTTCTCAGCCGTCATTCAGCAGTGACAGACTTAGGGGGTCTTTTACACTGAATGCACGTTAAGACATGTGTTGATAACTAGCATAGGGTCATGACAGGACAATGTCTAACTAGCGTTAGGGTCATAAGTGGGCGGGGTAGGGATGGAGAGTGGGCGTGGTGTGCTCTGTGTAGTTAGTGCAGGGTTCATACTGTGCACTAACTGCATTAGTGTGGGATCACCCAATGCCACCTCAGTAGATGGCGTTAGGTGCTCATGTGCTAAGACTACACATGCTATGGGACAGGGCTCCACATTTAATGCCATGGAAATGCTTTCCACATCTCTGACAGTTAACATGGAGGTATTGCACCTAGTGCACCATCATTTCAGAGCTTTTGCCACGTTAGGTGCAACACCATAATGCCCTTTAGTTAAAGGGCCCCAAAGGATCTGTGATATTGGAGTTCTGAGGGAGCTGCAATTGTGGCCACTAGCCATCACTGTGATCTTTGAATTGGAAAGTTGCAAAGTTGAAAGAAAAATCCTAGGTAGTTGCAAATGAAGATGTTTGATCCAGTAGCCCAGTATAGGCTGTTTCCAAGTGAACAGGAAGCCCAAAACTCTATAGGATGAATCTATAATAAGTATGAGGGTTTTGATATCTTTTGAGGTTTTGTTATGCATATAAATAGATATATGAATGGCATCAAATCTATAAAAAGTATTTGGAGAAATTCTCTTTCTGCAAACTGGCAAGTCATATGACTGCTGCAAGCAAATTTACCTAAACTAATGCAAGTGAATTATAAATGTTTAGAAAAAACAAAACAAAACAATTTTGATTAGAGTTGGCTTAAAGATGACTTTAATTGTACAGGTAAATCTGAATTGGTTTTTGGAAGATTTAATTCAAATTCAAGGAGATTTGTATATTTTAGTAGCAGAAGGAGACTTTAACCAGCTGCATCATTAATGTATGCTAGATTTAATTTTGGTAATGCACTGATAAAATTGGTCCTGAGTAAAATATTGTTCCTTCCAGCAGAGTTCAGTAGGTATCATAGCAAACACAGGGAGTCTGATTTACTAAAAACCTTTCTCCCCTTTTGTGTTTATGAAAGAAACAATGCTTAGTAAGTCAGGCCCTGCCATTCTTTTATAAAAAAAAGAATGTATTTTGCGAAGGAGACAGTTGGAATAGAACTATAATAGAAAGCTATTGTGTATAAAAGAAATTTATTTTACTTAAAATCTTAACTCCTGCCATGCAGGAGAATCTTATTTCTTTCCAGTGGAAAATTATTACTCTCTACAAGCTGCTAGCTAAAACAGAATTCAATCAGCGGCCAAATATTGCAAGAGCTCCTCCTAATGGAACTTGAAAATTTCAAAGACTTTGATTTAAGCATGTCTCATAATCTTAAATTAAATACTGAAGGTGCAGAAGAACCTACTGATACTTAATTCAGGGGAAAAACACAACAAAAGAAAGGATACTTATTTCAGGTGGTACTCTAGAAAAGTCCTACAATACTCAGAACTCAATTTTCCAAGTGTTTGCAACCAGAACAGCACAAATAGTGATTCAGGTTTTGCAGATTTCAGCTGTTCTAAGAAAAACATATTCAGGATACAAAAATGATTTACTAAGCGTGTGTAAAGCATATATTGATCTCATCAAGGAGAAACCATTAGACATTCTAGTAATGCCATTAAGTCCCTCTAGACCTATCTATCAGGATTTATTTGACTAAACGTGGGCACACTTTTCATGCACTGTTAAACATACCAATTTTTGACTTGATCCCTAAAACAAACAAGCCCTTCAAATAATTTTTCTCAGCACATTTCTGGAAGAATATGTTTCATGTACTGTATGTTTTGCCATAAGATTTCTTCATGGTATCTCTAATGTTAGAATAAAGCAATCAATTATTCTTCAAAGTGTTTTCTAAAGGGATGTCTCATTATGGCAGAATTTGTTACATATAGTAGTAACATAACCAATGATGGCAAATAAAGACACAAACAAAGAGTGATGGTCCCAAAAAGCCAATTGACCTAAAATAATAATTCAAAAAACAATTCCATGAATAGCAGAAAAAAATCATACATGTTTCAGACAGCTCAATATGTTTCAGTTAATACCTGCATCAGTCGTATTTTTTAAAAACCATCATACAAAACAGCACAAATTGACAGTTCAATACACATAGTACAGCTGACAACCAGAATTGTGGGTTACAGAGCTTTGGTGGATTCATGAGGTGTAATCTGAAACATAGCAAAACACAGATAAGCAAATCAAAACATCTATATAAATATCATATATCCAATAAATCATAGGAACATAAATAACAATCAGAATTGATAGAAACATAAATAGCATTATTAAATAAGAGCTTAAAAATCAATATAAACAAGATAATCACCAAAGTAAAAAACAAAGACAAATTAAAAAGTCAAACACCGTCTAGAGAGGGGCAGAGTCCAAGATGGCGGAACCACTGTAGTATGTGAGCGTTTAGTTACCCCTACTGCAATTTTTTACCTGATGGCTCCCAAGCGCAGGGGGAAAGAAGTAGCCTCTTCGGTGAATGCAACCTCCGTTACTGCTGGGTAGCAGAAGTAGATGCGCTCCTCCAGAAGGCCCTGGCATTAGAAAATGCTGCACAGGAAGGCTTGCTAGTGCAGAAGGTAGATGGGGAGCCCTCTGAACATGAGACGCAGACCTCAGGACCGCAGCTGCAACTGGGAGGTGCCCTGCTTGATTCGAAGGCTTCGGGCTAATGTCTTCTTACCATCAAGTCCCCTTCTTCATCTCTGTGTGAGGAGGTTGCTGACTTTAGCAGGGATCCCCACCACTTGTTCAATGCCTCTGAATGCTGTTTCCCAGTCTGCTGAGGGGACGGGTCCTGTACCTTGAGAAGCCATGGCTGTGGTGAACATCAGTCCGGTGGAGAACGGGAGCGACCAGCCAAGACTGTCCCCCGTTGATATTGGAAACCAGGCCTCAATATTTGGGCTGTTTTGGTGAAGCTTGAAGGTCCTGTCTCTAAATGTGCCAATGATGTTTCATCGTTGGTACAATCAATTGCATTTATGTCTTCACAACATGAGTCTTTTGTTAAAGAGACTCACAAGAAATTCTCAGGATTGTCAAAAGAAATAGTTGAATCAAAAGCTATTTTGGACCAACTGGTTAAAGATAAGAAGGTCGAACAAATGGAGAACAAAATGAGGAGTTTAAATTTCCCTCAGCTATAGAGTGTCTCGTCTTTAGAGACGTTTAGGAAGTATTTATAGAAAGTCCTTTTGATTCCAGACCCTGCATTGCCACTGATTATTTTCTTCCTGTGAAGCCTCCACAAGGAGAGCTGGAAGAGCTTACAGAAGCCACTAAAAAACAGAATTTAATTGACCTTTTGGAGAATTCTGAGTCTGCCGTTCTGTTTAGACTGCTAGTTAACTTTATATTTGAGTCAGATCTATCTAGAGTGCTTTCTCTTTTCTTTTTTTTTTTTTTTTAAACTTTTATTTTCATTTTGCAACAAACAAAAGAAACAACACACCAAAGGAGACAAAACAAGTATACAATAAAGAAAAGTAAACCCAATTACCCCCCACCCCCACGCTTCTTCTCTAGCTGATTATGTCAGCATGTGAGCGCTTCCAAACAACAGTGATTATACATCAAAACAATCAAAAGAGGATCTGCGATACAGAATAATCATGGGACAAAGATATATACAAATTTAGACAGTCAGATGAGAGCATTGAGCAGAATGTACATAGTCATTGAGCATCTTCCATTTAGACCGATGATGAGGAGTCTGAATGGGGGAAGCAAACATACGAGGTATTTGTTCATATTTACTGTAGAGACAGACATGATTCCACCATTCATTGGGGCTCAGCTGAGAGCTATTTTTCCAGTATTTCGTGATTAGGGAAATAGCAATGCCAAGCATAAAGTCCAAAAGGAAGTA
Source organism: Ichthyophis bannanicus (assembly GCA_033557465.1). Classification (NCBI taxonomy): domain Eukaryota; kingdom Metazoa; phylum Chordata; class Amphibia; order Gymnophiona; family Ichthyophiidae; genus Ichthyophis; species Ichthyophis bannanicus. Next base: position 118,857,531 of record CM066050.1, on the reverse strand, counting down.
AGCCGTTTTTGGAAGAGAGGGGATCCCCGCAGCTGAGCGAAGTCCCACTATCCTCCAAGAAAGGGGCTCTTGAAAGTGCAAAATAGACTGGATACGACCCCAGACCCGACGCCAGTAATACTGTAGTGCGGGGCATTCATACATAACATGAGGTAGTGAACCAATGGCCGCATGGCATGTCCAACAACTATTGCCCTGAGTAGTGTTCCATTTGGCTAATCTGTCAGGAGTGTAAAAACACCGGTGGGCTAGAAAGAAGAGTGTCTGAGTGAGTGAGGCGGATCGGGAGACCCGTGTCACTCTACTCCAGACAAGGCTCCATTGCTCCGGGGTCAAAGTCACATGCAATTCTCTCTCCCATGCTTTCTGCGCTATAGGGGTATCTCTAATTATAGCATTACATAAGGTTTTGTAGAAATTGGATGCTACACCCGGTGAACTACCGATAGATCGGATAGTCTCCAACCAACCTTGTGTAGGGGAGGCCGATGGCGGGAGCACCTTAGCACTCCGAAGGCAATGCTGAAGTTGTACCAACTGAAAGTAGTGTTTTTCTGGGAGACCAAATTCAATTTGCAATTCACTAAAAGTTTTCCAGCGACCTTCATGGAACAACTGACTAGGGATCCAAATGCCCCTAGTGTACCAGGGGCTCCACGCCATCGGCTTATTTTGTATTCGAAATCGAGTGTTATACCAAAGTGGGAGCTTGTCTAACGGACAGAGTCGGGAGTCTAAAGAGTGCATAAGATTATTAAAGGCACCTAAGGTGTCTAAAAGCATTGGTGGAAAGTGGGAGTCTGATGGGAGAGTCATACCAGGGAGAAAAGTAAGAGGAATCGGTTTGCAAAGGTCCTCTTCTATGTCTAGCCACACAGGTCTACTCGGTACTGGATCTTCCAGCCAGCGAGCGCCTTGTTTGAGAAGAAAAGATTGATGATACTTCAGGAAATCAGGGAATCTGACACCCCCATTTTCCTTATCTGCTTGCAGCTTATGTTTCGCTATCCTAGGTGTCTTGTTTTGCCACAAGTATCTAGTCAGAAGGCCCTCTATATCTTTATATATACGTCGAGGGAAGAGACCAGGGCAACATTTCTAAGATATAATTCACTTTCGGAACAATCATCATTTTTATGGTTTCTAATCGACCCCACCAGGTAAGTGTTAAAGGAGTCCAGCGGTGAGTAAGCGCCCGGACTTTAGAGGTTAAGTCTTTGGCATTGAAGGAGATAGTGTCTTCCAAAGGAGAACAATAGTGAACCCCAAGGTATTTAACCATGCGAGGTTGCCATAAAAAGGGGAAGGGTTGCATATCTGCCTGATGAAGCAAAGGATTTAATGGAAAGGCTACCGACTTGGTCCAATTTATCTTATAACCGGACAATTGTGAGTATTTACCAATTTGCTCTAGGACAGCCGGTACTGAGTCTATAGAGACAAAAAGCATAAGGTCATCAGCATACGCTGAAATTTTGATTTCCCTGTGGGTGAAGGGGACTCCATGAATCTCCTCCGATTGCCGGATTAGTAAAGCCAAGGGTTCAAGTGCAAGATCGAAGAGAAGTGGAGACAGTGGGCATCCCTGGCGAGTGCCGCGTTGAAGGGGAAAAGGCTGAGACTTTAAAGCATTGGCACATATACTGGCTGTAGGCTGTGCGTACATGGTGCGAAGACAACGGAGAAAACCTTCCCCGAATCCGTACCAGCGGAGGACTGCAAACAGGAAGGGCCACTCTAAGCGATCAAAGGCCTTCTCAGCATCAAGTGAGAGGCCAACAAATGGGCGATCAAGATTAACTGCGGTAGTCAGTACATGGCATAGAGTCCGAGCATTGTCGGCAGTTGATCTACCAGGAATGAAACCGCATTGATCTGGGTGTATTAAGGTAGGCATCCTATCCGAGAGCCGGGTAGAGAGAATGGTGGCAAATATTTTATAGTCCGCGTTTAGGAGGGAAATTGGACGATAATTAGCTGCTAGTTGCGGGTCTCTCCCCTCTTTCTCAAAAACTACTACATTTGCCATGGAAAAGGACCCAGAAGGAGAACCCTCCTCGGCCAGAGCAGAAAAATAAATTTTCAAAACTGGAGCTAAGTCAGCGTGAAAAGTTTTGTAGAATTCAGCAGGGAGACCGTCTGGGCCTGCGGCTCGACCTGAGGCACATTTCTTGATAGCAGAATGAATTTCTGAGACAGTAAATGGTGTGTCCAAGGCCACTCTATCTTCGTCAGATAGGGTCGGTCTTTGTACCCCTGAAAGTAAGCGTTCAAATACATCTGGCTCAAAATCACATTCAGATTGATAAAGCCGAGTATAAAAATCACGAAAGAGTTCTAAGATTTCGGTATCTTTAGTGACCAAGCCCCCCCCCGACGGATTACGGAGGGCGGCAACACGCTTGGCTTCTTTTTGACCTTTTAGGGCATTTGCTAATAATTTGCCAGCACGATTATTTTCCCGATAATATAGCCCTTGTTGTGATTCGATATTTTTAACAGCAGCAGTGTACAAAAGCTGATTGTATTGAAAACGCAAGCGTTGTAAACGGAGTAAAATACATGGGTCAGTACGGGACGTGAGGAGACGCTCCCCAGCTTGTATCTGCTGCTCTAGAGTCAGTAAATGCTGCTTTCTTTGTTTCCCCTGCCGAATTTGATAGCTAGTTATAGTGGCGCGGATAGATGCTTTAAAACCCTCCCACCAAGCCCAGCTCGCTGTGTCATGGGGTGAGTTAAAATGAAAATAATCTTGGATAGCGGCCTTTATATATCAACCTGAAAATCTTTTTGACCCAGTAGGGATCTATCAAAAAACCAAGCTCGGGGAGAATCGTCCCGCGCAGTGACACGTAATGATAAAGATATGGCAGCATGATCTGAAATATGGAGAGGATGAGTCCTAGTCGTGTCTACTTGAGAAATCAGTGCTTTGGAAATGAGAAAGAAATCTATTCTAGATTGGGAGTGATGGGGGGCAGAAAAGAAAGTGAACTCTAAGTCGGAGGGGTGAAGTAGCCTCCATATATCTACCAGCGCAAGATCTTGCATCAGAGCTGTAAGGGTAGCAAGACTCTTGGGTGGACTACTCGTTCTAGGCGGCTGTCTATCTATCAGAGGGTCTAACACTTGATTAAAATCACCACCAAGTATTAAGGGAGTATTGGCAGAGGCCTGTGCCAACTGCGCAATACTTGCATAGTAAGCAGGGTTGTCCACATTCGGGGCATAAATGCAAATACATGTAAATTCACTATCTCCAACCTTAAGATGTACGCGGGCCCATCTACCCTCCTTGTCAGCGCTAGTATCAATTACAGTAGCTTGCAAAGATTTCTTAACCAGAATGGCTACCCCGCACCGTTTGGAAACGGCGGGAGAATAGGCAGCCACCATGTAAGGCTTAACATTGAGTTTCAGTGTTTCAGCAGAGTTTAAGTGCGTTTCCTGAAGAAACGCTAAATCAGCATGCTCATGGCTAAGATAGCTAAGGATTTTCTTTCTCTTGATTGGACTATTAATGCCCTTTACGTTGAGTGATAAGATTTTACATAAAGCCATTCAGACAAGTTAAAAATTCTGAGCATGATAGCGCACATAATTTCACAATGTCCCTCATATTGACTGTATCTGGCTGTACATATGGCATAAAAGAAAATAAGCTTAGATAATACAATGAAGCGCCCCACATGAAAAAAGAAAACCGCAGCGCGGTAGAGAAGAAGCAGAACCCCAAAAATTACTGGCGACCATGTGTCTGCGGGGAGAAGCCCCGGAGAAGGCCGAAATTGAAAAAACACATAACCTGTAGGACTGTGCGTGCTCCGAATCCGACCGAGGCACACATCATGGAGGGATAGGAGACCACATAACAAAAGTCATAGAAAGAAAGAAAGAAAGTCCAGGCAGTCTCTGTACTGAACTATGACCGCCGCATCGGGCCCTTCAAAATGGCGGACAGAGCCGGCAAATAAAAGTCCAAGTCATTGGATTAGCGCATCTGCTCTGCTTCTTTGGAGTCTAAAAATGTTGATAGTAGATCAGGATCTTCGAATGTCCTGGTTTGATTGTGGAGAGTCACTCGGAGCTTCGCGGGATACAACAGGCCAAAGCGAGCCTGTAGCTGTTGAAGTCGAGGGCGAAAAGCAAGGAGTTTCTTCCGTCGGTCGACTGTAGGCTTTGCCAGATCAGGGAAGAAGGAGACTTTGTGACCTTCAAATTCCAAATGATGGTTTCGCCCGGGGCAGCATTTAAAATTTGTTCCACTTGTTGATATCGTAGCAAGCGAAAGATAATAGGCCGGGGGTCGTTCGGTTGAGCGCCATGTGGGTAGGAACACGGTGTGCTCGATCGATTTCCAGTTCTTTATGAAAGGTGATCTTCAGCAAGGAGGGAAGAGTTTTGAGCAGGAATTCTCTCATATCTCCCGCTTCCACCCCCTCCGGTATGCCAATGAGCCTCACATTGTTGCGACGGGCTCGATTATTGCTATCTTCTAACTCCTTTTGAAGATTCCGTATCTGGCGCTCAGCCTTGTCCAGTGTGCCCAAGCGCACCGCGTGCGAGTCGAGGACCCCCGCCATATTGTCCTGCCGTAATGAGAGACCTTCAAGTCGGTCCTGGAGCACTCCAAAGTCTTCTCGCATGGCTCTAAGCGCTTCTCCATTGGACTGCACCAATTCCTTCACGCCGCGTATTTCCTCTAGAATCTCCAGGTGCATTTCGGGGTTCTCCCGAAATGGAACCATCTTCTGTGGGGAGGACACCTCTGTTTTGGAGCGTTTTCCGTGAGAAGAAGAAGGAGACCCGAAGTCCAAGCGCGCTGGTTTATGGGCCGCCATCCCCCCGAGGTACCCCGGTCAGCCCGGAGCGAAATAGTAAGTTTGTATAGGTATTATGTCAGGATTCTAAGTAGGCCTCTCGGGAGCTTCAGCGCGAAGCGTCTTACCCGCTGGACATCAGGCTCCGCCCCCAGGATTTCCTCTGCTTTCTCTTTTCTTTAAGAAAGTTGGTGTGCCCTTTTTAGGTAAAACCCTTAGAATATACCCAAATATGAGTCTCAGTACATAGGAAAGAAGAAGTCTTTTTTTGGAAATGAGACAGACAGCTATTTTGCTGGGTGCCAGTTTTTGGCTAAGGTATCCATGTAAATGTTTTGTTACTTATTTAAATGTTAAATATATCTTCTTTCTTCCCGAACAGCTCCATGCCTTCTTAGCAGACTTGAATGCCTACCAAAGAAGCTACAGCATTCCTTAAGGCCATGGAATCACTACATTACTGCCAGACAATTGACGCACCAACACACCAACATGGTAGCACTCCAGACCTTGTCTTTGTTCCAGTACAACTGGCGGAACAGGGCAAAGTCACAACTCCAACAATCACCCCGGTCCAATGGTTCGACCATCATGTAATTGCCTTCTCCTTGATCTTGGATAACTCTACTGGCCACATGGAGGAAGAGAGCAGCACCAGACTATTCAGAGCATACAACAAAGATGCTTTTCTAAACGAAACAATTCCTCAGCTCCAACATGAGGGCGACACCCTCGACAAAACCATAGAGGAATGAAACCGCATAATAGCTGAGGCCTCATCAGCTCCAAGCAGAGAAGGACCACATGCACACAGGAGACCCAGTGCTCCCTGGTATTCAAATGATATCAGGGATGCAAAACATGTACTCAGAAAGCTGGAGAGGAATTGGAGGCGTGTCGAGTCACAAGACTCTATGGCCCAATACAGATCCAAGCAATTGGAATACAACAACCTGATCAATGAGCACAAGCAACAACACCATACCAATCTAATCATGAGATCAGCCAACAAACCAAGGGAGCTATTTAACATTGTGCAGAAGCTCACCAAAGATGCCACTTAGCATTGCACCCATCATCTGGACCAACAAAAATTTGTAAACTACCTAAAAGCAAAGAACTCCAACCAAACGAATACCCCTCTCCCCCAGGCATGCAACCTGAAAGTGATGGAGCCTCAGCAAACCTGGAAGAACTTTAGCATACCCTCAACACAACAAATAGAGGACATAGTGAACGCCCTTTACACAATGACCTCGCCATCTGACCCATGCCCAGTGGCGTGGATCAAAGCTACTAGAAGCCAACTAGCCCATTACCTCCACAAAATTGTTAAGGAATCCCTCCAGCAAGGACATATGCCACAATCCCTCAAGAAAGCCACGATACGCCCGATCCTCAAGAGCACCACGCTAAGTCCCTCTGATCCAAAATCCTACCGCCCCATCTCTAGCCTTCCATTCCTCACAAAAATCATTGAAAAGACCATGCAGAGACAATTACAGGATCACATAGATTTGAACACTCCACTTGACATCCACCAGCATGGCTTTAAACCACAGCACAATGTGGAAACTCTGCTTACCTCTCTCTTCGACAATTTCCTAAAAGGCATGGACAACATAAAGAACAGATTCCTGCTAGTGTTCATGGACATCTCAGCGGCTTTTGACACTGTCCCACACCATATTGCTACAGTGCCTGCAGCAGATCGGAATAAGTGAGAACACCCTAAAATGGTTTACCTCCTACCTGAAGAATCGGATGCAGCAAGTCAAATGTGCTCAAAAGAAATCACTTCAGTTCCCCGTTATGCATGGAATACCACAAGGTTCAGCTCTTTCATCTATACTCTTTAATATATACATCCAAGTCATATACAACATCATCAAACGCCACAAACTACATTACCACCTGTACGCTGACAATATCATGGTATATGCCCCAATCAACCTGCAATCACCTGAGATGACATCGATGACAAACTGCCTTGAAGACATGGACACCTGGCTTACTGCTAACAACCTGATGATCAACTTTGATAAAACAGAGGCTATATTCATCACCAGAGACTCCGCATTCAAGCCGCCCCAAACAATCAGCATTCTAAACAAAACTATAGCAATCAAGGACGAAGTGAGGTACCTGGGCATTACCCTGGACAGATCTCTGAACCTACAATCTCACATTGCTAAAACTGCAGCAAAAGCCTACCACCGATTGAGGATCATCAGAAAACTCAAACCAATCCTTGACCAAGACCACTTCCACACAGTTTGTCAAGCAGTCATCACCCCACTGCTAGACTATGGAAATTCACTATACCAAGGCTTCCCCCAGCAGTCTATTCACCCACTCCAAATGGTGCAGAATACTGCAGCATGCATCATCACGGGCACTGCAAGATCTGAACACATCACCCCCGTCCTGCAACAGTTGCACTGGCTCACAATAATTGCAAGGGCAAAATTCAAATCAATCCTGAACATTTTCAAAATCTTCCACCACCGCTCTGCAGATGCTCTCCAGTACGTAATAACCAAGGATGTCAGTAACAGGCCTAGAAGAACCAACAATGACAACAGGATCACCTTACCCACAGGTTATCACAAGACTAAGCAAGTAACATCTAAGAGAGCTCCCTCGCTACTGGGGCCTGCATTATGGAACTCCCTCCCCATGGACTTAAGGACCCTAAATGATACCAAGGACTTTCGCAAAGCTTTCAAGACCCATCTCTTCACTGAGGCCTATGAACAACCACCTTAAGTTGCCAAGCACTAGATACCACCCAAGTGGCCCACTAGCTACCCTCACCACTTAGCCCCAACTGCCCATCCTCATTTAGACCTATAAGTAGATAGCCTTTTATGTATGTGAATCGTATCCCCTTCTGTTGAATGTATGCCTCCCAATATCTTGTTGACCACTTTGATTGAAGGATAAGGTGGTATGCAAAACTGTCTACATAAATAAATAAATAAAATTAGGCAGGGGCCTAGTGGTGGTGGCGATTGCGATAGGGATGTACTTGAGTATAGTGCCTATACCTTGTTACATGAAAATATTTTTTTCCTTTATTGTCCCATTATTCTTCTCTGCCTCTCACTATTTTGGGGTCTAATGATATTGAAATTTACCAGTTATTGATATTGAAAAGTATAATTGTTTCTTTGGGTACTCTTGTTTCTTGTGCAAGTGTATACTTGTGATTTTGTTAAAAATTGCATATAAATTAGAAAAAAAAGCCTACTCCCCTATGAGGAGACCCTCACTTATTCTTGGATCAACAAAGATCCAAAGTGTGATCACCTAATATACAAATGTATACAGTCAAACCCCTCCTATCTTCCCAGATAAAACTCCCTACATCAGCACATAAAATTCACTTACTCATCAAGGTATCAGCAATAGAGCCGGGCCAGTCATCAGGAAAACTAGGCAATTTCCTAGGGTATAAGCTTCTGGGAGGTGGCAAAGAGCAGGGCATTCAACGCTAAACATTAGATACTGACAGCCAGGTGGAGGCATAGGGGTTAAGGTTTGCCCAGGATGCCAACATCTTGAACCAAGTGCGGCCGGCCCCGATCAGCACCCACACACTAGAGTGTATTAACTCTTCCAAATCGGGTCAGTCTTCATCAACAAAGAGTATTAAATCAGCTGCATCAGCCATAATCCAACTTTAAGAAGGTGCTACATCTAAAAGAAGTTGAAAAGTGCACACTTAAAAGTGAGATACAATGGTGTTTTCCCTGTCCGTTCATACACAGGCACAGGCATATCTATATGGGTGATGGTTGAAACAACCATATTAAGAGTGTTTCAGTTTGGTAGCAGAAGATTGGTGAGTATAGTGTGGGTAGTGATGATGGTGTATGTCAGGTGCATGTATGTGTATGTTATATCTATCTCTATGGGCTGAGTTTAGCTGTCTATCTGTGAGGATGTGAGTGGGATTTCAAGCGGGGGATGTGTATGTGTGTATGTATGTGTTTCTTTAGGCAGTGTGTGTCAGGGTTTATGTATGTGTGTGTGTTGAGGGATGTAAATATGTTAGGTGTGGGTGTGTGTTGCTGTATGCGTGTGTGTATGTGTGTGAGGATTTGTGTTAAGTGTGAGCTTATGTTGGATGGATGGTACTTCTGCAGAGGATGAGGATGCGTTCAGGAGAGTCTGTCTATGATGGTGGGGTAGAGATATGGATGGTGTGGGTATGGTGTTGGGGGTACTGAGGTGTTTGGCATGTGGGCTTCCTTCTCGTCTGGCAGGACCTGAGGACTTCTGCCAATGTTTTGTGACTGAAGATGTATGCATCTATTTGTTTGCACGTTCCAAAACAGATATATATGGACAGACAGACAGACACATGAACTATTCCCAATAGCAAATATCACTTAAGTAAAACATGCCTAAAAATCATAGCATATGCATAAAATATCTAAGGACTATCTATCCATAGTCTGTAAAAACGATACACATTAATGAAAACCAAACAGGGCTATATTTTTATCAAAAAATCATCAAAAGCACTGCAGTCTGTCAAACCCCTGCTTTTATCATAATGCCATTCAATGCTACACTATCCCTATAAAGCGGTGTTAAACCTTAAACCATTAATATATTAAAAGGAAGATCCTCACTTGAACAGACAAGGTCAAATGGAGACAGCAAAGGCTAGAATACAGAAGCTGCAGTGTTCAGAAACAGAACCAAAGCTGCAGCACTTAGTTGATGCTGCACCATTACTTTGTTTGAAATGACACAGAAAATTCCAACAGCATTTCCTATAGCCTTTTATGTAATTTTTGAATGAAAACAGAAGGAAAAAAACATTTCATCACTTCTTGTCTGACATTAATAGAAACAGAGAAAATGATAGCAGATATATGGCTTGTGCAGTCTTCCCCTCCATAAGGGCTATGTTTTACAATTCCTTCTACTCCCTCAGAGATCATCTCTACTTAAGAATATAAGAACATAAGAAATGCCACACTGGGTCAGACCAAGGTCCATCAAGCCCAGTATCCTGTTTCCAACAGTAGCCAATCCAGGTCACAAGTACCTGGCACGTTCCCAAAAAGGTACACAGGTTCCACAATGCTTGTCCCAGGGCAAGCAGTGGATTTCCTGGGTCCTTTTTAATAATGGTTTATGGACCTTTCTTCCAGGAACTTGTGCAAACCTTTTTTATTTTTTTTGGAACGTTTATTTTCATTTTACAACAAGCAAACGAAACAACAAACCAAAGGAGACAAATACAAATATACACATAAGGAAAGCAACCCCAATTACCCCCCACCCCTAAGCTTCTTCTCTGGAACTGAGGAGTATCATCAAAGAGGCGTATACATATAGCAGTGATTGTACATCCAAACAAACAAAAGAGTATCAGCAATATAGACTGATCATGTGAAATAGAATTAAACAGTCAGATGGGAGCATTTAGCATTTTAGAAAGGGTCTGAACGGAAGAAGCCAACAGATGAGGTATTTGTTCATATTTACTGTATAGACTGACAGGATGCCACCATTCATTGAAATTAAGAGGGGACCTATTTTTCCCCCAGTATTTTCCAGTAATATTGTAGTACCGGGCATTCAAACATAATATAAGTTAGTATGTGAATGGCCGTGTGGCATATCCAAAATCTGTTGCTCTGGGTAGCGGTCATTTGACTAACCTATCAGGAGTATAGAAACTTCGGTGGATTAAAAGAAGAAAAAAAGTGTCTGAGTAAGTGAGGGAGATCGAGAGATCTATGTCAACCTGCTCCAGGCTAGGCTCCCATGCTCCGGAGTCAAAGCTACATGCAACTCCCGCTCCCAGAATTTCTGTGCTGTCTGAGCGCATTGATGGATAATGGGAGTGAGGGGAGAAGCAGCCTCCATATATCTTCTAGCACAAAATCTGTTATCAAAGCAGGAAAAGAATCAAGACTCTTGGGTGGACCACTCGTTCTGGGCGGCAGCCAAGCTGTCAAGGGCTCAAGTACTTGATTGAAATCGCCGCCGAGCATTAATGGAGGGCTGGCAAATGCCTGTGCTAACTGCATAATACTTGCATAATAAACAGGACTATCCACATTCGGAGCATAAATACCAATACACGTAAATTACAGTCTCAACCTGAAGGTGGGCACGGGCCCATCTACCCTCCTTATCAAAGCTAACATCCATTACAATAGCTTACAGAGACTTCTTAACCAAAATGGCTACCCCACACCGCTTGGAAACAGCGGAAGAGAAGGCAGTCGCCATATTAGGCGTGGTATTAAGTTTCAATGCCGCAGCGGAATTTAAATGCATTTCCTGAAGAAACATTAAATTAACATGCTCATGATTAAGATAGCTAAGGATTTTCTTTCTTTGAAGTGGACTATTAATGCCTTTTACGTTTTATGAGAAGATCTGACACAAGGCCATCAAGAAAGATTATAAATTCTGAGAAAGAACACAATAATGCACCCAGGTTCCCAATGTCCCTCATCTTAACTATGTATGACTGTGCACATAACATAATAATCAATGAGTTAATGAAAATCATGGAAACGCCCCATATTAAAATAAGCACCGAGGTGCACCAGAGAAGAAGCAAAACCCCAGAAATTACTGGCGACCTAATGTCTGCGGGGAGAAACTCCAGAGAGGGCCCAAGCTAAAACATATAACCTGTAAAACTATGCATGTTTCGAATCCCACCGAGGTGCACATCATGGAGGGATAGAAGGCCAAGGAAATTATAGATAGAAAGAAAAGTCCAGGCAGTCTCTATTCCAGGCTGGGATCACCGCGTCGGGCCGTTCAAGATGGCGGGCAAATCGGGCGGATTACAGATCAAAATTGTTGAATCATAGTTGTTGGATTAGCGCATCTGATCTGCGTTATTTGGAGTCCAAAAACATTGCTAGTAAATCGGGATCTTCGAATGTTATGGCTGGGTTATGGAGAGTCACTCTGAGCTTCACTGGATATATTAGGCCAAAGTGAGCCTGTAGTTATGGAAGTCCAAGGCGAAAAGCAAGGAGTCTCCTCCGTCGGTCAACTGTGGACTTTGCCACGTCAGGGGAAAAGAAACTTCATGACTTTCAAATTCAAGATGATAGTTCGCCCGGGCAGCAGTGCGAATTTGCTCTACTTACTGGTATCGCAATAATCGAAAAATGAGAGCCCGAGGGGTCGTCCGATTGAGCGCCATATTAGCAGGAACACGATGCGCTCGGTCAGTCTCCAGATCTCTGTAAATAATAATCTTTAGCAAGGGGGGGAGAGTTTTGACCGAGAATTCTCGCATGTCTCCTGCACTCCCATCCTCCGGTACTCCAATGAGCCCCATATGGTTGCAACCAGCTCGATCATTGCTATCCTCCAGCTCTTTTTGAAAATTCTGTGTCATACGCTCAGCCTTGCCCAATTTCACCAAGCGCACCGCGTGCGAGTCAAGGACCTCCGCCATGTTGTCCTGTCGTAGTGGGAGACTTTCAAGCCGGTTCTGAAGTATGCCAAAGTCTTCACGCATGGTCCGGAGCGCCGCTCCGTTGGATTGTACCAGCTCCTTCACACCGCGTATCTCCTCCAAGATCTCCTGTGGCGTTGCGGGGTTTTCCCAAAGTGGGGCCATCTTTTGTGGGGAAGATCTCTGTTTTGGAGCGTTTTCCGTGTGAAGAAGAGGGAGACCCGAGGTCAAGTCGCACTGGTTTGTGGCCCGCCGTTTCCCCCGAGGCACCCCGGTATGTTCAGAGCAAAAAAATGAAATTTATGCAGGTATTAATTCAGGATTCTGAGTAGGCCTCTCGGGAGCTTCAACGCAAAGCGTCTATCCCGCTGGACATCAGGCTCCGCCCCCCCGTGCAAACCTTTTTTAAACCCAGCTACACTAACAGCTTTTACCATATCTGGTAACGAATTCCAGAGTTTGATTATACGCTGAGCAAAAAAATACTTTCTCTTATTAGTCTGAAATGGGTTACGTTGTAGTTTCATTGTGTGTCCCCTAGTCTTTCTTCTTTCTGATGGCACACAAATCTACATTTACCCGTTCCACTCCATTCATTCCTTAAACTGTTACGATTAGTGCAAACTGCTGCAGCATACTTGTCATTGATTAAGAAGGGTTCAACCATACTACACCCTTATACAAACACCATCTCTGGTTAGCCACTAAATTCTTTGCTTAGTTTTTCAATCATTTCATCAAATAGATCCAAAATACTTGGCTGACCGTCTCACAAATTATACGTATTCTAGGAGTTTTCAGCCATCACAACAACTTTTGTTGACTGTTCCCAGTTTGGACAATATTAGGCTGACATCAACTAAATAAAGAAACATGGTTGACTTTTCCCCCCATTCTCTGGAAGTCACCCCTTTTGACTTAGAACAGAAAGACAAATCATGTCTATTTTGGCTGACCTTTAATTAAGGGATTAAGGCTTCTGGAATAGTAAAGGTTTGGCCTAACACTATACTGAAGTGAATATTAATGGTCGAGGGGAGGGCTCGATTAGAGGCTAGGATAGCCAGGGCTCCAGAATTGGTTCAAGATGTTGGTGCCCTAGACAGTTCTTAAGCCTTATGCGCCCCCTCCCCTCAATCAGCATCTATAGTTTAGCTTTTAATGTCCTGTTCTTTGCTGCCTCCCAGACGCTGCCGCCCTAGTCAGCTGCCTAGTTTGTGTAATGGTTGGGCCAGCCCTGAAGATAGCTAAAAACAGGGGGGCAGTAAAGCTCAATGAACCCAGTATAGGATGGGTTTTAATGCCTTGTGAAAAGATGAAGAGTTTCATGTTTTGGGATGAGAAAATTGTGCAATGTTTTATTATTGTTATGATGTCTTTTAATATACTGTAATTCTCTCCAGGCTTAAATGATAGTGCATTAAATTAAAATAAATCCATAAAATTGTGACCCGGATCATTGCTAAGGGACTCTTTTCCTAAGATGTGCTATGCAGTTAGCATGGGTTATGGACAGGCATTAAGTGCATGCTGTGCCACAGTAACTGTTAGCATAGGGTCAGCACAGTTACTACTACTACTATTAATCATTTATATAGCGCTACAAGGCATATGCAGTGCTGTTCAGACAAATATAAAAAGCAGTTCCTGCTCATCAGAGCTTACAATCTAATCAAAACAGACAGTACAAGAAATGAGAGTATAGGGAAGAGTAAGGAGACAGAAGGAGAACAAAGAATTAAGATCCAAAAGCGGTCAGAAAGAGGTGAGCCTTTAGCATGGATTTGAAAAGGGGGAGAGATGAAACCTGACTTAAAGATACAGGTAGTTTGTTCCAGGCATAAGGAGCAGCAAAGTGAAAGGATCGAAGTCTGGAATTGGCTGTTGAAGAGAAGGGCATAGAGAGAAGCAGCCAGAGGAGGAGCGGAGTTCACGAGGAGAGGTGTACGGAGAGAGGAGAGATGAAAGGTCGTGAGGAGCAGTAGCATGAATGCATTTATAGGTCAGAAGGAGAAGTTTTTATTGGATACGGAAATGGAAGGGAAGCTAATGAAGTGATTTAAGAAGAGGGGTTATATGAGTATATTGGAATGGCAGAAGATTAGCTGGGCAGCAGAGTTTTGAACAGACTGAAGGGGGAAAAGATGACTGAGAAAGATCAGCAAGGAAGAGATTGCAATAGTCGAGGCGAGAGATGATTAAAGAGTAGATATGTTTTTTAGCAGTGCATTCAGAAAGGAAGGGGCAAATTTTGTTAATGTAATAGAGAAAGAAACAACAGGCTTTTTCTATCTGTTGGATACGTGTGGAAAAGGAGGAGGAGGAGTCGAAGATGACACCAAGTTTGCGGGCTGAGGAAACAGGAAGAAGAAGACCGTTATCAACAGAGATCAAGAAAGGGAAACGGGGGGCAGAGAGTTTAGGGGGAAAAATAAGAAGTTTGGTTTTGGCTATGTTCAATTTCAAATGGTGGTGAGACATCCAAGCAGCAATGTCAGATAAGCAGGTAGATATATGGGCTTGGAGCTTAGGAGAAATATCAGGTATAGATAGATAATTTGAGAGTCATCAGCATAAAAATGATACTGAAAATGGTAGAAGGAGATCAGAGCACCAAGGGACTGGTTATAAAGAGAGAAAAGGAGAGGCCCAGAACAGACCCCTAGAGTACACCAATTGAGAGAGGGATAGTAATAGAGGAGGAATCACAAAAACAAATACTGAAAGAGCGCAGAGAGAGATAAGAAGAGAACCAGGACAGAACAGAATCCCTAAATCCAAGTGAAGACAATGTATCAAGGAGAAGGTGGTGGTCAACAGTGTCAAACACAGCAGAAAGGTCAAGAAGAATGAGAGCTGAGTAAAGGTCTTTAAATTTAGCAAGGAACAGGTCACTGGAGACTTTGGCAAGGGCCGTTTCAGTAAAATGTAAGGGATGAAAGCCAGATTAAAATGGATCAAGGAGGGCTTGAAAGGAGAGAAATTCAAGGCAACAGTGGAGAACTTCACGTTTAAGAATTTTGGAAATGAAGGGAAGGAGGGAGATGGTTCGATAATTAGAAGGACATGTAGGGTCAAGTGAAGGTTTCTTGAGGAGAGGTGTGACCAGAGCATGCTTGAAGGCTACAGGGAAGGATGCAATGAAGAATGATAAGTTCAGAATGTGTATGATGAAAGGGATGACAGAGGAGGAGATGTAGTTAAAGAAATGGGTAGGGATAGGATCAGAGGGTTTAGGGTTTTCAGCTAGTAAATATAGAGGAAGAAAGAAGATGAGAGATTTCATCGTCAGAGATCTTAGAGAAGAAAGAAAAGGTAGCAGAGATAGAGGGGCAAAGTTGGTATTGAAGAGGGTGAAGAGAGAATGAAGCTGGTCTTAAGGGGAACTGAAGTGTAATCTTGTGGACTTTGTCATGAAAATAGTCAGCTAGGGTTTGGGCAGGAAGAGAAGGAGAGGTTGTATGCGGAGGTGGCTTGAAGAGAGAATTGAGAGTAGATAAGAAATGATGGGGGTCAGAGGCAAGAGAGTTAGTTAGATGGACATAGTAGCTTTGCTTCACAAGTGCTATGGCAGATTGAAAGGAGGCAAGCATGAATTTGAAGTGAAAAAGGTCAGAAAGGGAGTGGGATTTGAGCCAAAAGTGCTCAGCTGAGCAGGTACAGGACTGAGGTATAGTGCATTTCAAAGGACACAGGATAGGCTGAGCAAGAGTATCCAGAGCAGAGGAGAGAGCAGTATTGTAGGAAACTATAGCTTCATCAACCGAGTTAGAAGATAAGGTGGAGGAGAGAGGTGATGAGAATATAGTAGAGAGAGCCAATGGATCAATGGATGAAGATTCCTAAAAAGGTAGGAGATGACTGGGCAAGATTGAGGTGGGGAATGATGAAGAGTGAAACTAAGCAGGTCATGTTGAGATAAGGAAAGAACTGAGGAACCGAAATTAGAGGGCAAACAATTATAGAAGAAAACAAGATCAAGGTAATGGCCGTGCCGATGAGCAAAATTAGAGGTTAAATGAGGAAATAAGGGAAAGGAGTTTGGAAGCATAGGGGTCAGAAGGGTTATCAACATGAATATTAAAGTCACCAAGAATAAGGGAGGGGGAAGAAGAATCAAGAAATAAGGAAAGCTAAGAGTCAAAGTCAGTGAGAAACATAGAGGTGGACTTATCAGGTGACCTATAGCTAGCAACTATCCAGAGAGGTAGGGGCCTAAAAAGGCAAATGGAGTGGACTTTGAAGGCAGAAAAGGAGTAAGACTGAGGTAGAGGGAGGGATTGAAATTGGCAGGAAGGAGGAAGCAGAAACCCTACACCACCACCGCGATCGGTAGCATGAAAACTGAGCGAGAATTGGTAGCCATCATGAGAGAATGCAGCGACCGAAGCAGTGCCATCAGGGAGGAGTCAGGTTTCAGCAATAGCAAGAAGTTGAAAAGAGTTAGAGATGACGAGATCATGAGTAAAGGGGAGTTTATTAACTATGGAATGAGCATTCCATAAAACACAAGAGAAAGGAAGAGAGGAGGGGGAAAGGAGAGGAATATGGATGAGGTTAGAGCGACTGAGGGAGGAGCAGGAGTGAGAGAAAAGTCTTGTGGGGGCCAGGGTTTGGATTAATGTCATCAGATGAAAAAACAAAAAGAAGAAGCGTGCGAGGCAGAGAGGAGATGGAACAACGGAAACAAGGATGAGGTTGTTTAAGAGAGAAGGGAGAAGGATGAATGAGAGAAAGAAGAAGGTGAAGTTCAAGAAGAAAGGAAAGGGAGGAAGACAAGATGGGAGGAGAAATGGGAAAGGTAGAGAGAGGGTGATAATGAGGGGGGAGTTTGAGTTGAATATGAGAGGGAGAAGGTTAGGGAGTGTCAGAAAAAGGAGGAAAATGCGGTATGGAGCCATAATAGCTACAGGTGTAGATAAAACCTAAGATGGGGATGATGATGGAGGATGGAGGGAGAGGAGAAGGATGAAGGTAAAAAATTCAGCTAATATGTAAAAACAAATAGTATCAAATCAAAAAGCTGAAAATAAATTAGTTTGTGAGATAGTAAGTTCAAGAAAATAGTTGCTGTACTATTTATGTGCAGTCTGTTCTGTTCATGAGTCAGAAAGTACTTATAAAAAAAAGTCGCCGAGGTAATTTAAAATACAACAGGATCGCAGGGCAGGTGGGATAGAGGGTCAGAGCTGCCTTTGAAGAGAAGGCCAAACTGCTTTCAGAGATCTATTGCAGGTACAAAGCTCAAATTTAGAATTTAGTTATTAGGAATAATTCAGGGTCCTCTGTGGGTTAAAAGACTGGGTGAGTCCACATAGGGCAAATGGAGAGGTAAGCAGGTAATTGAGGCCTAACATGTAGTGAAGGCCCAGCACAGTGAGATGATGACAGCTTCCATCAGAGTATTCTGGGACTGGTACTTCACTGCTTAAGTCCCTGGGATACTGCAGTCATCGATGATCACAGCTGCTGAGTCCAATTGATGTCGGGTGACGATAAACAAGGATGGCAGTCCCAGTAGGAATGATATCTGTCAGGCTCACAGTTCAGAGTGGGGAAGAGCTCCATGCAGTGGCTATCACCAGCAGGGCCGGCCTGTCCATTGAGCAAGAATGGTTTTTGCACAGGGCCCCACATTTCAGGGGGCCCCGTGCAAAGAACATTCTGCTTTAAAAATAAATTAAATTTTTAAAAAAAGCTGGCTGCTGCCGCTGCTGCCACAGCAACAGCAGCAGCAGCAGAATCGAGTGTCCCGCGGGGCCCCCCCTGCCCGGCTGAGCCCTCCCTCCCCAGCTGAGCCTCTCTGCGACGGCTTTCAGATCCGCGAAGGGAGAGTGTCTCCCTCGTGGCTCTGTTAAGCCCGCAGGGGCTGATGGGAAATTCGGCTCTGTTAAGCCTTCAGGGGCAGATGGGACATTTCCCATCAGCCCCTGTGGGCTTAACAGAGCCGCGAGGGAGACACTCTCCCTTCGTGGATCTGAAAGCCATTGCGGAGAGGCTCAGCCGGGCAGGGAGGACTCAGCTGGGCAGGGGGGCCCCCGCGGGACACTCGATTCTGCCGTGGCGGCAGCAGCCAGCTTTTTTTTTTATTTTTAATTTTCCCTGGGCCGAGGGGGGGTTAGGACTGGTAATGGGCTGTGGGCTGGTGGGGGCGTTAGGACTGGTAATGGGCTATGGGAGGGGGGCTAGGACTGGAAATGGGCTGATGGGGGGGTTAGGACTGGAGGTGGGCTGATGGGGTTAGGACTGGTAATGTTCTGTGGGCTGATGGGGGTGTTAGGACTGGTAATGGGCTATGGGGGGCTAGGACTGGAAATGGGCTGATGGGGGGTTTAGGACTGGAGGTGGGCTGATGGAGTTAGGACTGGTAATGGGCTGTGGGCTGATGGGGGGATTAGGACGGGAAATGGGCTATGGGGGGGCTAGAACTGGAAATGGGCTGATGGGGGTTAGGACTGGAGGTGGTCTGATGGGGATAGGACTGGTAAAGGGCTGTGCGCTGATGGGGGGGTTAGGACTGGTAATGGGCTATGGGGGGCTAGGACTGGAAATGGGCTTATGGGGGGTTAGGACTTGAGGTGGGCTGATGGGGTTAAGACTGGTAATGGGCTGTGTGCTGATGGGAGGTAGGACTGGTAATGGGCTACGGGGGGATGTTTGGAAATGGGGTGATGGGGGTTAAGTCTGGTAATGGGCTATGGGGGGGTTAGGACTGGTAATTGGCTATGGGGGGCTAGGATAGGAAACGGGCTGATGGGGAGGGGGTAGGACTTGAGGTCGGCTGATGGGGTTAGGACTGTAAACGGACTGTGGGCTGATGGGGGGGTTAGGACTGGTAATGGGCTATGGGGGGGCTTAAACTGAAAATGGGGTGATGGGGGGTTAGGACTGGAAGTGGGTTGAAGAGGGTTAGGACTGGTAATGGGTTGGGGGGTTGCTAGGACTGGAAATGGGCTGAATGGAAGGGGAGGCTTGAACTGCAAATAGCTGATAGGGACGAGGACTTGGAATGGAAATGGGCTAAGTGGAAGGGGGGTCTTGAACTGCAAATAACTGATGGGAATCTGGGCTTGGAATGGAAATAGGCTGTGAGGGGAGGGAGCTAGGTCTGGAAATGGGCTGAGTGGGGGGGGAGCTAGGACAGGAAATGGGCTGATGGAGCAGCTAGGATAGAAATGGGCTGTTGGGGGGAGCTAAGATTAGAAATGGGCTGTGGTGGGGGCTTGGATTGAAATGGACACATGGAGGGGCTAGAACTGGAAGTAGGCTCATGGGGGGTTTGTATTGGAATTGGGCTGAGTGGAGGGGAGCTAGGATTTGACATGGGCTGATGGTGGGGCTAGGAAATAACTAGAAATGGGCTGACGGGGGGCTGGGATTAGAAATGAGCTGATGGAGGGACTCCGATACGACTGGAAATGGATGGGGGAGCTAGGACTGGAAATGGGCTGATGGGGGGGCTAGGACTGGTAATGGGCTGATGCAGGGACTAGAAGGGAGCAGATGTTGGGTGGGACTGGAACTAGAAGGGAGCTGATGTTGGGGGAGGATTAGAATGGGATGGGGCTGGGAGAGTGAAATGAAGAGGGGAAAATATTTTGTGTGGGAGGGAAGAAAAATCTACAATTGGCCGGGTATTGGGAGAGTAAGTGGGGATTGAGGATGGAGGGGTAAAATTTGAGTGGATGAAATAGGAATGAGGAAAGAGCAAAAGGAGAAAGATTAGTATGTTAAAGCAGATGTAGAGAGAGAGAGAATGGAAAAAAAACTAGAAGAGAGAAGAAAGGACCAATGGACAGCAGACGATGGAGAGTTAGCAGAAGACACGAAGAAACCAGAAGAAAGTGGCTGGAGCAATTGCAACTGAAAAAAATGCACAAAAGGTAGAAAGATATCTCTCTATTTTGAATTTATTAACTGGAATATGTCAGCTCTGGGAAATGTGCATCATTAACATCTGCGCTTTATTTAGTACAAGAGGAAATTAATTTATAGTTTTATTTCTACAGTGTTGTTGTACATTCCAAGTTTGGCTTTTGGGGTTCCCAGTTTAATTATTGTCTTCCTGTTTCTAAATTGTGATTCCTTGTTTGGTGATGGTCTATGTTCTGCATGTGTAACTGAGCTGAGGTATTCTGTTTATATAATTCCTATTTGACATTGCCACTTGTTCTCTTTCCCCAGTAGGTCATGTATTCTTATTCTCTGAAATGTATTGGTTTAATATTTGCAGTTTTGCCTTTTGATAGGTAGGGCCTGGTGCTTTGTGAGTCCTGGTAGTGCTGTTATGATACGGCAGGTTTGCTATGGGTTCTAAATGGGCAGTGTTTGTAGTAGTTCCTAATGTGCCTGGCAGTTGGCACTGGATTATAGTAATTTAGAAATCTTTTAGTCTTTCTTTATCCATACATTCATTAAGAGACATGTTTACTATAAGTTAGTGTATGGTAATATTATGCAAATATTTATGCAAATGAGACCACTTTTGCAAATGAGTCCCCGCACCGAGTCTCCGCAAATGGCCCCGCTCCCCCCTTGGGCTGCCCCTGACCACCAGCAGGCAGTTGCCACCATCACAGGCCCTCTTTCAGCTAAACTCAATTCAGCAGGTTCTCCCCCGACAATTTCTGCCTCCAACATCTGATGGCCAGTGGAACGCTGCAGGAGCAGAGAGAGGGCAAAGATGAAGCAAGTCGCTGGTTTGCCACTGAATCCTGATCAGTGGCTAGGGCTGATCCCTGCAAGCAGGGGCGCGCATGTGATTAGGCACAGTAGACCGGGATGCCTTTAACTGCCAAATCCACCAAATCCCTTAAAAAAAGCCCTTCAGTTAGTCTGTGATCTGGTGCATGCACTGTAGCAACACAGTCTCAAAGGTAATTTGCCTTTTAGTCCATAAGAACACTTCGGATTAGTCACAAATTGTTGTATCGGTTCATTAGATAAATGTATCACATAGATCAAGGCCTGAAAGTTCAGATCCAACCCCTGTCACTCTAACCTTTCTAGTTGCTACTAGCAATCAAATAGTGCAGCGTTGGTGCTCTGGGATCCTTTCTGCTCTATTGCATCATCCATAGCGAGGCAGAGACCATGACTAACAGCAGAAGATGTCATACCACAGAATCTGGCCTCTTGTGGGGAGTCGCAGCTCAATCTTGCTCTCTCTCTCTACACCTCCACATGCCCTGGATGCTCATGCAGAAATGCAGCCCCATCCATTATCCACAACTCATCATCCATGTGCCCAAACTTCTCTCATGCATGTATGCAAGCATGAAGAGTAGGTTTGCGCAGTTCCATTCTTTTTTAAATTCAGATACCGTTTTTGTCTCCATCACCTCACTGGAAGGCTGTTCCATGTTTTCACCACCCTTTCCTTAAAGAAATATTTTGTCAAATTACTCCTGAGTCTATCTTCTTTCATCTTCATTGTATGACTCCTCATTCCAGAGGTTTTTTTTTTTAACTTGAAGAGGGTCATAGTGTGCACTGTCACTCAATGCACGGCTATTGCTCAAAAATGTGCCCTTTTCTGTCTTCTTCATCCCTGACCACCTTACTACTATCACTAGTTATGACACGACTGGATTACTGTAATGTCATCGTCACCGGTCTTCCCAGCTACCAGCTTCAAAGACTACAACTCATTCAAAACACTGCCATAAAAGTACTAACTCATGCCTCTCGACTTGATGACGTCACTCCTGTATTGATTCATTTTCACTGGCTCCCCATACACTACCGCATCCAATACAAAATCCTCACTTTTGTTCGCAAGGTTCTATATACAGGTGTACCATCTTATCTCCCTTCTCTCAACATTCTCCATAGTCCAAACCGTACTCCCCGTTCACTCCATTCTAACCACCTTTACCTCCCCACTGCTACACGTGCCAGGCTCGAATCCACCCGGAATTCTGCATTTTACTTCTTAGGCCCCAGTCTTTGGAACAACCTGCCTCCCAACCTCTGCTTAGAATCATCGCTTGCCAAATTCAAAATGCAGCTTAAACACTCTTACTCCAGAAAGCTTTTGACCTACCCATCACGTGATACCACCAGCTGCCTGTAGCTGACACCCTCCTTTGCCTATCTTCTTCTCTTCACTCTTAGTTTGAATGCAAATAACCTCTCCTATATTGTGTTATGGATTTCTTTTCTACTTTCTGCACCCTCTCTTAGGATAGTTTTATTGTAAACCGCCTTATCATACCATGAAGGGCGGTATATCAAATTTTAAATAAACAGAACTATACGAAGCAATACTGCATGCTATTAATGACATGTCCTCTGTAACAAAATTTAAAATAAAAATACATGAAATGAAAAAGCCTGCAAACAACATGGGAAACCAAACAAAATGAGACATTTTGGCCTTCACACACCTTTTACTTTTAACGCTGCTGGTGCCTGTACAACCTCTAAATATGCAGAACAGCAAATATAGAGCACTGTCAGTCCACCGCAGTACAGAAGTCCTCAGAAATATTGTTTCGGTATAATGCACCTGGGCTTGAGCTCTGAACTGCCTTGATTGACAGCACTGCAGAGAAACTATTACCTGACTTCAAAAATCTTTTAACCATAAAAAAGACCCATGAAATATGTATTATTTTTTAACAATGTCCTTTTTAAAAAATAATATACATTTCATGGGTCTTTTTAGTTATATATTATTTATTTATTTAACAGGTTTTATATACCACTTTATCATTTCAATCAAAGCGGTTTACATTGATACTTAAACTTTTAGCCTTTACTTTCTCCATTTGACCCTGACTGTTCAAATAACGATCTTCCTTTTAATATATTGTTAAGGTTTAATTCCTTTTTATGGAGATAGTTTAGCCTTGGACAGGGCTGGTGCTACCATTGGGTGAATTAGGCAGTCACTTATAGCATCAGCCCTCCAGGGACACAATTGCCGCCACTGTCACGCTTTTTGGTGCCTGCAGTGACAGCAATGACCTCAAGCAACCCCGTGGCACTGACCTTACAACTTTGGCGCCACAGGATTGTTTACGTCCATCCTCTTGGGTTACCTGATGATGACTTCCTATTTGCAAACAAGAAATCGGCATTAGGAGTAGGAGGGGGCAAAAGCAAACAGCCCTTTGGAGCTGAAGTTGTAAAGTAAGCGCTGCTGGGCTGTTTATGGCCATTGTTGCTGCTATAAGTCTCAGAGAGGGGCGGCAGCCGCAGTAGGAACGGGTGCCACAGAGAGGGCACAAGGGATGAGGTTTGCCTAGGTCACCTCATCTCTTTGTGCCAGCCCTGTCATTGGATGACATTATAGTAAAAGCAGGGTTTGAGAGACTACAGTGTTTTTAACAATTTTTAATATGTATATAGCACTCTGAGTTAGTTTGATTTTTATAAATATGTATGGTTTTTCATGACTATGGATTGATGCTTTCGAATTATGGTGCTGGCAAAAAATACTACATGTACCATGGATTACTTGAAGAACAAATCAATCAGTAATCAAAACTAAGCTTTCTTTAGAAGCTCATATGACAAGACTTCAACTTTCAATTTTGACACAAAGAGAGAGATCATTAGAGAAAGACATCATGCTTGGCCCTGGATGTCCAGGGCCGACATTAGAATCGGCCCTGTATGTCCAGGGCCAGCGACCGCCCACTGCACTCCCAGACTCTGCTCCCATGCCTCCCATTCCCCACCCCCATCTAACTTCCCTGCACAACTGGCGGGGAAGTTAGTCAGGGGCAGCAGCCAGCATGAATAGCGGGGATAGACATCCCATTAGTCCGTCCATCTCCGCTATTCGTAGCACAGAATAATCCCCTTAGTGAATAAGTGATTTTTGTATCTTGATATAGGTAGTTTTATCTTGGAAGATAGGAGTAGTTTAATTGCATGATTTTATATATTAGGTTAGCACCCTTTGGATTTATGTTGCCCCCCTCCTAGTGGGTAGGTTGCTACCTTTTTAGTTTTTAGTTTGTCTTTGTTTTTTCTACTTTGGTGACTCTCTTTGTTATATTGATTTTTATAGATTGTGTTCTCCATTATAACTTTAAATGTATATGTATGTTGTAAAATTTTAGATGGGTGATATATAAATTTAATAAATCAAATGATGGCAAAATATAAATACCGTCAGCCATTGTACAACACAAGTAGAATGATGGTCAATCTATCACAGAGCTAGACTTTGTCAAAATTACGGCTCAACTCTGCAGTAAAACTATGAAAGTAACACAGTATCTTCAAGAACTGGTGTATACATAAACGATGGTTTGAAAAATTCTAGTGGTTGCAACGCTAAATTGTAACATTCATCAGCAGAAGCAACAATGGGTCTCAGACTTCCCGGGCAAAACATAAACCGGTCAGATTGAACTGACACGGCATAGCCCTGCTAGCATCAATGACCCTTGACAGTAGTTGCTCTGCGATGGAATTAAACCGACTCTTCTGAAAACAATTCAACAGCAATACATCAAAAGAGTGGTTAACAAAACTTAGCTTTGCCACAATGCTTGGATGGTAGTGCTAAGCCAGTGCCATGATCCCCTATAAAATATAAATACCTCCAAGATCTAAACACATACGAGGTGGGCCTTCTTCAATGGAAAGGAGGCTATGGAATCAGGAATCAGAGGTAATAGGATGAGAGTGAAAGGGATAGGCTTTGGAATACTTCAAGGAAATACTTCTTTACAGAATAGTTGTGGGTATATGGAACAGCCTCTTAGTGGAAGTGGTGGAAATGAGGATAGTATATGAATTCAAGAAAGCATGGGAAAAGCACAGATGAGCTATGAAAGAGAGGAAGGGATAGTAGAGCTGAGCAGTTGGTTTGGATGGGCAGGCTGGTCATGCCCTATAGTCTTTTTTTGTCATCATGTTTTATTTTTCAACTGCTACTACTACTACTACACCTATGAAGAGAGGCTAAAAAGGTTAGGGCTGTTTAACCTGGAAAAGAGACGGCTGAGGGGAGATATGAAAGAAGTCTATAAATTAATGAACGGAGTGAAACGAATAAACGTAGATCCATTATTTACGTCATCAGTATATAGAAAGACTAGGGGACATGCAATGAAGCTACAGGGTAAACTATTTAAGACTAATAAGAGAAAATATTTTTTCATTCAACGTGTAATCAAACTCTGGAATTTTGTTACCAGAGGATATAGTAAAAGCTGTTAGTGTAGCTGGGTTTAAAAAAGGTTTGGACAAGTTCCTGGAGGAAAGGTCCATAAACCATTATTAAAAGGGACCTGGGATATTACTGCTTTACCCAATACAAGAACTGTGGAACGTGCGTCTTTTTGGGAAACTGCTAGGTACTTATGACCTAGATTGGCCACTACTGGAAACAGGATACTGGGCTTCAGGGCCGGCCCGTCCATTGAGCAAAAATGTTGTTTGCACAGGGCCCCGCGTTTCAGGGGGCCCCACGCAAACAACATTCTTCATTAAAAGCCCAGGTAAATCAAAAACAAAACAAAACTGGCTGCTGCTGCTGCCGCCGCCGCCATGGCAGCAGCAGAATCAAGTGTCCCGTGCCCCCCCCCCCCCCGCCTCCCTGAATCACTCCCCTCGGCGCCAGCTTTCAGAGTCGCGAAGGGAGAGTTTCCCTCTCGCGGCTCTGTTAAGCCCGCCAGGGCTGATGGGAAACAGGAAATACCTGTTTCCCATCAGCGCCGGCGGGCTTAACAGAGCTCCGAGAGAGACACTCTCCCTTCACAGCTCTGAAAGCCGACGCCGAGAGGAGTGATTCATGGAGGGCTCTG
Source organism: Ichthyophis bannanicus (assembly GCA_033557465.1). Classification (NCBI taxonomy): domain Eukaryota; kingdom Metazoa; phylum Chordata; class Amphibia; order Gymnophiona; family Ichthyophiidae; genus Ichthyophis; species Ichthyophis bannanicus. The sequence goes on along the minus strand of CM066050.1, from coordinate 118,831,486 downwards.
CCGGGCAGGCGAGGGGGCCGTGGGACACTTGATTCTGCCGCTGCCATGGTGGCAGCAGCAGCAACCAGTTTTTTGGTTTTTTTTTTATTTTCCCTGGGCTGATGGGGGGAGGGGGGTTAGGACTAGTAATGGGCTATGGGGGGGGGCTAAGACTGAAAAGGGGGTGATGGGGGGCTAGGACTGGAAATGGGCTGATGGGGAGTGTTAGGACTGGAGGTGGACTGATGGGGGGGTAGGACTGGTAATGGACTATGGGGGGCTAAGACTGGAAATGGGCTGATGAGGCATTAGGACTGGAAGTTGGCTGATGGGGGTTAGCACTGGTAATGGGCTTGGGGGGGGCTAGGACTGGAAATGGGCTGATTGGGGGGGTTAGGACTGGAGGTGGGCTGATGGGGGTTAGGACTGATAATGAGATATGGGGGGTAGAACTGAAAATGGGGGTGATGGGGGGTTAGGACTGGTAATGGGCTATGGGGGGGCTAGGACTGGTAATGGGCTGGGGGTTGCTAGGACTGGAAATGGTCTGAGTGGAAGGGGGGGCTTGAACTGCAAATAGCTGATGGGGACGGGGGCTTGGAATGGAAATGGGCTGAGTGAAAGGGGGGGCTTGAACTGCAAATAGCTGATGAGGAGGGGGCTTGGAATGGAAATGGGCTGTGAGGGGAGGGAGCTAGGACTGGAAATGGGCTGAGTGGGGGGGAGCTAGAACAGGAAATGGGCTGATGGAGGGGCTAGGATAGGACTGGAAATGGGCTGTTGGGGGGTGCTAAGATTGAAAATGGGCTGTGGTGGGGCTTGTATTGAAATGGACTCATGGAGGGGCTAGAACTAGAAGTAGGCTCATGAGGGGCTTGGATTAGAAATGAGCTGAGTGGAGGGGAGCTAGGATTTGACATGGGCTGAGGGTGGGGCTAGGAAATGACTAGAAATGGGCTGATGGGGGGCTGGGATTGGAAATGAGCTGATGGAGGGACTCCGATAGGATTGGAAATTGATGGGGGAGCTAGGACTGGAAATGGACTTATGGTGGGGCTAGGATAGGACTGGAAATGGGCTGATGCGGGGACTAGAAGGGAGCGGATGCTGGGTGGGGCTGGAACTAGAAGGAGCTGATGTTGGGGGAGAATTTTTTTATTTATTTATACATCACTTGATGTATAAATACACGGCCCCATCCCATTCTAATCCTTCATACACAGTGATGTAGGAAGGAATAGAATGGGATGGGGCTGGGAAAGTGAAATGGAGAGGGGAAAAATATTTTTTGTGGGAGGGAAGGAAAATCTACAATTGGCTGGGTATTGGGAGAGTAAGTGGGGATTAAGGATGGAGGGGTAAAATTTGAGCGGATGAAATAGGAATGAGGAAAGAGCAAAAGGAGAAAGATTAGTATGTTAAAGCAGATGTAGCAAGAGAATGGAAAAAAACTAGAAGAGAGAAGAAAGGACAAATGGACAGCAGACGATGGAGAATTAGCAGAAGACACAAAGAAACCAGAAGAAAGTGGCTGGAGCAATTGTAACTGAAAAAAATGCACAAAAGGTAGAAAGATATCTCTTTATTTTGAATTTATTAACTGGAATATGTCAGCTCTGGGAAATGTGCATCATTAACATCTGCGCTTTATTTAGTACAAGAGGAAATTAATTTATAGTTTTATTTCTACAGTGTTGTTGTACATTCCAAGTTTGGCTTTTGGGGTTCCCAGTTTAATTATTGTCTTCCTGTTTCTAAATTGTGATTCCTTGTTTGGTGATGGTCTATGTTCTGCATGTGTAACTGAGCTGAGGTATTCTGTTTATGTAATTCCTATTTGACATTGCCACTTGTTCTCTTTCCCCAGTAGGTCATGTATTGTTATTCTCTGAAATGTATTGGTTTAATATTTGCAATGTTGCCTTTTGATAGGTAGGGCCTGGTGCTTTGTGAGTCCTGGTAGTGCTGTTAGGATACGGTGGGTTTGCTATGGGTTCTAAATGGGCAGTGTTTGTAGTAGTTCCTAATGTGCCTGGCGGTTGGCACTGGATTATAGTAATGTAGAAATCTTTTAGTCTTTCTTTATCCATACACTCATTAAGAGGCATGTTCACTAAAAGTTAGTGTATGGTAACATTATGCAAATATTTATGCAAATGAAGCCCTGCACGAGTCTCCTCACATGGCCCCGCACCCCCCTTGGGCCGCCTCTGCTGGACTTGATGGACCTTGGTCTGACCCAATATGGCATATGTTATGTTCTTATGTACTATTGGTAATACTTATTATGTCTAAAGCACTATTAGGCATACACAGTGATGTATAGATAGAGACACTCCTTGCTCTTCTGAGCTTACTATCTAATCAAGGCAAACCTACAAGACAAACAACATTCTATGGAGAATATATTTATTATAGAAAAATGGTTAGGATTTATAATCAGCCTCTAGAAGGGGGATTTTTAGATTTGTATATGGTCAGCGATGGGCCATGACACATCTACTCAATGGGCCTAAAATTGAGTTGGGCAAGCTATGCACCACATCGGCGTATAGCCCTACCTGTTCACCCTTAACCCAAGTTATTCTGTGCCACGCCAATGGCATTGAATATCTGGTTTGGTTTGGCACCCTGGGGAAACTGCTGCACAGCCTAAGTGGGTAACAGCGATATTGGACTGCTACCCCATTAGCATCCATGGCTAAGACTAGACGAGCCAAAAGCTTGCCTAGATTTAGCCATGGGGCGTTATCCGGGTAGCGGTCCAATATTGCCGTTACCTGGCTACTGCCATTCTCCACCCTGAAATGCCTCCACCATGCCCCGATGCCAACTGGATAGCATCAGGGTGCATAGGGGTCATAGAAGGGGATATTCGACAGTACTAGCCATGTACAGTAGGTGCCTTTCAAATATCAGGCCCAATGGATCTATTCCAGGCATATGGTACATTGAGATGGAAAGTATGAAGTCAAGATTTGATGATGGAGGAATAGGGGAATAGATAACAGTGACTTGTCTATGAACTCTGAAGGGTTCCAGGGGTGATCCGGGAACTACAGACCAGTGAGTCTGACATCAGCAGCGGGCAAAATGGTAAAAAACATTATAAAGAATATGATTACTGCTCATGTATATAGTCATGGTTTAATGGGAGAAAGCTAACATGGATTTAGCAAAGAAAAGTCTTGTCTTACTAATCTGTTATATTTTTTGAAGGTATGAATAAATAGGTAGACAAAGGTGAACCGGTTGATATAGTATATCTGGATTTTCAGAAAGCCTTTGACATGGTCCCTCATGAGAGACTCTTGGCAAAATTAAAAAGTCATGGGATAGGAGGCAGTGTACTATTGTGGATCAGGAACTGGTTAAAAGATAGAAAGCAAAGGGTAGGGCTAAATGGACAATTTTCTCAATGGAGAAAGTTGAATAGCAGAGTACTCCAGGGATCTGTGCTGGGCCTGCTTCTTTATAACATATTCCTAAATGACCTGAAAATGGGATTAATGAGTGAGGTGATCAAACTTGCAGATGACACAAAATTATTCAAAGTTGTTAAAACCCAAGAAGACTGTGAAAAATTGCAAGAGGACCTTGATAAACTGGAAGACTGGGCATCCAAATGGCAGATGAAATTGAACCTTGAATATTGTGTGCAATTCTGGTTGCCATATCTTAAAAAGGATATAGCAGAATTAGAAAAGGTACAGAGAAGAGCCACCAAAATTGTAAAGGGGATGGAAGGATACTCCTTTGAGGAAAGGTTTAAAAGGTTATGGCTCTTCAACTTGGAAAAGAGAAGGCTGAGGGGAGATTTGATAGAAGTCTATAAATTAATGAATGGAGTGGAACGGGTTAACATAGATCGGTTGTTTTGTTGTTGTTGTTAAGTGCCGTTGAGTCAGAGTCGACTCATGGTGACCCTCTGGATAGCTATCCTAAATTGTGTTCGGTCTTCAGTCAGGCGGCTCATTGTTGACAGACTGGTACCCGTAGCTGCTGTTATTGTATTGATCCATCTCATTGCTGGCCTTCCTCTTTTGCGTTGACCTTCTATCTTGCCAAGCATGATGTCTTTCTCTAATGATCTCTCTCTTCACATGATGTGTCCAAAGTATGAAAGTCGAAGTGTTGTCATCTGAGCTTCTAAAGAAAGCTTAAGTTTGATCTCCTCTAGTACCGACCGGTTTATTCTTCGGACAGTCCATGGTATACACAGTATTCGCCGCCAGCACCATAATTCAAAGGCATCAATTTTCTTCCTGTCTATCTTTTTCACTGTCCAGCTTTCACATCCATATGATGTTATTGAAAATACCATGGCTTGAACAAGTCAAATCTTTGTATGGAGAGAGATATCTCTGCTCTTGAGAATCTTATCTAGGTCTTTCATAGCCATTCTGCCAAGAGCAATGTGTCGTCTGATTTCTTGACTGCTTGTTGCTTCTTTATTGACAGTTGATCCAAGTAGGTTAAAGTTGTTCACAGTCTCAATTTCTTCTCCTTCAACGATAAACCTGTTGATTATGCAATTTGTCATGATCTTTGACTTCTTTAAATTAAGGTGCAGGCCCATTTTGAGATTATGTTCTTTGATTGTGAGAAGCAAATGTTTCAGATCATCTTCACTTTCAGCCAGTAATGTGGTATCATCAGCATAGTGAACGTTGTTGATGAGACTTCCACCAATCTTCACACCTCTGTTGTCTTCAAACAATCCTGCTTCTCTGATGATTTGTTCTGCATATAAATTAAACAGGTAGGGGGAAAGTATGCAGCCTTGTCTTACACTTTTGCTTATTTTAAATCATTCTGTTTCTCCTTGTTCCGTTCGAACTGTTGCTGCTTGATCAATATACAGATTGTACAAGAGTATGATCAGGTGTTCTGGTATACCCATGCTTCTTAATGTGGCCCAGAGTTTCTCATGGTTTACACAGTCAAAAGCCTTGCTGTAGTTGATAAAGCACAAATAGATATCCTTTTGGTATTCTTTAGTCTTTTCAAGGATCCATCTCACATCCGCAATGATGTCTCTTGTTCCTTGCCCTTTCCTGAACCCTGCTTGCACTTCAGGTAGTTCTTGTTCCAGGTATGGTTGTAGTCTCTTTTGAATAATCTTCAGTAGAATCTTGCTGGCATGTGGGATCAGAGCGATTGTGCGATAATTTCCACAGTCAGTTGGATCACCTTTCTTTAGTATTGGTATAAACACAGATCTTTTCCAGTCACTTGGCCATGAAGTTGTCTTCCATATTTCTTGGCAGAGCCTTGTGAGTATGGTAACAGCTGCATCAGATTGCTGCAATACTTCTATGGGAATGCTATCAATGCCTGGTGCTTTGTTCTTTGATAAGGCTTTCAATGCTGCTTCAACTTCTTCTTTCATCATTCTTTATCATATAAAAACTCTGTATATTCCTTCCACCTTTTCTTGATCTTCTCAGCATCATTCAACATAGAACCTTGAGCATCTTGTAACATTCCAATTCGAGGCTGGAACTTTTTCTTTAACTCTCGTAGCTTTAGGAAAGCCGATCTTGTTCTTCCTCTAATAGTTTCTGCTTCTATTTCCTTGCAAGTGTCATTGTAGTACTTTTCCTTGTTTTGTCTTGCTGCACGTTGGAAATCTCTGTTGAGTTCTACGATTGTCTTTCTTTCTCCTCTGGCTTTAGCTTCTCTGCGTTTCTGGGCAATTTTCAGAGTTTCTTCCATCATCCATTTTGGCCGTTTTTGCTTTTTCACCTTTTGTAGAGACTTCTCGCTTTCTTCCAATACAACCTTCTTGATGTCATTCCATAACTCTTCCGGAGCTCTGTCATTTATTTATTTATTTACATTCTCTTATATACCGCGCTATTCTGCATCAGTGCGGTTTACATTGAACAAACTGAAATTACATTGAACAGGGTATTATAACTTGGAGATAACTATTTTACAGGGAACATGGGCTATGGAGGGTTAAGTGGCTTGCCCAAGACCACAAGGAGCACCTGTGGGACTAGAAACCCCAGTCCTTCCAGCCCAAGCTTGCTGTCCTCTAGTGGGATTTGAACCCCCGACCTTCCGGCCTGAAGTACCTTGCCCCAACCACTAGGCTACTCCTCCACTCCACTCCACTCCACTTCATTTGTATTTAAAGCAGCAAATCGATTTTGCAGGCCGTCTTTAAATTCCAGTGGTATAGTCTCAAGGTCATATTTTGCTGCATTCATGAGTGGTTTGCTCTTTTTCAACTTTAGCTTGAGTTTGCATACTAGTAGTTGATGATCTGTACCACAGTCAGCTCCAGGTTTTGTCTTTGTTGACGTTACAGAGCTTTTCCATCGTTGACTTCCACAGATGTAGTCAATTTGATTTTTATACAATCCATTGGGTGAAGTCCATGTGTACAGTCACCGCTTGTGTTGCTGGAAGAAGGTGTTTGAGATGAATAGATCATTGGTCTTGCAGAATTCTATCAGTCTTTCTCCAGCTTAATTTCTGTTGCCAAGTCCATATTTTCCAACTACGTTGCCTTCTTCTTTGTTACCAACATTTGCGTTCCAGTCACCCATGACTATCAGGATATCCTGTTTGCATGTTCTGTCAATTTCAGCTTGTACTTGTTCATAGAACTCTTCAATTTCATTCTCTTCTGCAGCTGTTATTGGGGCATATACTTGGATTATAGTTGTGTTGATAGGCAATCCTCGTAGACGAATAGAGATTAAGCATTCGCTGACTGCATTGTATTTCATTACAGTTCTTGCAAGTTTCTTCTTTATTATAAATGCAACACCATTTCTTCTTTGTCTTTCATTTCCAGCATAGTAGACCATGTGATCATCTGATGCAAAGTGCCCGATGCCAATCCATTTCAGTTCGCTGACACCCAACAGATCAAGTTGTACACATTCCATTTCATTCTTGACCACCTCCAACTTCCCTTAGTTCATGCTTCGTACATTCCATGTTCCAATATGTAAGACATCTTTACAGCGTCTGACTCTCATTTCATGTGCAGCTACATCAGCAGTCAGACTTCCCGAGGGCTTTGATCCAACCACATCATAAATACTGGCTTTACTCTGAAAAGTCTTCAGCTCTTCCCCATTAGCTAGTTGAGTGCTTTCCGACCTGTGGGGTGTCAGCTTCCAGCACTATAGTACAATTTGTTTTGTTGTAACTATCCATTGGGTTTTCATGGCAAGATACAGAAGTAGATTGCCGGGCCTTTCTTCCATGCAGTTTAAGTTTGATGTTGTTGCCGTTGTCACAGAAATGTGATCCTCCGCTGTCAACACTATCCCATTCTTCTGCTGCCCAACACTTGGTTTGCAGCTTGTCATGCTCTGAGGGCTTGTGTGCATCAGTGATGCTGAGAGCTAAACTATCGGTAGTTTAACTACTGGCAGGGTCTCACAAGATGGACAGGTCTCAGCTGAGGTGCCAGACCAAGACAAACCACCCTTCTCTCGGTTGTTGTACAACATGAAAAAATAGAAAGACTAGAGGACATGCAATGAAGCTACAATGTAACCTACTTAAGACTAATACAAGAAAATATTTTTTCACTCAACGCATAATCAAACTCTGGAATTTGTTACCGGAAGACGTAGTAAAAGCTGTTAGTATAGCTGGGTTTAAAAAAGGTTTGGAAAGTTCCTGGAGGAAATGTCTATAAACCATTATTGAAGAGGACCTGGGAAATCTACTGCTTACCCCAGGACAGCATTGTGGAAGTTGTGGACTTTGGGTATCTGCCAGGTACTTGTGACTTGGATTGGCCACTGTTGGAAACAGGATACTGGGCTTGATGGACCTTGGTCTGACCCAGTGAGGCATTTCTTATTTTCTTATGTTCTTATGTCTATTGAACAGCATTCATAAGAAAAGATTCAAGAAGAGAAAGAAGATAGATAAAAAGAACCTGCAGAGTATATATGTTTGTATTTGAACAAAAGAAACTTGTATGCCAAGTTGTATGCAGAAATAGAGAGGAAGTCAAGGGAGGGAGTGAGAAGAAGGGTTACATGTTTGTACCAAAGTTAAGGAAAGATAGTTGTATAGCTGAATTTTAAAAAGGTTGTAGTAAAGAAAGATGGTTCAGTGGGACCCCTGTGAGAAAAGGTTGCAGTTGTCCAGGAGTTAGTAAGAGTTAAGCATTTTAGTAGAATGTTCAGTGAAAAATACGATGGATGGAGTTTAGCTTTAGCAGTGTTTGGATATGTGCAGAGAACAAGATAAAAACATCGAAAATAACCTCAAAGTCATGGCTCATGGAGAAAGTGGATGAGATTGCCATCTGCACAAACAGAAAAAGAGAAAATTAAGTTTGGTAAGAAAGCTAAGATGCTCACCGTAACCATATTAGGTGGAGCATCTAAGGAGCAGCGTATGACATGCAGACTGAAACTTGGGGCTGGATTCCTTGTCCCATTTCTGGTGTAGAGAGGGAGAAAGTCATAGGAGGAGAGTCCCATATGAATAAATATAGAGATGAAAGAGAGAAGGCTTAGGACAGAATCTTCAGGCAGACTGACTGATAACTGAATAATCATGGAGTAGGAACCACTAGAGTCATGGTCCCCAAAACCTTTTAGGCTAAGGGCTATAGTGGACCTTTCAGATCACTAGAAGGATCAAGGTGTTTGGGGAGCAGGGGGATCCTTATTTCATCCAAAATAACAGCCAGAAAAAGAATTCTCCAGTTCATTATTTATTTTAGCTTAAAACTTCCAAGTTTGAAATATAATGAAACATTAAAAAAGAAGTGAAGTTCTGTGGCGGCTTGGAAACTGCTTTTCTTTGGCTTGATCTTTCCTTAAAAAAAAATCAAAGAAGAACTGCTGGGGTGGTTCTCATTCCCGTCCCCTCTCTGCTCCATATCTCCAGCATTTCGAGAGCTCTGCTAGCATCAGCGAAAACACACAGAACTGTGCAGATGAAGTGGCCAGATCAGATGACGTCACGACTAGCTATTATAAATATTCTTGCACAATATTTTGCTAACTCATATCCCCGCCTCGCAAAAAAAACAGCCAACACACCCAATGATCACTACTCAGTCCCAGGCATCCTCCCCCTACCTGTTTAGCACCTTTCACACACCTAAACTCACAGAAGTGCACATGATTAGAGAAGTTCTAAATAGTTATCAGTTTTTTAGACTACAATGTTTGTAGTAGTCAGCTACTTGCTATATAACATGTAACTATGTAAATAGTTTAATCTTTGTTCCGTGTAATATGTTATGTTAACTGTAAACCGTCCCTGATCTCTGGAAGGGGCGTATAGAAAAACCAAATAAATAAATAAAACATTTTTATTACTTCATCTTATCTAAGAACATGCATCAAGTAACAATTATCTTTGTAAAATAAGGGATTGAAAAATGAGCTCTTCTGCCCAAGCTGGAACATTTTTTATGATTCTACTCCAACGTGCTGCAGGTTTTATGTTTAAAGAGCAAAGGAAACACAGTTGCTTTAAATCTTTGAAGGAACGTGCTTAGAACTGAAATCATAAGGGCATGTTTACAAAAGGCTAATTTGTGTTCATGAAGTGAGTGCCACGGCGCCACTAGAAAAAAGAAGGCTGTGGGCAATAAGGGCCCAATTTTCATTTAGGAACGCTATGTGCCACGTTGGCGCATAGCCTGCCCGCCAACCCCCTCCTTAACCCAGTTTTCATTTCTGTGGCTGCAGGTCATGCTGTACAGGCCGGCAGCCGCTGAGGCTAAGCAGGTAGCAGTAATTTTCGAAGCGCCCATTTATCCCCAGCGCCTTAAAGATAGATGAGGGTTTTCCTCGCCTATCTTTAAGGCGCAGAGCTCTAAGTGGGCAGCATCGGAAATCGCTGCTACCCGCTTTGTGCCATTCCCCACCTCCGCTCCACCCCCGCTCCGCCCCGGAATGTCCCAAACACACCAAGATGCTAAGCGGATAGCATTTGGGCGCATTAGGGACTTAACCAGGAATTTCCAAAGGGACTACCCATGTAGGTGCCTTTGGAAAATCCTGGTTTAGGCATTTACACGGGTAACATGGGCTGTTACCAGTGTAACTGCCTTCGAAAATCAGGCCCTAAATCCTTTAGTAAACTTGCCCCATAATGTAGCTACTATTAACAGAATGGCATAATAGAGTGGAGGAGTAGACTAGCACCCAAGAGATCAGGGTTCAGTTTCCACTGGCACTCATTGTGACCTTGGGCAAGACACTTTAGCTTCCCTTGTCTTGGAAGAAATGGCCTGGCAATCTACTTCTAGTTATACCTTACCAAGAAAACCAAGGGGCTGCTGGGTGGCCAGGAGTCAGCATTGACACAATGGCACTTTAAAAAAAAATAGTAGGTGGCACATTAAATAAAGGTTAAGAAAGTCTGCTCAATGAAATTTATACTGTTGCACTTCCTTTGCAGTCATGATCGCCCTTGCTGCCCAAGTGCTTCAGATTTCTTTTTCTGTGTGGCAACATTTAAATACCCATGCAGTACTTCTAATCATTTTTCCGATGCACAAATGATGTCATAAAGAGGTCTGGGAACTAAAAGGAGGGAGGTTATTCAGTTTTCCTAAGATATGGAGGGCCTCATAATTACATTCTTTTACCCTATTACCCTGCATCTGGAAAATAGTGAATCTATCTCTATCACAAGGCCTAATGCCTAGGGCTGTAAAAGAGGCCACCATCTGTCCAATATTGAAAAGTTACTCCCTGGAAAAGCACAATCCTAGCTCATACTGACCTATATCAAGTCTGCCATTTCTGTCTAAAGCAATAGAAAAGTCAGTGCAGAGACAACTTCAGGACTTCATAGAGACAAATACTACTCTCGACCCGCATCAATATGGATTCCGGGCGGGAGCACCATGGAATAGAAACCCTCCTAACCTCACTACTAGATAACATCATCCAAGGAATTGAAAATACTAAGCAAGTTTACATACTTATATTCCTGGACATAACATCAGCATTTGATTCTAAAAATCACAAAATCCTCATAAACCGACTAAAGCATCTCGGAATAGGTGGCACCATAATTCAGTGGTTCAAATCCTACCTAACAAACCACATGCAACAAATCAAGTTAAATAACACAATCTCCAATCAATTCAACTTAACCCAAGGGGTCCCCCAGTGTTCTGAGTTATGAGCTGTACTATTCAACATCTATATCCAACTAATCTACGACATAATACATAAACACAATATGGACCACATAATCTATGCAGATGACATTATGCTATTCACAAACTTCAATACAATAAACCCAGACTATGATATAATAGTCAACTGCTTCAACAATATCTCAAAATCACTCAATTCAAGGTACCTCTCAATTAACCTAAAAAAAAGAAGTCTTGATGATCCCCAGCATTCTCACTACCCCAGCAACTCCAAGTAAATGGTACCTCTCTCGAAATCAAAAAAAGAAGTAAAATATCTGGGTATCCTACTTGATCATAACCTCAATATGATAAAATATATCAATATGATAACTCGATCAATATACAACAAGACTCGAATGATACAAAACTTTCGACCCTTTCTTTCTACCGATGACTTCCGCACAACAGCCCAAGCGTTTATCTGCCCACGCCTTGATTTCAGTAGCATCATCTTACAGAGTCTACCCAAACACTAAAACTTCTCCAAATGGCTCAAAACACGGTGGTTCGTACTATAATGAAAGTCTCAAGAACCGAACACATAACCCCAATCGTGTACCAACTATACTAGTTACCGGTGTCTCAAAGAATCGAATTCAAAGCTATACCGACCACTTTTAAGACAATAAACAACATAACACCAACATACCTGACTTCTTTAATTCATGAACAACAAGAAACAAGAAGTAGAAGAAACAACATGAAGAATCTAATAGCCACCCCGACTACTTCGAGAAGTGCAAACTATTCAACCACAAATGGGGCCTTCTCATTTTATGCACCAATTCAATGGAACTCTTTATTTTTATTTATTTATTTATTTATTTATTTTATTTATTTATTTTATTTAACTGCATTTATATACCGCTTTTCACCGGGTCAAAGCGGTGTAACATGTAACAAAAGGGGGGGGGGCAATACTTTAAAGGGTAGGGCCGTCACCAGGGGGCAACATTTATAGATTTGGGGTGGACATAGACATGTACGCTTCTGCTGTATCTAAGTATTAGTTCATGCGGATAGGGTGTTTTTTCTGTTCAGAGATGTTAGCGGAATAGGATTGTTTTCAGCTGTTTCTTGAATGATGTGATGTCAGCGTTGTTCCTGATGTGGTTTGGCAGAGAGTTCCAGAGGGATGGAGCATAAAGTTCGAAAGCTCTGTTGCAGGTCCGTTGTGTGGATTTGGTTCTTTTGTGGGGGACGACGATGGAGTTATTGAAGGATTGTCTGGTTGGTCTGCTGTGGGATGGGCGAGGCAGTAGGGGGTGGAGTGAGGTGTTCCGTGTTTGGTGGATAGTCTTGTGGGTGAGTAGGATAGCTTTGTACTTGATTCTTGCTTCAAGTGGAAGGATGTGGAGGTCTCTTAGGATTGGGGTGATGTGATCCCATTTTTTCGCATTCTGAATAATCCTTGCTGTAGTATTTAAGGCAGTTCGGAGGGGGTTGGTTTGTGAGGCAGGAAGTCCATGGTCAACTGGAAGTCCAAAAAACTCAAATCTGTGCTATTCTCCGAGCCTTCCAGTCAATAATGGATAACACAGGTACACTAAAAAAAAATTTTTTAAACTGCCTCTAATGTTTCGATTGATTTTTACGTTTTTTGGTGCGCTGAATCCAAATCTGGTAACCAATTTGCTCCATCACGTACAGATTTTTTGCTACATTGGGTTAGCAGTTTGAGGTGAACGTTTCAGATTGAGTGCGATAGATATAAAAGTTTCTTGGATGAATTCTTTATACTAATTGTTTAGTAGTTATTCAAATAAGAATAAAGAAAATTGTAACAAGGCAGCACATAAGAATAGAGTAATGTCAACAAAACACACTGTGATGGTAGCAAAATTGTCTGCATTTAAAACAGCCACATACATGTGCACAAACATTGAGCATATAAGAGCGAGGTTAGACACAAAGCAAAGCAAAGAAATGTGCAAAAAATGTTGTACAGGTATGTATGTAAGAATAGAAAATGCAAACCGCACCATTGCAATACATGAAGACAAACACCCGATGGTGTGAAAATAAAATTCTAATAAATGAGATCCGACACTGTGGTAATAACTAGCAAATTTTTATTTCAAAGTTTAGTAAAAACACGATATTTGTCAACACAGTTTAGATTTTAAAGTCATTCTTGGGTCAATCAATCTCCTGGTGGGCCTGTTTCTTCTTCCCCCGAATGCTTCTCTTGGTGCGCTGCTTGGCGTATTTTTCATCTGGGGTTTCCCGCAGCAGCAACCAGCAGAAATCAGCCATCATAGTGGTGTTCCATCTTCCTTGGTACCTTCTCTCTGCGTCCTTGATGTCCTGGTGAAACCTTTCACCTTGTTCTTCACTGTACGCCCCCAAGTTTTCGGGAAAGTAGTTCTAATGGGAGTGCAAGAAATGGACTTTCAGGCTCATGTTACAGCCTTGTTCTTTGAAGGCATTGAGCATCCTGGCAACAATATCCTTATAGTTCTCATCCCGCCTGTTCCCCAAGAATTTGAGAACAACATCCTTGAAGGAATCCCAGGCTTCTTTTTCCTTCTCAGACATTGTTTCAGCGAATGCTCCATCTGAAATGAGTTTCCTTATATCAGGGCCAACAAACACTCCTTCCTTTAGCTTTGCTTCAGAAAGTCGGGGGAACTTTGAGCAAAGGTACCGAAAGCACTCACCATCTTTTGGAAGGGACTTGATGAATTGTTTAATGAGACCCAACTTAATGTGAAGAGGTGGTAATAGAATTTTATCACGAGGTACCAAGCTCTCATGAAGAACATTTTTCTCACCGGGTCTCAAATACTCCCGAATTGGCCAGTCTTTTTTCCCCCAGTGTAGGTCGCGGGCCCGGCTATCCCACAAGCAAAGGAAGCAGGGATATTTGGTGAAACCGGATTGCTGCCCTAATAGCATGGATAGAATTTTAAAGTCTCCATAAATCATCCACTTATGCTCATCATAACGAATCTTCTGAAGAATCAGGGCCAAATTCTCGTATTTTTCTTGGAGAATAACAGAGTGAGCAATAGGAACTGAAGCGAATGTGTTGCCATTATGAAGAAGAACACCTTCTATGCTGTCTTTTGACGAATCAATGAACAGCCGCCATTCAGCAGGATCATACTTGAGTTTTAAACTTTTCCATCACTCCGTATATATCGTTGCAAAATACCAAATCTTCCTCTTTGCTGAAATACTTCAAAAATTGTGTCTCGCGGTTGCGGTACCAATAAAAAGTTGTTCCTGGTGACAATAGATTTTTCTGTTTAAGCCGAGAACCTAGCAGTTGGGCAACATCTTTTGGGAGTCCTAAATCCCGAACTAAATCATTCAATTCAGCTTGAGAGAAAAGTTCAGGTTTCGGATCTGGTTCAGTTTCAAACTCGGAAGTACTGGACTCATCAGGAAAAGCCATCTGATGAGTCTCATCATGATCAGAACCGTCCACACAAATATGATCCAAAGATTTTGGTGGTTCAGGCACAGGTACTTCGTTGCTATGAGGCATAGGCCTAATTGCTGAGGGAAGGTTGAGGTAACTTATTACGTTCTTATTTTTTAAGTTGTATCCCTTCACAATGCAAGAGCAAAAATAGCAGTCACTGCTGTGGTCTCTTTGTTCACGCCACATCATAGGTATTCCGAAACGAAATGCTTGTTTTTTACCTTTCATCCATAAGCGTAAATCTTCCTCACATGTCTTGCACACTTTGTGAGGAGCCCACGGTTTGTCTTGATCGCCTAACTTCAAACCGAAATAGGCGAAATATACTTTTTTAATAAATGCAGAAATGTTCCTCTGCCGCTTTTTCACGGTATATTCCCCACAAATAAAACAAAAACTGTCCAGAGAGTTGACGCAACCTCTGGCTCTGTGAGCTATCAGAAATACACATCACTGCAAACTACAACTGTAGTGAACCACTTCGGAATAAAGCTGGATTACGACTGAGCAAACAAAAGGTAATAATGAACTTGCAAGAAACTGAAATTTGACAGGAACGTTCATGTCGCAACCACCGTGTTTATTTATTTATTTATTTAACACTTATTTCTATACCGCTCTTTCCCAAGTATCAAGTGCGGTTTACAATGAACAGTAAATTATAAGGTATGTGAAATTACATACCTAGTCGTTTTACATAGAACAGATGGAACTATTTACACGTAACAATATAACATTTGAACAGTAAAAGTTATAACGTATTTACATTGTGGGTACTTACAAATTACATGATAGAACAAAATTGAGGTGCGTTTAAATTTTGTGTGTTATGTAGTATTGTAGTTTGTTTCCTAACCTGTGTCTCTTTGTGTATTCTGAGTAGGTAGTGTATTGTAGTGTTGAGAGAATAAGTGGGTTTTTAGGTATTTTTTAAATTCCTTTATGTCTGATAGTTGGCGGATGTTGTCAGGCAGAGTATTCCATAGAATAGGTGCAGAATGAGCGAGCGAACGAGGCGAGGCGAACAGGAAAGAACATGCGCCAGCGCGAGTACTGGATTTAGCCCCCCGCCTCCCAATTGTCCTGTTAATGTATAAAATGAATACAAAACACTCTAAAATATCATGAGGGAGTGTTTCTAGTTAGTTAACCATTACAACCTCTATTTTCGGCCAAGAAAATAAACTGCAGTCGGCTAAAAAGAAATTATGTGAACATTCCTTATATGGGTAAGAAATCTAATTTTGCAAGAAAACGTGACGTGATGGAACATTTTGGCTATTTTTCCTGGATTCAGCACCCCAAAATCTATAGGAATTAGTTGCAAAACTGGAGGCAGTTTTTTGGTAGTGTACCTGTGTAATCAGTCAACAAGGTTGTAGAGAATGCTCATTCCACCTGATGAAAGAAACCCTAAAATAGCTCATCCTCCACATAGTAACTTCCTAAATGTATATAGGTGGCCAGTTATAATCCTATAGGCTTGAATATGTTTTAACAGTTTGAGTCTGATGTTACAGATATTGTTCTTGTTCAGTGTTCCTTGTTCACTGTAAACTGCCTAGTGCAGTGTGAGTTGAGTTCTCTGTAAACCACCTTGAGTATGTGATAAAGCAGTATATAAGACCAATAAATAAATAAATTATTTTAATATAGGCTGTGCTCATATTTATTCACCAAACGCTACTGGCCATACATTTTCTAACTCCTGCTTTGGAATCTATCATGTCCCCAGTCATGTCATTCTATGTTTGATTCCTTCTGTGATTAGAATAAAATATCCACAATATTGTTCGATACTTAAAAAAAAATAAAAATAAATAAAGGCAGCCTTACAATTTTCTTGTAGAATGCTAATGGAGGCTATAGGGACTTCATGTCTCAAGATGACTTGGGATTAGTCTGTAGGGGTTATTTTAGAAGGATTAAACATGATGGGTATTTGCATGGCTTACAGAGCTATAAACCATGTAAATGCCCCTAAGAGGGATATTTAGTGGCACTAACCATGTTGAATATCTCTGAGTAATACCACTAAATGCCCTGATGCTAAGTGCTTAGCATTGGGACATGTTGGAGGTGTTCCAGAGGCGGTACCTGGAGATAACCGGTCAGCAGCGATTGTTCAGTGGTGAAAGTTAGGCACAGCAAAAGCTATCTTAACGTCTGCTACTGGAGCTAACTGGGCAGCGGCTGAATATCATCGCTGCATGGTTAACTTCTGTGCCATGTGTGGCTTTGCAGCAAACCCAAATATTCAATGCTGGTGGCCGGATATGGTGATGGTGGTGGCAGCAGCAAGAGTGGCAGGTGCTGATGCAATTTGCTATGCCTGCATGGTCATGGACTGATGGCCCAGAAGAAGGGACACCTGAGGAGTGCATAACAGAAGGGGGACCTCCTCAGCTATGCAATGTATTCATTTAAGGAGGCACTGAGTTGGCAGATGGAGGCAACCAGGTGTTGTGTGACCTCCAGTTGGCACTGTAGTACCAAGGATCTTTACATTAGCTTCATCTTTTCTGTGGAAATGGACAGGGAGCCAGTGTGACTTGAAAAAAGGGGTCACATGAGCATAGGACTGGTATCTGCTGCTGTATCAGCATTGGCAACAGCAAATAACATCAGACATGTTAGAGTGGATATGACAGGGGCTTGCAGACACCAACCCTTTGTTGTAATACCCTTTTCTTCAAGGGCACACACATACGGCCATGTACAAAATAGAGCCATGACTTTGAAAGCAGCAGATATCTTGTATCAGCGGCTCTGCTGGTTGACAGGCCTCTAAGAGTGGAAAGCATGGTAGCAGTCTGTACATGCAGCACAATAGCAATGGGGCCAGCGGGTGACACCTGTCTGCTGATGCTTCCTCTCCCCTGTTTAGCGTTATGCAGGGTGGAGATTAGACCTGGGATGCCAGCCTATTATATAGATAGCATGCATATGTAGTGGGGGTATAGTGGTAAGAGTGGAATGGAGCATGGTATATAGGGGCATGTGGGGTGGAATCACATATCATTTTAGAGGTCAGGTGAGTGCACCCTGTCTACCCTCACCCCATGCTGACCTCTCAGCATATCATCCACATATGACAATAAGTAGCTGTGCAGTAGGCCTCTATCTGATGTTGCCTGTGATGCAGTGGGTAAAATAAACCATATACAAAGTCAGGAAAGTGAAGAGCTTACCTCTGATTCAGCTGTAGAAATGGATACAGGACAGAGAGAAACAGCTGAACAGAAAATGCCGTTACTACAGCAAAAGCCAAGGGCTCATCAAGAGCACCTGTCTCCTAGTCCTGACGTTACGTGCAGGGCTGGGAAACATAAAAGGAAGGGCTTTAGTCAGAATAGGGAGGAGGGTCACCTGGAAAGCCTCACGGAGAGTTTCTGGAGAAGCCACAGAGAGGGACACAGGAAGATCCCCAGTGATATCCACGAGAGCTGCAGAGAGTTCAGCAGAGAGGACTCCCAGGTCACATGCAGGGGAAAGTGCAGAGGTTTGCTGGGAAGAGAACCTGCAACTCGGGAACCAGGAAGTAGCAGCAGCTCAGGAGGATGCTATCAGTCACAGTGCACAGGTCAGCCTAGAGGGAGTGTACAGAAAGGAGGGAACTCCAAACACAACTGTAAGCCAAGGCAAGGCTGGAAACCTGATACAGAGTTTATTAACTCTCAGCCTGACTGGGAAGCCGGGGGAAGGAGTGACTACAACCCCAGAGCCAGAAAGAGCACCAAGGTACAGAAAAGGGAATCTTCTTCTGTTAAACAAAGGTACGAGTACCAAGACTTGGCAAAGGGCGTAGCCCTGTGAGTAGTGTGGTAAGGGAGAGATATCCCAAACACTCATTTCATGAGGAGGATCAGCGGAGAGCTTTCCTCGAGCCAGGGAGTTATAACCTGGGATTTAAAGGAGTGAATGCCGGCAGTAACAGTGATCTCTCAGAAGAGGTTGGGCCAGACTCCTATATAGGAGAGGAGTCAGATATAGACGGACTGGGAAGTGAGTCTGAGGGGATGGTGTGGGAGAATACCAGCCTTCCCTCAGAGCCCATTCCGATGGACTGTAACATATGCTACAAGAATATCCACACTGTTTTGTGTTAACCTGTTTGAACATACTTTGTGAAGATAACAAAGAAAAGAAGTTCTGTTTCCGTTTTGTGCACTGCTGTGTTTTGAGTTTTGTCCTTTGGAAGAAGGTCCGAGCGGGACGGGGAATAAACCCATATTTTGTTTCCTTACCTTGACCACAAGACTCTGTTTTTACATAGCTGAAGCAGGGTAAAATTACACAACCCTAGGCAGCCGCCTATATGGGGTTTTAAAGGGCTCATTTACACGGGCCCCATCACATGCCTTAGCAGTCACACGATGCAGATATGTATGGGTAGCAGTTATCACAGGTGAAAAGGCATGCAAGGCATGGAAGTCAGGGGTGTTGTGCATATACTCACTATGATCCTGGAGGGTCCTGGATGTGTCCAGGCTCCCCACTCCTTCCACAATGGCAGCTGATCACCTGTAGTTTGAGCTCCATAAATAGATGAAACAACCCATCAGGTCTAATAGCCTAGGCCTTCATGTGTCTGAACCATGTGTACTTGGCACCATCTTTTCATGTCCCCAGTGTCACTGTTGTAATGGTATCTAGCATGTTGGGTAGTGGTGAGGGGAGGTGATGTGCCCAGCAGCAGACACACAGAGGACATGTGCATGTCTTTTTTGTGTGTGCGTCTGAACATGCTAGCATGCCACACTAACATGTACTGTATGTGTACCTGTGCCACTGGTCTGTTTACACCCTTATTGTGTAATAGAGAAAATCACTGGACACTTGGCATGTGCTTGCACTGGTCCGTGGTGTGGGCTGGGGCCTAATTTGATTTCCTCTATATGGCCTTTTATGATGATAGAGGTTTTATTGGGGTCCATATAGCAAGGAGGGAAGTGAACAAGTTGTAGTGCCAGAGCCAGGGCCAACCAGGCTGCTCAGTTCATTGCTCATGGGCTGTGGCCTCTGAGGGCAGTTTAGAATTGCTTCATGGAACCCCTACAAGGGGTATCACAGACACAAAAATTACAGGATAATGTACCACACTGTGAAAGGTGTGCATCATGAAGCCACGTATGTATCTTTTAACATCAAATTTTACTGATGAGTGCAACCACGTCAGAGTTTTCCTGGTTGGTCACAGATGCCAGAACATTGACCATTTGGGGGTGGTGAGCACATGCATGTGTGTGCTGCAGAGATCTAAATGTTGCCATGCAGAGTTAGGATGCCCATTGTTGCCCCTGGTCTAGATGTGCCCCAAAAAGTGATGGGAAGAAGTCCAGAGGACATTATTTGGTCATGTACATAGGTAGCTGTTGAAAGGGCATGATGGGCAGTATGGCTCCTCATGCCATGATTGTGTTCTGTACACATATTGCTGTGCTCTCTGCTCATCCATGTATTGTTATTTCTGGGTTTCATCAGAGCTTGTAGCATGTATTTTTCATCTGTGTTACCCAGTCTATGAATGCTCATACAGGATATGTTGGGATACTTGCCTCTGCTAACTAAATAGATGTTATCTTGCTTGAAGGCTTCAGCTATAGGACTCCACATTCCTCCTTCCCTTCCAGGAATATTCCTACAGGTGGCCCTTGAACCTGATACTGCCATTCAGATCTCTTGGTGCAGCTGTAATGCTGCCACACAATTTCCCTTCATCTTTGGCAGCTGTCCTGACAGTTCAGAGCTCTGTGTATATGCAGGGTTGCTGCCTTCTGATCAGCATGGACACACCTGCATGCAATGTGTAACGGATGAATCCACTCAGCATTCCTTCTGTTTAGTCTCTGAAATAAATTTCTAGAAAGCTTTTCATTTAAATCAAATCAGAGTATAGCGTAGCATACAAGTAGAATAAATAATCTGTGAGTAGAAAAAAAATAACTTATTTCTAGTGAACTTTACAAAGAGGCCTTCCACAGGAAATTGGTAAGACTTTACCTTAGAAGCACAGGTCAGGGCAATGTGCAGCAAGCCAGCTTTTATTAAGTCTTCTTTCCCTTCCACCCAGCCTGACTCCCACCCACCCCAAGAATGATCTTAACTTTATAAGCTCTTAAACCTATTAAAGGGAAAAAGGTGCCCATATTCACTATCAGGTGTGGCAGGTTAACCTCATAAGGAATATATTACTTAAGGAGCTTAGATTAATTAATCTTGAAGTGAATAAAGTCCATTAAATGTATTAGGTATAGTTGCAGTAGTATTAGTATCCCCCGCAAACCTAAGTAAGTAAACAACTCAAATACCTAAACAAAACCTTAAAACTAACATAGAGACAGCAGTCCAGCAGTGAGATGTGAGCTTTCCAGTTGTTTGCATTGATTGTCACATGTATGATTTTCTCCCAGTTGGTGAGAGGTCTTACATGTGCACTAGGTGCAAGGAGTTCTTTGTTCTCAGAGAATGAGTCTCATCTCTGCAGGCTAGAGTAGCAGACTTGGAGGACATAAGAAAGACAGAGAGGTATATAGACAAGACCTACAAGGACGTAGTACAGAGGTCCCACCTCCAGTCTGGCAGCCTCCCTGTTGCCATAGAGGAGAGAGGTCATGTGACAGGAGAGCATCACCCTGATGTGGCAGGAAGTGATCCTGTAGCTAGGACCTGTCCTCCAGGTGATGTAAAACCCTCTCAAACCCAGGAGGTTTCTCCAGGGCCATATGCCCATAAGGGAAGGTTTAGGACAGCCGTTATAGTTGGTGATTCATTCATTAGGCATCTAGATAGCTGGGTGGCTGTTGAACATGAGGATCACCTGGTAACATGCCTGCCTGGTGAGAACCTCACACACCATTTAGACAGGGTTTTAGATAGTGCTAGGGAGGAGTCGTGCTGTCTTGGTACATGTTGATAACAATGACATAGGAAAACGTGAAAGGAAAGTTTTGGAGGCCAAATTTAGGATTTTAGGTAGGCAGTTGAAATCCAGAACTTCCAGCGTAGCATTCTCAGAAATGCTTCCTATTCAACATGCTGGTCGCAAAAGGCAGGCAGAACTCCGGAGTCTCAATGCATGGATAAGACAATGGTGCAAGGAAGAGGGTTTTGAATTTGCTAGGAAATGGGTAACATTCATTTACTATGTTACTATTCTGGGGAAAAGAGGAACTTTTCCGAAGGGATGGGCTCTACCTTAACCAGGATGGAACCAGGCTGCTGGCATTAATCTTTAAAAAGGAGATAGAGCAGTTCTAAACTAGATAATAGAGGACAGCCGACAGTCGCCAAAGAGCGCATGGTTCAGAACGATGTGTTCTTGAAAGATACTAGCAAAAGATTGATGTTAGGGCATATCGACAGATCGCTCCAACAAAGACAAAAGTAACCCAAATGCCCCCATACCGATTACCAGACTAATATGAAAACACAATCTCTAAAATGCTTGTATGTAAATGTTAGAAATCTAAAATAAGATGGGAGAGTTAGAATGTAAAACACTAAATGAGAGGTTAGATATGATTGGTATATCAGAGACCTGGTGGTCAGAATGAACAAATGGATAATGAAATTCTCGAAGAAATCAGGGAAGCTAACACAAGTAACAACCCAGAAATAAAAATAGGTGATTTCAATTACCCTGGTATCGACTGACTCAGTGTCACAGCAGGACATGCTAGGGAGATAAAGTTTCTAGATGAAATAAATGAATGCTTCTTGGAGCAGCTTGTTCATGAACTTGATAAGAGGGGAAGCCATTTTGGACCTAGTCCTTAGTGGAACATAAGATCTGGTGTAAGAGATAAGTGTGTTGGGGCCACTTGGCAATAGTGATCATAGTATGATCTCGTTTGATATAGTAAATGGAGAAAGGATGGCAAGGAAATCCACAGTATTACATTTTAACTTTCAAAAAAGGAGACTATGGTATAATGAGGAAAAACTAAAAGGAGCAGCTACAAAGGGTAAAGATTTAGATCAAGCATGGCTGCTGTTTAAAAATACTATCTTAGAATCCCAGACCAGGCATATTCCATGCTTTAATAAAAGTGGAAGGAAGTCCAAAAAACTGCCAGCATGGTTTAAAGGTGAGGTCAGAGATGCTGTTGTAACCAAAAAAGTTATTTCAGGAAATGAAAAATGGAGCCAAATGACGAAAACAGGAAACAACATAAGCACTGGCAAGTTAGATGCAAGGCATTGATAAGGCAGGCAAAAAGAGAATTTGGAAGAAAGCTTGCATAATAAAAATGTTTTCAGGTACATTCGTAGCAAAAAAACTATGAGAGGGTCAATTGGACCATTAAATGATAGATGGCTAAAAGGAGCACTAGGAGGAAACACCGGAGAGACCGAATGAATTATTTGCTTCAGTCTTTACTGAAGAAGATGCAATAACCCATGAATGAAATGGTCTTTAAAGGTGATTTATGGGAAGAATTGAAAGAAATATCGATTAACTGGGAAGATGTATTACAACTATTTGATAAACTAAAGAGTAGCAAATCACTTGGACTGGATGGTATTCATTCGAAGGTGTTGAAAGAGCTGAAATATGAGATTACAGACCTACTATTAATAATCTGTGAACTATCCTTAGAATTATCTGTAATATCTGAAGATTGGTGAATGGCCAATGTAACTTTAATTTTTAAAAAGAGTTCCAGTGGTGATCCTGAAAACTACAGACCAGTGAGCTAGACGTCATTACTGAGAAAAATGGTAGAAACCATTATAAAGAACAAAATTACTGAACATGTAGATAGTCATAGTTTAATGGGAGAAAACCAACATGGCTTTAGCCAAGGAAGGTCTTGTTTTACTAATCTGTTATATATTTTTTGAAGGTGTAAATAAACAGGTTGACAAAGATGAGCCAGTCGATATAGTGTATCTAGAACAATAGTCCAAGCTTTAATTACTCTTCACTTGGACTACTGCAACAGTTTCCTACAAGGTCTTCCTAAAAAAACAATTAATACCCTTCAACTTGCTCAGAACATAATTGCCAGGATTATCTCCAAGGCTAGCCTAACCGACCACATCACCCCAATACTCTATATTCTCCACTGGCTCCCCATAGGAACTGAAGAAAACTCCATGATCTGACCACAATACCTCGGCTCTTTAGGTCTCTGGTCCATCAGTAGTGAGAGACAGGTAGAGAGTAATACAGAACACAATCACACACACACAAAGTGCTATTTTCTTTGAGCTCAGAGGGAAGACAATAAGCGGACTATGAACAGGCATAATTCCAGGCTTATTGAATTCAAAGTCCTCCTTGTGAAAAGCTCCTTTTTATTAGAGAAAAAGAGGAAGTTACAATCATTTATTATAACCATGAAATAACACAAGGTGTCGCCAAAGTTCTTTTTACAGAGTAAGATCTGATTACAGTATATTAGATGAAATTTATAATTACAAAAGTTGCAAAAATTATGTTGTGTCAGCAGGGACTTCCAGCTGACTGTACAATGAACTATGGTTGCACAGGTCATAGCCTATGTTCTTTTTGCTTGCGTTAACACTGTTCCATCTATTTTAAAGACAGTTACACAGAACCCATGACCATGACATCCTATTCTATTTAAGAAAGTAGGTGAAAAGTCAAACTTCTAAACACATTTTGTATCAAGAAATTCATCCATCTTCAATTACATATTGGGGATTCTGGTATCCCTTTATCTGTCCATCCCTACAGTCCTCCCTGTGATTCTAGAAAGAATCATTACAAAAGAACAGTAGCTGAAACATGTCCAATTCCAGAATAATCTTCTACAATAGGCTTCATTTTGCAGATATTCTTTCAAAGTCCTAGGCACATCTGGTCCATAGGTGAGCTCCATCTTGTTCATTGGAAGAAATCATTATACAAAATCATGTAACATTGTTTACCTTTGCTTAGCCTCAATAAAAATGTGTACAGAAAACAAGACTTTACCAATTATTCTTGTAAGCACTACCTTTTCTAGCAGTGGCCAACTGTTTCTCGTAGATCTAGCAATAATTCAGAGATTAGTCGCTCATATCATGACACCAGTCATCACTCCAGATTCGTCAGCAGCATCCTTTCACACCATGGGCTGTGCTATGCACATCTTAGATCAATTCTTTTTCAGTGACCATCCACCCAGGCTTCACTGCTGCACATACATGAGTAGTTCCTCTGGAATCGCTGATCTTTATCAGGAGTCTCCATATCCAGTAGCATTTCATTCAGTCGTTTTCCTCTTCGGCCCATAGGATTCAGTGCATACAATATATAATTTGTAAAAATCCTACTCTCCACTACAGCATCTCTCTTGATGCCATACAATTGCAAACAAGCACAATTATTCATCCCTAATGACGGTCTTAAATAGTTGAATTATATTATCTATTGTTAATTACAATACATCCATAGCTAGCACTAAACTATTACATAGCTAGTCTGTAACATACTCATTATTTTCATCTACATTCCTAAACTTATTCTGTCTACTTGCCAAATCAAATGTTAGCATGTGGCCTAATAGTCACATTGCTTTTTCCTGTCAGGAACACAATTGTACATATTCATATCACTAATTATATTTGTGATGTATTCTCCAGCCTTAACAATATACAAGATATAGTCAATCTGGTTATTCAAGGGGTAACAAACATTAAAACATAACTAGCAGTTTATGACAAACAATCTAAACTCATTTCAATTGTTTGTCAACAATTATTAGGAAGGCTGTCTTATCTTAGGTGATGATTCAACTCACATTACTTTAAACATTATCACCACATCCTGCACACACAAACACCCCAGTACCTCACTGGTCTTCTCCGCTTCCACATCCCTACACGTAGTCTTCATTCTCTTCACATTAATCGACTTCACCTCCCCCCACCATCTCGTGCACACTTACAGTCTACCCGTCATTCTGCTTTTTTCTTCCTTGGTCCAGCTCTGTGGAACTCTCTTCCCACTCCGCTCCGTCTGGAAGATAACTACACCAATTTCAGGCCCCTACTTAAATCCCATCAGTTCACCTCAGCATATAACCTCCCAGCCACACCCAACTGACCAGGTTTATCTATTTATGCACTTTTCTTTGTTTTGTTTGTTATTTTTTTTAAATACTACTTTCCCCACTAATCACAGCAGTTCACATCGCAACTAAACCTTGGTACAGCACATTAAACAGGAACATTGATAACTTAAAATTTTTCTTTGTAAGGCAATGAGGGTTAAGCGACTTATCCAAGGTCACAAGGAGTGCTAGTACTCTAGTCATTAGACTACTTCTCCATTCCATTCTAATTCACATAGACATCTAAGCTCACAAAGGAAGGAACAATTTACATAAGGGTGTGTACATTCATCAGCTATAAAACCTTTTAACACCAAATTTGAACAAACTTAGAACTGTTAATTACCACTTCTTTTCAGAACAAAACAGCATAGTAGTAGAATATCAGCACACAGGGCTCCTCATGCAAGAAGCCTGAGACAAAATCAGTATTAATCAAGTGAGCAGATAACTCTAGAGCTCTAGGAAGAGCGGACACTCCAGCTAGTTGAGCATTAGCAAATAGCAAAGCAGCCGACTCTGTCACAGAATCAATTCTTATAATTGCATCAATTTTCCTTATTCGTTGCGCAAAGCAGAACCATCAGTACAGTGTGAGGTTAAATAGTAGCAATCTAGAGCTGAAAGGAAGCTGGGGTTTTTTTATTCCAAGTGTAGAAGACGCAAAAACTTAATGAGAGACATGTTAAAGTATTAGAAACTCAGTAATTTGGATTGCAAAGACTACTGCTACCAGCCCAGTGGCTTACGTCCAATGGGAAATTTCTGAGCAAAAACACAAACAGCAGCAATAGAAGAGGTAAGCATATTGGATCACACTTGCAATTAACAACATCAATTCTGCAGAGGTCTTTCATAATAATTAAAACATATACGACATGAGAATTTAAGATCACTCCTCCAATCGACTCCTGCAGATTAGTTTAAAAGAGACTAAGAGAATATCAGCATTTTTTTTCTTCAGACATTTACTCATACACTATTATAGTTGGACTTTCAACATTATACATATATTCGCCATACTGTTTTAATTACTTAATTCACTTGTTTGAATGTAGTTGCATCATTCACTTTTTTCCCTTTTCTTAACCTTTATCACATCACACAATTTTATCAAATATCTAAATATATCAAAGCATGGAAGATCTTCCCATTCATTCACATCAAATATAACTAGAAATAGAAGTTTTATTTTTTATTTTATTTTATTTATTTAGCAAACACTTATATACCGCTGCTTCCAGCGATCAGCAGCGGTCCGATTACAATAGGAGAACTGTCAAATCAGTACAGTAGAATTTGGGGCGCGCATAGGTTGATTCGGAGGGTAGGCAGATCACATCACACAATATGTACATATATACAAATAACCAGTATACACAAAACAAATTCAAGAGTAATAAATACAGTAGAAAATATATCATCAATCATTTTTTTCCAAAGCATCCAGAGACATAAACACCAAGGAGTAATGTTTCTAATAATATTTTTCAGCATTACACATAGAATAGAATCAGTAAATAAATTCTCATAACCCAAAATAAGTTCAGATCCAGACCTAAAAAACAAAACTTATTTACTATACATACACAAGTAAGAGAAATAGTTAATCACATTTGGAGGTTTTTTTTAACTTCCCTAATGGTTAGTCTAACAAAGAAAATCTTACCACAGTTGCTCAAGATTTTCTTTCCTGCTAATATTGCAGTTATGCCAAGCCGTTATCTGTGCCGGAAATCTCTTCATTATTATAACTGCAGTAAATATCAAAACTTTTATACTGCACAGCACACTTCCCTAACCATGAAATTAAAGGAAACAAACTTCACACTACAATTATGACATGAAATCAGTCCTTTAAAACTTTGTTTGATTAATTCTATTTTACAGTCATACAGCAACAATATAAGTTTTTCCCTGTAAGCTTCCGTTTCTTTTATATATACACTATTCATCCTAAACACTTGATTATTACATTTTTCAAAACACAGAGTGCGTGCTGCACTTTTCAGCCTTAAACTGCCACAAAACCATTCATGACTGGTATGAAATTTGCTTAAATCTAATCATATTTCATACTGTAATCAACTCAATTTGTCCCACTGAAATGTTCCAAGGGGAACGGCAAACTGTGGTTACTGGCAGTCATCACATAAGGGCGCTTCACCAAAACTTGCGCCTCATTTCACAATTAGGGCTTCCTTTCTCTTGCCCCATCTCACTTCACTTATCTAACTGAGATCTCTAATTAACCTTACCGACTTTACATTATTATCACAATATACACACAGATATCTGTCAATTCTTTACTATACTCACGGCAACCACTGCCTGTGTCCTTGAGACTTGTCTGCTTGTTTCCAACTGCTGAAGGAACACAGAGATCCGAGTCCAGCACCAACTGAAGAAAACTCCATGATCTGACCACAATACCTCGGCTCTTTAGGTCTCTGGTCCATCAGTAGTGAGAGACAGGTAGAGAGTAATACAGAACACAATCACACACACACAAAGTGCTATTTTCTTTGAGCTCAGAGGGAAGACAATAAGCGGACTATGAACAGGCATAATTCCAGGCTTATTGAATTCAAAGTCCTCCTTGTGAAAAGCTCCTTTTTATTAGAGAAAAAGAGGAAGTTACAATCATTTATTATAACCATGAAATAACACAAGGTGTCGCCAAAGTTCTTTTTACAGAGTAAGATCTGATTACAGTATATTAGATGAAATTTATAATTACAAAAGTTGCAAAAATTATGTTGTGTCAGCAGGGACTTCCAGCTGACTGTACAATGAACTATGGTTGCACAGGTCATAGCCTATGTTCTTTTTGCTTGCATTAACACTGTTCCATCTATTTTAAAGACAGTTACACAGAACCCATGACCATGACATCCTATTCTATTTAAGAAAGTAGGTGAAAAGTCAAACTTCTAAACACATTTTGTATCAAGAAATTCATCCATCTTCAATTACATATTGGGGATTCTGGTATCCCTCTTATCTGTCCATCCCTACAGGAACCAGAATAAGATACAAGATGATAGTTACCACTTTCAAATTACACAATGGCATCTCTCCTATCCATCTTCCATGATATATGCACAAACCAATGTCAGAAGCAGGAGAAAAAGTACCTAGAACCTTCTATCAATACTTCCTTCAATATGCAAAACCAAACAAATTACCAGCAATAGGGCCTTCAGGTACACTGCCCCCACTCTTTGTAACTCTCTCCCCGATTCTATTAGGTTAATCAAAGATCTTCAGAATTTCTGCAAGGAATTAAAAACTCTACTTTTTACTGAATGCTATAACACTTTCACTGCCACCAATACATTCTCCCCCTACTATCCCCCTCTATCCTCCCAACTAAATTAATTCCCCCTCTTCTTATCACCCTCTGCCAAGAATATTTCACTATAACCATTACACACGGCTTGACAGTCTAGTAAATAGTTAAGAGTCCCAGCTATCACTATACTATGGTATATATGATCAAGTGGCATGTAAATAGTTCTTTGTATCATAGTTCTATATGTTCTCTGTAACTGAGTTATTGTTCGATGTAAACTGTCCCTGATTGATGGAAGGGGTGGTATAGAAAAAACGGTTAAATAAATAAATAAATTTGGATTTTAGAAAGCCTTTGACAAGGTCCTTCATGAGAGACTCTTGGTGAAATTAAAAAGTCATGGGATAGGAGTCAGTATACTATTGTAGATCAGGAACTGGTTAAAAGATAGAAAGCAGAGAGTAGAGCTAAATGGCCAATTTTTTCAATGGAGAAAGATGAATAGTGGAGTATCCCAGGGATCTGTGCTGGGCCCGCTGCTTTTTAACATATTCATAAATGACACCTGGAAATGGGAATAACGAATGAACTAATCAAATTTGCAGATGATACAAAATTATTCAAAGTTGTTAAAACACAAGAGGATTGTGAAAATTTGCAAAAGGACCTTGAAAAATTGGAAGACTGGATATTCAAATGGCAGATGAAATATAATGTGGATAAATGCAGTTATGCACATCGGAAGAACAACCCAAACTATAGCTACATGATAGAAGGTTCCATATTAGGAACCACCACCCAGGAAAATAATTTAGGCATCATCATGGATAACATGTTGAAACCCTCCACCCAGTGTGCAGCAACGGCCAAGAAGGCAAATGAAATGCTAGGAATCATAAGGAAAGGAATGGAGACTAAGACAAAGGATATTATAATGCTTCTGTATCGTTCCATAGAGTGATCACACCTTGAATATAGTATACAATTCTGGTTGCCATATCTTAAAAAGGATATAACGGAATTAGAAAAAGTACAGAGAAGAGCCACCAAAATGATAAAGGGATGGAAGGATACCCCTATGAGGAGAGGCTTGAAAGGTTAGAGCTCTTCAACCCAGAAAAAGACGGTTGAAGGGAGATATGATAGAGGTCTACAAATCAATGAATGGAGTGGAACGGGTAAAAGTAGAGCGATTGTTTACATCATTAGAATATAGAAAGGCTAGGGGACATGCAATGAAGCTACAGGGAAACCTGTTTAAGACTAATAGAGAAAATATTTTTTCAATCAAACCCTGGAATTCGTTACCGGAGGATATAGTAAAAGCTTTCAGTATAGCTATGTTTAAAAAAGGTTTGGACAAGTTCCTGGATGAAATGTCCATAAACCATTATTAAAGAGGACCCAGGAAACCCACTTCTTGCCCCAGTACAAGAATTGTGGAACCTGTGTGCTTTTTTGGGAACCTGCCAGGTACTTGTGACCTGGATTGGCCACTGTTGGAAACAGGACACTGGGCTTGATGGACCTTGGTCTGACCCAGTATGGCATTTCTTATGTTCCTTGCTGTCCTTTTACTATGGCTTTGCTTTAGCACGGACCAGAGGTGTAAGATGATGTTCAACATGCACATATATACATTGTGCAGTGCTATGGCACCCTCACTGGCCCCAATGTGAACCCACACACATACCATTGCCACTACATGGCAATGTGGCATGTTTATCCTTAGTTAGAAATGTATAAACTGCTTTCTGTGTAAAGGCAAAGCAGTTTACCAACCCAACTACAAAAAAAGGGAAGGGAAATAAATAAGTCAGTTAA
Organism: Ichthyophis bannanicus; assembly: GCA_033557465.1. Taxonomy (NCBI): domain Eukaryota; kingdom Metazoa; phylum Chordata; class Amphibia; order Gymnophiona; family Ichthyophiidae; genus Ichthyophis; species Ichthyophis bannanicus. Next base: position 118,800,734 of record CM066050.1, on the reverse strand, counting down.
TTAATTAATTAATTAATTAAGAGGAAAGTGGAAACACGAAAACAATAGTAAGAAAAAGTTTCAGCAGAAAGGAGGAGGAGGTGAGAAGGAAATTAGTTTGTGTTCCAGGCAACCTAGTTTCCAAAAGCCCTGGAAAAGAGAAAAAATGTAAGTTGGGCCTTACAGGAGGTAGAGAGTTCGAGACAAAGGGATCAAGGCAGGGAATTCCATATGGTGAGAATGTAAAAACAGAATGCTGAATGGCGCATGGACTTTAGATGGGCCAGGTTTTGTGGTGGAATGTGTAACCTATTATCATGAAGCAAGCGAAGGACTCAGGGAGGGGTGTAAAATGTAAGAGAAGAGGACAGATAAGCAGGGGAGCTGATTGAGAGAACTTTGTATGCAACTTTGTGGTCTATTGAACCAGGGCCGATACTGATAGCCAGTAGTGGTGTTTCAAAAGTTGGGTAATATGGTCAAATTTGCCTCCAAAATATAATACCTGAGTGTCTGTCTTCTGGAGTTCTTGAAGACATTCTAGGCAAAAGAGAGTTATGCCAACATAAATAGAATTAGAGTAATCCAGACGGACACAGGTAAGGAGCAAGGAAGCTAGAGCAGAGGAGTCAAGAAAAGGGCAATGGTTCAACACTGATGCAATGCAAATAATGACTTTTTGACTACTGAGTTTATGTGTTATAAGAATGACAAGTCAGAATCCACTACATTACCAAGATATTTCAGGATAGAAGTGACTGCACAGGTGAGCTGTTAATGGAAGGCACCAATGATGGAGGTGAAGAGCCTCCAGTGAATCAAATAGCAGATGCTTTTTTTTTAAATTTAAGTCCATTACTGAAGAGCCAGGATGCGATATGGTTGAGTGTGTGATTGACGAAAGAGAAGTTAGGTCCAAGGGAGTCCAAGTGATAGAGAAGTAAAGTGCTGATGTTCAAGCCTTGAACCAAAGTGGCAAGGGGACTAAGAAAGATATTGAATAGCATTGGGGCTAGAATAGAACCCTGTGGAACTTCAAAGGGGAGAGTTGAAGGGTCAGAGTAGACAGAAGTAGCAAGTACCTGAAAAGAATGTTCTGAAAGAAATGAAGTAAACCAGTAGAACAATGAACCAGAGATAGCAATATCTGCCAAATGACTGAGGAAGATGGAATGATAAACCATATCAAGTGCTGCTGAAAGATCTAGTGATACGGAAAGTGTTATGTTACCTCGTTTAAGAGTGATGTTAAACTGTTTCGGTACTATGACCTGGATGAAATACTGACTGCCAGGGATGCAGGGAGTTAGTATGTTCAAGATGGTCTGATAACTGCAAAGAAACCAATTTTTATTTTACTTTGGACAAATATGGTAAATTCAAAATTGGGCGATAATTTGAGGAATCTGAAGAATCTTTTAGTAAAGGCCGAATAATAGCCCTTTTTCGTAGTGCAGGAACCAAGCCAGCAGAAAGACTAGAACCCTCATACCCTCAATTTAAAACACTACTAAAAACCCATTTATTTCAACAAGCCTTTCATCTCTCTCCCGATGGTCCTCCCTGATGTCCTCTCACTTATCTGTTATTATGTCCGCCTTGTCCATTTGTTTTGTTTAGTTGTGTCCTTTTGTCTAAACATGGTTTAGTTTGTCTCCCCCTTTTTTGGGCCTTTTATTACACTTGTTTTTTAAAAGTCCTGTTAATTTATGTTTTAATTATTGGCCCTTTAAATTGTTTGTACAGTTTTGGTTTTTGTCACTTTATTTGTCTATGCTTTTATTCTTTATACTTGCTTTTCTATTTTACTTTGGCGTTCTTTTCATTGTTTGTGCATCGCTAACCTTTTTATTGTACACCGCTTTATGTTACGACGGAAAGCGGTTTATCAAATTTTAAATAAAGATAAAGATAAAGATATGATGGATAGCATAAACAGAAGGAGAGTGAGAGATAGGTGACCAATCACAATTAAGGGAGTGGGATCAAGGGGACTAGTTGTTTTACGTGAGGAAGACGCAACCTTAGACAGAGAAGCCAAAGAAATGGGATAAAATTGGACCAAGGGTGACTGATTCATGAGTTTTGTGTTGCAGAAGTAATAGATTGTGAATGTGAGCTGCTTGGGATGGAACGGCAAATAAAACTAATTTTGTCAGAGAAGGAAGAGGCCAACATCCAGTCCAAGCTTGTTGAGTAGCTGTGGAATTAAGTGAAATTAATTGTGAAATGATAGAATATAGTTTCTTTGGACAGTTAGATGAGGCAGCAGTGAGGTTGGAGAAATATTGTTTCTTGGCACTTCGGATGTCAGAGTGATAAGCTGAACAAACTTTGAACATTATAAGACTGTCAGGGGTTTTATGCTTATGCTACTGACATTCTGTGCATTGAAGTTGACATTTTGCAAGATGGAGGCCAGAGTGAAACCAGGTGTGACGATGCTTGGCAGAATGGTAAGAGACATCCTGAGAGCACAATGAAGATAAGCTGGAGGAAAGAGTATTATTCCATAATTCTACCCTATCTACAAGAGGAAGGATATTGAAATTTGTAGGAAACAAGGTGTCTGTAGCAGGGAAATGATCAAGGGCATTACATGATAGGATGACCATGATCAGGGCATGACTACCTAAATTTGAATGGGTTGATGAAATTGACAGGGAAAATAAGACTAAGAACTGGTCCATCTAGGACAAGACTTGGGTAGAAAAACTGTTTTATATTTATTAAAAGCTTGATATGCTCTTCACAGGGGCAACGGAGTGGTTTAAAATATAAGAAATGGAAAAGAACTCCAATGGTATATACAAGAGACAGAATACACACACTCATAAGAAGGGATAGGAGGAAGAGAGAGAGGTGCAAAGGAAAGTAGAGCAGGCAGTAGAGATCAGCTAGGGGTGAAGATCGAAAGCCTTTCTAAAGAGGAGGGTTTTGAGTTGGGGCTTAAACTCAAGAAATAAGGATTCCTGAGGGAGGTCTGAAGGGAGCTCATCTCAAATCCACTTACCATTCTTCATTCTAGGAAGTAGAATGCAGAAAGGTGAGTGGATTCGAGATGAGCTTGGGAGGCAGTGGGGAGGTGAAGATGGTTCTTGTGGATGGACAGAGAGTTCGGTGTGGTGTGTGGAGGATGATAAGTGAGGATATTGAGGCATACCAGAATAGAGGGTTTTATGAACTAGAGTGAGAAGTTTAAATTGAACATGGCACTGAAATGAGAGCCAATGGAGCTGGATAGTAAAGGGTGACATGGTCAGAGCAAGAGCATGGAAGAGTAATTTAGCAGCAGTATTCTAGCCAATTTAAGTGATGAAAGGCTACTGGTAAGAGTGAGATCAAGAGTGTGACCAGCAGTGTGAATAGCATGAGAGATGTGCTACTTCAGGTGTAGGTCAGATAAAAGGGAAACAAAAGCCTTGTCTCAGGCTCATGGGGGGAGGTATCTACATGAATATTGAAGTCACCAGAACTTAGTAGATTAAGAAGAGAGATAGAGTTCCGTAATGGTTGGAAGACACAATCCCAAGAGGCAGAGTCTAATGATGGAGAACAGTACGTAGTAGACGATGGAAGTTCCTATGCCTTGTAGATTTCAGGAATAGAGACCCAGAAAACAAAAGGGATGTGGAACAGAACTCAGTTAGAGAAGTGAGGACCAAAAAACAACTGCTAAATTTCCCCCCATCTTTTACGGGTGGAAAGAGGAAACTGTGGAGTAACCCAGTGGCAGACAGCGATTCAGATAGCCTTCTTACCCATCCTGGATCCATGCCTATGTTAGACATAATGGGCCTGATTTGCTTAACCCATATCAGCAATCCTGGTTATTCTCGGAAGATGCCCACCTCTGCTCCCTCGCTACCAAGCCTCTTTCACTTCTGTCCTGCTTTGTCTCAGTCTCGCAAATGCACTTTGGACTACTGTAAACTGCGTAAATGCCTTAAATTGGGATATTCAAAGGCACTTACACAGTTTGGACTGTTGAATATCCCCTTCTAACTCCCCTACACGCCTGGATGCTATTTGGTTAGCATCAGGGCATGTCAGGGGCATTCTGGGGCAGAGTGGAAGTGGCGACAAGTGATAACCAGGCAGCAGTGATACTGCATGCTGCCCGGTTAGCTCCTGTGCTGAAAAGATAGGCTAGGAAAACCCTCGCTTATCTTTAAGGTGCAGGAGCTAACCGGGCAGCAAACAATATCGCTGCTGCCCATTTAATTTCAGCACAATATGAAAAAAATTCACTCAAAAAATCTCTCAAATAACCATAATTATATTACAAACCTCTTGCCACTGGTCTCAGATAAACGGTTTTTATGACACGTTAATAGGGGTATATTTGCTTGCCCACTTTTGTGTCCGTTCACATCAATGACCTGTCGTGCAAGTGGTTTTTTTAAATATATAAATATTGCCTTTAATCTCTCAATTTTTATAAACTTTTTCAGCAGCTTTATATAAAAAGATAGCCAGTCTACTTATCTTGAACATCGTAGAGTGGCAACCGTTGATACGTCCTCCTGATATTGCTCATGAATACTAACAAAGGAAAATACCCCTTTGTTAGTATTCATGAGCAATATCAGGAGGACGTATCAACGGTTGCCACTCTACGATGTTCAAGATAAGTAGACTGGCTATCTTTTTATATAAAGCTGCTGAAAAAGTTTATAAAAATTGAGAGATTAAAGGCAATATTTATATATTTAAAAAAACCACTTGCACGACAGGTCATTGATGTGAACGGACACAAAAGTGGGCAAGCAAATATACCCCTATTAACGTGTCGTAAAAACCGTTTATCTGAGACCAGTGGCAAGAGGTTTGTAATATAATTATGGTTATTTGAGAGATTTTTTGAGTGAATTTTTTTCATATTGTGTATATTTGTCATTCACTCGGATGAGGCCTTAAAACTGAGTTGTCTAATACATTTAACTTCAGCGGCTTCCCTGGATATTCAATCCTGTTGCCGCGGCATTGAATATCTGGGTTAGAGGTCGACGGGGAGGGCATAGCCTTTTGAAAATGAGCCTAGCTCAATATCTGGCTCAATATATCTTTATCTTTTATCTTTATCTTTAATCGGTTCTTGATATACCGCTTTATGATAAAACATCAAAGCGGTTTACAATACATTAAAACAATTTGGAATCAATGGTAAGGGTTTGGATAAGACCAGTTTTACATTTGAGAAAGCAGTAATTTAATAGTCCGAAGTGGATTTGAGAGGCTGAGGCAGAGCAGGTCAGAACTGAAAGGCACAATTGGGATGAGACTACTTACCTACTCAGAGGCTTGGAAGCAAGGGAGTGCAGATGGGCATCTTCCAAGAATAACCATGATTGCTGACATGGGTCTAGCTTCCGTAGTGATCCAAGAAAACAGGTAAAGAAGTGACAGCAGAAGTATATACTTAAAGTGCTGCGAGAGAGGCCCGGAGAAAGCAATAGACATATCCCTAGATTTGATGAGACCTCAAGCACCCCCAGAGTTGCTTCAAAGAGCTCGTCCAAGGAACTTACATACAGATACCCTTCCCATGGAACTCTTGCTTCTATGCCTGCATTCATCTCCCTGATCCTATGGCCACTCATGACCTGTCCATGTGCGCTCCCATTCTCTCCCTGCATGCTTTGGTGCTTCAGCCTCTCTCTATGTGCCTGTCAGCTGGCTGTTGTGACTCTACAAGACCCCCACAGTGGTGTCTCAGAGAGCGGTCAATCTTTATTGCTCCTCTTTTCATCACACTTCCCTGCCTGCCTACTGTGCACCAGCCTGCTGCTACGTGTTCTCCAGTGTGCAGTAGTCTTAATTGTCTTACCATGCCAGGGTGCAGCAGATGTGCTCCCAAACTCTTCTTGCTGCAGCAGGTGGGGGGGCCTATGCTGTTGTGCAGGGAGCAACACCTCTTCCTCTTCTATGACAAGCCTGCAAAGAAACAGATTTTCCTCCATGCTAAAATTGGCCTGCCTGGTGGCCAGTTGTTCTGTGCAGATTGTGTTGAGTTCCCCAGGTAGAGTGAGATAAACGGGGTTGACCACATCCTGTTTCCTGCTGTAAGTGCACCTCTCCCTTTGTGCTGCATAAGCAGCTGCATCTTTCAACGACATGCATGCTTCCAGCAACGCTCATGCTGGTGTTGTTCTTACACATTCCTGCTGGATTGGCATAGACGTCCGCCCCCTCCCCCGACTGACTTCCTCATCTATATTTCTAGACATCCACGCTGTGACACATTTACAAAATCGCTCATCCCACTAGCAATGTCTACACTTGCACATCTCCAGGGTGATCTGTATGGTCTTTCTAAAATGTGCCTTCACGTGTTTTAAGAAGATTTTGAACATTTTTTCCTCCCCACTGGCATCAACTTAAAATAAATGAATTTTAAACAGAATTCTTCTGCAGAGTTAAAAATCTGTATTCAGAGAGCATTCAAAGTGCATTTTATGCAGTGGAAGAATGGCCAGGTTAAATTCAGTTTTTGGCTTACAGAATAATAAAGTCTTACAGATTCCAATCCCTTTCCTGCTTTCCAGCTGCACACAGGTCTCTACTGGCTGACCCTGTTAAGGATGACAAAATGGAATCTTAATCTGAGCTGACAAAATGTTCTCTCTTCACAAACGAATGTGTTTTTAATTCAAGCAGTCACCAATGAAAAAATGAGTCAGCTGCAGAGAACGGAAGCCTGTGGCATACTGGTAGTTGAAAACTTTGAGGCCTATGCACAAAAATCTTTTAACAAGCATTGTAAAATGTCACCTAATTTACATAGAGCAATTTTGATACTGGTCACAGAGGTTGCAGATCAGTGAGTATACCATACCAATGGACATGATTCCTCATGCAGGGTTTCTCTTTGAAAATTGGTTCAGCAGCACACAGTCACAGTGGACTTAGTTCCTGTGTACAATTGCACCTACACTGAAGCTGGTAGAAATGTACACATGGGGCTAGGGTTACCAACCTTTTCACCGAGAAAAACCCGACACCTGTGGCTCGCCATGCTCCACCCATTCTCCGCCCCTAGTCCCACCCCTGCCCCGCCCCCAGCCCCACCCACAAAAATTACCGAGGATACGTGTAGGCTAACTTCCTTGGTCAGATAATAATTAAACTGGGAACCCCAAAATCCAAACATGAAATGTACAACACTGGAGAAATAAAACTATAAAGTAATTTCCTCTTGCACTAAACAAAAACGCAAAGATGTTATCAATACACACTTCCCAGACCAGACATATTCCAGCTAATAAATTCAAAATAAAAAGTATTTTTCTACCTTCTGTTTGGGCGTTTTATTTTTCAGTTGCAATTGCTCCAGTCACTTTCTTCTGGTTTCTTCGTGTCTTCTGCGAGCTATCCATTTGTCCTTTCTTCTCTTTTAGATGTTTTCCATTCTCTCTCTATTTCTGCTTTAACATACTGATTGTTTCCCTTTTGCTCTTTCCCCCAATTCTTTCCTTATTCCTTTATCATCCATTTAAATTTCACCCTTCCATTCTCAAGCCCCTCACTCTCCCAATACCCAGCCCATCATAGACTTTTCTTCCACACAAAATATTTTTCCCCTCTCCACTCATTCCCCATCTATTCTAGTCCTCCCCCAAAATCAGTTCCCTTATAGTTCTAGACCCACCCAGCATCCACTCCCTTCTAATCCCATTCTCCCATGCCCCACATCAGCCCATTTCCAGTCCTATTCCAGCTCTTCATCAGCCCATTTCCAGTGCTAGCCCTCACATCACAGACCATTTCCAGTCCTAGCCCCCCCCCCCCAATCACAGCCCATTTCCAGTCCAAGTCCCCCATCACAGTCTATTTCCAGTCCTAGGCTCCCCCATCACATCCCATTTGCAGTCGGAGTCCCCCCACACCATCACAGCCCATTTGCAGTCCTACCCCCCCCCCCCCCACCATCACAGTCCATTTGCAGTCCTAGCCCCCCTAATCACAGCCTATTTCCAGTCCAAGTTCCCTCTCCCTCCACCATAGCCCATTTCCAGTTCAAGTTCCCCCCCCCCCATAGCCCTTTTCCAGTCCAGGTCCCCCTCCCCATCACAACACTTTTCCAGTCACTGTCCCCCCCCATAGCCCTTTTGCAGTCGTGGTCCCCCTCCCCATCAAAACCCATTTCCATTCCATGTCCCCCCCCCCATAGCCCTTTTACAGTCCAGGTCCCCCTCCCCATCACAGCCCATTTCTTTCCAGTCCAATGGCCCCCCCATAGCCCTTTTCCAGTCCAGGTCCCCCCCCCCCCTTCACAACCCATTTCCAGTCTAAGTCCCCCTAATCACAGCCCATTTCCAGTCCAAGTTCCCCCCCCCCCATAGCCCTCTTCCAGTCCAAGTCCCCCCCCCCATAGCCCTTTTCCAGTCCAGGTCCCCCTCCCCATCACAACTCATTTCCATTCCATGTCCCCCCCCCAGCCCTTTACCAGTCCTTGTCCCCCTCCCCATCAAAACCCATTTCCAGTCCATTTCCCCCCCATAGCCCTTTTACAGTCCAGGTCCCCTCCCATCACAGCCCATTTCTTTCCAGTCCAAGTCCCCCCCCCCCCCCAATAGCCCTTTTCCGGTCCAGGTCCCCCCCCCCCCCATCACAACCCATTTCCAGTCAAATTCCGAATCTGAAAAGCCCTTGCAGAGGGGCTCAGCGAGCAGAGGAGGCCCCGCGGGACACTTCATTCTGCCGCTGTCGCGGTGGCAGCAGCAGCGGCAGCAGCCAGAGCCAGCTTTTTTTTTTTTTAATGTAATTTTAAAAAAAGCAGAATGTTCTTTGCACGGGGCTCCCTGAAACGCGGGGCCCTGTGCAAAAAACATTCTTGCTCAATGGACAGGCCGGCCCTGATCACAGCAAGCTCAAAGTCCTAGATTTTAAAAATACTGACTTCAGTAAAATGGCAAAGTACCTGAAAGAGGAGTTGTCAGAGTGGGAGGGGATAAGGGAAGTGGAATTGCAATGGGCTAAACTAAAGGAGGCAATAAAAGGGGCAATAGATACATATGTAAGGAAAGTAAATAAAAACAAGAGGAAAAGGAAATCTATTTGGTTCTACAAAGAAGTGGCTGCACAAATAAAAGCAAAAAACACAGCTTTCACAAAATTCAAAGTTCGCAAACAAAGGAACACAGAAAAGAATACAGGATCAAACTAAAAGAGAAATAGGGATAGCAAAATCAAAGGCAAAAGAAAATATAGCTAAAGATGTGAAGTGTGGCGACAAAACATTTTTCAGGTATATTCGGGAGAGGAAAAAAATCAGAGGTGGAATTGCAGGATTCAAAAGTGCTGGGAATGATTTGTGGAAAGTGACATTGAAAAAGCCAAAATGCTAAACAAATACTTCTGCTCTGTTTTTACTAGAGAAAATCCCGGAGAAAGACCACCTGTGACTGACAAATATACAAATGGGAATGGAGTAGATACCACACTATTCACAGAAGATGATGTTTTAGAGCAGCTTGCAAAACTGAAAGTGGCCAAGGCCATGGGACCAGATGGGATACATCCCAGGATACTGAAAGAGTTCAGAGACATTCTTGCAGGGCTGTTAAAGGATGTTTTTAATAGATCCTTGGAGACAGGAGAAGTTCCACAGGACTGGAGGAGGGCTGATGTGGTTCCTCTTCACAATAATGGCAGTAGGGAAGAAGTGACAAACTACAGGCTGGTAAGCCTTACCTTGGCAGTGGGAAAAGTAATGGAGGTGCTCCTGAAAGAACGAATAGTGGACTTTCTCAAAACCAACAGGTTGCATGATCCGAGGCAACATGTTTTTACCAAAGGATGATCTTGCCAAACAAATGTGATTGAGTTCTTTGACTGGGTGAACAGAGAACTAGATCAAGAGCATGCAATGGATGTGATTTACCTAGATTTAAGCAAAGCCTTTGATAATGTTCCTCATACGAAGCTTATCAATAAACTAAACTGCTTGGGGATGGATCCCAAGGTGGGGAACTGGATCAGAAATCAGTTGACTGAAAGATAACAGAAGGTGACAGTAAACAGAACTCACTCAGATGAAAGGAAGGTGATTAGCGGTGTGCCCTAGGGTTCAGTCCTGGGACCGGTACTGTTCAATGTATTTGTGAGTGATATTGCTGGAGGACTGAATGGAAAGGTCTGTCATTTTGCAGATGACACAAAAATTTGCAAAAGAATGGACTCTCCTGAAGGAGTGGTTAACATGAGGAAAGATCTACAAAAGCTGGAAGAATGATCTAATTCTTGGCAGTTAAGATTTAATGTGAAGAAGTGCAGTGTTATGCACTTGGGAAGCGGAAATCCAAAGAATTGTATGCGATAGGGGGCAAGAGGTTGGTGTGCATGGACTAGGAGAAGGACCTCGGAGTGATTATTTCTGAGGATCTCAAGGTAGCGAAACAGTGTGATAAGGCGGTGGCAAAAGCCAGAAGGATGCTGGGTTGCATACAAAGAGGAATTACCAGCAGAAAGGAAGAGATACTAATGCCACTGTACAAGTTGCTGATGAGGCCTCACTTGGAATATTGTGTTCAGTTTTGGAGACCATATCTCGCAAAGGACATAAAAAGACTGGAAATAGTTCAGAGGAAGGCAACCAAAATGATTTGGCGCCTGCGTCAGAAGACTTATGAGAAGAGACTTGAAGACCTAAATATGTACACTCTGGAGAAGAGGAGGGACAGGGGTGATATGATTCAGACCTTTAAATACTTAAAAAGTATTAATGAACAAACAAACCTCTTCCAAAATCGGTGAAACTGTAAAACTAGAGGGCATAACATGAAGCTGCAAGGGGGTAAATTGAAAGGCAATGTCAGGAAATACTTTTTCACTGAAAAGGTGGTGGATGCTTGGAATGCCCTCCTGATGGAAGTGGTGGGGCAAATACAGTGACAGAATTCAAAATGGCATGGGACAGACATAGTGGATCCCTTTACAGCAACAGGATAAAATCAAAATAAACATAAATATCTCTTATATCTCAGCAAATAGCGTGGACCTACATGGAGCAACAGGTGTACCTACTTATGCCGTCTTGCTGGGCAGACTAGATGGACCATACTGGTCTTTATCTGCCGTCATATACTGTGTTACTAAATTGACAGTAGGGGCAGTGGAGCTGTTGGATAGGTATATAGAGGATGGGGAAATTTGTTCTTTGCTTAACTGGAAGTCTCTAGGTCTTGATGGCCTAATATCAAAATTCTATAAGACACATGCTGATGTACTTGTGTGTCCATTATTGCTGGGGCTGCTGGGTTGCCAGGAATCAGCATTGACTTGACAATACTTAAAAAACAAAACAGTATTGAGTCTGATGTTATGCCTCCAAGAAAACTCCCTAACGAATAAGATGAGTTGTCATTCAAGAATTGGATTTCAGGGATAGCACAAGAGATGTGGGTTCTAACACAAGCCACAAATCTGATTCTGTACAATTTCAAGGTATCACTCAAGCCTCACACATGGTAGCTACAGTACCTCAAGGATATGTTCTTTGAGATAGAAATTCAATTTCAAGTCAAAAAAGAGTCTTTAGGGTGATTAAAAGGCTATAACTAGTGGCATTAATGATGAGTCCCGAGTTAGCTTCTCTGACCCATGTCCTCCCATAGTCTTTCTTCCAGGTATCATAGTTGTATGACCTCAATTCTGAAACAGTATTTGTGGTTAGAGAATTTCTGCACCAAGAAAAGTGCCAGTTGGGTAGTTTCCAAGTTTCGATGTTCATTTTGTTCTGAAATTGGAAAGAGAGAAGCAAAGCTAATTTGAAGTACAGTATGTTCACAACGTTGCCCTCTCTGTGAAATGTATCTGTACCTTTGGCTTTGGTTTACATTCCGAAATATCTTGTGATCTCAGACTTTTCAAATGCTTCCTTTGACCCAGTTATTTGTGTAAAGTATTCAAATATATGCAGTGGTGTTAGCTAATGGCTAAACAGATTAATCAATTAGAGCTTCCTGATACTGAGGCCAACTAACAATTCATTCATAACTGCAGCACATCTGCCTGCTTATGAATGTGATTTAATTTATAGGCACATTTCCTTCCTTTCAATCCAAGGAAACTGGAAATGCGGTCAGCTGCACTGTTGATTTACAGCTCATCTAGGCTAATTGCATCAGGACAGATCAGTAAATTTTGCACTTACCATACATTGGATGCAAACATTAATGCATGGTAAGAGCAAAGCCTGTGTGGTAACTGGAACTATCCCAGCATGTTCCCATTACAGTTATTGCAAAGAAAAGTTTGATTTAGAAGACAGTAAGTGCGCCCACACTAACTGCAACAGTGACAGTTCACAGTAAAGATCGTGCACTAAATACAGCATGCAGTTCATGGTCATTCCCCACCCATCGCCTGCCCATTGCTTGCACCATTAGCATGGTATGCATGTAGGGCCTGATATTGATTTGGGCAGGCTATGCGTCACAACGGCGCATAGCCCTGCCCGCTGACCCCTAACCCTGGATATTCAATGCCACGGAGACAGCATTGAATATCCAGGTTTGGCGCACATGGAGTGGAGGAGTGGCCTAGTGGTTGGGGCACGGTACTTCAGGCCGGAAGGTCGGGGGTTCAAATCCCACTAGAGGACAGCAACCTTGGGCCGGAAGGACTGGGGTTTCTAGTCCCACAGGTGCTCCTTGTGGTCTTGGGCAAGCCACTTAACCCTCCGTAGCCCATGTTCCCTGTAAAATAGTTATCTCCAAGTTATAATGCCCTGTTCAATGTAATTTCAGTTTGTTCAATGTAAACTGCACTGATGCAGAATAGCATGGTATATAAGAGAATATAAATAAATAAATAAACATGCCCTGGAGCTGCCGAAGCTAACCGTGTAGCAGCAATATTGCACCGCTACCCAGTTAGCATCCGTGGCTAAAACTAGGCGAGCCAAAAGCTACACCTAATAGTATGTACCCATGCCAAAATGCCCAGGAGCCACACCTAACATAGTGTCTTGCTCTCATCACTACTCCCTTCATTCCTTAACCTCTCAGCAGTTTCTCCTTCCTGCCATGGAAAAAAGTAAATCAGGCCTTTAAAAAAAGGATCTGTGATACACCTTTTTGGGGTGGGGGTAGGGGTGATGGTGGAAGGGGGGAACTGTGACAGAGGTCTCAGTGACTGGCTCCAAGATTCCAAGAAAATTTGTCAGGACCTGTAAATAGATCAAAAGACTATCAGATACAGCACATCAAGTAAGTAGATATATCAAGCTCCTCAATATTAATGCCTCAAACAGGCCGTATATCAGTACAGTATAACAGAATTTGCCTCTTTTCATTTCTGATGAGTGCTTTATTCAAAATGTTATACCACCAGCCCATAACTTAACAGCTCTTCTAATTAGGTTTATCACACAGTTTTAAAAACTCCGAAAAAGTTTGACGGTTTTATCAGACTGGTTTGATGAGTCTTTATGAAAGAAATCCAAAGTGATGTTTTTCAGCTTTGCCTTTGATTCCACACATCTCTGTCTGTGACTGCTGAGTTGGTGTCACCGTCTTCCATCACTGTGAATTTATTTTCCTCTAATAAGGGCAGTTTTCCAGGTTTACTTGAAAAAGCTTGTGAATATTCTCCAATAATCTTGTCAAATGCAAGATGAAAAATCTGAAAAATCATAAATAAATAACAGTTAGTTCTAGATACAGGAAGAATAGCCCGGTACCTAAGAGATAAGATTCAATTCGCACTGGCACTTTTTGTGATATTGGGTAAGCCACTTTGCTTTCCATTGTCTCAGAAGAAAAGGCCTAGTAATGTGCTTCTGGTCATCCCTTGCTAAGAAAACCCAGGGGCTGTTGGGTGGCCAGGAGTCAGCATTGACTTGAAAGTACTTAAGATAAAACTAAAAATAAAAAACCAGTATGTTTGGAAAGCCTGTAGATTTCTCTGTAGTTCTAAATAATATACCGATTTGGAATAGAGAGAGAACAAAATCAGTCAATCATGTGAGAGCCCTTCATAGATGGGAAAGGAGGGAATGAGCAAGTTCTACTAAAAATCAAATCGAGACATTTCTCAGGATCCTGATTCCAGAGCCATGAATATAGTTTGACTTGGATTTGGTGCTTAATATCCTTTTCCTTGTTGACAAGGGAATCTTTCTACTATAAGATGGTACAGGAGAAGACAAAAAGCAATCCCCAGATGTTGAGGGCCTTCTTTTCCTTCCTTCTTTCCCATCATTGCCCACTTCTTCTGCGGCTTCATCTTTCCTTCTAATGACCTTAACACACTTCTATCTACCCCTCCCTCTATAGTCCTTCTCTCTCTCTCCTTCTTCTTCTACTCATTCCATGGTTTCTAGTCCCTCGTCCCTTCCATACTGCCTTACTTTATGTATTTCAGAGTAGCAAAAGCCTACCACATCACTACCAATTCCACTCTCAGATTTATAGTAAATCCCATGCTAGCATTTATGATACAGTAGATCAACATTTTGAGCACTGGCCTCTATATTTCTACATGTGTTTAATTAACGAGGAAACATATATATTAAGAACAATTTTGAATGTTACCACTGGGATATGAATAGAAAGATTCTTTGGACAGGTTGGACATGTTCTGTTAGAGTAATCGCTCATGGTGTAATAGGATTGTAGAGCCCGATATTCAGCGCCAGCAGCTATCATGATTACAGTGACTAGCCACCGGCACTGAACATTAAAACCAGATATTCAATGCCGGGATCATATCCAGCCCCAGCATTGAATATCCGGGATAACTGCACAGCCTGCAATGGCGCAGAAGCTAACCGGGCAGTGGCAATATTGAGCTGCTGCCCGGTTAACTCCTATGGGTAAAGATAGACCAGCTGTTGACGTGCCTATTTTTACCCACAGGTTGCTAATCGGGCAGCAGTTCAATATCACCGCTGCCTGGTTAGCAACTGGCACTGCCTCCGATCCACCCCAGAACACCCCGACATGCCCCCAACATGCCCCAGTGCTAAGTAGTTAGCATTGAGACGTGCAGCGGTGTTAATCAGAGATATTCAGTTTCACTAACCATGCTAGTGCCGCTGAATATCCCTTTAACTGGCATTTACACAGTTTACAGATCTGTAAAATGTGTAAATCCCTTTGAATATTGGACCCATAATATTTAAAGTCTGAGTTTACGTAGGCAAGTAAGTGGGAAATGGGATGTCCAAGTCTGAATGTTTACGCATTCCTGAATGGCTTGTAAAATGCATAAGGATACAGCACGGCCAGTGGGAAGAGCCATTTTAGAAATAAACACATCCTAAAAGTGAACGGCATCACATGGGACCATGCATGTAAATGTTAGCACTTACACAAGTAGGTGCCAGATTTTCTATAACTGGATATTGTGATAAGGAAGCTTATCAGAGCCCAGAGAATAGTGACAAAGGAAGGGAATTTACCCTAATCAAGGGACCTGTTTTGTCAGGTCACAGGAATAAAACTGCATGTTTTCCTAAAAGACAGGTTATTCCAGGCTGCAGTGGCCTGTAGAGAGACCCTAGTGGAGATGAGGTGAAGGAGTATAAGCCCAGATTGAGAAACCCTTATGTCACTCCTAATTACTCAGCTTCCAGGAGGGAGTTTGACCACCAACACCTGAGGAGTGAAAGGGAGGAGTTGGAAACTGGGAACTTTAAAACTAGAACAGAATATTCAGAGAAGAGCAGAAGTAGGAGCGAGAAGGGGAAGAAGAAGGAGAAGGAGAGAGGAGCTCAGAGAGATCCGTGTTCTTGGAGAGATTCCTATGAGAAGCCAGCTAAAAGGGATTGGAGAAATCCAGAGGGTTGGAGAACTTCAGCTAGGAACCCTAAAGCAGCAGCCAGTAAGAGGACTGAAGCAGCTGAAGGGAGAAGGAACACGAATACCTTTTGGAAGAGGTATGGAGCAGATGCCCTGAGGTCCAGGAATACAGACTGGAGGACAGGTCATAAAAGCTCAAATGCATACTGGCCAGAGTATCTAAGAGGACAGCCTAATGCTAGCTTTAACTCAGGTATGAACTTTGGATGTTTGTCTAACCTAGAGCATTGCAAAGGGCTTAGAAACAGTTCCTGTCCTAATGGAGGTCAGTTAGTAAAGCCCTCTGATCCAGACCCCGATATAGAACCTATGCAAATAGAAGAACAAGATATAATTACAGAGGAAGACGATACTTTCATGGACTGTTCTTTATGCAAAGTTGCTAGCACAGAGAAATCCTGAAAGTGTGATCAAACATAAAAAGGAAACGTTCTAGTAACTGGCACAGCAGAAAGGTTGTGTGAAAAGAAAGAAGGTTTTGGGGAAGGTGAAATACTTGTGCAGAGAAGGAGAAAAGCTGTTGATTGAAGCTTGTTAGCCAGTTGATATCAAAGCAGAGCACAGCTCAGGCTGTGCACACGTTGGATATAAAAAGTTCTTTGAATGTGGAAAAGAAAAGCTGTTTTGTGAAGAAGCTTTTTCTTTTGATTTGCTATACATCAGCATTGCTGAGCAGGTTTGTCAGCAGTGGCTGAGCAGGTTTGTCAGCAGTGGCTGAGAGAAAGACTTTCCGTTGTTTAATGAACTTTACAAGTTACTTGCATAAGCTTTCAGTTGTATTGTTATTTTGAATATAAATCCTGGAGAAGACATCCTAAGGTGTTACCAAGTGAATCTGTGTGCATTTTGATTTACCTCATAAATAAATTCTGTCATTGCCTTAACACTCGAGCCAACTACTATAGTCTTCATTTACCTCAAAGGCAAGCACCGCATGACTGGACTACCATTACCATAATTTTATTTATTTATTTATTTAACTATTTCTTTTATACCGCCCCTTCCAGAGATCAAGGGCGGTTTACATATAACAGGTTAACAGTCTTGTACACAGTTTGTATACATTTTACATAGAACAATAGAAATCAACTATTTACATTGAACAGTAATATAAACTTTGTAGGTATTAAAGGAAAAACAAAAAGCAGAAACATCTTTTAGGTATTAAAGCAAGAACTTTGTAGGTATTAAAGCAAACACATCTAACTTTTTACAAATAATCCTTTGCAAGATAGTCAGTCTGGAACATTGCCAAAGTGGTGAATTCTATATAACAAGCACGCCCCTCCATACATATGTAAGGGGCTATGGGCGTGACAATATCCAAGAAGAGCCAATTAAGGAACCTAGTAAAATTACTTCTGTTTTATTTATTTAAAGTCACATTTTACAAAGGGCATTAGGTGAAATCTGAACCGTCCATATTAAAAAGTTTTAAATTCTGTGGGAGGGGCAGCAGTGAAAGTGGACACCTATACCCATCTTGTAAAATAGACACATCTCTGCCCAAAAAAGATAAACATGTCCATTGCAATATAAAGCGAGTGGGGACATGCAGAAAAAAGGCTCAGACAAATGCAAAGAAACAGCTGATTTTAGGAATGTGGACGTGTGAGATCTGGACATGCGCAGTACTGGCCACATAGATATGCCAGCGCTGGTATTTCAGGGCATGCATATGTATATCACATATGTTACCACTCACACATCCTATCCGGCCATTTTGGAAACTTAGATGTACAGCAGGGCATCAGTAGACTATACGATTTTGGAAAGGAGAAAAGACATAGTTGTTCTGCGAGGCATTTGGGGAGATTAGTTGAGTTTCAGGAGTACTGGGTTGGTAGGAGAAAGGAGGTTATATTGCCTTTTGCATTGTTATATGTTATATATCATCTATAGGGCATGTTTACTAAAGGTTAGCACACAATAAGTAAAGTTAGCATGAGTTAAGTGCTGCAATGGCCCATAGAAATGAATGGGGAATGATAGCACTTAACGCTCATTAACTTTACTTAATGTATGTTACCCTTTAGTAATGTCGTCAGGTGCCCCTAGTGGCCAGTGGCTGTAAGGGCATGCTGAGCATTTTTATTATTTTTAAGGAGCAATGGCTCTTTAAGGCCAAGTGCAGTTTGGTCCTTGGAGTTTTAGCTTCTTGTGAGAACAAATTATATAAGCCAAGAGTAGAGGGTAATAAGGCTTTATTTCCCCTTTAACACAAGGGTTCACTAAGACATAAGAAAATAAAGATAGTGCTTCTTTATAAAGAGTTCCACCAAATAAGCAGGCAAACAACTGTTATAAGTTTCACAATTGAATGCAGGGTTTAACTGAGGATTCTTTCATTCCAAAGTAAATTAAACAAGCAGGCAAACAAACTGTTATAAGCTTCACAATTGATTGCAGGGTTTCTTTTATATTTACAGTTCTACTAAGGACTCAAGCCTAGTAGTAGCTGTATTTAAGGCATTATACGACATAGCCCCAACCATGCTATGTAACTTAATACACAAAGAACCATCCAAACCCACACACAGAAAAGGTCAACTAAACAGATTAAAGACCCCAAAAGATTATACAAGAGCCCATAAATCAACAAACAACAGAGCCTTTTCCCACATAGCCCCAATGACCTGGAATTCCCTCCCAGAAGAGCTACGAATCTTAACCGAAATCATGGAATTCCGTAAAAAATTGAAAACTTATCTGTTCACCAAACACTATAACATAGGTAACTCAGCGCCTGCACTAGACAAAGGTTAAACAGGTATTCAGTCCACATTAAGCAAAAGCCTTTAACACAAACAAAAACACACACCCACGATTACCTCTCAGCTTACATCCTTTCACATCCATGTATATATACATATAAAAACTGTATATAGTTAATCTGTGCCACTTTGTATTTATCTCACATTGTTTGACTGTTTACTTATAATATGATGTTCCTTGTAAATATGTTCTGTTATAATATGACGTTCCCTGTAAAACAAATTTACTTTGTTAATTGTTGTTCATTGTAAACCGCAAATGAACTCTGGAAGATGCGGTATATAAATATATATAAATAAAAAAAATAAATAAATTAAAAAAAAAAAAAAAAGTACAATCCATGGATTCATCCTGAGGAATGGGAATAGTATTCTCAAACTCTCTTTCCATGGACTCTGCGTCACTGGCTTCTCCCTCTGAATAAATGCTTTCCCTTGCGGCTACAAGTTTAGAGGGTCTGTCTCTGCTTCTTTGCTTCCAGTAAGACTCTTCTGTTAAGCCCTTAGGTATTGTTTTGAAAAGCTCTGCTTTGTTCCCTCTTCTCATATACTGAGTGTCTGCTTTATCAGAGTTTCTAGGAGCAAGGCTTTCTTTTAAAAGTAAAGAGCCACCATACCTTGGCTTCCTGCAGCTGCTACACCTGGAGCTTTCTCTCTCACGTACTTCTCTCTGGAGACAGGTTTTCTTGTGCAGTGCTTTGCCTTCTTGAAGCCCAGGAAAACCTGGTGAGGATTCCCAACCTCTGTGCTTCTGTGTAAAGGTAGCTTTGCTATAGGAACCTCTCCTCCTGGTACCTTGTAATCCGGGTCCAGCGAACTCAGGTGAATGTAGGCTTCTCTTAAAGCATGGCTCCTTAGTTTTCTGTGCTCCTCTTTCAACTGTTACTGCTCTCGTTGTGCTGCTTGATCCAGCTACGTTACTTGGGCTGGGAGTGTCACTCCTTCCAGCCAAACTGCTTCTCCTGGCAGCCTCTCTCTGGACTCCGTCTCTCTGTGCTCTGCCCCTCTGGACTCTATCCCTCTGGATAGTCTCCATCTGGATTCTGTCCCTCTGGGCTTGCTCCATGTGGACTCTCTCCTTCTCCACACTCCTTCTCCTTCCATCTGGCTGAACTGCTGCCGGCTGAGTTCCCTCCGAATGGATTCCTCTCGACTGGATTCCTCCTGCACTCCCCTTCCTTCTGGCTGTCTTTCCTTTATAAAGGCATTTTACCTTTGAAACTCCCGGGCTTGCCTTCAGGTGCAGCTGGTTAACACTCATATAATAAGTGGCTGGGCACGTTGACTCAGCCCCTGAAGGATTACTCCTGCCCCCTCTAGCTGTGCTGCGAGGTAATTGCATCTTCTGCACAACCACAGCTCTATGAAAGACAGGGTTTTTTTCTAAACCTGCACCTTCCGTGACTCCAGCCTCATGACAGTAAACATGCCCTATGTGTTACATTAACAGCAAGTCGCTTTAGGGTCTTCATTGACCAGAAGCGGGATATCAAAAGCCAGAAATAAATACATAAATAAATAAGACCTCAATATTTATCTGCTAGGTGTTTTGAAGTTAGCGAAAAATACCGAAAGAATAAGATGGACTTTCTCCCCTTCTCTCTACGGTTAATACTTGCTTCAATGAGTACTTTTCAAATGTCTATGAATGCTCAGTGACAGGTATAGACACCGATGTATCTGCCAATGAGTTTACATGTGCAGTGGTGATCTTGATTTGACCACACTTGGGATGTCTGAATAGTCACTTTCAGATGTTCAAATCACCAACAGGGCCTCTAAAATGATCTCCTTGGTCTTTAGCTCATGTCTTTTTAGTAGCTGTTCAATCAGATACGTCTGTGTCCCCAGAAGGTTTGTAATCTAAGGGGGGATTTTCAAAGTGATTAAAGTGGTGAGGAGATCTACGGACCACCACTATTACTTATCATTTGTATAGCACTACAAGGCGTACACAGCGCTGTACATATAGATGTAAGACACGGTCCCTTCTCATCAGAGCTTACAATCTAATAAAGACGAAGACAATCACAAAACTGGGGACTAGAGTATGATAAGATACAAATACAGTACATGGTAAAAAGAGAGCGAAGGGCATCAGGATCCAAAAATAGTCTCAGGGAGTTGGGTTTTATCCTGGATTTGAAAAGGACTAGGGATCGTGTTAACTGCAGTGATAGCATACTGGACAGGGGACTTATTCCACAGGTCCTCCCAGACATCAGGGGATGAGAGGTCCGGCCAGGAGCAGCTGAGGGGCTGCAGGAGATTCCCCACAACCTGACTCTGGCCATAGGAGGCCAAATCGGAGGCTGAGCTGCAGGGAAAAGCAAAAGTGGTTGGTGGCCGGGGATCGTGACTCCTGAATGGAGCTGCGATGCCATGGCAACTGGACACCATGGCACTGTGGCTCCATTCAGGAGCCTGACTGCATTAGCCGGGCAGGGGCCTGTACATGTAAGCCGATGGGAATCGGGTCCCGCCCTGCACTTACAGGCCTAGACGTGATGCTGATCCTGTGGGGGCTAGATGTGCCCTGCAGAATCAGAATCGGTTCTATCTCTGTGCATCCGGTTCTGAATGGACACACAGAGGCCGGGATGCACAGAATGGAATGTGCCTCCACATTAATACAATTTGGTGTTTATATAATTTTATTGAAAAAAAAAGTTGACATGTGATTTCCCTGCTCTTTGTCGGCATTGTCCCTCAACATGGCCATACCCATTGTATCTATGCTGTGACTATGGCCACCCATATGCAACCTTTTTGTTGGGTAGGAATTATAGGGAAAAGAGCTGGAGGGAAGATGGGGAGGATAGCTGCATACAAAATAATGATTGCAAGTTCCACATCCCACCTCATCCCACCCCACTCCACCAACCTCCATTCTTGAATTTGTTCTTTTTGTGTGGTAGCAGGAAAATACTACCACAACTGAATGCCACATCCAGGTCATACCTGACAATCACTGTCATTTGCCTCATCTACCCCTCTTCTGGACAAGCAAAGATGGGGAATGAGTGACCCCTTCATTGCCATGCTTAGTCATTATATGGCCAGAGATGGGTGAGTGTCTGAATGCCATGTTGTGGTCCCTGGATCACTCGGTTTCTTTATTCTAAATATAATTTTGTGGTCAGCATTAGTTAAATTTCATTTAAGGTCTTCCACTGCAAGACATGCTAATAGATTTTGGATCAGATCTCGAAATATTTCACTCAGGTTTACCAAGTAATCAGAGTTAGCATTGCCCTGGTTGGAATCAGATTCTGATCCCAACCTTCTTTAGACTGGTTTGGATTTGCGTAAGCATTTTCATATGCAGTATATTGAAAAACAGTATAAATCTTTGAATAGTTGAAACTGTGAATCTATACATTTTCACATCTGACGTAGATCATAAAGAATGGCGATAGGGATTCAACGAGTGCTGTGAATGACTTAGGTTTATCCAAACTAGTTCACAGTTGTTCCTGGTTTAAGTCACATTATTCAAATGCCCAGTTTCAGAATTCACTGGAAATTAACCAAAACCAGTTTGCTCATCTCTAATGCTGGTCTGATTTCTGCTGTTTCTCCAACCACCTCATTGTTCCACACTACTGTTCCAAAGCAGTCACTTAGGACTACCAAAAGGAACTACTACAGCTGGAACTAGATCTACATGTAAGTATTTATCTTCTGGAATATATATCTTGGGGGAAAAGGGAAATCTTTGGGTTAAAGCTGAAAAATTTGTGTATTTTAGAATTCAATGCTTTTATTTATTTATTTGGCATTTCTTATATACTGACTTTCAGTTTTATCAAGGTGGTTTACAATGAATATAACAACAGTTTTACATGGAGCAGGTAAATTCAGCAACTATTTTACATGTAACAACTAACAATCCTCTTGTATATATCGCCAATTAACTGTGCAACATTTGCTGAGTCAGTCAGGTCTTAGTACTATCAGAGAGCTTTTCATTTAAATCAAATCAGAGTGTAGCTCAGAATAGAAAGTAAAATAGAGTAAATAGTCACTGAAATAAATTTATTTCTAGAGAGCTTTTTTATTTAAATCAAATCAAAGTATATAGCTTAGCATACAAGTAGAATAAATAGTCTCTGAGTAGAAAGAAATAAACTATTTTCTAGAGACCTTTACAAAGAGGAAGCAAAAGATCTGTAAAGTTGTCTTAAACTGGTGTTAAAGGAGCAATTTGAAAATTGTCCCCTCTCTCAAACCAAGGACTCTGTGAATCATACAGGAATTTGGTAAGAATTTACCTTAGAAGCAAAGATCAGGGCACTGTGTAGGAAGCCAACTTTTATTGGCTTCTTTCCCTCACACCCACCCCAAGGATAATCGTAGCTTTATAGTCTCTTAAACCTATTAAAGGGAAGGGGGTGCCCATATTCACTTTCAGCTGTGGCTGGTTATTCTCATCAGGAATAAATTAAGGACCTGAGATTAATTAATCTTGAGATGAACAAAGCCCATTAAATGTATTTGGTATAGTTGAATTAGTATAAGTATACCCAGCAAACCTAAGTAAATAAACAAATACCTAAACAAAACCTTAAAATTAAGATGCAGACAGCAGTCCAGCAGTGAGATAGGGGCTTTCCAGTCTTTTACAGGTATTGATTACATGTTGAGTGAAAAAATATTTTCTCTTATTAGTTTTAAACGGGTTACACTGTAGTTTCATTGCATGTCCGCTAGTCTTTCTACTTTTTGATGGTGTAAGCCATCGATTTACATTTACCCATTCTACTCCATTCATTAATTTATAGAGCTCTAGCATTTCCCCTCAACCGTCTCTTTTTCAAGTCGAAGAGCCCTAACCTTTTAAGCTCTCCTCACAGGGGTATCCTTCCATCCTCTTTACCATCTTGGTGGCTCTTCTCTGTACCTTTTCTAATTCCGCTATATCCTTTTAAAGATATGGCAACCAGAATTGCACACAATATTCAAGGTATGGTCACACAATGGAATGATACAGAGACATTATAATAACCTTTGTTTTATTCTCCATTCCTTTCCTTATGATTCCTGGCATTCTATTTGCCTTCTTGGCCGCTGCTGCACACTGGGCAGAGGGTTTCAACATATAATCCATGATGACACCTAAATCTTTTTCCTGTATTGTGGTTCCTAATGTGGAACCTTGCATCATAGTTGGGGGTTGTTCTTTCCTAGGTGCATAACTTTGCATTTGTCCACATTAAATTTCATCTGCCATTTGAATGTCCAGTCTTCCAATTTATCAAGGTCCTCTTGCATTTTAACAACTTTGAATAATTTTGTGTCATCTGTAAATGTAATTACCTCACTCATTATTATTTTTCTTTTGTAAACCGCTCTAATGTCCTGACAATGGGTGGTATATAAAGTATTGAAATAAAGATAAAGACATTAAACCATGACTATATACATGTTCGGTAATTTTGTTCTTTATAATGATATCTTTCCTTTTGCCGGTACTGACGTCAGGTCAGTAGTTTCCCGGATCACCCTCGAACCCTTTTTAAAAATTGGCGTTACATTGGCCATAGTATCATTCTCTACATTCCTTCTAGAGTACTCCACTCCCAGCACCACAGTAGACTTGTAGTCTTGCTGAACAGTTGTGTATTACGAATCTACTCTTCAAGCAGTTTCTTTTTTCTTGTCCCGTTCTTTATGGAACTCTATTCCTCTATATGCTAGGCAAAACCACTCATTGAAATCTTTTCAGAAAACCCTCAAACTTACTTTTTTGAGCAAGTATTCGGAGGTCGTTGAGCAGGGAGTAGTTAGATCCCAGGTCTGTACCAAACGCTTGTCCTTCTCTCTCACGTTTTCTTTTCTCTCTGTTGACTTTTACTTAATTCTTCTGCTCTTTTTCTCTTTCTTGTCACTTTTTATTACTCTTTTTATTCATCTGCCTTCTATTATTGTAATTTGTATTCTTATTTAGCTTTTGTAAACCACTTTGTTGTCTTTGGTTAAAGGCAGTATATCAAGTTCAGAATAAAACATAAGCAATAAGAGCATTCTGCATTAGCCTGATCCAAGGAAATGGTAAGAAGAGAACAAACGGGCTTCAGGCCTTGCTTCTTCTTAAGATGTACAATCTTGCTGCTAAAAAACTAGCATGGGTATTGGGGGACAAACAGCAACATTCTGTTTTAGTAACAGGAGAAGACGGCTTGTCAAGTTTAGAAAAGATTGCAAATATCTTTTTGCCATGAGTCACGAGCTTGAATTAATCTAGAAAAGTACTTCTTTTTTGCGGAACAACTTCTTTACAATAATGTTTATGCATTTTTACACAGAAGAGGGGCATCAGGTGTCCTATATCTGCTCCAGTGCCTTTTAGCCTTCCTGGCTTGTATCTTTAATAACTTGAAGCCTGAATGGAACCAATTGTTTTCATGCTTCACTGACAGAAGGTAGATCCTGGCAGGGTCGGCTGGTCAGAAGCCCTCTGAAGACTAGAGTTTCAATTGACTCTTTGATCCTCAAGAGCTAATTCTAGAAATTCTTAAGGAAAACAAGTCTGGATAGACGAGAGTATGGCAGTAATGAGATATAGAAAATCCGTGATATACCAGTGGATACAGTGGTTGTATGGTGCTTGGTTTTCTAATTCAGTTCAATACAGTATAATTTCTGTGAACCTAGCTACTATATTGTATAGTAGCCTGGCAACACACCAGGCTTTAAACTCATTTAAAGAAACAAGATCAGTTTAATTAAAGCACAACACTGAAAGAGAGCATTTTATTACAATATGGTAATTCTATTACTTAAATCCCTAGAGACATCTTTGCTTTCTCTAAATGTTATTAATGGCAGCAAAACACAGCAATCAATAATGATACTAGATCACATATGAGAAATTCTGGTGATGGTTCTTGCTGTCTCAATGTTTGGAAATATAAATTCCTCTTTATTCTTTGTACTTAAAAGCCTATAAATTCACAAGGAGTAGAAACTGCCTTACAGTTGTGATTCTGTTCCATGCTAGAGCACATGAGATTTGCGTTTGTACTGTGGCGACTTTCTGAATAAAGGCTGCTAAAGGTTTGAGCACAACAGCCTACACCTAGCCTTCTTGTCAGACTTCACAGGAAAATCCTCAGATTGGCTGGCATATTTTACTTTTGAGCACTAACACTGACTTTTTGCTGGTATAAGAAACACTGCAATGTTTCCCTTGCTGCTTTATTTCTACTAAGGTTCAAAAACAGTAGACACTCACAAACACAAGTCATCAATGAGGAGATATATTTCAAGCTAATGAAATCATGGGACTCGGATATGAGATACCTTTGTGTCAAGATTGGCTTTGGTTTGGCGGACGAGATCTCATCATGTGGCAATTTTCTACAGGCTAACTTTTTTGCTTTGGCCTTGCTGATTCTTGATCCCACCTGACCTTTCTATTCTTACTAACTCAATGTCGCTTTTATTCGTGGGCAGTGTCTAAATACCATGGCAGCAAAAGAGCAGAGGAATCTGTTTAAAAGTTGTTCATAATTCTGGTCGTTTGAATAAAAAGATTTAAACATAAAAGTTGTTCATTATTTTCCAAAGTATTACTCAGGAAAGAGTCATTGTATCTCATGGAAATCGCAGAGCTTGATGTTGTACTGCAGTCAATGCGATCGGCTAGTTGTCTGTGCCATATCTGAAAGTCGTCCATTCATCTCCTGATAGGAATGCGGGATTTTTGATAGTAGGTTCTCAGTTATGGAATACATTGCTGCAAGAAACAGATTATTTAATGTTTGTGTCTTTAAGGGCCCTAAGACCTATTTCTTCCGGCAGACATTAGGGTTGAATTAAAATTGAGAGGGAAATTTATTTATTTTATTTAGACAGTTTTGTATACCGCCTTATCCTTCAATCAAAGCGGTCACAACACAATTGGGGGATACATTTAACACATGGGGATATGAGACACACACACTAAATACTTACAGGGAACATGGGCAATGGAGGGTTAAGTGGCTTGCCCAAGACCACAAGGAGCAACTGTGGGACTAGAAACCCTAGTCCTTCCAGCCCAAGGTTGCTGTCCTCTAGTGGGATTTGAACCCCCAACCTTCCAGCCTGAAGTACCTTGCCCCAACCACTAGGCTACTCCTCCACTCCTGGGTTTAAATGGTGTTTTGTCTGTTGTAAATATTTGAGCAAGTTATGGCAAACTTATAACTTCATTATCCATATATTTTTAAAAGTTATACAAATAATATTGGGCCATTTAATCACTAAACAGCTAGAAATGCTGGGCCCGATATTCCAAGTTATTTACACGGTTTACAGACCTGTAAACCGTGCAAATGCTGCTTAGAGGGGTATTCAGCAGCACTAACACAGTTATTGCTGCTGAATATTCCCGATTAATGCTGTTACACACCCCAATGCTAATGTGTTGTGGGCATTCCAGAGATGGCACCCATCATTAACCAGGCAAAGTGATATTGAACCACTACCCAGTTAGCGACCTGCGGGTAAAGATAGGCGTGGGAAAAGCTGTGCCTATCTTTACCCATAAGATCTAACTGGGCAGAGCTGCGGCGGCGGAAGCTGTGTGTCAAACCTTGGTATTCAATGCCGGTGGCCGGATATGGCCTTGGCATTGAATATCCAGGTTATCTCTTCAGCACCAGCGGCTAGCCACTGTAATCACGCTAGCCGCCACCACTGAATATCGGACCTGCTATATTTATTGATTGATTGATTTATCAATTCTTTTATACTGCTTTATCTATAAATCAAAGAGGTTTACAGAGAACAAGTTACACAAATTTTTACATGGAACCGTTACATCAAACTGCATTATATGTAATCATTACATAGAACCATTATTAACAATAAATAATTTAACAGAGGATGTAAACATATTAACCAAGAAGGATTGTTAAGTGAGAACTCATGGTCATGGATAATCAATTCAGGGGAACACGTAAGTTGGGCTAATTTATTTATTTAACAGGTTTTCTATACTGCATTATCATAAAACGCAATGTGCACTTGGTGTTCCTTCAAAGTGCTCTAGGTGTGTTTGTAGCTCTTTGTGGAATGCTGATAGGTTAGGTATGTACGAGTGAGAACGCTCTTTTGTAAGTTGTCTGGGTGCTCTTTATGAGTTCCAATGGCAAGGCTAGCTTGGAGTCAGGGTCAGGGGAAGTTCAGAGAGAGTGCCAGAAATAACCATTTTAGCTGTGATATTCAGCCACTGTATGGATAAGTCATCTGTTTAGTTTAGGCCTGCTAAAGGGCAGTGTCAACACAGTGACATCTGTCCACCATGGTAAGCTCCCCTGCTTCCTTGTTTAAGAGAATGAAAGAAGACTTTAATTAGGGAGGAAGTGCACAGTATCCTACTTGATTGAAAGCCCCAAAACATCAAGAGTAATTGTATAGACTAGCACCTTGCTAAAGAGCGTGTGTACGCATCTACTTCATGCCTATTTTACAAAGTCAAGTTCCCTGGTGGCCCAGCAGACCTTATCTCCCCCACCCATGCACCCACCAAATAAAAACAAAACAAAACCCTGGTGGAACAGTGGCCCCAATCCCCCCACCCATCCAATAAAAAAAAGCCCAGTGGCCCCCTGAACCCCCCACCCCTCCCACGGTACCTTTATGATGGAGCGGGAGTGTTTTTCACACATTCCTGCAGCTACTCTGCCGTCTTGAGAAATGGCAGCGCCAAGCCCCACATGGTGCATCCTGGGATGCATTGGGCAGGATCAAACTGCCATGTAAGGTAGAAAATGCTTATATGGCAGTCTGACCCCTCCCGGTGCATCCCAGGATGAACCACACAGGGCCATTGTAAAAGTACCAGGAAGGAGGTGGGGGTTCAGGGACCCCCAGTTTTTTTTTTATTGAGGGAATGGAGGGATTGAGGTCACAGGGTCACCAGGGGTTTGTTTTATTGGGTGGGTGGGTGGAGAGATAGGGGTTTCTGGGCCACCAGGGATTTGGTTTCTATCGGGGGGTCGATGTCGGGGGCACCGGCCCCCCAACAGTATTTTGATGGCATTGGGGGCTTTTCCTGATGCCTGAATCATCTAAGATAGTGTCAGACTTCTCCTCGGATGACCCTGTTTCTCTGGGAGAGCATGCCAAACTTGCGCCAACTTCTGTGTGCATGCGTTTGGCTTGTTCTCCCAATTTAACGCTGACCTTTGCGCTGCAGTTTAACGCATGCTAATTTGCACATGTGCCCCTTTCTGCATGCCAGCACTGCAGTCACATGCTATCAGCACACTACATAGAAGCATACATAGCTGATAATGTGCGACTTCAGTGATGGCTTTCTGCATCAGCTCCTTAGACTGTAAGCCCTCCAAGGATAAGGAAATACTTACTGTACCTGATCGTAACCTGCCTTGAACTATTTCTGGAAAAGTGTGAGATAAATGCTAAAAAATTAAAGCATTTTATAATTTATACACATTAAGCTCTTACCACCTATGCTCTGCCCGAATTTTGCCCATGCCAACAGTGAAAGTACATATGATGCACATTATGTGCGCACTTCCATGCTAGTCTCTGTTTTAGAAAACATAAGTCATCACTATTGGGTAAATGACTAAAATACTGGAATTTATATGAATTGTTTGCCAGTAAACCTAGGCAGCTCCTTAGAAAATTACCCCCTTCATGTCTCTTAAAGTCAAGAGACTGCTGGCCTAAAAATACAACAATGGGTTGAATGCTGAGTGTTATATACAAAATAATTTAGGAAAGTAAGGGGGTCTTTTACTAATGGGTGCTAGCTATCAGTGTGTATTCTGCCACGCTTTGAAAGTACGCTGGAACATGCATTGCCAGCTAGCATAGGGCCAAGATGGCACGGGATGATTCCCATGAAAACTGTGCCGCCCACGTTAGGGTCATGAAGGGGATGGTTAGTGGCAGAGTGGGTGTCATGAGCTCAGGGTAGCTTCCACTGTGTTCCCACTGCATGCTAACTACATTAGCTTGGGTTCACCTAACAGCACCTCAACAGGTGACAATTAATGTGGTGGTGTTGCACCATAGTTTTGGCTCTATTGGCACATTAGCTCCTGTCAGTAAAAAACCTCCTAAGACTTCAATAATTTTCTTTCTAGCAGGAACAGTAGACTATGGTTGATCATCTTTCTTTTCTCTTTTGTTTTGGGTATCTGTCATCAGGACTTAATTTGTAGACAAAAGGAACTGTGGTGTAGCAGCAGCAGGTAGGAGGGCCAGAGGCAGAACCCACAGGAGAAGAGAAGCTGGATTAAGGAGTAGAGTGACTGTCCTCTTCTCTGCTCCAGGCTCAATGCTCCTGTTTCTTCCCTGTGGGTTGCCTGAAGGGAAGGGGCTGGGGTAGGACACCCTTACAGCTCTGGAGTTTGAAATGCAGAACTGTGTTCCAGGCCGTTCCCACTGAAATAAAGTCCTATCTATTATGTAATTAACATTTAAAGATATTTGCAGCTGGTGAAACCCATTATTTTGTATTGTAAATCCTCTTCAAATCACAGCTGTAAAACATCTACATTAATATCTGTCAACTATAGCTCCATGGGAAAAAAGTCACCAACCTACCTTTTTTAATTTTGTCGCCTTCATTTACAGGTCAGTTGCTTTGGGCTGCTTGTTGTCGCAGACATGTGCAGATCAGCTTTTTGGTGAGTTAAATTGTTTGAACTTTGTACGAAAAAACAATTCGTAAGGTATTTTCCCTTAAAAGCATTTTGTTGACGTATAAAGATGGTCTGAAAATGCAGTAGCGCCTCCTGAAGAAATGTAAACATGAAGGGGCCGATCAGACTGGTGAATATTTAAGCGCCGTGGTGGTCCGTTATGTTGTTTAAATATAATCTGGCTATTTGGCGCCTGTATCCAGATAGTGGCCAGTCAATGCCAGTAACTATCCACTTGTGATGATATTCAGTTGCTATCCAGATAATTTACCTGGATAGCACTGAGGACCTTCTCTGCTGTCCTAAGTTATCTGG
Source organism: Ichthyophis bannanicus (assembly GCA_033557465.1). Classification (NCBI taxonomy): domain Eukaryota; kingdom Metazoa; phylum Chordata; class Amphibia; order Gymnophiona; family Ichthyophiidae; genus Ichthyophis; species Ichthyophis bannanicus. The sequence continues at coordinate 118,770,188 of CM066050.1, read as the reverse complement.
ATAAACGTAAGGGCAGAAATACAGAAAGAGGATGAATATCAGATAGTCGCTCTCACTGTTCTTGCTTCACCCCCAGACTGCCCCAACACTCTCTGGAAAGTGCCACAGCAATCTGTGCAGGTATTCAACACCACTTTCTGGATCGTACTGTGATAGGCGATGGCCTAGTATGTAGCAGAGCTAGATCTGAAGCCCTTTTTCCTGCTTTAAAATGTTATTGCTGATTTTGGAAAATTGCAGAATGCTGTTAGCTGTTAGAAAGAAATTCCGTTCTATTCTGGTTTGATAACATGTTCTGCTCTCCTGGAGATAAGAGAATTAAACCTTGGTACTGTTTATTGTTTAGGTAAGTCAGATGTCTCTTTCAGTAGAATGCCGCGCCACTGTATCTTTGCTGATTGTGCACTGACCTCGTAATTAGGATGAAAATATAGCAGAGAAGCCGAACAGTGTAAGAATATTTTGTCTAGCATTATGAAGATTGTTTAGTGTTTTGAGCCAAGGCTAGAGATATGTCTTAACCTTGCTTTGTTTGGCCTCGCTTTGTTTTGCTTTTGTTAAGAATGCTTCTGATATGCCTTCCACTATCTTTGCAAGCTAACTGACCTTGCAGAAGTAGCAAAATATACTGTAGTAAAAGTATTATGTTTAGTGTTATGTCTAATTGCTGACCCGTGGCTAGTAAGACCCAAGCAGGGGGAGCGAGTCCTGGGCCCGGTCAGAGATGTCTATTGGATGAGAGTAAGTGGGCCACTGTGGCCAATGAGGAGTTTTGCCTGTATTAGACTGGAGAAGAAAAGTATATAAACTGTCATTTTTCTGAGCTCTGTGCTCAGACCATTTTGAATGCTACTGCAATCTGAGTCTGTGCACATTAAATTGGCTTGAATCTTTGCCTGACTCCGGGTATTATTTATTGCATTCTTATCAGCTACTACATATTTCTGGTGCGTTGGGCCGGGAATGTGCGAGTGGGGGATGGTATGCAAGTGAATATGCCCCGACATCTCGCCTCACAGGTTTGGTCTGGCTGGAGCTGAGCCTGACTGACTGCAGGAGGGTCTCTGGCGCCCCTGGTCCTTTTGTATCAGAGGAGACTCCTCCTTGCCTCCGCAGGTTGCTGTTTCTGGCCGGCCAACACCTCGAACCCGAGGGGGGTCCAGGATTCAACCCAAGGAGGGATTGGTTGCGCAGCGCATTAGCTACCGGATCTGGTGAGTATTGATTTTTCTGGTTCTTAGTCAGATAGCTTTGGGAAAGTCTCAAGACACTTCTGGTACAGTAACAGGTAAAGGAAGTCTGATCAACTTCCACGGGCGATCCTAGTACCCCTGCAAGTAGTGCGCGGGGTGAAACCATCAGCCCTTTCGGTTTCAGTAATTCTGGTTTGTCAGTCAGCCCGGGAATTCGGAATTTGGAAAATGCTAGCATGTTTGTCTGTGTGAAGAATGCTTGTGAAAAGGAGGAAGCGTTGGGTGTTTGTCTTTGTTATCTGTTGAAACTACGAGTTTCCCTTCTAGTATAAGGGTAGGATTATATTCCGTTGGGTAATTTGTGAAACGTTACCGCATATGTAATAGTAAAAGTATAGTTAAGCAGACTGCGAACCCCTAGAGTCACTGTAAAATCACGAAGCTGTCTCTCTCTCATTCAGCTGTCTTGCAGCGCAGAGTGAAACTGACAAGAGACGTGTTTGTGCAGAGGAATGTTTTAACCCTATGAAGGCATGTTTTCAACATTCTGCTGCTGGGCTAATGGGTGCTTATTTTAGGGGAATTATACCTGTTTTTATTCAATATTTTGTAATAGTGATGTGTCTTCTGCTATGGTCATGTATTATATATCATTTAATAAGAATGTTTAGTCAGAATTGTGGATCTCGATAGTATTGTACTTAGCCTGGAAAGGGTTACATTCCTACTCGAATTCCTGTGCAGATCAAGTGAGCAGAAATCTTGTAGGGCTCAGGTTTCAATAGGAAAGGATGCTTGTATTTTCCCTTTGCCCTACGAAGCCTACGAACTAGGAAGGAAAATGTGTATATGTATTTTAGATGTCCACCCGCTTTATGGAAAATGTATCCAGAATGAATGTCTTTTTGAATCTCTGCTTCCTAGAAACTGTAAAATTGAAAGTAATTTCTTTTGTAAAGCCAAGCTGATTACGGCTGGCAGTTAGTTTTTATGTAGTCGTCATGTTATGAACTATAGTTCTTTCTGTTAGGATTTGTTATTATAACATGTTGCAAAAGTGTAGTTTTCTATTGTAAGGACTCTATCTAGATTGTTCCTCTGTCTGTTGACAAGCACATGTGGGGGCTATAGTCCATCGCTGACACTGCAGGCAGGGATTCATTTTACCAGTTCAGAGTCACCCACAGTCAGCGCCCGAGAACATGAAGTGGAATCCAAATAGTGCAGGCAGCCCTCACTATATGCCCCATGAAATCCAGCAGCCCAGGAGAATTTGCGCCTGGTAAATGCAGTTTTTGTCGTCAGTCCCAGGGAGATATAAAACAGAACTTGCAGAAACGGGATGGATTTGCGGGCATGAATACAGCACGATTAAGTTGTTCAGAATGTCTGTGAATTGTGGAGATAATGTGACAGAGAAAGTGAATGTAAGATGGAGAAGAGAGCAGTTCTTCTTGCTGATACTTTAGTTGAATGATGTGGAGGAAGTTTTCCTAATCGAAGGAGCTGGATTGATAGTGCTGACTGCTCCCCGAGAAGAAGAGTAGTGGTTCTATAGTGCATCTCCAATCAGGCCAGCAAAGTTCCTGTATACTTACCAGCATTGCAGCCCCACCTAGAGTATGGGCAGAGAATAATCCACCTGGCCTAGCAAAGAATATAGCTCCTGTACTTGTTACCCTTAAGCCAGGAGCAGAACCAGTGCATGTGCGTCAGTATCCCCTCCCGAGACCAGCAATTGAAGGCATTCATCGCCATTTGAAGAAATTATTGCAGTATGGACTTCTCAGAGACTGCCAGTCACCCTGGAACACCTCCCTTCTCCCAATCAAGAAGCCTGGGACAGGTGACTACCGCCCAGTGCAGGATTTACGTCGAGTAAACAGTTCAGTTGAAACCATACATCCAGTAGTACCAAATCCTTACACCCTCCTAGGACTGATTCCAGCAGAAGCCACTCACTTTACTGTTTTGGACTTAAAAGATGCCTTTTTTTCTGTATACGCCTGACAGAGGCCAGTCAGTTTTTGTTTGCATTTGAATGGGAAAACCCTACCACAGGACGGTGAGGGCAACTTACGTGGACTCGATTACCACAAGGATTTAAGAACTCACCCACTATCTTCAGTGCAGCCCTCAGTCAAGATTTGTCAAGCTACTCTGTGATTCCGGGAAAAATAATTTTGCTTCAATATGTAGATGATTTGCTCATAGCCAGCAATAGCAAATCTGATTCTATACAAGCTACAAGTGATCTCTTGCACCTTTTGAATGAAGCTGGCTACAAGGTTTCCAGAGCCAAGACGCAGCTGTGCCAGACAGAAGTGAAATATTTAGGGTTCCACCTGTCCAAAGGAACCCGGAAATTAGGACTTGAGCGAAAAGAAGCAGTATGCCGCATCCCAACCCCTACTACTAGGAAGCAGGTGCGAGCTTTCTTGGGAGCTGCAGGCTACTGCCGCATATGGATACCAAATTTTGCGCTCATGGCAAAACCCTTGTACCAAATCACACAAGGAATGGAACAATCTCCCCTGGAATGGGGCTCAGAACAAGATAAAGCATTCAAAACAGCATTGATGTCATCCCCAGCTTTGGGACTACCAGATGTGCAGAAACCATTTTGTCTGTATGTCCATGAATCAAGTGGAAACGCATTGGGAGTCTTGACCCAGCCTCTTGGGTCTTGGCAGCGACCTGTGGCCTACCTGAAGAAACAATTGGATCCTGTTGCCAAAGGCTGGCCACCTTGCCTGAGAGCTGTAGCAGCCACAGCCCTCTTAGTGAGTGAAGCAGATAAGCTCACCTTAGGACAAAACCTTCAAGTTACTGTACCACACTCTGATTTAACCCTGATGGAACATAAAGGAAGCCATTGGCTCACTAATGCCCGAATGCTGAAATATCAAAATATGCTAAGTGAGAATCCTCGATTACAATTAAGTGTCAGCCAAACTCTAAACCCAGCCACCCTATTGCCCGTCGGTCCAGGCCCTCCTGACCATGATTGCTTGGAAGTAATGGACATTGTGTGCTCAAGTTGCCTAGACTCAACTGATATCCCCTTGGACCGCCCAGACAAAACTTTCTTTGTGGATGAAAGCAGTCTTGTCATCATTAATGGACATAGTTGTGTTAAATATGCAGTGGTGACCCTTGATCTAGTAGTTAAGTCCTCAGCCCTGGCCCCAGGTTCTTCCTATAGCCCTTCATAGGATATGCTAAGTCTTTAGGAGTTTCCCCTTTTGAGATTCTGAGATTCTGTAGCCTATTGTATAGAGAGTAAAAGGAGATGTGTGACAGATAGGATCTGAAATTACTAGATAAGCACTATTGGTTTTAAGTTCTGTTTTGCAGGGTCTTCATGCGTGAGTACGAGATCAGCCCATCCAAACCCCTGCATCCTTTCAAGCCTGGAGCCTCGGTGTGGGTGACAGAGTAGAAGCAGACACCGCTGGCTCCGTATTGGAAAGGGCCATATGTCGTCTTGTTATCAACCCCGACAGCAGTTAAAGTGGCCGAGATCTACTCCTGGATCCACCACAGTCGAGTGAAACCAGCCACTGTACCTGAGAGTCGTCCCTGGACTTCGATCGCTAATCCTGCATCACTGTTGCGACCACACTGAGAAGAAAAGATCCGCCATCGTAAGAACTTTACCAACCTGCTCCTGGACATCAAGGGAACAGACGTCCTCCAGTTTTTCATTCCAGCAGCCACTTCTGAACTTGGTCGTGGACTTCCATAAATGATCCTGAGACTCCATTGCGCCTCACCCTACGACAACAGCCATGGACCTAAGACTTATTGGTCCCTCGGAAACTGCACTATTTCAAGACTGTTTGTTTATCCGAAGGTAAGCCTCGCATCTGGAGAAAGCTGAAATCATCAGAAATAGACTGTGTTGTGTTAAGAAATTGAGTCTTCTACGAGACTGTGTTCAAATGCTCTGAAAAAAAAGAAAAAGAAAAAACTGTTTTGATCTTCTAAAAAGTTAACTGCTCTAAGGAGGCAATAATAGCCTGAGAGACTGTACTATGATATTTTATGAGCCTGAGACATCCCAGAGGACAGTGATACTTTGGAATCTACAGCCCTACTCCTGCCACAAAGCTGGTAGGTCTACGTACGGCAGAAGCTTGAGGACCTACAATCAACGCTACGTCTGCTACCTGTTGTGGATGCCGACAGTTCCACCAATTTTCCAGAGACTATGCTCATTATGAATTCTTATTCTTGCTTCGTTCTGGCAGCAGCCTTGGGGTGCTTTGAATTGACTCTTGCCCTACTTCCCTGTGCAGCCTGCAAACCTAGTATTTGCACAACAGGGAATACCCGGACTTGTCACAACCTCCCGCCAGAATCTTTCCTCTCCTGTTATGGGAACTGCGATGGAACAATGAGAACAGGCCTATTGCTATGATGAACAGTATATATGTCATTTGTTCCTCCTATGTCTCCTGCCCCTCGGCTTATACACTAGGCATGCTATATGATTTGACAAAGACACTTGTATCAAATGTATTTTTGATTGTGGCTATTTGCATATGTATCCCCTGTTTCCTGCCCTTATGCTTGCGCATGCTGAACTCTATTATCGATAGTACTATTGACCGCAAGGCAGCGGCACATATATTAGTCTCATGGAATTATTACCCTATACCACACAGTGATCCCTCTACTATGGTCTGAAGTATTTTTGCTATTTGTGTGATTAGATTCTCACCCTTCCTCACTTGTGGGTGAGAATAATCAAAAGGAGGGAATGTGATAGGCGATGGCCTAGTATGTAACAGAGCTAGGTCTGAAGCCCTTTTTCCTGCTTTAAAATGTTATTGCTGATTTTGGAAAATTGCAGAATGCTGTTAGCTGTTAGAAAGAAATTCCGTTCTATTCTGGTTTGATAACATGTTCTGCTCTCCTGGAGATAAGAGAATTAAACCTTGGTACTGTTTATTGTTTAGGTAAGTCAGATGTCTCTTTCAGTAGAATGCCGCGCCACTGTATCTTTGCTGATTGTGCACTGACCTCGTAATTAGGATGAAAATATAGCAGAGAAGCCGAACAGTGTAAGAATATTTTGTCTAGCATTATGAAGATTGTTTAGTGTTTTGAGCCAAGGCTAGAGATACGTCTTAACCTTGCTTTGTTTGGCCTCGCTTTGTTTTGCTTTTGTTAAGAATGCTTCTGATATGCCTTCCACTATCTTTGCAAGCTAACTGACCTTGCAGAAGTAGCAAAATATACTGTAGTAAAAGTATTATGTTTAGTGTTATGTCTAATTGCTGACCCGTGGCTAGTAAGACCCAAGCAGGGGGAGCGAGTCCTGGGCCCGGTCAGAGATGTCTATTGGATGAGAGTAAGTGGGCCACTGTGGTCAATGAGGAGTTTTGCCTGTATCAGACTGGAGAAGAAAAGTATATAAACTGTCATTTTTCTGAGCTCTGTGCTCAGACCATTTTGAATGCTACTGCAATCTGAGTCTGTGCACATTAAATTGGCTTGAATCTTTTCCTGACTCCGGGTATTATTTATTGCATTCTTATCAGCTACTACAGTACCACTGAATATCTCTCTCAGCGCCCTTATCCGGATAACCTTTGTGGGTTTTCAGATTATCAGGCAGTAGTAAATTTTATGATAAATATTAAAAGTATCATATTAAAATACTAGTCATTGTGTTATCTAATATGACCAATGAGAATGTTTTGTTCAGGGGTTGCAGAACACCCCCTTGATTGGGAGGACCAAGCTCCACCTTGACCCTGCCCCAAGCTCCACCCTAACTCCACCCTTAGCCTTTTATGGCCTTCCCCTCTTATTCTGCCCACCGGGATCCCATCTCCCATGAGCAGAACAGGATGGAATGGCTGCAATCACGGCAAACTCCTACTGTCTGCCCGTAGGAGATTGGATCCCTGTGGGCAGGAGGAGAATGCCACTGTGATGTCTGCCCTCAGGAATCGGATCTCCCATATGCAGACAGATCAATTGCTCTCTTCTCTCTTCTGGCAGCAAAATTTTGGTGGGGCCAGGGCCTGTGTGGCCTACCCCGTTCTGACGCCTTTGGTTTTGTTGCCACACGAATAAAAACAAGGGCCAAGAATAAGTGAAACCAAGCACAATGTAAAAAGATTATAGCTTTGAGATATTGTTATAAGAAACCTAGAGAAAAGCCTAACTCTTTGAACAATAGTCAAAATAATCTTTCAGTTTCATTATACAAATTTTATAAGTTCATTTAAAGGATCTATCAATGTATTTTATTGATAATAATCAATAGCTTGATGCATTAATGACTGGTAATCTAGGGGCTGATACTCATTGAGCTGGTGAGTAAAAAACGTCTCCAAACTTCCCAGAAAACCTTATCCAGATATTCAGCAGAGCTTCTTAGGATAGTTTTTCTGTTGAAAATACCCTGAAAAGTTAACCAGATGACTTTGTCTGGATAACTTTAGCACAGCCTTTTACCCTGAACAGACATATATGTATATCTTTATCCATCCAGAGTTGACTGTACCCCAGAAACCCCTCAGACCAACCTTTTCTAAGGGTAAATTTTGTGTTTTATTTAGACAGTTTTGTATACTGTCTTATCCTTCAATCAAAGTGGTCACAACACAATTGGGGGATACATTTAACATGTGGGGATATGAGACACATACACTAATACTTACAGGGAACATGGGCAATGGAGAGTTAAGTGGCTTGCCCAAGACCACAAGGAGCATCTGTGGGACTAGAAACCCCAGCCCTTCCGGCCCAAGGTTGCTGTCCTCTAGTGGGATTTGAACCCCCGCCCTTCCGGCCTGAAGCACCTTGTCCCAACCACTAGGCTACTCCTCCCCTACTGGTTACATTGATTACCTGAACAAAATATAGCCACTCAGCAGGGGCAAGGGTGAAGTATTTCAACCCTAAAGATTTCTCTGATGAACTCTGAAAGTTAGCCAAATATTTTGAATTTTAATCTCCTGATGTGCTAAAGTGTGCAGGATTTTACAAATGGGATCTACGTCAATAAAGCCACATAAAACATCCCCAAATGTCCTAAAATGCCTGTTTTCATTCACATAGGGCCAATTTGCACACTATTTAGTCAGTCCCCAAAGTAACATAGCATGCAAATGTTTAAGCAAATCATTAATAATGAGCTTTTGCAATTCAAGAGCTGATCATTCAAGTTTTTGAAAATCTGCATAATACATTTCCTTCACTTGCCAGTTTTTTCTAGAAAACGAGTTACACCTCAATGTTGTCCATAGGAAACTTCCAAATGCATGTTTTCTTCCAGTCTCATTTCCATACAAGTCTGGGTAGATAATTTGCATGTATAAAAATTCTACTTTTGCATGGCATTCTGTGTAGTGTGTGCCTTACTATAATGATCTCCAAGTAACACAATAACTGATGGAAGAACAAGACCAAATTGGTCCATGCAGTCTAGCCGGTTGAGATTCATCCCTTTTGGATAACCCAAACCAGTACCAGTTCCCTACCCTTAACCCCCCATATGTTTTGCCTGATCTTTTAACCCTTCTTTTTCCATTGGCCTCTGTATTAGTCTCAAGCATGCTCAGAATCTGTTTATGTACTGGCTTCCACCTCCACTGGTAGTCCACGTTAGGTCTTAGAATCTTCTATTTTTGTTCTTTGTTAGAATCTGATGCAGTCATGCCACTGTATGAAGTCATACAACTTGTTTTATTGTTGTAACCACTGTTTCATGCATGTTACTCTTATTAGCTACACTGGTGGACTGTGGTGCCACTAGTTTATACTTCCACTAATCCTTCACTTTTTGCAAATAAGGATTTTTCATTTTCTTTTTTTTTTTTTTTTTAAATCACACTTAAGGTAACTCTTTAATGAAATACAAACATAGCTCTACACTTAGCAAAACCATTGCTAAATTACCATCGGAAAAGAGTACATTCAAACCTTGGCGTCTCAATTCTGATTTCCATGTACTATCTAAAATGTGCCTTCACATCTATAGCATAAAAAATAAATCCTACATTTATCTACCTATCTGTATATATATGGATCTCACTCTATATAACTTCTTTATTTAAATTTTCATGTAATATACACACAGTTTGTGATAAGCATAATGGCTGTTAATACAATGCGTAGCACATTCCATACCGCTCACCACTATCCACGAACTCTAACAATCCACACTAATACTAAAACTATAACAGAACTAAACATATAACTGTACACTGTGGTTGGCCAACAATGGGCCCGTATCGGCCTCATTAGTAATCGAACTACTGTCAATCCAGAGTATCCATGTTGGTGACGAGTGCTATATTCGGGAGAGAGCAATTATTTATAACAGTTGCTGGTCTAGGGTATCCCATTTCTTAAGTATATTACGATAGGACGGTTGCCTAATCACATAGGCCTGTTCACAAGACCAGTGATAGCAGACCAGATTCCACCACCAGTCTATATGTAGGGCTTCAAAATTCTTCCAATGGCTTAGGATCGCTTTTAACGCCAGGCTAAGTAGCAAATCTAACATGGCATCCGCAGCTTTCTCCGTTGTCATCCGGACGGCCAGCGATTTATAGATCACTATACGAAATGTTAAAGGTGTCCAAAATTTGAGGAGTCGTGTGATGCGGTTCCATACTTGTCGCCAAAATTTTTGTAAAAGTTCGCAGTAGTAAAGCATATGTGCCATCGTTCCATCCTCTGAGCCACATGACCAGCATTTCGTACTTTGGTGTATCTGCCATTTAGCAACCTTGACAGGCGTCAAATAGGCTCGATGGGCCACAAAGTACAAGGTTTGCGTGAGTGAGGACGCCCTCGTGATCCTAATCTGAGAGTTCCAGAAAGTATTCCACATTTCAGGGTCAATCTGCTCACCCACTTCGGATTCCCAGATTAATTGTGCACCTTTGCATCTTCTTTTCTCACCCTCTCTGATGAGTCTTACATATTTGGATACCAACCGCTGTTCTTCCGCCATTTCTTTGATTCTGTGGTACAGTGTTGGGCCTTCTTGAATTAGTGCAGGGGACACTCCAGCTGCAGCCAGGCAATGCCGCAATTGACACCATTGAAAGAAGCAGGAAGGTGGCATATCATATTCCTGTCGGAGGGTCGGGAAGGATTTGAACGCCTTGTTATGAATGAGATGACCCAAATTTGTGATGCCCAGTGCCAGCCAGGGGACCCATATGAAACAGCATCCGGCAATCTTGAATTTTGGATTGAGCCATATATTGGTAGACACTGTATATTCCTGCCTCTCTTCTATTTTATGGGCAAGGAATCGAAAAGCAGCCTGAGTATTCCCTATAATTTCATCTTCCAACACCGGCGAGGGAGATTCCGCTCCAATACGCATCCATAAGGGCACTGGACTACTCAGTGTGGTTTCAATACATACCCACGTAGGTCGCTCAGGCGCATCCTCTCTCTCACACCACCATGTTCCCTGTTTCAGTATAGCCGCGTTGTGGTCATTTTGAAAATCTGGGAAATGTACTCCACCCCACCGTTTAGCTAACTTAAGCTTCCACATTGCAATTTTTGGAGTTTTGTTACGCCACAAAAATCTACCCAAAATTTTCTCTAGCTTGTCATAGAATTTCTTTTCATATAGAACCGGTAGCATACTAAATATGTAGTTCAGTTTAGGCATTATAACCATTTTGATGGTTTCTAACCTGCCCCACCAAGACAAATGCATCGGGGACCACTTGTTGACATATTCAGTAAGGATATGTTCACACATCACCATATTTTGCTTCATAGTGTCTTGTACAGTGATTCCGTAAGTAACCCCCAGATATCTGAAGGAGGTGCGTTCCACTATGAACGGATACTGATAGAGGACTGTCTCCGATACCTTGGGGTGGAGAGGAATGATTGTCGTTTTGGACATGTTCAGCTTGTATCCGGATATCTGGGAATAATCCTCTATGATGTTTAAAGTGGCTGGTAGTGAGCTGGTCTCCAAGACCAGAAATAGGTCATCTGCATATGCTGATATTTTACAGTGATAGTCCTTGAATCTAATACCAGAGATGTCTTTCTGTTGTCGCAATTTAATCAACAAGGGTTCTAACGCTATATTGAAGAGCATAGGTGATAGTGGACATCCTTGTCTGGTTCCCCTAGAGAGTTGGAACTCGGTGGAGAGTCCTCCGTTTACAGCTACTCTAGCCGTCGGCTCTGCGTATAATAGCTCCACATTCTTTATATACGCTTCAGGGATATCAAACCATCGCATCGTGGCAAAGAGATACGGGAGCTCCACTCTATCGAAGGCTTTTTCTGCGTCTAATGCGAGACCTACAACCGGAGTAGTATGTTGCTGGGCCTTCGTCAGTATATGCACCATTAGACGCCCATTATCCGTAGTCGACCGCCCCGGCATAAAACCACATTGATCTGGGTGAATCAACACCGAGATTACTTTCACTAATCGATTAGCTAAGAGCTTGGCATATATTTTGTAGTCGGCATTTAACAGCGAGATGGGCCGGTAATTTTCTACCTGCTGAGGATCCCTGCCCGGTTTAGGATGTATTACAATCGTGGCCGAGGCGAATCCTCCAATGGCAGGACTTTCGTCTTGAAGTCTGGAATAGTAATGTTGTATCTCTGGAAGCAATACCTTTGAGAAGGCAGTGTAAAATTCAACAGGTAGACCGTCTGGGCCACTGGCCTTTCCTTTGGCTAATTGTTTCATTGCGCATTCGATCTCTACAGAGGTTATATCATCTTCAAGTATATGCTTCTGCGTCGCGGATAGCTTAGGACCTGTGAGAGACGCCACAAAGGTAGAGAACGAATCCATACTGCTATCGATCTCCGTCTGATATAGTTTAGCGTAAAAATCTTCACATATAGCTTGTATCTCCTCATCCTTAATCCGTATGTTGCCCTGAGCGTCTTTCAATCCCGCGACTCTTGTTACAGCCTTCTTCGCTCGGAGCATGCGAGCTAACAACGCACTCGCCCGATTGCTCTCGTGGTAATACAACCCTCTTTGAGCCTTGATCTGCAGGTCTGCTTCAGAGTTCAGTATGGCATTGTATTGATATCTCAACTTTTGCAGCCTGAGTAGTATCAACGAGTTGGCCCGCTTCGTGAGCAGTCGTTCTCCTGTGCGTATCTCCTGTTCAAGTTCAATCAGTCGTTGTTTTGTCACTCTTTTCTTTTGTATGCTATATGATGTCATGCGCCCTCTCATACTAGCTTTGAAGCCTTCCCACCAAGCCCACGTTGCCGTGTCAGAGCTTTGGTTACAAGTGAAGTATTCGGTAATGGCAGCTTCAATGATGTTTCGGAACTCCGTATCCGCCAGCCAAGCTCGGTCAAAATGCCATCTCACCTGTGGTTTTAGGGTGATGCCAGTATCCAATTCCAACAGTACCGCTGCATGGTCAGAAACTGCTTTAGCCAAATGTCGAGCATCAGTAATCCTATTCAATAATGTCTTGGATATTAGAAAATAATCTATGCGCGTTTGTGTGTTATGGGGCATCGAATAGTATGTATACTCCCGCTCTGAAGGAGACATTAACCTCCATGGGTCCATCAAGCCGATGGATTCCATTATGCTTGTCAGCATTCTACTAGCCTTCGGCTTATGTTGCGACTTATATGGGGCTCTATCAATTAATGGGTCTCGAATGAGATTGAAGTCTCCACCGAGAATAATTGTAGTAGACTCCACCATCAGGAGCTCGTGTGCCACATTTTCATAGAATTGCGGTTCATCTAGATTCGGGCCATAAATTGACATCAGGGTATATCTGTCATCATGTATCTGGGCTATCGCTTTGGCCCATCTCCCTGCCGGATCGATCGCTGTTTCCTCAATTACCGGTTTCAACGTCCTCCGAATTAAGATGATTACTCCGCCCTTTTTCTTCTGTGCTGGGGAAGACACAACATTTTGATAATATTCTCCTTTTACTTTCTGAGATTCGCATAAAGAAAGGTGTGTCTCTTGTAGATATACTACGTCTGCACGCTGTTTCTTACAATAATTTAGTATTTTCGTGCGTTTAATTGGGTTGGTGATACCCTGAACATTAAGGGTTAAAAACTTTAATTTAGTGTTAGCCATGAGTCCAATCACTTGAATCATATGTAATAGCACTCGCCACCATCCCCTTTCCCTGCAGATATAAGGGATTAACTATGTTCTCATATTTGTTTGACAACCACAGTGTATAACACATATTAACCTGTATGGTGCAGCTTATCCCGCTTATTCGAACCATCCGCTCCCTGCTCCCTCCCCTCACCCTAGCCCTATTAAGTCCCCTTTTTAGTATTCTCACAGTTCTCTCCCCCCTTCTAACTATACACAACATTGTTATTGGAATACAATGTGAGTATGAGCATATGTAGGAATGAAAACAGAAGGGAAAAGAAGAAAAAGTACATGTCTCCCATTCTTCATCATCATATACCTGCAATACCCCAATCACATGGGTAGCCTATAAAAGTACCGGCAAAGGTCCCATTAGACTGTCATGTCCCAATTTCCATGTGGGCTTGCTCTCGGAGAAACGATCTCAGGTCCTCGCCCTTATCAAAGGATCGCGTCATATTGTTCAATGTCACCTTCATACGAGTCGGATAAAAGAGGCCGTACCGAGCATTTACTTTCTGAAGCAGAGGCCTGCACGCTAACAGTTCCTTGCGCTTCTCAACCGTAGTCTTGCACAGGTCTGGATAAAACGCGATTTTATTGCCATCGATTTGGAGCGCCGTTTTCACCTTAGCTGCTTGTAGAATCTGTAATGCTTGTTGGTAACGCAGTACTTTCAAAACCACAGGTCTCGGGTGCGGCGTTCCACTGCTGGTGCGGGAGGGTACCCGATGGGCGCGTTCAATTTCCAATGCTGGGGCAAAAGTAAGTTGTAATATATCCGGGATCAGTTTCTCTAAATATTTGATAATGTCGATTCCCTCTCTCCCCTCCGGTATACCTGTGATTCGGATATTGCTTCGTCTTGCACGGTTGTTTTGTTCTTCCATTTGATTCTCCAATATCTTTACCCGATTTGCAAGTGGGCCCATCTGCGCCATTGAGTTTCGCCATCGATCTGCTTCCACTTCCACAGTGTGCAGGCGGCCGGTTACCTCCGTTAATGCATCTTTTACGTCCTGCATGTCAGTTTGCATCTGTGTTATTGCCGAGTTACTGGAGGTGACCATATCTTTCACAGCTCTCAGCTCCTGCAAAATCTCTCGCTCCCCAGCCGTGATATCTTTGTCCGGCGCCATCTTTTGTGGGGAGGCCGATTCCTGTTTTGAGCGTTTGATCGCCAGTCCGGCCGCCGACTGGAAATCTAGACGGGCAGGTTTTAAGGTCGACATCTTGGGCAGCGTAGTTAGCCTATTTTCTCCAGCTCCGAAGGTAATGGACACGGGGGAGAGACCGGATTCTACGGGCTAGGTCGGAGCAGTACAATTCAAGCGGCCATTCCCTTCGCCGGCAAGCTCCGCCCCCCAGGATTTTTCATTTTCATTCTACACCCTGTTGAAGTCTATTGCAATCTTAGCTTCCACTCTCCTTTTTAGGAGGGCATTCTATGCATCTACTACCATGAAAAATATTTCCTATCTGTTCCTGAGTCATCCCCCCCTCCCCCCCCATTGGAGCTTCATAGCATACCCCCTTGCTCTATAAATTCCCCAATCCCGGTAGACGGTATTCTGTCCCTATTCAATTCCAACTTGCATCCTCCCCTCATCCTCATCTTTCGCTCTCCCAAAACACACTCCCTACCCCCATATACCTCTTTGTATCTTTTACGACCCTGTTCTTGAACACATAATCGGTGAAAGCAGAATGGTGGCATTTACTCTAATGGCCGCAGCATAACTTGCAAACAGAAACAGTTGAATAATAACTCAAAGGTTGCATGCATTACTTACCTAAAACAGCATACTCTTAATTAATAAGTCTAACTTGTTAGGCCTCCTGTGTCACACACAGCCCCTTGCATTATTTGATTGTGCCATCCAAACACATAAACCAAAAACTGCTGCTGTATGCTCGGTTACAGGCTAAAAACCCAGCTAGCTATACCATGACGAATGACTGATGAGACAGGAAGAGCAGCATGCCCAAGTGAGCCACAGTGCAAGGAAGAATGGCCAGGCTCAGGCTTGAACTGAGCTTTTATGGTCAACCTCTGTTCTACCTCTCCTGTAGCTTTCAGACCCTACTCCACCCAGCTGCCCTTGGTGGTGGATTCCTACATAGTGTCCCTATCCCCTTTATATTTTTTTTAATCTGCCTATCTCTTCTTTTTTTGTTGTTTTGCCTACCAAACCTCCCTTGCCTACTTTCCTGACTCTTCTCTTCCCTTCCCCCATATTCCTGCCCCAGGTCAAGACCAAAATGCCTCCCATTAAAAGTCAATGTGTCTTTCCGCTGAAAAATATTTTCATATATATTGTTAATATCTTTCAACTATTTAAATGTCTCAGTCATATAGCATTGCCCTTCCTCTCTTGCGGAGCATACAGTACATATTTACATTTTTAGGTCTTATGTTATAAGGCTTCTCCCACCATCCCCATGCCTACCTCTAGCAAACATTGACATGATTCAAAGAGAGAGAAGAGAGAGGTCATCTCTATATATTGTGTAATATGCAAGGATTTTACTGTTAGAAAGTAATTTAGAACGTAATTGTGATGTATATATCACATTACTAGTGCATAAATGGCACAGATATGAAAACATACATGCTGTGCAGTTAGGTGTCGACTTGTACATGACTTTTGAGTAGGCATGCTCAAGGGAGGAGTTTTGGAAAACCATGATAAGAGTTATGATTTATATGTATACTTTATTAAATACACACTTCTACCATGATGTCTACTGGACACCAGGGATGCCCCGAGGCGGTTGCGGAACATGGAGGTCTGGGGTAGGCTATTCAATTAGAGGGAGTCTTGTAGGGAGGGGCCGGAGGGGGATTTTGACTTTTGATTGGCTATTTAAGGGGAAGGAGGGTTTTTGAATAGGGGCTTCAGGGGATTAACTCTGGCATGTGGTGTAATGATCTGGGGGGTTGATTGCTGGGATGGGGGTTGCTCAGGAATGATCGGGGGTGAAGGCTGGAGGATCAGGATTTGGAGTAAGGGCTGTGGCAAGGGAGTTGATTGAGGGTTCACTGTGCCCCAAGGGAAGATGTGTTTGAGTGCCACTGTGGCCACCACAGCTACTGGAGTGCTGGACAGCGACCACACTCATAGCCTCACTTAATAGTACTTCTTTAAGTGGCATTAAGTACAACCACACTATTGGCAGTTGTGACAGTTAGCTCATGGCAACATCCAGTGAGTTAGCTATCACCGGTCACCAGGCTCATCCTCTGGCCCAATCTCAACCTATCTTGCTAAAAGAAGTTAGCATGGGATTTTTACTGTGCTGGCTGATTTTAGCACATGGTAGTTTACTGTGAGTCATTACAATGCTCTGAACCCCATGGTAAGAAGTCTAGAAAAAGGCCCTCCTATCACCTATGTCTGCTCCTGAGCAGGGAGCAGAGGCTAATCTTGGTTTTGAACTAACATTCCCAATGCAGTATGGTATTAGTCGTCTTTGATTCTACTCACTGAAATCAGTGCTGAAGAACTTATGCGTTAATATGGGATTGTCAGAAATCCAGCACTGGACAAAAATGTCCCTCCTAGAACTGGGTAACTTGGCAGCTATGGGGTCTATTCTGTCCCGCTATTCGTCCCCCTATCCATCCCCGACGAAGCCTCCCTGTATGAACAAGGAGTTTGTACTGAGAGGCTTAGACAGGGCAGGAGGGGATGGTACAGAAGCGGAGTTAGGGTGAGCAGTGGACAGTCTGCGGTCCCAGACATACAGGGCCAATTCTGAAGTCGGCCCTGTACATCCGGGGTCGGCAGACTGGACAGGAGACTTATTCCACCTCGGAGGTGGAATAAGTCCTCCTAGATGTTGGAAGATGGGAGGCCCGGCTGGGAACAAAAGGTGAAGGGGTGCAGGAGATTCCCCACAGCCTGACCCTGGCCATGGGAGGCCAGATTAGGGATTGGCTGCGGGGAAAGGACAGAGTGGTTTGATGCCATGGCACCGTGGCCCATTCAGGAGCCTAACTGAGTTAGCTGGGCTTGGCTCAGAATAAGGACCGGCCTGCACGTACTGACCCTAGATGTGATTCTGATCCCGCAGGGGCTAGGCATGCCCTGTGGGATCAGAATTGGATCTTTCTCTATGCGTCCAGGATGCATATATTTAAATGTGCCTCCACGTGTATGGACCCACTGAGTATTCCAGACTTTCAGATGAGAAATGACTATTATACATACCAATTCAATTGGCATATTTATATAGCCTATCTATCTCTGTGTCTCAGACATGTCTCTGCTGTGCTCTTCTCAGTATATTTTCTATCATCAGACCATAAGAATTTCCATATTGGGTCAGACCAAAGTTCCATTGAGTCCAGTATCCTGTTTCCAACAGTGGTCAATTCAGTTCACAAGTATCTGCATAATTTCCAATGTAGCCAGATTCCATGCTGTGTTTTCCCAAAGATAACCAGTGGTTTTCCCTAGGTCTCCCTTGATAGCAGTCTATTGCCTTATCTCCAGGAACAAGCAGGAATAAGTCCTCACATATGGGTACGTCGGTACCGATGGAGCCTGCGCGGGAAAGCTCCCCAGCTTCCCAGAAGAAAGCTTTTGGGATCCTCCCACAGTGCATGCACGCTGCCTTCCCGCCTTTCTGACCAACTCTCCTCAGTTCTTCTTTTCCGCGGAGCCAGCAGGTCGTGTTCCTGTCACCGCTGAAGAAGTTCTTATTTTAATTTGTTTCTTTGGCCGTGTGTCTGCCTTCCCTGCTACCGGACCGGTACCGCCGGTCTTTTTTCTTTTTACTTTTCAAAAAAAAAAAAAAAATATTTTCTTTTCACTACTTGGTGAAATTTTTTCTCTTTAGGCCCCAGGCCTAGAGAACAATTTTTCCTCATGGAAAAACCAGCTTCTGGTTTTAAAAAATGCACCAAGTATAGCGGTACCATCTCAGTTACCGACACACATGAATGGTGTCTTAAATGTTTGGGGCCTGACCACTCCATTCCGGATTGCCAGTCCTGTTCCCTGATGTCTAAACGTGGCTTACAGAACCGAGCAGCCAAGTTTCATATGCTGTTTTCCACAGATACTCCAGCATCGACATCTTCCAGGTCTTCCTCTCCTGATGGATCTCAGGTAACCAAACATTCCTCTGGCAGGTCCTCAAAGGGCAAATCTCCCTCTAAGTATCGAGATGCCTCCGGGCTTGACCCTGAGGACCCTGCCCCAGCCAAACAACCCCGGCGGGAAGCTCCGGCTTCCAAAGCTCCTCCTATGGGGTTACAGGTTGACAATCGATGGCACAGCCTCGACCGATCACCTGTTAGACTGCTCTGGGGTACCGGCACCACTCTTCCGGTACCGACATCCAGGCAGTCGTGGCGTCCATGGATCATACAGTTCAATCCATGCAGCAGGTCATAATGGCTTTCATTAAGGCTGCGACGCCCACGGTACCGCAGCAAGCGGTACCGACCTCGGTTCCGGTACCACAATCGATACCGGTACCCAGGGCATCCACGTCGACCAGGATACCAGTTCCGGTTCCCGGTTCCGTGGCTTTTCCCGATACCGATCCAGTTCCGGGTACACCCGATGTCGATACCGGTCGATACGCGTATCGATCCCTGGAAGCCAACAGATGATACTTCCAATCTTCTGATGATTCCGATTCATCGGATGACTCTCCCGAAGTATCTCTTGCTCTTCCTGAGGAGCCCTCTTCTCCAAAGAGGAGAATGTCTCCTCCAGAGGATTTGTCCTTTCAAGACTTCATCATGGAAGTAGCTAAAGGACTCTCTATTTCAGTAACCTCTGAAAAAGAACCTAGAGCAAAAAAATTAGACATTTTGGGATACTCTAAGGTTCCCAGAGAGGCAGTCACCTTGCCAATTCATGAAATTCTCCAAGAACATTTGCTTGAATTGTGGGAGACTCCTCTCACCCTTTCTCCTCATTCTCGTAGATTGGACACTATGTACCGTGTCCCTCCTTCTCCTGGTTTTCAAAAAACTCAGCTTTCTCACCATTCTATTGTGGTGCAGTCAGCTGTGAAGAGAATAAAGAGTACCAAAAGACACTCTTCTACTCCTCCAGGAAGAGAATGCAGGACCTTGGATGCTTTTGGTAGAAAGATCTTCCAAGCTAGCATGCTTACTGCCAGAATCAATTCATACAGCCTTTATATGGGTATGTTTCTGAAGGAGGTTGCAGAAAAGCTGCACAACTTTCTCCCTTTTATTCCAGAGGATAAAAGAGAGGAATTCCTTCTTTGGCTTAAGCATACGCAAGACATCTCAAAGTTTTCCAACAGAGCAGCCTTTGATTCCTTTGAGGTTGCCAGCAGAGCCTCAGGCATTGCTATAGCTGCTCGTAGAATTGCTTGGCTCCAGGCTTCTGATCTAGAACCCTGGGTTCAAGATGGTTTAGGAAATCTACCCTGTACAGTTGAAAAGCTATTTGGCAAGGAGTGGCAGATTAAAGCCACTCAAATGGATGCAGAAAATGCTGCTCTTGATAGACTTTCTAAGTCTACCTCCACTCCAGCCAAGAAAAAGTCTTTTAAAAAGTCTTTTTACAAGAAGGGCAGATTTCCTTCCACTTCTGGTCAACAGTCTTCTGCAGGTTGCTTTGCTACTAAGCGTCAGCAACCCAAACAGGCTAGGCCTAAACCTGCAGGGGCTGCTGTAACCCAGCAGTCCCAAGCCCCTCAGGGGTTTTGACTTACTGCTAGAGAACTTAACCTTTCTGGCTCTACAACAGCCAGAACCTCTCACCATTCCAGGAAGGTTGGCTCATTTTGCTCCCAGATGGGAGCAAATCACATCAGAGCAGTGGACCCTCTCCATCATCAGAGTGGGCTACAAACTTCATTTCTCAGACCTTCCTCCCTACACCATGGTGAGACATTTCAATTCTCCCACATCTCTCCTCGACCTTCTGGATCAGGAGGTAACCTCCCTTCTGGCCCAGAGGGCCATAGAAGAAGTTCCTCTTCTTCAACAGGGGTCAGGTTTTTACTCCCCCTACTTTCTCATCCCCAAGAAAACAGGGGGATACAGACCTATTCTAGATCTCCGAGAATTGAACAAATTTCTGTACAAGGAGAAGTTCAAGATGCTCTCTTTAGGCACTCTCCTTCCATACCTACAGAGTCAGGATTGGCTTTGTTCTCTAGATCTCAAGGATGCATACACCCATATACTCATCCACCCATCCCACAGAAAATTCCTACGTTTTCTGTTCCAGGGAAAACATTACCAATACAGAGTCCTTCCTTTCGGTCTGGCCTCTGCTCCAAGGGTGTTCACCAAATGCATGGCAATAGTTGCTGCATTTCTGCGCACTCTGGGAGTCTTTGTCTTCCCATATCTGGACGACTGGCTCATCAGAGCTCCATCTCAGTCAGAAGCCCAGATTTCCCTGGACCGCACAAGGCGCATTCTGCAATATCTGGGACTGGTGGTAAACCTCCCAAAGTCCCAGCTCATTCCTACTCAGTCCCTCGAATTCATAGGGGCCTGGTTGGATACCACCACTGCAAGGGCCTACCTTCCTCAGGCCCGTTGCCAACGTCTAGTGCAGCTAGCCTCCCAGATTCAGTCAAAGAGCCACTTAACTGCCAGGGAGATGCTACAACTGCTAGGCCACATAGCTTCCACAGTACATGTGGTCCCCTATGCTCGCCTACACATGAGAGCAGCTCAATGGACTTTGTCCACCCAGTGGACTCAAGCCTCAGGAGCTCTCTCAGACCAAATAGCAAACTCCAAACGTCTCCTTTGGTCTCTCCAATGGTGGATGTCCACTCAAAATCTGTTGCTGGGGTCCCCCTTCCAACCTTTGTTGCCCCAAGCAATCCTCACAACAGATGCCTCCCAAACAGGTTGGGGAGCTCATCTGCAGGACTTCTCCACCCAAGGTACTTGGTCTCCACAGGAGACCTCTGTTCATATCAATCACTTGGAGATTCGAGCAGTGTTCTTAGCTCTCAAGGTCTTTCATACCCTCCTCAGCTACCAGACAGTCCTCATTCAAACGGACAATCAGGTAGCCATGTTTTACATAAACAAACAAGGAGGAACAGGCTCTCTGTCGCTTTGCAACAAAGCTCTCAGATTATGGGCCTTTGCCAGAGAGCATCAAATCCATCTCCTGGCAGTATACCTCCCAGGAATTCAAAACTCTTGGGCAGACAGACTCAGTCGAGTTCTGCTTCCACACGAATGGTCCCTGCACATGGATCAGGTACTCAGAATCTTTCAGGAATGGGGTACCCCGGACATAGACCTATTTGCAATTCCGTGGAATGCCAAACTTCCCCTGTTCTGTTCCAGAATTCCGTGTCAGGGAGTTCAGGACAAGGATGCCTTTCTCCTTCACTGGGGTCAGGACTTCCTGTATGCCTTTCCACCCATTCCTTTGATCCCCAAGACTCTGTTCAAACTTCAGAGGGATCAAGGATCTATGATCCTCATAGCTCCACGCTGGCCACGCCAAGTGTGGTACCCTCTACTTCTGCATCTCTCCCAAGCCCCCTCTCTGGACTTGGGAGCTGCACCAGACCTTCTGTCTCAAGAGGAGGGGACTTTGTGGCATCCAAACCCCAAGTCCCTTCACCTCAGAGCTTGGTTACTGAAGGCCTAGACCTTCAAAACTTCAATCTTTCGCAACAAGTGCAGGATATCCTTCATGCTTCCAGGAAACCTTCCACTAGGCGTTCCTATGCTTTTAAATGGAAGAGATTTTCCATTTGGTGTGCTCAAAAGGGTCTTGACCCTCTAGCACTTCCTCTGAATTCTCTCTTAGAATATCTCCTGCATCTCTCCAATGCAGGCCTTAAGACGAATTCCGTAAGGGTCCATTTAAGTGCTATTGCAGCATCCCTTAAGCCTATCAATGGACAACCTGTTTCCTCTCATCCTCTTATTGCAAGATTCATGAGAGGCCTAACCTTAACTAAACCTCCCATTCGACCTCCTCCGGTGGCATGGGACTTGAACTTGGTTCTTGGTCAGCTTATGAAGCCACCTTTTGAACCCTTAGCCACTACCTCCTTGAAATTTCTTTCCTGGAAGGTTATTTTCCTTATTGCAATCACTTCTGCTCGCCACATTAGTGAGCTGCAGGCCTTAGTGGCTAATCTACCTTATACAAGGTTCTATCATGATAAGGTAGTCCTTAGGACAAATCCTCACTTTATGCCTAAAGTGGTCTCACCTTTTCATCTTAATCAAGAGGTATATTTACCTGTCTTTTTTCCAGCTCCTCATGCATCCACTGCAGAGAGTAACCTTCATATTCTAGATTGTAAAAGAGCTCTTGCTTTTTACTTACATAGGACACAGCAACATAGAAAGTCTTCCCAGCTTTTTGTTGCTTTTGATCCTTCTCATCTAGGACTTCCAGTCTCTAAAAGAACACTGTCCAATTGGATTGCTCAGTGTATCTCTTTTGCTTACCAGAGTAAGAATCTTTCTCTGGAAGGCCATGTCACAGCTCACAATGTGAGGGCCATGGCCACCTCTATGGCTCATCTTCATTCTGTCTCCATTGACCAGATCTGTCGAGCAGCCACCTGGGCCTCGGTTCATACCTTCACAGCCCATTACTGTTTGGACAAGGACTCCCACCGGGATGCCTTGTTTGGTCAGGCTGTCCTCAGACACCTGTTCCATTCTTGAACAACTCCTGCCCTCCTTCCCTCAATGGATGCCTGAGATCCATAGGAACACGAGGAACCTTTCAGGATCTCATACCCTTGTGGATCTCCCAGGCATCTTAGCTAGGGAGTCCCCATATGTGAGGACTTATTCCTGCTTGTTCCTGGAGATAGCACAGTTACTTACCTGTAACAGATGATCTCTGGGAACAGCAGGAATTAGTCCTCACAACCCACCCACCTCCCCTAGGAGTTGTATCTTTCTCTCTCTTTGTCTTTCCTTTACTCTCTCTCTATTGTCTCAGCTTTAAACTTGAACTGAGGAGAGTTGGTCAGAAAATCGGGAAGGCAGCGCGCATGCGCTGTGGGAGGCTCCCAAAAGCTTTCTTCTGGGAAGCTGGGGAGCTTTCCCGCGCAGGCTCCGTCGGTACCGACGTACCCATATGTGAGGACTAATTCCTGCTGTTCCCAGAGATCACCTGTTACAGGTAAGTAACTGTGCTTTCTCCAGGAACTTACCAAACCCTTTTAAAACCAAGCTACTCTAACTGCTTTTCCTTAGCGTCCCTCCAGTTTAGTCCTCAACTCCTGAGTAGTGCACTGGGAGGAGTCGCCTAGTGGTTGGGGAAAGTTACGTCAGATTGGAAGGTCGGGGGTTCAAATCCCACTAGAGAACAGAAACCTTGGGCCGGAAGGACTGGGGTTTCTAGTCCCACAGGTGCTCCTTGTGGTCTTGGGCAAGCCACTTAACCCTCCATTGCCCATATTCCCTGTATTCCCAGTTATCCAAGTTTGTATATAGTTAACCCAGTTATCCAAGTTTGTACTCCTGTTCAATGTAAAACCTGACAGTTTGTCGTTATGGTCGTTTTGTTATGATGTAAACCGCGCTGATTCTAAATAGCGCGGTATATAAGAAACTGTAATAATAATAATAATAATAATAATAAGTATTAGCATATGTGTCTCATATCCCCTTGTGTTAAATGTATCCCCCAATTGTGTTGTGACCACTTTGATTGAAGGATAAGGTGGTATACAAAACTGTCAAAATAAAATAAATCACTGCATGTAGTCTGCCAGCTCTCCCATTAGCCCCATGTGTGTCCAGTCTCCAATGCAGCAGGAGGACATAGTGAGCCTGGTTTCTGGGCTCACTTGGAGTAACAGATAAGGAGAACTAGTTTATGTGTATTTTGATTTGGAGTTCTTTTGATTTTGGTACTGTAGCTTTAAATTAAAAAAACAAACAAACAAAAAAACCCAAACAAACAGACCTTTTACTTGAGCCGGTCTCTGCTCCTTCGTGTTATGCTCTGCCCAGTTCCTAGATTCGTGGCATTAAGATCTCTCTCCCAGGCAGAATCGGGGAGAGCTCTTCAGCAAGCACCTCGGCTGTGATTTATTCTCTGCGATCGGAGTGATCGTGAAGTGGCAGTTGACCATCAAGCAGGGGGTTCGTTTGACGGCGCTTCTCTCACTGTGGGTACAGCAGTGCTGCGCGGGCTGCAGCCTCGCGTTTGGGAAGTCCGATTCAGCATTTCAGCTTCTGAACTTCTTGGGGGAACAGAGCAGCAGGTAGGCGCTTGCCTTAGCAAGCCTGTGTGAAGAACGGCATAAATTTGAAAATTTTGATTTTTGGCGCCATTTTCTCTGCGAAGCGGCTGCGGCTGTGGTCATTTTGACCACGTGATCGCCACATGCAGGGAAACGGCACGAGCAGCTGATAAGGAACAGTTTGGGACATTTGTTCTTTTGAGTTTGTTTGATTTATTCCTTTAGGTTGCTGTTTGGTTTAGGCAGAAGGGTTCCTGAGAGGGCTTGCCCACTCTAGAGTGGATCTGAAGGGCTAGACTTGGCAGACCCGGTTGGTAGGTTTTGCGTGGAATTTACAGCACAGTGCGGGGTCATAGACCTAGTTAGGTGCCGAGTTTAGGGAAAAAAAAGGAGTGTTACTATTGAGGGTGGATAGTTTATGGTGGGACGCCCTCAGTGTGTTGTGTGTGGAACGCGCAGAGGTGCGATTGCAGATTCAGGGATCTGTCAGGGGTGTACGGCAGTGTCTGCCAGCGTGGAGAACCAGATGGAGGTGAAGGCTACAGAGCTTCAAATTGCGGGGGCTGTATCGGAGGGGACTTGTCTAGAGTCATCCCTGCAGCAGTCAGTCAGGATTCTCCGGTGGGACAGTTAGCGGCTCCTGTACCGGGGGGATCTGGTTCCCAGCTTGGGGATTTTTGTCCAGACTTTGTGCTAATTATGCATCAGGCCTTCTGTTTGAGGCGACAGGGTAAAGTTCCAGATACCTTGCCCTCACCTGCGCCATGGCAACAGTTGGGGGTGACTGACTCGGGTGTCGAGTCTCCTAGACCAACTAAGAGAGCCAAGTTTCGGGAGCCTGCGCCTTCGGAGGTAGACTGGCAGGACTCAGAGGAGTTGGACGTAGACCTCGAGGGCAGTTTAGAGGAGTTAGAGGAAGGTGAGATTCCCGAGCCAGAGGATCAGGCGAAGATTATTAGGTTGTTCCACAAGGAGGAAATATTTGCTCTCATCACTGAATCCCTACAAAAGCTGAATCTGGCTACAGAACAGCCAGTGGAGGACGATAGTGGGGAGGACCCAATTATTCAGGTGGTGAGACAGACTCAGGTGGTATTTCCCATTCACTGAGTAATCGACCGCATGATCCAGGATGAGTGGGATCTTCCAGAAGCGGGGCTAAGGGGGATATGGACTATGAAGCGGTTATACCCCTTAGCGGATAAGGACCGGGAGCGTTTTCGGTCTCCGCGGGTAGATGCCGCGGTTTCAGTGGTTACCAAGAAAACCACCATTCCGGTGGAAGGTAGCACTGCTCTGAAAGACACACAGGATAGAAAGGTGGATGGTTTGTTGAAGAAGTCCTTTGAGGCGGATGCTTTGTCTTTGCAAGCTTCCATTTGTGGAGCTTGGGTGGCCAGAGCATGTCTCAGATGGTCCCAGAGTCTGCGGCAAGTTTCTCAGCTAGAACAGGGAGCTCTCAGGGAACTGGATTGCCTGGAGTCTGGGGCGGCTTATTTGTCCGATGTTCATTATGATTTAATCAAAGCCCTAGCTAATAGCATGGCATCATTAGTAGCAGCCCGCAGGTCCCTGTGGTTAAGAAATTGGGCTGCGAACAGTTCTTCCAAGGCCCTGCTCAGTAAACCTCCCGTTAAGGGAACTCTGTTGTTCAGCGAGGACCTAGACAAATTGGTTAAGGATCTCGGGGAGTGTAAGGGAGGTAGGCTTCTGGAGGATAAGCCTAAACAGGGGAAGTCCCTGCCAGCCTTTCGGGATCAGTTCCGGGATTTCTGGAGGTTTCGCACCTCACGCTTAGGGGTTTTTCAGCGCAGAAGGTTTGCATATAGGGCCCAAGATTTTGTGGGTTTCGAGGAGCGGGTAGAGGTTTTGCTTCAGCAGCCGCATCGCCCGCTCAGAAATCGCAATGAAATGAGGTGGGCCTCGGTAGAAAGTCAACTGATAGGCGGCAGGCTACGAGGGTTTCTTTCTGCCTGGGCATAAATTACCACGGATCAGTGCGTTTTAGAAATAGTTTGCAAAGGTTATGCGCTGGAGTTCGCAAGACCAATGAGAGAGACGTTTGTGATGTCACCTTGCAGAGGGCAACGAAAGACTCTAGTGATTCGTCACATGCTGGATCGTTTGTTGCAATTAGGTGCGGTTGTTCCGGTGCCGATAGAAGAGTACAGCACGGGTCGATACTCAATTTATTTCATAGTCCCAAAGAAGGACGGGTCGCTTCATCCCATCTTGGATCTTAAAGGGGTGAACCGCTGTCTCCGGGTTACGCATTTCAGGATGGAGACGTTAAAGTCAGTCATTGTAGCAGTGCATCAAGGGGAATACTTGATGTCTCTCGATCTTATGGAAGCCTATCTGCACATTCCGATCAGAGCGGGTCATCAAAGGGTTCTTCATTTTGCTCTCCCTTGGGGGCACTTTCAATTCCAGGCATTGCCCTTCGGGCTCGCTACGGCGCCACGGACTTTCACCAAAATTTTTGTGGTGGTGGCGGCGGCGTTGCGAAAGCAGAGGATTCTAGTGCATCCCTATCTCGACGACTGGTTGATTTGAGCAAAATCCGAGGTTGAGAGTGTTCAGGTCACAAACACGGTGGTAAAACTCTTGGAGAGTCTCGGTTGGGTGGTCAGTCTAGCCAAAAAACATCTGGTACCGACTCAGAATCTCGAGTATCTGGGGGTATGAGTTGACACTCGGAAAGGGGCTGTGTGTCTACCCATTCGTCGAGCCCAAGGTTTGAGGGCGTTGATTCGACGTTTCTTAGCCATTCCAGCGCCTTCGGTTTGGAGTTACCTTCAGGTGCTGGGGACGATGGCGGCTTCCTTGGAGGTAGTCCCATGGGCCAGGTTTCGTATGAGACCGCTTCAATATGCCCTTCTCCGCCGCTGGTCTCATCAGGTACACTCGTTAAACACAAGACTTCCCTGTCCTCTCAAGGTCAGGAGAGCTCTACAGTGATGGCTGCTTCCGATGGCCTTGGCTTCGGGGATCTCCCTGGAGCAGCTGGAGTGGCTCCCATTGTTGACGGATGCGAGTCTCGCGGGATGGGGAGCACATTGCGGCCTACTATTTGCGCAGGGTCACTGGTCAGCCCAGGAGGCCACGTGGTCGATCAACAGGTTGGAACTGAAGGCGGTAGCGCTTGTGTTGCGAGCATTCGAGTCGAACATGTCGGGAAGAGTGGTCCGCATGCTGTCGGACAATTCGGCAACAGTGGCCTACATAAATCGGCAAGGCGGCACAGGAAGTGTGGCCATGGAGGAGGAAGCGGAGCTGCTATTTGAGTGGGTGGAAGGTCGCTTTCCAGCGTTTTCAGCAGCACACATTGCAGGGAAGGACAATGTGACGGCAGACTTTCTCAGCAGAATGCGTGTGGATGCGGGGGAATGGGAGTTGCATCCGGACGTCTTCGATCAGATAGTTCAAAGGTGGGGTCCTCCGATCATGGATCTCATGGCAACTTTCCAGTCCGCAAAAGTGAGTCGTTTCTTCAGCAGACGATGAGAAAGGATGTCAGAAGGGATCGACACGTTGATACAACCTTGGCAGCAGCCAGGTCTTCTTTATGTGTTCCCTCCATGGGTGCTCATAGATTGGGTGGTGCAGCGAATTGAGTCCCATTGAGGGAGAGTATTGCTGGTGGCTGTGGACTAGCTGAGGCGGCTGTGGTACGCAGATATCATCAGACTTCTTGACGGGGATCCATGGAAGCTGCCGGTGTCGGAGAGTCTGTTACTGCAAGGTCCGCTGTGGATGCCCCAAGTGGATCGCTTCTCGCTTATGGTTTGACCATTGAAAGGGCGAGGTTAAGGAACAGAGGTTACTCAAGTGCAGTCATTTTGACATTACTCAGGTCATGAAAAAGGTCAACATCTTTGGCTTACGTGCATGTTTGGCATGTGTTTGAGGACTGGTGTTCCAAGAGGCAGGTGCGTGCAGCGACAATGTCAGTTCCTGTGGTACTGAGTTTTCTGCAAGATGGGTTTGATAAGGGTCTTGTTGCCAGTTCTTTAAGAGTTCAGCTAGTGGCTCTGTCGTGCTATAGAGACAAGGTGCAGGGCCTGGCGCTCGGGGCACATGCAGATGTGTTGCGATTTCTGAAGGCCGTTTCCAAGTTGCATCCATCTCGGAGAGTCGTGGTGCTGTCATGGGACCTCAATTTGGTGTTAGGGGTGCTGGCTAAGGCACCCTTTGAGTCATTACACAGAGCGTCGCTGAAGGACTTGACGTTAAAGATGGTATTTTTGGTAGCCATTTGTTCAGCAAGGCGCATTTCAGAGTTACAGGCGCTATCTTGTAGAGAGCCGTTCTTATCTTTTTCAAAGGAAAAAGTGGTGTTGCATCTGGTGCCCTCTTTTTTGCCAAAGGTGGTGTCCCTGTTTCATCTGAATCAGGCGGTGTCCCTTCCAGTTCTGGGGGCACTAGAAGGCAGTGCTTCAGACCGCAGGCTACGTCGCTTCGACCTGAAGTGCATTCTGCAACAGTATTTGAAAGTTTCAGAGTCCTATCGTAAATCGGATCGCTTGTTCGTGTTATTCGGAGGTCCGTGTAAAGGAGAGGCAGCAGCGAAGGCCTCTATTTCTTGGTGGATTAAGGAGGCAATTGCTTCCGTGTATATATTGGATGGCCGGGAGATTCTGGCAGGGCTACGAGCTCACTCTACCAGAGTGCAAGCGGCTTCGTGGGCGGAATATAGCTTGGTGCCACCTGTGGAGATTTGTAGGGCGGCAGTCTGGTCGTCGCTTCGTTCTTTCAGTAAACACTACCGCCTGGATGTGTTGGCAGCAAAGGATGCTGTGTTCGGGTCGGCGGTGTTACAAGCGAGTTGGAAAGGTCCCTCCCACTAATACTGCTCTGTTACATCCCAGGAGTTGAGGACTAAACTGGAGGGACGCTAAGGAAATAGGAATTACAATTACCTGGGAATTGTGGTTCCTTTAGGAACTCCAGTTTAGTCCTCATTCCTACCCGGGATGGGCTTGTAAGCAGGAGACATTCAGTGGGAACCAGGTGCTGTTTCCAGTAGGTATGAGTATTTCTCTGTATTTCTGTCTGAGTTTATCTTTCATGAAGGGGGAGGACGGACGTAAGGTAAAAAGGCCTGTCTCCACAAAAAAAAAAAGAACAAAATAAAGAAATTACAAGCAATATTAATATTAGTATTACTAGCATTAGGTAGTCGCTGGGTCAGCGTTATGTTTCTATGCGATTAAGGTATTTGGTTAAAATGTTGTATTAAGCTACTTATTTGTTGCTCCTTTGAGTGTGCTTTGTCAATAGTTCATTGGGGGCTGATGGGAGAGCCGGCAGACTGCATGCAGTGATGTCACATTTTTGGACATGCCCAGTCTCCAAAGCTGCAGGAGGAGGTGCACTACCCAGGAGTTGAGGTCTAAACTGGAGTTCCTAAAGGAACCACAATTACCAGGTAAGTGTAATTCCTATTTCCCACATCCTCTGGCAATGAGTTCCAAAATTTAACTGTGCGTTCAGAAAGAACAAATAGTTTCTCCTGTTTCTTTTTTAAATGTACTACTTTGTAACTTTATGGTATCTCATCTAGTCTTTGTAATTTTTGAAAGAGAAAATAACCAATTCATTTTTAACCATTACATTCTAGACATTATTTTATAGATCACTCTCGTATCTCCCCTCACCCTTCTCTTTTGCAAGCTGAAGAGTCCTAGCCTCTGTAGCCTTTGCCCTTTATTATTTTGGTCTCTGTTCTCTGTACCTTTCCTACTCCTACTGTATCTTTTTTGAGATGCAGTGACAAAAATTGCATACGATACTCAAGGTGCAGATTCAAGTGTTGCAGAGACCTTACAATATTCTTTGTCTTGTTCTCTGTTCCTTTCCTAATAATTCTTAACATTCTCTTTTCTTTTTTGGCTGCTGATGTCACACACTGTTTTTCCCTCTGTGGATCACTTTGCACTTGTACACATTCAATTTCATCTGCTATTGAAAACATTTTTATTTCCTAGATAAGGGTGGAGCGGGGGATGGGAGTGGCATAGTTTTTTTAGTTTTATAGTAACTTTTTGTAATGGGGAGGTGTTTTTTATTTTGCTTTTTTGTGTCGCAATGAGATCGTTTGGTCTGTTGTGAACTGCTTTGCATGACGTATCCTAATAGCGGTATATAAATGTTTTTAAAATAAATTTTTAAAAATTTAATTAAATTTGGATGCCCAGTCTCCCAAATGCTCAAGGTCCTTCTACAATTTCTCACAATCCACATGCAATTTAACAACTTTGAATAATTTGGTATCATCAGCAAATTTAATGACCTTGCTCCTTGTTTCCGTTTCCAGATCATTTACAATATGTTAAAAAGCACCTGTTTCAGTACACACCCCTGGGGTATTCCTCTATTCACCTTCTCCCATTGAAAAAAATTGGCCATTTAACATAGTAACATATAGTAACATAGTAAATGATGGCAGATAAAGACCAGTATGGTCCATCTAGTCTGCCCAGTAAGATGGCAGGAGTAGGTGCACCTGCCACTCTGTGCAGGCCACCCCTCCCCATGTTTTTGTTTAGGGGTGAACCCACCACTCCATAAAGGACACCCCTATTTGTTGAGAAATTAGATGGTTCAGTTTATTTTGATTTTATCCTGTTGCTGTAAAGTGATCCACTGTGTCTGTCCCATGCCATTTTGAACTCCATCACTGTATTTGCCCCACCACTTCCATCGGGAGGACATTCCAAGCATCCACCACCCTTTCAGTGAAAAAGTATTTCCTGACATTGCCTTTCAATTTACTGCCTTGCTGCTTCATGTTATGCCCTCTAGTTTTACAGCTTGCCCGTCTTTGGAAGAGGTTTGTTTATTCATTATTTCTCTTTAAGTATTTAAAGGTCTGAATCATATCTCCCCTATCCCTCCTCTCCTCCAAAGTGTACATATTTAGGTCTTCAAGTCTCTTCTCATAAGGCTTCTGACGCAGGCTCCAAATCATTTTGGTCGCCTTCCTCTGAACAGTTTCCATTCTTTTTACATCCTTTGCAAGATATGGTCTC
This sequence comes from Ichthyophis bannanicus, assembly GCA_033557465.1. Lineage (NCBI taxonomy): Eukaryota > Metazoa > Chordata > Amphibia > Gymnophiona > Ichthyophiidae > Ichthyophis > Ichthyophis bannanicus. Next base: position 118,738,629 of record CM066050.1, on the reverse strand, counting down.
CAAAACTGAACACAGTATTCCAAGTGAGGCCTCACCTGTGACTTATACAGTGGCATCAGTACCTCTTCCTTTCTGCTGGTAATTCCTCTTTGTATGCAGCCCAACATCCTTCTGGCTTTTGCCACCGCCTTGTCGCACTGCAGGTGACATTACTCTTTTATAGCCTAACCGCCAAATCAGCAGCGGCTCAAACCCCTTTGGCTCCCCGATGATCACCCCAGGTAGTTGCTTGGTCTGGAGAAAATGCCTAATCTGCAGGTAAGTTTAAAACTCCCTATGATTCAGAGCATATTTGTCATTCAGCTGGCAGAGGAATGCAATATACCATCCTCATATAACTGCCAGGTGCCACCTCTTAAACATTGATCTCAACTGATCTTGGGCAGCTGTCGGACATGGCTGAGATCTGTTGCTAAATAAAAATCCCTCCCTCCCAGTAATGTCCCTTTCGCCTGCCATAAAACACTAATGATACATTTGTGAAAAGGGTCTATCTCCCTAGTCCCTTGTATCCCTTCCCACAACAGCTGGAGCGCACGTCACCTACATATAGTTTCTAATATGTGTGCCCATTGCTTCTGAGAGGAGCAACCTTATTCCACAACCGCTGCTAATTGGGAGGTGAGGAAATGCCTCCAATATCCAGTACTCCCATATTCCCCTCATTCTTTGGCAAGGTGAGTGTGCTCTGTGCTATTTGAGGAGACCTATGCCTCCAGATGAAAGCAAATATTTTCCTATTCAACTTTCTAAGCTCCACCCCAGGAAAAGCCACCAGGAGCACCATAAACAAATACAACAAACATGGGAGAACAGCCATATTCAATATTGTCATCTATCCCATCCATGAGTGTTCTTTCCTCTCCCACCTTTCAAAGTCTTTCGCCATCCTTCTAATCAGGGGCAGATAGTTTATTTGAAACAGTTGCTCCAAATCCTTACTTAACTAGACCCCCAGATATTTCACTCCTCTTCTAGCCTCTCTAGGTGGACCAACTGGGTTTTTCATTGGTTCTTTGTCTCCACCAATCTGCTGGTAGGGGAACACAACCCACTTGTCTGGACTGCACTAGCAGGACAATATGTAAATAAAATTACACGGGTGTGCTTTTTCACAATTAAAACTCAGATGCTTACTGTGGGAGCTTCTTTTTACCCACATTTCTTCTGTAAATGTTTAGCTGCATGGCCAGGGATCCACTGCACTTGGACCAATCTCTTCAAGATAAAGAGAAGGCATAAGATCTGGATCTAGATGTATTTAAGACTCTTTTGACTTAGTTTAGGGTGGTGAAGGAAATGCAACCTATGCTCCTCAGCTTTCTTATCATTTCTATTTTGTATATCTTTATCTCATCTCCTTATGATGTGGGCTTGATAGTGCATTGATGAAGTGTTATTGCTTATTAATTTTTCTTTGCCTACATTTTTTGTAATTGTTTTTTTCAATTTTCTGTTTTTGGACGGCAATGTTTCAAAAGCAAAAAGAAAATGTTCCCTATTTTTAATCATTCCACCTCTTACTCATGATTTATAAACCTCTATCATAACATCTTTCAGTCATCTTGAAGGTGTTTTATCCTCTCTATCATTTTATTTACCCTTCTCTGAACCTTTTTTAGTTTTGCTATATCCTTTTGGAGATGGGGTGACCAGATGGCCCTGGTGGCAATCAATATGATCACACCTAGGAATGATATAAGACAGGAGAAGTTTTGTCATTTCTGATAAACAGTGTCTGTTATTTTGCCCAGCACTGATGTCAGCCTTGGCGGTCTGTAGTTTCCTGTATCACCCTCTGGATACCATCTTAAGAACTTGTTTTACATATATCAAGCTCCTCACTATGGAATCTAGCCATGTGCAGGCCCACGATTTTCATGGTTTTCATCACAAATGACCAAATTTGTTTTGTTTTCATCATAATTGCGGACCTACTGTGCAGACAAATTGCTTTTGTGTGCATAAACCTCTGAATTTACATGCACATAATTGATATTCACATACAAGCAATTTTCACACATATTTAATTTTTAGGCATGGAAACAAATGTTCAAACGAGCCTGACATACATAGGCCTAATAGAATCTGTCTGCCCTATACCATAGATCCTAACTTTTCTTTAATATACAAAATCAACCATTGCTCAGCCCCAAAGCACTCGAGTCGCTTGTGTGTTATCTGCTTTGTCTCTGTCTCTAAGCCTTATAATCCTTACCTCTTTTCCTTTTAACGCCTATACATTTCTAACACAAGCTTCTCAACCTCTGAAATTCCAGAGGGAAATGACAAGAAAATGGCACTGTCTCAAATTCACGATGACATCACATCTATGGAATTAAAGAAGTGAGGCTGGAAGACTTACTCAGAAGCTTCTCTGTGTAGTTTTGTCTGTATAGCAGACAGGTCTACCAAGGAATCCAACCTATGACCCTCAAGGGCAAAGGTATAAGACTTACAGCTAAGTCCACAGAAGGTACACAAGCAAAGTTGAATAGTTATCCTCTGGGCAGTATAAGTAGATCCCTTTCCCTCGCTGGAGGGTACCCATTGGAGCATCATGGTCTATGTCCATGATTAGAGACCAAATACTGTTTCTATGGACTCTTGCAGGGATCTGTCTCTCCTTCTGATACCCAGAAGAAGTCACCTAGAGAACCAGCCTTCCGGGATGCCCATGGCCACCGCTGTCACCCCTCTCGATCTGCAGTGGTGGCAATGACTGCAAATAGCCCCACAGCGCTTGCCTCACAACTTCAATGCTACTGGGACTTCCTGTTGGAGGGGGCAGAAGCAAACAGCTGTGTGATGCCGAAGTTGTAAGGTAAGCACCGTGGGGCTGTTCACAGCCATTGCTGCCCCTGCAGGAGCGGGAGAGACGTGACAGAGGCAGCAGCAATGGGCGCCACAGAGGGTTGGGAACACACGGAATGAGGACCGCCTAGGGCGACTCTTATCATTGCACTGGCCCTGCCCAGAGGATAACGTTTCACAGGCTTGTGCTCTGGTTATTCATCCTCTGTGTCTTTAGTGCATGTTTCTAACTTCAACTTTCAAGGGTCATGGTTTCAATTCAATTAATAAAAGCTGCACAACCACTAGGAGAGGTAAGTCCAATGAAAAACTAAAGAAGCAAAAAAAGAAAAAAAACCCCAGCATTTCTGCACTTCTTCCTTTGCTTCTTTTCCCTCACACTAGTTAAAAGAAGTTTTGTTTTCCAAACCACATAGTCTATAATGACACGGAAAACAAATTGATTGTTTGGTCATCTGTCCCCTCAATTTGAGGGAACAAACAGAAAATCAATGTATTCATCGTTTTTACCATTTTTTCAAATAAATGCACATCTCTGAGATGCAAAGGCTAATTTTAGATAGCAAACGAAGATGGAACTTGAGAGACTGAGGTCAGGATAAACATAATCCCAGCAGTATTTTAGAAAGGGCTCTTCTAAAGCGTGATGTATAGGGCCGAGGATGTGCCAACATGTAAAGCCATAAGACACATTTTACATATCTAAAAGTGGGAAAACTCAATGGAGGAAACTTGGCAATTTACATATATAAGTTGGTATTTTGTAAACCTACACATATAAAATCTGCCAATTAACAACAGAAGTCACTATCTTTAATTCATTTCAACTTGAAGAGCAAAATAAACAATAGAGGACTAAGCAGGATAATCCCCTTAGGGCCTGATTCAGCAAGGACAACAGTGGGGCTGTATATCCTGGTAGGACATGCAGCTCTGCCTTCCATCCTGGCCGAATTCCAGACCATTGTCTCCCAGCACTCACAGAGGTGCTGTGCGGGGAGATGGAGACGGAGGCAACATGGAGGCGGAGCGTGGGCGGGCCGGACACCTGGCTGTACAGGGCTGACTCAGGTAATGGCACTGTAAATCCGTGGGCACATGGGGGGCGCATTGCTTATTCCACCTCTGAGGTGGAATAAGCGCTGGTCCCCCATGCACCCCGGCCTGGCAGCCCCCCCCGCCCCGCCCCGCCCCGCCCCGCCCCGCCTGCAGCAGATGCAAGGCAAGCACTGGGCCACTGTTTGACCATGGCCCCGGATGGGAGTCATCGGGCCATCCATTCACCAGCAGGTTTGGGTGGCCTGGCCATTCCGTCCTGTGGTCATCCCTGGAGCTGCGGAAGGGGCACGCTGGGCTGTCCTCGGGCCAAATTCTGACTGCTGCGGGAACATTTTGCTCCCGCATTTCAGAATCAGATCCAAATGAGCCCATCCTGCTCGGGGCCATCTGGACAGGCCAGATGTGCCCCTTCCGGAATCGGGGCTCAACATGCCTCCTATAAAGAACCGACCGAAAAGTATACTTTTTAAAAACCTATAGGTGCCAAGGAAATCCCGATGTGGACAATTTTGGTCATACACATCCATTCTCTATTTGTAATGTAGAAAATACATATAGGGCCCAATATTCAAAGGCATTTACATGGTTGTGAAACTATTTTAGAACAAAAACAGACAATTGTGTGGTGAGGTCTGGAATACTAAACTAATAAGTGAGCAATTAATGCATCTGAATAGCAGAATGTTAGAGGAACAATTTCATGCATGCACATAGTTTTACAATTATGAGCTCAATCAAATTATTTTTTTCCTGGCCTGCTTAAAATTCAGAAAAAAACTCCAATGTAATTATCTTTTGTTCTAGTTGTTGCTTTACAAATGTTTTGATGTGCCAAAATGTAGAACTACTGAATACCAATCTGTTTGTAGATCAATATTCAACCAATCAAGCAAAGGAAACAGAAGCTGAGTTGTTTCTATTTTCAAGGTCAAATAAAGAAGGAAGAATCGTCATTTATATCAGATTATGTTAATACTTCCATTATAGAAACTGCGTATGCATCTCAATTGATCACCAGGGTTCTGCCTTTGGTGTAATAGCAATTTCAAGCAGCTTTAACTGTCCTGCTGTGCTTTGTATTGATCTGAGTAATGCAGAAAGACATTGTTTTCCATATATTATTTTAAACCACTGGTACTGGGATTTACAGGTTCCTACTTATACTTTTGGGAGTACAGTGAACCTTGCACGGTATTTCAGCATATACAAGCTAGAGTTACTAACGTGTTAAGGGAGTAATGCATGTTCTTTGTCAAAAACATGCATTATTGGCCTTTAATGCATGATATTTTGGCCTAACATAGAGTAATGATGAAATGAAAATCATGAAAATGTATGCAAAGCAGATAATTATTATGCAAAATGAATAATGTAGTTTGTATTTAACCTCACAAGCTGTGTTATTCATGGAAAGATAATGCCATCTTTGAGGTATTATCTTATTTCTTCAGAAACATTAGGCCACTGTAGAGTGACCAACCATCTTGTATTATATGGGACAGTCCCGTATTTTAAGGATTTATTTATTTTTATTTATTTGTAGTGTTTTTCTGTCTCACCCCTTCTCAATATCAATGGCGGTTTACAATAAACAAACGAGTTACATAGAACAATGTCAAGGTGGAACATTAAACATTAAAGAACTATTTACATAAGGTACTATTTACATTTGTCCCTGGAATCGTATGAGACACCTAAATGTCCCCTATTTTAAAACACGTGTCCCACTCCTACACATTTATACCAATAGACTTCTCCACTCCAGCTGAAATTTTCAAAGGGAAACTCTATTTATATGAGACTGTTTCCATCAGAGACACAGAAACATGCATGCACTATGTTGTACTTCAGTCACACACACATGCACATGTTTTCATCTACCCCCCCCCCCCCGCCCCCCAAAATCAGGTACACACATGCACACTAGCACTTTTTAAGTTCTTTCACTGGTTGACCAGAGAACTAGATCAAGGGCATGCGATGTATGTGATCTACCTAGGCTTCAGCAAAGTGTTTAATACTCTCATAAAAGGTTTAACAATAACCTCAGCAGCTTGGGGATGGGTCCCAAGGTGGTGAACTGGATCAGAAATTGGTTGACTGACAAATGACAGATGGTGATGGTAAATGGAACTCACTCGGTTGGAAGGAAGGTGATTATCAGTGTGCCACAGCATTGTGGAAACTGCTAGGTACTTATAACTTGGATTGGCCACTGTTGAAAACAGGATACGGGGCTTGATAGACCTTGGTCTGACCCACTATGACTTATCTTATGTAGGATACTTATTGATGCAGTAGTATCTTTTCCTTCAGGTCTATAAATTTCAAGTGGTCTATTGGAAAGGAAATGACCACATAAACACCCATTACCTGGCCCAGAAAAAAATGCAGTTGAGAGATTTCTTAGAAAGAAAAAAAAGCAGTAGAGAGAGCAACATGACAGAGTATCAACCCCAAACCCCAAACCCCCATCCCAAAGTACCTCATTTTAAGATGATCACCTGGGCATAAGCTGGTCCCACCTCTGATTCTGATTAGAGAGACTCACTTAATACTCGCTGGCGGACGGCTTGTAGTCGACCAGGGATGGCTACGTGGGTGGTGACAGATAGGACAGACCAGGATTCAGTGATACTAAATTCCTGAGTATGGAGACTGGTAGTAGGAGGTCAGCAAGGCAGTGAGGAGTGGATTCTAGGTAAGAAGAACATTTGCATATATTTGCATAGACTGAGGGAGTTATGAACTCTCCTTGGGGTCTCCTCCTAGGCAGGACGAGAAGACTTCCCCAAAAATCCTTTTGTAGGTTCCTTAAGGGGAGTGAAGAACAGGGGAGGGCTGAAAACGGACTGCCCACATGAACCCCAGAACTCACCCTAACTATACAAAGGACCTCAAATAAGGACTTCTTAGCCTGGGAGCCATTCTGTATTTGAGGTGAGGGTAAGTGTTTTTTCACTGACATATGGTTGATTCAAGGGTTTAACGGAAGGAAAGAAGGATGACGTACTGGAGATCTCTGGAACCTGGATACTCATCAATAAGGTAAATTTATAATTTTGTATTCCTATACAATTGTTTTAGTTTACAGGTTTCACAATGCGGCTATACTTTTATGTAGTCTGTATGTAGATCTTCTTGATGGGTAGTCTGGGTAGCGGCAAGGGCAGTTTTACTATATATATGTATAGGCTTTGATCCCACAGCCTTATGTGGTTTAAGGAATCTAAAGGATTGAAGGTATGACTCATAGAAGTAATCTGTTGGCGGGGAGTAGGTATTTTTTCAAAATGCTCTAAGATAAATTGTTATGGAGTGAGGAGTGACTCTGAGGTAAATTTATAAAGCATTTTATATGATTGTTTCAGTATAAAGGCCTCACAAGTACATATATCCATACTTTTAGACAGCCTGTATGGGTAATCTGGCTGGGGGCAGGGGCAGACTTATTATATTCATGCATATGTTTTTATAAAATACTCATGTATACATAAGGAGTAATTTTATAAGGAGGAACCTACTTTTCTTCATAAAATACTAATGTATGTGGTGGAGATCACATCTTAAGGTGCAGATGTTTACACCTGTGCTATTTATTTATTTTATTTAACAGGTTTTATATACTGCTTTATAATTTCAATCAAATTTAAACTTGGTAATATACATTAAACAGGGACATTGATAACTTGGATTTTTCTGAGGCAGTGGAGGGTTAAGTGACTTGCCCAAGGCCACAAGGAGTGCTAGTAGGACTTGAACCCTGGTCTCTGGGTCCCCAAGCCATTGTTCTTAACCATTAGGCTACTCCTCCACTGTCCTAGATCGAATCTATATGTCTACATCTGCAGTATGTTTTCAAGTATTTTTTTTTTGTATCTACGTGCATACTTTCACACTCCTGACAGGTACTTGTGACCCGAATTTGCTGCTGTTGGAGACAGTATACTGGGCTTGATGGACCTTGGTCTGACCCAGTATGGCATATCTTATGTTCTCTACTCATGTTGTGCCCAAACCTCTCTGGTGTGCATGCCCAGTGGCAATACATGCACCATGACATCAACATGTGTGCTTTTATGCTAGGCACCATTTTATTAGAGACCATTTACATATGTATGTAGCCACATACACATGTAAATGAGTAAAATAGCTCCTCATGGACCTGCACTTTAGCACCTAAAGTAAGCGTCTCCTTATAAATTGCCCTCATAGGTATACATTTGTACAAGAGCACTTGTGCACTTTTGAGGAGCCTATTTTACATGGTGCATACTTGAAAATGTTGCCTATGGGGTATGTTTACTAAACCTTCTTAACGTGCGCGCGCTAAGGTACCTCAGCGCATGCTAATGACGCTTTATGGGGCAAAAATGCGCTTTAGTGCGCGCTCATGCGTGCAGCGGCGCAAACGAGCGCTGAAGGCGTGGAAAGGCTCCCGGAGGGCGGAGGAAGGCTCCCCAGGGGCGGAGAGAAGGGGTCAATGGGTGGAGAGTGGGAGGGGAGAGGCTCCCCGAACACTAACAATGTGAAATTCGAGGCCAAAAATACCGCAAGTGAAAACCTCGCGTTAGAGCTGATTTAAAGGGAAAAGAAACCATTTCTGTCAGCAATGTACAGCAAAATCAGGTAAACCAACAAAAAAGTGATAAGTCTGATACATGTGCATGGAACAAAAGTGCAAATAAACATTGAAAATGACCCCAACAAATTAGAAAAAAAATCATAATCAAGCTGGGCAATAGTGATAATAATGGGAAACATCAAAAAACACTCCCAAGAAAGTCCCAAAAAATAAATATGAATTTTGGAAGGGTCTACGCTCCGTCCCCATACAAGGTGAATGATCCCACAGTGAAATAGCAACGATCAGGGTTTCCCTCTCCATTGGACAGGTTACCTATGGTATGCACATGTTCCACAACAGCAGGGCGGGCATGTCGGAATGGGCAACTGGACAGATGCTGGGAAAGGGGATACAGATGGCTGCAGGCGGCACATGCTGTGGTGCAGTTGGGGCACAGTGCGGACTAGGCAGATGCCTAGGTGGCACTTAGGAATGCTGAAACTGAACAGCAGCCAGACAGCAACTGATGAGGGCCCAACATGGGCACGAGAGTGTTTATCACAGTGTCACAGGGGATAGTATCCAGCAGGTACCCCCAAGGGCACAGAACATTGGCAGGCGGTGTTGGGGGGAAGTGTGGACGCCTATGCAGGCACCCCTACCCTAGAATACGCACCATAGGCAGCTGCCTACCTGCACACTGGATGGCTTGAGACTGCACACCACCAGCACCACCAGCAGAAGGGCATGTCAGCATGGTGGCAGAGTGGTACTGGTGGTGGAGGGGGGCAGTGGCAGCTGCCCAGAGCAGACCATGGCCTAGCCCTGTGTAGGTGGGTGCCATGCATTGCAACAGACAGGCTCTGTCTGACAAAAAACCATGGTATCTCCAGGGACTGCACTGTCTCTGTGAGCACAGTGTGTTCAGGAGCAGAAGGTCACAAGTTCAAGTCCCAGCTGGGGCTACTGCCAATCCAGTCCCCAAATTTTACCCGCTACTAAACCGTGATAGTAAGGACAAATCTTTATTGCAAAGAACATACACATGGTTCAAACGCCTATATTTTACCCCACCGAGCACAGACACCAGAAACATGCGCATTACCTAGAGCAGAGTCCCCCAAATGCAGTCCTGGAGGGCCACAAATCATTCAGGTTTTATGCTGTCTCCAATATAAGGCCATGACAGCATGGTGGCGGAGGGGTACTGGTGGTGGAGGGGGCCGTGGCAGCTGCCCAGAGCAGACCATGGCCTAGCCCTGTGTAGGTGGGTGCCATGCACTGCAACAGACAGGCCCTGCCGGACAAACAGTCATGGTATCACCAGGGAATGCACTGTCTCTGTGGCAACACGGTGGTGCAGTGCACACAACCAGTGTGTTTGGAGGCAGAAGGTCACAGGTTCAAGTTCCAGCTATGGTGCCTGCGAACCCAGTCCCCATATTTTACCCACTACTACAACGTGCTAATACAGACAGAACTTTTATTGCAGATGATGTAAACATGCCCAAAACACCTACATTTTACCCTACAGAGCAAAGACACCATAAACAGGCGCATTACCTAGAGCAGAGTCTCCCAAATGCAGTCCTGGAGGGCCAAACACCATTCAGGTTCCATGCTGCCTCTAATAAAGATGCCTGTGCTGCATATCTATGCACCACCCCCATGGTATGCAGATGTATCTCATGCATATTGTGATAAGGAAGCTTATCATAGCTCAGGAAGGAGCTATAGTAAAGGTGAAGTGACTCTGAACAAGCAACCTGTCTGTTCTGGTAGAAATAAGAAAACAGAATATTTCCATAAAAGACTACCAGTCCCAGAATGCACCAGGTTTCCAACAGCCATTAGAGGAGCTGAAGTGGGGAAACGTGTGTTCAATCAGGAGGGCTATGAGGTAATCCCCAAGCACTCATCTCAAAGGGCAGGGCATGATTCAGCACAGCTGCGCTGTGCTAGGGTGGAGCACTCATCTAAGCAGAATAAAGGTAGAGTTTATTCTACAGAGAATTATCCTCAGTGTCTTGATCAGCTTGGATATCCTCATCTTGGACAGCTTCATCATCTGGAGGATCATCAGAAGCAGAAACCAGAGCGGACGGACAGAGAGGGCAAGAAATCCTTTGGAAGAAAGAAGAGAAAAGCATTTGGGAGGTCTAAAGGAGTCCAGAGCAGTACGTATACTGGAAGGCATTCAAAAGGCAAGCATACTCCATTGGACTGGGGAAAGCCAGAGGAGTGGTGCTGCAGGGCAAGGAATCTCCAGACGGTACCTGTGAAGGAGACGGCTGCACTTGGAAGGGACCCTAAGACCCGTGCCAGAAGGTATGTGAAGAGAGACCCAGTGTCCAGGGATCTGGATTGGAAGGCTGGACATAGAAACTGGACTACATACTGGCCAGGCTATTCAGAGAGGAACTCTAACAGCAATGGAAGCTCAGGTATGAACACTGATCTATGCCCTAGCTATATCCTTGAAAGACAGCAGGGAAACAAGTATTCTCCTGAGAGTGCTCCATTGAGAAATTCCTCTGTGCCAATCCAGGATATTGAACCCATGATTGTTGAAGAAGGGGGAGGGGTTATAGATGCAGGCTGTGAATACATGGATTGCTCTCTGTCTATATTCCTATGGTAATTTACTGTTACAAAGTACAACAACCATCACAAAGAAATACAAACTTGTTCTTTAATCTACTCAGAAAAGCTCCTGAATAGGATTTGAGCCAAGCAGTAGAAAGTAAGCCAGCTAAGGGGTTTCAGCTGGATAACTGCTAGCAATTGAGCCTTACCTAATTGCTTGTGAGCTCTGAGGAAATCACTTCTGAGTCTATGTGTGAAGATATAAGAAGTTAACCTGAAAAGAACAGTTTTTCCCTTCTTTGTGGGTTTTGCTTGTTGTTTGATGCACTGCTAAGAAAATATTAGCTAGAGCCTACAGAAAAGACCAGTTTGTTACCAACCAGGTCTTTATTCTTTTCATTTGATTGCCTGACAAGTTCAGCTGTTTTCCTGATTTTGTTTTTCTAAGTTTAACACTGAAAGCAAGTATCCTGTTTTATGTGCTACCAAGCATATCTGTGTTGGGAGAAATAACCCCATAAATAAATATCTTATTGGATTTACACTCAAGCACAACTAATTATTGTGAGCGGCTGTGTCTGGTGTGAATGGACTGCATTTCCCACAATCCCTTGCAAATCATATTGATTTATGCCTTTGCCAAGGCTGTGAACATTCTCACCCAGGCACCCGTCTGACAATATTCATGAGGGACAGCATGAAAACCCGAACAGTGTTTGGCACACCAGGACTGGAGTTGGAAACCTCTGCCGTAAAGCAGCAGCCAACAGGGGCAGACACACCCACACCCACAGGCTCCATTAGCCAATGCCTCCTGGAGAGGCAGGACATTGGGCCCTGCGTGCATCTCCCAATACTAGCACTTGCATACCTTAGCAATGCCACCCTACACCTGGGAATACGGTACACAGCTATCAAAAGTTTGCTATAATTACTGGCAGATAGCAATTCCTACGTTAAGCACAGTTTGCTGATTGAGCTCCATCATAGCAACCTTTCTGATGTCTGTGGAGTGTGCTTCAGGTCTGGTCTCTGACAGTGTTTACCACCCTGGGGAGTGAACCCCAACAGTATTGCGTACCATATCCATGCCTGCACTGTGCCCAGGACTGGTGTGGTGGCCAGGGCTGCTAAACTCCTCTATAGTAGCACAATGCTGGCATAGGTGTGGGAGTGTGTGTCTGTCTATCCAGTGTGTGGTGGCTGCAAACACCCTCCACAGCCCACACTGCCAGCACTGTTGCCAGTATTGGCCTGCCAATGTGCATAATGAGGAGCAAGGTACCATGGGTATAGCCCGGACAGGGTGGCCTGGCCAGGATGCATCTGCATAGGGCACTGGCTGGGACATTGTAGTACCTGGCCAATACCTGCACAGACAGGGTGGCCACAGCATGTCCTGCTGGGAGATCACTCTCACCCTGACTGTGCAGTGACCACAGCATGGCTAGGCACCCCCATAGTGCTATATAGTATTTCTCTCATGTGATATTTATGGGTTTCCTTTTGGGGCCCAGTCACTGACATATCTGCTTGTTGTGTATGCTGACATCCCAGTTCTGGGTGCACGCATTTCCACCAGGAACATGCACTATGGACTAGCTAGCAGACTGTCTGCAGCTGGTATGTGTATTGATGGAGCACCTTGCAGGGTGCAGCGGCTGAAGGCTTGCTGCAGGAGAATATCAGATAGTGGTGGGGTGCAGCTTAGCATATCCAGGCCTAATGTCTGTCTGCTATTGCGTTATGGATGTGTACAGAGCTGCATTGACTGCCCTGTAGGGTGTCTGTTCCCCAGCAGGACTGGGGTTGATGGTTCCCTCTACTGCCACCATCGCAGGGAGGTAGAATGTGGATCTGTTGGTGGGAGATCCTGTTTACCACCCTCAGCCCTGGAGGAGGGTGGTGGTACATAATCCTCCTAGGGGTCCATAGGGGCTACACCTGACTGAGACATACAGATATATCCAAGGTGTGTCTGCAGAAGCTACCTATCTCACACATTAGCACTGCTGGGGACCTGCAGCATGGCCTATCTGTACTGTAGACCTTGTGCTGGGCGCCCTACCTCACCCTCAGGGTGAGTGCAGTACCTGCACAATGTGACGGTGTGTAGCTACTCTGTGCCAGTACCACACACGGTCAGTCACCCCTACCAGGCCGAGGTGCTGTGGTGGTGCATACCCCATCTTGTGATCATCTGTAGACTGCTGATTTGCATGTGCAGTGCATCATGGGTATGAGTGGGTTAACCCTATCCTGGTGACCACAGCAGACTGTTTGTGTGGTGACTTGCAGTCCTTCTGCAGCCAGCCAGGGGTTTGCTAGCAGTTATAGATCTGTAGCCCACTGGTTACTTCACTACCAGTGGAGCCAGAGGTCATGGGTTCAAACCCACAGTGGGGTTATTTGATAGGGCTGTCCAAAGCATTATCTATTTTTAATGTACATTAGTGCTGCCAGCAAAAACACCCTCAGCGTACTGTACCCATAAGGTGCCTCAGAGGGCGCTTTATAGGGCGCCCTATAGGGCACCTTATGGTTACCGTCCATATAAGGTGCACTATACAGTATCCTATGGAGCGACTGATAGGGTGCCCTATAGGGGACATTGTAGGGTGCCGTGGCGGATAGTGCACTTTATAATGTGCCCTATGGAGTGCCTTATAGGGTGCCTTATGCGGCACCTTAGGTTACGGCACCTGAGGGTGTGTTTGCTGGTAGCAATTAATAAAATACAAATAAAGTGCCGCAGGAAACAATACTTACATGTCAAAGCTGATGCCTCAGCCAGCCTTATGTATTACTCAAAAAAATCCCTTCACCGGAGATGCTTGAAATACACAAAAAAAAATCCCCTGTATAGCCCCCCGTAAACATCAATTTTTTCTTTTGTCGGACCCCAATGAGGGAGGTTTAGATGGATTGCTAAACCACACCCGTCAGAAAGGGTCCATTTTAATCACACCATTCTTTAGTGAATATCATAAAAACTTAACTTAGAGTGGAAAACGTAGCTTGGAAGGTCGAAAGAAAAAGCTTTCGACCTTCCAAGCTACGTTTTCCATTCTAAGTTAAGTTTTTATGATATTCACTAAAGAATGGTGTGATTAAAATGGACCCTTTCTGACAGGTGTGGTTTAGCAATCCATCTAAACCTCCCTCATTGGGGTCCGACAAAAGAAAAAATTGATGTTTACGGGGGGCTATACAGGGGATTTTTTTTTTTTGGAGCCTTATGTATTAGGCACACTGGGGATCGAACTCATGACCCCTGTATTATCAGTCAGTGCCTTAACCATTGTGCTACACTGCTGTTCCTCCTTGCATGTCAGCGCACCTACTTAAGATTTCCATGCGTTTAAATGCACAGTGCTGCCATCAAAAACAGTGCTATGACCTTGCTGTGCCTCATAGGGCACCCTATATGGCGCCCTATAGGCCACCCTTTAAGCAACATTGTAGGGTGCCGTGGCGGACAGTGTACTTTAAAATGTGCCCTCTGGGGTACCTTATGGGGTGCCTTATGCAGCACCTTATGTTACAGTGCTTTGAGAGTGTGTTTGCTAGCAGCAGTAATTAAAATAAAATTAAAAAGCTTCATAATGCAATATTACACATAAATGGTAGTGCCTCAACCAGCCTTATTCATTGGGCACAGTGGGGGATTGAACCCATGACCCCTGCACCATCTGTCAGTGTCTTTACCATGGTACTGCAGCCCTGTTCCTCTGTTTGCACATCAGTGCGCCTGCTTATGCTTCCTGCGCGCGTTCCTCGTGCACTAATCTGCGCGGCGCACAAGAGCATGCAGCGCAGCGTGCACTAATCCCATTTTGCTAATTTTTGACCGGACCGCCCACTCCTTTTATGGCATCCTGCAGACTAAAGCGGCGCACACGTTAAGAGGGTTTAGTAAACATACCCCTATGTAAAATACACGCCACAAAAAAATCCCTACACATACAGATGGAAATTCAATCATCTATTACATAAATAAATATATTTTTATTGTTAAACGAACCTCAAATTTAAAGAGCTGTACAACTTCCAGCACGCAAAGCTAAAGGAAACCGAAGGCTAGTGAGCCAGGACTGCTCTCATTTCGTCATCGGTCTATACAATTGAAAGCTCAAATAGCCAGGAGCGCAAGGAATATTATACTTCATCTTCATTATAAGGGTCAAAAAGATTCATAGAATCATACATTTATATTTTCTTTTCAAATTGTTAATACAATCATAAAATTCATATACTCCTTTCTGCTCGTTAGCATATAATGATATCCGACACAATATTTACTATGGAGAAATTCATGTCAGTTGTGGAGCAGGCATGCTTGGGAAAAGGGTTGGGTAGAGAATGGGTAGATTCACAATTTACATACATATTTTATAAAGTACACAGGTAAATGCATAAAGTACAAAAGACACAGGAACCTCATCCATGTTAATAACATCCATTGCCGAAATGCCAAACTCCGAAATTTCTTTGCTGACAAATGTTCCGAAATCTGCCATCTTTTGTTCCCAGTCATCCGGAATCCTCTGGCCTACAGTTGTTCTTATTTGCATGGAAAGACCATTCCTCTTCATAAATTTGCAAATCCAGTTGAAACTAGCGTGGAAACGTGAAATTCCTCTTTCATTGGCCAGCAGTTTTGCTTTGAATTGAATTGCGATAGTTGAGACAGCTTGATTTTGCTCCCTTCTAGACAGAATCCACTTTTTTAAGTCACTCTCTAGCTCTGACCACTTTTCTTTGGGACCCCGACATGCACGTTTTCGCGGGTTCATCTCCTCTAGCGCCGTTTTCTCCTTTCTCCAGTCGCGAACAGATGACTCACCAACATCAAATTCTCTTGCTGCTGCTCTGTTGCTTGTTTCTTCAGCTTTTGCCACAACTTTCAGCTTGAAGTCCGCAGTATAAGACTTGCGTTTAATTCCGGGCATGATGACTGGATTATAATAGAAGAGATCGCAAAGTTTTAATGTAAGGTATAATAGAACCGAGGGCCTTTTATACACCTCACAGTGCACTCGACACATGCGCGATATACGCGCGTGCGCGTAATGTGAGAAATTCTCTGCAGAACAGGCCGAAAATTGCGCTTTATATGTGGGTGCGCATTACATGCGCGAAAATACGGTATACTGGGCTTGAAGGACCTTGGTCTGGCCCAGTATGGCATATCTTATGTTTTCTGCTCATGTTGTGCCAAGACTTCACTTGTGTGCATGTCCAGTGGCAATGTTTGTACCATCAAATCAACATGTGTGCTTTTACGCTGGGCACTCTTTTATTAGAGACCATTTACATATGTATGGGCCTGCACTTTAGCATCTAAAGTAGGTGTCGTCTTATAAAATACCCTCATAGGTATACATTTGTACCAGAGCACTTGTGCACTGTTGAGGATTACTGTAGGAGCCTATTTTACATGGTGCATACTTGAAAATGTTGCCTTTGTAAAATACACACCACAAAAAAATCCCTGCACATATAGATGTATTTATCTATGTAATGGATGATTGACTTTCCATTTTTATTGTTAAATGAACCTTAAGTTTCAAGAGCTGTACAACTTCCAGCACTCAAAGCTAAAGGAATCTGAAGGCTAGTGAGCCAGGACTGCTCTCATTTCATCGTCGGTCTGTACAATTGAAAGCTCAAATAGCCAGGAGCTCAATGAATATTATCCTATCTTCATTCTAAGGGTCAAAAAGCTTCATAGAATCAAATCTATATTTTATTTTCAAATTGATTATATGATCATAAAATTCATATACTTCTTTCTGCTCATTAGCATATAACAATATCCGACACAATATTGTGTTTCATACTTATCCACGCCAGGGATAGTTGACAGGCATTAAGAATTCAGATATGCTACATGAAAGGTCCATCCTCATAAACAACCATACTTGAGTAGACACTCTGTGGGTACAACAGTTTGTTTTTTGTGTAAATAACACAGTGTTGGCTGCAAAAGCCATGCGGTTTCTGTTGGGGGCATGCACAGCCTTTCCATAACAGATACCGCACTGAAAATGCAAAAAGCATGGCGCAGCAGCCCCATAGATGCAGCTAACACCACCCATTGAGGTGGTGTTTGTGCTTGCAGAATCTGCCACACATGCTGTTGATGCACTCGGTAAATGCACTGCAGACATGCCAAATCTCCACCTACTCCCCCCCACCCCCAGTCACAAAGCTAAAGCAATTACCGCAGAAAATTGTTGCGCTATCTGCATTTTCATTGCATTGTTGCTGCACCCAGATAACACACACTAAGGGATATGTTTACTAAACTGCGGTAATCGTGAATAACGCGCGTTATGTAACGTTAACGATCGTTAGCGTGTCATAACGCGCGTTATGATGCGCTAACGATCGTAATGCTCCACGGTGCGGTAAAACACCGCAGAAGGTGGAGAGAGGGCGGAGAGAAGGGGTCAGTGGGCAGAGAGTGGGCGGGGAGAGGCTCCCCTCACACTAACGCGCTGATTTTCAGAGCTGAATTCCAATGCGAATGAAAACCTGCCGTTAAATGCACATTACAGGGGAGAGAAACCATTTCAGTGTCAGCAATGTACAGCCCAGGCAGGGAAACCAAAAAACAGTGATAAGTGTGATACATGTGCACAGAACAAAAGGGCAGAGAAACACTGAAAATGACCCCAACAAACTGGAAAAAAACAATAACCAAGCTGGCCAATAGTGGTATCAATGATAAACATCAACCCCTTTCCCCCACGAATAAGCTCCATAGAACAGATATAAATCGTGGAAGGGTCTATACGCCGTCCCCATACAAGGTGAATGAGCCCACAGTGAAATAGCGCTGCTCAGGGTTTTCCCCACCATCGGACAGGTGCACATGTCCCGCAACATCAGGGCGGGCATGTCGGAACGGCAACTGGACAGATGCCGGAGAAGGGGATACAGAGGGCCGCAGGCGGCACATGCTGTGGTGGAGCTGGGCCACAGTGCGGACTAGGGTGATGCCTAGGTGGCCCATACGAATGCTTAAACAGCGGAGCAGCCAGACAGCAACTGCTGAAGGTCCAACATGGGCATGAGTGTGTTTCCCAAAGTGTCACAGGGGATAGTACCCAACAGCTACCCCCAAGGGCACGGAACATTGGCAGGCGGGGCTGGGGGGGAGCGTGGACGTCTATGCAGGCACCCCTACCCCAGAACCTGCACCATAGACAGCCGCCTACCTGCACACTGGATGGCCTGAGACTGCGCACCACCAGCTCCACCAGCAGAAGGGCATGTCAGCATGGTGGCTACTGGTGGTGGAGGGGGCAGTGGCAGCTGCCCAGAGCAGACCGTGGCCTAGCCCTGTGTAAGTGGGTGCCATGCACTGCAACAGACAGGCCCTGTCTGACCAACAGTCATGGTATCACCAGGGAATGCACCATCTCTGTGATAACATGGTGGTGCAGTGCACAAAACCAGTGTATTCAGAAGCAGAAGGTCACAGGTTCAAGTCCCAGCTGTGGTTTCCGCCCACCCAGTCCTCATATTTTACCCATTACTATAACGTGCTAATACAGACAGAACCTTTCTTGCAGATGACGTAAACATGCCCAAAACACCTACATTTTACTCTACAGAGCACAGACACCATAAACATGCACATTACCTAGAGCAGAGCCTCCCAAATGCAGTCCTGGAGGGCCAAACACCATTCAGGTTCCATGCTGCCTCTGATAAAGATGCCTGTGCTGCATTTCTATGCGCCACCCCCATGGTATGCAGATGTATCTCATGCATATTCATGAGGGACAGCATGAAAACCCGAACAGTGTTTTGCACCGCAGGACTGGAGTTGGGAATCTCTGCCGTAAAGCAGCAGCCAACAGGGGCAGACACACCCACACCCACACCCACAGGCCCCATTATCCAAGGCCTCCTGGAGAGGCAGTACTTTGGGCTCTGCGTGCATCTCCCAATACTAGCACTTGCATACCTTAGTAATGTCACCCTAAACCTGGGAATATGGTACACAGCTATCAAAAGGTTGCTATGATTACTGGCAGATAGCAATTTCTAGGTTAAGTACAATTTTCGGAGTGAGCTGCATCATAGCAACCTTTCTGATGTCTGTGGAGTGTGCTACAGGTCTTGTGTCTGACAGTGTTTACCAATCTGTGGAGTGACTCCTACAGTATTGCGTACCATATCCATGCCTTCACTGTGCCCAGGACTGGTGTGGTGGCCTGGGCTGCCCAACACCTCTATAGTTGCACAATGCTGGCATAGGTGTGTGGAGTGTCTGTCTATCCAGTGTGTGGTGGCTGCCAACACCCTCCACAGCCCACACTGCTAGCACTGTTGCCAGTATTGGCCTGCCAATGTGCATAATGAGGAGCAAGGTACCGTGGGAATAGCCTGGATAGGGTGGCCTGGCCTGGCCGCATCTGCACAGGGCATAGGGCAATGGCTCGGACATTGTAGTGCCCGGTACCACTTGCACGGACAGGGTGGCCATAGCAGGTCCTGCTGGGAGGTCACTCTTACCCTGACTGAGCAGTGACCATGGCATGGCTAGGTTCCCCCATAGTGCTATATAGCATTTCGCTCATGTGATATTTATGGGTTTCTTTTGGGGCCCAATCACTGACTTATCTGCTTGGTGTGTATGCTGTTATCCCCGTTCTGGGTACATGCATCTCCTCCAGGTCCATGCACTATGGACTAGCTGGAGGACTGTCTGCAGCTAGTATGTGTCTTGCTGGAACACCTTGCAGGGTTCAGCGGCTGGAGGCTTGCTGCTGGAGAATGTCAGATAATGGTGGGGGGCAGCTGAGCATTTCCAGACCTGCCGTCTGTCTGCTATTGCGTTATGGATGTGTATTGCTCTGCATTGCCTGCCCTGTAGGGTGTTTGATCCCTAGCAGGACTGGGGTGATGGTCCCCTCTACTGCCACCATTGCAGGGGGGTAGAAAGTGGATCTGTTGGTGGGAGATCCTGTCCCCCACCCTGAGCCCCAGAGGGTGCGTTGGGTGGTGGTATGTAATCTCCCTGGTAACCACAGCAGAATGTGGGTGTGGTGCCGTGCAGTCCTCCTGTAGCCAGCCAGGTGTTTATTAGCAGCTCTAGCCCACTGGTTACTTCACTGCCCATGGAGCCAGAGGTCATGGGTTCACAACCCACAGTGGGGTTCATCGATAGGGCTGTCTTAGGCATTGTCTATTTTTATTGTATATTAGTGCTGCCAGCAGAACCACCCTCAGGGTACTGTCACCTTAGGGTGGCTCATAAGGCGCCTTATATGTCGCCCTATAGGGTGCCTTATACGGCGCCCTATAAAGCATCTTATAAGGTGCCTTATATGGTGTCCTATAGGAGACATTATAGGGTGCCTTGGCTGACAGCACACTTTATAATGTGCCCTATGGAGTGCCTTCTAGGGTGCCTTATGTGGCACCTTAGGTTACGCCACTGTGAGGGTGTGTTTGCTGGCAGCACTATTAAAGTACAACTAAACTTCCTCACAGCCCAATACTTAACCCTTTCCAGGTCAAGCCCAAAACTTTCGGGATCCACACTTCTGCCTAAATATTCCTATCAAATGGTATATAATACATGACCATGGCAGAGGGAACGTCACTATTGGAACATATTGAATAAGACGGGTACAATTTTCATGACATATGCAAACTTTAACCTGGCTTCAGAATGTGGATTAAAATATTATAGTAGGCCTTCAAAGGGTTACACATGACGTGTCAGCCAGCCTTATTCATTAGGCACACTGTGGAATCAAACCTATGACCCTTGTACCATCAGTCTGTGTAGTAACCATTGTGCTACAGCTCTGTTTCTGTATTTGGGTGTCTGCGCGCCTTCTTAAGCTTAACACGCAGTAACGCACCCTGTAACGATCGTTGCTGCGCGGCGCCTTATAATGCACGTTATTGCTAACGATGTACCGCCCATGTCCTTTTTTGGCATTTCTTCCACTAACGTGGCTCCTAACGCGAATTGCACTAACGCAGTTTAGTAAACATACCCCAAACTGTTGCATTAACAGGTAACATAATTTAGTAAACATGCCCTTTTAATGTGTGGTTTTCTGCTATATTTCACACCTAAACTCAAGTACATGTGTGCTTTATTTTATAAAATAGGGGCATAACTGATTGAAAACATGCATCAATTTTAGGTGCAATTACTATGGCTGATGTAAATGCCTGTGCCTATACTTGCCAAGAATGAGAAATTATAATATTTTATAATTTATACACATACTTGGGTGCTCACCCAGACTCCACCCATGATTATGCCCACAGTAAAGTACATGCCATGCTTATGAAATGTGCACAGATGCTTATGAAATTGCGACCAGATAAATTGTGCATGTAAATGCCCTTTAACACAAACAAACCACTAAAATACAGTGATTAACGCTCGTAGATGGCATTGTCACATGTCTCCCTAGAAAATTCCTCCCCCCCCCCTCCCCAGAAGAGGGCAGAAAACATCACTTGCCAACTGGCTCCACTGAGGCAGGAGTGACTTGGTAGGTACCTTGAGATCTCTGTGGGGTCTTTTTCTGCATAAAAAAGGGAGAGGGGTAGGTACTGAGGGGGGCAGTGATTCTTTCTACAATGGGATAAGGTAGGGGGCACACTCATTTTTTTAGTAAAAGGGTTCAGGATATAGAGGAAATTTTTTTCACAAACATTTTCGCTTCTGGTGGGGTTTGAAAAAGGGAGGACATGGACTAGAGAAGCTTAGTGGGAAGAGCTTTCTTTTCCATTGCTGAGTCCTTTAAAGACAGTCGGCCTAATTTTTCAATCTGCTACCATGTGTTATTGTGGCCTGGAGTACATGAAGTTCCGAGTTACAGCAACACAAACCAAACTACTGTGGGATTTACTAATGTGCAGTATTGAGATACCATGAGCTACTTAGTCCTGTGCTATTTTTCTACAGTAAAACAAGCAAATGTATGTGTTTAGTGTAGCTTAGTAAATCTATAATTTTTTTTGTCTCTCCTTTAAGTGACACAAAATGACATAATAGTCCTGCATTTATTATGTTTGCATTCATCAGCATTCTAGACAAACTCATAGTAGTCAAAGATGAAGTTAAGTACCTGGGCATCACAATGAACAGAGCTCTGAACCTGAAATCCCACATCACCAAAACTGCAAAGAAGGCCTATCAATGTTTGAGGACCATCAGAAAGATCAAGCCAATACTCCGCCAGGACCACTTCCGCACACTGTGCCAAGCACTCATCACACCTCTGCTTGATTACGGAAACTCGTTATATCAAGGCCTCCCTCAGCAGACCGTACACCCACTCCAAATGGTGCAAAACACTGCAGCATGCATCATTACAGACACTCCAAGAACTGAGCACATCACCCCCATCTTACAGCAAATGCATTGGCTCCCAATTATAGCCAGAGCAAAATTCAAAACAGTCCTGATCATCTTTAAAATCATTCACCATCTCTTGGCAGATGCACTCCAAGATATCATAACAAGGGATATCAGCAATAGACCAAGAAGGACCAATCACAGGTCTGCAAAAACATTTTTCGAGAGCTGTTTTGGTTATTCCACGTAATCTTTATGTTTTTTGGTGCGCTGAATCCGAAAATTACCTCCATTTTGTCATAGGACATCATGTTTCCTGACAATTTAGGTAAGTATGTTAAATAAGGCAATACCTCAAAATAAATGATAATAGACTTATAAAATTAAAGTTTTATTACAATATTTTCATGAAAATCCTTTTTTGAACTGAAATGAGCTCACCTACACACACTAAACTCGATTCTTCTTCCTTGTGAGGCTCCTCTTGGTGCATTTATGCTTGTGAGTAGCATCTGGAATGTCTCTCTGAACCATCCAACAGTAGTCTGCCATCATTGTAATGCTCCATTTTCCCTGGTATCTCCTTTCTATCTCTTTAATGTCTTGGTCGAATCGTTCACCTTGTTCTTCACTCACAGCTCCCATATTTTCAGGAAAGTAGTCAAGGTGGGACTGGAGGAAATGCACTTTCAAACTCATCAGGCAACCTAAAGCTTGAAATGCTTTCAGCATTCGTTCGTCCGATCTTTTTGTAGTGAGGATCTTTGTTATTGCCTAAACATTTCTGTACGACTTCTTTAAATGCAATCCACCCTTCTTTTTGAGGATCCGTCATGGTATTGACAAACTCTTGATCAACTATAAGCCTTCTAATGTCTAGTCCGACGAATACACCTTTCTTCAATTTTGCCTCCGACAGGCCTGAAAACTTGGTGACCAAGTATTTGAAGCATTCTCCATCTCTTGGAAGTGATTTTACGAATTGCTTCATCAATCCCAATTTTATGTGGAGAGGTGGTAGAAGAACTTTATGGGAAGGTACCAAAGTTTCTCGGAGGACATTTTTTTCACCGACTGTTAGCACCCTCGGCTGCCAACTCTTCTTGGTCCAGTGATTTTGTCGGTCTCGTCTGTCCCATAGACACAGAAAACAAGGATATTTGGTATACCCAGCTTGTTGCCCGAGCAGCATGCACAAAACCTTCAAGTCCCCACACACTTGCCAACCATGGTCTTCATATTTAAGTTTACGAAGAACCAATTCCAAGTTCTCTTAGGTTTCCTTCAAGTGTACGGAATGACCTACAGTTATGGAAGCGTAAACTCTGTTGTGGAGTAAAACTGCTTTGAGACTTCTTTTTTTTTTTTTTTTTGTAATCATGTCTTTATTGTATAGAATACATGTACAAATAATAAGGAGAAAAATGATCATATGGCAGTCTTAGCAGCGATAACATCCTAACATAAGCAATAAACCGAACCTAATACCTTATCAACATACAGAACCTATGTACAAATAGTCCAGTCGCACCTTCCCCCGGATGTCTTAACTTCACTGTATGCAGAACCGGGTGAAGCTCACCATGATTGACTACCATGGTCCCGTCTAAGGGGGTTCCTACATGAGGAGAAGGGCCCCTACATACGCTTCCTAGAGCGTGTTATGTATGCGGTAAGAGGTTCCCACTTCAGGCCCGATTTGGTTGTGGATGGATACTTGGTCAAATAGACCTCTTCGTGGATCTTATGTTGGCATAACAGTGCCCACCATCTGTCGCTGTGAACCTTCTCATTGTTCTTCCAACAGGTCAGGATTAACTTTATAGCTATGCTGATCATGATGTTCAGCAGATGACCCTCCTGTTTAATGAGAAGAAGACCGTCGGCTGCGGATTTATGGACCGCAATTTGATAGGATATGGGTATGTGAATGGGTAGAATGTCAGATATCCGATGCCAGACACTTTTCCAGTATACCAGGAGATGCGCACAGTAATAGATCATGTGGGAGAGTGTGCCTGTCTCCAACTTGCAGGATCAGCATTGAGCGCTACCCTGCGGAGCCCATTTCGCTATCCGAGCCGGGGTCAAATGCGCACGATGAGCAAAGAAATACATCGACTGAGTTAGAGATGCTGCCCTCGTCAATCGAGTTTGCAGAGTCCAGATGTCATCCCATGAGTCCGCCAGAACACATTCCCCTGTGTCCCTTTCCGAGGCTGACTGTGTCTTTGTACATTGTTTGACAGATGTAGTACGGAAAAGCTCCAGAGATTTTGAGATGACACGGGGTCCACTTTGCAGTTCCCGTAGTGCTGTCAGTAACGGCCATTCAGCTCGTATTGCCAGTGGAATTACCCCCGCTTGACTCAGACAGTGCCGAAGCTGGCACCATTGAAAATAGGAAGTACCTGGCAGACCGAATTCATTTCGCAGCATATCAAATGTTTTAAACTTCTTGTCATAGAGCAAGTGACCAAGCATAAATATGCCACACGCCACCCATGCCTTCCAGAAGATCTGACGCCCACCAATAGTAAATCGATGGTTAAGCCATATAGGCGTTGCTGTGGCATAGTCTTCCCCTCCTTCAATGCCGGAGGCCGCCAGCTGGCATGCTTGTTGCGTTGCCGCGATAATCGCATCCTGTCGACCCGGGAGAGTTGCTGATGTGCCAATTAACTGGTATCTCGGAAGGGGAGCGAAGATCAAACTCTCCGCCTGCAACCACCTGGGGGATTCACAATCGTCTCCTTCAGCAGTCCACTGAATCCCCTGTTTAAGCAGTGAGGCTAAGTACAAATGCTCTATATCTGGGAAATGTAACCCCCCTTTCGCCTTGGGTAGCCTTAACTTCCACGCAGCGATTCTCGGTACTTTCTTGTTCCAGAGGAAAGTAATCAACAGGCTATTCAGTTTTTTGTACCAGCCTGGTGGGAATAAAGCCGGTATCATGCTCAATATATATCCAATCTTCGGAGCGAGGACCATCTTCACGGCTTCTAATCATCCCCACCATGTCAGGTGCAGGGGCGTCCACTTCAAAACGTAGTCTCTCACGATCTCCTCACACTGTTTCGCATTGAGAGCCACCGTGTCCTCGAGTGAGCACCCATACTCCACCCCCAGATAGTGGATCGAGGTGCGCGCCACTTGAAAGCCATATGCTGTGAGTTGGTCTTCCCGCACTGCAGTACTGAGAGGTATGATAGTAGTTTTTGACAAGTTAACCTTGTATCTGGATATTGAGGAGTACTGGTCGATTAAGCTCAGGACAACTGGCAGAGATCGGGGCGTCAGAAACAATAGCAGGTCATCGGCATAAGCCGACAACTTGCATTGCCCATCCTCTAGATCCACTCCGCGTATGTCATCCCGTTGCCTGATGGCCATTAGTAGTGGCTCCAGGGCTAGGTTGAAAAGGAGTGGGGAGAGCGGACAGCCTTGTCGGGTACCCCTTTGGAGCGCAAAGGGTGCTGAAATCTCCGAGTTGGCAGTTATCCGTGCTGTGGGGTTAGAGTATAGTAGTGCTATCCTCCTGATGAAACTCTCACTCATCCCATACCACTTCAGGGTCCGAAACAGGAAAGACCACTCCAATCTGTCAAAGGCCTTTTCGGCGTCCAACGCCAGCCCCACTACCGGCTTGGGGTCCGTTCGGGTTTTGTACAGAATACGAGACAACAGACGTCCATTATCCGTAGTGGATCTGCCGGGGATAAAGCCACACTGATCTGTCCGAATCAGGGTGGACATAATTTTATTCAGACGATTAGCTAGGATCTTCGCATAAATCTTATAGTCAGCGTTCAGGAGGAAGATGGGTCTGTAGTTTTCCATCTTCTGCGGGTCACGCCCTGGTTTAGGGTGAATCACTATTGTTGCTTCGGCTAACGCACCCACTGCCGGATTTTCTGCGTACAGGCCACTGTAATATATCTGAAGCATTAGACTGAGTTCACCTTGGCATTTGGAGTAGAATTCTAACGGGATTCCGTCAGGGCCTGCCGCCTTACCCCTAGCGGACTGCTGGATGGCCTGCCGTATCTCCGCTACTGTGATCTCTTGATCCAACATTCGTAGTTGGTCAGCAGCTATGGATAGCCCAGAGATGCCTGAGACAAAGTTTTGGAAATCCGTATCTCCACAGTTCACCTCTGAGCTATATAGCTTTCCATAGAACTCCCTGCAGCGCTCCAAGATTTGCTCATTTTGAAATAAAAGATCCCCTTTCTCATTCTGGAGTGACGTGATGGGGGCCACGTTCTTCCTGGCCTTGAGCAGTTTGGATAGTAGGGAACCTGCTCGGTTGTTCTCAAGATAGTACATGCTTTGTTGTATACGAGTGATGGATTGAACTTGAGTGTGTAGAAGGCTATTATACTGTTGCCTGAGTTTCCGCAAGCGGATCAACACCATAGGGTCTAATCTTTTAGCTAATAGGCGTTCTCCCGCTTTGATTTGTTTTTCGAGATCATCTTGCACACACCTCTGCTGCTTATTCCTCTGTATCGTGAAAGTTGTTATATGTGCACGGAGTGTCGCCTTGAAACCTTCCCACCATCCCCAAATAGATGTCTCAGAGGGGTTGTTACACTCGTTATAGGACTCTTATGGCCTTGCTGATATAGGTTAGAAAGGAGCTATCGGTGAGAAGAGATCTATCAAAGGTCCATCGAGGAGTGCGTTTACGTGATATCCCCAGATCAATGATCAGTGAGACTGCTGAGTGGTCCGATACCGTTCCAGCATGTATAGCCGAGGCAGCCAGTCGTTGAACCAAGCCGGGGGTTATCAAGAAATAATCTATTCTGGTCTGGGTATCATGAGTAATGGAGTAGAAGGTAAATTCCTTGTCAACTGGGTGCAGTAGGCGCCATGCATCACTCAAATGCAACTCTGCCATCATACTCCTTAACACCCCATGTGATTTAGCTTTGTCTGTTGCTCGGTAAGGAAGTCGATCTAAGAGAGGGTCTAGGACTAGGTTAAAATCTCTGCCAAGAATCAGCTCCATGGTCGCTGCGGCCATTAATTCCATTGCTATACTCCGGTAAAAGGCGGGATCATCTACATTGGGAGCGTAGATGTTCAAAGACCCTTGATAAAACGTTATATCTGCATTTGAGGGATGGCCTTAATGGACCTGCAGTGGCGTCTCAGAGAGCTTTTTGACAGTGTACGACCTTCAACTGCACCAACCACAGCAAGTATACAATTAAATGAACTAATCTCTCACTACCTATACATATTGCAGTAAGCAATTAGAACTGTACTACCCACTCTTCATGGACTGTTACCATAACCAGTATATACTGTTGTCAGTACTCACTCATATTGTCCCTATATATACTGCTGTCAGTAATCCCTATTCCCCACTCCCCCCTCAGGAAACGTAGCTATCAGCTATCTATACTATTGCCTGTATCTATACTGTTGCCAGTGTCTATACGGTTTACTAGTGTCTATATTTATACTGTTGCCAGTAATTATATCTATACTGTTGCCAGTAATGCTGTCCCGAGGAGATAGATATACTGTTGACAGTGGATATACTGTTGCCAGTGGATAGATAGACTATCAATAACACAGGTACACTACCAAAAAACTGCCTCCAGTTTTGCAACTGATTCCTATAGATTTTGGGGTGCTGAATCCAGGAAAAATAGCCAAAATGTTCCATCACGTCACGTTTTCTTGCAAAATTAGATTTCTTACCCATATAAGGAATGTTCACATAATTTCTTTTTAGCCGACTGCAGTTTATTTTCTTGGCCCAAAATAGAGGTTGTAATGGTTAACTAACTAGAAACACCCCCTCATGATATTTTAGAGTGTTTTGTATTCATTTTAAACATTAACAGGACAATTGGGAGGCGGGGGGCTAAATCCAGTACTCGCGCTGGCGCATGTTCTTTCCTGTTCGCCTCGCCTCGTTCGCTCGCTCAAACACGGTGGTTGCGACATGAACGTTCCTGTCAAATTTCAGTTTCTTGCAAGTTCATTATTACCTTTTGTTTGCTCAGTCGTAATCCAGTTTTATTCCGAAGTGGTTCACTACAGTTGTAGTTTGCAGTGCTGTGTATTTGTGATGGCTCACAGAGCCAGAGGTTGCGTCAACTCTCCGGACAGTTTTTGTTTTATTTGTGGGGAATATACCGTGAAAAAGCGGCAGAGGAACATTTCTGCATTTATTAAAAAAGTATATTTCGCCTATTTCGGTTTGAAGTTAGGCGATCAAGACAAACCGTGGGCTCCTCACAAAGTGTGCAAGACATGTGAGGAAGATCTACGCTTATGGATGAAAGGTAAAAAACAAGCATTTCGTTTCGGAATACCTATGATGTGGCGTGAACAAAGAGACCACAGCAGTGACTGCTATTTTTGCTCTTGCATTGTGAAGGGATACAACTTAAAAAATAAGAACGTAATAAGTTACCCCAACCTTCCCTCAGCAATTAGGCCTATGCCTCATAGCAACGAAGTACCTGTGCCTGAACCACCAAAATCTTTGGATCATATTTGTGTGACGGTTCTGATCATGATGAGACTCATCAGATGGCTTTTCCCGATGAGTCCAGTACTTCCGAGTTTGAAACTGAACCAGATCCGAAACCTGAACTTTTCTCTCAAGCTGAATTGAATGATTTAGTCCGGGATTTAGGACTCCCAAAAGATGCTGCCCAACTGCTAGGTTCTCGGCTTAAACAGAAAAATCTATTGTCACCAGGAACAACTTTTTATTGGTACCGCAACCACGAGACACAATTTTTGAAGTATTTCAGCAAAGAGGAAGATTTGGTATTTTGCAACGATATATACGGAGTGATGGAAAAGTTTAAACTCAAGTATGATCCTGCTGAATGGCGGCTGTTCATTGATTCGTCAAAAGACAGCATAAAAGGTGTTCTTCTTCATAATGGCAACACATTCGCTTCAGTTCCTATTGCTCACTCTGTTATTCTCCAAGAAAAATACGAGAATTTGGCCCTGATTCTTCAGAAGATTCGTTATGATGAGCATAAGTGGATGATTTGTGGAGACTTTAAAATTCTATCCATGCTATTAGGGCAGCAATCCGGTTTCACCAAATATCCCTGCTTCCTTTGCTTGTGGGATAGCCGGGCCCGCGACCTACACTGGGGGAAAAAAGACTGGCCAATTCGGGAGTATTTGAGACCCGGTGAGAAAAATGTTCTTCATGAGAGCTTGGTACCTCGTGATAAAATTCTATTACCACCTCTCCACATTAAGTTGGGTCTCATTAAGCAATTCATCAAGTCCCTTCCAAAAGATGGTGAGTGCTTTCGGTACCTTTGCTCAAAGTTCCCCCGACTTTCTGAAGCAAAGCTAAAGGAAGGAGTGTTTGTTGGCCCTGATATAAGGAAACTCATTTCAGATGGAGCATTCGCTGAAACGATATCTGAGAAGGAAAAAGAAGCCTGGGATTCCTTCAAGGATGTTGTTCTCAAATTCTTGGGGAACAGGCGGGATGAGAACTATAAGGATATTGTTGCCAGGATGCTCAATGCCTTCAAAGAACAAGGCTGTAACATGAGCCTGAAAGTCCATTTCTTGCACTCCCATGTGAACTACTTTCCCGAAAACGTGGGGGCGTACAGTGAAGAACAAGGTGAAAGGTTTCACCAGGACATCAAGGACGCAGAGAGAAGGTACCAAGGAAGATGGAACACCACTATGATGGCTGATTTCTGCTGGTTGCTGCTGCGGGAAACCCCAGATGAAAAATACGCCAAGCAGCGCACCAAGAGAAGCATTCGGGGAAGAAGAAACGGGCCCACCAGGAGATTGATTGACCCAAGAATGACTTTAAAATCTAAACTGTGTTGACAAATATCGTGTTTTTACTAAACTTTGAAATAAAAATTTGCTAGTTATTACCACAGTGTCGGATCTCATTTATTAGAATTTTATTTTCACACCATCGGGTGTTTGTCTTCATGTATTGCAATGGTGCGGTTTGCGTTTTCTATTCTTACATACATACCTGTACAACATTTTTTGCACATTTCTTTGCTTTGCTTTGTGTCTAACCTCGCTCTTATATGCTCAATGTTTGTGCACATGTATGTGGCTGTTTTAAGTGCAGACAATTTTGCTACCATCACAGTGTGTTTTGTTGACATTACTCTATTCTTATGTGCTGCCTTGTTACAATTTTCTTTATTCTTATTTGAATAACTACTAAACAATTAGTATAAAGAATTCATCCAAGAAACTTTTATCTCGATCGCACTCAATCTGAAACGTTCACCTCAAACTGCTAACCCAATGTAGCAAAAAATCTGTACGTGATGGAACAAATTGGTTACCAGATTTGGATTCAGCGCACCAAAAAACGTAAAAATCAATCAAAACATTAGAGGCAGTTTAAAAAAAAATTTTTTTAGTGTACCTGTGTAATAGACAGATATACTGTTGCCAGTAATATTGTCACCAAGAGATAAATATACTGTTGTCAAGAACCAATTATACTGTTGTCAGTAGCTAAAACACTGTTGCCAGTAATCATACAATCTGTTGCCAAAGCTACACAAACTATCACTAATAGATAAATATACTGCGATCAGCTAATCCTGCAGAACTCCCTCCACTCAACCCCCCCAACCCAACACCACCACACAACAGTCCTCTCGCAAAGCCACCAATAAAACCCTCCATCACTCTAAACATAATGGCAGACCTAAAAACAAAACATTGCAAACATATTTCCTACTAATAGCCCTCCTACTCCAACAAATCTACACATACAAATTCAACAATCCCCCTTGCAACAGCATCCCCATCATTTATAACCCAAACCGCAATTTAGCACCCCCCCCAATACACAATAACACATTCAACCTGCCACCACACAACAATACCCACAAACATTCCCCTAGACTAATACAGATAAACTGCAAAAACTGCACAAACAATAAAACCTCCCCCAATGAAGACAATAAACTAAAGCTGATCCTAATAAACATTCGCTCAATTCGAAATAAAATACCAATTGTAAATGACATAATAAAAGACGAACAGCCCGACATCTTTTTCATCACGGAAACATGGCTAACATCTACAGACACAATATTATTAAACCAACTCAACATATCACAATATGATATTTTCAACTGCCACCGTGACATAAAAAGAGGAGGTGGCACACTCATACTCACCAAGAAAGACTTAGGGGCATGTTTACTAAAATCCGCAAAATAGCGCGCCGCAAAATAGCGCACGGCAACGCGGCACTGAAACGCGCAGAAACGCGTTTAAACGCCCCGCACACGTGCGTGTCACCCCCCGCACAGGTACGCGGCTCACTAACGGGCCCCGTACAAGTGCGGGCCCGCAAATGTCCGATAGAGGCGTGGAACGGCGAAAGGAGGGCGGAGGAAGGCTCCGGAGGGGCGGAGGGACGGGGTCAATGGGTGGAGAGTGGGAGGGGAGAGGCTCCCCGCACAGTATCGGGCCCGAATTTGCATGTAAAAACTACCGCGAGTGAAACACTCGCGGTAGAAAGCATTTAAAGGGAAGAGAAACCATTTCCGTCAGCAATGTACAGGAAAACCGGGGAAACCAGAAAAACGTGAGCAGTGTGATATATGTGCACAGCACAAAGGTGAAAATAACAATAGAAAATGACCACAACAGAACTATTAAAAATAGTAATTCAGCTGGGGAACAGTTATAGTGATGGGCAAATACAGAAATCACACCCAGCAAAGCTCCAGAAAAAAGAATTTTGGAAGGGTCTACTGAGAGGAGACTCTTCCAAAAAACATTTCCACGTTTTGGAGCTTTCCTGGGAGTGTTTGCTATGGTTGCCCATTAATATCACTGTTGCCCAGCGTGGTGATATTTTGTCCCACATTTCCCGTGGTCATTTCCGGGGTTTATGTGCACGTTTGTCACCAGACAGGGTGCATATGCCCACAGTAGAATTGCGTAGAGCAGGGTTTGTGACTCCATCCTGCCAGGCTTACTGCCTCCAGGGGCTGCACTGTCTCTGTGGCCAAAGTGTGGTACAGCAGACAGAGTCATTACCTCTAGGACCAGAGGGCAGAGGTTCAAAACCCAGCTGGGGCACCTGCCAGCCCAGTCCCTATATTTTACCCACCACTAAATAAAGATAGCGCAGACACCCCTGTATGCATGGGGAAAACACCCATATTTTACCCAACACCGCACACACACCACAACAATGGGCATTACCTACAGCCAAGTCCCCCAAATGCAGTCCCATACTGCCACATTGCAATCAGGTCAACTGCTTTTTCTGAGAGAAGTTCATGCCAGCATGTTGGCGGACAAGTACATGTGGTGCAGGGGGCAGTGGCTGCTAACCACAGAAGACAGAGGCCTAGCCATGTGCAGGCTGGCACAGTCCACTGCAACAGACAGGTCCTGCCGGATCCACAGTCATGGACAGTCCAGGGAATCCAACCAATCTGTGGCTACACAGTGGTGCAGTGCACACAGACAGTGCATACAAGAACAGAAGGTCACAGGTTCAAAGCCCAGCTGGGGCTACTGCCAATCCTGCCCACATATTTTCCCCACAACTAAACAGTGATAGTAAGGACACACCTTTCATGGCGGGGACATATGCAATGGTAAGACATCTATCTTTTACCCCACTGAGCACAGACACCATGAACAGGGGCAGTACCTAGAGCAGAATCACCCAAATGCAGTCCTGGTGGGCCACACACCAGTCATGTTCCATGCTGACACTCATACAAATGCCTGTGCTGTATATCTATGCACCACCCCCATGGCATGTAGATGTAGCCCATGCATATTCATGAGGGATAGCAGGAAAACCCGAACAGTGTGATGCAAACCTGGACTGGAGTTGGGAATCTGTGCCGTAAAGCAGCAGCCATCAAGGGCAGACACACCCACACCCACAGGCCCCATTGGCCAATGTCTCCTGGAAAGGCAGAACATTGGACCGTGCATGCAGCACCCAAAACGAGCACTTGCATAACTTACCAATGTCACCCTACACCTGAGGTATACGGTACACAGCTCGGAGACGTTTGCTAGGAGCACAGGCAGGCAGTTATCCATACGTTACGTACATACTGCTAGTTGACCCCATCCAAACAATCTATTAGGTGTTTGCGGGGCATGCTCCAGGCCTGGCCTCTGACGGTGCTTACCACCCTGGGGAGTGACCACCAGCTGTAATGCGTACCATATCCATGCCTTGCCGTGCTCAGGACCGGTTTGGTGGGCAAGGCTACTTACCCCCTCAATCGTAGCACCATGATGGCAGAGGTGTGGAAGTGTGTGTCTGTCTATACAGTGGGTGTTGGCTGCAAGCCCCTTCAACAGCCCGCACTGCCAGCACTGTTGCCAGTATTGACCAGTCAATGTGCATAATGAGGTGCAAGGTACCATGGGTATAGCCAGGGCAGGGTGGCGTGGCCAGGATGCATCTGCACTGGGCATAGGGCCCTGGCAGGGACATTGGCTGGGATATTGTAGTGTCCGGCCACCACCTACACAGACAGGGTGGCCAAAGCATGTCCTTCTGGGGGATCATGCTCACCCTGACCGTGCAGTGACCACAGCATGGCTAGGCCTCCCCATAGTGCTGTATAGTAGTTCTCTCATGTGATAGATATGGGTTTCTCTTTGGGGCCCAGTCACTGATCTATCTGCTTGCTGTGTATGCAGACAGCCCAGTTCTGGGTGCATGCATCTCCATTGGGAACATGCACTATGGACTAACCAGCAGACTGTTTGTAGCTGGTAAATGTCTTGCTATAATGGCTTGCAGGGTGCAGTGGCTGTTGGCTTGCTGCAGGGGAATATCTGGTGGTGGAGTGCAGCTTACCATACCCTGGGCTTATGTCTGTCTGCTATTGTGTTATGGCTGTGTATGGAGCTGCCTGCCTGGGGGGGGGGGGGGGGGGTGGTGGTGTTCCACAGCAGGACTGGGGTTGATGTTGCCCACAACTGCCACCTTTGCAGGGAGGTAGAGTGTGGAACCCTTGATGGGGACCATGTTTGCCATGGGGGGGGGGGGGGTGCCTGATGGCGGCAGACAGGGATATCCATGGTGTTTGTGCAGAAACTATCTTACACATTAACACTGCTTTGGAACGCCCGCTTGGCCTCCATCAGCCATGGCAGGTGTTGTTGACCTGGTCCTGGCCACCTCATTGCACACTCAGGGTGAGCACAGTACCCGCACGATGTAACGGTGTGTGGCTACTCTGTGCCAGTAAAACACCCGGTCAGTGCCCCCTACTAGGCCAAGGTGCTGTGTGGGTGCACCCGGTCACTTCCCCCAACAGGGCCGAGGTGCTGTGGGGGTGCATTCCCCATCTTGTGTCCATCTGCGGACAGCTAATTTGCATGTGCAGTGCATCATGGGTACGGGTGGCCTAACCCTATCCTGTTGACACCAGCAGACTGTCTGTGAGGTGACGTGTAGGCTATCTGCAGCCAGCCAGGGGCCTGCTTACAGCTATGGAGCTGTAGCGCAATGGTTACATCACTGCCTGTGCAGCCAGAGGTCATGGGTTCAAACCCACAGTGGGGCCCTTTGATAGGGCTGTCCACAGCTTTATTTTTATTTACTGTACATATGTCTATGCCGGCAAGACCACCCTCAGCTTACTATACCCATTAGGTGCCTCTGAGGGTGCTTCATAGGGCGCCCTGTAGGCCACCTTATGGTTGCCATCCCTATAGGGTGCACTATACATTATCCTGTGTCGCAACATACATGCTGCCCTATAGGGGTCATTCAAGGGTGCCTTGGCGAACAGTGCACTGTAACATGTGCCTTATGGGCCGCCGTATGTTAACATGCTGGGAGAGTGCGTTTGCTAGTAGTGATAACAAAATAAAATTATACAGCCTCCTACAGCACTCCACAACATAATACATACTGCCTCAGCAGGCATTTTTCACTGGGCATTGTGAGGAGTTGAACCCCTGATCCCTGCACCATTGGTCAGTGTTTTAACCATTGTGCTGTGGCTCTGTTCCTGTGCTTGTGCATCAGCGCGCCGCCTTCTGCCGCCCAAGGGGACCAGTGCGCCGCCTTCTGCTGCCCAAAAATAACTGTGCGCCGCCTTCTGCCGCCCAAAAATAACTGTGCGCCGCCTTATGCCGTTCCAAATTAATTTGCCTCCTAAAACAATGTTAATCATTACAGTTCCTGCCTCAGCTGACCTTTGTCGTTGCGCACACTGGGGGATTGAACCCATGGCCCCTGCACCATTGGTCAGTGTCTTCACTGTTGTACCACGGCTCTGTTGTTTTGTATACTCAGCAGCGCGCCACTTTGCCTTTCCACGCGCTAATGTCGACCCCCGCACATTAGCGCGACGCACACACGTCCGGTTGCTTACTACCGTTTTTTTTCTATTTTCTGCCTGAACCGCCCACTCCTTATATGGCACAGGCACACTAGCGCGGCCCCGCACGTTAGGAATGTTTAGTAAACATGCCCCCTAGAATACACTCTAACAAACTCAAACAATGTTGAAGGCATGGACATAATAAACATTGAAAACAGAACACTAGCATTCTCCCTAATCTATAGACCACCATCAGCAGATCACAAAAATCTTTCTCCTATCCTTGAACTAGCATGCACAGCATCCCAGAGAAAACCTCTTATAATCCTAGGTGACCTTAACCTCCCATCCTTAAACCAATCCCAAAAAAACAACTTCAAAGACTCAATGACCCAAATGGGATATAACCAGATAATCAATACCCCACACATAATAAAGGAAACTCACTAGACCTCATTTTCCTCCCTACCCCCTTCAACCTACATCAACTACACTCTCCCCCAACAACTACAGAGGTACCTTGGTCTGACCACCACCTGATAACCTTTCACCTACTAACACAAGTACCATCACAGTCCCCAAACGCAACAGCTCACCGCTCACGTTTTACCCGCTTCGACAATGATGCATTCCTCGACAAGGTACTACCTCAGCTCACTACAAGCCTATCTGACATCGACCTAACTATAGAGAACTGGAACCAAACAATCCAAGAAGCAGCTACTTCCACTCAAACATTCCAGAAGAAAAAGAAAGAATCACAAAAATGGTTCACGAAAAACATTGCCCTACTAAAAAGACAACTACGTAAACAAGAAAAAACCTGGAGAAACACCAAATCACACGATAACAAAACCAAATATATAAACTTACTTAATAAATACAAAGAAGCAATCAACAACTCAAAAAGAGATTACTATTCCAATCTAATAAATCTTGCTCTCAACCGACCAAGAGAACTCTTCTTAATCGTCAAAACACTAACAAAAACACATAACCCAGAACCGAACCAGGACATTATAAACGTCCAAACCTTAGCATCACATTTTGCTGAAAAACTAACGGTAAAATCTTGCTCCCCGACCATCACGATAGAACACACACGGATCAGCAACTATGAATGGACAACATTCCACAAGGTTGATCGTAAACACATCCTCAACATCATAACAATGATCAACACTACAACTTCCCCGCTTGACCCATGCCCGGTGTCATGGATCAAGTATACTAAGGAATCCCTTGCAGAAAACATCCAATACATAGTAAACCAATCTCTCACACAAGGAACCATGCCCAACACCCTAAAGCTCTCCTCGATCCGTCCCATAATAAAAAACAATAAACTTGACCCAAAGGACCCCAACTCCTACAGACCAATTGCCAGCATACCGCTAATTGCTAAAATAATAGAAAAAAACCATACAACTCCAACTACAGGAATACATAGATGAGCAAAAACTTCTTGATGCACATCAATTCGGATTCCGCCCCTTCCATGGAGTGGAAACCCTCCTAATCGCCTTGACAGACCTCCTCATCAGTGGTACTAATGAAAATAACAAAGGTTTCCTCCTCCTCTTCATAGACCTATCTGCTGCATTTGACAGCATTAATCACAAAACACTCATCAACAGACTTGAAAACCTAAAAATAGGAGGAACTGTCCTTGAATGGTTCAAATCATACATTTCAAACAGATTCATACAGATACAATTAGGCAAAGAAACATCAGAAACCTTCCCTCAAGGCCAGGTTATCCCTCAGGGATCGGCACTCTCTGCCCTCCTCTTCAATTTATACCTCCAACCAATTACAGACATATTCAAAAAGTATGAAATCAACCATTTCATATACGCGGATGATATCATGCTCGCCGTCCCCATAAACACCAACAACCCCAAATACGATAGACTACTCCAATGCATGAATGAAACCACCATATGGCTTGAGAACAACCACCTAAGCATCAATCTAAAAAAACCCGAAGCAATGTTCATAACGAGAAAACCTGACACGGACCACAACTACCCTACTACAATCACAATAAATAACACACCAATACCTATTAAAAAGGAGGTAAAATACATTGGAATAATTCTGGACCATTCACTCACCATGATCCCACATATAAAACATACAGTAAAAACTATATTCTATAAACTCAAGACAATACAACACCTGAGACCCCTACTCAACACACATGACTTTAGATCAGTGGTCAACTCCCTCATCACCCCCCACTTTGACTACTGCAATAGCATTCTAAATGGCCTACCACTAAAAAGCATATACCTCCTCCAAAGAGCACAAAACATATGTGCCAAGATGGTCACAAAAGCTAAACTAACAGACCACGTGACCCCAATACTACTAGAACTTCATTGGCTCCCCATAAGCAGCCGAATAAAATATAAAATCCTCCTGACTACCTTTAAACTCATCAATAACATCTCTCCCTCCCAACTATCTACCCTATTACAACCCCCATCAGAAACTAGAACACGAAGACAGAACGCAACCCACTCCCTCAACATAAAAACTAATTTCAGAAGGACCAAAGCAACAACAAGTGATAGAGCCTTCTCCTTTGCTGCCCCTACCCTCTGGAACGAAACCCCATTAACCCTCCGCACAATAAAAGACCTTCACCAATTCAAAAAAGAACTAAAAACATACCTTTTTACAAAACACTTTGAGATCCCCTACCAACAAAAAACCTCTCCAATACAATCACAGAAACACATCCACAGTTCTCAAGACAGAACAAATGATTAAACATAAGAAAGACACTTACTCTACTCTACCTTACCCTACAGACAAAGATTTACACAAATAAACGGCTATATCACTATTGTAAATAAATCCCGGTAACTCAATTATGTTATGATGACCTGTACATAGTTTAAAAAGTGTTATTCTAGTTAATGTTCAAAACATGTTCAATGTAACTAAACGTGTATATAGTTAACACAAGTTCCATGTAAAATATACAGAAGTATATAGATTTTTGTTCAATGTGAACCGCCCCTGATCTCTGGAAGGGGCGGTATATAAAAAACTGTTAAATAAAAATAAATGAATAAATAAATATATAACTCTTGGTCTAGCTGCAGGGTCACTTTCGCCCACCGGCCCATCGGGTCTGCCGTGGTTTCCTTTACCGTAGCGGGCATGGATTTCCGGAGCAAGGTGAGTACTCCACCTTTCTTATTGAACGCAGGGGATACTGCCACTACCTGGTAACTTTTGGAGCAGACTTTTCGGGACTCCGTTTCCGTCAGGTGTGTCTCCTGAAGATACACTATGTCCGCTTTCTTTTGCTGGCAGTAAGATAAAATCTTCTTACGCTTTATGGGATTCAGTATTCCTTTGACATTGAGGGTTAGTATTAGTAATTTATTGTCCATCTGTGCCTGAGAGTAGAGGACCTAAGCCAGGTTCTAGCCGCTTCCCTCGTTTCTGCATTCCCTGTCCGTGGAAGGTGTACTGGACTAAACTGGACTGTTCCTCAAAACATTATTAACACAGAACCAAATATCCTATGGCAAATTACCATCAGCTACTGGCAGACGACCTGGGAAGTGATGCCCGTCACCGTTACCAGGTTTAACAAAATCATATAAGCTGTTTCCCATCAAAGACAGTGCATGACATTATCATCCCTCCTCCCCAGCTAGCCCCAATATGCATCAAATGCCCTGCTCATTCCAGTAAATCTGCTCAGGATCTAATACAACAGTGTGGATTAATAAAGCATTTTATCCAATACATTTGACTATAGGCATCATGCTAAACTGTGCCAGTGCCCACGTCTATCTCCCACCCTCCATAATTATACATATGTTTCTCAGGTCTCCATATGACTGGATTCTTGTAAAAACATCTTTAACATTTCTGCATCAGTGAAGTTCCTGGTAACATTGTGCAAAGTCACCCGCATAGTGCCTGGATAATACAAGCCATACCGTGCCTGTAGCCTTTGCATAAGAGGCCTACAGGCCAGCAGGGCCTTGCGTCGGTCCGTGGTCTGCTTACTGAGTTCTGGGAAGAAAGATACATTTTGTCCTTGCACCTGCAACGTCGCGAGCTTCTTGGCAGCTTGCAGAATAAGCAGTACCTGTGGATATCGAAGGACTTTAAATATGATCGGTCGGGGAAGACGGGTGGCGTCTGTCCTCTGCGCGGGAACCCGGTGCGCCCGTTCCAGTTCAAAGGGCTGCTGAAAAGATAGCTGGAGGAGCTCCGGGATCAGCTTCTCTAAATAGTCCATTATGCTCGCCCCCTCTGCCCCTTCGGGGACTCCTACCAGCCGGATATTATTTCGCCGGGCCCGATTATTCTGATCTTCCATCTGGGCCTCGATTTTTTTGCAGCGTGCTGCGAGAGCCCCCATCTGTGTAAGCATGGCGTCGTGCCGCTTAACCTGGCCTTCCAACACTTCCACCCGCCCGCTCATCTCCTGCACGTTGCTTTTAAGCTCATTAAGGTCAGCCTGAATGACACCCAGCGATGTCGTGTTGGAGACGATCAGTTCCTTAACCCCTTTTAACTCCGCAAGTATTTCTTGAATGCCTGCGACCGTCGCTTCTTTCCCTTCCGCCGCCATTTTCTGTGGGGAACCCATGTCTTGTTTCGTCCTCTTTGGCGCAGACACTGAGCCGGACTGGAATTCGAGGCGTGCGGGCTTCAGCGCCGACATGGTGGGCAGTGCGGGGAGTGTAGTAGGGTCTCCCGGGGATGATCGTAATCGTCGGTACCGGGCAGGATTCTAAGCTGGTAACGGGAGCTTAGCAATTATGCGGCCAGTCGGCTCCGCTGTTGGCTCCGCCCCCGAGACTTCTTTTTGAAGAATCCATAAAAAGATGCCATTGCTCTGAATCATATTGGATTTTAAATTGACCCATCAGACCTTCGACATCGATGCAATAAACCAACTTGTCTTCCTGGGTGAAGTAAGGAACGAACTCCCTTTCACAATGTCTGAACCATGAAGATGACACTCCTGGCAACAATAAATTCCTCCCCGTACACATTACCTTTCCCCCTTGATTTTGGTCCAAAAGTATTTTAAAGAGATCTTACTAATTGATGATGTAGATGCTATAAAATTTGCCTCAATTTATTATGTACCGTTGAATTTTTATAACAAAACTTCCTCACCTGGGGCTGAGCAGGAAGGAGGTGCCCAAGGTGCAGGGTCCTTAGATCTTTCGCAATTTTTAGAATCATCTATGGATGTTATTTCGCAGCGTGCCACCTTAATAGTTTCCTTTCTTTCTATGCAGGATAAGAATTTGATTTTGAGTTTGTATTTTAAAAAGAAAGGTCAGAATTTCTGTGGTGAACCCATACAAATATTCCCGGATGTGAGTCGGGTGACTCAAGTCCGGAGGAAAGCCTTTTTGGCTTTAAAGGAACGGACCCTGGCCATCGGTGCTACCTTCTTCCTGAAATACCCGTGTAAATGCATTTTGGTGTTAGATGGAGTTAAATATGTTTATCTGGATGCTGGACAACTTGAAGCTTTTCTGATCGCTAAAGAATCTGGTTCGAGTTGATTATTTTCTTGCTTTTTCCTCATGTATATTGGGCTATTTTGTTTTTTCGGATCTTTGTGTTTAAATTTGCTTTTGATATGGGCGAGTGTCTTCTTGACGTG
Organism: Ichthyophis bannanicus; assembly: GCA_033557465.1. Classification (NCBI taxonomy): domain Eukaryota; kingdom Metazoa; phylum Chordata; class Amphibia; order Gymnophiona; family Ichthyophiidae; genus Ichthyophis; species Ichthyophis bannanicus. The sequence goes on along the minus strand of CM066050.1, from coordinate 118,697,263 downwards.
GACTTGATTATGTATTCTTGTCTTTTATTTTAATAAAGATGTTTAAAATTCAAAAAAAAAAAAAAAAAAAAAAAACACAATAAATTCCTGCTTTTCAGCCTTGATTCGAGTAACTCAGCGGCATCTTTGGGAAGATTCAAGTCTCTTACCAAATCATTCATCTCCTCCTGAGAAAACAATTTTGGTCTTGTATTATCTTCAAAGTCAGAACTTGATTTGTCATCTGGTTCAGGTATGACTTCACCTTCATCGGAGCTAGGTATCTCTTCCAAGGTAGCAGGGGGCTTGGGTACTGGTATATCTGTGCCATGGGGGATGGGACGAATTGCCGAGTGAAGATTGGGGTATGAAATGGAATGCTTCCATTTGGAATTAAACCCTTTCACATCACATGAACAAAAGTAACAGTCATCACTATGGTTCTTTTGCTCACGCCATACCATAGGAATCCCATAACGGAAAGATTTTTTCTTACCCTTGAACCAGTTTTGGAGGTCCTCAACACACCGTTTGCACACTTTATGAGGCGCCCAGACTTTATCTTGATCTCCAATTTTTAGTCCAAAGTATGCAAAGTATACTTTTTTCACAAAGTCTGTAATATTCTGCTGTTGCTTCAACACTGTATATTCACCACAGATGAAACAGAAACTGTCTGGCGAATTAATACTTTCGCGGAGCCATAATATAACGGCTGAAGAATGACAAGCTAACACGAATTGCGATGAAAAAGTGTGAACAGCCTAGAACCAAGAACCTGATGATTTGTGCACAAGTGTGGCATGCAGGAGAGAGCAGCTCTGTGTCTGTACACGAGACGTCACAGTGCTGGCCACGCCCCCCTGCACTGACCGGAGCTGCTGCTATCTGCCCTGTGTCTCCCTCCCACTGGATTCTTCAGGAAAGATTAACCCCATTACCCCATTAGAAGCACGGACTTAAAACTTGCTTAGCTTATGTATATATTGCTGACCATCAGATTTACAGTGCTATATTTTTTTTTACATAACTCGGACAACCTCTTTAAGGTTTTTTTGGCATTTTATATCTTAAATGCACTTATGTGAATTAATTAATAGTAATTTGAAAAAATTTGATAAATTTGAAGACAATTTTGCATGTTGTGGCAAATCATGACGTCTAGGAGTTTTTTCAATATTTTATTTGTTTTCAGCACACCAAAATACATGGAAATTTGATGAAAATAATCAAACAGCTTTTTAGTCGCAGACCTGTCTAATGACAACATGATCGGCACACTTGCAGGTTATCACAAGACTAAACAAACAACTTCAAGAAGTGCTCCTTCACTACTGGCGTCCACACTTTGGAATTCTCTCCCAAGGAGCCTGAGGGCATTAAATGACATCATAGACTTCCGCAAGGTCCTAAAACCCCTGCTCTTTACAGAAATCTATGAGCAGACAGAGAGCGATCTCAACCCGAACAGTAACACAACTACCCCCGCCAACTCGATACCCACACACACCAACTAGACAGTTTATTGTGCAATGTTAAATGTAACCCCAATCATGCTGTCTAAATGTTGTTAAGCACCCCCATGTTAAGTGTAACCCTACAATTGCGATGTGATGTGACCACTTTGATTGAAGGATAAGGTGGTATACAAATCTGTCTAAATAATTATCCATCATTTTTAATGTATTTATTTCAGTTAGTGGTACTTTAAGATATGCTTCAGCACAGTGTTCAAAAATTAAACAAACTGTAAACTAATTTGATATTCAGCTAAACTCCAACCCTAAAATACCCTGCTAAACATCGGATAATTTTGCTACTGCCTCAATTTCAGTGGCCAGGAATTGCAAAGGGAAGGACTAGAAAGGCAAATGCCTGCTGCCTTGTGCACTGAAGCTAGAAAAAGTCTGGTATACACAACTCCTGCAATAACCTCACAGGCACTTACTAATCAAGTACATGAAATATGCAACTCCCCTTGAGCCTGGGGTTAGAAAAGTGAGTAATAAATTTTAATATCCAAATCCAGTAGCAACAAGTCAGAGGTACTTTGGGCCATTAGTGAGTGAAAAGCCTACTATAACTTTGAAGTGAATCCTCTCTTGAATGCACCATTTTTTTAAAAATCTTTATTAACTTTACTCATATACACCAAGAATAAACCAAGCGTACATTTTACTATGGAGAAATTCATGTCCGTTGTAGAGCAGGCATGCTTGGGAAAAGGGTTGGGTAGATTCACAGTTTACATATATATTTTATAAAGTACACACGTACATGCTAATAGTTGCATCTGTTCTCAAGCAGGCATAATGTCCACCTTCAACAGAAGTGCGATTTCTGCAGGATTTCTGCTAATATAAAGACACAGCAGCATGTTTACTAAGCTATGCTAGCTGTTAACATGGGCTTGAGCATGCACTAATGGGTCATGGTAACAGCGTGTGCATTAAACAGCGTGGGGTTAATTCCACACTATTTGCTTAGCATGTCGTGTGGATGGAAATTGTCAGGGTAGGTTGGAGCTCAGGTTAGGGCATTTATGCCCCAGTATAATGCAATTCACTACCTGATCTACCATAACTGATATATAACTGTTTAGAAAAAAACAGCAAATCTTGATAGTTCAAGAACACTATGGAATATAAAGCAATATATACTTTGGGCATGATTTTGAGCAAGGCAGTGCCATGTCTTGCCTAACCTAGATTTTCCATGCTGGGGTATTATGCGGCCCCAGCATTGAGAATCCGGGTGTTTCTGCACAGCCAGATGGCTGCAGGAGCTACCCAGCTACCCATGATTTTCGATGCTACACGGTTAGCCCCAGCACCTTAAAGATAGGCAAGGTTTTCGCACGCCTAACAGACCATGGGTAGCACCATGGCCCACCTCTGCTGTGGCCAGGAATACCCCAACACACTCCGATGGTAAGCGGATAGCATCTGGGCACATTAGGGCCCTATCCGGGATCTTCGGAGGGCACTTCGAAAATTCAGAATAAGGCATTTACATGGGTAACGAGGGAAAATTGGGCCCTTTCAGTTTATATATAAATTTAATATCAGTAGTTTGTTATAAAGTTTAATGTGATTGACACTGTTGTATGTCATTTTTAACCCGCTTTGAACTAAAGTGCTTGAGCAGGATATAAGTTTATTAAATAAATAAGACCATTTAATGCCACCTCAATGGGTGGTGGTAAGTGCATCCCCATTACTGTCGGTGCATGTTAAGCTGCAAATAAGTAGCCAAGCACATTTTAGTAAACATATCCCATAAGGTCCTATGGGCCTAATTCTGTAAAGCGACTTGTGGGGCTGTACTTCCTGGGGGGACATGCAGCCCCGCAAGCCATCCTGCTCCAATTCCGCATTCCTCTCTCCCCGCACACACAGAGCTGCTGTGTGGGGAGAGCAGGATGGCGGCGGCACGAGGACATAAGAACATAAGATATGCCATACTGGGACAGACCAAGGTCCATCAAGCCCAGTATCCTGTTTCCAACGGTGACCAATCTAGGTCATACGTACCTAGCAATTTCCCCAAAAGACACAGGTTTCACAATGCTTGTACTGGGTCAAGCAGTGATATCTTGGGTCCCTTTTAATAATGGTTTATAGACCTTTCCTCCAGGAACTTGTCCAAACCTTTTTTTAAACCCAGCTACACTAACAGCTTTTACTACATCCTCCAGTAACAAATTCCAGAGTTTGATTACATGTTGAGTGAAAAAATATTTTCTTTTATTGGTCTTTAATAGTTTACCCTGTAGCTTCATTGCATGTCCCCTAGTCTTTCTATATTCTGATGACGTAAACAATCAATCTACTTTTAACCGTTCCACTCCATTCATTAATTTGTAGACTTCTATCATATCTCCCCTCAGCCGTCTCTTTTCCTGGTTGAAGAGCCCTAACCTTTTCAGCCTCTCTTCATAGGGGTATCCTTCCATCCCCTTTTCCATTTTGGTGGCTCTTCTCTGTACATTTTCTAATAACGCTATGGGGCTTGTTTACAAAGCCGCGGTAGCGGTTCGCGATCGTTATCGGAGTTGCGGCCCCATTGATTTCAATAGGGCCGCGGCTCCGATAACGATCGCAAATCGCTACCACGGCTTTGAAAACAAGCCCCTATGTCGTTTTTAAGATACAGCAACCAGAATTGCAGACAGTATTTAAGGTGCGATCGCACCATGAAATGATAGAGGCATTATAATATCCTTTGTTTTATTCTCTGTTCCTTTCCTTATGATTCCTAGCATTCTATTTGCTTTCTTGGCCACCACTGCACACTGGGCGGAGGGTTTTAACATGTTATCCACGATGACACCTAAATCTTTTTCCTGGATGGTGGTTCCTAATGTGGAACCTTGCATTGTGACAGGACGTGGGTGGGCCAGGCACTCAGATGTACAGGACCAATTCAGCCTTGTAGAACTGTGGAGCGCCAGGAGTACACCCAGCTTATTACACTCAGAGGTGGAATAAGCATGGGGTGCCACTTTGTACCGGCCTGGCAGTCCCCCAGGTGCAACGGAGCAGTTGAAGGTGAGACCCAGCTGCCTAATCCTGGCCCTGATTGACCCTGCCGAGGGTTGGGCAGCAGGAAACCTGGTCAGGGGGATGTCCGGCCTGTGGGAAGGAGCCTGGCCTTCCCGCTGCCTTGATGTCTTCCATGGCCACTGAAGGGGCACACTGTGCCCTAATTCTTTTTAACATCTTTGTTAGTGATATAGCGGAAGGGCTGTCGGGTAAGGTTTGCCTCTTTGCAGATGATACCAAAATCTGCAATAGAGTAGACACCCAGGAAGGTGTAGATAACATGAGGAGGGATCCAGCTAAGCTTGAAGAATGGTCTAGAATTTGGCAGCTGGGATTTAATGTTAAAAAATGTAAGGTCATGCATTTGGGCTGCAGCAATCCAAGGGAGCAATACAGTATAGGAGGTGAAGTACTTTTGTCCACTAAAGAAGAGCGGGACCTAGGCGTGGTTGTGTCTGATGATCTTAAAGTAGCTAAAAAGGTAGAAAAAGCGACGGCAAAAGCTAGAAGGATGCTTGGGTGCATATGGAGAGGAATGGCTAGCAGAAAAAAGGAGGTGATAATGCCTCTGTATTAGTCTTTGGTGCGACCTCATTTGGAGTATAGTGTGCAATTCTGGAGACCGCACCTTCAAAAGGATGTGAACAGGATGGAGTCGGTGCAGAGGGTGGCTACTAAAATGATTAGTGGGCTTCATTATAAAGCATATGAGGACAGACTTAAGGATCTTAATATGTACACCTTAGAGGAAAGGCGGGATAGAGGTGATATGATTGAGATGTTTAAATACCTCCGTGGCATAAATGTTCAGGGAGAGAGCCTCTTTCAATTGAAAGCAAGTTCTGCTACGAGGGGACATGGGATGAGGGTGAAGGGAGATAGATTCAGGAGTGATATGCGGAAATATTTCTTTATGGAAAGAGTAGTGGATCCATGGAATAGTCTCCCAGTGGAGGTGGTAGAGATGAGGACAGTAACTGAATTCAAAAAAGCATGGGACAAACACAGAGGATCTCTAAAGGTAAAAAGGGGACTGTTGTAGTTGTTGATATGGAAGGACAGACTAGATAGGCCATGTGGTCTTTTTCTGTCATCATGTTTCTATGTTTCTATGTTTCTGATGCCCGATCCTGCTACCATGGGGGCATCTAGCTTCTGCAGTTCAGAATCGGGTGCAAAGGAGCCTGTCCTGCTCCGAGACCTCTGGATGGCCCAGACGTGCCCCTTCCTGAATCAGGCTCATTGTGTCATAGACTAAAAATAGGCATCATATTGAACTATTAACCTAGGTGCTCAGTTATAAAATTACCCCATAATATAGATATTTTTTGAAGCTGGGTTGAGGATAGTGGACGATCTTATCCAACTATCACTACTTTTTAGCATTAAGCATTCAATTTTTGGTGGTTAAATTTGATTACCAAGACTGCTAGCTTAAATTTTATTGACTACATTATGGTCTGCTAGACTTAGAATAAATTGCAATTAAAAATTAACTTTGCATTAGTCAGCTAAACCTTAGCTGGCTAAGTTGAGCACTCTGACACATTTTAGATATCTAACTTCAAATATTTACAGATTTCATCATGAGTCAAAATATATCTAAGCCTTTATTGAGACTGAACATATGGAATAGCAAAATCTTGTCTGTCTTATGGATGTAATTTTGAAAATATTGAACAATCCTGTTTACCATGCTGTCTTGCCATGCTGCAGTGAAAAAATCCCAAGGAGCTTTTCTCACTTGCCCTTGGGAAGTGATATTGCAGCTTGATCATAAGTTTTGTTTAGTGCAGCATGGTGAGAATGAACCTGGCTAATTGCATATTTCTATTTTAGATAAATGTTGAACTCCACGCAGTCTTTCTTTTCAGTCTAAAGAAGTGAGAAAACCAACAGTAGCTTAAAATGGTATGGTAAAATTAAACTAGGCTGTCAACAGTGATACAGCATTTAGAAGTTTCTTAAATAAGAGTGGAAGCCTGTTGGATGTCCTATTTAAGCAATTGTTGTCTTCAATGTTGTAGGTATAATACTCTTATTTCTATAGTTGTTCTCTGTTTAGTAAATCAGTTTTAATGTCTTTAATGAAGATCTTCTGGCACTTCAAGAAAGCATAATATATAATGGCTGAAAATCTGCTCTGTTTCCTTTCAGTTGCAAGACCAATAGACCTCATTTGAACTCTGGCTTTCTTTTTACTTCGTGTAAAAGCTCCATCATATTGCTGCCCTCGGTACTCTTTGGATTCCCCAGTAATCCGATATTATTTTGTCTGTTTCTGTTGGAAAGATCCTCTAGATCCGCCTGTAATTTTCAAATGCCCACAGCCTTTTCCTCTACCTCCAGTGGCATTTTTTTCTAGTTGGCTCAAAGAGTCCTTACACTGCATGTAAAACCACAGTTTGAACTGTCAGGTTCGTGAGTAATTTCTGCATGCTTGTCGCTACTTCCAACCTCAACATCATTTCTTTGAGTGCATGATGTTCCCTCATCATGATGCTGTTTTATCCAGCACTGGGGGATACATCTCTAGCCTTTTAAATCCAGATTATTTATTTAAAGGTTTTCTTTACCGCCTTTTCCAGTAATCAAAGCGGTTTCCATACAACAAAACTTGTTACATCGAACATGGTAATAACAGGGATGAGAAGGTAGAACTACTATACTGTATATACAGATGTATACATTTAATTCAAAATCAGCTTTGTACAGTAGCAAATTTAACATACATATTTACAAAGATTATTCCATTCTCAACATATTTACTAAGCACAGGGATTTTCAACTGTTTTAGAACGTTTGGATGGGAAGGCTAGGTTGGATAGATCTTGGCTTGGATCTTTGGATTGCCAAAGTGTTCAGGGTGCAGATGGGTTTTAAGGGCCTTATGAAATGCGGAGAGATTATTGATGGCTTTGAGTTTATCAGGGAGGGAGTTCCAAATCAAGGGTGCAGTGTATGTAAAGGCTCTGCTCGTCAAGCGATTAGACTTGTAAAGGTCCATGGAGACTGTGAGTGTTCAATGTGCATCCTCTCCTTGTTCGTGCACTTGTGGTTCACTAATTAGAGAGTTGAGGTATGATGGAGTTATGTTATTTACAAGTTTGAATATGATCATAAGCAATTTGTATTTTACACTGGTTGCCAATTCATAGCCATATAAGTTGTTTAATATAGGTGTGATATGGTCATATCTGTTAGCTTTCCAAATAATACGGGCAGCCACATGTTGATCCATCTGTAATTGGTTTATTGCCTGTTTGGAGAGGTCTTGGAGTGGAGGAGTCACCTAGCGGTTAGAACACTGGCTTGGTAACCAAGAAACCAGGGTTCAATTCCCACTAGCACTCCTTGTGGCCTTGGGCAAGTCACTTAACCCTCCATTGCCTCAGAAGAAAGGCCTGGCAATCTACTTCCAGTCACACTGCCAAGAAAACCAAGGGGCTTCTGGGTCACCAGGAGTAAGCATTGACTCGAAGGCACACATTGCATTTTTTTTGAGGCCCTGAAGAATGCTATTGCAATATAATAAGTATAATGTTATAATAATAATAATTATATTATATTATATTTATAATCAAAGTATGGTGTGATCATTGCCTAAGTGACAGATTAAAAGTAAAGGTCTCAATTGCTGAATTATCTTTAATTTGAAATAGATCTTACCAGTGGTTAATTTTATCTGGGTGGCCATGCTAAGGGATTGATCTAGAGTAATCCCTAGTTATTTCACTTTCAATAGAGAAATCTATTTGCATTGGTGTGATATACAGACCTCCCTCACAAGAGGAAGAGGTGGATGGAGAGTTAATTGAAGACATACTTAGGTTTGCTAGAAATGGAGAAGTGCTACTGATAGAGGATTTCAATATGCCAGATGTTTGGCACACTCCTGCTGCAGTATCTTCTACTGTAGAAGTAAGGAGATCCTGGATTCTCTACAGGGAGAACTATTCAGGCAATTAGTAACAGACCCCAAACATGAAGGGGCCATACTGGACTTGGTGCTTAAAATGGTGAAAGTGTTTCTGATGTTATAGTGGGAGATCCTTTTGCATCCAGTGATCACCAGATGGTGTGGCTCAGTATTAGGACTAGGGCTGTTAGAATCCATTCAAAAGCAAGGGTCTTAGGGGCATGTTTACTAAACCTTCTTAATGTGTGCTCTGTGACGTTACCGCACGCTAAGGTACCTTAACACGCGATAATGGCGCTTTAGTGGGCACAGAGGTACCTTAGCGCGCGCTAACGCGCGCAGCGACGCAAACAAGCGCTGAAGGCGGAGAAAGGCTCCCGGAGGACGGAGGAAGGCTCCCCAGGGGTGGAGAGAAGGGGGTCAGTGGGTGGAGAGTGGGAGGGGAGAGGCTCCCCGCACACTAACGATGTGAAATCCGAGGCTCAAAACTAACGCCAGTGAAACCCTGGCGTTAGAGCTGATTTAAAGGGAAGAGAAACAATTTTTGTCAGCAATGTACAGCAAAACCAGGGAAACATACAAAAGAGTGATAAGTGTGATATATGTGCATGGAACAAAAGGGCAAATAAACAGTGAAAATGAACAGAAGAAAATGTAAAAATAAAATAACCAAGCTGGGCAATAGTGATCTCAATGGGAAACATAAAAAAACACTCCCAAGAAAGCACCAAAAAAAGGATATGAATTCTGGAAGAGTCCATGCTCCGTCCCCATACAAGGTGAATGAGCCCACAGTGAAATTGCACTGTGCAGGGTTTTCTTCTCCATCGGACAGGTTTCCTATGGTGTGCACATGTGCGGCAACAGCAGGGCGGGCATGTCGGAATGGCCAACTGGACAGATGCTTGAAAATGGGATACAGAGGGCTGCAGGCGGTACATGCTGTGGTGCAGCTGGGGCACAGTGTGGACTAGGCAGATGCCTAGGTGGCACTTAGGAATGCTGAAACTGTACAGCAGCCAGACGGCACCTGATGAGGGCCCAACATGGGCACAAGTGTGTTTATCACAGTGTCACAGGGGATAATACCCAGCAGGTACCTCCAAGGGCACAGAACATTGGCAGGCGGTGTTGGGGGTAAAGCGTGGACGTCTATGCAGGCACCCCTACCCCAGAACATGCACCATAGGCAGCCGCCTACCTGCACACTGGATGGCCTGAGACTGCACACCACCAGCAGAAGGGCATGTCAGCATGGTGGCAGAGGGGTACTGGTGGTGTAGGGGGGCAGTGGCAGCTGCCCAGAGCAGACCACGGCCTAGCCCTGTGTAGGTGGGTGCCATGCACTGCAACAGACAGGCCCTGCCGGATGAACAGTCATGGTATCACTAGGGAATGCACTGGCTCTATAGCAACACAGTGGTGCAGTGCACACAACCAGTGTGTTCCGAGGCAGAAGGTCACAGGTTCAAGTCCCAGCTGTGGTTCCTGCCAACCCAGTCCCCATATTTTACCCACTACTAAAACGTGCTAATACAGACAGAACCTTTATTGCAGATGACGTAAACATGCCCAAAACACCTACATTTTACCGTACAGAACACAGACACCATAAACAGGCGCATTACCTGGGTGGGGGGGAGTGGGTGGGAGTGGGGGGGGAGTGGGTGGGGGGGGCAGGCAGGCAGGCAATCCAAGGGAGCAATATAGTATAGGGGGTGAAGTACTTTTGTGTACTAAAGAAGAGTGGGACCTAGGCATGGTTGTGTCTGATCTTAAAGTAGCTAAACAGGTAGAAAAGGCGATGGCAAAAGCTAGAAGGATGCTTGGGTGCATAGGGAGAGGAATGGCTAGCAGAAAAAAGGAGGTGATAGTGCCTCCGCATAAGTCTTTGGTGCGATCTCATTTGGAGTATTGTGTGCAATTCTGGAGGCCACACCTTCAAAATGATATATAAACAGGATGGAGTCACTGCAGAGGGTGGCTACTAAAATGGTTAGTGGTCTTCATTATAAAGCATATGAGGACAGACTTAATATGTACACCTTAGAGGAAAGGCGGGATAGAGGTGATATGATTGAGATGTTTAAATACCTCCATGGCATAAATGCACAGGGGGAGAGCCTCTTTCTATTGAAAGCAAGTTCTGCTATGAGGGGACATGTGATGAGAGTGAAAGGGGATAGATTCAGGAGTGATATGCGGAAATATTTCTTTACGGAAAGAGTGGTGGATCCGTGGAATAGTCTCCCAGTGGAGGTGGTAGAGATGAGGACAGTATCTGAATTTAAAAAAAGGTTGTGACAAATACAGAGGATCTCTAAAGGAAAAAAGGGAACTGTTGTAGTTGATATGGAAGGACAGACTAGATAGGCCATATGGTCTTTTTCTGTCATTTTTCTATGTTTCTTTACCTGTAAAACAGCTTCTTTAAGGTGTAAAGTTGAGGGGTGTTTAAAGATGTGGTTCTTGGATACGTATAGTACCTTAGTTTTGGTTATGGGAGTTCAGCCACTTTGACAAATCGCTATAGCAGGATGTTATCAGATGGAAGTTAGGGTTTGTAGTATCAAATGGGAGGTATAACATTATATTGTCTGCATACTCGTAGATATGATATCCCACTTTAAATGTATGGAAGATGCCACAGATTGGCTGGAGATAAATATTAAATAAAAGGGCTGATAGGGACTTACATCAAGGGTCATCCCTATCTTGTCCTATGGTTTGGATGTCTGTGAGCCAATTTTAACCTTTTGAGTGCGGTCAGATAGGACCTGAACCATTGGAGTGTGCTACCACGAATCCCTATTTGTTGACATCTTATAAGTATCTGAATTGAAAACATTGGGATAAGAAGCATAGTATTTTGAATGCAAGACATGGAACTTAATCGAAACCGTGGTCGTTGATGCGAAGCCTGTACAACGGGGAGTTAATCCCAGAATATGTACTGATAACAGTCTGAGACCCGGTTTCTAATGAAGCTCCTTTTTTGATATGTGGTAAAAAAAGGTATTTTGGAGTTAATCACAACGAAATAAGTAAATAGCCTATAGTATTCTAGAGGAGTTGATGATTTCTAAAGCTATCTTATAAGTAGATGCAAGGTCAATCTGTGCCTCTGACTTCACCGACTTCTTGTTTGATGTTTCGGGTTGACTTGATTTTATGTCATATATGACTGTTGGTGTACCCCAAGGATCTGTCTTGGGTCCACTCCTTTTTCTCTCTATAACCACTCCCTTGGTGCACTCATCTCTTCTCATAGCTGTTAGTACCATTTTAATGCTGATGACTCCCAGATCTACATCTCTACAGCTGAAATCTCTCCAGCAATCCAGGCCAGGATCTCTATGTGCCTTTCTGACATTGCTGCTTGGATGTCTCACCGACACTTGAAATTGAACATGGCCAAAACTGAGCTGCTTGTTTTTCCCCCTAAGCCCTCCTCTCCTCTTCCTCCTTTCTCAGTCTCTGTGGATAACTCTCTACTCCTCCCTTTCTCCTCAGCTTGCAACTTTGGGGTCATCTTTGACTCCTCTCTCTCCTTCTCCACACACATCCAACTGATAGCTGAAGCCTGCCATTTTTTTCTCTGCAACGTCAACAAAATTTACCCATTCCTTTCTGAACACACTACTAAGACACTTATCCACTCATTAGTCACCTCCCAGATAGACTATTGCAACCTACTCCTTAATGGTCTCCCTCTGAATCATCTCTCTCCCCTTCAAGCTGTTCAGTACTCTGCTGCACGGCTAATCTTCTGCCAGCCTCGTCATGCTCATACTAACCCTCTTCTCAAGTCACTTCATTGGCTCCCTATCAATTTCCACATACACATCCATTTCAAACTTCTCCTGCTAACCTATAAGTGCATTCACTCTGCAGCTCCTCACTACCTTTCCTCTCATCTCTTCCTACACCCCTTCACGGGAACAATGTAAAGGACTGGTACTGACATATAATTGATTACCATAAATACTCACAAAATCTGTGATCATAAGAAGAGCTGAATCTATAAACTGGCAGCATCAAAGTACTGACAGCATTCATGACTTACCCCTGGAGCAGCTGTATTTAAATAGACAAATTTGCAGCAAAACCACGTTCAAAGTTCAGGCTGTCAGAACTGCATGGATTGGTATTGTCACAATGATTCAACTGTGACAGCAGCTCATTCTTTTGGCAGACTTTATAAATTTTATTTTGGAGTTCTTTCCTTATTTTTTCATTTCAGGGGCAATGTCATCATATTGTGCATCCTACTGCTCAGTAGGGCACACCTATTGACCGATAGGGTACATTATTGGGCAATAGTGTGCCTACTGAGAAATAAGGCACACTATAGATAATAGGTGCACTATTGCTCAATAGTGATCACTATGGATGACTCTGAAAAGAAACCACAACACTTTGGGGTTTTTTTTTCTGTCATTTCAAGTTACAAACGACAGGAAATGATATGGGGAATATTGTTTTCATTTCTTATGTTATTCCAAACAAATGCACATCACTAACAGATTGTACTGGTGACTCTAGATTGATTGCAAAGAATTTCCAAATGTACCTCGATTATTTACTTATCGACTTAAATTTGTCTCACACCTAATAGTGGTTCAGGCGAGTTATATTCAGGTACAGTAGATATTTCTCTATCATTAGAAGGATTACAAACTAAGTTAATACCACAAGTAATGGAGGGGTAAGTGGCTTGCTGAAGGCCACAAGAAGTATCCGTAGGATTTGAACACTTAGTCCTGGCTCTCAGCCTGTGCTTTGTGTATTCCAGAAGTCTTTTTTTTTTTTGGCATGATGCAATGGGATAAGCATTAGTAATAGAGTTGAAAGATTACCTATTTTACTGACAATTCAGTAAGGTCATTCCTGCACATATTAAACATTTTGGAAAAACAATTTCAAACTTCACAGCAGATCTCTGTAGAACAATATTCAGATGATGAGTCACGACAAAAGTAACCAGGCAGGAGATGAAGGAACAAAGTATTATAGGGACAAGAGGGAAGTCATTTGGAGACTTTTTGTTGTAGACTTGAAATTCTGCAATATTATCCTTTTTTGACTTGCCTGTCTTCTTCTCTATGGCTAGCCTTAATCCTGCTTCTATAAAAAAATAAAGAAATTAGCAAAGTCAAGAGTGATGAGGTGATTCAACCAAAGATCAATGAGTTATCAGTGTTTGACGGGCCTGAGTGACATTTTCAGAACAAAGAGATGGGCTCAATGGGAGATGCTTAGGATCCCACAAACAGCACTGTTGACAGACATGTTATCAATAGTATTGGAAGAGCTTCACAGCTTTACTTTTTTTTTTTTAATCTGTAGCCTTTGCAAGGAAACAAGATGTTTTGGCCATTAACAAACACTACAGTGCTTTTTGTGAAATCTGCTATGCAAAAGTAACAAACACAAAAAGATATTAAATTAACACAAGTTTGAACTTGGGAACAGTAATACCAATTGTCAAGGCTTTTCTCCATTTGCTTATCTTTCATATACATTCATAATCCAATCATCTTTTTAAAAAATGTGAAGGTATTGTTTCTTTCACATGCATGTATCATAATAGCTGAGCAGTCTCCTTGGAAAATGTATATATCAATAGGGGAATAGCTTTGAAGATGGATTTGATTGACCAGGAGGAGAGTGGACCAGGGGAGAAGCATATTTTCAAAGCAGTCCTTAAGAATGCAACTAAAATCACAAAATATATAGCAGGAATCGCACATTGTAATTGATGCCTTCATAATCTTCATTCTCTTGCCATATCAATTTAAAAGCTTGTAAGTTCTTTTTAGGATTTTAGACTGTCAGATTTGCTCACAGCCAAGTGACAATCTGGGGACCTTTTACTGAAGGTTTTAACATGCGTTAATGAAGTTAATGTGCTGGTTTTTGTCCAAGGGAGCTACTGTTGGTCCTGATTAGTGGGCGTTAGAGGTGCAGCTGCGGGGAACCGGAATGCCAACTGAAAATTGGCATTAATTGGGCCCAGTCCCTGCTCATGGCCATTTGTGTGTAGCAGGGCCAACCCCACAGTCCAGTCTATAAATTACTGGGGGCTGGGGCCCCTGCCTTGCTACATCAAAAAATGCTGTACTTGCTGGTTTTTGTCCAAAGGAGCTCAAAAGTCAGCACAAGACTACTTTTTCTATGTGCTCTAATGCTCTGATCATCGCTCCCAGTTATTTGACTTATCCTTTTGTAGATGAAACAAAGATTTGAAGCAGAGTGAATATCCATTAGGGAGTTAACAGAATAAAAAAGTAATCTAAGAAAACTTGAAGAGTGACCCACTGCTTAGAGGTTTGAGAGGGTCTTTTACTAAAGAATGCTAGCAGGCATTGCATGGCTAGCACATGGTAAAAGCTTGACTTGGGCACATGTTGCCAGTTAGCATGGGGCCATGACAGTGCAGGCAAATTCCCATGCTAACTGTGAATCCTGCATTATGGATGCGAGTGTGCAGGTTAGGGGTGGAGAGTAGATGTGGTGAGCCCTGTGCAGTTAGTGCAGGGTTCACATGTTAACTGTATCCAGTGTGATTAGCATGGATTTACCCAACATCACCCCAATAAGCAGAGTTAAGTGCGCCCATGCTAATATAGTACATGTTAGGGACAAGACTCCATATTAACTGCCAGGAAAATTCTGTCCACACTCCTGACAATTAACACTGTGGTGTTGCACCAAACATGCCAGGGTTTGGGGGTTATTGGTGCAACTCCTTAGCATCCTTTAGTAAAACATCCCCTGAGATTCATGGAAAACGGTGAAGTCTAAGGAGTTAATGAAGTATGAAGAGAACTGAGAAGTTGATGTTCATTGATCAAGAGAGATTGTACTTTTAAGAACAGCCTCAAAACCCATTTCTTTGCCCTTGCCTTCGACCTTCCTGATCCCTTCACATGACTTTGTCTTCCCCTTTCCCTTCTCACTCTTTCCTCCCTACTGTCCTGTCGTATGAATCTGCTTGGTTTGCTTTCCTGTCCGCCATTGTAACTTTTCCTTCTTCCTTTGCCTTATGGTATTTCTATGATTTGAATTATGTAAACTGCTATGAAGTTTTTCGTTTAGCGGTATATTAAGTCAATAAACATAAACATAAAGGGGTAGGTATTATAGCAAATATTATAAAAGAAGACCCAAATATATCCAATAAATCTAAATACAAAAAATATAACAAAAATGATAAGTGAGAGTTTTGTTTGCTGGACCCCTCAATATACATGATCATGAATGTGATGAGTGGATGTGAGGTGAGGGATGGTAGAGAAGCTGGGGATCATAGGTATGTGTGTGCAGGGGTTAGTGTTTGGAGGGATATTCAAGGCGATATGAGGGGTAGCCAGGTCCTGGGTTAACTACTTAAATGTATGGTAGAGGAGTATGTGGGAGATAATGGAGGGTGGGGCATTGAGAGGGGAGATGGGTTAGGGAGGGAGTCTGGAGCACTCTTTGGGATCTGTCCGCCACAAAAAAGGTCAACGCGTCTTCGGTAGTAGACTGGCTAATCTACTGAAGAGGGCTTTAAACTAGATTTGTTGGGGATGGGTGAAGAAAGCCCCCAGGTAGGTGAAAGCCCCCAGGTAGGTGATACATTAAATACCTTTATGGAAATGGGTAATAGGGGTAACATATGGAAAGCAGTGTGTATAAATGCCCGTAGCATGGGAAATAAGATCCCTGATGTTGAAGCTTTGGTGGGAGTGGCTGACTTGGATTTAGTGGCAGTTACAGAAACATGGTTCACAGAAAACCATGATTGGGATGTAACTATACCTGGCTATACTTTATTCAGAAAGGACAGGGTAGGAAGAAGGGGAGGAGGAGTGGCACTATATGTAAAAACTACTATTAAAGTTTTGGAATTACAGAGCTTAAAAGGGAGAGAGGAGGCATTGTGGGTTAAACTAGAAAGAGGGAAAGAGAAATCTATTTGCATTGGTGTGATGTACAGACCTCCCTCACAAGAGTAAGAGGTGGACAGAGAGTTAATTGAAGACATGTGCAGCATTGCTAGGAAAGGGGAAGTGCTACTGATAGGAGATTTCAATATGCCAGATGTTGATTGGCACATTCCTGCTGCAGTATCATCTAGAAGTAAGGAGATCCTGGATTCTTTACAGGGATAACTATTCAGGCAATTGGTTACAGACCCCACACATGAAGGGGCCATACTGGACTTGGTGCTTACCAATGGTGAAAGTGTTTCTGATGTTGTAGTGGGAGATCATTTTGCATCCAGTGATCACCAGATGGTGTGGTTCAGTATTAGGACTAGGGCTGTTAGAATCCATTCAAAGGCGAGGATCTTAGACTTTAGGAAGACTAACTTTGCCAAGATGGGCCAATACCTCAGGGAGTCGTTAGCGGGATGGAAACAGCTGGGGGATGTAGAAAAACAGTGGGCAAAACTGAAAGGGGGTATTTTAAGGGCAACCAACCTTTTTATTAAAATGGTAAATAAAGGTAAAAGGAAAAGGAAACCGCTATGGCTTTCGAAAAAAGTAGCTGAAAAGGTGAAGAAAAAGAGGGAGGCCTTCATGAAATACAAGAGATCACAGAGAGAGGAAGACAGGCATCTGTATTTGGAAAAACTTAGAGAAGCTAGAAAAGTAGTCAGGAAGGCAAAGATTCAAAAGGAGGAGGAAATGGCCAATGCAATAAAATGGGGGGATTAGAAATTTTTCAGATATGGTAGTGAGAAGAGGAAGGGCAAAAGTGGTATTGTCAGACTCAAGGGTGCAGGGGAGGAATATGTAGAAGCTGATAAGGATAAAGCGTAATTTCTTAACAAATTTCTGTTCTGTGTTGACAGATGAAGAACCAGGAGCAGGACCTCAGAAAACACCCACAAACAGGAACGGAAGCGAGGGACATCTTGAACAATTTTCAGAAGACTGTGTTTGTGAGAAACTAGCTCAACTTAAAGTAGACAAAGCGATGGGACCGGATGGGATACACCCTAGAATACTGAGGGAACTTGGGGATGTTCTTGCAGCTCCACTGACTGACCTTTTCAATGCCTCGTTGGAGTCAGGAGTGGTGCCAAAGGACTGGAGAGAGGCTCATGTGGTCTCTTTACACAAAAGCGGAAGTAAGGATGTGGTTGAAAACTACAGGCCGGTTAGTTTAACTTCGGTGGTGAGTAAATTATTGGAAATGCTGCTGAAAGAGAAAATAGTGAGGTTTCTGGAGTCCAGCGGGTTACAGGATCCGAGGCAGCATTGATTCACCAGAGGCAGGTCTTGTCAGACAAATTTGATTGATTTCTTTGACTGGGTGACCAGGGAGTTGGACCGAGGGAGAGCCCTAGATGTGGTGTATTTAGATTTCATTAAAGCCTTTGACACTGTTCCTCACAGGCGAGTTATAAACAAACTGAGCACCCTTGGGATGGACCCTAAAGTTACTGCTTGGGTTAGAAATTGGTTGGGTGGGAGGCGACAAAGAGTACAGGTAAATGGAGCTCACTCTGAGGAGAAGGATGTTACCAGTGGTGTGCCCCAGGGATCTGTCCTTGGTCCGATTCTTTTTAACATCTTTGTTAGTGATATAGCGGAAGGGCTGTTGGGTAAGGTTTGCCTCTTTGTGGATGATACCAAAATCTGCAATAGAGCAGACACCTAGGAAGGTGTAGATAACATGAGGAGGGATCTAGCTAAGCTTGAAGAATGGTCTAGAATTTGGCAGTTGTGATTTAATGTTAAATGTAAGGTCATGCATTTGGGCTGCAGCAATCCAAGGGAGCAATATAGAATAGGGGGTGAAGTACTTTTGTCCACTAAAGAAGAGTGGGACCTAGGCGTAGTTGTGTCTGATGACCTTAAGGTAGCTAAACAGGTAGAAAAGGCGATGGCAAAAGCTAGAAGGATGCTTGGGTGCATACGGAAAGGAATGGCTAGCAGAAAAAAGGAGGTGATAATGCCTCTGTATAAGTCTTTGGTGTGACCTCATTTGGAGTATAGTGTGCAATTCTGGAGACCGCACCTTCAAAAGGATGTGAACAGGATGGATTTGGTGCAGAGGGTGGCTACTAAAATGGTTAGTGGTCTTCATTATAAAGCTTATGAGGACAGACTTAAGGATCTTAATATGTACACCTTAGAGGAAAGGCGGGATAGAGGTGATATGATTGAGATGTTCAAATACCTCCATGGCATAAATGTTCAGGGAGAGAGCCTCTTTCAATTGAAAGCAAATTCTGCTATGAGAGGACATGGGATGAGGGTGAAGGGAGATAGATTCAGTAGTGATATGCGGAAATATATCTTTATGGAAAGAGTGGTGGATCCGTGGAATAGTCTCCCAGTGGAGGTGGTAGAGATGAGGACAGTAACTGAATTCAAAAAAGCATGGGACAAAAACAGTGGATCTCTAAAGGTAAAATGGGGACTATTGTAGTTGTTGATATGGAAGGACAGACTAGATAGGCCATGTGGTCTCTTTTTCTGTCGTCATATTTCTATGTTTCTTTTTAACTACTTTTAAATACCACCTTAGCAATGTCAAGGAAGTTGACATATTAACAGATTAACAAGTGCATTGAAATTACATATCAACAAATAGGAACAAATGAAGTACGGAACAATATGCATTTTGCTGGAGAATTAATGATGAGTGGAAAGGGAGGGGGAGGGGCAGAACCTGGAAAATGTGACTGAGTAAATTATACAGTGTGCTGAAAATAGCTAACTGGAGGGTAAAGTTCTACCGTGAAGCAGAAGTGTCTATGAATGCCAAGGAACTTAAAACTCTCCATATGTATTTATTACTTTATTGAAACATTTATACCACCAAAAGGCACAGAATACCTGGTATTTATAATAGGATCCGAGCAGCTGACAAATAATAAAGACAAAGTACAGACACAAATACAAGACACAGGAGGTTTAGGGCTGGTTGGCACATCTCATCATCTGGAAATCAATCGTCCATTTAAAGGTATCCTCTATACGCGTCCTTGGAAAACCAGGTCTTCACCTGCTTCTTAAACCTTTGGTATGAACTTTCAAAATGAATATGACGAATTCTACAGTGCAGGAGCATTGTAACAAAAGGTTGCAGTATGAATCCATTCATATTGGAGTTGCTTATAGGAAGGAATTTAATAACAATTGTGCTTGAGAAGGTTTTAATTGCCATTGGGGATCCTATGGAATTAAGAGAGGAGAAAGGAAAAGGAACAACGAAAAGCAGATATTCTCTTAGTCCAGGAAGCAGAAGGCCTAAGGGGCTATTATAACAGGAAGTATGCCATACAATGATTTGCTGGTACCTGGCTCCATGAATAAAACCCCCCACTAAAGGAGAATAATCAATACTATAGACATTAAACACAACCTTTAAATCCTATCCCCTATTTTTGAATCTCTATATTTTTGTTGGAAATGTCACCATGAGGGAACCTCTCTTGAGGTGAACCTTTCCTTTTTGTTTGTTTTATACGATTCGGAATTACCAGCTCAACATGCTTAAAAAGTATAGCAGTTACACCAAGGGAAGTGCTAAAGCAAACCCCTTCCAAAGTATATACTTTCAGCTCCGATGAACATCAGTACGCTTAAGGGACAAAAAATTCCTTATCTGTCTGTTCCTCTCAAACGAAGAATTCTTTACTCGCTTACAGTTACGAGAAGAAACTTCTGATTGTGCTCTACACTGTAGGGGCACTCAAAGCACTGCCGTGGGGAGAGGCTTGATGAACTGCTACAAGAATATCTAAGCCTGAAATATGGCGCTATGTCGCGTACCATTTGTGAATAGAGTGGCGGTGATTCACGGCAGTGCTTTGAGTGCCCCCTACAGCGTAGAGCACAATCAGAAATTTCTTCTCGTAACTAACTGTAAGCGAGTAAAGAAGAATTCTTCGTTTGGGAGGAACAAACAGATAAGGAATTTTTTGACCCTTAAGCGTATTGATGTTCATCGGAGCTGAAAGTATATATTTTGGAAGGGATTTGCTTTAGCACTTCCCTTGGTATAACTGCTATACTTTTTAAGCATGTTGAGCTGGTAATTCTTAATATGTACATCTTAGAGGAAAGGCGGGATAGAGGTGGTATGATTGAGATGTTTAAATACCTCCATGGCATAAATGTTCAGGGAGAGAGCCTCTTTCAATTGAAAGCAAGTTCTGCTACGAGGGGACATGGGATGAGGGTGAAGGGAGATTTATTATTTATTTATTTATTTATTACATTTTCTTTTATACCGCGCTATTTAAGATCAGTGCGGTTTACAATAAACATTGAAACTACACATCTCAGTTTAGTGATTTGTGCTTACAATAAACATTTAAAATAACTCGGGTATACAATGAACAAGTTTCTTAACAGGGAGAACAGGGAGAACAATAACTATATACAGGCCAGTTAATGTAACTATATACATGGTTACGAGATAGATTCAGGAGTGATATGCGGAAATATTTCTTTACGGAAAGAGTGGTGGATCCGTGGAATAGTCTCCCAGTGGAGGTGGTAGAGATGAGGACAGTAACTGAATTCAAAAAAACATGGGACAAACACAGAGGATCTCTAAAGGTAAAAAGGGGACTGTTGTAGTTGTTGATATGGGAGGACAGACTAGATAAGCCATGTGGTCTTTTTCTGTCGTCATGTTTCTATGTAATTCCAGCTCGTATAAAATGAATAAAAAGGAAAGGTTCACTTCGAGAGAGGTTCCCTCATGGTGACATTTCCAACAAAAATATAGAGATTCAAAAATAGGGGATAGGATGTAAAGGTTGTGTTTTAATGTCTATGGTACCTGGCACCAGGCATACTGTCACAATTTCAGGAGGAAACTATGCTGCTCTGTCCCCCGTCCACCTCATTCCTTGACCCTCCCCCTTTCTCTCCAAGATCCAGCCAGCTCACCAGTGTCCCATTCCCAAGATTATCTAGCCCTGAGATACCTCTCACAAAAGGGGTTGGTGCCTGTTGGCCTACAACTTGAACCAACACCTTTCGTTTTCTTGGTGTGATACCTGCAGAACCCAAACCAGCCAGTGCACTAGCACACAACCCCCTTTCCCTCTCTTTAAAATACCCAATGAGCCCTCTATGTTGAACCTCAGCCCCCATTCTCCCAACACTTTCCTACCTGTCACCCCTGAAGCTCCAAACTGGAAGACATTAATCACAAATAAAACCATGGGACACTAGAACCCCAAGGGCAACTAGCACAGTGCCATGATTGGTCAAGTGAACACAGAACCCAAAGCTTGATGATAGCACCAGAGGCCCATGACAACTAGGTTCAACACCAAAACAGAACCCCTTTTGTACTACTAGACCCAGCTGATCTCCCTCCTAACCACCCATGGCCTCCTCCCCACATTTGCCTGGCATTGCATGCCATATATCGGTCCTGATTTGACACTACCTCTCCACTGTTAGCACCAGGCAGATGCTATAGGGAGTCCTAAATGTCCTATCAAACAGGCTCAAAGCCGATGGCATTCATTCCCATTTCATGGCCTGGATGTCAACAGAAGCCACCAAACTAAACAATGCCTGCCTCCACTGAACCCTCTGGCAGCTACTAACCCACTGACTCTTCTCTATACTCCTTGGCTAAATCTCAACCACCTGTCCAATCTACTAACCCCTCCCCTTCCTTGGGGTTCACCCATATTATGTGCCCCTGCCTGACTCCCTCACGGGAGTGGGGAGGTATACAGTAACTGAGTTATTATCTTTCCGTGTTACAATTCAAAGCCTGCTGAAACACTATTGTGCCAGATGGCTCAGAGGGCTTAAAATGTTTGCAGTAAGGTGACTTATTGTTAATATAGCCATTAACTGATTGGATATGTATAACATATAAAACTATTTCATAATATCGGAGTCAATGACTTATTGCATTCTTTATTGATATTTATACAAATTGGCTTGAACTAGACGGTTTTGAGAAGTGACTCTTGGCAGGGCAGATGTGAACAGCAGGCACCTGGAACACGGTGGCTGCAGTATCAGATCGGCACATGTCCGGGATGCTGAGATAGATATTGACCTTATAATTAATTTCCTACTGTTGACACAAATTAGTGAGTTTTGCTATTTTACATACCCTGCACTCAGACAGCTTCAGAGACATTTAGAATTGGCTCCATGGCTGAAGTCACAAGGCTTTGTACTGGAGTGCAGGGGTTGTGGGTTCATATTCTCTGTAGTGATCTACATTTTCGTATCATTTTGTGTTGATTTGCAATAGCATGAGCCGTTTCATTTTTAACAGCTATTTATAACAGACTAGAAGGACAAGTAGGTGGCTGTCTTTTAAAGACACATGGAGCCCGATTCTGAGAGGGGTATGTCTGGATGTCCCAGAGCAAGACAGGCCCCTTAGGACCCAATTCTGGACAATGGGAACAAAACGCTCTCACAGAACACAGAATTGAGCCCAAGGACAACCCGGCGTGCCAATGCCTTCCTGCGGGGACGTTCTCCCCGCAGGCACCCCTGGCTTATGCAGCTAAGTCCTCCTCTTCCCTGCTGCCCAACCCACAGTTGGCCAGCCGGGGCCTGGATTGGGTGGTGGGGATGCCCCACATCCAGTCCCGGCCCTGGGGGATCCCTGGACCCGACCGCCAGGTCAGTTCTGCTTATTCCAGCTTCGAAGTGGAATAAGCAGAACATCCCCACAGACCCCGCAGGACATACAGGGCCCTGACCTGAATCGGTCTTGTACATCCTGCCGGGCTGGACCATCCCCTCTCCGCCCCGACCTTGCCCTATCCCAGCCCTCGCTGGTTCTCGCCCGTCCTACTGCTCAGGACATGTGGGGAAAGCAGGAGGGGGAATAGGGTCTGGACGACTTGTGGGGCTGCACGTCCCACCAGGACGTGCAGCCTTGTAACCTGCATCTCTGAATTAGGCCCATAGGCACCACAAAAGTTGGAGAAATTGTTGCTAAAATGAAGGTATAGATGTTTACACCTGCTTGGGAGGAAATGTAAATATTTACATGTAAATCATGACTTCTCCCGCTGTTTGCCTTAACCTGCCCCCATACATGACTTCTCTAGATTCACTTACAAGACCCCCAAGCTTTTGCTATTGTGCATATTTATAAGCCTAGGATAATTTTATAAGCAACATTTTATGTATCTATATCTATATCTATATCTATATATATATATATATACTGTGATGCAGCAGACCAGCGGGGAATAGAAGAAAATGTTTTAAACATGAAAAAAGGCATGCACAAGCTGCAGTACTCTCAGGAACCTGATAGGGGGAGCAAGAGGGACCTCCGGAAGACTGAGGATCCACGCCCCACAGGGTGTGACCTAAAGCCAGCCAGCCTCCAGTCCAGGAAGGCAGGAACTCCTTTTAAAGAAAGTCTGGAAGACTGTAGGGGGAGAAGTGGCGGTAAAGAGGAAGGTGGCTGTAGAGGCAGAAGTGTCGGTAAAGCCAGAAGCAGCAGAGAAAGCAGCAGAGAAGTTGCAGAGCCTTCAGAAGCCGGAGAAGTAGCAGAAACTGCAGAAGCTGGAGAAACTTCAGGAACTACAGACGCTGCTGGAGAGCAGGAAAGAGGTACAGGCCAGAGAGACCTGAAAGGACAGAGAATACAGAAGGTTCCAGGAGATTCAGGAACGCGCAAGCCGTACTGTGACTGCTGTGGGAAAAACCCAAGCCATATTGCAGGAGCAAGGCAGATTCTCACCAGGAGTAAGCCTCAAGCCTCATCCCCAAGAAAGAAGCCAGAGTTACAAGGTAACCCATACTTTGTTGGAAACAGCCTTCAGAGGGCTAGTGTATGGAGAGGACAAGAAACAGAAGCTCCCTGTTCATGTCCCACTTCTCAGGAGACAAGGTATGAGAACCTTTTATCAAATAAGAAACTTTTAAATAAGCAAGGTTTGCAGGAAGCAAATGTAAAACCGTTGAAGAGAGAAGGATACTCACACTGTAGAACAGCTCATGACCGACGCCCTGTGCTGAACCCCAGGCACTGGGAGATTATACAGCATTTGTGTGAAAAGC
Organism: Ichthyophis bannanicus; assembly: GCA_033557465.1. NCBI lineage: Eukaryota > Metazoa > Chordata > Amphibia > Gymnophiona > Ichthyophiidae > Ichthyophis > Ichthyophis bannanicus. The sequence continues at coordinate 118,672,796 of CM066050.1, read as the reverse complement.
CTGATTATAGCGTCCCCAGAACCATTGACTCTGTTTCAGATACATGTGAGCAGGAACCGATGCAAGTGGACGTGGTAGAGTCCCTTTCTGAGGAAGAAATGGATTGTAGCTTTTGCACCACTGGAAGCTTGGACTCCTTGTGTAGCAAGTGAGCAGTAAACTTGTGTAATTGGGAAATGCTTGTTTTTGTATCCCCTCTGTGAAGAAAACAGTTTTTGCTTTTGAACCTGAGTTGTACCTTTTCTTTCTAACCTGATGTAAGGACATTTCTTTTGGTTGTTTGAATCTGATCCGTTTGAACCTTTTGCAATACAAGGGAAATAAAGCCTTATTTTTCCCTCCACTCGAAGACCTCTGTTCTCTGGGTATTTGGTAATAAGGACGCTACCAAGGCTATACATCCCTGGGCCCTAGAAAATACATACCAAACCCAATCTTATTATATTTATGTCCAATCTGCCTTGGCGCCCCTTAACCACCAGGGTGGTGTTGTGACAATATTGAAATATGCATTCAAAAATGCCTGTATATAATTACTCCCTTGGGTTATTTTAGAAGCATCTCCATGCGAAAATGACCGTATTTTCATGCATAGGCCACCTAAAAGTACAAATAATCATTTTAGAAAGATGCTGTTTACACATGGAGAACTGTACCACATCTAGATTTATAAGGATGAGTGGTTGAGGTGGGCCTACGGTATTGACATGTAGGTTCCATTTTACAAGGGGACTCCATATCAACAGAACAAGGTCTAGATGTCGGCAATTACAGCTGCCTCCCAAAGCACAAATAAGTGGCTGCCTGACGAAGCAAAGTTTGCCCCATTCACCCCCCTCTCCCAATATCAATGCTCCTCTCCCAACATCCACCACTGGTATCTGATCACCATCCTGGTTCTCTCACAGTATGAAGATACGTTCTTCTCTGTGCATGGGTGTATTAAACATTGGGCCCCTTTTACTAACCCTTAGCTCGAGCTATCTGCTGCATTTTGTTCCTATGGGCTGTGTGACCAAGGCCAGCCCATCCACTAGTCAGCCGCCTGGGGCGGCCACCTCAGGTGGGTATCTTTGTGCTGCTGCTTTGTTGCCTATGGAAGGGCATATGCTTCGGCACACATGACCTGCCGCTTTTGATCCCCTCTGACGCAACTTACTGTCGCAGGGGGGCAGAAGCGCCTGCCAAGGGCAATAAAGTGGCTGCACAAAGCCACTGCTTTTAAAATACTGCTGCCGCTACCCACCTCCCTTACCCCAAAGATGGAATCGGCGTCAACATGGTAAGGCAGGGGCAGCACAGCTGGGATTTCTGCCTAGGGCGGCAGAAACCCTTGAGCCAGTTCTGTGTGTGACAGCTCAAGCTAAGTGTTAGTAAAAGGGGCTCATTGCATCAGCTGAAAAAAATCATAAAAATGTGATATACCAGAAATAAGAGTTGATTTGCACACAAGCAAAGTTATTATTTTTTTTTTTTACCCATGAAGAGCAGTCCTGGTAACCTTTGGCAATCTCCGAGGAGTAACCTATGACAAAAAAAAGTATTCAAAGGATACATTCTGAGGTATTTTTACTTCCATATTTAATTCATGTGAATATTTTTTGCATTGGTGTGATATCTGTTCAGTGATTTTGGGTATGTGATATGGTTTGATGTCACTGAATTCTACTCTGTGTGGCTGGGCAAAACTAACCCATATTCAGACATTGTATTGATCTGGCGGTATAAACTAAACTAAACTAAACAATGCCTTAAGGGGATTATGAAGTATTTCCTCTTGTAAAGCATGGTTTACACACAGAAAATAACTCGTACAATTTGCACAGATATACATTGCATATGAAGCATGCTTACTTTTGCACACAGGCATCTCTGGGGGTATAGTTTGAGAGGAGCTGGGATGGAGTTGTGATGTACATACATTTTATGACATCTTATAATGCATAGAGCACATGGACATATTTACACCTTCTTTGAAGCAGGTGGAAATTTGTGCACTGGTGGGGACGGTCCTGGATGCCTATTTTATAAACGCTCCTAGGTGTCCATGTTGCCATTATATAATAAAAGGTAACCCACAAACACTGACATCCCAGTGAGTAACATGAGTGAGACAGAGAAATGATTCATGTTGCACGAGAAGTTTCGTATGTTCTGATACAGAAGAGATCATTTGGATCTTTGAAACATGATATCAAGCCAGATTCTGCACTTTATTACTGACGATCATGAATATTTGAAATAAACACGAGAATGAAATACTGTATTGGACCAATGATGAGATAAGGAGAGTCCAAACATTTGTTTCTTCTCTATCAATTTGATGGCCCATTGAATATTTTTAAGATATACAAGGATACACATGGAATAGTCTTTCTAAAATAAGCACTTTTTGGACTTTCACATAAGAGCCCTGTTGTAAAATTGCCCCCTCCATGTTGCCCAGGGTTTGCACACATAAAAGTATCTGCAGAACGTAAGTGTGAGCATAATCTAAGCTAAGCATACTCTTAATATGTAAACCCTATGTTGTCTTGTCAACCACTTTGATTGAAGGATAAGGTGGTATACAAAACTGGTTAAATAAATAAATATACAACATATGCATTCCAAGAGTGAGAGTGAGTTGGACACAGTTAAGTATTTATGTGCATTAATAGCCATTTAATAAAGTATGAATATAAATATACATGCACAAAATTACACCCTACAAGGAGCAGATGTAACATTGTACTCTGTGCAAGTTTTATTTTAGGATAATTCATTCCAGCCGATCACCCCTAGTGGTACTCTCATGCTACTACCTCTAGGAGTCAAGCTACCAAATATGGAGTGCAAGACCACTGCTAGGGATTGACTGGCACCATTTTGATGTCAATAGGCTATGGGTGAGGCGTTCAATATTGTTGTGGTAAAATATGCTATTCTACCACAACTTAATAACTACCCCCTAAAGGGGTAGTTGCTGATGTATGTTAAGGGAATAGCACTTTTTTTTTTAATTTTAAACCAAGTGACATACAACAACAAAATCATGTGTTATTTGCCTTTAAGACCTGCTTTGAGATGGTATTATCTTTCCTTCCCAGAAACATTGGGCCACTAACCTACAAAGCTTCTGGACATGCCCTTATTTGGCAGCTTGACCCTTAGTGGTTTTACTGCGAGACTACCTCTAAGGGTTGACCTGCACCATTTGGATGCTGGCAGCATATTGGGGGAGGAGCAACTGAGGAATGATACACTCACTCCTCCCCCAGGAGGGCAGTATCTGATTAGGGAATGGGTGTACATTGCAGGGGCGAGGTATCTGATCTGGGTTGGTTGTCTTTTTAGGGGAGTGGGGGTTTCTATTTCAGGGGTGTCTCTGATCAGGGGAGTCTCTTGTAAGGGGATGAGGGAGGTGGGTGTTGCCTCTTTAAGATGGTCCCCAGGAGCATCAGGTCATGTATTAGCAGGTAGATGCTCCCGAGAAGGAGAAATAATGTCAGCTCAAAATGGGTTATTTTGTTCAATAATAGTTTTTTACTATAAACACAAGCTTTATATCTGTTTGCATGCTTTGCATCTCATTATTTGCATTGCGCAAAAAAAAATAAAATGTGCATTACAGGCAAATAATGCATGCTTTTGACATTTAATGTGCGTTAAATGACAATCCTATATTATTCCCTTAGAGGCCGATTCCAAAGTGTGCACGCCTGGGCCATTTGCATGACGAAAACTTGGCTGGGCCAAGTTAGAACCAATTCTGCAACTGTGGGATCTGTACACACGCAAGATTGCAGAATTAGGCAGATAGATGACCTGGCATGCACCGTATGTTGATGTGGGAGACGTCTTCGTGAGCTGGTGCTGTGGTGTCCTGCCGCCATGGCACCGACACATCCAGCCAGCAGCACTGAATCATGTGACAGACAGCAGCCCTAGCATAATGTTGTCAGGCCATCATTGGGTGCCCATCAGGGCAAGTCGTGCCAGTACCCTCCATCCTCAGTCGCTGTCATTGGGTGCAGGGTGCTACAGCCCACCAACAGTGAAGCAGCCTGCACCTATTCCACCTTCGGGGGTGGAATAGGCTGGCCGTCTATGTTGGTGCTGGGGTACATACAGAGGCCTTTCCTAAATAGCCTCTGTATGTTCCATCCTCTGGCCATTCCCTTGTTCCATCCCCTCTGTGCTCCCTCCTGCCCACGTACAGTGCTCCCCGCACAAACACTGAGTAAGAACATAAGAACATAAGATATGCCATACTGGGTCAGACCAAGGTCCATCAAGCCCAGTATTCTGTTTCCAACAGTGGCCAATCTAGGTCATATGTACCTAGCAGTTTCCCCAAGGGACACAGGTTCCACAATGCTTGTATTGGTTCAAGCATTGATATCCTGGGTCCCTTCTTAATAATGGCTTATGGACCTTTCCTCCAGGAACTTGTCCAAACCTTTTTTAAACCCAGCTACACTAACAGCCTTTACTACATCCTCCGGTAACATGTGGGGAATGCTGGTGGCAGAATAGGGTTGGGTAGCTGAGTGCGGGCCAGACGTTCAGCCCACGCATCCAAACCCACTAGTCCAGCACATCCTGCTAGACCAGTCCAGACAAGCGGGTTTAGTCCCCCTACCAGCAGATGTTGGAGACAGAGAAATAGAAAAAAACTACCAGCAGCATGATTGGCTGTTCCCTGGTAATATGTAGCTGAACCCAATAGAGGGCGCTCAAGTATTTCTCTGTCTCCAGCAGATGTAGGGGTTTAACTTTTTCTCTCTAATTATTTTTATTCTTTAGTACTTGCAGTAATATTGCTGGATGCACTCAGGGTGCACTTGAGCTGCCCCTCTGGGTTTCCCAGCTACATTTTGTGGGACAGATTGAGGTTGAACTCCTGGTCAGTAGGACCATGTGAGGTTCCCTCTGTCGGGGAGGAAACTGGCCTCAGCTCATGAGGACCTGAGCAGCCGGCCATCAGGGGAGTCTGCAGCTTATCGGCAGCCTTACAACAGCTCCTGCCTGCTGCCTGATTCAGGTCAGTCTTGGCTCTTCAGCAGTCTGTTCCAGTGCAGTGAGTAAACTTCAACGATCCTCCTCCTTTCCTCCCCCTCCCGATTTTAATCGGGACGCCGTCGAGGCAACCTCTGTCTGCCTGGAGGGTTTTTTCTTCCTGTCTTTACTTCCCTAGCTCTCCATTTGATTAATTTTATGTTTTTACCAGATTTTCACAGCGTTTGGAGTGATTTTATTTTGACGGTTTTAATAGCGGTGGCCATTTTGTTTTGGCATTTTCTTTTGCTGCACAGCTCCGTTTATGGCGGGCTTTGTGAGGAGACTTTATGTTCTTAATTTCTGTTTCCCTGCTAGTTTTCAACTGTCTGGTCCTTTTCAGTGCCTATTTTTGACTTTTTTGATTTTTTTTTCTGTTCGCCAAGGACCGCGGTCAGCTGTGTTTTGCCTGTGAGATGCCTTCCCTTCAACGATGCATGGTCTGCACAAATAAGCATAAGGATTTGAGGGATGGCATTTGTGCTGCATGTCTTGCTCATCCTGGGGAGACTTCGGCGACATTAGCCAAGGGAGCTCAGGACAGGGCAGTCCTGCTTCATATCTTCAGCTGCTAGAGGAACCCAGACAGCTTCTCCCGGCAAGAGAGTCTCTCTCTCCCCCTCGCTTAACTCCTCTGGCTCTGGAGTCTTTCGGGCAGCAGGACCCGATGCATGTCTCAGATATCCAGTTTTTGGTCCTCTTTAGACAAGCCTGGGCAGGCTAATTCTCCCAGTAACACAGTGCATGCCCTGACTCAGATCCCTCAGTCTTCTGGTTCAGCATCCCGCAAGCACTCTAGGCAAGAGGATATGTCCAAGGGGGATGCACGGCCACCAAAAGAGGTCTCCTGGGCTACTAGAGCTTGGCCAAAAGCACCGGAGGAAGGGCTGTCTTTGGGGGACGACAGCATGAGCATGTCGGACTGGGAGGATGGGGAATGGTCCCCATCAGAATTTTCTGCGGAGGGCCATAGCAAAACACAGGACATACACTTGTTTCACAAAGAGGAATTGCCGGCCCTAATTATGCAGATGGTCGAAACCCTACGGTTGACGTATCAGCTGGATCAGCAGAATCCACAGCCTTCTGCCATTCCCCAGCCAGACCAGATATCACAAGGCATTTGCAAGCCATCTAGAGCTTTTCCATTCCCAGCAGAGCTACAACAAATGGTATCTTGAGAAAGGGACTCTCAGGATTTTCCCCTCCGTACAGCCCACTGCCTAGGTCAGCTTTACCTCCTGGGCACCACCTGACTTGGAGAAGTGGCTGACATACCCCAAAGTGGATGCCCTTGTGACTGGGGACACAAGGAGGAGCTACCTCCCGCAGAGAGTCCAAACGAACACAAGGAGCAGGAGATGTTTAGAAGAGAAGGGTCTTTATTGTGCACAGGACACCCCAACGCGTTTCGGCAACGCCTTCCTCAGGGGGAGGAACACTAACAAATACAATCAAAGTGTGTACATTAAAAAACAATGAGTACATTAAAAAACAGTTAAGAAAATTTAAAAACATATTCACAAAATGAAAGCACCGGCAGGATATGAAACATAGATTATTATGATAATAATACAATAAAAAGTATGATAAAAAACACAAAGCACAAAGCAGGGCTGAGGGAACAAAATTATATCTAGAACAGTGTATAAGGAAAGAAGAGTATAACATAAAAATATAAAAATAATGTGGAAGCATGTAAACTGGAACTAATATGCTAATAAAATTGACAAAGAACAATGAGACCAGCGTACATCTCTTATAACAACTGGTGAAGCACAAAAATCGAAGGACCTGAGTGGGCCAAGTCAATTACATGTAATTATAAACAATGAATAAATAAGTAATGGATACTATCCAAATAAAACTTCGTACACAAGGACAAACAAACACCGAAGTGATTAAAACAGTAAGTATGTAATAAACAGTATAAAAAGAGAAGGCAATAAAACAAATTAACCATCTAAAAAGAATAAAAATAAATTAAAAATAAGATATTAAAAAGTTAAGTTAAAAATAACAATATAAGAAAAGTATTGTAAAATATAAATAAAAATAAATTGTATAAAGATGATACAATAAGACAATAAAAAGGTGAAGGGTTAAAATTAATAAGAATCGCAGATTTAAGTTGAACTAAGCCACTGAGACTGAGACAATGGACATCAATAAATATGGCATAAATTATGCAAAAAAGTCCACTAGAAACAAATCATATTAAATACATGTTGAGGATAAAAACTGAACTGCAAATTAAAACAAATAAAAGGGAACAAGATGAGTGCTGAACAGATAGCATATATAACAATTAAAATTGGAAGACATGCACCATTCTATGAGCTCACTCAAAATTGCAGCTGTGTACGAGAATATAAACCAGGGGGACCATGGAGTACCATTTCAAACCAAGTATAAAAACATATAATGAAAACTAGGAACCTCTAAAAAATGTGTTAAAAACGAGAATAAATGTGTATGCAATAAATAATAAAACAATAAATAATGCTAAAATACTATACAAATATGAATAAATAATGATATTAAAATTTGAAATTTGTATGTGATAATAATAAATATATTGTAAATCCTGTGGAAAAGTTTTGTGAAAATGGTGATAGTATTTATTCCCCAGGCGACCCATCGCGGTGTGACAAAAGACTTATATGAAAAACCAACTGAGGCAACAAGAGTGGAACGCTATTCGGAAAAATGCCGTTTGAGCAAAACTTGTGTGCAATAGTGGCAAACCTACAGAGGTGAGAAGAACAGGAGAAATTACAAGTGTGTCCCAAAGAGTATCTGCATCGTGTGAGCAAATCGCAGAAGAGAGAGGCGAGAGGCATTGAGTGCCGTGATTGCACGGCGAACTGAAAAGTGTTGAGTGAATTACAGCAAACTTAACCTTATGAGGCCCATGTCAGAAATTATATATTGGAAAAACTGTGAGACAGGTTCGCACCCGCATAATCGAACACCGCAGCAATATCTCTAGGAAACACCCGGATAAACCTTTGGTTTCCCATTGGGTGGATATGAATCATCACATCAGTGACATCAAATTCATGGTGCTTAAAACCATTATTCCCCACTGGAGGGGAGGTAACATAGAGAAAACTCTGTTAAGATTTGAACAACGGTTCATTTATGAATTTAATACTCTGGAACCATTTGGTTTAAATCAAGAGGTAGATTTATCTGTTTTTTTGGGCTGACCACCCTTCTCTTGTAGCACATCTTTCCTCATTTTTTTCATCACCTTATTCCTGTCACTTTTTGTGTCAATATCTTCCATTGTATTGTTAAGTTTTGAGCAACTGTTCAATTACGAATTCATTATTTTGGAGGTTTAAATCAAGAGGTAGATTCATCAGTTGTTTTGGGCTGACCACCCTTCCCTTGTAGCAGATTTCCTTATTTTTTCATAATCTTATTCCTGTTACTCTTTGAGGATTTGTATATAATCATTATCTTCTCCGTCTTTTTCTCATCATAATGCAGTACGTTTGAGGATCTCCTCTAACACCTGAGTGTTTCATAATTTAAGTAACTCCGCCCCTTTTGCTTTCAATCACTTTTGAAATCCAACATGCTGGAGACTCCTCCCCCAAACGTCACGTTGTTTTAAAGTTGGCGCCAACATCGTTATTTAAATAGTACTGCAGTTCAGCCACCTAATCTCTCCAGTTGGTTTGAACGCGCCTTTAGCGCTGCATTCTTCATTTGATACGGCTGACTTTGCAGTTTGAGGTTCTGCCAGATCGTGAGTACTCAGTTGGTGCCTATTTTTTATGAGACTTCTACTTTTATCTGAGTTCTCTTTTGGTTTGACTGCTTATCATTTTCCTTTAGCAACATTGCGATTCATTTTACTCTGGTTGGTGGGATTTCTACCAAAGTGCATACGGGTGAGTTCTCGTACCTCCTTTATATTAATACTATTAATTTCCTTCAGCTATACCTTTACTTTATTGGAGCCGGTGCGGCCTTCCTTCATGCATTAGTATACACTGCGGCGTCAGCCTGCCTTTACCACTGGTTTTACGTCTCCACTTGTCGGTTGTGCCTATGACTTTCCTTGGGATCCTGTGATCTAAGTGGTCGCACTTTCCCCCATGGCTTTTATCTTTCCCGGTTCTCCCTCTTGGACATGTGTTTCTGCTGGAGTACTAAGCCGTTTTTGACTCTCTGTAAGTTCTCTCTGTGGTCACATTCCCGGCTTCCCTATTGTGGTGATGTAATTTAATTGGTGTTTGTGCTTTGCACCTTGCGATATGGCCTCATAAGGTTAAGTTTGCTGTAATTCACTCAACACTTTTCAGTTCGCCGTGCAATCACGGCACTCAATGCCTCTCGCCTCTCTCTTCTGCGATTTGCTCACACAATGCAGATACTCTTTGGGACACACTTGTAATTTCTCCTGTTCTTCTCACCTCTGTAGGTTTGCCACTATTGCACACAAGTTTTGCTCAAACGGCATTTTTCCGAATAGCGTTCCACTCTTGTTGCCTCAGTTGGTTTTTCATATAAGTCTTTTGTCACACCGCGATGGGTCGCCTGGGGAATAAATACTATCACCATTTTCACAAAACTTTTCCACAGGATTTACAATATATTTATTATTATCACATACAAATTTCAAATTTTAATATCATTATTTATTCATATTTGTATAGTATTTTAGCATTATTTATTGTTTTATTATTTATTGCATACACATTTATTCTCGTTTTTAACACATTTTTTAGAGGTTCCTAGTTTTCATTATATGTTTTTATACTTGGTTTGAAATGGTACTCCATGGTCCCCCTGGTTTATATTCTCGTACACAGCTGCAATTTTGAGTGAGCTCATAGAATGGTGCATGTCTTCCAATTTTAATTGTTATATATGCTATCTGTTCAGCACTCATCTTGTTCCCTTTTATTTGTTTTAATTTGCAGTTCAGTTTTTATCCTCAACATGTATTTAATATGATTTGTTTCTAGTGGACTTTTTTGCATAATTTATGCCATATTTATTGATGTCCATTGTCTCAGTCTCAGTGGCTTAGTTCAACTTAAATCTGCGATTCTTATTAATTTTAACCCTTCACCTTTTTATTGTCTTATTGTATCATCTTTATACAATTTATTTTTATTTATATTTTACAATACTTTTCTTATATTGTTATTTTTAACTTAACTTTTTAATATCTTATTTTTAATTTATTTTTATTCTTTTTAGATGGTTAATTTGTTTTATTGCCTTCTCTTTTTATACTGTTTATTACATACTTACTGTTTTAATCACTTCGGTGTTTGTTTGTCCTTGTGTACGAAGTTTTATTTGGATAGTATCCATTACTTATTTATTCATTGTTTATAATTACATGTAATTGACTTGGCCCACTCAGGTCCTTCGATTTTTGTGCTTCACCAGTTGTTATAAGAGATGTACGCTGGTCTCATTGTTCTTTGTCAATTTTATTAGCATATTAGTTCCAGTTTACATGCTTCCACATTATTTTTATATTTTTATGTTATACTCTTCTTTCCTTATACACTGTTCTAGATATAATTTTGTTCCCTCAGCCCTGCTTTGTGCTTTGTGTTTTTTATCATACTTTTTATTGTATTATTATCATAATAATCTATGTTTCATATCCTGCCGGTGCTTTCATTTTGTGAATATGTTTTTAAATTTTCTTAACTGTTTTTTAATGTACTCATTGTTTTTTAATGTACACACTTTGATTGTATTTGTTAGTGTTCCTCCCCCTGAGGAAGGCGTTGCCGAAACGCGTTGGGGTGTCCTGTGCACAATAAAGACCCTTCTCTTCTAAACATCTCCTGCTCCTTGTGTTCGCTTGTGACTGGGGTAACCAAGCACACCACCATTCCAGTGGCAGGGGCGGCCCAAAGGGGGTGCGGGGCCATGTGCGGAGATTAATTGTGGGCCTCATTTGCATAAGGAGTCTCATGTGCATAAATATTTGCATAATATTAACATGCACTTTTAGTAAATATGCCTCTTAATGAGTGTCTGGATAAAGAAAGACTAACAGATTTCTACATTACTATATTGCAGTGACAACCTCCAGGCCCATTAGGAAGTACTATAAAAACTGACCATTTAGAATCCATAGCAAATCCACCATATCATAACAGCACTACCAGGACTCACAAAGCACCAAACCCTACCTATCAAAAGGCAACACTGCAGATATTAAACCAATACATCTTAGAGAATACCAATACATCTCACTGGGGGAACGAGAACAAGTGGGACTGTCAAACAGAAACTACATGAACAGAATACCTCAGCTCGGTTACACAGAACATAGACCATCACCACACAAAGAACAAGGGATCACAATTTAGAAATAGGAAGATAATTAAATTTGGAACCCCAGAAGCCAAACATGAAATGTACAACACTGGAGAAATAAAACTATAAAGTAATTTCCTCTTGCACTAAACAAAAACGCAAAGATGATAGCAATACACACTTCCCAGACCAGACATATTCCAGTTAATAAATTCAAAATAAAAAGTATTTTTCTACCTTCTGTTTGGGCATTTTATTTTTCAGTTGCAATTGCTCCAGTCACTTTTTTCTGGTTTCTTCGTGTCTTCTGCAAGCTATCCATTTGTCCTTTCTTCTCTTTTAGATGTTTTCCATTCTCTCTATATATCTTATTTAACATACTGATCGTTTCCCTTTTGCTCTTTCCCCCATTTCTTTCCTTATTTCTTTATCATCCACTCAAATTTCACCCTTCCATTCTCAATCCCCTCTTACTCTCCCAATATCCGGCCCATCATAGACTTTTCTTCCACACAAAATATATTTTCCCCTCTCCATCCTCATTCCCCATCCTTTCTAGTCCTCCCCCAAAATCAGCTCCCTTATAGTTCTAGACCCACCCAGCTTCCGCTCCCTTCTAGTCCCATTCTCCCATGCCCCCCATCAGCCCATTTCTAGTCCTATTCCAGCTCCTCGTCAGCCCATTTCCACTCCTAGCCCCACATATGCTCTTTTCCAGTTCCATTCCAGCCCCCCATCAGCCAATTTCCACTCCAAGCTCCCCCATCAGCCAATTTTCAATCCTAGCCCCCTCGTCAGCCCATTTCCAGTGCTAGCCCCCCCCCCCAACACAGCCCATTTCCAGTCCTAGACCCCCTAATCAAAGCCCATTTCCAGTCCTTGGCCTCCGCCCCCCCCCCCCCGCCCCGTGGCTGTCTGAGAGGCTTCAGAGGGAGCTGGGGAAGCCTGCGTGAGGCCCCGGCTCCCTCTGTACAACCACCAGGGTGAAGATCCTTTTCCCTCACGCTGGCGGCTGTTTGTGTAAATGCTGGGAAAGGTTAAAGGTCATTTTAGCCAAATTAATATGAATAAAATACAGTCTCTAAAATGCTTGTATACAAATGCTAGAAGTCTAAAAAATAAGATGGGAGAGTTAGAATATATAGCACTAAATGAGAGGTTAGATATGATTGGAATATCAGACATGGTGGAAGGAGGACAACCAGTGTGACACTGTGATAACTGGGTACAAACTATATCGTAATGATAGAGCTGATCAAATTGGTGGAGGGGCTGCGCTCTGTTAGAGAGGGCATTGAGTCAGAAAGGATTAAAGTTTTGCAGGAAACAAAATTTGCTGTAGAATCTCTATGGATTGAAATTCCATGTAAAAAGGGGAAGGCGATAGCAGTGGGGGTGTACTATTGACCACCGGGCCAGAATGAACAAATGGATGATGAAATGCTCAAAGAAATCCAAGGAAGCTAACAAACGTTACAGCGCAGTAATAATAATGGGTGATTTCAATTACCCCAGTATCGACTGGGTCAGTGTCACGGCAGGACATGCTAGGGAGATAAAGTTCCTAGATGACATAAATGACTGCTTCTTGGAGCAGCTGGTTCATGAACCGACCAGAGGAGAAGCCATATTAGACCTAGTCCTTAGTGGAACACCAGATCTAGTGCAAGAGATAATGGTGTTGGGGCCACTTGGCAATAGTGATCATAGCATAATCGCCTTTGATTTAATTAGTGGAGGATGGATAGTACGGAAATCCACAGTACTACCTTTTAACTTTCAAAAGGGAGACTATGATAAAATGAGGAAAATAGTTAAGAAAAAACAAAAAGGAGCAGTTGCAAAGGTTAAAGACTTACATCAAGCTTGGGTGTTGTTGAAAAATACTATCTTGGCAGCCCAGACCAGTTGTATTCCAGCTTTAAGAAAAGTGGAAGGAAGTCCAAAAAACTGCCAGCATGTTTTAAAGGTGAGGTCAGAGAGGCTGTTGCCAAGAAAGCATCTTTCAGGAAATGGAAAAACAAGCCAAACGACGAAACCTGGAAACAGCACAAGCACTGGTAAGTCAAATGCAAGGCATTGATAAAGCAGACAAAGGGAGAATTTGAGAAGAAGCTTGCTGTGGAAGCAAAAACGCGAAATAAAGATTTTTTCAAGTACATTCGTAGCAAAAAAACCTGTGAGAGAGTCAGTTGGTCCATTAGATGATAGAGGAGTTAAAGGGGTACTAAGAGGCGACAAGGTGATAGCGGAGAGACTGAATGAATTCTTTGCTTCGGTCTTTACTGAGGAAGATGTAGGGATGTTACCATGACTGAAGTGGTATTTAAAGGTGCGGAAGAATTGAAGGAAATATTGATACATCGAGAAGATGTATTACAACTATTAGATAAACTGAAGAGTAGCAAATCACCTGGGCCGGATGGTATGCATCCAAGGGTGTTGAAAGAACTGAAATATGAGATTGCAGACCTGCTATTAGTAATCTGTGAACTATCATTAAAATCATCTCTAATACCTGAAGATTGGAGGATCGCCAATGTAACACCAATTTTTAAAAAGGGTTCCAGAGGTGATCCGGGAAACTACAGACGGGTGAGCCTCACGTCAGTACCGGGAAAAATGGTAGAAACCATCATAAAGAATAAAATTACTCAGAATGTAGATAGTCATGTCCTAATGGGAGACAGCCAACATGGCTTTAGACAAGGAAGATCTTGTCTTACTAATCTGTTATGTTTTTTTGAAAGTGTGAATAAACAGGTGGACAAAGGTGAGTCAGTTGATATAGTGTATCTGGACTTTCAGAAAGCCTTTGACAAGGTCCCTCATCAGAGACTTTTGGCAAAACTAAAGAGTCATGGGATAGGAGGCAGTGCACTACTGTGGATCAAGAACTGGTTAAAAGATAGAAAGCAGAGGGTTGGGCTAAATGGCCAATTTTCCCAATGGAGAAAGGGGAATAGTGGTGTACCCCAGGGATCTGTGCTGGGTCTGCTGCTTTTTGACATATTCATAAATGACCTGGAAAGTGGAATAACGAGTGAGGTTATCAAATTTGCAGATGACACAAAACTATTTAAAGTTGTTAAAACCCAAGAGGATTGCGGAAAATTGCAAGAGGATCTTGATAAATTAGAAGACTGGGCATCAAAATGGCAGATGAAATTTAATGTGGACAAGTGCAAAGTTATGCACCTACGGAAGAACAACCCAAACTATGGTTACACAATGCAAGGTTCCACATTAGGAACCACCACCCAGGAAAAAGATTTAGGCGTCATTGTGGATAACATGTTAAAACCCTCGACCCAGTGTGCAGCGGCAGCCAAGGGAGCAAATAGAATGCTAGGTATCATAAGGAAAGGAATGGAAAATAAAACAAAAGATATTATAATGCCTCTATACCAGTGATGGCTAACCTTTTTGAGCCCGAGTGCCCAAACTGCCGCACAAAACCAAAGAATTTCCTCAAAGTGCCAGCACGTCAATTAAAGCTCCATTTGCATAAGGTGCTTCATTTGCATAAATATTTGCATAATGTTACCATACACTAACTTTTAGTAAACATGCCTCTTAATGAGTATATGGATAAAGAAAGACTAAAAGGTTTCTACATTACTATAATCCAGTACCAACCGCCAGGCACATTAGGAACTACTACAAACGCTGCCCATTTAGAACCCATAGCAAACCCGCCGTATCCTAACAGCACTATCAGGACTCACAAAGCACCATACTCTACCTATCAAAAGGCAACACTGCAAATATTAAACCAATACATCTCAGAGAACAACAATACATGACCTACTGGGGAAAGAACAAGTGGCAATGTCAAATAGGAATTATATAAACAGAATACCTCAGCTCAGTTACACATGCAGAACAGACCATTACCAAACAAGGAATCACAATTTAGAAACAGGAAGACAATAATTAAACTGGGAACCCCAAAAGCCAAACTTGGAATATACAACAACACTGTAGAAATAAAACTATATATTAATTTCCTCTTGTACTAAACAAAGCGCAAAAATTAATGATGCACATTTCCCAGAGCTGACATATTCCAATTAATAAATTCAAAATAAAGAGATATTTTTCTACCTTTTGTGCATTTTTTTTCAGTTGCAATTGTTCCAGCCACTTTCTTCTGGTTTCTTCGTGTCTTCTGCTAACTCTCCATCTGCTGTCCATTTGTCCTTTCTTCTGTCTTCTTGGGGTTTTTTCCATTCTCTCTCTACATCTGCTTTAACATACTAATCTTTCTCCTTTTGCTCTTTCCTCATTCCTATTTCATCTACTCAAAATTTACCCCTCCATCCTCAATCCCCACTTACTCTCCCAATACCCGGCCAATTGTAGATTTTTTATCCCTCCCACACAAAATATTTTTCCCCTCTCCATTTTTACTCTCCCAGCCCCATCCCATTCTAATCCTCCCCCAACACCAGCTCCCTTCTAGTTCCAGCCTCACCCAGCATCCATTCCCTTCTAGTCCCTGCATCAGCCCATTTCCAGTCCTAGCAGCCCCCCAACCCATTTCCAGTCCTAGCAACCCCCCAACCCAATACCAGTCCTATCCCCCCCTCATCAACCCACTTCCAGTCCTAACCCCCATCACCCCATTTTCAGTTTAAGCCCCCCCCTATAACCCATTACCAGTCCTAACCCCCCATCAGCCCACTTCCAGTCCTAACCCCCCATCAGCCCACTTCCAGTCAGCCCCCCATAGCCCATTGCCAGTCCTAACCCCCCCCATCAGCCCACAGTCCATTACCAGTCCTAACCCCATCAGCCCACCTCAAGTCCTAACCCCTCCCCATCAGCCCATTTCTTGTCCCAGCCCCCCATAGCCCATTATCAGTCCTAAACCCCCCCATAGCCCATTACCAGTCCTAACCCCATGAGACCACCTCCAGTGTTAACCCCCCATCAGCCCATTTCCAGTCCTAACCCCACCCAACAGCCCACCTCAAGTCCTAACCCCTCCCCATCAGCCGTCCTAACCACCCCGAGCCCCTTAGCAATCCTAACCCCCCCTCTCTAGCCCATTAGCAGTCCTAACCCCCCCCCATAGCCCATTACCAGTCCTAACCCCCCATCACCCCATTTCCAGACAGCCCCCATCAGCCCACAGCCCATTAGCAGTCCTACCCCCCCAGCCCATTAGCAGTCCTAACCCCCCCTAGCCCATTAGCAGTCCTAACCCCCCCCCCTAGCCCATTAGCAGTCCTAACCCACCCCCCATGGCAAATTAAAAAAAAAAAAAAAAGCAGCTGGCTCTGGCTTCTGCCGCGGCAGCGGCAGAATGCAATGTCCCGTGGGGCCCCCTCCGCCCGCTAAGCCCCTCTGCAAGGGCTTTCAGATTCGCGAGGGAGAGCGTCTCCCTCGCGTCTCTGTTAAGCCCGCAGGGGCTAATGGGAAATTTCCCATCAGTCCCTCGCGTCTAAAGGGGCTGATGGGAAATTTCCCATTAGCCCCTGCGGGCTTAACAGAGACGCGAGGGAGACGCTGTCTCCCTCGCGAATCTGAAAGCCCTTGCAGAGGGGCTTAGCGGGCGGAGGGGGCCCCGCGGGACACTGCATGCTGCCGCGTCCGCGTCCGCGGCAGCAGCCAGAGCCCGCTTTTTCTTTTTCTGCGGACCTTCACGCGTGCCAGCTGCAAGGCCTTCGCGTGCCACAGCTGGCACGCGTGCCATAGGTTCGCCATCGCTGCTCTATACTATTCCATGGTGAGACCGCACCTTGAATATTGTGTGCAATTCTGGTCGCCGTATCTTAAAAAGGATATAGAGTTATTAGAAAAGGTTCAGAGAAGAGCCACCAAAATGGTAAAGGGGATGGAAGGATACTCCTATGAAGAAAGGCTAAAAAGGTTAGGGCTCTTTAACCTGGAAAAGAGATGGCTGAGGGGAGATATGATAGAAGTCTATAAATTAATGAATGGAGTGGAACGGGTAAACGTAGATCGATTGTTTACGTTATCAGAATATAGAAAGACTAGGGGACATGCAATGAAGCTACAGGGTAAACTATTTAAGACTAATAAAAGAAAATATTTTTTCACTCAACGTGTAATCAAACTCTGGAATTTGTTGCTGGAGGATGTAGTAAAGGCTGTTAGTGTAGCTGGGTTTAAAAAAGGTTTGAACACGTTCCTGGAGGAAAGGTCCATAAACCATTATTAAGAAGGGACCCAGGATATCAGTGCTTGACCCAGTACAAGCATTGCGGAACCTGTGTCTTTTGGGGAAACTGCTAGGTACGTATGACCTAGATTGGCCACTGTTGGAAACAGGATACTGGGCTTGATGGACCTTGGTCTGACCCAGTACGGCATATCTTATGTTCTTATTGCCTTTAACCTTTCCCAGCAATTGCGGCTTCCCACAAACAGCCGCTAGCATGAAGGAAAAGGATCTTCACACTGGCGGTTGTACAGAGGGAGCCGGGGCCTTGCGCGGGCTTCCCCAGCTCCCTCTGAAGCCATACGGTGTACCATAATGGTGTTCGTGCGGGGCCCTGTGCGAACAACAACATTGCACAATGGATGGGCCGTCTCTGTTCAGTGGAGGGTGGTGCAGCACTTCGCAATCAACAGGACGGGAAAGTGGAGAGCCTTCTCAAGACTGCCTTTTCAGCTTCTTCATTATCTCTCCAGGCCTCTGTTTGTGGGGGTCTAGCGGCCCGAGCTCTTCTGCGCTGGATTCAAAATCTGCCAGAGGATCCAGCTCTGGTTCATCTGGAATCGGTCACAGCCTTCTTGGCAGATGCTTTTTATGATCTCTTGGCTAGATCAGTGGCGGCGGTTACAGTATCTTGCAGATGACTCTGGCTTCATCAATGGTTGGCTGACTCTGCTTCTAAAGCACACCTCTCTAGACTTCCCTTCAGGAGAAAGCTTCTCTTTGTGGAGGACCTAGACAAATTGGTCAAAGACCTAGAGGAGGTTTGACCCCAACGTCTTCCGGAAGATAAGCCTAAATTTGCTAATAGGTGTTCCTCCCGTCGATATTCGCCTACCTCGTGACGCACCTCCAGGTATCGAGACACTCGTTACTGTCCTGGGAAGCCCTCTGCCTCTACGACAACTGGACATTTTGGTCAGAGGGCACAGTCCTTTCGGGGTGCCCGCAAGGGATCTGATTCCTATTCAGGGCCTTCCAAGTTCTCTGGGCCCACGAAATCTTCCTGCTGAATGGCCGGACAGTCCACCCCAGGAGCCTTTTCTGGAGGTCGGTCCTTCTGGAGTGACTCCTTCGGTAGGTGGGTGTTTGGCTCTGTTTTCTCATCAATAGTCTCTCATTACTTCGGATCAATGGGTCCTCGATATAGTCTCCCGGGGTTATGTTCTTGCATGTTCCCGATCCATTCCCGATGCATTCATCGTCTCACCCATGCACCACCTTCATTTACTGAGGGCTATTCGACCAGTCCCTCGAAGAGAGAGGCTGCGGTCGTTACTTCATTTATTTTGTAGTTCCCAAGAAAGATGGGTCCTTCCACCCAATTCTGGATCTCAAAGGAGTAAATCAGTGTCTACGGGTGCAACGATTCCGAATGGAGCACTTCGCTCGGTAATCCAGATGGTACGCGGAGACAAGTTCTTCACCTCTCTAGATCTTACGGAAGCTTACTTCCACATTCCCATCAGGGATGACCAACAGCATTTCCTATGGTTTGCGGTACTGGGTCAGCACTTCCAGTTTTGTGCAATGCCCTTTGGCCTGGCCTTGGCTCCGCACACCTTTTACAATGTTATGGTAGTGGTCACAGCAGCTCTGCGCAAATGGGGAATCAGAGTGCATCCTTACCTGGACGACTGGTTGATTCAGGCGGACTCCCTGTTGGAAGTGCATCAAGCAGTAGCTCAAGTAGTTTCTTTCCTCAAGAATATTGGATGGGTGGTCAATATGGCTAAGAACCATCTTCATCCATCCCAGCAGCTTGAGTTTCTAGGAGCCTGCTTTGACACCATGCTGGGGAAAGTCTTCTTGAAACGCGAGCGGTTTCGCAAATTCACGGGCTTGCTTTGTTTGTTTTCTTCTTCAGACAGCTCCGATGGTCTGGGATTACCTTCAAATCCTAGGGTGCATGGCAGCCACTATCGAAGTCGTGCCTTGGGCCAGAGCGCGCATGAGGGAGCTTCAGAGGTTTCTCCTTTTGCGCTGATCTCCTGTGTCAGAAGTCTACAACATCCGACTTCCACTCCTCCCAGAGACTCAACGCAGCCCCAGTGGTGGCTGGTGCCCTGTCATCTCCTCAGGGGTGTTTCCCTCGAACACTTGTTGGGTCCTAGTAACAACAGATGTGAGTCTCTACGGTCGGGGTGCTCTCTGTGAGCATCAGTTGACGCAGGGTACTTGGTTGATTCGAGAAGCACATTGGTCCATAAATTGACTGCAAGCGCAGGTGGTTCGCCTTGCCCTAAGACATTTTGTGCCTCTTCTCAAAGACCAGGCGGTACGGGTTCTGTGCGACTACACAACAGCAGTGACATATATCAACCACCAGGGCGGCACCAAGTCGCTGGGTGTAGCCAGGGAAATGTCCCTTCTCCTTCCCTGGGCAGAGGCACATCTGCAGACTGTCTCGGCTCAGCATATCGCTGGAGTGGACAATGTTCAGGCCGATTTCCTCAGCCGACATGCTGTCGATCCGGAGAATGGGAGCTAGCCCCTTGGGCATTTCAGAAGATTGTACAAGTATGGGGGCTACCGGTGATGGATCTAATGGCGACGTCAGCAAATTGCAAGGTACTGGAATTTTTCAGTCGCAGAAGGGAGTTACAGTTCTCCGGGTTGGATGCTCTGGCTCAGCCATGGCTGCAAGAGACTGCTGTACATCTTTCCCCCATGGGTGCTAATCGGCAAAGTGCTTCGGAGAGTTCTCACACACCAGGGGAGAGTGATCCTAATAGCTCCGGACTGGCCTCGGAGGCCCTGGTATGCAGACCTCATCCGCTTAACGCAAGCCCCACCTTACATCTGGGATCTCGCCGGGGGCTATTACGTCAGGGTCCAATTGTGATGGATGATCCAGTTCATTACTCGCTTACGGCCTGGCTCTTGAATGCCACTGTTTGAGCAAGAAGGGTTTCTCGAGTCGTGTGGTTGCGACGCTTCTGAAGGCATGCCGTCCGTCGACTTTGCTAGCGTATTCCCGCGTTTAGCAAATCTTCGAGTTCTGGTGTGCCTGGCACCATATCTCTCCTTGGAGGTCGGGAATCCCAAATATCCTTACCTTCCTCCAGGACGGCCTGGATAAGGGTCTAGCCTTGGGGTCTCTTCGGGTTCAAGTAGTGGCATTAACTTGTTTCCGAGGTCCTTCGAGGGTCGCTCTATAACGTCCCACGCGGATGTGTCCCGTTTCCTTAAAGCAGCTAAAGTAGTCCGACCACCGGTTCATCCTCCGATGTCAACATGGGATCTGTCCCTCGTCCTAAAAGCCTTGATGCAGGTGCCTTTTGAGCTACTTAAACACATCACATTGAGAGATTTGACACTTAAGGCAGTGTTTCTAGTAGCGATAACTTCAGCATGAAGGGTATCCGAAATACAAACACTTTCATGCAGGGATCCCTATCTTGCCTTCTTGAAAGGAGTCTTCTTGCATACTGTGCCTTCATTCCTTCCAAAGGTGCTTACGCCTTTTCATATCAATGAGTCAATTTTTCTACCCTGTTTTTTGGAGGATCAGTGTACGGGCGAGAATAAGGGACTTCGTTTTCTGGATCTCGGCAGGATCCTTCGTAGATATCTTCGGGTGACAAATCCTTTCCATATCTCTGATCACCTTTTTCATGCTTTTTGCGGGACCCATAAGGGTCAAGCTGCTCCCAAACGCACGATTTCTCGGTGTTTGCGGTTAACAATTGAATCTGCATACATTCTTAAGGGAAGATCTGTCCCTCTCAGTCTTCGGGCGCACTCTACATGGGCGCAAGCTACATCTTGGGCAGAGCGCTCTCACGTTCATCCTCTTGATATCTGCAGGGCGGCCACCTAGTCCTCCCTGTCCACTTTTGTGCATCACTATCGGCTTGATATTCAATCTCAGGAGAGGTGCAGTTTGGGACAAAGGTTGTTTCGACGGCCGTATCTTCCCACCCAAAGAACAGTTAGCTTGGGTATTTCCCACTTGTCTGGACTATTCTAGCAGGATGTGCTGGAAGGGGAAATTTTCACTTACTGTTAATTTCCTTTCCTGGAATCATGCTAGACCAATCCAGGACCCTCCCTGTTCTGGATATCTGGTTCAGAGGTATATTGCTGAGGAGCCAAGACTTTGCAGCAGAGTGCTATTGCCTCTTGTAGATAGTATGGTTTCTGTTTTCCATAGTGTTTGGTTCATGGTTACATCTGTTTGAGTATGGCTTTTTACAATACTGGACCGCCCTCTACTGGGTTCAGCTACATATTACCAGGGAACAGCGAATCAGGCTGTTGGTAGGGTTTTTTTTTCTATTTCTCTGTCTCCAACATCTTCTGGTAGGGGGCTAAACCCGCTTGTCTGGACTGGTCTAGCAGGATTCCAGGAAAGAAATTAACAGTAAGTGAAAATTTCCCCTTCATGGATCGGAATGCTGCCCTTAATGCACCTTAGTTACTAGGAATCTAAGGGGATCTTTTACTAAAATATGCTAGGGGCTTGCATCTAATGTGCCAATAGCTCCCAAATCATGGCAAGTTAGGTGCAACACCACCGTGTTAACTGTTATGGGTGTGGATGGTCTTTTCCCAGCAGTTAACATGGAACCCTCTCCAGTAATGCACACCACATTTATCCGTGTACACTTAAACCACCTACTGAAGTAGCATTAGGTGAACCCACCCTAATCATGTAGGACACTCAGCGTGCACTGTATACTAACTGCACAGAGCTCTCCACGCCCATTCATTCATCTCTAACATGCTCCATCAAGTCCCTAACACAGGATGCACAGTTAGGGCAGCAATCGGCCCACACTATCATGGCTCTGTCTTAGCTGGCAACACGTATCCAAGGAGCACTTTTGGCATACGCTAGACCAGCGATGGCGAACCTATGGCACGCGTGCCAGCTGTGGCACGCGAAGGCCTTGCAGCTGGCACGCGGGTAGGTCCGCAAAAAAGAAAAAGCTGGCTCTGGCTGCTGCCGCGGACGCGGCAGCGGCAGAGTGCAGTGTCCCGCGGGGCCCCCTCCGCCCGCTAAGCCCCTCTGCAAGGGCTTTCAGATTCGCGAGGGAGAGCGTCTCCCTCGCGTCTCTGTTAAGCCCGCAGGGGCTAATGGGAAATTTCCCATCAGCCCCTTTAGACGCGAGGGACTGATGGGAAATTTCCCATTAGCCCCTGCGGGCTTAACAGAGACGCGAGGGAGCCGCTCTCCCTCGCGAATCTGAAAGCCCTTGCAGAGGGGCTTAGCGGGCGGAGGGGGCCCCGCGGGACATTGCATTCTGCCGCTGCCGCAGCATCGGCAGCAGCCAAAGCCAGCTTTTTTTTATTTTTTTAATATTCGATGGGGGGGGGGGAGGTTAGGACTGCTAATGGGCTAGGGGGGGTGTAGGACTGCTAATGGGCTGGGGGGGTAGGACTGCTAATGGGCTAGGGGGGGGTAGGACTGCTAATGGGCTATGGGGGGTGTAGGACTGATAATGGGCTAGGGGGGGTAGGACTGCTAAGGGGATTGGGGGGTTCGCGGGTCGGACTGATAATGGGCTGGGGGGGTAGGACTGCTAATGGGCTAAGGGGGGGTAGGACTGCTAATGGGCTGTGGGCTGATGGAGGCTGTCTGGAAATGGGGTGATGGGGGGTTAGGACTGGTAATGGGCTATGGGGGGTTAAGACTGCTAATGGGCTTTGGGCTGATGGGGGCTGTCTGGAAATGGGGTGATGGGGGTTAGGACTGATAATGGGCTATGGGGGGGGGGGCTAGGACAGGAAATGGGCTGATGGGGAGGGGTTAGGACTGGATGGGCTGTGGGCTGTTGGGGGGGTTAGGACTAGTAATGGGCTATGGGGGGGTTAAGACTGGTAATGGGCTGTGGGCTGATGGGAGCTGTCTGGAAATGAGGTGATGGGGGTTAGAACTGCTAATGGGCTATGGGGGGGGTTAGGACTGATAATGGGCTAAGGGGGGGGGCTAGGACAGGAAATGGACTGATGGGGAGGGGTTAGGACTTGAGGTGGGCTGATGTGGTTATTTATTTATTTATTTATTACAGTTTCTTATATACCGCGCTATTTAGAATCAGCGCGGTTTACATCATAACAAAACGACCATTACGACAAACTGTCAGGTTTTACATTGAACAGGAGTACAAACTTGGATAACTGGGTTAACTATATACATAATGGTTAGGACTGGTAATGGGCTGTGGGCTGATGGGGGGGGGTTTAGGACTGGCAATGGGCTGTGGGGGGCTGACTGGAAATGGGCTGATGGGGTTAAGACTGGAAGTGGGCTGATGGGGGGTTAGGACTGGTAATGGGCTATGGGGGGGTTAGGACTGATCATGGGCTATGGGGGGGTTAAGACTGGTAATGGGCTTTGGGCTGATGGGGGATGTCTGGAAATGGGGTGATGGGGGTTAGGACTGGTAATGGGTTATAGGGGGGGCTTAAACTGAAAATGGGGTGATGGGGGTTTAGGACTGGAAGTGGGTTGATGGGGGGCTAGGACTGGTAATGGGTTGGGGGGTTGCTATGACTGGAAATGGGCTGAGTGGAAGGGGAGGCTTGAACTGCAAATAGCTGATGGGGAGGGAGCTTGGAATGGAAATGGGCTGTGAGGGAAGGGAGCTAGGACTGAAAATGGGCTGATGGAGCAGCTAGGATAGGACTGGAAATGGGCTGTTGGGGGGAGCTAAGATTGGAAATGGGCTGTGGTGGGGGCTTGAATTGAAATGGACTCATGGAGGGGCTAGAACTGGAAGTAGGCTCATGGGGGGGGGGGGCTTGGACTGGAATTGGACTGAGTGGAGGGGAGCTATGATTTGACATGGGCTGATGATGGGGCTAGGAAATGACTAGAAATGGGCTGATGGGGGGCTAGGATTGGAAATGAGCTGATGAAGGGACTCAGACTGAAAATGGATGGGGGAGCTAGGACTGGAAATGGGTTGATGGGGGGCTAGGACTGGAAATGGGATGATGCAGGGACTAGAAAGGAATGGATGCTGGGTGAGACTGGAACTAGAAGGGAGCTGATGTTGGGGGAGGATTAGAATGGGATGGGGCTGGGAGAGTAAAATGGAGAGGGGAAAAATATTTTGTGTGGGAGGAATGAAAAATCTACAATTGGCCGGGTATTGGGAGAGTAAGTGGGGATTGAGGATGGAGCGGTAAAATTTGTGTGGATGAAATAGGAATGAGGAAAGAGCAAAAGGAGAAAGATTAGTATGTTAAAGCAGATGTAGAGAGAGAGAATGGAAAAAAAGACTAGAAGAGAGAAGAAAGAACAAATGGACAGCAGACGATGGAGAGTTAGCAGAAAACATGAAGAAACCAGAAGAAAGTGGCTGGAGCAATTGCAACTGAAAAAAAATGCACAAAAGGTAGAAAGATATCTCTTTATTTTGAATTTATTAACTGGAATATGAAACCTCTGGGAAATGTGCATCATTAACGTCTGTGCTTTGGTACAAGAGGAAATTAATTTATAGTTTTATTTCTACAGTGTTGTACATTCCAAGTTTGGCTTTTGGGGTTCCCAGTTTAATTATTGCCTTCCTGTTTCTAAATTGTGATTCCTTGTTTGGTGATGGTCTATGTTCTGCATGTGTAACTGAGCTGAGGTTTAATTGACGTGCTGGCACTTTGAGGAAATTCTTTGGTTTTGTGCGGCAGTTTGGGCACTCGGGCTCAAAAAGGTTAGCCATCACTGCGCTAGACACATGCTGCCAGCTAGTGCCCTTTAGTGAAAGACCCCCTGACTTCTTTAACAGGATTTTCCTGTGAGGAATTACTGTATCTAATTTAATTATCCATAATCATGGCATGTGGGTGGGTGGGTGAGTGAGGGGGTTGGCTACAGACCCAAAAAGTAATTGGGCTAAGGCAAGGCTAAAAATTTGTCTAAGGTGCTAAATCTCCTTGTACCCACCCTAACAGAGTGGAGGAGTAGCCTAATGGTTGGAACAGCAGGCTGAAAACCAGGGCATTCAACTTCAAATCCTAATATTGCTTTTTGTGATCTTGGATGATCCACTCCCCCCCCCCTCCCCTACAAAACTAGATTGTAAGCCCTTAAAGGGATACAGGTAACCTGCCTTGAGCTCTTCTTGAAAAAAAGTATGAACTAAATAAAACATTGCTGATTTACTATTGCTATTTTATTTTCTCCTTGGCTAGGAGAACTACGGGGCTAGCAATGACAATTCCCTGAAGGGAAGAAGTCCCAACTGTAGCAGTAGGCTTCAGCTCACTAAGACAAGCCACTGGTTGCCAGTACCTCACCCTTTGAGGATCTTTCAAACCTTTCTGCCACCATCATTAAGTCTGGATGTTGCTTATGATTTTTTTTATTTATTTTTTTTAATTATTTATTTATGCAATTTTCAAACAAAACAAGAAAGGTTACAACACCACTTCTTGAAGCAATAGATAAGCAAACAAGTAATATTCCCAGTAAACCAGGATACAATAACAAGAAAAATAACAATTACATAAAACAAAATTTGCTTATACTCTCTAGCCCTCAATAAGGGGGGGATTTCATTAATAATAAACCTAATACAAGAAGAAATTCTGGCATACAATCTAAAACAAGAAGCCTAATTCTATGAGCCAGAGGGGATCTCCTGACATTTAGCATTGATGAAAGCCACCAACTGGGAGGGCTCGAAAAATATATAAGAAAAAGTTTGGAGTTTCACCAAACACTTACATGGGTGTTTAAGAAAAAACAGCCCCCCCAGCTGCAGCACCCCTGACCTGAGCAACAAAAATTCTCTACGACGCTTCTGCGTTTCTCTTGATAAGTCAGGGTATATACGAATTGAGAATCCACGGAACAGAAGTTTACGCTTTTAAAAAAACAATTTAAGTAACCATTCCTTGTCGGACAATAAAGCAAAGGTAACAAGTAATGTAGATGAAACCTGTGACTGTAAACCAGAATTTTCTATAATATCTGTAATATTCAATGAATCTCCCTGATTCTGGCTCCCCCCCATCTCACTACGGGCCGAAGCCCGTTTAGCCATGGGCAGATAGTAAATTTTTACCAAGGGGGGAACTAGCTCAGGGGAAACCCCTAAAGTCTCCACAAGATATTTCACAAACATGTCTCTAGGGGAAATAGAAGACACTCTAGGAAAGTTTATAATTCGCAAATTATTTGCCCGAGACAGATTGTCCAAGTGTTCAGTCTTTAACTGTAGGAACATAAAACTTTTCCTATGTCCATCCGAAAGTTCCTCCAAACTTACAACCTTACTAGAAACAGTTGTATGCTCCGTCTGGAGCGTGGAAACTTTTTCTTCCAATTCAGACAACAAAGCTGCTGATGTAGCTACCTTATTAGCCAACGAAGAAACTTGTGGAAGTAAAGCCTCACCAAGGGAAACTATCGCATTCCAAATGGACTCCAATGTAAAGTTCTGTGGCTTCTGCAAAGAGAAAACTTCTGCTGAACAGGGAGGAGGTGCAGACGGCTCCATCAGCGCCACAGGTCGATCCCCACTCAAAGAGAGAGACTGCTGCTCCAACCGCGTCTCTCTCGACGCCTCCGCAGATCTTCGTGAGCTCAGCTCACCAGAGAGCTCCTGGTCCGACGCAGAAACAGCCCAACCCGACCCTCGCGAGCACTTCCCCAACCCCCCCTCCGAGGGAGAAGAGGAGAGCTCCAGGAAGCCAGAAGGCAGGGGCTGAGTGCGAGACAACGGAGGCGCAGGGCTCAATACGGGGGAGACAGATGTTAACGACGCAGAAGCCGGGCACTCCGACTCCGACAAACCTGCTAGCCGAATAGCTCCTCCCGACTGCTCCAAGTCCCGGTTGGTGCGAACAAGAAAAGGATCCAAAGGACCCGACAATGACGGCAAATTCGGCGTAGAGGTACCGACGGGCTGGGAGGGCAACAGCCCGGTCTTCCCCTTACGCTTTCTCCCCATTCAAAAACGCAACCAAGCGGCACAGACTGCAGCCACGGCCATCTTGAAAAAACCCCCTTCTCTCTGCTTATGATTTTTAAGTTATTTTCTACCCTGGCTATATTGATTACTTTAACAATGACAGTTAGTGGTGATGTGTAACATTCCCTGCGGTTTCTGATAATCCTAGCTTCATGCATATTTTATCAATTAGAGCAGAGTGACAACAGAGATGGTTTAATTTCAATTTATTAACGAGAAGAGCTCAAGAGTTGGCTATATTGTAAGAATTTTTGATGGGCTTTTTCATGCCCAGAACCTGTGAAAACGTTTGCAAAGGAATACTTAGGCTGCAAAATCTTCAGTCAAGTGTGTTTGGAAATATGTAGGCAATTTTCTGCAGAAGGTTGGCCGCAATAATGTTATCTATTTAATTTTATGCAGATTTTTAGCAACACTGTCCATTTGCTTCAAATCTACAGATATAGTCAAACACCATCCATTAAATTGTATTTTTGATATTTGTGTGGCGGCACCACTTAAATAGATGTTATTTGTTTAGCAGCTATCACTGTTTCAAAGATATAAATTTGCCCAGCTCCAGAATGCCCCTTGCAAGGCCCTTTTGAAAGGTGAATAACTTTGGCCCTTGAGCGATTTAAACAAAGTTATCCATAACCACTTACTTTGTCCCTGGCTAGGAGACATCCCATATGTGTGCTGGATTTTTATTTTCCAATAAAGCACTTACACGTTCGACACTGCCATTGGCCACATAGTTGCTTTTGAATATTGATCCTATGGTATGTAAAAAAGATGTAGAAAAACCATACTAAGATGCAGTGGCTGAGTTCACCCTCCTGCAGCAAGAACAGGATATGCTCATGAAAGAAAGAAGCTGATGCTAGTTACATTTGAAAATTTTCAAACATACAGTAATTAGAAAATGTCAGTTTCTTCAGACTATGTAGAACACCTGGAGCCTTGTGTTTTAAGTCCTGGCAACTTTTCAGTACCAGAAGACTCAACCTAAAGGTTGTTATAGGTGAATGTGCACAGCCTAGGCTAAGTATCCCCTGCTGAGGTGTCATCCAATCATAACAATGACAATATAAAAAATAAAGTAATTAAGTAAATAACATCTCCAAAACTAAGAGGTCATTGTTTTAAAAGTGTGTTAAGCAAATGGAGTGTAATCTTATAGGGTTTTATAGGGGGATGCCAAGTTAAAGTGGGTTTTAAGGCACCCATGGTAAGCCTATTTTATAAAGACAAACAGTTGCTTTATTTTTTAAATGAAATATTAGTGTAAGTGGCCTAATATTTACAAAGGGTAAAGATAAATGGAGCTCACTCTGAGGAGAAGGAGGTTACCAGTGGTGTGCCGCAGGGATCTGTCCTTGGTCCGATTCTTTTTAACATCTTTGTTAGTGATATTGTGGAAGGCTCTCGGGTAAGGTTTGCCTCTTTGTGGATAGTAAAATCTGCAATAGAGTAGACACTTAGGAAGGAGTAAATAACATGAGGAGGGATCTAGCTAAGCTTGAAGAATGGTCTAGAGTTTGGCAGCTGAGATTCAATGCTAAAAAAAAAATGCAGGGTCATACATTTGGGCTGCAAAAATCCAAGGGAGCAATACAGTGTAAGGGGTGAAGTATTTTGTGTCCATGGAAGAAGAATGAGACCTGAGCATGATTGCTTCTGATGACCTTAAGATGGCTAGACAGGTAGAAAAGGCAATGGCAAAAGCCAGAAGGATGCTTGGGTGAATAGGGAGAGGAATGTCGAGCAGAAAAAAGGAGGTGATAGTGCCTCTCTATAAATCGAGTATTGTGTGCAATTCTGGAGACTGCTCCTTCAAAAGGACATAAATAGGATGGAATTGGTGAGGAGGGTGGTTACTACAATGGTTAGTGGTCTTCATCATAAAGCATATGAGGGCAGACTTAAAGATCTCAATATGTATACTTTTGAAGAAAGACATGAGAGGGGAAATATGATAGAGACATTTAAATATCTCCATGGCATAAATGCACAAGAGGAGAGCCTCTTTCATTTGAAAGAAAGCTGTGCTACGAGGGGACAGGGGATAGACTCAGGAGTAAAATGCAATAATATTTCTTTACAGAAAGAGTGGTAGATGCATGGAATAGTCTCCCAGTGGAGGTAGTGGAGACAAGGACAGTATCTGAATTCAAAAAAGCATGGAAGAAATACAGAAGATCTCTAAAGGAAAAGAAGGGACGAAAGGGCAGACTAGATAGGCCATGTGGTCTTTTTTTTCTGCCGTCATGTTCCTATGTGCTTCCATTTCTGGTGCAGACATTTGCAGCAGCACTAGCGCTGGTGTAAATTCCCATGCCTAGAATTTTCAATTGCGTACATAAATTTTAGTATTTAAAAATTTACAGGTGCGCTTGTGCACTTTGCCTAAATACTGCCATCATGTGGGTGGGAGTAGTATTATACCGGTCAGTATTTTATGAGGCCATTCATGTGTGTATGGGACCATATACACATGCAAATGACTAACTTACTGCAAAGGTAAGTGCATACATTACTGCATATAGTGTACGCCCCCTTAGCATGTTCTCACTGGCACTTATGTGGTGGCTTGTCACAGTGCAAACTAATTCATGCTTAAAGTGCATAACGTAGAAAGAGGCAGGCATGTGCGAGGAACGCAGAAGAATCATGCCTTGCAGGTAACGCACAGTAATTTATTATGTGTTAACTGTTCCCACTAAAGACAGTCAATACACAAAATAGTCCACAAACAATAACAAATGTCTCAATCTAAATGTGAGGAAAAAAGAAACTTATATGCGCTTCTTCAAATTGAAATACATTTTTGTCCATATAAGAACCTAAGATATGCCACACTAGATCAGACCAAGGTCCAGCAAGCCCAGTATCCTGTTTCCAACAGAGGCCGATAAATGTCTCAAGTACCTAACAGTTTCCAAAAAGACACACAGGTTCCAAAATGTTTGTACTGGGGCAAGCAGTGCATTTCCTGGGTCTTCTTTAATAATGGTTTATGGACCTTTCCTCCAGGAACTGCTCCAAACCTTTCTTAAACCAAGTTACACTAACAGCTTTTACTACATCCTCCGGTAACAAATTCCAGAGTTTGATTACGCGTTGAGTGAAAAAATTATTTTCTCTTATTAGTCTTAAATGGGTTACACCGTAGCTTCATTGCATGTCCCTTTGCTTACGCCATCAAAATGTAGAAAGACTATGAATCTACGTTTACCAGTTCCACTCCATTCATTAATTTATAGACCTCTATCATATCTCCCCTCAGCTATCTCTTTTTTCCAGGCTGAAGAGCCCTAACCTTTTAAGCCTCTCTTCATAGGGTATCCTTCCATCCCCTTTACCATTTTGGTGGCTCTTCTCTGTATCTTTTCTAATAATGCTATATCCTTTTTAAGATACGGCGACCAGAATTGTACACAATATTCAAGGTACGGTTGCATCATGGAACGATACAGAGGCATTATAATATCCTTTGTTTTATTCTCCATCCCTTTCCTTATGATACCTAGCATTCTATTTGCTTTCTTGGCCGCCACTGCACACTGGGCAGAGTGTTTTAACATATTATCCATGATGATGCCTAAATCTTTTTTCTGGGTGGTGGCTCCTAATGTGAAACCTTGCATCATGTGACCATAGTTTGGGTTGTTCTTTCCTAGGTGCATAACTTTGCACTTGTACACATTAAATTTCATCTGCCATTTGGATGCCCAGTCTTCCAGTTTATTAAGGTCCTATTGCAATTTTTAACAGTCCTCCTTGTGTTTTAATAACTCTAAATAATTTTTTGTCATCTGCAAATTTGATAACCTCACTTGTTGTTCCCATTTCCAGGTCATTTACGAATATGTTAAAAAGCAACGGACCCAGCATAGATCCCTGGGGTACTCCACTATTCACCTTTCTCCATTGGGAAAATTGGCCATTTAGCCCTACTCTCTGCTTTCTATCTTTTAATCAGTTCCTGATCCACAGTAGTACATTGCCTCTTATCCCATGACTTTTTAATTTCACCAGGAGTCTCTCATGAGGATCCTTCTCAAGGGCTTTCTGAAAATCCAGATACACTACATAGACTGACCCACCTTTGTCTACTTGTTTATTTACACCTTAAAAAAAATATAACAGGTTAGTAAAACAAGACCTACCCTGGCTAAAGCTGTCTCTCATTATACCATAACTATCTACATGTTCAGAAATTTTGTTTCCTAATAATGGTTTCTACCATTTTTCCCAGTACTGACATCAGGCTCACTAGTCTGTTGTTTCCCGGATTACCTCTAGAACCGTTTTTAAAAATTAGCATTGCATTGGCTATCCTCCAATCTTCAAGTATTATTGATGATTTTAATGATAGTTCTCAGATTAGTAATAGTAGGTCTGTAATCTCATATTTCAGTTCTTTCAACACCCTTGGATGTATACCATCCGATCCAGGTGATATGATAAGCTTCGGTTTATCAAATAGTTCCCGGTTTATCGATTATTTCTTTCAATTCTTCTGCTGCATCAGCTTTAAATTACATTTCAGGCATGGGTAACTTCCGTACATCTTCTTCAGTAAAGACTGAAACAAAGAATTTGTTCAGTCACTCTTCTATGGTCTTGTCCTCTTAGTGTCCCTTTTACCCTTCTATCATCTAATGGTCCAACTGACTTTCTCACAGGTTTTTTTGCTATGAATATACTTGAAAACATTTTTATTATACATTTTTTACTTCACAGCAAGCTATTTTTCAAATTATTTGCCTGCTTTATCAATGACTTGCATCTAACTTGCCAGTACTTATGATGTTTCCAGTTTTAGTCATTTGGCTCTTTTTTCTGTTTCCTGAAAGATGCTTTCTTAGCTACAACAGCCTCTCTGACCTCGCCTTTAAACCATGTTGTCAGTTTTTTTTTATTTCCTTCCACTTTTCTTAAAGTGTGGAATACAGCTGGTCTAAGCTTCCAAGATAGTATTTTTAAACACCCATGCTTGATGTAAATCTTTAACCTTTGCAGCTGCTTCTTTTAGTTTTTCTTAACTGTTTTCCTCATTTTATCATAGTCTCCCTTTTGCAAGCTAAAGGTAGTACTGTGGATTTCCTTACCATCCTTCCTCTATTTAATTATATTAAACACAATCATGCTATGGTCACTATTGCCAAGTGGCCCTCAACATCATTATATCTTGCACCGGATATTGTGTTCCACAAAGGACTAGGTCCACAATGGCTTCCCCTCTTGTCAGTTCAGGAACCAGCTGCTCCAAAAAGCAGTAATTAATTTCATCTAGAAACTTTATCTCCCTAGCATGACCTGCCATGATATTGATCCTTTTGATTCCGGGGTAATTGAAATCACCCATTATTATTACTGTATTGTAACTTTTGTTAGCTTCCCTGATTTCTTTGATCGTTTCATAATTCATTTGTTCTTTCTGGACAGGCAGTCGATAGTACACCCCCACTACCATCGCCTTCCCCTTTTTACATGAAATTTCAATCCATAGCGATTCTACAGTATATTTTGTTGCTTGCAAAACTTTAATCCTGTGTGACTCAATTCCCTCTCTAACATAAAGCGCAACCCCTCTACCAATTTGATCTACTCTATCATTGCGATATAATTTGTACCCAGGTATCAGTGGCCCACTGGATGTCCTCCTTCCACCATGTCTCTGAGATACAAATCATAGACTTCTAGCATTTGCATACAAGCATTTTAGAAGCTGTATTTTATTCATATTAATCTAGCTACCGGTAGGCAGGGGTAATTTGGAATCTTTAAGTTCTGTCTGCTCTGAACTTAAGGATATTTGGGTTACTTTGTCTTTACTGAAACCTCTCTGTCAATATGTCCTAACTTCAGTCTTTTCCTAGTATCCTTCAAGGATACATTGTTCCAAACCATGCGCTCTTGGGCGACTTTCAGCTTTCCCCTATTATCTAGTTTAAAAGCTGCTCTGGCTCAGTGGTTGGGACAGGTTACCTCGAGCCAGAGGTTCAATTCTCATGTAGGGATAAGTATCCTCGGTCCAGAGGGACTGGAGTCTTGTCCCATGCCACTCCTTGTGGCCGTGGGCAAGCCACTTAACCCTCAATTGCCTCAGGTATGCTTAGATTGTGAGCCCTTCAGGGATGAGGGAATAAAAAGTGTCTGTTTGACTATATCTGTAAACGGCTCTGATACACACAGTAAAGGGTGGTATATCAAGTACCATAAACCATTAAGGTTAATGTCATGAGCCTGGTTCCATCACGGTTAAGGTGGAGCCCATCCCTTCCGTAAAAGCCCTTCCTTTCCCCAGAATGTTGCACAGTTCCTAACAAATCCAAAATGCTCATCTTTACACTATTGTCTCATCCATGTATTTAGACTCCGAAGCTCTGCCTACCTTTTGGGTCCTGCGAGTGGAACAGGAAGCATTTCAGGGTATGCTATCATGGAAGTTCTGGATTTCAACTTCCTACCTAAAAGCCTACATTTTGCCTCCAGAATCTTCCTACCACACTTTCCTATGTCATTGGTACCAACATGTGCCAAGAAAGCAGACTCCTTCCCAGCGCTATCTAAGATCTTGTCTAGGTGGCGCCTGAGGTCCGCTACCTTGGCACCAGGCAGGCATGTTAACAGGCAATCCTTATGCCCACCTGCCACCCAGCTATCTATATGCCTAATGATCAAATCACCAACTATAATGGCTGCCCTAACCCTTCCCTCATGTGTACATGGCCTTGGAGGAACTTCCTCGGTGCAAGAAGGTTTTATATCACCTAGAGGACAGGTCCTAGCCACAGGATCACTTCCTGCCACACCAGGGTGATGCTCTTCTCCATGGCAACAGGGATGCTGCCAGACAGGAGGTGGGACTTCAGTACTACATCCCTGTAGGTCTCGTCTATGTCTTCCTTATGTCCTCCAAGTCTGCTACTATAGCTTTCAGAGATCAGACCCATTCCCTGAGAGCAAAGAGCTCCTTACACCTAGTGTATAAGTAAGACCCCTCACCAACTGGGAGAAAATCATACATGTGACACTCAATGCAAAAAACTGGAAAGTCCCCATCTTGCTGCTGGATTGCTGTCTGCATCTTAGTTTAAAGGTATATATTTAATTGCTACTCATTTCAATGTCTAGCTTCCAATGATCATTATATTTAAAAAATGATTTGTAATGATTTGTTCAAAAAAGTTTTGAAACTGTTACCACAGCAGAGAGTGTGAATCACTTCCTGCTGCCTCAGCAGGTGACGTTAAGTGATCTGCTTTATCTGCAATGGAGTTTTGCATGTTCACTTTACCCTCTATTGCCTTGGAAGAAAGACCTGGCAATCTACTTCTGGTCATACCTTCCAAAGGAAACCCAGGTGCTGCTGATGGGTCGCTAGGAGTCAGTGCTGACTCAAGGGCACTATGGGCCAGATAGGCCTTGGCTAATATTACCAAAACAACTAACTGTGGCCACTGAACATTATATCTGGATATTCAATGCCGTGTGCCATATTTGGGTTGCCCAGATAGGAGGGGGGGGGGGGACTGATAAGTCTCTGGCCTTGTAATGAAACAGAAAGCTACGGGCACACTTCAGTTCCGGAGGTCCGAATGATGTCTCTGTAGTTTTGTTTTATTTGGTACCAAGTCTGCAAACCATGTTAATCCCTTTGAAAATCAGGCGCCACAATTTTTACCACATTTTATTAAAATAGTCTATTAAATATAGCAACATCACAATTAGCATCCTAAATCAGAGATCAAAACAAAAATATCCTGCTTAAATTTCAACAAGATGAAGGAATTTAAATGTAAGACCAAGCTTTAACTCTTTCCTGAAAGGCAGAGTCTTGAATTCAGCAAACCTCTTTCAGTAATAAGTTCCAGAAAGCAGGTGCCACTGCAAATAAGGCTCTTGATCACTGAAGGGAGAGCAATAAGATAAGCTTATTGATGTGCAAAGCGCAGACTGGCGTATGCAAAGCCTGTCTGCAAGAAATCAAATCTCTGCCTCTGTGTCTCATTATCACTGCAAAATGTCACCAGCTGTTTAAGAGACACTGCCTTCTCTAAAACCAAACCCCAGAATTACAGCAAACAGTATTACAGGAATCAACATTAAACTACTTTTCCCTGCAGCCATGCATGCTGGTAAGCAAGGAGTGATCTGCCTGGATTTCTCACATTCAGGTGATCCTTACATTCTAACTTCTATAGCAAATCTGGGCTCCAGAGGCCAACATAAGCATTGACAGTGAATAATCATGATTTCTTGAGCAAAGATTTTTTCACTGATTAACCTCATTGAATAGGGCAGGCCTCAACTGCTTTTGCACTATACCCTCTATTTGCAATCCAGTCGCTATTTGAACTCTGGTATTCAGTTAGGACCTCATTATTTGCAGCTGGCCCCACTATTTTAACTGAAAGGATACCACCCTTTATTAGAATGGGAGCATTTTAATAAAATCATTTTTGCGTTTGTGGCCATACAGCATAAATGATCTGCTATTAATTATCAGCCAGCATAAAAGTACGTACAAGGACAGGAAGGTGCATACTTAGATAGTAGCGTAGCTGAGAGTGTGGTCTGGGTGGAGTGTATGCAGAATTTGCAGGTGCCCATGTTAATTATGAAATACCTTAATCTATATGCATTCTTGCAGACTTTATGGCTGTGCCTGGATTTAAGGTGTGGTCTCTGCTTCTTATGCAGATACACCGGCACCTATCTGTCATTATAGAATAGAGTCAAAGCATGTGCCTACCGCCCTTCTTAAATTACTCTCCAAGTGCTACCTAAGACTCAACTGTTCGCTCAATTACTTTTTCCAAAAAGGGAAAGTTAAAGATGTGCTAAAATAATGCACATTCATGCTGAATTAGCAAAACATTGTTGTTAGCACACCTTAGAAACTAGCCCTCAGAATGATAATTATTTATAAGAGCCAAACTAAGGGGCCCTTTTATTAAAGGTGTGCACTTATAGCATGATAACTGCACCCCTTGTGTGCTAACTGTCGGGGGCATGCCCGGCATGTTTCTGACAGTTAATGCACAATCATGAATGCTAACGTGTACCCATGGGGCTGTGGCTCCGATATCGCATGGACGCTGCTTCCGCTGCTTAGTAAACATACCCCTAAGTCTAAGAAGTAGTTTGAAGTTAATTCTTTTTAAAAAAATATCTTTCATATTGAAAATGCACCAAACATTAGAAAGTGACAAATCCTGTCCATTACAGAAGGAACAGCCAGTAACACTGAGAGATATTAGTATTCAGACCATCTTTAACCGTTTAAAATTTTTCCTAAAAAGTGTTTTTGCAAAATTAACAGTAGAAGAAAGACTCTTATATTATACTCACAGAGGTCTGTTTCTATCATACCGTTTTTTTGACAGCTAACGCAGGAGAATGCAGATAGCACAGAAAATCACTGTGCTATCTCTATTACACATGTTAGAAGAGGGAAGAGTCAGGATTGGGGTAAGGAGAAGTTATGGCAATAGGAGGCAGTCAGCGCACAAGCAGTAGCCTCACACTGGCTGCCAAAATCACCAATAGTGTGGCTGTAGATAACGCCACCTCAAGAGGTGGTAAGTGCAGCCGAATTATCAGGAGTGCCCTATGTAGTAACTGTCAATTGACAACAGCGGCATTTAACCCCTCCATGGTTCCCCTTCTGACCCCCCCCCCTCTGATTCAAGAATGATGCTGGTGCTACAGAACAGAAGATTTGCAGCACCCACAAAAGCCCCCCAAATCACACTTTAACAGCCCACCAGACAGCACCCATCCACATGAGTCTAACTGTTGGCCCTGCCCCAAACCCAGTGGTCATCTTCCCAGCTAGCAGGTCAAACCCCCTTGGACTCCCTGAAACTCCCCCTTCCGGACCTTACCATGGCTTCCCTGGTGGTCCTTTGGTGTTCGGGGCCAGAGCAGTCTCCCATTTCCTGTGCTCTCCGATATGGTGCCATTCTCATAATGCTGACCTCAAGGAAGTCAGTGGGATATTCAGCGGCAGTAACAGTATTGTCCCAACATTAAGCATATAGCATTGGGGCATTCTGGGGATGGAGAAAGCACAGCACCAGCGCTAACTGGGCAGTGGCAATATTCAGCAACTGGCCAGTCAACTTCAACTGGCTAAGGTTAGGCAAAATAAGAGCAGGGCTAACTTTAGCCAGTTTAGCTATCTGGCCAGTAGCTGTTTATCACCACTGATTGGATAGCTAAAATGCTATCCAGTCATCCTGGATATTCAGTGCTGGTGGCCAGATATCGTCCTGGCATTGAATATCCAGGTATAAATTAAAGTGGTGACGGCCAGCCGCTTTAATGGGCCAATGCAGAAAGACTAACGTGCCCTTTGCATGCAGATAACACGACTTATGCACACAAGTTCCAATAAGGCAAATGCAGAAAAGAGAAATGATGCGTGAATAAACAGCAAAGGAAAATTATATGCAAATGACGTGGAGGAGTGGCCTAGTGGTTGGGGCAAGGTACTTCAGGCCGGAAGGTCGGGGGTTCAAATCCCACTAGAGGACAGCAACCTTGGGCCGGAAGGACTGGGGTTTCTAGTCCCACAGGTGCTCCTTGTGGTCTTGGGCAAGCCACTTAACCCTCCATAGCCCACGTTCCCTGTACAATAGTTATCTCCAAGTTATAATGCCCTGTTCAATGTAATTTCAGTTTGTTCAATGTAAACCACCTTGATATCATGAAAGGCAATATATAAGAAATGTTAAATAAATAAATAAATGCTAATAAGGTCTGTGCCCAATGCAAAGAAATGCGTCGAAGATTTCGTAACCAGCAGGGGTGACAATATCTCTATGCCTGATCTGAGGTGGCTTAAATGTCTTGCACGGCTAAGGAAAGACTGTTTCAGGGTATGAACAGTTGCTTTCAGCATAAAAATTCTCCTTTAGTAAAGGTGGGGGATCTAGAGATCAAGATAGCACAAGGAGAGCCTCCAGCCTTACACTCTCCTTCCTTCTCCTGAGGTGCCACTTTCTAAAAGAATGGTCCTAACGGAACCCAGAGAGAAAACGGGCCCAGATTGTCCTGGATGGGTATGCAGAGCAGCATCAACTTCCTCCCAGCAGTGCCCTCTCACAGTGTCCACTAGGGCTTCCAAAAGCATAAGCTTGCTCAAAACGGTGTTCTCAGGAGTGCCAGGCAGGAGTTTAGTCCTGGAGAATAACAGAATCTGCAAAACTAAACAGCACTTCTGAGGCTGAAAAACGCATGTAACAAATCCCAGGTCCTGCAAAAAGAAGGCAGATATAATACTCGTTTTTCCAACTCCTCTGTATATAACGAGTGTTTGACATGTACACACATGCGTATATGCCCACTTTTAGTGCATCTGTTCCGCATACGTTTGCTCCCCTCCTTTCAACTTTACAGTGATGTTTTGCACACAGCTCATTGGCATATATGCCCCTTTCTGCATGCCAGTGCTGAAGTCACATGCTATAGGCATGCATCCTCAACACGTACATAGTTAATAGCATGTGACTTCAAAGCCGGCTTTCTGGAATGCCCTGTAATGCTCAGCAATTTCTCTCTACTGTCTTGGATCTTGGTACTGGCAGATATCAGGTATATTACATCTTGTTGGCAGATAGATACCTACATGTATCTCAGTAGGAAGTCACCAATCACAACTACCCTTTGCTACCTAAGCACAGTAGTTGCTGATCCGTCAAGCTTTGGGGTTTAAGTTCTGGTTCCTCGTCTTCTTTGAGATGTTTTCTCCTCTTCCGCTTTTAGTGCTGTATGCCAGTTAATCTCGATAGCAGCCACTCAATCTCAATATTCAGCGACAGTCAATATCTGGATACTGCTGCTGAATATCCAGACACTGGCCAGAACCACAGCTCTTTAAATATCAAGCTTCTTGAAAACTGGCCTCTCATTCCTAAATCTGAGAAAAAATGGATAAGATATGTCCTCCAGGTGATGTAAAACCCTCTCGCACCGAGGAAGTTTCTCCAGGGCCATGTGCCCATGAGAGAAGGGTTAGGACAGCCGTTATAGTTGGTGATTCAATCATTAGGCATGTAGATAGCTGGGTGGCTGGTGGACGTGAGGATCGCCTGGTAACATTCCTGCCTGGTGCGAAGGTAGCGGACCTCACGCACCACCTAGATAAGGTCTTAGATAGTGATGGGGAGGAGTCTGCTGTCTTGGTACATGTCGGTACCAATGACATAGGAAAATGTGGTAGGGAGGTTCTGGAGGCTAAATTTAGGCTTTTAGGTAGGAAGTTGAAATCCAGAACTTCCAGGGTAGCATTCTCTGAAATGCTTCCTGTTCCACGCACAGGAGCCAAAAGGCAGGCAGAGCTCCGGAGTCTCAATGCGTGGATGAGACAATGGTGCAGAGATGAGGGTTTTGGATTTGTTAGGAACTGGGGAACATTCTGGGGAAAGGAGGGGCTCTTCCGAAGGGATGGGCTTCACCTTAACCGGGATGGAACCAGGCTGCTGGCATTAACCTTTCAAAAGGAGATAGAGCAGCTTTTAAACTAGATAGTAGGGGAAAGACGACAGTCGCCCAAGAGCACATGGTTCGGAATAATGTATCTTTGAAGGATACTACCAAAAGCAGAGAGGTTCCACAAAAGAGCAAAGTAGCCCAAATGCCCTCAAGTATGGAGCAGACAGAGCTTAAAGATCCCAAATTACCCATGTCTAACAATAGCCAAATTAATATGAATAAAATACATTCTCTAAAATGCTTGTATGCAAATGCTAGAAGTTTAAAAAATAAGATGGGAGAGTTAGAATATATAGCACTAAATGAAAGGTAAGATATGATTGGAATATCAGAGACATGGTGGAAGGAGGACAACCAGTAGGACACTGTGATACCTGGGTACAAACTATATCGTAATGATAGAGCTGATCAAATTGGTGGAGGGGTTGCTCTCTATGTTAGAGAGGGCATTGAGTCAGAAAGGATTAAAGTTTTGCAGGAAACAAAATCTGCTGTAGAATCTATATGGATTGAAATTCCATGTAAAAGGGGGAAGGCAATGGCAGTGGGGGTGTATTATCGAGCGCCTGGCCAGAATGACCAAATGGATGATGAAATGCTCAAAGAAATCAAGGAAGCTAACAAAAGTTACAGCACAGTAATAATAATGGGTGATTTCAACTAACCCGGTATTGACTGGGTCAGTGTCACGTCAGGACATGCTAGGGAGATAAAGTTCCTAGATGAAAAAAATGACTGCTTCTTGGAGCAGCTGGTTCATGAACCAACCAGAGGGGAAGCCATATTAGACCTAATCCTTAGTGGAACACCACATCTACTGCAAGAGATAAGGTTGTTGGGGCCACTTGGCAATAGTGATCATAGCATGATCGCCTTTGATTTAATTAGTGGAGGAGGGATAGTAAGGAAATCCACAGTACTACCTTTTAACTTTCGAAAGGGAGACTATGATAAAATGAGGAAAACAGTTAAGAGAAAACTAAAAGGAGCAGTTGCAAAGATTAAAGACGTACATCAGGCTTGGCTGTTGTTGAAAAATACTATTTTGGAAGCCCAGACCAGCTGTATTCCACGCTTTAAGAAAAGTGGAAGGAAGTCCAAAAAACTGCCAGCATGGTTTAAAGGGGAGGTCAGAGAGACTGTTGTTGCCAAAAAACATCTTTCAGGAAATGGAAAAAAGAGCCAAACGACGAAACCTTGAAACAGCACAAGCACTGGCAAGTCAAATGCAAGGCATTGATAAGGCAGACAAAGGGAGAATTTGAGAAGAAGCTTGCTGCGGAAGCAAAAACGCGAAGAAAAGACCTTTTCAAGTACATTCGTGGCAAAAAACCTGTGAGAGAGTCAATTGGTCCATTAGATGATAAAGGGGTTAAAGGAGCACTAAGAGGCGACAAGGCGATAGCGGAGAGACTGAATTCTTTGCTTCAGTCTTTACTGAGGAAGATGTAGGGATGTTACCCATGACTTAAGTGGTATTTAAAGGTGTGGAAGAATTGAAGGAAATATCGATACATCGGGAGGATGTATTACAACTATTAGACTTTTGGCAAAACTAAAGAGTCATGGGATAGGAGGCAGTGTACTATTGTGGATCAGGAACTGGTTAAAAGATAGAAAGCAGAGGGTAGGGCTAAATGGCCAATTTTACCAATGGAGAAAGGTGAATAGTGGTGTACCCCAAGGATCTGTGCTGGGTCTGCTGCTTTTTGACATATTCATAAATGACCTGGAAAGTGAAATAACGAGTGAAGTTATCAAATTTGCAGAAGACACAAAACTATTTAAAGTTGTTAAAACCCAAGAGGATTGTGGAAAATTGCAAGAGGATCTTGATAAATTGGAAGACTGGGCATCAAAATGGTAGATGAAATTTAATGTGGACAAGTGCAAGGTTATGCACCTAGGGAAGAACAACCCAAACTATGGTTACACGATGCAAGGTTCCACATTAGGAACCACCACCCAGGAAAAAGATTTAGGCGTCATTGTGGATGCCATGTTAAAACCCTCGGCCCAGTGTGCAGCAGCGGCCAAGAGAGCAAATAGAATGCTAGGTATGATAAGGAAAGGAATGGAAAATAAAACAAAAGATATTATAATGCCTCTATATCGTTCCATGGTGAGACCGCACCTTGAATATTGTGTGCAATTCTGGTCGTCGTATCTTAAAAAGGATATAGCGATTTTAGAAAAGGTTCAGAGAAGAGCCACCAAAATGGTAAAGGGGATGGAAGGATACTCCTATGAAGAAAGGCTAAAAAGGTTAGGGCTCTTTTTCCTGGAAAAGAGACGGCTGAGGGGAGATATGATAGAAGTCTATAAATTAATGAACGGAGTGGAACGGGTAAACGTAGATCAATTGTTTACCTTATCAGAATATAGAAAGACTAGGGGACATGCAATGAAGCTACAGGGTAAACTATTTAAGACTAATAAAGGAAATATTTTTTCACTCAACATGTCATCAAACTCTGGAATTTGTTACCGGAGGATATAGTAAAGGCTGTTAGTGTAGCTGGGTTTAAAAAAGGTTTGGACAAGTTCCTGGAGGAAAGGTCCATAAACCATTATTAAGAAGGGACCCAGGATATCAATGCTTGAAATAATACAAGCACTGTGGAACCTGTGTCCCTTTGGGAAACTGCTAGGTACATATGACCTAGATTGACCACTGTTGGAAACAGAATACTGGGCTTGATGGACCTTGGTCTGACCCAGTATGGCATATGTTATGTTCTTATGTTCTTATTCATCTACATGGAAAAGTAACAGAAAAAGATAAGTTGTTTTCCTAACCCACATCAGTCTCCTTTGGGTTGCTATTCTAAAATTTTTGCAAGACAGTAATTTAGTTTAATTATAGGAGGTGTCTCTCTACTGATAGGGTTCAATATGACTTGCATCTATGAAAACTTTCATTCCACAACTTCAAATGAGATTCCTAAGGTGTCAAAAAATACATGTTAAGTAGACGAAAGAATAGACTCCTGGGGGACTCCAAACTTTAGAAGTCATGGACAATTGCAAGACTAATCTGCTGTATCCCATCATAAAGAAATGAAAAAAGCTATTCAAAAGTGTGCCACTAATCCATATTTGTCAGGCAATTTAGTAGAACGCAAACAAATAAAAGCCTCAATCTGTATCGCTTCTTAGACAATACATTAGTGGTAGCATTACAGACTCAGAGCTGTAGTCCAACCTAAAACCCATAGAAGCAGGACAAAGACCAAATTAATATCAATAAGATCTTTCATTCAGAGGGCTACTACTCTCTCAGTAAGTTTCCCAGGAAAGGGGATGTTGGAAACAGAAGGATACAGTAGTTTTTCAGCTTTTCTGAGTTCAGAGTAGGCTCCTTATTTGAGACTAAGCAACCATCTTTTTAGGCACATTTTGCTCTAGTGATAGTTCCTATCAGGGAGGGTTGCTTGGTTTGTCTGTCTGTCCGCCCTTTTGTGTGCATACGTTTGTTTGCATATATACAAATATACCTAGTCATAAAACGGAGCAGCAGCCGGGAAGAATCCTTGCAGAGGTGTGGAGCTTAAGCACCCCACTGAGAAGGAAACCATTGCTGAGATGCATTGGCCTATCAGGGTGAGACCTGAGAAGTGAACCATAGAGATCTCAAACCCATGATGGAAGAGGAAGCTGTCTGCTAGGACTGGCACTGCCAGGAAGAAAAAGGTGTACTTCAGGGAGCCCAAACCCCATGTAAAAGAAGGATTTGCCTGCTATTACTAGAACTTCAGAGAAGCCCAAACCACGTGGCAGAGACAGCAGCCATGGCTAAGAATGGAGCTGGAAAAAGTAAGGGAGTGGATGTATGAGGGTTGGAAGGGGAGAGAGAAGAGGGGAAAATGTAAGAGGGAAAGGAAATGCTGGAAGAGAGTGAAAATCCAT
This sequence comes from Ichthyophis bannanicus, assembly GCA_033557465.1. Classification (NCBI taxonomy): domain Eukaryota; kingdom Metazoa; phylum Chordata; class Amphibia; order Gymnophiona; family Ichthyophiidae; genus Ichthyophis; species Ichthyophis bannanicus. Next base: position 118,628,933 of record CM066050.1, on the reverse strand, counting down.
CACCACACTACAGTATACCTCACCAAATATCGCATACCCATCCAGCCTCCAAACACAACATCCCAAAACTCCCATCGCATACCACTTCCCCATAAGACAACCTCACAAAAAACCCTCATGCAAACCCCTTGACACACAGCCCGCCACTATACCCCTTCCCTGCTACCATCTCATCTCATCCCATCCCACTCCACTCAACATCTAGCTCTCCCAAACATCTCACACATACCCTACCCTTTACTTTCTCTATAGACACACCACTCACATACGTCACCAGTCAAAACACAAATACTTCCCCCACTAACTCACCTAGTCATTGGTACTCTATTGAGATATACTTTAGCATGTCTCTCACCACCGAGTTCACCATGCAGCTTAAGTATAAGCGTGTATGCCCTTTTCAGCTTGACAGAAAATGATGGAACATGATCTTGTATAGTAAAGAATAATTTAGCATTTTGATAATAGAAGCAGTCGGTGTAGACCTTAGCTATTTTAGTAGCAATCTTGGGTAGAGTGGAAAGACAGGAAGAGGATTTCATAATGCCCTGAAGATATTTTACCTAAACAGAGGAGAAAGGGGGTGAAAGATGTAAATGAGGGCTCTTTACCAATGGAACATTATAGAGCATCAATAGCATAGGTATTAATTTAGGTTTAAAGACATCTTATCTTATTTGAATTTATTTTTATACTGCCTTTCTATAATTCAAAGTGGTTTACATTGAACAAATAGTATACAGAGCATGATGCGTCCTGTTTACATAGAAGAATAACAAGAACTTACAAGGATAGTTATATACAATGGGGGTTATTCTGTACCATGAATAGCGGGGATGGACGGCCCTTCCCCCGAGTGCTATTTGTGCCTTCACCTGGCCGCAACTAACTTCCCTGCTGGTTGGGCGGGGAAGGGGCAGCTTGGGTGCGTTGTCTGGGTGGTCACTGGCCCTGGAGGTGGAATAATTTCCATGGACATGATTTTATTTAAACACCGGGGAGCGGATGGGGCGGGGGGGGGGGGCTGGATGAGATTCTGGCCTTAGGAGGCCAGATTGGGGGTCGGGCTGTGGGGAATAAGTATTTTATTTCTGGTGGCTGGCTTCGCGGCTCTTCAATGGAGCCGTGGTGCCATGGCAACATGACACCATGGCGCTGTGGCTCCATTGAAGAGCCTTGACTGAGTTAGCCGGGGACAGTCCTGCACATGCAGGCTAGTCTGAATCGCAGTCTCGGCCTGCACGTGCAGGACTGTTTGTGATTCTGATCCCGCGGGGCTAGATGTGCCCTGTGGGATCAGAATCGTGATCCCCTCTGTACATCTGGTTCAGACCGGATGTACAAAGGGGATCTACGTCTGGGACGGAATCGGGCCCAATAGGAACAGAGATTCTTACATTTCCACTTGTAAATAGTTATTAAGTTATAACATTGACATTACTGAAAAATATCTAAGGAAGAAATTAAATCGCATGCGAGAATGTCCATGCAAGGTATCTGGGTGGCATATTTAATGTAGTGGGGGGCATAGATCTGATTGTGCTAGGTGCCCACAGACATTGGTTGCTGCTGTCTTGCGCGTTTGAGCTTAGGATGGTTTGAAAGCGATCCTGGAAAAGACACATTTGTTTTGAGGTTTTTCCAGAATTCTGTGCTGTCCTGGTATCCTCGTAGGGCTGGCTGGAGAGTGTTCCATATTGATGGGGCAAAGAGGGACCGAGCACAGCTGCAAATGGCTTGCTGGAACGTTGCAGTTTTATCAATACAATAATTTGTAAAGAAAACTGAATTAAATAGCCAACTATTTTTAAGATGTTCTGGCTGGTTCAAATTGTTCAACTATTCAAGTAGTTGTAGCTGGTAAGGGAATCAGCTAAAATCCAAGAAAAATAATTACAATTGGCTAAATAATGGTCGATATTTTGCAAAATACTTTCTACAAAATAGCTTAAGGGCCCTTTTGCTAAAGCACAGTAAAGGTTTTCACTTACAGTGTGTTGTGAGCAAAAATTAATGCACAGTAAGTGCAACAGACATGGGTTGACGGGAACATGCCCAGCATGTTCTCGGCAGTTACTGCACTGGAAACGTCCCCTAATGCATGGCCATGGCCTTCGTAATCAGCACTTAATGCCATTCACTGAGGTGTTTCAGGGCAGCCGCGCTGATTGCAACATTGACTGTTCTTGTGCGATACATACCCCGGACACAAACGACAAAATGCTCTCCTAGCCCACTTTCCACCCAGAATCTCCCCATTCCTCACCCTCTTGCATGATGAGCAACGGACACAGGAATTAGTGTGCAGCTGTCTTACCAGTGCGCTAACAGTTACCCTGGCCTGTGACGGTAGTTACCATGTGCTGAAATGCTCTTTAACTGCTTAGCGCACTTTAATAAAAGGGACCCTCCGTTTTTACCATCCCTTTTTTCTTCCAAGTAAAGTTTGAGTATCTTAAACCTTACTTTGTAGGTTTGTACTTTAGGCTTATATCATTTTAGTAGCTGTTTTCTGAACCACTTCCATGCTCTCAATGTCCTTATGAACATCGGCGTCAAACTGGACACACTAGTGACCTATACAAAGACATAATTACCTTCTGATATTTTAGGGGTTTTGATTAAGTCTTCCTCAGATTTTTTTACAATATTACCTCGTTTTAAAAATGTTATAATTATATTCCAAAATAAACAGACTATTTTATGGCAGGGGAAATATTTATTTAAATTAGTTCTTGCTGTGCCACCAGTCTGTTTCTCAACTCTTCTGAATTTTTATTGGTTTCTGTCATTGATAAATACAAAAAGTCAGAGTACTGATTGCATTTTAAAAAGGGTCGATCGTGGACACACATGCCCTGTTTGTGGCAACCCTGCAAATTTAGGGGTGTTTTTACTAAATAGCAATAGCGGCTTTCGTGTGATATCGGAGTCACGGCCCCATTGATTTTCAGCTTGACAGAAAATGATGGAGCATGATCTTGTACAGTAAAGAATAATTTATCGTTTTGATAATAGAAGCAATCGGTGTTGACCTTAGTTATTTTAGTAGCCATCTTGGATAGAGTGGAAAGACAGGAAGAGGATTTCATAATGCCCTGAAGATGATTTCAATGGGGCCGTGGCTCCGATATCGCATGAAAGCCGCTACTGCCATGTAGTAAATATACCCCTGAGTGAAGCATGGCTTATACTTTCTTTTGAGTTTGCTAGACCATCTTTTGTAAATGTGTAAAGTAGTTTACAGCAGTATCAGTTTTTAGGGAGATACAGAAAGGAATCTTTTGAAATCTAAAGAGAGAGCGAGAAAGAGGAGAGAGGACAAGAAAGAAGAGAAGCTTTTAAGAAACGAGACAATGGTGGACAATAAAGTTCACTGACTTCTTCGGGATACTTAGTTATAATGGCTTGTTTGATGCTCTTTTAAACCAACATTTACCTTTTATCACTGGCTTCTGCCTCAGGAGACTCATTCTTCCTGTAATTTCCATTAAGAGGCAATTGTAAACTAGCCTCTCTTGTTTTAGTAGGCTGCTTGTTAAACATACTACAAGTAGCTGTAAAGAAGACTGGCTAGTGTCACATCTGAGAATTATTTCTCCCAGTCTGTACATTCTCTAGACAGGACACATCATTCCTTTATCCCTACTGTTTATTTCCAGCCCTTGCACTTGAAGCTTTAAATTCCCTTTTTTTATTTTATTTTGCTACAACTGGGCAAGTGCCAAACAGGTCTTGGGTAGGTTTGACCCCCCCCCCCCCTTCCACACACACACCTCCCTTTGCCCCGTTCCCCCACTCCTTCTCTATGGCCCATCGCTGTTAACAAACATCACATGGACACCATTTTTTCACCAAATACACATTTTCTTTATTAGACAGTGTTGGCCACAGCATAACTGTAAACATTTGCAATGAAATTTGTACATTACAGTTATGTACCTTTACAACAATAAAATTGCCTGAACTCTATTGCCCTGACCTCAAGAGGCACAGCCTGTACTTTCTTAAAAGGGGGTGTGCTGTCAAAGCCCACCCCTTGGTTCTGCCAGACCCTTCTTAACCATTGCTGGCCATACACAATCGTAATGCGCAGTACAGGGGCAGCGTGCTGTGAAAGCATGCACTATGCCCCAGCTGCAGAAGTGTCACCTCTTCGCTGTCTCTGCCCTGACCTGTCAAAGGTCAGTGTCACAACTGAGTGCATTGAGGCGTATCTCTCCCCATTACCCGCTGATCCTGCTGTGACTCCGTTGACCAGGGCCGGATTTACCTTGAGTGAGGCCCTACGCCAACAAAAATTGTGGGCCCCCAGCAGGGGCGGCCCAAGGGGGGTGCGGACCTCATTTGCATAAGGGGCCTCATTTGCATAAATATTTGCATAATGTTACCATATACTAACTTTTAGTAAACGTGCCTCTTAATGAGTGTATGGATAAAGAAAGACTAAAAGATTTCTACATTACTATAATCCAGTGCCAACTGCCAGACACATTAGGAACTACTACAAACACTGCCCATAGTAAACCCGCCGTATCCTAACAGCACTACCAGGACTCACAAAGCACCATACTCTACCAATCAAAAGGCAACACTGCAAATATTAAACCAATACATTTCAGAGAACAACAATACATGACCTACTGGGGAAAGAGAACAAGTGGCAATGTCAAATAGGAATTATATAAACAGAACACCTCAGCTCAGTTACACATGCAGAACATAGACCATCACCAAACAAGTAATCACAATTTAGAAATAGGAAGACAATAATTAAACTGGGAATCCCAAAAGCCAAACTTGGAATGTACAACACTGTAGAAATAAAACTATACATTAATTTGCTCTTGTACTAAACAAAGCGCAGATGTTAATGATGCACATTTACCAGAGCTGACATATTCCAATTAATAAATTCAAAATAAAGAGATATTTTTCTACCTTTTGTGCATTTTTTTCAGCTGCAATTGCTCCAGCCACTTTCTTCTGGTTTCTTCGTGTCTTCTGCTAACTCTCCATCGTCTGCTGTCCATTTGTCCTTTCTTCTCTCTTCTAAATTTTTTTCCATTCTCTCTCTACATCTGCTTTAACATACTAATCTTTCTCCTTTTGCTCTTTCCTCATTCCTATTTCATCCACTCAAATTTTACCCCTCCATCCTCAATCCCCACTTACTCTCCCAATACCCGGCCAATTGTAGATTTTTTATCCCTCCCACACAAAATATTTTTCCCTTCTTCATTTTACTCTTCCAGCCCCATCCCATTCTAATCCTCCCCCAACATCAGCTCCCTTCTAGTTCCAGCCTCACCCAGCATCCATTCCCTTCTAGTCCCTGCATCAGCCCATTTCCAGTCCTAGCCATCCATCAGCCCATTTCCAGTCCTAGCAACCCCCAACCCAATACCAGTCCTAGCCCCCCCACCACCCCACTTACAGTCCTTAACCCCCCATCACCCCATTTTCAGTCCTTAACCCCCCCATCACCCCATTTTCAGTTTAAGCCCCCCTTATAACCCTTTACATGTCCTACCCCCCCATCAGCCCAATTCCAGTCATAACCCCTCAAACCAATTTCCCGTCCGCCCCCCATAGCCCATTGCCAGTCCTACCCCCCCCCCATCAGCCCATTACCAGTCCTAATCCCATCATCCCACCTCCAGTTTTAACCCCCCCAAAGCCCATTACCAGTTCTAACCCCCCCCAACAGCCCATTACCAGTCCTAACCCCATCAGCCCACCTCCAGTCTTAACCCCCCAGCCCATTTCCAGTCCTAGCCCCCCCCCATAGCCCATTACCAGACAGCCCCATCCGCCCCCCGCCCATTACCAGTATTAACCCCCCCCCTAACGCCCATTGCCAGTTCTAAGCCCCCCCCACCAGCCCACAGTCCATTACCAGTCCTAACCCCATCAGCCCACCTCTAGCCTTAACCCCCCCAGCCCAGCCCAGCCCAGCCCAGCCCCGCCCATTTCCAGCCCCAGCCCCCCAATAGCCCATTACCAGCCCTACCCCCCCAGTCCATATCCAGCCCCACACCCCCCAACAGCCCATTACCAGTCCTCCCCCCCCCATAGCCCATTACCAGTCCTACCCCCCCCCGGCCTAAAGAAAAATGTAATTTAAAAAAAACCTGGTGGCTGCCGCCGCGGGGCCCCCTCTGCTGCCGCGGGGGCCCCGTCTACAAGCTGAAGCGGTGCGGTGCGGTGCGGTCGGGTCGGGTCCGGTCGGGTCTCTCCCTCCCTCCTTCCCTCCCTGCAGGCTGCGAGAGACGCGAAGATAGAGCGTCTCCTCGCGTCTGTGTTAAGCCGGCAGGGGCTGATGGGAAATCCCATCAGCCCTGCGGGCTTAACACAGACGCGAGGAGACGCTCTATCTTCGCGTCTCTCGCAGCCTGCAGGGAGGGAAGGAGGGAGGGAGAGACCCGACCCGACCGCACCGCACCGCACCGCTTCACCTTGTAGACGGGGCCCCCGCGGCAGCAGAGGGGGCCCCGCGGCGGCAGCCACCAGGTTTTTTTTTTAATTGAGTTAAAAAAAAATTACCTGGTTCTTTTTTTGTGGGCCCCTGCCGGCTGTGGGCCCTACGCCATGGCGTACATGGCGTATAGGTAAATCCGGCCCTGCCGTTGACCACTCCCCTAGTACTCAACTGTACGGCTGTGCACTCCATCCTATGGGCCCTTAACCTCCGGCTAGGTCGTGATACTAGAAGACTTCCCTCCCCCGAGGGAGGGTGTGTGCTTTGTTCCCGCATCAGGCCAGAGGGTCAAGAGGGTAGCCCATGGCCAGGTGATCCTTGATAAAGCCAGCCATGGCCCACCTTTCTGCCCGCCCCCCCCCCCCTCCACAGCTGCCTGTTAACTCTTGCCTGGCTCCCCTGCCCCCTTGTGCCCGGCAGCTGGTAATCCAGTTGGCCAGGTCTTGTGTCTTTCAGACACCCAGAAAATCCAGTCAAATTGCAATGGTTTCAAAAATGAGTGAAACAAATGCTTGACTTCTAAATTCAGATATTAATATGTATTAATAAAGCTGCTTGTTTAGCAAACATAAGAAATGCACAAAATCCTGAGGAATAAGTGCAATGCAGCCAAATGTGGAGACATCTATTTCCCTTGTCTTTAAGAGTATAATGTTATAACAGATTGCCTAGGTTGGAAGGCCAAGCAAGTGTCTATATTGAAGCTATTTTATAAAGACGATTGATTCATTCATTCATTCCACTTGATTACACGTTTTATAAAAAATGTTATTCCAAGGGGCATTTTTACTAAAGATTATAACATGTTAATGAAAATAACACACATTGAGTATCGCCTTTTATTTTTGGGGTCATAGTTGCACTTAATACACGTTAAGCTTTAGTAAACATGTGGTACAAAGATTCTGCAATTTAGAAACATGTTGTTGTTGTTAAGTGATGTCGAGTCGGAGTCGACTCATGGCGACCCTCTGGATAGCTATCCTAAATTGTGTTCAGTCTTGAGTCAGGCGGCTTATTGTTGACAGACTGGTACCCATAGCTGCTGCTATTGTATCGATCCATCTCATTGCTGGCCTTCCTCTTTTGCGTTTAACTTCTATCTTGTCAAGCATGATGTCTTTCTCTAATGATCTCTCTCTTCGCATGATATGTCCAAAGTATGAAAGTCAGTCTTGTCATCTGAGCTTCTAAAGAAAGCTTAGGTTTGATCTCCTCTAGTACTGACCGGTTTGTTTTTCGGGCAGTCTATGGTATACACAGTATTCGCCGCCAGCACCATAATTCAAAGGCATCAATTTTCTTCCTGTCTATCTTTTTCACTGTCCAGCTTTCACATCCATATGATGTTATTGAAAATACCATGGCCTGAACAAGTCGAATCTTTGTATGGAGAGAGACATCTCTGCTCTTGAGAATCTTATCTAGGTCTTTCATAGCCATTCTGCCAAGAGCAATGCGTCGTCTGATTAACCGAGGCACGGCGGACCCGGCGCACCCTCCCTTACCCCCCCCCCCCCATGCCCCAATAAAACACACTACTCCAGTATTGGCATCAAACACCGGTCGCAGCTTTATTGACCTTAACAACTTGAACAACAATTCCAACAAAACCATTCCGCCTCCACCCCAACAGTAATGCCTCACCAGCCATGTGGGTAGCAAAGTGAGGTCATCGCTGTTGCCACAGCAGCGAGGCTACTGCTCATCCTACCACCCCTTTCTCCGGCTTCGCCATACTACTAGCAAAAGCCTCACCGGGGTTATCCGGGTCGGGGGTACCCCACCTCCGCCCAACTAATACCCATGGCTCCGGACCCCGGAAACCTCCGGGATCCCGCCACCCCCCACCCCCCGCTGCACCACCCCAACCCCCCCCCACCCCCGGCCCCCTGGGTGGGAGGGAGGGACGTCCGTTGTCTCGGGGCCCGCATACACGAATGCGCGCCCCGAGCACCGACTCAGATGCTGGCTATCCCTCCCCCCAGTCAAGCCGTGCTGATTGTCTCCTGCCGCTGTCACTTAGCCGCAGGAGCCAATCACTTCAAAAAATGCCGCCAGCCACCAGCATTCTTCCGGCCCCTGCGGCCCGACGAGGGTGCCACGAGCCGCCGGCCCGGTTAATCTCGGCCAGCCAGGTAACGGGCCCTGCGGCCTCCTTTCTAACCGAGGCACGGCGGACTCGGCGCACCCTCCCTTACCCCCCCCCCCATGCCCCAATAAAACACACTACTCCAGTATTGGCATCAAACACCGGTCGCAGCTTTATTGACCTTAACAACTTGAACAACAATTCCAACAAAACCATTCCACCTCCACCCCAACAGTAATGCCTGACCAGCCATGTGGGTAGCAAAGTGAGGTCATCGCTGTTGCCACAGCAGCGAGGCTACTGCTCATCCTACCACCCCTTTCTACGGCTTCGCCATACTACTAGCAAAAGCCTCACCGGGGTTATCCGGGTCGGGGGTACCCCACCCCCGCCCAACTAATACCCATGGCTCCGGACCCCGGAAACCTCCGGGATCCCGCCACCGGTTCAGGCGTTCTCCAACTCCTGAACCGCCCCCCCCCCCCAAGCTGCGACCGATGTACCCCTTGGAAAGCCCTCGTTCCACGGCCTCCTGCCAATCATTAAGCAGCAAATCCATACCGACAGGGGATAGATGCACCCTGTCATCCCGGTACAGACCCGCACAAGAAACTTCAACCCAGGGATGCTGAATCTGAAAACCCCCATGCTCCACCACCCACCTCCCAATCTGGCGATTGATCTTAACTAATCCCCGGGACCACCGCCGCTGCTCCCAACAGGCAGGCCGTGGAATGATGTCCGACCATAACAACTGAACCCCCGGAAACATCAGCAAGACCTCCTGCAAATCGTGCTTGGCAGCCCGAATCAGCTGCTTACAAGTCCAGGAACTTAGGTCATTGCCCCCCAGATGAATCAGCATCCACTTCGGCCACTCCTGTGAACGCCCGCGATGCCGCAGCAAAGGCAGGAACTGCACCCAACGCATTCCTCGAACGCCCAGCCATAGGATCGCCAGCTCACCCTGAGCCATGCCGAGATTGGGCCCCATCGGCCGCACCATCGCTCTCTGCTCCGCCCAATGCACAAAGGAGTGGCCGACCACCCAACAGGTCCCAGGACAGCAGCCCTCACCTGAAAGACAAAACAACAGTTAGTACCCCCCCCCCCAAACACCCGAACATACCCATCACAAACGCACATAGCCCCAAAAGGCCTGCGAGGCCCAGCGACCAATCCTCTGAATCTCCACCTGAGGCAAACCCACCGCGGCGGCACTGGTCGCTGCTCCAATCCGAAAAGAGTGAGGAGCGAACCCAGTCGGGTCCATCCCGACCCGTGCCAAAGCCAAACGCATAACAGCCGTAAACTGAAAACGAGTCAACGAGCTGGCATCCGCGTGTAAAAACAAATTTCCTTCACCAGCGGGACGAATACCCAAGTACTCCCGCAGCAAGTACACCGGGCAAGTAAGGGGGTGACCCATAGCCCGTAACACCACGCACTGACCGCGCCCCTGCTGATCCATCTTGGACCGCGCCAGCCACACGCGCAGTTCCCCGTCACCCACAGACACGTGCCGCCAACGCAAACCACATGCCACACGGCGGAAAGCCGCCACCAACTCACTGACGCGGAAAGCCCCGAAAAAGGCCAGACTAAACACCGCCCGAAAAAGCTGCGTTTCATACACGGACGACGTGACCCCCGGCAGTGCCCCGGATAACTGAACCAACAGCTCGTGGGTAATAGGCCTGCGAGCATCCCGATGCGGAGGCTGAGAACGCCCCCACCCTAGCAATAACCGCCGAGCCAAACCCCCCGCACCCATGCCCCCCCAGCCCACTGCCCGCGCGAAAAAGGAAAACCCCGCCAGGTTCGCCCGCACAGTCGCGCGTGACCGACCGCAAGCCTTTGCCGCGACCACATATTCCGCCAATAAATGATCGGGAACCCAGCCTTCCTGCCACCCCCGAGACACCAGAAAGCTGACCACGTCGTCACTGCCCCGCTGATATTTCTTCCAAGTTCCCGGGGCCACCGAACGCTGCAGCAGCTCTATCATCTCCACCGGCCAAGCTGCCATAAGGACTCCGGGACCCGCGCGCCGTCTCTGTCTGCTGCTGGAGCCAAGAGCCGGAACTGCTCCCACTTAAAATGAGAAAGAGCATCGGCAATACCGTTAGTACATCCCGGAATATGCCGCGCCCTTATCGCCACGTTCAACCGCAGGCAGGCCAGTACCACCGCCCGCATCAAGGACGCCACCTGCAAACAACGCGGCGTATACTGATTGACCACGCTAACCACCGCCGCATTGTCGCAGAACCACACCACCCTACGATTACGCAGGCGGTCCGGCCAAAGCTCCAAAACCACCAAAATGGGGAACAACTCCAAAAATGTGATGTTGGACGTAAGCCCCTCGTCCTGCCAGGACTGCGGCCAAGCCGCCGCACACCACGCCCCCCCCCAAAGTAAATGCCCAATCCCCCACTGCCCGCAGCGTCCTTAAATAGCTGTAAGTCAGCAGAAGAAATGGCGGACTCCATCAAAACGGACGTGCCATTAAAATCCTGCAAGAAAACGTCCCAGATGCCCAGATCAGCCCGAAGACTCCGCGTCACCCGGATCCTATGATAAGACTGCGTCGCCCCTCTCGTAGCTGCCGCCAACCGACGCAAAAATACCGTGCCCATAGGTATAACCCTGCAAGCAAAATTCAAAGAACCGACTAAGGCCTGCATCTCCCGCAAGGTAAGCTTTCGCGCCCCTTGCGCATTGGCGACCAGGACACGCAGACGCCGAATCTTTGCCTCTGGCAGGCGGGCCACCATGGCCACCGTGTCCAGCTGAATCCCCAAAAAAGTGATGCACGTACTCGGGCCCTCAGTTTTCCCTTCCGTCAGTGGCACACCCCACTCCCGGGCTAAAGCTATAAACCCATCCAACAAGGCCCTGAACTGCTCGGAGTGCGCCTCCCCGGCGAATAATAAATCATCCAAGTAGTGCACTACATGCGTGGAACCCACCCTCCTGGTCAACGCCCAATGCAAGAAGGTGCTAAACATCTCGAAGTACGCGCAGGAAATCGAACAACCCATCGGCATACATTTGTCAAAATACCAACCCCCTTCAAAATAAAACCCCAGTAAAGAGAACGCCGACGGATGCACCGGCAGCAGCCGAAAGGCCAATTCGATATCCACTTTCGCCAATAAACACCCTGCCCCGCAACGGCGCACCACCGCGACTGCTGCATCAAAGGATGCATAGCGCACTGAACACCAGTGCTGAGGAATCCTATCATTCACCGAAGATCCCGCTGGAAAGGACAAGTTGTGAATCAGCCGATATTTACCCGGTTCCTTTTTTGGCACCACACCCAACAGGGACACCACCAGATTCGGAAAGGGCCGGCAGGAAAAGGGGCCAGCAACACAGCCCAGAGCACACTCGGACCGCAACTTAGCATGGACCACCTGCGGCAATCGACGCACCGAAGCCGCATTGCCCAACCCCCCACTCACCCCCTCGCCCACCACGGGAATATGAAAACCGTCCCGAAAACCCTTCCCCAGGATCTCCCTAAACCGACGCCGCGGATAACGCTGAAGCCACGGGAGTAAAGCTTCGAGCCGAATCAAAGTGGGAGCCCGCTCCCACGCGTCCCCCCTACTTGGGAGCTGCAACGGAAGGGAAGACCCGCTTGGCGCACTTAAGGGCCGAATGCCCCGCTCCGCACATGGAACAGGCGTGCCTAAATTTACAATCGGGAAAGGGACACGACGATCTGTTGAATCTCCAGCAGAGATCTCCCGCCCCCTCACCCCCTGCCTTCGGAGCCCCGGACGCTCCCTCACGAAAGGGCCGCCCCCTGCCCACCACGCCGGCCCCAGCAACCTTCTGCACGCCAGGCCCACCCACACCCCCCGCCCGAACAGCCATCTGCGTTAACCACAAGCTAATGTCCTGATTCCCCCAGGACAGCAACTTGTTCTCTTCCATCTTATCCCTAAATTTCTCGTCGTAGTTGAGCCAAGCCCAACCTTCATGTATCTGTGCGGCTTCCAAAATCGAATCCGCATATGCAAGCAACATCCCGTACTGCTCCGGATGCTCGTGGCCCCACACGCTAGCTAATCTCAAAAATGCCCTAGCCCAATTCATAACAGTACGAGACACGCGCTTGACCCTCCCCGCCTTCTCGTCCTCCTTCCTCTTTTTACGGCTCTCACCCGACCGCCGCCGCCCCTCCAACAAGCGGAAGATATCGATATACTTCCTCTTCCGAATCTTCCTGCGCATCGCCCGTGGAACCCCCTCCCACAGCTCCGAAAAAGACGCTAGCGTCGGCACCGCCCCGCGCCCTTCAGCCCCCGGAGTAACGGGACCCCGCACCCGATCCCGCGAATCCCCACTCGAAGAATCCGAAGACGACCTACTGGACGAAGAAGATGACGACTCGCCCCTATGACGCCGCCAACACGCGTGCTTACGCTTTCTCCGAACCTTCCCCCCGACGTCGACGCCCAAACCCCCCCCCCTCCCCACCCCCGACTGGCAACTCACCTGTGGGTAACACTCCATCGCCGCCGTCCACGGCATTCGCCGGCTGTTCCGTAGCGACCTCGGCAATCCAGGAGTTCGGCGGGTCCTCCGAACGCCTGCTGCCCACTGCCGTCGGGACTATGGACGCCCCGCCGTCCGCCGCCCTCGGACCGGCCACCGACATTCCCCTGGGTGGAGGCCATGCCATCACAGCCTGTGGAGGAAGATAAGAGAACACAGGGGAAGGGGAGAGGGGGCCCCCCGCCCAAGCGGGCGCCCAAGCCCCAAGCCAATCCGCTCGGGAAGTACCTTGCCCCCCACCCCTCCAAAAATCCCATGCTGCTGCCCCACCGGGGGCAGGATACCCCCCTTGCCCACTATCCCCACCCCCTCCGCCCTGCCCAAAACTACTACCCATGAAAGGAGGGGAAGCACCACCCATGCACCCCCCCGCTTCACCACCCCACCCAGCCGACGGCCCCTGCCCCCCAGCCATAGCCAAATTCCAGGGGTAAAGCCCTCCCACCGGCGACTCAGCCACCACCACTCCGCTCCCGGCCCCCCCAGGAGCCACAACATCAGCCCCAACCCTACCTCCAGAGGGGGGAACTGCATTGGCGCCCCTCCGCCCCCCAGCTCTCCCCCGCCGAGCCTCACTGCCCAGGGGTACCCCCCCAGAGGCCTCACTATTCCCCCGTCTGCCTCCCCTGCTCCTACCACGTGCGCCGGACATCGCACGGGTCAATCCCCCAGAGCCCCGAGAAACTCTCCCAGCCCCCCCCCCTAGAAACCCCCCTGCCCTTCGCCCCTCGTGCAGGCATCTTGCGCCGCGCTAGACCCCACTCACAAAATCCACCACGATTCCCCCGGGTAACACAACAGGGTCCGAAGCTCCAGGAACCAATCGCCGCCAAAACAGTGCGCACAACCGCGATGCTGCAGCAAATCCCCGAGTGAAGAACTGGAAGACCGCCGGGCACCGCAAAACCGCCGAAGCCAGAGAGCAGGAGACGTCAACGTCCGTTGTCTCGGGCCCGCATACACGAATGCGCGCCCCGAGCACCGACTCAGATGCTGGCTATCCCTCCCCCCAGTCAAGCCGTGCTGATTGGCTCCCGCCGCTGTCACTTAGCCGCGGGAGCCAATCACTTCAAAAAATGCCGCCAGCCACCAGCATTCTTCCGGCCCCCGTGGCCCGACGAGGGTGCCACGAGCCGCCGGCCCGGTTAATCTCGGCCGGCCAGGTAACGGGCCCTGCGGCCTCCTTACTTCTTGACTGCTTGTTGCTTCTTTATTGATAGTTGATCCAAGTAGGTTAAAGTTGTTCAGGATTTCAATTTCTTCTCCTTCAAGGATGAACCTGTTGATTATGCCAGTTGTCATGATCTTTGTCTTCTTTACATTAAGGTGCAGGCCCATTTTTAGATTATGTTAGAAACATAGAAATATGATGACAGAAAAAGACCACATAGCCTATCTAGTCTGTCCTTCCATATCAACAACTACAACAGTCACCTTTTTTTCCTTTAGAGATCCTCTGTGTTTGTCCCATGCTTTTTTGAATTCAGAAACTGTCCTCATCTCTACCACATCCACTGGGAGACTATTCCACGGATCCACCACTCTTTCCGTAAAGAAATATTTCCGCATATCACTCCTGAATCTTTCACCCTCATCCCATGTTCCCTCGTAGCAGAACTTGCTTTCAATTGAAAGAGGCTTTCCCCCTGTACATTTATGCCACAGAGGTATTTAAAACCTATAGGTGCTTATGGGGCTCGTTAACTAAAGCTTAGTAAAAATTTGCTGCAAAAATGAAGGTGTGGTAACTGCATAGCCTGTGTGGTAGCATCTTCCCATACAGTTACGAAGGTTGAAAAAGTAATTACCATGCATATGTAGAGTCATTTCATAAGGCTCGGCTAGGTTAATGTGCATTTTTACACACATCAATCATGCCTTTTTTATAAAGCCAAAGACGTACATACTTGATTTTATGAAACTGGGCGTAAGTGGCAAATGTAGGCATGAGAACTTAAGCCATTCTAAGAATGACAGTGCCTGACTCTAGATTTATAAAGAATGTAAGTTATAGTATTTTATGATTTGCACACCGAAATTTGTGCTCCACCCAAGCTCTGCCTCTGTTTGCCCACATTGAAAATTCATGCCATTGGCTGGATGCATGTACTTATAGAATAACGACCTGCAGAAGCATATGCATAAAGGAAAATGCATGACTTACACACATTGATGGTGATGTAACTTTATGCAGCTCCTTATGGAAATACCTCCTAAGTGCATTTCAGCTAATGCAGATGAATTTAATGCCATCTACCAAGGTGGTGTTAAGTAATTAGTATTAGCTGCTGCAGTAACATACACTAGCAGTAACATAAACTAACTGCAAGATGCAATCCATACCCGTTCCCCTCCCCTTTCCATGCTAAATAGCTAATGTGTGAATTAGCATACACTAAATGCCAAACCACTGTGACTATGTGCTAATTCATGTGTCAACTGCTTGACCCCCCTTTATTAAAGGTCCCCGTTGTGTCTTTATAAAATAGCCTGGCAAAATCTGCTGAAATTTCAGCTAAATGCACACATCTGAAGTGCTGCTCGTAGGTGCGCACTTTACAATCTACACGTGTGTTTCCGGACTCTGTCCGTGCTCTACCCCTGAACATGCCTGCATGTGGGTCACACAGAACTACAAATATTTCTGTGTCATCAAGTGGACTTACACTTTTTAAAGAGCGAGCCCACCTAATTTGTAATACCGTAAGATACCAGAATGTTCCGCGCTAACTTCAGGGGGAATGTGCATCCATCCCTTTCAGTTTGCACAGGCCCAAGACACTGCACTGTACTAGCCAGCACACGGGTATACTTAACACCACCCATTAAGGTGACATTAAGTACCCCCATGCTAAGGACAGCAAGCACATTTAATGCAGACTACTAATGCCCACACTAGTTGCAATGCTCCAGCAATGCCTTCCTTCCAGCCCTGTGCCAGCCAATCCCCACCCCATCATGGGGATTTGTAGAGCAAGGAACTATGCTACTTTTTAGCGTGGTGCCCAAACTGCTTATTAAACCCGGGCTGCTGGGTAGCGCACGTTAATAAACATGCCCCAAAAGAATACAGAAGGTCCATCTGAAAATAATGGAATCCCCTATATATGACCATGGCTGCCTGGCCCTTTTTATCAGACAGTACCCTGCCGCCTTTATTTTCTAAACAATATTCCATTTCATTGTGCTTTATTTGAAGCTTTTTATTCTTTGGAACTGGATTATCTCCCTTTGACATTTAGACCAAACCATTTTATAAAACTTAGTTAGCTACATACTCGCTGGCATTTTAGAAAGGATTTCTAGGTGAAATCTGTGGCATCCATGCAGGGAAGGGCGGGCTGGGTGGGCAGCTTTATACCACTGTTTTGTTGCCCATGGCAGGGCATGTACTTCGGCACACATAGCCTGCCGCTTCTGATCCCCCTCTGACACAACTTATTGCCACAGCAACAAAGCGATGGCACAAAACCACCGCTTTTAAGACTGCCACCTCCACTGCCCGCCTCCTCCCCAAGACTGAATCATCAGCAGCAGCAGCAGCAGGTGGCTCGGCAGGGGGGTGGGCTCTGCACAGGGGGCTGCGTGGCTGAGGTGTCTGCCTAGGGTGACAGAAACCCTTGGATTGGCCCTGCATACATGGCAAAGTGTCCAAAAAAGTAAGAGACATTAAAGTGTCAGCCTGATTTCGGAAACATGGATGTCCCTGAAATGGAGTGCCGCACCAGCGGTCACACAGATGTCCCAGTAGAAAAGCTGCCGTCAAGGACATCTCTCCTATGCTGAGCACAAGCTAATTTGCACGTGGGGATGCCAAACTGAAATCAAGTGTCTCGGTTTCCCTGCAGTTTTCCTTACCATTACTAAAAATATAATGGGTATCAGAGTACCTTCTCTTTGCCCTCCGTCTGTCTGGATAACAAAACAAGAACTTTTCTGATGCCTATCTGTGTCCTGGAGCAGGTATAGACTTGGAAAACTGCTTAGGATGTGCAGGGAGTTTCTGAAATCTGGCTGTCCAAGATCTTGGGAATGCCCTGGATATTTCTACACAACGCCCCATGCCCTCGTTCAGCCTTGGACATACTCGTGCCGGGGACATCCTGAGAACCACTTTCTCAAATGGCTCTGGAAATGTTTCCATGCTTTGGACAACTGTATGCCCATTTTGCATGAATAGGGCTTCTACAATAACCCCCACCATCTAACATTAGCAAACCTATGCTGCAAAGCAGCTAGGGAATCATTTTGTCCTTCAAGAATAATAGTACCCCCCCCCCCCACCACCACCACCACGATTGCCCCTAAGATGTGTATGGCCTCTTGTCCTGCAATTCTCTCTACTCTGTAGTATCTATTAAAAATGTATAGTTATTTTTCCTGTCTCCCTCCCCTCATGTTCATGGAGATCCTGACATCCATGTAGCCTCTGTATGTTATTTATAGCTGAAATGTCCTATTGCTCTGCTCTAGCAGTTTTTCTTGTGACTGACAACATCAGCATCTGCCAATTTATTTAATTTTGTGGACATTTTGTTGGGGTAGAAATCCATTGTCACATATAGTAAAAACATCATTTTTAAAATAAAGAATGGAAGAGAGAAGCGGTTTAGGCAGCCCAAAAGTATATTTTAAGATACAGTACAATGGTTTCCCTGCTGAATGAATGGCTGAAGGAAACTAATATCATTTAAGTCAATGTATTGCCTGCATATTTTTCAGTACGTTGTCCGGCCGATATTTAATTGTGATAGTGGGGGGGGGGGGGGGTTCTTTTTTTTTTTTTAAGCTGATTGCTGCAGTTAATTGAAATCTGGAAATTCAGAGCCAATATCTGGATAGCACCCGGGCCTGAATATCCAGATACTGCAGTCGGTGTCGGCAATATTCAGCTCCATCTCTGGACCTCTCTGGTATTATCTGGATCATGCAGAGCTAGTCAGGAAAAATATTCAATACTACTACTATTAAACATTTATAAAGCGCCCAAGGCATATGCAGCTCTGTTGCAGACGTACAGTATATAAAGATGAGCCCTGCTTGTTAGAGGTTACAGTCTAATTAAGACAGACAAGACAAAAGATAAGAATAAGGAAAAAAGTGAAGGGTGAGGAGACATAAAGAATACGGAGTCAGGATCCAAAAGCAGCTTCAAAGAGGTGAGCCTTCAGCAGGGCCAGAGATGAAGCCCGACGTCCAGACTCAGGAAGTTTGTTCCAGGCATAAGGAGCAGCAAGATGAAAGGACCAAAGTCTGGCATTGGCAGTGGAAGTAAAGTACAAAGAGAAGTAAGCCAATAGAAGAGCGGAGTTGACAAGGAGGGGTGTAGGGAAAGAGTTGAGAGGAAAGGTAGTGAGGAGCAGTAGAATGAATGAACTTATAGGTCAGAAGAAGCTTGAATTGGATAAAGAAATGGAAAGGAAGCCAGTGAAGTGATTTGAGAAGAGCGATTATGTGAGTATATCGAGGCTAGTGAAAGATTAGTCAGAAGGCAGAGTTCTAAACAGATCGAAGGGGAGAGATGTGGCTAAGAGGAAGACCAGCAAGAAGAAGGTTGCAATAGTCAAGACAGTGAACAAGTGTTTAGTAGTGTGTTCAGAAAGGAAGAGGCAAATTTTGTTAATGTTATAGAGAAAGAAACGACAGGTTTTAGTACTGTGGCTAGCTCCTCTGAATCTCCCCCTCAGCAGGACATCCGTGGCTAAATGGTTAAGCAGGCACTGCTAATTGGATAAGTCCTTGTAAATATCTGGCAGCATACCTTTATGTTAGAGACAGAGACCCATCCAACGTATCCATTTTGTGCTTTAAAAAAATTATAATTTGGCATCGGATTGGATCATTCATCCTAGACCAAGTTTTAACCGGGAAAAAAAATCATTTTTCAAATGTAAAATAACCAGCTGGATAATTTATACTTCTGAAATCATAAAAGAATGGCTTTCTATTTTAGGACAACAGGTTATAAGTGTTTCGGTGGGGAAAAAAAAGATTGAAAAAAAAAAAGATTTATAAGCTCATGGAAACCACCTTGGCAGAAAGCTGTATTCATAGCATCTTTCTCAGGGACTCTTATCATGATTTAAAAGACAGTCAACTCCTACAGGTACAAATAGCTACTAAAACATTTATCATAGTTACGAGTCTGTCATTCTGTCCGTTTCTTTCTTATTTTGGATTTTTCTAATGCCATCTAGGCTAGTTGGATTCTATTGGGGCCTTTTACTAAAGTGCAATAAATTTTTGCAGTTATTATGTCACAATTGAAACAAACACAAAAAAATCAAAAGAACAAAAACCAGATTTTATTATTTTATTGGTAAATAATATTATACTAAAATATCAATCAAAAGGTAATCAATGCCTGATGATGATGATAATAATAATAATAATAAAACAACCAATTAAAAGGAACCCAGCAAGGCCATGCTTTGGCAATTATTTCCTGCATCAGGGGTCATGCCCAATGAATTAACAGCGATATTGATTTTGGAATTTCTTAGTCAAATTGAAATTGTCCCTCTGTGCAGTCTGTGCAGGACAAACCTATTAATGATGTAATTGATCTGATGGCTGGCAGCAATATTGCAAACAGTCCTTACTAGCTGTGCTTTCAGTGAATGTTATTTTATGAACTGTTTGACACCTGATGCAGGCAATAATTGCCGAAACATGGACATGTTGGGTCTCTTTTAATTGAATGTATTATTATTATTATTATTGAGCCTGATAACCACAAACATTTTTGAATATCAGGATCTGCTGAGCTCAATATTCAGTGTCACTAAGCAGGCCGTGCTGATGAATATCTCCACAGATCGCCTTGGAACAATTTGGATAGTGCCAGGACAGCTGTAGGTTGGGCTGGGACAGTCCTGGCACCTATCCGATAAGTGGCAATTTTCAGTCTGCTAACCAGATAGGCAACCACTTAAAATTAGGATAGGCCGATGGCTGTCTTAAGTTTGTGGTTTTGCTATCCGGTTAGTGACTGAATATTTTCAATCTCCTTGATGTGAGCTAAAAAATGTATCTTTATGGTTGTCTGTATTTTCCTTGTTTTGCTGCATCTTTGAAAGTTGCAAACTTCTATAAATTAAAAAATGTGTGTGTATATATATGTGTGTGTGTGTGTGTGTGTGTGTGTGTATACATACATACATACATTATATATAGCCGCTGACCTGATAGCAATGGAGGTTGGCTGCAAAACTGGATATTGAGTGCCGCTAGATATCCAGCCTCCAGCGTTGAATATCTGCCTGTATTGTAGAGAAAGGAATTACATGTTTTAGCTGTCTCTTGAATGTATGTAGAGAGAGGGAGAGTGGGGTCAAAGATAACCTCAAGATAAGGAGACAAGGAGGATGACAGTCTTATCCACAAAAATAGAGAAAAAAAGAAAAGGGGAGGTGGTTTTAAGGGGAAAGAACAAAAGCTCCGTTTTGGCCATGTTCAGTTTCAGATGGCAGTGAGTAATCCAACTTGCAATATCAGACAAGAAGGCCAAGATTAGGGCCTGGATTCCTGGTGGAATTTCTGGTATAGAGACATCAGCATAGAGATGGTATAGAAAACCATGGGAAAAAATTAGGTCACCAAGGGACTCAGCACAAAGAGAGGAGAGAAGATGTCCCAAGACAGAGCCCTGTAGTTTACTGACCAATGGGGCATAGCAGTGGAGGAGGATCTATCACCACATACATTAAAAGTGCAATGGGAGAGAGAAGAAAAAAAAACAAGATAGAACAAAGCCCTGAAATCTTTGTGAGGATAGCATATCGAGGAGACGGTGATGATCCACAGTGTTGGGGTCAGCAGATAGGTCAACATAAGAACTGCCAAACTGGGTCAGATCAAAGGTCCATCAAGTCCAGTGTCCCATTTCCAACAGTGGCCAATCTAGATCACAAATACCTGACATCCCAAAAATAACCAGTTCTGTGAAGGATGAGGATCAAACAAAGACCCTTGGGTCGAGAATGGGACAACTCAGAGCAGGTCAACTCAGTGCAATAGTAAATGCAATAGCAAAACATCCAAAAACATTATATTAAGCTATCTGATAATTTCAGATTTGTCAAATGGAATCTGGAATGTCCAAGGTGTAATAGGAAAACATCAAAAAAGATTTTGTTATGCTATCTGATAATTATGAGCTATGGCATGCAAGTATTTTATAGGGTGTCTAGTGCCATAATCTGACACAGTCATTGAAATACGTTGATCAGCTTTATGGTATTTCCTCAACTTGGCTATCAAACAGATTCCACATAGATGGAGGAAACAGAGGAAATCGTCTACCATTTCTTCTTGTAGTTGGGAAACCGATGTAGCTGTCCTCGAAGCAGAGCAGCAACATAATCTCCCAAGTCTGGGACAGCTACAAATGCTAATTAAGGCCAAAACCATTTTGGCTTTAAGGGCAAGCTTCCATGTTCATTTTGCATTCTGGAACGGCACCTATCGACGACAAATGCTTTCTCATGTTCTGAGCCAGGTGGAAGAAGCAGCCTTTTAAAGTTCACCCTTAAAGCCAAAATGGATGTTCCAGATTTCATTTGACAAATCCAAAATTATCAGATAGCTTAAATGTTTTTGGATGTTTTACTATTGCACTTATTTTGACGTTTCCATATTTCACCTCATATATGTGACCAGTAATGGGTCTAGGACAACTCAGCGCGGCCCGCTCTGAGTTGGCCCCTCTGTGTTGACTGCACTGAGTTGTCCTAGACACCTTGGATCCGGCCAGTAACAGATTACTGGAGACTTTGGCAAGGGCCATTTCAGTAAATTGTCAGATTCAAGCTGATCCAGAATTACTTTAGATGAAAAAGTCAAGACAACAGTAATGAACAGCACATTTAAGTTGCTTGGATGAGAAAGGGAGGAAGGAGATGGGACAAAATTTGAAAGACTGGTTGAGTGCGGTTATTATTTTTAAGGTGCAGCAGCATGTTTGAAGATTTTTGGAGTAAGTCCTCTCTTCTTTGCTTTCGACCATGTGATAATTGCTCAGATAACTGTATCATAAATGTGGTGCCCCTGTGTTCACTGTTGGGGATATTCCCAGCATCTATCCATGTCGTTAACAAAGAAAAAATACATATTAGTGTATGTTTAATTGCATTGCAGATAATGCTGCTACACTTAATGCCCCCTATTGAAGTGGCATAAAGTGACCAGCTTCATTTGTTGCAGTAAAAGTTGATTTGTGGTAAGTTAGGCAAAGCACATTCTATTCCCATTCACTGCCCTATTTGACATTATGCAGTTAATGTTAGAAGGAGAATGTTCTAAGCATTGGGTCACCATATTAGCTCATCCATATGCTAACATTGTGTGCTGATTCTTAGGTTAAATGCTTAATGCACTTTAGTAAGAAGCTCCTATGTTGAAAATTGTTCAAAATTCCAGATCGAAGGAGATTTTCAAGTTTTCTTTTTTAATGGGTGTGAGGGGTGTGACGATGACATTCGTTCCTTTTTGACATGAACAGTTTGCCATTTACTCAACTGGTAGTTGGTCTGATAGAGAGGGAGTGGGCATTGCTGCGGCCACGTTTTGCCACTACCCTGGTGATTAGTGAATATTATTTGGGATAAGGGGTGGGATGATCATGGACATTTCTAAACATTTTGGAGAACAGGGCTTTGGAAATGTGGACAGTGGAACCTGACTCATGCTGGGTATTTTGTGGGAAATGGTCTCAAATTCCTTTCCATACTTTTCCGAATTATTTAGTTTGTCTTTCTCCTTAGTGGATTGGATCCACCTTTTCTTAATTATGGTGGTCTTTTGTTGCATGCTGTTACTAAGATGTATTTTCCTTGATGCATTAATGATGTATGTTTCTATGGTAATATGGCATTTGTTTCCTTCATGCAAGTTTACTGTTTATAATGATGAATAATCAATAAAGATAAAGTTAAGGAAAACTTGTTCCTACGATTTTAGAACAACCAAAGAATATTTGAGACTTTTTCTTGACCAGATGGCTCCTCCTTTCCCTGTATAATTCGTGCTCAGTCAGAACCAGCGTTGGTATCATTGTACTATGAGCCTTCATTCACAATTCTTTGTAATTTTGTTCTTGTTTTAATAGGCTCAATCTCACTCAGTTTCAGAGTCATTTCTTCCTATGCACTAGCGATTCTTCCTTAAGTATCCCTGTAAATGCCTGGTTAGAAATCAGAGCCTGATGCCATCTAACAAAGGCTACAACAACTACTTATCCCCTGGGCTCTCTCCCCCTGAGATTTATAATATATTTTGGGCATTCTGTGTTGTTGGATAATGGCAATGATTAATTGATCTCCGAATAAAACTTGTTTTCAGATCTACTGAGGAAAGCAGTAATTAGTCCCATTCCAAAGAAAAACACAAAGGATCTTTCCTCCGTTAACTCCTATCACCCTACATCTTATCTGCAGTTTAGTGGCAAAATGATGGGGCATGTGCTATATAATCGGTTGCTTAAATATGTAAATAGTTATGAGATGCTCACCAAACAGGTTTTTTAACTTAATCATAGTACAGAGTCATTCCTGGTCTCTATTAGTTAATGGTATTCATAAGCGGGCAGATAAAAGACAGGGGGTTCAATATCAAAAGCGATTAACACAGTTAGCAGATCTGCTAGCCGCATCAATCACAGTGACCAGGACATTCAGTGGTATTAATGCAATTTAGTGCTGCTGAATACCCCTGGGTTTCACCATTGAATTCCCCGATGCTAGCCGGCCAGCATCGAAGCATTCTGGGGCTGGAGTGGAGGTGGTACTTGGCGATAACTGGGCAGTGGTGATATTGAGCCACTATCTGGTTATCGCTAAGCAGTGAAAATTAGGCACCTCATAGTCTGGCCTAAATTTCACCGCTGAAGCTAATTGGGCAGTGGCTCAGTATTCCATGCTGTGGCTGGATTTTTATTTATTTAACAGATTTTAATATATCATATTTCTACAAGTCAAAACAGTTTATATGGAACTGAGATTGATACAGGGAACAATTGAAGGAAATATTAAAACAGTTAACAATCAACATTTGTAACATTGTGCAAGTAATAAATGTGAATGCAATGCAAACAAGGAACAGAGTGCAATTTAGGGCTCGCTACATTGCTCAGGGCATATGTAGGAACTATGTAAAAAGGGAAGGGGAAAGGGGGTTGGGAGTGTGAGATTGTGGGGTAGTAAGCTTTATGAATGTGGGGTGGGGTGAAGTGCCTGTTTGTACGTGGAGGTATTGTGTAGAAATTGGGGAGTGCCCATCTTCGTAGTGTCCCAGGAAGAGGTGACAGTCTGTGGCTGAATTGGTATTGCAAATCAAGGGGGTAGTGAATTCCAGAGGGTAGGGGCATAGAAAGAGAATGTTCTCATTCTTGTGGTTTTCTTACAGTTGTATATTTGTGTTGGAAGACTGAGGAGGTTTTGGGTGCTCTTTCTTCTTGGTCTTTTGGAGTTCGAGGTATGAATTAGTGTTTGGAGGTGTTCTGAAGATCGGTTTTCTAAGGTTTTGTGGATGATGGTCAGTGGAGGTGTTTGAGGATAGGAGTGATGTGGGTTTTCCTCAAGGCTCGGGGATGGTATGAGCCACATGGACTAGCTGTAATGGGAGGAGACCATGCTTAGGTAAACCTTGAGATATGGAATTACAATAGTCTAATAAAAATGTGATGATGGCTTGACAAACTGAACAGAAAGTGCTAATGGATAGGAAGGGGGGTAGATTCCATGGAGTTCTAAGCTTATAGTATAAAACTTTATTGATGCTTTGGATTTGAGGTCTGAAGTCTAATTTGCTGGTCGAGTATAACTCCGAGGTATTTTATCTGAGAGCTGACTCTGATATTGCTGTTGCCAATTCAGATAGAGGCAGGTGGGATGAAGTTGGGGTCTTTTGTGATGTGGAGGAGCTCTGTTTTATTGAGGTTGATGGATAAATTGTGGAGATGAAGCCATTTGATTACTTTGATGAAGCAATTTGAGAGTATGGTGTAGTCATGACGGATGTGGAGAATGGTGTGACGATCATGATTTCGTCCGCGTATATTCGGTGCTCAACTTGGAATTGAAGAATGGTGCAAAGTGGGTGGATGTAAATGTTGAATAGCAGAGAAGAGGGAGGATCCTTGGGGTACTCCTTGGTGTAAGGTGAAAGCTGATGAGGTTTGTGATTGAATTTTTATCAGTTGGTGAGATAAGAGTGGAACCATCAGAGGAGGTGCCACAGACTCCGATGCGGTGGAGCTGGTTGAGGAGAAGTTGATGAGATATGGTGTCAAAAGCTACAGAGATGTCTATAAAGAGTAGGATGAATCCCTGGGTGGTTGCTTCAATGTCTGTTATGAGTGAGTTTAGGAGGGAAGTGCTGAGTATTTCTGTACCATAGTTGGATCGGAAACCGTGTTGATGTGTGTCTAGAGGCGTATGTAGGTTAATGTGGTCCTGGAGTTGGGTTTGTACTGCTTTTTCAATGACCTTGGAGATGAATGGTATGCTGATTATGGATCTGTAGGAGATTGAGTGTGAGTCAAGGTTTGGAGGTTTGGTTTCTTTAGTAGCAGTCTGATTGAAGCTTGCTTTAGGGAGGGAGAAAGGAATCCTTGACAGAGGGAGGCATGGACAATGTCAGAAAGGATTGGCAGGAATTGGTCTTTTGCAATTTTGAACAATGAGACTGGGCAAGCTGTAGTTTTGATGTTGCTGATTATGCTGTTGAGCTCCTCTTGTTAGCCCCAGCACCTTAAAGACAGGCGGTTTTCCCACGCCTATCTTTAAGGTGCGGAGCGCTAACTGTGTAGCATTGAAAATTGGTGCTACACAGGTAGCACTATGGCCCGCATCCAGTCCACCCCAGAATGCCCCCAACATGCCCCGATGCTATGCGGATAGCATAGGGGCGCGTTAGGGACATATCCGGGATTTTCAAAGAGCACTACCCATGTAGGTACCCTTCAAAAATCCCATATAAGGCCTTTACATGGATAACAAGGGAAGTTACCCAAGTAAAGGCCTTCATAAATCGAGCCCTTAGATTTTAGCACACACCTTTTCAGTAGTAGCGAAGGCAAGTAACATTCAAGTACATAAGCTATTTCCCTGGCCCAGAGGCTTACAATCTAAGGGCCTGATGAAGGGTTTATCCAGTTATCTTTATCTTTATCTTTATTGGTAACTTAATATACCGCTCAGGCAAAAATGCGTCAGAGCGGTGTACAATATTCAAAATAGCTGCAGGAAGGAAGGAAAAGAACACCAAATATGTGACAGAAAAGATTTAGGAGAAAGGAGAAAAAGCTAAAGGGAAGGAGAAGTAACAGGAAAAATGGCTAGAGAGAAGTCAGTGAAGGGAAGGGAGGGGGGAAGGAGGTGGGGAGAGGTCAAAGGCGAGACAGAAAAGGTAGGTTTTTAAGTGGGCCTTAAAGGTTTTCAGGGTAGGTTCCAGGCGGAGGTCCAGGGGAAGCGAATTCCAGAGACGAGGTCCAAGGAAATAAAAGGCAGAGGAGCGGGTGGATTCAAGGTGAGCCTGTGAGGGGGATGGTAGGAGCAGACGATTGGCGTGTATGGAGCGAAGTGAGCGGTGGGGAGTGTGGAGATGGATCTGATCTGCGAGATAAAGAGGGGTACCTAAGTGGATAGATTTGTGAACGAAAGTGAGGACCTTATATTGAATGCGGAAGGGGACTGGGAGCCAGTGCAATCGTATGAGAAGAGGAGTGACGTGATCAAATCGGGAAGAGCAGGTGAGAATACGAGCTGCAGTATGATGGACCCTCTGGAGGCGTTGTAATTGGGACTGGGGAAGACCGGCCAGAGAAGCATTACAGTAATCAAGGCGAGTGACAATAAGTGAAAGGAGAAGAGTGGTCATGGACGAGAAAGAGAGGAAAGGACGAACAGAGCGAAGTTGACGCAGGGTAGAAAAACAGCGTTGAACAACAGAGGAAATATGGGGTTTAAAGGATAAGGAAGAGTCGAGGGTAACGCCTAAGTATCGTAGAGAAGAGACAAGAGGGACAGGAGAGGAGAAAAGCACAGGAAGAATAGATGGAGTAGGACTACCAGCGGTGAACCATATTGCAGAAGTCTTGGTGAGGTTAGCAGGACCTACTAATCGGATAACCCTGCTGAGCCCAATATTCAGTGGCACTATCCAGATAGCACTGTTAAATATTCCCTCTAGCTGATGAAGCACTATATGGATATTGACAGAGCAGTTTGAGGGCAGGATGAAAGCGTTGCAACTATTAGCGGTGATTTTCAGTCTGCTAACTGGCTAAGTGACCACATAAAATTAGGCCAAAAAAGCATGCCTAACTTTAGGCTGTCTGGCTATCTGGATAATAGCCAAATTTTTCTGCTCTCCAGATTGTCAATGGCAGCCATAGCTAAAACCAGAATATTCAGCACAGTTAAAAAGTCTAGCAAAACGCTAAGCTGTAAAGCTTTCTGGAGCCTCAGATCTCAAGGACCGTTTTTTGGCCTTCAGATTTATCAATTATGATCACATATAGAGAAGAGACCTTTTATTTTTTTTTTAATTATTTATTTATAGAATTAATAAATTTTTACATCCAGACAATATACCATGAATGAAATGAAAAAATGGAAACATCAAATACAAATAGGAAAAGTTATAAAGTTATCACAAACACATTTTCCATCATATTCAGACCCCGAAATAAGGGAGTACTAGGAAATAATCTGAATAACATAATGCCAAGGATATCCTAGCCATTAATCACAAATATCCAAATAGGCAAATGGGAGACTCACACTTCAGTTGAATGGAAAGTTGTAACAACCTCAACATTACTCGCCTCTCTAGTCTCCAAGAAAGCCAACAACTGCTTGGGCTCAAAAAACAAATACATCTTTTGTTTAAAATTAACATAACATTTAACAGGAAATTTAAGTTGGAAGGAAGCACCCAAGGCTAGAGTCCTAGGGCGAAGAGCCAAAAACTCCTTCCTTCTCAACTGTGAAATTCGTGATAAGTGAAGAGAGACCTTTTAATGATGGTGCATTCAATGATGTTAACATATCAGGATAATCGCAAAATGCTAGGTTTGCATAGAAATGCAATAAAAGAATAGACTGGTGACCCACACATTCTTTTGCCAATATATATTACTCCCTGAGAATCGACATCTTCCCAACAGGCATGTTCCAGGTCATCCAGATGTAAATGTAGGTATTAAGTAAATGATAAGTGGAGTGGAGGAGTAGCCTAGTGGTTAGAACACTGGCTTGGTAAACAAGCAACCAGGGTTCAAGTCCCACTAGCACTCCTTGTGGTCTTGGGCAAGTCACTTAATCCTCCATTGCCTCGGAAGAAAGGCCTCGGATGCACAGTGTCTTTTGAGACATCAGAAGAAAAACGTGGGGAGACGTGGGCAGCAACTTTTCTAATCCTCCTGATGAAACTCCTGAACGGAGTGAAACGCTAATTAGGTACCGGAGGAAGCGTTGAGGCAAGGAAGACATGAGATACAAGAGGCAAAGAAGACACGAGTCACAAAGTTAAGACTTTTTCCTTTTTAATATAAGGTCTTAATGTTTTGATAGTGGTGGAGCACCGATGTGTGTATCAGCTAATTCATAAACAAAAAGACAAAAAACAAAAATCCAGGCAGGTTATTGATGATCCCAATGCGCTGTTGCTTTATCAAATAAGCATTTGTTTGAGCGCGGTATTGGTCTGAAACCTCCTGGTATTGTTTATATTCATATAATTGGATATTGGCTGTCTTTTGTTATCGTTTTCCAGTATCCACTGCCAGTTAGAAAATATAAAGGAAATCGTGTGATAAAAGAATATTAAAAGAAATAAACAGTTAAAAGAGAATTTTCCACCAAGGTTATTTGTTTGTATGGAGTGTTTTTGCTACGATTCGGAAGAAAGGCCTGGCAATCTACTTCCAGTGACACTGCCAAGAAAACCCAGGAGCTTCTGGGTCACCAGGAGTCAGGACTGACTCGAAGGCACACATTGCATTTTTGGCCTCTCAATGCTTTACAGTGGTGCAATGGAACCATCTTTCTTTTGACTTACACTTACAGCCATTATATTTCAAGTTTCTGAAACCTGACACAGCATAGTGCTTTAGTCAATATTTTGTGGTATATAAAAGTTTAATAAAAAAGTTTTTTCTTCGATCAGGTCAGGTGAATTTGAATTTTCAAGAAAAGATTTTGGTAATGATACCAAATCTGACTCCTGCGTCATTACCTTTCAGGCATTGTGGTGTTAAGTTTTAGAGGTGTCCTTTGCCAAAAAACCTTCAGTACATGCTCTTTTTAAAAGATTTTATCTTGATTTTTTAGCATTTTTCATGTTCATTTCACTTATTTGTTCTTTGTGCACTTATTTGTATGTGCGCTAGAGACGTTTTAGATATATGTATCTACAAGAGATTTACATTTTTAGTTGCCCAAGCGAACAGAGTGTGCACTCATGAATGCACATCCCTATACAATTATATTAGCTGCATTAGTTAGTGTACGTGGCAATTTCTTTTCATTCATTTATTCAGAAAGGACATGATAGGAAAAAGGGGAGAAGGAGTGGCACTGTATATAAAAAATATTAAAGCTATGGAAATACAAGGCTTAAAAGGAAGAGAGGAGGCACTGTGGGTTAAACTAGAAAGAGGGAAAGAGAACTCCATTTGCATTGAAGAAGTGGATGGAGGGTTAATTGAAGACATACGTAGCATTTCCAGGAAAGGGGCAGTGCTACTAATAAGGGATTTCAATATGCCAGATGTTGATTGGCATATCTCTGCTGCAATGTCATCTAGAAGTAAGGAGATCCTGGATTCTCTACAGGGAGAACTATTCAGGCAACTGGTAAGAGAACCGACACGTGAAGGGGCCATATCAGACTTGGTGCTTACCAATGGTGAAAGTGTTTCTGATGTTATAGTGGGAGATCATTTTGCATCCAGTGATCAACAGATGGTGTGGTTCAGTATTAGAACTAGGGCTGATAAAATGTACTCAAAAGCGAGGGTCTTAGACTTTAGGAAAACTGTGCAAAGATGGGTCAATACCTCAGGGAGTCGTTAGTGGGATGGGAACAGCTGGGGAATGTAGAAAAACAGTGGGCAAAACTGAATGGGGGTATTTTAAGGGCAACCAACCTTTTTGTTAAAATGGTAAATAAAGGTAAAAGGAAAAGGAGTCCGCTATTGTTTTTGAAAGAAGTAGCTGAAAAGGTGAAGAAAAAGAGGGAGACCTTCATGAAATTCAAGAGATCACAGAGGAAGACGGGCATCTATATTTGGAAAAACTTAGAGAACCTAACAAAGTAGTCAGGAAAGAAAAGATTCAAAAAGAGAAGGAAATAGCCAATGCAATAAAATGGGGTTGGGGGGGGGGGGAATAAGACATTTTTCAGATATGTTAGTGAGAAGAGGAAGGGCAAAAGTGGTATTGTTATACTCAAGGGTGAAGGGGAGGAATATGTAGAAGCTGATGAGGATAAAGTGGAATTGCTTAACAAATATTTCTGTTCTGTGTTCACAGATAAAGAATCAGGAGCAGGACATCAGAAAACACCCACAAACAGGAACAGAAGTGAGGGGCATCTTGAACAATTTTCAGAAGACTGTGTTCGTGAGAAACTAGCTAAACTTAAAGTAGTCAAAGTGATGGGACCAGAAGGGATAAACCTGAGAATATTGAGGGAACTTGGGGACGTACTAGCAGCTCCACTGACTGACCTTTTTACTCCCTCATTGGAGTCTGGATTGGTGCCATAGGGCTGGACAGAGGTACATATGGTCCCTTTACACAAAAGCAGAAGTAAGGATGTGGTTGAAAACTACA
This sequence comes from Ichthyophis bannanicus, assembly GCA_033557465.1. Lineage (NCBI taxonomy): Eukaryota > Metazoa > Chordata > Amphibia > Gymnophiona > Ichthyophiidae > Ichthyophis > Ichthyophis bannanicus. The sequence goes on along the minus strand of CM066050.1, from coordinate 118,597,945 downwards.
GGCCGGTTAGTTTAAAGTCGGTAGTGAGTAAAATTATTGGAAGCGCTGCTGAAAGAGAAAATAGTGAAGTTTCTGGAGAACAACAGATTACCAGATCAGAGGCAGCATGGATTTACCAGAGGCAGGTCTTGTCAGACAAATCTGATTGATTTCTTTGACTGGGTGGCCAGGGAGATGGACTGAGGGAGAGCCCTAGATGTGGTGTATTTAGATTTCAGTAAAGTCTTTGACACCGTTCCGCACAGATGGCTTATAAACAAACTGAGTCCCCTGGGGATGGACCCTAAAGTTACTGCTTGGGTCAGAAGTTGGTTGAGTGGGAGGCAACAAAGGGTACAGGTAAACGGAACTCACTCTGAAGAGAAGGAGGTTAAAAGTGGTGTATCCCAGGGTTCTGTCCTTGGTCCTATTCTTTTTAACATCTTTGTTAGTGATATTGTGGAAGGGCTGTCGGGTAAGGTTTGCCTCTTTGCAGATGATACCAAAATCTGCAATAGAGTAGACACCCAGGAAGGTGTAGATAACATGAGGAGGGATTGCACTAAGCTTGAAGATTGGTCTAGAATTTGGTAGCTGAGATTTAATGTTAAAAAATGCAAGGTCATGTATTTGGGCTGCAGCAATCCAAGGGAGTGATATAGTATAGGGGTGAAGAAATTCTGTCCACTAAAGAAGAGCAGGACCTAGGAGTGATTGTGTCTGATGATCTTAAAGTAGCTAAACAGGTAGAAAAGGCAACAGCAAAAGCTAGAAGGATGCTTGGGTGCATAGGGAGAGAAATGACCAGCAGCAGAAAGGAGATGATAGTGCCTCTGTATAAATCTTTGGTGCAACCTCATTTGGAGTATTGTGTGCAATTCTGGAGACTGCACCTTCAAAAGGATATAAACAAGTTGGATTTGGTACAGAAGGTGGCTACTAAAATGTTTAATGGCCTTTATTATAAAGCATATGAGGACAGATTGAAGGATCTTAATATATACACCTTAGAGGAAAGGAGGAATAAAGGTGATATAATTGAGACGTTTAAATACCTCTGTGGCATAAAACCACAGGAAGAGAGCCTTTTTCAATGGAAAGCAAGCTCTGCTACAAGGGGACATAACATGAGGGTGAAAGGGGATAGACTCAGGAGTAATATGTGGAAATATTTCTTTACAGAAAGAGTGGTTGATGCGTGGAATAGTCTTCCAGTGGAGGTGGTAGAGATGAGGACAGTATCTGAATTCAAAGAAGCATGGGACAAACAATGAGGATCTCTAAAGGAAAAAAGGGGACTGTTGAAGTGCTTGATATGAAAGGGCAGATAGGTCATATGGTCTTTTTCTGCCGTCATGTTTCTATATTTCTATGATTCCGAAGGGTATCACATTTTGGAAGCATGTACAGTAGATGTGAAAATAGTTCTATTTACACACATAGATTGCAAACGCATGTGGATGGCTATTTAGAGTGTAGATGCTCCAAGATATATTTTGTTTTTTAGTGCCTTCAAGTCAGTGCTGATTCCTGGCCACCCAGCTGCCTCTGGGTTTTCTTGTTAATGCATCACAAGAAGTAGATTGCCAGGCCTCTTCTTCCGAGGCAATGGAGAGTAAAGTGACTTACCCAAAGTCACAAGGAGTGCCAGTGGGAACTGAACGCTTTTTTTTCTAGGTACTAGGCAATTGCTGCAACCACTAGACTACTCCAACTTCAAGATAAGAGCTTTGAAAAGGGACATGGTTTGTGTGGGCCCAAAAATTGTATGTTTAGTTCCCATTTTACAATGGGAAGACAGATATTTTACAAAATGCCTGCATCAGCTTTTGAACCTGTTAGAAGGCACTAGTGTGTGCCTTTTATCTGCTCATTTGCAGATGGGGTCTCTACCAGTGACTGAGGGGGCAATTGTGCTGATCTCTATGGTGTCTAACACCACCTGAACAATTTACAAAAATAATTATTTCACATAGCTTCTTGATTGGCTCCTCTTGTACGTACAGCTTTGTAAAATCCTGCAAACACATGTGTATGTTGTAATATTAACACATACACATGAAGTTACCAGTGCTAACATGTGTAAAGCCCCGAGTGAGGCCGCTCGTTTTCTGAGTGTGTGTTTTTCTGAAATGGCTCCTCACACTGCGCATGGCTTTACCTGCGTCCTTAAACACATTTTATAAAAGGCTTCACATTCAGCAGAGCTTTTGTAAAATACTGGGGTAATTGAATGTCCCGACCTACAAGCTCTAATTCTTACCTCCAATTTCTACGGTATGTAAAATGGGGGTTTAGATATCTTCTTTCCTTTTTTTCCTCACTCTCTAAGGTGGGCTCTGAAACTTTGGTGCCATTATTTGCTTAGGGGTCTATTTACTAAACTGCGTTAGCTGTTAACACAGCAGATAATGCATGCAAAATGCAGATAATACAGTGATTTTCTGTGCGTTATCTGCATGAATGGGCAAGCTAAGGGCAGAGTGGGTGTGTCTGCATCACATGGTTATAGTGGGCTGGCCCCCAACAGCACATGGTAACCGCTGGATTTGCAGACAGCAGGGGGTACTACTAATGGGTAAGACCTCAATGAGTGGCATTAACTGCATTCAGCTGTGCTCCCTCCAAATTTGGTACATTGCTTGGAAAATGCCATGCATGCTCCCAGCAAACGCAGGGCTTTTGCAGCTAATGTTGCACTTTCTGCATTTTTAGCTGCAGAAGCCTAACACACTAAACAGACCCCTTAGTCTGATGTTCACTTACGACCTTTCTTTGTGCCAATTTGAATGGAACTCTCGGTACACTCTTTGCTTTGTATACGTAGAAAGCATGGTAAATATAAAGCACTCATTCCAAGTTTTCTCTGATTCCTGTGCTGTAATGATGTTCCAAAGGCAAAACTATATTGATTTTTACAAAATGACCCCCCCCCCCCCTGTAAAGGGATGGCCAAAAAGGACTTTTGTAATATCTATTCATATCAAAGAGCAGGTATAAATCACAAAGTGGACAATTTTGGGTTTCCATGTGCATTCCCTATATGAACAAGTGAAAGCACATGTAGATTTTTGTCCTACCGAGGAACTGCCCCGACACACCCCTGTGAGATTTCAAGGTGGTCTGGACAGCCCTTTCTAAAATAGCCCTTTACACATGGATGCAATTTACACATGTACAGACCTGATCATACATGTGTAACTCACAAACAAGGTTTCAAAAATAACCTCTGTAAGTTCCATTGAGCAAGTGTTTGCTTTTGAATTGATTCAAAATTTTCCATTTGGGCCTGCGGCTGAATGTCCAATTTAGCGTTTCCTGGTGCAAAACCTACCTGCACATGGTTATCACCAGATTTGCTAAATTACCTGCATATATCAGTTCTTTTTCTCACAAGGAAACAAAATTACTAATAAATAGGTCTATTTATGAAACCATAATGCTAGTGCTCACTTGCGCTTTTTGTCAGTCATAATTCCCTCATTCCATTCTTTCGTTCATCCTTATTTGCATGCATACAAGTGCATTAGCACGACACTCGCACGACGTTATCCCAGGCCTCTGTTCAGCAAGCGTGTTTTAATATGATGACACATTGTAAAACTGATGATTACTGATGCTCTTAAGAATCAAGGAGCCTAACTCTTCCCTGAAATTTGAACAAAAAGCAACTGTGTGCCAAGTGATAAAGATGCTCAGAACAGCTTGGAAGAGCCTAAAGCAGTTAATCAAATGAGTTTATAGGCATCACTGATATCATCCTATCTACTTAGACAACCACTGGCCAAACTACCATTGGCCTGTGAGATCCTGTTAGTTCCAAGCATTTAGTCCTTTCTCTGGAGATTGGGATGCAGCGTAACGGGATTACAGGATACTACTAATTTCTGAAATGAAAACAGCAAATGACACGTCAACTGCTATATTTTGATGTATTGTGTCTGTGTGCAATGTGGATTATTCAGAATCCTCCATGTTGCTCAAAAGTCTCCCTATTTGGGTCTTAGGGACCCTTTTACTAAAATGTTAGATTTTTGCACCTAATGCATATTTAACGCAAAAACTAAGATACATTAAGTGCAAAGCCTCCACAATCATTTTCTGGTGTGTGATCAGCAAGTTCCTGACAGTTAACATGCAGATACATACCCTAATATTGACAGCATGTGATATGTCCCGTCCCCCCATGCTAACTGCAATGTGCTCACCACTCCCACCGTCCTCCCCTACCCTGCCCATTGTGACAATGTGAGCTGTAGTGAGCAAATGGAAATAGAGGAAAATAGGGACTACACCTTTAAGACAGAAGAAAGGCAAGGTTCCCAGAGGGCTCAAACTACAAACAAACTAGAGAAGCATGTGTTGGCTGAGGCAGAGCCCCGCCCAAGCCCTAACATAGGGTCAGGTTTGAGCTCTGATAACAAACAAGTGCAGAGAGCAGGGCGTGGTCGCTGGAAAGCACCTTTTTAAACCTGTGTCACTGAAGTCAGAGAGATCTGGAAGAGCAGAGGAAGCCGGAAGAGTTGGAGAATCTGGAGGAGCAAAGGAAGCAGAAGGTTCAGAGAGAGCTGAGAGGTCAGAGTGGACAGAAGGCTCAGGGAGAGCAGGAAGCTCGTGGCCAGGATCCTGTTCAGAGGGAGTACTGAAGCCAGAGGGTTCAAAGGAGAAACCTGGTTTAAGGAAGCCCAGAGAAGGGAGACATGGAAGGTTTTATTGCATGGGGAAATTTAGCTCCAGCAACAAAGGAAGCAATCCTTTTGGAAAAGGTGTGTCTGCTTCAGAGTCCAGCAGAAGCTTAGCTGAGGACGTTGCTAATGAATTGAGAGAGTGCAGAGCAGAGTGCTCCAGGAACCCGAGCTGCCAGAAGGTGAGTGAAAGCTATTACAAATGCTGATAACCAGAACCCAGCCAAGGGCAGTGAGACAGACCTGAACCTAATTGAAAAGCTAAGGCAACTGTTGCAGGATAGAGGAGCTTATTCTCAAAGCACAGCTAACCTTTCTCCAGGAGAGCAGTTTGTAAGGGAATTCCAGAAGCTTCTTCCAAACAGTAAGCTTGAATCTGCTAGTGAAAGTCCAGAGAGGGACAGACAACTTGCAATACAGTAAGATATGCAAGTAGATTCGTGTATGCCTGAAACTGAGTGTGATGTAATGCCAATGGATTGTTCTTATTGTAAGAAGGAAAGCTTTCATGTGTGCTAGAAGAAAGACCATGAAGGGAAGTCTTTGCATAGCCTGTGTCTCTTAGCTAGAAGAGAAACAGAAGCTTCCATTTGAAGTAAAGAACATTCCTGGAATCCTGAGTGTTAACTGAACAGTTTTGGATAAAGAGAAAAGAACTGTACCTGATTTAAAATTGAGGAAAGTAGCTGTGATTTTCTTACTGCTGAAGAATGTCTGTGAACAGCTACTGTGTCTGAAAAGGGTTTTACCAAGTTCTGATGTTCCAGATGCTTTATGTTCCTGTTGAGTTTTCTTTTGGATAATAAACCTTTACTGCCTTGTGTTTTGAATTTTGATGCGAAAGGGGAGCCCAGATCAAAAAAATAAATTTTCTGTTTTGCCTTAAACAAACCGAGTGGTTGCAACTACTTTGTCTACAAGTAACTGTGAGAAACTACAACTCCCAGAATCCCCTGGTGAGAGAAAAATCTAGTGACTCTTTACTTAAAGGCAAATGAGGCCACCCTTCTGCCTATTGGCCTGGCCAGCAGGGGGAGTGTGACACCATCCAGAACCCCAACTTGAGAGTGGTACGTAGCACACAAATCAGTGTGTTGTAACGGGCATGCCCCCGTACTAAGTTACCATAGGTTCAAGCATTAATTGCCTAGTGCACTTTAGCAAGAGGACCCCTTAAGTTACCTTCAGTCTTTGTTTAATTACTGTCCTTTATATTATGGATGAAACAGATTTAGAGAACTTAGTATTTTCAAGTATAGTGTGTGAATTATTTTATTTTTTTTTTTAACATAACCCATTTTGCCACCTGCGCCTGTTCCAGGGTCACCAGGCAGCTGTGACAGTGTTGCAGCAATAGCTCTAGATTTAAAATGTTTTTAATTGTTTTGGAAAATCCTAATTCTGGAATGTAACAGGATGAGATGCGAGTGCCATTGCCATCGATTTCATGTTTGAGAAATGAAACTCTGCCCCAGTGAGCACACCTGATTTCAATTACAGTTTCCAAGGATGGAAGGAAGACATGTGAGGCAAGGACTAGGGATATGCTCAACCTCCCAAAAAAGTTTGGTTCATTTGCAGATTTCCTGAATTTTCCCTGATTTTGTTTTCCATGCCTTTTCAGACATTAGTTTTAAATGTGCACCTTGTATGCACATAAGGACTTTTTGGCACAGGCAAACTGATTATATGCATTCATTTATATGTATATTCATGTACAAGTGATTTATACACACTTTCAAAAAATTTTAGGGACCCAAAATGAATTAATCACACGCTCAAATATGCACTGGGATATTCTCTCATGTCTCTATCCTGCCACTGGGCTTTAAATGGCCCTTTTGCTGGTTCCTCTATCTTTTTTGCCTTAAAAGAAAAAAGGGTCTCATTAAGAAGGTCATTCTAGAAGTGTCTAGACATGCAAATAGTGATTTTAGAAAGCTCCTAGAACATAACTGCAGGACATGGAGATTTAAGAGAGGAAGTGGCAGCTCCATCCCTAGAATAATGCAAGATTGTTATTAGGAGGTTGTATGCACCATTTTGAACTGGGCACCCAATGGGGGCCAACAGTAACTGGGGATGCCTCTTGCCTCCAGTAGACATCAGGGAGACCCCTGGTAAGAGGAGGGGGAGAGCTCCAGGAAATAGGAGGTAATAGATGTCTCGGACCCAGGGGAGGATGGGAAGAGGTTGTGATTGATGTCAAGTGTGTCTAGGGAGTTACTTGATCCCCCACCAGCCCCATTCACAGACAGTGGGCCTGACTTGGGACCCACTCCCTCGTTGTTGCAGCCTGAAACCCACAATGTTCTGATTGCAGTGACGTTAATATACTGTAAGAGTTTGGGATGCTCCAGTCTTTGTATATTTTCTTTTTAAAATCACTGCTCCTGCTGCACATGCCTGCAAATACATGTAGATACCTGCATGCCCTGGTACCTATTTTACAAGAGGCTCTGCCTAGAACCTTTTGTAAAATACTGGGGGAATTGAGTACATGTTGACCTGAATATCTCAGTTCCTCGCTCGACATCCTGTACAAAACGGGGCTTCATGTGTGCTAACATCACTTTTAAACTTGTTTTCCCTCTGTTCCCTTCATCTGCCTTTTAGACTTACTTGCTCATTTTAGTAAAACATGAAAACCGAATTTCCACTTAGACTAACGCAACTATCAGACATGTTTGGAGAGCCATGCATCAGCTAAAAACTCGAGGGAGGTGTCAGCAGGTCATTGAGCTGAGTGCAGACAACAGTGGATACCTGCAAAAGCTCTATTGCTTTCAGCTGAAACCCCTTGCATTTCCATAGGCCACTGAACTGTGCAGAGCTGCAACTTTTGTTCTGTGATACAGTCCACTCTGGTAGTCATTTTAGAAGCCTTATTTGCAATTTGGATGTCCGAAAATGGGTAAGCATTTTGTGTTTGAAGCACTGCTGACATCCCATCTTCGATACTATTCCAGGAACGTCTATGTAGACGACCCTGAAGACGCCCATGTCAGGCACATCCATGTTTGTGAAATCGTGCCTGAGTTTGAATGTGCCTGCCTTTTTTTCCGATGTTCTGGCTTGGACATCCCAGATTGCACGTCATTAGTAAAATGGCTTTATCAATGAGACAGCATCTTATGTTATAACTCTACTAATGCAATACGCCACAAATAAAACTTAACTAATCCAAATAACTAGCATTGGGAAGGGAGTTTATGCTAACTAGCAGCAGCTAAAGCAAAGAACGTGAAACATCCAGGTGGGTTATGGAATCTTTGAACTTTATTGTTTTATTAGAATTACAGTTTGACATAAAATAAGGAGCTTTTGCTAAACTCTGTAAAGCAATTCGTGCATCTGCCATTAACAACCTCTGTAAGTTTTTTAGATTTTATTGCCACATCACTGCACGGAAGTGCAATAAACATTCATGGTCATCTTGAAAATTACCCAGGAGTAAACATAACCTGTCCTCTATAAGAGTGTACCATTATTTTTAAGGAAGACTTGCTATTATTACATGGTTTAGCAAAGCACTGTATAAAAGCTACATAGACTATCTTAAACTGTGTTTAATCAAGGTTTATACAGTCCTACTATTCACATATAGTAACAAACTAAGATGTGATATAATGCAGTCGTTGCATAGCGAGAAGCAGACTAAGGAATATTCACATCTAGTGTGCAAAATGCAGACTGAAAGGTAGCTATGAATGCAGACAGAATACTCCAAAGGAACACACAAATTTTTAACTGCAATAAATTAACAATATAAACTAGTACACAAAAGTTAAATAGCCATACTTTGTTTTCTTTTTTAATTTTCTATACATATATCTACACAATACTAGAAGGTCAAGCATTCCCCAGTGATGTTTTAATCAGATAATCTTAGTGAGGTGTTTCTGAAGCCAGTCCCGGAGTACCGCCTAGTCAGTCTGGTTTTCAGGATATCCACAATGAATATGCATGGCATGCAAATCTAACTCGGGCATATTCATTAGGGATATCCAGAAAACCAGACTGGCTAGGGGATACTCCGGGACTGGCTTCAGAAACACGGCAGTTTTAGTATATTTAGGTAGGACTGAATCTTCGAACACTGATGCATTAGAGGCAGATAAAAAGCCAAGTTTCTTGAAAGAAGCTCCGATAGGTCCACTGACATCATGAAGTGTAACTTTGATTTGTAGAGACTGAACCTTCAAAAGGTTTTTTTTTCTAAGATGGAAACAGGAAGCAGGTGCCATAGGAAAATAATTTATTCTTAACAATTCTGATGTTCAAAATCTGTGTGACATTGAACTATTGCTACTCCATTCATATATGCATATGACTATTTATATAGGCTCAATAATCAAATGCAGTGGTCAGTGATTTTTTCAAACATCAGCTGCAATTTTTAAATCTATTACAAATATTTAGCATTGCTATCTGCAGAAGCAGTACTGCTGACTATGCGTATTCGGTAGTGACCACAGCTAGCTCTATGGCTTAACAAAACTATTCAGCCACTATGGGCCCGATTCTGTCCGCACGTAGATCCCCTCTGTACATCCAATCTGAGCCGGATGTACAGAGGGGATCGCGATTCTGATCCCACGGGGCACATCTAGCCCCACAGGATCAGAATCGCGAACAGTCATATACGTGCAGGCCGGGACTATGATTCAGTATGGCCTGCACATACATGGAAAGCCCGGCTAACTCGGTCAGGGCTTTTAAATGGAGCTTCGGTACCATGGCTCCATTTAAAAGCCGTGACGCAGGCTGCTGGCAAAAACTGCTTATTCCCCACAGCCCGACCCCCAATCTAGCCTCCTAAGGCCAGGGTTGGGCTGCAGGGAATGTCTCCTGCCCCCTCGCCCCATCCGTGTCCCGGGCACACACTTGAAAAACATCCAGGAAAGTTATTCCACCGCCAAGGGTCAACATTTAGAATTGGCCCTGTACATCCAGGGCTGGTGACTGCCCCGACTGTGCCCCTTCCCCACCCCCATCTATCTTCCCCGCACAACCAGCGGGGAAGCTAGTCGCGGCCGGGAGAAGGCACAGAATAACCCCATATCTGAATAACTATGTGTAACTTAGGATAGCAGTTTGCAGTATAGATGGTGGCTGAATATTGTGGGAATGCCTGTGCTCTACCCCAGCACTATCAATGACATTTCCTATGTTTCATATTGTTTTTAATCTGAGAAAATCATTAAAAATCCCCCTCCCCTCCCAGTGTCATCATACTGATGTGAGGTAGGCAGGCTGGCTTCACATCAGTAACCATCAAGTTTGAAGATAGGCAACTTTCAAGCAGAGCTATTACATCTCCATGGGGGTTGGTGTTAACCAGCCTGTTCTTTATTGTGCCTTGTATTGCTGGTGATCTTTGTTCCTGTTTCCTAATTGGCCCAAAGTTTGTCTGGTCTGGGGTTTTTTGCCTTGTGAATCTGACTCCTGCTCTTCAATAGATTTACTCCAAAGACTTTTCTTTGGAGATGGTCTTGGGCCTGAAATTCTATGAAACCATATCTAATGAGCATGTTTACTAAAGTTTAACACACGTTAATACAATTAATGTGTGTTAAGTGCAACTGTGCCCATAGAAATAAAAGGTACTTACTGTAACACGTGTTAATTAAATTAACGTGTGTTAAAACCTTTGGTAAACATGCCCCTAAGCTGACAGCAACAGTAGATCATAGCAGATAAAATGAAATGGCCCATCTAGTCTGGCCAGTAAAGTGATTAACATTATAAGTACAGTTTTGTATAGCTTACTCCCCTCCCCCATGTCTTCATTTAGGAATACAACACTACTACAACTGTTCAGTGCAGGTACCTCCTATGCCTTCATTTTGTGTTATAATTGCTGCTGCATGCAAGTTATCCCCGTGATCTTTTAAAAACATAGAAACAACATCAGATAAAGACCATAGGGCATATCCGGCCTGCCCATCCATAAGCACTTATTACGTTCTATAATCGCTGCCTCTCCCTCAGAGGTCCTTTTGGAAGGTTGTTCCACACATCCACCACTCTTTCCATGAAGAAATATTTCTTCAGATTGTCCCTGAGTCTATCCTCTTTCAACTTCATCCTATGACCCCCTTGTTCCATGGCTTCCTTTCCACTAGAAGAAGACTAACCCCTGTGCATTTATACCATGGAGATATTTAAATGTCTCTATCATATCTTCCCTCTTCCGTCTTTCCCCCAAAGTTCAGATCTTTAGGTCTATCCCCTTTATATATCTTTATGATGAAGACCACTGACTATTTTAGTAGCCACCCTCTGGACTAATTTCATCTTGTTTAGATCTATTTGAAGTTGGAGTCTCCACACAGCATTCCAAATGAGGTCTCGCTAGCATTTTGTACAAAGACATTATCACCTTCTTTTTCTGAGGACCCTCCTTTTTCTGCTCTCCCTTTGTACCCAAGCATCCTTCTGACTTTTGTGGTTACCTTTTCTACCTGTTTAGGCAATCTTTCCTGACCCTAGCAATCATGCTTTTTCTGAGGCCAGCACCCTTATAACCGTCTGTCTCCTAAGGATCTCCTTCATCTGTGGATTCTCCAGAATGGCCTATGGAAGAAACGGATTAATGGCTTTCTTACCCCAGGGTTGATCTGGCATGGTTGCACACACTTCTACAGAAACTCCAGCCAAACTCCATCTGAAGCAAATGTCCAGGCAGTGTGAATGTGGAACATTGCTCTCTGGCAACACATTGGAATCTTCCAACTATTATATCTATTGATTCATATACACACTGAATACCCTGCTCTACGTAAAGATGCACTGCAGCTACCAGCAGTATAAACTTGATCACCTGCAGCACACAGCTCCTTTTGTAACTCCTCCTCCTCTTCATTAAGCCCCATCTTCGTGTATCTTGGTAAACAATAGTGCTGACTGCCTTCAGAATCTTTTCCTTCCACGACACCGATAACCCAAAATACAAAGGTAGCTTAGACTAAAGGAAGCAGATTAATGCAACTGTGATGAAAAGTGCATCCCCTGATTTACAAAGAAATGTAGAAACTATTTGGGGGTAGGGGGAAAGAAAAGAGAGGATGAAGGATGAAGTGTAGCTTGCACAAGTGAATAGGTAGAAGCTGATTCTGATCGGAGCATGTCCGGGCCATCTGGACGGCTGAATAATGGACAGCCCCAACTGGTACCTGATTCTGCAATTGTGGGAGCTAGACATTCCTGTGGTTGCAGATTCGGGCACTTAGATGGCCCAGACTGGCCTCGATTCTGAAGCACGAGATTTCCACCCCCTGCCCGGTCAGCCTGCCCTATGCTCCTGCTGTTGTACCTGTGCCATGGCGTCCCGTTGCCATGGCACTGGGAATTGCAGCAGGAGCACTGATAGCCCGACTCTGCTCAAAGCCTCCTTTCCCACCGCCCGACCCTACCTGCAACTGCTCTGATGTTTACAGTGGGGCTGCCCAGCCTGATCCCCTCCATCGATGTGACTTATTCAACCTCTGAGGTGGAATAAATCCCACGTCCATCTTACCACCACTGGACATACAGGGCCTTGACCGGAATAGGCCCTGTACGTCCAGGTGCTACGGCCCATCCCTGTTCCACCCACCCTCCACCTCCGGCCTTCCACCTCCTGCCCCCGTCCAGCCCTCCCTGCACAGTGGCTCCCTGTGAATTCGCTCCCTGAGAATAGTGGGGGTTGCACTTCCAATCCGGATATACATCCCCGCTTATTCGCAGGTCAGAATGACTCCCATAGTGAATAGTGTCTGTCTTAGGCCTCAGGAAAGAGAACTGCAAAGCAAAACAGAGTTCTTGTAACTGTTTTGATCCAAGAGAAAACTAGAATATTTTGGGTTGTGATATATAAAGAAAACAGTTACGCAGGCTCAAAAGTTCATATATTCTGTTTTGATGGTCTAAGCACAACCTACATAGATGTCAAGGAAGAGTGATTTTGGCTTCCTTAATTTCATGAAATGACTTCCTTGCACAACTGTAGAAATCTCAAGCAGACCTAAGAAAATATGCGAGTTCAGAAAAAGCTGGAATTTCAGCAATTGATTAGATTCCGTTTTTAAGACTTTTTCCTTCTTCTTAGGTCCAAACAACGCCCTCACATACAGAAATTGAAAGCATTCACTTAGACAGAGGTGCCATCTCCTTGAAAGATATGGGGTTTAAGATGATTATTGAATGCTATATTAGAAGTTGCTTGCTTAGTCCTCTTTGATATCATATCCTAAAGCACATCCTGGTCAATAAAATTGACTAGAATCCTTTCACCGGGAATGCAAAACCTGCAAAATGGACATCTTGTATTAAAGCCCTTACATGTTATTCCTATAAAGATATTGCTGCAGTACAAATGAAATGTATTAAGGTTACATAATAAAACAGATTTTCCTGTACAATCTCTTGTGTTTGCGTATTCTGTTTTTAATGCTACATATATTACATTACTTATCATAACAGTTATATATCTGCGGATATAGCATTTAGTAATATACAGATATTTTTTAAATTTTACTTTCTCCATCTTGAAAAGTATTTTGTCTAACCAACCAAATCAAAACAATACAATACTATTTCTCTATGACCTGAGCAGACTCCGCGAAAACTGGTCTCCTGGGCAGTTTTTTTAGCACATTTCCAGGCATTTTTCCATATTCTGAGTACTAAGAGAAGTGAAAGCTACTTCAGAGGTTAAAGAACCAAACTTTACAAAATGTAAAAATAAAATGTACAGTCGCATGCTTCATATTTACATATTAGACGATAGTGTGTTCGTTAAAATTATTATTTAACTCACACCTTTCCAGTGGTAGTGGTGTGTATTCCGCCTATCCATACATTTGAATCTAAAGCTTTCCATTAAATGTTTTTTTAAAAATACATTCAGCATACCTAAAGCTTGCAATACATATATTTTCTTTTCTACATAAGAGAAAGTAATATGAAATCCCCCATTCAAGTGTCTTTCATTGTTTTATCTATTGATTTTATTTGCTGCTCTAAAGCATGGGCCAAATTAAAGCCTCCATCTACTTATTTCTCCAGTAAAACTAAGCATGGGTGGCTTTGCTAACTAGATTTACTGAGCATGTGCAGATCAGTTTTCAAAAATTAGGTATACAGTCAATTTGAGTAATTGCAAAGACTCTGTGGGTCATGAACTTACACGGACCTGAATTTTCTTAAAAACCTGCACTCACTTCAAATTTTCATTGAGATCCTTTGCCAAGAGCAGAGCCACTGCAAGGATATTCAGTGCCCTAGGCAAGGTTAGCCCTGCCCTCCCCCTCCCTTCCAAATGTATCTTTCAGGTTTCTAGTCCCCCTTCCAAGATTTTAATAAGTGAACTCAACAGTCATGATCACCTGAACCCTCTCTCCCAGAAAGGTCCTGAAATAATTGGACATCATGGGCCCAATATTGATCTGGGTTGGCTATGCACGGCTATGGCGCAAAGCCGTCGCCACCGACCTTTAAACCTGGATATTCAATGCCGGGATCATGTGTGGCCCTGACACTGAAAATCTGGGGTCGCCACACATCCTCCGCAGCTGCAGAAGCTAACCAGGTAGTGATAATATTGCACCGCTACCTGGTTAGCTCCTATGGGTAAAGCTAGACCAGCTTTTGCTGCACCTAGCTTTACCCAGAGGTCGCTAACCAGGTAGCGGTGCAATATCGCTGCTACCTGGTTAGCGACTGTTGCCACTCACGACACGCCCTGGAATGTCCGTAACATACCCCGATGCTAAGCGGTTGGCATCAGGGCATATAGTGGTGTTAGTTGTGGATATTCAGCAATACTGACCATGTTAGTACTGTTGAATATCCAGTTCAGTGGCATTTACATGGTTTACAGGTCAGTAAATTGGGTAAATGCCTTTGAATATTGAGCCCCTTACTTTTAAATATTAAGGGGTCGATATTCAGAACCTTTAGTCGGTTGACCAGCGGGAGGCTTTCTGGATAAGAATACTGACTGATAATCAGCGACAGTATCTGAACAGTGCTGCTGAATAGTGGCCTGTGGAGATATCCAGAGAGTGGAGGGGCAGAACAAAGGCATGTTGGTGCTCTCCAGATAAGGGCGATATTCATTTGGACCGCCTAGGCCAATGCGAAAAGCAGGCCTCTTGCTATGCTGCTGATAAATGGTGGCCAGATAAGTCCTGGCACTTATCCAGATAATGATGCTGTTTCTATCTAGAGTCTGCCGTTGAATACCCCAACGATATTTAAGCATTATGACTGACGGCATGGCCTTTGAATATCAGCCTTTTTGAATACTGGGCCCATTAAATTATTTCATGTATATATACATAATGATGGCAGTTTCTAAAAGCCCTTTACCCGGCTAAATGGGGAATTTGAAAATCTCCCATCCTCTCAAGGGGCAAAAGTACATGCTACTGGTTCTTTGAGTTTGCATGACAATCGGGATGCAATGCTTTGCTTTGAATGCGAATGCTCGTTGCCACCTCCCAGAGATTGTGCCCCCCCAGGCAACTGCCTAGTCTGCATTAGTTTGATTCTTGCCATTAACAAAGAGACTGTAGGTGGGTTTTTTACTTTGCTGTTGAACTGCTCCTGATCTAAAAGATTTCTACAGAAGCTTTGCTTCCTCATCATTGGTGCATGCTTAAATTTTGCACATCACAAGGAAAAGCTAATTGAGGATTAGGCTACAGAACTTAGTGAATCTCTCTGCTTCACTGTCTACTAGTTCTAAGCTCCGTTTATGAATCTTATTAAAAATGATCAATTAGTCACGAGGTTAAATAACTGTAAAAGAACTTTGAGCTTTTCGTTAAAAGCTGAGAGAGGAAGGAATTGGAGTTAAACTCATCAGATGTTTTACTAAGAAAACTGAAAATTTGACAAGAAAATTTTTAAGAAGCTCATATCCCAAAATTTGTAAAACAAAGTAATTGCCAATTTTTGAAGAAAGGTATTCCGCCAACCATACTTTGATGCTGGAATTACATTGCATTTTTCTAGCAGTAAACAGGTCATAAGCTATACATCTGTAATCAACATGAGGTCTCAAGTTACTCACTTTCCATTGCTTTAAACATCATTGAGAACACTGGTAATATGGAGGAACAAAAACCTTTAGGAGAAATTGTATGTCTCTAAGGTAGTTTGGGGGATTCAATAAAATAGGAAATGTTTGTCATTTGGTGGAAACTGCTTCGAGAATGATTGATTGATTATGCAATGGTAGTTTACAAATTTGAAATAATAAGAATATAATGTAAAATCTAGTTGTTTCATTCTTAGTTCTTCAGAAAAAATGTTTAGGGACTCACTTAGTTCTCCACTGGGGTGGCCAGCAATGTTACTTACACATATTCATTGGGAACATCTCCACTACTAGCACTTCTTGACTGGCCTTAGAATCGGGGTTCCAGGGTGTGTCTATACCAATCTTCCTGCTGTAGCCTACAAGTTATTTTTTTAATTTTTAGAATACTTGTCATGTAGAAATCTTCAAATTCTTTAAGACAGCAACAATGCAGTCCATGGGAGTTACTACGTACTGGAAATTGGAAGTAATTCCCAGTGCAAAAGAATGGAACACAAGAAAATTACAGGAATAAATTAGGTTATTGAGGTGGAGGATGGGCTATAATGGCTGGCTCTCGGTTTAAATAGGTAGCCCAGTAGACTAAATTAAATGTGCCAAAAAGCAATGGAAAGGCTATTCTTGACAATCGGTCAATTTTGCTGACACTGTTAAAGGTCTTCTTGGGTTCTGCTGGTTTGGGTTTTGGCTCCACATCTTTTGGCTCGATGGTTGCACTTTTGGCGATCGTCGCCAATCCAGGGTCCCTTGCAATATTAGGCGTGTAACTCACTGTTGCTGCAGCGTAGGTGTTGTTTCTCTTCATGAGAGGATCCTTCACTTTTTTGGGCTAGGAACAAAACCCAAATAAGCATTATGTATACACACTCTTAACTAATTTTGTTATCATATTTTGGGAGTAATTTTAAAAGGAACCATCTAGATTTAAGTGACACAC
Source organism: Ichthyophis bannanicus (assembly GCA_033557465.1). Taxonomy (NCBI): domain Eukaryota; kingdom Metazoa; phylum Chordata; class Amphibia; order Gymnophiona; family Ichthyophiidae; genus Ichthyophis; species Ichthyophis bannanicus. The sequence continues at coordinate 118,581,252 of CM066050.1, read as the reverse complement.
ACACAATTCTCATAGTACTATATTTTACAAGATGCTCTGCCAAATGTAGAGCTTCATATAAAATTGGTGAAGGGCTTCACAGGTAGAGTTCTCCCAATCTAGCAGGGGCAATGACTTAAAGAAGATGCACATGGAGAAAAACAATGTAAAAATAACCCTCATATACAGTATAGAAAGAGAACAGCTTCTGGAAATTATTGTTCCTCCTTTGCATATGCATTCATTAAAATACTAAACACTAAAGTACCACTATTTCCTCAATCACACCACCCTGACCGCCCCATCATATCTGATCCTTTCTCCCCCCCCCCATATCAGATCCTCTATAAAAGTAATCTTCTATCCCCCCCCCCACATGACCACACCTCCACCCAATCCCCCCTGGTATGAGCCAGGGGTGGGATTGTGGTATAAGAAGGTTGTCTATTGGGGTGGGGGAGTTCTTGCTTGTCAGGCATGGATGTAGTGTTTCTTGCCTCTCAGGATAGAATTGGGGGGACTGGGGGAGGTCTTGTCCATCAGATTTGTAAAAGTACCAGCCACGTACATCTGATGAGTGGGATGTTCTTTTCTTTCTCAAGTGTATTTGCCAATCTCCTAGGTCAGCGATGGCGAACCTATGGCACGCGTGCCAGCTGTGGCACGCGAAGGCCTTGCAGCTGGCACGCGGGAAGGTCGCACATTAAAAAAAAAAAAAAAAGCTGCCCGCTGCCGCGGCGGCGGCATGGAGTGTCCCGCGGGGCTCCCTCTGCCTGGCGGGACTCTCCCGGCGCTGCTCAGCCCCTCTCTGCCGGCTTGCAGAGACGCGAAGGGAGAGTCTCCCTCGCGTCTCTGTTAAGCCCGCAGGAGCTGATGGGAAATTTCCCATCTGCCCCTGCGGGCTTAAGAGAGACGTGAGGGAGACTCTCTCTCCCTTCGCGTCTCTGCAAGCCGGCAGAGAGGGGCTGAGCAGCGCCGGGAGAGTCCCGCCGGGCAGAGGGAGCCCCGCGGGACACTCCATGCTGCCGCGGCGGCAGCGGGCAGCTTTTTTTTTTTTTTATTGCCATGAGCCGAGGGAGGGGGGTTAAGACTGGCAATGGGCTAGGGAGGGAGAGAGGGGGGTTAAGACTGGCAATGGGCTAGGGAGGGAGGGGGGTTAAGACTGGCAATGGGCTAGGGAGGGAGGGAGGTTAAGACTGGCAATGGGCTAGGGAGGGAGGGGGGTTGAGACTGGCAATGGGCTAGGGAGGGAGGGAGGGAGGGGGTTGAGACTGGCAATGGGCTAGGGAGGGAGGGGGGTTGAGACTGGCAATGGGCTAGGGAGGGAGGGAGGGGGTTGAGACTGGCAATGGGCTAGGGAGGGAGGGAGGGAGTTTAAGACTGGCAATGGGCTCGGGAGGGAGAGAGGTTAAGACTGGCAATGGGCTAGGGAGGGGGGAGGGGGGTTGAGACTGGCAATGGGCTAGGGAGGGAGGGGGGTTGAGACTAGCAATGGGCTAGGGAGGGAGGGAGGGAGGGGGGTTGAGACTGGCAATGGGCTAGGGAGGGGGGTTAAGACTGGCAGTGGGCTGGGGAGGGGGGTTAAGATGCAGTGGGCTATGGGGGGGAGTTAAGACTAGCAATGGGCTGTGGGCTGATGAGGGCTGGCAATGGGCTATGAGCTGATGAGGGCTGTCTGGAAATGGGGTGATGGGGGGGTTAGGACTGGTAATGGGCTATGGGGGGGGTTAAGACTGGTAGTGGGCTGATGGGGGGGTTAGGACTGGTAATGGGCTATGGGTGGGTTAAGACTGGTAGAGCCCTGATGGGGGTGTAGGACTGATAATGGGTTATGGGGGGGCTAGGACAGGAAATGGGCTGATGGGGAGGGGTTAGGACTTGAGGTGGGCTGATGTGGTTAGGACTGGTAATGGGCTGTGGGCTGATTGGGGGGTTTAGGACTGGCAATGGGCTATGGGGGGCTGACTGGAAATGGGCTGATGGGGGGTTAGGACTGGTAAAGGGTTATAGGGGGGGGCTTAAACTGAAAATGGGGTGATGGGGGTTAGGACTGAAAGTTGATTGACGGGGGGCTAGGACTGGTAATGGGTTGGGGTGTTGCTAGGACTGGAAATGGGCTGAGTGGAAGGGGAGGCTTGAACTGCAAATAGCTGATGGGGAGGGGGCTTGGAATGGAAATGGGCTGTGAGGGAAGGGAGCTAGGACTGAAAATGGGCTGATGGAAAAGCTAGGATAGGACTGGAAATGGGCTGTTGGGGGGGAGCTAAGATTGGAAATGGGCTGTGGTGGGGGCTTGAATTGAAATGGACTCATGGAGGGGCTAGAACTGGAAGTAGGCTCATGGGGGGGCTTGGACTGGAATTGGGCTGAGTGGAGGGGAGCTATGATTTGACATGGGCTGATGGTGGGGCTAGGAAATGAGTAGAAATGGGCTGATGGGGGGGCTAGGATTGAAAATGAGCTGATGAAGGGACTTGGACTGGAAATGGGCTGATGCAGGGACTAGAAGGGAATGGATGCTGGGTGAGACTGGAACTAGAAGGGAGCTGATGTTGGGGGAGGATTAGAATGGGATGGGGCTGGGAGAGTAAAATGGAGAGGGAAAAAATATTTTGTGTAGGAGGGATGAAAAATCTACAATTGGCCAGGTATTGGGAGAGTAATTGGGGATTGAGGATGGAGGGGTAAAATTTGTGTGGATGAAATAGGAATGAGGAAAGAGCAAAAGGAGAAAGATTAGTATGTTAAAGCAGATGTAGAGAGAGAGAGAATGGAAAAAAAACTAGAAGAGAGAAGAAAGGACAAATGGACAGCAGACGATGGAGAGTTAGCAGAAAACATGAAGAAACCAGAAGAAGGTGGCTGGACCAATTGCAACTGAAAAAAAAATGCACAAAAGGTAGAAAGATATCTCTTTATTTTGAATTTATTAACTGGAATATGTCAGCTCTGGGAAATGTGCATCATTAACATCTGCGCTTTGTTTGGTACAAGAGGAAATTCCTATTTGACGTTGCCACTTGTTCTCTTTCCCCAGTATTCTCTGAAATGTATTGGTTTAATATTTGCAGTGTTGCCTTTTGATAGGTAGGGTATGGTGCTTTGTGAGTCCTGGTAATGCTGTCAGGATACGGCGGGTTTGCTATGGGTTCTAAATGGGCAGCGTTTGTAGTAGTTCCTAATGTGCCTGGCGGTTGGCACTGGATTATAGTAATGTAGAAATCTTTTAGTCTTTCTTTATCCATACACTCATTAAGAGACATGTTTACTAAAAGTTAGTGTATGGTAACATTATGCAAATATTTATGCAAATAAGACCACTTATGCAAATGACGTGCTGGCACTTTGAGGAAATTCTTTGGTTTTGTGCGGCAGTTTGGGCACTCGGGCTCAAAAAGGTTAGCCATCACTGTCCTAGGTGTTTCACAAAAGGCTCTGCATTGGGCAATAAGCACATCTCAATGACCTATCTAAAATGGGTCTTACAGTCCACTGCACATGAAAGGTTATTTAAATTCACAAATAATGAGCTTCTGCAATGCAAAACCATGCAGAGCAGATCAGTATTTGTGTGTTCTTTTTTAAACATGCATGAGGAATAAAGCTTTGCAGGCTTACTTTTGCAAATAAAAATAACCACACCTCAACAGGTTAGCATACTGGCTTGGATGTTTGTTTTGTTTGTATTAATTTAGAATCAGCAGTAATAAAACAAAAAAGTATTCCCAGTTTCAAATGGTTTTACAGGCAAGTGCTTCTCAACTCATTCTTTAGGACCCAGCCAGTTGAGTTTTCAGGATATCCACAATAAATCTGCTTCAGCTAGATTTCCATGTACTACTTTCACTGTATGCAAATCTATCTCATGAATATTGATTGTGGATATCCTGAAAACCTTATTGGTTGGATGTGTCCTGAGAACTGTCAAGAGCTAGTGCTCCTGACTATAATTATGGGACACCGTATTTTAAATCGCTTATCTGGATAACATCCGAGGTTATCTGGATAAGGGCACTGAGAGGGACATTCAGCGGCTGCTGAATATCTCCACAGACCACCTCATCGCTATCCGGCCATTATCCAGATAATGGCGGAGATGATCTGGATAGTGATAGTTTATCTAGCTAGTTTAGGCCATCAGAAAAGCTGGTCTAAAATGCCATCCAGAAAGCAGCTTAAAAGGGCCACTATCTGGATAATTGGCATCATTTTTTCAGACAGTGGCTGCAGAATCGGCAGTCGCTATCTGGAAACTGAAGCTGAATACCTGCTGCATATTTAAATGCTGTGGTGCTAAAATATCAGCCACTCTGAATATTGAGCAGCTGATTTCTTGACTAATGGTAAAAATACAAACAAAAAAAAACATCATTTGTCATTCCAGTTGCAAATTTTCATTACCCACATAAAGGATTTGCCATTCTTAGTCACAATAGTTCAAACCAAGCAAATTGGGATACAAATGGTTATTTTTTCTTAGCCAAAGCGAAAGGGAGATCCGAGGAAGATATCATTCATCGATTTACTTAACATATATTATTAAACAAGCCAGGCTAAATCTCATATTCTGAAATTCTTCTGCTGTAGACATCTGGTCAATATATTAGTTCTGTTTTCTTTGAGATGAGAGAAAGTTTGCACTCAAATTGAATAATGCACCCAAATCCAATAATTTTTGTTTATGGTCTGCAAATAATGATGGGAGTGATTTTATAAACTTCTTCTATGATGTGATGGGGTGTATGAGAAGCTCCCCATCACGTGTACTGATATACCTCCAGCCAGAATAAGGACATGTACCTTTAAGCACCAGAAGCCAGACCCTTTTAAGGAACCGGGAGGGAAGAGACAAAGAGGAAGAGAGAAGAGCCTGAGGTGTTCCAGAATATGGAGTGACCAACTACATCTAAGGAAATCCTATGATACTGTAGGAGCTGGTGTGTTTCCACGTTGGTCAGTGGGTTTATGGTGCTACTGCTGTAAAGATCGGAGTGAAGGAGCTTTGGCGGAGGGGAGAACTGTTTCTCTGCTACTGCTGTGAAGCCTAGAGTGAAGGGATTTTGTGGGAGGGGAGAACTGTGTTTCTGCTACCACTGCTGTGAACTCCATGTAAATAAAGCATTTTCCTTTAACCCTCTACCTGACTCCATGGGGGGGGGGGGGGGTTGTGTTCTAACCCGCTTGCAGAGTCCTACATATGGTGGCAGTGGTGGGATTCTTCTTAACCGAAGAACAGAAGGAAAGACCACATCCCTTTCTGTATAGTTAGTGCTGGACAGGCAGGAGTTTTTCTTTCCCCGTTCTCCTACTCAGATGGGTGGGAACTGATAGAACCGGAATGGAAGATTACTCCAGGTCCTGGTGGAAGGACAGCAGCAACAACAGCAGATGCTTCTTGCAGATGCAAGGGACCCAGCAACAGCAATTAATACAAAAGTCTTTGGAACTACAGAAAAGCTAGGAGGAAACTCTGGAGCGTACAAAGAACCGCCGGAGTTTCTTCTACAGGCTGAAGGAGTAGCATGGAAGTGGCTATAGCCAGAAGATAAGACAGCAGTGGAAGAAGCCAAGATAGTCCTGCTCAAACAATTTTTAGAAGGCTTGTCTTCCCCTATGAGACAGTGGGTGCGCCGGTTTGCAAAACTAACCCTGGACAGTACCATAGAGAAAGCAGAAGACTTTTATGAACCACAGTCAATAGCTGAGACACCCAGGGTGAGGGGGACAAGGCTGGCCGAGTCCCAAGGGGGCCGGGCATCGAGACCGTAACCCTTGAGGACCACTGCACCAAGGACTCCATGCTCCCCAGTCACCTGAGCAGCTGGGGCCAACTATAAGACCTGCTTCAGATGTGGAGGAAAAGGTTACTATGCCCATGAGTGCCCTATAGAAATGGGGGAACCCATGGACACACATGTTATGACCTGACATGAGTGCGGTATTGTTGAAGCGTCCCTAATGAGCTGCGGGTTGTTGGTAATACCGATGGAACTTGAGGGCATTCACCTGCAAGCTCTCGTGGACTCGGGAAATGTAAGGACCTTTGTCAGTAGGGACATCAGGGCCAGACCTCTAATTATGTAAATAGCTTACCCCTGTTATCCAAGTTACTTGCCCTGTTATCTGTAAACTCTTACATGTTAACTGTACTGAGCATTTTTGTTCCATGTAAACCGCGCTGATGCCGAATAGTGCGGTATATAAGAGACTGTAAATAAATAAATAAATGAGAACCTCGTGACTCTATGTTGCATCTATGGTGATCAGAGGGCCTATCCAATGATGCAAGTGGAGCTAAAAACGGCCGCCAGAATGGAGACCCTGGAAGCAGTGGCCATGCTCCGCCTGACTTATCCATGGTTTTAGGCTGGGACTTCCCTAAATTCATGGACGTCTGGGACTGGAGGAAAGGCAGCCTTGATGAGGTGACTGAGGAGTGCTTCCTAGAACTTTTCCCCTTAGAAGACCTGGATTTATTTGTCGGGAACCCCAAGAGCCCCAAGTCCCTGAGGCAACATTGGTGTGAAAGGGCCTGCCATAACGCAAATATAGGGGCAGCTATGAATGAGAGCTCCATGGAGGAGGGGAGTATTTTATTTATTTATTTATTTTATTTATTACAGTTGCTTATATACTGCACTATTCGGTATCAGCGCGGTTTACAGTATAACAAAAACAACCTAAACACAAACTGTTTGGTTTTACATAGAACAGGAATATCAACTTGGATAATGGGGTTAAACTATATACATGAGGGGTCAATTAAATAACAGGGTTGGATTATATACATGAAATTTTAGTTGCACTGAGTTATATGCAACACAATGCTTACTTTAAGACGGAATTTGTCTGATCTGCAGGAAGGAGCTTGGGACTGTGATAAAGGCTTAGAATGGGTGTTATTAGGTGGGTATTTTAGGTTCCATTGCTGGCTGGGTAGAATTGGCGGAATAGGTGAAACTTGATTGCCTTCCTGAATTTAGTTAGGTCTGCAATAGCTCGAATGTCAGATGGTAATGCATTCCAGCATTTGGGGACGTAAAGACTGAAGGCTCTGTTTGCCGTTGTACAGTTGCATTTGGTCAACATCTTCGGTGTTAATAGTAGATTTAACGCTGTTGATCTTCTGGATCTGTTGGGTGGCACGGTTTGGATCAGATCAGTAAGTGCACTAGAGGAAATGCGGTTGATGGCCTTGAATGAGAGAAGTAAAGTTTTGAAGATAATTCTTCCGTGTATTGGTAGCCAATGAAGCTGTTTCAGAATAGGAGTAACATGTTCACTTCTGGATGCACCATGGAGGATTCTTGCTGCAGCATTCATGGCCATTTGTAAAAGGTGTAAAGTGGAATGAGGGAGACCTTGTAAAATGGAATTAGCAAAGTCAAAATGTGGCAGGATCAGTGCTTGATATATGGTCCGGAAATCATCTGGGTCCAGTAGGGAACGCAGATGCCTGAGTGAGCGGATTTTGAAATATACAGCTTTGACTATGTTGCTTATATGAGTTTTCATGTTCAGATGTTGGTCTAAGGTGACTCCCAAGTATTTTATTGTTTCTTTGGTTTGTAGTTCAGCTTCCTTGACTCTTACATGAGATGGTGGAATAAAGTTGGGATCTCTGGAGATGAACAGTACCTCCGTTTTCTTGTGCTTGATACCCAGAGGATGTTGTAGACAAGTCTTGGGGGAACCTAGCACCCCAACAGGAGGCCCTGGGGGATGAGAACTGCCCACTAGGGTGAGCTGATATAGGAAACCTGGGCCAGTTTAATAGAGCCCAAAGGGAAGATAGTCCCAATCATTCTTAAGGATATTAAGTTCACAAGTTAGAAGAGAACTCAGTAGACAACCTGGACCCTTCTCCGAGGGCTTCTCCCTACTTTTTAGTATGACAGGACCTCTTTTATAGGGTTATCCAGGGAACAATTGAGGGAGAAGAGCTGGAACAGTTAGTGGTTCCCCAAGCCTATTACCAGCAGAAAATAGAGTTTGCTCATAGTAATCCCTTGGGGGGGCACCTGGGATGGACAAGACCCAAGAGCAGATCCTGGCTCAGTTTTACTGGACAGGGCTTTACAAATAGGTGCAGCTCTTTTGCAAGTCCTTCCTTACCCGCCAACTTCACAGTCCAGTAAAGATTAGACCTGCCCCCTTTGTGCCCATGCCCATTGTCGAGACCCCATTTGAAAGGGTTGCAATGGATTTGGTGGGACCATTGGAGTGTACTCCCCAGGGAAATAGATTCATCTTGGTGGTCATAGGACTTTGCCACATGGTACCCGGAAGCAATAACCGTGCGGAATACAAAGACCACTACATTAGCCAATGTTCTCTGAGAGTTGTTTTCCCAACTGGGGATCCCAGCTGAAATCCTAACAGACCAAGGAACACCATGTGTCACTCATGAAATGAAACAATTATGCAACCTATTGAAGGTCAAGACCTTGCGGACATCTGTATATCATCCCCAAACCGATGGCCTAGTCGAACACTTCAATAAAACATTAAAACAGATGTTGAAGAAGTTCATGAATGAAGAGGGAAAAGACTAGGATCTGTTACTCCCCTACCTTCTGTTTGCTAAGGTTTTCTCCCCTTGAATTGCTGTACAGGTCAACAACCCTGAGGAATCATGCAGATACTGTGAGAGCCTGGGAAGAGGAACCCAACCCCAGCCAGAATCTAGTGGATTACGTCCTGCAAATGCAGGAACACATAAAGAAAGTAGGAGCATCAGCCAGACAACACCTGGAGAAAGTCCAGGAGAGTCAAGTCCAGGCTTTTAATCAGAGGGCAGTGCAGCAGACCTTCCAGCTTGGGGACTGGGTGTTGCTGTCACTCCCGTTTTTGGAGAGTAAACTGTTTTGTAAATGGCAGAGCCCATATGAAGTCGTTGAACAGATGGAGCCTGTCAATTGCAAGGTTGCAAAACTGGATAAAAGGAAAAAGCTGGCAATCTACCAAGTCAATCTTCTGAAGAAGTGGACTCCGACCCTAGCAACGATGGTCTATGAAGAGGAGTTTGGGCCCGTCGTACAACGGTCCTCTGACTGGGCCAATTTCCATTTAGAGAACACCTAACTTAGAACAGCTGGTCCAGAGGAATAAGGATGTGTTTTCCCAGGTTCCAGGATGTACCCACCTCGCATACCACGATATCATCATGGATCCCGGTGTGACAGTACGCCAACGGCCCTACCAACTTCCGGAAGCATGGAGACAAGCCATGGCGAAAGAGATAGAAGAAATGCTGGAGTTGGGTGTGATAAAATAATCCTAAAGTGACTGGTCTTCCCCCATTTTACTGGTGCCTAAGCCAGACGGAAGCATCCGGTTTTGCATTGACCTCTGGAAAGTAAATGTGGTTTTGAAGTGTGATGCTTATCCCATGCCCTGTGTGGATGACCTTATTGAGCACTTCGGGGGAGCCCAATTTATTTCAATGTTGGATCTAACAAAGGGCTATTGGCAGATACCCTTAACTACAGCCACCAGGGAAAAGATCACATTCTCGACACTTTAAAGTCTATTTCATTTCAGGGTCCTGCCTTTTGGACTTCATGGAGCTCCAGCTACATTCCAGAACCTGGTCGATTTGCCTACTAAAACACCATGGGGGATATGCAGCCACCTACCTCGATGACATTGTAATCTACAATCATGACTGGAGAACGCACTTGTCCCATCTATAGACCATGCTGATAAGTCTGAGGAAGGCTGGGCTGACAGCCAACCCTCACAAATACTTCCTGGGAGGCAAAGAGGCCCAATATCTAGGCTATATGGTGGGGAATAGTCAAGAACGACTGCCATTTCCCAAATACCGATGCCTGTAAATAAGAAGCAAGTATGGTCCTTTCTGGGTATGCTTGTATATTATTGATGGTTCATTCCGCAGATGTCAGCAATCACCGAGCCCATGTCCACGGCTCCTCCAAAAGAAGGCTCTGGACAAGATCCTCTGGACTACCGAGTTGAAGAAGGCCTTTGGGAAGTTAAAGGCAGCTTTGTGCTCTAGACAGGTCCTGGCCAGTGCAGACTTCACAAGAACCCTTCATCATCCAGACAGACGCTTCAACAGTGGGTCTTGCGGCCATCCTGGCCCAGGACATGGAGGATAGCATTTATTAGCCAGAAGTTGCTGCCCCAGGAAAAAAGGTATGCTACAACTGAGAAGGAGGCCATGGCAATCAGATGGGCCCTAGAAATGTTCCAATATTATCTACTGGGTCCCCTTTCACATTGGTTATGGACCATCAACCACTCAAGTGGCTAGCACAACATAAGGACGCCATCGGTTGGATCCTGCACTGATTCACCCTTCAACCCTTTCTTTATGAGGTCCGACATCGAGCTGGCAAGGCATCCTAGCGGATTTTCTGTCCCGCTTGGGTGCCCTAGCACCACTGGACGCTCACCCTCATAGAGTTGCACTGAGGGGGAGGATATATGATAGAGGGGAAGAGAAGCTCCCCATCCCGTGTACTGATATACCTCCAGCCAGACTAAGGACATGCCCCTTTAAGCACCAGACGTCAGACCCCTTTAAGGAACCTGGCTTGAATATACCTGGGAAGGGTGTGGCTGCGGACAGGCCTTTTAACCGGGAGGGAAGAGACAAAGAGGGAGAGAGAAGAGCACAAGGTGTTCCAGAATACGGAGTGACCGCCTACCTCTAAGGAGATCCTATGGGAAGGTAGGAGCTGGGGTGTTTCCATGTTAGTCAGCAGGCTTGTGGTGCTACTGCTGTGAAGCCGAGAGTGCGCTTCACAGAAGTAGCAAACAGTTCTCCCCTTCCTCAGAGTGAAATAACTTTGGGGAAGAGGAGAACTATTTCTCTGCTACTGCTGTGAACCCCAGTGTGAAGGAACTTTGGGAGAGGGGAGAACTGTGTCTCTGCTACCACTACTGTGAACTCCCTATAAATAAAGCATTTTCCTTTAACCCTCCACCTGGTTCCATGGGGGGGTGTGCCCTGACCCACTTTCAGTGTCCTACATATGCACAAAATCCTATTTGTACCCCATAAAAAGGGCTAATTACCACAGGGGTTGTGCGCATAAGTATGCATGGAGACTAGAATGCATGTACTTTTATGTGCCACGGCTGTAGGCATGTTCTGGGGTGGAGTTTGGTGGTGCATGGATAGTGCCACTATTTACATGCAAATTTTCTGAAATGCACGAATATGCGCATATTTTATTTATATCTGTTTCTGAATAAGTATAAATGTCTATGGCTTCAAGGTAAGGAGGGGCATTTTAAAAGCCTTAGTCATGATTTGTATGTCTGGAAACATGTATGTAGATGTGCAAGTCACAAAGATGTCTCCAGAGACATTTTACAAATGGCTTTTAAAGTCATCTCCAGTGCAGAGGCGTCCAAGTGGAAAGGGCATGTGACAGAAGAACATCTGGGGAGGGTCACTGGACTTAGATGCCCTGGCTCGATTTAAGAAATAGACAAGGTCACAGACTTCCTCAATAACTTTAGACACAAATAGGCATCAAGAAAGTGCTAGTTTTGGCCATAAAAAACATAAAAGGGTAGAGAGAAGATGGCACGCCCCCATCCAATACTCTGCACAATCACAGTAAAAGGAACAGTGGGATTTGAACCCTGGCTTCCATGGTCCTAGCCTCCCCCCCCCCATACACACACTGCTTGGATATCCCAGACTGCACTTGGACATCATTTATAAAATGCCACTTCAACCATAAATCCTATTTTCTTTAGGCAAGTCAGAACTACAAATTAATAGATGAACAGCAAAATCAAGACTGGATAGGCTACTAAGGAACAAACAAAATCTGCTAGAAACTCCTAATTTAAAGTACAGAGCTACTAAGGGGGCATTTTACTAAACATTTTAACATACATTAATGAAGTTATTGCACCCTTTTATTTCTATGGGAGCAATAGCACTGATCATGCGTGTATTAATCTTTAGTAGAAGGGCCCTTATGTTACCCAGTTCTAGCAGTCAGATTTTCGGCTAGTTTGGACCCTATATCCCAAAGTATTGTATTTGTAGTTCCTTATTCTATACATTGAAATCAGCATTATAGGCCCCATAATGCATCCGAATGGGATTGTCTGACATCCAGGACAAGCCTAAAATCTCACTTCTGAATGGAGTAACCACAGCTCTGGAACGATCATCTTACAATGCTATTTTTGATTAATATGAGTAGTTTGAATTTATAAATTATGTGGGTAACTGTATAAGGTTTTTCCACATGAAAAGCCAGTCTTATTCCCAGAAAAAGCCTTTTTTTAAAATTGCATGACACACATACATAAAAAGTACATGCACAAAAAATAGGTGCCTACTTTTAAGCAATGTATTAGGTACAGTTTTATTGGTATAAATACCCATAGCAACCCCTAGTAAGTAAGAACTTAAAGATCTAGACACAAACTTAAAACTAAGATGCAGACAGCAGTCCAGCAGCGGGATGGGGGCTTTCCAGTCTTTTGCATTGAGTGTCACATGTATGATTTTCTCCCAGTTGGTGAGAGGTCTTACGTGTGCACTAGGTGCAAGGAGCTCTTTGCTCTCAGGGAATAAGTCCGTTCTCTAGAGGCTAAAGTAGCAGACTTGGAAAACATAAGACAGACAGAGAGGTACATAGACGAGACCTACAGGGATATAGTCCTGAAGTCCCACCTCCAGTCTGGCAGCACCCCTGTTGCCATGGAGGAGAGAGGTCACGTGGCAGGAGAGCATCACCCTGGTGTGGCAGGAAGTGATCCTGTAACTAGGACATGTCCTCCAGGTGATGTAAAACCCTCTCGCACCGAGGAAGTTTCTCCAGGGCCATGTGCCCATGAGGGAAGGGTTAGGACAGCCGTTATAGTTGGTGATTCGATCATTAGGCATGTAGATAGCTGGGTTTATGGTGGACGTGAGGATCGCCTGGTAACATGCCTGCCTGGTGCGAAGGTAGCGGACCTCACGCGCCACCTAGATAAGGTCTTAGATAGTGCTGGGGAGGAGTCTGCTGTCTTGGTACATGTCGGTACCAATAACATAGGAAAATGTGGTAGGGAGGTTCTGGAGGCAAAATTTAGGCTTGTAGGTAGGAAGTTGAAATCCAGAACTTCCATGGTAGCGTTCTCTGAAATGCTTCCTGTTCCACGTGCAGGATCCAAAAGGCAGGCAGAGCTCCGGAGTCTCAATGCGTGGATGAGACAATGGTGCAGAGATGAGGGTTTTGGATTTGTTGGAACTGGGGAACATTCTGGGGAAAGGAGGGGCTCTTCCGAAGGGATGGGCTTCACCTTAACCGGGATGGAACCAGGCTGCTGGCATTAACCTTTAAAAAGGAGATAGAGCAGCTTTTAAACTAGATATTAGGGGAAAGCCAACAGTCGCCCAAGAGCGGATGGTTCGGAAGAATGTATCCTTGAAGGATACTACCAAAAGCAGAGAGGTTCCACAAAAGAGTAAAGTAGCCCAAATGCCCTCAAGTATGGAGCAGACAGAGCTTAAAGATCCCAATTTACCCATGTCTAACAATAGCCAAATTAACATGAATAAAATACATTCTCTAAAATGCTTGTATGCAAATGCTAGAAGTCTAAAGAATAAGATGGGAGAGTTAGAATATATAGCACTAAATGAAAGGTTAGATATGATTAGAATATCAGAGACATGGTGGAAGGAGGACAACCAGCGGGACACTGTGATACCTGGGTACAAACTATATCGTAATGATAGAGCTGATCAAATTGGTGGAGGGGTTGCGCTCTATGTTAGAGAGGGCATTGACTCATAAAGGATTAGAGTTTTGCAGGAAACAAAATCTGCTGTAGAATCTATATGGATTGAAATTCCATATAAAAGGGGGAAGTCAATGGCAGTGGGGGTGTACTGTCGAGCACCTGGCCAGAATGACCAAATGGATGATAAAATGCTCAAAGAAATCAAGGAAGCTAACAAAAGTTACAGCGCAGTAATAATAATGGGTGATTAAAATTACCCCGGTATCGACTGGGTCAGTGTCACGTCAGGACATGCTAGGGAGATAAAGTTCCTAGATGAAATAAATGACTGCTTCTTGGAGCAGCTGGTTCATGAACCAACCAGAGGGGAAGCCATATTAGACCTAGTCCTTAGTGGAACACCAGATCTAGTGCAAGAGATAAGGGTGTTGGGGCCACTTGGCAATAGTGATCATAGCATGATCGTCTTTGATTTTATTAGTGGAGGAGGGATAGTAAGGAAATCCACAGTACTACCTTTTAACTTTCGAAAGGGAGACTATGATAAAATGAGGAAAACAGTTAAGAAAAAACTAAAAGGAGCAGTTGCAAAGGTTAAAGACGTACATCAAGCTTGGGTGTTGTTCAAAAATACTATCTTGGAAGCCCAGACCATCTGTATTCCACGCTTTAAGAAAAGTGGAAGGAAGTCCAAAAAACTGCCAGCATGGTTTAAAGGTGAGGTCAGAGAGGCTGTTGTTGCCAAAAAAGCATCTTTCAGGAAATGGAAAAAAGAGCCAAACGACGAAACCTGGAAACAGCACAAGCACTGGCAAGTCAAATGCAAGGCATTGATAAGGCAGGCAAAGAGAGAATTTGAGAAGAAGCTTGCTGTGGAAGCAAAAACGCGAAATAAAGACCTTTTCAAGTACATTCGTAGCAAAAAACCTGTGAGAGAGTCAGTTGGTCCATTAGATGATAAAGGGGTTAAAGGAGCACTAAGAGGCGACAAGGCGATAGCGGAGAGACTGAATGAATTCTTTGCTTCGGTCTTTACTGAGGAAGATGTAGGGATGTTACCCATGACTGAAGTGGTATTTAAAGGTGCGGAAGAATTGAAGGAAATATCGATACATCGGGAAGATGTCTTACAACTATTAGATAAACTGAAGAGTAGCAAATCACCTGGGCCGGATGGTATACATCCAAGGGTGTTGAAAGAACTGAAATATGAGATTGCAGACCTGCTATCAGTAATCTGTGAACTATCATTAAAATCATCTCTAATACCTGAAGATTGGAGGATCGCCAATGTAACACCAATTTTTAAAAAGGGTTCCAGGGGTGATCCGGGAAACTACAGACCGGTGAGCCTGATGTCAGTACCAGGAAAAATGGTAGAAACCATCATAAAGAATAAAATTACTCAGCATGTAGATAGTCACAACCTAATGGGAGACAGCCAACATGGCTTTAACCTTTCCCACCAATCACGGCTTCACAGGAACAGCCGCCAGCGTGAAGGAAAAGGCTCTTCACGCTGGCGGCTGTACAGAGGGAGCCGGGGCCTCGCGCGGGCTTCCCTGGCTCCCTCTGAAGCCCTCCAGGTTGGGAGAAAAGCTGGGTTTTTTGCTCTGGCCGCTCCCGATCTTGCGGCCAGAGCAAAAAAACGGCTTTTCAAGGGCCAGTTTTGCCTCTGCGCCAGCAGCCGGCCTGGCCATGGAAAAACCTGCCAGGCCGGCTGAAAACCGGTCAGTTGGCAACCCTAGAGCAGAAACGTGGGGATGGCACTGGAAAGGGGATGGACAGAGGGTAGGGTGACTGGAAGGGAGCTGACACGGGGAAGGCACTGGGAGTGGAAGTGAGCTGATACCTGGGATGGTGTTTGGACTACAAGGGGCTGAACAGTGAGGAAGGAGGGGGACTAGAAGGGAATGGACGCCACTGGCAGTCCTGGGAACACAAGGGGACTGGCACTGGAATGTAATGGGAGGGGAGGACTGGAAAGGGGGCTGATGGAGGGTTACTGGGACTGGAAATAGGCTGATGGAAGGAAGTGAAGAAATGAAAAGAAGAGACAAGAAATGGCAGATGGACTATAGACCATAGAAAACGAGCTAAGAGAAGACGGGAAAACAGAAGCCTCAGATCGGGACCAGCATGATCAGAGAATAAAATGGTCAGACAACAAAGGTAGAAAAAATAATTTTATTTTCAATTTAATGATTAGACTTTGTACTATCTTTATATTTTACACAGTATGGGGGAAATGTATCTCTTATTTATCTGATACTGCACTGCATGAAGAGTCTGGCTTCTTGGGGTTTCAGTTTAATTTTTGTCTATATATTTCTCTTTTTTTGTGCTCATTTATTGATGAAGACCTGTCTGCATTATGTGTGTGTGTGTGTGTGTGTGTCTGTGTGTGTGTGTGTCTGCATTGTGTGTCTGTGTGAGTGTGTGTGTGTGTCTGCATTGTGTGTCTGTGTGTACAACCAATGCTGCGTATTCTGTCGGTATAGAATTTCTGTTTAAGAATGTGTAGAAATCTTGCTCGTTCAGTTTGCACATTGCCCTCTGCAATTTTTGGGGGGACAGGGGGTGGGGTGGGCATCGGCGGAGTGTGACTAGCCACAGGTGGCGGGTTTTTCTCTTTCAAAAAGTTGGCAACCCTAATGAAGAACCTTTTGAGCTTTGTAATCCTGTTTGAGTAATTAGGGAGATTCTGAACGCCTTGGAACAAGTGTCCAGCCCACAATGTTTTGGTACAGGAATCAGTAGGTGAGATTTTGCTAAATCTGTCTTAGGGACTCCACAGCCAGTAAATTTTCAGAATATCTACAGTGAATATGCAGAAGATAAATTTGCATGGGCTGGGTCCCCAGTGCATGCAAATGTATCTCATTTTATATCCAGTACACACCTTTTTTTGTGTGTTGGGAGGATGTTTATCAATGTTTATCAGTTAAAATCTATAATTAGAAGCCCTAGCTGTAGTATGCATATGGGAGAAGTACTTGGTAAGCAAACCACATCCTCATATTTATAATGCTCTTGCCTGCAAATCTGTTTGAAGGAACAGCAATGTTAGTGGAATCCACTTACAAGATAACTGTGTGACAAGCTGCCAGGTGGGCAGGGAACTAGACTCACTGGATTTCTTATTCTCTTGGCTGGCGCTTTCAACAATCAAATGAATATTTTATACAGTTGCAGTATGTACATTTCCAAGTTACAAGCATGATAGATTTTATATTGAATTTAAACTGTGCCTTTTAATAGCATAATAACTATGTGGCTACACTGTTCCAAATCTGGTTGTTACATCTAAAAGAAAATTATATAGCTAATACATAATTGTCGCTGTAATATTTAAATATGGAATGTAATTGGTGTGTGATAAAACGGTAGGGGTGTAATTTTATAAAGAACTTTTTAAAAGATCACAAACTGGGACAAAATTGAGCCTGATCTATGAAGGGTTAATCGTAATAGGCTGCCCTTTGAGATTCCTAAAGGACGATGAACCGGAGGCATGAATATCTTAAAATGTTTAAATGTAATTGCACAGCCAGGATGCTAGGGTATAATGCAATTTAATATATGAATAAAATTATTGTTCCCTGTGGACACAATAACTTCCAATCAACTTGTGTTAACAAGATGTTGCACAAATCACTATACAACAATGTCAATTTAAGCATAGGTCTTCCAAATAAATGAAACACATAAAAAGGAGATATAAAAAAGTGATTTCACACACACAATCCCAAAATATTACTATAAAGGGCAACTATAGCAACAAAGGTATGACACAGAAATATATGCCACTAATATAATCATGGTCCAAAAATGTGTTGTCTATCGCTCAGAAATCCTAGTTTTTTTCTTTTCACATTGCAAATAAAAATAGGTGACTTACCTTAAAAACAGTGAAGAAATCAGAATTCATATCTATTTTCTACTGTTTCCAGCCAAAATCAGTCTACCAAAATGCTTTACGGAGCCATTTCAAAGCACCCAAAACTATTGTGCTTTGGCATCTAACCATACTTTTTTTTTTTAAAGAATATCAGTTCTCTGGAAGTTGTATTGAACTCATTCCAATATATATCAAAAGCATATCACAGATGCACCGATTTCTATAGAAAAACAACACAACCTTTGCAGCTATGATTGCCCATTTATAATAAGATTTGGGACTGTGGTTGTATAAAATCAATATTGGTGTTCACTGGATTGATATTCAAAGAAAATTATGCCTTTGCTGGCTGTTGGTGAATGCATAAATTGCTTTTCCATTGATTTGTAAAAGTTAATTGTTAAATGGCACAATAATGTGGATACATGTAAATGCGGACCGCGTTGTGGTGGGGCAGAAATACCCTTAAAATTTAGTGGTGATTATGCAGCCACATGAATGGTAATTTTATAACAAGGCACCTAGATTAAGGTAGCCCAAATATGCCTCTTTTATAAAGAAAAGTAGGTGTCTACTTGTCTTTATAGAATACTAGCATAAATAGCCTTGAATTCAGGCATGGACATTTAAACCTGCCCTATGGCAGGTGTATATGAACGCACATTAAATATGCAAGTACGCATGTTAATTAAGGTATTTCATATTCAATACATGTGCTTGCAAACTGCCCATGCTCCTTCAAGACCACACCATCTGTTACGTCTGCCGGCAAAGTACGCATGTTCATGTCAATGCGTGGACCTTTATGCTGGTCGATATTTTATAATGGGCATAAACTGATACTTACATCCATGAATGAATTTATAAAATTATGCCCTAAAAGGATAATTTATCCATTGTAGTTTAGACCTGCTCAATAGCAGGCCTAAAGAACACAGATAGTGCTGATGTGGTTACTGGTCAATACATATATAGCCCGATCCCATAAGAGGCACATCCAAGCCACCTGGATGCCCCTGAACAGGATGGCCCCATTAGTACCTGATTCTGCATCGCGGGAGCTAGACGTTCCTGTGGGTGTAGGATTTGACATTGAGATGGCCCAGCATGCCCCTGTATCCCCGTGAGAGATGTCCTCCCCGCTGCATGGCCAGCCTGTTGCAGTGCCGACTCCAGTTTCTCTGCCGCCCGACTTTCAGCAGGGGCGGTGAGGTCTTGGATCGGGCAGCGGGGACTCACCTGCACCTCCACTGGCCAGGTGGTGGGGTTGTGTGGGCTGCCCACTACAGCCCCTGGGGTTTATACCACCTCCGTGGTGGTATAAACCCCACGTCCTGATGGCAGCTGGTAGACATACAGTGCCATGACATGAATTGGTCCTGCACGTCTGGGTGCCTGGCCCACCCCCCTCTGCCCATGTGCCGCCTCCATCCATATCTCCCTGCACTGAGGCTGTGTGTGTGCGGGGAGATTGCTTTGTGGAATATGTGCCAGGAGGCTATTGGGGCTGCACGTCTCACCTGTATGTACAGCTCCGGTATTCACTTTACTGAATCGGGCACATAGGGGGTATTTTAGAAGCATTGCCACATCTAAAAGCAGCATCTACAGATGTGGATTTCATGGCTTGTGTAAATGCCATTTAGAAGTAGGCCTTTTCAGAGGTGGGAATGCTCACCATGTTCAAATTCCTGGGGGAGTGATCTGGGCGGCCTTACAATGGAGAAGTGGATCCCCATTTTATATAGGGAATCCACATTTCACTGGCAAGTGTTGGATGTTGCCATTTACAACTGTCCCCGGGCACGAATAAGTGCCTGCTGACAGAGGCAATTGTACATGCTAAGGTCGGCCATCCCCTCCAGAGTGCTCTTGTGTGGTTTGGTGATGGATGCAAGTCTGCAGGCGGGCCTCTCCAATGGGGGAATTCGCCTGTACTGGAAAGGGGAGATTTGGATCCTGGGGCTCCTCCTGGATACAGATCTAATTCTGCATCAGCAAGTGTCCCAGGTCATCTGGACAGCCTATGGACATCTGCGAGTTGTGTGACAGCTTCGGCTGTTCTTAGATCACGACACCTTATGCATGGTGGTGCAGGCTTTGGTGTTATCCCAGCTTGACTATTGTAATGCCCTATATGTTGGGCTGCCGAGTTATCTCATGAAGTTGCAGATGGTCCAGAATGCAGCAGCCAGACTGTTAAGGTGATTACCGAAGTATGATTTGGTCACAGGGGTTCTGAGCCAGTTGCACTGGCTATCAGTGAGACAAAAGTGTATTTTTAAAGTACCGATACTTGTATTCAAGTTGTTATGGGGC
The DNA here is from genome assembly GCA_033557465.1 of Ichthyophis bannanicus. Lineage (NCBI taxonomy): Eukaryota > Metazoa > Chordata > Amphibia > Gymnophiona > Ichthyophiidae > Ichthyophis > Ichthyophis bannanicus. The sequence continues at coordinate 118,561,322 of CM066050.1, read as the reverse complement.
TTCAGGCTCTGTTGTCTACAGGAGTTGGTATGATGATATCAGCCAGGATGGACTCTCCGGTCTACAGGGGTGCAGTTGACCATCCCAGGGCCTACCGACAGTTTTTTGATTTTTGTTTTTCTGTGGCAGCCCAAACTCTTTGGAATGCTTTGCCATCTCCATCTGCCTTTCACATGGAGACGGATCTGTTAACATTCTGGAGGCAGCTGAAGAATTTGCTCTTTCCAACAAGCTGATGGGGTTGGCTGTTGGGTAGAGGGTAGCATGGCAGGGGGGATCTTGGTCCGGCAGGGCAGTTGTTGGGAGCAGTTGTCTCTTTGTGTATTGTATTTAATTTTAATTCTTAATTTTATTTTTATTTTGGGGTGGTTTGGGGGTCTTGTTGTGAGGGGCAGGTAGGGGAATATAGTATTGATGTTTTATCTGCTGTACACCACTTTGAATGCCGTGTGCATAATGTGGCTAACAAGTGTTTTAAAATAAAATAAAATAAAAGTAAAATAAATAGTTACCTCTGCTGAATGTCCAGATTTTCAGACCACTGTCCAGATAGCTTATGATAGTCTTTTTTCTGGCCTGAGTCGTGTGGCTAATTGCTTCTATCTGAATGGTTTCCCTCTCTGCCAAGCCTCAACCCCTGGCACACCCCAGCAATCTGGATCATCTGTGATTATCTGGATACATAGATAGTGCCGTGAATATGATGGTCAGTGGCACTTAATTGGATAGCAGATGTTGCTAATTGGATAGGTGACGCTGAATATCTGGCCCTATATAATCATAATTCAATTACCCACCATGCAAAATGAAAGACTAACAGGGTTCTATGGATGAAAACTTTTGATCATAAACTTTACATTATATTAATGCAAGATTTCCATCAGAACTCTTACCTTTTCAGGGACTAAGCTTTTGCCATCCCAAGCATAACCTCGTTTTGTGAAGTAGTTCACTGTTGCAAACTCGATGAGTGCGGAAAACACAAAGGCATAGCAGACTGCAATAAACCAGTCCATGGCAGTGGCATAGGCTACCTTGGGCAGCGAGTTTCTAGCACTTATACTCAGGGTGGTCATTGTGAGGACCGTGGTGACACCTAGAAAACAAATAGGCATAAGTTAGACCCTGTTCCAGACTTTGTTTTTCATTTCCATGTAACTTGCCTTGAGTTGCCACTGAAGTTGTGCAGTAAATTCAAACCCTCTTCTCCCTATAATTAGATTAGAAGATCATTTCCTTGGTAGGTACATTGTTTCTTTTATAGTATGGGTATCATTTAGAAGACTTGTTTGTGATTTGGGCATCTGAAAATGTGCATACGGACATTCAAAGCATGGATATATCCCTGGTTTGGATATCCGCCATTTTTAAAAGACTTGTCTAGAGATTTTCCCGGCCTACACATATCTACATATGGTGGTGAGCATGGTGGGGCTGTGTCCAGAGCAATCTGCAGAACTTAGACGTGCATGCATGATTTTAGAAATGGCCAACACGTCTAGACCCACATCCAAATCCGTGCCTGCTCCAGGGCACCACTAAGCATCCGAAAAGTGCTCATTTTTCCAGTATACCCCCAGAAGGTATAGAGGAGACAGTACTCTGGTATTCCCCGTACGATCCACAAACAAAACAACTTTAACAGGAATTGGGGATATCTGTCTTGCAGTTCTCCCACTTGCAGAATGGCCATCTGGCATGCATCCCCTATCGGGAATACTGCCATGGGGACAGCTGTGTAGACGACCCAAAGACATCCATTTTGGGGGCATCCACATTTCCAAAATTGGACCCAAAGGTGGACGTGACTGGCCTTTTCAGGCACATTTTCACATGGGCGTCTCCAACAGCACCTGGATGTCATATTTAAAATGTGCCTTCACTTGTATATGCCCTAAATATGTAGCTAATTATGAGGTAAAGTATATAAAATGTGGTAATTTCCTCTAATTTAATAAGATAAATTTTCAAATAGATGAAATGAAATAATCTCTTTAATTTTTACATAAATTTTGTTCCTCTATAAAAATTCTAAAGTGTATAACAAATATTAATGACATTATGCATTGTGTAGAACAAACAAGAATGACAGGTTTTTTGCTGAATTTAGTTAAAATAGTGCATGATAGATCACATTACCTATTTTTCAGCAATCATATAAAAAATAAGGAAAGAATGATGATGAAATATATATTGACATGGGAACTTATGATTTAGGATCCCTATGTTATAAGTGAGCTCTTGTTTATACATGAATTGAATTGCTTTCTGCAATGCACTTTAAAAGTTTGTAGAGGAATATAATTTCTGTAAAACTGAAATCAAATTCGGGTAAATGAAATAATATATCTTATTAAATTAGAGGAAATTGCTCCATTTTTGTATAGTGCATGATTTGCTTTTGTGGTAAAATCAATGCAAATATATTTCTTGATATTGCTAATTATTTGGCTCTTTTGTGCTGAAACCTTTCTAAATAACACTGGCTACATTCAAGAGGTGGCATCAGTATGCACACATTAGCATGTATTTATGTTGTATGATATTTTTAAGGGTCTTTCTTTAATAGCTTATGGGCACGATATTCAAAGGGCAGTTACATGGTTTACGGCCCTGTAAACCGTGTAACAGCAGCTGAGAGTGATATTCAATGGCACTAACATGGTTAGTACCTCTGAATATCCGCAATTATATGCCCTAATACTAATTGCTTAGCATCGGGGCATGTTGTGGGTGTTCTGTGGAGGAGAATAGGTGGTGACTGTCCCTAAATGGGCAGTAGCGAGATTGCGTGCTGCATGGTTAGCGACCTGACATAAAAGACAGACGAGGAAAACTCTCGCCTATCTTTAAGCGCAGGAGCTAAGCGGGCAGCAAGCAATATCACAGCTGCCTAGTTAGCTAATGCGACTTCCAACATGTGCGACAAACACCAGATATTCAATGCCGGGGCCGCATATGACCCTGACATTGAATATTTGTAGTTAGGGGTCATGCAATGAAGCTGGAGTATAACCCATTTAAGACTAACAAGAGAAAATATTTTTTTACTCAATGCATAATCAAACTTTGGAATTCATTACCGGTGGATGTAGTAAAAGCTGTTAGTGTAGCTGGGTTTAAAACAGGTTTGGATGAGTTCCTGGAGGAAAGGTCCATAAACCATTATTAAAGAGGACCACAGAAATACGCTGCTTACCCAAAGAAAAGCATTGTGGAACCTTTGTACCTTTTTGGGAATCTGCCATGTACTTGTGACCTGGATTGGCCATTGTTGGAAACAGGATTCTGAGCTTGATGGACTTTGGTCTGACCCAGAATAACATTTCTCATGTTTTTATGTAAGCAGTGGATTTTTTCCAGTCCTCTTTAATAATGGTGCATGGACTTTTCCTCCAGAAACTCATCCAAACCCCTTTTAAAACCTGCTACAATAACATATTTTGCCACATCCTCCAGTAATGAATTCCAGGATTTGATTATGCATTGAGTGAAAAAATATTTTCTCCGATTAGTCTTAAAAGTGCTACATTGTAGCTTCATTGCATATCCCCTAGTCTTTCTATTTTTTGAAGGAGTAAATAACTGATATACATTTAACTGTTCTACTCCATTCATTATTTTATAGACTTCTATCATATCTCCCCTCAGCCGTCTCTTTTCCATGTTGAAGAGCCCTAACCTTTCCTCAGAGAGAATGATTCTATCCTCTTTACCATTTTTGTCACTCTTCTCTGTACCTTTTCTAATTCTGCTATATAATTTCTAAAAATATGGCAACCAGAATTGTCCACAATATTCAAGATATGGTCACACCATGGAGCAATACAGAGGCATTATAATATTCTTTGTTTTATTCTCCTTTCCTTTATTTGATTCCTAGCATTCTATTTACTTTCTTGGCCACGGCTGCACACTGGGCAGAGGGTTTCAACATATTATCCATAATGAAGCCCAGATCCTTTTCCTGGGTGGTGATTCCTAATATGGAACCTTGAATTGTTTAACTGTAGTTTGGGTTATTCTTCCCTAAGGGCCTGATATTTTAAGGGCAGTTGCAGGGTTTGTTGTTGTTGTTGCTACGTGCCGTTGAGTCGGTGTCGACTCATGGCGACCATCTAGATAGTTATCCTAAACTGTGTTCATTCTTCAGCCAGGCATCTCATTATTGACAGTGGTATTATTGTATCGATCCATCTCATTGATGGCCTTAATCTTTTGTGTTGATCTTCTACCTTGCCAAGCATGATGTTTTTCTCTAATGATCTCTCTCTTCACATGATGTGTCCAAAATATGAAAGTCGAACTCTTGTCATCTGAGCTTCTAAAGAAAGCTTAGGTTTGATCTCCTCTAGTACTGTCTAGTTTGTTCTTTTGTCAAGTCCATGGATAACACAGTATTTGTTGCCAGCACCATAATTCAAAGGCACCAATTTTCTTCCTGTTTTTTTTTTCACTGTCCAACTTTCACAGCCATATGACGTTATTGAAAATACTATGGCTTGAATAAGTCAAATCTTTGTTTGGAGAGACATCTCTGCTCTTGAGAATCTTGTCTAGGTCCTTCATTCTCGCCAAGAGCAACATGTCATCGGATTTCTTGACTGCTTGTTTCTTTATTGATAGTTAGAAACATAGAAACATAATGGCAGAAAAAGACCGTATGGCCTGTCTAGTCTGACCTTCCTTATCAACCACTACAACAGTCCCTTTTTCCCTTTAGAGATCCTCTGTGTTTGTCCAATGCATTTTTGAATTCAGATACTGTCTTCATCTCTACATCGTCACTGGAAGACTATTCCACGCATCACCACTCTTTCCATAAAGAAATATTTCTGCATATTACCCCTGATTCTATCCCCTTTCACCCTCATGCTATGTCCCCTCATAGCAGAGCTTGCTTTCAATTGAAAGAGGCTCTCCTCCTGTGCATGTATGCCATGGAGGTATTTAAATGTCTCAGTCATATCACCTCTATCCTGCCTTTCCTCTAAGGTGTACATATTAAGATCCTTAAGTCTGTCCTCATATGCTTTAAGATGAAGACCACTAACCATTTTAAAAGCCACCCTCTGTACCGATTCCTACCTGTTCATATTCTTTTGAAGGTGCGGTCTCCAGAATTGCACACAATACTACAAATGAGGTTGCACCAAAGACCTATGCAGAGGCACTAACACCTCCTTTCTTCTGCTGGCCATTCCTCTTCCTATGCACCCAAGCATCCTTCTAACTTGCACTGTCGCCTTTTCTACCTGTTTAGCTACTTTAAGATCATCAGCCACAATTATACCTAGCTCCCACTCTTTTTTTTGTGGACAGAAATACTTTACCCCTATCCTATATCGCTCCCTTGGATTGCTGCATCACAAATGCATGACCTTGCATTTTTTAACATTAAATCTCAGCTGCCAAATTATAGACCGTTCTTCAAGCTTAGCTAGATCACTCCTCATCCTATCTACACTTTCTTGTGTCTACTCTATTGCAGATTTTTTTATCATCCACAAAGAGGCAAACCTTACCTGACAGCCCCTCCGCAATATCACTAACAAAGAAGTTAAAAAGAATTGGACCAAGGACAGATGACTGTGGCACACCACTGGTAACCACCTCCTCCTTAGAGTGACCTCCATTTACCAGTACCCTTTGTCGCCTCTCACTCAACCAGTTTCTAATCCAAGCTGTAACTTTAGAGTCCATCCCTAGGGTGCTCAGTTTGTTTATAAGTCACCTATGCATAACAGGTCAAAGGCTTTACTAAAATCTAAATGCACCACATCTGGGCTCTCCCTCTGTACAACTCTCTGGTCACCCAGTGAAAGAAATCAATCAGATTTGTCTGACAAGACCTGCCTCTGGTGAATCCATGCTGCCTCGGATCCAGTAATCTGTTGGATTCCAGAAACCTCATTATTTTCTTTTTCAGCAGCGCTTCCAATAATTTACTCATCACCAACGTTAAACTAACTGGCCTGTAGTTTTCAACAAATGTTTATTCTTGGAGAACCCCAACGCGTTTCGGCGCTACCGCCTTCTTCAGGGGGAATACAACTGAATGTGTCTGCTTGTCTGCGTATGCTGTTTGTAGACTTGTTTGAACTGTGAACTTCACTTTGATTTAAAAGCTTTAAATCATGCTATCATCAATGTTTAAAACCAGATGAGAGTGCTGCTTATTGAACCATGTAGAAACTTGTCGGTAATATCAAAACCACTCGACGCATGGTTTTAAACATTGATTATAGCACAATTTAAAGCTTTTAAATCAAAGTGAAGTTCACAGTTCAAACAAGTCTACAAACGGCATACGCAGACAAGCAGACACATTCAGTTGTATTCCCCCTGAAGAAGGCGGTAGCACCGAAACGCGTTGGGGTTCTCCAAGAATAAACATTTGCTGGTCATCCACACTCATCTCATCTCTTGCTTCTTTGTGTTACTTGGATGGTACTGCGAGAGCACTGCTCCTTGCTGTAATTTGTTTTCCCTGTAATTTTCAACTACATCCTTACTTTTGCTTTTGTGTAAAGGGACCACATGTGCCTCTCTCCAGTTCTCTGGTGCCACTCCAGACTCCAATGAGACATTGAAAAGGTCAGTCAGCGGAGCTGCTAGAACATCCCCAAGTTCCCTCAGTATTCTCAGATGTATCCCATCTGGTCCCATCGCTTTGTCTACTTTAAGTTTAGCTAGCTTCTCATGAACACAGTCTTCTGAAAATTGTTCAAGATGTCCATCACTTTTGTTCCTGTTTGTGGGTGTCTTCTGAGGTCCTGCTTCTGGTTCTTCTTCTGTGAACACAGAACAGAAATATTTGTTAAGCAATTCCGCTTTATCCTCATTAGCTTCTACATATTCCTCCCCTTCACCCTTGACAATACCACTTTTGTCTTCCTCTTCTCACTAACATATTTGAAAAATGTCTTATCCCCCCCCCCTTTTTTATTGGCTATGTCCTTCTCTTTCTGAATCATTGCTTTCCTGACTACTTTGCAAGCTTCTTTAGGTTTTTCCAAATATAGATGCCTGTCTTCCTCTCTGTGATCTCTTTTATTTCATGAAGGCCTCCCTCTTTTTCTTCACCTTTTCAGCTACTCCTTTCGAAAACTATAATGGTTTCCTTTTCCTTTTATCTTTATTTACCATTTTAACAAAAAGGTTGATTGCCCTTAAAATATCCCCTTTCATTTTGCCCATTGTTTTTCAATATCCCCCAGCTGTTCCAATCCCGTTAATGACTCCCTGAGGTATTGGCCCATCTTGGCAAAGATATTTTTCCTAAAGTCTAAGACCCTCGTTTTTGAAAGGTTTTTAACAGCCCTAGTTCTAATACTGAACCACACCTTTTGGTTATCTCCCACTATAACATCAGAAACATTTTCCCCATTGGATAAGCACCAAGTCCAGTATGGGTGCTTCATATGTTGATTCCTCTTACCAGTTGCCTGAATAGTTCTCCCTGTAGAGAATCCAGGATCTCCTTACTTCTAGATGATACTGCAGCAGTGATGTGCCAATCAACATACTGCATATTGAAATCCCCTATTAGTAGCACTTCCCTTTTCCTGCTAATGCTGCGTATGTCTTCAATTAACTCTCTATCCAGCTCTTCAACCTGTGAGGGAGGTCTGTATATCACGCCAATGAAAATAGATTTTTTTCCCTCTTTCTAGTTTAACCCACAGTGCCTCTTCTCTCCCTTTTATGCCCTGCATTTCCATAGCTTCAATATTTTTTTTACATATAGGACCAGCCCCCCCCCCCCCTTCTTCCTATCCTGTCCTTTCTGAATAAAGTATAGCCTGGTATAGTTACATCCCAGTTATGGTTGTCCATGAAACATGTCTCTGTTACTACCACTAAAACCAAGTCAACCTCTCACATTAAAGCCTCAACATCTGGGATCTTATTTCCCATGCTACTAATATTTATAGACACTATCTTCCAGATGTTGCCCCTTTTACCTATTTCTATAAAGGTATTTAATGTTTCACTTGAGGGCTTTCACTTACCTGGGGGCTTTCTTCACTCATTCTCAATGAATTTAGTTTAAAGCCCTCTTCAGTAGGTTAGCCAGTTTGCTACTGAAGACACGTCAACCCTTCTTGGACAGATGGACGCCATCTCTGCACTGCATTCCTTGGAGCAGCATCCCATGGTCCAGGAAAATGCTCTCGATTATACCATCCATGCATTCATCTCCAGGATGCAAGCCTCTCTGCCCTGGCCTTTACCCTCAATGGGGAGAATTGAAGTAAACACTACCTGTGATCCTATCTGCTTCACCCTTTGTCACAGAGTCATGAAGTCAAGAGGGATACTTGGTGGTATCATTTGTGCCGACATGGATGAGCAACATCGGGTAATAGTAAGTGGGCTTGATAAGTCACGGCAAACTCTCCATAACATATCATATTTTGGCACCTGGCAGACAGCATACCTCTCTGGACATCAAGTCTGGTTGGCAGATGGACACCTCAGTACCCCTCAGAAGAGTCACTAACCTCCACTACCCTTTGCTTCCTTGTGGTCACTGATTCTGCAACTTCGGGGTGCTTGAGCTCTGGCTCTTCCCTTTCCAGGGATGCTTTCACCTCCTCCACTTCCAGGGCTGCATAATGTTTCTTCAATATAAGGGCTGGAGGAGTTGGATTGGTAATTCTGCAGGCCCTGGTGACTTGTGTCCAACTTTCGTCATTCTGTAGGCTCCCATCTTCTTCTCTGCTGGAGAGCTTGGATGTTACAAGAAGCATCCATGTACTTCTCACTGTCTTGAATGTTACTCAGCCTCGCCACCTCTTCTCTGAACTCCTCCACTTGTTTCCTGAGAGCTTCAGTATGCAGGCATCCTGCACATGGAACCAGTCCTTCAACTGCCATTGGGATCTCTGTCTGGACAGAGGCAGAAGCTGTAATAGGAGCAACAGCTTTGGTGATGTGGATTTTCCCAACCATTGTTCAGTTGGTGGAGCTTAGGTGCCTGTTGAAACAAAAGACTGAGAGACCTACCAAAGTACCAGTCTGTTTCCCAGCTGTCCTTTTAGAGAAAAAGAAGTTAACCTCTTTTATATGTGTTCTAAATGTGCTGATTCAAAGTCCCTGTGTGTAGCTAATTGGGGGAGGTGCCTTATTAACCAAGATAGCTCACATAGGGAGGGTGGGAGTTGGGGGGTAGGGAGGGAACTAATACCTGATGAGATATCAGTAGCTTCAAAGAGCTGAAAAAGGTACTAAAAGCAGTTAGGAATGCCTCAACAGTGCAAGGCTCTGAAGACTTTTATACAGCTCTCAGCTGCTCTGAGTTCTTTCACAGGCTAATCAGGCCAACTAACTCCTGATGAAGTGTCAGTACTTTCAAAGAGCTGAGAAGGGTACTAAAAGTAATGTTTCAAACCTACACTATTAAAGACAGTATTTCCCCTTTTGCACTAAAGCACCAAAAAGAATATAAATTTGTTTAAAAAAAAAGTACCAAACCTCTTTAAGAGCTCTCAGGCAGAGAGCTAGTAATTTAAAAGCCATACACTCTTACCTTGGTTTGAAATGCAGAGCCCCTGTTAGGAAAGCCTGTTAGTTGATCCAAGTAGATTAAAGTTGTCCATTATTTCAATTTCTTCTCTATCTTCTCCATCAACAATGAACTTATTGATTTTGCCAGTTGTCAGGATCTTTGTCTTCTTTACATTAAGGTACAGGCCCATTTTAAGACTATGTTCCTTGATCTTGAGATGCAAATGTTTCAGATCATCTTTACTTTCATCCAGTAAATGTGGTATCAGCCTAGCAAAGGTTTTTGATTAGTCTCCCACCAATCTTCTCATCTCTGTCTTCATACAGTCCTGCTTCTGCATATACATAAAACAGGTAGGAGGAAAGTATGCAGCCTTGTTGTATACCTTTGCTGATTTTAAACCATTCTGTTTCTCCTTGCTCTGTTTGAACTGTTGCTTCTCGATCAATGTAAAGATTGTGCAAGAGAATGATCAGGTGTTCTGGTATACCCATGCTTCTTAATGTGGCCCAGAGTTTCTTATGGTTTACACAGTCAAAAGCCTTGCTATAGTCAATAAAACACATATGGATATCCTTTGGTATTCTTTAGTCTTTTCAAGGATCCATCTCACATCCACGATGATGTCTCTCGTTCCTCGTCTTTTCCTGAACCTTGCTTGCATTTCAGGTAGTTCTCATTCCAGGTATGGTTGTAGTCTCTGCTGAATAATCTTCAGTAGAATCTTTCTGGAATGTGGGATTAGAGCAATTGTGCGCTAATTTCCACAGTCAGTTGGATCACCTTTCTTTAGAATTGGTATAAACAAAGATCTTTTCCTGTCAGTTGGCTATGATGCTGTCTTCCAAATTTCCTGACAGAGCCTTTTAAGTATGGTAACAGCTGCATCAGATTACTGTAATAGTTCAATGGGAATGCCATCAGTGCCTGGTGCTTTGTTTTTTTTATAAGATTTTCAATGCTGTTTTGGCTTCTTCTTTCATCACCAATGGTTCCTGATCATAAGGTACAGGTTGAAATGACTGTTGGTCCAATTGATCTTTATCATATAATAACTCTGTATATTCTTTCCACCTTTTCTTGATCTTTTCGGCATCATTCAACATGGATCCTTGAGCATCTTTTAACATTTCAATTCGAGGCTGGAATTTTTTTTTTAATTCTCATAGCTTTAGGAGAGCCAATCTTGTTCTTTCTCTAATAGTTTCTGCTTTTATTTCCTTGCATGCATCATTGTAGTACTTCTCCTTATATTGTCTTGCTACACATTGGAAATCTTTGTTGAGTTCTGTTATTACCTTTGGCTTTAGCTTCTCTACGTTTCTGGGGAATTTTGAGAGTTTCTTTGGTCATCCATTTTGTCCGCTTTTGCTTTTTCACCTTTTTGTAGAGATTTCTCACTTTCTTCCAACACAACCTTCTTGATGCCATCCCATAACTCTTCTGGAGCACTGTCATTTGTATCTAAAGCAGCAAATCGATTTTGCAGGCAGTCTTTAAATTCTTGAGGTATATTCTCAAGATCATATTTTGCTACATTCATGAGTGGCTTACTCTTTTTCAAATTTAGCTTGAGTTTGCATAGTAGTAGTTGATGATCTGTAGGATAGTCAGCTCCAGATTTTGTCTTTGTTGATATTATAGAGCTTTTCCATCGTTGACTTCCACAGATGTAGTCAATTTGATTTTTGTACAATCCATTGGGTGAAGTCCATGTGTATAGTCGTGCTTGTGTTGCTGGAAGAAGGTATCTGAGATAAATAGAGCATTGGTCTTGCAGAATTCCATCAGTTTTTCTCCAGCTTCATTTCTGTTGCCGTCCATATTTTCCAAACACTTTGCCTTCTTCTTTGTTGCCAACTTTTGCTTTCCAGTCACCCATGACTATCAAGATGCATGTTCTGTCAATTTCAGCTTGTACTTTTTCATAGAACTCATCAATTTCATTGCAGTTATTGTTGGGGCATATATTTGAATTATAATTGTGTTGATGGGCATTCCTCATAGACGAATAGAAATTAAGCGTTCACTGATTGCATTGTATTTCATTACAGTTCTTGCATGTTTCTTCTTAATTATAAATGCTACACCATTTCTTTTTTGTCTTTCATTTCCAGCATATTAGACCATGTGATCATCAGATCCAGTTGTATACATTCTATTTCATTCTTGACCACCTCCAATTTCTCTTGGTTCATGCTTCGCACATTCCATGTCTTGATATGTAAGACATCTTTGCAGCTTCTGACTCTCATTTCATGCGCAGCTACATTAGCAGTCAGACGTCCCAAGGGCTTTGATCTAACCACATCATAAATGTTGGCTTTACTCTGAAAACTCTTCATCGCCTCCCCAGTAGCCAATTGAGTGCTTTCCGATCTGGGGGTCTCAGTTTCCAGCACTATAGTGCAATTTGTTTGGCTGTGACTAGCCACTGGGTTTTCATGTCAAGATACGGAAGTAGATTGCCAGGTGTTTCTTCCATGCAGTTTAATTTAGTGTTGTTGCCAACACCATCCCATTCTGCTGCTGCCCAGATGGGTGGTTTGTCTTTGGCACCTGAGCTGAGAACTGTCCATCTTGGGAGATGCTGCCAGTAGTTAAGCTACCGATAGCTTAGCCCTCAGCATCACTGATGCATACAAGTCCTCACAGCACGACAAGCTGCAAATCAACAGCCCTGTACATCATGTAACTGCCGCTGATAACCGGGCAGCATGCAATATCGCTGCGCCTGGTGAGCTACTGTGGCTTCTAGCATGTTTAGCAATCCCCAGATATTCAATGCTGGAGCTTCATATGACCTCAACACTGATGGGGTTAAGTGTCATGGGCATGGCTATGCGCTGTAGCAGTGCATTGACTGCCCAAGTAAATATTGGGCCCTAAGTGCTTAATTTTGCACTTGGCCACATTAAATTTCATCTGTCATTTGGACGCCCAGTCTCCCAGTTTTTCAAGGTCCTCTTGCAGTTTTTTAAAATCCTTTTGTGTTTTGACAACTTTGAATAATTGTGTCATCTGCAAATTTGATCACATCAGGCTCATCAGTCTATAGTCTATAGTTTCCCTGATCTGCCCTGGAACCCTTTTTAAAAATTGGTATTACATTGGCCATTCTCCAATCTTCAGATACTACAGATGATTTTAATAATAGGTCACAAATTACTAATAGTTCTGCCATCTCCAATTTCAGTTCTTTAAGCACCCTGGGATATATGCCATCATGTTCAGGTGATTTGCTGATCTTTAGTTTATCAATTAGCTGTATTACATCTTCACAATTTATTGAGATTTGTTTCAGTTCCTCTGATATATCACCTTTAAATATCATTTCCAGCATGGGTAAGTTTTTGGATGAAAAAAAACTCTCACCAAGGACAAGAGAATTTCAGCTTTTCTACAGATAAGTGGCATTAACGTTCCTTGCTGTATATGCCAAGGTTCTACTTTAATATAATGTGGGATTCTGCTCTATTTTGTAGGTTTGATGATTGAAAATTCAAAAAACATTTGTTGAGAAATAGTCAGTGGACTAAGATAAATAAAAGATTATTGATTTTTATACATTATTGCGGATGTTTTCTTATAAGATGTTTTTTCTGACCAATGATGTTGGTGGTACTGTTCAGACCCTTCTGGCAAAGGATTTCCTCTGGTGCTATCTTGACGGACTAGATATAAAATAACATTGAGGTTTTTTTCTCCTCATAGAAGTAATTGTAGTTTTTTTGCAAATGCCCTCAGGAGAATTTTTTATGGTTACTTTGCTGCAAGGGATTGTTTTTGTATATCTTTTGATTTTTGGTTCCTTTTTTGATATCGCTTGGTTGCTATGGGTAAGTTTCCTACATCTTCTTCACTAATGACTGAAACAAGCAAATAATTCAGTCTCTCTACTATGGCCTTGTCTTCTCTCAGTGCACCTTGTATCCCTCCATCTAATGGTCCAACTGACTGTCTCACAGGTATTTTGCTGCAAATGCACCCAGGCAACAAAGAACTGAGCCTTCAAGTTCTATGCTCCCAGCTGCTGGAATGCACTCCCAACCTCCGTCCGGGCCGTCACAGATCTTGCCCAATTCAGAAAAGCACTAAAGCACCACCTCTTTCTCTTGCACTACTCTCAACCCAGTAACGTAACTTCTCCCACCTGCTGGGAAATTGTAAGTTACAGACAACTCATGTTAATATTGTAGATAACTGTAGATAGCTGTAGATAGTTCCCCCAGTTGAAACCCAAGTTGTATCTCCAGTTCATTGTAAGTGCTTAATAGTGCGCCTGTTCTGCACAAAAATGTTATCTGTAAACCGCACTGATATTAAAGAGCGCGGTATATAAAAACAATAAAATAAATAAATAAAAATGTACTTGAAAAAGTTTGTATTAGGCGGTTTTGCTTCCACCGCAAGCTTCTTTTCATATCATTATTATTCAAGTTGAATAATGTAGCTCGTGGTAATTATTGCAAGTCACAGTATTGATGGAAAAATAATGTCAGCTTTAAGTTACTAGGAGCATAGCGGCCTGATGCCCCAGGCCATGAATTTAAAGAGGCCACACCATAGCAATAAAACAGGTAGTCTGGTGTTTCCTTCCCCTGACCCCACCAATGACTTAGCTCCTCTCACAGAAATAAACCCCCCCCCCACTCCGCTGGCATCCCCCAAAGCCCAGTACAGCCCCCAAGGACCCTCCCTGATCTCAAAAGGCAACCCCACCTGAAGATTCACCCCTCCCCCCAAATTCCTAAAGGCCACCAGAACCTACCTTTAAAGTTCATGGTTGTCTAGTGGGTTAGGCCAGCAGGACTTATCCTCTCTTGCTACTCAATTTGCCAGCTGTGGGTTTAAAATGGTGCCTGGGTTAGGCTGGTAGATTCTCTTCCTGCATCTGGGGATACCAGTATGGATTGTCGTTCAACAGAAGACCCTACTTCGATGGGCCTGGGACTGTCGTTTGTCTTTGAGAGGCCCCCAGTCTTTACTCTGGAATCGATTTGGTCAGCTATAGTTAGACTTGGAGAACTTTTTGCTCCACAGGTCGCTGCCTTAACCTCTCAAGTACAGGTACATACAAATGTACTTCAACAACATACTTTGGAGGTTACAGCGTTACAGTCATCTACGACGGAACTGCAATAAAAGGCTTCCTGTCTTGAAGATAGTGGTTTGCAATATCAGAAAGATATGTTAGCTTTAAAGTCACGTATTGAAAACTTGGAAAATGTCTCTAGATATTGTAATTTGCGTTGTATTAATTTCCCTAAATCTTCTGTTATTTCTGCTAAAGAAATGTTCAAGAAATATCTTGTGGAAATATTAGAGGTACCGATTGAATCTCACCCTCCTATGTTTAAAGTTTATTATCTCCCTTCGGGGAGGAAAGTTTCCCTTGGTGTGATAATAGATGGTGGTGTTCAAGCAGATGTATTAAATGTGTCGGATATGTTGGAGTCATCATTAACTGATTCTGTTTCCTCTTCTACTCTGATTGCTACGTTTCTTTTGGCATCTGATAGGGATTGGTTTTTACACATGTTTTTTCAGAAGCGGAGTTTGCAGTTTCATGGTTTAACTATTCGTGTTTTTCCTGACTTATCCAAGGCAACTCAAAAGCGTAGGAAAGAGTTCTTGTTGCAATCTGGGGTTTTGGCGTTAGGGGGAATATTCTTTTTGAAATACCCTTGCAAATGTGTGATAAAACTGAATAATGCTTCTTATATTTTCTCCTCCCTTTGTCTTCTCATTTCTTACCTGATCTGCTGACATATAGTATGTGAGTTTAAAGTACAGACAACAAAGCTGAAAGCACAAATATTTTGGGTCATAGCTCTGTGGGTTGCTTCTGTTTCCTCATAGACTTGAATGAAATACAAAACAACATCGATGGGGTCAATTTGCAAAAGAATGTATATGAATACCGGATACCTCCATTGATTTCTATCCCATATAGGGATAGTGGCAGGTGGAAAATCGAACTGCTCCACCAGTATCCGAATAGCGCTGGGGCAGAAGCAGGGAAAAGTGAGCATGAGAACCATGGTGATATTAAAGTACCATAAGGATAGCCTTTGCATTTTACTTTAGGCCTGCTGAATAGCGATTCTATATGGTTAATGACCAGCAGTCAGCAGTTAATATATGTGGAGGCCGATTCTGACATGGTTTCTTTAATTGGATGTGAAATGTGTATTTCAACATTTTCAACAAAAAAAGGCCAGACAGCAGAGCTGCCAGAATTTCCCAAGTTCCTTCAATGCCATCAAATGAATCCTGTTAAGTCCTATTACTTTGTCTATTTTTAGTTTAGCTAGCTCCTCATGAACACAGTCATCTGAAAATTATTCAAGGGGGCTTGTTTAGTAAGCAGCGGTAGCGGCTTCTGACCGATATTGGAGCTGCGGCCCCATTGAGTGGCTACCGCTGCTTAGTTAGCAAGCCCCAAGGTCTACCTCATTTTCATTTCTATTTGTTTCTTTTCTAATGTCCCATTCCTGGCCCTTTATCTGTGAACACAGAAGAAAAATATTTGCCAAGCAATTCCGTGCTATCCTCATCAGCCTCTACACGTTCCTCCTTTTCACCTTGGAGTCTCACACCACCTTCGCAGTTTCTCCTGTCACTAATATATCTAAAAAAAATGTTGTCCCCATATTTTACTACATTGACTATTTTTTCTTCCATTTGCTTCTTTGCTTTCCTGACTACTTTACTAGCTTCCCTTAACTTCTCCAGATACTGTCTTTTGACTTCCTCTTTCTATGGGCTCTTATGATGAAGGCTAGCTTCTTTTTCATTATCATTTCAGTTACTTCTTTTGAAAACCATAGTGGCCTTCTTTTTCTCTTTCTTTTATTTACTTTACTAACAAAATGTTCCTTGCTCCTTTCAATTTTATCCACTGTTGTTCTGCTTTACGCAGATGTTCCCATTCAGCTAATGACTCCTTCAAGAATTCCCCCATCTGAAGTGTAGGATCCTTGCTTTTTAATGAACCATCTCCACTTGTGTCCTAAAATGGAAAGGCACCATCTGGCGATCACTGGCTGCCATTTCCACACAGTACCACAAGATTATTGCTAAGGGTCATCAGCACCATTTTGGTTTGGGCCGCGTACTATGCAGGAGCAATTGGGCATTGCTTGTGCTCTCACTGTCCATGATGGCCCATGGTGAGCCCAGGAGTGGGGTGCTGCTGATGGGAATTAGGAGGTATTAGTCAAGTGGTCAGATAGAGGGTATGTTTCTTCCTGAGGCAACGCTTGAGAGGGGAGGATGAATTGGAGCTGCTTGGGAAGACCTTTGCCAATGTGCTTCAAGGGTGGCTAGGGGAGTATGGGGACTCAGAGAGGCTTCGAGAGTAGGGGAGCTCTGCCTGTGAGGTGGGGTAGGTGAGGAGATAGAAATCTGGGGTTGAATTGTGGGGGGCCCAAGATCCATACAGCTGCCCCTGCCAGCAGATAGGTATTCACGCCTAAGGGCATGTGTAAATGCAGAATCTAGAACTTTTCTAAGAGACGTGGATCACCCATGTGAAATAGTGAATACATGTTTACATTGTGGGCCTGCCTAAACCACACCCTGTCCCTACCCCATCAGTCCCCTAGGGATTTTATTATTATTATTTATTTATTTATTTATTTATTTATTACAGTTGCTTATATACCGCACTATTCGGCATCAGCGCGGTTTACAGTATAACAAAGTGACCAATACACACATTCTGTTTGGTTTTACATCGAACAGGAATATAAACTTGGATAACAGGGGCTGAACTATATACATGAACTATTTACATGAAATATGCTATATACATGAGGTAAAATTCCTATAACATAGTTGAATTGCTCAATAAATGATGAATCCGTTTTGAATACTTGAGACCTTGTGAGTATGTGCTGCAAAAGGGCGGTGATTCTTAGGTGGTGCTAACTAAATTCATCGCTGGTTGGGTAGTATTGGAGGAAGAGGTGATGTTTGATTGCCTTCCTGAATTGGGTCAGGTCTGCTATAGCTCGAATGTCTGGTGGGAGTGCATTCCAACATTTGGGGACGTAAAGGCTGAAGGCCCTATTTGCTGTTGTATTATTGCATTTTGTCAAGGTCTTCGGGGTTGCTAATAAATTTAGGGCTGTTGACCTCCTAGCTCTGTTGGGGGGCACTGTATGGATGAGATCCGTAAGTGCTGTGGAGGAAAGGCGCTTGATTGCCTTGAAAGAGAGGATTAATGTTTTGAAAATAATCCTTCCGTGTATAGGTAACCAATGAAGCTGTTTTAATATCGGAGTCACGTGGTCTCTTCTGGAGGCTCCATGAAGAATCCTTGCTGCAGCATTCATGGCCAGTTGTAGCGGGTTTAGTGTGGATTGCGGGAGACCTTGTAGGATGGAATTGGCAAAGTCAAAATGCGGCAGGATCAGTGCTTGGTATATGGTCCGGAAATCATCTGGCTCCAGTAGGGAGCGCAGATGTCTGAGTGAACGGATTTTAAAATAGACCGCTTTGACAATGTTGCTTATATGACATTTCATGTCCAGATGTTGGTCTAAAGTGATCCCCAGGTATTTTATTGTTTCTTTGGTTTGTAATTCCGCTTCCTTTACCTTTATATGTGTCGGTGGGGTGAAGTCTGGGTCTCTAGCGATGAACAATACCTCCGTTTTCTTGTGCTGGATGCGGAGGTTTTGTGCTTGTAGCCAATCCGATATGGTATTGAAGCATTCTATAAGAGGTGTAAGGTCCATTTGAACGGTTGAAAAAGGCATATATAGTAGGATGTCGTCTGCATATATCAGACAGCTCACGTTAAATGATCTAATGATGTTGCAGATGGGCTGCATGTAAATGTTGAATAGTAAAGATGACAATGAGGATCCTTGCGGCACATCTTGTGTTTGATGGAATTGTTTCGATTCTTCTGCTCCAGATTTAACATATTGACATCGGCCATTTAGATAGGAACTGCACCAATCGAGCGCGGTATTACAAATTCCCTTTTCTTTCAGTCGCCCAAGGAGAATCTCATGATGAACCGAGTCAAAGGCTGCAGCGATGTCTAAAAAGATGAGCACAAAGCCTTGTCGGATGTTGTCAATGCCTGTGAAAATGTTATTGAATAAGAAGGTGAGAAGTGTCTCTACTCCATGGTACTCTCTAAACCCGTGTTGGCAATGATCCAAGGGCGCTGTGGAGTCTATATGATCCTGGATTTGCCTTTGGACCTCTTTCTCCAATATCTTTGCTAGTATAGGAATACTAGCTATTGGTCTGTACGATTCGGCTTGTTGTGGATCAAGTTTAGTGTTCTTCAGTAACGGCCTGATAGATGTTTGTTTGAGGGTTGTAGGGAAGGAACCAGTAGTAAAGGAATGTTTTGTCAGTTTTGCGATGAATGGACTAAATTCCTTGCGTAGCTCCTTGATCCAAAAAGCCGGACAAGGGTCTGTTTGTGCAGTGGAGGTATTGAGGGAAGCTATTGTATCTTCAATGCTTTTTCTAGATGGTGCGGAAAACTTATTTAAAGGGGTTATGCTGGTATGGTCTTGGAGTGAGGCTGTTGATATTTTGTCGGTCTGCATGATCTTTGACTGGAGGTAGTCAGCGAATTTTTGTGGATGGATATCCACGTGTTGTTCAGGAGTTGGTTCTTTAGAAAGGGCTTGCACCAAGTTGAAAAGATCCCGTGGTTTGTTCAGAGATCTTTTCAAAGTGTCAGTGTGGTGCTGTTTCATTTTTATTGAGATCGCTTCCCTGTGCCTTGTTAGGTGGAGTTGGTAGGCTGTCAAATCTTGTGTGGAGAGTGATCGGCGCCATTTTTTCTCTAGTCTGCGTAGTTGTGTTAGAGAAGTTCTCAAATCTTGGGAGAACCAAGGGGCCGCATTTCTTATTCTCTTGGATGTGTTATTGCTTTGTGGACGTTGTGAGATAGCCTTGAGGTTGAGGTTCCATGCGGTGACTAGTTCTTCCGGGTCCGATGAGGTTATGGTGAAGAGGGATTGAGTTTGCGATAGTATTAACTCTCTGTCAAATGCGCGGAAGTTTCTTGTTGAGGTTCGAGCTGTGTTGTAGCATTTTTGGGTACTGTGCCGCTGGCTGTTCCTGGTGGGTATTTGAAAAGTGATAAGTTTATGGTCAGACCAGGGGACGTCAATGATAGACAACATCGTGTTATGGTTTTCCTCGAGGGCTGCGTGAGGTGCGAACACCATGTCCAAGATATTGCCCTTATCGTGTGTGGGTTTGTCGATGATTTGTGTAAAGCCCAGATTCTCGATGGCTTCGAGGAATGCAGTTGCATGGCTTTGATGAAGTGAAGGGAGGTTAAAGTCTCCCATTATCCAAATAGGTGGGTTGAGGTTGTGAGCATTGGCAGCAAGGTCGAGAATTGTGGGGAGGTCCTCAGGTGATGAAGATGGTGATCTGTATAGTAGAGTGATGGAACATTGCTGGTTTTTGATGGAAAGCGAGTCAAGGTCACTTGTACTGGAGGCTTCAGTGATATGGAAATGAAGATCTGATTTTGTAAGTATTAGTACTCCCCCTCCTTTTTTAGTTTCTCTGTGTCTTATATGTACAGAGAAGTTGGGAGGTAGGAGTTGGTTGAGGATGACGTTATCCTCCGATGATAGCCAGGTTTCCGTGATCAGAAGTATGTCCAGGTTATACAGGGATATTATATCTAGGACAACGGGCCATTTCTTGCGTATGGAACGTGCATTAATCATGGCACACTTTAGGTTGTGGCAGTATTTTAGTTTCTTGTGGTCGGGTGTCCTGGAAGGTTGCAGTGGAATGTGTATAAGGTGAGAGCGACGTGTGTCGTGACTTGGGTGGGGTCCAGACCATCTTTTCCCACATTTGCTCAAGATGGGGATATGGTTCTGGGATTGGGATAGTGCATTGGATATTCCCAGCCAATGTGTAAGGAGATACAGGCTGGCAAGAGTCAGGATGTGTGAGGCCATCTTGTGTGTATAGGAGAGAGTGATTGTAATATGGATAGGTTCTCACTGTAGATTACACAGCAATAGTATAACTAATAAGTATTAAAGGGGCATCCTCAGGCAGTTGTTTCTGCTGTGACACAGGAGGAGAGGGTAGGTGTCCTTTCCTAGTTGCGGGTTATGGCGGAGGTGATGGTAAGAATATAGTAAACCACACAGTAGTGGTGGCGGGAAAGCAGTAAAGCTAGACAGTAGCAGTATTGGGCATGAGGTGATCCTGACAATATCAGTGTGCACTACATGATATTAGACTGTATGTCCTACTTGATAATAGATCTGGTATTGGTACAGTGTTAAATAGCTAAACAGTAGCAAGCGAATGGCTAAACAGTAGCAAGTAAATAGATACACAATAACAAGTGGAAGAGGTCTGCTTGATGCTTTTGTTAACGTTGGGTGTAGTGGTGAGGCTGGTTATAGTGAGGTATTTCTTTAGCATATAATACTGGCAACAGTAACAATAGAGTATAGGTAACAGTCCAATGGTCTCTGGTTAACTGCAATTTAAATTGTAGAATACTGGCGACAGTATATCCTTAATGTGCAGTGAGTTATATTTGCTGTCTTTGTTTCTTATTTTGCTGCAATGGATATAAACTATTTAGGCACATAAGTCCGTTTTGTTGTGTTTGTAATTAGTAGGTATACTTGCGGTTGAGGAGAAGCAGTGTGGATGTGATACGCGAGCTCAACCCTAGAGGAGCTCAGCTGTACTTTGAGGCAGATGCTGGTGGTGAGCATCCCCATGTCTGAAAAGCCCCTGTTCTAAAATGGTATTTACACACACGAATGTCAATCTGCACTTTTAAAAACTGTTTTTCTAGATGTGAGAGTGTTTCTACACTGTTTAGTTTTCGAAGGTGCATTCAGTGGGCTAATGGACAGTGTTACGTCATTCCTTGATGCTTCCCAATTACTTTGAATTCGGTGTGTTCTGTGGTTGCCAGCTGAGAAGAGCTTTAGTGCTGCATCTTTATGTTGGCTCTGCTCATTATTGGCCTGCCTCCATGTCTGAGCCAGAGTCTGGACTGCAGTCAGATAAAAATCTTAACCTGACTTGCCCCTTATTTGAAGGAGATAAAACAATTATTTTAAAACGTGTTTGTCTTCCTGCCTTATAATGTTCACAAATTGGATCACTTTAATGAAAGAGAACCACAAACATTTAAAAAACCCTAAGAAATGAAAAGAATGATTGCTTAAAAACAATGACGGTCATTTTAGAAACCCTATTTGTGCTTTGGACATCTGAAAACAGGCATAGAGACGTCCAAGGCACAGAGACTGTCTCCAGAGACATTTTAGACGCCAGCTGTGGAGATGTCCTCACCAGGACATTCAAATCTGAATGGAGGTATGGAGGAGAGCTCTCAGGAGCCTGGAGGTATGGTGAGGGCATTCCCAGGGACTGGGATATCCCTGCCTGATCACAGAAATGTCTAGCACTACGTTTTACGGTTAGACCTGCTTCAAGGCACACATAGTGACAAATAAATATCACTAACTTTAGCCAAAAGCTATTGGAGGGTGAAGAGAAGAAAGCAATATCATCCCCACTACTCAGCACAATTTCAACTATAGCAGCAGTGGCATTTGAACCCTGACAGTAACCCACTACTCTAACCATCACGCTACCCTAGATGTCTGGGTGTCAGAACATGGTTCTGAGGATGTTTAAATAGATGCCCCCTGCAGACATCCCTATCGGGCATACCAAGGTTTCTGAAATCATGTTTGCACCTGGATGTACCTGCGGTTTTTTTTTTAGATGTTCCGGCTTAGATGTCCCAGATTGAATTTGAATGAATCTTCTAAAATTCCCGTCAATGTCATTACTAGTCATACAGGACGGTGGTTCTAGAAACTAGATCTTTTTGTAACAAATTTTGATGTAATTCTATGACAATGGCATATATAATTTTGGTTTGTAGCCTACTTTTTCAAATAATGTTCACGGCAGTTTGCAGCTTTAATATGTGTTACAAAAAAGATAATGCGATTTGCCCAAGGTCATAAGGAAGGTGACTGGGGGAAATGGAATTTGAATCCCAGTTTCCCTGGTTCTCAGTCTTTTGTTCCAGCTAATAGATCACTACTTCTCCTGTAGCTTTTAGCATTACAGCAGGCATGAGGACCCTGCAGTAATACTCAGGGGTGGCCCAAGGGGGGTGCGGGGCCATGTGCGGAGACTCGTTGCAGGGCCTCATTTGCGTAAATATTTGCATAATGTTACCATACGCTAACTTTTAGTAAACATGCCTCTTAATGACTGTATGGATAAAGAAAGACTAAAAGATTTCTACATTACTGTAATCCAGTGCCAACTTCCAGGTACATTATTTATTTATTTATTTTATTTTATTTTACAATTCTTATATACCGCACTATTTGCAATCAGCGCGGTTTACATGTAACAAAAAACATCCGACAAAATGCATATTATTAGGATCTACTACAAACACTGCCCATTGAGAACACATAGCAAACCCACCATATCCTAACAGCACTACCAGGACTCACAAAGCACCATACTCTACCTATCAAAAGGCAACACTGCAAATATTAAACCAGTACATTTCAGAGAATAACAATACATGACCTACTGGGGAAAGAGAACAAGTGGCAATGTCAAATAGGAATTACATAAACAGAATACCTCAGCTCAGTTACACATGCAGAACATAGACCATCACCAAACCAGGAATCACAATTTAGAAGCAGGAAGACAATTAAACTGGGAACCCCAAAAGCCAAACATGAAATGTACAACAACACTGTAGAAATAAAACTATAAATTAATTTCCTCTTGTACTAAACAAAGCACAAACGTCAATGATGCACATTTCCCAGAGCTCACATATTTCAGTTAATAAATCCAAAATAAAGAGATATTTTTCTACCTTTTGTGCATTTTTTTCAGTTGCAATTGCTCCAGCCACTTTCTTCGGGTTTCTTCGTGTCTTCTGCTAACTCTCCATCGTCTGCTGTCCATTTGTCCTTTCTTCTTATTTATTTATTTAACATTTTTTATATACCGCGCTATTTGTCATCAGTGCGGTTTACATTAAAACATCATAACACTTGGTCAAAACGTTTGGCCGTCGTTTACATAGAACAGGGAATCAACATGGCGGTAAACTTGGGGAAATTATATTCTCTCTTCTAGTTTTTTTTTTTCCATTCTCTCTTTACATCTGCTTTAACATACTAATCATTCTCCTTTTGCTCTTTCCTCATTCCTATTTCATCCACTCAAATTTTACCCCTCCATCCTCAATCCCCACTTACTCTCCCAATATCCGGCCAATTGTAGATTTGTCTTCCCTCCCACACAAACTATTTTCCATCTCCATTTCACTCTCCCAGCCCCATCCCATTCTAATCCTCCCCCAACATCAGCTCCCTTCTAGTTCCAGCCCCACCCAGCATCTGCTCCCTTCTAGTCCCCGCATCAGCCCATTTCGAGTCCTAGCCCCCCATAAGCCCATTTCCAGTCCTAGCCCCCATAAGCCCATTTCCAATCCTATCCTAGCCCCACCATCAGCCCATTTCCAGTCCTAGCCCCCATAAGCCCATTTCCAATCCTATCCTAGCCCCACCATCAGCCCATTTCCAGTCCTAGCTCCCCCATCCATTTCCAGTCCTATCCGAGTCCCTCCATCAGCTCATTTCCAATCCCAGCCCCACATCAGCCCATTTCTAGTCCTTTCCTAGCCCCACCATCAGCCCATGTCAAATCCTAGCTCCCCTCCACTCAGCCCATTTCCAATCCACGCCCCCCATGAGCCTACTTCCAGTTCTAGCCCCTCCATGAGTCCATTTCAATCCAAGCCCCCACCAGAGCCCATTTCCAATCTTAGCACCCCCAACAGCCCATTTCCTGTCCTATCCTAGCCTCTCCATCAGCCCATTTCCTGTCCTAGCCCCCCCTCAGCCTATTTCCAGTCCTAGCTCCCTCCCCTCACAGCCCATTTCCATTCCAAGCCCCCCTCCCCATCAGCTATTTGCAGTTCAAGCCCCTCTTCCACTCAGTCCATTTCCATTCCAAGCCCCTGTCCCCATCAGCTATTTGCAGTTCAAGCCCCCCTTCCACTCAGCCCATTACCAGTCCTAGCCCCCCCATAACCCATTACCAGTCCTAACCCCCTATCAGCCCACTTCCAATCCTAACCCCCCACAGCCCATTACCAGTCCTAACCCCCCATCAGTCTATTTCCAGTCTTAGCCCCTCTCATAGCCCATTACCAGTTCTAACCCCCCCATAGCCCATTACCAGTCCTATCCTCCCTCCCCCATCAGCCCAAATAGATAAAAAAACAAACAAACCAGCTGCTGCTGCTGCCACCGTGGCAGCGGCAGAATCAAGCGTCCTGCCGCGGGGCCCCCCTGCCCGGCAGATCCTCCCTGCAGCATCAGCTCCTGAGTCCCAAAGCACGGGCTTTCAGAGCCGCGAGAGTTTCCCTTTCTCGCAGCTCTGTTAATCCCACCGGGGCTGATGGGATTTCCCATCAACCCCGGAGGGCTTAACAGAGCCGCGAGAGGTCAGAGAAGCTCTCCCTTTGCAGGTCTGAAAGCCCACGCTTTGGGACTCGGGAGCTCATGCTGCAGGGAGGCTCTGCCGGGCAGGGGGGCCCCGCGGCAGGACACTTGATTCTGCCGCTGCCACGGCGGTGGCGGCAGCAGCAGCCGGTTTGTTTGTTTTTTATCTACTTGGGCAAATGCAGAATGTTTTTTGCGCGGGGCCCTCTGAAACGCGGGGCCCTGTGCAAAAAACATTCTTGCCCAATGGATGGGCCGACCCTGGTAATACTGGCCTGTCATCTGAGAGGTCTCATTCATGGATCCAAATCTCTTCAGTAAGGTCTGACGTAAACCTCCAGCTATCGCTGTTCTATTAGTATCATATCTAAGCATAAGGGTATGTATTTATCAAAAAAGGAAAAATCTTAAGCTAAAGTGAACTTTCAAAGATTGTATTCCTGCGATAAGAGGTTACAGCAGAGGTACTCAAATCCAGTCCTGGAGGTCCGCAAACCAGTCAGGTTTTTGGAATATTCCTAATGAATATGCATGAGATATATTTACATGCACTGCCTCCATTGTATTTGAATCTATCTCATGCATATTCGTTAAGGATATCCCGAAAACCTGACTGGTTTGCGGCACTCCAGGACTGGATTTGAGTACCTCTGGGTTACAGGATTCATTTACAAGAAAAAGCTTGACAAAAAGGCTACTGGGCATGTGCAGTCATTTGAAATGACATGAAAATGAAAACATTATTTTCATGTCATTTCAAGGGGTGTGTAGGGAAAAAAATTGTTTCTTTGGGGGTTTGTATTTTTCTGTCTTTGTTTCTTTTTTTTTATAGTGTGCCTTATTGCACCATAGGGTGTGCTACTGCCGCTTTCATTTCAAAATGAGACCACATCCCTAGCCATTTCATGTCATTTTTAACCCAAAATGATAGAAGACATCCACAATTGTGCTTTTTTACCTGTGTCATCAATAGTGTGCACTATTGTGCAAGGGTGCCCTATTGCTCAATAGGCACACTATGGAGAAGTACAGCGCACTATTTGAGCAATAGTGCACGCTTTTGATGACATTGCCCATGAAACAAAAAATAAACATATTAAAAACAAACAAAACAGAAAACCCCATAAAAGACATGAGAAACTAAACAAAACGAAAAACATTTTGCCTGCATCTCTAATGGCTATTGCTTTTTCAGTTGAAATTGACTCCCCTTTCTTGAAGAGTTGAAATATATTATTACCTAGATATATTCGCAGCTTACAGATATTTTCTTGTAAGTTTATTCTGGCCCTCTACAGCAAATCACATTCACTAGTTACCTTGACAACTGTAGATATTAATATGCTCAGTCTGCTGCAGTATTGCCACTGCAGTGAGTGTTAGTAGAAATATGCTATAGCCTGAAACCATTAAATAATAAACAATATTTTTAAATCAATGAGAACAGTTTGAATTACTGCTGATTAAGGGTGATAGGACTTAAGCTCCCAGTAGGAAAATCTAGTGTTATGTCCAGTTGAGGATGAAGTAATCTGGTTACCGTATTAGCTGCTTTTAAATGCACAGAAAAAAAGGTTAATGAATAAAAAATGCAATGTGTGCCTTCGAGTCAGTCCTGACTCCTGGCGACCCAGAAGCTCCTGGGCTTTCTTGGCAGTGTCACCGGAAGTAGATTGCCAGGCCTTTCTTCCGAGGCAATGGACAAAAAAATAAGATACTACTTTTCTATTGCTCTATCTTAATACATTTCTTGACTAGCTTTCAGGAGCTAACCCTCCCTTCTTTACATCAAAACAGAAAATGTAAATGTTCATAAAATGTATTCCAAAGATAGTCTGAAGGGAAATATGTGCTGGGAGAAGGAATTGATGGGATATTGGAAAGTCAAAGGCAGTAGAATTCTTTGACACATAAGGCTAGATTTACTAAAGTGTGCTATAGAACTAGCACATGCTAAAATGCATTAACATGCCTTATTTCTCTCAGATTCCATAGTATGGATACTCGCACATCTCCCTCACACCACTAACTCCACTTACTGAAATAAGACTACCAACAACACCTTAGTGGCAAATCCGGATGCAGTATTATTCAATTCCAGTAACAAACACTCAACAAAAACAACAATATGACTCCCATCATCTCTCAAAATAGCCTTTCCCTGAGCTACCCTCATACTTCATCCCCACTGTACCAATCATATTCCTCCTCATCCTACGTTCACAATTTCACTCAGCCACTTGGCTAGTCAGTGCTGACCTAGCCATACCAAGGCTCTTTACAAATCCCATCATCTCACCTCTTTCATTGATTGCAATCATAACAGGACATGCCCCTGAAGCTTGCAGTAGTGTCGCCCACTAGCCTGTAAACCGTTCTCCATTCCATTCAGTCATATACCCCTTCATCTCTGGCTGATTAGGAAGAAAGTTAAACACCACTTCTGCTCATCTTTAAGCACAAGTCACAAAACTATCATCCAAACCAAATGTCCCCAGTGCTCCCCAGACCCACCAAACCCAAAGATTAGAGTGGGTAGGAACAGAGGACAAGCATGGTGCTCCTAGTCATCTCCACCCAGCCAGCCCAGTCCACCAGAACTAACATCCAGACTGCACATTCCCTGAATTCAAACTGGTTCAAATATGACCACATCCAAGTCATCAATCAGCAGAACCAACCTCCTCCCATCTTCCTGACCATTGTACCCCTTGGAAGGGTCTCAGCCATGTTATAGGGCCCATGGTCTAACCATACCCCTCTGCCAACTCCCCAAACTCAAACCTGCTGTCTTATCACCTCTCCCTCCCCCAGACCCAATCAGCACTCCCAATCCCTTACCCCCAACTCCCTCTCTCCATCTTGGTCATTACCCCCCTCAGAAGGGGCTTGGCCATGTTATAGGGTCCACCATCCAAACCACGGATATAATGGGATTTATTTACAAACCATAGTAACATTAAGTCTGTACAATCTGGGGGCTTCGTGGTCATGATCTCTCTGCATTGGCATAGATACACTAGAAATGAATATGTATTACCAAGATACTTATTAATGTTCTAAAAAATGAAATCACACAGAGGCTTAGTTCGAATATATTCCACACTTGTACTTTCGTCATATAACCATGTTTCATACAGAAAGGTTAAATACTTAGACACATGCAAATCTTTTACTGCTGCTAAAGATATGAGCCCCTTCTATTAAAGTCTATTAAGGATTTGAAATTAATACACCAAACAAACACAGCGCCTCCGCTGGTAGCTGTCAGTATGGTCAGTGTGGCTCCAGCCACTAACGCATGATGGGCCAATCTAACTGGCACTCTACCAAGGCGGCTTTACTTAGTGACTCCCATAGAGGAGTTCATTATTTTCATCCATCTGGTTTGGTGGATGTCTTTTTGGGTTTTTTTCTGACTAAAATTAGAGTAATCTTTTATAGAAAGTAGATCAGTTTTTGAAAATCCTTTCTGACAGGTCAAAATAAAATCACAAATGGTAAACATGTTTGTTAAAGCGTACTCCAGGAAACATCTAATCCAGAGGTTCCCAACTCCAGTCCTGGAGGGCCAAACACCATTCAGGTTTTCAGGCTGTCCCTAATGAATATGCATGAGATACATTTGAATACAATGGGGGCAGTGCATGCAAATGCAACTCATGCATATTTATTAGGGACAGCCTGAAAATCTGAATGGTGTTGGCCCTCCAGGACTGGAGTTGGGAACCTCTGATTCTAATCATATCAGGTCGCATTACATTAAGAATGAGATATATATATTTTTCAATAGCTATAGCAACATATTTTAGGAGATGGGTCAAACCAACTCTACTGGGTCACCATAAACTGACTCATCAATCTAGGCCAATGATTCTCAACTCTGTCCTGGTGTATCTTCTAGTCAATCTGGTTTCCAGGATAGCCAGAATGATTACACACATAGATGTCAGAACAAGGTGGGCCACATGGGTCCTGGCATAGCAAACCTTTGCCTGCCAGGTGCCAGCAAACCTTCCTCTCCTGTTCTGCCCTTAGGGATCCCATCTCACACAGGCAGAAGAGAAGAGAGCAGCCACGATCGTGATAAAAACTCCTTCTGTCTGCCTGCCGGAGATCAGATCCCAGCGGGCAGAATAGGAGGGGAAGGCCTCCATGCAGGTTGTCTACCCACAGGAATTCAATCTCTCATGGGCAGAAGAGAAGGGAATGGCCATGGTCATGGCAAAGAATCCTTGTGTCTGCCCGCAGGAGACTGGGCACACAGAAGGAGTCTTTGTCATGATCATTCTTCTCTTCTGCCCGTGGGGATTGGGAAATCAGATCTCTACAGATGGATCAGGAGGGGAAGGCTTCAGGGGCTTGGGGCAGAGTGGGGAGGGGGAGGGGGCAACTTGAGGCAGAGCTTGGGGCTCCCCCCAATCATTTGGGTGTTCTGTTACACCTATATATATATTAGTTAGATTTGCAGGCACTGTCTCCATTGCATGCAAATCTGTCTTATGTATATTCATTCTGGATATCCTAAAAACTAGAATGGCTTGAGAAACAGGCAGATACTGTAGGTCAAACATAAAATAAAATAGAGTTGTTAAAGGTTTCATTAGAGAGGAATAGAGACTCATTGGGAGTGCTAGAACTAGGCATTCTGGCAAGTAGGGCAATGACACATAAAATGTGGCAGCTTCCAACCTTGCCCAGGAGAATGATGGTCAACATTCTATAAAATATGGCATCCAGAGCAATGCCCTGGTTTCCCTACCCTAGTTCCAAATTTGCATACTGCTATTTTAAGTGACTTAGAGCCCGATGTTGAAAGGGGCCTGTCCAGAAGTCCAAAATCAGGATGGTCCAGATTAGACTCCAATTCTGCAACCATGGGAGCTAGACGTTCCTGTGGGAGCAGAATTGGGATGTTAGATGGGCCAGACATACCCATATTCCACTGCCCTGCATGTCCAGCCATGGCCCCATCCAACTCTCCCAATGCCCCTTCATGCAGCCTCAGTGTCATGGCGTCCCATCTCCATGGCACCAGGACATCATGCAGGAGCCCTGACATCTCGCTATATTATAATCATGCCATTCCCTGCCACCCGACCCCCCCCCCCCCCCGAGTGGCCTGCAAAGACCGGGATCAGGCTGCGGGGAACCCCCTGCTGCCACCCACCTGATCCAAATGGCTCGCTGATGCCATCCCTCTCGGCCTAGAAGAGCCAACGGCATCAACAAACTCCACACGCCCTCCGGATACCAGAAAACAAAGCAAACCACCTCCAACAGAGCTCTATCTTTCTCGGCACCAGCTCTTTGGAACTCCCTCCCAGATGAACTGAGAGCCCTAAGTGACATTAAGGTCTTCTGCAAGGCACTCAAAACACTCCTGTTCATAGAACACTATTCACACCTAACCTAGAACACCAAGCCCCACCAACAGCATAGAGAAGAATAAGTACCAATTGTCCAAAGTCTTTATGTACGTCATGTTACCCCAACCCTCCCATTCAATGTAGACCCTGTTGTTGACCACTTTGATTGAAGGATAAAGTGTTATATAAAACTGGTTAAATAAATAAAATAAATTCCACCTCAGAGGTGGAATAAGTTCCCCAGCCCTCCGTGCACTCCCGGATGTACAGGGCCATGACTGGAATCGGTCCTGTACATCCATGCTCCTAGGACTGCCCCTGTCCCACCCCCACCCATACTCCTCCTCTGGCCCCCCCCCACCCCATCCAAAGTTCCCCTCACAGCGGCCATGTATGTATGGGGAACTTCGGTTCTGGAATTGGGTCCCACAGAATAGCGGGTGTTGGACATCCGGGTCAGATGCCACCCCTGCTATTCTTGTCTCAGCATGCTGGCCTTAGTGTATATGCAAATTTCTAGAATCAGATTATTCTTAATTATTAATTATTTTATCAATATTTTATGTGTTAATTCATAGATCCGTAATGCCTAAAGCCATGAACTTGGCTAATACAAGTGTAGTCTTATGAATGGGATTGAAAACCAACGTTCACGTTGATTCTCCTTCTACGACGAGGGACCTCTCTTTTCTTACTTTTCTGTCTGATATGTCCCTCCGCCAATTTGTCTCCTTCCCAACCCATGCTGCAGGTCATTCCCTGGATCTCCTTATTACCTCCAATTCCTCCTCTATCCCTCCCTCCTCTCTCTCCTCCCTCCCCCTTCCCTGGTCAGATCACTTTTGCCTTCTCTTTTCTATTCCAGTCTTGCCCTCCCCAACAGATTCTTTAGATCCCTCCTCTGTGCTCCCAAGCAAAACCTGTGCACCTGTGCTCCCAAGCAACACTTCCATTTCTGGCCCTGCTCCTTCAGTACCAACCCGTAAGCTCAGTTCAGGCACGCTCCTTCAATTCCCCCCCTCTGCTTCCATATTCCCTAGCAATTTTGATTCACTCTCTGTTGATGCTCAAGCCCATCTTTGGTATTCCTCTCTGTCCTCTGCCCTTGATGATATTGCCCGTTCCTGCTTACCCCCCCCCCCCCCCCGTCGCTGCCCCGGCATCCTTGGTTTCATCCTGGCCTTCTCCTACACCGGAAATATCTCCACTGTGCAGAACGCCTCTGGCGTAAGCATCCGTCTTCATCTACCCTTCTCAATTTCCAATCCTGCCATCGTCATTACCGTACCCTCCTCCATTCAGCGAAACGTGACTACTACTCTAAGCTTATTTCTTCTTCCTCGAACTCTTCCCGGCAATTGTATTCTATTTTTCGCTCCCTCACAGCATCCCATTCTGCTTTACCCCCCTTACCCCCTCCCTCCTCCACCTCTCCTGACCCTTCCTCTCTTGCCTCCTTTTTTGTTTCCAAGGTCCAAATCTTGCATCAGTCCTTCCCATCTTGTCCCCCCCCCCTTCCCTTCCCACCCATGCCTTATCTCATTCCTGGTCCTCTTTTGAGATGGTTTCCCCAGCTGTCCTCCAACAAGCTTTTCTTTCTATCCGCAAGACAACCTGTCCTGCTGATCCTATTCCCTCCCGTTCAAATTCCAGTCCAATCTATATTTTCTCTAACCCTTAAGTATTCAGTGAGATATAAAAACAATCTTGAAGCCACCTGTTGTCAAGGATCAAATCTCCCTAAATCTTGATGGAGCAGCCCAGTGAATTCTTTTTAAATATTCTTTCACATTACATAACAATAATAAAGAATGATTTTTCAGTTTAAATATACTTACCAAACACTGTTCTTGCTGGCACAGATTCCCTGTTAAGCCAGAAAGAGACCTGGGACAGGATCACTGTCATAATGCATGGTAGATAGGTCTGAATAACAAAGTAACCAATCTTTCGTTTTAAGTGGAAGTGGGTGGTCATAACCACATATTCACCTGGGAACCAAGAAGAAATACAGGGGCAGACAAATTATTGCATGATCCTGAATAACACATATGTGAACATGATAAATTTTTATTTGATAAAATTTACAAAAGCATTGAAGGAGAGGGAACAATTATGTTTTACGTTTGCTACACAAGTCTTTTTATAGAGGCAAATCCAGGTCCGGGTCAACTACTAGGCAAACCAGGCAGTCACCTAAGGTGACAGCTTCTGGTGGCAACAAAGAGCAAGAACATACAAAGTTAAACAATCGATTTTGATAATCCAATATGAAACCCAAAAGAACCGGAATAGTCAAAACAAATATTAAACAGCAAAAAAGCTACTGGAAAAAAGGCAGCCAAACATAATAACACGTTTAAATGTCAGAACCCTAAAATAGCGAGGAGAAAGTATGTCAACCCACCAAAATATTGAGTTCCATTTTAATCATTTTTATTAAACCAAAAAAGTAAAATAATATTTATTAAACAACTCAAGAAATTGAAAAAAGCATAAAGGAAGCCCTAAAAAATGCAGCGTGGCATGTTTTGAGTCCAGAACCTTAGGACTCTGCTTCAGGCTTTACTGGGGAGAACTTCCCATTGCCAACAAGTTGCACCTTATGTCAAAGACGAGCGTCTGACATCACAAAGAGAACAACCAATCCAATATAAAGAGGGAAAAAACACATGAATAGGAAATCACTCACAGGATTGGTAGTCTCAAAAAGACTTGGCCAATCGATTTCAAGATTTAAACCTGACCGGGACAGAGAGCCAAGTTTAAAAATCCATTGCTGTTCTTTCCATAGTAATTTAGAGACACGATCACCACCCCAAGGATCACAAGGAACAAAGTCAATCACACCCCATAATAATTGGTCAAAAGAATGGTGCTGATTAAGACAGTGGTCCACCACCAGAAACTCCTTCCTCCAAATTTGGGTGACGAGCCAAATCAGGAAAAATTCAAACCTGAAAACCCCAAAATTGCTCACTGAAATTCCTGAAATAAGAATGAAGAATTAAAGCTTTATCCGATTCCAATTCTAGGGTAACAAGAAGGGTAGTTCTCTCAATGATTACATCCAAGGAGCTTTCCAGAAATCCGGTAAGGTTCCCAGTCCCTAAATCCACATCTCCCAAACCAGAACGACTCCCACAATCACCAGCACCCAAAGACAGATACTGGACCCAGGTCAGGGGAGGCAAATGTTCCTGTGGGATCTTAAGCACTTCACAGAAATATTTCCTCACCATTTCCAAGGGAGACAAAACGGGAGATTTAGGAAAATTTAACAACCAAAGATTATTCCTCCATACTTGATTTTCCAACTGTTCAGCCTTCCTAGCCAGTAAAGTCCTGTCTTTAATTAGGGCAACTTGTGCCTCCCAGAGTTGTCCAAACTCATCTTTAAGTTGAGAGATAGTATGTACTGTATTGTTAAAGCACTGATTTATTATATTTTTTATATGATATAAGCATTGTACTTTTCAGGTGGCATTATCGTATTTAAATTTTTTTTTTGTAAACCAATTTTATCCTTTTTGGAAAGGCAGAATATTAAGTTGATCACATATTTAGACCTAATTTTTGATATTCAGCTATCCTTTAACCAAAAAGTGGCTGCGACCGTTCATTTCTCATTCCTTTCATTACTCAAAATTTGCTTAGTCTGAACTTTGTTGACCACTGATGCGTTGCACTCTTTCATTCATGCCTTCGTCATATCTTGCATCGATTATTGCAATACCGTTCACTGTGGTATTTGGTCCACAAACCAAAACAAATTATACCTCGTATAGAATACAGCGGTTTGTTTGCAGGCAAACGCTTCACAGTTTGACCATGTCTCTCCACTGTTTGCTTTTTAACACTGGCTATCCCCTCCTCTTCAGATTTCATTTTAAGATTCTCATGTTAGCTCATAAGGCCTTTTACACTGGCCTTCCTCTCTATCTTTCCTCTCTATCTTTCTTGGCCCCATATTGCCCGTCAAGAGCTCTTCGATCTCAGAATTCGAACCATCTTGTTGTTCCTCCTGTCTCTGCTGCTCACATAGAAGCATCCAGACATATGGCTTTCTACTTTCTGGTTCCATCTTTTTGGAAGTCTCTCCCCCCCCCCCCCCTCCCTGCTTTGAAGAAATTCAATATACCCTTGAAAACCTAGCATTTTCAGGCAACCTTCGAGAACTACCTATCCTAGAGTTAGAAGGCAGTTACTTTCACTTTATTGTTTCCTGTGCTGATCTTTCTTTTCCTGTCTGAAATTGGTGTTCCTTTCCTATTTCACATATTTTAATTATTATACACTGCTTCAATGCTACCAGGCCAGAGCAGTACAGCAAGTCTTAATAATAATAATAATAATAATAATTTATTTGTATTTATTTAATGTTAGTCTTTAGCCCACACCATTCCAGGGGGAGATCAAAGCGAGTTAGTCAGGTACAGTATACTAATCAATCCATTGACCACTAGATGGTAATGACAGATTAGCAGAGCAGTATACTAACTATAGGATTTCCAGCAGGTTAGCTGCTCTTTCCTGCAAATTTTCTAGAGGTGCAAATATACTCAACAGCAGGGCCAGCCCATCCACTAGGTGGGCTAGATGGCCACCTAGGGCAGCAGACCTCCGAGGGCAACACAACACCCATGATCTGCAGCCCCCCCCCCAATACTGATCCATGCCGGGCTGCGCTGCCACCCTCTGCTGCCTCTGATTCTGGTGGTGGGGTTGGCTTGGCTCAGCAGCAGTGAGGGATGGTGGCGTGGCTCAGCACGGGGGGAGGGAGGCACAGTTTGGTGCATTGGGGGTGGGAGACAGACCAGGGCTTCTTCCTAGGGGGGCAGAAACACTTGGTCCATTCCTGCTCAACAGCAAAATTTCACACAAAACGTAGCTAAGAGGAATCCTGTAAAAACTATAACTATACCTCAGTGATGTGTGGCAGTCGCCAAAAAGGCCAACAGTATGTTTGGAATTAGGAATGGAATAAAAAAACAAACCAAAGAGTACTGATGTGCCTCTGTATTGCTTCATGGTGCAACTGCACCTTGAATATTCTGGGCAACCTCTGGTCGCCTCATCTCAAAAAAGATACAGTGGTATTAGAAAACTATAGAGGCACCTCAAGTAGATTCTCCGAAGAGGTAGTTATAGCGATGTCCCTCTCTGTGCTCGGCCACTGAGGGGTTCTCTCATTACCCTCTCCTGGTTATCCTGTCTTCCACCTATAAAATGAGTCTGATAGGGGAGGGGGCTGTCGGTGTGGGGGGGGGGGGAGGAGGGAGATAGCTGTTCCTGAGATTATTTCGTAGAAGGATGCCTGAGGAGGCTATTTGTAGGTCTCTTCCCTTAGGGTATGGCGGTTACCCCTCATTTATATTGCCTATTAGTGTGTTTGGATGCATTGGTTGTTACCCTGTATGATGTACATTCTGGAACAACTATGGCTCTGTTGATGTTTGCAGTTGTAATCCTCCTTTCTTCGCTCAATAAAATGCTATACAAAAAGAAAAAGAAAAGCTATAGAGAAGGACGACCAAACTCATAAAGGCGATAGAATGACTCTCTTTTAAGGAAAGGTTTGTGGAAATGATGGCACAGCAGAGATACAATAAAGGACTATAAAAAGCTGAGTGGTAGAATGGGTAAACCCAGATCTATTGTTCACTCTTTCAAAAAGTACAAAGACTAGGAGATACACCATGAAGGTGCAAAGCAGACATTTGAAAAAAAAAGAATATTTGTATACTCGGATGTGGTAAAATCAGTTAGCATAGCTGGGCTTAAAAAAGGCTTGAGCATATGTCTGGAGGAAAAGTCCATAAATTGTTATTAAGGTACGTAGTCCAAGACTGGCAATTTTTGTAAACAGAATATTGGGCTTGATGGACCTTTGGTCTGACCCAATATGGCAGTTCTTATGATCCTATGTTCATACGTGGAAACGGATAGGGAGCCCGTGAAGTGACTCTCTCATACTGTCAGTAAATACACACCAAAACTTTTTTTTTTCGCTCCTGTACTTGATTTATAGATTATCTTTAAAAAGTTTAAAAAAAAATGAGACCATGAGGATCTGTCTGCCATGGTGTGATAGGTGTTAATGTGTTGATAATGCAGAAATAGCATGCCGCAGTTGTAGATAATGCAGGAAATCACTGTGCTATCTGCAGGCCATGCATTAGTCCCTTGAGTGGATGTGTTGTGAGCGGAGAGTGGGCGCATCTGCAACGAGCAGTTACCACTAGCGTTTGCAGTGTGCAATAAGTGCTCGTTTTGCAGACATCGTGGATGCAGCTAACCCTTCCTTAGTGGGTGTTATTGGCCGCGTCTACTGTGCGGCTGCATCACAGTCCTCTGCATTTTCACAGCATTATATGTGGGGCAATGCTATGCATGCTTCCAACAGATAACGCTCTGCTTTTGCAGGTAATGTGGCGCTATTTGTACTAACGCGCCTCATTAGCGGCAAAAGCCTATCACAGCTTAATAGCCAGGCCCTAAGATGTTGAACATGTGAGCCATTTTTCAATTGACAGAATCCACACCACGTTTTGACACCTCTTTCATGACTATACAATATTGAGAATGTTGTAACAGTCTTTATTCATAAATTTCAACATTAGCACATGGAAATCTTGTGATTTCTCTTTCTCTAAAATCCCGATGACTGACATGCGAGTAGCACATGTTCCACTGGTATGAAGGGAAAAGCTTAAATTGAATTGGAAAAGCAATGTCTAGACTGGCTGTTTATGCACTCAGCATGGCAAGTGCCTTTAACTCTAATTCAGTAGTCTGAAAAAACACTGTCTAACGTTCCTGCTCAACATACATCCCCAGGGAAAGCTTATAAATAAGATGTGACAATAGTCTTGGTACCTTTCAATAAAAAATAAAAGAACCATAGAAGAGAGAAAAGAATTTTATTTCTTTGTATAATCACAAGAGAGGAAATTTTATGCAGAGCCTCTGATAATCTTACAGTGCCTTGGAACTGGCTTCTCTCTGCAGAAAACAAGAACCAGGTGACTGGATGAATACAAAGCACCTCACCCCCGCTGACTCTCCTCAAGCCGATTCAGGCAGGCAAGAGAAAGAGGGGAGCAGGGGTGCATTGGGCCAAGTCCTTCCCCTCGACTATCTGGGGCTAATCGGCACTTTGGACCATGTGGCACTATCATGGCCTCCACAGTTAAAAACCACAATTCAGACCCTGATAAAAGAGGAGGAAGACGCAGTCCAAGTAACCGATGTATGCCTCTCCTATCACGCCTGGAGCGGAGGAGCAGCTTAATGATTAGAGAAGTGGACTAGAACTAGGGCAACCCGGTGACTCCTTGTGATCTTGGACTCGTCACTTAGCTTTCCATTGCCTCAGCTACAGACTTAGATTGTAAGCCTCAGGGGGCAGAAAACTCCCTACTATACTTGAATATAGCTCAACTTGCACTTCTGAGAAAAAGTGTGAACTAAATCCACTAATCTTTCCCTGTCTACTAGCTGCCTGACCAACACAGGATGACGAGATCAAAAAGGGAGTTCAGTTAAATGGGAGAAAATTAGGGAAGTAAGGTGAGACCTAGAGAGGCAAGAAGGAGCTGGGGATAGTGTGGAAGAACCTTGTACAATGAGTGGGAAGGGCTTAGAGGAAGTGTCCCTTCCCAATCCTTGCATGACATCTTGACCTCTAGTGGTAATACCATGAGACTACTTCTAGGGGTCAGAGCTGGCATTTTAAATCCAGGAACAGGAAAAATCAGTGGATCACTCCTGCCCGCCACGATAACAGCTGAAAAAGCTGGGAGGGAGGATGGGGTGGGGGTGGGTGTAGAGGCTTTGATGCTACTGGGGAGATCAAAGAAGTGGAGAGTTGGTAGAGATGCTGATGGGGAGCTCCTGGGGGTTGGGATGCTGATAGGAGGGCTATGCGTGTGGGATACTGAGCCGAGGGGAGGCATGGTGGGTTGGGATGCTGAACAGGGGGGGGGGGAGGGGGATCGGGATCAGTTTTTGGCTTATCAGTGGGCACATTAATGCATGCTGATAATATAGATACACTAAATATACTGCGTACC
Source organism: Ichthyophis bannanicus (assembly GCA_033557465.1). Classification (NCBI taxonomy): domain Eukaryota; kingdom Metazoa; phylum Chordata; class Amphibia; order Gymnophiona; family Ichthyophiidae; genus Ichthyophis; species Ichthyophis bannanicus. The sequence goes on along the minus strand of CM066050.1, from coordinate 118,522,819 downwards.
AACTATACAGCCAATGCCCATAACCTGCCCACTTCCCGCCCCACAAAGTGCTAAGAGAGCTGTAGCCATTACCATGGACCTGCACTAATGGTTCAGGTGTGCTAAATCCCATGCTAACTGCATAGCACCCTTTACTAAACATGCCCAGAAATGTTGTAAGGAGCACGAATGACCCAAATACACACTAACAAATGCAAATGCTTGGTTTACACTGCAGTAACTTGTACTTCATTCTGTAAGTCTACAAACTATAAGTTGAGGTTACATTTTCCTGCATGTGCAATTGATAAATGCAGTAGAAGATAAGAATAGCATTGTCAGTGACACATCACCGGCAGTTACATGGAATCAGGCCTGATCCTTGCAATTAAATTAGAAGAAGAGGCACTTTTCATTACCCTGAAAGTACTGCAATAAGTAACAGACTCAAGTCCATGATTAAATTACTGTACGTTTATAGCTTGGTTAAATGAGTGAAACAGAGGAAAGGTAGAGATGCCTGCAACAAACTGCATGAGTCAATGTGTCAGGTTCCTTCTGTGGCCCTATTCAAGTCCAGGCTGAAGACCCACTGCTTTGAGGCTGCTTTTGGATCCTGGTGCTCCTCATTCTCTTGTCCACTATTTATGTGCATCTTGCCAGACTCTCTAGTCCCCAGTTTTGTTATGTTCTTCATCTTGATTAGATTGTAAGCTCTGATGAGCAGGAACTGCCTTACGGCACTCGTGTACACCTTGTAGCACTATACAGATGATTAGTAATAGTGATACAGTTGTCTTGCACTGCATGAGTTTCCTTACATAGTGCCAAGTGGTAGCAATTTGTTTGCTCAGAACTTTGGGTGGATTCTGTAATATTAAGGGGCTTCTGAGGTAAAGTGTGCTAAATATTTGCACTTATCATTCGTAAGGTAGAAACATGAATGCATGGTAAGTGCAAAGCCTGTGCAGTAACTGTTGTATAGTGTGTCCCGCATCTGCCCTGCAGTTACCACTCAGAGAAGACACATACCACATGGTAAATGCATCGGCAGATTGTGCAGTAAATGCGTCCATGCTATCTGGATGCAGTTACTGCAGTTGCTGCAATAAAAAAAAATACACCCGATCAGCATCTGCCCCACCAGCCCTGATCAACATCCATAACCCCCCCCCCCAGTCATTATCTAGACCCATCCTCCACCACCTTGATCAGAATATAGACCCACCCTAACCATAATCAGGATCCAGACTCACCCCTCAATCAGTATTTCAACCCATCCATCCCGCACTTATCATGATTATTCCTAGTGAATTAATTGGGGGGGGGGGGGGGTAGGACTATTCCCAGATACTCCTGCCCCATTGCAGGCCCAGACACAAAATGGAAGCTCTGACCCCTAGTGGTAGACCTGCACTACTACCTTTAGGAGTCAAGCTGCCAAATAGGGGCCTTATTCTATGATTATGCAAACAAAATGACCTTTGTTCAAATCATACTGGCCTTTCAACTGTCCAAGAATACAGAATTATAAATCTTCCAAAATTAAGAGCTCTCCACTAAAATTGGCAAAAAAAAGTCCCAGTTTGTGGGGGGTTTTCACATTGTTCAGATATGTTTGAATAGATTTTATTTTTCCTGGTAGTTTTATTCATTTATTTATTTTATTTTATTAAACTTATATATCACCTTCCCAAAATAGGCTGCAAAGCGATTCACAACAATTTGTAAAGCATACCTTTTTACTATGGCTTTTGGACTTTCATAAGGGACTAAATGCCACCAGTCACTGGAGGGGGGAGGGGAGGGCTGAGCTATCCCTGTGACATACTTGATACGTACTGAACCCCTCACTACCAAGTAGGTCAGTTTACTAAACATGCCCCTTAATGCATGAATGTGGCAACCATTCCCCCTCTGGCATAACAGTTGACATGTATCAATTCACACGCTAAGAAGATTGTGTGTTCAGGTGAGAAATGGGCAGGTTATTGGTGGAGAATGGGCACAGATAGCACATGGAACTTTAATGCACCCTGTCACTGTTGCAGTTAGGAGGTGGTAAGTGCACCTGCGCTAATCGTCCATATATCGTTCAGAGCGGTAACCATGCCGGGAACATCCCAATGGTTAGCGCACATGCTCTGTACTTACTGTGCATTCCTTTTTGCATCTTTATGCATGGTGCGTGCAAATCTTCACTGCACTTTAGTGAAAGGGCCCCTTACTTGTTTGATAAAAGGTCTCACAACCTTTCCTAGAACTACAGGGCACAGTAGTTCTTTGAATTTCATACTTGCAAAATATAAAACTTGCAGTTAAACCTCCATCCATTATTAGGAATGAAATATTTTTCCCATTGGAGAGCAGAATGGTCAGAAGATATCATGATCCAGTTCCTTTTATCGGTGCTATTTCTGTGTATGTATGTATGTGTATGTGTGTGTGTATTGTAATGGGGAAAAGATATCCTGTGATAGGAAAGCAGAGGAACCTATGAGTAATAGGGCTGTTTCTAGCAGGAAGGAAGATATCAGGACACCCAGTTGCCAAGAGCAACATAAACATTCCCAGCCACGAGGAAAGGAACCCTGCACAGCTGAAAGGCATTCCCCAGCTCTTAGCTCTAATGGCTTTCACCTGGGAGGGGGAAGGGCTGGAGTAGAGCCTCAGCAAACGTATAAGGGACGTTCATTAGAGAATAGTAGCAATGGTAGGAGCAGCAATAGCAGGAGCTGGAGAAGGAGTTCTGACTTTGGCTTTGGTAACTCCGGTAACTCCAGAGAAAACATTGCGGAGGATTCAGTGAAACCAGTAACTGGAAGCAGGAGAGACGTGCTGAAGGAGAACCAGCTGGATACTGAGTGCAAGCTGAGGTTTGAATCTGGGAAGCAAAGTCTGCTTTGGGCTGGTAGGAAAACTGATGTGAATGACTTTGATTCTGAATGTGAAAGAGAAAGGCAGATAACAGCTGATAGTCTTAATTGGAGGAGAAAGGCTCAAAAACCCTTTTAACCAAGCCTCCAAACATATACCTTATGGTCAAGGCATTTATAAGGAGAAAGTACCAGTCAGAATAACTGGAAAGCAATTACAGGCTTCAGGAAGGAAAGAATATACGGTGCAAGACATCTGTATGTTGGAAGAGGGTGACAAACAGCCTAAGCATAGAGAAAAGCCTCTGTGGTTTAAACCCTGACTGAATGAAGCTGTGCATAGCTTTTCTCCTGCCTCAAACCCAGAAGGTGGCCTAATTAACCAAGGTAAAGCTGCTTACAAGTCTTTTTCACCTAGAAGTTATAAAGGACATAAGTCTTATTGGAATTGTATGCCAAGATATGGTGACTCTGACCCTTACCTGCTGGAGGAAATAGTAGGGAGGTTAAGGGAGCTGGCAGAGGAGAATAATCTACCAACTCACTATAGGCAACAACCTTATGCAGATGATAGTCAGATTGAATCAATGATAATTGATCCGCCAGAGCCTGAATTATCTGACTACCAGATGGACTGTACATTGGCTGTGATGAATGATAGGATTTCATTGTGCTGAAGATATACCATTGTGGAAGTGAATTAACTGCCTGTTTAAAAGCACAAGAATTTACTTTATCCTTTTTGCCAGAGTATATGGCTTTTGTTCTTTTGTTACCTGTGTTATAATCCAAACTCCGGGAGGGGAAATAAAACCTTGATTTGACCTTACCACTCGGGTCTCAACTATCTTATTGCAAAGGAGCCCAACTACAATCCTTTCAATAAAAGGTCCCCCTGTAGCCCAACCAGTATACCACGCTGCTGGCCGAACAGGGTGTGACAGTATATATATATATATATATATTATATATATATATATATATATATATATATATATATATATGGCCCAATTCTATCCCGGACGTAGAAGCCCAGGCGTCGTGATTCTGATCCCACACGGCACATCTAGCCCTGCGGGATCAGAATCGCAAACAGTCCTGTACATGCAGGCCAGGACTACGATTCAGCCTGGCCTGCATGTACAGGACATGCCCATCTAACTCAGCCTGGACCTTACAATGGAGCTGCGGCGTCATGGCGTCCAGTTGCCATGGCACCACGGCTCTATTGTAAAGCTGTGATCCCGGCCACCAGCTCCTTCAAAGCATTCCCTGCAGCCTGATCCCTGATCTGGCCACCTACAGCCAGGGTCGGGTTGCGGGGAATGTTCTTGTCCCCCTCTGCCCCATCCGTGCTCCAGCCCCGCCGATCCACAATGTCTGGGGAAGTTATTCCACCTCGGAGGTGGAATAACTTCCCCATACAAGCTGCCGGCCCCGGACGTACAGGGCCAACATTAGAATCAGCCCTTTACGTCCAGGGCTGGTGGCCGCCTACCACCTGCCCCCTCCCTGCCCCCTGGATTAAATTCTTGTGAGAGCAATATTCAGTATCCAGTGCACCTGAATATTTCTTCTGACTACTGTGGTGCTATCTGGATATTTCCAGAACCATCCATGGACAGAACTGCGGAGAAGATGGAGATTGTCCAGATAGTGATGATATTCAGCCCTACAGTATTACCCTTATTTCCACTAAGATATGGACCAAGGTATGATTATCCTCCATCACCTGGATTTGCAGGATGGGCCACTGGTACTCTCCTCCTTCTGCAGCCCCTTATACCTACAGTCTGCCTTGCTAATGGTGTGCGATCATCTGTGCACATTTAGTTTGTTAATGTGCCTTTAAAAAGTTTAATGAGCTAAATTGATTTAATATGTGTTAATAAACAGCACACTTTAATTTGTCAGTGCATGTTAAATTAATTTAGTGTGCACTAAAAATTCCCTATTAAAACAAATGTGTGAAATGAATCATAAAACTCCCGAAAGTTAGGAAAAATTCATGAACAAAAACTAACCGATTTTTTAATACCTATACAGTACACATCCTTAGGGCTCATCCAGCTGCCACTAGTGTGCTGTTGCGAGAGGTAAGCATGCATATTATTCTAACTAGCCCAGATGTCACTGGATAAGTGCATGCTACCCTCTGCCTTTGCCAGTACTGTATAAAGCTGGGCATGTAATTATACAGAATGAGGGTTTCCTGCCTTCTAAAATTGGTCATGTGGAACACTTGGGAGCCAAGAGATACAACAGCTTCTTAAACCTCATATTCTCAATCACCTACAAGGTCTGGACATCTAGGGTTATCATTTCCCCAATGTACTATGTCATCGACTTCGATGCTGCTTCCCGCTTGGCTGCAGCACTGCTGCCGAACACTACCTCATCTCTTCAATGGTTACTTGTTTCAATGTATGTCAGGAATGCTGGCATGCCACCTCAATGGAAGAGGCTGTAAGCTCTATTTGGAAAACAGATTTCATTTTTGCTGTATCTTTTCTATCACTGCTATTTACAATGCAGGATCAAGTCCCCAGCCTAGGATCAGCACTCTCCCTTGCACTGAACTGGAAAAGATGCTGTTTCTGCAAATGATGGTGAATACCAGTGTTGGTAAGATGGCCCATCAGCTTCTTCTACGAATGTGCATCTTACAGCAATTGCATTCTGCATGGCAAGGATATTCAAGCTGCTTAAAATGCCTCCATACTTCTGAGGTTTGTGGGATTGTCTCTCTACTTCCTTGGGGGAGACTTCTATTATTGCTGCTGATGAGCCTGGCGCTGAGGATGGATTAGAAGATGAAGGGCCAAGAGAGTTTTTCCCACTGTACTATCTTCTCTAGCTGTGCTGTTGGCCCTGGAAGGCCAATATTACTTCCTATCCCCTCTCTACTTGTTGTTGTTGTTGTTAAGTGCCGTCGAGTCGGAGTCGACTCATGGCGACCCTCTGGATAGCTATCCTAAATTGTGTTCGGTCTTCAGTCAGGCGGCTCATTGTTGACAGACTGGTACCCGTAGCTGCTGTTATTGTATCGATCCATCTCATTGCTGGCCTTCCTCTTTTGCGTTGACCTTCTATCTTGCCAAGCATAATGTCTTTCTCTAATGATCTCTCTCTTCGCATGATGTGTCCAAAGTATGAAAGTCAAAGTCTTGTCATCTGAGCTTCTAAAGAAAGCTTAGGTTTGATCTCCTCTAGTACCGACTGGTTTGTTCTTCGGGCAGTCCATGGTATACACAGTATTCGCCGCCAGCACCATAATTCAAAGGCATCAATTTTCTTCCTGTCTATCTTTTTCACTGTCCAGCTTTCACATCCATATGATGTTATTGAAAATACCATGGCTTGAACAAGTCGAATCTTTGTATGGAGAGAGACATCTATGCTCTTGAGAATCTTAACTAGGTCTTTCATAGCCATTCTACCAAGAGCAATGCGTCGTCTGATTTCTTGACTGCTTGTTGCTTCTTTATTGATAGTTGATCCAAGTAGGTTAAAGTTGATCACAATTTCAATTTCTTCTCCTTCAACGATGAACCTGTTGATTATGCCAGTTGTCATGATCTTTGTCTTCTTTACATTAAGGTGCAGGACCATTTTGAGACTATGTTCATTGATTGTGAGAAGCATATGTTTCAGATCATCTTCACTTTCAGCCAGTAATGTGGTATCATCAGCATAGCGAAGGTTGTTGATAAGTCTTCCACCAATCTTCACACCTCTGTTGTCTTCATACAATCCTGCTTCTCTGATGATTTGTTCTGCATATAAATTAAACAGGTAGGGGGAAAGTATGCAGCCTTGTCTTACACCTTTGCTTATTTTAAACCATTCTGTTTCTCCTTGTTCCGTTCGAACTTTTGCTTCTTGATCAATGTACAGATTGCGCAAGAGAACGATCAGGTGTTCTGGTATACCCATGCTTCTTAATGTGGCCCAGAGTCTCTCATGGTTTACACAGTCAAAAGCCTTGCTATAGTCGATAAAGCACAAATAGATATCCTTTTGGTATTCTTTAGTCTTTTCAAGGATCCATCTCACATCCGCAATGATGTCTCTCATTCCTCGCCCTTTCCTGAACCCTGCTTGCACTTCAGGTCATCCTTGTTCCAGGTATGGTTGTAGTCTCTTTTGAATAATCTTCAGTAGAATCTTGCTGGCATGTGGGATCAGAGCGATTGTGTGATAATTTCCACAGTCAGTTGGATCACCTTTCTTTAGTATTGGTATAAACACAGATCTTTTCCAGTCAGTTGGCCATGATGTTGTCTTCCATATTTCTTGGCAGAGCCTTGTGAGTACGGTAACAGCTGCATCAGATTGCTGCAATACTTCCATGGGAATGCTATCAATGCCTGGTGCTTTGTTCTTTTATAAGGCTTTCAATGCTGCTTCAACTTCTTCTTTCATCACCAATGGTTCCCGATCATAAGGTACAGGTTGAAACGGCTGTTGGTACACTTGATCTTTATCATATAAAAACTCTGTATATTCCTTCCACCTTTTCTTGCTCTTCTCAACATCATTCAACATAGAACCTTGAGCATCTTCTAACATTCCAATTCGAGGCTGGAACTTTTTCTTTAACTCTCGTAGCTTTAGGAAAGCCGATCTTGTTCTTCCTCTAATAGTTTCTGCTTCTATTTCCTTGCAAGTGTCATTGTAGTACTTTTTCTTGTCCTGTCTTGCTGCACGTTGGAAATCTCTGAGTTCTGCGATTGTCTTTCTTTCTTTTCTGGCTTTAGCTTCTCTGCGTTTCTGGGCAATTTTCAGAGTTTCTTCCGTCATCCATTTTGGCCGTTTTTGCTTTTTCACCTTTTGTAGAGACTTCTCGCTTTCTTCCAACACAACCTTCTTGATGTCATTCCATAACTCTTCCGGAGCTCTGTCATTTGTATGCAAAGTGCCCGATGCCAGTCCATTTCAGTTCGCTGACACCCAAAAGATCAAGTTGTACACGTTCCATTTCATTCTTGACCACCTCCAACTTCCCTTGGTTCATGCTTCGTACGTTCCATGTTCCAATGTGTAAGACATCTTTACAGCTTCTGACTCTCATTTCATGCGCAGCTACATCAGCAGTCAGACTTCCCGAGGGCTTTGATCCAACCACATCATAAATGCTGGCTTTACTCTGAAAAGTCTTCAGCTCTTCCCCAGTAGCTAGTTGAGTGCCTTCTGACCTGGGGGTCTCATCTTCCAGCACCATAGCACAATTTTTTTGTTGTAACTATCCATTGGGTTTTCATGGCAAGATACAGAAGTAGATTGCCGGGCCTTTCTTCCGCGCAGTTTAAGTTTGGTGTTGTTGCCGTTGTCACAAAAATGTGATCCTCCGCCGTCAACACCGTCCCATTCTGCTGCTGCCCAGATGGGTGGTTTGTCTTGGTCTGGCACCTCAGCTGAGACCTGTCCATCTTGGGAGACCCTGCCAGTAGTTAAACTACTGATAGTTTAGCTCTCAGCATCACTGATGCACGCAAGCCCTCACAGCACGACAAGCTGCAAACTGAAAAGATCTTCAAGACATATGATCTTATACTGCTGTTCTAGTCGGTTGGGAGAAGTCTTTCAGCAGATTGCAAGATGGAATCTTTTCTCAAGACTAGATTATCTTTGAAAAAAAATCCTATATGGATCTTGATTATGTTTATACTGTACTATTGTTAGATGATACTATCTGACAGTGTCTCTCTGTTTTTGTGACAATACTCCAACCTGTCACTCAACTCTCTCTGTCCTCAGTTACAAACTTAGATTGTAATCTCTTCATGAACAGTAAAATATTACTGTACCTGAATGCAACTTTCGTTAAGCTACTACTGAAAAGGCATGAACTAAATCCAAAATCACACACATGGTACATTTTCCTGCAGCAGTTGTCAGCTAGCAATGCTGGTCAACTGCTAGCAAACCTTTCTCTGATTTTAACAGAGATGTATTGCTCACTTGCCCTATGTCCCAGTCCCACTGTTTCTCTGTCAATTTACTTGGCCCTTCAATTGGCAAAATGTAAACATTCCCTCCTTTCAAGACCAGCCAAAAACCCTCACAAATTTTGAAACTCAGAAAGAGAACACAGTTTTCTCTGCTTGTTACAGAGAAGTGTGTGTGTGCGTATGATGTGGGCACTCTGTGAGGTGTCTTATTTTTGTTATTGTTGCCAAAGTTCATAGCAGCATAGTAAATGATAGCAGATAAAGACCAATCTCCAGGAACAAGCAGGAATAAGTCCTCACATATGGGTACGTCGGTACCGACGGAGCCCGTGCGGGAAAGCTCCCCAGCTTCTTAGAATAGAAGCTTTTGGGACCTCCCACTGCACATGCGCACTGCCTTCCCGCCTTCCTGAACAGCTCTCCTCAGTTTCTCTTTTTCCGCGGAGCCAGCAGGTCGTGTTCCTGTCACCGCTGAAGAAATTGTTATTTTATTTGTTTCTTTAGACCGCGTACCTGCCTTCCCCATACCGATACCGGTATCGCCGGTCTTTTCTTTCTTTCTTAAAAAATTATAATTCTTTTTTCTTATTTTTTAGCTTTTGGTCACTTCAGAGAGGCCTCTCGGCCTACTCAATTTCTCCTCATGGAGAAGCCAGCCCCTGGATTTAAGAAGTGTACCAAATGTAATGCTGTTATTTCAGTCACAGACACCCATGAATGGTGTCTGAAATGTTTGGGGCCTGACCATTCCATACCGGACTGCCCATCTTGCTCCCACATGTCTAAACGTGGGCTGCAGAACCGGGCCAACAAATTCCATGTGCTGTTTGCTTCAGAGAATACAGCATCACAGTCATCCAGGTCTTCTTCTCCGGATGGATCTCAGGTAACCAAACCTTCTGTGGGCAAGTCCTCAAAGAGCAAATCTCCTTCAAAGCATCGAGAGGCTCTTAGCTTAGAACTTGAGGACCCTGCCCCAGCCAAACAACCCCGGCGGGAAGTCCAACTTCCAAAAACGCCAATTCAGGGGTCTCAGGTTGATATCGATGCTACGGCCTCGACAGATCACCTGTTAGCCTGCTCTGGGGTACCGGGTCACTCCGGTACCGACATCCAGGCAGCTATGGCGTCCATGGGCGATACTGTACAGTCCATGCAGCAGGCCGTCATGGCTTTCATTAAAGCTGCAACGCCATCGGTTCCGCTTTCAGCGGTTCCGGGCCCGATACCGGTATCGTCCGCCATGCCGGTATCGAGGCCGTCCACCTCTAAACGCAAGTCGGTACCGTATGGGCTTTCGCTCCATACCGGTTCCATACCCGATACGCCCGATATCGATACCGATCGGTACGCGTATCGTGCGTTAGAGGAAAGCACCGATTCCTCTGAGGATTTTCACTCCTCTGATGATTCTGCTGAGTTTTCACTCAACTTACCTGAGGAGCCCTCTTCTCCTAAAAGGAGAATGTCCCCTCCAGAGGATTTGTCCTTCCAGGACTTTGTTTTAGATATGGCTACAGCCCTTTCTATTACCACATCCTCTGAAAAGGAACCCAGATCCAAAAAACTGGATATTTTGGGATACTCAAAGGCCCCTAAGGAGGCAGTTACCCTGCCTATCCATGAAATCCTTCAAGAACAACTGATGGATTTCTGGGAAAATCCTTTGACTTTGTCTCCTTATTCCCGTAGGTTGGACACCATGTATAGGGTCCCTCCTTCTCCTGGTTTCCAAAAGACTCAATTGCCCCACCACTCTATTGTGGTGAAGTCTGCAATGAAGAAGATTAGGAGTACCAAAAGGCACTCTTCCACCCCTCCAGGACGGGAATGTAAGACTTTGGACTCTTTTGGTAGGAAAATTTTCCAGGCTAGTATGCTTATAGCCAGGATTAATTCCTACAGTCTCTATATGGGCATGTTCCTGGAGGAACTTGCCAAAAAGGTGCGGCATTTTGCCCCCTTTATCCCTGAGGATAAAAAGCAGGGATTCCTTTCCCTAGTGAAACAACTCTTAGAGGTTTCTAAGTTCTCTAATAGGGCAGCATATGATTCCTTTGAGGGAGCCAGTAGGGCTTCGGGCATTGCTATTGCAGCCCGACGTCTTGCTTGGCTCCAGGCCTCTGATCTGGAACCTTGGGTTCTAGATGGCTTACGGAATCTGCCCTGTACAGGTGAGAACTTATTTGGGGAAGAGTGGCAAATCAAAGCCACCCAGATGGATGCTGAAAATGCCACCTTGGAAAGACTTTCAAAGTCCACTTCAATTCCTACTAAGAAAAAGTCTTTTAAAAGGCCTTACTATAAGAAGGCCAGAGTTGCTTCAAATACTGGCCAGCAGTCTTCTCAACCTCGCTATACTGCTAAGCGTCAGCAATCCAAACAAGCACGAGCTAAGCCTGCAGCAGCTACTGTAGCTCAGCAGGCTCCAACCCCTCAGGGGTTTTGACTTGCTCCTAGGGAACTTGCCACTTCTGGTTCTAACACAACCAGAACCTCTCACCATACCCGGAAGGTTGGTTCACTTTGCTCCCAGATGGGAACAAATCACAACAGAACAATGGACCCTCTCTATCATTCGAGAGGGTTACAAACTTCATTTCTCCAGCCTTCCTCCCCATCATATGGTGAGACCATTCAATTCTCCCCCATCTCTCCTAACCCTGTTGGGTCAAGAGGTTTCCTCTCTTCTTGCCCAAGGGGCCATAGAAGAGGTTCCTCTTCCTCAACAAGGGTCCGGTTTCTACTCCCCTTATTTTCTCATTCCAAAGAAGACAGGGGGATTCAGACCAATCCTAGATCTGAGAGAATTGAACAAATTTCTCTTCAAGGAGAAATTCAAAATGCTGTCTCTCGGCATTCTCCTTCCTTACCTCCAGGGTCAGGACTGGCTTTGTTCTCTAGACCTACAGGATGCGTATACACATATACTCATCCATCCATCCCACAGAAAGTATCTTCGCTTTCTGTTTCAGGGAAAACATTTCCAATACAGAGTACTCCCCTTCGGTCTAGCCTCTGCTCCAAGAGTATTCACAAAATGCATGGCAGTCGTCGCCGCATTTCTAAGAGGCATGGGAATCTTTGTCTTCCCATATCTGGACGACTGGCTCATCCGAGCTCCAACTCAGTCACAGGCCCAGATTTCCCTGGACCACACAAGGAGCCTTTTGCAGTATCTGGGACTGGTAGTAAACCTTCCCAAGTCCCAACTCATCCCTACTCAATCTCTAGAATTCATAGGGGCCCAGTTGGACACCATCACTGCAAGGGCCTACCTTCCACATGTTCGAGGCCAGCGCCTCCTGAGTTTGGCCTCCCAAGCTCAGTCCAGCACTCACTTGACAGCCAGGGAAATGCTACGCCTACTGGGTCATATGGCCTCCACAGTGCATGTGGTGCCCTATGCTCGTCTTCATATGAGAGCAGCTCAATGGACCCTGGCCACTCAGTGGACTCAGGCGTCAGGAGCGCTCTCAGACCAAATACAAACCTCCGATCGTCTGTTTTGGTCCCTCCACTGGTGGACTTCCACCAAGAATCTGTTGTTGGGGGCTCCATTTCAACCATTGCTACCCCAAGCAACCCTCACAACAGATGCCTCCCAAACAGGGTGGGGAGCCCATCTGCAAACTCTCTCCACTCAGGGCACTTGGTCTCTACAGGAGACCACCCTTCATATCAATCTTCTGGAACTGCGAGCAATTTACCTTGCCCTCAAGGTCTTCCACTCCCTCCTAGCCAACCTCACTGTCCTAGTTCAGACGGACAATCAGGTGGCCATGTTTTACATAAACAAACAAGGAGGGACGGGCTCTCTGTCGCTTTGCAACGAAGCTCTAAGACTATGGGCCTTCGCCAGAGAGCATCAGATTCACCTGCTAGCAGTGTATCTCCCAGGAGTTCAAAACTCTCGGGCAGACAGGCTCAGTCGAGTTCTGCTGCCACACGAATGGTCCCTACATTTGGACCAAATAAACCGAATCTTTCAGGAATGGGGGACCCCGGACATAGACCTCTTTGCAAGTCCGTGGAATGCCAAACTTCCCCGGTTCTGTTCCAGAACTCCGTGTCAGGGAGCTCAGGCTACGGATGCCTTTCTCCTGAATTGGAGTCAGGCATTCCTATATGCCTTTCCACCCATTCCTTTGATTCCCAAGACTCTGTTCAAACTCCAGAGGGATCATGGAACTATGATCCTCATAGCTCCACGCTGGCCACGCCAAGTGTGGTTCCCTCTACTTCTACAGCTCTCCCAGGGATCCTACTTGGATCTGGGAGCTGCGCCAGACCTCCTGTCTCAGGAGGAGGGGACTTTGTGGCACCCAAACCCCAAATCCCTTCACCTCAGTGCTTGGTTACTGAAGGCTTAAGCCTTCAAGACTTTCATCTTTCCCAACCAGTGAAAGATATCCTTTCTGCCTCTAGGAAACCCTCTACCAGGCGTTCCTATGCTTTCAAATGGAAACGTTTTTCCATTTGGTGTGCTCAGCAGGGTCTTGACCCTCTGGCACTTCCTTTGAATTCTCTTCTTGATTATCTCCTGCATCTATCCAATGCAGGCCTCAAGACGAATTCGGTAAGAGTCCATTTAAGTGCTATTGCAGCATCCTTGCAACATATAAATGGACAACCTATCTCCTCTCATCCTCTTGTTGCAAGATTCATGAGAGGCCTGACTCTCACTAAACCTCCCATCAGACCACCCCCGGTCGCATGGGATTTGAATCTAGTGCTCGGTCAACTTATGAAGCCACCTTTTGAGCCAATGTTTTCCACCTCCTTGAAATTTCTTTCCTGGAAGGTCATCTTCCTCATTGCAGTCACTTCGGCTCGCCGCATCAGTGAGCTGCAGGCTTTAGTGGCTAATCCACCTTACACAAGATTTCATCATGATAAGGTGGTCCTTAGGACGAATCCCCACTTTATGCCTAAAGTGGTCTCGCCTTTTCATCTTAATCAAGAGGTATATCTACCTGTCTTTTTTCCAGCTCCTCATGCATCCAATGCAGAGAGGAACCTTCATACTCTGGATTGTAAAAGAGCTCTCGCTTTTTACCTTAATAGGACTCAGCCACATCGAAAGTCTTCTCAACTTTTTGTGGCCTTTGATCCTTCCCATTTGGGACTTCCAGTCTCCAAGCGTACACTTTCCAATTGGATTGCTCAGTGTATTTCTTTTGCTTACCAGAGCAAAAACATTTCTCTGGAAGGCCATGTCACTGCTCACAATGTGAGGGCCATGGCAACTTCTATGGCTCATCTGCACTCTGTTTCCATAGATCAGATCTGTCGAGCCGCTACCTGGGCCTCGGTTCATACCTTCACAGCCCATTACTGTTTGGACAAGGACTCCCGCCGGGATGCCTTGTTTGGCCAGGCTGTCCTCAAGCACCTGTTCCATTCCTAAACAACTCCTGCCCACCTTCCCAGAATGGATGCCTGAGATCCATACGAAGATGGCGAACCTTTACAGGGGATCCCATGCATCTAAGCTAGGGAGTCCCCATATGTGAGGACTTATTCCTGCTTGTTCCTGGAGATAGCACAGTTACTTACCTGTAACAGGTGATCTCTGGGAACAGCAGGAATTAGTCCTCACAACCCACCCACCTCCCCTAGGAGTTGTATCTTTTATCTATCTATCTTCCTGTCCTCTCTCTGTTGACTCAGCTATAAACTCGAAACTGAGGAGAGCTGTTCAGGAAGGCGGGAAGGCAGTGCGCATGTGCAGTGGGAGGTCCCAAAAGCTTCTATTCTAAGAAGCTGGGGAGCTTTCCCGCACGGGCTCCGTCGGTACCGACGTACCCATATGTGAGGACTAATTCCTGCTGTTCCCAGAGATCACCTGTTACAGGTAAGTAACTGTGCTGTATGGTCCATCTAGTCTGTCCAGCAAGACGGTAAGAGTAGATGCACCTGCAGGTCACCCCTCCCCATGCCTTTGTTTAGGTGTGTATCCACCGCTCCGTGTAGGTCACCCCTATTTGTTGAGATATGAGAGAGTTATGGTTATTTTGATTTTACTATAAAGGGACTTCTGTGCCTGTCCCATGCCATTTTGAATTCTGTCGCTATATTTGCCCCCACCACTTCCATTGGGAGGGCATTCCAAGCATCCACCACCCTTTCAGTGAAAAAGTATTTCCTAATATTGACTTTAAGTTTACCCTCTTGCAGCTTCATATTATGCCCTCTAGTTTTACAGCTTCCCTGTTTTTCGAAAAGGTTTGTTCATTCAATAATACTCTTTAAGTACTTCAAGGTCTGAATCATATCTCCCCCATCCCCCCTCTCCTCCAGAGTGTACATATTTAGGTCTTCAAGTCTCTTCTCATAAGTCTTCTGATGCAGGCTCCTAATCATTTTGTTTGCCTTCCTCTGAACCGTTTCCAGTCTTTTTATAGGCTTTGTGATATATGGTCTCCAAAACTGAATATTCCAGGTGAGGCCTCACCAGTGACTTGTATAGTGGCATTAGTACCTCTTCCTTTCTGCTGGTAATTCCTCTCTGTATGCAACCCAGCATCCTTCTAGCTTTTGCCACCACCTTGTCACATTATTTTGCCACCTTGAGATCCTTGGAAACAATCACTCCGAGGTCCTTCTCCTGGTCCATGCACACCAACCTCAAGCCCCCTATCGCACACAATTCCCTTGGATTTCTGCATCCCAAGTGCATGACACTACACTTCTTCACATTAAATCTTAACTGCCAAGCATTAGAACATTCTTCTAGCTTTTGTAGATCTTTCCTCATGTTATCCACTCCCTCAGGGGAGTCTACTCGGTTGCAAATTTTTATGTCATCTGTAAAAAGACAGACGTTTCCATTTAGTCCTTCACTCACAAATACATTGAACAGTACCGATCCGAGGACTGAACCCTGGGGCACACCACTAATCACCTTCCTTTCATCGGAGTTCCATTTACCATCTCCTTCAGTCATCTGTCAGTCAACAAGTTTCTAATCCAGTTCACCACCTTGGGACCCATCCCCAAGTTGTTGAGTTTATTGATAAGTCTCCTATGAGGAACATTATCAAAGGCTTTGCTGAAATCTAGGTAGATCAAATCCATCGCATGCCCTTGATCTAGTTCTCTGGTAACCCAGTCAAAGGACTCAATCAGATTTGTTTGACAAGATTGTCCTTTGGTAAAACCATGTTGCCTCGGATCATGCGGCCTGTTGGTTTTGAAAAAGTCCACTATTTGCTCCTTCAGGAGTACCTCCATTACTTTTCCTGCCACTGAGGTAAAGCTTACTGGCCTGTAGTTTATCATGTCTTCCCTATTACCACTTTTGTGAAGAGGTACCACATCAGCCCTTCTCCAGTCCTGTGGAACTTCTCCTGTCTCCAAGGATCTATTAAAAACATTTCTTAAAGGCCCTGCCAGAACCTCTCTGAGCTCTTTCAGTATCTTGGGATGTATCCCATCCGGTCACATGGCCTTGTCCAGTTTTAATTTTGCAAGCTGTTCTGAAAGCCTCAGAGAAAATGGTGGTCTGTCTTTATGCTTTACGCTGTGCTTCCAGCCCAGATCATTATCCATGGGATTTGGATATGTTAGGCAGGGATAGGATATCTGTGACCTCATTCAAATTTAGATCTGCTCCAGGATAAATAAGCATTGGGAAAGTGCTGATTTGGGCCATAAGGCATCCAGAGAGGTTAGAAAAGATGGCACTCCACCATCCCCAGTACTCTCCACAATTGCAGTGGTAATTTGGGGATAATTGGAAACTTGTTTTGTGCTTGAACCATTGCCAAATGTCTTTGAGATGTTCCTAGTCTTGGATACTATTCCATGGACATCTATGTAGATGATCATGTCGACGTCCATATTAGGCACGTCGATGTTTGTAAAATTGTGCCCGAATTTGGACGTGCCTGCCTTTTTTTCTAATATTCTGGCTTGAATGAACCAGATCACACTTGGACATCATTTCGAAAGTATGCCTTCACACCTATTCAGGTAGCACTTTATCTGCCATGTTAACAGTGTCACCACGTGGCCAGCCCTCCGCTTGGGGAGCAGAGGGTTGGTCTGCCATGATAATTTCTCTATGCAGAAAGTGAGACTATAGCTGTGGCTTTTGCAAGGCCTCCTGGGAATTGTAGTCCCTTTTTAAGCTCTCTGATAAAGAAGCAGTTGTAGTCCGAGTGTTTAAGGCAAAATGACAAGGATTTATTCCCCTCACAAATAGAACTTTGGTGCAGAACAAAATAGGACGTTTTCCAGGAGTTTAGCATGAGGATTATATACAATAACTAAGGTAATTGCTTCTTCACTCTCTGGTCCCAAAAACAATGCAGTGCTCGTTGCAATTACAAAAAGGAAAACAAACAGCTTCTCGTAGCAAAGCAAAACAGTTCCTTTTTCTTTGCTATGTCTCAGCACTTTTACTTCAATGTTTAACACAGTGACTCAATATTGTCAGCCAAACAAAGCGTGCAATCCATCTGCAGATCTGCTACGTCATCAACATTAGAGTCTATCTGCATATCTTCTGCTTCAGGATTAACAGCGTTTATCTGCAAACTGTTACCATGGGATTTCAGATAACTTCCCTCTATAAGCTCAGGTGTTTTCCCTTTACATACCTCAAAACAGTAAGGGTTTAAAATACCTGTTGCCCTGGAGTTTCTTCTTTGGCTCTCCTCTAATCCTTGGCAGTTATAAGGTAATGCTTGTATGCTGGGCTCCCACCTGTGCAAACTGTGAAGGCTTCCTTCTAACTGAAGGGTTCCCTGCTCTCTCCATTCCAGCCAATTCCTGGTCACAGGGCGTGCCTTCCCCCCTCCTAGTCTGCTGGCTTTTCTCCCAGACCTGTAGGTAATTTCTTTACCCGATATCCTACTCTCTGGAGCTTCTGAGCCTCTCACAGCACGTCTTACAGGAGTTCTCTCCTCTCTCCTGTCTTTGCTGTCCAGGACTCCTCTTTCTCTGCTTCCACGGCTCCAACTGCCGTCCGAACTGCAGTTACCATTCCAGCTTGTACTCGAGCCTGCTTCTCCTTCTCCTCCAGTTCCAAATCCTAATCTCCATCCCAATCTGCCCCTGGGAGCTAATGACGAGGTTTTATAATCCTGTTCCCCTGGGCTTGGCTCTGCCCTCAACCTGAACAGGTGTGATTGATCAAGCTCTAAGCTTGCTGCTGCGTCAGAGCTTGGGCGTGTCAGTTCAGCTCCTGACTTTCTCTGTTTACCTTTTCTTTGTAAACAGTGAGCCATGTGTTCTAGCTGCCTGTCAGTTTTAAAGGTGGAATCTTCCTTTCTCTCTATTTCCATGAGCTCTGTAGGGGTCTCTACATCACAACAGTTTACATTCAGCAACTGCATAAGTGCTCCAACACTGAATCTGAATCTCTGCTCCATGTTAACTGTAAAGCATTCCCCATCCATTCTACACCCTCTTATACTTTAGGTGGTTAATGAGGAAATTAGTGTAGACTAACTGTTAAGGCGATATGTTAATTGTTAGCATGGCACCGGTGTTAACTGTTAGTGTATATTAATTGCCACAATAATGCATCATAGTAAATAGGCCCCTAATATACAAATGGTAAAATACATACAGGGTTCTCAAAATAAAATTTCAAGTCATAAATTATGCCTTCTACACTCACCCCACCCACAACCTAGTCCCTTTTCTTACTGGCTAAAACTATCTACTCTAGCTATTGAGATGAGGGTAATATCCAGCCTTGAGAATTTACCTGGGTTCCTGCTCAGCTAGCTGAGAAAATCCATCTGAAAAATGACCTCTTAAAAATAAATAATGTCCACAGATAAACTTATTGAATTTAACTCACACCTTTGTGTGTAGTCAGCAAAATAAATATCTTCAATTATTCATACAGTAAAATAGGTTTGTCTCATGAAGAAATCTATTTATTTGCAAGCATATGTTCTGTTCAGCTGTAGCGAGCATGTGATAATGACTCAGAAATATCCTAAAATTAGTTTTCTGCATGTGGTTCATTAATCTGGATTTTTTTTGTTGGTTTTAGAATTTTTAGAGGGGGAAATTAGAAGGTATTCCGTGGCAGTGGCCTGTGTTTATTAATATATTCCACAATGTTATCTGTTTAAATAGTTTCTTCCAAGGCAATGGAGGATAAAGTGACTTGCCCAAGGTCACAAGGAGTGTCAGTGGGAATCAAACCCTTGATCTTCTGGGTACTAGGCAGTTGTTCTAACCACTAGGCTACTCCTCCACTCCACTTTTTTAATAGAGGAGATCATTTTAGAAGCTCTGTTCATGATTTGCACATCTGAAAAGACCCATTCAGACATGTCAATCACAGCCATGTCCCCAGAGCCATTTTAGAAAGGCCTGAAGTTAAACGTGTCAGGCGCGATCATGCCTATGTTGCACAGGGGCATGACAGAGGCTTCAGGACATTCTGTAAAAGATACACGTGTGCAGCTGATTTTAGAATGGCGCCGTACGTCTCAAACCAGCGGACACGTCCTGCTCCTAGGAACGAATAGCCATCTGAAAAATGCTCATTTTGGCAACCTAACAGCTGTACAAAGCAGAGGAGAATGCCCTCTTACTACCCCAATAATTTTCTTTCCTTTAAAAAAGCATGCTAGGTAATAGAGGTGCCGTTTTCCTAGCTACTGAGCTGCTGCACATCAGCATTTGCAGAGTGGCAAGCCAAGATGCGTATGCGAGAGATGTGTGCATTCTGAAATAATGTCTCGAACATGTCTAAGTTCCAGGAACCGCCCCATCCATATATGACACATGCACATATCCGATTCATTCTTCTGCACATCCATATTTCTTTTTATTTCTTTTATTTAACAGTATTTCTATACCGCCTTCTCCTTCAATCAAGGCAGTCTCCACAGCAAACAATGAGTGTTCAAGAGTTTTCATGTAGTGTTGAGTGTTGTGTGTTTGTGGTGGCGTGTATTTGATTTAAGTTGTACTTTCTACATTGTGCGCTATTATATATCGTGAGCTATAATACATTCTTATATACAAGTTTAGGGTGCGGGGGAGGGTCCGTAGTTCTGGCTTGGTTAGAGGATCATGTGGCATGTCCATAGTGTTCAATGAATAGAGTTGTCTTCAGCTGTTTGCGGAAGTCCTTGAGGTCCGTGGTTAGTCTCAGTTCATCTGGGAGGGTGTTACAGATTGATGGAGCAGCCAGAGAGAGTGCTCGTTCCATGGTGTCCTTGCGGGTCTTGACAAAGTCTTTTGGGGTGTTTACTTGATTGGAGGTGCCTCTTCTCCTTGGTCGTGTGCTTGTGTCAGGTTGTATGAGAGTGTGAAGGCTTATGACTGAGGAGTGTTGTTTGATCTTGAATATGTTTATGATTGTTTTGTATTTGATGCGTGAGCTGATTGGGAGCCAGTGCAGATCTTTCAGCATTGGTGTGATGTGTTCTTGTCTTGAGGTGCCCGCTATTATGCGGGCAGCTGTGTTTTGTGCTAGTTGCAGCGGTCTGAGTGTCTGTTTTGGGTAGACCAAGGTAGATTGGGTTGCAGAAGTCCAGTAGTGGGGTTTTTAGTGCCTGGCGGACTGTACGAAAGTGCTATGGGGCGAGGAGGGGCTTAAGTCTTCTGATGAGTTTTATTCTGTGGTATGAGCTTTTGGTTGTTCGGCTTATGTGTGATTGGAGGTTCAGTTCCTTGTCCAGGGTCACACTGAGGTACTTTATTTCTGATTTTATCGGTATTGTTGTGTCTTTTATCTTGATGTCGGGTGGGGGGGCGAAGTCCGAGTTATGCGTGATGATCAGAGCTTCCATTTTGCTGTAGTTTATTGAGAGGTTGTTGTTTTGAAACCAGATTGTCATTTGTGTGAGGCAGTTTGTTATATTGGAGAAATCCGGATTGTCGACTGAGATAGGTGTGTATATCATGATGTCATCTGCGTAGATTGTATATTGTATGTTGTGTTCTATCATGATGTTGCATATTGGCTGGATGTGAATGTTGAATAAAAGGGCTGATAGGGCCGATCCTTGTGGTACTCCTTGTATGACGTTTATGGGTCGGGAGGTGTTGTGGCCTATCTTAACCTGTATCTGTCTGTCGGTCAGGTACGAGTGGAACCATTTCAGGGTGGGCCCGTGTAGTCCGATGTTTTGTAGTCTTTCCAGTAGAGTCTTGTGGTCAACTGTGTCAAATGCTGATGAGATGTCTATGAATATCATTAGGATTCCTTTCTTAGTGTTGTCTATGAGGCGGAGAATGCTGTCGAAGAGGTATATCAGAAGTGTTTCTAACCCATGGTTGGGGCGGAAACCGTGTTGGTTGTTGTCCAGTGGAGCGTGGTTGTCGATGTGATCTTATAGTTGGTGCTGTACTGTTTTTTCGATTATTTTTGCCAGTAGGGATATGCTGGAGATGGGTCTGTATGCTGCTGGATTGTTCTTGTCAAGTGTGGATTTCTTCGGGATAGGTCTTATTGTGGCGAGCTTTAGTTGATTTGGCATGAACCCTTGTGTTAGGGAGCTGTGCACCATTTTGTGTATGGTTTGCATGAAGCTTGATTTGGTGGCCTTGATCCATGTTACTGGGCAGGGATCTGTGGGAGCTGTGCTTGTCTTGATTGCTGTGATGATATGGGAGAGTTGCTCTGTGGATGGGGAGCTGAATGTTCCCCAGGTTTTCGGGGATGAATTGTTCTTTGGGGCTGAGCTGGGTCTTGTTTGTTCTGCCAAGTGGAATTTTTCTTGGATGTGATCCACAAATTTTTGTGGGTCTATTTGCACTTCTGTTTTCTGATCCTTGGTGAGAGTCTTTACGATTTCGAATAGCTCTCTAGATTTGTTGTTGGAGTTGCGTATAATGTTTGTATGGTATTCCCTCTTTGTTTGGTTGATGCATTCGTTGTATTGTTTTTGCTTAGTTAGGTATAATTCCTGGGTCTCTGGTGACTTGTTCTGTCTCCATCTCCGTTCTACTTTTCTGAGCTCCCTCTTTTCGTTTTGTATGGTTTTTGAGTACCATGGCTTGTGCTGTAATTTGTTGCAGCGAGGTTTCCTGTGTCTATGATCTGTTGCTTTGGCGGCATTGTAGATGGTGGTGTTCCAGTTAGTGATTTGGGCTTCTAGATCATCTGTTTCCGTGTTTAGGTGTTGCATCGTGTCCTGTAGGAACTGGTCCCTGTCAAAGCTCTTGAATCTTCTTGGTGTGTGTGTGTTGTCCGGATATTTGTCTAGTTTGTCTTCTTGTGGTATAATGTTTGCTTCGATTATGTGGTGGTCAGACCATGGTACTGATGGTTATGGTGGGTGTTGATATTAGTCCTCTCGTGGTTAGGTAGTTGGGTGCAAAGATGAGGTCTGGTGATCCGTATCTGTGTGTCGGGGTGTTGATTATTTGGGTGAATTGAAGCGAACTCATTGCTTGAAGGAATGCTTCTGCATCTTTGGTGTTGGTGGACTTAAGGTTGAAGTCTCCTAGCAGTAGTGTGGGTTGTGGCTTGAACTGATTGCGCAGACTGCCTCGAGGGTTGAGGCTAGTTCTTCAGGTGGAGTACGGGGCGCTCTGTAGGTGAGACATAGTGTCATGTGTGTGTTCTCGACTGTGATGGTGTTACATTGTTGGGTGTCTGTGGTACTTCTTGATTTGAACTTTAGGCTGCTTTTTGCGATTATCAGGGCTCCTCCTCCTTGCCTGTGAGCACATGGGCAGTTGTATGCTGTGTATGAGTCAGGCACTAACTGATTGAGTAGTAAGTTGTTAGTAGGGCTGAGCCATGTTTCTGTGATGCAAAATATGTCGGGTTGTCGGTCATCTATGTGGTCTACTAGAGTGTAGATCTTGTTGTGTATGGATCTGGTGTTTATGAGCTCTATTGCTATTGACCTTGGGGCGTTAGTTGTTCTGTGTGCTTCCTTTGTGTTAGCGTGGTTGTTGGGCTTGTGCCTTGATTGTCTTTTTGTCATGTGTGTTCTATGTGTGACCCTGTGGAAATGCTGTGGGCTTATGTGTGTCCATGCGGTTGGTGTGGGCCATGGTGTATTTGTGTGTGGGTGGTGGTAGTTTGCGTCTGGTGGAATGAGTAGTGTGAGGAGGATGCTGAGAGGGAGGATGATTGTTGTGTTCATGTTCTTATTTATTAGTCCTGCTGTTTTCACTTACGTTTTGCTGCTCTTCTCTTCTATGTGGCTTCTGTCGGGCTTTTTGGTGGGGTTGCTCCCTTTCTTTTGCTCACCTTGTGCCTCGCCTAAGGGCCACGCCAAAGGGTCCTCTGGCAAGGCCCTGAGACACGGGCCCGCCAGGCGCGGGCGCACCCTGCAGGGGCACCGCTTTTATGGCCTCCGGTGGTGCTTCTGTGGTGCTTCCACTGCCCCGATTGGGCAGGAGCTTCTGAGCGGGAGGATTTCCCGCTCAGGCACTCTACCCCGATCGGGGGAGCTGGAGAGTGCTGCGGGCTGCTGGGGGGGTAGAAGCGGCTCCCTTTGTGCAGGGATGCTACATTTATGGCCTCCGGTGGTGCTTCTGCGGTGCTCCCACTGCCCCGATTGGGCAGGAGCTTCTGAGCGGGAGGATTTCCCACTCAGGTGCTCTACCCTGATCGGGGGAGCTGGAGAGTGCTGCAGGCTTCTGGCTTGCCAGAAATGTCTTATCTTTTAAGGTGGCGGAAGGTTGATTTTAGGTAGCACTTACACGTGCCCACCTTCTCTGCTTCCCCTCCCACAGAATTTTGGACATCCCAGACTGCATCTAAATGAAAACGTGCCTTAAAGTATTTTATTTTATGGTGGCATTTGGCCATTTATGGGCCCTTTTACTAAAGGGTGCTCAGCAGTTAGTGCATGACTTGTGTGCAGTTAGCTCATGGCTATAGTAACCATTACCATGCTGTGCGCGCTAGTTCATATACTAACTGCAAAGCCTGTGCTGAGGTGGGAAATAGGGAGTCCTGGCTGTGTAAAGGGCGTGGACTGTGTGCTGTAATTAGAGCATGATACCTTACCATGCGCTAGCTGTTCGGGATGTGCTTTCGGTATAAATGAAAGCCAGGATCTCTGTGAAATAGGAAATGATGATATTATCATTTCCTGTTTCCTGTTAATACTGCACACTCTCATGAAAGAGTGCACACTATTGAGCAATAGTGCATTCTTTCAGGAAAGAGTGCAATAGTGTGCTCTTTTGTGAAAGTGCACACTATTATGCTATAGCACATACTATTCGCACATGTGCAAATGGTGCATTATTGCATAACCGTGCAGGCTCTTCTGAAAGAGTACACACACTTTCACCAGAGGTACACACTATTGAAAGGAAATGATACTATATAAAAAACATGAAAACTGGAACAAATAGAAATGATAGAAAAAGTTTTGGGCTGCACATTCCTACTGTTACCAAGGCAGATACGTTATCTACAACTTTACCCACCGTGCTGTAAAGTACGTTTCTGTGCTCTAACTATATGGGAACATGCTGCGAACACCCCCAGCATGTGGAGGCACATTCTAATGTGGGCATCCAGGCCTCTGTGCGCCGATCGGAATCAGGATGCCGAGAGGCAAACCCAATTCTGATCCTTTGGGGGCTAGACGTGCTCCATGGGATCAGAATTTGGTCTAGGCTAGGGCCTGTACATGCAGGTTGGGACCTGATTCCGATTGGCCTGCATGCACAGCCACCTGCCCAGCTACCTCAGTCAGGCTCCTGAATGGAGCCGTGGTACCATGGCGTCCCATTGGCATGGCACTGTGGCTCCATTCAGGAGCCACAATCCCTGGCCACCAACCACAATCTTCTTTCTCTGCAGCCCGACCCCCTATCTGGCCTTCCATGGCCAAGGTCAAGCTGCGGGGAATCCCATTCACCCCCTCATCTTTCTGACGCTGTCTAGGCCTGCCGTCCGCTTCCGTCCAGGGGGACTTATTCCACCTCAGAGGTGGAATAAGTCCCCCATCCAGTTTTCTGACCTCGGACGTACAGAGCTGACCTCAGAATCGGCCCTGTATGTCCAGGGTCGCGGTCCACCCATGCCCCACCCTCGCTCTGCCGCCCCCGTCTAAGCCTCCTCCTTGTTTGTATGGGGAGGCTTTTGATGGAGATGGCAGGGGGGCAAATAGCAGAGATGGACGTCCCAATGGGCCATCCATCCCCGCTATTCGCACAAGCACTTACCACACAGTCATTTGGGCACCTGCAGCACAGTATATGCAAAACTTTACAGCACTTTAGTGTCAGTTTTTCTTTTGTTTTTGTTTGATTTCTTTTTAACAACAACATACACTTTTTATCTAATGTTTTTAAATGCTGCTTTTTTACGGATCATAAAGTTTTGTTTAACCACACAGGATATAGTCAGTCATCAATGCAGAAGCTTATATTACAAAGTTAAATAACAGTACAGCTGCTGAAATGGATAGAGTGACTTGTTTCATCTCATGACATCGCGACATTTAATCACATTTAAGGCAATATAAAACACAGAATTATTTTCATTGTTAACCCATAAGGATGAATGAGATAAGGAGATTAGTTACTGCAGC
Organism: Ichthyophis bannanicus; assembly: GCA_033557465.1. NCBI lineage: Eukaryota > Metazoa > Chordata > Amphibia > Gymnophiona > Ichthyophiidae > Ichthyophis > Ichthyophis bannanicus. The sequence continues at coordinate 118,497,517 of CM066050.1, read as the reverse complement.
CCCTAAGACTTCCAGATATCATTGTATTTTTCCAACTCCCCTCTGAGAGAAAATATAATCCTTTCAATAGATGCATTTTTTTATAATTGATTCCTCCAGACATAAACCTAGACAATTATTTTTTTAGCACAAGCTTTCTCACTGTGGTATGTCCTCTCACCTCTCTCTATAAATAACATTCTCCTATTCTCTCAATATCCCTAGCAATATCCAAAGTAGGAACCATGTTACTGTCTCCCCATTGTTCCTACTGCATTGTTTAAATCTACTAGACCTTCATTTAAAAGAAAAGCTTTGCACCTGCTCCTCTCATACATTTTGGCCTTTTCTAGGTCAAATCAAAGCATGCCTGGCCTGTGGGAGTCCTGCACTGTTAAAAGGAACCATAAGAAATTCAAGAACTCCAAGATCCTACTTTAAAAAATACCTTTCTGATAGATTAGAGCTGGAAAAATGTTCTGCTTTTAAGTCATACCCCACGCCCGGAGTTCTGGTCCATGTCACAAGCTCAGAAACATATGGAGCTGAAGACTGTGAAGCTGCAGTTCAGGATAGAAACCTAGTAATAGGATGTGCGTCTAGAAAGAAAGAGAAGCTATATGCTATAGCTGATGGACCGTTCCTGCAAGAGAGAGAGTTCAGTAGATGATGGTAAGAGGGAAAGAAGTTGATGCTGGAAAGGAAACAGACCGAAGAATGATGAGAGGGGAGCAGTGGAAGGGATTCCTCTAAGATATTGGTTTATCAGAACAGATGAGTGTGTATAGGAAGGAGAATGGACACAGACTAGATGTGAGCGATTAGGGAAAGGAAAAATGAGATTGTTTATGTGAGAGAGGTAGAAGCGACACAAGGGATGTCCATATAAAACCTGAAATTTTACTAAATAAAAAAGGGGATGTGATGATGAGAAACTGGGGTAGGACCGACTTGACAAGAAAGAAGAGCTAGGAGAGACAAGTGAGTAGCCTAGAAGAGAAAGACTGAGGAGTGTGAGAAGATCTGAAGAAGAGGATAAATAGAAAGGTTAACTAAAACAATGAGAATGCGCAAACATACATATGAGAGCTAATAATAAAAGAAAAATGCAAATTGTCTTCATCAAATAGAAATATCTGATGTATTATCCAGCATTAATATTTGAGGTTTAAAAAGCCCCACTGGAAAATTAAACATTTCAGGAGGTGTAGTTACCTTTTGCAGCCTTAATGGACCATATGATCCCAGATTTTTGAAGCACAAATCCCTTCCTTCACCCCTCTGTGCCCCATACCCCCAACCCCCTGCTACTCTTAAACTATCAAGAGGCCTTCCATGAGCCTAGCCATACTTCCTCATCCCTGAAAGTTTAAGTTGGAAGACTTGATGGAAAATCAGGAGCATCAGTGTCAGAACATTTCAGACCTAGAGAAAAAGCAGATGGAGTTTGAACAAGGGCTGACTAAAGAGAAGAAGGTGAGATACGTGATTTTACTCCTTTTTGATAAAGTTCCAATATGATGAGACATGAGACAAAGATAACACAGGTACACTAAAAAAAATTTTTTTAAACTGCCTCTAATGTTTCGATTGATTTTTACGTTTTTTGGTGTGCTGAATCCAAATCTGGTAACCAATTTGCTCCATCACGTACAGATTTTTTGCTACATTGGGTTAGCAGTTTGAGGTGAACGTTTCAGATTGAGTGCGATCGAGATAAAAGTTTCTTGGATGAATTCTTTATACTAATTGTTTAGTAGTTATTCAAATAAGAATAAAGAAAATTGTAACAAGGCAGCACATAAGAATAGAGTAATGTCAACAGAACACACTGTGATGGTAGCAAAATTGTCTGCACTTAAAACAGCCACATACATGTGCACAAACATTGAGCATATAAGAGCGAGGTTAGACACAAAGCAAAGCAAAGAAATGTGCAAAAAATGTTGTACAGGTATGTATGTAAGAATAGAAAACGCAAACCGCACCATTGCAATACATGAAGACAAACACCCGATGGTGTGAAAATAAAATTCTAATAAATGAGATCCGACACTGTGGTAATAACTAGCAAATTTTTATTTCAAAGTTTAGTAAAAACACGATATTTGTCAACACAGTTTAGATTTTAAAGTCATTCTTGGGTCAATCAATCTCCTGGTGGGCCCGTTTCTTCTTCCCCCGAATGCTTCTCTTGGTGCGCTGCTTGGCGTATTTTTCATCTGGGGTTTCCCGCAGCAGCAACCAGCAGAAATCAGCCATCATAGTGGTGTTCCATCTTCCTTGGTACCTTCTCTCTGCGTCCTTGATGTCCTGGTGAAACCTTTCACCTTGTTCTTCACTGTACGCCCCCAGGTTTTCGGGAAAGTAGTTCACATGGGAGTGCAAGAAATGGACTTTCAGGCTCATGTTACAGCCTTGTTCTTTGAAGGCATTGAGCATCCTGGCAACAATATCCTTATAGTTCTCATCCCGCCTGTTACCCAAGAATTTGAGAACAACATCCTTGAAGGAATCCCAGGCTTCTTTTTCCTTCTCAGACATCGTTTCAGCGAATGCTCCATCTGAAATGAGTTTCCTTATATCAGGGCCAACAAACACTCCTTCCTTTAGCTTTGCTTCAGAAAGTCGGGGGAACTTTGAGCAAAGGTACCGAAAGCACTCTGTGATAAGGAAGCTTATCATAGCTCAGGTAGGAGCTATAGAAAAGATGATGTGACTCTGAACAAGCAACCTGTCAGTTCTGGTAGAAGCGAGAAAACAGAGTTTTCACATAAAAGACTACCAGTCCCAGAATGCACCAGGTTTCCAGCAGCCATGAGAGGGGCTGAAGTGAGAGAATGTGTGTGCAATCAAGAGAGCTATGAGGTAATCCCTAAGCACTCATCTCAAAGGGCAGGGCCTGATTCAAGACAGCTGCGCTGTGTTAGGGAGCAGCACACATTAGAACAGGATAAGAATAGAGCTTATTCTTCAGATAACAGCTACAGAGGGAGGAAGAGATACAGTTTCAGCAACAGTTTGAAGAACAGCTTCAGGAAGAGATACAGAGGGGAGAGCTTCAGCAACGGCTACAAGCTCAAGCACCAGTATCACCTGGAGAAACAGAAGCCAAGCCAAGCGGATAGAGAAAGAAGGAAACTCTCTGGAAGGAAGAGAAGAAAGCCCATTGGAAGGTCTGGGAGATTCCAAGGCAGTACCCATACTGGGAGGTATTCCAAATGCCAGCAGAGTCCATTGGACTGGATTCAGCCAGAGGAATGGATTGGCAGAGATAGGAATCACCAGTGGCTACCTGGAAGAGAGAAGACTGCATGTGGAAGGGACTTTCAGACCAAGGCCAGAAGGTATGTGAGAGAAGATCCAGTGTCCAGGGATCAAGATTGGAAGGCTGGACATCAGAATTGGATTACATATTGGCCAGGCTATACAGAGAGAAATAATGATAGCAGGAGAGGCTCAGGTATGAACACTGATCCAGACCCTATCTATAATAGAGAATGGCAGCAAGGGAATAAGCATTCTCATGATAGTGCCTTAATGAAAGACTCATCTGTGCCAATGTATGATATTGACCCTATGATTGTTGATGAAGGGGGAGATACAGCAGATGAAACTATTTATATGGACTATTCTCTATCAAAATGCTAGCTTTCTGTGAGCAAACACATCAGCCATCACAAAGAAACCTAACTTTGTTCTTTATTTCCACTGCAAACAGCTCTTAAAGCAGGATTTGGGCTCACACAGTAGCAGCCAGCCAGCTAAAGGCTTTCAGCTGGTCCATTGATAGTAATTAGGGCTGCACCTGATTGTGTGTGTGAGCAAGGGAGAATCACTGCTGAGATCTGCGTGGAAAATAAGCAGAAGTTAACCTAACCAGCAAAGTTTATTCTTTACTTTGTGCCTTTGTATTTGGTAATTATTTGCTAAGAAAACATTAGCTAATTGCCTGACAACTGAAGGTTGTTTTCTGGTTTACTTTGTGACTTTTTGTTATCCATTTTAAACACTGCAAGCAAGTAACCTCATTTATAGTGCTATCAAGCATACATGTGCTGGGTGAATTAAACCCCATCAATAAAAGAAGTATTTTATTGATCTTACCACTTGGTTTCACAACTCAAATTATTGTCATCAGCTGTGTTTGGGAGTGAATGAACTACAATACCCACAATACCTTGCAAGAATCATATGAATATATGCATCGTCAAGATTGTGTAAGTTCTCACCCTAGGCAGCCGTCTGACAACTCACCATCTTTTGGAAGGGACTTGATCAATTGCTTAATGAGACCCAACTTAATGTGGAGAGGTGGTAATAGAATTTTATCACGAGGTACCAAGCTCTCATGAAGAACATTTTTCTCACCGGGTCTCAAATACTCCCGAATTGGCCAGTCTTTTTTCCCCCAGTGTAGGTCGCGGGCCCGGTTATCCCACAAGCAAAGGAAGCAGGGATATTTGGTGAAACCGGATTGCTGCCCTAATAGCATGGATAGAATTTTAAAGTCTCCACAAATCATCCACTTATGCTCATCATAACGAATCTTCTGAAGAATCAGGGCCAAATTCTCGTATTTTTCTTGGAGAATAACAGAGTGAGCAATAGGAACTGAAGCGAATGTGTTGCCATTATGAAGAAGAACACCTTTTATGCTGTCTTTTGACGAATCAATGAACAGCCGCCATTCAGCAGGATCATACTTGAGTTTAAACTTTTCCATCACTCCGTATATATCGTTGCAAAATACCAAATCTTCCTCTTTGCTGAAATACTTCAAAAATTGTGTCTCGCGGTTGCGGTACCAATAAAAAGTTGTTCCTGGTGACAATAGATTTTTCTGTTTAAGCCAAGAACCTAGCAGTTGGGCAGCATCTTTTGGGAGTCCTAAATCCCGGACTAAATCATTCAATTCAGCTTGAGAGAAAAGTTCAGGTTTCGGATCTGGTTCAGTTTCAAACTCGGAAGTACTGGACTCATCGGGAAAAGCCATCTGATGAGTCTCATCATGATCAGAACCGTCCACACAAATATGATCCAAAGATTTTGGTGGTTCAGGCACAGGTACTTCGTTGCTATGAGGCATAGGCCTAATTGCTGAGGGAAGGTTGGGGTAACTTATTACGTTCTTATTTTTTAAGTTGTATCCCTTCACAATGCAAGAGCAAAAATAGCAGTCACTGCTGTGGTCTCTTTGTTCACGCCACATCATAGGTATTCCGAAACAAAATGCTTGTTTTTTACCTTTCATCCATAAGCGTAGATCTTCCTCACATGTCCTGCACACTTTGTGAGGAGCCCACGGTTTGTCTTGATCGCCTAACTTCAAACCGAAATAGGCAAAATATACTTTTTTAATAAATGCAGAAATGTTCCTCTGCCGCTTTTTCACGGTATAATCCCCACAAATAAAACAAAAACTGTCCGGAGAGTTGACGCAACCTCTGGCTCTGTGAGCCATCACAAATACACAGCACTGCAAACTACAACTGTAGTGAACCACTTCGGAATAAAGCTGGATTACGACTGAGCAAACAAAAGGTAATAATGAACTTGCAAGAAACTGAAATTTGACAGGAACGTTCATGTCGCAACCACCGTGTTTGAGCGAGTGAACGAGGCGAGGCGAACAGGAAAGAACATGCGCCAGCGCGAGTACTGGATTTAGCCCCCCGCCTCCCAATTGTCCTGTTAATGTATAAAATGAATACAAAACACTCTAAAATATCATGAGGGAGTGTTTCTAGTTAGTTAACCATTACATCCTCTATTTTGGGCCAAGAAAATAAACTGCAGTCGGCTAAAAAGAAATTATGTGAACATTCCTTATATGGGTAAGAAATCTAATTTTGCAAGAAAACGTGACGTGATGGAACATTTTGGCTATTTTTCCTGGATTCAGCACCCCAAAATCTATAGGAATCAGTTGCAAAACTGGAGGCAGTTTTTTGGTAGTGTACCTGTGTTATCTTTGTCTACTTTCTTGCCAAGGCTAAATCTCTAAGATGTACATGAATCTGATTTGCTCATCCTTTGCTGTTATTTAGACTATTTGCATCTTTTGCATATATGATTTTTTTTAAAATTCTGTATCATCCTGAAGCTTCTTGTAATAGACTGTGCATCGTACCCTTTCAAGAAATAATAGATTAAAAAGTTGGATTCTGAGGCGTTTCCCAGTTCTGAGAATTATGAAAAACATAGTAACATAGTAAATGACGGCAGATAAAGACCATTATGGTCCATCTAGTCTGCCCAGTAAGATGGCAAGAGTAGGTGCACCTGCCACTCTGTGCAGGCTACCCCTCCCCATGTCTTTGTTTAGGGGTGAACCCACCGCTCTGTGTAGAACACCCCTGTTTGTTGAGAAAACAAAATGGAAAGATCCACTGAAATCAGATCAAGGCTAATAGGGTAAAATATTGAGCCACCAACTGCCTAAATTGCTTTTAGGATTCCTCAGGTCAATATTCAAACTTCTTGGCTGGTGTTTGTTTTTTAAGCACTGGCCGTAGTGTGTAAACAAATATCAGATATTGAGGTTCAGAATCTGGATATCCTCTGGTGTTGAATATCTGGTTTTAGTGTCAACTGTGGTGACTATCAGCGCTGTCCAGATAGCCGAACCGCATAAAGTTAGGGCAGCCTTTTTTTTTTTGCTTAACTTTATGCAGTTATTTATCTGATTGACAGATTGAAAGTTGCCGCTATCTGAATAAGTGCTAGGATTGCCCCCCACACAGGACAACTCCAGCATTATGCAGATAGTTCCCAGGCCATCAGAAAGGATAAACCCTTTTGAATATTGGGCCCCTCGTGTTTAGAGGCATATGCAACTTTTCTAATGCAATTTTTGCTTTCTTGTCAAATTATAATTACTGATATCCATTTAAGTTAGTTTAGCACAACCTTTTCCCACCAGAAGTTGTATATAGCTTTGAACATTAACGTCTCCTTAGCAATCATCTGTAGCACAAAAAAGACAACAAGGCAGGTGGACCTTATGGGCTAAACAATTTATTTTTGGCATGAGCTTTCAAAGAAAAGAGCCCTCTTCAGGGGCCAATTTGTTAAGCTGCTCTGGCTGTTAATGAAGCTATGAACGTATTTGAACAGTTAACATGGTACCGTTGTAGTTAATGTGCTAACTTCCTTGTTAACAGAAGGCAAAATGAGCGGAGAATGTGTTTGGACTGCACCTTGCACGTTATTTGAATGTAGTTACTGAATGTTAACTACTAATGTGGCAGATAACATGATACAATTAATACCACTTAAATAGATGCAGCTAACTTGATTGAATTATCTGCAATGCATTAACGTGTAGTAAGAAAATTATCTCTGCATTAATTGCATGGGGAAATGCTCGGAGTGCCCCAACCTTTAACACATAGGTTCTCCAGATAGCTGCAAATTCTTACTGCACTTCAGTAAACAGACCTCCAAATGCATTTGACAAAGTGGACTCCTGGCCTTTAAAGCTCCTGCCTCAGCTAATCTATCGGGTGCTCCAACGTCTTTGTATTTCTAACATTAGACTGTCTCCGAAGCTGAAGCCAGAGCTAGAATGTGGCTAAGTCTTTAATTTCCCAAAGCTCAAAATAAATATCTTTTTACATACCTGTGCTGGATTGGACAATCCCAGAGTTCACTGTTTGGCCAAGCAGATCATATTGGTTCAACCTAGAACCATCTTCAGCCACTACTACTGATTTTGCTGGGTCATGTGTCCAAACATATATGACCTCTGCCCGGGTATAGGCATCTAATGATAAAAATAAATAATAATGTTCACGATTCTCAGAATGCTACATGTTCTGAAGCCATAGTGTTGTTCAAGCAGAGTTATTTTTTAAAAGCTCTATGTTACATATTCAACAGTATACCAACATGAGTTATCTAGTAGTGTATCATACATGAAAAAACACCACAGGAACACTAATAGATAGCTGAGATGAAGGAGAACTGATCAACTTTAAAAGTAATATTTGAGGTACTACACTTCCACCAGAATAAAAAGACTGTATGTTGAACATTCAAAGGCAATCAGTTCACCAAGATAATTACAACTGTGGTTTTACTTTTCAGTGTTAGAAAAGTACTTAGCTGCCAACTTTTCATTAGGAAAATACTCTTGCATTCTCAAATATTACAAGTTCCTTGAAGCTTTATTTTATTTAAAAACTGGTTTTGATATTCATGAATAATTGGCTTCAGGTAACTAAAATGTGTGATTTTCTAGCAAAGTATTAAATTTGTACCATTCTGAATTTGCTCACATATGAATGGTGTTACTTGGCTAAAATTTCCACAGTGCTTGTATTGTGGCAAGCAGTGGATTTCCCGGGTCCCCTTTAATAATGGTTTATGGACCTTTTCTCCAGGAACTTGTCCAAGCCTTGTTTAAACCCAGCTACACTAACAGCTTTTACTATATCCTCCGGTAAAAAATTCCAGAGTTTGATTACGCATTGAGTAAACAAATATTTTCTCTTATTAGTCTTAAATAGGTTACCCTGTAGCTTCATTGTATGTTCCCTAGTCTTTCTATATTTTGATAGCATAAACAATCAATCTACATTTATCCGTTCCACTCCATTCATTAATTTATAGACCGCTATCATATCTCCCTTCAGCAGTCTCTTTTCCAGGTTGAAGAGCCCTAACCTTTTTAGCCTCTCTTCATAGGCGTATCCTTCCATCCCCTTTACCATTTTGGTGGCTCTTCTCTGTACCTTTTCTAATAACGTTATATCCTTTTTAAGATACGGTGAGCAGAACTGCACGCAATACTCAAAGTGCAGTCATACCATGGAACAATACAAAGGCATTATAATATCCTTTGCTTTATTCTCCATTCCTTTCCTTATGATATCAAGCATTCTATTTGCTTTCTTGGCTGCCGCTGCATACTGGGCAGAGGGTTTCAATGTGTTATCCACGATGGTACCTAAATCTTTTTCCTGGGTGGTGGTTCCTAATATGGCATGGCAGCAGGCCGCCATGCCACCACTGCTCCATGCAGGAGCCAGGCTGGGGTAGCTGGGGAGTTGATTGGATGTCTGTGCGGCCAGAATCGGGGCACAGACTGCACATCCAGGCTGGTAGACCCGATTCTGATCCCACAGGCACATCTAGCCCCCACGGGATCAGAATCGGGTGCAACCGGAGCACGTCCCAATTCTGACCGGCCGGACAGGCAGTGAAACACAATAAATTGGTCTCCACATGTATATCAGAGTGAAAGAGTATCCTAATGGTTAAAGCACTGGCTTGGCTTTCTTCTCCAGCACCCTGGCTCTCCTGCAGCTCTCCCGGCTGAGATCGAGCGAGCCGGGGCACCGGGACCGCCTCCTCCAGCACCGACTGCCCAATCGGGGCAGCCGGCGGGCCATTTAAAAAGGAAGCGCCGTCCGGCACGTGGCCCTTTCTTCTCCAGCACCCTGGCTCTCCTGAAGCTCTCCCGGCTGGGATCGAGCGAGCCAGGGCACCGGGACCACCTCCTCCAGCACGACTGCCCAATCGGGGCAGCCGGCAGGCCATTTAAAAAGGAAGCGCCATCCAGCGCGCCGCACCTGGCGGGCCCGCGCCTGAGGGCCCTTTGGCGTGGCCCTTAGGCGAAGGCCCGCTAAGGAGACCCCAGGCAAGAAGAAGACTCGACCAACACGAATGATAACTCCCTACTCAGCCACCAACCAGTGTCGAGCCTGATCCACGCAGATGTCTAAAGACAGCACTCAGAAGCCATTGAGTGACCAAATGTTAAAATATGATGAACATGGTGAGCCTTTCAATAGTTGTATCCCTAAATAGATCATAATATCAAGTTGTTTCACTTCTCAGATGAAATCTCAGCATACCTTCAAGTATACATAGGCATCCACCGTTCCTTCACTATTGTATCTTCAGCAAATTTCCCAACCTACTTTATCTATTCAATCAAACTGGAAAATATTCTGTATATACCCACTGATTTATCTACCTACTGATCTACCTACTGTATCTACTTACTGATTCATTGCAAGTATTAATTGTTTAACTCAGTATCTATTCACTTTTCGTCCTACTGTATCTACTCACTGATATATTGCAAGTAACCAATTTTAACCCAGCTGAATACACTGTTTCTCTTGCAATAGTTTAAATACTGCTGTCTAAACAGCCATTTACCTGCACATGTCTCTCTAGATAGCCTACTACAGATATACTAAAGTCTAGATAGCCATTTGTTTATTTAATTATCACTACCTAGATAGCCAAGCTGAACTCATTGTGTCTACTAATTACTGTACACACTACTGCATAACCAACCACTCCTTAGCCACTATATCTGATTGACTCTACTCTGGGTTTTGTCCATCCATCCAACTAACTGCAGACCTGGGGCCTAACTACGCTCTTTTTCTTATTAAGTAGAGAATACCTAAGATCATCTATCAATCAACCCAACCATGTGGACATCCACAATAACCATTTTTCACATCACGCTCGCTATCTGCTGCATTTTTCTAGCCCTAACACATAGCACCCTAGCCCTCGTATCCAGGCACAATACCATCTCGGTTCTACCAGGTTCATGGAGGAGCTGGGATAATCCTCCCTACCACCAGTCAAATGCTTCAGGATGCCCATCAAGAGCACACCTAATTTACGTAGCCATCCAGCAAAGCAAATCACCCTGAGGGGTATGTAGCACCCATCCCCGCAACTTAAATTGTGCACTCGTTAATGCATGATCAGTCAGGAATAAATGGCCTGCAGTGGCTGATCTAATCTCTACTCATGACCTGGACATCCTCCTCATCACTGAGACCTGGCTGTCCACATCTGACTCCATCATCCTACACAATCTGGTCCCTCCCAACTTCAATGCTCACCCTTGCTATAGATCTGATAGAAGAGGGGGAGGTTTACTCATCCTAACAAAACAAAATTTACAATTCCAGATTACTTCCGTCAGTAGCACCTCTAACCTTGATGCCATCACCATCTCAAATAAATATAACAACATCAGTTTGTTCTATAGAGCTCCATCACCCTCGCCAGATGATTTATCTACCATCGTAGACATTGCTGGAAACCCCCAGAATCCTTGTGCTCTGAACTGGGTGATGGGAGATTTCAACCTCCCCGCTCTTAAGGATAATCACGCCGAAGCCTTCACTGAGGCGCTCATGGAGTTAGGCTATGTCCAACTAGTAAATGCCCCTACACACGTAAAAGGTAACAAACTGGACCTGATATTCGCCCCTAAAGATATAATCAATGCCATGTACAAGCTTGACCTCACTATAAGCCCTGTACCTTGGTCTGACCACAGCCTTATAATTTTCCAGATTCCATCACATCTATTACAAACCAAAAGCCATGCCTCAAATGAATCCACTGTTTCTTTCTCAAAATGGTTCCGGCAATTTAATACAGAGGTCATTATGGAGAGAATTCAGCCGCTCCAAAACCCCATAGCTCAAGACCTTGACGAAATGATCAACTCATGGAATGCATGCCTTGACGCTACAGTCAAACTACCTATCACCATGAAGGTAACAAGAAGAAAGAGAGATGCACCCTGGTTCTCCCCAGAACTCCGAACATCTCTTAAACTCAGAAAACTCGAAAGAACATGGCGGCGATCTCGATCACCCGAGAAGCTGGAATTATACAACATACACTTGAAAAGACACCGAGCTGATGTAACACGAATGAAACAATATCATGTGGAGATACTACAACGTTCACTAAACAAGCCACACGAGCTATTCAGCCTAGTTAAGACCTTAGCAAAGGAGCCTGCGCCCACACAACCAAACCTCCCTGACCCCCAAGAATATGCCGACTTCCTGCATGCCAAGTTAAGCCAATCCAACACACCTACCACTGCTAACTCACCTCCAACAAAACTACAACATACTACAACAAGTACCACCATACAAACCATCACTGCATTCTTTGCCCCATCGGAAAGAAACATACAAGATATCATCTCCTCCATAAACACCACCACAGCACCCAATGACCCATGTCCAGCATTCTGGATAAAATCCCTGTGGACCGAACTTAGCCCTTTTCTCTCCAGTCTCTTGGGACTCTCCTTTTCAACTGGGACATTCCCCAAAAGCCTGAAGCAGACAGCAATAAGATCACTACTAAAAAATAGTAAACTGGACCCTGCACGGATGGATTCATACAGGCCAATATCAAGTATCCCACTCTTGGCAAAAATCATTGAGAAAGTGGTACAACAGCAACTTCAACATCATATTGAGACAAGTGCACCCCTTGACCCCTGCCAGCATGGCTTTCGTGAATTGCATGGGGTTGAAACACTCCTAATCACATTATTCAACAACCTTATCATGGGATTGGACAACATTAAACAAGGTTTCGCACTTGTCTTCCTGGACATTGCAGCTGCCTTTGACACTGTATGTCACGAAATACTTCTCTCCCGCCTCAGCGAGAAGGGCATCCAGGGTAACGCCCGTACATGTTGTGCATCATATCTAACAGATCGATGGCAACATGTGCGTGCTGGCCCCTCCACCTCTGCACCTTTCCTACAAGAAAAAGGCGTGCCTCAGGGATCATCACTTTCAGCCCTACTATTTAACATTTACATGCAGCCCCTATGTAATCTAATCCATTCCTTCAACATTAAGTGTCTAATTTATGCCGATGATGTTCTCCTCTACATGCCTTTCCTGTTAGACAAAACAGACTTCACACCCCTCTCTGCCTGATTCGATGTTGTTACAGACTGGCTACTCACGCAGAAACTAAGAATACATTTTAAGAAAACAGAGGTCCTTTTCCTCACAAGAAATAAAACTTTCATACCACCTAGCTCCCTGAAGGTCAGGGATGCGGAACGCCTAAGCAAGCCTTCAATCTGATACCTCGGAGTTATCCTTGACCAACATCTCAACATGAAGGACCAGATAAGCAATATGGTTAAGGCAATATACAACAAAATCAGAACACTTCGCCACCTCAGACAACTGCTGGAACCAGAAGATTTTCAGACAGTCTACCAAGCTTTAGTGACCCCGCATTTTGATTACACGAATGCCGTATTACATGGCCTCCCAAAAAACCACCATAAACCCGCTGCAACTAGCAATGAATGCGGCCGCCAGAATTTTGCAAGGGGCATCAAGGAAGGAACATATAACACCAATCTTAAAAAACCTTCATTGGCTTCCACTCCAAAGCAGGATTGCGTTCAAGGTGCTGACACTGTCTTTCAAAGCCATAAGCAAATGTTCATCTTCATCAGTCATAGATCTCATTCAGCCTACACCCCCCAACAGAGTTAGGTCAACCGCTATCAATACTTTAATCCTCCCTAGACAGATCACAAAATGTTCACAAGCAACCAGGTGAAGAGCCTTCTCGCTTTATGCCCCTACATGCTGGAATGCCCTACCATCCTATATCAGGTCCATCAATGACATCACCCAATTTAGGAAAGCACTCAAACACCACCTGTTCCTACAGTACTACATGGATCAGGGACACCCTCTACATCAAACCACGTGCAACGACCTATACAGACAACTCTCGAAAAACAACCACGTAATTCTGAATCTGAGCCCCCTGACAAGTAACAACACATTCTCCCCAATTTCATCAAGACCCCTGATGAGCCAATTTGTACTTAGATGATTTATGCCATGATATATGATGTTAATCTACTTGTATATAGTTACCCTGTTAAAATCTCTGCATATCCCAATGTTTCATTGTAAGTTCATTGCAGTTCAGACCTCCTGCACTGCACAGTTAAATTGCTTGTATACAGTTACCCTGTTAAAACCATGTTTTATTGTAAGTTCAGTGCAGAGCTCCTGCACTGTTCAGTTTTGTTAGATGTAAACCGCACTGATCCCAAAGAGCGCGGTATATAAGAAAGCTAAATAAATAAATAAATGAAATAAAAGAGACCAGGGTTTGATTCCCACTAACACTCCTTGTGGCCTTGGACAAGTTGTTTAGTCCTCCATTGCCTCAGAAGAAAGGCTTGGCAATCTACTTCCAGTCACACTGTCAAGAAAACCCACAAGCTACTGGGCCACCAAGAGTCAACACTGACTCAAAGCATATGTGATCCTATTCTGCTCACTTTTTGTCCCTGGGAATGTCTGCATGTATAATATACCACAAAAAAAACAGAAATTCCTGTTTTTTTGGGGATATAGGAATTCCTGAGGGGCATGGGGGGGTGGGTTGTGGTGTGTATTTGTTCATCCTCTATTTTTTGTACCATTGTTGTTAGCAGTACATGTATAACGTCATAAGATTTTGCAGTTGCCATGGCTTAACAGCCAAAATTAATGCAGGGGAACTGCAAAGCCTCTGCATTATCTGAGGGCAAGCCCAACTTTTTGCCATTCAGTTAACAAAGATAACCATTCTTTCCCATGTGTTAATTGAATGTCAGATAGAAAAAGAGAAATATGTCAGCAGAAAAAGACCATATGGCCTATCGAGACTGCCCTTACATATCAAATACTATAGTCCTTTTTTTTTCCTTTAGAGATCTTTTGTGTTTGTCCCCTATTCAGTTGGCATCAACTACACTGTTATCTACCATGTTAACAGTTGAGAAGGAAGATGCATGATGTGCAGATAGCTTCCGGTCAACTTCCAATTTGCCTTTTTTATCTAATTATTTTTGCTTCAGTACTTCTCATTCAGATATGTTAATTCTGTGAACATGAGTATGGTGATTGGGCTAGATGTAAATTTCAGGCAAAAAAGGCATTAAAAATTACCACCACTTTGGAAATTTGCTTCTTTACAGAATTTTGAAACAGTACATGTTTTAGCAACATAGTCACTTTTCTGCAATAATGACAAAAATAATGAAATACATTTTTTTTCTTGTTTTAAGGAAGACGGTTGTCTTTTTCTTCTTGTCTGAACTGTAATTTGGTAAATGCAAATGTAAAAAAATTCTACAAAATCAAACCGAGACATTACTCAAAAGTTCTAATGTAAGAATCTAACAAAACTCACAGGGCAATTTCTTTCTATAAGTTAAAGACCTTTAAATACTTGAAAGGTATTATTGAGCAAACAAACCTTTTTCAAAAACAGGAAAACTATAAAACTAGAGGACATAAAGCGAAGGTGAAAGGAGGAAAATTTAAAAGCAATATCATTGAAAGGGTGATTGATTTCTAGAATGCTCTCCCACTGGAGGTGGTGGGGACCAACATGGTGACAGAATTCAAGAAGGCATGGAATAAGCAGAGAGAATCCCTATATAAGAAGAGAAGCCTTCATGTTCCAAGCAAAATGTAAATGGATTTCCCCCTTTAAAAAAGCAGGGGTAGCTGGCTTTGGAATGCAGTTACAACCCAAAGGAGCCCTTTTACCAACCACTGCTAACCAGTTAACATGCATTTTAGTGAGCAGTAACTGGCTGCAGTGAACCCTAGCGCATTGGCAGACCAGCAACCGACTGCTGAAATGCATGTTAACTGGCACTCACACGCTACTGTGGACAGTGGGCAGATAGAGGCAGAGCATGGGCATGGCCAACACAGTAGACCCTGAGTGAAGCTTCTGTGGCATATAGCGTGGGTTCATCTAACGGCACCTCTATAGGTGGAGTTAGGTGCCCCCACATTACTGTGCTGCTCATTAGGGTACCCCAATATGCGTTAGCAGATGGGAACATAGGTCATACCCCAGAAGCATCAATGTTAGATCATCTCAGACCTCGAGAAAAATCAGATGGACTTTGAGCAAGGGCTGACGAGAAGAAGTAGCATATGGCAGGCTTGATAGAGGATCAAGATTGACTAGATAAGTCAAGAAACAGAAATGAGAAATCTGTCCTTGGCTCAAGCTTTAGAAGAAGCATTGGAAACTCAGGGAGTAGGGAAGAAGAGATTTCATCTCAATTATAAATTGGTTTATCCATCTCCTATTAAAATGATTAAATCAAGACGATACATCATCTTCATTCCTCAAATACTGTAATATAATGTCTTGGAGCTTCACTTATGTAATCTTTTTAGCTCTAATTAAATTGGCTTTACTGCTACAGACTGCTTGCCAACCTTTTCCCGCACTGCCAAATTATATTAACCACTATTTCCTTTGGCAGTCAATTTCTTGCGGTGGTAGGGAGCCTTACAATCATCTCTTTTCACACCCCTCTTAATTTAGTGAGGCACCTTCAGATATTGCTCTATATATAGCCAAAAATGCCAGTACTTCTCTTTTTTCCTCTTCCCATTCACTCGTGAATAATTTCACGTAAGAGATCTTGGCCCTGGGTAACCTGATGAATCCTAAAATGCTAGGGGGGTAGGAGAGGTATTCCATTGGTTTCCTTCTGCTACTTTGGACCTCCAGCTGAATTGCAACTGGCCTTCATTGGGCAAAGGCACAAAGAATCTTCATTCCCTTTATGTCATATCCAATCCCAGCTCTGCCCACCTATTGCAGGAACAGTCCTCAGTCAGATGATACAAACCAAGATCTGGCTAACATGGAGCTTAACTTAGGCCACTAGATATTGCCAGTGAGTAATGACTGAGACCGCCCCCCCCCCCCCTTGGGGCTATCAGTATCCTCATCTCTGGCCAATCCAGGACCAGGAGCAGGACCTAGGACTAGGAATCAACCACATTTGTTCTGCATGGTAGTAAGCAGCACTATCACTGGCTCATCAGGTCATCCCAGCATGAACACATACATTTGTCAATACAAATTTGCAGCTGTGTACTATATTAGGGTGGTCCAAAAAACAAACTGACAGACTTCATTTCTTCACAAGGCTGGTTTTTGTTATCAAATTTATAACAAACACATAAAATGTTAATGAAAATAAACAACATTTAGAGGTCACCCCATTTGGCAGTTTTTATGTCATCTGAACTAAACAGCAGACAACTGGAATGTCTGGTAACGGTTGCTGCTGAAGGTTCTGCACCATCTTTTACTTTGTTTCTACTGAGTCTCTGTCATTGAAAAGGGCTAAGCCTGCCAAATGTTCAGACAAAAACCAGAAGTGCCTTGAAAAAGGCAACAGCCTGGTTTGGATAAGTCTTAAGAGGTGATAAAATTTTGATGTCATTGAGAGGAGCTTGGATTGCAAATGGTGCTCCACTGTAGGATACAAGCAAGACTGACAGCCAAATCTGTGATATTCTTGGACTCATATGCAGTCATCCTGAACTGAGCTTTAAAAAGGAATATTTTCAATAAATGCCTTTTCCCATCCATGTGGAGCGTGATTCACTATGGGGCACATCCAGGTTGTCTGGATGGCCCTGAACAAGATGAGGCCATTTGGACTTGATTCTGCACTGCGGGAGCAAGACGCTCCTGTGGGTGCAGCATCAGGCCTGGAGACAGCTCGGCATGCCCCTGCTGAAACATGGGGATATCCTCCCTGTGGGCTGATCCTCCCTGCTGTGCTGCCGGGATCTGGATCGGGCGGTGGGGACCCACCAGTGGCCTCCATCTGCACCAAGGGGGGCTTCCTGGCTCCAGGGGGTGGCTGCCAGAGGAGGAATAAGCAGGGCGACCCCCTGGCAATCCCTGGACATACAGGGCCATCAGTATAAACAGCCCTGTGCATTTGGGGGTCGGTCCTGCCCATGCTCCACCCACTCTCTGCCACTGTCATGCCTCTATCCCCTGCAGCATGCAGAGCAGCTCTGTGCATGCAGTCGGGGATGGAGGCAGAATACCGGTAATGTGGATAGCGGGGTAGCACGTCCTGGAGGAATATGCGGCTCCGCTATAGAATTCGGGCCAAAATGTTCAGAATGGGGCAACCTCTATATGTTTTGCAATCAGGCTGAAATTTCACAAGTAAGCAAGCTATCTCCAATGGACAAGAATAAGCCTTGTGGAGAAATGATTCTACAAATTTTAACTTTTTGCATTGGTTTGTGGACCACCCTAATGCTATATATTTGAACATTGGTACTAAAGAATAAAACAATTTTATTTTTCACTTACAACTTCCAAATTTTAAGGGGCAGGCGTGAGCATCCATGGGGAAATCTTCTAAATGCATAGGACATTCAGCTCTCACTGTCAATCTGCAATACAAAATATCTATTACAGTTTTAACAAAAATGGTGATTTTGTAAGAAATTTGAATGCTATGTTTAATAGTAAGTGACATTAAGAGGTCACTATTTAAAAGTACATATGAGGTCGACCGCAGCACCAACTGTGACAGTTAAGTGTGTTTATAAAAATCTCTGTAGTTGAACATATAATGGACTATTTTTCCCATAAAACCGAGGAAGTTATGGGATCTATTCTGAACAGTGAATAGCAGGTCTGGACATTTGATCCAGACGTCCAGATCCGCTAAATGCCTGGTCTGCGTCCAGGAAACAGAACTTTCCATCCCATCCGCATGTAGATCAGTGCTGTGTGGGAAACTCTGTTTGTGGGCACCTTGACCCCAGGCATACAGGGCCGATTCCAAGGTCGGCTCTGTACATCCGGGGTCAGTCATTTGCACAGGGGACTTATTCCACCTCGGAGGCGGAATAAGTCCCTCTAGACAGCCCAGACTTGGAAACAAAGGTGAGGGAGTGCAGGAGGATCCTTGTGGCCCAACCCTGGCCATAGCAGCGTCTCTTGGGGGTCGGATGGCAAGGAAAGGGTAAAGTCGGGGTCTGCCATGGATTGCGGCTCCTGCATGGAGTGCGGTGCCATGGCACACATAATTCCATGGCACTGCGGCTCCATGCAGGAGCCTGCCTGAGCTAGCCGGATATCCGGGCAGCCAGAATTGAGGCATGGCCTGCATGTCCAGGCTGGTGGACCAGATTCTGATCCTGCGGGCACGTCTAGCCCCTGCGGTATCAGAATCAGGTGCAACTGGGGCATGTCTCGATTCTAACACCCGGACAGGCGGGAGACACCCAGAATGGAATTGGCCTCCACGTGTTTATAAATGGGTGTGATTTGGTGGTGGAATGGGGGCAGGCAAAAAAGTTGCACATTCAGTAGCAAAATTCAGCCGTAAAATGTATAACTTATGAATTCATCCAAATGGCAACAAGAAATGCAGGACGAACATTAACATTAATATCATGAATGTTCAAAGTGATCTGTGGTGGTTTAAAGTCAGCACTTACATAAATAGTGAGCTGAAAATACATCTAACTTTAAATAATTATGTTTAGAAGGCAATTTGATAAGAAGCTGCATAGGCTTTCATGCCATCAACATACATAATCACATATTTCAGTGGATAATCACATATTTCACTTGGATGAGTTTTTACGTACACACTTTAACCATTCGCTGTTCTATGGGTATGTCTACTAAACTGGGCAAACAGTTAACCTGGGCTATCTGCAACTAGTTCTCATGTTATTTAATGAAACCTGGTTGCAGATATCTTGGTTAACCATTAGTCCGGCTTAGTAGACATACCCCTAGAAGTCTGCATGTCAGGCCGATGGTGCGTACTTTCATTGTTCGTGTGCACAGGGACAGAGTTTGGGTAGAACTTAGGCAGAGTGCAAATCTACACATGTAAGATTTATGAGCGTTCCTAAAAAGTCTAGTTGCGGGCATTGACACCAGTTCTGGGGTTGGTGTAGCTGATCAGGCATAGATTTGCTGCCCATATCCCACCACTAACACCCTTATTTTATAAAGCTAATTGTGCACATACATGTCTTCATCAAATAGGCATGACAGTCACAACAACCCACACGCTAACTAGACTTGACTTTACAAAATTACTCTCCACAAGATAAACAGCAGTTATGCCACCAAATATTGATCGATTTTTTTCTATTTCTAAAATGATATATGCGATAGTAGATACAGTTATGGTTCTATTTTCTTACCAGATAATTCTGTGACAGGCCACCTGACTTGTGCATCAAGTATGCACATATGTTTCACCAGTTTCACCAGGAAAATATACACATACTTTATCTTTGAAAATTATGTTATCAAAAAAGCCAGCACACTTTTATCCCTATTATTTAGACTTCACAAATTTCAGAACAATTTATATGCAGTCAAAATCCAAAAGTAAATGCATAAATCCAAACCCTGGACGAACTCTCTGTCATCCCCAGAATGCCTCTGTTCACCGTGGCTAAAAGTATGACCTATTTTAAAATAATAAGGATATGCATTGTTAGTATGGCAGGGGTGGATGCTGGGAAATGGGGAGGGAGAGAGATAGAGAGAAATGCAGAGGAATGTGGGTGGATGAGAAGGAAGGAGATGGTGGGTGAGTGCTAGGGACATAGGCGCGGTGAGAGAAGAGCAGGGACTCAGTTAACTTGGGATTTGAGGACTAGGTAGCAGAGGAGCACAAATTCAAGATTTGGTTGAGTAGGTTGAGAGAGTGGGACTCAAGGTTTGGGTGGGAGGGGGAGAGTGGTGTCTGATTTTTGAACCTGAATTCAGGGATTAAGACGACGATGGGGACTAGGAAACTGAGTCTAGTGGGTTTGACTGGGAGTGTGAGCCAGGGTGAACAAAAATATGAGGAACGTTTGTGAGAAGTAGAAAGGGCAAAGGAAGAGTGGAAATAGAGGAGGTGCAATGGGAGGCTGGGTGAACGGTAAGAGAAGAAGAAAGCCTGGAGGCAGAAGGAGCTGAGTATGGAGACAGGATCAGGATGAGGGGGGAGTACACGTGGTGGAAATGAGGGACTAGAGAGTGAGTGAAAGGGAAGGAATGAAAGACAGATGGGTAATAGGAGGACTGGACAGGTAAGGTAGTGAGATGGAAAGCAGGTAGGTAGATGAGAAGAGGGAGATCAAAGACTGGAAGGTAAGACAAAAGCCCAATTAGAAAAAAAGATCTGACAAGTTCAAAAAAAGTATTCTATTTTGAATTTTTAGTAATTGGAGTAGGTCATCTTTGGCAATATGTATATATTATACCTTTATCTCCAGGAACAAGCAGGAATGTAGTCTTCACATATGGGTTTCGTTGGTACCGACGGAGCCTGCATGAGAACTCTCCCCAGCGTCCAATAGGAAAGCTTTTGGGAGCATCCCACAGTGCATGCGTGCTGCTTTCCTGCCTCTGTACCTCTCTCACTTCAGTTCTTCATTTTACGCGGAGTCGACAGGACGTGGTACCTTGTCACCGCAGAAAATTTACCTTTATTTCTTGTTTTTTGTGGTCGCGTCTGCCTTCTTTCAACGCCTACCGGTACCGCCGGTTCTCTTCTTCTTTCCTTAAAAAAACAAACTTGTATTTCTTCAGGGATCTTTCCCTGCTTCTGGTGCTAGGCGCCATTTTGGGCACTAGGCCCATTTTTCTTCAAGCATGGATAAACCAGCTAGTGGTTTCCAAAAATGCTCAAAATGTGGCGGTACCATTTCCATCACCGACATTCAAGATTGGTTTCTAAAATGTTTGGGTCCTGAACATTGTTCAACGGAGTGTCTCTCCTGCACGAGGATGACTAAAAGGGGCCTGCAGAATAGAGCTGTAAAACTTAGTACCCTTTTTGCCGCCAACACAATGTCAGTTGCATCGACGTCTTCCAGGGCTTCATCTTCCTCCCATGGATCTCAGGTAACCAAATTGAAGTCTTCTAAGACTAGCCGGTCCTCGAAGGGTAAATCTCCTTCAAAGTATCGAGATGCCACTGGCGTTTCCCTCAAGGACATTTCACCGGCAAAACAGCCCCGGTGGGAGTCTTCAGGCTCCAAAGCACTAACGGGGCTCCAGGATGTTCCAGAGGCCTCCACCTCTGCGGAACTACTGGTGCCAAGTTCAGGCACCCTCATATAAACGCAGGGGAATAGAAGGAAATGGAACCACCAGGGAAATGGAAGCAGAAACTCGAGGAAGTCTGAAGGAAGGAAGACCTTCAGGGCAGCTGAAGAGAAGAGTATTTCCAAGGACAATACTAGAGAGGGTTCCAGAGGGAAGGAAGCTGCGAGACCGAGTCACAGGAAAAGTTTAACCACAGAGAACGCTGAGGAATGCAGTGAAGCTCTCAGTGGTAGAAGCCATAATCCAGAGAGGAGCCAGTGCTGCAGAGAAACTGCTTTGGGCTCTAGAGGGAGGAGATTTATAGCTGAGAGAAGTCCTGACGAGGAGCAACGTACTTTGGCAGTAATCCAGGAAGCTATAGGAAATTTGCCAGCTCAAAAAGGGAATGTGAGTAAATCTGTGACTAAAAGTAATTTAAGTCAGTTAGAGGCACTGTGCCACTTAATGAGAGAGAAGAGGCTTCACTTGCCTGCTGAAAAGCCTGTGTGCAAAGAGAAGTCTTATTGGAGGAAAGTACTAGAGCTGCTAGAAGGGGTTAAACCTGAGTTTTTACAGGGAGAATTAAAGCAGGATACAAAAAGTACTGATGCTGAAGAAATGCAAACTGAATGTTATGAATCTGACCAGGAGTCTGAGTCTTCTATAATGGACTGTTCTTTGTCATAAGACTTTGTAATGATCTTAACTGAAAGGCGAAAGGCCTAGAATCTTACTGTCTGATAAAGCAGAAAACAAAACAGGCTGGACGTTGTTTAAGTCAGTATTACTCAAGAATCTTGTTTGCCTTTAAAAGAAGGAAACAGCTACACATGCTTTATGCTGAGTGAAACAGCTAAAACCTTATGCTGAAGGCTGGAACTTTAAAAGAAAACAGCTACATGTCTTTAATGCTGAAGGAAGCAATTAAAGCTTTGTTCTGAATGCTGGAAGTTGTAAGAAAAGTAACTACAAACGTTTTAACCTGTGTCATGATGTGGGTATTGATAAAGTTGGTGATTTGAAAAGAAATCCTGTTTTTAAGAATCTAGATGTGCAATTACCTCCAGGCACAGCTAGAGGGAGCAGGAAGGAACATTCAGCAGCTAATGAGTTTGAGAAACCTGATGATTATCACCTGGAAGTGACCCAGGAAGTAAGGCAGGAAACATTTCCTTATAAGCCAGAGCTGAATGCTTGCAGAGGAGAAAGGGCAGAGAGGGGAGAAAGGAGAAACTGGAGAAAGAGAGAAGGAGAAGGACGAGGTCCAGCTGCTCCAGAGAAGAGAAGCATGGCTACACATGGGAGTACGGCTTTACCAAGGAAAGAGAAAGAGAAGGACCTGAGAAGGAACAGTGAAGAAATCCTAGAGGAGAAAGCCCACAGGTACAGAGTTCACAGGGGTGAAATCCAGAAGAGCCAGGCTGATTGTGCAGCTCTCCCAAGGAGGTTTGTGAGAGCCAGCTCTGAGGTTAGAGGCTGTGCCATGCCCTGTTCTTCCAGTGTTCCTGACTACAGAGGAGAGAGACTTAAGCCAGAAGCCAGAGGGAATGGTTTGCTGAGAAGCTCACAGTCTCTGAGGAATAATTGTCCAGTTTTACCCTGCAGGAAAGGAAAGGCATTTTATACTAAACCTGAGTTCTTACCAAAGGAGGAAAGAGAGTCCCAACCAGGTTTTACTGAACTGCACGAAGCACAGCCCTGCCTAATGCTGAGAGGCAGAGACATTGCTACAACAGGAAGGTTGCTGCAAGGAGAAACTCTGTAGAGCCAAGCCAGCAAAGTTCCAGGTATGAAAAAGCTATTGATACTAGTAAATGCCTGAAGCATAAAAGCCCTGGGAAAACCAGTCTTCACTTTATGAGGAAGGAGAAGCCAGACTGGTTTAGTAAAATCCCTAAAGTCCTGAGAACAGACTCTCATTGGAGACAAGGCCCAAGAGGCATAGCACACCAACACGAGTCAGAGAGGGACAGTGTATATTCCCCTGGTGGGTTTAGTGAGGAAGAGTGCATGGAGACAGAATGCATTGATACCATTTCCCTATCACCACCAGAGCAGATGGAATGTGATATGTGCACAGCCTCATGGCAAGAGTCTGTAATACCTGACTGAAATACAAGAGTGTATAAAATAGTGATGTATTTGGAATGAACTGAATTCCTGTTTTTGACCACTGCATTAATTGTGAAGCATAACAATTGAGCACAAGTTTGAATACTGGTGACCTTTTGCAACAAAGGACTTTTTCTGTTCTTGTTTCATCTCTTAATTTGAACCCTTGCATTGACGGGGAATAAAAGCCTTATTTCCCTCCACTTTGGTCTTGGTGCTAACTTCTTTTAGACAGCCGGAATTGGTGAGGACATTTCTAACTACGCGATGAACCTTATTTTCCCAGTGGCTCTCTAAATAATCTTTGCCGTGGATTGCCCATAAGCGTAGGTGGGCGCCTCCCCACGACACCTGACATAAACAGTTACTGTGTGCTGCTGTATGTAAAAGTCTTTTCTTTTGTGGAAAACATGGTTTTGGGAGAAAGAATCCTATATTAATTTGTGTACCATGCATTGAGCTTTAAAAGGCTCTTTTCTGGAAGGTGGAAAACAAAAAAATAAATATTCCTGTGTTTGCCTTAAACTCTCGGGCTTCAATATTATTTGAACCCACAACTACAATCCCCAGAAGCCCCGGCTCTGGACTATATTAAGGCATGTCCCCTCCTCTAGGCAGCCGCCTGGACAGAAGGGGGCGCGACAAAACCTTCCAGGCCTTTGCAAACTTGTGGGCAGACAAGCTCAGTCAAATACTGCTGCCACAAGAGTGGTCCCTCCACTCAGTTCCTGTTCAGCAGAGCTAGAGTGCAGACCTCTCCCAGAGAGCTCCTGCTAGGGGGTGGGGCTTAGCAACTACCTGAGACTGGATGTCGGGTCCTGGGCCACCTCCAGCAGGAGAGGCCCAGGCCCAGAGGCCTACCAAGTCTGGTGGGCCTCCTCTGAACCCGGATGGAGGAACCAGCAGCCTGGAACAGCCGGCGCCCCGGGTGGGGGACCCCCCAGGTAGGACTGTGCCTGGCCAGGGAGGAGGGACCCACAGGTATGGAGGTTTGGGCCCGCTACCCCAGGGAGGAGGCTCCTGTCTCCTCCCCAGGCAGGGTGTGGAGGCTGGGTGGCAGCAGGGAGAGGCCCTGGGGAGACCCTGGAGGACCGTGCAGTATAGCACTGGAGGAGGCGGGTTCCCCTCTCCGCCTCGGGTCCTGGAGGAGGCCTCTACCTCCTCCAGTGAGGATGAGGACGGAGGGTCGGGCCTGCCATCCTTCCAGCAGCCAGCTAGGGCCCCAGACGAGATCGTGGCGGCGGTGCGGCGGCTCCGGGGTCTCCAGGAGGAGGCGGCCCAGCTGCAAGCCCAGCTCTCCCACCTGGAGAGTCTGCAGGCCACCGTTCCCGGTGAGGAATGGGTGGCATATAAAACCTATAGAAAGGGGGTGAAGCGGGCCCTGAGAGACAGGTATATACAGATTATGTCTTTAAAAACCCAGGGTTGTGGGTCCCTCACAGAAATTTATCAACAGTATGATCATTGGGCAGCCCTAGGTGCAGTTCAGGGGGGGCCCCCGGGGGTTGGACGGCCGGTGGATCCCAGAAGGTTTTGTTACCCACCCTTGCCTGTCCTGGGTACAGTGGAGAAAGGGTTATCATCATTGGCAGTAGTGCATAATGTTCCAGACCCCAGATTTCCTTACCTATCGGCTACTGTGGAAGCTGGATCGACGGATGAGGCATCAGTGGCTATGGTGGCATGTCCTGCTGTTCCTTCAGTGTGTTCTCTGAGGTCCGATGCCCCCGGGGTGGTTGGGGGAGGGGCACTGGCCCAGCGTACTGCACAGGATCCCACAACCGATGTTGCACCCCTGTATCAGGAGGAAGGGCTGGTGGATGAAAACCGAAGCCAGAAACCGGTTCCCGGGGCTCCGTCTCTGTCCATTCCGGCACTCCCTGGGTCTGTGGCAGCTGAACAGAGTTTCCAAGATGGCCGCCGGAGTCCCCGCAGGTGTCTTGGTGCAGCTGATGGAGTTCCCCTACAGGAAGTGCGGTTGGCAGGGCTTTCCTCGGCTCCTTTGCAACCCCAAGATGGCCGCCGTCGGGATGATTGCATCATTTCCGGGTCTTCCAGGAAGTCTGCAAGTCACTATGAATCTGCTGCTCTTCTGATGCCGGCTCTTTGCAGTGATGCTGTGGAGGATTTCTTGCTGCTGTCCCAGCGAGGTTAGGTGTCTGATGGTCCTCAGGGGGCTGGCTCTTCTGGATTCTTACCGTAAGTTCAACGTCGGGGGGTCTGCGGGCCACATGGCCGCGGTATCGGTGGCTCCATCTATCCCGGCAGCAGTTCAAATCCCGGTGCAGGGTTTTGATAGGGGGATGGCTGGCAGGCCGGATTCCCCTGTTTTGGCTCAGCATGGCGCAACGCGAAAGGCGGGTGGTGGAGGCCCATCGTTGGGAGCGTCTGTGGCGTCACCTCACCCTCCGCCCCCCGTGAGGGGGAGGGGTTCCCTGGGGTTCTCATCCCTGTAGAGCTTTGGGGTTGTGTTGTTTCCCTGGGGAGGGGGGTGTGACAGGAGAGGGAGGGTTTCCTTCCCTGGGGTTTGTTCATGGGTAGGATTTTGGGGTTGTTTTTCTCTCAGGGGGGGGGGGGTGGGGAGGGGGTGTGCTGGGTTTGACCACTTGTCCGCTCTCCCTTTCTCCTTGGGGGTTGGACGTCCCCCCTGGTTTTTGTTTTTGTTTTTGTACATGTCCTTGTTTTTCGTGTTCTGTGCATCCCGTTCCGCTGTCTCGGTTGCAGGGCAGGGCTGGGGCGTGTTTCTCTTTTATCTTTTGTTTTTGTATAATTGGTTTTGTTTGGAGGGATTTTGTTGGGGACGGGCTCAAGGTGCCCTTATGTTTTTGTTTGGGGGGGTGGGGGTGGGGAATTTTTGCTATGGCTGTTCTTGTTTTGTGGGGTGGATGGGGAGGAGGCAGGGATCGGGGGAGGGGGAGGGGGGAGCTGCTGCTCCCTCTGCAGGGGAGGGGATGGGGACAGGGGATGTTGTATTTGGGTGGGTTTGGGGGGGGGGGTTCCGGCAATCCCCACCAACGGACAGTGCGGACAATTTGGACTGGTGGGGGTTGTTGTGCGAGGGAGGGGTTTTGCGATGCACCATGGACATTGGACTGAAGGGGGGAGGACATGGACATTGTCATGGACTATTGCGGGTTGTTGTTGGGGGGAGGGGCACGTGTGTTGGGTGCTGGGTGTGGTGGTGGGTTTGGGGAGGTGGGGCACGGGGGGGTTATGATATTTGTTCTGTGATATGTCGGGGGGTGGGGGTTTTGGGGGGGTGTGGGACTTGGTTGGGGTGATTGTTTTTGTTTTTTGTCTGTTTTTCTGTTGCATGACACAATAAACAAAATTTCCACTCAGTTGCTGTTCAGCAGAGCTAGAGGGAGGACCTCTCTGAGTGAGCTCCTGCTGGGGGCGGAGCTTAGCGAACAGTTGGAGCCTGGATGTCGGGTCCTGGGCCACCTCCAGCAGGAGAGGCCCAGGCCCAGAGGCCTACCAAGCCTGGTGGGCCTCCTTTGCTGGACCCAGATGGAGAACCTAGAAGCAGGCTGCAGCCGGTACCCCGGGAGGGGGACTCCCCAGGTAGGACTGCAAATGACCAGGGAAAAGGGACCCACTTGCCCGGAGGCTTGGGCCCGCTGCCCCAGGGAGGAGGCTCCTCTCTCCTTCCCAGGCGGGGTGTGGAGACTGGGTGGAGGCAGGGAGAGGCCCTAGGGAGGCCTTGGAGGTATGCCTTGTACGGTGCTGGAGGAGGCGGGTTCCCCCCTCCACCTCGGGTCCTGGAGGAGGCCTCTACCTCCTCCAGTGAGGATGAGGATGGGGGGTCGGGCCTGCCGTCCTTCCAGCAGCCAGCTAGGGCCCCAGATGAAAACGTGGCGGCGGTACGGCAGCTCCGGGGTCTCCAGGAGGAGGCGGCCCAGCTACAAGCTCAGCTCTCCCACCTGGAGAGCCTGCAGGCCACCATTCCCAGGGAGGAATGGGTGGCCTATAACACCTATAGGAGGGGGGTAAAGCGGGCCCTGAAGGCCAAGAATCAGCAGATAATCTATTTGAAGAGCCAGGGTTGTGGGTCCCTGTCTGAAATATATCATAATTATGATAGGTGGGCTAAACATGGTGTGTCTGCAGTCCAGGGGAGGCCCCCAGGGGTAGGTACAGTGGGTGGCTATCCCCAATCCCGCAGCTTGCCTGTCCCATACCCGATCCCTGTGAGGGGAGAAGAATGTTTGTGGTCCGGAGACCCTTACCTGCAAGCAACAGGTGTCAATGGAAGGAGGGCTATCCCATTCCTGGAGGTTGAGCCGGTGATCCCTGGCTCACTGGATCACTCTTCTCACTCTGGAGCCTGGCCTTTCTCCAGGGATGGTGCAGCTTCCCAGCATTTACGGGCTTCTGTACTGGCCCCTCGTCTGTTGCTCCCTGTGTCCAGCACTGTCGGCTCTGCATTGGAGGGGGGGTCTGGAGGCATCGATCCCCCCCCACCCATGGGCATTTTCTGCCGAGTTTTCTGCTTCCCTCAAAGCAGCAGCTGAAGAAGCATCTTGCCATCCTGATTGCCAAGGAGAGCCTGCAGATGGTATTCGCGATCCTGAGAAGGCTGTCCCGCTGCAGGCTGCTGTGGTAGGGCTTCCCTCCACCAGCTTGCACTCCAAAGATGGCTGCCGCAAGTCCGATGAGGTCACTTCCGGGTTCTCCCGGAAGTGTACAGACGGCCATTTTCAACCCTCTGCCCTGCCACGGCAGTACCGGCGGCGATCAGCGGGGGCAGTAGGGGATTGGTTCCCGTGCCCCTCTATCAGAGGGGATGTTGCAGAAAAAGAGAAATGTGCAGAGGCTGCTTTCCCACATCGGGGGACACAGAATGCTGTTGAGGCCCATCGGCTGCCTGTTGCAGCCCAGAAGATTGCTGATGCTATCCAACCTCTGGCTGTGCAAGGAACTTTGGGGGGTTCTGCGTCCTCTCTCCAGGATCCCCAGAGGCAGCAGACTGACCGGTCCCATTGTTCTGAAGTGGCTGTATGGCATTGGGGGGGCGGAGGAGGGGGGACGGAGCAGGGGAAGAAAAAGGGTAAGGGCTGCTGTTCCTTTTTGGCAGTCCCTGGGGGGGGCCGGAAGAAGGCTATTCCACTGTCCCTGCAACCTGTGTCGGCGAAGCAGGATGCGCAGCTGTCTGTGGTCCCTGCTGGTATGGCCGTGGGGGGCCTGGCTCGCAGGGGGGCGTCCGCCCTTGCTGCTGGAGCCCTGGCTGCCGGCCAGGATGTTCCGGACCCCTGTGCCACGTCTGGCACCGGCAATAAGGTAGGACCTGGGAGTGACGGGGGGCAGGGGGGCGGAGGTTTGGGGGGATTAGTTCTGGGGGAACTGCCCTACTGTCTCGGGCGGAGCCTGCCTTATTGCCGGTAGCCTTACAGGGGGTAGCGGAGGGTGGGTCGGTGGAGGGTCTGGCGGAAGGAGAGGGGGAGCAGACGACTGGTCTAGTAGTGGGGGAGGCGGTAGTGTTTTGTCCTGATGGGGGGAAGGGTCTGCTATCAGTGGGGTTGGGGGATGGGGTGGTCCCCATGGATCCCGGGAATGGAGGGGAGCGGGGTTCGTCCCCGGTAGTGGTGGCCGAAACCCAGGAACTTTGCGCTGGGTCGGGAACACGGGACGGGGGTTTGGGGGGGCTTTCTGGTCCCCTGGGTGTTACTGAGAACCAGGTCCGTGATGCCATCCAATTGGCTTTGGAGACCCCGACCGGCCCTCCAGGGGCCTTTGCTGCCTTTCGGCAGCAGCAAGATGTGGCAGAAGGGGGTGCTACGGAGGTTCTCGGTGGCACTCAGGGATCCGGAAGGGATAGTATCCCTGACTCTGTTTTTGCGGAGCTGACCCTGCCCAGCCCCCTGGTCGCCCCCTGTGAGGCGGTTGCGGATCCTGCAGACCAGCAGCAGGGTCCCCCGCAGGTGGATGCAGGAGAGGAAAGAGGAGAGCAGGGGATGGGAGCTGGGGGGTCAGTTCCCCCCCCCCGTACCTTTGCAGAGGCTCTGAGGGGGTCCAGCACCACTCCGGGGACGTCAGGTGGGGCTGGGGGGAGGGGGGTTCCCAGGGGAATGGTCCTGCAGGAGGGGGAGGAGGTGGGGGAGGGTTCCGAGGGGTAGGGGGTGAGGTCCGACGGCGCAACGTGGCGCAGATCCGGTGGGCTGGGGAGGGGCCCTCTCCAGCCAGGGAACAGGTCTTGAGGATGGTTCTTGGGCTGGGGTTTCTCCCGGGAGATCTCTACGCCTTCATCCACATGAACAACACCATTGAATATGATGTTAGTTTCATGCTGCGACGGGGGCTGGAGATTTTCTGGGACCGATACCAGCAGCAGAGGGGGCAGGGAGGGTGGGCTGACTTTCGTGTTGTGCCTATCTCTCGCCAGGGGACAGTACCTGTGACCATCCTATCCCGGAATGAGTCGCTCCCAGGGCTGGACATCCAGTTTTGGTTGTCGCGCCATGCGGTGCTCCTTGCACCCCTGGTTAAGGGCGCTGGGCCCCTAGGGGTGTGGGACGGGTCGTGGAAGGGTAGGATCCGTTTGCGTGAGGTGGGAAACGTGGTGCAGCACGTGCCCTCGGCCGGTTTCCTCGGTCGGGATCGCATCTTGTGCTATTACCCTGGGCAACCCCGCGAGTGTCACCGCTGTGGCTCATTTCGTCATCTGAGCATGAACTGTCCCGAGCAGGTCTGCACCTGTTGTGGTGGATGGGGTCACGCCTCGGCCGGGTGCTTGCTTATTCGGTGTAACCTTTGCGGGGAGTTGGGCCACCCCTTCGCCCGCTGCCCCTCCGCGTCACACAATGGACCGGGGGGGGATGCCGTCGCCCCACCTCGGGCTCCTGTGCGGGAGGAGGTTATGGAGGCCCCTCTCCCTCAGGAGGAGACCGAGGGCCCTAGGGTGGAGGAGTCCATCGAGCCGAGGGAGCCACCAGGGGGAGGGGATTCGGGTAGGAAGGAGGAGAGGGTTAATGTGGTGAAGGTTGCTGTGTCATGACAGGATAGTGGGTTGCGGGTGGAGCCACCTCAGGAATGGACCACGGTCCCTTCTAGGGGTGACAAGTCCAAAAGGAAGAAACGGGAGACATCCCCATTGCTGGATGAAGAGCCCGTGTTGGACATCAACCGTTTCGTCTTTTTGGCTGCTGATGCGGCTGAGGCGGATGAGGGCTTGCCTGTGGAGGCAGGGCTTCCTGTGCGGCGCTCAGAGCAGTTAACGGCGGGGGCGGCCCCTCTTCCTCAGCGGCGGCCTCCCAAAATAACGAAGGCGTGCCGCGGTCAGGGTCCTCCAATCAAGGGGGATACTGGCGCCCGACGGGTGAGGGAGGACGGGCGTTTGCCCCCGCAGTTGGGTTCGGGGCCTTCGCAGGAGCCCCCTGCTGACCCGGCCGTCCCGGCCTCCCCCGCGGGGGTGGGCACTGTCTTATTGTTGCAGTCTTTGTCCGGGGAGGGGGGGGGCAGCACCGGTGGTGGACCCCTCGGAGGAGGTCATTCCTCCGACCCCTGACCCGTTTGTGCCTCCTCATCCCGTGGGGGCTGGGTCTGCCCTCGCGACAGCTTTGCCTGGTGGTCCCGGGGGCGCCAGCACCTTCTGGGGTGACAGGGTCGAGCGGGAGGAGGGGGAGATCCTCGAGGTGGTCAACGTGGACCGGGAGGATTTGCTCCAGCTCGCGGGCTTGTCCTGCAAGCGGGATTCTGGGGATCCCGGGGTTGGTGAGAAGAGGAGGAAAGGGTCGCTGCACTCGAAATAGGCATGGCGTGCACTCCTGCGTTCTCGTGCGCCACCATCAACGTGGCCAGCATTTTCACGGACCAGGCGCGGGCTTCGGCCTATGACTTTCTTTCCACGAGTGGGCTGGATGTCATCTTCTTGCAGGAGACCAGGCTCACCTCGCTCGCTAGCCTTCATCGGGCGAAGCGGGAGTGGAGGTGGGGTCCTTCGTACTGGTCCCTTGCGGCCCAGCCCTAAGCAGGAGTGGCGGTTTTGTTCACGTCGAACCGATTTCAGGTGCAGTACGTGTGGGAACTGGAGCAGGGCCGGTGTTTGCTCTTAGACGGCTACTGCGGGCCCCATCGGTTTCGTTTCGTGGTGGTCTACGGCCCCCAGTCTAAGTTGGCGCGGAAGACCCTTTTTCGGGTCATCCGCCCCTACTTACACACCTCCCGTTTGGTGGTCCTCGCCGGGGATTTCAACACCACCACCTTTTTGCAGGACCGAGGGGGGGAGCGTTGCCCACCCAGTTACGAGGGCCTCTTTTTGGCCGAGATGACCCGGACGGCTGACCTGGTGGATGTCTTCCACCGGGCCTTTCCTCGGTTGCCGGGGTTCACCTACTACCATGGGACCTGCAGGAGTCGTATCGATCGGATATATGTGAGTGCCCGGGTGGAGTGTTCCCCTCCGCAGTTGCAGGCGGTTGACTTTTCGGACCACCGCGTCCTCTCCGTGTCCTTCCTGGCTAACCACGAGGAGCTTAGCAGGGGTCCTGGCCTGTGGCGACTGAATGTGCAGTTGTTGGCAACATCAGAGGTGGTCCAGGAGTTCTTGGCCTTTCTCGCAGACCAGGAGACCCTGTTGGGTGTTTTTCCTTCCCGTGGTGCCTGGTGGGACGAGGTGAAGACGCGTGCCCGCCAACTCTTCCGTTCCCGGGGTACCTCCATGGCTCGATCCCGCTACCTCACTTACACTGTCCTCCGGAGGTTGCTGGATCGTTTGGTATCCCGAGGGGCAGCGTGGGAGGAGGTGGAAGAGGTGCGGGTCCAGCTCCGTGGCCTGCTTTATGATCGCCATGCCTCCCTATGCTTCGAGGGGGCGGCCAGTGGGGTCGCCGCTCCAGACCCTTTCCTGACTTGCAAGGAGAGGGTTCGGCGTCGGGAGGTCATGGCCCTGCGGGGCGAGAACGGTACCATTCATACCTCCCAGGAGGACCTTTTGCGGATGGTGGGGAAATACTTCTCGGACCTGTTTGGGGATCGCCCCGTGGACCTCACCCATATCCGAGAATACCTGGGCCTTCCCCCGGTGTATTCGGCTGTGGTCCAGGCACAGGTTGATGCACTCGCTGCTCCGATTCAGCAGGTGGAGGTGGAGAGGGCGATTCGTGCCATGCCGTTGGGGAAGGTGCCTGGGCGCGATGGGCTCCCTGTGGAGTTCTATCGTACTTTCATCGTCCAGCTGGCCCCCTTCCTGACCTCTCTGTTTCAGGAGATCATGGACACGGGGTTTCTCCCGCGGTCATTTCGCGAGTCTGTCCTGCTGCTGCTCTCCAAGGGGAAGGACGATAGCTCCTTGGACTTTTGGCGGCCGCTCTTTCTTCTGAACGTGGACCGGAAGATTCTGGCCAAGTGTTTGGCCAACCGACTGGTGGAGGTGTCGGGCGTTTTGCTGTCCCCTTCCCAGTATTGTTCCGTTCGGGGGAGAGGGGTTCTGGACGCTGTCGCCACAGTCCGGGAGGTGGTGGAGAGAGGCCGGTCACTCCAACGGGACCATTGGTTGGTCTCCTTGGACCAGTCCAAAGCCTTCGATCGAGTCAGTCACCGGTACCTGTGGGTGGTGCTCCAGCACTTCGGCCTCCCCGCAGGTTTCCTCTTCGTCATGCAGGCGCTGTACCGAGGGAGGGTGAGCTTCCTGTTTATTAACGGGTGGCTCGGACGGCCGTTTGGTGTCGCCTCGGGGGTGCGGCAGGGGTGCCCTTTGAGCCCCCTGCTGTATGTCTTCTCCCTCGACCCCTTCCTCCGGAGATTGTCCTCAGGTGGGTTGCGGGGCCTGGAGGCGCCTGGTGCGCCCCCGGTGACCGTCGTTGCCTACGCTGACGACATCTCAGTTTACGTGGACGGCACTGAAGGGGTAGAGGCCCTGCGGGAGGCCATGGAGGAGTACTCGGAGGTAGCCCATTCTGTTGTCAACCACAGCAAGTGCCAGACGCTGTGGTTGGGCCCCTCTGAGGCCTCCCCGCCTTCCTGCGCCCCCTTTCCTCCTCCCGTGGGGGAGGTCCGCGTTTTGGGCCTCGTCTTCGGGTCAGAGGACTGTGCGGAGTCCAATTGGGACCGTTGTCTTGAGACTGCACGGTGTCGGGTGCTGCGGTGGAGAGGGTGGAGGTGTACGTACGAGGAGAAGATCAAACTCCTCGGGACGTTTCTGCTTCCTCTCTTTCTGCACGTGGCTACGGTCTTCGTCCTTCCGTCATCCCGTCAGGCGTCTGTCAGTGCCGTCTTTTTCTGTTTTCTGTGGGGTAACCGCCTGAACCCTGTCCAGCGCAACATCGTTTGCCTAGATCGGGCAGAGGGCGGTTTGGGTATGTTGCACCCCCTTGTTTTCCTGTCAGTCCTGTCTATGATTCTTGTTGTGTACTATGTCGGGGGGGTGGGGGTTTTGGGGGGGTGTGGGACTTGGTTGGGGTGATTGTTTTTGCTTTTTGTCTGTTTTTCTGTTGCCTGTCTAAATAAACAAAATTTCCACTCATACTAGCTTGCTCGAGTGTTTTGAATCTGGGGAACACCAGATATAGACCTCTTTGCAAGTCCACAGAATGCCAAACTTCCTCAATTCTGTTCCAGAATTCCGGCTCAAAACTGTCAGGCAAGAGATGCTTTCCTACTCCACTGGGGACAGGACTTCCTCTATGCCTTCCCACCCATTCCCCTCATTCCCAAGACTTTATTCAAACTTCAGAGAGACAGAGGTCGTATGATACTCATAGCTCCACGTTGGCCATGGCAAACGTGGTATTCTCTTCTGCGTCTCTCTCAAACCAGTCTTCTGGAGTTGGGGAATGCTCCAGATCTCCTGTCACAGGAGAACGGATCTTTACTGCATCCCAATCCCCAGTCCCTACATCTCAGGGCCTGGTTACTAAAGCCTAGAATCCCAGGATGTTAACCTTTCTCAACAAGTAAAGTATATCCTCCTGGCTTCCAGAAAACCCTCCACAAGACGTTCCTACGCTTTCAAGTGGAAAAGGTTCTCTATCTGGTGTTCACAAAAGGGACTTAACCCCCTTTTAGTACCAGTAGAGTTGCTACTAGAGTATCTTGTACAATTATCAACTTCTGGTCTGAATTCCAATTCAGTTAGGGTCCATTTTAGTGCTATTGCTGCTTTTCATAAGCCTTTCGATGGATAGCCTATTTTCTCTCATCCTCTTATATCATGATTTATGAGAGGCTTACTTTTAACAAAATCTCCCATTAAACCACCATTGGTGGCATGGGATCTAAATCTTGTTCTTGGTCAGCTTATGAAACCGCCCTTTGAACCTTTAGCTACTTCAGACCTAAAGTTTCTTTCATGGAAAGTTATTTTCCTAATTGCCATCACTTCTGCAAGACGCATTAGTGAACTACAGGTGTTAGTAGCTGACCTCCTTATACAAGGTTTCACCATGATAAAGTAGTCTTCAGAACTCATCCTCACTTTCTGCTAAAGGTGGTTTCGCCTTTTCATTTAAACCAGTCGGTTTATCTGCCTATATTCTTCCCTAGGCCTCATGCCTCCAGTGTGGAAAGGAATCTTCACACATTGGATTGTAAAAGAGCTTTGGCTTTTTATCTCCAAAGAACTAAGCCACATAGAAAATCTTCTCAGCTTTTTGTGGCTTTTGACTCTAGTCATTTGGGACTTCCAGTTTCTAAAAGAACTCTGTCAAATTGGATTGCAGATTGCATATCCTATACATATCAGAGTAAGGGACTTTCTCTCGAAGGCCATGTCACAGCTTACAATGTGAGAGCAATGGCAGCCTCAACGGCTAACCTTCATTCTGTATCTGTTGATGACATCTGCAAAGCAGCCACTTGGACTTCAGTACATACCTTCACAGCTCACTATTGCTTTGACAAGGACTCCCGTTGGGATGCTTCATTTGGCCAGGCTGTTCTACAACATCTCTTCCATACTTAATACAACTCCTATCCACCATCCACAGTTTGGATGCGTAAGGTCCATGGGAGGAAGCATGACCCATCTCACCTGGGTTTGCAGCTAGCTGTGGTCACCCCTTGGCATCTTTCAGCTGGGGAGTCCCCATATGTGAGGACTACATTCCTGCTTGTTCCTGGAGATATCGTAGTTACTCACCTGTAACAGGTGATCTCTGGGAACAGCAGGAATTTAGTCTTCACAACTCACCCACCTCCCCTAGGAGTTTGTCTCTATCTCTCTCTTTCTCTGCTTCTCTCCTTTGGCCTCAGCTATAAACTCAACTGAAGTGAGAGAGGTACAGAGGTGGAAGGCAGCACGCATGCGTTGTGGGATGCTTCCAAAAGCTTTCATATTGGACGCTGGGGAGCATTCCCGCACGTGCTCTGTCGGTACCAATGATACCCATATGTGAAGACTAAATTCCTGCTGTTCCCGGAGATCACCTGTTACAGGTGAGTAACTACGCTGTATTTTTCTTAGTAAAGTAAGGAATCCATTTTTATTTCTTTCTTCAGTGTTTCATTGCTCACATTCTGGTATCTTGGGATTTCAATTAGGTTTTAGCTGCATATTTCTCATGGGTATAGTTTGGGGGATGTCGATGAGGAGCATTGCCTCCCCCCCCCCCCACCCAATAAGTTGAATCTACCTCAGTTGAGGATGGTTTATGGTTATGGTTTAGGCACTTAATTCCTCAATCCTGGTGCTTCTTAATCTGAAGTGGCTGTGTCTCTAGGTGCAGAGCCCAGCTCTGAACAAGAATCACTGGGAGGGAGGGGGCAGACTGTGTGGAAGCAGCACTGCTTGCATGTGGGGTCAGAGAGGTTGTGCCTCATACTACTGCTCTGTATATGTAAGAACAGCAGCTAGCAGAGAGGTGTAGATGGCACCAGGACTTTATTTGTGCAGCTGTGCATCCCATGGCTGGAGTCAAAATTTCAAATGTGTGCTGCCTCTCTATTGGCTGCCTGCCACATGTGTCATTGCCTCTCCCCCTTACATGGTCTCATGGGGGTAGGGAGAGAGTTCCAAAGGGCAGGTCCGAGGAAAAAGAAAGCTGAGTGGAGGGTGGACCGTAAATGGGCACGGGATGGTGAGGGAAGATAAAGGCGGTTGATATGTGCTGAACGAAGACTACGGGTAGGAGTATGGATTGGAAGGAGGTCTGCCAGGTATTGTGGGGTGTAAGTATAGATAGCTTGGTGAACCATAGTGAGAATTTTATAGGGGATGCAGTATTCCAAAGGGAGCCAGTGGAGGTGAAAGCGAAGAGGAGTGACATGATCTTAGGGGGTGGAGTGGATAATGATTCGTGCTGCTGAATTTTGAATTAATTGTAGTCTACAGAGTTGAGTGTGAGGGATTTCAACAAGAGCAGAATTACAGAAATCTAACCGGGATGTGACCAAAGATAGGAGAAGTGTGGTTATTGCTTGGGGGTGAGGAAAGGGCGAATAGTGTGTTGCCGCCTCCTCCTCTACAAAACCCAACTTGACCGCAGCCTAAAGCCTCAGCCATTCTGTGGCACCTCAACCTGCAGCTACATGACCACAGCACACTGGAATATCATCTGAGGCTCTCTGCCTGCTTGCACAGCCCTAAACGCAGCTTCCCAAAAACCCCCAGCTTAGCCACAATACACGGCAAACTCTCTTTTTTATTTAAAAAAAATATTGTCTCAGCTGTTGCTACACTGCTCAGAGCAGCATACTCCTGCTGTGGCCCAGAACCCAATGCCAGCCCTGCTTCCCTCCCAGGACTGCGACTGCAGTCTCCTCCTCCAGCTCAGCAGCACCATACACCACCAACACCCTGGAGTTGCAGCCCAGGTACGTTTCTTTCTCTTTTTTTACAAGATTTATATAACTACCAGGTTACCAAAGGGAGGGAGAGAGGAAGGAAAAATGGATACAGGAAAGATGGAAGAGGTGAAACTGAAGAGAGACAGTGAAGGGTAGAGGAGAAAGATGATGAAGTCACAGAAGATAAAGATAATGGAAAGAGAGGAGGATAATAGAGAAAAGGGCAAATTGAAGATGGGAGGGGACGAGATAAGAGAGCAAACAAGGGAGGAATAGAAAAAGAGATGAGGGATGGAGGAGATAAAAGGTGAAAGTTGGACGGATGCAAATTTTGTACGAGAAGGAAGCAGTGTGGCTGTGAGACCTGGAAATGGATGAGTGTTAGGAAGAAGGGAGTGAAATATGTGTGTGAGAGAAGAATGTATGTATGAGAGATGGAAGGGGGAAGGGAGACCTGTTAAATTACCATGAAGTAAGATAAAGAAACAAAAGTGACAGAACAAATTAACTGATAACAAAATAAATGGGATGTGAGAATGAGACAAGCAAGGGACAGCAGGCCTCAAAATTTTAGAAAAAAGTCCAACAGCATAGGTAAGAGAAGAAGGAAATATAAAAATCAGAAGGAAGAGGAAATAAAGACAAATGGAACATGAATTAGAAGAGAAGAAGAATATAAATCTTATGCCTTGTAGTGCTATATAAACGATCAGTAGCAGTAGTAGTAGATGAAATTGAGGTGGAATCGGAAGAAAGCAATGATAGCAGATGAAGATGGGAATAAAAGAGTAAGAACTACAAAGGCTGGAAAACATTTTATTGAAAAAAATTATGATACAGTAGATGGTAAATTGGCAGAAGAGACCTACCAGGCAGTGGTGGACTTCGAGCTGTTCAGAGCTTGTGCAAGAGCATTGTTTGGGACCAAAGATGGCCTTTAAGCAATCTGGTTCTTTTTTATTTCATGAATCTTGATATTGTTTGGGGGAATTAGGTAAATAGTTGAGTGTTAAAATGTAAATACAGCTGCCGCTTTGCAAAATCACCTGAGATGCCTCTGGTTTTTCACCCCCTAAAGCTATCGCCGATCCTGCAGTTATTGAGCCCTGGTAGGAGGATGAAGAGTTTGTTTTCTTTGCTACTCTAACATGTTTGGTGTGATTTCTTCATTAAATCATTGGTGTAGAAGAGAGGTTCTTAACCTTTTTGGTTGTGTGGACCACTTAGCCTCCAAAAAGTTCAGGGCCTTGCTTATGGTCTTTGTTTCCTCCCATATAAATTACTGTAATGTCATTTATTCTGGTTTGCCACCGCTATCCATGTGCTTCATCATGCCACAAAATTTGACCATGTTACCCCTTTGCTCATTAAATCCCACTGGCTTCCTATCACATTCTGAATCCAGTTTAAGCTCCTCACCCTCACTCACATGATCCTGCATGCCAGCTCCCCGCTTATCTGTTCTCCTGCATTATTACACATGCTCCCTCTCGGATCCTCCGCTCTATCCACGTGAATCACCTTTATTCCCCTCACCATCACAGGTCTGCTTCGAATCCACCCGGCATTTGGCTTCCTATTTCTTGGGACCTAGCCGTTGCAATTCCCTCCCAGCCAACCTTTGCCTTTAGCTGACCTATTCCAAATTCAAATCCTCCCTAAAAATGCAACTGTTTCAATTGGCTTTTGATCTCCCCCCTTAGGAACTAATCCCCAACCCTTCTTCTCTCCCCATTGCCCTTCTCTACTTCTTTTTCTTGACTTTTCTGTAACTTTAATAAACCAGAAACCATCCCCATTACTTTTCTCAAACCCCCCTTCCAGCAGCACCAGGTCTGTCTCCACTAGCCCTCTTTACCTCTCTTCCCCCTCCTGTCATCACCAGTCTCTCTCTCTCTCCTTCCAGCCAGTCCCACCTAAGTCTCTTTCTCTATACCTCCCTCTAGCCAGTTCCCCCCAGTCTTTCTCTCCCTTCCCCCAGTCATTTCCCACCAGCCTCTCTCACTTTATTCTCTTCTCCTTGTCATATGGTCCCCTGTGATGATCTCACAGACTCCCAGGGGTTCACAGACCACTGGTTGGGTACCACTGGTCTAGAGCATTGGTACCTGGAATGGCTCTGGAGAAAAATGGAGTCTTTATATTTTGTGGGAGCAGAGTGTTTTGTCAGCATCCAAAATATCCAGGCATCAAAGTTAGAAAAATGATTTTATTTTTAGTTTAGCTTTGGGAATTTGAATGCACAACATCTCTTCTGTCTTTATATATTGCAGAATGCAAGAGGAAATACAAAGCTGTTTCTTTTTTCCCAGTATTGCATTGCATACAGAGCTGGCATCTGGGCATTTTGAGTTCAGTCTTGGCATCTTTCTGTTTCTAATTTGTAGTCTCTTGATTTGTTGAGGGCTGTCTGAGTTTTGCATATGTGACCATGATGACAGATACTGCTAGTATTTTAGTTTCTGTTGTTCTGTACCCATTGTTGGGGCAGTTTCTATGAATTCAGGACATATTTATTTATTTATATTCTCTTATATACTGTGCTATTCTGCATCATGGTTTACATTGAACAAACTGAAATTACATTGAACAGGGCATTATAACTTGGAGATAACTATTTTACAGGGAACATGGGCTATGGAGGGTTAAGTGGCTTGCCCAAGACCACAAGGAGCACCTGTGGGACTAGAAACCCCAGTCCTTCCGGCCCAAGGTTGCTGTCCTCTAGTGGGATTTGAACCCCCAACCTTCTGGCCTGAAGTACCTTGCCCCAACCACTAGGCTACTCCTCCACTCCATATATAGAATTGGATGTATAGGGTTTATACCAAAGTTCATTCCCATGCTGTACAGACTCCATCCTTCACTCCCATACAGGGGTAAACAAAAACACGTAATGCTTCACGGTATATTTCTCTCATCTGTGTGTCATCTTTAGTTTGGCTACCTTCTGATTCTGAATGTGTTTGATGTCATGCACTTGGGAAGCAGAAATCCAAGGGAAATGTGCACGATAGGGGGCGAGAGGTTGGTGTACATGGACCATGAGAAGGACCTTAGTGTGATAATTTCTGAGGATCTCAAGGTAGCGAAACAGTGCGACAAGGCAGTGGCAAAAGCCAGGAGGATGTTGGGTTGCATACAAAGAGGTAGTACCAGCAGAAAGGAAGAGGTACTAATGCCACTGTATAAGTCACTGGTGAGGCCTCACTTGGAATACTGTGTTCAGTTTTGGTGACCATATCTCACAAATGATGTAAAAAGACTGGAAATGGTTCAGAGAAAGGCAACCAAAATGATTTGGAGCCTGTGTCAGAAGCCTTATGAGAAGAGACTTGAAGACCTAAATATGTATACTCTGGAGGAGAGGAGGGACAGTGGA
This sequence comes from Ichthyophis bannanicus, assembly GCA_033557465.1. Taxonomy (NCBI): domain Eukaryota; kingdom Metazoa; phylum Chordata; class Amphibia; order Gymnophiona; family Ichthyophiidae; genus Ichthyophis; species Ichthyophis bannanicus. The sequence continues at coordinate 118,456,593 of CM066050.1, read as the reverse complement.
GATATGATTCAGACCTTTAAATACTTAAAGAGCATTAATGAACAAACAAACCTCTTCCAAAGACGGGGAAGCTGTAAAACTAGAGGGCATAACATGAAGCTGCAAGGTGGTAAATTGAAAAGCAATGTCAGGAAATACTTTTTCACTAAAAGGGTGGCGGATGCTTGGAATGCCCTCCCGAAGGAAGTGGTGGGGGAAATACAGTGACTGAATTCAAGATGGCATGGGGCAGACACAGTGGATCCCTCTATAGCAACAGGATAAAATCAAAATAAACTTAACTATCTAATTTCTCAACAAACAGGGGTGTCCTACATGGAGTGTTGGGTTCACCCCTAAACAAAGACATGGGGAGGGGTGGCCTGCATGGTGCAGCAGGTGCACCTACTCTTGCCATCTTTGCTGGGCAGACTAGATGGACCATACTGGTCTTTATCTGCCATCATTTACTATGTTACTATGACATCACAGTATTGTTCCATAGAAGGTGATTCAGTTTTTACTGGATACATCATTTGAAGGAGGAGCAATTTGAAAAAACAATAATAATAAAAAGGTGCTTATCCACTGGGCCCCATAAATGGTTAAGTGGCCCTGGCTGCCTACTGCCTTGATCAGGGCTGTGCTGTTCACGTGCTGCTGCATTTAAGCTACTGCAGCACCCAGTTGACAAGGTCCTCAAGGGACGCAGATCCTAACCTGGACGGCGAGTGCCTACTGCCTACCTCCTCTCGTTATGGCTTCTGTGTGTGGGCCTTCAGCATTTTTCTCAACCCTGTTCTCCACTTTTCACCCCCTCTGTCTGCTCTCATATATACTATCAGCTCACTACTTATGGCATCTGGAAACAGGGTAATTTGATCATGTTGACTACGATAGCTAAAGTACGATGCAAAGGACCCTGTTTCTAGTTGACTAAAATAAGGATCTGTTCCAACAAAATGCTTTTTGGGATCTTTCCTAATATTTTTATTTTAACTACAATTCTCAAAGTATAACATAGGCTTGATATTTGAAAGGTATTTACACAGTTTACAGACAGGTAAACCGTGTAAATGCCGCTGAATGAGATATTCAACGATACTAACATGGTTAGTGCCACAGAATATCCTCGATCTTCTCCCCTACACGCATCTATGCTAATCACTTAGCATCAAGGTGTGTCGTGGGTATTCTGAGGCGGAGCAGAGGCGGTGACAATTGCTAGCCAGGTAACAGCAATATTGCACTGCTACTCAGTTAGCGATCTGCAGATAAAACTAGGCGAAGCAAAAGCTGGCCTAGTTTTACCTGTGGAAGCTAACCAGTCAGTGGTGCAATATCACCGTTACATGGTTATCTTCTTTGGCTCCGGGGCATGTGCAGTGATCTTGGATATTCAATTCTGGGGCCGCATATGACCCTGGCATTGAATATCTGAGGTTAGAGGTAGGCGGGGACGGCTATGTGCTGTAGCGTGCATAGCCAGCTCAATTCATTATTGGGCCCATAGATACTAAGTTGTATTTCAAACTCTTAGTTTTGTCTTCAGTGTCTTTATCATTTTTCCCCATGAGGGGAAGTTTTGAATTTTCCAGTGGATAATTGCCCCCCCCCCCCCTGGTTAAGGCTTTTTACATCTCCGTCCCTGGGGGGGGGGGGGTCAGGGAAGTCTTCCCTGGGGGATTTGGAACATAGCCAGCTCAACTTGACTTCTTTTCTGGAATCCTCCCTGAAGGTAGTCACAGAGCATACTACTTTGGTGGCGACCTTTGTGTTTGAAACTGTCAGAGATTCTGTGTTAAAATTGTATTTCCACAATATGCAAAACAGCTTTTTGGGGTCAGTTGTGCAAATATTTCCTGATTTTTCACAGGCTACCCAGGCTCGGAGGGAAGCCTTCCTGGCCTTGTGGTCTAGGGTGGCGGCACTAGGGACCGGGTTTGCTTTAAAATGTCCTTGTAAATGTGTGGTTTCTTTTAAGGGTAGAATTTATCTGTTTTTATGATCCTAATCAGCTAAATGATTTTGTGGTCAGGCAGGAGGATGGGTTGGGAAGAGAAGGGGCTGAACAGTAGTGCATTCCAGTTGTAGGGAACCTATGATAGAACATATCAGGCAATAAAATCTATCTTTCTTCCCCTTTTATTGTGGTCTTATCATGAAGATTGTATTTTGTGGGTATTTTTATTTATTTCCTGTTTTCTTTGAATTATCAGTATGTATCTGGTGATATGTAGTTCTTTGGAAAATGGATAAATAAAAAATAAAAAAATGTCATTTATGCAGTTAATTTAATATTATTTAACAAAATCCAGCAAAGAAGCCGTATCTTGTTTGCCTCTGTTTCAGCTCATTAGTTCCCTGCTGACCATCTGACCCCTAATATAATGTTCCCTCCTCTTCTGATTGTACATATGACCAGCAGCCTCGGTTGTCATTATTTACACACCTTTCTATGAACTGAGTGTATGATGGCCAGTCTGGAACCACCATGGGCTTGCTCAGAAATGCCTTGATCTCTGCTGTTGTCATGGTGCAGGAAAGAGGAGGCTCAGACTCTGGAGCTCCAGTCAAATAATTGGGTGAGTGTAGTTGCCTCAGTGTTGATGGATGGCGTTTTCCTGGGTCTCACACTGCTGTCTCTGAGCTGAGTCTTCTCATCTCTTTCACCTCTGATCTTCAATATCTTCTCCACTGCATCTCCTCTCTCCTGTTCCTCTTCCCTGCACAACATAGCTTGCAGAACAGACTCGCTGTAACCATACCAAGCTGACCTTCTCACTGTAGGCATGACTGTCTTCCTTACCTCTTCACACTGTTCTTTCAACAGTTGCAGCTGGAAAAGAAGATGCCTAGGACCTTGTTGTTTGTTTTTATATTGAACCAGTTCACCATGTAAACCCCAACACAGAACTCTACAATCATTCTTAAGTTTTTTAGATTCTTTCTTTTCAGGTTAATCTTGGAAATCCATATTCTTATGAACCTTAGAACTGTTATAAGCCATCTGCTATGTGACACAGGTCCTATTTCCAACAGTAATTTGTGTATTTTTGCGCAATTTGCATAAAAGTAGGTAAATAACATATTACACAAAATTTAAAGCTAGTTGTTGATTTGCCGCATGAAATTGTACCATATTTTTCACTAGTGCTTTTTAAAATTATGACATCTCCAAAACTGACACACCCTAGCAGCAGGGTGTTCTGCTCCAGCCCATCTCTTCCAGGCAGCCTGTAGAGAAAAGGAGGAGGTGAGAGGGTTAAGCCTAGAGCAAAGCAGAAAGAGGTTTCCCTAATTCAGACCCTCATCTCCTATTGTTTTTGCCCTTGGCCTTTGGAGGGCCTCTATATCCTTGGTCTATGTCAAAGAAGGTTTTCGAGAGGTGGTGCTCTTCTCAGATCCTATATACCAGGAGGGCAGACATAGTTGCAGTTTTGCCTTACTTATCCACTTTCCCAGCTCTACAGTTGCACTTCCTAGGGAGGAGTAGCCTAGTGGTTGGGGCAAGGTACTTCAGGCCGAAGGTCGGGGGTTCAAATCCCACTAGAGGACAGCAACCTTGGGCCGGAAGGACTGGGGTTTCTAGTCCCACAGGTGCTCCTTGTGGTCTTGGGCAAGCCACTTAACCCTCCACTGCCCATGTTCCCTGTAAGTATTAGTGTATGTGTCTCATATCCCCGCGTGTTAAATGTATCCCCCAATTGTGTTGTGACCACTTTGATTGAAGGATAAGGCGGTATACAAAACTGTCTAAATAAATAAATAAATATTTGTCTACAGATTAAAGGCAGTGGAAAAGTAACCCATACTGGGACTTAAAATGGCTATTTGCCTTCTGCGAAAAAGAGAAGTAATGATGTCCAGCCATCTGCCGTTTTGTTCACGGACAATCTGGACTTAAGAAATTTCCTTGAAAAGTTGGACATGGATACAATGACACCGACAACGTTAATAGTCCAGTTGGAATGGGTTTTGAAATATTTTTTAAAACTTCATGATGTAAAAATAAAAAGGAAATAAATTGTTAATGAGACCACAGTTGTGTTGTGAGAAACATTTGCAAATGACTAGTAAAATCAAGGAGTTGAGCATATTTATTATGATCTTCCTTAATTGCCTGCTTTTTTAGTTAATAAGGTCGTTGTCTCTTCTCCTCAGGTTAAGTATTATCTTAAAAGGCATCGCATTTAAGGGCATGTCTACTAAACCGCATTAGGGTTTGGCAGCTATCGCAGTGTGCTAGCTGCCAAAACCACGTGGTATGGGAAAAACCTCCATGGTGTTTACAGGGGGCATTTCTGGAGTAGCCCCTACAGATACCATAGAAGTCTGGATTTCCCACAGAGCCCCGGTGTTCCTTCCTCAGCAAGCTTAATGGGAATTGTCCCACAGTGTCTGCCAAAGTAGGTTCCGCGGGTCCCTGTGGTAAATCTATGGGGAAGGATGGTAGTGATTGGCTGTAAACAGAACTGTCAGCAACTCTTTGCCCTGATTGCTATCATGTCCCCGTTTGCAGCAGTGATTGGTCCTCCCCCTCCACAATATTGTCAGTGCTGCGGTATTGTGATCCATGGCATCAATATTAATGGCATCAACCATGTAGATGGAGTATTGGGCCAGGGCACACACAGGGTAGAAGCTCCTGGGTTCGATGATGCTGACTATGGAGCTGGGCTACTAGGCCGGGGCACATGCAGTGCCAGCTCAACTACTAGGCAAACTTGGCAGTCAGCTAGGGCAGCAGCTTCTCAGGTAGAGGGACAACAAAGAACAGCTACAATAAAAGCAAAGCAATTGGTCCTGGCAGTTGCACAAACTCAGAGTCATCAGCACATACATTTACTGCAGGAAGAATGGGCAATATGCAGAGTCTACTCTATTTACCCTTGTAAGTGACTTTGAATCTCCATCATTATTTATATATGCACCCAATCACATTAACACAATCTCAACCACCTCACACTCAACACAATCTGAATCTCTCACCACTCTAAGTGGATAACTGATAAACGCATACTCCATAAGAAATAAGATCCTATTAATCAGAGACATCCTCAATGATGAATCTCCTGATTTTCTCTGCATCACAGAGACTTGGCTCACAGATCACGACTCCATACTACTAAATCAACTACATGAAGCTATAGAAAACTGCTCTGCAATAATCAGTAAAGCTGCAAGGCCTAACTATTCCAATAAGAGAGTCTCCAAAAGACCATCATAACAATGGGATATTGCAGAATTATGCAATCTCAAAAAAATTCTCTGCAAGCTGGAGAAGAAATGGAGATCTTCCAAAACCCATGTAAATAAGGAACCTACAATGCAGCATTAGATGCATATAAAGAGGCAATACACAAGGCAAAGAAAGACTATCACTCCTCCATTCTAAACAAGGCCATCAATCAGCCTAGGGAACCTTTTGAACTAGTAAAGACTCTAACCAAGTCCCACACAAATCCGTCAAATAGCATACCCATTAAACCACAGGATATAGCCAACTATCTAGCCACTAAGCTAAGAAATAAATGCAACCCAACTTTGCCCATCTGTAATGACTCCCAATCCCACCCTAATAAATGGTCTGCCTTCTACCTCATAAATGAAAAACAACTTCTAGAAACATTAACCAAAATTAACACTACAGCTTCACACCTAGACCCATGTCCAGTCTCCTGGATAAAGGCAACTAAATCTGAGCTAGCACCTATACAACATCGTAAATCAATCTCTTTTTCAGGGAATTATGCCAGACTCACTCAAACTAACCATCATTCGCCCCTTACTTAAAAAAACATCCCTCGATAAGGATGACCCTTCTTCATACCATCCAATAGCTAGCATTCCATCTCTAGCAAAAATTATCGAAAAAGTAGTCCAAATTCTATTACAAGATTTCATTGATCTCAACTCACCCCTAGATACCCAACAATACAGTTTCTGCTCCTTTCATGGCATTGAAACCCTTCTCTTAGTTTTATTTGACACTATCATCTGTGGTTGAACAACCCAAACTAGGCCTACATCATGATCTTTCTGGACATCTCATCTGCATTTGACAATGCTGATCACTCCATCCTCCTTCAAGATTAGCTCATATAGGTATTTCTGGAACAACTCTAAGGTGGTTCAAATCATATATATCTAACTGCTTTCAATTTGTTATGATCAACCAAGAGTCATCCACGACTTTTCCCCAAGAACAGGGTATTCCCCAGGGTTCAGCCCTTTCAGCACTTCTATTTAATCTGTATCTTCAACCCATTTGCACAATTTTCAATAGACACAATCTCAATTATCACATCTTCACAGACGATATAATGGTTTATGCTCCAGTCGACATAAAAAATCCACATTATCACAGCATTATTGAATGCATAACTGAAGCAGAATCATGGCTCAACTTAAACAACGTGCAAATAAATTTCAAAAAAACTGAAATCTTATTCACAACCAGAAATCAGAACTATACGCCCCCTGCTACATTCAAACTCCATAACTTCGATCTCCCTGTCAAGCATGAGGTAAAGTACCTAGGGGTCTTTTTTGACAGATCCCTCATTATGGCTGCTCAAATCAAACATACCACTAGAACAATTTTCTTTAAATTAAAACAGTACAACATCTAAGACCAATATTGGAAACACACGACTTTAGAACAGTAGTCCAAGCTCTTATTAGTCCCCACTTGGACTACTGTAACAGTCTCTTATAAGGCATTCCCAAAGAGACAATCCACTCACTCCAATTGGCACAAAATGTGTCCACAAAGATTATTGCCAAATCAAGCCTTTCCGAACATATCACACCAATTCTCTACAACCTCCACTGGCTCCTCATTGCTGCTAGAGTTAAATACATAAGAACATAAGATATGCCATACTGGGTCAGACCAAGGTCCATCAAGCCCAGTATTCTGTTTCCAACAGTGGCCAATCTAGGTCATATGTACCTAGCAGTTTCCCCAAGAGACACAAGTTCCACAATGCTTGTACTGGGTCAAGCATTGATATCTTCGGTCACTTCTTAATAATGGTTTATGGACCTTTCCTCCAGGAACTTGTCCAAACCTTTTTTAAACCCAGCTACACTAACAGCCTTTACTACATCCTCCGGTAACAAATTCCAGAGTTTGATTACACGTTGAGTGAAAAAATATTTTCTTTTATTAGTCTTAAATAGTTTACCCTGTAGCTTCATTGCATGTCCCCTAGTCTTTCTATATTCTGATAAGGTAAACAATCGATCTACGTTTACCCGTTCCACTCCGTTCATTAATTTATAGACTTCTATCATATCTCCCCTCAGCCGTCTCTTTTCCAGGTTAAAGAGCCCTAACCTTTTTAGCCTTTCTTCATAGGAGTATCCTTCCATCTCCTTTACCATTTTGGTGGCTCTTCTCTGAACCTTTTCTAAAATCGCTATATCCTTTTTAAGATACGGCGACCAGAATTGCACACAATATTCAAGGTGCGGTCTCACCATGGAACGATATAGAGGCATTATAATATCTTTTGTTTTATTTTCCATTCCTTTCCTTATCATACCTAGCATTCTATTTGCTCTCTTGGCCGTCGCTGCACACTGGGCCGAGGGTTTTAACATGGTATCCACAATGACGCCTAAATCTTTTTCCTGGGTGGTGGTTCCTAATGTGGAACCTTGCATCGTGTAACCATAGTTTGGGTTGTTCTTCCCTAGGTGCATAACCTTGCACTTGTCCACATTAAATTTCATCTGCCATTTTGATGCCCAGTCTTCCAATTTATCAAGATCCTCTTGCAATTTTTCACAATCCTCTTGGGTTTTAACAACTTTAAATAGTTTTGTGTCATCTGCAAATTTGATAACCTCACTCGTTATTCCACTTTCCAGGTCATTTATGAATATGTCAAAAAGCAGCGGACCCAGCACAGATCCCTGGGGTACACCACTATTCACCTTTCTCCATTGGGAAAATTGGCCATTTAGCCCTACCCTCTGCTTTCTATCTTTTAACCAGTTCCTGATCCACAATAGTACACTGCCTCCTATCCCATGACTCTTTAGTTTTGCCAAAAGTCTCTGATGAGGGACCTTGTCAAAGGCTTTCTGAAAGTCCAGATACACAATATCAACCGACTCACCTTTGTCCACCTGTTTATTCACTCCTTCAATAAAACATAACAGATTAGTAAGATAAGATCTTCCTTGTCTAAAGCCATGTTGGCTGTCTCCCATTAGGTTGTGACTATCTACATGCTGAGTAATTTTATTCTTTATGATGGTTTCTACCATTTTTCCTGGTACTGACGTCAGGCTCACCGGTCTGTAGTTTCCCGGATCACCCATGGAACCCTTTTTAAAAATTGGTGTTACATTGGCGATCCTACAATCTTCAGGTATTAGAGATGATTTTAATGATAGTTCACAGATTACTGATAGCAGGTCTGCAATCTCATATTTCAGTTCTTTCAACACCCTTGGATGTATACCATCCGGCCCAGGTGATTTGCTACTCTTCAGTTTATCTAATAGTTGTAAGACATCTTCCCGATGTATCGATATTTCTTTCAATTCTTCCGCACCTTTAAATACCACTTCAGTCATGGGTAACATCCCTACATCTTCCTCAGTAAAGACCGAAGCAAAGAATTCATTCAGTCTCTCCGCTATCGCCTTGTCGCCTCTTAGTGCTCCTTTAACCCCTTTATCATCTAATGGACCAACTGACTCTCTCACAGGTTTTTTGCTACGAATGCACTTGAAAAGGTCTTTATTTCGCGTTTTTGCTTCCACAGCAAGCTTCTTCTCAAATTCTCTCTTTGCCTGCCTTATCAATGCCTTGCATTTGACTTGCCAGTACAAAATGTTAATTACAACATTTAAATTACACAACAGCATCACCCCTTCCTACCTATCCGCCCTTATACATGCTCAAGCTGATATCAGAGTCAGAAGAAAATGTACAAAAGACCTCCTAGATATATCCTCCTCCGTACAAAAGAACAATCAATGTACCAGCAATAGAGCCTTTAGGTATTCAGCCCCCGTCCTATGGAACGCGCTTCCTGACTCAATTAGATCAATCAAGTATCTACAAACTTTCTGCAAGTAATTAAAAACCCTACACTTCACAGAATATTACAAATCTTCCCATTCTACTTTCCCTTCTTCCCCCACCCCTACCTCTAACCATGTCCACCCTCCTCTCCCTGGTAGGAAAACATCCACCTAACCTACTCAACTGCCATTATACACTATAAATAGTTCAGACTCGGCTATCATGATACCTCTGTATAGGTGATTAGCTGACATGTATATAGTTTCTTGTACCATAGTTGTGATATGTTCTCTGTAACCACCTTCTGGAAACTATTGTTCATTGTAAACCACCCCTGATTGATGTAAGGGGCGGTGTATAAGAAATGTTTAAATAAATAAATAGATTTACAAAACAAAGTTTAATATTTAAAAGTGTGATGCTGAAATATGCATTTTTATAGGATTGTTCTGTAAGGGATGGTGTTGAGATTATTACAATTGAGTTTAATAATCAAAATATTGGGGGAGGGGTATTAGGAATCTAAAAGCTAATTGCAAGGGGGCACCTAATACCTTTGCACAGGCCCTGGGCACACATGAACACTCTGCAGAGACACCTTATGATTCACTGTTCCCTGTAGTACAAATGGTTCCTACCATTTCTCTGGAAGTTCAAGGGAGAATTTACCTGCTGGCTACAGACTCACCATCTGATAGTTAGGATGCCTCTGGGGTGATAGTGACCATGGATGCCAGGAGTGATGGGCTGGGAAGCGTATTGTTTGGGTGAGTTTGTACAGTGGTGCTGGTCTTCTCAGGAAACCTCTTGGTTGTTCAACAGGCTGGGGGTCAGGGTGAGTTGCCTGGCTCTAGAGAGTTTTCAGTCCCTTCTGGTGGACAAGTGATTGGTGTTCTCAAACAATGCCATGGTAGTGGCTTATATCAACAAACCAGGAAGAACTTGCAGAACTGCTCTGGCCATGAAGGTGATAGATCTCTGTCTTTGGGTGGAGGCTTATGTGATGACTCTGTCAGCGGCCCACATAGCAGAAGTTAACATGGTGGCTGAATTTTTGAGTCAGAACACAATTGATCCAAGTAAGTGGGAACTAAGTCCTCGTGCATTTGATCTCATCATGTGGAAGTGGAGTCTGCTGGTGCTCAATCTGATGGTCACCCATAGCATGCCAAGGTACAGAAACGTTTCATTCAAACAAAGGATTCACGGGGCTGGAGGAGAGGTCTGGATGTCTTGCTACAGGAGTAGTCCCAAGAAGGTCTGCTATACTGTATATCTTGCCCTATGGCCTTTTGTGAGCTGTCTTCTGTGCAGAATTTGGTCTCACCCTGACTTGGTCATTCTAGTGGTGTCAGGCTGGGCATGCAGGCTGTCGTAACAGATCTCTTGAGCTTGTTGTTGGGATCTTCTCTGTTGCTACATCAGGAGAGGTGACTGCTGTGATAAGGTCCCCTTCCTCTGGTGCTACCTCAGGAGAGGGCACTGTTGCATTGGGGTACCCTGGTCAGGTGAATCCCATCCCCTTCTCACTTATTGTCTGGCCCTTAAGAGTTATAAGCTGTTTAAGACACCCTTCTGAAGGCTCAGAGGGCCTTTACATCCTTGGTCTATGCCAGAGTCTAGACGTTTTTTGAGCGGTGGTGCTTTTCTCAGGTCCCTGATGCCAGGAGGGCAGACATAGTTGCAGTTTTGTCCTTCTTACAGTCTGGGTTGGACCAGGGTTTGCCTCCAAACACTCTCAAAATTCAGGGACAAGTTCAGGACATATCCTTAGCAGCACACCCTGATGTATTCCATTTTCTCAAGAGGGTGAAGCAGCTTCAGCTGCATCTGGTTGTGCCACAGTGGAATCTTTTCTTGGTGTTGAAAGCACTGATGAGTCCCCTCCTTTGAGCCCCTTCAAAAGGTCTCCCTCAAGGATTTGATCCTGAAGGTGGTATTTCTTGTGGCTATTGCATCTTCCAGATGGATGCCACAGCTACAGATCTTGTGCTGTAGAGAATGTTTCTGGTCATCTCATCATTGCCTGTATATTTATTTATTTCAAAGAACTATCCACTAGGTAGATTATAGTACTGTCCTTTCTCCTTAAAGTGCTGTCTTCCTTTCTTCTGGATCAGGCTATGATTCTGCCCTCCTTCATTTGGAAGAATCTTAAGAGAGACCCCCCACTGCATCTGTTAGACATGAGGAGGACCTTGGTGAAATATCTAGAGATTAATTCTTTCCACCCTTCTGACCATCTTTTTATCCTATTCAGTAGTCCAAAGAAAGGACAAGCAGTGACCAAGTCCTTCACTGCCCACTGGATAAAGAGGTTGTTAGTTTGGCCTACCTCCTATGTGGAAAATGCATGCTGGATAGAGTCAAGGCTCACAAGCTTCCTCCTGGACTGAGTCCAACTTGATGTCTCCTGAAAATATCTGCAAGGCAGCTACCAAGGCACGTGTACGTGGAAGCTGGAAAGGATGGAACCTCTGTCTGATGCATCGTCTTCCCCTCGCCCTGAGTCCTGACTGCTTGAATAAGTCCCACTCATGTAGACTTGTCTAACAGGATGATAAGGAATGAAGAATTTTCCATACCTGTTAATTTATTTTTCTTGAATCCTGCTAGACCAGTCCAGGATCCACTCTGGGAAGGCTTCTACATGTTTGGGAGTTCTGCTGTCTTTTAACTGCATAGTCAGTATCAGTACCTGCTGCAGAGTAGAGTATGCTAAGAAACTCAAAAGTTTCTGTACAAAGTTATGGTTGTTTGGATTAATACTTTTTTGGAGTTTTTCAGTCTTGTCTTCTGCGTGGGCAGTTTGTATTGGCTTCTGACAGTGCTGCACCAGTGAATATACAAATAATGACATCGCTGAAAGTTGCTCTGGTCTGCCTCTACTTGCTGGTTGGGGTGCATAACCCGCTTGTCTGGACTGGTCTGGCAGAATTCAAGGAAAGAAAATTAATAGATATGGAAAATTTCTTCTTGAAGGATGTGTGCTAAATAATGGTGATTATTTTGACATAACATTAGATGAGGTTTTTGAACACTGTGCTAAAATGTTTTTTTTTTGTAGCAGGCTTGTATCTGGTCAAGTTGAAACTAAACTTTGGGAAACTGCCTCTTTGAGATAGCTTTAGATATGGAAACAGTTCAGTTATAAATATATATGTGATTTAGTATTGGTAATGGCTTACAATATTTGATGTTTCACTCACACTGCATGACGGCAGTTGCAGACTGTTTGGAAATATAGGGTATTCGGCAGTGGCTGCTATTATAAAGTGGCTAGCAGTCAGAGCTAAACCTAAGACTTGGATATTCAATGCCAGGTCATATCCGGCCAACAGCATTGAACATTTGGTTTGGCCAGATAGCAGCGAAGTTAACCAGGTAGCAGCGATACCATAGGATATTCAGTATTTTTTATTTATTTATTTAACAGGTTTTTTTTATATCGCTGCATGATAAGATTCAGAGCGGTTTACATATAACATGAACCAAGATGTTTACATAGAACAAAGGCGCTAAACTTGGATGATTATATGGGATTACAAATAACATTAATGTAGCAAATGGAATATACAGAGCAATTAGTTATTATGAGGGGTGGGTTGAAGGATGCATAAGCTGAGGAAGGTCCATATTAGTGGACTGTGTAAGATGGGTAGTATTTTGGGAGGGGTAGGGACTTGGGATGGGTAATGTGTCTGAGTGGGAGAGATGTTGGTTTTGGTTGGGGAAGGACTGCTAGGGGAGCCAAATGGTTGGGGAGGACATGGGTCCGCAGTATGTAATAGTTAGGTATGTACATGATATTCACGGGGTGTTCCCATAATATTCTATAAAGAGAAGTTTTTAATGCTTTTCTGTAGTCTGCTAAGTCCCTGATGGTTCTTATTGAGTTGGGTAGGTCATTCCATAATGGAGGAGTGTATAAGGAGAATGCTCTCTTACACGTCATTTGCTTGGCTTTCCTCTTGCTTGCAGGGATGTCCAGTGTGTTGTTGTTTGAGATTCTTCTTATTCTGTTCTCAGGTGTCTTCTTGATCAGTGGTTGAAGGACATAGGGTGATAGATTGCAGATTATCTTGAAAATTATTAATAAGATTTTGTATTTGGAATGTCTGGTTACTGGAAGCCAACGTAGTTGCTGTATTGTGGGGGCTATGTGGCAATACCTTGCTGTTCCAGTTATTAATCGAGCTGAAGTATTTTGTACCAGTTGGAGTGGGAGTATTGTTTTATTTGGGAAACCTTGGTAGATTATATTACAATAGTCTAATATGGGAGTTACTATGGCCTGAAAGACTGATCTGAAGTCACTATCGCTGAATAGAGGCTTGAGTTTGTGTACAGTTCTTATTTCCTGAAGCCTTTGTAGCACCAACCATGTTAGTGCCGTTGACTATCCTAGGCACTGCAATTAATGCAGTTAACAGTCTGCTAATATTAATCACATTGAATGCCGGGCCCATGTGGTCAGGTGCATTTTAAGGCAGTATTTGTCAATAAGAGTTTAACTAGCATAGCGCTGACTCGTATGCCTAGTACTCACTCACGTTAACCTTGAGCACCCACAAAAATCAGGTCGCTGCCATGCAAGTTACTTTACTTGTTTCTTTAGCTCTGAGATTAATAAAAACTTGGAGATAGATATTCAGCAGGAAGGGTGTTGCATAAAATTAAGCCAATAAGTTATCCATTTAAAGGAATGTATATATTCAGCTAACTAAAACACACAAGGCTGCCAAATGAACATACACATCTAACGTTACATGGATAGTGGATATGGAGTGTGGATGTGCAGGGCTGGTGGTAAAGGTGTGTGTGGTTGACGAGGGGGTATAACCTGGCCATATAGGGAATTATGTTATATGTGAAGGTGAATGGCGTTATGTGTGGAGAGGATGTATGTGTGTGCATAGGTAGGTATGTGTTGGGAGAATTTGTTTGGGGTCAGCAGGTCAAGTGTATGGATGATATGGTTTGTGCTCATTGGGTGTGTGTTTCTGTATAGCAGATGAATGGGGGATGTTTGGGGATTTGGGGTAGGTGTATAATTGTGGAGGGCAAGCAAGGGATGCTTAGATGGAGTATATTAGTGGAGTGGAATATGAGTGTGTGTTTGAGTATAGGTATGGAACAAACAGGCATGCATTACATGGAACAATTTACAAGAAACCAAACAGTAGATGAGTTTAGTAATACAAGGGTATACTAAGCAGGCTTGTGAACAGTTGAACTTAAGGTACAAATACAGTGGGAATTTACTGTGTCTGAACTATAGTATTGCATTAGATAAATAGTTAACTATATACAGATTGGAATTTAGGTATGTTTAGGGGTTTGGGTATATGTAAGAGGGTAGCAGAGGGAAAAAGGAGAGGATCGAGTTGTACAGCATTATAACATTTGGCATTATGACAGCATATTTTACAATGGATTTTGGCAGTAGGATGTCGTTTAGTCTGGAGTCTTGCCGAAGTGTTCTATGAATAAGTATATATGTTTTTATTTTCTTGTGGAAGTCAGACATGTCATTTATTGTGTGGGTTTAATTTGACAGGGCATTCCAGAGCTTTGGTACATGAGGGAGAATGCTCTATTAGAATGGAAAATAAAACAAAGGATACTATAATGCCTCTATATTGTTCCATGGTGAGACCGCACCTTGAATATTGTGTGCAATTCTGGTCGCTGTATCTTAAAAAGGATATAGCAATATTAGAAAAGGTTCAGAGAAGAGCCACCAAAATGGTAAAGGGGATGGAAGGATACTCCTATGAAGAAAGGCTAAAAAGGTTAGGGCTCTTTAACCTGGAAAAGAGACGGCTGAGGGGAGATATGATAGAAATCTATAAATTAATGAACGGAGTGGAACGGGTAAACGTAGATCGATTGTTTACCTTATCAGAATATAGGAAAACTAGGGGACATGCAATGAAGCTACAGGGTAAACTATTTAAGACTAATAAAAGAAAATATTTTTTCACTCAAAGTGTAATCAAACTCTGGAATTTGTTACCGGAGGATGTAGTAAAGGCTGTTAGTGTAGCTGGGTTTAAAAAAGGTTTGGACAAGTTCCTGGAGGAAAGGTCCATAAACCATTATTAAAAAGGGACCCAGAATATCAATGCTTAACCCAATACAAGCATTGTGGATCCTGTGTCTTTTGGGGAAACTGCTAGGTATGTATGACCTGGATTGGCCACTGTTGGAAACAGAATACTGGGATGATGGACCTTGGTCTGACCCACTATGGAATATCTTATGTTCTTACGTTCTTAAGTTGTTTGAGTGCTCTTTCTGTTGCTATGTGGGATGACCAGTGTGGATTGAATGCTTGCCTTCTGGGTCTATTGTCCTCTAGCTTTTGTATCAAGGGTTGCAAGTAAATAGATGAGAGTTGGAGTGGTTTGAATACAGTGGTTAATACTTTGTATTTAGAGTGGGATTTTATGTGGAGCCAGTGGAAGTTATTGAGTATGGGGGAGAAATGCTCATACTTCGGGGTGACAGGACTCTAGCGCTGCATTCAGTGCTATTTGTAGAGGTGGATTGATATAGTTGGGACCCCCTGGAGGACAATATTGCAATAGTCTAGGTGTGGCAGTATCACGGCTTGGAGTACTGTTCCAAAGTCTTTGGATTCTAGAAGTGGTCGTAGGCAGTGATGGGATCCAGCCGGTTCATGTAAACTGGTTCCTGCCACGGGCCGCATTTGACAAACTGGGCCAAAGATGGCACTGGTGGGACTCCCCCCACCTGCCTGTGGTTTGACTGCATTGGGGGACCATGGCATCACGAGAGGCCCCCGATGCCGTCAAACCACTTGTGTGTAGGCGGATCAGTCCATAGGGTTACCAGGGAGGTGCTACCCTGCTGTAACCACCAGCGGCCCAAGCGTGTGGTGCCAGCAATGCAAATGTGTGCTGTGCTGACGCCCACTCAGACCTGTCAGTGGCAAGATCGATCTGAACCAGTTCCTGTTTGGATCGGATCCCGCCACTGCTCATAGGGCTCATAAAGCATTTATTTTTTTGGTAGACAGCATTCACTGTATTATTGATATGTTTTTTTAGGGTGATACTTTGATCTATTGTGATTCCCAGGTAACATACTTGAGTTTTTACTTTGAGTCATTCCCCTCGTATGTTTATGTACGGTGGTGATGTGGAGTTAGGGTCTCTAGTGATATGGAGCACTTCTGTCTTTTGGTAGTTTATGTTGAGGTTGTGCATTTTAAGTCATTGTGAGATAGCTTCAAAGCACTCAATCAGAGGGGAGTAAATAGGTTTATGTGTGGATAGTGGGATATATCTTATTTTTTTATTTTATTTATATAAAGCAGTTTTTCTATACCGCCCCTTCCAGAGATCAGGGGCGGTTTACATTAAACAAACCATTTTACAGAGAACATGAGAACTATGTACAGTTACAGGAAAAAACTATCCAACTATATACAATGTATCGTCTTGCCTCAGGATAATTAGGAGGATATCAACAACTATATACATGTGGGTAAGGGTTGCATTAGACAGGGTGAACAATTGTGCATCAGTCATTGTTGTTAAAGTGTTCATCAAAGAGAAGTGTTTTTCACTCTTTCCAGAATGTCTGGAGGTCTTTTATTGATCTGATGGTGTCTGGCAGAGAGTTCCATAGTGTCGGAGCAGTGTAAGTAAAGGCTCTGCTACTGGTTATTTGCTTTGTTTTAAGGATTGTGGACAGAATGGCAAGTATGTTCTGGTTGTTCTTTCTTCTGTTCCTAGAATCTGTTTGTGTGTGAATTCTAGATGAGAGGAAGGAGGGTGAGATGTTATTGAGTAGTTTGAACGTGGTGATTATTGTTTTATATTTTATTCTGCTCATTATCGGGAGCCAATGTAGATTCTTAAGAACAGGTGTGATGTGTTCTGTGAGGCGCGTTTTAGAAATAATTCTAGCGGTCACATTTTGGGCTAGTTGTAAGGTATCTTTTAGGGAGACCTTGCGGTACACTTACAATAGTCCCAGTATGGGGTTATAAGGGCCTGGGCAACTGTTCAAAAATCACTAGGTTCTAAGAGGGGTCTGAGGTTCTGGATGGTTCTTAGTTTAAAGAATATAATCCTGGCTGTTTGTTTTATATGAGATGTCATACTGAGGGGTCTGTCTAGAATAGTTCCCAGGTATTTCACCTCCTGCTTTACTGGAAGTGTGGTGTTTTGTATGTTCATTTCAAGAGGGGGGGGGGAGTGAAGCTTAAATTTCTTGTTGTGAACATAATTTCAGTTTATTTAAAGTTGATATGGAGATTGTTTTTACCCAGCCAGGATTCCGCCTCAAGAATGTAGTCAATCAAATTGATGTAAATAGGGGTTTTTATGTTTACAGGAGTAAATAACATATTATTGTCTGCATATATGAGCTATTCAATTTTGTATCTTTTGAAAATTGAGCAGATTGGCTGGATGTAAAGGTTGAAGAGAAGGGCTGACAATGCTCAACCTTGGGGGATTCCCTGTTCTTAAGGAAAGGACATGGAGGATTCATGGTTAATTCTTACAGATTGGTACCTATTGGAGATGTATGATTTAAACCATTTTAATGTAGTACCATCTATACTAATTTGTGTTGGTCGCTTGATGAGTGTATTGTGATCAACGTTGTCAAATGCTGAGGCAATGTCTATGAAGACAAGTAGGAATGCTTGGTTCACATTATCCATGCCACAGATGAGGGAGTCAAATAGGACCAATAGTAACGTTTTAACTCCATGGCATGGGCGGAAGCTGTATTGGTGTTCGCCCAGAGGGGCATTTGTGTCGATGAAGTCCTGAAATTGTAGTTGGACTATTTTTTTGATGATTTTTGCTAGGAAGGGGATTATTTATTTATTTATTTATTTACATTCTCTTATATACCACACTATTCGGCATCAGCGCGGTTCACATCGAACAAAAATCTCAGTACAATCAACATGCATGAGTTTACAGATAACAAGGGAAGGAACTTGGATCAAATGGGGAAACTATTTACAGACTATTTACAGATGTGGTACAACTAAATAGTAACATGTTACTAGTAACAGGTGCTAGGAATATATTCACTTGTTATATGGAATCAGCCAAGCAAGTTATTGGGATGCTTGCAATTGGCCTATAGGAGGTGGGGTTGTCACTATTTAGGGATCTGTTCTTGAGTATTGGGTGAATGGCGTATTGTTTGAGTCATTTGGCATAGTTCCTTGGAAGAGGGATTGATTAACTATGTTAAGAATAATTGGAGCTAGTTCAGTTTTGGATGCTTTTATCCAAGCCACAGAGGAAAGATCCAGAAGAGAAGTGGTGGTATTAATTTTAGTGATGGTTTCAAGTAACTGTTTTACCTTGATAGTATGAAAAGAGTTCCATTTGCTAGAGGCGGGTAGACTTAATTGTGATAAGCTGGATGTATTACTTTTTAGCTTAGAGGCAAAGTGGTCTGCCAGGATTTGTGTGCTAATTGCTGATCTAGGGGCCATGTTATGGTGGGTTTTAGTTAGGGATTTAACAATATTGAATAGTTCCCTGGGGCGGTTGATGGCTTTATTTAGGGTGTTTGTATAGAGGTTTCTCTTTGCAGTTTGAATGGCGTTTTTATAAGTATTAAGAACTTCTGAGTAGAGGGCTTTAAGTTCTGGTTATTTTTTGGACCTCCATCTTTTCTCAAGCTTGCGGAGCTCTTTTTTAAGGGTGTGTATATCATGGGTGTTCCATTTTTCAGATGGTCTGCGGGTGATTTTCTTGCAGGTGCCAATGGGTATTGCTGCTTTATTGATTGTAGAGTGGCAGTTCCTTACTAAATCATCTAAATTCAATGTTGGAGAGGTGAGTTGAGAGAGTATGTTATTCAGGAAAGCTTCTTTGTTGAAGTGCCTGAATTGGGGGCCATGTTGATCAGTGTTAGTTAATTTTTCTTGAGTAAGTGGGATTGGTTACTCAGACCTTAGTAAGAAGTGGTTGGACCAAGGTACTTGCATTGAGCTGGGGGGGGGGAGTAGTTTGGATGTTCAGTAATAGATTTTGGGAGGAATATCATATCAAGAGTATTTCCCTTGATATGGGAAATATGGGTTTGTTGTTTGTTGATAGCCTAGGTCTTCCATGAAGTCAAGGAAAGCTATGGATTGATGTAAGGGTAGTGAGGCTAAGTTGAAATCACCGAGGATGATGTGTGGTTTCCTCAATTATGAAGTGCATACAGATTCCAAGATTGTTGTGAGGTTAGCGTGGTTGCTGGTGGGAGGTCTATAGAGGAGAGAAATTGCTAGGCCTTTATTTTCAATTTTGAGGAGGTCTATCCCATCACTATTATTACAGACACTGATGTATGTGTTTAGGACTGCTCTGGTTAATATCAGGACTCCGCCACTTCACTTTGTGTCCCTGGGGCAGTTATATAGATTATACCCATTGCCTCATAGCTGGTTTAGTAGAATTGTGTCATGTATAGTGAGCCATGTCTCAGTAATGCAAAGGATATCTGGGGTTTCATTGGTTAGGATATCTGGTGTTTCATCGGTTATGATACCTAGAATTGCCTTGGTGGGGGAGTGGGAGGGGCTTGTAGTTCCTGCTTCCACCCCTGATGTGGTATATGGTATAATACCTTATGAGTTTTGATGATGTCACAGATGGGTTGTATAAGTATGTTGAATAGTAGAACTGATAAAGAAGAACCTTGTGGCACTCCTTGCATGATCTTGGATGTGGAAGAGGTTGCACTGTTAACTCTTATTTGTTGTTGTTGCTGGGTTAGATATGAGGTAAACCACTTGAGTGTCATGTTGCATAGACCAATTGTTTGCAGCTGGTGGAGAGTGTTTCATGTGGAACTGAGTCAAATGCCGCTGTTATATCTAGAAAAGGTAGGATGAATCATTGATGTGGTTTTTGGGTGCCTAATATTAGTTTGTCTACTAGAGCGATAATAAGGGACTCAACACTATGGTTGGCTCTAAACTCATATTGTTGGAGATTAAGGGGGGCATGTGAGTCCAGATGGTCTGGAAGTTGAAGCTGTACCATTTTTTCTATTATCTTGGCCAGGAATGGTAGGCTAGAGATAGGGTGGTACAAGCTTGGTAGTGTTGGGTCTAGCTGAGTTTTTGAGAGTTGGCGTATGGAGGTGAGTTTCAGGAGAGGTGGGAGGTAGCCTTGAGTAAGGAACAAATTTATGATTCTTTTGATAATGGGTGCAAGATCAGAGCATGCTATCTTTATCCAGCTCACTGGGCATGGATCTAATTGTAAAGATGTTGCATTTAGGTTAGCGATACTGTTTTCCAGTTGGTCTTGTGAGATTCGGCTAAATTCCTTCCAGGTGTGTCGGTTGGGCACAGTCATCGCAAGCTGCGATATTGTATGATGTGTGCTATTTGTGCAAACTCATTTTGAAAGTGAAATGCAAGAACTTGTGGTATTGGAGTATCTGGTTCAAGGTCTTTTGCAGGGGAATGAATTGTGGTTTTTACGATGCTGAAGAGTTCTCTAGGATAGTTGATTGAACCTAGTATGAGTTTCGTATGATATTCTCTTCTGGCCTTATTGGTTGTAGTTTGGTATTCTGATAGCATGTTCATGTACACATCATGGTCTGAGGGATCTTTGGAATGCCTCCATTTTCTTTCAATCTTGCCGAGTTGGCATTTGATTTCTCTCATTTCAGCAGTGCACCAAGTTGTTGGATGGTGTTTTGACTTGAATCTTGTAGATTGATTATTGTTGTTATATGGAAACCGCACCTGATCAATGGAAGGAGCGGTATATAAATAATCTGTTAATTAAATTAAATTAAATTAAATTGAGGTGCAAGGGCAGCATGGGATAGTGTATCATTCCAGTTATGTACAAGAGTAGTAAGATTGGTGGAGCTTGTGTCTATGTGAGGCGAGATAGCTTTAAGGAATATATTCCTCTGGGATGGATGCAGGTTCTGATTTTTGTTTAGGGTGTGATCAGTGAAGTTAATAATTTTGGGATCAGACCATGATACTGTGAGTGTGATTGGAGGAAGGAGTTGGTTGGAATGGATGAAGCATGTGTTACCAAAAATGAGGTCTAGGGTTCCTCCTTTTTCATGTGTGGGTTTGTTAATAATTTGTTGGCATTCCAAGGCTTCCATTGCTTCCATGAAGGCATAGGAGGTGTTATGCAGTGCCACTGGTAAGTTTAGGTCTCCTAGTAATATTACTTGTTTGCTTTCTGTGGATATGTTACAAGCGTATTGTAGTATTGTGGAGAGTTGGTCATCTGTTGTAGTAGGTGCTCTATATATTAGTCAGAGGGTGAGATATTTGTTGGCGATCACAATGATATCTAGGTTATGTGATGAGTGCACATTGATTTGGCATAGCTATAGGTGTTGCTTAGCTAGGATAAACACTCCTCTTCCTTTACAGTCCGCTCTAGGGCAATGAAATAGATCAAGGCCAGGTGTTCAGAGCTGGTTCATCAGGATAGAATCACTGCCTGTGAACCAGGATTTAGAGAAACACATGATGTCTAGTTCCATGTCTTTGAAGTAATCTGATAGGATCGGAATTGTATTCCTTGCTGAATGGGCATTTAGGAGCATGCATTTTATAATGGTGGGGGATGAAGAGTAGCGGTAGAGCTAGGTAGCATGGATATTCACTGGCTTGATCCTGATTAGTGCTCTTGCGTTTCTGTTTCTGGTGCTTATTGCTGGAACTGATTGAATATAGTGGGAGTCGTGGTTTATGATCTGGATGAGATTCCCAGTATGGGTAAGTGTTTCTGTATTTGTGACAAGTAGGTGGAATGCTATGAGATATAAAAGGATAGCTGACAAATTCAACATATGTGGTGTGTGTGTATATATGTCTATATGTGTATGGTATGGGGTATGTGTGAGTAAGCAGTATTTATTTATCTGGTGATGTATGATAGCAAATGAGGTCCTAAATACTTTCCCATGCCTGCTTACACTGTGATATTCAGACCAACCTTTAAAATAATTAATAGCAGCTTCTTGGCTGGTGTGGTGGCAGGTAGGAGCTGAACATTTTTGCACAACTATGAATATTTCGTTCCTTAACACTATAATAATATCTTGCTGAAATTATACTGGGTTGGGGAGAAGGTCTGCCTAATTATGATTAATAAGATTAATAAGTTGTTATTTTTCCTAGCCTGCTTCTATGCATTTCTGGGCATAGAGGTTGATTAATGAGTTAGGAAATGAAAATGTCTTTAGAGTAATATCTATGATTTGTAACTTAATGATGCATTTCTTATCTTATTCTAATGGTAGCAAAAGCAATAAACAACTTTGTAATGGTCAGTGATCAATGAAGTATATCTACAATTAAAACAAACAACTGTACAGTGCATAAAGGTATTTTGGACTAGTCTGATGATTTAATAAGTTGGTTCCTAAAACAGGTACCATGTATTAGACCTTGCCAGCCATCCATGCAACATCTTAAAAAAGTAGGGAAGACATACAGAGGCTTCAGAAATGCTTGCAAAGTCTCGAGGTGTCAGCTTTTGGAGTTCTTTTCACCACGTTTTAATTATTTTATTTTCTGGAATTGTAAACCACTTTGTATGCTTTGAAAAAGGTGGTAAATCAAATCAAATAAACTATAAACTATTTCTAAAGGGTGTGAGTTTGTTAGGAGGGGTTGTGTTTGGCGAAATGGACATTTCATTGTGGATGTTTATGGTGTGTAGGTTGTGTAGTGGGCTGGGTATGTAGGTGGGGAAGGGGAGGTTGTATGGGTAGGGCTAAATTGTATTTCTTGCCAATCGAGGTACTTTCAAGCAGTTTACAGCATGGCATACATAATAGGCTAGTGTTGATTCAACTGCCTTGATTGCCTGCATCAAGTTGTGCCTAATTTAAATACCTGTATTTGATGTTTAAGCTTTTTTGTATCTATCCTCTAAATGAGTTGCAATCTCTTTTGCCCCTATCTGCTCTATCATGGGCCTTAAGGTCAGCCTCCCAGGACCTGGGTTTTTATTTTTTTGTATTTAATTTGATTGAGCTGGTAGAGAAGAATTGCAGGCCAAGCAGCAGCAGAACCATGGTTGTTCCATATCATACAACATATACCTAGAACGACCAGGTCATCCAAACAGGCAATTAAGTAGCATAAACGAGAAAGTAACAAATTAAACCCTTACAGGGTCAGGCCAACCAGCAGATTTATGTATCATCTTTCCATTTAGGGATCCTAGGTACCTCAATTTCTCCACCCCTACCCAGCTCACCTATCCCCTCCCTGCCCCCCCCCCCAAATCTTCCCTCTCCCTCTGACCACCCACCCCCACCTGATCCCATTCCCATCTCCCCACCCCTATCAGATTCACCACCCAAGCAGGAAAATAAGAAAAGACAAGACAAGATAACCAGGAGAGAGCAACAAGAAATGTTCGCAGAGCCCAATTCCATAACATGCACATTCGGCCCGTGGACACGTCTAAATTGAAAATGGGCCCCATTCAAACGTAATTCTGCATTCTCAAGTCTAGATGTGCCTGGGGGTCCAGAATCGGGGAGATAGACATGTCTGGCACAGCACGGGCAAAGCGCTATTCAGCCGGCACGTACACGCATCCAGCGCGAGGCCTGTGCATGGGTGCAGGCACGGGCCATGCGATATAATGCAGAAACACGTCCTCCGTCAATATTATGGGACACAGGTAAATGTTTTGGATGTCCCCGCACCCACCATGTTCTGAAGAATTGCACGTTTCGGATCCTGCCTGTCTCCGGGATGTAAAACATGCATCTCCTAAGCTGCTCTTCACACAGACAGAAGTTTGCTGATGCAAAGTAGACATAAATACCAATGACAAATGACTGCTGCTGCAACCTAGACCATATAGCAGTCCTCCTCAGGCCCCGGTAAGTGCTAGGTAATCCCAGTGCACCCTAAGATGGTATAAGAGAGAGTAAATATGAACATGTATATCTTGCATCAAATGGTATGTGGTATTATAAAATGACCCGAGTGATCCTTGCCTTGGCAATCTCTACAAACACGCTTTACACTGCTAACGATGGAGTGATAACAAGTGCACAAAACACGAAACTAACATTGCAGTTCCCCAAAGGATGCATAATTTTGCTGAGCAACATATGTCATGCCTCATGCCTGTAAGTGCACTCATTCTGCTGCCGTGCACTACCATTCCCTCTTTTCTCTCTCTCTACACCCCTCCTCGGGAACTCCGCTCTTCTGGCAGATTGCTTCTATCTGTGCCCTTCTCTTCTACTGCTAATTCCAGACTTTGATCCTCTCACCTTGCTGCTCCCTATCCCTGGCACAAACTACCTGCATCTGTATGTCAGGCTTCTTCTCTGGCCCTTCTTAAATCCAGGCTGAACGCTCACCTCTTCTTTGCTGCTTTTGGATCTGAGCTGAGCTGAGTCTAATCTCCCTTGTGTCTCCTTACCGTTCCCCCTAAATGTATCCTGTCCACAGCTGCTGTGTTGTCTGTCTTGACTAGATTGTAAGCTCTACTGAGAAGGGACTATCTTTTACGTGTGTCTGTGCAGCATTGCGTATGTCTTGCAGCATTATACAAATGATCAGTAACATAGTAACATTGTATATGACGACAGATAAAGACCAGTGTGGTCCATCTAGTCTGCCCAGTAAGATGGCAAGAGTAGTGCACCTGCCGCTCCGTGCAGGTCACCCCTCCCCATGCCTTTGTTTAGGGGTGTACCCACCGCTCCATGTATGTCACCCCTATTTGTTCAGTTATAAGAGAGAGTTATGTTTATTTTGATTTTATCCTTTTGCTATAAAGGGATCCACTGTGTCTGTTCCATGCCATTTCAAATTCTGACACTGTGTTTGCCCACACCACTTCCACCGGGAGGGCATTCCAAGCATCCACCACCCTTTCAGTGAAAAAGTATTTCCCGACATTGCATTTCAGTTTACCCCCTTGCAGCTTCATGTTATGCCCTCTAGTTTTACAGCTTCCCCATCTTTGGAAAAGGTTTGTTTGTCCATTAATACTCTTTAAGTATTTAAAGGTCTGAATCTTATCTCCCCTGCCCCTCCTCTCCTCCAGAATGTACACTAATAGTAGTAGTATAGCCTTCTGGCTATGGCATCTGATTCCCATATATCTGGGGACTGGAATTTTTCACAGCAGCCACATCTGTCCCATCGTGGTGTATGTTGGTCTGTATACATCCGCTATCTGTGGGGCAACCCAGTCTGCCTTCCCACAGTCTGCTTTATGGCACTGCTCCCCTGGTCAGGCCTGTGTGAGCATGGGAGGGGGGATTCCTTTGCCATCATACCCAGGTAGTGTCATGCAGCGAGGGCTGATGAGAGCCCAGTTGAGAGAAAAGAAGGTGTTTTTCACAGAGAAAAAGACTTGCAATATTCCCAGGAACCAGCTAGAGGGAGCAAGAGTGTCTTCAGGGAGACTGAAGAGCCACGCCCAGCTGGTCACAAAAAATGCCAACCAGCTTTCAATCCTCGAAGGCAGGAGGGCTTCATAAGGGGAGTGTGGAAGACTGGAAGGGAGGAAGGAGAAGAGGCAGAAGGAGCACCGGCAGCCTCGGAGATAGAAGCAGCAGCAGAAGCAACAGCCCAAGCAGAAGCAAGGGGAGAATCACTGGCAGTACCAAGAGAGAGAGATGGAAGTGGAAATCTGACTACTCTAGTGCTAGAGGATTCCCAAGAGGGAGAGGTGATTTCCCAGGAGCTGAGGAAGGACCTAAGGAGGTGTCAGCTCAAGCCAAACCGAGAGCCGTTCGCCCTCAGAGGCAAAAGCACTGCTGTAACTGCAACCCTAAGCCAAACAAGAATCAGCTGGAGAAGCCAAGCCACACTAAGTCAGAAAGCCAGAAGCTGGGCTTGTACAGAGGCAGGCCTTCACCAGGAGAAGGAAGTCAAAGGCTACAGGGTAAGCCTAACCTGCATAGAAAAGGATTTCACCAAGCTGCTGCCTGGGAAAGGCAGGCAGTGGAAGAAAGCCGGTTACTTGAGGATTGCTGCCATGAGAAATGTATGCCTAATAAGAAAGCTGTGAATGTTAAAAGCTATGATAAAGCTGCTAGAAAGCCTCTAAGGAAAGAGGGTACTTTAAAGTCTAACACAGCAAGTCGCCGACGCCCTAGGCTAGGCCAAGGACATTGGGAACTGCTACAGAAAATATACAAAACCCCTGAATGTGTTTTACAAGAAACCAGGGATATAGAATCAGAGCTTTCTGATATCGAGCCAATGCAAGTGGAACTGGCAGGAGATTTATCTGACCAAGAGATGGACTGTACACTTTGCATTTCGGAAAGTTTAGAGTCACTGCCAGACTTGTGATTGGGTGAATTGCCAGCAGAGCATTCTGTATTTTGTTTGAGCACCTCCATTCCTGTGACGTATAACAGTTTTTGCTTTGAACCCTGAGGTTGTTTTCTACCTGAGTTAAGGACATTTGCTTAAAGTTTGACACACTTTGACTTTGCTAACCTTATATTATTAGGTACATCAAAAAATAACATTAAAAGACTTCAAATTGCACAAAACTCAGCAGCTAAAATTATAACTAAAACACACTCTCATCAACATATAACACCAATACTAGCATCACTTCACTGGCTACCAATTCAAAGCAGGATAAAATACAAAACACTAATAACTGCATTTAAAACACTATTTGATATGGCACCAGACACATTAAGTAACTTAATTACCAAAGAACATTCAAAACCTACTCAAAGAAAAGCTCAACTGAACAAACTCAAAACCCCCAAAGACTTCATAAAAACAAATAAATCAACAAACAACAGAGCGTTCTCACATGCAGCCCCAATAGCCTGCAATGCCCTCCCTGTCGAACTAAGAATGATAACAGAGATTAATGAATTCCGCAAAAAATTGAAAACACACCTTTTCACAATACACTACAATAGCATAGACCAACCCTCAAAAGAATTAGATAATGGCTAATCACTTTCTACTCAACATCTCACTATAACTTTCTGCTCAACATCTCACTACAATAGAAAAGATAATCCACCCTACCTGAATCTGAACCACTCATTATGATTATACCTCTTATAAAATGTATATGTATATATAATGTATATAGTGTTGCACTTTTCTGTGCCAATCTGTTTAACATTTTCTATTAACTTTACATTGTATATAGTTATGACGTTTCATGTAAAACAAACTATGTTTTGTTGACTGTTGTTATTTGTGAACCGCAGCTGATCTCTGGAAGCTGCGGTATATAAGTGCTTGTTAAATAAATAAATAAATAAATAAAAGTTGTAACCCACTATTTAGAACCACTGTGAAAAGGGAAATAAAAGCCTTATTAATTCCCACCACTCAGCTTGATTGTTTCATTGAAGATTGGAGTAAAGGAAACTACAAGGATCAACTCCCATTTGGGCCTTTAGAAGACTCTCCAATCTTAACCTTATATTTTTGTGTCGCACCTGCCCTGACGTCCACTGGCCACCAGGGAAGTGTTGCTGACAGTAGCCAGCCTTTAGATATATAACCAGTCTCGCAGCTTGCATAGATCCTGGACTGGGGAAGGATGTAGGCCTCATGGCACAATATGGGGGATGTTGGCACAACATTAATCATGTCAGTGCCTGGTACAGCTGATGTATGGCTGTCCCATCACACTGGCACCAGGTGATGCTGCCATCACCCCTATGGTCCAGGTACTGGCCAGGCATTCATGTCTCCCCAGAATTGTGGATGAGCAAAGCAGATCTCCTGTGCAACCCTCAAACCATACACACACATTCTCACTTGCAGTCACAATAAATATACAGCTGCCAATAAGATTCCCTGCATCTATCAACAACAGCTGGTATAACAGAATGGCATCCTAGGACTACAAATCTGATCTGCGTTTCTCACTCAAACCAGAATCTTTGCCATACTCCATCACATACTATCCCTACATCACCTGTTCTAGTTTTCAGAACATAGGAAATGTTAGGGAACCCTGGCTTTGTTCCTTTAGCACAAATAGCAGTTGTCAGCTTAGCCAGCATAAACACAATTGCTCTTCTCTATGTCTGTGGGGGTGTTTATCAATGTTTCATTATCGTACAACCTTCCCTCATCTCTGCTTTCTGTTCTTTACAACTGCATCTTATGCTCTTCCAGACTGCAAACACAACAGTTCAAAATATACTTGTCACAACCGTTCTTCAATATGGGACACATTGAACAGCAGAGCAGAATATTTTCTAAGTCTCTCCCTTATTCCACGTTTCCGCAGGAATAACATGGATGTCTGTGGGAAATACTTCAAACATACATGGGCCTTCCCTGAATATGCTTTATATGTTTCCACAGCTGACCATGCCCCCATTCCGCCCTCTCACCCATGTCTGAGAGCCCCATGCTAGCACCATGGACGTGCACGTTAGCAGTGTTTCAGAATACGGTTAGGGTTGTTTTTGGCAGATAAACGTCTCTCTGCACGTACAAACCCATTATTTGTGTTCTAGAATAACCACCTTAGTGTCTAGGGACTGATAGAAGCCCTGCTATACCCTCTCCTTAAACCTACAAGAGAGATACCTGAAGCACACCATAACGGAGCAAGTAGAAGCCGATCACCGAGAGTGGAATCAATAAGAAACAGAAAGGCATGTCAATTATAGTATCAGAGAAGTTGAGATTAAGTGCCAGCAGGTGACAGCCTTTGTCAGAAGAGAATCAAGCTCTCAGTTGAAGGAATTCAGACCATAAACTCATCAATGTCTCAGGCTTATCCCGAAGGTCCGCCGAGAGTTTCTCCATACGATAAATGTCCCAGACCTTAACCATTCACTCCTCATGTGAGTGTGGCCAGGTCCTCTTCTAATATCAGGCAATAACATTCCAGAAGCAGGCAGTTAGAGATCTGGCTTGGTCCCTCAGGAGGAAAATCAATGGGTAGAAATCCCAACACACACGATTAAATCGAGAAGGGAAATTGCACCTCAAAGGTTGAGTAATGTGGCTATGCACTTGGGACCAGAATGACTGCAATTTAGGGCAAGGCTGCCACATGTGTTCAAGGTTCCCCGCCTTTCACAGTTTCTCCAACATAGGGGGATATCATTCCTCCCCCATCTGAAAAGGTTGATCAGGGTAACTGATACACGGATTAGAATGCGGAGCTGGGTATTCATCAGTGATAGAGATATCGAACAGGAGTGAGAGTATTGGTGCACCTTCTCCCAAAAGTCTTCCAAATTATCCCCCAGTGTTGCACTCTAGCCTATTCTGTGGGAGAGGACTTGTGCAGGAGTTGGGGGGTCCAAAGTGAAAGCCTTGTATAGTCAGGCTAAAAAGGACTTTAGCCACTTAGACTCAAAAAGAATATGCCCCCACTGTCTGGGGGAGCGCAAAATTTTGGAAAACTGGAAGGGGATTGCAAAGAGGTGACATAGCTGGAAGAATGGGGAAAAGGTCATAGATGTTCCCCACAGCTATTCTAGTTGACCTTTGGAGGCAAAGGTGGAACCTTCAAACAACAAGGCTACTCGCAGATCCTTCCCTAGGGTTGAAACCCTCCCGTCGAAATCTCTCACAAAAGAGAAGGTGGAGATGGGAGTGGAAAGTGATAACTGGGGAGACGTATGGTATTGTTTACAAAGGGCAGTCCAAGCCCTCCATACAGGTTCCAAGAAGGGATGGGAAAGCACTGAACAGATTTCTGACTTTTCTCTCAGAAATAAGACCATATTAAAGGGTAGAGAGGACATCCAAGCCTCTTCCAAACGCACCCAGTCAGACCTGGTGCTGATCATCTAAAAATAGTGCACAGGCATGAGCAGAAGTAGTATAATTCAGGATCAGGGAAACCAAAGCCCCTAGTATGCTTGAATCTTTTGCCCTGCCAAATGAAACTGGTAAGGGCGCGTCTTAGCAACATAAAAAAACTGCAGGGTATCTGCATAGGGAGCTGCGTGAAACACAGAAACATGAAGGCAGAAAAAGACCACATGGCCTATCTAGTCTGCCCTTCCATATCAACTACAATAATCCTCTTTTTACATTTAGAGATCCTCTGTGTTTGTCGCATGGGTTTTTTAAATGCAGGTACTGTCCAAATGGGGCCCCTTATATGTCTAATTGCCAGCACTTACATGTGGAAGTGTTGCACGTTGGCAGCACAACATAAGTCAACGGCATCTGTATGTGGAAGATGCTGAGTGATGTCACTCTTCATATGTGCGTATAGGTTTATGAGATCCCTGTCCCTGGTATTAAGAATGTGCTTTCATTTCAAAATGAAAGCTGTCATAGTGCACATTGTTGTGCAATAGCACAAGTTATTGGAAAAAAAGAAAAAAAAAAAGAAATGATGCAAAACAACATTTTTTTTTCTCCTGCACGTTGTTACCTGCTATACATGCTGGGAGCCAGCAAATAAACGTGTATTGACAGCATTCTTATACATGGAGGGGGGGGGGTCCTTTTGATTTGGGGGCTATCAGACCTCAAGGGCTCTCAAACAGTTTAGTATTTTTCCCAGGTCCTCTCCCTTTCTTTCACTCATGCAGTATACGTTCTTTTCCAAGGCAGATAAGTTCACCATGGAGCTGTGATCTCCCTTCAAGCCCAACAAAGGCTCAAACTCTGATTGGAGTGCGCCAACTGACTCCTGTCTGCGGAGTTCCTCAAGGTTCCCCACTAGCCCCTATTTTTCTTAGCTCTTTTGGGATGGAATTGAAAGAATTTGGTGTCCTCCGTTATTATGCTGATACTGTGTTTTGTTTTGTTTTTTAACTCTGTTTATTGAAAACCAAAGAGTACAGATCATGTGTAACAATATACAAATACAGCAATCCTGGTGATCTCTCAATCCAGGATTCCTCAGAAAAAACAGTCATACAAATACAGCAAAAAAAAAATTAACAATATTCCCCCTCTCCACCCCTTCCTCCCCCCACCATCCCCCACCAACCCCCCTCCCACCCCGCAGTCTTTCCCTTCGGCAGCCAACCCCCCACAGTAAACAAGCACATTAATTATAGCATTAGTATCCCTCATCCATCCTCTAGGCCTTCTTAATCCAATTGAAGCACTTCATTCCGGACATGAGGCCTCAATATCTGGTACGACGAATAGAGACGTCTAATGAAATACAAGGTATAGGTATAGGGAATCATATGTTTAAACTGGCAGCATTTGCAGATGATATATTGGTTCATTTGCTATCTCCTCGGACGTCGTTGCCTAACTTATTAAAGGAATTCTCTTGTTATGGGGGTTTTGCTGGGCTTTGTATTAATATGGATACGTCGGAAGCCATGGATGTGGCAGGGACAATAAGGGGACATTGGAGAGGAAATTTTCCGCTTAAGTGGGCAGGTGATTCATTTTTGTACTTGGGGATGCTCTTGACAAGAGAGCCACGGGAGTTATATAGAAAAAACATGGAACGGATCCTTGTAAAAGTACAATCACAGCTTCAGGTGTGGTCTCCACTGCCCCTATCCCTATTGGGCAGGGCGGCAGCATTGGGGATGGTGATGCTGATACTGTGTTTTAATCTTAGTGCCCAGACATATTTTTTATTTATTTATTTAGCATTTTTTATATACCACATTTCTGAAGGTCAATGCAGTTTACATAAAGTTAAAATTACATTGAACAGGGAGTGTCAACTTGGAGAAGTACATTTAAGAATGGAAGTAGAACAGGTATAAATTATTTACATTAACTTAAGATAAATGGTTGTATGTATATTGTGAAGTGGTTCTTGGATGGGTAATGATTTGGATGAAGGATCATTTGATTTGATATTAGACTCTTTTCTCTCTACGGAGCTGCATATTTCTCAAACTATAATATTTTAGACAATTTATTTATTTAGACAGTTTTGTATACCACCTTATCCTTCAATCAAAGTGGTCACAGCACAATTGGGGGATACATTTAACATGAGGGGATATGAGACACATACACTAATACTTACAGGGAACATGGCAAAGAAGGGTTAAGTGGCTTGCCCAAGACCACAAGGAGCACCTGTGGGACTTAGAAACCCCAGTCCTTCCAGCCCAAGGTTGCTCTCCTCTAGTGAGATTTGATCTTGGCTACTTCTTCAGTCAAGATCCATTCCGGACTTTGCTCTCTCTCTCTCTCTCTCTCTCTCTCTCTCTCTCTCTCTCCAAGCTAGATGCACACTATGAGCCTTCTCCTTGCTTACTCACAAACACCAAGGCAACAGGGTAATCAAAACCTCTGCATAGCACACAAACTTCACATGCAGATGAATATAGCAGCAAGGAATTTTTTAATGGATAGCAAATAAAATAGGCCCAATGCAGACCTTTCCTAATGCAGGCCTAAACTACTGCACATACTCCAAGATCCTGGTGGTTATACAGAGATAAGCATAGAACACTTTAGTAAACATGACCCTAAGATGGTGTGATATAAACACAAAGCAGGGCTGGCGCTACCATTAGGCAAACTAGGTGGTTGTCTAGAGCACCGGCCCTCCAGGGGTGCCCATTGCTGCCGCTGTTGCCCCTCTTGGGTCTTGCAGCAGTGGTAATGGCCGCAAACAGCTCCAAGGTGCTTACCTATAAATTTCAGCGCTGCGGAGCTATTTGTTTCCACCCCCTTGCATCGCCCAATGCCGACTTCCTGTTTGCAAACAGGAACTTGGCAACAGGTGTTGGAGGGGTGGAAGCAAACAGCCCCACAGCGCCAAAATTTAAAGATAAATGCAATGGGGCTGTTTGTTGCCATTGCTGCCACTGCAGGACCCAGAGAGTGGTGACCAGGGGCGGCCCAAGAGGGGTGCGGGGCCATGTGCGGAGATTAATTGTGGGGCCTCATTTGCATAAAGAGCCTCATGGGAGGGAGGAGTCGCCTAGTGGTTGGGGCAAGCTACCTCAGGCCAGAAGGTCAGGGGTTCAAATCCCACTAGAGGACAGCAACCTTGGGCCGGAAGGACTGGGGTTTCTAGTCCCACAGGTGCTCCTTGTGGTCTTGGGCAAGCCACTCAACCCTCCATTGCCCATGTTCCCTGCAAGTATTAGCATATGTGTCTTATATCCCCTCATGTTAAATGTATCCCCCAATTGTGTTGTGACCACTTTGATTGAAGGATAAGGTGGTATACAAAACTGTCTAAATATAACATTTGCGTAATGTTAACATGTGCTTTTAGTAAACATGCCTCTTAATGAGTGTCTGAATAAAGAAAGACTAACAGATTTCTATATTACTATATTGTAGTGACAACCACCAAGCCCATTAGGAAGTACTACAAACACTGACCATTTAGAATCCATAGCAAACCCACCGTATCATAACAGCACTATCAGGACTCATAAAGCACCAAACCCTACCTATCAAAAGGCAACACTGCAGATATTAAAACCAGTACATCTTAGAGAATACCAATACATCTCACTGGGGGAAAGAGAACAAGTGGGACTGTCAAATAGAACAATATGAACAGAATACCTCAACTTGGTTACACATGCAGAACATAGACCATCACCACACAAAGAACAAGGGATCAAAATTTAGAAATAGGAAGATGATAATTAAACTGGGAACCCCAAAAGCCAAACATGAAATGTACAACACTGGAGAAATAAAACTATAAATTAATTTCCGCTTGCACTAAACAAAAACGCGAAGATGTTAGCAATACACACTTCCCCAACCTGACATATTCCAGTTAATAAATTCAAAATAAAAAGTATTTTTCTTCCTTCTGTTTGGGATTTTATTTTTCAGCTGTAATTGCTCCAGTCACTTTCTTCTGGTTTCTTCGTGTTCTTCTGCGAGCTGTCCATTTGTCCTTTCTTCTCTTTTAGATATTTTCCATTCTCTCTATATATCTGGTTTAACAAACTGATCTTTCCCTTTTCCCTCATGCTGGCAGCTGTATCTGTGAAGCTGAGAATGCTGGGAAAGGTTTTAAGGGCATTGCCTTTAAAATCTCCTGGCATTCGCAGCTTCACAGATACAGCCGCCAGCATGAGGGAAAAGACTCCTCACGCTGGCAGCTATGCAGAGGGAGCCAGGGTCCCGCGCGGGCTTCCCCAGCTCCCTCTGCAGCCATCCACATTGTGCAATCATGGAGTTCGCGCAGGGCCCTCAGCGAACAACATTATCGCACAATGGACGGGCCGGCCCTGTAACAGTTGGAGAGAAGAATATCCAGCACCCAGCTCTGGTTGAGGCTCACAAAATCCTGCTACCACGACTTCACACCAAACTAGGTTTGATGAAAAACTTTGTGAAAGCCATGGACTGCACTTCACCATCTTTCCGATACCTGCATGAAAAATTCTCTCGACTCAGCGAAGCAAAGATTAAAGAGGGAGTTTTTGTGGGTCCTCAGATTCGAGAGCTCTTCAAAGATGGCCGGTTCAACAACTTGCTGCAGGGTGATGTGAAACAAGCATGGAATGCTTTTCACCTAGTGTCAACAAACTTTGTCGGGAATGTTGGGACAGAAAACTACAAGGAACTAGTAGAAGACATGCTGATGCAGTATCAGAAACTTGGCTGCAATATGTCTCTAAAGATCCATTTCCTTGATTCCCATCTCGATTTCTTTCCTGACAACTGTGGTATGGTTAGTGATGAACAGGGCGAATGTTTTCACACCAGGATATCGCAACGATGGAGCAAAGATACAAGGGAAAGTGGTCCACTACAATGCTGGCTGACTACTTGCTGGACACTCCCCAGAGAAGCTCCCGAACAGCTGTACAAGAGACAGGCGAAAAAATCTAAGAAGTAGTCTATGACTTGTTTTTTTACAGGTATTAACCAAAGGCCTATTATATTTACTATAGACATGCATTTTGTGATGTAAATAATAATTTTTGTAGATTACAAAAAAACTAGAGACAACTTTGCAATTTCACTGTCATATTCCTGTTCAGCATATAAAAATTGATAAGAAATGACTATTTTTATTTCAGTAACATGACTTTTGTAAAAAATTGTTGACCAGTGGGCTATTAGGGGGAACAGAGCACTGACACATTCAGCAGAGGGGAGAAAGTTACCGCGCGCTGTAGCCTGGTTTCCAGCCGCTTTCACCTCCACTGCTGCTCCTGCTGAGTCCCAAGATGCAGCCTGGTGTGAAGAAAGAGGAAGTAGCCTGTCCAGAGCTGGGAGCCGGCTGGGGGAAGGCCTCAGATGATGTCCTGACCTAGAAACGAGCTACCTTAGACAGGCACAATGAGGGCTCAAAGTAGCACAAGTTTCTTTTTTCAGGAAACTATGAAGGATGCTGCCGGAGCCTGGATTGATCTGCTGGCAAGCTGATCCACTTCAGCTTTTGCCCCTTTCCTGCACCTCTGAGATGTACACCTGTCTTTTCTAAATGAGTTGGAGCAGCCAGTCTGTACATATGGGGCTCAGCTGTACATGCGGGGCCAGTCTGTACATACGGCGGCTGTGCAGAGGGAACCGGGGCCCCACGCGGGCTTCGCCGGCTCCCTCTGCAGCCATCCACATTGTGCAATAATGGAGTTCACACGGGGCCCCCTGAAGCGCAGGGCCCTGTGCGAACAACATCATCGCACAATGGACGGGCCAGCCCTAGTGGTGACAGCGGGAATGGGAGCTGTAGGGGGGCACAAGGGATGAGGTTCACCTAAGACAGCTCATCTCCTTGTGCCAGCCCTAATGCAAAGGCATGCTGGGCTAGTGAGGGTCCTCAAAGTATCTTTACCTATGTATTTTAAAAAAGGTTCCACAATCAGCATAGCCTTTGGTAAAATACCAGAGGGATTTATTCCTACCTCAACAGGCTATGCAAAAAGGGGCTTAATGTATCCTTGTGCAACTTCTTATGATGACTTAAAACATTCAGAGCCTCCTGTCATAATCACTGTGCCAGTGTTTTCAATGATCATGTTAAAATGCAATTCTATAGTGCAGCACTTCCAGCTCCGTGAGTCGTATGGGCCTGGGCAGTGGACATTAGGGTTGGTGGCGTGTATGTTTTTAATTTTCTGTATAAGGTTTTTATTTGTGGTGTGTGTTTATTAATTGTATAATGTGTGAATGATGGGAGTAGGGTGCTTTGTGGAGTTTGAGAATGGATGGGGTGGGTTGTTTATCACATATTCTGGTTATTCAGGGAGCCTGCTGTTCGTACAGTGATTCCTGTTGCCTCGTTAGTCCTTGATAGTTCTTGGCTATGCATTGCTGTAGTGAATATGCATTCTGTCTGTAATAAGGTGGATGTTCTGTATGACTATTTGTTGGATCATGGGCCGGATCTGATGGGTCTCATAGAGACATTACTAGCTTCTAGTGATTCCATTTTGTTGAATCAGTTATGTCCCCCTGCCTATGTTGCTTTTCCTGTGTCACGAGTGGGGAGATGGGGTGGTAGATTGATGCTTCTTGTGAAGAAGGAGTAGGAGTTTTTGAAGTTGACTGCTGTTTCTCAGCCTGATGTTGAATTAGTGATTGCAGGTAATGGCCGATTGGCGGTTGTTGTGGTTTATCGTTCCCCCTCTGCATGTCTTTCAGGCCTTTCTACTTGGGTAGCACAGCTGGTGGCATGAGATGTTGACCTTGACCGTATGCTGTTGATGGGTGATTTTAATTTGCCTTCATTGAATGCTCTGCCTGTGGTGTGTGTTTCGGATCCTCTTGTGTCTACCTTCCGACAAGCTATGGAAGCTTTGGGGTTCATTCAGATAGTACAGCAGGCGACACATGTTGGTGGGTGCAGTTTTGGACTTAGTGTTTGTTGGCACTGGGTTTGATAATCAGTATGTTGCTTCTGGGTTGCACTCTTTGCCTGTTCCCTGGTCTGATCATTATTTGTTGACATTTTCTGTGCCCGCAATGGGTGCTCACTCTATTATCAAGTCTGGTTCATCTTCATCTCGCAGTCGTTTTGCACGGTTTAATGAGGATTGCTTTTTGCATCCCTTAACGCCTTGTTTCGGTGATGTATGGTTTCTGCTTGGAACTCAGCTGTGGCTGTAGTTGCTTCTCAGCAAACTAGTGTGACTGTGGGCTCTTGAGGCATATGGCACCTAGGTTAGATGATTCTGTTAGGGATAAGTAGTATTTTTTGTGGCAAGCCAAACGTAGATGGTGTAAGCATCATATGGCTGGGGCTCGAATTACCTATTCACAGCTGTTAACTTCAGAATTTTGTGCTGGCAAAGAAGAAAGCATATTCTTCTGAACGGCTTACCTAGTCACTGAATCGTCCGTAAGAGTTGTTTGCTATAGTTCAGTCTTTAACATGCTCTCCCTTCTGCTCAAGCGTTTGCTAGGCATCTCAGAGCAGGTTGGGGTGTGGTTTCTATGTCACCATGTTGTTTACCTATTGTTTATATGGATTCTTCGCACGCATTTTTGAATGATACCTGGTTAGAGTTTCGTCCTGTATCAGCACATGAGGTAAAGGACGTGATTTCAGTTTTATCGCACTTCACGGGTCTTCTTGATCCCTGTCCTGTTTGGCGGGTGAGATCTATTTGGGAAGAGCGTGCCTCATTTTTTAGGGACTTGGTGAATCTTTCTTTGTGGTCAGGTACTGTGCTGACAGTTCTTAAGCTGGCTTCTGTTTGACCATTGATTAAGAGGGGTACTCTTGACACATTGTCGCCTGTATTGTATTTCCCCATTTCGAGTCTCCCTTTTCTGGCGAAGCTGCTTAAGAGGATGGTGTCGATGCAGCTGTCAGAGTTTATGGAGTCTCATGGCCTGTTAGATGCACAGCAGCATGGTTTCTGTCAAGGGTTTGGTGTTGAAACTTGCTGTTGTCATTGTTTAATAACTTTTGGTGTAGTTTGGATTGGCCGAAAACAGGGGTTATGATGATCTTTATTAATGTTTCTGCAGCTTTTGAGTCCGTTAATCACATATTGCTTTTTCAGTGCCTCCATTCATTGGGAGTCACAGGGCAAGTGTTGAATTCGTTTGCATCTTATTTAATGGATACATTTTGTTCAGGTTCACATAGGTTCGGACGTCTCGGACTGGATTCCTTTGGATTGTGGGATGCCGCAAGGTTCTGTGTTGTCTGCCTTGCTGTTTAACTTATATAGGACTCCTGCGTGTGCTTTTTTCCAAAGTTTTGGTGGTTTTTACCATGTTTACGCTGTTGACGTTTTAGTGTATATACCTTTTGATGTTTCTGCAGGATACACTTTTTTGCCACTCTTATGTTTGGGGGTTGTTTCATTGTGGTTTGCCCAGCACGGGCTGAATATTTCGGAAGACAGAGGTCTTGTTTGTCTCCCATGATAGGTCCTTTGTTGCCCCGAGGAGATTTTGTTAAATGGGCATAGGGTTGTTGTGCATCAGGAAATTGTTTATCTCAATGTGACATTGGATTCACGCTTGAATATGAGAGCTCATGTAGTTCACTGTTCCTTCTTTTTGATCCAGCTTTTGTGCCAACTTCAGTCTTTGTTGTCACTTTCTGACTTTCATTCTGTGTTTCAGGCAGTGTTGTCACCAACGTTTGATTATGCCAATGTGGTGTTATTGGGTTTGCCCACGTCTACTTTGTCGGTGCTCCAACTGGCATGGAACGCCACTGCAAAGGTTTTTTTAGGTAAGTCACATTTTGATCATGTTACTCCTTGTCTGTCTTCATTGCATTAGTTACCTATTCAACAGCAGATTGTTTTTAAGGTTCTTTGTGTGGTTCTGAAGCTTTGGTTAGGTTTATCTGCAGCTTGTTTGGCAGAGTTATTGTCTTGGCATACCTCTTCCTGTCTGATTCACCAGGGCTTGAGTGATACTCTTCGTGTTTCATCTTTGTTTCGATCTAGTTTACAGGTTATGGGGTCCTGTGCTTTTGCTTTGGCACTATCTGTTTTATGGATCCATTTGCCAGTCTCGTTACATGGATGTTTGAATGTGTTGTCCTTTCATCAGCTATTGAAAAGCCATTTGTTTCGTCAAACGTTTGGCGACTGATTTTTGTTTAATGTTATTTTAAGATGTGTTATATGTTTTATGTACCGCTTTGAACATTTGCGATTCGGTGGTTTATAAATGTTGTAAGTAAATAAATAAAGAAATAAATAAACAAACATGTTTTGTCCATTCTGAAGACAGTTTTAAGTGCCAGTCCATGGTGACAGTCCATCATAACAATATTAAGAACATTCACTACTGACAACCCAACTGACCCTGGCTCTCATCACGTAAAGGCACAGTTAATCTTTTTTACTGCAGTGCCACCGGCTGAAAAATAGGATATGAGCAGCAGTTGCCAGAAATATAAAAACAGGAACATTATAAGCAATGCTAGTTTTCTCAGCTAACAGAAATATTTAAATACCTTTAGACTTGCAATGTGACATTGCTTTCTACTTATTGGTACAAGTGATTGTTCCAGAGAAGTACAGCAAAATATTAAGACAAAGAGTTTGATGAAAACAATGGAAAAGCCACTAATTCAAGAGGACGGCATCATAATGGCTTGGCTTCACGCTAATGTTATTTCAATAGAAGTAATATTTATTGAGTAGCTTAAGTGGCTCAAGTGAAGTTCCCCTCATACCCACATTTTTCAACTGTTTCTATATATTGTGATATAAGACCCTCTGTATATTCTGAGCACCTGCTTGTAACATGCCTTGAACTCAGATTTAGAAAAAAAGCAAATTATGAAATCTCAAACCCGAGTCCAACGAAGATGAGCATGTTCTAGAAATATTTTGCTGCTTCTTCCCGCCATTTCCTCAAACAGATTGATTTATTTTTAAAATGTATCAAATCGTACAAGCTCCCACCCGTCCATGCCTCAGAGGAAGCTGTTCACAACTGACCTACATTGGAACTCATTTGTAATAAATGCTTTTGGGCATGTTCATCTTCTCTGGTTTAGCTTTCGACTGAAAGAACATAAATCTTTATGATTCTGGTTCATATGTATTTTGACCACCTATGGCTCTAGACGTCATAAAAAAAAATCAAGAGACTATCCAGATAAAAGGGAGATATTCAGATAACGGTGGCAGTTATCAGGATATTTTCCTTTGCTGCAGCTATCTGTGGACATTTAATGACACTGTCCAAACACTACCACTGAATGTTGTTACAGACCACTTCGGCATTTTCCAGACAATTCCGGGGCACTGCATGGACAGAACAAGAGCAATCCTGGAAATTACAATATTCAATCAGCTATCCAAATTGCTATCCAGATTACTTTAGGCCAGGAAAAAGGATGCCTTACGTTTTCTGGATAATTATCTAGATAGCTGGCTGAATATTGCAGATAATTATCTCTGCTGACTGCAGTATATGTGTATATTTAGCGCTGGCTGCTATCTGGTGAGTGGCACTGAATATCAATATTTTATTTAACGATTGGGGTTGGTATTAAAAGAAAATGCGGACTACCGTGGCTGAATACTGACCAGTAACTAAAAATGAGTCAAGTTATGTCTATTCACAAAAGGGTTTTCCAATCCTCTCTCTTATAGGGTTCGTTGGGCTGGGTATTCTGTCTCCATTAGATTCTAAGGCAGAACATGTTGCTACCTATATGGTTTGCTTTGTCATACTGGAATTAGAAGGGAGATTAGATTAGAAGGGGACTTAGAAGAGTACCTTCTGGAAAGGCAAGGTGGGAGGGGGTAAAATGGGGTTTCTGCTGATATTTATTTATTTATATAAATTTATAGTCCACTGATCTAGTAAGTTCTCAGAGGATTACAAAACCACATGAAAAATAAAATAAGCAAAAAATATAAAAGAAATCTAAAAACAAATTAGACAAACATCATTACCTTAAATTTAACTTGTCAGGTCATAGGTAGCCAGTAGCGTGATATGTTGCCACATAGGAATATTCAACAATAACTGCGCTGCTGAATTTTATACAAGCAGCAGGGGTTTCAAAACAGACATAGGTGGACCAAAAAATAATGAATGCAAAAAAGCATTGGGGTGAAAACCAGATCCTGCAGTACAGACCTGAGATCCAAATATAGTTTCA
Source organism: Ichthyophis bannanicus (assembly GCA_033557465.1). Taxonomy (NCBI): domain Eukaryota; kingdom Metazoa; phylum Chordata; class Amphibia; order Gymnophiona; family Ichthyophiidae; genus Ichthyophis; species Ichthyophis bannanicus. Next base: position 118,415,604 of record CM066050.1, on the reverse strand, counting down.
GCTTCTTAAATCTAAGGGCCAAATTGATCAGGACCCCTAAATAGTAGCTTTCTGACACCATAGGAACAGCACAACCATCTATTACCACTTGGGAGGGAAATGAGGTAGAACCGGCTCTAGATAGTACTGCAAATGCAGTGCTTACCTTTGCATCAACGCTGACCCAGCAGCTCCTAGATTTTCTTGGCAATGTGACTGGAAGTAGATTACCAGTCTTTTCTTCTGAGGCAATGGAGGGTTAAGTGACTTGCCCAAGGTCAGAAGGCGTGCCAGTGGGAATCAAACCCTCCTCTCTTGGTTACAAACCAAGTGTTCTAACCACTAGATTATTCCTTCACTCGGAGAGGATAATAAGAAAAATGAATTTATGATTTTAAGTTCTAGGCTAAGACCACCCAAGCTCTGCTTAACATCTAACACAACTTTAGTTATATTTTGAATTCTGATCCAAACATCCCCAATCCAGGGAATAAATAGCATGATGTTATTGATGTTAAATGCAACCTTCTGGATAGTTGACCTAAACTGTGTTTGGTCTTCAGTCAGGCGGCTCATTGTTGATAGAGTAGCACCCATAGTTGCTGTTATTGTATTGATCCGTCTCATTGCCGGCCTACCTTCTACCTTGCCAAGCATTATGTCTTTCTCTAACGATCTCTCTCTTCATGTGATGTGTCTAAAGTATGAAAGTCAAAGTCTTGTCATCTGAGTTTCTAAGGAAAGCTTAGGTTTGATCTCCTCTAGTACTGACTGGTTTGTTTTTCAGGCAGTCCAAGATATACACAGTATTTGTTGCCAGCACCATAATTCAAAGGCATCAATTTTCTTCCCGTCTAACTTTTTCACTGTCCAACTTTCGTATTATTATGGTGTTATTGAAAATACCATGGTTGGACAAGTCGAATCTTAGTATGGAGAGAGGCATCTCTGCTCTTGAGAATCTTGTCAAGGTCCTTCATAGCTATTCTGCCAAGAGCAATACGTTGTCTGATTTCTTGACTGCTTCTCCTCTCTTTATTGATTGTTCAACCAAGTAAGTTAAAGTTGTCAACTATTTCAATTTCTTCTCCATCAATGATGAATTTATTGTTTTTTTCCAGTTGTCTAGATCTCTGTCTTCTTAATGTTAAGGTGCATGCCCATTTTAAGACTATGTTCCTTGATCTTGAGAAGCAAATGTCTCACATTCAGCAAGTAATGTGGCATTATCAGCATAGCGAAAGTTGTTGAGTCTTCCACCAGTTTTCACACCTCAGTTGTATTCATACAATACTGCTTCTCTGATGATTTGTTCTGCATATAAATTAAAGAGGTAGGGTGAAAGTATGCAGCCTTGTCATACACCTTTGCTGATTCTGTTTCTCCTAGTTCTGTTCAATCTGTTGCTTCTTAATCAATGTAAAGGTTGTGCAAGAGAATAATCAGGTGTTTTGGTATACCTATGCTTCTTAATGTCAAAAGCCTTGCTGTAGTCAATAAAATACATATGGGTATCCTTTTGGCATTCTTTTGTCTTTTCATGGATCCATCTCGCATCCACGATGATGTCTCTCATTCCTCATCCTTTCGTGAACCTTGACGCACTTCAGGAAGTTCTCGTTTGAGGTATGGCTGTAGCTTCTGCTGAATGATCTTGAGTAGAATCTTTCTGGCATATGGGATCAGAAGGATTGTGTGATAATTTCTACAGTCAGTCGGATCACCTTTCTTCAGTATAGGTATAAGCACAGATCTTTTCCAGTCAGTTGCCATTTGTTTGTTTTACAAATCTCCCGGTTGTACGGGGAAGTTAGACGGGGGCGGGGAAGGGGCTGTCTGAGAGCGGAGTCTGGGCGGGCAGTGGGCAGTCACCGACCCTGGATGTACAGGGCCGATTCTAATGTCAGCCCTGTACATCCATGGCCGGCGAAATGTCTGGGGAAGTTATTCCACCTCCGAGGTGGAATAACGTCCCTGGATGTTTTTTTTTGACAGCCCGGGGCGTGGATGGGGCAGGGGGGCCAGGGTTTATTCCCCACAGCCTGATCCTGGCCTTAGGAGTCCAGATCGGGGATCAGGCTGCGGGAAATAAACCCTTTTTGCTGGCGGCCAGCATCACATTTTTTAAACAGAGCCACGGTGCCATGGCAACATGATGCCATGGCGCCGCGGCTCCATTTAAATGCCCTGACTGAGTTAGCTGTGTTCAGTACTGCACGTGCAGGCTGGACAGATCACTGTCTAGCCTGCACGTGCAGGACTGTTCGCGATTCTGATCCTGCGGGGAAAGATGTGTCCTGCGGGATCAGAATCACAATCCCCTCTGCGCATCCGGTTCAGACCAGACTCACAGAGTGGATCTACGTCCGGGACAGAATCGGGCCCATAGTGAATATCATAATTCTTCAAAAATAAGCCCAATGGTAGTAAGCATAGATTAGAAAGCACTGCTGACAGGACCGAGAACTGCCATCAAAGACACTTTATTTTCTGTCTGCCAGATAAGATTGAAACCACTCGACAACACTAATACTCACATCCAAACTCTGCAATAGCTGTAATAAGATACTATGAGATACGGAATCAAATGCGGTTACAATACCCAATAATGCGACAAAGATGGTTTTTCCTCTCCTAAGCTCAATCAACCATTGATCACAGGTCTTTGTACTTCGACCAACTTGAAGCCAAACTGCCAATCGCCCATAACCTGAAATGTATCTAAAAAAACTCAGCAGTTGTAAAACTACTTATTCTATTAACTTAGCCAAAAAAGCAAGTTAGGAATAGGGCGATGATTCACTTTGTCCAAAGGATTACAAACAGGTTGTTTCAAAATAGGATGAATGATGGAACTTTTTGATTCAATAGGTAAATACTTACATTGTAATGATGAATTAACTAACTCCTACAGATCTGAATATATAGTAGTATAAGTGCAAAGAATAGCAGGCGGAATTGGATCTAACCACGAAGACTAATGCTTTGTTCTTTTTAAACTCATTTTCAATTGAGAATCATCAATTGGAATAAAATTTTCCCAGGAACAAAACCTTTTTTTTATAATTAATAAAGAAGTGGGACCCCCAATATTCTGACAAATATGGTATTGCTGATTTTGTTTTCAAAAATTTCAGCAAAATTATTAACTGATGGAATATCCTGAGCACCAGTTGACACTTTTGGATAAATCTAAGTGAGATGTCACAAAATGTTACCTTCACCTGTGAGTCTAAACTGAGAGATGGCGTGTTGGATATGAATTTTACTTAGCATATAGTGGGAGCTATCTATGAAGGAGGCCATACTATTAACCTGATTTTCAGTAAGTATGGGGATGGAGAATTTAGTTTGCCTCTTGAGGGTTTTCAGAGCATGGCAATCTCTTGGTCTTATCATATGGTAGATCTAAACCCCAGTTTAGATGACATGCAGATCACTTAGCAGGAGGTACAGAAGCAGGAAGAGATTTCTAGTATTACGGAGGTTGATAACCTGCCATTTTGGAATGATGGATCCTTGGGAGTCCTAAAACTGGGGTATTGCTGATCTGTATGATTTGTTAGCCCCCGTACATTGGATTCCAGTTAAGTATGGTAGACAATGGTCTACCTCACAGTTCACCTCTGAGCTCCAGCAGCTCAAACAATGCTGCGAGCATCTGGAGAGATGCCGGCATAGATTTATCTGTGTATTTAAAAGCATTTCTATACTGTAAATATGAGCCAGCATTCAAAACTATTGCATATCTAAAATAATAAAATACAAAATCAATCCATCGGCAATAATGCTCATACCATCTATCCCCCCTCTCCTCAGAAAGTCCAATAGTTAAGATGGAAACAGAAAAGTTTTAAGAATCTTATGGAACACTCCCTGACCCAAATAGGTGCAGCTGTCATAAAATCTCTCCCTCGCCATTTCTGCTGCCGCACCTGACGATGATCCGGAACAACCAAAAAATTCCCCTGACTGGACCTCATGGTCTTATCTGGCAAATACCAGTTCAGCACTCCATTAAGATAACTAGGACCACCTTCCATACAATTTAAAAAATCTAAGATAATATCTTAAAAACACACCTTTCCTGAATAGGAAGCCAATGAAGCTCACGCAACACATCCGATACTGATTCCCCCCTTTCTCAAATTGACAACACCCTTGCAGCTGCAGTTTGGACCACCTGCAATCTCTGTTCCAAGTAGATTATAGTAGTCCAGAACCAATATGGCCAATGCAGACGTAACAATCTGCATAGCTCCCTTATTCAAGAACAGGTGCAGCTACTAGACCAGCCTCAAATGTCCATATGACATCCGAACCATCTTAGTAATCTGGGCTGCAAAGTCAAACCAGCATCTGATTGCACAGTGAGATTTTGAATTTCATCTTTGCATTCCAGCCAGTCACCATCAATACAAGGCCACTTACCCAGAGATCCCAAAATATTGAGGCTCAGGCATACAAGGAGGCAGCAGAAAAAAAGCAAAAAAAAAAAAAAAAAAAGAGTATTTTGAGCAACAGATACAAGCTGCTCAGGGTAATGCTGGACATCTGTTTTTGGTGATTTGTTCTCTTCTTACATGTAGTAAGCCACCCTATCAAGTACCTATTGATTCTGAGATGTTAGCCTCATACTTTGAAACTAAGATTCTTGACATGGCTCAAGAACTTGATGATGATACGCAGCATACTGTAGATGTGAGGATTTATAGAAACAGAGAAACATGATAGAAAAAAAGACCATACTGTCCTGCCATACCAACTACTATAGTCCCTTTTTCCCTTTAGAGACCTTCTGTGTTTCTACTACTAATACTACTATTGAGCATTTATATAGCGCTACCAGTCGTATGCAGTGCTGTACAGACATGTAAGAGACAGTCCCTGCTCATCAGAGCTTACAATCTAGTTAAGACAAACACAGAGTTGACAATCTAGATAAGACAAAAACACAGCATTTACAATCTAGTCATGACAAACACAGAGGTCAAGATCTGAAAGCAACAGTGAAGAGGTGAGATTTCAACCTGGATTTAAAGAGGGCTAGAGAGGGTGCCTGGTGTACAGAAACCAGTAGCTTGTTCCTGGCGTAAGGTGCAGCAAGGTGAAAGGAGCGAAGTCTGGAATTAGTAGTAGGAGTGGAGGGCATAGACAGAAGTAGTTTGTTAGAAGAGCGGAGTTCCCGAGAGGGGTTGTAAGGAGAGATAAGAGATGAAAGGTACTGAGGAGCTGCTGAGTGAATGCACTTAAAGGTCAGGAGGAGAAGTTTGAACTGGATGCGGAAGTGGACAGGGAGCCAGTGAAGTGACCTGAGAAGAGGAGTAATGTGGATATAGCGAGGCTGGCGGAAGATTAGTCGCACAGCAGAATGTTGAATGGATTGAAGGGAAAAGAGATGACTCAGAGGGAGACCAGCAAAGAGGAGGTTGCAGTAGTCAAGACGAGAGGTGACTAAGGAGTGGATAAGGGTTTTAGTAGTATGCTATGAAAGGAAGGCGCAGATTTTGCTGATGTTGTAGAGAAAGAAATGGCAGGTCTTAGCAATGAGCCGGATATGTGTGGAGAGAGAGAGGAGTCAAAGAAAACCCCCAGGTTGCGGGCCGAAGAAACAGGAAGGATTACAGAGTTTTCCACAGAGACTGAGAAGGGAGGAAGAGGAGGGGAGGTTTTGGGGGGAAAGATAAGGAGTTCAGTCTTGGCCATGTTCAGTTTCAGGTGGCGGTGAGACATCCAGGTAGCAATGTCAGAGAGGCAGGCAGAGATCATGGTCTGGATTGCCGGAGAGATTTCAGGCATAGAGAGGTAGATTTGGGAGTCATCGGCATAGAGATGGTACTGAAAGCCATGGAACGAGATAAGTGCACCAAGAGACTGGGTATAGAGAGAGAAAAGGAGCGGACCCAGGACAGATCCCTGGGGGACACCAACAGGAAGTGGGGTAGCAGAGGAGGAGGAGCCACCAGAACACACATGGAAGGAGCGATGTGAGAGATAGGAGGAGAACCAGGATAGTACAGAGCCGCTAAAACTAAGTGAGGACAGGGTAATAAGGAGAAGGTTGTGGTCAACAGTGTCAAAAGCAGCAGAGAAGTCAAGAAGGATGAGGACAGTATAGAGGCCCTTGGATTTTGCTAGGAACATGTCACTGGAGACTTTGGTAAGAGCCGTTTCAGTAGAGTATAATGGACAAAAGCTGGACTATAAAGGATCCAGGAGGGCATAAGAGGAGAGGAAGTCAAGGCAGCGGCGATTGACAGCACGTTCAAGTAGTTTAGATAAGAAGGGAAGGAGAGAGATGGGTCAATAGTTTGAAGGACAGGTGGGATCAAGTGAGGGTTTCTTGAGGGGAGTGACCACAGCATGCTTGAAGTCAGCTGGGAAAGTTGCAGTGGAGAGCGATAGACTGAGAATATAAGAGATGGAAGGGATAACGGTGGAGGAGATGGGGCTAAGGAGGTGGGTGGGGATAGGATTAGAGGAACAGGTGATGCGTTTGGAGAAAGAAAGAAGGAGTGCAGTTTCCTCTTCAGAGATCATAGGGAAGGAAGAGAGGGTAGCAGAGGTAGGGGGAGGGTTGAGAGTCAAGAGGGGAAGTAGTTGAAGTAGGTGGAAAAATAGGGAATTTGAGGGTGATCCTGTGGATTATGTCATGGAAGTAGTCAGCCAGGGTTTGGGCAGGAAGGGAGGGAGGGACTGGAGGTGGAGGCACCTTGAGGAGAGAATTGAGAGTAATAAAGAGACGGCGAGGATCAGAGGCAAGAGAATTAGTCAAATGGACATAGTAGTCTTGTTTAGTAAAAGCTATGGCTGATTGGAAAGAGACAAGCATGAATTTGAAGTGTAGGTGGTCAGCACGGAAGCGGAATTTGAGCCACACACTCTCAACTGAGCGGTCACAGGAACGTAGATAGCGGGTAGTGGATGTGAGCCTGGGCCGGGGTGTAGAACGCCTCACAGGACATGGGATGGGTGGGGTGAGAGCATCCAGGGCCGAGGAAAATGCAGCGTTATAGGAGGTTACTGCCTCGTCAATGGATTTAGATAACAAAGTAGAAGAAAGAGGTGAAGAAATGGCGGAAGAGAGAGCTAAGGGATCAATAGAATGAAGGTTTCTAAATAGGTTGGATGAAACAGGACGAGGCTGAGGCAGTGGATGATGAATATTAAAGCTTAAAAGGTGATGGTTAGATAAGGGAAGTTCTGAGTTACAGAACTTGGAGGGTAAGCAGTTAGAGAAGAATATCAGGTCCAGGCAGTTGCCAAGCTGGTTAGTGGGGGCAATGGAGCATGTTTCTCCCATGCTTTCTTGAATTCAGAGACCATCCTTGTTTTTACTACTTCCACTAGGAGACTATTCCACGCATCTACCATCTGAAAGCAATCCAGCATCCACCATCATCAGGGGAGGTGAGACTGTGTGCTTGAAACTGTGTCTTCCTGGTCCTGCTTCACCATCCTGGGGCTGCAAGCACACCTGAAAAGGGGAACAAGTAGAGCACTCCCTCCTGCAGCCTGCTCCTGAACCTTCTGAAAACAATCCAGCATCCACCATCATCGAGGGAGCTTCCCCATCGCCGAAGCTCCGCCCTACAGGCATCATCACCCGGCGACCAGCAGAGGCATTTAAGCAAGCAGCACTAGGCGCCCGCGCCTGGCAGGCCCGCGCCTAAGGGCCAAGCCAAAGTTGGCTTGGCCCTTAGGAGGGGACCAAATACAAGGAAGCAAGGAAGAACAAAGAGGAAACAGGGAAGGAAGCAAGCAACCACCAACTCTCCACGTCTGGAACAGAGCGCAAGCTGAACTCCGGTCAGTTAAACCACAAGCATGCATCCTAACTACCAGTACCTCATGGTCTACCTCACACTCCTGCACACTATAACACTCTACACACATGCAACCAGACCCAACACACAGGCACCGCTGTTCCACCTCCTGCCTATCCAACCCACACAAATGCCCTGGATGTCCCTTCCACTGGGGAACCAGCATACCGAGCTAACAGCACGCAAGATGCATAATACCGCACGTACACCACCCACGCATTCCACACACAGCGCACACACCAACCCAATCATAACGTCCGCAATCAGATGCGCATTACTGGATGCTAGATCAATCAGAAACAAGCACAATACTATCCACGACCTTATTCTGGACCTTAAACTGGACATAATCTGCATCACCGAAACCTGTCTCGATGATTCAGACCAGGTTATCCTGAACCAAGTCAGACTTCTCAGCATTCAACTGCATCAGAGCGCACAAGAGAGGAGGAGGAACCCTGATATTGGCCAGAAAAGACTACAGATTCAAACTGATCTCTACCAGTAACTCGACCGAATCCAGCACAATCAATGTACCTAATAAGTACCTCAGCATATACCTCACCTACAAGCCCCCTAGTGCCGCGGCAGATCATCTTTCCATGGTAGTCGAATCAATATGCACACATAGCAGGCAACACAAATCTCTCATAGCGCTGGAGGACTACAACTTAACCTCTACGCCTACCAAAGAAGCTACAGCATTCCTTAAGGCCATGGAATCACTACATTACCGCCAGACAATTGACGCACCAACACACCAACATGGGACCACTCCAGACCTTGTCTTTGTTCCAATACAACTGGCGTAACAGGGCAAAGTCACAACCCCAACAATCACCTCGGTCCCATGGTCCGACCATCATGTAATTGCCTTCTCCTTGATCTTGGATAACCCCGCTCGCCACAAGGAGGAAGAGAGCAGGATTCAGAGCATACAACAAAGATGCTTTTCTAAAAGAAACAATTCCTCAGCTCCAAAAGGAGTGTGACACCCTCGACAAAACCATAGAGGAATGGAACCGCATAATAGCTGAGGCCTCATCAGCTCCAAGCAGAAAAGGACCACACGCACACAGGAGACCCAGTGCTCCCTGGTATTGAAATGATATCAGGGATGCAAAATGTGTACTCAGAAAGCTGGAGAGGAAATGGAGGCATGACAAGTCACAAGACTCTATGGCCCAATACAGATCCAAGCAGTGGAATACAACAACCTGATCAATGAGCGCAAGCAACAACACCATACCAACCTAATCATGAGATCAGCCAGCAAACCAAGGGAGCTATTTAACATTGTGCAGAAGCTCACACAAGACGCCACTCAGTACTGCACCCATCACCTGGACCCACTAAAATTTGCAAACTACCTAAAAGCAAAGAACTCCAACCAAACGAGCACCCCTCTCCCCCAGGCATGCAACCTGAAAGTGATGGAGCCTCAGCAAACTTAGGAGATCTTTAGCATACCCTCAACACAGCAAATAGAGGACATAGTGAATGTCCTTAACACAACGACCTTGCCATCTGACCCATGCCCAGTGGCATGGATCAAAGCTAGTAGAAGCCAACTAGCCCATTACCTCCACAAAATATTAAGGAATCCCTCCAGCAAGGACCTATGCTGCAATCCCTCAAGCAAGCCACGATACGCCCGATCCTCAAGAGCACCACGCTAAGCCCCTCTGATTCAAAATCCTACCGCCCCATCTCTAGCCTTCCATTCCTCACAAAAATCATTGAAAAGACCATGCAGAAATAATTACAGGATCACATAGATTTGAACGCTCCACTTGACATCCACCAGCATGGCTTTAAACCACAGCACAATGTGGAAACTCTGCTTACCTCTCTCTTCAACAATCTCCTAAAAGTCATGGACAACATAAAGAACGGATTCCTGCTAGTGTTCATGGACATCTCAGCGGCTTTTGACACTGTCCCACACCATATTGCTACAGCGCCTGCAGCAGATCAGAATAAGTGAGAACACCCTAAAATGGTTTACCTCCTACCTGAAGGATCAGACGCAGCAAGTCAAATGTGCTCAAAAGAAATCACTTCACTTCCCCATTACACAAGGAATGCCACAAGGTTCAGCTCTTTCATCTATACTCTTTAATATATACATCCAACCCATATGCAACATCATCAAACACCACAAACTACATTACCACCTGTACACTGATGATATCATGGTATATGCCCCAATTAACCTGCAATCACCTGACATGACATCGATGACAAGCTGCCTTGAGGACACAGACACCTGGCTCACCACTAACAACCTGATGGTCAAATTTGATAAAACAGAGGCTATGTTCATTACCAGAGACTCCACATTCAAGCCACCCCAAACAGTCAGCATTCTAAACAAAACTATAACAATCAAGGATGAAGTGAGGTACCTGGGCATCACCCTGGACAGATCTCTGAACCTACAATCTCACATTACTAAAACTGCAGCAAACGCCTACCACCAATTGAGGATCATCAGAAAACTCAAACCAGTCCTTGATCAAGACCCACTTCCACACAGTTTGCCAAGCAGTCATCACCCCACTGCTAGACTATGAAAACTCACTATACCAAGGCCTCCCCCAGCAGTCTATTCACCCAGTCCAAATGGCGCAGAATACTGCAGCATGCATCATCACGGGCACTGCAAGATCTGAACACATCACCCCCATCCTGCAACAGCTGCACTGGCTCCCAATAATTGCAAGGACAAAATTCAAATGTAGGGATGTTACCCATGACTGAAGTGGTATTTAAAGGTGCGGAAGAATTGAAGGAAATATCGATACATCGGGAAGATGTATTACAACTATTAGATAAACTGAAGAGTAGCAAATCACCTGGGCCGGATGGTATACATCCAAGGGTGTTGAAAGAACTGAAATACGAGATTGCAAACCTGCTATTAGTAATCTGTGAACTATCATTAAAATCATCTCTATTACCTGAAGATTGGAGGATCGCCAATGTAACACCAATTTTTAAAAAGGGTTCCAGGGGTGATCTGGGAAACTACAGACCGGTGAGCCTGACATCAGTACCGGGAAAAATGGTAGAAACCATCATAAAGAATAAAATTACTCTGCATGTAGATAGTCATGACCTAATGGGAGACAGCCAACATGGCTTTAGACAAGGAAGATCTTGTCTTACTAATCTGTTATGTTTTTTTGAAGGAGTGAATAATCAGGTGGACAAAGGTGAGTCACTTGATATTGTGTATCTGGACTTTCAGAAAACCTTTGACAAGGTCCCTCATGAGAGACTTTTGGCAAAACTAAAGAGTCATGGGATAGGAGGCAGTGTACTACTGTGGATCAGGAACTGGTTAAAAGATAGAAAGCAGAGGGTAGGGCTAAATGGCCAATTTTCCCAATGGAGAAAGGTGAATAGTGGTGTACCCCAGGGATCTGTGCTGGGTCCGCTGCTTTTTGACATATTCATAAATGACCTGGAAAGTGGAATAACGAGTGAGGTTATCAAATTTGCAGATGACACAAAACTATTTAAAGTTGTTAAAACCCAAGAGGATTGTGGAAAATTGCAAGAGGATCTTGATAAATTGGAAGACTGGGCATCAAAATGGCAGATGAAATTTAATGTGGACAAGTGCAAGGTTATGCACCTAGGGAAGAACAACCCAAACTATGGTTACACGATGCAAGGTTCCACATTAGGAACCACCACCCAGGAAAAAGATTTAGGCGTCATTGTGGATACCATGTTAAAACCCTCGGCCCAGTGTGCAGCGGCGGCCAAGAGAGCAAATAGAATGCTAGGTATGATAAGGAAAGGAATGGAAAATAAAACAAAAGATATTATAATGCCTCTATATCGTTCCATGGTGAGACCGCACCTTGAATATTGTGTGCAATTCTGGTCGCCGTATCTTAAAAAGGATATAGCGATTTTAGAAAAGGTTCAGAGAAGAGCCACCAAAATGGTAAAGGGGATGAAAGGATACTCCTATGAAGAAAGGCTAAAAAGATTAGGGCTCTTTAACCTGGAAAAGAGACGGCTGAGGGGAGATATGATAGAAGTCTATAAATTAATGAACGGAGTGGAACGGGTAAACGTAGATCGATTGTTTACCTTATCAGAATATAGAAAGACTAGGGGACATGCAATGAAGCTACAGGGTAAACTATTTAAGACTAATAAAAGAAAATATTTTTTCACTCAACGTGTAATCAAACTCTGGAATTTGTTACCAGAGGATGTAGTAAAGGCTGTTGGTGTAGCTGGGTTTAAAAAAGGTTTGGACAAGTTCCTGGAGGAAAAGTCCATAAACCATTATTAAGAAGGGACCCAGGATATCAATGCTTGAACCAATACAAGCATTGTGGAACCTGTGTTCCTTGGGGAAACTGCTAGGTACATATGACCTAGATTGGCTACTGTTGGAAACAGAATACTGGGCTTGATGGACCTTGGTCTGACCCAGTATGGCATATCTTATGTTCTTATGTAAATCAATCCTGAACATTTTCAAAATATGTGCTCCAGGATGTAATAACCAAGGATGTCAGTAACAGGCCTAGAAGAACCAACAATGACAACAGGATCACCTTACCCACAGGTTATCACAAGACTAAGCAAGTAACATCTAAGAGAGCTCCCTCGCTACTGGCGCCTGCATTATGGAACTCCCTCCCCTTGGACTTAAGAACCCTAAATGATACCAAGGACTTCCGCAAAGCTCTCAAGACCCATCTCTTCACCGAGCCCTATGAGCAACCACCTTAAGTTGCCAAGCACTAGATACCACCCAAGTGGCCCACTAGCTACCCTCACCACTTAGCCCCAACTGCCCATCCCCATTTAGACCTATAAGTAGATAGCTTTTTACGTATGTGAATCGTATCTCCTCCTGCTGAATGTATGCCTCCCAATGTCTTGTTCACCACTTTGATTGAAGGATAAGGTGGTATACAAAACTGTATAAATAAATAAATAAAATAAATCTACCACTCTTTCCATAAAGAACTATTTCTGCATATGACTCCTGAGTCCATCCCCTTTTACTCTCATCCTATGCGCTCTCCTTGCAGAGCTTTCTTTCAATTGAAAAATGCTGCATTTATGCCACGCAGGTACTTAAACGTCTCTATCATATCTCATTTCTAAATGTCTCTATCATATCTCATTTCTCCCACCTTTCCTCCAAAGTATACATATTGATATCATTAATTTTGTCACCATTTGCCTTACGATGACGCTTATTGACCATTTTGAAGCCACCTTCTGCACCAACTCTATCCTGTTTATATCATTTTGAAGATGTGGTCTCCAGAATTATACACAGTACTCCAAATGTGGTCTCACCAAAAATTTATACAAAGGTACTATCACCTTCCCTCACTTGGTTTACAGCTTGTCATGCTGTGAGGGCTTGTGTGCCTCAGTGATGCGGAGGGTTAAGCTATCAGTAGCTTAACTACTGGCAGGTGCCCCAAGATGGACAGGTCTCAGCTGAGGTGCCAGACCAAGAAAAAACACTCATCTGGGCAGCAGCAGAATGGAACAGTGTTGTCGGTGGAGGATCACATTTCTGTGACAACGGCAACAACACTAAACTTAAACTGCGCGGAAGAAAGGCCTGGCAATCTATTTCCATATATGGACACAAAAACCCAATGAATAGTCACAACAAAACAAATTTCACTATAGTTCTGAAAGATGAGACTCCCGGGGCGGAAGCACTCAACTGTCTACTGGGGAGAAGCTGAAGACTTTTCAGAGTAAAGCCAACATTTATGATGTGATTGGATCAAAGCCCTCGGGACGTCTGACTGCTGATATAGCTGCACATGAAATGAGAGTCAGAAGCTGCAAAGATGTCTTACATATTGGGACATGGAATGTACGAAGCATGAACCAAGGGAAGTTGTAGGTGGTCAAGAATGAAATGGAACTTGTACAACTTGATCTGTTGGGTGTCAGTGAAGTGAATTAGACTGGCATCAGGGACTTTGCATCAGATGATCACATGATCTACTATGCTGGAAATGAACGACAAAGAAGAAAAGGTGTTGCATTTATAATTAAGAAGAAACGTGTAAAAACTGTAATGAAATACAATGCAGTCAGTGAACACTTAATTTTTATTTGTCTATGAGGAATGCCTATGAAAACTACTATAATTCAAATATATGCCCAAAACAACAGCTGCAGAAAAAGGTGAAGTTGATGAGTTCTGTGAACAAGTACAAGCTGAAACTGACAGAACATGCAAACATCAATCATGGGTGACTAGAACACAAAAGTTGGCAACAAAGAAGGTGGCAAAGTTGTTTGAAAATATGGATTTGGAACAGAAATGAAGCTGGAGAAAGACTGATAGAATTCTGCAAGACCAACGATCCATTCATCTCAAATACCTTCTTCCAGCAACACAAGTGGCGACTGTTTACATGGACTTCACCCAATGGATTATACAAAAATCAAATTGACTACATCTGTGGAAGTCAACAATGGAAAACTCTATAACATGAACAAAGACAAAATCTGGAGCTGAATGTGGTACAGATCATCAACTACTAGTATGCAAACTCAAGCAAGCCACTCATGAATGTAGCAAAATATGACCTTGAGAATATACCACTGGAATTTAAGGACTGCCTGCAAAATCAGTTTGATGCTTTAAATACAAATGACAGAGCTCCAGAAGAGTTATGGGATGACATCAAGAAGGTTGTTTCGGAAGAAAGTGAGAAGTCTCTACAAAAGGTGAAAAAGCAAAAACGGCCAAAATAAACGATGGAAGAAACTCTGAAAATTGCCCAGTAATGCAGAGAAGCTAAAGCCAGAGGAGAAAAAGAAGCAATCGCAGAACTCAACAAAGATTTCCAATGTGCAGCAAAATGATGATGACCATGATGCATGAAGGAAATAGAATCAGAAACTATTAGAGGAAGAAGAAGATCGGCTTTCCTAAAGCTACGAGAGTTAAATAAAAAATTCCAGCCTCAAATTGGAATGGTACAAGATGATGAAGGATCTTTGTTGAATGATGCTGAGAAGATCAAGAAAAGGTGGAAAGAATATACAGAGTTTTATATGACAAAGATCAAGTAGACCAACAGTCATTTCAACCTGTACCTTATTATCCAGAACTATTAGTGATGAAAGAAGATGTCGAAGCAACATTGAAAGCCTTATCAAAGAACAAAGCACCAGGGGTTGATGGCAATCCCATAGAAGTATTACAACCATCTTATGCAGCTGTTACCATACTTACAAGGCTCTGCCAGGAATTTTGGAAGTCAACATCATGGCCAGCTGACTAGAAAAGATCTATATTTATAGCAATGCTAAAGAAAGGTGATCCAACTGACTATGGAAATTATTGCACAATCGCTC
The DNA here is from genome assembly GCA_033557465.1 of Ichthyophis bannanicus. NCBI lineage: Eukaryota > Metazoa > Chordata > Amphibia > Gymnophiona > Ichthyophiidae > Ichthyophis > Ichthyophis bannanicus. Next base: position 118,400,419 of record CM066050.1, on the reverse strand, counting down.
TGATTCCACATGCCAGGAAGATTCTACTGAAGATTATTCATCAGAGATTACAACCATCCCTGGAACGAGAACTAACTGAAGTGAAAGCAGGTTTCAGGAAAAGACGAGGGACGAGAGACATCATCGCGGATGTGAGATGGATCCTTGAAAAGACTAAAGAATACTAAAAGGATATCCATATGTGTTTTATTGACTATAGCAAGGCTTTTGACTGTGTAAACCATGAGAAACTCTGGGCCACATTAAGAAGCATGGGTATACCAGAACACCTGATCGTTCTTTTGCACTACCTTTACATTGATCAAGAAGCAACAGTTTGAATGGAAGAAGGAGAAACAAAATGGTTTAAAATCAGCAAAGGTGTACGACAAAGATGATTTCCCCTTACCTGTTTAATTTATATGCAGAACAAATCATCAGAGAAGCAGGATTGTATGAAGACAATAGATGTGTGAAGATTGGTGGAAGACTCAACAACCTTTGCTATGCTGATGAAGACAATCTGAAACATTTGTTTTTCAAGATCAAGGAACATAGTCTTAAAATGGGCCTGCACCTTAATGTAAAGAAGCCAAAGATCATAACAATTGGCAAAATCAATAACTTCATTGTTAATGGAGAAGAAATTGAAATACTGGACAACTTTAATCTACTTTGATCAACTATCAATGAAGAAGCAACAAGCAGTCAAGAAATCTGACGACGCATTGGCAGAATGGCTCTGAAGGACCTAGACAAGATTCTCAAGAGCAGAGATGTCTCTCTCTATACAAAGATTTGAGTTGTTCAAGCCATGGCATTTTCAGAAACGTCATATGGATGTGATAGTTGGACAGTAAAAAAGACAGGAGGAAATTTGATGCCTTTGAATTATGGTGCTGGCAACAAATACTTTGTATACCTGGACTGCCCAAAGAACAAACCAGTCAGTACTAGAGGAGATCAAATCCAAACTTTCTTTAGAAGCTCAGATGACAAGACTTTGACTTTCATACTTTGGACTCATCATGCGAAGAGAGAGATCATTAGAGAAAGATATTATGCTTGGCAAAGTAGAAGGCCAACACAAAAGAGGAAGGCCAGCAATAAGATGGATCGATACAATAACAGCAGCTATGGGTGCCAGTCTGTCAACAATGAGCCGCCTGACTGATGACTGTACACAGTTGAGGACAACTATTCAGAAGGTCGCCATGAATCGACACCGACTCAATGGCACTTAACAACAAAAACAACTATCACCTTCTTCTTCTTGCTGGTCATTCCTCTCCCTAGACACCCAAGCATCCTTCTGGTGTTTTATCATTTTAGCAGTACAGAGATGCTATTAGTCTCTCTGACTGATGATATACATTGTCTCTTTGATAGGGATTCCCATAGGGCCCTATTGTTGTTGGATATTTCATTAACATTTGACACGATTATCACAACATCCTTTCTGAGAGAGCTTGATCAGAGTTCCACAGCCTGACCTCCTATCCAAGCCCTTCTTGAGTTTTCTATATATACATATAGGAATTATTATTCAGTCCAGGAGTAAATTTCTTTGCTACATGATGGCTATGGTGTTTGAGGCTAGACCTGAATGTTAATAAGACAGGGTACATTTGACTATCAGATGTTAAAGGAAGCAGGGCCTTACCACCTAAGAGTATAAGCCCATTCAAAGATGGATGTAGGAATTTGGGGTTTGGATGGATCCAAATTCAGCCCTGAGGGATCATATTGTCTTGGTGGTTTGGGATTCCTTTTTGATTTTAAGACAGATTCATCAACTCTGATCTTAACTGTCTGAGGATAATTTGGCATTGGTGACTCTTGCACTCATTTTTCTGCACCTTGATTACTGCATTGTGCAGTTGGTGGGCCTCCCTAAGAGGGAGATTTCTCAGCTCCATCTGGTTCAGAATACCACCACTAAGCTTATTAAATGCCTTCAGAGGCTGGATTATGTTACACCTATTTTAATATAGCTACATTGGCTTCCAATTTACTTCCGGATTGTATACAAGATTTTGATGTTGACCTTGGCTCTACATGGTATGACCCCAGTCTATCTTTCAGATAAACTGGTACCTAATAGGTCTTTGTTTTTCTAGGAAGAGGTCTTGTGACACTTCCAGGTTTGCGGGAGCTTAGGTTAGCTGTCATCAAGAAACCTGAGGAAACTTGAACGTAAATGGCGTTCAAGTAAAACTCCAGAAAATAGAGACAGATATATTACTATGCTAACAAAATACTGCCAACAAATCAACCATACTAAAAAAGAGTACTGCTTAAACATATTGAGGAAATCAATAAACAAACCTAAGGATCTATTTGCTATTGTAAAGTCACTTAAAGCTAAGCCTAGAGACTCTAAGGAAACACTTCCCATCACCCCCCAAACACTGGCACATTACCACATGTCTAAAACCAACCCAACTCAAAACAATTTATACGCACCAACAAATAATAAAAACCCATCTCCACAGATAGAAAACTGGGAAGAGTTCCAAAAAGTCTACCTAGAACCTCTTAAAAGGTTCATAGCAAAATTGAACACAACAACATCCAAATCTGACCCTTGTCCAGTGAAATTTAACGATGCAAGTAACAAGCTTGCGCCCATTATATTAATAATAGTAAACAAGTCTCTCAAACAAGGATACATTCCCAGAAGTCTCTAAAAAGCAAGTCCAGCCATTCCTAAAAAGCAAATCATTAGACAATAAATGCCCATCATCATACAGACCCATTTCAAGCCTACCTTTTTTGGCTAAAATAATTGAAAAAATGTCTAAATTCAATTACAAGATCACATAGATCAATATGCACCATTAGACCCAAATCAATTTGGATTCAGACCTCTGCACAGTGTAGAAACTCTGATGCTAACTCTATACAACAAATTAATAAAAGGAATGAACAACCCTAACCAAGCATTTATATTAATATTTCTAGACATCGCTGCCGTCTTTGATTCAGTCATACATACACTACTACTACAAAGACTCATACAAATTGGACTAAAGGAACCACCCTCCAATGGTTCTCATCATACCTAAAAGACAGAACACAACAAGTCAATATAGATCAAAACTACTCAGATACTTACACACAAACTACAGGACTTCCCCAAGAATCCACTTTCAGCTCTTCTATTTAATGTTTACATACAGCCCATATGCAATCTAATAAAAACATTCAAAATAGATTTCACCAATTATGCTGATGACATAATGCTATACATGCCTTTCGATGTAGCAACACACACTCTTGATCCCATAATCTCATGCTTCAAAGAAGTTGATTCATGGCTCAAAACACATGGATTAAAAATAAACTATAAAAACAGAAGCCATAATAATACCTAGAAACCAAAATTACATACTACCCAGCAACATCACCATTAATGGATCCATTCTTTAAGTTAAAAATGAAGTAAAATACCTAGGAGTCACACTACACCAGCAGCTCCCATTCAGAACCCACATTAAAAATACAACTAAAGCCATATATAACAAAATCCACCTCTTCAAACACTTAAAACCACTTCTCCACAGCAACAATTTCAGATCATTGATGCAAGCGATGATTACCCCACACATCGACTACTGCAACAGTCTACTCCATGGCCTCCCAAAACAAACGATCCACCCTCTACAAATGGCACAACATATTGCAGCTCGCATCTTCTTGAACACACACCATACTCAACATATCCCTCCATTGACTCCACGTACATAGCAGAATTAAATATAAAATCATAATGACAACATTCAAAGTTATCAGGGAACTGGCACCTTTTACCTTAATCCAGTTAATCAGGAAAACAGCTAACAATACACACAGAAGAGCACCGATGACCAATACTTTTCTATTCCCACCAGAATTCAGAAAAACTAAACAAACCAGCAACAGAACTTTTGAATACTTATCTCTGATGCTCTGGAACTCATTACCAGAAACACTGAGATGCATAACAGACCTCTCCACCTTTCGAACACAACTAAAAACATTTTTATTTATAGAACACTTCAGTGAAAATGAGACAAATTCACCAACCGCCCCAACTCAACCCCACTAAAATACCAGAAGTAGCACTCCATCCACTATGTTACATCCCTTTCCTAAAGAACCCCAGGACCCTTATAATATGTACATAGTTCATATTAAATCATCATGTATATATTCCTGATCTCTTGTTGATGTTTACTGATCATGTAGTTATCTAAAAGTTCTCTTTACACATATAACTTCCACTTTGTTTGATGTAACTCAGTTGTTTTATGTAAACCACTATGATTTATCGATATGGCGGTATAGAAAACACTAAAATAAATAAATAAAAATAAATCAGGTTAGGTCTTTCTTGGTCCAGGCATCCCAATTATGGCATGCCTTCCTGATATGGCTAAGGTAGAGGGAGACCTTCATTTGTTTAGACAGACTCTCAAGACATATTTATTTCAATTTGCTTTTGCAGAGAGGGAGGAGGAACTGAGTGAGGGGGATATGGACTATGGGGGTCATTTTAGAGTTCTATTCATGATTATCATGCCTGATAATATCTTCACATGTGCCAATCACATGTGTGTCCCAAGGGCTATTTTACAAAGGCCCGAATTTACACATGTTCGGCGCGAGCTCGTCTGTATCACATGGGGGCATGCGTAGGTGTGTCAGGAGTGGTATGCAAAAAGATACACATGTACGCTCATTTTTGGAATGGTGCCATATATCTACGCCTGCTGACAGAAACATCCATGTCTATGCCTGCTCCTGGGTACAAATAGGCATTTGAAAAGTGCCTTTTTTGGCCAGCAACCAACCGTAGGGAGAGGAGGGGAATACTCTTCGAATCCCACACCAACTATTGCCTCCTCAAACCAGCATACAATAAATACAGAACCATTTTTGTGAGCTATAGCATAGCAGGCGGGGTCATGTATGTGTGCATTCTGGACCTGCATGTCTATATTGCTTATTTCGTAAACATTCAGGTTTCACATGTGTATATTTTTGAAACTGACCATTGACCCGCACGTGTCTGGTATCTCATCCTTCATGTCACTACCCCCTTTCATTTTGGCGGACATGTCTATCTTTTGGGGTGGGGATGGATCGACTTTAGAAAGCATTTACACGTGCCCACCTTCTCTGCTGCCCACACCCCTCCCCCCACAGAATTTCAATGTTTGACTTGGACATCCCAGATGGCTCCTAAACGGCCTTTTTAAAATGTTGCTTTACATATATTACTTCCTGTAAATTTAATGCATTGTGTGTTTTATTTTATAGTACACCTCATAGAGAGGTTTTCAGGTGTGCAGTTATGAAATGCAAATAAATAATATAAATCAGCATAAAAAGTTAAACATCACACAATCATCATGCATATGGAAAATATTAAACCTGAATATCATCAAATGTCATTGCATCCAGAATCTGGCTCAAATGAAAATTCAATAAATATATAACTATGCAATATATATGTAGTTATATAAATAAATACATGATTAGATTCTTAGAAACACCATAAAACATGCTTTAGATTTATATATCACAATGGTTTACAGTGCCCTTGGATACATAATCCTGACTGTTTAGGGTTTGTTAATGAAAAATAAAAGACATAGGACAGTTAAACAACGATCCAAGAGCTTTCTGCATGCTTTAGGTTCTGAAAATAATAAGAAGCATTTGGTAAACTGCCTAAGGATATGGTTTGCTCAAAATATTTGGTATGGTAGCCTTGTGTGTTCATATGCTTTTAGAACAAGATTTCTTCATTTTCCTTGTTCTATGATGTTGAAAATAGAATACAGCAAGTTTGAATACAAACTTTTGAGACTAGATCATAGAAAACCCCATTTATGTTATGGGTGCTTTGAGTGAAATCAAAGACCTGAAAAAGATGCATGTGAACATTTTTGCTTTCTGCTATCTTCTGTGTTGACAGGAAGCATAGATTGGTTTCTTCATTCCTTGCAACATTTCACTCAGTTTGATTTATACTAAAGCGCTGAAATAACTAGCTATGATGAAAACGATTATTCTAATCCATCCTCATTATTACCATGATCATATGTGCCAGAGCGATTGTCAGGACAATCTGTTTTCTTTCAGCAAATGATAGAAATGTCCTATGATGCCTCATGATACATATAAGGCTCCAAGGAGGAAGACTCAGGATTATTTAATCAAAGAAAGTGTTTTAGATGCATAGAATGCCCGTCCAACAGATGTGGCAGAGATAAAAATGATAAAAGAATGTAAGAACATAATAAGAACATAAGAAATGTCATACTAGGTCAGACCAAGGTCATCAAGCCCAGTATCCTGTTTCCAACAGTGGCCAATCCAGGTCACAAGTACTTGTCAGGTTCCCAAAAAGGTATACAGATTCCACAATGCTTATCCCAGAGTAAGCAGTAGATTTTTCCTCCAGGAACTTGTCAAAAACCCTCATTTAACCCTACTTGTCCTAATAATTATCGACCCATCTCCCTTCTCCCATTCATTTCCAAAATTCTTGAACGTGCAGTTCTCCCCTTCTGTCTCAAATTTCTCTCCTCTCAAGCCCTCCTTGATCCACTTCAATCTGCTTTTCATCCACTTCAATCTGCTTTTCATCCATTTCATTCTACTGAAATGGCTCTTGCCAAAGTCTCCAATGATCTGTTCCATGCTAAGTCCAAAGGCCTTTACTCAGTTCTTATTCTTCTTGATCTATCTGCTACTTTTGATCCTGTTGACCACCTCCTCCTCCTTGACACTTTATCCTGTCTTGGTTTTAGAGACCCTGTATTGTCTTGGTTCTCTTCTTATCTCTCCAATCGCTCTTTCAGTGCTTGTTCTAGAGGTTCCTCCTCTACTGCCATCCCTCTCTCAGTTGGTATACCCCAAGGGTTGTTTTGGGCCCTCTCCTTTTCTCTATCTATACCCAGTTCCTTGGTGCCCTCATCTCTTCCCATGGCTTTCAGTATAATTTTTATGCTGATGACTCTCAAATCTATCTATCTATACCTGACATTTCTCCTTTGCTTCAAACTCGTATCTCTACTTGCTTATATGACATCGCCGCCTGGATGTCTGACCGCCAACTGAAATTGAATATGGCTAAAACTGAACAACTTATTTCCCCCCCCCCCAACTCTTCTCCCTCCTTCCTCCTTCCTCTATCACTGTTGATAACACTCTCCTTCTTCCAGTTTCCTCAGTCCTCAACCTTGGAGTCATCTTTGACTCCTCCCTTTCTTTCTCCACATATATTCAACATATAGCTAAAACCTGTCATTTCTTTCTCTACAACATTAACAAAATTCATCACTTCCTCTCTGAACACACTACTAAGGCTCTTGCCCATTCTTTTGTCATCTCCCGTCTTGACTATTGCAACCTCTTCCTTGCTGGTCTCTCCCAGTGTCATCTCTCTCCTCTTCAATCGATCCAGAACTCTGCTGTGCGACTAATCTTCCGCTACCCCGATACACTCATATAACCCCTCTTCTAAAATCACTTCACTGGCTCCCCTTCCATCTCCATATCCCATTCAAACTTCTCCTTCTAACATATAAATACATTCACTCTACTGCCCCTCATTACCTTTCCTCTCTTCTCACTCCTTACAATCTTCCTCATGAACTCTGCTCCTCCTCTGGCACTCTTCTCTCTTCTGCAGACTCCAGGCTTTGATCTTTTCACCTTGCTGCTCCTTGTCAATGGAACAAACTTCCTCTATCTTTATGTCAAGTTTCTTCTCTCCCCCTCTTCAAATCCATGCTAAAGGCATTTGGATCCTAATCCCTTGTTCTCCTTGTGTCTCCTTTCCTATTTGAACCCCCCCCCCCTCCTTGTTTCTCTTGTATCGTTCTGTCTGTCTTGATTGTCTTCTTTATATGTTTGTACAGCGCTGTGTATGCCTTGTAATGCTATATAAATGATCAATAGTAGTAGTATTAGTAGTAATTGAACCTGTTTGACCCAGTGAGGCCTCATGTCCACAGGGGACTCCAAACTAGGGTTGCCATCTCCAGCTTTGAAAAATAAGAACATGCTACAGAAGTTGGAGGAGAAAGGCAGAGAGCAAAAAGTATAATTATGCACCCTATAACAGAAGATCAATACTTTACTATCTGCCAACAAGAACAATGTAAATTAAGAAAGGAAAAAAGATTTCTTTAAACTTTATAGTTTTGTTTTAACACATCTTCTGTCAAAATATAAGCTCAATACCGCTCTGCATAAACCCAAGGTGAACAGACTCCTACGAAGAAGCTGCAATAAACCCAGAGAGCCATGCAAGACAGCTTTTGATTAATGGAACGAGAGATTTTTCTTGTCTAAAAATACCTTAGTCTATGTCCGTCTTTGATGAAACCTGGCTGGTCTCTCTCTCTGGGGCAGCTTGAAGCTCTGCTGGATCACTGTAATTTTAATGTTGTTAATCCTGGCATAGTAAAAAAGGCGGTCTCTACTATTTCCTAACAGCCCAGCTCTGTTACCTGAAGGATAGCGCTGTGCTGGATTTATATAGCTCTTTAACACCCATTACAACTGTGGATAATTTCATCTCCTGACTATCTTGAAAAGCCAAATTGAGTGTCCCCGGAAAACAGTCCCAGGACCTAGCTACCCAAGAATGCAGATACACTGATTAGGGCTGGAGGGGTTTCATTTGAAATGGTTTTTGAACAGATATTGAGAACTCTGTCATATTAAAACCATTACAGTGTCTAGAAGCCAGAAAATACTTTGGGGATCTTTTACTAAAGGGCGCTAGCTAGCAGTGCGTGTTTGTGCGCATTGGACACAGCTTGCCAGCTAGCATGAAGACATGATATCTAGTGTGGGATGATTCCTGTGCTAATTGTGCAACCCGTGTTAGGGTTGTGAGTGGTTATGGTAGGGCCGGAGAGTGGGCTTAGCAAACTAAGAGCAGTTAGCTGTCCACACTCCCGACAATTAACACTGTGGTATTACACCTAAATGCCATGGTTCTGGAGCTATTGGCGCATTAAGTGCAACACCTTAACGCCCTTTAGTAAAAGACCCCCTAAGTGTCACTCTGAAAGCAGGAGCCCTGACTAGCATTGTTTTGGTCCCCACTTTTTTGTTTGCTTGTTTTGTTTTGCTTTGCATTAAACAATACCTTGGTTCTGAAATCACAGACTTCTTCCTATTGAGATCACTAGTCCCTTGAATCCCTCACAAAAACAAATGTTTATTCATTTACGACCTGAATCACTGCAATGTTCTTTACAGTGGTTGGAAATGTTTCAGTTGATCATTATGTTTCTTTATAATGCTCACAGACTTGACCATGCAACCCTTCCATTTGCTCAGGACTGCCTGCTTGTTTATTTATGTAGCCATATTTATTATACCGCTTTTTGCTGGGTCAAAGCGGTTACACCAAACATATGGAGAGTACATTGAACAGTTACAAGTGAGGGGGGGATACCATTACCCGAGGTGGGGGGTATAGCATATTTACAATGTTTCCTATCGGCTTAAGTTTAAGGTCCTTCTGCTAACCTACTAAGCAGTATGCAATGGGTTTTCAAGCTAATTCACAGGTCTGCGACTAAAAAGCTATTTGATTATTTTCATCTAATTTCCATGTATTTTGGTGTGCTGAAAACAAATAAAATATTGAAAAAACTCCTAGACATCATGATTTGCCACAACATGCAAAATTGTCTTCAAATTTATCAATTTTTTTCAAATTACTATTAATTAATTCAAATTACTATTAATTAATTCACATAAGTGCATTTAAGATATAAAATGCCAAAAAAACCTTAAAGGGGTTGTCTGAGTTATGTAAAAAATAATATAGCACTGTAAATCTGATGGTCAGCAATATATACATAAGCTAAGCAAGTTTTTAAGTCCGTGCTTCTAATGGTAGAAGGGGGTTAATCTTTCCTGAAGAATCCAGTGGGAGGGAGACACAGGGCAGATAGCAGCAGCTCCGGTCAGTGAAGGGGGACGTGGCCAGCACTGTGACATCTCGTGTACAGACACAGAACTGCTCTCTCCTGTATGCCACACTTGTGCACGAATCATCATCAGGTTCTTGGTTCTAGACTGTTCACACTTTTTCATCGCAATTCGTGTTAGCTCATCATTCTTCAACCTTTATGTTATGGCTCCGTGAAAGTGTATTAATTCGCCAGACAGTTTCTTTTTCATCTGTGGTGAATATACAGTGTCGAAGCAACAGCAGAATATTACAGACTTTGTGAAAAAAGTATACTTTGCATACTTTGGACTAAAAATTGGAGATCAAGATAAAGTCTGAGTGCCTCATAAAGTGTGCAAATGGTGTGTTGAGGACCTCCGAAACTGGTTCAAGGGTAAGAAAAACATCTTTATGTTATGGAATTCCTATGGTATGGCGAGAGCAAAAGAACAATAGTGACAACTGTTACTTTTGTTCATGCGATGTGAAAGGGTTTAATTCCAAATGGAAGTATTCCATTTCATACCCCAATCTTCACTCGGCAATTAGTCCCATCCCCCATGGCACAAATATACCAGTACCCAAGCCCCCAGCAACCTTGGAAGAGATATCTAGCTTGTGATGAAGGTGAAGTCATACCTGAACCAGATGACGAATCAAGTTCAGACTTTGAAGATGATGCAAGACCAAAATTGTTTTCTCAGGAGGAGATGAATGATTTGGTAAGAGACTTGAATCTTCCCAAAGATGCCGCTGAGTTACTCGGATCAAGGCTGAAAAGCAGGAATTTATTGTTGCCAGGAATGTCATCTTCATGGTTCAGACATCGTGAAAAGGAGTTTGTTCCTTACTTCGTCCAGGAAGACAAGTTGGTTTATTGCATCGATGTCGAAGGTCTGATGGGTCAATTTAAAATCCAATATGATTCAGAGCAATGGCGTCTTTTTATAGATTCTTCAAAAAGAAGTCTCAAAGCAGTTTTACTCTACAACAGTTTTTACGCTTCCATACCTGTAGGTCATTCCGTACACTTGAAGGAAACCTACGAGAACTTGGAATTGGTTCTTCGTAAACTTAAATATGAAGACCATGGTTGGCAAGTGTGTGGGGACTTGAAGATCTTGTGCATGCTGCTCGGGCAACAAGCTGGGTATACCAAATATCCTTGTTTTCTGTGTCTATAGGACAGTCGAGACTGACAAAAATCACTGGACCAAGAACAGCTGGCAGCCGAGGGTGCTAACAGTCGGAGAAAAAAATGTCCTCCGAGAAACTTTGGTACCTTCCCATAAAGTTCTTCTACCACCTCTCCACATAAAATTGGGATTGATGAAGCAATTAGTAAAATCACTTCCAAGAGATGGAGAATGCTTCAAATAATTGGTCACCAAGTTTCCAGGCCTGTCGGAGGCAAAATTGAAGGAAGGTGTGTTCGTCGGACCAGACATTAGAAGGCTTATAGTTGATGAAGAGTTTGTCAATACCATGACGGATCCTCAAAAAGAAGGGTGGATTGCACTTAAAGAAGTCGTACAGAAATTTTTAGGCAATAACAAAGATCCTCACTACAAAAAGATCGTCAGATGGATGCTGAAAGCATTTCAAGCTTTAGGTTGCCTGATGAGTTTGAAAGTGCATTTCCTCCAGTCCCATCTTGACTACTTTCCTGAAAATTTGGGAGCTGTGAGTGAGGAACAAGGTGAACGATTCCACCAAGACATTAAAGAGATGGAAAGGAGATACCAGGGAAAATGGAGCATTACAATGATGGCAGACTACTGTTGGATGCTTCAGAGAGACATTCCAGATGCTACTCACAAGCGTAAATGCACCAAGAGGAGCCTCACAAGGAAGAAGAATCGAGTTTAGTGTGTGTAGGTGAGCTCATTTCAGTTCAAAAAAGGATTTCATGAAAATATTGTAATAAAACTTTAATTTTATAAGTCTCTTTCCATTTATTTTGAGGTATTGCCTTATTTAACATAGTTACCTAAATTGTCAGGAAACGTGATGTCCTATGACAAAATGGAGGTCATTTTCGGATTCAGCGCATCAAAAAACATAAAGATTATGTGGAATAACCAAAACAGCTCTCGAAAAAAAAAAATTTGCAGACCTGTGAGCTTATTGCTACCTAGTTCACACCTTTTTAGTAACAGCTCAAGCAAGTTACATTCGGTATAACAGTTATTTCCCTCTCCCAGTAGGGTTTACAATCTAAATTTGCATCTGAGGCACTGGAGGGTTAAGTGGCTTGTCCAAGGCCACAAGGAGCATCAGTAGGATTTGAATCCTGGCATTTCTAATTCCAGGCTGCTGCCCTAACCACTAGGCTGTTCCTCTAATCTGTATTAGCAAATTCTCTTATCTCTTAGGTCTCCTTTCAGCCTTTCAGATCATCTCAGAATAATTGATATATGCTACCCCTGGCCCCTCCCTCTAATACAGTTGCCATATGTTCTTTTGTCACCTTGTCCCCAGGCTTTGGATTGAGCCTGCCTATTCTAAATTACAAGCTGTGGTGAAGATTTGGTTTACCCTCCTAATGTTCATTATTTAATATTTTGTGTGACCATGTCACTTGGCCTCTCACTGATAGTGAGATGAAGGTACTTGAATCAATCTGTGCCTTTGGGTCCTAAGGTTTCTGCAGTATCCCTCTTTCTTTGTCTACGTCCTAGCTCCTGTCTGTGAGGCTCTGCCTGCAAGATTGTTATTTTTGCTTGTTTACATTAGACTATTTGAGGTCTATTTAATAATTTGCACTAACCAGTTAATATGCAATTTAATGCACAAAAGTGGTAATTATTACCATGCAGCAGAGATGTTGGAATGTTGTTTTCCATGGGGTGGGCCAAATTCCGCCCCTAAGCTAGCCAAACTCCATGTGGCTGCATTTGCCGGCCTTCTGCTGCTGTCTGCCTGTGGGAATTCGATCTCCCGTGGGCAGTCAGGAGGGATCTGTGCAGCGACTGCAGCGCTCTTCTGCCCACGGGGGATGGGATCCCCAAGGGCAGCCTGCTGCTTGCTGGGTCACGATCACCAGCCTTCCTCGTCTTCTGCCTATGGAAGATCAGATTCTTGTGGACTGAAGTAGGGGAAACCTTGATCGCAGCAGCAAGGTTTTGGTGGGGCCAGGGCCCCTGTGGCCCACCCCTTTCCGACGCCTATTCCATGCAGGCAAGACAGTGCACACTAATTCATGTGCTAACTACATGCCGTGTTATGGGGTTGGAAATGGACAGGTTATGAGCAGTGAATGGACACGAGTTATAACACAGTACTTTATAGCATGCTCACTAATGGTTGTCAATAGCATGGGTGCACTTAATGTCTCCTCAAGAGACACTTACCACCGCCCACTGCATTAAAAAAAATCCCCAAAACCCTCTCAATCTGCATCCTGCTTCCCATTCAGTATCCTAACCCCCCTCTGACACCTTCAATGAGACTTTGGTCCTCCCTCTCAACCTTCTTTTTTCTCCCTAGTACTTACTAGGGGTGACCATGGTGGGTTAGTGGTGGGCAGTTGTGAACCCCAGATGTTCCCTCCCTATCACCAACGTAGGTACAAAATACATTCCAGAGTGGCCAGAGTACATTTTGCACCTGAGCCAGCTATGGGGCACTATCCCTCCTCTGCACTAACCCACTAGGCCTCTGATAAGTGCTGGGAAGAAGGGAGCCTTATGAGTGACTGAGAGGGAGATCTGGAGACTCGTTAGGGGATTAGAGATGGCCAGAATGTAAATCGAGGAGAGGAGGGAGGGGGCTGGCACTGATGCTCACATTAGTAAGTGCAGATGTTTGCTACTTACATTTAAGTACTGGCACTTATAGATATAAGAGCTGTATTCCAGACAAATGCACATACAGGGAAATATTTACTAAAGGATAACGTGCATTAAGTGAAGTTCCCTGTAAAATAGTTATCTCCAAGTTATAATGCCCTGTTCAATGTAATTTCAGTTTGTTCAATGTAAACCGCACTGATGCAGAATAGCGCGGTATATAAGAGAATGTAAATAAAATAAAAATAAATAAATGCGTGTTAAATGCTGCCGCTGCCCATTCATTTCTATGGGCTGTTGCAGCACTTAACGCACGTTAACTTTCATTAACACGTTAACCTTTAGTAATCATGCCCCATACGAGAAGTCAATTAAAGGGCCAAGTTTTCTTTTTGTTACATTTTAAAGGCCATTTCAAATACCAGAGAACTAAATATAATTGCCTCCTCATCACGCTTCTCAAGCCCTGACCAAAACAATCATTTTGCTGTCACTAATGCGTGCCTCGGTGGGCATGCAAAACCTGACAGGAAATTTCATAAAATATATGCATATTCCCATTTGACCACACACATACCAGGCCCATAAAACACCCTAATTCTGTAACAATTACCCATGTAATTAGCAGCACTGTAAAATCAGCATTAACACATGTATGACATCTACATATCCATGTAATTGCCACGCAAGGCTTCTAAAATGACCTCCATTGTCATTTCTCAACATAAAGGTCCATTTTCAATCAGAGCAAATTTTCTCCGCTTGCTTGTGCTAGTATTCTGAAGGGGAAGAGCTTGCAGCATATGTCAGTCAACCGAACAACCACGCTAACTGCCCCATATGATGATATTCCCAGCGCACAAGTAGGCAAATTGTTGGCATAAGATGACTATGCACTTCTAGTACGTTTGATACACCAAATTCTACTTTCCTCCAGAAGGGCTATGCCCATACAAATAATCACATACACAAATCTGTTAAGGACCAGGTGTAAAGCAAAAATGAATCTGAAAATAACTGCAAAAATTAATTTCTCCAAAAATAAAATATTCTTGCAAAACCAAACACAAGTCCTTGTATTATGTAGTGTAAAATTATGTAAAGACATCTGCAAATCTGTTGCAATTAATATTTTGTGCAATTTTGAAATAGTAGAAGTTTTGTCTGAGGGATAAATTTATGACTAAGATTTAAAAAAATGTTTTTAATAAGATGCAGAAATAGCATTACATGACTTTTGCCCTGTCCTTAAATCTGGCCTTAGATGCAAAACAAGTATCAATAAAGATGCACTTGGTTGTTCATACAGTCTAGGGAAGTCATATTTTTGGACGGTTTTTATGTATGAGGAGAAACTAGATTTAACATTGAGAAATATACCATTTTATCATTACCTCATTGTATACAACAGTGTCCCATCCTCAGTTATCCGTAGCAGTTTGTTAGGCATAGTCATGTTGTGAGCCACAGATTTCTTTCCATTATGGAAAAAGGTATCTGGAGTCCAAATTTTGCTGGCCATAAGATTATTAAGACGGAGGACAGTCATGGGACCTTTGAACTTTAATCTCTCATCTCTCCAACTCTGACGGAAAAATACATCTATTGTATATTCCTGGAAAACAAAATTTAAAAAAATACTTCCAAGATGTACTTAGTACTTATATGTCCTCAAGGTCAACACAAGCTATGCAAAGTGATAAATGTTTCAATTAATTTCATTCACATCTTGACAAGCGTGCAAAAGTTAAGGTCATCAGAACAAAACATAATAAGTTGGAAAGTGAATGCTATAAGCATTTCAAATAGTTTAGTTTATTCTTTACTTGATATACCATCTTTTAATGAAAAACATTCAAAGCGGTTTACAATACAAATAAAAACAAAACAAAGCAGTGTACAATAGGCATATTTTGCTCAGTGGGTGGAGAGTGTATACTAGGGGTGTGCGAGCAAAAAAAATCGTTCAGTTTCCTGTGTCATCTGCAGGTTTGTTTTGTTTTAATTTAATCAATTCTCATTTTGTGTAGTTTTGTTTTTATGAATTTTTATTTTAGGGCAATTTTGTTTATTAAAGAAGCTGTGGCTACTTCTTAAACAAACAAAAAAAAAACATAACTGAAAGATTATTAGAGGTTTCAGGCAAACAGAAACCCAAAGGGCTATTTTTCTTACATTAGAGGCTAGCCTCGGACCTGTGGGTTAGATGGAATCACCAAATAGACAAAGAGAATCTAGATTAGACTTGGTAAATATCTCTGATAGTGTACTTCAACATATGTGGTTTCATAGAATTCTGGCACAAGAATATGGCAAAGAAAAATCTACGGAGTAAGGCCCAATATTCAAAAGTATTTACATGGTTTACAGATCTTGTGATGTCGGCGTTGCAGGTAATACTGGGTTTGGAAAATAAAAAAGTGTGGTTTGTATGGTCAAGGGGGCGTAATTTAAAAGAGATTCTGTGTCCATCCCTTCTGTAAATGGTTTGATAAAGCAACCACTGGGACATCGTCCATGTGGAGATTGTTTGATCTGTGAGATTTTGTTGGAACTGACTAGTTTTACACATGAGGGACATGAATATGTTCTCCGTCATTCTATCACCTGCACATCTAGTTTTGTGACATATGCAGTGAGGTGCCCCTGTGGACTCCTGTATATCGGTAAAACTACCTATTTATTTAAGTTGAGTATGGGTGAACATATAAGTTGCTTACAATGGGGCTGTAAGGAGGCTCCTATGGTTCAACATTGTTTAGAACAGGGACTCTCTTTTGAGGATGTGCAATGTTTTTGTGTGGACGGGGTGAGACAGGGTGGAGCAGGTCTCAATATGGATGAAGTTCTTTTGCTTGTTGAACAAAAATTGATTTATTTGTTAAGTGCCATCGATTCAGTGTTGACTCATGGCGACTCTCTGGGTAGTTGACGTAAACTGTGTTCGGCCCTACAAAGGGCCAACTGGGGTGGGACTGGAGTGGGGGGTTTTGTTGGGGCAGTTATGTATTATGGGTTTTGCCACTTTGTTCTGTTCTGTTCTTGTAATTTATTTCTTGTTTACTTTCCACTCCTCGGGATTTGTGACCTTGGATCCCTTCTTATTATGGACTATTTAGTATTTGGTCTTAGGGGTTATTTTTCATTGTGGGGATATAATTCTTTTTTATGTAATGTTTATTATTATACCAATACTTGTATTTCTTGTTTCCAAGATTTGCTTGGTGTATTTTGTAAAACTCGATAAATAGAAAAAAAACCTGTTTGGTCGTCAGTCAGGCGATTCATTGTTCATAGAGTGGCACCCATAACTGCTGTTATTGTATCGATCCATCTATTTGCTGGCCTTCCTCTTTTGTGTTGACCTTCTACCTTGCCAAGCATTATGTCTTTGTCTAATGATCTCTCTTCGCACGATATGTCCAAAGTATGAAAGTCGAAGTTTTATCATCTGAGCTTCTAAGGAAAGCATAGGTTTGAAGTCCTCTAGTACTGACTGGTTTGTTCTTAGGGCAGTCCATGATATCCACGGTATTCATCACCAGCACCATAATTCAAAGGCATTGATTTTCTTCCTGTCCATATCTTTCACTGTCCAACTTTCGCATCCATTTGATGTTGTTAAAAATACCATAGCCTGGACAAGTCAAATCTTAACACTATTTGGCCCAAGCGTTTTAACTCCCAGATTGAGAGAGGAATTTGTTAGAAGTTCTCTTGGGAGACTGGAAACTCTGGTATGGAATTTGGTGCCCATGTCTCTTGGAGCTTTTAGAGTGAAATTGGCTTTAGTTTTTAGGGGACTGATTTTCATTTAGGCAGACTATGCGCCGCGTTGGCACATAGCCTGCCCGTTGACCCCCTTAACCTGGATTTTTCACTTCTGCGGTGATGGAAGTGAAAATCCAGGTTTGAAATCCAGGTTTGGTTGGACACATTGGCAGACGCTGAGGCTAGGCAGGTAACAGTGATTTTCGATGGTACCCGCTTAGCCCCTGTGCCTGAAAGATAGGCAAGAAAAATCCTTGCCTATCTTTAAGGCACAGAGGGCTAAGTGGGTAGCAACAAAAATCGCTTCTACCCACTTAGCCCTTTCTTCCGCTCCCACTCTGCCCCGGAACGCCCCCACACACCCCGATGCTAACCGGATGTTAGGGACTTAACTGGGATTTTGCAAAGGCACTACCTGTGTAGGTGCCTTTGGAAAATCCCAATTAAGGCATTTACATGGGTAGTTAGGGCAGTTACCCATATAAATGCCTTCGAAAATTGGGCCCTAGATGTTTAAGGTACATAGCTAATGTTTGGTGCCTTCTTCCTTATAGCAAAATAAAAGGAGTTTGTGAAGTAATAATCCCCCCTGAGGAAGCAGTAACTAAATGCCATGGATGGCATTACATGCGGCATTGGGAGTGTGGTTGATTCATAAGAACATAAGATATGCCATACTGGGTCAGACCAAGGTCCATCAAGCCCAGTATCCTGTTTCCAACAGTGGCCATTCTAGGTCATATGTACCTAGCAGTTTCCCCAAAAGACACAGGTTCCGCAATGCTTGTACTGGGTCAAGCGTTGATATCCTGGGTCCCTTCTTAATAATGGTTTATGGACCTTTCCTCCAGGAACTTGTCCAAACCTTTTTTAAACCTAGCTACTAACAGCCTTTACTACATCCTCCGGTAACAAATTCCAGAGTTTGATTACACGTTGAGTGAAGAAATATTTTCTTTTATTAGTTTTAAATAGTTTACCCTGTAGCTTCATTGCATGTCCCCTAGTCTTTCTATATTCTGATAACGTAAACAATCAATCCACTCCGTTCATTAATTTATAGACTTCTATCATATCTCCCCTCAGCCTTCTCTTTTCCAGGTTAAAGAGCCCTAACCTTATTAGCCTTTCTTCATAGGAATATCCTTCCATCCCCTTTACCATTTTGGTGGCTCTTCTCTGAACCTATTCTAATAACGCTATATCCTTTTTAAGATAGGGCGACCAGAATTGCACACAATATTCAAGGTGTGGTCTCACCATGGAACGATATAGAGGCATTATAATATCTTTTGTTTTATTTTCCATTCCTTTCCTTATGATACCTAGCATTCTATTTGCTCTCTTGGCTGCCGCTGCAAACTGGGCCGAGGGTTTTAACATGCTATCCACAATGACGCCTAAATCTTTTTCCTGGGTGGTGGTTCCTAATGTGGAACCTTGCATTGTGTAACCATAGTTTGGGTTGTTCTTCTCTAGGTGCATAACTTTGCACTTGTCCACATTAAATTTCATCTGCCATTTTGATGCCCAGTCTTCCAATTTATCAAGATCCTCTTGCAATTTTCCACAATCCTCTTGGGTTTTAACAACTTTAAATAGTTCATTATTATGGTTCTTTTTGGTGATGAATGAAGTTTGAAGATGTTAGATAATTGATGAACAGGCATGTACAGATAAGACTGCTTGCTCTGCGGGAGTAAAGGCATTTGTGTGATTAAATAAAAATAAAAAGATTAATTAATAATAAAAACAAAGAGGAGATTTTTTAGGATCATTGATGTTTAAGCTCCAGTATAAAGCCAAAGTGGTGTTTAATTCACAAGGGCTGTTTGGTGGTGTTCTACGATCCTTTTCTCCTTGTATTTTACTTTTCTCTATGCAACCTCATTTATTATTTTATTTGTTTAGCAAGTTTTATATACTATATTTTTTAAGGTCAATACGGTTTACAAGGAACAATTTAAGTTAAGTTTACATAGAACTAGGAATGAATATGCAATAATATTTAACGATGGAAGAAAAAAGTATTTACATAGAGCATGGAAAGTCGACATGCCATAACATTTGACGAACAAGAGAATGATTGATCGCTCATATTGTAAAAATGTCTTTACCACATTTTATTTAGTTATCGGTGTTAGTTCCTGTGGATTACATATATGAGTGTATAGAATGGTGGTTTGGATGATCAATGTGGGTGTGTGATCTTGAGATTCATTTCTGA
Organism: Ichthyophis bannanicus; assembly: GCA_033557465.1. Taxonomy (NCBI): domain Eukaryota; kingdom Metazoa; phylum Chordata; class Amphibia; order Gymnophiona; family Ichthyophiidae; genus Ichthyophis; species Ichthyophis bannanicus. The sequence goes on along the minus strand of CM066050.1, from coordinate 118,380,678 downwards.
TTGTTGGTGGACTGTGTGGTAGTAAGATGGTAGTAAGATGGACTGTGTGGTAGTCATGGTTGAAGCTGAATTATGTTTTAACCTCAAAATATTTTTTGAATAGCAGAGTTTTCAGTTCTTTCATGATTTGGTAGATCTCATCAATATTTCTGAGTTTAGGAAGTAGGTTGTTCCATAGTCCAGGTGCATATAATGAGAAGGCCATTGCACAAGTTGTTTGGCTAATATTTCAGTCTCTGTGGGTACTGTTAGAGTATTTATTGAGCATGATCTTCTGGTTCTATTTACTGGGAGTCTTTTCAACATGGTTTGTAGATGAGTGGCAGACATGCCATGTAGAATTTTGAAAATAGTAATGATTGACTTGTATTTTATGTGGCAGAGGGAGGGAGCCAGTGTAGTTTTGTAGGATGGGGGTTATATGGCTAATCCTGGATGCTTCCCTGACTGTGGTATGTTGTGCTATTTGTAAAGGAAGTAGAAGATGTTTGTGGGGTCTTGGAGGATGAAATTACTATAGTCCAAGTGAAGGAATATTAATGCTTGGTAAATTGTTCTGAAGTCGTGGGGTTCAAGCAAGGTTCGTAAGCATTGGAGGGTTCTTATTTTTTGATAGATCATTCTGGTGGTGTTGCTGATATGTGTTTTTAGGGTGAGACGTTGATCGATTGTTTTAACTTCCAACTCCATGATGTTGATTTTTAGGCTTGTTGGTGGGTAGAAGCTCTCTTCCCTTGTTATGAATAGTATTTCTGGGGTATTTTAGTTAATTTGGAGATTGTTGTGTTAACCAATTGGATATTGCTTTGAAGCAATTTATTATGGGGGTATAGCAGACTTTTGTTGTGATGAATGATACGTAAATCATGACATCATCATAGATTGTGTGCTTGCACGATGTCGCAGAGTGGTTGCAGGTAAATGTTGAATAAGAGGGAGGAAAGCGCTGATCCTTGTGGTACGCCCTGTGTTAACTGAATGGGTATGAATTTAAGGTTCCATTTCTAACATGCTATTGGCAGTCTGTTAGGCAAGATTGGAACCACTGTAAAGCTCTGCCTTGGATTCCAATTTCTTGTAGATGTTTGATCGGTAGTTTGTTTGATACTGAATCGAAGGCTGCTTTGATATCAAGGAATATTAAGATGTATCCTTGTTGATGATTCTGAATGCCTTTTAGGATTTTGTCTAAAAGAGAAGTGATTAGCATCTCTAAGCAATGATATATCCTGAATCCTTGCTGTTATAAATCTAATGTTTATTTTCTGTTGATGTAATCTTGCAATTGGATTAGAACTACTTTTTTCAATTGTTTTGGCTAAAAATAGTAGATTGGTGATAGGTCTGTATAAAGATGGGTCGCTAGTATCTAGCTTTGGATTCTTTAAGATGGGTCTTATTGAGCTGTTCTTGAGGGTTGGTGATATATGAGATTGTTTGGAGGAATATGGTATTCTTCTTAAAAATGGATCTATTTCAGAACAGGTGGTCTGTATCCAGCTTACTGAGTATGGATCCAGTGGTGATGTGGTTGTGTTAATTGTTTTTATGATATTTCCCAAGCTTACCAAAGATTGTGGGCAGAGTTTCTTAAGAGTTGTTTAGATAATTTTGGGTTCAATTGTGTTAGAGCAGGAACTCTGAAGTTTGGATTGGAAGAAGTTGGCTAAACGTTGTGAATTGGGAGTGTTGATTGTTTTGTTGTCATTTTTATGCTTTAATAGGGATTTTATAATGTCAAATAATTCTCTGGGCTTATTTAAGGAGCTAATGATCTTGTGTTTGTTGACTGTGTTGATAGCTGTTGAGGTTGATTAGGTATATGTGTTTATCAATATCGTTTTGTGAGTGGCGCCATCTGAGCTCTAGTTTTCTGAGTTCTTTTTTTAGTTGTTTTAGCTCTGGATTTTTCCAAGTAATGTTAGATGCTATCTTGCTTTGTTTGGTGTGTGGTATTGTGGAATATTCAGATATGATCTTGTTCCAGTTGTATATGAGGTCATCTAGGTTGTTTGATTTGTTATCAAGAAATGAGGATAAGTTGTTTATGAATGATGTTTTGTCAAGGGTTTTGAAGAGTGGTCCAAAATTGGTGTTGGTACTTTTGTAATGGTATGGGAGGTTGCAAGGAAGTTTGAAGGAAATTAGGTGGCGTTCGGACCACGATACTTGAGTGACTTGTGTTGTGGTGGTGATAGTTGGGTTGAGTAACTGTTTAGGAGCAAATATTAAGTCAGTATGCCTCCTCCATTGTGGGTAGGACTGTTGATGATTTGTTTGAAGTCTAAGGAGTCTATTGCATCTAAGAATGCTGTTGATTTTCTAGGAGGTAGTGTGGAGGGGTTAAAGTCACCAAATATGATGAGTTGTTTGTTTTGGGCTGAGTGTGAACATGCTGTTTCCAGTATGTTGGATAGTGTAGCTTCATCCAATTTTGGCGATCTGTAGTTTAAGGCATATTGCTCGATGTGTGTTGAGACCATCTATAATTGTTTATGGTTGTTGCTGAGAAGTTGTAGTTGCCCTTTGTGGAGATTAGTACACCTCGTCCTCTATGGCTACTTCTGTTACTGTAAAATAGGTCATTTCCAGGTAATTTGAGAAGGTGTATAAGGACATTGTCTTCTTCATTGAGCCATGTTTCTGTTAGACACAGGATGCCTGGTCTGTGGTCATCTATGGAGTCTGTGATGATGGGGATTTTGTTTCTAACTGATCTGGTGTTGATTAGTATACCTGTTAGATCTTTTGGGGTTGATGTAGAGGGAGTGTGGCATTTTATATGAGGGAAGTCATGGATTTTCACATATTTCAGGTAGTTGTGAGATTTAGTTCTGATTTTTTGCAGAGCAGTTCTTGGCTCATAATGTCTCATGGTTTGTGTGAATGGAATTTGGTTTGTGATTGTCTTCAGGGATTCAGCCGGTATTATCATGGAGGTTAGGCATGTGATGGTCAGGAGAGTGAATATTTTGTTTTACATTGTACCTGCAACTTGGAGTTTATCTCGTGCTGGGTGTAGGCTGCTGGCTGTAAGGTTCTGGGCATGCAGTGTGCAGTAATCCATTGAGGTTGGTTACCTTAGTTTGGCATTTTTAGCAATAGTGCATGCACTCCAGATCAGGGAGAGGATGTGCTGGTATCTTCTTTGTTGAAGAGGATTGTATGGTGATGTGTATCATGCACAATTTCTTGAACCCCACCGAAGGGCCACCTTTGGTTCGGCCCATGGGCAAGGGCCTGCCCAGTGAGGGCCTGCCTAGGAGATTGTGCAATCAAAATAAGGGAGGCTAGTTATGATGCCTTGTCTGTGGGCAGAGCTTACTGTCAGGAGTGCATCCTCAGATCTGGTTGCCTGTTTAGATGTGATCCGGTGTGGCTGGTGGTGCGATCAACCTGTGGTGGGTGGTTTTTGCTGGCTCCGGTGGTCTGCGCTGCTCCCTGGATGAATTTTCATGCGGTCTGATGGGGATGCACTGCTGTCTGGTGATTATGATGCCATGTCTGTGGGTGGAGCTTACCGGCAGGAGTGCATCCTTGGAGCTGGCTACTAAATGGCTTGGTTGGTGGTGTGATTGGCCTGCGGTGGGTGGTATTTATCCGCTCCAGTGGTTGTGCTGCTCCCTGGATGAGTTTACATTTTTTATGGAATATTATTTTGCTGGGTGATTTGCATATCGATATGCATTCTTCTAATTGGCATTTAGTAGTGACATATTAACTGTTAGCCTGACTTAGTAAACATAACCCTTAATGTTACACAGCTTAAGGGTTTTGTGTGGTAAGGAATGCAAGAAATAAGATATTATATTATTACATGGTTCCCCCCTAAAATATGCAAAGTGCCCATAGTCCCCCCACAGGCTTGAATTTTCAAAGGGACACTCCATTGAGGGCGGGTCCCCTTTGAAAATTAGCCTGCAGAACCAATAAGACAGCATAAAAAACATCCCCTTCTATGCAAAGAGTCATAAAACAGCTTGAACAAGTTAAAAAGAATGGTAGGTGCAATATGTAGTGGCAACGGCTAAGCAATCTAATGCAGCTAGCTGCTGCCGCTGAACTCTGAACCTGGATATTCAATGCCGGGGTCCTATCCTGGCCCAGCATTGCTTACCCGGGTAGCTAATCGGGCAGTGGCGATATTCAGCCGCTGTCCGGTTAGCTTTTGTGTCGAAAGACCAGGCTTTACTGCGCCTGACGTTCACCACACATCAGTAATTGGGCAGCGGCTGCCTGGTTATCGATGGGTGCCACCCCAGAACATCTCTGGCATGCTCTGATGCTAACTGGTTCGCATTGGGCTTTGCAGCAGTAGCACCTACAATGTTCGTGCCTCTGAATATCCCACTGAGTAGCAGGTCTGCAAACCATGAAATGCCTTTGACTATCCTCCCCTGTATTTTTTAGTCCCTGGTCATATATCAGTCATATTACTTTTTTCATTGATGAATAAAATAACTGTAACTCTCAGACACATTAACTGATTAGAGCTCTATTTTTGCACTACGAAGAGCATCAATTTATAATAGCATTAAATACTGTAACTGAGAAATTATCAAATGTGCTACATTGCGAATGTAACACTTATTATGAGTCATCGTTGAAGTCACTGAGGCCCTTAATTTAAATGCCCTTTAAATTCTCCTAGTATTATCTACGATAGTTAATAAACTGACATTGCTCTAATAAAAGAGAAAGATGAAAGACACAAATATCAAGTTATGGCAGAATCTTCCTTCGCGAATACAATGATCATGCTGAAAAGAGGAGAAACATGGCCCTTACCATATCATGGTCTGAAACTGGCCCAAAGCTTGTGACGAAAATGTCAGTCTTCACTTCAGTTACACGCTCTGGTGAAGCAGCAAATTAGGACAGTGAGTGTCTAGCAACAGTTTTCATTATATCCAACCACCACAAACTCACCCTCCAATAGAAAAATTATTAGTTTTGATTAGCTATGCTTATATGTAGACCTGACAATTTACTTCTCATAGATGCAATTTCACAGTGAGTATTTTTGGTAACGGTCTCTAGAACGTTGTCTCGGACCCTTGTGCTCCTTGAAATCACAAATCATAATTTATTTTCATCTAAAATCATTCAAACCCTCATGGAGATTTCATAATTGACAAATTTTGCTGTTAATTTCGGAGGTTATTTCAGAAGCCCTATTCTCAAGTATAAGCAGCCGTATACATGTGTAAATTGCCATTTTAGAAAGGCTGAAATTTACATATGGCTGACTGCAGGTTGAGGATGTATCAAGGACGTGCATATGCATTTCCCATATCATATAGGGTAAGCCCAAAATTGCCCATGTCCAGATTTACACCTGCTCCCTGGCATACCTTAGCATTACTTTAACAGGAGGGATTAAGGGGGCTATCAGTGACCACTCTGAACTGAAATTGGAGAAAAGAGAGTCCTCTGTACTTAAAAGCATTTGCATGTTCACATTTGCAAAATGGCCTAGATACACATGTAGGTGCCGATATGAACACATGTTGTACTAGGGCTTTACCGCTCTGAATGAGCTTGATCTCCCTGGGTCTCCAGGGGTCAGCATTGATTCGGAGGCACACACTTTCACTTTTTTCTTCCACTGTTGTGAAATGCCGACACTTACACGGGTAAGTTGCAAGGTTCCTCCTGTTAATTTGTCCCATGTATCTCGTATATTTCAGAAATGTCTCCTCCTGCTGCACGTGGATGTGTATTTTAGAACTGGCTCCACGTTAAGATCAGCTGTTCCTAAAATACTACCAAAAAATATAAATGAGCATTTACCAAATATTAAACCATAAATAGAAACGGTTACTTACAAATGAGCTGGAACACACTAAATACTGGGCTTAGGAGGAACCTCAATAGGGGGAAACCTCGCCACATAAGCTATAAAGACTCAACCCCACCATAAATCATCCATCAGTCCCAATGTGTCAGCTTAACTATTTATTTACATTTTTAATGCATGTAAAAACTTAAAAATCCCACTTAGCTGAAACGTAGAGTTGCATCCAAATACACAGAAATTAAACCACTCTGTGACTGGCGTTCGCATTTGACTGGAGTTTCACCATAAATTTAAATAGGCTGCTTCAGGAAAGTGAAACAGATAGTAACCACCCAGGGGAATACTGATCTGGGAACTCGCTGACATTTAAAGAGGAGCCTGTGGAAGCCAAAGCGTGCTGACATCACAACCATCATAATGCTGAGAACTATTCAATGTCCTCATTAAGCTCAGCTGGTTGCAAGCAGTGAGATTAAAAACCAGCATTGTTAAAGATGAGTAAGTAACAGATCCTTATCTCCTTGTATCTATGGAGGAAGGCAATCAATGACAAACCATTTGAGATCTGTCCACAGATGGTTACCTAGAAGATAATGTTGGACAATGGGGGCTCTCAGAACGCTGTTGAACAGCCATGAATGATGTTCAATAAGGCGTGTCTTTACCATCTGACATATCTGACCCAAATACACCTTTTATTTTTATCTTTGTTTAATTTCTTGATTCTGACAGGGGCATAGTATAATATAAATAACCCACATCGCCTGACAAGTAGTGCTGTATTTTAAATTATATTCATGAGATGTCTTAGGATCAATCCAACTGGTAAGAGTCAGAGACATCTCATACACCATGTAGTGACTGCAAGGAGCATGACCACCCTCAGAAACATGTCCCAAATATTTTTCCCTGAGTGTAGGCAATGCATGGGCCCTCCTGAAATTTCTGTTGAAGAGCTAGAACTTGCCAATGCTTATAGATACTATGGGGTATGTTTATTAAGGACCGTTAAGGATACACCATTTGCAATGGCAAAACAGCAGCGTTAAGGACTTCAACATGTGTTAAAGGATGGGAAGAGGAGTAGGCATTCCATGGTAAGTCTGCTAGCAGCTGGTTATTGGGTGGTATTAGGACATCGGGCAGTAAGGGTGCAAAGCATGCACCTTAATGCCCGATAAGGTTGGTTGCCTTAACACAGGATAAGGGAGCCTATCTGCTAGTCACAATTGAGCTTCTGGATGGGAGCAAAGGTAATATCTGCTAGACATGTTACATCCATATATCCATTACATGTTAGACAGTGTGCGGATAATGTGTGAGGCAGTTTGACTGTATCAGTGGAGAGTGCTAATGTAACTTGCCGTGATGTCAGTGGTTGGCATAGGATTGGGTAGACGTGTGCCCTGGAGGTGCCAGAATGGCCACAATTTGGGTGTAAACATAATGATTGGCAGTAGTGCACATCAGCCACAGGAGAGCTGTGACTGATACGTCCTAATGAGTAAAATTTTGTTGTGTGGGCCATGGTGTAGCAGCTGGCAGGAGAATACATGAGTGAACATGATGGATATATGCAGATGGATGGGAGTAGATGAGAATGCGGTATGGCCTCACTGTCCCAAGGTACCCAATATAACCTCACAGGTGCAGCAAACCTCAGTTGTAATGTGTGGAAAAAATAGTTGCTGTGCCAAGGGAAAGTTTATTACCACCTATTTGGGTGGCATAGTGGTCTCAGCTGCTCTAACCATCATACAATCCTCCTGACATATATGCATATAACATATTGCCAAGTAAGTTGGCTATGATCCAAGGACAGAACAGCCACACATCTGTAGAAGTTGCATGCAAACGCAAAGTGCTCTTGTACAATACGGTCTACACTCATACTGTCTGGTGGAACAAGGTCACTCACATGATGTCCATTCATGTCTCTGAACTGATGTGTCTCCCACAGTGGCCATATGGAGCAAGTAAGGATCTGTGATAATCTGGGCAGGTGGCCAACCCAGCAGCGTGCCATGCCTGGATGTACTGCATATATGTGATGGAGCAAAAGATATTCATTCACAGTTATCGCAAAAGCTTTCGGTCATATACAACTCATGTGTCATGCATCTAGAGGGTGAAGTTGTACAACCCTTTCCAATATGCTGCAGCAGAGTCAATAAAGTCATGCTGCCAGATGGGTATGATTGCAATGTGCATGTTTGCAGACCTAATGTGCAATCCTAACACATAAAAACATACTAATAATAATGTATGCCCTGAAGTCAGTGCTGATTCCTGGCAACCCAGTAGCAAGACCAGAAATAAATTGCCAGGCCTTTCTTCTGAGACAATGAAGGATGAAGTGACTTTCCCAAGTCTACAAGTGGGATTTGAACCCTAGTCTGTTCCTTACTGACACAGTGCTCTAACATTCAGCTACACCTCCACAACCTTCTTTGCAGCACTCTCTAGAATAAACCAGACTACAGGTCCATGCCTGTAATGGCCTAAACCCAGGACTTGAAACAACTTTGCAAGCACAGTCTGAGACAATTGTAAACCACACCTAGGGTCTGCCTGCAGTGGTGCACATGCAGTATGGACTGCACTAGACCCTCAGTATTGCATCTGCATAACAGAAATAAATCAGCAGTATCAATCTCCTGTCCAAAAGTCAAACCACATCTGAGGGCAAGATGCCCTTACCTCCACTGTACCTCTTAAACCAAACAACATTTGCAAAGAGAGGTCCGCTGGACTGCAGTGTGCACTAATCCCTGAGGCAGCAAATGTGCAGGGCATGCATTTCCATGTGCACATACACCAAACTCAAACTTCAGTCATGACTCATGAGGTCCATCGCAGACCATCCTGTCCTTTCTGGGGGGCCATGCACACTTTCTCCTTCATCTTACAAGACATACAGGTACTGGGCAATGCTCCAGTGATCAGGGTCTTCAATATGGCTGCAGTGTGGACTATGTATGCCAGTTATTTCCAAGGATGCATCTTACAATCTGAGTATCTACATGCTACTTTTGCCCCTATGGAGAATGCAGCGATCCATCACAAGAGCTCTGTAATGTGCAGGCACATTGTGTGTTCCATGGACATAAAAGCAGCCACATGTACAAGTGTCCCTTTTCACCAGCCACCCTGAATGTGAGGAAGGTCATACATCAACTGGTCTCCAGCCCATGCACCACAATAGATGGTCTCTCCGGGTTCTGGAGAAGATCTATTAAACTGCCAGAATACTACTTGTTTGGTACTCTGCACAACTGCAGCATGTTGGAGTGGCATGTCTAATCTGGACCTTGTGTCCTGCACCCATTGATAAGGCTGGGGCAGCTGTTTTCCAAGAAACCTGGATGCAGTGAGTATTGTCTAGGCAGGAAGGGAGGGTGCCAATGACAACCCACAGGGCCTGCCAAAACCATAGTCGGCATCATGTTACCAGCAGCCCAATAAACACTGCTCTCCTCTCTTTCTGAGACAGCTAATCAACGAAATCAATCCCAGTCATCCTGCATATGTTGTGCAACAGTCATTCACATACTCTCTGTGCTCAGTCTGCTAATCACCACCCATTGCATGTATACATATCCACCATGAAGATGTTGCTTTATCACAAACAGCATGGACATGCAGCAGCCTGGCTAGTGATTGCACTGCCATAAAGAAACAGCACCTGTGTCACTGCAGCTTGTTCCTAAATAGTACTATGTGAATACATAGCTGTGACATGGTCTCAGCTCGGTCAGAGTGAGAGTGGCCTCTCAGCATGAACAGATGTGTGCACTCAAGCCTTACTCATGCAAGACCCATGTTAATATGGCTCAGCCGTTTACCTAACCTCTGACTCTTATACATCCTATGCAAACTGTTGTTTTGGAAAATATCCAGAATCCTCTGCTCTTCATTTGTGTACCCTTTTAGTTTGAACTTGGGGACAGCTAATGCAATGCAAAGAGCATTGGAAAGTGGCCCAGAGACAAGCCAAGCGTGTATGTTGGCCCACAGTGGCCTATATCTGCCACATACCAGAGGATTATATCCCCCTACACAGCTTGTGGCAGTGAGCACTGAACATACATAGTGCTATGCTCATACTCCCATATTATGTTATGTTACTGGCCATGGACACTACAATAATGACCAGTGGAGCACATGTGCTCTCCCACATTTTGGATGCAGTTCCCCTCTCCTCCAAAAGCATGTGGAAGCATGGCAGGTTAAACATAGGGTTAGATGTTGGTACAATTGCTGGTTACACATATGCTGCCATCCCCAGCCTCTATGTACTCTAACAATGGCCTTGTGGCTATCATACTCGGTGCCCATGACGAGTGAGTGAGGCTGTAATGCAGGACCTCTGAAACATGCAGAGAGTGAGTAGGCCCTCAGAACTTCTGTGCATCTGAACAAAGCCTCTGGCCAGCTATGCCACTTACTAGGGACACATTCAAAACATGTATGGGACTGTTCCCTCCACCCCACCTCCACCCCAATATTCACCTCCAAGCACTGGCAACCCAGGCGATGCAAAAACCAACATGACATCCTGTGGCACATTCCTCCAACTGTAGCTGTGCAGGGACCATTCAGAAGTCAGTGTCCCATATTTGCAATCAGTCAAAACAAAACATGTCTCTGTAAGCATTCGAGGTTTATGGAGTCATATATAATGTCATGTTGACTGCTGTAGTCAGTGATCAGTAGACAGTGCTGAGATAGTGTATGTCGTGAGCAGATGTTCATGAAATGGACATGCCTATATGTGCATACTGTGCATGGAGCTAAGAGACCCCCAGAGTTTACTCTGTGACTGTAGTGTAGGACAAGAGCACAGATTCCTTATTGTTCCACCAACTCATTGACTCCATTGGATATTCACCGAGGTCAGCCCTCCATGTGAACCTAGCTCCCAATAGGTTGCAGCTGCACCAAGGAAGCTGATGGTGTTACTGTGGATGGCAGTTAACATTAATCAGGCCTCTCACCTGTGCATCCAGGTATGTCCTGAGACCTGGAGGCTCAGTCAGAGATGAGAGTTGCTGTACACTCACATGTAATGTAGCTTTCCCTGGTGAAACTGTGTCTCCCAAGCTCACTTCAGTCAAACCAGCAGGTGATATGGGAGCTGTACCGTAGAGTCATGTTGGGAGGTAAGTGTAGGGGACTGCTTTGAGGATGGGCCTTGAGGATGGTGTAACTGAGAATGCCTTTGGGTATCACAGCTTTGGGGACAACATGTGTACAGGCACAGCTAGTCAGCCAGTGACTCCCATAGATTGCAACTACTTCATGAAAGCCAGTCTTCTGCCTGTAAATGGTGTCTCATCCAGTTTGTGGCATTGCTGGCTAACTGACTATTCAGCATGTTATATGCAGAGCCATAAAGCCTGGGCATCATAGGCATGTACAGTGCATTGCTGGAGCTCACAGTCCTGTGGACACACACATACACATATACACATCACCCTACTGTCCAAAATGGCTGTCAGTTGGCATTCTTACTTGGCCCTTAGGCATCGTTTAATGCTTGGACTAACACCCATGCTGTCATCCAGCCAGTGTTGATGCAACTTCTAAGTGTGGCAGCAGAGTATGAGGACCCATGCTGGACCAGATAGGGAGGGTTTCACATGCTGATACAGCTCTGGAAAATTAGGATATAGGTAACACACCTGGACTTCTTATTCCTGATCCATAGGTTGATCTTGAACCTATGATCCTTTTTTCTCATACACAGTGACCATGTGTTTGGAACCACAGAGCAGCCATGTGAAAGTGTGTGTGCATCAATCCATGTGTGTATAAATGGTCATTGTCAGGATGCATGAGGGCATGAGCTAGGGTATATGCTTATGTCTGCATAGCTCTCTGCAGGCTCTTAGCCATACTTTTCTGACAAGGTATGTGAGGCTGCTGTGGGAGAGGGACACTTTGTTAGGTTTGTATGTAGAACTTCATTGATATGCTGATGATAAAACTGAAGTTCGTGTCTTACATATAGGATCAATCCTGCCAGTGGGGTAGGCCATGATATATGAACCCACACATGCAAGACCCTGAGAGACCTAGCAGAGTGACCAACAGAACCATTTCATGGTGTATGCTTATGTGCCAGTCCTGGAATAATCTCATGGTTGACAGACCACAGTGAGTAATGTGGACTCCCATGTAGCACCCACATGAGTGCTTACTCATGAAAGGGTCACTGGTTCACACACAGGCTCTGGTTATCATTTGGCAACTGAGAAAGCAGTGTCATTATCTTTTCTCTCAGATAGGGTGTTATCATATTGCCTAATCTTCCATCCTCACTGACATATTTATGTGCATGTGGGGGACATCCTGATCCAGCCCTCCTCTGTCAAAGTGCTGTAACACTGCTGATTACTGCAGGATGTAGGGGTCATGGGTGGACACAGGCAACCTGTGCACCACTTTGGGACTTATTATGTAGCCAGGAGATACCACATTCACAATCAGGGCATGAAGGTGCCACATGTGTGCTGTGTATACGTGCCATTAATTGTGCTTGCCTGTGCATTCTCTCACACTGAAGGTTATGGGTCACACATTGTTGTCTCTCATTGGGAAATGCATGGTTATTCCTAACAGCTGCTCATGGTTCACAGTACCCGTGGGCAGCACATCCATTAGGCAAACTGGGTAGGTGCCTAAGTTTACCAATCATGGCAGACAGCATGTCAGCCAATCCCTCCCTCCCTGCAGGCATGGCACAGCCACCGCTTCAGTACCTTGGGTGGCCTTAAAGCAGTGGCACAAATACAGCTAGTTATGGAATACTACTCCTGCCCCCTCCAACACTTCCTCTTGGACTGCTTGTGAACATGTGGGCTGCTGCCTTAAGCCTCACTGCCATGGAATGGAGGAATCACTATGGGCTCCACTTTCCCTGCCAGTGACATACAGGGCAGGGACTAAGGTATCTTCTGCACCAGGCAGAAGTTGCTGCTGCCACAACCCCCACCCCACACACTGCTAACATGGCTGCGTGTTGGCAGTATAGGTGGCACGATTCCTTTTTGACAGCATCAGCATCTATGTGTGGCAATTGCCCTATCAGGAGCACCTTTTTAAGTTTAAGAGGGTGGTGACTATCAAACTGCAATAGGGTATTGTAGTCTACTTATTTCCTATATATGGAAGTACTTATATGTCCAAGATGGTATTCAACACAAATATCCAAAAACAGTAGAGAAATCCTAGAAAAGGACATAGAAAATTTTAAGTTATTATCTTGTAGAGTCAACCATTGTGTGGATTGCTGCAAAAGATCCTCTGTGCCAGCCCAAACACAAACAATATCATCAACATAACATAACCAGATGTTTATGGTGTGAAACCATATCAAGGTATAGAAAAAGGTTTCTTCCAATGCTGCTGCATGTAAATTAGCGATACTCTGGGCCACAGTAGCTCCCATGGCTACCCCGTGTATTTGCATAAAAACCTGGCTCCTGAAATGAAAATAATTCTTCATCAGGACAATCTGTGCTAGTGCTGACAGAAAAGAAGAGTTCATTCTCTGTGGCTTAGGATGTTTTTGTAGCCAAAACTCTACCAGTTCGAGAGCTTCCTGCTGTGGGATGTGTGTATAAGGATGTGATATTAAGTTACCAAAATAGGAGAAGATGGTCAATTGGAAATGTCTTGTAAAATATTTTAACTGGCTCATCATGTATTTTAACCAAAAAATCAGAGGTGTTCTTAATATAGGACTGAGCCTGTACCACAAAATAGTCCAAAAACTTAGATAAAGGATCTAAAAGCGATGCCTTACTTGACCCAATGGGTCATCCCGGAGGGTTATATAGAGTTTTGATTATCAGCATTATGATGTTTGTGACGTCAGCACACTTTGAGTTCTGCAGGCTCCTCTTTAAATGTCAGTGAGTTCCCGGGTCAGTATTCCCCTGGGCAGATACTATCTGTTCCACAGTTGCGACATTCCTGAAGCAGCCTACAGTATTTAAATTTATGGTGAAACCTGAGTCAAACGCAAACGCCGGTCACACAGTAGTTTAATTTCTGTGCATTTGGATGGAACTCAACATTTCAGTTAAATGTGATTTTTAAGATTTTACATGCATAAACATTTAAATAGTTAAACTGACGCGTTGGGACTGAAGAACAATTTATGGTGGTATTGAGTCTTTGTACCCAGCCTTAGCTTATGTGGCGGGATTTCCCCCTATTGAAGTTCCTCATGTTCCTTCTACGCACAATATTTAGTGTGTTCCAGCTCATTTGTAAGTAACAGTTCCTTTTCTTGGTTTAATATTTGTTAAATGCTCATTTATATTTTCTGGTAGTTATTTTTTATGAGCATTTTAGTATGTAATTTCACACTGGTGTTTCTAAAATACTGGCACAATTGTACATGTGGTGATCTGGATGTCCCAATATTCTGGTCTCCACTTCCAAACTAAAATGTAACTTTATAAAGTGCTCCAATTGGCTTTGGAGTATAAACATTTTGCATAAGTTGTTTCATGAGCACACATTTACATCTAGGGGCTCATCATGTTGGTATATTAGTACAGCAGAATGATCTTCAAAATTTGCATTTAAGTGTGTTTTCTTGAAGAAATAGAATAAATAAAAATTATTCCAGCATGAAAATGTGTGGTCTGAATGGAATCTGCCCAAAGTTCAAAACTTATTTCCTTATACTAGTGTCAGAAAGCTGCATTTGTTGTAAATTTTTGATGTCTGTGGCAGAAACCAAACCATATTTCCGACACAATGAGGGGAATTTTAGAAGGGACATCCAAATGCAATCTGGGATGTCTAAGCCAGAATGTCTGTGAAATTGTGTCTGACCTGGATGTGCCTGCTTTTTTTTCAAACATGGACATGCCCAATATGGATGTCTTCAGGGGCATCTACATAGACATCCCCAGAATGGTATTTCAGAACCTGGACATCTAAGAATAGCCTAATGGTTAGAGTAGTGAGCTAGGAATGGGTAAAGCCAGAATTCAAATCCCACTGCTGCTACCATTGAAATTTTGCTGAGTACTGGGGAAGATGCATTTTTTTTGCACCCTATGGATGTTTTCAGCCAAAACAAGTACTTTTCAAATGCCTGGAGCAGGTCTAAACAGAGGTGACTTCAGATGTTTCTAAGATCAGGTGGGGACATCCAGATTCCTGGGAATGCCTCAGCCAAGCCTCCACCATGCACCTGTTCAAACTTTGAGGTCCACAGCCCTGGCTTGTAAAATGACTCTGGAGATGTATCTGTGCTTGGGATGTCTCTATGCCCGTTTTCACACATCCAAGGGCTTCCAAAATGACCCCCAATGAGAATATTGAATATCAAGTGATTTGAATGCAAGAAAACACATCTGATTTATTTTTTAGCAACATACAGCTTAAGAAGGAATATTTTTAGCTGTGGCCTTTCCAGTAACAGCTCAAAGCAAGTTGCATGTAGGTATTTCAGTAACCCTGAAAGGCTTATAATATAAGCTTATCCATGAGGCAACAGAGGGCTAGGGACTTACCTAGGACCACAAAGAAAACCAGTGAGATACGAACCCTAGTTTAACATGGTTCCTCACCCACTGCTCTAACCACTAGGTCCTTTGAACAAGCAGAATCACCACATGAGATCTGCAAACCACTGGGATGCCATGGGTTGTATTATTTATATTAAATTTACAGCCTGCTATCAATAATAGGTTTTCAGTGTTCCTTCTCAAGTAAGTAAATCCTGTTGTACAGATTACTTATAAAAATTAGCATTTCTCTATGTAATTCTGAGGGGTACTGTCTGTATCAAGAAAAATATTATGCTCCAGTGCCTCCTAGACCTATCTAACCTCTTACTCTACAATCAATATACCCCATTCCCCCCTATGCGTACTTGCCCCCCCCCCCCCAATCTTCCCCTCCCCCCATATTTCCCCTCCCCCCACCCACTTCCATTCAATGGACATAGTTGCCTCTTCTGGTGTTATACCTTAACTGTTAATTATATTAGTTGACCTTAGAGAAGTCCTTTCTAGTTTATTGTTCTATGTACAACAGCTGTATCTACACTGTTATTGTTGGGTTCCATGTAAGCCATCTTGAATTGTAGAAGGACAGTATATAAAAACTTTAAATAAATAAATAAAAATGGAGGCAGCCATTTGCAATAGGGTCCAAGTGGGGAAGAGAGGATCGAGGGATTTAAAATTTAGGGAAGAAACTTTGTTTTTGAATGTAATTAACTGGGGTGTATATAACTGGTAGAGGGAGAGTAAATGAGTGAAGTAAGCGGGGTGGGAGAGAGACTTAGGGTTGGTTTATGGATGGAGTTGTCACTCCTGTTTTCTATCCTGTTCTGTGTATCCACCCACTCATCCCTTAATGAGTGTACTTTTGTAAAGTTTTATGGTTGTTAAGGGGTTGCTCTGTCACAGCTGGTCACTGAGCTTATTGAGAATGTTGTTTGGAAGATGGGAGCTTGGATGGGACCTCAGTAAGAGTCTTCTGGTTGGTAATGGGCATCAAGCCAGAGAAAACCTCTTGGTCTTTCTACCATTTTGACATGAGGACACCAGGCCTACTGGATGAGTACTTAGCTAGTAGCATGACAGGGATTTGAACCTAAATGCTCTGGACATTCTGCTAAAGGTCTTGGAAATGGGTGAATCCAGGAGGGCTGCTTGGCTAGTAGCCTGGGATATAGTTACTTTCGGATCACAGGAAAGAGTGGATCATTAGGGAATTGTGCAGCTACTAGCTAGTAGAATGACAAACAGTATCCTTGGGCAACCAGGGTGGGGATGTCATTTAAAACTGGTTCAGGTGATCAGAGTTTGGTTTGTGAATATTCTCTCAATAAAGCTGAGGCCTGCTTTTTACCATAAAGTGGCTCTCTGTGTTTTTTTCCCCATTGACACAGAATAAGGAAAAAGGGGAGGGGGATAGGAAGGGAGCTAGGGGAACAGCCCCTGGTAACACTATAAAAGGTTTCTGTGCTATTATTGTGTTTTTTACAAAACCAAAGTGGATTTCAGTTCTACGAAAAAACAGTGTGAAATTATCCATCGTTTCAGTTATCATTTAAAGTGAAAAATCAATTTTAATAGGAATTACCCTAAATATTTTTATGTTGTAATTTGTTTAAGCATAAGTAGTCCTGAGTCCTGATATCACTCCCCTCAACTCCTGCCTTGCCGCCATCTCTGACTGGATGACCCATAACTGCCTGCATCTTAATCCCTCAAAAACCACAGCTATCTGGTTCCCCCACAGTCACCAGCCCCCATCACTTGCCCCCTCGTTCTCCGCCACCCCCATCTCTCTGGTCTCCACCTTTCGATACCTTGGGGTAATTTTCGACTCTGATCTCTCCTTCTCTTCCCATATCTCTCACGTGTCTAAATCTTCCTTTTTTTATCTTAGGCAGATCCGTGCTGTTCGCCCCTTCCTCTCACCTTCCGCTCTTGCCACCCTGCTTCTAGCCCTCATCATCTCCCGGATTGATTTTGCTAACTCTATTCTCTCTGGCCTATCGAAGCTCCACCTCTCTCGTCTACAACGCATCCAAAACACCGCTGCTCGTCTCGTTTCTTCCGCCTCCCACAGGGACCATGTCACACCCCTCCTCTTCCATCTCCACTGGCTTCCCGTTACCTTCCGGATTCAATTCAAGCTTCTCACACTCGTTCATAAAGTTCTTCACACCACCACGCCACAGTACCTTGCCGACCTCATCTACTTTCACACCCCTCGGCACACTCCTCGCTCCTTTCACCTCAACCGTCTCACTCTCCCTCCCCCCTCACATGCTCATCTCCAATCCACCCGCTCCTCTGCTTTCTTCTTTGTAGGTCCGGCCCTCTGGAACTCCCTTCCCTCCACTCTCCGCCTGGAGCCCCATCACCCTACTTTCAAGCACGCTTTGAAAACCCACCTTTTCTCCCTTGCCTTCAACCTCTCTCCCTCCTAGCCTCTCCTTTTCCTTTATTGACCCTCTTCTCCTGTCCTTATTTCTTTACTTTTACTAAATTGTAATTTCTTTTTCCTTTTCCGGCCTTGTGCCCACTGTACTGAAGATATATTTTGTAAACCGCTCTGCTTACCAATGAAGGGCGGTCAATCAAGACAATAAACATAAACATAAACATAAACATAAACATAATATACAAGTATTACAGTAGAATGGTTTTATTGACAAAAACATTTGAATTGACAAATGCCTTAGTTAGATACCTAAGAAAATGGATTTTCAACCTAATCGGTAGCATGTTTGTAAGAATATAATTGGCTAAAGGAATCTTAAGGACTCCCTTGACATATAATCGTCTCCTGTCTTAATCTGAAAGAAGCACACAGTCCAAAACGTGATGTAAGTGGAAAAACACTTTATTCAATAACAATATCAAGGACCTAATTAACAACCCGACACAGGCCGTGTTTCGAAAACCTTCATCAGGGGTTGTTGGAGTAGGTACTAAAAACATAAAAACGTACAGAATAAATTAAATTAAAAAGTAAAAAGTAAAAACAATTGGGAAAGAACACAATGCTGATTAAAACCATAAAACACGCATATATACATCAAAATCAATCGTATAAATAAATAAATAAATAAACTATACATAAATGTATAAAACAGAATAAAAGTAATAAAAAGTGTGGATACGCAAATACAATTAAAAGCAAACAATAGCACATAACTGAAATTAAAACATTAAGGGTGAAACAAGCAATATTACTTTGTCAAGAATACCTTAATTGTAGATATAATGGACTGATAACCCTCAAAGGGAAGTAACAGGACTAAAATAAAGAAAACAAAATTAGGCATATGTATATATTGGAGATGATACTTTAGCTAACATCTATAATGCATCTAAAAAATATTATAAAAGATATTAACATCTCAAACAATAAAACAATAAATAAATAAATGGCTAAAAAAACTAAAAAACTGAAGAACCGAAGGAGGCAACGGGTGCAGAGTACATGTACCAAGAGCTAGGAAGGGAGGAGGTCAGACTTGAACTCAGAGGTACCGACAGAGCTTCATGGAAAACAATTGTTACCGACTGTGATCAAATGTTGATCTTAGAGTAAACCTTAGGGAAAGGTAAAGACAGGGATGTGCCCAAACTGATCTTCTTCAGTATATCCATATGAAAATTCATTGCTATTTAAAAATTAAACTAGCTAGATGTAATGAAACTAATAGTAAACCAACCGTCTACATTTTGCATTCGTCAAAACCTTAAAATTGTTATAGCAAAACGGCAAAGCAGATGAGGAAGAACCGCCTGAAAATATTTACAGAAGGAAAACTCAAACAGTGTGAGCTACCAATTTTACGTCAATAGGATCTAAATAGGAAACAACGACGGTATAATAGATCGAATCTCACTTACCAATATGAGTAACTATCATATATTACTGCTTTCCAAAACAAGCAGCCTTTTGTCTGATAAGCCAAAAAGCATCTAACTGGAAAACGCCGACACATGCGCAAACTTTATGTTCTTTGTATGAAGTGGGAAACAAAAGGGGCGTGGCGAAGGCGGAGTCTACTCTTCAAGTAGAATGGTTTTATTGACAAAAACATTTGAATTGACAAATGCCTTAGTTAGATACCTAAGAAAATGGATTTTCAACCTAATCGGTAGCATGTTTGTAAGAATATAATTGGCTAAAGGAATCTTAAGGACTCCCTTGACATATAATCGTCTCCTGTCTTAATCTGAAAGAAGTTCTCATGGAGAGTTCAGGTCAACAGACAAGCTGAAGAGGAAATATCTGGTTATTTGTGTGGTTACATCACTCAGGTTTTAAGAAGCTTTGTTCCTATCACTAGGCTTCACTTTCACAAGCAGCTTGGGAAGCTTACAACTGAAGGCTGGGATCTCATCTAAGCACGCTGGCAGCAAGAGTGGGAAGGAATTTCACGTCACTCTAGTTCTGCAGAAAAGGTTTCTAATTTTAAAACTACCTCTCATTAAGGTGTGGGATTTTGTTGGACACCCCCCCCCCCTCCAAAGATGTTTAAACGATTGCCATGAAATGGTGACATTTCCCACTTCTACAGTCTTTATTTTCCAGGAAAGAGACTCAGGCATTGAGCTTAGAACTATGGATTGTTGTTGTTGTTAAGTGATGTCAAGTCGGAGTCGACTCATGGCGACCCTCTGGATAGCTATCCTAAATTGTGTTCGGTCTTCAGTCAGGCGGCTATGGATTAGCGAACCTTTTTTTAAAAAGTTTGATTCCTGCACATATCTGGATTTTTCATAGAATCTACAGATACTATATTAAGGTCAATAAATTTAAAGAGAAAATAAGGTGATACTTTTTTATGGGATTCATTTAGGAAGTCATTTTAGGATTTGGATTTGAGATTTAATTACTTATCTTTTCAAATCAAAGTTCAAGGCAAGTTGTAGATGGATACACAAGTTAATCTCATAGAGATTCTGCTGTCAACTGACTACCATAAGATCCATACATGTAAATAGTGGCATTTATGTATGTGACCTATACATACATGTACTGCAAATGCCAGTGTTAAAATGCCATTGTTTACATGTGTAGATAACCGAGGGGCGCTGAGATTTGAAGGCACAGAGTAGCAGAGATGCCTTGTTCTAGCCCCTCCTCTCCGAGCAGTCTATAGGGAAGGAGAGGGGAGGGATGAGCCTAGATCAGCCTAAGCAGGAAAAATAAGCTCGGTTGCAGCCCAAAAAATTTAGTTTCATATCTTTTCATCTTTTTTTTTGTATCATATCGTTTCACATCAGTAATGCACAATATTGTGTAATACCCTAAAGATCATTCACTGTCCCATAAGAATCATCAACACTTGTGTGTAACAGAAGAAGTTACCAAAACTCAAATTTTTGTCGGATCGCCTGTTGCGAGGGTGTACAAACACTCTCATTAAGCAGGCCCTCCTTTTATTCAATAAAAGGAGGGCCTGCTTAATGAGAGTGTTTGTACACCCTCGCAACAGGCTATCCGACAAAAATTTGAGTTTTGGTAACTTCTTCTGTTACACAAAAGTGTTGATGATTCTTATGGGACAGTGAATGATCTTTAGGGTATAGCTATATTTATGTTCATTTCACAGAGGTTATAGTTTATTGTTACAATATTGTGCAATAGCATGCACTATGGTGCAATATTGCAACTTATTGAGCAATAGTGCACAGTATTATAAACTACAGTACAAAATATCCCTAAAGACAATATGGAGAAGGCTTGGGCCAATAATTATCCAAAAATAGAAAAGCCATCCCTGAAGAGAGTATATCAAACTAACGGGTTTTTTTGTTAGACAATATCAGTGTGAGGACTCAACCCCTACAATTGCATAATAGTGCAAAATAGAAAAAACAGTCCACTCAAATGTATACAGTCCACTCAAATGTATATCCATTTTATCAAAATTTTGCAGTAAAAGCAACAAAGCAACATGAACCGAAACTTTACGAGAGAAAGTTACTTCTGGTGGTTTTGTAACTGTTATGGAAGGATTGTATGCCTGATACATTTGAGTGGATTGTAGACCCGAAACGCAGTGCTGCGTCATGGAGTATCCTGGATTGGAACATACCATCACCTGTTTCGGTGACCATTTGTCTACATGTACTCATCTAAGTTTATGTTGCTTTGTTGCTTTTACTGCAAATTTTTGATAAAATGTATATATATTTGAGTGGATTGTATACCCTCTTGAGGGACGGTTTTTCTATTTTGCACTATTAAGAACTAGCATACACTGTTCATGCATTATGCTATTGCACAATAGGGCCTGCTGTAGCACAATAATGCACACATAAATTTCATCATTTCCCACTGCACCCAGTCTTAAATGAAAGCACATCCCTAGTTATCTATGGCTTAATTTCTAGTGAACAACCTAGAATGGCATTCGGCTACCTTTTATTCCATGATCTGGGGAAACAGCCCAGAAGAGAAGAGGAGCTGAACCACCAGTGGCATGGACAATTTCTATTTCCCTACCTCCCTAGCTCCCAGGGGAGGTAGAGCAGAGCCAGTAACATGGAGCAACACGGTGCCTTGATTTTTCCATGATTCCCCTGCACACCTGAGTTAGAATGGTCAAGGTTGAAGAGAGACAGGGTGAATGCCTGAAAGCCCCAAAGCTTCTACTGCTAATGAGTACATCAACTTCCTAGCCCCACCATGGCTGATTCTGCTGGCTTCGCTGTCCCTGACACATCTGCCACTGCAGAGAACATGGAGGCAGTGTAATGAAGGGGAAAGTCGACAGTTGCTCAAGATTGCATAGTCTGAAATGGTGTATCTTTGAAGGATGCTAACAAAACAGGGAAGTTAGGGCATCCCAACAGAGAGGTGGCAAAAAGGGTAAACGTTTTAAGTAAAGAGCACACAGAATTGAAGATTTCAAATTACCCCTGTCAACTGATAAGCAGGTTGCTATTCAAACAAAAAAAAACGTACTTTGAAATGCCTGTATACAAAGGCTACAAGTCTAAAAAATAACATGGGAGAGTCAGAATGTATAGCACTGAATGAAAAGATAGATATACCTGGAATCTCAGAGACCCGAGTAACAGAGGATAAAAAATGGGACACTGATACTGTGGTACAAATAATATCGCAATGATGGTTTAAATCAAATTGGTGGAGGGGTGGTTCAATATGTTGAAGAGAGCATTGTGTCAAATAGGATAAAAGTTTTGCAGGAAACCAAATCCACTGTAGAAATGCATTAATAATGGGTGAATGCAACACATTAATAATCGGGGATTACAATTACCCCTCTATTGACTGGATAAATGTCACAATAGGACATGCTAGGGAGGTAAAACTTTATATAAAATAAATGACTGCTTCATGGAACAGCTGGTTCAGGAACTAATGAGATGGAGCTAGTCCTTAAAGGAACATAGGATTTGGTATCAGAGGTAATGGCTTTGGAGTACTTGGCAACAGTGATCATAACAGAATTAAATTTGACTTCTTAGATGGAGGCAGGAAGTAAAGAAATCTACTGCACTAACATTTAATGCTCAAGATGAAACTATGAGAAAACGAGGATAATGGTTGGATAGAAACTAAAAAGATTAGTTACAAAAGTTTACATCAGGCCTGGACATTGTTTAAAAATACTTATATTGCTGATACTAATTCATTTTGGAAGGCCAGACCACATGGATTCCATGTTTTAAAAGGGGTGGAAAGAAGGCTAAATGACAGCTGGCATGGTTAAAAGATGAGGTATGAACAGATGTTATAGCCAAAAAACATGTTTCAATTAATGGGAAAAGGATCTGAATGAAGAAAACATGAAACAGCATAAGCACTGACAAGTTAAATGCAAAGCATCAATAAGGAAGCCAAAATGGAATTTGAAAAGCTTCTCATGGAGACAAAAACTCATGGAGCCCAATTCCAACAGGGGCATGTCCGGGCTGTCTGAACGTTCAAAAAATGGATGGCCCCAAATTGCACCTGATTCTGAAACCGCGGGAGCTAGATGGTCCCGCGGTGGCAGGATCTTAGACAGCCTGATGTATCCCCAATTCAGTGGCACAGGATATCCTCCCTAGAGGCCATCCAGCTCACCCTATGCTGCTGCTGGTATGCTGGTGCCATGGCATTCCATCGTCATTTCCCTGTTGCCTGATCCTCGGCACGGGCAGCCAGGTCCAGGATCGTGCGGTGGAGGCACCTCTGCATCTGCCCAGCTGATTTGGTGGGGCTGCCGGGCCTGAACCCTGAAGTCAGTGGGACTTATTCCACCTTCGAGGTAGAATGTCCCATGTCTAGCTCTCCTCCCGCTAGACGTACAGGGCTGTGACCTGAAGAGATCCTGCATATCCGGGTGCTTCAGCCCACCTCCGCCCTGCCCATTCCCCACCTCCAGCCCTCCTCCTTCCACCCCTGTCCAGTACTCCCCACACTACCTTTCAGTACGTGTGGGGAGGGCTGGACTCAGGATTGAGTGCTGAGCCAGAACGTGGGTTGGACGTCCTACCTATTTGCATCTCTACATAAGGCCCATAATAAACATCTTTTTCAGGTACATTAGAAAGAAGCCTGTGAGGGGGACCATTTATTTATTTACATTCTCTTATATACCGTGCTATTCTGCATCAGTGCGGTATACATTGAACAAACTGAAATTACATTGAACAGGGCATTATAACTTGGAGATAACTATTTTACAGGGAACATGGGCTATGGAGGGTTAAGTGGCTTGCCCAAGACCACAAGGAGCACCTGTGGGACTAGAAACCCCAGTCCTTCCGGCCCAAGGTTGCTGTCCTCTAGTGGGATTTGAACCCCGACCTTCCGGCCTGAAGTACCTTGCCCCAACCACTAGGCCACTCCTCTCACCATTAACTAATAGATGGGTAAAGGGGGCACTAAGAGAGGACAAGGCTATATCAGAGACACTAAGGGGGTTATTTTAGAAGACCTATTCATGATTTACTCATGTATAATCATAGTAACAGAGTATATGACGGCAGATAAAGACCAACATGGTCCATCCAGTCTGCCCAGCAAGGCGGCAAGATTAGGTGCAACTGTCGCTCCGTGCAAGTCACCCCTCCCCATGCCCTTGTTTAGGGATGAACCCACCACTCCATGTAGGTCACCCCTATTTGTTCAGATATAAGAGATGGTTATGATTATTTTGATTTTATCCTGTTGCTATAAAAGGATCCACTATGTCTGTCCCATGTCATTTTGAATTCTGTCACTGTATTTGCCGCCACCACTTCCATCGGGAGGACATTCCAAGCATCCACCACCCTTTCAGTGAAAAAGTATTTCCTGACATTGCCTTTCAGTTTACCCCCTTGCAGCTTCATGTTATGCCCTCTAGTTTTACAGCTTCCTCGTCTTTGGAAGAGGTTTGTTTGTTAATTAATAATCAAGCATATACATGAGTGAATCACATCCACGTGTAAATGGCCACTTTGGAAAGCATCCAGTTTACACATGGATGTCAATAGCATGTCTAAGTTGCACAGCGGCATGTCGGGGCATGGTCTGGGTGGAACCAAAATCGATATGTGTATTCTCCATTACATGCCAACAATTGTCCACATCCAGATTTACACATGTACATCTGTTCCCTGACACCAGGACCGTACTGAGCCCTGTGCGAGTGGTGCGGTCACACAGGGCACAAAGACTTGAAGGGCACATTTCGGCTCTCTGCCGTTGCCTGCCGCCACCACTTTTTCGGCGGCAGGCAGCAGCAGAGAGACGAAATGCGCCCCTTAAGTCTTTGCGCCGGCACACTAAGCAGCTCTGGTCTCTCCGGGAGGGACCAGACCTGCTTAGCGTGCTGACGACTTGCAGATTGGGCATGCACCCCCCCTTCTGCGCCTCCATAAAGTGTCTAAATGGAGGTGCGGGAGGGGGGGGGCGCGCACCCAATGTGCAAGTTGCACAGGGAGCATTTCAGTCTTGGTACGGCCCTGCCTGACATGAATAAGAGGCTTAAAACCAGATTGTTTTGACTAGCCCTTGACAGGATTAAGGGGAAAAAGAAAACAGTTGTTAGAGAGGGTGAGCTTTTGGGAAGGATACAACATATGATCATTGAAGGGGGGGGGCTTGGAGGAGTGAGACTAGGATCTGGCAGAGTAAGACTAGGAGTCCCAAGGACTGCTGAGGGAATCAAAGTGGGGCTGGAGTTGAAGAATCGCTATCATCGAGGTAGAGAGGAGGAGGCAGAGGAGGAAGTGGAGAAAAAGGGCCTAATCCTTACTACCTTTCTCCCTCTCTTCCTTCCTCTATCCTCAACCTACCTAGTGCTCATCACACACTGGTAGGTGACAGATGACTGCAGGACCGTGCCAAGCTAGAAATGCAACTAACAAATCTGGTGCCCCCCTCCGCCCAGCCACATTCAGTATCTAACTCTTTTTGAGCTTCCTACAAGCCCATTTATGATATCAGCGCCCCCTTCTGTGCTTGCGGCTTGTGTGGCCGCACCACTCACATGGCCCTTGGTACGGTCCTGGATGACTGTGAATAGGGAATCACTGCGATGAGGAAGAGGGTAAGGAATGAGAGAGAGAGAGAGAGAGAGAGAGAGAGTGTTTGTGTGTGTGTGCGAGCGCCTGCATGTGTAGAGAGACAATTCAAGTTTAGTCCTTGGACTGTCCCCTTGCACAGGTCACACCCAAAACCCTTGTCCCAACTTCTCCCACACAGTTCCACTTTCTTTTTGACAACAAATTAAGCCCTGTATGTAAGATAAACTATATGCAACCCATATACAGTATATTACATGTCAAAGACAAAGGTGCCCTTTTACTTAAGTATGGCAAGTTTTCACACTTACCACACTTTAGGCACAGAAACTAATGCATAGTAGGTGCAACCGCCCCACACTAACTCTCAGGGGTGTGCCCAGCATGTTCTTAATAGTTATTGCACTGAAAAGACTCTTAACATGCATTAAGGTCAATTTAATTACCATGGATGAACTTAACACCACCTATTGAGGTGGTGTTAAGCACACGCATGCTAATTCCAACATTGACAGTGCAAGGCAAGTAATGTGAATTAACTGCAATGTGCATTTCATACTCATTTTCTGCCCATAACCTGACCATTTCCCATCAAACGATGAGCAGTTAACATGGGAGTTAGCCCACGGTAACTATCAATGCCAACATAGTAACAGTTACTGTGTCCGCATGCTAACCACTTGCCACACATTAAAGCAGGCATTAACCATTAATGCACTTTCATAAAAGGGCCCCAAAAAGAGCGAGATGATTATATGGAAAAAATTGTATCAGAACTTGTGAATTAGTACAATTTTTTTTCAATATCATTTCCATATTTTAATCTTTCCTATTCATTTGTGCCATAGTGTTTGAGTTTCCCAGTAATCATTTCCAGTGCGAGCATAAGCTCATGGGAGCGGGGACAGGGAAGAATAATCAGATTCTTAGCAATCCTTAAAAATATTATGCTATCGTTTCTACATTATCCTTTAAAAACATAACCTATTATAGTAATTGTTGGCTTAATGCACTCTCTAAATTGAGAAGCATTACTCTATTAACTCTGTCCCTTACCATGCAGCATTTCGGATTTCGGATATGAAGATTCACTATTCTTTCTTCCCACGGATGCAGGTCCTGTTTCTATTGTGTTATTTATAATACAGTGGTAGCCTCAGCAGTTCCAAAGTACAGCCCTTTAAACTACTGTGCGGAGACCAACAACAAAGGCTCCTTTCAAAATGCACACAATGGTCTCACACACTGGGTTTCAGTATGGACATGTCAAGAAGAAACAATAAAGAATTCTGGGTCGCCCCTCATGCTTAAAAACAGTCTACGCTCTTTTTGAAATGGAGCGTGGGATGTATTGTGTGTGTATTTTCTAACACGGTAGTTCCCTGCCCACTCCTTGTGACACACCGGGCCTGTCTGGTTTTCAGGATTTCCACAATGGATATGCACAAGATAGATCTATATAACAGGGAAGCAGTGCGTGCAAATCTGCCTCCTGCTTATTCACTGTAACATAATAACATAGTAAATGACGGCAGATAAAGATCAGCCTGGCCTACCTAGTCTGCCCAGTGAAAGTTGTATCTGCTGGTCTGTGCAGACCCTCCTCCCCCCCATGCCTTTGTTTTAGAGTTGTACTCAACACTCAGTGCAGGTTATTCCCCACTATTTTTGAAGTCTAGGAGTTATTTAAGTTTACTTTGATTCCAACCTCTTGCTATAAAGGGATCCTTTGTGTCTCTCCCATACATTTTTGAATTCCATTACTGTTCTTGTCCTCACCACTTCCTTCAGGAGGACATGTCACCATCCTTTCCATGAAAAAGTATTTCCTGACGTTGCTTTTGAGTTTATCTCCTTGGTGCTTCATATCATGTCCTCTAGTTCTACTGCTTCCCAGTCTTTGAAATGTTGTTGTTTGTTCATTAATACCCTTTAAGTATTTAAACATCTTTATCATATCTCTCCCTTCTTTCCTCTCTCTAAGGTATATATATCTAGGTTGTCAGTCTCTTCTCATATGTCTTCTGGCGCAGGCCCCATATCATTTTTCTCACCTTCCTCTGAACTATTTCAAGTCTTTTTATATCTTTTGTGAGGCACAGTCTCCAAATATGAACGCAATACTCCAATTGAGGCCTCACCAATGACTTGTACAGGGACATTAATGCCTCCTTCCTTCTGTTGGTTATACCTTTCTGTATGCAGTCTAGCATCCTTCTGGCTTTGGCCACCGCCTGGTCACACTGTTTTGTACCCTGAAATTCTCAGACACAATTACCCCAAGATCCCTCTCCTGGTCAGTGCACACTAGTTTCTGCATGGAAATATCCTTAGTGTAGTGGGTGATGGGAAGGGAAGGGCAGTACTGAAAAATAAGCTTGTATAACTGACAGCTTCTTTAATTATAACATTGTAAAAAGGGGCAATCAGGAAGATTAGATGGGCCAAATGGAATATTTGCTGATAGCTAATATTTACGGTGGGATGTTCATTTACAAAGTTATAAACCTCATTTCCAATCAATGATTGACCAATGAGGTATGCAAAATATTCAAAAATATATACAATCATTAAAATAATATCAAATAAATACATACAAATGAAACATAAAACAATAAAAACAAATTAAGAAGCACAGTGTAGTAGGCAGCACAGCAGTGTAGTAGGCACAATGGCAGTAAGAAATGATATCACAAATAAAAGAGAAAAACCATTTAAAGGTTTGCTAATGCATATCTACCCTGATTTATCAAGAGACACACAGCGGAGGCTTAGAAAATTTATTCTCCTGTGTCCTCAAGTCCAGCAGCTAGGAACGCTCTTTTTCCTAAAATACCCGTGTAAATGTTTGGTAAAATATCATACTATTTCCTATATTTTTTATGAGCCCTCCCAGCTGCTGGCCTTCATGAATGTTCGGTGGTGTCTCGAAGCTGCAATTGATACTCCTATGGAATGTCTGTGATAGTAAATGCGGATCACTGTCTATTAGTGTCTTTATTTCTTGCATTGTTTTACTGATTTTTTTCTTCTTTTTTTTCTCTCTCGCTTCCCTCTTATTTAGTGGGCTTGTTGAGCAAATTGCTGTGCATTGTTTCTGTTTACTATAGAATTTTCCTGGCTATATTTCCATGTGTTACTCTATTTTCTGTTCAATAATCTTGTTAATACTTGGTAATAATTGCATAATTTCATAAATACAAAAAAAAAAGAGAAAAAGCTTTCCCTGGAAGGAAAGAAATTGGCTTCTTCCCAATTCCCTGCACTAAGCTTATTGATAATAGGCTGCAGATATATGCACAACATCCTTACACATCAACCCCTATTCTCTCTGGGGTGGGGTCTGCATGCATGTCAGTGCATGCCTGTGCATTCCATCTTCTGCTGGCAGACAGACTATATCCGGTGCCCAAGTACAGACAGAGTTCAGCACAAAAAGAGGGTTTGAAATGTCTGAGGCTCCTAGGGAAAACCACATAACAAATAACCAGAGTACAGAGGTCTATACAACTTAAGCACAGGAAAACTGCTGGGGAATATTTTAAACCAATATGGCTGTCAGGAGACCACAGCTCCCACAAATACCTGGGATGAAGTCAGTGAATGGGGGATGATGGGTAGAGGCAAGACAACCTCAAGTAAGCAAACATGCTGAGAGTGAAACATTCCTATTGGACAAAGTCAATAAAGTTGTGATTAGCTTTCAAGAGGTGAACTCCCTTCATCAAACAGTTAAAGGACAGTGTAGGTGCACTGGGTTAAATGGATGCGCCTTAATATACTTGCAAATAGTATGGAAAAGAGGGCACTGAGTGAGACGATTTAATCAGTAAATGACACAACATTTTCAAAGTTGTAAAGTACGAGAGAGGAGTAGCAGAACAATTGTGTGAGATCATGAGCTGGGCATCTACACGGCAGATGAAATTTAATATGAAGACGTGTAAAGTGATGCACATAGGAAAAAAATAGTCCAGTGCTGGACACCCTATTAGGAGTTATCATCCAGAAAGAAGAATCTCGGAGTCATCGTGGACAATGAATCCCTTCTTTTAGGTCTTTTAAATAAAATCAGATGTAAAACTGGAACTCATCAAGCACCCGCTATAATCTTGTTTGACCTCAGTGCTGCTTTTGGTCTTACAGATTCAACACCTCTTCTAAACAGATTGTCTAATATTGGAATCAAAGTTACTCTGCATGCTTGCTTTCCATCCTATCTCTCAGAACGTACCTCTGCAGATTGTTAATTTCATGCATTACCAAAACCCAAATCTTACTCCTTTAAATGACGCACTTACCATGGTTTCACAATAGCTAGCTAATCACTTTATGAAGTTGAATTCCACTAAATACAAAGCAATATGGATTACTTCCCCTCTCCCACTTCCAATTGTATCTCCAACCATAGACAACAGCTACATTT
Source organism: Ichthyophis bannanicus (assembly GCA_033557465.1). Lineage (NCBI taxonomy): Eukaryota > Metazoa > Chordata > Amphibia > Gymnophiona > Ichthyophiidae > Ichthyophis > Ichthyophis bannanicus. Next base: position 118,350,413 of record CM066050.1, on the reverse strand, counting down.
CCTTAACTGATTGCATTACCGTACTAGGTTGTAAAATCGATAACCAAGGCAGCTCGGACCCGGTGGTACCCTGACCCTCCCCCTCCCCCCCCCCACCCTTACTTCCTCATTCTCCCTTTCTCGCCCAATAATCAGTCCAGACAATAACTTGGCTCAAAATGGTTGCAGCTTTTATTAACCAAATTATAACATTCCAAACATTGCTTAATCATACAACCATTATATAACAAACCCCCGAGTAGGATGAGCCCTCACCCGCCATATTACTAGCAAGGTGAACTCATTCCACTCCTGCCGCGGCCAAGCCAGCGGCAAAGCCAACCCCCCCCTTTCCCCGGCCTCGCCATACTACTAGCAAAGACCGGCCAGGGGTCATCCGGGTTGGGGGCGACTGCCCCCGCCCCAATTCCAGCTTAAGGCTCCGGACCCCGGAAACCTCCGGGATCCCGCCCCCCCACCAGCTGCGACAACCCTACCCAAAGCCCACCACAGCAAGGGCGGGCGGGTGGGACGACGGACCTCTCTCCCTGCTGCTGGTCCTAGAGAGACCGCCGCCGCCCCACACCACCCTTTAAAAACCTCCCCTCTGCCTTGCCCTGCTCATTGGCTCGCCCCAACTCTTCCTCGGGGCGAGCCAATAGATTTAAATTATGCCCGCGAGGGCCCTCCCCTCCCTAACCGTGGGCAGGGTCCCCGCACCGGGCCGCGTGCCTGGTTATCTTCAGCCGGGGGGACCCTGCCCCGCGGCCTCGCCATTCCTTAGGTTTTGACCACAAATCTCTGCTGTTAATAAATCCTCTTATGTTTGCTCTCCCATCAAATTCACTTAGTAAAATCCACCTTCAGCCATCATAGCCTAAAACCTTTGGCCTTTGTACTCATTTTATCATGTCTGGATTACTGTAATTCTCTGAATAATGGTCTGCCCATATTCTAATCCACACACTAAAAATCCAAATTGCTGCCGCTATAATGGGTAGAAGAAATAAGTTTCAGTCATATTCAGAGACCATTATAAAACCCTCCTTATATTTCATAAAGTTCTTCATAAGGTCAACTTCTATATATTTCTGACCTTCTTATTCCTTACCATTAACTCTGTATTACACAACATCAGTACTCTCATCAGCTTATTCTTCCCTCTCCATCAAAACTATTCTGGGAAACTAGACAAATCTACATTTTCCTATTTGAGTTCCACCCAATGGAATACATTGCCCTTCATCTAAGGGGTGTAACAAATAGGAATAGCTCAACTAAACACAGCTCTTCTATGATTTCTTCAGAGATCAAAGACAGGACATTTAAAAATGTCTTTCCCACCTGTTAGTTTACCTATTTTACTTTTACTCTTTTCTTTTGATACCTCTTCTTGAATTATGGATATTGTATATTTCTTTTCCTTCTTAATTTTTATGTAAACCACTTTGCTGGCCCCTAATAAGCCCTAACAAAAATTCCAATAAACTAAAGAATAAAATCTTTAGTTCAGTGTATGAAAGTGGTCAAAACAGCAAATAAAATCTTAGGAATTATTAAGAAAGAAATAGAGACTAAAAGAGAGGATGTCATAATGCCGCCATGGTGCGACTGTACCTTGAGTGTTGTGTGTAGTTCTTGTTATCCAATCTCAAAAAAGATATTGCAGATCTAGAAAAAGTAATGGAAGGGTAATAAAAACAAAGGGGGATGGAATTGCTTCGTCACCAAAGAAAGGCTAAACAGGCTAGGACTCTTCAGTTCGAAGAAGAGAGACTGAAAGGGTTTATAGAACAACTAAATATTATTATTGTAATATTAATACAAAGATTAGGGGGCATTCCATGAAACTAATAGCACATTTAAAACAAATTGGAGGAAGTACTTTTTTAAACTCAACATAAATCAAGCTTGGAATTTGATTTCAGAGGAGGTGGTCAATAAGCTAGCATTGGTGGGTTTAAAAAGGTTTTAGACAAGTTCCCGTAGACTTGGGAAGGCCATTGCTTATTCCTGAAAGTGAGCAACAAGGAATATATCTAGTCTTTCGAGTCCTGTTGAGTACTTGTGACCTAGACTGGCCACTGTTGGTGACAGATTGCTGTGCTTGAGGGATCTTTGGTCCGACCCAACATGGCACATCTTCTGCTTTTACGATCTTATTTTCTAAAAAGTGCAAAATCAGCTCAGCATTAGTTTGCATGTGAATATTCGTCCACATGGGAGGTGGAAATGTTGTTTTAAATACATCTATGCTTTACTAAAGGAAATGTAGGGGAGTCACGTAGTGTTTTAATAATACTGAAAGTTAAAATGTACTATGTTTCCTTTTTATTCTACATCATGATGAAGACAACAAAATTCATAAATACAAGGCAAAATATAAGCAGCATACAAGTATGTCACTGCAGCTTGATAAAGCAATGGGGAAGTTTGACAGAGATAATAAAACTATACATTTCCAAGGAAACTGAAACGTTTTAGTGTCTCAGTCATCTATGTCAAACCCATACCTCCACCTCATCTCTTTATTAAACTGTAATTGCAATGTAACCTTCACTTTCCTGGCACATACAATCTTGTGCCTAGCTGAATTTGTACTTTTCAAATCCACAGTAATTGTGCTATCTCTTCACTGACCTGTTGAAGGGATGGTGGCTCTTGAAAGCAAGCCACAGACGCATTATGTTAGTAAGTCTCGGTTCATCTGCTGACCCTCATTTCTAATGGACTAACATATAGCTCGCAATACTTAGAATGTAAATAAAATGTTGTTTCCAGTGCAGTATTCATAAAGACTTTACAAATGATTGACTTAACCTATTTGCTTCAGGGTACTTCAACCACATTTGCCATTTATAAAAAGGGTGTTGAGCAGTGACAGTAATCCAAAAAGACAAGTTTAGAAACTCTACTCATGATTGCCTCAAGGCTATAATTAGAAAACTCTTTCTTCTATTCTTATTTATTATACTTATTTATTTATAACATATATATTCCGCTACACTGAACTAACTGGGGCCCATCACAGAGGACATGAATGCAATATTATATTCAATGAAGAGATCCTTATGGTTTCTTAGCAAGAGGATCCCACCAGCCTTGTTCAACTCTATGAAATACTCTTTACATTCATAAAATAATTTGACAAGGAATTCTATCAAGCAAATCGTGATGTTTTAAAATGACTGAGGAACCTTTAGACTCCAACTAGCTGAATCATCCAGAGCAAGAATACCAGAGGAGAAATAAAATTATAGCATTTTTTGAGTATAAAAGTAAGATGCATTTTGATCTTCAATAGACACAGAGCTACGAGGAAGGTGAAGCTGGCAATGCACTGAGGGCTTTGTGTTTCCCAAAAAACATACCAGATATCCTGTTCTTGCCTACAAACAGTTTCTAATTTTTATGCAGTCTCATGCTTGCTTGCATTAGAACCAAGATAACTATAATGAATTCATTATCTTTTGATTCAGAACTATTGAATAATGGAGGCAGTGATAATGCTTCATGTGGCATTGTCCTTGGAACTTTGATGAACGTTCAGCTCAATTCTGGCTTTGAAAAGGCTCTTAGTTTTTATCAGTAGCTACAATTCATACTTTGCTAATTCTGCTGTGTGGGGAAAATAAAGAGGTGTACTAGGAAGCATTGTGAGGATAATTTTTAAACTGTCTATACTGCTGTGAAGTGAGTGGTTTTTCATTCTTGGTCTTTGCATCAATTTTCAAAGTGAAAAACTGCTGCAGAGACATACACCCACTGTATTTGTGGATACTTTTTCCAATTAAAATAATACAAATAGGGACGTGTTTACTAAGATTTGCACTGGTAGCATGTGTAGACCTTAAAAATGAGGATAGGGGTGGTGCTTGATCCATGCTACAAAATTACATGTAGTAATGTTGCTTTTGCACAACCCCCATACTCATTCTCTTTGGTGCGATTAGCGTGGGTGCACTTAATGCCATCCATTGAGGTGGTGGGTGGTAAGTGCACCCATTCTAGGTGCAACATTGCTGGTGAGCAGGCACCAAAAATACCTGCGCTACCCGTGATGTGTATGCTTTATCCCTCAACTGCCCACTCTCTGCCCCAACCTGCACTACTTGGGTAGCATGAAACTTTATCATGGCTGCATTCTTTGGCACATGGTGCACTTGGCACACGCTGAACCCCGCACTATCTGGTTGCACAGTTCCATAAACATGCCCCATAGTTCTAAAGTATTAAAACACTAGCATATTGTAGCAGTCTGCTCTGACAATACTTCCACAGAATGCAGATCACACTGTTCATGATGTAGAACCACGTGCATATCCTTACCAGCACAATAGGTGGGCAATTTTTAAATAGCCCCTTTACCTGTATAAATAGCTATTTGATGGATAAATAACTTTTGAAAAGGGTGGAATAGAAGCTAGGAAACTGATGGACTCAGTAACATTTATTGCAAGCCTTCACTTTAAGCTCATGAATATCACGTTGAAAGCCTTTGGTATTTTAGGCAATTTTGTGGCATTTGGCCATATGTAAAATTGCAAAAATTAATTTACTAAAACCACATCAAAGAGTACAATAAAAGTGGCCTTTGAGATGGTGCGCTAAATTTCAGGGGGATTCAACGCTGTTCCTTTTTTCATTCAGCAGTTACCTCATAATCTCAAGCAAACCTCTGCCGGCTAGAATACCTAATTGTGTAGGGACTTCTCTTTTAATAAACCATTCATACAGAATAAAGTGACCAACAGGAACAAATATTTTAAGGAAAATCATTTTTATTGGTATTATTGCTATTCATATTCGTATCATCATCCAAACTAGTATCAATATAATTATCAATGTTGTCATCATCAAAACTATCATCATCATCACTATTAGGATTCATTACATCATCGAATATATCAAACAGAAACCAAAACCCAATATGTAACAAACGTTTTTTACACATACTGTGCATTGTTTCGTCAATAATTAACCTACTTTTCAATCTACTAAAACAATGCATGTTATCTTAATATTGATACTGTCACTATCTGCCCCCTTCCATATCCCATTCTCCGTCCCCCACTAACATATAAACATGATACCTCAAACTATAATACTTAGCGGGTTATCAACTTTGCTACATCCCAGGGCTATCAATACTTAATACCAACCCCCTCTTTCCTCCCCCCTTCCTCTCCCCATTTCCCTTCCCTTCTACCCCCTCCCCTCCCCTCCTCTCACCCCTCCCTCCCTCCCTGCATTCACCCTTTCCCCCAGCCATCCAGCCTCATCCATCCATCCATTCACTACTAACTGGTGTCCCCAAATACTTTGTATACCCGTCTCTACTATGTGAAACCCTACAAACCCTCTTCAAACCCTCTTCTTCCCGTCCTAAGTTGCTGCATGTCAACTTGTCAACTTACGTGTACTTCACCCCACTTCACCTTGCTTAGATTTCCAATTTGTGCCCCCCTAATAATTTAGCTGTTCTCATCTCCGTCTCCATTAACTCTAGCATGAGGTATTCCCATTCTTTAACTCCTGGGGAATCCCCTGACACCCAGTGTCGTAATATGCACTGTTTGCCTACCACAATGCCTTTATTTAACAATTTTCCTTGACTCCCTCCTCTGGACCATGTTCCTACCTCTATTCCAAACAAACAGCATTCCGGGATGTAGACCAAGTGCTGTGACATCCAACCTGAAAGTTTAGCCCAGACCCCCCGCCAAAAGATTTGTATAAGCGTACAGGACCAGAATCGGTGTATGAAAGTTCCCTTCTTCAAGGCACATAGCTTACAGACATCTGTCAGGACCACACCAGCCCTAGCCGCCCATACATCATGTACATAAGCCCTCCAGAGAAATTTAAATTGTATTTCTCGCAGTCACATTGACTCAGAAATGTTTTTAATGGCTCCAAACGCTTCTTCTAAGATCTGCACCATTATCCGCGACATTCCATCTTGTTGCCATTTCTTTGCCAATCACTCTAAAACTCCCTTCTCTCCTACTGGTTGTAATTCCATCTTTAGGGTTTGCACTGTTATTTCCCCTTCTAACCCCCTACAGAAATCCACCATACCTCTGGGGTGTAGCAATGCACGGACATCCTTTTGGACGCTCCGCACATAGTGTCTCACCTGTAAGTAAAAATAAAGGTCTTTAGGGTCTAGATGGAACCTTTGCCGTAGCGATTGAAAGGAGTCCAACTCCAAAGAGGAAGCCATCCTCAAGTGTCCTATGCACAACACTCCTGCTTTCTCCCAGTGCCTGGGCACCGGGCCCTGATAACCCAGCAGGAAATCACTATTACCTACCAGAGGAAGAAAGTCCGTCCCTTTCCAAGATATTTTCTTTTTTTGGCACACTATCTTCCATACTTGCCTCAAAGTATTCATGTAACCTGAAGTCTGCCATGCAACAGGCAGATCCCTTTTTGCCTGATGTAGCAGAAAAACTCTATGGAAAGGCCCCGACATCTGTTCTATCAGTGTAATAGGTAATGTCTCCGCAGTGCCCAATAGTACATCTCTTAGGGGGTGCAAAGTACTCACTAAATTATAGTCTCTCAATGATACGAGACCCCCCTCCCCTCCAGGGGTTTCATCAAGCTTGATATGGCAATTCGAGATCTGTGGCCCTTCCACAGGAATTTACTTAAATGATACTGCAATAACAAGATATCTTTTCTCGCAATCCAAATTGGAACATGACGCAAAAGATATATCCATCTTGGGAGCTCTATCATCTTAAACAGGGATAAGGGCAACTCCCTCCATTTTTTTTAGTTGCTATTGACCTTGCCAACATTGGATCCACGTTTATACGATGCAGCTGCGACATTTTCTCTGGAATTTGAATCCCCAAGTATCGAATCTGGCCCTCTGCCCACATAAGTGGAAAGACTCCCTCCCATTTCAGCCTAGCTCTCCCACCCACATCCAATACTATGGATTTAGATCTGTTAATATGCAGCCCCAAAAAGGTGCCAAACTACTCAATTTGCTTCAAAGCTACTTCTAATGATGCCTGAGGATGGATCTCTTATGCATAAAAGCATGTCGTCTGCGAATGCACTCACCTTTATTCACCCTCCCCTCCATTCTATACCCTTCATCTTTTCCATATGAATAAGCGACAATAACAGGGGTTCCAGTTGCAAAACAAACAAAAGCAGGGATAAAGGACAACCTTGCCTAGTACCTCGCTGGAGGGAGAAAGATGACGAAAATTCTCCTCCCATTGTCATACATGCCAGTGGGTCCACATAAAGTGCTTTGACCCAATTCAGGAAAGCTCTCTCAAAGCCAAGTCTATGCAATATTTTGAACATATAAGGCCAAGATACTCTGTCAAAAGCCTTCTCGGCATCCAAACTGACCAACAATAACAAAGTTTCTTTTAATTGACACATTTCCATCCCCAACAACACTTTACTTATATTCAAGAAAGCTTCTCTGTTCTTTACAAATCCCGTCTGGTGATCTCCAACCAGTCTCGGCAGTATTTTCTGAAGTCACAGTGCTAGAATAGAGGCTAATACCTTCATATCATAGATAATTAAGGAGAAGGGACGATACGACGCGGGTTCCTCTGGGTTTTTCCCCGCTTTAGGAATTACCGTGATAGCAGCTGTTCTCATATCCTTCGGGAACTTTCCAATCCCTAGCACTTCCTCATATAGAGCCGCCAAAGTCGGGGTGACTTGTAGCACTAAAATTTTATAAAATTCCATCCCATGCCCGTCCGGCCCTGGGGTCTTGTGTGGAGTGCAATTCCCTATAGCTCTTTGAATTTCTATTCCAGAAATAGATCTATTGAGCTCTTGTATTTCTGACTCTGCTAAGTGTGGCAACTGCACCTGGTCCAAGAACCTTCTCTCCTGCACTCTATCTTCTGTCTCTGGAGTATAAAGCTCTTGGTAATATTGTCTAAAGACCTTCATGATTTCCTGAATATCATTATGCTTTACTCTGTTTTTATCCCTCACATTAGCTATTATTTTGGTCCCACTCCACTCTTTCACTAAGCGTGCAAGTAACTTCCCTGTCCTATCTCCATACCTAAACAACTGGTGTCTGTAATACTGCAACGAGTATACTGTTCTTTCCTGCAACGCATTATTTAGATGCTGTTGAGCCTCTAGATACTATCCCAGGTTTTTTCTTTCTGATATCTGCACAGCTACTCTTTTAAGCTCTTGAAGCTCTCGTGCCAATTTCAAGATGGTTTCATTGACTCTCTTCCTTTCCTTAGCCACAAACGCAATAATGTGTCCTCTCATTACTACTTTCTCTGCTTCCCAAAATACTGCCACCTTCTTTACTTGGTCTTCATTAAATTTTACATACTCCTCCCAATAATTCCTTAAATATCTACAAAACTCCTCATTTTTCCATAGATGTCTCGGGAAAGACCACTTATTACTAAAACCCCGCTTTCCTCTCCAGTCCATCCGCACCATCGCATGATCACAGATTACCATTGGCTCAATCTCCATGTGCAGTACTTTCCCAAAACAATTTTTTGAGACCAAGATGTAATCAATTCGGGACCATGACTGGTGAGCCCGTGACAGATGTGTGTAATCTCTTTCACCCTCATGCAGCACTCTCCATGTATCTATCAACTCCCCCATTCTACAGAGATATCTGACTCCTTTCCTACTCCACCCCCCTCTTAGCCTCAACTGTGATCTATCCATTTCTAGATCATGGGGACAGTTAAAATCTCCTGCCAATATAACCGGTATTTTTGGGACCCTCCCCACCCTTTTTAAAATATCCTTAAAAATTTGATGGTCACAAAGAAATGATTCAAGTTGTGATAAAGAGGGGCTTGGCACGAAGGGACTGGGATAGGTGGTTTGTTAATTTAGCTGTCTAGAAATTCAGGAGTTATGACTCTTGGCTTTTTCTTTTTGATTCTTATTATGGTTATTATATTCTCCCCATATTGTGGGCTAGGTATGATGTATTGTTATTTTGTATATTTTTTTCTGTTTTGTATTCTTTTCTTAATGAATCATCAGTATGTTTCTTTATGCTTGCTTTGTAAGTTTGTAAAAATTTCAATTAAAAAAAAAAAAAATTGATGGTCATAAATGTTTGGCTCATAAATAATCTCCAGGAACAAGCAGGAATGATTCTTCACATATGGGTACGTCGGTACCGACGGAGTCTGCGCGGGAACGCTTCCCAGCATCCAATCAAGAGCTTTTGGTAGCATCCCAGCACGCCTGTGTGCTGCCTTCCCGCCTTTCCCAACTGCCTCTCCTCAGTTTTCGTTTTTCCACGGAGCCGGCAGGATGTCCTCCTGTCACCGCAGAAATTTCTTGTTTTTATTTCTTAGTTTTCTTGTGGTCGCGGCTGTCTTCCCGACGCCATCGGTACCGCTGGTGTTTTCTTTTCTTTTCTTGTAAAATTTTCCTTTTCCACGGGATATTTTTTCTTCATAGTGTCCCATGGTCTCCTAGGCCTTTTAGGCCTCTTCTTTTCCTACATGGAACCGCCAGCCACTTTCTCCAAGAAATGTTCAGACTGTGGCGGTACAACTTTATTTTTAGACCCTCGAAGTCAGTGTCTAACTTGCTTGGGTCCTGACAACAGTTTGGTAAGAAGAGGTTTTCAACATTGAGGCTCCCTCGATACACGGTTGCCCTCCAACTTCGGGGCACCGTCCCCTTCTTCTTCCACACAGGATCAGGTAACCCATAAACAGTCTCTTAAGACTAGCCAATCCTCGAGTGGTAGGTCTCATGCGCAGCATGTAGACGGCTCCGGCCTTGCCCTCGAGGGCCCACTGGCTTCAAAACCCCAGCAGGAGTCTTCGGTCTCCAAAGCCTATAAGGGGTTTCAGGTTGTTCCTGGGGTTCACCCACCACAGAACATACCTAAGCCGTGTACGGTGGTGGCATCCGCTTCGAGCGGTACCAATACCCCGGCATCGGCACTGGTGTTGGATGAAACACTCCTCACCAGGGATCGTCATCTGGCGTCCTCGGTACCTTCAGGACCGGTGGATACCCTCCAGATTGACTTTCCATTATCGGTACCAACACCGATACTCCAACCGACGTCGGTACCCTCCAGATGTGCATCGATAGCCTCGCTTCCTTCGATGCCGAGTCTGGAATCAATCTCCAGTCTGGAGGACTGGGTACCGACTCGCCTTGGTACCGGCTCTCGACGGTACCAAAGGCTCGGTTCCGATGATTCGGATCCGCAACTCTCGGTTCCCCCGACGCCAATTGAGTTGCCACTGGTTACCCTTCCTTCATTGGTATCAGACACGGTACCGAAGTCGGTACCGATGTCCTCATTACCTTCATGGTCGGTGCCTTCCATGCTTCGCTTATCAGGCTCTCTGCCCTCGATGCCGAGTTTGGAAACGATCTCTAGTCTAGAAGACTGGGTACCAATAGATTTTGGTACCGACACCGATCGATACCGGTGCTTCGGTACCGAGGATAGCGGCCGGAGGTTTTCGGTTACCTCGGTACCGATTGAACTGTCACCGATGACTGCTCCGATGTCTTTGTCGGGCTCAACTCCGACATCGGTACCGGTATTGGCATTGGTACCGGTACACACAGTAGCATCGTGGCCAAATCCTGCCATGCTTTTTTCAACAGGATCACTCCATTCTGTACCAAGCTTGGAGTCGATACCTGGCATGAACAATGTGGTAAGGACGGTGGCTGCTCCTGACAGCCAGTACCAGCAACCATCCTTTCAGCATTCCACACTGCACTCTGCAGGATCTTCTATTCCTATATATTTGGATAACTCTGTGGATGCTCAGGCTAGTTCCTTAGATCTACCCTGTCCAAGGGAAATTCCTGTTTGGGATCCCTCTTTTCAGAGTTTCCTCCTGGATATAGCAAGATCCCTTGCCATTCCTATTCCAGGAAATGATCCTACACAAAGCTCTGTTTCTACCAAAGCAAAGGACAACATAATGCTTCCTTTGCATCATTCCTTGCAGGATCTCCTTCTAGGAATGTGGGAAACACCTCTAAGGGTACCCCCACCTCCCAGGGCAACTGATCTCTTATATCAGGTGCCCCCCTCTCCAGGGTTTCAAAAGACTCAACTTCCTCATCATTCCATAGTAGTGGAATCAGCAATGAGGCGGGTAAAGAGTAAGAAAAAGCACTCTTCTTATCCGCCAGGTCGTGAGTCTAAGACAAACCTTCCAGACATCTATGCTTTCTGCAAGAATTATCTCATATATTTTTTATATGAGTCTTTCTCTTGAGGAGGTCACAAAGCAGTTACATCTTTTGACTCCTTTCCTTCCAGATTCTAGAGTACAGACTATTCCTAACTGCTTAAGCATACCCAGAATATCTCTTGGTTTCTGTCTCGTGCTTCCCTAGACTCTTTTGAGTCTGTTAGCAGAACCTCTGCTATTGCTATAGGGGCACGATGTAGAGCCTGGCTCCAAGCTTCAGACTTGGACAAATGGGCACAACAACGTCTGGGACATACTCCTTGCACTGGAGAAGATCTTTTCAACAAGGAGTCTTTACATCAGGTTACTCAGTTGTCCACTGATTTACCTGTTCCTAAGGGTTGTTCTACACCTTCTTCTGTCCCAGTAGGTAGGAAATCTCCTACCAAACTTTCTTCCCACAGGAGAAGAAGGTTTTATTCATCACTTGTCCATCATACAGATGTTCCCCAACAGGGGAGGCATTGTCCTGGTTTGAGGAATCCAACCTCTCACCAGGCTCAGCAAACTCAGCACCTGCAGGGTTTCTGATCACTCATTATCAGATGCTTGTGACTTTTGGGGTTAGAATCTACAGTTGCTTCTTCTCAATAGAGGCAATCCACTGCTTCATTCTAACCCCTACACATGGATCTCTTTCCAAGAGATATCCATTTTTTCTATATTTTTGTGAGCTGTCAGAATGTTCATGCCTATATGTCACAGGTTTCTCCTCTTTTTCCTGCTAGGGAAAGAGGTCTAACCACTATCAAATGATAGTTCATGTGCCAGCATGTATTTTTTTCTTTCTATAGACTTACTACTTGGTAAGTCTTCTTCAGCTCCATTCTCTTCACCCTCTTACCAAGCTTTTTCCTCTGTAAGAGTGGAATTACTTACTAGGGGGCTTTTTCTTCAGCCTCTCTAGTTTTGTCACTTTCCAGTGCGGAGTTTCCTCTCTGAGTAACCTCCTCTATTTCAATCTTACTTTGGGGCAGCTTATCAGACATGTCCAGAGTTTCTACTCCTGTTCTGTCTATTCTTTCTGTTTTTCAACCATAAGATTCTTTCTGCTCTCTTACTAGCAGCTGCCTATGCAGGAGCCTTAATGTTTGGACCACTGGTTCTTGTCCACAAACAACCAGATTTGTCCTCCACTACATTCTGTCTAGTCTTAGTAGTGGCTCCAAGTCAGTGCTTCATCTCTCTTGGAGATTATCTCACTACAAGCTTCTGGATTATCTGCTATTTCTGCCATCTCCATTCTCCTGGATTTGGCAGCATAGTTGGCAGAGATACTGGCTCTCTAACAGCCAATTCTATCATCTCATTCTCCTGCATCATGCTCTCTGCAATTCTACAGAGAAGCTTTCCACTATGGACCCTTGCTAGAGAGCATGGTTTTTTTTTTCTCCAACAGCTATCCTAGATGGTTGGAAAAGACTTTTCAGTCATGTCTCCCATGACTAGAAGGTTCTCCTTTCTTTTACTATCTCCTTTTGATATAAAGGACATAGGCCTTCTCTTACGGAAAGGCTTAAGGAGTTGCCAATTCCCTGCTTTGGTCCATAGCATTACCAATTGGGGATATGCTCTTTCTCCTTGCAGCTCGTCCTCATGGTAAGAACGCATGATACTTTTTTTCCTTAAGCAGGTCAACATGGTATCTCATCTCTATGTGTTTTCTGTCTACTTACCATGCTAGAGTCCTGGAAGACTCGGGACTTGCTGGCTGCAGATTGATATTAACCTCTGTTTTCCATGTAACCATCCTGGTTATTTCACTAGCTAGCATCCTTGCAGATCATAACCAGGGGGAATAGATTCTCTATATATCTTCTCAAGTAGGTTCCACCTCCTTGTTATTAGATGAATCTTTCCTCTCCACATATCCTATGTGAATACCATGCTGTAGGCATATCTCTGTCTGTTTAATTGCAGACACCCATATTTAGGCCTACATATTCATATTTATCTTTTGTGTGTATTTTATGCCCCTCCATATCTCACTATAGATATATTCTTATATGTCTATCTATATATCTATATGTATATATATATATATATTATATATATATGTATCTGTCGAGATATTTCATTATAGATAGATATGTCTCCACATACTTATCTATCTGACTGTCTATGCTCATACAGCTATATGTTTCTGACAGAGGAGCTTTACCCATACCTATGCTATCCAGCAGGTTTGGGGTTCTACGCACACAACCACTCCTGTGGTAGTCAACAATTTTTATACCATAACCTAAGGGTTTAGGTACCTCTGAAGCTCTCCCTGCCCAATATCTCTCCTAGCTTACCCCAGTTAGGAGAGACATTGTGGATTTTCAGTTAATCACAGGCTTAACGCCTCAGGCATTTGTCCTCTCTTTTTTTGATACAAGGGGTTCCCATACCCTTTCTCCCCACAAGGACTCTGCCTGTTTGTCCAAATTGGTTAGCCTTTCTCTTTTTGCTCCTAAGAGTGAACCACTCTGCCGCCAAAAGAGTTGGCTTTTTGTCATACAGCCTTCCGCTGAAGGCCCACCGTGTTTGTACTACCCCAGTTTTTCCTACTGGGGTTACGTGTTACCTTTCAGAATTCTGACCTCCACTGTTTTCCTACAGGTTTATTACCTCCACTTTACAGTGAGGTCCTCTTCAAGGTTCCTCTACTGGTTTTCCCAGTAGATCCATGAACCTCCATATTTCTGTGAAATCCTGTCAGGGGAGGTTCATATTGCAATATCCTTTGCAATATTATTGATGACCATCATCATCCACACATGGACTCCTTCTCTGCAGTCCTATGCTAGGTTAGCTGTTCCACAGCATCCTTCTTTCTTCAACTCCTACCCTCCATCCTCAGGATGCCTGGTGTTCTGGGAGATAGCATGTTCCAACCTATGACATGCTGGGACTCCAGGCATCTCAGCTTGGGAGTCCCCATATGTGAAGACTCATTCCTGCTTGTTCCTGGAGATAGCACAGTTACTTACCTGTAACAGGTGATCTCTGGGAACAGCAGGAATAAGTCTTCACAACCCTCCCACCTCCCCAGGAGTTGTATCTTTATCTATCTTTCCTTTCCTCTCTCTCTCTCTCTTTGTCTCAGCTTTAAAACTTAACTGAGGAGAGGCAGTTGGGAAAGGCGGGAAGGCAGCACGCAGGCGTGCTGGGATGCTTCCAAAAGCTCTTGATTGGACGCTGGGAAGCGTTCCCATGCAGACTGCGTCGGTACCGATGTATCCATATGTGAAGACTTATTCCTGCTGTTCCCAGAGATCACCTGTTACAGGTAAGTAACTGTGCTTTTCCAAAGATCATTTCCTCCCCCTGCAGCTTGGCATGTATAAACACAAATCTGCCCTGGGGGTCCATTTCCTCATTCAATATTTCCAATTGTAAGTCTTTTCTAAGTAGAATTGCTATCCCCCTTTTCCTCCTCCCCCACCCCCCCCCCCCCGAGGAAGCTGCATGCACCTGCCCCACCCAGTCCTTCTGCAATTTTGCATGTTCTCTCGAATTCAAGTGCATCTCTTGTAGGAACGCCACCTGGGCCTTCCCCCTTTTCAGGGCTTGTAAAATTTTTGTGTGCTTAATAGGAGTGCTCGCCCCCCCACCACACATTCCATGTTACAAAGCGTAGATCATGCATACTTCTGCCCAACTTTGTTTCTTAATCTCCAAAATTTTTAACCTATCATCCTCCCACAGTTGCCCAGCCTCAACCCCAGGATCTTTAAAGTAGAGTGAAATACACCAAAGTACTTGATATTGTTGACTCAGTTTATGACGAGTACCCTCTATGATATTCAACTTCAGATCAGTGTGATTCTTTATTTATTTTTTATTTTATTTATTTACATTCTCTTATATACCGTGCTATTCTGCATCAGTGCGGTTTACATTGAACAAACTGAAATTACTTTGAACAGGGCATTATAACTTGGAGATAACTATTTTACTATTCTTCCCCTCCCTAGACCATTCATCAAATAACCGCTTCTCAATTTCCCATTCATCTCCCATTCTCACCTCCCCCATCCGTACCCCCTCCCCCTCCCCATCCCCTTCTCCTCCCCATAGCTCATCTTGATATCTATCCCCAGTTCACTCTACCAGGGTCTCGCCCTCTTAGACGTGGCAGGGCTTTCGTGGCAGGGCTGTCCCCTCCATTCTTTCCATTTTCCCAATGATTCTTCCACCTCATTATTCTTACTAAAATAACGCTGTCACTGCATTCAACTTTGCAAATAACTTCTTAACATTTCCCAATTTCCATCCCACCCCTAATTAAAGCCTCTACACATCCTAATATCAGCCATATTTTCCTCCATCTTCACTATAGCTTATTTAAAAGAGGTGTCAATTTTCCATGTCTTTCAGTTTTGTAACACAACCTCTTCATGAGGTTGCAATTTCTGCATCAGATCGTTCTCCTTCCAACTCATCCAAAAAGCGTTTTGCAATGCAGTCTCGAAGGTGTGATCATGTCCCTGACTGGTGACTCACAAGACTGCCGGGAACGCCAAGGTGAAACGCAGCTTCTTTTTGAACAGGGCTGCACAAACAGGCGAAAACTCCTTCCTCTTTGCTGCCACTGTTGCAGAGTAATCTTGGAAAATAAGGAGCTTCTGGTTGTCCAATTTCAAATCTCCTTTTCTCCAATACGCCTGGAGCAGTTGAGTTTTATGTTGAAAATTAAGAATACGTGCAATTACTACTCATGGCCTATGTCGTGCCTCGGATCTCATTCCAATATGATGCGCACGCTCCACTCTCATTTTACCAGTTAATATCTCCAGTCCCAATTCCTTTGGCAGCCACTCTTCAATCAGGGGTATTAACATTGAATCTGTCGTTGCTTCTGGCACCCCTACTATTCTCAGGTTGTTTTGGTGCGACCTGTTCTCCAAATCCTCAACCTTCAATTACAAGGCCTCAGTCTGCTTCCACTGCGTTGAAGTCTCCCGAGCTTGACGTCTATCCTCGTCCTCTATGGTCACCACACAGTGTTCTAGCTCTTCCACTCGCTTGCCAAACTCCACCAATGATTCGCTCACAACCTCCAGTTTTTTCAATACCTGGTCAAACTTGGGGTCTAATAGCTTGACGACCTCCTTTGCCACTTCCTCTGTTGCAGATTCTGCAGTTCTGGGAGAGGCCGACTGTGATATCGTGACTGCAGAGGCCCCCAGCCTGAGGCTTCTTTCCCAGTCTTCTTTTGCTGTTATCGGCATGATATCTGTCCCAATTTTTACCACCACAGTGACAGCTCTTCTGCTTGTATTCTGCTATATCAGTTAGTACCATTTCACTCTTCGGGTAGTGATAATTTTAATGTTAATGCTTGAGGCAGCCCCGGAGCGAGCAAAGACACATCTTCACTCTCTCATGTGTCACGTGGGCTCCAAATATTTTAAAGAAAAATGAAAAGATAGTGTATTATTGCTTAATGGTTTTGTATTGTAAGCTTTGCTAAAGTTTTTTTTTCTTTTGCAGAAATGTATTCAACTATTCCTTTATGCTAAGGAGGCACATAGGTCTTTAAAAAAAGAAAGAAAGTTAACCTTCTGAGCTGGACTAAAATCAAAAGAGATAGGTAGATATAGGTATATTGTAACTAATGCTCTTTTAAGAACTTGATAATAATGGTCCTATTGGATTCTGAAGTAAATTTCCCTGCTTGTTTTCACAAAGAAAACAAGTTTGAAAAATCTAAAATACAGAGCAAATTAAAAACATCTCTTACTTTTAAAATCAATGGGGCTCTTTTACTCAAGTGCGGTAGAAATGTGCAGTTACTATCTTTTAGCTGCAAAGCTTGAGCGGGAACTCAGGGGCGTGCCAAGCATCTTCCCATGCAGTTACTGTACAGAAAAAGATGTTTACCCTTTGGTAATCAGATTGCAGCTAACGTGGATGCATTTAATGTCACCTATCTGGGTTACGAGCATAGTTAGTAAAGAGGTTTCCATAAAACATAATGGGGCTTAGGTTATTTAACCTTCGTTAAATCGCATGACCATTTGTTAACACACATTAACATGTGTTATTCAGCTAATGCACCTTGGTAAATAGAAGCGCTTAGTGTTGAACCTACAACCCGCCCCTCCAGAATTTTAATCTCATTTTCAACAGAAAGCAGTTGGACATTAAAAACGCCCTTAGGTGAATGAATTTTTAAAGAAAGTTTAGTAACCGAAAAACCTAGTTTTTTCTGGATTAATCAATGATCTATTTGTCAACATCTACTAAAACAAAGAATTTAGGCAGGCAGCCAAATTTCACAGCCTTTGATCACGGCCCTTACCAAATTTGGAGTAAGTCTGCATGCTATCTGCAAATGACTGAAATTGAAAACCCCAATCGCTTAAAATTTCTCTTATTGTGTAAGTGTTAATGTTAAACAGAAGAGGGGGGAGAGTGCCCCTGAGCAACTACATACTTCATAGGCCACAAGTTATAGCCAGCACCCGCTCCCTAACCTTGAGGGTTTGGGGAGGGGTGTGCCTTGAGGTTAAGTTGTAGTTGTGAAGGTCGAATGACAAGGCAGGTATAAAGAATATTTTTTTACATAAGGATTTATTTTCCTGCTCCGTGGTGGAATGGAACAGGCGTAAAGGAATATACTTTTGTAGCCAAAACAAGAACAAAAGGAAAACAGGCTTTTTCTAATACTATGTTCAAAACTGTGCTTCAACACAGGAGTTCACATTCCTGTCATGTGAGCTTTACTTGAAATCACTTAAACAAAGAGCAAACAATAAAGTTCATGCACTGTAACTAAGTTATGCTTCAGCTTATTCTTATCTCTTCATAAGCTCTTCAGGTAAGGAACTTAAACAGCATGCATTTCAGCATATTATAACGAATGACCACACAAGCTTTGCTTGACTATTCTTTGTCTATGAGACAGGTTGAGCAGTCCATTGGCTGATTCAAATCCACCATTGGTAAGGGAAGAACCAATGGCACTTGTGCTTCTGGGCTCTGTACTGACTCAGCTACTTTCTGTCCAGGAATAGTTCGTTTCTCTAGGAAATCTCTAAACTCTTTCAGGAGTTCTTCAGCCTGCTTGCTATATGGGCTAGGCGGGGAATTAGCTCCTTCCTGGGATGAATGATAGCTTGTGGGTTTTTCTTCAGGCAAACAAACAATGCCGTCTCTCTTACTATGCTCATTCACTGCACTGGAATTACCCCTCCCCCACTTGTCTCTGTCAGCAAGTGCTGGGTAAGTCAGTTCATTTGCAGGTGAAGGATTTTTAGACAGCAATTCAAACTTAGAACCTCCTAAAGCCTTCTGGCATATATCTCTAGCAAATATATCTGCTACGTCCTTGTAGCTAGCTTGCTTGCTAACTCTGTCAGCAGTTTGAGGAGAAAAGCTGGGTTTATCTGAATGAGCTTCTGGTTGCAGCCAACTGCCTTCATAAAACCTGGGCTTGCCCTGGGTTTTAAAATAAGCACTCACACAGTCTGGCTTCTCATAAAAGCTGTTATCAGAATTAAAGACACCCTGTACCTTGTGTTGAGGAATGCCTGAATGTTCTTTAGCAGTCTGCCATTCTTTCCACGGGTCAGCTCTCTGTTCCAAAAGCATAGGCTTTACCCCTGGGTCTCTCAGTGCCTCGCCCTTCTCTTGCTCCCAGAAGGTTCTTCCATGCACTGAGTCTCCCTGGTACCTGCTTCTTGGCTTGGCAAGCGTTCTCCTGGAATTGCAGCTGGGGAGCGTTTCTCCTTCAAAGTCAAAGGCTCTGGCATCCAAGGCTACTTCCTGCCTTCCAGGTAGCTTCCTTTGTCTTTGCTCTGCTCCGTCTCTAAAGCACACATCTGCTTCTTCTGTTTCCTGTATTTCCTTCCACCTCCTCGGCTGGTTCTGTCTCTCGTTCCTGTTCTCGTTCTGTCTTCCTTCTTCCTGTTTAACAAGCTGCCTCTGCTCTGGGGAGCCCGCCTCCTGCTAGGGCGTGCCCAATCAGCAACTCTGCTTCTCCCCTCCCCCGAGGTGAGCTGTGTTAGCTGATTAGCCATGTGCATCTTGTGCTGAGAAGGGAAAATCTTGCCTTTAGCTGCAGTACCCGGACCTTCCACCGGGTCACTATCTATTTCTATGGCTTCTGGCAATGCTACAGCGTCACAAAGTGCAATACCTTGGGCCCTAACTTATCTCTCTGTGATCTATTCTCAAAAAAAGGAAAAAAAACAGTCATATACCGTTCCAGACACTCCCCCCCCCAAGAGAATGTAGCCGTTGAAGCAAAAGCTACGATCACTAAAATCAAATGCAGCAGTGAGAGTCAAAGAGGTCATTATAGCATCAGAATCCCTACTGAAATCTCTATGTAGATCTTCTTCCTCTGATAATGCTGTAATCTCAGTACTATGCCAAAAATAGAACCACTAATTGCAAATAAAACAATCAATAACAAAAACACATTGCAATCATGAATAGCTCGAATAAATTAAGAAAATTCCAAATTGGAACAAGAATGATAATATATTTTTGAAACAAGGTTATTGAAATAAGAAGGGTTGCTTGTATTATTTTTTGTGGTGAGTTTTTTTGTGGTTAGTTTTATTATTTTTGTATGTGTTAGTATATGCCAGTTTTTGTTTTTGTACACATCTATGTGGTTGATGTAATTTGTTGTTTGGGGGGGGTATTTATTGATATATTGTTATATTAGCTGGATGCTGTCTGTAAAATATTAAGCATTTGGTAGATAAATTGGTGTTAGCCAGATGTCGTTAACGATATATTATAATATAATACATTTATACTGCTTATGATAAGTTATGATAATGATGATGTATATGAAGTTATAAAATATTTATATGTATGTTTCATAAATATGTGTTAGTTTACATATTAAAAGTATCTGTATTAGTTCTTTGAAATTGGTGAATGCTTATTTACAGTGGGAATTTGGAATTTTCTTAATTTATTTGAGCTATTCATGATTGCAATGTGTTTTTGTTATCTCAGTACTATGGCCTCCTCTAAACCTTGACTAGTAGGAATCGAACAAACTACTAATGTCTGCATATTTCTCCATTCTATGATCATGCATTCAATTAATTTACCCAGATTTGGCAAGTAATTCAAATTAAGCTCTCATCCCAATTTGATTTCCCCTTTCAGGATGAATACAGGCCTCCTTCAAAGTATAATGGAAAATGTCAAGAGGATAAAGCAGCATTAATAATATTCCTTACTGAATCACAATACATATGAGGCAGTTCTTTGTTGGTAAGGTTAGGCATGGATCTGATCCACTGTCACAGGGTTTAGTGCACCCTAAAAGTTGTTCAGCCACACAACGTGCTAAGAGTGAGAAAGAATTGAACCCGCTATAAATCATCACAGATAAACCGTTGGAACTTCTACCTCCCCTAAGTTGATCCAAATAATTTGGGATTTGATTCTTGCCTCAAAAGGCAATTCAAAATCCTGAGCTCTATAGTTTTAAGAGAAGGAAGCGTTAACTGGCCAATTACCAACTGAATATTGTAAATCAGTAACCCCTGAAAGAGCATTTTAGATTGATCAGCTGGAGAAAACATGTGTGAGCAAAACGTTTGCATTTCTCATTCTTAATTTTTGAAATTGTACACTTACTGAATATAATCATCCTTTTTACGTTTAACAAATCAAAATATCTCCATGCATTTTCCAAACATCTTTTTTTTTTTTAAATTCCATGAGCTCTTCCAAAACATGGCTGTTAAGTAAAGAAATTTTGCCCACACCCGATTCCTTAGACTGATGCAAAGCATCTTGTGTAAATACTTTCAAAAATCCTTCATTAGTAAGTTCTTTGTTCTAGTGGCATTCGAATAGATGAATTTACATTATGGTTTTCGTTTCCTTCTTCATGCTTCTTAAATATTGACTCCGTTATTCCACAAGTGTCTGGATCCAAATTCTTACTGATACTGCAGCAATATTTAATGAACCAAATTAATGTTGTGTAAAAGTATCCCTCTGGCTACCTTCATGGGCCCTCACAGGTAGTCAATCAGGGTAGCCCTGCCCCTTTGTTAGTTCAGAGGTATTCTTAATCCCTTAGTGCCATGCTCTTCAAGATGACTCCTTCCATTTGCTCTGTTAATGGGAATCACATCTACTTACGAAATCAGGTATAGTAATTAATGCAAAGGCATTGTTGAGACCAGTTAAAATTTTTCTAAAAGAGACATTCTTCAAAGTTTTGTCTTCATAATAACGATCTAATGAGCAGAATGAGATTGTAAATGTATTTTGTAACGGAAGTTCTTAGAGGGAAAAGCTGCCCCATGTCACCTAATTCCTGGGGCAAAACCCAAATATAAGAAAATATATTTGAGGTAGTTGGGGACCACTGATTAACAACATCTTGCGGATACATCTTGTGACATACCCACTATTTATTTGTATGGAGGCTCTTTATTTTAACCATTCTCTTACATAAATCATTATTACAGTTTTTAGTAATAAAATGTAACCATGTTTATTTATTTATTTTAAATTATTTATAGCCCACCTATCAAAACATTAAGGGCATTAATTGCTACACTGTGGTCAAATATCCGATTTTACCCCAACTTAGTTACTCGTAGGAGTTACTAACCTGCAGTAACTGGATACCGCAGGTTAGTAAGTCTGGTAGTAAAAGAATAACACAACTTGCAATTAACCTCACGAGCTGCATTATCCTGTTCCCCTGGAACACTGGGCCATTAATACTGTACATTGGTCTATGCTCCAAGGTGCCTTTCTTAAAGGGGCCAGCACTTGCACAAAAGAGGGGCAAGCCAGGGGACCTCCACATTAGCCCAAGCAAAGTGTCAGCAACCCCCTAAGATATCCCCAGCACACACAGATTCTGCCCCCCCCCAACCAGGTTACATTGGAAACCCCTCCCAAAGGCTCTCATCCCCCTGGACTCTTTTGAACAGGCAATAGGGGTTTCTCCATGTTCTGTTGTAGTACTCAAAGGGTAGGTATGCGCCTAGGCTTTTCCTCACAGATACTGTAGGTACGCGTTCCCTGATAATTGATCTACACCGGGGTTTTTTTGTGTTTTTCTGATTTAAGCTTTTTAAGTTATTGTACATTTTTGTTGATGGTTAGTATCAGCATTTCTTTTGATTTCTCTCGCGGTTTTATGACCACGCTGATTTTCTCTATTGGCTCTTGTGCTTAGAGATAGAGCTGTAAAAAACATTTTTCTGACACTATAAAACAACCTTTGATCTACATATAATTCTATCTCTGAATTGTTTATACAGGCGCATGTGAGAATTGTTCTGAGCCTCTCGTTATGGGTAGGACTGTAGTTATTTATGACACATAACAAAAGGGTTTTTTTTTATTTTCAGCCATTAACGTTTTTCTCTCTTATTGTATTCTTTGGATAAGTTGGCTGACATACCTTAATTAGGATAAAACTACTATAGATTTGGGCCATAGGTAGCAACAGAGTTCTTTTATGTGCACTTTGGAAATATTTCTTAAAGCATGTTTTATTAGAAGAGTTGTTTAAGTTTTACTATAATATGTTTTTATGCTTTTGTTTTCTTTAAGTCCCTTTAGTCCTATTATGTTTGTCTTAGTAAGTAAAGATAGTCATTTAACAGTGCATTATATGAATTGCATCTAAGGCTATGTATGCACAATTAAGATTTTTATATATGTTCTTCCTTAGACATATGTCTTACGTTGCTTCTGATCCTCCTTTGGAGATTGGTCTTAACTGATTCTCTGCTGGTATTGTAATCTTTGTTTATTGTTTTATGTATGTGTTATTGTATATTTTATTATTTATTTAAAAAACTTTTATATACTGCCTCTTCCAGAGATCAGTGGTGGCTTACATATAACATAACAATGAACTTTACAATGAACGATGATCAAATTACATAACTAACAGAGTTTATAACATAACTATAATACATTACATAACTATGTACAACTGGGTGGGCCAGGGGGTGCTGGTGTGGGACAGGAAGGTAATGAGTCTCGCTTGTCTATGAGTTGACATACATAGGGGAAAGGGAATAGCTATTTAGGTTATATAGTGTTGACTGTCGGAGGAGGCACCATAATATTTGATAAATAGATGGGTTTTGACCTCTTTTCGGAATGATTTGGGGAAACTGCTAGGTACGTATGAACTAGATTGGCCACTGTTGGAAACAGGATACTGGACATGATGGACCTTGGTCTGACCCAGTATGGCATATCTTATGTTCTTATGACTGTAAGTCCTTTATTGCTCTTAAACTGTCTGGGAGCGAATTCCAGAGTGCTGGAGCAGTGTATGTAAAGGCTCTAGTGCTGGTGGCATGATTGCTGTGATTGGTATATATCTTTTTATTTATGTATCTTATTATGTTTGTTTGGTTTTTACATTGTTAATGTATATTTTTGTTCTAGACCCAGGATGCAGGCTGACAGCCAGAACTTGGCCAAGTCGGATCTTGAACCTGGAAGGTTTTTGAAAGAAGGCTTTTGCAACTTCAATGGTGTGGCTGTGTCTTCCCTCCACTGGTTTGTGTACACATTGGAAACCCCCTGCCCCCCCCCCAAGGCTTTCATCCCCCTGGATGCTGAATCACCTCATCTCAGATCTCAAAGACCATTCTGATACCCTCCCCCCTCCCCGGAATACTACCATGGACCTATCTTTAAAATGTCCTGGTGGTCTAGGGGGAGCAAAACAGGAGTAATGCCCACTTGCTTCTGTCCAGCCCAGCTCTGGGTTCAAAATTATGTCATAGTACTACCACTAAGGGTCAATCTACCATACCAGATCAAAGGAACTTGTATGGGTTCCAGGGATGATCCGGGAAACTAGAGACCAGTGAAACTGATGTCAATACCAGGAAAAATGGTAGAAACCATTATAAAGAACAAAATTACTGAACATATAGATAGTCATGGTTTAATGGGAGAAAATCAACATGGCTTTAGCCAAGGAATGTCTTGTCTTACTAATCTGTTATATTTTTTTGAAAGTGTGGATAAACAGGTAGACAAAGGTGAGCCAGTTAATATAGTGTATCTGGCTTTTCAGAAAACCTTTGACAAGGTCCCTCATGAGAGACTCTTGGTGAAATTAAAAAGCCATGGGATAGGAGTCAGTGTACTATTGTGGATCAGAAACTGGTTAAATGATAGAAAGCAGAGGGTAAGGCTAGCTGGCCAATTTTCCCAATGGAGAAAGGTGAATAGTGGAGTACCCCAGAGATCTGTGCTGGGTCCACTGCTTTTTAACATATTCGTAAATAACCTGGAAATGGGAATAATGAGTGAGATATTCAAATTTGCAGATGACACAAAATTATTCAAAGTTGTTAAAACCCAAGAGGATTGTGAAAAATTGCAAGAGGACCTTGCTAAATTGGAAGACTGGATGACTAAATGGGAGATGAAATTTAATGTGGACAAGTGCAAAGTTATGGACTTAGGAAAGAACAACCCAAACTATGGTCACAGAATGAAAGGTTCCACACCCCAACACCACCCAGGAAAAATATTTAGGCATCATGGATAACACGTTGAAACCCTCCATCCAGTGTGCAGTGGCGACCAAGAAGGCAAATAGAATGCTAGGAAACATAAGGAAAGGAATGCAGAATAAAACAAAGGATATTATAATGCCTCTGTATCGTTCCATGATGCGACTGCACCTTGAATATTGTGTGCAATTCTGGCCACAGTATCTTAAAAAGGATATAGCGGAATTAGAAATGGTACAGAGAAGAGCCACCAAAATGATAAAGGGTATGGAAGGATACGTTTATAAGGAGAGGCTTAAAAGGTTAGGGCTCTTCAACCTGGAAAAGAGATAGTTGAGGTGATTTATGATAGAGATCTATAAATTAATGAATGAAGTGGAATGGGTAGATATAAGATTGATTGTTTATGCCATCAAAAAGTAGAAATACTGGGGGACATGCAGTGAAGCTACAGTGTAACCCATTTAAGACTAATAAGAGAAAATATTTTTTCGCTCAATGCATAATCAAACTTTGGAATTTGTTACCGCAGGATGTAGTAAAAGCTGTTAGTGTAGCTGGGTTTAAAAAATTTTTTTGACATGTTCCCGGAGGAAAGGTCTATAAACCATTATTAAAAAGGATCCGGGAAATCCACTGCGTGCCCCAACACAAGCATTGTGGAATCTGTGTGTCTTCTTGGGAAACTGCTAAGTATTTGTGACCTGGATTGGCCACTGTTGGAAACAGGATACTGGGCTTGATGGACCTTGGTCTGACTCAGTATGGAATTTCTTATGTTCTTACGTTCTTGATCCCTAGTGCTAGTATTGAGAAGCTACCACTAGGGGTCATGTCTGCCATTTTAAATCCAGCTGACAACTTGTTTGGACCGGGGGGGGGGGGGAGGTGACCCTGACTCGTCCTTTAAGAGCGCTGCTGGAAATATTGGGAAACATGTTAGTGGCGCAATGCTCCAAGCTGGAAAACAATTGCAGCTATGAGCTGCTGTTATTTTTCAAAGAATAATACACTTTGTGCTGTTTAGCACAAGCTACCTTAATGCATTTGCATAATAATGATTTTTGCATGCATTGCATGCTGTGCATCTCATTATTCAACATGCATGGAGATAAATTAACATGTGTTACAGTAAAATAACACATATTATTGCCCTTTAATGCATGTTAAGGGGCATGTATCTTGCATCATTCCTATAGCTCACTTTAGCAACTACCCTATCTAAGTATTACATTGATTTTTTTTAAAAATGCTAAAAAAGCTAATTGTTGTTTTTGTTTATTTTGAGGCCTGTTTATATTAGTGTGCTAAGCTGTTAACACAGGATTTAACTCATTCTAACAGCTACCATGTGCTAAAAACAGCCAGCATTATAGAATTCCCATGCTAACGGCTCAGCATGGTTTTGGATGGAAATGGAGGGGCTATGGAACTACTACTAGGGGTAAGAGCTGCCATTTTGAACCCAAGTGGCATGGATATCTCTGGGTATGTGCCATGGAGGTGAAGGGGTGGGAAAGGGTAGGTGTTCGACTTAGAGGGGTTTGATCAGGAAGATTTGTATTTAGGGGTATTATCACAGGCAGTGTTTTATGGAGAAAGGCATGTGATTGGGGGAGATGTGTTCAGGTATGTATGGACAGTGATTAGGGTCAGGTATTGGATCAGAGGGACAGGGTTGAATGTTCAGGAGTTGAGTACTGATTCAGGGGCTTGGGGCTCAGATTCTAACATGAGTGAAATAATGTAGAAGTTCTATTTTCCTGGCAAGAAAAGAAGGAAAACATTGCAATAGCTGCATGGACCTGCTGATACTCTTTGGAAGAGCTGTGGGTTGAGTTTTGTGGGAATGTCTAGTGGGGGGGGGGGGGCTAAGGGTGGGTCTGTAATGATGTTACTTGACAAATGTTCTCTTCTGATTCTTCTTCCCCAATGTTCTCCCCCTTACTCCTTACACTCACTCCCTTCCCTTCCCCTCCTCTCA
This sequence comes from Ichthyophis bannanicus, assembly GCA_033557465.1. Taxonomy (NCBI): domain Eukaryota; kingdom Metazoa; phylum Chordata; class Amphibia; order Gymnophiona; family Ichthyophiidae; genus Ichthyophis; species Ichthyophis bannanicus. The sequence goes on along the minus strand of CM066050.1, from coordinate 118,323,732 downwards.
CCATCCTGACACTCACCCCATCTCTCTCCTTTCCTCTCTTTCTCCGTGCACTCTTCCACTCCCTCTATGACATTTTACTACCTCCATGGCATAAAATCACAGGGGGTGAGCCTCTTTCAGCTGAATGAAAGCTGTGCAACCACGGGACATAGCATGAAGATGAAAGAGGATAGACTCAAGAGTAATATGCAGAAATATTTCTTTACAGAAAGAGTGGGTAGATGCGTGGAATAGACTCCCAGTGGAGGTAGCAGAGACATAAACTGTATCTGGATTCATGAAAGCATTGGAAAAACACAGAAGATCTCTAAATGAAAAAGGACTGTAGAGCTTAGTGCTTCATATGGAAGGGCAGATTAGATAAGCTGTATGGTCTTTATCTGCCATCATATTTCTCTGTTTCTTTCTGTTCTGTCCTTTGTGGGGGTATGTAAATATGTGTATGTGCCTGGGAGGTTTGGTTAATGTTCTCTCTCACACCCTCTCTTCTATATTCTCTCCCCTTATGTTCTCTTTACTTTCTTCCCCCCTCCCCTCCCCTCATGTGTAGAGAGATATCAGATATGCAGTGGATGGAGTTTGTGGGTGAAATGTGTGGGTGAGTTTGAGGTACTTGGGAGGGCATGGATGTGGTGATGTGTGAGGTGTATGGTGGGATATAGTAGGTGAATGGGATGTGTGGTGTGTTCTGGATGAGGGTGTTTTGGAATTCTGTGTTAGGTGAAGGGAGTTCAGAGTGCGTAAACAGAAGGAGAGAGAAAGGGAAGAGGTATTAAACACTGATAGTGTGAAGTACAGTGAACTTTAATAGGATTGCAGAGTGAAAGAGTATATGGTTTTAATGAGTATTAGTGGAGAACGGGTCTATTCCAGCATGCATGATTACAGTTTGGGTAAATATTCATGGTAGGAGGAGAAAATCTTCACTGGTCCTTAGAGAAGTGGTTTTGTGGTATGAGTGACTCTTTCAGTAGGGAAAGAGGAACTTCCACCAGTTTTTGAATATACAGTGCTATAACTGACAAGATTCACGGGAGGTACGAAAGGGTAAGCACAGTGGGGTACACATTCATGCATACCCCAACACAATGAACAGACAAGCTCTTCTGCTATTATATATAGATAAATTCCACCATGATGCTTGCACTAAGAGTGATGTGCCTTCCCCCACGTTCAACCTCAACATACTCTCTCCCTGTCCACTCAATGCTAACCAGTTAGTAAAGGATTTCTAGAACAGTGCTCTGCACGAAATGTTAGCAGTATTTTACGAAACACGGCCTGTGTTGGTTTTGGCCCCCCCACATTTTATAAGGACCAATAAAAAGTTGTGAGTTTTAATCTACTGCCTACGCTTTTGTACTGTTTGCTGTATTATTTACGTGGCAGTGTGCGGTTTGCTTCCTGGTGGACCATCTCAATGTTATTGAAAGTTGTGAAGGTAAATGGAGAAAGATTAGTAGTCTTTCTGGGGAGAATGCTCTAAAGAGATAGCATCAAGGTTTGCTATTATCTGGCTACCTTTTCTGGTTAGCTCAGTCTGTATAACTAGCTGTCCTAAAATACTCATCTGGTTATCTTAGGGATGGCATATTCAATGGGCCAATTCAGCTGGATAAATTGACCAAATAGCTGGTTAAAGTTAACCAGAAAAGCTATCTAGTTAATTTTAACTAGATTAGTTACTGCTAAATACACTGGGCAATGAAGATTTTGCTTTTTGAACACTTTTGCGTGTATCTTATGGATTTGGGGCTGCTGATCATGAAAATCACCTTGAGATTTTCCTGTCATGCACCATTGTTTTGCAAACATCTATTTTTGTGATTTCCTCACATATTTTAATTCTACTCATATGTTGCCTAGAAAGTAAGCTGTTTTGTTTAGTCCAGGCATTCCTGGACGTGCATTCAGTGCAGACTCACAACGTGCAATGCAAAATGCTACTGCTGAGGAACTCGTGGGCATGCTTAGTCAAGATGGATGCTGGCAGTACAGGATATAAATGTAGCTTTCATACACGGATGTTATGTACAACGTGATATCAGTTTATGCACTTGTAAGCTTATTGTCTAAATGTCAATGTCGCAACAGCCACAATACATTCAGTTACATTTGTGGTGAGTAAATGCTTAAGCCTCAAAGACACAGCATGACTGCACTTAATAAGAAAGTGTTTGAGCTCTACTTTGGTTGTAAAGTTGGTGATCAAGACAAATCCTGGGCTCCTCACATTTGCTGTGCAACATGTGCTGTCCATCTGAGCTTGGCTCAGAGGTACTCGGACGTCAATGCCGTTTGCAGTCACGATGATATGGCAAGAACAGAAGGATCACGTACGGACTATTACTTCTGTCTGAACAATGTATCTGGCTTCTCTGCTAAAAATGAGAAATCTATTGAATACCCCAGTCTGTCTTCAGACATGAGACCAGTGCCACATGACAGACACCCAGTATGCCAATACCAAGCCACCAGAGACATGAAGCCTAGATGAGGCAAAGATACCACAATACACGGGCCAGATGTGGAAAATAACATGGATCCAGATTTGAAGCGTTTATGTCCAGCATGCCTCATCTGATAACGCTGTCAGAATTGAATGGTCTGATGAGAAACTTAAGTTTGTGAAAAGCTGAACTACCTGGTTCAAGATTGCAAGGATGGGGTTTGCTGTCGCCAGGTATGAACATTTCTGTCTTTCGGACCCATCAAGAAGATATGAAAAATTTCTTTGCACAGGTTGACAACCTCTGTTTCTGCACTGGAATTGATGGGTTGTTCACAGTTTTGAGTCGTGATTATGACTCACAACAATGGCGCCTTTTTATCAATTCATCACTATTAGGCCTGAAAGCTGTCTTATTACACAATGGCAAAATGTCTACCCTTCAATACCTGTTGCCTATGCAGCAAACATGAAAGAAACCTATGAAAACATGGAACTGTTGTTGGAACACATACAGTACAATAACTAAAACTGGAACATCTGTGGTGGTCTAAAAGTAGTGGCACTACTACTAGGAATGCAGCTCGGGTATACCAAGTACTGTTGTTTCATTTGCGAATGGGACTCCTGTGATAGAGCATCTCATTGTATTAAAAAGAACTGGCCGCTCTGTAAGTGTTTGGTTTTAGGACAGAAAGATGTGGCACATGAACCACTTGTCGACACAAGTAAGATATTTTTGCCCTCTCTTCATATAAAACTCGGATTGATGAAAAACTTCATGAAAGCGATCAACAAGGAAGGTGAAGAATTTCAATATTTGAGACAGATGTTTCCAAGAAGAACTGATGCCAAGATTAAGGAAGACATTTTTGTGGATCCACAATTCAGATACTGATGACAATCGGTTTGAAGATCTGCTAGTGGGGCCTAAGAAGATCGCAGGAAGGCATTCAGGGATGATATTGAGAATTTTCTCAACAGGGCACCAACTATGTCAACATGCTTCAAGCATACAAAACCATGAAGTGTAGCATGTCGCTGAAGATTCATTTTCTGCATTCACACTTGCACTGCATTCACACTTGCACTTCTTCCCTGCTAATCGGCAATGAACATGGTGAAAGGACATTGTGATGATGGAAAAGCAGTATCAGGACAAATGGAAAACATCAGTGCTGGCACTATTGTTGGACACTGAGACAAGAAGCATCAGATGCTAAGTTCAAACAAAAATCAGGAGCAAAACATTTTTAGTTCAGATGAACTAATGCAATATTCATGTTTCTCCAAATTCCTACGTGATACAGTTAATCTGAAATTATATTTATGTTCAACTTGAAGCTGTCTATCATAATCGCCAAAAGTTTTTCAGGAAGCAAAACTTTTGAACAGATTTGCTGTCCAGTGATGCGGAGCCTGATTAAGGAAGGGGCACATCTGGACAACCCTGAGCAGGATGGGCCCATTAGGAACCAATTCTGTAATGCAGGAGCAAAACGTTCCTGCAGCATACAGAATCAGGCCTGAGGACGGCCCAGCATGCTACAGCATGGCCTTCAGAACGTCTACCCCGCAGGCCCGTGCATGCCCACAGTAACCTAGCACTTATCCTGCCGCCCGACCCCCAGCAGGGTCTACCAGAGCCTGGATTGGATGGCGGGGACACATCTCTGGTGGCCTGCTGCTCTGGTGGTGGGCCACTGTGCTCCTCTGAGGGGCTGCCAGGCAGGCTTAAGGGGGTGGCCTGCCTTTTTTATCTCCAAGGTGGAATAACCAGGCCATTCCCCCCCCCCCCAGTGACCCCCGGATGTACAGGGCCATCAATGGAATCAGTCCTGTATGTCCGAGGGTTGGACCCGCCCACACCCCTGCACCATCATGCCCATGTTCCCTGCTGAGACTGTCCAAATAGACTCCAACATGATATCTTTCCCCCAAATGCTTCCCCTCCTCTTTCCCCTTTCTCTCTCTCTGTTGATAACTCTGTACTCCTCCGTTTCTTCAGCACGTAACCTTGGTGTTATCTTCGATTCCTCTCTCTCTTTCTCTTCACATATCCAGCTCATTGCTAAAACTTGTCGTTTCTTTCTATACAATATTTCCAAAATTCGCCCCTTCCTCTCTGTTGACACCACTAAATTGATTGTCCACTCCTTAAAAACCTCCCGTCTTGATTATTGTAACATTCTCCTTGCTGACCTCCCTGCAAGCCACCTCTTTCCTCTTCAGTCAATTCAACACTCCGCTGCTCAACTCATTTTCCGCCAGTCTCGTTTTTCCCACATCACTCCTCTCCTCATGTCACTTCATTGGCTTCCCATCCGTCTCCATATCAAATTTAAACTTCTCCTCCTGACCTATAAATGTATTCACTCTTCTGCCCCCCAGTACCTTTCATCTCTCATCTCTCTTTACACCCCCTCTCGGTTGCTTCGCTCTTCTAACAGTCTTCGTTTATCTGTGCCCTTTACTCATACTGCCAATTCCAGACTTTGCTCCTTCCAACAGGCAGCACCCTTTGCTTGGAATAGTCTTCCTGTCTCTGTGCGCCAGGCGTCCTCCCCGGCCATTTTCAAATCCAGATTAAAATCCCACTTCTTCACTATTGCTTTCCGTTCCTGTCTTACCCTATTTTGATCTCTCTATCAACATTTGCTTACTTTGTCCTGTAAATTTTTGTTATTTGTATTATGTAACTTATTTTGTTTTCTGTCTTATTAGATTGTGAGCTCTGATGAGCAGGGACTGTCTCTCTTCTATGTTTGTACAGCGCTTCGGATGTTGCGGCGCTTTATAAGTCTTTAATAATAATAATAATATCAACAGGCTTCTGAAACATCATTGGAACAGACCGTAATCCCAAAAAGTCAGGAGGTAAGTAGCAGGTACCAAGACTTGCTCCCCCAATAAATCTTGAGTCCACCAGCTACAGTATCACTCCACTATCATGCTTACTCAATAGATCAGATCACTCCAAGCTCCACCACTACTGTTCTCCAATAAGGGCTAGGATTTCTGCATTGATCAGCATGGTTCCTGCACCCTCCAACACCAGCAATTCCTTCAGCATCTCTGGACTCTTATCATCCTTATCAAGTAGAGGTTGAATAGAAGGTTGCATCGAGTTTAGTGATACATCATTCTCCAGACCAAAGACAGCCTCTTTGACTGAAGGCACAGAAAATATGCCCAAATCTGGTAAGGCTTCTTATAGCCCTAATGCCTTTGATAGACAAACACTCACTCAAGCCCAAATTCCCTCCACAGTCAAACATTCTCCTATCCACAGACTCCCCATTCCCATCCCTAAAGTCCTCCCCCTCCCCCAGTCCCTACACAACCAAAGCCTTCTCCAGCAGTCTCAGAACTCTTCCCCAGAAATAAGATGAAGCAAGGTCTGGGAGAGACCATGGACCTTTTCTATTAATTAATGTCATTCTCAGGCTCAATGATGCCATTGGCAACAGCAGGCAATGCACCCTATGAAGCTTCCTAAGGGGAGACGGAGCCTGAAAATGGAACAGGTAGTGGCTCAGTCTTTGCCTGCATAATTTCAGGTGTTCCTATTGCTGTCACTATTGTGATTGTCAAACAAAATAGTCCCATAAACCAGAGGCAATCTCACAAAAGTAATCTGTACTAAACTGAACCCATTCAGGAAGTATGCAAGACACTAACAAAAATATCAAAGGCATTTTAAAATGTTATGTGTGCAACCAACATTCACACTGTGCAATATTGAATTGTCAAAGTAATTTGTAATGGTCCAATTTAATGATGAGCAATAAATAAAAAGTCCATTGTAAAGTATCACTGTGTATTATATATATATATATATATTTTTTTGTATTTAGTCTGCTTTATAATCATCACAAATGAATTAATCTTTCCAGATTCATGGCACATAGAAAACCAACCACTTCGATGTAACTGACAAAAGTTGCTACCATGATCTTTGGTTGCACTTTTTATATTCTGCTCTTCTGACACAGCTCTGAGTTTCAAACACAGCCATAAAGCCAAGTTCTGCTTCAGGGAATTAATAATTCATAGTTGATGATTCCCACACAGCCAGCATAATGAAACCTTCACAGCGTGTCCACCGCAAGTAGAGCAAGTCATTTTAAAGGAGGTCAGCTGACCCACACAGCCAATCACAAACATTACTAAATCAGTGTCAGCTATTCAAGCTCACCATGAAGTCCCTTAGGAGCTACCATCAGAAGTTTAAAAATCCTGCGCTGTGCGCTTTAAGTAATGCTTCATGATTCCCACCCTGTCGCAAAATTGATTTCATTCAAATAAACACAGTGTATATTTAATCAATTTAAACCACACAAAATATTCTGTATTAAAAATGATATATGTCTAACACAAAAAATATCTGAAAATCAGGAAAATTTGGGGGAATATATGAAAATGAACTCTGGGCTTGATATTCGAAGGGCATTTACATGGTTTACAGCCTATAACCATGTAAATATCATAGATGGGGATATTCAACGGCACATATACGGGCAGTGCCATTGACGATCCCCATCTACGTCCCATACGTGCCCCGATGCTATCCGTCTAGCATTGTGGTGTGTCAGGGGTATTCTGAGGCAGGAGCGCGAGATAACCGGGCAGAAATTATATTTCATGCTGCCTGGTTAGTGCTCTGTGCCAAAATGATAGGTAAGGAAAACCCTTCCCTATCTTAATGGCACAAAGCACTAGCCAGGCAGCTTGCAATATTGCTGCTGCCCGGTGAGCTTCGGCGGCTTCCAGGTTGTGCGGCATATGATCCCGGCATTTAATATCCAGGTTTAAGGGTCAGTGGGCAGGGCTATGCACCAATGCGGTGCATAGTCTACCCAGAAGAATATCAGGCCCTACATTTTCCTTGCCTTTGTATACCTATGACCAAAAATTTGTGTTGTCAGATCAATCTCAGTCGTTGTAGCTGTAGGAAGAGCAAAAATCAATACTTTCAATACAAAATTAGAAAAAGAATGTCTGGTTCATGAAAAATTCCAGATCTCAGTACATGCTCGGGATTTGGGTCAATCAGGATTTAGCTGATGCAGATCTGGCTCTATTCTACGCTTAAATGGGCTTGTTCTGAATTTTCCATTGATTGTCCTAAAAGAATATATGTCAGAACAACAGATCCATGCATGTATTGCCAGGATTAGAATCGCCTGTTTTCTATGACATGGAATCAATTAGTCCTGCTAGATGCAGTGAAAGGTATACATTTCCAGAAAGGAGAGAGTGTCAATTCAGAAAACAGCCCTCAACCAATAGAAACGGTCTCCCAGGTTTTCACACCTTCCATGACATTCAACATAAAAAGTTAGGGAAGGAGCATAGGAGACCTTCTGTTCATTGAAGGTTTTCCTAACATCACCATGGCCTGAGGCTACTGAAAAGAGAAATCAGTTAGAAAGGAGAACAGAATTATTGATGTGGTCAGTATATCTTTAATTCCTCTCCCTTATTCTAATTCCCCATCACAGTAGGCACTTCTCAAGTAGCCTGCTTCTTCTCAAGATTAAGGGCTTGCTATTCAAAAATGTTGAGCTCCTAAATTTAGGCACCTATTAGCGCCCCAAATATTTCCCTTATTTTTAGCCATAAGAAGATAAGAACATAAGATATGCCATTCTGAGTCAGACCATGGTTCATCAAGCCCAGAATCTTGTTTCCAACAGTGGCCAATCCAGGTCACAAGTACCTAGCAGTTTCCCAAAAAGATGCACAGTCAAACTGAGAACTTTCAGCTCAAAATTCACTTACATTTAGGTCCCTAAAATTATGGGACCGATTTTTGAAAAGCATTTAACAGTTTACAGCCCAGTAAACCATGGAAATGCCTTAAGTCTGGATATTCAAAGGCACTTTCATGGTTAGTGCTGTTGAATATCCCCTGCTAACTCCCGTACGCACCCCGATGCTATCCGGTTAACATCAGAGCGTATTGCGGCATTCCGGGCAGAGTGGAGGTGGAGACTATCGCTAACCGGGCAGCGACGATAACCCTTGCCTATCTTTATCTTTATCTTTATCTTTATTTACATTTAATTTACCGCCCTTGTCGAAACGTAAGGGCGGTTTACAATAAAATAATATAAATAAAAGCATTAAAACAGAAAGGAAATCCATTAAAATAGAGAAAAGATGGACCAAAGAGGTCACAAAAACACAACAAACAAAAGACAGACCAAACAAACAAATGAGACATAATCAGACAAAGACAAAAAAAACACAAAACTATTGGGAGGGAAGGTCATAAGCCTGTTGAAACAGGTAGGTTTTGAGCTGATTCTTGAATTGTTGGTAAGAAGATTCCAAACGGAGTGAAGAAGGTAGAGAATTCCAGAGTGAAGGACCCAAGAAGAAGAAGGCAGCATGCCGTGTCTGTTCGAGGTGAGCGCGAGACGGGGGGGGAAGAAACAGGCGGTTAGCATGCAAAGAGCGGAGCTGACGATAAGGGGTGTGAAGGGAAACCAGATTTGCTAAATACTGAGGATTGGAAGTGTGGATGACTTTATGTAATATAATAAGGACCTTATATTTAAACCGGAAGCGTAATGGAAGCCAATGGAGACGAAACAAAAGAGGAGTGATATGGTCTGATTTACGAGCAAAAGTGATAATACGGGCGGCTGTGTTCTGTAGAAGCTGAAGACGTTTGAGCTGGTAGGCAGGAAGGTTGGCATAGATTATATTACAATAGTCCAGCCTGGACATGACTAGAGCTAATACCAGAGTGATAAGGGAATCCTGGGACAAAACCGAACGAACTGAACGTATTTGCCGTAAAGTAAAGAAGGAGCGACGGGACAAGGCAGATACATGGTCATGGAAGGACAGGGATGAATCTAAAATCACCCCTAAGTACCGGAGAGAGGAAGTGAGAGGAATGGGAGTAGAATTAATTTGGGGTGCAATGACCGGACAAGAAGAACTCAAGGACACCCACATGGCAGAGGATTTAGTGGGATTTAGATGTAAATAATTAGATGAGAGCCAGGTGGCAACATGGGAAAGACAATCATTGAGGGTGGTGATATCAATAGCGACTGGAGAAGTGTGAAAGAGAAAGGCACAAGAGCTAAGCAAGCAGCATACAATATCGCTGCTGCCCGATTAGCTACTGCGGCCACTGGTATGTGCGGCGATCCCCGGATATTCAATGCCGGGACTGCATATGACCCCAGCATTGAATATCCGAGGTTAGGGGTCAGTGGGTTCGGCTATGCACCGTAGGGGTGTATAGCCTGCCCAACTCAATATCGGGCCCTATGCACCTGAATTTAGACCCGCTGTTCATATTTCTATATTTAGGTACCTAGTTCTGAGAATCAGGGCTAAGCGCCTAACAAATTCCTCACCTTAAATCTATCTTTGTTGCCATTCACTATTTAGGAGTCAATGTTTGCAAACTTAGAAATACCATGAGCAAATATTTGGGTACTCAATTCCAGTAAATTTTCAAGGAAACCAATTTAGGAGCCTAAGACATAATTTTAAAAGATGTAGTTTGCATTGACACATGTAAAGAGCTAGTTTACACATACAAATGGGCATAAACATGTAAGCCGAGAATTTCAAAAAGCAACCACTTCCATGTGTACTGTATATCAGCAGCACATTCCGATTTCAAGGAGGGGGGGGGGGCATGGTATGGAAAAACTTTTAAAATATATGTATACTTCCCATTTTAGAATAGAATATACAGTACATGTATTCCAAAAGCCTTCTCCAGATATCGAGCCCTATACCTCCTCCAAATCTTGAATACGTTTAAGCAACTTGCTCATTTGGACCTGGGGCTTTGAGGAGTGAGGAAGGAAGGAACTGTGCTCATCCCTCTGACCTAATAAAACGCCTATAAAAAGCTAAACATTTTAAGTGTGGAACTTGGCTCCTTCATTGGCTCCTCCTAGATGTTTAGTTTACAAAATCCAACACTTAACGTGTATTTGTTGCAAAACCAAGTATTTTTATTTGTAAAATGGCTGTTCCTGTTGTGCGGTTCTCCAGCCCATCTTTGGGTGTATTTTACCAAAGACTCTCCATTTAGGACAACTATCCAGAGGATAACCATGAGTCTTCACCAACTCAATGGCACTTAACAACAATAACAGCAACCAAAAACTCTGCTTTCAGTGAGTTTTTTGTAAAACACTCGAGAAATCCTGAGCATCCCAACTTGGATGCCCTTTTCCTGATCTAGACATGCTATGCACAATGGGGCTTCATATCTCAAAACATAGAAGCTTAAACCCTTGGAATAGGGTTTGCGGAGACATACGGAGACGGAGTAAAGCAGAACTAGAGGAAAGGAAGGGAAGGAAAGGGAATGATGGAGACATCTAGCGAATGCAAATAGTATGAACATTTCACTATATATTTTGAGGGGTTTTCTGTAGTACTTTTCATAGCATTGTAATTTTACAGACCTCCCAATCCTGGTCTTAGGCGGTTATCATAGCCATCTAGAAGACGGTCTAGAATTCTGGTGAACACCGTTGTGTTGTCTCCCCTTTCATCTTGAACTGAGTTTTGACCACAACTGAAGGAAAAAACATGTAGAACACGTTAATCCCAAACTGATCTTTTCTACAGTAATTCCAAAAGATGCTTAGTTCTGATAATTCTGATTTTGAGAATAAAAAGCTTCTCATGGAGACAGATTTATCATGGAACTATAATAACTGCATTAGAAGATGTGATGTTTGCAATGACCTATTTTTATCATAATGTTACATTTTCAGATGGGCAAAACCGGTCTTTGTATAATCTATGAATTGCAGCTCCCCCTTCCCTTCCTCCCTGCATGCCCTACTTTTCTGTAGCACATTTTTCAAGATTGTGGTACAAGAGTTTGCAAATGTTGCAAAATTATGTTTCTACTGTGTGACACATTTCTGTGAATTTGTATCAATATGCATATTCAATGTTCATTTGCATTTTTCTGTCATTTCTTGTATATCTGGTTAATTCATTTGGTTCCTTATAGAAGGGGTAAAGAATTTTAGTGAACTGCTAGGAACTGCAGAAAGAGGGAAGGGGAGGGGGATCTGGGGCATGGAGAAGAAAAGGGGGGGATCAGAAGGAGAAGGGATCTCAGGGAAGAGGGGGTTAAGGAACAGGGATGGGAGGAAAGGAGGAATCAAGGAACAAAGAGAGGAAGGTAAAAGAAGACTGAAGAGGTGATATTATGGAAGAGAAAGGGGAAGATCCAGAGTCAGGCAAGGGAAGGAGGAAGGATTCGCTCTTACATACATCCTTATGATGCTGATCCCTTCTCTCACACTCACTTCTCTGATGCTGTCCAAATCCCTCCCCCTCACCTCATGCCCTCTGTCAAATGCTCCCCTCTAAATTCCCTAGGCCATATTCCCTCCTTTTTTAAGCCATTGCCTCCTGATCCCTCATACTTTTCTCTTTTCCTCTCTCCTCACGATCCCCACAGTGGCAGCACTTTATATGTAGTGCAACACCTCCAGCACTAGGCAGAAAAGAAGGGGGATTGGCTTGAGGCACTGCGCTACTGCTGTTATCTTTTGAGTCCCTAGATGGCATGCGAGGGTAAATGAGGCGATGGAAGAGGAGGTGGGAAGAAGAAGAAGAATGTGTTGCTTCACCATGACAACCATTGCCACCACTGAATCCATGACTTTGACCAGCTCCCTTTCTCCTATGATGATTCCATAGGGCTCTTCCCATTTTACAGCAAGGAGCAAATTTTAGGGCTATTTTACTAAAGTGTATTAGGAATTTGCACCCAATGTGGATTTAGCGCCAAAATAAACATGCATTAAGTGCAAAGCCTTGCTAGTAACTGCAGATGACTTTCCTAAGGCATGGCACTATCACAGTGGGTGTACTTACCTCCACCTATTGAGGTGGCATTAGATGAACCCACACTGATGGCAGCATTGATTGCATGTGATATATCCCCCTGCACTAACTGCAATGTGCTCATCATGCCCAGTCTCTGCCCCTACCTCGCACATTCAGCACGCTCATGCGCAACTGGCAATTAGTGTGCGAATCAGTGTGTGGTGCCCTAATTGCTTAGCACACTTCAGTCAAAGGCCCGTTTCGTGGTCCTTGCTACTAAATCATGGAAGACCAAGGCTACGGCTTTTGACCTAGTTTCCAAATGGATGAGAGAATTGCCCTAAAAATTTACTACTTTCTACACCAAACTAGGCCACTGGATTACTTAATTTACTGGGGGGGAGGGGGGAGTTTTGAGCTAAGTGTATAATTTATGTGACTATGCATGTCTCTTTAAATTTACAAATGTTGCATTCAGCAAAGAATAAATCTGCCCATAAGTGCATACATGCTAAACCTGGTTCATTGATTAAGGGCCTGATTCAGAGACACGGGTTATGGAGCTGGCAGGATGTGCAGCCATGCAAGCCATCCAGACCCTATTCCCCCTCTTGCTCTCTCTGCACATCCTGAGCAGTAGGATGGGGAGAGCTGGTGGCGAGCGGGAGGGGGCAAGGTTGGGGCAGAGTGGGGGGGGGGGGGCCAGCCCAGCAGGACATACAGGGCCGATTTCAAGTCACGGCCCTGTATCTCCTGCGGGGTCCATGGGGACGTGCTGCTTATTCCACCTTAAAGATGGAATAAGCAGCACTGATCTGGCGATTGGGCCCGGGGATCCCCCCCAGGGCCAAAGCCGGGTGCGGGAGCAGTTCCCACCGCCTGATCCAGGCCCTGGCTGGCCAGCTGTGGATCAGATGGTGGGGAAGGGAGGGGGGCTGAGCCACGGCAGCCAGGGGAGCCTGCGGGGAGGATGTTCCCGCAGGCAGGCAGGCACATGCCGGGTCGTACTCAGGCCCGATTCTGAATGCCACGGGAATGTTTTGTTCCCACGATACAAAAGTCTTGCTTGGGGATGTCCGGATGACCTGGACATGCCCCTCTCAGAATCGGGCTCTAAGTCTTTGTTTAGTTACATTTTGAAATCAGATCCCAAATAATATCTCATTTGGTGCTTACAAAATAAATCTTTAATGAGCTGTGTCCTGCCTCTGACATTCATGGGTACAGTAACTATATCCCATTTGGTTTAAGGACATGTCAGGAAAAAGACGTATCCTGCATATGGGCTTTCAGGATTCATATTTACTTATGGTAGATTATGAAGTTTGGCTACAAATTAAAAATGAGGAAGTCTTTTTTGCTCCTGAAATGTTGTCAGACTCCAGGAATTCTTATAGGAAAATGTAAAGCAGTCACTTTCTAGTCTGGTTAAATTATTCTAAGCCAAATATTCCTAGTCTAGGAGGCAGCATTGGTTGGAAACCAGTTCCCACTCTGCTAGTGAGATGGTGTAACTCAATCTATATGTGGTGTAGAAATGCAGGATAAATGATTTGCAGACAATCTTTTTACTGAATGAAGCAAACCATTTTGAAGAACATCAGAGATTTACATTTTCTTTGGTAGATATACATTGATTAAGCTAGAGATTGGTTAGTTATGCAAATCTCCAAAACAATTCATCTTCAAACCTAACTTTATAAATAAAAACCCCACACAGACACATTCCATAATCAACAGCAAATTCCCACTACCTTTAAAATAGTGGCATGGCTTCTTAAGCACCAGCATAAATATTCTTCCTATAAACCGGTATGATTTGCTCCCACTAAATCAGACTCATGATGTATGTAGTAAGTGGCAGATTTAAATACCAACAACAGAATTTCCTTTGGACATCACCTTGTAAGAAAATTGGAAGCTACCTTGTGTATGCTTTATCATTTCAATGCACTGTTTTTGGCATGCAATGGTTTAATCACAGGTTTTATACAGCACAAGGGTTTTTTCTGGGGGAAATGGGGGACTGAGCATAAGGGTTAATCTCCTTGTGTTAGCAATGGTGTTTATAGCATCTTCTCCAAGGTGGGGTTGGGTGTTGGGGTGTTACCTCCCCTTTCCCTCCTCTCCTCCCCCCCCCCCCCAGCAGTCAACAGTTATTTCATTTTCAGTCAAAAGGCCTAGAAGGGAACGCCCCCAGGGCGGAGCTCAAACCTTGTACCGGCACTGAAGGCATTATACAAACGCTCACAGCCAGACTGCAGACAGCAGAGATGCACTTCCCAAGGATATGAGAAGGTCATCCCCATTAGCCTGAGTCTAATGATACAAAGATAGAAAGGACAGAAGGCAAACCACAGCAAGCAGGCTAAACTGAGTCATAGAGCCCTTTGAGAATCCCGGATAAGTCCCTAACGTGCCCAGAAGCTATGCGGTTAGCGTCAGGGAATGTTGGGGGTGTTCCGGGGCGGAGTGGGAGCAGAAGAAAGGGCGAAATGGGTAGCAGTGATTTTCGATGCTACCCATTTAGTCCTCTGCACCTTAAAGATAGGCAAGGTTTTTCCTCATCTATTTTTGAGGTGCAGGGGCTAAGCGGGTAGCATCGTAAATCGCTGCTACACAACTAGCTCCTGCAGCTTCCAGGGTGTGCGGTGAGAACTGGATTTTCAGTGCCGGGGCCGCATATGACCCTGGCATTGAAAATCTGCGTTAGATGGACGGCAGGTGGACTGTGTACTGACGCGCCACATAGCATCACCCAAATGAAAATCGGGCCCTACATTCTAAGGGGCATTATTAGGGAGTTTGCATATCTGCCAAGGATTTTATAACTTGTTTTAAAGTGTGCAAGCAAAGCAAATAGACTGGCACCACTCTAAAATATGAGCCAAATTCATTTGACATTTATGTATAAATGTGGTCATAGGATACTTCATCATGAATTAGTGCCTTGCATTCAGTTAAGGAAACTGCAAGCAAAGAATCTTGGTATGACTATAATTTGCAGAAATACTATTTCCTGTTAAACCAGCATCTTTGTTCAGTGCCAGCCTCATTATTACTGCCTCAAAAATAGAAGCAGCCATGAAGGCAAGGCAAGAAGATGTTGCTTTAAATATTTAGATCCTATCATCTCTCATATTTGAATTGTCATATACAGATTTTAAAGAAAAACACAACTGTTGTGATTAAGTTTTCTCCAGCCCCTGCTAGATAATATAATACTGTACACTAACTCCATCTACAGGTCATTATCATAGTGGCACTTTGTATATGTTTCAAAACCAGCTTAAGAAACTTAAAATTCTTCTATTTCCAACTGAAGAAAACAGATTTTTTTTTTTTTTTTTGTAACCTGGGTGAACCTTGAAGTATTCGCTAGGTACGATCTTAGACAAAGGGCTAGGAAGATGTGTTCATGAATTCTGAAGTACCACGTTTGGAAATGCACCACTCTGAATATGTCTCGCCCTAAGGACGTCTTTCCATCGCATTCCTATGATCATCGCATCTACAGCACAGCAGGACACATGATTTTGTGCTCAATTGCTATTTCTTTGTCTAAGAGGGAATTATTTAGAGAAAGTTGGCAGTTTATATTGTGTCTAAAGTTTGCTTTGTTTTGCTGCCGAATGTTGCAATTCACAGAAGAATGATTGAATAATCAAAAAATGGTAGAAAAGAGCACACGCACTATCATAATCCTAAATGTAAAGATATGCCACATTATGCTTGAGGTGTTAATGCAGTGAATGAAAAGTAATAAAAAAGCAGAGTTCCCCTCTTTCCCCTGCTATGTCTTTATGTGTCTATTATTACCAACCAAACCATCAAACTAAGGGGTGTGAAATATATTTATCAAACATGCTGAAAACCAGATTTACAGTAGGAAATTATATGGTCACAAAATAATCAGATGGATGGTACACTAGAGATGGAACAATTATGACCTTTGAAACCCAAACATAGCAGATATGCCCTTTAAACCTTTAAGGCTATTCTTATACTTTTCTCAGGAGTCACAAGTCACATCATTCCCTACGATCTGAAAAAAAGTTCCAAATGACTTTTGAAATTATTCCCTAGTTCAATAGATGGTAGGTAGATCTAGTTCCTTCAACCGCCTTTCATTTAGACTTAACTGGGATTCTGAAGAGATTATGCCCTTTCCTTAGCAAATTCACTTTCTAGGCTCTTATCCAAAGAACGATTGCATCATATAAATTCTTTGCTTACCTTATACCGGTCAGTGTAACTAGGAATAGGATCCAGGCCCATAGACTTTTCCAAAGAGTAGCAGTTGTCTTCATCCTGAGGGTCTGGTGTCTATGAAGCAAACACAAACCGCTATTGTAGTCTCAGAGTTCTAGAAACCAATAAAAGACCTCCATAAAACAGTTCAGTTTGTTTAGGGGCCTATATTCTAAGCATTTTTCCCATAAACACAAAATGGGGAAAGCTCTTGAATACATCCAGGCCCTGTAGTAATGGGCAGTGATCAAGATGTGAAAAGCATAATGAGGGTTATTTTAGACACCTTATGCGCAATTTCCACAAGGGAAATCCAGTGTAAATGGCGAGTTTAGAATGGGCTGAATTTACACGTGGATGCCAAAATACATAGAAATTGCAAGGGGGCATTTCAGGGCATGGCTAGCATATGGCCTGGATGTCAAAAAGCTACACACATATTCTCCATTTTATGTAGGGAATGCATGAGAATGACCAAACTTGCCCACATTAGGATTTACAGATGTTCCCTGGCATACAGAGGTTTGTAGAAAGCACTTTATTTCAGCCAGCCCTTTACAAGAAGGATTAAAAGAGTTATCCTCATTAATCACTCATTGTTTATGTTTCCTCCAAAATGAAATGATATAAATATAGCAGCCTTTGTAGTTAATTGGCTTTGCAAAATGCCAGCTTCTACGTGTAAGTTACAGATGTAACTTGCCGGCACTTATGTGTATAAGTTACTGAGTTGCTTCTGTTGATTTTCCCACGTGTAGATTTGCAAAATGGTTCCTCTGGCTCTACGTGGTAGCAAATCCATGTGCCCTCCTCCTGCAAGTCCTTATGTGCATATTATAAAAACCTCTACATTTTGCAGAGCATTTTCTAAAATACTGGAAGAATGGTGTATGTCCCGATCCTGACGTCTCAATTCCAGTCTCCCTGTACTATCTAGAATTTGCCTTCATGATGTTCCAATCAATGTGTGACAGCATCAAGTTCAGAATTTTCATGGTTAACGTTTCTATGATATAACACCTCAGATAAAGAAATCCTGCTAGCTTGGTTCATTCCAGTATCTTCTTGGATTTTAGACCCTATTAATGGCACAATATTTTCTCTCATTACACTATAATGTTAAATATCGCCATGCTGCGATGATTTCATATCTCATTATGCTTGTCTATTTTTCATTGGTTTACTTGTTGAATTCAGAATGGAAACTCTGTAAGCAAATATTGAAATTAGAATTCATATTTTTTCTGTTTATATCCTGATCCCTTTGGTTGATTAGAAGAAGCATCCCCCCAGGCCACAGTTATCGAAAAAACAAAATTATTTGGCCTAATTTGGCACTTATCTGCCTTATAGGTAATGATGTCTTACTGTGGTATGGCCTTTTCCCACTATGCATGAGTTAGATATACGCATATATAGCTGTTAGTCTCCGAGGCAGTGCTTTCTTCTTGGTGATTCATTTTCTCTAAAGCTTTAAGGAAAATACATGCCTTATTTCTGATTTTTTGCTAATCCTTTTCAGCATGCTCATAAGTCACAGAGAACATTTTTGTGAGATTAGAAGACGCCATGTGCCAGATGCATATATTCCACTTCTGTAGATGTAACAATTAGGTCTGCCTGGTGCTCCTATATGATTTTCATGAAACTATTTTATTAGTTGGCATCTAGAAGTAATACTTCTATGGTCAGATTATCAGCCTCCTCTTACCCCTCCCCACGGGCTGAAAAGATTTTATAGACATTAAAAGTAAGGGCGACACGACTATTTTCCTAAAACTAATTCAACAGTAGCTATAATTTGAAACATCAGTTCTCCAGGTTCTGTTGACTCTCTAGGGGAGTCTTCAGAATATGTGTTCTGAAAGCTGAATGAAAATCACTGAGCAACATTCATTAATGGGAAATTAACACTGAAAAAGTGCCTTTTTGTGTGGTAACTACTGTTAAAACTCTTTGGATACCTTAATAATGACCCGACTCTCTAGAAAATCGTTATAGGGTTATAGGAATCTACTCGAAATTATTTTATAGTCCTGAACACTTGAAGCCAACATAAAATGACTGAAATCTGGTATGCAAGCAATACACTGTAAGGCAGGTGGACATGCTAAAGCAATTCTGACTATTACATGTTGCCAGCAAGAGTGTTTTAAACATCCTGCAATAGCTGGAGGCAGCAGAGATGAACTGAATGGAAGAGGCAAGCTATAGTAAGAAGCGTCAAGCTAAGATTGCATCTTGCATATCTATAGTTTAAACAAAAGCTGTAGCCACAGTCTGTACTAAATAGCCTTCTGTGCTATTATTCTGCTATTTCCTGGGCTCATCTGAGCACCACACTATTACAATACCTATTGAGGATTAAAGACGAAAATAAGTTGATTTTTTCAAATATCCTATAAAATATTTTTCAGCAGAATATCACAGCATTCTATAGATTTCTTATCATCAACTGTTTTAGATTGCATAAATCTTTATTCACAGTATGATAGAGCCTCTTTCTTTTCTCACATCATATACTGGGAATGATGCATTGGCTGCATCTAGTGAATTAAGCTTAAGAAAGAGTCTGCCTTTTTTCGTATCTGTGGATTGCCGAAGACCCTGCAACATTTTGATTTTCTTTTCTCTGCTTGACAGGGAAAGTCAACAGCTTTACGTTTTCTTGACTACCACATCATTTTTTTTTAAACAAAAAGACAGTGCAATTACCTATTGACTACTGCGGATTTTCAACCTCAAAGAAAAATGGTTTCAGCTATAGGACTACATGCAAAAAGCATACTGGGGTTGCAAAATGAAGAAAGGATGCAGGGTTTATAAAATAAGCAGTTCTTACCTAAAGCCCCTCTAGGCGCAGGTTTCCTTGTCAACTGCAAAAGTCTAAGGTAATCAAAACCGCTGTGAAGCCAAAGCTGTGGAAGGCAGGTTAGAAAAGGCTGCAAGGGAGGACAGTGGAGAGAGCAGCTAGTCAGCGTTTGCTTCTCTGTTGGTCTGAGCAATCATGGACTCTCCGCTGCTTTGTTTCTGGGGATTTAACATCCAAATTTTCTTCCCAGTATTAAGAACACAGCTACAACAAAGCATTTCTCCTTACCAAGACAGTAGTAATACATCCCAGGATAAACCGGATGTGAAATAGGCTGTGACTTCATACCAGAGATTTTATTTTTTGAAAGGAAGGTGGTACCGAATCTCTCATCTATGGGCGGGCCCATGACAGACTAGGGAGTGGGCCCCTTAACGAGACACTAGTGAGCCTCCCCCCTCCCCCTGCCTCTGTTACCCTTCTCTGGCAACATGGTTTAAATCTGCTCTTGGAGGTAGGGGGAGGAGGGAGCAGGATGTGGGTTAAGACCCAGAAAAAGAAAAGCAAGGAATAAATCCTGGTAATATGCCTAGAGAGGGGTCGAGAGCAGATTCCCAGTCAGGAGGAGAAGGAAAAAGAAATAGCTAAGAAAGTGCCCCGCCACATCCAACTGAGTGGAGCAGTTCAAAGGAATGAGAGTCCCTTTCTCTGCAGGGGCGTCTCAGGCTTGGGGTAGAAGTGCTGTCAGTAAAAACAGAGTTATATTCTATTGATTTTAAAGTGAAGACAATACATTGGTGTTTGGACTCTTTGAAACATTTAAATGGATTATTGCAGTTATTGCAAAAAAGGGTATATTATATGTAAAGATTAGTCTGAGCATATAGGATTAGATATGTGTTCCAAGAGGTGAACTTTATGAAATGGCATTTAAAAATATAAAAGAATTTGTATGCATTGAATTCTACCTGTAGCACTATGCTGGCATTTTAAAATGTAATATGATTTTGGAGGTCTCATACAATATTTCGGTGTCATTTTATAAGTGGAACAGACCTAGATTATATGAGGTCAGTTTACTGTTTACAAGCTTCTGCATATTGTTGATTGGATCTTATAAACTAGTAGATATCTTGCTTGTATCCAAAGGGCATATACTCATATTTAAATCAACAAATGTATATTTCCTGAGATGGTAAAATTATGCCTATATTCCTTTGCAATACATATGAAGGTAACAAACACAGGTTGACGACTTCTAGTCAGATCAGGGATTTTCTTGCTAAACAATCATGAAATTGACTTTGTATTGTCACTTTGTGCTGGAACAGTTTCACTGTTTGAAGCTTGGGGGGGAGCGAAGGGGATAGGAAGTCTGAAAAAGCAAGCAGCTCTATCTGCCACTTTACAATTCCCCATTCTTCTTAAATGAAAGAAGGTAAACTATGACATGACATGGTTACCTAGCACTTTCAAAGAGATTTTTAGATCTCTAGCATAGTTTTAACTTTCCACCCCAACTGTAATTGATAAGAGTTAATATCATGAGGGGATGTGTTAAAAATTTTATTCTAGTCAGTCAACACTGGAAATCTAGGGACCCCTCAGTGGAAATCCAGTATAATGGTTCCTTGTTTTTATTTGCCACAAAATATTCCTTTAACATTCCATTTGGAAACATTAACCCTAAGCTGCTTCCCAGGACATTTGTAGAATAGATTGATTGACTGATGACTGCATAACAAATGTGCATCAATCATTCAAGGGTGGAACTTGACAGTATTTTCTGTATTTTCTCAGTTGAGTTTCATTTCAGTTGTCTGGTTGTAGTGTGAGAGGAACGCAATGCCCTCCTGCCAAAAGAAAACACTAATGATGGATTTCTTTAACTTTATCTCTATACTTCAAAACGCTAATAACATGAAAGAATTTGAATTTTATTTTTCTGTTTATGAAAGGTGGTGTTGCTTAAGTGAAATAAAATATTGGCTGTGTCTTAACAGCTAGAATTGCTGTTCCTGCTTCAATGATATTAGAATTAGCTGCCATGATCATTTCCAGGAAATCATAATTTTCAATTTTCAGACATCAACCTTTCCCCGGGGAGTGAGTTATTCAGGCGACCTGTTCTGAGTTTGATGGAGAGTCTGGGGATGCCAAGTATCCTAAGGCACCTTCTCGCACTAGGGAGAGCGACGCCCATTTCCCTTAGTCCTGGGGACTATACCAAATAAACACTGAAAAAGTGTTTCATTCTTTCAAATCCTGATACTCGGTCTAGAGAAACAAGGATATTAAACAGGCTCAGGCAACAAAGCCTTTGGGGGAGAAGTGGGCTTTTGTGTAGGTAGATGAGGGAGGAGGAATATGCAGTTTCAATTGCCAGCAATCAGTTATAGGGGGAGGGTTAAATGGTTCCTAGCAGGTGCAGAGGCTGAGAACAGAGACTCACAGATAACAACTTTTTTTTCACTAGGTTCCTAAAACACATGTTCAGTTGTTTAAGGTGTTATAAGGCCCACTCAAGAATCAACACTTTGAAGTAAAAGATATGCTCAGAGCTTCTCAGATATATTTTTACTAGCTCTATTATATTACTAATAATGATAATACTCTGGGACTAGTCAAAATGTTACATTTTCTCTCTCAACTATTAGAATATTAAGAAGAAAACTCAAAACATGACGGCAGATAAAGAACTTAAAATACATCTAGTTTGTCCAGATTACTTTCCCTTGCAGTGCCTTAAACAACGTTTGATTCATGATGAGGCTGTTTTGCACTTTTACTGGGAATATTCTGAAAGATTATTTGAAAGGTTGCTAAGATGAAAGGATTCTTTATTAATATCTAAAACAACACATACTCGTACTTTACCTGCTGTAAACTTTTCTTGACTTAAGATGGTCTGTTTCTTGGTCCATAGTCAAAAACTAGAAAGTGAATTACAGAAATATAATCTTAAAGTCCCTCTGCATGTAAGCCTGCAACTGTCTGACTCCTAGTTTCCAGAAAAATTCTAAAAAAGGAAAGGAAAGGAAAATGAAAAAAAGAAAACCCAAGTGCTGTAGTTGAGATGCTAAAATAGTCATAGAAGGTGATCTATTTGTAGTTGCCCCTCACCTCCTGGTTTACTATTAGGAAATGTCAAAACTGAGGGAAAGAGTAAATCTGCGAGAAAATCAAAGGGGTTTAGGCATTAAATATGATGGGTGATGCTTTATTTTTCTACATAGCAAAACAACAAGAGTTCTTATTCACATGTGAATTACCAGCAAAGTTTAACAAAGAATGATTTCAAGGGGCAAACAGGCAAGCATTGACACACAGAGGGCTTGATTTATTAAAGCATCCTACCACATCAGTGCATGCTGGCGTGCTGAATGTGTGTTATTCAATAATAGACCCCACTGAATAAAATGGTGCCTGCTTTAAATAACACATATTGATGTAGATTATCATCTAATACAGCCTCACACCTCAATAAATCTAGTGGTAAAAAATTTCATTCAGATTGTGGACTGGTTGAAACCCTCTGCCTCGTGCAATTTTAGAACAGCTATTTTCTGTGTGTAAAGAATGTGTTACGCATAGAAAAGGAGGTAAACGAATGAATAATCTAAGAAAATATTCATTTATGTAAGGGATGGTAGATGTGCAGAACAGATTCCCGGATAGGATAATCACAGAAGATCTCTATGAGAGGAAAGGATTGTTCAGCTTAGTAGATGGTGTTGATGGGCAGACTCGATAGGACATGTGGTCTTTAATTGCCCTCATTCTTTACTGGGTCACTTTTCAACTGTGGGGAGGATTACTTTCTGTTAAATGTCAACCAAAGTTTTTAAAATGTGTCTATTATTTTGTGAACACATTATCAAGACCCTTATCCACTCTCTCATCACCTCCCACAGACTATTGCAACCTGCTCCTCACTGGTTTTCTGTTGAACCATCTCTCTCCCCTTCAATCCATTAAAAACTCAGCTGAACTACTAATCTTCTAGTGTTACTATGCTCACATAACTCCTCTTCTCTAGTCACTTCATTAGCTCCCTATCCATTTCTATATACAGTTTGAACTTCTCCTACTGACCTACAAGTGCATTCACTCTGAGGCTCCTCCTTACCCTGCCTCTGTTCTCTCTCTCCCTAGAACCCTTCTCAGGAACTCCACTCTCTGGGCAAATCATTTTTATCTCTGCCCTTCTATTCCACTGCCAACTCCAAACTCCATCCCTTTAGCCTTGCTCTACCATATGTCTGGAATAGACTTCCTAAGTCAGTGCTTCTGACTCTATCTCTAGTCCAGTTGAAATCCAGGCTAAAAACCCATCTTTTCAAGGCTACTGTTGGATCTGGATCCCCTTATTCTCTTGTTTAATACCCATGTGTGTGTTTTTTTAATTCATTTCCCTTAAAGAATTAACCATGCCCTTGTTTGTTCTGTGTATCCAGCTTGATAGACTGTAAGCTCTGTGTAGCAGGGACTGTTTATTACATTTATCTGTAGAGCACAGTGTATGCCTAGTAGTGATATACAAATGATTAATAGCAGTTATTAGTATTAAAAAGAATACATATATTCAGCACCACTATACAGATAGGCAGCAATATGTAGTCGTTATCCATATAGCTAAGAAGTTTAATTTAGAGCTCCTTCTTCGTAGACTAAAATAAACCACCAAGCTGTATGGATAGCAGTTGCATCCTGTAGCTCTTTGTATAGGTGGTCATTCAGCCTTTGTTCTACCCTAAATTTACAGTGGTTAGAGGGATTTTTGGCTACACTAGCTGCTAAACATATAGGGCCCGATATTCAAAAGGGTTTATGCAGACAGCAGGACCCCGAACTGCATAAACCCCGCTGAGCTCGATATTAAGCAGAACTAAACAACCATTGCTGCTGAATATCCCCATAGACTGAATTGGAACAATCTAGATAGTTCCAGGGTGGTCCGCAGAGGTGGGATGCGCCCAGCACCTATTCGGTCAGCAGCGATTTTCAGCCTGCTAAATAGAGGTAACTGGATAAAGTTAGCAGGGGTGTTGGAACGTCATTTTCCTTAGGGGGTAAGCTCTGCCCCTAAGCCAGATGAACTCCATGTAGCTGCGGTCACCAGCCTTCTCCTGTCTGCCCATGGGGATCTGATCTGTGCTATGATTGCAGCGCTCTTCTGCTTGGGGGGATCCCTGTGGGCCGAAGTAGGGGAAGCCACGATCGCAGCAGTGAAGTTTTGGTGGGGCCAGGGTCCGTGTGGCCTACTCTTTTCCAATACCTATGAAAGATAGGACAGGTCAATGGCTGTTCTAACTTTATGCAGTTTTACTATCCCATTAGTGGATGAATATTGCTGCTAATCCAATAGCATTGGAGGTCAATGGCAAAACCAGATCTTTAGAGGTAGTGGATATTTGGCATCCAGCACTGAATATCCAGTTTCACTTTTGCCCATGGCAGCGAGGTGCTTTACAAGCACCGACTATCTAGCCCATAAATTCTTTGTCATCTTGGCTTGTGTGTTTCAATATCCACTTTGTATGTGGAGGAATAGCCTAAAGGTTTAGGGTACTGGGCTAAAATCAGAGTAACCAGGGTTTGAATCCCTTGGTATCATCAACTCTGAGGGTTGGGTTTTCAATGAGAATGAAATCTATGTTTTTAAGTTTTTAAATACATTTAAAAGTTGTAAAAATAAATCTAGTGGCCTATGAATGAGAACAAGGGTATATGCTTTGGTTGTGGTTCCATGATGAAATTTAACCATAAATGCAGCCCAACCCTGTTACTGAGGCCATTTCCCTCCCTCAGAGTGGGCATGCTAGCGTTGAAAAAGTATTCTTTGTAACATTCAGTTTGGGAGGTTTAAGAGGATCCCTGCCCATTCGTTTTCTTTGGGTTTGTCTTATGTAGTTTAGCTTTTAGTTTTTGGGATTTTGGGTGGTGTAAATGTAGTGAGAGTTATTGGAGTTTTGGTCTCTGAAATTCAAGAAAGCATAGGACAAGCAAAGAGGAACTCAAAGAGGAAAAAAGGGACCGATAATAACAGACTGGAAAGACCATCTATGTTACCAAAATGCTTTAGCAAATTACCCCCTGACAGTAGCAAGATTTGCCAGAAATCAAAAGAAGAATGTATTTCTAATATAACTTTGACAGTTTCGGTGTATGTTACAAATTTATTTTGTCATGTCAATGTATGTTTTAGATGATTTTGTCTTTGTCTTTTTATATTTTATGCACATGTGATATCATGATATGGTTTTATCCTTTTTTATATACCTTTGTTGATATTATTTTGTATTTTGCTTGTTTTATACGTATTAATTTGTTATATTCTAGCTATGCAATTATTTGCCCCTGACTCAGGCAGATTTTGCCAAAGCACAGCCATTCGGCATATCTAGGTAGGCCTACAATACAAACATGGGTTTCCTATTTCATAGAGGGAATCAATGTCTCATTGTCAATTTATAGGCAGCATTTACACCAGCTCCGAGATGTAAATAAGTGCCTGCTGGTAGGGACAGATGTGAATGCCAAAGATCCCCCCCATGAAACAGCTCACATCCCCCAATCCACCAAGAAGTCTGCGTCCCCCAGTCCTTCTAGATGCACATAAACCAAGCCCCCTTCCACAGGCAGATCTGATCCCCTCTCCCCCAAGGGCCCCTCCCTGCAAAATAAATCCCTCTGTCTGACCCTCCAAACAACCATAGCCCCTCCTTAGTGGCCCCCAGCAGCCCACCCTCTTTCCATCCCTGTGATCCCTAACCCTGATCCCCAATCCATTTTGGATCTGACTACATGCTGAGCTAGAGCAAGTGGAGATTTCTTCTGTCCACAAATAAGTCCTGGTAAGTCCAGAGTTGGGGATCAGGGGTGGGAAAGGTGTTGTCTGCCACTAGGGGGATATGGTTGTTCGGGAGGGGAGGGGTCAGATAGAGGAATTTTTGTTGCAGGACAGCTCTTAGGGGAGCGGGAATCAGAGCTGCCCGAAGAAGGAGACTTGGCTTATCTACATCTGAGGGGATTGGAGGATGCAGGCTGCTTAACAGGGATGGGAAGTTGGTATAGGGGTCTTTCTCACACTCTTTTTTTTTTAAATTGAATTTTAAACTTATTACAAAATTAACAGAGAAATATTCCTTTAAAAAAGAAACAATGCATTTACCTCAAGCAAATATAAATGATAGTCCACATTGAGAGGTGTTACAAAGCATCTGAAACTTTTTTCCATGTACTAGACTAACTTTACCTCCCCTCATAAATTATAAAAAAAACCACATCAAGATAAAAGATATATATTCCATACTCCCCATCAGAACCCTATTAAACCTGTATAGACCCTACACAGAAACCTTATCTCAAAGAAAATCCTCCAACTGCAAAAAACCCCCCAAAAAAACAACAACCCTGGTTCCCTTGAAATACCACTTGGCACTTACAGGGGAAATGGAGAAGAAACATTGCCCCAATAGCTAGATTTCCTTTTCATCTGAGTGGAGTGGGAGACGTCTG
Organism: Ichthyophis bannanicus; assembly: GCA_033557465.1. Lineage (NCBI taxonomy): Eukaryota > Metazoa > Chordata > Amphibia > Gymnophiona > Ichthyophiidae > Ichthyophis > Ichthyophis bannanicus. Next base: position 118,296,859 of record CM066050.1, on the reverse strand, counting down.
GAAAGTCCATAACCCGCCGACCACAGAAAGAAACTTGCTTGCTCTTGAAATACAACTTCAACGTAGTAACCTTATCCACCTCATTCACAAAGATGAGTAGAGTAGCCCTACTCGCGATATCATCAACAGAAGATTCAAGAAAATCAGATGACTGAAGGGAATTTTCAACCAAGGGTACCTCAGGCTCCCCTTCAATTACCTGTTCCACATGCTTGGAGGGGACATAGTAGCAGTCAGATATAGCTACCTGCCCTGCATCAGATAAACCCAACACTTCTTTGAAATAATTATGAAGCAAAATCAATAGGGACAAATGTGTTTTGGGAAAGTTAAGAAAACAAAGATTCTTATTTCAAGATAGAATTTCTAGGGATTCTTAGGGGTCTATTCTGAACCATGAATAGCTATTTGTCTGCCTTTCCCATCCCCGTCAAGCTCCCCATACGAACAGGGAATTTGAATGGGGAAGTTAGACAGGGGCAGGAAAGGGGCAGCGTGGAGGCGGAGACAAGGCAGGCAGTGGGCGGTCTGTGGCCCTCGACGTACAGGGCCGATTCTGATCTCGGCCCTGTATGTCCAGGGCTGGCAGAGTAGACGGGGAACTTATTCCACTTCTGACGGGAGGGAACGGCAGGCCCAGGGTGCGTCAAAGGATGGGTGGGCCACAGAAGATAACCTGCAGCCTGATCCTGGCCTTGGGAATGAATAATGTCGTTGGTGGCCGGGGATCACGGCTCCTGAATGGACCCGCGGTGCAATGGCAACTGGATGCCATGGCACCGCAGCTCCATTCAGGAGCCTTGACTGAGTTAGCCGGGCAGGTGCCTGTACGTGCAGACCAACCGGAATCAGGTCCGGGCCTGCACTTACAGGTTTAGACAGGATTCTGATCCTGCGGGGGCTAGACATGCCCCCGTCTATCTCTGTGCATCTGGTTCCAACTGGACGCACAGTGGCCGGGACATCCACAATAGAATAGGCCTCTACCTGTCTATGCACAAACATACTAACTTTAATAGCAGTGGTAAGAGCCCGCTGCAGGCCAGTTACTTGTCCAGAAAATTTGTCCTGACCAAACTACACAGCCTGCAAGCAAATCTCATACTCCTGAAGAGAAACAACTGTTTGTTGAGAAAAAGTAACCACTTGTTCCATACTTCCTTTCAGAAGAGAGTTATTCTGAGCCATCATTTTCCAAATATCCTGTAAGGTGACTTCAGTAAGAGACTTGAGAGAAAAGAATGCAGACAAGTCTGGAAATTTAATTACTTTAACAGATTTTGTTTATACCACTTTATCTTTTCAGTCAAAGCAGTTTACATTGCAACTTAAACTTGGTAATGTAGATTAAACAGGGACATTGATAACTTGAATTTTTCTGAATTAATGGAGGATTAAGTGACTTGCCCAAGGCCACAAGGAGTGCTAGTGGGAATTGAACCTTAGTCTCTTGGTTTCTAAGTCAGTGCTCTAATCATTAGATTACTCCTCCACTCCACTTTAGGTAAAGTACAACTCTTCTGTACAGAGGTTAACTCAGCAAGGGAAGGACCAAATCCTAACCCAGTCTCATAGAAAGAGAGACCATCCCCAAATGAGTGAGTCTTGGAAATCCCTGGAAGAGGAGGTGAGGCTCTAAATATGGGGCTCAAAGATACCCAGACAATGAGGGAGAAGGTCCCAGGCCAATAGGAGTAGATTTAGTCAAAGCACTTACAGTTACATGCCCATGGGCCCTGTAGCTTAGGTGGTGCAGAAGATAAAACTGCTGTCACTCCTTTGTTCTTTCTTTTGTGCGAGCCTTTGTACATTTACAATTAGAGAGTCAACTTTGCACAGTGGGTCATCAACGGCACCAATGCACCAAAGGGGCACACCCCTTTGGTTATGTGCTGTTATGGACATGCACCCTCGGCTGAATGGCCTCCAGTGGTCTTAAATGGGCCTGGCAGCTCTGATGATGAGGTAGAGGTGTTGGACTTCCACTGGCAGCAAAATGATCTTCTCACACTGGGGAATGCCAAAAATCTCCCTCGCCACAGTTCAGACTTGACTCTCACACCAGCGCAAAACTCCTCTTCCTCACACTCTTAAAGCCTCCCTAGGACCATATACCTAGAAATGAAGAAACTCCCTCCAGGGTTAATCATCCAGGAATGAAGAACCTATTCTGGAGGTTATGCAAGAAATTCATTCTCCCCACTCATCCATATAGAATGGCCACTTACCATTCTGGAGGATTTTCTATTCTTGACAACAGAAGGAATTAGGAAGTCCTCCTTTTAGCATGGTTTCCAAACCTGAAATGAAGCCACCAGCCAGAAGAGGTGTGCTGGCAAAAAGAAAAATTGTTTTGTTTCTTGTTTTGTTTGAAGGGGTTTTTTTTCTGTTTTCAGTTTGTTTTTCTAGATTTTCATTTCAGGGCAATTTTGTTAATTGATGTTGTAGCTGTGGCTGTTACCCAAATGAAAAATGTAGCTGGAAGGTTATTAGAGGTTTCTGGCAAATTAAAAACCAACTAGCATTTTCCCTCACTGTCAAGGGCAGGTCTCAAACCATTGATCTTTGGGCTAGAAGGAAAACAACTTGCAGAAGTCATCACCTCTCCATGGGAAACGGGGTCTAATGAGCCTGCTGTAGTGCTGGTGATTTTCCTTCCTATTTCCTGATTGGCCCAAAGTTTGTCTGCTCCGGATCTCTATGGAAAATGCTAACTGAATATTTTGCCTTATGAATCTATTGACTCCTGTTGCAGATATTTACTCCAACGATGTTTCTTTTGTATGTTCTTGTGCTAGAAATTCTCTGAAACCATGTCTAAGTACACTATCAGAGGCATTTACCAAGTTTAATCCATATCTTGGTTATCTAATTAGGGATGATCAAGGAGGATCTGGATTAGATTTAAAGGTACATTTTATAAATAGCATCCAAGTGAAATCTGGGACATCCAAGTCAGAAACTGAAAAAATAAGCAGGCATGTCCACGTTCAGGCAGGATTTCACAAATGTGGATGTGCTCATATGGACTTCTGTGTGGACATCTACAGAGATGTCCCTAGAATAGTATTCCAGCTCATGGATGTCTAGGAATAGCCTAATGGTTAGAGTAGTAGATTAGGACCATGGAAACCATCGTTTACATCTCACTGCCGCTATCATTATGAATGTGCAGTGTACTGAGGATGATGGAGTGTTATCGTCTCTACATCCTTTGGATGTTTTACACCCAAAATAAACACTTTCCCAATACCTATGCGTGCCTGGAGCAAGTATAAACATGGACTGGGCTGCAGACATCTCCAATGTTTGTGAAAATAAGCTACAACTTCTAAATCCATCGTATGTCCCCAGAAATGCCTCTGCCTTGGAGGTGCCTTCAGGGATGTGGAGACCACCTCCATACCAACCAGCACCGGCACTTCAGGTCTGTTAGAGAGGGATTTTAAGGAATTTGGGCAGAGTGGACTGAGGGGATGTGGCTAGCCTACCAATGTCCCCATTCCCTCATTTGTTTAAATACCGCATACTCTCTGTTCTTGACCTTCAATTGCTTCACTCTACAGTCTCAAATCCTTTCACAGTCTGCGGCAGTGTTTTAGGCTATGCTTTCAATCTTTGATCTTACCAAAATAAATGAAAAGCTGTTCTGCTTTGAGAGAGTGAGGTGTATAAACATTCAACGGATCTGTGGCATTATTTCAAACTTTTGTTTCAAATTTTAAATCACCCTCTATAAATGAATCAATGAGACCTATGAATTTATAAAGATTTGACTCCCCACAATGAAACCCAGTAGTAAAAGATAAATGATCAGTCCAAATGTATATATGTAGGACCCAAAACACTGACCAGGATTGGGAAAATCTCAACCACAGTCAAACCAGAGAGTCCAATTTACTGAAAATCCAAGGTTACTTTGTATGAAAAAACACATTTAAACTTCTCAAAAAATATATAATCCACGCTTTGATGTTAAGAATACATTCACACTTTGCTTTTGACATGTCACTGGAGCAATATACCAGTCAGTGTTTTGTGTCCTACATATATAAAACTGGACTGACCATTTATCTTTCATTAATGGGTATGATTGTGCAGCGTGGAATTGTTTGGAGTTGACCCTTTGCTGGGCTGATACTAGTATTTGTAAAAATTTGAGCATCTTATTGCAAGATGAGTGCACATTTTACTGTCCTGGTAGGTTTCTCACATCCTCTGTACTATCCATTTTGTGGTGAGCTGATATGATTTTGAAGAAACACTTTTGCTGCTAGAACTTAATAAACTGAACACTATAGCATGTTCCATAGGCCAAATGTGATAACAGTGTGAAAACATGTGTGAATGTGAATGTACATATGTGGAATTCCATTTCATATATGTGATATTTTTTTGCAAAATAAATACTAAACATTTCTGAACATCATGATAGCTACTGTATAATATCTGTTTTGTAAAAACACATTTATCAAATGCTATGGGATAAAGAGGAAAGCCAATGCCTCTTGACACAGAAAAGAATCACCCCTCGCTGTTTTCTAGACATAGATTAAAATAAACCATGTCCTCAATTGCAGACTGATGTTATCTGTGGATTTTTAAAATATCTATCTATCAGGATGCTGATTAGGATTTGAGGGTATTGCTGGACTGGATGACTGATACGAGTGAACTTTATTCAGTAAGGGATTGATTCTGAGCAGCATTTAGCAGGCCCCAATCGGGGGTCAGGCTGTGAGGAACCAAGTGTTTGCTGTTGCCGCTGGGAATCATGTCTCCTGCATGGAGCCGCAGTGCCATGGTAACATGACACCATAGCACTGCGGCTCCGTTCAGGAGCCTGGCTGAGCTAGCTGGGGATGTGACTGGATGTCCGGGGTGCCTGAATCGGGGCATGTTCTGGACGTCCAGCCACTATGCCGTGATTCTGCTCCCGTAGGCATATCTAGTCCTGATGGGAGCAGAACTGGGTGCATGTCCGGGCTGTCCAGATGTCTGAATAGACCTCCACATGTATGGGAGATCCCAGTGCATACTTTAACATGTACTAGGCATTTGCTTCAAAGCAGGCACCAAATATGTGCATATGAAAGTAACCATGTTCCCCTGGCATTCTGTATTTTTAAGGAGAATCTGTACATGAAAATGAGTTTGCAAGAACCACAGGAAGATTGCTTTCCTCGTGGGCTGTAGTAAAGATGTTAATAACGAAGGCTTACTTTAAATTTTTAATCCAATTCTGCAGCGGGTTAGTTTTTGCATATTTCAGGAAAATTGTACCCGTCTTATTCAATATGTTCTAATAGTGATTTTCTTTCTGCTATGGTCATGTATTATATACCATTTGATAGGAATATTTAGTCAGAATTTTGGATCCCGAGAGTTTTGGGCCTGGCCTGGATAGGGCAGTTTATGCCAGTGTTACGCTCTCCATGGTGCTGAAATTGGCCTCCTTTTATCTTACTGCAGGTTTGACTCTATAAAGTTTTCAAAACACATCAGCAAAAAATGAAGAAATCTGAACAAATGTTGAGGTTCATTGAATTGACTTGATCAATTTTTATTTGAAAGAAAGAAAAAACAGATTAGAAAATATTTTAAAAATTCAGAAGTGGGGCCCAAAATAATATGCTTTGGATATTTATTTTTAACCCTGAAGCAAATTCTTTTTTGTCTATTTCACATTTTTTTATTTGCTTGAGATTTACTTTATATCAATGAGGAAGTTTCTGATCGTTTTCTCTAGCATATCTGTAGTAAATCTACAACTTTTAAACCGCAGTTAGGCTGAAACACCCTGGCTCAAGTTTAAAAGCATATTGATGACATGTCAATTACTAAGTAGGAATAGATGAAACAGTACTGTTCATAGAATATAAAGGTAAATCAAAACTGACAAGTAAGCCCATCTCACCAGTTCTTGGCTTACTATTTTTATTCTGAATAATTAGTAATTATAATAATAATTGAATAGCCTATTCAGTTTGCCAAATAGAGATTTACGCAGTTTTGATAGTGGGCATATGCATTTTGTTAGTGCACATTCTGTTTGTTCTTGCAACTTAAAACATTTAGTACACACTAAAGGGATTTTTTACTAAAGTGTGCCATGCCATTAACATGCAATTTGGTGTGCATTAACTGTACATTTGGGCCCATGGTAACAGTTACCTTGGGTGCATGATAGCAAATGCTCTTTGATTACATGGTAACTGTCAATTAGACTTTAGGGTGTAGAATGTGAAAGTAACTGGGGTAGCCTGGAACCTGGCCTCCCAGCCTTCTTCCCCCCCCCCCCTCCACTGCCTAACACCGCCAACCTTGCCATATTATTACCAAAGGCCGGTCCCTTTTCCTGAACCAGGCAGAGATCCCAACCGAGATCTCCACCCACCCCCCTCACGAAGCACTTCACTCCCTTGCTTCTGCACATCAGCCGCTAGGCCCCACTGTCTTAGTGTGTGCTGACTCGGGACCTTGCCCCCCCCCCCCTTCAGCTGCAACAACCCCTCATAAACACCACCGCTATGTGAGGGAGTTGGGAACAACTTACCACCACCCATCTCCAGCAGGTAAAAGGGGAGGTCTGAGCCAGCACAGCCAACCCATCCCCCGCACAAAGACTGACCCACCAATGAAATCGTCCCACACTGCTTATGCAGGGTGATTTCAAAAGTCACCTCGGCTGTTAACTGGCCTCCAAAACCCCCCTCCACTCCTTCCCTGTGCTTTTCGCGCAGCGGGTCCTGCAGGCCAAAGTGCCAGGGCACCCAGTAACTGGGCGCCCCCGGGACCCTGGCTCTGCAACCTAGTGCATTAACTGGTAACAAACTTTGGTCACAGCTTTATTAATAAACTTAACATGAGCCAGACCCGAGCCAGCATAACCCATCATGATAAACATAAGTCAGCATATGACTCTCCCCCCCCCCGGACAATGCCATCCACCATCGATATTATTAGCAAGGTGGAGCATCGTCCTCCCCCCATGCCTAACACTGCCAACCTTGCCATATTATTACCAAAAGTCGGCCCTTTTCCCTGAACCAGGCGGAGATCCCAATCAAGATCTCCACTCCCCCAATCACAAAGCACATTACTCCCTTGCTTATGCACATTGGCCGATAGGCCCTGCTTTCTCAGCGTGTGCTGGCTCGGAACCTCGCCACTGGCGCAAGGTAGGAGAAACTATCCTTGTATCACCACCCCAAGTGGAGGAAGCTGCGACCAATGATGACTCTACCGTGACACAACTTCCAGCGCCTCTTGCCAGTCATTCAATAACAAATCTTGTCCTACCTGCAAAAGATGAACCCCTTCTGTGCGCTACAAACCCACACAACTGACTTCTGCCACTCTTCTGCTGGACCCAGTGCCCAATCTGTCTATTCACTTTCACTAGGCCCCGGGTCCATCTGCGCTCTGACTGACAAGCCAGTCATGGAATGATATCTGACCATACAATAACCACACCAGGAAAGAGTGACCATACAACCACAATGTCCCGCTGCACAGCCCGAATGAGCTGTTGGCATGACCAACTGGACAGGTCATTGCCCGAAGGTGAATAACAAGTTCCCCCGGCCAGTACCGCTGGCTGTCATGATGTCAGCCCATCGATAGCAGCTGACACTACTGCATGCCCTGCTCACCCATCCAGTGCAGCCATATTCCCGCCAACACGAGTCCAAGATGAGGTCTCAAGGGTCACCACAGGACCCATCGCCCTACCCAGTACACGAATGAATGACCCAGGATCCACCACTCTTCATGGGGAGGACAACCATCTGTAAAAGATAAAGCTGGCTGCCATCCAAGATATCTGAATTCTGAAAGATAACACAACTGTTAATATCCTTTAACCCCCCTTTCCCCCGCAGCACCGTCAGACACTAGCCCGTGGCCCGAGCTCATGCATCTTGTGGGTGAACATAACCAGTATAGGTGCTGGATCACCATCTGCCAATCTACTGAATCACTGCTACGTCAAGCTCTGCTGCCACAGCGCTGGTAGCTGCCCCTATACAGAATGAATGTGATGCAAACTTCCACTCATCGCAACCCAAATACCGCAGAAGCAGGCGGAACACTGCCATAAACTGAAACTATGTCACAAGGCATGAATCCTCATGTAGAAATAGGCAGCCCTCAGACTTAGGGCGCCAAGCCAAATAGACCTGCAAATTATGCACAGGGCAGGTGGGCAGTGGGCATATTCTGTTAAGGACCGCCCAGCTCCCTCTTCCACTCTGGTCCATTTTGGATAGAGGGAGAAAATGTGCACCTGCACATACTCCACCAGCATATGTTTTGCTTCTAAGCCTCCCACTGAGCCCAATTTCCTAGATCGCAGCACTAATTCACTGACTCTGAATGCCCTGAAAATGCTACAGCAAACAATGCTCGAAAAAGCCCTGACTTGAATCCGGAGGTAGTGACTGCTGGCAGTGCAGTCCATATATGAAGAAACAACTCATGTGACATGGGGAGTCGCCAATCATGAGGTCCAGGGGAACCCCTTTCCCATCCTGCCAAGAGGTGTTGGATCACAAAAGTGACCCGAGGATTGCCCCAACCTGCCGCTTTGCTGAAAAATGAAAACCCGGCCAAGGCGGATCTGACTGCCGCCCTGGACCACTACCTGGCCTTGGCCCATACTATAAATAGGCCAAGCCACTCGTTGGCAACCTGCGTGCCAAACCAGCCCTTACTGATTAGAAAGGCATCCACCTTCTTATATCCACGCAGGTATGATGACCATGTTGCTGGTGCCACTGATGCTTGCAATAAAACCATCATGTCTGGGTTCCGATCTGCCATAGATGCCCCAAGGCTGCTGTGGCTGCCTTCTCTGCTCCAGGAGCCAACAGGCAAAACTGGGACCAATTAAAGCGCAATAATGCATCAGCTATGGAATTCTGCACACCCAGCACATGACGAGCCCTGGCAGTTAAATTAAGGCGTAAGCAAGTGAGGACGAATACGCGCATCAAAGCCGCCACTCGCAGACACTTGGGTGTTTGTTGATCGTCTCGATCACTGCCGCATTTTCACTCCAAAATACTACCCTCCAATTTTGAAGACGAGTTGGAGTTATTTCCCAAGTCTACAACAATGGGAAATAACTCCAAAAAGCAATATTGTGGGTCAACCCAGAAACATGCCATTCCAAAGGCCATGCCTCTGCACCCAAAACCTTTCGACAATACAGCCCAAATCCCCTGCTACCCACAGCATCTGAAAACAACTGCAAATCAGCATTCAACACCTCAGGTAACTGCAGAACTGTGCACCCATTGAAACCTGCCAGGAAAGCGTCTCACACTCACAAGTCCTCCCGCATGCCCTGAGACACCCTAATGCGGTGATGAGGCTTAGCCACCCCTGCCATTGCTAAAGATAAGCACCTGGAGAAGGGGCACCCCTTTGGAATGACCCGACAGTTGAAATTAAGATACTCCACCAAGGATTGCAGATCCCAAAGCGTAATCTTATTAGCCAATCCCACTGTCGATACCAGATCTATTAATTTTCACACCTTTTCAAGCAGTAGCTGTGCAACAAACTCTATTGAATCCAGCTCAGTCCCAAGAAATGTGAGACAAGTCACTGGACTCAAGGTTCCCCCCCCCCCCCCCGCCAAAGGCATGCCAAATTCCTGGCCCATCACTGTAAAGGCTGTCAACAACGTGTTTCATGTATCTGGCTATACTGGACTGTCAAATAAGAAATCATCCAAATGATGTACAACTGTAGACAACCCCGTTCTTTGCACCAGGTCCCAGTGCAAGAAAGTGCTGAAGGCCTCAAAATACACACAAGATATAGGCACACCCCATGGGCATGCACCTGTCAAAATAAAACCGAGATCCTAATCGAAAACCAATAGTGGAAAGGCTGAAGGATGGACCAGAAGTAGCCAAAAAGTGGATTCAATATCAACCTTTGCCATGAATGCCTCCGCACCACACTGATGCACTAAGGATTCTGCTGCCTCAACGGAAGCATACCAAGCTGTACAAAGTTTGGGAGGAATATGATCACTCACCGACTCGGCCAATTCTGCCAAGCGCACATTCCGCATCAAGCTTATTGCGAACTACATCCACCCGCCGCACCGCCAAAAGCAAATTCCTGGCTGTCGTATCATGAACTATACCCCGAAAAGGTATGCGAAACCCCTATTCAAAACTGGTTAACAACTGCCCCCTCCCACTCCCTGCCCCCCGTACTGCAGCAGCCAGGACCTCAAGGCCTTTATCTTTACTGGGGTTGGGGCCAGATGTAACCGCGGGTCCTTACTTGCTGGCAGGTGGGAACCCCCAAATCTTTTTGACTACATTTGGTTGCTGCATTACTACCCCTACACAAGGAGCAAGCGTGCCGAAACTTACAGTCTGGGAAAAGACAAAAGGACTTATTGAAGTGCCACAGGTGTTGGCATGGATCTTCATCCTCATCATCTTCTACATTTTCTGGAGCATCATTGGCAGCATCTATGGAGGTCGCTCAAGCAGGGAAAGTCAGGAACATGCCTACTCTAATCATGTGCTTGAAACTCTGGGAAGGGGTCCCATGTAAGATGCGACACAAAATCAAGAAGTGCAGGTATATTGATATCTTTCATTTGTTAGAAGGGTGGAAACGTTTGAGGGAAAGCAGGAATAAGTGGAAAGATGAGAAAGCAGGCAGGATCCGTAAGGTCTCCCACAATATGCTAAATTGTACATGAGCTTTCTTGAGACGGCTAGCATGTGGGGGCATTATTTCTTGGGGGGACGAATGGCATTAATTTATGGCTCATTCAAATGTCCGCCTGAAAGCCGCTACCATGCTTACAGCTGCCCGACACCCCAATTGCCCCACTGCACACAGTCATCTGTTCCATGCCCCGAAGTCACTACACCTCACTGCACCCAGTTGAGCACCGCTTACCACCACCTATCTCCAACAGGTAAAGGGGGAGGTCTGAGCCAGCGGAGCCACCAAGCACAGCAAGCACAGCCTCCCCATCCCTTGCACAAAGACTGACCTGCCAATAAAATCGCCCCGTGCTGCTGATGCGGAGCGATTTCAAAAGTCGCCTCAGCTGTTAACTGGCCTCCAAACCCCTCCCCATCCCTTCCCCGTGCTTTTCGCGCAGCGGGTACCTCAGGCCAGGGTTACTGTGCAGCCCCCGGGACCCTGGCTCTGCAGCCTAGTGCATTTAGATGCAGAGAGTGGGTATGATAAGCACATTACTGCAGTGGGAGGCATATTACATTCTAACTGCCACTGATGAACTGGATGAGTGCACTCTATGGGAAGGCATTTCAGGCATCCACCAGCCTTTCATTGATTATTTATTTATTTATTTATTTATTTACAGTCTCTTTTATACCGCACTATTCAACATCAGTGCGGTTTACATGAAACAGAATGACTAGCACAGTGCAGCAAGCTGATCTGTGTTTACAAAGAACAGGTACTACAACTTGGATAAAACTGGGGTAACTATTTACATCTAGGCGACACATTATGTCGTGTCAAAAGTAATCGTTGTCATGGATGGCTTGCGGGGTATGTTGCTGTGGCCGTGCTAGATGGGGGAGGAGGCTATTGGAGCGCTGTCTTCGGATAGTATTTGAGGAAGAGGTGGTGAAAAATTATTTCCAGATATCATTCTTCAGTCTACAAACTTGGAGTTTTCTTATAATTACCCATAGGTGTTGAATCTCTTTTCCATAGAAAAAAGATGTGTTTGTTATTTCTGTAGTGCATGGTTGTAATAGTCTAAATGAACCTCAGGATATCTGATCCTAGGTGTTATGAAAGTTCATCTTACACTGGTTGCACTACCAGTACACAATGCCAAATTGCAAATAATTTACCATGTTCCATCTTCAGAAAAGCTCAAGAACATTTTTGATTAAGCTTATTTTTTTCTTTGGTTTTCATATCACATCAAGCTTTGTAAAGGGAAACATATAAAATGGCATTAGTTCTCTACAGCTCTCTGGTATTGTATTTAGTATTGGGGGCTTATGTATTGTATTAAGTTGTGGGGGCTACATCCACAAATAGGTTTTAAAAAGGTAGGGATAATTCAAATGAGTCATCAAAGTCAGATAGAGAGAGATTAAAGAAGACGAAGAGGTAGTTTTAGACAAAAGAAAAAAAAGATAAAAGTGACAGATGATACAAATGTTCAAATATTTAGCAGGCTTCGATAAAGTACCAGAAGGTAGTCACCTCCATAGCCACTTTTCCATGAAATGTAATTCTATCATATGAAGCTAAAAAGAGGGAAAGTCAAAAAGAATGTGAGAAAATACTTTTACAATGAGATGATGTGGACACCTGGAACTCCTTTGTAGGAGGTAAAACAATGGCAGAATACAAGCATGCATGGGAGAGATGCAAAAGGGTCAATAGGCAAAAGAATTATGCGACTAAAATTGGGCATTTAACCACATATATCTCCAGACTAGAAATTCTCCCACATCTTTTCAACTAAATCCTGTCTTCCAAACATCACAGCGGGACATGTTTAATAAAATGTGCTTCATGATAGCATGGGGTTTAGTACATGATAAGAGCACTGTGCTAAAATGTAGCTTGGGACGCTGCACTAAAATCCAATCCTAATCGGGTAGCACGTGATGGGGTGGGACTGGGCCAGTAGGGGCAGAGCATAGGCATTGATGGCAATTCAAGGTTAGTGTGGGCATTAGTAAGAGTACCCTTGCTAATCATGCTTCCTGCTCTTAGTGCAGGTGCACAATGCTACCTCAATGATAGTGGTAAGTGCACCTGTGTGCTGGCTTGCACTGTGTTAACTACAGGGGGACAATTACACATGCCTCCTGATGTTAGTGCAGGCCCCCCCCCCCCCCCCATGCTGGGAATGTGGCATTACTGGCATGGACTTTAGTAGACATGCCCAGTATATACAGGTTTCATTGGACCAAAATGGGATTGATCAAAATGGGATTGTTGGTGCATGGGACAACGTTTTTTTCAAATTTTGGGGCATGTTAACTAAAATATGATATTGCACCCTCATCTTAGCACAGTGGTGGCACCGGACCCATGTTAACAAATGGAGGTCCCGTGCCACCTCTTTGCTAAGTGGTTTGCTGCTTTTACCATGGGTGCACTTAGCATCACCCATTGAGGTGAAGTTAAGTGCACCCATGCTAAATGCAACATTGACAGCATGCGCTAAATGTGCCTGTGCTTACTGCAGTCCACGTGCTCTGGCCTTGAACCATTCAGTCTCTGTCCTTCACCTGTGTTAAGTGGTTAGAATGGGATTCTTAGCACAGCCACAATTTTGGCTAATAGTAACAGTTACCACAGAGAACTTGGCATGCGCTCAACCCCAACACTAGCCATTACCATGGTTTGATAAATATGTTCCTCAGTGTGATTTCTGGTATTAATCAGAAAAATATGTCCATCTAGATATGACCTACTTAAACAGTTTCTTAAAATTTAACTCTACAAATTTGTCTGATCAGATTCAACTGGATGTTATGCTGAAACTATAGCCAGTTAGCTGCTGCTGAATATCTGCAAAGAATGAGCCAGTTAAAATTAAGCAATTGATTTCACAACTCTTTGATAATCTATTTCATAAGGAAATTAATAGTGGATTTAGGGAAAGACTAGTGACTAAAACATGTAGCAGCACAGTTGGCAGGCACTGGCGGGGAGACTGAATGGATAAAGGGGGCCTTCTACTAGTTTTCCATCTTGCTCCCTTCGTTTTCCCGAGCCCTCACACTCCAGCTTGCTAACAGTTTATATAGGCCCCCTCCTCATCTGTTTTCTTCTAAAACCTCTGATCACAAGTATATGTCACAAATCAATAGTGAACTCCCTAAAACATGCAATTTACTAGAAATCATTTCCCTCCAGAATTACACTGAAATTAGAATACCAGTAACATATCAGTTACAGTAAAGGTCAGCACACTAAGGGGTCCGTATTCAGCAAGGGAAGTCACCATGGCTGAAGCAGATCTGGATATTTAATGCTGTTATCTGCATAGAGGCCGGTGCTAAATATCCAGTTTCATCATTGACTGCCAGTGCCACCTGGATAGCAGAAATATTTAGCTTTCTATCTGGATAGCTAACCAGATAAAGTTGGAGCAGCCTTTTGCTGTCCTATCATTATCCTGATAGTTATCTGGTTATCAGGCTAACTCCAGGGACCCTCCCCATGCTATCTAGATAGGGCTGGGGCTGTCTGCAATGATTTTCAGTGGCATTGAAAATCAAGGAATGGCCTGGTCAGCAGTACACATCTGGCTTTGAGTATTGGACCCATAGATAAATGTTCCTCACAAAAGTGCGGAGACTATACTATGCATTTTGTAATGACTTGTAGAAAGGTCCCTCTTCTTTGTCTTTTGCTCAGTCCCTTCTGAGGGTCTGATTTTTCAGCCTATTTTGTATAGGCAACATTGTTTAAGAGCCCCCCAAAAAAATAGGTCCTTGTTTGTTTTAAATGATTTTTTCTTGATTTTTTTTTTTTTGGTGCTTTTCCCCATGTTCATTTCACCTATTTGATTTCTTTAGGTATACATTCTATGCATACAAGACTTTTAAGCTTGCAAGCAATGGCATACATGTTAATTTCATGGGCATAGTTGCATGCAAGTAATTTGCAAACACTTTACATTTTTAGCTGCCCAAAGAAACCGAATGCAGACTCATGAATGCACAGCCTAGTACCTTTATAAAATAGGCTTCCAGAACTAGCCACTGCAGCAAGTGTAAATGTGTGCATGTGCTCTAGATGTGCACTTGCACAATTTATGAAATACATAGTTACATCACAACTGTGTCCTGCTCCACCCCAGAGAATGTCTACATATTGCACATGCATAAGTACACACTGTCTTGTCAGAAAGCATACTTATACACTCATATACTATTAGGTAATTTAGGCTTTTCTGCATGTAAAACAGCCTTTACACATAAAAACACCTTTTTAAAATTACCCCTCCTCCAATGAAGACAGAGAAAAAATCATGGACAAAAGATCATGAGTGATCTTTAATAACTTAGTCATAGC
Source organism: Ichthyophis bannanicus (assembly GCA_033557465.1). NCBI lineage: Eukaryota > Metazoa > Chordata > Amphibia > Gymnophiona > Ichthyophiidae > Ichthyophis > Ichthyophis bannanicus. The sequence goes on along the minus strand of CM066050.1, from coordinate 118,281,790 downwards.
ATCCTATGTTAAAAATCTAGGGGTGTGCAGTCATTGAAATGACAGGGATGGCCAATGATGTTTCCTACATCGTTCATGTCATTTTCAAATGAAAAATGAAGGAAAAGAATGCCATCACTTCCTATCAGTCTTAACACTGTGCAATGTTGAGCAATAGTGTGTGCTATGGGCAAATAGGAGGTAATTCTATAAAGAGCTGCAAACATTTATGCACCATCAATGTGCATAAGTCACCTATTTTGCAAGATGCATGCATGAGGATGGGCACTTACACAGTCAGTATTCTGTAGGTACTGGCATCAGGGTGATAGTACATAGTTTTAAAGTGAGCATGCACAAGGGTGAAGCGTAGGCGGAGGATAATTTTAAACATGTTAGTTATAGAATTCAATAACTTATACGTGTTTCCTAGAAATCTACAAATCAAGGGTTTATGTAAGTGGTACACGCATAGATTGACCCACAAGTCTCATTACTTAACATCTATTCTATAAAGTACATGTGTGGTTTACTTTATAGAATAGGCAGGGCTGGCTTAAGAGTTGAGCCAGTAAGGCACTGGCTCAGGGCGCATCACAATAGGTGTGAAGGAAGCCGGCCTCACTAGCACACTCTCTGCCTCCGGGGCCGCAGCTGTTTTAAATATTAACACTGCCGTGGGAGATTTTGCTTTTGCTCTCATGGCCATATTAATGTTCAATACAGTCAGGGGAGCATTGGCTTTTGCTCCTGTGGCTATATTAAGGTTCAGCACAGCGATGGGAGCCTTTGCTTTTTCTCATGCTGCTTTGCTGACCATTAATACAGCTGTTGGAGCAAAAGCTAATGCTCCCATGGCTGCGTTGCTGAAGGGAGGGGGAAGGGTGGCTGATACTGGAGCTGTGGGGGCTGTACCTGGGCTGGAGGGAGGCTGGAAATGGGCTGATACTGGGGATATGGGGGGCTGGAACTGGGACTGTGGGAGGGGGCTGGAACTGGCAGTGGGCTGATAATTGGGTTTGAAAGACTGGAAATGGACTGATAGAGGGGCTGGTGGGGGAGGGGGTACTGAACATTGGCTGATAGAGGGGCTGCCCAATACTGGTAATAGGCTGATACAAGGGCTGGTACTGGAAATGGGCTGATATTGGGTTTGAGAGGACTGGAAATATGTTTATTTATTTAGACAGTTTTGTATACCACCTTGTCCTTCAATCAAAGTGGTCACAACACAATTGGGGGATACATTTAACACGAGGGGATATGAGACACATACACTAATACTTACAGGGAACATGGGCTATGGAGGGTTAAATGTTTTGCCCAAGACCACAAGGAGCACCTGTGGGACTGGAAACCCCAGTCCTTCTGGCCCAAGGTTGATGTCCTCAAGTGGGATTTGAACCCCTGACCTTCCGGCCTGAGGTAACTTGCCCCAACCACTAGGCCACTCCTCCCTCCAGTTGATAAAGTAACTGAGGGGCTGACTGATACTGGCAATTGGCTGAAACTGGAATAGGGGTCTGGGACTGGAGTAGGAACTTGGAGCTGCATGGGGGGATAGTGAGGACTGAGAAATTGACCAGAGATTGAGGACAGTGAGGATAGGTGATTGGGTGAGGGGTGAGAGTAGAGCTGTGAGACCAAGTGCATAAATATGGGGAGGCGAGAAGGTTTGAAGGACCTGGAGGGTTTAGGGAGGGGAGGGGTTGGGGGGCAGTTGAAAAGGACAGAGTGCTATGGAATGGATGAGAGTCACAGGAAGGGAAAGGTCTTCCATGAAGCAAGTGAAAGAGGTAGAAATGGAGGAAGCGAAAGGGGAAATGGAAGCAGAGATGGAGTAAGACACAAAGAGCCTGGAGGTGAAGAGAGGATGAGTGCTAGAGAATGAGCTGAAGCTGATGAAATGATGAGGAGCAGAAGGTGGTAAATGAGACTGGTGTAATAACAGCTTGGCAGAAAGTCCGGAAGTGGTAGTTGCTGAGGAGGGGTTTATGTCTACATATTATGGCTAATGTGTAGAATGCTTTTCTTGTAGTCTTACTGATGTGAGGTTGGAAATTAAGATTGCAGTCCAAAGTGACTCCAAGATATTTTACTTCTTTCCTGATAGGTATAGCATGATTTGTTAGATAGATTGATTGAAGGGGAGTAAAGCTTGTATATATATATGTATGTATAATAGCTCACGATGTATAATAGCGCACAATGTAGAAAGCACAACCCAAATCAAATACTTGCCACCACTAACACACAACACACACCACTGCATGAAAACACATGAACACTCCTTGATTGTTTGCTGTGGAAACCGCCTTGATTGAAGGAGAAGGCGGTATAGAAATACTGTTAAATAAATAAATAAAATAAAATAATGAGGGCTTCAGTTTTATTAAAATGAATAGGTTGTTATGAGAGAGCCAAGTAATCATATCCTGAAGGCAAGTGACTATAGTCATGTAGTCTGGATTATCCAAATTGCAAGGAGCGTAAATTGTTATGACATCAGCACAGATAGCATCAAAGATATTATAATTCTTAATGATATCACAGATGGGATGTATATAGAGGTTGAAGAGCAGGGCAGATAAAGATGAACCTTGAGGAGGGGGAAGATGGATGAGGTAATTGGACCTACTCTAACCTGTTGTAGTCTGTTGTTAAGGTAAGAATTGAACCAATTGAGAGTAGTGTTTTTTAGACCAATATTCCTGAGCCCCTGCAGAAGGATGCCAGGGGACACAGTATCAACAGCTGCAGATATATTGAGAAATATAATGTAACTAAACGTGTACATAGTTAACACAAGTTCCATGTAAAATATACAGAAGTATATTGATTTTTGTTCAATGTGAACCGCCCCTGATCTCTGGAAGGGGCAGTATATAAGAAACTGTTAAATAAATAAATAAATAAATATAAGTACAAATCCTATTATGATGCTATCAATCCCTCTTATTATGTTGTCAGGAACTACTGTTAGCAATGAGTCTATACTATCGGGGTTATTCTGTGCCCGCTACCCTGCCTTCTCCCCACCATGACTAACTTCCCCACTGGTCGTGCGGGGAAGTTAGATGGGGGCGGGGAAGGGGCAGCTCAGGGGAGGAGTCTGGGCGGACCGTAGGTGGTCGCCGGCCCTGGACATACAGGGCCGATTCTAATTACAGCAAAGATAATTGAAAAAGTGGTCCAACTCCAGTTACAAGATCACCTTGATGCACACGCTCCTCTTGACCCTCACCAACATGGATTCAATCCCAAACACAACGTGAAAACTCTTATCACCTCACTCTTGAACAGTCTAATCACCAGACTAGACAACACCAGACAATACTGCATATTGATATTTCTTGACTTACTGTAAAAGCTGCATTCGATTCTATAAACCACGAGTCTAAATGAAATCAGACTACAAGAAGCAACACTAAAATGGTTTACATCGTATCTTACCCACAGAAAGATACAGGTCAAATCTGGATCACATCAATCAAATCCAATAGATCTGCAGCAAGGAGTACCGCAGGGCTCCAGCACTCTCTGCAGTGCTGTTTAATATTTATCTGCAGCCCCTCTGCAGCATAATAGCCAAACACAAAATAGACTACAATATCCATGCGGATGACATCATGGTCCACACCTCATTCAACATTGACCAACCTGACTACTTGAACATAATAACATGTCTGGAAGAAATGTCAAGCTGGCTCCTGGAATTAAATTTAATGATAAACTGCAAGAAAACAGAAGCAATCTTCATAACAAAGAATTCCGCATTTGCTCCACCAAACCTCTGCAAATAGTGCATAACACCATAGAAGTGAAAATGGAAGTCAAATATCTGGGGATATACCTTGACCAAAACCTAAACTTTCAAGCACATATAAGCAAGATTACAAAAACTGCCTACAACAAACTAAGAACAATAACAAAACTCAAACCTCTTCTGGACTTTAATAACTTTCACACAGTCTGCCAGGCCTTGATAATACCAATACTGGACTATTGCAACATCATCTACCAGAGGCTACCTACCCTGTCCATCTACCCTTTGCAATTACTACAAAACATGATGGCCTGTATCATAACTGGGACACCAAGAACCAGCCACATAACCCCAACATTGAAACAACTACATTGGCTCCCATAATCACCAGGACCAAATACAAAGCAATACTCACCATTTTCAAAATCCTACACCAACTATCACCACCAACACTATAAACCCTCATCAGCAAGGACCCTGCAAACAGAACCAAAAGGAAACTCAATAAAACCCTACTAATAATACCAAAGCCCAAAACCAAAGCTAAACAAACAACCTGTTATAGAGTTTTTTCAATATATGCTCCATCACTCTGGAACTCCCTCCCAGAAAACATAAGAACCACCAAAGACCTGTGGAACTTTCGGAAAGCCTTAAAAACACACCTTTTTTTGGAATACTATGGACCAGAACCTGAAACACTGTGCAAAATGCACCCACTTCAATGAAATATGAACACATCCAATCATTCTACCTTCCATACAATAGCAGCAACCATCATAACCAACATCAAGAAAGCATGTATCCAATATTGTTAATATCCCTGTTATATCCAAGTTTTAAATTCCTTGTTCTATCTAAAGTTCATTTGTTTAACATTCAATGTAAAACGCTTTGAATGTAAGAAAAGCGGTATAGAAAAATTGTTAAATAAATAATGTCGGCCCTGTACGTTGCCACCCACCCACTACCTGGGCCTCGAGGGTTTCCAGGTTGGAGTGGCCTTTGGTGCCCTTCAGGGGTGAAGTACTACTATTTGACCCTAGGGATTCTGGGTAGTGTAGTCCTGAGCCTCCTGAAGGATTGAGATTGTAGTTGTAGCTCGAGCAGACAAAGGCGGGCAAAGAACATTTCTTTTTAAGAGGTTTATTTCCAATGCTTTGCAGTTCAGTGCAATCAGACGCAAAAGAAGATTATGGCACATTCAACAAAAGATGGGAAAACCAAAATATACAGGGTTTGCAATGCTGGGCTAGGTTTCAATTAGCTTATTCAGGGTTCCTTCTTAGACTCACATTCAGGTAAATCATGTGACTCTTCCATGAACTGAAACTAAATTCTTCTTACAACAGCAAAGCTTCTCAGCTCCAGGAAATGATTCCACTTATTAAACTTTCATAAGCTATTTCACCCTGGTAACAGGTAAGTTAATCTTCTATTATATTCTTTTCATATAATTTCAAAGCATTCAATCAAGATTCTTTTCAATAGTACAAGTAGAGCAATCCATGGCTAGATCTTGTTCTGTTGAAGGCAGGGAAATATCTAACGGCATCTCTTCTTCACAGCTATTGGCATGCTGTGTTTGATTAAAAGGAGAGACTGCCTTTTTCTCTAAGAATTCCCTAAACTCTGCTAAAAGTAATTCAGCCTGCTTCTGTCCTTTGCTAAGCTGATGTCTTTCTTCTGCTTCAGGTTAACGTTTATTTAAGATATCTAGCTCGTGGTAATTGGCTATGCTGTTTTTGTCAGCACAACAGTTCTCCGTGTGAGTAAAACCCCTCCCCCACTTATCCTTAAAAGTAAGTGTTGGGTTTTCCTTTAACAGTTCAACTCGCTCTGGAGAGTTTCTGAACAGACAATTAAAACTAGAAATGTCAGCTTTACCTTGGCTCAAGTCTTCCAAATAAGCCTCAGCACTTTTCCTTCTATTGGCTTTCAGGCTGTAAGCTCCAGCTGGCTTATTAGTGTCTCTTATGCTGCTCAAGTGTATATCAGGCTGAACAAATCTGCCATAGTTCTGTCTGTCGTTGTTCTGGCTTTTAAAGCTATTCTTCCAGCTTTCTTGCTTCCTAGTATCACAGTTGCTAGCTCCTTCAACCCCAGTTCGTACCTTGTGTTGAGAGCGTCTCCAGGATAAATCTTTACCCTGCTGGTTACTGCTCCAAGGTCCTGCTTGGTTCTCAGGTAGCTTAGGCTGTTGTTCTAGGTCTCTCAGTGCTTCTGAGTCCTTCCTTTCATAGAGGTCTCTCAGTGCCTCTGAGTCTCCTAGTAACTCCCTTCGTGACTCCAAACTGCTTCTCTGTGGATCCCAGCTGTTCCTTGTCACATGCTTCTCCAACTGTTTCTGTTTCCACTTCTGTTCCCGATCCTTCTGTTCCCGATCCTTCTGTGTTCTAACTGCCTGCGTATTTAACCAGCTCCTACTGTGTTGCACTGCCCGCCTCTTGCTTGGGCGTGCCCAATCAGTGACCTGACCTGTCTCCTCCCCTAAGGTGAGGTGTGGTTCCTGATCAGCTGCATGTTTTTTTTCCTTCTGAAGTGAAAATCCTGCTTTTCAGTGCAGTACCACTTTTCTCCACTGGATCTCCCTCTATCTCCATTTCTTCTTGAGAGGCTTCTACGTTACAACGTCCAGGGCCAGCAACATGGGCGAGGAAGTTATTCTACCTCCAAGGTGGAATAACTTCCCCAGACGTTTTTAAAATGTATGCCCGGGGTACGAATGGGGCGGGGGGGTGCAGGGGACTTTCCCGCAGCCCGACCCTGGCCTTAGGAGGCCAGATTGGGGGTTGGGCTGTGGGGAATAAGCAATTTTTGCCAGTGGCCAGCATCGCGGCTTTTAAATGGAGCCACGATGCCATGGCAACCAGATGCCATAGCAACCAGACTCCATGGCACCGCAGCTCTCTTTAAAAGCCCTGACTGAGTTAGCCGGGCTTTTCATGTATGTGCAGGCCAGACTGAATCACGTCCCGGCCTGCATGTTCATGACTGTTTGTGGACGGAATCGGGCTCTATGGTTACTATGGAACCCATACTGATGGGTGTCTAGATGGGCATGAAAGTCTATGTAGTCCTGAATCTGATGATAGACTGTTTTCTCAAGTATTTTAATAAGGAAAGGAAGGCTTGAAATTGGATGGTATGCAGAAGGGTAGTCCTTCGTAGGGTTGATGATCTTCGGTAGTGGGTAGATAGTTGCACATTTAAGAGACTTTGGCAGGTATCCCTGAATCAGTGAAGAGCAAACTAACTTATGGATATGAATTGAAAGCACATCCCTTGTGGATTTTATCCAAGGGACAGGGCATGGGTTAGTAGGTGAAGTACTAGTATTAAGGTTAGCTTTAGTACGTGCAATCTGTTCAATGGTAGGCATACTCAATTTCTCCCAGGTGTGCTTTCAGTGAATGATGCAAAGGCTGGCAATGAGTGAGTTTGTGTTTAGAGATCAAGAAGTTTGCATAGCCGTGAGGGCAGATCCATAGGGAGTGGGCTCCTTCGTGAGGGTCCATACTGATTCAAATAATTCTCTAGGTCTGACTGATTGAAGGATTAGGTTTGTGTGGTGTTCACATTTACAGCAATTAATTAAGCTGTTGTAGTTCTGTTATAAACCATTGTATAGTCATTGTGTAGTTTGTGTTTTATTCCTTCTCCAGCTCCATTCTATTTTGCAAAGATGCCTCTTTGCTATTCTAATTTCTTGGAGTACCATGGTACTAGCCTTCTAGCCTTTAATGATACATGTGCTCAACTCTTATTAGGTACTTGGGCAGATGAATTGATTGTGCTATTCAAATAGTCTGTTGCTTTGCTAAGGTTTATATAGTCCAGTTTTAGAGTTGACTGAGTTTCCTGTCATTCAAAGGCATGTACTATCACTAAATAACATTCGCTATTGAGCATTGAGTGATAGTGTACGCTATTAATGACATTTCCCCAAAATAATTTTAAAAAATGAAACAAAACATTCTGCAAACAGCACACGAAACTAAACAAAAGGGAAATTCTTGGCCTGCATGCCACTATAAAAGTCATAAATCAAAGGCTCTGGATGTCTTAGGAAAATCCATAGATCCCCTATAGATATACATTTTGTAGGTCTAATCTTCTCTGACTAGTAGAATATATTAATTCCATTACAATAAGTATAAATCTCATTATCCCTTTTCAGATATTCAAAGTCACTCTCCTGATGTCACTGGCATCTGGAATTTGGCAAAGGAAACGCATCAAACATGTTCCCATCATGATGCTAGCTCAGACGAGGAATAAGAAGCCAAAAATGCTTGTCCATGCTTCTATGGGCACTCTCTGATTGAAATGTGCTGAAAAGGGTCTTATGCAACTCTACTCCTGAGATTCAAAAGGGGGGAAAGGAAATAAGAACCAATATATTTGAGATCTTTGAATATGATTGCAATAATATGTTTTAAAAAGATTATGATACGACAGATATTGTTCTATAAAACGACAGGAGGATTCATATATGTGTTTAAAATAGAATATTTTGTCTCATCTTCATTGCATTCTTTGTTTTGCCCTCACTTCCTTAAGGCTGGCACTTCACATCAAGATGACAATTTTTGAATGATCTGTTTTGATCTAAAGTCCATGAACACTTTTTACCTGGATGCTTTGCACCAAATTCTGAAGGGAAAAAGCATGTGCCTTCCCTTTGAAAGCTGCCATGGGTTTAAAGTGCCCACAGACTAATTTAATGGGAACAGCCTGCAGGAAACACTAAGGGGTATGTTTACTAAATAGCGGTAGTGGATTCCGTGAGATATTGGAGCCACGGCCCCATTGAATTCAATGGGTCCGCAGCTCTGATACCGCACGGAAGCCGCTACCGCTGTTTAGTAAATATTCCCCTAAGTTCCTTGGAAAACCTTCTCTAATTAAGAGAAGGAACAACAGTAGGAAAAAAACATAGAAACATGATAACAAAAAAAAAAAACCCACATGGCCTATCTAGACTAAAGTGGATAAAGACCCGGATCAATAAGATGTTACATGTATTTTAGATCCAAATCAATTATTTGTCCAATGGAAAACATGTGAATAAAATAACTTTAAACAACTGTTGGAATAACATAAGAATTAATTTCGCTCCCCTATAAGATGCAATGTCAAGGACGCGAGTCTTCGAGTGGCACAAACGTTTCAAGACTGGCCGCGGGGAGGTGGAGGATAACCCAAGTCAGGATGGCCATCAGTGACAGAGTGAACCAGCTGGTATGGAATGATTGAATATTGATGGTGCGGATGATAGCTGAGTAGCTCAGACTGAACAGGGAGTCAGTGCGTACCATCTTGGTGCAGGAGCTGGGGAGTGCGGAAGGTGTATGCCAAGATGGTGCCCAAGCTTTTATCGGACGACCAGAAGGAGCACTGGGTCAATGTTTGTCGAGACTTGCTAGAGAAGATCGGAGAAGATCCAGAGTTCGTTGGCCAAGTCATCACAGGAGACGAGACTTGGGTTTTCCAGTATGACCCTGAAAGCAAGACACAGAGCCAGCAGTGGAATACTCGACTGTCACCTAGACCCAAGAAGGCACGCATGTCCAAATCAAGGATCAAGGTCATGCTGATCGCATTCTTCGACCAGAAGGGAGTGGTCCATCATGAGTTTGTGCCTGAGGGTCAGACAGTCAACCAGCACTTCTACCAGCAGGTCCTCAATCCCCTCCATGACCGGGTTTGGCGCAGCAGGCAGGCCCTGTGGAGAGACAAGTCATGGCTGCTCCACCATGACAACACGCCCGCATAAACCGTGCTCAGCGTGAGGCAGTTCTTGGCCAACAAACAGATCACAGCTCTCAACCACCCTCCTTATTCCCCAGATCTCGCACCGTGTGACTTCTGGCTCTTCCCAAGGCTGAAGACTGTGCTCAAAGAAACTCATTTTGCCTCTGTAGAAGAGATCAAGGCCACTGTGACGAGGGAGCTGAGGGACCTCAAGGAGGAGGACTTTACCAAGTGCTTCCGTATGTGGCAGAAGCAAATGCAGAAGTGCATTAACTTGGGGGGGGGATTACTTTGAAGGGGACAATGTGTAATTTCTCTGTAGATTTTGTAATAAAACGTATGGGATAGTCTCATTTCTTTTTTTGTCACACCTCGTATGTTCTAGCACAGGGGCATATGATCACATAAACAATCCATGACGTTTGACAAGTAGTTACCCATTTTAAAGGATGTATAACATCATTCATGGGTTTTATCCATTGGTCAATATCTAATGAGGTAGCACACATGAACAGTGTGAAGAGAACCTGTCGTCAAGTCAAAATACGCCTTCGTGAACACAAATCCCCCTTTATGAATGAAGAATTGACAGCTCTGATCGTGCAGCATTGCATGGATTGCCAACATCAATAACAACAGCTTCGGTGGTTAGTTTTAGCCAGGATTGGAGACATCCATACTGGTCAAGCTGAGCAGTACTTAGCGTGACTTGAACAGAAATGGATTTTTACCTTGGGAGCTGTGCAGCCAGTCGGTCTGAATGAGGCAATGGATTTGATGACAGCGATTTGATTTTATTTGCTGGATGTGTGCTTGAGTGTCGGTCGCCTTCCTTTACAAAACATCTCCTATTGAGGGATTTTGGTGATTTCTGAAGGGGGTATTAAGCAGCTGTTCAAGGGAAGTCCAGTAAAATTGTGGATGAAACTTGAGTCGACATTGGTTTGGCAGCAGCATTGGCTCTAAGGGTTGCAACTCTGCGAGGTCTCTGAGAAGTTAAGTTTTCAAATATTTTCAATGTATTTAAAAAATTGTAAAAACAGTTCCATTGGCCTATGAATGATAATGAGGGCATGCAAATAAGGGAGCATTGCAGCGGGAAGTATTTACCGCAAGCGCAGCTTCTTTGCCCCGTTACTGAGGCCTTTACCTTCCCTTTTAGAGTGATTGTGATGCAGGTATGAAATAGCCAGGAAAACCACTTTATCATAGTGAGTAAGTTAAGGATTTGTGGCCCAATATTTCCCCTCAGGTCTATGTTTGTGGTAACTCTAACTCTTTGTACAAATCAACTGGAGCAGCCTCTGGCCAGAGCCTGAGGCATCATTTTTCTATAGGAAAATGTCACCTGTTCAGCAGCTCTGACAGCCTCTCTCATGCCTATGGGAAGCCCCACTGCTCTAGCAGCCCCAACAACCTTCCAGTTACTTTTATTTATATTTTTTATTATAAATATTATCTCTGGTTGCATTAATATCACAGAATAAGATAAAAGGCATCAATCAGCTGGCAATTCCTATACTCTCATACAGTTTTGGGATTGTAGATTGGCCTCTTAAAGATCTTGAAAAACTGAATGTGTGAACAAGAAAATTCCTCCATGCCCATTTAGTAATTTACAAGAATCAGTGTATGCTATTCCTAGAGCTAAAGGAGGGCTAGGCCTCATAGAGATTGATTACACCTACAGAGCTAATATCATAGGCCTCAAGGCCTACCTAACAGCATCATCAGATCCAAATACACAAATAGTGATGAAATATCTATCCATCTGTCTCCATCATCAAACTTCGACAAGCATTCCAACGATTAGAAGGAATGAGTGAGAATCCACAAGCACACACCGGAAAGGAAGCAACAGAATTTGTAAAATGAGCGAAAAAACTCTTCAAAGAATTAGATCAACAAACAAGAAAAAACAAGTGGCAAATGCACAAATACAGTGGAAAGACAGAGTGTTACTCCAAGAACCTTTTGTTGATCAAGAATGGACACATGATTGGTTAAGGAGAGGTGAACTGAAACCAAAGGATGAGAGACTGATAGCTGAAGCCCAGGACAGCAGATTATGGATGAAATGGTTTACAGCGAGCATTGAAAACTGGCAAGACAGACATATGTTGATTCTGTAAGAAAGATTTGGAAACAGTGACTCACCTCATAGCTGGCTGTAAAATTCTGATGGTGAAAAATTTCTATACAGAAAGGCACAACAAAGTAGCACATCTCATTCCCTGGAATTCTGTGAACACTATAACATCACTGTTTCTGAAAATCATGGGTATCATAAGAATTAGAGAGAATGAAGAGGTTATGATCACCTGGAACATTCCCATTCTGCCATATAAGAAACTGGATGCAAGGAAACCCGACATAGTGGAGGAGTGGCCTAGTGGTTGGGGCAAGGTACTTCAGGCCGGAAGGTCGGGGGTTCAAATCCCACTAGAGGACAACAACCTTGGGCCGGAAGGACTGGGGTTTCTAGTCCCACAGGTGCTCCTTGTGGTCTTGGGCAAGCCACTTAACCCTCCATAGCCCATGTTCCCTGTAAAATAGTTCTCTCCAAGTTATAATTCCCTGTTCAATGTAATTTCAGTTTGTTCAATGTAAACCGCACTGATGCAGAATAGCGCGGTATATAAGAGAATGTAAATAAATAAATAAAAGAGAGAAACACCAGAATGGCATCAATAATAGAGGTATTGATTCCAAGTGCTAATCCGCGAATCCTGAAGTACCAAGAAATGCAGTCAGAGACAAAAAAATGTGGCAGAAAGATAGAGAAATGTTTCCATTCAAATTGGGAGCCACAGGCTTGATAAAGAAGAATTTCCAAGTACATCGTAATAAATTACCCATACATATTGGGCCCGATATTCAACACCGGTGGCTAGTGCAATAATAGTGGCTAGCTGCCGGCACTGAACATTAAACCCATATATTTAATGCCAGGCTCATATTCGGCTCCAGCATTGAATATCCAGAGTCACCGCACAGCCTCCAATGGCGCAGAAGCTAACCAGGCAGTGATGATATTGAGCCCAGTAAGCTCCTACGGGTAAAGATAGGCACTGTCTCGTTAGCAACTGCCACCACCTCTGCTCCACCCAGAACGCCCCTGACACACCCCAATGTTGAGCGGTTAGCATTGTAGCATGTAGCAGCATTAATCGGAGATATTCAATGGCACTTAATGTGTTAGTGATGCTGAATATCCCTCTAAGCGGCATTTAACCAATTTTCAGGTCTGTAAACCATGTAAATGCCTTTGAATATTGGGCCCATTATGTCTTATGAACTCCAGAAGGAAGCTCAATGCAAGTACTATGTCGAGCATTAGCAGTAAATTTGAGAGACTGAGATCATACTCCACATGTCCTGGCTTAGAAGAGCTGTTCATTACTGTCATGGTATGCACAAAAGTAATCCATTTGGAGAAATTGCCCCAGGAAAGAACAGTCAGAAGCAAAATCCCAAAAGGAAGAGAATTTTCAGGGAAGTATGAAGAGTTTGGGAATTAAGCAAATGAGAGGCTACATTGAAGGGAACCAATGTCTGCCATTTTCCCAAACCAGAAGGACTCTATCAAATGACTTCCTGGCATAGAGAGAAACAGGAAAGGAAGCAACAGAATTTGTAAAACAAGAGGAAAAAAACTGTTTTTCTATGTAACTGAGTTCAGAACCAACTCTTAGTCTGGACTGAGCTTTCTTTGGCTGTAAACAAGAGTGGGGAGAGTGAGCTGAGAGTTCAATAGACGTCTTAGCGTAAACTGGACTCGACCCAAGGGCCCTCTTACTACTATTACTACTACTAGTACTACTACTACTGAACATTTGTATAGTACTACAAGACGTATGCAGCGCTGCACAGACACATGTAAAAGATGGTCCCTGCTCATCAGACTACAGTCTAGTCAAGAGAGTCAACACAGTAGATGTAGACATACAATACATCTAGGGGGAATGGTAAGGAAACACAAAGGAGGTCAGGCGAATCAAGATCTGAATGCGACAGTGGAGAGGTGTTTTCAGCCTGTATTTGAAAAGGGCCAGAGATGAAGCCTGACATACAGACTCGGGTAGTTTTGTTCCAGGCATAAGGAGCAGCAAGGTGAAAGGAACAAAATCTAGAGTTAGCAATAGAAGAGAAGGGCACAGATAGAAGCGATTTGCCAGAAGAGTGGAGTTCCCGAGGAGGGATATAGGGAGAGATAAGAGAAGAAAAGTAGTGAGGAGCTGCAGAGTGAATGCACCTATAGGTGAGCAGGAGAAGTTTGAACTGGATGCAGAAATGGATAGGGAGCCAAGGAAGTGACGAGAAGAGGGGTAATATGAGCATATTGAGGCAGGTGGAAGATTAACCACACAGCAGAGTGTCAAACAGATTGAAGGGGAGAGAGATGATTCAGAGGGAGACCAGCAAGGAACAGGTTACAATAGTCAAGATGAGAGGCGACTAAAGAGTGGATAAGTGTCTTAGTAGTGTGTTCAGAAAGGAATGGGTGGATTTTGGTGATATTGTAGAGAAAGAAACAGCAGGTTTTAGCTATCAGTTGGGTGTGTGTGGAGAAGAAGAGAGAGGAGTCGAAGATGACTCCAAGGTTGCAAGCTGAGGAGACAGGGAGGAGTAGAGAGTTATCCACAGAGACTGAGAAAGGAAGGAAGGGGAGAGGAGGGTTTAGGGGAGACAGTTTCTGTAGAGTGGGGATGGCTCTTGGAAATTGTGCCCTCAGACTGTCGTACAAAGCATGCCACTGAAAGGGACATGGAGCTTGGCCAGAATTGCACATGCATACATACAGGGCATTGCAAAAGTATTCATACCCTCTCTGTCCTGTTTTGTCACATTACAGCCTGGAATTAAAATGGAGTTTTGGGGGTTAGCACCATGTGATATGCACAACATGCCTATGACTTTGAAGGTGCAAAATACCCTTTATTGTGAAAAAAACAATAATTAAAGCAAAATAAAAACTTAAAGCAGGAGTGAATATGTGTATTCACACCCCCCCCCCCCCATGCCAATACTTTGTTGAGACACCTTTTGCTGCAATTACAGCTGCAAATCTCTTAGGGTATATCTCTATTAGCTTGACACATCCAGCCACTGGGACTATCACCAGTTCCTTAAGGCAAAACTGCTCCAACTCCTTCAAGTTAGATGGGCTGCATTGGTGTACAGCAATCTTCAAGTAATGTCACAGATTCTCAATTGGATTGAGGTCTGGGCTTTGACTAGGCCATACTAAGACATTTAACAGTTTCCCTTTAAATCAGCTTTAGCAGTATGTTTAGGGTCATTGTCCTGCTGGAAGGTGAACTCTCATCCCAGTCTCAGATCACTGGCAGACTGAAACAGGTTTTCCTCAAGAATTGCCCTGTATTTGCTGCCATCCATCGTTCTTTCAATACTAACCAGTTTTCCTGTCCCTGCCAATAAAAAACATTCCCACAGTATGATACTGCCACCATGTTTCACTGTGGGAATGGTGTTCTCGGGGTAATGGGAAGTGTTGGGTTTGCGCCACACATGGCGTTTCCCATGATGGTCAAAAAGTTCAATTTTCATCGCATCTGACCAGAGAACTTTCTTCCTTCTGTTTGTGGGGTCCGCCACATGCTGTTGTGCAAACTCCAAACGTGTTTTCTTATTTCTTTCTTTAAGCAATGGCTTTTTTCTGGCCACTCTTCCATAAAGCCCCGCTCTGTGGCGTGTATGACTTAAAATGGTCCTATGGACATATACTCCCATCTCCACTGTGGATCTTTGCAGCTCCTACAGTGTTAGCCTTGGTGTCTTTGTAGTGTCTCTGATTAATGCCCTCCTTGCCCGGTCTGTGAGCTTTGGTGGGCGGCCTTCTCTTGTCAGGTTTGTAGTGGTGCCATATTCTTTCTATTTTGTTATAATTGATTTAATGGTCTCCATGGGATATTCAGAATTTGGGATATTTTTTTAAAACACAACCCTGATCTATACTTATCCACAACTTTGTCTCTGACCTGTTTGGAGTGTGCCTTGGTTTTCATGTTGCTTGCTTAGTGGTGTTGCAGAGTCAGGGGCCTTTCATAACAGATGTATTTATACAGGCATCAAGTAACAGATCATGTGACACTTATTGCACACAGGTGGACCCTAATCAACTAACTCTGTGACTTCTAAGGTTAATTGGTTGGACCAGATCTTATTTAGGGGTTTCATAGCAAAAGGGATGAATACATATGCACTCACAGCCTTTCAGTTTTTACTTATTTTTTTATATATACAAGGGAGGAGTAGCCTAGTGGTTGGGGCAAGGTACTTCAGGCCGGAAGGTCGGGGGTTCAAATCCCACTAGAGGACAGCAACCTTGGGCCGGAAGGACTGGGGTTTCTAGTCCCACAGGTGCTCCTTGTGGTCTTAGGCAAGCCGCTTAACCCTCCATTGCCCATGTTCCCTGTAAGTATTAGTGTATGTGTCTCATATCCCCGCGTGTTAAATGTATCCCCCAATTGTGTTCTGACCGCTTTGATTGAAGGATAAGACGGTATACAAAACTGTCTAAATAAATATTTTATTGTCATTTCACTTCACCAATTTGGACTATATTGTTATGTCCATTATCTAACATCCAAATGAACCTCCATTGTCATTCCAGGTTGTAAGTAATGCAACAAAACAGGACAAAAACCAAGTGGATGAATATTTTTGCAAGGCTCTGGAGAAGGCTATGCATTCAGGACTACTTTATCGATGTGTGTTCATAGGAAATGATGCAGAGACGAGTATACCTAGACGAGGAGCATGTTCTGGGCAAGGAACAGGTATGTATTTGGTAATATATGTTAGTGGGCATGTGATACATATTTTATATGTAAATATGTGCCTGTGTCAGAGAAAATAGACTGCTGCTATCAGTGATGCTTAGTATATGGATTACTGGAGATCAGCTTGCGTGATGGTAGTCAGTTAGTGTTCCATGTTATTCCTTTTCATCCTCTGTATCTTCCAACCCTCATTTTCCCTGTACTAATGTTTATGTTTATACAATTTCCCAGGCTTAAGGGCATCAGAGCAGTTTACAATCTCTATAAGCAGGTACTGGATACATTCCCTCGTCCCCCAAAGGGCTCACAATCTATGTGCACCTGAGGCAATGGAGGGTTAAGTGGCTTGCCTTTTTTCTCCTCTTTACTGTGCTCTCTTGATCTGCTTCTTCTTTGCCTCTCTGCCTTGGTGTCTAGCTCATCTTTCTGTCTTCCAGTCAGCTTGTCCTTTCTTTCTGTGCCTGCCTGGTCCTCTCTATGTCTGCAGGTAGAAAACATAAAGAGATAGATGGTAGCCAAGGCATGTACTTTGGTGGCACAGCTATACTATTGCTGTTGACATAGAATTCCAAAAAATGTGATTTCTGCAAAATAGCAGACTGCTAAGAGTGTAATAAGTAACTCTATATACACAGCACATATCTCCGCTTCACTTATTCTTGTTCCACCAAGTCCTCAGAGCAGGTCTTCACTGGATAATTCTTTAATAAAGAGTGTGATAGCAGTAACTCTGGTAACCCGGAGCCCTCCTCGCCTCCATCCCCAACATTAACACATTCCCCCAGTACTTCACTCCCCCCCCCCCCCAAACAAAGTTCACAAACAACAGTATTTGGTACAAACATTTTGGTCGCAGCTTTATTTACAACCTGTAAACCGGCCCCAAAGGGCCTAATAACAATTAACATAACCCAACCCCGCACCCCTTTACCGGAGGATGCCCCCCCACCCGCCATCTTAGTAGCAAGGCGGAGCATCCTCCTCCACCCCAAACCCCGCCGCCTGCCTCGCCATCCTAGTAGCAAAGGCCGGCTCCCACCCCCCCCGCTACCGGGTCGAGACCCCCAACCGGGCTGTCTCGCCCCACCCCAAGGAGCACTTCGCCCCCACTGCTCATACCCAGGTCAAGCCCGCGCCGCTCCTGCGAGCGCTGGCTCAGTACCCCCCACCCCCACCAGCTGCGACAATCTCCACACCACCCTCCAAGGGGGCGGGCGGGCGGGAACGCGACCGTTCCTGAGGAGCCGCGGCCAGAAAGAGACGGCCACGCGGCTCCTCGCTGCCAAAGCGCCGCCCCCCCAGCCGGCCGCCGGCCAATGAAATCGCTCCGACGGTGTGCCGGAGCGATTTCAAGCGCCGCGCACGGCCGCGATTCTCCCCCCCCGCCCCCCCCCCCCCGACCCCGCGGTGGAGGCCGAGGCCGCGGCCGGGCCCGGGCCCAGGTTACTGGCAGCCGCGGGACCCGGCCCGCGGCCTTGAACATTAACTCTGGTAACCCGGAGCCCTCCTCGCCTCCATCCCCAACATTAACACATTCCCCCAGTACTTCACTCCCCCCCCCCCCAACAAAGTTCACAAACAACAGTATTTGGTACAAACATTTTGGTCGCAGCTTTATTTACAACCTGTAAACCGGCCCCAAAGGGCCTAATAACAATTAACATAACCCAACCCCGCACCCCTTTACCGGAGGATGCCCCCCCACCCGCCATCTTAGTAGCAAGGCGGAGCATCCTCCTCCACCCCAAACCCCGCCGCCTGCCTCGCCATCCTAGTAGCAAAGGCCGGCTCCCACCCCCCCGCTACCGGGTCGAGACCCCCAACCGGGCTGTCTCGCCCCACCCCAAGGAGCACTTCGCCCCCACTGCTCATACCCAGGTCAAGCCCGCGCCGCTCCTGCGAGCGCTGGCTCAGTACCCCGCCACCGGTGCGAGGTATGAACTATCCTCGCACCGCCCCCCCATAAAGCTGCGACCAATCAATTCCAAAACTTCCTGCCAATCATTAAGCAATAAGTCCTGGCCGACTGGGGACAAATGTACCCCGTCAGTACGGAACAGGCCAGCACACCGGGGGTCCGCCCAGGGGTGCTGGACCTGCCACCCGCCAGCCTGCTGCAACCAACGGCCGATCTGCCGGTTGATCTTGGCTAGCCCTCTCGACCACCGCCGCTGCGACAAGCAGGCCGGCCGCGGGATGATGTCCGACCACACGATCGCCAGGCCCGGCCACTGCTCCAGCAGCAACCGCAGATCCCGTTGAACAGCACGAATGAGTTGCCGGCACGTCCAACCGGAAAGATCATTGCCTCCCAGGTGTAGCAGAAGTCCCAACGGCCTCGGCCGCCGCTCCGCGTGCTCACGAACTACCGGCAGTAGCTGCCACCAACGCATGCCCCGCTGGCCGAGCCACACCAGCCGAAAATTACAGGAAACCAATCCTAAGTGCAGACCCAGCGGACGAGTTGAGGCTCTGCGTTCCGCCCAGTAGACGAAGGAATGTCCCAGCAGCCACCATACGCCCGGTGGGCCCCGTGCAGCACTCCAATTCGACACGCTCAGCAGAACACCTGGAAAAAGAAACACAGCATTAAATACCCCCCCGCACCCACCCCCCCAACACCCCCGCAGATCACAACTGCTCCGGGCGCACATAACCAGTGTAGGCTCGAGAGCTCCAACGCCCGATGCGTTGAATTACCTCACCCCCAAGGCCCGCGGCCGCAGCACTGGTCGCCGCGCCTATCCGGAAGGAATGAGAGGCATACCCGCGCTCATCCACTCCCAACCGCCGCAAGGCCAGGCGGAAAACCGCCGTAAATTGAAACTGGGTGACTGCCGACCCGTCCGCATGGCAAAAGAAACAGTCAGCCCCATCCAGACGCAGACGCCGATACGTCAGCAAGTTCTGCACCGGACAAGATCCCAAACCAGGGAGGGCCCGCAGCAGCACCCACCGACCCCGCCCCTGCGGGTCGGTTTTCGAGCGGTCCAGAAATATCCGAACCAGCTGCTCCTGCAGGTCCACATGATGCTCCCGCAACCCCCCTCGACCACCCCGCCCGCCCGCCGGGGGGACCAGCTCACTAACTCGGAAGGCCCCAAAGAAGGCAGTGACAAACAACGCCCGGAACAGGACGGCCTCAAATGAAGAAGCCGCGACCTCGGGCAGGACCCCACAAATCCGCAACAGCAAGTCGTGCGATACGGGACGGCGCCAATCGGAGACAGGGGGGCACACCCGTGCCCAACCGGCTAAGAGCCGCTTCACTACAAACGAAGTGCCCGGACTGCCCCAGCCCGCCGCCCTGCAAAAGAAGGAGAAACCAGCTAAAGCCGCCCGTGCCGCCGACCGGGACCAACCAGACTCCCTCGCCCATACCAGGAAAGAGCCCGCCAGGAGGTCCCCGACACTGCCGCCCCTCCATCCCTTACCCCATAGAAATTCGTGAACCCGAGTATACCCCCGCAGATAAGCTTTCCACGTACCTGGAGCCAGGGAAGAACGCAGCAACGCAATCATTCCAGCGTCCCAAGCTGCCAAAGGTGCTCCGGCACTACCGCCGCAGTCTCGTCCGCCCCCGGCGCCAGTTCCCGAAACCGCTCCCACTGGAAACGAGACAAAGCGTCAGCAATACCATTCTGAACGCCCGGCACGTGACGTGCCCGAGCCGTGACATTAAGACGAAGGCAAGCCAGCACGAAAACCCTCATCAACGCTGCCACCCGCGGACACTTGGGAGAGTGGCGATTAATGACCTGCACCACCGCAGCGTTATCACACCAAAAAACAACCCGCTTGTCCCGTAACTTCTCCGGCCACACCCATAAGGCCACCACAATCGGAAACAGTTCCAGGAAGGTCACGTTACGCGTCAAGCCACAGGAACCCCAAGAAGCAGGCCACGGCACCGCACACCACGCGCCCTGGAAGTACAAACCCATACCCAAACCACCAGCGGCATCAGAAAACAAATCCAAGTCCCGGTTGGATAATTCACTGGACTGTAACACCGAGCAACCATTGTAGTCTGCCAGAAACGCATCCCACACCCGCAGATCGGCTCGCATCCCCGCATTCACGCGGATGCGATGGTGCCCACATCGGACTCCCGCCATCGCCAGAGATAATCTCCGCGCAAACGGACGTCCCATAGCAATGACCCGACACGCGAAATTCAGGTGACCCACTAAGCGTTGCAGCGCAGTCAACGTCACCTTTGCCGAGGAGCCCACCTCCGCTACCAAGAGCCGCAGCCGGTCCACTTTATCCGCAGGCAACCGGACCACCAACTCGCGCGAGTCAATCTCAATCCCCAAAAAGGAGATACGAGTCACCGGTCCGACCGTCTTACCCGCTGCCAACGGAATGCCAAATTCCACCGCCAGGCCCAGAAAAAGCTCGAGCAAGGATCCACACACGGCGGACTGGGCCGGCCCAACGAACAAGAAGTCATCAAGATAATGCACGATAGTCCCCCGCCCAGACCTCCGAACCAGCACCCAGTGCAAGAACGAGCTAAAGGCTTCGAAGTAAGCACACGAAATCGCGCAACCCATGGGCATGCATTTGTCATAGTAATACTGATTGTCGAAACGAAAGCCCAGCAAGGGGAAGGCAGACGGGTGCACAGGCAAGAGACGAAAGGCGGACTCAATGTCTACCTTCGCCAACAGAGCCCCTTCTCCACACTGGCGCACCAGCTCCAATGCCTCGTCAAAAGACGCATAGCGGACCGAGCACAGCTCCCGCGGGATATGGTCATTTACCGAAGCCCCGAGGGGGCAAGAAAGATTATGGATCAGCCGATAGCGCCCAGGCTCCTTCTTAGGGATGACCCCCAGCGGTGATACAATAAAAGGCGAGAAGGGGGGCCGTTCAAAAGGCCCAGCCACCCTGCCCAAAGCACACTCCGCCTCAATCTTTTTGCGGGCCACCTCCGCCAATCGCAGTACCGACACCGCATTCCCCCTCTCAGACCCCTTAAGCTCTCCCCGCACCGGAATACGAAAGCCCTCGGCAAACCCCTCCCATAACAACGTCCCCGCCTTGCCATGTCTGGCAGCCGCATAGAGCTCCAGCCACGGCTGAAGCGCCAGCCTCTTAATGGGGGTAGGCGCCAGACCCCCCGCATCCCCGTCACTTACTGACAGCCGTCGCCCCAGGCACTGCTCTACGGCTGCACTTGACGGCCGCGTGACCGGCACCGCAAAGCGAACATGCGTGCCGGAACTTACAGTCCGGGAAGGGGCAGGACGTTTTATTGAAGCGCCAGCACAGGTCCCCGCCGGGACCACTTGCCCCCGTTCGGCTCGTCTCGGGCCCCGGGCCCGCTGACCGAAAGGGCCGAAGGCCTGCCGGAGCCGCCGTGCCCGCCGCCTTACCCGACCCTGAACCTCCCCCCATGCCGCCCCTTTTAGCCGACATTTGCGTGAGCCAAAGGTTGATATCCTTCATTCCCCACGACAACTGCCGGTTCTCCTCCATCCTATCGCGGAACTCCTCATCGTAATTAAGCCAGGCCCAACCGTCGTGCGCCTGGGAAGCCGACAAGATAGCATCAGCATATGCTAGAAGCTCACCGTAACAACTCGGGTCCACATGGCCCCATACGCTCGCCAGCCGCAAGAAGGCCCGCGTCCAATTCAACGTGTTTCGAGACACCTTGCGTACCCTCCCCGCCTTCTCGTCCTCTTTACGCTTCTTGCGACTCTCCCCTGAACGTTTTCTCCCCTCCAACAACCGGAAAATATCCAGGTAACGCCGCTTCACGATCCGCCTCCGCAACTTGCGCGGAACACTCTCCCACAATTCCGCGCAACGGACCACCGCCGACCCCGCCCCCTCGGACCCCGCCCCCGCTCCCGCAATCGGGACGACCGTGGAGTCCGCCGATGAAGTGGCTGAGGACCCCGAAGACGAGGAGGAAGACGACGCGCTCCTCCGCCGCCGCCGCCGGTGCTTCCGCTTAGCCTTGGCTTTTTGCGCCGGCAGAGCAGACGCACCCGGTAACACCCCCGCCCCAACTCCCCCCGCGGAGACCCCAGAGAACTCACCTGCTGCCACCGGCGCCGCCGTCGCCGGCACCTCCGACGTGGACCCCGGCTGCTCCAACGAAGTCTGGCCAGGCTGGCCGACCGCAGGCGACATCACTGTTGATCCCACCGCCGCCGCTGAGGACCCACTCGGAGGGACCTGAGCAGACCCCGACACCTGCAAAGGGAGAGGAGAGCCAACACACGGGGAAGGAGGAAAGCTCGCTCCCGGAGGGACCCAACCGTAAGGCCCCACCCCCCACCCCACACCCCGCCCCTGCGCCCCTCCAGAGGAACCTAACCCTCCAGCCGCCCAGGCCGCAGCCCCCCAGGGGGGCTGGCCCACCGCTGGATGACCGGCGCCCCAAGGATCCCCACCCCAGCCCGCCCCCCAGGCCATAGCTTGCCCAGGTGATGGGGGCCAAGCCGGCCACCCACCCCCCTGCAGCCCAGCTCCACTCAAACCCAGCGGGAGGGGCCCATAAGCACCAGCGGGGGCCGGAACCCACCCAGGCCCACCCCCTGCTATACCATCAACCCCATCCAACACCCCCCCTCCAGTCGCTCCCCCCCCCAACAACCCCTCGGCCTCCAAAGCTCCCGGCCCAGCGGCCCCCACAAGGGGACTCCCCCCCTCCCCAGGACCACTCAGACAAACTGCAGGGGTAGGGAGAGCTCCACGCTTCCCAGCCCTGCCCGACGCTTTCCCGCCGTCCGACCACCCCCCCGCGCCCCCCCACGACCCGCTCCAGCGCCCGGTGCCGCCCCCGCCCCGCGGGATCCCCGCGGAGCGCCCCTAGCCCGTGCCCCCGACGTCCTCCTGGCTCCGCTGCCGCCAGCCATGGTGGGCCGCCCGCAGTGCCTCCCCCAATACAAAGGGGTGCCAAATTAAAGCGGCAGCCTTAAAATCCTGCCTGATAGATATTTTTTTTTTTTTTTTTTTTTTAATGGCCTAGAAGCCCCCTTTGCCCAGAATCGCCCCCCCCCGCCGATTTAAGCGGCCGCCCCGCGGTACCCACCAACCCCCCCTCCCCAACAAAACCCACTCACCGGATCCCAGCTCCGACCCCGAAAACGCGACCGTTCCTGAGGAGCCGCGGCCAGAAAGAGACGGCCACGCGGCTCCTCGCTGCCAAAGCGCCGCCCCCCCAGCCGGCCGCCGGCCAATGAAATCGCTCCGACGGTGTGCCGGAGCGATTTCAAGCGCCGCGCACGGCCGCGATTCTCTTCCACCTCCCCCCCCCCCCGCCGACCACGAGGTGGAGGCCGAGGCCGGGCCCGGGCCCAGGTTACTGGCAGCCGCGGGACCCGGCCCGCGGCCTCGAACATCTCTTGCCTTACAGTCAGAGCTGAGAAGGATTCCAAAAGGTCAGCAGTTTGGAGGGGCAGTCTGTACCCTGACAGCTCTGAGAAAGAAGCCTTGAAACAGAGGGGAGATCTGTGCACCTACATAGACTGCTAGACGCCCTATAAAACAATAAAACATTTCAGGGGCCCACCTAGCAGGGTAAAACATGGATCAATATTTATTTTTTCTTACTGCAAAGTGGAACGTATCCAACTGGCTAACCCCAGATATAGTGACATCATCTAGAATGGTCAAGAATTGGTGTTCGATGAGAGCCAAAGTCACCTGGCTGGAAGGTTTCTCTCTCACATTTGATGCCTGTTTATTTTTTATTTAGTTGTTTTTTTATACTGTCTTATCAGTGAATCAAAGAGGTTTACATTGAACTAAACAATATGCAAGCACATTGTACATGAGGCAAGAATAGAACAAAAATGCATAAAACGTATTATAAATATAGTTAGAAATAAACTAAATTTAACAGAGAGGAGAATGAACAGATTGGGCTAAGATCGTGAGAGTTGGTGGTTATGTCAGGAAGATGCTGGTTCCATCTGCCTTCTCCCCGAAATGTTCTGAGAATAGGTATATTTTAAGGTTGTTTTTTTTAATTGGAGAGGTCCTTTATAGTCCTTAGATTGTTTGGGAGTGAATTCCAGAGAACCGGTGAATAATATGTAAAGGCTCTGTTACTGGTTGCACAATTGGTTTTCCAAAATTCAGGTGGAATGGCTAGTGTATTTTATGTACTGCCTCTCCCTTGTCTGTTATTTGGAGTGGTGGTTTTGAGTGAGCCTAGATAGTTGGATGACAGCTTGTATAGCAGTTTTAATGTGAACGTTATTGATTTGAATTTTATTCTGCTTTCAATAGGTAGCCATTGCAGCTTTTGGAGTATGGGGGGTCATGTGCTCTGATTTAGGTAATTTAAGTAGAACACATGCTGCGATATATTATGCCATTTGTAATTGCTGCAGTGATTGTCTAGGGAGGCTTTGTAGGATACCTATACAAAAGTCCAGATGTTGTAATATCATTGAGTGAAATACTGTACGGAAGTTGTTAGCTGCAAGTAGGGGTCTCATATGCTGTAGAACCCGTTATATATTGCTCTTGTAGTTTTATCGATGTGGGCCTTTAGGTTCAGTTTTTGGTCCAAAGTTACACCTAGGTATCTTACTTGATCCTTTACTATCAGTGAGGCTTCTTTTATGTTCAATTGTGGTAGTGAGATGAAGTCTTTGTCCTTGGAGATGAATAGGACGTCAATCTTTTGTAAGTTTATTTTGAGGCTGACAGAGGCGAGCCATTCTGAGATTTCACTGAAAATTGATGTTATGTCCTGAGTATTAGGTTGGGCAGGATTGTATGGAAGGTAAAACATAATGTCATCTGCATATATGTGGAAATTTACATTATGTTTGCAAAATATATTGCAAATTGGCTGAAGATATATATTAAATAGTAGAGAAAAGAGGGCAGAGTCTTATGATATACCTTGTTGTTGACTGTAGGGCTTTGATGAGTCTTGGCCTACCTTGATTTGCTGAGTATGGTCCAAAAGATATGATTTAAACCAAAGTAGGGTTTGCAAGTTCCGATTTGTTGGAGCCTAGTTATGAGAATATTGTGATTGATGGAATCAAAAACAGCGGAGATGTCAAGGAATATTAGTGTGAAGTACTGTCTGGATTTACCAATCTCCTTCAAGAGCTTCTCAAGTAAGGAAATTAAGTGTTTCCACACCATGACCCAGCTGGAAGCCATGTTGCTATGGATCAAGAGGTGCATGGCTGTCTTTGAAGTCTTGGAGTTGTATTTGTATAGCTTTTTCCATTATCTTAGTGATGAAAGGAATTTTAGATATCGGTCTATATGAATTGGGGCACATTTCTAGGGAGTCATGTTTTAGGATGGGATGATTGATTGCTCTTTTTAAGCTTTTAGGGATGTAACTCTGTGTGAGGAACAGATTGGTTGATTATTTTACGTATTACATGCATAACATCTGCTCTAGTTATTTTTATCCAGCTAACTGGGCATGGTCCAGTGAAGATGTTGTTGTATTTATAGAAGTAATAATCTGTTCCAATTGTTCAGTGTTGTATTTGGGTAAAATTTAGCCAAGCGTGTCGCAGGTATTTGGTTTTGGTATGTTACAAGTTGGTGATATTAGTTTATTCATGTAATGGTTTCCGAGTGCTTGTGGTTTGATAATGATACTAGTATGTTGTGAGTCAGGTGGTTGGGTGAGGGATTTAACAATGTCAAAGAGCTCCCTTGGGCAATTTAATGACTTCATTATTAAATTGGTGTGGTAGTCTTTCTTGTCTTCATTGATCATTCTATGATTTGTGTTGAGGGTGATCATATATTTGATGTTGTCCTGTAGTGCTTTGGTGATTCTCCATATCCATTCTAGTCTTCTTAAATGCCTTTTTATACTTCTTAGTTCCTGGGTGTACCATGCTTGTGATTGATGTTGTATTTTTTTTTGCTTTGTATGAGCAGTTGTTGCTGCCTTACCTATTGCTGTGTTCCAGTTATTTATCATGGCATCTAATTCCGTTAGTTGCAGATTGAGTTGTGCTAAGATATCATTTAAGAAAGATTCTTTAACAAATTTCTTGTCCTGGTTAGGTCCTTGACCATGAGTGTTTGATATGATATTGCAAAGTCTAGTAAATAGTCTACTAAATAGTGGTCAGACCCATTCCCCAGTGGATTGGGTGGAATTACAAAGTATTTTGTTTGGTATAAATATTAAGTCAAATGTATTACACTTGTTGCAGGTGGGGGCATTGATAATTTATTGATAGTCCATATTATTTATCATGCTGAGGAAAGAGTGTGAGTGGCTATTGTGGGTAAATGCCAGATTGAAGTCTCCCAGGATGACTCGGTGCATGTTCAGGGGTTTGTCCACACTAGCTAGTTCTAATATGGATGATAGCTTATTAGGGTGATCTGTATGCTAGGCAGAATATGAGGTGTTTATTTTCCACTATTAGCAAGTCAGCCCCTTAGAACTTACTGCTGATGTAAATGAAGCATTTTGCTTTTCCTTTATTATGATAAGTACCCCTCCACCTCTTTTGTTGTCTCTTGAACAGTGGCATTTCTAATTGATTAAGCAGAACCAAGTCAGTGTCAGTCAGCCACAATTCCATAATAAACATTTTGTTTCTTATAGATCTTATATTGACCATACAACATTTCAAGCTGGTGGTCATTGGTGTATGGTTTGAGATTGTGCAGTCAGATCGTCTGCTAGGTTTTATATGTATTATCCTTTGTGGGTAATATGAGGTTCTGCCATATGCTTCATATAATGTTAAGTGTGGACTGTCATGATAATGGCTGTGAACAATGGGCATATTTTGGGGTTGAGTAGTAAAGGAAAGTCCAAATGTAAGTAGTAGGACGAGAAACTTGTCTTCCAACAACTCAATGCTCACCTCGATTCAACCATTTCCCTTCACCCCCGACAATCAGGATTTAGGCCCGGTCACAGCACGGAAACCATTCTTGTAGCACTCCTCAATGAACTGCACTGCACTCACGAAAAGGGTGATTTCTCATTAGCTGTTTCCTTGGATCTCTCTGCTGCATTCAATGTTATTGATCACCATACTCTTCTGACTTGTCTTTCAGACCTCGGTATCCAAGGCACTGTTCACCAATGGTTTCATTCCTTTCTTTCCTCTCGATCTTTTGCGGTTCACACTGGTTCCTCCTCCTCCACATCCCTT
Source organism: Ichthyophis bannanicus (assembly GCA_033557465.1). Classification (NCBI taxonomy): domain Eukaryota; kingdom Metazoa; phylum Chordata; class Amphibia; order Gymnophiona; family Ichthyophiidae; genus Ichthyophis; species Ichthyophis bannanicus. The sequence goes on along the minus strand of CM066050.1, from coordinate 118,254,347 downwards.
CCTCTCCCCTGTGGTGTCCCTCAGGGCTCCATCCTTGCCCCTCTCCTTTTTAATATCTTTCTTGCCCCTCTTGCCCTTCTTATACAGCAGCATGGTATTTCCGCTTATTTTTTCGCAGATGATATTCCCTTAATTCACCACACTTCTTCTTCAGTTCCAGACCTCACTCTCCTCAATACCTGCTTAACTGCCGTCTCTGACTGGTTCCTCAACAATTTCCTTGTGGTCAATCCTTCCAAGTCCGCAGCTATCTGGTTCACCTTCGGTGCTTCCCCCCCCCCCCCCCACTCTGTCACCACACATGTCCAGCTCTCCCATTCCTCTGGTATCAACTCTTCGTTATCTTGGTGTTACTTTCGATTCGTCTCTCTCGTTCCATCAGCATATCTCTGGTGTGGTGCGCAGCTCTCTTTTTCATCTCCATAGGATCAGGGCTGTCCGACCACTGCTTTCAGTCACATCCCTCACCACCCTTGTGCTTTCCTTGGTGATCACCCGACTTGATTACTGTAACTCCCTCCTCGCGGGTCTCCCACACTACCAACTCCGGAGATTACAGCTCATTCAAAATACTGCTGCCCGTATTCTCACCTTCTCTTCTCCTCGGGATCATATCACTCCCGCCTTCTTTCCCTTCACTGGCTCCCTATCAAAGCTCGCTACCTCTACAAACTCCTTATTCTTACACATAGGGCCCTTCATACCAGCACACCCCAGTACTTATCTGATCTCATTTATCTTCAACCCATACCTTGCCTTCTTCGTTCCTCTCATGGCAATCGTCTCTTCTTACCCTCCCCCACAAATGCACACCTTGAGTCAACCCGCTGTGCCGCCTTCTTTTTTGCTAGTCCTGCTCTCTGGAACTCTCTCCCGCACTCCCTCCGTACTGAAATGTCCTTTCCCCTGTTCAAGACCCTCCTTAAGACCTATCTTTTTCATCAGGCTTTCAATCTCCCCTACCCTTCCTAGTCATTCACATATCATCAACTAGTCATTCACATATCGCCAACTAGGCCTTCCGCTACTTCCCATCAACTACAAGGTCCTTGATTCCCCTACCCCCCGTAATCTTCTATGGATTCTTGGACACCTTCTACTCTAACCATTCAGCCCTTACCTACCCCACCCAGCCACCCCCCATTTCGCCCACTCTCCCTTATCTCTCTTTTGCTGTCTGCGTTGATACCTGTCCTGTTCTATCCTTCCTCCTTTTTCTCCTACTTCTTTCCTATCATTTTTGGCGTTCCTTTCTCTCTTTGTTTTCCAGCAGTCTATTGTATTGTACACCACCCTAACGCCTCGGTAAAGGGCGGTCTATCAAATACTTTGAATAAAGATAAAGATAATTAAGAAACAGTAGGTATAAGGCTGCAGTTTTAGTTCCAAAGCATGAAGATGTCCCTAGAACCCTTTTAGAAGTCAGTTCTGTGGAAGTCTGTAGCGCGAGGATGTCCAAGGCAGAATTAGAGTGTGGTATAATGGTGTTCCCATGAAGGATGTCCCTTCCCAATTTTAGTAATGCCCTGGATATCCTGAGCTGAATAGGCATAATAATAGTGTCTGTTTTTTCAGCCAAATAGAAGGAGGATGTGGAGGAGGAAGTCATCTCCCCTGTAATATCCATGTTGACAACAAACATTGATGAGGAATGTGGGCTCATTTTTCTGTTTGGGTTCACAGGGGAGCACACAAACTCTCGCAAAACAACAGGAAGCCAAAAAAGCAAGAAGTTCAACCAACGGTCCTTTTTTAAATACCTCAGCACAGCCACTTTTCAGTCTTCATTAGGGGGAACCTCAAAGAGAGCAATAACACAATTTATTAAACAAATTATGAGACATAAATAAAATAATCTCATTTGCTTATAAATAAAAGAAGATTAAAAACATAAATAGCAATAGCCACAAATCTAATGCATGTGGCGTCCGATCTTAGAAGGGGCATGTCCAGGCCTTCTTGATGGCCTCAACCAGGATGGGCCCATTAGGACCCGATTCTGCATTGCAGGAGCAAGATGGCTCCATGGATGCAGGATTGGGTCTTGGGAGACAGCCTGGCATGCCCCTGCATTTCTGCAGAGACATCCTCCCCGCAGCTAAATCTGCCTGCTGCCTCGGACCCCCCTTTTCCCTGCTGTCCAACCCCAATGGGGGCAACTGAGACATGGATGGGGCAGCAGTGACTCCCCTGTTCTCCATCGTCGCTGCAGGGGGACTGGCCAGCAGATCCGGGGGTGGCAGCTAGTGCTTATTCCACCTCCGAGGTAGAATAAGTCTGCATCCCCCCGGCAATCCCAGGACGTACAGGACCATCACCGGTATCAACCCTCTATGTCCTGGGGTCAGTCCCGCCCACTCTCTGCCCCTGTGCCATCCCCCACAGCACGCATAGCGGCTCTGTGCATGCAGGTGGGCCAGGAGGCAGCATACAGTAAGGGCGGATAGCTATTCGCCTTACAGAATTGGGGCCATAATGACTGTTGCATGAAAAGTAAATGAAATATAAATAAAAATAAAAATTAAAGACAATTAAAAACAATAAAATTTTTAAAAAATGATATCCCATAAATAGTAATTATAACACTGGACAAGCGCCAAACTTGAAAAATAGCTAACTACATTAAAATTGTTGCAGAGAAATCATGAGGGAGGGAAAGATGACCTAAAGTCCAATCAGTGAGAAGAAAATTGGATTTAAACCATCCACCAAACTGTAAATCCAAATACAGTGAGGCAGCACCATGAATGCTGTAAGTACCTATGTGCCTGCTCTAGTCAGCTCTATTCCTAATTTCCCTTCTCCCCATCTAACAAGATATTCTGCTGCAACAATTACCAAATGCAGAATACATCAACAAGCATGGAGTTGGATTACGCACAGACCAGAGCAACAATTCTGATAAATAATCTGCTAGGTGGGCAGTCAAGTCTACAGGCAGCGATTCAGTAGTGTCAAGTCCCAGGACAAAGAGTGAACTTTCTTCAGACCACTTGAGTAGGACTTGGCTAGAAGAAAAAAGGGAATGATGGGTCCTGGCTGTTCAGCTCATTGTCGTGTAACACTTGCATAATCATCTGGTCTTCTTCTGTTGATTCTAGGATTTTGAGTAGTTTGAGGAGAAGAAAATATTGCAATGCTGTTTGAGATGATTGGCTACTGCACCAAGGCTATATTGTCTGAAAACACCAAAGTGGCAGAAAGCTGTGTTTATGGCTTATACTATCCAAGTTCTGCTATGAGGGGACATGGGATGAGGGTGAAGGGAGATAGATTCAGGAGTGATATGCGGAAATATTTCTTTACAGAAAGAGTGGTGGATCCATGGAATAGTCTCCCAGTGGAGGTGGTAGAGATGAGGACAGTAACTGAATTCAAAAAAGCATGGGACAAACACAGAAGATCTCTAAAGGAAAAAAGGGAACTGTTGTAGTTGTTGATATGGAAAGACAGACTAGATAGGCCATGTGGTCTTTTTCTGTTGTCATATTTCTATGTTTCTATGTTTGTTCACATAGAACATTGAGACCTAGTTGTCGGTCTGGATCAGCACCAGATGGTGCTGCAGCTGGTGGCAGAAGGCTCGGAAAGCCAGGAATATCACCTGGAGCTCTAGCAGATTGATTTGCAACTGGGATTTCTACTGGGACCAGCTGCCTTGTGTCTGGAGGACCTAGCATTGTGCTCCCAAGCCCAGAAGAGAGGCGTTCATAGTGAGGACCCTCTGGGGTGTGTGTGCCTAGAAGGGCATCCCAGCCTGAAGGTAACGTGGACTCAGCCACCATCTAAGGGAGTCTGCCAGCTGATGGACCTGAGCCTGCCCATAGCTTGTGTTCACTGAGAGCGGAGGCACCACTAGGCTGCCCTCATGTGCAGGCGGGAATATGGGGTCACATGAACCTTGGAAGCCATGTGTCCCAACAGGCGGAGTAGGAGCCAGGCAGGTAGCATCTGTGTCAGTGCACCTCTGCAGCTACCTCCCTGAGGCGTTCTGACCTCTCCTGAAGGAGGAAGGCTTTCGCCTGGAGGGTATTTAGTTGCGCCTCTATGAATTCTAGGTGCTGGGCCGGAGTGAGGTGTGAGTTGGGGTAGTTTATGATGAAACCCAGGTGCTGCAGGGTGTTTATGGTGTGCCCAGTGGCGCAAACGTGCCTCTGTAGCTGTGTCCCCCTTTATGAGAGCCAGTCGTCCAGATAAGGGAAGACGAAGGTACCTCAAAGCTGAGGTGGGCAGTGACCACTGCGAGGCACTTTGTGAAAACCCTTGGTGATGAGGTCAGACCAAAGGCAGCACCCTGTATTGATCATGCTGTCCCCCCAACAGGAATCAGAGGTATTTGCTGTGGCTGGGATGGACTAGGATATGTGTTTAGGCATCATTTAGGTCTAAGAAGCATAGCCAAACTCCCTGCAAGAGGAATGGCAGCAGTGTCCCAAGGGAGAGCATCTTGAACTTCTCCTTGACCAGAAACCTGTTGAGCTCTCGCAGGTCCAGAATGGGCCTGAAGTCCCCATGTCCTCTTGGGGACAAGGAAATACCTGTTCAGAGGAAAGCAATCAAAATGATTTGGAGCCTGCGTCAGAAGCCTTATAAGAAGAGACTTCAAGACCTAAATATGTACACTTTGGAGGAGAGGAGGGACAGGGGAGATATGATTCAGACCTTCAAATACTTAAAGAGCATTAATGAACAAACAAACCTCTTCCAAAGACGGGGAAGCTTTAAAACTAGAGGGCATAACATGAAGCTGCAAGGGGGTGAATTGAAAGGCAATGTCAGGAAATACTTTTTCACTGAAAGGGTGGTGGATGCTTGGAATGCCCTCCCGATGGAAGTGGTGGGGGCAAATACAGTGACAGAATTCAAAATGGCATGCGACAGACACAGTGGATCCCTTTACAACAACAGGATAGAATCAAAATAAAGCTTAACTATCTAAATTCTCAACAAACAGGGGGGTCCTACACAGAGCTGTGGGTTCACCCCTAAACAAAGACATGGGGAGGAGTGGCCTGCACGGAGTGGCAGGTGCACCTACTCTTGCCATCTTACTGGGCAGCTTAGATGGACCATTCTGGTCTTTATGTGCTGTCATTTACTATGTTACTATGTCTACTGAAAACACCATTGCTGCAATGTAGTATTTTATAATGTATGCACGTACTAGTCCACTCTGAACATGTTCTGTCCAAATGCTGCCCAGTTCAGAGGGAGTCATCCAACAAAGGATTTTATTAAGAACACAGAGTCAATCCGGCTAAAACCACGCAAGGAATACCTAACCTGACATGGCTGTGTTTCGGCGGAGCCTTCTTCAGGCATTAAGACTACAACAAAACACATAAAGTAAAACTAAAATCAATGTTAAAATAATAAATAACACTTTAGACGAACAGACAGAAGAAAACATGCAAAAATGAGCTAAAACATGGGAACCCATAGTATGTTAAGAGGTAAAATGCACAAATCTTAAGGGGAGTCATTTAGTACAGTGAATAGCGAGGATGGACATCCAGATTGGATGTTCATTTCCGCTATTCGCTCCTCTTCCATCCTCAGCTAATGCCTCCCCATACGAACAGCGCTTTTGTACAGGGAGTCCTAGACAGGGTCAGGACGAGGCATTTCTGAGGCAGAGCGAGGATGGGGCATGGGCGGGCCATGATCCTGGATGTACAGGGCTGATTCGGTATGTCCGGGGCCATGAACATAGACGGGGGACTTATTCCACTTCAGAGGTGGAATAAGTCCCCCTGGACATCAGGGGATCCTGCAGTTGGGCCCAGAAAGAGAGGTAGGTGGTGCAGGAAGATCCCTGCAGCCAGATCCTGGCCATAGGAGGCCATGTGACACCCATCCTGAAACAGCTCCACTGGCTCCCTATCCACGGCAGAATTTCTTTCAAGATCCTACTGCTGACCTTCAAGGCCATCAATGGGCTCTCCTCCGCCTCACTCTCAGAGCTTATCCACACTACTCCCCCCAACAGAGCCAAAAGATCTGCAGCAATCAACACACTAGTAACACCGAAAGCAGTAACACAATGCATCCAGGCAACAGCAAGTAGGGCATTTAGGTTCTGTGTGCCCAGATGCTGGAACACCCTTCCACCTAGCATCCGGGCAATCCCTGACCTAACACAATTTCGAAAGGCTTTGAAGCACCATCTCTTCCTCAAGCACTACCTGGACGATTGCACACCATTAACTGCTCCCCCCTTCTAGTACCGCCACACCAACACACCACGATTACTCTGTGATTCGACTTGATGTGATGCCTATATGTAAATAGTTATCCCGGTTTTACCCAAGTTTAAGCACCTGTTCATTGTAAATGCGGAGCAGATTCCTGCACCGTATAAGTTTTCCGTTTCATGTAAACCGCACTGATGTTGAATAGCGCAGTATAAAAGAGACTGTAAATAAAAATAAATATCGAGGGTCTGCTGCAGGGAAAGAAGGAAATCGGCAGCGGCCGGCATTCACGGCTCCTGATTGGAGCCGCGGTGCTATGGTGACGGGACGCAGTGGCACTGCAGCTCCATTCAGGAGTCTGACTGAGGTAGCCGGGGATCTGCTGGGCATGCAGGCCAATCAGAAGGGGGCCTGGCCTGCATGTTTGGGCCATAGATCCAAGTCTGTTCTTGCAGGCAATTCTAGCCTATGCGGGATCAGAATTCGGACTGCCTTTGAGCGTCCCGCTTCTGGTCGGCTGCACAAAGGGCTGGACAGCCAGGTTGGAATGTGCATTAAGAAGGTTAAATAAGCAAATCACGAAAAGTATATGTAGACTATATGCCATGTGAGGAGGCACTATAAAAGAGCTATAAACAGCAATAAGTGTAAACAACAATAAGTGTGAACTAAAACAAATGTAGGCTAGTGATAGAATAATTGGATAAAACCAATATAATGAACGTGTTTGCTAACATAAATATGTTTATAAAAAACTAGTAAAAGAATACATATAATATGCTTACTTATAATACAACAAGCATATATACTGTAGGAAATCATACACTTAAAAATCATTATAAAGTACCGTCATCCCTAATATGTATCGGTCACGTTACCATGGAGAACCAACAGTAGAGGCAGTATATTGTAAAGAGCAATCAGGTTCAATATTGATACAGAGAACAGTTACAACATCTCAAGCATATAGATATAATATATATAATTTATTACAAGGAGGGGGACAAAAATAAAAATAAAGATAATGTTCTGAACTCATGTGGAACACAATTAGAAAATCAAAGAGGTGGGTGTTGTCTTTGAACTGCACAATTGTAGCACAGAAGGTTTCAGGAAAGGGGCCCCCCTCTTGCACCCTCATTTGGCTAATCGAAAAATGAAAGTAGAAGTAATATAATGGGCCCGATAATCAAAAGGCATTTACACAGTTTACAGCCCAGTAAACAGTGTAAATGCCTTAGCTGGGGATATTCAATAGCACTTAGTTCCGTTGAATAAGCCCTCTTAACTCCCCTACGCGCCCCGACACTATCGGTTAGCATCGAGGTGTGTCAGGTGCATTCCATGGCAGAGCAGAGCACAGACAGCAGCAGCGATATTGCATGTTGCCCATTTAGCAATCTGTGCCTTAAAAGATAGGCAAGGAAACCCCTCACCTATCTTTAAGGTGCAGCAGCTAACCAGGCAACAAGCAATATCGCTGCTGCCCGGTTAGCTACTGTGGCATCCGGTGTCTGCGGTGATCCGGGCCGCATATCACCCTGGCATTGAATATGTGGGGTTAAGGGTTGACCAGCAGGGCTGTGCGCTGTAGGGGAACATAGCCTGCTCAACTCAATATCGGGCCCAATGTGTACAATTCATATTGGGGCCAGAGCTTTATGTTCAAGATAATAGTAACTCCATTCATTTAGGACTGGCAATGAGCATCGGGAACTAGAGCATAGAACAAGAGTTATTACTTAAAACAAAAAATTAATTTTCATCCAAGAGAAGCGAATAAAAAAGTTAATTACGACAAAACTCTTGATGTCCTGTTATAGCATGAAACAGAGGTAAAGATAAAGTTACAAACATGAGAGGACTCCAGCAGCGATCCTTCCAGGTCAATGCGAAATACAACAGCTGATTAAATCTCAAATGAATATGAGACAAAGTTTTAAAAGCAAATTCTGGCACCAAATACTGGTTGTCATGGTGATGAGAAAACAAACCTCAGTGACTGGCTTAGCAAGAAGCGCTCAAATTTGCTACGTGTTAAAAATATTTATTAAAAATGAAAGAATACATCATGTTAATGTTCAAGAAAGAAGCCTTTTGGCATCGGAACTGAAAAAAATGAAATGGCACGTAAGGGCCATAATCATGGATATTCAGTGGTACGTGCCATTGAATATCTCTTTTAGTGGCAGTTAAATGGTTTACAGGGCTAAATATTTATTGCAATCTACTTCCGGTTGCACCTTGCCGAGAAAACCCAAGGTCTGGTTCACAAGGAGTCAGCATTGACTCGATGGCTCACAATTCTTCTTCTGAGGCAGGTCAAACATTTTACCCTTTACAGAGCTCATAACAAGCAGCAGAAGACCCTAATTTCCATATAATATTCCCTCATCTTCATGTGGATGAGCAAGAAATTTCTCGTTTGCACATTAATGAACTGAGAGAACATCTTAAAATCCATTTAAAGCCTTAGTGCAAAAAGCCTGTTGACCTGCATGTTAAAGTCTAATGCATGGACCCCATTGTACCTGGACGTAATTTCTTGCATAACACTCTGGTATAAGGCAGTGGTTCTCTAAATTGTCCTTGGTTTTTCCTCTTCCACTTAGTCTGGATTTTATGACATCCCTAATAAATACACAGAAGATATATTTTCATGCACTAGCCTCTGATATATTTCATGCACATACAAATATTCATATTCATTGGGAATAGCCTAAAAAACAGACCGATGGGGATGCTGGGGGAGGACAAGAGGACATGTTTGAGAACCACTGATTGAAGTGCTAGGTAAAGGCTGAAATAATATGAATATAAATGAGGTCATCAAATTATTTTTTCCTGCAATACCATGTTCAGTCTTTCATGCCCTTCATTTCTCTTATAAAAGCAATTAATTGGCTTAGGACTTGAAGAGTCATAATTTCATCTTTTGAAACGTTTGAATTTCAGCTTTTTCTTTTGAAACTCATTGCTAGAACAGCATTCCTTTGCATCATTGCCCTGGTTTTTTGAGTTGGGTTTTCTCGTTCAGCTGTTCATCTTTACTTCTTTTATCCCTTTCATTATATTTATGTCAGTGAGCACTTACACTCATGTTACTGATTGGCCCAGACACTCAGAATCCATTGAGACTCTCCCTCACCCCGTTGATCTTTTGCTATAACTTCTCTAGTCTTGAATTCTCAGCAGTGGCAAGGATTTCAGATTAACCAAGCTACAAAAGAGTCACCAATGCTCAGAGCAGATGCATGAAAATTCATTTCAAGCATGCTCATTATGGCTAGCATGAAAACCTGTGGGTTCACAGCTCTCAAGGAACCTGCCTGGGGGCCTATGTGTATTTAGTGCCTTTATGCTACATAATGATTTTCAAGGTCAGATGTAAGAGGGCAGTTTTAAAAGGTATTTCTTTGGGTCTGAGTGCCTACTTTACCTACAACAACGTTCTTCTGTACAATTGTATCCCTGATAAGGATGTGCATTTAGTTTGTTAGCATTCCTTATTTTTTTCTATTTATTTATTTATTAATATTGGTATACCACCATTTGAACAAATAGTTGATTTCATGGCAGTTTACATAATTCATAAGCCTAGAGGTTTACACAAATTCTGGAGGTAGCCGAGCAGGGTCCTGGCAACCGAGAGAATGAGATTGAGGTTGGGGGGTCTCTCTAACTAAAGACTGAAGGCATGTTTAGTGGAGGTGGGGGGGGGGGAAGGTGTATAATATGGCTGATTCATGATGGGGGGTAGGGAATTAAGATGATGTCTGTTTACAGGGATTTCAGTTATTAAGTTGGGGGGAGGAGTTTAGGTTTGAATTTCTGTGTTGAACTTATGAAGGGTTTTGATTGGGAAGAGAGTCTTAAGATAGGTGGGTGGGGTTGGATTAGAGACACTTGGGATTGCTGCCTATAGTGTCAGATCCTTGAGCTGCAGTTTTTTCTGTCCCTGCTGATTGCTCCTCCCCGTCATTGTTTTTGTTTACTTCCTTTTCTTTTTCTTTCTTAATTTTTTACAAAAATAAAAAAATAAAATTACTAAAACACCCAGGGCCAGCTAGGCCCTATTTGGCTGCTGTGCTTGCTTTGCAGCATGCCGGCCACGTGTCAAAAATCGTGACACTGGGGTTTTACCTGTGCACTGCCAATACCCTACAGATCCCCAAAGAGATAACAAAATGCAATAAATCAACAAAAAACAGAGCCTTCAAACTATATGCACCCAGCTGCTGGAATGCTCTCCCAGCGTCCATCAGAGCCATAACAAACCTGACACAATTCAGAAAGGCGTTAAAACATCACCTATTTCTCCTACACTACTCTCAATACAGCAACCCAACACCTTCTATTATGTAGACAACAGCAACCAACTCAAAACCTGCCTAAGAATGTACATACTGTAAATACATATTGTAGTTATTTCTCTTAATATTGTATATAGCTCCCCTGTTCAAGTCCAAGTTTCTTTCCCCTGTTTCATTATAAGTGTCGACCGGCACAATATTCGTTTTATGTAAACCGCGCTGATTTTTAAGAGTGCGGTATATAAGAACAATAAAATAAATAAATAAATAAATAAATAATTCCCTCCATGACAGTGCAGGAGTGAGTGAGTCTGAATCTGGAGCATGCTCTTTCAGCTGGGAGAGAGGCGACTGGGCCATCTGCCATGCGCATTCCCAATGCGATCAGGTTCCCATCTCAGGTAGCTCCTACATTCCACTGCCGTGGAAGGGGTCATGGTGCATGGCAGCCTAGCGTGGTAAAAAAGGGAGAGCCAAAGCCAAATCTCTTGGGGCTGCAGACCCGTGGTTGGTGTGCAGCACCTCCAATCTGAGTGACTTGAGTTCTCAGAAGGGGAGGGGCTCTGCTGTGTCAGCTCACACATCAAGTTCCCAGTCGTGATCCCACAGTGCCACAAATGTGAGGAGTGGCCTGGTGGTTGGAGCAAGTTACTTCAGGCTGGAGGGCAGAAATCTTGGGCCAGAAGGACTGGGGTTTCTAGTCCCACAGGTGCTCCTTGTGGCATTGGGCAAGCCACTTAACCCTCCATTATCTCAGGTACAAAAACATAGATTGTGAGCCCTTCAGGGACAAGGGAAATGTATATAAACAGTACCTGAAAGTACACCGCTTTGACTTGTAGAAAAGCGGAATATAAGCCTAATTAAATGAATAAAATGATGTGGCGGGTAAGGGCAGGGTGCTTCAGTCATGGGACAGTCTGACAACAGCACCTCAGCAAGGTGGCACAGAATAGGGTAGAGTCAGCCATTCATTTAAGGTTACCAGATGTCCTGAACTTTTGAGGATTGTCCCCAATTTTAGATCTGTGTCTCCAGTTCCCACCTGTTTGGCAGCCTCCTGTCTCCGATTCCAGCAATGGAAACAGAGAGGGTAGAAAAAAAGTATTTTAAATTTAGTGATCTGAATATGTCAGTTTTCAGAATTTACATCCATTATCTTTATGTTAACAGATTTTTTGCAGTTCTTGGTTTGAGCAACAAGGCATGAAAGATGGAGGTAGAGTCGTTACCTCCCCCCCCCCATCCATCCCATGACAGCAATAATATCACTTACAAGCAAACAAATCAACAGAAAACAGAAACAATGATGCATTTCCCCTGTACTGTGCAAAACGTAAAGATAATGGATGTAAATTCTGAAAACTGACATATTCAGATCACTAAATTTAAAATAATTTTTGCAAGTTTTAATAATGAGTTATAACAAAACAGGAATCTATCTTGTTTAATTCAGTATTTGGTTCAGAGCAGGCCCCATCTTGTAACAGGAAGCAATGCTAGTGGTTCAGACATACGTTTCTGAACAGGTTCCAGCCCTACAGCACCAGGCTTGCAAGATGCCTCTTTTGGCCCAATGTAGGATCAGGTACCCAATGAAATGGTAGATCAAGGGTTGGATAATATTGCTGAAGGTAGGGGGCTGTGTATCATAAGATCATAAGATATGCCATACTGGGTCAGACCAAGATCCATCAAGCCCAGTATCCTGTTTCCAGTAGTGGCCAATCTAGGTCATACGTACCTAGCAGTTTACCCAAAAGACACAGGTTCCACAATGCTTGTATTGGGTCAAGCATTGATATCCTGGGTCCCTTCTTAATAATGGTTTATGGACCCTTTCTCCAGGAACTTGTCCAAACCTTTTTTTTAAACCCAGCTACACTAAACATCCTCCGGTAACAAATTTTGGTGGCTCTTCTCTGAACCTTTTCTAATAACACTATATCCTTTTTAAGATACGGCGACCAGAATTGCACACAATATTCAAGGTGCGGTCTCACCATGGAATGATATAGAGGCATTATAATATCTTTTGTTTTATTTTCCATTCCTTTCCTTATGATACCTAGCATTCTATTTGCTCTCTTGGCTGCCGTTGCACACCAGGCGGAGGGTTTCAACATGTTATCCACGATAACACCTAAATCATTTTCCTGGGTGGTGGTTCCTAAGGTATCAGACCTCTAGATCTATAGAGGCACATATGATTTGGACTGCTCCATGATAATCCTGATGGTTGGAGCCCTTCTTTCCATGACTCATGGAATAGGGGTGGTTCCTCTTTCACAGCTCTCGGGTATGGAGCGAATATTTGGGGCTCAGGTGACATTCATTACTACTGAGACCCTGCCATTAGGGGATAGTATCCTAGAGTTTAGGGTTCCATTTGGCATTCCCTTCCATAGTATAATGCTGCGTCGTAGGTCACTACATATGGGGAGACAGGTTGTCAGACGACTTCTAGGGCTTCATGGCTGACAATAGGGGGTTTATGGGGATGGGGGTACAGGTGCTCCATGGCATAATCCTTCTGCTTCTGATCCTTATTTGAAGATTCCCAGGGACAGACTTTCTACTTCTGGCTCATTTTGTCAGGACCAGTTTCTAGCGATGGCTTATGGGTTCCAGTCTGTAAGCACTCAACTGGGTCAGCGTATGGATCAGCAGTTTACAGAGGGGAACGCGCTTGTCCAGTAGCAATGCCCACTCCATCATCTGATGAGAATAATTCCATCTCTGAGGCTCATGATGTAGGTGCTTTGGGGGCTCTGTGAGTGATTCTTATAGCAGGGATGAGGTCTAGTGAGCAGGAACAAGTGGAAAAGGGACTAGCAAGGGGAAGAGGCGGAAGTCTAAGAATAAGTGAAAGAAGGATATGGGGCCCTTTTTCTCTTCTTCAGAAACTGACATCTCTTCCTCCACTACTTTGGACAATGATTCCTCTGTTGTTCTGTCAGTTGCTTCTATGAAGGGAATCATTATGGAGCTCCAGCTCTTGTAGCATTTACAGAATTGTGGGAGGTTGTTCCTAAATTACTGAGGAAGAAGATCCACAAACTGAAGTGTTTTGACATATTCCATTTGCTTGAGGGGAGAAAGAAGAAAGGGGATAGCAAAAATAAAATGAAGAAGAGAAAGCTGGGAAAACACAAGAAGGTTTCCCAGAATATTGTGAATTGGACGAGAACTTTCTTGCAGTTGGCCTTTTGCTGGTTTATGCCAATTCTATTCTCAAAACCTATCAGAATCATGGCTAAATAATGATGAGATGTTTCAGCATATGTGTTGGGGTACCCAGGGCATCAGTTTGTGGTTTACTCAGCTGTCAACAAAGGTTGATGGTGCACAGCCTGGGGGGAAAGGCTCAGGTTCAGCTTTCAACATGCTTGGCCAATCATTTCACTCCTTGGACTCACCAATGCAGGGGAAGTCAGGGGTACTTAGTGAGGGATATCTGCTGGCACTTTAACAAGTTGACAACAAAAAGAAAAACAGGAAGGGGTAATTTAAAAAGCCACAGAGTAGATAAAAAGCCACAGGATAAATTTATTCAACCTGACATGGCAATGTTTTGGCACAGTCTGCCTGCTTTAGGGGCACTTTGCAAAGTAAAGCCATAAAAACAGAAACATATAAAATACATAATAATATAAAATACAAACTACAAAATAAAATCATAATAATGATTTTATTTTATTTTTATTTTATTTTATTCACATTTCTATACCGCATCTTCCAAAGTTCAGTTGCGGTTTACAGTTAACAACAATTAACAAAGCAAGTTTGTTTTACATGGAACATTGAGATATAACAGAACTTATTTACAAGGAACATCATATTAAATGTAGAATAAACAGTGCAATATAATACCAAACCGTGTGCAAACTATGTACAAGTTTATATATGAATATCAAGGGTGAGTGCTATCTGTGTGGGTTAAAGGGCTTTTGCATGGAGCAATCCGATTAGCTCTTTAACCTTTGTCTAATGTAGATAATGAATTATCTGTATTATAATATTTGGTAAACAGATAGGTTTTTAATTTCTTGCGGAGTTCCATTATCTCTGTTAGCTTTCGTAGCTCCTCTGGGAAGGAGTTCCAGATTGTAGGGGCAATATGGGAAAAGGCTCTATTGTTTGTTGATTTATGGGCTTTTGTAAAATCTTTCGGGATTTTCAGTCTGTTTAATTGCCCTTTTCTGTGTGTAGACTTAGATGGTTCTTTGTGTATTAGGTTGCATATCATGGAAGGGGCCAGGTCATATAAGGCCTTGAATGATGTTATTATTGTTTTATAGATTATTCTACTTTGAATTGGTAGCCAATGAAGGGAGGCTAGTATAGGTGATATGTGTTGGAGGGAGTTAATTTTCAAAGTGATTCTGGCTGCTGCATTTTGTGCTAATTGCAATCGTTTAATGCTTTGTTTTGTTATGCCTATTAGTATTAGATTGGCAAAGTCAAAATGTGGGGTTATGGTGGCTTGGATTATGTTGATAAAGTCTTGTGTAAAAAGTAGTGGACGAAGTTGTTTGAGGGTTTTGAGTTTGAAATAGATTTTCTTTATGGTATTGCTGATGTGTGTTTCCATCGTGAGGTGAGTATCTAGTATAACACCTAGATATCTTATTTCCTTTTTTATTTTGATTTCTTGGTTTTGAAGTCTTATATATGACGGAGGGGTATATGATCTGTTCTTGGTCACAATTAGAACTTCTGTTTTAGTGTGATTGATATGGAGGTTTTGTGCTTTTAGCCAAGTTGTGATTTCATTATAGCAGTCCGATAGAAGTTGAAGCGGTAGGTTGGGAATTGTGAATGGAATGTACATCATAATATCATCTGCGTATAGATGATATCGTACTCCAAAACTTTTAAAAATGTTGCAGACTGGTTTTATGTAAATATTAAATAGTAGAGCTGACAGTGCTGAACCTTGTGGTAGACCAATTTCTTGCTTGTATGTGGTTGAGTTTTGATTTCCAATTCTTACATTTTGCGTTCTATCATTTAAGTAGGACGAGAACCATTTATGTACTGTGGATTTTAATCCTATTTGTTTCAAGTTATTGAGCATTATTGTGTGGTGTACGCTATCGAACGCTGCTGATATGTCGATGAAAAGTAGAATGAATGCCTGTTTATTGTTGTCAATTCCTCTTAGGAGCGCATCTGTTAAAACTGTGAGGAGTGTTTCCACTCCATGGCGGGGTCGAAAGCCATACTGTTGCTCATCAAGAGGGTAAGATGAGTCTAGAAAATCTTGTGTCTGTAGTTGAACTACTTTTTCTATTATTTTGGCCAAGAATGGTATGCTTGAGATGGGTCTATATGATGTAGGGGATGTTTTATCCAGTTTGCTGTTTTTAAGGATTGGTCGTATTTGTGCATGTTTGAGAGATGGTGGGAAGTAGCCTTGTGTAAGAGAGAGGTTTACTATTGAGAGAATGTAGGGTAATAGGATTGGTATTGAGTTTTTTATCCATGTTACTGGACATGGATCTAGGTAAGATGTTGTAGTGTTGAGACCGGAGATAATATTTTTTAGTGTCTCTTTAGTTACGGGATGGAACTCTGACCATTCATCTAAATGTTGGTGTGGCGTGTTGTTAATGTCTATAGACATTGATGGCATTTTTGCTTTGTTTTGATAATGGTGGGCTAGTGTTTGAACTGAGATGTCAGTAATTTCGTCGTCTGTGGTTTGAGGGTTGGTTAGATTTCTGACAATGGAGAATAACTCTCTTGGTCTGTTATATGATTTTGAGAGTATTTTGGCATAATATTCTTTTTTTGTGTTGTCCAAGGTTTCTTTGTATTTAGTGAGGTGATTATAGTATATTTCTTTGTGTATCGTCAATTTAGATTTACGCCAGTTGTGTTCTAGTTTTCTAAGGTTCCTTTTCATTTGTTTTAGTGTGGTATTGAACCATGGTTTGGTGTTAGTGTCAGTGTTGGTGCTCTTTTTGTGTATTTGATTAGTTTTGGCTGCATTAAAGATGGTGTCATGCCAGTTTCTGACAGTGTCATCTAAATTTGTCGCCGTTGTTATGAGGTGGGGGATTGTTAAGTCGATAAATTCATCATTGTTAAACTTTTTAAATCTTGTGGTAGGGACATTTCGGTTGTGATTGTTGGTGCTAGAGGAAGGATATGTAAGGTTTAGTTTGATCATGTGGTGATCTGACCAGGGTATCTGGGTACATTCAACTGAGTTTGAGTTGATTAGTTTGACGAGTGAATTGGGGAGAAGGACAAGATCCAGAGTTCCACCTTTGATATGTGTCGATGTATTTATTATTTGATGATATTCCATGTCTGAGATAGTGTCAAGGAATAGTTTAGATTCCGATGTTGGTAGCGAGGGAAGGTTAAAATCTCCTAGCATAATTATAGGGTGCTGTTCAGTTGAGGAGCTGAGGAGTTCTATAAAAGAGTCAAGGCAGTCTGGTTTTTGGTCTGGGGGTCTATATACTAAGCAGAGTTTCATGAGGCCAATTTTTATTAATAGTGTGTCTATGTTGTTAGAAATATTGGATTGGATTGTCTTAGCACATAGTGCCTTTTTTGTCATCATTAATACACCTCCACCTTTTCTATTAGTTCTATGTTTATAGAAAGTGTCATAGTCTTCTTTATTAAGTTGATTTATATAGACTGAGTCGGTATCTGAGAGCCAGGTTTCTGTAATGCATAATATGTCTGGTTTTAAGTCCGATATTAAGTCATTAAATATGGGTAGCTTGTTTTTCATCGAGCGTGCGTTGATAAGAATGCAGGAGAGGGATGATGTGTTATTAGAGCATGTTCCCTTGGGTGTTTGAGGTGAGTTTGTATGTTTTATGTGAATTAGTCTATGTAAATTTGATCTAGGATGGTTATTTGTATAAAAGTGTCCAATATTGTGGTTGTTTCGCGTGTGCGTGAGAATAATGGGTATTGTTTTGTGGTTTTTGCTGCTTAGGCTTAGAGTTAAGTCAATGGTTAGTATTGCTGATAATAAGATGCAGCATAAGCACAGGAAAAGGAACACTGAAAGAAATCAGTTTAAACATATATCCATAACATATATAATATATATTCAAATATATTAAAACATGTGTAAAAACATGTCTATGCAAACCCATAATATCAAGCTGTGTCATAAAGTGTGCTTTAGTGGACCATAACAATACTTACATGAACACAATACAAAATTATATATAGAACCTATAGAGACCTACATTCATCACCAGTAGAAATAATAGAAAAACCAGACAAACATGGAAACCATAATGAAAGGAATCCAAAAAAATCCTAAATTGTAAACTGTAAAAACATAAAGAGATATTACAAATTAGTTAACTGAAAAGTATAAAAAACATTATGGAAAAAATGAGGTAAATGTGGTTTCACTAAAATGACAAAGCATAATAAAAGGCAATACTTCATATTAGTTTATAAAATGATTAAAAGCAGAGATACATTTCTTCATTCATAAATCAATAGGTTTATCTGATATTTTATATTTTATATTATTATGTAATTTATATTAGCTGTTTTTATATTACAAAGTGCCCCTGATACAGGCAAATCTTGCCCGAAACACAGCTATGTTGGGCTAATTAAATTTATCCTGTGGTTATTTATCTACTCTGCAGCTTTTTCAATTACCCCTTCCTGTTTTTCCTTTTGTCATGGAACTTTACTGGTAGGGGTTGTCCCCCCTTTTTTGTGTTTTTGTGTGTTGTTTTGGACTTTAGCAGGTCGTCGTATACCTTCCCTTACTGCAAATTCCAGCATGCCTGTTTCAGTTACAGAGGTAATCATGTTGCAATCAAGTGTGTCAAAAAAAAGAGTGTGCTACCGGGTCTGGAAGTGTTGAAAAGTAGTGTCTTGCTGTTGCAGCAGGTTCCTATACTTGTTAGGGTATGGAAGAAAGGCTGAATTGGAGCTTGTCCCTTTAAGAACTAGTCACCAAGAAGGAGCTGGTAAAATTTCTGCTCATTCATAACCTCTCTTTCCCACCAGAGGTTCGGTAAATGAATATTCTACCATGGGAATTGTGCACCGTTCAGTATGCATCTTTTGACAGTGCTCTGGTATTAGTTCAAAAGAGTGGTGAAGGGGCATTGAAGGCAAAAGTTGATAAGGAATCAGCTTTTCTCCTGTTACTGTTTTGCCCTTCAGCCTTTCACTTGTTGGGTTTCAGCTTCCAGAATCAGTTTTATTTTGACAAGTGCATGTCTATGGGCTGTTTCATTTTCTGTGCCTATTTAAAATGTTTAGTAGCTTTTTTGCAGTGGGTGGTTGAATTTTGTACGGGGCTATTCAATATAATCCATTATTTGGATGTTTTTTCTTTTTGTCTGCCCTTCCCAGGAGAAGACATGTTCTCTGTTAATGGAGGCCTTCATTAACATGGCTGAAGATTTCAGGATTCCATGGGTAGCTGACAAAACAGAGGGGCCCGCAACACTTTACCTTTCTGGGTATTGAAATTGATTCTTTTGCAATGATTTTGCATTTACTGAGGGATAAGATAGTTAGATTAAGGGCCTTGGTCACAGAAGTTGATTCCTCATCGAAAGTGACTTTGCATGTCATTCAGTCTTTGGTGGGATCCTTAAATTTTTGCATACAGAATTATTCCGATGGGCCAAAGGTTTATGCATTAGTTGCCATTTTCTATGGCTGGAGTTTTTAGACAGGATCATTTTGTTAGGATTATGTCTGCTATGAGTGAAGATTTGTGAGTTTGGAACAAGTTTCTTGAGGACTATAATGGTGTATCAGCTTGGCAATTGGAGGAAATACTGTAACTGGTGATGATTTGCAACTGTTCTCGGATGCAGCTGGAGGTTTTTGTTTTGGCCTCTTCTGTCACGGATTCGTGTGTGCAGCAGCTTGGCCATGCAAGTGGTTCGAGTCTGGGGTCAGCAAGAATATTACTTCCTGAAATTATTTCCAATTGTGATTGTGTCGGAGATCTGTCATGAACACTTCCAGAACAGCAGGGTGACCTTTTGGTGTGACAATCTATGTGTTTGTTGGTTTCAGCATTGATTTTGTGTTGCATTGTTGTCCTCTGAATGCCATGGCTCAAGATAAGCTTGCACCTCAGGAATGTCAATCAGATGGCCAATTCTCTAAGAGGATCCTGTTCAGAATCCTGGGATCAGAAGCAGACAAGGAAGGAATGATTGTTCCTCCTGCCCTTTGGCATCCGGCAGTAGTGAAATTGTGGTGCGCATCGGTGGTGCCGTTCACGTGGGTTTCCTATGGTGGTAGATTCTGCAGAGTTTTTGCCTTCTTCTCACAGTATGGTTGACACACTGAGATAGTTTTTGATCATCTATTAATGGAGTATATTATATCTCCTAAAGAAGCTGGTTTCTCTAAAAGGGTAGTCCAAGGGCATCTAATGGGATTTTTGTTTTTTGCTTTTGGGTTGGAGAAATCCTGGAGATGGGTTTCTGGTTCAGAGGATACTGAAAGGATGGGCCAGATATTTCAGGTGGATAGGAAAAACCCATATCACACCCATATCGGTGGCTACCTCCCAGTTTGACAACCCTGTTGTTGGCTGTGTCTTGCTCGGCCTTTTTGGGGGCATTTGGAGTTAGTGAATTAGTGTCCATGTCAAGTAAGGTTGCTGATGCATCGGTTTTTGACAGTGTTGATTTGTGCCCTTCACAGCTATAATTTTTGGTTCTTAGTTCCGAAAGAGGTCAACAGAGTAAGGGAGTGGCTGTGGTCCTTAATACCATTGATGGGTGGGTGACTTCTTCCATGAGGAATTTGCAAGAATATTTTCTAGTTTGGCTGCAGAGCAAGGGTCTCCTGTTTAAACATGCAAATTCCTCACTAATAACATGTTTTCAGTTTGCAAGAGTTTTGAAGATGCTGTTGGACCATTTGGGGTTTGACCTATTCCTTTCAGATTGAGGTGGCTACTAGTGCAATAGAGCTTCTAAAATGACTCTCTGCAAACAACTGAAGGGATGCGGTCTTGCACCAACAGCTGACTTTTATCTTAAGTTCCCAGTCGTGGTAAAACTCTAGATGAAACACTGCTTTATGCAGAACAACGGTGGATTTTTCTGGTTAACACTGTGAAACCACAGGGGCTTAATGCCTCAGTAGAATGGCAGGTGTGCAGATAAGCTATCCCACATGACTTAAGATAAAAGTCAGCTGTTGGTGCAAGACCGTATGCGCGGCGTTTTTCTGTCATGGAAGTAATTTGAGAGACGCGGGCAGCACTTCATAGTGAGTACTCCACAGTTTGGCGATATATATTTTTGGCTTTTGTTATTCCAATTGTTTCAAGAAACAACGGGGATCTTTACGGGAAGATCTTTTATTTCATTGTTTTTATCCAACTTTCACATGAGTCACTATAGAAAGAGGGCTAAACAAGTATATGAAGAGAGAAACAATTATTTGTTTGAGAAATGATTACCTGTTTGGCTTGAAACATGAACTTGTCTACTAAACTAAGATAAGCCTATTATATATTACTTAAAGAAATTTCACAAGGCAGAGAAACTTTGGTGATATATATTTATTTGCTGGCACCATTTTTATCACATAAAATAATCAAAAAAGAGGGGAGAAGAGGTGGTCTCCTGGTAGTCGTTGATGTGAATGAGGCATTACTCATTTTCCACAGTACGTGTGATGTAGAGTGCCCTCTTGTTCTGAGACTACCATTAGAGTACTAAGAAAAGTTTTTAAATCTTTTGTTCAAAGAAGATTGGCTGGCAATATATGTTTTGTTACATCGCTGGAATTTCACCTACATAGACTAACAGACGTTGACATTAAGTTATAATAGAGTATTTATACTGAGTCTAATTTTATTAAAGAAATAGTCAGTAGCCGTGTAATTAAGGCAAAAGAAATAATTTGGGTTTTATTCCCCATCCCACATAGGATTCTTTATGAACAGCACAAAGGAACACAAAAGAAAACTGTTTCTTCACAGTATAGAAAATAAACTCTTCGCCAGCACAAGGTATCACAGAACTCTTGCTTACCTGGCTAACATAGGGATGTGATTTCATCAGACAGACAAAGCGTGCAATCCATGGAATCCAGTTCTATATCACACTCCTGGTTTTCCCATTGCATCTGCTCATAGTCTGTATTTGGAGGCACATAACAATCTTTATAACTGAAATCCTCACAGCTCTTCCCTTGAATGACACTGGTTATTCTATTTGGTAAATGCTCTACATCAACAGGGTTCAAGAGTCCTGTGCTAGGAACTGTATTTCTCAGGTTCCTTCTCCAATAGGGATTTTCCTCCCAATTACTGGGCTTTGCTCTGCTGGCAATGCCTGGCTTTTTCCCTCTAGCTACAACAGGGTACTTAGCTTTTGTCCCTGGGTAATGAGCTTCTCTCTCTGGGCTTTGGCTGGCTCCTCTGAAAGACTTCCACGTCTCTGTAGCCGGGTCCAAGTTGAAATCACTTTCTGAAGAGAGTCTGTGTCTGCTGCCCCTTGCTACCGGGACACTTCCTTTACTTCCTGGTTCTAGCAAGGTCTGCTGGTTGAGAGGACTTCCTTCCTCTTGGTTACTCACTCTCCAGTGACCGAGGCCCCCTCTGGCTTGGGAGACTCCTCTGCAGCTACAGCCTGCTCCACCCTTTGGCTTCTACTCCTGCCTTTGCTGCCTTTGCTCCAGCCCCTCCCTTTGCTCCTCTACTGGGCTTTCCCTGTAGTTTTTATGCTCCTGTTCTCTGCACGTTGTACGTGCCCTTCCACTCAGTTGAGCTTGATTAGCCTTTTGGCTTTCTACTGCGTCACCTTTGGTGAATGGAAAGTTTTCTCCACTAGGGCTTTTTAAAAGCTGAATATGTTTGCTGCCTATGTGTTTGTGAGGAAAGCTCTTCCTCTTTTCCTATTACCATAGGCTCTGAGCTAGCCATTTCCTCATCTAACATAGGCTCTGTACTAGTTACCTCATCACAGTGTGTCGGACCAATGATGCTAATTTCACTGTGGGCACGTACAAGGCTGAAGCACAAATGTTATAAAATGCCACAGCTTACACACGTTCTTGCAAAATCTAGTCAAGAGCATTTAGCTGATGTAAATGCTCACCCCTAGATTTACTGCTCATATCCCATCACTTAAACCCTATTTTATAAAGCAAATAATACAAATAATTCTCATTATAAAGACGCACATAAATCTAGCCGACCCGTATATAATTACTCAGCAGATGCGTAAATGGCGATGTTTAGCTGCTAAAAGTATACATTAAAAGAGGTATTTCAGTCATGAGCTCTCATATAACTGCACCCAGCATAAAAGCACACTTGTTAATTTCATGGCACATGCTTTCACTGTGGGCATGCCACAGGTGTACATGTAGATCATATAATTTATGCGCAGGCTTGCAAAATGTAGGTACAATCATATACACCAGCTCCAGGGCTGCTGTAAATGATTGTGCCCAAAATTAAGGGGCAATTTCAGCCACTTAAGCTAGTATTTGATAAGGAAATGGTGGTGCCTTAAACTTACCCTCCACAGATCCAGCTGAACCGCACTAAAACTTAGATATAAGTGAGACTGTTTCTGTGGACGCTCCTCTTCTACCTGCATATTTAACGGTGCTTCTAAATGGATCACATCATTGAATATATGTATAATTTGGAACCGTTTGCATTAGACATTTCAAATTATCCATTCCACTGAATATTGGCATCAGACACACATTCTGATAATTAATCAAGAATGAACAGATGGATTCCCATTACTTTGAATGGACATTTGTTTAAGATGTTCTGTGTTCAAGTTGCTGATTCAGGCAGTTTTAAAGCTGCGAGTGTAACTGTGTGATCAATGTGCCTTTGCGATGCAAGTGACCCCTGTCAACAGCAGTCACATCCGATTCACTGCAGATTGCGCTCTTCCTTCTAATTCCAGAGGCCGTGTTTAAGACTCCAAATGCAAGTAATGTTTTTAAGAAGTTTTGTACTTGCTCAGATATATTTTACAAGATGCTAATGAACCCGCATTCATGACATACATATACATATATAATATATAATAAACAAGACCATACATTTAATCTGAGCTCAGTATTTTTCCACGTCAAGTTTCATTGTTAGTTAAAACTCACCAGTGCCCTTCTTCTGTCAGAGGGAACCCCATGGGACTTGCTTGATTGGATGTTGGCCAGAAGCTATTTCCGAAGGAGTAATAACAATGCACATTCCAATAGACAGATTGCTTAGTGAAAACACCTGCTTGAACGCATTTAGTTTTCCCTTAGTAAGCAGAATTAACTTTACATTCTATGAATATCTAAAGTTCGTTTTCCCTTAGTGAGCAGAATGAACTTTCAATTCTATGTATATCTAAAGTTCCATCTTTGCTTCAAGTCAAATTCCCGATAAAAATAGAAATAAGAGTCAACAATCGGATTGTAAGTCATGCCTTTTTACTGGGCTAACAATTTACCAGTGACTTGCTTTCGAGAAGTATGGACAGCCATGTTTAAGCTGGATCCTTTCTAAAAAGTCCGTTTATATGTTGATGCAATTTACGCATGCATTCTCATCGCTGGATTTACTTTTCCTTATGTAGACTTACTGCATGGAGGAAAGGCCTGGCAATCTACCTCCAGTCGCACCTTACCAAGAAAACCCAGAAGATAGGGACAACAATCCAAGGGTCATCTATTTTATGAGATTAGCACGTCCTGTCCTGCCATTTCAGATACTCAGATGTGCAGCAATGGGCCGGTAATATGTTTTGAGTATGTATTTATGGACAGGTTTCTTCAGCCAGGAAATATTAACTGCTGCAATGTAAGGGCAATTTGCTTTTCCCCAGGAAGCATTTCAGCCATGAAATGAGCACTTTTTTACACCTTATTCATGGTCAGGAGCAGGTATAGCCATGGATGCCTCAATATCCAGGGCCTGACATGCCTGTGTCATTCTGAAATTGCATCACGACATGCAACTCTCTTGACCCACCCAGGGACCACCTCTAAGACATCCTTGTGCTTCCTGGACCTTCTCACACTGGAGATGTCTTTATAACTGGCTTTCTAAAATGTCTCCAGGGACGTTTCCATGATTTGCATGTCTAACTGTTCATTTTCAAACATCAAACTCAATGAATAGAGCTTCTAAATACCCCCCGTACCTACAGTGGTGTTGAATATATGTATTAATTTAGTCGGTGTTGAGAAATTGTTTAAAGATCGAGACAGATCTCTGAGAGACAGAGAGTGTAGCACTGTTTCTGTCTCAACAACAGAGCCAAAGAGACTGACTGCATAGTGAGAGAAAATAACAGAGGTAGAGTATCGAGAAAGGAACAGACAGCACTGCTTCTCTCTCAGTAGCAGAGAAAAGTGAATATTAACCATCTCTCGGGCTCTCTGGCTCTCAGATCAGAAGTATGATATAGAAGCTCAATGAGAGCAGAATCTGGTCAATTAAGCAGAGGAAAGCACTGTCTTAATAAAGTGCTACTAGACATAAACAGTGCTCTATGGACGCCTATAAAATATATAGACCCCACTCCATAGAGCTTAAAATTGAGTCTGATCAAACCACAATGCTTGAAATTAGTAGGGTAATAACAGAAGAGGAAAGATAGTCGATGCTCCTGAGAGATCCAGGACCAGCAGCAGTACTAGTGGAGAGAAAGAGACACATAGAAACATGAAGGCAGAAAAAGACCACATGACCTATCTAGTCTGCCCTTCCATATCAACTACTATAGTCCCTTTTCTAGCTTTAGAAATCTAATGGGTTTATCCCATGCTTTCTTGAATTCAGATACTGCCTTATCTCTATTACTTCCACTAGGAGTCTGTTCTATGCATCTCTACCACTCTTTCTGTAAAGAAATAGTTCTGCATATTTCTCCTGAGTCTATCCCCTTTCACCCTCATTCTATGTCCCCTCATTGCAGAGCTTGCTTTCAAATGAAAGAGGATCTCATCCTGTGCATTTATGCCATGGAGGTATTTAAACATCTCTATCATATCTCCTGTATCCCACCTTTCCTCTAAAGTATACATATTGAGATCTTTAAGTCTGTCCCCATATGGTTTATAACAAAGATTACTGACCTTTTTGCACTGACTCCATTCTGTTTATATCCTTTTGAAGGTGCGGTCTCCATAATTACACACAATACGCCAAAAGACTTCAAAAGACATCAAAGACTTATACAGAGGCAGTATCACCTCCTTTTTTCTGCTGACCATTTCTTTCCCTATGCACCCAAGAATCCTTTTGGCTTTTGCTGTCACCTTTTCTACCTGTTTAGCCACTTTAAGATCATCAGAAACAATCACGCTTAGGTCCCACTCTCCTTTCATAAACAGAAATACTTCACCCCTTATACTTAACTGCTCGCTTGGATTTTTGCAGCCCAAATGCATGACCCTGCATTTTTTAGCATTAAATCTCAGCTGCCAAATTCTTGACCATTCTTCAAGCTTTGTTATATCCCTCCTAATGTTATCTACTCCTTCCTTGGTGTCTATTCTATTGCAGATTTTGGTATCATCCACAAAGAGGCAAACCTTACCCGACAGTCCTTCCAAAATATCACTAACAAAAATGTTTTAAAAAAATCGGACCAAGAACAGATCCCTATGGTTTTGACCCAGTGAAAAGAAATATAAAAACACAGCTAAATAAATAAATAAAATATCATTCTCTTCAGAGTAAGCTTCATATCTGTACTATTTGTCACCTCCCACTCAACCAATTTCTAACCCAGTCAGTCACTTTATGGTCCATCCTTAGGGTGCTTAATTTATTTATAAGTTGCCTGTGGGGAACAGTGTCAAAGGCTTTACTGAAGTGTAAGTACACCACATCTGGGGCTCTCCCTTGGTCCAGCTTTCTGGTCACCCAGTCAAAGAAATCAATCAGATTTGTCTGACAAGATCTGCCTCTTGTAAATTCATGCTGTCTTGGATCTTGCAATCCATTGGACACCAGAAACCTCACAATCCTCTTTTTTTTTTTTTTTAGCACTTTTTACATTAATTTACTCACCACAGAGGTCAGACTAACCAGCCTGTAGTTCTCAACCTCATCCTTACTTGCATTTTTGTGTACAGGGACCATATGTGCCTTCTTGCAGACCTCTGATACCACTCTAAAGAAACATTGAAAAGGTCAGACAGTTCCTTCAATACTCTGGGATGTATCCCATCCAGACCCATCACTTTGTCTACTTTTAGTTTAGCTAGATCCTCACAAACACAGTCTTCTGAAAGTTGTTCAAAGATCCCCTCCACTTCTGTTCTTATTTCTGGATGTTTTCTGAGGCCCTTTATCTGTCAACAAAGAACAGAAATATTTGATAAGCATAAGAACAAAAGAATATAAAAATGCCATACTGAGTCGGACCAAGGTCCATCAAGCCTAGTATCCTGTTTCCAGCAGTGGCCAATCCAGGTCACAAGGACCTGGTAGGATCCCAGAAAGGGCCACAGGTTCCACAATGCTTGTCCCAGGGTAAGCAGTGGATTTCTCTGGTCCTCTTTAATAATGGTTTATGAACCTTTGCTTCAGGAACTTCTCCAAACATTTTTTAAAGCCAGCTACACTAACAGCTTTCACTACATTCTTCAGTAATGAATTCCAGAGTTTGATTATGCATTGAGTGAAAAAATATTTTCTCTTATTAGTCTTAAATGGGTTCCATTGCATGTCCCTTAGTCTTTCTACTTTTTGATGGCATAAACAACAAATCTACATTTACCCATTCCAATCCATTCATTAATTTATATACCTCTATCATATCTCCTCTAAGCCAATTATTTTGCAAGTTGAAGAGCCCTAACCTTTTAAGCCTTTCCTCATAGGGGTATCTTTCGATCACCTTTACTATTTTTGTTGCTGTTCTCAGGACCTCTTCTAATTCTGCAATATCCTTTTTAAGATATGGCAACCAGAATTGCACACAATATTCAAGGTGCAGTCACACCATGGAACGATACAGAGGCATTTTAATATCCTTGGTTTTATTCTCCATTCCTTTCCTTATGATTGCTAGCATTCTATTTGCTTTCTTGGTCACCACTTCACAATGGGTGTAGGGTTTCCACGTATTATTCATGATGATGTCCAAGGACCTGATTTTCGAAAAGTATCTACATGGTTTGCAGCCCAGTAAACCATGTAGATGCCTTAGTTGGGGATATTCAATGACACTTACATGGTTAGTGCCATTGAATATCCCCTCCTAAATCCCCTATGTGCCCCGATGCTATCTGGTTAGCATTGGGGACTGTTGAGGGCGATCTGGGGTGGAGCAGAGGTGGAGAATGGTGCTAACTGGGCAGCAGTAATATTGGATGCTGCTTGATTAGCAATCTGCGCCTTTGAGATAGGTAAGGAAAACCCTTGCCTATCTTTAAGGCACTATAGCTAACCAGGCAGCATCCAATATCACTGCTGCCTGGTTAGCTTTGGCAGTTTTCAGCTTTTTCAGCCATCAATGCAGCATTGAATATCTGGTTTTGAGGTCAGCAGGTCAGTACATAGCCTTTCCAAAAACTGGACAATTGAATATCGGGTACTAAATCTTTTTCCTCGGTGATGGTTCCTAATGTGTAACCTTGCATCATGCAACCATAGTTTGGGTTGTTCTTTCCTAGGTACATAACTGAACTTATCCACATTAAATTTCATCTGCTGTTTTTTGTCCAGTTTTCCAATTTATCAAAGTCCTCTTGGAAGTTTTCACAATCCTCTTGTGTTTTAACAACTTTGAATAATATTGTGTCATCTACAAATTTGATTGTTATTCCCATTTCCAGGTCATTTATGAATATATTATAAAGCTGCAGACTTTCTTCATTGAGAAAACTGGCCATTCTGCCCTACTCTCTGCTTTCTATCTTTTAACTAGTTCCTGATACAAAATAGCTTTATCCTCATCAGCTTCGACATATTCCTCCCCTTTCCCCTTCAATCTGACTACTTTTGTACTTCCTCCTCTCACTAGCATATCAGAAAAATGTCTTGTCCCCCCATTTTATTGTATTGGCTATTTCTTCTTCTTCTTGTATCTTTGCTTTCCTGACTGTTTTCCAAGTTTCTCTAAGTTTTTCTAAATATCGATGCTTGTCTTCCTCTTTCTGTGGTCTCTTGTATTTTATGAAGGCCACCTTCTTTTTCTTTACCTTTTCAGCTACTTCCTTTGAGAACCATACTAGCCTGCTTTTCCTTTTACACTTATTTACCTTTCTAACAAAAATATTTGTTGCCTTTAAAATATCCTCTTTCAGTTTTGCCCATTACTTTTCTACATCCCCCAGCTGTTCCCATCCTGCTAATGACTCTTTGAGGAATTGTCCCATCTTGGCAAAGTTAATTTTCCTAAAGTCCAAGACCCTTGATTTTACATAAGAACATAAGATATGCCATACCGGGTCAGATCAAGGTCCATCAAGCCCAGTATCCTTTTTCCAACAGTGACCAATCTAGGTCATTCGTACCTAGCAGTTTCCCCAAAAGACACAGGTTCCACAATGTTTGTATTAGGTCAAGCATTGATATCCCGGGTCCCTTTTTAATAATGGTTTATGGACCTTTCCTCCAAGAACTTGTCCAAATCTTTTTTAAACCCAGCTACACTAACAGCCTTTACTACATCCTCTGGTAACAAATTCCAGAGTTTGATTACACATTGAGTGAAAAAATATTCTCTTGTATTAGTCTTAAATAGTTTACCCTGTAGTTTTGTTGCATGTCCCCTAGTCTTTCAGTATTTTGATAACGTAAACAATAGATCTGCGTTTACCCGTTCCACTCCGTTCATTAATTTATAGACTTCTATCATATCTCCCCTCAGCCATCTCTTTTCCAGGTTATAGAGCACTAACCTTTTTAGCCTTTCTTCAAAGGGGTATCCTTCCATCCCCTTTACCATTTTGGTGGCTCTTCTCTGAACCTTTTCTAATAACGCTATATCCTTTTTAAGATACGGCGACCAGAATTGCACACAATATTCAAGGTGTGGTCGCACCATGTAATGATACAGAGGCATTATAATATCCTTTTGTTTTATTTTCCATTCCTTTCCTCATGATACCTAGCATTCTATTTGCTCTCTTGGCTGCCGCTGCACACTGGGCCGAGGGTTTTAACATGTTATCCACAATGATGTCTAAATCTTTTTCCTGGGTGGTGGTTTCTAATGTGGAACCTTGCATCGTGTAACCATGGTTTGGGTTGTTCTTCCCTAGGTGCATAACTTTGCACTTCTCCACATTAAATTTCATCTGCTGTTTTGATGCCCAGTCTTCTAATTTATCAAGATCCTCTTGCAATTTTCTACAATCTTCATGAGTTTTAACAACTTTAAATAGTTTTGTGTCATCTGCAAATTTGATAACCTCACTCATTATTTCCTTTTCCAGATCATTTATGAATATGTCAAAAAGCAGCGGACCCAGCACAGATCCCTGGGGTACACCACTATTCACCTTTCTCCATTGGGAAAATTGGCCATTTAGCCCTACCCTCTGCTTTCTGTCTTTTAACCAGTTCCTTATCCACAATAGTACACCGCCTCCTATCCCATGACTCTTTAGCTTTGCCAAAAGTCTCTGATGAGGGACCTTGTCAAAGGCTTTCTGAAAGTCCAAATACACTATATCAATCGACTCATTTTTTTCTACCTGTTTATTCACACCTTCAAAAAAACATAACAGATTAGTAAAACAAGATCTTCCTTTTCTAAAGCCATGTTGGCTGTCTCCTATTAAGCCATGACTATCTACATGTTCAGCAATTTTGTTCTTTATGATGGTTTCTACCATTTTTCCCGCTACTGACGTCAGGCTCATTGGTCTGTAGTTTCCTGGATCACCCCTGGAACCCTTTTTAAAAATTGGCATTACGTTCGCCATCCTCCAGTCTTCAGGTATTACAGATTATTTTAAAGATAGTTCACAGAGCAGGTCTGCAATCTCATATTTTAGTTCTTTCAACACCCTTGGATGTATATCATCCGGTCCAAGTGATTTGCTACTCTTCAGTTTATCAAATAGTTGTAATACATCTTCCCGATGTATCGATATTTCCTTCAGTTCTTCCGCACCTTTAAATACTACTTCAGTCATGGGTAACATCCCTACATCTTCCACAGTAAAGACCGAAGCAAAGAATTCATTCAGTCTCTCCGCCATCGCCTTGTCGCCTCTTAGTGCCCCTTTAACTCCTCTTTCATCTAATGGACCAACTGACTCTCACGGGTTTTTTGCTACGAATGTACTTGAAAAAGTCTTTATTACGTGTTTTTGCTTCCGCATCAAGCTTCATCTCAAATTCTCCCTTTGCCTGCCTTATCAATGCCTTGCATTTAACTTGCCAGTGCTTGTGCTGTTTCCAGTTTTCGTCATTTGACTCTTTTTTCCATTTCCTGAAAGACGTTTTTCTTGGAAACAACAGCCTCTCTGACGTCATCTTTAAACCATGCTGGCAGTTTTTTGGACGTCCTTCCACTTTTCTTAAAGTGTGGAATACAGCTGGTCTGGGCTTCCAAGATAGTATTTTTCAACAACACCCAAGCTTGATGTAAGTCTTTAACCTTTGCAACTGCTCCTTTTAGTTTTTTCTTAACTATTTTCCTCATTTTATCATAGACTCCCTTTCAAAAGTTAAAAGGTAGTACTGTGGATTTCCTTACCATCCCTCCTCCACTAATTAAATCAAACATGATCATGCTATGATCACTATTGTGAAGTGGCCCCAACACCCTTATCTCTTGCACCAGATCTGGTGTTCCACTAAGGACTAGGTCCAATATGGCTTCCCCTCTGGTCGGTTCATGAACCAGCTGCTCCAAGAAGCAGTCATTTATTTAATCTAGGAACTTTATCTCCCTAGCATGTCTTGCCGTGACACTGACCCAGTCGATACCGGGGTAATTGAAATCACCCATTATTATTACTGTGCTGTAACGTTTGTTAGCTTTCCTGATTTCTTTGAGCATTTCATCATCCATTTGTTCATTCTGGCCAGGTTGTCAATAGTACACCCCCACTGCCATCGCCTTCCCCTTTTTACATGGAAATTCAATCCATAGAGATTCTACAGCAAATTTTGTTTCCTGCAAAACTTTAATCCTTTCTGACTCAGTGCCCTCTCTAACATAGAGTGCAACCCCTCCACCAATTTGATCAGCTCTATCATTACGATACGGTTTGTACCCAGGTATCACAGTGTCTCACTGGTTATCTTCCTTCCACCATGTCTCTGAGATTCCAATCATATCTAACCTCTCATTTAGTGCTATATTTTCTTTTTTTTAATACTTTATTTTCATTTTCAGGAAAATAAACAATTCTAAGCAAGATACAACAAAAGACAACACCCAACTAAACAGCTACCAACAAACCCAAAAGATCCAGAACCCCCCACCCTCCCACCCTAACCCTCTCCTCCAGGGTACTCCATATAAGTAAGATTGATCCTCTGCCCTCAAGAAGTGCTAAGCCTGTTACAGAGGTCCAAGATAACTATCACAGAGGTTTCTACACATAGATCTCTATGCTTAGGTGGGACATTATACCCATAGCCTTATCCCGGTTTGGCTGCTTTCACAAAGTCATTAAGTAATTGCCATTTTAGACACTGTTTCCCGGGCTGTGGCTGGGCCTTTCGAGAGATCTGCTCATACTTGCTATATAAGCAAACCCGGTTCCACCACTCATGACCATTAAGATGCATAGCGCCCTTCCAATTGCTAACAATTAAATATGTTGCTATTCCCATCATAAAATCTAAAAGGAAAGAACCTTCCTTGGAGAGAGAGGGCAGATCAGCCGCCGAACGGAGGCCGATGATCTGCCATGATAAGGGCTCTCTGATTTTCAAAATGAGTTGTATTTGTGTCCACACATGGTTCCAGAAGGTCCGCACCCCCGGGCACTCGTATACTATATGTACAATTGTGCCAATCTCAGCACCACATGTCCAGCAAAGAGGACTAAGACTATTGTCCCATTTTGCTATTTTAACAGGAGTATAGAAGCATTTATGCGTGAAAAAGAAGAGGGTCTGAGTAATAGAGGCCGATCTCGAGACCCTCACTTGTTTGCACCAAAATTTCCTCCACTGTAATTCAGATAGACGTATCCCTGTGTCCCACACCCACCCCTCCTGAACTTTCTGTATCGGCAGGGCCTGGGTCACAGTTAATCTCTTATAGAAACGCGACGCTATTCCTGCAGCCTGTGTAGTTTCTTGAATTATCTCGACCACCTCAGCTTTTCCTAAGCCCTTTTTTGGGTCAATACCTGCACATTCCAGACAATGCCGGAGCTGCAGCCACTGAAAGGAAAGTTTAAACGGGAGGCCAAATTCTTGTTGCAATTCTCGGAACGCTTTCCATTTATTGGCTACCAGTAACTGACTCACATTCCAAATCCCTCGCATATACCATTGCTTCCAGACAATAGGCTTCTTCTGAATTTTAAATAGAGGATTATACCAGATAGGCAGCCGGGCTCGACAACACTGTTCCGACCCACAGACACTAATAAGAGTCCCAAAGGCTTTAAGTGTATCTATTATCACAGGGGGATGCGAAATGGTTTGTTCAAACTGCATCCCCGGCACATGCTTCAGAGGTATGGGGGCCAGCAACTTCTCCTCCACCTCTACCCAGACAGGTCTACCAACTGTCAGATCATCCAACCACCGAGACCCCTGTTTAAGAAGAAAAGCGTTATGATAGGATTGAAAATCAGGGAAGTTAACACTGCCCTGCTCTCGGCTAAGTTTTAATTTTGTCTTTGCGATTCGCGGAGTTTTGTTTTTCCACAAAAATCGGCACAGCAAACGGTCAATTTGCCGATATACCGGGGTAGGGAACAAGCAGGGGAGCATTTCCATTAATTTGGGGGACTATCATCATTTTGATAGTCTCCAGCCGACCCCACCAGGATAATACTAAGGGGGACCATTTTGCAGTTAGCTCTCGGGTTAAGTTGAGAATCCCTTCCGCGTTCCAACTAATAGTTTCCTCAAGAGGGTAGCGATAATGAACTCCTAAATATTTTACCACGCCGGGTTCCCAGATGAAAGGATGATTACTGACATCCTCCTTATACACCCATCCGTTCAATGGGAATGCTACCGATTTAGTCCAATTAATTTTGTATCCAGAATACACCGAGTATCTCTCTATTTGCTCCAAAATCTTGGGGATGGACTCAGGCGAGGTAAAAAGAAGGAGGTCATCCACGTATGCAGAAAGCTTGATTTCAAGCCCCGCAACCTTCGCCCCCCGTATCTCTGGGCATTGCCGGATAAGGAGAGTAAGTAGTTCCAATGCAAGGTTAAATAACATAGGAGATAAAGGACAGCCCTGCCAAGTGCCTCGCTTCAAATCAAA
The DNA here is from genome assembly GCA_033557465.1 of Ichthyophis bannanicus. Classification (NCBI taxonomy): domain Eukaryota; kingdom Metazoa; phylum Chordata; class Amphibia; order Gymnophiona; family Ichthyophiidae; genus Ichthyophis; species Ichthyophis bannanicus. The sequence continues at coordinate 118,220,450 of CM066050.1, read as the reverse complement.
GGGTAATGATTTAGTCCCATTGACACAAACTCTCGCAGTGGGGTGAGTATACATAGCTTCCAATGCCCGAAGAAAACCATTCCCAAAACCGAACCAGCGAAGGATCGCAAATAGAAACGGCCACTCCAATCGATCAAAGGCCTTTTCAGCGTCTAAGGAAAGACCCACAAAAGGCGCCGCCATCCCTTCAGCCCCTGCTAAAATATGGCATAAAATTTGTGCATTATCAGCGGTCGACCTACCCTCAGTAAAACCACATTGGTCAGGATGAATTAAAGAGGGCATTTTCCCAGATAACTGGGCTGACTAAATAGATGCATAAATCTTATAGTCGGCATTTAAGAGTGAAATGGGACGATAATTGGCCACCGAAATTGGATCCCTACCCGGCTTCTCAAATACCACCAGATTAGCCGATGTAAAAGCACCTGTTTGCTGCTCCGCGGAGGTCAACATCCGATAATATTGCAAGAGATAGGGAGTCAAATCTTTGGCAAAACACTTAAAGAATTCCGCTGGCAAGCCATCGGGTCCAGCTGCCTTACCAGAGGCCAAAGCAATCGCACGCCCGATCTCTTCAGCAGAGAAGGGCCTATCCAACTCCTCCCTTCCCACTTCGTCCAGGACTGGCCGCTGTATACCAAAGACTAATTGATCAAAGCCAGCTTGCGAGAACTCCTGCTCAGAGTCATATAATTGGATATAATATTTCCTGAAGGCTTCCGCTATCTCAGAGTCATGGACTACCAATCCAGACTCCTGCGGCCTATGCAAGGCAGTAATCCTTTTGGCCTCCCGTTTACCCTTAAGTGCAGTAGCCAACATCCTACTAGCTTTATTACCCTCCCGGTAATAACTCCCTTGCTGTATCCTAATGCTTTGTGAGGCTGCTGTGGTTAATATGGCATTGTACTGAAATCTCAACCGCTGCAGTCTCAGTAAAATACAGGGGTCATTCCGTCTAGTTAGCACTCGTTCCCCAATTTTAATCTGTTGCTCAAGATCCACCAGTTGTTGTTTACGTTGCTTTGTCAAACGAATATTGAAACTGGTAATGACCGCTCTTATTGCTGCTTTAAAACCCTCCCACCAGGCTCATCCAGAGGTGGCTTGCGGAGAATTAAACTGAAAATATTCTGTTATGGCTGCTTTTATCTCTATGCAAAATTCCGGGTTGTCCAGAAGGGCTCTATTAAAAACCCAATCGGCAGACTGAGCACACGAGGTATCATCGTTTAACACCAAGGAGATGGCTGCATGGTCAGACACATGAACTGAGTGAATGCGGGCTTCAACCATGTTCGGGACCAGCATCTTTGACACTAAGAAAAAGTCTATTCTAGTCTGTGACAGATGTGGAGCAGAGAAAAAAGTAAATTCCAGCTCCTTAGGGTGTAAAACCCTCCATATGTCTACCAATGCCATCTCCTTGATCAAGGAGGCGAGCATAAGTTGCCCCTTGGAAGGTTTGGCTGTCCGGGGCGGCTGCCGATCAATCAGAGGGTCTAATGTCTGATTAAAATCCCCCCCTAAAATTACCGGTTTACCAGTTTCCAGATGTAATTCTTTCGCTACAGTGACGAAAAATTCAGGATTATCTGTGGTGGGAGCATACAGACACATGATAAGAATTTTCAGCCCCCCCATTTTCAGTAATACTTTAGACCACCTTCCCTCCGTATCGGAGCGGTGGTGCACCACAGTGGCTTTTATAGATTTTCTTACTAATATGGCCACCCCATTGCGATTTAAATGTGTTTCCTGCAATAACAATACATCAGCATTTTCCCGCCGCGCATAATCAATGATCTTTCTTCTCTTGACCGGGTTATTTATCCCTTGAACATTTAAAGATAAAACTTTATAGGGAGTCCTTCACTTCACCTCCTTCCGTATATCCTTGGTATAATCAATACTAGCCTCTCCTCCGGTAGTTTTCCCCACTCTTGGAAACATGCCATAGTCCGCCCTCTTTTGAAAAAACCCTCTCTTGACCCTAGCTTACCTGCCAACTGGCGTCCAGTTTCAAATCTCCCTTTTCTTTCTAAAGTCTTAGAGAAATTAGTCTTCACACAACTTTCACAACATCTTGACTCTACTCTTTATCTTCACCCCCGTCAATCTGGCTTTAGACCTGGCCATAGCACTGAAACTGTTCTCCTTGCACTTCTTAGTGATCTTCACCGTTCTCACGATCGTGGTGACTTGTCTATCGCTGTTTCTTTAGATCTCTCCGCTGCTTTTGACGTTATTGATCATCGCACCCTTCTCACACGTCTGTCTGACTCTGGTATTCGCGGCACTGTATTGCATTGGTTTCATTCTTTTCTCTCCCACCGTTCTTTCTCTGTTCACTCTGGTTCTTCCACTTCGGTTCCCTCTCCTTTGCACTGTGGTGTTCCACAGGGTTCCATTCTTGCTCCCTTACTCTTCAACATTTTTCTTGCTCCCTTAGCCCTCCTCATTCAGCAATCCGGTGTTTCTTTCTATTTTTACGCAGACGATATCCTTCTTGTTCATCATACCAGTTCCCTTTCCCCTGATCTTTCCGCCCTTAACACCTGTCTATCCTCTATTGCCTCCTGGTTCTCTGAAAATGTCCTCTGTGTTAACCCTTCTAAATCCTCTGCCATCTGGTTTTCTTTCTCTTCTTCCCCGCCTAGTCTAGCCCCCGTGATGTCTTCCCTTCCTATTCCTGTTGTTTCTACCCTCCGCTATCTGGGTGTTACCTTGGATTCCTCTCTCTCTTTTCATCCTCACATTTCCTCCCTTTCATCTGCGCCGTATTCGCTCTCTTCGTCCTTTTCTTTCCCCCCAATCCCTCACCACTTTGGTTCTCTCTTTTGTAACTTCCCGCTTAGACTACTGCAATTCCATCTTATCTGGCCTCCCTTCCTGTCAACTCCGTCGCCTTCAGCTTCTTCAGAATACTGCTGCTCGTCTTCTCACCTCTTCTTCCCCCTTTGATCATATTACCCCCTGCCTCTTCTCCCTTCACTGGCTTCCCATCAAATTCAGACTCATTTACAAGTATATCATTATCACTCATAGGGTTCTTCATTCCAGCACCCCTCGGTATCTCTCTGACCTTATCTTCCACCAGCCCGCTCCCCATCTTCTTCGCTCATCTCATACCAATCGTCTATTCCTTCCTTCTCCATCCCAGGCCCACCTTGAACTTACCCGCCACCACTGTTCCCTGTAAGCTGTGCGCGTGTGCGCGCGCACACACCTCGCCGAGCGAGCGCACATACTTTACAACAGAGCGCACAAAAATTACGGCTCTGATTCTGATAGAAAACAACACAGACGTCTTAAAATTTAAAAGTTATGATTGTAATTACTAGAAATTTCCCGCTTCATTTAGTAATAGTCTATTTTCATTTAATTTGATTAAAATCAATGTGGTGTACATACTGTATTCTGACGTGTAGTCAAATTTTAAAGTATATAACTCCGAGTGTCGTTATGTGGCGCACAAAAATTTAACTTTCCTTCAAAAGCTGCGCACAGCTGATATTTTATGCGCACACAGTCTACAGAAAATTAGAGGGAACATTGCCCGCCACTCTGCCTTCTTTTTCCTGGCCCCTGTCCTCTGGAATTCCCTCCCTCACACCCTTCGTATTGAACCCTCCTTCCCCCATTTCAAAACTCTCCTCAAGACTCATCTTTTCTCTCAAGCGTACAACCTACAGGTCTCCCCCTGATATGCAGTCAACATACCTATTCATGCCCCTCACATTACATTCAACTGCCACTCAACCCAGTCAACATACCTATTCATGCCCCTCACGTTACATTTAACTGCCACTCAACTCTTGTCTCCCACATTACACTCAACTCCCACCCCCTGTCCTCTTTCCCTCCCCACGTTCCTGTGTTTAGTTCGCTAGACTCTATTCTATTTTTCTCTCTTTCTCTCTCCTATTCTTTCCTATTATCCAATGGCGTTCCTTTCTCTCTTTGCTTTTCCGTAGCTGCCTTTTATTGTACACCGCCCTGATACTTCGGTCTTGGGCGGTATATCAAGCCTAAATAAATGAAAATAAATGAAATGAAATAGGCGGTTAATCTCGACCCTTAGGGTCTGCACAGAGCTCCAGATTCTCATCTGACAAGAATTATGTGCAGTGGAAAATGTGTCGATGCCCCTCTTTGGACTATGAAGGCCTCTGGTTAGATTGCTGGGCTTACAAAAGGAAAATATGAATGCATACCCTGGAGGAGAAACTGTACCCTTATGAATTACCGGTGAGTGCAGGCCGACAGGGCTGGCTCGGGAGACCCAGCTATGACAGATCCTTGCCGTGACAACATCCCAACTTCAATAATAACAACCCCCCCTCCCCACAATTAATAGATGAATACTGCAAAATATAACAATTGTCTCTATATCACCCATCAAATAGTGACAATATCACAATCGCCATCGATGGGTGTCCTCAATAACTCAGCCATTATTATCTCAGGCCCACTGAGTGATGCATCCCAAATCAGGCCTTCCTCAAGTTGTCATAACCTCTCCGTCGGCTCGAGTTCCCTCAGCGCATTTGAGCTGCCTCCATTTACTCTAGATATGTTAAGAGTGAATCCGGCTCATCGAAGGTTCTGGTCTGATTATGAAGAGTGACGCGCATTCTTGCAGGTTACAGCAAACCAAAGCGTGCTTGAAGCTGTTGCAGACGTGGTCTTAGTTCCAAAAACTTTTTCCGCCTATTCACTGTGGGTTTGGCAAAATCAGGATACATAGAGAGTTTATGTCCCTCAAATTCCAAAGGCGCTCGTGCGTGCGCTAAGTCCATTATCTGTGCAACCTGCTGGTACCGCAAAGCGCGGAAGATGATAGGCCGTGGCCGCGTACCATGCGGTACTCCGTGTGAGGGGACGCGATGGGCTCGGTCTATTTCAAAGTCCTTCTCAAAAGTGCAGTTAAGGACCGCAGGAATCAGCTTTACTAAGAAGGCTCTCATGTCTTTGCCCTCTGCCCCTTCTGGTATGCCGATCACACGCACGTTATTCCGACGCGCCCGATTGTTGCTGTCTTCCACATCTCTCTGCAGCGCCCAGAGCTGTTTCTCAATTTTGTCAACTTTTTCTAGGCGAACCCCATGGGCAGAAAGAACTCCCTCAACTTTATCTTGTCGGAGAGAGAGGCCTTCAATTTTGCTATGTAGCGCAGTTATTTCCTCATGTACAGTGTTTAGCTACGCACCGTTAGCCTTGACCAGCTCCTTTACCCCTCATATTTCCGAAAGAAACTCCTGTATAGTGTCAGGCCCTTCTCGTGCGGCCGCCATCGTTTGTGGGGAGATGGGCTCCGTTTTGGATCGTTTCGCGCTACTATTCAACGCACTTGCATAGTCAAGTTGCACCGGCTTAGGTCCCGCCATCAGTAAAGGCTCCGCAAACAAAGTCGCCAGTGTATGGAACAATTATAACGGCACTTTTTCAGGATTCTTGCTGGGTCTCACCGTAGCCTCCGCTCTAAGCGTTGTGGCACTGCAGACCAGCTGCAGGCAGAAGAAAAGGTTTTAAACCCAGAAAAAAAGAGGTAAACACCGGCTGCAGCATCACGAGGAGCCATATAGGGGGAGCCAGAGAGACCTCTGGAGGACTGAGGAACCACGCCCTAGAGCCAATGATGCAATACCAGCCAACACCCAATGTAGAAAGGGAAGAATTCCTTTTAAAAGCTCAGATGACTGGAGGAAGTCAGACCGGTACGCAGAGTGGCCAAGAGAGTGGCAAAGAGAAGGGCAAACAGACCGGTATGCAGAGTGGCCAAGAGAGTGGCAAAGAGAAGGGCAAACAGACTGGTACGCAGAGTGGCAAAGAGAGTGCCAAAGAGAGTCGCAAGGAGATTCGCAAGCAGATTGGCAAGGAGACTGCCAAGGAGACTGGCAAGGAGTGGTGCAAGGAGTTCCAGTTCCAGCTTTGCATGGATATTCGGAGGATCCAGGAATAGGAGTCCTGACCGAGGGGAACGGCCTAGCAGACTCAGCAGAGCCAGGTGAAGAAACTTGCTGTGAATGTTTTAAAAGAGGAAAAGATACACTTTCCAGGAGGGAAAGATACCATAAGGAAGCTGACCCTGAAAGGAGGAGGACTATACCAGAAAGTCCAAGGCCTGAGAGTAACAAGGGCCAGCCACTGTTGAAAGGTGCAACAAGGAAGAGCAAACAAGGAGGTGAAAGGAGAATTGTGAAGGGTAACTTTCAAAGCCCTGGGAGAAAGGAGCTGTGGCACAAACAAGGCCTAACTCCAGCAGCAGGCAGACCTGAGAACCTGAGGCCTACCTGGACAGCTGAGAAACCAAGACCCAGCAGGAGCAGGCCTCAGCCCTCACCTCAATCTGAGAACCTTAGAAGAAAAGGTAATTGCCATTTTAATAACTATGATTTTAGGAATAATGTGATACCGAAGGAGCAGGGCACTAGAGAATGCTGTCCTTCTAAAGGCATTCATGAGATAAGATACAAACCTGCATTAAACAGGAATCTTGCTAGAGAAGAAACAGTGTGCAGGAGAGACTGTTCCTGTTATAAAAGCATACAATGCAAGGACTTACCTTTTAATGCTGATCATTGGCGCATCATACAAGCGTTACACAGAAGGCCTGAAGAGAGTCCTCAGACATTCCGGACTGTGAGCCCATGCAGGTGGAATTCCCGGAGGATCCCTCAGATATTCTGATGGAATGTAGCTATTGCCTCACCAAGAGGATTGAGCCTAGCAGAGGAATAGCTGTGGCCTGTATGTAAAGTTTGATCCTGTATTCCGTTTTTGACATTACTGTGAAGCCAACAGATTTTTCAGTTCATGTTTTTCCTTTAACCTGGAGCAAGGACATTTCTTTTGTGTGTGCTGTTGTATTCTGAGCTTAGGAACCTATTTGCAACGTGGGAAATAAAAGCCTTATAATTTCCCTACCCTCGGACTGTTATTTTCTTGAGAGCTCTTAGTTAACCAGAAGGCTACCAGGCCTATAAGAACCTGGGCCCTGCATTTGAACTAAGCTCCTTCACAAACAAACTTTCTTCTTCCATGTCCACCCCCTTTCTGTTGGGTTGCGCCATTACCACCAAGGGGGCGGTGTGACAGCGTCCATCCTGTTCGGCATCAGGCTTCGCCCCCTAGTGCTATATATTTTAACTCTCCCATCTTATTTTTTAGACTTCTAGCATTTGCATACAAGCATTTTAGAGACTGTATTTTATTCATATTAATTTAGCTATTGGTAGGCACAGGTAATTTGGAATCTTTAAGCTCTGTCTGCTCCATACTTGCCTTTCTCAACAGAGAACCCGGACCTCTCCCCACTGACAGACTGCTTTAACACAGTATCCACCTGGCTCCAAACCCAAAACCTTCAAATTCAGCATAAGAAAACAGAGGTCCTATTCATCACAAGGAATCAAAGCTTCATCACTCCGCCCTATCTGAAGGTCAATGAAGCAGAACTTCTTACCAAACCCACAATCCGATACCTCAGAATCAACTTAGACCAGTGCCTAGACATGAAGGCGTACATAAACAACATAGCAAGAGCAATATACCATAAGATCCGATCTCTCAGGATCCTACGCCTCCTACTGGAACCAGATGACTTCCGGACAATCTACCAAGCTTTGATCATACCACACTTTGATTATGCAAATTCCATACTGCAGGGACTCCCACAATCCACTCTGCACCCTCTTCAGCTCGCGATGAACTCCGCAGCAAGAGTTCTGCATGGAGCATCCAGGAAAGACCACATAACGCCCATCCTAAAACCTCTCCACTGGCTCCCTCTTCACGGCAGGCTCACATTCAAAACCTTACTGCTGACTTTCAAAATCATCAAGGGGCTCTACTCCACATCACTAACAGAGCTTATACAGACCAACTCCCCCAACAGATCCAGAAGGTCAGTAGTGGCGAACACACTGATAGTTCCGAAAGCAATAACCCAATGCACCCAGGCAACAGCAAACAGGGCTTTTAAATTCTGTGCGCCCAGATGTAAGAACACTCTCCCACCCTGAATCCGGTCAATCCCTGATCTAGCCCAGTTTAGGAAGGCATTAAAACACTTCCTCTTCCTCTTGTACTACCCGGTAGACAGTACCACAACAGCCCCTTCAGCTACCTAACTAGTACAGTACAATGGAATCCTACTATACAGGACCATCAAGATGTAAATAGTTACCCAAGTTTTTACCCAAGTTATAGTACCTGTTCCTTGTAAACACAGATCAGCCAATGAAATGTGTAAGTTTTATGTTTCATGTAAACCACACTGATGTTGAATAGCGCGGTATATAAGAATCTGTAAATAAATAAAATACTCAAGGGCATTTGGGCTACTTTACTCTTTTTTGGAACCTCTCTGCTTTTGGTAGTATCTTTCAAGGATACATTCTTCCGAACTATGTGCTCTTGGGCAACTATCGGTTTTCCCCTATTATCTAATTTAAAAGCTGCTCTATCTCCTTTTTAAAGGTTAATGCCAGCAGCCTGGTTCCATTCCGGTTAAGGTGAAGTGCATCCCTTCAGAAGAGCCCCTCCTTTCCACAGAATGTTCCCCAGTTCCTAACAAATCCAAACCCTCATCCTTGCACCATCGTTTCATCCACCCATTGAGACTCCGGAGCTCTGCCTGCCTTTTGGGTCCTGCGCGTGGAATGGGAAGCATTTTGGAGAATGCTACCCTGGAAGTTCTGGATTTCAACTTCCTACCTAAAAGCCTAAATTTAGCCTCCAGAACCTCCCTACCACATTTTCCTAAGTCATTGGTACCAACATGTACCAAGACAGCAGACTCCTCCCCAGCACTATCTAAGAACTTATCTAAGTGGCACATGAGGTCCACTACCTTTGCACCAGGCAGGCATGTTACCAGGCGATCCTTACATCCACCAGCCACCCAGCTATATACATGCCTAATGATTGAATCACCAACTATAACAGCTGTCCTAACCCTTCCCTCATGGGCACATGGCCCTGGAGAAACTTCCTCGGTGTGAGAGGGTTTTACATCACCTGGAGGACAGGTCCTAGTTCCAGGATCACTTCCTGCCATACCAGGATGATTCTCTCCTTTCACGTGACCTTTCTCCTCCATGGCAACAGGGATGCTGCCAGACTGGAGGTGGGACTTCAAGACTATATCCCTGTAGGCAGGGCCGGCCCATCCATTGAGCAAGAATGTTTTTTGCACAGGGCCCCACGTTTCGGGGGGCCCCACGCAAAGAACATTCTGCTTTTTTTTCTTAATTTAATTTTAAAAAAAAAAGCTGGCCGCTGCCGCCGCGGCGGCATGGAGTGTCCCGCGGGGCTCCCTCTGCCTGGCGAAACTCTTCCGGCGCGGCTGAGCCCCTCTGTGCCGGCTTGCAGATACGCGAAGGGAGAGTGTCTCCCTCGCATCTCTGTTAAGCCCGCAGGGGCTGATGGGAAGCAGGGGCTGATGGGGGCTAGGACTGGTAATGGGTTGGGGGGTTGCTAGGACTGGAAATGGGCTGAATGGAAGGGGAGGCTTGAACTGCAAATAGCTGATGGGGAGGGGGCTTGGAATGGAAATGGGCTGTGAGGGAAGGGAGCTAGGACTGAAAATGGGCTGATGGAACAGCTAGGATAGGACTGGAAATGGGCTGTTGGGGGGAGCTAAGATTGCAAATGGGCTGTGGTGGGGGCTTGAATTGAAATGGACTCACGGAGGGGCTAGAACTGGAAGTAGGCTTATGGGGGGGCTTGGACTGGAATTGGGCTGAGTGGAGGGGAGCTATGATTTGACATGGGCTGATGGTGGGGCTAGGTACTGACTAGAAATGGGCTTAAGGGGGGGCTAGGATTGGAAATGAGCTGATGAAGGGACTTGGACTGGAAATGGATGGGGGAGCTAGGACTGGAAATGGGCTGATGGGGGGCTAGGACTGGAAATGGGCTGATGCAGGGACTAGAAGGGAATGGATGCTGGGTGAGACTGGAACTAGAAGGGAGCTGATGTTGGGGGAGGATTAGAATGGGATGGGTCTGGGAGAGTAAAATGGAGAGGGGAAAAATATTTTGTGTAGGAGGGATGAAAAATCTACAATTGGCCGGGTATTGGGAGAGTAATTGGGGATTGAGGATGGAGGGGTAAAATTTGTGTGGATGAAATAGGAATGAGGAAAGAGCAAAAGGAGAAAGATTAGTATGTTAAAGCAGATGTAGAGAGAGAATGGAAAAAAAAACTAGAAGAGAGAAGAAAGGACAAATGGACAGCAGACGATGGAGAGTTAGCAGAAAACATGAAGAAACCAGAAGAAAGTGGCTGGACCAATTGCAACTGAAAAAAAATGCACAAAAGGTAGAAAGATATCTCTTTATTTTGAATTTATTAACTGGAATATGAAAGCTCTGGGAAATGTGCATCATTAACGTCTGCGCTTTGTTTGGTACAAGAGGAAATTAATTTATAATTTTATTTCTACAGTGTTGTTGTACATTCCAAGTTTGGCTTTTGGGGTTCCCAGTTTAATTATTGCCTTCCTGTTTCTAAATTGTGATTCCTTGTTTGGTGATGGTCTATGTTCTGCATGTGTAACTGAGCTGAGGTATTCTGTTTATGTAATTCCTATTTGACGTTGCCACTTGTTCTCTTTCCCCAGTATTCTCTGAAATGTATTGGTTTAATATTTGCAGTGTTGCCTTTTGATAGGTAGGGTATGGTGCTTTGTGAGTCCTGGTAATGCTGTCAGGATACGGCGGGTTTGCTATGGGTTCTAAATGGGCAGCGTTTGTAGTAGTTCCTAATGTGCCTGGCGGTTGGCACTGGATTATAGTAATGTAGAAATCTTTTAGTCTTTCTTTATCCATACACTCATTAAGAGACATGTTTACTAAAAGTTAGTGTATGGTAACATTATGCAAATATTTATGCAAATAAGGCCACTTATGCAAATGAGGCCCCGCACCGAGTCTCCGCACATGGCCCCGCACCCCCCTTGGGCCGCCCCTGCCTGTAGGTCTCGTCTATGTACCTCTCTGTCTTTCTTATGTCTTCCAAGTCTGCTGCTCTAGCCTCTAGAGAACGGACTCGTTCCCTGAGAGCAAAGAGCTCCTTGCACCTAGTGCACACGTAAGACCTCTCACCAACTGAGAGAAAATCATATATGTGACACTCAATGCAAAAGACTGGAAAGCCCCCATCTCGCTGCTGGACTGTTGTCTGCATGTTAGTTTTAAGCTTGTGTTTAGATCTTTAAGTTCTTTACTTACTAAGGGTTGCTGTGGATACTTATACTAATAAAAGTGTACCTAATACATTTAATATACCTGAAACTTAATTAATCTCAGGTCCTTAGTGTATGACTGATTTGGATAATGAGCTGCACCTGAGAGCACCTCCTTTCCTTTAAGTTGTGTTAGTACCTATAAAGCTACGATTATCCCAGGTGTGTGTGGGTGTTGGGGAGGGAGGGAGGGAGGGAAATAAGACTTATTAAAAGAGAGCTGCTACACAGTACCCTGTCCTGTGCTTCTAAGGTAAGCTGTGACCAACTTCCTGGGTGATTAACAGTCCTTGCTTGGATAGAAGGAGTCTTTCAAAATGGCCTTTTGACCTGTCACCTGGCTTTAACACCTATTTAAAAAGTTTCACAAGTCTCTTGCCCCCTAGGTAGAAGGCCTCTTTGTAAAGGTCTCTAGAAGACTTTATTTGTTGCTCAAAGAATACTGACCCTGTTTTACCTTTTATGCTAAGTTATATTCTGATTTTATTTAAATTAAAGCTCTTTGCTGCTGCTATGCTCTGATTTAGTATGAAATTTAAACTAGAAGCTCTCTGCTAGGTTCTAAATTTAACCAGAAAGCACTCTTCTGTGTTTTAAATTTAAACTTAAACTGCTGCTACTTGGCCCTGTCTGATTTAACAAATGCACTGGGTTCACAGTTTAATCAGCTTTAATCCAAAGAATTCCCTTCAGAAAAATTCCCAGAAGTATATACTCACAATTGCAGATCTCTCTCCAGAAGTAGCAGTCCCCTTTTCTAGTCCTTCAAGACTGAGGATCACAGAGCTCTGGTTGAACTTTATCAGCCCTACATAAGAACATAAGATATGCCATACTGGGTCAGACCAAGGTCCATCAAGCCCAGTATTCTGTTTCCAACAGTGGCCAATCTAGGTCATATGTACCTAGCAGTTTCCCCAAGGGACACAGGTTCCACAATGCTTGTATTGGTTCAAGCATTGATATCCTGGGTCCCTTCTTAATAATGGTTTATGGACCTTTCCTCCAGGAACTTGTCCAAACCTTTTTTAAACCCAGCTACACTAACAGCCTTTACGACATCCTCCGGTAACAAATTCCAGAGTTTGATTACACGTTGAGTGAAAAAATATTTTCTTTTATTAGTCTTAAATAGTTTACCCTGTAGCTTCATTGCATGTCCCCTAGTCTTTCTATATTCTGATAAGGTAAACTATCGATCTACGTTTACCCGTTCCACTCCGTTCATTAATTTATAGACTTCTATCATATCTCCCCTCAGCCATCTCTTTTCCAGGTTAAAGAGCCCTAACCTTTTTAGCCTTCTTCATAGGAGTATCCTTCCATCCCTTTTACCATTTTGGTGGCTCTTCTCTGAACCTTTTCTAAAATCGCTATATCCTTTTTAAGATACGGCGACCAGAATTGCACACAATATTCAAGGTGCGGTCTCACCATGGAACGATATAGAGGCATTATAATATCTTTTGTTTTATTTTCCATTCCTTTCCTTATCATACCTAGCATTCTATTTGCTCTCTTGGCCGCTGCTGCACACTGGGCCGAGGGTTTTAACATGGTATCCACAATGACGCCTAAATCTTTTTCCTGGGTGGTAGTTCCTAATGTGGAACCTTGCATCGTGTAACCATAGTTTGGGTTGTTCTTCCCTAGGTGCATAACCTTGCACTTGTCCACATTAAATTTTATCTGCCATTTTGATGCCCAGTCTTCCAATTTATCAAGATCCTCTTGCAATTTTCCACAATCCTCTTGGGTTTTAACAACTTTAAATAGTTTTGTGTCATCTGCAAATTTGATAACCTCACTCGTTATTCCACTTTCCAGGTCATTTATGAATATGTCAAAAAGCAGCGGACCCAGCACAGATACATGGGGTACACCACTATTCACCTTTCTCCATTGGGAAAATTGGCCATTTAGCCCTACCCTCTGCTTTCTATCTTTTAACCAGTTCCTGATCCACAAAGTACACTGCCTCCTATCCCATGACTCTTTAGTTTTGCCAAAAGTCTCTCATGAGGGACCTTGTCAAAGGCTTTCTGAAAGTCCAGATACACAATATCAACTGACTCACCTTTGTCCACCTGATTATTCACTCCTTCAATAAAACATAACAGATTAGTAAGACAAGATCTTCCTTGTCTAAAGCCATGTTGGCTGTCTCCCATTAGGTCATGACTATCTACATGCTGAGTAATTTTATTCTTTATGATGGTTTCTATCTTTTTTCCCGGTACTAACGTCAGGCTCACCGGTCTGTAGTTTCCCGGATCACCCCAGGAACCCTTTTTAAAAATTGGTGTTACATTGGCAATCCTCCAATCTTCAGGTATTAGAGTTGATTTTAATGATAGTTCACAGATTACTAATAGCAGGTCTGCAATCTCATATTTCAGTTCTTTCTTTCTTTTTTTTCTTTTTTTTTTTAAACGGTTTATTTAAGTTTTCAGGTAATATACACACAGTTTGTGATAGACATATCAACAATTGATACAATGCGTAGTATATTTCTTACCGCCTATCACTATGCGCGAACTCTAACAATCCACACTAATTAGAACACTAAAACAGAACTAAACATGTAACTGCACACTGTGGTTAGTCAACAATGGGCTAACTTCGTCCCCGTTATCAGTCTAACTATTATTTATCCGTAAGATCGTTGGTGGTGACGAGTGCTAACGCTGCAGGGAGCGATTGCTTATAGTAATTGTTGGTCTAGGGTATCCCATTTTTTAAGTAGATTACGGTAAGACGGTTGCTGTACCACATAGGCTTGTTCACATGACCGGTGGTAGCAGACCAGATTCCACCACCAGTCTATGTGTAAGGCTTCAAAATTCTTCCAGTGGCTGAGGATCGCTTTTAGCGCCAAACTAAGTAGTAAATCTAACATGGCATCCGTTTCTTTCCCCGTTGTCATCCGGGCAGCCAGCGATTTATAGATCACTATACGAAATGTTAAAGGTGTCCAAAATTTGAGGAGTCGCGTAATGCGGTTCCATACTTGTCGCCAGAATTCTTGTAGTAGGTCACAATAGTAAAGCATATGTGCCAGCGTTCCATTCGCAGAGCCACAGGACCAGCATTTCATACTTTGGTGTTCCTGCCATTTAGCAACTTTGACAGGCGTCAAATAAGCTCGATGAGCCACAAAGTACAACGTTTGCGTGAGTGAGGACGCCCTTGTGATCCTAATCTGAGAATTCCAGAAGTTATTCCACTTTTCCGGGTCAGTCTGTTCACCCACTTCAGATTCCCAAATTAATTGTGCACCTCTGCATCTTCTTTTCTCTCCCTCTCGGATGAGCCGAACATATTTAGATATCAGTCGCTGTTCTTCCGCCAGTTCTTTGATTCTGTGATACATGGTTGGGCCTTCTTGCAGAAGTGTAGGTGACACTCCTGCTGCAGCTAGGCAATGTCGCAATTGACACCATTGGAAGAAACAGGAAGGTGGCATATCGTATTCCTGCCTTAGGGTCGGGAAGGACTTGAACGCCTGTTCATGAATGAGGTGACCCAAATTTATAATGCCCCGTGTCAGCCAAGGGATCCAGATGAAGCTGCATCCGTCAATCTTGAATTGCGGATTGAGCCATATGTTGGTAGACGTTGTATGGTCATGGCTCTCATCCATTTTATGAGCAAGAAATCGAAAAGCGGCCTGAGTATTCCCTATAATTTCATCTTCCAACACCGGTGTGGGAGATTCCGCTCCAATACGCAGCCATAAGGGCACTGGACTACTCATTGCGGTTTCAATATATAGCCATGAGGGTCGCTCAGGCGCTTCTTCTCTCTCACTCCACCATGTTCCTTGTTTCAGTATAGCCGCGTTGTGGTAATTTTGAAAGTCTGGAAAATGCACTCCGCCCCATCGCTTAGCTATCTTAAGCTTCCACAATGCAATTCTTGGAGTTTTATTACGCCACAGAAACCTACTCAGCATTTTCTCTAATTTATCATAGAACTTCCTCTCATATAAAACCGGTAGCATACTGAGGATGTAGTTCAGTTTAGGCATTATAACCATTTTGATGGTTTCCAATCGGCCCCACCAAGATATATACATCGGGGACCATTTGTTGATATATTCAGTAAGGATATGTTCACATGCCACCGTATTTCGTTTCATAGTATCTTGTAAAGTGATTCCGTAAGTGACTCCCAGATACCTGAAGGAGGTACGTTCCACGATGAACGGATATTGACTGAGGATTATCTCCGATACTTCAGGGTGGAGAGGAATGATTGTCGTTTTGGACATATTCAGTTTATATCCGGATATCTGGGAATACTCTTCTATGACGTTTAAAGTAGCTGTTAGGGAGTTGGTCTCCAAGACAAGAAATAGGTCATCCGCGTACGCTGATATTTTACAGTGATAGTCTTTAAATCTAAGGCCAGAGATGTTTTCCTGTTGTCGTAATTTAATCAGCAAGGGTTCCAGCGCTATATTGAAGAGCAAAGGTGATAGCGGACATCCTTGTCTGGTACCCCTGGATAGGTGGAACTCGGTGGAGAGTCCACCATTTGCAGCCACTCTGGCTGTCGGTTTTGTATATAATAGCTCCACATATTTTATATAAGCTTCTGGAATATCAAACCATCGCATCGTTGCAAAGAGATACGGGAGCTCCACTCTATCAAAGGCTTTTTCCGCGTCTAGTGCAAGCCCCACAACCGGGGAAGAGTGGTATTTGGCCTTCGTCAGTATATGTGCCATTAGGCGCCCATTATCCGTGGTCGATCTCCCCGGCATAAAACCACACTGATCTGGGTGTATTAATACCGAGATTACTTTTACTAATCGGTTAGCTAAGAGCTTGGCGTAAATTTTGTAATCGGCATTTAACAGTGAGATGGGTCGGTAGTTTTCTACTCGCAGAGAATCCCTGCCCGGTTTAGGGTGTATGACGATCGTGGCCGAGGCAAATCCTCCAATAGTAGGACTCTCCTCCTGAAGTCCAACGTAGTATTGCTGTATCTCTGGGAGCAGTAATTTTGAGAAGGTAGTGTAAAACTCAACAGGTAGACCGTCTGGGCCGCTGGCCTTCCCTTTGGCTAGTTGTTTCATTGCGCCTTCTATTTCTGCGATGGTTATGTCATCTTCAAGGATATGCTGCTGTACCGCTGAGAGTTTAGGACCCGTGAGGGATGCCACGAAATTAGAGAACGAATCCATATTACTGTCAATCTCCGTCTGATAGAGTTTAGCATAAAAGGTTTCACATATAGCTTGTATCTCGTCGTCCTTAATCCGTATGTTGCCCTGGGCGTCTTTCAATCCCGCAATTCTTGTTGTAGCCTTCTTCGCTCGGAGCATGCGAGCTAACAACGCACTCGCTCGGTTGCTCTCATGATAATACAACCCTCTTTGAGCCTTGATCTGCAGGTCCGCTTCTGTGCTCAATATGGCATTGTATTGATATCTCAATTTTTGTAGCCGGAGCAGTATCAGCGAGTCGGTCCGCTTCGTGAGCAATCGTTCTCCTGTGCGTATTTCTTGTTCAAGCTCAATCAGCCGTCGCTTTGTCTCTTTTTTCTTTTGTATGTTGTATGATGTCATACGCCCTCTCATACTAGCCTTGAAGCCTTCCCACCAAGCCCACGTTGCCGTCTCAGAACTTTGGTTATAAGTGAAGTATTCATCAATGGCCGCTTCCATGATGCTGCGGAACTTCGTATCTGCCAGCCATGATCGATCAAAATGCCATCTCACCTGTGATTGTAGGGTAATGCCAGTATCCAGCTCTAGCAGTACCGCTGCGTGGTCAGAGACTACTTTAGCTAAGTGTCGAGTATCAACAATCCTATTCAGCAATGTCTTTGATACTAGAAAGTAGTCTATGCGCGTTTGTGTATTATGGGGCATCGAATAGTATGTATATTCCCGTGCAGTAGGTGATAATAACCTCCAAGGGTCTGTCAGACCAGTGGAGTCCATTATGCTTGTCAACATTCTGCTAGCCTTCGGCTTATGCTGCGGCTTATATGGGGTTCTATCAATTAATGGATCTCTAATGAGATTGAAATCTCCTCCGAGAATAATTGCAGCTGAGTCCATCGTCAGGAGTTCGTGTGCTACATCTTCATAGAAGTGCGGGTCGTCTAGATTCGGGCCATAAATTGACATCAGGGTATATCTGTCATCATGTATCTTGGCTATTGCCTTGGCCCATCTCCCTGTAGGGTCAATCGCTGTCCCTTCAATTACCGACTTCAGTGACCTGCGAATTAAGATAATTACTCCGCCCTTTTTCTTCTGTGCTGGAGAAGACACAACATTCTGATAATATTCTCCTTTTACTTTCTGAGATTCGCATAAGGAGAGGTGTGTCTCTTGTAGATATACTACATCCGCACGCTGTTTTTTACAATAGTTTAGAATTTTCGTGCGTTTAATTGGGTTGGTGATACCCTGTACATTAAGAGTTAAAAACTTTAATTTTGCTTTAGCCATGAGCTCAATCGCTTGGATCATATTTAATAGCACTCGTCACCATCATCATACCCCGTAGGTATACGGGATTAGCAATATTCTCACATTCGTTTGACAACCACAGTGCATAACATATAATAACTTGTATGGTGCAGCTTAACCCGCTTATACAAACCATCTGTTACCTGCTCCCTCCCCTCCCCCTAGCCCTATTAAGATCCTGTTGAATAATTTCACTGTTCTCTCACCTCATCTAGCTATGTACATCAGTATTATTGGTGGGGTACAATGTGAGCTGGAGCACATTCAGGAGTGTAAACATTGGAGAAGAAAAGGAAAAAATACATGCATCCCACTCTGCGTTATCCCGTACCTGTATCACCCCAATCGAAATGGTAGCCTGTTAAAAGAAAAAAAAAAGTACCGGCAAAGATCCCCTGAGTCCCTCATGTCCCAATTTCCATGTCGGCTTGCTCCCGAAGAAACAATCTCAAGTCTTCGCCCTTTTCAAAGGATCGTGTCATGTTGTTCAGTGTCACCTTCATACGAGCCGGATATAGAAGGCCATACCGAGCATTTACTTTCTGTAGCAGAGGCCTGCAGGCTAATAGATCCTTGCGCTTCTCTACCGTCGTCTTGCACAGGTCTGGATAGAACGCAATTTTGTTACCATCTATTTGGAGCGCTGTTTTCACCTTAGCCGCTTGCAGAATTTGTAATGCTTGCTGGTAACGTAATGCTTTCAGTACCACCGGTCTCGGGTGTGGCGTTCCACTGCTAGTGCGTGAGGGGACCCGATGGGCACGTTCAATTTCCAACCCTGGTGTGAAATTAATTTGTAGTATATCCGGGATCAATTTTTCTAAATATTTAATCATGTCAATTCCTTCTCTCCCCTCTGGTATTCCTGTGATTCGGACATTACTCCGTCGTGCGCGGTTATTTTGTTCTTCCATTTGATTCTCCAGTGCCTTTACCCGATTGGCAAGTGGGCCCATCTGCGCCCTAGCACTACGACACTGTTCTGCCTCAATTTCCACAGCGTGCAGGCGGCCGGTAACCTCCGACAGAGTATCCTTAACGGCCTGCATGTCAGTTTGCATCTGCGTTATTGCCGAGTTACTGGAGGTGACCATTTCTTTCACCGCTTTCAGCTCGTGCAATATCTCTCGTTCACCAGCCGTGATATCTTTGTCCGGCGCCATCTTTTGTGGTGAGGCCGCTTCTTGTTTTGACCGTTTGACCGCCAGTCCTGCCGTCGATTGGAAATCTAGACGGGCAGGTTTTAAGGTTGACATCCTGGGCAGTAAAAGTAGCCTGTTCTTGCCGGTTCCAAAAACTGTAGAGACGAGGGAGAGACCGAATTCTGCGGGCTAGGTTGGAGCAGTGCAATTCAAGCGGCCATTCCCTTCACCGGCAAGCTCCGCCCCCATATTTCAGTTCTTTCAACACCCTTGGATGTTTACCATCCGGCCCAGGTGATTTGCTACTCTTCAGTTTATCTAATAGTTGTAATACATCTTCCCAATGTATCGATATTTTCTTCAATTCTTCCACACCTTTAAATACCACTTCAGTCATGGGTAACATCCCTACATCTTCCTCAGTAAAGACCAAAGCAAAGAATTCATTCAGTCTCTCCGCTATCGCCTTGTCGCCTCTTAGTGCTCCTTTAACCCCTTTATCATCTAATGGACCAACTGACTCTCTCACAGGTTTTTTGCTACGAATGTACTTGAAAAGGTCTTTACTTCGCGTTTTTGCTTCCACAGCAAGCTTCTTCTCAAATCCTCCCTTTGCCTGCCTTATCAATGCCTTGCATTTGACACCATCTAGTGATCACTGGATATGAGATGATCTCCCACTATAACATCAGGAACACTTTCCCCATTGGTAAGCACCAGGTCCAGTATGGCCCTTCACATGTGGGTTCTATTACCAGTTGCCAGAATAGTTCTCCCTGTAGAGAATCCAGAATCTCTTTACTTCTAGATGACACCACAACAGGGATGTGCCAATCAACATATGGTATATTAAAATTACCTATCAGTAGCACTTCTTCTTTCATGGCAGTACTGTGTATGTCTTCTATTAAATCTCTATCCACTTCTTCTCCCTATGAAGGAAATCTGTTTATCACACCAATGCAAATGGATTTCCTGTTCCCTCTTTCTAGTTTAACCCACAGTGACTCCTCACTCTGTTTTAAGCCCTGTGATCTTGTAGCTTTAGTATTATTTTTTACATATACTGCCACTCTTCCTCCCCTTTTTCCTATCCTGTCCTTTCTGAATAAAGTATAGCCTGGTATAATTATATCCCAATCATGACTGACCGTGAACCATGTCTCTATAACTGCCACTAAATCCAAGTCAGCCTCTTCCATTAAAGCCTCAAAATCTGGGATCTTATTTCCCATACTATGAACATTTATGCACACCGCTTTCCAAATGTTGCCCCTTTTACCTATGTCTATAGAGGTATTTAATTTTTCACTTACCTGAGGGCTTTCTTCACCCATCTCCAATGAATCTAGTTTAAAGCCCTCTTCAGTAGGTTAGCTAGTATGCTGTCGAAGACACTTTGGCCCTTTTTGGATAGGTGGATGCCATCTCTGCTTTGTAACCCCTAGAAAATCATCCCATTTTCCTGGAAACAAAATCACTCTCATTGACACCATCCACACAGTCATGAATTCATCTCCAGGATGCAAACTTTTCTACCTCAGCCTTTACCCTCAACAGGGAGGATTGAAAAGAACACCACCTGCATACCTATCTGCTTCATTCTCTGTTCCAGAGCCATGAGGTCACTCTTGATAATACTGCTAGGTATACCTCCAAGCGTATTTGTGCCAACATGGATGATCAACATCAGATAATAATCAGTAGACTTGACTCAGAAAACTCTCCATAACATGTTAGATTTTGGCACCTGGTAGACATCACATCTCTCTGGACATCAAGTCTGGTTGGTAGATGGATGCCTCAGTACCCTTCAGAAGAGAGTCACCAACCACCACTACCTTTTGCTTCCTTGTGGTCCCTGATTCTACAGCTTTGGGGTGCTTGAGCTCTGGTTCTTCTCTTTCTTGGGATGCTTTCACCTCCTCCACTTCCAGGGCTACATACTAGTTCTGGAGGAGTTGGGTTGTCAATTCTGCAGGCTCTGGTGATTCATGTCCAATGCTCTTAATTTTGTAGCATACCATCTTCACTTCTGCCAGAGAGTTTGAATGCTTCAAGAAGCATCTCATCAATGTACCTCTCGCTGTCTCAAATGCTTCTCAGCCTCACCACCTCTTCTCTGAGCTCCTCCACTTGTTTCATTTATTTAAAAATTTATTTATTTAAAAGCTTTTATATACCGTGCTCTTTAATATCAGTGCGGTTTACAATTAACAATTCTTGTACTAGGCCAGTGAGAGCTGCCTAGTGCTTACATAGAACAGGATCAGTAACTTGGAGCTGTAACTGGGTGAACTATTTACATATTCAACCATCAAAGCAGCGCGGAGTAACTATTTACAAGTTAGATGTTAGGCCCAAACTGAATGGTTAAGGCTGGGTCTTCTCGGTTAATACATTAATCATTATAGCCATACAATACTCAATATAGTCTGTATATCAGCACTTGTTGAATGTACCTGATGGGTGGTTCTGCAGCTCGGTTTGTCTTAGACGGTTTGCGAGGTGTTGGGTCTGATTTGAGTGAGTTGGGGTGTGGGATGTGGTTGTGTTATGTTTGGCTGTGAAAAGTGTAGAAGGAATAGGTGATGCTTGAGGGTTTTCCTGAATTGTGTGAGGTCTCTGATTGCTCTGATATTTGGTGGGAGGTTATTCCAGCACTTTGGGGCAAAGAAAGCGAAGGCTCTATTCCTGGTTGCTTGTGTACATTTTGTGGATTCCATAGGGATAATCAACGTGTTGGCGGTTACCGTCCTTCTCGACCTGTTGTTGGGGGTGGGGGTGAGGAGGACTGTGAGGGACGAGGGGGATATCATGTTAATGGCTTTGAATGTGAGGAGTAGTGCCTTGTATGTGAGTCTGCAGTTTAACGGTAACCAGTGAAGGTCTTTAAGGATGGGTGTGATGTGAGTTCTTCTGGATAAACCACAGAGAATGCGGGCAGCCACGTTCATCGCAAGTTGTAATGGGTTGAGGGTGCTCTTGGGGAGGCCATGCAGAATGATGTTCGCGTAGTCAAAATGTGGTGTTACCAGCACCTGGAATATTGTTCTGAAATCGTCAGGCGCTAGCATGGGTCTTAGGTGCCTTAGAGTCTTGATTTTGTTGTATATCGTCCTGGTGGTGTTCTTTATGTGCTCTTTGAAGTCGAGATGTTGGTCAAGCATAATACCCAAGTAGCGTATCACAGGTTTGCTTGGGAGCTCTGCATCTCTCACCTTCAAGGTAGTGGGGGGAGAGAAGTTTTTTTTCTTTGTAATGAACAGGACCTCTGTTTTCTTAAAGTTAATATGGAGGTTCTGAGCTTGAAGCCAGTCAGTGATTCCATTTAAGCAATCTACTAGAGGGGTAAAGTCAGGATGCATGACTTTGATTGGTGCAAACAGCAAGACATCGTCTGCATAGATCAGGCTGGAGATATTGAATGAGTGAATGACTTTGCATATAGGTTGCATATATACATTAAAGAGTAGTGCGGACAGAGAGGAGCCTTGGGGTACTCCCTGATGTTGCTGGAATGGTTCAGATGTTGTGGATCCCATCTGCACATGTTGCCATCGGTCAGCTGGGTAGGATTTGCACCATTCCCAGGCCAGGCCCTGGATTCCCTTCTCATGGAGTCGTGTAAGGAGTTGATCATGATTGACAGAATCAAATGCAGCAGCGATGTCGAGGAAGATGAGTGCAAACCCATTTTCAATGTTGTCTATTCCTCTGCTTAAGGTGTTGGTTAGAGTGACGAGTAAAGTCTCGACTCCATGGGATTCTCGAAACCCATGCTGGCAGGGATCTAGAGGGGCTGATGTGTCAATGTGTTGCTGGATTTGTCTTTGGACAACCTTCTCAATTATTTTGGCTAGTAGGGGTATACTCGAGATCGGGCGATATGAATCAGCCTTCATCAGATCTAGTCTGTTGCTTTTCAGGAGTGGACATATGGACGTCTGTTTGAGGGATGGTGGGAATATACCTGTTGAGAAGGAGAGTCTCAGGATGTTGGCTAAGATTGGACTGAGTTCAATGCGCATCGCTCTGATCCAGTACGCTGGGCATGGGTCATTTCGTGCTGCATGAGGGCTTAAGCTTGCAGGCAACTTGCACATGGAACCGGTCCATCGACTGGCATTGGGCTGTCAGTCTGAACAGAGGTAACAGCTTTGGCAATATGATTTTTCCCAGTCATTTATTTATTTAAGGTCTTTTTATACCGTTTTCTTGGTTAATCAAAGCAGTCTAAAGAGTAACATCAAGATTACATTATAATATAAGAACTAATTAGATTGAACATAATAACAGTATTAGTTACAGTGAACATGATAACAGTAACATTGTACTAACCGGTGGAAGGTATGAGCCTATTTACATATCAACCTATATGTCTCTATATATACACTACCACACACACACACACACACATATAGATAGATATAGATATACACATATATACATATAGTCATCATTCCAGTGGTGGAATTTTGGTATGTGTTGAAGTAAATGAGAGAGACTGGACAGATGAGACTTCTGGTCCTCTGCTGCTTGCACGAGTGTAGGGGCTGTAGCAGCTCTTGCCTGGCAATTCATGCTGACCTCTGTGTCAACTGCAAATTCAATCAACTCACTCATTCTTCCCTTTTAAGATCATTTATAAATATGATTTTAAAAAAAAGAACACTAGTCTCGGCAAAGATATCTGGGGCACAATTGAGAAAATGATCATGAAGTCCTAATCTGTTTCCTATCCTTTAAAAAGTTCCCAATCTACCAAAGAACATTGCCTCCTATCCCATTACATTTTAATATTCTAATGAGTTTCTCATGAGGGACTTTGACAGATACCTTCTGAATATCCAGATACACAAATAAAGGCAAACCAGTCAACAAATGCTAGAAAGTAATGAGCACAAATGCTCAAAGCCTAGCCAACAAAGTTCCTGACCTGGAAGCCCCAATGGTGGAAATGGACTTAATCGTGGCCATTACAGAAAGATGGCTTAATGAGTCGCATGAATGGGATATAGCCATAGCTGGCTATAAGCTATTTAGAAGAGATACAGAGGGTAGAAAAGGAGGAGGGTAACCCTTTATGTCAAAAGCAATATTAAAGCTGATGAAATGCAGGGGACATGGGGAAAAGAAGAAGCACTGTAGATTGTTTTGGAAAGAGGAGAGGGCACTATCATCCATACTAGTGTAGTCTACAGGCTCCCAACTCAAACTGAAAAAATTGATAGAGACTTGATTACTGATATTACAAAGGTAGCCATGAAAGGGGAAGTGATTATATTGGGTGACTTTAATCTAACCAATGTGTATTGGAGTATTCCTTCTGCAAATCTGGAATGAAGTAAAACATTGTGGATGCCATCCAAGATGCATTGCTTAGACAAATGGTGATGGAACTGACCAGGGAAAGTATGATGCTGGATTTAGTACTCACCAATGGAGACAGCGTTTCAAATGTCTGGGTAGGTTCCTATGTGAGCAGCAGTGATCATCACACAGTGTGGTTTGAGATAAAAGCCAAGGCAGAGTCCAGTTACAGAAAGCTCAAAGTCCTAGACTTCAAAAACCATGACTTCAGTAAAATGGCCAAGTGCCTGAAGGACGAGTTGGCAGGGTGGGAAAAGGTAAGGGAAGTGGGACTTCAGTGGGCTAAACTAAAGGAGGTAATAAAAGGGGCAACAGATACATCTGTAAGAAAAGTAAATAAAAACAAGAGGAAAAGGAAACCTATTTGGTTCTTCAAAGAAGTGGCTGAACAAATAAAGGCAAAAAACACAGCTTTCGCAAAATTCAGAAGTTCACAAACAGAGGAACACAGAAAAGAATACAGGATACAGCTAAAAGAGACAAAAAGAGAAATAAGGATAGCAAAATCAAAGGCAGAAGAAAAGATGACTAAAGGTCTAAAGCGTGATGACAAAACGTTTTTTCAGGTATATTCGGGAGAAGAGGGACAGCAGGGGTGGAATTGCAAGACGCAGAAGTTCCCAAGAATGGATTTGTGGAAAGTGACATTGAAAAAGCGAAAATGCTAAACAAATACTTCTGTTATGTTTTTACTAAAGAAAATCCTGGAGAAGGACCATCTGTGACTCCCAAATATAAAAATGAAAATGATATAGATATCACACCAATCACAGAAGATGATGTGTTTGAATAGCTTGCAAAACGGAAAGTGAACAAGGCCATAGAACCGGATGGGATAAATACCAGGATGCCGAAAGAGCTCAGAAAGGTTCTGGCAGGGCCTTTAAAGGATGTTTTTAATAGATCCCTGGAGACAGGAGAAGTTCCACAGGACTGGAGAAGGGCTGATGTGGTATCTCTTCACTAAAGTTGTAATAGGGAAGAAGTGGCAAACTATAGGCCCGTAAGCCTTAGAAAAAGTAATGGAGGCAGTCCTGAAAGAGAGAATAGTGGACTTTCTTGAAACCAATAGGTTGCATGATCTGAGGCAACATGGGTTTTACCAAAGGACAATCATGCCAAACAAATCTGATTGACTGGTGACCAGAGAACTAGATCGAGGGCATGCAATGGATATGATCTACCTAGATTTCAGCAAAATCTTTGATACTGTTCCTCACAGGAGGCTTATCAGTAAAATGGTCGACCTGGGGATTGGTCCCAACATGGTGAACTGGATCAGAAATTGGTTGACTGACAGATGACAGAAGGTGATGGTAAACAGAACTCTCTTGGATGAAAGGAAGGTGATTAGTGGTGTGTTCCAGAGATCGGTCCTGGGACTGGTACTGTTTAATGTATTTGTGAGTAATACAGCTGAATAACTGAATGGAAAAGTCTGTCTTTTTGCAGGACACAAAAATTTGCAACAGAGAGGACTCCCCTGAGGGAGTGGATAACATGAGGAAAGATCTGCAAAAGCTGGAAGAATGGTCTAATGCTTGGCAGTTAAGATTTAATGTGAAGAAGTGCGGTGTCATGCCCTTGGGATGCAGAAATCCAAGGGAATTGTATGTTCTAACAATGACCCATAAAGCCATCAAGAAATTCCCGGCTACTGCTATCACCGACCTAGTATCCATCACACCTCCTAACCGGCTAAGGAGATCGAATGCTGCAAACACCCTCATTCTACCTAAGGCAAGTACTAAGTGCTCTCAAGCTACCAGATCTAGAGCCTTTGCCTTTTTTGCACCATCTTGCTGGAACGCACTCCCGGCGCCTATCAGAACCATCAGCGATCTCTCCCAATTCAAGAAGGAACTGAAGCAGCATCACCTTTTTCTCCTTTACTACGATGCCGCAGCCCCCCCTCCACAGTCACCTACTTCCACACCTCATGGTAGCTCCTCAAGCCCATGCATCATACACTCCTAGTCTGAATACCTGCAACCACACCTTAACCGCCTCCATACTTAACTTACTCTGAGAAGCTCGTGCTGTGCACGTAACCATGTATATAGTTACATTAACTGGCCTGTATATAGTTATTGTTCTCCCTGTTCTCCCTGTTAAGAAACTTGTTCATTGTACACCCGAGTTATTTTTACCTGTTTATTGTAAGCACAAATCACTAAACTGAGATGTGTAGATTCAATGTTTATTGTAAACCGCACTGATCTTAAATAGCGCGGTATAAAAGAAAATGTAATAAATAAATAAATAAATAAATAAAATAAATAAATGTGATAGGGGGCAAGAGGTTGGTATGCACGGACCAGGAAAAGGGCCTCAGAGTGATTGTTTCTGAGGATGTCAAGGTGGCAAAACACTGTGACAAGGTGGTCGCCAAAGCCACTTGGAATACTGTGTTCAGTTTTGGAGATTGTATCTCGCAAACAATGTAAAAAGACTGGAAATGGTTCAGAGGAAGGTGACCAAAATAATTTGGTGCCTGCTCCAGAAGACATATGAGAAGAGACTTGAAGACCTAAATATGTCGAAGAGAGGATTGACAGGAGAGATATGATACAAACCTTTAAATACTTATGGAATATTAATGAACAAACAAACCTTTTTCAAAGACAGGGAAGCTGCAAAACTAGAGGACATAACATGAAGCTTCAATGTAAACTGAAAGGCAATGTAAGGAAATACTTTTTCACTGAAAGGGTAGTGGATGCTTGGAATGCCCTCCCGATGGAAGTTGTGGGGGCTGATACAGTGACAGAATTCAAAATTGCATGGGACAGACTCAGTGGATCCATTTTATAGCTACAGAATAAAATCAAAATGACCTTAACTGTCTCTGCTATCTCAACAAATAGGGATGCACGGAGCGTTGGGTACACCCTAAACAAAGGAATGGGGAGGGGGTAACCTGCACGGAGCGGCTGGTGCACCTACTCTTGCCACCTTGCTGGACAGACTAGATGGACCATACTGGTCTTTATCTGCCATCATATACTATGTTACAACATCAATCTGCTGATCTTTATCCATGTTGATTAATCCCTTCAAAATATATTGAAGGTTTATGAGGTAACACTTCCCGTGTTAAATCCCTGTTGACTTTGTTCCATTAAAACTCCTTCCCCCTTGTCTTTCTCTGCTGTTTCTTCTGCTACCCGTGCCATTGTTACCAGCA
Organism: Ichthyophis bannanicus; assembly: GCA_033557465.1. Classification (NCBI taxonomy): domain Eukaryota; kingdom Metazoa; phylum Chordata; class Amphibia; order Gymnophiona; family Ichthyophiidae; genus Ichthyophis; species Ichthyophis bannanicus. The sequence continues at coordinate 118,193,000 of CM066050.1, read as the reverse complement.
CCTGGAATATTGTTCTGAAATCGTCGGGCGCTAGCATGGGTCTTAGGTGCCTTAGAGTCTTGATTTTGTTGTATATCGTCCTGGTGGTGTTCTTTATGTGCTCTTTGAAGTCGAGATGTTGGTCAAGCATAATACCCAAGTAGCGTATCACAGGTTTGCTTGGGAGCTCTGCATCTCTCACCTTCAAGGTAGTGGGGGGAGAGAAGTTTTTGTTCTTTGTAATGAACAGGATCTCTGTTTTCTTGAAGTTAATATGGAGGTTCTGAGCTTGAAGCCAGTCAGTGATTGCATTGAAGCAGTCTACTAGAGGGGTAAAGTCAGGATGCATGACTTTGATTGGTGCAAACAGCAACTTCCCTTGTTAAATCCCTGTTGATTTTGTTCCATTAAAACTCCTTCCCTCTTGTCTTTCTCTGCTGTTTCTTCTGCTACCCGTGCCATTGTTTGGCCTTCTCTCTTGCCCTACTATATTATTACTAGTGCCAAGCTATTTCTGCCTAGCCCGATCTTCCCCTCTTCCACTTTCTTGTTTCCAATGTAATGCTTGTCCACCCCCCCCCCCTAATACTATTTGCTTTGCTTTGTCCTTTTGCTGCTTGGTCTGTTCTTGCCGCTCTAGCCAATTCAGCCTGGCCTGACCAGTTGCCCTGCCACGTCCATATTTCTAGTAAAGAGTTTTACCCTCTAAAAGAAAAAAAGAATGAAGCAAAGAGATGATGATCATTTCAATTATGCGTTTTTACAAGTTCATTATGGGAGGAATGCTTTTATGGTGATTGTGATTGTTCTGTTTAATGATCAAATTCTCATTTGGGGGGCTAAGGTTCTAAAAATTAATTGAAAGGGGCATAAAGCTCAAGGTTTGCCTAGGGCAAGTAATATCCTTGAAGCAGCCCTGTAAGAATGCAGAGTGCGCCATAAAAATACAATAGATGGGCTGCTGTGGGAAGCTATTCTCAAGACAGGCAACGGTAGAGACCTTCAGAGGACCAGCTTCTGATACCCAAGCAGGCAGATTTCTTCATTTACCTATGCCAGCTGTTAAATGTGCTTTGTCTGCTACTCCTCTTAATGTTCTAGGATGTTATGGGCAGATGATTAAAGGAAATGGTGGCAACTAAAGAATCGGATGGAAAGCTAATAGTTGAACTGAATGCAAAAATGAGAGAGAAAGAGAGAGCTGGACTTTACCCCTTCACAGAGAGTTTAGTAAAACTATATAAGATGCATGTATTGCAAAGGGTAGGACATTAACTCACCTATTTGTTTTACCCCATTTATATGCAATAATAGGGTTTCTTTGAATATATCTGTGCCTGTAATGTCTAATGAATTTTGACTGAGCACAAGCATTCTTTCATCTTCCTGCTTATGGACATAATTTAAGAGAAGCTCCCATTAAGCTCTATAAAAGGCTTTCATAATGGTCCTACAGGCTGAGCATATTTTTCATATTCCCAAAAAAATGCCTTATTGGCAAACTATAAATTATATGAGTGATGAATCAATATGTACAAAATTGTTCTCCACCTTTTTTTAATGACTGGTAGTTTGTTGATTATGAACTGTTTCAATATATATATTTAAAACATCAATTTGTCTACAGTCCTACTGTATAGTGAATTTTAGATCCTGATTTGAAAAATTCATCCATGAGTAAAACTATCAGGCCGATGCAAAAAGCCAGCACTGAAGTCATATGCTATCAACGTTTTACGCCTATTTGCAGTGCACCCACATGCAGAAAGGGGCTCATATGCAAACTAGCCACGCATTAAACTATGCACAAATGGCAGCATTAAATGGGACAGCAACCCAAACAGATCCTGGGATGCACTGGGTGGGGCCAGGTGTCGCCATTTTTCAAGATGGCGGTGCAGGAGCGCATGGGAAGTGCTCCCACTCATTGTAAAGGTATCAGAAGGGTGATGGAGGGTTCCAGGGTTGGTAGGCCACCAGGGATTATCTTTACTTCAGTGGGTGGGGGTTTGGGGCCGCTGGGCCACCAGGGATTATTTTTACTTGGTCGGGTGGGGGGGATCGGGGCAACTGGGTCACCAGGGATTATTTTTACTTGGGAAAGTTGGGGGATCGTGGGCTGCTGGGTCACCAAGGATTATTTTTACTTGGGCAGGTGGGGGGATCTGGGCCACTGGGTCACCAGAGATTATTTTTATTTTGGCGGGTGGGGGGATCGGCGCCACTGGGCCATCAAGGATTTGCTTTCTGTCGGGGCACTGGCCCCCCAACAGTATTTTCATGGCATCGGGGGCTTTCCTGATGCCTGGATCATCTGAGGGGAAAGCATCCATTGCTATCAAAATACTGTCTGGGGCACACACTAGGGGCCCAATTCTATCCCGGACGTTGATCCCCTCTGTACATCCAGTCTGACAGAGGGGATCACGATTCTGATCCATGTGCACGTCTAGCCCCACGGGATCAGAATCACAAACAGTCCTGCATGTGCAGGCTGGGACTGTGATTCAGTCCAGCCTGCACATGCAGGACTGTCCCCAGATAACTCAGTCGAGTCTCTTCAATGGAGCCACGACGCAGAGCCGCAATGCCGGCCACCGGAAATTAAAGCTAATTCCCTACAGCCTGATCCCCAATCTGGCCTCCTAAGGCCAGGGTCAAGCTACGGGGAATGTCCTCTGGCCCCCCCTGCCACCTCCACGCCCTTGCATTTGAAAAATGACACTTCAAGGGAAGTTATTCCACCTCAGAGATGGAATAACTTCCCCACACATGTCCCCGGCCCTGGACATACAAGGCCGACATTAGAATCGGCCCAGTACGTCCAGGGCCGGCGACCGCCCAGACTTCATCCCCGAGTCACCACTTCCCCGCCCCCTGGCTAACTTCCCCGCACATCCGGTGGGGAAGTTAGTCACAGCTGGGTGAAGGCACGAATAATGGGGATGAACATCCTGTTGGGCTGTCCATCCCCGCTATTCGTGGCACAGAATAAACCCCTAGATGTTTAAGCCACCCCAAGACCAGGCGAAGAGGCCAGACCATGTGTGTGGGAGAAGGAGCAGCAATTGGGGAGCCAGTTCCCCTGCAGTCAGGACTCCTGCAGCCCAATTGGAAGCCTTCTCTCCGAGGTTGGCCATTTAAAAAGTGGACTTATTCCACCTCGGAGGTGGAATATGTCTCCCTGGACATGGGAGGATGCCAAAGCCAGGGCCCACAATACAGATGAGTGGGTGCAGGGGGTTTCCTGCAGTCCGACCCTGGCCATGGAAGGCCCAATAGGGGTTCGGGCTGCGGGGAACAAAGGATTCACTGTTGCTGCCAGGGATCAAAGCTCCTGCATGGAACTGTGGAGCCATGGCATCATGACACCATAGCACCGCGGCTCCATCCAGGAACCAGGCTGGGCTAGCTGAGCAATGGATTGGACATCCGGGGTGCCTGAATGGGGGCACATCCCAGATGTCCAATCTCTATGCCGTGATTCTGCTCCAATGGATATGTCTAGATCCCGCAGATGCAGAATCAGGTGCAAATCCAGCCTGTTCAGAGTTTGGATGTCCAGATGAGCTGGACGGGCCCCGATCAGAATGGGGCCTTGTATGCTTAACAGAGTCATGGTTAACAGAAAATGACATGGATCTAATGAACCAATTAAAACCGACAACCTATGACATTTTCAGCTGCCCTAGAAACAATAAGAGAGGAGGTGGAGCTCTAATCTTAGCAAAATGTGACTTACTCTTTAACAACATAGCTGCAGACAATCTGCCTTATATACAGAGCCCGACATCAACTGATGACCTCTCTGCTATTCTAGAAATAGTGTGCAATAAAACCACATATAAGGAAAACCTACTCTTCCTCACAGACTTCAATCTTGCATCAGCCCCTCCAAGAAATGCCAGCTCATTTATGGAAGCCATGAGAGCATTAGGTTGCACGCAGATCATCAACACACCCACCCATGAAAAAGAGGCCACTCTTGACCTTATATTTACTCCAACCAGATGACAGAACAGAGTAATAATGTAATATTCCAACTGACAGCTGTCCCTTGGTCCAACCACACAATAATTTATTTCCAAATTCCAGTTGAGAAAACCCAAAGCAGTAATAAATACAAACCAATACCATATTGAAAATTTAGACATTTTGACAAAGACGTATTTATTGGGGAAATCATGCCACATCTGAATGAAGATTCAAACAACATCGACTTACTCGAAAGCAACTGGAATGACATCATAAGTGCAGCAACCACAGCCTCAAACGGAAACCAAAGAAAAAGAAAAGGCAAATCAGCAACATGGTACACCATGGCCTTGAGGGAAATGAAACAAAAACTCAGAAAGATTGAATGCAAATGGAGAAAATCAAAACTCACAAATGACAAAAATCTATACATGGAGAATTTAAATGAATACCGAAAAATGATCAATACAAGTAAGAGAAATTACCATAAAAACCTTATAATGATTTTGCTCAACTGCCCAAGGGAACTGTTCAACATAGTGAACTCACTAGTACGACCCGCCAAACAAAACACAGAAAGCAACCTACTAAGTCCTTCTCATCATCCTCTACTTTGGTTTCTGCCAATTATGCAGTCTTCCACTAAAAAAGATCCCCTGCCATAACTTCTTTTATTGCGAGCAATGTTTTCTTCACTATTTATCTGAATCCTCCAATGACTGATTAAATACCACCTGTCAGCTCTTTCTATCTCAATAATTTTGCTTCATCCATGGGTAAATTTCTAAATAATAATCGTGTTCATCCCTTTTTAATTTGTTAATCTTTACTTTTCTCACGGATTCTTTAAACAATGCTCACACTTTCCGCATTTCATTAAATCTCTCCCCTGATGCAGAATGAAATATTCAAAATATGAATTAACGTCGGGCAGACTATTGTAAATAAGTACAGATTAATATTGCTTCTGGAGGTGTGATGAATTTAAGTTGGATATTGCAAATAAGTGTGAGTCATGACTATAAACATAAGTCTTTGACAAGAAATGTGGACTCTATACTAGGGACCAATGACTGAAACATGAAGGACGCAAATGATGTCATGAGATTGAATCCCACACTTTAAGCCCTTCTCTGATGGTTCCTAAAAAGCTTTCTCCTTCATGTGATTTAGGTTATAAGGGTGTTTTTTATATAGTGAAAAACACCATACAGTAAGATCTCTGGATGGTTTCTGATGTGTTAGTGATCTTACAAGAGGAACAATATGAGTATACTCCTTATAACCTTTAACCTCTTGGCATGCACAGGCAACATCATGTCTAGATACTTCTGCACTACTAAAACAGGTTTTTTCACTAACCTGATAATAAGAGCGTAGTAATAGAAGAAGTGAGCTGATCCAGCAAAAATGTGTCACTTGCAGCTTGAATGTTGATTTTTATTTGTATGTATTCAAATGATCTATCATGACAAACAAGATATATCGCTCTATGTTAGCTATTGGAATTGTTTATTGTTTAAGCAAAGACTCACAATCATAAGCCCAGGAGGCAGATTTGCTCTAAACAAGTGATTCATCTTATAGCATAACTGAACATTACAGCAAAATCAGCTGTACATGTCAATTTATGTACGTAGAAATGGGGAAGTTGGTAGGGTTTCAGTTGCCTTTTGGAATAAATGTGGGTGCACAATGTACAGCTGATGTCCTCCCGTACAAATGGAAAAAGATGCATGCACTTTTTTTTTTAGTGTCATCAAGTCAGTGTTGACTCATAGCAACCCACTGGAAATAGATTGCCAGCCTTTTCTTCTGAGGCAATGGAGGGTAAAGTGACTTGCCCAAAGTCACAAGGAGTGCCAGTGGGAATTGAACTCTTGAGTGTCTGGGTACTAGGCAGTTGCTCTAACCACTAGGCTATTCCTCCACTCGTAGTGAATCTAATGATATCATATTCACTAACACTAATGTCTCAATAGGTACAATACTCTGTATTTGTATTGAACTCACACCTTTCCATCAGTGGTTTGTTACATTCTGGTACAGTAGGCATTTTCCTGTTCTCAGAGAGTTCAAAATCTAAGGGGCACGTTTACTAGCATGTGTTAGGTTTTGTACTTATCGTGAGTTTAGCAGTAAAATTAGCATGCATTAAGTGCAAAATCTCCACCGTAACTGTCAGAGGCATGGCAATCATGTTCCTGGCAGTTAATTTGAAGATGTGCATCCTAATGCACACACAATTATCTGTGCACCTAACCCCACCAATTGAGGTAGCATTAATTGCAACATTGACTGTTGGCATGTGATATATACCCCACATTAGCTCTCTATGCCTTCTGACTGCCCTAAACTGTCCATTTACCATCCCAGTACACAAAGGGCAGTTAATATGCAAATCAGCATGTGGTAACTATCATACCCCCATGGTAACAGTTGCTGTGGGCCCTTGTTTAGCACTCTTTAATGAAAGGCCTTTGAGTTTGTAACTAAGGCAGTGGAAGATTAAATGACTTGCCCAAGGCCACAAGAAGGGGTTAGTGAGATTTGAACCTGGTTGCCTAAGCCCCTCCACTAACCACTTGGCTACTCCTCTGCTGATCATTGCTTGAAGGGTAAGTCAAATCATTTAAATTAGCCAGTGCTAAATGTGGTATCTGAGGTAAAGTGACATGAAGTAAAGAAAATGTATTTATTTATTTGTGTGATTTTTTTTTATACCGCCATTTTGGGTAATCATAGCGTTTTACATGAAGAACAACTGGGATACATTGAACATTTTAACAATATAGCAAGTGCAGGTGTACAAACACTCATTATATTTAGATGATTCTTACTAGTTGAACTTATTTACAATTCAAATGAATAAAGAAGTCTTAGTCATCAGTTATAAGAAAAGTACCTGGGTGGTTGTGGGGGAGGGTGGTATCTTCAGAGAGTGGCGTGGTTGATTTGTAAAGAGATGATAGGATGGGTATGGGTAAAGATGCTTCAAGTAAGTTGTGCCATAGGAAATGTGGTATGTTGGGTCGACATTTGGGGTTGGTTCATTTTGACCGAAATGTTCAATGAATAAGAAAGTTTTAAGTTGAATGTGGAATGTGGATAGATCTGTAATGTTTCTGAGTCTTTCTGGAAGTAAGTTCCAGAGCGCTGGAAATAGCTGCTCGAATGCTCTGTTGCTAGTGTGTTGCTTTGTCTTTCAGTAGTCAGGCAGGGTTGAAAGCGTGTTGTTCATTTGGCTTCTTCTTTGGTGGTCATTGGATATAATCTTAATTAGATGAGATAGAATTGTGGGTGGTATATTTCTGATGATTTTGAATGAGATCATTATTAACATACTTTATTCTGCTCTGTATGGGTAACCAATGCAGAACATTAAGTATAGGTGTTATGTGAGTCATGCGGGGAGCGTTGTAGATAGTACGTGCAGTCATATGCTGTGCCATTAAAAGAGGATGAAGAGATTGTTTTGGTAGGCTATGTAGTAGACTGTTACAATAGTCAATGTGTGGGATTATCATTGCTTGCATCAATGTTCTGAAATCTTTGTAATACAGTAGGGGCTTCAAGTGTTGTAGGAACCTGATTTTGTTAAATACTGCCTTTGTTGTGTTTTTTATATTGGTTTTGAAAGAGAGGTGTTTGTCAAGAGTGACGCCTAGATATTTTACCTTCTTTGACTTCAAGGTTGACTTCATTGATAGAAATGTTGCAAGGTGGAGTGTATTTTTGGTTCCTAGTGATTATACTTTGGCCTTTTTATAGTTTATATTTAGACCATGGTTTTTGAGCCAAGTGGCTAAGTCCTTAAAGCATAAAATTATGGGTTCAAGGTTAGGTGCGTTTACATTGAAGGGCATATACAACATTATGTCATCTGCGTAGATGGTGTATTCAATATTGAATCTTTTTATTATTATTGGTTGTATATAGATATTGAAAAGGAGGGCGGAAAGTGCAGAGCCTTGAGGTAGTCCTGTTGCTTGGTGGTATGCATTGGAGAATTTTTGGCCAATGCTGACCTGTTGAGTTCTGTCTGAAAGGTAAGAGGTAAACCATTTCAATGTGATTCCACATAGTCCTATTTGTTGAAGCCTTTGTATTAGTAAGGTATGAATGACAGAGTCAATAGCTGCAGCAATATCAAGGAAAATTAAGATAAATGCCTGGTTAGTGTTATCAATTCCTTTTTTGATTTTGTTGTAGAGAACTAACATTAAGGTTTCGACATTGTGGAACGCTCTAAACCTAATTGGTTATCATCTAGTGAGGCATATAGGTCAATGTGGTCTTGTAGTTGCATGTGGACATGTTTTCCTATTATTTTGGCCAAAAATGGTAAACTGGAAATGGGTCAGTAAGAAGAAGGGCACAGTTTGTCAAAGGATTTATTTTTTAAGATGGGACGTATGATTGTGTTTTTAAGTACTCTAGACATATGTCCTTGTGCTAAAGACAGGTTAACTATCAGTAGTATGGTGGGCGCTAGATCATCACATGCCTCTTTAATCCATTTTACTGGACATGGGTCTGCTTTGGATGTATTTGCTATGATTCTTTTGAGAGGATCTAAGTAAATAAGGTGAAACTCATCCCAGTTCTCTGTTTGCAGCATAATATTATTGATGGTTAAGAAGGGTGGATTTGTAACAGGGTTGGTTTTGGATATATAGTAGTCTTCTAGTGCTTGAGGCTAGATTTCTGGCGATTCAGTGGAATTGCTTGTGTTAGTAGTGAGGGATTTTACAATAGAGAAGAGGTCTTTTGGTATATTTATTGATTTCATGAGGAGTTTTGTGTGATAGTCTTTTTTAACAAGGTTAATGTGCTGGCGATATTTTGTGAGCATGGATAGGTTTTGTTTTGTTTTTTATACCACGCTCTTTAGAATCAGTGTGGTTTACATGTATACTAACAGGTACTTTTTATTCCCTTGTCCCCGAAGGGCTCACAATCTAAGTGTACCTGAGGCAATGGAGGGTTAAGTGGCTTGCCCAAGGCCACAAATATTTCTCTATTTTCAGTAGTTTTTTTAGTACACCAGGTACGTTTGAGTTTTCTGAGCTCTCTTTTAATTAGTCTTTGAGAATACCATTGTTTTGAGGGATTCTTTGAAGTTTGTCAAGCAGTTTGGGATTTTGTTGCTAGCCTAGAGATAATGTTGTACTAGTTATTTATGAACTCCTCAAACTCATTTGTACTTGTGTCGATGGATTCTAGAAGTTCTCTCGTAAAGGTTTTTTTTCATAAAGTTTAAATTTTGAGTATTGTTTAATGGTCTTGTTTTCGTCATGGTTGTGTGATTGTTGAATCTCAAGAGAGAATTCAATGAGATTGTGATCTGTCCATGGGACTGGAGTTAGCTGGGGGTGGGGGCGTGCATCAAGGATGTTTGTTAGACCATCAGGGTCAGAGGTTGGTGGTCTATAGATTAGAAAAAATGCAATGTTTCTGTTTTCAATTATCAAGAGATCAATAGCTTGAAGGACTACAAAAGGGGACTGCTACTTCTGGAGAGAGATCTGCAATTGTAAGAATTTACTTCTGGGAATTTTTCTAAATCTTGGGGAAAAAGGAATTCTTTAGATTAAAGATGATTAATCTGTGAACCCAGTATATTTGTTAAATCAGTCAGGGCCCAGTAGCAGCAAAGAGCCTTCAGTTTAAATTTAAAACATAGCAGAGCGCTTTATGTTATTTGTATTCATTTATTTATAAAGCTTTAATACACCACCCTTTCCAGAAATCAGGGGCGGTTTACATTGAACATAACTGGTTACAGGCGAACTATGTACAGAGTAGATTAATGGATCTGTGTGATTATTTCTGGTTAAATTTAGAACCCAAATATTCCTCTATCCAAGCAAGGGCTGTGGGATGCCCCCTGGAAATTGGTCACAGATTACCTTAGAAGCACAGGACAGGGTACTGTGTAGCAGCCAGCTTTAAATAAGTCTTCTTTCCCTCCCTCCCTCCCTGATACCCACCCACCCCTGGGATAATCATAGCTTTATAGGTGCTTAAACCTCTTAAAGAAAAGGAGGTGCCAAATTCACTCTCAGGTGCAGCTGTTTATCCTCATCAGGCATACATTAAGGACCTGAGATCAATTAAGCTTCAGGTTAACAAAGTACATTAAATGTATTAGGTATAGTTTTATTAGTATAAGTATCCCCAGCAACCCTTAGTAAGTAAAGGACTTAAACATCTCAACACAACCTTAAAAGTAAGATGCAGACAGCAGTCCAGCAGCAAGATGGGGGCTTTCCAGTCTTTTGCATTGAGTGTCACATGTATGATTTTCTCTCAGTTGGTGAGGGGTCTTACGTGTACACTAGGTGCAAGGAGCTCTTTGCTCTCAGAGAATGATTCTGATCTCTGGAGGCTAGAGTAGCAGACTTGAAAGACATAAGGAAGACAGAAAGGTACATAGACAATACCTTTTTACTATACATTTTAAGCCTCCGGATATCCCTCCCCCTATCCGCCCCTTTCCCTCACAACCCCATACCTATCCTATATGACTGCATAGAACTGACATACATACCAACAGTTAGTTACCAAGATTGTATATTGTCGTGACCCCCTGCCTAGGCCGATGGCCGGTAGGCAAAAGGGCTGCCTTATTTGCCCTTTGAGTATTGTCCCAGGCTTAGGTTGCCAGCACTGAACACTGGGACTTGTAGTTTTGTATACTCTCCAAGCAAAGTAGTGTGACCACACAGTTTGACAGGCAAAACAAAGAAATTTATTCCGGGGTTTCTCCCTTGCATCAAAATTCATAGCGCATAAACAAGGCAAGGATCATTTCTCCAAATTAAATAATGAAGGTGAACAAAACAGGCTTAACATCAAAGTCAGAAATATTCTTTCCACAGCTACGGCACTCAGCTTCCTTCAGACCAATGCCTTTCTCTGCTATGGCTGTTAATTTATATCAGGCAGACTTTAAAACTTCTCAGTCAGGGTTTCCTTTCTCACTCAACTTGATAAACCAGGATAAATAAGCTTCTTCACCTGGCCTGAGCCTAGCACATGTTTGACTTACAAAATGAGCATTCCATTTCTACTACGTCATCAACACAAGGGTTTTCAAACATTTCTATCTGCATATCTTCCACGGCTTCGTTTGAATCCTCTTCTAGGGAACTTATATCAGAAGGCTTAAACTTCTCACTCTGCAGAAACTCTTTTAGCTTCCCTAAAAAATATTCTTTCTGCTCTATAGCAGCACAGCTTAAAGAAGGAGTTTCTCTTTCATAGAAAAGCTTCTCAACAGCTTTTAAAGCTGACTCACGGCACTTACTTGCACTGCTCCTGTTCCTGGCTGGAACTGCTTTCCTTGTCTTTTTGGCTAACACAGCTTTCAGAGCTTTTCCTCAGCTCTCTGACCACTTCTTCAGAAAAGCTTCCGTTAGGAACTGTAACAAACTTGTCTGCCCCACCTTTCTTACTTGGCTGGCTCTCTGAGCTGTTTCCCCACGTGGAAACAAACCTTTCCAGCTTTCCTTCTCTGGGGTGCTTTAGGACAGGTTCCAACCTTGGTTCCACTGCTTTCTGAGGGCAAGAATCAGCTGTCTTTCCTTCTCCTCTCCTTTGCTACTGAAAGGGTACTTCCTTTGGACTCCTTTCCTCCCGACTGCTTTCCTCCTGACTCCTTTCCTCCTGACTACCTTTACCAAACTCTGAAGCCGTTTTAAAATGGTGCTTCTTTTCAGCCACACCCTCCTCTCTGCACATGTGAGAGCTGTTAGGGCAAAGAAATTGTAGAAATAAATCATAGAGAACAAAATTACTGAACATATAGATAGTCATGGCTTAATGGGAGACAGCCAATATGGCTTTAGACAAGAAAGATTTTGGCTTACTAATCTGTTATGTTTCTTTAAACAGGTATAAACAGGTAGACAAAGGTGAGTCAGTTGATATTATGTATCTGGACTTTCAGAAAGCCTTTGACAAGGTCCCTCATCAGAAACATTTACAAAACTAAAAAGGCAATGGATAGGAGGCAGTGTACTATTGTGGATCACAAACTGGTTGAAAGATAGAAAGCAGAGGGTAGGGCTAAATAGCCAATTTTCCCTATGGAGAATGGTGAATAGTGAAGTACCCCAGGGATCTGTGCTGGGTCTGCTGCTTTTTAACATATTCATAAATGACCTGGAAATGGGAATAACGAGTGAGGTTATCAAATTTGCAGATGACACAAAACTATTTAAAGTTGTTAAAACCCATGAGGATTGTGGAAAATTGCAAGAGGATCTTGATAAATTGGAAAACTTGGCATCCAAATGGCAGATGAAATTTAATGTGGACAAGTGCAAAATTATGCACCTAGGAAAGAACAACCCAAACTATGGTTACACGATGCAAGGTTCCACATTAGGAACTGTGAGGCCCTGTTACTCACAAGAGACCGATTACTAATTATCACTAATTTCCTGTATAGTCCAGATCCAAAAGTCAGTACAGGTGCAATCAAAATCTCTGTTTATTAGATTACTGATGGACAATACAGGTAGCGGAGAGGAGAGCTTCTGTCAGTTATCAGACACCAGACACTTCCAGAATTCCTCCTCCCCCGAGTACAATAATCATGTTACATATATACATTTTTTGCTTCCGTGTATGCATATAGTTTCCAAATCCATTCCTCTTTGGGTCCTCTCCCCTCCTCCCTCCTTCTGTTTCCTGTCATTGACCTTTCTGTCCCCTCTATGTTCCTGTTTCAACATTCCCCAGGCCTCTCTGTCTTGCTTATACTCACCAACTGTCAAAACCATCTATTGTCTTCAGGACTAACAGCTCAGCTTATACCTTTTTGCATGGTTTCCTGTGTACGTGCCCTCTGCACAAAGCCTCTGCATGGACTCTCCAGTCCATGCATACACTCTGCAAAGGCTTATGATATATGATATTTCCTTATATGGTTCCTTATGCTGGCCTGGGGTTTTTTCTTTGTTCACAATATAGTAGTTTGGTTGACATATTTTTATTAGAGCAGAATAAAGGCCATTGAGTGATTATGAACCAGGAACATATCCCTAAACCTTATAATCCCTACAATTCCCCCATTTGTTTTTTATTGTGGAGGAGATAAGACCAAGTCAGAGAATTCAGAAGTGGGGACCACAGCATAGGAAACATTCACATGTGTATGGCATGTTTGAACAGGCATAAGGGAGGTAGACACTTTGGTACACTGTCTCTTACAACAGGAGATGACAAGAGAAACAATACAACAAAAGGACAAGGCAAAAATTAAAAAGATGCCAGCAAAAATTAAAAGGCCTTTTAGGCCAGCACCTAGCGAGTGAAACCAGGAGGTAAGGGATGAGAACCAATTACCTACATTCAGTCCTCCCTTAAAGTCATCAATATGTAAATCTGACTGGTGGCGTATTTTATCCATAGCATTAAGCACAAATACTGAATGATTCGCTATGACCGTACAACAAATAGTGGCATTAATAAAAGAACAAAGGCCTCCTTCAGAAGCAAGGAGCAAATCTAGCGCTTGTCTATTTTGTAGGGTCATATGGGTATTCTGCTCTAGAGACTCTGACAACTTACTAATAGAATCAATAACAGCTTTCATTTGAACATACAGTAAGCATTGCAGACGGCGTATAGCCATACCAAGTTCAGCAGTTATGGCAGGGGTCTGGAAAGGTACCAAGGAAGTCCAGCATCTAACCTACGTTTAATAGCAATGGAGAACACAAGGGTATCAAAACGTTCAGCAGAATGTCCCGATAAGAGCTCAGTTCAAGGCAGGGTTGAAGTGAGAACTTCTTTGGAGATGTGGGTTGTATTGTGAATATGCAGAAGTAAAACTAATTGTCCATCAGGATGAAGGAAACAGATGGTGTCCCAAGGAGCAGGTTTGGCAGCAATCATCTTGGTCAACAACAGTTCATACAGGAAGGAAGTAGATCAAACAGAGGTGACAGTTGGAGAAACCTTCAACTGACTGACATGAGTCCAAGTGTCAGTATCATTCAAGTGGGCAGCAAAGGGGGAAGCAACAGTGACAATGGTGAGCTGGATACAGACTGTGTAGCAGCCACCCGATCAGTAATTTCTTGAAATGTGATCCGAAGCCCTGCAAGGGAAATCACCGAGGCTCTGGTCAAACCTCTCTAATGTAATTAGCCAAATCAAATAGACAATGTGGGAATCACTTATTCAAAAGTAGCCTTAAGGAGGTAAGCCTAAAGCATGGCTTAGAGAGCCAAAGAGCAGAAATAGAGCCTGATACACTAGCCTCCAGGCATAAAAGGATTAAGTACAACAGCAGTGAAACCCTGATATTCCTGGATACATGATAGCATTTAAAACATAATGCAGCAGACACTTGCCACTCTCCAGAGAGAGAGCAGAAGGAGAGAACACACAATACTGTTTATACCATTATACCATTCTACATAAATTGCAAACAAGCTTGAACCAGTTCAAAAGGTCACACAAAAGTCAGCATTATGTAGTTGCAGTAGGGGTCGCTGTTGTCCACAGGTGTGCTGCATCAGATCTGAAATAACTTCTTATCAGAATGTACTTCATTCGCTCCACCAATTCAGTTGCCTGAAATTCTACAAGTACAAACAAAAGAATGCTATTTCCCTTCCCCCCTTCTTCTTCTTGGATTGCTTTCTGGGATTGCTGCTTGCACACAACAGCTAATCCTGCTTCTAAAACAATTGTTAAAAGTCAGTATTGTGGGGGCGAATTTCTTCAGTTTTCTCATTTGGAGTTCCTGTTTCCTGCTGATTGGTTCCCGGAGTCCTGCTGAAGCGATCCTGATTGGGGCGGCTTCCTGAAAGGGCTATATCAGCTGTGCCCTTCTCGCGGGATAGCGGGGCGAATTTCTTCAGTTTTCTCATTTGGAGTTCCTGTTTCCTGCTGATTGGTTCCCGGAGTCCTGCTGAAGCGATCCTGATTGGGGCGGCTTCCTGAAAGGGCTATATCAGCTGTGCCCTTCTCGCGGGACGCGAAGCGGGCACGTCCCATGGGCGTGTCCGAAGGGGCATGGCCAAAGGGGTAGGCCCTGCCCCCTTTGGCGCCCCTTCGGCGAAGTTTCGGCGTTTGAGGTTCCCTGTTATGGGGAAGAGGAGGAAACGCTATCCGCAGCCTGTGCAACCCAAGTTGGGGAAGGTGGTGGGCCCGATGGACGCCCACGTGTCTGTGGGCGAGGTGCCGCCGGTATCCGCACCGTTGTGTGAACGCTTATCGGAAGTTTCAACAGTGAGTACTCCTTCCTCTAATAACAAATCCCGCAGTCTGGGTTTTACTCCCCCCAGTTCAGAGCTTAAGTGCTTGTCTTCTAAAGATCCTTCTGCTTCGGGTTTGGTTAAAGTGGTTCAAGATGAGGAACAGCTTCCTGAGTCCTTTTTACGAATGGTGGAGCGCCCCCCTCCTCTACCCTCTGTGATTAATTTTCCTTCTGTTGGTGAGGCTTCTGCCCCACCGGTTGACTTATCCTTAAAGGACATTTGGTTAGTTACTTCCCGTATTGAGTCGGTGTTGGGTGCGTCCCTTCAGAAAATTTCAGACTTTCAAAAGCTACAGTACAGAAACTGATCAGGATAAGCGTTTGTGTGCAGTGGATCAACGCCTTACCTCATTGACATCTGATGGTGCAGTTTGTCGGAATATGCTGACTACTTTTGTTCAGGATTTTAATGCTTTGCACCGTCAAGATGAGTTGTTGGAGAATTCCTTAAGATCTAAGAACTTGCGGCTGTTGAATTTTCCTCGTACGCACTATTTGTCTCCATTAATACTATTCCAGAAATATCTTAAGGAGAATTTGTTGTTAGCAGATTTTAATTCAATTGTAGTGTCAAAAATTTATTATGTTTTTCCACGTAGTTTATCTCAGTCATCTGGGGAGGAGGGTGGGGGGGCTCCTATACATGATCAACGGGCCTCATCTACTTTAGATATTTCAGCTTTTTTAGAATCTGTTTCAGATGATATTTCATCTAGGGCTACTTTATTAGTTACCTTAATATCCGAGATGGATAAGGATAGAATTATGAGAGCTTATTTTAAGAAGAAATCAGAGAAATTTTGTGGCCAAATTGTGCAGATGTTTCCTGATGTATCTAGGGCCACACAAGCTCGACGCAAGGCATTTTTGGACCTGCGTCCACGGGTTTTGGCCCTTGGTGCTGTCTTTCACCTTAAATTTCCGTGTAAATGTTTATTACTTTATCAAGGTGAAAGATATGTTTTCTTTGAAACAGCTCAATTGTTTGATTTCCTAAAAAGTAAGGGAGTATAGTAAATTTACTCTAGGAACCGATCTGGGTATGATAATTTTTTTTTTGTTTTTAATTGGTCTGCTTGATTTTTCTTGATTGTAGATTTGGATTCTCCCCCTTGATGTGGTTCTACACTTTTTTTTCCTTGATGGTATTTCAATTGTTTGAAATTGTTGAAGTTTTGTAATTTATTTGTAATGATATGTATAAAAGTTTATAAATAAAAAATTTAAAAAAGTCAATATTGTGGCAAACAAATGGGAGGCCAAACATGATTAACTTCTTATTCACTTAGGATTTAAACCATTCCCAAGTTGCAATCTGGCAACCACTGGCCCAGAATACCACATTATCCTGTAGGGCTCTTAACCTCTACTTTGGAGGTCAAAGGAAAAACGGAAACAGTTTTCCTTTGTTGTATCAGTAGCAAAGAATTCTAAGCAGTTCAATTCCAGAGATCATAAAATTTAATTAAGAAAGCATTGATTGCGTGAGTGTTATACAGAACTAAAACAGGCACTTCCAGAAGGGAAACGGCTGCACTGGTAATTCTGCTTCAAAAGCAAAGTAACTTTTGAATCACACTCTGCAGTTATCATAGCTGTTATTGTTCCTCTATTACCAATTTTGTTTCCAGAATATATATTACCACAAAACAATAATCATATATCAAAGCATGGAAGATCTTCCCATTCATTCATTCATTCATAACAATTTATAACTAAAGATACATCACACATAGAATGGAATCAGGTCCCTAAGTTTTCTAAACAGTTTTTTCTTTCTCTCAGCATCATTTCCATACCTAGAAAGCTAGCAAGCTAATTACAGAGGAAAAAATACTTCACCGAAAGAGTTCTGAACTTCATCTCCTGTCACACTTTGATTGAATGAATTCTTTATTTTAAACAAACAAGTGAGACTGCTCAATCGGGAGTTTCCTCTAGGTAATGCGTCCATTCCCAGAAGAAATCCCTTAGCAGCCTTTCTCCCTCTCTTTAGCTGAAACAGGCAACCATCAAACAACCAGCCATTGCGCAGATGATTAACTATCTTTCATCAGACGACATATAGGGGCAGTTATCCATTAAACACAGCCAAGACACTGGCCAGGTATCTGACAATGTTCAAGGAAAAATACCTCGAAGTTCAGAACTCCATAATTACAATTGATGTGTATCTTGTTTACATTGTTATGTAACTAGACTGGTTCTTTTCAATTGATCTAATTGTCACCCTCTCTGGTCTGATCCCAGATAAGGGGATTTCTTCCATTTTTTTTTTTTGTTTTAGAGCAATCTTTTATTCTCCTTCACTGTCCCTCAGCCTATAATCAGTAAACCTGGTGTTTTCACTGTGTGGGGGTGAAAATAGACAAAACTTTCTCTATTTCCTTTCCTAATAAGGGATTATCTCTCATCATCCGTTCGACCGGAGTCACTGGGGAAACTTGATTTACCATTATGTCCTGATTGCCATCTTTCTTTCTCCTAAACAGAGACATGATTCCTACGTGCAACCTTTTATTTAAGGATCTCAATATCTAACCTCTTTATTTACAGAGGAAGGAAGTGCACGAAATGTCCAGGACACCTTTCAAACAAGAATTCGCTTCGTTCAAGCCCAGCCAATCTCCTTGCGGAGGTATGGAACCATGAGCAAGAACACACACACACTTCGTGTCAGACGACACGTACAGTCTCAAGCACTTATCATTCAGTCCCAGTTTATAACAGCAAATTTTTCTTACACTTTATTCATATAACAAAACAAAAACTTAAACAACACTTACCAAGCTTGGTTAAAAATAGTTATACTCACGATGCCGTTGTCACAGCCGCCATCTTCCTAGGGAATCCGTCACTCACTTCTTCTCCTCCGGTCTCTACTACGCACAGGGAACGTACCTCCCTCTTCTTTCTTGAGGGGAATCCAAATCTTTAAATTTGTATCTTGGTCATAAAGACCCACCCGTACCCCAATCCCGGGTGTTCGGCACAAATTGTGAGGCCCTGTTACTCACAAGAAACCGATTACTAATTATCACTAATTTCCTGTATAGTCCAGATCCAAAAGTCAGTATAGGTGCAATCAAAATCTCTGTTTATTAGATTACTGATAGACAATACAGGTAGTGGAGAGGAGAGTTTCTGTCAGTTATCTGACACCAGACACCTCCAGAATTCCTCCTCCCCCGAGTACAATAGTCATGTTACATATATACATTTTTTGCTTCCGTGTATGCATATAGTTTCCAAATCCATTCCTCTTTGGGTCCTCTCCCCTCCTCCCTCCTTCTGTTTCCTGTCATTGACCTTTCTGTCCCTTCTATGTTCCTGTTTCAACATTCCCCAGGCCTCTCTGTCTTGCTTATACTCACCAACTGTCAAAACCATCTACTGTCTTCAGGACTAACGGCTCAGCTTATACTTTTTTGCATGGTTTCCTGTGTACATGCCCTCTGCACAAAGCCTCTGCATGGACTCTCCAGTCCATGCATACACTCTGCAAAGGCTTATAGAAACATAGAAACATAGAAACATGATGACAGAAAAAGACCACAAGGCCCATCTAGTCTGTCCTTCCATAACAAGCTACCAGTAGATCTAAGAGCGTGCAGTGACTTAATGGTCTTCAGAAAACAACTCAAGACGTACCTATTCCAGTCACACTTCAACACTATATAATCTCAATCCACAAAGCAAATTGTATGAATTCATGTCAGCAATGAGATCGCCACCAATAGACTCACTGATGTGTGAATATGTATCTGCTTATGTAAATTGTAAATTCTTTTGTAAATACTAATTGTAAATATTCCCTTCTCAATGTGTCTAAACCTTATCCCTGTGTGCTGTGAACTGTACTATGCCCTCTAATCATACTGTGTGCTGTGAACTGTACCTCTTCCACTAATCATCCTGTGTATTGTAAATTATGGCCAGTACAGCCACTCTTTTTCTGTGGTGGAATACCGCTGCTGATCGCTGGAAGTAGCGGGATATAAGTGTACACTAAATAAAAAAATAAATAAATAACAACAACTACAACAGTCCACTTTCTACCTTTAGAGATCCTCTGTGTTGGTCCCATGCTTTTTTGAATTCAGTTACTGTCCCCATCTCTACCACCTCCACTGGGAGACTATTCCACGGATCCACTACTCTTTCCGTAAAGAAATATTTCCGCATATCACTCCTGAATCTATCTCCCTTCACCCTCATCCCATGTCCCCTCGTAGCAGAACTTGCTTTCAATTGACAGAGGCTCTCTCCCTGAACATTTATACCAAGGAGGTATTTAAACATCTCAATCATATCACCTCTATCCCGCCTTTCCTCTAATGTGTACATATTAAGATCCTTAAGTCTGTCCTCATATGCTTTATAATGAAGTCCATTAATCATTTTAGTAGCAACCCTCTGCACCGACTCCATCCTGTTCACATCCTTTTGAAGGTGCGGTCTCCAGAATTGCACACCATACTCCAAATGAGGTCGCACCAAAGACTTATACAGAGGTATTATCACCTCCTTTTTTCTGCTAGCCATTCCTCTCCGTATGCACCCAAGCATCCTTCTAGCTTTTGCCGTTGCCTTTTCTACCTGTTTAGCTACTTTTTTTTTTTTTTTATAAATGTTTATTTAGCCATTTCAAATCATACATTACAAACAAACGCTAAAACAACCAAAACATCATAACACCTGAAATATAACTGGCTATGAAATACAACGCTCAGAAAACTACTATGGGGTTACACTGACCTTCCTGTAAGCATCATAACATGATTAGATCATACAGACATAGTAAACCATATATTATGACTTATAGCGTGGCACCCAGCGACTGATATTGACGCCCAGCTCCAACCACTATTAGGTAGGAAAGATCTTAGAGTCCAGGACATTCCACTTTGACAGTTTGGGAGAGAGATAAGGATGTTGCTGAATGTACAGGCGCTCATACAGATGGTGGGCACAGAGCAAATTCCACCACTGTTCAAAGGTTAAAGCAGTAAAGTTTTTCCAATGACTCATCAAAGTTTTTAATGCCAGTCCAAGCAGCAGGTCCAATATGGAGCGATCCTCCTTCGCAAGTCCCACTATTCCCGCTCGTGAGCGGAATATGAGTATTCGGAACGACAGCGGGACAGTGAGACCCAAGAGTAGGGTAATTCTCTCCCATACCTGCCGCCAGTATCTTCTGAGCATTGGGCAGGCATACAACATGTGTTCCAGCGTTCCAGGATGTGCTTTACACGTCCAACATAGATTATCCGCTGGGGTCTGCCACTTCGCCATTTTAACAGGAGTCAAATAAGCTCGGTGTGCCAGGAAAAACAACGTTTGTGTTACTGAAGCTGAGCACGCTATCCTTATCTGTGATTGCCAAAAGTACGCCCAACCTTCCGATCTCTCCATGCACTCTATCTCCCCTTCCCAACTGGATTGAACACTTGCACACTTCTTGCCCTGTCCTTCTCGGAAACTGGAGACTACTTTGGATACGAGCCGTGATCCTTCTCTCAACTCTCTTACTTTCATCATCCACGCCCCGATAGGCGGCATACCAACTGGCGTGACTTCAGCCTTGCTCAAACAATGCCGCAGTTGGCACCACTGGAACATCCCAGTATTAGGGAGGTCAAATTCTATCTGCAATTCTGGATAAGTTTTAAACCGGTCTTCAACTATCAGATGGCCAAGGGTGAGTATCCCTCGTTGGATCCACAAAGGCCAGAAGAAGGACTCCCCCGCTATCTTAAATCTGGGATTTAGCCAGATAGGAGTGTCCGCGGCATAGCCCATCCATTCTGTGTCGGAATTCTGCAGCATTTGAAATGCTTGCCTAGTGGCATGAATTACTTCATTAAATTTAACCCCTTTAACACTGACAGTCCCAATACAAGCAGTCAATGGTAGTGGACGGCACATTGCAGTTTCTATTCGTAGCCAATGCGGCATGTCAGGGCATGGATCTTCTTCGCTCCAAAGGCACCCATGCCGTAAAATAGCTGCCACATGGTACCAGTAGAAATCTGGAAATTGCACTCCGCCATTCTCCTTGGCCAATTTAAGCTTCCAGTGTGCAATTCGGGGAGTCTTGCTGCGCCAAAGGAAGGTTAAGAGAAGCTTAGTCACAGCTTTATAAAAGCGGGACGAGAATAAAACTGGTATCATACTTAAGATATAATTTAGTTTAGGGACAATCATCATCTTTATGGTCTCGAGTCTGCCCCACCACGTCAAGTAAAGAGGATTCCATTTGCGAATGCATTCCCGCACAAGCTTCTCACAATATGCTTCATTATGCAGCACCATCTCCGTGAGGGTGGTACAATATTCAACTCCCAGATATTTAAAAAGATTGGTCTCTACCTTGAAGGAGAGATTATCCAAAATCCCTCTCGAAACCATGTGGTTCAACGGGATCGCCACTGTTTTGGTGAGATTCAATTTATAGCCTGACACCTCCGAATAGATGGCAATGATGCGTAACAAGATTTCAAGGGACTGTGGTTCCACAAAAATGAATAAGTCATCAGCATATGCCGACAATTTGTAGCTGTGTCCTTGAATCTCGATCCCCCTGATGCCATCGTGCTGCCGTATAGAAAGAGCCAATGGTTCGAGGGCCAAATTGAAAAGTAACGGTGATAATGGACAGCCTTGCCGCGTTCCTCTGTAGAGCCGAAAGACCGCTGACAGGACTCCATTTGCAAATACTCGCGCAGTGGGTTGGGCATACAGCATCTGTATTCGCTTCATAAAGTGATCTTGAAAGCATGTTTAGCTACTTTAAGATCATCAGACACAACCACGCCTAGGTCCCGCTCTTCTTTAGTGGACAAAAGTACTTCACCTCCTATACTGTATTGCTCCCTTGGATGGCTGTAGCCCAAATGCATGACCTTACATTTTTTAACATTAAATCCCAGCTGCCAAATTCTAGACCATTCTTCAAGCTTAGCTAGATCCCTCCTCATGTTATCTACACCTTCCTGGGTGTCTACTCTATTACAGATTTTGGTATCATCCGCAAAGAGGCAAACCTTACCCGACAGCCCTTCCGCTGTATCACTAACAAAGATGTTAAAAAGAATCGGACCAAGGACAGATCCCTGGGGCACACCACTGGTAACATCCTTCTCCTCAGAGTGAGCTCCATTTACTTGTACTCTTTGTCGCCTCCCACCCCACCAATTTCTAACCCAAGCAGTAACTTTAGGGTCCGTCCCTAGGGTGCTCAGTTTGTTTATAAGTCGCCTGTGAGGAACAGTGTCAAAGGCTTTACTGAAATCTAAATACACCACATCTAGAGCTCTCCCTCGGTCCAACTCCCTGGTCACCCAGTCAAAGAAATCGATCAGATTTGTCTGAAAAGACCTGCCTCTGGTGAATCCATGCTGCCTCGGATCCTGTAATCCGCCGGACTCCAGAAACCTCACTATTTTCTCTTTCAGCAGCGTTTCCAATAATTTACTCACCACTGAAGTTAAACTAACTGGCCTGTAGTTTTCAACCACATCCTTACTTCCGCTTTTGTGTAAAGGCACACCATGAGCCTCTCTCCAGTCCTTTGGCACCACTCCCGACTCCAACGAGGCATTGAAAAGGTCAGTCAGTGGAGTTGCTAGAACGTCCCCAAGTTCCCTCAGTATTCTAGGGTGTATCCCATCCGGTCCCATCGCTTTGTCTACTTTAAGTTGAGCTAGTTTCTCACGAACACAGTCTTCTGAAAATTGTTCAAGATGTCTCTCGCTTCTGTTCTTATTTGTGGGTGTTTTCTGAAGTCCTGCTCCTGGTTCTTCATCTGTGAACACAGAACAAAAATATTTGTTAAGCAATTCCGCTTTATCCTTATCAGCTTCTACATATTCCCCCCCTGCACCCTTGAGTCTGACAATACCACTTTTGCCCTTCCTCTTCTCACTAATATATCTGAAAAATGTCTTATCCCCCCATTTTATTGCATTGGCTATTTCCTCCTCCTTTTGAATCTTTGCCTTCTTGACTACTTTGCTAGCTTCTCTAAGTTTTTCCAAATACAGATGCCTGTCTTCCTCTCTCTGTGATCTCTTGTATTTCATGAAGGCCTCCCTCTTTTTCTTCACTTTTTCAGCTACTTCCTTCGAAAACCATAGCGGTCTCCTGTTCCTTTTGCCTTTATTTACCATTTTAACAAAAAGGTTGGTTGCCTTTAAAATACCCCCTTTCAGTTTTGCCCACTGTTTTTCTACATCCCCCAGCTGTTCCCATCCCACTAACGACTCCCTGAGGTATTGGCCCATCTTCGCAAAGTTAGTCTTCCTAAAGTC
Source organism: Ichthyophis bannanicus (assembly GCA_033557465.1). Lineage (NCBI taxonomy): Eukaryota > Metazoa > Chordata > Amphibia > Gymnophiona > Ichthyophiidae > Ichthyophis > Ichthyophis bannanicus. Next base: position 118,169,453 of record CM066050.1, on the reverse strand, counting down.
TAAGATCTTCACCTTGGAATGGATTCTAACAGCCCTAGTCCTAATACTGAACCACACCATCTGGTGGTCACTGGATGCAAAATGATCTCCCACTACAACATCAGAAACACTCTCACCATTGGTAAGCACCAAGTCCAGTATGGCCCCTTCACGTGTGGGGTCTGTTACCAATTGCCTGACTAGTTCTCCCTGTAGAGAATCCAGGATCTCCTTACTTATAGATGATACTGCAGCAGGAATGTGCCAATCAACATCTGGCATATTGAAATCTCCTAGCAGTAGCACTTCCCCTTTCCTAGCAATGCTGCGTATGTCTTCAATTAACTCTCTGTCCACCTCTTCCTCTTGTGAGGGAGGTCTGTATATCACACCAATGCAAATAGATTTCTCTTTCCCTCTTTCTAGTTTTAACCCACAATGCCTCCTCTCTCCCTTTTAAGCTCTGTAATTCCAAAGCTTTAATAGTAGTTTTTACATATAGTGCCACTCCTCCTCCCCTTCTTCCTACCCTGTCCTTTCTGAATAAAGTATAGCCAGGTATAGTTACATCCCAGTCATGGTTTTCTGTGAACCATGTTTCTGTAACTGCCACTAAATCCAAGTCAGCCACTCCCACCAAAGCTTCAACTTCAGGGATCTTATTTCCCATGCTACGGGCATTAATACACACTGCTTTCCATGTGTTACCCCTGATACCCATTTCCATAAAGGTATTTAATGTATCACCTACCTTTTGATATATGATATTTCCTTATATGGTTCCTTATGCTGGCCTGGGGTTTTTTCTTTGTCCACAATATAGTAGTTTGGTTGACATATTTTTATTAGAGCAGAATAAAGGCCATTGAGTGATTATGAACCAGGAACATATCCCTAAACCTTATAATCCCTACAGAACCACCAGCCAGGAAAAGGATTTAGGCGTCATCATAGATAATGTGTGAAAACCCTCTGCTCAGTGTGCAGTGGCAGCCAAGAGAGCAAATAGGATGCTAGGTATCATAAGAAAAGGAATGGAAAATAAAACAAAGGATATTATAATGCCTCTGTATCGTTCCATTGTGTGACCGTGCCTTGAATATTGTGTGCAATTCTGGTCGCCGAATCTTAATAAAGATATAGCATTATTAGAAAAGGTACAGAGAAGAGCCACCAAAATCGTAAAGGGGATGGAAGGATAACCCTATGAAGAGAGACTAAAAGGGTTAGGGCTCTTCAACCTGAAAGAGAGACGGCTGAGGGGAGATATGATAGAAGTCTATAAATTAATGAATGGAGTGGAACGGGTAAACGTAGATAGATTGTTTACCTCATCAGGATATAGAAAGACTAGGGGGCATGCAGTGAAGCTACAGGGTAACCTATTTAAGACTAATAAGAGAAAATATTTTTCCACTCAACGTGTAATCAAACTCTGGAATTTGTTACCGGAGGATGTAGTAAAAGCTGTTAGTGTAGCTGGGTTTAAAAGAGGTTTGGACAAGTTCCTGTAGGAAAGGTCTATAAACCATTATTAAAAGGGACCCAGGATATCACTGCTTGGCACAGTACAAGCACTGAGGAACCTTTGTCTTTTGGGGAAACTGCTAGGTACTTATGACCTAGATTGGCCACTGTTGGAAACAGGATACAGGGCATGATGGACGTTGGTCTGTCCCATTATGGCATATCTTATGTTCTTATGTTCTTATCTGATATTGTGCTGGAGCTGTGTACAGGGCCGGCTAGTCCATTGAGCAAGAATGTTGTTTGCACAGGGCCCTGCGTTTCAGGGGGCCCCGCGCAAACAACATTCTGCATCAGCCCAGGTAGATTAAAAAAAAAACAAACCGGCTGCTGCTGCCGCTGCCGCCGCCGCCTTTGCAGCAGCAGAATCAAGCGTCTCCCTTTGCGGCTCTGAAAGCCGACGCTGAGGGAGGGCTCTGCCGGGCAGGGGGGACCCCGTGGGATGCTTGATTCTGCCGTTGCCACGGCGGCAGCAGCAGCAGCCGTTTTTTGTTTTTTTTAAATCTACCTGGGCTGAAGGGTGGGGCGGGGGTTAGGACTGGTAATGGGCTATGGGGAGGGCTAGACTGGACGTGGGCTGATCTGGGGTTTAGGACTAGTAATGGGCTATGGGGGGCTAGGACTGGAAATGGGCTGATGGGGAGTCAGGACTAGAGGTGGCTGATGGGGGAGTTAGGACTGGTAATGAGCTATGGGGGGGCTAAGACTGGAAATGCGCTGATGGGGGGTTAGGACTGGAAGTGGGCTGATGGGGGGTTAGGACTGGTAATGGTCTATGGGGGGCTAAGACTGAAAATGGGGTGATGGGGGTTTAGGACTGGGCGTGGGCTGATGGGGGTTAGGACTGGTAATGGGCTATGGGGGGCTAGGACTGGAAATGGGCTGAGTGGAAGGGGGGCTTGAACTGCAAATAGCAGATGGGGACAGGGGCTTGGAATGGAAATGGGCCGAGTGGAGGGGAGCTAGGATTTGACATGGGCTGATAGTGGGGCTATGAAAGGACTAGAAATGGGCTGATGGTGGCTGGGTTTGGAAATGAGCAGATGAAGGGACTCGGATAGGACTGGAAATGGATGGGTTTGCTAGGACTGGAAATGGGCTGATGGTGTGGCTAGGATAGGATTGGAAATAGGCTGATGGGAGGCTAGGACTGGAAATAGGCTGATGTGGGGACTAGAAGGGAGCGGATGCTGGGTGGGGCTGGAACTAGAAGGCAGCTGATGTTTGGGGAGGATTAGAGCTGGGAGAGTGAAATGGAGAGGGGAAAAATATTTTGTGTGGGAGGGAAGACAAATCTACAATTGGCCGGATATTGGGAGAGTAAGTGGGGATTGAGGATGGAGGGGTAAAATTTGAGTGGATGAAATAGGAATGAGGAAAGAGCAAAAGGAGAAAGATTAGTATGTTAAAGCAGATGTAGAGAGAGAATGGAAAAAAAAACTAGAAGAGGGAAGAAAGGACAAACGGATAGCGGATGATGGAGAGTTAGCAGAAGACATGAAGAAACCGGAAGAAAGTGGCTGGAGCAATTGCAACTGAAAAAAAAAATGCACAAAAGGTAAAAATATCTCATTTTGAATTTATTAACTGGAATATGTCAGCTCTGGGAAATGTGCATCATTAACGTCTGCACTTTGTTTAGTACAAGAGGAAATTAATTTATAGTTTTATTTCTACAGTGGTGTTGTACATTCCAAGTTTGGCTTTTGGGGTTCCCAGTTTAATTGTCTTCCTGTTTCTAAATTGTGATTCCTTGTTTGGTGATGGTCTGTGTTCTGCATGTGTAACTGAGCTGAGGTATTCTGTTTATGTAATTCCTATTTGACATTGCCACTTGTTCTCTTTCCCCAGTAGGTCATGTATTGTTGTTCTCTGAAATGTATTGGTTTAATATTTGCAGTGTTGCCTTTTGATAGTTAGGGTATGGTGCTTTGTGAGTCCTGGTAGTGCTGTTAGGATACGGCGGGTTTGCTATGGGTTCTAAATGGGCAGTGTTTGTAGTAGTTCCTAATGTGTCTGGCAGTTGGCACTGGATTATAGTAATGTAGAAATCTTTTAGTCTTTCTTTATCCATACACTCATTAAGAGGCATTTTTGCTAAAAGTTAGTGTATGGTAACATTATGCAAATACTTATGGAAATGAGGCACCTTATGCAAATGAGGCCCCGCACCGAGTCTCCGCACATGGCCCCGCACCCCCCTTGGGCCGCCCCTGGTTGTGTAATAATGGTTTTAGTGACTCTTTTATAATGATCAGTGCTCTTTCTCCACGCTTGTTTGTTCTAGGGGTATGAAATATTTTGTAATTGGGTATCATTAGTTGATTCAGGATCGCTGAGCCAAGTCTCCATTATGAATATTATATCTGGGTTGGTGTCTATTATTGAAATCTTCATTTTTATAGATCTTGAATTTATGTAAGCACATTTGAGTGTTATGTTTTTATTTGTGACTTTTGGTGTGTCCTGAGTGGGAATATCGATGGTGTTATTATGAGTTAAACGCTATTTTTGTGCGTGAAGTATATTTTGTGTGAAGAGTGTACTTTGTGAGCATCATGATATATGTGTACTATTGGGATAGGTTCAGTGTTAAGGTGGATAGATAATTGTGCATTTCATGTAGTATTAAGCAAGAGAGTGTAATTGTTCCTACTATAATGGTTATGATTAGATGGGAGAACATCTTTGCTATTACAGTTTACAATCATAACAGTATGTATGGTATTTATACTGGAGATCTGAGATTTCCCTGGGGATATGTTACTAGGAATGTACAGTAGATCCTGGTGTATCTCTGCTGTATTTTATAGCATAAAATGGAGTTATTCTCTGTGGGGGTCATTCTGAGCCATGAATAGCAGGAATGGATATCCTGTTGGGACGGCCATCCCCGCTATTCATGGCCTTTCACGGCCCCGTCCTCCTTCCCCACACGTTGTACAGGGAAGTTAGATGGGGGCAGGAAAGGGGAGAATTGGGGCGGCGTTAGGACGGGCAGCGAGCGTTCACCGGCCCCAGATGTACAGGGCCGATTCTAAAGTCAGCCCTGAACGTCTAGGGCCAGCGACTTGACAACTAAAAGATGGAATAATTTCTCTAATGCAGTGGGATCGGCAGACCCGGGGCATGGCAGTGGCGAAAGGGGACAGAGCACATTCCCCGCAGCCTGACCCTGGCCGTGGGAGGCCAGATCAGGGGTCGGGCTGCGGGGAAAGCAATTTGGAGGCTAGCGGCTTTTAAATGGAGCCGAGGTGCCATGGCAACCAGACACCATAGCACTGCGGCTCCATTTTAAAACCCTGACTGTTAGTCGGGGAAGGCCTGTACGTGCAGGCCAGACAGAATCGGGGTCCAGGCCTGCACGTCCAGGCCTGTTCGTGATGTTGATCCCGCGGGGCTTGACATGCCCTATGGGATCAGAATCGCGACGCCTTCTATGCATCTGGTCCCGGCTGGACGTGCAGAGGGCTTCTACATCTGCACTGGAATCGGGCCCTAAGTGTTTAGGAGTGTGGTGAAATTGTAGCATTGGGCAGGGAAACTTTGATTGCAATTTGAGTGGAGATGTTTTCCTTCAACTAAGCATTAGTCACAGAGAACTGATCTTACAAGTTAGGAATACTGTGAACAAGTGAAAGATATTTTGATCTACAAGAATGTTTAATCGTAGATTTGATGTTACGTGTAAACAGGACAAGCTCTTAGCCTAAGAGCTATGCGACTAGAGTGAAATTACAGATTAAAAGAACTAGTGTTACATGTTAATTTCTGAGCAGAGTAGGAGAAACAACGAGGCATTACAGAGAATTCAGCATCATGAAATTCTCTTGTGCTACTAGTGATACCAATGTCATTAGGACAGCACGACTGATGTTAGTCATTGACTGATGACATTGTTACAGTATAGTGTCAGAAATATAGAACATTTTGCTTTATCCTCAGTGCCAAAAGAAACATTACATTAGATGCAAATGAAAAAGTGTGATTGATAGAAATAAAAAATCATTGTTTAGCAACTGAATAACAGCTTAATAAGTGAGGTAAAGCCAAAAACCAAGGAAGGTTTGTGGTAATGTAATAGGAATGGAAAACAGAGAGACTAGATGGGCCTTGCAGTTCCTATCTGCTTTCATATTCAGTGTGTCTGCATTAATTAAAATAGATAGCTATGAACCGGTGAAAGTTTATGGAATGTATATTGAACTATCCTCTGCATGGAAAGGAGAGAGGATAGCTGAACCATGAACCCTTCCAACTTCTTGTTCAAATTCTCTCCAACACCCTCGACTGGATCCTACTATTGCTACTACTTTTAATCATTTATATAGCGCTATACAAACATATATAAAAGACGGTCCCTGCTCATCAGAGCTTACAATCTAATAAAGACAGGAAATACAACAGATGAGAATAAGGGTACCAATAGGGAAAGGTAAGGAGACACATGGAAAACAAAGGATCAGGATCCAAAACCAGCCTCTAAGAGGTGAGCTTTTAGCACAGATTTGAAAAGGAGGAGAGATGAAGCCTAACATACAACTCAGGTAGTTGATCCGAGTCAAGTTTCATGTTATTAATTGCTTAATTTATATTCATTTGTTAAACTGCCATTCAACACGTAATTAGCATCATAGCTGTTTACAATATTAATTGGAATATAAAGTCACAAATTCTTCACAGTTATTGTCTGACTTAGAAACTATAATGGAGCGAGAGGCAAGATGGCGGCGGTGATTAACCTCGGATGATCTGGCCATCTCGGAGGTGTTCTGCATGTGGCGGTTTTGTTCCTTCAGTTGCCGAGATGGGACGAAGGAAACGCAAACAAGCTTCCCTACCTTCGGGTGAGGCGGTTTCTGGTGCCGTTGGGCAGAAAACGCTGACGATGTGTGGGTTTGGAACCCCCTGGTTGGAGCTGCATCTACAGCGGGTTTGGAGTGTTGTCCGGACCTAAGCGCATCAGGGGTAGTTCTTTCCCCTGAACAGTGGGCCTCCCCGCCATGCCCCAGAAGTGTTGCAATGGCCTCTGGAGTGCTTCCCGACAGCGTGAAGACTAGCATGCCAGATCAGGGGAGTGAAGAGGGCTCAGTGGCTGGATGTTTTCACTTGATTTCGCCGTCTGAAGTAGGATTAAGAACGGAGGCTGTTCCCCTATTTGAGGACAGTGTAACCCAGGCTGGCGGTGTTTCGGAGTCCATCGGTGGAGCTGGCGTGTTGGTAAAGCCCCAGAAAGTTACGTTGGAGGTGCTATGGGATGCTATTTCTGCCACGAATTCCTCTCTTTTGGCTATTTCAACTTTTGTAAGTACTGAGACTGTTTCTTTGAGTACACATATTCAAGAAGGTTCTAGAGTTCAGCAGGAACACGCGGGGAAGTTGGTGAAGCTGGAAGGAGATCTAGAGCAGCTCCAGGAATTGCACGGTGTCCACATTAAAGATAGGAATGTGACTTCTAGGATGTTGGAGTATCCGGAAAATCAAGTCCGGAAGAATAACTTGAGACCGATTAACTTTCCTAGGTCTCCACTACATTCGCCCATGGAGATGGTTCATAGGTATTTCCAGGAGGTCTTGAAGATCTCTAAGGAGGACCTACTACACTTGACCAGGGTTCAGTATCTTGATGTGGGCTGGGGCAAACAGGGAGCAGTTGGGCAAGTTCCAGTAGAACCTGGAGACCTTCCGGGTTTTTTAGAAAGTTCTCTGGAACTAGTTATGGCTCGCACCACCCTCCTTGTTACTCTAGCTCTTGAATCTGAAAAATCGTTAATTCTCCATTTATATTTAAGAAATTTCAGTGAGCAGTTTTTGGGTTCTCATGTATGCATTTTCCCTGATCTTGCTAGGGATACCCAGCTAAGGAGAAAGGAATTCCTGTGGATGAAACCCAGGGTCCTCTCTATTGGCGGTTCTTTTGAAATTTCTTGAGATGTCATGTTTCCTATAAAGAGAAATTATATTTGTTTTTTGAACCCCAACAGCTAATGGAATTTCTAGTGGCTCGGGAGGATCCTGTGGTTATTATTGGCTCCCATTTGGCTGATGCATAAGTCTCACACTGCTATGTATTGATTTTCTTTTCTCATGTTAATGTTTCCTGAAGCCTCTCTTTCTTTACTAATTGTGGGCTGATTTTAGCTTATGTTGTATTTTCCTTAATACGATTTTTGCTTCTTAGTTTTTTTGATTTGCCTATTTTCTTCATTCAATTTCATGAATGTATATTGGAATATTTAATAAAAGATTAAATTTAAAAAAAAAGAAACTATAACAGCAAAATATATAGAGTCAGTAGGAAGGGGGTTGCATATGATAATGATTTCCACCTTTGACAAAGAGCTTAGCTTATGGGAAGGATTAATATAAATGGAAAAGACTTGAAATGAACATGGTCCAAAGTAGAAAGGGGTTCATAAATATTCCCAGTGTGAGCACTGGTAAAAAAAAATAATGTTTTAATACACCTTTAAACATTTTTGTACAAGCTTACTTGACAGATCTCTGTAGGGAGTGAGTTCCATAAACGGGGGAATAGTACAGCTAAAAGCTGCATTATGAAGCCATTCCAATCTAAACTGTCAAATAAGGGGGGGGGGACCAACTGAGTTGCCTGAGAAGATCTAAGGACACCATGGAGTAAAATATAAGTGAAGATGAAGAGTGTATCCAGTGTAGAAAGCTCGATGGGCATTCTACTAAATACTGGCAGCCAGTATTGTTCCATTAGTACTATGTTGTATGATCTGAATGTCTGGCCTTATAGATTAGCTTAATTGCACTGTTTTGTATTAATTGGAGTTCTTAAATATTATACTGTGGAATGCCACTCAGGAGAGAATTGCAGTAACTGCAGTCCAACTGATTCAGTATTAAGATGTGAAATAATGTTTTAAGGGCTTTGTCATCCAAATACGTTCTAATTGATCTGATCATCCTCAGAACCTAAATCATTTTCTAATAAGAGATGAGATATGGGTGGCAAGGAAAATATTTTAATCTGGTACAACTCCTGAATGTAGCAAAATATGACCTTGAGAATATACCACTGAAATTTAAAGACTGCCTACAAAATTGATTTGCTGTTTTAGATATAAATGACAGAGCTCCAGAAGAGTTATGGGATAACATAAGAAGATTATGCTGGAAGAAAGTGAGAGGTCTTTAAGGTGAAAAAGCAAAAACAGCCAAAATGGATGGCCGAAGGAACTCTGAAAATTGCCCAGAAATGCAGAGAGGCTAAAGCCAGAGGAGAAAGAAAGACAATCGCAGAACTCAACAGAGATTTCCAACATGCAGCAAGACAAGACAAGGTGAAGTACTACTACGACGCATGCAAGGAAATAAAATCAGAAACTATTAGAGAAAGAACACGATCGGCTTTCCTAAAGCTACAAAAGTTAAAGAAAAAATTCCAGCTTTGAATTGGAATGCCACAAAATGCTCAAAGATCCATGTGGAATGATCCTGAGAAGATCTAGAAAAGGTGGAAAGAATATACAGAGTCATTATACCATAAAGAACAAATGGACCAACAGTCATTTCCATATGTACCTTATCATCAGGAACTATTAGTGATGAAAGAAGTCAAAGCAGCATTGAAAGCCTTATCAAAGAACAAAGCATCAGGATTGATGGCATTCCTATTGAAGTACTACAGCAATCGGATGCAGCTGTTACAGTACTTACAAGGCTCAGTCAGGAAATTTGGAAGACAACATCATGGCCAACTGACTGGAAAAGATCTGTGTTCATACCAATACTGAAAAAAAGTGATTTGACTAACTGTGGAAATTATCGCACAATTGCGCTGATCCCCCAGCAAGATTCTACTCAAGATCCTTCAGCAGAGACTACAGTCATACCTGGAATGAGAACTGCCTGAAGTGCAAGCAGGGTTCAGGAAAGGGCGAGGAACGAGAGACATCATCGCAAATGTGAGATGGATCCTTGAAAAGACAAAAGAATACCAAAAGGATATCTATATATGTTTTATTGACTACAGCAAGGCTTTTGACTATGTAGACCATGAAAAACTCTGGGCCACATTAAGAAGCATGGGTATACCAGTACACCCGATAGTTCTCTTGCACAACCTTTACATTGATCAAGAAGCAACAGTTCAAATGGAACAAGGAGAAACAGAATGGTTTAAAATCAGCAAATGTGTACAACAAGGCTGCATACTTTCCCCTTATTTGTTTAATTTATCTGCAGAATACATCTTCAGAGAAGCAGGATTGTATAAAGATAACCAAAGTGTGAAGATTGGTGGAAGACTCACATTGCTGATGATATCACATTACTGGCTGAAAGTGAAGACAATCTGAAACATTTGTTTCTCAAGATCAAGGAACCTAATTTTAAAATGGGCCTACACCCAAATGCAAAGAAAACAAAGATCCTGACAACTGACAAAATCAATAAATCACTAAAGAAACAACAAGCAGTCAAGAAATCCAATGATGCATTGTTTTTGGCAGAATAGCTATAAATGACCTAGATGAGATTCTCAAGAACAGAGATGTCTCTCTCCATACAAAGATTCAACTTTTAAGCCATAGTATTTTCAAAAATGTCATATGGATGTAAAAGTTGGACAGTGAAAAAGATAAACAGGAAGAAAATCAATGTCTTTGAATTATGGTGCTGGCGAAGAATACTGTATATACCATGGACTGCCCAAAGAACAAACCAGTCAGTACTAGAAGAGATCAAACCTAAGCTTTTTTTAGAAGCTCATAAGTAAAGACTTCGACTTTAATACTTTGGTCACCTCATATGAAGAGAGAGCTCAGTTTACCTGTACCCTTTGTTGCCTCCCAATCAGTCATTTTAGATTCCATCCCTAGGGTGCTCAGTTTGTTTATAAGTCACCTGTGTGAAACGGTGTCAAAAGCTTTACTAAATCTAAGACTCTCCATTGGTCCAACTCCCACATCTAGGACTCTCCCTTGATCCATCTCCCTGGTAACCCAGTCAAAGAAATCTATCAGATTTGTCTGACAAGACCTGCCTCTGGTGAATCCATGCTTCCTTGGATCCTGCAATACACTAGATTCCAGAAACCTCACTATTCTCTCCTTTAGTAGTCTTTCCAATAATTTTCTAACCACAGAGATTAGACTAACCAGCCTGTAGTTCTCAATAACATCCTTATGTCCGATTTTGAGTAAAGGGACCATATGTACTTTTCTCCAGTCCTCTAGCACCACTCCCGACTCCAAAGAGCATTGAAAAGATCATATAGTGGAGCCATTAGAATGTCCCCAAGTTCCCTCAGTATTCTTGGATGTATCTCCCTCCCCCCCCCCCCCCCCCCCCCCCCCCCCCCCCCCCCCCCCGGATCCATGGATTCGTCTACTATTGGTTTAGCTAGTTCCTCAGAAACACAATTTTCTGAAATCGTTTGAGATCCCTGTCACTTCTGTTCCTATTTGTGAGTGTTTTCTGAGGTCCTGCTCCTCGCCCTTCATCTGTGAACACGGAACAGAAATATTTGTTAAGCAATTGTTAAGCTTTTTCCTCATTAGTTTCTGCATATTCCGTCCCTGAACCCCTGAGTCTGACAATACCACTTTTGCCCTTTCTCCTCTCACTAACATATCTGAAAAATGTCTCATCCCCACATTTTATTGCATTGGCTATTTTGTCTTCTTTTTGTACCTTTGCTTTCCTGACTACTTTGCTAGCTTCTCTTAAGTTTTTCCAAATATATATGCCTGTCTTCCTCTCTCTGTGATCTCTTGTATTTCATGAAGGCCTCCCTCTTTTTCTTCACCTTTTCAGCTACTTCTTTTGAGAACCATAGTGGCCTCCTCAGCTACGCAACTGGCATGACCACCTCGGGTTCCTCTCCCCTTAGCCCGTCACCCTCCCCTTCCCCTCCCCCCCCCCACCCTCCAATGAGTCACCACGTTACACCATGTCTTTCACCAAACTATTTCGATTTATTTACAAACAATGGTTATTAACAGCACAAAACCTGTTGGCCACAGCATGCACGTAACAATCAACAAAACACTGTATACAACTTCCTTATATCACCTCTTTCCTTTTGCCCCCTCGAGAGACACAGCCAATATCCTACAGACTTTGTAAATAGCAGGAGGGAACTCTTTTGCCGTGAAAGCTTTTCTCAGTCCCTTAGTCTTTCCATATCCTTCAGTCGAAAAGCTGTTACGCCTGCCGTTCGAGCAGACTTGGCAACCTTTTCTTCCTTACCCCCCCCTTTGCCCGCCGTCAAAGCAAGGCAGCGGGCTCTCTGCGCGGTGTTGTTGTCACCATCTCCCTCTCTCTGGGGACAGGTCCGTGTATCTCTCCAGTACCTCTCCCCCTTTACCTAAGACCTAGGCTGTGTTCTCTCTAACCGGGTGCGTTTTTCCAGCCGTCCTGCATGCTGCGACGCTTCCCTCCCCCATTTTGCTAATTGGGTGGGTCGGGCGGGTGTCCGGCTTCCTCCAGGAAGGGGGGGTGAGCGGCAAAGAGGCCGAGCCCGCGCCGGGCGCGCTCTTTTGTATGCGACTCGTTGGCCGCCCCCCTTTGCCGTCCCCCCACCCCTCCCCTCCCAACCCTCGGCTCGCCACCGCGAGCCTGTGCCCGGCCGCGTTAATTCGCAGCCGGGTCTCAGCCACGCAACTGGCATGACCACCTCGGGTTCCTCTCCCCTTAGCCTGTCACCCTCCCCTTCCCCTTCCCCCCCCCCACCCTCCAATGAGTCACCACGTTACACCATGGGGTTTCTTTCACCAAACTATTTCAATTTATTTACAAACAATGGTTATTAACAGCACAAAAACTGTTGGCCACAGCATGCACGTAACAATCAACAAAACACTGTATACAACTTCCTTATATCACCTCTTTCCTTTTGCCCCCTCGAGAGACACAGCCAATATCCTACAGACTTTGTAAATAGCAGGAGGGAACTCTTTTGCCGTAAAAGCTTTTCTCAGTCCCTTAGTCTTTCCATATCCTTCAGTCGAAAAGCTGTTACGCCTGCCGTTCGAGCAGACTTGGCAACCTTTTCTTCCTTACCCCCCCCCCCTTTGCCCGCCGTCAAAGCAAGGCAGGGGGCTCTCTGCGCGGTGTTGTTGTCACCATCTCCCTCTCTCCGGGGACAGGTCCGTGTATCTCTCCAGTACCTCTCCCCCTTTACTTAAGGCCTAGGCTGTGTTCTCTCTCACCGGGTGCGTTTTTCCAGCCAACCCCGCCAACAGCGACTCCTCGCTTGTTGACGGGGCCCCACCGATCAACGCGCCGCTGTGGCCAACACCTGCTTCTTCCATAGGCGTTCGACCGCATCTTGTATGTCGCAGAGAAAAATGTCCATTCCAATGTCTGACAAGTGCACTCCATCTGCGCGATACAGTCCTGGGCATCTCTCTTCTATAAGGTCGTGCGTGATGCTGTATCCTCCAATGGCCCCCATGAAGCGGGCCATCCATCTGTTCACTTTTTGTCTGGTTCTCTCCAGTGCCCTGTGTGAGTTCTCGCCCCTCCACACTCGCCGCGGTATGATGTGTGACCATGCCAATAGCGTCCCGGGAAATGTGTTAGCCAGCGTCAGCAGGTCGCCTTACATCCTCCTGGTGAGCTCGACACTGCGCGTGGACGCAAGGTCGTTGCCCCCCAAATGGATCACAATCATCGCTGGGTTCCCGGTAGATCTCTTCTTTAGGAGCAAGGACGGCATTAGCTGGTCCCACACCATACCCCGTCGCCCCAGCCACACCACTGCCACTTCTGCCTTGGGTAGCCCCAGATTCAACCCCTGCGGTCTGCACCGTGTCCTCTTTTGGGCCCAGTGAACAAATGAATGGCCACATATCCACACTTCCCGCGGCCATAGGTGGTAGCTTATTCCTGCATGGATCACAATCAGAAAATATGATTACCGCAGCACTTATCCAACAAATGATCATTCGCTTTGTCTGTACACCACATGTTTCATATTATCCCCATTACCACCTCTCGTTCCTTGGCCGTTACAACATTTTTTTTTTTTTTATTAACCCCACAGGCCTCACAGCGCTGGACGTATATACAGTTTGTATCGATCCGAGCGCTATCGGCCTATCTTCATTATCTGTTCTCTGGACTTCCCGATGCTGGCTGTCGTTGAAGCAGCTCCAATGCGAAAGGAGTGCGAGCCGTACAAGCTTGCATCCCGTCCTGTTTGTTCAATTATTAGCTTGAGTACTCTGATAAATTGGAAGCGTGACAAGGGGGTGCCGTTCGCGTGTACGAACCATTGATTTTTTGAGTGCGCCCGTACCTGTTGGTAGGCTAAAGCATTTCTCAGTGGGCATGAGGGGTCATTGGGCAATGCCGACAGCACCACCTGTGCCCCTTTTCCCTCCACGTCGGTCATGGATCGGCGCAACTGCAGCACTATTGCTCTAGTGAGTATGCTCACGTCGCGCTTTTCCATACCTCCGCGGGCTGTCCTTTGCTCCGAGGATGAGGACGCTACTAGCTCCCCTACCCGAAATGCTCCATAAAAGGCCCAGGAAAAGGCGCATCGAAACAGCCTCGCCTCGTACTCATCGTAACACACCTGGCTAGTCGTTACCATGAGCTGTTGGAGCATCTGATGCGTGATCGGGCGGCGTTTGTCTACTTTTCGGGGCTGGTCCAAGGACCAGCCTCTCATTACCTTCTTTATGATAAACTCAGCCATGGGGCTCTTCTTCCCCATAGCCTTTGCAAAAAAGGATACGGCCGCTAAACGGGCTTGTACTGCAGCTTGTCAGACGGGTGCCTGGGTGAGAATGTTCACAGTCTTGGCAAAGGCATATATTAATATGATTTGCAAGGTATTGTGGGAAATGTAGTCCATTCACACCAGACACAGCCGTTCACAATATTTAGTTGTGCTTGAGTGTAAAGCCAATAAGATATTTATTTATGGGGTTATTTCTCCCAACACAGATATGCTTGGTAGCACACAAAACAGGATACTTGCTTTCAGTGTTAAACTTAGAAAAACAAAATCAGGAAAACAACAGTTGAACTTGTCAGGCAATCAAATCAAAAGAATAAAGACCTGGTTGGTAACAAACTGGCTCTAGCTAATATTTTCTTAGCAGTGCTTTAATCAACAAACAAAACCCACAAAGTAGGGAAAAACTGTTCTTTTCAGGTTAACTTCTTATATCTTCACACATAGACTCAGAAGTGATTTCCTCAGAGCTCACAAGCAATTAGGTAAGGCTCAATTGCTAGCAGTTATCCAGCTGAAACCCCTTAGCTGGCTTACTTTCTACTGCTTGGCTCAAATCCTATTCAGGAGCTTTCCTGAGTAGATTAAAGAACAAGTTTGTATTTCTTTGTGATGGTTGTTGTACTTTGTAACAGTAAATTACCAAAGGAGTTTAGACAGAGAGCAATCCATGTATTCACAGCCTGCATCTGCAACCCCTCCCCCTTCTTCAACAATCATGGGTTCAATATCATGGATTGGTACAGAGGAATTTCTCAATGGAGCACTCTCAGGTGAATACTTGTTTCCCTGCTGTCTTTCAAGGGTATAGCTAGAGCATAGATCAGTGTTCATACCTGAGCTTCCATTGCTGTTAGAGTTCCTCTCTAAATAGCCTGGCCAGTATGTAGTCCAGTTCTTATGGCCAGCCTTCCAATCCAGATCCCTGGACACTGGATCTCTCTTCACATACCTTCTGGCACGGGTCTTAGGGTCCCTTCCAAGTGCAGCCGTCTCCCTCACAGGTACCGTCTGGAGATTCCTAGCTCTGCAGCACCACTCCTCTGGTTTTCCCCAGTCCAATGGTGTATGCTGGCCTTTTGAATGTCTCCCAGTATACGTACTGCTCTGGACTCCTTTAGACCTCCCAAATGCTTTTCTCTTCTTTCTTCCAAAGGGTTTCTTGCCCTCTCTGTCCGTCCGCTCTGGCTTCTGCTTCTGATGATCCTCCAGATGATGAAGCTGTCCAAGATACTGAGGATCTCCAAGACGAGGATCTCCAAGCTGATGATGATTCTCTGTAGAATAAACTCTACCTTTATTCTGCTTAGATGAGTGCTCCACCCTAGCACAGCGCAGCTGTGCTGAATCAGGCCCTGCCCTTTGAGATGAGTGCTTGGGGATTACCTCATTGCCCTCCTGATTGAACACACGTTTCCCCACTTCAGCTCCTCTAATAGCTGTTGGAAACCTGGTGCATTCTGGGACTGGTAGTCTTTTATGGGAAAATTCTATTTTTTTATTTCTACCAGAACTGACAGGTTGCTTGTTCAGAGTCACTTCACCTTTTCTATAGCTCCTTCCTGAGCTATGATAAGCTTCCTTATCACAAGCTTTTGTGAATCCGTTGCTTTTGCAATGCATAATCCATCTCAGAATCGTTGCTACTTTTAGTGTGTCTTCTTGTTGTATGACAGTCTTTCTGCAAAATGTTTGGTAGTCTTCCCATGCCGCTAGGTATCTGCGCCGGGTATTCTCTGCTAAGGCGCCTAACAGGAGCTCCCATATCTCAGTGGACCATACTCCCAGACTTGATCGGGCACTGCCGTCTTGTCCGCGTCGGCCTCGGGCGCTAGCTGGTGAAAAAGCCAGATCTTAGAACGAGAAAGCGCATCGGCAATGTTATTATTCTCGCCCTCAATGTCCTCAGCTCTAAGGGTTATGTTATGCGCCAGGCACAGCAACACTATTCGCCTTAATAGTGCCACTACCTTTGGCGTCTTAGCTCTCATACTGTTCACCGCCCACACCACCGCTAGGTTATCAATATGGAAGGTGATAGCCCTGTTGGCGAACTCCGGGGCCCAGATACGCAGGGCTACCATTAGCGGGAAAAGCTCCAGGAATGTGATATCCCTGGTGATTCCATCCGCATGCCACTCCTCGGGCCATGTCTCAGAGCACCATGCCCCTTTATAGTATATGCCGAAACCGATCCCACCCGAGGCATCGGTGAAGAATTCAAGCTCGGCATTAGATACTGGGAGCGCTTGCCAAAAGGCAAGGCCATTGAAGGTGTAAAGGAATTGAAGCCAGACCTGTAGGTCTTCCCGTATTTCCTTGGTGATCCTGATTCGATGGTATCTTTTTGCGATACCCTTCGTTGCCCATGCCATACGCCAGCAGAACACCCTCCCCATGGGTATCACCCTGCATGCAAAGCATAGTAAGCCCAGCATTGACTGAAATTGTTGGAGCGTCACTTTCCGCTGGCTGTGCAGAACGTGCATATCTTTCCTCAACTTCAGCACTTTTTCCACTGGCAGGCGCGACCTGTGTGCCGGCACATCTAATTGTATGCCCAGAAACGTGATGATTCCTTTTGGGCCATCAGTCTTCTCTTTCGCTAGCGGGATCCCAAACGCTCGTGCCGTCTGCTCAAAGATATCCAATATCCTTTTGCAGTCATCATGGTCTTTTCCAACAAATAGGAAATCGTCCAGATAATGCACCACCATATTGGGGCCAGCCAGGTCTTCAACTACCCAGTGTAAGAATGAACTAAATTGTTCGAAATAGGCGCATGATATTGCGCAACCCATGGGCAAACATTTGTCATAGAAGAACTCCCCATTGAACGTGAAACCCAGCATAGGAAACGATTCGGGGTGCACTGGCAATAACCAGAATGCAGACTCGATGTCCGCCTTCGCTAGTTGTGCTTGCGGCCCCTTGCTTCGTATGAGCCTAATTGCTTGATCCATGGTTGCATATTTGACAGAGCATAATTCCGGATCAATATAATCATTGACTGATTGTCCCTCTGGGTAGGATAGGTTATGAATTAACCGGAATTGTCCCGGCTCCTTTTTGGGTATGACCCCCAATGGAGAGACTATAATGTCCTTGAATGGGGGGGAATGGAAAGGACCCGCTACTCTCCCCATACCCAATTCTTTCGCTATCTTGCTGCGGGCGATCTCATTGTGCTTTTGGACAGATGGTGGGTTATTAAGTAAGCTCATTTGTGCTTTTTTCATCAAAATTAGGGATGGGATGCGGAAACCCTGAGAAAAGCCATCCTCTATACTGATGGCCATGTCCCGCTTAGGGCATGCTCTAAGGCTCAAGTCTGATGGGTGTTGGAGCCAACCCCTTCGGTGGGTCATTGCTGTAATGCTCTGAAAGGCTTGGCCTCCCTTGAGACCCTGCATGTGAAAGCAGGGTGTCCACTCCCGCATACTGCGCAGGAATGCTTGAATTTACATGGCTGCCATGTACAACTCCCGGCGTTGTACTGTCGGCATGGCTGTTTCCCAGGAAACTGATTGGCCTGCTGCCATTGTGTGTTCTGAAACGGCTGTTGCCACTGTGTGCTTGGCTGCGGCTGCTGTAGCCCGTCCTGACACCATGGCCTGTTGGGCGCCATTTCCTCTGTCCACATGTCCAGGATTCTATGGTGCCATGCTAGGGTGGGATCATCAGCCATGTTCCTTCTGAACTTCACATCATAGTTCAGCCAGGCCCATCCACCGTATTGTCGGCTCGCCACCGCGTGCCTGTGCCCGGCCGCGTTAATTCTCAGCCGGGTCTTTTCCTTTTACATGTATTTTGTTTTCTAACAAAAAGGTTTCTTATCCTTAAAATATCCCCTTTCAGTTTTGTCCACTGTTTTTCTACATCCCCCAGCTGTTCCCATCTCACTAACAACTCTTTGAAGTATTGCCCCATCTTGACAAAGATAGTTTTCCTAAAAAGACCTTCGCTTTTGAATGGATTTTATCAGCCCTAGTCCATGCGCACACTTAAATGCAGTCCATGAATTATAGTTGCCAGAGGGAATAAGAAGAGGTTAAAAAAGATTGGGGCTAAGACTGATCCTTGAGGAACTCTACAGAGCTATTATCTTAGGCTTCCAGGTCTACTTAACAGTGCTATTAGATCCAAATACACAAAAGGTACTGAAATATGAAAGTAAATGTCAAGAACTTATCTCTGTCATTAAACTAGGACGAGAATCTTGATGATTGGAAAGGATGGGTGAGGACCACCAGTACACATGGAAGCAACAGAATTTGCAAAACAAGAGGAAGCAACTCTTTTTTTTTAATTAAATTTCAAACTTATACCATACAATAAGCAATCAAACAATATGAAAGAAAACAAATAATCAAAATAAAAATTAATAAGATAGCCGACCACTCGTGGCCATCCTATATACTCCACATAAAATACATACAAGTCCATATTATAGGAAAGTGGAAACCCTATTTAAAGTGACGAGTTAGTATGTATAGGGTTCTGTTTATCTATATCACTCTGCTGGTGATTTTTGTTTTTCTTTTATTTTGGAAGCAACTCTTTGAAGAATTAGATCAACAGACAAGGAAACACCAGTGGCAAATACACAAATACAGTGGGAGATACAAATATTACTTCAGGAACCATTTTTTGATCAAAATCGGACATATGAATGGTTAAGGAGAGATGAACTGAAACTGAAAGATGAGAAATTGAGAGTTGCAGCCTAGGCAATGGTGTACCAAGGATCTGGAGGTGGGTGCAGCCTGCCTCGGGTGCCAGCAGGGTCCATGGTGGTAGCGGGGTCCATGGTGGTAGCGGAGAAAAATTACCCTAAAGCTGCGGAGTCCATGGTGGTAGCGGAGAAAAATTACCCTAAAGCTGGCTTGCTGTGCTGTCCATGTGAGCCCAGCTGCTCTCCATTCTGAGCTCCCAGCTTAGCAGAAGTACAGATGTGAGCTCCTGGTAGCTTTTCTCTCCTGGCTGGTCATGAGACTTCAGCCAGGTGAAAAGAGCGGGAGGAACCACGTAGACAATATGGCAAGCCAGATTTAGGGTAAGTTTGCTGTGCTGCTTCTGTGAGCCCAGCATGTGTGTGTGTGTGTGGGGGGGGGGTGAATTACGGCATACAGCACCACACTGCACAGGAGGGATCCACCTCAAGTGGCAAGAGGGCCAGGAACAACACTGAGCCTAGGACAATGGATTATGGATGAGATGGCTCACAGCAAGCATAGGAAAAATGGGCAAAATAAACATCCATAAGAGCTGGAAATAAAACTCAGCTTGTAGCTGGCTGCAAAGTTCTGATAGAAAAACTTCCTATACAGAAGGGCACAACAATTCTCTAAACACTACAAAAGTCATTGTTCCAGAAAAGCATTCGGATCACGGTCCTAAGAGAATTAAGGAGAATGAAGAGGTTATGATCACCTGAGATATTCTCATTCCAGTAGATAAGAAGCTGGATGCAATAGTGATAAAGGAGAAAATAACCAGAATAGCTAATAGATGTGTCATTTCCAAGTGATTATTCTGTAAAACATGTAAAGAGAAATGAACTCAGAGAACAAGAAAATGTGTCAGAAAGATACATAAATCTTTCCCATAGTATTGGGAGCCACAGGCATGATTAAGAGGAATTTCCAGTCACACCTTGATAAATTGCCTTCATCTTATGAACTCTAGAAGGAAGCTCCCTTTGGCACAATGCAGGTTCTATGTCAAGTGTTAGTAAATCTGAGAGACTTAGGGCCCAATTTTGATTTAGGCAGGCTATGCGCGGCGTCGGCGCATAGTCTGCCTGCTGCCTCCCTTAACCCGGATTTTCACTTTCGCGATGACAAAAGTGAAAATCTGGCTTATGCTGGATGCGCCAGCAGCCACCGAGGCTAAGCGGGTAGCAGCGATTTTTACTGCTACCCGCTTAGCCCCTACGCCTTAAAGATAGGCGAGGAAAAACCTCGCCTATCTTTAAGATGCAGAGGGCTAAGCGGGTAGCATCAAAAAATCACTGCTACCCGCTTAGCCCTTTCCTTCACCCTCACTCCACCCTGGAACGCTCCCAATATGCCCCAATGTTAACCGCATAACATCTGGGCGCGTTAGGGACTTATCCAGGATTTTAGAACGGTACTACTTGTGTAGGTGTCTTTCAGAAATCCAAGATAAGGCATTTACACAGGTAAGTAGGGCACTTACCCATGTAAATGCCTTCAAAAATGCCATCCTGAGTTCATATTTCACATACCCTGGCTTAGAAATGAGGTTCTTTACTGGTATGTGCAAAACTAACCCATTTGGAAAAATTGACCTTAAGAGGAAAGTCAGAAGAGAAAACATCACTTATCTTTACTTTAAATGTCCGGGAAGACAAATATGAATAAAACCAACTCATGGCCACATCTTTGACCCCTGTTTTTTAGGTTTGACAAGTAGGAAGTGGGGATCAATAGATTGAAAGCTATTGTCATATGTAACTGGGGTAGAAGAACATTTGTCCCATTGTCCAGATGATATAGAATCTCATTTCGCATGGTTATTAACATCTCAGTGCTATGACCAGTTCTAAAACTGGACTGCTTAGGATGGAGAGAATTGTTAGACACAACCTTCTCAATTACAGTATTTTTGCCATAAAGAAAGATTTAATATGGGATGGTAATGAGTAGGAGATGATTCCTTAATGCAGGGGGTGCATAATAGATTTTTTCCATATTTTTGGATCTAGCCCTTGACTTAGGCTAGGGTTAATAACATCTAAGATTGTATTTGAAATGAATAGAAGCAATTCCTTCAGAGGTATAGGAGATAATTGATCTATGACTGATGTCTGAAGATTCATTGAGGAATTTAGCTTCTCAAGGCCTATACCTTATAAAGACTGAAAGTGTTTGAAGCTACTGTGTGGCAGAGTAATGGAACCTTCTATAGAAGGAGCAGATTTCTGGGAAAGAGAAACTGTGATTAGGAACTGAGATGAACTTTTATTTTATCAATAAGAAATCTACCAGGTATAATTGAAGCAGACCCAGGGCCGACGAGTAACCGGGTGCCCCGGTACCTGTGGGGTTGGAAGAGCACAGTAGGGGTTTAGAAGGAAGGTGGGGGAAGAAGGATTGCCAGGTGACAGGGACGATGGCAGGAATTGAAATCACCCTAAGCAGGGTGTGGGGGGATTTTATTGGTGGCAGGGAGGCGTGCAGTCGGGATGGGCGAGGCTGGAGGGATTCCGCAAGTCCGCTGACCCAGTGCATGTCTCATCAGCAGGTGGCCAGGCGGGGATCGCAGCCTTCCCGCCCTCCCTCTCTTACAAAGCTGTTGAGCAGGCAATGGGATTGTTGCAGTTGGAGGGGGCAGTCCCTAGTCAACGAATGCTGTGACATGGGGGCCTAATGGCCGGTGTGAGGAACTAAGGGAGCGCAGCTTCTAGTGTGGGGGGTGGGCAGAGATCTCAGTGGGGATCTTCGCCTGTAGATGGGAGGAGAGGGGCCGGCCTTTGCTGATAGTATGGTGAGGTTGGTGGTGATGGGGGAGGGGGTGAAAGAGAGGATAATGCACCACTTTGCTAATAATATGGCTTGTGGGGGACATCATCCAATAAAGGGATAGAAATAGAATATGTTTTATAATGAGTTATTGTTGGCTCGGGTCGGGTTTTGAAACAAAGTTGTATTAAAACTCTGACCATGTTTTGTTCACCAATTAAGTATGCTGTCATTTGTGGTTGGGTAACGAGGAAGAATTAATAAGGGGTGTATGGCAGGGAAAGTGGGCAGTGCTCGAACAGGATAGGTGTCCGGGCTACTCAGGTTATTTCAAAATAAGTCCGATTTTTATCTTTAGTAAGTTCATGTATCACTTGAAATAGCTGAGAACAAAAATTTCCCTTTGAGTATATAAGGTAGAATAGTATTATTTTTTGGTTATGTTTAATTTAGAACTCCTTCTCTTTCTTCCATCTCCTCTCAGCTTTGTGCAATTGATTTTTAAACTTTTGCTGATTATCCTTATATGTGGATGAGTGTGATTAACGTTTGGTTTAGTTTCTTTAGAAAAGCATCTGATCAACGACATCCTTAATGATGTTATGCCACTTGGTGAACTTCTGATCTAAAGAAGAGGTATCTTGGGAGTCAATTAAGGAGGATAAACATTTCTGAACAAAGGCTTCTTTATTCAAATATTTAAATTTTCTAATAATTTCCTAATCCTCCTTCAAATTAAATTTAGACAGAACTAGAATAAGTTCAGATTTTACTAGACAGTGGCCGGAGATTGAAAAAGGGATACACCTAGGAGGATTTACCAAGAATCTACTGCACTTCATAAAAACTGTATCAAGATGGTGACCAGCCGTGTATGAGAGCAACTGACGGAGGGGCAAAGCCCAATTCTGATATAACAATTAAAAGCCATTCTCTAGCTAGGCACAGGATGGGATTGCCTATATGTATATTAAAATCTTCTAATAGGAAAAGATCCCCTGGCAACAAACTCAAATAAATAAACTCAATTCATCTATTGAGGACTGAATAATAGATGGTGAGTGATAAATAAGTAAGCATTTCAAAGAAGAGTAAAGGCAAATTTAACCAGTAGTTCAGTCGAATATTTAAGAGGCTGAACTGGCTGTTTGGCCGAAGGTTTTTTAGAGGCAAACAAGTCACACTTGTGCAGTCAGCATGCAGTGAACGTTTGGAACTATGTTCAACAGGCATGGGTTAAATCATGTAACTCATCTTCCTTTAGCCATGACTCAGTAATTAACATGGGTTATTACTATGGGGTATGTTTACTAAACTGCAGTAACGTAGCAGCAGCTACGTTAAGGCGCGTTCTGTAACGTTAAGGTGCCTTAATGTTACGTTCTGTAATGTTAAGGCGCCTTAACATTACATAACACGCCTTAACGTTCCTGGCTGCGGTAAGTCCAGAAAAGGGTGGAGAGAGGACGGAGAGAAGGGGTCAATGGGCGGGGAGAGGCCCCTTTCACACTAACGTGGAAAAATTAAGGGCTGAATCCTAACGCAACTGAAAACCTGGCGTTAGCACACATTTACAAGACAGAGAAACCAGTTCTGTGTCAGCAATGTACAGCATAGCCAGGGAGCCCCAGAAAAGTGATAGTAGTGATACATTTGCACCAATAGCATAGTGCCCTGGTATGAAAGGCCACTATGGTGATGGCACAAATGGGGCATGGGGGCTGCAGGCAGGACATGCAGTGGGGGCTACTGGGGCACAGGATGGACTAGGCGGTTGCCGAGGTAGCACATAGGAATGCAGAAAATGGAAACCAGCAAGACAGCAACTGACCAGGGTCAGACATGCCCATGAGTCTGGCACCCACCTGCAGTGGACCTAGGCCATGCCCTGTACCAGAATGTGGTGTGCAGTGCAACAGAAGAGGTCTGACCGAGGAACGTAAAGATAGCCCCAGGGACCACTATGTTGCTGTGGCAACAGTGTGGTGCAGTACACCCAGCCAGCATGTCCAAGAGCAGAGGGTCAGAGGTTCAGGTCCCATCTGTGGATCCTGCAGAGCATCCCCCCATAGTTTTAGCTCACAATGGCTTCAGACCATCCCACGGAGTCGAGACCCTACTAATAACACTTATGAACGACCTCATCAAAGGCACTGACTCACACAACCAAGGATACATCCTCATATTCATTGATATAACTGGAGCCTTTGACAATGTACACCACAACACACTCATTAATAGACTCCTAAACCTAGGAATAGGTGGAACAATTCTGCAATGGTTCATATCATATATCACAAACAGATCGATACGCGTTAAATTAGGCCAAACCACCTCAGAGCCCTTCACACAAGGACAAGGTATCCCACAAGGCTCGGCACTATCTGCCCTTCTTTTCAACCTGTATCTTCAACCCATCACAAATATATTTAAAAAATATAAAGTAAACCACTACATATATGCTGACGATATCATGCTCACCCTACCGATAAACACAAATAATCCCACATACCAGAAATTACTAGACTGTATCAGTGAAGCAAATACTTGGTTAGAAAACAATAATCTCAGCATCAACCTAAAAAAAACTGAAGCAATGATAGTATCAAGAAAACCAGACTCTAATCTCCCTGAAACTATAACAATTAACAACACAATAATCCCAGTTAAAAAAGAAGTAAAATACCTAGGCATTATAATAGACCACACACTTAGTATGCTTCCTCATATAAAACAAACAGTGAAAACCATATTCTATAAACTTAGGATCACCCAACACTTAAGACCACTACTTGACACACATGACTTCAGATCTGTCATCAGCACACTTATCACTCCTCATTTCGACTATTGCAATAGCATACTTATTGGCCTCCCTCTTACAAGCACCAACCTACTCCAAAGAGCTCAAAACATCTGTGCTCGAGTAACAGCACAAGCCCGCCTCGCTGACCACATAACTCCCGTATTAGCCGAACTACACTGGCTTCCCATAAATAGTAGAATAACATACAAAATACTCCTAACCACATTTAAAATAACAAACGGCATCTCACCCTCACATTTAACCACTCTGATTCAAGCTCCAAAAGAAATTAGAACCCGCAGACAAAACGCAACCTACTCACTAGAAATAAAAAAATCCATCCGGAAAACAAAGAAGACCACAAGCTCAAGAGCCTTCTCTTATGCAGCCCCCACCCTATGGAATAAACTCCCGCTAGAACTCCGCAAAATAAAAGATCTTCAAACATTTCGGAAAGAACTGAAGACATTTCTATTTAAAGAACACTTCACAAATTTAAATGAATCCTATCCACCCAACACACCACACAACCATAACAATCCTCCTTAACTACAGCTCAACAAGCCTCAACACTCACTACATTTAAGAAACAAAGCTTAATTTAACAAAGAATCAATGTAAATAGCCAAAGCATTACTAGCTAATGTTAAAATGTATATAGTTCTGTAACAATAATCCATGTTAAACTGTATTTAGTTCTGTAACAATGTTCCATGTTATCGTTTATCATGTTAACTGTACATAGTTATGAAAAAAAAACGATGTTCTATGTAAAACCATGTTCACTAAATGTTACCTGTAAACCGCCTTTGATCTTTGGAAAAAGCGGTATAGAAATAAGCATAAATAAATAAAATAAATAAAATAAATGCAGCCACAACAACAACATGAGCAAACCCCAATGCAGTATTGCACAGAGGTACGGACACCCACTCACAAGGGCTCCACTATCCACAGCTTCATAGAGTGTCAGGCTGTTGGCCCCAGCACAGAGCTGCAGTTATCACCAGAGCACTACTACTACCCCCTGCACAGATTAGCAATGTTGGCACTGTGATCAGGACCAGTGCAGCGGGTAGGGTTGTCAAACACCTCCATCTCTGCACAAGGCACGTGCCTTGTACTGTGCCTAATAACATGCCTTATAACGTGCCTTATAACACGCGTTACCTGACGGCTTGCCATACTGATGCCCCGCCCATGCCTTTATATGGGCATCTGTATCTTTACCGCGGAAACTAGCGTGAATGACATTACCGCAGTTTAGTAAACATGCCCCTATGTTTCACTGACAGAGATGACACAGAGATGGGAAGTCTTATTTTGCTTATATATACTAGAAATAACATCAGAATTTACACAGCTTTCTGAGGTTTTCTTGCTGCTTCTAGCAGGGATATTTAAATTTGACTTCTTGCAAAAAAATGCAGTACTACATGCGAATTTGAATAAATCCTGGATGACCATAGTTGGCTTTGACTCTTATCTTCGTCATCATCATTTTATTTATTTATAAACTGAATTTTCAGGTCATACAACCAAGCACCACAGCTAACTCATTCAATGTATCTTAGACAGTAAGACTGGGGGACTTTCCACCATACAGTATTATAAGTATGAGGTATAATCAAAGAAGTGAAAGCTTTTTAGTGGGATTTCAGAAAAGAAAATCACTTTGAAAAGCTGCATATTTATCAGGTTTTTATCCACAAAAATGAACACACAAATTCCAAGAACACGACGTACCTCTCTGTGGGGCTTGATTGCCTCCCAATGCTGTTCATCATTATGGTGGCTCTCGGCGTGCAATTTGCAGATTTTTATTTCTGACATTTGCATTTGTAAATCTGTAAGAGAAACATTTGTCTGTCCATTGACAGCGCCCATCATTTAACCTGATATTTATTAAGCATGTGAGTTATCAGTGGGCAGCATGTTTGACTCGTCAGGCTAGTGACACATGCCAGTATTGTAGGAACTGAGCACCCAGTGAGAAACAAAAAATTATTTAAATAAAAAAAACTGGCTGAGCAAGTAAGATACCCAATTATCCTGAATCAAAATTTCAGTCAAACCTAATCAACTAGTTTTGTGACTGAATATTTTTCCTAAGTCTAGCCAAAATGTATATGACTAGATTTAGAAGCAATAGGGCACCCACAGAAATACAGAGCCAACAAACAGAAGTGAGGCATCAAAGAAAAGAATCCAAGTCTTTATTCAGGGGTGACCTTTTCAACAGCAGCAGCATGTCTGCCACTACCACTGTGTGGTCATGCCAGCCATCATAGATGTGCCCCCTGGGCATCTGCTTGGTCGTCATTGTGTACCACCAACCCCCATTGCATCACTTATATGGTACCTCATATGTCCCATTTGCAGCGTCAACATAGTGGCCTTTCATAGTTGCTCACTATGCTGTTGCTGCTAATGGAGCACTACTATCACTGTCTTGGGTTCCCCTGTGCATAGATCATATTGCAGATGTTTGAATAGTCTCTCTCCCATTGAAATACACCCTTTCAGCAAAGTTTTACTTGGTGTTAGGGTTCCCAACGTTAAAGGGCTTTAACATCTTTTGCGCAACAGGCATTAAGGGAGCACCCGCTGTCGACATCCACTCTGTGCCCCATTAACACTCACTCTCCGCCTCCTGTCCCCTTAATGCTGCAGGAGCCTTTAACGTCTTTAATGCAATGGTATATCTCCTAAACGACTCTGCTTTCTCTTTGGCATTGAGTTATTTTAAGTTTTTTATGCACTTTTGGAAGTTCTTTTTTGGATTACATTCACTTTCACACATATTTTGAGCTTGTGAATTCTCTGTTTCAAAATATTTGTATGTTTTAAAGATTACATCTGGCTTCCAACATTTTAAATTTTAATGTTTTATGTAATGGTATATTTTAATTTTTTTATGATTTTATATTTACATGCTATTTATTTATTTTATTATTTTACTACATTGTATTAATTGAGATACACATTTTACTGTACAAAATAATTTATTTGTAGTGCCAATACACCCCTGGTGCCAAAACATAGCCGTATCAGGTGTGGCTGTACTGTACCACTAAATAAAGACTTGGATCCTTTTCTTTGACACCTTGCTTCTGTTTGTTGGCTATGACTAGATTTAGGACAGGTATCTGTGTTGCCAGAGTTATCTGGCTAAATTAAGTACATGCAGTTAAATATAATACACAACACTAGAAATGCCTTTTCCCCTTATCCCTTTTTTTTTCTTTTCTAAATTTATGCCCTTTGGGCAATTTTATAATTTTTACATATCCATAGTGGTATACATGTACAAATATGTGTGTGAGTTTTTTTTTTTTAATGTAGCTCATGCCTTTCCACTAGTAGATCAAGGTGAGTTACATTCAGGTACTGTAGGTATTTCCCTGTCCCCTAAGGGCTTACACTATAACAGGCCATTGCAGAAAGCCGGCACTGAAGTCACACACTATTAGCTGTGTACACATTTTCATAGCATGCCAATAGCGCAAAATGTCAGCACCAGTATGCAGCAAAGGACATGTATGCAAATGAGCTTGTGCAAAACTTCGGCTTAAAGTTGAAAGGAGGGGAGCCAACGCATGTGCAAACAGATGCGCAACATGTGGTTGTGGACACGTGTGTGTAAATATTAAATGCTCTCATTATGGGCACAGGACGTGCAGTTTCTTTTGGCGCTCACCCCATAATACCAGGGGAAGAAGAACAATAACCCTCTGCAGAAATCACAGAAGTCACTAAAAGAGTGCAGGGAGGACACGGCCACACCACTTAAAAACAAAGAAACCTTTATTTCGTAAAACCTTCAAAGGTACAGACCCGACTTGGCCAAGTTTTGGATGTCAGCCACTAAAGAGTCAGTTGCATATATACTCCAATGGCAGTCAGGACATTGTAATAAATAAAAAACTGTATTGAAAGCTCAATAAGTACTTCTCAGGTATGCCTTCGGCATCTAGCGAGAAATACTAATCAACACTATTTCACCCAAAAACATTGTTTTATGAAATCACAGCAAAGAGACCTAAAATAAAAGATATGTAATATAAATCAGTCCAAAAAGCGTAGAGATATTGGCGCTCCTTCTGGTTATGTAATCCTCTGTGTGTTTCTCTGCATTGGGTGCACAGCTTATTAGCGTACTATTTTAATACGTGCAGCTCATTTGTGTATTATTTAAATACACTTGGCACTGATGTGTGTGCATACTTTTCTTTTGCTGTTTACATATGCTTCCATCTCTTTTCTGCATTTGGAATGGTGGGACTTGTGCAGATAAGTTGTGCTATCAACACACAAAGGACATGCTATTCTCCACTCCTCTGGCAAATCGCCTCTATCTGTGCCCTTCTCTTCTGTTGCTAACTCCAGACTTTGCTCCTTTCGCCTTGCTGCTCCTTATGCCTGGAACAAACTACCTAAGTCTGTTCGTCAGGCGCCTTCTCTGGCCCTTTTCATATCCATGCTGAAAACTCACCTCTTCGCTGCCGTTTTTAGATCTTGACTCACTTGATCTCCTTTGTGTTTCCTTACTATTCCCCCTAGATGTATCACATGTCTACAGCTACTGTGTTGTCTGTCTTGACTAGACTGTAAACTCTGATGAGCAGGGAACATCTTTTACATGTGTCTGTGCAGCACTGCCTACGTCTTGTAGCGCTATACAAATTTTCAGTAGTAGTAGTAATAATAGTAGTAGTAGTAGCATCATCCCTTAAGTTTGTACTTGAGGCAGTGAAGGGTTAAGTGACTTGCCCAAGACCACAAGGAGTACCAGTGGAATTTGAATGCTGTTTTTTTTCTGGTCCTAGTCTGCTGCCCTAACCACTAGGCTACTCCTCCACTCCCAGTGTGTAGTCGAGTCAATGCCGACTCATATGTAAAAGGACTCTTATAAAATAACCCAGGTGTACCAGTGGACACAATGATAAGAATGTGTATATTTTTATGGAGCTTATAGGTTAGCAGAGTGATTTTGTTGAGAAGACTAATAATGTAGGTTGGGTAAATGCATAGTTTCCTAGAAATAAAATGGATGTGATGCAAGAGTTTATAGTTGATGAGTGTTTGGGCATGAAGATAACTGAATTGTGGTTTTAGGAGGTTGATGTGGTTTCATTAAATCAACTGTGTTCAAGGGGGTTTGTAACATAGAAACATAGAAATATGATGACAGAAAAAGACCACATGGCCTATCTAGTCTGTCCTTTCATATCAACAACTACTACAGTCCACTTTTTACCTTTAGAGATCCTCTGTGTTTGTCCCATGCTTTTTTGAATTCAGGTACTGTCCTCATCTCTACCACCTCCACTAGGAGACTATTCCATGGATCGACTACTCTTTCCATAAAGAAATATTTCCGCATATCACTCCTGAATCTATCTCCCTTCACCCTCATCCCATGTCCCCTCGTAGAAGAACTTGCTTTCAATTGAAAGAGGCTCTCTCCCTGAACATTTATGCCACGGAGGTATTTAAACATCTCAATCATATCACCTCTATCCCACCTTTCCTATAAGGTCTACATTTTAAGATCCTTCAGTCTGTCCTCATATGCTTTATAATGAAGACCACTAATCATTTTAGTAGCCACCCTCTGCACCGACTCCATCCTGTTCACATCCTTTTGAAGGTGCGGTCTCCAGAATTGCACACTATACTCCAAATGAAGTTGCACCAAAGACTTATAGAGAGGCATTATCACCTCCTTTTTTCTGCTAGCCATTCCTCTCCATATGCACCCAAGCATTCTTTTAGCTTTTGCCGTCACCTTTTCTACCTGTTTAGCTACTTTAAGATTATCAGACACAACCACGCCTAGGTCCTGCTCTTCTTTAGTGGACAAAAGAACTTCACCCCCTATACTATATTGCTCCCTTGGATTGCTGCAGTCCAAATGCATGACCTTACATTTTTTAACATTAAATCCCAGCTGCCAAATTCTAGACCATTCTTCAAGCTTAGCTAGATCCCTCCTCATGTTATCTACACCTTCCTGGGTGTCTACTCTATTGCAGATTTTGGTATCATCCGCAAAGAGGCAAACCTTACCCGACAGCCCTTCTGCTATATCACTAACAAAGATGTTAAAAAGAATCGGACCAAGGACAGATCCCTGGGGCACACCACTGGTAACATCCTTCTCCTCAGAGTGAGCTCCATTTACTTGTACTCTTTGTCGCCTCCCACCCAGCCAATTTCTAACCCAAGCAGTAACTTTAGGGTCCATCCCTAGGGTGCTCAGTTTGTTTATAAGTCACCTGTGAGGAACAGTGTCAAAGGCTTTACTGAAATCTAAATACACCACATCTAGAGCTCTCCCTCGATCCAACTCCCTGGTCACCCAGTCAAAGAAATCAATCAGATTTGTCTGACAAGACCTGCCTCTGGTGAATCCATGCTGCCTCGGATCCTGTAATCTGCTGGACTCCAGAAACCTCACTATTTTCTCTTTCAGCAGTGTTTCCAATAATTTACTCACCACCGAAGTTAAACTAACCGGCCTGTAGTTTTCAATCACATCCTTAATTCCGCTTTTGTGTAAAGGCACCACATGAGCCTCTCTCCAGTCCTTTGGCACCACTCCCGACTCCAACGAGGCATTGAAAAGGTCAGTCAGTGGAGTTGCTAGAACGTCCCCAAGTTCCCTCAGTATTCTAGGGTGTATCCCATCTGGTCCCATCGCTTTTTCTACTTTAAGCTGAGCTATTTTCTCACGAACACAGTCTTCTGAAAATTGTTCAAAATGTCCCTCGCTTCTGTTCCTATTTGTGGGTGTTTTCTGAGGTCCTGCTCCTGGTTCTTCATCTGTGAACACAGAACAAAAATATTTGTTAAGCAATTCCGCTTTATCCTTATCAGCTTCTACATATTCCTCCCCTTCACCCTTGAGTCTGACAATATCACTTTTGCCCTTTCTCTTCTCACTAATATATCTGAAAAATGTCTTATCCCCCCATTTTATTGCATTGGCAGTTTGCTCCTCCTTTTGAATCTTTGCCTTCTTGACTACTTTGCTAGCTTCTCTAAGTTTTTCCAAATACAGATGCCTGTCTTCCTCTCTCTGTGATCTCTTGTATTTCATGAAGGCCTCCCTCTTTTTCTTCACTTTTTCAGCTACTTCTTTCGAAAACCATAGCGGTCTCCTTTTCCTTTTACCTTTATTTGTATGAGAGAGCAATTTCAGAAAGGGAAGGAAGAGTGTGTGGGCTGGCTGTTTTTAATATGCCTGTGGAGTTTAGAGTGAGTTAGATGTTTTAGTGTTGTATAACTGTTGTAGAAAGTTTTATTGATGTGTGGGAAGAAAAGGAGTTTGGGATTCTTGCTTTTATATCGGGCAGTAGGAAATATAGGAGTGAGTGATGACATCTTGTAACTAATTTCAGAAGCCAAGTTACTTTTTGCCAAGTTGTTGTTTATTTATTTAAAATATTTTTCATCTGGCAACCTTGGCAGATTACAATCAAATATGCATAGTAAAACCAAAAACTAAATATAAATACATAAAACAAAACTGAAGGAAATCAGGGACGTTCTAGTGGCTGCACTGACTGACCATTTTAATGCTTCTTTGGAATCAGGAGTGGTCCCAGAGGACTGAAGAAAGGCACATGTGGTCCCTTTACACAAAAGTGAAAGTAAGGATGTGGTTGAAAACTACAAGCCAGTTATTTTAACCACTATGGTGAGTAAGTTATTGGAAACATTGCTAAAAGAGAAAATATTGAGGTTTCTGGAGTCCAATGGATTGCATCATCCGAGGCAGCATTGGTTTACCAGAGGCAGGTCTTTTCAGACAAATCTGATTGATTTCTTTGACTGGGTGAGCATGGAGTTGGACTGAGGGAGAACCCTAGATTTCAGTAAAGCCTTTGACACTGTTTCACACAGGCGACTTATAAACAAACTGAGCACCCTAGAGACGGGCCTAAAGTGATTGACTGGGTTACTAATTGGTTGAGTGGGAAGTGACAAAGGGTACAAGTAAATGGAACTCACTCTGAGGAGAAAGAAGTTACCAGTGGTGTGTCGCATGGATTTGTCCTTGGTCTGATTCTTTTTAACATTTTTGTTAGTGATATTGAGGAAGGGCTGTTGGGTAAGGTTTGCCTCTTTGCGGATGATACCAAAATCTGCAATAGAGTATACACCCAGGAAGCTGTAGATAACATGAGGAGGGATCTAGGTAAGCTTGAAGAATGGTCAAGAATTTGGCAGCTGAGATTTAATGTTAAAAAATGCAGTCATGAACTTGGGCTGCAAAAATTCAAGGGAATGGTACAGTGTAAGGGGTGAAGTACTTCTGTCCACGAAAAAAGAGCGGGACCTGGACGTGATTGTTTCTGATGATCTTAAAGTGGCTAAACAAGTGGAAAAGGTGACAGCAAAAGCCAGAAGGATGCTTGGGTGCATAGGGAGAGGAGTGGCCAGCAGAAAAAAAGAGGTAATAGTGCCTCTCTATAAGTCTCTGGTATGACCTCATTTGGAGTATTGTATGCAATTCTGGAGATACCTTCAAAAGGATATAAACAGGATGGTGTCGGTGCAGATGGTGGCTACCAAAATGGTTAGTGGTCTTCGTTATAAAGCATATGAGGACAGACTTAAAGATCTTAATATGCATAAATTAGAGGAAAGGCAGGATACAGGAGATATGATAGAGATGTTTAAATACCTCTGTGGCATAAAGGCACAAGAGGAGACTCTTTTAATTTGAAAGCAAATTCTGCTACGAGGGGACATAGGATGAGGGTGAAAGGGGATAGACCCATGTGTCAGGTTAGGTCCTTTTGAATATCACTCTTAAGAGCAAAGTAAAGACAGAATACTACTCGCTAGTGGTTTCCAAAATGTATTTATTAGCACAGGATATAGATAGATAGGTAGATAGATAGATAGATATAGATTATGGATACATCACTGAACCAGGCATCCTTCTCACAGTCCATTCTCTTCAGTTGGGAAAGCCCAACAGCACAGTCTCTCAGTGGAGGTAGTAGAGACGATGACAATATCTAAATTCAAAAAAGCATGGGACAAATACAGACAATCTCTTAAGGAAAAAAGGGGACTATTGTAGTTGATATGGAAGGGCAGACTAGATAGGCCACCTGGTCTTTTTCTGCTGTCATGTTTCTATATTTCTAAAACAGTAAGATCATGATTACAATATAAAAACAGTCTAGGAAAGTCTTCCTCCCGAACATTGTCTTCACTAGCTTTCAAAAGTCAAACATGGCAGGTACACAATGAAGGGAATCTGAGAGGCCATTTCACAGCTTGGGGCCTATACAAAAAGCAAAGGATGGAGTGGAGGAGTAGCCTAGTGGTTGGGTCAAGGTACTTCAGGCCGGAAGGTCGGGGGTTCAAATCCCACTAGAGGACAGCAACCTTGGGCCGGAAGGACTGGGGTTTCTAGTCCCACAGGTGCTCCTTGTGGTCTTGGGCAAGCCACTTAACCCTCCATAGCCCATGTTCCCTGTAAAATAGTTCTCTGTGTGCTGTGCTTTCCTGTCTAATCAATGTGTTTATACCTCAAAACTTTCCTGTCATGATTTGACAATTTCCAATCTGTAAATCAAAAACCGCTGCTGATCACTGGAAGTAGCGGTACACAAATATAAAATAAATAAATAAATAAAATTATCACCAGCTGAGCTGTGTGCAATGGGGGATCCACCAGCAAGTTATGATCCTATGAATACAAGGCATGCAAGGGCTGATATAATGATAATGGAACATCTAGAGGCCAATTCCATAGCATGCACATCTGGCCCGTGGACATGCCCAAGTCAAAAATGGGCCCAATTTTACCCGAATTATGCAGCCATGAGTATAAATGCGCCCGCAGTTCCAGAATCAGGGTCATAAGTGTTTCCGGCGCGACATGAGTAAACCACCGCTGTTAATAATGAGACACAGGTATAAGCAACTAACAGTTTGGATGTCCCTGCACTCACCATATTCTGAAAAGATGGATGTTTCTGACCAGTCACGCCTCGTCTTTTAAAACGTGCACCTCCTAAGCTGCTCCTTTCACAGACAATGTTGTGCTGATGCAAACTACACATAAATACTGCCGATACATAAATGTTGATGCAAACTAGACTAGATATTCTAGTCTGTTGCATGCTCAGGACACTGCAAGGTAATATCAGTGCACTCAAGAATATAATAACAGCAAGTAGAAAGTGATGATTGTCATGACATAACTTGCATCAAAACCTACATGGCAGTAGAAGTCCTTAGTTATTCTTTCATTGGTCATCTCTAAAACAGCCTTCACAATGCAAAGTATGGACCCTTTCCAACCTCACAAAAACCTCATTGAGCTTTGCTTTTCCCCAAAGGATGCATTGTATTGCTGAGTAACATAACAATGCTCTTCAAATGACTATGGCTGTCTGGCAATGGCATCTGTTTCCCACATATCTGGGTACTGGCATTTCACACAGCAGCTCCCTACATGTGGCTACAACTGTCCCATAGAATGACAACTCTTGTCCTCGCTTATGTTGGTCTGTATATGTCTGCTCTCTGTGGGCAACCCTGCCTGCTTTCCCATAGACTGCTGTGTGGCAGTGCCTCCCTTCCATACCTTCCATATGCTGTGTGGCAGTGTCCCCCTTCTATATCCTACGCTGGTCAGGCCTGTGTGGGATATGGAAGGGGAGATCTCTGTACCATCATACCAAGCAGCCAGCCTCCAAATATATCACCACTCTTGAAGCTCTTATAGATCTTGGTCTCATGGAACAATCTGTGAAATGTTGGCATGTCTCTCAGTGCCTGGTGCAGTGCATCTATGGCTGCCCTATCACACTGCCAACAATATATGATCTTATTAGAGTACTTTATGAAACATATTCCAGGAAAAATCACAAAAGGTTCTTCACAGCTATATGTCAAAACATATCCCTTTCAATAATAAGAGACCTTCAGAATAAGAGCATTCAACAGTGCAAACAGCACTAATACACGCTCAAAGCACTATCATCGTTCTCTATAAATGTGCACATTTTTAGAGACCAATGATGGTGCTTTTGGGCATGTTTTAATGCTGTTTGCACTGTTGCACTGTTGAATGCTCTTATTTTGAGGGTCCATCCCCGCTATTTGTGGCTCAGAATAACCCCCATACTGTTCCTACATCAACAGTCCCATTATTCAGGACACAGGAATTGTTAGGGTCCCTTAGATTAGCTCATTAGCACAAACAGCAAATGTCAGCATGGCCAGAATAATCACTATTGCTCTTCTTAATATTTCTTTCAGGGCAGTTATTAATGCCTCTTTAGCTTACAAGTTTCCCACACCTCTGATTTCTGTTCTTTATAAATGCATCTTGTGGTGTTTTTCCATACTGCAGTCCACCATTTCAGACTAGTCACCACCTTTATACAGCAGAATATTTTCTAAGTACTGGCCTTATTCCATGTCTCAGGCAAGTATAATGGGTATGTCTGTGGAGACCTCCCAAATACATTTTATACATCTGTGCAGCAAACCACGCCACCGTTCCACCCTCCCAGACATGTTCTGAGATCCCTGTGTTAGTGAGATAAACTATGTACCAGAATATGCTCATAGACATTTTCGGCAGATAAACATACTTGGTGCATGTACAAACCCTTATTCAGTTTCTGGAATGACCTCCCTAGTGACAAAGAATAACTTAAAATGCAAATGTATGAAAAGCATCCTTAGGGCACAGAAGAGCACTCTGAATTCAAAAGTCAACCAGAGTAGATGCTACAACACTGGGGATATGATCTGGGCATTTGATAACAGAAACAATGTGACAACCTCACTTTGTACTAGCTGCAATGCTTTCAAGCAGGAAACTGGTAGGTCTGCAGAGGTCCAGAGGGGATAATGCCAGACTGTAACACAGTCCAATAATCCTGTCTTTAGATAGGGTTTCACCTCCATAGTTTGAGAAAAGTGGGCGTGGCAACAACTCTAATTTGAGGGAAGAAAGATAACTTAGAGCCAATAGTAAAGCCCAAATAGAAAAACTTCACTTTTGATAGAAATAGAATTGTCACCAATTATTATATCCAGAGGCCGTGTTCGTTTTCACCATTGTTAGTTTTTGGGGATTTGAATTTTGATAGTGGTAATGGGAGAATGTCAAGGAGTTGGAGGAACCAATGGGGGAGTTGAGTTTTCAGCAATTTGAAGAGGTGTCTACACATGAAGCAAGCGGATTTTGGGACTTGATTTTCCTTTGTGTGGAGGAACGGGGGAAATGCAATTGAAGATATTGAAAGTGTGACCAACTCCTTGGTCTGACAATTATTTGCTCTTGAGTTAAAATTAATTTTGTTGAATAAAGATTACAAGATGATTTCTATGAGAAATAACAAGGTCTTTACTCCAAGAGACTTCAGCAAATGAGAGATAATTGTATGGGATGAGATCAGGGGATATCAATATTGGAAATGGTAGATAAATGGAATTAAGTGTTAAAGGAAAGAGCAAAAAAAAATTCTGCCACTCTATTGTAGAGGGTTCCCTATTCCTCAGGCATGAAGATGACCCCATGATATTAGTATAATTTTAGAAAGAAAGTTATCCTCAGAAAGATTGAGTGGTTTAGAGAAAGACCAAGTCATTGGGGGTGAAATTGCTTTGGAAAGAACAGGCAATGGATTACTGTATAAGCAATTGTTGTGGGAAGCTAAAAGGAATTATGTTTCTGGAAGGATGAAAAATGCAATGCAATATGTATCTTTGAGTCAATGCTGACTCCTGACAATCCAGCAACTCCCAGATTTCCTTAGCAGTGTGACCAGAAGCAGATTGCTAGGCCTTTTTTCCTGAGGCAATGGAGAGTTAAGTGACTTGCCCAAGGAGTGCTAGTGGGAATCAAACCATGATTCCCAAGCCAGTGTTCTAACCGTTAGGCTACTCCTCCACACATCTAGAAGGATAGAGGGTGCTTTTAATAAGCCTAGAGAGTTGTTTGTATTGTATAAGGATCTGAAACTTACAGCAAGAAGTGACAAGCTACTTCAAGAGAGGTTGCCAAGCAATAATGTCACACTTTTTTTCAGAATAAGATTGTGGAGATGTATGGTACACTGCAAGTGGTTGCTGTGTTCAGAAGGGCGATGGTAGAACAAGAGGAGATGGTTGTGGATGGGAGTGCTTAGGGTGGGTTCGAGACAGTAGAGCCAAGAGTGGAGGGATCTGTGAATAGGAAAGATTGGTCTAATTTTTATTTATTTATTATTTATTTATTACAGGCTCTTATATACCGCTCTATTCAGAATCAGCGCGGTTCACAATATAACAACATACCATAACAACAAACTGTTAGGTTTTACAGAGAACAAGGTCAGAGAACTTGGATAAAACATGGGACGTCATTACTGCAACTATTTACAAGAGTATTTACAAGAGTATTTACAAGTATACATTACAGGATTTGTTCTTAGTTTGGGTAGTGATTAAGATTTTACATTCAAATATATAAATCTCACTCTGTATTCAAACTCGAAAGCAATTAGTATCTTATATTTAACTAGAAATCACTCATTTGCAAAACAACTTCAAGTCTAACTTCCATTTGTATGACTGCAAGGTCACAGACTACACAGGCAACCTCCACTGAAATTTGCCCTTGTTTGCATCAATGACCTTATTTTCAAGCAGCCATGCTAACAGCATAAAAAATTCTAAAAATAGTGAAATAAAACAGTGCTTAGCTTTCAAGACGATCCCCAACGCAATCCAACGCGCTTTTCCTGTGCGTTTCACCCAAATGCGGTTTCTTCAGGGGGTAACTTTGAAAGCACTGTAATATAAGCCAAATTCATTAGATACACACTTCCCATTATTTTTTAGTTCAACAATCCAAAATTGCATTAAAAACCACTAACCTCAGCGTTAGCAAAGGTTCTTTCTTTGAGAGGTTTTCTTACAATCTCCAGTTAAGCCTGCCAGCTTTGTGAACACGGCACATGCGGACTAGAGTTTATAGTCTTCTAGTAATTGAAACATATAGCTGGGACGTCATCAAACGAATTCCTGCTGAATCATTCAGGTGCAAACCTCCCATTCAATGCGTGCGTTCAATCCTCCCGGAAACACTGATCCAAGCGTGTGGATCCAGCGCTGTTCATACCACAATAAAGTTTGATCCTTGGACTTCCCTTGTTTCGCTGTCTTTACCTGATCGATGCAAAAGCACCGTAGTTCATCATAAGCATGTTGTAACTGCAGGCAATGATCTACTATAGGTGCCTCATGATTTTGACATTTTAATTTACTTTTGTGTTCATTGATCCGTGTTTTAAATGCTCGGACAGTTTTTCCAACATATAGCAAGCCACAGGGGCAAAAAATGCCATAAACCACATATGTAGATAAGCATGATGTCTGATTTTTTTAATCGGTAAGTCCGACCATGGTAATCAAATTCTTTTATTTCTTTAGTGATGAAACAGATGTTGCATAGTCCACATTTTCTATGTCCAAATAACTCAGGATCAGTTCGTGTCAAAGGCGATCGTAATACCGCTGGGCTTAGCATCTCTTTAAGATTCTTATGTCTCTGCTATACACAGCACACTGTTTTATCTTCTAGACCAGGGATACTATTTAAAACATTTGCATGACGTTTAATAATGTGTTTCAAATCAGAACTAAATGGAGAATATTTTGTAATAAGGTTAACTTGTGTATTGAATCCTGTAGGAGAAGCTGTCTTTTTCGGCGGATAGACAAGTAAATTTCGATTTGTATATAATGCTCTCTTATAGGCGTTAGCAATAAATGGTTGCGGATATCCCCGTTCACGAAAATTCTGTTTTAATCTCTTAGACTGAACCTTGAAATCCTGAATATCAGTACAGTTACGTCGGTAGCGCACAAATTGTGAGAAGGGTAGACTATCTCGCAGTTGTATCGGATGCGCGCTACTTTAGTGTAGAAATGAATTTCTATCAGTTTCTTTTCTAAATCATCTTTCTTTTTCCTCCGTCAAATTTGTGTGGTGCGTCCTTTTTTATCCTCTTCGGCCCTTTCCACCCTGTTGTTGTCCCTGGTTATGTCTCGTGTGGATTTCGCTAACTCTGCTCTCATTGAACTCCCTAAGTCTCGGTTACCTCAATTGCAACGGATACAGAATACTGCTGCTCGCCTTGTCTGTCACGCTTCTCCTCGGGACCACATTACACCTCTGCTTTTCCGTCTTCACTGGCTGCCCTTCCCTTACCGCTCTCAATTCAAGCTACTCACCTTGGTTCACAAAGCTCTCCATACAGGCTCCCCTCAATATCTCTCCGACCTCCTTTCCTTTCACTCTCCCCGGTATACTCCTCGCTCTTTCCATCTCAACCGCCTCACTCTTCCTTCCCCTTCTCGTGCTCACCTTCAATCCACCCATGCTTCTGCTTTCTTCTTTGTTGGTCCCGCCCTCTGGAATTCCCTCCCCTCTTCCCTTCGTTTAGAACCTCACCATACCACCTTTAAACAAAATCTGAAAACCCACCTTTTCTCCCTGGCTTTCGATGTGCCCTCTCCTTTTGTGTAGCTCCCATTCTCTCTGCCCTTCGCCTACCCTCTTGTTTCTTTCCCTACCCTACACCGCTTTGATTATTGGAGAAAGGCGGTTTTATCAAAAGACAATAAACATAAACATAAACATAAACATATGGATTGAAGTACACCAACCAGTGGTGTTTTTCCGAACCACCACATCCAAAAAGGTGATCTGTTCAGGATGGTGACTAACCTTGAATTTAATACGTCCATCTCTGCCATTAAGCCATTCAAAAAATTGTTGTAAACTCGCAACCGTTCCCTGCCACAAAACAAAAACATCGTCGATGTATCTTCTCCATAGTTTTAAATGATTCCGATATAGTGAAGTGTCTATCCAATCTCTCTCAAACTGCTGCATATATAAATTAGCTATGGAGGGGACAGAAATGGCCCCCATTGCAACACCTGACAATTGATGATAAATAGCATTATCAAATACAAAAAAATTGTTAAACACTGTGAAGGCAGTCAGTTCTGATAAAAAACCTAACTGACTGTTAGATAAATCACCTCTGGCCCGAAGTGCAGCTATAACGCTTTCATGTGCCTTAACTTGCGGAATCACTGTGTATAACAAGGTAACATCCAAGGTTACAAGAATAATGTCTGGCACTGATGCCAACCAAGCATGATCCGTTAAGATTTGTAAAAAATGTGTACTCTCCTTTATGAAAGAAGGGATAGAGGTCATTAGTGGTCTTAAAAATGAATCTATTAAAACTGAAAGTGGTTCTAACAAGGAGCCCCTCGTGGAGACTATAGGTCTCCCAGGGGGGGTTCATCGCATTTTTGTGGATCTTGGGAACTAGATATAATTTTGCAATGGTCGGATCTACCAGATTCAAAAAGAACCATTCTTTTTTAGAAATTAAACTCGTCTCG
The DNA here is from genome assembly GCA_033557465.1 of Ichthyophis bannanicus. NCBI lineage: Eukaryota > Metazoa > Chordata > Amphibia > Gymnophiona > Ichthyophiidae > Ichthyophis > Ichthyophis bannanicus. The sequence goes on along the minus strand of CM066050.1, from coordinate 118,128,475 downwards.
AAAGCTTGCGTGGTGATAGTTTTAATCTTTTGTTGAAGCTCTTTAGTAGGGTCAGTCTGTAGTACCTCATAGGTATGGGAGTCGGACAATTGCTTTTAAGCTTCATCCAGATATTGCTGCCGATTCTGAATGACTATTCCACCTCCTTTATCTGCTCGTCTAATAACGAGTTCGGATCGTGACTGTAAAGTCTGTAGCGCTGATCTTTCTATTCTATTAATTTGACTGTGAACATGTTGTTTAATGGAGGCCACGTGTTGCATATCTTTCAAAATCAGATCTCTATATAAAATCAAGTACAAATGCAAAGGGCCCGGAGGCGACCAAGTTGATTTCAAAGGAAGCTGCATTTGATTAGAAGGTAATGTGTCATCCACAACTACTGGTTGAGACCCAAAATACATTTTCAAATGTAGTTTACGAATAAAATGTTCTAAATCTACCCTATACTGAAACGAGTCGAAATAGATATTGGGGACAAACTACAAACCTTTATTGAAAATTTTTAATTGCTCTGAAGGTACATTCAAACCAGAGATATTAAGCACCAAGGAATCTATGTCTTCCATCTGGGATATTCCCCCCATTGGGATTTCCCCCGATTGTCGTCCTTCTTTTTCTTCTTTTCAGTTTTTTCGGCATCGTCTAAAAAAATCCCCTTTTTTTTGGTGTCTCCCTGAATCTGTAGAGTCTGTATCTTCAGATGTGTTTTCAAAGCTAACTTGTTTCCTCTTAGTTTCCTCTTAGTTTTTTCTTTTCGTTTTAGACTCATCCATGGATATACATAGCCTTTTGTATAGTCCTCAAAATCCCGTCGCAACTTTTTTGTCTTGATCTATTTCACATTTTACATGTGACAAGTGAGCAGGTCTTAGATTTTAAATCAGGTGAATGTGACCACATGTTCCTTTAGATCCCTGCCCATCATCCATAATTACAGAAGCCAGGCAAGGATTGATTGAGGAATTGAAACATCTTGTGGTTAAGTTTGGTTTGAAAAATTCTGCATTGGACCCAGGAGTTGTTAATAATTATAGACCTTTCTCAAATTTGCCATTTTTATCAAAACCAATTGAGAAAGTTGTTCTTTTATGGTTAGAGGAATTTCTTAAGGAGAGCCATTTGTTAAATAAAAGCAGTCAGCATTTCAAAGATAAAATAGTGCTGAGATCTTGCTGTTGGCCTTGTCACTGAGATTTATCTGCAGTCAAATAAAGGAGGGACTATATTGTTGATATTTTTGTATTTATCAGCTGCATTTGTCATGATATATCATGACATATTGTTGAAATAGTTAAGAACTGTGGGTTTGATGGAGATTGTTTTGAACTGATTCAAATCATTTTTAGAAGGCAGGATGCAACAGGTTCACTTTGGGGATGTCCTTGCAAATTCTTGGCCTTTGTTGTCATCCACTTTACTCAACATCTTTTTGGCCCCTTTGTGCAATGTACTGGAATCGCTTGGTTTAAGTTTCATGTATTTGGGGATATATTTTCCTTTACGTTTAAATCAGGTAGAGAAGGCTCAGCAAGTTTCTAGAAAATTAGATTCAATTGCAAATTGGCTTGATAGGAATACATTTATGTGAAATGTAGGTAAAATTGAGTCACTGTGGATTAAGGATCTGTAGGTCAAAACATTTTGTTCCATATCATTTCATTATCATTTTCAATTATTTTTGGTCTTATCAATTTTTCCAATAATGTTCACTATTGCTCGAGTGCACACTATTGTACAGTAGAGCACACACTTGTGAGAGTATGCATTATTGAGCAATGGGGTTCACTATTCATGCATGCGTGGACAGTGTGCCTTATTGCTCAGTGGTGCACACTCTCATGAAAGAGTATGCCATATGTTGAATAGTACATACTCACGGCAAACAGGAAATGACAATGTCATCATCATTTCTTGTTCTGTAATGAACACAAACAGCAGGCAGAGTAGAGGTCACTTGCGCTTTATTAATTATGCAAACCCCGACGCGTTTCAGTGGATGCCTTCATCAGGGGGCTAGAGACTGCAAACAAATATAATAAATACCATAAAACATTGTAACTTAATAACTTAAAACAAAAACTTAAAAGCAATAATAATAAAAACATAAATTTAAAAGCATAATGATGAATAATCATAAACGTAATAAAAGGACAAGCATGAATAAATAGGATGCAAAAACAACCATATAATACTCACGAATTGCAATAATACAATAGATGAAGCGCATGGAAGTGTATAAACATATGGCACAGATCAATAATACAGTTGGTAATGCTGAAAAACAATAATACCATTAATAGAGATAAAATTGCACATGAACAAAGCAACAGAAAACAATGGGGAACCCAGACCCAAGACAGATCATACATGTTGAATATCTAGTACAAAACATGAAGCTAGTACTTAAAGAATAAAACCAATTATACCTTATAAAAAAAGGGGGTGGCATTTAAAACGTCCATAAATTGTCATATTATGCAAAAATATAGTGAAGGAACAGAACCAAAAAACTGCTACGATGCCAGTATTGTAGATCATGTTGCAAAAGCTAAGACTGGCACATTTAGGATAAGTAGAAAAACCATAAAAACCACATAAAAAAGTGTTCTATTATATCACCTACTTTGTACAAATCGCAAAAAAAAAATATATATATATATTTTTTTTATAAAGTATAATTGGTTTTATTCTTTAAGTACTAGCTTCATGTTGTGGGCTGTTTACATATTATTAATATATGTTTCCTTAAAAAAAAGGAGCCTTACCTCTCAATAGCGTTGCTGGTTCCGTCCTAATTTCAATAGATTTAGATTCAATTTTATACACTTTTTGTTTTTTAAGTGCTAACATTAGGGTTTGCACAATGTCTATGCTTAGTTTAATGTAAGATTATTAGTAAAGTATTATTTGTATCTTGTATAAAAAAAAAATTTTCATTTTGTACTAGATATTCAACATGTATGATCTGTCTTGGGTCTGGGTTCCCCATTGTTTTCTGTTGCTTTGTTCATGTGCAATTTTATCTCTATTAATGGTATTATTGTTTTTCAGCATTACCAACTGTATTATTGATCTGTGCCATATGTTTATACACTTCCATGCACTTCATCTATTGTATTATTGCAATTCGTGAGTACAATATGGTTGTTTTTGCATCCTATTTATTCATGTTTGTCCTTTTATTACGTTTATGATTATTCATCATTATGCTTTTAAATGTATGTTTTTATTATTGCTTTTAATTTTTTGTTTTAAGTTATTAAGTTACAATGTTTTATGGTATTTATTATATTTGTTTGCAGTCCTCTAGCCCCCTGTTGAAGGTATCCGCCAAAATGTGTCGGGGTTTGCATAATTAATAAAGCGCAAGTGACCTCTACTCTGCCTGCTGTTTGTGTTTACTGAGCCATCTCTGCGAGCAGGAGCTCTTGTTTGTGTTTGTTCTGCAATGATCCATCCCTGCTTTCATTTATAATGGAAGCGCATTCCTGCTGTGGATTGGTAAATAGAAGCTGAAATAGGATTTTAAGCTAGAGATATGAGGGGAAAAGGTTCATTGGCAAAGCACAATAAGGTATTAAGAATTTGTATTAACAGGCCTTATTTTCTTTTTTCTTTTTTTCCTGAGATTTTCGAGATGCATATTACAATAAGCACAGCATAAGAAAAGAAAATTGAATTGGTTGCCCAAAAACAAAGAAATAAAGTATTATCACAAAAGAATTGCTATAGTTATGGGAAGGCATAAACAAGAAGACAATAAGGCACCCATCAAAATCTATAAATCAATTCTAGAACCTTCTATTCTTCCTCAACCAATTTAGAATAAGATCTTCAATAACAAACCCTATGCTTCCTTCACACTGGATTTTTCCATCAAGAACTTCTCCAAGTGTGGTATATCTGTAACTACATACCCATTCTCAGAGAGGCTCACTACACACTTACAGGGAAATGTAAGGTAAAATGTAGCAAGGATGCCACAGCATCGGGGGAGATGGGCAAATAGGAACATTTGGCCAATGGAGACAATTGCAGAGCCAGATCTGTGAATGTGTAGACACCTTCTGAAATATATATGGGCACGTCCAGATGGTTGGATGTAGGCCACAAGAAAGCTAACCACACGTGCAGCTGAAATAAAATATGCTGAGGCAGATGTGCTGGGATCTGGTTACAGAAAAAGAGGCAGAGATGTACAGACATGATGTAAAATATACATGCACATACATGCACATAGAGTCCCTGCACATGCTATCAGCATAAGACAGCATGACCACCAGGCTGCCAAATTTCAGCTGGGTGAAGACCTACAGGCTATGTCTGCTGGTTCTCATATCAGAGGAGCTGCTCTACCCCTTATGGGGTCAATGGCTTGCCTACCAGGTGGCTCATTGGGTCTGGTTGCCAATCCTCCATATTCTGGATCTGTACATCACTACACTGTGCTTCACATGGAGGAGTGGCGGAGTAGTCCAAGCAATCCACAGGTGCAGAGGCAATGTTGGCCAGTGAGCATGACACCTTGGTTGTCCACTGGCACAGTGCAGGGAGTGACATGTACAATGATAGGAACAGGAAACAGACTGTGAGATACAAAAGCAGAGTTACACGGTTCATCCTGCAGAGACAGAGGGAGTGCAGATACCAGCTGGCAAGGTGAAATGAAGCATCAGAGCATGGAAGAGATATGTAGGTTGCTGGGGAGCGAAAGACATAGAAAGGGAAGTGGAATGAAGGCAGTCTTGCCAAGGAAGAGGGGCAGTCCATGAACATCCCCCATCCTTAGGCCTTGACATATGCAGACAGCACCGTGCACCTGTTTGCAGCCAGTGCAGGAACACAGAGCTGATAGAAAAGGCATGCACCCACAAAGTGACCACAATGTTGCACCGCAGATAAATCAGTTTCCAGCACTGCACAGGAGCAGCAAACGGAGCAGGATAGGTTCCATGGCAAACAGGCAAAGTGGGAGGACTCTAGGTCAAGGAGCAGTAATTGCCATTGGGTGAAACTTGGAGGAACACAGAGGGTGACAAGTGTAGAAAGTCTACCAGGATGGCATTACTAAGCATGATATCTACCAAAGTACTACCAAAGGTGACTGCTACTGCTGGAAAGAAATCTGCACTTTTAAGTATTTACATGCTGGGAAATTTTCTAAATCTTGGTGAAAAGGGAATTATTTGGGTTAAATCTGTTTCTAAAGACCTTTACAAAGAGGCCTTCCAATTAGGAGGCAAGAGACTTGTGAAATTTGTTTTAAATAGGTGTTAAAATCAAGTGACAGATCAAAGGGGCAATTTGAAAGGCTCCCTCTATCAAACCAAGGGCAGTATGAATCATCCAGGAAATTGTTAAGAGATTACATTAGAAGCACAGGTCAGGGCACTATGTAGCATGCCAGTTTTTACTAAGGGATATGTTTACTAAACAGCACTAACGGCACAGCTGCGACGTTATCATGAGATACGTGATGTTATCGCAAGATAATGGCGCATTACCGTGTAAGAACATCATGTATCACGCGATAACGTCTCCGGCGGCAGAAAGGTGCACAGAAGATGGAGTAAGGCTCCCCAGAGGACGGGGTAAGGCTCCCCAGGGGCGGAGATAAGGGGTCAATGGGCGGAGAGTGGGTGGGGAGAGGCTCCATGCACACTAACGCCGTGAAATGAAGGTCTGAAAAGTAGCGCCAGTGAAAACCTCGAGCTAGAGTCATATTTGCAGGGGAGAGAGACCATTTCAGTCAGCTATGTGCAGCAAAGGCAGGGAAACCAAGAAAAGTGATAGTGATACATGTGCAGCAACATCATAGTGCCCAAGTACGAGAGGGCACTACTGTGAGGCTGCAAATGGGGTACAGGGGGCTGCAGGCAGGACATGCAGTGGGGCAGCTGGGGCACAGGGTGGGCTAGGCAGATGCCTTGGTGACACATAGGAATATAGAAGCAAAAAACCAGCAAGACAGCAACTGACCAAGGGCAAACATGGCCACGAGTGTGTGTCCCACAGTGTCCCAGGGGACAGTACCCAGCAAGTACCACAAAGGGCACATAACATTGGCAGGCAGTGCAGGGGGGAAGCGTGAATGTCTAGGCAGGCACCCCTACCCCATATCACACACCATAGGCAACAGCCTACCGGCAAAATGGACGGCCTGGGACTGCGCACCACCAGCACCACCAGCACAAGGGCATGTCAGCATGGTGGTGGAGAGGTGCTGGTGGCGGAGGGAGCAGTGGCATCTGCCCACAGCAGACCACGGCCAAGCCCCATTTAGGTGGGTGCCGTGTACTACAACAGACAAGATCTGTCTGACGAACAGTCATGGTATCCCCAGGGAATGATCTGCCTCTGTGGCAACAGTTTGGTGCAGTACACACAGCCAGTGTGCTCAGGGGCAGAAGGTCACAGGTTCAAGCTCCAGCTGTGGCTCCTGCAAACCATGTCCCTATAATTACCCAGTACTAAACTGTGGTAATAAAGAAAGAATCTTTATTGCAGATTAAATAAACATGCCATAAACGCCTATATTTTAGCCTACAGGGCACAGACACCATAAACATGTGCAATCCCTAGAGCAGAGTTTCCCAACTGCAGTCCTGGAGGGCCAAACACCATTCAGATTTCATGCTGTCCCTAATAAATATGCCTGTGCTGCATTTGTATGCACCGCCCCCATTGTATGCAAATGTATCTCATGCATATTCATTAGGGACAGCATGAAAACCTGAACTGTGTTTGGCCCACCAGGACCGGAGTTGGGAACCTCTGCCCTAGAGCAGCGGCCAACAGGGGCACAAACACCCACACCCACAGGCTCCACTATCCAAAGCCTCATGGAGAGTCAGGCTGTTGGGCCCTGCGCGGAGCAGCATCTCCCAATACTAGCACCTGCATACCCTAGCAATGCCGTCCTAAACTTGGGAACACGTTCCACATATATCAAAAGGTTGTTAAGATTAATGGCAGATAACAAATCCTAAGTTAAACACAATTTGTTGACAGAGATGCATCATAGCAACCTTTCTGATGTTGTCAGACGCTTGCTATCCTTGTCCTTATTAGGCGGTCGCCTAGGGCGTGTGGTGCAAGCTGCCTTTGTAAAGAAAACTCTGTAGCCATGTTTAAGGCAAAATTATAATGAGGATTTATTCCCTTTCCCGTGTGGATTTCTATTCTTCGCATACAGCAAACAAAGGTTTAAAGAAACTGTTTCTTCACAGCAAAATAACCAAAATTGCACCTTCTTTCAAAAACAGGTATAACAATGCTCTTGCTTCTTGATTAACATAAAGAGGTAATCTCATCTGATATACAGAGCGTGCATTCCATAGGGCTATAATCAACGTCCTGATTAGTGCTCTCCCATTGCATCTGCTCAGTGTCTAAACTTGTAAGTGGGTAACACTTTCCACATTTATCATTTACAGAACTCTCTCTTGAGGTAGCAACTCTTGGGGCAAGGAACCGTTCTGTATAAGGGAAGTCCTGGGGACCTGTACTGGAGACTATTTCTTTGAGGCTTCCCCCTTTCTTCCACCAAGGGTTTTCCTTCCAGCAATTAGCCTTTGCTTTTCTAGCCGAGCCCACCTCTTGCCCTCTGGAGAAATTAGTGTACTTAGCTTTGTTTCTTGGATAAACAGCTTTCACTCCTTCCTCTCTTAACCAGGCACCTTTACTTGGGCTGTAGCCTGCTTTGCCGTGAGAGTTCCTCTCAGCACTTGTCTGGTCTGGGCTGTGGTAAGCTTCAGGAAAGACTCCCCTTCTGCTTTTCCTTACTGCAGGGACACACCCGATGCTTCCTGGTCCCAGCAAGCTCTCCTGCTTGTGACCTACGCCCTCCAGCTGCTTACTCACTCTCCTTGGGACGATGCCCCCTCTGGCTTGGGAGACCTGTGCACGAGCACCTCCCTTGCCTGCTCCTTCCAATGCACCTCCCTTGGCACCTCCTCCTACTGGGATTTCCCAGCCACTTTTATCCTCCTGGCCCCTGCATGTTGTATGTGCTTCTTGGCCCAGGTGGACGTGACTAGTTTCCTGGCTTTCTACTGCATCACAGCCAATGTAGGAAAAGTTTGTTCTACTATTTTCTGGAACCTTACAAACTGAATGTGCTTTCTGCCTAGGTGACTGTAAGGTAAGCTCTTCCTTTTCTCCTGTATCCATGGGCTCTGTGCTGGCCACTGTATCACAATGTCTATCCAGTGTTTTGTGGCTGCCCACACCTTACTGAGCCCACACTGCTTGCACTGTTTCCAGTGTTAGCCCGCCAATGTGCATAATGAGGAGCAAGGTACTGTGGGTATGGCCCGGACAGGGCGGCCTGGGCAGGATGTATCTACACAGGGCATAGAGCAATGGCTGGGACATTGTAGTGCCCGACCACCACCTGCATGGACAGGGTGGCCACAACATGTCATGCTGGGAGGTCACTCTCACCCTGACTGAGCAGTGACCATGGAATGGTTAGGTTCTCCCATAGTGCCATACTGTATTTCTCTCAAGTGATATCTATGAGTTCCCATTTCTGGGGTCCAATCACTGACATACTTACTTGGTATGTGTGCTCACATCCTATTTGTGGGTGCACCCAGTTCCTCCAGGAACATGCACTATGTACTAGCTAGCAGACTGTCTGCAGTTAGCATGTTTATGGCTGGAACACCTTGCAGGATGCAGCAGGTGGAGACTGACTGTGCCCTTTGCTGGTGAATGTCAGATAGTGATGGGGGGGGCAGCTGAGCTTCACCAGGCCTATTGCCTGTCTGCCAGTGCCCTATGTGATGCGTACAGATCTGCATTGACTGCCCTGTAGGGTGCCTATTCTCCAGCAGGACTGGGGTTGATGGTCCCCTCTACTGCCACCATTGCAGAGATGTAGAATGTGGATCTGTTGGTGGGAGATCCTGTCCCCCCACCCTGACCTACAGAGGGTGGGTTGGGTGGTGCTACATAGTCTGCTTTTGTGTCCAACCACCACCCTTCTCTTATAACATGTGACCATGGCAACCACACAGGATATGCACCATTCTGGGAGCATCATAGTCCACAAGGGCTAGACATGACTGGGAAATACAGATGGACACAGGTGTATCCTAGGTGTGTCTGCAGGGACTACCTATCACACACTGGCACTGATTGGGACCTGCAGCCTACCTCAGCCAAGCCAGGTGCTGCGGACCTGGTGCTGGGTGCCCCACCTTGCCCTCAGGGTGAGCACAGGAACCACACAATGTCACGGTCTGTAGCCACTCTGTGCCAGTAAAACACATGGTCAGTTCCCCCTACCAGGCCGGGGTGCTATAGAGGCGCATACCTCATCTTGTGATCAGATGTAGGCTGCTGATCTGCATGTGCAGTGCATCATGGGTACAGGTGGGTTTACTCTATCCTGGTAACCACAGCAGACAGTTTGTGTGGTGACCTGCAGTCTTTCTGTAGCCAGCCAGCAGTGTGTTAGATGTTATAGAGATGTAGCCCACTGGTTACTTTAATGACTGTGGAGGCAGAGGTCATGGGTCCATTTATATGCAAGGTCCCACGGTGACCTTTTTTTAAATAAGGCTGTCTGAGGCATTTCCTTTTAATTTAAATCAGTGCTTCCAGCAAAAACACCCTCACAGTGCCGTAGCCTAAGGTGCCTCATTAGGCGCCCTATAAAGCACCCTATAGGGCACATCATAAGGTGTCTTGGCAGACAGGGCACTTTATAATGTGCCCCATGGAGTGCCTTATAGGGCGCCTTATGCGGCACCTTAGGTCACTGCACTGTGAGGGTGTTTTTGCTGGCAGCACTGATTTAAATTTTAAAAAGGAACTGCCTCAGACAGCACTGATTTAAATTAAAAGGAAATACCTCAGACAGCCTTCTTACATAATACCACTGCAGAATCAAACCCATGACCTCTGCCACCACAGTCATTGCAGTAACCAGTGGGCTACATCTTTATTGCTTCTAACACTGCGCATGAACTTAGGGTTAACGCGCGTTAACTTGCCATGGCACCCACTATCACGTGATACAGATTCTTGCTACCTTGCCGCCGGAACGCCCACTCCTTATATGGCATTCTTCACATTATCGCTGCAACTAGCGCCAGTAACATTAAGACGGTTTAGTAAAATACCCCTAAGTATTTTTTCCATCCCACAGACCCTAGTCATAATCTTAGATTTATAGGCTCTTAAATCTATTAAAGGAAAAGAGGTGGTCAAATTATTTTTCAGGTTGAGCTGGTTATCTTCATCAGGAATAGATTAATTAAGGCCATGAAATTAATCTTGTGGTGAACAAAGCCCCTTAAATTTATTAGGCATAGTTGTGGATGACATCATGATCAATGCTCCTTTCTCAACCACTATTGCAGACTTCACACCAATAACAAACTGCTTCACTACAATTAACCATTGACTCTCCAAACACCGCTTCACAATTAACTACAACAAAACTGAGGTCCTCTTTATAACCAGAGATAAGAACTTCTCCCCACTAATTACCCTAAAAGTTGACAATGCAGATTTGTTGGCTAAATCTCAAGTCAGATACCTTGCAGTAACATACGTCTGCAAAAAATTTCTTTTCAAGAGCTGTTTTGGTTATTCCACGTACTCTTTATGTTTTTTGGTGCGCTGAATCCGAAAATGACCTCCATTTTGTCATAGGACATCACGTTTCCTGACAATTTATTTAACTATGTTAAATAAGGCAATACCTCAAAATAAATGGAAATAGACTTATAAAATTAAAGTTTTATTACAATATTTTCATGAAAATCCTTTTTTGAACTGAAATGAGCTCACCTACACACACTAAACTTGATTCTTCTTCCTTGTGAGGCTCCTCTTGGTGCATTTACACTTGTGAGTAGCATCTGGAATGTCTCTCTGAAGCATCCAACAGTAGTCTGCCATCATTGTAATGCTCCATTTTCCCTGGTATCTCCTTTCCATCTCTTTAATGTCTTGGTGGACTCGTTTACCTTGTTCCTCACTCACAGCTCCCAAAGTTTCAGGAAAGTAGTCAAGGTGGGACTGGAGGAAATGCACTTTCAAACTCATCAGGCAACCTAAAGCTTGAAATGCTTTCAGCATTCGTCCGACAATCTTTTTGTAGTGAGGATCTTTGTTATTGCCTAAAGATTTCTGTACGACTTCTTTAAATGCAATCTACCCTTCTTTTTGAGGATCCGTCATGGTATTGACAAACTCTTGATCAACTATAAGCCTTCTAATGTCTGGTCCGACGAACACACCTTCCTTCAATTTTGCTTCCGACAGGCCTGGAAACTTGGTGACCAAGTATTTGAAGCATTCTCCATCTCTTGGAAGTGATTTTACGAATTGCTTCATCAATCCCAATTTTATGTGGAGAGGTAGTAGAAGAACTTTATGGGAAGGTACCAAAGTTTCTCGGAGGTCATTTTTTTCAAAGACTGTTAGCACCCTCGGTTGCCAACTCTTCTTGGTCCAGTGATTTTGTCAGTCTCGACTGTCCCATAGACACAGAAAACAAGGATATTTGGTATACCCAGCTTGTTTCCCAAGCAGCATGCACAAGACCTTCAAGTCCCCACACACTTGCCAACCATGGTCTTCATATTTAAGTTTACGAAGAACCAATTCCAAGTTCTCGTAGGTTTCCTTCAAGTGTACGGAATGACCTACAGATATGGAAACGTAAAAACCGTTGTGGAGTAAAACTGCTTTGAGACTTCTTTTTGAAGAATCTATAAAAAGACGCCATTACTCTGAATCATATTGGATTTTAAATTGACCCATCTGACCTTCGACATAGATGCAATAAACCAACTTGTCTTCCTGGGCGAATTAAGGAACGAACTCCTTTTCACGATGTCTGAACCATGAAGATGACACTCCTGGCAACAATAAATTCCTGCTTTTCAGCCTTGATCCGAGTAACTCAGCGGCATCTTTGGGAAGATTCAAGTCTCTTACCAAATCATTCATCTCCTCCTGAGAAAACAATTTTGGTCTTGTATCATCTTCAAAGTCAGAACTTGGACCTCCATACCTGTACACCACTGATACTACAACTTTCTGGAAGTTATTAAAAACTCTCCTTTCTACAGAACATCTTGGAGGCATAACTTAGACACTCACCTCACATGAACTTTTTGAGTAGTGAATCCCATCCTACCAACTTGTTACATCTGGACCACTTGATTCCCATATGACTTTAGCACCTAAATCCATATCACCTTGTCATCCTAACTATAACTTCATTACATGGTTTCATGTTAAACATTGAATGTAAATTCTAAGTCATTAAGTACCTGTGTTAATTTGATATATACCTATATAACATGTTCCCTGTAATTTTACATTATGTTTTCTATAAACCGCCTTGATCATTGAAAATGTGGTGTATAAGCTAAATAAATAAAATAAAAATAAATAAATACAAGTATCCCTAGCAACTATAAGTAAGTAAACAACTTAAATATGTAAACAAATCCTTAAAGCTAAGATGCAGGCAACAGTCCAGCAGCGAGATGGGGGCTCTCAAGTCTTTTGCATTGAGTGTTACATGTACAGAGTAGCAGACTTGGAGGAGTTAAGGAAGACAGAGAGGTATATAGACAAGACCTACAAAACACACATATCCATCTGATAGCTAAGACCTGCCGTTTCTTTCTCTATAACATCAGCAAATCCTGCCCTGTCCTTTCTGAACACACTACTAAAACGCTTATCCACTCCTTAATCGCCTCCCGACTGTAACCTACTCCTTGCTGGTCTCCCTTTGAATCATCTCTATCCCCTTCAATCTGTTCAACACTCTGCTGCACGGCTAATCTTCCGCCACCTCATCATGCTCATATTACCCCTCCAGCAGTAGAAGAGAAGGGCATAGATAGAAGCAGTTTGCTGGAAGAGCGGAGTTCCCGAGGGAGGTTGTAAGGAGAGATAAGAGAAGAAAGGTAGTGAGGAGCCACAGAGTGAATGCATTTATAGGTCAGCAGGAGAAGTTTGAACTGGATGCGGAAACGGATAAGGAGCCAATGAAGTGACTTGAAAAGAGGGGTACATAAGAACATAAGAAATGCCATACTGGGTCAGACCAAGGTCCATCAAGCCCAGTATTCTGTTTCCAACAGTGGCCAATCTAGGTCATACGTACCTAGCAGTTTCCCCAAAGGACACAGGTTCCACAATGCTTGTATTGGTTCAAGCATTGATATCCTGGGTCCCTTCTTAATAATGGTTTATGTATCTTTCCTCCTGGAACTTGTCCAAACCTTTATTAAACCCAGCTACACTAACAGCCTTTACTACATCCTCCGGTAACAAATTCCAGAGTTTGATTACACGTTGAGTGAAAAAATATTTTCTTATATTAGTCTTAAATAGTTTACCCTGTAGCTTCATTGCATGTCCCCTAGTCTTTCTATATTCTGATAAGGTAAACAATCGATCTACGTTTACCCGTTCCACTCCGTTCATTAATTTATAGACTTCTATCATATCTCCCCTCAGCCGTCTCTTTTCCAGGTTAAAGAGCCCCAACCTTTTTAGCCTTTCTTCATAGGAGTATCCTTCCATCCTCTTTACCATTTTGGTGGCTCTTCTCTGAACCTTTTCTAAAATGGCTACATCCTTTTTAAGATACGGCGACCAGAATTGCACACAATATTCAAGGTGCGGTCTCACCATGGAACGATATAGAGGCATTATAATATCTTTTGTTTTATTTTCCATTCCTTTCCATATCATACCTAGCATTCTATTTGCTCTCTTGGCTGCCGCTGCACACTGGGCCGAGGGTTTTAACATGGTATCCACAATGAGGCCTAAATATTTTTCCTGGGTGGTGGTTCCTAATGTGGAACCTTGCATCGTGTAACCATAGTTTGGGTTGTTCTTCCCTAGGTGCATAACCTTGCACTTGTCCACATTAAATTTCATCTGCCATTTTGATGCCCAGTCTTCCAATTTATCAAGATCCTCTTGCAATTTTCCACAATCCTCTTGGGTTTTAACAACTTTAAATAGTTTTGTGTCATCTGCAAATTTGATAACCTCACTCGTTATTCCACTTTCCAGGTCATTTATGAATATGTCAAAAAGAAGCGGACCCAGCACAGATCCCTGGGGTACACCACTATTCACCTTTCTCCAATGGGAAAACTGGCCATTTAGCCCAACCCTCTGCTTTCTATCTTTTAACCAGTTCCTGATCCACAGTAGTACACTGCCTCCTATCCCATGACTCTTTAGTTTTGCCTAAAGTCTCTGATGAGGGACCTTGTCAAAGGCTTTCTGAAAGTCCAGATACACTATATCAACCGACTCACCTTTGTCCACCTGTTTATTTACACTTTCAAAAAAACATAACAGATTAGTAAGGCAAGATCTTCCTTGTCTAAAGCCATGTTGGATGTCTCCCATTAGGCCATGACTATCTACATGCTGAGTAATTTTATTCTTTATGATGCTTTCTACCATTTTCATGGTACTGACGTGAGGCTCACTGGTCTGTAGTTTCCCGGATCACCCCTGGAACCCTTTTTAAAAATTGGTGTTACTTTGGCGATCCGCCAATCTTCAGGTATTAGAGATGATTTTAATGACAGTTCACAGATTACTAATAGCAGGTCTGCAATCTCATATTTCAGTTCTTTCAACACCCTTGGATGTATACCATCCGGCCCAGGTGATTTGCTACTCTTCAGTTTATCTAATAGTTGTAATACATCTTCCCGATGTATCGATATTTCCTTCAATTCTTCCACACCTTTAAATACCACTTCAGTCATGGGTAACATCCCTACATCTTCCTCAGTAAAGACCGAAGCAAAGAATTCATTCAGTCTCTCCGCTATCGCCTTGTCGCCTCTTAGTGCCCCTTTAACTCCTCTATCATCTAATGGTCCAACTGACTCTCTCACAGGTTTTTTTGCTACGAATGTACTTGAAAAAAAATCTTTATTTCGCGTTTTTGCTTCCGCAGCATGCTTCTTCTCAAATTCTCTCTTTGCCTACTGTGGATTTCCTTACTATCCCTCCTCCACTAATTAAATCAAAGGTGATCATGCTATGATCTCTATTGCCAAGTGGCCCCAACAACCTTATCTCTTGCACTAGATCTGGTGTTCCACTAAGGACTAGGTCTAATATGGCTTCCCCTCTCGTCGATTCATGGACCAGCTGCTCCAAGAAGCAGTCATTTATGTCATCTAGAAACTTTATCTCCCTAGCATGTACTGCCGTGACACTGACCCAGTCGATACCGGGGTAATTGAAATCACCCATTCTGGCCAGGTGGTCGAGAGTACACCCCCACCGCCATTGCCTTCCCCTTTTACATGGAATTTCAATCCATAGAGATTCTAATGCAAATTTTGTTTCCTGCAAAACTTTAATCCTTTCTGACTCAATGCCCTCTCTAACATAGAGAGCAACCCCTCCACCAATTTGATCAGCTCTATCATTATGATATAGTTTGTACCCAGGTATCACAGTGTCCCACTGGTTGTCCTCCTTCCACCATGTCTCTGATATTCCAATCACATCTAACCTCTCATTTAGTGCTATATATTCTAACTCTCCCATCTTATTTTTTAGACTTCTAGCATTTGCATACAAGCATTTTAGAGACTGTATTTTATTCATATTAATTTGGCTATTGGTAGACAGGGGTAATTTGGGATCTTTAAGCTCTGTCTGCTCTATACTCGAGGGCATTTGGGCTACTTTACTCTTTTTTGGAACCTCTCTGCTTTTGGTAGTATCCTTCAAGGATACATTCTTCCGAACCATCTGCCCTTGGGCGACTGTCGGCTTTCCCCTATAGGACCTTGATAAATTGGAAGACTGGATGTCCAAATGGCAGATGAAATTTAATGTGGACAAGTGCAAAGTTATGCACCTAGGAAGGAACATCCCAGACTACGGTTACACAATGCAAGGTTCCACATTAGGAACCACCACTCAGGAAAAGGATTTAGGCATCATCGTAGATAATACGTTGAAATTCTCTATCCAGTGTGCAGCAGCAGTCAAGAAAGCAAATAGAATGCTAGGAATCTTAAGGAAAGGAATGGAGAATAAAAAAAATACCTCTGTATCGTTCCATGGTACCACTGCACCTTAAATATTGTGTGCAATTTTGGTCATCATATCTTAAAAAGGAGATAGCAGGATTAGAAAGGGTACAGAGAAGAACCACCAAAATGGTAAAGGGGATGGAAGGATACCCTTAAGCGGACAGGCTTAAAAAGATTGGGCTTTTCAACTTGGAAAAGAGATGGCTTAGGGGAGATATGATAGAGGTCTATAAATTATTGAATGGAGTAGAACGGGTAAACATAGATCTGTTGTTTACTCCATCAAAAAGTAGAAGTCTAGGGGACATGCAATGAAGTTACACTGTAACCCATTTTAGACTATAAGAGAAAATATTTTTTCATTCAACACATAATCTAACTCTGAATTCGTTACTAGAGGATATAGTAAAAGCTGTTAGTGTAGATGGGTTTAAAAATGGTTTGGACAAGTTCTTGGAGGAAAGGTTCAAAAACCATTATTGAAGAGGACATGGGAAATCCACCGCTTACCCTGGGACAACCACTGTGGAACCTATGTACCTTTTTTACGACCTGCCGGGTACTTGTGACCTGGATTGGCCACTGTTGGAAACAGGATACTGGGCTTGATGGACTTTGGTCTGACCAAGTATGGCATTTCTTATGTTCTTATGTTACGGACATAGAGGCCCTGAAAATAAATTTATGGCCATATGTCACAAGTGGTCCAGGATGCTGGCCTGGAGGAGGATGCAGCAAGGTATGTGAAAGATCAGACTGCATAGATATGAGCTTGGGAGCAGAAACCCTATCTATCAGAGGTGCACACCAAGAATAAAGAGGAACGAATAGCAGAGCTAAGTGAACGGTGCCAAGAAGGACCTTGCATGCCAGAAATATGCCAGTGAGCCATAGTAGCAGGGAAGGCCACAGAAAGGGCAGCAAAACATGGAAACACGACGGTAGTGTTCACAAAAATGGGTGAGAATTGGAATAGGGGAGCTTTCCACAAACCAAACTAGGAGATAAAGGGTGGAGCAGTGAAAGGGCACAAACGAGGCAGGGGATAAAAGGATGAAGTGGTGGAGCAAAAGATATGGCAGTGGCAGGGAGATGAGTATGGTAAACACATATGTAACACTGGAAGGATAAACCCCCACTACATGAAGGGGATGTGGATGGGTGAGGGTGGTGAGTGCTGGGCATGGGCTGAGTAGGTGATGGGTAGGCAGCAGAAGGCTCTATCAATTTTTTATCATTTACAAATGATTCATCCAATCAGATCTTTTGAAGATAATATTTAGAGGAGCCACATAGAGTTACACACCATCAACATGCATAAATCACATATGTTCAGTGACAGAAGTGTGTAGATGGGTTTTTATGCACGTACTTTAACAAACTGATATTTTGTGAGTACATGCATTAAGTCGATGATGCGTACTTTCACTGTGGGCATGAACAGGTGCGGAGCTTGGGCAAAACACAAGATATAAAATAATATAACATGAACATTTCTTAAAAATATAGGGTGGGCATTTACACCAGCCCTAGGGTTGGTGTGGCAGATCGCATCTAGATTTGCCATGCATATCCCACCACATATGCCCTTATTTTATAAAATTAACTACGCACATACTTCCGTTTATAAAATAGGCACAACAGACAATGAACAACTTGTGCATTAACAAGCCAGGACTTTAGAAAATTACCCTCCACTTGACTATAGATCATCTATGAGTAGTAACCAAAGTCTTGGTTATATCTAGGCTACATTATGGGAATGTGTTGAGGGGTTTCATGCTAGGAGGAGTAGCCTAGTGGTTGGGGCAAGGCACTTCAGGCCGGAAGGTCGGGGGTTCAAATCCCACTAGAGGACAGCAACCTTGGGCCGGAAGGACTGGGGTTTCTAGTCCCACAGATGCTCCTTGTGGTCTTGGGCAAGCCACTTAACCCTCCATTGCCCATGTTCCCTGTAAGTATTAGTGTATGTGTCTCATATCCCCGCGTGTTAAATGTATCCCCCAATTGTGTTGTGACCGCTTTGATTGAAGGATAAGGCGGTATACAAAACTGTCTAAATAAATAAATAAATAAATAAATATTACCAAGCCAGGCCTAGGGGATCACATTAAGCTCCTGCTTATGAAATCTCACTGGTGGACAGCAGAATATAGAGGATGGTTTAAAATGTTGAAGCTGCTCTTTAGGGCATGGAATGGTCTGCAGTATTTTGCTGATCTTTTAGTTTCTTATGCCTCCTTGTGTAAGTTGTGATCAGCTGTTAGGGAACTATTATTAGTACCCTTAATCATGGAGTAACACCTGCTTACTTATTAGGAGAGAGCTTTTGCAGTAGTGGCTCCTAATCTTTTGAATAAATGATCAGATTCTATTAGATGGGAGTCATAAATTGGTTAAGGCTTGGCTATGGCAGCAAGCATTTGTCCCAGGTTAGATATCTGGAAACAGGAAATTTTGGGTTATGGCTATAAGCATTAGATCCTTGTTTGATATAGAGGGATCGCTGCTGTGATGTAATAATCATTTTTAGAGGTAAGTTTTAGTTTTAATGGGGTGTATTTTAGGGGTTAGTAGTGGGAATAAAATAAATTGTTAGCATTGAGGTTTTTTTGTGCACCACAGGTGGGTTCCTAGAAGCAGTTGATAAATATAAATTAAAAATAAATAAATTAAAAATAAATCAGGATATATTTTTAATGATACTGTACTTTCTTCTTTCAGCTTGTCTAGCTGCTCCCTAGCCTCAATTATCTGCTCAGGCACTTTAAAACACCAGGCAAATGCTTCCTTTGGCTTCTAATCAGAAACCTTTACACAGCAAATACAGTGGGGTAGATATTCAGCGTCAGCAGTCAGCTTTTTAAAATACATGGCCACCACCTCTGAAGCTGAGACCAGATATTCAGTGCCAGTGCCTACCTGGGGTCCAGCGCTTAACATCTGGTTTAACTGGCAAATAATGTTACTATCCGGTTAGCAGAGATACCCGGCCACTAAACAGAGCACAACATTAGGACAGCCTTTGTCTATGCAGTTAGCAGATGAATATTGCTGCTAACCAAATAGTCACGAGACCGTCCCAGCTGTACTCACTGAATGCCTTGAAACTAACTAGACATTATCAGGATGGTTTGAGTTGGATATTTAGTGGCACTACCGTGTTAGTACCTCTGAAAATCAGTATTGTCTAGGTTTATGTAGTTTGCTGGTATGTAAACCACAGAAATCTTTCTGAATATACAGTACTCTTCTGTCACTGCCCAAAACCTGACAGTTTCTTAATTCCTTAATCCATAATCTGTAAAAGCATTGAGGATCCCACTTCATGTCAATGGCTGACAACTAAGCCAGCATTTCACTTCTGTATTCACTTTCCTGAAACTATTCTCTAGACCAGCGATGGCGAACCTATGGCACGCGTGCCAGCTGTGGCACGCGAAGGCCTTGCAGCTGGCACGCGGGAAGGTCCGCATTTAAAAGGTCCCAAATTTAAAAAAAAAAAAAACCAAACAAACCGGCTGCTTCTGCCGCGGCAGCCTCAAGAGCTCTGCCGCGGCAGCCTCAAGAGCTCTGCCGCGGGGCCCCCCCCTGCCCGGCAGAGCCTCCCTGCATCATCTACCTTCAAGTCGCAAAACGCGGTCTTCTTTCAGAGCCGCGAGAGTTTCCTTTCTCGCGAACAGAGCCGCGAGAAAGGAAACTCTCGCGGCTCTGAAAGAAGCCCGCGTTTTGCGACTTGATGGTAGATGATGCAGGGAGGCTCTGCCGGGCAGGGGGGGGGCCCCGCGGCAGAGCTCTTGAGGCTGCCGCGGCAGAGCTCTTGAGGCTGCCGCGGCAGAAGCAGCCGCTTTGTTTGGGTTTTTTTTTTTTAATTTGGGCTGATAGGGGGGAAGGGGGTTTAGGACTGGTAATGGGCTATGGTGGGGAGGCTAAGACTGGAAATGGGCTGATGGGGGGGGTTAGGACTGGTAATTGGCCATGGGGGGGGGAAAAGACTGGAAAGGGGCTGATGGGGGGGGTTAGGACAGGTAAATGGCCAAGGGGGGGGGCTAAGACTGTAAAGGGGCTGATGGGGGGGGGGTTAGGACTGGTAATTGGCCAGGGGTGGGGGGGGGTAGGACTGGTAATTGGCCAGGGGGGGTAGGACTGGTAATTGGCCGGGGGGGGGTTAGGACTGGTAATTGGCCGGGGTTAGGACTGGTAATTGGCCATGGGGGGGGCTAAGACTGGAAATGGGCTGATGGGGGGGGGTTAGGACTAGTAATGGGCCATGGGGGGTGCTAAGGCTGGAAGTGGGCTGGTGATGGTGATGGTGATTTGGGGGGGGGTAGGACTAGTAATGGGCTATGGGGGGGGGCTAAGACTGGAAATGGGCTGATGGGGGGGTTAGGACTGGTAAAGGGAAGATGGGGGGGTTAGGACTGGTAAAGGGCAATCGTGGGGCTAAGACTGGAAATGGGCTGAGTGGAAGGAGGGCTTGAACTGCAAATAGCTGATGGGATTGGGGCTTGGAATGGAAATGGGTTGTGAGGGGGAGGGAGCTAGGACTGGAAATGGGTGAGGGGGGGCTAGGACAGGAAATGGGCTGATGGAGGGGCTAGAAGAGGACTGGAAATTGGCTGTTGGGGGGTGCTAAGATTGGAAATGGGCTGGGGTGGGGGTTTGGATTGAAATGGACTCATGAAGGGGCTAGAACTGGAAGTAGGCTCATGGGGGGCTTGGATTGGAAATGGGCTGAGTGGAGGGGAGCTAGGATTTGACATGGGCTGATGGTGGGGCTAGGAAAGGACTAGAAATGGGCTCATGGGGGGCTGGGTTTGGAAATGAGCTGATGGAGGGACTCGGATGGGACTGCAAATAGATGGGGGAGCTAGGACTGGAAATGGGCTTATGGGGGGTTAGGACTGGAAGTGGGTTGATGAGGGGGGGCTAGGACTGGTATTGGGTTGGGAGGTTGCTAGGACTGGAAATGGGTTGGGGGGCTGCTAGGACTGGAAATGGGCTGATGCAGGGACTAGAAGGGAATGGATGCTGGGTGAGGCTGGAACTAGAAGGGAGCTGGTGTTGGGGGAGGATTAGAATGGGATGGGGCTGGGAGAGTAAAATGGAGAGGGGAAAAATATTTTGTGTGGGAGGGATAAAAAATCTACAATTGGCCGGGTATTGGGAGAATAAGTGGGGATTGAGGATGGAGGGGTAAATTTTGAGTAGATGAAATAGGAATGAGGAAAGAGCAAAAAGAGAAAGATTAGTATGTTAAAGCAGATGTAGAGAGAGAATGGAAAAAAAAAACCAAGAAGACAGAAGAAAGGACAAATGGACAGCAGATGGAGAGTTAGGAGAAGACACGAAGAAACCAGAAGAAAGTGGCTGGAGCAATTGCAACTGAAAAAAATGCACAAAAGGTAGAAAAATATCTCTTTATTTTGAATTTATTAACTGGAATATGTCAGCTCTGGGAAATGTGCATCATTAATTTTTGCGCTTTGTTTAGTACAAGAGGAAATTAATTTATAGTTTTATTTCTACAGTGTTGTTGTATATTCCAAGTTTGGCTTTTGGGGTTCCCAGTTTAATTATTGTCTTCCTGTTTTTAAATTGTGATTCCTTGTTTGGTGATGGTCTGTTCTGCATGTGTAACTGAGCTGAGGTATTCTGTTTATATAATTCCTATTTGACATTGCCACTTGTTCTTTCCCCAGTAGGTCATGTATTGTTGTTCTCTGAAATGTATTGGTTTAATATTTGCAGTGTTGCCTTTTGATAGTTAGGGTATGGTGCTTTGTGAGTCCTGGTAGTACTGTTAGGATACGGCGGGTTTGCTATGGGTTCTAAATGGGCAGCGTTTGTAGTAGTTCCTAATGTGCCTGGCGGTTGGTACTGGATTATAGTAATGTAGAAACCTTTTAGTCTTTCTTTATCCATATACTCATTAAGAGGCATGTTTACTAAAAGTTAGTGTATGGTAACATTATGCAAATATTTATGCAAATGAGGCACCTTATGCAAATGAGGCTTTAATGGACGTGCTGGCACTTTGAGGAAATTCTTTGGTTTTGTGCGGCAGTTTGGGCACTCGGGCTCAAAAAGGTTAGCCATCACTGCTCTAGACTCTTACTGAGCTCTTCAGCCTCACTGCCAAACAGTCTGACTTTCCAGAAACATCCTCCAGCAGTCTGCTGCTAATTGGGTGTATGTGCTCATTTACCTTTCCCTATGTCTTAAGCCCTTACTGCTTTCTTATTATATTTCCCAGGCTGCCTCACTTCCTGTCATGTCAGGACTCTTAGACACTACATATGTATATATAGATGTAAGAATGTATGATTCATCCCCTAAGACGCTAATCATGTGTGCTGTGACCCCAGATCTATGTATATACCACCCCCCCACCCCCCCACAAGTCTTGATTGACAACCCCCCTAAGACGAATCGAACCGCTGCTGATCGCTGGAAGCAGCGGTATATAAATGTGTAGTAAATAAATAAATAAAAATAAAATCTCCTAGCATTCTTCTGAGCTTACTTTCTTTCAGAGCTCTTCTGTATCCATTGGAGCTCCTCCTAGTGGCAATCTGATATATCAGTGACATGCTGTCCAGCATGCCACATCAGCAAATAAAAATGTATAATGTTTAGAGTTAGAGCAAAGGTTGCCTGGGAGGACACATAGGCTCACATAAGACAAAAATAGGAATATATACTTGGCCTCCTATGAAGTGCTTTAGTTGTCTCATTTGCCTAAACATGAGATTATTATCTACTTTCTGCATTATGGTTAACATCTTGTCTTTGTGTTCACTGTATGAGAAGATACTGGGCATGCCCTCCAACAGTTAACACAGATGCTTTGCAACTACCAAGCATTCATTATAGCAACTAATGCTTGCTATCTGAACTCTGGTCTTTCTGGTCCCAGGCTAGTGCTCTAACCATTAGGCTAGTCCTCCTCTCCATTAAAGCTTATGACAAGAACCATAGCGATTAGTTTTAAGTAAGCATGCAACAGGTTGGCAACTTCTTGAAGACACAGTAGGCTAGTATTCAAAACATCATTATATGTACTTTAACATACAAAACTGCCTGTACTAACTGCAGCTGATGTGATGCCTCCTCCTCTCTCTTGGAAGGTGCACAGTTTTGCTGAACATAGATCGTTCTTGCCTTCTCTTATCACTGGGGCTTTTATTTCAGTATTGCTAGAATTTATCCTGGTAGGGAGCTTTGCTTGACTTACTGTATGACTGAGTGCACATTTTTGACTTTGCTTTATATGAGTGCTGCTGTCTTAGAAAAACTCCATTTGGATAGTCAAGCCCACACACTTTCTAATTTATAGTGTATGTAGGAGAAAATGTTCAAGGCATCATTTGCTTTCATGAGAGACAGCAGAGGTTTAAAGAAATTCGTAGTGTTCTTGCTGAGAGCCATGCCCATTATCTCTAAAAGGCTTTACTTACCTGTATTCAGGATCAGCACTGAAATGGAAAACACGTAGGTAGTCATTAGTGCAGGAACAACATTCAAGCAGGTTAAATATCTAGAGTTAAAACTAAGCGTTTTCAGATATTTAATCCAGTCACTGTGAGGATGGAAGGAAAGTGCTCCTTCTGCAGTCCACACAATACAGTAAGGCAAAGTTTAGATAGTGGAATTTAGACATCTAGGTTGTGATATGGAAAATTCCTAAAGTAGTTTACAAGAAGTGCTGTCTCATGTAAAACAAGTGCAGGACAGCACATTGATGGCTCCTCACATTTAAAGGGAGCAGCAATTTTTTAAAAAGCTGCACATGTGAAAAATATGTTACACATCTCACATATGCATGGGAGTAGATTTTAAAATTGCTGCTCACAATCAGAATACATACCCAGTCCAGCAGTGACAGCTTCCCCCCACCTCCCTGACCGTAATTTCCCTCCCAGTCACCCCCAATCCTCCCAAGGCATCTAATGACCACCCAGACCTCCCGACAGGTGACCCTGCTGCCTGGATACCCCTGGATATCTGATCCCCCAGACACATGACTCTTCAAGACATGGATCTTCGCCCGCCTAACCCCCAGCAGAAAGAATTTCCCTAGGGCCCCCACAATCCTTCCCACCCCACCCCCATCCTTTGACACTGGCTGCTATTGCTAAGAGTCAGGTTGCCCATTAAGGGCAGCATTTTGTATTAGTTTTTTCTCATTTGCCTAAACATGAGATTTATTATTCACTTTCTGCATTAACTGCAGTGCGGTTAACATACAGTATTGCCTCTGTGTTCACTATATGAGAAGATGCTGGACATGCCCTGCAGCAGTTATCACAGAGGCTTTATAACTACCAAGCATTCCCTGGCACCAAATCTGACCCTGCTCATACCCCCATTTCAATAGAATGTCCCCACCTTTTATAATAACAAGATTTGACAATCTGGACCCTGGTTTTCTGCCATATATATGGATAACTGCAGGTTAATCGGTATCTTCCCGATATTCTGAGGCCCTCACTGAATGTAGGCAAAAAAGCCTCTTTAAAGCCTCCTGCAGATCGTTATTGCTCACATCCAACAGATTGATCACATTATTGCAGTGCATATCTGCCCCATCATCTGAGGCCTGTGTCTTTTGGGGAAACTGCTAGGTACGTATGACCTAGATTGGCCGCTGTTGGAAAGAGGATACTGGGCTTGATGGACCTTGGTCTGACCCAGTATGGCATATCTTATGTTCTTATGAGGCCCACTTATTTCTGACCCTAAAGCCACTCAGGGACTCCAAAGGAGACCTCAAAGTTTTGTAGACCTCTGTAACCCATATCTTGACATCAACTGCTCCCCCATCTTGGGCTTAGGCAGATAGCCAATTCAACCAGTCAATTGGCACCATCCTCATCAGACTGGATAGATATTTCCTGGCTACTGCCAGTAAATCCCTTCAAGACCACCAATTGAGGTAATTACCACCCAGAAGAATCAATAATGCAGTCGGTGGTTCTGAGCACATATGATGCTTCTTGATTATAGGTATGAGCTACTTTAACCTCATACAATGTTGCCTGATCCATTGAACCTGAATTCTCAACACCACCAGATGAAGTTAAGGGCCATATGTGACTCCACGGAACAAGAGTGGCCCACAACCCAGGCATTCTCATTCAACCTCATATCCCCGAACACCTAAGAAGAAACAACAACTAATGATTTTGAACAGGCATCTGTTTCCCATGTCTCACATAAGATGCATAAGACCCTATGAGCCAGCACCCAGAGCACATAATGGTCTCCACTGACACAATCCCAGTCTCAAGATTACTGCTCTAATGTAGAAGAAATGACTGTCTTAGTTACTTGAACTGACACATTCACAACCCAGGTCCCGCGACAGGACCACTATTTACACATACCCCATCAGCGAGGAATCATCTTCATGCATCAAGGTCTGACAGCCACCTATAGTCTGCATGTCCATAAATGCTTCTGTGCAGACTACCAAGCATGTTTAGTGTTACCTTAAGGAGTTTTCAATTTGTATGTTTCCTGATCTAACCAAAGAAACTCACAGTAGACAAAGAGAGTTTCTCTTACTGAGACCTGGTGTTTTCCATCTGGGGCTCTATTTTTTCTAAAATTTCCATGTAAGTGCTTTGTAAATCTGCAATCTGTTAATTATATTTTCTTATATAATTTTCTTATTGTATTTACTTGCCTGTCTTAATTCATGAAGACTCATTGGATCATAGACGTAGGCTCCATGAGTCTATGATTTTGTTTGTATGGCTATATTAATCCTGGTCCTTTTGTCTTGTGAGTATTGTTACTACTACTAATAATAATCATTTGTATAGTGCTACAAGGTGTACACAGTGCTGTACATATAGATGCAAAACACAGTCCCTGTTCATCAGAGCTAACAATCTAATGAAGACAAAACACAGAGGCAGATTCCGTATAGACTGGTTATGTCCAGTGGACACATTTAAATCAGGCATGGGCCCGATTCAGTCTTAATTCAGCATCCTTGGGTATGGACGTGCCTGCATTTATGGAATCAGCATGTAGACATGTCCGGCGTGACACATCCAACATGTTGTTCAGCGACCTTTGCACATATTCAGAGCGAAAGCTGTGCATGAGTGCAGGCACGGGCCATAGAGTGAAGCAGAGAAACCAATCCCCACTAATATTATGGTACATAGGTAGATATTGAAATGGTTTTGGATGTCCCTGCACTCGCCATATTCTGGACAGTTGCAAGTTTCTGATCATGACCATCTCTGCAATATACCCGTGGACGCCTCTGACAGCCATGCCTCCTCAGTTAAAACATGCATCCCCTAAGCTGCTTTTCTCACTGATATTGCTGATTCAAATTAGACATAAATAATAATGATGAATGAATGCTGATGCAAATTACACTATATACTAATTTTTTCATGCCCAGAAAAGTGCTAATCTCAGTGCACTCTAATATATTGTAAGAGAAAGTAACTATTAACATGTTTGTCATAACATACCTTGTATCAAAAAGTACTTGGCAGTCTAAAAAAATGCTTCAGTTATTCTTGCATTGGTCATCTCTAGAAACCTTCTTTAAAATGCTAAGTATGGACCCTTACCAAGTTCACAAAAGCCTTAACTAACTTTGCAATTCCTCAAAGGATGCATAATATTGCTGAGCTACAAAAACATGCTCTTTTAATGATTATGACCTGGATTTGGCATCTGTTTCCCACATATTTAGATACTGGCATTTCTCACATTATTTATTTATTTGTTACACTTTTTTATACCGCCCCTTCCAGAGATCAAGGACGGTTTACATAGAACAAACTTGTTACATATAACAATATTCAGAGTATAACAGAACAGAACAAAAACTATTTACATCTTAACTATGTACTGTACATGCTTTACATGGTTTAATTGGCAGCTTCAGGTTTCAGAGCCTGGATATGTAGGGTGCTGGAAGTCTGGAGGGGTGCCCTAAGTGTATTTGGAGGTCGGTGTATAAGGGGTTGGGATAGGTGTGTGCTCGTACCATCTGTAATTTTACTATAGTGTTTAGTGAAAAGAAGAGTTTTGAGTTCCTTTCTGAACACTTGAAGGTCTTTGATCAAAACGGATATGGTCAGGGAGGGAGTTCCATAGAGTGGGTGCTGTATGTGCGAAGGTTCTGCTGCTTGTATGCTGTTTGGTCCTACAAATTGAGGGTGGGATTGTGAGAGAGTGCTGAGTGTTACCCCTTCTAGATCTTATGTCTGAGGGGGTGTGTAAGAGGATTGTGAGGAAAGATGGGGCCACATCGTTGATCAACTTGAACATGGTCAAAAGGGTTTTATATTTTATTTGGCTTGCAATTGGGAGCTAGGGGAGTTCATTTATTTTATTTATTTATTTATTTATTTAACAGGGTTTTTTTTCTATACCGCCTTTGTCCAAGATGGTTTACATAGAGCAAAATAACATAATCTTACAAGATTTGTGAACTATAGGTAATGGATTAAGAATCAGTGTTTCATCGGAATGTTAGAAGCAAGGGGAAGAACCAGATATAATAAATGATAACTGTGTGGGTTAGTTAAGTCCAGTGAACAGGGGAGGAAGTTGTATTTGTGGTTATGGAATGTTGTAAGGACCAAAATGAAAAGATGTGTTTTGAGTAATTTTTTCATTATCTTTAGTAGATTGCACAGATCTAATGGTTTGGGGTAAGGAGTTCCAAAGTGTGGGAGCATAGAGCGAGAAAGCCCTATTACTTGTCTGCTGTGTGCATTTGGTCTTGAATGGGGGGATGATCAGGAGATTCTGGGTTGATGTTCGTCTTGGTCTTGTTGTAGATGCTTTTGTGATTTCATCACTGAGGCAGGGAGCTGAGAGGTTATGAAGAATTTTGAATGTGGTAGTTATGGCTTTGTGTTTAGTCCATTGGGAGATTGGAAGCCAGTGTAGGCTTTTGAGAATTGGTGTTATGTGCTGTCAATTTGTTCTGGCTGTTAGGATTCTGGCAGCAGTATTTTGCACCAGCTGGAGCGGGTATAGTGCATATTTTGTGAGCCCTTGATAGATCATATTTCCATAGTCCAAATGAGGTGTGATGATGGCTTGCAAGACGGATCTGAAATCATTGTCCTGTAACAAATGTTGTAGGGGCTTGAGGAGTTTCAGTTTCCAGTATGCAGTTTTTGTTGCACTTTTAATGTTTGTAAGCATTTTGAGGCTGCTGTCAATGGTTATACCAAGGCGACATATGGTCTGTTAATCAGACCTTGCATATGATTCTGGCTGTAACATTTTGTGCTCTCTGGAGGATACTCAGATTATTTTTGCTAACACCCTGTAACAAGCTGTTACAGTAGTCAGTGAGGGGTGATGAGGGCTTGAACAACAGATCTAAAGTCGTGAATGTCAAGAAGGGGTCTCAGATGCTGAATGATCTTTAGTTTGTAAATGATGGTTCTTGTTCTTTGCTTTATGTGAGCTAGCATGTTATTCCCAGATATTTTACCTCCTGCTTCACTGGGAGCACAGTGTTGTGAAAGGTGAGAGATTGAGGGGGGGGGGGATAAAGTTTTCGTTTCTTGATATGTATAGAGCTTCGTTTTTGTTGAAATTAATGCTAAAGTTGTTGGAGTTTAGCCAGGATTCTGTTCATTGATGCAGTCTGCAAGATTGTGGTAGTTGAGGTTCGTTATATTAATAGGAAGGTATAACATGATGTCACCTGCGCATATAAAATACCTTATGTTGAATTTTCTGAATATATTGATGATAGGTTGGAGGTAAAGGTTGAATTAAAGGGTTGAAAGGGCAAAGCCTTGGGGTATGCCTTATTCTTGGGGAAAGGCAGCGGAGGTATCTTGACCTAGTTGTACTTGTAACATCAGTCTGTGATATATGATTTAAACCATTGGAGAATCATTCCTCCTACAACAATTTAGTCAAGTCTTGATAGAAGGATATTATGGTCGATATTGTCAAATGCAGAGGCGATGTTTATAAAAACCAGTATGAACGCCTGTTTTGTGTCATCCATTCCAGAGATGAGGGTATCAAATAGAGCTATTAATAATGTTTCAACCCTATGGAATGGGCAGAAACCTTACTAGTGGAAATCAAAGGGAGCATATAGGTTGATGAAGTCTTGAAGTTTGTCAGACGGCTGCCTAGGGTGAGAACTTACACAATCTTGACGATGCATATATTCATATGATTCTTGCAAGGTATTGTGGATATTGTAGTTCATTCACTCCCAAACACAGCTGATGACAATAATTTGAGTTGTGAAACCAAGTGGTAAGATCAATAAAATACTTCTTTTATTGATGGGGTTTAATTCACCCAGCACATGTATGCTTGATAGCACTATAAATGAGGTTACTTGCTTGCAGTGTTTAAAATGGATAACAAAAAGTCACAAAGTAAACCAGAAAACAACCTTCAGCTTATCAGGCAATTAGCTAATGTTTTCTTAGCAAGTAATTACCAAATACAAAGGCACAAAGTAAAGAATAAACTTTGCTGGTTAGGTTAACTTATGCTTATTTTCCACGCCGATCTCAGCAGTGATTCTCCCTTGCTCACACACACAATCAGGTGCAGCCCTAATTACTATCAATGGACCAGCTGAAAGTCTTTAGCTGGCTGGCTGCTACTGTGTGAGCCCAAATCCTGCTTTAAGAGCTGTTTGCAGTGGAAATAAAGAACAAAGTTAGGTTTCTTTGTGATGGCTGATGTGTTTGCTCACGGAAAACTAGCAATAGCATTTAGATAGAGAACAGTCCATATAAATAGTTTCATCTGCTGTATCTCCCCCTTCATCAACAATCATAGGGTCAATATCATACATTGGCACAGATGAGTCTTTCATTAAGGCACTATCATGAGAATGCTTATTCCCTTGCTGCCATTCTCTATTATAGATAGGGTCTGGATCAGTGTTCATACCTGAGCCTCTCCTGCCATCATAATTCCTCTCTGTAAAGCCTGGCCAATATGTAATCCAATTCTGATGTCCAGCCTTCCAATCTTGATCCCTGGACACTGGATCTCCTCTCACATACCTTCTGGCCTTGGTCTGAAAGTCCCTTCCACATGCAGTCTTCTCTCTTCCAGGTAGCCACTGGTGATTCCTATCTCTGCCAATCCATTCCTCTGGCTGAATCCAGTCCAATGGACTCTGCTGGCATTTGGAATACCTCCCAGTATAGGTACTGCCTTGGAATCTCCCAGACCTTCCAATGGGCTTTCTTCTCTTCCTTCCAGAGAGTTTCCTTCTTTCTCTATCCGCTTGGCTTGGCTTCTGTTTCTCCAGGTGATACTGGTGCTTGAGCTTGTAACCGTTGCTGTCTCTGTATCTCTTTCTGAAGCTTTTCTTGTAGCTCTCCCTGAAGCTGGGCTGGAGCTTGTAGTCACTGTTATCTGAAGAATAAGCTCTATTCTTATCCTGTTCTAATGTGTGCTGCTCCCTAACACAGCGCAGCTGTCTTGAATCAGGCCCTGCCCTTTGAGATGAGTGCTTAGGGATTACCTCATAGCTCTCTTGATTGCACACACATTTTCTCCCTTCAGCCCCTCTCATGGCTGCTGGAAACCTGGTGCATTCTGGGACTGGTAGTCTTTTATGTGAAAATTCTGTTTTCTCACTTCTACCAGAACTGACAGGTTGCTTGTTCAGAGTCACATCATCTTTTCTATAGCTCCTACCCGAGCTATGATAAGCTTCCTTATCACAAGTTGCAATTGGATAACCTTCTCGTTGACTTTGGATACAAATGGGATGCTAGCTATGGGCCTATATGAGCTTGAGTCATCTCTGTTGAGGGTCTTATTCTTGAGAATAGGCCAAATAGTGGAAAGTTTGAGGGGTTTTGGCATTATTCCTTGAAGAAGGGATTGGATTACTATGTATAGGAGGTGAAGAGCTAGTTCTGCTTTAGTTGCCTTAATCCAGGTGGCTGGGCAGAGGTCTAGTGGGGAGGTTGTAGTATTGATCTTAGTTATAGTAGTTAGTAAATGCTTCTGGTCAATTAGATGGACGTTATTCCAGGAACTGGGATTTAATGGGGGTCTAGAGGGAGGACGGTGTGAATTCTTTCCTTTTAGCTTGTTTGCGTAAACGTTTGCTAGTGTTTGGGGCTTGATGTTGGTTTTGTCAGGTTCAGTTAGGGTGGTTTTTGGTAATGATTTGATAATTTCTAACAGTTCCCTTGGATGGTTGATGGCTCGGTTAAGGATCTTTGCTTTGTTAATCTTGTCTTTATTTATTTATTTATTAGTGCTTATTTACTGCCTTTTGTGAATCAAAGCTGTTTACAAAGAACTCAAAACTATAACAGTTACATTTAACAGTGTTGACATAATTAACTTTTCTAAAGTTTTCTTGGATCTCCATTTATGTTCCAGTTTTCTTAGACCTTTTTTTTAAGTTTGCTAGTTCCCGAGAATACCATTTTTCGGATTGTTTTTGTGTGGGTTTAGGGTGAACATTAATGGGTGTGGCTGCTTTTTGTATTGAGGTGTTTCAGCTATTTAGTGAGACGTTGAGGTCGGAGGAATGAGTGATTAGATGAAGCAAGACATTTTCCAAGAATGTGTCTTTGTTGAAATGACTGAATCTTCTGAGTTGGGGTGACATGATGGGTGAGGGAGTGGTGGGGGGAGGTATATGGGGAGGTAGAAAAATACTAGATAATGGTCAGACCATGGGACTGGTAGAGTATAAGGGGGGTGTATTGAGGGTGTTTAGTGGCAGATATGGGGAAAAAAACCAGATCAAGGACTTTTCCCTTTGTGTGAGTGGGTGAATTTATAATCCGCTGAAAACCATTGTCAGTCATTGAGTCAAGGAAAGCAGTGGAATGTGTTATGTGGAGAGAGGGGAGGTTAAAGTCACCTAATATGAAATGGGGTTTCCTTATGGACGATGAGCAGGCTGATTCAAGGATGGAGGTTAGGATGTTGTGATTAAGTGAGGGGGATCTATAGATGAGGGATAGAGCCATATTTTTATTTTAAATTTTAAGCATATCCATCCCATCTAGATTGTTGCAATGGGTGGCAGTGACTCTGAGTTCTGATTTGCATAAAAGGAGGACTTCGCCACCTCGCTTGTTGTCTCTGGGACAGTTAAAGTGGTTAAATCCATTGATGTTTATCTGGTTTAAAAGTACATTGTACAGTATGTGGCAGAGAGCCAGATTTCTGTGATACAGAGTATGTCAGGTTTTTCAGCTTTGACCGAGTCTAAGATAACTGGGATTTTGTTTCTTTTTGAACTGACATTTATGAGGATGCATTTTATTGGTGGAGGTGTGTTCACTGCATTTTGTGGCCAATTTCCCAGACAGGGGTTGATATAAATTAGTCTACTGTGGGACCTGTAATGACCTGTGTGTAGTCCTTTAGCGAAGGTATATTTGTTAAGGTATAGGTTTGTGACATGTCTGATTTGGGTTTGGATGATGGGGATGGGATCTTGTGGATTTGGTGGGTGTTTGTGACTAAAAGGGAGAGGAGGAGGAGATAAAAAGTGCAGTAGAGGATCTTGTTCTCCATGATGGTACGAGGAATAGTTACAAATGTTACCAAAGTTTGGAGAATGTCGTATAGGTAACGAGAGGATGGGAGCAGGGCCGGCCCGTCCATTGAGCAAGAATGTTTTTCGCAGAGGGCCCCGCGTTTCAGGGGGCCCCGCGCAAAGAACATTCTGCTTTAAAGTAAATTTTAAAATAAAAAAAAAAGCTGTCTGCTGCCGCTGCCGCCGCCGCAGCAACGGCAGAATCTAATATCCCGCGGGGCCCCCCCTGCCCGACAGAGCCTGCCCTCCCTGCATCAGCTCTGTCTCAGCAGCCGCACCAGCTTTCAGAGCGCGAAGGGAGACTAGTTTCCCTTTCGTGGCTCTGTTAAGCCCGCGGGCTTAACAGAGCCGCGAGGGAGAAACTCTCCTTTTGCGCTCTGAAAGCCAGTGCGGCTGCTGAGACAGAGCTGATGCAGGGAGGGCAGACTCTGTCGGGCGGGGGGGCCCCGCGGGATATTCGATTCTGTCATTGCCGCGGCGGCAGCGGCAGCAGACAGTTTTTTGTTTTTTTTTAAATTTCCTTGGGCTGTTGGGGTGGGAGTTAGGACTGGAAATGGGCTAATGGGGTTAGGACTGGAAGAGGGCTGATAGGGGGGACTGGTAATGGGCTATGGGGAGCTAAGTCTGGAAATGGGGTGATGGGGGGTTAGGACTAGTAATGGGCTATGGGGGGGCTAAGACTGGAAATGGGCTGATGAGGTTAGGACTGGAAGTGTGCTGATGGGGGGTTAGGACTGGTAATGGGCTATGCGGGGGGGCTTAAACTGAAAATTGGGTGATGGGGGTTAGGACTGGAAATGGGCTGATGGGGTTAGGACTGGGAGTGGGCTGATCGGGGCTTAGGACTGGTAATGGGCTATGCGGGGGGGGGGGCATAAACTGAAAATTGGGTGATGTGGTTAGGACTGGAAATGGGCTGATGGGGTTAGGACTGGGAGTGGGCTGAAGGGGGGTTAGGACTGGTAATGGGCTATACGGGGGGGGGGGGGCAAAAAATTAAAATTGGGTTATGGGGGTTAGGACTGGAAATGGGCTGATGGGGTTAGGACTGGGAATGGGCTGAGGGGGATTTAGGACTGGTAATAGGCTATGGGGGGGGGGCTAGGACTGGTAATGGGTGAGGGGGTTCCTAGGACTGGAAATGGGCTGAGTTGAAGGGAAGGCTTGAACTGCAAATAGCTGATGGGGACGGGGGCTTGGAATGGAAATGGGCTGAGGGGAAGCGGGGGGCTTGAACTGCAAATAGCGTGAGGGAGGAGTGGCCTAGTGGTTAGGACAAGGTACTTCAGGCCGAAGGGCCGGGGGTTCAAGTCCCACCTGGGGACAGCAATCTCAGGCCGGAGGGACTGGGATTTCTAGTCCTATAGGTACTCCTTGTGGTCTTGGGCAAGCCACTTAACCCTCCATTGCCCATGTTCCCTGTATGTGTGTCATATCCCCTCGTGTTAAATGTATCTCCCAATTGACCGCTTTGACCTGGTGAAAAGCGGGATATAAATACAGCTAAATAATAATAATAATAAATAAATAATAATAAATAGCTGATGGGGAGGGGGGCTTGGAATGGAAATGGGCTGTGAGGGGAGGGAGCTAGGACAGGAAATGGGCTGATGGAGGGGGCTAGGATAGGACTGGGAATTGGGTGTTGGGGGAGCTAAGATTGGAAATGGGCTGTGGTGGGGGCTTGGATTGAAATGGACTCATGGAGGGGCTAAAACTGGAAGTAGGGTCATGGGGGGCTTGGATTGGAAATGGGCTGAGTGGAGGGGAGCTAGGATTTGACATAGGCTGATGGTGGGGCTAGGAAAGAACTAGAAATGGGCTGATGGGAGGCTGGTATTGGAAATGGGCTGATGGAGGGACTTGGATAGGACTGGAAATGGATGGGGGAGCTAGGACTGGAAATGGGCTGATGGGGGGGCTAGGACTGGAAATGGGCTGATGCGGGGACTAGAAGGGAGCGGATACTGGGTGAGACTGGAACTAGAAGGGAGCTGATGTTGGGGGAGATTAGAATGGGATGGAGCTGGGAGAGTGAAATCGAGAGGGGAAAAATATTTTGTGTGGGACGGAAGAAAAATCTACAATTGGCTGGGTATTGGGAGACTAAGTGGGGATTGAGGATGGAGGGGTAAAATTTGAGTGGATGAAATAGAAATGAGGAAAGAGCAAAAGGAGAAAGATTAGTATGTTAAAGCAGATGTAGAGAGAGAATGGAAAAAAATTAGAAGAGAGAAGAAAGGACAAATGGACAGCAGACGATGGAGAGTTAGCAGAAGACACAAAGAAACCAGAAGAAAGTGGCTGGAGCAATTGAAACTGAAAAAAAAAATGCACAAAAGGTAGAAAGTTATCTCTTTATTTTGAATTTATTAACTGGAATATGTCAGCTCTGGGAAATGTGCATCATTAACGTCTGCGCTTTGTTTAGTACAAGTGGAAATTAATTTATAGTTTTATTTCTACAGTGTTGTTGTACATTCCAAGTTTGGCTTTTGGGGTTCCCAGTTTAATTATTGTCTTCCTGTTTCTAAATTGTGATTCCTTGTTTGGTGATGGTCTGTGTTCTGCATGTGTAACTGAGCTGAGGTATTCTGTTTATGCAATTCCTATTTGACATTGCCACTTGTTCCCTTTCCCCAGTAGGTCATGTATTCTTATTCTCTGAAATGTATTGGTTTAATATTTGCAGTGTTGCCTTTTGATAGGTAGGGTATGGTGCTTTGTGAGTCCTGGTAGTGCTGTTAGGATACGGCAGGTTTGCTATGGGTTCTAAATGGGCAGTGTTTGTAGTAGTTCATAATGTGCCTGGTGGTTGGCACTGGATTATAGTAATGTAGAAATCTTTTAGTCTTTCTTTATCCATACACTCATTAAGAGGCATGTTTACTAAAAGTTAATGTATGTTAAAATTATGCAAATATTTATGCAAATGAGGCCCCTTATGCAAATGAGGCCCTGCAACGAGTCTCCGCACATGGCCCCGCACCCCCCTTGGGCCGCCCCTGGATGGGAGTACAGGAAAATGAGGAGCAGTTGAAAGTACCTATAATGTGGACAGTATAAAAAAATAACTATGCAATCTTGCACTTAGAGGTTTGAAGGCAATAAATCTAGAAATTCAGCATTGTTAAAGGGAACAACTACAGTTTATGAGCAAAATATTATGGAATACAAGGTATAGTACAGATAGTATTGACAATTCAATGGAAATGGCATTGCATTTAGAAACGCAGAGTAATGTAAATGGAGCAACGGCAGATCATGGACAAAGACTAATGAAATACCATGTATTGTACAGAAAGAAATGACATGCACACAACGGTGCAGGATAATGAATTTGTATAGAGCTGCTTGTTGATCGAGTATTGTATGGCAGCTGTGAGGGATGAATTAAATCTGCATAAGATGGGCAGCTCTTAATTTACACTTATGGTTTGTCAGGTTCCTCGGCCTCGGTTCACACCTAAGGGCCACACCAAAGTGCCTTCTGGCGAGGCCCTCAGGCATGGGCGTGCCTGCTGTTTATGCTGCTTTTAATTGTCTTGTGCTGTGCTGCAGTTGGGCCCGAATGGCCTTGTTGGAGGGGAGCAGGGAGGAGCTTACCTTCCCGCTCTTCACTCCCTACATGTGGCTTGTAATGGGGAAGAGACACCTGTGATATGGAAACAGAGGAACCTGAGTGCAGTAGGGCTGTTTCTGGTAGGAAGGATAAGCTCAGGACACCCAGTTGCCAGGAGCAACACCAACAATCCCAGCCACGAGGGCAGGAACCCCGCCCAGCTAACAAACAATCCCCATCTCCTGGGCCTGATAGCTTTCACCTGGGAGGGAGAAGTAGGGTTGCCAACCGGCCGGTTTTCAGCCGGCCTGGCCGGTTTTTCCATGGCCAGGCCGGCTGCCGGCACAGATGTCAAACCGGCCGTTGAAAAGCCGGTTTTTTGCTCTGGCCGCAAGATCGGGAGCGGCCAGAGCAAAAAACCGGCTTTCCTCCCGAAGTCCGCGGCGCGAATGCGAACGCGAACGCAATTCCCCATAATAGTGCAGCCGCTGCTTCTGCTTTGTACAGAGCAGCGGCTGCACTACACTTACTTTGAAAAGTAAAGAAACTGTATGAGGAGCCCTCCGGTCATGGCAGAGTCCGAGGAAGTGATGTCATGGGGGCAGGTTCCTCACAGGCTGTCTTTCCTTTCAAATTAACTTTATTGCAGCTAAAGTTAATTTGAAAAGGAAAGACAGCCCGTGAGGAGCCCGCCCCCATGACATCACTTCCTCGGGCTCTGCGATGACCGGAGGGCTTCTCACACAGTTTCTTTACTTTTCAAAGTAAGTGTATTGCAGCCGCTGCTCTGTACAAAGCAGAAGCAGCGGCTTGGGCAGGGCAGGGCAGGGGTGTGAGTGAACCAGCAAGGGGGGGGGTGATGGTATGATTAAACCAGCAGGAGGGAGGGAGGGAGGGGGGGTTGGTGTGAGTGACCCAGCAGGAGGGGGTGAGTGAGTGACAGGGGGGTGGGTGAGTGAACCAGCAGGGGAGGGGGGGGGTGTGTGAGTGAATCAGCATGGGAGGGGGGTTGGTGTGAACCAGCAGGAGAGCGGGGTTGGTGTGAGTGAACCAGCAGGGGAGGGGGGGTGATGGTGTGAGTGAACCAGCAAGGGGGGGGTGAGTGAGTGACACGGGGGTGGGTAAGTGAACCAGCAGGGAGGGGAGGGGTGGTGTGAGTGAACCAGCAGGGAGGGGGGGCGAGTGAGTGAACCAGCACTGAGGGGAGGGGGGTGAGTGAACCAGCACTGAGGGAGGGTGTGAGTGAATCCTCGGTAATTTTTGTGGGTGGGGCTGGGGGCGGGGCAGGGGCGGGACTGGGGGAGGAGAATGGGTGGAGCATGGCGAGCCACAGGTGTCGGGTTTTTCTCGGTGAAAAAGTTGGCAACCCTAGGGAGAAGGGCTAGATTAGCTCCCAAGCAAACGTATAAGAAACGTTCATTAGAGTTTAGCAACAGCAAGGGGAAGAGCAACGGCAAGGAGAGGACAAGGATTGAGAGAGAGAACAGGGAAGACGGAGGAGAACAGAATCAGCTGGAAAGTTTGTGCAAGCTGAGGTCTGGCTCTTGGAAGCAGTGTCTGTCCCGGTGTGAAAGGAAAACGTATGTAAGTGATTCAGTGGATTCTGATTCTGAATGTGAGAGAGAGAGACAGAAAGCAGCTGACAGGAATAACTGGAGGAGCAGGGCACAAAAACCCTTTGACCAAAACTCCAGGTATTTATCCTATGGTGAAGGCACCCAAAGGGAGAAGTTACCAGTGAGGATAGCTGGGAAGCACTTACAAGCTCCAAGGAATGAAAGATATACAGTGCAAGACATTTGTATGTCAGAAGAAGAGGGTGAGCAGCCAGAATGCATAGAAAAACCTCTGAGGTTTAAACCCCATCCTGAGAGAGCTGTG
The DNA here is from genome assembly GCA_033557465.1 of Ichthyophis bannanicus. Classification (NCBI taxonomy): domain Eukaryota; kingdom Metazoa; phylum Chordata; class Amphibia; order Gymnophiona; family Ichthyophiidae; genus Ichthyophis; species Ichthyophis bannanicus. Next base: position 118,090,395 of record CM066050.1, on the reverse strand, counting down.
CACGGACTTTCTCCTGCCTCAAAGCCAGAAGGTAGGCTGTATAATCCTTGTATAAGTAGTTATAAGAATTTCTCTCATAAGAACTATAAAGAATATGATTCTCCTCTAAGCTATGCCAAGAGATATAGTAAAGCTGATCCTTACCTCATAGAGGCAGTAACAGAGAAGCCTCTGGAACAGACAGCAGAGAATAATCTGGAAACATTGTATACAAGCTAAATATCACCACCCCAGAGTGAAACAACTAAAGCATCAAAACATCAAGAATCACTGAATCATCACCTCACTATTTTTATATTATTTTTTGTCGAAGCTAAGCTGTAGGAGGGATAACACTGCCATCTATCCCACACCAGACAGCTAGCTGCCTTTTTTTCTTATTTATGGTCCTGTATCACCAATCAATAATTTTGAACAACATAAAATAGGTACTTAGCTTAAGTCTCTCAATCACAGCTTTGTCGTTCCGTCACTCTAAAGGAAAAACATTAGCATGACGCGCGCGTTTCGAGCCACAGGCCCTGTATCAAATGCTGAATTATTCGCTATTCAGGTAACGGAATCCCAAAAAACGCCATCCTTGCGGCTGAGGTATACGTCTCTCCTCTACGGGTGCAGTATCCAAATTCGCAGATTTTAAACAGGAGCCCAACCAATGAGAAGAGGAAATACCCACGTGAAGGGGAATCCCTATTCTGATTGGTTCCCTTTCCAATAACGTCAGACAATAGAATACCATTCCACTTCTCGATTTAGTCCCTCGGGTTCCACCGAATTTAGCTGAAAAATCCATCTTTGTTCAAGTAATTGTAGTTGATGAAGTCGATCTCCCCCTCTAGGGTCCTCCGGAGTATGGTCTATTATTGACCATTGAAGGTCTTCAAACCAATGATTCAACTGTAAACAATGTGACACTATCGGCGCTGTCAATACTTTATTGCGTAAACGGGAAGCATGTTCCATTAAACGTATTTTTATTGATCGACTGGTCCTACCTATATAAAGCAACGAACAGGGGCATACCAACATATAAACTACAAAACTTGATAGACAGTTCGTATCCCATCTTCTTAGAAAAATGTGTTTTGTTTTCGGATGTACCCATTGAATTCCCGTCATAGAAGTCACACAAAATTTACACGATCCACATGTCGAGTGACCAGTTTTTATAGATGGTCGGTTAATTCTATCAGATAGTAATGTAGTCTTCATTAGCATGTCTCCCAAATTTTGCCCTCTGGCAAACGCTACTCTGAGAGGTTTATTAAAACATTCTAATAGTTGTAGCGTAGGCCAATGTTGCTTTAAAATTTGTAAGACTGCTGAACTGCCTTCAGTGAATGGAAGAACTCCTACAATTGAATCCTCTGAATTTTGACAGGTATTAGTATATTGGAGATCAAGCAGCCAATCACGATGGATGAATCATGCTCTCCGCATCGCTTTCCGGATTATTGTGGAAGGATAGGCCCGGTCTATTAACCGGCAGCTTAATTCATTAGCATGGATCATATAATCCTCAAGCGTAACACAGTTTCGTCGAAGTCTAAGAAATTGACCAAAGGGTAGACCTCTTTTAAGAGGGCCTGGATGATAGCTCTGGAAATGTAATAAACTGTTCCGCTGAACATTTTTCCGATACAAGGTTGTATGAAGACTTCCATCAGATATCGTAATTTGAAGATCTAAAAATTCTACAGTAGTAGGGTGAACATGTGCTGTAAATTGGATGTTAGTCCTTAAAGTATTCAACCATACCAAAAACTCTGTGAGGGATGGTAAGTCCGAAATCCAGATAAAAATACATCATCCAGGAATCTTTTCCAAAAGAGAACATTCGAAAAACTTGGTGCCTGTTGTATTTGTGATACTTCCATATGACCCATATATATAGTAGCGATCGAGGGGGCACAGGTGGCCCCCATCGCAATCCCAGAAATTTGCTGATAGTAAACTCCCCCCGATACAAAATAATTTCTTGTACTACACCCCAATGAGCTTGACTTCACCTTCTTCTCTTCCCCTCATAAATCCCAGTCTCGCATAGACTTCTTTCTAATATCAAAACTGTTAGTTCCTCAGGTGGACACTGCAAAGATTCACTCCCAACATATTTCAGATCATGCTGCCAGTTCCTTTCAATTACACACTACTGCACCCCAAGGGAATTCGGGGGCCTGGTTCTTGGATAGAGCCCTGTTAACTCAGCCCGAGTTCCAGTTAGAAATTCGAGCAGCCATACAGGATTACTTCCATTTTAATCTACCCCAGGATACTGCGAATTGGGCTTGGTGGGAGGGCTTCAAAGCGGCCATTCGAGCAACGATCACTAGCTATCAAATCCGCCTGCGAAAACAACGCAAACAGCAGCTACTCATACTAGACCAACAAATAAAAGCAGGCGAACGAGTTCTAACTTCACGTACTGATCCATGTGTATTAATTCGATTACAGCGTCTCCGTTTTCAATATAATTCAATCCTCTCAACTGCAGCTTCTAAGAGTATTGAGCTTCAGCGAGGGACATATTATCGTGAAAATAACCGAGCCGGTCGACTCTTAGCCAACGCCTTGAAAGGTCAAAAAGAAGCCAAACGCGTAGCGGCCATTCGAGCTCCACAGGGAAGGGGCATAGTGACCACAGACTCCGACATTGTAGAGCTCTTTCGGGATTTCTATACCCGCCTATATCAATCTGAATGTGAGTTCTCGTCAGAGACATTCGACCGATTGCTTTCTGGCATTCAGCGGCCGACCCTCTCTGGAGATGATAGGGATGCGATGGATGAACCCTTCTCTACTTCAGAGATCCAATCTGCCCTAAAACGAACAGCCTCGGGCCGTGCCGCAGGGCCCGATGGTCTCCCGACCGAATTCTACAGAACGTTCAGTGCAGATTTAGTTCCCTATTTAAAACTCTATTTTACTGCCCTTGCGGTAGATACATCCTCTTTGGGATCCTTTTCTGCAGCTAATGTGGTAGTATTTGAGAAAGAAGGCAGAGACCCGCTACTAACCGCCAACTACCGTCCAATCTCCCTACTTAATGCCGATTATAAGATCTTCGCAACGATCTTGGCCACCCGGCTATCTGACAGGATGGCCACCCTAATTCACCCCGACCAATGCGGTTTTATACCCGGCAGATCAACTGCTGACAATGCTCGGACCTTGTGCCATGTGCTATCCAGTGCTGCCAATCTAGATCATCCATGGGTGGGTCTTTCCCTGGATGCCGAAAAAGCCTTTGACCGCCTAGAATGGCCCTTCTTATTTGCAGTTCTCTGATGGTATGGCTTTGGGGAGAGCTTCCTCCGATATCTCCAAGTCATGTATACTCAACCCGTCGCCAGTATTTGTGTAAATGCCATCAAGTCTCAGCCATTTAATCTCCAAAGAGGCACGCGTCAAGGTTGCCCCCTATCACCAATGCTCTTTGATCTAGCTCTTGAACCCCTAGCCCTCCTTATTAGACAGTCCGCACGTATTCGAGGTGTTCCCTTCAGTCATAGGGAGATTAAACTCTCTGCATATGCAGATGACCTTATGCTTTTCGTATCCCTCGATTCGGTTCCAGCTGTCTTGGATCTGATTGACGGATACTCACAATTATCGGGCTATAAAATTAACTGGACCAAATCTGTAGCATTCCCACTGAACCGCTGGGTACATGAGGCTGACATGCAGGCCTTTCCCTTCCTTTGGCAATCCCGCATGGTGAAGTATCTCGGGGTCCATTACTGTTCTCCTTTAGAAGACACTATCAGTTTTAATGCCAAAGAGGTAGTCTCCAAAGTCCGTGAGCTCACGAATCGTTGGTCTCCCTTATCTCTTACATGGTGGGGCCGCTTAGAAACTGTGAAAATGATGATAGTCCCCAAAGTGAACTACATTTTAGAAATGCTGCCATGTTTACTCCCGCTACATACTTATAAAGATATTGAGGGCCTTCTCGTCCGTTATCTCTGGCAGGGCAAGCCACCAAGGATAGCTAAACAAAAACTACAGTCTGCAAAGGAAGGAGGGGGTACCAGATTTCCTGATTTTCTTAGATATCATCAAGCCTTCCTACTTAAGCAAGGTGCCCGATGGCTAGATGCCTCAACAGACAGCAGACCAGTTTGGCTTGACATAGAAGAGGAGCTTAGTAGCCCAATTCCGTTGACCCATCTCCCCGGTATGTCCTATCAAGTAGACACCCGCCATCCACCAATGATTGTTGATACTCTTGCGGCCTTTAACACTCTCATTCTATCACTGGGCCCGAACGTATGTCCTCAGGATGGACTCCCGCTATGGAATAACCCCAGAATTCAAGTCCTAAATAGAACGATAGCATGGAAACCCTGGTACTCAAGGGGGATCTGGACACCCCAACAGCTTTTCTCTGCAGCTCGTTGGAAAACCTTCTCTGATTTACAAAAGGAATTTGCGTTACCAGCGAAACACTACTTTCAATTGATGCAGCTTCAACACTGCCTCAAAAGTGCTCGAATCATGCCGCCCTCTGCCCCTACTGAGGACGGGCTATTAGAGATAGTTCACTCTATTAGTAGTACACATGGGGTAGCCTCTAACTTTTATAAAATATTATGTCAGGGTACAGACACGGCCACTTTTAGAGCCCAACAAGCCTGGGAGCGCGAACTGCAAACCACTTTAACCCCTGTGCAATGGAGCGTTTTCTGGAGCAAAGTAGTGCGGGTTTCCCGGTCTGCCTCTGTTACCCAAACTCTCTTCTTTTTTGCACACAGATGCTTTTATACCCCAGAAAAAATAGCCAAATGGAACACGAATGCTAGGGACCAGTGTTGGTCTTGCCATACTGCTGTGGGAACCTTCGCTCATGTTATTTATGAATGTCCTCAACTACAGGTTTATTGGGGGCGGGTCTGGGGTTGTATTCAATTTATCTTACACCTTCACGAACCTCTCTCTTGGAAGATCGTGGGACTCCGCTCTGTGGCGGAGGTCCCCTCTCTTCCTAAGAAGGGTCGCTTTCTCCTTGATTTCATGCTGGGTATAGCCATATGCTTAATCACGAGGAATTGGAAGGATAGCTCTCGACTTACTGTCAATGAATGGTGGAACCTCGTCTGCTTATATAGTAAATATGAGCAGATACCTCGGAGAGCTATTCCCCATGCCCAACCTCACTCTCGCTTGTCTAAATGGCAGATGCTTAATGATTATGTACAATCTGCTCATTGCTCCAACATGCCTGTATAATGTGCACTCATCATGTTTCAGATCACCGTTAGGTTTTGTAACACAATAATGTAAGTACACGCCCGCTTGGGAATGATAGTTTTCTAGAGAAGAAGCAGGGGGGAGGGGGGTGGCAGGGGTTTACTTTGGTGTATGTATTACACTTTATGTATCTGTCTTTTAGCTGTATGTCTTCCTTTTCCTTTGTTGTTATAAAACGAAAATAAAGAATTTAAAAAAAAAACAAAATAATTTCTTGTTAAGACCAACTCAATCAACTGTAAAAGAAAAAACCATGGTAGACGTGACGGAGCTAGCTGAAAACAATCTCCTAACAGTGCTAGTGCCTCCAATTGATCTATCTTTGTGTATAAAGAGACAACATCCAGTGTAACTAAAATAGCCCCTGGAGGAACCACCAATGTTGAAAAAAGTTGCAGTAAATGAGTAGTGTCTCGAAGAAAAGAGGTCACTTGACTAGCTTCTTGTTTCAAGAAAACGTCACAGAACTTTGAGAGGGGCTCCAATACAGAGTCTCTGCATGACACTATAGGACGCCCCGGAGGCCTTGTAAGGGATTTGTGAATTTTCGGCACTAAATATAAAGTAGGAACTCGAGGATGTAAATTAATTAAAAAACGATGTTTCTTTGTTGTAATCCAGCCCTTTTGTAAAGCTCCTCCTACTATTGACTTTATCTCTGTTAGTAAACCGGCTGTGGGGTCCTCCGGTAAAACTCGGTAAGTATGAACATCCTCCAAATGTTGACTTAATGACATTTTATAATCATCTAAAGTCCATAGCACCAAAGCTCCCCCTTTGTCAGCTCTCCGTATCACTAATGAGGAATCTGACCTCAACTCTGTAAGAGCTTTCCAACTACTGCTATCCAAATTTGAAGAATGATGTAGGGAAGAAGTTTCTAATTGTTTAACATCTCGCAATACCAAAGACTGATAGGTGGACAAAACAGGGTCTAGTGATCCAGGTGGAATCCAATGGGAATGGGGCTTTACTACAGAATCATCAGAACTATAAGCCTTTCCTTGAAAAAATTGAATTATTTGTAATTTACGGAAAAAACGTTGCAGATATAATCTCATCGAGAATGCATCAAAACGCGCCGTAGGTACAAAAGAAAGACCAAAATTCAATACCTGTTCTTGAGACGGTGAGAGAGATTTTTCTGTCAAGTTTACTACTATTGATTGGCCCGCCGAGAACATTGCCGCGTGTTCGGAGGCTCCCAGGTGTCTTCGTGATACGTCCCTCTGGATCGGCGCCCCCGTCCGGATCGAAAATCCTGACGGCCCCTCCTGGAAGAACCTGTATTCGATTCCGTGGTACTATCATCCGCATCTTCCGAAGATCTACCAAATGTTACCGTCTTACGTCCCCCTTGCTCCTTTTCTGTAGATTCATACATCCAGAAATAGATCTTTTCTGAATCATAGTCCGATTTGTCTCTGGAAAATTTCCTGGTCTTTATTGATTTTAAATAATCAAAAAAACTTTTGATTTGTCTGTTAACTTCTTCCATTTTAACAGTGAATGCATCAACTCCTAAAGATTCTTTTAATGAATTTTGGGCCGTATCTATCTGTTTTTGTATGATCTCTTCCTCATGAATCGTTCGTTCCAAAATCAGAGCTATTAGATCAAAGCTGCATTTATTGAGTATTTTATTCCAATTGGTAACGAATGTATCATCCCATTTGAACATCTTAGGGGCTCTTGTCATTCTAAGACCTCTTGGTATTATTCGAGTTTTTAAATACTGGGTCATACTTGCACCATGTAACTGAGCTCTCACTAGACGTTTACGAAGGGTTTTATACGCCGCTACATCGGTTCCTACTGAATCTTCTTTAGAGCAAACATCAAAGAGGCAAGGACATTGACGTAATTTCTCCAGATGCTCCTCTGAATATGCGAAGGTATCTGCCGCCATAGTGGGCACTTATTAAAGCTAAATATCACCACCCCACAGTGAAACAACTAAAACATCAAAACATCAAGAATCACTGAATCATCACCTCACTATTTTTATATTATTTTTTGTCGAAGCTAAGCTGTAGGAGGGATAGCACTGCCATCTATCCCACACCAGACAGCTAGCTGCCTTTTTTTCTTATTTATGGTCCTGTATCACCAATCAATAATTTTGAACAACATAAAATAGGTACTTAGCTTAAGTCTCTCAATCACAGCTTTGTCGTTCCATCACTCTAAAGGAAAAACATTAGCATGACGCGCGCGTTTCGAGCCACAGGCCCTGTATCAAATGCTGAATTATTCGCTATTCAGGTAACGAAATCCCAAAAAACGCCGTCCTTGCGGCTGAGGTATACGTCTCTCCTCTACGGGTGCAGTATCCAAATTCGCAGATTTTAAACAGGAGCCCAACCAATGAGAAGAGGAAATACCCCACGTGAAGGGGAATCCCTATTCTGATTGGTTCCCTTTCCAATAACGTCAGACAATAGAATACCATTCCACTTCTCGATTTAGTCCCTCGGGTTCCACCGAATTTAGCTGAAAAATCCATCTTTGTTCAAGTAATTGTAGTTGATGAAGTCGATCTCCCCCTCTAGGGTCCTCCGGAGTATGGTCTATTATTGACCATTGAAGGTCTTCAAACCGATGATTCAACTGTAAACAATGTGACACTATCGGCGCTGTCAATACTTTATTGCGTAAACGGGAAGCATGTTCCATTAAATGTATTTTTATTGATCGACTGGTCCTACCTATATAAAGCAACGAACAGGGGCATACCAACATATAAACTACAAAACTTGATAGACAGTTCGTATCCCATCTTCTTAGAAAAATGTGTTTTGTTTTCGGATGTAGCCATTGAATTCCCGTCATAGAAGTCACACAAAATTTACACGATCCACATGTCGAGTGACCAGTTTTTATAGATGGTCGGTTAATTCTATCAGATAGTAATGTAGTCTTCGAAACGCGCTCGAAACGCGCGCGTCATGCTAATGTTTTTCCTTTAGAGTGACGGAACAACAACATTGTATACAAGGCAGAAGTTGTATTCATCTGATAGCCAGCCTGAGTCAATGCTAATTGATCCTCCAGATGAACAGTTGTCTGATACTCAAATGGAATTCGGTGGAACCCGAGGGACTCAAATGGATTGTACGTTAACAGTTACAAATGATAGGATTTTGCTGTGCTGAGCCAGATATCTTGAAGAAGCTGGTCAACTGGCTGTTGAGAAGCACAGGACTTTACTTTGCCAAATACTAATACTTTGCCAAATACTTTGCCAAATACTTTGCAATGAATACCGTACCATTTGTGATTTAAGTTGGAAGCTGTTATAAGTTATTTTTCCTACCTTATGCCAGAGTGTATGGCTTTTTGTTCCTATGTTACTTTGTGTTTGAATCCGCCCCGGGAGGGGAATTAAAAGCCTGTCTTTGCCTGAACCACTCGATTCACGACTACAACTTATTGAAAAGGTCCACAACTACACCCTTAACCTTTCAATAAAAGGCCTCCAGGCTACCTACCCCGTATGCTGAAGCTACGGGCGAACTACTGGTGACAGGCTACACCTGTCCCATACAATGTCCACGCTCTGTCTTGGCTTATTTTGGTCTGTATACATCTGCTATCTGTGGGGCAACGCTGTCTGCCTTCCCACAGTATGTTTTGTGACAATGCTCTTCTGGTCAGGCCTGTGTGGGCATGGGAGGAGGGATCCCTGTGCCATCATACTAAGTAGCCAGCTTGCATAGATCCTGGACTGGATAAGGATGTAGGCATCATGGCACAATCTTGGGAATGTTGGCACATCAGTCATGTCTCCCAGTGCCTGGCACAGCTGATGTATGGCTGCCCTATCAGACTGGCACCTGGTGACACTGCAATCATCCATAAAGTCCAATTACTGGCCAGGCATTCATGCAAACAATGCAATGTGTGCCTTTGAGTCAGTCCTGACTCCTGGTGACCCAGAAGCTCCTGGGTTTTCTTGGCAGTGTCACCGGAAGTAGATTGCCAGGCCTTTCTTCCGAGGCAATGGAGGGTTAAGTGACTTGCCCAAGGCCACAAGGAGTGCTAGTGTGAATTGAACCCTGGTTGCTTGGTTACCAAGCCAGTGTTCTAACCACTAGGCTACTCTTCCACTCCCATTCATATCCTCCTTGAATTGCAAATCAGCACACCAGATCCACCCATTCTTGGTGATTTTGGTGGACTAAGCCTGCTGTGTTGTACCCCAAAGATAAGTGGGGACCTCGCACTGCTCCAAATCAGACTCAGACACTTGGTCAGTAAGGAAATAAGATCTTTATTATGCACAATCAGTCACAATCTTAGCCAAATAGCAAAAAGCAGCATTATTTCTTGTGGAATACAGTTTGCCTGAGTCAGAGAGGCTAGAGGACAAAGAGCACAAGCTGTTTATCTCCTCCCCCCCCCCAAATGATACTAAATGCTATTCTTATATACATTATTTTAGCCTGTCACCTAGTTGTGGTTGGGACCTTTTACTGTGATATGTTCCTATTGGTAGTTTAGCTCTGTTTCCTGTGCAAGCAGTTTACAGACTTTCAGACTTCCTCAAATTATAGCGGTTTTTGTTATCAGTTCTCTTCCAGCTTGTCTCAAGCCCCCTTTCCCTCCCCCCCCCCCCGGCTTAGTCTGTGGTGGGCATACTTCCAGTTTCTGCATGCCCCTTACTTGACCTGCTGCCACGAGCTACTCTGCAAAGTCTGTGCTCGCTGTCTCAGGAATGTTTATCTGTGCAGGCTTTTACTCTTATATGGGCATGACGTCCGCTACAGGACTGCTTGGGGTCACTCTGTTAGTAGCACAGGCTACAGAACTACTTTGGGACATGGTATGAAGTGGCTTCAACCCGTTTCATCCCAACACCATGCAATCCTCAAACCACAAACACATACTCTCACTTGCAGGGATGAATTGTAGAACATAGCAGAAAGTTTTTAAGTACTAACCTTATTCCATGTCTCTGGCAGGAATAACAGGCATATCTGCAGTGAAATAAGAAAATGTGCATGGGCCTTTCTGAAATATGTTATACATGTCTCAATTGCAAACCATGTCCCTGTTCCACCCCTCTCAGCCACGGGCAGAGTTCCCCGTGCAAATGCCATGGATGACCCCCAAGTGCAGTGAACTGGAATATACCCGTATATGTTTTCACAAGATACACATCTACCATGCACATGCAAACGGCCTATTCAGGTTTTGGAATGACCCCCATAGTGAAACGGGGGACTAGAGCATGGTAAAATACACATAAATAATTGACAAGAGAGTGAGATAAGAGAGGAAAGGTAGTGAATGAATGCACCTATATGTCAGTAGGATGCTTTTCTAATGTGCTCTCCCTCGTGTTGTGAGCTTGATTGATCAAGCTGTTTACAATTTTGATATGGCTTTTATAATATTCCTTGTTTGTTGTTCACTGTGCTCTCTATTTCTGAAACAAGTTTTATGCTTGGATGTGTTATAAAATGCATAAAAATAAAATTTAAAAAAAAAATCTCATTCCCTGCATTGGACCAATGTTTGTACTATTCCCGCTTGGGTCACCTTTGACCCGTGCATGCTACATACATTCCATGCCTCATGAAATATACATTCTCTAAAAAGAGCCCCCCGGAACCCTAGACTACCAGGGATTGTATAGGTATACCCAGGGGGTCCTATGGGGGAGATGATCTTTGGGGAGGGATCATTTTTGGGGGATCTTCTTTTGAAGAGCCTTTTCTAAGGTGGGATCTTTTTTTATCATTATCCCTGAACAGGCCTCTTTAAGATGTTCCCAGATGGGAAAAAATAACGTCAATTTTGAACTGGTGATATTTTTCCCTTGAAATAGTGCAGCTTGCTGTATTCAATGCAAGCTGCATTATTCCTTTACCTCAGGATTTAACAATCTGCGGTACTGAGTTCCTGAAAGTTAGTAATGCTGCAGTAAACTAAGCTGCAGTAAAATGGGCTATTTTACTATTGCTTAATAACTAGCCCCAGTAAATGGCACACAACATAACATAAAACAATGCAAAAAAAACCCCAATACCGGTATTTTATAATAACAGATAATAAATACAGCATATTTTTGTATAATCCCATCCCCACTCCACACCATCATAGTTCTATTACCATCCCACCATGACCAAATCAAATGCAAAATCCCAACCTTAAAATCCCCCAAAATCTAATTTTAAAAAATCATCCCAGAGGCCACATACTATGCCATCCACTGCCAATTTATGCACTGGTGAATAACCAAGGTATGTAATATTCAGGGTCAGCGCTACCCAGTAAGCCAGGTAAACATGGCAGGAGGGCGCTGGCGGTGGGGGGTGCCATCGCTAGCCGCCCGCCACCCACAGTTTAAAAAAGAAAACAGCAGTGTAACCTGTTTAAGACTAATAAGAGAAAACATTTTTTTATTCAATGTGTAATGTCACGCCGTTGCTTGTTCCTTCAAGCTGAGGCGGGATATTAAGCCGAGGCCTTGTGTTTAACCAGCCCAGAGACCTTGCTTGGCACTCTGGGATACGTAGTTTTTCTTAGGCCAATCAAAAGAATAAGTTGTGGAAACGAGGTAAGGCTTTAAACAGGTTTTATTCCCCTTCCGGAAGGATTCTTTTGGTGGTCAGAACAAAGAGGTAGACAGCCCCACTTGGGCACAAAAACAAAGAATCAAAATGTGAACAGAAAAATACTTATCTTCAGCTTTTAACATACAAACAAAAGTATTTAAACAGCCCTTTTCCAGCACACAAAAACCTTTTCTTTGTAGCTTTAAGGCTTGGCAAGTTTCACAACTTGTTCACCGCAGAGATGAAATATTATCAGAAATTGTAAGTATACAGTCCATGTATTCATTACACGTTGTGTCCCCCTGTACCTCACACTGCATATCCTCCACTTCTGCCTTTAACAATTCTTCTCTGGCACAATTAGGCACATTACTAAACAGTCTCTCTTTTCCATTCAGAGATTCTCTTTCTCTCTCTGTGAGAATGTGTGACAGGCTATTACCATATTCATTGGAGTACTTAGTTTGGGAGCCTCTCAAATGCTGAGGATCATAGGGGAAATTACAACATTCACCTTTCCCTCTATTAGCTACAATTGGTTTACCTCTTGGCAGTCTCTGACTCGGGCTTCTCTCTGCTGCTGCAGACACCGAAGTAAAATCAAGTGGAAGCTTTCCACGGTTCTTGCCTTTTGTCCTTCTCCCAGATACAAGATTATCTTCAGGTACAAAAGCTTTACTTTTCCTGTGCCAATTACTCGGGTAAATAGTTTCCTCAGGCTTCCTCCAACTAGCTTCCCAATTGAACTCTCCGTTACCTTTTAGATAACTTCTGTTGAGCTCTGACGTCTCTGTGCACTGCCTTCCCCAACAGGCACCTGGGTTCTCACTCTCTCCCTTGGAATAAAACTTCTCAGCTTTTACAGCTCTTCCCCCGGCTTCATTCCAACCAGAGCTTCTCCCAGCACGTCCTTGGCTCTCTGAACACTCACAACTGCCTGTTCCCGTGTTCCTTCCGGGTTCTGTTCTGCTTCTCTCTCTAACTCCATGTGCATTGAGTTTATCTGCGTATGTGTCAGCTCCACCCACTCCCAGCTGGCTTTCATCAGTTACTGATCCCTCAGCTTTTCTGCTGCTTGGGCGTGTTTCTCTAGCTCGTGACCTGATTTGTTTGGGTTGCCTATAGCAACATCCTGACATGTGCTCCTCTGAAATGTCAGAATCAGTTTCACTGCCTGCATTTTTGCCTATTTCCATGGGCTCTGTTAAACCTGCATTGTGACAGTAATCAAACTCTAGAATTCGTTACCGGAGTGTAGTACAAGCTGTTAGTGTAGCTGGGTTTAAAAAAGGTTTAGGCAAGTTCCTGGAGGAAAGGTCCATAAACCATTATTAAAGAGGACACAGAAATTCCCTGTTTGCCCCATTACAAGCTTATGGAATCTGTGTGTCTTTTTGGGAAACTGCTAGGTACGTACTTGTGACTTGGATTGGCCACTGTTGGAAACAGGATACTGAGCTTGATGGACCTTAGTCTGACCCAGTATGCCATTTCTTTTTTTTTTTTTTTTACTTCTTTATTTATATTTCCAACAAACAAAGGGAAAACCAAATTACAGTAAATAAAAAGTACACAATTCATGAAGTCATAGCCCACCCCACCCTATCCCTCCCACCAACATGCAATCATCAGGTGGCATAGAAACAGCACAACTGAAGGCCAACCATACCTATAAGGGCTTTAGAAAATCACCACTCCAAAACCTAAGTGGCATGAGGGTTGATTAATAACCCTTTATTGTATCTCATATCTCGCTTTAGTAAATGTATTTCCGTAGGGGTTTCCATTTAAGAATGGCGGGTGTGAGGGTTCTGCCACATCGTGGCATTTGTTCATATTTGCAGCATAAGCACAAGCGGTTCCACAATTCATGCCAACTTAGCTCTGCAGTATGTTTCCAGTTAGAGATAACAAGATGTAGGGCCACTCCCAGCATGAAGTCCAGCAAAAACTGACAATCCCTCTGTACCGAAGAGATATCACTTGCTGATCAAAAGACGATCACAGACCAAGAGAGAGTGGCCCAAAATCCCAGCACCTCCTGAATACGATTCCATATTGAAATCCAGTAAGACTGAATGTTAAGGCAATCATACATCACCTGCCTCAAAGTGCCGACATCTCCCTGACAAGACCAACACTCATTCCCAGCTGCCATATCCCATTTAGCAACCTTTACCGGGGTAAAGGTTTACTTTACTGTGTAGCAACTCTTGCTACACAGCCTGCTATCTTCATTACTGCCTAAAAATTGTCACACTGCCTAGCTTGTAGTTTAACCGCCTAGCTTGTAATCTAGCCTGCTGACTCCATTGCTGCTTATCCAATCATTATATTTGAAATTGTTTGCATTGCCTATGTATTAACTGTATCAATTGCATTGCCTGTGGATTAATTGCTTAACTTGTATATTAACTGCATAGCCTATTGGACTCTTGACTATTTGACTGCCTATTAATTAATTACGCTGCATTGCCACCCCACTATTCCTAAGATAACATTTACTGCACAGCCCCCTCCACTCCTTCTATGGCTCCACATCACATTATCCTCTTTTTCCTCATTCTCCCTGTTTCCCCTCCTACCAACACCATCACTCCTACACTCCTCATCCCTCCCTTATCACCCTCACTTCTCCCTCCATTCTGTCTTCTACCCTCTCATCAGCTCTTAAACTCCATCTCTCTCTCCCTCTCATCCAACCATCCCCACTCTCCCTAAGGCAACCCCACCCACGCTTCCACCACACTGCCTCCTCTCGACCCCGTACTCTGCTACTCCTTCTCCTCCTCTCATCCAGTAATATCAACCCTAATCCTGGCCCCCCAAGTTTTAAATCTCACTCTAAGAGGCCTTCATGTAACTTGTCTAACCTTATCCTTATCAACCCCTATCCTGGCCCCACCCCAGACCTATCTCTCACTCCATGAAGAAGCCTTCATGCAACTTGTCTAACCTTATCCATATCCCTCTCCTTTCCCCCTCCACTCTCCCCTTCTCATGTGCCTTGTGGAAAGCACACTCTGTCTCCAACAAACTTGCTTTTACTCATGATCTTTTTATCTCTAATGCCCTTCACCTCCTTGCTCTAACTGAGACCTGGCTTCTCCCTCATGATACCACATCCACTACCGCTCTCTGTCATGGTGGCTATCAGTTCTCCCACATGCCTCGACCCTCCAGCCGTGGTGGTGGCATTCGGCTTCTGCTTTCCCCCTCTTGCCAATTCCAACCCCTCATCCTACCCCAATCTCACTCCTCTCTCTCTTTTGAAGTCCACTCCATCTGCCTCTTTACTCCACTTCTTAACAATTCTGTTTCTACCTTTCTCACCGACTTTGACTCATGGCTATCAGTCTTTCTTGACCCCTCCTCCCCCGCTCTTATTCTTGGGGACTTTAACATTCATGTCGATATTCCCTCTGATCTTCATGCCTTAAAGCTCCTCCCCCTTACCTCCTCGTTCAACCTCCAACTCTGCTCCACTGCCCCCATTCACCAGCTTGGCCACTGCCTTGACCTGATATTCTTCTCTAACTACTTACCCTCAAACTTCTGCAACTCAGTTCTTCCCTTATCTGACCATCACCTTTTATCTCTTAACATTCACCATCCTCTGCCCCAGCCTCATCCTGTCTCCGCCAACCTATTTAGAAACCTACATACTATTGATCCTCTAGCTCTCTCCTCTGCCATCTCATCACCTCTCTCTTCCACTTTGTCTTCTACATCCGTTAACGATGCAGTAACCTCCTATAATGCTGCACTCTCCTCGGCCCTGGATACCCTTGCTCTGATCACCCCAAGCCCTGTGAGGTGTTTGATACCCCAGCCCTGGCTCACTTCCACTACCCGTTATCTATGTTCCTGTGCCCGTTCTGCTGAGCATGTCTGGCTCAAATCCCACTTCCGTGCTGACCTTCTTCACTTCAAATTCATGCTTGTCTCCTTCCAATCTGCCATAGCTCTCGCCAAGCAAGATTACTACGTCCATCTGACCAGCTCTCTTTCCTCCGATCCTTGCCTTCTCTTTAATACTCTCAACTCTCTCCTCAAGGTCCCTCTACCTCCAATCCCTCCCTCCCTTCCTGCCCAAACCCTGGCTGACTACTTCCAAATCCATAAGATCACCCTCCAATTCCCCCCATCCCTACTACCTCTCCCCAATCCCAACTTCCCCCCCCCCCCACCTCTGCTACCCTCTCTTCCTTCCCTGTGATCTCTGACGAGGAAACCACCCTCCTTCTCTCCTCCAAACTCACAACCTGCTCTTCTGATCCTATCCCCACCCGTCTCCTAAGCTCTATATCCTCCACCATTGTCCCTTCCATCTCTTACATTCTCAACCTTTCGCTCTCCACCGCAACCTTCCCTGCAGAATTTAAGCATGCCGTGGTCACACCCCTCCTCAAGAAACACTCACTCGATCCCACCTATCCCTCCCTCGATCTACCTATCCCTCCAATTATATTGACCCATCTCTCCCCTTCCCTTCATCTCTAAACTACTTGAACATACAGTCCACTACTGCTGCCTTGACTTCCTCTTCTCTCATGCCCTCCTAGACCCTTTACAGTGCGGCTTTTGTCCCCTACACTCTACCGAAACCGCTCTCACTAAGGTCTCCAGTGTCTTGTTCCTAGCAAAATCCAATGGTCTCTACTCTGTCCTCATCCTTCTTGACCCCTCTGCTGCTTTTGACACTGTTGATCACAACCTTCTCCTCGACACCTTGTCCTCACTTGGTTTCAGTGGCTCTGTATTATCCTGGTTTTCCTCTTACCTCTCTCATCGATCCTTCAGTGTGTGCTCTGGTGGTTCCTTCTCCTCTGCCATCCCGCTCCCAGTCAGTGTATCCCAAGGCTCCGTCCTGGGACCTCTCCTTTTCTCCCTCTATACCCAGTCCCTTGGCATGCTTATCTCTTCTCATGGCTTTCAGTACTACCTCTATGCTGATGACTCCCAAATCTACCTCTCTACGCCTCTAATCTCTCCAGCCATCCAGACCAAGATCTCCGCCTGCCTTTCTGACATTGTAACCTGGATGTCTCACCGCCACCTTAAACTGAATATGTCCAAGACCAGCTCCTTATCTTTCCCCCCAAAATCTCCCCCAAACCCCACCTCCACTTCTTCCCCTCTCTGTTTCTGTCGATAATGCTGTTATCCTCCCTGTTTCCTCGGCCTGCAATCTTGGGGTTATCTTTGAATCCTCTCTCTCCTTCTCCACTCATATCCAACTAGCAGCCAGGACCTGCCGTTTCTTTCACTATAACATTAGCAAAATTCGCCCCTTCCTCTACGAACACACTACTAAGACGCTTGTCCACTCTTTAATCACCTCTCGTCTTGACTACTGCAATCTGCTCCTTGATGGTCTCCCCGCGAACCATCTCTTCCCCCTTCAGTCTATTTAACATTCTGCTGCTCGACTAATCTTCCACCAGCCTCGCCATTCCCATATTACCCCTCTCCTCAAGTCACTCCACTGGCTCCATATCCATTTCCGCATCCAATTCAAGCTTCTCCTCCTGACCTATAAATGTATTCACTCTACAGCTCCTCATTATCTTTCATCCCTTATCTCGCCTTACAACCCCTCTCGAGTACTTTGCTCTTCTGACAGACTGCATCTATCTGTGCCCTTCTCCTCTACTGTTAACTCCAGACTTCTCTCCTTTCACCTTGCTGCACCCTTTGCCTGGAACAAGCTACCTGAGTCTATACGCCAGGCACCCTCCTTGGCCCTATTCAAGTCCAGGCTAAAAACCCATCTTTTCACCATTGTTTTTAGATCTTGACCCCTGTCTTTGGTCCTATCTAGACTACAAGCTCCATATTTTATGTTTTCACTTTGTATTATTTGTTAACTGCTACTCTGTTACTCTGTGTTTTGTCTTGACTTAACTAGATTGTAAGCTCTGACGAGCAGGGACTGTCTCTCATATGTCTGTACAGCGCTGCGTATGAATGGTAGCGCTATATAAATGATAAATAGTAGTAGTAGTAGTAGTAAAGTGTGCTCTGTGTGCAAAAAAGTACAAAGCTTGTGAGACAGAGGCAGACTGAGAAACCCTATTTACTTTACCCCAAAATTGTGTCCAAGTTTCGGGAGAGAGGACTTCTCTAGTGTCATGTTCCCATATTTGTTGAACCCCAATGACCTGAGAACTATTGTTCTGAGCCACTAGATTATAATATTGGGAAGCTACTCCAGGGGGTCATACATATAGAACTTATCTTATTCATTAACCCCCAATCATCAGCCAATGAAGTAATATGAACTAATAAAGTAAAGTAATATGATAAATTACTAATAAAGTAATATGAACTAATAAATAACTTAGCGCCAACTATACTCAATACACTCATCAAGACAGAAATAGATAAAAGATCACAAAGAAGTAGAAACACTAATACTATAGCAGTACCAAAAGACTACACAAAAGCAAAAAAACAAACCAACATGAGAGCATTCTCACACTCAGCTCCTACCCTCTGGAATAACCTTCCTGACAATATTCGCTCACTATCAGACATAAAGGAATTTAGAAAAAAACTGAAAACCCATTTATTCTCATTACATTACAACCATGGATCAGAGACTGGACAGATGACACAAAGAGACGCAGGTTAACTAATATAATTTCAAACAACTTATACCCACATGCCTGAAGCCTATATAAAGTATACAACCACACGCGACATATGATACAATTTGTATATATTTACTATGTATATATGTTATGATAGTTTAATAATTTACTGTTCAAATTTATACCGTTATTTGTATCTAGTTCATCTGTTTTATGTAAAATGACTTGGTATGATACTATTCATACCATATAACACATTGTTCATTGTAAACCGCACTTGATACTTGTGAAAGAGCGGTATAGAAATAGTTGTTAAATAAATAAATAAATATCTAACTGGGATTTTTCTATGCAATGTCACTTTGGAGAGACGCCTTGCAACAATGGTTGCAAAACTTTTATAGTCTACGTTTAACAACGAAATTGACTGATAATTGCTGACAAACTGAGGGTCCCTCCCAAGTTTTTCTAGGATAACAATGTTTGCAGAGGCAAACGCTCCAGTCTGTGCCACATTGTCAAGAAGAATTATATAGTATTGTTGTAGGTGTATGGCTCTAAAATATGGAAAAGGCATTATAAAATTCAGCCGGAAGACCATCTGGTCCAGCAGCCTTGCCAGTTTGTGTAAAGTCAATAGCCTGAATGATTTCCATGATGGTTATCTGCTTGTCTAATCCCGCAACAGTTTCTTGATCTAACACTGGCCTTTGGATATTCTATCAAACTCCTTTGCAGAAAATTCAATTTCTGGGGAGTATAACTGGGCATAGAATTGAGAAAAGGTCTCTGCAATGTCAGGATCCTTGGCAATCAATTGTTGCACCTGAGGATCCTTTAGAGCTGCAACACAAGAAGATTCCTTATGACTCTAATGAGTTGGCTAGCAGCCGTCCAGCTCTATTACCCTCTAAGTAATATCATCCTTTCTGTTCTTGAATATTCTGTGAGGCCTCTGTGGTCAAAATCAAATTATATTTAAATCTAAGACATCACAATCTTATCAGAATATTAGGATCAGATTTCTGGCCTAAAATACGTTCACCCGCTTTAATTTGTTTGTCTAGTGTACTAAGTTCTGCTTTACGCTTTTTAGCCTGCATTATAGCAAAACTAGTAATAATGGCTCGTATACTAGCCTTAAAGCCTTCCCAACAAGCCCACCCCGAGGAATCTTGCGGCAGATTGAATTGAAAGTACTCCTCTATGGCCACTAAGATGGTCTCCCGAAATTCTTGACTGGTTAAAAGAGTCCTATCAAATTGCCATCGAGAGTAAGATTGACAGCGCGCTGAATCAAGTAAAGTGAGAGAGATTGCAGAATGGTCTGAAAATGAGCAGCATGAATAGTAGACTCACTAACTTTAGAACAAAGTCCTTTGGAGACTAAGAAAAAATCTATGTGTGACAGTGAGTTATGAGGAGGAGAGAAAAAGATGAATTCTTTATCTGTAGGGTGCTGCAGTCGCCAAATATCTATCAGACCCAGGTCCTGCATTAGAGGTACAAGAACTGGGTGAGCCCTGGAAACCCTAACAGTTCTCACTGGACTCCTATCTATCAATGGGTCTAGCACAAGGTTGAAGTCCCCACCCACTATAGTCGTATATTTGGATGCCTCCTGCGCCAAGGCCACAATGGAGAAAAAAGGTAGGACAATTAATGTTAGGAACATAAACGTTGATTAAGGCCAAATCAGTGGATCCAATTTTAATGACAGCCATAGTCCACCGCCCATCAGTATCAGACCTAGTTTGAATAATCATGGGGGATAGAGCTTTCCTTACTAAAATGGATACCCCGTTTTTCTTATGCTGGGCAGTAGCAAAAAACACTAAAGAAAAAGAATTTGCCCCTAGTTTTAATGACTCATTTGCATTCAAATGTGTCTCCTGCAGCAGTAAGATGTCAGCGCTTTCCTTTTTACCATGTAGAAGAATCTTTTTCCTCTTAATGGGATTATTAATGCCCTTAACATTCAGCGAAACTATCTTAAAGGATGACATACTTATAAAATAGGTCACATTGATTGTCAAATGTTGCAAAGACATACTCAATTGTGGCACATAGTTTTACATTTTAGAACAGCATCTTAAATGCCCTCAGAATACTAGCTGCAATTATAGCCCAACAAAGAAAGCCCAATAAAAGGAGATATAGTTTGTCCCTAGCACCTGTACATGATTTCCCATAATAAAAAAAACATAATTCTGAGAAACACAACACCAAACCCACCAACCTAAATCCAGGGAGGCTATACAATCTACAAAATTAGAGGGTGAGCCCACCAAGACAGACATGGATGGTAAAATGACATACTACATTCCCACTTCTGTTACTACATAAAGTATCACACTTTCCCCACCTCCCACAGTAAAGAAAGACAATGTACCCAAAACCCTAACTACAAACACTGCATGGCAGGGGAACACTTACCCTTACCAAAACAGTTTATGAGCTGAAGGACCCCGCCGACTGATTAAGGGCCTTTTCGCATTCTCAAGCTCCAAATCTCTCTCGACCTCTATAGACAGCACAAACAACATGGAACAAAAAAGAAGAAAGAGAAAGAAAACAACAAAGAGAAGCCAAGGAAGGAAAGACAAGAAAATAACATCTGACCTTCCTTCAAAGAAAACAGAATGGATGTCCCGATACATAATAGAACTGCATGATAAAACGTCACTTCTGCATAAATAGAGCTCCTTTATATGACCTTTCGACCAGTTCAACGCCATGATATTGAACGCCAGCAAACTGCATCAAATAAAGCTGTGAAATAATTCACCGCATCACCGCTGCTTCCTTATCTTCAAGAAACGCATATAACTCTCCTGGATCGCTAAGATCTTGGTCTGGTTATGCAGCGTGACTCTCATGCGGGCCGGGTAGAGCAGCCCAAAGCGGGCCTGCAGCTGCAACAAACGTGGACGCAATGCCAGAAAACGTTTCCTACGATCCACTGTCACCTTCGCGAAGTCTGGGAAGAACAGGAGTTTGTGTCCCCGGTATTCCAAATTTGAAAGTACTCTGGCAGCTGCGTTACTTGTTGAAAATGCAGAACTTTCATAATGATTGGGTGTGGATGCTTACCCGCAGTCACAGGCTGAGTAGGCACTCTATGGGCATGTTCGATCTCAAATGGCATAACAAACTGCAACTTCAACACACCCGGAATCATGGCTTGCAGGAAGGACACCATATCAGGACCCTCTGCACCCTCAGGTACTCCTAATATTCTTATGTTGTTTCTTCTTTAACGGTTATTGCCATCTTCCACCTCTCTCTGTAGTGACCGTATCAGCATGGCCTGCTTCTCAACAGCCTTGAGCCTTTCCCCATGTGATGCTACATCACCCTCCACCTTCTCTAAACGAGCCATAATTGCTTCCATGGAAGTTCTCAAAATGTTAATATCTCCCTGCATTGCACATAGTGACTCACCATTAGACTTGAACAGTTCTTTGACTGCCCAAATCTCAGCCAAGAGCCCCTGCAAAGTCTCAGGACAGTCTCAGATAACTTCCATCTTGTGAGGAGAGAAAGGTTCCATTTTGGTTCTCTTTGCACTAGCGTTTTGAGGAACTTGATAATCCAGCCACGTCAGTTTGATTAAAGACAGCAGAAGTCAGGATTCTTGACAATTACCCTCTGGAGCTCAGCTCTTACACGTCAATCTTGACCAACAACCAGGCTCCGCCCCCCCCCCCCCCCCCCAGTATGGCATTTCTTATGTTTTTAAATGCTGTGCATGCTCCCGACAGATAATATGCGGCTGTTGCAGCTAACATATTGTTATTTGCACTAACATGCCTCGTTAGCTGTAACACGGCTTAGTAAACTTGCCCCAAAGAATATTGTTTAAAAACATGATGTCAATTATGTATTTTTACAGAACTGTGCTGGAGGGATGGTATGGGATGTTCATAATTTTTTTTAATTGCATTTTTTGCAAATGTTCATGCACAACAAAGAAAAAATATGCAAAAATGAGTATCAGTTGTACATTAAGCAATAAAGAAAAGTATCAAAGGAACAGAGTAAAACAGAAGAAGGAATACATCTTTTTTTATTTAGATATATACGTAATCTTCCACTGACTTCTAGATTTTATTGCTTTTAGATGATGAGTTAGTTTTAAATGAGGCAGTATCTTCAAGTTTGTGGACCATGCATACTGTGTTCCACGAAAAAGAAAAATTAAAAAAGACGGATCATTCCATTTTATGCAACATGGCCTGTACTGCCAATGACAGTAATATGTCTAGCAATTTTTTCTTATATTAGTCAAGCCCATCAATGACTATAAATGCAATTTTGGCGAGTTATGTGAGGATCCAATGCTTTTACTACTTAGCGTCCCATTGAGCTTTCAATTTATGCGGCCATATTGGCAGGGCTCCACAATGCCCCCTAACATATGCATTTCAACATGACTTCACCATACATTAATCCTCAAGTCCCATGCACACATCCCACCTATACTCCTCTACCCCCATACACTCCCACATACACTCCTACAAACCCTACCATATCCTCTAACCACACATACTGTACACATCCTTATACCCTCTACACATTCACAGATATTCCACCTACCCATATACTCCATAACCAGTCTCCATAAACACAAACACACTCAGATATACACACACCCTCCATTCCCCTTTATCCTCCCTCCCTCACCAACTATACGAATTATATATATTTTCTCACCCATCCAGCTACTCCCAAAGCCCCCTACATACATATCTTCTCATCTGTCCTTCATATTCCCAATCCATAAACAAACATACATACACACACACACACCTACAGCCTATTTATCCCTTCCCTCTTTACCCTTGACCTAGATCAACTGCAAGACAAAACATGCACACATACACACACTCACCCACACATGTAGGTGAGAGAGTAGCCATGCAATTTTAAACATTTTAAATTTATTCTGCCACATTCATTTCTTTTCTTTTAGATCTAGTATGCTTGATTTAGCTGAAAAATGGCTAGATGTTAATGCTTAATCTGGTTCACTCTTTTTGTCGGCTGCGTTACAGCTCGAGGAGCAGGGCCCCCTCTATTAGTACAGACTCCTAAAATATGAAGTAGAGGCATTAAATTGACTCATCACTAACACAGCTCAATATAAATACATACCTAGAGGACATTAGGAACTTGGGTTATGAGCCAAGGTACCTATAAGGCCAGTGAACACACTTGCATGAATCAGCCAAGTTTTACAATTCAACTGTTGTTCAGGTCTAAAATGTTTCTTCAGTTTCTATGAAGTTTATCAAGTCTGCATCTAAGCAATTACCTTTTTCAACGGGAACATTTTTCTCTGCAGAACACACAGACATGATTTTACCAATTGAAATATCTCAGCACACTAGCCAGTACCTAGGTACAGGTTGTACTGCTGGCTTTTATAATGTTGTAGTTCTGCTAATGGGATCTAAATCACTTCAAAGATAAATCAAAAAAGCCATTATAAAGAACAATTTGTGAGATGTAACTAATTAAGAAAAGATAACTACGCACCATTAAATGAAAATACAACAGCTATATGCTTCAAACTGGTACAAACAATTGACGTCTCAATGTCTTTGCGTCTTTGGAGGCCAAGAGAGCCACCGAGTTAGGATACTGACCTTTTTGTTACCGAAGCATTTCCAGTTTGTTTGATGGATATATGTTTTTCATCTTTGCCTTGTTATAGAGAGTTTTCAGGACTGACAGATGTTTTAGCACTGCAAAGAGACCGGCAGGGTTTCGTTCCCCCTGAGTAGCTGCTCTATAGGGGAAGGAAGTGACTTTAATTGGGATGCCAGAACCATGGGGCTCACTGCAGCAAATGTACGGCTCAGAGCCTGGTTCAGATTTAGTTCCCATGTCAGTGATGCTCATTGTCAATGGACCCATAGGCCATTTTTTGCTGACGGTAACCGTGACAGCTGAAGAGATGGTTGAAGTGAGGAGTCTTAGATGGAGCTTGGTGCTGTCACTGGCCATCTACTTTATTTGGATTTTTCCCAAGTAAAACAATTTTCTTTGTATACTTTTAACTGGTACTAAAAATATTTAGTGGAAGAAAGATTGATTGTCTGCTTCTCAATCTTCTGATGGGTCTGCAACACAAATTACTTCTGAGATTTCTCTAGCTCTTTCATTGAAAATGAATTCCAGAGTTATTCTACAAACTATTTGAAAGTTGGAGGCTAAATTTTATTTAAAAAATCGAGTTGCTCGAAAAGAAGGTAGAGAATATTGCAAAATGAATTTACAAAGTGGAAGCACAGACTAAAGAAATTCAGGAAGACTTTATACGTAGAAATACCTCTAAACAATGACTAATTATTTGTTACCCTCACCTTGCTACAAGTCAATGCAAGCTTACTGTCAAAGTGAAGCCCTGATAAAATAGAACTAAAGAGAAAATATGAGAAGGCACATTTTAGATAGCACGTGGAAATCGGAATTGAGACATCAAGGTCAGGAAGTACTCAATTTCAATGGTATTTTAGAAATTGGTATGCTAAATGCGGAGCTGTTTCTAATATATCTAGAAGGAAGTGCAGAGATGTATGTGGATTGACCTCTACGTGCACTGCAAAGAGCTATTTCACACAGCTCAATATAAATGCATCTGAGGAGTTTAGGAACTTGAGTTATGAGCCAAGGTACCTATAATGTAACTGGGCACACATGCATGAATCAGCCAAGTTTTACAGTTGAACTGTTTTTCAGGTCTAAAAGAAGGAAAAAATCAGCAGAGAAAGCCCATCAACTTACACGCAGAAGTGCCGGCATTTCACAGCTTGCATGTTTAAATGGTGTCACTTACCTGTGCATATGATCCTTTTATTAAAATCTGCTAAGGTTTTGTATTAAGGTGCAATACAAATGCACGTTAAATGCCAAGCCTCCGCATTAGCTGTTGGGGGCAAGACCAGCATGTTCCTGGAAGTTAATATATGACAGAGCACCTTCATATGTGGTGCACTTAACGCGGACGCACCTAACACCCATAGAGGTATTAGGTTCATTCGTACTAATTGCCACATTGCAACTAAGAGCGTGGTAATTGCCCTCGAGCCAGTTGAAATATTCTATCCACACTCCCACACACTCTTTTAAAAACCTACATGTGCCAGGGAGTAACTGTATATCCCAATATGGAGAACTTTGGCCTAGCAGTGCATTCCCTTGATGAAATGGGGAATACACATGTAAATTTTTGTCCTGATCAGGCAACTCCCCCTCAAAATTTTCACATATTAAACACATCCACATATAAATTGGACCCTTTCTGAAATTCACATTATTGTGTGGATCTGATTTACACATGTACTGAAAATGCCTGATTATACACATGTAAATTGTGAATAAGGTTTCTACTATAGAGAAATTATTCTCTGCTATATTTGAAAAAGTTTTGTTCTTGTTAAGTGCTGTTGAGATGGTATCAACTCATGGTGACCCTCTGGATAGTTGACCTAAACTGTGTTCGGCCTTCAGTCAGGTGGCTCATTGTTAATAAAGTGCCACCTATAGCTGCTGTTAATGTATCAATCCACAAGGGAGGAGTAGCCTAGTGGTTGGGGCAAGGTACTTCAGGCCAGAAGGTCGGAGGTTCAAATCCCACTAGAGGATAGCAACTTTGGGCCGGAAGGACTGGGGTTTCTAGTCCCACAAATGCTCCTTGTGGTCTTGGGCAAGCCACTTAACCCTCCATAACCCATGTTCCCTGTAAGTATTAGTGTATGTGTCTCATATCCCCGCGTGTTAAATGTATCCCCCAATTGTGTTGTGACCGCTTTGATTGAAGGATAAGGTGGTATACAAAAACTATCTAAATAAATAAATAAATCTCGTTGCTGGCCTTCCTCTTTTATGTTGACCTTCAACATTGCAAAGCATGATGTCATTCTCTAATGATCTCTCTCTTCACATAATGTGTCTTATAAAGAAAGCTTAGATTTGATCTCCTCTACTACTGACAGATTTGTTCTTCGAGCAGTCCATGGTGTTCACAGTAAGAACATAAGAACATAAGATATGCCATACTGGGTCAGACCAAAGTCCATCAAGCCCAGTATTCTGTTTCCAACAGTGGCCAATCTAGGTCATATGTACCTAGCAGTTTCCCCAAGGGACACAGGTTCCACAATGCTTGTATTGGTTCAAGCATTGATATCCTGGGTCCCTTCTTAATAATGGCTTATGGACCTTTCCTCCAGGAACTTGTCCAAACCTTTTTTAAACCCAGCTACACTAACAGCCTTTACTACATCCTCCGGTAACAAATTCCAGAGTTTGATTACACGTTGAGTGAAAAAATATTTTCTTTTATTAGTCTTAAATAGTTTACCCTGTAGCTTCATTGCATGTCCCCTAGTCTTTCTGTATTCTGATAAGGTAAACAATCGATCTACGTTTACCCGTTCCACTCCGCTCATTAATTTATAGACTTCTATCATATCTCCCCTCAGCCGTCTCTTTTCCAGGTTAAAGAGCCCTAACCTTTTTAGCCTTTCTTCATAGGAGTATCCTTCCATCCCCTTTACCATTTTGGTGGCTCTTCTCTGAACCTTTTCTAATAACTCTATATCCTTTTTAAGATACGGCGACCAGAATTGCACACAATATTCAAGGTGCGGTCTCACCATGGAACGATATAGAGGCTTTATAATATCCTTTGTTTTATTTTCCATTCCTTTCCTTATCATACCTAGCATTCTATTTGCTCTCTTGGCCGCCGCTGCACACTGGGCCGAGGGTTTTAACATGGTATCCACAATGACGCCTAAATCTTTTTCCTGGGTGGTGGTTCCTAATGTGGAACCTTGCATCGTGTAACCATAGTTTGGGTTGTTCTTCCCTAGGTGCATAACCTTGCACTTGTCCACATTAAATTTCATCTGCCATTTTGATGCCCAGTCTTCCAATCTATCAAGATCCTCTTGCAATTTTCCACAATCCTCTTGGGTTTTAACAACTTTAAATAGTTTTGTGTCATCTGCAAATTTGATAACCTCACTCGTTATTCCACTTTCCAGGTCATTAATGAATATGTCAAAAAGCAGCGGACCCAGCACAGATCCCTGGGGTACACCACTATTCACCTTTCTCCATTGGGAAAATTGGCCATTTAGCCCTACCCTCTGCTTTCTATCTTTTAACCAGTTCCTGATCCACAATAGTACACTGCCTCCTATCCCATGACTCTTTAGTTTTGCCAAAAGTCTCTCATGAGGGACCTTGTCAAAGGCTTTCTGAAAGTCCAGATACACACTATCAACCGACTCACCTTTGTCCACCTGATTATTCACTCCTTCAAAAAAACATAACAGATTAGTAAGACAAGATCTTCCTTGTCTAAAGCCATGTTGGCTGTCTCTCATTAGTTCATGACTATCTACATGCTGAGTAATTTTATTCTTTATGATGGTTTCTATCATTTTTCCCGGTATTGACGTCAGGCTCACCGGTCTGTAGTTTCCCGGATCACCCCTGGAACCCTTTTTAAAAATTGGTGTTACATTGGCGATCCTCCAATCTTCAGGTATTAGAGATGATTTTAATGATAGTTCACAGATTACTAATAGCAGGTCTGCAATCTCATATTTCAGTTCTTTCAATACCCTTGGATGTATACCATCTGGCCCAGGTGATTTGCTACTCTTCAGCTTATCTAACAGTTGTAATACATCTTCTCGATGTATCGATATTTCCTTCAATTCTTCTGCACCTTTAAATACCACTTCAGTCATGGGTAACATCCCTACATCTTCCTCAGTAAAGACTGAAGCAAAGAATTTGTTCAGTCTCTCCGCTATCGCCTTGTATTTGTATCGCCAGTATTTGTTGCCAGCACCATAATTCAAAGGCATCAATTTTCTTCCTGCCTATCTTTTTTTCTGTACAACTTCTGCATCCATATGATGTATTGAAAATACCATGGCTTGGACAAGTCGAATCTTTGTATGGAAAGAGACATCTCTGCTCTTGAGAATCTTGTCTAGGCCCTTCATAGCTATTCTGCCAAGAGCAATGCATTGTCAGATTTCTTGACTGCTTGTCCTTTCTTTATTGATTGCTGATCCAAATAGGTTAAAGTTGCCAACTATTTCAATTTCTTCTCCATCAATGATGAACTTATTGATTTTGCCAGCTGTCAGAATCTTTGGGGCATGTTTACTAACAGGCCGGTAAAGTGCGGGTCGCGGTAGAGTGAGTGTGCCGTATAAGGAGTGGGCGTTCCGTCGTGAAGAACAGAAGCTGTGATTGACAGATGCGCTAAGGTGCGCGGCGCCCGTGTGGTTAGTGCCCTGTGACATTACGGAGTTTGATCTGTGCACATGGTTCACACTGCTCACGGTTTTTGGGCTTCCACTATTGTGCTGCACATTGCTGACGGAAACGGTTTCTTTTCCCGGCACAGCACCTCTAACGCGAGTGTTTCACTGGCGTTATATTTCTTTGCAGATTCGGGCACGCTCCTGTGCGGCGAGTCTCTCCCCTCCCACATTCCGCCCACTGACCCCGTCTCTCCGCCCCTAGGGGGCCTTCCTCCGCCCTCATTTCGCCTTTGCACGCCTCTTTCGCACATTACCGCCCCGCAAATGTGCGCGTTGTCGGCGCACACTTGCGGGACCCGTTAATGTGCCGCGCACTCGTACGGGGCGCTTAAGAGCACTTAAATACATCTTTTAGAGCGCTCATGTGCGCCCCGTACAAGTGCGCCGTTTAGTAAACAGACCCCTTTGTCTTCTTTACGTTAAGGTGCAGGCTCATTTTAAGACTATGTTCCTTGATCTTGAAAAGCAAATGTTTTAGATCATCTTCACTTTCAGCCAGTAATGTGGTATCATCCGCATAGTCTTCATACAGTTGTCTTCATACAGTCCTACCTCTCTGATGATTTGTTCTGCATATAAATTAAACAGGTAGGAGGAAAGTATGCAATTGAATACCTTTACTGATTTTAAACCATTCTGTCTCTCCTTGTTCCGTTTGAACTGTTGCTTCTTGATCAATGTAAAGGTTATGCAAGAGAAGTATCAGAGGTTCTGGTATATCCATGCTTCTTAATGTGGCCCAGAGTTCCTCTTGGTTTGCACAGTCGAAAGCCTTTCTGTAGTCAATGAAACACATATAGATATCCTTTTGGTATTCTTTTGCCTTTTCAAGGATCCATTTCACATCCACAATGATGTCTCTAGTTCCTCGCCCTTTCTGAACCCTGCTTGCACGTCAGGCAGTTCTCATTCCAGGTATGGTTGTAGTTTCTGCTGAATGATCTTAAGTAGAATCTTGCTGGCATGTGGGATAAGAGTGATTGTGCGATAATTTCCACAGTCAGTGGGATCACCTTTCTTCAGTATCGGTATAAATAAAGATTTTTTCCAGTCAGTTGCTATGATGTTGTCTTCCAAATTTCTTGGCAGAAGGGCTCATTCCATTCCAGAAGTAGATTCCCTCTGTATGTCCGATCTGAGCTGGACGTACAGAGGGGATCGCGATTCTAATCAGACTTGCAAACAGTCCTGTACATGCAGGCCGGGACTGCAATTCAGTCTGGCCTGCACATATGGACCTTCCTGGCTCAGTCAAGGCTCTTCAATGGAGCCGTGGTGCCATGACATCAGGTTGCCATGGCACCACAGCTCCATTGAAGAACCATGATGCCAGCCGCTGGCTTCCCAGCTTCATTCCCCGCAATCTGACCTCTGATCCGGCTTCCTAAGGCCAGGATCGGGCTGTAGGGAATGTCTTCGGGCCCCCCCTGTCACATCCACGCCCTGGGCCTGCAGTAAAAAAAGTGAAGGGAAGTTATTCCACCTCTGAGGTGGAATAGCTTCCCTGCACATGTTGCCAGCCCTGGACATACAGAGCCGAAATTAGAATCAGCCCTAGATGTACAGGACTGACATTAGAATCAGTCCTGTACATCCAGGGTTGGCAACCACCCACCGCTCGCCCGGACTCTGCCTCCTAGTCACCCCTCCCCCATCTAACTTCCCCGCACAACCGGCAGGGCAGTTAGACGCAGCGGGGAAGGCACGAATAGCAGGAATTTACGTCCCATTGAGGCGTCCATCCCCACTATTCATGGCAAAGAATCAAGCCCAGAGCTTGGTAACAGCTTCATCCAATTGTTGTAATAATTCAGTGGGAATGCCATCAATGCCCAGAGCTTTGTTCTTTGATAAGGCTTTCAGTGCTGCTTCAGCTTCTTTCATCACCAATAGTTTCTGATCATAAGGTGCAGGGTGGAAGGGCTGTTGGTCCATTTTATCTTTATGGTATAATGACTCAGTATATTCTTTTCACCTTTCTTGATCTTCTTGGCATCTTGTAGCATTCCAGTTCGAGGCTGGAATTTTTTCTTTAACGCTTGTAGCTTTAGGAAAGCTGATCTTGTTCTTCCTCTAATAATTTCTGATTCTATTTCCTTTTTGAAAGAGTGTTGTTGGACACTGAAAGGTAATTTTGGATGCAACATGCCCTGGTTCTTTTGGAAATATTCCCCTGAAGCAAGGCTCATTTTAGGAACCTGAAACATGATCATGTCAGGTATCACTAAGTGCAGATAAGTAGTATCATTTTTGCTTCTTGAAAGAATTTTTATAAAAAGAAATTTTTGATGAAGTTAACTAATGGTAATAGATGGTCATTTAAGTAATAAAAAAATATAAATTTAAGCACTGTGATAAGAGACCAATGATAGTGCCTAAGACTAATCTTTAAAGTGTGCTTAAACTTAATTCATCCTACTCTGAGGTTCTCTTTAAATATCCTGTTTATATCCATCCTGTTTATATCCTTTTGAAGGTGCAGTCTCCAGAATTGCAAACTATACTCCAAATGAGGTCGCAACAAAGACTTATACAGAGGCACTATCTCCTCCTTTTTTCTGCTAGCCATTCCTCTTTGTATGCAACCAAGCATCCTTCCAGCTTTTGCCGTCACCTTTTCTACCTGTTTAGACTTTAAGATCATAAGACAAAACCACGCCTAGGTCCCGCTCTTCTTTAGTGGACAAAAGTAATTAAACCTCTATACTATATTGCCCCCTTGGATTGCTGCAACCCAAATGCATGACCTTACATTTTTTAACATTAAATCCCAGCTGCCAAATTCTAGACCATTCTTCAAAGCTTAGCTAGATCCCTCCTCA
Organism: Ichthyophis bannanicus; assembly: GCA_033557465.1. Classification (NCBI taxonomy): domain Eukaryota; kingdom Metazoa; phylum Chordata; class Amphibia; order Gymnophiona; family Ichthyophiidae; genus Ichthyophis; species Ichthyophis bannanicus. The sequence goes on along the minus strand of CM066050.1, from coordinate 118,058,803 downwards.
TGTCATCTACACCTTCCTGGATGTCTACTTTATTGCAGATTTTTGTATCATCCGCAAAGAGGCAAACCTTACCTGACAGCCCTTCCACTATATCACTAACAAAGATCTTAAAAAGAATTGGACCAAGGACAGATCCCTGGGGCACACCACTGGTAACATCCTTCTCCTCAGAGTGAGCTCCATTTACCTGTACTCTTTGTCGCCTCCCACACAACCAATTTCTAACCCAAGCAGTAACTTTAGGGTCCATCCCTAGGGTGCTTAGTTTGTTTATAAGTCACCTGTGAGGAACGGTGTTGAAGGCTTTACTGAAATCTAAATACACCACATCTAGGGCTCTCCCTCAGTCCAACTCCCTGGTCACCCAGTCAAATAAATCAATCAGATTTGTCTGACAAGACCTTCCTCTGGTGAATCCATGCTGCCTCAGATCCTGTAATCTGCTGGATTCCAGAAACCTCACTATTTTCTCTTTCAGCAGCGTTTCCAAATTTACTTGCTACAGAAGTTAAAATAATCAGCCTGTAGTTTTCAACTACATCCTTACTTACACTTTTGTGTAAAGGCACCACATTAGCCTCTCTCCAGTCCTTTGGCACCACTCCTGACTCTAACGAGGCTTTGAAAAGGTCAGTCAGTGGAGCTGCTAGAACGTCCCCAAATTCCCTCATTATACTAGAGTGTATCCCATCCGGTTTCATCGCTTTGTCTTCTTTAAGTTGAGCTGGTTTCTCACAAACACAGTCTTCTGAAAATTGTTCAAGATGCCCCTTGTTTCTGTTCCTGTTTGTGGGTGTTTTCTGAGGTCCTGTTCCTGGTTCTTCATCTGTGAACACAGAACAGAAATATTTGTTAAGCAATTCCGCTTTATCCTCATCAGCTTCTACATATTCCTCCCCTTCACCTTTGAGTCTGACAATATTACTTTTGCCCTTCCTCTTCTCACTAACATATCTGAAAAATGTCTTATCCCCCCATTTTATTGTATTGGCTATTTCCTCCTCTTTTTGAATCTTTGCTTTCCTGACTACTTTGCTAGCTTCTCTAAGTTTTTCCAAATATAGATACCTGCCTTCCTCTCTCTGTGATCTCTTGTATTTCATGAAGGCCTCCCTCTTTTTCTTCACCTTTTCAGCTACTTCTTTCAAAAGCCATAGCGATCTCCTTTTCCTTTTACCTTTATTTACCATTTTAACAAAAAGGTTGGTTGCCCTTAAAATATCCCCTTTCAGTTTTACCCATTGTTTATCTACATCCCCCAGCTGTCCCCATCCCGTTAACGACTCCCTGAGGTATTGACCCATCTTGACAAAGTTAATCTTCCTTAATTCTAAGAGCCTCACCTTTGAATGGATTCTAACAGCCCTAGTCCTAATACTGAACCACACCATCTGGTGATCACTGGATGCAAAATGATCTCCCACTATAACATCAGAAACACTTTCACCATTGGTAAGCACAAAGTCCAATGTGGCCCCTTCATGTGTGGGGTCTGTTACCAATTGCCTGAATAGTTCTCCCTGTAGAGAATCCAGGATCTCCTTACTTCTAGATGATACTGCAGCAGGAATGTGCCAAACAACATCTGGCATATTGAAATCCCCTATCGGTAGCACTTCCCCTTTCCTAGCAATGCTGCGTATGTCCTCAATTAACTCTGTCCACATCTTCCTCTGGTGAGGGAGGTCTGTATATGACGCCAATGCAAATAGATTTCTCTTTCCCTCTTTCTAGTTTAACCCACAGTGCCTCCTCTCTACCTTTTAAGCTCTGTAATTCGAAATCTTTAATAGTAATTTTTACATATAGTGCCACTCCTCCTCCCCTTCTTCCTACCCTGTCATTTCTGAATAAAGTATAGTTACATCCCAGTCATGGTTTTCTGTGAACCATGTTTCTGTAACTGCCACTAAATCTAAGTCGGCCACTCCCACCAAAGCTTCAACATCAGGGATCTTATTCCCCATGCTATGGGCATTTATACACACTGCTTTCCATACGTTACCCCCTTTTACCCATTTCCATAAAGGTATTTAATGTATCACCTACCTGGGGGCTTTCACTTACCTGGAGACTTACTTCACCCATCCCCAAAGAATCTAGTTTAAAGCCCTCTTCAGTAGATTAGCCAGTCTACTACTGAAGACATGTCGACCTTTCTTGGACAGATGGATGCCATCTCTGCTCTGCAACCCTTGGAACAGCATCACATGGTCCAGGAAACCAAAACGCTCTCGATGACACCATCCACGCAGCCATGCATTCGTCTCCAGGATGCGAGCCTCTCTGCCTTGGCCTTTACCCTCAACAGGGAGGATTGAAGAGAACACCATCTGTGCACATAACTGCTTCACCCTTTGTCCCAGAGCCATGAAGTCACTTTTGATATGCTCAGAGGAATCCTGGCAGTATCATTTGTTCTGACATGGATTAGCAACATTGGGTAATAGTGGGCTTGATGAGTCTCGGCAAACTCTCCATAATATCTTGGATTTGGCAACAAGCAGACAGCATACCTCTCTGGACATCAAGTATTGTAGGGAACCTTAAAGATTTGTTGATATCTTAATTAAATTGTGTCAGGGAGGGTAACACCATAGCAGAAAAAACTAAAAACATTATTTGCTTTGATCTTTATTGAGGAGAATATTGAGAAGATACCCACTCTATAAATAGTCTTTACTACTACTACTACTCATTTTTATAGTGCTACAAGATGTATACAGCACTGTACATATAGCAAAACTGGGGACTAGAGTATGGAAAGATACACATAAGTAGTGGGCAAGAGAGTGAAGAGCATCAGGATCCAAAAGCAGCTTCAAAGACATGGGTTTTTAACCTGGATTTGAATAGGGCTGAGAAGGAGCCCAACACACAGACTCAGGTAGTTTGTTCCAGGCATATGGAGCAGAAAGACGGTGATTTGGAGAAATCAAAGTAAATCACATTGAACCTGAAAGATATAATAGAGTAAGAAACATAGAAACATAGAAAAATGACGACAGAAAAAGACCACAAGGCCTTTCTAGTCTGTCCTTCCATATCAACAACTACAACAGTCCTCTTTTTTTCATTAGGGATCCTCTGTGTTTGTCCCATGCTTTTTTGAAATCAGATACCATCCTCATCTCTACCACCTCCAATGGGAGACTATATTGCACGGATCCACCACTCTTTCTGTAAAGAAATATTTCTGCATAACACTCCTGAATCTATCCCCTTTCACCCTCACCCCATGTCCCCTCATAGCAGAACTTGCTTTCAATCGAAAGAGGCTCTCCCCCTGTGCATTTAAACATCTCAATCTTATCACCTCTATCCCGCTTTTCCTCTAAGGTGTACATACTAAGATCCTTAAGTATATCCTCATATGCTTTATAGTGAAGACCACTAACCATTTTGGTAGCCACCCTCTGTACTGACTCCATCCTGTTTATATCCTTCTGAAAGTGCGGTCTCCAGAATTGCACACAGTACTCCAAATGAGGTCGCACCAAAGACTTATGCAGAGGCACTGTCACCTCTTTTTCCTGCTAGCCATTCCTCTCCGTATGCACCCAAGCATCCTTCTAGCTTTTGCTGTCGCCTTTACTACCTGTTTAGCTACTTTAAGATCATCTGACACGACCACGCCTAGGTCCCGCCTAGGTACCTCACCCCCTATACTATATTGCTCTTTTGGATTGCTGCAGCCCAAATGTATGACCTTGCATTTTTTAACATTAAATCCCAGCTGCCAAATTCTAAACCATTCTTCAAGCTGAGCTAGGTCCCTGTTCATGTCATCAACACCTTCCTGGGTGTCTACTCTATTGCAGATTTTGGTATCATCCGCAAAGAGGCAAACCTTACCCGACAGCCCTTCCGCTATATCACTAACAAAGATGTTAAACAGAATCGGACCAAGGACCAGTGGTGTGCCCCAAGATCTCTGGGGCACACCACTGTTAACTTCCATCTCCTCAGAGTGAGCTCCATTTACCTGTATCCTTTGTCGCCTCCCACTCAACCAATTTCTAACCCAAGCAGTAACTTTAGGGTCCATCCGTAGGGTGCTCAGTTTGTTTATAAGTCATCTGTGAGGAACGGTGTCAAAGGCTTTACTGAAATCTAAATAAACCAAATCAAGGGCTGTCCCTCGGTCCAACTCCCTGGTCACTCAGTCAAAAAAATCAATCAGATTTGTCTAACAAGACCTTCCTCTTGTGAATCCATGCTGCCTCGGATCCTGTAATCCTCTGGATTCCAGAAACCTCATTATTTTCTCTTTCAGCAGCGTTTCCAATAATTTACTCACCACCGAAGTTAAACTAACCGGCCTGTAGTTTTCAACCACATCCTTACTTCCGCTTTTGTGTAAAGGCACCACATGAGCCTCTCTCCAGTCCTTTGGCACCACTCCCGACTAAACTGAAAAAACTAAAGAGTAGCAAATTGCCTGGAGCCAATGGTATGCACCCTGATGGTGTTAAAAAGCTGCACCTTATAATTAAAATCACTATGATGTCTATTAATTGGAAGGTGGCCATTGTAACACCAATTTTTAAAAAGGTATCCAGGAAACTATAAACCTGTGGGGCCATTCTGAAAAACAAATTTACTAAATGCATGGTCAAACATAGCTTAAACGGTCAGAGCTAGCACAGAGTTAGCAGAGGGAAAGTTGCCTTACAGATCTATTAGACTTTTTGATAAGGTTATTAAGTATATGGCCTAAAGTGAACCAGTTGATATAGGGGATTGTTTTAGAAGCCCTATTTGCTTTTTAAATGTGTATAAACAGCCATATACCTGTGTAAATTCCATCTACATGCAAGCTGCCATTTTAGAAAGGATGGAATTTATACATGGCTGACTGTACCGCATCAAAAGTAGATGGGAGGTGTTTCAGGGCATGCCCTGGGAGAGAACAAAAACTTCATATGTATTCAGATATTTCATATAAGGTTCAACTCCAGATTTAGACCTGCTTCCTGGCATGGAGAATTTCAAACATGTTCCTTTTGGCCTTCCCATTACAGAATATCTCTCCTAACACCCCAATGTTTTTACCCTGAACTGAAGATGTACCTAATTAGGAGCATCTGTACATTCACATTTGCAAAATAGCTGGCATATATGTACAAGTGCCGACATTTACACGTGTTTGTTGTGAAATGCCAGCATTTAAACATCTAAATTGCTGGGTTTCCCCCATCAATTTTCCCATGTGTGTAATTCTGAAACGGCTCCTCCCGCTGCACCTGGATATGTATTAGAAAGATATCTCCATGTTTAGCAGAGCTGCTCCTAATATACAATCAGAAATGAGCATGACTCAATGTCTCAATTCTGATCTCCATGTCCTATCTAAAATATGCCTTATAGTATATTTGGATTTTCAAATAGTATCTGATAAAGTCTCTCGTGAGAGGCTCCTGAGGGATTTAAAAATTAATGGATAGGAGGCAATGTCACTGTATGGATTGGTAACTGGTTAACGTAAGAAACAGAGAGTAGGGTTAATTGATCAATTTTCTCAGTAAAGAAAGGTGTAACACAAGAATATGCAGTGGGACCAATGCTTTTTAACATATTTATAAATGATCTGGGGAAAAAATCAAATAAATTATCAAATCTACAAATGAGAAAAATCATTCAAGACTGTTACATTATACGAGGATTGTGAGAAATTGCAAAGGGATCTTTCAAGACTGGTAGACAGAACATCCAGATGGCAGATGAAGTTTGCAAAGTCATGTACATAGGGAAGAATAATGCTACATGATGCAGGAGTCAGTGACCAGGCAAAGGATTTAGGCATCAGCATAGATAATACATTGAAACCCTCTGCTCAATACATTGTGAGGAGTGGAGAATAATAGAAAATCATGACGCCTTTCTGTCACTTCATGGCATGACTACACCTTGCGTACCATGTGCAATTCTGGCCACTGAATCTCAAGAAGGATATAGTAGAATTAGAAAAAGGTACAGAGAAGAGTGGACAAATTGATAAAGGGGATGTAATGACTCCATTATGAGGAAAGGCTAAAGCGATCGGGGCTCTTCAGCTTGGAGAATAGATGACTGAGGGTAGATATGAGACAAGTCTGATCTGATCTGGGTAAATGCGAATCAGTTGTCTATCAAAAAGCACAAAGACTAGAGGACAAAAATAATTTTTTCACTCAGTACACAATTTGAAGATAATTCTGTAATGAACCATGTATACGAGTATTTGCACCTATTTGCATGCGTCAATAGTGTGCATTATTTTCCCATAGCACACACTACTCAGCAATAGTTCATACTAGTAAATGATAAGCGTGCTATTAACAGCACTTCTCCTGAAATAAAATGTAAAATAAAACAAAATGAAGAATATCGGAAATGACATAAAAAACTAGAGAAAATGACATTTTTGGCCTGCACACCTCTTATGCTTACTATCCTTGTACCAGCCTTGATGATTGGCTGCATTTTTAAAGTACCACCCTGTATGATTTCCCTATGCAAATTAGCTTGAATTCTTATTAGTACAATGTAACCCTTGAAGACGTGTAAACACCATACATATATATATTTATAAAACAAAAGATATTATTTAAAAGTGTGATGCCAAAATGTGCATTTTAATAGGATTTTTCTGGGAGGGATGGTATTGAGACGATTACAACTGAGTTTAATAATGAAAATTTTGGTGGGGGTGCTAGGGGCTAAAAGTTATTGTGAGGGGGCACAAGGCTTACGTTTCGCCTAGTGTGCCTAATACCCTTGCACGATTGTACTGGCCTTGTCTGTCTAGATAGTGAAACGAAATACTTCACCGACTGGGATCTGCTAATTGGATAAGTCCTTTTGAATATGAGCCCCGGTATTTTCTATGGATAAGAAATATATTATCTGGCTGTGAATATTGTAGTCCTGTCAGAAATAAACAAACCTCACTGTGCTAAATAAGAATTTAAAAGGTTTATATTATAACTAGATTGGGTTAACACATGATTTACCCTGACGATTCGTTTTGGATTCCTGATAACCTTTCCACTGAGGCATCACTTCCAGAGGCAGGGGCTTTAATTCATTTTTCAAATCAAATATTATAAGTCTGTCAAATTTATACCCATGAGTAATTTGTGAATATTGATCGAATTCTATGGAGTCTGTTTAAGCCAGCAAGCGTATTCATGTGTGTGAATGAGCAAGTACCATTCTAAGAGATAAAACAAGTCCAGAGAATATATTTGAAAAGCTTTTGACAAGAAGTGTGGTAGCATCTAACAACAGTGAATAATCACTGGTGCATGAGGGAACAAGTGTCGTTGTACCAGGATTCAATATAAAGTAGTATGAAAAAAGTAGCAAAGCTCAGGAGTAAAGAAAAGAGAGGGAAAAGCTGGTACAGCACAGGAAAAGGACAGTGGCAAAGGAAAAGGGAAAATCCATGACCACAGCATGAAAAGTGTATTAAGAATGAAATGCTATATGTGATTCAGAGAAATCTCTATCAAGTCCAATGGTTACTCAAGAGTCCTATACCACAAGGAGCAGGACCAGGAGCAGGACCTCAGAAAACACCCACAAATAAGAACAGAAGCGAGGGACATCTTGAGCAATTTTCAGAAGACTGTGTTCGTGAGAAACTAGCTCAACTTAAAGTAGACAAAGCGATGGGACCGGATGGGATACACCCTAGAATACTGAGGGAACTTGGAGACGTTCTAGCAACTCCACTGACTGACCTTTTCAATGCCTCGTTGGAGTCGGGAGTGGTGCCAAAGGACTGGAGAGAGGCTCATGTGGTGCCTTTACACAAAAGCGTAAGTAAGGATGTGGCTGAAAACTACAGGCCGGTTAGTTTAACTTCAGTGGTGAGTAAATTAATGGAAACGCTGTTGAAAGAGAAAAGAGTGAGGTTTCTGGAGTCCAGCGGATTACAGGATCCGAGGCAGCATGGATTCACCAGAGGCAGGTCTTGTCAGACAAATCTGATTGATTTCTTTGACTGGGTGACCAGGGAGTTGGACCGAGGGAGAGCTCTAGATGTGGTGTATTTAGATTTCAGTAAAGCCTTTGACACTGTTCCTCACAGGCGACTTATAAACAAACTGAGCACCCTAGGGATGGACCCTAAAGTTACTGCTTGGGTTAGAAATTGGTTGGGTGGGAGGCGACAAAGAGTACAAGTAAATGGAGCTCACTCTGAGGAGAAGGATGTTACCAGTGGTGTGCCCCAGGGATCTGTCCTTGGTCCGATTCTTTTTAACATCTTTGTTAGTGATATAGCGGAAGGGCTGTCGGGTAAGGTTTGCCTCTTTGCGGATGATACCAAAATCTGCAATAAAGTAGACACCCAGGAAGGTGTAGATAACATGAGGAGGGATCTGGCTAAGCTTGAAGAATGGTCTAGAATTTGGCAACTGGGATTTAATGTTAAAAAATGTAAGGTCATGCATTTGGGCTGTAGCAATCCAAGGGAGCAATACAGTATAGGAAGTGAAGTACTTTTGTCCACTAAAGAAGAGCGGGACCTAGGCGTAGTTGTGTCCGATGATCTTAAAGTAGCTAAACAGGTAGAAAAGGCGACGGCAAAAGCTAGAAGGATGCTTGGGTGCATACGGAGAGGAATGGCTAGCAGAAAAAAGGAGGTGATAATGCCTCTGTATAAGTCTTTGGTGCGACCTCATTTGGAGTATGGTGTGCAATTCTGGAGACCGCACCTTCAAAAGGATGTGAACAGGATGGAGTCGGTGCAGAGGGTTGCTACTAAGATGATTAGTGGTCTTCATTATAAAGCATATGAGGACAGACTTAAGGATCTTAATATGTACACCTTAGAGGAAAGGCGGGATAGAGGTGATATGATTGAGATGTTTAAATACCTCCGTGGCATAAATGTTCAGGGAGAGAGCCTCTTTCAATTGAAAGCAAGTTCTGCGACGAGGGGACATGGGATGAGGGTGAAGGGAGATAGATTCAGGAGTGATATGCGGAAATATTTCTTTACGGAAAGAGTAGTGGATCCGTGGAATAGTCTCCCAGTGGAGGTGGTAGAGATGAGGACAGTAACTGAATTCAAAAAAGCATGGGACCAACACAGAGGATCTCTAAAGGTAAAAAGTGGACTGTTGTAGTTGTTATGGAAGGACAGACTAGATGGGCCTTGTGGTCTTTTTCTGTCATCATGTTTCTATGTTTCTATGTTTCTAAGAGGCACTGGATCCAGATATTCACAAGTGGAAAAGAGTGCTTTCCACTAAAATGGAGAATGGACAACCTATATCCTTCTACCAACCTAGGACGTCAAAAGCCCTAGTCTGCTTTAATTGTGGAGAATAAGATCACTTTGTCAGGGAATGTCTAGAAATAGTGGAAAATAACATGGGAGTCAACTGGGGAATGTCCCGTGCTTGTAATTTTGTTGGTGCTGACAACTCAAAAGTTTCAGTAATTCCATTCATGTTGGAAAGGTCTCCCACCCAAGCTCTTGTCGATTCAGGGAGTGTAAAGACTTGTCCAAATGGAGTGGCTGAATAGGATTCAGATTGATTATGAACATTTGTTGACTCTCACCTGCACCTTTAGGGAGCAAGGACAATATCCTACAGCCCAAGCTACGCTGGGTACAGTGGGCAAACAAACCAACCTTGAAGTGAGAATACTCCCTGATCTCCCATATTCAGTTATTCTGAGTCAAGATTTTGACTTTGAAAGGTTATGGGCTCAAATATCTAAGCCCGGGCAGCAATCTCATCTGGAGACAGCCCGAGATTCTGGACAACTAGGGATGGTTATAGAGAAAGACCCTTGAAGAGGGAAAATATCACAAGTATCTCAAGAACCCTTAAGGAACAATGAGACAAGCCAAGATTAAGGGCAAATTGAAAAAACAATTCTCAGTAAATCAGTACAGAGGAAATATGGCTGCCAGTCACTGACCTGAAGGTGAGGTGAGGTCGGGTGACACCTAGAGCAGTCCCCAAAACAGGGGCAAGTCCAATTGCAGAAGTGGAGGGTGAAAGCTGTGATCCGAGCAAGCCCACCTCAAACAGAACAGTAGTTGAGAGCTTGGGATGGGCATGGGAATTCCTCTCTCGACATCCTTTCTAAAATGCTGTTTTTACTGTTTTAACTAATGTTTATTACCCAGATAGTGCGGGACTAGCACAAGGTATCAATGCCATGCTATAAAGCAGCGTGGGGTCTCATACTACAAAACCTGTGCTACCCTTGCAGTGTTGACTGCGTGGGATAGGAGAATTCCCACCATAGCGCTGCTAGCGTGGGCATATGAAGTCCGCACTGCCGGTGTTTGGTTCATGTAGTGCAGGTGCAACTAACGCCACCTCAATGAGTGGCATTAATTGCTTCTGTGGTGGGTTTACCATGGCAACCCACGGGAACTGCAAGGGGATGGCTATACCTGCCTCCTGCAGTTAGCTCGAAGTCCCATGTTAGCAACACAGCCCATTCCCACGTTACCAGTGCAGAGCTTAACAAACACGCTCCTTTGTTTTTTTAATTGTTATTTGTGTGTAATTTTATTGTCTCTGTTGACTTCACCCTGCTTAGGACTGCAAATACAGGTGATATATAAGTTAAATAAATGAAATGATATGAAATAAAACACTGCCTTATCCACAGAAGTGTCCTTGAAAATTACTCTCTGAAAGTGTAAGAAAAAGCTCTGTCTCTTCTACATTATTAATGTGCTATCAATTGCTTATCCAGGGCTCTCACCAGTTTTGCTGTTCTTCTTAAGACACATCACATCACTGGATTCTCTCTGACCATGCAATTCTCATCTCATGCGGTTTCTTTCATTTTACAATGTTACGATTCACAGTCCTGTTTATGCTGTTAAGCTTTAGGATTTTTCAATGGGCCCTCACTAACAAATTCTTATACTCTCTAGCTTCAGATGTTCAGGAAGTGGTTTCCACTTTAATTCCCAAAACTCACTGATTAGCCCCATGAGAAATACTTTTAACTTCAAATAATTTGTGGCAGTGTCTGATAGCAATAGACTTCATTTTCTGCTGCACACTAAATATTTATGCTTTTCCCCTACAGAAATACAAGAATTAAACTGTGGCCTACCCGTAGAGTCACCCTATGTAGATAACTTCAACTGGAATGAACCCAAGGAATATAAAAGCTCAAATTGGTAGCTGCTTTGCCATTCAAAACCATAAATGGAGGATCTCCAGAGAAGGACTCCTTCATTTTATTTATTATTTTATTTATTAGAGTCTCTTTTATACCGCGCTATTCAGCATCAGTGCGGTTTACAATGAACAATAAAATACACATTTCCGATGGTACTTTGTGTTTACAGTTGAACAGGTAATGCAATTTAAGACATAATTGGGAACTCTTTTGACTTCATCGTTTATTCATCAAGTTTATTTGACAGTCATAAAAATCCCTATCTAATCCAGTAAACTTAAATCATGGTTAATCAAAGTCATGAGAATCTCTTGAGGTAGCAAGTGCCCCTTTCCAAAATGAATATATTAAATTGTAGAAAAAGCAACAAGGGGGCTTTTTGTCTATCATAACAGACTTGAGTAGTCATTTTAGAAGGGTTAGTTGCCATTCATACATGTAAGCATCTGACTTACATGTGTAAATGGTAATACATGTGCAAGTAGAAGCCATTGCCTACATATGTATACTCGTGACACATATACTTTTGAAGGGGCATGTCCTGGCCATAGTATGAGCGGACCTGAAAAGATACGTAGGCGCTACTGTAAATCAAAAAAATCCTGCAGTTATTCAATGACACATTGTTTTGCTCTATACACCAAAAAGTGTGACTAAATGGAAGAAGACCTCTGTGATGAAAAAGGTCTAATGTACTTAGACAAAGGAGTCAGTTTACTAAAGCACATTAGCTTTTTGCAACTAACATGGCGTTGTGCAAATATCAGGGCATTAGCAGCAAAACACATGTGTATCTATCGGGGACATGTATTGCATTTACTCAGCAGATACTGCAGCACCGTGGATGCAAATAATACCACCCATTGAGGTGCAGTTATCTGCACCCATGCTGCCTGCCATTTCGGAAGTTACAACATGCAATATTTGCACAGTTGACATGATTTGTGCAGATAGCAGAGACAATTGCTGCATCATCTGCATTTTCACTGTGCAGTTACCTTGCCCAGATAGTGCACATTATCTGCCGTATTAACAGTTAGTGCAGCTTAGTAAATGTGTCCCGAATTCACTGTTCATAAACACCTCCCATCTTTTACTGTTAGACAAAGTGTTCTGTGCCTTCTACTATTCTTTACAAATAAACAAATCTTTACTTATTTCTTTAGAAAATCCACAATTTGACATAGAAGCCACTTCCGCCCCCATGCAAAAGGAAGTAGAATTGGAGGGGGTCGGAAGCAGGAACAGTACCACAGCACAAGAGGTGAAAGTAAGCACTGTGGTACAATTTTAAAAGTAATTCCACCTCTGCAAATCCCAGAGAGAGGAGGTAGAGGTGGCAATGGACTGCCCTTGGACCATTGGCACTCTAGGAGACCACCTAGTTCGCATGATGGTACCAGCCCTATAGGTGGCATGTAGATATTGCATAATAATGCCAAGATGAGCTAGAGACGGCTTTCCCTTTGAGCTCTGGTCAAGTACTAGACAGGTGGTGTGACGTAAACAAAATGTTTGCCATGGGAGAAGCCATTGCTTGATCCCCCTCTATGCTTATAGATGATGGCAGAGAGGTTAATGAGCACAATTACTGAATTGCAAGCATATGATTTCCCTTCACACAAGCCCCCTTCCTGTCCCACTGAAGAGAGAAGCTTTTGAATAGGTCCTGGCAGGCATGTTCTCCACTCCAACTTGAAAGAGGAAGAGCAACAATCCCTAACCAGATCCAGTTGGCTGGGTAGAGTGACTCAGCAGTTTCCAGGGAAACTAGAGAGGAAGGTATGTCATGGGAGTTCCCCTGAGAAGACAAAGTACAGCTTACAGCCCAGAAAGAGGGAAGAGAAACTCTTGCTAGAGCGCCTTCCCTTTCCTAGCCAGCTAACAGCCAAAACCTGTGGAAAGTAAGGAGACACCTTTCCCTGACTATGCAGAAGATGCCATGAAGGTGGTGGAATACAAACCTGGTGGCTCGTAGAGGCCTGGTGTGGGAAGCTGGCAACTAGACAGTTATAGAGTTGCTGGGGGATATTTGCAGGCCTCTCCACCCTGCTCTTCCCGCATCCCAGTGAAGAGGAAAGCATTTGCGAAGAGAAAAAGAAGCAGGATATTTAAAAGCTAGTTTGTGACGGCCTGGAAGTATTTATTTATTTAGCTGTGCTTATATACCACTTTTCACCTGGTCAAAGCAGTTTACAATTCAAAAAGTTATTTACAACAAATAATAAGGTGTGGCGTAATTTTTGTTTGGTGGGGGGAGCCCATCACGGGGGGGAGGGGGGTTAAAACACTAGAATCACATTGGGTTTACTTATCTAACATATTTACAATCCTGTTTGTCCCGTTTTTCTCAATTTTTATACCCAGTCTTCATTTTCAATGGATGAGGTTCTGCTCAGGTCCCAGATGTTCCCTGAATAAGTGGGGTTTTAGCCACCTTATAAACGTTGAGAGCTCCGTGTGCATCGGATTTTAGTTGGCAGAGAGTTCCATAAGAAATGTGCATATAGGTTGAATGCTCGGTTGCAGATTTGCTGGTTGAATTTGATCTTTTGCCACAAATAAGGCTCCTGTCTTTTTGAGGTTTATTGTGAGGTTGTTCTCTTGAAGCCATCTTGATACATCATTGAAGCAAGTTATTAACTGTGGGCTCGATGGATTTGAAGTGGCTATGGGTCCATAAATCATGATGTCGTCTGCATATATGTGGAAGTCGACATTGTGTGATCATATCATGGAGCAGAGTGGCTGTAGGTAAATGTTGAATAGCATGGCTGATAGAGCGGACCCTTGTGGAACCCCTTGGGTTTGTTGATATGGTGCAGAGGTGGTGGTGTGGGTTTGGATTTGTCGATATCTGTCAGATATGACTGGAACCATTGCAGTACTACGCCTTGGATACCGATTTCCTTCAGTCTGTGGAGGAGGATGTTGTGTGAAACGGTGTCAAAAGCCTTAGATATATCCAGGAAGATCAATGTATAACCGCTGTGCTTGGTTTGGGTTCCCTTGGTTAGGTTGTTTAATAATGAGACCATGAGGGTTTCGACACCATGTGAATGTCACTGAACTGTTTAAGAAAGTAGATGCTGTACAAAGATTTTGTGTTTATTTTTCCAGCCCTGTCTGGTTGGGGGGAGGGAGGGGGAAGGAAGAGGCTGGAGAGACTATTAATGTGTGCATGCTTCTGAAATGGCCAGGATTAATTTTTTTTTCCCTCCTGAGATTTTTCAACAAGTTTGAGCTGGAAGCCTGGGAGCACCCATACTTCATAGAGGACTGCATATCAAAGGAAGCTCCTTTTCAGCCTGAGTACTATCATTTTCCTTAGTGTTGTTATTGAATAAGGAAAGGGAAATTGAACTGGGTTGCCTTTTGTGGGCTAAGACTGAGGAACTGGTGCTACATTAGAACATAAGAACATAAGATATGCCATACTGGGTCAGACCAAGGTCCATCAAGCCCAGTATTCTGTTTCCAACAGTGGCCAATCTAGGTCATATGTACCTAGCAGTTTCCCCAAGGGACACAGGTTCCACAATGCTTGTATTTGTTCAAGCATTGATATCCTGGGTCCCTTCTTAATAATGGTTTATGGACCTTTCCTCCAGGAACTTCTCCAAACCTTTTTTAAACCCAGCTACACTAACAGCCTTTACTACATCCTCCGGTAACAAATTCCAGAGTTTGATTACACGTTGAGTGAAAAAATATTTTCTTTTATTAGTCTTAAATAGTTTACCCTGTAGCTTCATTGCATGTCCCCTAGTCTTTCTTTATTCTGATAAGGTAAACAATCGATCTAAGCTTACCCGTTCTACTCCGTTCATTAATTTATAGACTTCTATCATATCTCCCCTCAGCTGTCTCTTTTCCAGGTTAAAGAGCCCTAACCTTTTTAGCCTTTCTTCATAGGAGTATCCTTCCATCCCTTTTACAATTTTGGTGGCTCTTCTCTGAACCTTTTCTAAAATCGCTATATCCTTTTTAAGATACGGCGACCAGAATTGCACACAATATTCAAGGTGCGGTCTCACCATGGAACGATATAGAGGCATTATAATATATTTTGTTTTATTTTCCATTCCTTTCCTTATCATACCTAGCATTCTATTTGGTCTCTTGGCCGCCGCTGCACACTGGGCTGAGGGTTTTAACATGGTATCCACAATGACGCCTAAATCTTTTTCCTGGGTGGTGGTTCCTAATGTGGAACCTTGCATCGTGTAACCATAGTTTGGATTGTTCTTCCCTAGGTGCATAACCTTGTACTTGTCCACATTAAATTTCATCTGCCATTTTGATGCCCAGTCTTCTAATTTATCAAGATCCTCTTGTAATTTTCCACAATCCTCTTGGGTTTTAACAACTTTAAATAGTTTTGTGTCATCTGCAAATTTGATAACCTCACTCATTATTCCACTTTCCAGGTCATTTATGAATATGTCAAAAAGCAGTGGACCCAGCACAGATCCCTGGGGTACACCACTATTCATCTTTCTCCATTGGGAAAATTGGCCATTTAGCCCTACCCTCTGCTTTCTATCGTTTAACTAGTTCCTGATCCACAATAGTACACTGCCTCCTATCCCATGACTCTTTAGTTTTGCCAAAAGTCTCTCTTGAGGGACTTTGTCAAAGGCTTTCTGAAAGTCCAGATACACTATATCAACCGACTCACCTTTGTCCACCTGTTTATTCACACCTTCAAAAAAACATAACAGATTAGTAAGACAAGATCTTCCTTGTCTAAAGCCATTTTGGCTGTCTCCCATTAGGTCATGACTATCTACATGCTGAGTAATTTTATTCTTTATGATGGTTTCTACCATTTTTCCCGGTACTGATGTCAGGCTCACCAGTCTGTAGTTTCCCGGATCACCCCTGGAAACCTTTTTAAAAATTGGTGTTACATTGGCGATCCTCCAGTCTTCAGGTATTAGAGATGATTTTAATGATAGTTCACAGATTACTAATAGCAGGTCTGCTATCTCATATTTCAGTTCTTTCAACACCCTTGGATGTATACCATCCGGCCCAGGTGATTTGCTACTCTTCAGTTTATCTAATAGTTGTAATACATCTTCCCGATGTATCAATATTTCCTTAAATTCTTCCGCACCTTTAAATACCACTTCAGTCATGGGTAACATCCCTACATCTTCCTCAGTAAAGACTGAAGCAAAGAATTCATTCAATCTCTCCGCTATCACCTTATCGCCTCTTAGTGCTCCTTTAACCTCTTTATCATCTAATGGACCAACTGACTCTCTCACAGGTTTTTTGCTACGAATGTACTTGAAAAGGTCTTTACTTCGCGTTTTTGCTTCCGCAGCAAGTTTCTTCTCAAATTCTACATTTGCCTGCCTTATTAATGCCTTGCATTTGACTTGCCAGTGCTTGTGCTGTTTCCAGGTTTTGTCGTTTGGCTCTTTTTTCCATTTCTTGAAAGATGCTTTTTTGGCAAGAGCAGCCTCTCTGACCTCACCTTTAAACCATGCTGGCAGTTTTTTGGACTTCCTTCCACTTTTCTTAAAGCATGGAATACAGCTGGTCTGGGCTTCCAAGATAGTATTTTTCAACAACAGCCAAGCCTGATATATGTCTTTAACCTTTGCAACTGCTCCTTTTAGTTTTTTCTTAACTGTTTTCCTCATTTTATCATAGTCTCCCTTTCGAAAATTAAAAGGTAGTACTGTGGATTTCCTTACTATCCTTCCTCCACTAATTAATTCAAAGGTGATCATGCTATGATCACTATTGCCAAGTGGCCCCAACACCCTTATCTCTTGCACTAGATCTGGTGTTCCACTAAGGACTAGGTCTAATATGGCTTCCCCTCTGTTCGGTTCATGAACCAGCTGCTCCAAGAAGCAGTCATTTATTTCATCTAGGAACTTTATATCCCTAGCATGTCCTGACGTGACACTGACCCAGTCGATACCGGGGTAGTTGAAATCACCCATTATTATTACTGCACTGTAACTTTTGTTAGCTTCCTTGATTTCTTTTAACATTTCATCATCCATTTGGTCTTTCTGGCCAGGCGCTCGATAGTACTCCCCCACTGCCATTGCCTTCCCCCTTTTACATGGAATTTCAATCCATATAGATTCTACAGCCGATCTTGTTTCCTGCAAAACTTTAATCCTTTCTGACTCAATGCCCTCTCTAACATAGAGAGCAACCCCTCCACCACTTTGATCAGCTCTATCATTACGATATAGTTTGTACCCAGGTATCACAGTGTCCCACTGGTTGTCCTCCTTCCACCATGTCTCTGATATTCCAATCATATCTAACCTTTCATTTAGTGCTATATATTCTAACTCTCCCATCTTATTTTTTAGACTTCTAGCATTTGCATACAAGCATTTTAGAGAATGTATTTTATTTGTATTAATTTGGCTATTGTTAGACATGGGTAATTTGGGATCTTTAAGCTCTGTCTGCTCCATACTTGAGGGCATTTGGGCTACTTTATTCTTTTGTGGAACCTCTCTGCTTTTGGTAGTATCCTTCAAAGATACATTATTCCGAACCATGCGCTCTTGGGCGACTGTCGGCTTTCCCCTAATATCTAGTTTAAAAGCTGCTCTATCCCCTTTTTAAAGGTTAATGCCAGCAGCCTGGTTCCATCCCGGTTAAGGTGAAGCCCATCCCTTCTGAAGAGCCCCTCCTACATTGTGGAAGAGACACTGGATTATTTTAAGCACAGGTAGTCATGGGTCTTTTCCCTTTGCTATTTACTTTTCTCTCTGTTCTGCAGACAAGAACAATATGAAGGTGGAAGTCCCATGAATTTCTTTGGAGCTTTTGAGAGCCAAGAGACTTTGTTTTTTATTATTTCAGCAATAAAATATACCTAAAATACCTAACCCCTTTTTAACTGCACACAAGACCTGTTGTTCAGTATTTATGAGCCGTGTGTGCCTGGAGACAATCTGTCTACCCATGAGTGCATACGATCCTTAGTGGCAACAAGATGCACTATAGTATTCACTTGGTAAGACAGGCAATGACAAAAAAATTTATGACTACCCAGCATTTAATGGGGTGAAGCCATCATAGAAGCAAGCAGGCCTGAAAGAGCAGGTCAAACAGACATTTGATCAGATACAGGCACAACATGAATCTTTCTCTAGTAGCTTCTCTTTAGATGAAATATATATTATTTTATTTATTTAGCAAATTTATCTTATACCGCTTTATCTGGAAGTCAAAGCGGTTTACAGTGTACACGGGTTTATAGAACATTACAGCGAACAAGTTAACTTAGGGTATTAAACAACCAATCAGCTATTTACATTCAATTATTTTAAAAGCATTACCGTTACTGTGAATATGTTGGACACTGCAGTGAACAGGTTAACACAGAGTGTTAAATGATCGAATGGCTAGATACATTAGCATTAGTGGAAAGAGAATGCGAAGGGAGGAGTAACTAGGGGTAGGTAGAAGCTAGAGAAACAAGTTAGATGGGATCTGCATCTACGGAGGTATGAGTGTCCGCATAATATTTCTTAATAAGTTGTGCTAGACGTTGTCTCCAAAGTATTCTAGGAATAGGTGTTTTTTTAGCTTCTTGCGGATTTCACACACCTCCCTTGCTATGCTTGTAAGCCTCTCTTTTTCTTAAATCTTACTCTCCACTTTGATGATCCCTTCATCAGTATATCTTGATAAATAATCTAAATTCCTATATGCTCCTCCAACTATATGAATTACTGAAAAATCATAAATTTATAGAACCACATACTACCTTGTCAACAAACAGAGTTTTTCTTAGTGGTCTGCCATTAATGCAAAACTCCAACTTCCTTATCGGTCCTCCAGTTCAGTCCTCCACCTCTGGGTTGTGGACCTCCTTCTGCAGCTTGGAGACTGGGCATGTCAAAATTGTGACATCACTGGATGTGTAGTCTGCTGGTCTCTCCCATCAGCCCCAGTGTGTACAGTCTCCATGCAGCTGGAGGACGCAGTGAGCCTAGGTCTGGGCTCACTTGAGGAACAGATAAGGAGCTGTTAGGGTAGCTAGATTAGAAGTTAGGATACTCATTTATTCAGGTGTTCTTAAATTGGGGCTTCTATAGCTTTAAAAAAAAATACCATATGTGCCTTGCCCGGTCCTGGTCTGCCTTTCATTTCTTTTCAATTTTATCAGTGGCACAACTTGGCTGCTAGATCTCTCCTCCTTGATTGAATGGAGGAGAGCTCTGCAGCAGGCACCCTCCCCCATTCACCTCTGCCGAGAAGGAAGCATGTGACAGACATATGGCAGCAGAGGGGAGATGATAGCACCGTGGCTTCCCGCTCACTGCTCTCTTGAGCAGAGCCACGCGAGCAGCAGTTCTTCGGAGCAGCGTTTGAGGTAGCGTGTTTCACACGGGGTAAGAGCTGTCGATAATTCAGTTGCACTGAGGGGATTGGGCCGGGCAGCGGAATGCTTATTTGGTGCCGGAGAGTTTTGAGAACTACTCTCTGGCGCCATTTCGCTGAAGCAATTGCCGGTGGCCATTTTAAGAGGTGCCTGTCTCCAGCGTGGCCTGCGATCGCGGGCCGCAGCCCGAAGGTTTTAGGGAGCTCGGGCCTTGTGCTTCAATGAGGTAAGCAGCAGTTTAGCAGAGATTGTTCTTTGGGGATTGCCTACGTTTAATCTGTAAGTTAGAGGCTTTAGATTACAGGGTAATTGTTCCTGGCTTTACAGAAGTATTTTTCCTTTGGGTGAGGACTTTTGTGGTTATCCTTTCCTTTTATTAAAAAACAAAACAAAAACAAAACAAAAGAACAAAAAGACAAGCAACTGGTTGATTTCTTTTGGGCTGCTTATTAGCCGGATACGGACTTGGGCGGTCTGGTTTATGGCAGCGAGCCCTCAGTGCGTGGTCTGCGGCACCCGCAGGGGAACAGTGGCTGACTCTGGCATTTGCCGGGGCTGCGTAACAGTGTCCACCAGTCTGGAGCAGCAGATGGAGGTCAAAGTGGCCCAGGAGCCCCAAGATACAGTGACTGGGGCAGAAGGAGGAGCAGTGCGGTCCACGTTGCAGGGGTCTGCTCAGGAGGCTCCAGCGGGGCCGTCAGGTGCTCTACCGGTCTTGGGGTCGGGAGCACAACTCGGGGATTTTTGCCCGGATTTTGTTCTGTTTATGCATCAGGCCTTTTGTTTGTGACGTCAAGGGAAGGTCCCGGAGCCCTTGTCATTGCCTGGTCAGATGCAGCAGTCCAGAGTAGGCGACGCTGCTAGCTCTCTGAAGCCCCCGAAGAGATTCAGGACTCGTGAGATATGGTCTATGGCGGGCGAGGGCACTGAGATGGAGGAAGCCGAACTGGACCTTGATGCAGAGATAGAGGACTTGGAGGAAGGAGAAATACAAGAGCCTGAGGATCAGGCAAAGATCATTCGGGTCTTCCGTAGGGATGAGCTAACGGCGCTTATCACGGAATCCCTTCAGACGCTGAATCTCGCTACAGCACAGGCGCCAGAAGAAGAAGAGGTGGAAGACTCCATTATTCAAGCAGTGCGACAAGCACAGGTGGTGTTTCCCTTCACTGTTTGGTCGACCAGATGATCCAAGATGAGTGGGATCAACCGGAGGCGGGGCTGAGAGGGATTAGGACTATGAACAGACTCTACTCTTTAGCAGAGAAGATAAAGAAAAGTTTAGATCTCCTCGAGTGGATGCAGCCGTGTCGGCGGTTACAAAGAAGACTACCATTCCTGTTGAAGGTAGCACGGCCTTAAAGGATGCGCAGGACAGGAATGTAGATGGCTTATTGAAGCAGTCATTTGAGGCTAATACTTTGTCTCTGCAGGATTCCATTTGTGGAGCGTGGGTGGCGAGAGCATGCCTCAGATGGTCTCAGCGCTTGCGGCAGTCTACTCGCCTAGAGCAGGAAGAGATAAGAGAGCTGGATCGTCTGGAGTCGGGGTTGAAGCATTTAGCAGATGTGCATTACGACTTGATTCGGGCGCTAGCGAATAGTATGGCTTCTTTAGTGGCCTTCTGAAGGTCGTTATGTTTAAGGAATTGGGCGGCCGATGGGTCGTCCAAGTCCCGTCTAAGTAAGCTCCCATTTAAAGGGAAGTTATTGTTCGGTGAAGACCTCGACAAGTTGGTAAAGGATCTTGGAGAGTCCAAGGGTGGGAAACTCCCGAAGGATAGGCCAAAACAAGGGAAGTCAGTGCAGGCCGTTCGCGGTCAGTTTAGAGATTTCAGGAGATTTCGCACTTCTCGTTTGGTGGGTTTCCAAAGGGGAAGATTTACTTCTAGGGCCCAAGGTTTTCATGGGTTTCATGGAACAAGTAGCGACTTCCGCAGGGGGAACTCGAAAACCACAATGAAAGGAGGCGGGTCCCGGTAGGAAGCCGACCGATAGGCGGGCGACTTCTGGATTTTCTTCCTGCCTGGACCCAAATAACGTCTGACCAGTGGGTGCTAGAGATAATTTGCGAGGGTTATGCACTGGAATTGGGAAGACCAGTGCGGGACTCGTTCGTGATGTCTCCCTGCAGGGGTCCTCAAAAGACCCAGGCAATCCATACCACCGTAGATCGACTTTTACAATTGGAAGCAGTCATGCCGGTCCCAGTTGCCGACTACGGTATGGGTTGATACTCCATTTATTTCTTAGTCCCGAAGAAAGATGGGGCCCTTCGGCCTATCTTAGACCTGAAAGGGGTGAATCAGTGTCTTCGGGTGCCCCATTTCAGGATGGAAACACTGAGATCGGTCATTGTGGCGGTGCGACAGGGGGAGTTCTTGACTTCTCTTGACCTCACAGAGGCATATTTACACATTCCAATCAGAGTGGCACATCAGACGTTTCTACAATTCGCTCTCCCTTGGGGGCACTATCAATTTCAAGCATTGCCCTTCGGTCTAGCGATGGTGCTGTGGACTTCCACCAAGATTATGGTGTTGGTGGCGGTGGCACTATGGAAAGAAGGGATTTTGGTGCATTCGTATCTCGACGATTGGTTGATTCGGGCAAAGTCCAAGACCGAGAACGTTCAGGTGACGGACAAGGTGGTGACGTTTTTACAGAATCTAGGCTGGGTGATCAATCCCAGCAAAAGCCGCTTATTGCCTTCACAGGATCTCGAGTATTTGGGGGTAAGGTTCAATACTCGGAAAGGAGCTGTTCAATATTGCTGGACCATCGAGCTCAAGCACTTCGGTGTCTGGTGCACAGCTTCAGATCTGCAGTGGCACCATCAGCATGGACTTATCTTCATCTGCTGGGAACGAAGGCGGCGACCCTGGAAGCTGTGCCTTGGGCCAGGTTTCATATGCGACCATTACAACGTGCGCTACTTCGGCAGTGGTCCCATCAGTCCAATTCATTGAGCAAACAGCTCCCCTGCCCGCTCAAGGTCAGGCAGTCCCTTCAGTGGTGGCTCCTCCTGGAGTCGTTGGAAGCAGGAATGCCCCTGGAAAAACCAGAGTGGCTCCCATTGTTGACCGATGCGAGTCTCGCGGGATGGGGGGCATATTGCGGAAATCAGTTCACACAAGGCACTTGGTCCGTACTGGAGAGCCAGTGGTCGATCAACCGACTAGAACTGAGAGCGGTGTTCCTAGCACTTCAGAAGTTCGAGACTATGGTAACAGGTCGAGCAGTGTGTGTGTGCTGACGGACAACTCGGTGACAGTGGCATACATCAATCGCCAAGGCGGTACAGGAAGTGTAGCCATGGAAGAGGAAGCAGAGGCCCTATTCGTGTGGGTAGAACAGCGGCTACCAGCGATATTGGCGGCGCACATAGCTGAGAAGGACAATGTGATAGCAGATTTTCTCAGCAGAGTCCAGGTGGATGCCGGGGAATGGGAACTGGATTGAAATTCCATGTAAAAAGGGGAAGGCGATGGCAGTGGGGGTGTACTATCGTCCGCCTGGCCAGAATGAACAAATGGATGATGAAATGCTCAAAGAAATCAAGGAAGCTAGCAAAAGTTACAGTGCAGTAATAATATGGGTGATTTCAATTACCCCGGCATCGACTGGGTCAGTGTCACAGCAGGACATGCTAGGGAGATAAAGTTCCTAGATGAAATAAATGACTGCTTCTTGGAGCAGCTGGTTCATGAACCGACCAGAGGGGAAGCAATATTAGACCTAGTCCTTAGTGGAACACCAGATGTAGTGCAAGAGATAAGGGTGTTGGGGCCACTTGGCAATAGTGATCATAGCATGATCGCCTTTGATTTAATTAGTGGAGGAGGGATAGTAAGGAAATCCACAGTACTACCCTTTAACTTTCGAAAGGGAGACTATGATAGAATGAGGAAAACAGTTAAGAAAAAACTAAAAGGAGCAGTTGCAAAGGTTAAAGACGTACATCAAGCTTGGGTGTTGTTGAAAAATACTATCTTGGAAGCCCAGACCAGCTGTATTCCACGCTTTAAGAAAAGTGGAAGGAAGTCCAAAAAATTGCCAGCATGGTTTAAAGCTGAGGTCAGAGAGGCTGTTGTTGCCAAAAAAGCATCTTTCAAGAAATGGAAAAAAGAGCCAAATGATGAAACCTGGAAACAGCACAAGCACTGGCAAGTCAAATGCAAGGCATTGATAAGGCAGGCAAAGAGAGAATTTGAGAAGAAGCTTGCTGCGGAAGCAAAAACGCGAAATAAAGACCTTTTCAAGTACATTCGTAGCAAAAAACCCGTGAGAGAGTCAGTTGGTCCATTAGATGATAAAGGGGTTAAAGGAGCACTAAGAGGCGACAAGGCGATAGCGGAGAGACTGAATGAATTCTTTGCTTCGGTCTTTACTGAGGAAGATGTAGGGATGTTACCCACGACTGAAGTGGTATTTAAAGGTGTGGAAGAATTGAAGGAAATATCGATACATCGGGAAGATGTCCTACAACTATTAGATAAACTGAAGAGTAGCAAATCACCTGGGCCGGATGGTATACATCCAAGGGTGTTGAAAGAACTGAAATTTGAGATTGCAGACCTGCTATCAGTAATCTGTGAACTATCATTAAAATCATCTCTAATACCTGAGGATTGGAGGATCGCCAATGTAACACCAATTTTTAAAAAGGGTTCGAGGGGTGATCCGGGAAACTACAGACCGGTGAGCCTGACATCAGTACCGGGAAAAATGGTAGAAACCATCATAAAGAATAAAATTACTCAGCATATAGATAGTCATGACCTAATGGGAGACAGCCAACATGGCTTTAGACAAGGAAGATCTTGTCTTACTAATCTGTTATGTTTTTTGAAGGAGTGAATAAACAGGTGGACAAAGGTGAGTCGGTTGATATTGTGTATCTGGACTTTCAGAAAGCCTTTGACAAGGTCCCTCATGAGAGACTTTTGGCAAAACTAAAGAGTCATGGGATAGGAGGCAGTGTACTACTGTGGATCAGGAACTGGTTAAAAGATAGAAAGCAGAGGGTAGGGCTAAATGGCCAATTTTCCCAATGGAGAAAGGTGAATAGTGGTGTACCCCAGGGATCTGTGCTGGGTCCGCTGCTTTTTGACATATTCATAAATGACCTGGAAAGTGGAATAACGAGTGAGGTTATCAAATTTGCTGATGACACAAAACTATTTAAAGTTGTTAAAACCCAGGAGGATTGTGGAAAATTGCAAGAGGATCTTGATAAATTGGAAGACTGGGCATCAAAATGGCAGATGAAATTTAATGTGGAGAAGTGCAAGGTTATGCACCTAGGGAAGAACAACCCAAACTATGGTTACACGATGCAAGGTTCCACATTAGGAACCACCACCCAAGAAAAAGATTTAGGCGTCCTTGTGGATACCATGTTAAAACCCTCGGCCCAGTGTGCAGCGGCGGCCAAGAGAGCAAAGAGAATGCTAGGTATGATAAGGAAAGGAATGGAAAATAAAACAAAAGATATTATAATGCCTCTATATCGTTCCATGGTGAGACCGCACCTTGAATATTGTGTGCAATTCTGGTCGCCATATCTTAAAAAGGATATAGCAATTTTAGAAAAGGTTCAGAGAAGAGCCACCAAAATGGTAAAGGGGATGGAAGGCTACTCCTATGAAGAAAGGCTAAAAAGGTTGGGGCTCTTTAACCTGGAAAAGAGACGGCTGAGGGGAGATATGATAGAAGTCTATAAATTAATGAACGGAGTGGAACGGGTAAACGTAGATCAATTGTTTACCTTATCAGAATATAGAAAGACTAGGGGACATGCAATGAAGCTACAGGGTAAACTATTTAAGACTAATAAAAGAAAATATTTTTTCACTCAACGTGTAATCAAACTCTGGAATTTGTTACCGGAGGATGTAGTAAAGGCTGTTAGTGTAGCTGGGTTTAAAAAAGATTTGGACAAGTTCCTGGAGGAAAGGTCCATAAACCATTATTAAGAAGGGACCCAGGATATCAATGCTTGAACCAATACAAGCATTGTGGAACCTGTGTCCCTTGGGGAAACTGCTATGCTAGGTACGTATGACCTAGATTGGCCACTGTTGGAAACAGAATACTGGGCTTGATGGACCTTGGTCTGACCCAGTATGGCATATCTTATGTTCTTATGTTCTTATGTTCTTAACTGCATCCGGACGTGTTTGCACAAATAGTTCACAGATGGAGTCCACCAATCATGGATCTCATGGCATCCTTTCTGTCAGCAAAGGTCAGTTGCTTCTTCAGCAGACGGCGAGAAAGAATGTCGGAAGGGATGGACGCACTGATGCAGCACTAGCCATCGACGGGGCTCCTATATGTCTTTCCCCCGTGGGCACTCATAGGGCGAGTGGTTCAGTGTATCAGAGCTCACAGGGGAGAGTGCTTTTGGTAGCACTGGACTGGCCAAGGTGCCCGTGGTACACAGATCTCATTCGCCTTCTCGACGGTCATCCCTGGAGGTTACCGGTGTCGGAGGATCTGTTGCTGCAAGGTCCGCTTCGAATGCCTCAGGTGGATCAATTCTCGCTTATGGTTTGGCCATTGAAAGGGCAAGGCTGAAGAAAGGTTATTCTGGAGCAGTCATTGCCACTTTGCTGAGAGCAAGGAAGCAGTCTACATCTCTTACATATGTCCGTATTTGGCGTATATTCGAGGACTGTTGTTCACGGCGGCAAGTTCAGGTGGCTACAGTGTCCGTTCCCTTGGTTTTAAGTTTCCTGCAAGATGGTTTTGATAAGGGATTAGCGGCCAGTTCTTTAAAGGTTCAGGTGGCGGCTATTTTGTGCTATAGTGGCAAAGTGCAGAGAATTGCTCTAGGGGCTCATGCTGACATCTTGAGCTATCTCAAAGCAGTGTCCAGACTGAGGCCTTCGCGAAGGATCATGGTGCCGCCGTGGGATCTCAACTTGGTCTTAGGGGCGTTAGCTAAAGAACCCTTTGAGCCATTGCACCGGGCGTCGGTTAAAGATTTGACTTTAAAGACCGTGTATTAGTAGCCATTTGTTAAGCGAGGCAAATTTCGGAGCTATAGGCATTGTCGTGTAGAGAGCCGTTCTTGTCCTTTTCAAGGGAGAAGGTGGTGTTGCGACCGGTGCCATCATTTTTGCCAAAAGTGGTGTCTCCATTTCATCTAAATCAAATGGTCTCTCTTCCAGTTCTAGGATCCCTGGAAGGGAGCGCATTGGATCGCAGTTTGCGTCGCCTGGACAAAATGAGTTTTGCGGCAATATTTGAAGGTTTCGGAAACCTTTTGCAAATCGGACCATCTCTTTGTGTTGTTCGGAGGTCCCTGCAAAAGGGAAGTGGTGGCGAAGGCGTCCATTTCTAGATGGATTCAAGAGGCAATCGCATCAGCATATCTGCTGCAAGGTCAGGCAGTTCCTTTGGGTCTACGGGCTCATTCGACCAGAGCGCAAGCTGCTTCCTGGGCGGAACATAGTTTGGTTCTGCTAGGGAAAATATGTAGAGCGGCTACTTGGTCATCTCTTCATACGTTCTGTAAGCACTACTGCCTGGACATTTCGGTAACGAATGATGCCTGCTTCAGGTTGGCGGTGTTGTGAGCCGGCTGGAAAGGTCCCTCCCAATGAGTACTGCTCTGTTACATCCCAGAGGTGAAGGACTGAACTGGAGGACCAATAAGGAAATGATAATTACACTTACCTGGTAATTGTAGTTCCTGGAGGAACTCCAGTTCAGTCATCAATCCCACCCAGGGTAGTATCATTGCAATGAAGTCGTAGTTGGGGGAAGAACAAGCTTACAGGTGAGTGTGATTACTGGAGTCTCTTGATTCATGGCACTGAGGTGTTTCTCTATCTTTCGATCTATTTTTACTTCCTTCTCTTCCTAGCTCTGTATGTTCGGAAGGGGATGATGCAAGGTGATTCCCTCTTTTTTTGGGGACTATTAAGGTTACGCAGTTACGGGTTGTATGTTCAGTTTCAGGATAGAGTTTAAATCTTTTTAAATGTTAGCTACTTATTTGTTGCTCCTTTGAGTGTGCTTTGTCAATAGTTCACTGGGTCTGATGGGAGAGAGCAGCAGACTACATCCAGTGATGTCACGATTTTGACATGCCCAGTCTCCAAGCTGCAGGAGGAGGTGCACAACCCAGAGGTGGAGGACTGAACTGGAGTTCCTCCAGGAACCACAATTACCAGGTAAGTGTAATTATCATTTAAGACATAGTAAGGGCTCTGATAGCCCACTTTATTGCTAAATACTCCTTCTCAGTAGTAGGATAACTTACCTCCAACTTCTTAAAAAAAATCTCTTCTACAAAAGAAACAAAAATAACCCAGTAGCTTAACCAGCAATCTAAACATTACGGGGCCATGCTATCTGCTGCAGCGCCTATTACTACTACTACTAATACTGAGCATTTGTATAGTACTACAAGACATTTACAGCGCTGCACAAACATGAAAGAGACAGTCTTTGCTCATCAGAGCTTACAATCTAGTCAAGACAGACAAAACAAGGTGAAAAGCAAGGGGATCAGGTGATTCAAGATCCGAAAAGAAGTGAGTTTTCAGCCTGGTTTGAAAAGAGTCAGAGAAGGCGCCTGACGTACAGACTCAGGTAGATTGTTCCAAGCGTAAGGTGCAGCAAGTTAAACGGAACAAAGGCTAGAGTTAGCAGTAGAAGAGAAGAGCACAGATAGAATCAATTTGCCAGAAGAGTGGAGTTCCCGAGGGGGGGGGGTGTAGGGAGAGATAAGAGGGGAGAGGTAACGAGAAGCTGCAGAATGAATGCACGTATAGATCAGCAGGAGAAGTTTGAACTGGATGCAGAACTGGATAGGGAGCCAATGAAGTGACTTGAGAAGAGGAGTAATATGAGCATGATGAGACTGGTGGAAGATTAGCCATGGGGCAGTGTTGAATAAATTGAAAGGGAGAGAGATGATTCAAAGGGAGACCAGCAAGGAGTAGGTTACAATAGTGGTTAAGGAGTGGATAAGCATTTTAGTAGTGTGTTCAGAAAGGAATGGGCGGATTTTGTTGATGTTATAGAGAAAGAAACGGCAGGTCTTAGCTATCAGATGGATGTGTGTGGAGAAGGAGAGAGAGGAGTCAAAGACGACCCCAAGGTTGTGAGCTGAGGAAACAGGGAGCCGTAGAGTTATCCACAGACACTGAGAAAGGAGGAAGAGGAGAGGAGGGTTCAGGGTGGGAAATAAGAAGCTCAGTTTTGGCCATGTTCAATTTCAAGTGGTGGTGAGACATCCAAGCAACAATGTTATTCCTGTGGGCACAGAGGCAGCATATGCTAACATTCAATAAACATTATTAATGCTACTACAGCTTATCATTTGTATAGCGCTACAAGGGCTGTACATGTACAAGTAAGAGACAGTCCCTGCACATCGAAGCTTACAATCCATTCAAGACAGACAAATACAACAAACAGGAGATTAGGGTAGAAACTAAGGGGAAATGGATGGTAAATAGGAGAATAAGGGGGGGGGGGGGGGGTCAGGATCTAAAATCAGCCTCAAAGAAGTGGGCTTTTAGTCTGGATTTGAATAGGACCAGAGATAGAGCATGGTTATGGTTTATGGTCTATTTAATTTTGATATACTGCCTTTGATTACTACAAACTGAAAATAAAAAGAAAGAAATCCATCATATTGACAGGAAAGATAAAATAACAAAAAAAAAAAAAAGAAAAGAAAGGTACAGAAGGCAAAAGAAATAGGTTGCTGAACCCCAAAGGCCATTGTAAAGAGATGAGTTTTTAGAGCTACTTTAAATCTCTTCTAGGAAGGTTCCAGTCAAGGTGAAGAAGCATGGGGCTAGATAAAAGAAGGCAGATTGCTGTGTAGATTCATATTTAGCAATATAGATAGAAGGAAGAACAAGTATATTGTCTTGTAATGAGCGAAGAATGCATGAGGTTACATAAGGGATGGTTGTGGAGGAAAGAAATGAAGGCGAGCCCGTATAAAAGACTTTGAGTTAGAACTAATAGTTTCTAATGAAGCCAGTTAAGAATCATAAGCCAGTGGTACTTGAAAAACAACAGGGTTGTGTGGTCATATTTACAAGCATGTACCAATAGTCTGACTGCATTATTTTGAAGAGTTTACTGTCTGATGAATACCCGCATAGATGGAATTACAATAATCTAACCTAGCTGTAAAGAGAGTCTATGTTAAGATAGATATGACAGTGGTATCAAGAAATGGACAAAGCGCACTTAGTTTGCATAGAACAGGGAAAGTTGCCTGAACCATTGTCAATATTTGTTTATCAAATGATAATTCTGAGCCAATAATAACTCCAAGATACTTGAAGGAATCTGTAAAAGTTACCATGGATCCGTCCAATGGAGGAGCAGTAGAAGGCTGAGTCAGTGATCCGGTAATCTAAGTGGCCATAGTTTTGGACTAGTGTGAAACAAGCCTAGGATACAACCTTTTCAAGGCAAAGAGATTAGGTGGTGTGCGATTAGGAAAACTAGAGTCTGTGTAGGCAATCAATAAAACATTGCCGGCATAATGAAAAGCATTAATAGCAGAATCTCGAATCACTGTGGCAAGTGGACTGAGAAGGATGCTAAACAAGATAAGTACCAAAACCAAATCTCGAGGCACCCCAGAGGACAACTGATAGGCTGTTGAAAAAGAGGATCCAGCCGATACTGTAAAAGACTGGTCAGTCAGAAAGGAGGTAAACCAATTATATACATTATCCTGAAGATCAATATCAAAAAGGCAAGATAGTAAGAGTGTATGATGACCTAGATCAAAGACAGTTGCTAAACCAAAGAGACAGCAAGGGCAACTTTTCCTGCATAAAATGAATATGGATCTCACTCAGAAATGCAGCGAGAATGGTCTTGGTGCTGACTTAAGTGGGTGGAGAATACTGGCTTTTTCAACGTGATTGCAAAGCTGGGGAAAGAATATTTTTTCTGTAATTTTAGAAAGAAAAGGCAGATTAGATATTGACCTATAATGAGCAGGGATTGTAGGATCAAGTGATGTTTTTTTTTCAAGATATGGCAAACTGCAGTTTTCCATAGGTCTGATACAATCATACAGGTGTGCAGTGCAACAAGGTGGAACTAATGAAGTCTGGAGTTGGCAGTTGAAGATTGGCCCTATATAACAAAAAATCTATTTTATTAAAAAATATCAAGCAGAGTACTTGATGTAAAAACCAGACAATCACATCAGAATCAGGCACAGTGTATTTACATGGTTCTGGAAAATACCAAAACCACACCTGGTAGTGCTATATTAATAAGAACTGGAATAGTAACCCTCCAAAAGGACTTGGGGGTCTGCCATTGAGGAAAGAGGAATACCATGGTAATGAGATCCCTCCAAATCTTAGCTCATTCAATTGCAATAAGAGTAACATATGATCAAGCATATAAAATGTGGTGGACAGGAGCAATTGAACTAATAAGTCTTTGCCCCAACTCATCTGCATTCTTCCAGGTGTGTCCCTGCTGCCCGATCCAGGCCCTGGCTGCCACCGCCGGGGTTGGGCGGTGGGAAAACAGGGGTCCACACAGCAATGGGCTGGATGTGTCGTAGGGAGGACATCCCTGCAGTGATGCAGGGGTAGGCTGGGCCTCTCTCAGTGCGCAATCCTGCACCCGCATGAACATCTAGATCCCGTGGTGCAGAATGAGACACTGACTTGCCCGTCCTGTTCCAGACGGCCTGGACATGCCCCTACTGGAATTGGGCTCCACTTAAATTACCTGCTCATAAACCAAAATGGGAATTCATGTGTATCCTAGCCCAACAATGTAGTAAACTCAAGAAGTCATTAGCGGGATGGGAACTGCTGAGGGATGTAGAAAAGAAATGGACAAAACTGAAAGGGGATATTTTAAGGGCAACAAACATTTTTCATAGACTGGTAAAAGGAAAAGGAGGCCACTATGATTCTCAAAAGAAGTAGCTGAAAAGGTGCAGGAAAAAGGAGTGTCCTTCATAAAATCAAAGAGATCACAGAAAGAGGAAGACAAGCATCAATATTTGGGAAAACTTAGACTAAGAAAGGAATCAGGAAAGCAAAGATACAAAAAGAAGAAGAAATAGTCAATGCAATAAAATGGGGGGGACAAGAAATTTTTCAGATATGTTAACGAGAGGAGGAAGTGTAAAAGTGGTATTGTCAGATTAGAACAGAAGAACATAAGATATGCCATACTGGGTCAGACCAATGACCATCAAGCCCAGTATCCTGTTTCCAACAGTGGCCAATCTAGGTCATACATACCTAGCAGTTTCCCCAAAAGACACAGGTTCCGCAATGCTTGTACTGGGTCAAGCATTGATATCCTGGGTCCCTTCTTAATAATGGTTTATGGACCTTTCCTCCAGGAACTTGTCCAAACCTTTTTTAAACCCAGCTACACTAACAGCCTTTACTACATCCTCCGGTAACAAATTCCAGAGTTTGATTACACGTTGAGTGAAAAAATATTTTCTCTTATTCGTCTTAAATAGTTTACCCTGTAGCTTCATTGCATGTCCCGTAGTCTTTCTATATTCTGATAATGTAAACAATCAATCTACGTTTACCCATTCCAGTCCATTCATTAATTTATAGACTTCTATCATATCTCCCCTCAGCCCTAACCTTTTTAGCCTTTTTTTTCATAGGGGTATCCTTCCATCCCCTCTACCATTTAGGTGGCTCTTCTCTGAACCATTTCTAATGACGCTATATCCTTTTTAAGATACGATTACCAGAATTGCACACAATATTTAAGGTGCGGTCGCACCATGGAACGATACAGAGACATTATAATATCCTTTGTTTTATTTTCTATTCCTTTCCTTATGATACCTAGCATTCTATTTGATCTCTTAGCCGCCGCTGCACACTGGGCGGAGGGTTTTAAAATGTTATCCACAATGATGACTAAATCTTTTTCCTGGGTGGTGTTTCCTAATGTGGAACCTTGCATCGTGTAACCATAGTTTGGATTGTTCTTCCCTAGGTGCATAACTTTGCACTTCTCCACATTAAATTTCATCTACCATTTTGATGCCCAGTCTTCCAATTTATCAATATCCTCTTGCAATTCTCCACAATCCTCATGGGTTTTAACAACTTTAAATAGTTTTGTGTCATCTGCAAATTTGATAACTTCACTCATTATTCCCTTTTCCAGGTCATTTATGAATATGTCAAAAAGCAGCGGACCCAGCACAGATCCCTGGGGTACACCACTATTCACCTTTCTCCATTGGAAAAATTGGCCATTTAGCCCTACCCTCTGCTTTCTGTCTTTTAACCAGTTCCTGATCCACAATAGTACACTGCCTCCTATCCCATGACTCTTTAGTTTTGCCAAAAGTCTCTGATGAGGAACCTTGTCAAAGGCTTTCTGAAAGTCCAAATACACTAAATCAACCGACTCACCTTTGTCTACCTGTTTATTCATACCTTCAAAAAAACATAACAGATTAGTAAGACAAGATCTTCCTTGTATAAAGCCATGTTGGCTGTCTCCCATTAAGCCATGACTGTCTACATGTTAAGCAATTTTGTTCTTTATGATGGTTTCTACCATTTTTCCTGGTACTGACATCAGGCTCACTGGTCTGTAGTTTCCTGGATCACCCCTGGAACCCTTTTTAAAAATTGGTGTTACATTCGCCATCCTCCAATATTCAGGTATTAGAGATGATTTTAATGATAGTTCACAGATTACTAATAGTCAGGTATTAGAGATGATTTTAATGATAGTTCACAGATTACTAATAGCAGGTCTGCAATCTCATATTTCAGTTCTTTCAACACCCTTGGATGTATACCATCCGGTCCAGGTGATTTGCTACTCTTCAGTTTATCTAATAGTTGTATTACATCTTCCCGATTTATCAATATTTCCTTCAATTTTTCCGCACCTTTAAATGACACTTCAGTCATGGGTAACATCCCTACATCTTCCTCAGTAAAGACCGAAGCAAAGAATTCATTCAGTCGCGCTGCTATCGCCTTGTCGCCTCTTAGTGCCCCTTTAACCCCTTTATCATCTAATGG
Organism: Ichthyophis bannanicus; assembly: GCA_033557465.1. Lineage (NCBI taxonomy): Eukaryota > Metazoa > Chordata > Amphibia > Gymnophiona > Ichthyophiidae > Ichthyophis > Ichthyophis bannanicus. The sequence continues at coordinate 118,025,225 of CM066050.1, read as the reverse complement.
ACCAACTGACTCTCTCACAGGTTTTTTTCTATGAATGTACCTGAAAAAAGTCTTTATTATGCGTTTTTGCTTCCACAGCAAGCTTCTTCTCAAATTCTCCCTTTGCCTGCCTTATCAATGCCTTGCATTTAACTTGCCAGTACTTATTTTTGTCGTTTGGCTCCTTTTTCCATTTCATGAAAGATGCTTTTTTGGCAACAATAGCCTCTCTGACCTCACCTTTAAACAATGCTGGCAGTTTTTTGGACTTCCTTCCACTTTTCTTAAAGCGTGGAATAGAGCGGTCTGGGCTTCCAAGATAGTATTTTTCAACAACACCCAAGCTTGATATGTCTTTAACCTTTGCAACTGCTCCGTTTAGTTTTTTCTTAACTATTTTTCTCATTTTATCATAGTCTCCCTTTCAAAAGTTAAAAGGTTTTACAGTGGATTTCCTTACCATCACCCTTCACTAATTAAATCAAACACGACCATTCTATGATCACTATTGCCAAGTGGCCCAACACCCTTATCTATTGCACCAGATATGGTGTCCCACTAAGGACTAGGTCCAATATGGCTTCCCCTCTGGTCTGTTCATGAACCAGCTGCTCCAAGAAGCAGTCATTTATTTCATCTATGAACTTTATCTCCCTAGCATGTCCTGCCGTGACACTGACCCAGTCGATACCGGGGTAATTGAAATCACCCATTTTTATTACTGTGCTGTAACATTTATTAGCTTCCTTGATTTCTTTGAGCATTTCATCATCCATTTGTTCATTCTGGCCAGGCGGTCGATAGTACACCCCCACTGCCATCGTCTTCCCCTTTTTACATGGAATTTCAATCCATAGAGATTCTACGGCAAATTTTGTTTCCTGCAAAACTTTAATCCTTTCTGACTCAATGCCCTCTCTAACATAGAGTACAACCCCTCCACCAATTTGATCAGCTCTATCATTACAATATATTTTGTACCCAGGTATCACAGTGTTCCACTGGTTGTCCTCCTTCCACCATGTCTCTGAGATTCCAATCATATCTAACCTCTCATTTAGTGCTACATATTTTAACTCTTCGATCTTATTTTTTAGACTTTTAGCATTTGCATACAAGCATTTTAGAGGCTGTTTTTTATTCATATTAATCTCTCTATTGGTAGGCATGAGTAATTTGGAATCTTTAAGCTCTGTCTACTCCATATTCAAGGGTGAATATGTAGAAGCTGATGAGGATAGAGCGAAATTGTTTAAGAAATATTTTTAAACCCAGCAGAGGACTTTCCGTTTAAATTCAGAACCCAGCAGACAGCTTTCAGTTTAAATTTAGAACCCAGTAGAGAACTTTCAGTTAAATTTAAAACTCAGCAGACAGCTTCTAGTTTAAATTTAATGCTCAGTCAGGTCCTAGTTTCAACAAAGAGCTTTATTTTAAATCAAATCAGAGTATAACTTAGCATAAAAGGAAAAACAGGGTCAGTATTCTTTGAGCAATAAATTGTTTCTAGAGACCTTTACAAAGAGGCCTTCTAAATAGGGGGTGAGAGACCTGTGAAATTGTTTTAAATAGGTGTTAAGGCCAAGTGTCTCCCTCTATCCAAGCAAGGGCTGTGTGAATCACCCAAGAAATTGGTCACAGATTACCTCAGAAGCACAGGCATAAATAGTTCCACCAGAGCTCTGTGATTCTCAGTCTTTCAGGACTACAATAAGGGACTGCTACTTCTGGAGAGACATCTGCAATTCTAAGTATTTACTTCTAGGAATTTGTCTAAATCTTGGAGAAAAAGTAATTCTTTAGATTAAAGCTGATTAATCTGTGTAAATTAGAACCCAGTGTATTTGTTAAATCAATCAGGGCCTAGTATCAGCAGAGAGCCTTTAGTTAAATTAAAAACTCAACAGGTAGCTTTCAGTTTAAGTTTAAAACCCAGCAGAGAGCTTCTAGTTTAAATTTAATACTCAGTCAGGGCCTAGTATCAACAAAGAGCTTTAATTTAAATCAAATCAGAGTATAAGCAAAAAAGGAAAAATAGGGCCAGTATTCTTTGAGCAATAAATTGTTTCAAGAGAGCTTTACAAAGAGTCCTTCTAGACAGGGGGTAAGAGACCTGTGAAATTGTTTTAAATAGGTGTTAAAGCCAAGTGACAGATCGAAGGGGCATTTTGAAAGACTCTCTCTATCCAAGCAAGGGTTGTGTGAATCACAGATTACCTTAGAAGCACAGGATAGGGTACTGTGTAGCAGCCAGCTTTGAATAAGTCTTTTCCCCTCCATCCCTCCCCGACTCCCACCCAACCCAGAGATAATCATAGCTTTATAGGTGCTTAAATCTCTTGAAGAAAAGGAGGTGCCATAGTCACTCTCAGGTGCAGCTGTTTATCCTCATCAGGCATATATTAAGGACCTGAGATTAATTAAGTTTGAGGTGGATAAAGTCCATTAACATATTAGGTATAGTTTTATTAGTATAAGTATCCCCAGCAAACCTTAGTAAGTGAACAACTTAAATACCTAAATGTAACCTTAAAACAAAGATGCAGCAGTGAGATCGGGGCTTTCTAGTCTTTTGCATTGAGTGTCACATGTACGATTTTCTCCGAGTTGGTGAGGAGTCTTACATGTGCACTAGGCGCAAGGAGCTTTTTGCTCTCAGGGAATGAGTCCGATCTCTGGAGGCTAGAGTAGCAGACTTGGAGGACATAAGGAAGACAGAGAGGTACATAGACGAGACCTACAGGGATATAGTACTGAAGTTCCACCTCCAGTCTGGCAGCATCCCTGTTGCCATGGAGAAGAGAGGTCATGTGACAGGAGAGCATCACCATGGTGTAGCAGGAAATGATCCTGTAGCTAGGACCTATCCTTCAGGTGATGTAAAACCCTCTCACACTGAGGACATGTGCCCACGAGGGAAGGGTTAGTTGGTGGTTCAATCATTAGTCATGTAGATAACTGAGTAGCTGATGCATGTGAGGATCACCTGATAACATGCCTGCCTGGTGCGAAGGTAGTGGACATTAGGTGGTACCTAGACAATGTCTTAGATAGTTCTGTGGAGGAATCTGCTGTCTTGGTAGATTTTGGTACCAATGACATAGGAAAGTGTTGTAGGGAGGTTCTGGAGGCTAAATTTAGTTGAAATCCAGAACTTGCAGGGTAGCATTGTCCGAAATGCTTCCCGTTCCATGCGCAGGACCCAAAAAGGCAGGCAGAGCTCTGGAGTCTCAGTACATGGATGAGACGATGCTGCAAGGAAGAGGGTTTTGGATTTGTTAGGAACTGGGGAACATTCTGAGGAAAGGAGGGGCTTTTCTGGGATGGAACCAGACTGCTGGCATTAACCTTTAAAAAGGAGATAGAGCAGCTTTTAAACTAGATAATAGGAGAGAGCTGACAGTCGCCCAAGAGTGCATGGTTTGGAACAATGTATCCTTGAAGGATACTAGCAAAAGACTGAAGATGGGGCATATCAGCAGAGAGGTTCCATTAAAGACAAAAGTAGCCCAAATGCCTTTGAGTACAGAGCAGACAGAGCTTAAAGATTCCAAATTACCCTTACCAACCAAAAGCCAGATTAATATGAATAAAATACAGCTTCTAAAATGCTTGTATGCAAATGCTAGAAGTCTAAAAAATAAGATTAGAGAATTAAAATATATATCACTAAATAAGGGGTTATACATGACTGGTATCTCATAGACATGGTGGAAGGAGGACAACCAGTGGGACACTGTGATTCCTAGATACAAACTATATCGTAATGATAGAGCAGATCAAATTGGTGAAGTGGTTGCACTCTATGTTAGAGAGGGCTTTGAGTTAAAAAGGATTAAGGTTTTGCAGGAAACAAAATTTACCGTAGAATCTCTATGGATTGAAATTCCATGTAAAAAGGGGAAGGGGAAAGAGATGGCAGTGGGGTTGTACTATCGACCACCTGGCCAGAATGAACAAATGGATGATGAAATGCTCAAAGAAATCTGGGAAGCTAACAAACGTTACAGCACAATAATAATAATGGGTGATTTCAATTACCCCGGTATCGACTGGGTCAGTGTCATGGCAGGATATGCTAGGGAGATAAAGTTTCTAGATGAAATAAATAACTGCTTCTTGGAGCAGCTGGTTCATGAACTGACCAGAGGGGAAGCCATTTTGGACCTAGTGGAATACAAGATCTTGTCCAAGAGATAAGGGTGTTGGGGCCACTTGGCAATAGTGATCATAGCATGATCACGTTTTGTTTAATAAATGGAGGAAGGATGGTAAGGAAATCCACAGTAAAACCTTTTAACTTTCAAAGGGGAGACTATGATAAAACGAGGAAAATAGTGAAGAAAAAACTAAAAGGAGCATTTGCAAAGGTTAAAGATTCACATTAAGTTTGGGTGTTGTTGAAAAATACTATCTTGTAAGCCCAGACCAGCTGTATTCCATGCTTAAAGAAAAGTGGAAGGAAGTCCAAAAAACTGTCAGCATGGTTTAAAGGTGAGTTCAGAGAGGCTGTTGCCAGGAAAGCATCTTTCAGGAAATGGAAAAAGGAGCCAAATGACAAAAACTGGAAAGATCAAAAACACTGGCAAACTAGATGGAAGGCATTGATAAAGCAGGCAAAGAGAGAATTTGAGGAAAAGCTTGCTGTGGAAGCAAAAACTCATAGTAAAGACTTTTCAAGTACATTCGTAGCAAAAATCCTGTGAGAGAGTCAGTTGGACCTTTAGATGATAGAGGTGTAAAAGGAGCACTAAGAGGGGACAAGGCCATAACGGAGAGACTGAATGAATTCTTTGCTTCAGTCTTTACTGAGGATGATGTAGGGATGTTACCAATAACTGAAATGGTATTTAAAGGTGATGCCACAGAAGAATTGAAAGAAATTTCGATAAACTGGGAAGATGTATTTGATAAACTGAAGAATAGCAAATCACCTGGACCAAGGGTACAGAAAAACTGAAATATGAAATTGCAAACCTACTATTAGGAATCTGTGAACTAATACCTGAAGATTGGAGGATGGCCGATGTAACGCCAATTTTTAAATAGGGTTCCAGAATATAGAGTTATTAGAAAAGATACAGAGAAGAGCCACCAAAATGGTAAAGGGGACGGGAGGATACCCTTATGAAGAGAGGCTAAAAAGGTTAGGGCTCTTCAACCTGGAAAAGAGACGGCTGAGGGGAGATATGATAGAGGTCTATCAATTAATGAATGGATTGGAACGGGTAAACGTAGATCAATTGTTTATTTATTTATTTATTTAACAAAGTTTTATATACTGCCTCTTCCTGTGATCAGAGGTGGTTTTCATAGAACATCACCACAACTTTTACATTGAACATTGGAACTATATACATTTAACATGTTAGAACTATATATAGATTAACTATGTACAATATAATTGCATAGGTTAGATATAGAAAAATATAGAAAAGACTAGGGCATATGCAATGAAGCTACAGGGTAACCTTTTTAAGACTTATAAAAGAAAATATTTTTCCACTCAACGTTTAATCATACTCTGGAATTTGTTACCAGAGGATGTAGTAAAAGCTGTTAGTGTAGCCGTGTTTAAAAAAGGTTTGGACAAGTTTGTGGAGAAAAGATCCATAAACCATTATTAAAAGGGACCCAGGACATCTGCTTGTCCCAATACAAGCATTGTGGAACCTGTGTCTTTTGGGGAAACTGCTAAGTATTTGTGACCTAGATTGGCCACTGTTGGAAACAGGATACTGGTTCATGGACCTTGGTCTGACCCAGTATGGCATATCTTATGTTCTTATGTTTTCACAGAAGAGGAGCCAGGAACAGGTCCTCAGAAAACATCTACAAATAGGAACAAAAAGGAAGGGAATATTGAACAATTTTCAGAAGACTGTGTTCATGAGGAACTAGCTAAACTAAAAGTAGAGAAGGCAATGGGGCTGAATGGGATACATCTGAGAGTATTGAAGGAACTTGGGGAAGTTCTAGCGACTCCACTGACTGACCTTTTCAATGCCTTTTTAGAGTTGGGAGTGGTCCCAGAGGACTGAAGAAAGGTACATGTGGTCCTTTTACACAAAAGTGGACGTAAGGAGGGGGGCGGAGCCTGATGTCCAGCGGGTTAGACGCTTCGTGCTGAAGCTCCCGAGGGGCCTACTCAGAATCCTGACTTAATATCTGCATAAACCTAATATTTTACACCGAACTTACCGGGGTGCCTTGGGGGGAATGGCGGCCCACAAACCAGTGCGCTTGGACTTCGGGTCTCCCTCTTCTTCACATGGAAAACGCTCCAAAACAGAGTTGTCTTCCCCACCAAAGATGGTTCCACTTCGGGTAAGCCCCGAAATGCAACAGGAGATCTTGGAGGAAATACGTGGTGTGAAGGAACTGGTACAGTCCAACGGAGAAGCGCTCCGAGCCATGCGAGAAGATTTCGGTATGCTTCAGGACCGGCTTGAAGGTCTTTCATTACGGCTGGACAACATGGCGGGGGTCCTCGATTCGCACGCGGTGCGCTTGGTGAACCTGGACAAGGCTGAGCGTCAGATACAGAATCTTCAAAAAGAGTTAGAGGATTGCAATAATCGAGCCCGTCGCAACAATGTAAGGCTCATAGGAGTTCCAGAGGGGGCGGAAGCAGAAGATATCAGAGAATTTCTGGTCAAAACTCTCCCCTCCTTGCTGAAGATTACCTTTTGCAGAGATCTGGAAATTGACCGAGCATATCGTGCTCCTACCAACATCGCACTCAATCGGACGACCCCCCGGCCCATTATCTTCGTTTACTGAGGTATCAGCAAGTTGAGCAAATTTTCAAAGCTGCCCGGGTGCTGCAACATCTGCAGTTTGACGATCATAAAGTCTCTTTCTTCCCCGACTTGGCAAAGCCCACAGTTGACCGGCGGAAGGGACTCCTTGCTTTTCGACCTAGACTTCAACAGTTACAGGCTCGCTTTGGCCTCTTATATCCAGCGAAGCTCAGAGTGACTCTCCATAACCAAACTAGAACCTTCGAAGAACCTGCTCTGCTAGCAACATTTTTAGATTCCAAAGAGGCAGACCAGATGCGCTAAGTCAACAACTCGGATGGACTCCGCTGGAACTGCCCGCCATTTTGAATGGCCCGATGCGGTGATCATTGCCTGGAATAGAGACTGCCTGGACCTTTCTTTCTTTTATATCTACCTCTCTTGGTCTCCTTTTCCTCCATGATGTGCACCTCGGTTGGATTCGGGGCACGCACAGCTATACCGGTTATATGTTTCAATTTAGGCCTTCTCTGGGGTTTCACCCCGCAGACATCAGGTCGCCAGTAATTTCTGGGGTTTTGCTTCTTCTCTAAGGCACTTCGGTGCTTCTACTGTATATAGGGCGCTTCATGATTTTTCATTGGCTTATTTTCTATCATATCGTGTGTACAGTCATTTATAGTTGATATGAGGGACATTGCGCAACTCGGTGCGCCATCATGTTCCTTTCTCAGAATGTTGACTTTGTTGTATGGCCTTATGTATGCTCTTATTACTGAACGTAAGAGGCATTAATAGTCCAATCAACAGAATGACCATCCTTAGTTATTTTAATCATGACCATACTGATTTAGTGTTTCTTCAGAAATTCATTCCACCTCTGTCGAACCACTGAAACTTACTGCCAAACCTTATATGGTGGCTGCCTATTCTCCCGCCGTTTCTAAGCGGGGCGGGGTAGCCATCTTAGTTGAGGAATCTTTGCCAACCACTGTAATGGATACTAGCTCTGATGGGGAGGGTAGCTGGGCCTGTGTATATTTTAAGGTTGGAGATAGTGAATTTACGTGTATTGGTCTTTATGCTCCGAATGTGGATGACCCTGTTATTGTTACTCGGCGGTGACTTCCACCAAGTATTTGATCCTTTGATAGATAGACTGCCGCCTAGAACGAGTGGTCCGCCCAAGAGTCTCTACACCCTGCCAGCTCTGATGAAAGATTTTGCGTGAGTAGATATATGGAAGCTGCTTCACCCCTTAGACTTAGAGCTCACCTTTTCTCAGCCCCCCCCATCACTCACAATCTAGATCAGATTTTTTCTTATCTCTTCAGTACTGCTATCCCAAGTGGACATATACTCCTGATAGGTTAGCCAACCGGAATGCCATCCAGTGCGCTTGATGCTGGACATGCCATGTGGCCTTTAGTTTACTAAACTCCTGTTAAGTATGATTGTCCCGCATTACAGTATTACTGGAGTCGGGTCTGGGGTCGTCTTCATTCTATTTTATATTTTCCGGAACCCCTCTTTTGGAAGATTGTGGGGCTCCGCTTAGCTGCGGGGATCCCCTCTCTTCCTAAATTGGCTTACTTCCTTTTAGCCTTTATGCTGGGCATTGCTATTTCCTATTTCCTTAATCACGAAATATTGGGAAAATAGCTCTTTTTTGAGTTCTAATGAATGGTGAAACATACCTGTCTTTATTGTAAATAAGCGCAAATACCTAGTATGTCAGCCTCTTCCGATTAAACCATTCACTATTGGTCTAGCTAGAAGCCGCTCAACGATTATGTTCAAACTATTCAATGCTCTCAGTTGACTGTTTGATTCTGTATTAATCTTTGTCACATGCTCATTCGGTATCATAGATTCTACTTCTGTTTGTTTGATGTACAATCATTGTTGTATGTAAGCACTTATATGATGATTCTTATCAGCTTAGAGAAGAAGCATTGGGGTGGGGGGTAATTGGGGTTGCTTTCTTTATTGTATGTGTGTATTTGTTTCTTTTGGTGTGTTGTTACTTTGTTTGTCGTAAAATGAAAATAAAAGTTTAAAAAAAAAAAAAAGTGGACGTAAGGATGATGTTGAGAACTACAGGCCTGTTAGTCTGACTTATGTAGTGAGTGAATTAATGGAAACACTTATTAAACAGAGGATAGTGAGGTTTCTGGAATCCAGTTGTTTGCAGGATCCGAGGCAGCATGGGTTTACTAGAGGCAGGTCTTGTCAGACAAATCTGATTGATTTCTTTGACTGGGTGACCAGAGAGTTGAACAGAGGGAGAACCCTAGATGTAGTGTTCTTAGATTTCAGTAAAGCCTTTGACACCATTCCATACAGGCATCTTATAAATAAATTGAGCACCCTAGGGAGGTATCCTAAATTGACTGACTAGGTTAGAAAATGATTGACTGAAAGGCTACAAAGGGTAAGATAAATAGAGCTCACTCTGAGGTTAAGGCTGTTACTAGTGGTGTGCTGCAGGAATCTATCCTTAGTCAGATTATTTTTAACATCTTTGTTAGTGTTATTATGGAAGGGCTGTCGGGTAAGGTTTGCCTCTTTGTGGATGATACCAAAATCTGCACTAGACACCCAGGAAAGAGTAGATAACATGAGGAGGGATCTAGCTAAGCTTGAAGGATGGTTGAAAATTTGGAAGCTGAGATTTAATGCTAAAATATGCAGGGTCATGAATTTGGGCTGCAAAAATCCAGTGTAGGGGAAGGTATAGTGTAGGGGGAGAAGTGCTTCTGTCCATGAAAGAAGAGCAGGACCTGGACATGACAAGTAGAAAAGGTGACCACAAAAACAAGAATGATGCTTGGGCGCATAGGGAGAGGAATGGCCAGCAGAAAAAAAAAGTGATACTGCCTCTTTATAAGTCTTTGGTGAGACCTCATTTGGAGTATTGTGTGCATTTCTGGAGATCACACCTTCAAAAGGATGTAAACAGGATGGAGTCGGTGCAGAGGGTATCTACCAAAATGGTCAGTGGTCTTCATTATAAAGAATATGGGGGACAGCCTTAAAGATCTCAATATATATACTTTAGAGGAAAGGCAAGATAGAGAAGATTAAATGTCTCTATCATAACACCTCCATGGAATAAATGCACAGGAGGAGAGCCTCTTTCAATTGAAAGGAAGCTCTGCAATGAGGGCACATAGGATGAGGATGAAAAGAGATAGACTCAGGAGTAATATGCGGTAATATTTGTTATGCAAAGACTGGTAGATATGTGGAACAATCTCCCAGTGGAGGTATTAGAGACGAGGATAGTATCTGTATTCAGAAAGCACGGGACAAACACAGAAGATCTCTAAAGGAAAAAAGGGGACTATAGTAGTTGCTATGGAAGGGCGGACTAGATTGGCCATATGGTCTTTTTCTGCCATCATGTTTCTATGTTTCTAAACTGTTTTAAATTTTGAAGAGTTTACCTTTTCAGTTTTCTGCTGAGTTCTAACATTGCTATAAAATAATTAATTTTATCCTCCCTTATCAGTGATTTATATTGCATAGCCCCATCTAATTTATAAGGGCATTGTGGTTAGTACAAAAAACTGTTGCCTGTGTTATAACTGGATATTAATGGTCTGAACATAGCTCTCCAGGTTTTCTGATGTTATGCTAGTAACCTATCTCATACTGTATTGATTTTAAACCATGTTTAGGGTTTAAGACTTTTCAAGGCTTACCACCTTCTTTTCTTCAATCAGTGTTACGTGTTCATCAGTATATCTTTTTTTGATTTATCACGACATTCTCGTGTCACTTTCTTTTAAAAAGGTTTGGGGCAAATACAGAGAATCTCTCAGGGAAATGAAGGGATTGTAAAACTTAACAGTTCCTATCGATGGGCAGACTGGATAGGCCATATGGACTTTATCTGCCATCATTTTCTGTCTTTCTAGGTTTCTTGGAAGACCCTTCATGGTGCTCGTTATGGCCACACACTTTTCTGTGGCGGAGCCGCGAGTTTTATTTGGAACCTGAGCAGTTGGTCGACCTTTGCACTTTCAGGCAGATGCCATATATGGCCTGGCACTGAATATCCAATTATAAATAAATGTGGCGATGTGCTGGCTGCCACTGCTGAATATCCCCCTCCTCTCCCAAACGTGTTAAATAAATCAAATACAAATAGATATAATGCAACGGCTAAGGTCTACAATGAAGATTATTTACTAAAAATGCATGATGTGATTAATGAACATAACCCCTATATTGGAAAACTATTTTTAGGAAAATTTTCAATCACAGCCTAGCCAACAGGATTGCAGCTGAAAGTAGGCTTTATCTAGCTGGCTGGATTTCGGCCAGCTTTAGAATCACACAGAGATAGTTGGCTAATTTAACCAGTTAGAAACATAGAAACATAACGACAAAAAAAGACCACATGGCCTATCTAGTCTGTCCTTCCATATCAAACACTACAACAGTCCCCTTTTTTCCTTTAGAGATCCTCTGTGTTGGTCCCATGCTTTTTTGAATTCAGTTACTGTCCTCATCTCTACCACCTCCACTGGGAGACTAATCCACAGATCCACCACTATTTCCATAAAGAAATATTTCCGCATATCACTCCTGAATCTATCTCCCTTCACCCTCATCCCATGTCCCCTCGTAGCAGAGTTTGCTTTCAATTGAAAGAGGCTCTCTCCCTGTGCATTTATGCCATGGAGGTATTTAAATGTCTCAATCATATCACCTCTATCCCGCCTTTCCTCTAAGGTGTACATATTAAGATCCTTAAGTCTGTCCTAATATGCTTTGTAATGAAGACCTCTAACAATCTTAGTAGCCACCCTCTGTACTGACTCCATCCTGTTTATATCCTTTGGAGGTGTGGTCTCCAGAATCGCACACTATACTCCAAATGAGGTCATACCAAAGACTTATACAGAGGCACTATCACCTCCTTTTTTCTGCTAGCCATTCCTCTCCGTATGCACCCAAGCATCCTTCTAGCTTTAGCCATCTCCTTTTCTACCTGTTTAGCTACTTTAAGATCATCAGACACAACCACGCCTAGGTCCCGCTCTTCTTTAGTGGACAAAAGTACTTCACCCCCTATACTATATTGGTCCCTTGGATTACTGCAGTCCAAATGCATGACCTTGCATTTTATAACATTAAATCACAGCGGTCAAATTCTAGACCAGTCTTCAAGTTTAGCTAGATCCCTCCTCATGTTATCTACCCCTTCCTGGGTGTCTACTCTATTGCAGATTTTGGTATCATCCACAAAGAGGCAAACCTTACCCGACAGCTCTTCCGCTATATCACTAACAAAGATGTTGAAAAGAATCGGACCAAGGACAGAGCCCTGGGGCACACCACTGGTAACCTCCTTCTCCTCTGAGTGAGCTCCATTTACCTCTACCGTGGTTAAGCTGTTGTTCTGTACAAACTCCACTCCCCAGAGCACCATTTTCTGAATAGTTGAATCCACTGCCGTAGTGAAAATCGTGCAGCTAGATTGAATTGCTCTGGGGGTACGGAGGGGATTTTCGTTTCAATTTCTCTCTTTGAATTTCCACTCCTAATTCTCAAATGAATGTCATGCAATGGTTTTTTAATTTTATGCAATCAAGTAATGCATTGATTATTTCTATGCTCAGAAATGCAAGTAAATGAAAGACTGCAGTTTTTCTCTTTTAGACCCTTTTGCAGGCTACTTATCCTAGCATTGTATTCAGTGTAAAGACTGTTTTAATGGAGAATAAAAAGCAATACTGAGCCTCAAAGAAAAAACACAATCTTTTATGCCATTTCCGATCTTTGCATATTTTGATATTTGTGAGACAGCTCTGTTTCAGGATATATGTAAAAGCATATTTTAGAAAGGCCGTGTAGGAAAAATTTGGAATGTCTAAGTTAAAACATCCAAAATTCCATGGGAAGGGGCAGCAGTGAAGGTGGGCACATGCAAGTGCCTTCTAAAATCCATCTGACTCTACTACTACGACTATTAATCATTTATATAGCGCTACAAGGTATACGCTGCGCTTGTACAAACGCATATAGAAGACAGTGCCTGCTCATAGAGCTTACAATCTGATCATGATAGACAACACGATACAAGAGAAACAAGGGGTTCAAATAGAGAAAGGAGACACAAGGGAACAAGGGTTTAGGATCCAAAAAAGGATTAGAAAATGGGGAGAGATGAGACTTGACATAAAACTACAGGAAGTTTGTTCCAGGGATAAGGAACAGCAAGGTGAAAAGCTTGAAGTTGGGAGTTTGCAGAAGAAAAGGGCATAAATAGAAAAAAGTCAGAGGAGGAGCGAAGTTCACGAGGAGGGGTCTGGGAGAGAGAAGAGAGGAAAGGTAGTGAGGGGCAGTACAGTGAATGCATTTATAGCTCAGAAGGAGAAGTTTGAAATGGATATGGAAATGGAAAGGGAGCCAGTGAAGGGATTTCAGAAGAGGGGTTATATGAGTGTATCGGGGCTGGCGGAAGATTAATAGATTGAAGAGGACAGGCAGGGGCAGCCCAAGGGGGGTGCGGGGCCATGTGCGGAGACTCGGTGCGGGGCCTCATTTGCATAAATATTTGCATAATGTTACCATACACTAACTTTTAGTAAACATGCCTCTTCATGAGTGTATGGATAAAGAAAGACAAAGATTTCTACATTACTATAATCCAGTGCCAACCGCCTGGCACATTAGGAACTACTACAAACACTGCCCATTTAGAACCCATAGCAACCCACCGTATCCTAACAGCACTACCAGGACTCATAAAGCACCATACCCTACCTATCAAAAGGCAACACTGCAAATATTAAACCAATACATTTCAGAGAATAACAATACATGACCTACTGGGGAAAGAGAACAAGTGACAATGTCAAATAGAAATTACATAAACAGAACACCTCAGCTCAGTTACACATGCAGAACATAGACCATCACCAAATAAGTAATCACAATTTAGAAACAGGAAGACAATAATTAAACTGGGAATCCCAAAAGCCAAACTTGGAATGTACAACAACAATGTAGAAATAAAACTATAAATTAATTTCCTCTTGTACTAAACAAAGCACAGACATTAATAATGCACATTTCCCAGAGCTGACATATTCCAGTTAATAAATTCAAAATAAAGAGATATCTTTGTACTTTTTGTGCATTTTTTTTTCAGTTGCAATTGTTCCAGCCACTTTCTTCTGGTTTATTTGTGTCTTCTGCTATCTCTCCATCGTCTGCTGTCCATTTGTCCTTTCTTCTCTTCTAGGTTTTTTCCATTCTCTCTCTACATCTGCTTTAACATAATAATCTTTCTCCTTTTGCTCTGTCCTCATTCCTATTTCATCCACTCAAATTTTACCCCTCCATCCTCAATCCCCACTTAGTCTCCCAATACCCGGCCAATTGTACATTTTTCTTCCCTCCCACACAAAATATTTTTCCCCTCTCCATTTCACTCTCCCAGCCCCATCCCCTTCTAATCTCCCCCAACATCAGCTCCCTTTTAGTTCCAGCCCCACCCAGTATCCGCTCCCTTCTAGTCCCCACATCACCCCATTTCCAGTTCTGGCCCCCCATCAGTCCATTTCCAGTCCTAGCTCCCCCATCCATTTCCAGTCCTATCCGAGTCCCTTCATCAGCTCATTTCCAATACCAGCCTCCCATCAGCCCATTTCTAGTCCTTTCCTAGCCTCACCATCAGCCCATGTTAAATCCTAGCTCCCCTCCACTCAGCCCATTTCTAATCCAAGCCCCCCATGAGCCTACTTCCAGTTCTAGCCCCTCCATGAGTCCATTTCAATCCAAGCCCCCACCACAGCCCATTTCCAATCTTAGCTCCCCCCAACACCCAATTCCCAGTTCTATCCTAGCCCCTCCATCAGCCCATTTCCTGTCCTAGCTCCCTCCTCTAAGAGCCCATTCCAAGCCCCCCTTCCCATCAGCTATTTGCAGTTCAAGCCCCCTTCCACTCAGCCCATTTCTATTCCAAGTCCCCCTCCCCATCAGCTATTTGCAGTTCAAGCCCCCCACTTCCCCTCAGCCCATTTCCATTCCAAGCCCCGTCCCCATCAGCTATTTGCAGTTCAAGCCCCCCAGTTCCCCTCAGCCCATTTCCATTCCAAGCCCCGTCCCCATCAGCTATTTGCAGTTCAAGCCCCCTTCCACTCAGCCCATTTCCAGTCCTAGCAACCCCCCCAACCCATTACCCGTCCTAGCCCCCCATCAGCCCACTCCCAGTCCTAATCCCACCAGCCCATTTCCAGTCCTAATCCCCCATCACCCAATTTTTAGTTTAAGCCCCCCATAGCCCATTACCAGTCCTAACCCCCCATCAACCCACTTCCAGTCCTAATCCCACCAGCCCATTTCCAGTCCTAATCCCCCATCACCCAATTTTTAGTTTAAGCCCCCCATAGCCCATTACCAGTCCTAACCCCCCATCAACCCACTTCCAGTCCTAATCCCACCAGCCCATTTCCAGTCCTAATCCCCCATCACCCAATTTTTAGTTTAAGCCCCCCCATAGCCCATCACCACTCCTAACCCCCCCAGCGCCCATCACCACTCCTAACCCCCCCATCGCCCATCACCACTCCTAATCAACCACTACAACAGTCCCCTTTTTCCCTTTAGAGATCCTGTGATTGTCCCATGCTTTCTTGAATTCAGATCCTCGTCTCTACCACCTCCACTGGGAGACTATTCCACAGATCCACCACTCTTTCCGTAAAGAAATATTTTGCATATTACTCCTGAGTCTGCCCGCTTTCACCTAAAATCAGACAATGTGCATGTGTCAGGTCTTTTATTCAGCACATCCCCATTTCTTTATATTTTAACATAGACATTTATCTTTTAGGGTGGAGCCTGTCCTCAGGGCCGGCCCGTCCATTGAGCGAGAATGTTTTTTGCACAGGGCCCCGCGTTTCAGGGGGCCCCGCGCAAAAAACATTCTGATCCAAATGTAAAATGAAAAAAAAAAATAAAAAAAAGCTGTCTGCTGCCGCTTCCGGGGCCGCCGTGGCAGAATCGAGTGTGCCGCGGGGCCCCCCCTGTGCCCGGCAGAGCCTGCCCTCCCCTTTATCAGCTCTCTTTTTCCAGCGGCAGTCACACGCGCCGGATTTCAGAGCGCGAAGGGACTAGTTTCCCTTTCGCGGCTCTGTTAAGCCCGCGTGGGCTGATGGGATCATTTATTGCTATTGAATAGTATTGAATGGGACTTCGCACTGTGAAACCCCTCATTGAAGACTAGACTCAAATTCCTTTTGACCCAGTTTCAGCTGCTTTCAGTTACCCTGGACCATCTTTTGTTATAGCAGGTCTTCTATCAGCAGGCCTTTGCTCATGTAGGCTTTCGTCATTAGGCAGAGAAAGAGTATCAGCATCAGCTCCTTTAGTGTTCAATTAGCTGACAAATTCCTTAGTTCCAGTTGCTATATTTCAGCAGAAGTAATATCTGAATCCAGCAAAATAAATAGTTCAGTTTATCATGCTACACATAGATTAATAAATGTTAAGCTGATTTAACGTACACTAGGACGCTGTTTTACTAAAGTGTGTACGATTTTACACTTACCGCATATTAGGTGTAAAACTCAGAACATAAGATATGCCAAAGTGGGTCAGACCAAAGATCCATCAAGCCCAGTATCCTGTTTCCAACAGTGGCCAATCCAGGTCACACATATCTGTCAGGTTCCATGCCGCTTATCTCAGGGGCAAGCAGTGGATTTCCGTAGTGCACTTTTAATAATGGTTTATGGATTTTCCTTCAGAAACTTGTCCAAACCTCTTTTAAACCCAGCTGCACTGCTTTTATTGCATCCTCTAGCTATGACTTCCAGAGTTTGATTACGTGTTGTGAAAAAATGTTTTCTCCAATTAGTCTTAAATGTGCTACACTGTAGCTTCATTGCACGTCCCCAAGTCTTTCTACATTTTGAAGGCGTAAACAAGCATCAGTGCTCTGTAAGTGCACTGCCTGTGTGGTAACTTTCGGAGGCATGCCCAGAATCTGCCCTTTACTTACCACACAGGGCAGACACTTACTGCAGTGTCAGACAGCGCAGTAAAGGGCATATTTACTAACTTGCACTTCCAATGTAGCAGGGGGTTAGCATGCGGGTTTAGCACCATGCTGGGACCCCCACGCTAACAACTCTGTGCTATCCTGGTAGCATGCATCAGGGTGGGGACTGGGCAAGATGGGAGCATTCACAGCAAAGTGCAGCTGGCATGGGCGTTAGTGGCCCATGCTAACTCTACTTGGTGTAGGTAGCAAAGATGCACCTAACGCCCTCATTGGGTGACATTAGTTGCACCCTTGGCAACGTTCCAGCACTAACTGCAGGGGGACAGATGGCTCGAAGCCCAGGGCTCAATAAACATAGAAACATAGAAATATGACGACAGAAAAAGACCACATGGCCTATCTAGTCTGTCCTTCCACAACTACAACAGTCCCCTTTTTACCTTTAGAGATCCTCTGTGTTTGTCCCATGCTTTTTTGAATTCAGTTACTGTCCTCATCTCTACCACCTCCACTGGGAGACTATTCCAGGGATCCACCACTCTTTCCGTAAAGAAATATTTCTGCATATCACTCCTGAATCTATCCCCTTTCACACTCATCCCATGTCTCCTCGTAGCAGAACTTGCTTTCAATTGAAAGAGGCTCTCCCCCTGAACATTTATGCCAGGTATTTAAACATCTCAATCATATCGCCTCTATCCCGCCTTTCCTCTAAGGTGTACATATTAAGATCCTTAAGTCTGTCCTCATAAGCTTTATAATGAAGACCACTAATCATTTTAGTAGCCACCCTCTGCACCGACTCCATCCTGCTCACATCCTTTTGAAGGTGCTGTCTCCAGAATTGCACACTATACTCCAAATGAGGTCGCACCAAAGACTTATACAGAGGCACTATCACCTCCTTTTTTTCTGCTAGCCATTCCTCTCCGTATGCACCCAAGCATCCTTCTAGCTTTTGTTGTCACCTTTTCTACCTGTTTAGCTACTTTAAGGTCATCAGAGACAACCATGCCTAGGTCCCACTCTTCTTTAGTGGACAAAAGTACTTCACCCCCTATACTATATTGCTCTCTTGGATTGCTGCAGCCCAAATGCATGACCTTACATTTTTTAACATTAAATCCCAGCTGCCAAATTCTAGACCATTCTTCAAGCTTAGCTAGATCCCTCCTCATGTTATCTACACCTTCCTGGGTGTCTACTCTATTGCAGATTTTGGTATCATCCACAAAGAGGCAAACCTTACCCGACAGCCCTTCCGCTATATCACTAACAAAGATGTTAAAAAGAATCGGACCAAGGACAGATCCCTGGGGCACACCACTGGTAACATCTTCTCCTCAGAGTGAGCTCCATTTACTTGTACTCTTTGTCGCCTCCCACCCAACCAATTTCTAACCCAAGCAGTAACTTTAGGGTCCATCCCTAGGGTGCTCAGTTTGTTTATAAGTCACCTGTGAGGAACATTGTCAAAGGCTTTACTGAAATCTAAATACACCACATCTAGGTCTCTCCCTCGGTCCAACTCCCTGGTCACCCAGTCAAAGAAATCAATCAGATTTGTCTAACAAGACCTGCCTCTGGTGAATCCATGCCCCTAAGTGCATCTCAGCTGTCTGTCAATGTAATTACCGTGGCATCCTGTGGAAAAATACTTAAGCTCTGAGCAACACCCCCAACCCTCAGTAGTAGTATCCTGACCCTCCCCCACACTCCCCAATCAGTAGCAGTATGACACCTCCCTCATCCCACCGTGCCACCCCCCTCAGCACTTACCAGAGTGATCCCCAGATGCCTTTGCCCCATTACTGTCCCAGAATCACTAGTCTCACAGTACTGCTGCAAGGGTTCAAGTTGCCAAATAAGGGCAATAATGTTGGCAATAAGGTTTACCCTTATTTGCCAGCTTGAACCCTAGTGCTTATTCTTACCCCTATGTGCGTGCCAGTAGAGAAGGTATATTTGCCACCTCCCTCTTGAAGTGGTGGTGGTACGTTCACCCATGCTATCTGCAGTGGTGAAAGTTATTATTACAAAGCAGTCCATGCTGATATCCCAGCCATCCCCACCCTGTAGCACTAAGCCGTTACCATAGAAATTAATGTATAGCAACATTTCCCGCCCAGTCTCAGCTATAACTGCGCTCTCAATTCCCATGGTCATTACTTATCACACTTTAGGAAATGAGCCCCTAAAATGTTTAAGGCACACTAACAAACTGAATGCATACTAATGAAAGCTCAGTCCTACGAGTTTTGTGGAGTTAGGTTTATCCAGCTATTCCACTGCATATTTAACTGAAGAGCCAGATAATGACAACAGTGTTGAAATACTAATTATCTTTGGCCAGTCTGCAGCTTATGAATCAGGCACAAAACCTGAAATAATTTTTGCTCCCACTCACAAATTGTGCTATACTTTCACCAGCAATTCGTTCAGGTAGCACAAGTAGCAACATGTGTGCAAGAACTGTACAGACAGCTGCAAATATTTACAATGTTGCAGCAGGTTTCAATTTGCGTGAGAGAATTGAGGATGTTTCTAGGCATAGCCTTGAGAGCCTATTTAATATAGGCACAAAGGTGCCTGTGTTGTCTTAAAAGATTTGGGATCCCTGCCCTGTGATTTGCTTCGATTGCTTTGTTATCTGCCTTTATAAAATAGGCATTTATTGATTTGGTTTGTTGAAAATGTTTGTAGCCACATTAACTAAAAACTGAAACGGGTTGAAATGTACATACAAAATTATAAAGAAGG
Organism: Ichthyophis bannanicus; assembly: GCA_033557465.1. Lineage (NCBI taxonomy): Eukaryota > Metazoa > Chordata > Amphibia > Gymnophiona > Ichthyophiidae > Ichthyophis > Ichthyophis bannanicus. Next base: position 118,005,716 of record CM066050.1, on the reverse strand, counting down.
TGCCACTTTCATGTAGGCATCCTGTTATACAATTATCTCCAACATATATATTCCAAAGTTGACATTTTTCATAAATAGTCCCCCAAGTTTCCAAGCTGGGATAAGTGCTCTCCCATCAGTGTGCCAATGTTTCAATAGGAAATAGTCAAACAACAGTTTTTGAAATTCTGTCGATGTCGTCTGCCACAAAATTTGTATCTTGCTGCAAAATATCGATTTTATGTCTGAATTATGGAATCTACCAATGGAACAAGAGCAAGAAAAGAGCTGCTGCTTCCACTTCTTATCATTTGTATAGTGCTCAAGGCGTACGCAGCGCTATACACACAACTTACAATCTATAAGAGACAAAGAGGACAAACAGGGGACTAAGATAAATTATTAAGAGAATGGTTAATACACATATAGCTGTTAAGAAGGAGAATAAAGGGTTCAGGATCCAAAAGCAGCCTGAAAGAGGTGGGTTCTAGCCTGGATTTGAACAGGGAATGGAGCCTGCTGTACTGACTTAGGAAGTTTGTTCCAGGCATACGATGCGGCAGAGTGGAATGAACAGTGGAAGAGAAGAGGAGGGAGAATGAGGAGCCATAGAATGAATGTACTTCATGTAGATCAGTAAGTTTGAACTGGAAGCGGATATGCATAGGAAACCAATGAAGTGACTTGAGAAGAGGGCTTACATAAGCATAGTAATACTAGCGGAAGATTAGATTAGTAAAGAAATTGTATGGGGGGAGGAGGAAGAGAGATGACACATTAAGAGGGGAAAAGCTTGGAAATATATATGGGGTTATTCTGAGACATGAAAGTGGGGATGGACGTCCCAACAGGACATCCATCCCCGCTATTCATGCCGGTGGCAGCTCCCGACTAACTTCCCCATCGGTTGTGCAGGGAAGTAAGTCGGGACCGGGGAAGAGGCGGCCCAGGGGCAGAAAATGGGCAGGCAGTAGGCGTTCGCTGGCCCTGGGCGTACAGGGCCACTTCTAATGTCAGCCCTGTATGTCCAGGGCCAACGAAATGGCCGTGGAAGTTATTCCACCTCTGTGGTGGAATAACTTTCCTGGACATTTTTTTTTTGTTCACTCTGGGGCACAGAAGGGTCTGGGGGGTCAGTGTTTATTCCCCGCAGCTTGACCCTGGCTTTAGGAGGCCAGATTGGGGGTTGGGCTGCAGGTAATATACCTTTTTCTGTGGTGGCCAGCATCATGGCTTTTAAATGGAGCCACAATGCCATGGTAACATGATGCCATGGCGCCGCGGCTCCATTTAAAAGCCTGACTGAGCTATCCATGCAGGCTGGACTGAATTGCAGTCCCGGCCTGCACATACAAGCCTGATCATGATTCTGATCCCGCAGGGCTTGACGTGTCCCGCGGCATCAGAATTGCGATCCCCTTTGTGCATCCGGTTTAGACCGGACGTACAAAGGGGATAGCCATGTGTGACAGAATCAGGCCTGTAGGATATAAGGAGTAAATACACATGGAGGGAAAGACCAAGACAGTAAGAGAGGACATGCATGGTGGAAGAGAGAAAAGATAGGATGACTGGAGGGGGAAATTATGACAGAGAAGAAAGAAAGACGTCTATATTAATTCAAGTTATTAAACCCTGTGTATGAAAATATATTCCATGGACATTTAATAGGGGTTCCCAACCTTTTCAGTTGTGTGGACCTCGTATTTATCTCCAAAATATTCAGGTTCCAGTTAATCTCCACTACTCTTCCTGGACCCCTTCCACTCAGCACCAATCTTGTCCCCATCAGCCCTCTATCTCTCTTCTTCCCATCTCCACAAGTCTCTCTCCTTCCCCCTAGCCAGTTCCCTCCAGTCTGTCTTCTCCACCCCCCCCCCCCTCCAAGCACCAATCCTTACCACCCTTTTTTTTTTCTTTTCTTTGCCCTGTGGACCTCATTAATGGTCTTACAGAACCGTAGCGGTCCACAGACCATAGGTTAGAAATCACTGACATTTAATATTTATATCCCAAGAAGTAAATCGAGAACCACTGTCTTAGTAGATCAGAATATGCCTCAGCTATGAATTTCATTATCTGTAGGAGTGCAAATATAGCATCTGAGACTGTAGAGTTGATGAATAGCACTAAGAACAGATGCAGTTTTCATCCACTACTGATTTCCCTGTGAGATCCTTGATCCAATAACAAAAACCTAATAACAGTAGGGGTCAAAGCACAAATGTTACTCAGCCAAAGAAATGCCTTCACCATTGCGCAGTGCTTTCTTATCCATTTTGCAATGGAACTGACCTTGCTCGTTTACAGTATGAGACGTTGTTAACTCATTGACTGGAAAAAATGGTTCACTTAGATTAGTTTTAGTAGTGCTTTTAACTTTCAGACTTTGCATCTAGAATGCTTCGTAATTAAGCTCCTCAAACTGCTGTGATTCCAAAGCCAAAGCAAAGAGATTCCTTCTTCCACTTCCCACTGCCCAGGCGCTGTGTATTGCACTCCCCCCTTCCCCCCCCCCCCCCCCCACATCTGCCACTCTTTTTATCCTTCCGCTTATAGCTGCTGCTCAATAGTTTCTTAACTGCTCAGCCTTGTTTACCATCCACCAGAGCTTTCTTCCCAGTGCAACCTGTTACTTTCCATTCTTTAGCTGCAGCTATCCTGGCTCTTTCCTCTCCCACCGGCATTGAACGGGAGGAATCCGTAGAGGCTGGTGAGGAGAGAATAAGCTTGCTTAAATATTTCTGTTTGGTTTTCCTCAAAAAAAAGGCTGGGTGTAGGACCACAAAACTCTTGTGGCGCATGTCTCAATCTGTTTTATGATTCATCCACCTTAGTTTTCTTCCATTTTTCTCTTTTTAAATTTCTGCTCTTTGAGTAAATATCTGCGCACTTATTTTGCTCTTTTTTTTCTTTCTTACTTATGTACTTCCATTCTTTTTTATTTTCTTCTATCCAGCTGTTTTCTGTTTGTTTTCTTTAGAAGTTGATAGGTGCACAAGACTTTTATGGAATCAATATTCAAAAGCACGTGTGCAGGCGCTTTTATTTGAAAATCACCTTATAAGTCAATATATGCCCAAAATATATCTGAAATCTTGAAGAGGGGCTGGAGGCATTTGGAGGGGACAATGGGGAGAGGACCAGTACTTATGCAGACGGCAGCATTATTCAGCTGCGGTTCACATAATCTTTCTGTTTAAGTCTGACAACAGAAATGGCCGTCCTAACTTTAAATGGATAACTTGCTGGTATAAGAAGTTGTGACCACAGGTTCAGAGGTCTGACTTCAGCTTGTGTACATAATATCCTCATAGACAGATAACGTATCCACCCCAACCACCCCATTAAATATTGATCACTGTGATTCTGAATACTTTTCATATTCCATAATCTGGTATCCTTAAATTTAAAGGCTTGGCTTCTTACTTAATTTCTTTTTCTTGTTACAAGTTGGTGTGTTGCAGGGGAAATAGAAGCTGAATATGGAGAGTTTCCATGCACTTGGCTATTTACATAGGGCGGCATTTTTGAAGGCATTTACATTGGTAACTGCCCTAGTTACCCATGCAAATGCTTTATCCGGGATTTTCCAAAGGCACCTACACGGGTAGTGCCCTTTGAAAATCCCAGATAAGTCCCTAATGCACCTAGATGCTGTGCGGTTAGCATCGGGGTGTGTTGGAGGCATTCTGGGGCAGAACGGGGGCGGAGGAAAGGGATAAATGGGTAGCAGCACTTTTTGATGCTACCCGCTTAGCCCTCTGCACCTGAAAGATAGGCGAGGTATTGATGATGTATATCAGTGTCTGACTTTCCATGCACAAACCTTATATTTATTATGAGACTTATTCCTTTTATACTTGTTGTTTCAAACAAAGTATAATAGGTCTTGCTGGTAAGGTCCTCCTACCCTGTATCTCTTATTATCATCACAAAACAGATACAAATAGAACTGAAGACATGGCGGTGAGCATTAGCAGTAAATATGAGAGACCGAGCTCACACTCGCATACCCTGGCTTTGGAGTGAGGTGCACAAAACCATTGCCCCCAACAGGGTAGGAATGTGATTACATAATGCTGTTCCTATTTAATACGCATCTATAGCACCCACCTGTTCCTTCCTGCCAGTTTATTTCATCACAAATATTCCCACAGTAAACATGTTTCAAAAAGAAGTCCACATTTTAGAACTAAAGAAATGCTATCAGTAAGGAGCATGCAATGCATTATTTTTCATGTAGATTCCAGTGGTATTCAATCTGTGAAATAATAATTGAAGTATAGTCCAACCCACCATCACTATGAAAGTGAAGAACATCACAGACAATGGTTTCGTTTGATGTCAGATTCCAGTTATGTCTGCCTGATATTGCACAATACAAAATATCCTGATGTCCTATATCAGTTCCCACAACTTCAGAACTGCTCTCTTTGATTTCTAACATATTCCAGTCGTATGTAGATGGTTTAGTATTTCAGCAACTCTGACCTAATGAAAAAAAAGAACCTAATTGATTCAGGAGCCTCTCCTGGAATGGAGAAGAAAGTAAATCTGGCCAAAGCAGAGGTGATGTGGCTTAGTTAAAGGGAAAAGCTCATAGCTTTAGAAGCCAGCTATTGCAGGAAAAACAATATCCAAAGGAATGAGTAAAAAAACGTGGAGTGAGATTAGATGAGAAACTGACTTCAAAACACAAACATCAGCAGTAATACACTCTGCTTTTGTAGCTTGCACACATTCAAAACTTCCATCCATACTTGAATCAAAAGGATGAACCTACATCTGGTAAGAAAGACCACTGGTATGTGATCTATTGTGTGTTAAATAAAACACATTCAGCTAAACTGATCCCAGGGACAACAGCGTATGATTATGCATCTTTAGTCTTATACACAGTGCGTTGGCTTCTCATGATGGTAGTCATTAAGATTTTAACGATTGCTTTAAATATTTATATCTGGGAGAACCATTGTATTTGATACAACATTACATATCAAGAGATCATTAAGATCAGCTGTTTAATTTGTGCTCAGGGTTCCAGCCATTAGAGATACGGATATATCAGGATTATTTGTGGCACTGAAGGATGGTAAAAGGATGGCTTTTTTTCACAAGCCATTTAGCATATCTACTGGGAGTCTCCCTGGTGTCTAGTGGCAGGGTAGGAGCAAGTCCCCATCACTATTCCATCAGTCTCCTGGGTTTAATACGGTGCTTCTGACTCTTAGTGGTAGTCACATTGTATTACCACTGGCAGTCAAACTCAAAAATAATGGGTGTGTGTTCCTTATTTGGCAACTTGACTCTAGAGATAATACTGCAAGACTACCGATATGGGTCAAAAGCACCATTTTGAATGCAGGCAGCCAAAGGGCTGGAGGGGCTAGAGATCACTCCTCCCTGCCACTAGACAATAGGGAGACCCCTGTAATTGCAGTGGTGGTTAAGGAAAGTGGAAGGTGGTCATTGGGATATCAGAGCAGGGATAATGGCTTGTATTGTGGGGTTGGGATGTTGTGAGGAGCATGGCCTGTGTCAGGAGGACCAGAAGGGTTGGGGGTAGGGTACATATCCCATCTCTTGCCTCTTTTACAGAAAGTAAGCTTGAATCATGGTCTGCTATCTATGTTACTACAACCAGAAACCTGTGATGTTCCTGCACAAAACAGGATGTTCTTGCTTGACATTCTGGTAAATGGATATGCACTCTTGCACATCCTTCTAGGTATTTTACAAAAAGCTCCTCATTCCGCAGAGCTTTTTGTAAAATGCAGAGTCAATTGAGCACATTCTTGAACGTCTCATTTCCCTTCTACATGCCTTGTCTAAAATAGGGCTTATTGTTCTGAGTCTGTATCTGTTAACCAGGTTTCTGTTATACAAACCAAACCTGATTGAGAATCACTGTCTAATTACAAACCAATTGTGTATTAAACAACATGCATGGCATAGGCAATATTGAATCTGCCAATGAAAGTTTGAGATATTCTAGGATATTTTAACACTCTATCAGCAACTCTTCTAAGCTTAACACTTCTTTCTCTGTGATAAGAATTCTGGCTATATTTACCTCTTCCTAGAATTATCTGAATTGATAACTCCATTTCAGCTTCTTTGAGATGTATTACAACATAATACCCATTTTTAACCCTATAGAGGCCAATTCCATTACATGCAAGTACAGGTTACGGGCATGTCAAATTCAAAAAGGGGCCCAATTTTACACTGATTCCACAGCTGTGGACATAGACATTTCCGGCACGGCACGAGCAAACCACTACAGAGAAACATGGACCCCGCTATTTTGACGATACATGGGTATACGCAGTAAATGGTTTGGACGTGCCTGCACTCACCATATTCTGAAAAGATGGACGTTTTTGATCCTGTCTGTCTCCACAATATACCCATGGACTTCTCAGATGGCCACGCCTTCTCTGTTGAAACTTGCATTTCCTAAGCTGCTCCTCTCACGGACAGAGTTGTGCTGATGCACACTACACATGAATACTGATGATACATAAATGTTGATGCAAACTAGACTAGATATACTAGTCTGTTGGTATGCCCAGAACAGTGCAAGGTAATATCAGTGCACTCAAAGATATAAGAACAGCAAACAGAAAGTGATATGTTTGTCATGACATACCTTGCATCAAAACATACATGGCAGTAGAAGAAATCCTTAGTTATCCTTTCATTGGTCATCTCTAAAACAGCCTTTAAAATGCTAAGAATGGACCCTTACCAACCTCACACAATATGGTGCTTTGGGCATGTTTCATTGCTGTTTGCACCGTTGAATGCTCTTATTCTGAGGGTCTCTTATTATTGAAAAGGATATGTTTTGACATTTAGCTATGGCAAACCTTTTGTGATTTTTCCTGCCCTATTACACTGGCACCTGGTGATACTGCGGTCATCCATACAGTCCAGGTACTGGCCAGGCATTCATGTCCCCCCTGAATTGCAGATGAGCACACCAGATCCTCCCATGCAACCCTCAAACCACACACACATTCACTTCAGTCACAAAAAACATACTTGTGCCGAAAAGATGCCCTGAACCTATAAATAACAGCTGGTATAACAGAATAGCATGGAGTCCCAGGACTAAAAATATGATCTGCATTTCTCACTCAAACAAGAATCCTTTCCATACTCACTCACACACTATCCCTGCATCAACAGTATCATTTTTCAGGACCCAGGAATTGTTAGGGTCCTCTAGATTAGCTCCTTTACCACAAACAGCAAATGTCAGCATGGTCAGAATAATCACTATTGCTCTTCTTAATATTTCTGTCAGGGTAGTTAATAATTTACTTATTTAAAATTTTATATTCCACTCACTAACATGGGGGGTAAATTACAAAGTAATATTAAACAAAACCTCAATATTAACATAAAATAATGCCTATTTAGTTACAAGATTCCCACACCTTTGATTTCTGTTCTTTATAAATATATCTTGTGGTGTTTTTCCATACTGCAGTCCACAGGATGCTATTTTGGAGGCAGCGCAGATGCACGAAGGATGGTCATGGTTGAACTATGATGAGAAGTTCAGGGATAAAATGGAGGAGAATTGGTTCTTGTCCTGGGGTGCGCAGGATATTAATTTGTGGTTGACCCAAATGGCGGCTAGGTCGGGTGCTGGGGAGCTTGGAGGAGGTAAGGTGGGCACGCTGCTAGGGAGTGTGGGTCGTTCCTTTCGGCCTACCGGACCCACTGTGCCACAGAGGGTGGAAGGTACCGGAACTGGGGGCGTTTGCTGGAGATTCAACAAGTCTTCGTGTCCCTTTCCGGATTGCAAGTTCCGACACGCATGCTCAAGTTGCGGTGGGGGGCATGCAGTGACCAAATGCATCAGAAAAGGGGCCGTCTCGGCTAGTGTGCCGGGCACAAAGTAAGACTGAATTAAGCGGTCTTGCCCCTACCCTGATAAAGGTAGAGGCATTGCGGGCTCATCTGCGGCAATACCCAAGATGAAGGGACCGGTGGGGTGTTGGAAAAGGGGTTTTGGGAGGGTTTGTTATACCAGTGTTAGGCAGGGTAGTCGGTCGTAAAGCGTGCAATTCACCCTCGGTGAGGCGGTTAGCAGCCATAGTGCGGCATAAATTGTGCAATGAGCTGGAGCTAGGGAGGATCACAGATCCGTTTGAGGAGAGGCCGTTCCCAAATTTAGTGGTTTCTCCACTGGGTGTTATACCAAAAAAAAGAAGTGGGGAAGTTTCGGATAATTCAGAATTTGTCCTTTCTGGAAGGAACCTCGGTCAACGATCATATTCCTCGTGACAAGTGTATGGTGCGATATGCCTCGTTTGATAGAGCAGTGGAATTGGTGAGGCAGGCGGGGAGAGGTACATGGATGGCCAAGGTGGATATTGAGTCGGCTTTCCGTTTGCTGCTGGTGCACCTGTCTAGTTTTCCACTGTTGGGGTTTCGGTTTGAGGATAGGTTTTATTTTGATAAATGCATGCCTATGGGATGTTCTGTGTCCTGTTCTTACTTTGAAAAATGTAGTACCTTCCTGCATTGGGCTCTGGTGCAGGAGGTAGGTTAAGCAATTTTTTCTTTGTAGGAGCAATGCATTTGACGGACTGCCAGAGCTTATTGAACAGTTTCCTGGACTTGGCAAAAGAAATTGGGGTACCATTAGCAGAGGAGAAGACGGAGGGCCTGGCCAGGCGGCTAACATTTTTAGGGGTGGAATTGGACTCATAGGATATAGTAGTGCGGCTTCCACAGGGTAAGGTCGAGAAGTTGCGGGTGTTGGTGGCCAATGCGATGGCGTCCAGTAAGATGAATTTGAGGGAGTTGCAGGCGTTAATTGGGGTGTTAAATTTCACTTGCCACGTCATCCCGATGGGTAGGGTGTTTCTGCGATAGTTGGCGAGCGCAACAGCGGGGGAGCGAAAGCCGCATCACAGGATTCGGGTGTCAGCGGTGATGAGGGCAGATTTTCAAATTTGTGACATCTTTCTGAGGGACTTTAACGGGACAGCGGTGATGATGGCGGGGGAGGTGTCCTCGGCGGACTTACAGCTGTACACGGATGCAGCAGGGGGATTGGATTTGGGCATTTATTTTGGGGGAGCCTGGTGTGCAGATCGCTGGCCGCAAGAGTGGCATGACTCGCATTTGGTGACCAATGTCGCCTTTTTGGAGCTGTTTCCTATGCTAGTGGCATTGGAGTTGTGGCCAGAGCGACTTCATAACAGACGGGTATTGTGGTGGTGTGACAATGCAGCGGTCGTTAGTGTGATCAATCATTATTCCCTGTGCTGTGTTCAGGTGGCGGAGCTGATGTGGGAGGTGGTGCTAGCTTGCTTACGCCTGAATGTGGTGATCAAAGCGAGACATATCCTGGGAAGTACTAATGAGATGGCTGACGCTCTTTCTCATTTTCAGTGGGACCGGTTTTGGAAACTGGTGCCAGGAGCAGACATAGTTGGAGTGAGGGTCCCAGAGCGCTTATGGCACGTTGGCCTGAAGAGTTGCTGAGTTTGTTGCGGAACTCAGTGGCGCAAAGAACATGGTTGGCATATCAGTGGGGTTGTGACAAGGTGCAGGAGTTTTTGGTGGCACAGGGATGGCCATTAGACTCAGTGTCTGACCAGATGTTGGCCCAATATGTAGTTGCTGCCAAAGAACAAGGGAATTCCAAGTCAGCAGTCCGTGCCCAGTTGGCTGGGTTCATGTTTTTTGCGAGAGTGGTGGGAGGGGCTCAGGCAGCTGGTGGGTTTTTAACCAGGCGGTTATTGCACGGGTGGGGACGGGCAGAGCCATTGACTAGGGACCGATTATGCACGACTTGCTGGTGTGGCTATGTGGGGCTCTACCATCAGTGGCGTCATCTCGTTATAAAGCGCTATTGTTTAAAGCAATTTTTTTCTTGGCATTTTTTGGCACCTCTAGGATTGGTGAGCTGGTAGCCGACACAGGTAGGTCGGGCGGAGTCGGTGGTTTGCTCCAGCAGCATGTCCAGGTGGAGGGCGGGCGAGTGCGGGTGTTGTTGGCTCGCTCGAAGACAGACCAGCAGAGGCGAGGGTGGTAGGTAGTGCTGAGGGAGATGGAGGGTGTCACCACGTGCATTGTGGTGGCCTTGCGGGACTACCTGCGGTGGCGCCCTGCTGTAGGGGGTGTGCTGTTTCTCCATGCAGATGCTCAGGTGGTGACGCGATTCAAAGTGACAGCGGTGTTACAGTTGGTGCTTCAGCGGATGGGGAGGAGTCGCTGCAGTTTGCGGCGCATTCCTTCCGCATTGGAGCAGCAACGAGTGCAGCAGCGGCAGGTTTGTCCGAACAGGAGGTGCAGTGCATCGAGAGATGGCATTCAAAGGCCTTTTGGGTTATGTCCGTTGGTGAGGGGGTGGGAAACGGGAATTCTGTGGCTAATTTTGTTTTCTTTTGCAGATAGTGGCCGAAATCCACATGGCTGTTGGCTGATTGGCCATTTGTTTGTGCATTGGGCAGGTCAGCGAGCGGCTGTGCGGCCTTTGGGGTCTAATCTGGGCCTGGATCCTGGGGTGGTGTCCGTCTCATGGCTGGGTGAGCCAGGTCTACGATGGGCGCAGCTGCTCCCCTTACTTCGGCACCACGGGTGTCTTCAGAAGGCACCTGACTTGATTTTAATACATTTGGGGGGGCAACGATTTGTCAGCTTGGGCCTGCAAGCAATTGATCAGAGCAGTCCAGAAAGATTTGGGGGAGGTGCTTCAATTATTTCCTGGGGTAATATTGATGTGATCGGACATTATCCCAAGGCCAATTTGCTGTGGCCAACGATGCTGGTCGAGGGGATTAACTAAGATCAACTGACAAATCGGCCGGTGTGTGTGTGCAAAAGGGGGTTACCAAATAATGCATTCATGGGTGAAGTGGGCTGTGCGGGCTTGTACGGCCGGGATGGGGTACACTTATCCCCGGTGGGATGGGATTTATTATTGAATGACTGGCAGGAAGCGTTAGAATGGGTAGTGTGGGGGGACTCTCGCTGGTCGCAGCTTTTGGGGGGTGTAGCTGTGCAGGGACGCTGAGGTCACCTGCGCTGGTGGTGGGATCCAGGAAGTTTCCAGGGTCCGGAGCTGTAGGAGAGTTTTGGGACGGGGGTGGGGTACCCCCGACCCGGACAACCCCTGGCTGGCTTTTGCTAATTACATGGCGAAGTTGGGGCTAAGGGGGGGGGAGTTGGCAAAGCAGAGGCGAGCTCACCTTGCTAGTAATATGGCTGGTGAGGTATCATTCTGCTATGGTATGCCCTATGGATGGTTATGGGAGTTGATTGTTAATTGTTAATGGTTAATAAAGCTGCGGCCAGATGTTTACCAAAAGAAACGGTGTCAGAGTTTTGTGTTAAATAGTGGGAAAGGTGGGAGAGGGGAAGTTGAGGGGAGGAAGAGCATTGAGTCCGCCCTACCTCAGTTAATGAAGGCTGTTTGGCGACGTCCAGGTCGGCCGCCCATAACCGGGTGGCGCGGCGAGAGGCGAGGTGGCAAGGGTTCAGAAGAAGAGGGGGGGTGGGTGCAGAAGCAGCATTGTTTAAAATCATTGGCTCCCATCACGCAGGGCGTGCGAGGGAGCCAATGAGCAAGGAGGAGGAGGCGGGAGGCGAAGGAACTACCCCAGCGGTCCTGCGCAAGGCGAGGAAGAGGTCTGTGGCTGGTGTCCCACCCGCCCACCCTTAATCAGGGTGGGGGAGTAGGGGTGCCGCAGTTGGGGCGGGTAGGCAGGATCCCGGAGGTTTCCGGGGTCCGGAGCCGTAGGAGAAGCTTGGGATAGAGGTGGGGTACCCCCGACCCGGACAACCCCTGACTGGCTTTTGCTAATTACATGGCAAAGTCGGGGCTAAGGGGTGGAAGGAAGTTGGCAAAGTGGAGGAGAGCTCATCTTGCTAGTAATATGGCTGGTGAGGTATCATTCTGCTGTGGTATGCCCTATGGATGGTTATGGGAGTTGATAGTTAATTGTTAATGGTTAATAAAGCTGCGACAAGATGTTTACCAAAAGAAACGGTGTCAGAGTTTTGTGTTAAATAGTGGGAAAGGTGGGGGAGGGGACGTTGAGGGGAGGAAGAGCATTGAGTCCGCCCTACCTCGGTTACAACTTCTAAACAGATTGAAAATATAATCAGCACGGTTAATACAACTTCTCCAGCTGACCCATGTCCATTAGAATGGATTAAAAGTACTAAAAATCAAATTAGCTTTCACATTGTAAATGTTGTAAGTAACTCTTTAAAACAAGGTTATTTACCATCTATACTAAAGAGAGCCATAATTCGACCAATCTATAAAGGTAAATCACTAGACATCACTGACCCCAAGTCACACCGTCCTATTTCAAGTTTACCATTTGTATCAAAAATTATAGAAAAAGTAGTACAAAAACAACTGCAAGATCACATTGACTCACATGCCCCATTGGATATGCATCAGCATGGCTTTAAACCAAATCACAATGTGGAAACACTACTAATTTCTCTCTTTAATAATCTTATAACAGGTCTTGATAAAAACAAGTTATTTCTATTAATTTTCATCGATGTCTCAGCAGCATTTTATACTGTGGGGTATGTTTACTAAAGTGCGGTAAACTTGAATAACACGCGTTGTATGACGTTAACGATCGTAAGTGCAGTATAACGCGCGTAATCACGCGCCAACGACCGTTAACGTCATACTACGCGCGTTAACTGCACATAACGATCGTAAAGCCCCGTGGCGCGTTAAAACAGCGCAGAAGGTGGAGAGTGGGTGGAGAGAAGGGGTCAATGGGCGGAGAGTGGGCGGGGAGAGGCTCCCCTCTCACTAACGCGCTGAATTTCTGAGCTCAATTCCAATGCGAATGAAAACCTGCCGTTAAAGGCATATTACAGGGAAGGCATATTAAAGGCATATTAAAGGCATATTACAGGCATATTACAGGGAAGAGAAACTACACTGGCTTCATATCCAAGCAAGATCACTTTCAAAACTCTGCTCCTTACCTTTAAAGCATACAAAGGTATCGCATCCACCTCCTTATCGGAGATGATTCAACCAATCATACACAATAGACTAAGAAGAACCACAGAACTAAATATGCTAAGCGTACCTAAGGAAGTCATAAGATACAATTCCACAACATCGAGCAAAGCCTTCAGCCTATATGCCCCAAAACTCTGGAACACCCTTCCACCTCACATTAGGGCCATCCCTGATCTCATCCAGTTCAGGAAGGCCCTGAAACATCACCTGTTCCTCAAATACTTCCCGGAGAACAAAGAAACACAGTCACACACAAATATCAATAACGTCAGCCCAACCACGTAAACTTTCCTGTCTCAACTTCACTTCACACCTCTTCAATAGATTAACAATACACTATTCAGACTCTATGACACTGTTATGTAAATAGTTGTTTTGTAAATAGTTGCTCCTGTTATCCTGTTATCCAAGTTGGTTTGCCTGTTTAACTGTAAAAAATCAGATAAATGTAAATTGTCTGAAGTTTCTTGTTCCATGTAAACCGCGCTGATAATGAATAGTGCGGTATATAAAAAATGTTAATAAATAAATAAATAAATAAATTTCCGTCAGCAATGTACAGCAAAACCGGGGAAACCTACAAAACGTGAGCAGTGTGATACATGTGCACAGAACAAAAGTTCACATAAAACTTTAAAAATGACCACAAGAAATATTGTAGAAAGTATAATCCTGCTGGGCAACAGTGATAGCAATGGACAACAATGAAAAACACTCCCAGGAAAGCTAAAAAAAAAATAAATGATGTTTGGAAGGGTCTACGCTCCGTAGACCCTTTCAAAAAGCATTTCATTTTATTGGAACTTTCCTGGGAGTGTTTTTCATTGTTGCCCAATGATATCATTGTTGCCCAGCTCGGTTATGGGTGTTTGCCCCTTTTTTCGAGGTCTGTTTGAGGTTTATTTGCACTTTTGTCTCCATTCCATGTAAATGAGCCCACAGTGCAGAGCACTGTTGTGCAGAGCAGGGTTGTGCAGAGCAGGGTTTCTGACTCATCAGGCCAGTTTTCCTATCTCCAGGGACTGCACTGTCTCTGTGGCCACAGTGTGGTGCAACGGACACAACCAGTGCCTGTAAGACCAGAGGGTCACAGGTTCAAATCCCAGCTGGGGCTCCTGCCAACCCAGTCCCCATAGTTTTACCCACCACTAAACAGTGATAGTAAAGACACTCCTTTATTGCAGAGAACATACGCATGGTTACTACACCTATATTTTACCACACCAAACACAGACACCAGAAACAGGCACATTACCTAAAGCAGAGTCCCGCAAATGCAGTCCTGGAGGGCCCCACACCATTCCGGTTCCATGCTGCCTCTAATAAAGATGCCTGTGCTGCATAGCTATGCACCACCCCCATGGTATGCAGATGTAGCTCATGCATATTTATGAGGGACAGCATGAAAACCCGAACAGTGTTTGGAACACCAGGACTGGAGTTGGGGAACTCTGCCGTAAAGCAGCAGCCAACAGGGCCACACACACACCCACAGGCCCCATTGGCCAATGCCTCCTGGAGAGGCAAGACATTGGGCCCTGCCTGTATCTCCCAATACTAGCAGTTGCATACCTTAGCAATGCCACCCTACACCTGGGTATATGGTACACAGCTATCAAATGTTTCCTATGATAACTGGCAGATATCAATTCCTACGTTAAGCACATTTTGCTCATTGAGCTCCACCATAACAATCATTCTGATGTCTGCGGTGTGTGCTGCAGGTCTGGTCTCTGACAGTGTTCACCACCCTGGGGAATGACTCCCCAACAGTCTTGTGTACCATATCCATGCCTGTACTATGCCCAGGACTGGTGTGGTGGGTATGGCTGCTGACCACCTCTATAGTAGCACAATGCTGGCATAGATGTGGGGGTGGCTGTCTGTCTATCCAGTGTGTGGTGGCTGCAAACACCTTCCACAGCCCACACTGCCAGCAATGTTGCCAGTATTGGGCTGCCAATGTGCATAATGAGGAGCAAGGTACCATGGGTATAGGCCGGACAGGGTGGCCTGGCCAGGGTGCATCTGCACAGGGCATAGGGCAGTGACAGGCACATTGTAGTGCCCGGCCACCACCTACAAAGACAGGGTGACCTCAGTATATCCTGCTGAGAGATCACTCTCACCCTGACTGTGCAGTGACCACAGCATGGCTAGGCACTCCCATAGTGCTATCTAGTATTTCTCTCATGTGATAGATATGGGTTTCCTTTTGGGGCCCAGTCACTGATGTATCTGCTTGCTGTGTATGCTGACATCCCAGTTCTGGGTGCAGGCATCTCCACTGGGCACTAGCAGACTGTTTGCAGCTGGTATGTGTTGTGATGGAGTGGCTTGCAGGGTGCAGTGTCTGATGCCTTGCACCAGGGGAATATCAGATAGTGGTGGGGTGCAGCATACCATATCCAGGCCTAATGTCTGTCTGCTATTGTGTTATGGATGTGTACAGAGCTGCATTGACTGCCCTGTGGGGTGTCTGTTCCTCAGCAGGACTGGGGTTGATGTTCCCCTCTACTGCCACCTTTGCAGGGAGGTAGACTGTGGATCTTTTGATAGGAGACCCTGTTTGCCACCCTCAGCCCTGGGGGAGGGGGGTGGTGGTGCATGGGGGCTACACCTGACTGAAACAGACAGAGATGTCCAAGGTGTTCCTGCAGAAACTACCTATCTCACACATTAACACTGCTTTGGACCTGCGCCATGGACGGTGCTGTGGACCTAGTGCTGGGCGCCTCACTGCACCCTCAGGGTGAGCACAGTACCCGCACAATGTGACAGTGTGTAGCTACTCTGTGCCAGTACAACACATGGTCAGTACCCCCTACCAGGCCGAGGTACTGTGGGGGTGCACCTGATCACTTCCCCCCTACCAGGCTGAGGTGCTGTGGGGGTACATTCCCCATGGTGTGTATCTGTGGACGGCTGATTTGCATGTGCAGTGCATCATGGGTGTGACTGGCACAATCCAACCCTGGGTAAATCCAGCACCTGCTCACAGGCTCAGATACACCATAGGCCATCACACGTACATCTGTTAGCATAATGCATAGGTGCAGGACACCCTAAAGAGTCTGTAATATTAGGTGCCCACGCTGGTAAAAACACACGTACCCACGCACGATTCTACGCATGCACCAATGCACGTAGCTACGCACGCAGCCACGCACGTGACTAGGCACACTGCGAGGGTGTGTTTCTGGCACCACTACTCAACGTAAAGAAAAACATGCCTCCTCATTCCCTATGTAATGTACAGGGTGATGCCTGGGCCAGCCTTCTGCGTTAGGCACACTGGGGACTCGAACCCATGTTGCCTGTAACAGCAGTCAGTACACTAACCATTGTGCTACAGCTCTGTTTCAGTGCTTTGTGTCTGTACGCCTTCATACGATTAACGCGCAGTAACGCGCCACGGCGCCCTGTAACGCTCGTTAGTTTTTTAACGCGCGTTAGTGGCTAGG
This sequence comes from Ichthyophis bannanicus, assembly GCA_033557465.1. Taxonomy (NCBI): domain Eukaryota; kingdom Metazoa; phylum Chordata; class Amphibia; order Gymnophiona; family Ichthyophiidae; genus Ichthyophis; species Ichthyophis bannanicus. The sequence continues at coordinate 117,989,237 of CM066050.1, read as the reverse complement.
ATGTCCCGCCCATGTCCTTTTTTGGCTTTCCTTTCACTAACGCGGCTCCTAACGCGATTTGCACTAACGCAGTTTAGTAAACATACCCCTGTGTCTTACTCAATAATGCTACAACGTCTACGAAATATTGGTTTATGCAACAGTACAATAAAATGGTTTGCCTCTTACCTAACCAATTGTACACAACTAATGAAAAATTGGGACAAAAAATCCTCACAATTCATGAATGAACAAGGTATACCGCAAGGTTCAGCTTTATCATCTATCCTCTTTAATATTTATATTCAACCCATATGTCAAATTATTAAACATCATGAAATTAATTATCATTTATACGCTGATGACATGGTTTATACTTCAATTGACCAAAATACCTTTGATAAAACAAAAATTAATAGCTGTCTGACTGATATGAATAATTGGCTTAATAACAACAATTTAAAAATAAATTCTGACAAAACGGAAGCATTATTCATATCAAAATGTCAGTCCTTAAAATTACCAAGTGAAATTAACTTATTAAATAAAGAAATAAAAATTAAAGATGAAGTAGGATATTTAGGTATAAACTTAGATAAATATTTAAATTTAAAATCTCATATAAACAAAATTGCAGCTAAAGCATATCATCGCTTAAAGTTTATAAGAAGACTAAAACCATTATTAAATACAAATTACTTTCGCACGGTATGTCAAGCTGTCATAACACCTCTACTTGATTTTGGAAACATCTTGAATCAAGGTCTTCCTAAACACGCTACCCATCCTCTCCAATTAGTTCAAAACACCACTGCGCGTATAATAACTGGCTCTGCAAAATTTGATCACATAACTCCTGTCCTTAAACAGTTACATTTCCTTCCGATTATTGCAAGAGCAAAATACAAAAACCTGATGATTATTTTCAAAATTTTTCACCAATTCTTCAGCAGATATTCTACAAAATATAATAGCGGTGGGTTCACCCCTAAAGAAAGACATGGGGAGGGGTGGCCTGCACAGAGCAGCAGGTGAACCTACTCCTGCCATCTTACTGGGCAGACTAGATGGACCATACTGGTCTTTATCTGCCGTCATTTACTATGTTACTATCCAAAGACAAGAGCCTAAGACATAGACGATCTCAAAACACCAATAAGCTTAGTACACCTTTGAACTTCAATAAATCAAAACAAATGACCTCTAAAAGAGCATTTTCCTTTATGGCACCAGAGTTATGGAATTCAATTCCTGAAGTCTTAAGAACTCAGGATGACATCAAGGACTTTCATAAATCTTTAAAGCTTTATTTATTTATAGAATCATTTGGTCAAATAACTTAAATTGATCAATTTGTATATCCAATTTCACTATGAGATAATATTATAATTTACTGTTTGTACTGTATTTATATTATAATGTATTGTTTTGTCTTCCCATACCCTCAACATTTAAGCCCTTTGTTGTCTTGTCAACCACTTTGATTGAAGGATAAGGTGGTATACAAAACTGGTTAAATAAATAAATAAAATGCCATATTGGGTCAGACCAACTTCCATCAAGTCCAGTATTCTGTTTCCAACAGTGGCCAATCCAAGCCACAAGTACCTGGCAGATTCCCAAAGAGGCACACATGTTCCACAATGCTTATCCCAGGGCAAGCAGTGGGTTTTCCGGGTCCTCGTTAATAATGGTTTATGGATCTTTCCTCCAGGAACATGTCCAAGCCTTTTTTAAACAAATCAATTCTCAAAATATTTTCTGTGTGTAAACCTTCACTTTAAAACAGAACCCAAAAGAAAATAAATGTTTTACTACATCATTTTATTGCATACTTTGTTGACAATGTATAATATTATTGTCATTAATATGATTTAATTTGCCTATTTCCAAGTTGCCTATTTGTTCTAGTTATGCACTATGCTGATTTTTGAGTATTTTATGATGATTGTGCTGTCGCTCTAATTGTAAATTCCGTATGTCCAGTTTACCCGTGATAAACATTGCCTTGGGCAGATTTCTTCCAGAAAGGACAAAATGAAGATTTTTAGCTACTCCAAGAGATTAGATATAAAGTTTAGTGGAGAGTGGCAAAGACCGAGCAATCCAGAAGAAGGAGACCCTCGAACATGCAAAGGTGACCTACATGGATTTTACTCAGTGACTAAAAGTTTTGGGGTTGAATTTGGGGATCAGAGAAACTAGAGCAATGCTGAGCAAAATCAACCAGGGAAGAAAGGAAAGCTTAAACAGGGTGTTAGCAGACAGATGAAAAAGATATGCGCAGAGGTTTTCTTTTGTTCTTTCTTTATGAAACTTAGAGCCTGCCTATCCACAGTTCTCGGCGGGCAACAACAAAACATACATAATTTATACGCAACAGATAACATAACATTAAGACTGACAATAAAAATTCTGTCCAGCAATTCATAACAATTTTTGATCAGGACTTGGGTAAAAGGGTCCATCAAGCCATCTTTTACATATCAAATATCAGCTTGAAAACAGTGCCTTAAGCAATGGTCTGTAGGTTGGATTATAAATCTTTAAAATAGTTAAAATTCAGAGGTGCTCTATCTCCTAGGGCCTTATTAATCAATTTTAGAACTTTAAAATTGACCCGCCAAGCAACAAGAAAAGGCTTGGAGAGATGAAGAAATATGATCAAATCGATAGGTGCCAGTGAAGAGGCATGCAGTTGAATTCTGTGCAATCTGCAATGCCCTTATAGAATTATTAAAAATTCTTAACCACACAAAAGGGCACAAAACTCTAACATATACCAAAAACTCCTTTTGTAGTAAACTACGAACACCCCCTGTAGTTTACTACAAAAGGAGTTTTTTTCTTATAGAATTATTAGCACATTTGTCAGGGAATGTTTCCTACCAAAAGCTGAGCATTTTCTTTACAATCATTTAAAGTGCTTAGGAACCATGTCAGATGGCTACCAACAGACATAGAGGCCTATTCCATTCAGGCCGTCCAGCCCCTGTACATCCGGGCAGAATTGGGCCATGCAAAATTAGACCCGATTCTGATCCTGCGGCCCCCATGGGATCAGAATTGGGTCTAGCGCTTGCATGACCAGCCACAACCTGACTAGCACAATCAAGTTCCTGAATGGAGCCGTAGAGCCATGGTCTCCCGTTGCCATGGCACTGCAGCTCCATTCAGGAACTGGGAATGCTGGCCACCACCGAAATCTTACTTTCCTGCACCCCTACCTCATCTGTCTCTGCCGGTTGCCACCAAAATGCCGCAACCAGGGGGACTAATTCCACCTCTGAGGCGGAAAAGTCCCCCATCTAATTCCAAGGCCCCAGATGTACAGAGCTGACCTCTGAATCAGCCCTGTACGTCCGGGGTTGCGGCCTGCCCATGCCCCACTCTCGCTCTGCATCTGTAATGCCCCCTTCCACCCCTGTCTAGGCCTCCCCGTACAAACCCACTGTTTGTATGGGGAGGCTTTTGTCGGGGCCTGCAGGGGGATGCAATGAAGGACTAGAAAAGGGGACTGTTACTTCTGGAAGGACTAGAAAAGTCTTGAAGGACTAGAAAAGGGAACTGTTACTTCTGGAGAGAGATCTGCAATTGTGAGTATATACTTTTGGGAATTTTTTGAAAGGAATTCTTTCTATTAAAGTTAATTAATCTGTGAACCCACTATTTTTTGTTAAATCAGTCAGGGCCTAGTAGAAGCAGTTTTAAGTTTAAATTTAAAACACAGAAGAGAACTTTCTGGTTACATTTCATACCCAGCAGAGAGCTTGTAGTTTAAATTTAATAGTCACTCAGGACCTAGTATCAGCAAAGTACTTTTAGTTTAAATTTAAAACACAGAAGAGAGCTTTCTGGTTAAATTTAGAACCCAGCTGAGAGCTTGTAGTTTAAATTTCATAATAAGTTAGAGCCTAGTAGAAGCAAAGAGCTCTAATTTAATAATTTAATAAAATCAGAATATAGCTTAGCACAAAAGGCAAAACAGGGTCAGTACTCTTGGAGCAACAAATAAAGTCTTCTAGAGACCTTTACAAAGAGACCTTCTACCTAGGGGGCAAGAGACCTGTGAAACATTTTCAATAGGTTTTAACACCAGCTGGCAGGTCAAAAGGCCATTTTGAAAGACTCCTTCTATCCAAGCAAGGACTGTTAATCACCCAGGAAGTTGGTCACAGCTTACCTCAGCAACACAGGCATAAATAGCTCAACCAGAGCTCTGTGATCCTCAGTCTTGAAGGACTAGAAAAGGGGACTATTACTTCTGGAGAGAGATCTGCTATTGTGAGTATATACTTCTGGGAATTTTCTGAAAGGAATTCTTTCTATTAAAGCTAATTAATCTGTGAACCCACTATTTTTGTTAAATCAGTCAGGGCCTAGTAGCAGCAGTTTAAGTTTAAATTTAAAACACAGAAGAGAACTTTCTGGTTGCATTTCATACCCAGCAGAGAGCTTGTAGTTTAAATTTAATAGTCACTCAGGGCCTAGTATCAGCAAAGTACTTTTAGTTTAAATTTAAGACATAGAAGAGAGCTTTCCGGTTAAATTTGGAACCAGCAGAGAGCTTGTAGTTTAAATTTAATAGTCACTCAGGGCCTAGCATCAGCAAAGTACTTTTAGTTTAAATTTAAAACACAGAAGAGAGCTTTCTGGTTAAATTTAGAACCCAGCAGAGAGCTTGTAGTCTAAATTCATAATAAGTTAGAGCCTAGCAGCAGCAAAGAGATATAATTTAAATCAAATCAGAATATAGCTTACCTCAGCAGCACAGGACAGGGTACTGTGTAGCAGCCCTCTTTTAATAAGTGTTATTTCCCTCCCCTCCCTCCCCAACACCCACCCACCCCTGGGATAATCGTAGCTTTATAGGTACTTACACATCTTAAAAGACAGGAGGTGCTCTCAGGTAAAGCTCGTTACCCAAATCAGTCATACACTAAGGACCTGAGATTAATTAAGCTTCAGATGAACAAGGTATTTTAAACATATTAGGTACAGTTTTATTAGTATAAATATCCATAGCAACCCTTAGTAAGTAAAGAACTTAAAGATCTAAACACAAACTTAAAACTAAGATGCAGACAGAAGTCCAGCAGTGAGATGGGGGCTTTCCAGTCTTTTGCATTGAGTGTCACATGTATGAATTTCTCCCAGTTGGTGAGAGGTCTTACGTGTGCACTAGGTGCAAGGAGCTCTTTGCTCTCATGGAATGAGTCCATTCTCTAGAGGCTAGAGTAGCAGACTTGGAAAACATAAGAAAGACAGCGAGGTACATAGACGAGGCCTACAGGGATATAGTCCTGAATTCCCACCTCCAGTCTGGCAGCATCCATGCCATGGAGAAGAGAGGTCACGTGACAGGAGAGCATCACCCTGGTATGGCAGGAAGTGATCCTGTAACTAGGACCAGTCCTCCAAGTGATGTAAAACCCTCTTGGACTGAGGAAGTTTCTCCAGGGCCATGTGCCCATGAGGGGAGGGTTAGGACAGCCGTTATAGTTGGTGATTCAATCATTAGGCATGTAGATAGCTGGGTGGCTGGTGGACATGAGGATCACCTGGTAACATGCCTGCCTGGTGCCAAGGTAGCGAACCTCACGCGCCACCTAGATGAGGTCTTAGATAGTGCTGGGGAGGAGTCTGCTGTCTTGGTACATGTCGGTACCAATGACATAGGAAAATGTGGTAGGGAGGTTCTGGAGGCTAAATTTAGGCTTTTAGGTAGGAAGTTGAAATCCAGAACTTCCAGGGTAGCGTTCTCCAAAATGCTTCCCATTCCACACGCCGGATCCAAAAAGCAGGCAGAGCTCCGGAGTCTCAATGTGTGGATAAGACAGTGGTGCAGAGATGAGGGTTTTGGATTTGATAGGAACTGGGGAACATTCTGGGGAAAGGAGGGGCTCTTCCGAAGGGATGGGCTTCACCTTAACTGGGATGGAACCAGGCTGCTGGCATTAACCTTTAAAAAAGGAGATAGAGCAGCTTTTAAACTAGATAATAGGGGAAAGCCGACAGTCGCCCAACAGCAGATGGTTCGGAAGAATGTATCCTTGAAGGATACTACCAAAAGCAGAGAGGTTCCAAAAAAGAGTAAAGTAGCCCAAATGCTCTCGAGTATGAAGCAGACAGAGCTTAAAGATCCCAAATTACCCATGTCTACCACTAGCCAAATTAATATGAATAAAATACATTCTCTAAAATGCTTGTATGCAAATGCTAGAAGTCTAAAAAATAAGATGGGAGAGTTAGAATATATAGCACTAAATGAGAGGTTAGATATGATTGGAATTTCAGAGACACGGTGGAAGGAGGACAACCAGTGGGACACTGTGATACCTGGGTACAAACTGTATCGTAATGATAGAGCTGATCAAATTGGTGGAGGGGTTGCGCTCTATGTTAGAGAGGGGACTGAATCAGAAAGGATTAAAGTTTTGTAGGAAACAAAATTTGCTGTAGAATCTCTATGGATTGAAATTTCATGTAAAAAGGGGAAGGTTATGGCAGTGGGGGTGTACTATTGACCGCCTGACCAGAATGAACAAATGGATGATGAAATGCTCAAAGAAATCAAGGAAGCTAACAAAAGTTACAGCGCAGTAATAATATTGGGTGATTTCAATTACCCCGGTATCGACTGGGTCAGTGTCACAGCAGGACATGCTAGGGAGATAAAGTTCCTAGATGAAATAAATGACTGCTTCTTGGAGCAGCTGGTTCATGAACTGACCAGAGGGGAAGCCATATTAGACCTAGTCCTTAGTGGAACACCAGAACTAGTGCAAGAGATAAGGGTGTTGGGGCCACTTGGCAATAGTGATCATAGCATGATCGCCTTTGATTTAATTAGTGGAGGAGGGATAGGAAGGAAATCCACAGTACTATCTTTTAACTTTCGAAAGGGAGACTATGATAAAATGAGGAAAATAGTTAAGAAAAAACTAAAAGGAGCAGTTGCAAAGGTTAAAGACTTACATCAAGCTTGGGTGTTGTTGAAATACTATCTTGGAAGCCCAGACCAGCTGTATTCCACGCTTTAAGAAAAGTGGAAGGAAGTCCAAAAAACTGCCAGCATGATTTAAAGGTGATGTCAGAGAGGCTGTTGCCAAAAAAGCATCTTTCAGGAAATGGAAAAAAGAGCCAAAAGACGAAACCTGGAAACGGCACAAGCACTGGCAAGTCAAATGCAAGGCATTGATAAGGCAGGCAAAGGGAGAATTTGAGAAGAAGCTTGCTGCGGAAGTACAAACGCGAAATAAAGACTTTTTCAAGTACATTCGTAGCAAAAAACCTGTGAGAGAGTCAGTTGGTCCATTAGATGATAGAGGGGTTAAAGGGGCACTAAGATGCGACAAGGCGATAGTGGAGAGACTGAATGAATTCTTTGCTTCGGTCTTTACTGAGGAAGATGTAGGGATGTTACCCATGATTGAAGTGGTATTTAAAGGTGCGGAAGAATTGAAGGAAATATCGATACATCGGGAAGATGTATTACAACTATTAGATAAGCTGAAGAGTAGCAAATCACCTGGGCCGGATGGTATACATCCAAGGGTGTTGAAAGAACTGAAATATGAGATTTCAGACCTGCTAATAGTAATCTGTGAACTATCATTAAAATCATCTCTAATACCTGAAGATTTGAGGATTGCCAATGTAACACCAATTTTTAAAAAGGGTTCCAGGGGTGATCCGGGAAACTACAGACTGGTGAGCCTGACATCAGTACCGGGAAAAATGGTAGAAGCCATCATAAAGAATAAAATTACTGAGCATGTAGATAGTCATGGCCTAATGGGAGACAGCCAACATGGCTTTAGACAAGAAAGATCTTGTCTTACTAATCTGTCATGTTTTTTTGAAGGTGTGAATAAACAGATGGACAAAGGTTGTGACGTGGTAGCATTGCCAGAAGCCATGGAATCAGATAGTGACCCGGTGGAAGGTTCGGGTACTGCAGGTAAATGCAGGATTTTCCCTTCTCAGCACAAGATGCACATGGCTAATCAGCTAACACAGCTCACCTCGGGGGAGGGGAGAAGTAGAGTTGCTGATTGGGCACGCCCTAGCAGGAGGCGGGTTCCCCAGAGCAGAGGCACCTTGTTAAACAGAGAGAAGGAAGACAGAAGACGGAAAGAGAAAGGGAAAGGAAAAGGGAAGGAGGAGAAGGAAGTAGAGAAAGCTGAACGCTGGAGAGAGAAAGCAGAACCCTGGACAAAGCCAGCAGAAGTGTGCTTTAGAGACGGAGCAAAGCAAGGACAAAGGAAGCAACCTGGAAGGCAGGAACTAGCCTTGGATGCCAGAACCTTTGACTTTGAAGGAGAAACGCTCCCCAGCTGCAATCCTAGGAGAACGCTTTCAAAGCCAAGAAGCAGGTACCAGGGAGACTCAGTGCCTTGAAGAGCCTTCTGGGAGCAAGAGAGGGGCGAGGCACTGAGAGACCCAGGCATAAAGCCTATGCTTTTGGAGCAGAGAGCTGACCCATGGAAAGAAAGGCAGACTGCTAAAGAACTTTCAGACATTCCTCAATATAAGGTACAGAGTGTCTTTAATTCTGATAACAGCTTTTATGAGAAGCCAGACTGTGTGAATGTTAATTTTAAAACCCAGGGCAAGCCCAGGTTTTATGAAGACAGTTGGCTGCAACCTGAAACTCATTTAACTAAACCCAGCTTTTCTCACCAAACTGCTGACAGAGTTAGCAAGCAGGCTAGCTACAAGGACACAGCTGATTTAAAGGGTAGAGATATATGCCGGGAGGATTTAGGAGGCCCTAAGTTTGAAGTGCTGTTTAGAAACACTCCACATGCAAATGAACTGAATAACCCAACACTGGCTTGCAGAGACAAGTGGGGGAGGGGTAACTCCAGTGCAGTGAATGAGCGTGGTAACAGAGACGACATTGTTTGTTTGCCTGAAGCAAAACCTACAAACAATTACTCACCCCAGGAAGGAGCTAATTCTCAGCCCAGCCCATACAGAAAGCAGGCTGAAGCCCTCCTAAAAGAGTTCAAAGAATTCTTAAACAAACGAACCATTCCTGAGCAGAAAGTAGTGCAGTCAGTGCAGAGCCCAGAAGCAGATGTGCCATTGGTTCTTCCCTTGCCAATGATTGAGTTAAATCAACCAATGGACTGCTCAACCTGTCTGATTGACAAGGAATAGAAAAGCAAAGCTTGAATGGTACTTTTCTGTGATAACCTGAAATGTTTGCTATTTAAGTGCCCGGCTGAAGAGCTTACCTGAAGTTAAGAATAAGCTGAAGCATTGTTTGGTTATAGCACATGGACATTATTGTTTTTCCTTGCTTTTGATTGCCAAGTAGAGTTCACATGAGGGAATGTGAACTCCAACATTAATGGACACTTTTGAGCACAGCCTTTAAAGAGCCTTATTTTCATTGTTCCTGTGTTTTGGCTGAAATACATTATCCTTTATGCTTGTCCTATCCTTTTGAAGCGGGAGAAATAAATCCTTATAAAAAGAAATATTCTTTTGCCTGCCTTATCATTTGACCTACACAACTACAACCTTAATCTCAAGGCGCACCCCTCCTCAAACCCTCAAGGTTAGGGAGTGTGTGGTGGCAAGGTGAGTCAGTTGATATAGTGTATCTGGACTTTCAGAAAGCTTTGACAAGGTCCCTCATCAGAGACTTTTGGCAAAACTAAAGAGCCTTGGAAGAGGAGGCAGTGTACTACTGTGGATCAGGAACTGGTTAAAAGATAGAAAGCAGAGGGTAGGTCTAAATGGCCAGTTTTCCCAATGGAGAAAGGTGAATAGTGGTGTACCCCAGGGATCTGTGCTGGGTCCGCTGCTTTTTGACATATTCATAAATGACCTGGAAAGTGGAATAACGAGTGAGGTTATCAAATTTGCAGATGACACAAAACTATTTAAAGTTGTTCAAACCCAAGTGGAAAATTGCAAGAGGATCTTGATAAATTTAAAGACTGGGCATCAAAATGGCAGATGAAATTTAATGTGGACAAGTGCAAAGTTATGCACCTAGGGAAGAACAACCCAAACTATGGTTACACGATGCAAGGTTCCACATTAGGAACCACCACCCAGGAAAAAGATTTAGGCGTCATTGTGGATAACATGTTAAAACACTTGGCCCAGTGTGCAGTGGCGGCCAAGAGAGCAAATAGAATGCTAGGTATCATAAGGAAAGGAATGGAAAATAAAACAAAAAATATTATAATGCCTCTATATCGTTCCATGGTGAGACCGCACCTTGAATATTGTGTGCAATTCTGGTCGCCGTATCTTAAAAAGGATATAGCGTTATTAGAAAAGGTTCAGAGAAGAGCCACCAAAATGGTAATGGTAGGTTGCTGAACTCCAGTAACCTCCTCAGGTTTACTAACTGCTAACACCTAATCAGGAGTTAGTGGGCCTGTTTCCTGAGTGCAGTTGAAGCCTGCATAAAAGGCTCCAGTGCCCTGCCCTTTTGAGACTTTCCTAACCAGGGCTCCACAGATCAAACAAACAGTAAGTATTTGAGGGTTTGTTTGTTTGTTTTATTATATTACATTGCTAGCTCTCTGACTGGGAGCTCTTAAAAGGGTTTTTTGTCTATTTTTTAAAGCAAGGTTACTTTCTTTTTGCTGCTTTAGGGGAACTTTCCTTGAGCACAGTAGGTTGCTGAACTCCAGTAACCTCCTCAGGTTTAGAAACTGCTAACACCTAATCAGGCGTTAGTGGGCCTGTTTCCTGAGTGCAGTTGAAGCCTGCATAAAAGGCTCCAGTGCCCTGCCCTTTTGAGGCTTTCCTAACCAGGGCTCCACAGATCAAACAAACAGTAAGGATTTGAGGGTTTGTTTGTTTGTTTTATTATATTACATTGCTAGCTCTCTGACTGGGAGCTCTTAAAAGGGTTTTTTGTATATTTTTTAAAGCAAGGTTACTTTCTTTTTGCTGCCTTAGGGGAACTTTCCTTGAGCACAGTAGGTTGCTGAACTCCAGTAACCTCCTCAGGTTTAGAAACTGTTAACACCTAATCAGGAGTTAGTGGGCCTGTTTCCTGAGTGCAGTTGAAGCCTGCATAAAAGGCTCCAGTGCCCTGCCCTTTTGAGGCTTTCCTAACCAGGGCTCCACAGATCAAACAAACAGTAAGGATTTGAGGGTTTGTTGTTTTGTTTTATTATATTACATTGCTAGCTCTCTGACTGGGAGCTCTTAAAAGGGTTTTTTGTATATTTTTTAAAGCAAGGTTACTTTCTTTTTGCTGCTTTAGGGGAACTTTCCTTGAGCACAGTAGGTTGCTGAACTCCAGTAACCTCCTCAGGTTTAGAAACTGCTAACACCTAATCAGGTGTTAGTTCCCTCCCTACCCACCCCAGCTCCCACCCACCACTAGTGAGCAGTCTTGCTTTATAGGGCACCTCCCCCTTTAAGAAATCACAGAGAATTGGACCAGCACCTTTTGAATATAATTAAAGAGATTTAACTGCTTTTTCTCTGAAAGGACATCTGTGAAACCGGCTGGTACTTGGTAGATCTCTCTCTTTTGCTTTAACAGATACCTAAGCTCCACTAACAGAACAATGGCTGGGAAAAATCGTATTGCTAAAGCTGTTGCCCCCGTTACAGCTTCTGCCTCAGTCCAGACAGAGGTCCTAATGCCAGTTGAAGGACCGGTTCCATGTGCAGGGTGCCTGCATGCTGAAGCTCTGAGGAAACAAGTGGAGGAACTCAGAGAGGAGGTGGCGAGGCTGAGGAGCATTCAAGACAGTGAGAAGTACATTGATGAGATGCCTCTTGCAGCAACCAAGCTCTCCAGCACAGGAGAAGATGGGTGCCAACAGAATGTCGATGGTTGGACACGAGTCACCAGAGCCTGCAAAATCACCAATCCAACTTCTCCAGCCCTTGAATTGAAGAACCATTATGCAGCCCTGGAAGTGGAGGAGGTGAAAGCATCCCTGGAAAGGGAAGAACCAGAGTTCAAATACCCCAAAGTTGCAGAATCAGTGACCAGAAGGAAACGAAGGGTAGTGGTGGTTGGACACTCTTTTCTGAGGGGTACTGAGGCGTCCATCTGCCGACCAGACTTGATGTCCAGAGAGGTATGCTGTCTGCCTGGTGCCAAAATCCAAGATGTTACGGAGAGTTTGCCGAGACTCATCAAGCCCACAATGTTGCTAATCCATGTTGGAACAAATGATACTGCCAGGTATACCTCGGAACGTATCAAAAGTGACTTCATGGCTCTGGGACAGAGGGTGAAGAAGTTAGGTGCACAGGTGGTGTTCTCTTCAATCCTCCCTGTTGAGGGTAAAGGCCAAGGCAGAGAGGCTCGCATCCTGGAGATGAATGCATGGCTGCGTGGATGGAGTCATCGAGAGCGTTTTGGTTTCCTAGACCATGGGATGCTGTTCCAAGGGTTGCAGAGCAGAGATGGCATCCATCTGTCCAAGAAAGGTCAACGCATCTTCAGTAGTAGACTGGCTAATCTACTGAAGAGTGCTTTAAACTAGATTCGTTGGGGATGGGTGAAGAAAGCCCCCAGGTAAGTGAAAGCCCCCAGGTAGGTGATACATTAAATACCTTTATGGAAATGGGTAACAGGGGTAACATATGGAAAGCAGTGTGTATTAATGCCCGTTGCATGGGAAATAAGATCCCTGAAGTTGAAGCTTTGGTGGGAGTGGCTGACTTGGATTTAGTGGCAGTTACAGAAACATGGTTCACAGAAAACCATTACTGGGATGTAACTTTACCTGGCTATACATTATTCAGAAAGGACAGGGTAGGAAGAAGGGGAGGAGGAGTGGCACTATATGTAAAAACTACTATTAAAGCTTTGAAATTACAGAGCTTAAAAGGGGGAGAGGAGGCATTGTGGGTTAAACTAGAAAGAGGGAAAGAGAAATCTATTTGCATTGGTGTGATATACAGACCTCCCTCACAAGAGGAAGAGGTGGACAGAGAGTTAATTGAAGACATACGCAGCATTGCTAGGAAAGGGGAAGTGCTACTGATAGGAGATTTCAATATGCCAGATGTTGATTGGCACATTCCTGCTGCAGTATCATCTAGAAGTAAGGAGATCCTGAATTCTCTACAGGGAGAACTATTCAGGCAATTGGTAACAGACCCCACACGTGAAGGGGCCATACTGGACTTGGTGCTTACCAATGGTGAAAGTGTTTCTGATGTTGTAGTGGGAGATCATTTTGCATCCAGTGATCACCAGATGGTGTGGTTCAGTATTAGGACTAGGGCTGTTAGAATCCATTCCAAGGTGAGGATCTTAGACTTTAGGAAGACTAACTTTGCGAAGATGGGCCAATACCTCAGGGAGTCGTTAGTGGGATGGGAACAGCTGGGGGATGTAGAAAAACAGTGGGCAAAACTGAAAGGGGGTATTTTAAGGGAAACCAACCTTTTTGTTAAAATGGTAAATAAAGGCAAAAGGAACAGGAGAATGCTATGGTTTTCGAAGGAAGTAGCTGAAAAAGTGAAGAAAAAGAGGGAGGCCTTCATGAAATGCAAGAGATCACAGAGAGAGGAAGACAGGCATCTGTATTTGGAAAAACTTAGAGAAGCTAGCAAAGTAGTCAAGAAGGCAAAGATTCAAAAGGAGGAGGAAATAGCCAATGCGATAAAATGGGGGGATAAGACATTTTTCAGATATATTAGTGAGAAGAGGAAGGGCAAAAGTGGTATTGTCAGACTCAAGGGTGCAGGGGGGGAATATGTAGAAGCTGATAAGGATAAAGCGGAATTGCTTAACAAATATTTTTGTTCTGTGTTCACAGATGAAGAACCAGGAGCAGGACCTCAGAAAACACCCACAAATAAGAACACAAAGTAGACAAAGCGATGGGACCGGATGGGATACACCCTAGCAGAGCCGGATTTACCTATACGCCATGTACGCCATGGCGTAGGGCCCACAGCTGGCAAGGGCCCACAAAAAGCTGCCGCGGCAGCATGGACGTTCCCGCGGCAGCATGGACGGTCCCGCGGGGCCCCCTCTGCCCTGCCGAATCCCCGGCTGAGCCCCTCCGTGCCAGCTTTGAGAGGCGCGAAGGGAGAGTGTCTCCCTCGCGTCTCTGTTAAGCCCGCAGGGGCTGATGCGAAATTTCCCATCAGCCCCTGCAGGCTTAACAGAGACGCGAGGGAGACACTCTCCCTTCGCGCCTCTCAAAGCCGTCGCGGAGGGAGGGATTCGGCAGGGCAGAGGGGGCCCCGCGGGACCGTCCATGCTGCCGAGGCCTTGGTAGCAGCCAGCGGTTTTGCTTTTTTAAAATTTCATTTTACTTGAGCCGATGGGGGGGGGGGGGGTAGGACTGGAAATGGGCGGGGTGGTGTTAGGACTGGTAATGGGCTATGGGGGGGGGTAAGATTGATAATGGGCTGTGGGCTGATGGGGGCTGTCTGGTAATGGGCTATGGGGGGGGCTAAGACTGGAAATGGGCTGGGGGGGTTAAGACTGGAGGTGGGCTGATGGGGTTAGGACTGGTTATGGGCTGTGGGCTGTTGGGGGGGTTAGAACTGGTAATGGGCTTTGGGGGGTTAAGACTGATAATGGGCTGTGGGCTGTGGGGGGGTTAGAACTGGTAATGCGCTATGAGGGGGGTAAAGACAGATAATGGGCGGTGGGCGGATGGGGGCTGGCTGGTAATGGGCTATGGGGGCTAGGACTGGAAATGGGCTGGGGGGGGGTTAAGACTGGAGGTGGGCTGTGGGGGTTAGGACTGGTAGTGGGCTGTGGGCTGTTGGGGGGGTTAGAACTGGTAATGGGCTTTGGGGGGGTTAAGACTGATAATGGGCTGTGGGCTGTTGGGGGGGTTAGAACTGGTAATGGGCTATGAGGGGGGTTTAATACTGATAAAGGGCTGTGGGATGATGGGGGATGACTGGTAATGGGCTATGGGGGGCTAGGACTGGAAATGGGCTGGGGGGGTTGAGACTGGAGGTAGGCTGATGGGGTTAGGACTGGTAATGGGCTGTGGGCTGTTGGGGGGGGTTAGAACTGGTAATGGGCTATGGGGGGGTTAATACTGGTAATGGGCTGTGGGCAGATGGGGGCTGTCTGGTAATGGGCTATGGGGGGGCTAGGACTGGAAATGGGCTGGGGGGTTAAGACTGGAGGTGGGCTGATGGGGTTAGGACTCATAATGGGCTGTGGGCTGTTGGGGGGGTTAGAACTGGTAATGGGCTATGAGGGGGGGTTAAGACTGATAATGGGCTGTGGGCTGATGGGGGCTGTCTGGTAATGGGCTATGGGGGGCTAGGACTGGAAATGGGCTGGGGGGATTAAGACTGGAGGTGGGCTAATGGGGATAGGACTGGAAGTGGACTGATGGGGGGTTAGGACTGGTAATGGGTTATAGGGGGGGCTTAAACTGAAAATGGGGTGATGGGGGGTTAGGACTGGAAGTGGGTTGATGGGGGGCTAGGACTGGTATTGGGTTGGGGGGTTGTTGGACTTGAAATGGGCTGATGGGTGGCTAGGACTGGAAATGGGCTGATGCAGGGACTAGAAGGGAATGGATGCTGGGTGAGGCTGGAACTAGAAGGGAGCTGATGTTGGGGGAGGATTAGAATGGGATAGGCTGGAAGAGTAAAATGGAGAAGGGAAAAATATTTTGTGTGGGAGGGATAAAAAATCTACAATTGGCCGGGTATTCGGAGAGTAAGTGGGGATTGAGGATGGAGGGGTAAAATTTGAGTGGATGAAATAGGAATGAGGAAAGAGCAAAAGGAGAAAGATTAGTATGTTAAAGCAGATGTAGAGAGAGAATGGAAAAAAACCAGAAGAGAGAAGAAAGGACAAATGGACAGCAGACGATGGAGAGTTAGCAGAAGACACGAAGAAACCAGAAGAAAGTGGCTGGAGCAATTGCAGCTGAAAAAAAATGCACAAAAGGTAGAAAAATATCTCTTTATTTTGAATTTATTAATTGGAATATGTCAGCTCTGGTAAATGTGCATCATTAACGTCTGCGCTTTGTTTAGTACAAGAGCAAATTAATGTATAGTTTTATTTCTACAGTGTTGTACATTCCAAGTTTGGCTTTTGGGATTCCCAGTTTAATTATTGTCTTCCTGTTTCTAAATTGTGATTACTTGTTTAGTGATGGTCTATGTTCTGCATGTGTAACTGAGCTGAGGTGTTCTGTTTATATAATTCCTATTTGACATTGCCACTTGTTCTCTTTCCCCAGTAGGTCATGTATTGTTGTTCTCTGAAATGTATTGGTTTAATATTTGCAGTGTTGCCTTTTGATTGGTAGAGTATGGTGCTTTGTGAGTCCTGGTAGTGCTGTTAGGATACGGCGGGTTTGCTATGGGTTGGCACTGGATTATAGTAATGTAGAAATCTTTCAGTCTTTCTTTATCCATACACTCATTAAGAGGCACGTTTACTAAAAGTTAGTATATGGTAACATTATGCAAATATTTATGCAAATGAGGCCCCTTATGCAAATGAGGCCCCGCACCCCCCTTGGGCCGCCCCTGTTGGGGGCCCACAATTTTTGTTGGCGTAGGGCCTCACTCAAGGTAAATCCGGCCCTGCACCCTAGAATACTGAGGGAACTTGGGGACGTTCTAGCAACTCCACTGACTGACCTTTTCAATGCCTCGTTGGAGTCGGGAGTGGTGCCAAAGGACTGGAGAGACGCTCATGTGGTGCCTTTACACAAAAGCGGAAGTAAGGATGTGGTTGAAAACTACAGGCTGGTTAGTTTAACTTCGGTGGTGAGTAAATTATTGGAAACGCTGCTGAAAGAGAAAATAGTGAGGTTTCTGGAGTCCAGCGGATTACAGGATCCGAGGCAGCATGGATTCACCAGAGGCAGGTTTTGTCAGCCAAATCTGATTGATTTCTTTGACTGGGTGACCAGGGAGTTGGACTGAGGGAGAGCTCTAGATGTGGTGTATTTAGATTTCAGTAAAGCCTTTGACACTGTTCCTCACAGGCGACTTATAAACAAACTGAGCACCCTAGGGATGGACCCTAAAGTTACTGCTTGGGTTAGAAATTGGTTGGGTGGGAGGCGACAAAGAGTACAAGTAAATGGAGCTCACTCTGAGGAGAAGGATGTTACCGGTGGTGTGCCCCAGGGATCTGTCCTTGGTCCAATTCTTTTTAACATCTTTGTTAGTGATATAGCGGAAGGGCAGTTGGGTAAGGTTTGCCTCTTTGCAGATGATACCAAAATCTGCAATAGAGTAGATACCCAGGAAGGTGTAGATAACATGAGGAGGGATCTAGCTAACTTGAAGAATGGTCTAGAATTTGGAAGTTGGGATTTAATGTTAAAAAATGTAAGGTCATGCATTTGGGCTGCATCAATCCAAGGGAGCAATACAGTATAGGAGGTGAAGTACTTTTGTCCACTAAAGAAGAGCGGGACCTAGGTGTGGTTGTGTCTGATGATCTTAAAGTAGCTAAACAGGCAGAAAAGGCGACGGCAAAAGCTAGAAGGATGCTTGGGTGCATACGGAGAGGAATGGCTAGCAGAAAAAGGAGGTGATAATGCCTCTGTATAAGTCTTTGGTGCGACCTCATTTGGAGTATGGTGTGCAATTCTGGAGACCGCACCTTCAAAAGGATGTGAACAGGATGGAGTCGGTGCAGAGGGTGGCTACTAAAATGATTAATGGGCTTCATTATAAAGCATATGAGGACAGACTTAAGGATCTTAATATGTACACCTTAGAGGAAAGGCGGGATAGAGGTGATATGATTGAGATGTTTAAATACCTCCATGGCATAAATGTTCAGGGAGAGAGCCTCTTTCAATTGAAAGCAAGTTCTGCTACGAGGGGATATGGGATGAGGGTGAAGGGAGATAGATTCAGGAGTGATATGCGGAAATATTTCTTTACAGAAAGAGTAGTGGATCCATGGAATAGTCTCCCAGTGGAGGTGCTAGAGATGAGGACAGTAACTGAATTCAAAAAAGCATGGGACCAACACAGAGGATCTCTAAAGGTAAAAAGTGGACTGTTGTAGTTGTTGTTATGGAAGGACAGACTAGATAGGCCATGTGGTCTTTTTCTGTCATCATGTTTCTATGTTTCTAAAGGGGATGGAAGGATACTCCTATGAAGAAAGGCTAAAAAGGTTAGGGCTCTTTAACCTGGAAAAGAGACAGCTCAGGAGAGATATGATAGAAGTCTATAAATTAATGAACGGAGTGGAACGGGTAAACGTAGATCGATTGTTTATGTTATCAGAATATAGAAAGAGTAGGGGACATGCAATGAAACTACAGGGTAAACTATTTAAGAGTAATAAAAGAAAATATTTTTTTCACTCAACGTGTAATCAAACTCTGGAATTTGTTACCGGAGGATGTAGTAAAGGCTGTTAGTGTAGCTGGGTTTAAAAAAGGTTTGGACAGGTTCCTGGAGGAAAGGTCCATAAACCATTATTAAGAATGGACCCAGGATATCAGTGCTTGACCCAGTACAAGCATTGTGGAGCCTGTGTCTTTTGGGGAAACTGCTAGGTACGTATGACCTAGATTGGCCACTGTTGGAAACAGGATACTGGGCTTGATGGACCTTGGTCTGACCCAGTATGGCATATCTTATGTTCTTATGTAATACTCTGGTGTACAGCAAGCTTATCTGATTATATCCTTCCTTTGTTTTTCTTCCTAAGAGTTACTTCACTTCACAGGCCTTGGGACTGTAACTATATTATACAATATTAGCCTGGTCAGGTTTCCATTGCTTGAGTAATACCTTAATGGGGTCATTTTGGAATACCTAGTCATGCTATGAACATCCAAAAATGAACATAGAGGTGTCAAAAGCATAGAGGCATCTCCAGAGCCATTTTAGAAGCCAACTCTGGGGACATGTGCGAGGAAATCCATGTTTGAACAGGGGTGTGGTGAAGGCTTGGCATTCCCAGGAATCTGGACATTCCCACCTGATCTCAGAAATGTCATCGGCGTCTGGCCAGCATAGCATCTGAGTTTAGACCTGCTCCAGGCACAATCTGGCATTCTGAAATGTGCTTGTTTTGGCTGTAGAGAAAATAGCATGCTATCATTCTCAGGAGCTCAGGTGAACAAGTTGGAACTAGTACATTAACCTAGGGCATATCACAGAGACATTGAACAGGGTCTCCATTGCAAGCAAGATAATACTGTGTGGCTTTTAAATACAGATCCTCTTCCTGAGAGCTCTTAAAGTGGTTTTGGTCTTCATTTTTAATAACTAATTTCTTTTTCTGGTACTGTATTGCAAATGGGGAATATTTTGTGGTGTTGGGTAAAGCTCTTTTGTTAGAGTTCATTTTTTTCCAGTTTTTCATTCAAATCAAGCTCTTTGAAGCCACTGACCTCATCAGGTGTTAGTGGTCCTTAATTACCTTGCAAAGGACTTAGGTAGCTGAGTGCTGTATAAAGGTCTACAGTACCTTGCAAGTACTGACATTCCATTGCTGTATTGCAAAAGGTGAATTTTTTGTGGTGTTGGGTAAAGCAAACTTATTCAACTCACTGACCTCATCAGGTGTTAGATCTCTCCCTACCCACCCCAGCTCCCACCCATCCCACATGAGAATTCTTGCTATATAGGGTAACTCCCCAATTAGCTTGTTGACAAACAGTTTGCCATTCCTCAAGGTGCTTTGATTAGCTAATTTTACAAAGAGAACATATTAATCTGTATACTTCAAACACACAATATTAAATATTAGAATAGCACTGTTTGAACACACATGTGGGAGGAGTAGCCTAGTGGTTGGGGCAAGGTACTTCAGGCCGGAAGGTCGGGGGTTCAAATCCCACTAGAGGACAGCAACCTTGGGCCGGAAGGACTGGGGTTTCTAGTCCCACAGGTGCTCCTTGTGGTCTTGGGCAAGCCACTTAACCCTCCATAGCCCATGTTCCCTGTAAGTATTAGTGTATGTGTCTCATATCCCTGCATGTTAAATGTATCCCCCAATTGTGTTGTGACCGCTTTGATTGAAGGATAAGGCGGTATACAAAACTGTCTAAATAAATAAGAGGTTAACTGCTTCTTCTCTTAAAGGAGAGCTGAGGAAAAGTTAGGGATTTTAGTAGGTCTCTCTCATTTAGTTCAACAGATACCAAAGCTCTACCAACTGAACGATGACTGAGAAAAATCATATTGCCAAAGCTGCTGCCCCCATTACAGCTTCTGCCTCTGTCCACACAGCCCGATGCCAGTTGAAGGACCAGTTCCATTTGCAGAATGCCTGCAGGCTGAATCCCTTAAGAAACAAGTAGAGGAACTTAGAGAAGAGATTGTGAGGCTCAGAAGCATTTGAGACAGTGAGAAGAACATCGATGAGATGTTCTTGAAACATCCAAGCTTTCCGACAGAGGTGAAGATGGGATGTAACAGAAAGAAAAGAGTTGGACATGGGTCACCATAGCCTGCAGAATCAACAATCCAACTCATCCAGCCCTTGAAATGAAGAATCACTCTGCAGCCCTGGAAGTGGAAGAGGTGAAAGCATCCCAGGAAAAGGAAGAACCAGAGCTCAAACACCACAAAGTTGCAGAATCAGTGATCACAAGGAAGCAAAGGGTAGAGGCGGTTGGTGACTCTCTTCTGAGTGGTACTGAGGCATCCATCTGCCAACCAGACTTGATGTCCAGAGAGGTGTACTGTCTGCCAAGTGCCAAAATCCAAGATGTTATGGAGAATTTGCCGAGACTCATCAAGCCTACTAATTTATTTATTTATTTTATTTATTTACATTCTCTTATATACCGCACTATTCAGCATCAGCGCGGTTTACATGGAACAGAAACGCTCAGTACAGTTAACATGTATGAGTTTACAGATAACAGGGCAAGTAACTTAGATAACAGGGGTAAACTATTTACAAAAACTTGCTACTAACTATTATCCAATGTTGCTCATCTATGTCAGCACAAATGATGCTGCTAAGTATCCCTCTGAGCATATCAAAAGTGACTTCATGGCTCTGGGGCAGAGGCTGAAGCAGATAGGTGCGCAGGTGCTCTTCATTTCTCCATATTGAGGGTAAAGGCCGAGGCAGAGAAGTTCGCATCCTGGAGATGAATAATGATTGCAAGGATGGTGTCATCGAGAGCGTTTTGGTTTCGTGGACCATGGGATGATTTTCCAAAGGTTGCAGAGCAGAGATAGTGTCCACCTGTCCAAGAAGGGTCGAAGTGTCTTCCACAGCAGACTGGCTAACCTACTGAAGAGGGCTTTAAACTAGATCTGCTAGGGATGGGTGAAGAAAGCCCCCAGGTAAGTGAAACATTAAATAACTCTGTAGAAATTGGTAAAAAGGTCAACATCTTGAAAGCGGTATGTATAAATGCCCGTAGTATGGGAAATAAGATCCCATATGTTGAGGCTTTAATGGGAGAGGTTGACTTGGATTTAGTGACAGTTTGTAGACATGGTTCACAGACAACCATGACTGAGATGTAATTATACCAACGCTATACATTATTCAGATAGGACAGGATAGGAAGAAGGGAAGGAGGAGTGGCACACTATATATAAAAAGTAATATTAAAGCTATAGAATTAGAGGGCTTAAAAGGTAGCAAGGAGGCACTGTTGATTAAACTAGAAAGGGAAATCAACTTGCATTGATGTGATTAAATAGATGTGGTTCACAGGGAAAAAAAAGTGGACAGGGATTTAATAGAAGACATACACAGTATTGCTATGAAAGGAAAAATGCTACTGATAGGTGATATGCCGGATGTTGATTGGTACATCCCCTGCTGCAGTGTCATATAGAAGTAGGGAGATCCTAGATTCTTTACAGGGGGAACTATTCTGGAAACTGGTAACAGAAACCACATGTAAAGGGGTCATACTGGAACTGGTGCTCACCAATGAGGAAAGTCTTTCTGATGTCATAGTGGGCAATCAGCTTGCATCCAGTGATTACCAGATGGTGTGGTTCAGTATTAGGACTAGGGCTGAAAAAAAACATTCAAAAGCGAGGAAAACTATCTTTCCCAAGATGGGACAATACCTCAAGGAGTCGTTAGCGGGATGGGAACAGCTGAGGAATGTAGAAAAGCAATGGGTAAAACTGAAAGGGAATATTTTATGGTCAAAAAAAACTTTTCTTAGAAAGGTAAATAAATGAAAAAGTAAAAGGTGGTCACTATGGTTCTCAAACGAAGTAGCTGGAAAGGTAAAGACAAAGAGAGTGGCCTTCATAAAAGAGATCACAGAGAGAGGAAGACAAGCATCTGTATTTGGAAAAACTTAGAGAAGTTAGTAAAGTAGTCAGGAAAGCAAAGATACTAAAAGAAGAAGAAATAGCCAA
The DNA here is from genome assembly GCA_033557465.1 of Ichthyophis bannanicus. Taxonomy (NCBI): domain Eukaryota; kingdom Metazoa; phylum Chordata; class Amphibia; order Gymnophiona; family Ichthyophiidae; genus Ichthyophis; species Ichthyophis bannanicus. The sequence goes on along the minus strand of CM066050.1, from coordinate 117,966,977 downwards.
TACAATAAAATGGGGGGATAAGAAATTGGTCAGATATGTTAGTAAGAGGAGGAAGATCAAAAGTAGTATTATCAGACTCAAGGATGAAGGGGAGGAATATGTATAAGATAATGAGGATAAAGTGGAATTGCTTAACAAATATTCCTGTTCTGTATTCATAGATGAGGGGCCAGTAGCAGGACCTCAGAAAACACCCACAAATAGGAACAGAAGTGATGGGGATCTTGAATGATTTTCATAAGACTGTGTACGTGAGGAACTAGCTAAACTGAAAGTAGACAAAGCGATGGCACGGATTGGAGATATCTGAGAATACTGAAGGAACTTGGGGACGTTCTAACGGCTCCACTGTGACCTTTCCAATGCTTTTTTAGAGTTGGGAGTGGTCTCAGAGGACTGGAGAAAGGCACATGTGGTCCCTATACACAAAAGGGGAAGTAAGGATGAGGTTGAAAACTACAGGCCGGTTAATCTAACCTCTGTGATTATTACATTATTGGAAATGCTACTAAAACAGAAAATAGTAAGGTTTCTGGAATCCAATGGCTTTTCATGTGATCAAATCAGTTTACAAGGAACAATAAGGAGCTGACTCGGTTAATTAGAGTTGGGGGTTGCCTAAAACGTAAAACTTAGGAGGAGGTACAAATAATTGGGAGTGAAAGTGGGGGAGGGAACCTTCTTTGGTTATGTTTGGTTGATGGCCCTTGGCTTCAGACTATAATGTTTAGTTGTGAAGGCCTTTCTGTTTGCCTAATAGTTAATCAGCACTGAATTCTTCTCAGTCTTTGATAATCCTAGTCGTAGAACCCTAATCCCAGGACCTGGAGTGTTCAGCAGAAGGGACCCTGTCTCTGCTGCTGGGGGTGCTCCTGATAGGTGGAAAGGACATCAGTTTCATCTACATCATCATCTCTGGGGAATTCCTAATTATGTATACGTATTTTTATAGTTATGAATTAATTTTATTATTTTGAAACATATTGGAAATTATTTTAAAAGCATCTACAAATTGTAGGCTGAATTCACCTACAAAGTATTCCCAAATATCACCAATGAATGGCTCAGACAACAGTTGCTTGGCTACAAAAACTCTTTATTTGGCATAGCAAAATAATTGTAAATGCAGATAGCAAATGTCTGTCTGAGAGATGGCGGGCAACATTCCTTGTACAAGCAGAGAAGAAAAGCTGCCCCTGATGCTCTATAATTGCCTTCTTATATACTTCTTTGTTACAAAGTTTCAGAAAGTTCTGCATAAATTCTTATGTCATTTGCAGCTTTCTGCAAAGTTCTCTCCCCGGGACCCTCCCATGTTTATCAAGTCTCGCAGCTGGTGTTTCAAAGTCTGCTTATCTATGCTGTCGACCACAACCCTCTGCCTTTTCCTGTGTTCTGTACGTGTTATTCCATCTCCTGGCACTGTTTGTAATCTTCAGGGTTCAGAGTATTTGTGCTCATTATGTTTAGCTTGGCCTGTATTTTTCCTGGGCCCAAAACTCTGCACATTCCTGTCCAAAGTGTGGTTCCCTAGATTCTTTCATAGTAGGCTGCATATACTCTCTCTCGCAGCCCACATGTTTTTTCTTCTGTGCCGTCCATATGTTGCTTGTGTACATTTCAAGCAGGCAAGGGTGCAGTCATATAAAGCAAACATATAAAGCAGACCTGAGCCAATTATCCCTTCAAAAGGTAAATAGAGATAGATACATTTGTAGATCACATACACGTATAATGATTTTTGGAAAGCTACTATTTACATGTGAAGAGCCATACTGTAGCGGCAAACTGCAGTCAATGAATAAATCCAGGAGTCAATTTACAGGGTCCAAACCAGTTTAATGTGCACAGGCTCAGTCAGTCAAAGCTGTAAAGTAACTGAGCAGAGTTCTTCATAGAAACATAACTTTTTATACCGCTTTTCTAGCTTGATACATGAAAACTTTCCATTGGTCTCATGCTAATTTCTACAAACTTTCTATTGGTCTGACATTTCCCTGAATTTGACCAATCAGGGTCTATGCCCTTTGCTCTGCTTTCTCCAGCTTGCTGAACAATGGCTTGGTTCAAACCTGGTTACTTTCCTTCATCAAGGTCATATCTAGCTCCTAAAATGTGTAAGTATCAATTCTGGAGTAACGATTTAACATACAGGCATTGTATTCACTTTGTGCAAACTTTGCTATAGCAGCATTTCATTCTAAAGCAGCATTTAATTCTGTCTTTTTAATTTTATGTCTCAGCTCTACTGAAATCCAGGCTTTGTTCTTAAGCCTGTCATTTTTCAGGTTCAGGCTTATGGCCTAGTCTATAGGTCTTGGCTACCACATTCCCCCCTTTGATTATTCTCACCCTGAATGTTAAGATGGGTGAGAAGCAAATCACTTATACTTGAGTTGTTGCCGTGTTATGTGGTATAGGCCGATACCATCTCATAGCTAGGAGCTTAGCTGTTGTCTTTCTTTCTGCAATATTCTCAATGATTGCAGATATATTACGTAGGCAGAGGGGAAAAATGCATGGAAGTATTAAACATGTTATTACTACTAGTGCTGCAATTATCAACATAATAATTTCTCTCCCAAATCCCACATTTCTGGTTATAGTTTCTGTTTATGGCATCGCAAGCATCAAAGTATAGAGCTGCAGGTTTTGTAGGGTCTTCAAGTTGTTGAGTAGCATTTAAGAGAGTTCCATCTTCATTATTCCATCGTATTATCAGCACATAGTAGGATGGATTCTGTCGTGGGTGAAAACAAGTTCTGCTCTTTCCTTTTGTGCAAATGTTCAGTTCCGTGCCATTATATATGCATTGACTCACTATACCTGTACAAATATAGTAGGAATGATAAAGCAAAGTCTGTGTAATCTTTTCTCCAGTACGAGTAGTAGTTATGCATGCAGCACAAGGTGGCAAGGCAAAAGTCAGTTCAAAGCATCTCAAGGCTGCTATCAAGATGAAACAGTAGATAATCATGATGATAAGTCTCTGAAGAATTAGAGCAAGTCTTTGAAAAACCAGTGCAACTGTTGATAATTCTTGACCACGAAGTCTTCTTCTTCTTTACTTTACGTTGACCTGTTTTGCTCTCAGTAGCATGTAACAGGTGTAGTGTTGATTGTAGATTTATTATTTATTTATTTATTTTATTTATATTTCTTATATACCGCGCTATTATAATCAGTGCGGTTTACATTTGAAACAGAACATACAAGAATGTAAGCAAGTTACATCAAGTTTTTTACATTGAACAGGGAATGTAAAACATGGAGTAAAAACGAGGGAGGAACTATGTACATATTGTAAACAAATATAATGCTCTTACGGTAAATAAAAATATGACCTTTGTCTAGAGGGTTGGCTAGATGGTCGAGGAGGTCAGTGGGAGAGATAGTGGTTAACCATTATCTACAGGAAGATGATCTGAGGGACGGGTTAGGCAGGGAGGTGAGGTGGGGGCATTGTAAATGTCGGGAATGCTGTCAGGGTAATATTGTAGATCCTCAAGCTTCCGCTGTACATGACCTTACCAATTTCATTGGTAGGTGTGTAGAGCTGCAGATTCCAACATATATTCCATATTACAGTCTCTTTCTGTTGATGATAATCTCTTCAGAATAAACAAATAGTCTCTTGGGATTCAGGAATTCTATATTAGCACAGTCTCTTTTTGTTTTTTAATTTCCTGAATTTTTCAATTTGCTTGTCTTCGCAAAGTTAGCCGCAATGGAACTTCTGGATCATGTTCTGATGTCCACTGGTCTGGCTCTGGAGCTGCTGCTGATTTCACTCTGCTGTGATGAATCCAGGGTTCGAGTTCTGCAACTTTAACTGCTGTTGGGGTTAACAAGATGACAACATAAGGTCCTTTCCAATGCGGTGCCACCGGTGTCTTTCTCCACTCTTTGATTCACACCGAGACTCCAGGCTTGAAAGGATGCAGCGGTTCAGTCAAGTTGATGGGTAGCTGATCTCGTATCCACGTATGAAGACTCTGCAAAACAGAACTTAAAACCAATAGTTCTTGTCTAGTAATTTCAGATACTATCTGCTTCATATCCCCTTTGATCCCTTTGACAATAGGTGAAGGTCTATCATACAAAATCTCATAGGGAGAAAGTCCTAATGACTTAGTAGATGCTGAGCGTATTCTTAAAAGAGCTATTGGAAGTACCTGTGGCCATTTTAAATATGTTTCCTGACAAAGTTTGGACAATTGAGATTTCAGAGTTCTATTCATACGCTCTACTTTCCCTGAACTCTGAGGTCTGTATGCTGTGTGTAACTTCCATTGTATCTGTAGAGCTTTAGCTAACTGTTGAGTTACTTGGGATATAAATGAGGGCCCATTGTCTGACCCTATGACTAATGGTATTCCAAATCTTGGAACAATTTCACGAAGTAGGACTTTAGTGACCTCTCTGGCTTTCTCAATCCTGGTGGGAACAGCTTCTACCCACCTAGAGTAGGTACACACTAGAACAAGCAAGTAACGATATCCATTTGCTTTTGGCATTTCAGTAAAGTCTACTTGAAAATTACTCATGGGAGTAACTCCTGTTGATTGAATTCTTATTGGTAGATTAGGACCTTGCTTGGCATTGTTTTTGGCACATGTTTTACATTGACGAGCTTCTGAAGCTGTCAAAGGTCCCAACAAAGAAATATAAAAATGAGGTTTCAAAGCTTTTGTCATTGCAGTTTTTCCATAATGTGTTGCTTGATGAAATGCTTGAACAAAGGCTAAACTTAATGCTTCAGGAATCACTATTTGTCCAGGAGGTTGACTCCCCTCCTGTGGTGGAAGTTCTACCCATCCATTTCTGAGTACTCCCCCTTCTTGTTCACAATAATAGTCCAATTCTTTTGTAGTATATCTGGGATCCCATGAATTAAGAGGTACAGGAAATAGAACTGCTTGAATTGTAGTATTCTGAGTTAGAGTCTGTCCGGTAATGGCTGCTTTACGAGCAGAGTCATCTGCAAATCTGTTCCCTTGTGCAATTTCTCCTTTTCCTGCTTGATGTCCTCGACAGTGCATAACTACAACTTTCTCAGGGGCCCATACAGCATCTAACAATGGGGCATGGATTGAGCATGCCTTAGGAGGACCAAATGTCTACATGCATATTTCTTATCTTACAATGGGAATTCAAGAAAAAGGAGGAAAAATCCACCTTGGGTTTTGTATCCATAAGAACATAAGAAATACCAAACTAGGTCAGACAAGGTTATTCAAGTCTAGTATCCTCTTTCTAACAGTAGCCAATCCAAGTCATAAGTACATCTCAGGTTCCCAAAAAGGTACACAGATTGCACAATGCTTATCTTGGTGTAAGCAGTAAATGTCCCTGGTCCTCCTTAATTGTGGTTTTTGGACTTTTCCTCCAAGAACTTGTCCAAATCTTTTTTAAACCCAGCTACACTAACAGCTTTTAATACATCCCCTGACATCTTCTGGTGAATTCCAGAGTTTGATTATGCGTTGAGTGAAAAATATTTTCTCATTGAGTGTCCCCTTGTCTTCCTACTTTTTGATGGAGTAAACCACAGATCTATATTTATCTTTTCTACTCCATTCATTAATTTATAGACCTCCTTTCAGCCATCTTTTTTCTAATTTGAAGAGCCCTAACCTTTTAAGCTTTTCCTCATTGGGGAATCCTTCCTTTCCCTTTACCATTTTCATGGCTCTTCTCTGTACCTTTTCTAATTCTGCTATATCCTTTTCAAGATACGGCAACCAAAATTGCAGACAATATTCAAGGTGCGGTCGCACCATGGAACGATAGAGAGGTATTATAATAAACTTGGTTTTATTCTCCATTCCTTTCGTTATGATCCCTATCATTCTATTTGCTTTCTTGGTCACCGCTGCACATTGGGCAGAGGGTTTCAATGTATTTCCCACAATGGTGCTTAGATCCTTATGACACCGCCTGCCCCTTTAACCTTGAGGGTTAAGGAGGGGTTGCCTTATGATGCCCTTGAGGCAGTTAGTTGTAGTTGTGTTATGCTTCGAGCAGTAAGGCTGGCAAGAGTTATTTATTTACATGAGGTTTATTTTCATGTGGCTCATATTGCCATTGTGCAGTTCAAAAGAAGGTTACAGACGGTGCAGAAGTTTAAACCAAATAAACAGGATTAACTGAAACTTTGCCTAACTGGCTTTAAATGCTGTATTTCTTCACATTCCTTTCATGTGCTTTTAACATACAGGCTGGTAACAGAAAAGTCCTTCACTAATGATGCTCAGGTTCTGTCAATCACTAGTAGTGCTCTAATTCAGTTTCCCTCCACAAGCTTTCTTGTGTCGGTCAAAGTTACGTCACTGTTATATTACTTCATATACCAGCACAAACCTCTCTCTGCTTAATTGCCTCTATCAATTAAACAGGTAGAACAGTCCATCATCATCATCAGCAGGGGAAAACACAGAATTATGAACAGAGTTTTCTTCCTTACAGCCAGTAACTGGAATACTGTGGTTAAAACTCTTCTTCTGTTCTAAATAATCCTGGAACTCTTTAAGAAGTGATTCAGCATGAAACTTTTCTTCATTGAGCTGTCTTCCTGTCCCCTCGGTGAATAGGTATTCACTGAGCCTATCTATCTCAGGCTGCTTATCAGGTTTGTTTGTGTTTGGAAAACAAACATGTGCTGGGCTCTCGTTAGCTCCCCACCTTTCTCTGCACGAGGGTGCTGTACATTCAAACTTAGCAGTGCTAGGAGAATATTTAAAAGCATGTATATCAGCCCTGTCCTGGCTAGGTGACTCAGCTAGTTTAAAAGAATAATTACTGTCATTCAAAGCTTCTCTTTTCTGACACCAGCTGCCACCATCTTGACTGGCTTTGCTTTTAAAAGCAGAACATAGGCTTTCTGGCTTTAGAGCATAAACTCCTCTTTCTCTGGGTACCTTATGCAGGAGCTTCTCTCTGGGAGGATTCTTTATCCTTCTGCCTATGTTCCCCAGCTCTGCCTGGTCCTGTAGCCTTGGGTTTCTCAGCGTTCTAAAAAAGCTCTGCCTCCAGCAGTTTCCTTCCTCATCTGAATGATGCTCCAAGCTATCTTCCAGCTGCAGACTGTTGGGGAAATTATCACAGCAAGGAAGCCTCCGTTGCTCTCTTGTCTTCTCTCTCTGGATCTCTCCTTGGATCTGCCTTTGGATCTCCGTCTGCATCTGCTTCTCTCCGTGGATCTGCATCTCACTTCCTGGTTTCTGTGTATTTAACCAGGTGCTTCTAGCCTGCACTGCCCACCTCCCTTTGGGGCGTGCCCAATCACAAGCCTTCCTACTCTCCTCCCTCGAGGTGAGCTGTTTTGCCTGATTGAAACTTGTGATAAGGAAGCTTATCATAGCTCAGGTAGGAGCTATAGAAAAGATGATGTGACTCTGAACAAGCAACCTGTCAGTTCTGGTAGAAGTAAGAAAACAGAGTTTTCATATAAAAGACTACCAGTCCCAGAATGCACCAGGTTTCCAGCAGCCATGAGGGGGGCTGAAGTGAGAAAACGTGTGTGCAATCAAGAGAGCTATGAGGTAATCCCTAAGCACTCATCTCAAAGGGCAGGGCCTGATTCAACACAGCTGCGCTGTGTTAGGGAGGAGCACACATTAGGACAGAATAAGAATAGAGCTTATTCTACAGATAACAGCTTCAGGAACAGCTACAGAAAGAGCTACAGAGACAGATACAGCAACAGCTTCAAGCTCAAGCACCAGCATCACCTGGAGAAACAGAAGCCAAGCCAAGCGGATAGAGAGAGAAGGAAACTCTCTGGAAGGAAGAGAAGAAAGGCCATTGGAAGGTCTGGGAGAGTCCAAGGCGGTACCTATACTGGGAGGTATTTCAAATGCCAGCAGAGTCCATTGGACTGGAGTCAGCCAGAGGAATGGAATGACAGAGATAGGAATCACCAGTGGCTACCTGGAAGAGAGAAGACTGCACGTGGAAAGGACTTTCAGACCTATGCCAGAAGGTATGTGAGGGAAGATCCAGTGTCCAGGGATCAAGATTGGAAGGCTGGACATCAGAACTGGATTACATACTGGCCAGGCTATACAGAGAGGAATTATGATAGCAGGAGAGGCTCAGGTATGAACACTGATCCAGACCCTATCTATAATAGTGAATGGCAGCAAGGGAATAAGCATTCTCATGATAGTGCCTTTATGAAAGACTCGTCTGTGCCAATGTATGATAGTGACCCTATGCTGATTGATGAAGGGGGAGATACAGCAGATGAAACTATTAATTACATGGACTGTTCTCTATCTAAATGCTATTGCTAGCTTTCTGTGAGCAAACACCTCAGCCATCACAAAGAAACCTAACTTTGTTCTTTATTTCCACTGCAAACAGCTCTTAAAGCAGGATTTGGGTTCACACAGTAGCAGCCAGCCAGCTAAAGGGTTTCAGCTGGTCAATTGATAGTAATTAAAGCTGCACCTGATTGTGTGTGTGAGCAAGGGAGAATCACTGCTGGGATCTGCGTGGAAAATAAGCAGAAGTTAACCTAACAAGCAAAGTTTATTCATTTCTTTGTGCCTTTTTATTTGGTAATTATTTGCTAAGAAAACATTAGCTAATTGCCTGACAAGCTGAAGGTTGTTTTCTGATTTGCTTTGTGACTTTATGTTATCCATTTAAACACTGCAAGCAAGTAACCTCATTTATATTGCTAACAAGCATACTTGTGCTGGGTGAATTAAACCCCATCAATAAAAGAAGTATTTTATTGGCCTTACCACTGGTTTCACAACTCAATTATTGTCTTCAGCTGTGTTTGGGAGTGAATGAACTACATTACCCACAATACCTTGCAAGAATCATATGAATATATGCATCGTCAAGATTGTGTAAGTTCTCACCCTAGGCAGCCGTCTGACAAATGGCGTAGTTTTTCAGATTGCTTTTGCACCGAGGATTTATTTGCTGTGGATTACAAATAAAATTCAAGTTTGAAGCTGAAAGAAGATTTTTTTTCCCTCATCTGCACTTTGGAGGAGAAGTGGTTGTTCCAGGAAGCTGTCCCAGATGAAAAGACCCTGTGCAAAGCTGAATTCATCACTGAGACAAGGTAATATGTACCTGGGCATGTCTAGTGGTGGATGTGTAAGCACAGGGGGTAATTGAAAAAAAAAAAAAAGTTGAAAAAAACACACCTGGTTGGAAGGTGCTGCACTTTGGTTTTTTTTTCTTTATTTCTTGCAGGGGTCAAGATGGATCCGAGGGAGATGGCTCAGTGGATGGCAGCCCAATTTAGCAAGCAGCAGGAGCTATCACAGCAGGCCCAGGACACTGCTATGAAGGCCTTAATGGAACAGCAGAAACCAGTGCTTGATCTGGTGCAAGCTCTAGTGCAGCTGCAGAGCCAAAGTGGAACAGATGCAAGACCAGCAGTTAGTACTGGTACACCACATGTGGACAATGTGGGACTCAATCAAGGGATTGGGGCATTTAATTTTGGGAAATTAACTCCAGATGATAATGTTGATGATTTTCTAGAGTCTTTTGAAAGAGTGGCACAGGCTTTAGCATGGCCAGAGACCCAGTGGGCAGTAAGGCTGGCAGCCTCATTAACTGGAGAGGCACTAGCAGCTTACAGAGCAATGCCAGCAGCCCAGGCTTTGAATTATAAGGATGTAAAGGCAGCTATTAGAGATCGCCTAGGGTTGTCTATTTCAGAGTATAGGCGAATGTTTAGAGCTGTTACATTGAAAGTGGGTGAGACACCCAGGGCTCTGAGTCAGAGAATCAGAAGTTTAGCTGTAAAATGGTTGGAGCCTGAGCAAAAGACAGTAGAAATGTTATTAGATATTATAATTCTGGAACAATTTATGCTTGGGGTACCTAAAGATTTGAATGTTTTTCTTATACAGCAAAATTGCCAAAATCTTGGAGAGGCGACCATGCTAGCAGAGAGATTCTTGGAAGCCACGCAGGCTTGCCATAGAATGGGTGGCCCTCTAAAGATGGATGCTGAGGCTAGATGTGCTGTATCAGAAAAAGGAATAATTAAGAATGTTTCTGAAAATGAATGTACTGTATCAAACCAGATGACACAGTGGAATAGAAAGAAATGTTTCAAGTGTGGAAAAGTAGGACACTTAGAGAAGAGATGCCAGACACACACTAGTTTAATGGGTCTGGATTTAAAACAGCCCAAGGAAGGATTTCTTTTGATGGTTGATGTGCAGGGAATTACCACAAATGCATTATTAGACTCTGGGGCAGACCAGAGTATGATGTCAAAAAGGCTTTGGAAGAGGATAGAGGCCCAAGAAAGATTTGTGTCTAGAACCCCTGAAAGCCAAGTTCACATCAGATGCATTCATGGTGCTGCATCATCATATCCCACCTATAGGCTAAAGGTTAAGTGCCTAGGGAAACAAGAGGAAGTCCTGTTAGCAGTGGTGCCTAGGCTACCCTTTGATTTGGTTCTAGGAAGAGACTGGCCAAGATTTAAGCAGGGTCTAGTGGAAGGACTAGGAAAAAAGGAGGGAGAAGGTTTAATGGTAGTAGCTCCCGGGCATTTATTTGGAAGTCCTCAGACCCCAGCTAAAAAGATGGTTAAGCGTCCAGAAGACCAAGCTACCCCAAAGCAGATATTCGTCCTAAAGTATCATAAGGTCTCAGAGAAGGCCCAAGCTCCTAAGCGGGCAACCCCTCAGTCTGCTGGGTTTGACCTGTGCAGCATAGAAAATGTGACTGTACCTAGCCAAGGGAGAGCCCTGGTTGACACCGGTCTCCAAGTGGAAATACCAATTGGATGTTATGGGAGAGTAGCCCCAAGGTCCGGATTAGCCCTTAAATATTTCATCGATGTGGGTGCGGGAGTAATTGATCCCGATTACAGGGGCAATATTAAAGTTCTGTTGTTTAACTTTGGACAGAATGAGTATCACGTGAAGACAGGAGACAAAATTGCCCAATTGATTTGTGAGAGGCTGGGTTTTCCACCTGTGGAGGAGGTCACATCCCTAGAGAATTCTGAACGTGGAGCCAAAGGCTTTGGTTCTACTGATGTCAAAGGGGTTAAAAGCTTAGCTGCCACCTGTGCCCGAGAGAGGGAGGTGAGTGAAGAGGAAGATTTGGGACCCCAGGTATATGATTGTAAAGAAAAATCAGAGCCCCAAATAGGTGAGGACCTAACAATGGTACAACAGGAAGAAATTAGGAGGTTGCTTAAGGAATTCCCAGATGTGTTGACACCCATACCTGGGGAGACCCATTTGGTGGCCCATGAAATAATAACTCCACCTGGGAAATTGGTTCGTCAAAGGCCATACCGCTTGCCTGAAGCCAAAAGACAGGAGGTAGTGGCACAAGTCCAGGAGATGTTGGACATGGGGGTAATAGAGGAGTCAAAGAGTCCCTGGAATAGCCCCATAGTCCTGGTGCCGAAGCCTGATGGATCCTTAAGATTTTGTATTGACTTCCGGCAGGTAAACGCCATATCAGTTTTTGATGCATATCCAATGCCAAGAATATAGGCGACTGCATATGCCTGATGCGGACGGAGGACCATGTCCATAAGTCGTTGGCAAGTGGCCGTGGCTCCGTGCAGGCCAAAGGGCATTCACTTGAATTGATATAAGCCTATTGGTGTACTAAAGGCTGTCTTCTGCCGGGCCTCCCTGGTAAGGGGCACCTGCCAATAGCCTTTGGACATGTCCAACGTTGTCAAGTATTTAGCCTGTCCTAGGCGGTCAAGTAATTCCTCGATCCGGGGCATCGGATAGGAATCAAATCGAGAAATGGAGTTCACTTTTCTAAAATCAATACAAAAGCGTATTGATCCGTCCGGCTTCGGCACCATAACAATGGGGCTATTCCATGTGGCTGCGCGACTCCTCAATGATTCCCATGGCCAGCATTTCCCCCACCTGGCGGACTACCTCCTTCTTCTTTGCCTCAGGCAGTCGATAAGGACGTTGCCTTATGACTTGGCCTGGGAGAGTTATGATGTCGTGCTTTATTAGCCTTGTTTCGCCTGGTGTAGGCGTGAGAACATCTTTGTAACGGGAGAGTACTTGATGGAGTTCCTGTTTTTGCGGCCAGGAAAGATTCTCATCCAGTCGGGGCTCAGGGCTTTCCTTGCCCTCAGGCAGCTGGGGTCCAAGGTCCTCTTCCTCGACCTCTGCCATTTCCACGGAAGCCGATAAGCCCTGTAGACTCTTAGTTCCAGTGGATCCGAATCCCCGCACACCCCGCAGCGTTGCCAACAGGACAGGCACTTCTTCCAAAGGGGGGAGACCCACTCGCTCACAGATCAACTGTGCTATGCGATCTCCCGCCTTGACATTGAAATTACTCTTCCCGAAGTTAAAAAGTAGGACCTTTACAGAACCTCGGTAGTCTGGGTCAATGACCCCTGCCCCGACGTCTATAAAGTATTTCAGGGCTAACCCTGAACGGGGTGCTAGTCGCCCGTAGCATCCAATTGGCAGCTCTATTTGCAAAGCGGTGTCCACTAGTGCCTTCCCACCCGCCGGGACTACCACATCTTCAGCGCTAGTGAGGTCGAATCCCGCGGCGCTGGGCGTGGCTCTTTTTGGTGCCTGAGCGCTGGGCGTCAGCCTACAGAACTTTAGGACGAACCTAGGCTTTTCTCCCCTGGGAACTTCCCTTCCTTGTCCCTGCTTGCTGGCTCTAGCCACTGAAGAAGTAGGAACGTATTTTACTTTTTCCGTGGCCAGAGCTTGAACCTCGCTGGCAACTTTTTCTGTGTGGGCACCCTCTCGCTCCTGCAGGCCCTGCTCTATCCCTTTGTGGAATTGGGGCCAATCTTTCCCTAAGATTACCGCTTGGGGAAGACCCGGGACCACTGCTAAAGGGATAGTCCTATGTGTACCTAACCCCTTTATGTGTAATTTGTACACTGGGTATGTGGAAGTTCCACCATGTACGCACCTTATTTTCACAGAAGTAACAGGCTGAATCACTTCTCCTCCCTGCTTGGCCTCTATCTCATGCCACAACTCCTTCGAGAGCATACTCAACTCTGCCCCGGAGTCCAGCAAAGCCTGGGCAGTGATTCCCTGTACTTCTATGGACAGAAGAAAACCTTGCCTGTCTCTTATAGCATTGCTAGCTATTAATGCAGTTTTTACATGACATTGTCTTTGCAAATGCCCTTGCTGACCACATTTATAACAGGTTTTCATATCTTTCCCTCCTTTCCATAAAGGCATGCATAGTTTCACAGGACTGCTCTCATCCCTTCGTGCCTTTTCTGATCTGCACTCCTGCCACTCCTGGGAAGTAGAGCCACCTCTCTGGCCTGTAATCTCGGCCTCAATATACCTTTCCGAGAGTGCTACTGCCTCCTGAGGGGTTTTGCAGTTCTGTAATATCAGAAAAGTACGGATACTACTAGGAAGTGCATTCATATACTGTTCTAGTATTAGCTCATTCAAAATAGCTTCCACAGTTTTCCCTTCTGGATATAACCACTTGGTAAGTATACTGTGTATCCGATGGCACAGAGATTTTGGAGTCTCACCGGGCTTTAATCTTACACTCCTTAGGCGAGTGCGATAAGCTACCAGAGTAAGTCCCAATCTCTCCCTGATTGCTCTTTTAATTTCCTCATAGCTTCCCGCTAAATCAGCTGGCATGGCACGGTAGGCAGCTAGCGCCTCCCCTGTAAGGGACGCTGCCAACCTTAGCGGCCAGTGCTCCTTAGGCCACAAACTAAGCTGTGCAACCCTTTCAAAGCTGGTTAAGTAATCGTCTACGTCATCTTTATCTGTGAGTTGTCCAAAATTAAACAGAGTTCCCGGTTGTATGCTAACATGGTGTAAATTGTCTGTTAGAGTGGAACCTGTTACGGGAGCTGGAACAGGCGCTGGCTTCTTCTCCCGGAGCATCTCCTCCATCAACTCTAGCAGAGGTTTCTGCTGCTCCTGGAAGCTGGCGTTAGCTCTCGCCTGAGCCTCCAAAGACATGTCTCTCTGGCGCTCCAACTGCGTTGCCATCCAACCAAAGACCTCTTTGGCCTCCAATGCCATCTTGGAACCTGGAAAAAGAGAAACACACAGACCCAAGTGCGATACCACTGGAACAAAGTTTTCCTTTCCCTTTTGAAAGTATACTTTTTTTTTTTTTCTTTTCCCCCAGTCACCACTAGGAGACCTCCCCTGGCCCTGGTATCCTCGGTACCCTGGGTGGATACCCTTTACCTGGCTCAGGAGTTATATAGGCGTGTCAGCAATGAAGTTCAGCCTCCTGCAATCCCCGTCCACTGCTGGGCTCAGCAGCACCTCTGCTGGGCTCCTCTGGAAGTCTGTGGTTGCAGCTCCTGCTATGGCCACTTCCTGTGTCTGCAGAAATCTTCAAATCCTCAATACTACGCCACTCTTATGACACCGCCTGCCCCTTTAACCTTGAGGGTTAAGGAGGGGTTGCCTTATGATGCCCTTGAGGCAGTTAGTTGTAGTTGTGTTATGCTTCGAGCAGTAAGGCTGGCAAGAGTTATTTATTTACATGAGGTTTATTTTCATGTGGCTCATATTGCCATTGTGCAGTTCAAAAGAAGGTTACAGACGGTGCAGAAGTTTAAACCAAATAAACAGGATTAACTGAAACTTTGCCTAACTGACTTTAAATGCTGTATTTCTTCACATTCCTTTCATGTGCTTTTAACATACAGGCTGGTAACAGAAAAGTCCTTCACTAATGATGCTCAGGTTCTGTCAATCACTAGTAGTGCTCTAATTCAGTTTCCCTCCACAAGCTTTCTTGTGTCGGTCAAAGTTACGTCACTGTTATATTACTTCATATACCAGCACAATCCTCTCTCTGCTTAATTGCCTCTATCAATTAAACAGGTAGAACAGTCCATCATCATCTCATCATCATCAGCAGGGGAAAACACAGAATTATGAACAGAGTTTTCTTCCTTACAGCCAGTAACTGGAACACTGTGGTTAAAACTCTTCTTCTGTTCTAAATAATCCTGGAACTCTTTAAGAAGTGATTCAGCATGAAACTTTTCTTCATTGAGCTGTCTTCCTGTCCCCTCAGTGAATAGGTATTCACTGAGCCTATCTATCTCAGGCTGCTTATCAGGTTTGTTTGTGTTTGGAAAACAAACATGTGCTGGGCTCTCGTTAGCGCCCCACCTTTCCCTGCACGAGGGTGTTGTACATTCAAACTTAGCAGTGCTAGGAGAATATTTAAAAGCATGTATATCAGCCCTGTCCTGGCTAGGTGACTCAGCTAGTTTAAAAGAATAATTACTGTCATTCAAAGCTTCTCTTTTCTGACACCAGCTGCCACCATCTTGACTGGCTTTGCTTTTAAAAGCAGAACATAGGCTTTCTGGCTTTAGAGCATAAACTCCTCTTTCTCTGGGTATCTTATGCAGGAGCTTCTCTCTGGGAGGATTCTTTATCTTTCTGCCTATGTTCCCCAGCTCTGCCTGGTCCTGTAGCCTTGGGTTTCTCAGCATTCTAAAGGAGCTCTGCCTCCAGCAGTTTCCTTCCTCATCTAAATGCTGCTCCAAGCTATCTTCCAGCTGCAGACTGTTGGGGAAATTATCACAGCAAGGAAGCCTCCGTTGCTCTCTTGTCTTCTCTCTCTGGATCTCTCCTTGGATCTGCCTTTGGATCTCCGTCTGCATCTGCTTCTCTCCGTGGATCTGCATCTCACTTCCTGGTTCCTGTGTATTTAACCAGGTGCTTCTAGCCTGCACTGCCCGCCTCCCTTTGGGGCGTGCCCAATCACAAGCCTTCCTACTCTCCTCCCTCGAGTTGAGCTGTTTTGCCTGATTGAAACTGTGTTTTTTTCTTTCTGCAGAGAAATCCCTGCTTTCTCCTGCAGTACTGGCTTCTACCACCGGCTGCTCACTTGTATCCATCTGTTCCTGAGGAGCTACTGTGTCACATCCTTTTCCTGGGTGGTGGTTCCTAATGTGGAACCTTTTATTGTGCAACCGTAGTTTGGGTTGTTCTTCCTTTAGTACATAACTTCGCACTTGTCCACATTAAATTTCATCTGCCATTTGGACATCCAGTCTTCCACTTTATCAAGATCCTCTTGCAATTTTTCACAATCCTTGTGTGTTTTAACAACTTTGAATAATTTTGTCTCATCTGCAAATTTGATCACCTCATTCATTATTCCCATTACTATGTCATTTATGAATATATTATAAAGCAGCAGGCCCAGCACATATCCCTGCATTACTCCACTATTTGTCGTTCTCCATTGAGAAAATTGGCTGTTTAGCCCTACTCTCTGCTTTCTATCTTTTAACCAGTTCCTGATCCACAATGGTATACTGTCTCCTATTCCATGACGTTTTAATTTTACCAAGAGAGTCACATGAGGGACCTTGTCAAAGGCTTTCTGAAAATACAGATACACTATATCAACTGGCTCACCTTTATCTATCTGTTTATTCACACCTTCAAAAAAATATAACAGATTACTAAAACAAAACCTTTCTAGGCTAAATCCATGTAGGCTTTCTCCCATGAAACCATGACTACATGAAAACATGTCTATTGATTTTTTTCTTTGTAATGGTTTCTATCATTTTGCCCAGTACTGACGTCAGGCTCAGCAATCTGTAGTTTCTCGGATCGCCAATGGTACCCTTATTAAAAACTGGTGTTACATTGTCCATTTTCCAATTTAGGTATTAGAGATGATTTTAATGATAGTTCACAGATTACTAATAGTAGGTCTGCAATCTCATATTTCAGTTCTTTCAGCACCCTCTGATATATACCATCCAGCCCAATTGATTTGCTACTCTTTAGTTATAATACATCTTCCTGATTTATTGTTCTTTGTTTCATTTCTTCTGATATATCACATCTTCTTTATGAAAAGACCGAAGCAAAGAATTAATTTAGTCTCTCCACTATGCCCTTTTTAATCCTCTATCATCCCTTAATGCCCTTTTTAACCCTCTATCATCTAAAGGTCCAACTGACTCTCTCACAGGGTTTTTGTTATGGATGTATTTGAAAAAGTTTTTATTATGCGTTTTTGCTTCCACAGCAGGCGGTTTTTCAAATTCTCTCTTTGCCTGCCTTATCAATGCCTTGCTTCTAACTAGCCAGTGCTTATGGGCACTTTTCCGGGACACGGGTTGTGGGGCTGCACGTCCCGGTGGGACATGCAGCCCCACAAGCCATCTGGGCCCGATTATCCCTCTGGCTCTCTTCATATGTCCTGATGCTCAGGACGTGGAGAGCTGGTGGAGGAGGGAGGGGCAGAGGGGGGCAGGCCAGCCCAGCAGGACGTACAGTGCATTGCAAAAGTATTCATCCCCTCTGTGTTTGTCTGGTTTTGTCGCATTACAACCTGGAATTAAAATGGAGTTTTGGGGGTTAGCACCATGTAATATGCATAACATGCCTACGACTTTGAAGATGCAAAATATCCTTTATTGTGACACAAACAATAATTAAGACAAAATAAAAATTGAAAGCAGGAATGTGCATATTGTCACCCAGTGAGGGTCCCCAGAACTGGAGCCTGGGTAATTCACCGGGGCTACTTCAATATTAGCAAAAGTGGATGATTACAGTGCCCTCTGGGAGTTGTAGTCCCAATTGCTGAATAAAGAAGGTGAGTCGTGGATGAATAGTAAGGCTTTCAAACAGGACTTTTAATTCCCCTTCCAGGTGGATTTTTAAAGCAATGGGAACAAAAGGCAAAACACCATGCTTCTGGTACAAAAAGCAAAAGGAACAAACTGGAACCAAAATATGCTTATCTTCAGCTGAACTCAAAAGTAACACAAACAGTCCGTTCAAAACAGGTAAGTTTTCCTCACTGCAGTTTGCTTATACTTTAACAGCCTCTTCAACAGAAAGAAGTAATGCCATCTGACATAATTAAAGTACAGTCCATGCATGTATCTGATATTGCTTCTTCATAATCATTACATTGCATTTCCTCTGGTTCCTCCTCTGAATAACATTCTTCAGGGTTATAGAAAACGTTATCTTTAGGCAAACTCTGCTCTTGGTAATTACACTTCCCTTCTTCCTGGTTAAGAGAGTGTAGTGAATAATTACCACCTTCTCTTGAGAGCTCCCTTTGTGAGTCACACAACTCCTTATACGTACAGGGCAAATCACTATATTCAAAGGCTCTTCTATTAGAAGGAATTGGCCTACCTCCCAACTGCCTTTTCTCTGAGCTCCTGCGTGTGAGTGAGTTATCAGAGCACTGCTGAGACGGAGACGTTTCTCTGCCTTTCTGTCTTGGCTTTTCCTTCAGCATAAAACTTTCCCCAGGACAGACTTTCCCTCTTGTGCTGTACCTGGTTTTAGGAAGATAAAACTCCTCAGCTTTCCTGAGCCTGGCTTCTGTACCGTAGCTTCTCCTAGCTTTTTGGTAAGTTTCACCGGGCACTTCCTTAGCGGGGCACTGCTCTCTGCAACAGGCTGCTGTGTTTCTTCCCGTATACCTTTCAGTTCTGCTGGCTTCTGAACTCTCTCTCACTCCTGTGTCTCTGCTTCTAGAACTGGAACTTGTTCTGCTTGTTGCCCTGCCTCTTCTTCTCCTCTCCTCACTAACCTCAGGTGAGCATGTTTTAACTACGCGTATCCCTGTGCTTGGTTGGGCTCCACCCCTTCTCAGCTGCCCTTCATTTCCTAATGAATCAGGAACCTGCTTGCTGCTCGGGCGTGTTCTCCCACCATGTGATAGTGTTTGTTTTGGTTGCCTATAGCAACTCTGCTCCATGTGCTGATCTGAGCTGTCATTTTCAGATCTGTTTTCATCTGTTCTACCTATTTCCATAGGCTCTGATGACTCTACCTCATGACAATATGTATTCACCCCCCAAAGTCAATACATTGTAGAGCCACCTTTTGCTGCAATTACAATTGCAAGTCTCTTGGCGTATGTCTCCATTAGCTTAGCACATCCAGCCACTGGGATTTTCACCCATTCTTTAAGGCAAAACTGCTCCAACTCCTTCAAGTTAGATGGGTTGTGTTGGTGTACAGCAATCTTCAAGTAATGCCACAGATTCTCAATTGGATCGAGATCTGGGCTTTGACTAGGCTATTCCAAGACATCTAAATGTTTCCCTTGAAACCTGATTTAGCAGTATATTTAGGGTCATTGTCCTGCGGTGGATGCTTGGAATGCCCTCCCGATGGAATTGTTGGGGGCAAATACAGTGACAGAATTCAAAATGGCATGGGACAGACACAGTGGATCCCTTTACAGCAACAGGACAAAATCAAAATAAACTTAACTAACTAATTTCTCAACATACAGGGGTGTCCTACACAGAGCGGTGGGTTCACCCCTTAAACAAAGACATGGGGAGGGGTGGCCTGCACTGAGCGGCAGGTGCACCTACTCTTGCCATCTTACTGGGCAGACTAGATGGACCATACTGGTCTTTATCTGCCGTCATTTACTATGTTACTATGTTACTATGCTGGAAGGTGAATCTTCATCCCAGTCTCAGATCTCTGGCAGACTGAAACAGGCTTTCCTCAAAAATTGCCCGGTATTTAGTGTCATCCATCGTTGCTTCAATCTTGACCAATTTTCCTGTCCCTGCCGATGAAAAACATTCCCAAAGCATGATGCTGCCAACGTCATGTTTCACTGTGGGAATGGTGTTCTGAGTGATAGGAAATGTTGGGTTTGCGCCACACATGGCATTTTCCATGATGGCCAAAAAGTTCAGTTTTTGTCTCATCTGACCAAAGAACCTTCTTCCATGTGTTTGTGGGGTCTGCCACATGCTGTTGTGCAAACTCCAAGCATGTTTTCTTATTTCTTTCTTTAAGCAATGGCTTTTTTATGGCCACTCTTGCATAAAGCCCCGTTCTGTGGAGTGTATGGCTTAAAGTGGTCCTATGGACAGATACTCCCATCTCCACTGTGGATCTTTGCAGCTCCTTCAGTGTTATCCTTGGTGTCTTTGTAGCATCTCTGATTAATGCCCTTCTTGTCTGGTCTGTGAGTTTTGGTGGGCGGCCTTCTCTTATCAGGTTTGTAGTGATGCCATATTGTTTCTATTTTGTTATAATGGATTTAATGTTCCTCCATGGGATATTCAGAATTTAGGATATTTTTTTAAAACACAATCCTGATCTATACTTCTCCACAACCTTATCTCTGACCTGTTTGGAGTGCTCTTTGGTCTTCATGTTGCTTGCTTAGTGGTGTTGCAGAGTCAGGGGCTTTTCAGAACAGGTATATTTATACCGGCATCATGTGACAGATCATATGATACCGAGTGCACACAGGTGAACCCTAATCAACTAATTATGTGACTTCTGAGGTTAATTGGTTGGACCAGATCTTATTTAGGGGTTTCAAAGCAAAAGGGATGAATACATATGCACTCACAACTTTTCAGTTTTTACTTGTTTTTTTATATATACAAGGTATTTTATTGTCATTTCACTTCACCAATTTGGACTTTATTGTTAGGTCCATTACCTAACATCCAAATGTACCTCCATTTTCATTCCAGGTTGTACGTAATGTGACAAAGCAGGACAAAAAACAAAGGGATGAATACTTTCACAAGGCTCTGTACAGGGCCAATTCAGGTAATGGCCCTATAGTACTGCCGGGCCATTAGGGGCGCTTTGCTTATTCCACCTCAAAGATGGAATAAACATCAAAAACCCGGCAATCAGTCCTGGTGATCCTCTCCCAGTTCCAAGGTCAGGTGTGGGGGAGCCCACCACATGATGTAGGTCACGGCACGCCAGCCTTGGGTCGGGCGGCAGGGAATAGGGGGGCCAAGGATGTGGGATTCTGGGATGCCTGTGGGGAGGCTGTCCCTGCAGGTGGCAGGGGCACGCCGGGCTGTCCTCAGGCCCATTTCTGGCCTTCACAGAAATGTTTTGTTCCCCTGATCCAAAATCAGGTCCAAATGGGCCCATCTTGCTTGGGGCCATCCGGATGGCCCGGACGTGCCCCTCTCTTAATTGGGCTGCAGTTGTTTCGCATTTTAATTTGGTTCCTTCTTCCATTCCCTGAAAAGATGCTTTTATGGCTATAACAGTCTCTATGACCTCACCTTTAAATCCTGCTGGCAGTTTTTTGGCCTTCCTTCCACCTTTCTTAAAGTGTGGAATGCATGCAGTCTGGGCATCCAAGATAGTATTTTTAAACAATGTCCATGTTTGATGTAAATTTTTAATCTTTGCTGCTGCAAATTTTAGATCTTTCTTAACTATTTTTCTCATTTTATCAGTCTCCCCTTTGAAAGTTAAAATATAGTACTGTGGATTTCCTTTCTGCCCCCACCCCCTCCATTTATTAAAACATATGCGCTCATGCTATGATTACTATTTCCAAGTGGCCCCAACACTTTTATCTCTTGCACCACATCCTGTGTTGCACTAAGGACTAGGTCCAAAATATCTTCCCCTCTGGTCGATTCATGAACCAGCTGTTCCAAGAAGCAGTCATTTATTTCATCTAAAAACTTTATCTCTCTATCATGTCTTGCTGTGACACTGACCCAGTCAATACAGGGATAAATCCATTATTACAGTATTGTAACTTTTGTTAGCTTCCCTGATTTATTTTAGCATTTTATTATCTGTCTGTTAATTCTGGCCAGGCAGACAGTAGTACACTCCCACTGCCATTGCCTTTCCCTTTTTACATGGAATTTCTATCCATAGAGATTCTACAGTGTATTGTGTTTCCTACAACACTTTTATTCTTTGTGACTCAATGCCCTCTCTGACATAGAGTACAACCCCTCCACCCAGGGCCGGATTTACGTATACGCCATGTACGCCATGGCATAGGGCCCACAGCTGGGAAGGGCCCACAAAAAAGGAACAACTTAGGCTTTTTTTTAAAATAAAATTTTAAAAAAAACCTGCTGGCTGCCGCCGCGGGGCCCCCTCTGCTGCCGCGGCAGCATGGACTGACCCGCGGGGGCCCCCTCAGCAAGCTCGATCCCTCCCTCCCTCCCGTGCAGGCTGTGAGAGACGCGAAGGCAGACTGTCTCCTTCGCGTCTCTGTTAAGCCCGCAGGGGCTGATGGGACATTTCCCATCAGCCCCTGCGGGCCTAACAGAGACGCGAGGGAGACAGTCTTCCTTCGTGCCTCTCACAGCCTGCACGGAGGGAGGCACGGAGGGATCGAGCTTGCAGAGGGGGCCCCCGCGGGTCAGTCCATGCTGCCGCGGCAGCAGAGGGGGCCCCGCGGCAGCAGCCAGCAGGTTTTTTTTTTGATTCAATTTTTACTTTCGGCGGGGGGCGGGGGAGGGGGGGGGTAGGACTGGTAATGGGCTATTGGGGTGGGCTGGGACTGGAAATGGGTTGGGGGATTAAGGCTGGAGGTGGGCTGATGAGGTTAGGACTAGTAGTGGGCTGTTGGGGGGGTTAGAACTGGTAATGGGCTTTTGGGGGGGTTAAGACTGGTAATGGGCTGTGGGCTGATGGGGGCTGTCTGGTAATGGGCTATGGGGGGGATAGGACTGGAAATGGGCTGGGGGGGTTAAGACTGGAGGTGGGCTGATGGGGTTAGGACTGGTAATGGGCTGTGGGCTGATGGGGGGGATAGGACTGGCAAAGGGCTATGGGGGGCTGACAGGAAATGGGTTGATGGGGTTAGGACTGGAAGTGGGCTGATGGGGGGGGTTAGGACTGGCAATGGGCTATGGGGGGCTGACTGGAAATGGGTTGATGGGGTTAGGACTGGAAGTGGGCTGATGGGGGGTTAGGACTGGTAATGGGTTATAGGGGGGGCTTAAACTGAAAATGGGGTGATGGGGGGTTAGGACTGTAAGTGAGTTGATGGGGGGCTAGGACTGGTATTGGGTTGGGGGGTTGCTAGGACTGGAAATGGGCTGATGGGTGGCTAGGACTGGAAATGGGCTGATGCAGGGACTAGAAGGGAATGGATGCTGGGTGAGGCTGGAAATAGAAGGGAGCTGATGTTGGGGGAGGATTAGAATGGGATGGGGCTGGAAGAGTAAAATGGAGAAGGGAAAAATATTTTGTGTGGGAGGGATAAAAAATCTACAATTGGACGGGTATTGGGAGAGTAAGTGGGGATTGAGGATGGAGGGGTAAAATTTGAGTGGATAAAATAGGAATGAGGAAAGAGCAAAAGGAGAAAGATTAGTATGTTAAAGCAGATGTAGAGAGAGAATGGAAAAAAACTAGAAGAGAGAGAAGAAAGGACAACTGGACAGCAGACGATGGAGAGTTAGCAGAAGACACGAAGAAACCAGAAGAAAGTGGCTGGAGCAATTGCAGCTGAAAAAAATGCACAAAAGGTAGAAAAATATCTCTTTATTTTGAATTTATTAATTGGAATATGTCAGCTCTGGTAAATGTGCATCATTAACGTCTGCGCTTTGTTTAGTACAAGAGCAAATTAATGTGTAGTTTTATTTCTACAGTGTTGTACATTCCAAGTTTGGCTTTTGGGATTCCCAGTTTAATTATTGTCTTCCTGTTTCTAAAATGTGATTACTTGTTTGGTGATGGTCTATGTTCTGCATGTGTAACTGAGCTGAGGTGTTCTGTTTATATAATTCCTATTTGACATTGCCACGTGTTCTCTTTCCCCAGTAGGTCATGTATTGTTGTTCTCTGAAATGTATTGGTTTAATATTTGCAGTGTTGCCTTTTGATTGGTAGAGTATGGTGCTTTGTGAGTCCTGGTAGTGCTGTTAGGATACGGCGGGTTTGCTATGGGTTCTAAATGGGCAGTGTTTGTAGTAGTTCCTAATGTGTCTGGCAGTTAGCACTGGATTATAGTAATGTAGAAATCTTTTAGTCTTTCTTTATCCATACACTCATTAAGAGGCACGTTTACTAAAAGTTAGTATATGGTAACATTATGCAAATATTTATGCAAATGAGGCCCCTTATGCAAATGAGGCCCACACCCCCCTTGGGCCGCCCCTGCTGGGGGCCCACAATTTTTGTTGGCGTAGGGCCTCACTCAAGGTAAATCCGGCCCTGCTTCCACCAATTTGATCTACTCTATCATTGCAATATAGTTTGTATCCAAGTATCACAGTATCCAATTTGTTGTCCTCTTTCCACCAGGTCTCTGAGATGGCAATTATATCTAACCTTTCATTTAGTGCTGTATATTCTACCTTTCCCTTTTTATTTTTTAGACTTCTAGGATTTGCATGCAAGCATTTTAGAGGTTGTATTTTATTCTTAATAGCAATCTGGTTATCAGTTGACCGGCGTAATTTGGAATCTTTCAGCTCTGTACTTAAAGGCATCTGGGTTACTTTTATCTTTATTGGAATCTTCCTATCAGGATGCCCTAACTTCCCACTTATGTTAATATCATTCAAGGATTCATCCTTTCAAACCATGCTTTCTTAGGCGACTGTCAGCTTTCCCCTATTATCCAGTTTATAAGCTGCTCTGTCTCCTTGTTAAAGGTTAATGCCAGCAGCCTGGTTCCTCCCCAGTTAAGGTGGAGCCCATCCTTGATGAAAAGCACCCCCTTCCACAGAATTTATCCCAGTTCCTAACAAATCCAAAACCCTGTTCCTTGCACCTTCATCTCATCCATGCATTGAGACTCTGGAGCTTTGCCTGTCTTTAGGTCCTGCCCATGGAATGGGAATCATTTCTAAGAATGCTACCCTGGATGTTCTGGATTTCAACTTCCTACCTAAAAGCCTAAATTTAGCCTCTAGAACAGTGGTTCTCAACTTTTTTTGTACCGTGACCCCTTTTACCTTTGGTCAACTTGTGGTGACCCCCAATGATAAAATCAAATGCGTCTCTCTTCCTTTACTGTTAGCGCATTGTCGCTGTAATCATTTGTTGAATTATTAATATGCTATAGGCCTTTGCAATATGTTTTCATTTATAAAATTTACTTATTTAAACCACAATAATTAATCACAACAACAAGTAACAATATTTGATTTCAAAATTGTAATGATTTTGTAGTCAAATCACTAATATGAAATAAAATTATTTTTCTACCTTTGAAGTCAGACTCCTCAAGCAGTTGCAACATCAGATAAATAAGAGACGCAGTTCCCCCATACAATGTAAAATAAAAAGATAACACAAAGTCCAATCACTAAAATGAAATTAAATTATTTTTCTACCTTTGTTGTCTGACCATTTTATTTTCTGATCTTGCTGGTCCCGATCTGAGGCGTCTGCTTTCCTGTTTTCTCTTAGCTCTCTTTCTGTGGTCTATGGTCCATCTGCCATTTCTTATCTCTTCTTTCATTTTCTTCACTTCTTTCCATCGCCTATTTCCAGTCCCAGTAACCCTCCCCAGTATCAGCCCCTTTCCAGTCCTCACTCTCAGTACCTTTCAATGTCAACTCGCATTCCCATGACTGCCACTGGTGTCCATTCTGTTCCAGTCCCCCTCCTTCCCCACTGACCAGTCCCTTCTAGTACAAATACCATGGCAGCCCCTCTCAGATCCACTCCCTTCCAGTTCCATTCTCCCATCCCCTCTTATCAGCCCACTTGTAGCCTTAGCCCCCAGTTTTCTTCCAGGGCCAGCAGCTCTATCCTCCCCTCCCCTCCCCACAATCAGTCCATTACCAGTCGAAGCCCCCCCATCAGCTTGCTTCCAGTGCTAGTCACCCCTCAACCCCATTACCAGTGCTAGCCTCCCCTAATCAGCCCAATACCAGTCCTACCCCCCATCAGCTCATTACCAGTCCTAGCCTCCCCTAATCAGCTCATTTCCAGTGCTAGTTCCTCCTCAACCCCATTACCAGTGCTAGCCTCCCCTAATCAGCTCATTTTCAGTGCTAGTCCCTCCTCAACCCCATTACCAGTGCTAGACTCCCCTAATCAGCCCATTACCAGTCCTACCCCCATCAGCCCATTTATTTATTTATTTATTTACAGTCTCTTTTATACCGCGCTATTCAACATCAGTGTGGTTTACATGACAACAGAAAGCTTATACGGTGCCGGAATCTGCTCTGCATTTACAAAGAACAGGTGCTTAAACTTGGGTAAAACTGGGGAAACTATTTACATATAGGCATCACATCAAGTCGAATCAAAGAGTATTCATAGTGCATTGGAACTAGAAGGGGGAGCGGTTAATGGTGCGCAATCGTCCGGGTAGTGTTTGAGGAAGATATGGTGCTTCAAAGCCTTCCTAAATTGTGTTAGGTCAGGGATTGCCCGGATGCTAGGTGGAAGGGAGTTCCAGCATCTGGGTGCGCAGAACCTAAATGCCCTGCTTGCTGTTGCCTGGATGCATTGTGTTACTGCTTTTGGTGTTACTAGTGTGTTGATTGCTGCAGATCTTCTGGCTCTGTTGGGGGGAGTAGTGTGGATAAGCTCTGAGAGTGAAGCGGAGGAGAGCCCGTTGATGGCCTTGAAGGTCAGCAGTAGGATCTTGAAGAAAATTCTACCATGATTAGGGAGCCAGTAGAGCTGTTCAGGAAGTGTGTCACATGGTCTTGCCTGGAGGCACCATATAGAACTCTAGCTGCGGTATTCATTGCGAGCTGGAGCGGACCCAGGGTGGAAAGTGGGAGCCCTTGTAGAATTGCATTGGCATAATTGAAATGTGGGATAATCAGCACATGAAAGATTGTCCGGAAGTCGTCTGGTTCTAGCAGGGAGCGTAAGTGTCTGAGTGTCCAGATCTTATGTTAGACTGCTCTTACCATGTTGCTTATGCGCGCCCTCATGTCCAGGCGTTGGTCTACTGTGACTCCAAGGTTTCGGATTGTGGACTTGGTTTGCAGCTCCGCTTCCTTGACCTTTAGGTAGGTCGGAGGGGAGAAGTTCTGGTTCCTCGTGATTAAGAGAACTTCTGTTTTCTTGTGCTGTATTTGGAGGTTTGGGGTCTGGAGCCAATTGGCCACTGCGTCAAAGCAGTCTGTCAGTGGAGAGAGGTCAAGCTGGTCAGTTGAGAAAGGCATATAGAGTAGCACGTCGTCAGCATATATCAAGCAGTCAACATTGAATTAATGGATGAGGTTACAGATGGGCTGCATGTATATGTTGAACATCAGGGCAGAGAGGGAGGAACCCTGCGGTACGCCCTGTTTCTGGTAGAATGGTTCAGATGTAGCGGACCCAGCTCATATGTGCTGCCATCTGTTGACCAGGTATGATTTGCACCAGTTTAGTGCTGTGTCACAAATACCCTTCTCTTCAAGTCGCCTCAGGAGAAGTTCATGGCTTACTGAGTCAAATGCAGTGGCTATATCCATGAAGATGAGGACAAACCCACGACAGGTGTTATTGAGTCCAGCAATTCTGTTGTTGAAGAGGGTGGTGAGGAGTGTTTCCACACCAAGGGATTCCCTGAATCCAAGTTGGGAGGGATCCAGCGGGGCCGTGTCATTGATGTGGAGTTGTATTTGGCATTGGACTTCTTTTTCAATTATCTTGGATAGTAGAGGTATGCTAGATATGGGTCTGTATGAGTCAACCTTCTGGAGGTTGAGCTTGTTTTCAGCAGAGATCTGATGGACGTGTGCTTGAGGCTTTGGGGGAACGAGCCTGTTGCGAAAGATAGGTCCATGAGTCTGGCTATGAATGGACTAAATTCGGTACGTAGTTCCTTTATCCAGAAGGCAGGACAGGGGTCGGTTTGTGCCGTGGGGGTGTTGATCATGGCAATGGTGTCTTCAATGTGCTTCTTGGATGGGGTAGAGAAGTGTTGGGTAGGTTGGCTCCTGCACTGTGGTGGGTGCTGTGGACTTATTGGTCTGGCATAGTTTTGATTGCAGGAAGTAATCAATACCAGTCCTAGCCTCCTCTAATCAGCCCATTTCCAGTCCTAACCTCCCCGATCAGCTCATTTCCAATGCTAGCCCCCATTAGTCCATTACCAGTCCTACCCCTCTATCAGCACATTACCAGTCCCAGCCCCACCTTGATCAATCCATTCCCAGTCCTAGCCTTCCCTAATCAACCCATTACCAGTCCTAGCCCCCCATCTGCCCATTATAATCCTAACCCACACTGTCTCTCCCCTCTGTCCAGCATTTATCCCCATCTGTCCAGTATGTCCCCCTGTCTCTTCCCTTTGTCCATGTCAGCCCCCCTCCCTCCCTACATGTCAGCCCCCTGTCCATGTCAGCCCCCTTCCCTCCCTCCATCCATCCCTCCATGTCAGTCTCCCCTCTGTCCATGTCAGCCCTCCCTCCCTCCATATCAGCCCCCCTCCCTCCCTCATCCATCCATCAATGTCAGCCCTCCCCTCCCTCCCTCCATCCATGTCAGCCACCCTCCATCCATGTCAGCCCCCCATCCATGTCAGCCCCCTCCCTCCCTCCATGTCAGCCCCCTCTGTCCATGTCAGCCCCTCCCTCCCTCCATTCATGTCAGCCCCCCTCCATCCATGTCAGCCCCCTTCCTCCATCCATCCATCCATCCAGCCATATCAGCCCCCCTCCATCCATGTCAGCCCCCCATCCATGTCAGCCCCCCTCCCTCCCTCCATGTCAGCCCCCCTCTGTCCATGTCAATCCCCCTCCCTCCCTCCATTCATGTCAGCCCCCTCTCTCCATGTTAGCCCCCCTCCATCCATCCATCCATCCATCCATATCAGCCCCTGTCCATCCATGTCAGCCCCCATCCATCCATCCATAACAGCCCCCTCCCTCCCTCCATGTCAGCCCCCCTCTGTCCATGTCAGCCCCCCTCCCTCCCTCTGTCCCTCCATGTCAGCCCCCCCTCTTTCCATGTCAGCCCCCCTCCCCCATGTCAGCCCCATTGCAGGTTCCCTGCTCCCCTCTCCCCATGTCTGCCTCCTTCTTCTGCAGCCACGGCTCCCTGTCTCTTAGGGAACCACAGCTATGCCTGTAAAACCGTTGCAGAGCCTTTCTGTCTCTAAACAGGTGCCGTGCAGCATTGTCCTGCCTCCAAAGGCATAGCCGCGGTTCCCTAAGAAACAGGGAGCTGTGGCTGCAATAGAAGGGAAGCGGTGAGTTGCCACTGCTGAGAAGCGGACTCGGCAGTGGCAGCAACTTGTGCATTTTTTTTTTAACGGCGGAGTGAGGCAACCCCCCACTAAATCCTGTGGCGACTCCCATGGGGGTCGTGACCCACAGGTTGAGAACCGCTACTCTAGAACCTCCCTCCTACATTTTTCTATATGATTGGTACCAGCATGTACCAAGACAGCAGGCTCCTCCCCAACACTATCTAAAGTCTTTTCTAGGTGACACCTGAGGTCCTCTACCTTTGCACCAGGCAGACATGTTACCATGTGATCCTCACATCCATCAGCCACCCAGTTATCTACATGCCTAATGATCGACTCGCCAACTATAACAACCATCCTAACCCTTCCCTCATGAGCACATGACCCTGAGGAAACCTTGGAGATTCAGTATATGCCAATCTATCTCATTTATATTAAGTATAGAATTCCTGAAGTTTAGTTTGATGGTATCTCCAGGACATGGTTAAGAACCATTGTGATAAGAAATATCATGCTCTATCAAGTATCCTAGAAAATGCTTTACCATTTTTTTCCATTTAATACAACAAAACTCTTTCTTCTCTTGGCTTTATGGGATACTATTCATCCACCAACTCATTTAGTATGATTTGGTAGCATGAAGCTGCAAGGGAGTAAACTGAAAGGCAATGTCAGGAAATACCTTTTCACTGAAATGGTGGTGGATGCTTGGAACACCCTCCTGATGGAAGTGGTGGGGGCAAATACAACGACAGAATTCAAAATGGCATGGGACAGAGCCCTTTACAGCAACAGGATAAAATCAAAATAAACTGAACTATCTAATGGGCAGACTAGATGGGCCATACTGGTCTTTATCTGCCGTCATTTACTATGTTACTATGATTTTTATCTTTTGCTTGTTATTTTCTGTTGGAAACAATCTTACTTTCAAATAAATAGATAATGGCATTGTTTTTGTAGTGATATAATCAGCACTGCCCTATAACCAGACTGCCCATATGACAGAGAGATTAGCACTGAATATTTTCTTCTTGTACAATCATATTTATCCTTTTAATAGCACTATTGGATGTGTGCAACACTGCAAAATGGTGATAAGTATTCAGGTACAATAAGTTCATGCCAGAAAGAATTTGCAATGTAAATAGTCTTTGGGAATTTCCCTATGAATAGTTTTCAGGATAGGCACAATGAATATGCATGGCTTATATTTGTACAGCATGGAATCAGTATATGCAGATATATCCAATGCATTTCATTGTGGTTATTCTTAAAACCAACCTGGTTGCGGCATCTCCAAGGATTAGGTTGAAGATCACTGCCCTATTATTCTACTCCTCCTCCTATTTATTTTTCTAAGTTGGAGCCCAGTACTGGAAAGGATTATAAATTAAACTAGCCCTATTGCTCGATGGTA
The DNA here is from genome assembly GCA_033557465.1 of Ichthyophis bannanicus. Taxonomy (NCBI): domain Eukaryota; kingdom Metazoa; phylum Chordata; class Amphibia; order Gymnophiona; family Ichthyophiidae; genus Ichthyophis; species Ichthyophis bannanicus. The sequence continues at coordinate 117,936,667 of CM066050.1, read as the reverse complement.
AGACTGTGAGTTATTGTCCTTTAGGTTCAGCAGTCAAGCACATAATAAAGGTGAAGCATTCAGACATCAAGATTTGGGTGACTGGGCACACACTGCATGGAGGACTTTTATTGGTGATGACAGCAGAAGCAATCCAAGTATGTCAATTCAAGGGAGCCTTTTTCCAAACTTCATTTGGCAAGAGAGCTCAGGATTGGTGGTGCAGCCACCGGAGATCAAGGAGATGGGGAAAATAAATGTGACAGAGTAACTTTCTGGTCACTTAAATTGTTTTTTTATTCTTTATACTGTGCAATCACACTGTAACTTGCATTGCATAAATGTGAAAATGAATTCTGTGTTACCTTCTTGCTGCTGTGTTCAAGCTTAATGGAACCAGCGTGCTCATTTTATCCACTGTAGTTGTTACATAACCTGATATTAAACCAACCTTTTCCTCCTCACACTGGCACACCATCTGCATTTCCAGGAAATAAGGAAGGAAAAGAACAAAGGGAAAAGTAAAGTCCTTTGCAGATTCCTATTCATTGCACTGAGATAATAAACTCGCACTGACAGAGCATTCTATGGTTGTCTACAAGACACGTTTTATTGTAGTAGAAGAAGGGCAAGTCTGCTTTTTTTTGACTCACAATCTTCACACCCTTATACATTTTTCTTATTCTTCAGTTTAAAAAATATACAATTCAAGATGCATTAAAATAAGCATTTGTTTTACTGATCTTCACAACAAATTACACTTTCAGTTAAATAATATTCAAAAAGTAAATAACCAAAAAGTCACGACTGCATAAGTCTTCACATTCATTGACATGATTCTCGGTAGAAGCGCTTTTGCAGTAAAAATAGCCATTATGTCCATTAGGAAAAAAATCTACCAACTTTGTAAGAGCAGGGTGGTATAATTGTTGTTGTTGCAAGAGCAGGGTGGTATAATTGTTTTCTAGGCAGTATAGCTCAAGCTCTTTAAAACTAGCTGGAGATGGTCTGTGGACTGCAGTTTTCAAGTCTATTGCAGACAGATTTTCTATTGCATTCACATCTGGACTTTGACTGAGCTACTCGAGAACACTGGCTTCCTTTTTGCTGGGCTATTCCATTGTTGTTTTTCTTTATGCCTAGGATCATTGTGACACTTATCCACTCCTTATTCACCTCCCATGTTGACTATTGTAACCTGCTCCTTGCTGGTCTCCCTCTGAGTCATCTCTCTCCCCTTCAATCTGTTCAATACTCTGCTGCGCAGCTAATCTTCTGCCAGCCTCATTATGTTCATATTACCCCTCTTCTCAAGTCACTTCATTGGCTCCCTATCCATTTCTGCATCCAATTCAAACTTCTCCTGCTGACTTATAAGTGCATTCACTCTGCAGCTCCTCACTACCTTTCCTCTCTTATCTCTCCCTACACCCCTCCTTGGGAACTCCACCCTTCCGGCAAATTGCTTCTATCTGTGCCCTTGTCTTCTGTTGCTAACTCCAGACTTCGCTCCTTTCACCTTGCTGCTCCTTATGCCTGGAACAAACTACCCGAGTCAGTACATCAGACGCCTTTTCTGGCCCTTTTCAAATCCAGGCTGAAAACTCACCTCTTCACTGCCGCCTTCGGATCTTGACTCACCTGATCTCCTTTGTGTTTCCTCACCATCCCCCCTAGATGTACCCCATCCACCTACTGTGTTGTCTGTGTTGACTGGATTGGCTCTGATGAGCAGGGACTGTCTTACATGTGCAGTGCTGTGTATGTCTTATAATGCTATACAAATTCGCAGTAGTAGTAGAAGTAGTATTAGTGGTAGTTGTAGTAGATCATTGTCATGCTGAAAGGTGAATCTTCCCTCAGCCATTTCTTTTTGAAACTGAAGAGCCCTAACCTTTTAAGCCTTTCCTCACTGGGGCATCTTTCAATCCCCTTTATCATTTCGGTTGCATTTCTATCTACCTTTTCGAATTCCGTTATATCTTTTTTAATATATGGCGACTTGAATTGCATACAGTATTCAAGGTGTGATCACACCATGGAGCAATATAGAAGCATTATAAAATCCTTGGTTTTATTCGCCTTTCCTTTCCTTATGATTCCTAGCATTCTATTTGCTTTTTTGACCGCTGCTGCACTCTTAGCAGAGGGTTTCAATGTATTATCCACAATGACACCTGGATCCTTTTCCTAGGTGGAAATTCCAAATGTGAAACCTTGCATCCTGTAACCATAGTCCACATTAAATTTTATCTTCCATTTGGATGCCTAGTCTCCCAATTTCTCAAGGTCCTCTTGCAATTTTCATAAACCTCATGTGTTTTCACAACTTTGAATAATGTAATGTCATCTGCAAAGTTGATCGCCTCACTTGCTATTCCCATTTCCAGGTCATTTATCAAAATATGTTAAAAAGGAGCCAGTCCAGCACAGATCCCAGGGTAATCCACTATTTACCTTTCTCCACTGAGAAAACAGTTTAGAACAACTATCCAGAGGGTCACCATCAGTCTATATCAACTCAACCGCACTTAAAAACATTTAACTCATCTTAATCCTTGTTAAGGCAATTATTGAATCATTTGGATTTGCTATGACAAAAATGTGAAGACTTATGCAATCAAGACATTTTTGGTTTCAATTACTTTTTAAATATTTTTATAATTGCTCTTTCACATTGAAACTGTAGAGTATATTGCATTGATCAGTAATATAAACACCTACTTCAATGCATTTTGAAAAGTACTTTTCAGACAGTATAATGTGAAAATGGGCAAGGATGGAAATGGCTTTCACAGGGTACCGTTTTTCATAGGGGGAAGGGCAAGTCTGCTTTTTTCTGATACATGTACAAATTGGTTTATCTATCCCTGGAGCAGGGATTTTCAGTCCAGTCCTCAGGACAGACATAACCAGTCAGGTTTTCAGGATAACCACCATGAACATGCATGAGAGAGATTTACAATGCATGGCCTCTGTTGCATGTAAATCTCTCTCAGGGTCGAGAATTTGGCAGCTGAGATTTAATGCTAAAAAATGCAGGGTCATGCATTTGGGCTGCAATAATCCAAGGGAGCAGTACAGTGTAGGGGTGAAGTACTTCTGCCACAAAAGAAGAGCGGACCTGGACATGATGATTTCTGACAATCTTAAAGTATCTAAACAGATAGAAAAGGCGACGGTGAAAGCTAGAAGGATGCTTGGGTGCAGAGGGAGAGGAATGGCAGCAGAAGAAAGGAGGTGATAATGCCTCTGTATAAGTCTTTGCTGTGACCTCATTTGGAGTATTGTGTGCAATTCTGGAGACCCACCTTCAAAAGGATATAAACAGGATGGAGTCGGTGCAGAGGGTCGCTACTAAAATGGTTAGTGGTCTTCGTTATTAAGCATATGAGGACAGACATAAGGATCTTAAATATGTATACGTTAGAACAGGAGTGGCCACAATCCTGCCTGGTTTTCAGGATGTCCCTAATTCATGAGGTATATTTGCATATACTGCCTCCTATTGTATACAGATATATCTCATAACTATTCATTAGGATATCCTGAAAACCAGGCTGGATTGTTGTGCACCAGGACTGGAGCTGGCCACCCCTGCGTTAGAGGAAAGGCGGGATAGAGGAGATATGTTAGAGACGTTTAAATACCTCCATGACATAAATGCACAGGAGGAGAGCCTCTTTTGATTGAAAGCAAGCTCTGCTATGAGGGGACATAGATGAGGGTCAAAGGGGATAGACTCAGGAGTAACATGCGGAAATATTTCTTAATGAAAGACTGGTAGATGCATGGAATAGTCTCCCAGTGGAGGTGGTAGAGATGAAGACATTATGGGGCAAACACAGTTTCTCAAAAGGAAAAAAGGGGACTGTTGTAGTGGTTGATATGGAAGGTCAGACTGGATAGGCCATGTGGTCTTTTTCTGCCATCATGTTTTTATGTTTCATTGTGTTTATCCTGAAAATGGAAGACTGGATTGAGAACTCCTGCCTTGGTAAGTTGTGAAATCTTTTTAAGAGCCAACAAAAAATATTGTAGTGCAGATTGTACAACTTAAATAAAGAAACTGGAGGGATGGGTAGAAAAAAAAGGGATATCTGCTTTGAGAATGGGCAACAATGAAATTAGACTGGGTGGGAGGATGGAAAATGACTGTCTATGTTGTGTATTTTTTTTTAGAGTTTGTAATTCAAAGAGTAAGGAATTTTCCAGCACTTTTATATTAGCCTACTGAATATGTTTTGAATGTATTTAGAGAATCATTGAACTGACTGAAGTGGCCACTTGGCTGTTAAGGCAGTGAGGACATCTGCTTTGGTCTTGTTTTAGCTTAGTCCTTATCTCAGCAGTTGAAGTTCCTAATCTTTTTCCAATTGAAAAGGCAGAGCCCAAAAATCGAAAGAACTTATTGCAATACGTTCTGGAGAAATAGTCTGCTGATCTATCCTGTTCCAAGTCATTCATTTCTATGACAGGGCCTATTTATTAAAGTGCACTAAATAGTTAGCATGCAAATTGATATATACTGTTCATGCATAAATCTTGTAACTGTTACCGCACAGGCATAACAGCTCTCACTCACTAATTCACACATAACTGCATGCTGTGGGTAGAGAATGGGTGTGAACTGCACATTAACATGTATGGTATTTTATCATGAGTTAACAGCTCCTCCTATCAACAGCAGTGAGAGTTAAGTGCACCTGTGCTAAAAGCAGGCAGTTAGGGTCGTGACCCACTACAGGAAAGAATGCCCTGATTTCTCTGATGAGGTTTTTGACACTTCAATCAACATGCTTACAACCCTCCCCCAACCCCCGATTAGGCACCAACACCCCCGATCATAATCCATGACTCCCTTCCCTTGATGAGGCACTTTACTTTGTAGTAAGTGCATGCCCTGTGTGGTAACTGCAGAGCAGATGCTGGGCACCCCCCCCAAATATTACCAGACAGGATTTACATGTACAGTTCATAGAAATGGGAAAAACGAGTAAGGTGATCAGATTTGCTGATGACTCAAAATTATTCAAAGTTATTAAAACACAAGAGGATTGTGAAAAATTGCAAGAGGACCTTGACAAACTGTATAGACTGGATATGGTCTTTATCTGCCATCATGTTTTATGTAATTTTTGCACCTACCACATCATAAGTATGAAAGCTTACCACATTTTAGAAAACAAGGCACTATGATTTTGTGGGTGGATTCATTGTATAGCTCATGTTATTTGAAATGTCTGTCCCAGGCCAATGCAAGTACTCTGTTGCAGCACTTTACATATATAAATGATGCAGGGTCATTTTTTTTTTTTTAGTTCTTTGATCCTGGGGATGCTATGGAGGAAGAGGACATACCAACCTTTGTGTTGTAATAAAATCAAGATGTCAGACTCAGGATGAACACATCCTAGGTGGAAGAGAGAGCTGTAATTTGGCCAAAAGATTAATATTGCCATAGTTTTATTAAATAGAAGGTATGGCTATGAAAAGGAGAAGACAATTTTGTATAGCTTTTTATAGATTAGTATAATGACATGAATTACTGCACATCTATTTATTTGGCAGCACATCCACTGGGAGCAGCATATTTGGCAATTTGTCCCTTGGCAGTAGTAGCACAAGAGTACCACTAGGGTCAAGGATGTCATTTTGAACCAAGGCCTGAGCAGAGCAGTGGTCCTCTGTTTAAGCTCCTCCCACCTGCACAACTGTTAGCTGACATCACTGCCCATTGCAGCATTTAAAAGCACTGGGCTCCAGAGTCAAAGAAGAGGGATATCAGTCCAGCGGTCCTCTGTTGAAGCTCCTCCTACCTGCTCAGCTGTTAGCAGACATCAGAGCCCATTGCAGCATTTAAAAGCAGTGGGTTCCAGAGGCGCACTCACGCCTGGCGGGCCCGCACCCGAGGACCTCTTGGTGTGGCCCTCAGGCATTGACCACATCTAAGAAACTGCGTCTGCACACGGATCCCAACAAAAGCAGCCATCTAGTTTCCGAGTTTGTTTCTACCAGTATGCACACAGTACTAATTCTCAATTATACCTTTCCACAGTTAGCAAAGCTGTTTCTCCCATCTGTTAATCTTAAGCCTCCTCCTTCTATAAATACTCATACGACTGCAAGAGAGCTATCCTCACCTAAAATAATTCATTCAATCCCAATTATTCACACTTTGAGAAATAGAACTAGATGGCAAAATGGATACCATCCAGGAAACTCGAAGACTCACAGATTACTTAACATAAATACAAACCCTAATTACCAACCTGATTCAAATATAGATCTATAGGACATGTCATTAAAAGTCATTTTAATCAATGCAAGATCAATACAAAACAAAATTCAGGTAATTTTAGACTACTTACAGGAGCACAAGATAGATTTAATATGCATTACTGAAACTTGGTTAAATGTTACAGATAACGTCATTTTAAACCAAATTGCTTCATTACCATACACCTTACACAAGTGCCCTAGATCTATACATCTTGGTGATGGAGTGCTTATTATTGCAAGAGACACATTGAAATTTAATACTCTCTCGACATACAGCTCCAAGTGTTTATGATAAAGAAGCTTATCATAGTTCAGGAAGAAATAATACAAGAGGTGAATTGGCTCTGAATAAGCAACTTGTGCTGGCTGGTAAAAGCACTAAAAAAGAGTGTTTACCTAAAAGACTACCAGACCCAGAATGCGCTGGTTTACAGAAAGCCTCTAGGAGAGCTGAAGTAGGGAAACGTGTGCCTAATCAGAGAAGCAATGATGTAATCCCTAATCACACATCTCCTAGGGAAGGGCTTAATTCAGAACACCTGCAGTATGCTAGGGTGGAACAGCCATCTAGGCACTTTAAAGCTAGAAGAAATTCATCAGACAGACAGAAATGGTGGCAAGGAGAGCAAAGACAGCAAGGACAGCAACGGAAGCTGTTGGAGAGACTGATTGTGAACAGAAGGAAGAACAGCAAGACGTCCAGAAGGTCTAAGAAAGGAGCCCAAGGCAGTACGTATGTTGGGAGAGATTCCTGGGGCAAGCATTCTTCATTGGACTGGAAGAAGCCAGAGGCTTGGAGATATACAGCCAGGAACCCTCGGACAGCACCTGTAAGGGAGACGGCTGCATCTACAGAAAGAAGGAGCTCTAATACCTATTTAAGGAGGTATGGGAAAAGAGACCTAAAGTCCAGAGATTCTGACTGGAGAGCTGGGCACAGAAGCTTTGCTACCTACTGGCCAAAATACCCAGAGAGGAAACCTAATGACAACGTGATCTCAGGTATGAACTCTGATCTGTTCCCTAGCTTTGCACAAGGAAGACAGCAGGGAAACAGTTTCTATCCTGGTAGACATCAGTTAGAGAAATCCTCTGAGCCAGTGTTTAAAAGTGATCCTATGATATTTCAAGAGCAAGGGGAAATATCAGATGAGGAAGTTGAATATATGGATTGTTCTCTTTCTAAGCTGCTGTTCTAAAGTAATCCTCAGTTAAGGATCAAACACCAAAAGGAACTGTACTGATTTATAACTTCCCAGAAAAATTTCTTTGAGAGAAAGTTTTGGGGAAAGTTGGAGCCATGTGGAGAGTGGACCAGCAATTGTTTGCAGCTGGTTAAGCACCTGTGATTAGAGCAAGGCACAAGTGCACGTGGGACTTTGGAAAAAGCTTCTTCTCTTTGTGAAAGGAAGAAAGATGTTTTTCTTTTGATAAAGAGAATTTTCCTTTTGGGTTTATTTTTCATTCCAGCACTGCTAAGAAAGTTTATTAGCAGGGGCTAGAAGAAAGACCTTTTCTGTTCCATCAAGGTCTTTACTAAGTTGTTGCATAAGTAATTCAGTTGCCTTATTTGTTTTTTTTCCTGAATAAAACTCCTGAAGAAATTATCCTGTTGATGTTACCAAGCATATCTGTGCGAGGGAATAACACCACATAAATAAAATCAGTTTTCTGCTTTACACTCGAGCAACTACAATTCTTTATTCTTGTTAAATGGGTAGTTTTGTGTGAAGGAACTACAAGACCCACAATCCTTTGCAGGTCAAGTAAATTCATGTCCTTGCCAAGATTGTGGAACTTTCACAACAAGCACCCCCGTTTACAAGTTGCAATATTATAACCATCACAAACAAGAATTTTTCAATTTATCTGGCATACCTTGAACCAAACACAGGTGATGATGAGTTCTCAATAATCCTAGACTCAGTATGCACTTAAACTAATGCCCGGAAACCTCTTTTATTTTTAGGTGATATAAACCTCCCTTTTCTTTCATCCAAAGTAGCCAATGCATTTTTACTGGCTATGTATAAACTACATCTTACACAGATTATTAATAAGCCAACTCACATGAAAGGTACTACACTCAACCTTATCTTTGTAAGCAGCTTAGTTTTCAACCAAAATCATGTTAGCAATACTACATTAACAGCTGTTCCTTGGTCGGATCATTACGATCAGCTTTGATGTGTTAGTCACCAGAGCAAGCAAATTAGCAGACTCCTCTCCAACTTTTATTAGACGATTTAAACAATTTGATAAAGAGGCCTTTATAGAGCATGTACTTCCTCCACTTGATAAGAACCTAACAAATCTTGACACATCTATTAGAAGCTGGATTGAAGTAATGCAAGATGCTGCTGTAGCTCCACATAAGAAGTCCCCCAAAAAGAGATGTTCTATTGCTTCACAAGATATAATGATGTGCAAAAGAAATATCAAGACGTAATACATAATTGCAGGAGGGAATATTATACAAACCTCATAATGGGTACTCTCAATAAGCCAAGGGAACTTTTCAACATCACACGTACCCTAATTAAAGAGCCAATATCTGACTCAGGACCCATTCCGTTAAAGCCTCAAGATATTTCTAACTTCTTAGAAACAAAGTCTAATTCAATCTCAAAACACAGCATAAGACCTGAAGATTTTCCATCGTCATATAATAGCAGCAATCTGTGGAATACCTTTTTTTTTTTTTTTATTTATAAAGTTTTCAAAATAAATCAAGCAATAAGCTTGTACAGAACATAATGCTTGCAAAGAAAATAATCCAGAAATATTCCAAACAAGAAATAAATGCAAGAATTATACAATAGTTCCCAAAAAGATGGAGGGGTTAGCCAAGAAAAAAAAAAATAAGCTAATTATTATTAACAAGAAAAATAAGAGGAGACAGTGGCCCAAGGAGACCTTAATTAAACAGATGGAGTCAGTACACCTGGAGAGGAGGTGACCAGCAGATGCAAACTTAGAAAAGCAGAGATCCTCGGGAGAGAAAAAGACATATTTCTGTGTTTTAAAGGTGATGCTTTGGTTAAAGATAATACTGCTCTTCGGCTTAAGATTGAGTCTTTGGATAATGCAGTTCGTGCATCTAATGTCCGTCTTCTGAATTTCCCTATTATACCTGGTGTGGCACCTTTGGAACTATTTAAGAGTTATCTTCGAGAAATTCTCCTGGTTCCTGTGGAATTGATGCCTCCAGTATCTAAAGCTTATTTTCTGCCTTTGGGAAAGAGAAGCGGAAAAGTTTCTATTGGTCTGTTGGAGCTGGATTCCCTTAATGTTACCGATTTGCTTAACACTCCCAAGACTGAGGATATTGATGTATCTACATTGCTGGTCACATTGGCTCTTTATTCGGACAGGAAATGGCTCTTAAAATTGTTTTATAAAAAGCGTGATAGTTTGTTCCATGGGAAAAAGATTTTTCTTTTTCCCGATGTAGCACGAGAAACACAGAAACGTAGAAGATCTTTTCTTTTATTAAAACCTGGGATGTTATGTATAGGTGCTACATTCATGTTAAGATTTCCTTGTAAATGCTTGATCACCTTTAAAACACAGAAATATGTCTTTTTCTCTCCTGTGGAATACCTTTTATGTTCCCTCTGCAGATCAACTTTATAAGATAATAGTCAATTTAAATGCTTCCATGTCTCTACTGGATCCTTGTCCAGTATTTTGGATCAAGCAGGAAAGAAAAAAACTGGTTCCAATATTACTTAATATTACATATCTGTCTCTTATCCAAGGTACCCTCTTTATGACTCTTAAGCAAGCATCCATAAGACCTTTATTGAAGAGCAACAACCTAGATAAGAAGGACCCTAATTCATATTGTCCAATATCAAGCTTGCCTTTCCTATCAAAGATAATTGAGAAGGTAGTTCAGATTCAATTGCAAGATCAAATTGATATATGTGCTCCACTTAATCTTCATCAACACAGCTTTAGGTCTAATTACAGTGCTGAGACACTATTTACATCTTTTCTTGATTTATTTATTTAACATGTCTTATATATCGCCTTTCATGATATCAAGGCGGTTCACATTGAGCAGGGCATTATAACTTGGAGATAACTATTTTACAGGGAACATGGGCAATGGAGGGTTAAGTGGCTTGCCCAAGACCATAAGGAGCACCTGTGGGACTAGAAACCCCAGTCCTTCTGGCCAAAGGTTGCTGTCCTCTAGTGGGATTTGAACCCCTGACCTTCCAGCCTGAGGTAACTTGCCCCAACCCTCCTATCTGGTATAGACAATACTAGAGTAGGCTATATCTTAATCTTTATTGACCTTAAAGCTGCCTTTGACTCAGCAAACCACTATACATTAATTGAAAGGTTCAGTGACATTGAAATTTCTGGTATGTCCTGAAATGGTTCATTTTTTATCTAACTGATAGAAAGCAGCAGGTCAGATGTGGAAATGATCATTGAATCCGTTTACTCTATGCCAAGGTGTTCCTCAGGGTTCAGCTACTTTTTAACATTTATCTACAACCGTTTTGCTCCATGATAAGCAAGTATAACATCAACTATGAGATTTACGCAGATGATATTATGATCTTTACTCAGATCACTCTTGAATTGCAAATTGTCTAAGAGCAATGATAGTCTGCCTTAATAAGTTAAGCCTTGAAATCAATTTCACAAAGTCTGAGGTTCTTTATGTTATAAGAAACACCTCTTTTATACCGCCTAAGAATATACATAATCTAGATTATGATCTAGCTGTTAAGCAACACAAAGTATCTTGGTATAACTCTTGACCAAAATCTCAACTTCCAAGAGCACATTAAGAGAATAACTAGAAAGGCTTACTATAAGTTACAAACAATCCAGAAATTAAAACCTATACTAAATGAATGTGACTTCAGGACAATTTGTCAATCTATGATAACACCTATCCTGGATTATTGCAATTTAATCTTCCAAGGTCTTCCAATGAAATCGATATACCCAATACAACGTTTTTAGAATACAGCTTGTGGGACCCTAGCCTGGGCCTAAGGCTTACAGCTATGGGCTGCCTTTTGTCTGTCCTTAAATGCAACTTTATTCTTTGTCGCCAGCCATGCACCCTGGGACTTGTAGTTGATAATTCACATTCAAAGACAAACTGTAGTTGTGCAACTGTTGGTTGAGGCAAACAAGAATATTTATTTTGTGGATTTCCAAATGCATTAAAGTTCAGGCACACAAACACAATGGATACTTCTCCAATAACACAAGAGTAAAGTAAGGAAACTGGAACTGAAGGTAAACTGAGCACAAGTCGTTTTAACAAAAACTGTTATCTTCAATAAAGCAAAACACAGCACAGCCTTATAAGCACTTTCAGCAAAGGTAATTTTCTTCTTTTTCAAAACCTTCTTTTAACCCTGCTTACAGGTTTTTCAAGCTTCTTTAAAGCAAAGAGAGCAATCCATTAGAGAGTCCTCTGGAATGGATTGTGATTCACAGCAATCAATCTGCATGGGTTCCGGTACTACGGCTGGCTTATCTCTGGACTCAACAGCTTCTTCAAACTTTCTGGCTTGTAGGAATTCATAAAACTCATTCCATAACTTCTGTTTCTGGTCATGAACATTTACATTCGAGGAGTGAGCTTTCCCTCCCTCTAATGCTTGCTTTAAAATCTCTACTGTGTCCACATTTACTGCCCTGCTTGTGGCTGGGTTATGGTTCTTTCCCCAAAGGAATGTATCCACCCACCTTCTAGCAGTTGGACCTTTCAGCATAGGGTCCTGGATATTGGACAGAGGTACCTGTTCCAGCTGGTTTGTAGCCTTTCCAACTTACTGTCTGCTGGCTTTAGGTCTGGGAGTTTTTCGCAGATATGGAGTGCTTCCTTCTCTACTTTCAGGCTTCAGCAACTGAAAGTCAGCCTCCTCGTGACTCTCAGCTCTCCTAACTCTCTGAGCTCCTTCATCCTAGGAACTTTCTTCCCCCTGGGAACTCTTTTCCTCCTGGGAACTCCTCCGTGCATGCTGAGAACTCCTCTGTGAGCTCTGTAAGCTCCGTGTGCTCTCTCTCTCCTCTTCTCCCCTGTGCTCTGTTTTGAGACAGGTTTAAAAACCTGTTTCTTTCCTGCCACACCTTTCTTTTTGCACGTGTGCTCGTAATCAGTAAGCAAGCCTGCCTCATCGTCAGAGCTAGGGCGTGGCTTGGCTTGACTTTTTTTCAAAGTAGTTTTTCTCCCTCTGTGCACAGCTTGGCTGTCAGTAGTTTTAAAGGCACAAGTACCATTTTCTTCTATTTCCATTCTTTCCTGGTCACTCTCATCACCACAAGCTAAACGTCTAATCATGGGAGCCTCCAAGATGAATCACATAACTCCAATTCTCTTTCAGTTACACTGGCTTCCAGTTCATATGTACTGCAAGTTTAAATCAATTCTGATCATTTTCAAAATTATACATAATATTTTTCCAGCAGCCCTTTACTTATGATGAGCCCTAACAATAGGCAGAGAAGATCTTCTTGTGAGAATTTAATATCTATACCTAAGCAATGTACAGGCGCAAAGCAAATAACTTGTAACTGTGCCTTATCTTTATACTCTTCATCTCTTTGGAACTCTTTGTCAGGGGAATTAAGATCCATATCTGATATCAAAGATTTCAGGAAAGTGCTCAAGACTCAACTCTTCAGGGAGCATTTTGGACCTGATATGTTAACCTAGTCTGCATTTGATTATATCTCCTTATTTTATGGTTTTTGTAACACTCCAAGTTAACATTCCCTGTTTAATGTATCCATTTGTGTTTGATGTAAACCACATTGAATTTAAGAAATGCGGTATAGAAGACCTGTTAAATAAATAAATAAATGAATACAATTAGATCATGAGGGAACTCCAGAAAGAGCCAGGGTAGGATGGGGGAGAGGGTAATAGGGGCTTTGGTTGCCAGTAGAGCCAATCAGGGGAAGTCTTGCTGTCTGTGGAGGGCGTGTTCTTGCCCTTCTGGCTTGTCAGGTTATAGGGGGAACACTGCTGTTGTCATGGGATGTTTCTGAAACGAAGGGGGTGATGGCATCAGCATTTGCACCTGCCCCTTCAAGCTGGCACCTGTGTGTGCCTCAAGACAGGTACAAAAGCCAATGTCCAAAATATCTCACCATCACATGTATTCCCCTTGTAGAATGGGGAATGCATGTCTAGATTTTCCACCTGCCTAAATCACACCCTATCCATACCCCTACAATGCCCCCTTGAATCCCAGGGGTTCTGCACATGCAAATAGCGTCTTTCTAGAATCATTATTTGTACATGTATGTAATCTAGATATATACTGTAAATGCCATCATTTATCATCTAAATGTTTCTAAAATGATCCCTCAGTTTCCAATTGAGTGAGAAACTCAAACAGTTATGAGGAAAGTGCCTCATTGTTGTCTGAGCCTCAGTCTGCACATATTCATATGTTTATGTTACTCTATTCAAGGCAAGGTTCAAAACTATATTAAATGCAGAAAAATAAAATCAAACAATAAAAATAAGTCTATTATCAGTACAACACAAAATAACCATTTGTTCAGATGTGATCTGCTTGATTTTTAACACTATGGAAACTAGATATACTAAAAGCTATTACTGCCTCATCACATACTAAGGGCCGTGTTTATTAAGCTGCACATGTGCTCTCCGGCCACGTTAACAGTGCAGCGATTTTCTGCGCTATCTGCACAAAACTCTTTAAGTGCCAGAGTGAGCAGGAAATAGGCAGAGAGCGGGCATGTCTGTAACACATGGTTACCGTGGGTAACTGTCAATGTTGCAAACAGAAAGGGTGCAGATGACGCCATCTCAATGGGGGGGTTATGTGCATCTGCAATGTCAGTGCAGTGTCTGATGGGGAAATGCTGTGCACACCCCGAACTGTTGTTGTTGTTGTTAAGTGCCGTCGAGTCGGAGTCGACTCATGGTGACCCACTAGATAGTTGTCCTAAATTGTGTTCGGTCTTCAGTCAGGCGGCTCATTGTTGACAGACTGGTACCCGTAGCTGCTGTTATTGTATCGCTCCATCTCATTGCTGGCCTTCCTCTTTTGCGTTGACCTTCTATCTTGCCAAGCATGATGTCTTTCTCTAATGATCTCTCTCTTCGCATGATGTGTCCAAAGTATGAAAGTCGAAGTCTTGTCATCTGAGCTTCTAAAGAAAGCTTAGGTTTGATCTCCTCTAGTACAGACTGGTTTGTTCTTCGGGCAGTCCACGGTATACACAGTATTCACCGCTAGCACCATAATTCAAAGGCATCAATTTTCTTCCTGTCTATCTTTTTCACTGTCCAGCTTTCACATCCATATGATGTTATTGAAAATACCATGGCTTGAACAAGTCAAATCTTTGTATGGAGAGAGACATCTCTGCTCTTGAGAATCTTATCTAGGTCTTTCATAGCCATTCTGCCAAGAGCAATGCGTCGTCTGACTTCTTGACTGCTTGTTGCTTCTTTATTGATAGTTGATCCCGAACTGTTAGCACACTGCATTTGCAGCTAACATACTGCTATTTGCCCAGAAACTCTGCTTAATCATGAAAGGCTAGCACATTTTAGTAAACATACCCTTAATGTGCATCAAAATACATTTTTTACTGTGGGCCACATTTTATGCAGTGATATCCAATTGCTAATAATGTGCATAAACAGTATTAGTTCATACTAACAAAGTGGTACACTATAGTAATTCTAACCTTAAAATAATTACAAGTCAAAACAAACATACAATTACCATAATAACTACAAAACCCCAATCCCCTTAAGTCTAATAACATAAACATCCTGAACAATCTAAGGCAGGAATTGAAAGTGGCCTAGTGGCTTGGACAAGTTACCTCAGGCCAGAGAGCTGGGAGCTTGTTTCCCACTCGGGGACATCAGCCTTGGATATGAGGGACCATAGGTGCTCCCTGTAGCCTTGGACAAGCCACTTAACCCTGTGTTGCCTCAGGTACACATTGATGATGAGTTCTTCAGAGACGAGGGAATATATGCAGTAAACTGTCTAAACTTCTTTATTACAACAGGTGGTAGATAAATAAAATGCCAGTTTAGAGCCCAAGATACCAACATACTAATCAATATATATAGCAACGGATGCAATAAGAATATAGAAACAAAGAAAATGGTGGCAGATAAAGACATAGACACATAATAGCAGCAAAGGCATTATGGTCTATTGAGTCTGCCCTTCTCTACCAACTACTATAGTTTATTTTTTTCCCTTACCGATCCTCTGTGTTTGTCCCATGTTTTCTTGAATTAGATACTGTCCTTGTCTCTGCTACCTCCATCGGGAGTCTATCCCATGCATCTACCGCTCTTTCCATAAAGAAATATTTCCACATATTACTCCTCAGTCTATCCCCTTTCACCTTCATCCTATGCCTCTCATTGCAAAGTTTTCTTTCAATTGTGCATTTATGCCATGGAGGTATTTAAACATCTCTATCGCATCTTCTCTCTCTCACCTTTCCTCCAAAGTATACATGTTGAGATCTTTAAGTCTGTCCCCCTATGCCTTATGATGGTGCTCACTTACCATTTTAATAGCCACCATACCAACTCCATCCTGTTCATATCCTTTTGAAGGTGTGGTCTCCAGAATTGCACACAATACTCCAAAGACTTATACAAAGGCACTATCACCTCCTTTCTTCTGCTGGCCATTCCTCTCCCTATACACCCAAGCATCCTTCTGGCTTTCACCCTCACCTTTTCTACCAGTTTAGTCACCTTAAGATCATCAGAAACAATTACGCTCAGGTCCCGCTCTTCCATGGACAGATATACTTCATCCCCTATACTGTACCGCTCCCTTGGATTTTTGCAGCCCAAATGCATGACCCTGCATTTTTTAGCATTAAATCTCAGCTGCCTAATTCTCAACCATTCTTTAGGCTTCACTAGATACTCTACCTCCTCATGTTATCTACTTCTTTCTGGTATCATCTGCAAAGAGACAAAACTTACTCAATAGTCCTTCCATAATATTACTAACAAAAATGATAAAGAAAGTCAGACCAAGGACAAATCCCTGCGGCACACTATTGTTAAAATCCTTCACAGAGTGAGCTTGATTTACGTATCCTTTGTCACCTCCTACTCAACCAATTTCTAACCCACTCAGTCGCTTTAGGGTCCATCCCTAGGGTGCTCAATTTATATATAAGTCACCTGTGCAGAATGATGTCAAAGGCTTTACTGAAATCTAAGTACAGCACATCTAAGTTTCTCCCTCGGTCTATCTCTATGGTCGCCCAGTCAAAGAAATTAATTAGATTTGGCTGACAAGACTTGTCCCTAGTAAAACTATGCTGCCTCAGATCCTGCAATCCATTGGACACCAGAAACCCTCACTATCCTCTGTTTTAGCAGCATTTTCATTAATTTACTCACCACAGAGGTCAGACTAACTGGCCTGTAGCGTGCTTCTAGAACGTCCCCAAGTTTATTTAATACTCTAGGATGTATCCCATCCAGCTCCATCACTTTATTTACTTTAGTTTAGCTAGTTCCTCGTGAGCACAGTCTTCTGAAAACTGATTAAGGTCCCTTTCACTTCTGTTCCTCTTTGCGGGTGTTTTCTGAGGTCTTGCTCCAGGCCCTTCATCTGTGAACACAGACAAAAATATTTGTTAAGTTCATATGGCTTAGCCGGTCTGCCTATTCATGCCAACTACTAAGCTCCACAGTCCCTTCCTCTCCCAAAGAGACTGTCTGTGCTTGTCCCATGCTTTCTTGAAATCAGATACAGTACTTATTTCCACCACCTCCTCTGAGAGATGTTCCAGATATCCAACACCCTTTCAATAAAGAAATATTTCCTTAGATTGCTCCTGAGTTTATCCAGATACCTGAGAAAATGATCAGAGAATATTAAGTACTTGTAGGATAGATTCAGTGGTGGTATAAATCAGAGCATCATCTACATACACAGATAGTTTGCATTCAGTATCTCAAAGATGACAAAGACAGATACTACAGTGCTATGTAAGAGCTAGTGCTAGGGACTCCAAAGCAATGTTAAATAACAGAAGGGACAGAGGACATCCCTGGTGGCTTCCTCTGGTTAGTGAAAGACTGTCAAACAGATAACTGAGGAGATCTCATAGTGGTATATAAAATCATGAGTGGAATGTAATGGGCCAACACGAATTTGCTGTTTACACTTTCAAAAGTTCAAAGACTAGGGGACACATAGCGAAGTTACTAAGCCTGGGCACAGTATACAGCATTTTCACCATATTGACAAACTGACTGCCAAACCCAAACCATTGGCATACATTAAAAAGATATTCCCATTCCAATGCTTTGTTGTCATCAACGAATATAGTACCAAAGATACATCAGCACTATTTGATAAATGAGCTATAGTTTAAATAAGGTGGGCATTAGCTGTAGATAGCCATTCCCACATAAAGCCTGATGGATAATTGCAAATCATTTGTTTATTCTTTCATAAACAATGAAGACTAAAGGACATGCTATGTAGTTGCTAAGTAGTACATTGAAAACAAACAGGAGAACATATTTTTTTTCATTCCGTGCATAGTTAAATTTTAGAATCCATTGCTTGGAGATGTGTTAAAAGCAGTGCTAGGCTTTTGCAGCTAATGCGGCAAAAAAGTATTGAGGTGGCGTTAGTGCAGGTGGAACTGTCTGCAGATCTGACGGTTTCCGCATGCTAAACAGACCCCTTATTCTATATGCTGCATTGCTTTTATTATACTTCACTTTGGGATCTCCGGATCAAAGTGAAATAGCAAGTACAAGAATAAAGAGAACTGGACTAACTATGGTTCATTTTCCCTAAACCATGTAGATGATTATAGCATGAGTATAAAATAGTTTACCGAGTAGAATTTTGATGGAGATCTTAAAGTGTTCTTTACGTAGTTCAGCTACAGATCTCAGTTGTCTAGCTATATTAAGAAAAAATCCATAATTTCAATACATTTTGGTTAAACAAGCCTCTCAGACTCTAAGAAATCTCCACAGAAAACTCCAGAAAATTGAAACCTTTGTCTATTTCTTCTACCTTAGGCAGAGAAATTTGTCCACTATGTGAAGATTCTCTCAATGAAAGAACAAGCAATTTTCTACCAAAAGCCTTGTATACTTCAAGGAACCATTAGACTAGTCAGATTATCTAATGCAGGTATAATGATAACTCAGTCTATTTGCTTATTCAAGTCGTGTGTGCATAAAGGTGCCTTGTGAGGTTAGGCACTTAAAGTTAAGATTCTTAGATTTATTTTTTAAACCATGCTAGAGTTCTGAGGAGTAGCCCAATGGTAAGAACAGCAAGTTAAAACTCAGTAAGCTAGGGTTCAAATCCCACCGATGCTCCTTGTGGCCTTAACTTTCCATTCTCAGGGGCCTAATCAGCTGCAGTGGCTGGGCTCTTTCACGCACATGGTTGCCAATGTTTTATTTAAATCTTGATATTCAGTTCCAGAACTTATCTGGTTTCAGGCGCCGGTTTGCCAGCCAACAGCGTTGCTCTCCAGTTAGTGGTGATATTCAACCGCTAATCTAATAGCAAAATCTGGTTTAAGATAAGATAGCTATTTAGTTGACTAACTTTAACTGTTTAAGCTATCGGGTTAGCGGCTGAATATTGCTGCTAATCAGATAAAAATGACTATCACTCCTAAAGTGAATTATATAGTAGAAATACTACCAGTCTTTCTTACAAGTAAAGTCTATCGTCAAATTGAAAGTCATTTTTATAGCTTCAAGACGACCCCACTAAGAAAACAGACCAGCAACCACTTTGCTGTGATATTATTGAAAGCTCGTTGAGTCAAATAGGGTAAATGAGATTGCAGAATGATCAGAAATGTGAGCCACATGAATAGTAGACTCACTAATTCTAGAACAAAGTCCCTTGGAAACTAGGAAAAATCTATACGCCATGGGGGATAGAACTTCCCTCACTAAAATGGCTACCATCCAGGATAGAATGGTATCAAAATAGATAGGAACTATTTGATTAAAGATTGCAGAAGTCAGGATTCTTGTCTATTGCCCTCTGGAGCACAGCTCTTACACGTCCAGAAACCAGGCCACAAGCTGCCATTTTAACACAACAACAGACTGCAATTGGGGGCTTCAAGATTACTGTTTCTGACCATGCCGTTAAGACAGACTCAGTTTCTTTATCTTTATCTTTATTATTTTGCTTGATTGACCACCCAGGCCAAAGGCATCAGGGTGGTTTACAAAAAAATAAGTAAATGGCTGCCCTCAGAAAAAAAAAAGAAAAGGAACCAAGAATTAGGAAGGGGAGGCTGATGGTAGATCAAATGCCTGGTAAAAGAGGTGAGTCTTCAGTAGGACCTTAAACCTTGGGTATGAGTGCTCTGCATGGAGTGAGGGTCGGAGGGAGTTCCACAGGGCAGGACCAAGGAAGAAAAAAGCAGGGTGACGGGTGTGCTCAAGGTGGGCCCAAGCAGGGGAAGGAAGGGCCAGATGGACAATATGGATTGCCCGAAGGGCACAGGAGGGGAGATGAGTATGGATAAGATCAGCGAGATACTGAGAGCTAACTGTATGGATGGTTTTATGGACAATGGTGAGGATCTTTATTGATAGCGGTACTTCAGAGGGAGCCAGTGAAGTTGGATAAGGAGAGAGGTAACGTGGTCCCTATGTGTGGCATGTGTGAGGAGGTGGGCAGCGGTATTTTGGATGAGCTGGAGGTGGTGGAGCTGATATTGTGGGATACCCATCAGGACAACATTACCATAGTCAAGGCGGGATAGGAGAAATGACACCTTGAGCGTGAGGAGTGAAGGGAGAGGTGATAGGGGGCAGAACGCACATAGTTGATGGAGGGTATAAAAAGAAGGTTGGACAAGAGAGTAGAAGTATTGGTGAAAAGAGACAGCAGGGTCAAGAGTGACCTCAGATACCATAGAGTTGAGGTGAGTGGGATATGAGTCCTGGACAAAGAGTGAAAGGTCAGGGGCAGGGAAACTGAAAGTGAGCCACATGTGATTTCAATTCGGCAATTATGAAGGATTTGACTTGTACTAGATTTAAGTTGGAGGCTTCTGCAACCTGCATATTATTAATTTCCCAAAATCGTCTACTATTTCAGCACAAGAAATGTTTCACAAGCATTTGATGGAAGTCCTGCTGGTGCCCAAGGACACAATTCCTCCAGTTTCTCAAATGTATTATTTGCCTGTTGGAAAGAAGCAGTCTTCGGGTGCACCTGCTGCTATGGATACGTTAAATGTTTCTGCTCATTTAGAAGCATCACAGACTGATACCTGCATCTTATCGGCTCATAGAGACTGGCTCCTGAAATTAGTTTTCAAAAAAAGAATGGTCCCATTTTGCCTTTTTAATATGAGAATCTTTCCAGACCTCACCATAGATACCCAGAAGCCCGCTTTGAGATTTGGACGCTTGCTTAATTTGCATGCTGCTGTGCTCAGGTTTAGGCTAATTTTTTCTTTCTCTGTTGTGTTGATAGGCTCCCCTCCCTTATTTTGGGCTTGTGAAATTTCATCTATATGTATTATTGTTTCTTTTATTTATTTCTTGGACATGGTCTCTTTTCTTAACAAGTGGATACTTGTATTTAATGTTAAAATTTCATAAACATAAAATTTAAAAAAAAATCAGATTGTTCCAGAGCACTGACTATACTTACTGTAGCTTATCACTGTCATCCACAGACATTGAAAATCTGTAGCTGAATTCACACAGGTGTCACGGGCTGCCAGAAAGCATAATGTTGCCAAAAAGCAGGGTGGCTTTAGATGATACACTGCAGTGTTTGAGAAGATGTTCTTGGTAAAAGATTAAATACAAAAAATTTCCCTTACGAGGAGTGAAACTCAATAGCTACATAGACAAGCTTGGGCTTTTACTGTGACAGTGAGTGCGGTGCTTTACAGGTTCCTACTCCCTGACGACCGACGACGACACCCCTGGTGTCGGGGTGGAGATGACCCTGCAAGTTAACTGCTTTTTTTTCATGTTTTTGGCTGTTGCGCTTATGATTCTGTGTGTAATGTCCCAGCATTTAAGAAGTCCACAGAGAGGTTTTTCAGACCATTGATGGTTTGGCCAGCCGTGTTGGAGATTGGTTGGCCTCCCATTTTTGAGTTTCATTTGTATTGACTCTAGGAGGTTTTGAGGTCTTTTCCTCTCAAAGAGTAGATGATATTTCAGGTTTGCATGATGGACTATTAGATTGGGCACACTGCTTTTCCAGCATGTCTAATTGAGGAGTACGTGATAAAAGATTGCCATTGCACCTAGGGTCAGCCCAAGAGTTGGTTAGAGGCGTTGGTGAGCTAGACAAACAGTAAGCCTATGTCTCTCCTGACAGAATCTATTGTTTTGCTTTCAATGCCTTTCTCTTTGCCATCCCCTCCCCCCGAAGCTGCTGCCCTTGCTGATTGCCTAGTTTGCCTAGTGCTTCAGCTGGTCCTCATTGCACTCTTGTATCCTACAGTTGCTCTTTCATTTTTGTTTTAAGCCATTCTCCAAAGTAACATTTTTATATTTTGACAATAAACAGCTCAGGCAGGTTCCTCAACATAGTATTAGTGGATCTCTGCTTCCTGGAAATGCCATGGCATTTGGAGAAAATACTTTATAATCTAACATTATTTTTCAGAAACATTACAAATACAGTGTTTCCACTGCTGTCGGTATGTTTTCATAAAGGGATAAATAACTGGTTTGTAAGATTGTTACCAAAGAACTGAGATATTAACAATGAAGGTAGAGTTGCATGTATCTGAGCAACCTCTGTTTTATTTCTACAAGATTTCCATTAAACCTTTGCTTGAACGTAGTTTAAATAAATGGCAACAATAGAGAGTTCTACTGGATTTAACAGCTTTTCGTCAGGGGGTCTGGTTGAATACCTGATGGAGGGAGCCGACCTTATGGTAGCAAAATATCGTGTTGACTGCCAAAGTGGATTATCAATGCTGCTCTTTTTGTGTTAAATCCTTAGCACCGCCACTGGGCCTTTTGGCTCTTCTGTTACTGACTTGGCATAGAATTGCATTACCCTGCATAATAAGCATACATGTTCTGCTTAAAAACTAGTGTATGACAGGATCTTATCCACACACTGTTTATACTGTTTCCATGCTCTTGTACACAAGTAGCTTAAAGTGCTAGATTTGTAACACCATGAGCAGTATTTCTGCATTGAAACTCACTGGGATTGGTATTTAGGTGAGCTGTGCATTCGCAAGCAAGTAGCAAACTTATAACTTGCTTATTCCACAATTTGAAGTTATACATATGGAGGGTAATTTATATCAGATCACCTGCCTATGTGTGAAGGCCACGTAGGTGTCTATTTTATAAAGACAGATAGGCATCTAATGGGCCCGTCTACTAAAGTGCAGTAAGTAGTTACTGGAGGGTTCAGCATGCATTAAACCCCTACGGTAACCGCTACTGCACTCCATGTGCAGACAGCACAGGGTAAAATCAGCACTGTCTGCACGAGAGGAATCAGGGGGGGATCGGGGAGGGGTCTTGACCAAAAGTGGGCAAGGTGGATGGTAATGGATAGCGCACATGACATTACTGTGCACTAACTGTCACAACTGAGGTCAGTCGCTGATTTTCAGCAGCACTATATGGATAATGACGCTGCCTCAGCACTATATGGATAATGACGCTGCCTCAGCACTATCTGGATGGTGTGGGGATGGAGTTGGCGCTGAGCACAAATTATCTGGATAGTGACTTTTTCAACACCACTACCAACTAGCTTGCTAATGGCTAAGTGTTAAGTTATGTGGATGACTGTCCACATAACGCTGCAGAAAATCTCTGTTCCTGGATAGTGGAGGCCTTCAGCAGCATACCTGGATATCCAATGCCGCTATCTGGAGATTGACTGGCACTGAATATCTGGATATATCTTTAAATGCCATAGTGGCATTTAAAACCATGTAAAAAATATCGGAGCACTGAAGCAGAGAGAGGAAATCTGTCCTCTCACTAACCATCACGCTCCATTTTCAACTGCCTTTCCACTGCAGTCCTCATTGTATTGGGATTATAACTTGGGCCTTTCTGGTTCTGTTGGGGGTTCCTTTTGCTGATTTACAGCAGCATTTAAAGCAGTGGTTCTCAACTCAGTCCTCTAGGACCCCCAGGCTAGTCAGGTTTTCAGGATATCCACAATGAATATGCATGAGAGAGATCTGAACACAATGGAAGCGGTGCGTGTAGATCTCTCTCATGCATATTCATTGTAGATATCCTGAAAACCTGATAGGCCTGGGGGTCCCAGAGGGACTGGGTTGAGAACCACTGATTTAAAGGGAATATTGATCACTGAGTTTAAATATCAGCCTGTTAGGCTTTAAGCCCTCCAAGAACAGGGCAGTTGCTGTACCAGAAAGTAACTTGCCTTGAACTCAGGGCCAGGGCAAACCCACTGTGCAAGCCGTGTGCCGTGTGCTTCAAAGATCAGTGAGGGAAAAGGCATTGCTGATTTGGCGGCAACCTCCCCATGCTTCCTGCCACCGCTTTTCCTGCCTCAGTGGCAGTGATGGTTCTCCAACTTAAAAAAAAGAAAGCGTAGGTCGTCACGACTCTGTGATTAGCAGGCTGCTCTGGCCCCACCCCCTCTGCCATGAACTTGGAGCAGCCTTTTCCTTCCGCTGCTGCCGCCGGAACAGGGAAAGCGATGGCTGTGGCACAGAGTGGTCAACATGTCCTAGGGGCCTGACAGATGTTGGGGAGGGGTGGGGGGAGTGGCGGCAGAGGCAGGTACATGTGCAGGTGCTGGATCAGAAGTGGGGAGGACAGAGGAAAGATGCTGGATCCAAAGGGAGGGGTACAGAGCACACACAGGGGATAGAGGGCAGATGATGGATAGGAGTCGGGTTAGATGCTGGAGGCGGGGTGGAGAACAGAGACTGGACATAAGCTGATGGGCAGCGGATAGTGGATATTAGGTGGAGGGCAGAAGATGGACATAGGGTAAGAGCATAGGGAGATGAAGGGCAGATACTAGACTTGGGGTGGGGCACAGGGGGTTGAGGGCAGATGGTGGACATTGGGTGGAGAGCAGAGGCTGGACACTGAGTGGAGACATAAGGGCATAGATGGTAGATGCTGGACATGGGATAGGGGTCATAGGGGATGGAGGGTACATGTTGGACACAAAGGAGGGGGTGGAAGGATAGAGAGCAGACAAGGGTAGGGGAGATAAGGGGATAGAGGGCAGATGTTGGATAGGAATGGAGGTTAGATGGGGAGATGTTGGACATGGGGTGAAGAGAGAGGTAATGCTGGACATGATAAGGATAGGAAAAAGGGCAGAGACATGAGATTGGGAAGAGAGGGGGAAACAAAATGGCAAGAGAGAAGGGGAGAGGTGCTGAACACAGGGAGGGTAGAAGAGAGAAAGTGAAAGGAGAGAAAAAAAGGCTTGTGAACGGCTTCTTTGGAATCAATTGGGGGGGGGGCAGCACAGTAATTATTCACACAGGTAGCACTAGCCCTGCTTGAACTACTACTGGAAAGGTGTGAGCCAAATCCAAATAAAAAGGGGCCCTTTTCCTAAACATTTCACTGTGTGTTAAGTGCCTGCAGCCCTTTATTTATATAGATGCAATGGTGCTTAACATGTGCTAACTTTTAGTGCAGGACTGTACCAAGCTGTACATGCATCCTGTGTGACTTGCAAAGCTGGCGCCCCTCTCCACCCAGTGATGCAAGAGAACTTACTTTTGTCAGGCTTCCTGGAAGCCCAGTGATGACATCAGTGCCCCTTCCATATTTGCACCGCTTGCACGGCCCTTGGTATAGGCCTGATTTAGTAAAAGGGCCTCCAAGTGTTGCAGACAGTTCTTCATGGTTTCCACTGCTCAAAACCAGGGCCGCTTCAACCCCTTATGGGACCCAGGACAAACGTTTCCAGCAGGGCACCTCTCCCTCCTCTGTACCTCCACACTCATCCGCAGCCCCCCTCCCAGCGCCACCGCTGCTGCCCCTCTCCAAGACATGCAGCAGCGGCAAATAAGGTGCTGTGGTGCCAGAGTTACCTTCTTTCCCAGTGTCGCAGCGCCCTTCACGCTTGCACTTTCACCTCTTCCGATGTATCAGAAGGGAGGTGGAAGCGGAAGCACGAACAGCACCATAAAAGAAGGTAACTCCGGCGTTTTCTGGTGCCTTTTTTATGTGTTGCCACTGCTGTACATCGCAGAGAGGGGCAGGAGCAGGGCCGCTGTTACCCATAGGCAGCAGGGCAACTGGGTCCTTGTTGTGCAGGTAAAAGCAGCCCTGCTCACAACCTACAGCAGCTAGTATAATACATTTATTTTTATTTATTTATCCAGATTTATATACCACCTTTTCCTTCAATCAGTGGTTTACATTAGAGGTTACATTAAGGGCTATTACAATTACAAAAGAGGAAATAAAGAAAAAAGAAAAGAACTTTAAATTAGGTACGCAAACTGTTAATTCCAGTCACAAAATACAGCCCTGCACAGCTCACATTCTTAAGGCCTGGGACTCCCTCCCTTTCACATCCCTCATCACTCCCTCCCAGGACTGGTCTCAGAATTAGTTTGAAGTATTGACACCCTGGGCAACCCTTAAGCCTTATGCTTCCCTTGGCTGTCAGAACCTATTGGTTAGCTTTCAGTACCCTGTCCCCTCCCCCCAGAAGCTGCTGCCCTAGGTGGCCACCTAGTTTGCTGATTTTTGAGCCAGCTCTGCTCTCTCCCTCGACCCACTGCTGAATTTTCCTACTTTCCTCTTGCATTGCCTTTTCAGGGGGCTAAACTCATGGGAGGGTGTAACTAACAGCGTAAAGAACCGCATAGCCTGGTAAAGGGCTGCTAGAATACTTTTGATTCAACCCAGTTGGGGGGAGCAGTTCCAGCGCTGGTGAACAGGGTGGCAAAGGAGGTCAATCTTATGTATATCCAACTCCTTCACCTTGCCACTGCCATGCTCAACCAATCCTAAGCCAAGAGCACTTTCGATCAGTATGCCAGGCAGTAATCACCCCTATACTTGACTACTGCAACTCACTTTACCAGGCACTCTCAAAACAAGCCATCGTGCTGCTCCAAATAGCACAAAACATAGCAGTATGAATTATCACCAGAGCATCCAGACGAGCACATCACCCTGATACTTAACTAATTACAATACATTCTCGCAACAGGTTCAAGACGACAATAAACATCTTTAAAATCATCCATCATTCTTCAGCTGACATCTTACAAGATCTGATCTTATGAGACTCAAGCACTCAACCCAAGAGAAACATCAACAAAAACATGATCATCACGCCCCACAAATACCAAAAATTAGAACAATCTACATCCAGAAGAGTGCTTTCATTATATGACCCATTACTATGGAACTCCCTACCGGACGACATGCGAGCCATGACTTCCGGAAGAAACTGAAAACGTTCCCATATATAAACCATTTGGAACACGGCACTTAGCCTCCCATCCAGGGAAAGCTTCTGAACCACCCTTCCCCACCCCACCCCCCTGACAACTCCAGGCCATGAACTTATGACGACTCCCCAACGCCACAGATCTAAGCTGCACATACGTTATGCCTTATATGTTGCATTGTACATTAGTTAATTTGTTATCCTGTCCTGAGTACCCGTTCCTCCCTTCCCTTCTGTTCTGCATTCATTGTATACAGTGAAGTTATAATGTAATCCGCCTTGACTGAAGGATAAGGCGCTATAGAAAACTGGTTAAATAATTAAAGAAATAAAGAAATGAACAAACCTCCCAAATCACGATTGATTCCTGCAGGCCATAGTGAGGGGCTGAGTCACTGTTTTGTCAGCCAGAGCAAAAGAGCTGAGCCACATAGTAATAGGTATGTTGTGCCCTGAGCATTAAAGAGATTGTGACGATTTGGTGGCTTTCTGGTACATCAAGTTCCTTTTAAATCAGAGTAATTAAAATTACAAGCACCATCATTCACTAGATTTAAAAGCACACTTGACCTACAGTGTTGCTGAATACATTGGTTAAGTTAGGCACCTTACTGAACTTTTCAAAACAACTTTTCTCAAACAATTTAATCAACTTGGAAAATATTGTATTTGCTTTACTAACCTTTTAAGAAAATTTCCATAAAAGCCAAAACAAATTTAGAGATTAGTTACTAAACTATGATAACAGCACTGCAGGTTACTAGCTCCTACAGTAAAGGAATAGTGCAATGCAATGCAATCTGTGCCTTCAAATCAGCTCGCAATAAACCTCGGACACTGCATTATTCAGCTTTCCTGGAGCATCAGGCCACTAACTCATGCTCCATCACGCCTGGGAGCCTTTTTTAAAGGGTCTGTGGCTTCAATAACCAACTGCAGGCCAGGCCAGCAGGGTTCAAGGGTACTGAACACCTTAAATGAACCTTCAACATTATGCCCCTCCCCCCATGATGTTCAATAGTTGAACTCACACCTCCCACAACAATCCTATAAAAATACATAATAGGATGTCATACTTTTAAATATGAAACCGTGCTTGATATGTATGTGTGTACCCACTGTCCTTGCAGATAGTAGAATGTGCTGATGTCTCTGAGTTTGTGTGGCTCTCAGATTCTATTGTTATGCTTTGACTTGCTACTCTCTACTGCTCCCTAGAAGCCACTGCTGCTGCCCCAGGTAACCCTCTAGTCTTACCTAATGGTTGGATTGGCCCTGGATCTCCCTTTCCCTCCCCCAAAAAGCAGAGATGCTCCCCTTCCAACATATCCCCTATCACCCAAACACAGATCCCTCCCCAAAGCCCCCCCCCCCCCACCATCTGGACCCCAATCTCTACTGCTCCCCACCCTGTAGGGTCACTCTGGGCCTACCTGATGTAATTCCTGGTGACTAGGGGAGCCAGGCAGGAGTTATCCCCTTTCGCTCTTGCCCAGGCTGATCCCGAGTTAAAAATGGCACTCATGACCCATAGCATAGCTTTATGGTACTACTGCTAGAGGTCAAGCTACAAAATAAAGGCAAAATGCCCCTGCTTATGTGGGCTCACCTCTGCTGAGCCAGTCAGGACACAGGAACATAGAAACAATTAGCACATCAAACAGCCAGCAGTGAGCTGGCTGGAGTTTGCACCCGAGGAGACTAAGTACCTACTCCTAGAAGATCTGTGCCCTTGATCTACCAGTTCAAGACTAGCCTTGTCTGACAGCACCTCACTACACGTGGCCTTAGGTGTGCACAAATCAGTGTAAAGGCCACCAGAACATGTTTTAATTGCAGTTTACTCAGGACTAGCCCCAGAGTGAGCTCAAGCTGTTGCTGCCCTAGGCAAGCCTTAGGCTCTATTCCCCCTCTGACTATCAAAATCTATTATTTAGCTTTGAATACTCTGAACTTTGCTACCCCCTCCCCCACCCAGAAGTTGCCACCCTAGGCGGCTGCCTAGTTTACATACTGGTTGGGCTGATCCTGAGTTTACTCCTTTCACAACAGTCACATTATGTCCACAAAAGAGTTGGCTGTTATCTGGCATCTTTTGACTTTATTATTATCAATAAATAATAATTCAATTCTTATAATTTAGTCTTTTAATTCAATGTGCTTTATAATGATCTCACTTAAAGAAGACTACAGCCACCTTGGATTGCTATATGGTATATTTCTTATACTGCGCATGTGTGCTGCAAAAATGTTTTGTTCTTTTTTGGACAAATTTCAATTATTTCTGCCAATTTTCAGACATTTTCTCAGTTCATTTTAGAAATTAATACATTTAAAATTTAATTGATAGGCATAACATTAAAAGTGTACATAGAAACATATGAACATGATGGCAGAAAAAGGCCATATGGCTTTTCTAGTCCACGCTTCCATATCAACTACTATAGTACTTTTTTTTTTAGAGATCCTCTGTGTTTGTCCCATGCTTTCTTGAATTCAGATACTGTCCTTGTCTCTTCTACCTCCACTGGGAGACTATTCCACCCATCTACCACTCTTTCCTTAAAGAAATATTTCTGCATATTATTCCCAAGTCTATCTCCTTTCACCCTCGAGCTATGTCCCCTCGTAGCAGAGCTTGCTTTCTATCTCCTCCTGTGCATTTATGCCACGGAGGTATTTAGACATCTTTATCATATCTCTATCCCGCCTTTCTTCTAAGGTATACATATTAAGATCTTTACGTCTGTCCTCATATGCTTTATAACGAAGACCGCTAATCATTTTAGTGGCCACCCTCTGCACTGACTCCATCCTGTTCATATCCTTTTGAAGGTGCGGTCTCCAGAATTGCACACAATACTCCAAATAAGGTCATACCAGAGAATTATACAGAATCACTATCACCTCCTTCCTCCTGCTGGCCATTCTTCTCCTTCTACACCCAAGCACCCAGAGACATGTTAATAAACTTTTTTAAATAAGTACCATCAAGTCAGTGCTGACTCCCCGCCACCCCTGGTTTTTCTTGGCAAGATATGACCAGAAATAGATGGCTGGGCCTTCTCTTATGAGGCAAGGCAAAAGAGTGCTAGTAGGAACTGAACCCCAATCTTTGTTAGGCTCTTGCTGCTAGGCTACTCCTCCACTCCGACAAACTTTAAGTGCATTTATTTGGAAGATTTCCTGCAAATGAAGGATAATTGTATAGCAGTGTTCAATGGATGGATACCTACATAGGTGCAAATAGGCACCTACTCATCTTTATAAAATACTAATGTGAGATAATGCATGTATACATCACGTGTGGTCATTTATGCCAGCCCTAGAGCTCATGCCTATAGTTGCATGGCCATTTCCCCATGCAGTGACAAAAATACTCCCAATGCAGGCATGTACTCTTAATTGCTTAAAGAATATGTCCATTATAAAATTAACCCATCAAAGTCCATTTAATGTCCTTTATTTATGTACATTCAATTTCTGAACTGAACATGCACTAATAAATGCATCACCGTATCTTGTACTCAGCCTATCAGATTTCAGAGGATATTGATAACATTGCTATCATTCCACACAGGACAAAGGCTTAGAGAATTCAAGCAATTTGGCTGAGAGTGTGTAGATCTCAGAGTGGTGGAGTAGCCTAGTGGTTAGAACACTGGCTTAGTAACCAAGCAACCAGGGTTTGATTCCCACTAGCACTCCTTGTGGCCTTGGGTGAGTAACTTAACCCTCCATTGCCTCGGAAGAAAGGCCTGGCAATCTGCTTCTGGTGATGCTGCCAAGAAACCCCAGGAGCTTCTGGGTTGCCAGGAGTCAGGACTGACTCAAAGGCACACATTGAATTTGTGTAGATCTCAAGATTTTCTCACTATTGGCTTTGTGCTCTAACCATGAGATCACAAGAGCACTCAGATATATCATCTGCATAACAAGAGTGTCTTGACAGGGAGACTGAGAGTTGAGGAGCTCCTTTAAGAAAATAGTAACATAGTAAATGATGGCTTGACCCAGTACAAGCATTGCGGAACCTATGTCTTTTGGGGAAACTGCTAGGTACGTATGACCTAGATTGGCCACTTTTGGAAACAGGATACTGGGCTTGATGGACCTTGGTCTGACCCAGTATGGCATATCGTATGTTCTTATGTTCTTATGGCAGATTAAGATCAACATGTTCCATTTAGTCTGCCCAGTAATGAAGCTAGAGTACTACCCGCTGTTCCATGCAGGTTTCTCCATTCTATGCCTATGTTTAGGGTTGTTTCCTGTTTGTTTGAAGTGTACATGTTAGTTAAGTTTGCTTTGATTTCATCCTCTTGCTATATAGGGATCCTCTGCGTCTGTCCCATGCAGTTCTGACTTCCATTATTGTTTTGGTCTCTACCATCTCCATCAGGAGGGTATTCCAAGCATCCATCACCCTTTCCATGAAAAAGTATTTCTTGACTTTGCTTTTAAGTTTACTTCCTTGCAGCTTCATTTCATGTCCTCTAGTTCTACAGCATCCCCATTTTTCAAAAAGGTTAGTTTGTTCCTTAAAAGACTAAAGAGGTCATTCCGAGCCACGAATAGTGGGGATGTATGCCCTGTCTGGATGTACATCCCCACCATTCGTCCCCATGATCCTGCACAAAGACTCCCCATATGAACAGCAGAGTTGTGTAACCATAGTTTGGGTTGTTCTTTCCTAGGTGCATAACTTTGCAATTCTCCACATTAAATTTCATCTGCTCTTTGAACATCAAGTCTTCCAATTTATCAAGGTCCTCTTGCAATTTTTCACAATTCTCTTGGGTTTTAACAACTTTGAATAATTTTGTGTCAACTGCAGATTTGATAACCTCACTCGTTATTTCCATATCCAAATTATTTATGAATATGTTAACATTTAAACATCTGTATTGTATCTCTCCTCCCCCACCTCTCCTCCAGTATACACATATTCAGGTCTTCTTCTCATGTCTTCTGTCACAAGCTCCAAATCATTTTGGTCACCTTCCTAAGAACAATTTCAAGTCTTTTATATCCTTTTCAAGATATAGTCTCCAAAACTGAGCACAATACTCCAAGTGAGGCCTCATTAATGATTTGTACAAGGGTAAATATCTCCTTCTTTCTACTGTTTTATCCTCTTGTTATGCAGGCTTGCATCCTTCTGGGTTTGGTCACCATCTTGTCATACTGTACCTTCACCTTGAGAACCGCAGACACTGTCACCTCTAGATCTCCACTTAGCGCACATTAACATTTAGTAAACATGACTCTAAGTCATTGCCAGGCGCTCACCCCCTATCATATGCAGCTTTTTTGGATTTCTGCATCACAAGTATATCACTCTGTACTTCTTCACATTAACTGCCAAGCATTATCCCATTCTTATTTTTATCAATCTTTTCTCATGTTGTCTACTCCTTCCGAGATATCCACTCTGTTGCAAATCGTCATGTCATCTGCAAAAGGCATGTTTTTTCCTTAAAAATCTTTGGCAGTATCACATTAAAGATACTGAACAATACTGGTCCCAGGACTGATCCCTGAGGAACTCCACTATTAACCTTCTTTTCTTCCAAGTGAATTCCATTTACTACTATCATCTGTCAGTCAACCAATTTCTGATCCAGTTCACCACCTTGGGACCCAACTCTAGACTACTCAGTTGATTCATAAGCCTTCTGTGAGGAATAGTATCAAAGGCTTTCTTGAAGTCTAAGTAGATCACATCCACCACATGCCCTGAATATAGTTCTCTTGTCAGACAGTTAAAAATTTGGCATGATAATCCTTTTGGGAAAAACAGGTTGCCTTGGATCATGCAACTTATTAGATTCAATAAAGTCCACTATGCTTTCTTTCTGCAGCTCCTGTATTATTGTTCCCACTATCAAAGTAAGACTTACCAGCCTACGGTTGCCACCTCTTCTCTGTGATGAGAGACCATATCAGCCAAATCAACCAGAACCTCCCCCATCTCCAAGGATTTATTAAACACAGAACCTTTCTATCTGTCTATCTATTTAACATTTATAAAGCGCTTCAAACGTACGAAGCGCTGTACATACATGAAGAAAAGACAGTCCCTGCTCATCAGAGCTCACAATCTAGTCAAGATCACAAAATACAAATACAATCAAGTAAGACAAAGTATACAACAAACAAGAAGAGCAAAAACAAGAATCAAGAACAGAAAGCAATAGAGAAGTGATGGGTTTTCAATCTGGACTTCAAGAGGTCCAGAGAGGGCACATTGCGCACAGACAGAGGTAGATTGTTCCAGGCAAAGGGTGCAGCCAGGTGAAAGGAGTGAAGTCTAGAATTAGCAATACGAGTGGAGGGCATAGATAGACGAAGGCTGTTCGAAGAGCGAAGAACGCGAGAGGGGATGTAAGGAGAGATAAGAGATGATAGGTAGTGGGGGGCTGAAGAGTGAATGCATTTATAGGTCAAGAGGAGGAGTTTGAATTGGATCTGGAAGTGGATGGGAAGTCAATGAAGGGACTTGAGAAGAGGAGTGACATGGGAAAAGCGATGCTGATTGAAAATTAGTCGAGCAGCAGAATGTTGAATAGATTGAAGGAGAAAGAGATGGTTTGCAGGAAGGCCAGCAAGGAGAATATTGCAGTAATCAAGATGGGAGGTGACCAAAGAGTGGACAATCTCTGAGCTCTCAGTATCATGGGATGTATCCCATCTGGTCCCATGCCACTTCAGTTTTGCAATATTAATATCTTCCTTTGTCAATCATTTGTGGTATTTCTTAGGATTTTATTTCATGAACAAGCAACGGAAGTACAGTATTTATACAGCATTTCCCATTTTTCCAGGTCACTTTTCTTAAATCGGTCCTTAGCAATTTTGAGTCTTATAATTTCACTTCTGGCCTTCCTACTCTCGTTAATATACCAGAAAAAATCTTGTCGCCTCACTTCACATCTTTAGCCATTTTTTCTTCCACATGTGCTTTTGCTATCTTGATTTCTCTCTTTATCTCTTTCAGCTTCATTTGGTGTTCTTTTCTATACAAGTATGCCTCTTTTGGTGAACTTCTGAATTTAGTGAAAGCTGTGCATCTTGCCCTTATTTTTGCAGTCACTTCTTTGGAGAACCATATACTGTAGGTTTCCTTTGTCTCTTGTTTTGATGTACTATCTTTATATAGAGATCCATTGCCCTTTTCATAACCTCTTTCAGTTTATCATGCTGCCATTCCACTTCCCTTATCTAATCCCATCCTGCCAACACCTCTTTCAGGTACTTTCCCATTTCACTGAAGATTTTGAGTTTGCTGTGAATGGACTCGGCCATGGTTTTCACTTCAGACCACAACGTGTGATGATCACTGCTGCTCAAGTGGGCACCCACCCAGACATTAGACATACTATCTCTGTTGGTGAGTAGTAAATCCTTCCCTGATAGGTTCAGTCACCATTTGTCTCAGCAAGCCTCTTGTTAGGTATCCATAATCTTTCTACTTTTTTTGCAGATTTGCAGATAGGATATTCCAGTCTACATGCAGTAGATTAAACTCATCCATTATCATAATTTTTCTCTTCATTTTTATTTATTTATTTATTTGTGCGCTTTTCTATACTGCCTCTTCCAGAGATCAGGGGCGGTTTACAGAGAACATGGTAAATATCAATTACATAGAACATTTTTGAGCACATAATAACTATTTTACAGAGAAAATATTAACTATTTTACATTGAGCACATATTCATTATTTACAGAAAGTAGGACAAATATGCACATCGATAATAAACATATTAACTATTTACAACACTGGTCAACAAATTTTTACAAAAGTCATGTTACTGAAATAAAAATAGTCATTTCTTATCAATTTTTATATGAATATGACAGTGAAATTGCAAAGTTGGCTCTAGTTTTTTTGTAATCTACAAGAATTAATGTTTACATCACGAAATGCATGTCAATAGTAAATATAATAGGCCTTCGGTTAATACCTGTAAAAACCAAGCCATAGACTACTTCTTAGATTTTTTTTCCCTGTCTCTTGTACAGCTGTTCGGGAGCTTCTCTGGGGAGTGTCCAGCAGTAGTCAGCCAGCATTGTAGTGGACCATTTTCCCTGGTATCTTTGCTCCATCGTTGCGATATCCTGGTGAAAACGTTCGCCCTGTTCATCACTAACCATACCACAGTTGTCAGGAAAGAAATCAAGATGGGAATCAAGGAAATGGATCTTTAGAGACATATTGCAGCCACGTTTCTGATACTGAATCAGCATGTCTTCTAATAGTTCCTTGTAGTTTTCTGCCCTAACATTCCCGAGAAAGTTTGTTGACACTAGGCGAAAGGCATTCCATGCTTGTTTCGCATCACCCTGCAGCAAGTTGTTGAACCGGTCATCTTTGAAGAGCTCTCGAATCTGAGGACCCACAAAAACTCCCTCTTTAATCTTTGCTTCGCTGAGTCGAGGGAATTTTTCATGCAGGTATCGGAAAGCTCTATAATGAAAAAAATCGCTCATTGATTAACTCAAAATGGCTCCAACTCGATCTTCCATCAAATACAAATGAAAATCATTCAACCAACCTCGGTTATGTCACTGGGTCTCAGACTCTAATGGTACTGCTTCCTGACTCACGTCCACAAAAGCTCTGTACCGGATTGCATCAATGACCCAAAGAGTGCTCACAACGAGTAGGTCGGTCTGATCCACACTTAAATATACTTTAAATATATACTCTCGTGAACTTCTGCGCTCTAAATCCGACTCCTCGTTGTGACTCAAAATGCTTTTATGATCCCGACGCTCGCCACAGGTACCATCTCTGCGTTTCACTCTTTTGGTTCCTCAGGGGATCTATGCACTCATAACCTCGCTGTATAAAAAACAAACAAACAAATACACATATTATACTAACAGCCACCTACTCCTAATCACTCCATACCTCATACCACAATTAGCAAACAAACTCGTACCTCAAATCATCGAGTTAATTTTGAGACAGACACTGTTAATTTTATCACTAGATTTTCACCGTTTAGCACAGCCATGCAGAAAGTGTTTTGCAATCATATGAAGGTGCTTACCACCATTCCTGGGTTGGAAAATAAGAGAATACGGTGTGTCTGGCAGAGGGATCGGAATTTGAAAGATCGTTTGAGTCCGGCAGAGGTCAGTCCAATAATAGAAGTCCCGATTAACAGTGAGAGGGGTCACCGTAGTTGTGGTTGTTGTGATATGTGCGCAGTGGCTTTACCGTTGACTCATTTCCAATACGCAGGACAATCGGTGTCTTTGAAACACGCGACCACGTGTGCCTCCACTAATGTGGTGTATGTGATTTTGTGTCCGTGTGGGTTGGCCTATATAGGAAAAACCACACGTTCTCTTCGAATTAGGCTCAGAGAGCATAAAAGTAGATTAAAACATAAAGTGCTTGAAGCCCCCATAGTTCGTC
Organism: Ichthyophis bannanicus; assembly: GCA_033557465.1. Classification (NCBI taxonomy): domain Eukaryota; kingdom Metazoa; phylum Chordata; class Amphibia; order Gymnophiona; family Ichthyophiidae; genus Ichthyophis; species Ichthyophis bannanicus. The sequence goes on along the minus strand of CM066050.1, from coordinate 117,900,526 downwards.
ATTGCATAAGTGTTGGACATCAATTTTCAGACCTGCGGAGTTTTTGCTTAGATCAGGTGTTTAGGAGTCAGGGAGCAAGGTCCCTAGACACAGTATTAGTTACCACGGAGCAACGCTGGATTTTTCGATTAAAGACAGTGCAACCAGACGGGCTCAACGTAGGGATAGATTGGGCTGTGTGTCTCCAGTAGGTCCGTTGGTTTATATGACAGATGGGTTCCACCTTTGTTAGTAGGTTTTATAGTGTGAGAATGCTTTAGTTATGAGCCATTTGTATGCATGGGAGGGCATTTTATGAGCCATTATAATGAGTTTTAGAGAGTGGGTTGGTCCTTTATGGTGTTTCTTGTGATTGGAGGAGAGTAAGGGGAGTCCCTGGCATGACGTCGTAGGAGGTGGTTCCATAAAGAGGTTTGTGGTTTTGATTCCGCATGCGCGGCGTCTCTTCCGCCCAGGATTGAAATTTACAAGAAGTTTGGAATGGCGGTGAGCGTGAATTAGAGCGTTTGCAGCATAGACGGTACGAGTTTGTTTGCTAATTGTGGTATGAGGTATGGAGTGATTAGGAGTAGGTGGCTGTTAGTATAATATGTGTATTTGTTTGTTTGTTTTTTATACAGCGAGGTTATGAGTGCATAGATCCCCTGAGGAACCAAAAGAGTGAAACGCAGAGATGGTACCTGTGGCGAGCGTCGGGATCATAAAAGCATTTTGAGTCACAACGAGGAGTCGGATTTAGAGCGCAGAAGTTCACGAGAGTATATATTTAAAGTATATTTAAGTGTGGATCAGACCGACCTACTCGTTGTGAGCACTCTTTGGGTCATTGATGCAATCCGGTACAGAGCTTTTGTGGACGTGAGTCAGGAAGCAGTACCATTAGAGTCTGAGACCCAGTGACATAACCGAGGTTGGTTGAATGATTTTCATTTGTATTTGATGGAAGATCGAGTTGGAGCCATTTTGAGTTAATCAATGAGCGATTTTTTTCATTATAGAGCAAAGCTAGTCGTTCTGAAGTAGACCGAAAATTTTCTTGTAATAGTACAACCATGGAAGGTATCGGAAAGCTGGCAAAGTGCGGTCCATGGCTTTCACGAAGTTTTTCATCAAACCTAGTTTGATGTGAAGGGGTGGTAGCAGGATTTTGTGAGCCTCAACCAGAGCTGGGTGCTGGATATTCTTCTCTCCAACAGTTACATTTTGTCTGCGATTCCATTCCTTCCGCAAGTAGTGCCAATCCCTTGCTCGGCTATCCCACTCACATAAGAAACACATGTATTTTATATATCCCTGCTGCAGTCCCATTAAAAGAGCAACCACCTTCAAGTCACCACAGAGGTGCCAGCTGTACTTGTTATAGTTAATGGAAGTCAGTAGATGCTTTAAGGTATCATATGTCTCTTTATGTGGACAGCATGCGCCACTGGGATAGATGGAAGACGGTTTCCATTATTCAAAAGCACAGCCTTCAGACTCAGTTTCGAAGAGTCTATAAATAGTCTCCAGTCTTGTGGGTCATGAGTGATTTTTAAGGCATTCATGAGGCTTTCAATATTGGAACAGAATACCAGATTACTTTTCTTTCTGACTGCGTATAGTAGACTGCTGACGTCAGATGGCTTCAGCAGCCGTCTGGCAGTAGTATTGCATTGCATCAGAAAATGATGCAATCAACTCTGGATGATGTGTGCATGCTGGTATTATGCAATGTGATGCAATATTACATCATTCAAGGCTTATTTAGGATGTTGATGTCCTACTGGATAAATTTACACGGTGAAACGTCAAAAATGAACTACATGCAATATCTTCAAAACGAGAGACAATAAATTTTTTTAAATGTTATATTCATGTTCAGCTCACCAAGATACTACAGATTAGGGCCTTTTAAAGTCAGTAAGTATTTCAGTGTTGACCAGTGCAACAGCCAGAACAGGACGGACTATAGTTCGGTGGAAGGAGTATATCGGGGTTATCAGTGGGAAAGTGCAAGGGAGAGTGGGACATGAGTTAGGTAGGGTAAACTTGTGTAAGGTGATTTGTGTACTCTTGTGACATCTGCTCGGCGGTGAGCTGTAAGTTGTAATAGTGCTTCATTGCCACCTATGCAATATTATTAATCAATTGTCTATCTATGTCTTCTGTTTGAGTTGGAGGTGTATATGATCTACAGCAAAATGGGATATTTAAAGCAAAATGGGATATTTTAACAAAATTTCCCACTTCATTTTAATTCATTCTTAAAATGAAAACCAAATATAATTGTGTTCATTTGCATTAATTTTGTTAAAAAAAATTAGGCCAGCCCTCATCAAAATCCCTCCTCCCCAAAAAACAGCAAGCCCTCCTCCCTATCCCCACAACCCCCTAACTTCTTGTTTAAAATGGAGAGGCTCCTTGGATGCCTCTGGTATTCCTTGACACTTACTGGGGGATCTTTGGTATCTAGTGAGGAGCAGGAATGATCCCTGGTCATATTTGTCTGGCAGCACAATTTTCAAAAATGGGTCCTAGCAGTAGTGTCACGGTACCATTGCTAGAGGTTAGACTGCCAAATAATTGGAGCATTGAGAGGGTGATGGGAGTCACAGAGTGCTATGATTTTTAGCAAAGGATTAAGAGGTGGGGAGTTAGTTTTGGACTTTCAACAATCCCTTTAAACTGGCTCATGAATTAGCAGGCTGATGCTCCCTTGGAGAAGATAACAGCAGAACGGAAAGTGCAAAATTATTTTTTTATTTACTCTATAGCTTTTAAGGGTGGGGAGTGGCTATTATCTATCATGCCTCTTTGAAGGTTTCTGAGCTTACCACTCCAAAGGCTACTAGTTCAGATTCTCTCTTTATATCCCTTGGCTCAGGGCCCACCGTGAACATTTTACTCCTATACTGCCTTCCTTCCACACAATTACCAGCCTGGGAAACTAATCAATGGGTATCTTTCTCCTCCAGCATCATACACATGCCGCTAAACATCACTGAAACATCACCTCTTCCTGCAGCATTATGGTATCACACAACAACCACCTAACTGCAGTCACCAAGACACATACAACAAACTCCCTACTATGCATGCACCCTGTATTCCACGATAGGACTTTCAAACCCCATCTAGAGCATGTATATAACTACCTAAAAGCTGTAAAATACCTTAACCCAGATCTTGTATATAGTTTCCCCAGTTAATCCAAGTTGAATGACCTTGTTTTCTGTAAGTCCAGCATGGGCGTTCACCTGTGTCTGAACAAAGCTGATGTTATCTGTAAACCGAGCTGATGCCAAAGAGCGCAGTATAGAAAATAAATAAATAAGTAAAAAATAAAAATAAATAAAACAGCAATGGCATAAATTTCCATCCCCCATGACTTTAAAGCTTTTCAAAGACTGCCACTTCTTCTACCGCTCAAAAGTCTATGATGCTAAGTGGAAACATTTTTCCGTCATTATTCAAGCATCAACACACTCAGCTAAGTCCATCTTCTCCGTAGTCTCTTATCTTTGTACACAATCCCAGATCCGTCAAAGCGAGCTATAGTCGGGACCCCCCACGGAAGTTCAAGCAAACTATTTCTCAGATGAGGTAGAGAACCTCAAACGTGCACTTCCTTCTCATCTGACCTATTCTATCTTCATCTCTAACCTGGAGGAACTGGAGCCTCTGGTTTCTATCCATCTTTGGACTCACTTTACTCCATTCTCATTACTTGAGATTTCCTAGACAATTCAGTCAGTGTGAAAAACCACATCATCTTTGGACCCCATACCTTCCACATAGATTGAAGCACTGATCCTAGATCTTTTTCCTTTTGTGCATTCTATTTAAATTCTAGTTCATCCAGTACAGTGCCTGATCTTTGGAAAACAGCTGTATTACAGCCATGACCTAAAGACCCCATGGAAATTTGCAAGATCCCCAAAACTATCGACCTATATCTAACTTACCCTTCATTTCTAAACTCACAGAAAAGATAGTCTCTATGCAGCTTTCCAACCACATTGAACATAACCAAATTCTTCAGTCTCGCCAGGCAGGTTTCTGCCCGATGCATAGTAAAGAGACTATGCTTACTGCAGTCTTGAAAATGATTTACAGAGATCTTGAACAAGGTAATTACACCATCACTGTCTCATTAGACTTAGCTGCAGCTTTCAACGTAGTCAATCATGTTCTCCTTACATGCCTCCATGATGCTGGCAGTTGTAGTTCAGTGCTCACATGGTTTTCTTCTTTCCTATGTGATCATATCTATTTAGTTAGTACCCATGGGGAGAAGTCTTCCCCTCATGCACTATGCTGTAGTGTTCCATAGGGATCCATTCTCTCTTCCCAACTTTTCAATATCTTTATGAGCCCCCTGAGCTCCATCATTCGAGACCTTGGCAGCTATGTATGCGGATGACATCCTCCTTCTTTTCTCCCAAGATGCACTTTCTCCCGATCTAAACCCAGTAAATATTTGCTTACATAAAGTGTCTTAATGACATTGAAACAGGTAGTTAAAACTAAAACCTTCAAAGTTAATAGCCACATGGTTCATCACTCCTTACATGGTCCATCTATAGCCCATCCTGGAAGGGACCCCGTCCAACCTCAGTCTACCATGAATTATCTGGAAGTACTTCTGGATTCCAAGCTATCTTTCTCTCCACAACTAGCCCAGGTAATTAGATCCTCTTTTGGTGTCCTCCATAGGTTTCGTTCAATCCAGCCTTTTCTTGATACCGTCACCCAAACTACTGTACTGCTCCATACTGTAGTATTTCACCTGGACTATTGCAATATTATTTACTTAGGCCTCCCCAATATCAGCTCCATCGTTTGCAGTCCCTCCAAACAAGAACAGTGCAAGTCCTTTCTCATGCTCGCAGATCAGATCATGCCATCCCCCTGATGATCCATCACCATTAGCTCCCAATTATTTCACGTATTAAGTTCAAGGCCATCACACTGGCTCACAAATCAATACACGATAAGGCCTCTGAGTACATCTCTGCCCTCATTTTCTTTCATGCCTCTGCTAGAGCACTTTGTTCTCTCCTTGGCTACCATTTCCACATTCCTTCAACATCATTAATCAAACTGGAATCAACCAGAAAGTCCGCCTTTTTTGCAACAGCCTCTGCTTTGTGGAATTGCTTATTGGCTCGTTGCGCACAGAACCAAATTTTTCCATGTTTAAAAAGGCCCTTAAAACCTTTTTGTTTGAAGAAGCCTTTGGCCCCTTTCAACCTTGTGGTGGAGGACTCACTTGTTATGTCTGGTCAGACAAACCCCCTCTCTCCTAATCTATACTCCCCTCCCCCTCCTTATCTCCCCGTTGTTTCAGTATTTCTTTTGCTTTCCTATTTAGAAACATAGAAACATAGAAATATGACGACAGAAAAAGACCACATGGTCTATCTAGTCTGCCCTTCCATATCAACAACTACAACAGTCCCTTTTTTCCTTTAGAGATCCTCTGTGTTGGTCCCATGCTTTTTTGAATTCAGATAATGTCCTCATCTCTACCATCTCCACTGGGAGACTATTCCACAGACCCACCACTCTATCCGTAAAGAAATATTTCTGCATATCACTCCTGAATCTATCCCCCTTCACCCTCATCCCATGTCCCCTCATAGCAGAACTTGTATTCAATTGAAAGAGGCTCTCCCCCTGTACATTTATGCCACGGAGATATTTAAACATCTCACTCATATCACCTCTATCCCGCCTTTCCTCTAAGGTGTACATATTAAGATCCTTAAGTCTGTCCTCATATGCTTTATAATGAAGACCACTAACCATTTTAGTAGCAACCCTCTGCACCGACTCCATCCTGTTTATATCCTTTTGAAGGTGCGGTCTCCAGAATTGCACACTATACTCCAAATGAGGTCGCACCAAAGACTTATACAGAGGCACTATCACCTCCTTTTTTCTGCTAGCCATTCCTCTCCGTATGCACCCAATGATCAATGGAGTTCTTTTCTCTCTTATGTTATTTTATTGTAAACCGCAATGTTTGGTTCATGAATTGTGGTATATCAAATAAACTGAAACAGAAACAGAAACATTAGTAATGATCAATGAAGTATCTTTATCTTCATTACAAGATTTGATATACCGCCTCTGCCGAGTCGTCTCGGTTGTCTACAAAATTACGAAACTACAGATAGTGTTGGAAGAAAGAAAGGAAAGAGGAGAGGTAGAGACAACAAAAAGAGGAGGGAGAGAGGTAGTGGTGCCTAGGGATAGCATCAAGGAGGGAGGGAGAGATTAAATGCAAGAGAAAAGAGGTGAGTTTTTAGTAAGGTCTTAAAGCGAGGGAAGGAAAGTTTGAGATGGAGGTGGGGTGGGAGAAAGTTCCAAAGGGAAGGGATAAGAAAAAAGAAAGCAGAGGAGCAGGTAGATTCAAGATGGGCGTGCGTGGCAGATGGGAGAAATCGGCGGTTAGCATGGATCTGTCAAAGGAAGCGCTGAGAGATGTGCAGATGAATGAGGTCTGAGGTCTGAGAGGTAACATGGAATGTTGGTATGGATGGAGCGGTGAACCAGTGTGAGGATCTTATATTGAATGCGATAGGAGATTGGTAGCCAATGCAGGTGGATAAGCACTGGGGTAATATGATCAAAATGGGAGGAGTGGGTGAGAATGTGTGCTGCAGTATTTTGAAGAAGCTGGAGATGGCATAGTTGATATTGGGGAAGTCCAGCAAGAAATTTCTTGCACAGAAAAGAGAAACAGTGCTGCAAAGACATTTTGTTAGGAAATAAAACATAATATCAATTAAAATGTTCACACACAAAAATTCAGAGTGATACCAAGTCATCTAAACCGAAGAAAAACTAGGAAAACTCAGGAAATTATTATGATAAATGAAAGCCAAAATACTCCAGGATAAGCCTTTCTTACCGACAAATCATTCCAGCTAACTAGAGCCACAGAGGGGCCTATTCACTTCTTAGCAGCTATAAAAGATGTCAAATGCGAGGAGTCAAAGAAATATATTTGACAGACATATTTAATTATGCATTTAAAGCAGCATATGAATTGTTTCACCCGAAGATGTTAGCAACCCAAGATTTAACCTTTCCTGTTATTAAAATTAATTCAGCATTCTGACTAAAAGAAGAAACTTTGGAAACATCAAAAAAAAAGTATTCACTAAATTGTAAGATTAGGATGTTTTCAGATCTTACTGCGAGTACTCAAAAAGGTTGCAGAGAATTCTTACTTCTTAAGCTTGGGGGTATGTTTACTAAACTGCGTTAGTGCAATTCGCGCTAGGAGCCGCGTTAGTGAAAGGAAAGCCAAAAAAGGACATGGGCGGGACATCGTAACCAATAACGCGCAGTTATACGTGTTATTGCGCGCCACGCAGCAATGATCGTTACAGCGAGCTCTACTGCGCACACGCTTAAGACAGCACGCAGACATCTAAAGACAGAAACAGAGCTGTAGCACAATGGTTACTACACAGACTGATGGTACAAGAATCATGGGTTCAATTCCCCTGTGTGCCTAATGAGTAAGGCTGGCTGAGGCACCCTTTGAAAGCCAACTATAATATTTTAATCTGCAGGCGGGTTACAGTTTGCATATGTCAGGAAAGGTGTACCCTTCCTATGAAATATGTTCCAATAGTGACGTTCTCTCTGACATGGTCATGTATTATATACCAGTTGATAGGAATATTAGTCGCTCCCTATAAGGCGAAGTGTAAGGCGCGCCCTATAGGGAGCGCCTAAATATTCCTTTCAAATGGCATATAATACATATAATATAGGGCGAAGTGTAATGTGAGCCCTATAGGGCGCCGCGTAATGTGCACCCTATAGGGCGCCGCGTAATGTGCGACCTATAGGGCGGCATGTAAGTTGCGCCCTATTGGGCGCCGTGTAAATCGCGCCCTATAGGGCGCCATATAAGGCGCTCTATAGGGCGCCTTATAAGGCGCCTTTTGAGCTACCCTAAGGTGACAGTACCCTGAGGGTGGTTCTGCTGGCAGCACTAATATACAGTAAAAACAGACAATGCCTAAGACAGCCCTATCAATGGACCCCACTGTGGGTTGTGAACCTATGACCACTGGCTCCATGGGCAGTGAAGTAACCAGTGGGCTAGAGCTGCTAATAAACACATGGCTGGCTACAGGAGGACTGCACTGCACCACACCCACATTCTGCTGTGGTTACCAGGGAGATTACACACCACCACCCAACGCACCCTCTAGGGCTCAGGGTGGGGGACAGGATCTCCCGCCCACAGATCCACTTTCAACCCTCTGCAATGGTGGCAGTAGAGGGGACCATCACCCCAGTCCCACTCGGGATCAAACACCCTACAGGGCAGGCCATGCAGAACAGTACACACCCGTACAGCAAGAGCAGACAAACGGCAGGTCTGGAAATGCTCAGCTGCCCCCCACCATTATCTGACATTCTCCAGCAGCAAGCTTCCAGCCGCTACAACCTGCACAGTGTTCCAGCAAGACACATACTAGCTGCAGACAGTCCGCCAGCTAGTCCATAGTGCATGGTCCTGGAGAAGATGCATGTACCCAGAACAAGGATATCAGCATACACACCAAACCGATAAGTCCGTGATTGGGCCCCAAAAGGAAACCCATAAATATCACAAAGCAAAATGCTATATAGCACTATGGTGGAACCTAGCCATGCCATGGTCACTGCTCAGTCAGGGTGAGAGTGACCTCCCAGCAGGACATGCTATGGCCACCCTGTCCGTGCAGGTGGTACCGGGCACTACAATGTCCGGCCATTGCCCTATGCCCTGTGCAGATGCGGACAGGCCAGGCCACCCTATCCAGGCTATTCCCACGGTACCTTGCTCCTCATTATGCACATTGGCAGGCCAATACTGGCAACAGTGCTAGCAGTGTGGGCTGTGGAGGGTGTTGGAAGCCACCACACACTGGATAGACAGACAAGCACTCCCCACACCTATGCAAGCACTGTGCAACACTAGAGGTGTTGGGCAGCCCAGGCCACCACACCAGGCCTGGGCACAGTGCAGGCATGGCTATGGTACGCAATACTGTAGGAGTCACTCCCCAGGTTGGTAAACACCGTTAGACACAGGACCTGTAGCACACTCCACAGACATCAGAAAGATTGCTATGATGCAGCTCACTCAGGAAATTGTACTTAACCTAGGAATTTCTATCTGCCATTGCTCATAGCAACCTTCTGATAGCTGTGTAACATATTCCCAGGTTTAGGGTGGCATTACTACGGTATGCATGTGCTAGTATTGGAAGATGCACGCAGAGCCCAAAGTCCTGCCTCTCCAGGAGGCTTTGGATAATGGGGCCTGTGGGTGCGGGTGTGTCTGCCCCTGTTGGCTGCTGCTTTACGGCAGAGGTTCCCAACTCCAGTCCTGTGGTGCCAAACACTGTTCGGGTTTTCATGCTGTCCCTCCTGAATATGCATGAGATACATCTGCATACCATGGGGGTGGCGCATAGAAATGCAGCACAGGCATCTTTATCAGAGGCAGCATGAAACCATGATGGTGTTTGGCCCTCCAAGACTGCATTTGGGCGGCTCTGCTCTAGGTAATGTGCATGGTTATGGTGTCTGTGCTCTGTAGGGTAAAATGTAGGTGTTTTGGGCATGCTTACATCATCTGCAAGACCGGTTTTGTCTGTATTAGCCCATTCTAGTAGTGGGTAAAATATGAGGACTGGGTTGGCAGAAACCACAGCTGGGACTTGAACCTGTGACCCTCTGCTTCTGAATACACTGGTTCTGTGCACTGCACCACCATGTTCTCACAGAGAGGGTGCGTTCCCTGGTGATACCATGACTGTTGGTCAGACAGGGCCTGTCTGTTGGAGTGCACTGCACCCACGTGAAGGGGGCTAGGCCACAGTCTGCTCTGGGCAGTTGCCACTGCCCCCTCCACCACCAGTATCCCTCAGCCACCATGCTGACATGCCCTTCTGCTGGTGGTGCTGGTGGTGTGCGGTCTCAATCCATCCAGTGTGCAGGTAGGCGGCTGCCTATGGTGCGTGTTCTGGGGTGGGGGTGCCCGCATAGCTGCCCACACTTTCCCCCAGCACCGCCTGCCAATGTTCCGTGCCATTGGGGGTACCTGCTGGGTACTATTCCCTGTGACACTGTGGGAAGCACACTCTTGCCCATGTTGGGCCCTCAGCAGTTGCTGTCTGGCTGCTCTACTGTTTCAGCATTCCTATGGGCCAGATAGGCATCACCCTAGTCCCCACTGTGGCCCAGCTGCACCACAGCATGTGCTGCCTGCAGCCCTCTGTATCCCCTTCTCCAGCATCTGACCGGTTGCCCGTTCCAACATGCCTGCCCTGATGTTGCGGGACATGTGCACGCCATAGGAACCCTGTCCGATGGTGGGGAAGTCCCTGAACAGTGCTATTTCACTGTGGGCCCATGCACCTTGTATGGGGACGGGGTATGGACCCTTCCGCGGTTTATAAATACATAACTAAAATAAAGAAATACATACATATCTGTTCAATGGAGCTTACTCGGGGGGGGGGGGGGGTTGATGTTTCTCATTGATACCACTATTGGCCAGCTTGGTTGCTGTTTTTTTCCAGTTTGTTGGGGTCATTTTCAGTGTTTCTGTGCCCTTTTGTTTTGTGCACATGTATCACTTATCACCTTTTTTTGGTTTCCCTGCCTAGGCTGTACATTGCTGACATTTAAATGGTTTCTCTCTCCTTTAATATGCCTTTAACGGCAGGTTTTCATTTGCGTTGGAATTCAGCTCTGAAATTCAGCGCGTTAGTGTGATGGGAGACTCTCCCCGCCCACTCTCCGCCCATTGACCCCTTCTCTCCGCCCACTCTCCGCCTTCTGCGTTGTTTTACCGCGCCGCAGAGCATCACGCGCGTTTACGATCGTTAATATGCTACAGCACATGCTATAGCGCGCTAACGATCGTTAACATCGTACAACGCGCGTTATTCACGTTTACCGCAGTTTAGTAAACATACCCCTTGGTGTTTCTTAATTAAACCTGGTGTTTCTCAATTAAAAGCATTTTATTCTTAAATATCCATGTATAGAAGGTCAATGCAAAAGAGGAAGGCCAGCAATGAGATGGATCGATACAATAACAGCAGCTATGAGTGCCACTCTGTCAACAATGAGCCACCTGACTGAAGATCGAACTCAGTTTAGGACAACTATCCAGAGGGTCGTTATGAATCGACACCGACTCGACAGCATTTAACAATAACAGGTGAAATGTTATTCATTTTCCATGAACAACACAATGAGGAATGTTTAATTAAGCGAGGTACTTATTTGTCCCTAAAGCATGTTGTGAGTTAAAATCAACATGCATTAGGTGCAACCACACTGTGGTAATTGTCGGTAGTGTGCCAACATATAGCGGACACTTAAGACACAGACAAGCCACTTAATACACGTTCTGGCTCTTGACAATTACTGCCGATGCACATAATGCTGCATTGCGATTGGTTTGCGTACTAAAGGCTGCACTAGGCATAATATGCAGTCAATGCTCATTCTCTATCCAACCCCACCCTTTGCACAATATGCAGTTAACACATTCACTTTACCACAGGTGCATGCAAGCACTGAACACACGCTGAAATGAGAATTTACCAGTGTCTACTGTCTAAAATTTATCACACGCTGTTATTTATTTTGCATAAGAATGAATTACTTTTCATTATTTATCACATTAGGCACCTGATATTTTGTGGTAAGCTGCATTATGGGCAAATAATGCACATTTTTCTCAACTGATGCTATTTGGCAAAAATGTACATGATTGCTTTACAGTTTAGTAAAGAGAACATATAGAGGCATGTTTACTAAAACCCGCACCAGAAATGAGCATGTGGGCTATATTACCAGCATGGGGGGGGGGGGGGGCTGTGCTAACTTCAGGGGTATGTGCATCCATTGCCCTACAGGTAACAGGGGCCCAAGACACAGCACCATGCAAGTTGGCATGTGGGAGCATTTAATGCCACCCACTGAAGTGGCATTAAGTACAGATGCGCTAATGGGAGCTTGAGATGCTCAATCAATCCCTCCATTCATGGGGTGGAGGAGTGGCCTAGTGTTTTGGGCAAGGTACTTCAGGCTGGAAGGTCAGGGGTTCAAATTCCACTAGAGGAGAGCAACCTTGGGACAGAAGTACTGGGGTTTCTAGTCCCACAGGTGCTCCTTGTGGTCTTGGGCAAGCCACTTAACCCTCCATTGCCCATGGTCCCTTTAAAAATAGTTATCTCCAAGTTATAATGCCCTGTTCAATATAATTTCAGTTTGTTCAATGTAAACCACCTTGATATCATGAAAGGCAGTATATAAGAAATGTTAAATAAATAAATAAATTCTGTTCCTGGCCTGCCTAGAGACCACACCATTGCATGAAACCCAGGTAGTGCAGGGGCCCATTCTGCTCTTTAGTACAGAACCAAAATGCACACTAAACCCCACACGCTTTAATAAACATGCCCCTTAGTGTGTAAGACCTATTAAGAAGGGAAATACCTACTGTATATGAAATTTAGATCACCTTAAAATCCAACTCCAGACTTTCTATTGGACTATCTTAATACATTTGTGGCTAGGTTTTAGAAGTTAAGCACCATTTAGCAGATCGTACATTAACCTATTTATTAAAAATAATGGACCATGAATATATTACTGAACACAATTTAAGACAACTACCCAGAGGGTCGCCATGAGTCAACATCGACTTGACGGCACTTAACAACAACAACATGAATATATTAAACTCAAATTAACTCATTTTCCCATTTATTGACTGTATCTTTAAATTAGTTCAATGGTGGTTATCGTTTATGTATATTTATAACATACAGTAATATCCCTGTCTAGGGACTTCACTGATTTGGTATCCAGAATGTTAGTTCAGAATGTTCTTCACTCGCCCTTTAAGAACCTTTAACGTTCATTCTAATTGCAAGAGCAACCATTGCTTACCTCGGCCTCTCCTGTCACTGCCATGATGCTTACTCACATCATAAAATCAGAAGAGCCTTATAGCATTTCAGGAAATTAGTAATAAGTCTTAAAAAATGCAAAGACTTCCTCGTCCTTCTGAGGTTTTGCTTGTTCAGTCTGACTTCAAATGTTCCCCTTCCCCAAAACATCTACCTGAGTAAAAGAAGTCTCCTTGTTAGTTGTGGCCTTTGAGAGAAATTTCTTTTTCAAGCTGTACCCTTTGGCACTCTTCCATGCCTTCAAAGAGATCAACCCTGCAGCAGCCATTCTGCATCCCCTACCATGACCTGAGCTTGCCATCTCCACAATGAGCCCTAACCTTGGAAACTCTGAACGTTGGCATTGTTCTCTTATGGCCACAGTGCACTGTGGTGCGTCCAGACCATGGGGCCAACACAGTAGTTTCCTAATCTGAATCAAAATAGCAGGCACAGTTGTTTTCAAGGCAAATGCTTTATTGATATAAAACTCTAATGTGGACAGAAAAGTAGTCATTCAGGACAGAATAACAGTCCTAGTGCACGGAAAATATATCTGAAGAAGAGTAAGCTTTCTTTTCAGGTAAACAAAGACTATATCCTTCGAGTATTCACTTATACAGCCAATCAAACATGATAAATGATTACTTGGGGGGGCATGATGTGATGGCTATGACAAAGAATTCAACAAAGCATACCCAAATTAATGCCAGCTGGAACAGATATTTTTACTAGTCCAGAATAAGGCCTGAGAGAGAATTAGTCATGGAAATGTATATCTGTTTCAGGAAGCATTTGAACAAGACATGTATATGAGGAAATGAGTATAATATTGATACTGAAAAGGAAATATCAAAAACGTATAATTAACCTGATGAATCACCAGCTATATTTCTGTATTCCACTGAATCATAGGTGATCAAAAATACACGATACTGTAAGTAAGGCTCAAATAGACAAATAAGGAAGCTCAGTGCATGAAAATAGAATTCACGTGTGTATTGAATATATATTTTTAAAGAATATATTTTAGAAAAATCATTTATTTTTATAATATATAAAGAAGAGTTCATAAGGATGTCAGAGTCATATTTATTGGCTACTTAAACCAACACAAGGAATCCTCATATAGTCACCGTTCTCCTAAAATATTTATATTGAAAAGATTTTTTTTGCCCTTTTGAAATGATCCCTAAACTATGTGAAATATAAATAGCTGGACTACCATTGTGGTTCTAAAAATATCAAGCCAATATGAGAAATACACGAATGCTGATTTTGCATAAATTGTCTCAGTAGGAAATGGCATGTCCAAGTTGGGAAGTACAAAAGTTGCAAGGTATTTTACAAAGGGCTCACACATAACGTGCAGCCTTTTGTAAAATATCCAAGGATACAGGAAAAGCACTTTGATTTGGCAGCACGTACAACAGGAACAACTACTTTGCAAAATAAGAAAATTTAAAAGAAAAGCATGCCTTTAGTAAGGGCTTTGAATATTAAGGGGTATGTTTACTAAACTAGGCTAATGGCTAACCCAGGCTATATGCAAATAGGTTCCATATTATTCAATGGGACATAGTTGCAGATAACCCAAGGTTAAACATACCCCTAAGTAACGGCACTTACACAAGTAAGCGGTCAATTTTGCTACCTACCATGTATCTGCTGGATTTCAGGAAACTGGACATCCAAAGGGAGCCAATTAAGGAGATAAACTCTAAATTTTGGACCTCTGGGGTGGTTTTAACACCAGCAAGAATCAGTGCCCCTTGAGTCATCTCTCTAAGCAAGCAGTTAGCGATCATACATGACTCGGGGCAAATGTAAATGCTGACAATTGTTTTTTTTTTAAGTATAATACTATCACCATTGCAAAATGAGAAATACATGCCTACTTTTCAGAGCTGTCCAAAACCTAACCAGAATATACCCCTCTCGAAATTATGCATGCCGTGGTGTACATTTGTAAGTACAGAATTATCTAAAATCACTATTTATATGCTTGGAGACATTTACCTGTGTAAAACCATTATGTCCAAATTTAAATGCCACATAACTCTTCTAAGGGGTATGTTTACTAAACTGCGCTCAAGTGCGCTCAAGTAGCACACGCTAATGATGCTTTTTTGTGCCCCGCACATGTGCGCGCCGCACTAAAGTGCCAACTCATGTGTGCGGCGCGCTGACGTGCGATAGAGGCATGGAAAGGCTCTCGGAGGGCGGAGGAAGGCTCCCCAGGGGCGAAGAGACGGGGTCAATGGGTGGAGAGTGGGAGGGGAGAGGCTCCCCGCACACGAGCGGGGCTGAAATTCAAGCAAAAAAATACCGCGAGTGAAAACCTCGCGGTAGAGCCGATTTATAGGGAAGAGAAACCATTTCTGTCAGCAATGTACAGCAAAACCAGGGAAACCTACAAAACGTGAGCAGTGTGATACATGTGCACGGAACAAAAGGGCAAATAAACATTCAAAATGACCCCAACAAAATATAAAAAAATCATAAGCAAGCTGGGCAATAGTGATAGTAATGGGAAACATGGAAAAACACTCCCAAGAAAGCCCCAAAAAATAAATATGAATTTTAGAAGGGTCTACGTTCCGTCCCCATACAAGGTGAATGATCCCACAGTGAAATAGCACTGATCAGGGTTACGTCCTCCATTGGACAGGTTTCCTATGGCATGCCCATGTTCCACAGCAGCAGGGCGGGCATGTTGGAATGGGCAACTGGACAGATGCTGGGAAAGGGGATGCAGAGGGCTGCAGGCGGCACATGCTGTGGTGCAGCTGGAGCACAGTGCAGACTAGGCAGATGCCTAGGTGGCACCTAGGAATGCTGAAACTGTACAGCAGCCAGACAACAACTGATGAGGGCCCAACATGGGCATGAGCGTGTCTATCACAGTGTCACAGGGGAGAGTACCCAGCAGATACCTCCAAGGGCACAGAACAGTGGCAGGCGGTGATTGGGGGACGTGCGGACAGATATGCAGGCACCCCTACCCCAGAACCCATGCCATAGGCAGCCGCCTACCCGCACACAGGATGGCCTGAGACTGCGTACCACCAGCACCACCAGCAGAAGGGCATGTCAGCATGGTGGCACAGGGGTACTGGAGGTGGAGGGGGGCAGTGGCAGCTGCCCAGAGCAGACCATGGCCTAGCCCTGTGTAGGTGGGTGCAATGCACTGCAACAGACAGGCCCTGCCGGACAAACAGTCATGGTATCATCAGGGAATGCACTGTCTCTGTGACAACACAGTGGTGCAGGGCACACAACCAGTGTGTTTGGAGACAGAAGGTCACAGGTTCAAGCCCCAGCTGGGGCTCCTGCCAATCCAGTCCCCATATTTTACCCACAACTATATCGTAATAGTAAAGACGAACCTTTATTGCAGAGAACATAAGCATGGCTCAAACACCTCTATTTTACCCTACAGAGCACAGACACCAGAAACGTGCACATTACCTAGAGCAGATTCCCCCAAATGCAGTCCTGGAGGGCCACATATCCCTAAGGGTTTATGCTGTCTCCAATCTAAGGATGGAGCGGTACTGGTGGTGGAGGTGGCAGCAGCTGGTGGCAACAGCAGACCATGGCCTATCCCTGTCCAGGTGGGTGCCGTGCACTGCAACAAACAGGCGCTGTTGGATGTACAGTCGTGGACTCCCCAGGGAATGCACCATATCTGTGGCAACACGGTGGTGCAGTGCACACAGATAGTGTGTGCAAGAACAGAAGATCACAGGTTCAAAGCCCAGCTGGGGCTACTGTCAATCCAGTCCACATATTTTTCCCACAACTAAACCGTGATAGTAAGGACAAACCTTTATTGCAGAGAACATACGCATGGTTAATACACCTATATTTTACCCCACCGAGCACAGACACCATAAACAGCCGCATTACCTAGAGCAGAGTCTCCCAAATGCAGTCCTGGAAGGACAAACACCATTCAGGTTCCATGCTGCCTCTAATAAAGATGCCCGTGCTGCATATCTATGCACCACCCCCATGGTATGCAGATGTATCTCATGCATATTCATGAGGGACAGCATGAAAACCCGAACAGTGTTTGGCACACCAGGACTGGAGTTGGGAACCTCTGCCGTAAAGCAGCAGCCAACAGGGGCAGACACACCCACACCCACAGGCCCCATTGGCCAATGCCTCCTGGAGAGGCAGGACATTGAGCCCTGCATGCATCACCCAATACTAGCACTTGCATACCTTAGCAATGCCACCCTACACCTGGGTATATGGTACACAGCTATCAAACGTTTGCTATGATTACTGACAGATAGCAATTCCTACGTTAAGCACAGTTTGCTGATTGAGCTCCATCATAACAACCTTTCTGATGTCTGCGGTGTGTGCTTCAGGTCTGGTCTCTGACAGTGTTTACCACCCTGGGGAGTGACCCCCAACAGTATTGCGTACTATATCCATGCCTGTGCTGTGCTCAGGACTGATGTGGTGGCCAGGGCTGCTAAACTCCTCTATAGTAGCACAATGCTGGCATAGGTGTGGGTGTGTGTGTCTGTCTATCCAGTGTGTGGTGGCTGCAAACACCCTCCACAGCCCACACTGCCAGCACTGTTCCCAGTATTGGCCTGCCAATGTGCATAATGAGGAGCAAGGTACCATGGGTATAGCCAAGACAGGGTGGCCTGGCCAGGATGCATCTGCACAAGGCATAGGGCACTGGCTGGGACATTTTAGTGCCCGGCCACCACCTACACAGACAGGGTGGCCTCAGCATGTAATGCTGGGAGATCACTCTCACCCTGACTGTGCAGTGACCACAGCATAGCTAGGCACCCCCATAGTGCTATATTGCATTTTTTTCATGTGATATTTATGGTTTCCTTTTGGGGCCCAGTCACTGACTTATCTGCTTGTTGTGTATGGTGACATCCTAGTTCTGGGTGTATGCATTTCTACCAGGAACATGCACTATGGACTAGCTAGCAGACTGTTTGCAGCTGGTATGTGTCTTGATGGAGTGCCTTGCAGGGTGCAGTGGCTGAAGGCTTGCTTCAGGAGAATATCAGATAGTGGTGGGGTGCAGCTTAGCATATCCAGGCCTAATGTCTGTCTGCTATTGTGTTATGGATGTGTACAGAGCTGCATTGACTGCCCTGTAGGGGGGGGGGGGGTCTGTTCCCCAGCAGGACTGGGGTTGCTGGTCCCCTCTACTGCCACCATTGTAGGGAGGTAGAATGTGTATCTGTTGATGGGAGGCCCTGTTTGCCACCCTTGGCCCTGGAGGAGGAGCTACATAATCCTCCTAGGGGTCCATAGGGGGCTACACCTGACTGAGACAGACAGATATATCCAAGTTGTTTCTGCAGAAACTAACTACCTCACACATTAGCACTGCTGGGGACCTGCAGCATGGCCTGTTTCTGCCATGGAAGGTGCTGTGGACCTGGTGCTGGGCGCCCCACCGCACACTCAGGGTGAGCATAGTACCTGCACAATGTGATGGTGTGTAGCTACTCTGTGCCAGTAACACACACGGTCAGTACCCCCTACCAGGCCGAGGTGCTGTGGGGGTGCACATGTTCAGTTTCCCCTACCAGGCCGAGGTGCTGTGGGGGTGCATACCCCATCTTGTGTTTATCTGTGGACAGTTGATTTGCATGTGCAGTGCATCATGGGTGTGATAACCCTATCCTGGTGATCACAGCAGACTGTCTGTGTGGTGACATGCACTCCCTCTGCAGCCAGCCAGGGGCTTGCTAGCAGCTATAGAGCTGTAGCCCAATGGTTACTTCACCACCTGTGGAGCCAGAGGTTGTAGGTTCAAACCCACAGTGGGGTTATTTGATAGGGCTGCCCAAAGCATTATCTCTTTTTCATGTACATTATTGCTGCCAGCAAATACACTCTCAGCGTACTGTACCCATAAGGTGCCTCTGAGGGCGCTTTATAGGGCGCCCTATAGGGCACCTTATGGTTACCGTCCATATGATGTGCACTATACGTTATCCTGTGGAGCGACTTATAGGGTTCCCTATAGGGGACATTTTAGGGTGCCGTGGCAGACAGTGCACTTTATAATGTGCCCTATGGAGTGCCTTATAGGGTGCCTTATGCGGCACCTTCAATTACGGCACGTGAGGGCGTGTTTGCTGGCAGCAATTAATAAAATACAAATAAAGTGCTGCAGGAAACAATATGTACATTGCAAAGCTGATGCCTCAGCCAGCCTTACGTATTAGGCACACTGGGGAGCAAACTCATGACCCCTGTATCAGCAGTCAGTGCCTTAACCATTGAGCTACACTGCTGTTCCTCTTTGCATGTCAGCGCACCTACTTCAGATTTCCATGCGTTTAAATGCACAGTGCTGCCATCAAACACAGTGCTATGACCTTGCTGTGCCTCATAGGGCACCCTATATGGCGCCCTATAGGCCACCCTTTCAGCAACATTGTAGGGTGCCGTGGCGGACAGTGCACTTTAAAATGTGCCCTCTGGGGTACCCTATGAGGTGCCTTATGCAGCACCTTATGTTACAATACTTTGAGGGTGTGTTTGCTGGCAGCACTATTTAAAATAAAAATAAAATGCTCCCTACAGCAATATTACCTATAACAGGTAATGCCTCAGCCAGCCTTCTTCATTAGGCACAGTGGGGGATTGAGCCCATGACTCCTGCATCATTGGTCAGTGTCTTAACCATTGTGCTCCACTGCTGCTCCTCCTTGCATGTCAGCACACCTACTTATGATTTTCATTCCTTAAACTGCACAGTGCTGCCATCAAAAACAGTGCTGTGACCTTGCGGTACCTCATACGGCACCCTATAAAGCACCCTATAAGCAACATTCTAGGGTGCCTTGGCGGACAGTGCACTTTAAAATGTGCCTTATGGGGCACCTTATGTTAATATGCTTTGAGAGTGCGTTTGCTAGTAGAGATAATTAAAATAAAAATAAAATGCCTCCTAAAGCAATCTTCCCCATAATAGGTAATGCCTCAGCCAGCCTTCTTCATTGGGCACAGTGGGGGATTGAACCCATGATCCCTGCACTATTGGTCAGTGTCTTAACCATTGTACTGTGGCTCTGTTCTTGTGCTTGCACATCAGCGCGCCACTTATGCTTCCCGCGCAACTTTCTCATGCGCTAATGTGCGGGGCGCACATGAGCGCAGCGCACATTAGTGCATGATTAATCCCGGTTTTGCTTTTCTCTGACTGAAACGCCCACTCCTTATATGGCATCCGCACACTAGCGCGCCGCGCACCCTAACGGGGTTTTAGTAAACATACCCCTAAGATGCCTTTCATAGCTACTTGTGGATAAACGTGTCCTGATTAGTTCATATGTCCAGTTATTGATATATTCCCACCAATATCCAATTTTAGCTCTTATGGTCTGTATCACGGGAATTACATCAGACAAGCAATACATACAGAAACATTAGATATTTTTTGTTATATTTAATGTATTGAAATCTCTCATTTTTTTATATGTAAGCCTTAGATATCATGGTTTTCTGTTCATTTTTGATTCACGCACAGGGGTGGCCCAAAGGTGATGCAGGACCATGTGCAGAGACTCGTTGCGGGGCCTCATTTCCATAACCACGGGACCTCATTTGAATATATTTAATTTATTTTATTTTAAAATGTATATGTTGCCCATCTAAAATTTTAGGCGGCTTTCAAAGGAGTCCTTCACAAGCCTTTTTTTTTATCCTGGCAATGACTTAGGGTCATGTTTACTAAATATTAATGTGCATTAAGTGCCACTGCATTGATAGAAATAAATGGATGTTGCTGCACTTAGCGCACATTAACATTTGTGAATGTGCATTAACTTTAGTAGACATGCCTTTTAATGAGTGTCTGAATAACATTTGCATGGGCAGTGAGGATAAGGAAAGTCTACCGGATTTCTACATTACGATACTCCAGTGCCAACTGCCAGGCACATCAGGAAGTACTATAAACCCTGCTCATTTAGAACCCATAGCGGCACTACCAGGACTCACAAAACACCAAACCCTACTTATCAAAAGGCAACAATGCAAATATTAAACCAATACATTTCAGAGAATACCAATGCATCTCCTACTGGAGAAAGAGAACAAGTGGCACTGTCACATAAAATCTACATGAACAGAATATCTCAGCTCAGTTACACATGCAAAACATAGTCAGTCACCAAACAAAGAACAAAGGATCACAAGTTAGAAATATGAAATAATTAAACTGGGAACCCAAAAGCCAAACTTGGAATGTACAACAACACTGGAGAAATACAATTATAAATTAATTTCCTCTTGTATTAAACAAAATGCAAAACGTTAGCAATGCACATTTCCCAGAGCTGACATATTCCAGTTAATAAATTCAAAATAAAAAAGTATGTTTCTACCTTTTGTTGTTTGGGCATTTTATTTTTCAGTTGCAATTGCCCCAGTCACTTTCTTCTGCTTTCTTTGTGTCTTCTGCTAACTCTCTATTGTATGCTGTCCATTTGTTGTTTTTCTCTCTTCTAGCTTTTTCCATCCTCTCTCTACATTTGCTTTAACATACTGATTTTTCCCCTTTTGCTCTTTTCTCCATTTCTTTATTTTATTCCTTTTTCATCCACTCAAATTTCACTCCTCCATCATTGAACCCCACTTACTCTCCCAATAGTCAGACAGTCATAGATATTTCCTCCCTCCCACACAAAATATCTGTTCCCCTCTCCATCCTCACTCCCCCAGCTTCTTTTTTTCTCCTTCCAGTCCCAGCCCCACCCTCTTCTAGTCCTTCCCCAACCAGCTCCCTTCTAGCTCCAGCTCCTCCCAGCATCCACCCCTTCCAGTCCCATTCGCCCATCTCCCTGCATCAGCCCATTTCCATTCCTAACCCTGCCAGTATCAGTCCTCCTCCAGTCCCTTCCAGCATCAGTTCCCTTCCAGTCCCAGTCCCCCATCCCCAGGTCATTTCCAGTCCTAACCCCTAATATCCGTCGTCCTCCAGTCCCTCCCAGCACCAGCTCCCTTCCAGTCCCCCAGCATCAGCCCATTTCCATCCATAACTCCCCAATATCAGTTCTCTTCCAGTCCCTCCCAGCATCTGCTCCCTTCCAGTCCCAGTCCCCCATCACCCAACATCAGCCCATTTCTAGTCCTGGCCCCTAGAATGGCCCCATTCCCATTCTAGCCCCCAGTCTCCTCCTCCCTAGCCATACCCCAGAAGGGGCCCCTTGCCTGACTGGCTTCAGAGGGAGCTGGGGAGGCCCGAACCCGTGGCTGACCTCTGAACAGCTGCGGGAGTAGAGTGGCGTTTGCCTTCTTTCCTGCAGCTGTGATCAAAAGGAGCCCACCAGTGCTCTGAGTGCTAGGAGGTCAAACAGGTGCAAATCCATTCTCTAACATGTATGGAATTGCGCTTTCTGGGCATGTTTGGTGCAACACCAAAGCACCCTTTAGTAAAAGAGCCCCATTGTGTGCTAATTGTCAATGTTGCCATTAGCAAAGTGCACCCACATTTAGGGGTATGTTTACTAAACTGCAGTAACATTACATAATGAGCGTTATGTAATGTTAATGATCATTAAGTAACGTTAACGCGTGTTATGAGACATTCGTTACGTCTCATAACGCGCGTTATCGTTACTTAACGATCGTTCACGTTCCACGGCACGGTAAAACACCACAGAAGGTGGAGAGAGGGCGGAGAGAAGGGGTCAATGGGAAGAGTGTGGGTGGGGAGAGGCTCCATTCACACTAACGCGCTGATCTGAAGAGCTGAATCCTAACGCGATTGAAAACTTGCCGTTAGATGCACATATGCAGGAGAGAGAAATCATTTTCGTGTCAGCAATGTACAGCCCAGGCAGGGAGCCCAAAAACTGTGATAGTAGTGCTCCATGTACAGCAATACCATAGTGCCAAAGTATGAATGGCCACTATGGCGATGGTGCAAATGGGGCATAGGGGGCCACAGGCGGGACATGTAGCATGGGCAGCTGGGGCACAGGGTGGAACAGGCGGGTGCCTAGGTGGCACATAGGAACATAGACACCGGAGATCAGCAAGACAGCAGTTAACCAAGGCCAAACACAATCCACCAATATCTACCTGGTCCACCCTAGCCAATAGTCGCTAGGGCACAGACCTGACATCCCCCCAGCCATCTCGCCCCCATGTGGAGGGGACATAATAGTAGTAGGCAGTGATGGGGGGATGTGAGGATGTCCATGTATTCCCCCCCACCCCGGAACCCACTCCCTAGGCGGGCACCTACCTACACAGTGGATGACCTGGGACTGCGCACTACCAGCACCAACAGCAAATGGCCACGTCAGCTTGGCAGGGGGGCGTGTGCCCGTACTGGAGGGGGCAGTGCCACCTCCCTGCAGTGGACCTAGGCCATGCTCTGCAGCAGTACGTGGTGTGCAGTGCAACATAAAAGGTCTGGCTGAGGAAAAGTGCAGGTAGCCCCAGGGACTACCATGCATCTATGGCATCAGTGTGGTGCAGTACACCCAGCCAGTGTGTCCAGGAGCAGAGGGTCACAGGTTCAAGTCCAAGCTGTGGTTCCAGCAGAGCATGTCCCTATATTTTACCCATGTGTGTACTTGCAAAACGTTCAAAAGAACCAAAAACTGTAGTAAGCTTCTTTTAATTTTTTTATTTTACTTTTTCTTTGCTTTCAAGATATAAGATACAAAAACAGGATTCCTCCTTCTCTCTTGCAATATGTCCAAAAAATTCTTTAAAAATATTTGGAAGAGAAGAACCCTCTAATGAACTCATTCAATACTGTTTCTAAAACGGGTCTCTGTTTCTAATATATTTCTGCGCTACTTACAGACATGTTATGCTGCCCACGTTCTCTCTCCTTATTTCTAATACGAAAAAACGCCGCGCATGCGTGATGGTGAACCCATTGCTTATTTAAAGCCCTTTCTGATTATGTCATACGTTGTCCTTGCGTACTCCCTAAGGCTAGTACATCTTGAATATGCATACTTAAAGGAAAAGACAATGTTATTATCAATTCATATTTAGTTTAAATGTAACCCCTTCGTACTTAATGTTGCCCCTTGCATTTGACCCTCTTTAACCACCACTGTTCTCAGCCAGTCTCAATAAGAGTTCTATACTTTAGAATAACGAGTTCTCTATATGGAGTTTTTTTCTGTTTTTCTCATGACCAGTATAGCTTCAAATCTACAAACTAGACTACATACAAGAAATCCACTCAATAGATACATTTAACCCTCCTGGAGCAACTGTCTGCAATTTATGTATCCACCATTGTTCGCGGTGTAACAAGGTTTCATCTAATGTTTTTCCTCCCCTCGGGACCTGAATCTGTTCTATCACGAAACTGCGAAGTTGATCAAATGTATGGCCCTGAGAAAGGCAGTGTGGAACGATCGGAGCTTCTAACCGACGGCATTTTAATTTACTTCTATGTTCCCGTAACCTCACCCATAACGAACGGATGGTTTTACCTATATAAAGTAATCCACATGGGCATTTGAGTACATAAATTACCGCTTCTGAGGCGCACGTCGTCTGTGCCCTAAGATAATATGTTTGTCCCTGATGGCTAAAATATGATTGTTCTAACATAAGCTCACATATTTCACAGCTACCGCAGCTTTTATGCCCTTTGATAACAGACGGTTCTTTAATCGGGGGAAGTACCGCTGGACTCAAATATTCCTTCAAGTTTCGTCCCCTTTGCCAAACACATCTAATTGACTTCTCTTCTAAACCGGGCACCACCGATAATATGTTCTTATGTTTATTTATACGTTTTTGTAGGCTATAGCTTAGTGGAGTGTATGGTGTGATGAAATTGATGTTCTCACTATCGTTTGTCTTTTGTCGTGCCTTACTAGAATGTGTTAGCAGGGCCGCCCTATGGTTATAGAGGGCCCTGTGATACGCCTTCTGTACTATCATCACCGGGTACCTTCTTTTTATAAAATCTTTTTTCAAATTAGCAGCCTGTTTTTTATATTCTTGTGTACTCGAACAATTACGCCGGTACCGTAAAAACTGTGAAAATCGTAACGATTGTTTTAGTTTTTGAGGATGTTTACTAGAAAACTCTAAAAACGTATTCCTATCGGTGGTTTTCCTGAAGATCGATGTGCTCCAACTATGAACTTCTCTAGTTATTTGAACATCAAGATAAGTTATACGGTTCTGATGAAATGTGGAGGTAAATGTAATATTTTCATCCCGGGTATTTAGCCAAGATAGAAATTGTTCAAGGGAATCTAACGAGCCTTTCCATAAAACAAAAACGTCATCTATATATCTTCGCCATGTTATAATATGGGGCATAAAGAGGGATGAGTATAGATGACTTATTTCAAAATTCTCCATATAGAAGTTTGCCACTGAGGGGGCGCACGTCGCCCCCATAGCTACCCCCGCAGTCTGTTGATATATCACTCCCTCAAAAATGAAATGATTTTTATAAATAGCCAATTTTGCTATTTCCAAAAGAAACCTAAAAATCCCGATAATATAAGACTCCCCGTGTTAGAAAAATATTTTTGTCGGAGACAATTTCAACTCAGCGCTATGTATAGTAACAATGCACCGCTGTGATATCTCCTTTTATTAATATATTTAAAATGTTACTTAACTTCATTAACGAATGCCATCCATATTGCCAAAAAACCGTTAAGGACTATCGACGTAGCGCTCGTTTCGGGGATGAAATGGTTGAAAAACCCTGCTTCAGGTACGTCCATATGCAAACATTGGCAACGATGTGTTTTTCAACCATTTCATCCCCGAAACGAGCGCTACGTCGATAGTCCTTAACGGTTTTTTGGCAATATGGATGGCATTCGTTACTGAAGTTAAGTAACATTTTAAATATATTAATAAAAGGAGATATCACAGCGGTGCATTGTTACTATACATAGCGCTGAGTTGAAATTGTCTCCGACAAAAATATTTTTCTAACACGGGGAGTCTTATATTATCGGGATTTTTAGGTTTTTGATTTCCAAAAGAAAAGCAATATGTGGGACTGATAAATCCCCCCGGGAAACTAACGTTTGTTTAATTATATTGACTGCTGCCTCTTGCGGTATACTAGTATATAGCGAAGAGACGTCCAACGTTACAAGCCAGGTGTTTTCTTGATCCGCCCAATTCGCTAATTCCTCCAGAATATTTAAAAAATGTGTGGTGTCTTTCACATAGGATTGTATACGGGAGAGTAGAGGGCGTAAAAACGAGTCTATATAGGTCGACAGGGGTTCCAAAATACTGCCTCTGGTAGATACTATCGGTCTACCAGGGGGAGCCATTCTGTTCTTATGTATTTTAGGGACAGTATAAAATTTAGCCATTGTAGGGGAAACCACATTCAAATAGTTAAATTCTTTCTGTGAAATTAATTTTTGTTGTAACGCTTGTTGAGTTGTTTGTTTAATTTCTAACTTTAATTGTGTAGTTGGATCTAAAGATAATACCTTATATGTAGTGGTTATTTGTAATTGTGCCATGGCTTCATTAATATATTTGGCATGGTCTAAAACGACTATAGCCCCTCCCTTGTCTGCCCTTTTTATTACTATGTCATGTCTATCTCTTAATTCACATAAAACTTTTCTTTCAGATAAAGGAAGAGCCCGTCCTGTGAATTTTCCAGTCACCTCCAGTTGACTAAGTCCCTGTAGTATTAGTTGTTTAAAAGTTACCAATGCTGGATGAAGAGGAATAGGAGGTGTCCATTTAGACTTGAAAGGTAGAGGAACTCTAGCTACCCCCAAAGGGGTATGCTCCTCCTCCTCAGTCGTGTGCTGTAAAGTGGGCATACCTTCTGCAAAATTATCAGGCTCCAATAGGCTATCTTTCTGTGAAGCATCCAAAGTTATTTTTGAGGAAAAAAATTGTTTTAGATGTAACTTCCTCATCAATCGCTCAAAGTCCACTCTGCATTGAAAAGGGTCATATGTTATATTGGGAATAAACGAAAGTCCTTTGTTCAGAAGTTGTAACGCTTCGGGGGAATAGATCTTTCCCCGATATATTCTCCACCAATGAAATCTGTGTGGGGTCAAATTTTACAATTTCTGTACTGTCGTGGTGCTTCTTGTTTTCTTTTTCTCTATAGTGGGTTTTTTCTTGACTTCGTCTCGCCCCTTCTGCCGAAAATCCTCTTTATTAGATCCACTGGAATCACTATTCGAAGTGTCATCTGTAAATTCATCAAATCGTACTTGTTTCTTATTTTTCTTTGTTTTCCTTTTTGTATCCATCCAGGGATAAACAAACCCAATGGAATAATCCAAAGCATCGCGTTTGAATTTTTTAAGTTTCTTAGTCATTGTTTCTTGGCGTGCTGCCTGCTCTTGTCTATGGACTTCATCTAGCCGTGATTTAAAGCTATCTTCTGTCTCCTTAGTCTTTAATTCTTCCTGTGTTAATTGTATAGCTAAAGTGATGTTCTCTATTTCAGGTTTTAATGTATCCACCATTAATACCATTAAATCAAGTGCACACTTGTTGAGGATCATATTCCATTTTTCTATGAAGTCCACCGACATGTCAGACATGCGAGGTTCTTTATAGATCCGAAGACCCCTTGGAATTTGTTGTCTGTTTATATATTCCACTAGGGACGATCTATGGAGACTCGTTCGAACTTGTCGTTTGTAAAGGGCAGTAAGGGATTCCCAAGTGGTTTGCAACTGTTCGTCCGTGGTATTTTCTATCGCTGAAAAAGGCGTCTTTTCCTTAGCAAATCCAGACACATAATCTGGGGTGAAACTCAAGGTATTCTTCCATCCCGGAAGACCTTCCATCTTGTGAACTCACAATAATTTCAATTGTGGTCTATTTTGTTGAACGTGAAATATCAATGTGTGTACTTGCAAAACGTTCAAAAGAACCAAAAACTGTAGTAAGCTTCTTTTAATTTTTTTATTTTACTTTTTCTTTGCTTTCAAGATATAAGATATAAGATACAAAAACAGGATTCCTGCTTCTCTCTTGCAATATGTCCAAAAAATTCTTTAAAAATATTTGGAAGAGAAGAACCCTCTAATGAACTCATTCAATACTGTTTCTAAAACGGGTCTCTGTTTCTAATATATTTCTGCGCTACTTACAGACATGTTATGCTGCCCACGTTCTCTCTCCTTATTTCTAATACGAAAAAACGCCGCGCATGCGTGATGGTGAACCCATTGCTTATTTAAAGCCCTTTCTGATTATGTCATACGTTGTCCTTGCGTACTCCCTAAGGCTAGTACATCTTGAATATGCATACTTAAAGGAAAAGACAATGTTATTATCAATTCATATTTAGTTTAAATGTAACCCCTTCGTACTTAATGTTGCCCCTTGCATTTGACCCTCTTTAACCGCCACTGTTCTCAGCTAGTCTCAATAAGAGATCTATACTTTAGAATAACGAGTTCTCTATACGGAGTTTTTTCTGTTTTTCTCATGACCAGTATAGCTTCAAATCTACAAACTAGACTACATACAAGAAATGGCAGGTCCAGCAGCTCCCACTTCTCCCCTCTTCACTCACCTGTTCATTGCCTTTCCTGAGTGCTCTATCTAGTGTTAGGGCTACATCTGTCTCTGTTCCACACAGGTCATGCATGTCATCCTGAGGCACTTTGCAGCCCCTAGGGCACACTAACCTAGGACACCATAACCTTGTTAGGCCACCTTAACCTATGGTTCCATAGCCCAGGGTGCCTTCTGTGGTGCCTTGTCCAAGGGTGCCTAATATGGCACTCAGCCTAGGAGGCCCTATAGGGTGCCTTATGAGGCACCTTACAGGGCACCGTATAAGGCACCTTACTAGGCACCTTACATGGCACCTTACATGGCACCTAGCAAGGCGCTTTACAAGGCGCCTTATAACGCTCGTTAGTCTAAGGCATCTTTTAATGCACGTTAGTTGTCAGCTTGCTGTAACGATGTACCGCCCATGCCTTTATATGGGCATCTCTACTTTACCGCGGAACCTACCGCGAATGACATTACCACAGTTTAGTAAACATACCCCTTAGTACTGGATTGGAAGAGTAGCCTAATGGTTAGAACCGTGGCTTGGGAACCAAGTGACCACGGTTTGGGGGCACCGAGAAGAGAGAGCAAGGAACTGTGAGTGAGTCAGAGGAGATCAAAATTTGGAAAAGAGACTGTTTGAGTATTAGCAGCAACAGAGAGAAAGCAAGAAAGTGAAATGTGTCTGGGAGGATAGTGGGAGTGCAAAAGCATGTATACGAGTGAGGATTCGGAGGGGATATGAAAAGCAAGATTTTTTTGGAATGATAGAGCCCGATACTGAGATGGGCACATCATCGAAGGACTATGCGCCTCACATAGCCCTCCCCGCCAACCTCTAATCTGTATATTCAATGGCATTGAATATCTGGGGATTGCCACAGACACAGGAATCTGCCAAGGCTAACCAGGCAGTAGTGATATTTCACCCTGCCCGGTTAGCTCCTGAGCCTTAAAGATAGGTGAGGGTTTTTCCTCGCCTATCTTTAAGGTGCAGATTGCTAACCGGGCAGCAGGCAATATAGCTGCTGCCCGGTTAGTGCTTGATACCGCCTCCACTCTTCCATGGAACGTCTCCAACATGCCCTGATACAAACCGGATAGCATAGGGGCGCGTAGGGGAGTTAGCAGGGGATATTCAATGGCAGTAACCATGTAAGTGCCGTTGAATATCTGGACTTAGGGCATTGACATGGTCTATGGGGCTGTAAACTGTGTAAATGCCTTTCAAAAATCGGGCCCATCGTCTTTGTAATCAATAATCATTCAGATATATAATGAGTATTGATTAAAATACATTTCTTAATAGTGTAAAGCTTCTCTTTATACTATAAGGAGAGTAACTGTCTTGACCTCAGGAAGAAGGTTTTAGCCTTATTTTCACTTTTATTTCTCTTGTTATTTATCTACCATTATTGTGGACCAGCATGGTTCTTACACTTCTTTATAACGTGGGAGTGAGTTAATGTGGGAAAAATAAGAGGCCCATCCTTAAAAGTTTGGCCAGGGGCCCATAAGTAGTCAAAGCATCCCTGTAGGCTCAGTTAGATCTGTCAGCAGCCTTCAACACCATCTCTAATGAAAAACATTTGGTCCTTTACATTCCTTAGTTATACAAGCAACAGTAAGTGGTTTGCATCTTTTTGCATGACCAGTCACAGGCATTTTTTTGGATCTTCAGTAAAGTTTTTTCACCTACTCTCCTGGTAGGCCGTGGTTCATTGCCCTCCGCTGTATCTTTGCTTGCTATTTTTTTGGAACAACCACCTATCTGAATTTAGAGTGGTCCATCAGGGAGTTCCGCAGGGTTCCTAGTTTTCTTCTATATTACGTAAAGTGGACATGACCCCCTTTGGCAGCTGTACTAAATAAATGTGATATGGAATTTCATATACAGTATATGCAAATAATACACAGATGCTGCTCTATGTTCCTGAAAATCAAAGAAAGGTGTTGGGTTTTAATGAATGTGTAAGGAGAGTGGCCAAATGTTTGGACTTTCATGACTTTAAAACTCTACCTCAATGTGCCTCACCAAGAGTAGACAAACATAGAAAATGATGGCAGAAAAAGCCCAAAAGGCCTAGCCAGTCTGTCCTTCCATACCAACTACTAAACTTTATAATTCATATTATTCCCTTAGAGATCCTCCGTGTTTGCCACATGCTTTCTTGAATTCAGATAGAGTCCTCACCTCTACAATCTCCACTGCAATACTATTTCATGCATCTACCACACTTTCCATAAAGAAATAGTTCCTCAAATTACTCCTGTGTTTATCTCTTTTCTCCTTGCTGCATAATTTTTTTTTCAATTGAAAGAAGCTCTCCTCCTGTGTATTTATGCCACAGACAGGGGCGGTTCTATCATTAGGCGAACTGAGGCGGTGGCCTCAGATGGCGCTTTCTAGGAGGCGGCACTATTTGCCACTCCCTAGAAACTGCCTATGATAAAAACGCCGACCCGTCAAACTGTGAAAGCAGCCACGGGAACATTTCTCCGTTCCCGCGGCTCTGCTTTCAAACTGCTGGGTCACTGCCTTCAATCTTCCTGGAACCAGCGGAGTGTGGGGGGGGGGGCCCCGAGGTCATCTTCCGCCGCCCTTCTGCTTCCATTGCTGCTGGCTGCTTCAGCAACGGAAGCGGAAGGACGGCGGAAGCGATGACCTCGGGGCCCCCCCCCCCCCCACTCTGCCGGCTCCAGGAAGATTGAAGGCAGAGACCCAGCAGTTTGAAAGCAGAGCCGCAGGAACGGAGAAATGTTCCCGCAGCTGCTTTCATTTTAAAGGATGAATCAGTGAGGTGGGGGGGAGGAGGGAAGGGAGCAGTCAAGGGGGAGGCCTGGAAGGGAGCTGACACAAGGGGTGGGACTGGAAGGGAGTAGACAAGGGAGGCCTGGAAGGGAGCAGACAAGGGAGGGCCTGAAAGGGAGCAGACACATGTGGGGGCCTGGAGAAGAACAGACATGGGGGGCCTGGAAGGTAGCAGACACATGGGGGGGCCTGGAGAGGAGCAGACATGGGGGGGCCTGGAAGGGAGCTGACACAAGGGGTGGGACTGGAAGGGAGTAGACAAGGGAGGCCTGGAAGGGAGCAGACAAGGGGGGGCCTGAAAGGGAGCAGACACATGGGGGGGCCTGGAGAGGAGCAGACATGGGGGGGCCTGGAAGGGAGCAGACACATGGGGGGCCTGGAAGGGAGACGACACAAGAGGGTGCCTGGAGAGGAGCAGACATGGGGGAGCCTGGAAGGGAGCAGACAAAAGGGGGGGGGCCTGGAAGGGAGCAGACACAAGAGGGGGCCTGGAGAGGAGCAGACATGGGGGAGCCTGGAAGGGAGCAGACAAAAGGGGGGGGGCCTGGAAGGGAGCAGACACATAGGGGGGCTGGAGAGGAGAGACATGGGGGGCCTGGAAGGGAGCAGACACAAGGGGGGGCCTGGTAGGGAGCAGATGGGGGCCTGGATGGGAGCAGACACAAGGGGGGGCTGGAGGGGAGAAGACATGGGGGGGCTGGAAAGGAGCAGAGCAGACATGGGGGGGAGCTGGAAAGGAGCTGACACCTGGGGGTGGCACTGGAAGGCAGATGGAGAGGGGAGAGGGGGAGCTGGAAGGGAGCTGACAAGGGAGGGGGCACTGGGACTGGAGGTTCGTTGATACCTGGGATGGTATTTTAACTAGAAGGGGCTGGACGATGGGGAAGGAGGGGGACTGGAAGAGAATAGACACCAGTGGCAGTACTGGAAAGGCAAGGAGGTTGGTACTGGGAGGGGAGGCTATAAAGGGGGCTGATATTAGGGAGAATTTCTGGGATTGAAAAAAGGCTGATGGAAGAAAATGAAGAAAGAAAAAGGAGAGACAAGAAATGGCAGATGGACTATAGACCATAGGAAAAGAGCTAAGAGAAGACAGAGGAAAACGGAAACCTCAGATTGGGACCAGCATGATCAAAATTCATCAGACAAAGGTAGAAAAAATAATTGTATTTTCAATTTAGTGATTGGACTTTGTGCTATCTATATTTTACACAGTATGGGGAAACTGCATCTCCATCTGGTGTGGCACTGCATGCGGAGTCTGGCTTCTTGGGTTTTCATTTTCATTTTTGTCTACATATTTTTGCTTTAGGCTGTGGTCACTTATTCTGCACTTGGTGAGGGTCTGTGTTCTAAATGTGCGACCAAGGCCAGGTGTTCTGTTAACATGGAGTTTGTATGTAGGGATCTGTACTTTAGTAATTTGACTTGTTCAGCTTTTCAAATAGGTGTATGGATGTTTTCGGGCCCATTGCAGTGTTTATAGTGCTGCTTTTTTCTTGGTAGGCCTCTTATTGTATGAGTTTTGGAAGTGTATGCTGGTATGGTATGGTAGATTTGGCCTCGCAGATCTTAGTGACATTAGTAGGGTTTTATATTAGTTCCCAATATGCCTGGTACTGGAGAATGTTTGTTGTTGGTGAGATGACCAGAATCAGCTTTTTTTTTTTTTTTAATAGAGTTCTGTGGGTGAATGTCCTACCTCTGCTCTGCACCCATTGTTGAGGAGGGGGTTCTGTGAATGCAAAATGTATGTTCAGAAAGAAAAAACAAGCACCATAATGCAATTTATAACAAAATACAAATGAATTATAATTTGGAGTTATTAACTGCTGTGGTTCTAGCTCTTTCTTTTAGTTCCTTGGTGTGTGAACATCTTGCATTTGCTCTACATTATCTAATTGGCTTTTTAGAAACATAGAAACATAGAAATATGATGACATAAAAAGACCACATGGCCTATCTAGTCTGTTCTTCCATGTCAACAACTAGCACAGTCCCCTTTTTTCCTTTAGAGATCCTCTGTTTTTGTCCCATGCTTTTTTGAATTCAGTTACTGTCCTCATCTCTAACACCTCCACTGGGAGACTATTCCACGGATCCACCACTCTTTCCGTAAAGAAATATTTCCACATATCACTCCTGAATCTATCCCCCTTCACCCTCATCCCATGAACCCTCGTAGCAGAACTTGCTTTCAATTGAAAGAGGCTCTCTCCCTGAACATTTATGCCACGGAGGTATTTAAACTTCTCAATCATATCACTTCCATCCCGCCTTTCCTTTAAGGTGTACATAAGATCCTTAAGTCTGTCCTCATAGGCTTTATAATGAAGACCACTAACCATTTTAGTAGCCACCCTCTGTACTGACTCCATCCTGTTCACATCCTTTTGAAGGTGCATCTCCAGAATTGCACACCATACTCCAAATGAGGTCGCACCAAAGACTTATACAGAGGCATTATCACCTCCTTTTTTCTGCTAGCCATTCCTCTCCGTATGCACCCAAGCATCCTTCTAGCTTTTGCCTTTTCTACCTGTTTAGCTACTTTAAGATCATAAGACACAACCACGCCTAGGTCCCGCTCTTCTTTAGTGGACAAAAGTACTTCACCCCCTATACTATATTGCTCCCTTGGATTGCTGCAGCCCAAATGCATGACCTTACATTTTTTAACATTAAATCCCAGCTTCCAAAGTCTAGACCATTCTTCAAGCTTAGCTAGATCCCTCCTCATGTTATCTACACCTTCCTGGGTGTCTACTCTATTGCAGATTTTGGTATCATCCGCAAAGAGGCAAACCTTACCCGACAGCCCTTCCGCTATATCACTAACAAAGATGTTTTTGATTTGGTTCAGTCCCTGACTGGAGTTTTGAGAAAGATCTCCACCCGGGGGGGCGTGCAGGGGTGGGGGAGGCATATGCCAAGGGGGGGTGCCGGGGGGGAGGCACATGCAGGGGGGCTTGCCTGGGGGGGCACGCACGGGGTGTGCCAGGGGGCATGCGCAGGGGGGGGGGGCAGCCTCAGGCAGCAGATTGCCTTGAGCCGCCCCTGGCCACAGAGGTATTTAAACCTCTCTATCATATCGCCCCACTCCCACCTTTCTTCCACAGTTTACATATTGAGATCTTTTAGTCAATCTCCATATGCCTCATGACAAAGAGCACTGGCTATTTTGGTAGCCACCCTCTGCACTGACTCCATCCTATTTATTTTCTTTTGAAGGTGTGGTCTCCAGAATTGCACACAATACTCCAAATGAGGTCGCACCAGAGACTTATGCAGAGGCACTATCACCTCCAATTTTCTGCTGGCCATTCCTCTGCCTATGCACCCAAGCATCCTTCTGGCTTTCATCATCGTCTTTCCAACCTCTTTAGCCACAAGATCATCAGAAACATTCAGCCCTAGTCAGGGCCGGATTTACCTTGAGTGAGGCCCTACGCCAACAAAAATTGTGGGCCCCCAGAAAAAATAAAAACGAGATCAACTTACCCAAACAAAAATGGCAATAGATGTATAGAATTGCCTGACATAAAGAGGCAATAGGGACAAAATCAGCATCGGAATTCAAGAAATACATTAAAAAAGACATATTCCAGTTAATAAATTCAAAATAAAAAGTATTTTTCTACCTTCTGTTTGGGCTTTTTTTCAGTTGCAATTGTTCCAGTCACTTTCTTCTGGTTTCTTCGTGTCTTCTGCGAGCTATCCATTTGTCCTTTCTTCTCTTTTAGATGTTTTCCATTCTCTCTCTATTTCTGCTTTAACATACTGATTGTTTCCCTTTTGCTCTTTCCCCCAATTCTTTCCTTATTGCTTTATCATCCATTTAAATTTCACCCTTCCATTTTCAAGCCCCTCTTACTCTCCCAATACCCAGCCCATCATAGACGTTTCTTCCACACAAAATATTTTTCCCCTCTCCATTCTCATTCCCCATCCATTCTAGTCCTCCCCCAAAATCAGTTCCCTTATAGTTCTAGACCCACCCAGCATCCACTCCCTTCTAGTCCCATTCTCCCATGCCCCACATCAGCCCATTTCCAGTCCTATTCTAGCTCTTCATCAGCCCATTTCCAGTGCTAGCCTTCACATCACAGGCCATTTCCAGTCCTAGCCCCCCCCCATCACAGCCTATTTCCAGTCCTAGCCCCCACCATCACATCCCATTTGCAGTCCGAGTCCCCCTGCACCATCACAGCCCATTTGCAGTCCTAGTTTCCCCCCCCCACCATCACAGCCCATTTGCAGTCCAAGTTACCCCCCCCCATAGCCCTTTTCTGGTCCAGGTCCCCCCCCCCCCATCACAACCCATTTCCAGTCCAAGTCCCCCCCCATAGCCCTTTTCCGGTCCAGGTCCCCCCCCCCCTAGCCCTTTTCCAGTCCAGGTCCCCCCCCCCCAATCACAGCCCATGCAGTCCTTAGCCCCCCCAACCAGCACCGCAGCTGTCTGAGAGGCTTCAGAGGGAGCCGGGTAAGCTCGCGCGAGGCCCCGGCTCCCTCTGTACAACCGCCAGCGTGAAGAGCCTTTCCCTTCACGCTGGCGGCTGTATCGGTGAAGCCGCAAATGCTGGGAAAGGTTAAAGGGCATAAATGTTTAAAAGAATTGGATCAAGGACAGAATGGCACACCTTTGCTTCCTTGTGGTCACTGATTCAGCAACTTTGTTTTTTTTCAGCTCCGGTTCTTCCTGTTCCTGGAAAGTTCTCACCTCCTCCACTTCCAGGGCTGCATATTGGTTCTTCAGTTTGAGGGATGTGGAGTTGGAATTGGAGTATTTATTTTGCAGGCTCTGGTGCCTGTATCCAACTCTCTGCTTTCTGTACCATATCGACTTGCGATTGCTTGAGAGTATTGCTCTGTTCCCTGGTCAAGGAGATGGCTAGCTTAAGTGTTACCTTTAATGACCATTTGTCATTAACCCCACAGACTGGAGAACTAGTCAGATCCATAACCATTTCATATGATTCAACAGTTGAAAGTGAAACAGGTACCTTGTCTATAGTGTTTAGTAGACTGGGACTGGCATTAGCTCAGGCAGCAATGAAGAAATTGGAGGTAATCTTCAAAGGCATCTACATGGTTTGCAGACCGCAAACCATGTAAATGCTGCTAAGTGGGATATTCAGTGGCACTAACACAGTCAGTGACACTGAATATCCTCGGGTGCTGCTTCTACACACCCTGACGCTAATCGGTTTGCCTCAGGGCGTATTGGGAGCGTTCTGGGAGGAGATATTAAGCCGCTATCCAGTTAGCGATATGCGGTAAAAGCCAGGCACAGGAAACCCTGGCCTAACTTTCGCCACGTATCGCTAATTGGGTAGCGGCTCAGTATCACCTCTGCCCAGTTAGTAATCGGCAAATATGGCAAACCCGGATAGTCAATGCTGGGACCACATATGACCCCAGCATTAAATATTTGGGTTTAATGTTCCATGCCAGTAGCTAGCTGCTTCAGCAACACTAACCACCAATGCTGAATATTGAGTCCATTGCAGCTAGTCCAAAATATGGTGGCATGTCATTTGTGTTTTGATCTAAGCCAATTCTGTGAGACCTGCATTGCCTCCCAGTGGAGCAGAGGTGGAAGCTTAAAGTGACATATTTGATTTATAAGTCATTTTATTATTATTTATTTATTTATTTATTACAGTTGCTTATATACCGCACTATTCGGTATCAGCGCGGTTTACAGTATAACAAAAACAACCTAAACACAATTTGTTTGGTTTTACATAGAACAGGAATAACAACTTGGATAATGGGGTTAAACTATATACATGAGTCATTCTATGCACGTGATTCTCTATGAGGCAGATCACCCATTGAGATCCTCACAAAAAGGTATTTTGTGTTTACTTTTCCCACCCTTACAGAGATCTGTTTGTCAAGTATAAGAAAGGCAGCCTTTCGATACGGGTCAAGCCCCAAGATAAATGCAGCCCAGTAAACACCATTAGCGTGGTAGGGAGGAAGCGACTTTTTGCCAAAAGCACTTCTCTATTAATTTGGTATGTGGGTGGGGGTGCCAATTTATAGGTTACAGGTGCTGTTGGAATCCCTCGCTCTGTCCCTTTCCCCCCTGTGGAATATGTTGCCCCAGGATTTGAGAGAGAATAACTGAAAGGCTGGTATTTTATGCCTCGTTAAGCTCATAGGTATTGTGATATTATATGGAGTTTCTGTAGATTGTATTTTAATTTGTATATGTATTTTATATTAATCTTTATCTTTATTTCACACTTGATAAACCGCTTACATCAAGACATTAAAGCGGTGTACAAATAAAATAAAAGGTCAACACTGCAAACTACGGAAAAAGAACGCCAAAAATGACAGGAAAGAAAGAAAGAATAGCGCAAAGTAAAGGACCATAAAACATCAAACAATGATCACAGTCAAACACAGACAGACACAACCTACACAACCATCACGGACAGACAGGGGAATGACAGGACCAAACTCGGCTAGGACAGGACAGCAACCACGGCTGCATCAGGGAGGAGGATCCAGGGGGAGGTCAAATGCTTTTTGGAACAGATAAGTTTTAAGTGAGGCTTTGAACTGAGAATAGGAGGGTTCTAGACGGAGGGACGAGGGTAAGGCATTCCACAGCCAGGGACCAAGAAAGAAAAAGGCGGAGTGACGGGTCTTTTCAAGATGCGCGTGGGAAGGGGATGGTAAGGACAGACGATTTGCATGAAGGGAGCGAAGCTGACGATAGGGCGTGTGAAGAGCAACCAGATCAGCCAGGTACAGAGGATTATTAGTGTGAATAGCGCGATGAGTGAGAATAAGAAGTTTATAGTGAAAATGAACACGGAGGGGTAGCCAATGCAAGCGAAAGAGGATGGGAGTGATGTGATCAAAGCGGCGGGCAATAGTGATGGTGCGGGCAGCGGTATTCTGAATAAGCTGGAGACATTGGAGTTGGTAATTGGGAAGATTGGCCATAAAGATGTTGCAGTAATCGAGTCGACTAATAATTAGGGCAAGGACGAGAGTAACCAGGGAACCAAGAGGAAGAAGTGTACGAACAGCCCGAAGCTGACGGAGAATAGCGAAAGAGCGCCTAGTAAGGGAGGAGATGTGGTCATGGAAGGAAAGAGAGGAGTCAAGGATCACCCCGAGATACCGGAGGGAAGACGCGAGAGGAATGGAGATAGAATCAATCATGGGGGCAACGGAGGGACACGACCCACTCAAGGAAATCCACATAGCGGTGGACTTAGAAGGATTAAGACGCAGAAAGTGTTGAGAAAGCCAGGAGGCCACATGAGAGAGGCAGCAGTTGAAAGGGGAGAGATCCAGAGAAAGTGGGGAGGTATGATAAAGCAAGATAATATCGTCCGCATACACGTATGAAGATACTGGGTACTGCTGTAACAAGAGAAGTAGAGGGGCCAGGAAAATATTGAACAGCAAAGGGGACAGTACAGAGCCCTGGGGGACACCACAAGTGAGGGGGAGAGAGGCAGATGACTTACCATTTAAGGTAACAGAAAAGGATCGGGCAGTGAGAAAGGAACGAAACCAAAGGAGAACCGCACCACGTAGCCCCACCTCCGTGAGACGGGTGAGAAGAAGCGTGTGATCAATTAAATCGAACACCGCAGACAAATCAAGAGAAACCAACAAAGTAACATCATCGCGATCGTGCGCAACATGTAGTTCATATTAATATTGTAAATTATCATGATGCTTATGGTGGAAGGAGATCTATCAAATTCAGTACCTCAAAACAAATCACTTCAGATCAGATTTTTGGGATTTAGTGGAGTAACAGTGTATTCTTCCTTGTAAAACTGGGTGTTGTGTAAATGACATTTTTTATATATAATTTTTGTAATATAAAGATACAGTGCTGCTGTTTAGTGCTTTTCACCGCTTCTTTCTGGCTGATGCTAGCTGTATGTGATATGGTAGATAGCCATTTCCTTTGATTTAGCTTGTCCTTTATGGCATCATCAAATTTTAATTCAGAGAACTTCATCTTTCATTAATAACGCCAAGGTAAAGCAGACCCAACCCCTATCTCAAACAATCTCAAATGCACGCAATTGCATAAACAAAGCTATTTAACTTGTTCTCTTGGGGAACAAAAATCACTATTTGCTATTGAATAATTACACTTTCTCCATGTTTGCTCATTTCAATTAAGTAGGTTGTTTCTGTTCCAGTTACCATACAATTAACCTAACTAAAGCAAATCAAGCTGTAATCTGTCGTCTTTGCATACCATACAATCTGAGTCTGGAATATTTAATACTAGCGACTGCTGGTTCCATATGAGCAAAAAGCAGGCAGCGTGATCCTTCAAAGATAAAATGGATCTCCTGTGACTGAAAAGAACTGGTAGATTGATGAGTGTAGTAACCTAGAATGACACTCAAGCCATGGTGGAAAATTATGTATGTCACATCATGCTGTAATTTCATCTACGAAACCTTGTTTAACAAACATGTAATATAATCAATTGAAATCCTTCTGATATTGGCAAAGTAAAATGTTATTTGAAGAAGGTGATTTTCAAAAACCTGGGTTGTGTAGAACTTCTCACAGGGAAATAGCCTGCAATATTTTCCTCTGAAAATGAGCAAATGCTAAATCCTTAGGAGTATATTTACTAAAGGGCGGTGAGGGAGCAGGGTAGATTGGGCATAATGGCAGCGTTAAGGGTGACTGCATGCGATAAAGGCTCGGGACGGGTAGTAGGCGTTCCGATGGTAAGGGCGCTGTGCTGCACTTAGCGAGCACAAACAGGACACCGGATGTTAAGGTGCCAAGCATGCACCTTAAAGCCCAAAAAAACAGCTGTCACCATAACGCTGGCTAAGGGAGACCCGGCAAAAGGCAATGTAAAGTTGCTAGATGGCAGGACAGATGGGAGCCAATGGACCTGACAGACCCCTGGGCATCTTATGTGACAGTCAGTAAGTGGAATGAGCATGTGGGAGGCAGCTATAGTGATGCCTGAGGGGTGCCCATGAAAAATGCTGTAATGGCAGTGTGTGGCATAGGATGGAGAAGACATGTTCCTCTGTGGATACTTTTTAATCCCTTACCTTTCTGGATAGCTGCTATTTAATAGACCACTGAGAAGTCCACCTTTCTCACTGACTTTGACTCATGGCTTTCCTTTTTTCTGGATTCTTCTTCCCCATCCCTTATTCTGGGCAACTTTAATATTCATGTTGA
This sequence comes from Ichthyophis bannanicus, assembly GCA_033557465.1. Taxonomy (NCBI): domain Eukaryota; kingdom Metazoa; phylum Chordata; class Amphibia; order Gymnophiona; family Ichthyophiidae; genus Ichthyophis; species Ichthyophis bannanicus. The sequence goes on along the minus strand of CM066050.1, from coordinate 117,860,008 downwards.
TAACCCTTCTGACCCTTATGCTTCTAAGCTACTTTCCCTCATCTCCTCATTCAACCTCCTGCTTTGGTCTACTGCCCCCACTCATCCGTGCGGTCACTGCCATGACCTTGTTTTGTTCTCTAATTGTTTGCCCTCTAATTTCCTTACCTCAGTTCTTCCCTTATCTGACCATTACCTCTTAAGCTTCACTCTTCATCACTCCCCACCTCAATCTCACCCAGTTTCCTCCTACCTTTTTAGGAATCTTCATTCTGTTGATCCATCGGCACTCTCCACTATTATCTCATCACCTCTTTCCTCCACCTTGTCTTCCAAATCTGTTGATGAGGCTATAGTTTCCTTTAATACTTCCTCTAATCTGCTCTGGATGCTCTTGCTCCACTCATACCACATCCTGTGAGACGCCCTGGCGGTTTTGAACTACCCGCTATCTTCCCTCTTGTGTTCATTCAGCTGAGCACATTTGGCTCAAATCCTGCTCCCTTTCTGACTTTCATCATTTCAAATTAATGCTTGCCTCTTTCCAGTCAGCCATAGCACTTACCAAGCGAAACTACTCTGTCCGTCTGATTAACTCTCTTGCCTCTGACTCCCGTTGTCTCTTCTCAACTCTCAGCTCTCTCCCCAAGGTGCCTCAGCCTCCAATCCCATCTTCTCTTCCTGCCCAAACCCTAGCCAACTATTTCCATGACAAAGTCCACAAAATTACCCTCCAATTCCCCACAAGATCAGCTTCATCCTCTCTTCCCCCTCTTCAATGCCAACTTTTCCCCTCACTCTCTGCTACCCTTTCATCCTTTTCTTAGATCTCCTAAGAGGAAACCTCTCATCTTCTTTCCTCCTCTAAACTTACTCCTCTGATTGTAGCCCTACCCATCTCCTTAACTCCATTTCCTCCTCTGTCATCCCTTCCATCTCTCATATTTTCAACCTATCACTCTCTACTGCAACTGCCCCTGCAGCCTTCAAGCATGCTGTGGTCACACCTCTCCTCAAGAAATCTTCACTTGAACCTACTTGTCCTATTGTCCCATCTCCCTTTTCCCCTTCATTTCCAAACTTCTTGTAAGTGCAGTTATCTGCCGTTGCCTTGAATTTCTCTCCTCTCAAGTTAATTGGGCTTTCATCCCTTACATTCTACTGAGACAGCTCTTGCTGAAGTCTCCAGCAACTTGTTCTTGTCTAAATCCAAGGACCTTTCCTCAGTCCTCATTCTTCTTGACTTTTCTACTGCTTTTGACATTGTCGACCACCACCTTCTCCTCCACACTTTGTCTTTGCGTGGTTTTAGGGGCTCTGTGCTGTCCTGGTTCTTTTCTTATTTCTCCCATTGTTTTTTCAGTATTTGTTCTGATGGTTCCTCCTCTACTCCTATCTCACTCTCAGTTGGTGTACCTCAAGTGTCTATTATGGGCCCTCCCTTTTCTCTCTCTATACCCAGTCCCTTGGTGCTCTGATCTCCTCCCATGGTTTTCAATATCATTTCTATGCTGATGGCTCTCAGATCTATCGATCTATACGTGATATTTTTCTAACACTCAAGGCCTGTATCTAAGCCTGCCTATCTGATATCGCTGCCTGGATGTCTCGCCGCCATTTGAAATTGAGCATGGCCAAAACTGAACTTCTTATTTTTTCACTAAACTCTCCTCCCTGTTTCCTCAGCCCACAACCTTGAGATCATCTTTGACTACTTCCTCTCCTTTTCCGCACATATCCAACTGATTGCTAAAACCTGCTGTTTCTTTCTCTATAACATTAACAAAATTCATACCTTCCTTTCTGAACACACTACTAAAACACTTATCCACTTTTTGGTCACCTCCCATCTTGATTATTGACCTCGTCCTTGCTGGTCTCCCTCTGAACCATCTCTCTCTCCCCTTCAATCTGTTCAGAATTGTGTCTGCACAGCACTAGTAGTACTATCTACCTGTTGAGGCTGTTCTTTTTGGTCTCTCAGTTTAAAAGTTCAGACTGAGAATCTTCTATTCTTGAGAACTGCCCTAAACTAATTTAAAATAAAGGATAATTAATTTTCCCTAACTAATATCCTCTTTTCTTCAAACACACCTAAACATATACATCATGACATTCATTCCCTGGCTAGTACCAAACACTACCTACACAAACTCAAAGGCAAGCTCACCATACAGCCTCACAGCCAAATTTAGGCTTTCTGCTTCTAAAGTCTGCAGCCTTTAAAATAGTTATAAAGCAGAAATCCCAAGATAAAATCTTGAATCCAGTTTCTGATTTAATTCACAGAAGCTCACAGAAACTGTCACTGTGCCAAGACTATATGATGCAGTCTGCACAGCACACAGAACCAATCTTCATTGACATTGACAACAAAATTTTTCTTTTAAAGTCAGCCACACTTTCAGTTCATTGCTGAGAAATTCCCAAACTCTTTAAGGATTCTTAAAATTATTATTTTTCCTCTTCCTCCTTAAACATTCAAACAGCAGTACATTTGAGAACTTTTAAAATGCTACAGCTCTGACTCCCTTTTCCAGAAACCTGCAGTAACTTCAGTTTTTTAAACCAAATGCTGCAGGAAATTAACATAAGAACATAAGAAATGCTATACTGCATACTGCTATAGGAGTGGAGGAGTGGCCTAGTGGTTGGGGCAAGGTACTTCAGGCCGGAAGGTCGGGGGTTCAAATCCCACTAGAGGATAGCAACCGCAGGCCGGAAGGACTGGGGTTTCTAGTCCCACAGGTGCTCCTTGTGGTCTTGGGCAAGCCACTTAACCCTCCATAGCCCATGTTCCCTGTAACATAGTTATCTCCAAGTTATAATGCCCTGTTGTTCAATGTAATTTCAGTTTGTTCAATGTAAACTGCACTGATGCAGAATAGCACGGTATATAAGAGAATGTAAATAAATAAATATACTGGGTCCGACCAAGGTCCATCAACTCCAGTATCCTGTTTTCAACAGTGGCAAATCCAGGTCACAAGGACCTGGCAGATTCCCAAAAAGGCACATAGGTTCCACAATGCTTGTCCTGGGGCAAGCAGTGGATTTCCTGGTTCCTCTTTAATAATGGTTTATGTTTATGTTTATTGAATTTGATATACCGCTGAGGAAAATACATCACAGCGGTTTACATAATAAAACTAGAAAAGGTGTGAAGAGAAAGGAAGTTACAATATGGGATAGGAAAGCAAGAGAACAGAGGCATACAACAAGACAGAGATGGGGAAAGGAGGGAAGGATAGAGAGGAGTAAGGTCACACAGAGGGATCGGGTTTATGGGCCATTCCTCCAGGAACTTGTCCAAACCTTTTTTAAACCGGCTATACTAACAGTTTTCCTACATCCTCTGGTAACAAATTCCAGAGTTTGATTACGCATTAAGTGAAAACATATTTTCTTTTATTACTCTAAAATGGGTTACATTGTACTGTAGCTTCATTGCTTGTCCCCTAGTCTTTCTACTTTTTGATGGAATAAACAACCTATCTACATTTATCCATCCCACTCCATTCATTAATTTATAGATCTCCATCATATCTCCCCTCAGCCATCTATTTTCCAAGTTCAAGAGACCTTACCTTTTAAGCCTTTCCTCATAGGGGTACCCTTCCATCCCCTTTACCATTTTGATGGCTCTTCTCTGTACCTTTTAGAATTATGCTATATCCTTTTTAAGATACGGCGACCAGAATTGCACACAATATTCAAGGTGTGCTTGCACCATGGAACGATACAGAGGCACTATGATATCCTTGGTTTTATTCTCCATCCCTTTCCTTTTGATTTCTATCATTCTATTTGCTTTCTTGGCTGCCACTGCACACTGGGCGGAGGGTTTCAATGTTTTATCCATGATGATGCCTAAATCTTTTTCCTGTGTGGTGGTTCCTAATGTGTAACCATAGTTTGAGTTGTTCTTTCCTAGTTGTATAACTTTGCACTTATCCACATTAAATTTCATTTGCCATTTGGACATCCAGTCTTCCAATTTATCAAGGTCCTCTAGCAATTTTCCACAATCCTGTTGTGTTTTAACAACTTTGAATAATTTTGTGTCATTTGCAGATTTGACCACCTTGCTCATTATTCCTTTTCCAGGTCATTTATGAATATGTTAAAAAGCAGCGGACCCAGCACAGATCCCTGGGGGACTCCACTATTCACCTTTCTCCATTGGGAAAATTGGCCATTTAGCCCTGCCCTCTGCTTTCTGTTTTTAAACAGTTCCTGATCCACAATAGTTCACTACCTCCTTTCTCATGACTTTATAACTTTGCCAAGAGCCTCTCATGAGGGACCTTGTCTAAGGCTTTCTGGAAATCCAGATACACTATGTCGACCGGCTCACTCTTTAAAGGATGGGTAAAAGCATTTCATTAGGGTTTCAGAAGAAAACCTCTAACCAGTCACAGTCACTCTCTCTCCCTCTATCTCAGTTCTTTCACAGAACTGGATATTTGTTATTTTTCTTATCAGACTTTCGTTTAGATAGCTTCAAAGTCTTAAATTAAAAAAGCTTAAAGAGCTTTTTCCATATACAGGATCAGTGCTTCCTCTCAGCATCCTTACAGAAGCTTCAGTGCTTCAAAACTCCTGCACAGCTTTTATCTCCAAATTCAAATTAAATGCCAAGCACTTCCTAAATCCTTTCTTCTTTCAATAAAGCCACTATTTGAGTCTCACAGACGCCCACCACCATGTCCACACGAATCTTCTTGCCAGCTTCAACTGTCGTTTCTCTGCCCAGCACATTCTGTGCTCAACTCCAAAGTGTTCTTCCACAGCATCTTGGAGTAAATAGTCCCAGACACTCTCCAAGCTAAGATTTAACTCTCAGATTAAAAGAAACATAACAGCCATAATCACAGTTTTTAGCTATTTTCTGTACTGTAACTTTAAATCTTAAGACACTAATTATATTTGTTACAAATCTGCAGCACTAAACCTTTCCTCCCTGCCTGTAGCAGAGCTCACCAAAGGCTCTCCACAGCCACATTTATTTATTTTACCGGTTTTATATACCGCTATATCATTTCGATCAAAGTGGTTTACATTGAAACTTAAACTTGGTAATGTACATTAAACAGGGACATTGATAACTTGGAATTTTTTTTCTGAGGCAATGGAGGGTTAAGTGACTTACCCAAGGCCACAAGGAGGGCTAGTGGGAATCAAACCCTGGTCTTTGGGTTCCCAAGCCAGTGTTCTTAACCTACTAACCTAGTGCCCTACTTCCAGGTACGTCCTGGTATTGAAACTTTAAATTTTACAGTCAATATAGACTTCTCAAAGCTTCCCAACCTATTGTCTGCTGTTCTTAATTAAAACTGAAGCTCCAGTGCCCACCAGAGCCATATTAAGTCAGCCCCTCCCTTTTAAATAATAGCCACAAATCGCAGCAAAAATGGCCCTTCTAATAAAATTTCAGTGATTTTTTCTGGGCTTTCCTGCCCTAGCCTGCCTGTCTGGCAACCTCTCAATGCTCTGATGCTGCCAAAAGCCCTCCTCCCCTCCCCCACACAACTGCCATTGCCAATTCCGACCAGGTAAAAGTCTCTGGACCCTTAAGGCCAGCTCTGCCCCATAGAAATAGGTCTTAACTAGAAATAATATTTTGGCTGCCCAGAGCCCTGATGCCTCCAGGGTGCTTCCTGCAGAGCCTCATGACCTCCCAACTGCCCTAAACTCAGCCCTCTTGACCATTCCAGCCTTGGAACAGCCCTGCAGCCTCCTGGTTCCTTCTCGGCTCCATTCTACAACTTCCGGCTGCCCCTAACCCTATCACCTGGCTGCCTTCTGAGTCTTTTCTGGGCCATCCCGTCCCAAATTCCAGTGCCCCTGGCTCCCCCCACAAATGGCGCTGTGATCGTTGCAGAGCTCTGGCACTTGGGGGCAGTCACAGCACCTTCATTGGGAGCAGCTGTGGTGATTGAGGCTCTCCATGATGCCATCTTACCCCAAATGCTGGGTTTGGGAACAGCCGTGAACTGCAGCTGCACCTGATCTGGCCAGCAGACTCTCCTGGCAGCCCCAGAGCCGACAGAGCAGGGCTCGGTGATTGCCAGAGGAGTGCAGCCCACTGGAGGCCCCCCTGCCCATGGCTTCATGCACCTCCCCTATGCCTTTTTTGTTTATTTAAAAAAAAACCACTACTGCCAGCTCAGCTGTCCATGCTGCCCTGAAGGAAAAAAAAAACAGCCTGGCTGAAATTGGCAGCCCCAACAGCCACAGGTACCATATTAATTTATTTATTTGTCAACTCTGGGTTACATTGAGATGATGTTAGGTGACCCCATGCTTATCAGATGGGATGTAGTTAGCACACGGTGTGATCCCAGTGCTAATTGCACTGAGCTCTCTGCCCCTAACTCACCCACTCATGACCCTAACGTAGGTTGCAAAGTTAGCCCGGGAAACGTCCCGTGCTAATTTCCATGGCCTCACACTAGCTGGAAAGGCATTCCCAGCACTCCTTCAGCGCACACCGGAACATGCACTGCCAGCTAGCACCCTTTAGTAAAACACCCCCAAAGTAATACCTGCTCTGAGGTAGGGATATCTGTATATGTATGCAGTGGTAAGATTCAGCCTTATCCATATATTTTATATCATACATTCATAAGTGCCAATATTGTTCTTGCCTCACCCATTCTCCAACTACATGGAGCAGCTGGTACTACCCTGAACAAAGGCATAGAGGGGGATACAATATACCTTTTTTTGGGGTATATTTGTAGAGGTCAACATATGCCCCGTTATAATAATCAAATGCATGATATAGCCAAGGAATGCATTACTACAATCAGATTTTGCCTGCTAAGATAAGGACATAAATCTACAAATATGTCATAGTGATCCAAAGGCACCCTTCACCCTCCCACAGTCTGTTTATTCCAATATAACTGATTATCTAACTGACTCCTGGAATCCGGACCATCTCCTAAGGCTCCAGTACCACTTCCTCCACCTCTGGTTTCACACTCATTTCATGACCGCCCCTGCTGTACCGCATCTCACATTTATTTGGGTTAAATTTCACTGGTCAACAAAATTTTACAAAAGTCATGTTACTGAAATAAAAATAGTCATTTCTTATCCATTTTTCTATGCTGAACATGAATATGACAGTGAAATTGCAAAGTTGGCTCTAGTTTTTTTGTAATCTACAAGAATTAATGTTTACATCACAAAATGCATGTCAATAGTAAATATAATAGGCCTTCGGTTAATACATGTAAAAAACCAAGTCATAAACTTCTTCTTAGATTTTTTCGCCTGTCTCTTATACAGCTGTTCGGGAGCTTCTCTGGGGAGTGTCCAGCAGTAGAAAGCCAGCATTGTAGTGGACAATTTTCCCTGGTATCTTTGCTCCATTGTTGCGATATCCTGGTGAAAACGTTCGCCCTGTTCATCACTAACCATACCACATTTGTCAGGAAAGAAATCACGATGGAAATCAAGAAAATGGATCTTTAGAGACATATTGCAGCCAAGTTTCTGATACTGCATCAGCATGTCTTCTACTAGTTCCTTGTAGTTTTCTGCCCTAACATTCCCGAGAAAGTTTGTTGACACTAGGCGAAAAGCATTCCATGCTTGTTTCGCATCACCCTGCAGCAAGTTGTTGAACCAGTCATCTTTGAAGAGCTCTCAAATCTGAGGACCCGAAAAACTCCCTCTTTAATCTTTGCTTCGCTGAGTCGAGGGAATTTTTCATGCAGGTATCGGAAAGCTGGCGAAGTGCGGTCCATGGCTTTCACAAAGTTTTTCATCAAACCTAGTTTGATGTGAAGGGGTGGTAGCAGGATTTTGTGAGCCTCAACCAGAGCTGGGTGCTGGATATTCTTCTCTCCAACTGTAACACTTTGTCTGCAATTCCATTCCTTCCGCAAGTAGTGCCAATCCCTTGCTCGGTTATCCCACTCACATAAGAAACACATGTATTTTATATATCCCTGCTGCAGTCCCATTAAAAGGGCAACTACCTTCAAGTCACCACAGAGGTGCCAGCTGTACTTGTTATAGTTAATGGAAGTCAGTAGATGCTTTAATTTATCGTATGTCTCTTTCATGTGGACAGCATGCGCTACTGGAATAGATGGAAGATGGTTTCCATTGTTCAAAAGCACAGCCTTCAGACTCAGTTTCGAAGAGTCTATAAATAGTCTCCAGTCTTGTGGGTCAGGAGTGATTTTTAAGGCATTCATGAGGCTTTCAATATTGGAACAGAATACCAGATTACTTTCCTTTCTGAAAAAAGGCTCCAACTGCTGGTGGCGCTTTCGAAATGAAGTAATGTTGACATCTTCTTCTAGAAGATTCCATTGTTGGAGTCTTGATCCTAGCAATTCTGCCTTGTTCTTGGATAAGTCTAAATCATGAACCAGGTCATTTAGTTCTTCCTGTGCTATTCTGTGTGGAGTTGATAATGCATCCCAGTGAAAATCTGGGTCACTGCATGCTGACGGACCAGGAGAAGAACAGGTCGGCTCACCCTTGTCTTCATCAAATGAATCAAGAGAATATTCTGATGGATGTTCTGGAATAGGAAGTCCCTCACCATGTGGAACTGGTCTCAATGCAGACGGAATGTTTGGGTAGACTATGCTCGACTTCTTTTTGTTCGTTATTCCTCTGGAAAGAAGAGGAACCAAGCAGAAGTAACAGTCATTTATGTGGTTGCATGGCTCTCTCCACACCATGGGACTGCAAAAGGCATGGATGGTCTTTTGCAATTCAACCACTGTGAAAGCTGTGTTGTACATGTAGCGCAGCATATATGTGGGGCCCAAGGCTTGTCTTGTCTTGGTCACCAATCTTGCATCCGAAGTAAAGATATGCCTTCTTCAGTTGAGAAGTGATACGTACTTTTCTTCTGGTTGGCAAATGTCACTTCCCCACAAATGTAGTAGAAATTGACAACAATATTAATGCACTTTTGCAGCATTACTGTTCTGTATTGTACCTAAATGGCTAAAATTATATGATTAATAAAAGTTACATGTAACAGTAGCTTAAACTGTCTCACACAGTCTGAAATATTTTAAATGCTCAACCTTTCTTACTGCGTATAGTACATTGCTCAACCTTTACAACTGCATATAGTACACTGCTGACATCAGATGGCTTCAGCAGCCGTCTGGCAGTAGTATTGCATTGCATCAGAAAATGATGCAATCAACTCTGGATGATGTGTGCATGCTGGTATTATGCAATGTGATGCAATATTACATCATTCAAGGCTTATTTGGGATGTTGTTGATGTCCTACTGGATAAATTTACACGGTGAAACGTCAAAAATGAACTACATGCAATATCTTCAAAACGAGAGCCAATAAAATTTTTTCAGTGTTATATTCGTGTTCTGCTTACCAAGATACTACAGATTAGAGCCTTTTAAAGTCAGTAACGATTTCAATGTTGACCAGTGTTTCAAGAGATGCATCTACTGTATAACCAACAAGCAATTTGCCACAGTGCATTATTCAATGACGGCACTTCCTGTATTCAATTTCTCACCACATCCATATGCAGAACTAACATTATGTCATCCGCACACAACTGTTTCCAACTGTTGTATTACATTTTTTTATTTTATTTATTTAGCAAGGTTTATATACTGCTTTTCACTGGCTCAAAGCGGTTTACATTGAACAGAGAACATCAGTTATATATAACTTCTAACTATATAAAGGTAACAGCTACCTATGTACAGGTAATAATTTAGGGGTGGTTAACATATATACAGTGAGACTCTATGCAGGGTAGAGGTTAGGTAGTGGGGCCAAAATGCTTGGAAAATAGGAAGGTCTTAAGATATTTGCAGGAGGAGTGGAGGTCGGAGATATTTCTTATTGAGTTTGGGAGTATGTTCCAGAGAGATGGTGCGTATTACTCGAAGGCTCTTTTGCATGTTTGTTGGTTATTTTTTGTTCTGGAATGGGGTATGGTAAGTTTGTTGGTTGTGGATAGTCTTCTGGGACTGTTGGGATTAAGCGTTTGGAGGAGGGACTGAAGGTGAGTGATGGGGCGGTAATAGATGGCTTTGTAGGTTAGCAGTAGGGTTTTGTATGTGATCCTACTGGAGAGCGGAAACCAATGGAGCTGTTTGAGGATGGTAGTGATGTTGTCAGATTTGGATGCTCCTTGAAGGATGTGTGTGGCTGTGTGGAGGGTAGTCTGTAGTAGAAGGAAGGTGGATTGTAGTAGGCCTTGATAAATTGAGTTGCAGTAGTCAAGATGTGGGAGGATTAGGGCTTTGAGTGCTGAGTGGAAGTCTGATGGTTCAAGGAAGGGGGTGGAGACGTTGTAGGATTTTGGATTTGCAGTATATTGTCTTGGCTGTTTTAGTTCTTTGTGACTTGAAGGAGAGGTGTTGGCCGAGGGTGATGCCAAGGTACTTTAGCTCTGGTTGTACTTTTATTTGGGTGTTGTTTAAGGTTATGGAGGTTGGGGGGGGGGAATGCGATGTCTCTTGTAATAAATAAAGGTTCAGTTTTCTTATAGTTAATTGTGAGCTTGTTGGTTGCTAGCCAGCATTCTTGGTGTTGTGTGTATGATGGTGGTTCATTTTGGAATGGTTCATATAGCATGATGTCATCAGCATAGATGTGGAAGTTGATATTGGGCAATTTGATGATCAATCAGAGAGGTTGGAGACATAGGTTGAAGAGGAGCGTGGATAAGGTGGATCCTTGAGGCACTTCTTGTGTTTGGCGATAGGAGCTGGACATGTTTGTTTCTAGTTTTATCTGCTGTTGTCTGTCGGATAGGTAGGTGTGGAACCATTGGAGTACTGTATCCTGGATATAGATGCTGGAGGAGGATGTTGTGGTTGATGATGTCAAATGCGGCCGAGATGTCCAGGAAGATCAGTAGAAAACCTTGGGCTGGATATTGTATGCCTTATTAGATTATTGGTGAGGGAGGTCATCAGTGTTTCTACTCCATGGAGGGGGTAGAATCCATGTTGCTGGGGGTCAAGGAGAGAGTTTTTGTCAACGTGGTCCTGAAGTTGCTGTTGGTGGTCTTCTCATTTTTGCTAGGAAGGAGAGGCTGGCGATGGGTCTGTAGGAGGCAGGGTCCGAGAAGCTGAGGTCTGGCTTCTTTAGAGTGGGGCATATGGATGAGAGATTGAGGCATTCAGGCATTCATCTTTGCTGGAGTGTTGCTTGGGTGATTTTAACAAGTAAGGTGCTGAATTCTGTCTTTGCTACTTTGATCCAGCTGACTGGGCATGGATCGAGAGGGGAGGTGGTTGTTGTGAGTGTCGTTAAGATGATTTTAATGTTTTCCCTGGTAATGGTGTTAAAGGAAGACCAAAGGGTGGGGTATGGATGTTGGGTGGGGGTAGGATTGGGTTGCGGGTGGAGCTGCTTGTAGTGCATGGCCAGCTGCTAATGGCTAATGGTGGGAGCTATGCTGGGGTTGGTAGGGGGTCCCATGAGACGTTTGATGAGGTTGAATAGCTCTCTTGGTCATTTGATAGATGTGTTGACAAGTTTGGTCTGATAATCACATTTGGCTTTGTCTGTAGCTGTACAGTAGTCATGGAGCAGATTCAGATAGTTTCTGTGGTATTCATTGAAGGCTGTTTTGCGCCATTTCCATTCAAGTCTTCATAGTTGGGTTTTGAGCTATCATAGGTTGTGGGGGTACCATTGGGTTCTGGGGTGTTTATTGGTTGTTCATGGTCGATTGGTGTTGTGTGACTGCTACTTTTCCAGTGATGAGGTTCCAGTTGGTTGTGAGTATAATGAGGTCATCTGATTCAGTTTCAAGGTTTGGTAAGATGTCTCCTAGAAAAATGTTTTTGTTGAATTGTTTGAAGCAGTGATTTGCTTGCTGATATGAGGAATAGGATATTGGGGGATTAAGGGGAAGGGAGAAGTTAATTAATCTGTATCTTCACCAAGGCACTGGGTATGGTCATATCAAATGGGGGGGACCTGTGTGTGTTGAGAAGTTAGTGATGAAGATTAGGTTGAGGGTGTTACTCTTGTCATATATGGGGATAGTATGATCTGGGAGAGGTCCATGGCCACCATGGCTTCCAGGAATGAGTCAGCGGTTTTTGGTTGCAGTGAGGGGAGATTGAAGTTGCCTAAGATGAGAAGATCCTTGTTGGTTTTGGTGTTGATGAATACCTTTTCCAATATATTGGAGAGGTCTGTGGTTGAGGTGGTTGGTGTTCTGTAGGAGAGAATGGTTACATGATTGTTTGTTATGGTGAGAGTATCGGCTTTGTCTGTGCTTTCAGTTGAGAGAGGTCAGAAGTGAAGGTGCAATTTGGTTAGGTGCTGGGAAGTCCTCTACTGCTGTTGCTGCCATTGTTTGGATTCCAATTAAGACTGACTCTTTTGCTATATAATGTTAGATGGGTCGTGCAGTTTCCTTTTTCCTTCCTATATGGGAAAAATATTTCTTCTTTGTTGAAGTTTTATTTGTTTTGTCATCTAGCCTTATGATGTGAATTCTCCTCCTGGCTGTATAGTGGGCTGTCAGTGTTCAGCACATATAAGGGGTAATGTTTTATGAATTAACTTACTTAATTTTTTTGTATTTGATGATTTACTTATTGTATTATTTCACGTTTGCTTTTCCTTTCCTCAAATAATGTGAATAATTGTTTGTTGTAATTGGTTAAATTTAGAAATTAAAAATTGAAAAAAAAATCACAATATTCCAACTAGCTAGTCAGGCCCCCTACCTCCCTCCCTCTCACCCACCTGATCTAATGTAAAAACTCTCAGCTAGCAGTTAGGCCCGCCACCCAATCTATGAAAAAAAACCCTAGGTTAGTCAGTGGGCCTCCTTCCCCTTCTTAAAAACTTAAATGCCTTGCTAGCTGCAAAAGGCTAATGCACTTTAGTAAACATGTCCCTCAAACTCCCTCCTACCCCCCGATACCAACAAACATTCCATTTCCCCAAACAGTTGTGCCTCACAAACTATAATACCCAGTGATGATTTCAGGCAAGTGAACTTGATTTCGACAGTCCTCACTGCCTGGTCACATTTTAATAGTGCTGCTCCTCAGTTCTCCGATGAGGACGGTATTCTTATAAAACATTAAACATGCATTTGGACGCTGGAAAGTTTCAAAGGAATTAAATATTAAGGATTAATATGCATTTTTTAATTCAACCAACATATGAAGTGAGATCAAAAACTACGTAAGAACATAAATGCCATACTGTGTCAGACCAAGAACCATCAAGCCCAGTATCCTGTTTCCAACAGTGTCCGATCCAGGTCACAAGTACCTGGCAGGTTCCCAAAAAGGCACACAGGTTCCACAATGCTTGTCCCGGGGTAAGCAGTAGATTTTCCAGGTCATCTTTCATAATGGTCGCTAGACCTTTCCTCCAGGAACTTGTCCAAACCTTTTTTAAACCCAGCTACACTGACAGCTTTTACTATATCCTCCAGTAATGAATTCCAGAGTTTGATGATGTGTTGAGTGGAAAAAATATTTTCTCTTATTAGTCTTAAATAGGTTACATTGTAGCTTCATTGCATGTCCCCTAGTCTTTCTACTTTTTGATGGTATAAACAATCAATCTACGTTTACCCGTTCCACACCGTTCATTAATTTATGGACCTCTATCATATCTTCCCTCAGCCGTCTCTTTTCCAAGCTGAAGAGCCCTAACCTTTAAGGCCTTTCCTCATAGAGGTATCCTTCCATCCCCTTTACCATTTTGGTGGCTCTTCTGTGTACTTTTTCTAATTCTACTATATCCTTTTTAACTTATGGCAACCAGAATTGTACACAATATTCAATGTGTGGCCACACCATGGAATGATTCAGAGGCATTATAATCCTTGGTTTTATTCTCAATTCCTTTCCTTATGATTCCTAGCATTCTATTTGCTTCCTTGGTCACCACTGCACACTGGGCAGAGGGTATTGAGACTTGTACAATAACACAAGAAGTATAACACTGACCGTTATTGCACTCAGTCTTCTTCAAAGTAGTCCCCTTCCGATAAAGCACACTTCCTCCTGCATTGCTGCAACTGCTGGAAAGAATTTTGAAATGCCTCTTTCATTATGCTGTGAAACTGCTGTGTCAAATTTTGCTTAGTGGTCTCTAAATCATCGACTCTCCTTTCTTTCAGTGGTAATTTCAGTTCTGGAAACAAGAAAATGTCACAGGGTGTGAGGTCATGTGAGTATGGAGGCTAACGGACTTGCTCGATTTGGTATTTGGCCAAGAACTGCTGGACAAGATGTGATGCGTGAGCTGGGGCATTATTGTGATGAAGCAACCATTCACCATTCCTGTGCAACTCTAGCCTTTTACGATGAACTGCATCTCTCAAATGAGTCAGAACTGGGACATAGTATTCTTTATTGATGGTTTGGCCTTTTGGAGTATATTTATGATGAACAATACCCTGATAATCAAAGAAAACTGTGAGCATGACTTTGACATTGCTCCTCACCTGACAGGCTTTCTTGGGTCTGGGAGAGTCTGGAGTCTTCCATTGTAAGGACTGAGCCTTAGTTTCCAGGTCATAACCATAAACCCATGATTCATCACCAGTAATAATCTTTCTTGATGAAATCTGGCTGCGGACAGTCATCTTCTTTTTGGATCTTTTTGGAGTTTCAACACAAATTTTGCAGACACTCATCTCATCCCCAAATTGACAGTAGGAATGGACTGTACTGACCCGAAACTGATGCCCATGTCCTCAGCAAATTCCTCGATAGTCAATTGACGATTTTAGCATATTACGACATGCACTGTTTCTACTTTGTCTTCATTCCTGGATGGCCTTCCAGAACATTTGGCACTATCAACATTTTGGCAGCTTTCTTGAAAACCTTTGTATCAGTCATAAACTCGAGCACAACTAACGCATTCATCACCATACACTTGCTGCAACTTGTCATAAGACTCTTTGCATGAATCTCCAAGTTTCTGGCAGAATTTAATGCAAATTTGCTGTCCAAGTTTTTTCAGTCATTGTAAATCTGACGAACTGCTTCTATACGATACCAAACATCACATGATTTAAAAAAGTACAGGTGTGCTGCAGCCACGCTACACTCTGCACATAACTAAGTCACTGCATGCTTAATAGCATCATGGTGCAACATATAGGTATTGTCATGAGGTAGAGAGCACAGAGTCTAAAAGTTTAAAAGGATTTAGAAATGAAGAGCTTACCTCCCAGTCACAGGGTCAGTGGAGACATTCACAGTGCGAGGGGGCAGGGAGTGAAGAAACAAACATCCCTCAGCTCTGCAGTGACGCAGAAAGAATTCAGAGCTCTAATCAGGCTCACCTGTGGGAACAGTCATGTTCCACATTCAATAGGCAGCTCAATAAAACCAGGAGAAAATCAAGTGAGAAGGAGAGAAGGGAACTCACAAGCCAAGAGGGTGAGCTCACAAGCAAGGAGGGTGAGCTCACAAGCAGAGAGGCTGAGTTGGAAACTCCATACCAAACAGCAAGAGACCCACTGCCTTGGAGATCCAGGTTTGAACAGAAGCAGTCTGACGAACCCGAGTGGATCAGGGGAGATAGAGCTAAGGTCTTCCCAACCAGAGGGGTCCTCGCTCCCAGGCAAGCAGTCAGATCTCCAGAGAGCAAAGGTCACGCTCTGAGAGTCTCACAGGAAGCAGGAAGCAAGTGCTACCCTGCTAGACCCGGCAACAGATACTGCCGGAGCAAAGCAGCCTGCAGCTCTGAGAGAAAACCCTGGCTAGAGGAAGAAGGGCTAGAAGCCATATTCTCTCGTGGGAAAGATAAGTACCCGCTGTATTATAAGGGGAGTGGAAGAGATTGGGGGAGAAAGGGCCAAGCATATAGGAAACAAGAGTTCCCTCAATGGCTTAAGGATTGGGAAGAATTCCCCAGCCCAGCTTGTATTGCCTCTGACCCCCAGCAGCAGCAACTGTACCTCCCAAGGACAGGATTTACCCCAGGGCAGAGGTCTGAGCGCAGGTTGGCAGACACTCAGAGATCCTACGCAGACCCAGCCCAAGAGGGGATGCAGTGGGAAAGCACTATCCCAGAGAATACTCAGGAGCCGATGGATTGTAATATGGGAGTAACTGTTGATTTTGAATCTCTGCGGTAAAGAGGAGAAAAGGAAGTGATTTTGATTTCTTTGAAAGAAGATAATACTTTTGTGTGTTTTGGGGAAAGCAAAGAAGCTTGGTTTTTGTTAAAGTGTTCTTTTGCCTGTGATGTAACAGCTTTATTTGTGTTATCCTTATCTGAAAGTCATCCATACGGGACAGGGAATAAAGCCCATCCTTAATTCCACTTGGACACGACTCTTGAGTCATCATTATAATTCCACAACTCAAACTGGGTCCCATCTAGGCAGCTGCCTAGGGCGATACAGTCAGCCAATAGGCTTACAAATGGCGTAGTTTTTTCGGATGCCTGAAGAGAGGAGCACCGCATAAGCTACAAGGACTCACCAACGCCGGAGAACACGACCGGGACTACTTTGTGCCACACCCCAGACAACTACAGGATTGAGAGGAGCCAAGAACCTTTTTCAACGCCAGAATCACCACCTGGCTCAGGTAAAGGTATCTGGGTACAGCCGGGGTGGGATTCTGTAAAGAGGTATCCGGGAGACCTGAAATCCCAGGGTAGCTGTATTAAAAAAAAAAAAAAAAAAAAGGATTCCGCACTTGGTGTCTTTTTCTTGATTTATTACAGGCTGCCAGCATGGAAACCTCACCAGACATCATGAACTGGATTGGATTACAGTTCGAGAGACAGCGTGACCTGGCCCAGCAGTGCCAGATGCAAGCACTGGCAGCGATGCAAGAGCAACAGAAACTGCTGACAGATCTTCTACAAGCTGTACTGCAGGAGCGGCAGACCGACCGCAGGACTGAAGGACATTGGTGTGGGGTAGGCCCACAAACATGTGGGAGTTTATCCTTTGGCCAGTGGTCGGGGAAGGATAACATAGATGACTTTCTCGAGGCATTTGAGCGGGTAGCTCAAGGTGCGGGCTGGCCTGAGCAGCAATGGGCTGTTCGTTTAGCTACCTCCCTGACGGGAGAAGCCCTAGCTGCGTACAAAGCTATGCCGGCCGCCCAGGCCAATGATTATAAAGAGGTAAAAATAGCCATAAGGGACAGGCTAGGCCTGTCACCTATGGTGTATAGAAGAATGCTGAGAGCCACAAGAATGGAACCAGGCGAAACTCCGAAGGCATTAGGCCAACGGATACGGAGCCTGGTAGGGAAATGGCTTACGCCAGAGGGTAGAACTAAAGAAAGTTTTGTAGACATGCTGGTATTGGAACAGTTTTCAGAAGCTGTGCCCGCGGAGGTACTGGCTTTTCTCACTCTGCAGAACTGTCAGTCGTCAGACGAAGCTGCCCTCTTAACAGAAAGGTTTATGGAGGCTCAGATAGCCCATTGCCTGCCTGGGGAGGCTAGCAGCTCACCTGAGGAGGCAAATTTCAGCAGAGAGACAAACGACCCCATGATAAGCTTACCGTGTATAGGTAAAAAAATGTTTGATGATGCTCACTCAATGTGGGAGAATGGGGTCCAAACGGTATGAAAGTAAAAAGCGCACAGCCCTGATAGGGGAAAAAACCAGATATACGCAAGAGGGTTTTCGCCTGAAGGTGGATGTGCAAGGTGTGCCGACTGAAGCCCTGCTTGACTCAGGGGCGGATCAGACATTGATATCGGAGAGGTTCTGGCGTCACTTACAAACCTATAGCCCTTCCGCCCCTGATCAATCGGAAGGCATGGCCAAAATAAGATGCATCCATGGAGCATCTAACCCTTACCCACTTTACACCTTAGCTATAGAAGGGTTAGGCACCCGGGAGGAGATTCCAGTAGCATTAGTTCCCCGCCTTCCTTTTGACCTGGTGTTGGGCCGAGATTGGCCGCTACTGGAGGAAGGCCTAGGCGAAGGCCTAATAGGGGAAGGAGAAAGGGCCCCTAGTGAATTCTCTGTGCGGCAGGCAGAAGGTCCGGTTGCCACCCAGAAGGAAAACAAGCAAGGAAAGGGAGGGCCCCTACAACCCCTGGCAGGCAAGGGCGATGGAGAAAGTCTAATGTCCTTAATCCCGGGACCACTCTTTGGAAAACCCAAAGGAAGGGAGGTAGGGAAAGGAACCCCAGGAAATTCCAGCGCAGCCCCGAAAGAGGGTTTCTTTCTAAAATACTGTAAGGTAGTTCCAACCGCTCAAGAGCCACAGAGGGCCAGTGCTGCCGCAGCCGGGTATGACCTCTTCAGTGCAGTAGAGGAGGTAGTCCCCAAAAGGGGAAAAGCATTGATAAGCACTGGGTTACAAATCCAGTTGCCAGCAGGCTGCTATGGTAGGATAGCACCCAGGTCAGGGCTCGCAGCCAAATATTTTATTGATGTAGGAGCGGGGGTTATCGACCCAGATTATAGGGGGGTTGTCCAAATCCTACTTTTTAATTTTAGCGAGCGGGATTTTTGCGTAAAGGTTGGGGACAGAATAGGACAGCTCATTTGTGAGCGGGTGGCGTTCCCCGACTTAAAGGAAATGCCAAGGTTGTCTCCCACGAGCCGGGGCGAGGCCGGTTTTGGGTCCACAGGGCAAAAGGAGGTGAAGGCCATGGCCGCCCTAGCGGAAGAAAACCTGGAAGAAGAGTTGGGACCCCAGGTGAGGGATTGTAAGGAAGACCCTGCTCCCAGGATAGGGAAGGAGTTATCACAGCAGCAGAGAAACCAGTTAGCACACTTGCTGGCGAGTTTCAGGGACGTCCTCACCCCATTACCCGGAGAGACGGGGCTGGTAGCACATGAGATTCATACACCTCCTGGGGAAATAATACGGCAAAGGCCTTATCACCTGCCGGAGGCCCGTAAGAGAGAAGTAATGGAACAGGTAAGGGAAATGCTAAAAATGGGGATCATCGAGGAGTCAAAAAGCCCTTGGTGCAGCCCGGTAGTCTTAGTGCCAAAGCCGGATGGGAGCCTGCGCTTCTGTATTGATTTCAGGCGGGTCAACGCCATCTCTCTTTTTGATGCCTATCCCATGCCCCGGATCGAGGAGTTGCTTGATCAACTGGGGCAGGCACGGTACCTGACCACCCTCGACCTTACGAAAGGTTACTGGCAGGTGCCGCTTACCAGGGCCTCCAGACCGAAAACAGCCTTTAGCACGCCCCTGGGGCTGTTTCAATTTAAGCGAATGCCATTCGGGTTACATGGGGCGGCGGCAACCTGTCAACGCTTAGTGGATCAGGTGCTACGGCCCCACCGCCGATATGCGATGGCATATATGGATGACATAGTCATTCATAGTGAAAATTGGGCACAACACCTGCATAGAGTGGAGGCTGTATTAGAAGCCCTGCGACAGGCCGGCCTGACCCTCAACCCGGCGAAATGTTTGTTCGCAGCGGCTGAGGTGAAATATTTGGGACACCTGGTCGGGAGGGGTGTAGTTCGGCCGTTAAGTAGCAAGATAGAAAGTGTGCAGAACTTCCCACGACCACTAACCAAGAAACAACTACGAAGCTTCCTGGGTTTGGTGGGTTATTACCGCAGGTTCATACCGCGATTTGCGGATGAGAGTGCGGTCTTAACCGAAATGTTGCGGAAAAATGGCCCAAATAACCTGGCGTGGTCAGCAGAGGCGGAGAGAGCATTTCTCCTATTGAAGGGGAAGCTCTGTCGAGCCCCTGTATTAAGGGGGGTGGACTTCCAGAAGGCTTTTATCCTCCAGACGGATGCCTCCGAATTGGGTCTTGGGGCCGTGCTATCTCAGGAATTTGAGGGGATAGAACACCCCATTCTATATTTGAGCAGGAAGCTATCCAAAGCGGAGGTTAATTATGCGATCGTAGAAAAGGAGTGCCTAGCGATCAAGTGGGCAGTGGAAGCCCTTAGATTTTATCTCACGGGACGCCATTTTACACTGGTCACCGATCATGCTCCTCTGAAGTGGCTGGGTACCATGCAGAACCAGAATCCACGGCTCACTCGCTGGCATTTGGCCCTGCAGGCCTTTAATTTCACTGTAAAACACAGGGCGGGCAGGCTACATCTAAATGCTGATGCCCTCTCACGTATTCCGTGCTGTAGTGACATGGGTCCCTCAGCCCGAAATAGCTTAAGTGGGGGGATATGTCATGAGGTAGAGAGCACAGAGTCTAAAAGTTTAAAAGGATTTAGAAATGAAGAGCTTACCTCCCAGTCACAGGGTCAGTGGAGACATTCACAGTGCGAGGGGGCAGGGAGTGAAGAAACAAACATCCCTCAGCTCTGCAGTGACGCAGAAAGAATTCAGAGCTCTAATCAGGCTCACCTGTGGGAACAGTCATGTTCCACATTCAATAGGCAGCTCAATAAAACCAGGAGAAAATCAAGTGAGAAGGAGAGAAGGGAACTCACAAGCCAAGAGGGTGAACTCACAAGCAAGGAGGGTGAGCTCACAAGCAGAGAGGCTGAGTTGGAAACTCCATACCAAACAGCAAGAGACCCACTGCCTTGGAGATCCAGGTTTGAACAGAAGCAGTCTGACGAACCCGAGTGGATCAGGGGAGATAGAGCTAAGGTCTTCCCAACCAGAGGGGTCCTCGCTCCCAGGCAAGCAGTCAGATCTCCAGAGAGCAAAGGTCACACTCTGAGAGTATCACAGGAAGCAAGAAGCAAGTACTACCCTGCTAGACCCAGCAACAGATATTGCCGGAGCAAAGCAGCCTGCAGCTCTGAGAGAAAACCCTGGCTAGAGGAAGAAGGGCTAAAAGCCATATTCTCTCGTGGGAAAGATAAGTACCCGCTGTATTATAAGGGGAGTGGAAGAGATTGGGGGAGAAAGGGCCAAGCATATAGGAAACAAGAGTTCCCTCAATGGCTTAGGGATTGGGAAGAATTCCCCAGCCCAGCTTGTATTGCCTCTGACCCCTAGCAGCAGCAACTGTACCTCCCAAGGACAGGATTTACCCCAGGGCAGAGGTCTGAGCGCAGGTTTGCAGACTCTCAGAGATCCTACGCAGACCCAGCCCAAGAGGGGATGCAGTGGGAAAGCACTATCCCAGAGAATACTCAGGAGCCGATGGATTGTAATATGGGAGTAACTGTTGATTTTGAATCTCTGCGGTAAAGAGGAGAAAAGGAAGTGATTTTGATTTCTTTGAAAGAAGATAATACTTTTGTGTGTTTTGGGGAAAGCAAAGAAGCTTGGTTTTTGTTAAAGTGTTCTTTTGCCTGTGATGTAACAGCTTTATTTGTGTTATCCTTATCTGAAAGTCATCCATACGGGACAGGGAATAAAGCCCATCCTTAATTCCACTTGGACACGACTCTTGAGTCATCATTATAATTCCACAACTCAAACTGGGTCCCATCTAGGCAGCTGCCTAGGGCGATACAGTCAGCCAATAGGCTTACAGTATATATCTACACAACAAGTCTTGATACTTTCTGATCACACCTCCTATGAATAAAAAGTATCAAGAGCTGCAATTAATACAGTATTGTACAATAAAGCTTGTTCAATTACTGGATTTCCAAGAAATTGAAATTCCCCCAAATTTAAGAGGGTCTTTTTATTTGTCTACTCTATAACTCTTTTTCTGTTAAAATTCCAATTTCACAACATAAAACTTTGACATTAGTATCTTTTTCTAAGTAATGAATCATAATATTTTCACTGACATTATGCAGTTATTGTTCTGAACTATGAAGTTTAGAATCTACATAGGTTTTAATTTTTCAGTTTAACGGTAAGAGAGCTGGTTCTCTCCTCTGACTATTCTCCATGAGCTTTGTTGGTGGATTATCTGGGTATCCTGGTGACAGTTTTCACTATTAGCCAAGTTTGCTACTGAACTATTGTTCTAGGCCTGTATTTGGCTCCGGTCCCCTTTGATTTGAAGTGCACAATTACTGGACTCTAGCTCTGCATCTTTCTTCTCTCCACCTCTCATTCTGTTACTCTCTTTTTTAATCACTCATCTTCAAGTCAGGCCAATTATTTCTTAAAGGAAAGGGTGGTGGAATAAATCCTCCACCCCCTGATAGTCCAAGACCATCTCCCTACCCCCAACACCACCTCTGACAGTCCAAGCCTACTCCTGACCTCAAAATACCCTCTGACATTCTATGCTCTTCATCCCCACCCCTCTCCCGGCAATCACAGCATCTACTGGGAGCTAGCATAGGGCAAAGCAATCTCCCCTCTGCCAAGTCAGTGGGCAGCCTTAAAATGTTCACAAAAGCAGCAGAACTCTGTATTAGTATTCACAAATTTAAATGCTTCTCAAACATTCCAAAGCCCGACACCTCCAAAAATGTCGCTGTGGTGTTTTGGCAGTTCCTCCCTGTGTCGAGGACTTGAGCTGCGGTATAGAAGCAAAATCTCAGTGAGACTTTATAAGTGCAGTAAACTAAAAAACTTCAGGAAGAAACTTACTTTAGCAAATCTACATGCATTCACTGTCTATCGCCTAGGGAGAGACAACTCACATCTGCTGCCAATTCAAAAATATAGGCCAGTACCCACGCATTGGATGTACACGCTACTGCACCATGTTTCTCCATTCTTAAATGGGTCACTCTCAAAATGTTAAATTCTAAAACTAATAGAAAATAAAAATAGATTAAAAAATAGACCAGTCTATTTCCTTGTTCAAGACGTGGAGCAACATGCTGTTTAATTTAAAAATCCATTTCTGTTCAGTTTGTAAAAAGTGTCGGGCTTTGGAATGTTGGTTTAACAAAGGACCAATGTTGTAGAGGGAGGAAGTTTAATTGCACATTTGAATTGTGTATTTTGGTGCATATTGGGTAAATGATGATGAAATTCATGAATGTGTGTCTGGACCAGTGAGTGTTTTATGTACCTAGTTGGATTTTGTTTAGTACTTATACTTAACAGTTTTGATACCCCTAAAAATATTTTTTCAATAAACATTTTCCTTGTTAAACAATTGCACATTTGTAGAGACCTAAGATGTTGCAGTTGGGCATGTATTAGTGCTGTTTGCACTGTTGAACTCTCTCATTCTGAGGGTCCCCTATTAGTAACCGGGATATGGTTTGACATTTAGCTATGGAGAGCCTGTTCTGTTGTTTTCTGCTCTATCACACTGGCACCTGGTGTTGCTGCAGTCATCCCTATGGTCCAGGTACTGACCAGCCATTCATGTTCCCCCCTGGATTTGTGGATGTGCACACTAGATCCTCCCATGCAACATGCATACCACACACTCACTTGCAGTCTCAGAAGAACATACTTCTGCCAAAAAGATGCCCTGCACATATCAACAACAGCTGGTATAACATTATAGCATGGAGTCCCAGGACTCCATCAACAGACCCATTTTTGAGGACATAGGAATTGTTAGGGAACCATAAATTTGCTCCTTTAGCACAAACAGCAAATGTCAGCATAGCCAGAATAAACACCATTGCTCCTCTTACTATTTATGTGGGGGTGTTTATTCATGTTTCTTTACCTTACAACCAGTGGCGGGATCCGAACTGGTCCATCCTGCCTGCAAACAGGGCGCATGGCTAGAAGCACCACATGCGATAGCGTTGGAAGAGCCACAAGCCCTGACCACCGCTGTCCACCTGACACTGGAGAGATGACATTGAAGGCATCTCCCGATGCCGCTATCCCCCCGATGCCGTCAATCGAGTGTCAGACGAGGGGGATTCCAGACGCCACAGAGCCAGTGTTGCAACATCAAACTGGCTGAATGCCACCACTACTTATAACCTTCCATCACCTCTGCTTTCTGTTCTGTAAAACTGCATCTTGTGTTTTTCCAGTCTGCAGACACGCCAGTGCAAAACATAATTGTCACTGCCATTCTTCAGTATGGGATGCACTGAAGAGCAGAGCAGATAATTTTCTAAGTCCTGCCCTTATTTCACATTTCTGCAGGACTAACTTAGATGTACGTGGGAAACACTGAAAACATACACAAGCCTTTGCTGAATATGCTTTATACGTCTTCACAGCTGGCCATGCCCTCATAGGGCTAAAATGTTCAGTTTGTTTTCAGTTCTTTTTGTTCTTTCTCCAAATTTCAGACTTTTTGCGGTTCGTAACACATCTATATTTTAATTTAACAACTTTTAACAGGTGTTAAAACTTTTAAATGTGCTAATTCAAAGGTTGCATTAGATTGATTTAGCACACCCTAAATTCTTTAAGGCATGTCAACGAATGCACATCCCTATAAGAACAGCAATGCTTCTTTGCAGTTTTACGGTTCATGGAACTGATGCTTCAGCCATCATGAAGTGGCTTTCTCCAGGGTGAAGTGGTTATGCTGTGGATGTGTGCTAACTGGACTGGTGGGATTGAGACTGGAAATTTGAATTCTCGTGGGAAGGTTTGTTGAAGAAAATGTGGGGAATTTGAATTTGATTTTGAAGGGAAAAAAAGCGGAATTTTGAGATTTGGTGGCAAAGTTCATTGCAAAAAAAGCAAGAAAAGCGCAAGTTAGCATTCTAGAGGCAGGGAATTTTGGGATTTTTAGCAGGAAGATTTGTTATGACAATCGTAGATTCTGGAAGGTGAAAAAATCATTGGTCTTTGGTGCCAGTGCTTGTAGCACTAAACCTTCTGCAAAAGAGGAATTGCCTTTCTTTCTTTATGTTGAGTCCTTTGTCCTCCTTGAGGTTTCATGGATGTCTCGCTATCTCTAGAGGTTAGTGCACTGCATTCTCACTCACATGAGTGAGAGGATCACATACCCAGGTGCCAAACCGCTGGAGTGTATGAAATTCCATGCAGCTGCTGTCAAACATATATAGGCAAAACCGGTTTCACCATAGAAGAAAGGCTACAAGAACATGAAAGACATTATAAATTCAGTAACACAGAGCCATCTATGCAATGGAATTTGGTGATACAATCAGATTTGATAACACAAGAATCCTGGAAAAAGAAAAATGCTGGTGGCCAAGGAGGATCAAAGAGGCTGTAGAGATTGTTTCCACCTTCCAGAATCTGAGATTGTCACAGCAAATCTTCCTGCAAAAGTTCAAAAATTCTCTGCCTCTAGAATGCTATCTTGAACTTTTCCTGTCATTTCTCCAATGAATTTTCCTACCATAATTCAAATCTCCCATCTTTTTCCAACAAACTTTCCCCTCTAAAATTCTATTTTCAAATTTATTGCCTTTTATTCAACAAACTCTCATCAAATTTCCCATCTTTTCTTCAACGAACTTTCCCACCAAAATTAAAATTTTCAGCTTCAATCCCACTAATCCAGTATGAGAACAGCTATATATAATAACGCACATCCACTGCATAAGCACTTCACCTTGGAAAAAGCTACATCATGATGGCTGAAACATCGGCTCCACTTACTAAGATCTGAAAAACTGCAAAGATCATGATACTAGCCATAGAAGCGTAACAAAAGAGCAATGAGAGCTGTATCCAGGAACATATCGCCAATGGCGTTCATAACTGCTTCAAATCACACATAACTGACAGCTTGGCCTTTGGAGGAGAGCTAAAAGGGGAAATGTGCTTACTTCTCTGGCGTTCAAAAACACCTAAAAGTGTAAGAAGCTTGAGTTTTGGAGGATGACTCACTTCCCAGTATTTGCCCAAATTCTAAAATCTGCCACTTGCATGTGTAAGTAGCAAAATGACCACACATGGGTGTAATTTTATAAGGGGACACTTATTTTGAATGCCCAATACATCTATTTTATAAAGGCAACATAGGCACCTATGTGCCTCCATAAACTAGGCACCCAGAAGCCAGCCCTATTAGCACACAATTTATACCTCCTT
Source organism: Ichthyophis bannanicus (assembly GCA_033557465.1). Taxonomy (NCBI): domain Eukaryota; kingdom Metazoa; phylum Chordata; class Amphibia; order Gymnophiona; family Ichthyophiidae; genus Ichthyophis; species Ichthyophis bannanicus. The sequence goes on along the minus strand of CM066050.1, from coordinate 117,834,264 downwards.
TGAAGACGGTGTAAATGTATGCATGTACTCTAGATGTTGGCCAGGGTATTTTATAAAATATATGTGTAACCCATTGTACCACACTTGTAGACTAATATAACTCTCTCCTACACATGCCTACACGACTCACTCTCCCATCAATACTAAACACACTTTAAAAATAGATCAGTCAGAAACAAAATACCTGCTATTAAAAACCTACTCCAAGACAGTAACCCACATGTATTGTGCTTAACTGAAACATGGCTTGCTCCCACAGACTCCATCTCACTCAACCAACTGGCTGAGTCCAACTATAATATCTTGCAAAGCCCTAGGTCTGGAAAGAGGGGTGGAGGCGTCCTTATTCTAACCTCAAAAGACCTCAAATTCACCTGCCACCATAGTGAGAGTTCAGATAATATCGATCTTCTAATTAGTGAAAATAAAAATATTAAAACCAGACTTTTTTACAGATTACCATCACCCAACCCTGACAGCCTCACAATGATCCTGGAAGCTGCCTGCACTTTGACGCCACATAAGCCCCACATAATTCTTGGTGACTTTGATCTCCCATCATTGAATCGTTCTCATGTCTCTCATTTGATAAACGCTATGCGTCATCAAATTGTTCAATCTCCTACTCATCGTAAAGGTAATATTTTTGACCTAATCTTTCTCTCCTCTCACATCTTACACGACACCCTCCTCTTGCCTCCTAATTTTCTCCCCTTATCCTGGACCAATCACTACTTAATTGACTTTTCTATCCTAGTAATGCTTACACCTAGCGGAACTAAGAATATTAAAAATAAGTTCAAACCATTTAATGAAGATACATTTTTAAATGACACCATACCACATTTATATTCCTCCAATACTGATCTTGATGTTGTCGTTAATAATTGGAACACCATCATCTCAGAGGCAGCACACAACCCAACAACACAAAACATCAAACCTAAAAACTCCAAAAATTGGTACACCTCTGATCTCCGGAAGTATAAGCAAGCTCTGAGAAAATTGGAACACAAATGGAGAGCAACAAGATCCCACACTGACAACCAGGCCTATATGTCTATGCTCAAATCCTATAAGGGAGCAGTAAACAATAAGAAAAAAGATTTTCACTCTAAACGCTTGTCAAGAACACTTAACAGACCTAGAGAGCTCTTCACAATTGTCAGATCACTCACTAAAACCCTTAATCCTGATTCGGACCTTACCCAAATTAATCCCCAAAACCTAGCAAACTATTATATGAGCAAACTTATACCCATATCCACTTGCAACAACTCCACTTTGCTCCCCTCCCAGAACCTAGAGTTCATAGGGGCAAAGTTGGACTCCCTGCAAGCAAAGGCTTACTTGCCAAGAGACAGGGCTCAAAGACTCATAGACTTGGCAAACCAGTTTCTGAGCAGGCCACAGGTCTCCGCCAGACTCTGTCTAAAGCTCCTGGGCCACATGGCATCGACAGTACATGTGACCCCCCAATGCCCGCCTCCACATGAGGCCTGCACAATGGTGTCTCTGAACTCAGTGGAAACAAGCCACAGGAAGCCTCACAGACAAAGTGCGGGTATCCAAACCATTCCTGGACTCCCTACAGTGGTGGCTACACCCCCCCCAACTTATTAATAGCTATAAAAATGCAATCAACAAATCAAAAAGGGACTACTATGCCAAAGTAATAAATCTCGCCCTTAACCGACCAAGAGAACTCTTCTCAATTGTGAAAACATTAACAAAAATACACAACCCAGAACCTAACCAGGACACGATAAATGTACAAACCCTAGCATCACACTTTGCTGAAAAACTAAAGGAAAAACCCCATACCTCAACCATAATAAAATCAAATAACGACAATAACTATGAATGGACAACCTTCCACATGATTGAACGAAAACACCTGCTTAAAATTATTACAATGATCAACACCACAACCTCCCCACTCGACCCATGCCCGGTATCATGGATTAAATCTACTAAGGACTTCCTTGCGGAAAACATAGAATACATAGTGAACCAATCACTATCTCAAGGCATTATACCCAACACCTTAAAACTCTCCTCGATCCGCCCTATTATAAAAAACAACAAACTAGACCCAAAAGACCCAAACTCATACAGACCAATAGCTAGCATACCACTCATTGCCAAAATAATAGAAAAAAACCATACAACTCCAATTACAGGACCATATTGATGAACACAAACTCCTTTATCTTTATCTTTATTTGGCAGATTTGATATACCGCCTTTACAAAAGTATTAAGGCGGTGCACAATACAAACAATCTTGGCTGCAAAGAGAGAAGAATGGAAAGGAACGCCATTTATAGATAGGAAAGTGGACAGAGAGGAAGGGGCAGTATAGATAGAAAGAGACAGGGTGTAGAGCCAACAAACCAGAAGAGACAAGACATGGTAAGCGGACTAACATACTGAGTAGTAGACAGGGGTGACAAAGAGGAGAAGTGAGATAACTAACATACAGACGGGTAGATTACGTAACAAACGTGTAACAAACCACATAAGGGTGAGTCGAGGCGGAGGGGCGGCAGGGGAGGCGGCCCAGAGGGTCGTGAAAATGAATCAGGGGAATGGAGGAGATGTTATAGCCCTGGGAGGAGTGGTGAGTGGGTAGGTATACTCGACTGGGTGGTGGTGAATGAAGGGGAAGGGAGATCGAAGGCCTGGCAAAAAAGGAAAGTTTTAAGCATAGTCTTAAAGTGGGGGAAGGACAGCTCAGTACGGATGGCATGTGGAAGGGAATTCCATAGAGTGGGACCAGCGAAGAAGAAGGCAGCGTGACGGGTAGATTCAAGAAGTGCCTGTGTCGGGGAGGGGAGAAAAAGGCGGTTGCCATGAGCGGAACGTAGTAGGCGGGGGGTAGGTTGAAGGAAGATGAGATCGGCTAAGTATTGGGTGGTGTTAGTATAAAGAACTTTGTGAGTGGTGATAAGAAGCTTATAAACATATCGAGCCTTAATGGGAAGCCAGTGAAGAGAGAGCAGACAAGGAGTGACATGATCGTGTGGAGATGAAAAGGTGAGAAGACGGTCTGCTGTGTTCTGAATTAATTGTAATCTGCGAAGTTGGTACTGAGGAATGCCAGTGAATATAGAGTTGCAATAGTCAAGGCGGCTAATTACCAGAGAAATAACTAATGTGGTAAGGGATGTGATGGGAAGAAGGGAGCAGACGGCACGAATTTTCCGAAGCTGAAAAAGAGAGCTACGTACAACCCCAGAAATATGTTGGTGAAAAGATAGTACAGAATCTAGGGTCACTCCAAGGTAGCGGAGGGTAGGTGCTAGTGGGATGGGTGCATTTGACATCACAGGAGCCAGGGTGGGAGAGGGAGCCCCGAAAGTGAACCAGATAGCTGCAGACTTTGAAGGGTTGACGAAGAGGAAGTTGTCATTAAACCACTGTGCGACAGAAGTTAGGCAATCATTCAAAGGGGAAAGATCAGGGGCAAGTGATGACGTATGATGGACCAAAAGGATGTCGTCAGCAAAGAAATAGGCGGAGAGACCAGTTTGTTGTATGAGCAGTGCCAGTGGTGCGAGAAAAACATTAGTTTGGATTTCGCCCCTTCCATGGAGTTGAAACTCTCCTAATCGCTCTGATGGACCTCCTCATCAGAGGCACTAATGACAATAACCAAGGATTCCTACTCCTCTTCATAGATCTATCTGCCGCATTTGACAGCATCAATCACAACACACTCATCAACAGACTAGAAAATTTAAAAATAGGAGGGACTGTCCTTGAATGGTTCAAGTCATACATCTCACATAGATTAATACGGGTACAAATGGGTCAAGAAACATCTGAAAAACTTTCCCTCAAGGTCAGGGTATCCCCCCCAGGCCCAGCCCTCTCCGCCCTCCTTTTCAACCTGTACTTACAACCCATTACAAATATATTCAAAAAACATAAAATCAACCATTTTATATATGTGGATGACATTATGCTTGCCATCCCCATAAACTCTAACAACCCCAACTATGACAACCTACTCATATGCATGAATGAGACCACCACATGGCTCGAAGACAACCATCTAAGCATCAACCTTAAAAAGACAGAAGCAATGTTCGTAACAAGAAAGCCAGACGCCGATTACAATTACCCAGCAACAATCTCAATCAACAACACACCTGTACCTGTTAAAAAGGAGGTAAAGTACCTGGGACTAATATTAGACCACTCCCTCACCATGCTTCCCCACATAAAACAGACAGTAAAAATGATATTCTATAAACTCAAGACAATACAACACCTAAGACCCCTACTTGACACACATGATTTTAGATCAGTAGTCAATACCCTCATCACCCCCCACTTTGACTATTGTAATAGTCTCCTAATTGGTTTACTGCTAAAGAGCATCTACCTACTACAAAGAGCCCAAAACATATGCGCCAAGATGATCACAAAAGCTAAAATAACAGACCATGTCACCCCAATACTGTTAGACTTGCATTGGCTCCCTATAAATAGCCGAATAAAATACAAAATCCTCCTAACTACCTTCAAACTCCTTAATAACATCTCTCCCTCACATTTGTCTACCCTAATACACCCCCCATCAGAAACTAGAATGCGCAGACAAAACGCAATCCATTCCCTCAACATAAAAACAACCATCAGAAAAACTAAAGCAACTACAAGTGATAGGGCCTTCTCCTTCGCTGCCCCCACTCTCTGGAATGATCTACCACTAACCATTCGCATGATAAAAGACCTTCATCAATTCAAAAAAGAACTTAGAACCTACCTTTTCACAAACCATTTTGAAATCCCCTATCAACAGAGAACCTCTCCCCAACAATCACAAAAACACATCCACATCACCCAAGATAGGACAAACGACTAACACAAGAAAACCTTACACTACATTACTTACACACTTTATCCAACACGCAAAAGTCTTACCCAATCTGTTGTTTTTACTGCTCTTGTAAATAACCTTTTGTAATTTAGTTCTGTTATGTTTTATGTATTATTACCTGTATATAGTTAAAACCATGTTCCATATAGTTAATACCATGTTCCATGTAAAGTATACAGAAGTATACAAAATTTGTTAACCGTTCAATGTAAACCGCCCTTGATCTCTGGAAGGGGCGGTATAGAAGAAACTATTAAATAAATAAATAAATAAATAAATAAACTTATTACAGGGGGTGCCTTTTCAGGTGCCTGTTTCCACAGTGGTGTTGACGACCAATGCCTCCTTGCAGGGCTGGGGTGCACATTGCTTGGACAGGTGCACCCAGGGCCTGTGGTCTCCATGGGAGGCCACACAGCAAATCAACCTTCTGGAACTCCGGGCTATTAGTTTAGCCCTCAAAACCTTCTTTCACACCTTGGCTCACCAGTCTGTTCTGGTACAGACGGACAATCAAGTGGCCATGTTCTATGTGAACAAACAGGGAGGCAAGGGGGTCCAGGCTCCTGTGTCGAGAGGCACAGGCCCTTTGCTCTTTTGCTCTCAAATACAACATGTTTCTCAAGGCTGTTTATCTCCCTGGCCAGGAAAACTTCCTGGCAGACAGGTTGAGCAGGATTCTGCAACCCCACGAGTGGCAACTACACCCCTTGGTGGTTCAGAAAATTTTCCTGAGATGGGGACTTCCATGCATAGAACTCTTTGCCAGTCCCCTGAACCGGCAGCTGCCCAGGTTCTGTTCCAGGCAACTGCACCCCCTGAGGTTAGCAGCTGATGCCTTCCTGATTTCTTGGTCCCAGAGCCTCCTGTATGCGTTTCCTCCCACGCCTCTGGTGGCCCGAACCTTGTTCAAGATCCTAAGGGACAAGGTCTCGGTACTTCTGATAGCTCCCAGGTGGCCGAGACAGCCCTGGTTTCCACTTCTGCTTCAACTGGCCGTGGAAACACCACTACCTTTGGGGTTGCAACCCGATCTTCTCTCTCAGGATCAGGGTTCCCTTCTGCACCCCATTCTCAAATCTCTCAATTTGATGGCCTGGAGGCTGCAAGGGTAGTGATGGCTCCCTGGGTCCTACCCCGGGAAGTGGAAGAGGTGGTCTTGGCCTCTAGAAAGCAATCCACCAGGAAAACCTATGCCCTGAAGTGGAGAAAGTTCTCCATGTGGTGTCAGCAGCGCAAGGAGGATCCTTTCGCCTGTACTGTACCAGTAGTGCTTCAGTATCTACTGCACTTGTCCAATCAAGGCCTTAAGTACAATTTGGTTCGGGTCCACCTCTCTGCTCTAGCAGCTCACCACTCACTGGTGGAAGGACACTCTCTGTCGGTTCACCCCTTGGTGTCCAGGTTTCTCAGAGGCTTGCTCTTGCTCAAGCCTCCTCTCCGTCCACTGGCCCCTGAGTGGGAGTTGAATGTGGTCTTGCAGCAACTGACTCGCCCACCTTTTGAGCCGATGGTTACCTGTCCTCTCCGCTTCCTTTCTTGGAAGGCTCTATTCCTTGTGGCCCTAACCTCGGCCAGGCGAGTGAGTGAGCTTCAAGCCCTGGTCTGTGACAGGCCTTACACTCGCTTCTATAGGAACAGGGTAGTCCTTAGGACTCATCCTAAGTTCCTCCCAAAGGTTGTCTCCTCTTTCCATCTCAACCAGGAGGTGGTTCTTCCAACGTTCTTCCCTAGGCCCCATGCCAGCCGGGCTGAGACAGTCCTGCATACCCTGGACTGTAGGAGGGCCTTATCCTTCTACATTGAACGTACGCAGGGGCATAGGAGGGCTATTCAGCTCTTTTGACCCTAATAACTCTTTTGACCCTAATAACTTGGGGTTACCTGTCTCCAAGCGTACCTTGTCCATCTGGGTGGCTGACTGTATCACCTGGGCTTACAGGGCAGCTGACCTTCCCTTGCAAGGTCGGGTCACGGCCCAACGTGTCAGGGCAATGGCTGTCTCAGTAGCTCATCTCCGCTCTGTTCCATTGGCAGACATCTGCAGGGCTGCAACTTGGTCCTCAAGCCAGACTTTTGCAGCCCGTTTTGGTAACACAATCAAAACTACAAGTTCAAGAGAATTCTTGTTTGTAGCCCCTACTCTCTGGAGCGCTCTCCCAGACAACCTAAGACTAATAAAAGTTCTACAGACTTTTAGAAGAGAGCTTAAAATGTTCCTCTTCATTAAACACTTTAACCTCAAGACCTCTATTATTCCCCCTTAAACACTATGATCCACCCCCCCCCCCACTACTTCTCTCCGCTATATACTGGAGAAATACATACCGTATTTTTCGCACCATAAGACGCACTTTTTCTTCACCAAAAAGTGGGAGGAAAAGTGCCTGCGTCTTATGGTGCGAATATAAGAAGTTGCAGAGCGGCAGCGGGTCCCCCGGGACCTTCCGTGTCCTTGGGGACTGCATCATTCCTCCCCCGCCCCGTGTTCAGGCTTACCAGTGCCAGCCACCACCACAGAAGATCTCCTCCTTAGACACTCACCGACTCCTTCTTCTGCAGCTGCGGCTCCCTGCCTCGTAGGGAACCGCGGCTGTGCTTTTAAAATCATCTCGGAGCCCTTCTTGTCTTGACGGGCTCCGTGCAGCATTGTCCCGCCTCCAAAGGAAGTGGTAAACAACTTCCTTTAGAGGCGGGACAATGCTGCACGGAGCCCGTCAAGACAGGAAGGGCTCCGAGATGATTTTAAAAGCACAGCCGCGGTTCCCTACGAGGCAGGGAGCCGCGGCTGCAGAAGAAGGAGTCGGTGAGTGTCTAAGGAGGAGATCTTCTGTGGTGGTGCCAGCGCTTCCCAGATTGCCAGAAGCCACTGATATCATGAGGTAATAGGAGAGCAGGACGTACGATAGCTACACTTGAGCAGAACACAGCTTCCTGTAAGTGGCTTCTGGCAGGGATTGGGGAAGACTTGGAAATCATCGTTTCTCTTTTTCCAGCCCAGTTTCCTGACTTCATATGCTAGGGTTAAAAATTAGAGGCTCTTGGGGGTATTCTAACATCAATATTACTAGCAATAATAAGCACTTTCACAGCAAATAGGTAGGATGCATAAGGGAATCAAAACAGAATATTTTTTTTCCTATTTTCCGTAGGATGCATAAGGCAATCAAAACAGAATATTTTTTTTCCTATTTTCCCCTCTGAAAAACCAGGTGCGTCTTATGGTCCGGTGCGTCTTATGGTGCGAAAAATACGGTACATAATAAATACATACCCTCCTGAACCTCTTTCTCACTTGATATAGCTTAATTACGTAATTTCTCTTCTCCCCCCTCTAAACCTTTCTCTTTATGAAACTCTCTTTAATATATTTCTCCCTTATCCTGTTCCCTTCCCCACCCTACACTGTAAATAGCTCTGCCTCAGCATCCGCTATTCTGCTGCATATGTGAACAGCTGATTTCTAAATAGTACCTTGTAATACAGTTTGTTATGTTCTATGTTCTTTGTAAACGAGTTCTATTCATTATAAAGTGCCCCCCATCACTGGAAGGGGCGGTATATAAAAACATCTAAAGAAATAAATTGTAACTCCACTTAAGCTACAACCCCTGGGGATATCCACATGTGGTCTGTGTAGAAATATTTGTGATCTTTCTGCATGCAAAATTTGTATGTATAAATACAAACTGCAATTTTATAAAAGGCTTTTTCCACACACAAAAAAGATTTTGGATGTGGAAAAACCTTCATAAAATTATCCCAATATGCATGTGGCACTACTTATGTATGTTAACTCCCTCAAGGTGCTGCTTTATGTTTTAATTTATTTTTTTTCTAAAATGACTGCTTCCATTGTACATCTCAGTACCATGTGTACTTCTTTGGTGTTGCTATCTGTATTTTAGAAAAAGCTCAGATGCTTTACCGAGTTATTCTCATGAAGGCACATTTTAGAAATCATGTCTAGGTGTAATCTTGGACGACAACACAAAAATGTCTGAAAAAATGGAGGCAATGTGCAAGTTCAGGGACAATTTGAAAAATGTGTGGATGAGACAATGGTGCAGAGATGAGGGTTTTGGATTTGTTAGGAACTGGGGAACATTCTGGGGAAAGGAGGGGCTCTTCCGAAGGGATGGGCTTCACCTTAACCGGGATGGAACCAGGCTGCTGGCATTAACCTTTAAAAAGGAGATAGAGCAGCTTTTAAACTAGATAATAGGGGAAAGCCGACAGTCACCCAAGAGCAGATTGTTCGGAAGAATGTATCCTTGAAGGATACTACCAAAAGCAGAGAGATTCCAGAAAAGAGTAAAGTAGACCAAATGCCCTCAAGTATGGAGCAGACAGAGCTTAAAGATCCCAAATTACCCATGTCTACCAATAGCCAAAGTAATATGAATAAAATACAGTCTCTAAAATGCTTGTATGCAAATGCTAGAAGCCTAAAAAATAAGATGGGAGAGTTAGAATATATAGCACTAAATGAAAGGTTAGATATGATTGGAATATCAGAGACATGGTGGAAGGAGGAAAACCAGTGGGACACTGTGATACCTGGCTACAAACTATATCGTAATGATAGAGCTGATCAAATTGGTGGAGGGGTTGCGCTCTATGTTAGAGAGGGCATTGAGTCAGAAAGGATTAAAGTTTTGCAGGAAACAAAATTTGTTGTAGAATCTCTATGGATTGAAATTCTATGTAAAAAGGGGAAGGCGATGGCAGTGAAGGTGTACTATTGAACGCCTGGCCAGAATGAACAAATGGATGATGAAATGCTCAAAGAAATCAAGGAAGCTAACAAAAGTTACAGCACAGTAATAATAATGGGTGATTTCAATTACCCCGGTATCGACTGGGTCAGGGTCATGGCAGGACATGCTAGGGAGATAAAGTTCCTAGATGAAATAAATGACTGCTTCTTGGAGCAGCTGGTTCATGAACCGACCAGAGGGGAAGCCACATTAGACCTAGTCCTTAGTGGAACACCAGATCTAGTGCAAGAGATAAGGGTGTTGGGGCCACTTGGCAATAGTGATCATAGCATGATCACCTTTGATTTAATTAGTGGAGGAGGGATAGTAAGGAAATCCACAGTACTACCTTTTAACTTTCGAAAGGGAGACTATGATAAAATGAGGAAAATAGTTAAGAAAAAACTAAAAGGAACAGTTGCAAAGGTTAAAGACTTACATCAAGCTTGGGTGTTGTTTAAAAATACTATCTTGGAAGCCCAAACCAGCTTTATTCCATGCTTTAAGAAAAGTGGAAGGAAGTCCAAAAAACTGCCAGCATGGTTTTAAGGTGAGGTCAGAGAGACTGTTGTTGCCAAAAAAGCATATTTCAGGAAATGGAAAAAGAGCCAAACGACGAAACCTGGAAACAGCACAAGCACTGACAAGTCAAATGCAAGGCGTTGATAAAGCAAGCAAAGGGAGAATTTGAGAAGAAGCTTGCTGCGGAAGCAAAAACGCAAAATAAAGATTTTTTCAAGTACATTCGTAGCAAAAAACCTGTGAGAGAGTCAGTTGGTACATTAGATGATAGAGGAGTTAAAGGGGCACTAAGAGGCGACAAGGCGATAGCGGAGAGACTGAATGAATTCTTTGCTTTGGTCTTTACTGAGGAAGATGTAGGGATGTTACCCATGACTGAAGTGGTATTTAAAAGTGCGGAAGAACTGAAGGAAATATCGATACATCAGGAAGATATATTACAACTATTAGATAAACTGAAGAGTAGCAAATCACATGGGCCAGATGGTATACATCCAAGGGTGTTGAAAGAACTGAAATATGAGATTGCAGACCTGCTATTAGTAATCTGTGAACTATCATTAAAATCATCTCTAATACCTGAAGATTGGAGGATCGCCATTGTAACACCAATTTTTAAAAAGGGTTCCAGGGGTGATCCGGGAAACTACAGACCGGTGAGCCTGACATCAGTACCAGGAAAAATGGTAGAAACCATCATAAAGAATAAAATTACTCAGCATGTAGATAGTCAAGGCCTAATGGGAGACAGCCAACATGGCTTTAGACAAGGAAGATCTTGTCTTACTAATCTGTTATGTTTTTTTGAAGGTGTGAATAAACAGGTGGACAAAGGTGAGTCAGTTGATATAGTGTATTTGGACTTTCAGAAAGCCTTTGACAAGGTCCCTCATCAGAGACTTTTGGCAAAACTAAAGAGTCATGGGATAGGAGGCAGTGTACTACTGTGGATCAGGAACTGGTTAAAAGATAGAAAGCAGAGGGTTGGGCTAAATGGCCAATTTTCCCAATGGAGAAAGGTGAATAGTGGTGTACCCCAGGGATCTGTGCTGGGTCCGCTGCTTTTTGAGATATTCATAAATGACCTGGAAAGTGGAATAACGAGTGAGGTTATCAAATTTGCAGATGACACAAAACTATTTAAAGTTGTTAAAACCCAAGAGGATTGTGGAAAATTGCAAGAGGATCTTGATGAATTGGAAGACTGGGCATCAAAATGGCAGATGAAATTTAATGTGGACAAGTGCAAAGTTATGCACCTAGGGAAGAACAACCCAAACTATGGTTACACAATGCAAAGTTCCACATTAGGAACCACCACCCAGGAAAAAGATTTAGGCGTCATTGTGGATAACATGTTAAAACCCTCGGCCCAGTGTGCAGCGGTGGCCAAGAGAGCAAATAGAATGCTAAATATCATAAGGAAAGGAATGGAAAATAAAACAAAAGATATTATAATGCCTCTATATCGTTCCATGGTGAGACCGCACCTTGAATATTGTGTGCAATTCTGGTCACGTATCTTAAAAAGGATATAGCGTTATTAGAAAAAGTTCAGAGAAGAGCCACCAAAATGGTAAAGGGGATGGAAAGATACTCCTATGAAGAAAGGCTAAAAAGGTTAGGGCTCTTTAACCTGGAAAAGAGACGGCTGAGGGGAGATATGATAGAAGTCTATAAATTAATGAACGGAGTGGAACGGGTAAATGTAGATCGATTGTTTATGTTATCAGAATATAGAAAGACTAGGGGACATGCAATGAAGCTACAGGGTGAACTATTTAAGACTAATAAAAGAAAATAAATTTTCACTCAACGTATAATCAAACTCTGGAATTTGTTACCGGAGGATGTAGTAAAGGCTGTTAGTGTAGCTGGGTTTAAAACACGTTTGGACAAGTTCCTGGAGGAAAGGTCCATAAACCATTATTAAGAAGGAACCCAGGATATCAGTTCTTGACCCAGTACAAGCATTGCGGAACCTATATCTTTTGGGGAAACTGCTAGGTACTGTGATGGGGCCCGTATGTCGGAGCCCTTTGAACCCTAATTAGGCAGTTGCCTAGGGTTGTAGAAATTTTACCCTGCTCTTGCAATGAAAAACACAGTCTTGTGGTCAGTGGTAAGGAAAATAAAGCATGGGTTTTATTCCCCGTCCCGCACGGACATTCTTCGAGGACAAAACTTAAAACACAGCAGTGCACAAAATGGTAACAAAACTTTCTTTCTTTGTTATTCTTCACAAAGTATTTCTCTTCCAAAAAGGTTAACACAAAGCAGTGTGGTTATTCTTGCAGCATATATTACAGTCCATTGGAATGGGCTCTGAAAGGTGGCTGCTACTCTCCCAGACCATCCCTTCAGACTCACTTCCCAAACCGTCTGAGTTAGCTTCTTCCCCTATATAGGAGTCTGGCCCAACCTCTTGCGAGAGATCACTGTTGCTTCCTGCATAAGCTTCTATAAACCCAGGGTTGTAATCTCCTGGTCTGAGGAAAGCTCTCTGCTGATCCTCTTCATAAAGTGGAAGTTTAGGATATCTCTCCCTTACAGCATTATTCACTGGGCTACGCCCTTTACAATAGCCATGTGCTTTAAACCTCTCTTTAAAAGCAGAAGGTTTCTTTCTCTGTACCTTGGTGCTATGCTCAGCTCGGGGGTTGTAGTAGCTCCTTTCCCCGGCTTCCCAGTCAGGCTGTGAGTTAAGCAACTCTGTGTCAGGCTCCCAGCTGTTCTTTATCTTACAGCTACGTCTGAGGTTCCCTCCTCTGGGTAAACTCCCTCTGAGCTGACCTGTGCTCTGTGACTGTGGATAGCGTCTTCCTGAACTGCTGCCACTTCCTGGCTCCTGGACTTCAGCTTCCTTTCCCAGCTGTCCTCTGCAACTTCCTTTGCATGTGTCCTAGCAGTTCCCCTGATAGCACCTCCTACCCTGCCTGAAACTCTCCCTTTTATGGTTCCTAGCCCTGCACGTAACGTCAGAAATAGGGGACAGGTGCTCTTGATGAGCTTTTGGCTTTTCTTGTAGTAACGGCGTTTTCTGCTCAGCTGTTTTCCTATGCCCTGCATTCATTCCTACAGCTGAATCAGAGGTAAGCTCTTCACTTTCCTGAACGTGCATACGCTCTGTTTTATCCACTGTATCACATATCCCCCCTCTTAAGATATTCCGGGATGGTGAACTTCTGTGCACACAGCCCGGAATCTGCCCTGGATATGTGACCTTCCTACTGTGCCTACTGTTTGCTGCTTTACCTGTGACGGTTACTCTGGAACGGTTAAGTGCTGCCGTTCTCTCGTACCATGGTTTCAGTACATTTATATGATATGTCTGAAGACGGCCTTTGTCGTTCTTCACAACATACGATACTGGACCCTTGCGGTCTACTACTACGTAAGGACCTTTCCACTGGGCCTCAAACTTTGGCCCTGGATCAGCGACCATTACGACTACTCTATCGCTACGGTTAATTGCCGTGGCTTCTTACCTCTGTCATAATATTTCTTTTGAGTTTTCTGACTATTCTGTAAGTGCCCATCTGCGACTCGTGACGCTCTCTGTAGGCGACTCCGGAGTCCCAAAAGAAATTGGGGAACCCCCATTTCCTCCCCTTCTGGCTCCACCCACTGGTCCCTTAAAATATCCAAGACCCCTCGTGGTGTCCGTCCGAACATTAGTTCATAAGGGGACGCTCCTAAAGAAGTTTGAGTCCGCTCCCTACTGGCATATAGGGCGAATGGGAGCATAATATCCCAATCTTCCATCTGCCCATCTAACCCCCTCCTTAACATCTGTTTAAGGGTTTGATTAAAGCGTTCCACCAGACCATTCGTCTGTGGATGGTACGCAGATGTTTTTATGTGGCGGATGCCAAAAGCATCCCATACTTGTGCTAAGTATTTTGAAACAAAATTACTTCCTCTATCTGTAAGCATTTCCCTCGGGAACCCCACCTCGCAGAATAGCTTAACTACTTCTGCGGCTATAAACTTAGCTGATATATTCCTTAAAGGAATCGCCCAAGGGAACCTGGTTGCAACATCCATTATAACAAGGATGTATTGAAATCCTCTAGGGGTTTTCATTAGTGGACCTACAATGTCCATCGCCATTCGGCAAATCGGCTCTGTTATGGTAGGAGTCTGGATCACTGGAACTCCTACGGGCTTAGCGGCACTTACCCGCTGGCAAGCCGGACAGGCCTCACAGAACCTCTTCATTTCCCGAAACACTCCTGGTCAGTAAAAACACTCGAGGATCTGGTCGAATGTAGCCTGCACTCCTTTATGTCCCCCAATGGGGTGGTCATGAGCTAGTCTCATAACGACCGCCTTAAAAGTAGTGGGAACCACTAACTGTTTTCTGATTGCACCATTATGAGGATTGCTGCTCTCCCTATATAAAATATCCTCCTCTAACAGGAATCTGGGGAGCACATCCCTACCTTCCTGGGCAAACTCAAAGGCATGCTTCAATACTGGGTCTGTCTTCTGCTCTTTAGAAAAAGACGGAAACTTTTTCACCAGGTCAGCAGGTACCCACGGTAGCCCTTGTCCATCAGTTACCCCGGCTCTCAATTGAGCTCGATGATGACGTTCTTGGCGCTTCTCGCCCTTACTCTTCCTTTTAGCTTTTGAAGGAACGCTAATCAACTCCTCATGCTGGGGAAGCTCGCTTAGAGTTTCATCTACCACCCTATCTTCCCCCCTTACAGGCTCTTCTTCCTCTCCTGTGGAATCTCTTTCCTCTTCTATGGGAACAGGATTATCCTCTGGAATCTCACTGGGTGCCTCTAGGCCTTTCGCCTGGGACTTGGTAGAAACCAGTACTCCCTTTACGTATGTACTTCCTTCTATACCCTTGTAAAAAGGTGACCAATCTCGGCCTAGTACTATATCATAAGGCAATTTGGGGATGATGGCTACTAAGATGTTTTCTTGGGTGCCCAAACCCTTAACCTTTACTTTATAAAGGGGATAACGGGTTGACGCCCCGTGTACACACTTTATCTTAGTTGTGCCCTCTTGCTGACTCGGGGAAAAATCATTTCTGGCCTGTATGATCTTCCAGAACCTCCGGGAGACCATACTTTGATCGGCCCCCGAGTCTAGCAAGGCCGTTGCAGGTACCCCCTGCACCTCTACATCCACACGGAAGCCATGTTTATCACTATTTATAATTAGCACGGTGCGCTGAATGCAATCTTTTTTTAAGTGCCCTGTCTTACCACACTTAAAACACTTTGGAAATGCATTCCTATCCTCTTTTTTTATACAGAGATTCATTTGCATACCTCATGTTCCTATGAGGTTCTCTGGTATCTCTTACAGAATTGGTCAACCCCAACTTACTCTCAGCACTGGCCTTTTTAGCCAATTCGGCTTCAAAGAACCGTTCTGTTAGCAGTGCTGCTTCTGTGGAGGTTCTGCAATTCTGCAGTGTCAAAAAGGTTTGTACCTCTACCGGTACTGCCTCATAGAACTGATCAAGCACAATTTGGTCTATTATGCTTTCTATGGGTTTTCCTTCTGGTTCAAGCCATTTTAAAACTAAACCCTGCACTCTATAGCGCAATGCCTTGGGTGTTTCATCAGCTTGAATTTTAGTGGACCTGAGCATACGTCGGTAGACTGCTGGAGTTAGGCCTAGCCTATCTCGTACTGCTCGTTTAACTTCCTCATATTCCACTGCCAACGCGGTGGGCATGGCTCTATAAGCCGACTGTGCTTCCCCAGTTAAAACTGAAGCCAGTCTAACGGCCCATTGCTCCTTTGGCCAGTTGGAATTGAGAGCTACCCTCTCAAAGGTTTCAACAAAGTCATCAAAGTTATCAGTTTTACTCATTTGTCCAACAGTCCACATCCCACAACTCTGTGGGCCTACCCCACAGGATGCTGGTAGTGCTGTCTTTGTCTTCGGCTCTTCCAGAAAAGCTTGCAGTAAGTCTGTCAGAGGCTTTTGCTGGGCCTTTAGTGCTGCGATGGCCTGCTCCTGGCTGAGGTGAGCCAGCTCTCTCTGTTTGTCAAATTGCAGACTCATCCACCTCAGGACTTCCTGTACATCCATCTTTCCACGCCTTGGATCCTGAGCCAGGTGGAGGGTCTCACTTTGAGAAGGTGCTTGATTTTCTCCTTGCAGGAACTGGATCCTCTCCGGGTGTGGCACCGTCCGCTGTTTCCGCGTTGTAGCTTGCTGCGCTGCAGTTTTGTATCCTCAATAAAGAATCCGCAGCAACTACGCCATTTTGTGATGGGGCCCGTATGTCGGAGCCCTTTAAACCCTAATTATTTATTTATTTATTTATTTACATTCTCTTATATACCGCACTATTCGGCATCAGCGCGGTTTACATGGAACAGAAACGCTCAGTACAGTTAACATGTATGAGTTTACAGATAACAGGGCAAGTAACTTAGATAACAGGGGTAAACTATTTACAAAAACTTGCTACATAAGCTTGTAAACTATTTACAAATATTGCTACATAAGGTTGTATGATCATGAATTCTATAGAAACAAATGCACCACTAAGGGTTAGAGAATCTTTCTTGGCATGTTGTTGGGAAACCATATATTTGCTTAGTGGGTTGCATCTCTGTCTCGGTGGGTGAGGTTGGGTTCTATGAGGTACTTATTGAAAAGATGGTACTTGAGGGCTTTCCTAAACTGCGTAAGGCCCTTAATAGCCCGGATATCTGGAGGTAATGCGTTCCAGCATCTTGGTGCGCTGATACTAAACGCCCTGTTGGCTGTAGATGAAGTGCAAACTGTTAATGCTTTCGGGACTTTTAGGGTGTTTGTAGCTGTGGATCTCCTTGCTCTATTAGGAGATATGGTATGGATGAGGGCCATTATTGATTCAGGGGAGAGCTTGTTAATAGCTTTAAAAGTGAGTAACAGAGTCTTAAAAACGATTCTAGCCTGGATAGGTAGCCAATGTATCCTCCAATGCAGTTGCCTAGGGTTGCCAATGCAGTTGCCTAGGGTTGTAGAAATTTTACCCTGCTCTTGCAATGAAAAACAGAGTCTTGTGGTCAGTGGTAAGGAAAATAAAGCATGGGTTTTATTCCCCGTCCCGCACGGACATTCTTCGAGGACAAAACTTAAAACACAGCAGTGCACAAAATGGTAACAAAACTTTCTTTCTTTGTTATTCTTCACAAAGTATTTCTCTTCCAAAAAGGTTAACACAAAGCAGTGTGGTTATTCTTGCAGCATATATTACAGTCCATTGGAATGGGCTCTGAAAGGTGGCTGCTACTCTCCCAGACCATCCCTTCAGACTCACTTCCCAAACCGTCTGAGTTAGCTTCTTCCCCTATATAGGAGTCTGGCCCAACCTCTTGCGAGAGATCACTGTTGCTTCCTGCATAAGCTTCTATAAACCCAGAGTTGTAATCTCCTGGTCTGAGGAAAGCTCTCTGCTGATCCTCTTCATAAAGTGGGAGTTTAGGATATCTCTCCCTTACAGCATTATTCACTGGGCTACGCCCTTTACAATAGCCATGTGCTTTAAACCTCTCTTTAAAAGCAGAAGGTTCCTTTCTCTGTACCTTGGTGCTATGCTTAGCTCGGGGGTTGTAGTAGCTCCTTTCCCCGGCTTCCCAGTCAGGCTGTGAGTTAAGCAACTCTGTGTCAGGCTCCCAGCTGTTCTTTATCTTACAGCTACGTCTGAGGTTCCCTCCTCTGGGTAAACTCCCTCTGAGCTGACCTGTGCTCTGTGACTGTGGATAGCGTCTTCCTGAACTGCTGCCACTTCCTGGCTCCTGGACTTCAGCTTCCTTTCCCAGCTGTCCTCTGCAACTTCCTTTGCATGTGTCCTGGCAGTTCCCCTGGTAGCACCTCCTACCCTGCCTGAAACTCTCCCTTTTATGGTTCCTAGCCCTGCACGTAACGTCAGAACTAGGGGACAGGTGCTTTTGATGAGCTTTTGGCTTTTCTTGTAGTAACGGCGTTTTCTGCTCAGCTGTTTTCCTATGCCCTGCATTCATTCCTACAGCTGAATCAGAGGTAAGCTCTTCACTTTCCTAAACTTGCATACGCTCTGTTTTATCCACTGTATCACAGTATGTATGACCTAGATTGGCCACTTTTGGAAACAGGATACTGGGCTTGATGGACCTTGGTCTGATCCAGTATAGCATATCTTATGTTCTTATGTGTATGTGCCGGAAATGGACAAATTTGGAAATAGCCTCATAGACGTCCCTGTGATGATATTTGAGGATGGGGACATATATCCCATGGTGAATGCACGTCTCTGTCTGCTATTTTGCAAGTGGAATTCTGCATTGGCATGATGACCGTAAAACAAGTAGTCGAGAAAAGTAATGTGGATGTCAGAGTACCTTCCACTCTATTCCCTCCATGTGTTTTGGTGGCAAAACAAGAGTGTTTCTGACATCTGTTTGTGCCCTGGAATGAGTATACAGATGAATGTTATCACTGCTGGATAGAGACGTGCTCAGTAGTTCTGAAATTGGGTGTAGACATATATATGTACGGAATGCCCCTGGACGAGCCTCTGCCCTGCCCCTTGCGATGAAGACATTCTCGCACCAGAAGCATTGCCATACCCAACTTCTAAAATGGCTTCAGAGACACCTCTGTGAATTGCATGTTTATGCGCCCATTTTCGGATGTCCAACTCATGAATAGGGCTTCTAAAATGGCTACCGTAGTCTATTTGCTGTGATTATTAGCACAGACACAAAAAGGTTATCAACAGAAAATTTGATATGATTTGACACACAAATGACTAAAAAGTCACGGAGACAAAAATTCCTTGTCTGCATCTTAAGTTATTTAGTAGTCATTCTTTTAAATAATGCAAGAACATCTTGTCTGAGTAATAAGGCTTTTAGCAGTCAAATTCATAACTAATCAATTAGGTCATGCATAGGTGAGCAAATTGTTACCGTTAGTATTGGCAGTATATAAAATTGTTAAATAAAAATTAAGATAGTTGGCCACAGAATCAAACATTTAATGCCTACTAGAAGTGTTATGATAATATGGTTATATTTCTCAAATTCTCCTCCTGTGGTGCAGCCAGTAACTCATATCCCCTATTCAATACATGGAAAACTAGACAAGCAAACAACTAAAACAGGAGAACTATATAGCATAGTGTATGAAAGAAAAAACATATTGGAGATCATTCAGATCCCTGAATATTGGGTTTGTACATCTGGTATGGACATACAACCCCCAAATAAACTCAGTACCATATTCAGCCTCTCCTGCTCCCCGCACGTACAGGTCTGTTGTGCATGGAGCGCTAGACAGGGGTGGGACAGAGGTGGAGAGGGGGCGGGTTGTAGCACGCAGATGTACAGAGACTATTCAGGTCAAGGTCCTGTACGTCCACCGGCAGCCACTTAGATGCCCGGCTTATTCCACCTTGAAGGTGGAATAAGTGCCGGGCAGAGGGAAGATCAGGCCCTGCAGCCCCACAGATGTTAGCATTGAATATACATGAATTATTTAAATGCCACAGTCAGCATTTAAAATAGTGCCAGGACCATTGCAGGGGTGTTGGGTGCTGTTGGCGAACCTTCAGTCTTACGCCTCTCCCCCACTTGAATCATTGCAACACTACCCCTCACAACAATCCTGTAAAAATTCATACTTGGACAGCATACGTCTAAATATTAAACTGCTCTCTATGTCTGCACGGGTCCACTCTCCATGCATGTGATGGCTTTTTGTCCGATTCCCAGGATCTATTGTTTAGCTTTGACTGCTGCTGTACCTTGCTGCCCCTCAGAAGTCCATGCCCTAAGTAACTGCCTAATCTTGCTTGATGGTTTGGTCGGCCCTGATGACCACAGTGTTTAAATATTGGCCTGCTAATAGCAACTAAAGTATCCTTGAAAACCATTCTTTTATATTTGCTTAGCACACAGTGAATTATTTATTTAAACCATAAGCTAACACATTCAATTTCTTATTTTTCTTTTATTTTGGATGCTGATTTCTACACGGCTCATCTTAAAAGCTACATATACAAGGACAAGTCCAGTGTCGCTTATTTCAAATGCCATTTTCTAAACAGTCTGTTAACATACTGAATTGAGAAATGGTGGAGTGCATAAATCCCCCTGGATTACTCATTTTCTTCATTTACCACATCTAGTATTCTGCACTGAATTACATAACCATGCAGTAAAATCCATGTACTGAATTCACATCTCTATGCTATACTTCATTCAATGATTTATTCCTTATTCGAAATCTAAGAGGAAAACTAATTCACTTTTATTTCATTTGAAATGTACTAGAAAGCAATCTTAGCATTTCTGATCCCTCAGTTTGGATCCATTAGATGGCATAGTTGTGAAAGTTTCTATACGTAACATGAACAGAATGGTCTGGAATGAGCGAGATTCTTTGACAATGCAATTTGCAGAGAAGATTAAACTCAGTAATCTGCTCTGATGACAGAGTGTTTTGATACCATCTTAATAAATCCTGAAAAATGTAAAAAGGGTCAGGAATAACGACAGTTCTAGTGCTTATATGATTCAGCTGCTGCATTTATTTCAGCGTTTGCATCTAGACTTGGATGATCAATGAACTATCACCCTCTCTGGACCGGATACTGGATGAAATCTAGTCATGGGGAAGGCAATAATGTAGGGCTTACAGCCCTGTAGGTACAGATGAGTTCATTTTCAGAGGGAAACACCTTGTAGAGTTATCTTTAGAAAATGAGGGCAGACATGCACAGTAAGCGCGATTCTATAACAGTCATGCCCAGCCAGTAGAAATGTCTAACCTGAAAGCGGGCATGTAATAAATCCGATTCCAAAACTGCAGGTATAGACTCACACGTGGTTCTGGAATCAGGGAGATATGCATCCCCAGCGCAGCTTACGTCCCCGTGTCCACCATATTCTGACAAGATAGATGTCTCAGATGCTTCCCGTCTCCATGCGGCCACGCCCCCACTGGCAAAATGTACATCTCCTAAGCTGATCCTCACACTGACAGTGGTGTGCTCATGCAAACAAAACATTAATATGCATGAATAGATATGGTCATATATACAGTTTACTAATCTATTGCGTGCCTATAACACTACAAGGTTATGTACATGCACCAAAGTTATTGTATAAGCAAGTGGAATGTGAGATGTTTGTCTTGACAGACCCTGCGACAAAACATACAAGGCATTTGAAGAGCACCCTAGTAATTCCTGCAGTGGTCATCGCTGAAACACTTTATGCACTTAAACACTTAAATGGGTCCCTACAGCTGTATGCAAACCATGTCCCTGTCAATAATAGGGAACCATCAGGATGTAAACATGCAACAGTGCAAAAACTGGAAATACATGCCCAAAGGCAGCAGCATCTGTCCATACAAATGTGCACAATGCTAGAGGCCTCTGATGGTGTGGTCAGTTGTGTATTAGTGCTGTTTGCACTGCAGCATGCCCCCACTCCCTGCTATGTCGATACAGAGCAGCTTTTCAGAATACACTGCCCTTTCACAATGGCTCCTAGTGATGCTGCTGTCAACCCCACAGTACAGGTACTGGCCAGGCATACATGTCCCCCTAGAGTGGTGAATCAGCATACCAGGGCCTCCCCTGCACCCCCATACCACACACACACACACACTTGCTTGCAGTCACAGATAACATATCTCTGCAAAAAACACTCCCTGCATTCATAAACAACTGCTGATAAGACATAATGGCATGGCGTCTCAGGACAACACATCTGCTCTGCAGTTCTCAGCCAAACATGATTCTGCTCCATATTACCTCACATACCATCCCTACATATTCATAAATGACCTGGAAATGGGAATAATGAGTGAGGTGATCAAATCTGCAGATGACACAAAATTATTCAAAGTTCTTAAAACCCAAGAGAATTGTGAAAAATTGCAAGAGAACCTTGATAAACTGGAAGACTGAGCGTCCAAAATGGAAGATGAAATTTAATGTGGAGAAGTGCAAAGTTATGCACCTAGAAAAGAACAACCCTACCACCTTATACAGGAAAAATATTTAGGCGTCATCATGGATAATACGTTGAAGCCCTCCATCGAGTATGCAGCAGTGGCCAAGAAAGTAAATAGGAAAGTAAATAGGAAAGGAATGGAGACTAAAACCAAGGATATTATCTCTGTATCGTTCCATGGTTCCACCACACTTTGAATATTGTGTGCAATTCTGTTCACGGTATCTTAAAAAGGATATAGCAGGATTAGTAAAGGTACAGAGAAGAGCCACCAAATTGTTAGAGGGGATGGGAGGAAACCCCTATGAAGAAAGATTGAAAAGGTTAGGGCTTCTCAACTTGGAAAAGAGAAGTCTGAGGAGAGATATGATAGAAGTCTATAAACTAATGAATGGAGTAGAATGTGTTAACGTAGATCAGTTGTTTATGCCATCAAAAGTAGAAAGACTAGAGGATACACAATAAAGCTACAATGTAACCCATTTAAGACTAATAAGAGAAAATATTTTTTCACTCAACACATAATCAGACTCTGGAATTTGTTACCTGAGGATGTAGTAAAAGCTGTTAGTGTAGCTGGGTTTAAAAAAGGTTTGGACATATTCTTGGAGGAAAGGTACATAAACCATTATTAAAGAGGACCCGGGAAATCCATTGTTTTCCCCAGGATGAGCAATGTGGAAGCTGTGGACTTTGAGTATCTGCCAAGTACTTGTGACCTGGATTGGCCACTGTTGGAAATGGGATACTGGGCTTGATGGACCTTGGTCTGACCCAGTATGGCATTTCTTATTTTCTTATGTTCTTATCTACATTCCTATTTTTACAAACACTGGAATTATTAGGGAAGCCAAGAATAGTCCCGTTAGCACAAACAGCAAATGTCAGCATAGCCAGAATAAAAGCTATTGCAGTGCTTTATATTTCTGTAGGGGTGTTTTTTATTGTTACTTAACCTTACAAACGTCCCTCACCTGTGCATTCTCTTCTTTACAACTGCATCTTGTGTCCTCCCAGACAGCAAACACATCAGTTCAATACAGATGTGTCACAGCCGTTCATCTCTATGGGATGAATTGAAGATCAGAGCAGATATTTTTCTAAGTCCTGGCCTTATTCCACATTGACGGTGGTATAATATAGGCATCTGCGGAAAACACTCTGGACGTACATGGGCCTTTCGTGAATATACTTTCTACGTCTCCACGGCTTGCCATGCCCCCATTCTGCCCCCTTCTGCTCACGTTCTCAGATCCCCGTTTTCGTGCCTAGTACGTGCAAGGCTGCGTGGTTTAGGAATATGGGTTTAGACATTTTTGCGAGGAAAACGTCTATCCCACACATCCAGATGGCCTATTTGTGTTTCAGAATGATCCCCAGTGAGGATAAAAAGTACCCGCATACTGTGATGAAGAAGATGCTAGTGAGCCTATGGAGATAGGAAAAACTAGTGAATGTACCTTTAAAGAACGTGACAGGTCTGCAATACACACACTGCAGAGTGCAGCTAGAGGGAGTAAGCACAGAGAGTCTGAAGTTAGGTTGCCACACCCAAGCTATCCTGAGGTAGTTACAAACTTAGGGGATGATCACACACACCTGGGGGGAGTGAGAGAGACCCTGACAGAGAAGCAGCTTTATAAGCCTTGCTTAGAAGGAGAGCAAGGGAAGAAGAAGAGGGAGAAGGCAACAAAGCAACACCAAGAAAGGTAGCTGGAGGGGCTGTTGTTGCAGGATAAGAGAAAATTCCAAAGAGGCCAGCAGTTCCAAGGTGGAGAGCTCCAAGGAGAAGCTGTCGGGAGAGGTACCAGGAAGGCACAGCTCAGGGAGAGAGAGCATAAAAGTCTTCCCACGTCTATGCTGGACTGGAAGTCTCAAGGTGTTCAGAGGTGGGTGCCCAGGGCTTAAGCTAGGAGGCAGAAGAACCCAGCCTGGAACAGAGAGCCAGCGATTAACACCAGAGAGGAACTTAAGCAAGGAGGCCAGGAACTGTTTAACCACAGCTGGAGAGAGGTTTGTGAACCTAGTCAGAAAGAGATAGCTCAAACCCCAGATACCTGTCTTTCATACCAGGTAGACCACTGCTGGAAGGAATTACAGAGATCCCCCGAGAAAGTATATCCTGGGAGATACGGGGAAAGCTCAGAGCAAGTTGATGTTTCTTCAGAGCAGGAAGAAATGCAGATAGATCCTAGCGAACAGGATTCCTTACTGCCTGAGTTTCCCATGGATTGCACGTTATGTTTGGCTGGAAGCATAGAGTCCTTAACTGAAGAATAGCTTTCAGGATGTGCGCTTTTGGGTAACAGAGTAAAGAAGTCTGACCTTGTTGAAGGTAAGAGCTTGTTTAACCAAAGGAATATTGCCTAGCACCTGTGCTTGGTGTTACTAAAGAAGGAAAGGATAAAAGAGAACATTTTTACTAAGCTGAATGAAGAAGCTTGTGTTTTGTTTCATCTGCTATATTTTTGGATTAAAACCCCTGAACAGAAGTAGTGACTGTAAAACACATTCAACCTGAGTTCTGTAAATATCTTTGGAAATACTAACTGGAGAGAATATCCTGATGCTTTATGTTGAACCTTGTGACATTGTGGAAATAAAATCGTTATCATTTACCTTCATACTGGTTTGTCACGGCTATACTTTTAAAAGGGAAACTACAACTCCCAACATGCTTCAGTGCTGAAGATATTTTTCAACCCGTTTATGAAGGACATAATGTCCACCCTAGCTCTTTAGGCATGTTGCCAGGGGGCTGGGGTGTGACAATACTTGGCATCTTTGTGGCAGCAGGTGCATGATACATGCTATAAAATACATGCAGAGATTTGAATAACCCTCACCCACTCACTAGTCACCTCCCCATCTTGACTATTGTAATCTGCTCCTCACTGGTCTCCCTCTGAATCATCTTTCTCCCCTTCAATCGGTTCAAAATTCAGCTGCATGGCTTATTTTCTGCCAGTGTTGCTATGTTCATGTAACCCCTCTTCTCAAGTCACTTCACCGGCTGGCTTTCTGTCCATTTCCACATCCAATTCAAAATTCTCCTACTTAACCTACAAATGCATTCATTCTGCAGCTCCTGACAACCTTTCCTCTATCTCACTCTACACTCCTCCTTGCGAACTCTGCTCTTCTGGCAGACCCTTTTTATCTGTGCCTCTCTGCCACTGCCATCTCCAGACGTCATCTATTCAACCTTGCTGCTCCATATGCCTGGAACAGACTACCTGAGTCAGTGTGTCGGGCTCCTTCTCTGGCCTTATTCAAGCCCAGGCTGAAGACCCACCTCTTTGAGGCTGCTTTTGGATCCTGATGCTCCTCGCTCTCTTGTCCACGACTTATGTTTGTCTTACCATACTCTAGTCCCCAGTTTTGCGATATTTTTTCATCTTGATTAGATTGTAAGCTCCGATGAGCAGGGACTGGGTCTTACATCTATATGGACAGCGCTGTGTCTACCTTGCAGCACTATACAAATAAACACAGGTACACTAAAAAAAATTTTTTTTAAACTGCCTCTAATGTTTCGATTGATTTTTACGTTTTTTGGTGCGCTGAATCCAAATCTGGTAACCAATTTGCTCCATCACGTACAGATTTTTTGCTACATTGGGTTAGCAGTTTGAGGTGAACGTTTCAGAATGAGTGCAATCGAGATAAAAGTTTCTTGGATGAATTCTTTATACTAATTGTTTAGTAGTTATTCAAATAAGAATAAAGAAAATTGTAACAAGGCAGCACATAAGAGTAGAGTAATGTCAACAAAACACACTGTGATGGTAGCAAAATTGTCTGCACTTAAAACAGCCACATACATGTGCACAAACATTGAGCATATAAGAGCGAGGTTAGACACAAAGCAAAGCAAAGAAATGTGCAAAAAATGTTGTACAGGTATGTATGTAAGAATAGAAAACGCAAACCGCACCATTGCAATACATGAAGACAAACACCCGATGGTGTGAAAATAAAATTCTAATAAATGAGATCCGACACTGTGGTAATAACTAGCAAATTTTTATTTCAAAGTTTAGTAAAAACACGATATTTGTCAACACAGTTTAGATTTTAAAGTCATTCTTGAGTCAATCAATCTCCTGGTGGGCCCGTTTCTTCTTCCCCCGAATGCTTCTCTTGGTGCGCTGCTTGGCGTATTTTTCATCTGGGGTTTCCCGCAGCAGCAACCAGCAGAAATCAGCCATCATAGTGGTGTTCCATCTTCCTTGGTACCTTCTCTCTGCGTCCTTGATGTCCTGGTGAAATCTTTCACCTTGTTCTTCACTGTACGCCCCCAAGTTTTCGGGAAAGTAGTTCACATGGGAGTGCAAGAAATGGACTTTCAGGCTCATGTTACAGCCTTGTTCTTTGAAGGCATTGAGCATCCTGGCAACAATATCCTTATAGTTCTCATCCCGCCTGTTCCCCAAGAATTTGAGAACAACATCCTTGAAGGAATCCCAGGCTTCTTTTTCCTTCTCAGACATCGTTTCAGCGAATGCTCCATCTGAAATGAGTTTCCTTATATCAGGGCCAACAAACACTCCTTCCTTTAGCTTTGCTTCAGAAAGTCGGAGGAACTTTGAGCAAAGGTACCGAAAGCACTCACCATCTTTTGGAAGGGACTTGATGAATTGCTTAATGAGACCCAACTTAATGTGGAGAGGTGGTAATAGAATTTTATCACGAGGTACCAAGCTCTCATGAAGAACATTTTTCTCACCGGGTCTCAAATACTCCCGAATTGGCCAGTCTTTTTTCCCCCAGTGTAGGTCGCGGGCCCAGCTATCCCACAAGCAAAGGAAGCAGGGATATTTGGTGAAACCGGATTGCTGCCCTAATAGCATGGATAGAATTTTAAAGTCTCCACAAATCATCCACTTATGCTCATCATAACGAATCTTCTGAAGAAACAGGGCCAAATTCTCGTATTTTTCTTGGAGAATAACAGAGTGAGCAATAGGAACTGAAGCGAATGTGTTGCCATTATGAAGAAGAACACCTTTTATGCTGTCTTTTGACGAATCAATGAACAGCCGCCATTCAGCAGGATCATACTTGAGTTTAAACTTTTCCATCACTCCGTATATATCGTTGCAAAATACCAAATCTTCCTCTTTGCTGAAATACTTCAAAAATTGTGTCTCGCGGTTGCGGGTACCAATAAAAAGTTGTTCCTGGTGACAATAGATTTTTCTGTTTAAGCCGAGAACCTAGCAGTTGGGCAGCATCTTTTGGGAGTCCTAAATCCTGGACTAAATCATTCAATTCAGCTTGAGAGAAAAGTTCAGGTTTCGGATCTGGTTCAGTTTCAAACTCGGAAGTACTGGACTCATCGGGAAAAGCCATCTGATGAGTCTCATCATGATCAGAACCGTCCACACAAATATGATCCAAAGATTTTGGTGGTTCAGGCACAGGTACTTCGTTGCTATGAGGCATAGGCCTAATTGCTGAGGGAAGGTTGGGGTAACTTATTACATTCTTATTTTTTAAGTTGTATCCCTTCACAATGCAAGAGCAAAAATAGCAGTCACTGCTGTGGTCTCTTTGTTCACGCCACATCATAGGTATTCCGAAACGAAATGCTTGTTTTTTACCTTTCATCCATAAGCATAGATCTTCCTCACATGTCTTGCACACTTTGTGAGGAGCCCACGGTTTGTCTTGATCGCCTAACTTCAAACCGAAATAGGCGAAATATACTTTTTTAATAAATGCAGAAATGTTCCTCTGCCGCTTTTTCACGGTATATTCCCCACAAATAAAACAAAAACTGTCCGGAGAGTTGACGCAACCTCTGGCTCTGTGAGCCATCACAAATACACAGCACTGCAAACTACAACTGTAGTGAACCACTTCGGAATAAAGCTGGATTACGACTGAGCAAGCAAAAGGTAATAATGAACTTGCAAGAAACTGAAATTTGACAGGAACGTTCATGTCGCAACCACCGTGTTTGAGCGAGTGAACGAGGCGAGGCGAACAGGAAAGAACATGCGCCAGCACGAGTACTGGATTTAGCCCCCCGCCTCCCAATTGTCCTGTTAATGTATAAAATGAATACAAAACACTCTAAAATATCATGAGGGAGTGTTTCTAATTAGTTGACCATTACAACCTCTATTTTGGGCCAAGAAAATAAACTGCAGTCGGCTAAAAAGAAATTATGTGAACATTCCTTATATGGGTAAGAAATCTAATTTTGCAAGAAAACGTGACGTGATGGAACATTTTGGCTATTTTTCCTGGATTCAGCACCCCAAAATCTATAGGAATCAGTTGCAAAACTGGAGGCAGTTTTTTGGTAGTGTACTAGTAGTACTAATAGTACAAGCTGTAAATAGGGCAAATACTTTTACTTGCTACAAGTTGGATGGGACAATAACCAAACTCAATTTTACATGAGTTAACTACACAAAATTCTTTGATTTTTGCCCCCATAAAAATCTATTTTGACTTTGGTAAATGCGACTCATAAAACATTCAAATAAATTGTAAAGAAACTGGAGCATCATGACTGCAGATATTTCATCTTTTAAAAACAGAGCTTGTGTTACCCAGTAGGAGACAATTCATCAGCAGTTCTTTTGGTTTCCAAGAGGAGAACAGAAACCTAATAATGAGTTTTCCTCATGTCTACTGTCATGGAAAGAGTGTATTTGATAGTTATTCAGTGCTACAGACAGAAATTCAGAAGGGCTCAAATATATATATATATCCATTATGCAGCTAATATTCAATACCTCACATTGTTTACAGTAAATTTTAGTATGTCTAAACTGCAGCCAGGAAAGTGCACAGAAAAAAAGATTGGTTCATTGTCAAGTAATTTTGTGACTCTTTTCACAATTTTGAGTACTTTTTTGGTTCATTTCACAGGTTGTTTTAATGGACATTTTTAAAACGTGTTAGAACTTGTTAACGTGTTAAACTGATTTAGCATGCACTATGGGGCCCTTGTACTAAAGTGCACTATGCACTTAGCTTGGGCTTTAGTGCGTGTTAATGACACACTGTGGCCTATGGTAACTGTTATTGCATGGCCATCACAGTTAATCAAAAAATGGGTGAGTTAGGGGGTAGAAGAAAGGCATGGCAAAGCACCATGCCATCAGCACATGGGTAAACATCACACACTAATGGTGTACCTTGGGCTTAGCATGGATGCAATCATCTCAATAGGTGAAGTTAACTGCACCTGCAGTAATAGCTGCCTCGTTACCATATGGTGCTGCCCGTTACCTATCGGAGAAATGTTGTCCACAGCCCCGATAGGTAAAACGGTAGCTTTGCACTTAACATGCCTCAATTTAACTCTTTATTGGCACATTAGGTGTAAATCTACAGGACACATTCGTAAATAGGATCCTTTATTTTTTAGACAGACTATTGAGCTGAATACGTGCTACCAAATGTATTTCCCCAGAAATCAAAAACCCTGTTTCCTTTTGAAAATTAGCAGCCACCTGCTATTGGTATGGGCAGCCAGAAAAGGGGAGGCAAAATAACCTATGTTCTTTTGAAAATGCCAAGTACATATCCTTGTTTTCTCTCCCATTCTAAATACATCTTTTGAACCCAGCTGTTAGTATATGTACTATAGAAACCCATGTAGACTTAACTGAGCAGAAGAAGCCAGGTAAATATATTTGAAATTATATTCCCCGTACCCTAACTCCACTCCTACCCAGAAATGGCAGGTCACTCACCTACAAGATATGAGACTTTTACTCCTATTTCCAAGGCCTCTCTTCTAAATAGATTTAATTCAGGGTATCAGGAGAACATAGCAAGTGATATTATCTGCATGGTGGATGATACAGACTGTAAAATACATACAGAGATGACATACATGAAATAACTCTTGCTCATACTTGTTTCCATGATGGGAAATGGCAGATATACACATAGGAATAGTCAGGGGATGAATTTCCTCTGGTTCTGGGACCTTGTACTCCAGAACAACCTCCCTCAGCCAGTAGGGAACTCTAGCTCTATGGGTATCTCCTATCTCCAGACCAAGAGCAAATATCTCAAGAGGTCTGGGTCAGTCTGAAAATCATACAGAAAACAAGGACATTCAATGGACGGAGCCCACCCATTCTCACTCTAGCAGCACACATTGGATTCATCACAAGGAAACATACAGTAGGAGAAAAGACTTACCAGGCTGGCTGTATTTTTAAATATTGCAGCAGGAAGGAGCAACTGGAATTCCCATGGATGGGATCAGATTCATCTGGGGGCGGGGGGAGGTAGGGGTGGGACAAGGTCCCAAAATACCTTGATTTTTTTTATTTTGACATCCTTTGGTTTTTTTTCAGTAGGAGAAAGGAAGGAGGAGGAGGTATCTGCATCATAGGGATCAGTGGCATAGCCAGAACAGGTTTTTTTAGAGATGCCCAAGCTTAACATTAGGGGCACAAGGCATACAAGTTTGTTACACTCGTATTGGCAAAGAAAGAGTAATTTTAAAAAGTCGTGCCTAGTTGATGAACGGTTGAACACGTGCCAGTTGCATCCCATATTTATAAAGTCAAGTATGCACATACTTGACATCATAAAATAGGGGAGTAGGTAGTGGGATACATGTGGCATAAGCGTAAATTTGTGCTCCGCCCAAGCTCTACTCATGTGCACGCTCACATTGAAAGTATGCACCATCATCCTGGTACTCGTACTTACAGAATAACAACTGACTAAAGTACATGTGTAAAGGCCCATTGCACGGCTCTTTATAAAATTACTCCTACTACTGAACATTTGTATAGTGCTACAAGACATGTGCAATACTGCACAGACACATGTAAAAGACAGTCCCTGCCCATCAGAGCTTGTAATCTAATCATAAGAACATATAAGAACATAAGATATGCCATACTGGGTCAGACCAAGGTCCATCAAGCCCAGTATTCTGTTTCCAACAGTGGCCAATCTAGGTCATATGTACCTAGCGGTTTCCCCAAGAGACAAGTTCCACAATGCTTGTACTGGGTCAAGCATTGATATCTTCGGTCACTTCTTAATAATGGTTTATGGACCTTTCCTCCAGGAACTTGTCCAAACCTTTTTTAAACCCAGCTACACTAACAGCCTTTACTACATCCACCGGTAACAAATTCCAGAGTTTGATTACACGTTGAGTGAAAAAATATTTTCTTTTATTAGTCTTAAATAGTTTACCCTGTAGCTTCATTGCTTGTCCCCTAGTCTTTCTATATTCTGATAAGGTAAACAATCGATCTACGTTTACCCGTTCCACTCCGTTCATTAATTTATAGACTTCTATCATATCTTCCCTCAGCCGTCTCTTTTCCAGTTTAAAGAGCCCTAACCTTTTTAGCCTTTCTTCATAGGAGTATCCTTCCATCCCCTTTACCATTTTGGTGGCTCTTCTCTGTACCTTTT
This sequence comes from Ichthyophis bannanicus, assembly GCA_033557465.1. NCBI lineage: Eukaryota > Metazoa > Chordata > Amphibia > Gymnophiona > Ichthyophiidae > Ichthyophis > Ichthyophis bannanicus. Next base: position 117,802,699 of record CM066050.1, on the reverse strand, counting down.
CTAAAATCGCTATATCCTTTTTAAGATACGGCGACCAGAATTGCACACAATATTCAAGGTGCGGTCTCACCATGGAACGATATAGAGGCATTATAATATCTTTTGTTTTATTTTCCATTCCCTTCCTTATCATACCTAGCATTCTATTTGCTCTCTTGGCCGCCGCTGCACACTGGGCCGAGGGTTTTCATTAATCAAGACAGTCAACACAGTAGCTATAGATATAGAATACATAGGGGGGAATGGTAAGGAAACACAAAGGAGATTAGGTGAATCAACATCCAAAAGCAGCAGCAAAGAGGTGAGTTTTCAGCCTGGATTTGAAAAGGATCAGAGATGGAGCCTGACATACAGACTCAGGTAGTTTTGTTCCAGGCATAAGGAGCAGCAAGCTGAAAGGAGCAAAGTCTAGAGTTAGCAATGGAAGAAAAGGGCACAAAGTGGTTTGCCAGAAGAGTGAAGTTTCCGAGGAGGGGTGTAGAGAGAGATAAGAGAGGAAAGGTAGTAAGGAGATGCAAAGTAAATGCACTTATAGGTTAGCAGGAGAAGTTTGAACTGGATGTGGAAATGGATAGGGAGCCAATGAAGTGACTTGAGAAGAGGGGTAATATGAGCATGATGAGGCTGGTGGAAGATTAGCCATGCAGCAGAGTGTTGAACAGATTGGAGGGGAGAGAGATGACTCAGAGGGAGACCAGCAAGGGGATGGTTAGAATAGTCAACATGGTAGGTGACTAAAGAGTGGATAAGTGTCTTAGTAGTGTGTTCAGAAAGGAATAGGCAAATTTTAGTGATGTTGTGGAGAAAGAAACGGCAGGCTTAGCTATCAGTTGGATGTGTGTGGAGGAGAGAGAAGAGTCAAAGATGACCCCAAGATTGTGAGCTGAGGAAACAAGGAGGAGTAGAGAGTTATCCAGAGACTGAGAAAGGAGGAAGGGGAGAGAAGGGTTTAGGGGAAAAATGAGAATCTCAGTTTTGACCATGTTCAGTTTCAAGTGACTGTGAGACATCCAAGTAGCACTGTCAGAAAGACAGGCAGAGATCCGGGCCTGGATTACCTGAAAGATTTCAGGTGTAAAGAGGTAGATCTGGGAATCATCAGCATAAAGATGGTACTGAAAGCCATGGGAAGAGATGAGTGCACCAAGGTACTGGGTATAGAACAAGAAAAGGAGTGGACCCAAGACAGAACGTTGGGGTATACCAACTGAGAGTGGGATAGCAGTAGAGGAGGATCCACCAAAATAAACACTGAAGGAGCGATGGGAGAGATAAGAGAACCAGGATAGCACAGAGCCCTTAAATCTAAGCGAGGACAAGGTATCAAGGAGGAGGATGTGGTCAAAAGCAGCAGAAAGGTCAAGAAGGATGATGATTGAGTAAAGATCCTTGGATTTTGCCAGGAACAGGTCACTGGAGACTTTGGCAAGAGCCTTTCAATAGAATGTAAAGGATGAAAGCCAGGTTGTAGAAGATCCAGAAGGGCTTGAGAGGAGAGAAAGCCAAGGCAAAGGCGGTGAACTGCACAGTCAAGTAGCTTAGAAATGAAGGGGAGGAGGTAGATGGGTTGATAGAAGGACAAGTAGGGTTTAGTGAGGGTTTCTTGAGGAGAGGTGTGACCACAGCATTCTTGCAGGCTTAAGGGTAAGTTGCAGTGGCGAGCGAAAGGTTGAGAATATGAGAGATGGAAGAGACTACAGTGGAGGTGATGGAGCTAAGGAGACACGTGGGAATAGGATGCGCATAACATGGGTTTCTGAGTAAACATACTGCAACAGCTGTCATGCATCGTGAGTGACACTTTACATATTTTAAACTGTATTATGTCAAATACTTACCAACCCTCTAAGGCAGATTTTATTTTTATTTTTATTTTACATTTCACATCTATATTTAATTCAGTAACATCAGCCAAAACAAAGTATAGGACCTCAATCGAGGATTCAAGAAGGAAAATTGGAACACAAAAATGAATAATTCAGAACATAAATTGAACATGGCACACCCACCCAAACCTGGCCTATCAATAAAATTACCACAGGGCAACAAAAAATTGTGAATAACGCCACAAATACAAAACTAATAAATCTAAATAAGACATCAAAGAAACTTTAAAAAGAACCAAAGAGACATCAATAGATGTCAGTAGGAGCTCTTATACTCTTATGCTCCACCAATCACCTCAAACTCGTTTATCTTCCTGTCAACTTTTTAATATTATTCTGTTGTTGTGTTTTACTCCTTTTAAATTTCTCAAATTACAAACTCACCAATATTCAAAATTTTAATAGAGCCACAACACACTTCAGCATCATATACCTTTAGTCAAAAATTGCAGAATTACTTCAATCACAGAACTACAGTATTACTTATCTTTTCAATATGAAGCTTCAAAACTGTCTCAACATCCGCATGAGCATAGGGCACCAACCTTCAAACCTTCGCAACAAAAGTTATTTCCTTGGCCCGACATTGATGTTTCCGTGGGAAACGCCTGCTTTAGGGGTGCTGTCAAAAACAAAAAAGCTGTTAAAATCTTGCCGCTATCTTAATAAGAACATAAGAACATAAGATATGCCATACTGGGTCAGACCAAGGTCCATCAAGCCCAGTATTCTGTTTCCAACAGTGGCCAATCTAGGTCATATGTAACTAGCAGTTTCCCCAAGAGACACAAGTTCCACAATGCTTGTACTGGGTCAAGCATTGATATCTTCGGTCACTTCTTAATAATGGTTTATGGACCTTTCCTCCAGGAACTTGTCCAAACCTTTTTTAAACCCAGCTACACTAACAGCCTTTACTACATCCTCCAGTAACAAATTCCAGAGTTTGATTACACGTTGAGTGAAAAAATATTTTCTTTTATTAGTCTTAAATAGTTTACCCTGTAGCTTCATTGCATGTCCCCTAGTCTTTCTATATTCTGATAAGGTAAACAATCGATCTACGTTTACCCGTTCCACTCCGTTCATTAATTTATAGACTTCTATCATATCTCCCCTCAGCCGTCTCTTTTCCAGGTTAAAGAGCCCTAACCTTTTTAGCCTTTCTTCATAGGAGTATCCTTCCATCCCCTTTACCATTTTGGTGGCTCTTCTCTGTACCTTTTCTAAAATCGCTATATCCTTTTTAAGATACGGCGACCAGAATTGCACACAGTATTCAAGGTGCGGTCTCACCATGGAACGATATAGAGGCATTATAATATCTTTTGTTTTATTTTCCATTCCTTTCCTTATCATACCTAGCATTCTATTTGCTCTCTTGGCCGCCGCTGCACACTGGGCCGAGGGTTTTAACATGGTATCCACAATGACGCCTAAATCTTTTTCCTGGGTGGTGGTTCCTAATGTGGAACCTTGCATCGTGTAACCATAGTTTGGGTTGTTCTTCCCTAGGTACATAACCTTGCACTTGTCCACATTAAATTTCATCTGCCATATTGATGCCCAGTCTTCCAATTTATCAAGATCCTCTTGCAATTTTTCACAATCCTCTTGGGTTTTAACAACTTTAAATAGTTTTGTGTCATCTGCAAATTTGATAACCTCACTCGTTATTCCACTGTCCAGGTCATTTATGAATATGTCAAAAAGCAGCGGACCCAGCACAGATCCCTGTGGTACACCACTATTCACCTTTCTCCATTGGGAAAATTGGCCATTTAGCCCTACCCTCTGCTTTCTATCTTTTAACCAGTTCCTGATCCACAATAGCACACTGCCTCCTATCCCATGACTCTTTAGTTTTGCCAAAAGTCTCTGATGAGGGACCTTGTCAAAGGCTTTCTGAAAGTCCAGATACACAATATCAACCGACTCACCTTTGTCCACCTGTTTATTCACTCCTTCAAAAAAACATAACAGATTAGTAAGACAAGATCTTCCTTGTCTAAAGCCATGTTGGCTGTCTCCCATTAGGTTGTGACTATCTACATGCTGAGTAATTTTATTCTTTATGATGGTTTCTACCATTTTTCCCGGTACTGGTGTCAGGCTCACCGGTCTGTAGTTTCCCGGATCACCCCTGGAACCCTTTTTAAAAATTGGTGTTACATTGGCGATCCTCCAATCTTCAGGCATTAGAGATGATTTTAATGATAGTTCACAGATTACTGATAGCAGTTCTGCAATCTCATATTGTGAGATTGTAATGACTGTTGTATGATTGAACAATATGGGAGTGGATATTGGGGGGGGAGGAGCTTTTTTACAAAAAATTAAGGTGAGGGAATCAAAGCTGCTATGAAGGTGGTTGGGGAAGGGAGGTAGCTTGGTGGGGGGGGGACCTGAACACTGTAGGAAAGTGGGTGGGGTCTTGGGGTTGGCATAGGGGAGTTTCTAAGATTGAGCCAGTGATTGGTGGGGCCCAAGGTTCGCATTCACAACTGATCCTGCCAGCAAGCATTTATTCATACCTGGGGGTAAGTGTATATGCCAATGTCTGAGAATTGTCAATGAGATGTGAATTCCCTATATGAGAATGGAGAATCCACGTCTGACTTGTAGGCCCTTCCAAACTACTCCCTTTTCTGCCTGCACCTTTCCTGAGGTCCCAAGGTCTTTACTTAATGAGCTTTTTATACCACTTTATCCTCTAGTCAAAGTGGTTTACATTATAACAAGGTAACGGTTAACAGTATACAAAGGTAACGGTTTACATTCTAACAGGTTTGGTTTACGGTATAATAAGGTTACCTTAAACCATTACCTTATTATACTGTGAACCAATACCATTAGAATGTAAACTGTTACCTTTGTATACTGTTAACCGTTACCTTGTTATAATATAAACCGTAACCTTGTTATACTGTAAACCGATGTAGAATGCATTTTCATCGCCAGAGTTAATATTTCCTGTAAATACATGCTCCCATCATATTACAGACCCGCCACCACAATCTGATTACTTGACCGGTTCTACAGCCATGCAAGAATTTCAGTTCTACAGCCATGCAATTTGGAGATGTCCACATTTATAAAATGGCCTATACCCATCCCACGTATCCGGCCTTGGTATCTATGTGGGGCCCATCTCCAGAGCTGGTTCCTGGGCAATCATCTATTGGGGTGGAGAGAATGATTTCAGAAGGAACTTACATGTGCCTTCACTGCTGTCACTCCCACAGATTTTTGGACATTGTTCTCTGGACATCCCAGATTCTTCCTAGACGCCCCTTCGAAATCCCACTTCACATCTGCTCACTGATCCAGTTTAGGTAAGTCTGTTTTGGAGGAAGATGGTATAACCAGCTCAACTTGAATAAATCTGTATTGTTTTTAGGCTGACTGATTAGTATCCTGTAATTCAAAGGCAGATAGGTGCACATATGTGACTAGCACAGCTGGAATACTGCTAATGTGAGAGGAGACTATACAAAAAAACCGAATCTACTGCCATAGTGTGCATTTCATATCAAACCTCAGGGAACTGAGGAAAGTTAAAGGAAATATTTTCAAGGAACATTAGAAGTGGAGAATAGGAACCAGAGTGCATGTCTGACATCAGCAGACCAGCTATGAACATTCTGTGCAGATTCGGTGAAATAATAGTTGAAATTTCCTGTCTAGTTATAGCGGACGTATGCATGAGCAGTGGAAATGTGCACTTCTTTAATGGACCACACTATATGCTGTGCTTGCTGTATGCTCTTTCATAAGTCCAGGCAAAACAATAGTCAAAGCCATCTGTCTTCCACAATGGGGAGATGCAGCCTGCTGACTGGCACATAGCCTCAGTTTGAGAGAATGACAAAAAAAACCTCAGTGCACTCACCTAATTTAATATAATAAGTCTTTTCTTTCTCATTGCAGATAAAAACACTATTCAAGCAGCGTCTAACATGAGGAGTGGCCTGTGTCAAAATCACCTGATGTTTTATGGAGCATTTCGGTTACCACCTGAATCTCTGTTACATTTTCCCTGCAAGGTATTTATGTGGTCACAATGCAATTACATTTGCCAAGAGTAATAGAATTTACGTTACGTTTTTACCACTTCTGTTCTTTGGAAGGGGGCTTGCTAACTGTAGACTTCTAATCCAGTCAGAACATACCCCCAGCTCTGTCTGTGAAAGATAGTACAAGGCTAATGCATGTAAAAATGTACTAAGGGGCTGCTTGCCGTTCCTGGGCCATTCCTACCTGTTCTGCTGGTTTGGGACTGGTGTTTGGGGGAGTAAGGACTGTTTTGTTGTTGCTCCGTCTAGTCACTGACATCACCTGCAGCAACGCTGGTCCCCAGCCTCCAAAAGACCGACCTACCTGCCTGGTGGGCCTCCACTAAGGGCATGGCCAAGGGGCGTGCCTCTTAGCATGCCACTTGGAACACCAGGGGGACACCAGGGTTTCGTATTTGAATTTGAGTATTGGGAGTGTTGGTTCTGGGGGTCAGAGGTAATGTTGGGTGTGGGTGTTGAGGATGTGTTTTCAGAATAGGAGGGGAGGATTGGGATTATTGATAGAAGGGGTAGATATGGGATTCAGTATCATAGGAGATAGGTGGATGCCAGAGTTGTTCGGGAGGTAGTATGGGGTGGTTGGGAGATGCAGGGAGGGGGGAAACAGGTGTGTTGCACCCAGATAAATGCTCACTTGGCCAGCCAGAAGTGGCATTTGCTAGCAGTTATTATTATTGGATTGTTTTCTTTATAACAGAGACTTGGTTCTCAACAGGGGAGGGGTAGCGGCTTGTCATGACCTGAGGCATATGCTTGTCTTCAGGTACCTCGGCTGGCTAGACATGGGGGAATTGTAGCAATTATTTACCATTCTAAGTGGGCTGTGAGTCAGGGTGTATGGGAGGCACCATCGCCATGTGAAAGTCTTCTGATGGAAATTCAGGGTTCGGTGAAATTGGTATTTTTGTTAGAATATTGTCTGCCCAGTCTCTTGCAGGACCAAGGGGATGCCTTGGGGGATAAGGTGCATTGGTACATTTCAATTATCCTGATTTGTTATTTTTAGGGGATTTTTAATTTGGTTAGTTCTATAGGTGCTATGCAATTTTTATTGTCCTTCTTTGCTGAAATGGGGTTGAAACAGATGATACTGGGTCTGACTCACTGTAAAAGTAATACTTTGGACTGCCTGTTTGGCTCTGAGAGATTTGTGAATTGGTGGGACTTGGAAATCCAAACAGGAGTTCCAGTGCCCTGATCAGATCATTATTTACTTTGTTTCGGATTCATGTGGGTTGGGGAGAAGGATTTGAGTGTGCAACGAGTGCTGTGTCAGCAGCGGGGCATTATAGATGAGGATAGGTTCTGGTCATTGGTGCTTAGTAAGTGGTAAAGGGGATAGGTGGATTCTGTAGGGTCGTTGGTGAAGGAATTGTTAGAGGTGGTGGGGCGGCACAGGATGAGGTAGTACCCATGTGTGAGGTTTCGGTGAGGTAGGATCAGATTCGTAACCATGTCTGGTTTATGACCAGATTGAAAGGTTTGAAAGAGAACTTGTGGAAGCTATAGCATCAGTGGTGAAAAACAGGGCTGGCAGCTGATCATCGCCAGTGGAATGTAGCGGAGAACATTTACCATTGACGCCTCCAAGATGCTAAGTGGCAAGAGTGTTTCTCCCAGATCTTAGCTGCTGGGAATAAGCCTCATGCTATCTTTCAGCTAGCTCACCATCTTCTGGGGCAGGATAGGAGACCACAAGGTGGGGTATGTGTGGTAGATGTTGATAAGATGGTGGATTATTTCCTAGGGAAGGTGGAGGGCCTTCCGACATAGGTGATGGGTGGTCAGAATAAGGTTGAGAGGGTAGTGACTGAAGTGAAGTGGTCTTCTTTTAATGCAATTACAGTACAGGGTGTGCAGAACTGGAGGTGCATCTTACTTGGATGCATCGGGTTCCGGTCCCAGGACAACTCCTATAGAGGGCCCCTGAGCTGATTTTGCATTGGTTGGTAGAATTAGTAAATGTGTCCCTGGGTCAGGGTTGTTATCCATCTGAATTGAAAGAAGTCATGTTCACCCCAATCTGCGCCCTGTTTCTTCTTTTAATGGAGTTGGTCAAGGTTATGGAAAAAGTGGTTCTTAGGCAATTGTCTGCTTTTTGAGACCGGGAGAATTGTCTGGATTGGGGACAGACCAGATTTCAGAACAGATTGGGTACTGAATCTTTATTGGTGGCTGTCATGGATGTTTTGGGTAAGGCTAGAGATAAGGGAAGGACTGCGTTGGTGGTGCCTTAGATTTGTTGGCCACATTTGATTTAGTAGATCTGGACATTATGATTATGTGTTGTCAGGCGTTGGGGATTGGAAGTGTGGTGCTCCAATGCCTGATGTCTTTTTTGACCAATCGGCAATTTTGTGTACTCTGGGAGACACAATATTCTTCTTTGCGGCAGCTGGGCTGTGAAGTCCCCCAGGGCTCCATGCTATCTCCAGCATTATTTAACATCTACATGAGCTCACTGGGCATTATTTGTCTGAAACTTGGATTTGTGGGTTTTTATATGCTGATGATATACAGCTTTTGATTGAATTTGATGATGAAGAGGCTGTGGTGTTGCAACGAGCAAATTGCTTTCTGGAATAGATCGTGGCTTGGTACAGGCTCATTGGTTGTTGTTGAATGCCAGCAAGTCTGAAGTCTTACTTTGTGGGGATCTAAAGGATGATAGTTTGTATGCAGGGCTCTCCATTGGGGTTGTTCAGTTGCCCTGGAAAACTGAGATATGGAATTTAGGTGTCGCAGGTAGTGCATGCTGCTTTTGTGCTTTTGTGGATAGTGACACAGCTTAGACCCTATTTAGATCAGGATGCTTTGCGTTGGGTGGTCCAAGCACTGGTATTGTCATGCCTGGACTATTGCAATGGGGCTGCCTATATACATACTGAGGAGGTTGCAGGTGGTGCAAAATTCAGCCGCATGGATTATCTGGAGCCTGTGAGGGTGTGATTTGGTTGCTGGGGTGATGCAACAGTTGCATTGGCTTCCAAACAAATTGAGATGTGCATTTAAACAGCTGGTGTAAGCAATGGCCCGTGGTACCTGAGAGAGTTGGTGCAATGGTATAGGCCCGGTGGGCATTGCGCTTGGCGGGTGAATGTTTGTTGGAGATGCCCAGTTGGCCAGAATGTTTTTGGTGGTTGTGCCAACCTTGTGGAACACCTTGTGCTCCATCCTAAGCGCCAGAGGCAATCTATTGTTATTTCAGAAGGCATTAAAAACCTTCCTCTTTTCATGAGGAGGGACAGCAATTTCTTGGGGGGGGGGGTTTGGCAGGTGGTATCAGGATCAGGTTTTAAGCACTTCTTTTTTATGGGGGTAGAGATCCTGCTGGATGGGATCAATGGGGTTGTATTTGTACTTTATTGTAAACCATTGTGAATGCTTTAACAAATGGCGGTATATAAATGTTTTTAAATAAATAAATAAAATAAATAAATACATTTTAAAAATGGCCAATATTCAAACATCACAGCATGTTGCTTGAATATTGGTGGGATATTTAATGGCAGTATCTAGATAGGAGCTCCCGCTCAGTGGCGTACCAAGGGTGGGGCAGTGGATGCATCCCACCCTGGGTGCCAGCTGGGAGGGAGGTGCACCCTCGCCAGGCCCATGGAAGCAGCACAGCAAACGTATGTTTGCCTCGGGTGGTTCACTCCAAAGGAACCTACCAGATCCATGGCCACTCTTTCGACTGGGGGTTTAATAACAGGCATAGGAACTAGAAGAGCAAGTTGGACTCTAGTGGGGCTATGAAGTTGTCAGGTAGGGCATGACTGGCAATATAACTGTGCCTGTTTATGGACCCTGGGCCAGAAAAATCGGGATAGAACACACTATAGTGTTTTCTCCACCCCTAGGTGTCTTCTTAATACATGGTTCATAGCCAACGATAACACATGGGAGGGAGGAGTAGCCTAGTGGTTGGGGCAAGGTACTTCAGGCCGGAAGGTCGGGGGTTCAAATCCCACTAGAGGACAGCAACCTTGGGCCGGAAGGACTGGGGTTTCTAGTCCCACAGATGCTCCTTGTGGTCTTGGGCAAGCCACTTAACCCTCCATTGCCCATGTTCCCTGTAAGTATTAGTGTATGTGTCTCATATCCCCACGTGTTAAATGTATCCCCCAATTGTGTTGTGACCGCTTTGATTGAAGGATAAGGCGGTATACAAAAACTGTCTAAATAAATAAAAAATAAAATAAATGATGACGATAGGGCCCGGGAACTAACTGTTGCTCTACCTCTTCCCCCTCTAGGACCCCCTCGGCTACTCTGTACAATAAATCTCAGGACTGGTCTTTTCCTCCAGTTGCATCCACTTCCATGTGAGGTCCTTCAATCGATAGAAGCTCTGGGGGCTCTCTTTTATCTGAAGCCCCCATTTCTGAATTGCTGGTGGTAGGCCTCTGGGGTACAGCTGGCCTGCTCTAGACCCTGATCTAGACTATTGTAATGTTCTGTATAATGGAGTCTGTCAAGCAGCTCTTAACTGTCTGAAATTGATTCAAAATACTGTACAGCGATGAAATTAGTCTATGATGCCAAACCTACTGACCATATTATCCCACTTCCAGTATAAAATCACAGGTTACCCATACCCTATCGCAGTGGTGGCCAACTCCAGTCCTGGTGCACCACAATCCAGCCTAATTTTCATGATGCCCCTAATGAATATTCATCAATATATTTACATACAATGGGAGGCAGTGGATGCAAATATATCTCATGAATATTCATTAGGGACATCATGAAAACCAGGCTGGATTGTGATGCACCAGAACCGGAGCTGGCTACCCCTGCCCTATCGGTTCAAATTTAAGATAATACTTACTCATAAAACTATGCACTCTGGATAACTGCTACAAATTTTGATGTCTTGATCCCACTTTACAACCCTTAAATGATAGACGTCTTGTTGATCAGCCCCAGTCTATGCCAAACATGAATCCAATTCTCAAGATGGCATTTTACATATTAGCAGCCCTCCTCTGGTCCTCCCCACATAAACATCTCTGACTTGAAGCTTCCTAGGGTCAAGTCACGTCCTAAAGCAGTCTTCCTTGAACATGCGTTTAATCAATGAAGTACTGAGCCCCTGAGGGAGGGTGGGCAGCATCAGGACTCTGGTTCCTCTTTAGCTCTCCCTCGCCCACTCTCCTCTCCCTCTGTTTTAAGCATGTTTGTAACTGCTGTGATAGGCTTTGAATAGTGGTATACTGTATAAAGAATCACAATAAACATACAAATAAACATGCTGTAGACACATCTTTTGATGTTTTGTTTATTATGCTAATATGGCTGTTGGGTTGGGGGAGAGGTTTGCCTGCATATGGTTTATGCCCAGTGTGACTTCATTGGCAAAATACCCACCACTGGGACTCCTTCATTTTAACTAACTTATTGCACTCTCCTGTCCCCTCTGCCTATGTTAGAATGTTTTGTGGCAATTGAGTAAATTGGGATGCTACTTTCGTTTTGATCTGGGCCAGTCTGCTATGGTGGAGGAAGAGGGTGGAATGGACTCAAACATCATAGTCCTATCGAAAGAGACACACACACACACATATATATTGTCCCCCCGCAGCCCCCTCTAGTGGCGGCGCAGTGGTTCCACAGGGGCTGGGGAGCGCATAAGAATTAAAAGGTTCAGGGTTGATCTGTTGTGAGGGTCAATGGGATAGCAGGTCACATTGTCAGCCTCAGGGTCAACAACCTAAAAAAGTAACTCTTGCCAAGTGTAGGGTTCAAAAAGGCTTTTATTTCCCCTTTTCGCATGAAGAAATTCAAAATATGAGGTAATGAGTAACAGAACATAAATTCAGTTGCATCCAAACGTGAGTCAGCAAAACACTCAAAATAACATGGTTCCTTCACCAACTTAAAGCATAAACTTTCCAGTACAGTTTGCACACATTAGATTTGTTTCCCTTTTACTCAAAGATATCTTCTTGTGCAAAAGTCACATTCCATTGATTCTATATCTTCAGTGCTCTCAGATTCCCCTGGCAGCCATTCCATGTCTATGGGATCTGAAACTGAGGTCTCTGAGATCTCTTGGATATTAAAACCTGGTTTCCTAAAAGCATGCCATACTGTATCCCAGTGCTGGCTTGGGAGTTTGGGGCGTCGGCTTTTAGGTCTAGTATATCTCCCTGGGCTTGCTGTTGTTTCAGGACTAAAAGTTTGCTCCTTCCATTCTCTGGCAACATTAAACTTTTTCCTGTAAAACTTATCAGTTATATCTGGTTTAAAACAGTCCTTATTGTCCAGATAAAAACTAGCCCTTTGTTCCTCTCTAGGCTTCTTGAAAAAGGCTTGAGGCCTAGTCTGAGAGTTTTGTGCTCCAGGTATATCCTTTCTCTCAAGGCTATGAACTTTTCCTTTATCTTTCAAGTTACTTTTGTAAAAGCTTTTAAAATACCTTTTTTCTCTTGAAGGTTTCTTCTCCAACCGGAGGGATAAGCACTTCCTTCCTTGGCTGCAGTCCGTGATACTGCCCCTTGAAGTTGTGTATGGCCTTTCTCTAGGCCTGCTCTCCCAGTAGCTTCCTTTCCTTTAGCTCTGCTGGGTTTGTCAGTGACCTCACCTCGGTCTCTGAGTCTGGCCTCTGGAGCTTCCCTTGGCACTGCCTCCTGTTCTCCACATGAAGGTCTCTGCCAAGCTCCTTGCCTTCTCCTGTGCTTCTCCTCTGGGTTCTTCCCTTCGGGGTTTCTCTGTTGCCTTTCTGGCTCTCTTGACTGCCTTCCTGGCACCTTTGCCTCTCTTGGCTCTCTCGTCTCCACCACTCTTGGCTCTCCCTCTTGCAGTGCTCTGTTCCTACTTAAATCCAGAGCAGCTGCTTCTGAGTCCTGCCCATAGAGGTGTGGTTCTTCCACTTTCAGGTTTGTTCTCCTGCTCCCTCTATGTGTCCCTTCTCGTAATTGCAGGCAAATCCTGTTTTTTTCAAGATTTAAAAGTTTCCTTTCTTGCATCAGAGGGCTTGCGGTATCACAATATATACACATGGTGCTTTCTGAGCTCTCTCTCTCTTCACTCATTCACCTTCCCCTCCTTCCTGTCTTTCATGGTCATAACAAGTAGAACATGTTGTAGCAAGTGGAAAAATACATATTACTCCTACTGCTGTTTATCATTTGTATAGCGCTAACAGGACAAACAACGGACAAGGATAAATATCTAAGAGAAATGGTTAAAACACAGCTGTGTGTTAAACAGGGGAATAAGCCGGTCAGGATCGAAAAGCAGCCTGAAAGAGGTGAGTTGTTAGCCTGGGTTTGAATAGGACTAGAGAAAGAGCCTGGCGTACTGATTCATATAGTCTGGTCCAGGCATATGGTAAAGCAAAATGGAAGAGAAGGGCACAGATAAAGCACAGTTACTTACCTGTAACAGGTGATCTCTGGGAACAGCAGGAATAAGTCTTCACATATGGGTACGTCGGTACCGACGGAGCCTGCGCGGGAACGCTTCCCAGCGTCCAATCAAAGAGCTTTTCGAAGCATCCCACCACGCCTGCGTGCTGCCTTCCCGCCTTTCCCAACTGCCTCTCCTCAATTAAGTTTTAAAGCTGAGACAAAGAGAGAGAGAGAGAGGAAAGGAAAGATAGATAGAGATACAACTCCTAGGGGAGGTGGGTGGGTTGTGAACTTATTCCTGCTGTTCCCAGAGATCACCTGTTACAGGTAAGTAACTGTGCTATCTCCAGGAACAAGCAGGAATGAGTCTTCACATATGGGGACTCCCAAGCTAAGATGCCTGGAGTCCCAGCATGTCATAGATTGGAACATGCTATACCTAATAACACCAGGCATCCTGAGGATGGAGGGTAGGAGTTGAAAAGAGAAAGGTGCTGTGGAAAACAGCTTAACCTAGCATAGGACTGCAGACAAGAAGTACATGTGTGGATGATAATTGTCATCAATGATATTGAAATGAAATATTGCAATATGGACCTCCCCTAACAGGATTTCACAGAAGTATGGAGGTTCATGGGATCTACTGGGGAACCCAGTAGAGGAACCTCGAAGAGGACCTCACTGTAGGAAAAAACAGTGGAGGTCAGAATCCTGAAAGGTAACAGGTAACCCCAGTAAAAAAACTGGGGTAGTACAAAAACGTTGGGCCTTCAGCGGAAGGCTTTATGACAAAAACCGAACTCTTTTGGCGGCAGAGTGGCTCACTCTTCAGAGCAAAAAGAGAAAGGCTAACCGATTTGGACAAACAGGCACAGTCCTTGTGGGGAGAAAGGGTATGGGAACCCCTTGTATCCCAAAAGAGAGGACAAATGCCTGAGGCGTTAAAGCCTGTGATTAACTGAAGATCCGCAATGTCTCTCCTAACTGGGGTAAGCTAGGAGAGATATTGGAGCATGGAGAGCTTCAGAGGTACCTAAACCCTAAGATTATGGTATAAAAGTTGTTGACTACCACAGGAGTGGTTGTGTGTGTAGAACCCCAAACCTGCTGGATAGCATAGGTATGGGTAAAGCCCATCTGTCGGAATCATATAGCTATATGAGCATAGACAGTCAGATAGATAACTATGTGGATACATATCTATCTATAATAAATATCTCGACAGATACATATATATATATATATAGTGAGATATGGAAGGGCGTAAAATACACACAAAGATAGATATGAATATGTAGGCCTATATATGGGCGTCTGCAATTAAACAGACAGAGATATGCCTACAGCACGGTATTCACATAGGATATGTGGAGAGGAAAGATTCATCTAATAACAAGGAGGTGGAACCTACTTGAGAAGATATATAGAGAATCTATTCCTCCTGGTTATGATCTGCAAGGATGCTAGCTAGTGAAATAACCAGGACAGTTACGTGAAAAACAGAGGATAATATCAGTCTGCAGCCAGCAAGTCCCGAGTCTTCCAGAACTCTAGCATGGTAAGTGGACAGAAGACACATAGAGATGAAATACCATGTTGACCTGCTTAAGGGCAAAAAGTATCATGCGTTCTTACCATGAGGACGAGCTGCAAGGAGAAAGAGCATATCCCCGATTGGGAATACTATGGACCAAAGCAGGGAATTGGCAACTCCTTAAGCTTTCACGTAAGAAGGCCTATGTCCTTTATAATAAAGAGGGGGAACCTTTCTAGTCATGGGAGACATGACAAAAAAGCCTTTTCCAACCATCTAGGATAGCTGTTGGAGAAAAAAAACCCATGCTCTCTAGCAAGGGCCCATAGTGGAGAGCTTCTCTGTAGAATTGCAGAGAGCATGATGCAGGAGAATGAGGAGACAGAACTGGCTGCTGGAGAGCCAGTACCTATGTCAACTATGCTGCCAAACACAGGGGAATGGAGATGGCAGAAAGAGAAGACAATCCAACAAGGCTGTAGTAAATAATTTCCAAGACAGATAACAGCACTGACTTGGAATCACTACTAAACTAGACAGAAAGTAGTGGAGGACAAATCTAGTTGCTGGTGGACAAGAACCAGTGGTCCAAACATTAAGGCTCCTGCATAGGCAGCTGCTTGCTAGACAGCAGAAAGAATCTTACTGTTTAAAAACAGAAAGAACAGACAGAACAGGAATAGAAAACTCTGGACATGTCTGATGAACTGCTTCAAAGCAAGACTGAAAAAGAGGAGTCAACTCAGAGAGGAGAACTCCGCACTGGAAAAGTAACAAAACTAGAGAGGCTGAAGGGAAGCCCTCCAGTGAAGCAATATCGCTCTTACAAAGGAAAAGCTTGGTAAGAGGGTAAAGAGAATGGAGCTGAAGAAGACTTACAAAGTAGTAAGTCTATAGAAAGGAAAAAAACATGCTGGCACAGAAAACTATCGTTTGATAGTGTTTAGACCTCTTTCCCTAGCAGGAAGAAGAGGGAACCCTGTGACTTATAAGCATGAACATCCTGACAGCTCATAGAACATAGAAAAAATGGGTGTCTTTTGGGAAGAGATCCATGTCTAAGATTTGGAATAACAGCAGTGGATTGCCTCTATTGAGAAGAAGCAACTGCTGATTCTAACCCTAAGAGTCACAAGCATCTGATGGAGATTGATCAGAAACCCTGTGGTTGCTGGGTTTGCTGGGCCTGGTGAGAGGTTGAATTCTGCAGACCAGGACGATGCTTCCCCTGTTTGGGAACATCTGTATGATGGGCAGATGATGCATAAAACCTTCTTCTCCTATGGGAAGAAAGTTTGGCAGGACATTTCCTACCTACTGGGACAGAAGAAGGTGCAGAACAGCCCCTAGGAACAGGTAAGTCAGTGGACAACTGAGTAACCTGACGTAAAGACTCCTTGTTGAAAAGATTGTCTCCAGTGCAAGGAGTTATGTCCCAGTCTTTGCTGTGCCCATTTGTCCAAGTCTGAAGCTTGGAGCCAGGCTCTACGTCGTGCCCCTATAGTTATAGCAGAAGTCCTGCTAACAGACTCAAAAGAGCCTAGGGAAGCACGAGTAAGAAACCAAGAGATATTCTGAAGATGCTTGAGCAGTGAAGAATAGCCTGCACTCTTGGACTCTGGAAGGGAAGGAGTCAAAAGATGTAATTGCTTTGTAACCTCCTCAAGAGATAGACTCATATAAAAAATATATGAGAGAATTCTTGCAGAAAGCATAGATGTCTGGAAGGTTTGACGTCCAAAGGCATCTAGTGTCTTAGACTCACGACCTGGCGGATAAGAAGAGTGCCTTTTCTTACTCTTTACCCGCCTCATTGCTGATTCCACTACTATGGAATGATGAGGAAGTTGAGTCTTTTGAAACCCTGGAGAGGGGGGCACCTGATATAAGAGATCAGTTGCTCTGGAAGGTGGGGGTACCCTTAAAGGTGTTTCCCACATTCCTAGAAGGAGATCCTGCAAGGAATGATGCAAAGGAAGCATTATGTTCTCCTTTGCTTTGGTAGAAACAGAGTCTTGTGCAGGATCATGTCCTGGGATAGGAATGGCAAGAGATCTTGCTATATCCAGGAGGAAACTCTGAAAATAGGGATCCCCAACAGGAATCTCCCTTGGACAGGTTAGATCTGAAGAACTAGCCTGAGCACCAACAGAGCTATCCAAATATATAGGAATAGAAGATCCTGCACAGTGAAGTGTGGAATGCTTAAGGGATGGTCGCCGGTACTGGCTGTCAGGAGCAGCGACCGTCATTACCACATTGTCCATGCCAGGTATCGACTCCAAGCTTGGTATAGAAGGGAGCAATCCTGTTGAAAAAAGCATGGCAGGAATTGGCCACAATGCTACTGTGGATACCGGTATCAATGCCGATACCAGTACTGATGTTGGAGTCGAGCCCGACAGAGACATCGGAGTAGTCATTGGTGGCAGTTCAATCGGTACCGAGGTATCCGAAAACCTCCGGCTGCTATCCTCGGTACCGAGCCACCGGTATCGATCAGTGTCGGTACCAAAGCATATTGGTACCCAGTCTTCCAGACTAGAGATCGATTCCAAACTTGGCATCGAGGGCAGAGAGCCTGATAAGCGAAGCATGGAAGGCACCGACCGTAAGGGTAATGAGGACATTGGTACCGACTTCGGTACCGTGTCTGATACCGGTGAATGAAGGTCAACCACTGGCAACTCAATCGGCCTCGGGGGAACCGGGAGTTGCGGATCTGAATCATCGGAACCGAGCCTTCGATACCGCCGAGAGCCGGGACCAAGGCGAGTCGGTACCCAGTCCTCCAGACTGGAGATCGATTCCAGACTCGGCATCGAAGGAAGCGAGGCTATCGATGCACGTCTGAAGGGTACCGACGTCGGTGGTAGTATCGGTGCTGGTACCGATAATGGAAAGTCAGTCTGGAGAGTATCCACCGGTCCCGAAGGCACCGAGGACGCCAGATGACCATCCCTGGTGAGGAGTGTTTCATCCAACACCAGTGCTGATGCCGGGGTATTGGTACCGCTCGAAGCGGATGCCACCACCGGACACGGCTCAGGCATGTTCTGTGAGGGGTGAACCCCAGGAACAACCTGAAACCCCTGAAAGGCTTTGGAGACCGAAGACTCCCGCCGGGGTTTTGAAGCCAGTAGGCCCTCGAGGGCAAGGCCGGAGCCATCTACATGCTGTGCATGAGACCTACCACTCGAGGGCTGGCTAGTCTTAACAGACTGTTTGTGGGTTACCTGATCCTGTGTAGAAAAAGAAGGGGAAGGTGCCCCGAAGTTAGAGGGAAACCGTGTATCGAGGGAACCTTGATATTGAAGACCTCTTCTCACCAAACTGTTGTCAGGATCCAAGCAGGTTAGACACTGACTTCGAGGGTCTAAAAATAAAGTTGTACCGCCACAGTTTAAACATTTCTTGGAGAAAGTGGCTGGCGGTTCCATGAAGGAAAAAGAAGAGGCCTAAAAGGCCTAAGAAGCCGTGGGACACTATGAAGAAAAAATATTCCTTGAAAAAGGAAGATTTTACAAGAAAAGAAAAGAAAACACCGGTGGTACCGGTGGCGTCGGGAAAGACAGCCGCGACCACAAGAAAACTAAAGAAATAAAACAAGAATTTTCTGCGGTGACAGGAGGACGTCCTGCCGGCTCTGTGGAAAACGAAAACTGAGGAGAGGCAGTTGGGAAAGGCGGTGAGGCAGCACGCAGGCATGGTGGGATGCTTCCAAAAGCTCTTTGATTGGACGCTGGGAAGCGTTCCCGCGCAGACTCCGTCGGTACCGACATACCCATATGTGAAGACTCAATCCTGCTTGTTCCTGGAGATAAGGGATTTGCTTGATGAGTGGAGTTCCTGAGGAGGGGTGTAGGGAGAAGGAAGAGAGGTAATGGGGAACCACAGAATGAATGCACTTTTAGGTCAATAGAAGAAGTTTGAACTGGATGTGGAAACGGATAGCGAGCCTGTGAAGTGGCTGAGGGGTTACATGGGTGTAGCAAGACTAGTGGAAGATCAGGCTTGCAGCTGAGTTTTGAATGGATTGAAAGGGAGGGAGGTGATGCTGGCAGAGACCAGTGAGGAGCAGGTTCCAATAATCTAAACGAGAGATGACTAGAGAGTGGATAAGATTCTTGGTAGTGTGTTCCGAAAAGAAGAGACTAATTTTGCTGATGTTATAGAAGTAATGACAGTTTTTATCTATCTGATAAATATGTGCAGAGAGAAGAAAGTCAAAGATCTCTGAAGTTACAAGCCAAGGAAACGGGGAGGTGGCAATGTTATTCACAGAAACTGAGAAGGGAGAAAGGGAGGAGATGGGTTTAGGGGGAAAGATAAGAAGCTCTGTATTAGCCATGTTCAGTATCAGACAGAGGTGAGACATCCAGGCAGCACTGTCAGACAAGCAGGCTGGATCCCTGGAGAGATTTCAGGTGCAGAGAGGTAAATCTGAGAATCATCAGGAAAAAGATGGTACTGAAAACTGTGGGAGGAGTTCAGGGCATCAACGGATTGAGTGGAGAGAAAGAAAAAGAAGAGATTCCAAGACAGAGCCCTGATTGACTGAAAGTGTGATAGTACAGGAAGATCCGCGAAAACATACACTAAAAGTGTTATGGTAGAGGTAAGAAGAAAACCAAGACAGAACAAAGCCCCTAAATTCAAGAGAGAATAGGGCATCAAGGAGAGAGTGATGATCAACAGTGTCAAAAGCAGCAGACAGATCACAAAGGATAAGGACCGAGGGCAGGAACAGGTCACTGGAGACTTTTGGAAAAAGGCCATTTCAGTAAAGTGTAGAGGATGAAAGCCAGATTGTAGTGTATCCAGAATACTTTAGAGGAAAAAAGTCAAGACAGTTGGTGGGGAGGGGATTTTCAACTCCTTCACAGAAATGAAGTCCACATGTACTCTCAGCCTGGAAAAATTGTTCCAGTTTTTTAAATGAAAGTATGCATGCTGTTAATAGATACCCATATACATCTGCACTAGCCTTCTCTATGGTATTTTGTTCATGGAAAGTGTGTAGAGTTGAAAATGTATATGCACATTATTACCCTTCTTCTACCTAGACAAGGTCTAGGATTGCCAGCTGGCTCAAGATGAGCCCACCAGGCTTGATCTAATCCTGGGTTTATCCCATTGCATGCAGGGACGTGTAGTCTTGCTTTTCTTATGGAGTGCAATGGAGAAATCAGATCTACATGTCTCTGCATGCAATGGGGTAAACCCAGAACTGGATCAAGCCTGTCGGGTGCATCTGAAGCCAGTTGGCAATCCTATAAGATCCCAAGCATGTCTTTTCTCAATACAACTAAAGTTTCATCTAATTTAGAACAAAATGAATACTTTCAACTGCACTGAGGGAAGAGAATTTTCGGACGGTCAATTGATGAGAGTAAAACTTTCTTTCCTCTGAGAAGGGCTTTGAACATTTCTCTTAGTATGCACTCAGTAAGCACGTTCCTTCCATGAAAATAGATTGGCTATCCCCTCTCCTTCCCGTCTCAAATATGAAACTACCCGATGCACTGCTTTTTGCTTTGTTGCCCCAACCTTATGGAACTGTCTACCTTCACACATTCATTTTGAACTTTCCTTTAATAATTTCAAGTCTTTTTTAAAAACCCATCTGTTCGAACGGGCCTTTGGTGTTGGACTGAGCCTGGAGGGCTGACATTGATGTATTTTTACACTTCTTACTTTCTCTGTTCTGTTTGATCTCTATCTTTTCCTATTTTGATTTGTCATTCCTTTCTACACCTGTGCTTTGTTTTTTTAATATGTTTGTGAAACATTCTGTATATTCCCCACAAAGGACGGTATATCAAAAGTAATAAACAATATCAAACAATAAATCTAAGGTGTCCCTTCCTTCCCGCATCCCCACCCAACTTCAGATAAGTATCCCAGATTTGCCTGCAAAAAAACTTGGCGACCTTACTTTGGGACCCTCTCACCAGTTTCTGCCTGGGGCCCTGGATGTCTAACATCGGCCTTGACTTCATGATGAGATTGTCATGATACCCCTGGGAATGGTGATTAACTATTGCCTGCTCCTTATATATTTCTGTAGCCCCCTTGACTCAGCTAGCTGGACTGGGGTCACCTAACATATTTTTCTGGGTTGTTGGGGTAGGAACGAGCCTATCACACTTGCTTCCAGAAAGCAGACTCACTCCTCTCAGGCTTGTCTTTGAGACAGAGTATGCTTCTGAATCCCTTGCAGATTTACATCTTAGTTCCAACAAACAGTTAACAATTCTGTTTCAGTAAAGCACAGTTACTTACCTGTAACAGGTGATCTCTGGGAACAGCAGGAATTAGTCCTCACATATGGGTACGTCGGTACCGACGGAGCCCGTGCGGGAAGCTCCCCAGCTTCTTAGAATAGAACTTTTGGGACCTCCCCACTGCACATGCGCACCTGCCTTCCCGCCTTCTGAACAGCTCTCCTCAGTTTCGAGTTTATAGCTGAGTCAACAGAGAGAGGACCAGGAAGATAGATAGATAAAAGATACAACTCCTAGGGGAGGTGGGTGGGTTGTGAGGGACTAATTCCTGCTGTTCCCAGAGATCACCTGTACAGGTAAGTAAACTGTGCTATCTCCAGGAACAAGCAGGAATAAGTCCTCACATATGGGGAACTCCCTAGCTTAGATGCATGGGATCCCCTGTAAAGGTTCGCCATCTTCGGATGGATCTCAGGCATCGACTCTGGGAAGGTTGGCAGGAGTTGTTTAGGCTTGGAACAGGTGCTTGAGGACAGCCTGGCCAAACCAGGCATCCCGGCGGGAGTCCTTGTCCAAACAGTAATGGGCTGTGAAGGTATGAACCGAGGCCCAGGTAGCGGCTCGACAGATCTGATCTATGGAAACAGAGTGCAGATGAGCCATAGAAGTTGCCATGGCCCTCACATTGTGAGCAGTGACATGGCCTTCCAGAGAAATGGTTTTTGCTCTGGTAAGCAAAAGAAATACACTGAGCATCCAATTGGAAAGTGTACGCTTGGAGACTGGAAGTCCCAAATGGGAAGGATCAAAGGCCACAAAAAGTTGAGAAGACTTTCGATGTGGCTGAGTCCTATTAAGGTAAAAAGCGAGAGCTCTTTTACAATCCAGAGTATGAAGGTTCCTCTCTGCATTGGATGCATGAGGAGCTGGAAAAAAAGACAGGTAGATATTCCTATTGATTAATATGAAAAGGAGTGACCACTATAGGCATCAAGTGGGTATACGTCCTTAGGACCTCCTTATCATGATGATATATTGTGTAAGGTGGATTAGCCACTAAATACTGCAGCTCACTGCTGCGGCGAGCCGAAGTGACTGCAATGAGGAAGATTACCTTCCAGGAAAGAAATTTCAAGGAGGTGGAAAACATTGGCTCAAAAGGTGGCTTCATAAGTTGTCCGAGCACTAGATTCAAATCCCATGCGACCGGGGGTGGTCTGATGGGAGGTTTAGTGAGAGTCAGGCCTCTCATGAATCTTGCAACAAGAGGATGAGAGGAGATAGGTTGTCCATTTATATGTTTCAAGGATGCTGCAATAGCACTTAAATGGACTCTTACCGAATTCGTCTTGAGGCCTGCATTGGATAGATTCAGGAGATAATCAAGATGAGTATTCTAAGGAAGTGCCTGAGGTTCAAGAGCATGCTGAGCAGACCAAATGGAAAAACGTTTCCATTTGAAAAGCATAGGAACGCCTGGTAGAGGGTTTCCTAGAGGCAGAAAGGATACTTTTCACTGGTTGGGAAAGATGAAAGTCTTGAAGGCTTAAGCCTTCAGTAACCAAGCACTGAGGTGAAGGGATTTGGGGTTTGAGTGCCACAAAGTCCCCTCCTCCTGAGACAGGAGGTCTGGCGCAGCTCCCAGATCCAAGTAGGATCCCTGGGAGAGCTGTAGAAGTAGAGGGAACCACACTTGGCGTGGCCAGCGTGGAGCTATGAGGATCATAGTTCCATGATCCCTCTGGAGTTTGAACAGAGTCTTGGGAATCAAAGGAATGGGTGGAAAGGCATATAGGAATGCCTGATTCCAATTCAGGAGAAAGGCGTCCGTAGCCTGAGCTCCCTGACACGGAGTTCTGGAACAGAACCGGGGAAGTTGGCATTCCACGGACTTGCAAAGAGGTCTATGTCCGGGGTCCCCCATTCCTGAAAGATTCGGTTTATTTGGTCCAAATGTAGGGACCATTCGTGGGTGGCAGCAGAACTCGACTGAGCCTGTCTGCCCGAGAGTTTTGAACTCCTGGGAGATACACTGCTAGCAGGTGAATCTGATGCCCCTCTCTGGCGAAGGCCCCATAGTCTTAGAGCTTCGTTGCAAAGCGACAGAGAGCCCGTCCCTCCTTGTTTGTTTATGTAAAACATGGCCACCTGATTGTCCGTCTGAACTAGGACAGTGAGGTTGGCTAGGAGGGAGTGGAAGACCTTGAGGGCAAGGTAAATTGCTCGCAGTTCCAGAAGATTGATATGAAGGGTGGTCTCCTGTAGAGACCAAGTGCCCTGAGTGAGAGAGTTTGCAGATGGGCTCCCACCCTGTTTGGGAGGCATCTGTTGTGAGGGTTGCTTGGGGTAGCAATGGTTTGAAATGGAGCCCCCAACAACAGATTCTGGTGGAAGTCCACCAGTGGAGGGACCAAAACAGACGATCGGAGGTTTGTATTTGGTCTGAGAGCGCTCCTGACGCCTGAGTCCACTGAGTGGCCAGGGTCCATTGAGCTGCTCTCATATGAAGACGAGCATAGGGCACCACATGCACTGTGGAGGCCATATGACCCAGTAGGCGTAGCATTTCCCTGGCTGTCAAGTGAGTGCTGGACTGAGCTTGGGAGGCCAAACTCAGGAGGCGCTGGCCTCGAACATGTGGAAGGTAGGCCCTTGCAGTGATGGTGTCCAACTGGGCCCCTATGAATTCTAGAGATTGAGTAGGGATGAGTTGGGACTTGGGAAGGTTTACTACCAGTCCCAGATACTGCAAAAGGCTCCTTGTGTGGTCCAGGGAAATCTGGGCCTGTGACTGAGTTGGAGCTCGGATGAGCCAGTCGATCAGATATGGGAAGACAAAGATTCCCATGCCTCTTAGAAATGCGGCTACTACGACTGCCATGCATTTTGTGAATACTCTTGGAGCAGAGGGCTAGACCGAAGGGGAGTACTCTGTATTGGAAAGTTTTCCCTGAAACAGAAAGCGAAGATACTTTCTGTGGGCATGGATTGATGATTTTATGTGTATACGAATCCTGTAGGTATAGAGAACAAAGCCAGTCCTGACCCTGGTGGTAAGGAATGATAATGCCGAGAGACAGCATTTTGAATTTATCCTTGAATAGAAATTTGTTCAATTCTCTCAGATATAGGATTGTTCTGAATCCCACTTTCTTCTTTTGAATGAGAAAATAAGGGGAGAAGAAACCGGACCTTGTTGAGGAGAGGAACCTCTTCTATGGCCCCCTTGGGCAAGAAGAGAGGAAACCTCTTGACCCAACAGGGAAATGAGAGATGGGGGAGACTTGACAGGTCACACCATATGAAGGGGAGGAAGGCTCTAGAAAATAAGTTTGTAACCCTCTCGAATGATAGAGAGGGTCCATTGTTCTGTTGTGATTTGTTCCCATCTGGGAGCAATGTGAACCAACCTTCAGGGTAAGCTGAGAGGTTCTGGTTGTGTTAGAACCAAAGTGGCAAGTTCCCTAGGAGCAAGTCAAAACCCCTGAGGGGTTGGAGCCTGCTGAGCTACAGTAGCTGCTGCAGGCTTAGCTCGTGCTTGTTTGGATTGCTGACGCTAGCAGTATAGCGAGGTTGAGAAGACTGCTGGCCAGTATTTGAAGCAAACTCTGGCCTTCTTATAGTAAGGCCTTTTAAAAGACTTTTTCTTAGTAGGAATTGAAGTGGACTTTGAAAGTCTTTCCAAGGTGGCATTTTCAGCATCCATCTGGGTGGCTTTGATTTGCCACTTTCCCCAAATAAGTTTCTCACCTGTACAGGGCAGATTCCGTAAGCCATCTAGAACCCAAGGTTCCAGATCAGAGGCCTGGAGCCAAGCAAGACGTCGGGCTGCAATAGCAATGCCCGAAGCCTACTGGCTCCCTCAAAGGAATCATATGCCTGCCCTATTAGAGAACTTAGAAACCTCTAAGAGTTGTTTCACTAGGGAAAGGAATCCCTGCTTTTATCCTCAGGGATAAAGGGGGCAAAATGGCCGCACCTTTTTGGCAAGTTCCTCCAGGAACATGCCCATATAGAGACTGTAGGAATTAACATGGCTATAAGCATACTAGCCTGGAAAATTTTCCTACCAAAAGAGTCCAAAGTCTTACATTCCCGTCCCTGGAGGGGTGGAAGAGTGCCTTTTGGTACTCCTAATCTTCTTCATTGCAGACTTCACCACAATAGAGTGGTGGGGCAATTGAGTCTTTGGAAACCAGGAGAAGGAGGGACCCTATACATGGTGTCCAACCTACGGGAATAAGGAGACAAAGTCAAAGGATTTTCCCAGAATCCATCAGTTGTTCTTGAAGGATTTCATGGATAGGCAGGGTAACTGCCTCCTTAGGGGCCTTTGAGTATCCCAAAATATCCAGTTTTTTGGATCTGGGTTCCTTTTCAGAGGATGTGGTAATAGAAAGGGCTGTAGACATATCTAAAACAAAGTCAAGGAAGGACAAATCCTATGGACGGGACATTCTCAATTTATGAGAATATGGATCCTCAGGTAAGTAGATTGAAAACTCAGCAGAATCAACAGAGGAGTGAAAATCCTCAGAGGAATCGGTGCTTTCCTCTAACGCACGATACGCTTACCGATCGGTATCGATATCGGGCGTATCGGGTATGGAACCGGTATGGAGCGAAAGCCCATACGGTACCGACTTGCGTTTAGAGGTGGACGGCCTCGATACCGGCATGGCGGACGATACCGGTATCGGGCCCGGAACCGCTGAAAGCGGAACCGATGGCGTTGCAGCTTTAATGAAAGCCATGACGGCCTGCTGCATGGACTGTACAGTATCGCCCATGGACGCCATAGCTGCCTGGATGTCGGTACCGGAGTGACCCGGTACCCAGAGCAGGCTAACAGGTGATCTGTCGAGGCCGTAGCATCGATATCAACCTGAGACCCCTGAATTGGCGTTTTTGGAAGTTGGACTTCCCGCCGGGGTTGTTTGGCTGGGGCAGGGTCCTCAAGTTCTAAGCTAAGAGCCTCTCGATGCTTTGAAGGAGATTTGCTCTTTGAGGACTTGCCCACAGAAGGTTTGGTTACCTGAGATCCATCGGAGAAGAAGACCTGGGATGACTGTGATGCTGTATTCTCTGAAGCAAACAGCACATGGAATTTGTTGGCCCGGTTCTGCAGCCCACGTTTAGACATGTGGGAGCAAGATGGGCAGTCCGGTATGGAATGGTCAGGCCCCAAACATTTCAGACACCATTCATGGGGTGTCTGTGACTGAAATAACAGCATTACATTTGGTACACTTCTTAAATCCAGGGGCCTGGCTTCTCCATGAGGAGAAATTGAGTAGGCCGAGAGGCCTCTCTGAAGTGACCAAAAAGCTAAAAAATAAGGAAAAAAGAATATAATTTTTTTAAAGAAAGAAAGAAAAGACGGGCGATACCGGTATCGGTATGGGGGAAGGCAGGTACGCGGTCTAAAGAAACAAATATAAAATAAAAATTTCTTCAGCGTGACAGGAACACGACCTGCTGGCTCCGCGGAAAAAAAGAGAAACTGAGGAGAGCTGTTCAGGAAGGCGGGAAGGCAGTGCGCATGTGCAGTGGGAGGTCCCAAAAGCTTCTATTCTAAGAAGCTGGGGAGCTTTCCCGCACGGGCTCCGTCGGTACCGACGTACCCATATGTGAGGACTTATTCCTGCTTGTTCCTGGAGATTTTGATTCTTACTTGTTCTCCTTTGTCTAAAGCCTGAGGATTCTAGAATACTATCAGTGTCCTTATTAGTCTCCTCCTTCTATAAGGAGCCTTCTGTACACACTTCAGGACAGTTTCTGAGCTTTTATGCCTCTTTGTCATGCACCAGTTCATGCAAAAGTCTTTAGCTGTAAGGGGGCACCAGGCGCCACTCCACCTCAGTTCCTTTAGAGTGGGCATAGATCTTACTTAACTTTAGGTACCTTCTACTCCAACTGGTAGGTTCCTCAGGTTACTTCTTTCACATTGGTAAATTCATATGAACAGTTGAATTTATTTACGCGTCTGCTTTCTCTCATCATGCTGATTCCCATCCCAGCATGCTCTCCTCACTCTACATACACTTGGTATCTTTTCCCTTGGAGACGGATTCCGGCCAATCGCCTCCTTGATGTCTTCCACCCGGGTTGGGATGGCTGCCTTTATGATGACTGGGTCCCTTCCAGGCCTAACTCCCTCTTCTCACTGCTCACTCCATAGAGCTCTGTCTTTCCAATCCTAGACCAAAAAGCCCCTATTAGCAAATCTCCTGCAGCCTTATACACAGCCTGTCTCTCATTTCACACCCTCCTCCTGCTTCTAAGAGGAGTCCTTCCCACTGTTCCACCGTCCAGCAGATTCATACCAGTCCTCCCCCTGGTATGCCTTTTCCTCTCCATTACCTTAAAGGGGTTTAATTTCTTTTACCTGTTCCCTTAATCTCTTTCCTCCATTTGTTTGTGCTTTCCTTTTTTCCCAGCTATGTAGTGTGATCTGAATTTTGTAGGTGTTTTTTGCAGATAAATCTGGGGCTCTTATCTGGTTTGGGTGGTGGTAGGAGGAAGGAAGGGGCACCTTAGTTCCAGGTTTGAGCAACAAAGCGTGGAAGATTGAAGAGGAGTCATTCCCTTGTTCTCACATCCATCCCATGACAGCAACAGTATCAATTCCAAGCAGACAAATAGGCAGAGAAATTGAAACAGTGATGCATTTCCCTGATACTCTGCAAAAAATAAAGATAATGGATAAAAATTTGAAAAGTTGACATAGTTGAATCTCTAAACTGAAAATAGTTTGTTTTACCCCCTCTGTTCCCATTGCTAGAATCGCGGACAGGTGAAGTCGGGGACACAGCTCTGAGACAATCCCCAAAACTCGGGGACATGTGGTAACCTTATAGATGGCACGTTATAAAATTGTTTACCTAAGGTCTGGGCTTAAAGTATGTAGCCTCATTGTAAATAATACTACCAATTTTGCATGGTAAGATAGCAGCAAAATGCAACCAGGGTTGCCATGGATATACGGTAGCCCACTCATGAATACATGCACACACATCAGTTCCCTTGAATAATGCCTGTCCCTCTAAACTCTTCCTAAACACTCTAAACATTTGCCTCTTTAACCATTATAGACTTTGAATACAGACCCTCCAATTACTCCAGAAACATGTTTGTTTCTTCTACATTTTGCATTGCCATTAAAATGTCCTTAGAGCATTTAACTATTAGCTTTCCCAAGGCTAAAACTTTATTTTTGGTGATTCTGCTAGTTTTTGACTCCCCTACCAGTTTTAAACATAATGATAATACAGTCCTAGAGCCTCCCCAGATTCAGAATGATTTGTCATACTTGACTTGCTTCTAAAACTTGGGTGTGCACAACAGCTTTTAACATGCAATGTGGGCTGCTTTACAAAGTGGGTGAGAAATCTTCAAACACAACTTTAAATATAAAAATGTCCTTCTCTTTTTATAACCCTTAGTTAAATTTGAACTTCAATGATTGAATTCCCTCTAAGGTAGAAATTCGGAACTTCTCACTGGCCTGCCTTGTTTCTGAAAACTGTCCTAATCTACTTTAAGTTTCCTAAAGATTTACCAAACAAAGCAAATGGTATCTGCCTATCCTTCTTTTCATTTATTCCTACATGACTATGAATCAAATAATAAATATATAGAGTACTACGGGGCATTATTGGAAAATCAATACCTACGGTATGACACAACAGCAGTTTCCTTTCCTCTGTTCATGGAGTCAGATAGGTTGTTGTGGGGTATTCAGTGGGGTGAGACCTGGTAAAGTGTGACTCAGAATGGCAGATGTTTGTTGGTATGGGGGTGGGTGTAGATGGGATGTGATGTATGTGAGATGTGAACATCTGTGGGATAGTATGTAGGTCTGTGTCAATGGGAAGAGAGTAACCATGTCTCTGAGGTGTGTGTAGGATGCAGGGGGTTTGATGTATCGGGATGCTGTAGAAGAGCGTTATCATGTCATTAATTCAACTTGCTTGGTTGGCTGCGGGAGTGGTGTCTGGTTGCTACTCTCCCCATCCTATATGTTTCAACCCATTCTCCTACCTTGGTCTTGCTCCTTTTCTTCCTTTGAAGTCCACTCCAGGTAGCTATCATTTATTGACCTACTGATATATCCCTGTCTTCCGTTCTCACTGACTTTGAAGCCTGGATTTCCTTCTTTCTTGAACTGTCTTCCACTTTCACCAATCTTGGGGACTTTACTATCCACGATGATAATCCTTCCAGTTCTTATGTCTCAAACCTCCTCATTCAACCTCCAGCTATGATCTACCATCCCTATTAACCAGCATGGCATTGCCTCAATCTTGTCCTTTTCTCCAGCTGCTAACTCTCAGACTTCTCCACCTCATTCCTTTCCCTGTCTGGCCATCATCTAATAACTTTTACACTTAATCGCCCTCCTTCACAATCATCTACAGTCACCACCAACACATTTGAGAATCTTTAGACTACTGACTCTTACACTGTCTCATCTCTCCTCTCACCCGCTATGCTATCAGAATCTGTTGATGAGGCACTCTCTTCCTATAACAACTTGCACCTTGCACCTTGCATTAGAGTATGCATCCATTACCTTCTGGGAACATGCTAGCCATGCTCTCGACATTCAAGAGCCCCATTCCCCAGCCGCTGATGATTTATTTCATTCCCTGCAGCCCAACCCCCGATCAGGCCTCCCAAGGCCAGGGTCGGGCTGCGGGGAATCTTCTGTGGCCCACCCATCCACCCTTTGACACGGCCTGGGCTTGCCGTACCCTGCCATCTAGAGGAACTTATTCCACCACAGAGGTGGAATAAGTTCCTGTTTACTGTGGGTTCCAGACGTACAGGGCCGACATCAGAATTAACCCTGTATGTCCAGGGCCGCAGACCACCCGCAGCCTGCCCTAACTCCACCTGTGCACCTCCCCTTTCCAGCCCCCATCTAGCCTACCCATACAAACTCTCTGTTCATATGGGGAGGCTTGGCAGGGAAGGGAAAGGCAAACAAATAGCGAGGATGGGTGTCCCAAAGGGACGTCCATCCCCACTATTCGTGATTGAGAATAGACCCCATATTGTATAGAATACTCATGTATGTGTGTATGTTACATGCTAATATTTGCCATTTAAATTTTGCCGCTATTTCTGCCAGATTGGTGCTAAGACTTTATAAAGACACATGGAGGGGAATTTTAGAAGCTCTGTCCAAGTACGATCTGAGATGTCAAAAGCCAGAATGTCTGAAAAAAATGCAGGCATGTCCAGGAGAAGATGTGATTTTGCAAACCTGGACATGCCCAGTAGGGATCTCTGCAGGGGTGTCTACTTAGACATCCCCAGAACCATACTGTATTTCAAAACCTAGACATGTAGGATAGCCTAATGTTGAGAGTAGTGGGTTAGAAACAGTCAAGGTTCAAATCCTGCTGAAGCTATAGTTGAAATGGTGCTGAGTACTGAGGATGATAGAGTACTTTCTTCTCTACACCCTCTGAATGTCTTTCATCTAAAACAGATGCTTGTACATAGAAACATGATGGCAGAAAAAGACCTCATGGCCTGTCTAGTCTGCCCTTCCGTATCAACTACAATAGTCATCTTTTTACATTTAGAGATCTTCATTGCTATGTGTGCCTCAGAGCAGATCTAAGGTTAGACATGTTGCGGACATCCATGATGTTTCTGTGATCAGGTGAGGACTTCCTGGGAATGCCTTAGCCATGCCTCCAGGTTCCTGGCCATGTCTCCTCCATACCGCAGTTTAGATTCAGACATCTTCACGGCTGGCTTCTAAAATTGCTCTGGAGACCATCTCTGTGCTTTGGATGTTTGTATGCCCTATTTCTGACATCCAAAGCATGAATAGGGGTCTAAAATGAATCCCATAGTAGCTTTTTATTTGAAGAATGATGTAAAAATTAAATAAAGGAAGTTCACGTTTTCATTTCAATTAAAAATCGGAATAGATGCTGACTATGGGGGTTATTTTAGAAACTCTACTCGGGATTTGGAAGTCTAAAAATGGGCATTCAAATATTTTAGATGTCCCCAGCACAAGTACATCCATGTACCATGGGGCGGGTTGCAGGCATGGCCTGGGCACCTCAACAGAGATGCATGTTGCCTTGTGATTTCAGAACAGCACAAGCACATCTGGCCCTTGCCTTTGATGCATCCTTGAAGATACCTGCTCCTGACTACAAATAAGGTGCAGTGCTTCCAGGGGAAGAGTAAAATGAGCTTTTATTGCCACAGTTAATATTTCCTGGCTGAAGAAACCTGCACGTAAATACATACTCCAAATATATTAGAGGCCCACCACCACACATCTGCTTATTCAAAATGGCTGGCCGAAATGTATAGGTCTCATATTATAGGTGCCCCATTCTGAAATACTCCAGCTATTTCTATGGCCATATGCATTTCCAGGACATCTTCATTACTGAAATGACCTGCAAGTGTGAATGTACTCAGCCCTACTATCTGTACAGGTCCATCTCCAGAATCAGTTGTTGGGATGTGCATCTTTTGGGGTGGAGACTGAGCGATTTCAGTGCTTCCCTTCACTGCCGCCACGTTCCCAGAATTTTGGAAATGGTGCCCAGGACGGTCCTTCTGAAATCCCACTTTATGCCTATAGCAGAGTTGAATATGCATGTTTTTTAAACACCATGGTTGACACTTTGAAAAACCCACTGATAACCTTGACTGAATATTGGCCTAAGAAAGTTTAAGGAATGATCAAACAAGAATGAGTCTGTTTCTGCCCATCTGATTTTTAGACAGGTGTGAAAGGAAGTGGTTGGTGAGACTAGAGGGGATGCAAGGGGACAACCCAGCACAAATTTCTGACCATTTAACCCACAATAATGAACTTGTAGTATAGAACCCATGGAGGGTAATTTCATAACAGGTCATCTGTGGGTGAAAGTCAGGTAGAGGCTATGTTTAGCCTATTTTCTAAAGATATATAGGTAGAGAATGGATTCAACAAGACAAGTATTGATAATATATGCTTATTTTATAATATAAGTGCCTATGTATTGATTCTTACCAGCCATGGAAATGCAGACTTACATCTGCCTCAGAGCACGTGTAACTTTCTGTGAGAGCTTTCTACGAGGCTGTTTGATAAAAGCAAATATGTTGCTTATATAAAATATGTGCATCTTATGTGCCTAGGTGCTCTTTTTTGCCTGGGCACCTTGTAAAATAATTACCCCCAAACTACTACTGCTATTACTAATAATCATTTTTATAGTGCTTCAAGACAGTCCCTGCTACACAGAGCTTACAATCTAATCAAGACAAACAAACACAACAAACAAGAGACTAGAATAATTCAAGAAGGAAATCATTAATGCACACATGAGTGGGGGATCAGGAACCAAAGAAGCCTGAAAGAGGTGGGTTTTTAGCCTGAATATGAATAGGACCAGAAATGGAGCCTGACGTACTGACTATTCCAGGCAATGGCGCAGCTATATGCTATATTTATCGCATGTGAAAGAGTCACGGCCTGCATGGTAAGCTTTATGAATACTGTAGATCCCTATATGATTTGACTATTTAAGGGATTCTCTGGGGAGTTGTGTAAATGCGTGTAGTAAGAACAAAAGCACTCCCACAGAATTTCCTTCCAGGGGAGGGAAAAAGAACTATGCTGACAATTCAGTAATTGCCACCAGGTGAAGACTTCTATTTTAATTATCTCTTATTGCTTAATATAACTCATTTCAATCTCGACCTAGTGGTTATCCCTCAATGTATGTCACCTTTTTTATTCCTGTACTATCTCTGGTTCAGAAATAAGGAGTAATAAATAAAAACAAAAATGTAAGTAATGTGTCATTTGTCCTCAAATGCTCCCATTTGTGTTCTGAGATCGCAATAGGCGCTCTTGGCGATGCCAGATTTTATGGCTGTGAAATTGACTGTAACCAAGTGCTATGCTTTCCACTGCTCTGCAGTCTCTTGGGATACTTTTTGAATCAGTTCTTTGTAATTCTGGAAGATAGTCAAGGGTTGTTTTTTGGGAACAAATATTTCACTGGTGTGATGGATGTGATATCGATCTCTCTAGCTAGGCTGTATTATTTCAGCAATGATCCTATTCTAAATTTTTATGGGGAAGGAGGAGATGGGATGTTGAATTTGTATCCACTGAATTATTTTATCATGATTCGCTTTAGGGCTTTTTACCAAAAGTAGAATACTAAAGTTGTTACCTTATATATTTATGTATTTATTAGATAACGCCCTGTTATTCAAATAACTCAATACAACTTTTGATGGGATCTAAACTTCCCTTCCTCAGGTTACAAAAATGAATCAAGTAATGTATTGTTAGCCCAATAAAAAAAAGCATCATTTTTTTTATACACATTTTTTTATTTTATTTATTAAGCTTTATTTCTGCGCAATAAAGTGGAGTAATACGGCAACCATATAAGTTTATCTCTGGTTTATTCATTCTTTTAATACAACCCCCTCCCTCCCCCCCAGCCTCCTCTGTCAGTGTTCCTCCCCCTTCAACCTGCTGTGTGTATCAGCAATGGACCTTTCATATGCACTGACAGTCCTCTTTATTGTGGTATTTTGTATTCATTTTTCATCCTAGCTAGTCTTCCTCTCATCCCTAGGTTTCCAGTTCATTCGGAAACTACCTCTCTTCCTCTTCCTCACATGTATGAGGGTATGAAACAGAGCTCTGAAGCAGAGGCCCCATGAGCCTTCCTTTAGTCCTATGATGGGTTTCCTCCCTGATCAACCCTCTCTCCAATCACTACCTTCAACAAACTGGCACTTCCATCACATGACCTGAGTCACAGGATACTGAACACGTTTTCCTTCAAAGCCTTAAATAGATGTAGTGTGATTGCTCTGTTAGACCACTCAGGACCATACCAAGCTAGCAATGTACCCTGTGCGACTGGTAACCCCCCCCCCCCCCATCCAGCTCGCTCTTCTTAAGCTTCCTGGGTATCAGTGCCCCTTCTGTACGTGTTCCCTGTAATGCCACACTGTTCACACAATATGGCCCTAGATCCATTTAAATGGTTAATTAAAAAAAATATATGGTGATACCCTTTTATAGGACTAACAATACATTTTTGGACTTACCTTTGAAAGTTAAAACCCTCTTCCTCAGGTCAGAACAGTATGAGCAAAGATGGCAAAATGCTATAATATATAAATGAATTGCAAAAGCAGAAGTTCTCGCAATCTGCCAAGCTGCAAATTATGCCAACATGTATCACAAGACCCCACCTGATAAAAGTGTTCAACATAAGGGGATCCTACACATATTCTTCCTTTAATGAGATGTATATTATTCAATGAATGTGAAAAGGGATGCTATGTTGAGGAGACAGGACAAATGTTAAAAATTAGAAGAGATGTATGGCTATTAAGAATGAAGCTCATTTTCTTTATATAGGGTTTCTTTCTTCTGTTCCCTCCTTCCTCCACCTTCCTAGCTCAATATGAAGTTACTTTCCCCTTCACTTATTTTTCTTTATTCTTAATTATGAATTGCTTTGTTCATTTTTTCCTGCTTTATTATTTGAATCTATATTTTACAATTTCAATAAAAAATAAAGAAAAATAGTGCTCCTATTTGGTAATTCATGATCCATTCCTGAAAAAAGGATGCCCTGGGCCCCAATATCTGTGACACATATTATTTATTTAACAGGTCTTTTATACCGCCTTTATACCGAGGCGGTTTACACAGAACAACAATAAACAAACTCAAGTGAGTTGTGTCACATAGAACATAGGGCATATGAACTTGGAGTTAAAATGAGGGATTTACAGAAATCAGCAGTAAGTGATGGAGGTTATGACACATGCAGTTAAGTGATATCGTTAGGACCAAAGAGTTTTATGAAAAGATGTGTTTTTCGTAGTTTCTTCAGGTCTTGTGTGGACTGTGCTGATCTGATGGCTTCTGGAAGAGAGTTCCAAATGGTAGGTGTGAACAGTGTTTGTTTGCTGTGTACATCTGGTCTTGAGGTGGGGGATGGCTAGGGTGTTCTGGTTCGCAGATCTCCTGGGCCTTGTAGGTGTTCTTGTGAGTATGTCCTCAAGGCAGGGAGCTGATAGGTTATAGAGTATTTTATAGATGGTAGTTGCTTTGAGCAATTGGTAGCCAGTGTAGGCTTCTAGCAAGTGTTGGTGCAATATGCTGATGTCTTGATTTTCCCGTTAAAATTCTGGCCACAGTGTTTTGCACAAATTGGAGTGGATATAGTGCTTGTTTTGGTAATCTCTGGTAAAGTATTTTGCCATAGTCGAGGTGGGGTATAATGATGGCCTGAAAAACAGTTCTGTAATTGTATTGGAGTATCGGTTGTAGATGTTTGAGGGATTTAAGTTTTATGTATGCAGTGTTGGCTGACTTGATATGTGAAAGCATGTTCAGATTGCTGTCGAGGGTTATACCAAGGTATTTGACTTCACTTTTTATCGTGATCTCTGCCTGTTGAAATGTGAGGATCTCAGGTGGAATAAAGGATGAGTCTCTTGTAACTAGTAGAGCTTCTGTCTTATTGTTGTTCACTATTAGGTTTATTTCTGCAAGGCAGTTTGTAATGGCTGTAAAGCAATATGATATGACTGAGAAGTCTGGGAAGGTGGAAGGTCATGTAGAATATGATGTTGTCAGTATATATATGAAAGTGCATGTTCAGTTTTCTTAGCAGATTTCAAGTAGGCCACATGTTAAAAAGGAGGACCGATAAGGCCAATCCCTGTGGAATGCTTTGCCTAAGGCTGAATTGCTTGGATTTGAGAGGCCCGGCTTTTACTTGTAGCATTCTATCGGAGAGGTAGGGGGTAAACCAGTTTATTGTGCTCTTGTGAAGTCCTATGTCACTGAGTCTGGCCAGAAGGGTGTGGTGTGATACAGAGTCAAAAGCAGCTCCGATGTCCAGGAATATCATAATGAATCCTTGGTGTGGCTTATCTAGACCTCTGATTAGTGTGTCAAAGAGTGCAGTGAAATGAGTGTCTACGCCATGCTGAGGGTGGAGACCATGTGATGGGAGTCCAGAGAAGCATGAGTGCCGATGTGTTCTTGAAATTGATGCTATACTGTCTTTTCAATTATTTTGGATAGGAATGGTATGCTGGCGATAGGTCGCTATGAACTGAGGTTGGTCTGATACAATGATGATTTCTTCACGATGGGTCCTATTGAAGCCTGTTTCAAGTCAGGGGGTAGGTATCCTTGAGAGAGGGAGGAGTGAACTATCTTTAGTCTAATCGGTGCAAATTCAGCGTGCAAGGATTATATCCATGCGACTGGGCATGGGTCCAGAGGGGAGGTCATGGCATTGATGCTGTGGATGATGTCGGCGAGTTCTCTCTCTGTAATTAGTCTGAAGGAGTTCCAGCTGTGAGCTTTGGATGGATTAACTCATTTGAGTAGAAGTTCTCTGGACAGAGGGGGTGTTGAGGATTGCCTGTTGGAGAGGTAGTCAGCTATGGTCTGTGGGTCTAGTAGATCTTTTGTTTGTGAGGTGTGTTGATGTTGGGTCACTAGTGAGGGAGGAAACAATGGAGAATAATTTTCTGGGATGGTTGAGAGATTTCATGAGGATATTAGAGTAGTATTCCTTTTGGCTGTTATTGAGAAGATTGCTGTATTTCAGTTGCTTGGAGATGAATTGTTGCTTGATGGATGTATCTTGTGTTTGTTTCCATTTTCTCTCTATCATTCTGAGCTCTCGTCTGATAGTCCTGAGATTAGGGGAATGCCAGGGCAGGTGTGCAGCGTTAGGGAGGATTGTGGGGCATCGTGGTGTAAAAGCGGCAGATTTATTTTATTTATTTATTGGTTTTTATATGCCGCTTTGTCATGGTAATCAAAGCTGTTTACATATAACATTTTAACTACTGCACAAGTCAGTTTGCAAGAAACAATTGTAGAATAGTTTAGAAGGAACAATTATACAAGTAACAAACAATCAAAGTTCAAAAAATATTTGACAACAGAGTATTGAACTATTTACAGGAGAATTGAACATAAGTGGTTTGGGCGGTGATTTATAGTAGTGTGTGTCAAGAGCATGGGATTGGAGGAGTTGGATATTGTGATTAGGTTTTGATATGGAAGAGCATAGAGGGAGAATGTTCTATTGGTTGTAGATTGGTTTAATTTTCTTACTCTATTAGGGGTGGATAGCATGTTTTTTAGGCTGTCTCTTTTTATTGTGTGTTGTTGCATATTTATTAGTGTGTTGAGGTATGTTGGTACAATGTTTATCGTTTTGAAAATGATCATGAGAGCCTTAAATATGATTCTTTGAAATATCGGGAACTAGTTAAGCTGAAATAGGATGGGTGTTATGTGATCTGACTTATCAGCTTTCATGATTGTGTGTGCAACTGTATTTTGGGCCATTTGAAGGGCTTTAGAATTCTCTTTGGAAGGCCAAGGAGTATACTGTTACTGTAGTCATAATGGGGCATTATTAGTGCTTGGGCTATGGTATGGAAATCCTTGGGGGAGAGCATAGGTCTCAGATGTTGAATCATTCGAGTTTTTTTGTAAATTGTGTGGGTGTCATGTGGATATGTTTGGTGAAATCCAGGTTTTGATCAAGGTGTATCCCAAGGTATTTCCCAAGCTGCTTTGATTACTGTGTTCCAAGAGTGGATGAGACTGTCAAAGTCATCAAGGTCAGATTCCAGAAGCGGGGAGACATTATCAAGGAAGGATTGCTTGTTGAATACTTTAAAATGGCGTATTTGGTGCTGATGATGGGAGAGTTGTGTAATCTAGGCACTGGTCGTAAGTACCAATGAGATCATTGCGTGGTCTAACCAGGGCACTGGGTTAATCTGGGTGTTAAAATAGACTGTGGAGAGAAGTTGAGGTGCTAAAACGAGATCTAAGGTTGCTTCTTTAGGGAGACATTCCGAACAGCGAATAGTGGGGATGGACATCCCGTTTGGTTGTCCATCCCCGCAATTCGCTCCCCTGCCAGCCCCAGCTAAAGCCTCCCTGTATGAACAGTGCATTTGTAAGGGGAGGCCTAGATGGGGACAGGAGGGGTGTTTGTGAGGCGGAACGAGGGCAGGGCATGGGTGGGCAATGACCCCAGATGTACAGGGCCGATTCAGAGGTCGGCCCTGTAAGAGCGAGGCCATGAACATAGATGAGGGATCATGCTGCCGGGCTGGAACAAAAAGGTAGGGGGGTGAAGTAAGTTCCCTGCAGCTGGACCCTGGCCATGGGAGGCTGAATCGAGGGTCTGGCTGCGGGGAAAGAAGGAAATCGGTAGCAGTCAGCATTCACGGCTTCTGAACCATGGTGACAGGATGCCATGGCACTGCAACTCTATTCAGGAGCCTGACTGAGGTAGCCGGGCATGTGGCTGAGCATGCAGGCTGATCAGAATCGGGGCCTGGCCTGCACGTTCAGGCCTTAGATATGATTCTGATCTCGTGGGCACGTCTAGCCCCCACGGGATCAGAATTGGGTCTACCTCTGGACATCCCGATTCTGATCAGCTGCACAAGGGCCTGGACGGCCAGATTGGAATGTGCCTTGTAGTGTGCGTAGGTGCATTAAAGATTTGTTTTTGTTGAAGGGCTTCCATGGCATTAATGAATGCACTTGCTTGCTTCACAGAGGTGGACGGGAGATTGAAATCACCCAGAAGGAAGAAGAGTTTGTTAGATGATGTGTGGGTGCAGACTTTTTCCAGTAGATCAGAAGTCTTCATTATTGGGGGAGGGTGTGTGATATGTTAAACGGATAGCGTGTTCGTGGTTGGAAATAGTGAGGAGATCTAGCGTTTGTAGCAAATGAGAGTTAATCATGTTGAAGTTTAGATTTTCTTTTGCTAATAGGATTCCATCTCATCCTCTGTCAGTCCTGGGGTAGTTGAAAAACATGTAGTGGGGGGGCAACAACTGGTTGATGAGTACATGTTTTTATCATAAACTGCCCTGATTACACAAGAGAGCAGTATAAAAAACACATAAATAAATAAATAGTCTGTGTTTGTGATCCAGCTTTCTGTGATGCACATGTTCAGTTGCATGAAGTCAGCTATTGTTTGAGACTTGTTACAAATTGAGCGGGCGTTTATGAGAGAACATTTGATTGGGTAGAGTGGGCGCTTCTGCTTGATGTTCAGTTTCTGATGCTGGGTGGTGTTGATTTGTGAGACACGGCACTGTGTCGCGTTTGGGCATTTGGACTTACAGCGTTGACGCAAGGATATGAAAGATCTGTCTGTTCAAAATGTAGCCATATGAAAGAAAGGATGGACTACTCATTGCACCTTGATTTCTGACTGCTGTAAGATCATTGGAAAGGAAACAGCCTTAGTGGTGGTCCTAAAAGCATCTATTTTCTTCAACTGAAGTTTACTACAAAAGATAAGGGTGACTGGGGGTTCTCTAAATGCATCATCCCTCGGTTTATTTCTAAAATTCTGGGCAAAGGGTGCCTTTAAATAGAGAAAATGGGACGGTTTGTCACAAGAGAGGGTTTCCCTTTCATGGCAAACAATCCAACAAAAAAAAGTATGGGAGATAATTTTTGAAGGTTCTAATTCAAATTATAGATTGTAGTAAGTTGGGTTTTACTTGATAAATTGGAATAATCATGTCCTGACAATGTCCCAGTTTTTATACTTTTTCTTACTATTTCCTTTTTTAATTGGTCGTCTTTCATTTGATTCTTTTATGTGTTAAATGTGTGTGCATATATAGCCAAAGTCATTTCACTAACCACATTTTTTTAGGAGATATTGGACATTCAGAGATTGAACTGCAATGGTGTCTGCAAGTGGAAGGTGATTTTATAACAGGGCACTATGGGTCTACTTTTTTTCAGAGTATATGTGGTGGAGAAATTGCCTTAAATGGAGGCACACGGTTATATCTGCTCATGAGCAAGTATAAATATTTGAATGTACTTTACATTGGCATCGGAATGGGGTGAGCCACACGGGCCCTTATCCTACCAAAATTCCTCTGCCATGATTACAGCTGAGACTCCTATCTGCCCATGGAAGACTGGAGCCTCGTGAGTAGAACAGACTGGGAAGGCCATGATTGAGGCTTTGATGCGGGATGGCTGTCTGTAAAATGGGGGGGGGGAGGGGTGGAGGGTTAGGTGCGGAGTTAGGGTGTGGTTAAAGTGAAGTTGGACAGAATTAAGGCAGAGTTGGGGTGGAGCTTGGCCCCCCAAATAAATAGGTGTTCCGCTGCCATTGCTACTTTAAGCATGTATTTCAAGTTTGCATATTTGATTTAGGGTTTACTCAACATGTAGATGATCCTATGCATGCAGCATGACCTCTTTGGGATTGGTTTATAGTCATCAGGGGAATTTGGGGGGTCATTTTTGTTTACAGTGATTTTTCCCTTAGGGCAGTCCCTTGATTGGATCATTTAGTGGTCATCTTATGTTTTTCTTTACCATATGTGTAGACGACTATAGGGGACATACGGAAAGAGATGTAACAGAGACGGGCTATTTCTTCCAAGGATGTTGGTACACATCTTCCTGTTTAGTCTAATGGCCCTGTTTAGTCTAATGGGAAGATATAGTATCTGAGTGGAATGTAGGCATGATACATTTGTATGATCAGTTACTGCCTCCTCGAGAATAAGGATATGGCCATGTATAGGCAAAATTCCCCATGGTTTTCTGCCAATCTTTGTTTAACCCTGAAATTACCGAGATTTTTTGCACAAACTGAATACTGTTGGTCATGAATGATCCCACGACAAATTTTAATTGTTAACAATGAAAATTTTAAACTAAACAGACAAAATATTATTCCGAATTAATTATTTATTATATGAAGGTTAAATGTTTTGAAATTTAATGCTTTATCATAAAATTACATGAAGAAGAGTTGCCATGAAAGCAGTTTTTGCATGCACTTGATGAACACAGTAAAGTACTACAGTGATTTGCATGAGACAGACAATTTCTGAATGTTCTTTGTAAACATTGGCTTGCAGGGGGTGCAAACTATGTTGCTTTTCTTGTCTTTTTCTCTGGAACAGCAGTGACACCTTACCCTTTTCTTTGGGATCCCGACATTGCAAACAGCATCAGTGGCTTCTTCAATGCTGGAAGAAGTCTCGCTGCAATTACTCTGAAGCAGCTGCTTTTCTAATTCCAAGAGGAATAGACGACGTCTGTGCTTTGACTTGGACTGCCATTCTGGATTTAGTGACATCCAAACAATGAAGGCGTTCAAAGCACTGATGTCCAACATGTTGTAGCGTTTTGTGGTATACATGCGTAACATTTGATCTGCCGTATCTACTCCATCTTTACTAGAATTATAGTCCAAGATCATGCGTAGTTTTTTGTCTGGATGTGTGTTATCTGCTTCTTCTTGATCATGCAAACTGCTCAGAAGAACAACCACTTTTCCTTTCTTCGGGCAATAGGAAACCAGAGTGGCGTCATCGTGAAAGGCAAACAGTGAAGTGAATACCTCTCGGCCCTTTGCTGTTACAAATTCTGGAAGTAATTCTTTTCTGTTCTTTCGAATTGTCCCCAAACGTGTCATTTGTTTTTCTAGCAATTTCCGTGATAGGGATAAACTAATCTTTCCAGCTGTTGTCATAAATGTGTCTTCCTTGTTTGCTCGTCCACATCATGATTTCATTCAATAAGTTCTTCCTCATGAACAAGTGGAATGCTGCGAGAGGGCCATCAACATTTCGTACAGCATATCTTGTAGGACCTTGTTATACGGACATGACATTAGCTCTGGCGTATCTTCCAGCAGCTTGCTTTATAGGTTTCCTGTTCCATGATGTGGCATCTTTATATACATAAACTTCAATGGCAATATTTGTGCTTATAGTTGATGACCTCTTAGCTCTTCTACGACCACAACTAAGATTCCTCACAGATGATACTGACACCGAGGACTCCTGCCTTCTTCTCCGTCCAGCACAGCCTCGACCTTTGCCTCAACCTGTAACTTGACTCTTTGCTGCAGGCGATGTTACGGCTCAACATCAGTCTCACATTCATTTGGCGACCAACTGCTGTCGCCATCTAAAACATGACTGTCATCAGATTTATTGCCCGAACTTGGCTGATATGCTTCTTCGCTTGCTGAATATGCTGTATCATCAGACGACTCAGAGCCGTCACTGTCAGCATCTCGTTGCAATATTTCTCTTACTTGGGCAGCTGAATACTTTCGTTTTGACATCATAAACAATAACCTAAAATAAATAAAGATAAAGTTGAATAAAACGCAAAGCAGTTTTACTATAGGTGTACAATAATCATGTATAACGAGCTGAAAACCTTTAGATTTCATCAGAAATAATGAGAGAACATATGATATCAATTACAGAAAATGTGTAATTTTCATAAAATAAGAGTACAAAAAA
Organism: Ichthyophis bannanicus; assembly: GCA_033557465.1. NCBI lineage: Eukaryota > Metazoa > Chordata > Amphibia > Gymnophiona > Ichthyophiidae > Ichthyophis > Ichthyophis bannanicus. Next base: position 117,760,237 of record CM066050.1, on the reverse strand, counting down.
TAAATGATACATAACACAGGTACACTACCAAAAAACTGCCTCCAGTTTTGCAACTGATTCCTATAGATTTTGGGGTGCTGAATCCAGGAAAAATAGCCAAATTGTTCCATCACGTCACGTTTTCTTGCAAAATTAGATTTCTTACCCATATAAGGAATGTTCACATAATTTCTTTTTAGCTGACTGCAGTTTATTTTCTTGGCCCAAAATAGAGGTTGTAATGGTTAACTAACTAGAAACACTCCCTCATGATATTTTAGAGTGTTTTGTATTCATTTTATACATTAACAGGACAATTGGGAGGCGGGGGGCTAAATCCAGTACTCGCGCTGGCGCATGTTCTTTCCTGTTCGCCTCGCCTCGTTTGCTCGCTCAAACACGGTGGTTGCGACATGAATGTTCCTGTCAAATTTCAGTTTCTTGCAAGTTCATTATTACCTTTTGTTTGCTCAGTCGTAATCCAGCTTTATTCCGAAGTGGTTCACTACAGTTGTAGTTTGCAGTGCTGTGTATTTGTGATGGCTCACAGAGCCAGAGGTTGCGTCAACTCTCCGGACAGTTTTTGTTTTATTTGTGGGGAATATACCGTGAAAAAGCGGCAGAGGAACATTTCTGCATTTATTAAAAAAGTATATTTCGCCTATTTCGGTTTGAAGTTAGGTGATCAAGACAAACCGTGGGCTCCTCACAAAGTGTGCAAGACATGTGAGGAAGATCTACGCTTATGGATGAAAGGTAAAAAACAAGCATTTCGTTTCGGAATACCTATGATGTGGCGTGAACAAAGAGACCACAGCAGTGATGGCTATTTTTGCTCTTGCATTGTGAAGGGATACAACTTAAAAAATAAGAACGTAATAAGTTACCCCAACCTTCCCTCAGCAATTAGGCCTATGCCTCATAGCAACGAAGTACCTGTGCCTGAACCACCAAAATCTTTGGATCATATTTGTGTGGACGGTTCTGATCATGATGAGACTCATCAGATGGCTTTTCCCGATGAGTCCAGTACTTCCGAGTTTGAAACTGAACCAGATCCGAAACCTGAACTTTTCTCTCAAGCTGAATTGAATGATTTTGTCCGGGATTTAGGACTCCCAAAAGATGCTGCCCAACTGCTAGGTTCTCGGCTTAAACAGAAAAATCTATTGTCACCAGGAACAACTTTTTATTGGTACCGCAACCGCAAGACACATTTTTTGAAGTATTTCAGCAAAGAGGAAGATTTGGTATTTTGCAACGATATATACGGAGTGATGGAAAAGTTTAAACTCAAGTATGATCCTGCTGAATGGCGGCTGTTCATTGATTCGTCAAAAGACAGCATAAAAGGTGTTCTTCTTCATAATGGCAACACATTCGCTTCAGTTCCTATTGCTCACTCTGTTATTCTCCAAGAAAAATACGAGAATTTGGCCCTGATTCTTCAGAAGATTCGTTATGATGAGCATAAGTGGATGATTTGTGGAGACTTTAAAATTCTATCCATGCTATTAGGGCAGCAATCCGGTTTCACCAAATATCCCTGCTTCCTTTGCTTGTGGGATAGCCGGGCCCGCGACCTACACTGCGGGAAAAAAGACTGGCCAATTCGGGAGTATTTGAGACCCGGTGAGAAAAATGTTCTTCATGAGAGCTTGGTACCTCGTGATAAAATTCTATTACCACCTCTCCACATTAAGTTGGGTCTCATTAAGCAATTCATCAAGTCCCTTCCAAAAGATGGTGAGTGCTTTCGGTACCTTTGCTCAAAGTTCCCCCGACTTTCTGAAGCAAAGCTAAAGGAAGGAGTGTTTGTTGGCCCTGATATAAGGAAACTCATTTCAGATGGAGCATTCACTGAAACGATGTCTGAGAAGGAAAAAGAAGCCTGGGATTCCTTCAAGGATGTTGTTCTCAAATTCTTGGGGAACAGGCGGGATGAGAACTATAAGGATATTGTTGCCAGGATGCTCAATGCCTTCAAAGAACAAGGCTGTAACATGAGCCTGAAAGTCCATTTCTTGCACTCCCATGTGAACTACTTTCCCGAAAACTTGGGGGCGTACAGTGAAGAACAAGGTGAAAGGTTTCACCAGGACATCAAGGACGCAGAGAGAAGGTACCAAGGAAGATGGAACACCACTATGATGGCTGATTTCTGCTAGTTGCTGCTGCGGGAAACCCCAGATGAAAAATACGCCAAGCAGCGCACCAAGAGAAGCATTCGGGGGAAGAAGAAACGGGCCCACCAGGAGATTGATTGACTCAAGAATGACTTTAAAATCTAAACTGTGTTGACAAATATCGTGTTTTTACTAAACTTTGAAATAAAAATTTGCTAGTTATTACCACAGTGTCAGATCTCATTTATTAGAATTTTATTTTCACACCATCGGGTGTTTGTCTTCATGTATTGCAATGGTGCGGTTTGCGTTTTCTATTCTTACATACATACCTGTACAACATTTTTTGCACATTTCTTTGCTTTGTTTTGTGTCTAACCTCGCTCTTATATGCTCAATGTTTGTGCACATGTATGTGGCTGTTTTAAGTGCAGACAATTTTGCTACCATCACAGTGTGTTTTGTTGACATTACTCTGTTCTTATGTGCTGCCTTGTTACAATTTTCTTTATTCTTATTTGAATAACTACTAAACAATTAGTATAAAGAATTCATCCAAGAAACTTTTATCTCGATCGCACTCAATCTGAAACGTTCACCTCAAACTGCTAACCCAATGTAGCAAAAAATCTGTACGTGATGGAGCAAATTGGTTACCAGATTTGGATTCAGCGCACCAAAAAACGTAAAAATCAATCGAAACATTAGAGGCAGTTTAAAAAAAATTGTTTTAGTGTACCTGTGATGATAAATACCTTTGTCAGATACAATTTGCAGTTTTGTGAATTTTTTTTTATCACGATCCAAACCGGACGTAAGCAACTGGGGTCAAAAATAACCCCACTGGTACTCTGTGCTGCAATTCATCACTAGCATCACCTAGCAGATTAAAATTATTCCTCTCATGGCGCAATATAAAGAGAATATTGACATGTGAAAAGTCATAAAAAGATTGCATTCTTGAACAACTAGTTTCCGAGATACGCATTGTGAAACTTGCAGTGGGGTCACTTTTGACCCCATCAGTACTCCCAGGGTTAATTAAGCAGGATTGTCGGCAGTTGGAGCAACATTGGAGATGGTCCTAATCACTGGAAGATTGACGGTTGTAGAAGGTTTGTACAACTAAATATTGTGCTGCCACTAGTACTGCTAAGCATAGTTCTTGAATCAACAAATTATGTCTGTTTAGCTTAATACTAGTAGTTCAAGAATAGACAGCTTGAAGGAGGTTCAGTCCATCAACAGAACTGAGAGGTGAGTTTTTCTAGATTTTTTTCTTTTTAAAGTAATGAAGTTGTTACAGGATTTGGAGGGTTCTCTTCCAATTTCCCCAGCTTCTGAGGGTGAGATGGGATCATGGGTCGAGGGACTTTGGTCTTCTAGGATTTCCTCTGGCCAGGGTATGAGCTCTTGATCTACATTTGCTCCCATGACAGTGGAAGATATTCAGAAGCTGGTATGTTATATGTGGTTGACTAAATGTTTTTAGATTTTTGGCCAACGTCATTTCTTTGGTTGGGTAGTGAGGCACTAGCATCTCAGATTTGTGATATTGTGAATGCTTCTCTGCAAAGTGGTGTATTTCCTGTCCAAATGAAGGCTGTACTTTTTCTTCTGTTAAAGGGTTAAAGGGTGATGTTTTGGATCCGGAAAGGCAGGGCCGGCACTACCATTAGGTAAACTAGGTGGTTGCCTAGAGTGCCAGCCCTCCAGGGTTACCCATTGTCATTGCTGTCACCCTTCTCCAGGACTGTCAGTGATGGCAATAATAGCAAACAGCCACATGAAGCTTAGCTTCAAGCTTTGGCGGTGAGGGCTTGTTTGCTTCTGCCCCTCTCTGACTCTTGAGGCTGATTTCCTGTTTGCATGGGAAGTCGGCATCGGGCGTCAGACAGTGGTATAAGCAAATGGCCCCATGGCATTGAAGTTTGCAGGTAAACTTCACAGGGCTGTTTGTGGCTATTGCTGCTGCTGTCAGTCTTGGAGAGGGACAGCAGCAGAGGCAATGGGTGCCATGGGGGGGGGAGCACAAGGGATGAGGTTTGCCTAGGGCACTTCATCTCCTTGCAGAAGCGCTGGGGAAGGGTTGAACATTATAGACCTGTATCTAATGTTTTTTCTTGGATAAGGTTATTGAGCTGTGTAGTTTTTTTGAGGGAACAACGTATTTACGAGAGATGACTCTCAAATGGGTTTTCAATGGTACAATAGTACGGAAGCTTTGTTAGTTTCTTTTTCTGATGACATCCACAGAGCATTTGATAAAGACCAAAATGGTATTTTGTTGTTGTTTGATATTTTGGCAGCTTTTGATAGTTATGAGATTCTTTATCATACAATGTGCCAATGTCATGCACTGGCCTGCTTCTTCAGTAGGTCCACAAAGTTCCTTGTCCAGTAGGCCATCCTCCGGCTGGCTGTAGTCTTCAAGGTTATTTTAAACTCTGCTTCAAAAGAAGATCCAAGGAAACATATACATAGGAATCAGCCAAGCCTCGGCAATATAAGGACAGTCAACAACAAGTGTCCCACCTTGATAGTCCTAAACCCTGGGTGGGCACACAGATTCAAGACTCTGTATGTTTGAAAGCTCCACAAAATGTCTTTGCAGTTTTCCCACCTGACAATTCCAAAGTCAATTTCTCACTAGTGGGACATTAAACAATTCCTCTCCAAAAACAGTTCACCTTAGGGCTGACAATGTGGCCCCCCTGTCACCTCCCTTGTGGTTTTCTCCCAGACAAAGGGTTTTCTGACTGGCCTCTGAACCGGTGCTGGCATCACCCACTGTCAGGCTACGTGACTCGTTTGTATTTTAAGCTCCAGTATTACGTTTCCACAAATAACTCCTCCAAGCAACAAGCAAAGTTCTATCAGAATATCAGAATCCTTAAATATTAACAGAGGTTTACCTCATCCAGTAGAGTTTAGGCAACCGCAGATCCCATTCGCTGCCCGGTCAGCAGCAATTCCTGCAGCTCCTCATTGGTGGAGTCTCTTCAGGAGACTGAACCCCTGCTCTGCTTCTTGGCTTTTATACCCTGTTGTGGCTCCATCCCTTCTGTCCCTACCCTCATTGGTTACCCGGGAAACCAGCCCACCCTCTATCTTAGGTCTGGCAGTTGCCAAAACCTGGCCTGGATCCCGGGACTGCTATGTCTTTTTCTCTCTTGTTTTTCTTAAAACCTAGGGGTGGAATATATACCCCATCACAGCCAGTTAGAGATTGATGGTGGCATTCTTTATTGGTTTCAGTCATATCTTTAGGCCAGGAGTAGCTCAGCCAGGTTTCAGATGTCCAGATGTTGAAGCAAGGGGCCTTTTATCTATGTTATTTTTATTACTGCATGTGGTGGAGTTTCAATTTTATGTTTATGCCGATGACATACAAATTTTGTTTACATCTATTATTTATGCTCAGCAGATGCAGTTTATGGTAGGAGACCAATTAGGTAAACTAGGGGAATGTTTAGGTAAGTTACAGCTGAAATTAAATGCTGGTAAAACTAAGTGGCTTTGGTTGGAAGGTGGAAAGATCTTCTGAGTTGCTGGTCCTCCTTAAGGGTCTTTGTTGAAATCTCAGGGTTTGGTCGGACTCAATCAGGTGTCTAGGACTGTTCGCATTTCATTTTATGTTTTGTGTCAATTGCGCAAATTGTGTCCATTTCATTTTTTTAAATTATTTCCAGTTTAACAAATAATAGTCAAGCTATATACATATACTTGAAAGTAACAGAATAGCACAAGTAAAATACTTCCATGAAATAACAAAGTAAAATTGAAAGAAAAATAAAACATTATGTGTTAGACACTGATAACCCTCAAATGGAGACGAGGGATCCTGCAAAGAGGCTTGATAGCATAAACATATTCATAAATACAAAGTCATTAATATTACAAAGAAAAAGCAAGCCACGTGACCCAATTAAGCATCCTGGAGAGAATCCATCTTTTAAGACTGCACATCTGTGACCATAATTGCACCTGGAGTCTTACGAGCATCCAGAAAAAACATGCAACTGCTTGGGATCATAGAAAATATATCTAAGGGAAAAAGATTTAATTAAACATTTGCATGGGAGACCTTTGGGGACAGGGAAATGCATAGTGTACCTGAATGTAACTCCTCTTGATCTCCCCCTGGAAAGGCCTGAGCTAAATACTACAAATAAAAATATAAAAAAAAAATAGAAACTGATGCCTTTTAATTTGGGTTACCAAAGAAATGTCTGGAAAAACACAGACCTTCTTTCCAAAGAGTTTCTGAGAATTACAACAATGGAATAGCACAAGTAACACACACCTGTTCAAAACACACCCGTTCGAGGACCATTTTGGCAACAATCCTACGATCTTAAGCCCACTTTCCCCTTACCCAACAGTTTGCTCTCCAATACGCTCAGATTGTAAATAATTTTACATGTTAAAAATTTTCTGCTGTTGGCTACTTTTGGGGGAGGATCTAAGATGGCGGCAGTGCAAAGATGCGCTCCAATAGTTGGCTGGTAATTTGGTCGCTGTTTCCTTATAAATTGGTATCTGTTTTGTTTCTTTTTTCCTTTGTGCGATGGGGAAAAAGAAGGGGGAGGCTAGATATCCCGAAGCTAATCTTCCACCTAACCAGCCGCCTATTACCAAGTTTGCTGCTGTCGGCACTTTGCAGAACATGGCCGGGGATAGTCGGAGCTGATCAGAAGGCGGTCTTTTCGACCTCAGATGTTAGTCTGAGCCCCGAGCAGCATGTCCCGCCTGGTGAACCTTTGCTGTTTTCCATTGGATCGGCGTCTCAGCTGCAGATACACCCAGATGGGGTAGCTTCTGTTGTGCTGTCTTCAGGGGAAATGCCAAATACAGGTGTGCTGAGTATAGCTGGAGGAAGTGGGGAGAGTACCCAGCTTGCTTCGGCTGTGAGTAGGAGAGCTTTGGTTCCTCTGATGGCTAACGAGTCAGTCTCGACTGCCCTGGGAGTTATGGAGAGATCTGATACTTCGGTCACCTGCTGCACCCTGGTAAAAACCGCGGTAGTAACTTTTGACTCCATCTGGACTGCAATCGTTTCCTTGGAAAGTTCTGTCGCTAAACGCATGAATTTTATGGAGAAGACATCTCAGGACTTTCAGGCACAGTTGGTTCGACAGGAGCAAGTCAGTAAGGACTCTGAACAAACTTTAGAAACTTTGTCATCTCAAATGTCTACTGTTTCAGCACAGTGCTCTACCTTTGTGAAGGATAGCACTGTACTTCATGCCAAGTTGGAAAAGTTGAAGAACCTTTCCAAGAAGTTTAATTTACGTTTTGTTAATTTTCCTGTCTCTCCTGTGTCTTCCCCAGTGGAGCTCTTTAAACAATATTTGCGTGAAGTTTTGGGAGTTCCAGAGAATGCTCTCCCTCCTACCTCTAAAGTTTATTATTTGCCTTTGGAGAAACGTTCTAGTTTTAGTAATGATATGCCTAATGTGGTAGGAGATCAGGGAGATAGTTTGGATATCCTGAATCTGTCTCAGGTATTGGAATCCTCCACTGAGGAAATAACACGGAGAGCTACTCTATTGGTGACGTTTGTTCTAGAACCGGATAGGCCTTGGATCCTAAAAATGTTCTTTAGGAACAATAATAAAATCTTTTAGGTCAGAAAGTTTGGGTTTTCCCCGATGTTTCTTTTGTAACTCAGGGAAAAAGGAAATTATTCTTGGCTATGTGCCCTGAGATAGTCCTATTAGGTTTTTCCTTTTTTTTAAGATAACCATGTAAATGTGTTATTAAGTCGGTTTCTAATCGATTTATCTTTTATGAGCCCAAGCAATTACGAGGTACGCATGTTTTTGGATGGCAGAGCTACACCTGGATTGGTTTCAGCAATGGTGGAGCCTACTTAGATCGATTCATCATGGACACTATAGTTATTTGCGTCGCATGGTCGTTCCTTTTTTCCTTTTAGGAAATATTTCTTTATTGATGTTGTTATAATCATAGCCTTCTTACTTGATCCTTCTCCTTTTTATGTGTTGGGCTTATAGTGTGAGGTGCTGTTTTGTATTGTTTCATTTGTTTTATTTCCTTGTATATCAATATTGCTATAATATGCACCTTCCCTTTTCTTTCAAGTATGAAATTATTGCTTGATGTAATGTTAAAAATTCAGAAATTTAAAAAAAAAACATTTCTGCTGTTAATAATGTTATACTGTTAAACCTCATGTTATATGTAAAAAATTCTGTATTTTGTTCCATGTAAAGCATTTCGGCTGGCAGATGAAGCGGTATAGAATAATTTCTAAATAAATAAAATATAATCTGAGAGTCCAAGCTCGGTCAGGTTCCAGAACATAGGTGATGAATAATGTAGCTCTCTGCATATTCTTGCCAACTGAATCGTCTAACATTTGTGTTAAGTTCAGGGTATCCAGAGAAGCAGCCCTCTGTTCCCCTTCCTCTGATATCCCTAAAGCATCCAAAAATATGTATTGAAAAGATCAACAGGAGAGGCAGTAGCTGACTTGGGAAAAGTCACAAAACGTAGATTCAACCTCTTGGAGAAATTCTCCAGTTTCTCCAATCTTGCTGAGCTGTCCTGAATAAAAGAGATGCTCTGAGTTTGTAACAATCGTACCTCAGTGGAAAGAGTTTCCACTGAGGCTCTAGTTCTTGAACAGGCTTGCTCATGCATTTTAAATCTTGTCTGAAACAGTGTTCAAATGACTGGATACCAATTTCTTCGATGACACTATTGCAGTCCAAATTGCATCTAATGTAACCACCGGAGGTTTCACCAGGACGCTTACATTTTCCGGAGGATGGGGGTTCCTCTCTCGCCATGGTGCCAGTCGATCTTCCGGGTCAGATGTCATTGCCGACCCCATAACACCCAGACTTGCACCATTCACAGACAGAGGAGACTCTACACAGAGTTCCCCAGACCCTCCGTGGGAGTTATCAAGCACTCCTGTGCAAGTTAGCTCCCCTGAGCCCAGCAACAGTTCCCCAAACCCTGATGGAGATGAAAGAAGCTGGAGCAAGACTGCACCAAACAATGGAAGAGATTTTCTCAGCAGGACACGTTGCTCTGGACTCAGTCTAAACTCTGAGACTGAACTGTACTGTCTTTCCATCAACTCCAAATCCAATCCCAGCAGACTCTTCCGATGCTCCTACGACAACAAACTTAGTAAAATGCCAAATATCCAAATTTGGGGTAAGTTTTGACCTTCCCCTTTCTTTTCCCCATTAGTAAAAGAAGAAAATGAACATAGGAAATATTAAAGAGCCAGATGGAGCGGGCCCCATACCTCGTGTCCATTTCTTTCAGACTCTAACTTTGTTAATAGGAATTCAGGCTTTGGTATTTCCCTGTATTTTTGTATTGGCCCCCTATATAGTTTCAAATTAAGGATAAAATACTGATGCTAATGTTTTGTTCATTGCATAATACAGCTCTATATTATTTGTCTATAAAGGTAGTTTCCTGTGCTACTGCTCGTTTGTTGGGATCACAAGGTGGTAGTCTATTGGCTGTTCCTGAGTTTTGTAAAACTAAGTCTTGGGATTATGTTTTTCAGTACAAGGTCCTTGTTTGTGGAATGTGCTCCTTTTGGAGCTTCATAGAGAACAGGATTTAAGAGATCTTTGAAAATGTATTTCTTCAAAAGTGTATTTGAGAATACTTGATGTTAGAAGCCCTATTTAAATCTGAAGGCAGGCTGTCCCAGTTAGTGTTTTTCTTTTTAGGGTAGTTGTTAATGGTCTTATTTTGTTTGCTTTTTTATAGTGGGTTGGGTTGGGTTTTGATGGGATTTTGGGGGTTTGATGGGGTGATTATGCATTGTTTCATACTGTTTTATATTATGATTGTTTTGGTTTTTTAGATTTACTATTACTGCTACTTATCATTTATATAGCACTATAAGGCATATGCAGCATTACACAGAGACATGTAAGGGACAGTCCCTGCTCCTAAGTGTTTACAGTCTAGTCAAGATAGACAACACAACTGGGGACTAGGATACATATAGAAGAATGGTAAGGAAACACATGGGAGGTGAATAGGAGACTGGAGGGATCAGGATCTAAAAGCAGTCTCAAAGAAGTGAGTTTTTAGTCTGGATTTGAAGAAAGCCACAGATAGAGCCATAAGGAGGAGACAGGTAGAACGATCCAAGTCTGGATTTGGCAGTGGAAGAGAAGGGCACAGATTGAAGGGGTCCGCCAGAAGAGCGGAGTTCCCGAGGAGAGGTATAGGGAGAGAGAGGTCTGAACCACGCAATGTGGTATTCTAAATGTAAACAAATAAAAAATGTGTGTGCATAGACTAAGGTATTTTATAATCTACATGTGTATATGTGAATCCCATCTAAGCTTATGCCCCTAGCTATGCCTACCAGCAAAATACACACCTTCATGCCAAAGTGTGTACTCTAATGCCAGTCGGCATCTTTTTTTTTTTTTTATATACTTTATTTAAGTACCACCAACAACAAACCATAATAAACCAATGAACATAGGGAACCCGGGTGGGTGTAGTCTTATCCCACCCGGGAAGCAACAAAAGGAAATACAACAGGTGGGTTATATCAGGTTATCCCCACCCACACCCTCCCTCCCACCCATCCCCACCCCCTCCCCCCAACCCCCACCCACCCCACAAACCATAGTATAAGTTCTGACATTAACAAGCAGCAGCAACTACGGGCCACTCCTACCGCCCTAGCCGTACCATTAACACTTCAGGTCCCCAATTGGAGAATCTCATTACGGCTACGGGCCCCGAGCTGTTGAATATAAGGTTCCCATATGGACATAAACACTGTCCAATGCTTGACACTGCCCCTAGCCAACCAGCGCTCTGTTAGCATCAGGTGATGAAAGTTATTCCGCCATTCAGCAAAAGTGGGCGGTTGGTGATCCCTCCAGAGGCGGAGAATTGGCCCCTTCCCCACCATACAAGCTTTCCGTATTAATAGCCTCTCCCCTCTCTTTGCGGGGCAGGGAGGTCCCATCAGATCCAACACTACAAAGAGGCCAGTCCATCTCAGTTGTTGCTGTAGCAACCCACCCACAAAAGCGCAGATCTTCGCCCAATAGGCACGCAATCTCCGACAGCCCCACCACATATGCAGGAGGGTGGCCATAGGTTCTGAACAACGCGGGCAGCGGCCATCCGACTGCAAATGACTACGAAACGCCCGCCGTGGCGAGAAATGAGCTCTGGTCACGCATTTAAATTGAACTTCCCGCCAGCGAGACCCCCGCGCCACATAGCATATCCGTTTCAGAGATGCCCCGACCAACCCCGGGCCAACCTCCCTCCCCAATTCCGCTTCCCAAGCCACCTCAATCCCCCTATAGTTAGGGATTGCCTTAAAACACTCCAGACGGTGCTTCAAGACAGAAATCGATGGAGGGACATCTTCTCCTAAACTGAAAAATTCTAGGACCTGCGCGGAGCGTTCAATTTTCAGCGCTTCCCGTGGCAAAGAGGCTATATAATGGGAGGCTTGCATGTATGCAAAGCAGTGTCTGGTAGGGAGGTCATACTCCCGACTCAGTGCCTGAAAGGATTTACATTTCCCCACTGAATCAACCAAATGCCCTACATTCTGTATACCCCGCTGCCCCCAGTCCCGGAACGTCCCCGTCGCAGACCCCGGGGGGAATTTAGTATTCCCTTGCAGGGGCAGCCAACTAGATACCCTCCAGGGCTCGTTCCACCACCTATTAAGCTGTTGCCAGGTGCGCCGGACAGAGCTTACCAGCGCACTCTGCAAAAGACCACCCGGCAGCTGACACTTCGTCTCGTGCAAGACCCCTAGGAGAGTGTATGGGGCCACAAGGCATTCCTCTAGGGTCCTTGGCGTATAAACTTCAGTGTTCCCCAACCAATCCCCCAAGTGCCGCGCCTGGCAGGCTAGGGCGTACATCTTCAAATCTGGCAATCCCATACCCCCATCACGCCACTTCCCCACCATCCGCGCCCAAGGTATACGCGCCCTTTTCCCTTTCCATAGGAATGTTTTGAGAAGAGCCTCTATACGACGCAAATCGCGACCCAACAACCACACAGGTAAGGTCTGCAACCAATACAAGAGTCTTGGTAAGATAACCAATTGTACCGCCGCTATTCTCCCAGAAAGCGACAACGGAAGGGACACCCATGCCTTAAGTTGTAGAGCCAGGCGCTTTAAAAAATGCTCCAGATTACACCCATAGAGCGCCTGGGGCCGTCTGGGCAACACAATGCCCAAATAAAGGAAATCCTCCTCAGCCCATCGGAGGGGGAACCCACCCCTCCAGTCCTCCCGAAGAAGTCCCGAAACATCCAAAGCCTCCGACTTATCTTCATTAATGCGAAGGCCTGCGAAGGCCCCAAATCTCGTGAATTCCCCCAGTAGAGATTGTAGGGAAGCAACTGGGTGAGTCAGGTGGACCAGCAAGTCATCCGCGAAAGCTGAGATAGTGAACTCGTGCGAGCCCATTCGTACTCCCCGTATCTCCTCCGAGTCCGCGATAGCTCGAATCAGGGGATCCAATGAGAGAACAAACAACAAGGGGGAGAGCGGACAACCCTGACGTGTGCCCCTCTCCAACTCAAACCCCTCAGACAGTACCCCATTGCATAAAATACTCGCCGTCGGTGAGACATACAGGCTCCGTATGAGCTGGCAGAAAGCAGGACCCAAACCATAGTGAGGTAAAAGGTTCCAAAGATATTGCCAGTTGACTCTATCAAAGGCCTTTTCCGCGTCAAAGCTGATAAGAAGTGAGGCCTGCTGTCGAGTATGTACCCACTCCAAGGAGGCCAGAATCTTGCAAAGATTCCGAACAGCGTAGCGGCCTTTGACAAACCCGACCTGTGCTTCGTGAACCAAGTGTCCCAACACATCAGCCAGCCGGATAGCAAGAACTTTTGCAAGTATTTTTAAGTCAAAATTAAGAAGGGAGATGGGGCGATAGGAGGCGGCCAACATCGGGTCTTTACCCGGCTTGGGTATCAACGTGAGGTGTGCATGGTTCCGTCCCCAGCTGAAGGCCCCCTGATCCGCCCTGGCACTAAAGACCTCCCGCAACAGTGGGCTCACGGAGTCCCTAAGGATTTTATAGAGCTCCGCACCGAACCCATCAGGGCCCAGCACTTTGTAACAACTGGCCACCGAGATGACTGACTGTATCTCCTGGGTGGTAAGAGGCTGATCCAGTGCCCCCCTCTGTTCCTCCGTGAGCCGCGGCAGTTCCAACCCGTTCAGGTAGGCAGACATTGTCTCCACAGAGCCAGGTTCTGCTCTATACAAAGATTGGAAAAAACCACGGAAAACCTTCGCTATGTCCCCACTCTGCTTATACACATTACCCCTAGCGTCCCTAAGCGCCGCCACCAGAGAGGAGCCGCGCCGGCCCCGCAAGCAACGTGCTAACAGCTTCCCGGGCTTATCACCATAGCAATGCAAACGAAATCGATAATAAAGAACCGATTTCTTGGCCCGCTGGTGCAATAACTCATTGAGGTCCACCTGGGCTTCCCATAACTGTTTCTTAAGCGCGGGAGATGGTGCGTGAGCACAAGAGCGCCGAAGCTTAGTCACCTGCCGCTCGAGGTTAATTATACATTCAGCCAGCATTCTACGCTTCCTAGCCGCAAACCCAATGATATCCCCTCTAAGGACCACCTTCGCAGTTTCCCACACCAATTCGGGTTCAGCCTTATGTGCCTGGTGGTTATTGATGAACTCCTGCCAGCGCTGTTGAATAAATTGATGGAAATGTGAATCATGATAAAGTTCTAAGGGAAACCGCCAGAGACGGTCTCTCGGGGTCACATCGCCCCATTGTAAGGCAACCCATATCGGAGCATGGTCCGAGATTTCCAAGGGACCAATTTGGGCATCTCCCATAGAAGCAAACAGGGCAGCCGAGGATAGGAGATAATCAATACGGGCACTGGTGCCATGCGCCCTAGACTGATGAGTCTAGTCTTTTTCTAGGGGTGCAACAATCGCCAGGGGTCTATCAAGCCCAGTCTCCTGCAGAAGCGCTGCAGCATCCGAGATGGTAGTACCCTCTCCCTCACCTCCCCTCCTCTAGATGTGTCAAGGTCTGCATCAAGCACCCCATTGAAATCCCCCCCCAAAATCAGGGGATAATCCGGGAGCTGCTCAACAACCGAGGCCAACCGGTTATAGAAGCCAAAGTCAAACACAGTAGGCCCGTATAAATTCCCCAAAATCACCGGTCTCCCCTCTAGCAGTCCTGGGATCAGAAGGGACCTCCCCGCTTCATCCGACCTAATCGTTTCTGCCACAAATCGAACCCGTTTGTGGATCAAGATGACTACACCCCCTTTAATCCCTTTAGCTGGGGAACCCCACACCTGCCCCACCCAGTTCCTACACAGCTTATCATGCTCCTCCGCTGTCTGGTGGGTCTCTTGGAGCATTGCAATATCACACTGATGCCTCGCCAGAGCTTGCAAAATTTTATATCTCTTAATAGGGTTCCCTAAACCACATACATTCCAGGAAATAACTTTCAGAGGAGCAAGGCAGTGTCAAGGTGCCAAAAATGATACTTACTCATTTGCTTGGGAAAGCCCCCTCCAGCCCGGGGCCCACCCATAGCATTCCGCCGATGTAGCCGCTGCTGCCAGCATTGAAGCCCCGAAGGGACGATTATTCCCACCCCCCCTATCCACCCCTCCCCTCCCCCCACCCCCCCAATCCCTCTCCCCCACCCCCCCCTCTACTAGTCCGTCCAGGTGGTCGGACAGCCTTCCTTGACAATCGGGTTCCCACCCCCATTCCAAGTACCTTAATCTCTTACATGAACTATAAGCAACTGCAAAAACTTACTCTCCTCGGTGGAGCCTGATGTCCAGCGGGTAAGACGCTTCGCGCTGAAGCTCCCGAGAGGCCTACTTAGAATCCTGACTTAATACCTATACAAACTTACTATTTCGCTCCGAGCTGACCGGGGTACCTCGGGGGGGATGGCGGCCCATAAACCAGCGCGCTTGGACTTCGGGTCTCCTTCTTCTTCTCATGGAAAACGCTCCAAAACAGAGGTGTCCTCCCCACAGAAGATGGCTCCATTTCGTGAAAACCCCGAAATGCACCTGGAGATTTTAGAGGAAATACGCGGCGTGAAGGAATTGGTGCAGTCCAATGGAGAAGCGCTTCGAGCCATGCGAGAAGACTTTGGAGTGCTCCAGGACCGACTTGAAAGTCTCTCATTACGGCAGGACAACATGGCGGGGGTCCTCGACTCGCACGCGGTGCGCTTGGGCAAACTGGACAAGGCTGAGCGCCAGATACAGAATCTTCAAAAGGAGTTAGAAGATAGCAATAATCGAGCCCGTCGCAACAATGTGAGGCTCATTGGAATACCGGAGGGGGTGGAAGCAGGAGATATAAGAGAATTCCTCCTCAAAACTCTTCCCTCCTTGCTGAAGATCACTTTTCATAGAGAACTGGAAATCGATCGTGCACACCGTGTTCCTACCCACATGGCGCTCAACCGAACGACCCCCCGGCCTATTATCTTTCGCTTGCTACGATATCAACAAGTGGAACAAATTTTAAATGCTGCCCGGGCGAATCATCATTTGGAATTTGAAGGTCACAAAGTCTCCTTTTTCCCTGACTTGGCAAAGCCTACCGTTGACCGTCGGAAGAAACTCCTTGCTTTTCGCCCTCGACTTCAACAGCTACAGGCTCGCTTTGGCCTGTTGTATCCTGCGAAGCTCCGAGTGACTCTCCACAACCAAACCAGGACATTCGAAGATCCTGATCTACTGTCAACATTTTTAGACTCCAAAGAAGCAGAGCAGATGCGCTAATCCAAAACTTGGACTTTTATCTGCCGGCTCTGTCCGCCATTTTGAAGGGCCCGATGCGGCGGTCATAGCCAAGCACAGAGACTACCTGGACTTTCTTTCTTTCTCTATATGACTTTTTTGTTTTTTGGTCTCCTATCCCTCCATGAGGTGTGCCTCGGTCGGATTCGGAGCACGCACAGTCCTACAGGTTATGTGTTTTTTCAATTTCGGCCTTCTCTGGGGTTTCTCCCCGCAGACACATGGTCGCCAGTAATTTCTGGGGTTCTGCTTCTTCTCTACCGCACCGCGGTTTTCTTTTTTAATGTGGGGCGCTTCATTGAATTATTTTAGCTTATTTTCTTTTATGTCATGTGTACAGCCAGATACAGTCAATATGAGGGACATTGTGAAATTATGTGCGCTATCATGCTCAGAATTTTAATTTTTCTGAATGGCCTTATGTAAAATCTTATCACTCAATGTAAAAGGCATTAATAGTCCAATCAAAAGAAAGAAAATCCTTAGCTATCTTAGCCATGAGCATGCCGATTTAGTGTTTCTTCAGGAAACGCATCTAAACTCTGCTGAAACACTGAAACTCAATGCTAAGCCTTATATGGTGGCTGCCTATTCTCCCGCCGTTTCCAAACGGTGCGGGGTAGCCATTCTGGTTAAGAAGTCTTTGCAAGCTACTGTAATCGATACTAGCGCTGACAAGGAGGGTAGATGGGCCCGTGTACACCTTAAGGTTGGAGATAGTGAATTCACGTGTATTTGCATTTATGCCCCGAATCTGGACAACCCTGCTTACTATGCAAGTATTGCGCAGTTGGCATAGGCTTCTGCCAATGCTCCATTAATACTTGGTGGTGATTTTAATCAAGTGTTCCATTTCGCTGGAAAGCTTTTAGTGAATTGCAAATTGAATTTGGTCTCCCAGCGAAATACTACTTTCAGTCGGTGCAACTTCAGCATAGCCTTCGGAGTGCTAAGGTACTTCCGCCATCGGCATCCCCTACACAAGGTTGATCGGAGACTACCCGATCTATCGGTAGTTCACCGGGTGTAGCATCCAATTTTTACAAAACCTTATGTAATGCTATAACTAGCGATACCCCTATAGCGCGGAAAGCATGGGAGAGAGAATTGCATGTGACTTTGACCTCGGAGCAATGGAGCCTTGTCTGGAGTAGAGTGACACGGGTTTCCCGATCCGCCTCACTCACTCAGACACTCTTCTTTCTAGCCCACCGGTGTTTTTACACTCCTGACAGATTAGCCAAATGGAACACTACTCAGGGCAATAGTTGTTGGACTTGCCATGCGGCCATTGGTTCACTACCTCATGTTAAGTATGAATGTCCCGCACTACAGTATTACTGGCGTCGGGTCTGGGGTCGTATCCAGTCTATTTTGCACTTTCAAGAGCCCCTTTCTTGGAGGATAGTGGGACTTCGCCCAGTTGCGGGGATCCCCTCTCTTCCAAAAACGGCTTACTTCCTTTTGGACTTTATGCTTGGCATTGCTATTTCCCTAATTAAGAAATACTGAAAAATAGCTCCCATCTGAGCCCCAATGAATGGTGGAATCATGTCTGTCTCTACAGTAAATATGAACAAATACCTCGTATGTTTGCTTCCCCCGTTCAGACTCCTCATCATTGGTCTAAATGGAAGATGCTCAATGACTATGTACATTCTGCTAAATGCTTTCATCTGACTGTCTAACTTTGTATATATTTCTGTCCCATGATCATTCTGTATCGTAGATACTCTTTTGATCGTTTTGATGTATAATTACTGTTAATTGGAAGCGCTCACATGCTGACATAATCGGCTAGAGAAGAAGCATCGGGGTGGGGGGTAATTGGGTTTACTTTTCCTTATTGTATACTTGTTTTGTCTCCTTTGGTGTGTTGTTTCTTTTGTTTGTTGCAAAATGAAAATAAAAGTTAAAAAAAAAAAAAAAAAAACTTACTCTCCTCCACCCCTCCCCCACGCCACCCACAACCCCCCTCCAGTTCTCACCTATCCCTCGGTGACTCCCCGCCTGCCATCAGGTCCCCTCCAACTGCCCAACCCACCGAGTCCATCATGGTCTCCCCTAAGCTCACAGGGGCCTTAATAAGCCCTAACCCTCCACAATCCAACCCTCCCCTCTATAGCCAGATTTTACATCCCATGGTCACACCATAACCCAGCCGACCACCCAACTACAAGGGGGGGGGGCCACGCCTAAGGTGCCGAGCAACACAGCTCCCAGCCAACATTAAACAGCAGCTGGAGTAGACCACTCTCCTTCCCGGACAGGTGTCTCTGTCCTTCCCAATCCACACTAGAAATATCCCCTCTGCGCATTCCGCGACCCTATTAAAATTATGTTAACAGAGGGGAGGGCCAAATGGTAGATATTAGGTATATGGTACCACCCACGGTCACTAGGCCCCTAAGCACAACCAGCCACGTGCCTAAGCTCCCAACGTAAGGCGGTGTGCCCGGGCCCCCGCCCGCCCGCGTGGGCCCAGCCAACTCCCCTCCCCCCGCCAAACTGATATGCCCCACTCCCAGACCCACATGGCTGACATCTAATCCAGCCCATACACCCCCCTCCCCCCCCCCTAAGCTCCCCAGGGGATTGTAACCATTCTACAACCTAAGAAACATAGTAAAAAGAACAACCGAAACAATGTTACTATATAAAAGGCACAAAGCAACACTATTGCCGTAGCTTAGAGCTCCTGAGCATAGTAGCAAGGTACACCCTTCCAAACCCCTCTGAGACTTATCCAGTTCCCCATCACCACAGAAAAACAGTGCCCCGTATAAATTCAAATCCAACAAAGAAAAAAGAAAGAAAGTCGGAGAATACAATCGGGAGGGGGGGGGGGGAAGAGCAGGATACTTATAGAACTTATAATTGTATAAGGCATCCCCAATCCCTTATAAATATATCAGGCATCTCCAGTCTCTGAGAGATGGATAAGGCATCCCCAGTCTCTCAAAAATCGTCTCCCCATTTCAAAGTTTTCCCCCTGCAATACCGGTAGGTCGGCCAAACTTCCGTTAGCAGTGTCAATGGCTAGAACCGGCCGAGCTGTTCAAAGTGTCCAGAAAAGAAGTAGCCGCTTCGGGGGAGGACAGAAATCGAGGCCGACCCTGGAACTCCACACGCAGACGAGCAGGGTATAAAAGTGAGAATCGTATTCCCTTCTGTCTGAGCTGCGTGCACACCGTGGAGAAGGCCCGCCGCTGTTGACTGACTAGAGTCGAATAATCTTGAAAGACCAGGATACGCTCCGCAGCAGAGCTCTGCCAGGTACGACTCCGTGCCATTCTAAGCACGTCCTCTTTTTGTCTATAATCCAAGAAGCGCGCTATAACTGCACGCGGTCGGGGTGCTTGTTCCTTCTTTGGGCCTATCCTGTGCACGCGCTCCAACTTTACGGCGGTGGTTCCCTTGTCGCCCATCAATTTAGCAATCCAGGCCAGTAAGAAATCATATAGGGCACTGTCCAGCACATCCTCTGAAATCCCGACAAATCTCAAATTCTTTCGCCGGCCCCGGTTCTCCAGATCGTCCAGTTTTTCTCCGTATTGCTTGACCAATTTTTCCAGCTTGTCCACTTTAGTTTGTAGCGAGGTCTGGGTGTCTTCCAAATCAGACACACGTGTCTCCACCTGCTCCACTCGTCCTGTATAGTCGGTGACACGCTGGCCGACAGCGTGCATTTGCTCCGAGAGATCTTGAAATCGGGAAGCAAGAGCTTGTACCACCGCTGCAGTGACCTCTGCAACTAGCCCCTGAGTGCCCCCAGAGCCTGGGCTACAAGGCGCGCTCTCCGCCATTTTTGCTTCAGGGACTCGGGGCTTCTCCTTCCTCGTCGTTTTCGTTGCCATTGAGCCACTTGCCTCGCCACCGGTATACCACTGTGAGCCCGCTGGGGGGTTTAGCACAGCTATTGATTAAGAGTAGGAGATTCCACCTATAGTGGGAGAATAATGCAGTTTTGGGGGGTAAATTACCCGGAGCTGATCAGTGTCCGTCTGATCAGCTCATTTGCCAAACCGGAAGTCGCCAGTCGGCATCTTATAAGTCACATATATGCAGAAATGACTTTATGGTTACCATAAAAGCAAGGTAGAATTCAGTGATATCCAATCATGCCATGTTCCCTACTGTCACTGAAAAATATCCTAATCACATTAAGTTGGACAACAAAATAAGAGTGAGAAGGAAAAAGACCTCAGAGTGTGTCCTCTTTACTACATTTAGCCAGAGTGCCCCACACAGAGAGAACTTTCTACTGGTTATTACGACTGTTTTTCATAGGTCAAGGAAAATATGGATGAGGCTTTCTGGAAGGATATAGAGTGGCATTATCCATATATTACTCCTGAAAATCCATAGAAGGTGTGGGGGGAGGGGGGGGGTCTTTTACTAAAGGGTGCTAAATTGTTGCAGATAACGCTCCAATAGCTCCAAAGCCATGACACATTAGGTGCAACTGTCAAGGGTGTGGACAGCATTTACCTGGCAGTTAACCGGAGCCCTGTACCCTAACACATGCCACATCAGTGCAGGTGCACAAAACCCTGCACTAACTGGGCAGAGCTCCCGCACACTCATGTCCCTAATCTGCCCGCACTAACTGTGCTGGCCCTGCATCAGCTGACAATGCGTGTCCAAGGAGTGCTTTTAGCATGTGCCAGACACGCTGCCATCTACAGCCATTTAGTAAAAGACCCCCCTAGTATCACCTAAAGGAATTATCCAGGTGACGGCTGCCATTATCCAGATAATTGCATTGGAATAATAACCTGAAAACTTGTATTGGCTAATCTCTGTGGATTAATGGAAGAAAGGATCCCTGCTTGTTTTAACTCTAACAAAGTCAACAGAACAATAGCAGATAAGAAGCAAATGGCTTAGTCAGTCTGCCCAGTTGTATTTTCCTCTGTCCTTTCCACCTCTTTGAATACGTGAATAGCAGCCAACACTGGCACTGCCCGATAGGGGAGCTCAACATAAAATTCATCAGCAGCAGTTGGTGAATTGCTGCACATCTCTTAGGGGGAGAGAATAACACTTCCTCCTTAAGTCTTGCAGAGGACCTTCACTACTGCTACCACGACTACTAATTATTTGTATAGTGCTACAAGGAGCATGCAGCACTGACAGAAACATGTAAGAGACGATCCGTACTCATCAGAATTTACAATCTAGTCATACAAATATAGAAACATAACAGCAGATAAAGACCATATGGAGTTATTCTGTGCCACAAATAGCGGGGATGGACTCCAATCCCCACTATTCGCACCTTCTCCTGGCCGCGACTAACTTCCCCACCAGTTTTGCGGGAAAGTTAGATGGGGCGGCTCAGAGGCGGAGTCTGGGCGGTCACCAGCCCTAGACGTACAGGGTCGATTCTAATGTTGGCCCTGTACGACAGGGTCGATTCTAATGTCGGCCCTGTACGACCAGGGCTGGTGACATGTGTGGGGGAGTTCCTTCCCTAGATTTACTTTTTTGGGACTGCTGGGGTACGGATGGGACAGGGGGGGCCGGATGACATTCCCCGCAGCCTGACCCTAGCCTTAGAAGGCCAGATTGGGGGTCGGGCTGCGGGGAATAATCTGACAACCGGCATCACAGCTTTTAAACGAAGCCGTGGTGCCATGGCAACTAGCAGCCATGGCGCCACGGCTCCATTTAAAAGCCCTGACTGAGTTGGTCGGGAAGGTAATGTATGTGCAGGCCGGACTGAATCACAGTCATGGACTGCACGTACATGACTGATTGCGATTCTGATCCTGCGGGGCTAGATGTGCCCCACAGGATCAGAATCGTGATCCCCTCTGTACATCTGGTTCAGACCAGACGTACAGAAGCGATCAAGATCCAAAACGGAATTGGGCCCTTACTGCCTATCCAGTCTGCCCTTCCATATGAACCATGAAGCTCTACAGTCCCTTTTCCTTTATTTATTTAATTTATTTATTTTTATTTATATACCACTTTGTCTAGGAGTAGCAGCCTAGTGGTTATAACACTGGCTTAATAACCAAGCAACCAGGGTTCAATTCCCACTAGCACTCCTTGTGGCTTGGGCAAGTCACTTAACCCTCCACTGCCTCAGAAGAAAGGCCTGGCAATCTACTTCCAGTGACACTGCCAAGAAAACCCAGGAGCTTCTGGGTCACCAGGAGTCAGGACTGACTCAAAGGCACACATTGCATTGCATTTTGTCTAGATAACCAGAGTGGTTTATATGGAACAATCCTTTAGCGATCCTCTGTTTGTCCCATGCTTTCTTGAATTCCAATACCGTCCTGGTCTCTACTACCTCCACTGGGAGACTATTCCACGCATCTACCACTCTTTCTGCAAATGACTCCTGAGTCTATCTCCTTTCACCTTCGTCCTATGCTCCCTCATTCTAGAGCTTTCTTTCAGTTGAAAGAGGCTCTCCTCCTGGGTATCTATACCATGGAGGTATTTATTTGTCTCTATCATATCTCCCTTCTCTCGCCTTCCAAAGTATATATATTTAGATCTTTAAGTCGTTCCACATATGCCTTATAGCAAAGCCCACTGACCATTTTGGTAGCTACCCTCTGCACTGACTCCATTCTGTTTATATCCTTTTGAAGGTGTGGTATCTAGAACTGCACACAATACTCTAAATTAAGTCTCACCAAAGACTTATAAAGAAGCTCTATTACCTCCTTCCTGCTGGCCATTCCTCTCCCTCCAAACATCCTTCTAGCTTTCGCCATCGCCTTTTCTTAAAATCATCAGAAACAATCAGGCCCAGGTCCCGTTCTTCTTTCATGGACAGAAGCACTTCTGTCCCTTATACTGTACTGCTCCCTTGGATTGCTGCAGCCCAAATGCATGACCCTGCATTTTTTAGTGTTAAATCCCAGTTGCCAGATTCTCAGTCATTCTTCAAGCTTAGCCAGATCCCTCCTCATGTTATTTACGCCTTCCTGGGTGTCTACTCTATTGCAGATAGAGGCAAACCTTACCTGATAACCTTTCAGCAAGAACACTTACACAAAAAGTTAAAAGAATTGGACCAAGAACAGATCCCTACTGCACATCACTGATAACATCCTTCTCCTCAGAGTAAGCACCATTTATCTGTACTCTTTATTGCCTCCCACTAGGCTAGGTCTAGGAGAATGGTAAGAAAATACATAGTTGGAGAGCAAGAGACTAAGCAGATTAAAATCCAAAAAACTGCTTCGAAGAGGTGAGTTTTTAACCTGGATTTGAAAAAGGCCAGAAATGAAGCTTGATGTTTGTGGTTACCTCTTTATATAAAATCTATACTAAATCTCAGCCCAAGTGACAGTACAGTTAAAGTATGGTAGGAAAGGAAAAGAAAATCATACTGGCAGCACGTTGTCCAGGATAAAAAGGTGCCCACCTACAGCTTACACAATAGGCCATGGTGAGCATATTCATGGACCCACTGCAGCAGGAGATAACGTTTTCATTAATTTCTGTGGTTTAAGAGGATTAATTATAGTTCTGCAGATAAAGAGAAGATAATGTACCTTTATGCTATATGGTGCACCGAGCATTAGCAGTAAGTTTGAGAGGCTGAGATCATACTCCACATACCCTGGCTTAGAAGTGAGGTTCATGATTGCCATGGTATGCATAAAACTAACTCCTTTGGAGAAATTTCTCTAACAATTCTTTACAACATGTATATGGGGTGGATGGGGAGAAGACAGTCATCTGTCTGAAGGTGCATAGCCATACAGTCTAGTACCACACCCGTTCTTCAAATCCCTATCCTCTGACCAGAAAGGAAATTTTAGGCATCCGGCTATACCACTTACTGTCAAGGATCAGTCCATTGGTCTGTCTGCCTGTTCATACATCAATATGTATAGTTTTGTTTTTGCTTGTGTAGACGAAGCAATGTGTGCAGAGATATACACTGGAATGCAAGAAATAGAACAGAAAAGCGAAAGGATCAAGGGTTTTGACTGAGGCAAGAATATGCTGCCATGGACCCAACTCCTGTAGCACAGAAGAGGGAAGAACCAGGGCTGTAGCCGAGTCAGGACGGTGCTGTAGAGACCCAACTTCCATGGCATTGAAGAGGAAAGGACCAGAGCTTCAGTCATGATCCCCCTTGGCACAGAGGAGGACAAGGGCAGTGGCCAAGGCATGAGTGTAACAGTGAAGACCCACCTCACAAGACAAAGAAGATGAAGAGATCTGGCCTGATCCGAGGTATGTTAGGTGGATGAGAAAGGAAAAATAAGGGAAAGGAGGCTGAAAAAACATAAAAGGGTGAGGGGGGGAGGGAGGAAAAGTGGAAGGTAGAGGAGAAATAGGAGCTGGGAAGAAAAGGAAACAGGAAGATGAGGGGAAAAGATAAGCGAAAGGCAAAGACTGCCATCCCTCCTCTTCCGCCCACAGGCACAGGGAACTGCACTCCCTTGTGTACCTCTCCCACCACTTTCATGTCACCCTGCCAGTCACATACACTACCTCCCAGAAACTGCGACGAGCTCACCACTCCCACTCTCTGCGCCTACCCTGCCCACTCGAGCCTCTAATGCGGTTGATCCAGTTAGCGCGGGAATCATCCTGCTCTGTCATGACCCTACACTAGCTTGCACCACACACCCCAGGACACTTTTATCACGGGCCAGAAGAAGCGCTGCCAGCTAGCGCCCATTAGTAAAAGGCCCCTATAGTCAACTGACTGGACACGGGACAACGAAATGAAAATATTCTCTGTCTATGTGTATTCTAAAAACATGTGCTTTCTGGCTGCACTCTTCTCCCCCACCCCCTTTTGATGCTGCTTCAGTTATTAATGACATGGTTCTTTGGATGGAGAGAGACACATTAGTGCTAATAGTTTAATAAAATCAGAATTGCATGAACCATACAGTAATTGGGGTAACTTTTTTTTTTAACTTGGTTCATTGCCACATATGTTATAATTAAATATGTTGGAAATTGTACTGTAACTATCTTAGCAGATTAGTTACTAATAGGGAGGTGGGCGGTGTTCTAGCTTAAAATAGAAGTATGAAGAAACCTTGGTATATGAAAAAATTATTGAGTTATACACAGTGCAACATTTTGCTAAACTGAGTTCACTCTGCAAGTCTAATGTGCATATTAGCCATTACCATAGAAACAGTGTCAGGCTGCATAGATGTGTGTTGGGGAGGGGGCGTTGATCGGTGATGTACACGGAATATTCTCTCAATCTTTGAAATAATTATGAATTATGCCATGAAAAAAAGACCTTTGCAATACTTCTATGCAGCAATGCATAAGAGCAAATGACCAAAGGCACAAGCACCCAAGTATAATAAATACAGTTAAAACATGACGAGGGGCATCCCACTGCTGTTTTCTCAGGGTAATTTTTGATGATTTGTCTTTAAGTTTCAATTTATGTTACACCTATGCTTTTTTACTGAGCATTAAACATGCGCGTTGATCGATAAGTTAATGGCTGGGATATCTTGCAAAAGCCATTTGCCCATGTACTGTAAATGGCTATTCATACAACAACGACTTGATAGGGCTGTGCATTCATTTGAAATGAAATGGGAAATGTTAACAAAATTCCCTATATCGTTTCATATCATTTTTGAACAAAAGTGAAAAAAAAAGAAATTATGTCACTTCCTGTCTTGTTAATAGTGTACACTGTTGAGCAATAGTGCGTGCTATGGGCAAATAGTATACCTTATTAAGACATAGTGCAAGCTATTTGTGCACTTGTGAGCACTCTTTGCCCATAGTAGACACTATTGCTCAATAAGGCACACTATGAAGTGATAGTAAATGTAAATGTAGACAAATGTAAATAGTTCTCTAATTGTTAATTGTTAACTGTTAATTTGTAAATGTAGCCTTCAAGTTACTACTGTTATATGTAAAACAGCCTGCTCTGTTAATTGTTGTTATATGTAAACCGCATCTGATCAATGGAAGAAGCGGTATAGAAAAACCTGTTAATTAAATTAAATTAAATAGTTTATGTTTATTAAAAGCTTGATATACACCTTTGAGGAGGCGGCAGAGCAGTTTGCAATATAAAATAGTTAAGAAATGGAAAGGAACGCCAATGTTATATACAAGAAACAGAATATATAAATGCATGGGGAGGGGTGGGGGGAAGAGAAAGGAAGAGAAAAGGAGAGTAGGGCAGGCAGAAGAAAGCAGTAAGTGCGGAGGTCAAAGACCTTTCTAAAGAGGTGAGTTTTGAGTTGGGACTTGAACAAATGAGGATTCCAGGCAAAGGTCTAAAGGGAGATTATTAGATAAACTGGAACTTAGGAAGTGCACCCTATTAATAACAGACAGGAAGTGACAAAATTAAAAAGAAACATGAAATGAAAAATTCTGCAGACAACACAGGAAACGAAATGAAAATTTTTAGCTGACACAACCCTACTATTTGAAAACTGCCCACCCTGCATGTTGCTAAAAGCATGCATGTTATGAAACAACATCTGCACTTTGACCCACATTCAATGGAGGTGTTCCCAGGGACAGGGTTAAGGCAGGGCTTGAAATATTAGAAAATGTTCTAAAAGAAAAAGTAGATGCAAGTCTCTGTGAATACTTTTTTTCTGGAGATAATATTCAAAGTGAAAGTACATGTTTACCTTCACGTTATAGACTGGTGTTGTAGATAAAATGCTGCTGCAGACAGATTGAAAATTATTCTCCAAGGGGAAAATTTTATAAAAAGGACCTAAAAAATGTCTCAAAAATGTGCATATTTTATGGCTCTTATAAAGTATCCAGATAGATCCCAAGAAGGTAAAAAAACAACACCACTGTCACCTTGACCCAAATGTAATTTAAACTTTTTATAACATTTTAAAGGGATCATCAAAATTCAATCTGAGAGCATTTTGACTCAACACTGCCTCTCTAAAATTGCATCCTTGGTCCATCAAATCCGATATAGACGTTCAGTTCAAATTATCAAAAGTCAAACTAGTGCGCTTATCTGCTTCAGATGTGTTATCTTGAATTAAGCCATCTGTCATGATATTGTGTTTTGAAGATTCTTCAGCTTCCGGGATCTACTAGATAGTATCAGTCCCAATCATTTTTTCAAACCTACGTTCATTATAAGGCAACATAGGCATCAAATAGGCTTCTAATAGTGCACAAAGGCTCTTGTACAAACCCACGCTTGCTCAAGGTCATGTATAAATGTGTGGAGGACTTTTTATGCATTGGGTATGCGAATGATTTTTCTAAGTGACAAGAATTGTTTTGTTTTTCTAAAAATCACGAGTTTTGCTGCAGTAACTTAGCAATTAGCTCTGGACAGTAGTAGTATTGGTGACAGATATTCAAGGGTGCTGCTCAGGACAGTGTTCATTATTTGGATGTTTACACGTGCAAGCACCCCTTTTACTAACATGTGGAGCCAATTCTTACAGGGGCACATCTGGGCCGTCCAGACATCCAAAAAATGGATGGGCCCAAAATGTACCACATTTTGCAACCGTGGGAGCTAGATGCTCCCTCAGTTACAGGATCGGCATTTAGATGGCCCAGCATGCCCCTGATTCCACCGCTGGAGACATCTTCCATTCTGCCTGGCCAGCCTGTCCTATGCTCCTGTTGGGATGCCGGTGCCATGGCATCCCATTGTCATTGCACCAGGATATCCAGCAGGAGCACGAAAAGCCCGACAGTGTTTAACTTGTCTTTTCCCCACCATGGGGTCAGCTAGGGCCGGGCCCGGGCATCAGGGGCTCATCTGCCATGGCATGGTTGTCCCTTGGGTGCAAAATGCCCCGATCGCAAGGGCATCCGGCACTTATTCCACCTCAGAAGTATAATCAAGACATCTTAGTGCAAATTTTAATACATAATTACTAAGAGCAGCTTTGTACAGATCCAAAATAAAAGAACAATGATTTCAGCAGATGTAAATGTTTGTATACCCTTTTAGACAGCACTTTCAAATTTCTCCTTCAGAAGAAATAAACCTGTAGTTAGCTAAGAGACCAATTTATTAGTGGTGTGCATTTGTTAGTATGCATTTGTTTCATTGCTGTTGTTGTTAATGCCGTCGAGTCGGTTTCGACTCATGGTGACCCTCTGAATAGTTGTCTTAAACTGTGTTCGGTCTTCAGTAAGCAGCTCATTGTTGATAGAGTGGCACCCATAGCTGCTGTTATTGTATTGATCCATTTCATTAATGGCCTTCCTCTTTTGCGTTGACCTTCTACCTTGCCAAGCATGATGTCTTTCTCTAACAATCTCTCTCTTCGCATGATGTGTCCAAAGTATGAAAGTCGAAATCTTGCAATCTGAGCTTCTAAAAAAAGCTTAAGTTTGATCTTCTCTAGTACTGATTGGTTTGTTCTTCGGGCAGACCATAGTATACATAGTATTCATTGCCATCACCATAATTAAAAGGCAACGATTTTCTTCCTGTCTATCTTTTTCACTGTACAACTTTTGTATCCATATGACATTATTGAAAATACAATGGCTTGAACAAGTCAAATCTTTGTATGGAGAGAGGCATCTCTGCTCTTGAGAATCTTGTCTATGTCCTTCATAACCATTCTGCCAAAGGCAATGCATCGTCAGATTTCTTGACTGCTTGTTGTTTCTTTATTGATAGTTGATCCAAGTAGGTTAGAGTTATCAACTTTTCAGTTTCTTCTCCATCAGTGATGAACTTATTGATTTCTGCCACTTGTCAGGATCATTGTTTTCTTTACGTTAAGGTGCAGGCCCATTTTAAGACTATGGTCCTTGATCTTGAGAAGCAAATGTTTCAGATTGTCTTCACTTTCAACCAGTAATGTGGTATCATCAACATAGTGAAGGGTGTTGATTAGTCTTCCACCAATCTTCACACCTCAGTTGTCATCATACAGTCCTTCTCTGATGATTTGTTCTGCAAATAAATAAATAAAAAAAACAGGTAGTGGGAGAGTATGCAACTTTGTAGTAAACCTTTGCTGATTTTAAACCATTCTACTTCTCCTTGTGCCATTCAAACTGTGGCTTCTTGATCAATGTAAAGGTTGTGCAAGAGAACTATCAGGTGATCTGCTATACCCATGCTTCCTAATGTGGCCCAGAGTTTCTCATGTTTTACACAATCAAAAGCCTTGCTGTAGTCAATAAAAGACATATATATATATATATATCATTTTGGTATTCTGTTGTCTTTTCAAGGATCCATCTCACAGCTGTGATGATATCTCTCATTCCTTGCCCTTTCCTGAACCCTGTTTACACTTCAGGCAGTTCTCGTTCCAGGTATGGCTGTAGTCTCTGCTGAATAATCTTCAGTAGAATCTTGCAGGCATATGAGATCAGAGCGATTGTGAGATAATGTCTACAGTCAATTGGATCACCTTTCTTTAGTATTGCTATAAACACAGATCTTTTCCAGTCAGTTGGCCATGATGTTATCTTCCAAATTTCCTGGCAGAGTCTTGTTAGTATGGTAACAGCTGCATTCAGTTGTAATACTTCAATGGGAATGCCCGGTGCTTTGTTCTTTGATAAGGCTTTCAGTGCTGCTACAACTTCTTCTTTCATCACCAATGGTTCCTGATCATAAGGTACAGGTTGAAACGGCCGTTGGTCCACTTGATCTTTATGGTATAATGACTCTGTATATTAAGAACATAAGATATGCATTACTGGGTCAGGCCAAGGTCCATCAAGCCCAGTATTCTGTTTCGAACAGTGGCCAATCTAGGTTACAACTACCTAGTATTTTCTCCAAAAGACCCAGGTGCCACAATGCTTGTATTGGGCAAGCAGTGGATTTCCCGAGTCTCCTTTAATAATTGTTTATGGACATTTCCTCCAGGAACTTGTCCAAATCTTTTTTTTAACCCAGCTACACTAACAGCTTTTACTACATCCTCTGGCAATGAATTCCAGAGTTTGGTTACTTGTTGAGGGAAAAAATATTTTCTCTTAAAAGTCTTAAATAGGTTACACTGTAGCTTCATTGCATGTCCCCTAGTCTTTCTATATTTTGATGGCATAAACAATCAATCTACGTTTACCTGTTCCACTCTATTCATTAATTTATATACCTCTATCATATCTCCCCTCTGCTGTCTCTTTTCCAGGTTTTCTTGATCTTCTCAGCATCATTCAACATGAATACTTGAGCATCTTGTAGCATTCCAATTTGAGGCTGGAATTTTTTCGTTAACTCTGGTAGCTTTAGGAAAGTCGATCTTGTTCTTCTTCTAATATTTCTGATTCTGTTTCCTTGCATGCATCATTGTAGTACTTTTTCTTGTTTTGTCTTGCGGCATGTTGGAAATCTCTATTGAGTTCTGCGATTGCCTGTCTTTCTCCTCTGGCTTTATCTTTTCTGTGTTTTTTGGGCAATTTTCAGAGTTTCTTTGGTCATCCATTTTGGTCGTATTTACTTTTTCACCTTTTGTAGAGACTTCTCACTTTCTTCCAACACAACCTTCTTGATGCCATCCCATAACTCTTTTGGTGCTTCGTCATTTGTATCTAAAACAGCAAATTGATTTTGCAGGCACTTTTAAATTCTGGTGGTATATTTCCAAGATAATATTTTGCTGTATTCATGAGTGGCTTGCTCTTTTTCAACTTCAGCTTGAGTTTGCATACTAGTAGTTGGTGATCTGTACCACAGTCAGCTGTTGGTCTTGTCTTTTTGTTGTTATAGAGCTTTTTCATCATTGACTTCCACAAATGTAGTCAATTTGATTTTTGTAAAATCCATTGGGTGAAGTCTATGTGCACAGTTGCTGCTTGTGTTGCTGGAAGAAGATATTTGAGATGAATAGAAAATTGGTCTTGCAGAATTTCTATCAGTCTTCATTTCTGTTGCCAAGTCCATATTTTCCAACCATTTTGCCTTCTTCTTTGTTGCCAATCTTTGTGTTCCAGTCACCCATGACTATCAGGATATCCTGTTTGCATGTTCTGTCAGTTTCAGCTTGTATTTGTTGATAGAACTTCTTTTTAACATCTTTGTTATTGATATAGCAGAAGGGCTGTCGGGCAAGGTTTGCCTCTTCGCGGATGATACCAAAATCTGCAATAGACACTCAGGAAGGTGTAGATAACATGAGGAGGGATCCAGCTAAGCTTGAAGAATGGTCTAGAATTTGGCAGCTGGGATTTAATGTTAAAAAAATGTAAGGTCATGCATTTGGGCTGCAGCAATCCAAGGGAGCAATATAGTATAGGGGGTGAAGTACTTTTGTCCACTAAAGAAGAGCGGGACCTAGGTGTGGTTGTGTATGATGATCTTAAAGTGGCTAAACAGGTAGAAAAGGCTACAGCAAAATCTAGAAGGATGCTTGGGTGCATACAGAGAGGAATGGCTAGCAGAAAAAAGGAGGTGATAGTGCCTCTGTATAAGTCTTTGGTGCGACCTTATTTGGAATATAGTGTGCAATTCTGGAGACCGCACCTTCAAAAGGATATAATCAGGATGGAGTCAGTTCAGAGGGTGGCTACTAAAATGGTTAGTGGTCTTCAGTATAAAGCATATGAAGACAGACTTAAGGATCTTAATATGTACACCTAAGAGGAAAGGCGGGATAGAGGTGATATGATTAAGACTTTTAAATACCTCCATGGCATAAATGCACAGGGGGAGAGCCTCTTTCGATTGAAAGCAAGTTCTGCTATGAGGGGACATGGGATGAGGGTGAAAAGGGGTCGATTCAGGAGTGATATGAGGCAATATTTCTTTACAGAAAGAGTGGTGGATCCGTGGAATAGTCTCCCAGTGGAGGTGGTAGAGATGAGGACTGTATCTGAATTCAAAACAGCATGGGACAAACACAGAGGATCTCTAAAGGAAAAAAAAGGGGGTTGTGTAGTTGTTGATATGGAAGGACAGACTAGGTAGAAAAATGAGGACAGAAAAAGACCACATGGCCTATATTTCGATGAACCCATCAACTTCATCCTCTTCTGAACCTGTTGTTAGGGCAAATACATGGTGATGGGCATTCCTCGTAGATGAATAAAAATGCAGTATTCACTGATTGCACTGTATTTCATTACAGTTCTTGCAAGTTTCTTCTTGATTATAAATGCAACACCATTTCTTCTTTGTCTTTCATTTCCAGCATAGTAGGCCATGTGATCATCAGATGCAAAGTGCCTGATGCCAGTTCATTTCAGTTCCCTGATACCCAACAGCTCAGGTTGTACACATTCCATTTCATTCTTGATCACCTCCAACTTCCCTTGGTTCGTATGTTCCATGTCCCAATATGTAAGACATCTTTTCAGCTTTTGACTCTTATTTCATGCACAGTTACATCAGCAGTCGGCCGTCCCAAGAGCCTTGATTCAACCACATCATAAATGCTGGCTTTAATCTAAAAAGTCTTTAGCTCCTTCTCAGTAGGCAGTTGAGTGACTTCCAACCTGGGGGTCTCATTTTCCAACACTATAGTGCAATTTGTTTTGTTGTGGCTATCCATTGGATTTTTGTGCAAAATATGGAAGTAGATTGCCAGGCCTTTCTTCTGTGTGGGTAATTCTAGGGTTTTTGCTGTAGGCACCTAAATGTTATCATCCACTGCCAACACCATCCCATCCTGCTGCTGCCCAGATGGATGGTTTGTCTTGGTCTGTCACCTCAGCTAAGATCTGTCCATCTTGGGAGATCCTGCCATTAGTTAAGCTACTAATTGCTTAGCTCTCAGTAACACTGATGCACACAAGCCCTCACAGCACGACAAGCTGCAAACCAAGTGAGGGTTTTTTCATTAGGGTTCCTAAAAATATTTGTATGTACAAATTGCTTGTGCATACATGTACGTAGAAATTATTTTATTTTATTTAATTACAGATGGCTTTTTTTTATTATATTTCCCAATCTGATAACAGCAGAAACTAACCCATTTAGTGTGTTTACAATTGATATGAACATGTAAAAAATGTTTTTAGTGCTACTACAATGCATTCATTTAAACAAGCTTGCAAAATGCACAAAGATTAGAAAAAATTCAGACAATATGAAAAAAGGTTGAATTTTTTGGGCTGTACACATCCCTACTATTTACTAACTGTACTAGCAATTAATGCAGCATTTAATGCTTGCTAACAGTTAGGGGCATGTTTACTAAAGAGCTAATGCAGCATGTTAGTGCAAATAATGCCACATTAGCCATGCGATATCTGCTGGAAGCATCCAAGCATTCCCCCACTAGATAACGCACCAAAAATGCAGACAGCGTGGTCGGATGGCAACCACGATGCAACTAACAACTCCCACTGAGGTGGTGTTATTTGCCCCCATGCTGTCTGCAAAGCTGACAGTTTCCATGTGCTAAGTACGCCTGTGGTAACCACGCAGTGCAGATATGCCCATTCTCTGCTCTCACTCCGCTAATGCACACAGCTAATGCGCAGTCTGCAGACAGCACAGAGAATCGCTGCACTTTGTGCATTTGCCCTGCACATGCTTGGCAAATGCCATCTGCTGTATTAACATGCTCCTTAAAGTGGTAATTTCTGCAATAACAGCTAAGAATGTCTGGGTGAGGACTGCACCTTGCAGCTAATGCTGAGGAGAATGAGAGGGAGGAAGAGCAGGGGAGGGGAGGGGAGGGGAGGGAAGAAACTAAATATGGAAGGAGGGAGAAGAATGAAGTAAGAGCTGAAGAGGAAAAGAAAGGGAAAGGGAAGTAGTATTTGAATTTGGATTTATCACTTACATGTTGCAAATTTGTGCTCAAGGTATGTTACATTTAGGCACATGAATTATTTCTTTGTCTTAAATGGACTCACAATGGTTGTAGAAATGACTTGGCCAAGGTCACATGAAGGAAGATTTTAGATAGTGTCCCACAGGGTTCGGTATGACCACCATTATTATTTAACATCTTTGTAAATCCTTTGGCACATTTGAGCCATGATACAGGGATAAGTGCCTATTTTTATGCAAACGATATCTTGTTATTAGCACATACCGCTTTGACGCAGCTTATTTGTTGCCTAGACAAGATTGTTGATTGGCTGAGGGAGAACTGATTTAAGCTTCCAGAATGTCTGACCCTGGTCCCACGTTGGATGGTCACACTGTTAACTCTTGAAACATCTCTTCAGTATCTTGGCATTTTCTTAGACAGTGAGTTATCATTGTACAAGTTAATGCTGTTGCTCGGAGATCTTTTTTTGCTCTTTGACAATTTTGAACTAGTCACTCTATCTTGATGCTTTAAGAACTCTTGCACGTAGTTTAATCATCACAGGTCTGGATTATTGAAATACAGTATATGCTGGTCTTTTCGCATCACAAGTAAAAAGGTTGCAAATGATTTAAACTCTACTGTCGGGATACTTTGCCATGCTTTTTGATACAACCATGCGACGCCATTATTGCATATGGAGCATTGGCTTCCTGTTAGCTACCATATTTAGTATAAGATTCAGACTTTAGGGACTTTTTTACTAAAGTGCTATATAATTTTGTACCTAATGTACGTTTAGCACAAAAATTAACATGTTCTAAGTGCATTGCCTCTGAGGTAACTTTCAGAGGTGTGATCAGCATATTCCTTGGGTGTACACAATTCACGGTGTTATTACTGAGGGGAGGGGGGGGGAGGTACACATACCTCCAACTACTGAGGAAGAGGTAATTAGCTCACGTGATATGCACCCCACCCCAACTTCAATGCCCTCACCTTGAGCACTCCAACCCAACCTGCCTGATTCTCCACCCCCAATGCATGAGTGGCAGTCTGTGTCTGAATCAACACACGGTAACTGTCTTGCCCTCATACAGTTACCGTGGAATCAAGCATGCAGTTACCACATGACAAAGCCCACAGTAGTGAAAGGGCCCCTTACAGTAGTTCATAAGGCCATTTCTATAGATTGCTCTATCTGGCCTCTCACATTCCTCTCCATGTTCCAGCTAAAGCTCTTCACTCTGTTCACACAGGAACCCCTCGGTTTCAAGTGCAAATTTAGAAGCTACCCAGCAGGCAGAATTTTAATGCAAGGCTCTAAGCCAGTAGAACTACCTTCAACTCACCTATGTTTGGAGATTTCCTATGAAACGTTTAAAACTGATTTAAAAATCACCTATTTCAGCTAATGTTTGATGGTAACTATTCGGAGGAGTCATGGAGTTTTCTCTTTGTTCTATAGAATTTTAGATATTTCTTTATTTTCTTCTCTCTTTTCTGTCCTGCTAAGAGGTTTCACTGCTGTTTCAGTAACTGCATGTCTACGTAGTATGATTTACCATGCATTCAGCAGCTCAATATTACCACTACCAAGAATCTGAAAACAGGCTAGCAAGGATTGCCAAACTATTCTGCTTTGTGTTACAACATGAAGGAAGTTCTATCATTTTAGTTATTCATGTTTTAGGCTGATGCCATTGCATTGTAAAAGCATCTTTAGGCATATGATTTCAAAGCACAAAACCACATACTTTGCTAGATGTGCAAGATAACAGTGCAACTTTCATCCTACCATTATTCCTGATGCACAGAAATAGGATCTAATGACAGACAAGGACCTTCAAATCCATCTAGACTTCACAATTTGTTTATTGTTACACAAAGGATAGATTCCATTTGAAATGGAATCCTGGCTTCTAGTATGAGAGGCCCAGATTGAGTTAGTGATGGATATCTGTAGGTGCTTTTGCACTCTGATAGAATGTGATAAGATAAAAAATATTTTTGGTATCTCAACTGGACAGACTAGATGAGTGATTTGGTCTATATCTGCCATTATTCACTATTAGACTGATGCAGTAAGAGTGCACTTAAAATCTGTGCTAACTTGTCTTTTACCTTGCTTGAGATTGAATAAAGTAATGAGATGCATTGCATACAGTACTAAAACTTGTGCACTAAATCAGAAGAAAAGTAAAAAAAAGTGTATTAAAATGGAAGCAAAGATAATTTGAAGTTAACTTTGATTCTGTTTTAACTTCAATGATTAAAAGTGAAAGTTACTGTTGATGAACACCTTTAATCTGTGTATTGCTGGCACTCTGTTGCTGGTCCCAAATGACCACAGAGCCTGAAGTAGAGGCTCACTGCCACAGAAACCACAATGCAGGGACTGTCTGTCCTTGAATCCCGAGGCAGAGCCGCCCTTGGACCACATTATGGGCGTAATTTTAGAAGCTCTATCATGATTTGGACATCTAAAAACGGGTATGCACATGTCCAAATCATGGAAACGTCCACGGAGCCATTTTACCAAATGTCTCCAGAGACATCCCCATGCTGGGGACGGCTATCCTGCACAGCGGCTTGGATGGCGGCATGGTGGGATGTTCCAGAGACCTTAAATATACATGCCTGATTTCAGAAATGGCCAGCACTTCTCCACCCCCATCCAGGTCTATTCCTGCTCCAGGGCATGAATCGGCATCTGACAAGTGCTCATTTTCCCAGAAAAGCACGTGGAGGGTATAGAGGATGTGAACTCTCTTATACTCAGTGTGATCCACAAAAGTAAAGAGAATTGATAGGATTTGGGGATACCTATTGTGTGGTTGTCATGCTGCAAAACATCTCTACTACTTGAATGGTAGGTTGGGACACATCTCTGGCTTATGATACAGTTGCAGACATGACTACGTAGATGCCTTCAATGACATCCATATCAGGGATGTCTACTTTTCTGAAATCAGCTCCAAACTTAAATGTGTCACCCATTTTGTAGGACTTTTTGGCCTGGATGTGCCAGATAGTATCTATATGTCCTTTCTAAAATTCACCTTCACACTTCATCCCACTAAGCTCCTCCCCTCATTATATCCCTCTAACAACCATC
Source organism: Ichthyophis bannanicus (assembly GCA_033557465.1). Lineage (NCBI taxonomy): Eukaryota > Metazoa > Chordata > Amphibia > Gymnophiona > Ichthyophiidae > Ichthyophis > Ichthyophis bannanicus. Next base: position 117,723,509 of record CM066050.1, on the reverse strand, counting down.
CAAAAACCCTCACCTACTCACCCACCCCAGCAATTGACCTACACTCATAGATAGGTAAATTGGTGGCAGGGGGTTGGGTAGGTAGGCAGGAGAGGGACCTGGTTGTATGGTAAGTGGGTGGAAATTTGGGTAGTTGGATTAGGGAGCACGTTAGCTGGATTATGGGAGTTAGGAAGGTGAGGGAGCTAGTAAGTGGGTGGAGAGTTAGAGAGGATGGGCCAGAAGGTAGGGGTAAATGAGAGGGTGGTTGTGGGATAGTTTTGTAGATGTATAGGTGATAGTATTGGTAAGAGTGGGTCAGTGGGCTAGTGGGGACAGAGGAAAGGATGGGTGGGAGTTAGGAAGGTAAGAGAGTAGGTTGGTAATATTGGGGTCCTATACTTAGGCTACTCAATTGGGAACCTTGAGGTCTTGGGTTCAATGGTCTAGGGTCTAAAATCCACAAACTTGTAATCCTATTTTTATAGAGCTCCAAAGTGGGGATCTTAGATCATTAGTTGATGATTTTTTAACTTCCTATTGACATCCCATCGATGTTATTGGAAGTTAAAATTTTACTTCACCTTTAGGGGTGAACACCATAGAAGTAAGCATTACTTCCCCCTCAAGCACATCTCCAAACCCCAGATCCAAATGAAAAAATTAGCTGTTGGCTATGTATGACTTAGAACATGTTTAAATCCTACTCTATACATGTATTTTCATTCTAAAATATGTAATACACTTAGGGACACATTTACTAAAGGTTAATGTATGCTAAGTGCTGCTGTACCTATAGAAATAAAAGGGTTGTGAAGCACTTAACACACATGTAACTTTCTTACATGTATAAACAGATATTAGAGCTTATAAAATGTATTCCTTAGGGTTTATTTTATTTTTCAAAAATGGATAGCTTCATCTAAGGAAGCATTAATAAAGGACTGAATGGGTTTCACCAAACAATCTCTTACCTTTTCTACCAGAATATACCAGAAGGAAATCAACTTAGTCCAGCTTGTGAGAGAAGGCAATCTACTTCTGTGAAAGGTTGAACAAAGCTTGAGACTTCAACTCCGCATTCCCTGTCTCCTGTGAAGCTGTTCTACCATTCAAAACTTTCTTCTTAAAATGATAGCCAAATCATTCAGCTGAAGTGAAACAGAATCGATAGTGGTACCCCCACCTGCTAGGAATGTGCATTTATTTGAAATGACATGGAAAATATAAATGTCATTTCCCATGCCGTTTCATGTTTTGTTTTTTTTACCCCCAAAATAACAGGAAAAAAAAAACAAATCTTGTCTTTACCTCTGTTATTAAGAGTACACACTATTGCTCAAATAATGCCCGCTATTGTTCAGGAACACCTTAGATAGGAAAAATTCACAAAACCAGTCAAAAGAAATTCCTTAACTACTTACTCAAGAAAAGGAAACTCAATAGTCTACCACTAGGTTTAAAAAATTGAAAAAGGTATTAGGACCATCAGAATTGGGCAGTGCATACAATATATTTTCCCTCTTATCAGGCATCAGTTCCCAATTAAAACTCTATATTTGCCCTTTCATTTTATTCAATCCTTCTCACTTTGTGATTATAGTTTTTCTTTTTTAGGACAACTATCCAGAGGGTCGCCATAAGTTGACACCAACTTGACGGCACTTAACAACAACAACAACAATGTAATTAAAAATGTTGAGCTTCCCCATGTAGGTTTCTTCACAAAACTCACGTGTATTTATTTTATTTATTTATTTATTTATTTACATTTTCTTGTATACCGCGCTATTTTCCATCAGTGCGGTTTACATGGAACATTTTACATACACATTTCAAATGACTTGATTTGTGTTTACAAATAACAGGAATAGGAACTTGGAAAGAAACAGGGGTAACTATTTACATCTGTACAATGCGAATCGATTGGACATTTGCGTAGATTTGCCTAGCTGGATGGTGAGAGATCAGTGGTGCTGTCATCCGGGTAATGTAAGAGGAAGAGGTAATGTTTCAGGGCTTTTCTGAACTGGGTTAGATTGGTGATATCACGGATACTGTGTGGAAGGGTGTTCTAGCATTTAGGTGCGGCGAGCTTAAAAGCCCTGTTCATTGTGCTTTGGCAACATTTGGTCGTTTCTTTTGGGACTACTAGTTTATTGGCGGCATGAGATCTTCTAGATCTATTAGGGGGGGTTATCAGTATGAGATCGGATAAGGAAGATGGGGCGAGTCCGTTTATGATCTTGAAGGTCATTAGTATGGTCTTGAATGTGATCCTGCCTTTTATAGGGAGCCAGTGTAATTGTTTCAGGATGGGTGTCATGTGTTCCCTCATAGCAGCGCCCTGGAGAACTCGTGCTGCTGAGTTCATTGCTAGCTGTAATGGAAGCAAAGTGGATTGTGGTAGACCATGGAGTATTGCATTGGCATAGTCGATATGTGGAAAGACTAGAGCTTGATACACTGTCCGGAAATCATCCAGTTCAAGTAGGGAGCGTAGGTGTCTGAGGGATCAGATTTTATGGTATACGGCTCTTGCTACATTGCTTATATGGGTCTTCATGTCTAGTCGCTGGTCAAGTGTGACTCCCAGGAGGGTTTGGTCAGATGTTCTGCATCTTGGACCTTCAAGTAAGGAGGAGTGATGAAATTTGGGTTCCTTGTGATGAAAAGGACTTCGGTTTTCTTATGTTGTATCCGAAGATTTTGTGTTTGGAGCCAGCTGGATACTGCATCGAAACAGTCTGTCAGTGGGGAAAGGTCAGGGTTCTCAGTAGTGAATGGCATATATAGGAGAACATCGTCAGCGTACAACAGACAGCTCAACTTGAAGGACCGGATGATCTCGCAGATAGGTTGCATATATATTAAACATGAGTGCAGAGAGAGATGATCCTTGCGGGACCCCTTGACTCTGGTGGAAAGGTTCTGATGTTGTTTCTCCTGATCATACATGTTGCCATCTATCAGAGAGATACGACTTGCACCATTTAAGTGCAGAGTCACATATCCTCTTCTCCTGGAAGCGGTGTAGGAGGAGATCATGGCAGACTGAGTCGAACGCGGCTGCAATGTCTAAGAAGATGAGCACATATCCCTGGCATATGTTATCAATTCCTGTTATTATGGTACTGAAGAGGATGGTGAGGAGAGTCTGGAAGGAAGGAGAGGAGAGATGGAAGGAAGTCCAAAAAACTGCCAGCATGGTTTAAAGGGGAGGTCAGAGAGGCTGTTGTTGCCAAAAGAGCATCTTTCAGGAAATGGAAAAAAGAGCCAAATGATGAAACCTGGAAACAGCACAAGCACTGGCAAGTCAAATGCAAGGCATTGATAAGGCAGGCAAAGAGAGAATTTGAGAAGAAGCTTGCTGCGGAAGCAAAAACGCGAAATAAAGACCTTTTCAAGTACATTCATAGCAAAAAACCTGTGAGAGAGTCAGTTGGTCCATTAGATGATAAAGGGGTTAAAGGAGCACTAAGAGGCGACAAGGCGATAGCGGAGAGACTGAATGAATTCTTTGCTTCGGTCTTTACTGAGGAAGATGTAGGGATGTTACCCATGACTGAAGTGGTATTTAAAGGTGTAGAAGAATTGAAGGAAATATCGATACATCGGGAAGATGTCTTACAACTATTAGATAAACTGAAGAGTAGCAAATCACCAGGGCCGGATGGTATACATTCAAGGGTGTTGAAAGAACTGAAATTTGAGATTGCAGACCTGCTATCAGTAATCTGTGAACTATCATTAAAATCATCTCTAATACCTGAGGATTGGAGGATCGCCAATGTAACACCAATTTTTAAAAAGGGTTCGAGGGGTGATCCGGGAAACTACAGACCGGTGAGCCTGACATCAGTACCAGGAAAAATGGTAGAAACCATCATAAAGAATAAAATTACTCAGCATGTAGATAGTCATGACCTAATGGGAGACAGCCAACATGGCTTTAGACAAGGAAGATCTTGTCTTACTAATCTGTTATGTTTTTTTGAAGGAGTGAATAAACAGGTGGACAAAGGTGAGTCAGTTGATATTGTGTATCTGGACTTTCAGAAAGCCTTTGACAAGGTCCCTCATGAGAGACTTTTGGCAAAACTAAAGAGTCATGGGATAGGAGGCAGTGTACTACTGTGGATCACGAACTGGTTAAAAGATAGAAAGCAGAGGGTAGGGCTAAATGGCCAATTTTCCCAATGGAGAAAGGTGAATAGTGGTGTACCCCAGGGATCTGTGCTGGGTCCGCTGCTTTTTGACATATTCATAAATGACCTGGAAAGTGGAATAACGAGTGAGGTTATCAAATTTGCTGATGACACAAAACTATTTAGAGTTGTTAAAACCCAGGAGGATTGTGGAAAATTGCAAGAGGATCTTGATAAATTGGAAGACTGGGCATCAAAATGGCAGATGAAATTTAATGTGGAGAAGTGCAAGGTTATGCACCTAGGGAAGAACAACCCAAACTATGGTTACACGATGCAAGGTTCCACATTAGGAACCACCACCCAGGAAAAAGATTTAGGCGTCATTGTGGATACCATGTTAAAACCCTCGGCCCAGTGTGCAGCGGCGGCCAAGAGAGCAAATAGAATGCTAGGTATGATAAGGAAAGGAATGGAAAATAAAACAAAAGATATTATAATGCCTCTATATCGTTCCATGGTGAGACCGCACCTTGAAGATTGTGTGCAATTCTGGTCGCCGTATCTTAAAAAGGATATAGCGATTTTAGAAAAGGTTCAGAGAAGAGCCACCAAAATGGTAAAGGGGATGGAAGTCTACTCCTATGAAGAAAGGCTAAAAAGGTTGGGGCTCTTTAGCCTGGAAAAGAGACGGCTGAGGGGAGATATGATAGAAGTCTATAAATTAATGAACGGAGTGGAACGGGTAAACGTAGATCGATTGTTTACCTTATCAGAATATAGAAAGACTAGGGGACATGCAATGAAGCTACAGGGTAAACTATTTAAGACTAATAAAAGAAAATATTTTTTCACTCAACGTGTAATCAAACTCTGGAATTTGTTACCGGAGGATGTAGTAAAGGCTGTTAGTGTAGCTGGGTTTTAAAAAGGTTTGGACAAGTTCCTGGAGGAAAGGTCCATAAACCATTATTAAGAAGGGACCCAGGATATCAATGCTGAACCAATACAAGCATTGTGGAACCTGTGTCCCTTGGGGAAACTGCTAGGTACGTATGACCTAGATTGGCCACTGTTGGAAACAGAATACTGGGCTTGATGGACCTTGGTCTGACCCAGTATGGCATATCTTATGTTCTTATGTTCTTATGTCTCCATGCTGTGAGCAGCTCTAAAACCGTGCTGACATGAATCAAGTGGTGCAGAAGCATCAATATGTTCTTGGATTTGTGTTTGAACTTCTTTTTCGATGATTTTCGCCAAGAGTGGGATGCTTGATATCGGCCTATATGAGTCTGGCTTCTTAGGGTCAAGCTTACTGTTCTTTAGTAGTGGCCTGATAGAGGTACGTTTGAGGGATTGGGGAAAGGTCCCATTTGTGAAGGAGCAGTCCATTAGCTTGGATAGAAAAGGGCTGACAGTCGATCGTAGCTTTTTTATCCAGAACACCGGGCAAGAGTCGGTTTGTGCAGTGGTTGTGTTGATTCCGGCGATTATATCTTCAATTTGTTTTTTAGATGGCTTGGAAAAAATGGACAGTGGTGCTAGTGATCCTGGTTTGATTGGAGTATTGGGAGCAGTGAACTTATTGGTCTGGCACAGCTTCGTTTGTAAGAGGTCAGCGAAGACTTGAGGATGGATCAGGCTAGGTTTCTCAGGTGCTGGCTCTTTTGTTAGGTTCTTTACCAGGGTGAATAGGTCGTGTGGTTTGTTTAGTGTGTCTGTGTGGAATCTTTTTATGCTCTCGGATATCGCTTGGCGGTGTTTTTCCAGTTGCACATTGTATGCTTTTAGATCATCCGTGGAGTGGGTTCTGCGCCAGCGTCTTTCCATTTTTCTTAGGCAGGTTAATGACGCTCTAAGTTCAGCGGAGTACCAGGCTGCAGAGATTCTTTTCTTAGTTGGATTATTTGATGGTGGTCGCAGAGCAATAGCAGTGAACTTTTCATTCCAGGCAGATACCAGCTGATCAGGGTCGATCAATGTCAAGTCGAGGAGTGAGCGAGTTTGGTCGAGGATCGCGTCTTTGTCAAAGATATGGAACTTACGTGGTGCTGCTTTTGTGGCATTGTTGGACTTATCGGCATTGTTCTGGTGTTTGTTTTGCAGTAATATTTGAAAAATAATTAACCTGTGGTCGGACCAGGGGACTGCAGTTTTGGAGCATATAGTAGTGTTTATTGTGTTGCCTGTATTCTGTGGGGCAAAGACAAGATCCAGTGTACCACCTTTCACATGGGTGGGCTCGTGGATCAGCTGTGTGTATCCTAATTCCTCGAGGGCATCGAGGAAAGCTGAGACTTGTGCCTCTGGCAAGGATGGTAAATTGAAATCTCCTATAACCCAGCTTGGTGTGTTTGGGTGTTGTGAGTTGGATGCGAGATCAATTGTAGTTGCAAGGGAGTCGGGGTCAATAGATGGGGCCCTGTATATTAGGTTGATGGAGCAGTGTTTGTTGGTAATTGTGATTGCATCTATGGATGGTGTGTTGGTTGCATGGCTCAGGTGGAAATGGAGGTCGGTTTTGGTGATAGCGAGTGCACCTCCACCTTGTTTACCGCTCCTGTGGCATGTGTGTATTGAAAAGTTGTTAGGTAGTAGCTGATTGAGGAGGACGTTATCATTATCAGAGAGCCATGTTTCGGTTATGAAGAGTATGTCTAGGCGATGGAGGGAAATCATGTCATGTATGACTGGCCATTTCTTTCGTATAGATCGTGCATTTATGAGGGCACATTTTATATCTTGCGGGTGAGTGGGTATTTCTTTTTTAGTTTTCGTGTTGTGTTGCAGTACTATATGTAGTAGGTAGGGTTGACGAGGGTGCGCCTCGTTATCGGATGAGTGGTGGGGTGTGCTTGACCCCCTCCTCCTGTGGTTTTGAAGGATGGGTATTTGGTTGTGGCTTGTGGAAAATCCTTCGGTATTACCCAGCCAGCAGGCTACAAGGTATAGTGTTACTATGTAAAGGCATGATAGGGCCATGTTGTGTCGCTGCTATGTATTAGTAGGGGCACTACCTTTCTGCGTTAGCTTAATTGTGGGCTAGGGGTTAGGTAATATAAGTTGATTGCTAGGCTGGCAGTATGGGATGCAGTGATACAGCAATGCAGTGTTAAAGTAGCTGGTGATGTACGGAATATACTAGGAGTAGGGCACTAATATAGGCAATACCATAAATATATGCAATAATATAGACAATACCATGAGTACATGCACTATCCGGAATATAGGTGAAGCATGAATATATGCAGTGTAGTAATACAAGCAGTGTCGTAATATAAGTGGAAAGTACGGAATATATTAGTGACAATGTACGGAATATACTAGGAGTACAGGCAGAAATATAGACAATACCGTGAATATATGCAATAATCCAGACAGTACCATGAAAACATGCAATAATATAGACAATACCATAAGTACATGCACTATCCGGAAATATAGGTGAAGCATGAATACAGGCAGTGTAGTAATACAATCAGTATCGTAGTATAAGTGGCAAGTCATGAACAGGTAAGTGGTATGTAAGTAAGATCTCTCACGGAAGCTGCTCTATAGGTGGTTCTTGGCATTGCAGGTTACAGCAGCAAGCTAAATACAGCTATATCAGCGCGGGTTACATGATGAACATTTCATGTGTATTTGTATGAGGTATCATGGCAGATATGTTCGGCGTTGTGGGGAGACACTAACGAGATAAGTAGTGATTTACAGTACCTGCGTTCGTGTCAAGGATTGCAGCTTATTCCTGGGTCATTGTGATGGTTCTTAGCTGGTATTTGCCCACTGCCTAAGGGCCATGCCAAAGGGCCCTCTGGTGAGGCCCTCAGGCGCGGGCGCGCTTGTTGGAGCCGGCTTCTTATGCTGGCTCTGCTGCACCTCCCACTGCCCCGATTGGGCAGGAGCCTCCGGGCGGAAGAATCAAGCTCCTCTCCCCCTCGGGCGCTCAACCCCGATTGGGGAGCTGCTGGACAAAGGCTGCTTCGGTCTGGGTTGCTCCTGTTGGAGCCGGCTTCTTATGCTGGCTCTGCTGCACCTCCCACTGCCCCGATTTACTCTTCCGATACATGCTTTCTTAATTTATACTTATTTAGCTGCTCCAAGCTCACTACTAGCATAGTCTGTGTCTTTCAGTTATATCTGCACTAAAAGGAATCTGGGTTACATGCTTATATTTGGCCACTTCTGAAAAAAAAATCAACTCTTGAGCCCTCTGATCCAGCCCACTATCACCCCGTTTCCAGTCTTCCTTTCCTGTCTATAGTCCTTGGACAGTTTGTCTTTTCTCAATTCTCTTGTCACCTCAAATCCATCCATTACTTGTACCCTCAATAGTCTGGTTTCAGGTCAGGACACAGTACCGAGTCCATTCTCTTGTCTTTCCTGAATGAGCTTCACATTTCACATGGTCATGGTGATGTCTCTATTGCAGTGACCCTGGACCTATCATCTGCCTTTGATCTGGTTTATTCCACACTTCTTTCTCATCTTCACACTGCTAGTGTATCGGGGACAGTTTTGCAGTGGTTTCACTCCTTTCTCTCCTCCTGCTCATTCTTAATTGTCTCAAGCCCCCCTGATCTTCTGATTCTGTTTCATTGTGGTGTCCCCCGAGGCTCCATGCTGGCCCCTCTGCTTTTCAATGCTTTCCTGGCCCCCCTCACCTTACTGGTTCAACAATCTAGCTTGTCATCATACTATATTCTGACAATATCATTATATTATATCACACCTCTCCTTCAGCATTTGATCTTGCCCCTCTATACTCCTGTCTCACATTTCTGATTAGCTTGTCTTCAGCTTTCTACATATTAATGCCCAGACAATATCTGCTGTCTGGTTTTCCTTTGGTTGTCCCTGCCCCTCTCTGGCCCCTACCCTGTCCGGTTTCCCTTTCTCACTAGTCAAGTCCACCTTGGAGTTACCCTGGAATCCACACTCTCATTTTATGAACATATCTCACTCCTTGTCCAATGCTCATTTTTCTCGTTTAGGTAAATTTGTGCTTTTTCTCCTTTCTTAGATCCCTGCTCCCTCATCTCTCTTTAATTTAGTTATATCATGCCTCAATTATTGTAATCCCATCCTGTCTGGTCTCCCTCAACTCCAGATTCAACATCTTCAATTGATTCAAAATACTGCTGCCCAGTTAATTTCATATATCTCTCAGTTATGACCACGTCACTCCGCTGCTCGCTGACCTTCACTGGCTCCCCACCTTCTACTGTATAAAATTCAAGTTACTCACTACAGTCCATAAAGCGTTCTATACACAGACTCCTCACTACTTGTCTGATCTTCTCCAATTTCACGCCCTTACATGCAGCCTCCATTCAGTCCATATTAATTGCCTACATCTCCTCTCCCCTTCACGCTCCTATCTTGAACAAACCCATCAATCCACTTTCTTTTTCTTAGGTCTCTCCCTATGGAACTCTCTCCCCTCTACCCTCCACCTGGAATCATCCTTCCCCAAATTTAAGTCCCTCCTCAAAACCCATCTTTTCAGTATGGCCTTTGACCTTCCACCTTCTGTCTCATGATCTCCCCAATTTCTTCCTGCTCTCTCTTCTCCTTCTACACTCTTTCCCTGCTGTCTGTTTCATGTCCTCTTTTCTGTCAAGTATTGTAGTTCCTTTCATATCTCCTAATTTTTTATTTTGTTGTAAACCACCCTGATGTCATAAAGGGTGTTATATAAACCAATGCAATAAAGATAAAGATAAAGAATGACCAACTTTTGGCTCAGTTAACATCACTCCACCAAGACCTGGCAAACTGCAAAAAACAAATAATCAAGCAATCAAACTTAACACCACAATGGTTATAACAGGAAGAATATTTCTCCTTCCAAAAGGGGACCCAAGTAACATTCTCAAAAATTACAGACCAATAACTTGTCAACCTACAATCTATAAGCTGCTCACTGCAATAGATACAGACAGGATATATGATCACATTGAATCTAATACCATCATGGCAATAGAGCAAAAGGGCTATAAGATGGGAGCATATGGAACCAAAAAACGGTTAATGTTAAATAAGGCCATCATGACTAGTGCTAAGAAAAGCAGAAATCTCAGTATAAAATCAAAATAAACTGACCATCTAACTTTTCAACAAATAGGGGTGTCCTGCATGAAGCGGTGGCTTCATCCCTAAACAAAGACATGGGGAGGGGTGGCCTGCACAAAGACACCTACTCCTGCCATCTTACTCTTAGGGAGGAGTAGCCTAGTGGTTGGGGCAAGGTACTTCAGGCCGGAAGGTCGGGGGTTCAAATCCCACTAGAGGACAGCAACCTTGGGCCGGAAGGACTGGGGTTTCTAGTCCCACAGATGCTCCTTGTGGTCTTGGGCAAGCCACTTAACCCTCCATAGCCCATGTTCCCTGTAAGTATTAGTGTATGTGTCTCATATCCCCACGTGTTAAATGTATCCCCCAATTGTGTTGTGACCGCTTTGATTGAAGGATAAGGCGGTATATAAAACTGTCTAAATAAATAAATAAAAATAAATAAATACTCCAGCCATCTTACTGGGCAGACTAGATGGATCATACTGGTCTTTATCTGCCATCATTTACTATGTTACTATATAAATTCTGGTTTGATAGAGTACATTAGGTCCACCATGACAATGTGGCAAACCACATTATTTTTGAAGTATGAAGGTGATCAGTACATCATTCCTAACATCAAGATCCAGCAAGGAATATTTCAGGGAGATTCCTCATTGCCACTAATGTTTTGTATGATGCTTAATCCAATGAGTACTCTCATCAACTCTTTGAGATTTAGCCTGAATCCTAAAGAAGGTAACAACCCAAAGGTAGCATCCCATTTACTATTTGTAGAGAACCTGAAGCTCTACAGTTCCAATGACCAACAATTAGCAGAGCAACTCCATGTGCTTAAAATAATTTTCTGATGACATCAGGATGACTTTTGGCCTAGACAAATGTGCTAAAGCAACTTTTGTTTTAGAGAAAAATTGAGCAAAATGGAAAACATCTCCCTGGCTGAGGGGTGTGACATCAAGGAAATTGAACAAGCAGATGTATATAAATATCTTGGAGTAGAGGACGGAATGATACTTAAGCAAAAATTACTGATAGAACAGATCAGTAAAGAATAATATTGAAAATTAAAATCATTATTGAAAAGTGCCTTAACATCACGGAACAAGATACAAGCCATCAATTAGCTGGCAATTCATGTACTGTCATACAACTTAGGGATTGTAGACTGGCCTCTTAAAGCTCTTGAAAAAGTGGATGTACAAACAAGAAATCTCCTCTATGCCCATGAGGTAATTTACAAGAATCAGTGTATGCAAGACTGTACATTCCTAGAGCTGAAGGAGAGCTAAGCCTCATAGAGATTGATTATACATACAGAGCTACTATCATAGGCGTCAAGTCCTACCTAACAGCATCATCAGATTCAAATACACAAAAAGTGCTGAAATATCAAAGTAAACATCCAGAATCTGTCTCCATTGTCAAACTTGGACAAGCATTCCAATGACTAGAAGGGATGTTTTATGTATTTTATTTATTTTATGTATTTTATGTATTTTTATTATTGTACACCGCCTTGATTGTTACAGAAAGGCGGTTTTTATCAAATGATTAAACCTTAAACCTTAAGGGATGAGTGAGAATCCATAAGCACAGACAGGAAAGGAAGCAACAGAATTTGCAAAACAAGAGAAAAAATTCTTCAAAGAATTAGATCAGCAAACAAGGAAAAACAAGTGGCAAATGCACAAATACAGTGGGAAATGCAAAGTGTTACTCCAGGACCCCTTTTTGGATCAAGAATGGACACATGAATGGTTAGGGAGAGGTGAACTGAAACCAAAGGATGAGAGATTGATACTACAGTTGCAGCTCAGGACAGCAGATTACAGACGAGATGGTTTACATTGAAAAAACTTGCAAAACAGATATATATCAATTTCTAAGAAAGACCTGGAAACTCACCTCAAAGCTGGCTGTGAAGTTCTGATGGCGGAAAATTTCTATAAAGAAAGGCACAACAAAGTAGCACACCTCATACAATGGAAACTCTGTAAAAATTACACTGTGCCTGAAAAACACTGGTATCATGACCCTAAGAGAATTACAGAGAATGAAGAGGTAATGATCACCTGGGACATTCCCATTCCTACTGATAAGAAACTGGATGCAAGGAAACCTGACATAGTAATAAAGGAGAAAAACACCAGAATGGCACTGATAGAGGTGTTGGTTCCAAGAGATTATTCTGTGAATCACATGGAGAGGCAGAAGATCCTGTGATAACAAGAAATGCAGTCAGAGACCAAGAAAATGTAGGAGAAAGATACAGAAATATTTCCCATTATATTGGGAGCCACAAGCTTGATAAAGAAGAATTTGCAAGTATATCTTGACAAATTACCCATACATGTTATATCTTCTGAACTCCAGAAGGAAACTTTCTTTGGCACAATACAAATACTATGCCGAACACTAACAGTAAATTTGAGAGACTAAGATCGTACTCCACATACCCTGGCTTAGAAGTGAGGTTCATGACTCTCATGGTATGCGCAAAACTAACCATTTGGAGAAACTGCCCCCAGAAAAATGAACAAGTCAGAACACTACAAAACCATTATTCAGAAACACCATAGGCCCGATTCTGTCCCGGACATACAAGCCCTTTCTACACCTGGTCTGAACCGGATGTACAGAGGGCATTGCAATTCTGATCCCGTGGTGCACGTCTAGCTCCGGGAGATCAGAATCGCGATCAGCTCTGTTTATGCAGGCTGGGACTACGATTCAGCCTGGTCTGCAAGTATAGGCCTTCCCCGACTAACTCAGTCAGGGCTTTTAAATGGAGCCGTGGAAAAATGGTGGCCGGTTGCCATAGCACCACGGCTCCATTTAAAAGCCGAAATCCCTGGCCGCTGGCCTCCAAATTGCTTTCTCTGCAGCCTGACCCCAGATCTGGCCTCCCAAAGCCAAGGTCGTGCTGGGGGGGAATGTTTTCTGCTCCCTGATGCTCCTTCCCAGTCCCGGGCCTGCCAATCCCGCCGCATCAGGGAAGTTATTTCACCTCGGAGGTGGTTCCCTGTTCAAGTCACTTGCCCCAGATGAACAGGGCCAACATTAGAATCGGCATTGTATATCTGGAGCTGGCGACCACCCACTACCCACTCTAATGCCGCTCCAGATCCTCCCCTTTCCCGCCTCTATCTAACTTCCCCGTACAACATGCGGGGAAGGAGGATGGTGCCGGGAAAGGCCACGAATAGCAGGGATGGACGTCCCAATGGGACATTCTTTTTGGTGCTTTAGTACATTGCGTTATCCATACCCACCCGCCACAGTACCTCACGGACCTTCTCCAGTTTCACATCCCCATGCGCAACCTCCGCTCTGTTCATGTAAACCATCTCCACCTTCCTCCCCCTTCACGCGCGCATCTTCAATCTACTCGTCACTCTGCCTTTTTCTTCCATGGTCCTGCCCTTTGGAATTCCCTGCCCGCACCACTCTGTCTGGAACAGAACTATTCTACTTTCAAATCCCTATTGAAAACCCACCTGTTCACTACTACCTATAACCTCCCAGATACACGTGACTGACCTTGTTTATCTACGTTTTTCTGACCTCCTCTTTATGTCTTGTCTTTGCGTTTCCTGCCATTTCTTCTTTTCTGTTACGATTGTAGTTCTTTTCCTTTTTTCTGGCCTTGAGCCATCTTGTAAATGTTAATATGATTGTAAACCACCCTGATGTCATAAAGTGTGTATATTAAGTGTCAATAAACAAATATAGTTTAAAAGGGGAAATATTTTCTTTAGTGGGGCAGGTTTAAAACTCTGCTTTAGTATCTTTGTCAGCCCTTTGAAGCTACTGACACCTCATCAGGAGTTAGTGGGCCTGATTAGCCTGTGAAAGAACTGAGAGCAGCTGTGAGGCCTGCATAAAAGGCTTCAGAGACTTGCACTGTTGAGGCATTCCTAACAGGGGCTATACATTTCAATCAAAGGTAAGAGTTTGTGGGTTTTTAAATTACTAGCTCTCTGCCTGGGAGCTCTTAAAAGGGTTTTGGTACATTTTTAAAACAAAGTTTCATTCTTTTTGGTGTTGTAGTTTAAAAGGAGAAATATTGTCTTTAGTGGGATAGGTTTAAAACTCTGCTTTAGCATCTCAGCTCTTTGAAGCTAGTGGCATCTTATCAGGAGTTAGTTCCCTCCCTACCCCCCAACTCCCACCCACCCCTAGTGAGCAGTCTTGCTTCATAGGACACCTCCCCAATTAACTACAGACAGGGACTTGGAACAGCACATTTTGAACACATTTAAATGAGATTTAACTGCTTGTTCTCTGAAAGGACAGCTGGGAAACTGGCCGTTACTTTGGTAGGTCTCTCTTTCTTTTGCTTCAGCAGATACCTAAGCTCCACCAACTGAACAATGGCTGGGAAAAATTGTGCTTCTGCCTCTGTCCAGACAGAGGTCCCAATGCCAGTGGAAAGACCGGTTCCATGTGCAGGATGCCTGCATGCTAAAGCTCTCAGGAAACAAGTGGAGGAACTCAGAGAGGAGGTAGTGAAGCTGAGGAGCATTCAAGACAGTGAGAAGTACATTGATGAGATGCTTCTTGCAACATCCAAGCTTTCCAGCAGAGGAGAAGATGGGAGCCTACAGAATGATGAAGGTTGGACATGAGTCACCAGGGCCTGTAGAATCACCAATCCAACTTCTCCAGCCCTTGAATTAAAGAACCATTATGCAGCCCTGGAAGTGGAGGAGGTTAAAACATCCCTGGAAAGGGAAGAACCAGAGCTCGAACACCCCAAAGTAGCAGAATCAGTGACCACAAGGAAGCGAAGGGTAGTGGTGGTTGGTGACTCTCTTCTGAGGTGTACTAAGGTGTCCATCTGCCGAGTAGACTTGATGTACAGAGAGGTATGCTGTCTGCCAGGTGCCAAAATCTGAGATGTTATGGAGAGTTTGCTGAGTCTTATTAAACCCACTGATTATTACCTAATATTGCTAATCCATGTTGGCACAAATGGTACTGCCAGGTATCCCTCTGAGGATATCAAAAGTGATTTCATGGTTCTGGGACAGAGGGTGAAGCAGATAGGGGTGCAGGTGCTGTTCTCTTCAATCCTCCCTGATGAGGGTAAAGGCCAAGGCAGAGAAGCTTGCATCCTGGAGATGAATGCATGGCTGTGTGGATGGTGTCATCGAGAGCGTTTTGGTTTCCTGTACCATGGGATGCTGTTTCAAGGGTTACAGAGCAGAGATGGCGTCCATCTGTCCAAGAAAGATTGACATGCCTTCAGTAGCAGACTGGCTAATATACTAGTTTTGTTGGGGATGGGTGAAGAAAGACCCCAGCTAAGTGAAACATTAAATAGCTTTATGGAAATGGGTAAAAGAGGCAACATATGGAAAGCAGTGTGTATAAATGCCCGTAGGACAGGAAATAAGATCCCAGAGAGGCTGACTTGGATTGTGTGGCAGTTACAGAAACATGGTTCACAGAAAACCATGGCTGGGATGTAACTATACCAGGCTATACTTTATTCAGAAAGGACAGGGTAGGAAGAAGGGGAGGAGGAGTGGCACTATATGTAAAAACTACTATTAAAGCTTTGGAACTACAGAGCTTAAAAGGGATAGAGGAGGCATTGTGAGTTAAACTAGAAAGAGGGAAAGAGAAATCTATTTGCATTGGTGTGATATACAGACCTTCCTCACAGGAGGAAGAGGTGGACGGAGAGTTAATTGAAGACATACGCAGCATTGCCAGATAAGGGGAAGTGCTACTGATAGGGGATTTCAATATGTCAGATGTTGATTGGCACATTCCTGCTGCAGTTTCATCTAGAAGTAAGGAGATCCTGGATTCTCTACAGGGAGAAATATTCAGGCAACTGGTAACAGAACCCACACATGAAGGGGCCATACTGGACTTGGTGCTTACTAATGGTGAAAGTTTTTCTGATGTTACAGTGGGAGATCATCTCGCATCCAGTGATCACCAGAGAGTGTGGTTCAGTATTGGGCTGTTAAACTCCATTCAAAAGCGAGGGTCTTAGACTTTAGGAAAACTAACTTTGCCAAGATTGGCCCATACTTCAGGGAGTCATTAGCGGGATGGGAACAGCTGGGGGATGTAGAAAAACAGTAGGCAAAACTGAAAGGTGATATTTTAAGGGCAACCAACCTTTTTGTTAAAATAGTAAATAAAGGTAATAGGAAAAGAAGACTATTATGGTTTTTAAAAGAAGTAAGTGAAAAGGTGAAAAAAAAGAGGGAGGCCTTCATGAAATACAAGAGAACACAGAGAGAGGAAGACAGGCATATATATTTGTAAAACCTTAGAGAAGATAGAAAAGCAATCAGGAAAGAAAAGATTCAAAGGTGTTGAAGGAACTGAAATATGAGATTGTAGACCTGCTATTAGTAATCTGTGAACTATCATTAAAATCTTCTCTAATACCTGAAGATTGGAGGATCGCCAATGTATCACCAATTTTTAAAAAGGGTTCCATGGGTGATCCGGGAAACTACAGACAGGTGAGCCTGACATCAGTACCGGAAAAAATGGTAGAAACCATCATAAAGAATAAAATTACTCAGTATGTAGACAGTCATGGCTTAATGGGAGTCAGCCAACATGGCTTTAGACAAGGAAGATCTTGTCTTACTAATCTGTTATGTTTTTTGAAGGTGTGAATAAACAGGTGGATAAAGGTGAGTCGGTTGATATAGTGTATCTGGACTTTCAGAAAGCCTTTGACAAGGTCCCTCATCAGAGAATTTTGGCAAAACTAAAGAGTTATGGGATAGGAGGAAGTGTACTACTGTGGATCAGGAACTGGTTAAAAGATAGAAAGCAGAGGGTAGGGCTAAATGGCCAATTTTCCCAATGGAGAAAGGTGAATAGTAGTGTACCCCAGGGATCTGTGCTGGGTCCGCTGCTTTTTGACATATTCATAAACAACCTGGAAAGTGGAATAACGAATGAGGTTATCAAATTTGCAGATGACTCAAAACTATTTAAAGTTGTTAAAACCCAGGAGGATTGTGGAAAATTGCAAGAGGATCTTGATAAATTGGAAGACTGGGCATCAAAATGGCAGATGAAATTTAATGTGGACAAGTGCAAAGTTATACACCTAGGGAAGAACAACCCAAACTATGGTTACACGATGCAAGGTTCCACATTAGGAACCACCACCCAGGAAAAAGATTTAGGCGTCATTGTGGATACCATGTTAAAACCCTCAGCCCAGTGTGCAGCGGCGGCCAAGAGAGTAAATAGAATGCTAGATATCATATGGATTTAATGCCTATAACGAATTGCTTCAATGCAGTCTCTGACTGGCTCCTGTCACAAAACCTCCGCATTCAGCACAAAAAAACTGAGGTTCTCTTTATCTCCAGAGACCCCAACTTCACCCCACCACCACATATAAACGTCAAGGGTGCTGAACTATACACCAAGGAAACAATAAAATACCTCGGAGTAACAATTGACCATCGGCTCAACATGATACCACACATAAACAATATCGTAAAAGCTGTGTACTTCAAGATACGCACGCTCAAGCACCTTCGTTCCCTACTTGACCCAGAAGACTTCAGAACCATTTACCAAGCATTAATCTTACCACATTTTGACTTCGCCAACTCAATTCTTCAAGGGCTCCCACAATCCACCTTGAGCCCATTACAGCTCGCGATGAATACTGCTGCAAGGATTCTTCAAGGAGTTTCCAAAAGTGAACATATCACTCCTATTCTCAAACAGCTCCATTGGCTCCCCATACATGGAAGGCTAATATTCAAAACCCTGATTCTTACATTCAAGGCCATCAAGGGTATATCCTCAAACTCACTTTCTGAGCTCATCCAATTAGTTCCATCAAACAGAATTAGAAGACAGGCAGCACTAAACTCCTTAGCAGTACCAAAGGCCATAATAACATGCAATCTATCTACAGCGAACAGAGCTTTCTTGTTTTGCGCACCAAAATGCTGGAACTCTCTCCCTTCCGACATCCGTGCCATAGCCGACTTAACCCAATTCAGAAAGGCCATTAAATTCATCCTATTCACCAAATACTACCCCACATAAAACATAGCTTAACAGTCCCACCACTTATCCTTCCAATTTTTTCTTGTTCTCTTACTCTCTTCCTTATGTCCTCCAAATCTGCTTCATTCTCGCCCAACAACCATGCTAAATCATGTACATAGTTCGATTATGTTATCTAGTTAACAGACTACATATTCCATGTATATAGTTCTCCCAGTTTGAACCAAGTTGTCACCCCTGTTATATGTAATACCGAACAGCCTGTTGTTCTGGTTTTGTTATTGTTCCCTGTGAACCGCGCTGATCTCAAAAAGTGCGGTATATAAGAAACTAAAATAAATAAATAAATAAATAAATAAGGAAAGGAATGGAAAATAAAAAAAAAGATATTATAATGCCTCTATATCATTCAATGGTGAGACCGCACCTTGAATATAACCTGGAAAAGAGACGGCTGAGGGGAGATATGATAGAAGTCTATAAATTAATGAACGGAGTGGAACGGGAAAACGTAGATCGATTGTTTACATTATCAGAATATAGAAAGATTAGGGGACATGCAATGAAGCTACAGGGTAAACTATTTAAGACTAATAAAAGAAAATATTTTTTCACTCAACGTGTAATCAAACTCTGGAATTTGTTATCGGAGGATGTAGTAAAGGCTGTTAGTGTAGCTGGGTTTAAAAAAGGTTTGGACAAGTTCCTGGAGGAAAGGTCCATATACCATTATTAAGAGAGGACCCAGGATAGAAACATAGAGATATAGGATATATAGGATATAGGATATATAGGATATAGGATATCAATGCTTGACCAAGTACAAGCATTGTGGAACCTGTGTCTTTTGGGGAAACTGCTAGGTACGTATGACCTAGATTGACCACTGTTGGAAACAGGACACTGGGCTTGATGGGCCTTGGTCTGACCCAGTATGGCATATCGTATGTTCTTATGTTAAAAGAGGAGGAAATAGCCAATGCAATAAAATGGGGGGATAAGACGTTTTTCAGATATCTTAGTGAGAAGACGAAGGGCAAAAGTGGTATTGTTAGACTCAAGGGTGAAGGGGAGGAATACGTAGAAGCTGATGAGGATAAAGCGGAATTGCTTAACAAATATTTCTGTTCTGTGTTCACAGATGAAGAACCCGGAGCAGGACCTCAGAAAACACCCACAAACAGGAACAGAAGCAAGGGGCATCATGAACAATTTTCAGAAGACTGTGTTCGTGAGAAACTAACTAAACTTATAATAGACAAAGCGATGGGACCGGATGGTATAAACCCTAGAATACTTAGGGAACTTGGGGACATTCTAGCAGCTCCACTGATTGACCTTTTCAATGCCTCGTTGGAGTCATGAGTGGTGCCAAAGGACTGGAGAGAGGCACATGTGGTCCCTTTACACAAAAGTGGAAGTAAGGATGTGGTTGAAAACTACAGGCCGGTTAGTTTAACTTTGGTGGTGAATAAATTATTGGAAGAGCTGCTGAAAGAGAAAATAGTGAGGTTTCTGGAGTCCAGCAAAATACAAGATCCGAAGCAGTATGGATTCACAAAAGGCAGATCTTGTCAGACAAATCTGATTGATTTCTTTGACTGGGTGACCAGAGAGTTGGAGAGCCCTAGATGCAGTGTATTTAGATTTCAGTAAAGCCTTTGACACCGTTCTTCACAGGCAAATTATAAACAAACTGAGCACCCTAGGGATGGACCTTAAATTTCTGCTTGGGTTAGAAATTGGTTGAGTGGGAGGTGACAAAGGGTAGAGGTAAATGGAGTTCACTCTGAGGAGAAGGAGGTTACCAGTGGTGTGCCCCAGGGATCCGTCCTTGGTCCGATTCTTTTTAACATCTTTGTTAGTAATATAGCGGAAGGGCAGTCAGATAAGGTTTGCTTCTTTGCGGATGATACCAAAATCTGCAATAGAGTAGATACCCAGGAAGGTGTAGGTAACATGAGGAGGAATCTAGCTAAGCTTGAAGAATGGTCTAGAATTTGGTAGCTGAGATTTAATGTTAAAAAATGCAAGGTCATGCATTTGGGCTGCAGCAATCCAAGGGAGCAATATATTGTAGGGGTGAAGTACTTTTGTCCACTAAAGAAGAGCGGGACCTAGGCGTGGTTACATAACATAAGAACATAAGATATGCCATACTGGGTCAGACCAAGGTCCATCAAGCCCAGTATTCTGTTTCCAACAGTGGCCAATCTAAGTCATATGTACCTAGAGTTTCCCCAGGAGACACAGGATCCACAATGCTTGTACTGGGTCAAGCATTGATATCCTGGGTCCCTTCTTAATAATGTCCAAACCTTTTTTAAACCCAGCTACATTAACAGCCTTTACTAATCCTCCGGTAACAAATTCCAGAGTTTGATTACATGCTGAGTGAAAAAATATTTTCTTTTATTAGTCTTAAATAGTTTACCCTGCAGCTTCATTGCATGTCCCCTAGTCTTTCTATATTCTAATTATAATTATATTATAATGTAAACAATCAATCTACGTTTACCTGTTCCACTCCGTTCATTAATTTATAGACTTCTATCATATCTCCCCTCAGCCGTCTCTTTTCCAGGTTAAAGAGCCCTAACCTTTTTAGCCTTTCTTCATAGGAGTATCCTTCCATCCCCATTACCATTTTGGTGGCTCTTCTCTGAACCTTTTCTAAAATCGCTATATCCTTTTTAAGATACGGCGACAAGAACTGCACACAATATTCAAGGTGCGGTCTCACCATGGAACGATATAGAGGCATTATAATATCTGTTGTTTTATTTTCCATTCCTTTCCTTATCATACCTAGCATTCTATTTGCTCTCTTGGCCGCCGCTGCACACTTGGCCGAGGGTTTTAACATGGTATTCACAATGACGCCTAAATCTTTTTCCTGGGTGGTGGTTCCTAATGTGGAACCTTGCATCGTGTAACCATAGTTTGGGTTGTTCTTCCCTAGGTGCATAACCTTGCACTTGTCCACATTAAATTTCATCTGCCATTTTGATGCCCAGTCTTCCAATTTATCAAGATCCTCTTGCAATTTTCCACAATCCTCTTGGGTTTTAACAACTTTAAATAGTTTTGTGTCATCTGCAAATTTGATAACCTCACTCGTTATTCCACTTTCTAGGTCATTTATGAATATGTCAAAAAGCAGCGGACCCAGCACGGAACCCTGGGGTACACCACTATTCACCTTTCTCCATTGGGAAAATTGGCCATTTAGCCCTACCCTCTGCTTTCTATCTTTTAACCAGTTCCTGATCCACAATAGTATACTGCCTCCTATCCCATGACTCTTTAGTTTTGCCAAAAGTCTCTGATGAGGGACCTTGTCAAAGGCTTTCTGAAAGTCCAGATACACAATAACAACCGACTCACCTTTATCTACCTGTTTATTCACTCCTTCAAAAAAACATAACAGATTAGTAAGTGTCACAGGGCTGACTCATCAGTGACCCCTATGGAGACAGAAGATAGTGCAGCTCAGGGAAAAAATGACGTTCTGAGAAAACACATGCTGGAAAGGGCAATGTAAGCAGGTGAGGTCACAAGCTTGGAAGACACCCTCAGCCAATAGGGAAGCCAGGGGATTTTCACCTGACTCTAATCAGCTAGGGAGTGGTGCAGCTAGGAATTACCTAAATAAACCTAGCTCACAAACAGTTAGACAGACCAAGCCAGAGTTCAGGACAGAGACCAAGCCGGAGTTCAGGACTCAGAGCAAGTTCCAGACCAGGACTGGAACAGAGTTCAGGAGCAAGCCCGAGCAGAAGCAGATCATGAGCCAGGCTCAGAGCAAGACAAGGAGCCAAGACAGGAACTGGAGAGAAACCCAGAGAAGGAACTTGTTACAGGACGAGAGGAGCTGTGGAGAGAGCGTGTCAGAGTACATCACTGGAAGCCTGAATGGACGTCTGTATGAGTCTGAAGAGTGCTTGAGTGGAAGGGGCAGACAGCGTGACACAGCTAAGGAAAGTAAAAGCTTTTTACCTGGAAAAGGGACACCCTTTGCAAGGTACGTGAGACCTAGAGTTTCCCAAAGGCTATCGTCAGGAGTCCCAGCTTTTTATCAGTTCCTGCCTAAAGCAGAGCTCAGAGCAGGGCCAATTTCCCCTAATAGTGGGGCAGAGCAATTCCTCAAACTGTTGCACAGAGGTCAGCAAAGGGGAGGCTCCTATTACCACCTACAGGGAGATTGTGGTAATTACCAACCGTTCTCATCTAGCCAGGGAGAACGACGTCACAGCCAGGACAGGCTGTTTGCTGAGCCCACACGGAGGGAGAGTGCAGAGGGATTGATTCCTGATGTGGAGTCCATGCAATATGATTTACCAGTAAATGAAGATATTGTGAAAATGGACTGTAGCATTTCTGTAGCAGATGATATAGTATCTCTCAGATAAAAAGGAATAAGAAGCCTGTCAAGGCACAGCAAAGCCTTATTCACTGTGGCTACAAGCCTATGTTAAAAGTACATTTTTGATTGCTGAAAGAAAGCTATTTTGTGTTTATTTTTGCTTTCTGTTTCACCCAAGAAGGGTTTTTGTTTGTGTTGCTGTAAATAATTGAACATCCTATTTGGGAAGGGAAATAAAGCCCTATTTACCTTCACTCGTTGTCCACAACTGTTTTGGTGTAATCTGGCAGCAGCTACAACTACCGGGAGGCCAGTTACACCGGGGCCTGCGACATAAGACAAGATCTTCCTTGTCTAAAGCCATGTTGGCTGTCTCCCATTAGGCCATGACTATCTACATGCTGAGTAATTTTATTCTTTATGATGGTTTCTACCATTTTTCCCGGTACAGACGTCAGGCTCACCGGTCTGTAGTTTCCCGGATCACCCCTGGAACCCTTTTTAAAAATTGGTGTTACATTGGCGATCCTCCAATCTTCAGGTATTAGAGATGATTTTAATGATAGTTCACAGATAAATAATAGCAGGTCTGCAATCTCATAATTCAGTTCTTTCAACACCCTTGGATGTATACCATCCGGCCCAGGTGATTTGCTACTCTTAAGTTTATCTAATAGTTGTAATACATCTTCCCGATGTATCGATATTTCCTTCAATTCTTCCGCACCTTTAAATACCACTTCAGTCATGGGCAACATCCCTACATCCTCCTCAGTAAAGACTGAAGCAAAAAATTCATTCAGTCTCTCTGCTATCGCCTTGTCGCCTCTTAGTGCTCCTTTAACCCCTCTATCATCTAATGGACCAACTGACTCTCTCACAGGTTTTTTGCTACAAATGTACTTGAAAAAGTCTTTATTTCGTGTTTTTGCTTCCGCAGCAAGCTTCTTCTCAAATTCTCCCTTTCCTGCCTTATCAATGCCTTGCATTTGACTTGCCAGTGCTTGTGCTGTTTCCAGGTTTTGTCATTTGGCTCTTTTTTCCATTTCCTGAAATATGCTTTTTTGGCAACAACAGCCTCTCTGACCTCACCTTTAAACCATGCAGGCAGTTTTTTGGACTTCCTTCCACTTTTCTTAAAGAGTGGAATACAGCTGGTCTGGGCTTCCAAGATAGTATTTTTCAACAACACCCAAGCTTGATGTACGTCTATAACCTTCGCAACTGCTCCTTTTAGTTTTTCTTAACTATTTTCCTCATTTTATCATAGTCTCCCTTTCGAAAGTTAAAAGGTAGTTCTGTGGATTTCCTTACTATCCCTCCTCCACTAATTAAATCAAAGGCGATCATGCTATGATCACTATTGCCAAGTGGCTCCAACAACCTTATCTCTTGCACTAGATCTGGTGTTCCACTAAGGACTAGGTCTAATATGGCTTCCCCTCTGGTCGGTTCATGAACCAGCTGCTCCAAGAAGCAGTGATTTATTTCATCTAGGAACTTTATCTCCCTAGCATGTCCTGACGTGACACTGACCCAGTCAATACCGGGGTAATTGAAATCACCCATTATTATTACTGCGCTGTAAGGTTTGTTAGCTTCCTTGATTTCTTTGAGCATTTCATCATCCATTTGGTCATTCTGGCCAGGCACTCGATAGTACACCCCCACTGCCATTGCCTTCCCCCTTTTACATGGAATTTCAATCCATAGAGATTCTACAGCAAATTTTGTTTCCTGCAAAACTTTAATCCTTTCTGACTCAATGCCCTCTCTAACATAGAGAGCAACCCCTCCACCAATTTGATCAGCTCTATGATTATGATATAGTTTGTACCCAGGTATCACAGTGTCTCACTGGTTGTCCTCCTTCCACCATGTCTCTGATATTCCAATCATATCTAACCTTTCATTTAGTGCTATATCTTCTAACTCTCCCATCTTATTTTTTAGACTTCTAGCATTTGCATACAAGCATTTTAGAGAATGTATTTTATTGATATTAATTTGGCTATTGTTAGACATGGGTAATTTGGGATCTTTAAGCTCTGTCTGCTCCATACTTGAGGGCATTTGGGCTACTTTACTCTTTTGTGGAACCTCTCTGCTTTTGGTAGTATCCTTCAAGGATACATTCTTCCGAACCATCCGCTCTTGGGTGACTGTCAGCTTTCCCCTAATATCTATTTTAAAAGCTGCTCTATCTCCTTTTTAAAGGTTAATGCCAGCAGCCTGGTTCCATCCTGGTTAAGTTGAAGCCCATCCCTTAGGAAGAGCCCCTCCTTTCCCCAGAATGTTCCCCAGTTCCTAACAAATCCAAAACCCTCATCTCTGCACCATTGTCTCATCCACGCATTGAGACGCCGGAGCTCTGCCTGCCTTTTGGGTCCTGCATGTGGAACAGGAAGCATTTCGGAGAATGCTACCCTGGAAGTTCTGTATTTCAACTTCCTAACTAAAAGGCTATATTTTGCCTCCAGGACCTCCCTACCACATTTTCCTATGTCATTGGTACCGACATGTACCACGACAGCAGACTCCTCCCCAGCACTATCTAAGACCTTATCTAGGTGGTGCGTAAGGTCCTCTACCTTCGCACCAGGCAGGCATGTTACCAGGCGATCCTCACGTCCACCAGCCACCCAGCTATCTACATGCTTAATGATCGAATCACCAACTATAACGGCTGTCCTAACCCTTCCCTCATGGGCACCTAGCCCTGGAGAAATTTCCTAGGTGCGAGAGGGTTTTACATCACCTGGAGGACATGTCCTAGTTACAGGATCACTTCCTGCCACACCAGGGTGATGCTGTCCTGTCACGTGACCTCTCTCCTCCATGGCAACAGGGATGCTGCCAGACTGGAGGTGGGACTTCAGGACTATATCCGTGTAGGTCTCGTCTATGTACCTCTCTGTCTTTCTTATGTTTTCCAAGTCTGCTACTCTAGCCTCTTGAGAATGGACTAGTTCCCTGAGAGCAAATTGCTCCTTGCACCTAGTGCACACGTAAGACCTCTCACCAACTGGGAGAAAATCATACATGTGACACTCAATGCAAAAGACTGGAAAGCCCCCATCCCGCTGCTGGACTGTGTCTGATGATCTTAAAGTAGCTAAACAGGTAGAAAAGGCGACAGCAAAAGCCAGAAGGATGCTTGGGTGCATAGGGAGAGGAATGGCCAGCAGAAGAAAGGAGGTGATAGTGCCTCTGTATAAGTCTTTGGTGCGACATCTTTTGGAGTATTGTGTGAAGTTCTGGAGACCGCACCTTCAAAAGGATATAAACAGGCTGGAGTCGGTACAGAGGGTAGCTACTAAAATGGTTAGTGGTCTTCATTATAAAGCATATGAGGACAGACTTAAGGATCTTAATATGTACACCTTAGAGGAAAGGCGAGATGGAGGTGATATGATTGAGACTTTTAAATACCTCCGTGGCATAAAGGCACACCGGGTGAGCCTCTTTCGATTGAAAGCAAGTTCTGCTACAAGGGGACATGGGAGGAGGGTGAAGGGCGATAAATATTTCCACATATCACTCCTGAATCTCTTTATGGAAAGAGTGATTGATCCGTGATATAGTCTCCCAATGGAGGTGGTAGAGATAAGCTCAGTATCTGAATTCAAAGAAGCATGGGACAAAACACAGAGGATCTCTAAAGGAAAAAAGGGGACTGCTCTAGTGGTTGATATGGAATGGCAGACTAGATAGGCCATGTGGTCTTTTTCTGTCGTCATGTTTCTGTGTTCATCCCCGCTATTCATTGCTCAGAATGACCCTGTATGCTAGTAGAATACCTGGTCTTGGTAATACATGCTAAACACAGATTGACCCTCACCGAGGACAAAATAAATTACCACAAACTTAAAATACAAATATGTAAACAAAAATTAAACTGAAACCCCCAAGTAGCGACACTCTACATGCAGTACAACACCAGAGAAAATAGAAAAAGTAGAAATATAAAGATGGCAGATATAAATTCCCCAAACTGACATATTCAAATCACTAAATTGCAAATAACATTATTATTTCTACCTCTGTTGTCTGGTCATTTTATTTTTCTAATTGCCTCACTCCTATTCTTTGGTTTCTGCTTTCCTCTGTCTGTCTTCTCTTAACTGTTTCTAAGGTCTCCTGTCCATTTGCCATATTTTTCTTTTTTCCTGTCCTCACCTTCTCCCCTATATCTGACATTGATCTTTAACTTTCTTCCATTTATTTTTTCTGCTTCTCTATCTACTCATATTTTACCTCTCCTTGCCATTCAATCCTCAATGTCCCTCTTTTTTACTGTATTAACCATTTTTATACCCCTCACTCTTTCTTTCCCTATTTCTCACTCTTTCTCCAGGCTTTTATTATACAATCTTTCACCAAGTCTCTCTCTCTCTCTCTCACTTTTACTCTGTGACCAGCAATATGTGTATGAAAAATAAGTACCTAAAATTTAGGAAAGCTGTCAAAACTGTATCTTTTGAGACTACTTTTAGAGAATTTTTGTAAAAGCGTGTTAATTGCTTTTTTTAAAAAATTGTTTTGTTGTATATTTCTCTATTTGTATTCTTATTTATTAGGTTTTATGATAATCTACTTAGAAATGCTGATTTGTAGGATATTAAATCAATCAACCATTTAATCAATTTGCCCTCTCTCTCTCTACATCTCCCCCCTGCTCAATGTCCAGCATCTTCTTTCTCCATCTCCCTTCCACCCAGTATTTAGCATCGTCTCCTCTTTATTTCCCCATGTCCTCTGTCCACTTATCTCTCCCTCTCTTCCCTTCTCCCCTGCCCCATGTCCAGCATCTCTCCTTTCCTTCTCTCATGTAACATGTCTATCATCTTTTCTTCTCCTCCCTTTCCTTTGCTCCAGGACCAGCATCTTCCGTTCTCTTCTTTCCCCTCTTCCTCCCATAGTCTTGCATCACCCTTTCTCTTACCTTCCTGTATCCAGCATCTCCTGATTTCTCTCCCCTCTATACTTTACTTTTCTCATTATTGCTGCTAGGCTACAACCATCTAGGTTTTCCTACAGCAGTACAGTAAAAGACAGTGTGAGGCCTTGCAGTACATGTATATGCTCAATGCCTATACATCCCATTTCCCCTGTTCCTGTATTGGAGTGGGAGGAATGTAGCAGGCCTTGAATGCACGCATATTCTCTATGACCCTATGCTATCTTTTAGTGCCACTATTGTATATCCTGTAAATTGTGCTGCCCTAGGTAGACACCTTGTCCACCTAGTGCTAGAACTGGTGCTGAGTAAGATCAGTAACTGAACAGCAAGAATAACACTTAATACAAAGGAGATGGAATAAGAGAAAAAACTTGTATCCTCTTACTTGAACCCTTACAGTAGAACAGTGCACCCTGGTGTCTGTACAATAAATTGTACTATCTTAAATATATTGAATAACATTTTAAAAAGGATGTCTAGGAAGAATCTGGGATGTTCAGAGCAGAATCTTCCTAGCACAAATCTTGGAGAGTGGTAGCAGTGAAGGGCGGGCCTTCTGAAATCACTCTGTCTCCACCCTGAAAAATAAATGTCCCATTGGCCGGTTCTGGACACAGGCCACAAACAAATTGCAAGGTCTGGTACATGCCAGTAGTAGCAAGTACATTATATAGATGTCCCCAAATTGCCTGCCGCAGAACTGGGTACATGGATGTCCCGGCTGGGGGTGGTTCAGAAGGTGGACGACTACATTCTGAGACTAGCACATCCTGGTCTGCTATTTCAGATCCTCAGACATGCAGCAACAGGCCAGCAATATGTTTGGAGTATGTATTTAGATGCAGCTGTCTTTGGCCTGGAAATATTAACTGTGGCAATGAAAGAACATTTTGGTCTCCCCCTGGAAGCATTTGTTTTACACTTTATTCATTGTCAAGAGCATTTATAGGCATGGACACCTGAACAACCAAGGCTTGTACCATTCTGAAATTGCACCACGACATGCATCTACTAAGTTGTTCCGCCCAGGCCATACCTCCATAATGCCCCTGTGCTACATGGACGTTCTTGCACTGGGGATGTCTATAAACCCGGCTTTCTAAAATGACTCTGGCAATGTCTCCATGATGTGCATGTCTAAGTATCTATTTTCAGACGTCCAACTCATGAATAATGCTTCTAAAATGACCCCCATTGTGTTGTAGCTTATGGCTGTTATACAGTTCAACGTTATGAACAGGATTTCACTTCATAGTCATACTTGTAGCCCAGTCTTCTTATCTTTATTTTTGTCAATATATAAAAATATATCAACCTGTTGACTGGGTGGACCTGATGCCCAAGAGGAGGGGCCATGTCCCACTCAGGCCCACCCTTGGCTACATCCCCAGAGAGAGAGAGAGAGTGAGGATATATCTCTTTCGTTTTCTAAAACAACTTGAATCGCAATTCATTAATTTGGAGCCCAGAATTGCTTTCCTCTTTCCAAATAGCGTGCACCTCATTTTTCAGGTGTATATTCTTATCTACTGATCCATTGCTTAACGTTTTGTAAGGGCAGAATGGAAAGGTAATTATGTTGCAATTTTCTGTAATTTAAACAATATAGAACTCTCTGATTTGTTGTTTTCTGCTTCTGAAGCTTTACCTGCTTCCAATTTAGTCTGGTAAGTCAATTCTTATACACTTAACTGCTTCACAATGAGACTTTAGCTTTGCATATTGATTGACTGTAGTGGAGGAGGTGTGGAGAGGAGAGGGAGCAGGGGGTCTTTATGTAAAACCTTCAGATTTCAGGCAATATCTAACATCCTCTCAAAGTACAGAATGCAAGACACAAGAAAAAATAAAACGTCTAGGAAGTATGTAAACATAATAATTATGATAAATGCTACTCAGTGGCACATAATAAGGAAATTCATTTTTCTTATATATGTATACAAATGTTATCACAAAGACCCTTCATGGTTGAAAATAAGGTGATGAATAAATGGGTCAGTAAGAGTAGAAAACGGAAGGAAAGGAGGAATCGAGGGAACTGGTCTGTGCAATGATAGAAGATAGAACAAGAGTTTGGCAGACAAATCCTAGAATCATCTTTGGTAATCGGCTGCTCAGAGGGCATCATCTCAAAGGAAACTGGTAGGGAATTCACAACTAAAATGGCAATTGAGAGAGAGAAATTAAAAATAAAACACAAGGGTCTGATTCAGTCTTCTTTACTCCCCTTAAGTACAGGTCCTAAAAATTGTTGGCCCAATATTCTGCGGCACTTATCCAGCTGGATAAGTGCTGCTGACTGGACCTGTCCGGGTATTTTTAAAAGCACTGCCCAGATAGTGCTGCTGATATACGACTAACACCCTGGTACTATCCATATAGTGCCGGGACGGAGCCAGAGTGGTCCCAGAACATAACTGGGTGGCAGCAATATTTAGTCAGGGACAAATTTATCTCCTAAGCACCTATAGGCAATAGGGGCAGGTGATCCATTCCCTCCCCCTCCAAGCCTGCATCCTCCCCTCTGCCAATTGGAGGAGAGGAGAGATGTTTGTCATCTCACCCAAACCTGCCTCCTGTCTGCAAATGGGGGGGGGAGGGGCCGGGAGAAGAGGTGCTTTCTATCCCCGCCCTCCACAAAGCCTGCCTTCTGCAAAGAGGCAAGGGGAGAGATTAAGCACGTCATCCCAACCCATCCCCCCTAATCGTGCCCTCTCACCTTCTTCCCATAGCTGCAGCAGCAGTATCAAATACATTGTATAGTTTCAGCACAGGGCGGGCAAATCCTGCACTACACACAGCACCTATAATGCTCCATCTCCTCTCACACATATGGGAGGAGGCAGCTGGCACCACAGATCCTGTACAGAGCATGAAACACTATGATGCGCTTGCTACTGCAGTTGCCATTGCTACTGTGCTCAAGGACCAGCCCAGATTCAAGCATTGTTCTGGAACCGATCAGAAGTTGGCACCAGAAGCAGTTGCCTACATTACCTATGCCGAAATCCGAGCCTGATTTAAAATGAAGGTTGCAGATGGATTTAGTTGGCAATAAAAATTTAAATGGAATAGTTTGTATTGGAAATATTGAGATTGTGTTGGGTAAGGGTCACATGCTGTTGTTGTTAAGTGCTGGAGTTGGTGCCAACTCATGGTGACCCTCTGGATAGTTGCCCTAAACTGTGTTCGGTCTTCAGTCAGACGGCTCATTGTTGACAGAGTGGTACCCATAGCTGCTGTTATTGTATCGATCCATTGTATTGCTGGCTTTCCTCTTTTGCATCAACCTTCAAACTTGTCAAGCAAGATGTCTTTCTTGAATGATCTCTCTCTTCACATGATGTGTCCAAAGTAAGAAAGTCAAAGTCTCGTCATCTGAACTGCTAGTGAAAACTTAAGTTTGATCTCCTCTCCTACTGACTGGTTTGTTCTTCAGGCAGTCCATGGTATACACAATATTCTTTACCAGCGCATACTGCTAGGTTTTCAACACGTGCATTTTTCCACAAAACAACTTGATTGTCAAACTCAACATTCATTGGTATTTTGTTTTTGAAATTTACCTGCACAGGCCTTGGAATATAAGGTTCCTCATTTTCCTTCCCCAATTTAAATACACCCCTAGGAATACTTCCTCTTAAAGTTAAAAATATTTTTTTAAGAATTGAAGGCCAACAGTTTTGAGAAGAAACCTTTTGCCTGGATAAATCAGTATTTATCCAGGTAAATCAATTTAGAAATTACCCTCCCCCCAGGTCTACATTCAGTCTGACTGCTGCTATATGTAACTTCACCTTACCTTTTTAAGCATCTTTACTTGCTGACTGATGGGAGCTGTGAGAGGACGATTAATTAAAATGGCAAAGGCGTTGATCTGATATCTACAGTAACTCAGTGTAAAGAAAAGTAAGCAAAATGCCCTGATCTGGTTTCAGTCCAATCACCAATACTCATCACCAGCACCCAGCTTGTGTGATATAACTCAAGCATTGAGATGTGAGGGGTAATTTTATAAGGAACCATGGAAACTCTTGTGCCATTTAGGAGTATAAATCATGGTATTTTAGTGGTTTGTGTGTGCCAATGGAATTTACCTGGTTGCTATTTTTTAAGTATGTGGTTGGGGTTGATTATGTGCACTTTCAAAGTGGGTGCACACATGGGCCAGGTTGGGGTGGAACATGGTAAGGCACAAATTTACACACATCAGTTATAAAATATTATAATTTATGCACAATTCTTGAAAAATCTAGGCATGGGCATTTACACTAGCCACAGGGCAGACGTAAGTGCTCACGGTCCAGTTTAATGTATATTTTTGTCCACCTATGCCCCTATTTTATAAAGTTAAGTACAGCTTACCTTACTTTATAAACCAAGCACTAGTGACACACTGAAGAACCCACGTTAGCTATGTGGGACTTCGTAAAATTACCCTTAGGCTATACAGATATCAACCTTTCTCAAAACTATTGTTGAAACTATCTTCACTTTCTACCAAACTATCGTCGGCATCATTACCTTTTGTGTAGCTTAGCAGAAAAGTGGAAGGCAAAAGCCTCAGAGTTGTAAAGCACCACTGTTGTTTAGCATACTGGTGGGTCACACTTCAATCGCAGGCATAAAAAACCTCCACACTGTTCACACTCAATGATTCCAAATTCTTACACTTTTTAAATACTGATAAACAGTCCTTAAGACATTAAAAAAAAAAAAAAAAACGTATTGTGCACTTATCTATTCCAAAACTCAAATGGGCTTGTCTTCTCTGCTCACCGGCATTTGAAGTGTGAGCAGTGGTACTTTACAACTCCCACTAGTTTTGCTAAGCTGCATACAAAGTAATTGAGTTTACAATAGTTTGATTAAAAGTGAAGGTGATTTGGACTAAAGTTTTGAGTGTGCATCATCCTTCACACCCGGTTGGTGGTTTATATTTAGTACATATATCAATCTTTGGCATGTTCTCTCCATAACACGAATCTGCTGTATGAGTGTGCAGACAGCATTAAAGAATTTCCACCTTTTCTCTCAGTATCTACCTTGATATAATAACTCCGCATAATTTAGCAGAGTTATTGCTGTAAATGAGAAGTCAATATTTTACTGTTGAAAGCAGTAACATGGGAACCTTCGATGCTTCAAAGTGACAACTTGAAAAACAGCAGAAGCTGATCGAGCATGAAAGGCAAGTGGCCACAATTAAGTTCCAGCAGTATTAGAGCTCTTACAGACAGTTGTTAACCATTCAAGTTAAGAACATAAGAACAGCCACATGGGGTCAGAACAAAGGTCTATCAAGCTGTGTCCTGTTTCCAACAGTGGACCATCCAAGTGACAAGGACCTGGCAGCATCTCAAAAACTCGACAGATTCTAGGCTGCTTATACCGAAAGGAAAAGCAGAGGCTTTCCCTAAGTGACCTGGTTAATGGTTTATGGACTTTTTCTCCAGGAACTGGTCCAAAACCTTTTAAAACTTATTTACACTGACTGCTTTCATACATCCTCTGGCAATGAATTCCAGAGTTTCTTTTGTGCATTGAGTAAAAAAACCCCTATATTTTCTAATTTGTTTTAAATATGCTACTTAGTAAGCTAATGGTGTGTTTCCCAAAGGACAGACCACTGGTTTGTGTTTACATATCACAAGCCATTCGTGAGTGTAGAGACTTTCCTTACATTCTAGCCAAGCTGAAGAACTCGAACCTTTTAGTCTTTCCTCTTAGGGGAGACATCCCATCCTCTTTGTCATTTTGGTCTTCTAATTCTGCTATATCTTTTCTGAGGTGCAGCTACCAGAACTGCACATAATACCCAAGGTGGGGTCACCCCCATGGAGCAATACATAGGTATTAGGGTGTCCTCTGTTTTATTCTTCACCTCTTTCCTAATATTTCCTAGCACTCTGTTTGCTTCTTGACAACCGCTGACCACTGAGCCAGAGGATTTCAATGTGTTGCTCATGATGACACTTAGATCCCTTTCCTGGGAAGTGGCTCATACTATAGTACCTGGCATGGTGTACCTATGGTTTGGATTAGTCTACCCTTTGCACTTATCCTCAGCAATGTCATCTGCCCTCTGGATATTAGTCTCCCAGCCTGACAGGGTCTTCCTGCCAATTTTACTAACTTTGTGTCATCTGTTAACTAGATCACTTCTCTCACTGTTCCCATTTCCTGATCATTTGTAAATATGCTAAAAAGCATCTGCCCTAGGACAGATCTCAGACACTTCACTATTCACCTTTCTGCATTGAGAAAATTGATCATTAGCCTTACTTTCTGCTTTCTACCTTTAACCTATTCCCAATCCACAATGGACCATCACCAGTAATTTTTGCATGTATACCATTTAGCCTAAGGGGGTTATTTTAGAAGCTCCATTTGTGAGTTGGACATCTGAAAATGAGCATTCAGATATGTAAATCATAAAGTCAACCCCGGGCCCATTTAAAAAAAAAGGTATATAGACACCCCCCTCCCTCTGGCGCAAACATGTCCATGTAACATGGGGGCACAGCAATGGAGATGCACATTGTGGTTTGATTTACTTTATTTAACTGCATTTATATACCGCTTTTCACCGGGTCAAAGCGGTTTAACAAAGAGGGGGAGGGGGTGGACAGTAATCATTATAGAGAGGGGGAGGAGAGCCATCACCGGGGGGGGGCCAACATTGATGATCCGAACAGATAGTAAAGACTTAGACAATGCTCGCGGGACGTGAAGCGGGCGCGTCCCGTGGGTGCATGCCCGAAGGGGCGTGCCCAAAGGGGCAGGTCCGCCCCTTTGGCGCCCCTTCGGCGCTAGTTCGGCGCAGGAGGATCTCTGTGATGGGGAAGAGACGAAAACACTTTTCTCAATCGGTCCAGTCTAAGGCTGTAAAAGTGGTAGGCCCGATGGATGCCCATGTTGTCATGGGAGATAATATTGCCTTGTCTTCTTCAGCCGCCTTGGTGGACATTGGAGTTGAGAATATTCTATCTGTAAGTACTGTTTCCTCCTGCGATGATTCCCGAGGAATGGGGTTATCTCCTCCCATTCAAGAGGCCAAACAATTGCCTGCTTTAGAATCGTCTAGTATGAACAAAAACTGTGAGGTTGAGGAGACTGATATGCTTTTGGGTTCCTTTTTGCATGTAGAAAGTGAACTTTCTCCCCCTTTACCTTCTGTAGTGTCTTTTACATTGCCTGGGGAACCTCAAACTCCGCCTGCAGATTTCTCCCT
The DNA here is from genome assembly GCA_033557465.1 of Ichthyophis bannanicus. Taxonomy (NCBI): domain Eukaryota; kingdom Metazoa; phylum Chordata; class Amphibia; order Gymnophiona; family Ichthyophiidae; genus Ichthyophis; species Ichthyophis bannanicus. The sequence goes on along the minus strand of CM066050.1, from coordinate 117,688,719 downwards.
AAAAGATATATGGATGGTTACTTCTCGTATTGAATCACTATTGGGGACTTCTCTGCAGCGTGTTTCTGAATTCTCCAAGGCAACGGTCCAGAAACTTGCAGACCATGATAAACGAATGATGTCTGTTGAACGAAGAGTTGTTTCTCTTGAAGCCGATGTTTCTGCTAATAAAGATGTGTTAGCTTCTTTTGTTCCCAGTTTTAGTTCCTTACACCGTCAAGATGAGGTTTTAGAGAACTTGATGCGATCTAGGAATCTTCGGTTACTGAATTTCCCTTGTACACACTATCTATCTCCTGTGCTTCTTTTTCAAAAATATTTAAAAGAGATATTGTTGATCACTGACTTTCAAGCTTCTTCTATTTCTAAGATTTATTATGTTCCTTTGAGGAATTTAAATCAACGACTGGGGGGTGAAGGGGAAGTTCCTTCTCCGTCTGAAAAAGTTACTACTGATAAAGTTCTTTCTTCCACTTTAGATATCTTAGCGTTTTTGGAAACTACTTCTGACGATATCCCTTCTAGAGCCACGCTATTGGTCTCCTTAATCTCTGAATTGGATAAAGATAAAATATTGCGGGCTTATTTTCCTAAAAAATCTGAAAAGTTTTGTGGTCAAACAATCCAAATTTTTCCTGACGTGTCTAGGGCCACACAGCTGCGGCGCAAAGCTTTTTTAGAGTTGCGTCCGCGCATGTTGGCCGCTGGCGCGGTTTTCCATCTTCGATTTCCCTGTAAATGTCTTATCATTTTTCAGGGTAATCGATATTTGTTTTTTGATCCTAAGCAGTTGATTGATTTTCTTAGGGATAAAGTTGAGTAGAGTCTCTTTAAAAGGAGTATTGTTTTAGATTCCTCTGGGAGCCATTCAGCTTTTGCTTAATTGTGCAGCATTCCTCCTTGAAGTGGTCTATCATTTGATGTATTTCTTTAATGGTTTCTTATTACAAATTATGTTATGCTACATGATTGTTTTCTTTGTAAATTGAAATTTGTTTATAAATAAAAAATTTAAAAAAAAAAAAGACAGACAATAGACATGAGTCTCTTATAGGGTATTTTGGGGATTTGGCAGAAGGACTGTGGGTTGTCAGTGAAGGTTGTCTGTTTCTGGTCCAAGGTATTCATGAAAGAGTATGGTTTTTAGTTGTTTCCGGAACGCGGATAGATCACCAGTGTTTCTGATTTGGCTCGTTAATGAGTTCCAGAGGGAGGGTGCGTGTAGTTCGAAAGCTCTGTTGCAGGTTCGTTGATTATATTTTGTTCGTTCATAGGGGATGGTAAGGATGTTGTTGGCGGTCTGTCGGGTTGTGGGTGGGCTGGGGTAGTAGGGAGCGGAGGTGAGAAGTCTGTGTTTGTTAGAGGGATTTGTGGATAAGCAGGGCAGCTTTGTATTTGATCCTTGCTTCGAGTGGCAGTATGTGTAATTCCCTCAGGACTGGGGTGATGTGATCGTGTTTTTTTGTATTCCGGATGATTCTTGCAGTGGTGTTCAGGGCAGTCCGTAGTGGGTTGGGGTGGGTCGCAGGAAGTCTGTGATAGATTATGTTGCGGAAGTCCAGGTGGGGGAGCGTCATAACCTGCATGACAGTTCTGAAGTCCTGTGGATTAATGAGTGGTCTGAGCCGTTGTATCATTTTTGCTTTGTGGAATATTGTCCTGGCAGTCTTTTTAATTTGTGAAGTAAATGCGAGTGCCTGGTCTATAGTGATTCCCAGATATTTTATGTGGGGTTGAATCTTTATTTGGGTGGTTCCCAATATGAAGTGTGGTGGTGGGGTGAAGTTTGGGTCCTTTGTTACTATGAGGGCTTCAGTTTTTTTGATGTTGATGGATAGATTGTTCCTTTGTAGCCAGTCAGAGACCTCAATGAAGCAGTCTGACAGGTGGTCATTTGTTGGGTTGGTGGTTGTGATTGGTCTATAGAGCATTATGTCATCTGCATATATATGGTAGTTGATGTTATGCTCTCGTATGATCGAGCAGAGTGGTTGTAGATAGATATTGAAGAGCATGGCGGATAGTGTGGAACCCTGTGGTACTCCTTGATTTTGTTGAAAGGGGGGGAGGTTGCTGTGTTTGTACGGATCAGTTGTCTGTTTGTCAGGTAGGAGTGGAACCATTGTAGTATGGTGTCCTTAATGCCTATTTCCTAGAGTCTGTGTAGGAGAATGCTATGGGAGATGGTGTCAAAGGCTGCGGATATGTCTAGGAAGAGCATGGCGTATCCAGAGTGTTTGGTCTGTGTGCCTTTGATAAGGGTGTTCAGTAGCGTCGTCATGAGGGTTTCAACTCCATGGTATGAGCGGAATCCGTGTTGTTGCGTGTCCAATATGTTGTTGGTATCTAGGTGGTCTTGGAGTTGTCGTTGAATTATCTTCTCCATAATTTTGGTGGTGAATGGGAGACTTGCTATTGGTCTAAAAGAGGCTGGGCCGAATGGGTCTAGGTTGGGTTTTTTTAGGGTCGGACGGATGATAGAGGTCTTGAGGATGTCTGGTATGTGTCCTTGCTTGAGGGATTCATTGACAATGTGGGTTAGGGGTGTGCTTATGTCTCCTTTGGATTTCTTTATCCACTCTGCAGGGCAGGGATCTAGTGGAGAGGTGGCATAAGACTGGCATAAGCATGTCTGGCCCTGGTTGTTGAGGTGTCCATGCCCATACCTGCTCCTGACCAAAAAGAAGGTGCCAAAAAAGTGCTTGTTTCATTGCTGCAATATTTACAGGGGCAAGAACAAAATGCACTTTTATCACCACAGTTCATATTTCCTGGCCACAGAAACCTGCCTGGAAATGCATATTCCAAACTTATTATTGGCCCGCTGACATACATCTGATTATTTGAAATGGCTGGCTGGGACATAGCTGCCCCTCTTCTGAAATGTCTTAAGTATACATCTAAGTACCCATTTCTGAGACTGTGCAATTCGGGTACATCCACATGTATGAAATGATCTACACCTGTGTATGTACCCAGCCTTGTTATCTGTATGGGCCTATTGCCAGAACCAATTACTGGGATATTCATCTTTCAGGGTGGAATTGGTACTTATACCTTCAGTGTTGCTACTCCCCCAGGTTTTTGGACATTGTGCTCTGGATCTCCAAAATTCTTCCCGACTCCCTTCTAATATCCCACTTCAAGTGATTTGCAAAGTTTATTTTATTTATTTATTTATTTAACTGTATTTATATCCCGCTTTTCACCGGGTCAAAGCAGTGTAACACATAACGGGGGGGGGGGGGAATCAATGGTTATTGATATTTCTTTCAGTTTCCTTTGAATCATCACTATTAAATAGCATTTCCAGCATGGAGAAATGGAAAAATAATGCGTGTACTGGAAGAAGGAAACAGAGACTGGTTGTTTACTCCATCAAAAAGTAGAAAGACTAGAGGGCACACAGTGAAGCTATAATGTAGCATATTTAAGACTAATTGGAGAAAATAGTTTTTCACTCAACACGTAATCAAACTCTGGAATTCATTATCAGAGGATGTAGTAAAAGCTGTTAGTGTAACTGGGTTTAAAAGAGGTTCAGACAAGTTCCTGGAGGAAAAGTCCTTATGCCATTAGTAAAGTTGACTGGGAAAATCTACTGCTTACCGCTGAAATAAGCAGCATGGAATCTGCCTACCTTTTGGGAACCTGACAGGACTTGTGACTTTGAATGATCACTGTTGGAAACAGGTTACTGGGCTTGATGGACCTTTGGTCCAACCCAGTATGGCATTTCTTATGTTTCCTTACATCTTTTTCAGTAAAGACTCCCTACTATGGCCTTGTCCTCCCTGAGTGCCCATTTTATTCCTGTCATCTAATGGTCCAAGAAAGTCCCTTGCATACTTCTTGCTTTGAATATATCTGAAGATTTTTTTATTACAACTTTTGCTTTTCAAATTCTATTTGTGGCTATCTTATCAATGTCTTGCATGTAACTTCTTTGTGTTCCTACATTCTTCATTTTGATCCATTTTTCATTTTATGAAAGGTATTCTTTGGCTATAACAGCCTCTTTCACCTCACCTTTTAGCCATGCCTGCAATTTTTGGCCTAGATTGTGCAAGTCTGGATATGGAGAATATGCTTATTTCACGTGGAGCCCGATTCTGAAAGGGACACGTCTGAGCCATCCAGACATCCCCATGCAGGACGTGCCTGTTAGGACCCAATTCTGGACAGCAGGAACAATATGTTCCCACATTACACAGAATCGGAATATGGAATACCTTACCAGCACATATCAGGGCAATCCCCAACTTGAGTCAGTTCAGGAAGGCCCTTAAACATTTCCTCTTCATCAAGTACCTCACTGACAACACCGACCCTCAGTCCCACTTGAAAAGCGAGCACCTCAGCAATAGTAGTAGTCAACTATGCAGGCCCTCGCATCAGGCGCCCCCAGCTATGTAAACATCGAACAAGATCCTTTTCTCGTTACACTTATTATGTATATAGTTTACCAGGTTATCCAAGTTCCATATTCTGTTAATTGTAATTTATTTATTTATTTATTTACATTCTCTTATATACCGCGCTATTCTGCATCAGTGCGGTTTACACTGAACAAACTGAAATTACATTGAACAGGGCATTATAACTTGGAGATAACTATTTTACAGGGAACATGGGCTATGGAGGGTTAAGTGGCTTGCCCAAGACCACAAGGAGCACCTGTGGGACTAGAAACCCCAGTCCTTCTGGCCCAAGGATGCTGTCCTCTAGTGGGATTTGAACCCCCGACCTTCCGGCCTGAAGTACCTTGCCCCAACCACTAGGCCACTCCTCCACTCCTAATGACCAGACATATGCAATTTGTCGGATGTTTTTGTTCTTTGTAAACCGCGCTGATGTCAAATAGTGCGGTATATAAGAAATGTTAATAAATAAATAAATTATAAAAAACGGGCCCGAGGATGGCCCAGCGTGCCCCTGCCTGCCTGCGGGGACAGTTTCCCCAAAGGCGCCCCCGACTCCCATGGCTTAGTACCCCCTTCTCCCCACAGCTGGCCAGCCAGAGCTTAAATCGGACAGCGGGACCCCTCTGAACCCAGTCCCGGCCCTGGGGGAAGGATCCCTGGGCCTGATCGCTGTACATCCCCTCTGACCCGGCAGGATGTACAGGGCCATGATCTGAATCGGCCTGTATGTCCTGCCATGCTGGTCCAACCCTGCTCCACCCAGACCCCATCCCCTCTTGCATCTTCCCCCCACCCCCCGCCAGCTCTCTTCGTCCTGCTGCTCTGGACATGCAGGGAGAGCCAGAGGGGGAAACATCCCCGCAACCCGCGTCTCTGCATCAGGTCCATAGGCATCTATGTGTCATCAAATAATAGCAAAACTCCTACAGAAATTGCACCTAGATTGGAGTCATGGATACTATCCCCGCTTAAGAGCAGGCACAAATGTTAACATGTACTTTATGTTTGAATGTCCATGTTTTATAAAATGTATGTGTAAATCATGACTCTTCTCATGCTCTGCCCTGGCTCCTCTCCTGAGTATGGCTACTCTACAGGCGGACGTCATCTTGTAGTGTGCCTACTTTTATAAAAGGCTTTATCAGTACATTTTGTTTTTTTACATGCAGAAAAGATTTATACAATTGTTCCCAAAACATGGAGGGTACCTTTAGAAGAGATGTCCAAATTCAATCTAACCCTAACCAGAACGTCTGGAAAAAAGGCACATCCAGGTGCAGATGTGATTTTAGAAATGTGGATATGCTCGATATGGACATCTGCAGGGGTGTCAACATGGACATCCCCAGAACCATATTTCAGAACCTGGCTTCGAACTCCACTGCTGCTATCATTTACATTGTGCTTAATACTGGGAATGATGGAGTGCTATCTTCTCTACACCTTTTAGATGGTTTTCAGCCCAAACAAGCATTTTTCAGATGCCTGTTCATGCCGGGAGCAGGTCTAAAGTTAGACATGATTCCAGACGTCCAAGATGTTTCTGAGATCAGGCAGAGGCATCCAGGTTCTTGAGAACAACCTGCCCATGCCTTCACCCTAAGGATGTCCCCAAAGCAGGCTTCTAAATGCGCTCTGGAGAGATCTTTGTGCTTTGGACTTCTCTATGCCCATTTTGGATGTCCAACATGGCTCCCATTATGTCTAACTCTTCATTTACTGCTATGCATTCTAACCATCTTATTTTTTAGACTTCTCTTCGACACTATTTTTTAAATTTTTGTTTACAAACTATGCAGCATTTGAAGGGGGAATTTGGAATCATTTATCTGTCCTTTATTTAAATAACCCCCCTGACTACTTAGCTTTAACATAACCACTCCATTGGTAAATAGTCAGCACAGGCATTAACCCATTAAAGGGCTGTGGAGGAGAGGAAGGGGCCCCTGGATCAGGCAGGGTGTGATCACAGCAAGGGGGGGGGGGAGGGGCAGGGAAGAGTTAAAGGGGGGAATCAATGCCAGTGGGGATTCAGTTATCTGTAGGGTGGGGCAAAGAAGAGAGGGATAAGGTGAGGGGAGTGAGGAGTCAGGTGGCAAGCAGTGAAGCCACGAGAGGCTGGGAATCAGCTGCTAGGGTGTTCTTCCCCAGTAAACATCATCCCCATTGCATGTGGACAAATGTTGTAACATACTGGTGTCAATATTCAGCTCAGACAATCAGCATTTGTTGAAATGCTGACTGCTGCAGCTAAAAGATATCTGGATATTCATTACCACTGTCCAGACAGTGGCTTTCACTGAATAACCAGTTAATGTGGCCAGAGTAGGAACTTGCCTGGGTAGCAGCCATATTCAGTCTGCTAGCCAAATAACTTAGCTGGTAACTTAAGACAGCCTTTTACCTGTCCTACTGTAAGTTCTAGAAACATGACAGCAGAAAAAGACCACATGAGCTATCTAGTCTGCTTTTCCATATCAACTAGAATAGTCCCTTTTTAGAGAACTTCTGTGTTTGTCCCGTGCTTTCTTAAATTCAGATACTTTCCTCGTCTCTACTTCCTCCTCTGGAAGACTATTCCATGTATCTACCACTCTTTCTGAAAAAGAAATATTTCCGCATATTACTCCTTTTCACCCTCATCCTCTGCCCTCTTATTGCAGGGCTTACCTTCCATTGAAAGAGGCTCTCCTCTTGTGCATTTATGTCACAGAGGTATTTAAATGTTTCTACTATAATATTTGCTCTATCCGCCTTTCTTCTAACATATACATATTAAGATCTTTAAGTCTTTTCTCATATGCTTTACAAGACCACTAACCATTTTAGTAGCCACCTTCTGCACAGACTCCATCCTGTTCACATCCTTTTGAAGGTGCGGTCTCGAGAATTGCACACAATACTCCAAATGAGGTCGCACCAAAGACTTATACAGAGGCACTATCACCTCCTTTTTTCTGTTAGCCATTCCTCTCCCTATGCACTCAAGCATCCTTCTTGCTTTCGCCATGACCTTTTGTACCTGTTTAGCTACTTTAAGATTATCAGAAACAATCAGGTCCAGATCCTGCTCTTCTTTAGTGGACAGAAGTACTTCATCCTCTACACTGTACTCATCCCTTGGATTTTTGCAGCCCCAAATGCATGGTCCTGCATTCTTTAACATTAAATCTCTGCTGCCAAATTCTTGATGTTTAAATACCTCCATGGTATAAATGCACAGGAGGAGAGTCTCTTCCGATTGAAAGGAAGTTCTGCTATGAGGGGACATGGGATGAGGGTGAAAGGGGATAGACTCAGGAGTCATATGCGGTAATATTTCTTAATGGAAAGAGTGGTGGATCTGTGGAATAGTCTCCCAGTGGAGGTGATAGAGATGAGGACAGTATCTGAATTCAAAAAAAGCATGGGACAAACACAGAGGATCTCTAAAGGAAAAAAAGGCACTATTGTAGTTGATGGAAGGGCAGACTAGATAGGCCATGTGATCTTTTTCTGCCATCATGTTTCTACGATAAGCAACTGGCTATGGCACCAACTTCTGATAGGTACTGGAGCATTGCTATTGCTACTGTGCCTGAATCTGGGCTAGTCCTGGAGCAGCCCAGTAGCAAGTACATCATACAGTTTCAGTGCAGGGCAGGAAAGCCCTCCTGCTCTCTTCAGGATCTACAGCACCCTGTGTGAGAGGAAGGAGAAGAGCGCCATAGGGGTTGTCCACCGTGTGAGACTTTGTCTGCCCTGTGCTGAAACCTTATGATGTATTTGCTACTGCTGCTGCCCTGTTCCAGGAAGAGGGTGACAGGGCAGGATTGGGGGGAGGGGCACACAGCATCTCTCCCTTGCCTCTCTGCAGAAGAAAGACTTAAAGAGGGATACAGAGCACCTCTTACCCCCATTGCCTATAGGTGCTTAAGAGATAAATGGATCATGTTTAATCCTTAAAATTTCAACCATTTAACACATTCAATGTTAAGGAAATATGGGTCAAAATAATATTTTTTTGGGAATACTTTATTTTGAAATTAAGAACATAAGACATCCCATACTGGGTCAGACCGAGGTCCATCAAGCCCAGTATCCTGTTGCCAACAGTGGCCAATCTAGGTCATACGTACCTAGCAATATCCCCAAAAGACACAGGTTCCACAATGCTTGTACTGGGTCAAGCACTGATATCCTGGGTCCCTTTTTAATAGTGGTTTATGGACCTTTCCTCCAGGAACTTGTCCAAACCTTTTTAAAATCCAGCTATACTAAAAGCCCTTGCTACATCCTCCGGTAACAGATTCCAGAGTTTGATTACACGTTGAGTGAAAAAATATTTTCTCTTATTTGTCTTAAATAGTTTACCCTGTAGCTTCATTACATGTCCCCTAGTCTTTCTATACTCTGATAGCGTAAACAATTGATCCACGTTTATCCATTCCACTCCATTCATTAATTTATAGACCTCTATCATATCTCCCCTCAGCCATCTCTTCTCCAGGCTAAAGAGCCCTAACCTTCTTAGCCTCTCTTCATAGGAGTAGCCTTCCATCCCCTTCACCAATTTGGTGGCTCTTCTCTGTACTTTTTCTAATAACGCTATGTCCTTTTTAAGATACGGTGACCAGAATTGCACACAATATTCAAGGTGCGGTCGTACCATGGAGCGATACAGAAGCATTATAACATCCTTTGTTTTATTCTCCATCCCTTTCCTTATGATACCTAGCATTCTATTTGCTTTCTTGGCCGCCGCTGCACACTGGGCGGAGGGTTTTAACATGTTATCCACGATGACTCCTAAATCTTTTTCCTGGGTGGTGGTTTCTAATGTGGAGCCTTGCATCGTGTAACTATAGTGTGGGTTGTTCTTTCCTAGGTGCATAACAGACATGTTGGTGAGCCAGACCCATTGTAGGCATCTGGTTTTAACATAGGACAGAGACCCAGCAAAAAAAAACTAACAGTCTGAATGCATACTGTAAGTGAACAAAAGAACATAAGATATGCCATACTGGGTCAGACCAAGGTCCATCAAGCCCAGTATCCTGTTTACAACAGTGGCCAATCTAGGTCAAATGTACCTAGCAGTTGTCAAAAAATGTTTCTTTAAAGAGTGCATGCTTGGAAGATTTGCATAAAAGGAACAACTGCTGAAATATTGGTAAGAACCTATAAAAAGTCTTAAAAATGCAGTTTCTTTAGCTTTAGATTTTCTTTCTTTGAAAATGCTAAATAGCATGGGGGAGCATGGGCTCAAAGTAAATGGAATGGATAGACTATTCGATATCAAATTCAGGAGAGTCCCATTTTTCTAACATTTCATCATTGCCCTGTATGCAAAGAAGGTTTTTTTTTGTTTTTTTTTTACTGCAAATATATTTTTTTTCAATAAAAGTCACTTGATGAATTCAAAAATTCATAGTTTTGGCCAATTCTAGAAATTAATAGAATCAATTATTTTTCAAAACTGTTCACTTTTCATATCTTCAATCAATTCATTCAAAAATATGTAACAGTAGTTTTCCACATTAAACCCACTTAACTTGTTCTTCCCCAGGTATGTTTTACATTGAATCATGTTAGATCAGAGTGGCGAATATGTTTGTATCAAACATGCTGAGCTGCCTGTAAGAAATCTATTTAATCGCCTGATCTTGAAGCTTGTGTTGAATGATAAAACCAACATATTGGCTAGGTTGATCTAATGGGATTCAATGTGAAACAGGTGCCTCTCTAAGGGGTATGTCTATTAAAGAGAATTAACTGCTACTGCGGGGCTAATGCAGGATTAACGCCCTGTGGTAGCAGCTAACCTGTGGAAAAAAAATCAGACATCGAAGGCAATTTTTCATGATATCTGAATGTCGCACAATGGATATCTCTAGGGGTGGGATTGGGGAGGGGAGTGGGGGCAGCTATGATTGGCAGCCACTATGCAAAAATTATTTCACACAGTGGCGGCCAAAATCAAGCACAATCACGGCAGCAATACCACCACCTCAAGAGGTGGAATTATCTGCCGAGAGGCTCTGTCCCTGCAGCTGATTGGGAATCTAAGTGCCACGATCAGCCCCCCCCCTCCCCAATATTGTCAGTTCCATGGTGCTGCAATCCGTGGCACAAATAATATAAAAAATAAGTGTGGGCCCCCAGCAGCACTGATCCCCAACAGGAGCTGCCCAGGGGGGATTAGTGCACCCCTCCCCGATGTTCAAAGTGTTCTGACCAGCCAATTGGGCTAGGCACCCCTCCCTCCCCCACCAATGCACACTTGAAAGGGTAGGGGAGCCCTGCAGCCCCCTCCTGGTACAAAAGACATCCAGGCTAGCCAGCCAGCAAGGGAGTCTGCCCCCCGCTCTCCCCGGCACATACCTTTATCTCCTAGTGGTATCGTGGAGGAATTGTCCAGTGGCTCTTCTAGAAGCTCTTCTCTCCTGTCCTTCTCATAGGCTCTAACAAAAATGGCCACGGTCTCGTGGTGCTCACCCCTAGCGAGAGAGTAGAGGGGAGCATCTTATGATTGTGGCTATTTTGTTTTGGCCGCTATTTGAGGCAGGAGTGTATAGGATTGCTCCTGCCCCATTCTTCCATTAGACCATCAGGAGATAAAGGTATGTTCTGGGAGAGGGCCTGTGGGCCCCCCCCCCCCCATCCTCTTGCTGGTTGGCCAGCTGGAGTGGTTTTTTTATACTGTGAGGGGGAGTGAGCAGGGACAGTGGCCCCCCCCCACCTTTTCAAGTGTGTATTGGGGGGAAGTGAGGGATGCCTAGCCCAACTGGATAGCCGGGACACTTTGAACATCAAGGGGGTGCACCGATCCCCCTCCTGGCAGTTCCCAATAGCAGCACCACAGCAAGGACAATATTGTGGCGAGAGGGAAGCCCTATCATGGCAGTTGGGGGTGGGGGGCATGGTAGCGATCAAGAGCACAAAGCTTTCAGCAGTTCTGTGCTCCGATTACTATCATCCCTGCCCATGGATCTACTGTGAGGCTCCCACTTTGACAGGTACTGTGGGACTTTTCCAACAGTATCTGCCAAGGCAGGTAACATTAAATCTCCACGGGGAATCCAGACCTCCACAGTATCTGCAGAACCTCCTCTTGGGAATGCCCCCTGAAGATACTGCAGAGGATTGCTGCTTACCAAGTGGTTTTGGCTGCTAATGCACTGCGTTAGCAGCCAATACTAATATGGTTTAGTAGATGTACCCCTAAGAATTAGGGACTCGATATTCCAAGGCATTCACACGGTTTACAGAGCATGGTTAGTGCTGCTGAATATTCCAGAGTAATGCCGCTATATTCCCCGATGCTAACTGCTTAGCATCAGGGTATGTCGGGGCATTTTGGGATGGTACCTGGGGATAATCGTGGAACGGCAATATTCAGCCACTGCCCGACTATCCCTCAACGGTGAAAGTTAGGTGCAGCAATGATTGCATTCTGCTGCTGCACGGTTAGCTTCTGCTCTGTGTGCAGATGTGCAGCGACCCTAGATATTCAATGCTGAAGGCCAGATGTGCCCCTAGATTGAATACCCAGGAGTAAAATTTGGCGGTGACGGCTATGCGCCTTAGAGGCACATAGCTGCTGCAAATGAATATCGGGCCCTAGATGTTTAAGCTTTAGATTTAAAAGGTTTCTGATTTTGAGTTCTTAAATTAAGGCCCTTGAAATCACAAAGCTTCTAAATTGAGGTCCCTTAATAAGGTGCTGAGTCAGGGGAGGGCCAGGCCAAATGAACAAACCTGAAGGCCGGTGCTGCGTTCCAGTTCCGGATGCCTAATTCTAGGCTAGATTTACTAAGGTGCATAACTGTCTTAGTGCACCCTACTATAGTTATCACATGTGATGAATAACTAGCTCCCCCTACATGGTAATGTGTGTTAGTGTGTGGTAATTTACTTTTTGGTAAATCTAGCCCTTTAGGTGAGCTCATGGCAGGTCTAATTTTAGACACCTTTGCTTAAGGCACCTAAAGTTAAAAGGTAAGCTGCCTATATTCAGAAAAACATTCTAGGTGCTTTTGAATGTGTCTAAACTTAAGCTTTGATCCTCTGAGGCGCTCAGTCCTTTTTAAATACTGGGCATGCAGTGTCCGTGTGCATACCTTTAGAAAACATAAGATATGCATGTACATCACTTCTGAAATCTCTCTTAGGTGCATTTTGCTAAGGCATAGAGCCTATTGGCGAGGGTTCAGGTGGCAGGGAAATTGTCCATCTGATATGCATGTTTGTTTACATGCACATATGAGCCAATGGTGTGGTTCAGGCATCCCTCACTGTGATTAGCTGTTTGAATGGTGGAGCCACGCGGTGGAGGGAGTTTGGGCTGATCTCGCAATCTGAAGTTGCACGAGACTTGAAACTGGGAGATCAGCCTGAACTTCCTGCCCCACCATCACGATAAAGGAAACTTAAACATTTGTGAGGTGCTGCAGCCAGGGAAAAGAATGGACAAGTGAAAGAGGGACTGAATGAGGGGGTATGAGAGAGAGAGAGAGACTGGGTGACAATATTCTCTACCCAATTATTAAAGACTCCTGTAAGGGCACAAAACTACAACCTAAGAATTGTTTTTCTTTATATATACATTAGTTATGTATATTTATATTACCTTATTAATTCACATGCTCAAAATTACAAAACGTTTATTATATAAGTATCTGACATAAATATCAAATGTACTTTACTTGTCAGTACACAATCTAATATAATAATAATTTAAAACACGTCACCAGCCCACCCATTCTCCAATCATACAGTCACTCACCAATCCTACATTTACAAATCCTCTTCGCAATTACATTCATATATAAACAAAAAAGAACCACATCTATCTGCCCAGATAACACCGGACTTCAAATCAAATCAAATATCCCACATGTCCCACCCAAAGCAGCTGCTGTCTCTCAAACTGAGATCAGAAGTATCTCAAAGCAGTTGTGACACAGGGATAATTCCGGGGTTATCCGATGACTCCTCTCAACATGACGATACTATGTCACCTTCACTCTTCTCACTCCTCCACAATGTACTCCAATAAACTCCAAGTTCAAAACCAGGTCCGAAAAAGTCCCTCTCAATGTCCAACTTCAAACTGCAAAGCATGGATTGTAAAGGAAGAATGTATTTTAATTTATTTGATCAACTCCAGCCAATGGCCCGACGCAGGCCGTGTTTCGTTGAGCCTTCTTCAGGGGCTAAATATCATAAAAATAAAAACATACATAAAGAAGTAAATAATTAAACACTCAAATGTAAATACGTAGGATCAAGGCTCAACAAAACACGGCCTGCGTCGGGCCATTAGCTGGAGTTGATCAAATAAAATAAAATACATTCTTCCTTTACAATCCACGGTTTGTACTGGACTTAATTGTTGCATGTGGATTTGTGCTTTTTTGTTGGAAACAACTTCAAACTGCATACACATCCTAGTGGGAATCCCAATAGGGCTAATGTTTTATGCTTCCACTTGGCTAAACACTCAAAAATGTACCAGGCAGATTCACATTGCACTCCAAGCTACAACAAGAATCTTTATTCATTTTCTTTCGTGCCGTCAAGTCAATGCTGACTCCTGGCAACCCAGCAGCCCCTGGGTTTCTTGAGTGGAAGTAGATTGCCAGGCCTTTTCTTCTGAGGGAATGGTGGGTAAAGTGACATACCAAAATCACAAGGAGCGCCAGTGGGAATCGAACCATGATCTCTTGGGTACTAAGCTGTTGCTGCAACCACTGGGCTACCCCTCCACACCTTAGGTGGCTGAAAATCACTTACCTGCAGAACTCTAAATATATGCTCAAGAGTTTTTATTCATATGATGGTAAAGAAAAGCTCCAAGGTCATTATTTTCAATGTAGTGTTATTATGGTTGTACACTCTTTTATTCGAATGTACAATTACCATTTTATAGCACTCACATGTGGGAGATAATTTCATTACAGGGCACTTATTCCAACAAAGCAATGATTATTAATTAATTTAATTTAATTTATCTTAATTTATTTATGGACCTCCAGAGGAGTTTGCCAATGACAAATTTCATCAGGGCATCACTGGTGCCATTTGAACCATCGAAATTCCGTCCCAGCTCCAAACTACATCCCTGAAAATGCCTATGCATGGTACACATAGAAGTACACATGCGTGTCTTTGACCGTGATGTTTTATAAGCCATTTTCCTTGTGTAAAACATGCTTTACATGCAGAATACGCTTTAGAAAATTGCCTCTATAATGCTAAGAGTATATAGCCTAGGCACATTCCTTGCTTCATTTATAGTGCTGTAAGAGGCATGCTTACTAAAGTGCACTATGATTTTGCAGGTAGCGCGTATTGAAAGTAGAAAGTAGTGCAATAGTCATACACTACCTGTTGTGGCCATAATACCACGTGCCCCCAGCAGATACCACATTGATTTGAACTCTAACGTGCTCTCGTGGCATGTGTATATAATAGTGCCACCCACTGCATTAAGTGCACCCATGCTAACTGTAACATTGATGGCGAACACTCATTGCCAATGCCCACACTAACCGCAGCGTGCAGACACATCTGGGTTCTGCCCCTACTCCACATCGCGTGCTATGCAGATAAAGTGGAATTAACTCTGCACTGTCTGTTTAGCATGCACACTAACTGTTAGCATATGTTCAAGTGTGCATGAACAGGTAGCGCAACTTAGTAAGCATATCCCTTCATGTAACATTTCCATTCCTACTTCTAATCAAGGTGTTACATTTTCTCAGTGTCACCCTTTTGAAGGGAAGGGACATTCGTGGTAGAGTTCAAGTTTTGTGTGAGACAGATTTGTGAGAGAACATTTAGATTTAATCACTTTGAAACAACCTTGATTATCTTCTTTTTAACATGGTTGTTTATATTTCAGAGTTGAAATAGCAACAACTTATTTATTTTATTTATTTATTTCTTCTATACCGCCCCTTCCAGTGATCAAGGGCGGTTTACATGGAACAAATTAACAAATTATGTATACTTCTGTATACATTACATTGAAACAGAGAAACTTTCTAACTTTTTAACTTTTTACAAATAATGACAGATGTAAAAAACTGTCCAAACTATTTACATAAGTTATTTACAAGTGGTTCTATATAATGGTTTACAGAATAATCGTGAATCATGTGTAGGTGGTGGAATTTATTTCCATTTTTTATCAAGAATTTTGTGTGTGTGTGAGGGGACTGTGTGGGGTTATCTAATTGTGGTTTAGGGAATTCTGAGTTGGTGTGTCTGTGGATGTTGTGGGACAGGGCTTGGGGGGTAGGGGATTTGGAAATGTTCGGAGAATAGGTACGTTTTGAGTTCCTTCCGAAATTGGGCGAGGTCTTTTATGGAGCGGAGGTCTAGTGGGAGATCATTCCAGAGCATGGGGGCAGTGAACGTGAAGGCTCTGTCACTTGAGGATTTTTTAGTCTTCGTGAATGATTTTGGCATATCAAGTGAGTGGGCTGCATTTTGTCTGCGAGCTCTTGATTCAGATGGGGTCTGTAGTAGTGTTGATAGATGTGATGGGGCGATGTCATTTAGGAGCTTGAATGTTGTTAGGAGAATTTTGTATCTGATACGGCTGTTTATAGGGAGCCAATGTAATTCTAGGAGTATAGGGGTCACATGGTCTGTTAGACGAGCTTTAGTAATTACTTTTGCACAGATGTTCTGGGCTCTTTGTAATAGGTATGTGTTTTTTCTGTGGTAGGCCAATCAGGAGACTGTTGCAATAATCAAAATGGGGTGTGATGAGTGTATTGACAACCGATCTAAAGTCATGTGTGTCCAAGAGGGGCCTTAGGTGTTGTATGGTTTTGAGTTTAAGAAATATGGTTCTTACTGTCTGTTTTATGTGTGGTAGCATGGTGAGAGTAAGATCTATTATTACACCCAGGTATTTTACCTCTTTTTTAACAGGTATAGAAGTATTGTTGATTGAGATTGTTGTTGGAAAAGTATCCTCAGTCACAGGTGTTCTTGTAACGAACATTGCTTCCGTCACCCTTTTGAAGGGAAGGGACATTCGTGGTAGAGTTCAAGTTTTGTGTGAGACAGATTTGTGAGAGAACATTTAGATTTAATCACTTTGAAACAACCTTGATTATCTTCTTTTTAACATGGTTGTTTATATTTCAGAGTTGAAATAGCAACAACTTACCAGTTGAAATAGCAACAACTTACCTATAATTTAGCAAGCTCTAGAAAATATTTTGTGCAGTGATGCCATCAGAACAGCTAGTCTCGTGGTTCCAGTGCTATAAGGGTTAAAGTAGAGGCATGCAGAAGGGGAACTGCACTGCTCC
The DNA here is from genome assembly GCA_033557465.1 of Ichthyophis bannanicus. Taxonomy (NCBI): domain Eukaryota; kingdom Metazoa; phylum Chordata; class Amphibia; order Gymnophiona; family Ichthyophiidae; genus Ichthyophis; species Ichthyophis bannanicus. The sequence continues at coordinate 117,671,981 of CM066050.1, read as the reverse complement.
CCAACTGCACATGGTCCCCTCCGTCTCCTTCCACATCCCCACACAGGCATCCCAATTGCATCCAGAGGCATAATTGTATGGGAATTAGGAGACAGATTGTTTAGATATAGCCAAACAGCATTACACAAGGACAATGAACTTTCACGATAAAGAAAAGAAATGATAAATTGTGGTTATTGTTAAGTGCCATCGAATTGGTGTCGATTCATGGTGACTCTCTGGATAGCTGACCTAAACTGTGTTTGGTTTTCAGTCAGGCAGCTCAGTGTTGATAGAGTGGCACCCATAGCTGCTGTTACTGTATGAATCCATCTCATTGCTGGCCTTCCTCTTTTACGTTGACTTTCTACTTTGTCAAGCATAAATTTCTAATGATCGCGCTCTTCACATGATGGGGGGTCATTCTGTCCTGCAAATAGCAGGGATGGACATCACACTGGGACATCCATCCCTGCTATTTGTCCCCAATGTCCCCATTCCTAACCTCCCCGTATGAACAGCAGGTTTGTATGGGGAGGCCTAGAAGAGGGTGGGAGGGGGCGTTCCATAGGTAGAGTGAGGGTATGACATGGGCGGCCCTTGACCCTGGATGTACGGGGCCGATTCCGAGGTCGGCCATGTACATCCATGGTCTTCGGACTAGACGAGGTCTTATTTCACCTCAAAAGTGGAAGATGTCCCCCTGGAAGGTGGTGTACTGTGAAGCGGGACATGGGCAGGCAGGTGAAGGGGCTCATAGGGTTCCCCGCAGCCCGACCCAGGTCTTGAAAAGCAAGATCAGGGTTCAGGTTGCAGGGAATGGGATTCCCTCTAGGGAAACTGGCAATCGCGGCTCGTGAATGGAGCCATGGTGCCAATGGCATCAGGATGCCATCGAACTGCGGCTCCATTCATGAGCTCAGTTGAGTTAGTTGGGTAGTCGCTGGGATGTACAGCTGGGTAGAATTGTGTCCCGGCCTGCATGTCCAGGTGCTATACCCGATTCTGACCCCGCAGAGCTCAAAGGATCAGAATCAGGTCTAATTTGGGCCTGCAAGGCCTGAAGGGAATAGGCCTCCACATGTCCAGAGTATGATAGTCAAAGTCCTGCCATCTGAGCTTCTAGTACTCAATGGTTTGTTCGTCGGGCAGACCATGATATATAAAGTATTTATGGCTAGCACCATAATTCAAAGGCATCGATTATCCTGTCAATCTCTTTTACAGTCCAACTTTCACATCCATATGATGTTATTGAAAATACCATGACTTGGACAAGCTGTATCTCTGTATGGAGAGAGACATCTCTGCTCTTAAGAATGTTGTCTAGGTCGTTCATAGCCATTCTGCCAAGAGCAATGCGTCATCCGATTCCTTGACTGCTTGTTCTTTCTTTATTGTTGATCCAAGTACCCTAAAATGATCAACTATTTCAATTTCTTCTCCATCAATGATGAACTTATTGATTTTGCCAAATGTTAGGATCTTTTTTCTTTATATTAAGGTACACACCCATTTTAAGACTATGATCCTTGATCTTGAGAAGCATATATTTTAGATCTTCACTTTTCAGCCAGTAATGTGGTATCATCAGCACAGCAAAGGTTGTTGAGTTTTCATCAGTCTTCACACCTCAGTTGTCTTCATACAGTCCTGCTTCTCTGATTATTTGTTCTGCATATAAATTAAAGGGGGAGGGGGGGCGTCTCAGACGCATGACGGATGGGCTTGGCTGAACTATGATGAAAAGTTCAGGGATAAGATGGAGGAGAGTAGATCGCTTTCGTGGGGCACGCAGGACATTAACCTGTGGCTGACTCAGATGTCGGCTAGGTCTGGTGCCGGTGGGGGGGCAGGGGGAAAGGTAGTAGCGGGGCGGTGGGGGGGGGGGGCAGTGCGTTCCTTTCGCGTGGGGGCAGTTGGGGTGCCGCCGAAGGCAGGCACGGTGGGGGGCAGTGACCTGTGCTGGCGGTTCAACCGGTCCACTTGCCCCTTTCCTGACTGCAAATTTCAGCATGCCTGTTCCTTGTGCGGAGGTCCTCACTCTGCCACCAAGTGCCTTAAGAAAGGCGCTGCTGGCATTGCCGGTCCCGCTCCTATGGGGCAATGAGTGGCGTGGGCGTGCGCCCTCCCCGATTCGGGTGGAGGCCTTTTTGGGGTGGCTGAGTTGCTATCCTCGGAGGCGGGAGGCGGTGATTCTGTCTTTTGGTTTTCGGTTCGGTTTTGTTATCCCGTTGCGGGGTGTGGTGTCGGTGCCGAGTGCGAAGAACTCCCCATCAGTCCGACTTTGGGCCGAGGTCGTCCAGGACAAGTTATTGGGGGAATTGCGGTTGGGGAGAGTGGCGGGTCCATTCACGGAGCCCCCTTTTCCCGACATGGTGATTTCTCCGTTAGGTATAGTACCCAAGAAGGAACCGGGGAAGTTCCGGTTGATTCATAATTTGTCCTGTCCGATAGGTGCTTCCGTTAATGATCGCATTCCACGTGAGTTTTGTACGGTCCGGTATGCGTCCTTTGATAAGGCGGCTCTGATGGTGAGGGGGGCCGCTCGGTCTGCCCTCATGGTGAAGGTTGACATCGAATCGGCGTTTCGCTTGTTACCCGTCCATCCATCTGAACATAAGAACATAAGAACATAAGATATGCCATACTGGGTCAGACCAAGGTCCATCAAGCCCAGTATTCTGTTTCCAACAGTGGCCAATCTAGGTCATACGTACCTAGCAGTTTCCCCAAGGGACACAGGTTCCACAATGCTTGTATTGGTTCAAGCATTGATATCCTGGGTCCCTTCTTAATAATGGTTTATGGACCTTTCCTCCAGGAACTTGTCCAAACCTTTTTTAAACCCAGCTACACTAACAGCCTTTACTACATCCTCCGGTAACAAATTCCAGAGTTTGATTACACGTTGAGTGAAAAAATATTTTCTTTTATTAGTCTTAAATAGTTTACCCTGTAGCTTCATTGCATGTCCCCTAGTCTTTCTATATTCTGATAAGGTAAACAATCGATCTACGTTTACCCGTTCCACTCCGTTCATTAATTTATAGACTTCTATCATATCTCCCCTCAGCCGTCTCTTTTCCAGGTTAAAGAGCCCCAACCTTTTTAGCCTTTCTTCATAGGAGTAGCCTTCCATCCCCTTTACCATTTTGGTGGCTCTTCTCTGAACCTTTTCTAAAATTGCTATATCCTTTTTAAGATATGGCGACCAGAATTGCACACAATATTCAAGGTGCGGTCTCACCATGGAACGATATAGAGGCATTATAATATCTTTTGTTTTATTTTCCATTCCTTTCCTTATCATACCTAGCATTCTATTTGCCTTTCCTTTATTAGGTTTTTGCTTTCAAGGGGGGTATTATTTTGACAAGTGCATGCCGATGGGCTGTTCGGTCTCTTACGCTTATTTTGAGATGTTTAGTACCTTCCTGCAGTGGGTGCTGGTTCAGGCGTCCGGCTTGTCAAATGTGGTGCATTACCTGGACGATTTTTTGTTTGTGGGTGCGGCGCAGTCGGGGGAATGCCAAGAGATGTTATCCGCGTTAGTGCGGCTGGTGTGGGAGTTCGGTGTACCGTTGGCTGACGGTAAGACAGAGGGTCCGACGACGCGGTTGACCTTTTTGGGGGTTGAGTTGGATTCGGTGGAGATGGTGGCGCGTTTGCCGCAGGAAAAGGTTGCTCGTTTGCGGATTTCGATGGCTAACATGTTGTCGTCCCACAAGATTTCCTTGAAGGAGTTGCAGGCGCTGTTAGGGTCTTTAAATTTCGCGCATAGGGCGATTCCGATGGGGAGGGTGTTTTCACGTCGGCTGGCGTGTGCCACGGCCGGGGTGCGGAAGCCTCACCACCGGATTAGGGTCACGGGGGCGATGAGGGCAGATTTGATGGTGTGGAGTCGTTTTTTGGAAGACTTCAATGGGACTTCTGTTTTGATGGAGTCCGAGGTGTCCAGTGATGCCTTGCAGTTGTACACTGATGCGGCGGGGGGGGCGGGATTAGGTGTTTATTTCAGTGGGGCCTGGTGCACGGATCGTTGGCCAGAGTCATGGCACGTTGCGGGATTGACCAAGAACATCACCTTTTTGGAGCTCTTTCCGATTCATGTGGTTTTAGAGCTCTGGCCGGAGCGGCTTCGAAACCGAAGGGTGCTCTGGTGGTGTGATAATGAGGCGGTGGTCAGTGTGGTTAATCGCTACTCCCCTAGGTGCTTGAAGGTGGCGGGCTTGATGCGGGAAGTCGTATTAGCCTGTTTGCGGTTGAATGTGTCGGTGAAGGCACGACATATACCGGGGTGCACTAACGAGATCGCTGATGCTCTTTCTCGTTTTCAGTGGGAACGGTTCCGGGCTCTGGCCCCCGAAGTGGACAAGGATGGATCGGTGGTCCCAGAGAGCTTGTGGAGCACTGGCCTCGAGAGATGCTAGATCTGCTGAAGAACTCGGTGTCTGTGGGGACTTGGTCTGCGTATCAGCGGGGCTGTGACCGGGTGGTCGCCTTTTTGGTGGCTCATGGTTGGCAGCCGGGAGGGGTTCCAGCGGGCTTGATTGGTCAATATATTATGGAGGCCAAGGGCGCCGGCTTCTCTTGATCGGCGGTGCATGCACACTTGGCAGGGTTTAACTTTTTTGCGAGCGCGGTGGGTTGGGGTTTGCCTGCTGGGGGGGGGTTTGCCGCGGCGGCTTTTGCAAGGTTGGGAGCATGTTCAGCCTACACCACGGGACTCATGGTTGCCCATCACGCATGGGCTCCTGGTGAGGGTCTGCGGGGCCTTAACACAGGTGGCATTGTCTGCGTACGAAGCTACTTTGTTCCGGGCGGTGTTTTGCCTTGCCTTTTTTGGGGCTTTTCGAATCGGTGAATTGGTCGCGGGCTCCGGCCGGGGGGGAGGTGTTGGGGGGCTGCAGGCGCGTCATGTTCGGGTGGAAGGGGGGCGGTTGCGGATCCTTTTGGCGAGATCCAAGATGGATCCGCTGGGGAAAGTTTTGTGGGTGTTGCTGGGTGAGGTCGGGGAACCGCGAGCTTGCCCAGTTCGGGCGGTGCGGCAGTATTTGTCGGTGCATCTGGGGATAGCGTATAGTTTTTTCGTGCACTCGGACACGCGGGTCTTAACCCGTTTTCAGGTAACGGCGGTACTGCGCCTGGCTTTGCATGCGGTGGGGGAGGACCCTCTGCGGTTTGCGCCGCACTCCTTTTGTATTGGGGCTGCCACTAGCACGGCGGCGGCTGGGTTGCCTGGGCAGGTGATTCAGGACATAGGTAGGTGGCACGCTAAGGCTTTTAAAGGCTATGTGCGGCTGTAGGAGCTTGGGTTGTGGGTCGGGTCTTTAACTGTTTATTTCTTTTGCAGATGGGGGTGTCGGGCCTGGTGGCTGTTGGGTTGCTGGCCACTCTTTTGTCCACTGGGCGGGTCGGCGTGCGGCTGCCCGGCCTATCGGAGTTAATTTGGGACTGGACCCGTCGGTGGTGGCTGTGACATGGCTGGGCGTGAGAGGACTTCGTTGGTCGCAATTGCTGCCTTTGCTACAGCGCCACGGGAGGACGTCACGGTGGCCGGCCGCCCTGATTGTGCATCTGGGGGGCAATGACCTGGTGTCCTGGTCCTGCAGAGGCAGCTGATCCGGGCAGCGCAGGACAATCTGGGAGTGGTGCTTCGGATGTTTCCAGGTGTTTTTTTACTGTGGTCGGACATCATTCCAAGGCCGGCTTGCTGGGACCAGCGACGGTGGTCTCGGGGCTTGACTAAGATCAATCGCCAGATTGGTCGATGGGTCTGTGAGAGGGGAGGTTATCAGATCTTGCATGACTGGGTGGACGTCGGGTGTTCGGGGCTCTATCGGGCTGATGGGGTTCACTTGTCACCAGTTGGTATGGACCTGCTCCTTAACGACTGGCAAGAGGCCTTGGAATATATGTCTGTCCGTGATGTGCACTGGTCACAGCTTGGGGCCGGGGGGGGGGGGCGGAACATGAACAGGGTTATGTGCCGGTGGCGGGATCCCGGAGGTTTCCGGGGTCCGGAGCAGCAGGCTACATTTGGGCGGGGTGCCCCTGACCCGGTCAAACCTCGGCCGACTTTTGCTAATAGCATGGCGAAGTCAGGGAGAGGGGCATGGCAACTTGCCGGGTGGCAAGTTATGGCATTAGCGGTGGCGGGCACTTTGCTAAGGTATGGCTGGTGCAGCCGGGTGCCGCTAATGGGGGCTAGGAAGTTTGATGTTGGTTTGTTCTAATTGTTGATGGTTAATAAAAGCTGTGACCAATTGTGTTCCATGAAGTTATGGTGTGATGTCTTTTGTTGGGGGGGGGGGGGTTGGGTGGGGGGGAAAGGGGGGGCCCGAAGCGCCGGGTCCGCCTGCCTCAGTTAATAAATTAAAGGGGGAGGGGGGAATTATACAGCCTTGTCATACACCTTTCTGATTTTAAACCATTCTGCTTCTCCTAGTTCCGTTCAAACTGTTGCTTCTTGGTTTATGTAAAGGTTGTGCAAAAGAACTATCAGGTGTTCTGGTATACCCATGCTTCTTAATGTGGCCAGAGTTTCTCATAGTTTACACAGTCAAAAGATAAATTGTTAATAAAGGGTTAAGTAGACTGATAACTCTGGAATCATTTACTGTGCGAGAGAACTGGAACAAATCCCAGGACACATTTTTTTAACTAAACCAAAATTATTTATCTTCTTCTTCCTTTAAGTCTCCAGGCACAAATGCTAAGCGGTAACAATGGATTGACTTGCTTTGACCAATACCCTGGGTGAAATTTCCATGCATAAAAATAACCAACTACATCTCTTCGGTGCAGTAGAATGAAATAGATTTGCAACTGTCTGTTATTCTTTTTCAAGCACAATACTTACATTTTAAGTATCATATGAACAATTTCATTGTATAATTTGCCTTCTCTGGTTTTTAAGAATTTAAAAATATTCAGTAAGTTTGACTCTTTGCAATGCTTAAAATGGGCAAAAGTAGGACAAAACTTTGCAAATCTGTTTGCTTATGCACTTTTATGGTAGCAGATTTAATTTTAAGTAGGGTTTAATTTCAAGCAGTTACAGTCTGGCTAAAAGATTTGCACAGAAAAATGTATATAAGTAATAACTTAAATCTAAAGCACACTCTTATTTTTTGGAAAGTACTTTTCTATAAGTATTGCCATTTTCTGGACAAGAACTTTGCCGTACACTTAAATCTAGATTGTTATCACAAATCTTGTCAAAATCCATGTATTTGCTAGGGGTAGTGGCTAACTATATATTAAAGCACCAAGGTAAAAGATTCCCCTTCGTCCCACCCACACAGCTCCTGTCACTAGGCTCTCTCTGTCTCCACTCACCTCTGACAGTCATTTTTCTGGTTCTCCATCCTTCTTCTTCACGAGACATATGCATTCATTAGGTGTGTTTGGTTCATTAGCATACCTTAAAAAAATTTGGTGCACATAAAATCAATTTAACACAATAAGCCTATTTGCGGCTGTTTTCTGAGGTCCTGCTCCTGGCCCTTCATCTGTGAACACAGAATAGAAATATTTGTTAAGCAATTCTGCTTTATTATGATCAGCTTCTACATATTCCTTCCCTTCACCCTTGAGTCTGATAATACCACTTTTGCGCTTCCTCCTCTCACTAACATATCTGAAAAATGTCTTACTGTTTCCCCCTATTTTATTGCATTGGACACTGTATTTCTTCTTTTTTTGTATCTTTGCTGTCCTGACTACTTTCCTAGCTTCTCTAAGTTTTTACAAATATTGATGCTTGTCTTCCTCTCACTGTGATCTCTTGTATTTTATGTAGGCCATCCTCTTTTTCTTCACATTTTCAGCTACTTCTTTTGAGAACCATACTGGTCTCCTTTTCCTTTTACATTTATTTACCTTTCTAATCAAAATGTTTGTTGCCCTTCAAAGATCCCTTTTCAGTTTTGCCCATTGCTTTTCTACATCCCCCAGCTGTTCCCATCCCACTAATGGATCCTTGAAGTATTGTTTCATCTTAGCAAAGTTATTTTTCCTAAAGTCTATGGCACTCACTTTTGAATGGATTTTATCATCTCTAGTCCTAATACTGAACCACACCATCTGGTGATCACTGGATATGAGATGATCTCCCACTATTTATTTATTTCTTTAACCAGGCTTCCATACCGCCTTATCCTTCAAGCAAGGTGGTTTACATTGTAACTTAAAATTTGAACCGAGATACAATGAACTAGTGTAAAGGGAGTCGGCATGTAGGGGTTAATAAGCTATAATGTATTTACAGTTGGGTTGGTTAATTTATGGTACTTACAGCATATGCAAGTTATTTACAGTATGAGGTTATCAAAGAGCAGTCCAGATGGCCTCATGGGTTTGGTATGGGGCCGACCATTGTATTTGCTGGACTACCTGATGTTTCTGTTATGCTTCATGAATAGGAGGGTCCTGAGTTTCTAAGGTCCTTGATATCTCCAGAGGTTCACAATTCATCAGGGAGGATGTTCCAGAGGCTCTGTGTGGCTAAGGAGAGCGTTCCTCTGTACACTTTTCCCATTGATAAGTACCAAATCTAGTATGGCCCCTTTAGATGTGGGTTCTGTTACCAGTTGCCTGAATAGTTCTCCCTGTAGAGAATCCAGGATCTCCTTACTTCTAGATGACATCGCAGCAGGGATGTGCCAGTCAACATCTGGCATATTGAAATCACCTGTCAGTAGCACTACTTCTTCCATGGCAATACTACATATGTCTTCTATTAAATCTCCATCCACTTCTTCTCCCTGTGAGGGGGATTTGTATATCACTCCAATGCAAATGGATTTCCCTTTCCCTCTTTTTAGTTTAACTTACAGTGCCTCCTTGCTCTCTTTTAAGCCCTGTAATTCTTTAGGGGTTTTTTGTATTTAAATTTTTTTATTGACTTTCATCATAACATACAATCTCCACCTCTGTTATTTTCTGCTGCTACACTGTTTCCATACCTCAATGTGCTATATTGTATTACATCAACACATCCTATTATAAACTCTACCCACACATTTAAACAGTAATATTAATAATAATAATAATTTTATTTATTTATTTGTGTGTTTTTCTATACCGCCCCTTCCAGAGATCAGGAGCGGTTTACAGAGAACATGTCAAAAAATAACATTAACATTACATGGAACATTAACAGTGTAAAAATCCTCATAATAATAACAATAATAATAACAACAACAACATTCTACTCCATCCAGCCACCCTTTTATGTGGATGTCTACATCATACGAGACCATCATAACCCTTCCTTACCAATCCAGCACTTACCACCACCAGAATTTCTCTCCCCCTCCGTTTACCACATTCTTAAAACATTAACATAAACCCTTAGCTTGAAACTTTAACATAAACCTTAACACTATAGGGAGAGCAACCCCTCATCTCCAGTATCCCGCTGTTCCCTTCCCCCCTCCCCACATCCCCCCTTCCAAGCCTTTAACTTCACCCCATTACTGTAACAGAGTAAGTACACTGAGAACATCCTCTCCTCTGGTTCTAATTTTCCTTTTCCCCCTTTATGTCCGAAAGGTTTTACATTTTTCCACCCCTATATCCCCCCACCCCAATATATCCCCCTCTCCCCTCCCCCCCGGTCCCTTCTCCTCCTTCTGTATTCTACTATTTCTCCATCCCCTCTTCATACGCTTGCCAAACCTCCGTATGCCTTGCTCTCTTATTGTGTGTATATGCACCCACCAAGCTCATATGCCATAGGAACTCTACTCTCCCAATAATCTCCTGCATAGAAGGTGTCTCTCCATCTTTCCACCTTTGCAAAATTGCCAATCGACCAGCCACCACACAATGATGCCAGAAGGTGTTAGCATTGTATTCCCTCCCTCTTCTCCTCAATTAGGACTATTCTTGCTACATTCATCTGTATCTGTATCTGCGTTACCTCGCAATAAAACCTCGCCAGCTCCCCCCACAGATTCTGAATTTTGGGGCATCCCCAAATCATATATAGCAGGTCCCCCTGTTCCCCACAGCCCCTCCAACAATTTGCATTCCCATCCTTATATATAGCTTGTATCCTGACCGGTGTCCACACCATCCTTAATCTGAATTTCAGGCAATTCTCCACGCCAATCTTCTTTCCCCTTCATAAATTCCTCTCCACCTTCCTTCCTCCCATGAGTCTTCTATCTCCTGTTCCCACTGTTCCTGCCACTGAGCTTTACACTCATGTTTAGCATTGAGAATCTTATATAGCTTTGAAACCAACCCCTTTACATTTTCCTTTTTTTCCATTAATTCCTCAAACTCTGTTGTGCAGCTTTGGAAGTCCTTCTTTACCCCATCTTGCTGCAAGAAATACCATAATTACATATACATATAACGCTCTGTGTCTTTTACCCCTTAGGTTTCCTTGAGTTCGTTATAGGATCTGATCCTCCCTTTCTTATCAACCACCTGACCCACCCTTACTAATCTCCCCTAACTGCCAATTCTTTAAAGACCCCTCCCATCCTCCCACGTGCAAAGTCCCCCATTCTCTGAATATGTGTCTCCCGAGACAGGTGCTTTCCCTGTGTCAGGTAGTTCTTCCACTTCCCCCCAATTCTGCCACGTTAACTCCTTTTGAGGGTTCCTCACCATTCTCCCCAACCCTTTCCCTAAGCTATCCCACACTGTAAATTCTATAGTTTTATTATTATTTTTTACATATAGTTAATACAGACAGCACAATACAAGAGAAATAGGGGTTTCAATAGGGAGAGGAGACACAAGGGGAACAAGAGATTAGGATCCAAACGCAGCCTCAAAGAGGTAAGCCTTTAGCATGGATTTGAAGAGGGAGAAATTTGACCTAATGATATAGGAAGTTTGTTCTGAACATTGTATATTGTGTCAAGAGAACAGTACCAATGATTGCCTTTGAATGATCCATCTTTGTCTCAAATGGTTGTTATTCACGCCCCTTAGTGGGATCGGCACCAATTATTGTAGCTTCTGGTTCCCACAACGGTTGCCCAAAAACATAAGGAACAGCAAGGTGAAAAGACTGAATGGAGTTGGCAGTAGAAGAAAAGGGCATACAGAGAAGAAATCCAGAGGAGGAGCAGAGTTCATGAGGAGAGGTGCAGGGAGAGAGGAAAGATAATGAGGGGCAGTAGAGTGAATGCGTTTATAAGTTAGAAGAAGTTTGAAATGGGTATGGAAATGGTTGGGGAGACAGTGAAGTGATTTCAGAAGAGGGGTGTATGGGGGCTGGTGGAAGATTAGCCCTGCAGCAGAGTTCTAAATAGATTGAAGAGGAGAGAGATGACTCTGAGGGAGAACAGCAAGGAGGAAGCTTCAAGATGGGAGGTAACTAAAGAGTAGACAAGAGTTTTAGTTGTGTGATCAGAGAGGAAGGGGCAAATTCTGTCAATGTTATAAAGAAAGAAATGACAGGTTTTAGCAATCTGTTGAATATGTGTAGAGAAGGAAAGGGAAGAATCAAAAATGACCCCCAAGTTGTGGGTTGAGGAAACGGGAAGAAGAGTACTGTCAACAGTGAACAAGAAAGGAAGAAGGGGGGATGAGGGTTTAGGGGAAAAAAGAAGAAGTTTGGTTTTAGCCATGTTCAATTTCAGATGGTGGCAAGACATCCAGGCAGCAATGTCAGATAAGCAGGCAAAGATACGAGCTTGGAGCATAAGAGAAATGTCAGGTGACAACAGATAGATTTGAAAGTCATCAGCATAAAAATGATACTGAAAGCCATGGGAAGAGATGAGGGCACCAAGGGACTGGGTGTAAAGACAGAAAAGGAGAGGGTCTTGAACAGACCCTTGGGGTACATCAACAGAAAGAGGGATGGCAGTAGAGGAGGAATGATCAGAGCAAACACTAAAATAGCAATTGGAGAGATAAGAAGAGAATCAAGACAGCACAGAGCCCCTAAAACCAAGGGAGGATAATGTGTCGAGGAGGAGGAGGTGGTCACCAGTATCAAAAACAGCAGAAAGGTCAAGAAGAATGAGAACTGAGTAAAGGCCTTTGGACTTAGCCAGAACAATATTATAAGATTAACAATATCCCTGAGAACAGAATAAGACGACCTGCACTACTCAACATGTTAATAGTACCCAAATTTACCACAAGGTGCACAAAAACAACTACCAATAGAGCTTTCTCGATTTATGCTCCGACAGCCTGGAATGAACTTCCCACCTGGATTCGATCCATACCAAGCCTCACCACATTCAGAAAAGAAATAAAACACCATCTGTTTCAAATCTACTATCCTGAAACCAGTCCTGAAAAACACAAGACACAAGCATTCAGCCCTTGCTCTAACTATCCCAACGCCCTAACCCAACATGAAAATGGTTAGCCGCCCCTCCCCCTATAGCTGTATCCTGTTCCCCAGCCGACCTAGCTATGATCATATGAAGAGCTTAAATATTCAGTTGTATATAACTCTGTGTAAATTTTATGTGTATATATCTTATAAATAGTTTCCCCGTTATTCTCCCATTATGACTGTACCCCTGTTCTATGTAAGCACATTGTGTTATGTAAAAACATTGTTGCATTGTTCAGTTGTAATGTAAACCGCACTGATCTTAATAGCGCGGTATATAAGAAAAATAAATAAATAAATAAATAAATAATAAATAAATAAACAAGTCACTGGAGACTTTAGCAAGAGCCATTTCAGTAGAATGAAAGCGATCAAGGATGCCATGAGAGGGGAGAAATTTGAGGCAGTGGCATGTTCAAGAAGTTTGGAAATGAATGGGAGAAGGGAGATGGGTCAGTAATTAGAAGGGTCAGTAAGGTTGAGTGAAAATTTTTGAGGAGAAGAGCGATCACAGCATGCTTTAAGGCTGCAGGGAAGGTTGCAGTGGAGAGTGAAAGGATGAGAATGTGTGAGATGGAAGGGATGACAGAGGAGGAGATGGAGTTGAGGATATGGGTGGGGAAAGGATCAGAAGAACAGGTAGTGAGTTTAGAGGAGGAAAGAGGAAGGGAGGTTTCCTCCAGAGATTTTAGAAAAAAATGAAAGGGTGGTAGAAGTTGAGGGGAAAAGCTGGTATTGGAGAGCGGGAAGAAGAATTAGTAGGGAATTGAGGAGTAATCTTATGGACTTTGTTGTGGAAATAGTTTTCTAGGGTTTGGACAGAGAGAGAAGGAGAGATTGGAGATGGTGGTGCCTTAAGAAGGGAATTGAGAGTAGAGAAGAGACGGCAGGGGTTACAGGCAAGACATTCAGATGGATAAAACAGTTTTGCTATTTTACCCTCAGAAGAGAGTCACCAACCACCACTACCCTTCACTTTCTTGTGGTCACTGACTCCACAACTTTGGGGTGCTTGAACACTGGTTCTTCCCTTTCCTGAGATGCTTTCACCTCCTCCACTTCCAGGGCTGCATAATGGTTCTTCAATTCAAGGGCAGTGTATTTAGCTTTAATTATTCCTACAACCCCCCCACCCCCCCCGGACATACTTAATAGGTAGGGGTGGCAAGATTTTTTTTTTTTTTACAATTAGCTACTTTCCTTTCCAATTTGCCCGAGAGCATTAGTTGGAGAAGGGAGATTGGAATCTGGCTTTGTGGCACTTCAGCTATTGTTGTAGCCACTAGGCTGCTCCTTCGTGTCTACTTCATCAATCTTTGGGGAGGAAACACAGCAGGAGCACATGCCGAAAGCTAGTTGTTACTTGATATATGAGGATCCATATGCAATCCTGGTGACAACATAACAGAAGCTTCACCTGCTGCTTTTCCTAGATCTATGAGTGGGGTAGGGGAGGAAGGGAAGCTAGTAGCTCTAGGGCTGCTTGCAATTCAAGGCAAGCTCGTGAAGTTCACCGGTTACAGCCCTTGATTCCTTTTCTCCAATGCCAATGCTGCTGAGTGAACTCTTGCACTAATAATTATTTTTTAAGGCTAAAAAGATAGCAATGTACTGCCAAAAGACTGAACCCACCTCATGCCTGGCAATGAAGCAAGCTCAAGAGAATAGTGTTCTTAATTGATAATCAAGGTGATTGATGACAATACAACTTAAATAACAAAGCATCTATGGCTAGAACATTAACTTTCAAAGCATTTGATGCAAAGCAGCTTGCTAAAGCTGATAAAATCTCTAGTTGGTCTGCAACACCTGCAACCAGCATCAAATGTCTCAGCCCAAGATTTTGCTTCTAATTGCATTTTTCCTTCATAGAAAGACAGGAAAGTATAGGGCTAAGCCTAGAACTTACCCTGAAGGATCCCTAGTTCCCATTATAGGTCTGATATAGTATTGGCCGAGACAGAGAAGAGGATGGCAGGGTCACTGGCCAGTGATGCCCTTGGGTGGCTGATTTCAAGAGGTCACAAGACTGCAGCATGGCCACCTGATAGCTTGTAGGTACAAAACAAATTTCCCTAAGCTACTTACAATAAACTCAGAATCTACACATATTAATAGAATAGATATTTGATCAGTCCCCACTTCTTGGCCTCCCAACCTTATGGTAGTTGCCCCTTCTCCATACTGACCCCTGCTCCCAGCTTATCTCAGAAGCTGTGCGGACAGATGGAATGAAATGATACTCATTTCCTGCCTCACCAATTCCATAATACAAAATGGTGCTGGTTGACCCCTGGATCCCCTTTGGCCCATGAATCAATGTGTGCCATTTTATTTTATTATTTATATATTAACTTTCTATCCCATTTCTCTCATACAGGTTACAAAACCATTTACAAAATCAAAACCTACAGATAAAAATACAATACAAAGACTCATAATAAATAAATATAATCAATCAATTGAACAAGTCCCTTCCTGAGCTGCAAACTAACCCAGGTTCGGGCCGGCACATCCATTGTGTGGGAATGTTGTTCGCACAGGGCCCTGCGCTTCAGGGGACCCTGCGCCAACAATATCTCACATTCGGCACCACTGGCGGCAGCAGCAGCAGCAGGGTTGACTTTAAAGAGCAATGTGGTAGTCCCCGGCTCACCTCTGACAGCGCCTCAGTGAAGAGCGCCATTTTTTTTCATTTCAGTAGCTGTGTTATACTATAGGCTGATAGTGCGCCAGGTCAAAGGGAAATTCCTGTTTCCCGACACTCAGCGCACCAGCAGCCAACAGTATGTCGGGAAACAGGAATTTCCCTTTGACCTGGCGCGCTATCAGCCTATAGTATAACCCAGCTGCTGAAGTGAAGAAAAATGGTGCTCTTACTTCAGTGCTGTCAGAGGTTAGCCGGGGCCTGCCGAGAGCTCTCTAAAAGCAGGGAGGGGGGACTAGGACTGAAAATAGTTGATGGGAGCCTGGGGCTGGAAATGGGCTGATGGAGGGCCTAGGATTGGAAATGGGCTGAGAGGGGGGGAGGCTTAGACTGAAAATGGGCTGATGGAGGGCCAAGGATTGGAAAGGGCTGATGGAGGGGCCAGGATAGGACTGGAAATAGCTTATGGGGGAGCTAGGACTGGAAATGTCTGATGGGGGGCTAGGATAGGACTGGAAATGGGCTGATGGGGGGGGGCTAGGATTGGAAATGGACTGATGGGATCCATGGACTAGAAAAGGACCGATGGGGGGGGGGCTTGGATAGGACTGGAAATAACTGATGAGGGAGATAGGACTGGAAATGAGCTGATGGGGGCTAGGATAGGACTGGAAATAGCTGATGAGGAAGCTAGGACTGGAAATGGACTGATAGGGGGCTAAGATAGGACTGGAAATAGCTGATGGGGGAGCTAGGACTGGAAATGGGCTGATGCAGGAGGATGGGAGAATGGGACTAGAAGGGATCGGATGCTCGGTTGGGCTGGAACTAGAAGGAAGCTGATGTTGGGGGAAGACTGGAAATGGCTGATGGAAGGGCTAGGATTGGAAATGGGCTGATAGAGGGCCTAGGATTGGAAATGGGCTGATGGCGGGCCTAGGA
The DNA here is from genome assembly GCA_033557465.1 of Ichthyophis bannanicus. Lineage (NCBI taxonomy): Eukaryota > Metazoa > Chordata > Amphibia > Gymnophiona > Ichthyophiidae > Ichthyophis > Ichthyophis bannanicus. The sequence continues at coordinate 117,656,088 of CM066050.1, read as the reverse complement.
TTGGAAATGGGCTGATGGCGGGTCATGGATAGGACTAGAAAAAGCTGATGGGAGGGCTAGGATAGGACTAGAAATGGCTGATGGGGGGCTAGGATTGGAAATGGCTGATGGGGGGTTAGGATTGGAAATGGACTAAAAGGGGATGGGGCTGGGGGAGTGAGGATAGAGAGGGGAAAAGATATTTTGTGTGGAAGGGAAGAAAAATCTATGATTGGCTGGGTATTGGGAGACTAAGTGGGGACTGAGGATGGAGTGGTGAAATTTGAGTGGATGAAAAAGGAATAAAGAAAGAAATGAAGAGCAAAAGTGGAAAGATCAGTATGTTAAAGCAGATGTAGAGAGAGAATGAGAAGAAAGGACAAATGGACAGCAGACAATGGAGAGTTAGCAGAAGACACGAAGAAACCAAAAGAAAGTGACTGAAGCAATTGCAACTGAAAAATAAAATGCACAAACAACAAAAAGTAGAAAAATACTTTTTATTTTGAATTTATTAACTGGAATATGTCAGCTCTGGGAATTATGCATAGCTAACGTCTTTGCATTTTGTTTAGTACAAGAGGAAATTAATTTATAGTTTTATTTCTGCAGTGTTGTTGTACATTCCAGGTTTGGCTTTTGGGGTTCCCAGTTTAATTTTTGTCTTCCTATTTCTAAATTGTGATCCCTTGTTCTTTGTTTGGTGATGGTCTTTGTTCTGCATGTGTAACCAAGCTGAGGTATTCTGTTTATGTAGCTTCTATTTGACAGTGCCATTTGTTCTCTTTCCCCAGTAGGAGATGTACTGGTATTCTCTGAGGTGTATTGGTATTCTCTGAGATGTATTTGTTTAATATTTGCAGTGTTGCCTTTTGATAGGTAGGGTTTGGTGCTTTGTGAGTCCTGGGAGTGCTGTTATGATACAGTGGGTTTGCTATGGGTTCTAAATGTGGGTTGGGTGATATATTATAGGGGAATCATGTTTTTCTAGTTTACTTTGGGTTGATTTCCAGGGGTGTATAGGGTAGGATGGGTTCTAAATGGGCAGGGTTAATAGCAGTGGTTCTCAGACCCTTTTGCTGCAGGGCCCACATTTAAAATTCAAATATTTTTTGTGTTCCACGTGTTAAATAAAGTTAATAAACTAATAAAGTGCTTTATATTTATACTATAAATATAATTTTATAAAGTATTATGTTATATTTTTCTCTAAATTTTTAACTGCGTATTGATTGGTACACAAAAGTTCTTTTCATTTACCTTTATTGTTAAAGATGGCACAGTTTCTGGTTGGATAGCATGTGTATTCTGGCTGAAATTTGTGACAAACACACTCAAAGATCATCCTCCATGTTCATTCTTGACCGATATTTGGTTTTCATGGCAGTCAATGCAGAAAATGAAATCTCGCATAAATAAGTTGTTGAAAAAGGTAGAAGAACTTTCATTGCCAGGGCTGACAACAATGAATATTCCAGCAAAACAGTACACCAAAAGGAAGAGATATCCACAGCGGGGTCATTAAATTTGATTTGTAATGTGCGATCGCTAGACAGCTCCGCTAATTCTTCTTGTGCACGACTGGTTAATTCAGAGAATGCACACTGAAAAGGATTACGAATCCAGTCGTAAGCTTTGATGTCTTCATGCGTGACGTATTTGTTGAAATATTCAGCAAGAGATGTCAGGTGCTCTTTGATTACACCAGTGACCCCTTTCAACATCTCACTATTAACTTCATTGCTCTCTATAAATTGACAAAACAAGTCAAACATGTCTTGTGAATTGTTCTAGTCTTGAAGGACTAGAAAAGGGGACTGTTACTACTGGAGAGAGATCTGCAATTGTGAGTATATACTTATGGGAATTTTCTGAAAGGATTTTTTTCTATTAAAGCTAATTAATCTGTGAACCCACTATTTTTTGTTAAATCAGTCAGGGCCTAGTAGCAGCAGTTTAAGTTTAAATTTAAAACACAGAAGAGAGCTTTCTGGTTAAATTTAGAACCCAGCAGAGAGCTTGTAGTTTAAATTTCATAATAAGTTAGAGCCTAGCAGCAGCAAAGAGCTATAATTTAAATCAAATCAGAATATAGCTTACCTCAGCAGCACAGGACAGGGTACTGTGTAGCAGCCCTCTTTTAATAAGTGTTATTAAGAAGGGACCCAGGATATCAATGCTTGACCCAGTACAAGCATTGTGGAACCTGTGTCTTTTGGGGATACTGCTAGGTACGTATGACCTAGATTGGCCACTGTTGGAAACAGGATACTGGGCTTGATGGACCTTGGTCTGACCCAGTATGGCATATCTTATGTTCTTATGTTCTCGAGTCACATTGCGCCAAAGTCGTAACTTCTTCTTAAAGGCTGCAACTTTGTCGTATGTCTTGAGTATACTGGCATCTTTACCCTGCAGTGATATGTTCAAACTGTTCAAAAGGCTAAAAATGTCAGCAAGGTAGGCTAGCATGGCAAGCAACTCAGTATCAGCGACCTTAGCTGCCAGGTCGAGAATGTGTTTGGTCAAAAACTGCAACAATTCTAAATGAAGCTCAAACACCCTTGCAAAAACTTTTCCTCTGGAGAGCCAACGCACAGCTGAGTGCAATAGGAGATGCTTGTGTTCGGCATCTGACTCAATACAAAGTTGAACAAACAATCGTCTGTTCACTGTTCTAGTTCTAATGAAGTTTACAATCTGTACACAGTCTTCGAGTACAGATCCCAGAGTTTCATTCAACTTCTTTGAAGCCAATGCCTCATGATGGATCATGCAATAGGTGCCTACAATCTCGGATGACACTTGCTTTATGAGAGTTACAACACCACTGTTGTGGCCAGTCATTGTGGCAGCACCATTGGTGCAAACACCGATGCAATTCGTCCACTGCGGTCCAAAAGTTGTGAAAAAATCGTTTAAAACATTAAATATTTCATCGGCCATCGTTCTCGCTGGCAATGACTTGCAAAAAAGAAATTCCTCTTGTATACCATTTTGCCAACAATAGCGAACATAAACAAGCAGTTGTGACTCGCTGGCGATGTCAGTTGATTCATCTAATTGATTAGCAAACTTAGTAGATTGTAATCGTTCAGTTAGCTGCGTGACAATGTCTTCGGACATTTCAGATATTCTTCTGCGGATAGTATCGTTTGAGATAGGAATGCTTTTCAGTTTTGTAGCATATTCTGAGCTGAACAATACATCACAAATCTCAACAGTGGCTGGCATGATAAGATCCTCTCCAATCGTATGCAGTTTCTTTGATTCTGCGATTCTCTGGGCAATCAAGTACGATGCTATAAGAGCTTTTTCATTGAGAGTGACTCTTGTTTTTAATACTGTCTTCTGTTTACTATATTCCTCGGCTTTACGTTCAAAAAAATTTTGGTTTTATTCTGTAGATTTGGATGTCTTGTAGTTAGAATGTGACATATTTTCGTCTGCTTCATTGCTACATTAGAGAGGATTTTCAAACAAATAACACACTGGCAGATTTTGTCATTTGCTGATGGAGCGAAACCGTACTTAATATACTCCACATTATATTTTTGAACATATTTAGTTTTCTTACAAGTATCAACTTTAACATCGTCTCGATCACAATCACTTTCGCTGCCACTACTATCAATTTGTTTGCATGAAGTCGAAGGCTTACGTTTCACAAATCGATCCATTGCCTGCCTCAAATGGCGCGGGTCTCGCTCTCATGCTGCTCACAGATGCGTGGCTGGCTGGCTGGCTGCCTGCCTCAAATAGTGCCGGCCGGGTCTTGCTCTTGCGCGCTGCGAGAGCAAGTCACACTCTCACAGCAGCGACTCACAGTGCTCTCAGTCACACTCGCACAGCAGCAACTCAGCAGCAATCAGGCCTCCTCAAATGCCTGCCTCAAATGGCGCCGGCCAGGTCTTGCTCTCGAGTGCTGCGAGAGCAAATCACACTCTCACAGCAGCGACTCAGCAGCGAGCAGGCAGCAGCTAATTGAGCTCCTGTCGGGCGGGGGGGGGGGGGGCGGCGCATGTACAACTTACTCGAGTCCTGATTGGCTGGTGAGAATGATGAATCTTATCTGATGATGATGAGCATAAGACCGGAATTGATGTGACTGACATCACATAACCGAAAATGACAACTCCCCGGCGCGGTGAAGCATGGTCTTTAAAAAACCCCAAGCTTTTCAATGAAAATCCCCAGATCCCAAGATTTGATCAAAAAACCCAAGATCTCATGAAAAAAGCCCAAGAGTGGTCTGACTTCAGCGCGGCCCACAATACTCCCTGTCACGGCCCATGGGTTGAGAACCACTGGTTTATAATATGTCCTAATGTGCCTGGCAGTAGGCACTGGAGTATAGTAATGTAGAAATCCGGTAGTCTTTCTTTATACATACACTCATTAAGAAGCATGTTTACTAAAAGTTAGTACACGTTAATATTATGCAAATATTTATGCAAATTAGGCCCCTTATGCAAATGAGGCTCTGCAATGAGTCTCTGCACATGGCCCCGCACCCCCCTTGGGCCGTCCCTGACCCAGGTAAGCATGCATTACATTTATGACATCATCATTTAACTTCAGCTCTGCTTTTTGGTCTCCCATAGCTTCGCACCTGAAAGAACTTTTAATAAACTCTTTTGAGGCAAATAAAGGGCCCTAGCTGGCACGAACCTTTAGGAAGTTGTGCCAAATTCTGAGGTTGCAACTCATGTAGAATTTTAAAGATGAAAAACAAAACATTAAATTCCTACATTGTGCACAACATGGTAAAAGACCTTTCTGAAGAAGACCCCAAGTGGCTTTATCGCAGGGGTCACCAACCTGCGGCCCGCGGGCTGCATGCGGCCCACGAGGTCCCTTCGTGCGGCCCGCGAGGCTCTACCCCGGTTAACATTACGTGCGGCCCGCCAAGGATTCCCGCCATTGTATCCACGCGCTCGCAGCTCACCGACGACCACCTGCAAGCGTCCCTTCTCCTGTCAGTGTCATCTGTGAAGCCGGACTTTAAGCGTTTGTCTGCTAGCATGAATCATCAGCCATCTCATTAAATTCAATAAAGGTGATCAGCCATTGTTTTCATAATTTTGCGTTTGTTGTTTTTTTTTGCGGGGGCGGAGAGAAGGGGGGTGCGGCCCGCGAGGCTCCCGGTAGTCGGCTGTGCGGCCCGCGGCCCTCTGGAGGTTGGTGACCCCAGCTTTATCAAAACTGGATTGGCACGGTCAGTCACATTACCTCTCATTAGATCAGCTAGTCATGGCAAATCTCTCTATTTTTCATACTTTTAAGTTGTTTGATTACTTCCTCTTACCAGTTACAAAACTACAACCACATTTATCTCGTACTGTGGAGTTTCAAAGGGTCTTTCCCTTCTTCATTCAATAGGAAGAGATCTCACAATTGAATTAAACTACTGTATATGAACTATTGAAACTCATTCCTTTCAAATGAAAAGATTTTATACTGCTGTATATGAATATTGCATTTCAAGATAAATCAAAGGTTTTATGCTGTTATGATTTGATAAAAGCACCTTTGGATTTAATTGTCTCTTAATTTCAGGTGCCAGAGATTTCGTGATTCCTTCCTGCTTAGATTGAGTTGCTTATAATTGGCATTCAGTTGCAAAGCACTTGTGACTTCCAGGCACCCTTTTCCTTCCATTTATATTATCAGTAATTTGATTTTGGATTAATGGACTTTCTGCACTGGACACCTACGGTGTCTTCATTTATTGATCCCAAGCTCTTCTTAAATTTACAGCATACTATGGTGAGACTTTCAGTAATTCAGTACCAAAGCCTAAACTTGTGCATTGTTCACTGAAGTCATACATAGATGAGGAGAGGCCCTTTTACTAGAGCTCTTAACATGCATTTTAGCGAGCAGCAATTGCCCACAGTGACAGTTAATGCATGGGTATGACAGCTGCCAGCCACTAAAACGTGTTTATAGCCCATTGCATGAAGGAGCAGGGAACGGGAAGGGTGTGAGTGGAATGTGGACATGGAGAGCACATTCCAGTTAGCGCTTGATATGTACCACCAAACTAAGTGGTTTACTAAAGGGTGTTGCACTGTCAATGTGAGTTTTGGCACGGTTTAAGCATGCGCTAAAGCCTATGGTAACCAACAGCATGGGGCCAAGATAATTAATGCAAGCTGATTTCCATGCTAACTGCACTGTGCATGTTGGGGTGGTAAAGCAGTGCGCTGGGGTGGACAGTGAGTGTAGTGAGCACTGTGCAGTTGCCGCACAAGTACACACCGCATGCTACTTGCACCTCATGGAGTTAGTGTAGGTTCATCTAGCACCATCTCAATAGGTGGCATTCGGTGCCCCAACGGTAATAGTACACATTGCCATGGCATGTTAGAATACCGCTCTGTGCAGGAACTGCCGAGAACATGCTAGCCGTGCCTCCAGCAGTTGGCACACAGAGATAATAACGCAACCGCTGGGAGTTAGTTTCAGTACTAAATGTCTTTTATCTGCTAAACCCTAGTGCGCTTTAGTAGAAGGGCCCCTCACTGTCAGTGTGGCAAGTAGTGTGCATGCACATAGCAATACCTCTTTGGGTTGGTGTTAAGTGCGCTCACTTTAATTGCTCTGCATGTTAGGATACATGTCTGTGTAGTAACTGCTGGAAGCATGCTGGTGACGCCCCTGACGGTTACCGCAGAGGCTTTGCAGAGGGTGGCTACCAAAATGTGCAGTGGTCTTTGTTATAAACTATATGGGGACAGACTTAAAGATCTCAATATTTATAATTTAGAGAAAAGGCGGGATAGAGGAGAAATGATAAGAGACATTTAAATACTCAGTGGCATAAATGCACAGGAGGAGAGCCTCTTTCAATTGAAGGCAATCTCTGCTAAGAGGGGACACATGATGAGAGTGATAGGGGATAGGAGTAAAAGGTGGAAATATTTCTTTAACGGAAACAGTGGTAGATGCATGAAATAGTCTCCCAGTGAAGGTAGTAGAGACAGTATCTGAATTCAAGAAAGCATGGGACAGACACAGAGGATCTCTAAAGTTAAAAAAGGGGATATAGTAGTTGATATGGAAGGGCAGACTATGTGGTCTTTTTCTGCCACCATGTTTCTATAGTTCAATGTTTCTAATGCACTTAGTTTTCATGCTAAATGCGAGCTAAATACAACGTTGTAATGGGCTTTAGTAAAAGAGCCCCTTAATGTGTTCCCCAATAGGAAATTTACAAATACCAGATCTTGGCTGATGATGGCAATTATTATGCATTCATTAGAACAATACTATTAAAGTTAGAGAATGATTAGCAGAGGGGAAGGTTAGACCACTGATGAAGCATGGGCTGCAAAACACTGACTATCATTGGGGTTTTTTTGAAGCAAATTTAGAGATAAGTTCCTTTTTTTGAAATTATGGTGAATAATGAATAAGATTAATGGTGACGTTGAGGTTTTTTTAGACCTCTGAGGATCAATCCTTGAAACTGTATGAATGCCATGTTATGGACATTCCATAGCTTATAATCATTAAAACATAAACAAATAAAAGGACATAATCTAAGGTCTGTTTCCTCCAAAATACAAATTTTATAGAGATCAAGGTGAATATAGTGATTTGGAAGATTTTCAGTGCCTGTGTAAATCAATTGGATGTTCATAAAATTATCCCCATAATGGCCCCATTTTGCTCAGGAACTGAACATGGGAAACAGGATGACCAGATCAGGACAATCACATTTTCCTGATCTTTTAGAAAAGCTCTGCCAAAAATGGAGCCTTTTGTAAAATATGTATAAAGGACACTGGTGGTGAGACATCCAAGCAGCAATGTCAGAAAGGCAGGCAAAGATCTGGGCCTGGAGTGCCAGAGAGATTTCAGGTATAGAGAGGTAGATCTAGGTGTCATCAGTGTAAAGATGGCTCTAAAAGCCATGGGAAGAGATGAGTGCACCAAGGGACTGGGTATATAGAGAGAAAAGGAGTGGATCCAAGACAGACTCTTGTGGTACACCAACTCAGAGTGGGATAGTAGTAGAGGAGGATCAACAAGAACAAATACTGAAGGAGCGATGGGAGAGATAAGAGAACCAGGATAGCACAGAACCCTTAAAACCAAGCAAGGACATGATATCAAGGAGAAGGTTGTAGTCAACAGTGTCAAAATCAGCAGAAAGGTCAAGAAGGATGAGGATCTTGGATTTTGCTAGGAACAGGTCACTGGGGACTTTGACATGAGCTGTTTTGGTAGAATGTAAAAGGACGAAAGCCAGATTGTAGAGGATCCAGAAGGGTGCGGGATTTGAGTCAAGGACCCTCAGCTGAGCAGGCACATGAATGTAGATAGCTGGTAATGGAAGACAGCCAAGGTTGCGGTACCGTATGCCTCACAGGTCTTGGCATAGGCGGAGCAAGAGCATCCAGAACAGAGGAGAGTGCAATGTTATAGGAAGCTACTGCCTCATCAACAGACTCGGATAACATAGTGGAGGAAAGAGGGGATGAGACAGTGGAGGAGAGAGCCAATGGGTCAATAGCATGAAGATTTCTAAAGAGGCTGGAGGAGACAGGATGAGGTTGAAGTCACAGGTGATGAAGAGTGAAGCTTAGCAGGTGATGGTCCGATAAGGGAAGAAGTGAGGTACAGAGGTTTGAGGGTAAGCAATTAGAGAAGGATACAAGGTCGAAGCAGTGGCCTTGCTGGTGAGTGGGGGCAGTAGAGCAAATCTGGAAGTTGAATGATGAGTTAAGGGAGAAGAGCTTTAAAACATAAGGGTAAGATCACATGTTGTTGTTAAGTGCTGTTGAGTCGGTGTCAATTCCTGGTGACCCTCTGGACAGTTGACCTAAACTTTGTTCGGTCTTCAGCCAAGCGGCTCATTGTTGATAGAGTGGTATCCATAGCTGCTGTTATTGTATTGATCCATCTCATTGCCGGCCTTCCTCTTTTACAGTGACCTTCTACCTTTCCAAGCATTATGCCTTTCTCCAATGATCTCTCTCTTCGCATGATGTGTCCAAAGTATGAAAGTTGAAGTCTTGTCATCTGAGCTTCTAAGGAAAGCTTAGGTATGATCTCCTCTAGTACTGACTGGCTTGTTCTTTGGGCAGTCCATGATATACACAGTCCATGATATACACAGGGATAAAACAAGGGGAAAGAAAAAGGAAATCAGGTGAGTCAGGATCCAAAAGCAGCAGCGAAGAGGTGAGCTATCAACCTGGATTTGAAGAGGGTTAGAGAAGGTGCCTGGAGTACAGACACAGGTAGTTTGTTCCAGGCGTAAGGTGCAGCAAGGTGAAAGGAGCGAAGGCTAGAGTTAGCAGTGGAAGAGAAGGGCACAGATAGAAGCAGTTTGCTAGAAGAGCAGAGTTCCCGAGGGGGGTTGTAAGGGGAGATAAGAGAAGAAAGGTACTGAGGAGATGCAGAGTGAATGCATTTGTAGGTCAGCAGGAGAAGTTTGAACTGGATGCGGAATCCTTGCCCAGACCCTCCAAGGCCCTTCAAAGCTTTGCTCCTCCCCATATTTCTGCACTTTGTATCAAAGCTGTACTCATACCCCTCACCCAATCATCTTCTCCCCACTGTCCTCCTAATCTGTGGTCAATTTCTTAGTTTCCACTATGCCCCAGACAACCCAAGTCCCTACTAATTCACCCTACCCAGTCCCTACTCAGTCCCTACTCACAATCCCATCCAAGTCCTGAGTCCCCACTTATAAGACCAATACCCAGCCTATGTTATTCTTTCTTCTGTTTTCTCACCCAGTCTTAGATTCTCTACCTAAACCCAAGCCTGTGCTGTCCCACATCCCTGTGTCTCCAGTGCCCACCCATCTACCTCCTTCTCCAATACTTACAGTATTAACCCTTCCTTTGCTCCTCCTTACCCCCACATCTGATCTTACACCCCGCCCTCTCAAACGTCCCCTGGTTATGACGTTGCTTCTTCCTCAGCCCCTACAATATCTGTCCTCCTCTCCCTTCTCACTCTCCCAGCATCTCATTCTTTTTATTTCACACCCTGACCCCAGCATTTATCAACACTAGAACCCTGTCAGTACCGGGCCTCCCAGCCCTGAAATTAGCCCCTTTCCAGCACCAGTCCCCTTCCAGTCCTAGTCCTCTTCCAGCATAAGCCCATTTCCTTGTCCAGCCCCAGTATCAGCCCATTTACAGTCTCAGTCCCCCCCCCCAGCCCCAGTATCAGTCCATTTCCAGTCTCAGATCCCTTCAGCATCAGCCCTTTTCCAGTCTGAGTCCCCCCCCCCAGGCCCAGTATCAGCCAATTTCCAACCCCCCCAGCCTGAGTATCAACTAATTTTCATTCTCAGTCATCTACCAACCCCCAGTATCAACCCATTTTGAGTTAGTCATCCCTCAACCCCAGTATCAGTCCATTTCCAGTCCTCCCCCAAACCCAGTATCAGCCCATTTCTCTCTCAGTTCCCCCATCCTGATATCAGTCTATTTCTAGTCCCAGTTTCCCTCAGCACTTGTATCATCCCATTTCCAGTCACAGCCCCCCCCCCCCCCAGCATTGGTCCTCTTCCAGTCCCAGCCTCTCCATCACATCACTTGCCTGTTCTAAGTTAACACAACCACGGGAGCCTTTTTGTTTACTTCTATGGCTGCGCTATACTGACGCAGCCTGGCTGCGGCATTTATAGTAAAGCAAAATCAGCACTTCCTGCTTTACTAAAAGTGCCATGGCTGGGCTGCCTGCACTGTGCCGCCGCAATCCTATTAACACGTAACAAACCATGGGAGCAATTTCATTTGCACTCGTGGCTGTGCTGTAGTGAAGCTGTGACCAGACTGCTTCAGTACAGCACAGCCGCAGGAGCAAACAAAAATGCTCTTGCAGTTGTGTTAAGTGTTAATACGGCCGCGACAGCACAGAGCAGGTGGGATGACAGAATCTATACTTCCGCCTCCTCAAGAAGTTCCGGAATGCCATTCTGGCACAAATTAAGCCCTGCTTGGAGCCGTATTCTTCTGTGTTTTGTCTTAAACCTATCCCCTAATAATTTTATTGACTGCCTCCATAAAACTGAACAGCACAGCGCATCAATCAGTGCATGCGAGACGTCTACCTACCAAAAACAAGGGAGCTTGAAAGTGTTTAACTGAACCAAGCTGGTGAAAATCTGCCATGATTTCTGCTTGTCCATTTGCATGGGATATGTTTTTGAGCCATAATAGAAAACCTAGGTGGCCCCTTGGAATTGTACAGCAATTGAATACTACCTCCATTAGTTTTATAGACTGGAATAAGAATTCAGAGGGTACACAACTGGAGGCTGTAACCAAACTACATTCTGATTTTTATATGTTGACAAATAAGGACCAGCTGGTCCACCCAGTCAGCTTATGCATGTCTTCTTCCTGTACTGTCACCGATGTTCTCTTTCTCCAAGATCCTTGTATCCTTCCCATGCAAGCCCTGCATTCCAGATAAGTGACTTTGACTATCAGGCCCTTTGTTCTTTGTAGTAAATTGGTATGTTTTATTTTTACCTTGACCATAGATGTATCTCAAGCACTACACTACAAAGTCAAATAGTGGGATGAATTTCACATCTAAGAGAAAAAAAAAGCCATTGTCATTTGAGTAAGTGTACTGTGTACGCCATGGACTGCCTGAAGAACAAACCAGTCGGTACTAGAGGACATCAAAACCATGCTTTCTTTAGAAGCTCAGATGAGAAGACTGACTTTCATACTTTGGACACATCATGCGAAGAGAGAGAGATCATTAAAGAAAGACATCATGCTGAGGTTGATGGATTTAAACTTATTCAGAGCACCCTCTTCTATTAGGTACACTTGGACTTTACTCAGAAAACAGTCTTTTATTATCAGGTGCCAATATTATGGAATAATATGCCCAGTGTCTTGGATACGTGATTGTCATTCTGTCTTGCGGGCTATGGTAAAGCTTGACTGTTCAGGCAAACATTTGAAGGATAACATATGTTATACTTCATGCCTGAAAAGGTATTTAAAAATGATGTATCAGAAGAATTGAAACAAAGTTCATTAAACTAGCAAAGATGCATTGCAACTATTGAGAAACTAAAAAGTAACAAATCACGTGGATTGGATGGTATATATGCAAGGGTGCTGAAATAACTGAAATATGAGATTGTAGACCTACTGTCAGTAATCTATGAACTATCATTAAAATCATCTGTAGTACCTGAAGACTGGAGAATGGCCAATGTAACAGGGGAAGAGAAAGAGTGTCATAACGTTCTTTTGCCTTACACTATCCAGTTTCTCACAGGCCCCTTGTTCTTTGCATACAATTCCTCTTTATGGTTCCAATTATTTTTAATTCTGGTCTTATAACTAAGGTCTTATGTATAAATTATTATATTATCCTTGTTTTTATCCTTTAACCTTTGCTCTGTCCATTATTTATTAACGGTTTGTATAATATGATTATCCGTGTTTATATGTCTGCCTGGGTGCAACACCGAGTTTCCCTTTAGTTGGCTAATTAACCATGTGCTACACTGTTTTTTTAATGTTACCCATATATATATTCTTGTTGCATTTCATTGTTTTGATTCATACAATGTTTTATTCATTTTATAGCTTGCAACACATAATTAGTTGCTTACTGCTGTCCATGTGCATTAGGCAATCAGTTGCCTTGATTTGACCCTAGGTCATTCTTAGCACTTCACCACTATGTTATATGCAGTTTCTTGTTTTATACATTTGTTTGTATGCATCCAGCATCTATTATGTTGCAATCGATTCCTCTACTTCATTCTTAACATTATGTTATTTGATTTTTATTCTTTGTTGTTTTTAGTTTTGTTTGGTGTTAAGTATCTGGTGCGTTCTAGTCGATTTTTTAATTTTTATATCATTTTATTGTTAAGCTATATGGATTTTAATTCATGTTTGTCATTTTTAATGCTTTACAGACTGGGAAGAGTGACTACTGTTCCACACAGACGTGTTCATCTGTGTGGTTCCCTGGTAATTTGTCATTTCTCACACAGTTTGATTAATGCAGTATGACACTTACAATTTATTGTTTTTAAATTTATTATTTTTCGTTTGGTTTTATGTTTATGTTATGTCATTTTGTTTTTTAGACCCCTGACGAAGGCTGAGGCCGAAACTTGTTTAGTTGGGTCCTTAATAAAGAATATTCATTACCATCTGGTAGGCTGTGGTCATACTTCCGCTGTTCTTCTTTGAATGGCCAATGTAACGCCAATTTTTAAAAAGGTTCCAGGAGTGATCCGGGAAACTACAGACCGGTGAGCCTGGCATCAGTACTGGGCAAAATCGTAGAAACCATTATCAAGAATAAAATTTCTGAACATGTACAGTGCATTGCAAAAATACTCATGCCCTCTGTGTTTGTTCTGTTTTGTCGTATTACAATCTGGAATTAAAATGGAGTTTTGGGAGTTAGCACCATGTGATATACACAACATGCCTATGACTTTGAAGGTGCATGGACCAGATCTTATTTAGGGGTTTCATAGCAAAAAGGATGAATACATATGCACTCACAACTTTTCAGTTTTTACTTGTTTTTTTTTTTTATATACACAAGGTATTTTATTGTCATTTCACTTCACCAATTTGGACTATATTGTTAGGTCCAATACCTAACATCCAAACGAACCTCCATTTTAATTCCAGGTAGTACGTAATGCGACAAAACAGGACAAAAAACAAGGGGATGAATACTTTTGCAAAACATTGTAGATAGTCATGGTTTAATGGGAGAAAGCCAACATAGACTGAGCCAAGGAAGATCTTGTCTTACTAATCTATTATATTATTTTGAAGGTGTGAATAAACAGGTAGATAAAAGGTGAGCCAGTTGATACAGAATATCTGAATTTTCAGAAAGTCTTTGACAAGGTCCCTCATGATAGACTCTTGGCGAAATTAAAAAGTCATGGGATAGGAGGTAGTGTACTATTGTCAGTCAGGAAATGGTTAAAAAACAGAAAGCAGAGAGTAGGGCTAAATAGCCACTTTTCTCAATGGAGAAAGATGAACAGTAGAGTGCCACAGGGATCTCTGCTGGGTCCGCTGCTTTTTAACATATTCATAAATGATCTGGAAATGGGAATAACGAGTGAGGTGATCAAATTTTCAGATGACAGAAAACTATTCAAAGTTCTTAAAACCCATGAGGATTGTGGAAAATTGCAAGAGGATATTGATAAATTGGAAGACTGGTCATCCAAATAGCAGATGAAATTTAATGTGGACAAGTGCAAAGTTATGCATCTAGGAAAGGACAACCCAAACTATGGTTACATGATGCAGGTTCCACATCAGGAATCAGCACCCAGGAAAAGGATTTAGGTGTCATAGTGGATGATATGTTGAAATCCTCCACCCAGTGTGCAGCGGTGGTCAAGAAAGCAAATAGAATGCTAGAAATCATAAGGAAAGGAATGGAGAATAAAACCAAGGATATTCTAATGCCTCTTTATTATTCCATGGTGCAACTGCACTTTGAATATTGTGTGCTGTTCTGATCATCATATCTTAAAAAGAATATAACAGAATTAGAAAAGGTATAGAGAAAAGCCACCAAAAAGGTAAAGGGAATGGATGGATACCCTTATGAGGAAAGGCTTAAAAGGTTAGGGCTCTTCAACTTGGAAAAGAGATGGCGGATGAGAGATATGATAGAGGTCTATAAATTAATGAATGGAGTACAATGGATAAACGTAGATCGGTCGTTTACTCCACCAAAAAGTAGAACACATTTAAGACTAATAAAAGAAAATATATTTTCATTCAATGCCTACACCCTTCTGCAAATTAATTGAAACAAACCAGATTTTTTAATCTTTTCAGCCTATGAATTGTATATGCATTTAATTTTGATCTTTTTTTAATCAACTGGGTTAAATCATCACAGTTGTTTCATCATTAGTTGTGGGTTTATGGGTTAAATGACATAATAGATGACATGATATGATGTAGGAATGTGTATGTGACTATAATATCGGCCAACATTGCATCAGATTTTCTTTCGAGTGTATTCTTAGTTGTTAATCCAACTATTGTGCATGATGGACGCGACACTCAGAAAATGCACAAAGATTGTCACCCTGCACAAACACACAGGGAAGACCTACAGGTATATTGCAAGTAGAGTTGGTGTCAGTCTCGCAACCATCAGTCATGTAATCAAATCTAAAAAGGAGACAGGATCCATTTTGCCTAAATACAAGGGAAATTGTGGTCGTACGAGGAAAACCACACCTAGAGACGACAACTATGTTCTAAGAGAAAGTAGAAAAGACCCTCAGAAGACCAGTGATGCATTAAAAAGAGATTCAGCAGAGAAAGGTATAACGGTCAGTTCTTCCACAATTCACAGGCAACTTTTGGAAGTTAGTCAAAAAGCACGACGACCTCTGAAAAAACAACTTCTGAAAAAGGTTATGAAAGAGAAGCGCTATAAATGGGGATTGAAAGATAAAGAGTGGACTAAAGAAGATTGGAGAACAGTAATATTTAGTGATGAAAGTCATTTCTTGGACCAGGGCTAAAGAAGCCAACATGTTTGGTGTTCATCTAGAGAAAAGATTTGTGATTCCCATATCAACCTGAACGTGAAAGATCTCCAAAAGAATGTGTTCTGGGGGTGTTTCAGTTATTATGGAGTTGGCAGCTTGCATCCAGTCGAGGGAATAATGCGTTCACAACAATTGTTGATGTTCTCCAAAGAAGAGTTGTTCCAGAGCTAGAGAATACATTTCCTGATGAATCTGGCATCTTTCAGCAGGATCTTGCTCCATGCCACACATCAAAATTGGCGAAAAGGGGGGCGGAGCTTGCCGCGAAAGGAGATGGCTGCTTGAGAGAGTTGCTCCCTACCCGAACTTAGAATCCTGAGCCTTTCCCCGGTTCCAATCAGTGTCCATAATTTATTTCAGTGGGAAAGTTTGCGGACTATGTCGACGTTGAAACCTGCTAGGTTAGATTTCCAGCAAACAGCCGGTTTAGCGAGTAAACGAGCCAAACAAGACATAGCCTCCCCTCAAAAAATGGCGTCGGAAAAAGAAGCGACGGAAGGGGTAAGAGAGATACTGCAGGAGCTGCGTCTAGTTAAAGAAATGATAGCTACAAGTGCCGCGGCGCTCACACAATTACAAGAAGATGTGCAGGAGGTTAAAGAACGGATCTCGACTATGGCAGGTCGTTTGGATAAAGTGGAAGCAGAGGTTGATAAACAAGCTGCCTTGCTGGTTCAGATAGGCCCTCTGTCAAAAAGAGTGTTGGCGTTGGAGACCCAGGCAGAGGACCAGAATAATCGCGCTCGTAGAAGTAATGTGAGAATTGTGGGCATACCTGAAGGACGTGAGGGGATGGATCCCATCGGCTATCTAGAGAAATTAATACCGGAGATATTGCAAACTACTTTTGTACATCCTTTGGAATTAGAAAGGGCTCATCGTGTCCCATCCCACGTGCCTAATCGCAACCAGCGACCGCGCCCTTTTATAATCAAGGTTCTGAGATATACACAAGCCTTGCAAATTCTACAAGTTGCTAAACAGCGATCAACGTTACAGATGGATGGGCACAAGATATCCTTTTACCCGGATTTGAGCAAGCAAACGGTGGAGCGTCGGAAAGAGTTGCTGGCCTGCAGACCCCTAATGCAGAAACTGCAAGCGCGTTATGGCCTTTTCTACCCAGCGCGTATGCGGGTGACCCTAGACAACTCCACGAGAACCTTTGATAATGGTGCAGCATTGAGGTCCTATCTGCAGGAATATGCACGAATGGAGGTTGTGCCATGAGTGGGACCCTGGCTGAGTGCACGACACCGGGATTCTTGACCTGAGCAAGCGGGTCTGTTCACTCACTCGAGGGGGGGCAGGATTCACAGCCTGCTACGAGACTGCCTGGGAAGCTCTTATCGGGTGGGTCTGCCAAATGTTGCTTGATGTGTTGAGATGTGTATAGTATATTGATGTATACATGTTATGTGTGGGACTGATTGGTACTGGGGGTTGGTAATTATGATATATTTGTATATGGGAGAGGGTGGGTTGGGTTGGCCATTCGATTGTTGTTGGAGCGGTTGGGACTCCACCATGCAAGTTGTGGTAGTTTGTATTAGATGGCAGGCAAGGGGTAGCTGTTTTGTAAGTGATGATTTAATGTATTTGATTAAGACAAAATGGTCAATGAATGCTACTGTCACGGGGGTCTACACTGCCACCTATGGCTAATTGTAAGTTAAGGGTGTTATCCCTAAATGTACAAGGTGTCGCTAATCCCATCAAGAGGAAAAAAATATTGACATATTGTAAACAGCAGAATGCTGATGTTGTATATTTGCAAGAGACTCATCTTTCCCTATCAGAGTCACGTAAAGTGGCGGGAGATACCTACCAAAATGTTTTATCAGCGCCTGCTTCCAAAAGAAAGGGGGGTGTAATTTTACTACTTAAGAAAAAGTTATCACCAATAATAGAGGAGACCTGGGCGGTGGGCCTGGGCGGTGGGCCAGGGCGAAAGTACGGATCAAGGATGAGATGTTTACCTTGATGACGGTGTATGGCCCGAATCAGGATGACCCACAGTTTTTCACTCAAATAACCCAAGAACTCCTAGAAGCTGGACCGACAAATATCATTTTGGGTGGGGATTTTAATCTTTTACAAGATCCGCTGGTGGATCGTACCCCCTATAAAGCTCAGCATAAGCCTAAGTCCAGTAAGGTTTTGGTGAACATGATTGAGTCACTGGGGCTGATTGATCCTTGGAGGCTCTTGCACCCAACAGGCAGAGAATACACGTTCTACTCCTTGCCCCATAATACGCAAACCCGCATCGACTTCTTCTTAGTATCTAAGACGCTGATGCCAAGGGTGGCAACTACTGGGATGCTGACCAAAACGGTCTCAGACCATGCGGCGGTTGTTCTGGAACTGGAAGTGGGTGGCGCCAAGAGAACTCAAGCCAGATGGTATTTTGACAAGATGTGGCTGGCAGATGAAGAATTCCTCAGATCCATGCGGAAGGCAATCATGCAGTTTTTTCAAAATAATAAATTTGGAGAGACTCCCACCTGGGCCTGGTGGGAAGCATTTAAAGCAAACATCCGTGGCCACATGACCTCCTTTAAGATACATAAACATAGATCTGATATGAAGAGAAAGGCAGACTTGGACCTAGAGATCCGAGTGGGTGAAAGGCTCCTAACTAAGCGCTCTGACCCATTGGTCTTACTCCGGCTGCAGCAGTTGCGCTTTCAATATAATTCTATCTTAAATGCTGAAGCGAGCAAGCAGATTCAAGCTCAACAGGGCGTGTATTATCACGAGAGTAATCGTGCCAGTGCCCTGCTTGCCCGTATGCTGAAAACTAAAGCGGCAGTAAAACATATTGTGGGACTGCGAGATACTGCGGGGAATTTAAGAGTGAAGGATGAGGAAATACTGGCTTTATGTGAAGAATTCTATTCGAAGCTATATCGATCAGAAGTGGAACATGATGAAGTAGCCTTTTCTAATTTTGTCTCCAAGATTGAGGGACCCAAGCTCATGGGACAGCAGAGGCGCTCGTTAGAGGCCGATATTACTTGCAAGGAAATACTGGCGGCCATGAAGCAGTTAGCAAAAGGGAAGCAAAGTGGACCTGATGGTTTACCAGTGGAATTTTATGGGGCCTTCTCTCAACAGCTAGTACCAGAACTGCTGCTATATTATAATGGAATCAAAGAAGAGTGTCCGGCTGTTGGGGCGCTGGCTGCTGCCACGATAGTTATCCACCCTAAGCCAGGGAGAGATCCCCAGAAAGTTGAGAACTATCGGCCCATATCGCTATTAAATGCCGACTACAAAATCTACGCCAAGATACTGGCCAATAGGTTGTCTAAAGTGATGGTGACACTAATCCATTCGGACCAGTGTGGATTTATGCCGGGTAGATCGACTACAGACAACGGACGTCTGTTGGCGCATGTTTTGAGAAGAGCACAACAATCTGTGGATCCGGTTGTGGGCTTGGCATTGGACGCTGAAAAAGCATTTGACAGGGTGGAGCTCCCCTATCTTTTCCAAGTTATGAAATGGTTCAGAATACCTGAGACCTATTTGAAGAGTGTTGAATTGCTTTATACGAAGCCTGTAGTGCGTGTGGCTGCGAATGGAGGGCTTTCAGTGGAATTTCAGCTAACGAGGGGTACGAGACAAGGATGCCCTTTGTCCCCTTTGTTATTTAACTTAGCCCTGGAACCGTTGATAATGAAAATCCGACAACAGAAGAACATTTCGGGCATAAAGTTAGAAGGCTGCCACTGTAAATTGTCAGCATATGCGGACGATCTACTTTTGTTTCTTGAGCCTAACTCGGTGGCAGCGGCTTTGGATGTCATTTCTGAGTATTCCAGTATATCAGGCTACAAACTAAACCTATCCAAAACCACTAGTATACCCCTAAACTCTAGTGTGTCGGAGTCTGAGCTGCAGCAATATCCATTCATACTGGAGAAATCTTCTTTCAAATATTTGGGGGTAACATACGCGACCACTCTGCAAGACACTGTAGCTTTGAATGAGACTTGCTGTTCAATGCTAATTACAGAGTATGTGAATAAATGGTCCCCATTAAATCTTACCTGGTGGGGCAGGTTGGAAACCATTAAAATGGTTATTGTACCTAAGATAAACTATATTCTCAGTATGATACCGATCCTTTTTGACCGGAAGTTTTCCGCCGCGATGGAGAAAACCTTGTTGTCCTTCTTATGGTCTCATAAAACGCCAAGAATAGCATCGTGGAAGCTTAAGCTGTGTAAAAGCCAGGGTGGAGTACACTTCCCGGATTTCTACAGGTATCATGTGGCTGCTCTGTTGAAACAAGGTGTCTTGTGGTCTGAAGAGTTGGTGACACCGGAGGACCCGACATGGATGCGGGTCGAGGCGGCATCCAGTGAACCAGTCCCATTATGGATGCGGATAGGAGCGGACGTGACTCGCCGAGATTCTACGCGTCACTCAGTTAGCATTTCAGCTTTTGGCACCGCAGCTCGAAGGAGATCAGGGATACACGGAAGCCACTCCACTCTGGTTAAACTCGAAATTCAAGATTGATGGTTGCAGTATTCTCTGGGCTGAATGGTTGAAGCAGGGTATTTTTTGCTTAGGACAATTAATCTGTGATAAGGAATATAAGTCCTTTCATAAGCTACAGCAGGAATTCTCTCTATCGCACCGCTGTATGTACCAATGGTGTCAGCTGAGACATTGCTTGTTTAAAGCGGAGGTATCACCGCTGCTGATTGGTCCCGGCTGCCCACTTCATCAGAGGATTTTGGAGATCAAGACTGAAGCGAAGTTAATATCGAAGTTTGTTGCCATGATCCGGGAAGGAGATAAGAGAAGACCTAAGGGTGTCCAATTAGTCTGGGAGGCAGAAGTGGGTGACTTTGCGACTCCCGAAGTGTGGAACAGCTTTTGGAGTTCACAGATAAGGATAACGAGAGCAGCTTCACTCATGCAAACGCTATACTTTCTGGCCCATCGTGCTTATCTGACACCAGTGAAAGTCGCTAAGTGGCAAAGGTTGGAGGGGAGTAATTGCTGGTCGTGTGGATCAAGTGCGGGTACCTTAGCACACATGCTATATCACTGTTCTAAGTTACAGAGATTCTGGCAGCAAGTGTGGCAATGGCTGACTCAGTTACTAGGGATCTGGATGCCTTTAACGTATTGCATATTGATATACATGTCCTTAGCTGGAATCCCTGAATTAGCGAGACCAAGACTATGCGATTTTCGATTTGCTGCTAAGTTTGGCACTGAAGACGATATTGAGTCATTGGAAGAATTTTGATGATATGAATGTGGAGTACTGGTGGAGTCTCGTACGTTTTCATCAAGCTTGTGAAAAGATATATGTGATGCAGAATCTAGCATTTCGAAGTCTTTTAAAAAAATGGGATACCCTGGATCTACACTGAAATCCTTAAGCATGGTGGTGGTGGGGTCTTGTGATGTAGCATTCGTTGACTTAGTGTTGGATCCCTGGGGATGTGGGGCAGTCAAGTTGGACCATAGTTGTGACAAATGGATTTACTTGTTATTGCAAGCCCATGTTTTATGTCTGCCATAATGTAATTTTATTACTCTGTTAGTTATTATTAGTATTATGGTTATTGTGCTGTATTATATGTTGGGAAAAGTTAAATAAAGAGGTCAAAAAAAAAATTGGCAAAAATTTTTTTTTTCAAAAGAAGCAAATAAAGGTACTGGACTGGCCAGAAAACTCTGGATTACACCCAATAGAGAATCTGTGGTCCATTTGCAAAATGCCTTTGTGGAATGGACTGTACCACAAAGGAGAAGCTTATTCAAGCTCCGATTCAAATCTGATACAGGGACTCAAAAATCATTGCAAACCGCTCAAAATTAGTGGACTTCATGCCAAATCATGTCCAGATGCTGGTAAAATAACCAGAGGGGGTCATATTATGTACTAATACGTGACTATTAATAAGGTTTTCAATGGAAATTCCAGGTTTCACGTATTTTTCAGTTTGTTTCAATTACTATGCACAAGGGTGTAAATCAAACTCTGGGATTTGTTACTGAAGGATATATTAAAATCTTGCTTCCTTTCTGACTTTCTTCACTTCAAATTCATACTTACCTCCTTCCAGTCAGCCTTAGCACCTGCCAAGTAAAACTACTATATTCATCTAATTCTCTTGCCAATGACCCCTGCCATCTTTTCCCTATTCTTAAGGTTCTCCTCAAGGCACCTCCCCCTCCGACCCCTCCTTCTCTTTCTGCCCAAACCCTAGCTGACTTTTTCCATAACAAAATCCACAAGATTGCTCTCCAGTTCCCCACTAGAACAACTTCATCCCCTCTTCCCCCATCTTAATACTAAACTTTTCCCATCAATCTCTATTGCCCTTTCATCCTTTTCCTTGATTTCTGAAGAGGAAACCTCTCATCTTCTTTCCTTCACCAAACTTATTACTTGCTCTTCTGATTCTATCCCCACCTATCTCCTCATCTCCATTTCCTCCTCTGCCATCCCTTCCATCTCACATATTCTCAGCCTCTCGCTCTACACTGCTGCTGTCCCTGCAGCCTTCAAGCATGTTGTGGTCACACCCCTGCTCAAGAAACCTTCTCTTGATCCTAGCTTTCCTTCTAATTATCATCCCATCTCCCTTCTTCCCTTAGTTTCCAAACTTCTTGAGCACGCAGCCCTCCACCGTTGTCTTGAATTTCTTTCCTCTCAAGCCCTTCTGCATCCTTTTCAGTCTGGCCTTCACCCCTTACATTCTACTGAAATGATAACACTCTTCTACTTCCTGTTTCCTCAGCCCTTAACCTTGGTGTCATTTTTGACTGCTCCCTATCCTTCTCCTCACAAATTTCACAGATAGCTAAAATCTGTTGTTTCTTTCTCTATAGCATTAACAAAATTTGCCCCTTCCTCTCTGAACACACTACTAAAACACTCTCTAATTACTTCCCATCTCGACTATTGCAACCTCCTTCTTGATGGTCTCCCTCCGAGTCATCTCTCTCCCCTTCAGTCTATTCAGAACTCTGGTGTGTGACTAATCCTTCACCAGCCTCAATATACTCATATAACCCCTCTTCTCAAGTCATTTCATTGGCTTCCCTTCCGTTTCCATATCCAATTCAAACTCCTTCTTCCGACCTTCAAATGCATTCATTCTTCTGCTCCTCACTACCTTTCCTCTCTGCTCTCCCCTTACACCCCTCCTCGTGAACTCTTCTCTTCTATTGGCTTGCTCCTCTCTTTGCTCTTTTCTACCACTGCTAACTTCAGGTTTTGATCCTTTTACCTTGTTGCTCCTTATGCCTGGAACAAACTTCCTGAGTCTGTATGTCAGGCTTCGTCTCTCCCCCTTTTCAGATCTATGCTAAAGGCTCACCTCTTTTAGGCTGCTTTTGGATCCTGATCCCTTGTTTCCTTGTGTCTCCTTACCCTTCCCTATTCTATCCTTATTCTTAACTTTTGCATTGTCTGTCTTGATTAGATTATAAGCTCTGAGTAGGGACTGTCTTACCCCAGAACAAGCGTTATGGAACCCATATATGTTCTTGGGAACCTGCCAAGTACTTGTGACCTGGAATGGCCACTTTGGAAACATGGTACTGGGCTTGATGGACCTTGGTCTGACATAATATGTTATTTCTTATGTTCTTATGTAAAAAAGAAGGCCATTTATTGTGGGGATGCTCAACACTCTGCATTCTCTAATCCTGTGCTTGCAGGGCTGGGTGAACCATAAATTACCTAATGGTAACTTCTGGGGTCTGGCAAAGAGCAGGGCATTTAAAGCTAAACAATAGATCTTGACAGCCAAGGAGGTGTAAAGTTTAAGATCTGCCTAGGGCGCCAACACGTTGAACCAACTCTAGGGCTGATCCAGTGTGCTTGTGCTACTTGTTTCTTCATCTCCAGGCTGCAGGAATGGTGCTGATATGTGCCTGATGGAGGTCAGGAGACCCAATAAAAATGTAAGATGGAGGATATAATATAGTTATCTGTAGGACTTCTTTCAAGGGGTCTCTCCTATCCCATCCATCTGCATAAAAACATGTTAGAGACAATTTTAAGTACTGGATATTGATGCATCTTTAAAAAGAATTCTAACAAATATTGATACATACCTTAGCAATGTGATGGACCTGCTCGGAAAAAAGAAAACCTGAAAGGAATTAGAAATCAAATTATAGACAAGCTACCTCAGCTATAACATAGTTATATATGAAAATCCATCATCAGTTTAGACTTAGTGCTATTAAATGTAACTTTGAACATTGTAGATTTCTGGAAGAAGTACAAAATAAAGAGATAATGCAATTGCTGGAATTAGATTTGACTCAGGGTCTCTCAGGCAGGCTATGAAGGGGGCTTGGGAAGCCGGATGTTTGGGCAAAAAAATTCCATGATAGCATATTCCGCTATTTAGATTAGACTGCAAAAACAGAATTAAACTACCAGCTTAGTCTGTCTGTTAGGCTGGGTCCAAGGAGAAACGTGGCAGGCTGGTTCTGTCCGTCAGGCTACAAAGGAGGCCTAGAAGGTTGGATGCTTGGGATACAGCCATGTTGGTATTTAAAATATTAGATTTTTTTTGTGGACATGAATAAAGTGGTAACTCTTATTTTTATCTGCTTAAGATGGAACATAAATGAGGAACACAACCATAACTGTCCAAGGTACGGAGAGTGTGTATTTCCTTTGTTTGGGCACTTAAAATTTTAAAGTGTGTGCAAATTGCTTGCCTGCACATATATGTACAAATTAAGACATGTACAATCAATGGCATGCATTTGTAAGTTACTGCTCGCATACAATGCTTGTGAAAAAATCATAGAGATCAAACAAACATGCAAAATGCCCAAAAACTGGGAAAACGCTGTTTTAAAAAAGCACAAACCAAACTCTTTTTTGGCTGTGGACACCCCTCTGTGACTAGCTGTTAGAATACTCTTTTTGTCATGGTTTATGGTTTATTAAATTTGATATGCTGCCTTTTCAAGCATACAAAGAAGTTTACAAAATATTAAAAGAAAATTAAAAGAAGAAAGAAAGTAAAGTAAAAGACAATGGAGAACAGGAGAGGTGGAAGTGTCACAGCCTGC
Organism: Ichthyophis bannanicus; assembly: GCA_033557465.1. Lineage (NCBI taxonomy): Eukaryota > Metazoa > Chordata > Amphibia > Gymnophiona > Ichthyophiidae > Ichthyophis > Ichthyophis bannanicus. The sequence goes on along the minus strand of CM066050.1, from coordinate 117,631,460 downwards.
AGGAGAATCAACTGGCGATTCCAAACGAGCTCAAAGAGGAACGTTTTTAAATTGGATTTAAATTGTTTATAGGTGGTTGTGAGACAGAGACGAGAAGGAAAAGTATTCCACAAGGTTGGGGACAACAAAGAAGAAGGAGGCTGATTGTCTTGCAGGTTTGTACTTTGCTCTGGAGGGTGGGAATAAGCCATAAACAGAATGAAGGATGTGGGCTGCTGCTGCAAGTCTTCTTTTTGAAGGGGCACATGGTGGTACTAAGTACCGGCACCTTTTTCATTAACTGTTAAAATCGACCCATGGTCCTCATATATTAGTGAAAGATCCTTGTATATGAATACGGCACCTTTTTTTTGCTAGGAAAAATGCTCTGCAGATAAACATAGAGAACATAAGATATGCCATAATGGGTCAGACCAAGGTCCATCAAGCCCAGTATTCTGTTTCCAACAGTGGCCAATCTAGGTCATACGTACCTAGCAGTTTCCCCAAGGGACACAGGTTCCACAATGCTTGTATTGGTTCAAGCATTGATATCCTGGGTCCCTTCTTAATAATGGTTTATGGACCTTTCCTCCAGGAACTTGTCCAAACCTTTTTTAAACCCAGCTACACTAACAGCCTTTACTACATCCTCCGGTAACAAATTCCAGAGTTTGATTACACGTTGAGTGAAAAAATATTTTCTTTTATTAGTCTTAAATAGTTTACCCTGTAGCTTCATTGCATGTCCCCTAGTCTTTCTATATTCTGATAAGGTAAACAATCGATCTACGTTTACCCGTTCCACTCCGTTCATTAATTTATAGACTTCTATCATATCTCCCCTCAGCCGTCTCTTTTCCACGTTAAAGAGCCCCAACCTTTTTAGCCTTTCTTAATAGGAGTATCCTTCCATCCCCTTCACCATTTTGGTGGCTCTTCTCTGAACCTTTTCTAAAATCGCTATATCCTTTTTAAGATACGGCGACCAGAATTGCACACAATATTCAAGGTGCGGTCTCACCATGGAACGATATAGAGGCATTATAATATCTTCTGTTTTATTTTCCATTCCTTTCCTTATCACACCTAGCATTCTATTTGCTCTCTTGGCCGCTGCTGCACACTGGGCCGAGGGTTTTAACATGGCATCCACAATGACGCCTAAATCTTTTTCCTGGGTGGTGGTTCCTAATGTGGAACCTTGCATCGTGTAACCATAGTTTGGGTTGTTCTTCCCTAGGTGCATAACCTTGCACTTGTCCACATTAAATTTCATCTGCCATTTTGATGCCCAGTCTTACAATTTATCAAGATCCTCTTGCAATTTTCCACAATCCTCTTGGGTTTTAACAACTTTAAATAGTTTTGTGTCATCTGCAAATTTGATAACCTCACTCGTTATTCCACTTTCCAGGTCATTTATGCATATGTCAAAAAGCAGCGGACCCAGCACAGATCCCTGGGGTACACCACTATTCACCTTTCTCCATTGGGAAAATTGGCCATTTAGCCCTACCCTCTGCTTTCTATCTTTTAACCAGTTCCTGATCCACAATAGTACACTGCCTCCTATCCCATGACTCTTTAGTTTAGCCAAACGTCTCTGATGAGGGACCTTGTCAAAGGCTTTCTGAAAGTCCAGATACACAATATCAACCGACTGACCTTTGTCCACCTGATTATTCACTCCTTCAAAGAAACATAACAGATTAGTAAGACAAGATCTTCCTTGTCTAAAGCCATGTTGGCTGTCTCCCATTAGGTCATGACTATCTACATGCTGAGTAATTTTATTCTTTATGATGGTTTCTACCATTTTTCCCGGTACTGACGTCAGGCTCACCGGTCTGTAGTTTCCCGGATCACCCCTGGAACCCTTTTTAAAAATTGGTGTTACATTGGCGATCCTCCAATCTTCAAGTATTAGAGATAATTTTAATGATAGTTCACAGATTACTAATAGCAGGTCTGCAATCTCGTATTTCAGTTCTTTCAACACCCTTGGATGTATACCATCCGGCCCAGGTGATTTGCTACTCTTCAGTTTATCTAATAGTTGTAATACATCTTCCCGATGTATACATATTTCCTTCAATTCTTCCGCACCTTTAAATACCACTTCAGTCATGGGTAACATCCCTACATCTTCCTCTGTAAAGACTGAAGCAAAGAATTCATTCAATCTCTCCGCTATTGCCTTGTCGCCTCTTAGTGCTCCTTTAACCCCTTTATCATCTAATGGACCAACTGACTCTCTCACAGGTTTTTTGCTACGAATGTACTTGAAAAGGTCTTTACTTCGCGTTTTTGCTTCCGCAGCAAGCTTCTTCTCAAATTCTCCCTTTGCCTGCCTTATCAATGCCTTGCATTTGACTTGCCAGTGCTTGTGCTGTTTCCAGGTTTCGTCGTTTGGCTCTTTTTTCCATTTCCTGAAAGATGCTTTTTTGGCAACAACAGCCTCTCTGACCTCACCTTTATACCATGCTGGCAGTTTTTTGGACTTCCTTCCACTTTTCTTAAAGCGTGGAATACAGCTGGTCTGGGCTTCCAAGATAGTATTTTTCAACAACACCCAAGCTTGATGTACGTCTTTAACCTTTGCAACTGCTCCTTTTAGTTTTTTCTTAACTGTTTTCCTCATTTTATCATAGTCTCCCTTTCGAAAGTTAAAAGGTAGTACTGTGGATTTCCTTACTATCCCTCCTCCACTAATTAAATCAAAGGCGATCATGCTATGATCACTATTGCCAAGTGGCCCCAACAACCTTATCTCTTGCACTAGATCTGGTGTTCCACTAAGGACTAGGTCTAATATGGCTTCCCCTCTGGTCGGTTCATGAACCAGCTGCTCCAAGAAGCAGTCATTTATTTCATCTAGGAACTTTATCTCCCTAGCATGTCCTGACGCGACACTGACCCAGTCGATACCGGGGTAATTGAAATCACCCATTATTATTACTGCGCTGTAACTTTTGTTAGCTCCCTTGATTTCTTTGAGCATTTCATCATCCATTTGGTCATTCTGGCCAGGTGCTCGATAGTACACCCCCACTGCCATTGCCTTTCCCATTTTATATGGAATTTCAATCCATATAGATTCTACAGCAGATTTTGTTTCCTGCAAAACTTTAATCCTTTCTGAGTCAATGCCCTCTCTAACATAGAGCGCAACCCCTCCACCAATTTGATCAGCTCTATCATTACAATATAGTTTGTACCCAGGTATCACAGTGTCCCACTGGTTGTCCTCCTTCCATCATGTCTCTGATATTCCAATCATATCTAACCTTTCATTTAGTGCTATATATTCTAACTCTCCCATCTTATTCTTTAGACTTCTAGCATTTGCATACAAGCATTTTAGAGAATGTATTTTATTCATGTTAATTTGGCTATTGTTAGACATGGGTAAATTGGGATCTTTAAGCTCTATCTGCTCCATACTTGAGGGCATTTGGGCTACTTTACTCTTTTGTGAAACCTCTCTGCTTTTGGTAGTATCCTTCAAGGATACATTCTTCCGAACCATCCGCTCTTGGGCGACTCTCAGCTTTCCCCTAATATCTAGTTTAAAAGCTGCTTTATCTCCTTTTTAAAGGTTAATGCCAGCAGCCTGGTTCCATCCCGGTTAAGGTGAAGCCCATCCCTTTGGAAGAGCCCCTCCTTTCCCCAGAATGTTCCCCAGGTCCTAACAAATCCAAAACCCTCATCTCTGCACCATTGTCTCATCCACGCATTGAGACTCCGGAGCTCTGTCTGCCTTTTGGGTCCTGCGCGTGGAACAGGAAGCATTTCGGAGAATGCTACCATGGAAGTTCTGGATTTCAACTTCCTACCTAAAAGCCTAAATTTTGCCTCCAGAACCTCCCTACCACATTTTCCTATGTCATTGGTACTGACATGTACCAAGACAGCAGACTCCTCCCCAGCACTATCTAAGACCTTATCTAGGTGGCGCGTGAGGTCCGCTACCTTCGCACCAGGCAGGCATGTTACCAGGCGATCCTCATGTCCACCAGCCACCCAGCTATCTACATGCCTAATGATCGAATCACCAACTATAACGGCTGTCCTAACCCTTCCCTCATGGGCACATGGCCCTGGAGAACTTTCTCGGTGCAAGAGGGTTTTACATCACCTGGAGGACAGGTCCTAGTTACAGGATCACTTACTGCCACACCAGGGTGATGCTCTCCTGTCACGTGACCTCTCTCCTCCATGGCAACAGGGGTGCTGCCAGACTGGAGGTGGGACTTCAGGACTATATCCCTGTAGGTCTCGTCTATGTACCTCTCTGTCTGTCTTATGTTTTCCAAGTCTGCTACTTTAGCCTCTAGAGAATGGACTTGTTCCCTGAGAGCAAAGAGCTCCTTGCACTTAGTGCATACGTAAGACCTCTCACCAACTGGGAGAAAATCATACATGTGACACTCAATGCAAAAGACTGGAAAGCTCCCATCCCGCTAATGAGCAATGAGAGATGTCAAATATTCAGGGGCTGTATTTTGAAATGCCTTAAAGGTGGGGGTCAGGATTTTTCACAATTATCAATCAATTTCATATGATTGTTGTTTCTGACGCAGGTAGAGGTGTGTGTGAATCTCAATCTCTCTCTCTCTTTAGATAGATAGATAGATGGCCTGCTTCTGTCCCACACAGCTATCCCCTTTGTACATCCACTCTGAACCGGACGTACAAAGTGATCGCGATTCTGATCCCACGGGGAACGTCTAGCCCCGAAGGATCAGAATCGAAATCAGGCCTGTATGTGCAGGCCGGGACTGCGATTCAGTCCCAGCCTGCACATACAGCACTGCCTGGATAGCTCAGTCAGGCATTTAAATGGAGCTGCGGCGCCATGGCATCCTGTTGCCATGGCACTGTGGCTCCATTTAAATGCTGCGATGCCGGCTGCCAGCAATTAAGGTTATTTCCCCACAGCCAGACCACTGATCCAGCCTTCTAAAGTCAGGGTCGGGCTGCGAGGAAGAACCCTGGATCCCCCAGCCCTTTCCGCACCCCAACTATTAAAAAAAACAACGTCCAGGGAAGTTATTCCACCTCGGAGGTGGAATAACTTCCCCGGCCATTTTGCCGGCCCGGGATGTACAGGGCCAACATTAGAATCAGCCACGTATGTCCAGGGCTGGCGACCGCCCACTGCCTGCCCACTCTCCACTCCCTGGGCCGCCTCTTTCCCACCCCCAACTAATTTCCCTGCACAACTGCCCTTTCTGCCCAGACTTTGGCTGACTATATCAATGACAAAGTCCACAAGATTATGCTTAAATTCCCCATGAAGTCATCTCCATCCCCTCTTCATTCCCAGTTCCTCCCCTCAACCTCTGCCATCCTTTCTTCTTTTTCTAAGATCTCTGTGGAGGAAACCACAAATCTTTTTTCCTTCCCCAAAATCACTGTCTGCTGCTCTGATCCTATTCCCACCTATCTCCTAAGCTCTATCTGTTATATTCTCAACCTATCGCTATCCACTGCAACTGTTCATCCAACTTTCAAGCATGTTGTTATGGTTACACCTCTCCTCAAGAAACCCTCACTAGATCCTATTTGTCCTTCTAATTATTGACCCATCGCCCTCCTCCCCTTTATTTCTAAACTATTTAAATGTGCCTTGACTTTCTGTCCTCTCAAGCCCTTCTGGATCCATTGTAATCTAGCTTTTGTCCTCTACATTCAACTGAAATGGCTCTTGCCAAAGTCTCCAGTGACTTGTTCCTGGCCAAATCCAAGGTCCTTTACTTGAACTTTCTGCTGCTTTTGATACTGTTAATCACCACCTTCTCCTTGATACCTTGCCCTTGCTTGGTTTTAAGGACTCTGTTCTATCCTGGTTCTCTTCTTATCTCTTGAATGACTACCAAGAGGGACTGATACTGCTGGGAAGAAATCTACACTTGTATTTACCTGCTGGGAAATTCTTTAAATCTTGGGGAAAAAGGAATTCTTTTTGGATTAAAAAATTTTCTTTCCCTCCCATCCACCTTAGCTCCCACCTACCTTGGATCCTACCCAGGCATAATCATTGATTTATAGACTCCTAAATCAGTTAAGGTGAAGGGAGTGATCTCACTTACTTTCATGTTTAACTGATTATCTTAAGCAAGTTATTAGGCCTTGGGAGCAGATTAATCAAGTCCTTGCAGTTCACCTTGAGGTAAAAACTAAAAGTCCCTTATTCTTATTAGGTATTGTATAATTGTTTTGGTTCAAGTATTGCTATTCACCTAGCAACTTTAGACAAATGAACAACTTTAAATAGATAAAAGAAATCTTTAAATCTTATGATGCAGACAGCAATCCAGCAGAGAGATGGGGGCTATCCAGTCTTTTGCAGTGAGTGTTACATGTATGATTTGCTCAGGGAATGAGTCCAATCTCTGGAAGCTAGAGTAGCAGACTTGGAGCAGCTAAGGCAGATAGAGAGATATATAGATGAGACTTACAGAGATGCAAAGAAGCTACAGGTGCACCTACTCTTGCCATCTTGCTGGGCAGACTAGATGGACCATGCTGGTCTTTATCTGCCGTCACTTACTATGTTACTATGTTACCATGTTTAAGACTTATAAAAGAAAATATTTTTTCACTCAAGACGTAATCAAATTCTGGAATTTGTTACCAGAGGATATAGTAAAAGCTGTTAGTGTAGCTGGGTTTAAAAAAAGGTTTGGACAAGATCCTGGAGGAAATGTCCATAAACTACTATTAAAGAGGGCCCAGGTAATCCACTGCTTGCCCCAATACAAGCATTATGGAACCTGTGTGTCTTTTTGGGAAACTGCTAGGTACTTGTGACCTGGATTGGCCACTGTTGTAAACAGGATACTGGGCTTGATGGACTTTGGTCTGAACCAGTATGGCATTTCTTATGTTCTTTTGTAGTAGAGAAATCCTTTTTTGCTGTCATGGAGGATTGGAGGTCACATGGAAGGAGAACATCACCTTGGTGTGGCAGGAAGTGATCTTATAGCTAGAATCTGTCCTCCAAAAGATGTAATACCCTCTTGCACCAAGGACATGTCTCCAGCGTCATATGCCCATGAAGGGTTAGGATAGTCGTTATAGTTGGCAATTTAATCATTAGGCATGTATATAGCTGGGTAACTGGTGGATGCGAGGATTGCCTAGTAACATGCCTGCCTGGTGCAAAGGTAGAGGACCTCATGTGCCGCATAGATAAGGTTTTAGATAGTACTGGGGAGGATCCTGCTGTCTTGGTACATGTTGGTACCAATGACATACGAAAGTGTGGGAGGGAGGTTCTGGAAGCTAAATTTATGCTTTCAGGTAGAAAATTGAAATCCAGAACTTCCAGGGTAGCATTCTCAGAAATTCTTCCCATTCCACACACAGGCTCCCAGAGGCAGACAGAGCTGTAGAGTCTCAATGTGTGGATGAGAAGATGGTGCAAGGAAGAGGGGTTTGTATCTGCTAGGAACAGGGCAACATTCTGGGGAAGGGGGAGCTTTTCTTAAAGGATGGGCTCCATCTTAAATAGGGTGGAACCAGGCTGCTAGCATTAATCTTCAAAAAGTAGATAGAGCAGCTTTTAAATTAGAAAATGGGGCAAAGCTGACAGTCGCCCAAGAGCACATGGTTCAGAATGATGTACAGTATTTTGAAGGATACTAGCAAAACAGGGATGTTAGAGCATCCTGATACAAAGGTTCCAATAAAGGTAAAAGTAATGCAGGTACCTTTAAGTAAAAACTAGACCAAAGTTGAAAGATTCAAAATTATCCCTGTCATCCGATAACCAGACTGTTAATATGAATAAAACACAGACTTCGAAATGCCTGCATGCAAATTCTAGAAGGTTAAAAAAATAAGATGGGAGAATTAGAACATATAGCACTGAATGAAAAGTTAGATATAATTGGCATCTCAGAGACCTGGTGGAAGAAGGATAACCAATAAGACACTGTGATACCAGGCTACAAACTATATTGCATTGACAGGGTAGATCGCATTGATGGAGGGGTGGCTCTATATGTTAAAGAGGACATTGAGTCAAATAGAATAAAGGTTTTGCAGGAAATAAAATACACGGTAGAATTTTTATAGATAGACATTCCATATAAAAAGGGGCCAGAATGAACAGACAGATGATGAGATGCTAAAAGTAATTAGGGAAGTTTTCAAAGTTTACAACACAGCAATAATGGAAGATTTGAATTACTCCAGTACTGACTGATGTAACAGGCCATGCTAGGGAGATGACTGCTTCATGGAGCAGCTGGTTCAGGACTTGAGGGGAAGCTATTTTAGATCTAGTTCTTGGTGGAATGCAGGATCTAGTGCGAGAGGTAATGGTGTTGGGGCCGCTTGGCAATAGTGATCATAACATGATCACATTTGATTAAATAAATAGCAGGAGGATAGCAAGAAAATCCAATGCATTAGCATTTAACTTTCAAAAAGGAGACTATGATAAAATGAGGTAAATGGTTAAGAAAAAACTACAAGGAGCAACCTGCAAAGGTTAAAGAGTCTACATAAGGCCTGGGCATTATTTAAGTATATCATCTTGGAAGCCCAGACTGGAAGTATTCCACACTTTAAGGAAGGCCGAATGACAGCCAGCATGGCTTAAAGGTGAGGTCAAAAAGGTTGTTATAGCTAAGAGAAAATTCTTCATAAAATGGAAAAAGAGCCAAATGTTGAAAACAGAAAACATCATTAAGTATTGACAAGTGAAATGCAAGGCACTGATAAGGCAGGCAAAGAGAGAATTTGAAAAGAAGCAAAAGTGCATAATAAAACCCTTTTCAAGTACATTCATAGCAGTGAGAGAGCCAGTTGGACCATTAGATGATAGTTGGGTAAAAGGAGTGCTAAGAGAGGATAAGGCCATATGGGAGAGACTGAATAAATTCTTTGCTTTGGCCTTTACTGAAGAAGATGTAGGAAACTTACCCATGCCAGAAATTATATTCAAAGGTAATGTATCAGAAGAACTGAAACAAATCTCGATAAATCAGGAAGATGTATTACAGCTTTTTGATAAAGAGCAGCAAATCATCTGGACCAAGGGTGCTGAATGAACTGAAATATGAGATTGCAGACTTACTTTTAGTAATCTGTGAGCTATCCTTAAAATTATCTGAAGTACCTGAGAATTGGAGAGTGGCCAATGCAATGCTAATTTTTAAAAAGGGTTCTAGAGGTGATCCAGGAAACTATAAGCCGGTGAGCTTGACATCAGTAGTGGGCAAAATGATAGAAACCATTATAAAGAACAAAATTACTGAACATGTGGATAGTCATGGCTGAATGGCAGAAAGCCAAAATGGATTTTGCTGAGGAAAGTCTTGTCTCACTAATATTTTTTCAAAGGTGTGATTAAACAGGTAGATAAAGATGGGCCAGTTTATATAGTGTTTCTGGATTTTCAGAAAGCCTTTGACAAGGTTCCTCATGAGAGACTCTTGCAGAAATTAAAAAGGCATGGGATGGGAGGCAGTGTACTCTTGTGGATCAGGAACTGGTTAAAAGATAGAAAGCAGAGGGTAGGGCTAAACAGCCAATTTTCCCAATGGAGAAAGGTGAATAGTGGAGTACCCCAGGGATCTGTGCTGGACCCGCTGCTTTTTAACATATTTATAAATGACCTATAAATGGAAATAATGAGTGAGGTGATCAAATTTGTGGATGACACAAAATTATTCAAAATAGAAGAATATGAAAAATTGAAAGACCTTGAAGTCCAAGTGGCAAATGAAATTTAATGTGGACAAGTGTAAAGTTATGCACTTAGGGAAGAACAACCCAAACTACAGTTACACGATGCAAGGTTCCACATTAGGAATCGCTGCATAGGAAAATGATCTGGGCATCATCGTGGATAGTTCATTGAAACCTTCTGCCCAGTGTGCAGCTATGGCAAGAAAGCAAATAGAATGCTAGAAATCATAAGGAAAGGAATAGAAAAGAAAACCAAGGATATTATAATGCCTCTGTATCGCTCCATGGTGCACCCACACATTGAATACTGTATGCAGTTTTGGTCACCATATCTTAAAAAGAATATAGCAGAATTGCAAAAAGGTACAGAGAAGAACAACCAAAATGGTTAAAGGGATGGCAGGATATTCATATTAGGAAAGGCTTAAAAGGTTAGGTCTCTTCAATTTGGAAAAGACACAGCTGAGAGGAGATATGATAGAGGTCTACAAAATAATGAATGGAATGGGTAAACGTAGATCGGTTGTTTACGCCATCAAAAAATAGACAGACTAGGGGATATATAATGAAGCTACAATGTGGCACACTTAAGACTAATAAGAGAAAATATTTTCATTTTTGTTCAGCATGTAATCAAACCCTAGAACCCATTACCGGAGGATGTAGTAAAAGCCCTTAGTGTAGTTGGGTTCAAAACAGGTTTAGATGACTTCCTGGAGGAAACGTCCATAAACCATTATTAAAAAGGTCCCAGGAAATCCACTGCTTAACCCTGGGACAAGCAAGATGGAATGTGTGAATACCTTTAAGAAACCGGCAGGTACTTGAGACCTGGAATGACCACTTTGGATACAGAATACTGGGCTTGATGGTCCCTTGATCTGACCCAGTATGGCATATCTTATGTTCTTATGTTCACCGCAGCCTTAGTGTTTGTTCTGGTGGATCCTCCTCTACTGCTATCCTGCTCTCAGTTGGTGTACCCTAAGGGTCTGTCTTGGGACCACTTTTTTTCCCTCTAAACCTAGTCTCTTGGTTCACTCATCTCCTCCCATGGTTTTCAGTACCATCTTTACCCTGATGACTCTCAGATCTACCACTCTACACCTGAAATCTCTCTGAAAATCCAGGCCCGTAGCTCTGCCTGCCTTTCTGACATTGTTGTCTGGATGTCTCACCATCGTTTGAAATTGAACATGACTAAAACTAAGATTATTATTTTTCCCCCTAAACCCACCTCCCCTCTTCCTCCTTTCTCTATCTCTGTGGATAACGTTCTACTCTTCTTTGTTTCCTCGGCTTGAAACCTTGAGGTCATCTTTGACTCTTCTCTCTCCTTCTCCACACACATCTGATTTCTAGATCCTGCCAATTCTTTCTCTAGAACAGCAAAATTTGCCCCTTCTTTTCTGAACACACTACTAAAACACTGATCCACTCTTTAGTAACCTCCCATTTAGATTATTGCAACCTCCTCCTTACTGATCTCTCTCTGAATCATCTCTCTCCCCTTCAATCTGTTCAAAACTCAACTGCCCGGCTAATCTTCCACCAGCCTCGATATGTTCATATACTGTAACCCCTCTTCTCAAGGCTCCCTATCCATTTCCATATCCAGTTCAAACTTCTACTGACCTATAAGTGCGCTCATTCTGATGCTCCTCACTACCTTTGCTCTCTTATCTCTCCTACACCCCTCCTTGGGAACTCCGCTCTTATGGCAGATCGTTTCTTTCTGTGCTTTTCTCTTCTACTGCCAACAGCAGGATTTTGTTGCAAACTTCGATTTTTAGACGAATGCAAAATAGTCTTTTGTATTGGGTAAAATATGGAAACATTACTAGCTTCCATTCATGATTTTCAGCAAAGGATGAAGGGTATTATAGTTGTTTTTCTTGAAATTTCAGCAGTGTTTGATTCTGTTGTTAATTCCATTCTTTCGGATAGGCTGCGACTACATGCTTTGGCCTCTAATATAGCCTGGTGGTTTTCTTCTTACACTTGCAAGCATGAGTAGAACAGATTCAAGTTGGGGAGGAGTGGTCAAGGTGATATGATATTGTGGAAGGTGTTCCTCAAGGATTGGCGTTACCTTCTATGTTATTTAATTTCTATGTGTTCCCTTTGTATAAGTTGTTGAGAGAACAGAGATTTATTATGATTTTTAAGCAGATGATGTAATGTCATGTTTGCCGGTTGAGCAGGATTTGAATGATACCCTGCAACAAATGGGGAGGTGTAATTCGGTCATATGATGGCTTGAACAGAATAGTTTTGAGTTTGAATTGTGCAAAGACAAAATATCTAGTTTCAAATCCATGCAGATGTTTATCAATTCCAGTTAATTTTTTGATTGATTCACATTTTTTTCGCAATTTTGAAAGGAATGTAGTAACATGATGGCACATAAGACCATATGGCCTATCCAGTCTGCCCTTGCATACCATCCACTAAGCTCTACAGTACCTTTATTCCTTCTGTGTTAATTACAATATTTAGGAGTATTAATTGGTGCTGCTCTGAACTTCAGGGCTCATATAGCATGGGTGGTGCATAGCTTATTTTTTAAATTATAAGTATTGCAAGTAGATGATCTTTGATTTATTTATTTAACTAGGCTTATTTACCACTTTTCTACAAGTCGTAAGAACATAAGATATGCCATACTGGGTCAGACCAAGGTCCATCAAGCCCAGTATCCTGTTTCTAACAGTGGCCAATCTAGGTCACAAGTACCTAGCAGTTTCCCCAAAAGACACAGGTTCCACAAGTCAAACTGGTGTACATTCAGGTACCGTATATGTATTCCCCTTGTCCCTGAAAGGCTCACAATCTGTTTGGGGTTTTTTTGTACCTGAGGCAATGAAGGGTTAAGTGGCTTGCCCAAGGCCACAGGGAGCAGCAGGGGCGGCTCAAGGCAATCTTCTGCCTGAGGCGAAGAATAAGATGGCAGCTCAGGTGCATGCCCCCCCTCCCCCCATACCTCCATCCAGCGCTGCCTGCTCTTTCCCTGCTGCTGCTGCCGCCCTCTGTTTTTTTCACGGCGGCTCTGGCAGCAGGGAAAGAGCAGGCAGCGCTGGACGGAGGTATGGGGAGGAGGAGAGGGGCATGCGCCCGATCTGAAAGGCACCGGCACTTTAAGCAGATGTGTCCCTCCCTACTCCGACACAATGTCAGAGCAGGGAGGGACAAATCTGCTTAAAGTGCAGCGAAAAGGCTTGGGGCACATTTTGGCTGCCTGCTATTGTCTTGCCAGCAGCTGCAGGGCAACAGTAGACAGCCGAAATGCGCCCCCCCCCCCCCAAGCCTTTGCGCCCTGTGTGGCTGCACTGCTTGCACAGAGCTAGGTAAGGTCCTGTTTGCACACTGAGGAACTAAAAGACAGCAAGAACCAAGAGCACAGTTTATAAAACTAAATTAGAACTCATTTTTATTTTGTTATAAACTGCATTATGGTTCTCGCTTTTTCTTTTTCAACATATATTTTGCATCCACAATAGGTGCAGAGCACAACCAGGACATTCATCCACAGAACTCAATATTTAAAAAACAAATTCTGATTCTGATCATTTCACTAACAACCACCACTATTCTCTAGTACCAGGCATATTGTGAACTAATAAAAAAAAAACCTACAACAAAGAGCAAACCTACCATACCGTAACAGCACAAACTTCCAAAAATCACATAAGGAGCCCATCCAAAAAATGTGTCACTGTAAATATTACAGTGGGCCCTCGAACATCCATACACCTATTTGAAAAGCTGAACAAGTCAAAATTACTACAGTACAGTATTGATCTTTATATACAAACTCCATGTTAACAGAACACCTGACCTCAGTCACACACGCACAACATTGACCCTCACCAAGTACAGAATAAGTAAACACAATCTAAAGTAAAAATAAAAATATGTAGACAAAATTTAAACTGAAACCCCAAGAAGCCAGAGTCCACATGCAGTGCAACATCAGATAAATAAGAGATGCAGTTCCCCCAATACTGTGTAAAATATAAAAATAGCACAAAGTCCAATCACTAAACTTAAATAAAATTATTTTTTCTACCTTTGTTGTCTGACCATTTTATTCTCTGATCATTCTGATCCCGATCTGAGGCTTCTGCTTTCCTGTCTTCTCTTAGTTCTCTTTCTGTGGTCTATGGTCCATGGTCCATCTGCCATTTCTTATCTCTTCTTTTATTTTCTTCACTTCCCTCCATCAGCCGATTTCCAGCTCCATAACCCTCCCCAGTATCAGCCCCCTTTCCAGTCCTCCCTTCCCAGTACCTTCCAATGTCAACCGCCTTGCTTCCCCACGACTGCCACTGGTGTCCATTCCCTTCCAGTCCCCCTCCTTCCCCACTGTCCAGCCCCTGTCCAAATACTATCCCAGGTATCAGCTCAGGTCCACTCTCAGTGCCACCCCCCCAGTCAGTTCCCTTCCGGCCGCCCGACCCTCTGTCCATCTCCCTTTCAGTGCCATTCACATGTCAGCTCCCTTCCAGCCTCCTCCCCATTACCCAGCCACCAACCACTCCCATGCCCAAGTGTCAGCTCCCTTCCAGTCCCCCTTCAGTACATCGCAGGTGTCAGCTCCTTTCCAGCCCCCTCTTTCTCACATGTCAGTTCCCTTCCTGCCCCCTCTTCCCCTGGCAGACCCTCTCAGTATCCGCTCCCTTCCAGTCCTATTCTACCATCCCCCCGCATCAGCCCATTTGTAGCCCTAGCCCCTAGTTTTCTTCCAGGGCCAGCAGTACTCTCCTCCCCTCCCCCTTTAGCCCATTTCCTGTCCTATCCCCTTTATTAGCCCACTCCAGTCCTAGCCTCCCAATCAACCCATTACCAGTCCTACCCCCCTTCCAATCAGCCCATTTCCAGTCCTAACCCCATCAGCCCATTTCCAGTCCTAGCCCTCCCCCCGATAGCCCATTACCAGTCCTAGCCCCCTTCTGATCAGCCCATTTCCAGTTCTAACCCCCCCATCAGCCCATTTCCAGTTCTACCCCCGATAGCTCATTACCAGTCCTAACCCTCCTCCTGATCAGCCCATTTCCAGTTCTAAACCCCCATCAGCCCATTTCTAGTCCTAGTCCCCCCCCCCCCCCATCAGCCCAGTTCCAGTTCTAACCCCCTCCAACCCAGGGAAATTGAAAAACTAATAAAACAAACCTCCGGCATAAGAAGCAGCTGCCGCAGCAGCAGAATGAGAAGCCCCGCGGCCACCCCCCCCCCCAGAGAGCCTGCCCGTTTCCCCTCTGTGGCGGCTCAGTTTTGCAGAGCCGCAACGAAGGAAGAGTGTTTCCCTTTCATGTGACTCTGTTAAAACTGAGCCCGCGGCACTGATGGCTGATGGGAAACAGGATTTCCTGTTTCCCATCAGCGTTGCGGGCTCAGCTTTAACAGAGCCGCAGTTGAGGGAAACACTCTCCCTTCACCATGGTTCTGCAAAACTGAGCCGCCGTGGAGGGGAAACAGGCAGGCTCTCCGGGGGCAGGTGGCTGCGGGGCTCCTCATTCTGACACTGCCACCACTGGAGCGGCAGCTACTTCTTACACTGGAGGTTTGTTTTATTAGTTTTAGTTTGAAGGCCGAGTGACGCAGTCTTTTTGGGGGCAATTTTGCTGCCCCAAAAAGTTGCCACCTGAGGCTACCGCCTCACTTGGCGGTGGGACTAGAAACCCCAGTCCTTCTGGCCCAAGATTGCTGTCCTCTAGCAGGATTTGAACTCTTGGCTCTCCAGCCTGAGGTAACTTGCCCCAACAACTAGGCCACTCCTTCCTTCAGTATTAAGTGGGGTACAATTAGCATTCCTGATTACTAAGGGGCCCTTTTACTAAAGGGCACTAAGGTGTTGCATCTAACATGGCAAAAGCACTGAAATGATGGTGCATTAGGTGCAACACCACCATGTTAAACTGTCAGGCCATGGAAAGCATTTCCCTGACAGTTAGTATGGAGCCCTGTCCCAGACTGCACGTGGTGTTAATGTGGGCTCACCTGCTGCCATATACTGAACTGGTGTTAGGTGATCCCACGCTAATGCAGGTAGCACGCAGTGTGAACCCCATGCGAACTGCACAGAACATATCACACCCATTCTCCACCCCAATCCTGCCCACTCACATCCTTAACGTACATTGCATAGTTAGCGCAGAAATCACCACGTGCTGTCATGGCCCCACACTAGCTGGCAATGCATGCCCCAGTGCGCATTCAGCATGCCCCAGAACACGCATTGTCAACTATCGCCCTTTTGTAAAAGGGCCCCTAAGTTGATTTCTTTGTTTGTGTTGTTATTTGTATGTTTTATTTCATGCTTTTCATGTAATCCACTGAGAATTTAAGGAATTGGCAGACTAGATAGGTTTTAAAATAAATAAACAACTTTCAATTAATCTGTCTGCTCTCCTTCCTGAGATATAGGCAAAAGCAACAAAATACAAAATCAGCAGGAAAAATACCAAAATCCCAGTCTTCCAATATCAGAAGAGGGATGCACCTGGTTAGCAGTTGCCTTCCATTTACTAGAAGAATCACCAAAATGTTCAGCAAGGATGTACCTGGGTATTTGGTCTCCCTTCCACTTTCTTTTCTTTCCCCAACACAGGAACAGTGGTTACCTTTGCCCCCTGGTTTTGCTAGAAGTCTGAAACTGCCCTGCACAGAAACTCCTTGTCTGTGCGCTCTTTTCTTTTTCTTTAGAATCTTCTCCTCCGTCTGTTCAAGCCTGGCTGGCTTGGGAAGAAAATCCAAGTGAAGAAAGCAGAAAAGAGCAATGGTACCAGCATGTTAGATATAAAGCATTAATAAGACAAGCTAAAAGAGAATTTGAAAAATAAAACTTGCCAGAGGCAAAAGCTCCATAACTTTTTTTGAGTGCATTAGAAGTAGGAAGCCTCACAACATGATCAAGAAGTGAAAGGGGTGCTTAGAGAATAAGGCCATATTGGAAAACATAAATTAATTATTTCTTTCACACTTTATGGAGGAAAATGTTGGGGAGATTTCCTAAACCAGAAACAGCCTTGGATGGTGATAATTCTGAGGAATTGAAGGAAAACACATAGAACAAATTGACACATGCACACATAGAAAATCACATGGACTAGATGGTATACACCCTAAGGTTCTGAAATGAACTTGCAATCCCCTTCACCAAGGCTAATCAGGCCGAAGAAACCCTCCAGCAGGACATTTAAAAATGTGAGCCGCTCCGGCACGGGAACATTGCTAGCACAGTGGCCCGATCGGCGTCGGCAAAATGGAGCAGGCAGGTAAGCTCCTCCCTGCTCCCCTTCACCAAGGCCAATCAGGCCGAAGTATCCCTCCAGCAGGACATTTAAAAATATGAGCAGCTCCGGCATGCCCACGCTGAGAGCCTCATCCGAGGGCCCTTTGGCGTGGCCCTTAGGTGTGGCTCGGGAGTGAGCTGAATATAGTATCACTCTACATTGCTAACTACACTCTGCATGTTTAATGTTTTTATCTTGATATTCTCTGGTTATTCCATGCCTAGATTCATCGCCTATTGTAATCTTTTTGTTCATTAGCATTGAAATCTCTGCCAACATTCTACAACATTGTCTATGAGTGATAGCTTCTAAAACGTCTTGTTGTTCCACACTCATTATATTATATTGTTACCATACATTCCTTCCAGTTTACAGGTATTCTAACTTGCCACTATACTGCTTTCACCTCCATAAAGAAACCATTCCCTACTATCACAATGTATGACCTTCTTACCCACAGCGTTTTTCTTTTTCGCTTGGCCCTATCTATCATACCAACTGGATCCTTTTCTTACCAACAGGGCCTAATTTTCACAATTCATGGCTACGGCCGTAACAATCAAGATAACGTTTTCAACTCAATGAGACCACCACGGCAGTCAAGGCATCATTACCTCATTCATATCTTATGCCATCCCCCTGGGAAAACATTTACATAGATGTCTACAGAAGATAAAGCCCTGAAATGTATGCTGATAAATGCAAGATCTATCTGTAATAAATGGCCTATTATTGGTGATTATGTTGATAATCATAAACTTGACCTAATCCTTATCACAGAATCATGGCTCACAGACACAGATGCAGTTATTTCCAATCAACTAAAGCTCCCCAACTATGATCTATACAACTGTCCAAGATCTAACAGAAGAGGAGGGGGTACCTTGATATTAGCTAGGTTTGACCTGCAATTTCAATTCCTTAACTCCCACAACACATCTAATCTTGATTCCATCATTATTGCAAATAAGTATTTAGCAATAGCACTGATCTATCGGGCTCTCTCCAATTGTACAGATGACCTCTCCACACCCCTGGATGTTGCCTGTAATCACTCTTTAAACTCAATTCCGCTCTGGATCATGGGAGACTTCAATCTCCCAGCTTTATCAAGCAAAAAACTCTGCAGCCTTTCTTGACGCAATGGCTGTGCTTAAATATGAGCAACTAATACGCTCCTACCCACTCTAAAAGCAATACCTTGGACCTTATCTTTGCTCCCTCGCTCTTATATGGCTCCAATTTCTCCTTCCAGCCTCAAATTCTTCCAGTCCCTTGGTCAGATCACAAAATTATTATATCCCACATTCCTGCTCCCATCCCAGATTCACCTATCAAGACTACCTCACCACCACAGCATCACTTCAAACCATTTATCAAAGATGCATTCCTAGATGAAACTTTGCCTCAAATTGTATCCTTCTCCTCAGATTTAAATGATTTTATTAACTCCTGGAATTTAACCCTGAGCCAGGCAGCTCTACTCCCCCTACGCAGGGAGTTTACTCCTTCAAAAGAGACCACATTCAGCTATCTGGTTTACAGCAGGCTTATGAAATTCCCTACACAGCCTCAGGAAACTGGAGTGTAAATGGTGCAATTCTAGACTTCCCCATGACAGAGATAACTATATGAAGGCTTTACAGGAACACCAAGCTGCTATTATGGCAAGGAAAAAGGAATACCACACCAAAATCCTGATGAGATCACTCAACAGGCCTCGTGAGCTCTTTCGACTAATCCAGTCTCTCACTAAGGATACCCTGGTCCACTGAACAGATAACTTGCCTCACCTACAAGACTTTGCCGAACACTTTCATAATAAAAACAAAATGACCTCCAATCATCCAAAACAGTCCTTCATTGGCAACCCTTTACCAAAAAACACAAATATACCGGCATTGTCCGACTCACTCTACTGATGAAATCAAAAATATAATAAAAGGACTTAACACCACCACTTCACCTACTGATCCATGCCCAACCCACTGGATCGTCTGCTTGTGCTGAACTCAGTCCTTTCGTCTCCAAAATCAATCATCTTTCATTCAGCCAACACCTCTGAAAATAGCCACCATAAAACCACCTCTAAAAACCCCCAAGTTAGATCCTAGTGATCTGAGCTCCTACCGTCCAATATCAAGTCTTCCCTTCCTAACCAAAATAATTGAGAAAATAGCGCAACAGCAAATCCAAGACCACATTGACTCCTATGCTCCTCTGGATCCTCAACAGCATGGCTTCCGTCAACATCATGGTGTTGAGACCTTACTCAATCTCCCTTTTTGATAATCTGATTAAAGGCATGAACAAAACAAAACAAGGCTTCGTCCTTATGTTCCTAGATATCGCATCAGCCTTCGACACAGTATCACACAGACTCCTGCTTACCCAACTTCAATGTAAAGGCATTCAAAGTTCAACCCTAGATTGGTGTCGTTTTTATCTTTCAGATCGCCAATGACAACATCATCTACTACATTTCAACAATCCCAAGGAGTTCCTCAGGGCTCGCGCCTTTCAGCCTCGCTATTCAATATATATATATAGTCAACCATTATGCACTGTCATTCAATCCTTCGGCATACTGTACCACATTTATGCAGATGATGAGCTTCTTTACACCCCATTCTCAATGGATAACCCTAATTTCACTGGAATCATAGACTGCTTTAATGCAGTATCTACCTGGTTAGGAACCCATAACCTGAAAGTAAACTATAAAAAAAATGGAGGTTATTTTCATCACAAAGGATCCAACATTCATCCCACCATCCCACCTACAGGTTAAGAATACTGATCTGAAATCAAATTATGAGGTTAGATATCTTGGTGTCAACCTGGACCAACATCTAAATATGGAAACCCACATAAGAAACATCACGAAGGCTGTCTACCTCAAAATAAGATCACTCCGCCAGCTCCGACCATTATTAGAATCTAATGACTTCCGCACTATATTCCAAGTCCTGGTCACTCCACTCTTTGATTATACTAATATCATACTTCATGGTCTACCAGCATATGCACTCCATCCTCTACAAATGGCTTTAAATACTGCTGCCAGAACCATCTATGGAGCGTCCAAATATGATCATGTTTCACCTCTCCTAATACAGCTACATTGGCTTCCAATTAACAATCAAGGAGGGAGGAGTGGTCTAGTGGTTAGGACAAGGTACTTCAGGACAGAGGGCCGGGGGTTCAAGTCCCACCTGGGGACAGCAATCTCAGGCCGGAGGGACTGGGATTTCTAGTCCTATAGGCACTCCTTGTGGTTTTGGGCAAGCCACTTAACCCTCCATTGCCCATGTTCCCTGTAAGTATTAGCGTATGTGTCTCATATCCCCTCATGTTAAATGTATCCCCCAATTGACCGCTTTGACCTGGTGAAAAGCGGGATATAAATACAGCTAAATAAATAAATAAATAAACTCAAATACAAAATCCTTCACCGGATCTCAGCTTCATTGCTGGAAAACCTCTTACATTGGACACCCAAAACCAGTTCCAGGAGAACAAATATGACTAATACCCTTACTATTTCAACTATGGCAAGAAAAAGCTCTCAATTTGCCAGAAGCAGAGCCTTCACCTATTTTGCCCTGCTGCTCTGGAACTCTCTCCCTCCTCCTATCCGCCTTATCACTGACCTTTCGACAAGACACATCTTTTCCAGCTTTCATTCGACCATGTTCTGTAGCTGCTTATGGCTTCCCTGCTAATGCATATCTCTTTTCAGCCTGTAAGTAGTTACCTACCTCAGGTCACATGTTAGCTATTCAGCTTATGGAAACATTCTATTGTTATTTAAACATGTTCAATGTATTGTATACCTGTTCTGTGTATTATTTGTACCTGTTCAATGTATTGAATTGTTCTTGTGTAAACCGTGCTGATCTTAAAAAGTGTGGTATATAAAACCAAATAAATAAATAAATATTAATGGCAATCTGTTACTTATCAATACAATTGACAAAGGTAGCTGAGAATTTGAGGGTGTCCAGTGTTGATTGATATTAGCTGTACATTGTTATTTTAAAAAATTCAATAAAAGTGCTGACCTTAAAAAAAGTTGTTGCTGCAATCTCTCTGATTCATTCCCACACTCCTTATCGAACTTTGTAAAAGCCAAAATGGCACCTCAATGGGTGGTATTAGCTGCATCCGCGGCAGGTTTGCCACATTAAATCATGGAATTTCTGCACTAACTGCAGTGGATGGATGTATTTGCCTCCCTGCAGTTAGCGAGAAGCAGGACCGTACCAAGCCCAGTGCGAGAGGTGCGACCGCACAGGGCGCAAAGGCTTAAGGGGCGCATTTCAGCTGCCTGCTGTTGCCCTTCCGCCAACACTTTTTCATCTCTCAGCAGTGGCAGGACAACAGCAGGCAGCCGAAATGCACCCCTTAAGCCTTTTGGTGGCAGTTTAAGCAGGTCTGGTCCCTCCTTCCTCTGACATGACGTCAGAGCAGGGAGGGACAGACCTGCTTAAAGGGTCAGCGACTAGCATATCGGGCGCATACCCTCTCCTCCACCTCTGTCCATCCACTTTCTGTTCTTGCCCTGCTGTCGGCGCCACTGTGGAGAAAACAGAGGACGGCAGCAGCAAGGTAAGAGCAGAAAGTGGCTGGATGGAGGTGTAGGGGGCAGGGGCACGCACCTAATGTGCAAGTCGCACAGGGTGCAATTCTGGCTCGGTACAGCCCTGGCAAGAAGCCCCATGCTCATTACATAGCCTGGCGGGGGCTTAGTAAACATGCCCCATAGTGAGTTACCCAAGTATCTGGAGCCCCTAGCTTGCACTGGCATGGCCGGTGGCCCAAAATAGGAGCACTTATTTAGTGACTCGGGTTGCTAAAGATGTTCATTATTTCTGTTTCTTAAAAAGCTGCAACCATTAGCCCAATAAAAACTGTCTCTGGTGAATAGTGTACTATCACTGGATTAGGTTGGAAAAATCTCCCCTCCAGTCCGTTGTGATACGCCAAACGTCAATCCTGCCTAAGATAGTGCCAGGCCATGATACCTAACCTTGCGGCAGACACTTGGATGGGCAATGACTTCCACCCTTCCCCAACCTTTCTCCTTTCCGGCCTACCTCAAATGCACATGCGCGGTGTTTCAGAATGTTAATTACAGGAGGGGATTTAAGTGGGTACATGCGCGGCATTCCCAAATGATAATCATTGAACTCTGGGGCATGCTCAGTAATGGATGTGTGATTCAAGAAGGCATGCGCCTATTCTAGACTACTGTAACTTCATCTATCAAGGCTTACCAACCCAATTCATTTATCCTCTGCAACTATTACAAAAAACACAACGGGTACTACAAGAACCAGCCACATAACCCCAACATAGGAACAGCTCCACTGGCTCCCCATAATCGCCAGAGCAAAATACAAAGCCATCCTCACCATCTTCAAGATTATACACTGACTATTCCCACCAATACTCCAAACACTCATCCGCAAGGACCCTGAAACCAGAATAAAAAGGAGAGACAATAAAAACCTACTAATAATACCTAAGAACAAAATCAAGGCAAAACAGTCAACCTGTCACAGAGCCTTCTCAATCTACACACCATCCCTCTGGAACACACTCTCGGAAAGGATAAGAACCACCAAAGACTTATGGGACTTTCGTAAAGATCTAAAGACAGAACTTTTTTCAGAGTATTATGGATCAGAAAAAGAATCAATACACAAATCATAACTACTACAATAAATCTGACCCCACTAACAAAGCTAACAGTTACATCCCAGCTCAAACCCTACCACCTAATAACATCCCACAACCTGTAAGAAGCAATCCTGTAAATAAGATGTTAAACCCCTTCTCTCTAAGTTTAATGTCCTGTTCTATGTAATGTACCCAGTTATTGTTTAAAGTTCCTTCTCCAAGTTTATCGACCTGTTCTATGTAATGTTCAGTGTTACTGTTCCATGTAAACCGGTTTGAATGCAAGAAAAGCGGTACAGAAAAATTGTAAAATAATAAAAAATGTGTTGGGAATTAGTTCAGATGCTGGGATGGTATATGTTATTTCTTGTAAGTGATTTCAAAGTAGATCCTCTGCTCTCCCTTACAGAATTCAAAGTTTACAGTGTACCCCCTTAAAGAAGCGAGCGGCGAAACGCTCAGCAGCTACCGTGAATGGCGTCGGGGAGTTGATGGAAAAAGATTGGTTAATCAACAGTACCATAAAGCTAAGTAAAGTTCAGTAAACTTTAGCTAAGTAAAAGTATTTTTGGATGTCTTTTTTGTACAATTTCTGCATGCTCTAAGGGAGAGCTGAGGGGAAGAAGATAATAATATAATAAAGAAAATTTGTAAAAAGCAGGGGGGGTTTTAGGGTCGTTGATGTGTTGAGGATGAGCTAAGGCTAATGGATGTTTGCCTTATGCCTATGCTCTTAACCTGATTGGTTCTGAGGCTCTTTTTCTCCTTTTTGGAAAATTGAAGAAATGGAGGTGCCTACTATGAAAGTTTGAACATTAGTAGAGTGATTTTTGTCTCGTTTGACTACCTCAAATAAAACATCTTTCTGCAATTTCACTTCTGGAGAAAATCTTTGGGCTAATGACAAGTCAAATGAGGAGAGGGGTGGAGTAAAGAATCTAGCTAGCTTTAAATTTCGGTGCACTAAACCCGGCCATCTTTGCTGTTCATCAGCCAAAATTAATTCGCACCCTACCTGCCCTCAATTTAATTTAATTTAAATTTCAGTCATTCCTTTCCACATTTTAACAGTAGCAGTAGCTCCTAAGCAGATTACAAAAATAACAAATGATTTCATAACAATCAACCATGTAGCCAATTACAATGTAACAAATTCACCACGTATATAGCAATCAGAATTGCTAAGAAATCACCCCATTCTCATTATCAATACAAAATCTACAAAAAGAGAATAAAACATAATACAATTAAACTCTCAAGTCCACTGCACAGGCCTTCTGAAATAAGTTTTTAAACATTATCTAAAACTCATAGAACTGCTCTCCCTTATTACATCATCTGGTAGCAAATTCCACTCAACTGCAACCTTAAATCAAAATGATTTGTCCATCTTTGAGGTTAAACAATAATCTTTAGAAGAAGGCAACATTAATAATGATTTGTCCGTAGCATGTGATAACATCAAGGGAACACCAACAGACACTAGCTTAATCATAAGAGCGGGGTATTACCATTAATTATCTTCTGAGTTAAAACAAAGCAGTTTAAAAATTATCCTAAACTGAATCAGTCACCAGTGAAAATCACTTAAAAATGGGAAAGCTCTATCTCGTACTTTTCCTCTAAAAATTAATTTGGCTGCTTGAGAAAGGAGGGCGTTCCTACATCTGACGTATGTTATAGGGGTTATTTTGGAAGCCTTGTCCCTACTTTGGATGTCTGAAAATGGGCATAGATACGACTAAAGCACAGAGATATCTCCAGATCTCCGGACATTCCCAGCAAGGACATCCACATCTGAATGAGGGCATGGCAGAAGCGTGTCTGGGGTGTTTCCAGGAACCTGGACGTCCCTGCCTGATCTTAGAAACATCCGGGATGTCCAGAGTCACGTCTAAGTTTAGACCTGCTCCAGGCATCCGAAAAGTGCTCTTGACATAAAAATATTCAGATGGTGTAGAGAAGATGGTACGCCATCACCCCATTACTCAACATCATTTCAATGATAGCAGCCGTGGAATCTGAACCCTGGCTTCTCTGAGGAGATACGATAGAGACGTTTAAATACCTCCGTGGCATAAATGCACAAGAGGAGAGCCTTTTTTGATTGAAAGCAAGCTCTGCTGTGAGGGGATATAGGATGAGGGTAAAAGGAGATAGACTCAGGAGTAATATACAGAAATATTTCTTTATGGAAAGAGTGGTAGATGCGTGGAATAGTCTCCCAGTGGAGGTAGTAGAGACAAGGACAGTATCTGAATTCAAGAAAGCATGGGACAAACACAGAAGATCTCTAAAGGGAAAAAAGGGACTGTTGTAGTTGATATGGAAGGGTGGACTACATAGGCCATGTGGTCTTTCTCTGCCTTCATGTTTCAATGTTCTTAGCCCACTACTCTAGCTATTGGGCTATTCCTAGACATCCAGGTTCTGAAATGTTATTCTGGGGATATCTATATAGACGCCCCTGCAAATGTCCATATCTGTGAGATGGTGTCTGCTCCTGGATATGCCTGCGTTTTTTCAGACCTTCTGGCTCAGATGTTCCAGACTGCACTTGGATGGCCTTTCTTAAGTCCCCCTGCAAGCGGGTTATGTGTTCTTCCAATGGTTACATGGAGTGATGAGAGGAGCACCTGAGCCAAAGAGGCAACGACACCCAAAACTGTGCAAGCCAAGGTATGGCAACTGCACAATAGGATAGTGTACTCTGGGCAAATGGTCCCAGCTGGGATTTATGGCGACCGTTCACTTTGTGACTGAAAGCATGGTGTAGAGAGCAGAGTGCGGGACCTCGTTCAGTAAACATGGTGGGTTATCAGCATATCTACAGCAGCTGCAGCCCCCAGCTTACACAGAGACAGCAGGTGGCTCATATTTGTGACATTTATTTACTGGCGCAAGTTTCTGATGGTGTTCATTATTTTTGTTAATCAAGCTGCAGCTGTTAACCCAATAAGACTGGTCTCTGGCGGAGATTGCTATAGGCTGGAAAATAAGTTCCCTCCACTCAAGTGTGACAGCTTGGACTCGCTTGGCAGTGTTAAACTGACTGAGATCCTGGTTTTATCCTGTGGTACCTGGTTCTCCCTGTTTTTTAAATGAAAGACAGAACTACAAGTACATAAATACAATGGGGTAAGCCCAAGACTGAAAGGAGAAGGAATTACAGGGTGACCTTAGTGAAGTAGAAATGTTGGTGCTTTTCTCCAAGTTGAGAAAAGAATTTGTTTTTCTTGTACTAGAGTCAGAGGAGCCTTAGATTTCCTAGAGGGTACCTTGACTGATGTGCAAAGCGGACCAACTAAGCTCTGCCAAAAGAGCTTGTACATGTCCTCTACCCTTAGGTATGAAGATAGTCCTCAGCTGGGGATCTGCAGCTTTTATAGCCCTTGAGAAAGGGCAGACTGCTTTAGCTGTGCTATAGAAGCCTCTTTCTTTGAATGAAAGAGAGATTCTTCCTCAGGTGCAGGGCAGTCCCGGCTGAGTGTTCCTGTGATGCACGTTTGCATGTGACACACTCCTGAAGGAGAGAGAGAGAGCTCTCCAGTGCTTGCACATTTTTATTTGACGCTTTGGAAGTTTGCAGCGTGTCAAAGCAGCAAAGGAACAGCCAGGACAGAGCTGTGTTGCTGCTCTCAGTGTGAAGCTTGCAACGGCTGGGCTCAGCAGCTCATATCCTGGCCTTAGCTCATGTATGATATACAGATTTAACCGGACTCCGTTTTTTACATCCCCCCCTTGATTTTGCTGTGTTTGTTGCATGCCTCTTAGCACTGTGTTTCGTCCTTTGCTTGGGTAGCAGCCCAACACCCCCTTCTTTTCCTTCTCGTATTAGAAATTGTGTACCAGTTCTGGATGCATATCTGTCTGCCCCAGTTCCATACATGCACCCAGTCCCAGGCACCCAGTGGGATGAAATCTGTTCACAGATCTCCTAACACACAGCACGTACCATTCACGCCACTTTTGCCACCTTCCGGCTCTGTGTGTAATATTAGCCACTCCCCCGTCTCCACCTAAATACAAGAGCAGGCTCAAACCTTTCCACAGCACCCCCGAAACTGTTCGAATAGAAACACAAATAAAGTCAAACCCCTGGCTTGTCAGTCACATACCCCTTCTGCTCCCGTCGTCACTGCATTCGTTATCCCTTGTTTCGTATTCGGATTCCGCACGCTTCTTAACCCCGACGTGCAAACGCGCTGCTGCATCCAGCAGCACTCTGCAACTTCACCGCCCCTCCCGACGACAGGACAGTAACCAAAAATGCTCTCGGTCCTCTGGCGAGTGACTTGTTCCAATGGATTTGCCTTTCTTCCCCTTTAATTTTTTTTTTTTTTGCACGAAAATTCGTTCCATCCCCAGCAGCAACCACTGCTCCTTTTGATGTGGCAAGCCGTGCGCATGCGCCTCACATTAGAATTACTGCACTGGCCAGAATAAGTAGGATCTCTGCTCTTCCCTGAAACCCTAAATCACATCAAAAAGCCAAAGGGATGCTGAGAGTGCGGGGCAAGGGTTACGCTGGGATTTGGTCATTCCCCTTGATAATCGCTGTGGTTTGTGCGCAGAGGTAAGTGACTGGAACGAATCTTTTCTCGACTTTGCCTTGAGTATTGATGTGGCACTGCAGAGAGCAGGGAACATTCATTTTCTTTGGATTTCTGTCTTCCAGTGTCAATGACCCCAGCAACATGTCTTTGGTAAAAGAGACTGTGGATAGACTGTTGAAAGGATATGACATCCGTCTGAGGCCAGATTTTGGAGGTATTTCTGCTTTTCTAAAAGCTGTTTTCAGGGCTGGCGCTTGTTTTAATATGCTTAAGGTGTTTCTTCTTTCAGTTGGCCAAGTTAAGCCTCTCACTTCCCCGTTTGACTCCGCAGAGCAGCGATTATCCCCACCGAATCAGCCTCTGTTAAAATGAGTAGTATTTTTAGTGTGTAAAGGTGGTGCTCCCTTATTTTTTTTCTTGCAATTAGTTCTCAGAAACCATGAATATATGTTTGTTATTTGTCCGAGAGGTTATGCTGCACATGTCTTTGGTGTGCACCAAAAATAGTTTCATGGATAAATCTAACTTGTGTTGGATCGGAGCTGCTATCTGCAACAGGAGATATGCAGTTAAGGGAGAAAAGAAAATTAACCCTTTGACACCCTCACTGTGTCATTCATTATTCATATTTTCTCTGCAAAACTCTTGTGGGGAACATAGGGAAGCCACCAGAAAATGTTGTAATAAGGACAATAAATGTTTTGGTCTGCTTGCAGGCTCTGTGTGTTGATGTTTCTCCCTCCCTCCATGCTGCATGCTTTCGGGACAGCATGAGTTAAAATGAGAAGTTTATCTATTTCTGTTTTATATTTCAAACAATACTGAAGATATTTCTATACAGTGACTTAATGAATGCATAAGGATTGTAAACACAGTACAAAATACACATTACTGGTATGTGTGAATATTTCATTCATTTTGCATAAAAAGTCTACTAAGACATGGAGGATAAATGGCGTACAACTGTGTGGGGCTTGCTCAGTGGAGTTGTCATGCTGATACCCTAGAGCTCTTGATTTGCTAAATAGGAAAACGTCAATACAAAACGGATAAGTTCTTAATGATCCCATTGAGCACCGTTTTGTTGGTTTGCAGGTCCTCCTGTGGCCGTGGGCATGAACATTGACATTGCCAGTATTGACATGGTGTCAGAAGTCAATATGGTGAGTATTCCATTTTCCTATATCAACCCCTCCCCCCCCCCCCTCAAAGACTCTGATAAGGCTGATAATTGGGAGCAGTGTGATTATTACTCATCGGTATATATTTTCATTTGCATGATGGCTCAGAGCATGGATAATTCAATCAGTCAGTTGGAAACCCCTGACGCTTTATTTTTGGTTAGGCTTTACATATCCCATTAGGGGCTTGTTTCACTCTCTTAAGTTACCACTGGCTGTCTTTTGAGTGGTTGATAAGGAAGGCTGATGGTCGTGCTGAGGTGCAGATTTCCTGAAATAGAAAAATAAGGTAAAAGACATGTTACTGAGCTTCAGTTCAAGATATGAAGATTACAAATAAATCGTGCACATAAATCTAGAATGACGTGTTTGATTTAACAGTTATTTTATACTCTCAGTCACAAGGTGCCTTGAACGCTTGCAATTTATCGGTGGACTTTGTGTATTAGATGTCACTCTATACTAGCATTAAGCATTATGGAGCAAATACTATACCTTCAGGAATCAGCGTTTACCTTGTTTTGCTTCATGCAAGAGCACCCCCTGCTGACATAAGTGTTGCACTGCAGCAAATGGATAAATCATAGTACTTTAAATACCAGAATATGTTTCTTCTTTTAAGATCATGTTTTAGAGTGCTAGTTTCTGACTGCTGAAATCCTAATATCTTCTCTGTTAATGTTTCCTCATATTTAGAGTTGATTAAAGTGTTCCTAAGGGTGATCTCATATAAGCAGTTGTAAACCCTGGGAGGGGGAGGGGGTTACTGGTTCAGAATTAGGACATAATTCTTGACCTTTATTGGGCTGAAGGAATATTAACTGGACTGTAAGAAAGAATATGAGTTACTAGATCTTATATATAGGAGTTTGTCTCTTATTCTGCTCAACAAAGCAGAATATTCCTTTAGCATAATTTTAATAAAGGGGCAAGTAATGTTTACTTGAAAGAAACGAATGGATCTTAGGGGCTAATGAAATGTGCATTCCTATTACCTTAGAGAGAGACTGGTGATCTGATAGGAAACCAGACAGAACTTATGAAGTTTTCCAGCACTCATTCAGGTTCTTAGTGTGAATATAAACTGGCTAGTTTTCTTTTTTTAAACTAAGAAATCACAAATGGCATCATGAGAAATAAAGCTTCTACTAACTGGGGATGTGCGCAGGGTCAAATGGTTAGTTTGTTTTCAGCTCATTTGGGCAGTAGTCCTCATTTTCAGACTTTTGTCAGTTCACTTAACGCATTCATTTTAATAAAAATTAATATGTGAGAACTTTTTAACCACATGCTAATAAAGTCAAAGCACATTAAATTGATTTAGCACTCATTAAACCTCTTAAGGCATACTAATGAACCAAATGCAAGTGAAGAAATACCAAAGAAAACTGGGAATAGAACGGTAATCCATGGAAACTTTACTCCCTTCACAAGTCATTAAACCCTGATTTAGTGTGGCGGTGAACTCACTGTAAATGTAATTATTCTAGCACCTTTATAATTTATTACAGAACTTGCTTTATAATGTTGAATCTGATTTCACTTGTCCACCCGTTAAAAATGTTTTGGCCAATGGTATCAAGAATTTTTGAGGTGGTCTAGTAATTCAATATGTTTTCTATCGCATTGGCACATTCCATTTTTGTTATTTATAAATAGCACAATTGCTCCATAATAGAACAATTTTGGGTTTTGCAATTTACCTTGCAGTAGACTGGTACTGACATTGAAGACTGTTATATTGTGGTATCACTGGTGCGATCTCTTTTATATGCTGGGTGTTTATAGTTTTAAATAGCTGATTAATGAGCTGCATATTAATGTCTGCTATCTTAAGATACTAAATTAAGAATCTGTTTTTACCAAGCAATTATATAAGCACAAAAACAGAAGAAGGCTTTACTGTACTCCGTTTACTGGAATCATTTAGCCTTTGATTGTTCTTTTATATTTTTATAGTTCATTTGTATACTGAGTCTGTCTTGCATTCTTTATATAAAACACATTTTACAGCGCCGGTGCTATGTGGTATAAAGGACAATTGTTGGTCCATGGTGGTCCGTTTGCTTTATAAGCTATTGGATCAAGTATATGAAATTGTGGGGGGATATTATAGGCTCATTTCTGCTATAGAAATGGAGAATATGATGGCTGATAAGGATCATAAGGCCTACCCAGCCTGTCCACTTTCAACCCTGTTGAAATGTCAGAAACCCAGATCCCTGGCTTTTCCCTCAGTTCTTTGCAACTACCTAGTTATCCTCTTTGTTTATCTCACGCTTCCTTGAATTTTGTTACTGTTTTTGTCTTCATGGATATGGAGAAGGTGAATAAGGAATTATTCAACATTTCTCATAATAGAATTCAGGGGGTCAACTAGTCAGCTGAGTGGCAGAATAACTAACAAGTAACAAGGATATGTTTCTTCATGTCACGCATGTTAATCTGTGTAAATTAAATGGGTTCAAAGAAGTATTGTGCAAAGTTTTTTATGAAAGAGAGCGGTCATATGCAATTCAGTGTAACATGGGTGCCCCCCCTGCTAGAGACTGGTCCACTCACACCATGCTCTGGTGCAAGCTCCCTCCCTCTTCCGCTGCTTGTTGCTCTTGGACACACGGTACTGGACTAGCTGAACCTTTGGCCTGAATTAGTTTGGCAGTTCTTATGTTCTAGATTATTGAACATTCACCAAAAGAAAAATTCAACATTTTATACCACAAATGACTAAGGGGCCCTTTAAACATAGCGTGCTGCACAGTTAATGCGGGTTTTGGGGCATGTTGTGGCTCGCAATAACTAGTAGTGTGGGAGCATGACAGTACGGGCTGATCTCTGCACTAACTGCAACGTGCACATTTGAGCACTATATGGGCAGGTTAGGGGTGGAGAGTGCCATGCAGTTAGCGTGTAGTAAATACCACTAGTGCTTGTAGCATGGATGCAATTACATTCAGCTCAACAGGTGGAGTTAAGCGCACCCACAGTAATAACACGCCACATTAGGATGTGGCACCACCTGCCGGGAATATGCTTTCCATGGCCCCCAATGTTTAACGCGGTAGCTGTGCACTTAGCAGTTGTGAAATTCTGTGTTACTCATGTGCTATGTGCAAAACCACAGTGCACGTTAATAAAAGGACCCCAAGCATGTCCATGTTAAATATGTTTGCAGATTTAACCTGTAGCTAGATTGAAGGAAGCACTGAGGTTCTTTCAGTTCAGCTGCTTCATCACTTAGCGGCTACGTCTATGTGTTAATCATTGCCTTTATTTTCACTTTCCTTTAGATTCTGTTAGTTTTGACAAAGAGTGGAAAATATTTCCTCCCAAGATTATGGATAGGTTAGGTACTGAATCAGCACTTTATTCATCCATTTTTCCCACTGCATACCTGTTTCTTGCTCTTCAAAATGCTTGCTCATTGTATTTTTGAGTTGTCATCATTAATGCCTTCATTGAGTAAAAAGTGTGCTCCTTTGCAAGGAGTGTGTAATCCATTTCCCTCCGGAGCATGCTATCTCTTAGCAAAAAAATGTGGCAAAACCCAACTACAAAGGAGATACAACAAAACAAAGAAGGGATCTCAAAATGATAAATTAAATAATAAATAAAACATAAAAATCAGTAAAAGCAATAAATCTGAATAAAGGATAAGACCAATAACCTGTCTAGAAGAAAATGACCCCCCCCCCACCATTAATTAACATTAAAAACAATAATGTGCCACAGACATTCAAATGGAACACCATCAGTTGCCCAAGTTTCAGCACAAAGCCTGCCTCAGGGGACTTTATTTCAAAAACGATTGATGTGTAGGAACAGCCAACCAATGGCAAGCAGGCTAAGGATCCCTACCAGGAGGTCTTCAAATGAAACCTCACTTAATTCACCCATCCATCAAAGGGTCATAGCTGCCTTATCCAAACATACGAAAGGGCACTTCTCCGCATTTCAGAGTTTGCGGTCTGCTTGTATGAGTAATCATCACACAGGCACCAGCTTTGGTAGTTTTGATTAAATCCCCTGAATCAGGCTTTGCTCAAACACATGGGCAATCGATTTTTGTTATATTTATTTAATTTATAATTGCAAAATCCCCTCTGCTCTTTGTTTAGCTTTCTCTTAATCCCATATCAGCGTTTAGCACTCAATTTTATGCATGTAAGAAGGCAAATATTGTACACACAGGCAACCATCACTATTTTGTCTTGTACTGTGATTGGGAACACTCTCTCCTTTCCTCTTTGCACTAGTTAAAGAGACATTTCCGGTTCACGGATTGTAAACTTTCTACTTTTTAAAGATTACAGACACCCCTAACTCTGAACATATTCTTTTTTAAGAATAGCTGGTCTCCAAATCTATAAAAATGTAAAATTACCATTTTTAGGAAGTCTAGCATTGGTTTAAACTCCTGTGTCAGTGATTGGCCACTTCAGGCATTATATATCATTGTTCCTTCAGCACCTTGAGGCTGAAAACTTAAAACAAGGGGAGTAAACTCTGCTGAAAGCGAAAATAGTGAGGTTTCTGTAGTCCAGCGGATTACAGGATCCGAGGCAGCATGGATTCACCAGAGGCAGGTCTTGTCAGACAAATCTGATTGATTTCTTTGACTGGGTGACCAGGGAGTTGGACCGAGGGAGAGCTCTAGATGTGGTGTATTTAGATTTCAGTAAAGCCTTTGACACTGTTCCTCACAGGCGACTTATAAACAAACTGAGCACCTTAGGGATGGACCCTAAAGTTACTGCTTGGGTTAGAAATTGGTTGGGTGGGAGGCGACAAAGAGTACAAGTAAATGGAGCTCACTCTGAGGTGAAGGATGTTACCAGTGGTGTGCCCCAGGGATCTGTCCTTGGTCCGATTCTTTTTAACATCTTTGTTAGTGATATAGCAGAAGGGCTGTTGGGTAAGGTTTGCCTCTTTGCTGATGATACCAAAATCTGCAATAGAGTAGACACCCAGGAAGGTGTAGATAACATGAGGAGGGATCTTGCTAAGCTTGAAGAATGGTCTAGAATTTGGCAGCTGGGATTTAATGTTAAAAAATGTAAGGTCATGCATTTGGGCTGCAGCAATCCAAGGGAGCAATACAGTATAGGAGGTGAAGTACTTTTGTCCACTAAAGAAGAGCGGGACCTAGGCGTGGTTGTGTCTGATGATCTTAAAGTAGCTAAACAGGTAGAAAAGGCGACAGCAAAAGCTAGAAGGATGCTTGGGTGCATACGGAGAGGAATGGCTAGCAGAAAAAAGGAGGTGATAATGCCTCTGTATAAGTCTTTGGTGCGACCTCATTTGGAGTATGGTGTGCAATTCTGGAGACCGCACCTTCAAAAGGATGTGAACAGGATGGAGTCGGTGCAGATGGTTGCTACTAAAATGATTAATGGGCTTTATTATAAAGCATATGAGGACAGACTTAAGAATCTTAATATGTTCAGGGAGAGAGAGCCTCTTTCAATTGAAAGCAAGTTCTGCTACGAGGGGACATGGGATGAGGGTGAAGGGAGATAGATTCAGGAGTGATATGTGGAAATATTTCTTTATGGAAAGAGTAGTGGATCCATGGAATAGTCTCCCAGTGGAGGTGGTAGAGATGAGGACAGTAACTGAATTCAAAAAAGCATGGGACCAACACAGAGGATCTCTAAAGGTAAAAAGTGGACTGTTGTTGTTATGGAAGGACAGACTAGATAGGCCATGTGGTCTTTTTCTGTCATCATGTTTCTGTGTTTCTATGGAAACATGTGGCATTTACAGATAGGATTTACAACGGCTCAGAACTCCCTGAGTGGGTTGTACTTTTCTCTCACTTCTTCCTAGGGATCATGTATAATAGAACCAACAAAGGTTTCTCCGAGTGTAGTACCATGGTGAAAAGTGGCAATGTAAAAGCCGATAGGCAAGGAGTGCTAGTCCTGCCTCTTCTGCTGCTTAACATTTATAAAGCGCTACTAGGTATGTTTACTACTGTACAGATTCATCAGTGGAGACATGTAAAGTATGCGGGAGAAAAGAGTAAGGATGCAGAAATGAAATCCTCACGGATGCTTCTGCTGGCTTGACCTGGTCCTGCTCCACCACCGTCCTGTTCCAGAGGGCTGGAAGCAATTCTCAAGGGCGGCGGGGAGACATCGCAGATAAAGAACTGTTTACCTGTGTAATCCCTTTGAAAATTGCCCTCATAAATTCTAGTAATCGGTTAAGTATTATGGTATAACATGTTCAACATGGGACGTTCAAGATCTTGAGTATTTGGATTTAAAAGTAGTTTCGGAGAAGTGGGTTGTTTAGTGGGGCCTGAACAGGACCAGAGATGGAGCAAGGTGCACTACTCAGGGAGACCATTCCAGGAACTTTATCCTGCAAGACAGGAAGCACAGCATCTGGAAAAAGGCATGTAGCCGTACTTTCCCTGTCGAATTGAGGTCACAGGAGGCAGAAAGCAGAGATAAGCAACTTTCCTGCAAAGCTGTGTGGGCGTCCTCCAAACACACTGCTGTCAGTAGAGGGAGGGGCAGCGATATTGAATTTTTAGCCGTGAGAAGCTCTGGCCCTCTATGGGTAAAAGTATCCATTGCCTATACCTCGTGATTAAATCGAAATATCACAGCACCTCCCCCTACCAGCTGCAGTGTGGGTGAAAGACTCCCACACAGCTTCACAAGAACCCTGGAGACGAGAAAGAAGAGGTAGCGTGGAGCTGCGGAGCGAATGCACTTCTTGGTAAAGAAGTACCTTGAACTGAATGTGGAAGCAGAGAGAGAGAGACAGTATTTTTAAATTATTCCAGACTCCTAAATAAAAACATGTTTCTAAAAGTGCTAGTGGTGTCCAACATGACTTCTCTTTAATTTAGACAATTGTATGTGCTAAAAACAGAAAACTACGTCGACTGTGAAAACTAGCAGCTACTGATGAGTATCGCACCCAGCACTTACAGACTGAGCAGCTTTCAAAGAGAAGGCGGTCAGTGTTCACTATAGAACGAGGCTGGCTCTTTCATGAGCGTTTGTGCAGGAATTATGCGCAAATAAATCATCCTTCCTGACAATTTTGATGCACACACTTTGGAAAGAGAGATTAGATAGTTTTTGAAGGGAGGCACCTTGCAGCATTCATCATGGGGGTTTGTTTTGAAACCTATTTTTTTTCCATTCTGAGCTTTCTGAATAAAATGAATGCTATTAAAAAGAAGATGCTGTCAAGTGGTAGACGAATCAAAGAGACCCCCACTGGATTTCATTTAAAGTCTTGCTTGCAAACTTTGGGTTTCATTGAAGTGTGTTTTTTTTCTTCCACACAAGTCAAGAGAGCTGTTTTCATAAAGTGGTGGATAAATTAAGGGTCACAATTGGAAGCAAGATTGCTCTCTGAAAAATTCAGTGCCTTTCAAGATAGAAAGAGAAGCAAATACGCATTTCTGTGATATCCAGATACTTGTTTCAAGTTGTTTTCTGTCTATCCTGGGACAGATTTAGGAACTCGTGGGCCAATGAGAAACAGTTTAATCCGCATTACGATTGGAATGTCTGCACTTGAAATTTCAGGATCGGGAATAATTCCAAGATGATCCTTGAGCAGGATTTTGAGAGATACAATTCCCTTTGTCAAGGAAATAGCTGCTAAAATTTGCTGATTTTTCTATTTACATTCTATATTATTTCTCAGTTTAACATTTGGTAAGATACTTTGCTATACAGGTTAAGGGTCCCCAGCAACTTTAGCTCCCCAGGATTATTCACTGTAAAATACTGTAACTCCAACTCATCCAACCTGGTAATTTTCTCGTAGCAGCACTTAGGTCCCACATTCTTCTAATTTTTGACCTGACACGTTGAGGATGCCATCTTTGCAACTCTAGTGATGTGCTGCTGTAACTGTTCTTAGCAAGATATTACTGGCTCTGTGAAGACAGTACGAAGCTGCATGTGAACGGAAGCACCGTTGGACGTATGAAGCAACTTTGTAAAAGCTGCGGTGCTGCAAATGCCAGATGGTAGGGAACTGAGCACCTTTTTAGAAGGCATTTTCAACAAAAGGGAGTTGGCAATCTATGCAAAATACCGGTGGAAGAAATGGGGCCAGTGCAAGGGTATTGGGCACCCTAGTGAAAGGTCAGCCTTATGCTTCCCCTCCCTCTGAGATTTTGGTAATAAAGATCAATGATTGCGATCGTTCAAAATATTTTATTTACATTGTTATGTTTAGTTTTCAAAATTGTGCATGGAAGACTACTGCTTGCGCACGAGTATGAAGCTTGGCGCGAGGGAAACTGGGATAGATTTTCTCCCTCGCTCTGTTCCTTCAAAGACTGTATTTTTGTCTTCCAATGTGTAAATCACCTTGCAGAATCCTTCCCAAATTGAGAGATGGTATATCAAGTATTAAAATAAACTAAAACCTCTGTAGGGGCAGAAGTCAGGATCTCACAATTTCTTTGCCCTACATATTTTAGCCAAAAGGATAGACAAAATGATAATGTATAGAGAGATATTTTACACTGTGCACTATGGGTTTGCACTTAAAGCATGTTTAGCATGAAAATTAATGTGCGCTGAATGCAGAGCCTGTGACTTTTTTTTGGATACTTTTCATCATCATCAGCGGTAACTGTTGGAATTGTGACTAGCATGTTCCTGACATGCAGATGTGCACAATACATGTTGCTATTACCGCAGGTCCAATTACCTCTCACCTCTGTGCTCACCTTCACCTATTGAAGTAGAGGTAATTGCACCCACGCTAATTGCAACTTATAGCATGTGATTTGTACTCCCCCCCACCCCACTAACTGCAATGTGTTCACCACACCCATTCTTTGTCCCTAGCCCGCCCATTGTCCACTCCAATACATGTGTGGCAGTGCGTGAATCAGTGCGTGGTAACTGTCATGCCCCCGTTACCATAGGCCTGAGTGCATGGTTACCAGACTTGGATCTTGGGATAAACAACATAGGCAATTGCCTAGGGCACCAAATATTAAAGGTGACAAATACCTGGGCTAAACAGGAACCTGACTCTGCTTGTGTTTGGGCCATGCTATATGATCTCTGGGGGAGAAACCTTCTTCTCCCATTATGCCTACAGTATGAGCGCCAACATCTTAGAAACATAGGAACATGATGGCAGAAAAAGACCATATGGCCTTTCTAGTCTAGTCTGCCCTTCCATATCAACTACAATAGTCTCCTTTTTTCCTTTAGAGATACTCTATGTTTGTCCCATGCTTTCTTGAATTCATATACTGTCTTTGTCTCTAGTACCTCCACCGGGAGACTATTCCACGCATCTACCACTCTTTCCGTAAAGAAATATTTCCGTATATTACTCCTGAGTCTATCCCCTTTCATTCTCATCCTATGTCTCCTCATTGCAGAGCTTGCTTTCAATTGAAAGAAGCTCTCCTCTTGTGTATTTATGCCATGGTATTGAAATGTCTCTGTCATTTCTCCTTGAACCTGCCTTTCCTCTAATGTTTACATATTAAGATCTTTAAGTTAGGAACATCAAGGCAGCACGCTCTGGGTACTTGCTGTTGGTGACATTCAAGTTGAGGTGGTCTTGCAGTTTGGGAGTGCAGCCTAGCTGACATCTCCGTGGATGGCTGTTGGTGACATCATCTGCACAGAGGCCCCTTCAGAGGTATTTAACCTGGCCCAGGGGACCTTGGGCCCTGGCCTGAAGGGGCATGCCTAAAAGGGAAGGTCATGCCCCTTTTGCACCCCTTCTGTGCAACGCCGGAGCAGCGTTGGAGTTTGCCAGAATTCCTCTTCACCACCTAAGGTACTGTGTTTCCTTTGCTTTGACTTTCGGATACTTTTCTTCATGGGGAAGCAGTAGGCAAAAAACCTACCCAAGTCAATTCCAGCGTTGCCGGTTGGGCCCTTGGATAGGCACTTTGCTGCTTCAGCTAGCCTGCATCTGTCCACTGTCTCTCTTAGCCCAATGAAGTGGACTCCTCCGTCTCCACCAAACCTGTTGTTATCTTCCACTGCCCTTTATGATACTACTTTGGGTATATTGCCTACCCCTCCCTCCAAGTGTCCTCTCCTGAAGCCGGTCATTTTGCCGGAGGGAATGCAGAAAATTGAGGTTCTGACTCAAGAAATAACATTGAAAGATTTATGGTTGGCAATATCCAATATTGATATAAAACTGTCTTCTATGGGTTCATCTTTATGTGACTTTATTCAGGAGACAAATCGGACATTTCAGGATATGGATAATAGAGTTTCTGGGTTGGGTGGAAGTGTGTCTGCGGTTAAAGGCCAACTGCAAACTTTGCAGCAGTCCAATATTTCATCTATAAAGGATTTGTTGTTCTTATAAGTTAGAAACCCTTGAAAAGTTTTTGAGGTCAGTAACTTTAGGTTTCTTCACTTTCCAGAAATGTGTGTTGCCCTCTGAGTTTCTGTTGGAAAAAATATTTTAAAGAGGACCTTTAAAATATCTGATGTGATTCCTATTCATTTGTTGTTAAGTGCCGTTGAGTCGGTGTCATCTCCTGGCAACCCTCTGGCTAGTTGACCTAAACTTTGTTTGGTCTTCAGCCAAGCAGCTCATTGTTGATAGAGTGGTATCTATAGCTGCTGTTATTGCATCGATCCATCTCATTGCTGGCCTTCCTCTTTTACGGTGACCTTCTACCTTCCAAACATTGTCCTTCTCCAATGATCTTTCTCTTCGCATGATGTGTCCAAAGTATGAAAGTCGAAGTCTTGTCATCTGAGCTTCTAAGGAAAGCTATTTCCTATTCAGAAATGTTGTTATTTGCTAATTTAAGTTTTGGATTGAGGACCCAATGGGGGAGGGGGGCAGATGTATTATCCCCTAATGTAAGTCAAGATTTATCCGAGTTTCTAGAGGATTCAATGGATTACATATCCAAGTGAGCAACCTTGTTAGTTCCATTTCTATCAATGGCAGACAAGACTAAGGTTTTGAAG
Source organism: Ichthyophis bannanicus (assembly GCA_033557465.1). Lineage (NCBI taxonomy): Eukaryota > Metazoa > Chordata > Amphibia > Gymnophiona > Ichthyophiidae > Ichthyophis > Ichthyophis bannanicus. The sequence continues at coordinate 117,592,101 of CM066050.1, read as the reverse complement.
CTTTATTTTAAGTATAAGGCAACTTTATTTTGGGGTAAGAAACTGAATGTATTTTATTGATTATGTATTTCTTGTACTTGATTTTGTATTATATGCAAAACTTAAAAAAAAATCTTAAAGTCTGTCCCCATATGCTTTATAACGAAGACCACTAACCATTTTAGTATCCACCCTCTGCACCGACCCCATCCTGTTTATGTCCTTTTGAAGGTGTGGTCCCCTTTAGAAGGTATGGTTACCATGTGCCAAAACGCATGCTAAATGCTTAGTGCACTTTAGTAAAGGGTCCCTAATTGTCTCAGTTTGTATCCAGTTCCATAAAGAATTGAAGACCTGGCCTTTCATTAAATATTTAAAATGATGTCATGGAGGTACATAGTCGCAACTATTCATAGAATGTATGTTTCTTTGTTTTCGTGTCTTTTTTTATATAATGCTTGTATTCTTATTTATTGTAACGCTTTGTACTCTGCCTTGAGCTGCTGTCAGTTAAGTGGATTCTAAGTAATTTGATGAAATGAAATTAAATGTTATTAAATCCCAACAAATCCCCTCCCACAACAATCCTGTAAAAATGTATAATTGGACTTCATACTTTTAAATATGAAACTTTGCTTTGCATATGTGTGCAGGTAAAAGAATACAGTATGCTGATCGCTCTTTGAGTTTATGTGGCTGTCAGGATCTGTGGTTTTACTTTGATTGCTTCTACTCTTTGATGACCCTTAAAAGCTTCTGCCCTAGGCAACCTCCTAGTTTTGTCTAATGGTTAAGCAGACTTTGGGAAGAATTTATATCGGGGATGTGCATGTACAAAAATTGTTGGTTCGTCTTCATTTTAAATGAAGAGTTTGCTATTTTTGTGTGGGTTTTCTAGTATTTTTGCACACATTCATCTTAAATGTGCACCTTCTATGAGTGCTAAACGTTTGTGTGCACACAAATTGATTGTACATGCATTAATTCACACAAGGGATTTGCATGCACACAATTTTTTAAGTGCCAAAATAAACTCATTATGAGCCAACGAATGCACACCGCTAATTTGCTTGTGCCAATATTCAGAAACGAGCTATGTATGCAGGTACGTTTAAGCCACAATTTATGCTGCATTTTGTGCGGATGAAGGCCCATTTTAGATAGATCAACGAGAGGGGAATTAACATGTCCCCAGTCAGGATGCAGAAAATTCCCACTGTGTCTTAGAAAGGCTCTGCAAAATGCAGGGCCCATCGTTAATTCCAGCTTTGTAAGGATGAGCAGGAGTGCACATTGATGACTTGCCACTTCCAGCAGATACAGCTCTTTGTGGGGGTAAAATGTTCCAGATTCTTCTCAAATGTGCTTGGGACAGCTTTTCAAAATATCACTGCTTCCGACAGCATCCGCCTCCCTAACAAGTGATGTCGGAGAGGAAGACCCCTGCTGTCAGGGGCTGTCTAGAAGGATTGGCAGTTTTAGAGTTTGTCAAAAGGTGGGTTCCTTGCTATCAAAGGGGGAGGGGGTGCTGGGAGAGTTGGTAATGTCAGGGAGTGCTGGCCTTGGCCTTTGCACATGCTTGTTCAAGCAGGCACTGATGCTTGCCTCAGGGGAGACTATAAATGCTGACATACAGAATTTTTGATATCCACATGAGTAGTGTAATGGGTACACCTAATTATCAAACTGATTGATAGGTGAGATAAGGATGTCAGCCAATCAGCATTCACTTATGGATTATGCCCTGTCCATGCTCCGCCCCTCCCATATTAATGAATGGGGTTAGTTCCCCCTGAACCCCAGCACACATCCGTCCCCCCTGACATGCCTACACTCCACCCCTGACATGTCACACCCCGCCCCAACACTGACCCTAAGTATGACGACATCAGTCAATCAGTGCTCACATCCGGGTTAGGCCATGTCCAAACCCCCCTCACTCCCCCCCCGCCAGCCTACATCATTGGAAATGGACCATGTCGCTTTTCAATGACCTTACTAGAAACAGGGTATCATTTGAAATGGACCATGTCGCTTTTTGATGACATCACCGGTAGTAGGATGTCTGATCCCAGAAGTGCAAGTGTTTGCTTCCAGTTTATGCTGACATTAATGGAAGCAGAGTGTCTGATCCTGGAAATACAAGTGGCTGCTTCTGACAAGAACCCAAAAAACAGAAAACAAAATGCTTTTTCCCCCGCCAGAGCTTTTTATATTTCTCAAAAGCAGTGCCTCATTGCTTTTAGTGAGAGGTGTATATTGCAACTTTTTAGCACTGATTGTTAAAAATAAACCTTTGGTAGCAACAGGAACTGACGAGGGCTTTATTTAAATGTGTATTCTTTAGTAAAATACAAGAATGCAGCCTGAAAATGAAGCTTTTAAAGTGTGGTGCTGGCACACAGCATTTGGTAAAATAATTTTAAAACAGACTTTTCTTTCAGCATTTGTGTTTAACTCAATTAGCACTTCATTGTTGGAGACAGAGAGAAAGAGAGAGGAAGCACTACTGTCCATGTTAAAGAAGCTCCATTGTCATGGTGGTAATAGAAAAGGAAATGACATGGCAACACGTGATTGGCTTTTGAAAAAGCCAATCCAGAGAAACAAGAAGCATGTGACTGCTGTCCCTTTGTCATGGTGATTGTATAAAGAATACAGTAGGCTGTACTTTAAAACACACAGGATTTGTGGAATAAATCCATTCTGAAAATGTTAGCAAAATAAAAAGAATGTTCAAAACATGGCAGTCATGAAGGAAATCTTATTGAAGAACATTTATTATGACCATATGTTTTGATTTTTATTGTAATGCTATTCCCAATCTGAGACTGTCTATCCTGTTTATTTGGTGGGAAATGTACATGGAAATGGATTTGAGGCAAATCGTTTAGTCCTTTTGCTTTGTTGCTAGCTATGTGATTTGTTTTACAACAATGGGAGCTATTTTGAGACACGAATATCCCTGCTATTCGTCGGCTGCATGCCCTGACTAACCTCCCCGCTAGTTGTGTGGGGAAGATAGTTGGGGGCAGGGAAGAGGTGGCCTGGGAGCTGAGAGTGGGCAGGCAGTGGGCAGTCACCGGCCCTGTACGTCCAGGGATGGCGAAATGGCCAGGGAAGATAATTCCACCTCCGAGGTGGAATAACTCCCCTGGTCATGTTTTTTTAAGCGGCCTGGGGCATGGAAGGGGCTGGAGGGCAGAGTTAATTCCCTGCAGCCCGATCCTGGCCTTAGGAGGCCGGATTGGGGGTTGGGATGCGGGGAATTAACTCAGTTTGCAAGCGGCCGGCATCACGGCTTTTAAATGGAGCCGTGGTGCCATGGCTGAATTAGTTGGGCTGTGGCTGTACATTCAGGCCAGTACTGAATCGCAGTCCCGGCCTGCAGGTACGTGTCTGTTCGCGATTCTGATCCCACAGGGCGTCAGCCCGGACGTTCAAAGGAGATGTACGTATGGGACAGAATAGGGCCCTATGTATTTAAAAAAAAATACTTCTAAGATTTGTAGTTCTCAAAGTACTTATGTTTCAGATCGAGTCAGATGTGTCAAGTACAGCAGATGTTATAGCCTGTGTTTTATAGTGATATTTTCTATGTATTATATGACTTGCGTGTATGTAAACATGCAATTTGTCCCTCCTCCACATTTATGGATAGTATATGCCTCTTGAGATTCTTACAGTGGAGGGTTTTTATTTTACATGTGTCGTCTCTGTTTGGCAGTAAATGCCTTTTCAAATATTTTTTTAAAATACTTAAATCAGCCTTTAGATTCAAGAGTATGTATAATAATATGATAAGAGACATGAATGGTGTTTGTTTTCAATGCACAGTGATATTTTTTCTTATGCTTCTTACATATTTTTGTTCTGTTTACCAATATGTATATAATCCCTTTGTCAAGGTTTTTTTTAATGTTTAGACAGCCTATTTTTCTTTTGAGTAGTTATTATGCCACGGGCTTTTAGTAAGATTTTCTTCTTTTTCTCTTTTTCCTTTTCCGTTTTGAACACAGGTTAAAGTTTAATTAGTAGCTTTAATTGGGAATGCTTTTGATATAGATGTTTTGGTTTGGAATATATTATATTATAATGTAATTCTAAATGGAAACTAAGGCTGTCAATCTCTTTGGTTTGGCAGGAGATGTCCATTTTAAATGTAGCCAAGGCAAAGTGTTTAGTTCTTTTGCTTTGCTGTCAACAGCGTGATTTGTTTTGCATCACCCAGGTATAATGTGCAATTAGCTGTTTTAATTGGGAATGTTTTAATATAAATATTTTGTTTTTGAATATATGATATATATCGCCAATCCTGATTTGAAACTGAGGCTGTCAATCCTGTTTGGCGGGAGATATTCATTTAAATGGAGTCAAGGCAAAGTGGTTTGTTCTTTGCTTTGCTGTTTGTTGCAAACCAAAATCGCACTACTATCAAGTATGTTTAAAAAAATGCTTCTAGGGACTGAACTGTTTTGGAATCAGATGCGTTAAGTTCATCTGTGTATTATAGTAGATGTTAAAGTCTGTTGCTCATAGCGATGCTTTTATTGTCTATATAATCTGCTTCTATGCAGACATGCAATTTGACCCTTCTTCTTCACGTCTTTAGTTTGCGGATGATAATGTGGTTTACTTTTTGGAAGTTTTTCACTTTATGCTGTTTGTCAGGAAATGCCCCTCTTTTTTTTAAAACGGTGTTGTGACAAAAGCGCTTATTCTCTTCTGTAGTGGAATTTCTAACCTACAGCTAGTCTCCCTGGTTTTTCAAGATAACTTTTCTGAGTCTTATATGTTAATCATCTGTAAGATACTTAAATCTCAGTTTCTTGGAATTGTGCTGATGTGTAATAATACGACGAGACAAATGGTTTTTAAAGTTCTTTTTATTTTCTTATGTGGTTCTTCTGAGTAAGGATTTACTTTGTTTCTTTTCCACCTTGAATGTAGACTAATATATAATTAGCAGTGTCATTTGTTAATATTTTTATTGTTCCCCTTTTGTATTCCCTTCCCTTCTCTCCTCCCCTCTTCAAATACTAATATTTACTATTACACATCATTGCATACATAAATTCGTATTTGACTTTTTAAAATCTAGTACGAAAATGCTATACCTTTGACATAAATAGAGTCTGAGTCTGCTTTGCCTCATGCTCTATTTATATACAGATTTTCAAGTTTGTTCGTATTGTAGTCTGTGGGTTGCATTACATGTGTCTCTTCATGCCGGAAGCTCAGGCCTGGAGAATGTCCTCCCAAAGAGATGGCACTGAAAGGGCCTGTGGCCAGTGTGCTTGCGATAGTGTGACTCAGCTCATCAGATCTGGCAAACATCCAGCCAAAGTCTTCGCAGTTGCAGTAATAAGGTTTCTCACCAGGGCAATTTCTCCAAATGGGTTAGTTTTGCGCATATCAAAAGAACAAAAATCATCGGGTAAAAGTCTACCATTACAAAATATAAATTCAATCTCTATAGATTATTTCAAAATTCTATCACTATAAAATAAAAAGAATGCTTATGCACAGATACCACGATAAATTGAATAAGAAGGGGAAAAGTCCTCAGTTACTGGGATCTAAACAACTGGATCCATTTTGCAAAGCCTGGGCACAACTCCTCACAGGTCAGAAAACCCCTGCCATGTATTTTTATTTATCAATTTTTTTACTTTTTTACATTGTAGCTTAAACTTGGCAAAGTACATTAAACGGGGACATTGATAACTTGGATATTTCTGAGGCAATGGAGGGTTAAGTGATTTGCCCAAAGCTAGTGGGAATTGAACCCTGGTCTCTTGATTGCCAAGCCAGTGCTCTAACCACTAGGCTACTCCTCCACTCCATACTGTTAATTTTTCCATACTGTTTTTAAGTTAAAAGAATCTTTAAATTATTTTTGAACCCCAATCCAGGTACTAATTTTCTTTTACAAACTATTATCATAAAGCTCAAAAAAACTTATCGTCATTTATCCAGGATAAAGATATATAAATAGCACTCGGTATTGCTGGCAGCTGGTAGGCACTCTGAAGAATTGGCATTAATGGCAACTGATGGACTGTCCAGTTAATAGTAGATTCTATGTCATCCGCAGTATTGACAGCTGGGGGTATACCTGATGTGTCCATGGTTTGCCCCTAGGCTGCCTCAAGAGAGTAGCCAGGTAACTAAATAATGAGGTATTGAAAAATCATTATATTATCTTTAATAAAAATGAGAGAAATTTTTTTTGAAAACTCCACAATAACGTCAAGGGAACCTAAAGCACCCAGCCCGATATTAACTGTATAATGGACAATAATACATGAAATGCCTACTAATAACTTCTTCAAACAAATGGTATGATGTTAACCATATAAATATACTGACCCACTGATTTGCCCCTCTAATTATACACTTTTAAAGAGCAAACACTATAGGAACTAAGGAAACACATTCAACACGGGCTAACCACCCATACACAACAATTCATACCACAGAACAGTCTTGGTCAGTTCATAACACCAAACTGAATCTCCCAAGCTAACACATGCCCAAAGACCTGACGGTTAAATACCTAGAATCAGCTACACAATAACTGAGCAGCCAAATTCTATTAGTCCCTTTCTTTCCTAAATGTGATAGTTCGAAGTGTTAAAATGTGATTCAATTATGCATGTGAAGGACATAAGATATGCCATACTGGGTCAGACCAAGGTCCATCAAGCCCAGTTTCTTGTTTCCAACAGTGGCCAATATAGTTTATAACTACCTAACAGTTTCCCCACAAGACACAGATTCCACAATGCTTGTATTGGGTCAAGCAGTGATATCCCGGGTCCCTTTTAATAATGCTAAATTAACCTTTCCTTCTGGAACTTGTCCAAACCTTTTTTAAACCCAGTTACACTAACAGCTTTTAATACATCCTCCGGTAACAAATTCCAGAGTTTGATTACACATTGAGTGACAAAATATTTTTTCTTATTAGTCTTAAATAGGTTACCCTGTAGCTTTATTGCATGTCCTCAAGTCTTTCTATATTCTGATGATGTAAACAATTGATCTACGTTTACCTGTTCCACTCCGTTCATTAATTTATAGACTTCTATCATATCTCCCCTCAGCCGTCTTTTCCAGGTTAAAGAGCCCTAACCTTTTTAGCCTTTCTTCATAGGGGTATCCTTTCATCCCCTTTACCATTTTGGTGGCTCTTCTCGGTACCTTTTCTAATAATACTATATCCTTTTTAAGATATGGCAACCAGAATTGCACACAATATTCAAGGTGCACACACTATGGAACGATACAGAGGCATTATAATGGCATTTGTTTTATTTTCCATTCCTTTCCTTATGATACCTAGCATTCTATTTGCTCTCTTGGCCGCTGCTGCTCACTGGGCGGAGGGTTTTAACATGTTATCCACGACGATGCTTAAATCTCTTTCCTGGGTGGTGGTTCCTAATGTGGAACCTTGCATCATGTAATCATAGTTTGCTTTGTTCTTTCCTAGGTGAATAACTTTGCACTTGTCCACATTAAATTTAATCTGCCCAGTCTTCCAATTTATGAAGATTCTCTTGCAATTTTCCACAATCCTCATGGGTTTTAACAATTTTAGATTTGTGTCATCTGCAAATTTTGATAACCTCACTCGTTATTCCCATTTCCAGGTCATTTATGAATATGTTAAAAAGCAGCGGATCCAGCACAGATCCCTGGGGTACTCTACTATTCATCTTTCTCCATTGGGAAAATTGCCATTTAGCCCTACACTCTGCTTTCTATCTTTTAACCTGTTCCTGATCCACAATAGTACGCTGCCTCCTATCCCATGACTTTTTAGTTTTGCCAAAAGTATCTGAGGGGCCTTGTGAAAGACTTTCTGAAACTCCAGATGCACTATATCAACCAACTCACCTTTGTCCACCTGTTTATTCACACCTTCAAAAAAACATAATAGATTAGTAAGAGAAGATCTTCCTCATCTAAAGCCATGTCAGCTGTCTCCCATTAAGCCATGACTATCTACATGTTCAGTAATTTTGTTCTTTATGATGGTTTCTGCCATTTTTCCCGGTACTGATGTCAGGCTCACCGGTCTGTAGTTTCCTTGATTACCCCTGGAACTCTTTTTAAAAATTGGTATTACATTGGCGATCCTCCAATCTTCAGGTATTACAGATGATTTTAATGATAGTTCACAGATTACTAATAGCAGGTCTGCCATCTCATATTTCAGTTCTTTCAACACCCTTGGTTGTATAGCATCCGGTCCAGATGATTTGCTACTCTTCAGTTCAACAAATAGTTGTAATACATCTTTCCGGTGTATCGATATTTCTTTCAATTCTTCCATAGCATATCCTTTAAATACCAGTTCAGTCATGGGTAACATTCCTACATCTTCCTCAATAAAGACTGAAGCATGGAAATCATTCAGTCTCTCCGCTATGGCCTTGTCCCCTCTTAGTGCTCCTTTTACCCCTCTATCATCTAATAGTCCAACTGACTCTCTCACAGGATTTTTGCTGCAAATGTATTTGAAAAAGTCTTTATTATGCGTTTTTGCTTCCGCAGCAAGCTTCTTCTCATATTCTCCCTTTGCCTGCTTTATCAATGCCTTGCATTTGACTTGCCAGTGCTTGTGCTATTTCCAGGTTTCGTCGTTTGGCTCTTTTTTCCATTTCCTGAAAGATGCTTTTTTGGCAACAGCCTCTCTGAACTCACCTTTAAACCATGTTGGCAGTTCTTTGGACTTTCTTCCACTTTTCTTAAAGCATGTAATACAGCTGGTCTGGGCTTCCAAGATAGTATTTTTCAACAACACCCAAGCTTCATGTAAGTCTTTAACCTTTGCAACTGCTCCTTTTAGTTTTTTCTTAACTATTTTCCTCATTTTATCATAGTCTCCCTTTCCCTTTCGAAAGTTAAAAGATAGTACTGTTTATTTTCTTTCCATCCCTCCTCCATTAATTAAATCAAACACGATCATGTTATGATCACTATTGCCAAGTGGCTCCAACACCCTTATCTCTTGCACCAGATCTGGTGTTCCACTAAGGACTAGGTCCAAAATGGCTTCCCCTCTGGTCAGTTCATGAACTAGCTGCTCCGAGGAGCAGTCATTTATTTCATATAGAAACTTTACCTCCCTAGTATGTCCTGCTATGACACTGTCCGAGTCAATACCAGAGTATTTGAAATCACCCTTTATTATTACTGTGCTGTAACTTGTGTCCCTGATTTCTTTGAGCAGATGTAGCAGTCCTCTTTTGTAGTCCTTCAAGACTACAAACACTCTAATGCTCCGCACTTACTAGAATTTGCACTTGCCAGTGCAGAGAGGATCTTTAAAAACTGATGTCAATCAGCGCACGGAACTAGAATTCATGGAGCAGTCAAAATCAGCTGGCTTGAGAGTGCTCCAGAGCTATCAGCTAATTGAGCACGCAGCAATTCCCAAAGCACCGACATACGCCAAAAGCGCTATTAATTCAGTGAACCCATAAGTGATCTAACGATGATTCGGATGAGTGTCTGACCTGTATTTTAAGATACTCAACTACAGCATACGGTATCGCTAAGATCATTAAGAGAAATTGGACACTTCTGCGACTGCTGTACGTGATTGCTTCCCTGAGAAGGTTCTGATATAGCATACAGTAGAGAGAAGAATTTAAAGAAACTATTGCGTCCATCAGATATTCAATATAAATTTGAAGAACTCGTTGCTTTTCCAGGCCATTACAAGTGCAGTAGATGCAAATCATGTGACACCACGGAAGAAAGTGATCAATTTATTGATCATCAAACAGGCTGATGTTTCAAGTTAAGACACCACTTATTTACAGTATACACAGTCCATGCATTAAGCTATATATCGGCAAAACCACTAAGAATATAGGAACATAAGAAATATTATACTGGGTCAGACCAAGGTCCTTCAAGCCCAGTATTCTGTTTCCAACAGTGGCCAAGTCAGATCACAAGTACTGTGATGACGAAGGCAGTTCAGAGGAAATGGAATGGCAGAAAAGTGAACCCTGTTCCTTTAAAAATGCTAGCAGTCATGGTTTCCCTAGTAACCAAGAAACTCTGAGTCAGAGTGCAGCCAGCATCAAGCCCCGCCCAGGTCAGCACGTCAGAGCTAGGTGGAATCCTAGCAGCTCCCACGTGTGCTGGGAGAAGGGTGTGGTCCCTAAGAAAGATCAGTTTAAAACTGCTGAGTTTGAGCAGTCAGTTAGAAGAGGAAAGAGAACCGAGAGAGGAACCGGGAGGAGAACAGGCACAGGCACGAGTGCAAGGAGAGGAGTCTCGAGAGGAGCTCCAGAAAGCAGCAGAGGAGCCTTGGGAGGCTCGAGCAGAGCTGGAACTAAGAGCAGAGACGAGCTGTGGGATCTAGGAGCAACAGGTCCAAGGCAGCCACAGCTAACAGGGAAATTGCCACGAGGGAGACAAGCGTCTGAAGAGAGAAGGCAGCATGGCTTTGAGTAGAGAGGAGTGGAACAACTAAGAGGCCCCGAGTTCAGGCAAGTGTATGTTCCAGAGTCCCTGCATAAGAGAAAGTTGAAGGAGTTAGTTCCTACTGAAGGAAGCAACTCAGGTAGCCAGCTAAGCTGTAAAAGTAGAGAGAATAACTTGTCTGCATTCCCTAATCTAAGTCTCTCTGAAGAAATAGAGCAGAAGAAACTATTGCTAGAAAGATTAAATGAACTGTTGCAGAAGCAGAGTAGTAAGCTCTACGACCAAGTACCCTCTGAGAACTGCTGCAATGAATCTGTAGAGGAGATGGAAGTAGAATCTTATGATAATGAGCCTGAAGAAATACAATGCTCATTTTGTAGGACAAACAAGCCGGTGGTGTGCTGAAGCTTAAGCACATGTGAATGAATGAATGTTTAAAATAATGAAGCTTGTTTGAATGAGAGATACAGCAAAGGAAAATAACTGGAGGTTTCAAGCCAAGCGGTTTCTCCTATATGCCTGGAAGTGAAATGAAACTTAATGGACATTTTGAAGCTGCCTGTGTGTGGGGAAGCTGTGAGTAAAACAGTCTTCCTGTGAAAGTAACTTGCTTTAAAGAAAGTTTACAGCCTGAGCTTTGGAAGCCAATTCCGGTGTCAAAGTTAACTGCTTAAACTGACCTACCTGTAAATACAACTTGTGAGCTTTATTCTTTGTTTTTGGAGAAGAATCCATTTTTGAGTTCAGCACTGTTAATTTGATGTGAGGGGAAAAATCCCAAGAAAATAAAATATTCTCTGTTTTCGCCTAACCACTTGTGCTCACACTACTTTGCCTGATAGAATAAGTAAACTACAGTACCCAGCAGCCCTAGCTGGCGGCCATATTGGTGAACCTTATTCAAAGGGCAACAAGGCGATACTCTCCTGCTGCCCGGCTATACGCCCGGCCAGGAGGTGGCGACAGTACCTGGCAGGTACCCAAAGTCCACAGCTTCCACAATGCTCATCCTGGGATAAGAAGTAGATTTCCCAGGTCCTCTTTAATAATGGTTTTGGACCTTTCCTCCAGGAACTTGTCCAAACCACTAGACCTTTGAAAATTCAGATCAATGAACACGGATATAGTCTCCAGTTTGCCAAAGAAACGTCCCCTATGGTACCGTGCTGTGTGGAACATTCTCACTTGTTTGTGTCCTTGAAAGTTATAGTGGTGGACCACATTCCCCCTTCAATCAGGGGAGGGGATAGGAAGAAACAATTTTTACACCTGGAGTCTAAATGGATTTTTTTTTATTGAATGCAGTATATCCTGATGGACTCAATGCTGCTATCGATTTATTCTGTGTTCTTTTGATATTGTGGTTTCTTGGATTAATCCAAGGGACATTCCAATGGATTTTATGTGTTTACAAATTTTTGAAACATTTTTGAGACTTTATAGACGGGATGGTGGGTTTCCCATATAAAGCTTTTAAACCGATTGCAGTTTTTGTTGCCCATATCAAAGAATTAGAATCTGATTATCTGTAGAGCAGGCAAAGCTGTTCAACAATTTTTATATGATTTCCCTACTTTAATAGGATCGGAGCCCATGATTCCTTTCATTTTTAATAATCTAAATCTTTAAAATTATGATGCACCTTGACGCCTATTAGTTATTTGGGAGTATATTGTTTTGCGCGGGTTCCTAGTGAACGTTGCATTACCCCAGTAGACTATGCTATAATGAGTGCTTAATTCTCTGTAGTAACTTTGTTTATTGCACTAGCATCTTTTCTGTGTGTGCTGATGTTTTGGGAGTGTGCTGTCCTGTATGGTTCCGCTGAGAATGTTATGCTACGCTGTGTTTAATCTCATTGGACGTTTTTTGCATTAATTTGGTTCACCGAATTAATAGCCTTTTTGGTGTATGTCCGTGCTTTGGGAATTGCTATGTGCTCAATTAGCTGATAGCTCTGGAGTAGCTCTCTTGCTAGCTGATTTGATTGCTCCGTGAATTCTGGTTCCATGCGTTGATTGACATCGGTTTTTAAAGATCCTCTCTGCACTGGCAAGTGTAAATTGTAACACATGCCAGAGCATTAGAGTGTTTGTCCTTTGCATAATTGAATCACACATTTTAGCAGTTTGAAATATCACATTTAGGTAAGAACAAAGGGACTAATAGAATTTACCTGCCCAGTTATTGTGTAGCCAATTTTACGTATTTAACCATCAGTTTTTTGGGCATGTGTTAGCCTGAGAGATTCAGTTTGGTGTTATGAACTGACCGAGACTGTTCCGTGGGATGAATTATTGTGTTTGTGTGTGTGTGGGGGGGGGGGGAGTTAGCCCATGTTGAATGTGTTTCCTTAGTTTCTATAGGGGGTCATTATGTGGCATGAACAGTGGGGATGTACGTCCATGTGTGACGTACATCCTCGCTGTTCACCCTCCTGCTGCTCCTGGTGCAAAGACTCCCCATACGAACAGTGCTGTTGTATGGGGAGCTTTAGATGGGGGCAGGAGGGGGCAGTCCGGAGGTGGAGCGAGGTCGCCACTCTACGTCCGGGGCCTTCAATGTAGATGGGGGACTCATTCCACATCTTTGTTGGTGACATAGAGGAAGGGCTGTCGGGTAAGGTTTGCCTCTTTGCGGATGATACCAAAATCTGCAATAGAGTAGACACCCAGGAAGATGTAGATAACATGAGGAGCTTGAAGAATGGTCTAGAATTTGGCAGCTGAGATTTAATGTATACAAAATGTAAGGTCATGCATTTGGGCTGCAATAATCCAAGGGAGCAATATAGTATAAGGGGCAAAGTACTTTTGTCCACTAAAGAAGAGCGGGACATTGGCATGATTGTATCTGACGATCTTAAAGTAGCTAAACGGGAAGAAAAGGTGATGATGAAAGCTAGAAGGATTCTTGGGTGCATAGGGAGAGGAATGGCTAGCAGAAAAAAGGAGGTGATAATGCCTCCGTATAAGTCTTTGGTGCGACCTCATTTGGAGTATTGTGTGCAATTCTGGAGATTGCACCTTCAAAAGGATTTAAGCAAATTGGAGTTGGTGCAGATTGTGGCTACTAAAATGGTTAGTGGTCTTTGTTTATAAAGCATAGGAGGATAGACTTAAGGATCTTAATATGTACACCTTAGAGGAAAGGCGGGATAGAGAAGATATGATTGAAACATTTAAATACCTCCATGGCATAAATATACAGAAAGTGAGCCTCTTTGATTGAAAGCAAACTCTGCTAAGAGGGGGACATAAGATGAGGGTGAAAGGGAATAGACTCAGGAGTAATATGCAGAAATATTTCTTTATGGAAAGAGTGGTAGATGCATGGAATAGTCTCCCAGTGGAGGTAGTAGAGATGAGGACAGTATCTGAATACAAAAAAGCATGGGACAAACGCAGAGTATCTCAAAAGGGAAAAAAGGGGACTATTGTAGTAGTTGATATGAAAGGGCAGACTAGATAGGCCATGTGGTCTTTTTCTGCTGTCATGTTTCTGTATTTCTAAGTCCCCCTGGACAGCTGGGGATCGTGGTACGTGACTTGGAGGAGCAGGTCAGGAGGTGCAGGGTGTTCCCCGCAGACCAATCCAGGCGTTGGAAGGCCCGATTTTGGGTTCGCTCTATGGGGAAACACAGCCCTACGTGTCGGTTGGTGATCACGGCTTCTGAATGGAGCCGTGGTGCCATGGAGACGGGATGCCATGGCACTGTGGCTTCTTTCAGGAGCCTGGCTGAGTTAGCTGGATATGTGCCTGGGCGTGCGGCCAATCAGAATTGGGGATGGCCTGCATGTCCAGGCTGGTAGACCTGATTCTGATCCTGCGAGCACGTCTAGGCCCCGCGGAATCAGAATTGGGTGCTACTGCTGCATGCCCCGATTCTGCCCGACTGTACAGGGGCGGGACGTGCAGGACAGAATTTGCATAAGAGCATAAGATATGCCATACTGGGTCAGACCAAGGTCCATCAAGCCCAGTATTCTGTTTCCAACAGTGGCCAATCTAGATCATACGTACCTAGCAGTTTCCCCAAAAGACACAGGTTCCGCAATGCTTCTACTGGGTCAAGCATTGATGTCCTGGGTCCCTTCTTAATAATGGTTTATGGACCTTTCCTCCAGGAACTTGTCCAAACCTTTTTTAAACCCAGCTACACTAACAGCCTTTACTACATCCTCCGGTAACAAATTCCAGAGTTTGATTACACGTTGAGTGAAAAAATATTTTCTTTTATTAGTCTTAGTTTACCCTGTAGCTTCATTGCATGTCCCCTAGTCTTTCTATAGTCTGATAACGTAAACAATCGATCTTCGTTTACCCGTTCCACTCCGTTCATTAATTTATAGACTTCTATCATATCTCCCCTCAGCAGTAGAGCCCTAACATAGTGTTTGCCCTTTAAAGTGCATAATTAGGGGTGCAAACCAGTGGGTCGGTATATTTATATGGTCAACATCATACCATTTGTCTGAAGAAGTTATTAGTAGACATTTCATGTATTATTGTCCATTATAGAGTTAATATCGGGCTGGGTGCTTTAGGTTCCCTTTGACGCTATTGTGGAGTTTTTCCTGCTAAGTGTTATTTTCCCTAGAGCAGAGGTTCCCAACTCCAGTCCTGGAGGGCCAAACACCATTCAGGTTTTCAGGCTGCCCCCAATGAATATGCATGAGATGTATTTGCATGCACTACCCCCATTGTATTCAAATGTATCTCATGCATATTTATTAGGGATAGCCTGAAAACCTGAATGGTGTTTGGCCCTCCAGGAGTGGAGTTGGGAACCTCTGCCCTAGAGTGTTTTGAAAAATTTTTTTCTCTCATTTTTATTAAAGATAATATAATGATTTTCCAATACCTCATTCTTTAGCTACCTGGCTACTCTCTTGAGGGCAACCTAGGGGCAAACCATGGCTACATTTGGTATAGCACCAGCTGTCAATACTGCTGATGAGATAGAATCTACTATCAATCGGACAGTCCTTCAGTTGCCATTAATGCCAAATTCTTCAGATTGCCTACTAACTGCCAGCAATACTGAGTGCTATTTATGCACCTTTATCCTGGATGAATGACGATAATTTCTTTGGAGCTTTGATAATTAGTTTATAAAAGAAAATTATTATGTGGATTAGGGTTCAAAAGTAATTTAAAGATAACTTAAAACCTGTATGGAAAAATTAAAATAATACATGGAGGGGTTTTTCTGACCTGTGAGGAGTTGTGCCCAGGCTTTGAAAAATGGATCCAGTTGTTTGGATCCCAGGACCAAACTGAGGTCTTTTCCCCTTCTTATTCAATTTATCGTGGTATCTGTGTATAAGCATTCTTTGTATTTTATAGTGATAGTATTTTTGAAATAGTCTATAGTGATTGAATTTATATTTTGCATTGGGAAAATTTTACCAGGTGATTTTTGCTTTTTTGATATTAGTTGACATCTGATGTGGCCTATTTGATATTGGAAAATTAGTTTTTCGAATACCCATGATTGTTATGAACCTTACTCCTAAGTCAGAGTATGTGGAGAATAATCTGTGTCTCTCTAATTTACTGCTAATGCTCACAGTGGTACTTGCAGCATGCCAAAGAGAGTCTCCTATCAAGCTCTCATGCTTTGATTTCAGTTCACCTCTCCTGTACCAATAATGTTTCTGGGGTTGATTGACAAATGGTTCCTGGAGCAATACTTTGTATTTCGCACTGTATATGTGTAGTTGCTATCTGGTTTTCCTTGTTTATTCTAATTCTTTGAAGAATTCTCTTGTTTTGCAAACTCTGTTTTTTTTTCTTCCCTGTATGTGCTTGTAAATTTTCACTCATTCCTTCTAATCAATGGAACAATTTGATAATGGAAACTGATTCTAGATATTTACTTTCATATTTCAGCACTTTTTGCTTATTTTGATCTGATGATGCTGTTAGGTAGGCCTGGAAGCCTGTGATAGTAGCTCTGTATGTATAATCCAATTTCTATGAGGCCCAGTCTTCCTTCAGCTCTAGGGATATGCAGTCTTGAAATATATTGATTCTTGTAGATTATCTCATGGGCACGGAGGAGTTTTCAAACTTCAAGTCTTTCAAGATCATTAAGAGGCCAGTCTAAAATCCCAAAGCTTTTTGAGAGTATAGGAATTACCAGCCAATTATTTACTTATATTTTATACTCCTGTGTTAAAGCACTTTCAATAACAATTTTAGTATCCTGTAATATTCTTTACTTCTCCTACTTCTACTGACCTACAAGTGCATTCATTCTGCTTCTGCTTCTCGCTACCTTTCCTCTTATCCCACTGTACATCCCTTCTCAAAACTCCGCTCCTGTGGCAGATTCCTTTTATTTTTACCCTTCTCTGCCACTGCCAACTCCAGGCTTTGTTCTTTCCATCTTGCTGCTCCGTATGAGGTGCGATCAAAATGTATTGAGACTTGTACAATAATACAGAAAGTATAACACTGACAGTTATTGCAAATGTCCTTCGAAGTAGTCTTCTTCCAATAGAACACACTTACTCCAGCATTCCTGCCACTGCTGGAAACAATTTTGAAATGCCTCTTTCATTATGCTGTGTAGCTGCTGTATCGAATTTTGCTTAATGGTCTCCAAGTCATGGAATCTCCTTTCTTTCAGTGGTAATTTCAGTTTTGGAAACAAGAAAAAGTCACAGGATGTGAGGTCAGGAGAGTACGGAGGCTGATGGACTTCCTCAATTTGGTGTTTGGCCAAGAACTGATGCATGAGCTGGGGTGTTATTGTGATGAAGCAACCGTTCACCATTCCTGTGCAACTCTGGCCTCTTACGGCGAACTGCATTTTTCAAACAAGTGAGAACTTCGATGTAGTACTCCTTATTGATGGTATGGCTTTTTGGAGCATACTCATGATGAACAATGCCCTGGTAAAGAAAACTGTAAGCATGACCTTGCATTGTTCCTCCCCTTATGGGCTTTCTTGGGTCTGGAAGAGTTTGGAGTCTTCCATAGTGAGGAATGAGCCTTAGTTTCCAAGTCATAACCATAAACCCATAATTCATCACTAGTAATAATCTTTTTGATGAAATCTGAGTCATTTTCAATGCATTCCAACAACTCCCTGGCTGCAATCGGTCTATCTTCTTTTTTGGTCAGGGGACAGGCGTTTCAGCACGTATTTTGCAGACACACATCTCATCCCGAAATTGACAGAAAGAATGGACTGTACCAACCTGAAACTGATGTCCATGTCCTCAGCAAGCTCCCTGATAGTCAATTGACAATTTGAGCATATTCTGGCATGCACTGCTTCAACTTTGTCTTCATCCCTGCTCGTGAATGGACTTCCAGAACGTTCGTCACTGTCAACACTTTGACGGCCCTCCTTGGAAGCATTTGTTCCAGTCATAAACTCGAGCACAATTCATGCATTCATTGTGATACAGTTTCTTTAACTTGTCATACGTAAGTCTCTTTGCACAAATCTCCAAGTTTCTGTCAGAATTTTTTTACACATCGTAAATCTGACAAACTGCTTTTACATGATACCAAACATTATATGATTAAAAAAAACTACAAGTGTGCTGCAGCCACACCGCACTCTGCACATACAGAGCACATAACTAGGTCACTGTATGCTTAATAGCTCTGTGGTGTGACGTATTGTTATATAGCTACACAACAAGTCTCAATACGTTTTGGTCACACCTCATATGCCTGGAACAAACTACCAGAGTCTGTGTGTCGGGCTTCTTCTTTAGCCCTATTTAAATCCAGATTAAAAACCCACCTCTTTTAAGCTGCTTTTGGATCCTGATGCTCCTCAATTTCTTATCCACTACTCTTGCCATACTCTAGTCCCCAGTTTTGTTGTTTTTTGTCTTGATTAGATTGTAAGCTCTGATTAGCAGGTACTGTGTCATACATCTATATGTATAGCACTGCGTTTGCCTTGTAGCACTATACAAATGATGATTATTATTATTAGTAGTAGTAGTTTACTGATCTTTTCTCTCGTGAATTTCTGCTTGTTTGTCATTCCAGCCTCTACTCCTAGATATTTTTATGCACCTCCTGTTCAAGTTTTATGATGTCACATCCCTTAGTCAGGGAGATGTTTTCCCTTTTACTCAATTTTCCGCTAAGGAAGGTTGCTATCACACATTTGTTAAGGCCAAAAGTCATCCTGATGTCATCCAAGAAGCTTTTCACAACAAAAAGTTGTTCTGATAATTTTCGGTTGCTGGAACTGTAGAGCTTCAGGTTGTCTACAGATAGTACGTATGATGTTACCTCTGGGTTGTTACCTTCTTTAGAATTCAGGTTAAATCCATACCCCGAGGAGTTGAGAGTGCCATACAAAAGAGAAATGGTGATAAGGAATCTCCCTGAAATATTTCTTGCTGAATTTTGACATTAGGAATAATGACGTGACCATCTTCATAAATCAAAAAGAGTGTGGTTAGCCACATTTTAATGCTGAAATTTAATGTACTTTGTCAAGCCAGAATTTATTTTATACATGGCAAGGTAAGTTATTACCCAAGAGTGTCGGATGCTATCAAAGGCTTTTTTATAGCATGGATTGACTATGCTGATATTTCTATTTTTCTTAGTGCTGGCCATGATGTCCTTATTCCATATTGGCTGATCTTTGGTTCCATATGTTCCCTTCTTATTGCCCTTTTGCTCTATTGCCATTGGATTTGATATGATCATATATTCTGTCTGCATCTATTGCAGTGAACAGTTTGTAGATTGTAGGTAGACAAGTTATTATTCTGTAATTTTTGGGAATGTTACTCGAGTCCCCCTTTGGAAGGAGAAATGTTCTTCCTATTCTAAGCCATTACGGTTAAGTCTAGCTGCTTGATCAATTGTTTTATTTTTTTTCAGTTTGACAGTTCTTGGTGGAGTGATATTAATTGTTTGAGCCAAAAGTTTGTCATTCCTTCCGGGCCAGTTTAGGACTATTTTAACCTGCTTTCCAGCTCTTTTGTTGTTGCTGCAGACCATTTTATAGGTTGGATGTTTGCCTTTTCTAAACGCTCCTGTATGCAGGGTAACCATTGTGCTTCTCAACTGTGCTCTACAAAGTTCTCATATAGTTTTATCCAGAATGTTTCTGTTTCAATTTTTTGTTATTTTTTTTATTTATGGATTTTTAGTCAAAATACAGTAACCAAATATAATACAAAGACAGTTTCCCAAGTCAACAAGAATCAATAAAGTGAAAAGAAAACAATGCACAACTGGAAATAAAGTCAACATCAAGGGAGTCCAACTGCAATACAAATAAAATATTCAAAAATCATTAAGAAAACAAGGCAATAAGCCCACAATCTAGGAGGCAATTACAATTAAGCACTGCCATCTCTGACTATACCCTGCCTATCAGACAGAAATTTTTTGATATGTGTCACATCAACTAAAACATATGAAGCACCATCAAAATTGATGATACATTTGCAAGGAAATCTTAAAAAGAAAGTGGCACCCAGTGCTAGGACCTGAGGCTTTAAAGATAAAAATTGCCTCCGTCGTAGCTGGGCGCCACGAGACACATCAGGAAACACATTAACAGTTTGTCCACAAAACTTAGCCGACTTAACCTTGAAAAAAGCCCTAAGAATATGCTGTTTAACCAATACAGATGAAAAGGTGACCAGCAAAGTAGAACGTAGACTGATAATATCTAGAGAGTCCTCTAGAAAGGCAGTTAAATGAGTCATAGAAGGAACTACTTCATCCAGCTCTCCTTCAGCAGAGTTAACCTTCTTGGTGCCTGAGGGAATGTAGTAAATAGAAACTTCAATGGGATCTGTTATGGCCAAGATCTCTTTCAAATATTTATCTAATAAGATTTTATGTAATAAAAGGGAAGATTGAGGAAAATTTTAAAAAACGCAAATTATAAACATGCATAGAATTTTCAAGTGCTTCCAGCTTTGAATATAATATAAAAAAGAATCTTTAATTCCAGCAACATTAATTGCATGACGTAGAAGAACTTGAGATTCAAATTTAACACAAGCCATATCAATCAAATATACTTTCTCATCAAGTTGCTGCAAGGAGACCGCAGCTTCCTGAGAAAAAGTACATAAGGAACTTAAGGAAGAAGACACCTTTGTATCAATACACTGTAGTGCCCCCCTGACATCTTTCAAGGTAACTTCTGCTTCAGGAAGTAACAGAAGCTCTAAAGAGCTTCCAGAAGTTACAAACTGGACAGGAGTAGTCAATTTTACCACAACATTTACAGTACTTTCCTTTCTATCTCAGAGGGTTCTCTAGGAGTAACTGATAAACCAGAGACAGGACATCGAGGATAGTCATAATATGAGATCTCTCATCTGGGCTTAAAGAAGCACCATCGGGAGAGGACTGAGCTAATGGAAGAGGAGCGAAATGTTTATTTGGAGGGCCAACTGGTTTTATACCCCCGGTATCGGCCGTCTGGGGTCTGCTATATACTTTGGCCTTCCGTTTGCCCATAATTAATCAACCAGAAATATAAAACACAATTTAGCAATTGAAAGCACAATATTAAACAAACCTTATCATTAAGCCCCAACTAACTTAATAAGAAACAAGCTTAAAGCGCCGAAATGCCACAGTGACGTCGAAAGGGCAGAACCTGCCCCTTTGAATCGTGCTCCGTGGTCGCGCAGGCAAAGACAGAGATCTTGCAGACAGAAAAAGGCCCAACCAGGAGCAGGCTGCCTCGGGTGTGCCTACCTGATAGAAGCCAGGTAATACCGGCGTCGGCAGCACAAAAGCAGTCCCGGCAGTCTCTCTCGGCCCAATGAACGGGGCACAGCACATCTCCGCACAACTGCAGTCACCTCCCATTTCTGTTTCAGTTTTGATTTGTGGTGTGTTTACTATCTTAATATTCTTTTTCAATCCCCTGCATATGTGCCTTTGGGTGGGAGCTCTTTGTATGCATTTTGCCGCAGTTTGGGCACTCGCAGTTGTGAGTCACTGTCCGTTTTCTGGCCTAGGATCAACGTCCTTGTTTGGGTTTGCAGTCATCGAGGATAGTCATAATATGAAATAATCATCAGTGCAGCCACCGCCGTAGCTACCTGAATCCCATTCTCTGGACTGTGCGGCTCCTTCACTGTCTCGGGATTATCACTGTAAGCTTCATCATGCTTTGAATTTGCTATGCAAGTATGCTGCTAGGTTATTCTCCTGTGGCCTCTCCCTCTTATACGCTCCCTGAGCCATGCTCCAGCTCTCAGTTTTCATCTGAAGAGCATGGCATCGGTCAAAGATTATAAACTGCAGTAAATTTCAAGATGGGGCAAAACCTTCTATTGAAAGCTCTGTTTTCTGGCAGTTAATCCTGTGTTAAACATGAATAGGCCTTGTTAAAAAGAAAGGGCTGGAAGTTAGTTTCTCAGTCTGCCCTTCTGCCCTATGCCTACTACCCCAGTTCCTGCTTTTCTTGCTTAGTGGGACAGAGGCCTGATTCTTGCAGTTTCTAGGGTTGCTAACTGGCTCCAGATTATCAATCATGCAGATCCAGTCTGGCTTTTATCGTACTGCCTGGGTGGACACGATTTTCTTACTAATTTATGTAAGACAAGAAAGAGTGCATATCTGTGCAGGCCATTGGATAAAATCCAGACTGGTTCAGTCTGACGTGAAAATCTGGAGCCACTTGGCAGCCCTAGTTTTAATCAAGGAAGTGATCTATAAATCCCACGTTTGGAACTGCTTTAAAACGTATCCTGCTTGATGATGAATATTGAATAGTAGCTACCTATAACCCACCTGGTTTTGTTCTTCCCAATCGTGACCTCGCTCTTAACTCAAAGCTTCTTTGTTTTTAGACTGGGGATAAAAGGGATTTTCTTTGTATGTAGAAAGGCTTTTATAAAATTATCATAGGATTTACACATGTTACACACGTCAAGATTTGCAAGAAGACATGGGCTTACTCCTACTATATTGTAAAGATACACAAACACCTATGTGATGTTATAGACTAAAAATAGACACTTGGGGCCCAATATTCGAAGGGTATTTACACGGTTTGCAGCCTAGTGAACTATGTAAATGCCGTAGTTGGGGATATTCAATGGCAGCTACGCGATTAATGCCATTGAATATCCCTGTCTATGTCCCCTACATGCCCTGATGCTATCCGGTTAGCAATGGGGTGTGCTGGGGCATTGTGGGACAGAGCAGAGGTAGGGAACCAACCGGGCAACCGGGTAGCGCCAACCGGACAGCAGCGATATCCTCGCCCATCTTTAAGATGCCGACTAGGCGCTAACTAGGCAGCAGCCAATATTGCTTCCTGTCCCTGCAGTGATCACCACGTATTCAATGCCAGGGCTGTGCGTGTCATCGGCGTAAAACTCTTCCAAACAGCGGGCAGCTGAAAATCGGGCCTTTGGTCTTTACACATGGGCGGCCTAATGTCTAGACTGGATTGTAATCACTATGAAGAAAGGACTGTCTCTTATGTATATTTTTGCAACTCTGTATCCACCTGGTAGCACTATACAAATGATTCATAATAATGATTCATATATAGCAAGCAATTTAATGGAAAATTGTAGGAAAGGCAACATATGAAAGACATAGTAAAGAATTTTATTGCAGCTAGTACCATGTCCCCACTGTACACTCTCTGATCATTCAGTAGTATATTTCTTTTAACAAACGGCTTGTTAAAGCTTTTCATGGAGGTCCCTGAGAACTCTTGATTGCATAAAATGAGGACTTGCGTGACGTGCGAGAGCTACACAGTCATATGGCCCCTCAGGTTCCACCGAGACTGCACCAGAAGTATAGTGAATATTTTTTGTCTCCCTCTTTTAAGATCACTATGCCAGAAACCAAGCAGAGCTAAAGAGTACCAGCAGGATCGACTAAATTAATTAGGCACAGAGAACCTACAAGAGAAGAAAATGGGTCAGCTAGGGATACTTAGCTTTGATAAGAGGACGCTAAGCAGCAGGATGATTAAGGTTTGGTATGTGGATCATTCAGATGTTAGGTTTCCTCTTGCATTTTATCATTCTTTCTGAGACTAAGCAAGGCATAAATGTACAGGAGGATCTCTTTTAATTGAAGGCAAGCACTGCTACGAGGGGACATAGGATGAGAGTGAAAGTGGATAGACTCAGGAGTAATATGCAGAAATATTTATTTACGGAAAGAGTGGCAGATGCATGGAATAGACTTCCAGAGGAGGTGGTGGACATAAGGACAGTACCTGAATTCAAAAAAGCATGGGACAAACACAGAGGATTTCTGAAGGTAAAAATAGAACTACTGTAGTTGATATGAAAGGGCAGACATGCCGTCATGTTTCTATGTTTCTAAGAGATATCTCTTAAAGACATATGGAAATTTGTTACTCATACAGAATTATCCCTTCAGGCTTCTCTGTCTAAAGTTTCTGACTTTTCTAAAGAGGTAGTAGTGAAGCTTGCTGAAAATGACACAAAACTATCTGCAGTTGATACACATTTCTTGAAATGTGTCGTAGGTCATAGCAACGCAAGCAGCACTCTCCTCTTCTGGTCAGGATTCTTTACATCGACAATTAGAATTTATGGAAAATGTCTCTCGCTCATTCAAAAAATTTTGTATTTTTGAATTTTCCCTATACTCACCTCCTTTTACTGCTGATTATGTTTTTATGTTTATGTTTTTAGGCACTTCTTTTCTTTAAATATCTTAAGGAAGTCCTACAGTAACCACATACAGATGCTGTTCGGATCTCCTAAGGTTTATTATATTCCTAACGGGATTAAGATGGTGGTGAAGTATAGTGGGGTTTCAGGTGATGACCTTGATCAAATTTCATCCACTGGTAGCTTAGAACTTTGGCGTTTTTGGAGTCAACTGTTGATGAAATTCTCTCTCGGTATACTTTTAATAGTTACTTTTAAGAGCATAAGAACATAAAATATGCCACACTGGGTCAGACCAAGGTCCATCAAGCCCAGTATCCTGTTTCCAACAATGGCCAATCTAGGTCACAAGTCCCTAGCAGTTAACTCAAAATACACAGGTTCCACAATGCTTATATTAGGGCAAGCAGTGGATATTCTGGGTCCACTTTAATAATGGTTTATGGACTTTTCCTCCAGGAACTTCTCCAAACCTTTTTTAAACCCGGCTACACTAACAGCTTTTACTACATCCTCCGGTAGCAAATTCCAAAGTTTGATTACACGGTGAGTGAATTTTTTTTTTCTCTTATTAGTCTTAAATAGATTACCCTGTAGCTTCATGCATGCCCCCTAGTCTTTCTATATTTTGATGGTGTAAACAATCAGTCTACGTTTACCAGTTCCACTCCATTCATTAATTTATAGACCTCTATCATATCTTTTTTACAGTTTGAAGAGCCCTAACCTTTTTAGGCTCTCTTCATAGGGGTATGCTTCCATTTCCTTTACCATTTTGGTGGCTCTTCTCTGTACCTTTTCTAATAACGCTATATTCTTTTTAAGATATGGCGACCAGAATTGCACACAGTATTCAAGGTGTGATCGCAACATGGAACGATACAGAGGCATTATAATATCCTTTGTTTTATTCTCCATTCTTTACCTTATGATACCTAGCATTCTATTTGCTCACTTGGCTGCCGCTGCACACTGGATGGAGGATTTTAACATGTTATCCACCATGAATCCTAAATCTTTTTCCTGGGTGTTGGTTCCTAATGTGGAACCTTACATCGTGTAATCATATTTTTGGTTTTTCTTTCCTAGGTCCATAACTTTGCACTTGTTCACATTAAATTTTATCTTCCATTTGAATGCCCAGTCTTCTAAGTTATCAAGATCCTCTTGCAATTTTCCACAATTCTCATGGTTTTTAACAACTTTAAATGGATTTGTGTCATCTGCAAATTTGATAACTTCACTCGTTATTCCCATTTCCAGGTCATTTTATGAATATGTTAAAAAGCAGCGGACCCATCACAGATCCCTGGGGTAATCCACTATTCACCTTTCCCGATTGGGAAAATTGGCCATTTAGCCCTACCCTTTGCTTTCTATCTTTTAACCAGTTCCTGATCCACAATAGTACACTACCTCTTATCCCATGACTTTTTAATTTTGCCAAAAGTCTCTCATGAGGGACCTTGTCAAAGGCTTTCTGAAAGTCCAGATACACTCTATCAACTGACTCACCTTTGTCTACCTGTTTATTCACACCTTCAAAAAAACTTAACAGATTAGCAAGGCAAGACCTTCCTTGGCTGAAGCCATGTTGGCTGTCTCCCATTAAGCCATGACTATCAACATGTTCAGTAATTTTGTTCTTTATGATGGTTTCTGCCATTTTTCCCGGTACTGATGTCAGGCTCTCCGGTCTTTCATTTTCCGGATCACCCTGGAAACCTTTTTAAAAATTGGCATTACATTGGCCATCCTCCAATCTTCAGGTATTACAGATGATTTTAATGATAGTAGGTCTGCCATCTCATATTTCAGTTCTTTCAACACGCTTGGATGTATACCATCCAGTCCAGGTGATTTGCTACTCTTCAGTTTATCAAATTGTTGTAATACATCTTCCCAGTGTATCAATATTTCTTTCAATTCTTCTGCAGCTAATCCTTTAAATACCATTTCAGTCATGGGTAACATTCCTACGTCTTCCTCAGTAAAGACCGAAGCAAAGAAATCATTCAGTCTCTCCGCTATGTTTTTGTCCCCTCTTAGTGCCACTTTTACCCCTCTATCATCTAATGGTCCAAATGACCCTCTCACAGGATTTATGCTACGAATGTACTTGAAAAAGTCTTTATTACGTGTTTTTGCTTCTACAGCAAGATTCTCTCTTTGCCTGCCTTATCAATGCCTTGCATCTAACTTGTCAGTGCTTGTGTTGTTTCCAGTTTTCGTCATTTGGCTCCATTTTCCATTTCCTGAAATATGCTTTTTTGGCAACAACAGCCTCTCTAACTTCACCTTTAAACCATGCAGGCAGTTTTTTGGACTTCCTTCCACTTTTCTTAAAGCGTGGAATACAGCTGGTCTGGGCTTTCAAGATAGTATTTTTAAACAACACCCAAGCTCGATGTAAATCTTTAACCTTTGCAACTGCTCCTGGTTCTTCATCTGATTGATTTCTTTGACTGGGTGACCAGGGAGTTGGACCGAGGGAGAGCTCTAGATGTGGTGTATTTAGATTTCAGTAAAGCCTTTGACACTGTTCCTCACAGGCGACTTATAAACAAACTGAGCACCCTAGGGATGGACCCTAAAGTTACTGCTTGGGTTAGAAATTGGTTGGGTGGGAGGCGACAAAGAGTACAAGTAAATGGAGCTCACTCTGAGGAGAAGGATGTTACCAGTGGTGTGCCCCAGGGATCTGTCCTTGGTCCGATTCTTTTTAACATCTTTGTTAGTGATATAGCGGAAGGGCTGTCGGGTAAGGTTTGCCTCTTTGCGGATGATACCAAAATCTGCAATAGAGTAGACACCCAGGAAGGTGTAGATAACATGAGGAGGGATCTAGCTAAGCTTGAAGAATGGTCTAGAATTTGGCAGCTGGGATTTAATGTTAAAAAATGTAAGGTCATGCATTTGGGCTGCAGCAATCCAAGGGAGCAATACAGTATAGGAGGTGAAGTACTTTTGTCCACTAAAGAAGAGCGGGACCTAGGCGTGGTTGTGTCTGATGATCTTAAAGTAGCTAAACAGGTAGAAAAGGCGACAGCAAAAGCTAGAAGGATGCTTGGGTGCATACGGAGAGGAATGGCTAGCAGAAAAAAAGGAGGTGATAATGCCTCTGTATAAGTCTTTGGTGCGACCTCATTTGGAGTATGGTGTGCAATTCTGGAGACCGCACCTTCAAAAGGATGTGAACAGGATGGAGTCGGTGCAGAGGGTTGCTACTAAAATGATTAATGGGCTTCATTATAAAGCATATGAGGACAGACTTAAGGATCTTAATTTGTACACCTTAGAGGAAAGGTGGGATAGAGGTGATATGATTGAGATGTTTAAATACCTCCGTGGCATAAATGTTCAGGGAGAGAGCCTCTTTCAATTGAAAGCAAGTTCTGCTACGAGGGGACATGGGATGAGGGTGAAGGGAGATAGATTCAGGAGTGATATGCGGAAATATTTCTTTACGGAAAGAGTAGTGGATCCGTGGAATAGTCTCCCAGTGGAGGTGGTGGAGATGAGGACAGTAACTGAATTCAAAAAAGCATGGGACCAACACAGAGGATCTCTAAAGGTAAAAAGTGGACTGTTGTAGTTGTTGTTATGGAAGGACAGACTAGATGGGCCTTGTGGTCTTTTTCTGTCATCATGTTTCTATGTTTTTAGGTGTTTTTTTTAAACTATTTTCCTCATTTTATCATAGTCTCCCTTTCGAAAGTTAAAGGTAGTACTTTGGTTTTCCTTACTGTCCTTCCTTCATTTATTAAATCAAACACGATCGTACTATGACCACTATTGCCAAGTGGCCCCAGCACCCTTATCTCTTGCACCAGATCTGGTGTTCCACTAATGACTCAGCCCTAAATGGCTTCCCCTCTGGTCGGTTCATGAACCAGCAGCTCCAAGAAGCAGTCATTTATTTCATCTAGAAACCTTATTTCCCTAGCATGTCCTGCCATAACACTGACCCAGTCGATACCAGTGTAATTGAAATCACCCATTATTATTACTGTGTTGTAACTTTTGTTAGCTTCCCTGATTTCTTTGAGCATTTCATCATCCATTTGTTCATTCTAGCCAGGTGGTCGATAGTACACCCCTGCCATCACCTTCCCCTTCCCCTTTTTACATGGAATTTCAATCCATAGAAATTCTACAGTGAATTTTGTTTCCTGCAAAACTTTAATCCTTTGTGACTCAATGCCCTCTCTAACATAGAGTGCAACCCCTCCACTAAGTTGATCTTTTCTGTCATTACGATATAGGTATCACAGTGTCCCACTGGTTGTCCTCCTTCCACCATGTCTGAGATACCAATCATATCTAACCTCTCATTTATTTCTATATAGTCAACTCTCCCATCTTATTTTTTTAGACTTCTAGTGTTTGCATACAAGCATTTTAGAGGCTGTATTTTATTCATATTAATCTGGCTATCGGTAGACAGGGGTAATTTGGAATCTTTAAGTTTGTCAGACGGCTGCCTAGGGTGAGAACTTACACAATCTTGACGATGCATATATTCATATGATTCTTGCAAGGTATTGTGGGTATTGTAGTTCATTCACTCCCAAACACAGCTGATGACAATAATTTGAGTTGTGAAACCAAGTGGTAAGATCAATAAAATACTTCTTTTATTGATGGGGTTTAATTCACCCAGCACATGTATGCTTGATAGCACTATAAATGAGGTTACTTGCTTGCAGTGTTTAAAAATGGATAACAAAAAGTCATAAAGTAAACCAGAAAACAACCTTCAGCTTGTCAGGCAATTAGCTAATGTTTTCTTAGCAAATAATTACCAAATACAAAGGCACAAAGAAAAGAATAAACTTTGCTGGTTAGGTTAACTTCTGCTTATTTTCCATGCAGATCTCAGCAGTGATTCTCCCTTGCTCACACACACAATCAGGTGCAGCTCTAATTACTATCAATGGACCAGCTGAAAGCCTTTAGCTGGCTGGCTGCTACTGTGTGAGCCCAAATCCTGCTTTAAGAGCTGTTTGCAGTGGAAATAAAGAACAAAGTTAGGTTTCTTTGTGATGGCTGATGTGTTTGCTCACGGAAAACTAGCAATAGCATTTAGATAGAGAACAGTCCATATAAATAGTTTCATTTGCTGTATCTCCCTCTTCATCAATCAGCATATGGTCACTATCATACATTGGCACAGACGAGTCTTTCATTAAGGCACTATCATGAGAATGCTTATTCCCTGGCTGCCATTCTCTGTTATAGATAGGGTCTGGATCAGTGTTCATACCTGAGCCTCTCCTGCTATCATTATTCCTCTCTGTATAGCCTGGCCAATATGTAACCCAATTCTGATGTCCAGCCTTCCAATCTTGATCCCTGGACACTGGATCTTCTCTCACATACCTTCTGGCCTTGGTCTGAAAGTCCCTTCCACATGCAGTCTTCTCTCTTCCAGGTAGCCACTGGTGATTCCTATCTCTGCCACTCCATTCCTCTGGCTGAATCCAGTCCAATGGACTCTGCTGGCTTTTGGAATACCTCCCAGTATGAGTACTGCCTTGGAATCTCCCAGACCTTCCAATGGCCTTTCTTCTCTTCCTTCCAGAGAGTTTCCTTCTCTCTCTATCTGCTTGGCTTGGCTTCTGTTTCTCCAGGTGATACTGGTGCTTGAGCTCGTAGCCGTTGCTGTCTCTGTATCTCTTCCTCCCTCTGTAGCTGAAACTGTTTCCTGAAGAATAAGCTCTACTCTTATCCTGTTCTAATGTGTGCTGCTCCCTAACACAGCGCAGCTGTGTTGAATCAGGCCCTGCCCTTTGAGATGAGTGCTTAGGGATTACCTCATAGCTCTCTTGATTGCACCTACATTCTCTCACTTCAGCCCCTCTCATGGCTGCTGCTGGAAACCTGGTGCATTCTGGGACTGGTAGTCTTTTATGTGAAAACTCTGTTTTCTTGCTTCTACCAGAACTGACAGGTTGCTTGTTCAGAGTCACATCATCTTTTCTATAGCTCCTACCTGAGCTATGATAAGCTTCCTTATCACAAGTTCTGTCTGCTCTGTACTCAAGGGCATTTGGGCTACTTTTGTCTTTATTGGAACCTCTCTATTGATATTCACTAACTTCAATCTTTTTGCTAGTATCCTTCAAGGATACATTGTTCAGAACTATGCGTTCTTGGGCGACTGTGGGCTTTCCCCTATTATCTAGTTTAAAATCTGCTCTATCTCCTTTTTAAAGGTTAATGCCAACAGCTGGTTCCGTCCCAGTTAAGGTGGAGCCCATCCCTTCAGAAGAGCCCCTCCTTGGAGGCGGAGCCAGCCAAGGACCTGCATGGACGCTTAGGAGAGTGCTCCCATGAGCTCAACGAACGAATCCTGACCCAACCGTGGTGAAAGGTAGCCTGACTGGTCTAAGTTGCAACCCTGACTGCGGATTATGGCATGCAGTAAACAAACCCGGCTAGAATTCTCCAGCGGGCAAAATACCGGGGCAAAACGAACAAAGGCTGACCCGTTGTCTCCACTCAAAATGGCGCCGCAATGCGAGCCTAAAGAGGGGCTGCGAGAGATCCTAAATGAAATCCGTGCGGTTAGAAGTCGTGTGGATACGAACGGAGAATGCCTGAGTGAATTGCAAGTGGACTCAAAGGAATTAAAAGCCCAGTTGGCATCCCTAGTGACCAGGGTTGAGAAAATTGAAGCCACTGCAGGGGCACAGGAAGAACGGCTGGGGCACCTAGCCAGGGCCGCGAGGAAAACGGAGATGTTAGAGCGTAGTTTCGAGGACATGAACAACAGAGCAAGGAGGAATAATATTCGTATTATTGGCTTGCTGGAGGGTGCAGAAGGGAAAGACCCTGTTTCATTCTTAGGTCTAATCCCGAAATTACTGAAGTTGGAAATGGTGCATCCTTTTGAGATTGAGAGAGCGCATCGAGTGCCTACAGTATTGAGATTGCAATCTAAAACCCCTAGGCCTCTGATTTTATGTGTGCTGCGGTTTCAGCAAGTAGTGCATATCATGCAGGCCGCGAGAGCACGTAAGGACCTTCAATTTGAGGGACACAAAATCTTTTTCCATGATTTCAGCAAGATAACGGTGGACAAAAGGAAGCAGTTCCTAAAGCTCAGACAGAGGCTTCAAGGTATTCAGGCTCGCTATGGACTACTCTATCCAGCGCGCCTTCGAGTGACTGTCAACAATGTGACCAAAAGTTTTGACGACCCGGCGGCGCTTGAACGATTCATCGTGGACCAAGAAGCGCTCCAAATGCAGTGAGCGTGGATGATGCTTCTAAGGCCTTTGGAATAAAGTGGAAGACTCTGAGGAACGGTTTTGTAATGTAGAGAGCTAACCTAGCTATGTGGTGGGATAAGTTCTCTGATATGACATTGCTGGGTTGCTGTTATGGGAAGTTGGGTTATGGGTACTGGGTAGTTGTGTTCCCCTAGGACACTTGGCAACTCTATGTGAAGCATGGACATCTAGAGTGTAGATGTTCATGACAGGCAATGGCCCTGGGGTGTAGGTTATATAAGATGGGGGTTGGGATGTGTATGTTTTTTTTTTTTTTGGAGGGAGGGTCTCTAGAGTGACGTGCATGTTGAACTTGCTGTCTCACCCATATGCTGATATGTTTTTTTTTGGTTTGTAAGGGGTTTGGGCTCTCTGAGGCCCACAGCCTATGTCAAGTACTCTTTGGACATCATTGTGATTCATGGCTAAGGGGTTGCATACAATTTCTCTGAACGTGAAAGGGATTAAAAGCCCGATTAAAAGGAAAAAGATACTTGCATACTGCAGACAGCAGCAGGCCGACTTAATTTTATTGCAGGAAACCCATCTAAGTTTGATAGAGTCTTAAAAAACTTGAGGGGAAGCAATATTCATTACTGGGAGCAGCACCAGCACTTCAGAAGAAAAACAGGGTGGCTATCTTGAGGCGGAAGTCATTAGGGTGCAAAGTTATTTCCACACGGATTGATGCTAGCGGACGCTGGATATTGGTCTCTATTGAACTGGGTGGGTCTGCACTCACTATAGTTAATGTTTACGGGCCAAATTGTGATGACCCCAAGTTCTTTACGGACCTAACCAGAGTGCTTCAGGAGAACTCTGTCTCCAGTGATTGTGGGTGGGGATTTTAATCTGGTATTGGACCCCTTATTGGACAGGAATCCAGGTAGAGTGGAAAGATCCTCCAGAGCGAGAGTGGTGCTCAAGGCCCTTATAGACTCCCTAGGGTTGACCGATGCATGGAGGCTTGGGCATCCTACTGGTAGGGACTTTACCTTTTTCTCTTCGCCGCACAAGTCCTGGTCTCGAATAGATTAAGAAAAAATCTCCGAAAGCTTGGTGCCAGGGCTGAGGGGAGTGGAAATTTTGGGGATGCATATTTCCGATCATGCTGCCATCTCTTTGCATCTTGATTGGATGGGGGAGAGCACGCAGCAGCGGGCTTGGTCTTTCAACAGGTCTTACTTGGCTGATCCCTCTTTTCAAGAAGTAGTTAAGGCAGCCATAAAGGGCTATTTTGACGCAAACAACCCAGGGGACACTCCAACTTGGGCCTGGTGGGAGGCTTTTAAGGCCTCCCTGCGGGCTACGATTACCAGTTTCTCTATTAAGGAACACAAACGGAAGAAAGCTAGATTGTATGTCTTAGAAGAGCAAATCAAAGCGGGGGAAAGACTACTAGACAAGCAGGCGGATGCAGGCATAACTTTGCGGTTGCAGAGGCTTTGATATCAGTACAATGAAATATTAAGTTCGGAAGTGGAATATGTGATGTTGAAGCAACAATCTCAGTTTTATGTAGAAAATAGTAAGGGGGGGTAAGTTGTTGGCTAACACCTTAAAAAGGAAGCAAGAAAAGCCCGTATTGAGATTATAGCTGACCAGAGTCGCGGGAATTTGACTAGTACAGACCAGATCCTTGATGCATTTTCGGAGTACTATTGTAAACTATACTCTTCTGAATGTACGCAGGATTTGGAGGCCTCTGGGGAATTTCTAGAGAGATTAGCCCATCCCAGGCTGAGCGTGCAACAGGCTAAAGAACTGGACAAACCTTTGGCGGGGGATGAGATACTTAACGCAATTAACAGCATGTCTCCCGGGAAAGCAGTGGGTCCAGACAGCATCCCCTTAGAGTTTTATAAGGTTTTCAGGTGTGAGCTTATACCTTATTTATTGCTTTACTATGAGGCTCTTGATGAAGCTCAGTCACATACGGGTAATTTTGCAGAGGCTACAATAGTAGTTCTAGAAAAGCCTGGGAGAGATCCCACTCAGGTTGCAAACTATCGACCTATTTCCTTATTAAATGCGGATTATAACATTTACGCTACGGTGCTGGCGAAGAGGCTTGTTAAAAGTATAGGGGGGTTGGTGCATCCGGATGAGTGCGGTTTCATCCCAGGAAGGGCGACCTCGGACAATGCCAGACTCTTTTGTAATTTGCTGGATAGAGCGGGTCTTGTAGATACAGCTTATATCAGTATCTCTTTAGATGCACAGAAGGCCTTTGATAGGCTAGAATGGCCTTTTCTGTTTAGAACTTTAGAGTGGTTCGGCCTTGGATCCCAGTTTATAAATAAGATACGAATCCTTTATGGAAACCCCAAAGCACGGATATGTGCGACTGGTGCTCTTTCGAGATCCTTTTCATTACACAGAGGCACCCGTCAGGGGTGTCCTCTTTCTCCTTTGCTCTTTAATCTGGCCCTTGAACCATTAGCTATTGCCATACGACAAAACAAGGATATCGGAGGCATTGTAATTGATGATAGGCAGGTAAAAATCTCTGCATATGCCGACGACCTGTTGCTTTTTACACAACCTTCTGCAATTCCTGAGGTCTTAAGTTTGATTGAGTTTTACTCGGAATTATCTGGCTATAAAATAAACTGGACCAAATCAGTCGCTTTTCCCATGAATGAAAGAGTCAGAGCTGAAGACATGGCTGCTTTCCCGTTTCGTTGGGAATCAGGAAATATCAAATATTTAGGCATCAAATATGGGATGTCCATAGAACAGGCTATTCAAGAAAATGTAGAGGATTTGTTGCAAACCATACATCACTTAATATTAGCATGGTCCCCCCTTCACCTCTCTTGGTGGGGAAGATTAGAAACAATAAAGATGACATTAATGCCTAAAATTAATTATATGCTAGGTATGCTCCCATTTTCACTGGCCCCTGGGGTGTATAGTAAAATGGAAAGATGCTTATGCAGATTCTTGTGGGGAGGCCGACAACCTAGGATTGCACTTAAAAAACTGAAAGCTGCAAAGAACAAGGGAGGGGTCCAATTCCCTGACTTTTGTAATTATCATCAGGCGTTCCTTTTAAAGCAAGGTGCTCTGTGGGCATGTGAGGAGGAACTGATTTGTAAACCAGTATGGTTAGAAGTAGAGAAACGGATCGTGCGACCCTGCCCTTTATGGCTGCTTTTAGGTATGAAACATCCAGAAAAGTCCTTGGTGGGAAGGGTGATTCCCGCTACGCAGGAGGCCTACTTACTCCTGACAGGCTGTGTTAGGACTGAAGGTCCACCTGCTAGGAGGCTGCCAATTTGGTGGAACCCCAGGTTTAGAATTAGGGGTAAGATGTTTGCTTGGAGGAGATGGCAAGCGTGTGGCATATGGTCCCTGGGTCAAGTTTTAGGACCCAAGGGCTGGAAAGATTTTCCCTCTCTGCAGCAGGAGTTTTCTCTTCCTGATTCAGCCTTTTTTTATTGGCTCCAGCTCAAACATAGTGTTGCAGCAGCCAAAATCAATGTCGCTGATTTGTCTTTGGAAAACAGGGTATTCCAGCAGTTAGCGGAATTAGCAGGAGCTGCGAGAGTAGCGTCAAAAATATATACTTGGTTGCGAGATGGGGATTTACCCCATTTGAAGGGTCTGGAAAGATGCTGGGAAGCGGAGGCGCTATGTTCCATCCCTTGCAGAGCATGGGGAATCTTATGGGGCCCAGTCACAAGGGTTTCTAAGTCAGCAGCGGTTACGCAGTCTCTTTTCTTTTTTATGCATCGGGCTTTTATAACTCCTGTTAAGCTGGCCAAATGGGATAGTTCGGCAGCGGGTAAGTGCTGGTCCTGCCAGACAGAAGCCGGCACTTTTATGCACATGTTCTTTGAGTGCCATAACGTTCAGAGATTTTGGAGGCTTATATTGGACAGAGTGCAGGCTGTATTAAATGTTTCAATTGCATTATCATGGAATATTATCTGCTTAAGGTCGGCAACATGCATCCCTGGATTAACGAAAGATAAGCAATTTTTGTTTAACTTCATGATTGCCATCGCTTTAAAAGTCATTCTTGCGAATTGGAAGGATTCACGGAGGTTGAACCTAGATTTGTGGTGGAACCTCGTCTGTCGATATGCTAGTTATGAGAAACTGTACCGCAAAATCCAACGCCCTGATATAGTGGAAGGTGGTGTGGGTAAGCGGTGTTTGCTGGACAGTTTCACTGCCTGTGCTAAGGCATGTATTGAATCTTAGCAAGTTGAAAGCTTAGGCTGTGGATCTTCTCTAACTTTGTCATCAGAGAGCCGGGGTGGGGGGGGGGGAGGGTTTTTGATTTTGATTTTGATTTGTCGTGTTGTTTTGGTGTGTTATTGTTTGTTTGTAGGTGTGTTGATTCATAAAATACTTAAAGAATTAAAAAAAAAAAGAAGAGCCCCTCCTTTCCCCAGAATGTTCCCCAGTTCCTAACAAATCCAAAACCCTCATCCTTGCACCATTGTCTCATCCACGCATTGAGACTCCAGAGCTCTGTCTGCCTTTTGGGTCCTCCACGTGAATGCTACCCTGAAGTTCTGGATTTCAACTTTCTACTAAAAGCCTAAATTTAGCCTCCAGAACCTCCCTACCACAGTTTCCTATGTCATTGGTACTGACATGTACGAAGACAGCAGACTCCTCCCCAGCACTATCTAAGACCTTGTCTAGGTGGCATGTGAGGTTCGCTACCTTCACATCAGGCAGGCATGTTACCAGGTGATCCTCACGTCCACTAGCCACCCAGCTATATACATGCCTAATGATCGACTCATCAACTATAGAAGCTATCCTAACCCTTCCCTTTTGGCACATTGCCCTGGAGAAACCTCCTCAGTGCGAGAGGATTTTCCATCACCTGGAGGACAGGTCCTAGCTACATGATCACTTCCTGCGTCACCAGGGTGATGGTCTCCTATCACATGATCTCTCGCCTCCATGGCAACAGGAATGCTGCTAGACTGGAGGTGGGACTTCAGCACTATATCCCTTTAGGTCTCGTCTATGTACCTCTCTGTCTTCCTTATGTCCTCCAAGTCTACTACTTCTAGCCTCCAGAGATCTGACTCGTTCCCTGAGAGCAAAGAGCTCCTTGCATCTAGTGCACACGTAAGATTCCTCATCAACTAGGACCAACTGGGTGTAAATCATACATGTGACACTCAATGCAGAACACTGGAAAACTCCCATCTCGCTGCTGAATTGCTGTCTGCATCTTAGTTTTAAGGTTGTGTTTAGGTATTTAAGTTCTTTACTTACTAAGGGTTGCTAGGGATGCTTATACTAATAAAACTAAACCTAATATGTTTAATGTACTTTTTGTTCACCTGAAGCTTAATTAATCTCAGGTCCTTAATATATGCCTGATGAGGATAAACAGCTTCACCTGAGAGTGAATATGGCACCTCCTTTCATTTAAGAGATTTAAGCACCTATAAAGCTACGATTATCCCAGGGGTGGGGTTAGTGTTGGGAAGGGAGGGAGGGAAAGAAGATCGTGCTTTGCGTTAGTACTTTACTAAGAAACATGAAGGTTTTGTGGTCAGGGTATTCTGTTTTTTCCAGATGTTGCTAAAACCCCCCTCAGAAATGTAGTTTTTGTTTGAGAGGGAGGCAGTTGGGAATTAGTTGGTGGAATTGATTATAAATTTAGCTCCCTATTGTGTAGTATATTACTCCTTTTTCCCTTTTTCTTTTGCTTATTGTTATAAATTGGCTAGCTTCTCTCCCTTGATGTGGATTTTTTATGTGGGCTTGTTTTGTTCTTGGATTTTTGTAATATGTTTATCTTATTTCTTTGATATATGTGGTGGTGTTCAGGAAAACTTAAATATATTTAAAAAAAAGAAATTTAGGAAGGCATTTTTAGAGCTGAGGCCTAGGGTTCTGGTTCTTGGTGCCTCCTTTTTTTTTAAATACTCATACAAGTGTTTGATAATTTACCAGGGTAATAGTTATGTCAGGGTTGGCCAACTCCAGTCCTGGTGCACCACAATCCAGCTTGTTTTTCATGATGTCCCTAATGAATATTCATGGATAAAGATCCTAAGTGAAAAATTCAGTCAGTATGTGGACAGGCATTTAAACTAGGAAAAGGGGGTGAGAGATGGAGAACAAGAAGTTCAGGACGTCACTCCCAGCAAAAACATAATAACATTGGAAACAGCCAAACTTCTAAACCACACGTCAATGGCAAGTGGGAAGAGGTGTGTAGAATGAAATCCTTGCAAAATACAGGCAAGCCTGTCAACAAATGCTGGAAAGCAATGAGCACAAATGCTAGAAGCCTAGCCAACAAAGTTCCTGACCTGGAAGCCCCAATGGTGGAAATTGTGGACATTACAGAAAGGTGGTTTAACGAGTCGCATGAATGGGATATAGCCATAGCTTGCTATAATCTATGTAGAAGAGTGAGAAAGGGTAGAAAAGGAGGAGGAGTAGCCGTATATTTATTTTTATTTATTATTTATTTAGTGTACACTTATATCCCGCTACTTCCAGCGATCAGCAGCGGTTTGCTATACATAACAGTATGGTTGTACAGGCCATGGATTAAAACATACATAATGATTCAGTACAGGACACAAACATTCAGATTACAGGTTTACACTTGATTGCAAGACATTGATTACACAAGTATGTACATATTTACAGGTTGTCTGAATCTATAGGTGTTTGACGTGTAGTGCTATTTCCTTGTGCATGGTGAAAGAGTTTATGTGGGATTGAAGTGTGTCTGGAAAAAAGGCGTCTTTAGCTTTTTTCTGAATACCAACAGGTCACTGATTGCTCTCAGTTCGCATGGTAGTTGGTTCCATAGCAGTGGCGCTATGAATGAGAATGCTCGGTTGCTGGTGGTTGCAGTGACAGCTCTCAGGCTAGCCGGAACAATGAGGGTATTGAGGTGTGTGGTTCTTCTGCTTCTGTTATTTGGCTGCGATGTGATAAGGGCATTGAGAAACGAGGGTGCTATATTATGAATGAGCTTGAATGTGGTGATTAGGATTTTGTATTCTATGCGTGCAGTGATGGGGAGCCAATGTAGGTCCATTAGAATTGGTGTGATATGTTCCTTCAGGCCTTTCCTCATGATTAATCTAGCTGCCACATTTTGCGCCATTTGGAGGATGTTGAGGGTTTTTTTAGGCAACTCTTGTAGTATGGCGTTGCAGTAGTCCAGGTGAGGAATGATGAGGGCTTGTGCAACGGTCCTAAAATCTGAGTGCTCTATGATGCTACGTAGTGGGTGCAAGACTTTTATTTTGTGGAAAATGGCTCGATTGGTAATTCGGAGATGCTTTTCCATCTTTAGGTTGCAATCCAGTGTCACGCCCAGGTATTTTAGCTCTCTCTTTGTGGCGTAGACGTTATTGTTCATGGTGACTGTAGGTGGTGGGTTGAAATCTGTTTTTTTGGAAATGAACATCACTTCGGTCTTTTTGTGATTAATGGCCATGTTATTCTGTTGCAGCCAGAATTGTAGCTCACTGAGGCATTTTTCCAGTTGACTGATGTTCGGGTTGTCTACATCAAGTTGAGTGTAGAGCATTAGGTCATCATCATAGATGTGATAACTGATCTGGTGTTCCTGGAATATTTTACAAACTGGCCGTAGATAAAGGTTGAAGAGGAGGGAAGACAGGGCCGAGTCTTGAGGTATGCCTTGGGTTTGGGGGAAAGTTGCGGCCTTCTCGTTGTTGAAGTGGACTTGCTGCATTCTGTTGTTTATGTAGGAGGCGAACCATGTCAGAGGGGCACCTCTAATGCCTATGGAAGTGAGTCTGTTTAGGATCGGGGGGTGATGTACGGTATCAAAGGAGGCTGATATGTCGATGAAAACGAGCATGAACATTTTGCTTCTGTTTTCCAGTCCTTTGAGAAGCTTATCAATGAGGGCCAGTAGGAGGGTCTCCACGCCATGATGCTGTCGGAAACCATACTGGTGGACGTCCAAAGCGTTATTGTCATCGATGTGATCTTGCAGTTGCATTTGTACTGCCTTTTCAATGATCTTGGCCAGGAAGGATATGCTTGACACCGGTCGGTAGGATGTTGGGTCTTTCTTGTTAAGAGTCTTGTTCTTTAGGATGGGTCGTATGATGGATTTTTTTGAGGTGCGTTGGCATTAACCCCTGCCAAAGCGATTGGTTCACAATGTGTGTGATATATTGAACAATTTCCTGTTTTATGCCCTTTACCCAGGCCGCAGGGCATGGGTCGAGTGGGGAGGTGGTGGTTTTTAAGCTGGAGATTATTTTCAATATTTGCTTGTCATCTACGCTCCTGAAAGTGGTCCATTCTTGGTATTGTGTAGGACTTTCCGGGGTGTTGGGTGTTTGCAGAATGTTGGTCATTGACAGATTCTGGGTGCCTGGTTCAGGCGTTTGATGGCTTCTGACATTGGCTGTAGGGTTGAGCTTTTTGGCATAGTGGTCTGCCAACCTTTGGGCTGTCATTGCCACGTATGAAATTGGTTCTTGGGTAGTCTTTGTGAGGGATTTGACCTGTTTGAATAGTTCCCTGGGTCGGTTGAGGGCCTTGTTGAGCGTGTTGGAGTGATAGGTTTTCTTTGCGATGTTAATTTCATTCTTGTAAGCCGCGAGGAGTTGGTGTATTCCATTCTGTGCTCCTCAGTTTTGTGACTTCTCCATTTCCTTTCTTGCTTCCTCAGGTCTTTCTTTAGGTCGCGCAGGGTGGGGGTGTACCATGGTTCCGACCTGATTCTTGATGAGTCTGTGGGGTGTCCAGTTTGGTATTGCGACTTCTTCGATTCCTGAGATCCATTGGTTAACTAGTATCTCTAGGTCCTCCTGTTCTGGATTCATATGTC
The DNA here is from genome assembly GCA_033557465.1 of Ichthyophis bannanicus. Lineage (NCBI taxonomy): Eukaryota > Metazoa > Chordata > Amphibia > Gymnophiona > Ichthyophiidae > Ichthyophis > Ichthyophis bannanicus. Next base: position 117,551,932 of record CM066050.1, on the reverse strand, counting down.
AAAAGCAGTATTAAAGCTGCTGAAATGCAGGGGACATGGGGAAAAGAAGAAGCTCTGTGGATTGTGTTGGAAAGAGAAGATGGCACTGTCATCCATACTGGTGTGGTCTACAGGCCTCCAATTCAAACCGAAGAAATAGATAGTGAATTGATTATTGATATTGCCAAGATAGCCATGAAGGGGGAAGTGATCATATTGGATGACTTTAATCTACCTAATGTGGATTGGAGTATTCCTTCTGCAAATCTGGAAAGAAGTAAAATAATTGTGGATGCCTTCCAAGATGTATTACTGAGACAAATAGTGATGGAACCGACCAGGGTTTGATTTAGTACTCGCCAACGAAGATAACATGTTGAATATTCGGGTGGGTGCCCATGTGAGCAGTAGCAACCATCACACAATGTGGTTTGAGATTAAAGCCAAGGCAGAGTCCAATCACAGCAAGCTCGTCCTAGACTTCAGAAACACTGACTTCAGTAAAATGGCTAAGTACCTGAAGGAAGAGTTGGCAGGGTGGGAGCCAATAAGGGAAGTGAAATTGCAATGGGCTAAACCTAAAGGAGGCAATAAAAAGGGCAATAGATACTGTGATAAGGAAGCTTATCATAGCTCAGGTAGGAGCTATAGAAAAGATGATGTGACTCTGAACAAGCAACCTGTCAGTTTTGGTAGAAGTAAGAAAACAGAGTTTTCACATAAAAGACTACCAGTCCCAGAATGCACCAGGTTTCCAGCAGCCATGAGAGGGGCTGAAGTGAGAAAATGTGTGTGCAATCAAGAGAGCTATGAGGTAATCCCTAAGCACTCATCTCAAAGGGCAGGGCCTGATTCAACACAGCTGCGCTGTGTTAGGGAGGAGCACACATTAGGACAGAATAAGAATAGAGCTTATTCTTCAGATAATAGCTTCAGCAAAAGATACAGCAACAGCTTCAAGCTCAAGCACCAACATCATCTCGAGAAGCAGAAGCCAAGCCAAGCGGATAGAGAGAGAAGGAAACTCTCTGGAAGGAAGAGAAGAAAGGCCATTGGAACATCTGGGAGAGTCCAAGGCAGTACCCATACTGGAAGATATTCCAAATGCCAGCAGAGTCCATTGGACTGGAGTCAGCCAGAGGAATGGAATGGCAGAGATAGGAATCACCAGTGGCTACCTGGAAGAGAGAAGACTGCACGTGGAAAGGACTTTCAGACCAAGGCCAGAAGGTATGTGAGAGGAGATCCAGTGTCCAGGGATCAAGATTGGAAGGCTGGACATCAGAATTGGATTACATACTGGCCAGGCTATACAGAGAGGAATTATGATAGCAGGAGAGGCTCAGGTATGAACACTGATCCAGATCCTATCTATAATAGTGAATGGCAGCAAGGGAATAAGCATTCTCATGATAGTGCCTTATTGAAAGACTCATCTGTGCCAATGTATGATAGTGACCCTATGCTGATTGATGAAGGGGAAATTACAGCAGATGAGACTATTAATTACATGGACTGTTCTCTATCCCCATGCTATTGCTAGCTTTCTGTGAGCAAACACATCAACCATCACAAAGAAACCTAACTTTGTTCTTATTTCCACTGCAAACAGCTCTTAAAGCAGGATTTGGGTTCACACAGTAGCAGCCAGCCAGCTAAAGGGTTTCAGCTGGACAATTGATAGTAATTAAAGCTGCACCTGATTGTGTGTGTGAGCAAGGGAGAATCACTGCTGGAACTGTGTGGAAAATAAGCAGAAGTTAACCTAACAAGCAAAGTTTATTCATTTCTTTGTGCCTTTTTATTTGGTGATTATTTGCTAAGAAAACATTAGCTAATTGCCTGACAAGCTGAAGGTTGTTTTCTGATTTGCTTTGTGACTTTACGTTATCCATTTAAACACTGCAAGCAAGTAACCTCATTTATATTGCTAATAAGCATACTTGTGCTGGGTGAATTAAACCCCATCAATAAAAGAAGTATTTTATTGGCCTTACCACTGGTATCACAACTCAATTATTGTCTTCAGCTGTGTTTGGGAGTGAAAGAACTACATTACCCACAATACCTTGCAAGAATCATATGAATATATGCATCATCAAGATTGTGTAAGTTCTCACCCTAGGCAGCCGTCTGACAATACATATATAAGAAAAGTAAAAAAAAAACAAAAGGAAGAGGAAACCTATTTGGTTCTCCAAAGAAGTGGCTGCACAAATAAAGGCAAAAAACACAGCTTTCACAAAATTCAGAAATTCGCAAATAGAGGAACACAGAAAAGAATACAGCAAAGCCTTTGATACTGTTCCTCATAGGAGGCTTATCAATAAACTTAATAGCTTGACGATGGATCCCAAGGTGGTGAACTGGATCAGAAATTGGTTGACTGCCAGACGACATAAGGTGATGTTAAATGGAACTCACTTGGATGAAAGAAAGGTGATTAGCGGTGTGCCCCACGGTACAGTCCTGGGGTCGGTACCATTCAATGCATTTGTGAGTGATATTGCTGAAGAACTGAATGGAAAAGTCTGTCTTTTTGCAGATGACATGAAAATTTGCAACTCCTGAGGGAGTGGAGAACACGAGGAAAGATCTACAAAAGCTGGAAGAATGGTCTAATGTTTGGCAGTTAAGATTTAATGTGAAGAAGTGCAGTGTCATGCCCTTGGGAAGCAGAAATCCAAGGGAATTGTATGTGATAAGGGTAAAGGACCAGGAGAAGGAACTTGGAGTGATTGTTTCTGAGGATCTCAAGGTAGCGAAACAATGTGACAAGGCGATGGCAAAAGCCAGAAGGATGCTGGGTTGCATACAAAGAGGAATTACCAGCAATCTTATGTTCTTATGTTAGAAAGGAAGAGGTACTAATGCCACTGTTCCAGTCGCTGGTGAGGCCTCACTTGGAATATTGTGTTCAGTTTTGGAGATTGTATCTCACAAAGGATATAAAAAGACTGGAAAAGGTTCAAAGGAAGGCGACCAAAATGATTTGGAGCCTGCATCAGGAGATGTATGAGAAGAGACTTGAAGACCTAAATATGTTACATTCTGGAGGAGAGGAGGGACAGGGGAGATATGATTTAGACCTTTAAATACTTAGAGTATTCATGAACAAACAAACCTCTTCCAAAGATGGGAAAGCTATAAAAGTAGAGGGAATAACATGAAGCTGCAAGGGGGTAAACTGAAAGGCAATGTCAGGAAATACTTTTTCACTGAAAGGGTGGTGGATGCTTGGAACACCCTCCCGATGGAAGTGGTGGGGGCAAATACAGTGACAGAATTCAAAATAGCATGGGACAGACACAGTGGATCCCTTTACAGCAACAGGATAAAATTAAAATAAACATAACTATTTCAATAAATAGGAGTAACCTACACGATGCGGTTGGAACACACCTAAACAAAGGCATACGGAGGGGTGACCTGCATGGATCAGCAGGTGCACCTGCTCTTGCTGTCTTGCTGGGCAGACTAGATGGATCATACTGGTCTTTATCTGCCGTCATTTACTATGTTATTATGTATATGTTGCTATATTTGTTTACAATGGGAGGCAGTGGATGCAAATATATCTCATGAATATTCATTAGGGACATCATGAAAACCAGGCTGGATTGTGGTGCACCAGGACCGGAGTTGGCCACCCCTGACATGTCTTTTTTTGATTCAGATCAGTTGGAGAGATTCCCACAAGGGAAAGCTTTTTTAGTTTCCTATTTTGTTTTACTCCTTCAATAGCTAAGATAAATGGGTTTTCTGTTTTTGTTTAGGGATCAGTTTCTTTTTGTATTGGTGTCCTCCTTGATGTGGACTTGAATTTGTATAGCTGTCCTATACTATTTCTTTGTATATTTTGAAAATTAAATAAATAAACAAATAAACAAAACAAAAGCCCTAACCCATTTGGAGCATTGCTTTCGAATGAATGAATGAATTGACCTGGAGGGCACCACTGCCAGCTGACATGTCTCGCATATGGTTTAAATTTCAGGGACTGAACACGTTTTCACTATATTATTTTTCAAGTTTTGATACACCAAAAATTTACTATTTATTAAGAGGCCTGTATGATTGCTGAATGAAGCACTGACAATGGCAATTTTAAAATGCCATGGGCTTTTAGAAGTCCATAATGCATTGCTTCAGGATCCATGATTCTTGATGCACTCAGTACACAATTCCTTAAAAATTAGACTGAGGCTGTGGCCTCTACAGGGGCAGGGTGATTAACTGCTACAGGTGCTAAAGTTGCTGACGGCTGGGAGATCCCAGAAAGACATAGGCTACTGGTCTCCTGCTCATCAAGTTCCCCTTGGGTCTTCTTTGTGGACTTCCACTTATGTTGACCTTATCAGAATCCACACTGTTATGCCAAGGTTCAATTCCACAGTCAGTGGCTGTGTATACAGTAGATGTAGAATGGCCTCTTTCTCTGGAGATTTATTGGCTGTGGTCCAGATCCTGCAAAGTCCCTCTTCCAGCAGCTTCCCAATGTAATGATCCTCCAGAGATGAAGTACACTGTGCAAATGGCAGCACAGGGGCCCTCAGAGATTCCAGCTGATAGTTCATCCCTGGAGCGCAGCCTCAAGATCTTGTATCATTATGGAACTGCTGGTTGCGCAACACCCAACAGAAAGTGTGCCGAGTAGCACTACAGCATTTCATCCACAGGTATCTCTACTGTCATCATGCCCAAGGCCATAATCCTGAGTCACAGAGTCAGCAAGTCTCTGCCTGTCAAGGTTCTGTAGTCTTGAAAGCCAAACTCCTTCATGACAAAGTTGGGAAGCATTTCCCTAGTTGTTAGTAATGTAAACCGTGGCGTTCCTCAAGGCTCAATACTGCCACCTCTCCTATTCAATATCTTCTTGGCATCCCTTGCTCTTCTGGTGCAACAATTTGGGATATCTGCTTTCTAGTATACTGATGACCTTGTCCTTCTACACCACACTTCCCCTCTTCACCTGGATCTTCCCCCCTTAATTCTTGTCTTCTCTCTGTTGCTGAATGGCTAACCACTAACTGTCTGCACTTAAACTTATCTAAGACACTTGCTATTTGGTTCACTCATGGTAGTCCTCCTCAGGCAGCCCCATCCTTTTCTGGTTCACCCATCCCTTTGGTTTCCTATTTTCGCTACCTTGGTGTTTCTTTGACTCCAATCTTTCTTTTCGGGATCATATCTCCCATATCACTTAAACCTCTTTTTTTTTCTTTCTTCGTCAGATCCATGCTGTTTGCCCCTTCCTTACCCCACAAGCCCTTACCACTCTTATCCTGTCCCTTGTTATGTCACATCTTGACTTTTGTAACTCTGCCTTTGCCGGTATTCCCCAGTCACAGTTGCAGAGACTACAAAACACGGCAGCACGCATCATCCCCCACTCTACTCATCAGGAGCACATAACTTCTCTTTCATTCACCTCCACTGGCTCCCCATAGACTTCCGTATTCACTTTAAAATCCTCACCTTGGTCCACCAGGTTCTTTATACACACGCCCCACAATATTTGACGGATCTCATTCAGTTTTACACTCCGGGCCCTGCACATAAATCGCCTTCACCTCCCTTCTCCCTCCCACGCCCAATTACAATCAACCCGCACCTCTGCCTTTTTCTTTGTTGGACCTGCACTCTGGAACCCACCTCCCTTAGACTGGAACACAACTACAGTACTTTTAAAACATGCTTGAAAACGTATCTATTTTCTTTCTCGTTTGACCTCCCTTCTCCCCCCATGTGATCCTGTTTCTTCCCTATCTCTCGGTATTGTCTACTCCTTCTGTCTGGTATGCTTGATTGAACTATCCTCTGTCCTGTCATTTATTATAACTTCCTTTCATTTTCTCAGCCACTTGCCCTTCTTGTAATTTTGAAATTGTACGCTCTTTTGCTTTTTTATTGAATGGCGGTATATGAAATAAAATAAACATAAACTGCTATGATTACTCGACATGTCGGTATAAAAGTCACATAAATAAATAAATAAGAATAAAATATAGCATCTCCATTTCTAAATCCAGTGTAGCTTGTATTGCTTTCATTCCAAAGAGTTTCCTGGAAAATGCCAGTTTCAATAATAACTTAATTAGCTCCTATGATAAGGGGAAAATAAGATGTCTTTGTGTAGAAAAAAGAAAAAAACATTATTTAATTATACCAGCAAGGAAATCTGACTGTTCTTTATAATTGGTACTTTTAGTCATGATTACAATCTGATTTTTGTTGTACCTGGGTTTTCCTTTGAAATCAAATTCACATTACAGTTTTAAACTACCATTGTTTTCAAGTAGTGCTTGTGATACCAAATACAATGAATTGCAACAAACATTTTATTTTCCATTTCTAAGACTGATATTTGGCAATTAATTGCTAATTGTTTCAGAAAAGGTAATTATATTAATGACTTCTCACAACCTATTTAGCAAGTTAGCACTCAGCTCTGTCATTGTCTGTGTTTCAAAGTCTAGTATAAAATTCCTCTGTGTCCCATTAATTTAATTTTGGCTTAATACATTGGTATAGAAGAACCGCCAAAGCTTTCAATTACTAAGCATGTCGTCAGAGCAATTAAATGATCATTAGGAGGACAATATTAAAAGCAAAAAGCAGTGCTTTCTATGTGGAAATAGATATTTATAAAATTATAAGGAAAGTGATACATTTTACAGCTTGTTAGAAGGTCGTTTTATAAGGGCTGCCTAGATTTACGCATACGTTTACGTGTGGAAAGCACGGTACTTTAGTTGTTTCCGCATATAAATGGACAGTTGCATGCATAATGTAGTCAGTCTCTGTTTTGTAAGTGCGTGTACTTTCACTATGGGTGTGTACAGGGGTGAAGTTTGGATGCAGCGTAAATTTACATGCATAATTCTAAAATATAACTGGAAACACTATAAATAGTAAAATACTATAATTTATATGAATTCTTGAAAAATCTAGGTGTGGCCTTTACATCTGCCATAGGGCAGACATAAGTACTCACACCTTGTTTAACGGGCATTTTTTACTTCTTATGCCCCTATTTTATAAAGGAAAGTACATGTGTGCCTTTCTTTAGAAAACAGGCTTGAAATATGCATGTGAATCAAGGCCTCTATGAGACTGATTTTATAAGGGAGCTGTGTAAAGTTGTGTGCTGTTTATGCACAGTAGGACTTATGGGTGATTTAGTTTGTTGCTATTCTGAAACTAAGTACTTAAGTCCTATCATGCACACTTTCAGTGTGGCTATGCATAGGGGCGGAAAGTGTTCAGAGCCTAAATTGATGCACATAAATTAGGCATCGACAATTACACCTGCCGAAACTAGACTGAGATATGTGTTTTAACTCTTTTATAAAGTCAAGTATGCGCATACCTCACTTTATAAATTAGGCTTTGCCCTTGCCATAATATGCATTGACTGTGCGGGAGTTTATAAAATTACTCTCTATGGGGGTAATTTTGCAATCCCTTGAGTAGACAATGCGCATCCTATTTTTTAAAGTGTGGCACACGTGTGTACTTACAGTTTGCTTTTGATTAATGCTTCCTTCGTTTCCAAGCTTGTCAGAGTAGCTAGCTGTTGCAGGCAGACAAGTATGCCATTGTTTGACAGCAGAGGAGGAAAGAGAGACAACAGGAGACAGACGTAGGACACTTCTCAATTTAGGAAGGTAGATGTAGTAGAGATAATGAAAGCATGTACACACAATCGCGGGGAGAAGACTGGAACACAAGGTTCCCTGTGTTTCCAGGTAGAGCAGTCTGCACATTTAGGACTCAGGAAGACCAAAAGCTTGTTTGAAAAGGTAGGTCTTTAGATCTGACTTGAATTGGGAGTGGAAATCTAGGAGATGAAGGTTGGGGTAAATATTCCAGAGCATAGGGGGTAGAAGGAAAAATGCCAAGCATCTGGTTGATTTGTAGTGAGCCCAAGCGGGTTTTGGAGGCAGTTGATTTGCATGTATGCAGTGCAGCAGATGGGCTGGGCAGTAAGGTATGACTAAGGAAGACAAATATTGCTGCGCTCTTTAGTGAAGGGCCTTATGTGTCGGGTTGAGGATTTTGTATTTAATAAGGGATTTAACGGGAATCCAGTGATGTGAGATTAGGAGTGGAGTTACATGATCATATCTTCCCGCAGTGGTCAAAAGTAGGATGGCCATGTTTTGAATAGATTGTAGGCACTTTACTGCAACTCCATCTATGCTGGCTTGCCCAACACTGCATTTATCAATGCAGGAGATCACAGTGCTGAGAATGAGAGTTGTACATGCTATCTAGGAAGAGGGCTATCTAGGAAGAGGTAGATAGAGTGAAATTTTCGCATAGCAAAGAAGGGAACCTTTAAAACAGAGCTGATGTGTTGTGAGAAAGATAGATCCGTGTCAAGTGTTACACCTAGAAAGAGGAGGCCATGGCATTGGTGGTGTTTTGAAGAAGTGGATTGGTCACAGGGTGGCTGTAGTTTTGCTGGGGTTCAGCTGTAGACAGTTGGGGGTCATTCTATGCCACAAATAGTGGGGATGTATGACCTTCTGCCCTGGTGCAAAAGCTTTCTGTATGTACAGCTGTGTTGTACGGGGAGCCATAAGCGGGGCCAGGAGGGGGTGGTCAGGAGGCAGGGTGGGCGGTGCTAGACCCCGGATGTACAGGGCCGATTCAGAGATTCAGCCGGGTAGACGGAGGGCTTATTCCACCTCTGAGGTAGAATACGTCCCCCTGGACATCAGGGGATGATGGCAGATGGTGGGGACAGACAGATGAGGGGCAAAAGTGGATCCCCATAGCCTAACCCTGGCCATGGGAGGCCGTATCAGGGGTTGGGCTGTGGGGAAAGGGCATTTTTGGTTGTGTGGCTGGGAATCGCAACTCGTGCCATGGTAATGAGACACCATGGCACAGCAGCTCCATTATAGAGACAGGCTGAGTTAGCCGGGTATGTGGCTGGGTATGCAGCCAATCAGAATTGGGGCACAGCCTACATGTCCAGGCTGTAGACACGATTCTGATCCCGTGGGCACGTCTAGCCCTCATGGGATCAGAATCGGGTCTACCTCTGTATGCCCCAATTCAGATCAGCCGTACAGGAGCTGGACGGTTGGTATAGAATTGGCCTCTTGTTGTGCAACCAGTCTGAAACAAGGACCAGGCAATGGTTATTGGAACTGTCTGTGTAAGAGAGTAGTAAGATATTATTGGCATACATGTAATTGGAGATTGCTGTGCTCTGAATGAGAGTGGGAAGGGGACTCAGGAAGATGTTGAAGAGAATGGGGGCCAGAAGGGAACCCTGGGGGACACCTAGGTGAGGGGATAGTTGTCAGAGACCCTCGGCATTGGTGACAATAGAAAGAGAGTAATCTAAGAGAAATGACTGAAACCACTGCAAAGGAGGACCATGGATATCGATTGAATAAAGGCAAGATAGTAGAAGATTGTGGTTCACAAGATCGAAGGCTGAGGAGAGATTCAATGACACGCTATGGCAAACTTCCCTGAATCTAAGGATCTGTGGAGTTTGCTTAAAAGCACTGTGAGAATAGTTTTGGTACTATGTCCAGCTGAAAACACCTTGCCGAGGGTGTAATGTGAGGTTATGTTCAATGTGGTCAGAGTTGTGTAAAGACCAGGCGTTTTACGAGTTTGGACAGGAAAAGTAGATTAGAAACTGGGCAGTAGTTGGATCAAGGTTCGTTTTTTTCCAGTAGTGGATGAATTGCAGCCTGTTTGTTTTATTTATTTATTTATTTATTTACATTCTCTTATATACCGCGCTATTCTGCATCAGTGCGGTTTACATTGAACAAACTAAAATTACATTGAACAGGGCATTATAACTTGGAGATAACCCTCCATAGCCCATGTTCCCTGTAAAATAGTTAAGTGGCTTGCCCAAGACCACAAGGAGCACCTGTGGGACTAGAAACCCCAGTCCTTCTGAGCTGATGGGACTTGGGCAGATGTAAAGATTTGATTGATGATGATTTGAGCAATGGGGCCTAAAGATGCTTCTCCAACCCACATAGATGGAATGTGATCTAAAGTGCAGGTTGTTTTATGAATTGGAGAGAAGATTTTCTTCATCACTTACCATTGTAAGAGTAGACCATATGGGCCCGATTCCGTCCCGGACATAGAGCCACTCTGTGTGTCCAGTTTCAACCGGACGCAGAGAGGTATCATGATTCCGATCCCGCGGGGCATATCTAGGCCCGTGGGATCAGAATTGCGAACAGTCCTGCACTTGTAGGCCGGGACTGCAGTTCAGTCCAGCCTGCCCATGCAGGATTGTCCCCAGCTAACTCAGTCAGGGCTTTTAAATGGAGCTATGGCATAATGTTGCCATGGCATCACTGCCCCATTTAAAAGCCGCGATGCCAGCCCCCAGCAAAAAAGAGTTTAGTCCCTGCAGCCTGACCCTCGATCTGGCCTCCTAAGGCCAGGGTCGGGTTGCGGGGAATAAACCCTGGCCCCCCCCTGCCCTATCCACACCCCAGGCCCTCAAAAAAAAAATCGTCCAGGGAAGTTATTCCACCTCTGACATTAGAATTGGTCCTGTACGGTCAGGGCCGGTGACCGCCCACTGCTCGCCCAGACTCTGCCCCCCGAACTGCCCCTTCCCCGCCCCCACCTAACTTCCTCGCACAACTGGCAGGGAAATTAGTCAGGGGCAGGCAAGGGCACGAATAGCGAGTATGGATGTCCCATAGGGCAATCCATCCCTGCTATTCGTGGCTCAGAATAACCCCCTATCTGTATGGGAACAGCAGATGACAAGTCGGGGAGGAATGAAAGTTGCAGGGATTGGTAGACGGGCCTGGAGATGTTCAACTTTCTGTAGGAAGTGGCAGGCCAGAGTATCAGGCAAGGGACCTAACCATGGATAGCAGTGAGGGGCAATTCTACCAGGGAGAAGAGCCTTGAGACAGTTAGGAAGAGAGCCCTAGAGGACCATGCAGTAGAGGCGATCAATTTAGAGTAATATGCATTTTTGGCTTTTATTATCTGTGATCAATAGAAGGAATGGGAAGATTGAAAGGCCGTCAAAGAAACAGGTTGTGGGCTCTTTCGCCAGAGTCTCTCGGCCATGAACAGTTGGCAACGAGCCAAGGCCAAACCTTGGTGAAACCAGGGCTGATTGGAGCAGTAGTGTGTCCAAGAGTTTAACTCTGGGCTATGGTGTCTAGAGCCTGAAGGAGACTGTTGTAATAATGAGTTGAAGTTTGATGGAAAAAATGATCTGTCAAAGGGAACTGTGAAAGAGTAGTGAGGAAAAAATTCTCTCAAGAGCTAGAAGATGCAAGTAGCCCAGGAGGAGATATAGATACCCAGGGCAGTAACTGAGAGTAAAGAATATAAGATGGTGATTGGTTCAAAGGTGTGGTATCTGATAAAAGCATGTGGAAGCAATGGAGGAAGCTCTGGGGGTCAGGACAAGGTCTAGGGTTTGATCTGCTTGATGCATGGGAAAGGGTTTGTGCTGCTGAAGGTCATAGTCCACTGTGAGAAGAGCAAATGCTTTATCACGGGGGTGCAAGGGACTGTCAGAATGAAATCACCTAAAATGAATAGATGTGATACAGAAATCAGAAGTTCTGCCAGGGAGGAGTGAGGGGCATTATAGCTGCAGGTTGGAAGGGAAGGGAGACAGTATAGCAGCAATCTCCAGGAACAAGCACGAATGAGTCTTCACATATGGGTTTCGTCGGTACTGACGGAGCCTGCGCGGGAACGCTCCCCAGCGTCCAATCAGAAAGCTTTTGGGAGCATCCCACAGCGCCTGCGTGCTGCCTTCCCGCCTTTCCCAACTGTCTCTCCTCAGTTCTTCTTTTTCCGCGGAGCCAGCAGGTCGTGTTCCTGTCACCGCAGAAGAATTTCCTTAATTTTTCTTTATTCTTTTGTGTCGCGTCTGCCTTCTTCGACGCTGTACCGGTACCGCCGGTCTTTGTTCTTTGTGTAAAAAAAAAACAAAAAAACCCCTTTTTTCCTTTATTTTTCTTCAGGTGCACTTCAGATTGGGCCTTAGGCCCCAAACTTTTTTTCCCTCAATATGGAAAAGCCTGCCTCAGGTTTTAAAAAGTGCACAAAACGTGGCGTTCCTTATCGTCACTCCAGTCCAGTCCCTTTACTTCTGGGTTACGCAACCCTTCCAGTAGCTTGGAGGCTGAAACCAACCTTTTTGGAGGTGGGGCGGTATAAATACCACTGGAACCACCCCCCAACTCCAGTATTCTCAGCCTCCAAGCAGCTGGAGGGTTCCGTAAGCCTAGGGCTTACTGGAGTCCTACTTTATTTAATACCTTTAGTTAGTACTTTTAATTTTGCTTATTACATTTCATTTCCTTTCTTTCTGAAGTTTAGTGTTTTTTGAGCTCCTGTGCCTTTAAATCCTGCCTGCTCCCTTCTCCCCCCTCCTCCCCCCCCTCCCCTCCTGCTCGGGCCGGGCGGCGGAGGTGAGCAACAGCCTGCAGCGTCAAGGGGAACTTCTGCCTTTCTGCCCCTACCAGGAACAGTCGGGCATAAGAAGAACAGCATCGGGGAGCACACAGGCATTCTCTGCCTCGCGCCGAAGCCCTTCGGGTGGCTGAGCACTGGAGGCAAGACCGCATTACCGGGTCTCCCGCCGATCCCGTCCCGGAGGGACTGGACGCGGCAGTGAAGAACAGACTTGCCGGTTGCTCTTACAGGTTTCGCGGGGGAGCGGCTAGAGCGCAGAGCTACAGAACAACAGCTCAGGACGGCGAAACTGCAGTTCAGCAAGTTCGCCGGTTAGCTCCGCGGTCCCCCGATCTGGCTCCACGTGGTGAGGCCTACCACGTGTAGAGCCTGCGGGCTAGGATCGCCGAGCAGGACCCAGGAAGTGCAACTTTCAATCGCAAATACCTCCGTGGGAGGAAAGGAGCAAAATTTTTACTTTAAAATCGAAGCGTGGTGTACGGATCACCGAAGGAAACCCCTCGCAGCCTCAGTCCCTGAAATTCTGGAATTCCTACAAGCCGGTTTTGACAAGGGCCTGGCGCACAGCTCCTTACGAGTCCAGCTAGCCGCCATCGCTTGCTATAGAGGTAAGGTCCGCGGCAAGTCCTTAGGGGCCCACGCGGACGTCGCCAGGTTCCTAAGGGCAGTCAGACGTCTGCGCCCACAACGGAGGTCAGTGATTCCCCCCTTGGGATCTCAATCTGGTACTAAATGCAATGGTCGGGGAACCCTTTGAACCGGCAAAGAAGGCTTCCCTGAAGGACTTAACTCTCAAGACAGTCTTTCTGGTCGCTATCTGCTCGGCCAGGCGAGTCTCCGAACTGCAAGCGCTGTCCTCCCAACCTCCTTTCCTATCCTTTCTCAGGGACAAAGTGGTCCTACGAACGGTACCTTCCTTCCTACCCAAGGTCATCTCCCCCTTTCATTTGAACCAGACAGTTACCCTCCCGGCCTTCCCGGCCGAAGACCTGGAAGGTAGGGATAGTAAGCTACGACGGCTAGACGTCCAGAGGATCTTGAAGCGATACCTCTCCCGCACAGCTCCTTTCCGGAAATCAGAACGGCTGTTCGTCCAGTTCGGAGGACCGCACAAAGGAAAGGCGGCGGCCAAGGCCTCCATCTCCAGGTGGATCAGAGAGGCAATTGTCTCTGCCTACATCCTAAAAGGGAAGCAGGTCCCAGTGGGACTACGGGCGCACTCCACTTGGGCCCAGGCCACCTCGTGGGCAGAGTTCAGTCTAGTTCCCCCACTAGATATTTGTAGAGCGGCGACTTGGTCCTCGCTGCATACCTTCACAAAACACTACAGGCTGGACGTACAGAGTGCGGCGGACGCTCGGTTTGGTCTGGCGTTTCTTCGGTCCAGCTTGCCGGATCCCTCCCAGAGTTGTACTGCTCTGATACATCCCAGAAGTAAAGGGACTGGACTGGAGTGATGATAAGGAAGAAGTAATTAGGTCTTACCTGCTAATTATTATTCCTGAAGGAACGACAGTCCAGTCCCTGATCCCACCCGATTCGGCCGGACCTGAAGGCCTTCCAGACGAGGGCGAACCGAGCAGGGAACCAGATCTGGGTAAGGGAGGGCAGAAGAAAGACGCCTCGGGCAGTTTCAGGCATTCCTCCTCCCTCCGTTGCTCTTTCCCCTTCTTGTTCCTATTTCACATCTCTATACAAAAAAAAAAAAAACAACTTTCGGGGTGATTCGTTAATTGCCTCCATAGTTAGGTTTTTGATTGGTTGTTATTCATAGAAATTTGTATAGTTTGCTTTGTCATTCGAATACTGGAGTTGGGGGGTGGTTCCAGTGGTATTTATACCGCCCCACCTCCAAAAAGGTTGGGCTCAGCCTCCAAGCTGCTGGAAGGGTTGCGTAACCCAGAAGTAAAGGGACTGGACTGTCGTTCCTTCAGGAACAATAATGAGCAGGTAAGACCTAATTACTTCATACTATTTCCGTCACCGACACCCATGAATGGTGTCTAAAATGTTTAGGTCCTGACCATTCCATAACAGATTGTGTGTCCTGTTCCATAATGTACAAAAGAGGTCGGCAGAACCGAGCTGCCAAGCTCAGTACCTTGTTTCCCTCTGATGCGGCTTCGGTGGCATCGATGTCATCCAGGGCTTCTTCTTCCTTACATGGATCTCAGGTAACTAAACATAAATCTAGCCGGTCCTCGAAGGGTAGATCTCCTTCTAAGCATCGAGATGCCTCTGGCCTTGCCCTCGAGGATTCTGCACCGGCAAAATTACCCCAGCGGGAGGCTTCGGCCTCTAAAGCATCATCATCGGGGTTCCAGGATGATCTCGATGGCATGGCCTCGACAGATCTCTTGGTGCCATGCTCTGGGGTACCGGTGGCTTCCACTGGTACCGACTTCCAGGCATTGGCGTCGTCGATGGATCAGAGGATTCTGTCCATCTAACGCAGTCTGGCGGCTTTCCTTGTGGCATCGACGCCCGTGGTACCGCAACAGACTGCTGGTACCGGCTCTAGCATCGCTATCGGTACCGATCCCGGGACCGGTGGCATCGACATCGGCATTGGTGTCTGCTATGCCAGTACTCGGTCCTCTGAAGCCCTCCGGTACCGATACCCTGGTACCGGGTATTCCCGATACCGATCCCAGTCAGTACGGGTTTCGGGCTTTGCAAGAGCATCCAGACAGACGATACTTCGATTCCTCTGAGGACTCTGAGGATTCTGAAGAGTCGGTCGATGCAGTGATGCTTCTTCCTCAGGAGGAGTCCTCTCCTAAACGAATTATGTCTCCGCCATAGGATTTGTCTTTTCAAGACTTTATCAGAGAGGTGGCTCGGGGCCTCTCTATTACAGTGGCCCCTGAGACAGAGCCCAGAGCCAAGGAGTTAGATATTTTACAATATCCCAAAACTCCTAAGGAGGCAGCTACCTTACCTATTCATGAGATTCTGTATGATCTCATGTTGAGGATGTGGGAAGCACCTCTAACCACCTCTCCTCATTCTCGCAGGTTGGATACCATGTATCGTGTCCCTCCTTGTCCTGGTTTTCATAAAACTCAGCTTCCTCACCACTCTATTGTGTTTGAGTCTGCAATGAGAAAGATTAGAAGTGCCAAAAGACATGCCTCTAATCCTCCATGACGTGAATGTAGAACCCTGGATGCTTTTGGAAGAAGTCTTCCAAGCTTCCATGCTTGCTGAAAGAATTAACTTATAGTCTCTACATGGGAATGTTCTTGAAAGAAGTCACTGACCATTTGCAGACTTTAAGTCCTTTTATGTCTGAAGATAAAAGGCAAGACTTTCTCACTGGGCTTAAACATGCCCAAGATATCTCCAAATTCTCCAACCGTGCAGCTTTCGACTCCTTTGAATGCGTAAGCAGAGCCTCAGCTATTGCCATAGGTGCACGTAGGATTGCTTGGCTTCAAGCATCAGATTTGGAGATCTGGGTTCAAGATGAATTGGGAAATATTCCTTGTACAGGTGAGAACCTGTTTGGTAAGGATTGGCAAGCAAAAGCCAATCAAATGGATGCTGAAAACTCTGCTTTGGATAGACTATCCAAATCCACAGCTGCTCCTGCTAAGAAAAGGTTGTTCAAGAAAACACCTTTTTCTAAAAAGGGAAGATTCTATCCTGCTTATGGTCAGCGGGCCTCTTCTGCAGTTTCCAAACGTCAGCAGTCCTCCAAACAGAGCAAAGCAAAGGCTGCGAGGCCTGCTCCAGCCCAGCAGCCTCAGCCCCCTCAGGGCCTTTGACTTTCTGCTAGAGAACTTAACCTTCCTGGAATAGTGGAGGGCTCTGGTCCTTCTAGAGCCAGGAAAGCTATGTCACTTTGCTCCCATGTGGGGGAAAATTACAGCAGAGCATTGGACACTCTCCATCATAAGAGAGGGGTACAAACTTCATTTCTCAAGCTTGCCCCCTCTCACCAGAGTGCACCAGTTCAATTCTCCAACCTCCCTCCTCAGCCTGTTGGAACAGGAGGTTGCCACTCTTCTTGCCCACGGGGCAATAGAGGAAGTGCCTCTTCAACAACAGGGCACAGGGTTCTACTCCCCCTATTTTCTTATTCCAAAGAAAACAGGGGGCTTCAGACCCATCTTAGATCTCAGAGAATTGAACAGATTCCGAGTCAAGGAAAAATTCAAGATGGTTTCTCTAGGAACTCTGCTGCCATACCTTCAGAGTCAAGATTGGCTTTGTTCTGTAGAACTCAAGGATGCGTACACACATGTTCTCATTCAACTCACAGAAGGTTCCTTCGGTTCCTTTTTCAGCAGAAGCACTATCAATACAAAGTGCTCCCTTTTGGTCTGGCCTCTGCACCAAGGGTGTTCACGAAATGCATGGCAGTGGTAGCTGCTTTTCTGCGCACCCTGGGAATATTCGTCTTCCCTTACCTGGATGACTGGCTCATTCGAGCTCCCACTCAATCAGAGGCCAAGACTTCTCTAACCTGCACAATGCATATCCTTCAGTATTTAGGGCTGGTAATAAACATCCCAAAATCCAATTTGATCCCTACTCAGTCCCTGGAGTTTATAGGGGCAGTGCTGGATAATACAAGGGCAAGGGCCTATCTTCCCCAGGCCCGTTGCCTTCGCTTCGTGCAGTTAGCTTCTCAAGCAGAGTTGAAGCCCCTGCTAACTGCTCGGGAGATGTTACAGTTGCTAGGCCACATGGCATTCACCGTACATGTGGTACCATATGCTCGCCTTCACATGAGGGCAACTCAGTGGACTTTATCCACCCAATGGACCCAGGCATTAGGCTGCCTGTCAGACAAAATAGCAAACACAAGTCGCCTCATTTTGTCCCTCCAGTGGTGGAAGTCCCCTCAAAACCTGTTGCTGGGGTCCCCCTTTCAACAGCCTCTGCCCTAAGCAACTCTTACAACAGATGCTTCTCCAGTGGGCTGGGGAGCTCATCTTCAAGACCTCTCCACCCAGGGCATCTGGTCCCCACAAGAGACTTGTCTACATATCAATCTCTTGGAACTCAGAGCAATCTTCCTTGCTCTGCGAGTTTTCCACACCCTGCTCAGCCACAAGACAGTCCTTATCCACACGGACAATCAGGTAGCCATGTTCTATGTAAACAAGCAGGGAGGAACTGGCTCTGTCGCTTTGCAACGAAGATTTGCGACTGTGGGCCCTCGCCAGAGAGCATCATATCCATCTCCTGGCAGTTTATCTTCCAGGGGTTCAAAACTCTTGGGCAGACAGACTCAGTCGAGTTCTGCTTCTACACGAGTGGTCCCTACATATGGACCAGGTATCCAAGATTTTTCAAATTTGGGGAACTCCAGACATAGACCTCTTTGCAAGTCCGTGGAATGCCAAACTTCCCCGGTTCTGTTCCAGAACT
Source organism: Ichthyophis bannanicus (assembly GCA_033557465.1). NCBI lineage: Eukaryota > Metazoa > Chordata > Amphibia > Gymnophiona > Ichthyophiidae > Ichthyophis > Ichthyophis bannanicus. Next base: position 117,534,115 of record CM066050.1, on the reverse strand, counting down.
CTGGCTCAGGGAGCTCAGGCAAGGGATGCTTTCCTCCTTCACTGGGGTCAAGACTTCCTTTATGCCTTTCCACCCATTCCCCTAATTCCCAAAATCCTGTTCAAGCTTCAGAGAGACAGAGGTCACATGATTCTCATAGCTCCACATTGGCCACGGCAAGTGTGGTACCCTCTGCTTCTACATCTCTCTCAAGCTCCCTCCCTAGAGTTAGGGTCTGCTCCAGACCTCCTCTCTCAAGAGGACGGAAAGCTATGGCATCCCAATCCCCAGTCTCTGCATCTCAGGGCTTGGTTGCTGAAGGCCTAGCTTTCCAGGATCTTCATCTTTCTCAACAAGTGAAAGATGTTCTTTATGCTTCCAGAAAACCTTCCACTAGACGTTCTTATGCTTTCAGGTGGAAGAGGTTTACCATCTGGTGTTCTGGGAGGGGTCTTAACCCCCTTACCATACCTCTGGAATCTTTGCTGGAGTATCTCCTTCATCTGTCTAATGCGGGCCTTAAGACAAATTCAGTAAGAGTCCATTTGAGTGCTATTGCAGCTTCCCTTAAGCCTCTAAATGGACAGTCTATTTCCTCTCATCCTCTTGTAGCAAGATTCATGAGAGGCCTCCTTTTAACAAAGCCTCCCATTAAACCACCCCCGGTGGCATGGGACTTAAACTTGGTTCTTGGTCAGCTTATTTTATTTATTTATTTATTTATTTATTTATTTACATTCTCTTATATACCGCGCTATTCTGCATCAGTGTGGTTTACATTGAACAAACTGAAATTACATTGAACAGGGCATTATAACTTGGAGATAACTATTTTACAGGGAACATGGGCTACGGAGGGTTAAGTGGCATGCCCAAGACCACAAGGAGCACCTGTGGGACTAGAAACCCCAGTCCTTCCGGTCCAAGGTTGCTGTCCTCTAGTGGGATTTGAACCCCCGACCAATGAAGCCGCCTTTTGAACCTTTAGCTACCACCTCCTTGAAATACCTCTCTTGGAAGGTTATCTTTCTCATTGCAATCACATCAGCACGCCGCATTAGTGAATTGCAAGCACTCATAGCTAATCCACCTTATACAAGGTTCCATCATGACAAGGTGGTCCTTAGGACTAATCCACACTTTATGCCTAAAGTGGTCTCACCTTTTCACCTCAACCAGGAGGTCTACCTACCTGTCTTTTTTCCAGGGCCTCATGCATCAAGTGCAGAGAGGAATCTTCATACCCTGGACTATAAAAGTGCTCTAGCTTTTTACTTACGAAGGACACAGCAACATAGAAAGTCTTCCCAACTCTTTGTTGCCTTTGATCCTTCTCATCTTGGACAACCAGTCTCCAAGAGAACACTTTTTAACTGGATTGCCCAATGTATTTTTTTTGCCTATCAGAGCAAGAACCTTTCTCTGGAGGGCCATGTCACAGCTCACAATGTGAGAGCCATGGCAGCCTCAGTGGCTCATCTGATCTCTGTGTCTATCGACGACATCTGTCGAGCAGCCACTTGGGCCTCGGTTCATACCTTCACAGCCCATTACTGCTTGGACAAGGGATGCCTTGTTTGGTCAGGCTGTTCTTAAACACCTGTTCCATACTTAATCAACTCCTACCCACCATCCCTCATGGGATGCTAGAGATCCAGGTGGGGAAGTGCAGCCCTGTCCCAGGGATACACATCTTCTGGGTTCTCTCCCTGGCATCTAAAGCTAGGGAGTCCCCATATGTGAAGACTCATTCCTGCTTGTTCCTGGAGATAGCACAGTTACTTACCTGTAACAGGTGATCTCTGGGAACAGCAGAAATAAGTCTTCACAACCCACCCACCTCCCCTAGGAGTTGTCTCTCTCTCTATCTCTCTTTCCTTTCCCTCTCTCTCTCTTTCTTTGTCTCAGCTGTAAAACTCAACTGAGGAGAGACAGTTGGGAAAGGCGGGAAGGCAGCACGCAGGTGCTGTGGGATGCTCCCAAAAGCTTTCTGATTGGACGCTGGGGAGCGTTCCCGTGCAGGCTCCGTCGGTACCGACGAAACCCATATGTGAAGACTTATTCCTGCTGTTCCCAGAGATCACCTGTTAAAGGTAAGTAACTGTGCTAGATGTGCAGATTATTGAACTGATAATGAACAGCCTCGGGATAGGAGAGAGGTCGGGATACACATTCCCTAAGAGCATGCGAGTTCCTGTAAATTATCGCCACATCTCTGCCCTGACATGATGCACATGGGAGAGAGAGAGAGAGAGCGGAGAAATCTGTAGGGAGGTAGCAAGTGAGATAAGCCTCCTCGCCATCCGACAACCAGGTTTCGGTCATACATAACAGGTCCAGCTGGTGGCTGGAGGCGAAATCTGAAATGCGAGCAGTTTTAGCTTTATAGGACCTTCAGTTGAGTAAGGCTACTTTCAGGGCTGGGAAGGAGGCCAGAGTTGGGAAGTGGGGGGAGGGAGCAGGGAGCAGTGATAAAAATAGCGGCAAAAGTGGAACGAGATGACAGAGCTTGATGAATCTGAGGCAGTGCCTTGAAATTGATTCACCCTGGAGTTACCCCAAGGTGCTTGCCCCAGGAGCAGGACCTACTCCTTGGGTAAGCGCCGCTGCGGGGCACTGAACACCACTCTGAAATTGCCTTTATCCCTCCCAGCGACATCACCTGTTGCATCAGGTGGGGGGTGGGGGTGGGGCTTAACGGGCATCAGGGAAATAGTGGACAAATGCCAGGATCCGGAAAACAGGGCACAGGTATACCAAACACCTATAGCTCATACAGCAATACAAAATGTAAAAGTACTGAAAAAGGCACAGCAAAAGAACAGAGTGTAGCTCTTGCAGTTCCCTGCACCCGTAAGCAAAGGAGGGCTATAGAGCTCCTTAGATAAGCCACAGTATGAAGCCAGAGCCATGATACATTATAGCTGTGGTCTTATCTTCGTATTGTCATTGCACTGGAATATAAAAGGACTAGGCGATAAACGCAAAGTTCCCCTTGAGGCTTAATAGTTGATGTATAGTGTTTGTAGCACTAGAATTTCCTCTCTATGATTTGATAAACACAGTGTTTGCACTCACTTTGCACTTTAAATATATATTAGCAACATTTTAGCATGTGTTTTGCACACATTTAGGGCTTGATTTTATAACAGGACACCTCCGTGAGAAGTCCAAAAAAAGTGCCTATTTAAGCTTATTTTGTAATGATGCATCTGAGCTTTTATAAAATAGGCAACTCAAACCAGCTCTGTAGTGCACCAGTGCTGACACACACTTTTATACCTGCTCCAAACTGTGCATGAACTTACATATTTTATAACACACACATGTATATCACAATTTCAGCTCCTGTTCTGTCCTAAACCATGCCCATAAGAAGGCCGACACAGGGTACATGTATAAGTATTAATTGTCTTGTTGCCATATGCACTTCTTTAAGCGTATGCAACTGTGCAGTTTTATAAAAGGCCTTTTCCATGTGTAAAACAGGTTTTACATGCCGAAAAAGATTTATGAATTACTCCCATTTGTCACTGCTAATTTTTCATGAAATACTGGTCTTGGTGCACTAAATATTTGCCAGGGTAATATTCATCCCAAGGTGGTCAGCATTTTTTCAAATGCTGACCAGCAGGGGCGAAGGAATGGACAAATGATTGGGGGGGGGGCCAAGTTCCTCCCCAAGCTCCACCCTGACTCTACCCCAAGCTCTGCTCCTAGCCCTTGCGGCCTTCCTCTCCTGTTCTGCCCACGGGGATCTGATGTCCTGATCCTTGCAGGACGAAGAGAAAGACGATAACTGCAAAGACCCTTTCTGTCTGCCTCAATCTCCCATGGGCAGACAGAAGGAGACTTTGCTGTGATCGCAGCCATTCCCTTCTCTTCTGCCCATGGGAGATCAAATCTCTGCAGGCAGACAACCTGCATGCAGGCCACGACTAGGGCCTTCCCCTCATTTTGTGCCCACGGGGATCCAATCTCTGGCAGGCAGACAGAAGGAGTCTTTGCCATAATTGCAGCTGCTCTCTTCTCTTCTGCCCGCAGGAGATGAAATCACCACAGGCAGAATAGGAGGGGAAGGCTGCGATTGTGCTCTCCATGTACTTTGCTGGCATCTGGCAGGCAAATTTTACTGGGCCAGGGCCCATGTGGCTGACCATGTTCCGACGCCCATGCTGGCCAGCAAATGCCAGCCACTGGGTAACAAAAATCCAGATATTTAGTGCCATTATTCAGAATTAGCAGTCAGTGGCTGCACCATCTGCATATTTTGCTCTCCTATGTTTTGCAGATTGTCATTCAGATAGAGGTGTTGAAAATCAGTATTATCCAGATAAGTGCCGGCTTCGCTCCAGCTCTGCCCACACACTGCCATATCTGCAGACAAGAAAGAGGAGAAACTGCACTTGGTTGGGGGGAGGGATAGAGAGGGGAGATGCTGCATTGTTGTTTGGGAGGGGAGGGGAGATGCTAGCCGGCCCGATCGGCGACTGGGAAGGGAGCAGGCAGCTGCGCTCCTCCCTGCTCCCCACCACATGGCCAATCAGCACCCACCGGCACCAGACTTTAAATGTTAACCGCTCCAAGGCGCGCCCGCTTCTGGCGGGCCCGTGCCCAAGGGCCACGCCAAAGGGCCCTTTGGCGTGGCACTGTGAAATGGTCGTGTCCTCCTCCTCCCCCCACTGCAAAAACTCCACCAATGAGCAGACATGATCTGAGGCAACGGAACCAAAGAATCATCAGCTTGTAAGCACTCTCTATTTGTAACCCTTGATGTTTGTAATCTATGCCACGATGCCCAGCCTGCCTGTAATATTACTTTTGTTGTGATGAATTGTACCCTTGATGTGATGTAATGTACCCTGGTTTTTCCCTAACTTGTTTATTTTTCTGTGTATTGTCTGTTGTCTTAATTAGATTGTAAGCTCTGACGAGCAGGGACTGTCACTCTTTATATGTCTGTACAGTGCTGCGTTTGGTGTAGCGCTTTATAAATGTTAGAATAGAATAGAATAGATGCTTCACTGTTTTGGGGGGGAGAAGGAGGAGAGGTGACAGGGAGATACTAGACCATAGTGAAAGCAGGGATGGGGAGATGCTGTGCTTCAAAAGTGAGGTGTGGGTGGGGAGGGGAGATGCCTGGATACATGGGTGGGTGGGAGGGAAAGAGAGAGAGAGAGAGTGAGTCAAAGACAGGAAATGCTGGGCTATAAGGGTGAATATGGGGAAGAGAGAGAGAGAGATGGGTGAACGGGGGTGAGAGAGAGAGAAGAGATGCCTGGCTGGCTGGCTAGATGGGTGGGTGGGTAGACCAAAAAGAGAGAGAGAGAGAGAGGGGAAGATGTTGGGCTATTTGGATGAATGGATGGATGGGCAGGTGGGCGGGGAGAAAGAAAGAGATGGGAGATGCAAGGCTACATGGATGGATGGGTGGATGGGGGGAAGAAAGAGAGAGCGGGAATATGCAAGACTGCATGAGATGATGGATGGATAGGTGGATGGATGATGGATATGTGTGTGTTTAGATGGCAGGTGGTGGGGGAGGGGAGTGAGAGAGAGAATGAGAGAGATAGGATATGCCAGGCTACAAGGGTGGTTGGGGGGGGGGGAGAGAGAGAAGGGAAATGCCAGGTTACAAGGTTGAGTGTATGGGCAAGGGGAGAGGAGGAAAAGGGTGGATGCTGGGCATAGTAGAACCCAGGACAGGCATTAGGGGGTGGCAAACAGGGCAATTGCCTTGGGTCACCATGCCATGAGGCAGGGGCTCTCCAAGTCTTCCTCAAGCTGAAGGAGGCATACCTTGCAGTCAGCTATGGAGGCCCTTCACCAGTTCTGCTGTGACTTCCTGCATGTCTAACACTGGCCCTGGTGAAACTGTGTTTGTGTTTGTGTGTGTGTGTGTGTGTGTGTGGGGGGGGGGGGGGGGTATCAAGGAGACACAAATGAGAGGAAAATGGTGAGTACAGAAGATAGAAATAGTGGGCAGAATTATGTTGCTGTTCACTGCACAAGGGTAAAAGGTAGAAGGGAATAAAAGACCCTGGAGTGAGTGAGATAGGGGAAATAGCAGAGCTAGCAGAGATGGGCTAGGCAGGAGATGAAAAGCTGATAGGTACGTGAAATTTAAGGATGAGATTGAAACATAGAAACATGGTGGCAGAAAAAGACCATCAGAGGACTAGAAAGTGAAAAATAGGATGCATTTTGAGTGGACAGAGAAGCAGGAAAGAAAGAAGAGTGAATGATCAATATGTCGGAGGCAGATGTAAGGCGGAAATGGAGGAAGATAGGGGGAGAGAGGAGAAAGATTAAATGGGCAGCAAACACTAAAAATCACAGCAGAAAAGAGAAACCAGGGCCAACGTGATTGGAACAATAAAATACCCAGACAATAAAGGTAGAAAAAAGTATTTTATTTTGAAATGATTAACTGGAATATGTTAGCTTTGGGAGATTTCAGTGCTCCGTTCTGTTCAGTAAAAGAGGAGATGCATTTCTGTTGTCAGTCTTCCAGTGTTGTAGTACTTGCCAAGCTTGACTTCTTGGAATTCCCAGTTCAATTTTAGTCTTCGTATTTTTATTTCTAATTGTGATCCCTTGTTCAGTATTTGGTGAGAGTCTATCGGTGACCAAGGTATGGTGGCATTAGTGTGTAGTTTCTGTAGAGATCTGTAGTAATCCCTCTTGTTCTGTTTTACGAGAAGTAGATATATTAGTGCCCCACAGTCCAATGTAATATTTGTAGTGCTCCCTATTTTTGGTAGGGTTTTAGCTATTTGAATCATAAGAATTTGTGCTGCTATGGTATAGCACATTTGCCAGATATGTGAGTTGTGATTTTTTTTTTCACGTTTTGTGTTATTACACAATGTGCCTGGTAGTGGGAAGAGTTATGTTGCTGTTAACTGCACAAAACTGATCCTATATCATCTTTCCTCCATCACGTCTACTCATTTAAAAGTGCTAGAAAAGGAAGCTTGGCACAGTGATTGTTTGTCAATGCAGATTGGAGGAGAGAAAGTGAATCTCAGGAGAGAAAGAGAACAGAGAGGTTAAGGAGAGGGTAAAAAATGTGAACACTTTTGGTGTAATACCTTTTCATTGTTATTGCTTTGTGCATGAGATTATAAGAGTTAGTGCTCATTTTTGTCTGTAAGTCTTTTACGTAAGTTTGGATCTTGAGAAATTAAAGTAAGATGACAAGGTTGGGGAGAGAAGGGAGTAGAAAAGAGGTCAATGTGAGCATATACATGGGTGTGGAACAAGTATGATTGGTGTAACTGTAGGGATATGTAACAAGGAAGATATGGGGTGAGTGTATCAGGAAAAGAGATGAAGCTACAAAAAGGCCTGCAATAGTGTAGGAAGAGTTGAAAAGGGTAGAAGCAGTGTTGGCACAGGAGTGCGGCTAGAGTGATCGGTGCAAAGAGTGGAGGCAAGGAAGCCGGACATAGCGATGGCAAAGAAAAACATTAGAATGGCATTGATAATAGGGGTGTTAACCCCAAGCGACAATTCTGTGAATCTCGTTGAGAGGGATAAAATCCTCAAGCATGAAGAAATGCAGTTAGAGACCAAGAAAATGCAGCAGAAAGATAACTGAGATATTTCCCATTGTATTGGCAGCCACGGGCTTGATTAAGAGGAATTTCCAATCACACCTTGATGAGTTACCTATACATGTTACACCTTATGAGCTCCAAAGGGAAGCGCTCTTTGGCATGATACAAGTACTACATTGAGCATTAGTAGTACATTTGAGAGATTTAGATCATACTCCACATACACTGGCTTAGGAGTGAGGTTCGTTACTGTCATGGAATACACAAAACACCCATTTGGAGAAATTGCCCCCAGATCAGATCTATTGCAGAGTGAATGGAAAAATAGCAGTGAGGAGGAGATGGGTAAAAGGAAAAGAAGGATACTCCTAAAGATGGGACCTATTCAAAGCACCTGCATTCTTTGTCCAAGGGGTAGAACATATTGAAGAGGAGAAGATCAGGAGACTGTGCAACACAAGCTACAACCGCTGGGATACAATCGTGCCGACTCATGTGGCGCTAAAAGTAACCACATTATGGAGCTGATCCTGGAGGACTTTATTCTTTAGCAGACAATCCAGAAGGAAATATCTTGGTAGTAAAGGAGTGCATTTTGAAATAAACTGCATTGGAGATGCACAGATTTGGACATGTTCCCCAAGGCATTACCATCAGAATGTTTAACAGGGCCTCCAAGAAAAAGCAGAAATAGGTAAGATGTTTGTGCCTGCCCCATTTATTTGACATCACTGGAACCAATGATTTTCTGAAAGTTTGGGTCCTGCTGCCATTGTCAGGGCAAGCTGGTAAGTAAGTTATATTACAAGAAGCCAAAGAAGGATGCATAGCAAGTGCCCTGTATAATTCTTTTGTAAGTTGTCCTATATGCCCCAAAATGACTATGGAGGCTAGGGCGGGTCACAGGTATACCAAGTGGAGGACTAACCACCTTGATGCATCTTGGGTTGTTAAAAGTGGTATATGTGAATATAATAAATCAAATCAAATTAACCTTATGCAGAGGTGGCTCTTTTAGAAAGGTTCAGGAGTTAGCAAACCACATACGAATACAGGACAAGGAGGTTTGCAGGCTAGTGAGTAAATTGCTGGTGAATGAATGAATTAAAACGCTGCTAAAACCGAGAATAGTGAGGCTTCTGGAATGCAATGGATTGCAGGATCTGAGGCAGCATGGCTTTAATAGAAGCAGGTCTTGTCAGACAAATCTGATTAATTTCTTTGACTGGGTGATCAAGGGAAAATGCTAGATGTGGTTATTTAGATTTCAGTAAAGCCTTTGACACCGTTCCACACAGGCAACTTATAAATAAATTGAACACCCTAGAGATAGACCCTACAGTGATCAATTGGGTTGGGTAAGAAATCGACTGATTGAGAGGCAGCAATGGAGTTCAGTCTGAGGAGAAGGACGTGGGTGCCATAGGGATCTGTCCATGGTCCGATTATTTTTAACATTTCTGTAATTGATATTGCAGAAGAACTGTCAAGTAATATTTCCTCTTTGCAGATTATATGAAAATCTGCAATAGGGTAGACATCCAGGAAGGAATAGATAATATAAGGAGGTATCTTGTTAAACGTGACAAATAACTGAGAATTTGGCAGCAGAGATTTAATGTTTTACAGGGTCATGCATTTGGGCTGCAAAAATCTAGGGGGAGTGATACAATATAGGGGGTGAAGTACTTCTCTCCATGAAAAAAGAACAGGATCTGGTGATTGTTTCTGATGATCTTAAGCTGGCTAAACAGGTTGAAAAGGTGACTGTGAAACCCAGAAGGATACTTGGGTGCAGGAGGATCTGGATAAATTGGAAGACTGGGCATCCAAATGGCAGATGAAATTTAATGTGGACAAGTGCAAAGTTATGCACCTAGGAAAGAACAACCCACACTATAGTTACAAGATGCAAGGCTCCACATTAGAAACCACCACCCAGGAAAAAGATTTAGGAGTCATCGTGGATAACATGTTCAATCCTCCGCCCAGTGTGCAGCGGCGGCCAAGAAAGCAAATAGAATGCTAGGTATCATAAGGAAAGGGATGGAGAATAAAACAAAGGATATTATAATGCCTCTGTATCGCTCCATGGTACGACCGCACCTTGAATATTGTGTGCAATTCTGGTCACCGTATCTTAAAAAAGGACATAGAGTTATTAGAAAAAGTACAGAGAAGAGCCACCAAATTGGTGAAGGGGATGGAAGGCTATCCTATGAAGAGAGGCTAAAAAGGTTAGGGCTCTTTAACCTAGAAAAGAGGCGGCTGAGGGGAGATATGATAGAGGTGTATAAATTAATGAATGGAGTGGAACGGATAAACGTGGATAAATTGTTACGCTATCAGAATATAGAAGGACTAGGGGGCATGTAATGAAGCTACAGGGTAAACTATTTAAGACAAATAGGAGAAAATATTTCTTCTCTCAACGTGTAATCAAACTCTGGAATCTGTTACGGAGGATGTAGTAAGGCTGTTAGTATAGCTGGGTTTAAAAAAGGTTTGGACAAGTTCCTGGAGGAAAGGTCCATAAACCACTATTAAAAAGGGACCCAGGATATCAATGCTTGGCCTAGTACAAGCACTGCAGAACCTGTGTCTTTTGGGGAAACTGCTAGGTACATATGACCTAGATTGGCCACTGTTGGAAACAGGATACTGGGCTTGATGGACCTCGGTCTGACCCAGTATGGCATTTCTTATGTTCTTATGTTCTTAAAGAGTCATGGGATAGGAGGCAGTGTACTATTGTGGATCAGGAACTGGTTAAAAGATAGAAAGCAGAGGGTAGGGCTAAATGGCCAATTTTCCCAATGGAGAAAGGTGAATAGTGGTGTACCTCAGGGATCTGTGCTGGGTCCGCTGCTTTGACATATTCATAAATGACCTGGAAAGTGGAATAACGAGTGAGGTTATCAAATTTGCAGATGACACAACTATTTAAAGTTGTTAAAACCAAGAGGATTGTGAAAAATTGCAAGAGAATCTTGATAAATTGGAAGACTGGGCATCAAAATGGCAGATGAAATTTAATGTGGACAGTGCAAGGTTATGCACCTAGGGAAGAACAACCCAAACTATGGTACACGATGCAAGGTTCCACATTAGGAACCACCACCCAGGAAAAAATTTAGGCGTCATTGTGGATACCATGTTAAAAACCCTCGGACCAGTGTGCAGCGGCGGCCAGAGAGCAAATAGAATGCTAGGTATGATAAGGAAAGGAATGGAAAATAAAACAAAAGATATTATAATGCCTCTATATCGTTCCATGGTGAGACCGCACCTTGAATATTGTGTGTAATTCTGGTCGCCGTATCTTAAAAAGGATATAGCGATTTTAGAAAAGGTACAGAGAAGAGCCACCAAAATGGTAAAGGGGATGGAAGGATACTTCTATGAAGAAAGGCTAAAAAGGTTAGGGCTCTTTAACCTGGAAAAGAGACGGCTGAGGGGAGATATGATAGAAGTCTATAAATTAATGAGCGGAGTGGAACGGGTAAACGTAGATCGATGTTTACCTTATCAGAATATAGAAAGACTAGGGGACATGCAATGAAGCTACAGGGTAAACTATTTAAGACTAATAAAAGAAAATATTTTTTCACTCAACGTGTAATCAAACTCTGGAATTTGTTACCGGAGGATGTAGTAAAGGCTGTTAGTGTAGCTGGGTTTAAAAAAGGTTTGGACAAGTTCCTGGAGGAAAGGTCCATAAACCATTATTAAGAAGTGACCGAAGATATCAATGCTTGACCCAGTACAAGCATTGTGGAACTTGTGTCTCATGGGGAATCTGCTAGGTACATATGACCTAGATTGGCCACTGTTGGAAACAGAATACTGGGCTTGATGGACCTTGGTCTGACCCAGTATGGCATATCTTATGTTCTTATGTTCTTAGGGAGAGGAAAGGTCAGCAGGAAGAAGGAGGTGATAATGTATCTGTAGAAGTCTTTGGTGAGGCTTCATTTAGAGTACCGTGTGCAATTCTGGAGACCCACCTTCAAAAGATATAAATGGGATGGAGTTGATGCAGAGGACAGATAATAAAATGGTCAGTGGTATTCACCATAAGGCTTATAGGGACAGAGTTAATGATCGCAGTAGGTATACTTTGGAAGAAAGACAGGAGAGAGGCATATGATAGAGACGTTTAAATAGCTCCATGGCATAAATGAAGAGGAGGAGAACCTATTTCAATTGGGGGGGGGGGGAGCTCTGGAATTGAGGGGTCATAAGATGAAGGTGAAAGGAGAGAAACTCGGGAGTAATTTGAGGAAATATTTCTTTATGAAAAGAGTGGTGGTTGCATGGAATAGTTTCCCAGTGGAGGTGATAGAGATGAGGACTGTATCCGAATTCAAGAATGGATGGAAGAAGCACAGAGAATCCCTGAGGGCAAAGAAGGGATTGCATAGCTTAGTAGTTGAAATGGAAGGAGAGACTGGATAGGCCATATGGTCATTATCTGCCGTCATATTTTCTGTTTCTATGTAAGTGTCTTGCTTTAGAGGGACTTCATAAGGGATACATGTATTCAAATGACACAATGTACTTATTTCGTATCTCTTCCGGGTCCAGCTTCTTTTCTGAGAACATCCAGTATCCCTAGATACACAGAACACCTGTGGATCGGTCCCAGAGCTGCCACTGAGGCAGAATTGGATAAAGCAGGTATTGACTTCATCCAGGATCCTGTACCACACAGTCCATAGATGCCCAAATGTGAAACAAGTGGCAAAACTGAGATCATATGTTGCCTGAGAACTGTCGGACCCTTCCCAGGGATGCCTGCGAGGAATCTCACAGCACTGGCTCTTGAGGATAATCTCATCCAAACATCTTACTCTTCTAGCTGGGTGGCTGGTGGGCGTGAGGATCGCCTGGTAACATGCCTGCCTGGTGCAAAGATAGCGGACCTCACGCGCCACCTAGATAAGGTCTTAGATAGTGCTGGGGAGGAGTCTGCTGTCTTGGTACATGTCGGTACCAATAACATAGGAAAATGTGGTAGGGAGGTTCTGGAGGCTAAATTTAGGTTTTTAGGTAGGAAGTTGAAATCCAGAACTTCCAGGGTAGCATTCTCCGAAATGCTTCCTGTTCCACGCGCAGGACCCAAAAGGCAGGCAGAGCTCCGGAGTCTCAATGCGTGGATGAGACAATGGTGCAGAGATGAGGGTTTTGGATTTCTTAGGAACTGGGGAACATTCTGGGGAAAGGAGGGGCTCTTCCGAAGGGATGGGCTTCACCTTAACCGGGATGGAACCAGGCTGCTGGCATTAACCTTTAAAAAGGAGATAGAGCAGCTTTTAAACTAGATATTAGGGGAAAGCCGACAGTCGCCCAAGAGCGGATAGTTCGGAAGAATGTATCCTTGAAGGATACTACCAAAAGCAGAGAGGTTCCACAAAAGAGTAAAGTAGCCCAAATGCCCTCAAGTATGGAGCAGACAGAGCTTAAAGATCCCAAATTGCCCATGTCTAACAATAGCCAAATTAACATGAATAAAATACATTCTCTAAAATGCTTGTATGCAAATGCTAGAAGTCTAAAGAATAAGATGGGAGAGTTAGAATATATAGCACTAAATGAAAGGTTAGATATGATTGGAATATCAGAGACATGGTGGAAGGAGGACAACCAGTGGGACACTGTGATACCTGGGTACAAACTATATCGTAATGACAGAGCTGATCAAATTGGTGGAGGGGTTGCGCTCTATGTTAGAGAGGGCATTGACTCAGAAAGGATTAAAGTTTTGCAGGAAACAAAATCTGCTGTAGAATCTATATGGATTGAAATTCCATATAAAAGGGGGAAGGCGATGGCAGTGGGGGTGTACTATCGAGCACCTGGCCAGAATGACCAAATGGATGATGAAATGCTCAAAGAAATCAAGGAAGCTAACAAAAGTTACAGCACAGTAATAATAATGGGTGATTTCAATTACCCCGGTATTGACTGGGTCAGTGTCACGTCAGGACATGCTAGGGAGATAAAGTTCCTAGATGAAATAAATGATTGCTTCTTGGAGCAGCTGGTTCATGAACTGACCAGAGGGGAAGCCATATTAGACCTAGTCCTTAGTGGAACACCAGATCTAGTGCAAGAGATAAGGGTGTTGGGGCCACTTGGCAATAGTGATCATAGCATGATCGCCTTTGATTTAATTAATGGAGGATGGATAGTAAGGAAATCCACAGTACTACCTTTTAACTTTCGAAAGGGAGACTATGATAAAATGAGGAAAACAGTTAAGAAAAAACTAAAAAGAGCAGTTGTGAAGGTTAAAGACGTGCATCAAGCTTGGGTGTTGTTGAAAAATACTATCTTGGAAGCCCAGACCAGCTGTATTCCACGCTTTAAGAAAAGTGGACGGAAGTCCAAAAAACTGCCAGCATGGTTTAAAGGTGAGGTCAGAGAGGCTGTTGTTGCCAAAAAAGCATCTTTCAGGAAATGGAAAAAAGAGCCAAACAACGACAACCTGGAAACAGCACAAGCACTGACAAGTCAAATGCAAGGCATTGATGAGGCAGGCAAAGAGAGAATTTGAGAAGAATCTTGCTGCGGAAGTAAAAATGTGAAATAAAGACCTTTTCAAGTACATTCGTAGCAAAAAACCTGTGAGAGAGTCAGTTGGTCCATTAGATGATAAAGGGTTTAAAGGAGCACTAAGAGGCGACAAGGCGATAGAGGAGAGACTGAATGAATTCTTTGCTTCGGTCTTTACTGAGGAAGATGTAGGGATGTTACCCATGACTGAAGTGGTATTTAAAGGTGCGGAAGAATTGAAGGAAATATCGATACATCGGGAAGATGTCTTACAACTATTAGATAAACTGAGGAGTAGCAAATCACCTGGGCCGGATGGTATACATCCAAGGGTGTTGAAAGAACTGAAATATGAGATTGCAGACCTGCTATCAGTAATCTGTGAACTATCATTAAAATCATCTCTAATACCTGAAGATTGGAGGATCGCCAATGTAACACCAATTTTTAAAAAGGGTTCCAGGGGTGATCCGGGAAACTACAGACTGGTGAGCCTGATGTCAGTACCGGGAAAAATGGTAGAAACCATCATAAAGAATAAAATTACTCAGCATGTAGATAGTCACAACCTAATGGGAGACAGCCCAACATGGCTTTAGACAAGGAAGATCTTGTCTTACTAATCTGTTATGTTTTTTTGAAGGAGTGAATAAACAGGTGGACAAAGGTGAGTCAGTTGATATTGTGTATCTGGACTTTCAGAAAGCCTTTGACAAGGTCCCTCATCAGAGACTTTTGGCAAAACTAAAGAGTCATGGGATAGCAGGCAGTGTACTATTGTGGATCAGGAACTGGTTAAAAGATAGAAAGCAGAGGGTAGGGCTATATGGCCAATTTTCCCAATGGAGAAAGGTGAATAGTGGTGTACCCCAGGGATCTGTGCTGGGTCTGCTGCTTTTTGACATATTCATAAATGACCTTGAAAGTGGAATAACGAGTGAGGTTATCAAATTTGCAGATGACCCAAAACTATTTAAAGTTGTTAAAACCCAAAAGGATTGTGAAAAATTGCAAGAGGATCTTGATAAATTGGAAGACTGGGCATCAAAATGGCAGATGAAATTTAATGTGGACAAGTGCAAGGTTATGCACCTAGGGAAGAACAACCCAAACTATGGTTACACGATGCAAGGTTCCACATTAGGAACCACCACCCAGGAAAAAGAAATAGGCGTCATTGTGGATACCATGTTAAAACCCTCGGCCCAGTGTGCAGCGGCGGCCAAGAGAGCAAATAGAATGCTAGGTATGATAAGGAAAGGAATGGAAAATAAAACAAAAGATATTATAATGCCTCTATATTGTTCCATGGTGAGACCGCACCTTGAATATTGTGTGCAATTCTGGTCGCCGTATCTTAAAAAGGATATAGCGATTTTAGAAAAGGTACAGAGAAGAGCCACCAAAATGGTAAAGGGGATGGAAGGATACTCCTATGAAGAGAGGCTAAAAAGGTTAGGGCTCTTTAACCTGGAAAAGAGACGGCTGAGGGGAGATATGATAGAAGTCTATAAATTAATGAACGGAGTGGAACGGGTAAACGTAGATCGATTGTTTACCTTATCAGAATATAGAAAGACTAGGGGACATGCAATGAAGCTACAGGGTAAACTATTTAAGACTAATAAAAGTAAATATTTTTTCACTCAACGTGTAATCAAACTCTGGAATTTGTTACCGGAGGATGTAGTAAAGGCTGTTAGTGTAGCTGGGTTTAAAAAAGGTTTGGACAAGTTCCTGGAGGAAAGGTTCATAAACCATTATTAAGAAGTGACCGAAGATATCAATGCTTGATCCAGTACAAGCATTGTGGAACTTGTGTCTCTTGGGGAAACTGCTAGGTACATATGACCTAGATTGGCCTCTTTTGGAAACAGAATACTGGGCTTGATGGACCTTGGTCTGACCCAGTATGGCATATCTTATGTTCTTATGTTCTTATGTTCTCAGTCCCCTGGTAGCGTTGGAGTAGCAAACAAATGATGGCACCCTCTTCAAGGGCTTTAAAGCTGTACAGAAAAGGCTGTGCATTCAAATTTAAATATTTTTATTAATGGAAGAACTATAAGAAACTATAGATGTCATGCTGATGTCTCCAAAATCATTGGACAGACTATCACTGTATACCAACTAAGAGATTCCTTGAGAGCGTGTGCCCCATCCACTTAGGACCTATACAAAGATATGCAAAAAGACAGCAAATGTAAAAGATATAGGATCCAATATTCAAAGCCCTTAGTTATCAATGTAGTCCACAGACTGCCCTGGCGTTATTCGGTTAGTACAGTGCTCGGGCAGAGATAGGGCAGAGAAAATTGCTGCTATCCAGGTAAGGTTGGCACTTACCTGGATAGTGACTGCACAAATCAGATAGCGCTGGCCATTATGCAGATACTGCCGTTGACAGGGCTGGTCCAAGGGTTTCTGTCACCCCAGACAGGAGCCCCGGCCATGCCACAAACCCCCTCCCGGCTCCGAGCTATGCCACTGCTCCTCCGCTGCCAATTCCATCTTCAGAGGGGTTGATGGTGGAGATGACGGCGGCAGCAATGGCAGTTTAAAAGTGTTGACTTTGTGCCACCACTTTGATGCCCATGCCAGGCCGTGTGCTTCGGCACACATGGCCTGCCGCTTCTGACTCCCCTCTGACAGGAAGTTGCATCAGAGGGGGTCAGAAGTGGCAATTCCTATGTACTGAAGCACATTGCCTGCTGCAGGAACTGAAGCGACGGCAGAAAGCCAGCATGCCACCCACCAAGGTCGGCTGCCCTAGGCTACCACCAAACTGACCTAGTGAATGGGCTGGCCCTGGCCTCCGAATATCAGGTTCATATTTAAATGCCGCAGCTGACCTGTGTATCAAGCAGATAATTTATTTCTTATAAGCAAAATAATTAGCAAACAATCAAAATCCATTAAATGAAAGAGAGGCACTATCAATCTTCTCTTCTCGATACAACCTGGGGGAGCTGCCTGCAGAGGGACTCAATTTCAAGGTGAGTATCCATTTCTACAGCAAAAACTAAGAACGAATACATAGCCTTATAATCAGGCAAAAGTATTATGTGATAAAGTGATATGATAAACACATCACTTGCTGTAATACCAACATACTATTGATGTAAGTCACAAATGGTCATTAGCTTGTAGTGCTGTGTATTATGGAATACTCGCTGTTAATGAAGTGGAAGCAATTTTGTACAGCACACACCACAACTCCCTGACACACACTCGTAAACTCCCCACACACATTACATGACTCACCGCAGAAACTCAGAACCCACACACTTATACCCCCCCTATAATACACCCCCTGGCACCTACAACCACACACGATGTACTTATCCCAGATCCCCATGTAGCCCCATACATCTGCCATTCACACCATGCACACTTCATAATTCCACTCACTTGTTCCCTATTCCCAAACCCACCCATGCCCATTCATTTTTACACATCCTCCAAACATAGTCCACATCATCTCCACCATGCAAATCAGCAATCTAAACACTTTTACAACTAAATATCCTACCCACCAATGCACACCTATCCCCCTCTACACACAACTCCACTCATTCCCATTTACCCACCCACATCTCCCACAAACATTATTTATTCAGGGCCCTTCAACCTGGAAAAGAGAAGGCTGACGGGAGATATGATAGAAATCTATAAATTAATGAATGGAGTGGAACGGGTAAACATAGATCGATTGTTTACGCAATCAAAATATAGAAAGACTAGGGGACATGCAATGAAGCTGCAGTGTAATTTAATTAAGACTAATAAGAGAAAATATATTTTTTCATTCAACGTGTAATCAAATTCTGGAATTTGTTACCGGAGGATGTGGTAAAAGCTGTTAGTGTTGCTGGGTTTAAAAAAGGTTTGGACAAGTTCCTGGAGGAAAGGCCCATAAACTATTATTAAAGAGGACCACGGAAACCCATTTCTTGCCCTGGTACAAGTATTGTGGAACCTGTGTCTTTAGGAGAAACCGCTAGGTACTTATGAACTAGATTGGCCACTGTTGGAAACAGGATCCTGGGCTTGATGGACCTTGGTCTGACCCATTGTGGCATATCTTATGTTCTTATGTTCTTAAATACATCGCTGCATCCTCCATTCACAGTATACCCCACATTCCACATTCACAGTATACCCCACATTCACAGTATACCCCACATTCCACATTCACAGTATACCCCACATTCACAGTATACCCCACATTCCTCCATTCACAGTATACCCCATTTAGAAAAATATTTTCTAAAGCATTCTCAAAGTCATGTTTTTATATGCATTTCCTCCTACTACTACTACCACAACTACAAATACTTATCGTTCACTTAGCACTACAAGGCATATACAGCTCTGTACAAATACACAAAGCCAATTCTTGCTCCACAGAGCTTACAGTCTGCTAAGAGAGACAGACAGAACAACAGGGGATTAGGGAATTCTTAGGGAAATGATTAAAAATTATATATGGGTTAAGATAGAATAAGGGGGTCTGGATCCAAAGGCAACTTGTTTGTTTTCTATGGGGGTGGGGGGGGGAGGGAGTCAAACTGCAAACTATAGATGCCGCTCCACAGGATATTCAGCGGGCCCTATGTATTTTATGCAAACATTTTTTCATGTGAACCGAATGACATTGGATATGGGCGATTTTTTTTTTTTTTTTTTTTACTTTTTTTTTTCATTTAAAGGATGGAGATTCAGAATGTGAAATTAGACTTTTAACTTTTCAGACATAAAGGTCTATGGTGTTGGCTTTAGATTCTTATCCTAGTTGAGATAAGTTCATTGATATTTTTCTCACCTGCATTTCTCTTCCATCTACATCAAAAAAACAAGAAAATCATTCATCAGAATGGAAATGATGTTGCATAAGAGGTGACACGTTACATATGGATATTTCTGATGCCTTTTTGTTAGCTGTGTGAAAAACAATTTCAGTGCTTCATTCTGGAGAGTAAGTAAAACCATTTGAACTTTACTTTCAAAGAGATAAATAAAGGAACCTGTAATAAAAAGAAATAATTTGCAAAAAAGAAAATAGAGCAGAGCAGCATGTCTGAGTCCAAAAACCATCAAGCATTCTTTCACCTTTGTAGTGAAGAAGGATATGTAAAGAAAATAAGGGGATATATTTGAGCAGAAATCCTTTTGAGAAAGGTATGTTTACTAAAGGGAGGAGTAGCCTAGTGGTTGGGGCAAGGTACTTCAGGCCGGAAGGTCGGGGGTTCAAATCCCACTAGAGGACAGCAACCTTGGGCCGGAAGGATTGGGGTTTCTAGTCCCACAGATGCTCCTTGTGGTCTTGGGCAAGCCACTTAACCCTCCATTGCCCATGTTCCCTGTAAGTATTAGTGTATGTGTCTCATATCCCCACATGTTAAAATGTATCCCCCAATAGTGTTGTGACCGCTTTGATTGAAGGATAAGGCGGTATACAAAACTGTCTAAATAAATAAATAAATAAAGCACTATAGTTTACCACACGTTCAACCTCAAAATAGTGTAGGGGTGGTGCTGGACCTGTGCTAATGAATGGGAGTATTCATGTCATGTTCCCGTGCAGTTAACGTGGCTGCAGCAGCACCCTGGGGGTAAACCAATTGCCGCAAATACCGTGGGTGCAGTTACTGTTGGCCATTGAAGTGGTGGTAAGTGCACCCATGCAAACTGTGACATTGATGGCACGTGCATGCTGTTGATATCTGCCCTAGCCACAATGTGCAGCCGTCGCCCACATCCTGCTCCTAATCCGCCCAGTTCCCAGTGATTTTTAGCATAACTGCATTTTTAGCACAGGCTGAGGGTTACGGCATGTATGATAAACTGCACAGTAACTGTTAGGGCACTTTAGTAAACATGTCTTAGAATGCAAAAGAAAAACGACAAAATGTACGGAAAAGACTCAGCCGCGAATTACCGCGGCGGCGCGCAGACGCGCACGAGCCAGCCGAGGGCTCGGCAGGGAGGGGGAGGGACGGGGGGACGGCGAAAGGGGGCGGGCAGCGGGCCGCGAATAAAGCAGCGTGCTCGGGCCTGCTCGGCCTCTTTCGCCGTCCACCCCCCCCCGCTTCGCTAGCCCAAGGAGCAGCGGACAGCATCGTCGATCACCTCCGGAGGGGCGAGATATCACGGCCTCGCTGGAGGAGAAGCGGACAGCATCGGACAGCGGAGCGTCGGACAGCGCAGTAGAGTCCACTCAAGAAAAAGAGAGGTCAGAGCTGCACGGAGCGGCAAGGTAATGAACGTGTGGGGGGGGGGGGGAAAAGCGAGGCGCAGCCAGCACTGCGAGTGAGGGCACACGAACGGCCTAAAAAAGCAACATGGGGGGAGATATTCCCGTACGGCCTGAGAAAGCAACGTGGGGGAAATTATTCCCCACGATTTTTCGTTAAAAGCCAGCAATGGCGGACACATGTGGGGTCGGCGGCCTTGGAGGCCCACAGACATGCGGGGCTACGGCCTACAGGCCCAAGTGGGGGGGGGGGGAATGTACCACTGGGGAAGACGGGGAGGACACGAACGCGAGTGTGCTCCAGAGGGTTTCTCGCGGATTTCCTGCACGCTTAACCGCGAGCGCGGGTTCCGGTCCGGACGTTCGGTGTAGGGAGAGCCGGGCGCATGCCTCAGGCAGATCAGCACCCCAATATAGAGTTAGAATGCACTGTTATTCACGGGGTATCATAGTTTTGTGCTGCAGGAGCTCATGTTACAAAGTAAAAGGCAGATCAGCCATAAAAGCATGTTTCTTGTTATTGTACATAGCAGCTAGGGGATAGGTGGAGCGGGGCTGCCATCTTATGGTCACAACGTGCATTTAAGATTTGAAAATGTATTATTTACATAGCAGCTAGGGGATAAGTGGAGCGGGGCTGCCATCTTATGGTCACTACTAGCAGTTTAAGATTGGAGAATGTATTATTTACAGATGGATTTAAAAAAAAAAAAAAAAAAAAAAAAAAGGTGCTGGAGAAATAGGCGGGACTACTGAGCAGTGGCTAGTAGACTCTAAGGAAGACGGATATATCTTAAAGAAAAATGACGATGCACATGGAGGATGACATATATACTACATTGGGAATGTTGATACAGGGGAGAGTATAAAGGGAACGGTATAAATGTTACAACAAGGATACAGACAGTAACCCAGATTTCCCATTACCCCCTCCCCCAACATAGCAGATCTCACCCTAGGACAGAGATGCCAAGAAAAGAGACACAGAAAGCCAACGCGCAGAGAGCCTCGCAAGCTGACGGCAGGGCAACCATCAGAGCGCGGGCAAGCAAGACTGTCGGCAAAAAAAGGACACAAGGGGAAACAATGGACAAAGCAAAACAACCGAGGCGCAGCAACAGGAAGAAGGCGCCGCAACAGCAGCAAATCGCAGCTCATGCGCAAGGACAGGAGCTTGACGACCTGCTCCAGATGATACGAGAGCAGGTTACCCAGCACGGCCTCTCCTCGGTCAAACAACGACTGGGGACCACAGGCTTGATAAGTGAGACGCAGCCGTCGACAAGCACGGGCGTGTTAACGCAGGCCACAATGGATGGTAAGTCTAACTATTTGTTCTAAATAATTACTATTTGTTTTAATTAATTACCCCGGTTTACCCAAGTTATTGTTCCTGTTATATGTAAAATACTCAGATATTGTATTCTGTCTGATGTTTTCTTGTTCTATGTAAACCGCGCTGATTATAAATAGTGCGGTATATAAAAGATGTTAAATAAATAAATAAAATAAGGGGAACAGGGGGGCCTCAGAGCTAGCATCGTCATCATCCGACGGCTCTAGCTCAGACAGTGATAGTGACACAACACTAGCAGATGTGATCAAATATGCATTGAGGAAAGTTAAAAGAAAGAAGACCCCAAAACAGGCGAATCCACTAAAGCAAGCATGGGCGGGGCAGACTCAAGAGGGGGAGCAGCTTGGGAGCACCCAATCAGGGAGGCTTCAGAGAACACTGCAAGATTGGCGCGACACCAGTCGCGATCCACGCTGCGGGGTGAGCTCCCTGGCCGCGGCAGTACCCAAAAAACTAAAGAAAAAAATCTGGAAGCGAGAATATATTGACATATTCTCCCTCCTGCTTAGGGACCAGGACGAGGACGCCAGCAATGCCAAAGAAAAAGATAGAAGGAACGAGAGGGACAGGAAACCTAAAATCCCCAAATCCCTCAATAATTGGGTCTCGGCGTTCCACATCTTTATGAGTGTGATTATGGAGAAGGAACCAGACTCAGGCCCATACCTGACCAGGTACCTTGATACGATCACTAGGGCATATAAACAATATGGCGGATGGGCTTGGCTGAACTATGATGTGAAGTTCAGAAGAAGCATGGCCGAAGATCCCACCCTAGCTTGGCATCACAGAAATCTGGACTTATGGTCAGAGGAAATGGAGCACAATAGGCCATGGTGTCAGGACGGGATGATGCAACCCCTCCCAGGCACCCAATGGCACCAGCCTAACCAAAGCATACAAGGGAGGCCAGTTAATCAATGGGCGGGGAGGCGGGCATGCCGGCAGTACAACGCGGGGAGTTGCACCTGGCAGCCCTGCAAATTCAGACACATATGCTCAATATGTGGAAACGGGCACCCCGCCCTCTCCTGCAGGGCACCAAGGGAGGCCAAGCCGTACAGAGCCTTGCAGCAGCGCTCGACGGAGGGAGCTGGCACCCACGCCCATCAAGCTTGACAATATGCGCCCATGGCTCAGAGCCTACCCAAAGCGGGACATGGCGAACAGCTTAGAGGTGGGCTTCTCTCAAGGTTTCCGCATCCCTTCACTAATAAGTAGAAATGAAGCAATACCGAGGGTTATCAATAACCCCCCATCTGTACAAAAATACAACACCATAGCACACAGTAAACTAACCAAAGAAATAAGTCTAGGGAGAGTGGCAGGTCCTTTCCAGGTACCCCCATTCAAGGACCTCGTAATCTCACCCCTGGGGTCATCCCAAAAAAGGAACCGGGGCACTACCGGTTAATTCATAACCTGTCATACCCAGAGGGGAGATCCGTTAATGACCATATTGACCCAGCATTATGCTCAGTCAAATATGCAACCATTGACCAAGCAATTAAGCTGATTCGCACTAAAGGACGACGCACGCAGTTGGCAAAAGCCGACATAGAGTCCGCCTTTCGGCTTTTGCCGGTGCACCCAGAATCTTTTTCACTGCTGGGTTTCGGGTTCAATGGGGAATTTTACTACGATAAATGTTTACCCATGGGATGTGCGGTATCATGTGCATATTTCGAACAATTCAGTTCCTTCCTGCACTGGGTGGTGGAGGATATTGCAGGCCCGGACACAGTGGTCCACTATCTAGACGATTTCCTATTCATTGGAAAAGACCATGACGATTGCAAAAGCATCTTAAGCATCTTTGAGCAAACGGCAAGGTTGTTCGGGATCCCATTAGCAAGAGAAAAGACCGATGGCCCGACTGGAATCATTACTTTCCTAGGCTTACAGCTGGATGTGATAGCGCAGAGGTCTCGCCTCCCCACAGATAAGGTGACAAAGTTGGGGAAAGAACTGCAGTTACTTCACACTCAGCGTAAGGCGACCCTGCAACAATTTCAATCACTCCTGGGCCTGCTATGCTTTGCATGCAGGATAATGCCAATGGGGAGAGTTTTCTGCCGCCGCATGGCGTGGGCAACGAGGGGGATCAAGAAACGGCATCACTGGATCAGAATGACCAAAGAAATACGGGACGACCTTCGGGTCTGGACGCAATTCCTCCACACTTTCAATGGCCTTGCCTTCTGGCAAGCATCCCCGGTGTCAAATGCGGAACTAGAATTTTTCACCGACGCGTCGGGGGGGAACGGTTTCGGCATCTACTATAAAGGGGCATGGTGTGCGGAAGCATGGCCCCCTGCATGGCAAGATGAAGGGACCACCAAGGACATCACGTTCCTGGAGCTTTTCCCGATTATGGTGGCCTTAACTATCTGGGCCTCAGACCTAGCCAATAGAGCTATCACCTTCCATATCGATAATCTAGCAGGGGTATGGGCGGTGAATGGGATGAGAGCTAAGACACCACGGGTGGTAACATTACTAAGAAAAATCGTTTCGCTATGCCTAGGGCACAACATAAACATTAGAGCGGAACATATCGCTGGCAAAAGCAATAACATTGCCGACGCTCTTTCTCGTTCCAAGATCAAGCTCTTCCACCAACTGGCGCCCGAGGCGGACGCAGTCAAGACACCAGTCCCCGAGCACGTCTGGGAGTATGGCCCGCCGAGGTATGGGAGCTCATGCTGTGCTCCCTAGCAGAAAAAACCCGCAAAAAATACGTAGTAGCATGGGAGACGTACCAATCCTTTTGCAGCGAGGCTGGAATACATTATGAAGACATATTTGAAGTGTCATCGTTTCTGAGATGGATTTTGCAGTGCAAAGGCAGGGGGTACACAAAAGGGGCGGTGCAAGCACGCCTAGCCGCTTTATCATTTTTCGCAAAAGCCATGGGCAAGAAGAGCCCGAATGCGGAGTTCGTCATTAGGAAAGTGATGAGAGGCTGGTCCTTAGGGCAGCCCAGAAGGGTTGACCAACGCCGCCCGATCACGCACCAGATGCTACAGCAACTGATGGGGATCACTAGCCAGGTGTGCTATGACAACTACGAGGCCAAGCTATTTAGGTGTGCCTTTTCCTGGGCCTTCTACGGAGCATTCCGAGTGGGCGAGATAGTCGCCCCCTCATCGGCAAAGAACGGGAGGACATATGGCGGTCTGGAAGAACGGGACATCACTATTAGTAAAGATGCCATAGTGTTGAACTTGCGCAGATCCAAAACGGATACCGAAGGCAAAGGGACGCAAATCGTCCTGTCGGCGCTGCGTAAGGACCCTTCATGCCCGCTGAGGAATGCTCTGGCCTATCAACAACTACGGGCACACACAAACCAGCAATGGTTCGTCCATGCAAACGGCGACCCACTGTCACGTTTTCAATTCATCAGAGTACTCAAGCAGACGATAGAAAGAACAGGACTGGATGCAAGCTTTTACGGCTCGCACTCATTTCGAATTGGAGCCGCTTCGACGGCGGCCAGCATAGGGATGTCCAGAGCCCAAATTATGAGTATCGGACGATGGCGTTCGGACCGATACAAGACCTACATACGGCCAACAGAATAAAAAAAAAAAAAAAAAACCCCAAACCTAATTACGGTAAAGAAAGGATAACTTGTATATGTCGATTTATGATAACTTGTATATGTCGATTTAATGTTACAATCTTGACTTCAGTGTTATGTTACTATGTTGATATGGCTGCCGGAAGTGTGGATGTAACCATAATTGTGATCCAATTTAGGAACAAGTCCCTGCCTATGGCCCCGTGAAGCATGGATATGCGGCCATTCATTTGTTCACTGGGCACAAAAGCGAGCAAAAGGCCGGCCGCCGGGGTTTAATCTGGGACTCCCGGGCGCAGAAGTCTCAGTGGTATGGCTCGGCCGGCGCGGTATGTTATGGGATCAGTTAGTACCATTCCTGCTACAAAGGAAGGGGCTGACCAGGGGCCCGGCCATGATCGTGGTACATCTAGGGGGCAACGACCTCGCAGCTATTCGCAGTGTCGAGCTCACCAAGAAGATGCAGAGTGACATGCTGATGCTGGCAAACGCATTTCCCGAGACGCAACTGGCATGGTCACATATCATACCGAGGCGGGTATGGAGGGGCGAGATATCGCACAAGGCGGTCGAAAGGACTAGACAGAAAGTGAACAAGTGGATGGCCCGCTTCATGGGAATGATGGGAGGCGACAGCATCCAGCATGAACTCATAGAAGAAAGATGCCCGGGACTCTATCGGCCGGATGGTGTACACTTGTCAGACATAGGGATGGACATTTTTCTGTGCACATTATAGGATGCTGTCGAGCGACTTTGGAAAAAGAAGCTGTTGGCCACAGCGGCGTCTTGAAGTGTGGGGTCCCCGTCAACAAGCGAGGATTCGCAGTTGGCGGGGTTGGCAGGAGAAACGCACCCGGTGAGAGAGAACACAGCCTAGGCTTTAAGTAAAGGGGGAGAGTTGCAGGAGAGAAACCTGGACCTGCCCCCGGAGAGATAGATCAGGTCACCAGAACACGGCGCAGAGGGCCCCCAGGCCTCACTTTGACGGCGGGCAAATGGGGTGAACCAAGAAAGTTAAACCTGCTTGAACGGCAGGCGTAACAGCTTTGAGACTAAAAGAGATCGAGAAGAATAAAGATGGGGAAAGCTTGAACGGCTACCTCATAAGGACAGTAAGAAGGACTGTGGGATAGTGGCTGTGTCTTCTCGAGGGGCGGAAAGAAAACAAATGTTACAGTGTTTTGTTGAATGTATTGTGCATGCTGTGGCCAACAGTGTTGAGGCTGTTAATACCATTGTAAAAGAAGCAATAAATGTATATAGTTTTGTTGAAAGAAAACCGGCAAAGCGTGTGGACTTATTGGCGGGAGAGAGGGAGGGGGAGGGGACAAAGGGGGAAGGGGGGGGCAAAGCACGAGGCGACAATGCTCGTTGCACAGCTGAGACTCAGCCGCGAATTACTGCGGCGGCGCGCAGACGCGCACGAGCCAGCCGAGGGCTCGGCAGAGAGGGGGAGGGACGGGGGGACGGCGAAAGGGGGCGGGCAGTGGGCCGCGAATAAAGCAGCGTGCTCGGGCCTGCTCGGCCTCTTTCGCCGTCCACCCCCCCCGCTTCGCTAGCCCAAGGAGCAGCGGACACCCTCCCGACCCGCCCTATCGCCAAACGGAGGGGAATAGTCGCAGCATGCGAGGGAAGGCAGGAGAAACGCACCCGGTGAGAGAGAACACAGCCTAGGCTTTAAGTAAAGGGGGAGAGTTGCAGGAGAGAAACCTGGACCTGCCCCCGGAGAGATAGATCAGGTCACCAGAACACGGCGCAGAGGGCCCCCAGGCCTCGCTTTGACGGCGGGCAAATGGGGTGAACCAAGAAAGTTAAACCTGCTTGAACGGCAGGCGTAACAGCTTTGAGACTAAAAGAGATCGAGAAGAATAAAGATGGGGGAAAGCTTGAACGGCTACCTCATAAGGACAGTAAGAAGGACTGTGGGATAGTGGCTGTGTCTTCTCGAGGGGCGGAAAGAAAACAAATGTTACAGTGTTTTGTTGAATGTATTGTGCATGCTGTGGCCAACAGTGTTGAGGCTGTTAATACCATTGTAAAAGAAGCAATAAATGTATATAGTTTTGTTGAAAGAAAACCGGCAAAGCGTGTGGACTTATTGGCGGGAGAGAGGGAGGGGGAGGGGACAAAGGGGGAAGGGGGGGGGCAAAGCACGAGGCGACAATGCTCGTTGCACGGCTGAGGGGCTTTGTTCTAATGAAAAAATATACACAGAAGAGCCACTTTCTAGTTATGCAAACAGGAATCCAGAGATATGATAGAGGTCTCAAAAATCTTGAATGTGGTGAACGGATAAATAGGGAAGAATTGTTTACAGTTGCTAAATGTAGGGGACACTCCACAAACCTAATAGGAAGCACTTTTCAAATAAATTGGAGGATATATTTTTTCACTCGTCGTGCAATTAAGCTGTGGAATTTGATGAAAAGTGTTGCCAGAAGACAGTTAGCATAGCTAGCTTTAAAAAGAGTTGTGACAAGTTCTTAGAGGCCTGGAGCACGATTTTATAATAGCCACGGCCGGCTGACAGAAACATCTAACCTGAAAACGGGCATGTAATAAACCTGACTCCGAAACCGTGGATATAGACGCACCCGTGGTTCTGGAATCAGGGAGGTATACATCTCCAGTGTGGCATATGTCCCCATGCCCACCATATTCTGAAAAAACAGACGTCTCCGATGCTTCCTGTCTGCTGATAAAACGTACATCTCCTAAGCTGATGCTCACAATGACAGTGTTGTGCTCATGTAAGCAACACATTAATATGGATGAAACAGATATGGTCATACAAACCAGACTATATATACTACATTGTTGCATGCCCATAACACCACAAGGTTATGTATGTGCACCAAAGCTGTTGTATAAGAAGTGGAACGTGAAATGTTTGTCCTGACAGACCCTGCAGCAAAACATACATGGCATTGGAAGAATACCGTAATAATTCCTGCAGTGGTCATCACTGCAAACAGTTTATGTAATACTAAGTATGGGCCAGAAAACACTTAAATGGGTCCCTACAGCTTCATGTCAAAATATGTCCCTGTCAATAATAGGGAACCATCAGGATGTGAACGTGCAACAGTGCAAACATCAGAAATACTTGCCCAAAAGCAGCAGCATCTGTCAATATAAATGTGCACAATGCTAGAGACCTCTGATGGTGCCGTCTACTACTACTATTACTACTGATCATTTATATAGCGCTACAAGGCGTACACAACGTTGCACAAACACATAAAGAAGATGATCCCTGCTCAAAGAGCTTACAATCTAGTCAAGACAGACAGAACAAGATAGAAGAAACGAGTGGTAAAAGGGAAGGAGACACAAGCAGAATAAAGAATTAGGAATCAAAAGTGGCTTTGAAGAGTAAGCCTTTAGCGTGGATTTGTAGAGGGAGAGATAGGAGACTTGATGTAAAGAAATAGGAAGTTTCTTCCAGGCATAAGGAGCAGCAAGGTGAAAAGATCAAAGTCTGGAGTTGGCAGTAGAAGAAAAGGACATTGAGAGAAGAAAGCCAGAGGAGGAGCAGAGTTCACGGGAGGAGGAGGGAGAAAAGAGAGAGAAAAGATAATGAGGGGCAGTGGAGTGAATGCATTTATGAGTTAGAAGAAGTTTGAATTGGATACAGAAGTGGAAGGGGGGGAGCCAGTGAAGAGATATTTGAAGAGGGGTAATGTGAGTGTATCAGGGCTGGCAGAAAATTAGCTGCGCAGCAAAGTACTGAATTGATAGAAGAGGAAAAAGATAACACCGAGGGAGATCAGCAAGGAAGAGGTTACAATCGTCAAGATGGGAGGTGACTGAAGAATGGACAAGAGTTTTAGTAATGTGTTCTATCATATCTCCCCTCAGTCTTCTCTTTTCCAAGTTGAAGAGCCCTAACCTTTGAAGCCTGTCTTCATAAGGAGTATCCTTCCAATCCCTTTACCATTTTGGTGGCTCTTCTCTGTACCTTTTTAAATTCTGCTACATCCTTTCTAAAATACAGCAACCAGAATTGCACACAATATTCAAGGTGTGGTTAAACCATGGTACGATCCAGAGGATCTATAATATCCTTTTTTTATTCTCCATTCCTTCCCTTATGATTCCTAGCATTTTTATTAGCTTTTTTGGCTGCCGCTGCACATTGGGCGCAGGGTTTCAACATATTATCCATGATGATGCCTAAATCTTTTTCCTGGGTGGTGGTTTCTAGGGTGGTACCTTGCATCGTGTACCAAGATAGTACCTTTAAACAATGCCCATGCTTTATGTAAATCTTTAACCTTTGCAGCAGCTCTGTTTAGTCTTTTCTTAACTATTTTCCTCATTTTATCATAGCCTCCCTTTTTGAAAATTAAATGGTAATACTATGGATTTCCTTGCCATCCTTCTTTCATTTATTAAATCAAATGTGATCATGCTATGATCACTATGGTCGAGTGGCCCCAACACCCTTATCTCTTCCAGCACATCTTGCATGCCACTAAGGTCTAGGTTGAAAGTAGCTTCCCTTCTTGTTGGTTCATGAACCAGCTGCTCCAAGAAGCAGTCATTTATTTCATCTAGAACTTTATCTCCCTAGCATGCCCTGCTGTGACATGGACCCAGTCGATACCCGGGTGATTAAAATCACCATTATTACTGTGTTGTAACTTTTTTGTTAGCTTTCCTGATTTCTTTTAGCATGTCATCATCCATCTGTTCATTCTGGCCAGGTGGTCTGTAGTACACCCCCACTGCCATCGCCTTCCCTTTTTTATGTGGAATTACTATCCATATAGATTCTACAGCATATTTTGTTTCCTGCAAAACTTTAATCCTATGTGACTCAATGCCCTCTCTAACATAGAGCGCAACCCCTCCATCAATTTGATCAGCTCTATCATTACGATATAGTTTGTACCCAGGTATCACAGTGTCCCATTGGTTGTCCTCCTTCCACCACGTCTCTGAGATTCCAATCATATCTAACCTCTCATTTAGAGCTATATATTCTAACTCTCCCATCTTATTTTTTAGACTTCTTGCATTTGCACACAGGAATTTTAGAGGTTGTATTTCATTCATATTAATCTGGTTATCAGTTGACGGGGGTAATTTGGAATCCTTCAGCTCTGTACTTAAGGGCATATGGATAACTTTTATCTTTATTGGAACCTCTCTGTTAGGATGTCCTATCTTTCCTCTTTTGCTAGTATCCTTCAAGGATACATTCTTCTGAACCATGCACTCCTGGGCAACTGTCAGCTTTCCCTTATTATCTAGTTTAAAAGCTGCTCTATTTCCTTTTAAAATGTTAATGCCAGCAGCTTGACTCCCTCCCAGTTAAGGTGGAGCCCATCCCTTTGGAAAATCCCCTCCCTTCCCCAGATTGTTGCCCTGTTCCTAACAAATCCAAAACCCTCTTCTTTGCACCATCGTCTCATCCCCGCATTGAGACTCTGGAGCTCTGTCTGCCTTTTGGGTCTTGCATGTGGTACAGGATGCATTTCAGACAATGCTATCCTGGAAGTTCTGTATTTCAATTTCCTACCTAAAAACCTAAATTTGGCCTCCATATCCTCCCTCCCACATTGTGGAACCTGTGTCTTTTGGGGAAACTGCTAGGTATGTATGACCCAGATTTAGACTTAGACATGGGCTGGGATGGCAAGGCATTTCCAAGATTGGTCGTGGTTGTCTTAAGTGCTTTGGAACGCCCCAGCCATACCTCCACCAAACCCCTATTTCAACATGGACAGCCTTGCTCAGAAGACATCTCTAAAACCAATTTCTAGAATGAATCAGAGGATGGATATCCATGAGTCCGTTTTTGGAATCCAAAGCTTGAATAGCATTTCTAAAATAACTCCCATTATGTCATAAGGCATTGCAAAAGTTATCACTGAATGTTCCCTTTAACTGTGTTGATAGTACTGTAAAGAATTTTGATGCATGGTCACAGAATCATTTTTATGATATTTTGACTGGTTGACTAGTAGCTGTTTATGTTTAGGCTGTGATTGTACAAGCCATGAGTCAGATATTAAGCCCTGTTTGAGAAAGATAAAGGGTACTTAAGTTTACGCGTGTGTCTGAAAGCACTGAAACATTTGCAGAGTGCAGCTGCCAGCCTGCCTGAATGCCAGTTTTTGATAAAGGAACTTTACTATTTTTGTTGCAGAAATCTAAGCTAATTGTCTTCAGTATGGATAAATTGCTTTTTGCATGGATTGCACTGATTGATTTTGAAGCAAATCATTGTAGAGATTTTGTATTATGTGCCTGTCAACTTTTTTCTTTTTTGTGGTTTTGTGGTGTCAATGCTTGACCTCAGAGGTGGAAAAATATTTAGAAAATGTAGGTGCAAGCCAAAAAAATTTAGGAGTCATGGAAATATAATATTGTTTCTTCCTTCTCTTTGCCTAATTTGCTGTTTGTTTTGTCTCTTATTTTACCTCATTTTAGTTGAGGGGTTTTTTTGTACTACTTTTTCATTTTCTTGGCTGTCCTCTCCTCCCCCTTTCTTCTCCTTTGAGAGACCTTTTTCTGTCACTTTTCCTGCCTGGAAGCACAGCCCTGCTTCTAAGCACTCTGCCTCTTCTTTTTCCTCCAGGCACTACTCCTTTCCCCTCATTTTTGGCACTCTCCTTCCTACCTCACCTCTCTCCTTGGTTGTTTGGGCTGTGCCAGAGTGAATCCATCCCTAGAGCTTCCAAGAGACAGACTTTAGTTCAAATCTTGATTTCTGAGAACCCATCCTTGCGCATTATGAGACCTGCAGCATTGATTTCAAAGGGTAGAAACAGAGTCTACAGATTCCACACTACTTTGGGAAAATAGTTCAAAACCAGGACTAGCCAAAAACTCTTCTGCCTGGAACTAGGTAGCTTGGCAGCTTCGGATCCCTTGCATCTCGCCTTTGGGTGTATCACTGGTAGGAGGTATTACCTAGAGATGTAGGGCTTAGTGTTTGAGGCTGAAGGAATGTTCTAATGCGTTATAGCCGTCAGCTGGGAGACCTGGGCTAGTGCATTTCTTTTGATGTACGACAAGTATGGACAAATTTAAATACTCGAATGTCAAATTTCTAAACTATTGGGTAGCTTCACTAGTACTCATTTTATAGTCTCGTCAACCTGTAAGTGGGTAAAGGTTTATACTTGTGAGATGATTCATTCTGATTTTGATGGTCACAAACAATTACATTTTGAATTGTCAATGAATTTTTGCTTGTGTTGGAGATGAGCAAAGGAAAGGGGAACTAGATTTAGCTCTTGCCTTTCTCAAGTTCAAGGTGAGTTACATTTAGGTACAGTAGGTATTTTCCTGTCCTCGAGAGCTTACAATCTAAGAGGCAATATGAGTGCATCTGGGGCTACTGGAGGCTATCTGGATAAGGACTCTGAGAGAAACATTTAACAGTACAATTTGATCCCACTGAATATCTCCACACACCACCCTGGCACTATCTGGTTAGTGCAGGGCTGGTCTGTGGGCGAAGCTAGGGCAATGCAGTCACTATCCAGATAAGTGTCAACCATATCCAGATATCAATTATCTTCTGCCAGCTCTTATCAAGATGGCTTAAGCTGCCTTAAAGGGAAGCCTCTGTTGCTATGCTGGTAATTTCTGGCTGAAAATTGCTGCTATAAGGTTGGCACTTATCCAAATAGTGGCTACACAGACTGGCCACTATCCGGATACTGCTGCTGAATATCCGGTAGATATTTAAATGCCATGGCTGACTGCTGCAGTGTTTACAGTAAATATCAGGCAGTACTGTACGTTTGTATCTGAGGCAATGGAAGATTATGTGACTTACCCAAGAGCACAAGGAGTAGTTTCCCTTGTTCGTAGTTCACAGCTCTAACCATTAGCCTACTGCTCACAAAACATCCAGCCCCCTTCTAAAGCCATTTATAAACCAGAAGATCTTTCTTAGAATGTCAAAACCATCTGGAGCTCAGAGTCCTCAGTAGCATCCGCTTCATACTGTAATCTTGAAGCTGTGGTTACAATCACAGATCCAAGAAACTGATTCTAACCAATTTCTAGGGAAATCCTCCTAATATAGAACTAGAGATCAAGGCTAAGAAAGGAGGTGTCTTTAATCCAGGGAGGATATTGGGTTTTTTCGGATTAAAGTTTGCTTTTTGTAATACCTTTCCTTCCGCTTTCTTTTTCAAATTTGATTTTTTCATTCTTAAACTTGAGAAACTGGGTAAAAACCAACAAGCATTTAGTGAAGCTGTGAATCTACTTGAGATTTGTTTTCTAGAACATTTTAGTTTAACTGTACCATAATTCATTTTTCTGCAACTCTTATTGTCAAAATCTTTTCTGTTGTCAAATGTTACTATCCTGTGGAGTACCAAGATATAATACCTTGTCGGATTAGTGTACTGTAGTAAGTATGATTTCTTTGTAGCTATTGATTAGCACCCTCACTTGATTTGCAGCTTGTTGTGCTGTGAGGGCTTGTGTGCATCAGTGATGCTGAGAGCTAAACTATCAGTAGTTTAACTACTGGCAGGTTTTCCCAAGATGGACAGGTCTCAGCTGAGGTGCCAGACCAAGACAAACCACCCATCTGGGCAGCAGCAAAATGGGATAGTGTTGACAACGGAGGATCACATTTCTGTGACAACGGCAAAAACACCAAACTTAAACTGCGCGGAAGAAAGGCCCGGCAATCTACGTCTGTATCTTGCCATGAAAAACCAATGGAAAGTTACAACAAAACAAATTCTGCTATAGTGCTGGAAGATGAGACCCCCAGGTCGGAAGGCACTCAACTAGCTACTGGGGAAGAGCTGAAGACTTTCCAGAGAAAAGCCAGCATTTATGATGTGGTCAGATCAAAGCCCTCGGGACGTCTGACTGCTGATGTAGCTGCGCATGAAATGAGAGTCAGAAGCTGTAAAGATGTCTTACACATTGGAACATGGAACGTACGAAGCATGAACCAAGGGAAGTTGGAGGTGGTCAAGAATGAAATGGAACGTGTAAAACTTGATCTGTTGGGTGTCAGCGAACTGAAATGGACTGGCATCGGGCACTTTGCATCAGATGATCACATGGTCTACTATGCTGGAAATGAAAGACAAAGAAGAAATGGTGTTGCATTTATAATAAAGAAGAAACTTGCAAGAACTGTAATGAAATACAATGCAGTCAGCAAACGCTTAATCTCTATTCGTCTATTTATTTTAATTTATTTATTTACTTACAGTTCTTATATACCGCGCTATTTAGTATCAGTGCGGTTTACAAATAACAAAACTTTTGCATCAGAACAAAGCTGTTTTGCTTACATTGTAACAGGATAGGTAACTTGGGGCTGTAACAAGGGTAACTATATACAATCAACAACAGTGGTTGTTGTAACTATTTACAATTTATATTGCAAGTTGGAATCGTAATGCAAGAGACCATATCATAAGATCGTTGTGAGTGTGCCTGAGGGTGGGTCTGTTTTGTGCATTGTCAAGAGTTATGTTGTTGGAATGTCAGAGGCTGTGTGAGTGAGTTGAGGTGCAGGAGGTGATTGTGTTAGGTTGGAGTGGCCGAAGTGAAGGCAGAATAGGTGGTGTTTAAGGGCTTTTCTGAACTGTGAGAGGTCACCAATTGCTCGGATATGAGGTGGGAGATTGTTCCAGCACCTAGGGGCATAGAATGTAAAGGCTCTATTCCTCATTGCTTGAGTACATTTAGTAGAGTCAAGTGGTATAGTCAGCGTATTGGTAGCTATTGATCTCCTTAGCCTGTTTGTAGGGGTGATGCTCAGGAGTGCAGAGAGGGAAGAAGGGGACAGCCGGTTAATTGCTTTAAATGAAAGGAGTAATGCCTTGTAGGTGATCCTGCATTGTAACGGTAGCCAGTGTAGTTCCAAAAGTATGGGCGTGATGTGATCTCTTCTGGATACGCCGCAGAGAATGCGGGCTGCTGCATTCATCGCCATCTGTAGTGGATTGAGGGTGCTGTTGGGGAGGCGATGTAAGATGATGTTGGCATAATCAAAGTGAGGCATTACAAGTGTCTGGAAAATTGTTCTGAAGTCATCTGGGGTTAGTAGAGGTCTTAAGTGTCTTAGTGTCCGTATTTTATTGTAGATGGACTTGGTGGTGTTATTTATGTGTTCTTTGAAGTTGAGCTGTTGGTCTATTGTGACACCCAGGTAGCGTATAACAGATTTACATGGAAGCTCTGCATCTCGCACCTTCAATGAAGTGGGGGGAGAGAAGTTCTTGTTTTTGGTTATGAATAGTACTTCAGTTTTCTTGACGTTTATGCGTAGATTCTGCGATAAGAGCCAATCAGTGATTGCGTTGAAGCACTCTCTATTAGTGGGGAGAGGTCAGGGTGAATGATTTTGATTGGTGTGAATATCAAGACATCGTCTATGAGGAATGCCTATCAACCAAACTATAATTCAAGTATATGCCCCAACAACAGCTGCAGAAGAGAATGAAATTGAAGAGTTCTATGAACAAGTACAAGCTGAAATTGACAGAACATGCAAAGAGGATATCCTGGTAGTCATGGGTGACTGGAACGCAAACGTTGGCAACAAAGAAGAAGGCAAAGTAGTTGGAAAATATGGACTTGGCAACAGAAATGAAGCTGCTGAAAGACTGATAGAATTCTGCAAGACCAATGATCTATTCATCTCAAACACCTTCTTCCATCAACACAAGCGGTGACTATACACATGGACTTCACCAAATGGATTGTATAAAAATCAAATTGACTACATCTGTGGAAGTCAACGATGGAAAAGTTCTATAACATCAACAAAGACAAAACCTGGAGCTGACTGTGGTACAGATCATCAACTACTAGTATGCAAACTCAAGCTATAGTTGAAAAAGAGCAAACCACTCATGAATTCAGCAAAATATGACCTTGAGAATATACCACTGGAATTGAACGACTGCCTGCAAAATTGATTTGCTGCTTTAGATACAAATGACAGAGCTCCAGAAGAGTTATGGAATGACATCAAGAAGGTTGTGTTGGAAGAAAGCGAGAAGTCTCTACAAAAGGTGAAAAAGCAAAAACGGTCAAAATGGATGACGGAAGAAACTCTGAAAATTGCCCAGAAATGCAGAGAAGATAAAGCCAGAGGAAAAAGAAAGACTTAACAGAGATTTCCAATGTGCAGCAAGACAGGACAAGGAAAAGTACTACAATGACGCATGCAAGGAAATAGAAGCAGAAACTATTAGAGGAAGAACAAGATTGGCTTTCCTAAAGCTATGAGAGTTAAAGAAAAAGTTCCAGCCTCGAAATGGAATGTTACAAGATGCTCAATGTTCTATGTTGAATGATGCTGAGAAGATCAAGAAAAGGTGGGAGGAATATACAGAGTTTTTATATGATAAAGATCAAGTGGACCAACAGCCGTTTTAACCTGCACCTTATGATCGGGAACCATTGGTGATGAAAGAAGAAGTTGAAGCAGCATTGAAAGCCTTATCAAAGAACAAAGCACCAGGCATTGATAGCAATCCCATAGCTGCATGAGATTGCTGTAATACTTCTGTTACCGTACTTACAAGGCTCTGCCAAGAAATATGGAAGACAACATCATGGCCAACTGACTGGAAAAGATCTGTGTTTATACCAATACTAAAGAAAGGTGATCCAACTGACTGTGGAAATTATCGCACAATCGCTCTGATCCCACATGCCAGAGATTCTACTGAAGATTATTCAAAAGAGACTACAACCATACCTGGAACAAGAACTACCTGAAGTGCAAGCAAGATTCATGAAAGGGCGAGGAATGAGAGACATCATTGCAGATGTGAGATGGATCCTTGAAAAGACTAAAGAATACCAAGGCTTTTGACTGTGTAAACCATGAGAAACTCTGGGCCACATTAAGAAGCATGGGTATACCAGAACACCTGATCGTACTCTTGCACAATCTGTACATTGATCAAGAAGCAACAGTTCGAACGGAACAAGGAGAAACAGAATGGTTTAAAATAAGCAAAGGTGAAAGACAAGGCTGCATACTTTCCCCCTACCTGTTTAATTTATATGCAGAACAAATCATCAGAGAAGCAGGATTGTATGAAGACAACAGAGGTGTGAAGATTGGTGGAAGACTCATCAACAACCTTCGCTATGCTGATGATACCACATTACTGGCTGTAAGTGCAGATGATCTGAAACATTTGCGTCTCACAATCAAAGAACATAGTCTCAAAATGGGCCTGCACTTTAATGTAAAGAAGACAAAGATCATGACAAATGGCATAATCAACAGGTTCATCGTTGAAGGAGAAGAAATTGAAATTGTGAACAACTTTAACCTACTTGGATCAACTATCAATAAAGAAGCAGTCAAGAAATCAGACGATGCATTGCTCTTGGCAGAATGGCTGTGAAAGACCTAGATAAGATTCTCAAGAGCAGAGATGTCTCTCTCCATACAAAGATTCGACTTGTTCAAGCCATCGTATTTTGAATAACATCATATAGATGTGAAAGCTGGACAGTGAAAAAGACAGACAGGAAGAAAATTGATGCCTTTGAATTATGGTGCTGGTGGTGAATACTGTGTATACCATGGACTGCCTGAAGAACAAACCACTCAGTAGTAGAGGAGATCAAACCTAAGCTTTAGAAGCTCAGATGACAAGACTTCGACTTTCATACTTTGGACACATCATGCGAAGAGAGAGATCATTAGAGAAAGACATCATGCTTGGCAAGATAGAAGGTCAACGCAAAAGAGGAAGGCCAGCAATGAGATGGATCGAGACAATAACAGCAGCTACGGGTACCAGTCTGTCAACAATGAGCCACCTGACTCAAGACTGAACACAATTTAGGATAGCTATCCAGAGGGTCGCCATGAGTCGAATCCAACTCAACGACACTTAACAACAACAACATTGATTAGCACCTCAGCATATAGAAAATCTTGCCATGTTGACTCCTGTGGAAGGTGTTCGGGGCATCTGGAACCTAGGCCTCCTTTTACTAAAGTGTGTTAGGCAGTGCTAACATTTAATGTAGCAGCTTGAAACTTAGGGGCATGTTTACTAAACCGTTTTAGGGTGTGCACAGCATTTCCCTAGCACATCCCAAGCCGAAAATGCAGAGAGCGTGGTTGGACAGTAGCCTGCATGCATTGAGATGGCATTAGTTGCACTCGCACTGTTTGCAGATCCAACGGTTGCCCTTCGCTGTTTTATACATGTGCTGCAGACACGCCCACTCTCTTCCCTTGCCCCGACCCACACACAGCTAACACATGTTCTGCAGATAGTGCAGCGATTTTCTGCACAATCTACATTTGCCCCACCTTGAGAACATGCCACGTTATCTGCCACATTACTAGCTAACACTGTTTAGTAAACATGCCCCTTAGTATGTACTGATTCCTGCCTTAATTGAGACATGCAGGAGGGGCGGGGGTGCAGAACAGCTGGAGATGGCTCCATGGGGGTAATTTTTAAGCATGTTTTGCTCAAGTGATAGCATCTGTTGTGAAGGCTCCATATATCCATTTGTGTCTGTTTCCATCTTTGTCTTTCTGTCAGTACTCGTAGGTTTCATGGCGCTTGCACAAAAATCTTCTGCCTATTGATTAAACAGTCCTGGGCAGTTACAGTATCTTTGCGCTACAGGGATTGCAAGCCCTGAAGCATGAGCAAAGGGAAGGACTTGCTGTTGCAGTGAAAGTGAAAGTGTGAATAAACAGGTGGACAATGGTGAGTCGGTTGATATAGTGTATCTGGACTTTCAGAAAGCCTTTGACAAGGTCCCTCATCAGAGACTTTTGGCAAAACTAGAGTCATGGGAAAGGAGGCAGTGTACTACTGTGGATCAAAAGAACTGGTTAAAAGATAGAAAGCAGAGGGTTGGGCTAAATGGCCAATTTTCCCAATGGAGGAAGGTGAATAGTGGTGTACCCCAGGGATCTGTGCTGGGTCCGCTGCTTTTTGACATTTTCATAAATGACCTGGAAAGTGGAATAACGAGTGAGGTTATCAAATATGCAGATGACACAAAACTATTTAAAGTTGTTAAAACCCAAGAGGATTGTGGAAAATTGCAAGAGGATCTTGATAAATTGGAAGACTGGGTATCAAAATGGCAGATGAAATTTAATGTGGACAAGTGCAAAGTTATGCACCTAGGGAAGAACAACCCAAACTATGGTTACACGATGCAAGGTTCCACATTAGGAACCACCACCCAGGAAAAAGATTTAGGCGTCATTGTGGATAACATGTTAAAACCCTCGGCCCAGTGTGCAGCGGCGGCCAAGAGAGCAAATAGAATGCTAGGTATCATAAGGAAAGGAATGGAAAATAAAAGAAAAGATATTATAATGCCTCTGTATCGTTCCATGGTGAGACCGCACCTTGAATATTCTGGTCGCTGTATCTTAAAAAGGATATAGCGTTATTAGAAAAGGTTCAGAGAAGAGCCACCAAAATGGTAAAGGGGATGGAAGGATACTCCTATGAAGAAAGGCTAAAAAGGTTAGGGCTCTTTAACCTGGAAAAGAGACGGCTGAGGGGAGATATGATAGAAGTCTATAAATTAATGAACAGAGTGGAACGGGTAAACGTAGATCGATTGTTTACGTTATCAGAATATAGAAAAACTAGGGGACATGCAATGAAGCTACAGGGTAAACTATTTAAGACTAATAAAAGAAAATATTTTTTCACTCAACGTGTAATCAAACTCTGGAATTTGTTACCTGAGGATGTAGTAAAGGCTGTTAGTGTAGCTGGGTTTAAAAAAGATTTGGACAAGTTCCTGGAGGAACGGTCCATAAACCATTATTAAGAATGGACCCAGGATATCAATGCTTGAGCAAGTACAAGCATTGTGGAACCTGTGACTTTTGGGGAAACTGCTTGGTTCGTATGACCTAGATTGGCCACTGTTGGAAACAGGATACTGGGCTTGATGGACCTTGGTCTGACCCAGTATGGCATATCTTATGTTCTTATGTTCTTAGTGTCTGCTGGCGTAAGATTGGAATAGCCACCGCAATGTTTGCCTGTGAGCTTCTCATGGGCAGAAGAGAGGAAGACTTGCAAAGTAAGCTGGTGGGCGCTGGGGTGCAGCAAAGTTTTCTCTTTTCTGTCTGGCAATAGTGTGTTGGATGCCTCCGATCGCCCTGGGCCCTTGAAGGCCAGGTCGCGGAGTCCTGACCACCACCCCGGGTCCATGGAGTCAGAGCGGCCTGCGAAGATACCTCGCACGGAGCTGGAGGCGGGTAAGTGCTGTTGTCCTCATGGATTCCCCTCTGGGGGAGCCGGCATCGGGCCCCAAGTCGGAGGCTGCGGAGTCTTCCAAGCTTGTTCTCAGGATGACGGCCCTGGAGCGCAGCATGTCTGCCTTCATGGAGCAGCAGCGGGCGCTGATAGCCTGTCTCACCGGTCCATCCTCTCCGACCACCGGGACCTCGACGTCCAAGTCGATCCCGGAGGCCGAGCCGATCCTCGAGACTCTTTGGACTCGAGTCGATCCTCGGCCAAGGTCTCCCTCGACCTCCTGCTCGGGACCGAGGTTGTCGATGCCGGGGCTCTCGGTGTTGGAGCGGTCAGGGCCGAAGCCCTCACGGCCGGAGCCCCTCAATTCCTCCTCGAAGGGATCGGCATGGGAGACGGAAGATAAGGAGTCCCCGGACACCATCAGACCCAGAGCTTCAGAGAAGGTCCCCTCCAGAGGATACCCAGTTCTCGGACTTCGTCAGGGACATGGCCAAGGCTTTGGCATTCCCGGCGGATACCGAGGAGGAGCCTCGAGCTGAAGAGCTCGAGGCCCTGCAGTATGACTTTCCCCCGAAGGAAACCCTTACTGCGCCGGTTCCTCAGATGCTGGAACAGCTGATGCTCCGCATGTGGGAATCACCGGCCTCGATGCCGGTTCTCAGCAAGCGGGTCGATTCCATCTATCGAGTCTGAAAGAGTCCTGGGTTCCAAAAGGCACAGCTGCCGCACAACTCCATGATTGTGGAATCGGCCATGCACAGGCTCAAGAGCCAAAAAATGCACTCCTCTGTGCTTCCTGGCTGGGAGGCCCGGAACCTGGACGCCCTCAGCAGAAAATGCTTCCAGGGCTCGATGATGTCATGATGTGTCCAAACCTACCAGCTGTACATGGGCATGTATTTGAGGGACCTGGCAAAGGAGAATGCTGGGTTCTCAGCTGGCCTCTCCGAGGCACCCTTGCAGCACTTCAATGCCTTGTCCACCAGGATTCGGGAGTGCTCAAAGTTCATATCTCGAGCGGCCTATGATAGCTTCGAGGCTTCGGCCCAAGTAGCAGCGGCCAGCATCGGTGCACGCTGCCAGG
This sequence comes from Ichthyophis bannanicus, assembly GCA_033557465.1. Classification (NCBI taxonomy): domain Eukaryota; kingdom Metazoa; phylum Chordata; class Amphibia; order Gymnophiona; family Ichthyophiidae; genus Ichthyophis; species Ichthyophis bannanicus. Next base: position 117,492,500 of record CM066050.1, on the reverse strand, counting down.
CCTGGCTAATGTCATCAGATCTAGAGCCATGAGTTCAGGACAAGTTGGTCGATGTCCCTTGCTGAGGTGACAACCTCTTTGGCAAACCCATGACTGAGAAGGCTGCTGAGCTCGAGTCCGAGTACTTGACCCAGACAAGACTCTCAAAGAAGACTTCTGCCCCTTCTAAGAAGAAGGGCTCGGGTAAAAAGCCCTTTTTTCCCGAGGAAGGGTACTGCTTGCCGCAACTACCCCACTTACCAGGCCACCCTAGCTCTCCAAAAGGGGCAGTAGGCCAAGGGACAGGGGCATGGCCCGCATAAGCAGAAGACCCCCAGGTCCCAGCTCCTACCCAGCCGAGAGGGTTTTTTTGACTCCCAAGGCATAGTCTCTCTGGTAAGGTCTTGCACAGGAGGCAGGCTAACCCTGTATGCCCACAGGTGGCCAGTCATCACCTCGGATATCTGGGTCCTGCAAATAGTCCAAAGGGGCTATTGGCTTCACTTCAGCCAGATACCACCCTCCTTCTTTCCAGGAGAGCCTCTCAGACCCCCTCTTCACAGGGACCTCCTCTTGCAGGAGTTGGCAGGTCTTCTAGAGGATCAGGCGGTGGAACTGGTGCCCCACCACCTGCAGGGCAAGGGCTTTTACTCCAGGTATTTTCTCATACCAAAGAGGACAGGAGGCCTCAGACCCATCCTTGACCTGAAAAACTTAAACAAGTTCCTGGTGAGGGAAAAGTTCAAGATGCTTTCCCTTGGAATGTTGCTGCCTTACCTCCACCAGGGAGATTGGCTATGCTCCTTAGACCTGAAGGATTCCTATACGCACATCCTCATACACCTAGACCACAGACAATATCTAAGATTTGTAGTGGGAGGAAATCATTTCCAATACAGAGTTCTACCCTTTGGCCTGGCCTCTGCTCCCAGGGTGTTTACAAAATGCCTGGCTGTAGTGGCGGCCTTTCTCAGAAGTCAAGGAATTTCTGTCTTCCCTTACCTGGGTGACTGGCTCATCAGGGGCCAGTCGCCTCAGGAGGCCCAACAGGCCACTTCTTGCACTATCATCATGTTGCAACGTCTGGGTTTTGTCATAAATCACGCAAAGTCCACTTTGCTCCCCACTCAAAACTTAAAGAGTTCATAGGAGCAAGATTGGACACCCTTCAGGCAAAGACTTTCCTGCTGGAGGACAGGACACAGAAGCTGCTAACACTGACACACAGTTCACGCGCAGGTCTCAGCGAGACACTTCTTGCTCCTCCTGGGCCACATGGCCTCCACGGTGCATGTGACCCCAAATGCCCGTCTCCACATGAGAACAGTTCAGTGGTGTCTCTGACAGCCTTAGAGACAGGATAACAGTATCCAAACGACTGGTAAAATCGTTGCAGTGGTGGTGTCAGCCACCCAACCTGCTCAAGGGAGTGCTTTTTCAGACTCCCTCGCACACAAGGGTGCTAACGACAGATGCCTCCTTCCTGGGCTGGGGAGCCCATTGCCAAGGATCATGCACTCAGAGATTGTGGTCTCCTCAGGAGTCTGCACACCAAATCAACCTCTTAGAGCTGCGGGCGATTCGCCTAGCTCTTCAAGTCTTTTGTCATGTCCTCTCACATCAGTCTGTATTGATACAGACAGACAACCAGGTAGCAATGTTCTACGTGAACAAGCAGGGAGGTACGGGGTCTCGTATCCTATGTCAGAGACACTGGACTTCTGCTCCTTTGCCATCAAGCAGGGTATGTCTCTCAAAGCAGTGTACCTGTCTGGTCAGGAGAACTGCCTAGAGGACAAACTAAGCAGAATTGTCCAACCTCACGAATGGCAAATGGATCCGGTGGTGGCACAGCGGATTTTTGACCGCTGGGGACATCCGTCCATAGATTTATTTGCCTGTCCGCAAAATCACCAGCTGCCCAGATTTTGCTCAAGATAGCCACATCCTCTGAGGGTGGCTGCAGATGCTTTCCTGATCTCTTGGTCAGGGGGCCTCATGTATGCGTTTCCTACCATGCCTCTGGTGGCTCGGACTCTGTTCAAAATCCTTCGGGACAAGGCCTCTGTCATTCTGGTAGCCCACAGATGGCCGAGACAGCCTTGGTTTCCGCTTCTCCTCCAGCTGGCAGTGGAAACCCCACTCCCACTGGGGATGCAGCCCGACCTCCTTTCACAGGAGCAGGACTCTCTCTTGCACCCCAACCTCAGGGCCCTCAACCTGATGGCATGGCTGCTGAAAGGGTAGTGCTGGCTCCTCTGCTCCTACCTCGGAATGTAGAAGAAGTGTTATTGGCCTCCAGGAAGCAGTCCACTAGGAAATCCTATGCTTTCAAGTGGCATAGATTTGAGGTGTGGTGTAACCAGCACAATGAAAACCCTTTATCTTGCCTTGTACCAGTGCTGCTGCAGTACCTGCTTCACCTCTCAGAATTAGGTCTCAAGTCTAACTCTGTCAGGGTCCACCTGAGTGCTTTGTCAGCAAACCACTCGCCAGTGGAGGGGCAACCTCTTTTGGCTCACCCCCGGTGTCCAGATTCCTTATAGGTCTGCTTCTGCTGAAACCCCTAGTTCGTCCTCTGTCAACTGAGTGGGATTTGAATGTGGTCTTGCAGCAGCTTACTCGCTCACCTTTTGAGCCGATGTCCTCTTTCCATCTGCGTTTTCCTCTCCTGGAAGGTGCTCTTCCTGGTGGCACTCACATCAGCCAAACGTGTGAGTGAGCTGCAAGCTCTCGTAACTGATAAACCATACACAAGGTTTTATAGGAATAGGGTGGTCCTCCACACTCACCCGAAGTTCCTTCCAAAGGTGGTCTCTTATTTCCACCTCAACCAGGAGGTGATTCTTCCAACCTTCTTTCCCAGGCCGCATTCTAGCCGGGCAGAGGCAGTCCTGCATACCCTGGATTGTAAGAGGTTGTTGTCCTTCTACCTGGAGTGTACGAAGGGACATCGAAGGGCTATTCAGCTCTTTATTTATATATTTATTTATTTAGCTGCATTTATATCCCGCTTTTCACCGGGTCAAAGCGGTTGGGGGATACATTTAACACGAGGGGATATGAGACACATACACTAATACAGGGAACATGGGCAATGGAGGGTTAAGTGGCTTGCCCAAGGCCACAAGGAGCACCTGCGGGACTAGAAACCCCAGTCCTTCCGGCCCAAGGTTGCTGTCCTCTAGTGGGATTTGAACCACCGACCTTCCGGCCTGTAGTACCTTGCCCCAACCACTAGGCCACTCCTCCCTGTCCTTTGTCTCATATGACCCCAGTAAGCTGGGGTTACCTGTCTCCAAGCATACGCTGTCCACCTGGGTGGTGGACTGCATTGCCTGGGCGTACAGGGCGGCCGACCTCCCGTTGCAGGGTTGAGTCACGGCCCACCGTGTCAGGGCTAAGGCCGCATCAGTGGCTCACTTCTGCTCTGTTCTGGGGGCCGCAACTTGGTCTTCAAGCCAGACTTTTGCAGCCCATTACTGCCTGGATAGGGAGTCCCGACGGGGCAGTGCTTTCGGCCAGGTGGTACTCCATAACCTATTTGAGGTTTAGGCAACTCCAACCCTCCGACCCTTTGGTGTCAGGCTACCGGAGGGTGTTGCTTTCTCGGCTGAATTCCTATTGCAGCTGCTGCGACTCTTCTAGAGGGAGCCATTTTTCAGCTATGGGTTCTCGGTAGCTTATAGCTAGGGAGTCCCATATGTGAGGACTGACTTCCTGCTTGTTCCTGGAGAAAGCGTAGTTAGTCACCTTTAACAGGTGTTCTTCAGGGACAGCAGGAATCAGTCCTCATGACCCTCCCTCCTCCCCTGGAGTTGCAGTCCTATTATTGATTTTTGTTCATTTTGCCGTCTTTTTAGCTATGTCATTTGACTGAGCAAGATGGCACCCTTGGGCGGGAAGGGGACTGTGCATGAGAGATGCAATCCCGAAGGCTTTCTTTGAAAGCTGGGGAATTGCTCCGCACGAGGGCTCCATCTGTGCTGATGTCACCCATATGTAAGGACTGATTCCTGCTGTCCCTGGAGAACACCTATTATAGGTGAGTAACTACGCTTACTTGTACCTTGGAAACTACAATAAGTCCACGGGTAAAAAAAACCTTCCAATCTTGCAGCTGTGTGTCGTGTGAAAATTGCCCCCATGAATTTTCTTACTAGGTGACAGGATATGACACATTCCTGTGCCACAACAGCTCTTCCTCCTGTTTTCCTGACATTTTGTTGAAAGTCTTATTTTCTCTGTCTGCTTTGGGGAAAATGCTGTTCTTATATTTTTGTATTTTGGAATGGCAGTTTGAGATACAACGTATTATTCTTGATATTATTATTTTGCATGCACAGGAGGGAATCGATTTCCATTTCTGTTTCTCCAGTGTTGCACAGCATGCATTCTTGGCGTTCACAATTCAGTTTTTTTCGCCACGTCTCCATTTCTAATTTGTGGTCACTTATTCTGTATTTGACGAGGCCCTGTCTGTTTTGCATGTGTGACCCATGTGATATACTCTACAAGCATGCAGTTCCTGTCTAATTTGTTATTTTGTAATCTACTGAATACATATCCGTAACAGGGTGTTCTAGTGCCTGTTGTTAATATTTGCAATGTAGCTGTTCATAGCAGTTTGACTTCTGGGAGTTAGAGCTGTTATGGTGTGGTAGGTTTCCTACACATATTCTGGTTGTATTTTGCAAGGTTTTGTGTTACTTCAGGTCTGTGATGAAGAAGGGAGTTTGTGCTAGTGTTATCCCATGTGACAGTAGAATTTTAATGGTTTGTTTTTTTAATAGTAAACAGTAAGGGATGGTATTCGTCTTCTGCTTCTGTTCTCTAGGGTGTTTCTGTGCAAACAGCTTGGCTGTAAAGAACTGTAAGACAAGGCGGTTAATAATTCTAGGCTTCCTTACAGAGTCTGTTCCAAGCAGGCAGGATCAAGCCATAGGCAAGATGTATTGTGCCTGCCTAGGGTCTGAATGGTTAGGAGGGGCCCTCTCAGGAGGGGCCCTCTCAGATGATGGCTGCCAAGTCAGATTTTTGCCCTGTTAAGTTGGAAGAAGAGTGGAAGTGGGCCCAGAGTCACCACTGTCCACAGAGGCCTGTCCTCAGTTGGCAAGAGAGGTCTACAAGCAGCTTCTTACCTGCTGCACCCTGCGCTGCTGGTTCCCTTTGCAGTCAGAACCATGCAGAGCCCCATTTGTGAGAGTTTAACATGTATTTATAATATGAGGGGAGCCCCGATACTCTCGTTTGCCTAGAAACCATAGAGTGAGTTAATCCTGCCTTGCCTCCATTTGCCCACCACTACCTGCTTCACCGACATATAATTCAGTGTTCAAAAAGGTCACTGGAACAATATAGTTTTGAACTTGAATTCTGGAAGTATTTAGAAATCATACTTGAAATTTAATTAAAAATCAGTGAAGTTTAGAAGAGCTTAAATCTTCTGCGGAATTAACAGGCTACTGAAATATACCATTTTCCCTGCTTCTTAATTACGCTTCTTAGCACGTGAAGGCCCACCTCGTGAAATAATGATCTCTTACACCGCTGGCAGAAAACAACAATAATCCAGTCTCTGCAGTTCTCTTTGGATAGGTTTCTCAACAGTATCTCTCTTTCACAGACCAAGCCTCTGAACCCTAAAATAATTAAACTTGGTAATAATTTCCTAATTATATTAAAATCTCAGATGTTTTGTTTGTACCTAAACGAGAAATTTTATGAAATATGGGACTTGAAGTCAGTGTGCTCCACCCAGGAAAAAACAGCTGTCTTAATTACCACTGTATGAGCACAGAAGAGACAGGAGCGGCGGAGGAGCCGGGTGAATTAAAGTGGAAGGCACGACGGTGGCGAGGAAAGGAGTAATATAGGCAAGGGAAGAAAACAAAAGGAGAAAAGGTTTGCAGAGAAAAACCAGTGTGGGAGACAGAGTTAACCCCCCCCCCCCCCAAAAAAAACCCCAACAACATAGGAATGAGGAAAAATCAATCCAAATGGGAAGAGAGAAATTCTGGGACTAAAGAGCAGAAAGGAACATGAATGGAGAAAACTCAGAAGGAGTAGAGTGGGCAAGGAAAGGATTAGATGAAAAATCAAAAAGAGTATACAGGGAAAGTAATAACGCTGAAATAAAAAAACAGATGCCTCCCAGTCTTCCACAAGGCACGGAAGATATATAGCACAAGTATTAAGTTTTTTTCTAGCTTTGCAATAAAATGAACGTCTGAGACCTATAGTATAGTTCAATAACTTTTCCAATTTATATATAAGCTGGGACAAGTGAAAAAAGATATTCTCTGGCTAATTTATTTATTTACATTCTCTTATATACCGTGCTATTCTGCATCAGTGCGGTTTACATTGAACAAACTGAAATTACATTGAACAGGGCATTATAACTTGGAGATAACTATTTTACAGGGAACATGGGCTATGGAGGGTTAAGTGGCTTGCCCAAGACCACAAGGAGCACCTGTGGGACTAGAAACCCCAGTCCTTCCGGCCCAAGTTTGCTGTCCTCTAGTGGGATTTGAACCCCTGACCTTCTGGCCTGAAGTACCTTGCCCCAACCACTAGGCCACTCCTCCACTCCTAATGTCTCCAAATTGATTCATCTTGTGCATATCACAACAGGGTACGTTGGAGAATATCTCAGTGTCTCTGGGCTGATGCTGATGCATTGTTCCAGAGAGCGCCTCCTTCTGACGTTCATAAGGTGTAATATGTATGGCAACATATCAAGATGCGTTTGGAAACTCTGTGTAATCAGGCCATTGGTACCCGGAACGATTGGGATAATTTCCTGCATCTTCCCGCCTCATTTTCTTGGTCTCTGATTGCATTCGTTGGTACTTGACGATATTCTCTTTCTCCAGACATAGCACGGGACAGTCATTTGTTAGTGACACTTGTGCTTTTCTCCTTTATCACAATCCATCAAGCTTTTTATCGATAGATACAGCAACGCTCAAGTAATCACAACTTCACCACAATTCTGGCTGGATTGCGATGCTAGTATTTTTCTGCTACCTTATGATACCTTTCTGTTTACAGACCTTCTGACATCAGCACTTCAGCAGGACTGTTTCATTACTATAAAAATTGTCCTTTTTACCTTTTTATCTTAATGCTGGCTCTGAATCATCTTGTCTGTAGTCCACTGAACTGTGCTGCAATTATCGATCTCTCATCTTTAGATTTAAATTCACCACTCCTCAACCATTCATGAGTCTCATGAATTCTCTGTATTTCCCACTGTATTTGTGCTTTAGCCAATTGTATTGTCTTGATTGCTGATCTAATTCTGTAAAGGGTATCTTCTCTTGTTTTGCAAATTCTATTGCTTCTTTGCCTCCATGTACTGCTGGCCTCACTCTAGTTTCTTCCATTTGTTGGAAATGCTAGTTAGTTTCAAGATGGAGGCTACCTGGCTGTTTCCTTTCATACTTCAGCACTTTTTGAGTATTTGGATATCTTGATGCTGTTATGAAGACGTGAAGCTCTGTATATATTATCTACTTCTATAAGGTCCATTCCTCTATCAACTTTGGAATGTACAGTTGTGGTGTATCCTGATTCTTATAGATTACCTCATGAGCAAGGAGTTTTCAATATCTTTTTAAAGCCACTTCACAATCCCAAAGTTCCAGAGCCCTGAGATTGAAAGTTGATGGGTAGCTTGTATCTTATTCTGCACTGTTAGAGCAAAATTTACTGTATTTAATGCTGATCTTTCTCTTAATAATATGCAACTTCTTCTTCTGGATATTGATACACTCTTTTCTGATTAAGCTGTTTTATACTACATTCTGCCTTAATGTTCTGTTATGAAAGGTTGTTTTTGCACATTTGTGCCTATATTGTACCTGGTGTAGAATATTTTATTGATAAAACTAGACAATGTAAAGTTCCTTTTCAGATCCCTTCAAGTGGGAGTAGTATCAGGATAATGTTTGAACTGGAGCCAGCTTGGGAGGCAGGACAAAAGCCCTAATCATTGAACCAGCTAATGATCTACAAGTGTGAGCAGAACAAAAACCTTTGCTGAATAGTCCTGGTGACCACACCCTTGAAAACTGGTCAGAGCTCACTTAAAAGGGGTTGCTGAGAAAAAGGAGATTGTTCTCATCAAGTAGAACAATACCCAGCCACTTGCTACTGAAACTTTTGCGGCAAAGCTTTCCTACTTTCACATTTCACGTTCCTCTCTCAGGCCTAGTCAGCCAGCAAGTTTTACTCCTCTTTGTTGTTGTTGTTAAGTGCCATCGAGTCAGTGTCGACTCATGGCAACCCTCTGGATAGTTGTCCTAAATTGTGTTCGGTCTTAGCTGCTGTTATTGTATCGATCTATCTCATTGCTGGCCTTCCTCTATCTTGCCAAGCATGATGTCTTTCTCTAATGATCTCTCTCTTCGCATGATGTGTCCATTATGTGAAGAGGAAGATCCTCTTTACTAGTTACCAGTTGGTCTGTACAGCAAGCACTCGGCACCTAACCCGTTGTGTTCATCTTTGTTTTGAACTCATATCCTGATGCCTGGGCCAGGGCCTATTTCCATAAGTTCTTAGAGCAGGGGTGTCAAACTCTAGCCTTAGAGGGCTGGAAACCAGTCAGGTTTTCAGGATAGCCCTAATGAATATGCATCAGATATGTTTGCATATACTGCCTCATTGCAGGCAAATATATCTTAATAAATATTCATTAGGAACATCCTGAAATCCAGGCTGGTTTGTGGCCCTCCAGGATTGGAGTTTGATACCCCTGACATAATAAATAAAAAAAAACAAAAAAAGAGTATAACACAATATCTTTTTTGTCAGACTCGCTAAAAATATTCTTTGACTAACTTTGTAAGATTATAGCCTTACTCAGATCATGACAGTAATGTCATGACCTGAGGAGGAAGGTTTTAACTTTCGAAAGCTAATAAAAAAATGTATTTAGTTCGTTATAAAGGTATCATGTTATATTCCTTTTTTGTTTTATTTATTAACTATCAAGTCTGACTAGCATGACAACTACTTTTTCCTATGTGCATAAGGCCAAATGATTGTCTCACCTACTAATGCAACATATTAATGAATGAAACACACTGCAAGAATCCATACCATGATTTCTCTCTCCCCCTCCCTCCATTAACTTTCATTGCTTATGTCGAGAACAGTGATCATCAGAGGAATTAATCCAGAGTACCGATTTCTAGGAGTGAGGATTTAAATGAGTCCTGGATTTCTGATAGTCTCAACCTGATGCGTTATGGGCCCTGTTGCACTGATTCCAGTGATTAAAATCGGGATCTATAATTACCATACTGCACTGCAATGCAATTGTAGAACCTGACCTCTAACTCCTGGAACTGGGTCACTTGGCAGCTCTAATTAATTTGGAGACAGGATTGGGCAGAGGCAAAAAATCAAATGCCTACCAGGATCCTTGGTTAATCAGGATACAAACCTAGAGCTGCCAATTACTACTTTGAAGAGGGTGATTTTAAAGCAGCCCTAGATTTCCATCACCCAATTATGATGTATTATGGGACTTGCAGCACAGATTTCAATGGGCAGAATCAGGAACTGCTTTTAAGATGTAAGTTCAAAACCAGGATGGTCAAAAAGTCTCCCTCCTGGAACTGGGTAACCGGGTAGCTCTGCAAACCGTATTGTTAGGATCATTGCTTGGGCCATGAACCCAAAGTCCATCAAGAGCCATCAGCTAAACCAAGAAAAGTTCTTTCACAAGTCCGACTCTGCCCTGGAGTCTCCGGTGATACCATGCTTCAGTGCTCTCTCCAGTACCTTGGTGCCCCACGAATCCCAGGCGGTCTCGGAGTCTCGCGGCCATGGTTCCTTCTAGAAGAAATCCCCCAAAGGTGGAATGTAAGAAGTTGAAACTCTCGAAGACCACCTCATAGGAAGGGTCTGGGAAGATGAGAAAATTCCATTCCAGGCCCCGAGGACCCCCAGCATGAATGTGAGGGGTCGGAGCGGGAGCAGCCTCACAAGCTGCCCCGGAAGGAGTCTTTGGTATCTGGCAACCGGCTTCAGACACCCAAGGCTATCCTCATCAAGGACAAAACTGAGATCGAGAGTTTAAGTTAAGTACAAACTTTCTGTTATTTAAAGACATATTGTTTGGTGACACAGGACCATATAAAAGAAAAAAAGGCAGCTAGCTGCTTGGTGTGGGGTGGCTGATAGTGCTATCCCTCCTACAGCATAGCTTCGACAAAAAGAATATAAGCAATGAGGTGATATTTTAGTGATTCTTGAAAGATAGCATGTCATTAAACTGAGGCAAGATGGCACCCTCTGGTGGGAAGGGGACCACACATTCATGGTGCATCTCCCATAAGCTTTCTTTGAAAGCTGAGCAGATGCTTTAGTGTGGGCTCTGTTGGCACCAACCTCACCCATATGTGAGGACTGATTCCTGCTGTCCCTGGAGAATACCTGTTACAGGTGAGTAACTATGCTTTTTCTGCATGTATAGCTGCTGATGCATGTCTAGAATCGGTGGGTTGTTATCAAACATGGCAGACGTACTTGGTACTGTACTTCTGACAGGTGTGCCCACTGGCTTGGGATTCTTTTCACTATTGTTCCCTGTTGCCCCTGCACACTCCATGCTTAGAGATGTTCTAGAGTAGGAGGGATTGCTTGGAGCTTCAATATGTGTTGTCCTTGTTAAGTTGTTAAGCCACTCACTGGTCTACATGATTGCAGTGATAGTTTCCTTCAGTGTCCTTTAGATATAAAAGTGATGCAACCATTTGCACACAGGTACCCAACTTCCAATAGTTCATATAATCTCCCAGAAATGGTTTCATATGGATTGAGTCCCCAACATCCAGCTCCGACAAATCTCTTGCAGACATGTCCTATCTTGATTTAAACTCCAACACATGAAACAATATTTTTTTCTGATACATCTTGTACCACTCAGGGCTCAAGTACTGTAGCTTGCTGGCTATTGGTATCAGGAGCTGTGCTGGGCTGCTATCCATGTTCACTATTGGTGTGTTCCTCCAATGCAGGATAGCTTTCCATAGGTGTTCACCATCCTTTTTTGTGCTCTTGCACAGGTTCTTCACTACCTTTACAGCAGATTCATCTTTGGCATTAGCTCTGTGGTGCCTTGGTGATTTAGTAATATGACAGCCTGTGACCCATCCCAGGACCCTGTGATGTCTATAACTACAGTACCCTGGTCGGATCACAAACTCATTATTTTCCAGATTCCTACACACAAACGCCAACCGAAGAGCATCAGAGTCCCAAGCAGCACCACAAGACTTCCTGCACGGAGTTTCCGACTGTTTAATAAAGAACTTATCCTGTCTGAAATGTGCCTGCTCTTAAATGAGACCACCCGAAACCTTGAAGATCTGATCACCAGTTGGAACAGTAGTCTCAGCGCAATCGCCCTACGACTGCCATCTAACAGGCCCCCAAGGAAAAGAGCTACCGCTCCATGGTACACATCGGAACTGAGATCATCACTCACCCATCTACGGAAGCTTGAGAGACGATGGTGTTGTTCACGCTCCATTGGAGACCAGACAGCATACAACCTTCAGCTAACTATTCACCGCAAAGCGATCTCAGAGATGATGAAATGGTACCACTTAGATACCTTAAAGAGATCCCTAAATAAACCTCATGATCTGTTCAACCTAGTCAAGACTCTAACTAAGGAACCAGCCCCTGAGCACCAATGTGAAATCCACCCGCAAGAATTTGCTGTTTACCTACAATCCAAACTATGCCAGACATATAAACTACCATCGGTTGCCTCCTCCCCAGAGCAAAAAGGTTCAATATCTCTAACTTCTTTTCTACCCCAGCCAAGAAGCTCATCGAAGATACCATCATGACTCTCAATACCATTACTGCACAAACTGATCCTTGCCCAGCCTTCTGGATAAAGGAACTGCGCAGTGAATTCAGTCCACTAATAACCAGGATAATGAACCTTTCTTTCACATCTGGTTCTTTCCCTTCTGCCCTCAAGCACATGTCTATTAGACCTCTGCTAAAAAATAGCAAGCTAGACCCCCAAAAGGTAGGCTCTTACAGACCCATATCCAGTATACCTTTACTTGCTAAGATAATCGAGAAAGAGGTGCAAAGACAAATACAAGACCACATTGACACGGCCGCGCCTCTAGACCATTGCCAACATGGATTCAGGGAGTCCCATGGAGTGGAAACACGCCTTACCACCCTCTTCAGTAATATAATTACTGGTATCGACAACATCCGTCAAGGGTTTGTACTCATCTTCTTAGACATTGCTGCAGCTTTCGACTCTGTAAGCCATGAGCTTCTCCTAGGGCGGTTAAATGAGAAAGGCATCTGCGGAACAGCACTTGAATGGTGAAGATCATATCTGTCCAGAAGATGGCAGCAGGTACGATCCGGTGGATCATCATTGGAACCGTTCCATCAGGGCCAGGGAGTTCCGCAAGGATCCTCCCTCTCTGCCTTGATGTTCAACATATACATGCAGCCCATTTGTAAAATCATCCTGCTTTCAATGTCGACTGCATGATATACGCTGATGATGTCCTGCTCTATATGCCGTTCTCCACAGAGCAAATGGACCTCTCCCCATTGACCAATTGTTTCAACGCAATATCTGACTGGCTCCTTTCCCAAAACCTCCGAATTCAACATAAGAAGACGGAGGTGCTCTTCGTTATGAGGAACCCAAATTTTAGCCCACCACAATACTTGAAAGTGAAAGATGCCGATCTACAAGCAAAATCCACAATACATTACCTGGGTGTCATTCTGGATCAGCGCCTAGACATGAAGGCCCACAGAGGTAACACAGTTAGAGCAATCTACTACAAGATCCGTTCACTCAAACATCTACGCTCCTTGCTTGAACCAGAAGATTTCCAGACAATCTACCAGGCTCTGATCATATCTCACTTTGATTACACAAATGCCATATTACAAGGACTCCCCCAATCTACCTTGAACCCTCTTCAGCTCGCAATGAATGCCGCTGCGAGAGATCTCCATGGAGCATCTAGGAGCGACCATGTGATGCCCCTTCTGAAACAGTTACACTGGCTTCCTTTACAGGCCAGGATCGTTGTCAAGACTGTGTTACTGACCTTCAAAGCTGTCAATAGGCTCTTCTCTTCATCACTAACAGACCTCATCCACACCATAGCCCCTAACAGATCAAGAAGATCCACAGCAATAAACACGCTAACAATTTCAAAGGCATTAACAAAATGCACCTCGACTACAGCAAACAGGGCCTTCAAATTCTTTGCTCCAAGATGCTGGAACGCTTTACCAACAAACATCTGTGCCATCACTAACCTAACCCAGGTTAGGAAGGCCCTCAAGCACCACCTCTTCCTCAAATGCTTCTCAGATAACAATGAATCAATTCACGCAAACGAATGTATCTACACCAGCAGACCTAGTCAACTAAACTAACACTCCTATCAAAATCTCCTTGATTATTGAGACCATGTCACACATTATTAATGACACCTGTATGTAAATAGTTACCCACTAGGGTTCTTATTATTCTATTACACCGGTGTAAATAGTTATCCCACTGTTATCCAAGTTTTGCTGTCCTGTTAATTGTAAACTCAGACCTGTTATCCTGTTCTGATAATTTTGTTCCATGTAAACCGCACTGATGCCGAATAGCGCGGTATAGAAGAGATTGTAAATAAATAAATAAAATAAAATGTTCAAGTCCTCACTCAGCAGAAAACTGTTTAATTTGCATGCAGGTAAATTGAGGGCCATTATCTGAGATCATTTGATTAGGTTGGCCATAACGTTCAAACTGTATTTTGCAACATTTGATTATGGCTTCAACAGACATGTCTGGGAGTAGTTTAATTTCCCAGATGTCTGAATAGTGATCCACTATTAACAGGAATTCTTTCCCTACCTGCTTAAATAAGTCCATGCTGACAATCTGCCGAGGCCATACCTGTATGTCCTGTGACATCATCATTTCCTTTTGCTTCCCATGCACACATTCATAGCAGCTGGAAAATTGCTCACAGTCTTTAATCTTTCTAATAAAGTGTCTCATGGACCTGTCAGTAACTCGCTTCACCACCAATGTGGCTTGCATGTATATGTGCTAGCCATGAATGTATATGTGTTAGCTTCTTTGATCAAAGTGATTTGCCATTTTGTATGTTGATTTCATCCCTGCATTTTCTAATTTCATCTGGTGTTTACGTCTTGTAGTGTTGCAAGGTCTCATCCCTTGTAATATGCAGAGCAGGCCCAATGGTTTCTGCCATCCCAGGAAGAAGCCCTGGCTGTGCCACTTCCAACCCCATGCATGAGCCATGCCACCCTCCCCCCATGTGTTGAAGCCTGCTGCACCCCGGCCCCTCGCTGCCACTAATTTCAGTGGCAGCAGGGTCAGGGGTGGCAACAGAAGGCCATGTGCTTCGGCACACATTGCCTACCATTTCTGACCCCCCTCTGACACAACTTCGGGGGGTCAGAAGCAGCAGGCCATGTGTGCTGAAGCATATGGCCTGCTGCAGGCCACTGACGCCCGCTGAGGTCTGTCACCCTAGGCAGCTGCCTAGCCTGCCTAGTGGATGGCCCAGCCTTGGTGGCGTGCTGTATGATTTGATGCAACCTCGGGTCTGTAACATTCAGATATTCTGCCTGGTTGATTAGTGCAATCTAAGTTTGTTCTTGTTGGCACCCAACAAACTCTGAGGTGTTTGGTATCAACAGTAGACTGCTGATGGTCATCTGCAGTGGCTTTGCTGAGTATGCCACTAATAATAATTTCAAGGCCTGGCTTATAACAAAACTGAGTTTATAACGTTGCAACATCATCTGTGTGCTCTGAAGTCACTTGGATGCACACGACAGGGACTTTTTTGCAGTTGTCATCAATGGCTTGTGGTCAGTTTCTGCTATAATTATGTCATTATGTCTCGGACATAGAGGTAATGATGAAAACGTTGGCAGGCAAACACAATGCTGCAGCATTCCTTTTTGTCTTGTGCATAATTAATTTTGCTTAGCTGGGGTGAGAATCCTGGATGCAAAACCCACTGGCTTACCCTCTTTCATTAAGAGGCAGCCAAGCCTATTTTTGCTAGAGTCACTATCACAGTGGACTTGGTAATATCATAGGGGCATCTATGACCAAGTGCTATATTTCCTGCACTGCCTGCTCATGCTTTGGAAACCAGTGCCAAACTGCATTCTTATCCAGAAGTCTTCTCAAGGGTTTATATATCTTAGACATACGTTGCATGAATTTTACTAGGTCTATCATATGTACATCCAATGAGGTGCTACATAGATTTTATATCTGCAGGTAGTGCCATATCCTGTATGGCTTTAATCTTATCTGGATATGCTTTGGGGTCCGGTGTGGACAGGATGTGTCCATGAAAACAGATATCCTTCACCTTTAATTCTAATTTCTTCATGTTGAGGTGCAGTTTCAACTCCCTGCAGTGGTCCATTACGGCTAAGAGCTTGGTGCCATGGTCATCCTCTGCCTCCTCATCAGTCATTACAGCCAACGATGAACAACTCATCTTCTATTGACTCAGTGCCGCTGAGTCCAGCCAAAACATTCATTCTGTTTCCACTGATACACTTCTGGTGACACAGAAGACTCAAATGGGAGTTTGAGCCAACATTTCCTGCCCCAATGGGTCCAGAATGTGGTCTTAAGACTGCTTTTTTCATCTAATCTACATTCAGGAGTTTCGGGCAGCTTGTGTAAAGACATCTTCACGTGCTGGCATGATATAGTGAGAAGTTTTTAAAGCAAGATTTAGAAACTTTGGGTCAATACAAATTTTCAGCTTCTCAGAATTTTTTTTTTTTTTTTAAAATATAAGCATATTACTATTGGTTTAGTCACCAGGTATCGTATGACCATATACCTCATGCTTTTCTAGCTGAGCTTTTACCTCTGGCTTTATGGCAACTGGACAAAGGGAAAAAACCCCACAGCAGGGGTAATCAAGGAACCCGGAGATATTGCCAGAACTACTTTATGAAGCCTTACATGGAGTTGTGGCTTTTTAAGACTGCTGCACACTTAGGCATGTTAACTTTTATGTTTAGTTCTTTCTGGATTTTTAATTTGCTCCGGACGTAGGCAGTCTGTGCTGAAACATGGCCATGTCGGTCTTAATAAAGTAGCTTTGGCAATTTCTGTGGACTCCTTGCTGTGTGTTTTTGCTTTGGTGGTTTTTGTGGAGGTATCCATTTCTTTTTTTTTTTGTCTTTGTTTAGGGCAACTGATACTTTGGGTGGAGCGCATTGCACTGGTGAAACATTAGGAGCGAGTTTAAACTGAACTTCTCTAGGAACGGACTCCAGTGGGCCATGAAATTCATCATTATAGGCACTAGCCAGCTGTTTTCTCGACAGTGGTCTGTTGCACTGATATTCTATGTGGTTCAGCTCTGCAGGAATGGTGAACGGTATCAATCCAAGATGTTCACATCGAGTCAGCAACGGTTTCTAATTTCCATCCAGTATCTCAAATTCAAGTTCACAAGTGCATCCACGTATGATGCATTGCATTTGAAAAAGTTCCAAGGATGGCATGAGCTCCCCCTGAATATAGCTTGAGTTTGGTGCTGCCTGGCAACAGGGGCTCCTTCGGTGACAACCACATTTTTGTCTTTCAGACACATGATATTACACATTGCCAGAGTTCAGCTGACAGTCTGGACTCAGTCTCTTATTCAGTCTCAGATTTGAAAATCATGTTTGTCCTTTTGTTTGCATAGTAACAGGGCACTCTCCTGAGAAAACGGCATCGGTGCTGAGCAAGTCTGCATATCTGACTCTAAAATCTCTTCCAATTTATGCAGCTTCCTTACCGTGTTTTGCTTCCTATTTGATAGGCACACCCTCAGAAAATGATTTGGGCCCATTGCATAGCCAGCATATTTGCCCACATGTTCGACAGTGGTCTTTGCCATAGTATTCACATGCTGAAGATTTGGTTGCATGTGGGTTACTCTGCTGTTACTACTTGCAGTAGCCATCCACAGCTCATAGATGCTTGTCCATTGCATTCATGCCGTCTGCCTGCCATCCTGTTCGATAGTTCTCAGTTTCAAGTCTGAGTTCTGTAGTATGATATGTTCCAATGACTGTATTCAGAGTCGCCATGCCATCTTAAAGAGATGGCAATGTGTGCATTCATTGGCAATGCCAAAAACTACTTATCTTGAATTAATTCAGCTTTTAGTGGACCATACTTGCATGTTACTGCTTTCTCTCTCAAATGTATGACAAAGTATCATATCATATATTTATTATTTATTTATTTACATTTCTTATATACCGCACTATTTGCGATCAGCGCGGTTTACATAGAACAAACAGTATCCGACAATAAACAAGAGTCAGGTCATTACAATGAACAGGAGCAGTAAACTTGGATAACAGGATATATGCTAGGTATCATAAGGAAAGGAATGGAAAATAAAACAAAGGATATTGTAATGCCTCTGTATCGTTCCATGGTACGACCGCACCTTGAATATTGTGTGCAATTCTGGTCTCCGTATCTTAAAAAGGATATAGCGTTATTAGAAAAGGTTCAGAGAAGAGCCACCAAAATGGTAAAGGGGATGGAAGGCTACTCCTTTGAAGAGAGGCTACAAAGGTTAGGGCTCTTCAACCTGGAAAAGAGACGGCTGAGGGGAGATATGATAGAAGTCTATAAATTAATGAACGGAATGGAACGGGTAAACGTAGATCGATTGTTTACACTATCAGAATATAGAAAGACTAGGACATGTAATGAAGCTATAGGGTAAACTATTTAAGACAAATAAGAGAAAATATTTTTTCACTCAACGTGTAATCAAACTCTGGAATTTGTTACCTGAGGATGTAGTAAGAGCTGTTAGTGTAGCTGGGTTTAAAAAAGGTTTGGACAAGTTCCTGGAGGAAAGGTCCATAAACCATTATTAAAAAGGGACCCAGGATATCAATGCTTGACCCAATACGAGCATTGTGGAACCTGTGTCTTTTGCAGATACTACTAGGTACGTATGACCTAGATTGGCCACTGTTGGAAACAGGATACTGGGCTTGATGGACCTTGGTCTGATCCAGTATGGCATATCTTATGTTCTTAAAGTCCTCAGTGGATTCACCTTCATCTTCTTTTTAGCTTTCCTTTACTATGTTTTTAATAGGTTTCAAATAGGCTCTTAATGGAACCAGAATAAGTTGGTATGTTTTCCTCTGCTACTCTGGGAAGCTCAAATTGTGTTTATCACCCTTCTTGGCATAACTGTCTGAACTTTTCAAGTATGCATGTTACTTATTCTTGGGTGTTTTAACATTCATGTTGATAACCCCCTCTGACCCTTATGCTTTAAAGCTTCTTTCCTTTACCTCCTCATTTAACCTCCAGCTGTGCTCTACTGCTTCTGCTTACCAGCTTGGCCACTGCCTTGACCTTGTCATCTTCTCTAACTGCTTACCCTCAAACCTCTGTACCTCAGCTCTTCTATTACCTGACAATTACCTGCTAAGCTTCACTTTTCATCACCCTTCACCTCAGTCTCGCCCAATCTCCTCTGACCTCTTTAGGAACCTTCATGCTGTTGACCTATTGTCTCTCTCCACTATTGTCTCATCACTGCTTTCCTCCACTATGTCATCGGAGTCTGTTGATAAGGTGCTGTCTTCCTATAACACTTCACTCTCCTCTGCTCTGGATGCTCTTGCTTCATCCATGCCATGTCCTGTGAGGTGTACTGTACCTCAGCCCTGACTGTCCTCGACTATCTGCTACCTACATTCCTGGGCCCGCTCAGCTGAGCACATTTAGCTCAAATCCCATACCCTTGTGGACATTCTACCCTTCAAATTCATGCTAGCCTCTTTCCAGTCAGCTATAGCACTTGCCAAACAAGGCTATTTTTGGTCACATGACTAACTCTCTTGCCTCTGAACCTCGCTGTCTCTTTACAAATCTGAACTCTCTCCTCAAGTTGTCTGTTCTTTGTTGCCTGGGTGCATTTTGTTACTTCGCTGGGGGTTATTAGTGTGTTAGTGGCGAAGGACCTTCTTGTTCTGGTTGCGGGTGTAGGGTGGATAAGGTTTGTTAAGGATCTGGAGGTTGTTTTCTTGATGGCCTTGAAAGTTAAGAGGAGTACTTTATAGATGAGCCTGCAGTAAATTGGTAGCCAGTGCAGGTCCTTTAGAATTGGAGTGATGTGGTCTCTTCTAGAAGCCCCTTGTAGGAAGCGGGCAGCAGCGTTCATCGCTAACTGTAGTGGGTTAAGTGTGCTCTTAGGGAGTCCATGAAGGATCACGTTGGCGTAGTCAAAGTGGGGGGTTACTAGTGCCTGGAAAACAGTTCGGAAGTCCTCTGGTTGCAGCAAGGGTCGAAGATGTCGAACTGTCCTCATCTTATGGTAGACTTTCTTGACAGTGTTGCCTATGTGCGCTTTCAGGTCAAGGTGCTGGTCCAGCGTGACTCCTAGGTAGCGGATGGTGGGTCAACTCAGGAGCTCGGCGTCTCTCATCTTTAATGTTGCTGGTGGGGAGAAGGTTTGATTTCTCGTGATGAACAGCACTTCTGTCTTGCTGAAGTTTATCTTGAGACTCTGTGAGTGGAGCCAGTCAGTGATGGCGTCAAAGCGTTTTACTAGTGCAGAGAAGTCTGGTTGGTCGATAGTGAATGAGGTGAAGAGTAGTACATCTGCATAAATCAGGCAGGAGATGTTGAAGGAGCGGATGATTGCACATATGGGCTGCATATATATATTGAATAATAGGGCAGATAGCGAGGAACCCTGGGGAACTCCATGTTTTTGTTGAAAAGGCTCGGGGGTTGTAGAGCCCGTCCATAACTGCTGTCATACATCTGTTAGGTACGATTTGCACCAGCTCCAGGCTAAGCCCTGGATTCCCTTTTCCTGGAGACGTATCAGGAACTGCTCATGGTTGACTGAGTCGAAAGCCGCGGAGATGTCCAAGAAGATTAGGGCATATCCTTGACTGTTGTTGTTAATCCCTGTGATTAATGTATTGAAAAGCATGGCAAGAAGCGTTTCGATGCCATGTGATTCCCTGAAGCCATGTTGGCATGGGTCGAGGGCGGCAGTGGAATCGATGTGATCTTGGATTTGCCATTGGGTTACCTTCTCAATAATCTTGGCTAGAAGTGGGATGCTTGAGATTGGTCGATAGGATTCAACCTTCTGGGGATTCAGCTTGTTGTTCTTCAGAAGGGGCTGGATCGACGTCTGTTTGATGCAAGCTGGGAATGTTCCTGTGGAGAAGGACCGCTCCATGATCATGGCTAGAGTTGGACTGAGTTCTTTGCGCAAATATCTTATCCAATATGCTGGACAGGGGTTGTTTGGAGCAGTGGTGGTGTTGATGGTTGCAATGATGTCCTCGATGCCTCTGGCTGATGGTGTTGTAACGAGTTGAGCGGTAGTAGTTGGTATGGGTTGTGTCCAGGAGTGGGTTTCGTGGCTATGCTGATGTTGCTGGATTTGGCTAGTATGTAGTCTGCGTATTCCTGTGGGTGTAATATTGTAGTCTGGATGGGCGAAGGTTCTTTCGTCAGGGTCTTCACTAAGTTGAAGAGGTCGTGAGGTTTGTTTAGTGAGCGGCGTAGGAGTTCGGAGTGGTATTCTTTCATTTTCACTGATATAGAGTCTCTGTGTGTGTTCAGGTGGGTGGTGGTAGGCTGCCTGGTTGGTTGGGAACAGGGATCACCGCCATCTTCTTTCTAGTTTCCTAAGGAGAAGTAGTGAGGACCGTAGCTCTGCGGAGTATCATCTTGCTGGTTTCCTACCTCTTGGTGTCTTGTCTGGGGTAGTTGGCTTGTTTGAGGTAGGTAGGCATGCGAAGGAATTTAGGCTGTTGTTCCATGTGGCCATCATTTCATCCAGGTCAGGCGAATCTAGCTTGAGGTTTGGAAGGACTTCGTTGAGGATCGCCTCTTGTTGAATGGTCTGAACCATCCTGTGGGTGAAGATGAGCTTTCGGCTGCTTTCCTAGGCAGGTTACTGCCCTGAAGCATGGGTATCTGGAATTTGATTAGGTTGTGGTCGGACCATGGGACTGGGGTGATATCTAGGTCAAAGTTGTAGTTTGGGCTTATGTCAGGTCATGGGATGAATACGAGGTCTAGTGTATTTTCTTTCTGGTGGGTGGGTCTCTCAACTATCTGTTCATAGACAAGTTCGTTGAGTGCTTCAAGGAAGGCTTTGGAGTGGTTATCTTGAAGAGCTGGTAGGTTAAAGTCTCCCAATATCCAGTTTGGCTTGTGAGTGTTCTTGGGGTTACAGACAAGGTCAATTATGGTTGCAAGGTCCTTGGGGGAGGAGGATGATGATCTGTAGATTAGGTTGATGGTGCTGTGGCTGTTGGTTATGGTGAGTGTATCAAGGTGTATTGTGCTGCTGGATTTGATCAGTTGATATTGGAGCTCTGTTTTCGATAGGATGAAAGCACCACCTCCTCTGTGGCTAGGTCTGTGGCAAGTGTGGATTGAGAAGTTGGGGGGGGGGGGATGAGTTGGTTGATAAGGATTGAGTCTGAGTCAGTGAGCCATGATTCAGTGACCAGTAGGATGTCTAGCTCAAGGTGGGTTATACGGTTGGTGATGGCTGGCCATTTCCTGCAGACCGAACGTGCATTTATGAGGGCACATTTCAGGTTTTGCTGGCTTTGGGGCTGTGCCACTTTGGATTTTGCGTAGCGTTGGATTGGTATGTGGATTAAGTGTGGGTGTGAGTCAATGTAATTCTGATGGTTTACCACGTGCACTGCCGTGATATCTCTTTCCTCGGCCTTGAAGGGTTGGAATAGGGTTGTAGTTGCAGGCCGAAGTGAGGGAGACGATGAGTGCGTTGCTAAGGAGGTACAAGCTGGTTAGGATGGATATGGCCATTTTGAGTTGTGGGGCAACAATGGGTGCTGGTATAGGAAATAGCTAGGTTAACAATAGTGGGGCACAATGAGTACAATAGTGGCTAGCTTGTACAGCAATAGATACTTTGCACTTCAATGAGGACTTTTCAAGTGAACAAGAATACTTTGTATAGGATTAGCAATGGATACTTCACACTTCAATGAGAATTCTAAGTGACTAGCGTACTCTGTATAGAACTGGCTAGCTTAACGATGGTGTCTAACTTATACAGCAATGGATAGTGAGAGCTTTTAGAAACAAAAATGGCTACTTGTATAAGAGTAACTAGCTACACATCAGTGACTTTTAGAAACAACAATGGCTTACCAGTGGTGTGCCCCAGGGATCTGTCCTTGGTCCGATTTTTTTAACATCTTTGTTAGTGATATAGCGGAAGGGCTGTCGGGTAAAGTTTGCCTCTTTATTTATTTATTTTATTTAAATTCTCTTATATACCGCACTATTCAGCATCAGCACGGTTCACATAGAACAAAAATCTCAGTACAGTCAACATGCATGAGTTTACAGATAACAAGGGAAGGAACTTGGATAACAAGGGTAACTATCTACAATCTATTTACAAGGAAAACATTACTGTATCGGTATCAGTTACAAGGAGCAGTTACTATGAACATCTTTGCGGATGATACCAAAATCTGCAATAGAGTAGACACCCAGGAAGGTGTAGATAACATGAGGAGGGATCTAGCTAAGCTTGAAGAATGGTCTAGAATTTGGCAGCTGGGATTTAATGTTAAAAAATGTAAGGTCATGCATTTGGGCTGCAGCAATCCAAGGGAGCAATACAGTATAGGAGGTGAAGTACTTTTGTCCACTAAAGAAGAGCGGGACCTAGGCGTGGTTGTGTCTGATGATCTTAAAGTAGCTAAACAGGTAGAAAAGGCGACGGCAAAAGCTAGAAGGATGCTTGGGTGCATATGGAGAGGAATGGCTAGCAGAAAAAAGGAGGTGATAATGCCTCTGTATAAGTCTTTGGTGCGACCTCATTTGGAGTATGCGGAAATATTTCTTTACAGAAAGAGTAGTGGATCCATGGAATAGTCTCCCAGTGGAGGTGGTAGAGATGAGGACAGTAACTGAATTCAAAAAAGCATGGGACCAACACAGAGGATCTCTAAAGGTAAAAAGTGGACTGTTGTAGTTGTTGATATGGAAGGACAGACTAGATAGGCCATGTGGTCTTTTTCTGTCATCATTTTTCTATGTTTCTATGTTTTTAGAGGCAACAATGGCTACTTGTATAAGAGTAACTAGCTACACATCAGTGACTAACCCAGTCAGTAGTGTGCAATGAATACTTTGTGCTTCAAGTCCTTAGAAAAGCAACAATGATACTTGTAGAGGAATGGCTATCTTAACAATGGTGGTTGCTGGGTATTTTAGTTCTTACAAGTATGTCCAGTATTTAGCATGTGCAGTTCTGTGCAATGTTATACCGTAATGTTTTTGTCTACATGCATTTTGCTGAAACCGCAGCGTTCCATAAACTGTTGCCTGCTACCGTCATTCTGGAGATATTCGCTGTGCGGTTCGTCTTCTGATTGTTTAGGTTGTTTCTTTCCGCGATCTGCGATTCTCAGTGGCTCTCGGTGAGGGTGGGGGTGTCTTCCACGCAGGACCCCACCTAAGGGCCATGCAAAAGGGCCCTCTGGTGAGGCCCTCAGGCGCAGGCCCACCCGATGGTGCTCCTTAAGAACTGGCTGGTGAGTGCCCCAATTGGGCGGAGTGAGGCGGTGTGCATCCGGTTCATGCTGGCTCCGGCCTGCTCGTGCCCCGGCGGGAGAGCTGCTTCGGTGAAGGGACAGATTGACTAGATTGTAAGTTCTGATGAGCAGAATCTGTCTCTTACATATCTCTGTACATCATTTCATATGCCTTGTAATGCTATACAAACAGTAGTAATAGTAATAGTAGTCATTAAAGTCTGCTCTGAAATATTCTCAATTTCCACTTAAGTCACCGCTAATCTTCATGACTTTTGGGGGTGGAATGCTGTTAACAGTACCCAGGATGCTGTAATTCTTTTGTGCTTCCATGTCAAGGGAGTGCATGCACAGTCTTAGGCCAAGCAATATCACTGCAAACCTTTCTGTACACTCCCAGGTCTGCAGGCCACCACACTCTTTAAGCTGCCTCTGTCACAGGCTGGAAAAAGGTGCATGTTTAGCAATGTCTGACACTGTTTCAGAGTTAGAAATGAAGACACATGAAACACATGGTGCACAGGAACCAGTTGGTGCACAGTAACCATGATGTATTAAAACAGAAGGCCAAAGGTGACAACAGCCAGGAAGCAGGGAAATAGTGAGATATAACAGTGAGGCACCAAGTTAACAGCTGTAACAGAGTTTGCCTATTGGGTAGACAAGAGTTTCTCTTCAACTTCCTGTGGAGCACAACTAGACCAGATTTAGCTATGCTTTCAACAGGAAAGCTAAATCTTGGTTTGATCTGTTTTTTTGATGGACTGTGCATGTTGAGAGCTATGCATATATTTTCTAATATGTGCAGTTTCATGAGTGGTGAAGCTGAGCTATGTGTTTGAACACTAAGTAGTTAATAAGTAAAAAAAATTCTATAGCTGTTCAGCTGTAGCATAAAATATCTATGAAAAAGCTTAGATGCAGATAAGGCTGGATAATTACGAGAAGAGTTCAAAGGAAATGGTATATGCTTACCTCGAAATCACGGGTTGCCAAAAGTGGGATTGCGTGCTTTCTCAGCATTTGGCACTGTTCCTGTGTGAATCTGGAGGTTAAGTGGCCGCATTATATTCAGAAATGTCAACGGCCACAGGCTTGGCCTAGCTGCACACCATCTGGGTGAGGGGAGAAAGATTTGGAAATGCCGTTGGATAAGTTAGATAAGATGTGGCGTTAGGATTATGCGAACATCTGTGCTTTCAGTCTATAGCTGTACCCTAAGGGCTTGGCTTACTAAGCTTTTAACCTATGGTCACAGAATGGGGAGAAAAGAGTCATAGTAAATCATAGAATTAAAAACCCTTTTTCAATAAGACGCTAAACGTTTGTGTAAGGAAACTACAAATGTTTCTGATAGTAAGCATTTTGGGGGCAATTTTCACATGGTCTACCTCATTGTAAAGTTCATGGAGCTTGTAACTGATTTTCAAAGGAAAAGTGCATGCACACTTATCAAAATTGCCCATGGGTTAAGGACCAAAGGCCTTGCACATCTGGAGGCATAGTTTAGATTTTGAAAATCTAATATATATTTGTTTTACAGCCCTGCTCCAAATATGATCTAGGAACGTTTCTCTCAATCCAGCTATATGTGCTATAGAATCCTGCATGTACTGTATGTTCAGAAACTGATAGAACCAAAATTGGTTCCTTTGAAAATTTACCAGGCCTGAGCTCCTAAATTTAGGATCCTAGTTTAACTAGGAAGAGGAGTAAGCCTAGTGGTTAGAGCAGTGGTCTGTGACCAAAACAACCAATGCTTGAATCCCACTAGTACTTCTTGTGACCTTGGGCAAGTCACTTAACCCTCCATTGTCTTAGGTATGAACTTAGATTGTAAGCCCTCCAGGGACAGGGAAATACCTGAATGTAATTCATCTTGAACTATTACTGGAAAGGCATGAGCTAAATAAAATAATATTTTTTTCTTTGTAACATTTCCAATCCTTCTTCCTGGGCTAGTGGCTTTTCTTATCATGTCTTGTAAGTTTTATATGAGGAAAAACAAGAAAGAAATAGAATTGCTGCTCCCTCTAGAAACTCAACAGAAATCTTGAAAAGGAGTAGATTCTCTGTACACTTCTTCACAGGTAGCTTTAACTAATGTAAAAAATACATATAAATCATCCTCTTTATCACAGAGCGAAAAGTGTTTTTTAGTTTTCCATTTGCTGCTCCTCAATTTTCAGCTTTATTATACATATAATTAGAATTTCCCCTACTAAATAATTCACTATACAGCTCATTTCACACATAATGTAAATGAATAAAGATATGTCTTGTTTAGCCTTTGCTTGCTTGATTTTCATGCATGGCTGGTACCCAGAAATATTTGATCTTTAGTATACAATCATATTTTAAACTATTCTGAACTTCAGTGGTACTAGATAAATATGGAAAGCTCATAATATTGAAATGAGCAAGCCGAGTTCTTAGGCGTGCAGAGAAGCTTCTGAAACGCATCTCTATTCATGTAGTTCATTCCTCATTTAGCCTACAGTTTCAAAGGCTTACAGGAAAAGGTCATATGCCTACTCTGGGTGAGAGTAGTTGCACCATAGCATCAAAGATAATGTTTTTGCACTGAGAAGAATAAGCGGAGATATCCAATGTGTGGATGACACAATTGTGCAGGGGAGAAAGTTTTTTATATTTGTTGGGAACTGGGCAACATTCTGGGGAGAGGGAACCTACTGTGAAAAAGAGCTCGACCAGAGTTGTACCAGGCTCCTGGCACTAACGTTCAGAAAGGAGAGAGAACAGCTTTTAAACTAGGAGCACATGGTTCGGAGTAATTTATCTTTGAAGGATGCCATCATAACAAGGAAGTTAGGGAATCCTAATCGAGAAGTTATAATAAAGGCTGTAATAGCCCAGATGCTTTTAAATAAAGAGCAAAAGAGTTGAAAGATTGCAAATTATCCCTGGCAGCTGCCATGAAGGTTGTAAATTCAAGCAAACATGCCTCAAAATGTCTCTCTGCAAATGCTAGAAGCCTAAAAAATAAGATGGAAGAATTAGAATACATACCGCTAAATGAAGAGAGAGATCTAATAGGCATCTCAAAGACCTAGTGGAAGGAAGATAATCAGTGGGACACTGTGATACCGGGGTATACATTATATCGCAATGATAGGACAGATCAAATTGGTGGAGAGGGGGCGCTAGATGTTAGAGAGCCTTAAGTCAAATATAATAAACGTTCTACAGGAAATAAAATGCACCATTGGATCCTTATGTATAAAAATTCAATGTGTGAAGGAAAAGAAAATAGTGGTAGGGGTTTACAACTGTCTGCCTGAACAGATGAGGACATGCTTTCGGAAATTAGGAAAGCTAGCAATCTTGGCAGCACAATAAGAATGGCTGATTTCAGTTGCTCCAATATTTATTGGATAAAGGTAAAGTCGGGACATGCTAGGGAGGCGAAGTACCTAGATGAAAGAAATGACTGCTTCATCGACCATCTGGTTTGGGAGCTGTTTTAGACGTCAAGGCATGTGCAGTAAGCTGGGCTAACTGTTAGCTTGCACTATTCGTAACTAGGTCCCTGCGTCAACGTTTTTACTGAATTTTATGAAAACAGTAAAGAAATAATACAAATTGAGAAAAGAAACAAAAGGAACAAAGTGCAATACACAAACCACTGCGTGAATATACAAAAGAATAATAACATTATTAACAGCATTAATTAAATGAAACAGTTCTACAATTAACATGAATTATTTATCTTAATACTACGTGAAGACATAATTCTGAAAGATAAGAGTACTTAGTAATGACTAAATGAGGAAAGAGAAATACATAGAATAATAATTTTCGTAGGCAGGTTAGTTCTAATATAAAATCATGATATAATTACAAGGGCGTTAATGGGATAGTCATTATACTAGGAGAGAGGAGACAGGTTCCCACAGTTTCTTAACCTTGGATACCTTGTTCATCTTTTCAGCCGCTTTAATTTCAAATTTTTGAATTTGTCCTAGGGTATGCCACCAAAGGGTAATATTGAAATTAGACCAATCTTTCCAATTGTGAAGAATCATTTTAATTGATAGAGAAATTAAAATATCATAGTTGGGATTGTCGATTAGGTAAAAGACGGAGAAGAGGATGTCAGAATAACATAGCTTGCAGTTATGGGCATATCAAAGTGAAACAGCTTTGGAATGTACTTCCAAACTTGTTGTCAAAAATTATTAATCTACTAAAACTAAAGATAAGACCCTCTATGAATTAAAGATAGCTCTGATTGTAAAATACTATATGCTCAAAACATCATAGAAAAAATATTAACACAAAATTAATTGTTGAAATTGAACCTATGGTCTCAGTTTAAAGATTACAACACGGGGTGACTCACCCCTAAAGTGCTGACTCTGATTACATCAACGACCATGTAAACGGTTCTTCAAACTGTTATGTGAGCTTTCATAATTGAAATGTTTGAGCTTTCATAGTTGAAATGGAAATCAGAACTTATCTGAATGTTAAATTCTCGTTCTTGAATTGCAAATAGTGATCGTGCTGTGATCAAACGATGATTAATACTGTCCCCAACGTCACCTCTAAGGTACCATCTTGCTGCACGTTTCAGTTCTTCTTCAGGGGGTGTAAATTTTGAAAACGGCACTGTCTGCAAAGAAGCGTAGCAATGTTTGAGATTACAGTGAACAGAATATAAATCATACTAATGAACTTTATAAGCAATGTAGGTCTCACCTTTATTGCGCTGTGGATAATCCTACAAGCAAATGCTGCGTACAGCGTGTAGCGTGTTACAATAAAGCTCACCGGCTTTCCCAAATGGGACTGCTGAAGATCTACAGGAATTTGTAACCTGGTTAAATGGAGTTGACTCTCATATCCAATTTACCTGTGTCTATCATGAACACAAAATAGTTTTTTTAGATGTTGAGGTTTGTGATGACGAAGGCACTTCAGAGGAAAGGAAATGGCAGAAAAGGGAAGCCTGGTCCTTTAAAAATGAGAGCATTCAGGGTTTCCCCAGCAACCGAGAACCTCTGAGTCAGAGCACAGCCAGCATCAAGCCCCGCCCACTTCAGCACGTCAGGGCTAGAGTGAAGCCTAGCAGCTCCCACGTGTGCTGGGAGAAAGGCGTGGCCCCTGGGAGGGAGCAGTTTAAAACTCCTGTGTTTGAACAGGCAGTTAGAGGAGAAGGAATTGGAGGAGAAGGAAGAGGAAGAAGGAGAGGGGAAGGAACAAGAAGCAGCAGAACTGAGAGAAGCAGCAGGACGGGAATTGCTGGAGTTCAGAGCAGTGAGCTGTGGGATCTGGCTGAAGCAGGTCCAAGGCCAATATAGCAAAGAAGGAAAGTGCTACCGAGGATACAAGCTTCTGCAGAGAAGAGGCAGCATGGCTATGTGCAAGAAGGAGGGGAACAGCTGAGAGGCCCAGGATTCAGGCAAGTCGGTGTTCCTAAATCCCTGCACCAGAAAGAGTTGAAGGGGTTAGTTCCTGTTAGAGAAACCAATTCAACTAGCCAGCCAAACTGTAGAGAGAGTAGCTTGTCTGCATTTCCTGAGTCCATGCTCTCTGAAGAGATAGAGCAGAAGAAAGTGCTGCTTGAACAGTTAAATGATTTATTGCTGAAACAAAATAGTAAGCTCTACAGTCAGGTACCCTCTGAAGAGTGTTGTGATGACTCCGTGGAAGAAATGGAGATAGGAAGTGGCTATGAGGACTGTGAAAATAGCCCTGGAGAAATTCAATGTTCTTACTGTCTGGCCAATGAACTAGAAGTGTGCTAAATCCAGGCACAGCTGAGTGAATGTTTGTTTAATAGTAAGGAAGCTGTTTGTGAGTGAAAGACACAGCAGAGGAAACTTACTGGACACTTTTGGAAGCTATGCTTGTTCTAAGGAAGCTGTGAGGAAAACAGTTCCTGTGATTCATTTGAAAGAAGGTTTGCAGCCTAAGCTTTGTGAGCGAATCCTGTGAAGTTAATTATTGCTGATGGTGACCAACCTGTGATTACGTTGTGAACTTTATTTCCTTTGTGTTGGAGAAGAATCCTATTTATGTTCAGCACTGCTACTTATAATGCGAGGTGGAAAACCCCAAAACAAATAAATATTCTCTGTTTCGTCTAAACCACTTGTGTTCACACTACTTTGCCTATTAAAGATAAGTGGACTACAGTTCCCAGCAACCTTTGCTGGCAGCCATATTGGGAAACTTACTCTGAAGGGCAACAAGGCGACACTCTCCTGGTGCCCGGCTATACGCCCGGCCAGGAGGTGGCGACAGGTTCAAAAAAGTTATCTTGGATGGGATACTAAAGTGTATAAGAAACCAACGGACCGAAATACGATCCTCCACTATAGCAGTAAACATCCTCGGCAATTACGAGATAGTCTCCCTTTATCGCAATTTATCGGATACCGAAGAAATTGTTCGCGTGTGAAAGACTACAAGCAGCAAGCTAAAACGTTGATGCAGGATTTTTATTCTCGAGGTTATCCTGTAGCAGTGCTTAAGTCGGCGTATAAAAGGGCTCTTTATAACAACAGAGCATTGTTATTACAAACCCGTGAGAGATCAGTAACTCCGATAGCTGATGAAGAGCATGTAAATTTTGTTACTCAATACTCACCGTTTAGTAGAGACATCAAACTAATCATTGGCCGCCATCAAAATGTTTTGAGTACTCTACCTGGTTTACATGATAAACATATTCATTGTGTGTGGACTCGTCAGCATAATTTAAAAGAATTACTTAGTCCGGTGAAGTTACGCAGTATTCCAACGCAATCACAAAATAATATCAAGGGTCACAAACAATGTGGTCACTACAATGTTTGCAGCGTCACGGATAATGTGGAAAGTTTTGACTATCATGGACAACATTATGTCTTGAGACAGTCCACCACCTGTGATTCTGATTATGTGGTTTATGGCATTAGATGCCCATGCGGTCTCCTGTATGTGGGTCAAACCACACGACAATTGCGAATTCGTATTAATGAGCACCGCAGCAGAATTAAATGCAAAGTCCAAGAAGCTCCTATAGTGCTTCACTGTTTACAACATCATCATTCATTTAAAGAGTTGCGCATATTTGCAATTAATACAGTAGTGACCGGCAGATATGGAAAATCGAGGGCACAAATGTTATTGCTACTCGAACAACGATGGATCTACCGACTTCAGACAGTCATTCCAGGAGGTCTCAATAATATGATTGAATGGCGGGCGTGTATTTGATTCTACCGTTACGTCATCAGACTCCCTTTGAACTGGAGAGCTGTCTCCGCATGCGCAGCGTTTTTTGGGAAAGCCGGTGAGCTTCATTGTAACACGCTACACGCTGTACGCAGCATTCGCTTGTAGGATTATCCACAGCGCAATAAAGGTGAGACCTACATTGCTTATAAAGTTCATTAGTATGATTTATATTCTGTTCACTGTAATCTCAGACATTGCTACGCTTCTTTGCAGACAGTGCCGTTTTCAAAATTTACACCCCCTGAAGAAGAACTGAAACGTGCAGCAAGATGGTACCTTAGAGGTGACGTTGGGGACAGTATTAATCATCGTTTGATCACAGCACGATCACTATTTGCAATTCAAGAACGAGAATTTAACATTCAGATAAGTTCTGATTTCCATTTCAACTATGAAAGCTCAAACATTTCAATTATGAAAGCTCACATAACAGTTTGAAGAACCGTTTACATGGTCGTTGATGTAATCAGAGTCAGCACTTTAGGGGTGAGTCACCCCGTGTTGTAATCTTTAAACTGAGACCATAGGTTCAATTTCAACAATTAATTTTGTGTTAATATTTTTTCTATGATGTTTTGAGCATATAGTATTTTACAATCAGAGCTATCTTTAATTCATAGAGGGTCTTATCTTTAGTTTTAGTAGTTTCTAACCCTCTGAAAGACGGACCGATAGCTATATTGTGGATACACAAAAATTATTAATCGCCTTACATTCGAACAACATATGAAGAAGAGTACCTTCATAGATATCACAATGCCAACGCTTATTGGTGGCCGATAAGCCAACTTTACATTTTTTGGTGGCAGTCCAAAGAGCATGATGAAAAATAAAATATGACTGAAGTAAACTAGCCGATAATGTGGAATGGTCAGCTTGTAGCCAAAAGTGATTCCAGTCTATAGTAGCATCTTCAGGTAAATGAAGATGATTCCCCCAAACCTTATAAGGAGCAGAAGACGTGGAAGTAGGTTTAGTTAGTACTTTGTAAAAGGATGAGGCAATATGACCTTTGCTGAAAATGTTATCTAAGAGAACATAAAGAGACAGTGTGGGAACTAGTGTATCAAGTTTAATAGAGTTTCTTTTTAACAACGTGTTAATTGAAGCCAAGCAAAAAATTGGTCGGGCTGTAATTTGTAATGAGACAATTTGTAATTAAGGTATGAAAGGAGACAAGATTTGAACCATGAAGCAGATGTGCAAGTCTTCATAAACCTAATGACTGCCATTTCGACCAGGATACAATTTTCTGATCTATTTTAAATTTGGGGTTATGCCATAAGGAAATTTTATGGAAATGCCAAATAGAGGTATCAAGCTTTTTGCCTAATTGAAGAAGAGAAAATTGTATATCTAACATAACTTTGCTATTTAAAGTAGTGTTATGTAAATCAATAGACAAAATATATTTTAGGGGGATAGGTGATATTGGATCTAGTTTAACATCATACCACAATGGCAGCAGTTCCTCAGGTGGATCAGATAGAAGCCAGAATGAACCAAAGCGAGCCAGGAAGGCTGTATGATATAATTGGAAATCAGGGAAGGCGAGATCTCAAGGGTTTTTGGATAATATGAGAGTTTACAAGGCAATTCTAGGTGGTTTATTTCACCATAAAAATTTTACCAGCTTGGATTCTATTATTTTATAAAATTTTGGGGGGCAAAATCCAGGCAACATCATAAGAAAATAATTAATTTGTGGCACCATAATCATTTTAATAGATTCTAGTCTACCGTACTAAGAAATATAAAGTGGAGTCCATTTTTGAACATTTGCATCTATAATAGTGAGAATATGTTCCATATTTATGTGTAGAGTCTGTTCAACATTCTTGTTTAAAAATACACCTAAATATTTGAGTTGTAAGGGAGACTATTTAAAAGGGAAGTCCGGTACATCTGTTTGAGAAATATGAACATCGAGTGGCATTATTTCAGATTTATCCCATTTAATTCTGTAACCAGAAAATAGTGAAATGGGATTAACAGTGTCAATAAGATTAGAAATAGAAATTAGGGGGTTAGTTAAGAAAAATATGAGGTCAAAAGCATATGCCACAAGCTTGGTTTCAGTATACTTGGTTTTGATACCAGTAATGTGAGGATGGGAATGTATTGCGATTAACAAGGGTTCAAGGGCTAAATTAAAAAGTAGAGGAGATAAAGGACATCCTTCTCTGGTTCCACAATGAAGCTGTATTAGTTTAGAGCTATTATTTTTGACTATGCATTGGGACATAGGATTATAATATAATAACTTTATCCATCATAGGAAATCTTCTCCCAAATGAAATCATTCTATTATTTTATAAAGATAAGACCATTCAATTCTATCAAACACCTTTTCTGCATCTAATGATAGAGCAATTAATGGAAATGGTTGTTTACTTGCGGCATAATTAAGATAATAAAATAGTCATATTATCACCAATGTATCTTCCATTTATAAATCCAATTTGAGTTTTGTGAAGACAAGACTTTAGTTCACAAAAGGGCTCTGCAACACCTTCAAACAGCAGCAACCGGCACAAGGAGAGCCTCTTCACCAGCATGCCGATCGGACATCGGGGGAGGAAATGGGAGCTTCTCCCCCCTTCTGCTCCCTCCGCCAAGGCCCAATCGGGGCTCTGCAGCATCTTTAAACAGCAGCAACAGGCAGGCGTTCCCGCACCTGGTGGGCCTGCACCTGAGGGCCCTTTGTCATGGCCCTTAGGCGTGGAAATTAGGCACTACTAAATAAAAAGGAAGATCTATTATTAAAAATATTACAAGTGTATAACAGCGTTGGAGACAAGGTTCGAAGTCACCAGTGAGAAACCTGCCTGGACCAAGTTCTTCTCAAACAAACTAAAAAGATACAGCATCATAGTAAGTGTACATCCCCAGCTAAGCCTGGCACCACCATATTCATAGCTTCCTAGTCACAGCGTTCATGGCACCGGTACTATGCCTACGACATGACATGCAACTGCTCACAGACCCTCCTATTGCATAGTCATTCTATAAACAATCACACTCTCAAGCAGTCATATCTACGTCTTCCCATCATTTGATTCTTGTTGTACATTCAGTTATCTTTAATCAAACCTCTAGGTCAAGCATGTCCAACTTCGAACAGGTCGTGATCTACTTTTTCCAGCCAAACGTGCCGGTGATCTACCACCATGAAAATTAAGTTTTCAAATTAGTTTCAAAGTAAATTTTAACCCAATAAATTTGGAGGATTCCCCCCCCACCCATTTTTAATGAACCTTTTGTCATTTACTTGGATGTGATCAGCTGTTAAGCAAATTAAGCAAAAACAAAACAGAGAGATGAAGATCCAGTAAAAACTGCGAGGGGAAATGGAAAGTACATTTTTTCTTAAAGTTTTATTGAGTAATAACTTTCTGTAACTGTCTTAATAACTTTCTTTAACTTTTATTGAATGTGTTATATTTAGGTCGAGTATTGATCCAGGCTGATCTTACACAATCTTTGCTATTTCGCTCTTTCTCATTAGTGAGACGTCTGAGCCTGCATTTCATCCACCAGCTTTTTGAAGTTGGGTGAATATTGCGTGAGGGCTAGTCTCAGGAAATCCTGGGGATGTTCATCTGTCATGTTGGAACGTTGTGTACTCTTTGTCATTTTCAGATGGGAAAACGCAGATTCACAGTAATAAGTTGAACCAAAACAGGAGTGTACAGCTTCACTGCATCTTCTCAAGTTGGGAAATTTGTCTCTAGGCACTAGCTTCCAAAACGGGTCTTGAGAAAAATTTATTTTTATTTTTATTTATTTAAAGTCTCTTCTATACCGCACTATTCAGCATCAGCGCAGTTTACATTGAACAAAAAATGTACACATTTCCGATGGTACTTTGTGTTTACATTTGAACAGGAAGAAATAACTTGGATAACAGGGGTAACTATTTACAAATTAAGACAGAATCATGAACATTTCTTGGTTTCAGCGTTATTGGTTTTGGGAGGTCTGTGAGGTGGTTGAAATAACTGCATTGGTTACTGGGTAATACAAGAGGAAGAGGTGGTATTTCAAAGCTTTTCTGAATGTCAATAGATCCGGGATTGCTCGGATGTCTTGAGGGAGGCTGTTCCAACACCTTGGGGCACAGAACTTGAAAGCCCTGTCTGCTGTTGCTTTGGTACAGTGTGAAATTGATTTTGGGACTACAAGTGTGTTGAGTGTTACTGACCGTCTGTCCCTATTTTGAGGTGTCACCTGGATCAGATCCGTTAGTGACTCAGATGAGAGCCCTTTGATGGCCTTGAATGTCAGTAGTAATGACTTGTAAGTGAGTCTACTTCGTATCGGGAGCCAATGGAGTTGTTTTAGGATGGGTGAGATATGGTCTTTCCTGGATGCTCCATGTAGGACTCTTGCTGCGGCATTCATTGCCAGTTGTAGTAGTTGCAAGGTGGATTGAGGGAGCCCTTGTAGGATTGAATTTGCATAATCAAAATGTGGCATGATTAGGGCCTGATAGATGGTTCTGAAATCATTCGGCTCTAGCAGGGATCGTAGGTGTCTAAGGGAACGGATTTTATGGTATACCGCTCTTACAATGTTTCCAATGTGCGCCTTCATATCCAAGTGCTGGTCTAGAGTGACGCCGAGGTACCTGATAGTGGGTTTGGTCTGGAGGTCTGCATCCTTCACCTTCAAGAAAGACGGAGCAATGAAGTTTCAGTCTTTTGTGATGAACAACACCTCCGTTTTCTTGTGTTGGATCTTGAGGTTTTGGGATCGCAGCCAGTTGGACACTTCATTTATGCAGTTTGTTAATGAAGTGAAGTCGGGGTTCTCTGTTGTAAAAGGCATGTATAACAGCACATCATCCGCATATATCATACATTTGATATTGAAAGACCGTATCAGGTTGCAGATAGGCTGCATGTATATATTGAACATAAGGGCGGAGAGGGAGGAGCCTTGTGGGACTCCCTGCTTTTGATGGAACAGATCTGATGCAGTATTGTTGGATCGCACCTGCTGCCACCTGTCAGAGAGGTAGGATCTGCACCACTCGAGTGCTTTATCAGTAATTCCCTTACCCTCGAGTCGTTCTAGGAGACTTTCATGGCTCACGGAATCGAATGCCGCTGCTATGTCTAGGAAGACCAGGACGAACCCTTGGCGGATATTGTTGATGCCTGTTAATATGTTGCTGAATAGAGTAGTGAGCAGTGTTTCCACACTGTGGGCTTCTCTAAAGCCATGTTGACAAGGGTCTAGTGGTGCGTTAGTTTCTATATGCTCTTCGATTTGTCTTTGTACCTCCTTTTCCATTATTTTTGCCAGCAACGGTATGCTTGATATTGGCCTATAGGATTCAGGCTTCAGAGGGTCAAGCTTGTTGTTTTTTAGCAATGGCCTTATGGATGTGCGTTTGAGGGTATTTGGGAAAGTTCCTGTTGTGAAAGAAAGTTCCATAAGGCTGGATACGAATGGGCTCAGGTGGTTTCGTAGTTCCTTGATCCAGAACGCAGGGCATGGGTCGGTTTGGGCGGTGGTCATGTTGATGCCAGCAATGGTGTCCTCAATGCGCAGTTTGGGTGGTATTTTGAAAGTAGTGAGTAGAGTCTGATCGTATGGTTCAAGGATCTTGCAAGGTGTAGGGATATTGTCAATCTGGCAGAGTTTGCATTGTAAATAGTTAGCGAAAGTTTGAGGGTGGATTTCGCTAGCATGTTGAGAGGTGGGTTCATTTGTCAAACGCTTGACGATAGCAAACAAGTCATGAGGTTTGTTGAGAGATCTTTTCAGCGTGTCTGCATGGTGGCGTCTCATTGATTTTGTCACCGCGGCACGATGAGCTACTAGTTGTGACATATATGCAGTTCTGTCTTCCTCTGAGTGTGAGTGTCTCCATCGTCTCTCAAGTTTCCTTAGTGTTGTGCGTGAGGCCTTCAGTTCTATTGAATACCAGGTTGCAGAGTGTCGCTTTCCATGGAGATTGTTATTTGATGGGCAGGTGGCGATCGAACTAAGTTTATTATTCCAGTCGGTGACTAACTCATCTGGGTTGTGAGCCGGTGGGATAGTCAGTGGAAGCATCGTTTTCAGTATTAGGTCTTTGTCAAAAGGCTGGAACCGTCTCAGGGGGACATTGTGATGGTTACTTGGTTCTCTTTCTTCCTTTTGGTTACTTCTGGGAAGGGGAATTTTGAATAGGATTAACTTGTGATCAGACCATGGAACTGGGTTGATTGATAGCTCCAGGGTGGTTGGAGTGATGAGGGTTGCCTCAGTTGTGAATATGAGATCTAGGATGCCTCCTTTGTTATGGGTTGGATCCTTGATTAATTGATTATACCCCAAATCCTGTAGAGCTCCAAGAAAAGCTGTTGCATGGGAGTCTTGCAGTGATGGTAGGTTGAAGTCTCCAAGTATCCAACTCGTTTTATAGGGGTTCTGGTTATTGGAGGCCAAGTCAATTATTGTTGATAGGGCGTCTGGGTCGGTTGATGGAGCACGGTATAATAGAGTGAGGGAGCAGCACTTGTTTGCTATTGAGATTGTGTCCAGGAGTGTTGAGCTGGTTGCTTCTCTGAGGTTGAACTGGAGGTCAGATTTGGAGATGGCTAGGACACCTCCTCCTCTTTTGCCATTTCTATGACATGTATGTATGGAGAAATTGGAAGGCAGGAGTTGGTTGATTAACACGTTGTCATCGCAGGAAAGCCATGTCTCGGTGATCAGGATTAGGTCGAGATTGTGTAGTGATATCATTTCAGAGATGACTGACCATTTCTTACGTACCGATCTGGCATTTATCAGTGCACATTTCAGGTGTTGGGGGATTGAGTTATCATCCTGTTTCTTCTTTGCATCATGTTGTAATGAGATGAGTAGAAGGTGGTGGTGGGGAGTTCGGTAGACTCTCGTCATTTTTAAGGGTTAATATTTTTAAGGGTTAATATTTCGTTTTCAAGAGATGGCTTGTTCAATGAGTAATTTTTACTGATAGCAGCTGCAGTTTCTTTAATGTCCACATCTACTTTGAATGGGTATGACAAGTACTCCACAACTGTTCCAATTTTTTTGGAAGTCACAGAATCTATTTTTGAATTCCTGGATAACAGAACAGATTTCTGTCACATACTTCTCGTTCTGAAAAACAAAATTTGGATGTTGTCCCAGATGGTCTGCATATTAGGAAAATGATCAAAAGTGTTTGCAAGGTCAGTCATCATTAGCTCAAATTTGCTCTTGTAGGATGAAACTGTATTCATCTCACCAATGCATTTGTTTTTACCTTGTAGTACAAGGTTCATATTACTTAGTTTGCCTGTAAAGTCAGCGAGAAATGCCAGATCACATAACCACTCCTCATTTTCCAACTCTGCTTGGTCATCTCCCTTTTCCTTCAAAAAACGTCTTATTTCATTCAGAAAATCACAAAATCTTTGCAGAAATTTGTGCTTACTTAGCCACCTTATATCTGTGTGCAAAATGATTTCCGCTGCCCCTTCATCAAGAGTAAGATTTAAAAGCAGTCTTTGAAGTGATCTTCCATGAACTGAATTTACAATTTTGAAAGTGATGTCCATGACGGTCTTTGTATTGAGTCTCTTGCTTGCCAAAACTTGCTGGTGAATGATGCAGTGGTAAGAGAGGAAATCTGGGAAGTCGTCATGCTGTCTACAGAGGGCTATGAAACCATTAACCTCACCTGTCATTGCTCTTGCTCCATCAGTAGTGATGGAAACAAGTCTATGCAATGGAAGATTACACTTTATGTTTATGTTTTTTTTAATTTGATATACCGCTCAGGCCAAAAAGGCATTAGAGCGGTTTACAATACTATATCATTCAAGGAAATAAGAAAAGAACGCCATTTATTTGATAGGACAGAATAGGGGACAGAGACAGTCAAACAGATAAGAGAGAAGAACACAGAACAGCAAGTTACCATGATATATAGACACGACAACCCAGACCATGCCATCAGCGAAACTCCAGAAACAGACGCCATGGACCAATGCCTAAGGGCCACGCCAAAGGGCCCTCTGGCGAGGCCCTCAGGTGCGGGCCCGCAAGGCGCGGGCGCACCCCTGAAACGGCGGTTCTTATGCCATTAGTCATGGCAGCTGATTGGCGGCTTGTGGAGGAAGGGGGAGCTCCTGCTCTCACCCCCGTCGAGATCACTGCTCTCCCGAAGCCCCTGAAACACAAAAGAATGGAAAGAACTGAATATTTCCTGACCGGTAGTTCACCCTTTTAAAGAAATCATTCCAAGTAGTTCTTTAACACTGAAGTCTTAAAAAACCATCTGGATAAAGACTAGTAACTGGGCTATGTCTCTTATGTCTGTAGATTTGTCCAGTTGGAGTGAGAAAGCAACACAATTTGAAACATCCTCCAACAATTGTTCAGTTGTGTCTCCACACATCTTTTCTATTTGCCGCACGACGGTGTTTCTTGACAATTGTACATCTTGAATAGCAGCTATGATCTCTTTCTTATTTTAAATCCTTCAAAAAAGATTATCAGCTGCTTCAAGAAAACAATCTTTTACAAATTCCCCTTCAGTGAAAGGTTTGCATTTCTTTGCGATCAGGTTGCTGACCTTGAAGGATGCTATAGTTGCATTGACCGAATGTGACCTTGGCTTCACCATCAACTGTTGCTGAGTAGCCAATTTCGATTTAAGTTCTTTGAGCTTCAGTTTACGAATTTTACTTTTGGGTGGAAAATCAGCATCAAACTTATTGCTATGCAGAGCCTTATAATTACCTTTTTTGGGCAAGGATACTGGGGCGTTACAAATTAGACAACAGCATTTGTCTTTCGCCATGACGAAGAAGTAGTCCATTTCCCATTCATCATGAAATTGGTAGGTTTTGTTCTTCTTTGGAACACTCATCTTAGTTATACTGGGGTGGCTGGATGTAAGAAGGCCAAATCTGCTAAGTTAGTATAAACACTGGCTGAATCTGGTCCAAAACTGTCACTATCCCAAAGTATTAAAGATCAACAGGAAATGAATACCTCTGGATGATGTGCAATACAAGGACTGGAGATGCCAAAACCATACATGCAGTTCTAAAAGTAAAAATAAGAAATCATCATACTGGCACCAATAATCAAATGCCTCCAAACAATCATCAAAAAACCTCAAACACCTGTCCAGCAAACCAGATAAAATCAAATATCACCACACGCGATTTAATAAATTCTGCACACAGTGTAGAATCAACGCAAAGACAAGGTGAAATAAAATTGCAGTGTAGAATCAACGCAAAGGCTAGACAAAATAAAATTGCAGAGGCAAGCAAAAGTCACAGTGGTTTGAACCAATTTGAAGGCAAGGTGTAGGCAAGTGAGAACAAAATTGGAAAAGTCCGCCAAAATCACCAAATTCTTGACACTTTGTTGTATCTGCCCGAACAAGTTTAATGAAAGCGAACTATAAAGCGACCAACGACCAGCACACAACACAATTAATACAGTATGTGTATTCAGGTAAAGCCCGGGTGAATGGATATCGCCCGGTATATAACATACTTCTAAGGGGTGTGGGACAGGGGCAGGAAAGGGTGCTTCTGAGGGGCAGGAGACCAGGTATGATGCGGTTCTGTGGCATCGGGGCGCGGGCTGCGACCTCTTGGGGTACCCACAAACTATTGGCATGAAAACAACAAGTGCCCCTAATACACCCGCAGGGAAGATTCCCGCAGGCAGGGAAAAAAGACAGGCAAAGGATCAGCAGCGGCGGCAAGCCCTCAGCAGACGACCTGCCAGATGGAGCTCTTTCCTAGCGACGGGGCGAGCTGCTGGAGAGATGGAGCCAAGTGGGGCTGGCGATCTACCTCTGACCCCTCCGCGATCTACAGGTAGGTAGAAACATAGAAACATGATGACAGAAAAAGACCACATGGCCTATCTAGTCTGCCCTTCCATATCAACAACTACAACAGTCCCCTTTTTACCTTTAGAAATCCTCTGTGTTTTTCCCATGCTTTTTTGAATTCAGTTACTGTCCTCATCTCTACCACCTCCACTGGGAGACTATTCCATGGATCCACTACTCTTTCCGTAAAGAAATATTTCCGCATATCACTCCTGAATCTATCTCCCTTCAACCTCATCCCAGAGTGGAGGAGTGGCCTAGTGGTTGGGGCAAGGTACATCAGGCCGGAAGGTCAGGGGTTCAAATCCCACTAGAGGACAGCAACCTTGGGCCGGAAGGATTGGGTTTCTAGTCCCACAGGTGCTCCTTGTGGTCTTGGGTAAGCCACTTAACCCTCCATAGCCGATGTTCCCGGTAAAATAGTTATCTCCAAGTTATAATGCCCTGTTCAATGTAATTTCAGTTTGTTCAATGTAAACCGCACTGAATGCAGAATAGCGCGGTATATAAGAGAATATAAATAAATAAATAATGTCCCCTTGTAGCAGAACTTGCTTTCAATTGAAATAGGCTCTCTCCCTGAACATTTATGCCACAGAGGTATTTAAACATCTCAATCGTATCACCTCTATTTATTTATTTACAGTCTCTTATATACAGTGCTATTCTGCATCAGTATTATACCAATATTTAGTATTATACCAATACTAAAGAAAGGTGATCCAACTGAATGTGGAAATTATCACACAATCGCTCTGATCCCACATGCCAGCAAGATTCTACTGAAGATTATTCAAAAGAGACTACAACCATACCTGGAACAAGAATTACCTGAAGTGCAAGCAGGGTTCAGGAAAGGGCGAGGAACGAGAGACATCATTGCGGATGTGAGATGGATCCTTGAAAAGACTAAAGAATACCAAAAGGATATCTATTTGTGCTTTATCGACTATAGCAAGGCTTTTGACTGTGTAAACCATGAGAAACTCTGGGCCACATTAAGAAGCATGGGTATACCAGAACACCTGATCGTTCTCTTGCGCAATCTGTACATTGATCAAGAAGCAACAGTTCGAACGGAACAAGGAGAAACAGAATGGTTTAAAATAAGCAAAGGTGTAAGACAAGGCTGCATACTTTCCCCCTACCTGTTTAATTTATATGCAGAACAAATCATCAGAGAAGCAGGATTGTATGAAGACAACAGAGGTGTGAAGATTGGTGGAAGACTCATCAACAACCTTCGCTATGCTGATGATACCACACTACTGTCTGAAAGTGAAGATGATCTGAAACATTTGCTTCTCACAATCAAAGAACATAGTCTCAAAATGGGCCTGCACCTTAATGTAAAGAAGACAAAGATCATGACAACTGGCATAATCAACAGGTTCATCGTTGAAGGAGAAGAAATTGAAATTGTGAACAACTTTATCCTACTTGGATCAACTATCAATAAAGAAGCAACAAGCAGTCAAGAAATCAGACGACGCATTGCTCTTGGCAGAATGGCTATGAAAGACTAGATAAGATTCTCAAGAGCAGAGATGTCTCTCTCCATACAAAGATTCGACTTGTTCAAGCCATGGTATTTTCAATAACATCATATGGATGTGAAAGCTGGACAGTGAAAAAGATAGACAGGAAGAAAATTGATGCCTTTGAATTATGGTGCTGGCTGCGAATACTGTGTATACCATGGACTGCCCGAAGAACAAACCAGTCGGTACTAGAGGAGATCAAACCTAAGCTTTCTTTAGAAGCTCAGATGACAAGACTTTGACTTTCATACTTTGGACACATCATGCGAAGAGAGAGATCATTAGAGAAAGACATTATGCTTGGCAAGATAGAAGGTCAATGCAAAAGAGGAAGGCCAGCAATGAGATGGATCGATACAATAACAGCAGTTACGGGTACCAGTCTGTCAACAATGAGCCGCCTGACTGAAGACCGAACACAATTTAGGATAGCTATCCAGAGGGTCGCCATGAGTCGACTCCGACTCGACGGCACTTAACAACAACAACAACAACAACAACATTCTGCATCAGTGCGGTTTACATTGAACAAACTGAAATTACATTGAACAGGGCATTATAACTTGGAGATAACTATTTTACAGGGAACATGGGCTATGGAGGGTTAAGTGGCTTGCCCAAGACCACAAGGAGCACCTGTGGGACTAGAAACCCCAGTCCTTCCGGCCCAAGGTTGCTGTCCTCTAGTGGGATTTGAACCCCTGACCTTCCGGCCTGAAGTACCTTGCCCCAACCACTAGGCTACTCCTCCACTCCTCTCACCTTTCCTCTAAGGTGTACATATTAAGATCCTTAAGTCTGTCCTCATATGCTTTATAATGAAGACCACTAATCATTTTAGTAGCCACCCTCTGCACCGACTCCATCCTGTTCACATCCTTTTGAAGGTGCGGTCTCCAGAATTGCACACTATACTCCAAATGAAGTCGCACCAAAGACTTATAGAGAGGCATTATCGCCTCTTTTTTTTCTGCTAGCCATTCCTCTCCGTATGCACCCAAGCATCCTTCTAGCTTTTGCCGTCACCTTTTCTACCTGTTTAGCTACTTTAAGATCATCAGACACAACCCCGCCTAGGTCCCGCTCTTCTTTAGTGGACAAAAGTACTTCACCCCCTATACTATATTGCTCCCTTGGATTGCTGCAGCCCAAATGCATGACCTTACATTTTTTAACATTAAATCCCAGCTGCCAAATTCTAGACCATTCTTCAAGCTTAGCTAGATCCCTCCTCATGTTATCTACACCTTCCTGGGTGTCTATTGTAGATTTTGGTATCATCTGCAAAGAGGCAAACCTTACCCGACAGCCCTTCC
The DNA here is from genome assembly GCA_033557465.1 of Ichthyophis bannanicus. Taxonomy (NCBI): domain Eukaryota; kingdom Metazoa; phylum Chordata; class Amphibia; order Gymnophiona; family Ichthyophiidae; genus Ichthyophis; species Ichthyophis bannanicus. The sequence continues at coordinate 117,448,872 of CM066050.1, read as the reverse complement.
GCTATATCACTAACAAAGATGTTAAAAAGAATTGGACCAAGGACAGATCCCTGGGGCACACCACTGGTAACATCCTTCTCCTCAGAGTGAGCTCCATTTACTTGTACTCTTTGTTGCCTCCCACCCAACCAATTTCTAACCCAAGCAGTAACTTTAGGGTCCATCCCTAGGGTGCTCAGTTTGTTTATAAGTCGCCTGTGAGGAACAGTGTCAAAGGCTTTACTGAAATCTAAACACACCACATCTAGAGCTCTCCCTCAGTCCAACTCCCTGGTCACCCAGTCAAAGAAATCAATCAGATTTGTCTGACAAGACCTGCCTCTGGTGAATCCATGCTGCCTCGGATCCTGTAATCCGCTGGACTCCAGAAACCTCACTATTTTCTCTTTCGCGATCTACCTGTTGGACATGCCTGCTCCAGGTTATACATCATAGATACTGGTGAGATTGTTTACCATTGTCTTAAACCCATATTGGCATTACATATTATTACTCATTCAGTCCTCATATTATCTGTGACTCTTATTTATTTATTTATTTATTTTATTTATTTAACAATTATTTCTATACCGCTCTTTCACAAGTATCAAGTGCGGTTTACAATGAACAGTGTGTTGTATGGTATGGATAGTATCATACCAAGTCATTTTACATAGAACAGATGAACTAGGTACAGATAACAGTATAAAGTTTAAACAGTAAATTATTAAACTATTATAACATATATACATAGTAAATATATACAAATTGTATCATATGTCGCGTGTGGTTGTATACTTTATATAAGCTTCAGGCACGTGGGTATATGTTGTTTGAATTGTAGTAGTTAACCTGCGTCTCTTTGTGTCATCTGGCCAGTCTCTGATCCTTGGTTGTAATGCAATGAGAATAAATGGGTTTTCAGTTTTTTTCTAAATTCCTTTATGTCTGATAGTGAGCGAATGTTGTCAGGAAGGTTATTCCAGAGGGTAGGAGCTGAGTGTGAGAATGCTCTCATGTTGGTTTGTTTTTTTGCTTTTGTGTAGTCTTTTGGTACTGCTATTGTGTTAGTGTTTCTACTTCTTTGTGATCTTCTATCTATTTCTATCTTGATGAGTGTATTGAGTATAGTTGGCGCTAAGTTATTTATTAGTTTAAATGTTTATCTGAAAAACTCTGTATTACACAGCACCTTTGCTATCCCCCCTCCTCCTGATTATATATCTGATACCCTGTATGGTATGATACAATGATATAACAGGCCCTAGATGCACCATCTGTGAACCTATCTTACTGTGTTATTATTATTGTTCATTAGACAATTCAACATTACCAAATGCCTGTGTTATTCCCACCACATTGTGAAGTACTGTTACTTTGAATGGTGGTTTGGATATGCTTACCCAGCTTTGACAGCACACAACACAACTAATACGGTAAATGTATTCAGGTAAAGCCCGGGCGAATGGATATCACCCGTTATCTAACACACCATCAAGAACTAAGGTACTCCCTTGTAATACACCACACTTAGCAACTATTTCTGCCCCTCTTCTCCGAAGGTATGCCACCACAAACTCTTCTATACTATTTCCCGCATTTAACTCTCATTCTTGCATATCACCCCTGACAAAATGGCTGATATCACACAAATTCTAATAATTGCCCTCCACATACTAGCACTCATCTTAGCACCCTCCAGTCCTACCAGGAACCTTCTCTTCATTTCTCCATCATCCAACACCATCCTAACCACAACCAATTGCTCAATATCTACAAATATGAATACCCACAAGGTAACCACTATCACAAATATAAACAACAGAGAAGACTAATTCACATCATCACTACTCCCAACATTTACTCCTTGTCAAAGGACAGACCCTTCGCATCACTAAGTTGCATACTCTTAAATTCTTGATGCTTTTGAAATAAAATCCTTATAATACGGGATATCCCAATAGATGAATACCCTGACTTACTATGTGTCACGGAAACTCAGATCACTGAACAAGACTACATACTACTAAATCAACTAAACACTAAGGATTGCTCCCTTTTCAACTGCCCTAGAGTCCTTATCTTGGCCAAGTCAAAACTAAAAACATTTGCCAGCATCTACAGCAACTGTGATGGGGTTGACCCGATCAAAATTGAAAATAAATGTGTAGCAATATGCCTTCTCTATAGACTGCCCACCAACAACAACCACAACCTCACCTCCTATACTTGAATCAGCATGTACCGCCTCTACGAAGAAGTCCCATTTTATACTCGAAGATTTTTATTTTTTTATTTTATTTATTATTTTTATTTTTATTTTTCAACATCTCTCAAAATACAACCAGTTCCCACATTTCTAACACAATTCTAACACTTAAGCCCCTCCCATACATTTATATACTGTAACTTCTACCCTCCCTTATGTAACAAGTCCATTCCACTCAGTCCCATATATCCTAAGAACACATATTTAACCTCAATATCTAGCAAATATCCCTTACACCCTTTTATTCCTAACTCCCCTCCCCATCCCATCTAGTATCCCTCTCACTCTCCCCCCTTCCCCCCTTGTAGGTACACCAACACATTTTAACCTTGCATCTCTCCCCATGCAACAATCCAAAGCCTTCCTAGACCTTATGGAAGAAATGGGCTTAATCCAAGCAATAAACCAACCTACTCACATTAAGGGTAATCTGATTTTCATCCTACATCAACTCAGGTCCCATGGTAGAACCACTTCATCATACAAATAAATCTCCCAATCATCCTCACTATTCAAGCACCCCTTAACAAATCCCTCCATATTGTACAATTCAGAGAATTTGACAAAGAAACATTTTTAGAAGAAGTCACTCATCAACTTGCATCTAAAACTATGAACTTCGAATAAACCATCGAAAACTGGTTTTCCATAATCAACAATGCTGCGAAATCCAACACATCTATCAGGAAAAGCACTCAGAAAAGTGGTACACACACGACATGAATTCTCAAAAGGGAGCTTCTTAAGATCGAGAAGAGATGGAGAGCAAGAAAAAACCCTAAAAACAAAGACCTTTATACTACAACACTAAATACCTATAGGGAAACCATTCTTAGAGCAAAAAAGGTCTTTCACACAAACACACTAAACAAAGCCTTAAATCGCCCCAGGGAACTATTCAAATTAGTAAAATGCCTAACCAAAACACACCAAAACTACACATCTAACACACTAATTAACCCCCAGACAATGGCAGACCATCTAGAAGCAAAATTAAAAAACAAAGATCCTTTAACTATCCTCCCTTTCAGAGAATGTCACCTCTTCCCTGATAAATGGCAAGCCTTTCACCTCATCAATGAGAAACCGAACTAGCATTTTTTATCATGGAAATTGTCAATCAATCCCTTACATCAGGAACAATGCCAGCTGCACTCAAACATTCTATAATTCGATCCATACTCAAAAACAGATCCCTTAATAAGGATGACCCCACATCATATAGACCGATTGCTAGCATTCCATTCCTAGTAAAAATCATAGAAAAAGTTGTGCAAATCCATCTTCAAGACTACATTGATAGTCATGCCCATCTTGATGAACACCAGTATGGGTTCCGCCCATATCATGGAGTAGAAACATTACTCCTGGTACTATTTGATGCTATCCTTTGTGGCTTAGATAATGTAAACCAAGCATATCTCCTGGTGTTCCTGGACATCTCCTCTGCCTTTGATAATGTAGATCACAACACCCTCCTAACAAGACTTGCGCAATTAGGTATAACTGGAACAGCCTTCAAATAGTTTAAATCTTACCTTCCAACCGTTCTCTGTATGTGAAAGTCGATCAGGAACTCTCCTCCACCTTCCCTCAAGAACAGGGAATCCCACAAGGTTCTGCGCTCTCCACCCTCTTGTTCAACATATATCTTCAACCCATATATTCAATCTTCAAAAAAATAGAATATGAGATATCACATCTACGCAGACGATATCATGGTTTAAACACAAATAGACATAAAAAAAAATCACATACCACAATATCACAAATTGCATAGCTGAAGCAGAATCTTGGCTAAAGGAAAATAATCTTCACATAAATTTTAAAAAAAACAAGCGCATCTTATTCACAACAAGAAATCAAAGCTTTACCCCTCCCCCAACATTCAAACTCCTGACAAAAATATCCCAGTCAAAGATGAGGTTAAACATCTAGGCATCACAATAGATAGATCACCCTCAAGCAAACAGCAAGAACTATATTTTACAAACTAAAGACAATCCAGCACCTCAGACCCTTCCTAGGTACCCATGATTTCTGTACAGTAGTCCAGGCCCTAATCACACCTCACCTGAATTATTGTAATAGCATACTACAAGGACTGCCTAAAAAGAGCCTTCACACTCTCCAATTAGCCCAGAACGTTACTGCAAGAATCATATCCAAAGCAAGACTAACAGATCACATCTCCCCCATTCTCTACAACCTACACTGGCTCCCTGTAGCCAGTAGGATAAAATAAAAATATTTAGTCACCACACTCAAACTTATCAATAATATTTCCCCACCTTTTCTTACCACCAAGATATAAACCCAACCAGAAAACAGAAGTAGGAGAAAAAGTAAGTTAACCCTACCTCTTCATCCCTGCTACCATCAGCAGCTCTCCCCAGTCGGGGGATAGAGCCTCCGGTAGCAGGAACAGCACCGGCTTCGCAGCGACCAATCATGGGCGAGCAAGGACTTTAAAAGTTTGCGCCGTCGGGCGCGTGGTCCTCTTCATCCCTGCTACCATCAGCAGCTCTCCCCAGTCGGGGGATAGAGCCTCCGGTAGCAGGAACAGCACCGGCTTTGCAGCGACCAATCGTGGGCGAGCAAGGACTTTAAAAGTTCGCGCCGTCGGGCGCGTGGTCCTCTTCATCCCTGCTACCATCAGCAGCTCTCCCCAGTCGGGGGATAGAGCCTCCGGTAGCAGGAACAGCACCGGCTTCGCAGCGACCAATCGTGGGCGAGCAAGGACTTTAAAAGTTTGCGCCGTCAGGCGCACCCGCGCCTTGTGGGCCCGCGCCTGAGGGCCTCGCCAGAGGGCCCTTTGGCACGGCCCTTAGGCTAAGGCACCAAAAGTCTCCCAGATTGCTAAAGAAACAACGACAAAAGACACATCGTGGCGTCCAACACCTACGTTCAACACCTACGTCCAAGAACTGCTGAGCTCCCTCTAGGTCGAGTTCGCATACCACATCTCTAAGGATTCCTAATCACAGCAAGTATACCTTCGACAAACGCTACTTAACTGACACTGCCACAGACTAATCTGATTCGATACACCATTAGTGTTGATAGCAGTTTTACCTCAATCCTTAACTGTTGCCAATGCCGGTATCGTTACTATTGTTAGTACTGTCATTTAATCTGATACTGTTGTCAGTACCGATAATTATACCTAACTACAGGTGTAAGTAGCTTTTCATTCTACTACTGTTGCCAGTAGCTGTTGTTAGTTCCAATAATTACAGTTGTAAGTAGTTATAACACAATCCACGACTGTAGATGGTACCAATCTTTATTTTATTATCCAATGTTATCAGTGACCCCATATATAATTACTGTTGTCAGTAGCCAGTAATAGATAAACAATATTTAATTACTGTTGTCAGTAGCCAATATTAGATACACTATACCTAATACTGTTGAATACAACTCTACTGTTACATTATTGTCATATTACCTCCTCAGCTTCACAATTAGTCTCTGTGATCAGTTTCATTCTCATATACTATTACTACTGCCAGCCCATCCCAACTGGGCTACTGTTTTCAGTAAAACCCTTTTCACTACTATCAATACCTCTTAATACACTACCTCACCCTATACCCACAATTGACAGTACACTATCCCTCACCACTCAAGCCAAAATGCCATTAATTAGCTTCTCCAAAACGAGATTATCAATAATTTGCCTCACTATCTCTATACTAACTATCATTGCCAACAGCCTAAATAACAATAACTTTAAAAACATACCAATCATACACAGCCCAATAAGAAACAGCCCCTCAGAATGGCAACCTTACCAAGAACACCATCCCAAGGTGAACCACAGTAGACTAATCCATTTAAAATACACGGCACACACTCAGACTAAAAACCTTAACCCATGTATAAGTACTGATTACTTATCTATAACCCTAATTAACGCCAGATCAATGAAAAATAAGCTACCCATTTTCACAGATATATTAGAAAACAATACCCCAGACGTTTTATGTGTAACAGAGACATGGTTAACAGAATCTGATAACGTCTACATAAACCAACTAAGCAATAATAACTATGACACCTTTTACACTCATAGAACCCACAAAAAAGGTGGTGGAGTGCTAATAATGTCAAAAAAAGAACTCAAAGCCAAAAAATTACAATCCAAACTACCCACAAACATCGATACAATCATTATGAAAATTGGCTCAATAACAATCTGTCTGATCTATAGACCCCCAGACCAATCAGCAGAAGGCCTTGACCCTTTAATCGATTACCTAAGCTCCTCCACTGATCAGAATCCAATACTAATGCTCGGTGATTTTAACCTCCCCTCCTTAGCAGCATCGAATGCCTCTCTCTTTCTCGATGCCACCACAGACATGGATTTTCACCAAATAATAACCACCAGCACACACAGTAAAGGTAATATACTTGACCTGGTCCTGCTGCCAGATGTCCTTTACAAAATCTATAACCCCAACTCCCTCAAATGCACCCCAACCCCTTGGTCAGACCATCACCTCATTAACTTCAATATCACAATAAACAACACGACAGTAAGACGAACACAAACATCCACACTACCCCACAGATTTAAAAGATATAATGAAGAAGAATTTCTAGACCTAATAATCCCCAAACTATCTAACACTCCGCAGGACCTCGACACAGCAGTAACAAACTGGCACGAAATCATTCACAATGCAGCTGCTAATAAACAGGTGACCAAGAAAAACACTCGTACTAAAGCTGCCCAAGCTCCTTGGTATAATAACACATTACACCTACTAAAAAGAAATCTAAGGAAAGCTGAATGCAAATGGAGGAAAAATAAAAACACCATTAATAAGGACTCATACTTCACTCTCCTTAATTCATACAAACAAGCAACTAACAATGCCAAGAAAAACTACCATACCTCTATAATAAACAATGCAATAAACAAACCTAGAGAACTATTCTCAATAGCCCAAAAACTAACAAACACCAACCACAACTCCAGCAATGATACTGTAGAAATCTCACCACAGGAAATGGCAAACTATTACATGAATAAAATCACGTCCAACCCCCAGTTACCAAGTCCTAAACAACCATCTCAAATCCAACATACTGACGAATGGACGGACTTCCAACCCCTAACTACTGTCTCACTCAAGAACATTATAACAAATATTAATACAACAACCTCACTCCTGGACCCATGCCCAGTAAATTGGCTAAAGAACTCAATATCTATACTATCCCAATTCATACTCCCCATAATAAATCTCTCACTAAAAAATGGGTACTTACCCCCATCACTAAAGCATGCTCAAATCCGCCCTATCTTAAAAAACTCCACTCTTGATAAATCATCACCTAAGTCCTACAGACCCATATCAAGTATTCCATTTCTGGCTAAATTGATCGAAAAAGCAGTTCAAATCCAGACACAGGAATACATCGACAGCTCAGCCCCCCTTGACAATCAGCAGTATGGGTTCCGCCCTCGACATGGGGTGGAGACACTGCTAACAGTCCTAATTGATACGCTCGTAAGAGGCATTGATAGCTCAAAACAGGCATTCCTACTCATTTTCATTGACATATCTGCAGCTTTTGACAGTGTTCACCATACAACGATGATAAGTAAATTGCGACAAATAGGAATAAAATCCACTGTTCTAAAATGGTTTTCCTCATACTTAAGCAACAGAACCCAAACGGTCCGCATCGGTGACCTTACATCAAAAACATACAATCAGGAACTAGGACTCCCCCAAGGCTCTGCCCTGTCAGCGCTCCTATTTAATATATACATAAAACACATTTGCCAAATATTCAAAAAACACAATGTATTGTATCACATCTACGCAGACGATATAATGTTGTATGTACCCTTCACTATACCAAACATCCCTACATTACTGATCAATACTTGCCTCAGCGAAATAAACAATTGGCTAAACGAAAATAACTTATATATTAACCACGCAAAAAACGGAAGCCCTAATTGTAACCAAAAACACATCATTCAACCCTCCACCACATATCTCACTGCAAAACAATGATATCAAAATAAAAACTGAATTACGGTACCTAGGAGTAATACTAGACAAACACCTTAGTATGGACTCACAGATAAGAAATATAACAAAGAAAGTTTATTTCAAACTTAAAATATTAAAGCAACTCCGCCCCCTATTGCACCTACAGGATTTTCAACGCATAATACAAGCTATCATAACCCCCCACTTTGACTTTGCAAACCTAACCTTATTAGGCGTAACAAATCAAAACTTAAAAAAACTACAACTAGCACAAAATGCAGCAGCCAAGACCATCATAAAAACAGTTCCCTTCCAACATATTACACCTATCTTAGAATCCCTACACTGGCTCCCAATCCAATGCCGCATACAGTACAAAACCCTGTTAACCACATACAAAGCCCTAAATAACACGGCACCCTGTACTGTAAATAACCTAATCACCAAGGAACTCAGTCACAACCTTCAAAGACGAGACCAATTAAATAAGTTAATAACACCAAAAGAATTTATAAGAGCCAAAAAATCAACGAACAAGAAAGCTTTCTCCCATGCCGCCCCCATACTGTGGAACAACATCCCAGCTGAACTAAGATCATTACCCCAAATCATGGAGTTTAGGAAAAAACTCAAAACATACCTTTTCTCAACACATTATGCTTCCGTATCAAACTCACCAACACAACATGAAAAGGGATAGCCGCACCAGCAATGATAATTGACCCTCGACCTGGAATGAGTTCTAACACACTGTAAGATATCCAGAGATTCTATTTAAAACTGTATTTTAGTTCTAAACATGTTCAATGTACATAGTTCTCAACTATCAATCTGTTCTGATAGATTGAACCCATTATTGTTATTACCGAAATTGTTATTATTGTTAACACTGTTATATGTAAAAACAGCATGATGTTTACTGCCGTTCCTTGTAAAACAGCCTTGCTTGTTCATTGTTGTTCATTGTAAACCGCAACTGATCTATGGAAGTTGCGGTATATAAAAACCTGCTAATTAAATTAACTAGCAGTTCCCTCCTCAATCCGCAAAACAAAACAAGCAACCAGTGATAGAGCCTTCTTCTATACAGTGCCTACTCTTTGGAAGTCCCTCCCAGACCCAATCAGATCAATAAAAGACCTTCAAACATTCAGAAAAGAACTGAAAACACTGCTATTACCAAACACTATAACAACCTCCCCTTAAGCAATACATTCATACAACCCAGCAACTCATCTACCTCCTAGCACGTCCTACCAGACTGAGCATCTTGCCCCCTCAGCTACCTCTGTCCATTGCACATGTTGCGAATTCTGTTATGTATATAGCTATATGTTAATCAACCTCCACTATACCCATTTCTGGTGTAGCTGGCATGTTATAGGTTCTCTGTATATAGTTTAAATATTGTTCTATGTAACTTTAACTGTTCGATGTTAACCACCCCTGATCGTTGGAAGGTGCGGTATAGAAAACTGTTCAAATAAAAAAATAAAAATAATTTGTTGCAAGAACTTTAGTTAGAATTTTATATTCCAAATTTAATAGCGAGATGGGTCTATAGCTTTGAGGATTATTAGAGTCTCTACCAGGTTTATGTATAAAAACAATATGAGCTTGAGCAAAGTTCTGTTGTTGTTCTGGGCTAGTATATATGGAGTATAAAAGGAAGGGATTAAGAATAACAGAAAACGTTTTATAAAATTCTGCAGTGAATCCATCAGGGCCTAGAGTTTTACCAGATGGAAAGAATTTAATAGCTTCAATTATTTCTTTTGCGGTAATTTCAGATCCTAATTCATTTTGTGCTGTGTGGTGTAATTCAAGGAACTGAAAAATTGATTGAATATATCATTATCAATATCTGAATGAAATATGTTTTCAGAAAAGGATTGGAAAATATTTTCTATGTCAGATTGGTTTGTATGAATATTGGAAGTGATAATTTGTTTTCTATGTTTTCCTTTTAGGTATTGAGCCAAGGATCTACCTATTTTATTATTACCAATATAGTTTCCAGTTTTTTAAATAAAAATGTCCATATTGGCATGTAGACTAGTTAAGGAGTTATAATTATACTTAGCCTGGGTTAATGAATGTAGATTTTACGGGGTAGGATGTTTAATATTCTTTTTTTTCCAATTCTTGAATTTGATGTTCTAGCTGAGTTAATTCCATAGTAACATATATAGTAAATGACAGCAGATAAAGACCAGTATAGTCCATCTAGCCTGCCCAGTAAGATGGCCGGAGTAAGATGGCAGGAGTAGGTGCCACTCTGTGCAGGCCACCCCTACCCATGTCTTTGTTTAGGGGTGAACCCACCGCTCCATGCAGGACACCCCTATTTGTTGAGAAGTTAGATGGTTCAGTTTATTTTGATTTTATTTTGTTGCTATAAATGGATCCATTGTGTCTGTCCCATGACATTTTGAATTCTGTCACTGTATTTGCCCCCAGCACCTCCATCGGGAGGTGATTCCAAGCATCTATCACCCTCTCAGTGAAAAAGTATTTCCTGACATTGCCTTTCAGTTTACCACCTTGCAGCTTTATGTTATGCCCTCTCATTTTACAGCTTCCCCATCTTTGGAAGAGGTATGTATCAATTGGGATATTCAGTGGTACGTTGAAGTTTGGGTTTCTGGTGGTTTAGAGGACTTCTGTTTTATTTAAGTTGATTCAGAGGTTCATTGTGCTTAGCCAGGTTTGTACTTTAATGCAGGAAGGGAGTGCATGTTGGTTGGGGTTGGCGATGATATGCTTTATGTCCCCATTGACAGTAAATATGATATCCTGCTTAGAAATTTCTGAAAATACTGCATACAGGTTGGAGGTACAAGCAGAGCCCTGGGGAATACCCTGTTCTTATTTGAAGCTTGGGGATGTTTGTGCCCACTTGTACTTGTCAGGTACGGTTTTGTAGGTATGATTTGAACCACTGAAGTGTAGTTCCTGTGATGCAGATGTGTAAGCCTCTCGATTAAGATGTGATTGCATCAATGTCAAGGAATACTAGTATGAATGCTGGCTTTGAATTGTTCATTCCACGTAGGAGTTTGTCAGTGACGGTTAGTAGAGGTGCTTCCACTCCGTGATGGGGCGGAATCCATACTGATATTCATCTAGGGGAGCATTCCAGTTTTTCCTTTTTTTTTCAAACAAAATAACTCATTATTTTACCTTTAAGTGGTGTTTTATAAGTTTCCTAAAGCAGTGGAGGCTCATATAAATCTGGAGGATTGTTTTTAAGGAAGTCTTATATAAAAAGTTTAATGTGCTCAATAAAATGAGGATCAGTAAGATGTGCATTATTGAATCTCCATTGCCTGTGTTTGTGAGTTTTCATTTCAAAATCAAACGAATTGGAGTGACACTATATCTAATGCTGCCACCATTAAAGCACCACTTTCAACCAACACTAGAAAAAGAACTGCAACATGGTATAACCATGAACTAAAGGACTTAAACATCTCTCTACACAAAATTGAGCGCAAATGGAGACACACAAAATCCATTGCACTATGATCTCAATACATGACCTCACTCCAATAAAAAGAAAAAAGAATACCACTCTAACATCCCCTCAAAATCTCTTAACCGCCCTAGGGAACTATTCAAAACTATAAAGTCCCTTACTAATATCACCTTAAATAAAGACACAAAAGACCCTACCATTGATCCTCAAATATTAGCCAAATACTATAAAGAAAAACTAAAACATCATGTTTTAGTCCTTTAACTCCCTACCCAATACATATTCCAAACAAATCTTAACCTGGTCAACATTCTCACTGACCAGTAAAGATATCCTTGGTAATATAATAACTGAAATAAATACAACTACTTCCAATCTTGACCCATGTCTGGTCAGCTGGATAAAAGACACAAAAGCAGAGCTTTCTCCTTTCCTCCTTCCCATTATTAAGTTGTCACTACAACAAGGTCTCATGGCTTCCTCCCTTAAACGCGCCGTAATACACCCAATCTTGAAAAACACCTCTTTGGATAAAAACAGTCCTACGTCATACAGACCTATATCTAGCCTCCCCTTCATGGCTAAGCTAATAGAAAAAATAGTCCAAATTCAGCTCCAAGATCACATCGACACCTATGTTCCTCTAGATGAACACCAATATGGCTTCCGCCCACATCATGGCATTGAAAAACTCCTATCTATCCTATTCAACAATCTTATCTGAGGCATAGACAACTCCAAACAAATGTTTATCCTGATATTTTTAAACATCATAGCAGCATTCAACAGTATAAACCACTCTGTTATGTTCACCAGACTACAGCAAATAGGTATTAAAGGCACAATATTCCGATGGTTTCAATCATATCTCTCCAATAGAACACAACAGGTCAAATCCGCCGGACACTATATATCTAAACCATATAATCTAGAACAAGGAATTACCTCAGGGATCATCCCTATCCGCCCTCCTGTTCAATATCTATCTACAACCCATTTGCATGATCTTCAAAAAATTTAAGGTAAACTATCATATCTATGCGGATGATATTATGTTTTATCTACAGTTCATCATCTCTAATCCCTTACTGCAACAAATTACAGACTGCTTCACTGAAGTAGCAGAATGGCTCACCATCCATAATCTCATGATCAACTTCAGAAAAACTGAAGCCCTTTATATAACCAGAAATCAAAGTTTCACTCCTCCGTCTATCAGAATCCGATACAGATATTTCAGTAAAGAGCGAAGTGAAATACCTTGGGATCATTATAGACCGGTCACTCAATATGTCAACACACATAAAACAAACAACAAAAAAAATCTTCTACAAACTCAAAATGATAAAGCAACTATGCCCCCTTCTACCCACCCATGATTTTAGATCAGTCCTACAAGCACTTGCCACACCTCACTTTGACTTCAGTAGTGTCATTCTCCAAGGATTACAAAACAAACCATAAGACCGCTCCAAATGGCACAATGTGTAGCAGCACGCATTGCATGGAATTCTAACATCACCCCCATATTATACAATTTACACTGGCTTCCAATCCAGTATAATCCAAAATACTAGTAACCATATTTAAGCTCCTCAGAGACCTAGCCCCTTCACACCTCTCTTCACTAACCTCCAAAGACCTAGATACTCGAGTGAAACGAGGATGCAGCAAAAACAAACTAACCACTCCATCAGACTACAGAAAATCCACCAAAGCAAAAAATAACAGGGGTTTCTCCCACTCCACCCCCACTATCTGGAATACTCTTCTGGATGAGCTAAGAGAAATGAATGACCTCCCACATTCCGTAAAAAATTAAAAACGTATCTTTTCATACAGCATTTGGAACCCCACAAGATACTACCAATGCTGACCTTACCAATCCACCTACGTAGACCGACTCTCCCTCTCATCCCCTTACTTTTCCTCTCCTTCTACTTGAAGATCACCACATAAACCTATGATTACATAAGCATTAACTTCCCCTGGTTTACAACATCAAACCTAAGGAGCCTACACACTGTACATAGTTCGCAACTTAGGCTAGATATAGACGATGTTTTCTTCAAACATATTGTATATAGTTCGATTCTTTCATGTAAGTGATTTTTTACTGTTTACTGTACATCTCAAACGTTGTTCAATGTAAGCCACATTTGATCTATTGGAAAAAGCGGTATAGAAATTTAGCTGTATTTAGCTGTATTTATATCCCGCTTTTCACCGGGTCAAATCCTAACAAATAAATAAAAAGGGTGATTGCTGCAGGATCTGAAATTAAATGAAGTGTGTTAGTGCTACTAAATATCCCATTCACCACAATTAATGTGGTTAGCAGGTCTGCTAACCATGGGTGGGGGGGGGGGTTGTAGTGTTGTCAGGTCAGTGCTGACTCCTGGCGACCCAGCAGCCCCTGGGTTTTCTTGGAAAAGTATGATCAGAAGTAGATTGGCAGGCAAAGGAGGGTAAAGTGACTTACCCAAGGTCACAGGTCAGTGGAATCAAATTCCAACCTCCCGGGTATTAGGCTGTTGCTCTAACAATTAGGCTACTCCTCCACTCCGTTAACCATGTTAAGCATTTTAAATATCAGGCTCTATCTCTAACTTTATTATTGGAGGGAGTGGCTTCTTTTGGACTGGACCGTTGAAGTGAATTTGGAAGACACATTTGAGGTGTCATCTCTAGACATAGGAGTTTGAAGGATTTCCTAAAGCCCCACTTTTGACTCCTTCTGTAGCATCCTGAGCCATAAACACAATGGTCCCACTGGGGGTTTGGTTATGTATTTTTCCCAAAGCCTAAAAGAGTTTTCAAAATGTAAATTGCTTTTCTATTTATTTAGTTATTTATTTGCAAGATTTATTAATGCCTAAGTGGATTCCAATAAAAGACTCATGAAGTGGCGGTCCAGGTGCAATCTGGGATGTCCAGGGCAAAATGTCTGGAAAGACTGGGGACATTTAAGTTTCAGCCTGATTTTATAAAACTTGGATGTCCCTGAAATGGATGGCTGTGCCAGTGGCCACATAGACGTCCTTGCTCCAAAAACGGGGCAGGGACATCTATCCTATGTTGAATGCACGTTCATGCAAGTATTTTGCATGTGGGGATGTCATCAGCATGCTGAATTGAAAACAAGTTTCTTTGTTTCCTTGTGGTTTTTGTTTACAAAGTGAAAAGTACAGGGGGTATCAAGATAATTTCTCCATGTCTTCCAGGTGTCTTGATAGCAGAATGAGAGCTATTTTCATGCCTGTTCGTGACTTGGAGCAGGAATAGAGATGGGCAGTCCTGCTGGTGGCTGGTGACATGCTTGCCATCCGTTTTACTCGGAACGCCTCGGTCACACCTCTGTCACTCCCCTTTGCAACTTGGACATACTCATGCAGGAGACGTCTGTAGGACCGTCTTCTAAAATGGCTCCGGGGCGTCTCTGTGATCTGGACGACTGTGTATCCATTTTCAGATGTCCAAAGCATGAACAGGGTTTCAAAAATCATTCATCTAACGTTTAAAATAACACAAAACCATAAATTAACAAAGCACCGGGTCAGATATATAATTAACAAGGCTGGGTTTAAAAGGGTTTTACACAGATTCGTAGAGGACAAGTACATAAACAATTTAGCCAAGTAGATCTCAGAAAACTGCATCTCAACCTAGGCAGGGTTCTGCAGTAAATGGATTTATTGTTTGGGATCTGCTGAGTGTTTCTTGGTCTGAGACAGCATGCTGGGCTTGCTAGACCTTTGATCTGATCCAGCATGGCATATTTTAGTTTCTTATGTATTTATGTATATATGTAAATGAACTCCCCCATAGCTAAGAAGTGTTAACTCTGTATGATGTGCTTTTCTGACAATCTGTATGTAAACAAAATTTGTACCTGCCTTGATTCGGCAGTTTCACAATAGTAATCCTACCCGCTTCTGATCGCTGGAAGGAGCGGGCTACAAATGCTTGCTAAATAAAATAAATAAAATAAATTATAATATTCTCATGCTATAAGCGAATGGGTACTGTTGACAAAGTAGAGTTATCAATGGATTCTCAGTGGTGATTTCTCAAATGTACTCTGAATATCCTATTTTAGTTCATAAGAGATATTTTTTCCTATTTTTCTACAAAGGTCATCCAAAATAGCAATTACTGACACCAAAAAAGTGTTGAATAAATACAAATTTGAAACCTGTGAGCAAAAGGTCTAATCATCTTGCGATGTCATTAATGTTATTCAGTTTGTTAACTGACCGTAATCATTTTTATGCATGAAAAATCGATTTAATTTGAATTAACCTAGAATTAATGCATGTTAAGTCAATTTGCATGCGTTATTTTTTTTATTAAACCAAATATACTCTCCACTAAAAAAATAATCAACAATGAAGAAAATGTCCTAAAAATCAGAATTTTTCAGATGTGCACATCCCTGCAGGGTTTTATTTTGACTACTGTCCATTCACATGTCTTTCATATGCATTCATAATTCAATCCAGCTTTTAAAAAAAGATCTGTTGAAAGTGGAGAGTATGCCTTACATTTATTTCCCTCACACTTGGATCAGAAATAGCTGAGCAGAATTCTGGCTGCATACTCTTCATGAGTTTCCATGGAAAATGTAAATGTCAGTAAGTGAAGAGTTTCAAAGACAGACGCTGCAAAATCTGAATGATGTGACCTCAGAGACGTTTGCTGCTGAAGCTAATCGGACAGTGACTGAATATCGCCATTGCCCAGTTAGCTTCACGGCAATCTAGGCGACCTGGATATTCAGTACTGGGGTCCAGATACGGTCCTGGCATTGAATATCCGCATCTAATGTCCAGTGGCTGTGGCTCAGTGGTTTATATCAGGCCCTGTATCTATATCTGCATCTATAACTTTCCATCTATAAAGAGAGGGAGAGAGCAAGCTAGAGATGATACATACATGGGGCTTAATAACAAAGATTAAACTTTGTCACAAAAGAATGGAAAGAACTAAATATTTCCTGACCGGTAGTTCACCCTTTTAAAGAAATCATTCCAAGTAGTTCTTTAACACTGAAGTCTTAAAAAAACATCTGGATAAAGACTAGTAACTGGGCTATGTCTCTTATGTCTGTAGATTTGTCCAGTTGGAGTGAGAAAGCAACACAATTTGAAACATCCTCCAACAATTGTTCAGTTGTGTCTCCACACATCTTTTCTAATTGCCGCACGGTGGCATTGGTGTTTCTTGACAATTGAATGAGTAATTTTTACTGATAGCAGCTGCAGTTTCTTTAATGTCCACATCTACTTTGAATGGGCATGACAAGTACAAAGCAAGTTATGCATTTGCTGGCAGGTGGTGAATGTATAATTTTTTATGCATTTATTTTCTGTATTTACATGGATAAAATTGGGATGTTTAATAAATTAAGGGGTATGTTTACTTAAATATGCTACTGGGTAACAGAAGGTTCACCGCATAACAAGTGTGCCGCGGTAAAGTTTGCCACGTGCCATAAATATGGCCATGCTAACTGTTCGGCGGGTTGGGTGGTTCAGGAGCAGAACATGCCCATCGTGGATAGCCTGGGTGTCTTTGGTGCATGCTCACTGGAGATGTTATGCTTAATGTGGTGCACTTACTGCTACCTCGATGGGTGGTGTTCATACTGATGACACCCAACAGAATAAACGCAGGGGGAGTACAAAACCCACACATGGTGACACAATGACCCCACTTCCATTTTATAGCACAGATCAAGCACTACCCTGTGCACTCATTTTTGGGTCTAAATGCACAGTAATTACCGCATTTTAAACTGAACACATTTTAAATGTTAAACAAAGGGCCAGCACTGGAGAAGGGCAAAGGTGGAGACGGTATTTATATGTTTGTTGGCAATATTTAGCTGCATGGAGAGTAATTTTACAAGAGAATACTGATGTGGACAGGCCAGAAGACTGTCAATCCCAACCTTACCTTAGAAAGACATATTGGCGCTCATGTGGGGTTGTAAAATACTAGCACAAATCCTATAGAAATCATGGCTGAATTAAAGCTATGGATATTTATGTGCACTCAGGAGCAAGTGTAAATGTTGACATGGAAATCGTGCACATGTTTTATAAAATATCTGCATACGTTGCAGTTTCGCACATGCACTGCCCAAACTCCTCCACCGGATATGCCTACACCTGGGATGCATAAAGGGAGCATCTGCTAGTCATTGTACGTCCTTTAACACCTGAGATGATTTTATAAGAGGTCTTTTACGTAGTATAGTGGCATATTGGCAAAGAAAAACCTTATAAAATTATCCTCTAAACTGGAGGTTCTCAAGCTAGTCCTCAGGACACATCTAGCTAGTCAGTTTTTCAGGACGACCACAATGAGTATGCATGAGAGAAAAATACATGCACTGCCTCTATTATATGCCATTCTCTCTCACGCATATTCATTGACTAGCTAAGTGCGCCCTGTGGACTGGGTTGAGAACCCCTGCTCTAAATAGGTAACCTATAGATTTGCAATCAGCAGAGGTTGGCGTTTTCTCAACAGCAAAAACAGGATTTCTATTAAAATTCCAAACGTAATATTCTCACATCAGCAAAGTCATTTAAAAGTCCTCCTTGATGTTGGGTCCTCTCGGGTTAAGCCCTATTATTTTAGCATTCCTTGGTACACAGCAGAGAGCGTGTTTATGTTCTCTAAGATAAATAATCTTTGCTACTTCAGTTGATAGCATATTGAACAACCGAATGATGAAATCGTTATATGTAGTATGAATTTTATGTTGCTGTCAGTTTTGATTGTCTGCTTCTAGTAAATGTGATTGTGATATGTATTATTTAGAGTTTGCTATACATATTGAAGATTGGATTCAATACCTGTATGTCCAAACTCTTCACACAGTAAGAAATAGGTTGCAAAAGATTTGATACGCATTGGTTTTAAACGATAGACTGATTGATGTTATGATATGGGAAAGCTGTCTGACTACATTGAAGGTGTAACCCCTCTTCTCAAGTTACTTCACTGGCTACCTATCTATTTTCGCATCCAGTTCAAACTTCTGCTTACTTACAAGTGCATTCATTCTGCTTCTCCTCACTACATTTCCTCTCTTATCTCACTATACACCCCTCCTCAGGAACTCCGTTCTCCTAGTAGATCCGTTAAGAACATAAGAAATGCCATACTGGGTCAGACCAAGATCCATCAAGCCCAATATCTTGTTTCCAACAGTGGCCAATCCAGGTCACAAGTACCTGGCAGTTTCCCCTTGTATCTGTTTCCTTCTCTGCCACTGCCAACTCCAGACTTCATTCATTCCACCTTGCTGCTCCATATGCCTGGAAAAAACTACCTGAGTTGGTGCATTGGGCTCCTTTTCTGGCCCTATTCAAATCCAGGCTAAAACCCACCTCTTTGAGGCTGCTTTTGGATCCTGATGCTCCTCACTCTCTTGTCCACTGTGTGTATCTTGTCATACTCCAGTCCCCAGTTTTGTAATGTTTTTTTTCATCTTGATTAGATTGTAAGCTCTGATGAGCAGGGATTGTGTCTTATATCTATATATACGGTGCTGCATATAACTTGTAGCACTATGCAAAAATGCAATGGGTGCCTTTGAGTCAGTCCTGACTCCTGGCGACCCAGAAGCTCCTGGGTTTTCTTGGCAGTGTCACCGGAAGTAGATTGCCAGGCTTTTCTTCCGAGGCAGTAGAGGGTTAAGTGACTTTGCCCAAGGCCACAAGGAGTGCTAGTGGGAATCAAACCCTGGTTGCTTGGTTACCAAGCCAGTGTTCTAACCACTAGGCTACTCCTCCACTCCTGTAGCACTATAAATCATTAATAGTAGTAAGGTATGCTGGTAACTATAGCTATGATCTGATGGTCCCTTTCAACCTATATAAATTATTCAGTTATTAATATTATTGCATTGGAACTCTCTAGGATCGAAGGAATCTCATAACCCTGTACTAGGGTTTTTTTCTTTTTGTTATGGGGGCCTTTTGAAAATAAGCTTAAAATAAGCACTTTTTCCAACTTCGACATAGGCCTCCTTTTATGAAATTAGCCCTCTAATGCTTAACAAGTTATTTCTACTGTTTGATCTTTGAGTTGTGGATTTTGTGCTCTCAAGCTGTACAAATTTTGTGTCAGAGTATGCGTTGAAAGCTAAATGATATGGTATACCCAACTAGTGTAACAAACATTGTCCACTGAGGATTTCAGCACAGCTGACTTATTTTTCCCCTACATTCAAAGGCATATTTATAACACAAGAAGAACATTTATTATCAATTCACTTATTTTCTGTTGGGTATGGAAACGTTTTTGTACAGATTGACTCGATGTTGAAAACATCTCAAGGCTCTTTTGAAACCGTCTGTGTGGTTATTGATGCCTAAGCCCCCTAAGGAAGAGATATACAGGGGGCCCATTGTGGCTTTGAAAAAGGCAGGTGTTTTGCAAATTCACCAGTTCCATCTTGTGAAGTCTTTCTTTATGCCTCTGTGAGGAATCGTTCTTTTCTTTTCTAGATGTCCCAGACTATAAAAATGTGTGTGTTCTTATGCACAGCCATGAGTGATCACTGTACAGTCTTTCAGCTATCACTGTCCTTCATGTTACCATGGCAATAGCTATTCCTTTTCATGAAAGAGGACACTGTGCCATTGTGGAGAGGTAGCAATTGCAGATACTCCAGATGTCAATACTACACTGAGCAAAAGTAATACATCAAAACACAGCGTATGACAGTGAGGGGTGGACAGGGCGAACAATTGTATTTTGTTTAATTTACCATGTTGTTTGCGGGATTGTGCATTGTTTTGTTTCATTTTCTTTAAATGTTTGTTTTGGATATGGCAGAAGTTCCTCGAGAGCTGTCCTGCCTGCCTGTCTGTCTGTAAGTGCAATGGATGCCAAGGGTGAACCATCCTTACCACACCATAGAGTGAGATTAAAGCCAAAAGAGTGAGATTTTTTCCAGACGGTACATCCAGGGTATAAATCGAGAGAGATTTAAATATGATATTTCTTTGCAAATGAAAAAAAGCAGCATAAAATGCTATAAGCCCAATTCAGTCTTGGATGACCCAGCCCCTCTGTATGCCCAGTCAGAACCGGATGCACAGTTAGCAGGGATTTTGATCCCATGGGGCATGTCTAGCACCTGTGCTTGTAAATAAAGGGCAAAGGGATAGTGGAAGAGGAGGCGGCCGTCCATAGGAAGGTGAGCACAGATTTCTTCCTACTGGCTGGGCCACTTGCTTTTTCTTCTCTCAGGCTTGTCTTTCATGAAAGCAGAGGTCACAATCAGTGCACTTGCTTGAGAAAAGACACTCAAACAGTGCGAGAGTGAGAAAACCCTCAAATGTGTGACACACTCATAAAGAGTGAGACTAGTCAGCTCTGTAATGATAAATCTCCTTTATTTTAACTTTTCTGTATTGAATTTCTGCACATTTCAATACAACTGAAAAAGAAAAAAGAACCCCCAACAATAACACCCCCTCCCCTCCTAGGCAGTCAGACAGTCCCTATGGCCAGTACAGGCACAGTTCCAATCCACTGGCAAATAATAATAATCTTCAGTGACAGATGATAACAGCCCTCATGGAGCAGATGCAAAAATGTCTGTGACTAGTTTACAGATGTCAAACCAAGATGGCATTGTATTGTTCTTCTTTGGTACCTCTGCCTCTTATGTAGCAGTCAAGCAAACAGAAAGTTAATCAAAAAGGCTTGTTTCCAATTACATAGGATGGTCAATGGGGCTCAAACCATGAAGATGTGAAACTGTTATCTGCTACGTCAGCAGCAGAAAAATTGAAAGAATTATCGATAAACCGGTAAGATGTATTTCAACTATTTGATAAACTGAAGAATAGCAAATCACCTTGTCTGGATGGTATACATCCAAGGGTGTTGAAAGAACTGAAATATGAGATAGCTCACAGATTACTAATAGCAGGTCTGCAATCATTAAAATCATCTGTAATACCTGAAGATTGGACGATGGCCAATGTAACGACAATTTTTAAGAAGGGCTCCAGGGGTGATCCAGGAAACTAGAGACCGGTGAGCCTAATAGCAGTACTGGGAAAAATGGTAGAAACCATTATTATTAAGAACAAAATTTCTGAACATGTAGATAGTCACGGCTTAATGGGAGACAGCCAACATGGCCTTAGCCAGGGAAGGTCTAGTCTTAATAATCTGTTATTTTTTTTGAAGGTGTAAATAAACAGATACACTACATCGACCGACTCACCTTTGTCTATCTGGATTTTCAGAAAGCCTTTGACAAGATCCCTCATGAGGTGAAATTAAAAGTGATGGGATATTAGGCAGTGTACTACTGTAGATCAGGAACTGGTTAAAAGATAGAACAGTAGAGAGTAGGGCTAAATGGCCAATTTTCTCAGTGGAGACAGGTGAATAGATAGACCCAAGGGATCTGTGCTGGCTCTGCTGCTTTTTAACATATTTGTTGATGACCTGGAAATGGGAATAATGAGTGAGGTAATCAAATTTGCAGATGGACATAAAAGTTGTTAAAACACAAGAGGATTGTGAAAAATTGCAAGACAACCTTAATAAATTGGAAGACTGGACGTTCAAATAGCAGATGAAATTTAATGTGGACAAGTGCAAACAACCCAAACTATGGTTACACGATGCAAGGTTCCACATTAGGAACCACCACCCAGGATAAAGATTTAGGTGTCATCGTGGATAACTTGTTGAACCCTCTGTCCAGTGGGCAGTGGTGGCCAAGAAAGCAAATAGAATGCTAGGCATCATAAGGAAAGGAATGGAGAATAAAACAAAGGATATTATAATGCCTCTGTATTACTTCATAGTGCAATCGCACCTTGAATATTGTGTGCAATTCTGGTCGCTGTATCTTAAAAAGGATATAGAGTTATTAGAAAAGGTTACAGAAAAGAGCCACCAAAAGGTAAAGGGGATGGAAGGGTACTCCTATGAGGAAAGGCTAAAGAAATTAGGGCTCCTCAACCTGGAAAAGACACAACTGAGGGGAGATATGATAAAGGTCTATAAATTAATGAATGGAGTGACACAGGTAAACGTAGATCGATTGCACCATCAAAATGTAGAAAGACTAGGGGACATGCAATGAAGCTACAGTGTAACCCATATAGGACTTATAAGAGAAAATATTTTTTCACTCAACGCATAATCAAACTCTGGAATTTGGTACTGGAGAATATAGTAAAAGCTGTTAGTGTAGCTGGGTTTAAAAAAGTTTTGAATAAGTTCCTGGAGGAAAGGTCCATAAACCATTATTAAAGGAGACGTGGGAAATCCACTGCTTATCCCAATACAAGCATTGAGGAACCTGTGTCTTTTGGGAAAACTACTAGGTACTTGTGATCTAGATTGGCCACTGTTGTAAACAGGATACTGGGCTTGAGGGACCTAGGTCTGACCCAGTATGGCATATTTTATGTTCTTATGTTCTATTAGAAGACTTCAAAAACACAGTCTTCACAGAGAGCTGTTAATGGGATTCGGCAGCAGACACCTGCTGCTAAAACCTTCTAATCATTGGACAAAAAAAAAACACATGTAGAAAAGTATCAGTGTGCAGCTGACAAAAGCAATGCTGTAGAGTCAATGCGGAGCCTGGGTTTTCTGGGCAAGGTGTGAGCAGACGTAGATTACTAGACCTTTCTTCAAAGGCAGTGGAGAGTAGAAGGACTTGCCCAAGGCCAAAAGTAGCGTTAGTGGGAGCTGTTGCACTAACCACTAGGCGGCTACTCTACTCCATGGTAGCACTTATTAAAATAATCTTTATCCTATGAGACCTCACTGGGGCCCATCCTGCCCTCTGAGCAATAAATTATAACAATTGGAGACCTGATTCAGAGACCAATGGCTGATTTGACTAAGACCAAAGTCGTCTCCACTGGCATTCAGTAAATTGGACAGAAAAATGCCACCAAGACACATTAGGTTTTGACAACTAAACCTAAGAATCTATAAAAAGGATATGCAACGTGTCCCCATGTAATAAGGGAATGCCTAAGTTGTACATACTGGCACAGCGCATTGACATTGAAGTGATGCCGCTGCTTGAAAATTTCTCATCGTCTGACATGGTTATTATGCCAGGGACCAACATGCCACCAGCTCTTCCAGAAGATACTTTTGTGCCAATTATAAAGATTGGATTGTACCATAAAGGAAAAGTTCCAAGACAGACACAAACTCCTCCAACCCTTAAGATGTTTCTGTGCTGCATTAATGATGAGTTGAGCCTACAGGAGCAAACTTCTTTTTAAAAAGAAAAGAAACTTCTTTATCCCTTTGTCAATTGCACACAAGCAGTGGCATATGGAATGGTGTTAAGTTTATAAACTGTTTTCTGCATGCACAGCATGTTTTAGATGCAGAGGAAGCTGCAACCATGTGAATAAACACGCGTACCCACAAGAGGACGTGTACTCATATGCATAGTCATGTACCACATGTAGGGTGTTCGTAGGGCGTAGTCTCAGCAGAGCTGTGATAGATGTGCGCATATGAGAAACTAATTAATATGTGAGTACTTGTGTATATCAGATATACACTGACTTTGAAGCAGGTGGTGTGGTGATTTTGTCTTCATGTAAATGCAAAAGCCACTGTCACTATGTCATCATCAGGGCTGCATTTAAGATTTTTGTGCCCAAAGACAAGACCAGATAGCAGATCCCAGAGAGCGGGGTGGGGGAGTGGGTCAGAGCCAAAAGAGAAACAGAGGAGGGCCATAGTACTATAGCCCTTTGAAGCAGCCCATGTAGCCAAGCAGTAGCAGGCCTTGTGGCGTGGGTATTTGGTACCTTCAGAAATTGGCCCTCTAGGCTATTGCTGAATGTTGCCTATGCCTAAATCTTGGTCATAATCTCTTTCTCCATGCACTCTCTGCATTGCTAATGAAGGGATCAATGCATTTCTTGGGCCCTGTTGTGATCTCGGGCCCAGTTGATGATTAGTCCTTTCTTCGATAGTGCAGTGAATTATTTTTGTTTTTGTTTTGTAAGAGAGGAAATGAGATTCGTTGATGGTGCGAGGGAACGGTATGTATGTTTATCAGAACTCCATGTCTATTTGTTATTAAAAAAGGAAACCGAGGGAAAGAAATTTCACTCGGGGAAGCCAAGAACGTGGACTTGCTAGCTCACCTATTCTTGGCAAGGAGGGAAATGTCTTTCTTTCTGATAGAAGTCATGTAAATCTCCAGGAGATGAGCAACTTCTGGCATTCTCTTTTTCAGTGATTCACTGAAAAGGCCTAAGTTTTCCAGGAGCTGGATGACCTTGGCCTGTGCTGCCTACTGCTGAAGCTATGGCCTTTGTCAAAAGCTTTTGTCCTGCTGTGGCAACAGGGAAGTAGTGGGAGAAGGAGGGTGAAGAGGAAGTAGTTGAGTTCGTTGGTCTGTAACTGATACTGACAGGATTGCAAAAGGAACCTTCTCTCTTTTTCTCTCTGTCTTTCACATTCGTCCTCTCTTCTCATTCCTCTGCTATCAGCTTGTCCTTTCAGACAGAAACACTATTCAAATAGAAAACAATGTTCCCTTTCACCCCTGGATCATACATGTTAATCAACATATAGCATTCCTGCTGGGTAAGAGGTTTGGCAAGACTTTCAACTTGTTTCTTTAAGCATCCTGTGAACACCGAGACCCCTTTGACAACTACTGCTTCTACAAAGTTTCTTTCAGTATTTGTTTCAGAAACTTTTCTATGAGGATAACCCCCACTCACGATGACTGTAGCTGAACCCAGGGCCTCTGTGGCATCCTTAAAGAGTTGCAGAACATACACTTCTTGTGCGATATGCATCCAATCCCGATACCTCAGGGGACCGTCCAGCCTCCAGAAACAATTTGTAAAGTGCAATTGGCTATTCAGCCAACTTCTCTAGCATTAGATATGTGGAATTCCAGCTGGTGCTCACATCCTGAATCAGTTTATTCAGAGATGCACCAACTGTTGCCTCCTTCTCCCATACATGTTGCTTTGGCCAGATATTTTCCTGCTTTTTCTGTGAGCTCACACGAGATCTCTCCTTGAACCCCAGCCCAAAGGCATCCTTTACTGCCAGATGCAGCTAGTGTTCAAAGCACTAGATCCCCTGGTAGCCACCATCACTCAGCCTTGATCATATTGCCGCCACTATCTATAAAGCTTCAGATATCAGGTGTCTGTATGTGTATGTGGGGTAATACCGGTGTGCCTTATGTGATCTTATGCCTGTCTCTGCATGGGATGTGTTGGTGGGTGCTAGGCTGCAGTGCATGTGTGTGCTACAGAGCTGGGAAGGCTGTCTTTTTGTGATGCAGAGATGAGGTGTGTAGGTGTGGTTGTGTGTGGTGCAGAGGTGAGGTGTGTGTGTGACTGTTGTGCGGAGGTGGGGTGCTTGGGTGTGCATGTATATATGTGTCTGTTGTGCAGAGGTGGGTAGACTGTATGTGTGTGTGTAATATGGAGGTGAGGTGAGGTGTGTGTGTGTGTGTGTGTGTGTGTGTGTGTGTATGTGGTGTGGGGGGTGCCTTTGTGTATGTTCTGGGGAGAGGGAATGCACCTTTTGGCAACTCCTTACTATCTTCCCTCCCTCTCTCCAACCCCTCTCCTGCTGCTTCCTCTCCTCTGTTACCCTTCCAAACTTCCCCCTTTCACCAACCCCACTAGCATTCACATTCCCTTCATTAAAATCCTCCCCATCCTCATTTTCTAATGGGTTCATTGCCCCTTTAAATTGTCCCTGCTTTCTCTAAAACGGTTCCTCCTCCCCCAACGCACAAAAGCTTTTTTACCTTTTTTGCTCAGGTCGTGATTCCTTCTCTTCTACCTGCGGAAGATGGGATCCTTGTGGGCAGACATAAGGTGTCATGGGCATTAAGGCAACTTGTTTGGGAAAGCAATGCTGTCCCCTCATCCTCCCAAACTATGTCCATGCCCACCCTTTGCACTCCATTTCCCCCATCCTCCTTTCTTTCTTTTTTTTAAGGCTATTGCCTCTTAATTTTTCCTGCCTCACTCCTCTCACCCTCCCGTCTAACCTTTTTTTTCTACAGTGCCCTAATCTGGCTGTCCTCTGCCCGCAATCGTGGCTCCGAAGGCAGCAAGCTGCCCGTGGGGATCCCATCCCCCATTGGCAGAAGACGAAAAGTAAGCCAATGAAGACCCCTTCTATCTGCCCGGAGGAGATTGGATGCCTGCGGGCAGCCTGCTGCTTTTGGGACAGCGATTTACATTTTTTCTAGGGAGGGGCAAAAAAATCCCAGGTGCCTGGTGCAGATTTCTGGTTACCATGGTGACGTGGCACCTGGGATTTGTTGAACCCTTGGTTTTCTCTGCTAGATCTGACACCCATCCCTGCCTCATCTAGCTACCAGCAATGCTCTGTGACAGATAAATACGCACGTGTGGCATTCTGGCTGGTCCAGAGATCACCTGTAAAATTGATGCCCTTCCCTTCTGCCTTATCTAGCTGTGCCTTCACCCGGGCACAACACTGACTAAAGAGAGTGGGGATCACCTTTCTACTAAATGTTGTCGTCCAACATTTGTAGTTGGGAGCTAACAGATGGAGAGTGCTTAACACCCCCTCCCCTCAACAGAATTTCAAAGAGGCCACTAGACTTTAAATTTACCATGCTGCATTATAAATCTCTTTGGAATAAAGGAGTAAAATGAGGCTCTATACATCATGTCATGTCATATTTAAATAAATATTTCTCTTTGTTTTCTATTTATGGCCCAAAACAGAAAATGTATTCCTTATATGATGAATTTCAGTTGTCTCCTAGGTTTACGTATTTTATGATGGAAAGAAAAAACTCCTGCTCTTGTATCATTACAAATGAAATTGCTAATTTTTTAGTGTGTTGTGGTTTCAGGCTGCCAGGTACGTCTCTAAATTATGGCCAGTGAGGTTTCTTTCTGGTTAATTTCCTCTACATAATCATTTTAATTTAAAATAAAAATTATAACACTTCTTCAGTTATCTGTTATCTTTATTGCCTGGCCTTTCTTCTCATAGGTAAGAGTTCATAAATATTTTGACTGTTTAGGAGTTGGGAAACACTTTGCATAATACATAACCTTAAATCTGGTAGTGTCAAAGCAAGTGAACGTTGTTGGTTATGGAGCTTCATGGACTATTTAACCAGATTTGTATACCTCTTTATCCTACAATCAAAGTGGTTAACAATACAACTGTGGAATTACATAAAACACAAGGGAAGGGGTGACAAGACATACAAATAGACATAGATTGAATAGTTCTTTGCTCTGTCTCATAGATCAGTGGAGTATGAGTTCTTATGTCCCATAATCATAGATTTCTGTGTATAATAGTCTTAAGGGATTTGCGGAAATCATTAATATCAGTTATAGCTCTTAATTCATCCGGAAGAGAATTCCAGAATGCAGGCGCAGAGAATGAAAAGCCTCTGTTGGAAATAGTTTGCTTAGTTTTATGGTGGCCTGAAGGTGGGCAAAGCTTGTTCATACTCCTAGATCATCTAGGCCTGATAGTGGAGACTTTAGACAATAATCCATAGAGGACATCTGCTGAACGTAAGTTGATAATCTTGAATATGTTCAAGGTTGTCTTAAATCTTACCAGTGCAGATATTGGTAGCCAGTGAAGCTGTTGGAGAATGGGTGTAATATGTTCATGCTTAGCTATACCCATGACGCGTGCTGTGGTGTTCTGTACCAACTGAAGTGGGTGAATAGATTTTATAGGCAGACCCTGATATAAAGAGTTTCTGTAGTCTAAGATTGGGATAATGATCGCTTGACATACAGTGCGAAAATGATTATGGTTGAGGATCGGTTGAAGTCGCCTGACAAGTTTCAATCGCTGATATGCCTTAGCGGCGGTTTCATTTATATGTGATTGTAAGTTTAAATTTTTATCCAAGATAACACCCAAGTATTTCACTTCGTCTTTTAGAGATATTTTACCCAAAATGCTGATGACCGAAGGAGGATTGCAGTTGGAATTATTGAAAATGTACATGGCCTCTGTTTTGTCAAAATTAACTCTAATGCTGTTGTTAGCGAGCCACTTAATCATTTCTTCGAGGCACCGAGTAAATTGGGTTTATATCAAGATGTATCAATTGATACATATACCATAATGTCATCAGCATATAGGTGGTAATATAATCCATGACGTTTGATAACGCTACATATGGGCTGAATGTATAAATTGAATAGAATGGACGAAAGTGCTGATCCCTGAGGTATGCCCTGAGTGATAGGGAACTGTGTAGATTTTCTTTGACCACATCTGACTTCTTGTGTTCTGTCTGTCAGATAGGAAGTGAACCATTTTAGTGTGTTTATTATGCAGTCCAATTTCTTGAAGGCAATTCAACAATAAGGAGTGAGACACTGTGTCGAAAGCTGTGGATATCTCCATGAAAACTAGAAGGAAATAATTTTTTTATTATCCAGGCCCTTGAGTAAATTGTCAAAAAGGGAAGTGAGTAGGGTTTCAAAGTTGTGTTGTGGCTTGAAGCCATGCTGATGGAGGTCTAATGGGGCAGTCAGATTGATATGATCCTGTAATTGTCTTTGTACTACTTTATCAATTATCTTTGAAATAAATGGAAGACTAGAGATGGGGCGGTATGACTTTGGGTCAGTGATGCTTAGACTCGAGTTCTTAAGGATAGGTCGTATTATTACATGCTTAAGTGTTTGTGGCAAATATCCTCATAGTAGGGATTCCTCTACAATTTTGTGCAGGTGGGGACCTAGTTGGTCCTTAGCATCTTTGATCCATTCTACCAGACAGGGGTCAGAAGGAGATGTTGTCGTGTTTAGGGTGCCGATAATATCTGCTTGGTTGTCGGTATACTAAAGTCATCCCAGAGGTGATGGATCTCTGCCCAATTAGAGCAGCATGTCGAAAGGGAGAGAGTGATTGTTTGATTAGTATGTTTGTTTATTAAGTGGTTTGTGAACTCTTGGGGGTCAAGCTGATTGTTTGTTGAGGGTTAACTTTAGTGAGTTTTTTGAACAATATTAAATAGTTCTCTAGGATTATTTGCAGCTTTCATGATGAGATTAGTGTGATGTTGTTGTTGCTTGTGATCATTTATCAATTTGTTATATTTTTGCTGCTCCATTCTGTATTGATGTAGGGTTTCTAGTGATTTATTTAGTCTCCATTTCCTTTCAAGACATCTGAGTGTGCGCTTGGCTTCTCTGATTAGATTGGAGTACCAAGGGGCATTACTTCTTCTATGCGTGTAAGATTTACTTCTCTTTTTACTGAGGATAACCGTAATTTATTTTGAATGAACTTTATGGAAGAATATCCCCATAGCCTTCGAAAATGGTATCTACTGCTGGAATTCTGCAAACAAAATTCAAACTTCTGTGCCAAAAGGTCTGAATTAGTCAAAATACTGCATGCTTTGTTTGTTAAAATAACAAAGCATGTCATTTTTGAGTGAAACTTAGGGATTAAAAGGGACTTAGTTGCAGATAGCCCGGATTAACTGTTAGCCCGGCTTAGTAGACATACCCCTTGATTTAAAATACAATATAGAAAAAAATAGTACAAAAAAGTGCAACATTTTGAATTATTGTGTGCAGAATTCCGGCAGGAATATATATTGCTCTGAACCGCTCAGTTGCGTAGAAAGTACCTTAATAGTGAGGTTCAAACATTTATGATAAGCTATAACCAGTAGATCTTCAACTATGAAATATCTTGTAATCCTACATTTTGTTTTTGATCCCAGTGTATTGCTTTTGTTCTTGATGCATGCGTATTCTAATTGTTTTGTATTTCAAGAACAGATATCAAATAATCAGTCACCTAGGGAACTCACTGAAATATATTTCAGGGCCTACTCTGGTCGCTGCGTTACTTTTTCTAATGTTATTTGTTAAATGAGGGAGACAGACGACGGGAGAAAACCAAGAACCAAGATGGTGATTTAACGGGTGTCGCTGTGCGGCAGCGTTTTCTTTCCTCATGGGTAAATGGAAGGCTAAAGGGGTTAAGAAACCCTCCCTTACCCCAGCTGCTTCTTCCTCATTGCCTTTATGAGTGGTTGGTCCACTTGATGCTTTCGTTTCTATGACACAGCGGCAGTCAGGAGAGCCGGTGGAGCAGTGCCCCATTAGCGTCCTGACAGAGTTGAGCAGCTCGACGGGAGGTTCGGGGCCAGATATCTCTCCCCTGGTGCAGTGGCATCCTCCGAAAAAGCTTTTCCTTGAGCAGAGCCCAGTGGTCTTACAGTCCTCCCAGGCGGTGGAGTCTCGTGAGAACGGAGGGTTGACTGCGGGGCTCAGTAGTGGAGAAGTTTCCGTCTCTCTCCCTCACTGCTCAGGCGGTCTGAGGGGTCGGAGTCGATCCTTCCTGTGTCTGGGAGCCCTGCAATGGAGTGGCAGTCTTCAGAGGTTGGTACGGGAGTGCCTGAAACTGTGGTAACCTTTTCCTTTGAAAGACCAGCTATATTTACTGTGGAGACTATTTGGTCAGCTATTGTGAAGCTTGGGGAACTGTTGGCTCCACAGGTCTCAGCTATGGCAGTCCAATCTCAGTCCCATACTAACTTATTGCAGTAGCATACACTGGAAATTTCAGCTTTACAATCTTCAGTGACTGAGTTACAGCAAAAAACTGTTTTTTACGAGGATGGAAGTCTATCTTTTCAGAAAGATGCGTTGGCATTTAAAACGAGGATTGAGATGTTGGAAAACTTATCAAGATACCAAAATCTTCGTCTTATCAATTTTCCAAAGTCTACTTTAATTAGTGCTAAAGATATGTTTAAGAAGTATTTGGTTGAGGTTTTGGGGGTTCCAAATGATTCCCATCCCCCAATGTCTAAACTGTATTATCTTCCTCCTGGTAAAAAGGGAGTTGGTGGTGGGGTGATTCCTGGGATTGAACAAGTTGACTCTTTGGATGTATCGGGTATTTTAGAAATTTCTTTGGGTGATTCTCTTTCTCCATCTACTTTAAATTGCAACCTTCGCTCTTTCCTCTGATCGGGATTGGTTCTTACAAATGTTTTTTCGTAAGCGTAGTTTGTTTTTTCCGTGTGTTTCCTGACTTGTCTTAAGAGACTCAGAGGAGAAGGAAGGAATTCTTGTTGCTTCATCCTGGAGTTTTGCTTATGGGTGCTCAATTCTTTTTGAAATTCCCTTGTAAATGCATGGTTAAGTTGCGGTCTGTTTCTTATATTTTCTTTGAGCCCTCACAGTTGCTGGCCTTTTTGAATTCTCACCGCTCGGCTGAGGCGGTCTAGATAAAATCCACTGCAAAAGTTTTTGCTTGACTGTTAGACATTTGTTTATATTTTCTTCACAGTTTGGGTTAAATAATTAATTTTGATTCTCTCCCTTGTGATGGGCTGTGGTAGGGACAGACTTGCTTTATTGCCTCTTGTTATATTGTTTCATTGTAAGCTGCAGTGTTGATTCCTCTTTGTACCTTAATTTCTATGCAGGCGTGTTATGCTTGGATTTATTGTAAAATGATAAAGATTAAATTTAAAAAAAAGAGGGAGACGGCATAAGACCAGCATAAAGGGACATGTTTGCTAAAGTGTGTTACTGGTTAGAATGGGGTTTACCACATGCCAAGTGTGACAAAAAAGGAAGCTGTGTTCAAAGACCCACTCTAATCGCACAGTGCGAATTAGGCCAGACACTGGATGAGGTGGAGCAGGCACGTTGGTGTTAGCACGGGTGTCTTTAATGTACGCTAACCAGCAATATTGCACTTGGTGCGGGTGCACTTACTGCCCTCTCAGTGGGTGGTGTTAAGCGCACTCATGTTGATCGCGGCAAACAGCTCAGCATGGGGGTGGTGCTGAATCTGCGCTTGTTACATGGGGACAGGCTAGACACACCTCCATTTATTAGCATGATTCCAGTACCACCAGTGTGCTCATTTTTGGCGCTGAGCAGGTGGTAAGCACCTGAGTTTTAGTAAGCATGCCCCAAAGTGTTAGCACTGAGGAGAAACTGGGGAAGTGAAACCTTGTGTCACATAGGAAATAGACCGTGAGAATCTCATGACGAGCTACACTCTGAAAATGGAGACAAGTGATAGTATTTATTCATTTATTTAGCTATGCTTTTCTCCGGGTCAGGTGTGATGTACTGAAGAACAGATTAAGAACAGATTTAGTATTTTAAAAATGTTTTTATCTGTATATATATGTAATGTCATATCAATAACACGTGAAACAAATTTATTGAGAGAAAAAGGGAAAAACAAGATACAACTACCGAAGTCACAAAGAAGAAAGGTTCTAGGGAGCCCAGTCTATAAAGAAAAAAGAGAGAATATTGAAATCACTGAAACACAATATAAAATTGAAATAATCTGCCATATTATATTTTGATGTTTTATTGTTGCCTTTTGCCCCTATTTCACAGCCTGGCCCCTAGTAGTAGTATTGCAGGATTACTGCTAGGGGTCACAGGCATCAAAGGATCATAGGGTTGCGGATTTGCCGGGAAGGGGGGGGGGGTCATAAGTGGTGTCCTTTCTTGCCAGGAAAGTTGAGTGAGGGTTTTGATACTGGTGGCTTGGGAGATTGTATGCCCTTATGGGTCCAAATGGTGGTTATCTGATGTCTTGTGGAGGTTGGGGAATTGGATGTCAGGAGGTTGAGGGATCAGGTGCTGGGCAAGGGTGATCAGGATTACTGTTTTGGGAGGCAGACCTTAACCCTATACAGCTGTCCTTTCAAGCAAGTTTGAGTTGGGTCTGTTAATAAAGGCTATTTTATACCACCTTCATCGTGTTGGCCGTGGTCATTAGCTTCCGCTCTGATCCCTTGATCCTCCTGCGGAAGATTCTCTTCTCCTGCCCCCTTTTTGTTAGTGTTGGAAAGACAAAAGTTGTTCACTCAAACTTAATCCAAGATAAAATGGCAGTGCTTAAGAAATTAGAAATTTATTTTAAATTTAGAAAATGTTAATAGTTAACTAAACCCGAGGTTGTTAAATTTTCCTTAGACAATGACATCTCCTACAGAGCTCTTCCAGAGCTTTCTGAAAAAGATGTTGAAGTTTCCTGATTCAGGTTTTCCTTCAATTTATAAAATGTATTATTTACCTGTTGAAAAGATCACATAAAATAGCCAGTGGGAGACATTTCTTGTGAGTTTGGACTTGACAGGACTGCTAGAAAACTCTGGAGAGGACGTTTCTAAGAGGGCGACATTTTCAGTGACCTTCGTCTTTGCACAGGATAAAGTCTTTATTGTGCAGGAGCTCAATATTCAATAAAATGTCTGGGAAATATTTCTTTATCAGGTTTTTAATACTGCTTTCTCATTTCACTCAAATCAGTTTACATTGTAACTTAAACTTGGTAATGTACATTAAACAGGAATGTTGATAACTTGGATTTTTTTCAGAGGCAATGGAGGGTTAAGTGACTTGCCCAAGGCCACAATGAATACTAGTGGGACTTGAACCCAGGTGTCTTGGTTCCCAAATGAGTGCTCTAACCATTAGGCTACTCCTCCACTCTAAGCTAGATGTTTCAAATTGCTCTTGTGTTTAGCAACACTATACGCACAGCTAGTACCATTGAATATGCAAGTATAAATTATATGTATAAGCATACATATGGAGGCCTATTCTATTCAGGCCATCCAGCCCCTGTACGTCTGGACAGAATCGGGCCATGCAAAGATAGACCCGATTCTCATCCCGTGGCCCCCTTGGGATCAGAATCGAGTCTAGCGCCTGGACGTGCAGGCTGGGACCTGATTCTGACCGGCCGTACACCCAGCCGCAACCTGACTAGCACAGTCAGGCTCCTGAATGGAGCCGAGAGCCATGGCTTCCTGTCGCCATGGTACCGTGACTCCATTCAGGAGCTGCGAATGCTGGCTGCCATTGAAATCTTCCTTTCCCCACAGCCAGATGCTCGATCCGACCTCCCATGGGCAGGGTCCAGCTGCGGGGGGAACTTCCTGCATCCCTACTTCACCTGTCTCTGCTGGCCATCGCCGAAATGCCACGTCCAGGGAGAGTCTCCCATATAGTTCCGAGGTCCTAGACATACAGGGTCAACTTCTGAATCGGCCCGGTACATTTGGGGTCGCGGCCCACCCATGCCCTGTCCCCGCTCCACCTCCGGAATGCCACCTCCCACTCCCATCTAGGCCTCCCTGTAGAAACCCGCTGTTTGTACGGGAAGGTTTTTGTCGGGGCTGGCAGGGGGGCGAATAGCAGGGATGGACGTTCCATACTGTATGTATACGTAGAATATCTACATATCGGGGCTAAATACTACTAACCCGCCTATATGACAAGGGAATCCACGGGCTAGCATGGCAATGGTGCAAATCATACCTGGAAGATCGCTTGCAACACGTCAGGACTAGTACAGGCACATCAGAACCTTTCCAGCTAAAACAAGGAGTTCCACAAGGCTCATCCCTATCTGCATTCCTATTTAACATTTACATGCAGCCCCTGTGCGATATCACTCGATCCTTTGGCATTTCCTCGCTGACCTATGCAGATGATGTGCTAATATTCACACCATTCAATGTCAAGCTCCCAGATTACACATCTTTAGTAGATTGCTTTAATGCAATAGCAGACTGGTTACTCACGCAGAATATGCGAATAAACTTCAAAAAAACGGAAGTACTGATTGTCACGAAAAACAGAGAATTCTCACCCCCGGAGACCCTAAGAGTACGAGACGCACACCTCCCAATCAAGCCCTCCATAAAATACCTTGGAGTGATACTGGACCATCGCCTAGATTTTAAAGAACATATCAACCGCACTGTGAAAACCATTTATTTCAAGATAAGGACCCTACGCCATCTGAAAAATATGCTTGACCCAGACAGCTTCAGAACTATATTCCAAGCCATAGTCACACCCCACTTTGACTATGCGAATATAATACTCCATGGTCTCCCAAAGAACTCCATAAATACATTACAACTAGCCATGAATGCCGCAGCCCGGGTATTATACGGTGCTGCAAAGAGCGAACACATAACACCCATCCTAATGGAGCTTCACTGGCTTCACTGGCTCCCTATATACTGCAAAATAACATATAAAGCCCTTATTTTAACCTTTAAAGCGATAAATACTATAGCTCCGTCAGCAATTTCGAAACTCCTCCATCACACTCCCAACATCAGATCTAGGAGGTCAGCAGCGGCAAATACCCTAGCTACACCACATGAGGTCACAAAATACAAACGATCAACAACAGACAGGGCTTTCGCGTACTACGCACCCAGATGTTGGAACAACCTACCCCCCAACATTAGAGCTATTACTGACCTCAAGCAATTCAGAAAAGCCATAAAGCATCACCTCTTCATTCTACATTTCCAAAGCACATCATCAACCCTCTAACATTTACATATAAAGTGTAACCGCCCTATTTACTCAAGATGATGAAAAGAAATTCTATCCTGTGTATATAGGTTCTTTACATGCTACAAATATGTATATAGTTTCCCCAAGTTATAACCCCAGTTGTATATTTCCTGTTATATGTAAACTCACCACAGTCTGTTGATTGAAATGAGTATGCCTGTTTAATGTAAACCGCGCTGATGAAAAAGAGTGCGGTATAGAAGAACTACAAATAAATAAATAAATAAATAAATGAGTTTATAAGTTATGCATTTGGCTTGGATGGTCCAAGGTTACCTGGGTTTTCCCATGTCTGAGTCAAATGTATAATCTATACTTACAGAGAGCAAATATAGGCATGTATATCTTTAATCCAGATATATCTGCTGCCCCACATAGAGTACTATGGGGCTTATTTTTGAAGTCTTATTCATGGTTTACATGTGTATACGCCAGTACATTCACGTATAAATAGTATCCACATGTAAACTGCCATTTAGAAAGGCCTCAGTTTACAGCTAAGTGGAAAATGTTGGATTTATGGGGCAATAGATGGATTTCTATCAAACCCATTTTGGAAAGATTCACACCTCTCTGCCTCTGTGCTCGAAACATTAGGACCCCAGTAACTAGCGCCAATTTGACTGTCCTACAAATACATTGTTTTGGTCTGTTGAGCTAAGTTCTACCACAGTACTCTTTGTTCTCTGGGCACCATTTCACCTGTGTCACTTCTACTGCTGTATCCTTCAGCCCACACAAATTGGCGGCTTCGGTGAAGAGCTGTGATGGCCGGATTATCTAATGGGTCTGAGGATGCAGCGGAAGGAGCCGAGCTGCAGTGCGAGAAGGTGATGGTGGCACAAGTGAGACACGACCCATGAGACATAGGTGCTGTTGGTTGGTTGGGGGTGCAGAATTATTGGACCCAACAGAAATGTTTTGCGTGTGTCTGCTGGTATCTTATACCATTCTTTTATCATCCAAGCACATCAAGTAGTCTCTTGCAAGTGCTGCTACAAAGTGTATTTTTGTCTGAGGTTTTGGCTGAATATACAAATTGTTTTTTTTATCTGTTTCAATAACCCTGTCATTAGTATGAAAGCAATATGTACTTCTTTAAAATTATCTTTTCTCTTTCATGCTGTCATCTCCCAGCAGTGTGTGGTACTTCGGAAAGAATAAACATTTTAGTATCATGCATTACTGCTTGGAGATAGAGGATGCATTTAAAATACTGGGGGGAAAAGTAATACCGAGACAAGCAGAAAGATATTTCTATTACATTGGAGTAGGTTGACAATGTCAAGATGATGAGCAAAGGTTGTCGGAGTTTACCCCTTGCATACATTGAGATGCAGTACAGCTTTTCAGAGATCTCAATAGAGAAATCAAAAGTACATCTCTTTGCCTGCATAGGAAGCTAAACCAGGACAGATGGCGAGTCTCACTTAACACAGAGCTATATGGACTATACTGAACTTGCAGCACGGCTGGCTAGACATTTCCTCAGTTATTTTTGTCATTGTGTTTCCTGTGACGTCCAAGGAATGGAGGAGTTGCCTAATGGTTAGAGCACTGCCTTGGAAACCAAGAGACTAGGGTTCAATTCTCAATTCCTTGTGGCCTTGGGCAAGTCACTTAACCCTCCATTGCCTTAGAAAATTCCAAGTTATTAATGTCCCTGTTTAAATTACAATATAAAGCGCTTTGACTGAAATAATAAAGCAGTATAAAAAAACGTGTTAAATAAATTTAAAAAAAAATACCTTGTAGTCCTGGTTTTCCATCTCTCACCACTTTGTTTTTTTTCTGGGATCAACTGATATGATAATAATAGTCATTTCAGTAATGTTGGTATCATGCACATTCCTTATGTACCAACGAAAGACGTGTGAGTGTAGATAGTTTTATTATGTGGTAAATGTGTAAAGCAGAAGTAGGAACCAATTCTGCTATGACTGGTGTTTCATGCAACAACACACACAATGAATTCTCCAGGAACAAGCAGGAAGTCAGTTCTCATGGGTGACGTTGGCACCAATGGAGCCCTCGCGGAAGCATCCCTCCGGTTTTCAAGGATGCCATCTTGCTCAGTTTAATTTTTTCCATGGAGCCCTTCTGACGTCATCTGGCTTGTCCCCGGAAAAAGTTGATTATTTTGTTCCTGAAGTTTCCAACTCGCCTCCAGTATTGCACCGGTACTCTTCCCGCCTACCTACCATGGTGCCTCGGCATCAAGTTTGGTTCAAATTTTTGTAGTTTTCATTCCTTTTTCTTTTCTGGTGCCTTCGCAACTTATTTCTCCCCCTGGCAGCCCGGAGGGTCTTTGACCTCGAGGGGTGCTTTTTTCCCCAATGGCTACCAGTGCTTTTAAGAAGTGTGATCAGTGCTCTAAAATCATATCTTTGACTGACACACACAATTGCTGTCTTCGTTGCCTCGGGCCAGATCATGACCCAGCGGCCTGTGGTCTCTGCAAGAGGATTCCAGCAAGGCCCTCAAGAGCCACCAGCAGCAGCTTGACAAGTTCTTCCCCGAGTCTCCGGTACCTCCCAAAGTCAGGGCCTCATCTGAGGCCCCGACATCTCAGACGGAACTTTCCGAGCTTGAGCCCCATCGTGGGTCCTCAGAAAGGGGATCTCCCTCGAGCGAACCAAGAAAGAACAAGAAACTCTCAAAGGCGGCATCCTTGGATGGTTCCGACTGGCCGGGAGCTCCCCGAGCCTGGTTCCGTACTCTGAGGCGCTCGTTCAAGGCGTTGGAGAAGGAGCGACCTGCGTAGGTCCCCCAGAAGGATCTGGCTGTGGACCGGCCTTGATCTCCAGACACCATCCTCATCGAGGATTCCCCTTTGGGGGAGCCAGCACCGGGCCCGAGTCCCTCTGTGCCCACGCCAAAGGCTGCGGAGCTTTCTGGGCTGGAGTCCAGAATGGTGGCCCTGGGGCATAGTTTGTCTGCCTTCATGGACCAGCAGCGGGCGCTGTTGTCTGGTTTGACTGGTTCATCTGCCCCGACCACTTGGCCGTCGACCTCCAAGACGTTCCCAGAGGCCGAGCTGATTCTCGGCTGAGGTCACGCTCTGAGTCCTGCTCGTCGGAACCGTGGTCATCCCCAGCAAGTCTACCGGATGCCGGCTGTGGAGCATCAGGGCCCTTGAGGCCCATGGAGTAGCCCTTGGACAAGTCCTCCATCGATAATTCTGAGTGGGAGATGGAGGATGAGGAGTCCCCCAATACCCATCACCACTATGATGTCACTTCCGATTCCCCTGTGTTGGAACCTCGGCGACGGTCCCCGCCGGAGGACATAGGTTTC
This sequence comes from Ichthyophis bannanicus, assembly GCA_033557465.1. Classification (NCBI taxonomy): domain Eukaryota; kingdom Metazoa; phylum Chordata; class Amphibia; order Gymnophiona; family Ichthyophiidae; genus Ichthyophis; species Ichthyophis bannanicus. The sequence goes on along the minus strand of CM066050.1, from coordinate 117,409,407 downwards.
TTTGATTTGTCAAGGACATGTCCAAGGCCCTTGCATTCCCAACAGAGTTGGAGGAGGACCCTTGGGCGGATGAGTTAGAGATCCTCCAGTATGAGGCCCCTCCGCGGGAATCTCTAACGGTATCCATCCCTCCCATCCTGGAATGGCTCATGCTCCGCATGTGGGAGACACCTGCCTCGGTACCAGTGGTGAGCAGACGGCTCAACGCGATGTGTTGGGTCCGCCGTAGCTCGGGCTTCCATGTCACAACTGCCGCATAACTCCATGGAGTCGTCCATGCATCAGCTGAAAAGACAGAAGATGCACTCCTCGGTGCCCCCCGGCAGGGAGACCTGCACCTTGGACGCCCTCGGCAGAAAGTCCTACCAGGGATCGATGCTCCTCTGCCGCATCCAGGCCCACCAGCTGTACATGGGCATGTACCTGAGAGACCTGGTGAAGGAACTCGCTGGGTTCTCGGCTGGTCTCTCCAAGGAACCCTTGCAGCGCTTCAAGAGCCTGGCCAAGGCCGTCCATGAGTGCTCCAAATTTGTCTCGAGCAGCCTATGATGGGTTTGAATTGGTGGCTTGGGTAGCCACAGTGGGCATTGGTGCATGCCACCAAGCTTGGCTTCAGTTGTCTGATCTCAAGCAGTGGGTTAAGAACAAACTGGTCGATGTCCTATGCCAAGGAGAGAACCTCTTTGTCAAACCCATGACTGACAAGGCTGCCAAGCTGGAGACAGAGTTCATGACGAGGACCAGTCTCTCTAAGAAGACCACCAGTCCAGTCGAGGGCTTTCCTGCCCAAGGACCAAGCCAGTTGGCTCTGGTCCCTTGCTCGAGATGTATAGCACTGTCCCTCGGTGCCTGTCTGGCTTCTCCTGCACCTCCTCGAGCACATGGCTTCCACAGTCCATGTCACCCCGGACGCTCGCCTCCACATGAGGATGGCACAATGGTGTCTCCAGGACCAGTGGTCTCAGGCCACGGTTTGTCTCTGGGACCAAGTCTCGGTGATTTGCCAGTTGGCAGACTCCCTGGACTGGTGGCAGTCGCCCCGGCATCTCAAAGCGGGCATGCAATTTCAGGCCCCAAATCACTCGAGGGTCCTCACCACAGATGCCTCCCTGTTCAGTTGGGGGACCCACTGCGGAGGTCTCTGCACTCAGGACAACTGGTCACCAGGCGAGAGCACCCAGCAGATTAACCACCGGGAGCTCTGGGCCATATGCCTTGCCCTGAGGGTCTTCTGTCACCACCTACGTCACCAGCCAGTGCTGGTTCAGACAGACAACCAGATGGTGATGTTCTATGTGAACAAACGGGGGCATGGGATCTCATGCCCTTGGTCCTCTGCTCATACACAATCCATCAGGGAATCTTCCTGCATGGCAATGTACCTGCCAGACCAGGACAGCCTGCTGGCCGACAGGCTCTTCAGGGTTCTCCAGCTGCAAACGTGGCAGCTGAACCCCAGGGTAGCCAGTTGGCTTTTCTGTCTCTGGGGAACCCATGATGGACCTGTTCTCCAGTCCGGACAACTTTCAGTTGCCACGCTTTTGCTCCCGGCAGGCCCACCCCTCCAGGGTGGCAGTGGATGCGTTCTGGGTTTCATGGTCGGAGGACCTCATGTATACCTTCCCTCCAATGCCACTGATTGCCAAGACCCTGTTCAGGGCACTCTGTGACAGGGCCTCGCTCATCCTGATAGCTCCTCTTTGGCCCAGACAGCCGTGGTTTCTGCTGCTCCTGAGATTTGCGGTGGAGATCCCCATCCCCCTGAGAACCAATCCGGATCTTCTATCCCAGGAGGGGGGCTCTCTCCTGCACCCCAACCTTGGGTCCCTCTTGCTGACAGCATGGCTGCTGAGAGGATAGCTCTGGCCCTCTCAACCTTCTGGTGGATGTGGAGAACATTCTGCTGGCCTCTCGCAAGGCCTCTACTAGGAAGGCTTATGCCCTCAAATGGCACAGGTTCTCTGTTTGGTGCGCCCAACAGGGGGCTGATTCTTTCCTCTGCCTGGTGCCTCTGGTGTTACAGTACCTTCTCCACCTTTCTCAGTCCAGACTCAAGTCTAACTCCGTTCAGGTACACCTTAGTGCCCTGGCGGCGCACCACCATCCGGTGGATGGTAAGCCCCTCTCGGTCCAACTGTTGGCGACCCATTTCCTTATGGGTCTTCTCCTATCAAAGCCCCTGGTTCGCCCTCTGGCAACTGAATGGGACCTCAACGTGGTGTTGGGGCAACTCACCTTGATTGTAGGATAAGGTGGTATAGAAATACTGTTAAATAAATAACTCTCTCGCCCGCAATATGAGCCTCTGGCTACCTGCCAGCTTCGCTACCTTTCGTGGAAGGTGGTTTTCCTGGTTGCGCTCACCTCCGCTCGGAGAGTTAGCGAGCTCCAAGCCCTTGTGGCAGAGGTGCTTTATACCAGGTTCTACAAGAACAGAGTGGTGCTTCGCACGTACCCCAAATTCCTGCCGAAGGTAGTGTCGCCCTTCCATCTTAACCAGGAAGTGGTGCTACCTACCTTCTTTCCAAGACCTCACTCCAGTTGGGCAGATGGTCCTTCACACCTTGGGCTGCAAGGGGGCCTTGTCCTTCTATATCCAACGCATTCAGAGCCACCTCAAGGCTTCTCTGCTGTTTATCCCCTATGACCCCAGTAGGCTGGGGAGGTGGTGACTAAACGTACGCTGTCCACCTGGGTGGCAGACTGTATCACCCTCGCTTATGAGCTGGCGGGGCTCCCACTGGAGGGCCACGTCATGGCGCACCATGTCAGGGCCATGGCAGCTTCAGTACCAAACTTGCGCTCTGTCCTGATGGTGGACATCTGCCGGGCCGCCACCTGGTCTTCAGTACATACTTTCTCAGCCCATTACTGCTTGGAAAGAGAGTCCTGATGGGACAGTGCCTTTGGCCAGGCTGTGCTCCGTAACCTTTTCGAGGTCTAGGCAACTCCTACCTTCCGACCCTTCTGTGTTCAGGCTACCGGAGTGCTGGTTCATCGGACACAGGGGTCCTACTGTGGTCTGTGGACACGGACCAAATTGCTGCTGCTTGCGGCTCCCCTCGGGGGAGTCCTATTTTTTACTATGGGCTTTCGGTAGCTTGTAGCTGGGGAGTCTCATATGTGAGGGCTGACTTTCTGCTTGTTCCCGGAGAAAGCGTAGTTACTCACCTGTAACAGGTGTTCTCCAGGGACAGCAGAAATCAGTCCCCACAACCCTCCCTCCTCCCCTTGAAGTTGCTCTTTTATCATCCTCTGTTTTTGCCATCTTTTAGCTATGTCATGGCATCCTTGGGTGGGAAGGGGACCAAGCATGCATGGGGGCATCTCCCAAAGGCTTTTTTGAAAGCTGGATGGATGCTTCTCTGAGGCCTCAGTCGTTGCTGACGTCACCCATATGTGAGGACTGATTCCTGCTGTCCCCGGAGAACACCTGTTACAGATGAGTACGTTTTCTAGCCACCTCAAGCTGCATTATTCTATTTGAATACCAATGAATATTTGCATGCTTTGCATCTTATTAGTGTTGCGTGGCAGATTGTGTGTTACAGTAAAATAGTGGACTTTATTGCACTTAAAAGTGTGTTAAGGTAATATGCATTATTGCTGTGATGCACTCTGGTAACTAGCCCCCTAAGTATAAAGAATGGGAAGCATGTTTCTTTCTCACCAAATAGGGAATGTGGCTATAATTAAGTACAATAGTTACTTGATTAGGCAGTATCTGTGCTTCTCTTTAAAAATGTACCATCAGTAGAGAAAAATTAGTCTTGAATTTAAAAATATTCTTTGTGCTCAGAAATCCTTTTACACGGTACACACAAATGTCCTACGTTGGCATGCTTTATTTAAGCTTTGCTTTCATTCAATCTAAAATAGAGCGGTATAGAAAAACTGTTAAATAAATAAATAAATAACAATCCTAGATTAGTTTTGACAATAATAAGTTGATAGTTGTGTTGCTGTATATTAACGCCAAGTGTCTTCAGTGTCCTCTATCTGGACAGTTAGGAGATTTGTTTCATCCAGATACTTATAGCTCTATCACCACAGTGGTTTACTCAGTGTGCTCCAGAGCTTAGCACAGCTTTGAAGCCTGTCGGTGGAAGCCATGTCGATAAACAGTGAGCTCCATGTTGGGCAGAAATGGTACCTGGTAACAACTAAAAGCAATTGCTAGTGAGCCTTGCGTGTGATGTTTGCTGCATGAGGTGCACTGATATTAACGTGCTTCACTTCACTGGCTGGTGAGTAGAATATCACTCTGTGGGAGGTTTGTACTCTTTAGAGTACATTATATCCAAGTCATCCGTTTCTCTCGACCAGGTTGATGAACCCTCCATGAGCTTCCTGTGAATCAGCAGGTTGGAGAGGTTTTTGCAGTCACAGAAACTTGATTAGCGCCTAATAGTTGGAAACTAATGAGAGTAGTTTACAATCAATTCATATACCAAAGCTTGGAAAATAAAGATAAACATAGATATATTTAACGTAACTTAGTGTTTCTGGTGCAGAGGTATGGTTGAATGTAGCTCATTGGAAGAATGGGGGAAATATCAAAATGTCTGTTTAGGTATAAGGTCAAGGGTTACCTGTTTTCCATGAACCTTTTGTACCAGTTTTCAAACTGAAAGCGTGTGCATGCTTTCACTTTGAAAATTGCCAAAAGACAAAGTTCAAAGAGACATTTACACCTCCTTGAACTGTGAGTACTTTGGAGGAGTAGCCTAATGGTTAGAGCACTGGCTGGGTTCAGTTCCCACTAGCACTCCCTGTGGCCTTGGGCAAGTCACTTAACTCTCCATTGCCTCATAAAATTCCAAGTTATCAATGTCCCCATTTAATGTACATTACCAAGTTTAAGTTACAATGTAAACTGCTTTCACTAAATGATAAAGCATATTTAAAAAAAATTTAAAAAACCCTGTTACAGTGTGGGGGAGGGGGGATGTGTCATCTTCATAGGCTTGGTTGTGATTTAGGATGCTGAAGACATTCACATGCATATCTGCGAAACCATTCCAGAAATGACATTTGCAGATGTCTCCAGTGCAGGAACGTCCAACTAGGCAAGGGGTTGTGGTGGAGACATGGCTGGGGTGCTGCAATTGACTTACATGTCCATGTTTAGACTTGCTGCAAGCACAAATAGGCATCAGGAAAGTGCTTGTTTTCACCTTAAAACATCCAGAGAAGCTGGAGAACTAAGTGGCTAAGCCTTAGATCACAAATTCCCACGCTAGGATTTGAACCCTGGCTACCCTGCTCTTAAGCCGCTACGTTAACCATTATGCTGTTAGACATTTTGCTCCTGAAATGCTCTCCTGAGAATGTCTATATCGATGTCTGATATACATGCATGCATGTCCACATTTCCAAAATCCTGCCTGAACTTGCACGTGCCTGCTTTTTTTTCAGACGTTCTAGCTTTGACGTCTCCGATTGCACTTGGATGTCCCATTGGGAAGTGTGACTCTATGCTAATAGATATCCATCTTCTAAGATGGTATTCTGGGGATGTCTATGTAGACATCTCTATAGACATCCATATAAGGCACGTCCACGTTTCTGAAATTGTGTCTGAACTCGCATGTGCCTGTTTTGTTTTGTTTTTTTCAGACGTTCTGGCCAATTTGATGTCCCATTGTAAAATGTGCCTTTTTCATTTTCAGAAGTACATATGCTATTTTAATCCATGATCTAACCCCACTTCTGGGAACATCTTTACTAAATGGAGGTAATTTTACAAGGACATATTGACATGTGGACGTGTCAAGGGGCGGAGCGTAGGCATAGCGTTAAGTTATAAAATAGCATAATGTATTAACATTCTCTACAAATCTAAGCATGGGTATTTACACCAGGTGAAGGGTTGGTGTGAGTGATTTGCACCTATATTTGGCACGTGTATCCCACTTCTTACACCCTTCTTTTGTATTTGCATACTTTATGAAAGAGGTGCAATAGGCAGCCCTACAATTGTGCATTAACTAGGTGCAAAAATTACTCTGCATGTTCATACTTTTACCCTCACAAAGAGGCAGTTTTCAAATATCCCATTTCCATGGTAAAACATTGTTTTACCTGAAAGAGTAGCTTTGAAAACTGCCCTCCCTTTCAGTGATACGCTTTGCCAACATTCTTGCACAAATACAAATGTAATAAGTACGCGTTTTGGGTTATGAATAAATCTGGGGAGATTTATTTTGAAAATCAACCAGAAAGCAATTCACTTTGAAAAGCCATCATGTGCTGCTGCAGCTGCCCGTAATTTTTGTTGTTAACTTCAACAAATACCTAGAAATTTCCTTTGAAGTTCAGAAACAGAGGCCGCCTCTGATTTACTGCTAGAGCAAAGTCATAAATGTACCTTTAGCAAGAAATGAAATACCATTTACTAAAAAAAAACCCCCAAAACCAATTCTCTAACATTAATTACGTTAAACTGGATCTAGTATTCTCATAATGCTTCACTTGAAGCTTCCCATCCATCTTCCCGGTGTGACTTGGGAGCTCAGTGTGGGACAAACTCAGCTGATAAAGCCTCCTCGGAGACATTAGGCTCCTGTGAGCACAGTACCAGACCTTGAAAGTCATATTTTTAGTGGCGGTTATTTTGGCATTCACAGTCACTGAGCTGCAGCCCAGGTGATTTATCAGCCCCACAGAAGGTATTTTTTTCATAATAGGGCTGTTCTGTAAGAGTGTGCTTGCCCAAAATAAAGTTTGCTTAGTCTTCATTTTAAAGGAAGATTTTGCAATTTTCATGTGGATGTTTTGCACAGATTTGTGTATTTTTTGAAGATTGGGGGTTATTTTAGAAGCATCCCCATATTTAAAAAGCAGTAGGCCCAATATTCAATGGGATTAACACGGTTAGCAAATCTGCTAACCGTGTTAATCCTCTTGTCCGAGATATTCAGCGGCACTAACCGTGACTATTTGTGGTTGCCGCTGCTACATGCCCCGATGCTAACCGGTTAGCTCTGGGGCATTATGGGGGCATAAGATGGTGGTATCCAGCGATAAGCAGGCAGTAGCAGTATTGAGCTGCTGCCCAGTTATTGCTAAGCGGAGAAAGTCAGGTGCAGTAAAGACTGGCCTAACTTTCCCTGCTGAAGCTAACTGGGCAGCAACTGAATTTTGCTGCTTCCCAGTTAGCTTTGTTGTTATCCGGGCAATCCAGATATTCAGTGCTGAGACCTGGACCTGGTCATTCATTTTTGTCTAGCTCATGTTTGAGTTGTTTTGAATCTTGCCATCTCCAACTAAGCCTTCCCGTATGAACAAGGAGATTGTACAGGGAGGCTTAGACGGAGGCGGGAGGGGGCGGAGTTAAGCCCGGCAGTGGGCGGTCTGTGGCTCTGGACATACAGGGCTGATTCTGAAGTTGACCCTGTAAGTCTAGGGCCGGCAGACTGGCAGGGGACTTATTCCACCTCAGAGGTGGAATAAGTTCCCCTAAAAGTTGGGGGATGGTAGGCCCAGCCGAGATCAAAAATGCGAGGGGGTGCAAGAGATTCCCCACAACCTGAACCTGGCCTTGGGAGTCCAGATCGGGGATCGGGCTGCGGGGAAAAGCAAAAGTGGTTGGCGGCTGGGGATCACAGCGGGGCTAGATGTGCCCCACGGGATCAGAATCAGGTTTATCTCTGTGCTTCCAGTTTTGACCGGACACACAGAGGCTGGGACATGCAGAATGGAATGTGCCTTCACATGTAAAGTCTCATAGAAGCTATTTTTAATAGGCACTTGTTTTTTGTTAGTTTTATTATCATCTTTATCGTCTTTTATGTTACTTTCTTCTTTTTGTCTTGTATTTGATTTTTTCTATTATTAGTTTTTTAGATTTGTTTCACGAGCAGCCATTTTACTGTGCTAATTGAATTGTTTTGTTTCCATCTTGTAATGTGCCCTTTATGTGTTTGCTTTTGCTTCTGACTTTGATTTACATTCTGTTCATGTATCTTGTCTGCTGTAACACTTATGATTGTTTTGCTAATTCTTTTATTAGTATTTTTTTCTAGTATTGGCATTTATTTATTTACCAGATTTGATAGACCACCAGTGGCAATAGCATTATGGCGGTTTACAAATATCCAAATAATTAATGCAGAAAATATAAAGTAGACAAAGACAAAAAACACAAAGCAACAAACATACAGTAGGAGGGAAAAAACTGGAGTAGCACAATAATGTAATAATAACGACATTGGTTACTGTAGGAAATGGGAGGAAAGGGAAGGACTAAGCAGTACAAGAAAGGAAGAAGAAGATCATTGGAAAGCCTACGTGTAAACCATGTAAATGCCCCTAAGCGGGATATTCAGCGGCACTAACATGGTTAATACTACTGAATATCTGAGAGTAATGTTGCTATAGTCGCCCCGATGCTAATCGCTTAGCATTGGGGCGAGTCAGGGCTGGTACCCGGGGATAACCATGCGGCAGCGATATTCAGCCGCTGCCCACTTAGTCCTCAGCCACGAAGGTCAGGCGCGGCAAACGTTATTCTAACCTTTGCCACTGAAGCTAACAGGGCAGTGACTACTATTACTACTACTACTGAACATTTGTATAGCGCTACAGGACGTACGCAGCGCTGCACAGACATGCAGGAGACAGTCCCTGCTCATCAGAGCTTACAATCTAGTCAAGACAGACAACACAGAAGGTGTAGGCAGGGATACAACAAGGGGGAAAGGTAAAGAAACAAGGAGATCAGGTGAGTCAAGATCCAAAAGCAGCAGCGAAGAGGTGGGTTTTCAGCCTGGATTTGAAAAGGGTCAGAGAAGTTGCCTGGTGTACAGACACAGGTAGTTTGTTCCAGGTGTAAGCTGCAGCAAGGTGAAAGGAGCAGTCTGGAGTTAGCAATAGAAGAGAAGGGCACATATAGAAGCAATTTGCCAAAGGCAAACAATCTACTGTAGATAGAGAGCAGATTGCATCTCTCTTGTCTCTTGAAGATCATTCCAAGGCTTACAGTTTCAGAACCATGTCAGCACTGCCCCACCTCAAATCAGCCTCCATAGGAGAGATCTGCATTAATGAACTGCTGAATTGTAATATGCGAAGCAGCACCAAAACGGACTGCTACAGCTGGAAAAAGATCTGCACTTATTTAATTCATGTATTTATTTAACAGGTTTTGCTATAACATTTTTCTACCAGTCAACATGGTTTACGTTTAACTGAGTGAATACAATGAACCTTTAAAAAGGAGATTGTCGGCTTTCCCCTATCACCTAGTTTAAAAGCTGCTCTATCTCCCAAGAGCACATGGTTCTGAAGGATACTAGCAAACGAAGGAAGTTAGGACATCCCAACAAAGAGGTTCCAATAAAGATAAAAGTAACCCAGATGCCCTTAAGTACAGAGCAGACAGAACTGAAAGATTCCAGATTACTCCCATCTACAGATAACCAGATTAATATAAATAAAATACAACCTCTAAAATGCTTGTATGCAAATACTAAAAGTCTAAAAAGTAAGATGGGAGAGTTAGAATATATAGCACTAAATGAGAGGTTAGATATGATTGGTATCTTAGAGGCCTGGTGGAAGGAGGACAACCAGTGGGACACTGATACCTGGGTTCAAACTATATCAAAATGATAGAGTAGGTCAAATTGGTGGAGGGGTTGCATTCTGTGTTGGAGAGGGCATTGAGTCACATGGAAAGAAAATACACTATAGAATCTCTATGGATAGAAATTCCATGTAAAAAGGGAAAGGCGATGGTAGTGGAGGTGGTAGTGATGGTAGTGGAGGTGTATTACTGACCGCCTAGCCAGAATGAACAAATGGAGCTGGTACCAAGACTGATGGATTTCTAGGTATTGACAACCCCTTCTTTATTGACCCCAACGCGTTTCGGCCATAGGCCTTCTTCAGGGGATATGGGAGACAAACCTCAAAAAGATACAATGTAAAGATAAAAACACATGGTAATATATAAATGAAAAGACAAATAAATAAAACATAATAAATGAATGATTAATAAGTTATCAGATATAGACAATACATAAAATATATTAATAAATTAATAAATTGTCATAGATATAATAAATATAATACAGAAGTATCAACATTTCATTAAAAATATCAAAATCACATTAAAAACTGCAAAGGTGACACCTACAGGAATATTACACAGGCATCTATGTGAGCTATATAGATATGTGATGAAACATTAAATAGATAATAAAAATTATACCTAAAAAGCATAATAAAAACATAATGAAAGCACACCACATGTAACTTCTGTCAGTATTGGAACAATGTAGACATATAAATTACATGTATATAAATACCATATATAAAAACTGAATAAAATCATGAGTGATAAATAGGTGTTGAGGAGGACATATAGTGAGGTAAATACCTTTAAAAATCCTGACTGTATAAAAGGCTAATGCACTGAAAAAGGATAAATGATTACCACTGGTTAGATAACAGGAGTACCATTAGGAGAGACAGAGGACATAGTATATTATTGCATCAATAAGCTTCTAAAAAACAAAGCTCTATACACATGATGTAAGGGGAGATTCTCATGTTGAACACACCAAGGATATTTTCTGTAAATTATGTAGAAGGCCATGCCTCAGTAACCTTGCCTGAACTTTGAGAGTAACAACCTATACAGGTCTATACCTTTATCAGAGTAAGATTGCGATTAAGCTCTAGAAAGATATGCTTACTCCACTCTTATGAGTATAATGAAATTTCAATTTTTTTCTAATACATAATGCAAATATTGGAGCAAGTTGGTTAAGAAACAAATACCGTAGCTCCATTTAGTCTGAGACCCATTGTTCTGGAGAAAGTGAACTGTCTAATTATGTATTAGAAAAAAATTGAAAATTCATTATACTCATAAGAGTGGAGTAAGCATATCTTTCTTGAACTTTGAGAGAACATTAAAAGATATTGATGCTCAGAGAGAAATATACATATTAGGGGCATGCTAGTGTCCCATACAAATTCTTAAACACCATACGTCAGAGTTACCTCAAAACAGGAAGCCCAAGCATTTTAATAACACAGAAAGCCAAGCATTATTGCAAAAAGATATATGAAAATATATGATACCCATATTATCTATGTATAAAATTGCACATAAAAATAGAACAACCTAATTGATAGCAAGGTGGGGCATATTTGCTGAAAAGATGCTCTCTTAGAAAACGGACTAAAAGCAAGCCCCACAAATGACTGTTGAGCACATCGAGGAACGGTTCCAGTTTAGAAAAATGCATTGCATAAAACAGCTGTTAGGCATGAACAAACTTGAAAAAATTCATGAGAATCATGAAATACTATGCTTATTCTTAGTGCTTAGTTTGAGAAGCGGAATAAGTGTTAGTGTTATGGTGACCCCAAAAAACGAGGTTGATGCCCACATCGAATAAGGTAAAGCTACCATTGCCAGAGTAAATGTTAATCTCCAGGAACAAGCAGGAATGAGTCTTCACATATGGGTACGTCGGTACTGACGGAGTCTGCGCGGGAACGCTTCCCAGCGTCCAATCAAAGAGCTTTTGGAAGCATCCCACCATGCCTACATGCTGCCTTTCCGCCTTTCCCAACTGCCTCTCCTCAGTTTTCGTTTTCCGCGGAGCAGGCAGGACGTCCTCCTGTCATCGCAGAAAATTCTTGTTTTATTTCTTTAGTTTTCTTGTGGTCGCGGCTGTCTTCCCGACGCCACCGGTACCGCCGGTGTTTTCTTTTCTTTTCTTGTAAAATCTCCTTTTTCACGGGATATTTTTCTTCATAGTGTCCCACGGTTCATTAGGACTTTTAGGCCTCTTCTTTTTCCTTCATGGAACCGCCAGCCATTTTCTCCAAGAAATGTTCAGACTGTGGCGGTACAACTTTATTTTTAGACCCTCAAAGTCGGTGTCTAACCTGCTTGGGTCCTGACAACACTTTGGTGAGAAGAGGTTTTCAACATCGAGGTTCCCTCGATACACGGTGTCCCTCCAACTTTGGGGCACCGTCCTCTCCTTCTTCTACACAGGATCAGGTAACCCACAAACAGTCTGTTAAGACTAGCCAGCCCTCGAGTGGTAGGTCTCATGCACAGCATGTAGATGGCTCCGGCCTTGCCCTCGAGGGCCCACTGGTTTCAAAACCCCGGCGGGAGTCTTTGGTCTCCAAAGCCTTTCAGGGGTTTCGGGTTGTTCCTGCGGTTCACCCCTCACAGAACATACCTGAGCCGTGTCCGGTGGTGGCAGCCGCTTTGAGCGGTACCGATACCCCGGCATCGGCACTGGTGTTGGATGAAACACTCCTCACCAGGGATGGTCACTCCTCACCAGGGATGGTCACCTTCGGGACCGGTGGATTTTCTCCAGACTGACTTTCCTTTATCAGTACCAGCACCGATACTACCACCGATGTCGGTACCCTCCAGACGTGCATCGATAGCCTCGCTTTTTTCGATGCCGAGTCTCGAATCGATCTCCAGTCTAGAGGACTGGGTACCGACTCGCCTTGGTACCGGCTCTCGGCGGTACCGGCGGCTCGGTTCCGATGATTTGGTTCCGCAACTCTCGGTTCCCTCGGGGCCGATTGAGCTGCCCTCGATGCCGAGTTTGGAATCGATCTCTAGTCTGGAAGACTGGGTACCAATACGCTTTGGTACCGACACCGATCGATACCGCTGGCTCGGTACCAAGGATAGCGGCCGAAGGTTTTCGGTTACCCCGGTACCGATTGAACGGTCACTGATTACTGCTCCGATGTCTCTGTCGGGCTCGACTCCGACATTGGTACCGGTACTGTCATCGGTACCGGTATCCACAGTAACATCGTGCCCAACTCCTGCCATGCTTTTTTCAACAGGATCACTCCTTTCTATACCAAGCTTGGAGTCGATACCTGGCATGGACAATGTGGTAATGACGGTCGCTGCTGCTGACAACCAGTACCGGCGACCATCCTTTAAGTATTCCACACTGCACTCTGCAGGATCTTCTATTCCAATATATTTGGATAGTTCTGTCGGTGCTCAGGCTAGTTCTTCAGATCTAACCTGTCCAAGGGAGATTCCTGTTGGGGATCATAATGCTTCCTTTGCATCATTCCTTGCAGGAACTCCTTCTAGAAATGTGGGAAACACCTTTAAGCGTACCCCCACCTTCCAGAGCAACTGATCTCTTATATCAGGTGCCCCCCTCTCCAGGGTTTCAAAAGACTCAACTTCCTCATCATTCCATAGTAGTGGAATCAGCAATGAGGCGGATAAAGAGTAAGAAAAAGCACTCTTCTTTTCCGCCAGGTCGTGAGTCTAAGACACTAGATGCCTTTGGACGTCAAATCTTCCAGACATCTATGCTTTCTGCAAGAATTCTCTCATATTTTTTTTATATGAGTCTGTCTCTTGAGAAGGTCACAAAGCAATTACATCTTTTGATTCCTTCTCTTCCAGAGTCCAAGAGTGCAGGCTATTCTTCACTGCTTAAGCATCTCCAGAGTATCTCTTGCTTTCTTACTCGTGCTTCCCTAGACTCTTTTGAGTCTGCTAGCAGGATTTCTGCTATATCTATAGGGGCACGACGTAGAGCCTGGTTTCAGGCTTCAGACTTAGACAAATGGGCACAGCAGAGGCTGGGACATACTCCTTGTACTGGAGACAAATGGGCACAGCAGAGGCTGGGACATACTCCTTGTACTGGAGACAATCTTTTCAACAAGGAGTCTTTACGTCAGGTTACTCAGTTGTCCACTGCCTTACCTGTTCCTAAGGGCTGTTCTGCACCTTCTTCTGTCCCAGTAGTTAGGAAATGTCCTGCCAAACCTTCTTCCCATAGGAGAAGAAGGTTTTATGCATCATTTGCCCATCATGCAGATGTTCCCAAACGGGGGAAGCATCGTCCTGGTCTGCAGACTTCAACCTCTCACCAGACTCAGCAAACCCAGCAACTGCAGGGTTTCTGATCAATCTTCATCAGATGCTTGTGACTCTGGGGGTTAGAATCCACAGTTGCTTCTTCTCAATAGAGGCAATCCACTGCTCTCTTTCTAAACCCTAGACATGGATCTCTTTCCAAAAGACATCCATTTTTCTATGTTCTATGAGCTGTCAGGATGTTCATGCCTATAGGGCACAGGGTTCTCCTCTTCTTCTTGCTAGGGAAAGAGGTCTAACCACTATCAAATGATAGTTCCTGTGCCAGCATGTCTTTTTCCTTTCTATAGACTCACTACTTTGTAAGTCTTCTTCAGCTCCATTCTTTTTACCTTCTTACCAAGCTGTAAGAGCGGTATTGCTTCACTGGAGGGCTTTTCTTCAGCCTCTCTAGTTTTGTTACTTTTCCAGTGCGGAGTTCTCTTCTCTGAGTTGACTCCTCTTTTTCAATCTTGCTTTGAAGCAGTTCATCAGACATGTCCAGAGTTTTCTACTCCTGTTCTGTCTGTTCATCCTGTTTTTAAACAGTAGCATTCTTTTTGCTGTCTGGCAAGCAGCTGCCAATGCAGGAGCCTTAATGTTTGGACCACTGGTTCTTGTCCATCAGCAACCAGATTTGTCCTCCACTAACATTCTCTCTGGTCTTAGTAGTGGCTCCAAGTTAGTGCTGTCATCTGTCTTGGAAACATTTTCACTACAAGCTTGTTGGATTGTCTTCTCTTTCTGCCATCTCCATTCCCCTGGGTTTGGCAGCATAGTTGACATAGGTACTGGCTCTCCAGTAGCCAGTTCTATCTCCTCATTCTCCTGCATTATGCTCTCTGCAATCCTACAGAGAAGCTCTCCACTATGGGCCCTTGCTAGAGAGCATGGGTGTTTTTTCTCCAACAGCTGTCCTAGATGGCTGAAAAAGGCTTTTTCAGTCATGTCTCCCATGACTAGAAAGGATCTCCCTTTTAATATAAAGGACATAGGCCTTCTCTTACGTGAACGCTTAAGGAGTTGCTAATTCCCTGCTTTGGTCCATAGTATTTCCAATCGGGAATATGCTTTTCTCCTTGCAGCTCGTCCTCATGGTAAGAACGCATGATACCTCTCTGCCCTTAAGCAGGTCAGCATGGTATCTCATTTTTATGCGTCTCCTGTTAACTTACCATGCTAGAGTTCTAGAATACTTGGGACTTGCTGGCTGCAGACTGATATCATCCTCTGCTTTTCACATAACCGTCCTGGTTATTTCACTACCTAGCACCCCTGTAGCTCATAACCAGTGTGAACAGATTTTCTATATATCTTCTCAAGTGGGTTCCACCTTCTTGTTATTAGATGAATCTTTCCTCTCCACATTTTCCTATGTGAATACCGTTCTGTAGGCATATCTCTGTCTGCTTTATTGCAGACACCCATATACAGGCCTATATATTCATATCTGTAGCATACATCTTACAGATGTCTATGTCTATTTTTGTGTGTATTTTATGCCCTTCATACCTCACTATAGATATATTCTCATATATCTATCTATCTGTCGAGATATTTACTATGGGTAGATAGGTATCCTACATTTATCTACCTGACTGTCCAGGCTCATATAGCTATATGATTCTGACAGATGGGCTTTACCCATACCTATGCTATCCAGCATGTTTGGGATTCCACACCCACAACCACTTTTGTGGTAGTTAGCAACTTCCACCATAACCTTAAGGTTTAGGTACTTCTGAAGCTCTCCATGTTCCAGTATCTCTCATAGCTGACCCCAGTTAGGAGAGACATTGCGGATCTTCAGCTAATCACAGGCTCTAACGCCTCAGGCGTTTGTCCTTTCTTTTGGAATACAAGGGGTTTTCATACCTTTTCCTCCCACAAGGACTGTGCCTGTTTGTACAATCCAGTCGGCCTTCTCTTTTTGCTCCCAAGGATGAGCCACTCTGTCGCCAAAAGAGTTCGGCTTTTATCATAAAGCCTTCCGCTGAAGGCCCACCGTTTTTGGTACTACCCCAGTTCTCACCGGGGTTCCCTCTTACCTTTCAGGAATCTGACCTCCTCTCTTTTTTCCTACAGGTTTATTACCTCCACTTCACAGTGAGGTCATCCTTGAGGTTCCTCTACTGGGTTCCCCAGTAGACCCCATGAACCTCCTTACTGCTGTGTAATCCTGTTAAGGGAGGTCCATATTGCAATATTCCTTCAATATCATTGATGATAATTATCATCCACACATGGACTCCTTCCCTGCAGTCCTATGCTAGGTTAGCTGTTCCACAGCAACTTTCTTTCTTCAACTCCTACCCCCCATCCTGAGGATGCCTGGTGTTGTGCGGGATAGCATGTTCCAACCTATAACATGCTGGGACTCCAGGCATCTTAGCTTGGGAGTCCCCATATGTGAAGACTCATTCCTGCTTGTTCCTGGAGATAGCACAGTTACTTACCTGTAACAGGTGATCTCTGGGAACAGCAGGAATAAGTCTTCACAACCCACCCACCTCCCCAGGAGTTGTATCTCTATCTATCTTTCCTTTCCTCTCTCTCTCTCTTTGTCTCAGCTTTAAAACTTAACTGAGGAGAGGCAGTTGGGAAAGGCGGGAAGGCAGCACGAAGGCGTGGTGGGATGCTTCCAAAAGCTCTTTGATTGGACGCTGGGAAGCGTTCCCGCGCAGACTCCGTTGGTACCGACGTACCCATATGTGAAGACTTATTCCTGCTGTTCCCAGAGATCACCTGTTACAGGTAAGTAACTGTGCTATATGAGGACTTTTGGCATGGATAAAAAAGTTATAACAAATTCTTAAACACCATACGTGTTCTATTTTTATGTGCAATTTTATACATAGATAAAAATAAAAATATATGATACCCATATTATTTATTTTCACATATCTTTTTGCAATAATGCTTGACTTTCTGTGTTGTTAATATGCTTGGGCTTCCCGTTTTTTGAGGTAACTCTGACGTGTGGTGTTTTAAGAATTTGTTATAACTTTTTTATCCACGCCAAAGGTCCCCGTATTAGTGGAATGCTAGGAATTATAAGGAAAGGAATGGAGAATAAAACAAAGGATATTATAATGCCTCTGTATTGTTCCATGGTGCGACCGCACCTTGAATATTGTGTGCAATTCTGCTCGCCGTATCGTAAAAAGGATATAGCAGAACTAGAAAAGGTACAGAGAAGAGCCACCAAAATAGTAAAGGGAATGGAATGATACCCCTATGAGGAAAGGCTTAAAATGTTAGGCTCTTCAACCTGGAAAAGAGACGGTTGAGGGGAGATATGATAGAGGTCTATAAATTAATGAATAGAGGGGGACTGGTAAACATGGATCGATTTGTTTATGCCATCCAAAAGTATAACGACTAGGGAACATGGAATGAAGGTACAATGTAAACCTTTTAAGATTAATAAGAGAAAATATTTTTTCATTCAATGTGTAATCAAAGTCTGGAATTCGTTACCGGAGGATTTAGTAAAAACTGTTAGTATAGCTGGGTTTAAAAAAGATTTGGACAAGTTCCTTTAGAAAAGGTCTATAAATTATTATTAAAGAGGACCTGAGAAATCTACTGCTTGCCCCAGGACAAGCATTGTGGAACCCATGTGCCTTTTTGGAAACCTGCTAGGTACTTGTGACCTGGATTAGCCACTGTTGGGAGCAGGATATTGGACTTGATGGACCTTGGCCTGACCCAGTATGGCATTTGTTATGTTCTTATGTAAGCACTATCGCCTCCTTATATCTGCTGGCCATTCCTCTCCCTATGAACCCAAGCATCCTAATAGCTTTTGCCATCATCTTTTCTACCTGTTTAGCAACTTTAAGATCATTAGACACAATCATGCCTAGGTCCCGCTCTTCTTTAGTGGACAAAAGTACTTCACCCCCTATACTATATTGTTCCCTTGGATTGCTGCAGCTCAAATGTATGACCTTACATTTTTTAACATTGAATCTCAGCTACCAAATTTTAGACCATTATTCAAGCTTAACTTGTTCCCTCCTCATGTTAGCTACAACTTCCAGGGTGTCTACTCTATTGCAGATTTTGGTATCATCCGCAAAGAGGCAAACCTTACCCGGCAACCCTTCTGCTATATCACTAACAAAGATGTTAAAAAGAATAAGACCAAGGACAGATTCTGGTAACCTCCCTCTCCTCAGAGTGAGCTCCATTTACCTGTACCTTTTGTCGCCTTCCACTCAACCAATTTCTAACCTAAGCAGTAACTTTAGGGTCCATCGTTAGGATGCTCAGTTTGTTTATAAGTCATCTGTGAGCAACTGTGTCAAAGGCTTTACTGAAATCTAAATACACCACATCTAGGACTCTCCCTCAGTCCAACTCCCTGATCACCCAGTCAAAGAAATCAATCAGAT
Organism: Ichthyophis bannanicus; assembly: GCA_033557465.1. Lineage (NCBI taxonomy): Eukaryota > Metazoa > Chordata > Amphibia > Gymnophiona > Ichthyophiidae > Ichthyophis > Ichthyophis bannanicus. The sequence continues at coordinate 117,391,113 of CM066050.1, read as the reverse complement.
TTGTCTGACAAGTGCTGCCTCGGATCCTCCAATCCGCTGGACTCCATAAACCTTACTGTTTTCTCTATCAGCGGCACTTCCAATAATTTTCTCGCCATTGAAGTTAAACTAACCGGCCTGTAGTTTTCAACCTCATCCTTACTTCCGCTTTTGTGTAAAGGGACCACATGTGCATCTCTTCAGTCCTTTAGCACTACTGCTGACTCCAACGAGGCTCTCCCTCGGTCCAACTCCCTGGTCACCCAGTCAAACAAATCAATCAGATTTGTCTGACAAGACCTGCCTCTGGTGAATCCATGCTGCCTCAGATCCTGTAATCCGCTGGACTCCAGAAACCTCACTATTTTCTCTTTCAGCAGCGTTTCCAATAATTTACTCACCACCGAAGTTAAACTAACCGGCCTGTAGTTTTCAACCACCTGCCTGTAGGTTTTGTGTAAAGGCACCACATGAGTATCTCTCCAGTCCTTTGGCACCACTCCCGACTCCAACGAGGCATTGAAAAGGTCAGTCAGTCGAGTTGCTACAACGTCCCCAAGTTCCCTCAGTATTCTAGGGTGTATCCCATCCAGTCCCATCACTTTGTCTACTTTAAGTTGAGCTAGTTTCTTATGAACACAGTCTTCTGAAAATTGTTCAAGCTGCCCCTCGCTTCTGTTCCTGTTTGTGGGTGTTTTCTGAGGTCCTGCTCCTGGTTCTTCATATGTGAACACAGAACAGAAATATTTGTTAAGCAAGTCTGCTTTATCCTCATCAGCTTCTACATATTCCTCCCCTTCACTCTTGAGTCTGACAATACCACTTTTGGCCTTCCTCTTCTCACTAACATATCTAAAAAATGTCTTATCCCCCCATTTTATTGCATTGGTTATTTCCTCCTGCTTTTAAATCTTTGCTTTCCTGACTACTTTGCTAGCTTCTCTGTTTTTCCAAATATAGATGCCTATCTTTCTCTCTCTGTGGTCTCTTGTATTTCATGAAGGCCTTCCTCTTTTTCTTCACCTTTTCAGCTACTTCTTTTGAAAACCATAGTGGCCTCCTTTTTCTTTTATCTTTATTTACCTTTTTAAACTAAAAGGTTGATTCCTAGGAATGCTGCGTACATCTTCAATTAACTCTTCGTCCACCTCTTCCTCCTGTGAGGGAGGTCTGTATATCACACCAATGCAAATCAGTTTCTCTTTCCCTCTTTCTAGTTTAACCCACAGTGCCTCCTCTCTCCCTTTAAGCTCTGTAGTTCCAAAACTTTAATATTATTTTTTACATGTAGTGCCACTCCTCCTCCCCTTCTTCCTACCCTGTCCTTTCTGAATAAAGTATAGCCTGGTATAGTTACATCCCAGTCATGGTTTTCTGTGAAGCATGTTTTTGTAACTGCCACTAAATCCAAGTCAGCCTCTCCTGTGAAAGCTTCAACATCTGGGATCTTATTTCCCATGGTTTGGGCATTTATACACACTGCTTTCCATATGTTGCCTCTTTTATAATTATTATTATTATTATTATTATTATTATTAGTAGTAGTAGTAAAGGCTTATAAAGCGCCGCAACATACCCATTTCCATGAAGGTATTTAATGTTTCACTTACCTGGGGGCTTTCTTCACCCATTCCCAATGAATCTAGTTTAAAGCCCTCTTCAGAAGATTAGACAGTCTGCTACTGAAGACACATTCACCTTTCTTGGACAAATGAATGCCGTCTCTGCTCTGAATCCCATTGTCCAAGAAACCAAAACACTCTCAATGACACCATCCACACAGCCATGCATTCATCTCCAGGATGCAAGCTTCTCTGTCTTGGCCTTTACCTTCAACAGGGAGGATTGAAGAGAACACCACCTGTGCCCCTATCTGCTTCACCCTCTGTCCCAGAGAAATGAAGTCACTTTTGATATGCTCAGAGGGATACCTGGCAGTATCATTTGTGCCAACATGGATTAGCAACATTGGGTAATAGTCAGTGGGCTTGATGAGCTTCGGCAAACTCTCTGTAACATCTTGGATTTTGGCACCTGGCAGACAGTATACCTCTCTGGACATCAAGTCTGGTCAGCAGATGGACGCTTCAGTACCCCTCAGAAGAGAGTCACCAACCACCACTACCCTTTGCTTCCTTGTGGTCGCTAATTCTGCAACTTTTGGGTACTTGAGCTCTGTTTCATCTCCTCCACTTCCAGGGCTGCATAATGGTTCTTAAATTCAAGGGCTGGAGAAGTTGGATTGGTAATTCTGCAGGCCCTGGTGACTTGTTTCCATCCTTCATCATTCTGTAGGCTCCCATCTTCTTCTCTGCTGGAGAGCTTGGATGTTGCAAGAAGCATCTCATCAATGTACTTCTCACTGTCTTGAAAGCTCCTCAGCCTCGCCACCTCCTCTCTGAGTTCCTTCACTTGTTTCCTTAGAACTTCAGCTTGCAGGCATCCTGCACATGGAACCAGTCCTTCAACTGGCATTGGGGCCTCTGTCTGGACAGAGGTAGAAGCTGTAATAGGGGCAACAGCTTTGGTGATACAATTTTTCCTTGCCATTGTTTAGTTGGTGGAGTTTAGGAATCTGTTAAATCAAAAAAGAGAGAGGCCTACCAAAGTATCAGCCAGTTAACCAGCTGTCCTTTCAGAGAAAAAGCAGTTAAATCTCTTTTAAGGGTTTTCAAAATGTGCTGTTCCAAGTCCCCGTGTGTAGTTAATTGGGGAGGTGCCCTATAAAGCAAGACTGCTCACTAGGGGTGGGTGGCAGTTGTAGGGGGAGGGAGGGAACTAATACCTGATGAGGTATCAGTAGCTTCAAAGAGCTGAGAAAGATACTAAAGCAGAGTTTTAAACCTACCCCACTAAAGAAAATATTTCCCCTTTTTTAACTAAAGCACCAAAAAGAATGTAACTTTGTTTTAAAAAATGTACCAAAACCCTTTTAAGAGCTCCCAGGCAGAGAGCTAGTAATTTAAAAAGCCACAAATTCTTACCTTTGCTTGAAATGTATAGCCCCTGTTAGGAATGCCTCAACAGTGTAAGGCTCTGAAGCCTTTTATGCAGGCTTCAGCTGCTCTCAGCTCTTTCACAGGCTAATCAGGCCCACTAACTCCTGATGAGTTGTCAGCAGCTTCAAAGAGCTGAGAAAGATACTAAAGCAGAGTTTTAAACCTACCCCACTTACTAGACTGACTTTTGCTATGGCAGAACAAAAACATTTATAGATAAAATAATTTAGTAGCAATACATATACATGATATAATGTACAAAAAGGTACCAGACTGAGGAAAGGAGAAGAATGTTTTCAGAGTCACGAGAGGTAGACAAAGTAATGGATATTGTTGTCCACTATCCTTAGTCCATCTATCCAAAGACGTGCTCAAACAGCAGAGTCTTCAATCCTGTCTTAAACCTTAATAAGGATGCATCTTCCCTTAAAATGGAGGGTAACAAATTCCATAAAGTGAGTGCCTAGCAGAAAAAGGCAGTTGTACAAGTAATTTCAAGATGGGCAAGCAATTAGTTTAGCTGGGAGCAAAAGGCATGGTAAAGGACATAAGGGTGCTATGGTGTTGCATCCAATGTACCAATAGCATCATTACCACAGTGTGCTAGGTACAACACCACCCATGTTGTGTCAGAGGCGTTGAAAGCCTGTTCCCAGCAGTTAACGTGGTGCACCCTGTTCTAATAGCCTGGGTGCACATATCTCCACCTATTGAGGTGGCAATAAGTGCACCACCCACACCAACTGGCCCCCTTGCAGTTAGTGCAGGAATGCTGACTGCAGTGCTCTCACCCTGCCCACTGTCCACTCCTAATCCATCTACTTGCTCCCCTAACGTGGCATGAACAGTTAGTGCCAAAATCTGACGGTGCTGTCATGGCCCCACACTAGCTGTCCCATGTGCCCGAATGCACTTTTACCATGTGCCAGAACCTATTCTTATAGCTAATGCCTTTTAGTAAAAGGGCTTCATGGTATCACGGGGTCTTCCAGATACTCCAGCAGCACCCCTGTGCAGAGGACTTTGGATATGATTACTAAGAGTTTAACTTGATCCTTTGTTAGATTGGAAGCCCGTATAGAGTGAAAAAGAACAGGAAAGACGTGGTCAAACTTTTGCGCCTGCTGTAATAGTTTATTTATTTATTTATTTGATTTCTCTTATATACCGCGCTATTCAAATCTGTGCAGTTTACATATAACAGAACATATACAATGCAGTCGGGCTGTATTGTATTTACAATGAACAGGGACTATAACTTGGATATAACTGGAGTAACTATCTACACTAGTAACAATCTGAACGTACTAATATTTACATGGAGTAGCTCCGGTGAGGTTAGCTGCAAGACAGTGTGCTGGGTGTGTTGTTGGAGAGGTCCAGAGCTTGGGGGTGTGTGACTGTGAGCTGTCTTCTGAGTAGTACTGTAAGAATAGGTGGTGCTTCAGCACCTTCCTGAATTGGGCCAGGTCAGTGATTGCTCAAATGGCTGTAGGGAGGGCATTCCAACATCTGGGTGCATAAAGCATGAACGCCCTATTGATGTTGCCCGGGTAGTTGTATTGCTGTGCTCTGGATTGTTTGGAATATCTTTATCAAGAACTGTTTGAGACCATTATACAAAGCCGCTCCTCTCTCCCTCCCCCCACCCTGCACCTTGTTTCTAGAAACTCTTCCTTTGCTTACACTGACCCATCCCTGTGGAACTCTCTCCCTGACTCTCTTCGGTCCGAGTCCTCCTTCCCCACTTTCAAGAAGAACCTCTTTCAGCAATGCCCCCGACTCCCTTTTCTCAGCCAGTAATTTTACCCCTCTCCTCCCCATCCCTTCATTGTTACACCCTCCTCCCTCTTTCCTTTTCTTCTTTCTTTCTGTTTTTCCCCTTTTTATATTGAATTTATAAACTGCGACAACAGCTTTTTGCTTGTCGGCAGTATATCAAGCGCCCAAAGTAAATGAATATATGAATAAATGAAGAGTTGCAATAGTAAATGTACGTGTTCAAGACCATTGGGCAAGACTAGGTGACCGCCTAAGGCAGTAGATTCTGCGGGCTGGAAAGAGCAGACGAACTCTGAGCCATCAACGTGTTCTTCCACCTGCAGGAAGAAAGGGAGCAAATACGCACATAGAAAGCAAAGTTTCATTTTTAAAAGTATGATATCCAAATATGCATTTTTACTGGAAGACTGTGGGAGGGGAGGGTGATATTGGGATGATCATGATTGTTGAGTTTAATTATCATAATCTCCTGGGGGGAGGAGGACATAAGGCTGAAGGTTTTCCTAGGGCATCCAGTACTCTTGGCCTGCCCTGTATGTGAAGTACAGAAGACTTTAGGTTCTGAAAAACATTGAACTGAATGAATCTAACATAGAGCCAGGAAGCGTGAAGAGGTGAGGGCTGAATTATGTGATCTGAAAGTCACTGTTGAATTGAAGTGGTACCCTAGGATTAGTAGGGAGTCCTATAGATAAACAGTGTGTCTGGAGTGTTTAGGGGTATGTGACTTTTGTTGGTTGAGTTTCAACTTATTTCCTAACAGCCAGCTGGTCACTGCTGTATGGCAGAAGTTCAGTGTTGAGAAATTGGGAGCTACAGGGTCTATGGCAGCAACTAGTTGGATGTCTTTGGCAAAGTAATAATTGGCTATCCCCAGGGTTGGCGCAAAGATTGGAGGCATCCTAGGCGGGCCCTCCATCCTACTGCCCCACTGTGGCCCTTGTGCCCACATTGCTGCCACTGCCACCCATCTCTGGGGCCTGCCATGGTGTCAGTAGCCCCTAAACCATGACACAGCGCTTACTAAAACACTCGGGCTCTGCGTCACAGCTCATTTGTATCCACAGCAAACGTATGCGGGAAAGAGGCCACCAATTCTTAGGAAATTCTATTGGTTAGTGCATCCACCCCTAAGAGACAGTTTATTATGGATATAGTTTTTAGAAAGCTTTTTGTAGGTTGTGATTCTTTTAAATTGGAACAACAAAAGGAAATATTGGTGTTTAAGTTTTCAATACCTCAGAGGACCCTGAAATAGCTACTAAAATTCCACACTAGAACATTTGGAATGAACTGTACAGCTAAATGTATGACATAGAGTTATAGCGGACACTTTCATGCCGATCCATCTGTTTGATACATTGCAGCAACCATTTCAGTGTACATAGTTGTTGTTCTGGTATATCATGGAGTTTTATGATTCCGCAGTGAAGGTCAGTGCACAGAATGGTGACTGTATTCACTTTAAGAGCTAGATCACTCTTTGAGGACACTTGAGTTTCTGGATGTGCTCTTAGTGGTCATATATCATGTTCCTTATACATTTTGAGTTAAGAGCTCATTTCTATTCTTTCATGCCACTAAAACTCAGTTTATAACTTTCCTGCCATTTCTCACAGGAATGTTTATAAGATTCTCTGCTATGCACTGAGATTTATGATTTTCTTGCAGAAAACAACTTGCTGGGATGCTATAAAGCTTCCGGCCTTGGCGTAAGCCACCTTCAGTTCTCATGGCCCACAGACAGGTTTATCTTTTAGGATAGTCACAATAAATATGCATGAGGGAAATCTGTGTGTATCACAGGTCTGCTTTTAAAGATATCGATGATAAATAGAGATAGATAGATAGCTTGATTGATTCAGGGTTTAGAACATGCCAGACAGGATGCCCCCACCTTTACATCACTTGCAGCCCTTGATAAGCTGATCCATATCTCATGGATAATGTGATAAGGAAGCTTATCATAGCTCAGGTAGGAGCTATAGAAAAGATGATGTGACTCTGAACAAGCAACCTGTCAGTTCTGGTAGAAGCAAGAAAACAGAGTTTTCACATAAAAGACTACCAGTCCCAGAATGCACCAGGTTTCCAGCAGCCATGAGAGGGGCTGAAGTGAGAAAACGTGTGTGCAATCAAGAGAGCTATGAGGTAATCCCTAAGCACTCAACTCAAAGGGCAGGACCTGATTCAACACAGCTACGCTGTGTTAGGGAGGAGCACACATTAGAACAGAATAAGAATAGAGCTTATTCTTCAGATAATAGCTACAGAAAGAGCTTCAGGAAAGGAGACAGCAACAGCTTCAAGCTCAAGCACCAGTATCACCTGGAGAAACAGAAGCCAAGCCAAGCGGATAGAGAAAGAAGGAAACTCTCTGGAAGGAAGAGAAGAAAGCCCATTGGATGGTCTGGGAGAGTCCAAGGCAGTACCTATACTGGGAGGTACTCCAAATGCCAGCAGAGTCCATTGGACTGGAGTCAGCCAGAGGAATGGAATGGCAGAGATAGGAATCACCAGTGGCTACCTGGAAGAGAGAAGACTGCACGTGGAAAGGACTTTCAGACCAAGGCCAGAAGGTATGTGAGAGGAGATCCAGTGTCCAGGGATCAAGATTGGAAGGCTGGACATCAGAATTGGATTACATACTGGCCAGGCTATACAGAGAGGAATTATGATAGCAGGAGAGGCTCAGGTATGAACACTGATCCAGATCCTATCTATAATAGAGAATGGCAGCAAGGGAATAAGCATTCTCATGATAGTGCCTTAATGAAAGACTCGTCTGTGCCAATGTATGATAGTGACCCTATGCTGATTGATGAAGGGGGAGATACAGCAGATGAAACTATTAATTACATGGACTGTTCTCTATCTAAATGCTATTGCTAGCTTTCTGTGAGCAAACACATCAGCCATCACAAAGAAACCTAACTTTGTTCTTATTTCCACTGCAAAACAGCTCTTAAAGCAGGATTTGGGTTCACACAGTAGCAGCCAGCCAGCTAAAGGGTTTCAGCTGGTCAATTGATAGTAATTAAAGCTGCACCTGATTGTGTGTGTGAGCAAGAGAGAATCACTGCAGGATCTGTGTGGAAAATAAGCAGAAGTTAACCTAACAAGCAAAGTTCATTTATTTCTTTGTGCCTTTGTATTTGGTAATTATTTGCTAAGAAAACATTAGCTAATTGCCTGACAAGCTGAAGGTTGTTTTTCTGATTTGCTTTGTGACTTTTTGTTATCCATTTTAAACACTGCAAGCAAGTAACCTCATTTATATTGCTACCAAGCATATTTGTGCTGGGTGAATTAAACCCCATCAATAAAAGAAGTATTTTATTGGCTTTTACCACTGGTTTCACAACTCAATTATTGTCTTCAGCTGTGTTTGGGAGTGAAAGAACTACATTACCCACAATACCTTGCAAGAATCATATGAATATATGCATCGTCAAGATTGTGTAAGTTCTCACCCTAGGCAGCCGTCTGACAATAACAATACTTTGATGGGCAAGGGACAAAAAGAGATGTTTGTTTGTATGCAGTATAATAATACGGTAAATTACGGCAAATTAAAAACATCATGGCCCTTCTAGTTTTCCCATTAAAATGGTTAGGTTATAGCTGCCGCTATGTGTAGGTTGCCCTTTTCCTTTGTTTGGGATTATAACTTGCAGGTTACCTTCCTCTTTGCCGTTATTTTAATGTGTGAAAGTCATTTAAGTTTTGCTTTGAGCGATAATGCCCTTTACTTTGATTCTCTCCTCTGGTTATAGAGGGGTCCTCTATGTTTATCCCATGCCTTTTTGAAAGCAGTCATTGCTTTTGTCTTCATCTCCTCCACCAGGTGGGCATTCCAGGCTTCCGCTACCCTTTCTATCAAAGAGTATTGACTGGTGCTGCTTTTAGGTTTACAATAGGGAACTATTGTAGTTGATATGGAAGGGTACAATAGATGGGGGCCCTGCTCTCTTTTTCTGCCGTCATGTTTCTATGTTTCTTGCAGTTTCATTTCATGTCCTGATGCTGGAGGATCAAGGGGTTGAGGGATCTTGGGGGAAGAGATTGAGTGGAAAAAAATCAAATATTGGGGGGAGGGGGATCAGATGTCAGGGGCGATTAGGGAATGGGGGGATTTGTGCTGCTTCTGGGAGGGGATTGGGTCATACGTGGCAGTGATTTTAAAATGCTGCTTCTAGGTCTTACCTAAAACTGGCTTTATTGTAGGTACACTAGAACATTAAGCATTCAAATCGATTGTAAATCCACAGTTATACATGTGTACAAGTAATAAATTTGTATAGAAACATAGAAAAATGATGACAGAAAAAGACCACATAGCCTATCTAGTCTGTCCTTCCATATCAACAACTACAACAGTCCCCTTTTTTCCTTTAGAGATCCTCTGTGTTTGTCCCAAGCTTTTTTGAATTCAGTTACTGTCCTCATCTCTACCACCTCCACCGGGAGACTATTCCACGGATCCACTACTCTTTCCGTGAAGAAATATTTCTGCAGATCACTCCTGAATCTATCCCCTTTCACCCTCATCCCATGTCCCCTCGTAGCAGAACTTGCTTTCAATCGAAAGAGGCTCTCCCCCTGTGCATTTATGCCATGGAGGTATTTAAACATCTCAATCATATCACCTCTATCCCGCCTTTCCTCTAAGGTGTACATATTAAGATCCTTAAGTCTGTCCTCATATGCTTTATAATGAAGACCACTAACCATTTTAGTAGCCACCCTCTGTACCGACTCCATCCTGTTTATATCCTTTTGAAGGTGTGGTCTCCAGAATCGCACACTATACTCCAAATGAGGTTGCACCAAAGACTTTTAAAGAGGCACTATCACCTCCTTTTTTTCTGCTAGCCATTCCTCTCCGTATGCACCCAAGCATCCTTTTAGCTTTTGCTGTCGCCTTTTCTACCTGTTTAGCTACTTAAGATCATCAGACACAATCACACCTAGGTCCCGCTCTTCTTTAGTGGACAAAAGATTTAGGAGTCATCGTGGATAACATGTTAAAACCCTCCGCCCAGTGTGCAGCGGCGGCCAAGAAAGCAAATAGAATGCTAGGTATCCTAAGGAAAGGGATGGAGAATAAAACAAAGGATATTATAATGCCTCTGTATCGCTCCATGGTACGACCGCACCTTGAATATTTGTGTGCAATTCTGGTCACCGTATCTTAAAAAGGACATAGAGTTATTAGAAAAAGTACAGAGAAGAGCCACCAAAATTGGTGAAGGGGATGGAAGGCTACTCCTATGAAGAGAGGCTAAAAAGGTTAGGGCTCTTTAACCTAGAAAGAGGCGGCTGAGGGGAGATATGATAGAGGTGTATAAATTAATGAATGGAGTGGAACGGATAAACGTGGATAAATTGTTATGCTATCAGAATATAGAAGGACTAGGGGGCATGTAATGAAGCTACAGGGTAAACTATTTAAGACAAATAGGAGAAAATATTTCTTCTCTCAACGTGTAATCAAACTCTGGAATCTGTTACCGGAGGATGTAGTAAGGGCTGTTAGTATAGCTGGGTTTAAAAAAGGTTTGGACAAGTTCCTGGAGGAAAGGTCCATAAAACCACTATAAAAAGGGACCCAGGATATTCAATGCTTGGCCTAGTACAAGCACTGCAGAACCTGTGTCTTTTGGGGAAACTGCTAGGTACGTATGACCTAGATTGGCCACTGTTGGAAACAGGATACTGGGCTTGATGGACCTCGGTCTGACCCAGTATGGCATTTCTTATGTTCTTATGTTCTTATGTTCTTAAAAGTACTTCACCCAAACAAACTAAGTGCACACTTATGAATATACGTCCTATTTTCTGCCTGGCCCAAGTGTTGCAAGCTCATGCATTACCGAGATAGGTTTCCGAGACTGCTGGATAGAAACTGTCTGTCGTAATTCATGTAGGTACCAATGAAATGATAAGGAGCAGGATGAAGGATCTGGAAGCCAAATTTAAGTTAGGTAAAAAGTTGAAATCCTGTCTTTTTGCAGATGAAATGAAAATTTGCAACAGAGTGGACTCCCCTGAGGGAGTGGATAACATGAGGAAAGATCTAACAAAGTTTGAAGAATGGTCTAATGCTTGGCAGTTAAGATTTATTGTGAAGAAGTACACTGTCATGCACTTGGGAAGCAGAAATCCAAAGAATTTGTATGCGATTAGGAGTTAGAGGTTGGTGTGCACGGACCAGGAGAAAGACCTCTGAGTGATTGTTTCTGAGGATCTCAAAGTGGCGAAACAGTTTGACAAGGCGGTGGCAAAAGCCAGAAGGATGCTGGATTGTATATAGAGAGGAATTACCAGCAGAAAGGAAGAGGTACTAATGCCACTGTACAAGTCACTGGCGAGTCCTCACTTGGAATATTGTGTTCAATTTTAGAGGACGTTTCTCGCAAAGCATATAGAAAGGCTGGAAGCAGTTCAGAGGAAGGCGACCAAAATGATTTGAAGCCTGCGCCAGAACACGTATGAGAAGAGACTTGAAGACCTAAATATGTATATGCTAGAGGAGAGGAGGAACAGGGGAGGTATGATACAGACCTTTAAATACTAAGAGTATTAATGAACAAACAAACCTTTTTCAAAGACAGGAAAGCTGTAAAACTAGAGGGCATAACATGAAACTGCAAGGGGGTAAACTGAAAGGCAACGTCAGGAAATACTTTTTTATAGAAATGGTGATGGATGCTTGGAATGCCCTCCCGATGGAAATGGTGGGGGCAAATACAGTGACGGAATTCAAAATGGCATCACTCCACTGACATTTGTTGATCCAAGAGTACCTGTTTTGGCATGGCAAGCTGCGGAAGCCTGGTAGGCAGTACAGGAGATATCAGGGGTACTAGAGAGGGCAGATAGGTCCCTGGCCCTGTGATGAAACTAAAGGCTATGAGCAAATGTCATATCTGTAGAATGTAGTGATCCCTCAGTGTAATGCTCTGCCACTGAGAAGAAAATAATAAACTAGAGAGATTAGGCAGTTGTCCGGAACTGATGTATGTCTATAGCTTTCTGTCCCCATACAAGGTACAATGTAACACGCACTGGGATCCCAACCCCCACCACACCACACCGATACTCCTGCAGCAATCTATGTGAGGAGCGGTGTAGGCTCAGACATCCAACGGAGACCAGCCAGTCAACATAGGCTTTGGACCTATGCACAGCACCACCATCCTGACCCACTCACAACCCTCACAGCTACACATACCGTAGCCAAGTGCACGAACACCCATCCCACTCCTCCATGACCCTGAAACCAACATACCTCCCTCATCCTAGCCCCCCCCAACACAAACTGCATATCCCCACTCATAGGAACACATCACTACATTCACACACAGGGTTACATGGCGCTATGATGGCCCCAGCTCCTGGTCCGCTCCTCCCCCTCTGAGTGCACATGCACCTGCGCCTGTGTCACCACAGTCACGGAGGTGGATGGTGGTGTCTCACTAGATCCTGATGAGTCACTGCTGTGGTCACTGGTCTCCCTGATCCCCTCATGGAATTGTGGAAATGCCAGCCCTGGACCCATGCCAGGAGGAACTGGGCCAAGAATATTAGAATCCTGGACAGTGGCAGTATCATAGGCTGGACGACCCCTTGTAGAGGCATGGCTTGCCATAAAAGTGGAGCTGGGGCCAAATGTTGCCACTGTGGGTGCAGCAGAGTTGCCTAATGTTGTAGTGTCACAACTGTCAAAGGCAGGCCCTGTCACCCTAGGCTGCACTTCACTGCTGGCCCGTGCTGGAATGTGGATTGCCCATGATGGCAGCTATGTGCCATCAGCATGATGTGCGCACTTGTAAAATAGCAACTATCTAAAGTATGTGCATAAAGGCCCATCCATGTGTGTAAATCATGGAAAATACATGGACAACGTGTGTTGATGGCATGTAACTTTATGCAGCTCTTTATAAAATTACCTCCATATATTGAATGCTCCTTTCTGCCTCGTAGAAATTATCTTCTTTAGTTGGTTGGAGTAAAGTAGAAAATGTTCAATATGAGATGAAAACTTTGTCTATGATTATCTGACGAAGTGCCCGTGAATGAGGCAGCAATTGTTGCTAGTCGTTCTGGCACTGTTGAACATGAATACTAGAGAACAGGGACATAAGACGCTCATCCAGTAAACAGATCGTTGGACAAGCTGTAAATAGTCTGTGCACAGATTTGTACACCTGTTCCTCAAATCAGGGCTATAGAGAACAGCTGTGGCTGCAATCAACCTATGGAAGAGTCTTATTTAATGAGTGCCAGAAGTCACGCTTCACAATTTCTCATCAGTAGAGCCTTGAAATACAAATCAGTTCCTCACACGTTCAACATACAGATCCCTGTTTACAATATATGTAGTTCAGCTAGGAGCCTTAATCATCAAGAAATGCCTGAAGCATGTTCTTAAATTTGTGAAGAGGTTTCTAGTTCTTTAAAAAATATTGAGGTTGGTATTCAAGAGTGCTACATTACTTTGAATATTGGCACCGTTAGTTTATTTCCTTCTGGGAAACTATTGCAGGATATATTGGCTCAGTAAACATTTCAGTTGAACTGACTTTCTCTGGAAATATAAACTCCAGTGTCAGCTGAGTCATCTGATTGCCTGCATGCACTCCAGTCCATTGATATATAAGTTAAATTATTGTATTGAAAAGCACGAGACCATCAAGCATTGCCCAAATGCAAAATTGTTTATTTCAGGGAATCATAAAATTGAAACTGTATCTTTAAATGAAGCATTCTTTTTGTATGATAAGGAAACTATGAATACAGAACTGACTTGCTTGCTTGTGTTTGCATACAGTGTATGCAAATCTAATTCATGCATATTCATGAAACCATACTGGCTAGGGGAGTGCACCATTGTAGGGTTGAGAACTACTGGTGTAATTAGCAGACATGTCTAGAATAAGAGATCAGGACAAGTTTATCTAAGTGTATTCCTCCAGGGCAACAAACAGACTAGATTTTCAGGATGTTTCAAATGAATATGCATGAGAGAGATTTGCATACAATGAGGGATGGAACTCTGTTTAATGCCTATTCATTAGGGATTTGGAAAAGCTCAGATTGAGAGGTTAATTTTGAAAGCCCGTCCTGCAGTTTGAAAACAGCCCTGCCTGTGTAGAACAACGCCTGCACTTATTTATTTAGTGAAGGACTAAAGTTAGGGCTTGCGCTTCCTTTGGCGCTTTCAGAGGGAAGGTATGTGCACAATTTAAGTTTGAAAATCATGCAAAGTCTGTGGGTGAAATATACCTGCAGAATTTGCAGCTGTGTAGGCCTGGCAATCTACTGTACTTCTTGTCACACTGCCAAGAGAAACCAGGAGCTGCTGGGTCACCAGGAGTCAGCATTGACTCGAAGGCACGCATTGCATTTGCAAGCGCTACAAAAACTATCCTTCAAGTGAGGGTTTTGGAAACGCACCAGTACATATGGGGATTGGTTGTTCCTGCTGCCATGGATAGTCGTCAGTATGTATAAAAGAAAAATATATATGTAGACTAAGCATGAGGAAATACGTTTTTAAAAATTGATTCAACATTTTAAGGTACTCTAGTGAAGAGAGCAGTTGAAGAGTGGAAGAAATTCTTCATCATAATACTGATGAGCAGGGTCGGTCTCAGAGTTGGGTCAAGGTGTTGGCGCCCTAGGCGAACCTTAAGCCGCCTGCTCCCCTCCCAGATCTGGCTGTCAGAATCTATTACTTAGTTTTGAATTCTCTGCTCTTTTCTGCCCCCTAGTAGAGGTTTCCTTAGGCAACCGCCTAGCTTGCTTCATGGTTGGGCCAGCCCGACTGATGAGGAAACTTGTTTGTTGAATATGGTGTGATAGCAATTTTCGTGTTGAAAAATCCAGTGTTGAAGCTCTTAAGACTTAAAAGAAAATAGTAGGCCTTTGACCAATATTTTCTTTTAAGATACAGAAAATGATCGTCCTTTATCCAGTTTGCCCTTGGTTGGCAACATCATAGAAAAGATTGTGCTGACCCAGTTTCAGGAGTATGTTGATGTTAATAAGCTGCTGGATGAATTTCATTATGGTGTTAGAGCTAGTTATAGCACTGAACTCCTTATTTATTTATTTTATTGGCATTTAGCTCACTGTCCAGTAGTAGATCAAGGCAAGTTATAATCAAGTACAGCGCATATTTCCCTGTCCCCAGAGAGCTTACATTCTAAGTTTTATACCCTTTGTTATCCATTCTCGATACATAGTTGATACAGTTGGAGCATTCAGATCCTGTTTTAGTGGCTTTTTCCT
Source organism: Ichthyophis bannanicus (assembly GCA_033557465.1). Lineage (NCBI taxonomy): Eukaryota > Metazoa > Chordata > Amphibia > Gymnophiona > Ichthyophiidae > Ichthyophis > Ichthyophis bannanicus. The sequence continues at coordinate 117,376,054 of CM066050.1, read as the reverse complement.
GATATCTTTACCAAATTTGATTCGGCAAATCATGAATTATTATTTCACAAGCTCACATTGATTGGCCTGAACTCAACTTGGAGTGGAGACCAAACAAAATATTGCATACATCATAGATATCCAATACAGAGATATACCATATTGAACAATGTAAAAAGAAAGAAAAAAAAAGGGGCAAAATTTCTGGGTATTAGAGTCCTGTCTATCATCCAAAAAACTAGTAAGCTGTAACGGATCTGTGTACATATATCTCACATTATCAATGGAAATAAAACATTTGCACGGGAAATGCAAGAAGATCCCTCCTGTAGCCAAAACACAAGGCTTCAGCTGCAGGAAGGACCTCCTCAGCAGCTGCATCTGGTTTTATCCATTTCTGTGCCAAAAGAAACAAAGTGGACAGCGTTGAAATCAAATCATTAGATGCTTCAAGAAAATCAGTTAATTCAGTAGAATCAACCGGGACTTCCAAAAGTTCATCACCATCCCTGGAACCTCCTAGAAGGGATGAGGTGTAGAAAAGCCTCAATCACTATTTTCTCTGGCTCTGGGAAAAACAAAATCTCCTTACAATAGTTGCAGATAACAAATGATGTTGAGGGAAATTTAGCAACCTTAAATTCCTAGCTCTCAAGTTGTTTTCTTATAGTTCAGTCTGTCTATAAAGCATAAAGCTATCCTTAAGCCCAGAAGCCCTGGCAGCCTGAGAGAGCCCACCTGGCCCTCCCGCCTATCGAGGCGCCGAGCAACAGGAATTAAAGAGTCTTCCACCAATCGAGACTTCTCAACAACTTGTTCAGATAAAGACACTCTCTGATCCATAAAGCCCTGTAAAAACACATTGGTCTTAGATACTTGATGCTAGATTTCCAGCAGCATCACCTCCACTGCCGGGTCCTCCAAGGAGACAGAGGGGAACCCAGGCCTTTGAACAGCCTTTACTTGAAATGCAGTAACCCACAACAGACCAGCAGTAGAGGCTTCATTCACAGCCTCCTCGGCGCCTATAGAGGGAGAAGAACTCCCATCTAACACAGCCAGTTTTTCCCATGGATTCGGTGGTGGCATTCTAGCTATAGGACTCAGAGAGATCCCATGCGGGTCCGAAGTGGATGAGTTTTCCAATCTCCTAGACGACGCAGATATAAACTGAACATGTCTATCCATCAGCCCACTCGGCGCTTTCGGTGTAGACACTGCAGCCGTAGGTACTGATGGTTTTACCTTCAGCTTGCTCTTCCATTTCCCATGGGGCATCTCTAATGGCAGAATGAATTGGCACTGAAGGGACACCAAAGGGGACAAGCCCCTTTGGTTACTCGCCCCTTCAGGCATGTGTCTGCAGCTACGGAAAAGCTGCAAGTTCTTTTGTAGTATCCAGGAAGCACTCCTCCCCCTGCAAAACCAGAGCAATGACAAGCAGGCAGGCACAAATAGCAGGATCTCTCCAAAGTACTTCAGCTCCCCTCCTGGGATCATTTTAAAAACAGAAGTGCAGATATACATTTGCTTTAAAAATTTGGCCAAGTTTGCGTAGCAAAAAGTAGGGGAGTGAATTCATTAGTGAGTATTTGTTTCATGCCTTAAAAAGATTAGGGGGTAATTTTATAAGGTGCACGTATATTCCCACATGTGTTTCCACACATAAATCATGATATATTTGGGATTCACACGTTTAAAGGACAACTTGTGCATATAGTGTAAGTCGGATGTTATTCTGAAAGTATGTGCATTAGGTCGATGGTGCTTACTTTCATTGTGGCCATGCACAGGGGGCTGCATTTTGGGAGAGCTTAGGAAGAGAAGATATTTATATGCACAAATTATAAAATACTATAATTAACGTGCACTCTTGTAAAATCTAAGCCTAAGCTTTTATACCAGCTGTAGAGCTGGCATAAGTGCTAGTGCCTAGTTTAACGTGTGTTTTTGACTGTTTATGCCTCTATTTTATAAAGTATGCATGCACCTTACTTTATAACATATGCATAAAATATGCATGCTAAATAGCTTGTAAATCTAGCCAACTTTTATAAAATTATTTGCCATGTATGCAATGTTCAGTAAATTGATTTAATAGAAACATAGAAACATGACGGCAGAAAAAGACCACATTGCTTATCTATTCTGCCCTTCCATATCAACTACAATAGTCCCCTTTTTACCTTTAGAGAGCCTCTGTGTTTTCCCATACTTTTTGGAATTCAGATACTGTCCTCATGTCCACCACCTCCACTGGGAGATTATTCCATGTATCTACCACTCTTTCTGTAAAGAAATATTTCCGCATATTACTCCTGAGTCTATCCCCTTTCACCCTCATCCTGGGTTCTCTCGTAGCAGAGTTTGCTTTCATTCGAAAGAGGTTCTCCTCCTGTGCATTTATGCTGTGGAGACATTTAAATATCTCCTCTATCTTGCCTTTCCTCTAAAGTATACATATTAAGATATTTATGTCTGCCCTCATATGCTTTATAATGAAGACCACTAACCATTTAGTAGCCACCCTCTGAACCGATTCCAACCTGTTTATATCCTTTTGAAGGTGTGGTCTCCAGAATTGCACACAATACTCCAAATGAGGTCGCACCAGAGACTTATACAGAGGCACTATCACCTCCTTTTTTTTCTGCTGGCAATTCCATTGCAGTATAAATCTCAATGACATGCACCAGCTCCTCCACCACCAATAGAGCCTTCTGCTTTTATGCAGCAACCTTCTGGAACTCGCTCCCATCAGACATTTGCTCGCTCATGGACCTTAGAAATGTTTGCTGCAAGTTAAAACATTTCTTTCATGGAATATTTTGATTCAGACACCTAGTCACTTCCTTACTAGCTGCCCACACCTAGAATATTTCCACCCTATGTCATTTCACTTGCAACACACTCCACAAGCCAACCTGGCACCCAGCATACCATTGTGCGACACCTTTGCCCTATGAATGATTAACTATACACTGCACAGTTTTAACCTACAGCTCTGTCCCTCATTGATTGTATTTTGCACAGTTGAAGTTGTATAGTTGATTTGTTCAAAATGTTACATAGAAAAATGCCGACAGAAAAAGACCACATGGCCTATCTAGTCTGTCCTTCCATGTGTTTCACATAATGTTTGAGTTCCGTTCTAACATAGCAAACCACATACCAATGATCCACTCACACAGAACACATCTCCGTTCCAACTCCTTGCACTACCCCCACCCATATCATGCTCACCGTAAATATAGACTCACACATATCAGTCCAGGAACCGCCACCCTCACACAACACACAGATCCGATTCCCCCCTCCCCCCCACTAATGTGTGCCCCGATCAATGCACGCTCAGCCAGGAATAAAATCTCACTAATTACAGATCTCGTAACTGATCACAACCTTGACATACTCTGTATCACAGAGACCTGGTTCCAAGAAACAGACTCCGTCCTTATAAATCAGCTCTGTCCCCCCACCCACTCAATCTACAATAGAATAAGAACAACCAGCAGAGGTGGCGGAGTCGCAATACTAGCAAAGAAAGAGCTAAACGTCTCCACCATTGAATCTACCTCAACCCAAGACATCGATTTGCTCAAACTATCTAACACCTTACTCACATTATGTCTAATATATAGAGCACCTCAATCAGACAGCTTAGACCTCTCCTCAATACTCGAATCAGCTTGCACCCCACACACCACTACACACCCCGTCATCATCCTAGGTGACTTCAACCTCTCATCAACCTCACACAAACATGCTGCTTCCTTCTTGGAAGCCATGGAGACCCTACACTTTACCCAGATCCTCAGTTCTCCTACCCACAACAAGGGTAACACCTTATACCTGATATTCGTCCCACACAATATGACAACCAACTCTCACATATCACATACCATCCTCCCTGTTCCATGGTCAGACCATTCCTTAATTCTATTCTCTCTCCCACCTACTCACAAGAAAAATCCTATCCCTCCCCCATCCTCACAGACCCATAAATTCATACCATTTGCTATCAACCTAAATCTAAATCAAGTAATACCCCAACTTAAATCAACCCCTACTGAAGAGTTCAACCCAGGTTCTAAAATCGATAAATGGAACACCATCCTGACCACAGTGGCACAAGTAACCCCTAAAACACATTCTCCGAAACACCGTAAAAGAGCACCATGGTACTCTACATCCCTACATAATCTAAAAACAGAACTCCGACGGTTTGAACGCTGCTGGCGTCGCCAATGCAACCCATCCAATCTCACCTCCTCTAAAACACCTCCTCTAAAACAGAAAAGAGAATATAACAAGAACATAATCCTACGATCCATAAGCAAACCTAGAGAACTATTTTCCATTGTCAAAGCCCTTCTAAAAGACACACCAAACCAAGAATTGGGAGATAAAATCTCCCATCAAACCATAGCAGACCATCTCTGTTCTAAATACACCTCACCCCCAACCAAAACCAGCACCCATAAAGATACCCAAACCCCCAAGTCAACACCCACAATAATATGGAACCAGTTTGACCCTCCATCCCTTAAAAACATAACAGATATCATCAAAAACCTCAACACCACCACCTCTGCTCTAGACCCATGTCCAGTCACATGGATTAAAAATGCAAAAGAAACACTAAGCCCCTTCATCCACTCCAATCCCCTTAAAACTGGTATCATGCCGGCCCCACTGAAAAATAGCTCCATCCGCCCCATCCTGAAAGGAAACAAGCTCGACCCTACATCACCAGTATCCTACAGGCCGATCTCAAGTACCCCCCTATTAGCAAAAATAACTGAAAAATCTGTACAAAACCAACTCCAAAACTTCATCAATGACCACTCCCCCCTCGACCCCCTTCCAATATGGTTTTAAAAGGAATCATGGTGTGGAAACCTTGATCACCTCCCTCCTCGACTCAATAATTACTTACACCCAATCTTACGACCAAGGATGTACACTAATCTTCCTCGACATTTCCTCAGCCTTTGACTTCCTCCCAAACAGACTGCTCCTCAACAGACTCTATGACATAGGCCTTAGAGACACAAACCTAAACCGGTTCACTTCATACCTTGAAAACAGAATGCAACAAGTATGAATAAACAATAAATCCTCTCAACCATTCACCTTTCCTCAAGGAGTCCCCCAAGGCTCCAGCCTCTCAGCACTTCTTTTCAACATCATTCTCCAACCTATATGCAAAATATTTCAAGAATATCACATACAATATAAACTATATGCAAATGACATAATGTTCTTTGCCCCGTTTAACATATCCAAGCCAAACCTCACCAACATTAGCAATTTCTTCTGCAAAATAAGACAGTGGTTCTTCCACCACAACCTTACAGTTAATCAATCCAAAACAGAAGCCATCCAAATCTCCTCCAACTCATCCTTTGTCTCCCCGCCCTCCATTCTCCTTGGAGACCTCACAATCACAGTAAAGACACAAGTCAAATACCTAGGCATAATAATAGACCAAAATCGTACTTTTCATGAGCAAATAAAAAGAACAACCAATTCTATCTACTTCAAGATGCGAACACTAAGGAACCTCCGTCCATTACTAAATCCAGACTCCTTTTGAACCATCTGCCAGGCCCTTACAACCTCAACCCTCGACTACTGTAATCTTATTTACCATGGTCTCCCAAAACACACCCTCCACCCCTCCAGATGACGCAAAATACTCTGGCTCATCTAATAACACACTCACCACAACAAGCACACATCACCCCCATCCTAAGGGGCCTTCACTGGCTCCCCATACAAGCTAGGATAAAATTCAAAATCATCACCTTAATCCGCAAAGTTCTACACAATGAATCTGCTTCATGCTTACTTTCACTTCTTCCAAAATTAAACTCTACCAGACTACATAGATCCAATACAGTAAATATACTAAGCATCCCAGCACGAAAATGCATCCAATCGCTCCTTCTCCCTCTATGCCGCCTCTATATGGAACGCCCTCCCCCGGCCTAAGAGGCTGCAACAAACATTCACAATTCCGAAAAATGATGAAAACCTTTCTCTTTTCTGAATACTATCCACTGCCCCCTTAAACACCATAACCCCTCCATACCCCTAAACCCCCTTCTCTCCCCTCCATACCCATAAACCCCCCTTCTCTCCCCTCCATCCCCCCTTACTATATACCCCTTCCTAACCCATAACTAATGTAAATAGTTTGGTTTAAATGTTAAATGTTCAACCATTGTTAAAACTGTTTTTGTTCCATGTAAAACAGCTGTAAACACACAGTTACTTTTGTTCACTGTAAACCGTTTTGAATTGGAGAAAAACGGTATATAAAAAATGTTTAAATAAATAATATGTTCTTTGTAAACCGCTCTGACTAGTAGATATATTGGTATAAAAGTTGTGTTAAATAAATAAATGTAGAACATTAACTAGTCGGTGAATGTTCTCAAAGCCAAACTGCTGCTTGATGAAGCCCATTTGATCGGGGTGAATAAGGTCTTGGAGCATAGATTCCATCCGTGCCAATTGGATTTTAGTAAGGATTTTGTAATCAATGTTTACGAAAGAAATGGGTCTGTAGCTACTACACAGAAGGGGGTCATTACCATCTTTGGGGATAACCATGACTGTGGCTTGATAGAAGGAGATAGGTAATAGCTGTCCTGGTAAAATATCATTAAATGCCCAAGTTAGAATGAGGGCAAACAAATCAAGAAGAGCCCTGTACATCTCAGCCGGGAGTAATCAGGACCTGACGCCTTAGAGGACCTCAAACTATGAATGGCAAGGTGCACCTCTGCCATGGAAATGGGGTGCTCCAAAACTCCCTGAGCCTCAAGGGCAAACCATGGCAAGTCTGCCTCCTCCAGCTACTGTTGAAGAACTGATGGGTCTGATGAGAAGTGTGAGGAATAAAGATCCTCATAAAACTGAGCAAAAACATTTGCCATATCTTGCAACCCATGGACTGCGGACCCTGAGGTGATGACAAGGCTGGAATATGTTGTTTCTGTCTTTGCCATTTTAACTGCCATAGGAGCAACCTATGTACTTTATTCCCATGTTCAAAGAAATGCTGCTGGGTACGAAACATTATCAAAGCAATATTCTCAGTCACTAGAACAGCAAGTTTACCCCTCAAATGAACCAGATGACGCCACACAGAAGGGTTGCCCCTTCTTCGATGTAATTGCTCCAGGTCAAACATGTCCTTCCTAAGGCCCTCCTGTCATGCTAGTTCCCGTTTCCTAAAAGCCCTGGAAAGAAAGATTGACTGCCCTCTGAGGAGAGCCTTACCAGCTTCCCAAAGCATAAAGGCTGAGGTATCACCTACATCATTGAAAGAGAGAGACGCCTTCCATTCAGTTTGAATAGCCAAAAGGAACTCTCTTTATTTTTAAGCAAGGCCCGTTGCAAAGTCCAGCTACGAGGTGGTGTTTCAGCATTTTCTTCAGTCAGATCAAGAGATGGTCCGAAGTTCCCATGGTGCCAATAACTGCATAGGAAATTAGAGAAAACAAAGTTTGTGATACTAACCACATATCAATCCTAGAATGACTATCATGCACCGTAGAGTAGTAGGTGTAATCGCGCTTTCCTAAATGAGAGGAATGCCAAACATCACAGAGGGCCAGGCCTGAAACAAGCCTCCTGAGCTGGTATGGATTTGTAGAGGTTGGACTGCCCCTTCCTGTCCTATCAAAGAGGGAGGAGACACAATTGAAGTCACCTCCCATTAAGAGCTCCACGTTCTGGTGGGACTTCATGGACTCCAACAGATCCAACAGCGAATTACTGATCGGCAGAGCTCAGACCTTAAGCAGCCATCTCAATTGGTCTCGCTAACGCCCCTCATTTCTTGGTTCTTGAAGATCCTCTCCTCAATCCGATTCATAGAATAGTTGCTTGGGCCAGTACCTCTGTAATCAATGCTGTTCTGATGTCCTTCTCCTTTTCCACACTGCTAGGTTTCCTTGCATCCAGCTTTTTATCAGTTGAAATGGGAGTATCCTAGGTCAGGGGTGGGCAATTCCGGCCCTCGTGCACCACAATCCAGCCTGGTTTTCATGATGTCCCTAATGATCTATTTGCATCCACTGCCTTCCATTGTATGGAAATAGGGCCATGAATATTCATTAGAGACATCATGAAAACCATGCTAGATTGGGGTGCATGAGGGCCAGAATTGCCCACCCCTGCCCTAGGTGATCATAACCTTTTCATTTTCTATAATTCTCTATGAGGAATTTGGTGATCAGCTGAGTACAGATAGAATTTTGAGTTTTCTGTAGAGTGTAACTCTACTTCCATGTACATTAATGTCTTTTTAATCTAAAACTTGTCCAAAATATTTTTGAATTTTATTTAGGTTAGTAGTCGTACCTACTTCTTCTGCAAAAAAATGTTTCATAATTTTACTATTTCTTATATAAAAATAATCCTTTCTGTGAAAAGTGGTCACATCTATTGCCAATTATCTTGGCGAATATCCATTATTTTGAGTGGTCGCTGCGTTTAGTTCTGACATAATCTGCAAGATCCCTTTGGGTTCATCAATCTATTTGTACAGTATAATTTGATGTCTCCATTTCATCTTGCTGGGCTGGTCCACACAAGTGGGTTGCATCCCCCTGCTGTTTGTGTCCTCGGTTCCGGACTAGAATCTTTTCTTGGTCCTTGGTTTCCTATCTTTGGTCCCAGAAGCAAGTGAGAAGAAATGAACAGAGTTATACCGTAACAAAGTCTGCTAAAACTTCAGGAAGGCAGTCACAGGCCGGCATACCTAAGCAGTCTCCCATAACTCTCTTAGTTTGCTTGTCCACAGCACTTTATTAGAAAAAAACTGCCACTACTACTACTAGTACTATTATTTATCATTTATATAGTGCTACAAGGCATACGCAGCACTGCACAGATACATGTAAAGATGGCCCCTGCTCGTCAGAGCTTTACGGTCTAGTCAAGCCAGACAATACAACAGCTAAGGACAAGGATACAAGTAGGGAAGGTAAGGAGACACATAGGAGACTATACATTCTTTTGCCCTATCCCTCTGCGTCATGCTTTTTGCTTTACTTTGTGTTTATCTATATCTGCATGTTACAGGTCAAGCTAAACACTACATGCTTCAAGTCAAGACAAGCATAAATATATTGCTCACGCTTAATCAGGACATCTTCCTACAAACAGAAGCTCCCTGTCTTGCAAGATGTAATCTTGACTGTCTCACTTATACATAAACACCTCTTGTGAAACTGTCAGCATATTCAGAACTGTTCTCACACTCTAAATTTTCCCCGTTGGACCCTAACCCCCCTTCGGGTCCCTTTCTACACCTACCAGCAGAGGTGGAGGCAAAGAGAGAATCTACAGTAGAGGTGTCTTATGACCTCATCCTGCAGCCATATCTGAGGCAGCTAGGGGCATACTAACTCAGTATCTCTCTATCTCCAGCAGAGTGTGGAAACATCTGAGCAGTTCTGAGAAAACTTTGAGGACAATTTGATTTAGTTCAAAAGTAACTGCTCTTAGGGGTGATTTCCTCCCTTGAGCTCGACGTGGGAGGCACCCATTGGGTCACCCTTAAAACCGATGCGCTCCTGGGTTTGCCAGAAGAGGAGGGATATCCGTGCAGTTCCCCTTCCTTATCCTGTTAAGGGCAGTTGAACAACCAGATGAGTACCAGATTTAAGTTCTTGTTTTCTGTATCAGATCTATGCTTCTGTGCTTGTTTAAAGTTCTCTATGGGGGCCCTCTGACCTCGCCCGCTTAGTAGGTTGATTGTTGGGTCTAGGAGCAGAACTGTCGGTTAATCATGTTTTTTTTCTCTCGCCGGTTCCCTCCTTGTGGTCATGCTGCATGTGCACGTTATCAGTGCCAGGCTGTGCCTTATCCTGTGTTCCATGCTGCATTTGTTAGTACACATGATATCTGTGTGCTTTCAACATGCTTGGTGAGCGCATGCTATTTGAGTGCTACTTCAGTAGTGTATGGTAGTTACGCATTTCCAGCACACACATTCTAAGTGCAGCTCTCTGTAGGGCGCCTTGCTTGAGTGAGGAAAGACTTGCTACAGGAAGCTGCTCTACTTTAGATAGGCACTTGTCTTCTGGGAGGAAATGCTGCCTTGATGGCCTCCCTCTGCTTTCTTGGCATGGAGGGTTCTACTCGCCTCTCAGAGCTATCGTCCTTGCAGTTGGTTGACATGGACCTCCTTCCTTTTTCTCCAGCTCTGCAGATGTCAGAGGAGTCAGCTGGAGAGAGAGATGGCTCTCCTGCTCAGGATCCCTCTGTTCGATCTTTTGAGTTTCAGCCCACCTGATGTTTCATAACAGAGTCCTCCATTAGATGGTCCGCCTGCTGCTAAGGAGGAAACCAAGACTAGCAGAGAGTTCCAAGTCTGCTTTCTATCATCTCCAGAATTCTTTGTCTTTCTTCAGCAATCATGGTCTTTCTGGCTTGGTAATTCAGATCCAACAGCTTCAGGGCCCCTCCTGTTCCTTCTCCTGCTCAGAGGAAAGCCCTTCTTCACAGGGCGGGCAAAGTCCTGAAGGGGCTGTTCCACAGAAGCACCCTCAGAAGAGGATGGATTCAGGAGACTCTGATCATATCTCCTATGCTCGGGATCCTGGCTTGAATTCTGAGAAATTTGATGGTAACTCCAGGTATGAGGACGATGAGCCTCTGGTGACAGACAACCAAGATGAGTCTCTTACCATCCATTTATTTTGGAAAGAGGAGCTAGTACACTGATTGATCAAGTTTCAGCTGCCTGCAGTTGTCGGATACTCCATCAGCGGAGCAGGAGCCACAAGTGCCTCCTCTTTTGCAGGGGGTTCAAAACCCCTCCAGGTTATTTCCTTTCCCAGAAGTGCTTAAAAGCATGGTGCACATTGAATGGGACTTGCCTGATGCCCTTTTGAAAAAGGGCAGGGTCATTAGTAGGCTCTACACTCCCCCTGAAGAGGACCTTATTGCATGGATTTGGTTATCTCAGGTGGATGCGCATATGACTGCTGTTGCCAAATAAACTTCCATCCCTTCTTTTGAGGGGAAGCTCATGTTTGGGAAGGACTTGGAGAAGCTGGTCAAGGAACAGGAAGCATCCAAATTGCAATGTCTCCCAGAGGATAGACCTAAAGGGCCTGGGAAGGGGCATGGATAGGGCTAAATGGCCAATTTTCCCAATGGAGAAAGGCGAATAGTGGTGTACCCCAGGGATCTGTGCTGGGTCCGCTGCTTTTTGACATATTCATAAATGACCTGGAAAGTGGAATAATGAGTGAGGTTATCAAATTTGCAGATGACACAAAACTATTTAAAGTTGTTAAAACCAAGAGGATTGTGGAAAATTGCAAGAGGATCTTGATAAACTGGAAGACTGGGCATCAAAATGGCAGATGAAATTTAATGTGGACAAGTGCAAAGTTATGCACCTAGGGAAGAACAACCCAAACTATGGTTACACGATGCAAGGTTCCACATTAGGAACCACCACCCAGGAAAAAGATTTAGGCGTCATTGTGGATAACATGTTAAAACCCTCGACCCAGTGTGCAGCGACGGCCAAGAGAGCAAATAGAATGCTAGGTATCATAAGGAAAGGAATGGAAAATAAAACAAAAGATATTATAATGCCTCTATATTGTTCTATGGTGAGACCGCACCTTGAATATTGTGTGCAATTCTGGTCGCCGTATCTTAAAAAGGATATAGCGTTATTAGAAAAGGTTCAGAGAAGAGCCACCAAAATGGTAAAGGGGATGTAAGAATACTCCTATGAAGAAAGGCTAAAAAGGTTAGGCTTTAACCTGGAAAAGAGACAGCTGAGGGGAGATGTGATAGAAGTCTATAAATTAATGAACGGAGTGGAACGGGTAGACGTAGATCGATTGTTTACGCTATCAGAATATAGAAAGACTAGGGGACATGCAATGAAGCTACAGGGTAAACTATGTAAGACTAATAAAAGAAAATAATTTTTCACTGAACGTGTAATCAAACTCTGGAATTTGTTACCGGAGTAAAAGCTGTTAGTGTATCAGGGTTTAAAAAAGGTTTAGATAAGTTCATGGAGGAAAGGTCCATATACCATTATTAAGAAGGGACCCAGGATATCAATGCTTGACCCAGTACAAGCATTGTGGAACCTGTGTCTTTTGGGGAAACTGCTAGGTATGTATGACCTAGATTGGCACTGTTGGAAACAGGACACTGGGCTTGATGGACCTTGGTCTGACCCAGTATGGCATATCTTAGGTTCTTATGGAAGGGCCGCCTCCTCTACATCATGCTCTTCTTGCTCATGCTAGCAGTATTCCTGGGGTTTCTGGGACTCCCAGAAGTATCAGCAGGGGAGGTCCTCCTTTCCTCCCTCAGTCTCTGTCTCCCAGACTCAGTCCTTTTGAGGCACCTGTGGGCCTCATGAGGCTTTCTCCTCCTGATCTGGGTTCTTCCATTAGACACAATGACAGGTTGTGGGCTCATTCTAGGGTGCCTTCTGTAGGCAGTTGGCTCCGTCACTTCTTCCAGGAATGGGCCCATGTGACCTCAGACTGGTAGATGCTCAACATCATTCAGTACGGCTATGTGTTGGAATGCAAGGATTCCATCCCAGATGCCTTTATAATTTCTCCATTCGGGTCTGTGGTGAAGGAGACCACCATTCAAGCTACCCTGGAGAGACTGCTCAGCCTCCAAGCTGTCAAGCCAGTGCCATCTGCTGGAAAGGGCAAGGGCCAGTATTATGGATCAGGAACTGGTTAAAAGATAGAAAGCAGAGGGTAGGGCTAAATGGCCAATTTTCCCAATGAAGAAAGGTGAATAGTGGTGTACCCCAGGGATTTGTGCTGGGTCCGCTGCTTTTTGACATATTCATAAATGACCTGGAAAGTGGAATAACGAGTGAGGTTATCAAATTTGCAGATGACACAAAACTATTTAAAGTTGTTAAAATCCAAGAGGATTGTGGAAAATTGCAAGAGGATCTCGATAAATTGGATGACTGGGCATCAAAATGGCAGATGAAATTTAATGTGGACAAGTGCAAGGTTATGCACCCAGGGAAGAACAACCCAAACTATGGTTACACGATGCAAGGTTCCACATTAGGAACCACCACCCAGGAAAAAGATTTAGGCGTCATTGTGGATACCATGTTAAAACCCTCAGCCCAGTGTTCAGCGGCAGCCAAGAGAGCAAATAGAATGCTAGGTATGATAAGGAAAGGAATGGAAAATAAAACAAAAGATATTATAATGCCTCTATATCGTTCCATGGTGAGACTGCACCTTGAATATTGTGTGCAATTCTGGTCGCCCTATCTTAAAAGGGATATAGCGATTTTAGAAAAGGTTCAGAGAAGAGCCACCAAGATGGTAAAGGGGATGGAAGGATACTCCTATGAAGAAAGGCTAAAAAGGTTGGGGCTCTTTAACCTGGAAAAGAGACGGCTGAGGGGAGATATGATAGAAGTCTATAAATTAATGAACGGAGTGAACGGGTAGACGTAGATCGATTGTTTACCTTATCAGAATATAGAAAGACTAGGGGACATGCAATGAAGCTACAGGGTAAACTATGTAAGACTAATAAAAGAAAATATTTTTTCACTCAACGTGTAATCAAACTCTGGAATTTGTTACCGGAGGATGTAGTAAAGGCTGTTAGTGTAGTTGGGTTTAAAAAAGGTTTGGACAAGTTCCTGGAGGAAAGGTCCATAAACCATTATTAAGAAGGGACCCAGGATATCAATGCTTGAACCAATACAAGCATTGTGGAACCTGTGTCCCTTGGGGAAACTGCTAGGTACGTATGACCTAGATTGGCCACTGTTGGAAACAGAATACTGGGCTTGATGGACCTTGGTCTGTCCCAGTATGGCATATCTTATCAAACAAAAGCCCTTTAACACACACAAATAACACACACCCAGCTTACACCCTTTCACATCCATGTATATATATACATATACAAAACTGTGTATAGTTAATCTGCTCTGTATTATCTCACATTGTTTGACTGTATACTCTATATATAATATGATGTTCCTTGTAAATATGTTATGTTATAATATGACGTTCCCTGTAAAACAAACTTGCTTTGTTAATTGTTGTTCACTGTGAACCGCAACTGAACTTTGGAAGATGCTGTATATAAATGTATATAAAAAAAAAAAAAAAAATGTTCAGTATTCAGTCTACTTTGTGGTAACAAAAAAGGATGGGTCCTTCTACCTGATTTTGGATCTCCCAAGGACCTTTCACTTCTGCATGGAGACATTGAGGTCTGTTGTAGTTGTTGATATGGAAGGACAGGCTAGATAGGCCATGTGGTCTTTTTCTGTCATCATGTTTCTATGTTTCATATGAGGACAGACTTAAGGAGCTTAATATGTATACTTTAGAGGAAAGGCGGGCTAGAAGTGATTTGACTGAGACATTTAAATACCTCCATGGCATAAATGCACAGGAGAAGAGCCTCTTTCAATTGAAAGCAAACTCTGCTACGAGGGGACATAGGATGAGGGTGAAAGGGGATAGACTCAGGAGTAATTTGCAAAAATATTTCTTTACGGAAAGAGTGGTAGATGTGTGGAATAGTTTCCCAGTGGAGGTGGTAGAGACGAGGGCAGTATCTGAATTCAAGAAGGCATGGGACAAACACAGAGGATCTCTAAAGGAAAAAATTGTAGTTGATATAGAAGGGCAGACTAGATAGGCCATGTGGCCTTTTTCTGCGATCATGTTTCTATGTTTCTGTGTTTCACTATTTTGTAGCGGGGATGTCTATATGGACGCCAGCACGGAGCAGGAGTGCATATGAAACATAGAAACATAGAAACATAGAAATATGATGACAGAAAAAGACCACATGGCCTATCTAGTCTGTCCTTCCATAACAACTACAACAGTCCACTCTTTGCCTTTAGAGATCCTCTGTGTTGGTCCCATGCTTTCTTGAATTCAGTTACTGTCCTCATCTCTACCACCTCCACTGGGAGACTATTCCACGGATCCACTACTCTTTCCGTAAAGAAATATTTCCGCATATCACTCCTGAATCTATCTCCCTTCACCCTCATCCCATGTCCCCTCGTAGCAGAACTTGCTTTCAATTGAAAGAGGCTCTCTCCCTGAACATTTATGCCACGGAGGTATTTAAACATCTCAATCATATCACCTCTATCCCGCCTTTCCTCTAAGGTGTACATATTAAGATCCTTAAGTCTGTCCTCATATGCTTTATAATGAAGCCCATTAATCATTTTGGTAGCAACCCTCTGCACCGACTCCATCCTGTTCACATCCTTTTGAAGGTGCGGTCTCCAGAATTGCACACCATACTCCAAATGAGGTCGCACCAAAGACTTATACAGAGGCATTATCACCTCCTTTTTTCTGCTAGCCATTCCTCTCCGTATGCACCCAAGCATCCTTCTAGCTTTTGCTGTCGCCTTTTCCACCTGTTTAGCTACTTTAAGATCATCAGACACAACCACGCCTAGGTCCCGCTCTTCTTTAGTGGACAAAAGTACTTCACCTCCTATACTGTATTGCTCCCTTGGATTGCTGCAGCCCAAATGCATGACCTTACATTTTTTAACATTAAATCCCAGCTGCCAAATTCTAGACCATTCTTCAAGCTTAGCTAGATCCCTCCTCATGTTATCTACCCCTTCCTGGGTGTCTACTCTATTGCAGATTTTGGTATCATCCGCAAAGAGGCAAACCTTACCCGACAGCCCTTCCGCTATATCACTAACAAAGATGTTAAAAAGAATCGGACCAAGGACAGATCCCTGGGGCACACCACTGGTAACATCCTTCTCCTCAGAGTGAGCTCCATTTACTTGTACTCTTTGTCGCCTCCCACCCAACCAATTTCTAACCCAAGCAGTAACTTTAGGGTCCATCCCTAGGGTGCTCAGTTTGTTTATAAGTCGCCCGTGAGGAACAGTGTCAAAGGCTTTACGGAAATCTAAATACACCACATCTAGAGCTCTCCCTCGGTCCAACTCCCTGGTCACCCAGTCAAAAAAATCAATCAGATTTGTCTGACAAGACCTGCCTCTGGTGAATCCATGCTGCCTCGGATCCTGTAATCCGCTGGACTCCAGAAACCTCACTATTTTCTCTTTCAGCAGCGTTTCCAATAATTTACTCACCACCAAAGTTAAACTAACCGGCCTGTAGTTTTCAACCACATCCTTACTTCCGCTTTTGTGTAAAGGCACCACATGAGCCTCTCTCCAGTCCTTTGGCACCACTCCTGACTCCAACGAGGCATTGAAAAGGTCAGTCAGTGGAGCTGCTAGAACGTCCCCAAGTTCCCTCAGTATTCTAGGGTGTATCCCATCCGGTCCCATCGCTTTGTCTACTTTAAGTTGAGCTAGTTTCTCACGAACACAGTCTTCTGAAAATAGTTCAAGATGTCCCTCGCTTCTGTTCTTATTTGTGGGTGTTTTCTGAGGTCCTGCTCCTGGTTCTTCATCTGTGAACACAGAACAAAAATATTTGTTAAGCAATTCCGCTTTATCCTTATCAGCTTCTACACATTCCCGCCCTGCACCCTTGAGTCTGACAATACCACTTTTGCTCTTCCTCTTCTCACTAATATATCTGAAAAATGTCTTATCCCCCCATTTTATTGCATTGGCTATTTCCTCCTGCTTTTGATTCTTTGCCTTCTTGACTACTTTGCTAGCTTCTCTAAGTTTTTCCATATACAGATGCCTACGAGACCACTACGAAGTTCTATACCATCTGCTGGTCTCCTTCAGAGGACATCGAGATCAGACTTCCTCTTCTCCCATTGGCGGCATCCAGGCTGTGATGGTGGGAGCAGCCCATACATCTGCTGAAGGGCCTTCGCCTGGACGATCACCAGTGGCTTTTCCTGATGATGGATGCCAGTCTTTTCAGCTGGGGAGCCCATTGCAGGGGACAGACAGTCCAGGATCACTGGAGTAAGCGAGAGGTGGCTTGTCCCATCAATCAGCCCCTCTAAAACCTTTGCCATATGGTTTACCTTAATCTCTAGGAACAAACAGGAATGTAGTCATCACATATGGGTATCATCGGTACCGAAGGAGCCTGCGCGGGAACGCTCCCCAGCATCCAATTAGAAAGCTTTTGGGAGCATCCCACAGCGCCTGCGTGCTGCCTTCCCGCCTTTCCCAACTGCCTCTCTCCAGTTCTTCGTTTTCCGCGGAGCCAGATGGTCGTGTTCCTGTCACCGCAGAAAATTTTCCTTCTTTTTTGTGGTCTCGTCTGCCTTCCTCGACGCTTTACCGGTATCGCCAGGTTTTCTCTATTTATTTCTTTCTTTTCTTTAAAAAAAAAAAAAAAAATTCTTTGTAGTTTCCCATTTTTTTTTCCAGGTACACGTGCCATTTTGGGCCTTAGGCCTAAGATTTTTTCCATAATGGAAAAACCCTCCTCGGGTTTTAAAAAGTGCACCAAGTGTGGCGGTACCATCTCCGTCACCGACACCCATGAATGGTGTCTGAAATGTTTAGGTCCTGACCATTCCATCTCGAAGTGTATGGCCTGTGCCATGATGTCTAAGAGAGGTCAACAGAACCGAGCCGCCAAGCTCAGTACCCTGTTTCCCTCTGATGCAGCTTCAGTGGCATCGACGTCTTCCAGGGATTCGTCTTCCTCCTGTGGATCTCAGATAACTAAACATAAGTCTAGCCGGTCCTCAAAGGGTAGATCTCCTTCTAAGCATCGAGATGCCTCTGCCCTTGAGGATTCTGCACCGGCAAAATTGCCCCGGCGGGAGGCTTCGGCTTCCAAAGCATTATTGGGGCTCCAGGATGTTCTCGAGGCCTTGACCTTGGCAGAACTATTGGTGCCATGCTCTGGGGTATCGGCGGTCTTCTCCGGTACCGACATCCAGGCATCGGCAGGGTCGATAGACCAGAGAGTCCTGGCTATTGAGCGCAGTCTGGCGGCTCTCCTTGCGGCATCAACACCCTTGGAACCACGTCAGACTTTTCAACCGGTACCGGCACCGATAGCATCGACATCGGTGTCCGCATTGCCAGCACCCAGTCATCCGATGCCTTCCGGTACTGATACTCCGGTACCGATTACTCCCGGTACCGACTTCGGTCGGTACAGGTATCGGGCTCTTCAAGAGCATCCTGACAGAAGGTACTTTGAGTCGTCAGAGGAATCTGAGGATTCTGACAGTTCTGTCGATGCGGGAATACTTCTCCCAGAGGAGCCTTCCTCCCCTAAACGTAGGATGTCTCCTCCAGAGGATATTTCATTTCAGGATTTCATCAGGGAGGTGGCTCGAGGTCTGTCCATTACTGTGGCACCTGAAAAAGAGCCCAGAGCAAAGGAGTTGGAAATTTTACAATATCCTAAAACTCCTAAGGAGGCAGCTACCTTGCCCATCCATGAGATCTTGCATGATCTCATGTTAAGAATGTGGGAGACACCTTTTACCACCTCTCCTCATTCTCGCAGACTGGATACTCTGTATCGAGTCCCTCCTTGTCCTGGTTTCCAGAAAACTCAGCTTCCTCACCACTCTATTGTAGTGGAATCAGCTATGAGAAGGATCAAGAGTGCAAAGAGGCATGCCTCTAATCCTCCAGGATGTGAGTGCAGAACTTTGGATGCTTTTGGACGTCTTGTCTTCCAAGCTTCCATGCTTTCTGCCAGGATCAGTTCCTATAGTCTATATATGGGAATGTTCCTGAAGGAAGTCACAGGTGATTTAGAGGCTTTGAGTCCTCTTCTTCCGGAGGATAGAAGACAGGATTTTCTCACGTTGGTCAAACATGCCTAAGATGTTTCTAAATTTGTCAACCGTGCAGCTTTTGACTGTTTTGAGTGCATAAGCAGAACCTCTGCCATTGCCATAGGTGCACGTAGAATTGCTTGGCTCCAGGCATCTGATCTGGAGCTCTGGGTACAAGACAAACTGGGAAATATTCCTTGTACTGGTGAGAACCTGTTTGGCCTTTTCCTGCCAATCTTTACCAATGAGTTGGATGCTGACAACTCCACCTTGGATAGATTATCCAAGTCCACAGCTGATCCTGCAAGAAAGAAATCTTTCAAGAAACCATTCTTTTCTAAAAAGAAAAGATATTATCCTGCTTATTCTCAGCAGGGGCGTTCTGCAGGTCAGCTTGTCAGGAAAGGTCAGCAACCACCCAAACAAAGAAAAGCAAAGACTGCTAAGCCTCAGCCGTCCCAGCTGTCTCAGCCTCCACAAGGCCTTTGACTTTCAGCTAGAGAACTTAGCCTTCCTGGCTCTCATTGGACCAGAGCCTTCCACCATTCCAGGAAGGTTGTGTCACTTTGCCCCGAGATGGGGGCAAGTAACAGCAGAGCATTGGACACTCTCCATCATAAGAGGGGTACAAGCTTCATTTTTCCAGCATGCCCCCTCCCACAATAATAAGGCAGTTCAAGTCTCCAACCTCTCTTATCAACCTGTTAGGTCAGGAGGTCACTATGGGCAATAGAAGAAGTACCCATCCACCAGCAGGGTACAGGGTTTTACTCCCCCTATTTCCTTATCCCAAAGGAAACAGGGGGATACAGACCTATCTTGGACCTCATAGAATTGAACAAATTCCTTGTCAAAGAGAAATTCAAGATGATTTCTCTCGGAACTCTGCTGCCATACCTTCAGAGTCAGGATTGGCTTTGTTCTCTAGATCTCAAGTATGCGTACACCCATGTTCTCATCCATCCAACTCACAGAAGGTTCCTTCAGTTCCTTTTTCAAGGAAAGCACTACCAATACAGGGTGCTTCCTTTTGGCCTGGCCTCAGCACCAAGGGTGTTCACGAAATGCATGGCTGTGGTAGCAGCATTTCTCTGCACTCTAGGGATATTCGTCTTCCCCTACTTAGACGACTGGCTCATTCGAGCCCCAACAGAGTCAGAGGCCAGAACTTCTCTATCCTGCACAATGCGTATCCTTCAGTATTTGGGTCTGGTAATAAACATCCCAAAATCCAGTCTAACTCCCACTCAGTCTTTAGAGTTTATAGGAGCTTTGCTGGATACAAGAAAGGCAAGGGCCCATCTCCCCCAGGCCTGTTGCCTTCACATGGTGCAGTTGGCTTCTCAAGCAGTGCTAAAGCCTCATCTCACTGCCCGAGAAATGCTACAACTGCTAGGCCACATGGCATCTACTGTGCATGTGGTCCCCTATGCTCGCCTCCATATGAGAGCAGCCCAGTGGACTTTATCCACTCAATGAACCCAGGTATCAGGATGCCTGTCAGACAAAATAGCAAACACAAGTCGCCTTCTTTTGTCCCTCCAGTGGTGGAAGTCCACTCAGAACCTGTTGCTGGGGTCCCCTTTTCAACAACCCTTACCCCAGGCAACTCTCACAACAGATGCTTCTCCGATGGGTTGGGGAGCTCATCTGCAAGACCTCTCCACCCAGGGCACCTGGTCTCCGCAGGAGACTCATCTACATATCAATCTCTTGGAGCTCAGAGCAATCTTCCTTGCTCTTCGAGTGTTCCACACCCTGCTCAGCTACAAGACAGTCCTCATTCATACGGACAATCAAGTAGCCATGTTCTACGTGAACAAGCAGGGGGGAACAGGCTCTCTGTCGCTTTGCAACAAAGCTTTGTGACTATGGGCCCTCGCCAGAGAGCATCAGATTCATCTCCTGGCAGTGTATCTTCCAGGCATACAAAACTCTTGGGCAGACAGACTCAGTCGAGTTCTGCTTCCACACGAGTGGTCTCTGCATGCAGACTAGGTGGCCAAGATTTCAAATTTGGGGAACCCCGGACATAGACTTCTTTGCAAGTCCGTGGAATGCCAAACTTCCCCAGTTCTGTTCCAGAATTCCGGCTCAGGGGGCTCAGGCCAGGGATGCTTTCCTACTTTATAGGGGTCAAGACTTCCTGTATGCCTTTCCACCCATTCCCCTAATTCCCAAAACCCTGTTCAAGCTTCAGAGAGACAGAGGTCGTATGATTCTCATAGCTCCACATTGGCCACGGCAAGTGTGGTACCCTCTGCTTCTACATCTCTCTCAAGCTCCCTCCCTGGAGTTAGGGTCTGCTCCAGATCTCCTATCCCAGGAGGACGGAATGTTACGGCATCCCAATCCCCAGTCTCTGCATCTGAGGGCTTGGCTGCTGAAGGCCTAGATCTCCATGATCTTAACCTCCCTCAGCAAATAAAGGATATCCTTTGTGCTTTCAGGAAGCCTTCCACAAGACGCTCTTATGCTTTCAAGTAGAAAAGGTTTACCATATGGTGTTCGCAGAAGGGTCTTAACCCTATTGCCATACCTCTGGAATCATTACTGGAGTATCTCCTTCATTTATCCAATGCAGGACTTAAGACTAACTCAGTGAGGGTCCATTTGAGTGCTATTGCAGCTTCCTTCAAGCCCCTAAATGGACAACCTATTTCCTCCCATCCTCTTATAGCAAGATTTATGAGAGGCCTTCTGCTAACTAAGTCTCCCATTAAGCCACCTCCTGTGGCATGGGACTTAAATTTGGTTCTTGGTCAGCTCGTGAAGCCACCTTTCGAACCCTTAGCTACTACCTCCTTGAAATTCCTTTCTTGGAAAGTTATCTTTCACATTGCAATCACATCAGCACGTCGCATCAGTGAATTGCAAGCACTAGTAGCTGATCCACCTTATACAAGGTTCCATCATGACAAGGTAGTCTTTAGGACTCATCCACACTTTATGCCAAAGGTGGTCTCTCCCTTTCATCTAAACCAAGCGGTCTACCTACCTGTGTTCTTTCTAAGGCCTCATGCATCAAATGCAGAGAGGAACCTTCATACTTTGGACTGTAAAAGAGCTTTAGCCTTTTACTTGCAAAGAACACAGCAACATAGAAAGTCCTCTCAACTCTTTGTTGCTTTTGATTCTTCTCATTTGGGACTTCCAGTCTCCAAGAGAACACTATCTAACTGGATTGCTCAGTGTATTTCCTTTGCCTATCAGAGTAAGAATGTTCCTCTGGAGGGCCATGTCACAGCTCACAATGTGAGAGCCATGGCAGCTTCAATGGCTCATCTGTACTCTGTGTCTATCGACGACATCTGTTGAGCAGCCACCTGGGCCTCGGTTCATACCTTCACAGCCCATTACTGCTTGGACAAGGACTCCCACCGGGATGCCTTGTTTGGTCAGGCTGATCTCCAACACCTGTTCCATACCTAATAAACTCCTACCCACCATCCCTGGTAGGATGCCAGAGATCCATGGGAGGAAGTGGAGCCCTTCTCAGGTATGCACAACCTCTGGGGTCTCTCCCTGGCATCTAAAGCTAGGGAGTCCCCATATGTGATGACTACATTCTTGCTTGTTCCTGGAGGTAGCATAGTTACTCACCTGTAACAGGTGATCTCCGGGAACAGCAGGAATTTAGTCCTCACAACCCACCCACCTCCCCTAGGAGTTGTATCTCTCTATCTCTTTCCCTTTCCCTCTCTCTCTCTTTGTCTCAGCTTTAAAACTCAACTGGAGAGAGGCAGTTGGGAAAGGCGGGAAGGTAGCACGCAGGTGCTGTGGGATGCTCCCAAAATTTTCTAATTGGACGCTGGGGAGCTTTCCCGCCCAGGCTCCGTCGGTACTGACGATACCCATATGTGAAGACTAAATTCCTGCTGTTCCCAGAGATCACCTGTTACAGGTGAGTAACGATGCTTTTTCTCCTGTCCCCTCCTTGGCCCATTCCCTTGCCTTAACACCTATCTCACTGGTTTCTTCTCTGTTATCTCAGTGTCACACTTGATTCCTTTCTATCCCTCCATGAACACCTATCCTCCATTATTCAACGCTCATTCTATTCCCTGCATCAGAGCTGCTCTGTCAGTCTGCTTCTTTCCGTCCCCTTTCTGTCCACATTTCTACTCTCTCTGGTGATGACCTGCATAGACTATTGCAATGCTGTCCTTGCTGTCTCCCAATTCCAACTTTGCAGATTACAGCTCCTCCAGAACATTGCTGCCCTCTTACTGACCCACACTTCTCGCTCAGACCACATCACCCCCTGCTCATTCATCTACATTGGCTTCCCATAAAATTTCACGTACAATACAAAATACTTACCTTAGTTCACTGTACCATTCACACTAACACTCCCAGTATCTCTCCGATCTGATTCATCTCCATTCCTCTCACCGCCCCCACACACACTCACTTAGAATCCACCCGCACTTCTGCCTTCTTTTTCCTTGGCCCCCTTCTCTAGAACTCCCTCTCATCTTTCCTCTGCCTGGAATTTTCCTTTCCACGTTTCAAAATTTACTGAAAACTCATCTCTTCTCTATCGCCTTTGACCTTCCATTCTCCCCTGCCTAACTCCCCTGTTTGTCCTAGCCTTGCCCCTCCTCCCTTCCCTTTATCTTTCTCTCCTTCACCCAGTCTATATGCTTCCTCTTTTCTCTTTTGTCTTTCCTGTCTTGCCATGGCATTCTTTTTTCCTGTAGCATGCCCTTTTTGTTGTAATCCGCTCAGATACTCCGGTCCAGGGCGGTATATCACAAAACCTGGTATATCAATAAAGTTAAAGGCGAGAGCCATTATCATGGCTGTCCTGCATCTCCAGAGCTTAGTCTGAGAAAAGGCAGTTTGAATCTTTTTGGACAATGCAACGGCAGTGGCCTATGTCAAAAGGCAAGGGGGCAGGAAGAATTCCGGGGTTTCCTAGGAAATTACCCTCCTGTTCTCCTGGGTGGAGTGAATCTTTTGGCCCTCTCAGTACAGCATAATATGGTGTGGACAACATGGAAGTGTACTATCTAGGTCAGCACTCTCTCAATCCCAGAGAGTGGGAATTTAACCAAATGGCTTTTTGGAGCATCTTGAACAGACGGGGGTCACCGAAAGATGGATCTGATGGTGACCCAGGCCAATTCCAAGGTGAAACGGTTCTTTAGTTGCCACAAAAAGGCAGGCACCGAGGACATGGATGCCCTGACTTAACCTTGGCCAAGGTAGATACTTTGTGTTTCTTGTAGGGTGTGCTTCATCGCATAGAGCACTATCAGGGTCCAGTAGTTCTGTTAGCTCCAGATTGGCTGAAGAGGCTGTGGTATGTAGATCTGATGCACCTTCAGTAGGCCCTCCCTCCTCATGTCTCCCATCAGCTCAGGGGCTCTTCAGGCAGGAACCAGTCCTGTTAGTTGACCCGGCTTCCTTCTCACTTATGGCTTGGCTCTTGAGAAGTGATGCTTAGTGCATAAGGGCTATTCTTCTGCTGTGGTTTCCATGCTTCTGAAAGCAAAAAGAGGCTCCACTTGCCTTGTCTGTATGCGTGTTTAGTGCCTTTTTGAGCACTGGTGTTCTGAACATCAAGTCAGCTCTAGTGCTGTGGACTTGCCAACTCTGATCTCGTTCCTTCCTTGTGAAAGAATATTACAGCAAAGAATATTTGGAAAATTTAGTATTGTGAAGAGATCTGAAAATATAGACATTTGAAGGATTTTATTAGGTGTGTTATTCCTGTATCTTTAGCCATGCATAGTTGACAAATATTATCTATTACCACTTAAATATATGCATTGAAAAATGTTTCTGCATCAACTCACAGTCCAAGGCAGTAACAAATTTGTCACAGGAAACAAATTAACTTCAGCAGTTGTGCAAGATAAAGGAAGGCTGAGCCGTGAACTTGAAGGATGGGAGATGGAATGGAAATGAATCTGAACACAATTAACATTTTTTTTTCAGCTAACAAAAATAGACAGAGAATAATACATCATTCGATAAAGAGAAGAATTTCTCTACTGAGATCTAAATGGTGGGTCATATGTCCAGGAAATAAAGAACACTGAGGGGAAAAGAGCTCTAAACAGCAAGATAAAAAATGACCTCTTATAAATCTTTATCTCCACTGAAGAAGTTCTTGAACTAGGTGCTTCCGCAGGAGAAACTGTGGCGTGTGTTGACATTGTACTTCAGTAGCAGCATTTCATTCTTTTGTTACATTTGGAGAGGAAAATATATATCATAATAATAAATAGAGCAATGCACTGGGGTTAATTACTAAGATGTGATAACATTAATGCATGTTAATTACCATTAACACATATTATTCATAAGTAGATCTTATTGAATAGCATGGGACCTGCACTAATGTGCATTACAGCAAATTATTGCATGTTAACGTTGGTGTATCGTGGTAACTAGTTCCTAAAGGGGGTAATTCATAAGGAGCCGAAGAAAGTTACGCACCATTGACATGAGTAAATCATGTATTTTCAACGACTTATGCATGTCGATGGGCCTTTTTGCATGTACTTTAGCCAGTCACTATAAGTACACACAGTAGACTGATGGCATTTACTTTCGCCGTGAACATTCACAAAGGCAGAGCTTGGGCAGAGTGTGCATTTGCATGCGTACTTTATAAAATATGGGTGTACCTGTGTCAGATATGTGTAGAGCTGGTGTAAGTGATGGGGCCTTGATTCAAAGTGCGTTTCCCACTACTTTTGCCCCTTTTAATAAAGTATGCACATACGTGACTTTATAAAATAGGCATGATTGAGTTGAGTAAAAACACATGTTAATCTAGGCACACTTTATAAAATTACCCTCTAAGAGGGTAATTTTGTAAGAGGGTATCTCTGTCAAAGTAATATGAAGGCATCTATTTTATGCAAGTGACAGGCGCCTATGTGCCTTTATAAAATAAGCACACAGAACCAGCCCCAATAGCGAACAAATGCTGGTGGTCTGAAGAAGACCTAAATGTGTGCATGTACGATGTGAGCATTATTTTATAAGGCATGGATGAGTAGACTAATGGTTAGAGCAGTGGGCTAAAAATCCAGGACCCACTTAAAATCCCACTTCTGCCCCTTATGATCTCAGGCAAGTCAATTAACCCTGCATTGTCTCAGCTACAAGCTTAGATGCCAAGCTTTCCAGGAACAGGAAAATACCCACTGTAGCTGAACGTAACTCACCTTGAACTGTTGAGATAAGGCATGAGCTAAATCTAATTCCCTTTCCCTTCACTTAGCCACTATTTAATGAAAAGTAGGTCCCAGTGGTGTGCAAAAGTCTGGAATCACTTGTAAATTTGACGTTTTTTCAACTTTGTGACTTTATATCTTAATTTCTTTTTCCTCCCAGTGGCTTTTTCTGTGTATCTCATGATAAGTGATAGATTTGGCTATTAGGGCCAACTTTTAGTAGTGGTTTGGCCCTTATTTTCTGAGTTTGTTCCGCATAGTTGTCCTGTTGATAGATTTTATGTGAAAATTGCATAATGTACATCGTTGACCAATGATATATTAATGTAAGTATGCTTTAAAATATTATGGACGCACACCAGGTTTCCTTCAAATTAATGTATGTGGCCTTGAAAAAGGCCGTTTTTATGTGTTAGTGATGGCTCAGTATTTGATGGGCCACCCTTTGTTCTTAATCACCTGACTGCACATTGTCGGCATTGAATGAACCAGTCTGACAAGGTGATCGTTGGTGACAACTCGGTTCCAAGCTGCAATGAGTGACTCAATCAGCTCACGCTTTGATGTCGGATGCCTCTTGGATATTTCCAAGGCCACCTTGTGCCACAGGTTCTCGATTGGATTCAGATCTGGAGACTGGGCAGGCCAGTCCATTGACTTGATGTTGTTCCGCTGCTTCCAGCTGATCACATGTCTGGAGCGATGGCAGGGTACATTGTCATCTTGGAACAGGAACTGGCCAGGAAACAGCTGGTGTGCTGATAGCACTATTCACTTTTGCAGTATGGTGATGTACTTGGCCCCGTTGACCATTCCATCGACAATGTGAAGACATCCAACGCCACTGGCAGCCATGCAGCCCCAGACAGTGACCTTCAAAGGATGCTTCACAGTGAGGTTGAGACACTCAGGCTTGAATTCCTCTCAAGGTAATCTCCTCACATCGGTGTGGGCCTGGTTACCAAA
This sequence comes from Ichthyophis bannanicus, assembly GCA_033557465.1. Lineage (NCBI taxonomy): Eukaryota > Metazoa > Chordata > Amphibia > Gymnophiona > Ichthyophiidae > Ichthyophis > Ichthyophis bannanicus. Next base: position 117,349,160 of record CM066050.1, on the reverse strand, counting down.
CAGGCAGAAGCTGCTTTCATCACTGAATAGCACCTTTTCCAACATTTCAGTAGACCAGGTTGAGTGCTTCTCGCCCACATGATCCGGTTGCGCCTTTGTATGTCAGTCATCAATGGCTTATTCCATGCTTTGCAGCCCCAGAGACCAAACTGCAGGCACCGGCGACAAACTGTTGATGAGCTGACACTGACCTCACTCTTGTCTGACCACTCTCAAAGTAGCTGAAGAGAGGTCAACTTGCGATTAGTCAATGAAATACGTCGTAGTGCACGGTCCTGGCATGATGTTGATGCACGTGGACGACCTAAACGAGGCTTCTCCATCACTGAACCCATTTCTTTCTTTCTTCTGTACAATCATAACAGCGCTCTGACTGCAGCCAACTTTCCTGGCTATCTGACGGCTTGAAAATCCTTCTTCACTCATAAAGTACACACGAACACGCTCCTCCGATGTCTGGGTCCGAGTCATCTTCATGGTCGATCCAGAAAGCGTATGAAATGCAAAAATTCAGTGTGTTTTTATAGCTGCACTGTTGGCTAGATATCTGCATTGTGACTGGTTAGTGAAACCAGCCTCCTGATTGGTCAGAAATAACATGTGTATATTGGATAATCTCGATCCAGTTTTGACACAGGATCCACAAAATTCGCAGTAGCTATCTCCCAGTGTCTGTAAAGTATTTAAATTGGAAGCAAGGAATGCAAAAAAGTCAACTCTAATAGCCAAATGTATCCCTTTTAGCGTGGTAGAAAGATGAATATGCTAGGCTAACGCAAAATTTAAAAAAAAACCCACGTTAGAAAGTACGAAAAACGCAAAGCTCACAAGTGATTCCAGACTTTTGCACCCCATTGTATGTTCCTTTAAAAAATACTAGTGTAAGTCACAGAAAATGAACCTTCAATGTAGGTGTGATCACTTATACCTGCTAGTGAGGTAGTATACTTTATGCTACTACACATGCACAGTAGATTGAGGTATTTTCTAATCTGCATATGTACTTGTGCATTCTCCCTACACATCACCCAAATTCTGTCCATGTGCATGCCCACAGTGAAAGTGTACGCTATCAAATCAACAAATCAATAGGCATACTTTTACACTACATGCTAGTTTATAAGAGGCCATTTACTTGCATATGTGGCCATATAAGCATGACAGTGACTAAAGTAGCCCATTGAGAGGGAGGAGTGGTCTAGTGGTTAGGACAAGGTACTTCAGGCCGGAGGGCCGGGGGTTCAAGTCCCACCTGGGGACAGCAATCTCAGGCCGGAGGGACTGGGATTTCTAGTCCTGTAGGCACTCCTTGTGGTCTTGGGCAAGCCACTTAACCCTCCATTGCCCATGTTCCCTGTAAGTATTAGTGTATGTGTCTCATATCCCCTCGTGTTAAATGTATCCCCAAATTGACCGCTTTGACCTGGTGAAAAGCGGGATATAAATACAGCTAAATAAAATAAATTGTAGGCACCTCCAGTAGTTTAACGATTAAAGTAGGTGTCTCCTTATAAAGTTATCCCTAAACATGTACATGCAAATATTATAAAATGCTTGTCCCTGGGGACAACTAAGCATGATGTGTATGGATATATGTTTGTGGAATCTATTTGGTACACACATTCTATACATGTATGATGTTGTTAAGTGCCATTTAGTCAATGTTGACTCCTGGCAGTCCCATGGATAGTTGTCCATGGTTTGACTATCCCCTAGATTTTCTTGGCAAGATGCAAGCAGAAGTAGATTGTCAGACCTTCCTTCCATGCAGCAAGCCTACCACACCTGGTATTCCAAGGTGGTCTCCCATACAAGTACTAACCAGGCCTGACCCTGCCTAGTTTCCTGAATCAGATGAGATCGGGCATATTCAGGGTAACGTGGCAATACTATATAATCATATACAGCTATGCAATTTTATAAAAGCTGTTTTACAAAAACTGTTTAACATATGGAAAAAGCTTTATAAAATTGCCCCCTTGCTTCATGTAGGAGATTAAGATGAATAAATAATTGGAGATAATGCTGTAGGCAGTGTTAGTAGGCAACTAATGAATGCAGAAGATAAAAATATTAATTCTTTGTAAATGTCAACCTGATGGCAAAGTCTAATTTGTGATTTGAGCTGGAATGCAAGAAATTTGGAAAAGATATTTGCAAAGTAGAACAATCTTTTGACAGTCACTAAATTACTGTATGATAATTTAAATATAGAAGTAGTCTTTAGTATGCTATTTAATTATCATTTAGTCTTCGCCTGCTATATCCACTTATGTATGTAAAGAACAGTTCATTGCTTGCCTAATGTTTGTAAAAACTAAGGGTCATCCTTTCTGTATGCTCAAGATGATAACATGTAACTTACCGTGTTGTGTTGTGTTCCAATAATACAGAGCAGCACAACTTAATGCCGTGCAAGCAGATTTTAAGACATCCATGCAAAACAGAGATATGGATGTATGAAAGGTCAAATTGGATGAATGAAGGGTAAAATTAGTAAGGTAGCCCAGGGGTCTTTTGGACTGTTTCTCATGATTAGGCAGTTTACTTTATAGTTTAGTTATTTACAGTCTTGTTATCCGGCCCTTCATTACAGTCAAAATAATAAATACAGTGGGGAGCCAAAGTTTGTGAAAAATGCTCCTAATTGTGCTAATTGTGATCCTAGTGTTGGTATGACTCTGCAGACAAAATATAAAAACTATGCCCAATGCATGTGTTAGGATGAGGTGTTTTCTAGTCAATAAGCATTAATAACTGCCCATTTTGGAGGAATAGTAGTCTGCAAGACTTTAGGAAGAGGTAATTTTGTACCATGTAATTCCTATTTAGTCAGAAACTCACATAACCTATACAAAGTCCTGAAATTAACAGTACATTATATGTTTTGCATATGTATACATACAGGTTGCATACATGTACTGTACAGTATATTATTTCTGACTCTCGTCATACTTAGAGCCAAAACGAACATTACTCCAAAAAGCAAAGGAGCAAACCGGAGAAGGACCAAAGCCATGGACACACAGATATTCTTCTGAAGAAATTTATCGAAGGATCCCAACTCAGTCGAGTTTCAGCAAACACACCTGTGTCAGGGGTCTACAAATCATGGATATGGAGAACACAAAATCCAGTGACACTTGAAAAAAGGAGACCTAAGTCAATTCGATCCAATAGTAATGGTTTATCATCAGAAACACAGCTAAGGTCCAAGGGACGCTTAAAAAACCCCACCTTGTTGAAACACTAAGTAACTTTCTCTAGTTGACTTTCAGAATAGAGACATTTAATAGCCTAATGGTTAGAGAAGTGAGTTAAAGGCCAAGTAGCCAGGGTTCCAATCCCACGGCTGCTGCTCGTGATCTTAGGCTAGTCACTTAATTCTCCATCTTCACCGTACCCTTTGTATGTTTTAAGGGCATAACAAGCACTTTCTTGATGCCTGTTTGTGCCTGGAGCAGGTCTAAATGTGGACGTGCCCGCAGACCTCCCTGACATTTCTGAAATCGAATGGGGATATCTAAGTTCATTGCCCCTCCCCAGACACACCTCCACCACATTGCATGTCTGCTTGGATGTCCCTGCACTGGAGATGTCTCTAAAAGTTATTTATGAAATGATTCTGGAGATGTCTCCATGATTTTGACGTCCACTTATACATCTTTGGATGTCCACATCATGATTAAGACTTTTAAAATGACCCCCAAAAATTATAACTACCAAAAGATAGAATCAAATTACAAACAACGGGAAAAGAAGTGGACGGACAGAGGGGAGCAGTACAGGCCAGCACCTTGAGCCCCTGCCCAGGGACCTATTAATTTTCAACATAAAGTCATAAGTTAGATTAGTACAGGACCTGATAGGCTTTTTCGAAGAAGTAGGCTTTTAAAGCTGACTCAAATTTTGGCATAGGTAATTTCCAGTATGAGGTCACAATGCAGATTATTCCAAATGGTGGTGACAAAGTAAATAAAAAAGCCAAGAGGCAGATAAACTGTAAAGGGGCTTTTTACTAAAGGGGCTGTCAGCGCAGGTCTGACACATGCTAAAAATGCACATTGAAGCTGTGTTGGCAGCTATCGTGGTGCATGACAGTTAGTGCTGCTGACGTTTTGGTGCTATCTGTCCATGGTGCATTAGAGTTGCAAGTGGGAGGGTTAAGGGCGGAGAAAGGGCAGGGTGAATGCCATGCAGGAAGCACGCCTGCGCAACCTACATGATGGGTTGGTAGTGCAGGTGCATTCACCACTACCTCTGTATGTGGCATTTAATGTACCCACACTCTTTTAGTGTAGTGGCAGGGCCCTGTACACTGCGTTAACTGCTGGGAACATGCTTTCAATGTTCCTGGCAGTTAACTCTATGGTGTTCCCTAACACACCACGGATTCATGCATTGTGGACATATTTGGTGCAACATCACAGAGCCCTTTGGTAAAAGGGCCCCTAAACATGATATTTATTTATTTTTTTAAGCAGTTTTTGTATACCAACCCTTCCAGAAATCAGGGGCGGTTTACATTAAACAAACCATTTTACAGAGAACATGAGATAACTATGTACAGTTACAGAAAAAAACATTCAACTACAGTGGTACCTCGGTATACATCCACTTTAAAATAAGTCCAACTTGATACATGTCCTGTTTGGACGCAAAAAATTTTGTTTGGTATACCGATATTTGTTTGGAATACAACTCGAGTTTGATGAGTCACGACTGCGCGCACTACCCTTGTTTACCTCTTTTGAGACAATACTACGACTGCCCATGAGCGTCAGCACGCCTGGATGGATATCAAAAACTTTGCAGAGAAGTACCATCCCAACAAAGCTCAAACAAGCCGCAATAGCATTGTCTGGAATGACCAAACAATGTCACATTTCCAAAACATCCTGAGGAGAAGGCAGAAGCAAAGTTCTTTGGACAGATTTTGAGTAAAGGTCAGACCTGGTGATCCTCAACCAGGTCCAAGTAGGGACCTGACAGAAGAAAAGAGACAGAAAAGAGAGAAATAAATTTGGTAAATTTTCATTTATGTACAGTATAGATTTTACCCACTGCATTTGTATTTTAGTATTAAACAGTGTTCTTATAAAAAAATCCTATTGTTATTATAACGGATTAATTATTTTCCCTTTATTTCTTATTGGAAAAGTTTGTTTGGTATACGTCCAGTTTGGTATAAGTCCAAGGATCTGGAACGGATTAATGACGTATACCGAGGTACCACTGTATATACAATATATCGTCTTGTCTCAGGATAATTAGGAGGATATCAGCAACTATATATATGTGGGTAAGGGTTGCATCTAGACAGGGTGAACAATCGTGCATCAGTCATTGTTAAAGTATTCAACAAAGAGAATTATTGTTAGCTCTTTCTGGAATGTCTGGAGGTCTTTTATTGATCTGATGGTGTCTGGCAGAGAGTTCCATAGTGTCGGAGCAGTGTAAGTAAAGGCTCTGCTACTGGTTATTTGCTTTGTTTTACGGATTGTGGACGGAATGGCAAGTATGTTCTGGTTGTTCTTTCTTCTGTTCCTAGAATCTGTTTGTGTGTGAATTCTAGATGAGAGGAAGGAGGGTGAGATGTTATTGAGTAGTGTAAGTAAAGGCTCTGCTACTGGTTATTTGCTTTGTTTTACGGATTGTGGACGGAATGGCAGGTATGTTCTGGTTGTTCTTTCTTCTGTTCCTAGAATCTGTTTGTGTGTGAATTCTAGATGAGAGGAAGGAGGGTGAGATGTTATTGAGTAGTGTGACCGTGGTGATTATTGTTTTATATTTTATTCTGCTCATTATCGAGAGCCAATGTAGATTCTTAAGAACAGGTGTGATGTGTTCTGTGAGGCGAGTTTTGGAAATAATTCTAGCGGTCACATTTTGGGCTAGTTGTAAGGTATTGATGGTCTTTTTAGGGAGGCCTTGCAGTAAGCTGTTACAATAATCCCAGTTTGGGGTTATAAGGACCTGGGAGACTGTTCGGAAATCACTAGGTTCTAAAAAGGATCTGAGGTTCTGGATAGTTCTTAGTTTAAAGAATATTGTCCTCACTGATTTTATATGAGATGTCATACTGAGGGATCTGTCACAGTGGTTCTCAAACCCAGTCCTGGGGGCCCACCAGCCAGTCAGGTTTTCCGGATATCCACAATGAATATGCATGAGAGGGATTTGCATATACTGGAAGCAGAAGGCATGCATATCTCTCTCATGCATATTCATTGTGGATATCCGGAAAACCCGGCTGGCTGGTGGGCCCCCAGGACTGGGTTTGAGAACCACTGGTCTAGAATGATTCCCAGGTATTTCACCTCCTGCTTTACTGGAAGTGTAGTGGTTTGTATGTTCAATTCAAGGGGAGGAGTGAAGCTTAAATTTCTTGTTGTGAATATAATTTCAGGTTTTTTTATAGATGATATGGTGGTTGTTTTTACCCAGCCAGGATTCCGCCTCAAGAATGCAGTCAATCATATTGTTGTAAATGAGTTTTTTAATGTTTACAGGAGTAAATAACATAATATCATCTGCATATATGAGATATTCAATTTTGGCCTGGAGACGGTATAGTTAGATCATTTTCAGGCTGAGAGGTTACATTGAGGCATATACAGAATTTAGAATTTTGCAAGGTTCCTTGATAAAGCACTTGTGGCCTGATTCAGCAAGGCGACGTGCATCCCCCACAAGCCATCCTGCTCATATTCCCCCACAGACTCTCCCCGCACAGCCAGAGCAGCAGTACGGGAGAGTTGGCAAGGGAAGGGAGGGGGCAGAATAAGAGCAGAACAGGGGCGGGCAAAGGCAGCACAACATACAGGGCTGATTCAGGTCATGGCCCTATACGACCTGCAGGTCAGGGGTGGACATACTGCTTAATCCATCTTGGAGGTGGAATAGACAGCTGGGACTGAAACGATTGCGGCTAGAAACCCCCTCCCCAAGGCTGGGACAGGTGGCAGGTAGGTCCCCGCCACCCGATCTGGGCACCGGTTGCCCAGCCTAGGGTTCGATGGCAGGGTAACAGGGGTCAACACTGCGGGAGTCAGAAGGTCATGTGCGGAGGGCGTCCCAGGCCCGATCCTGCGCCCATGGGAACGTCTGGATTCTGCGGTGCAGAATTGGGTCCATTGCTCGGGGCATCCAGACGGCCCATATGTGCCCCTTCCAGGATCGGGCTTCACATGATTAGAAGTTTGAATGATCAACACTGGTTCCCTATTTCATTCAGAAGTGGTGCCATACTTATTTGGGATTTGAGAACTTCAGGAGCCCGTACAATTATTCTCCCTGGCTTGGCCTACTACAGTGCAGTCTATTCAGATCATTCACAGAGTGGCTGACACAAGCTGCAGTTGGTGTGAAACACTGGCCTGGATTTTGTCTGAACTGAAAAGAAGAGACCATGTTAACACTGATACTGGTTAGGATGTGCTACCAGAAAATAAGTCCCATTGCAGAAAATGGAACCTACAGTAAATAACATGCATGCGATAGATAATATCTTTTAGTAAATCTATCTCTAAGTTTATACCCTTGGCAATAGAGGGTAAAGTGGCTTATCCAAGTCACATGAACGTCAGTAGATCAAGTGGAATCTGAATTCTAGAACTGTTGAAATGAGGAGTGAGTGATATCTTTGTATAGCCTACAAAAGGTGACCTTGAGAAAAATGCATTTGGATGGGATTAATAGTTTTTTTCCTAACAGTAAGTTACTGAGCTTGATTGCTGCCAGAAATTCTAGTGCAGGGACTAGAAAAAGTGACCACATCTTTCTCTCTCACACACATCTTCATATTAGCAGTGGGTGGAATATGCTGTTATGGCAATCTTTTGCATTATAATTTTTCCAGGGGCCTTGAATATTGCCCCCACAGCATTCCCATCCTTCGCCAGCATGGGAAATGGAAGTTGAGCTGGGAACTGATCCTATGCCGCCCAGCTGGCAATGCCCAGCGCTATCATTGAGCCACCTGAGCAGCCCAGAAATGCATTTTTATTGTCTTTTCTTTTCATTTACTTTTGAGTTGACCATACAGAACATGTAGTATAATATAATCACTTGATTAAAATAGTACAGCAGTTTTGGTACAGTTTTTGTGTGCATACGTGATGTATTAGTGTCTCTTACTGGAATTAATTGTTTACCTTATTTCTGTCATGCTACTGATTGAGTTGCATGTCCTGCTGGTATTTACATTTTTCTGAGGGAAACAGTAAGGCATTAATGTGAAGGCATGCTATAGATAGTACATAGAAATTGGAATTGAAACGTCAATTCAGGTTCATAATATATAGAACTTTATCAGTAGTTTAGAAAAGACTCTGCTAATGATGGAGCCTTTTCTAAAATAGTGCAGGAGTGTATGCGTTTTGCTGATGCATTGAGCCTGAAGACCCATTTTGCAACTCAGCAACTTTTCCATGTAGGTACCGGTACTACCATTTGTATGTCGGTCATTTTGCAAAACTACATATATAAATGACACCAGTTAACTACAGAGGCCGCTATCTTTATCTAGATTCATTTTGGCGGGGGAAATAGTGAGAACAACCTCCTCAACACCCCATGAAAAAGGCTGGCTGAGATAAGCGCTTTTTAAAAACCTGCACGTGCCAGAGAGCAGCTGAAAATCTTGATGTAGACAATTGCAGTCATACATGCGCGTTCCCTTTATGAAATGAGGAACACACATGTAGATGTCTGATGGGGCCAGGCTAGGCCCACACCATGTACCTGATGTACCCCCTTGTAATTTCTTTGTAGTAAAGACATTCACATATAAAGACCAGATTTTTAATGCAAAAATCATGAAAAAGACTTCTTAAATTACCCCTACATATTGTAATGGATCGACAGCTAATGAGAATGATCTGTATCAACATGTATTTTGTGTACAGCATATTTCCATTATTAAAATGTACATTCAAGGTTACTTTGGTTGCTGTTAATGATTTAGTTGAATGCTACATATTGGCAGTGACTGATTAACACATCTCAGAATGTATTGATCAAACAGTTTGACATATTTATAACAAAATATCAAAGCAGCAACACGATTAAATGCATTCTGAATTCAGTTGTTAGGTGTAGCATATAAATTGTATTCCTTCCATTCATATTCTGAGCAGACACGGAGGATGTGTAATTGAGAGCATGCTTCTGGTTCCGCTTGATACCTAAAAATTTGGAGGGTAATTTCATAAACTCCTGCAGAGTTGATGCACATTAACGCATTTGTATTTGACGCCTATTTTATAACGTGAAGTGCATGCACATCTACTTTATAAAATAGGGGCATAAGAGATGTAAAAACATGTCCACACTAGGCATGTGTACATATGCCGTCTTTATGGCAGGTATAAATACCCACGCCTAATTTTTTCAAGAACATGTCTAGTTAGAATCTTTTATAACACATGCATGTAAATTTGTGCTCTGTCCAAACTCCTTCCATGTGCATGTCCATACCGAAAGAATGCGCAATTGGAATTGCATGCATGCTTACAGAATCACAGTCGCATAAAGTACACTTGTAAGGGCCCATTCGCGCTCGGTGATTTATGTGCACTAACGGCACGTCTTTACAGAGCTCTTTATGAAATCAGCTCCCTTAAAGTGCATGCACTTTGTTTGTACATACGTAGACTATGTATACACATGATTTGTGTGCATGCAAACAAAGGAGTTAATTTTATAAAAATGTGTGTTTTGGAGGGGGGAAGTTACGTGCTAGTGACACATGTAAGTCACTATTTTAAATGTGCACTTTTTCGTGGTCATCATTCTTTAAGCATGTGAGTGCCCTTGTGTGTTTCGGTTGAGTGCATAAGGACAAAGCTTGGGCATAGTGTAGGTAGGGCCTAAAGTAAGGCATGTAAGTTAGAAAATATAACTTGAACACCTTTCTGAATGATCTAGGCATGGATATTTACAGATGCTCTATTACATGTGTAACTACTGCCATTAGGTTAAGGCAAGTCTTTACATCCTTAATTTAAAACACATTCTTTTACTTCCAGAGAATGTAGACAGACAGACAGACACACACACACGTCTATTCCGTGCCACGAATAGCAAGGATGCACGCCCTGCCTGGACCTACATCCCCGCTATTCATCCCGCTTGATGTCCCTGTGCAAGGCTCCCTATACGAACAGTGGAGTTGTACGGGGAGCCTTAGATGGGGGCGGGCAGAAGGCGGAGTGAGGGCGGTGCATGGGCAGGCCGTCACCCTGGACGTACAGGGCCAATTCTGAGGTCAGTCCTGTATGTTCGGGGTATACTGGTTAGACAGGGGACTTATTCCACCTCAGAGGTGGAATAAGTCCCCCTGGACATAGGGTAGCAGTGGTGGCCAGCAGGGACAAAACAGATAGGCATGCAGGAGGTTTCATGCAGCCAGACCCTGGCCATGGAAGTCCAGATCAGGGGTCTGGCTGTGGGGAAAGGACAATCTCGATGGTGGGTAGCGTTCACAGCTCCATAATTGAGTCATGGTGCCATGATAACAAGACACCATGGCACTGTGGCTCCATTATGGAGCCAAGCTGAGTTAGCCGGCTATGCGGCTGGGCATGCAGCCAATCAGAATCATGGCCGGCCTGCACATCCAGGCCAGTAGACCCGATTCTGCCTGGGGCTGAACGTCCATTTGTGAATAGACCTCATGTTGTCCAGTATAGGATAGTATGGGAGGGGAGGTGTTTTGATGATCATGATTGTTGAATTTAACCTGAGAGCTGACTGTGGGGTTCTTCAGATCCCACAATACAAAAATTCAGGAAGGACGAGTGTGGCAGAATGCAGCAGGGAATGCGGAGTAATGGTGCTAAAGGCAGGGCAAGGGAGCTCCCAGGCACCTAACTTAGAGGCCCTTTTACTAAAGTGCACTAAGGAGTTAACACATGCGTCTGTGAAAACTGTTACCATGGTGGCATAAGCTAAAAACATAAGAAATGCTATTCTGGATCAGACCAAGGATCCCGTTTCCAACATTGGCCAATCCAGGTCTCATGTATCTGTTGGGTTCCCAAAGTATACACGTTCCATGTTGCTCATCCCAGAGGTAAGCAGTGGATTTTCCCTGTCCTCTTTAATAATGGCTTATGGACTTTTCCTCCAGCAACTCGTCCAAGCCTGTTTTGAACCTGGCCCTTTCTTCTCTTTATCCTGCATGTTAAATGAAATAATGTGTATTAATGTTGTCACAGAGCAGACTCATTAGTGACCCCTATGGAGACAGAGGATAGTGCAATTCAGGGAAATAATAACGTTTGGGGAAAGCACATGATGGAAAGTTGCCATGGGCAACGTAAGCAAGTGAGGTCACGAGCTAGGGAGACACACCCAGCCAGTAGGGAAGCCAGGAGGTTCTCACCTGACTCTAATCAGCTGGGGAGTGGTGCAGCTAGGAAATACCTAGATAAACTCAGCTCACAAGCAGTTGGGCAGAACAAGACCCAGGACAAGTTCAAGAGCACGGTACAGCCTAAGAGCCAGGCCAAGAGCCAGGATAGGAGCTGGAGAGAAACCCAGAGAAGGAACTGGATGCATGAGGAGGACGAGAGAAGCTGTGAAGAGAGCGTGTCTAATTACCACATTGGAAGCTTGAACGGAGGTCTGAGTGAGTCCGAGGAATGCTTGAATGAAAGGTACAGACAGCTTGACACAGACAGTGAGAGTGGATGTAACAGCCCAGATTGGAGCAGAGACAGAAGACAAAAGGTACAAGCCAGGAAGTTTTATTCCGGTCCAAAAAGGGGGAATTCAGAGCTTGGAGATAAGGGATAGTTTGTGGAAGTCCAGAAGACCTCCAAAGCTAGCCTAAGGGGAGCAGAGAAACTCCAGTACCCTTATAATAAACTAATGAAAGGCTTGTTACCTGCAGATGTAGAACACTCTGAAAGGTACGTGAGGCACAGAGTTTCAGAAGGGCTGCCGTCAGAAGTTCCAGCTGGCTCCAGGTTCCTGAACAGAGCAGAGCTCAGAGCAGGAGTAATTCCTCCTAATAGATGGGCAGGGGAATTCTATGGCCTGCCAAACAGAGGTCAGCAGAGGGGAGGCTCCTACTACCAAAACAGCAGTAATTGTGGTAGGAACAAACAGTTTTCCTTTAGTGAAAAAGAACTACGTCACAGCCAGGACGGACTGTTTGCCAAGCCCACACAGGGAGAAAGTAAAGAGGTATTAATTCCTATTGAGGAGCCGATGCAACGTGAAGACTCTGTGATTGAACAGAATATTGAAGAAATGGATTGTAGCCTGTCTCTGGCAGATAATATAATCTCCCTAAGATAGAGAAGAATAAACAGCCTAACAAGGTGAAGAGAAAGCCTTATTCTTTGTGGCTACAGGTCTGTGTTTAAAATATATTTCTGTTGTTTAGAAGCTGAAAGAAAGCCATTTTTGTGTTACAGTTTTCTTTCTGTTTTACCCAAGAAGGGTTATGTTTTGTTTTTGTACATATTGAAATATCCTAATTGGGAAAGGGAAATAAAGCCCTGTTTACCTTATATCGGTTGTCCACAACTATTTTTGGTAACTGGCAGCAGCTACAACTACCAGGAGGCCAGTTACACTGAGGCCCAGTGCAATACCTGATCTCACCGGTAGGTGCACCAAGAGGGCCCACGACAATGTATAGGTTAATGCACGATAAATTGATGTAGCATGCACTAAATCTTTAAGACAGACTTAAGAATCAAATGTGCACAAATGCGTGGGTATTTTTAATTTCACTTCCTTTTGCTATTTTTCCATGGTAACGGCTCTTAAATTTAGGAACCATAGTGCATGTTCTGATTTCAGGGGACAAGAGTTTGGATTTTCTAATTTCTACAGTATTAGAAGAAGTAGAAATTAGTTTCAAGTTTAAGTTGCAGTATGAATCCTAAGTGTATCGCACTTACAGTGGTGTGCGAAAGTCTGGAATCACTTGTGAGTTTTGCATTTTTTGTACTTTCTAACATTTTTTTAAAATTTTGCATTAGCCCAGCATATTCATCTTTCTACCACGTTAAAAGGGATACATTTGACTATTAGAGTTGACTTTTTTGCATTCCTTGCTTCCAATTTAAATACTTAACAGACACTGGGAGATAGCTACTGCGATTTTTGTGGATCCTGCGTCAAAACTGGGTCAAGATTATCCAATATGCACATGTTGTTTCAGACCAATCAGGAGGCTGGTTTCACTAACCAATCACAATGCAGATATCTAGCTAAAAATGCAGCTATAAAAACATGCAGGGGAGACTTCCGGTTTGGTTATGTGCTGACCGGCAGCGTGCTGCTCAGCTCCGGGACCTTTCCCCCGCCATCAGCCTTAATCTTTTAACTTACCACGGTTGAATGCCCTCTATTCCATCCAGGGGGACTAAGGAGAGCGGGCACCGTACCTCAGTGTCTTCCTCGAGTAGCGGGGTGTCTCAGATGGCCTCGAAACCCACCCGCAAGACACGGGCCCCAGACCCCAAAATGGAGGGAGCGCCACGGAGCCCTGGGTCGGAGGGGGACCAGGGCATGGTGGACGAAATGAGCGCGGCGGTAGCCCGGGCTCTAGATGGCCGGTTCCGGGAACTGGGGGCACAAATACAATCAGTGGCCCAGAGCATTACCGATTTTACCGATCGCATGGAGCATGCCGAGACACGGATATCGGGATTGGAGGACGAGCAACACTCTCTCGTGGCTCGAGTGCAGGCCTTGGAAGCGACAGTGAAGGCACAGGGAGAGAAACTTGATGATATGGAGAATCGGGGCCGAAGGAAGAATCTTCGCTTTATCGGCATCCCTGAAAATATAGCGGATAGCGCTCTCCACGGATACCTGCAGGAATGGATGTCTAAATTACTGCCAGAAGCTGGGGGTCCTCCCATAGCATTGGAGAGAGTCCATCATCTGGGTCCTCGGCGGGAGCAGGCCCGGCGGCCGCGTGCAGTCATTGCTCGTTTCCTTGACTTCCGCCAAAAGGAGATGATTTTGAAGGCGGCTCGCAAGCATCGGAGGGGGTCCGGAGACGCAGAGCCGATACTAGTCTTTCAAGACTATTCGGCGTTGGTAAGCCAACAACGTAAAGCTTTCTCGCCTGTATGTTCCCAGTTGGCGGGCAGGGGCCTCCGCTTCTCCCTCCTTTATCCAGCCAGGCTGCGAATTGAGCACGATGGGCAGGCATTTCTCTGGAGCACCCCTGAAGAGGCCAGAGTTTTTCTTGATCGCCTTGAGACACCGGCGGCAGTTGTGTGACAGATAGCTGCTTTCCTCGAGGTGAGAAGCTGCGGTTGGAGATTGACTCTCTTTTTGGCTTTCCGGTACTGATGGTACGGAGTCGTCAGCATTTTATGGACCACTCCATGTGGGACTGAACTTCCAGAGCTGGCCAGCTGAGTCCTGCCTTGATGCCATGGCAGTGGGCTCCCCGCTGGGACCGGCTGCTGGGGACCTGGGACTGAGCTGGGGATTTCCCCCTTCTTTTCTTTTCTTGCTTTCTCTCTCTTCCCTCTTTCTCTCTCTCTTTCCCCTTTTGCTTTTCACTTCCCTCTATTAGTTTCCCCATTTTCTCCTATGTCCTTTTTTTCACTCTCATTTCCTGTTCTCCTTTCCTTTTTTTTTTCCTTTATGTTTATTTTTTGATTTTTTAGTTCTAATTTTCCTTATTTTTCTACACACACTTTTATTTTAAAGATCTCAAACTTTAGTCTTAGTACTACTTTTGTCGCTATGCCCGCGTCTGCGGCCGTCTGGAATTATGGGTTATATGTTTCTTGATACCTGTTCGATATTCCACTTACTTTTGCATTAGGGCAGGTTGTGCTCAGGCATAGACTATCATTGCCATTTTGTACATATGCTGTTCTAGTTATTTCCAGGCTGCACACATTGGGTGTCCCTTGTGGATTGGCTGTGGGGTATGCCTTTGGGGGAGAGGACAGGATACTGAGCAGTGGGTGGGGGGGGGGCTTTTGGGGTCTCCATCCTTCTCCCTGGGCTTAGGCTGACGTCCTTCCCCAACGGCAGTGCACCTGGAGGTTCCTCTGGCTCCTGGGGTTATCTATTGCTTTCCTCTGCTGTTCTGAGGGGTGTTTTTATAATGTCCCTATGCGGGTTGCTGGCAGGGAGGTCTAAGGGGGTGCTTTGGGTAGCGGGGAAGATTGTACAACTATCAGTCCTGCCCCCTTCACTTTGGCCAGGGCCCTCTGAAGGCCGAGTACGTAGGGGCGTTGTGGTAGCACACTCAGCGACAGGTGTAGGGTATGATCGCCGTGGGTACACAGGGGTTGGGGGGGGGTGGTCCCGTTACCAATAGGGAGTGTCCGACCAGGTTACACTGGCCGGACGAGGTAGTGTTGGAGGGATAGGGGGGATATTGGGGGATAGAGGCTGGGTAAGGGGTGGCAAGGGGGGGGAGGGATCTGGAGGAGGGGGGGTTAGTGGGGGGTAGACTAAAAGGGAAGGGAAGGGGGGAATGGGTGGGCGGGGGGGGGGAGGGTTCTCTCGGAGACCTAGGGGTAGCTCGAAGTCGCGGGACGGGGAATGGACTGAGACTGGAGGGACGCTTGTTAATGCGGATCTGTGTGAGGTGTGCAAGGGTGGTGACTGTGTTTGCTTAGGCCCCACTACGTGGGACGTGGGCCTGGAGGGGAGGACCCTGAGCTGGGGGGGTTCTCGCCACCTTCTTAGGATGAATAATTGTGCCGAGAGCAGCATCTGGGTGTGGCCTCATGGCTAATGGCTTGAAGATCGCCTCCTGGAATGTTTGTGGTATCGGTTCCCCTATTAAGAGACATAAACTAGTGCAACAACTCAAGAGCCGAAAGATTGGGCTTGCCATACTACAAGAGACTCACCAGACTGCGGATGAACATCTGAAGTTAGGAACGCGATATAGGGCCCGAGTGTATGGCGCTCCCGCGGTAGGAAAGAAACGAGGGGTGGTCATCTTAATAACGCATCAGGTGTGCTGGGTCGAGGAATCGGTTGATATTGACCCGGATGGCCGGTATGTCCTGATCCGGGGCTGCTTGAGGGGACGAAGGTTGTTTTGGGCTCTGTGTACGCTCCCAATGTATACGAGACTGGATTTTACCAGACCTTGGAACGCTTCGTAGCGGAGGCTGTGGGATATCAGGTGCTCTTGGGTGGGGACTTTAATACAGTTATGACTGAAAGTGTGGATATGTCGCGGCAGGCTGGAGGTAGGGACCGCAGGAGCTCGCGGCGGATGCTGGGGATCTGCGAAGCATATCATCTTTTAGATATCTGGCGAGTGCTACATCCGGGAGAACGGGAGTATACTCACTTGTCTCGTGCCCATAACACGTGGTCACGTATTGACTATTTTTTAATCTCGGAGTCCCTGTTCCCAAGAGTGGCAGTCGCGGAGATTGGCCCATCGGTCATTTCTGATCATGCGATGGTTACGCTGGAACTCCGCAGCAGTGCACCTATCGGGCATCGGTTTTGGCGCTATCCTTTGGAGCTCAGTGGGGTTGCCACTTTTGTGAGCTACCTTAAGGATCGTTGGAAGGAGTATGAAGAATTCAACGACACCCCGGATATATCCCCGACTCTTTTCTGGGAGGCGGGCAAGGCAGTTATGCGTGGGGAGATTATTAGCTATTACGGCTCCGTGCGGAAGCGTTGCAATCACCGAATCCTTTTGTTGGAGCGGGAATTGGGCAGAGCTCGGTGGAGGGCAGGGGTGACCGGCTCTGCTGCTATGGGTCGCTCTTTCAAAGAAACCCAACGTGAGTTGGAGATGCTTCTCCATCAAAGGGCCCAGAAGTCTATGATGTACTATAGATATCAACTATATCAACATGGGAACCGCGCCGGGAAGTTACTGTCAGCCCTGGTGCGACCGGCGGGAGGAGCTCGACATATAGGTGCGATCCGCCACCCGGATGGGTCCACTCGCAAAGACACTGCGGAAATCCAACGGATTTTCTCTGATTATTATCAGGGGCTCTATGCCCGGGACAATGGTAACATAGAGGATGGCCGGGACTTTCTGGCAGGATGTACCCTACCGAAGTTGTCTGCAGACCAAGTGCGAGCTTTGAACACTCCCATTTCATTGCAGGAAGTCTCCGACGGGATTCGGAAGCTGAAAAATGGGAGGGCTCCCGGGCTGGATGGTCTGAGGGGGGAGTTTTATAAATCTTTGGGGGCGGCGGTGGCGGTTCCTCTTGTGGGTTACTTTGAAGATCTAGTCGCGAGGGGAGGTTTCCCATATGAGGCGAACAAGGCGTTGGTGACGGTATTACCGAAACCTGGGAGGGATCCACTATTACCGAGCTCTTATAGACCCATTTCCCTCCTTAATGTCGATATTAAGATCTTAGCCAAGATCATGGCAGACAGATTAGCGATCATTTTGCCAGAGCTGATCCATAGGGACCAGGTGGGTTTCGTCCGTGGTCGCCATGCAGCTTACAGTCTGCAGCGACTCCTCCTTTCCATGTGTGTGGGCCGGACGGCTCAGCTGCAGTCCATGCTCATTAGTTTCGATGCTGAAAAAGCATTCGATCGGGTCTGTTGGGACTTCATGTACCAAGTATTGGCGTGGATGGGCTTCACGGGCTTTTATGTCAAAGTGGTGCAACTTCTGTACGCAAACCCGCTCGGAGCCATCATGATCAATGGAACCATGTCTAAGGAATTTCCCATCCAGAAGGGGACTCGGCAGGGGTGTCCCCTGTCCCCCCTATTATTCATCTTAACTCTGGAGCCGCTGCTGCAGCGGATCCGAGCCCACCCTCAGATCCGAGGGGTTCAGGTGGGGGGCTCTGAATTCCGAGTCGCGGCTTTCGCGGACGATCTCTTGGTTCACTTAGCAGAGCCCCGGACGGGACTCCCTCATCTCTTACAGCTCTTCAGTGAGTACGGGGTGCCCTCCGGATTTCGGTTAAATTTGGACAAATCTATGGCAATGCTTTTAGGCACGGATGACTTGAGGGGCTGGCAGGGTAATTTTCCGTTGAAGTGGGTGTCTGGCCACTTTAAATACCTGGGGGTGCTCATACCGGCCGCCCTGGATGATTTATACCGGCTTAATGTGGATAAACTGTTGGCGGCAGTGTCCACTAATGTTGCCAAGTGGCAGAATTTACCATTATCTCTGGGAGGCCGTGTGGCCCTCTATAAGATGACCCTGTTCCCTAAGGTCTTGTATATGCTACAGACTCTTCCGTTATTGCTGAAACAGTCGGACCGGAAGAAACTGGACGGCTTAGTGAACCGTTTGCTATGGCGGGGACGGAGGCCTCGGGTGCGGGCGGCGGTTCTCTGTCAGCCTTGGCCCCTGAGAGGGATGGGTCTCCCAGACATACGCAAATATAATGTGGCTTGCTTACTGCGACATACTCGGGATTGGTTGTGGGACTTAGAGGAATATACTCCATTGCAGATGTTACAGGCGGCGACAAGGCCTTTTCATTTACGGTATCTCTTGCATACGCGAAAGTCCTCAGGGCTGACTCGTGAGCTTCGGGCATTTCTGGTAGAGCCGGTTAGGGCGGGCTGGCGCTTCTTCTGTAGCAATAGGCTGCTCTCGGCCTCCCATTCGCCATATCTCCCCATTCGGGGTAATGGTGACTTCCTGCCGGGGATCGAGGGGGGCTCTTTTGCACGCTGGGCGCGGCTAGGGATTATTAATCTGGAACATGTGCTTTCTCCTGAGGGGTCCATGTTGACGTTCCCCGAGTTACGCCGGCACTACCCGCTTGAGGGGCGTGATATCTTCCCGTATATGCAGCTCCAGAGCTATATTCGCGGGGTCCCTTCCGAGATGCTGAAAGGGGAGGTTAGCTCTCAGATCGAGGTGTCTTTGTTGGGTGGGGAGCAGGGAGCACGGGTGGCATGGTTGCAGAAGCTGTTTTGGGAATCAGCAGTCCCATTAGCCTTGGAGGAATTGGCGGCGGCCTGGTCTCGGGACTTAGAGGGCCCGGTAACAAGTGATATGTTGTTGGCAGCTCTGTCCAGTATCCCCAAGCTCTATGGGTTGGTGGCTTTCCGGGATATGCAATATAAGGTGTTGCGACGCCTATACTACACTCCCTCCCGAGCCTGGAAGGCTGGGATTGCAGGGTCTCATAGTTGCCCTCGTTGTGGTGAAGAGCGCGCATCTTTGGGCCATATGCTGTGGAGGTGCGCCCGAGTTACCACCTTTTGGCGGCTAGTGCAAGCTTACCTCTCTAGATGTGTGGGCAACCCGGTATCTCTTTCGGCTATGAATGCAGTCCTGGATGTGTGGGAGAGCGATTGTGAGGCACAAATGGGCTGTGTGGTTTGGTCCTGGGTACGATTGGTGCTGGGAGTAGCGCGAATGACCATTCTGTTTAGGTGGATGGATCCCAGGGGCCCGACCTATGGGTTGTGGAGGGGGCGCCTACATGAAGTGTTGCTAATGGAGAGGCTCAAAGCGCGGGGCCACCAAAAACGATGGCAGAGGTTTCTGCAGGCCTGGGGTCCCCACTTGCGCTCTTTGTCCCATACTACCCACTCTCGGATCCTGGGTGGTCACTAACACAGTCACCGCTAGACCTCTATTGAGTGGGCCGGGGGCCACTGACCCGCTGCGCCCTTTGGCAGATCCCTTGGTCCACGGGGGAAAGGGGAGGGTCGGATAGGGGGGAGGGGGGAACCTGGAGGGGTTGGGAACGGGGGGGGGGTAGGGTCTTCTTGGGGTTAGGGAGGGGTGGGGTGGAGGACAGTCCTCCTTATTGCTTCCCCCTCTGTAACAGTGCCATGCAGGACGAGGTTCGGGTGAAGAGCACACCCCGGACCTGCTCACGTGATGTATGCTAACTTTCCTGGCACTCTAGAGGGGGGGGGGGGGTACTTCGTTTTAGATTATTTGGCTTTATACCCACGCGGCCCACCAGGGTTCGGAGGACTGGTGGGGGGGGAGGGGGGGATTATGCAGATTACTGTTTATTTGGATCCCTCTGTTTATCTGACCGCCTCTATGCTGGTTTCCTTTAATGATGCAGTCTAACCAATGTATAGTGGTCACAGTCCTTCAAAATTGTATAGAGGTTACTGTTTACGGTTCACTGTATATACTATGTATTTATGTTTTTTTCAATGTCATGTACTACTAATGGTGTCGTTTCCTTAATAAACAAATTTCACATAAAAACATGCAGAATTTTTGAATTTTCGTATGCTTTCTGGATCGACCATAAAGATGACTCGGATCCTGATGTTGGAGGAGCGTGTTCGTGTGTCCTTTATGAGCGAGGAAGGATTTTCAAGCCGTCAAATAGCCAGGAAAGTAGGCTGCAGTCAGAGCGCTGCTGTTAAGAGTGTACAGAAGAAGAAAGAAATGGGTTCAGTGGTGGACAAGCCTTGTTCAGGTCATCCATGTGCATCAACATCACGCCAGGACTGCGCACTACAATGCATTTCACTGACTAATCGCAAGTTGACCTCTCCTCAGCTACTTCTAGCGTGGTCAGATAAGAGTGAGGTCAGTGTCAGCTCATCAACAGTTTGTCGCCGGTGCCTGAAGTTTGGTCTCCGGGGCTGCAAAGCACGGAATAAGCCACTGATGACTGACATACAAAGGCGCAACCGGATCGTGTGGGCAAGAAAGCACTCAACCTGGTCAACTGAAATGTGGGAAAAGGTGCTTTTCAGCGATGAAAGCACCTTCTGCCTGTATGGTAACCAGGCCCACACCTATGTGAGGAGATTTCCTGGAGAGGAATTCAAGCCTAAGTGTCTCAACCTCACTGTGAAAGCATCCTTTGCAGGTCATTGTCTGGGGCTGCATGGCTGCCAGTGGCGTTGGACATCTTCACATCATCGATGGAATGGTCAACGAGGCCAAGTACGTCACCATACTTCAAAAGTGCATGATGCCATCAGCCCACCAGCTGTTTCCTGGCCAGTTCCTGTTCCAAGATGACAATGCACCCTGCCATCGCTCCAGACAGGTGATCAGCTGGAAGCAGCAGAACAACATCAAGTCAATGAACTGACCTGCCCAGTCTCCAGATCTGAATCCAATCGAGAACCTGTGGCACAAGGTGGCCTTGGAAATATCCAAGAGGCATCCGACATCAAAGCGTGAACTAATTGAGTCACTCATTGCAGCTTGGAACCACGTTGTCACTAACGATCACATGTCAGACTGGTTCATTCAATGCCGACAAGGTGCAGTCAGGTGATCAAGAACAAAGGGTGGCCCATCAAATACTGAGCCATCACTGACACATAAAAATGGCCTTTTTCAAGGCCACATACATTAATTTGAAGGAAACCTGGCGTGCGTCCATAATATTTTAAAGCATACTTACAATAATATATCTTTGGCCAACGATGTACATTACGCGATTTTCACAGAAAATCTATCAACAGGACAACTATGGGGAACAAACTCAGAAAATAAGGGCCAAACCAATACTAAAAGTTGGCCCTAGTCACTTATCATGAGATACACAGAAAAAGCCACTGGGAGGAAAAAAGAAATTAAGATATAAGGTCACAAAGTTGAAAAAACGTCAAATTTACAAGTGATTCCAGAATTTTGCACACCACTGGTTTTGAGATGTGGCAAAATATTCACTAAGCTGTAGGTAGCCGCCTACATAGTAATTCATTTAATGTACCTCTCGCCCATTCAACACTTAATTTTAGGCTGTAGGCAGCACATTTCTGCTGTTGTGGGAAAATTATATACTGCAGTGACTGCATATGGATAGAGCATAATAGATATGTATAGAGACCACTGGACTGTAGAGCATTAGGTTATTTTATGATTACATTAAATTCTGCTCTAAATTAAAATCATTATGTTTAAAGTGAGAGAACAATGCAACAAAGGCCTTGTTTTTTTTGTTGCTGGAGTGTCCTTTTATCAGCTTGTGAATTATTCAGGACTAAAAATAATAAAAATTGGAGCTGGGAAATAATAAGACATTTTTCTTTTTGTGTGGCACTTTGCTCAAGTGAATGGGTTCCTTGCTTGCAATTTTAGCTGCAAGACAATGAGCTTCACATGCTCCTCCCATTGCATGGATGAACGTGGAACAGCATTGCTTCAGAAAATCAAAGCCACACACCCTCACATGCAAATGGGCCAAACAAGGCTGAGCCAGAGCTGCCAGGTACCCATTTTTAGGAGGGAGACTTTTTGGCCGGTCCATGAGTTGAATTTACATCCCTAAAGCAGTATGGAGTATGCAGTTGCAGATTATCCCCACTGAAATTAGTGCTGTGGTCTTATAATGCAACAGAATGCGATTATCAGCCTGTCCCTGATGACCTGACAAAATTTGTTCATCCATGTCATGTGTGTCACAAGATTTAAAATACCAGGATCTTCTGGGAATGAAGTAGTTGCACCCCTTCCACATTTGTCAGGCACGATGTAGATAGACTCGGAGTACCCTGAAGTTCATACTCCAAAACACACAAAAAAGTAAATATAACCTTTTCATAAGCTATAGAACAGCAGTTTCAATGCATGCCTTTGAGTTAATGCTGAAACCTGAGGACCCAACAGCCCCCGTGCCTGGAAATAGATTGCCAGGCCTTTCTTCTGAGGCAAGGGAGTTAGGCAATTTACCCAAGGCCACAGGGAGTGCTAATGGGAGTGAAACCCTGGTTACCAAGCCACTGCTTTAACCAGTGGGGTACTCCTCCACTCCTTTAAATAGAAGATATTGGTAGTTAAGCTACTAGAAAGTTTATGGGGCATGCTTACGGACGTGCGCTAACCGTTAGCACAGGGTGTGCTGTACCAATAGTGCAGCGTCCCGAGTTAAAACTCCCATGCGCCAGAAGACGTATGAGAAGAGACTTGAAGACCTAAAAATGTATACCCTAGAGGAGAGGAGGGACGGGGAGATATGATACAGATTTTTAAATACTTAAAAGGTAGTAATGAATAAACAAACCATTTTCAAAGATGGGAAGCTGTAAAACTATAGGGCATAACATGAAGCTGCAAGAGGATTAACTGAAAGGCAACATGAGAAAATACTTTTTCACTGAAAGAGTGGTGGATGCTTGGAATGTTCTCCCAATGGAAGTGGTGGGGGCAAATACAGTGACAGAATCCAAAATGGCATGGGACAGACCCAATGGATCCCTTTATAGCAACAGGATAAAAGCAAAATAAACTTAACTATCTCTTATATCTCAACAAATAAAGGCGACCTACATGGAGCAGTGGGTATACCCCTAAACAAAGGCATGGGGAGGGGTGACCTGCACGGAGTGGCAGGTGCATGTACTCTTGTCACCTTGCTGGGCAGACTAGATAGACCATGCTGGTCTTTATCTATCATCATATACTATGATAGGGTGGGAACTGAGTGGGTTAGGGGATTAGTTGTCATCATGGGTAATATGTTGAAACCCTCTGCTCAGTGTGCAGTGGCTTCTAAGAAAGCAAATAGAATGCTAAGAATCATAAAGAAAGGAATGGAGAATAAAACCAAGGATATTATAATGCCTCTTTGTCGTTCCATGGTGCGATTGTATCTTGAATATTGTGTGCAATTCTGGTCACTGTAACTTAAAAAGGATATAGCCAAATTAGAAAAGATACAGAGAAGAGCCACCAAAATTATTAAGAGGATGGAAGGATACCCCTATGAGGAGAGGCTTAAAAGGTTAGGGCTCTTCAACTTAGACAAGAGACGGCTGACAGGAGATATGATAGCGGTCTATAGATTAATGAATGGAGTAGAACAGGTAAATATAGATAGGTTGTTTACTCCATTTATTTATTTGAAAACTTTTATATACCGCCCCTTCCCAAGATCAGGGGCGGTTTACATAGAACAATGGAACCATACATAGAACATTATACAACATTGCAACTATTTACAAAAAACAGTATACTCATAAACTTCTCAACAGCTTAAACTCTGGCATCGACAACATCAAACAAGGCTTTGTTCTCATCTTTTTAGATATTGCGGCTGCTTTTGACTCGGTCTGTCACGACATTCTTATGGTCCGCCTAAGAGAGAAGGGCCTCTGTGGAAATGCTCTTGAATGGTGCAACTCTTACCTCTCAGAAAGATGGCAGCAAGTTCGCTCAAATGGTGAAACATCAGAGCCATTTCACCAAGGTCAAGGAGTCTCACAAGGTTCCTCTTTGTCATCATTATTATTCAACATCTACATGCAACCCCTATGCAACATTATCAGGTCCTTCAAAGTCAATTATATGATCTATGCTGATGATGTCCTATTATATATGCCATTTTGCATTGATAAGATGAATCTCACCACCATAACCAACTGTTTTAACGCCATCTCAGACTGGCTACTGACTCAAAATCTCAGAATCCAGAACAAGAAAACAGAGGTACTTTTCATTTCAAGAAACCCCAAGTTCACACCACCTTCATTCCTTGAAGTCCAAGATGCTAAGTTGCAAGTAAAACCCCACATCCGTTATCTCGGTGTTACCCTGGATCAGAATCTAGACCTGAAGACCCACATAGCCAACACTGTAAAGGCAATTTATTTCAAGATTCGCTCCCTTAGAAACCTTCGCCAACTAATTGATCCAGATGATTTCCGTACTGTCTACCAGGCTTTAATTATCCCACATTTTGACTTCGCAAATTGTATACTACAGGGGCTCCCCCAATCAACCCTCAACCCGCTTCAACTCGCATTAAACAGTGCTGCAAGAGTGCTCTTCGGGACACCAAAAAGAGAACATGTAACACCTCTCCTGAAACAATTACACTGGCTCCCTATCCAAGCGAGAATCACCTTCAAGACCCTGCTACTAGTCTTCAAAGCTCACAAAGGACCTGCTCCCTCCTCTCTATCAGAGTTGATCCAACCTATCCCCTCCAACAGGCTTAGAAGAATCTCGGAACTAAACATGCTTAAAGTTCCAAAAGAATCCTTAAAATACATCTCTGCAACTGTGAACCGATCATTCAGCTTATGTGCTCCAAAACTGTGGAATACCCTCCCACCACACATTAGGGCCATCTCTGATATCCCCCAGTTCAAAAAGGCCTTGAAGCATCACCTTTTCATCATATACTTTCCAGAGAACACAATAACACAAGTTCATCTAAACAGCTCCAATCCCATCCCTATCTAACATGATACTTTTTCAAGTAATATTACTATCATATGTATATAGTTCAAGTTCTATTATCCATTGTTACTATTACCCCTGTTTTCCAAGTTTTTCTTCCTGTTACATGTAAAAACAGATATATGTATCTTATCTTATCTGATGTTTTGTAGTTCTATGTAAACCGCGCTGATGATGAATAGTGCGGTATATAAAAATGTTAAATAAATAAATAAATAAAATAAACTATTTACAACTTTCATCATAACTTTAGGGTTCAGGATTGGGCATGGTTAGATACTTTTTGTATGAGGTGAGATAATATTTGTCAGTGATACAGTGGAGATGAGACATTGTATGGGAAGGGTATTTGGGTGGGCTTGTCAACTCCTGCTGGGGGGGGAGCTATGGGCTCCATCAAAAAGTAAAACGACTAGGGGACACGCAATGAAGCTACAATGTAATCCATTTAAGACTAATAAAAATATTTTTTCATTGAACGCATAATGAAACTTTGGAATTTGTTACCAGAGGATGTGGTAAAAGCTGTTAGTACAGCTGGGTTTAAAAAGGTTTGGATGAGTTCCTGGAGGAAAAACCCATAAACCATTATTAAGAGGACCCAGGAAATCCACTGCTTGCCCTGGGACAAGCATTGTTGGAACCTATGTACCTTTTTGGGAACCTGCTAGGTACTTGTGACCTGGATTGGCCACTGTTGGAAACAGGATACTGGGCTTGATGGACCTTGGTCTGACCCAGTATGACTTTTCTTATGTTCTTAGGGGTATAACATGGGCATGAATGGCACATCATGGTTAGTGTGGGCATTTTGGGTGCATGCTAATCGTACCTGTTGCCATTAGCATGAGTGTATTTAATGCTGTGTGTTAGCAAGGGGCTAATGCAGAGAGATGGAAGCACATCCTGTAAAATATTTGCCCAGTCCTCCATGTTAGCTTTGTGCTGCAAATACATGCTACCGGCATGAATTTTTGTAAACATGCCCCTATGTAAATTCCTTAAAGATACTTGTGTAGGTCTCCAGGGTGCCAAAGCAATATACAGTCTTATGGTGGCACATATCCACATAGGAAGCCCTGCTACCTGGATAAGTAACTTTGAATATTGGGTCCAATGATAACGTGATCAAATTTGACAATAAGAGAAATGAGAATACTAAAGAAATCTATTGTTCTAGCATTTAACATTCAAAAGGAAGACTATGATGAACCGAGCATAATAGTTAATAAAAAACCTTAAAAGGAGCAGCAGCAATGATTAAGAGGTTAAGAGTTTACATCAGGTATGGAAATTAATAAAGATAAAGATGGTATTTTTAATAATCATTTGATATACCACCATAGGTGACAAGGCACCAGAACTGTGTACAATTTTTAAAAAGGCCATATAGAAGAAAGAAAGGAAATGTCATTTATTGACAAGACAGAAGAGAACAGAGAAGAGCAAAGAGGGTTGGGAGTAGTTAGCTAGGCAGTTGAGGAAGATCGGTCAAAAGCAAGCTGGAAGCCCAGACTAGATGTATCCTAGTTATTAAAAAGAGGCATAAGATAGGGCAAACGACAGCTAGCATAGTTAGAAGATGAAGTGAAAGGCTATTATAGCCAAAAGAACTTTTTTCAAAAATGGATTCCAATGAAGAAAACGGGAAACCGCATAAACACTGGTAAAATCAATGCAAAGCATTGGTAAAGAAGGCAAAAAGAGAATTTTAAAAGAAGCTTGCTATACAGGCAAAAACTCATTATAAAAAATGTTTCAAATACATTCAGAGTAAGAAGGCTGTGAGCAGTCAGTAGGACCATTAGATGATTATGGAGTAAAAGGGGCACTGAAGAAGGACAAGGCCCTAACTGAGGAACTAGTTGAGCTACCCATATTAAATATTTAATGGTGACATAAGAACATAAGATATGCCATACTGGGTCAGACCAAGGTCCATCAAGCCCAGCATTCTGTTTCCAACAGTGGCCAATCTAGGTCATACGTACCTAGCAGTTTCCCCAAGGGACACAGGATCCACAATGCTTGTACTGGTTCAAGCATTGATATCCTGGGTCCCTTCTTAATAATGGTTTATGGACCTTTCCTCCAGGAACTTGTCCAAACCTTTTTTAAACCCAGCTACACTAACAGCCTTTATTACATCCTCCGGTAACAAATTCCAGAGTTTGATTACACGTTGAGTGAAAAAATATTTTCTTTTATTAGTCTTAAATAGTTTACCCTGTAGCTTCATTGCATGTCCCCTAGTCTTTCCATATTCTGATAAGGTAAACAATCGATCTACGTTTACCCGTTCCACTCCGTTCATTAATTTATAAACTTCTATCATATCTCCCCTCAGCCGTCTCTTCTCCAGGCTAAAGAGCCCCAACCTTTTTAGCCTTTCTTCATAGGAGTAGCCTTCCATCCCCTTTACCATTTTGGTGGCTCTTCTCTGAACCTTTTCTAAAATCGCTATGTCCTTTTTAAGATACGGCGACCAGAATTGCACACAATATTCAAGATGCGGTCTCACCATGGAACGATATAGAGGCATTATAATATCTTTTGTTTTATTTTCCATTCCTTTCCTTATCATACCCAGCATTCTATTTGCTCTCTTGGCCGCCGCTGCACACTGGGCCGAGGGTTTTAACAAGGTATCCACAATGACGCCTAAATCTTTTTCCTGGGTGGTGGTTCCTAATGTGGAACCTTGCATCGTGTAACCATAGTTTGGGTTGTTCTTCCCTAGGTGCATAACCTTGCACTTCTCCACATTAAATTTCATCTGCCATTTTGATGCCCAGTCTTCCAATTTATCAAGATCCTCTTGCAATTTTCCACAATCCTCCTGGGTTTTAACAACTTTAAACAGTTTTGTGTCATCTGCAAATTTGATAACCTCACTTGTTATTCCACTTTCCAGGTCATTTATGAATATGTCAAAAAGCAGCGGACCCAGCACAGATCCCTGGGGTACACCACTATTCACCTTTCTGCATTGGGAAAATTGGCCATTTAGCCCTACCCTCTGCTTTCTATCTTTTAACCAGTTCCTGATCCACAGTAGTACACTGCCTCCTATCCCATGACTCTTTAGTTTTGCCAAAAGTCTCTCATGAGGGACTTTGTCAAAGGCTTTCTGAAAGTCCAGATACACAATATCAACCGACTCACCTTTGTCCACCTGTTTATTCACTCCTTCAAAAAAACATAACAGATTAGTAAGACAAGATCTTCCTTGTCTAAAGCCATGTTGGCTGTCTCCCATTAGGTCGTGACTATCTACATGCTGAGTAATTTTATTCTTTATGATGGTTTCTACCATTTTTCCCGGTACTGATGTCAGGCTCACTGGTCTGTAGTTTCCCGGATCACCCCTCGAACCCTTTTTAAAAATTGGTGTTACATTGGCGATCCTCCAATCCTCAGGTATTAGAGATGATTTTAATGATAGTTCACAGATTACTGATAGCAGGTTTGCAATCTCAAATTTCAGTTCTTTCAACACCCTTGGATGTATACCATCCGGCCCAGGTGATTTGCTACTCTTCAGTTTATCTAATAGTTGTAAGACATCTTCCCGATGTATCGATATTTCCTTCAATTCTTCCACACCTTTAAATACCACTTCAGTCATGGGTAACATCCCTACATCTTCCTCAGTAAAGACCGAAGCAAAGAATTCATTCAGTCTCTCCGCTATCGCCTTGTTGCCTCTTAGTGCTCCTTTAACCCCTTTATCATCTAATGGACCAACTGACTCTCTCACAGGTTTTTTGCTACGAATGTACTTGAAAAGGTCTTTATTTCGCGTTTTTGCTTCCGCAGCAAGCTTCTTCTCAAATTCTCTCTTTGCCTGCCTTATCAATGCCTTGCATTTGACTTGCCAGTGCTTGTGCTGTTTCCAGGTTTCATCGTTTGGCTCTTTTTTCCATTTCCTGAAAGATGCTTTTTTGGCAACAACAGCCTCTCTGACCTCACCTTTAAACCATGCTGGCAGTTTTTTGGACTTCCTTCCACTTTTCTTAAAGCGTGGAATACAGCTGGTCTGGGCTTCCAAGATAGTATTTTTCAACAACACCCAAGCTTGATGTACGTCTTTAACCTTTGCAACTGCTCCTTTTAGTTTTTTCTTAACTGTTTTCCTCATTTTATCATAGTCTCCCTTTCGAAAGTTAAAGGGTAGTACTGTGGATTTCCTTACTATCCCTCCTCCACTAATTAAATCAAAGGTGATCATGCTATGATCACTATTGCCAAGTGGCCCCAACACCCTTATCTCTTGCACTACGTCTGGTGTTCCACTAAGGACTAGGTCTAATATTGCTTCCCCTCTGGTTGGTTCATGAACCAGCTGCTCCAAGAAGCAGTCATTTATTTCATCTAGGAACTTTATCTCCCTAGCATGTCCTGTTGTGACACTGACCCAGTCGATGCCGGGGTAATTGAAATCACCCATTATTATTACTGCACTGTAACTTTTGCTAGCTTCCTTGATTTCTTTGAGCATTTCATCATCCATTTGTTCATTCTGGCCAGGCGGATGATAGTACACCCCCACTGCCATCACCTTCCCCTTTTTACATGGAATTTCAATCCATAGAGATTCTACAGCAAATTTTGTTTCTTGCAAAACTTTAATCCTTTCTGACTCAATGCCCTCTCTAACATAGAGCACAACCCCTCCACCAATTTGGTCAGCTCTATCATTACGATATAGTTTGTACCCAGGTATCACAGTGTCCCACTGGTTGTCCTCCTTCCACCATGTCTCTGATATTCTAATCATATCTAACCTCTCGTTTAGTGCTATATATTCTAACTCTCCCATCTTGTTTTGTAGACTTCTAGCATTTGCATACAAGCATTTTAGAGACTGTATTTTATTCATATTAATTTGGCTATTGGTAGACATGGGTAATTTCGGATCTTTAAGTTCTGTCTGCTCCATACTCGAGGGCATTTGGGCTACTTTACTCTTTTTTGGAACCTCTCTGCTTTTTGTAGTATCCTTCAAGGATACATTCTTCCGAACCATGCGCTCTTGGGCGACTGTTGGCTTTCCCCTATTATCTAGTTTAAAAGCTGCTCTATCTCCTTTTTAAAGGTTAATGCCAGCAGCCTGGTTCCATCCCAGTTAAGGTGAAGCCCATCCCTTCGGAAGAGCCCCTCCTTTCCCCAGAATGTTCCCCAGTTCCTAACAAATCTGAACCCCTCATCTCTGCACCATTGTCTCATCCACGCATTGAGACTCTGGAGCTCTGCCTGCCTTTTGGGTCCTGCGCGTGGAACGGGAAGCATTTCGGAGAACGCTACCCTGGAAGTTCTGGATTTCAACTTCCTACCTAAAAGCCTAAATTTAGCTTCCAGAACCTCCCTACCACATTTTCCTATGTCATTGGTACCGACATGTACCAAGACAGCAGACTCCTCCCCAGCACTATCTAAGACCTTATCTAGGTGGCGTGTGAGGTCCGCTACCTTCGCACCAGGCAGGCATGTTACCAGGCGATCCTCACGTCCACCAGCCACCGAGCTATCTACATGCCTAATGATCGAATCACCAACTATAATTGCTGTCCTAACCCTTCCCTCATGGGCACTTGGCCCTGGAGAAACCTCCTCGGTGCGAGAGGGGTTTACATCACCTGGAGGACAGGTCCTAGTTACAGGATCACTTCCTGCCACACCAGGGTGATGCTCTCCTGTCACGTGACCTCTCTCCTCCCATGGCATGGATGCTGCCAGACTGGAGGTGGGACTTCAGGACTATATCCCTGTAGGTCTCGTCTATGTACCTCTCTGTCTGTCTTATGTTTTCCAAGTCTGCTACTCTAGCCTCTAGAGAACGGACTCGTTCCCTGAGAGCATAGAGCTCCTTGAACCTAGTGCACACGTAAGACCTCTCACCAGCTGGGAGAAAATCATACATGTGACACTCAATGCAAAAGACTGGAAAGCCCACATCCCGCTGCTGGACTGCTGTCTGCATCTTAGTTTTAAGTTTGTGTTTAGATCTTTAAGTTCTTTATGTACTAAAAGGGTGCTATGGATATTTATACCACTAAAACTGTACCTAAGAAGTTTAATATACCTTGTTCACCTGAAGCTTAATTAATCTCAGGTCCTTAGTGTATGACTGATTTGGGTAATGAGCTTCACCTGAGAGCACCTCCTGTCTTTTAAGTTGTGCAAGTACCTATAAAGCTGTGATTATCCCAGGGGAGGGTGGGTGTGGGGAGGGAGGGAGGGATATAACACTTATTAAAAAAGGGCTGCTACACAGTACCTTGTCCTGTGCCGCTGAGGTAAGCTATATTCTGATTTGATTTAAATTATAGCTCTTTGCTGCTACTAGGCTCTAACCTATTAAGAAATTTAAACTACAAGCTCTCTGCTGGATTCTAAATTTAACCAGAAAGCTTTCTTCTGTGTTTTAATTTGAAACTAAAAGTACTTTGCTGATGCTAGGCCCTGAGTGACTATGAAATTTAAACTACAGTTGTCTACTGGGTATGAAAGGTAACCAGAAAGTTCTCTTCTGTGTTTTAAATTGAATCTTAAACTGTTGCTATTAGGCCCTGACTGATTTAACAAAAAAAATAGTGGGTTCACAGATTAATTAGCTTTAAAAGAAAAAAAAAATCCTTTCAGAAAAATTCCCAGAAGTATATACTCACAATTTCAGATTTCTCTCCAGAAGTAACAGCCCCCCTTTCTAGTCCTTCAAGATCTCAATTCAGATCTCAGTGAACCTGGAAGATCTGATAGAGCAAATTGGCAAAGGTGAGTAGCCAATCATCTGAACTAGATGGTATATACCCCAGGTACTGAAAGAATTAAAAAATGAATTTGCAGAACTACTATTAGTAATTTGCACTCTGTCATTAAAATGATCTACAGCACTTGAAGATTGAAGAGTGGCCAACATAACCTGCATTTTTAAAAAGCATTCTAGGGACAATCTGGGAGACAGAATAGGAAGCCTTTTCCCCCCTCTGTTCTCTCTTCTCACGACTGTCACTACTATCTTATCTGAAAAATTAAGTTCTTTTTGGATTTGTCCAAATTTTTTAATATATCATGTGCACTGTTGCAATTTTTTAGATTGTGTGCACTGTTGCAATATATCTAATAAAATTAACCATAACCATAACCATATCATTGCCAGCCAAAATGGCAGAAACTATTATGAAGAACACACAGGAGCAGATATAAATATATGAATATAAAGCAGACACATATGCACATATTTTATAAACAGCACTCTTAAATTGTCACTCCATCCTCACTCTGCTCAAACTCTTCCCCCAATCATGCCTATACTCATGTCGCATTAAAGTACGTGTATTCTTATCACAGGAGAAGATGGTGCATTTATCTCCCATGTTTTTCAGTACCACCTCTATGCTGACAACTCTCGGAGCTACCTCTCTGCACCTGAAATCCCTCTGGGAATCTAGGCACAGGTCTCTTCCTGCGTATCTGACATTAATGCCTGAATGTTTCACCTTCTGAAATTGAACATGGCCAAAACTGAGCTCCTTATCTTTCCCCCTAAACCCACCTTGATTATGCAATTCTATCCTCACAGGTGTTACTCGTACTCAATTACGTCGTCTTCAATTACTACAAAACACTGCTGCCAGACTCATCACCCATTCTTCCCGCACAGACCATGTAACACCTCTGTTTCACTTGCATTGGCTTCCTTTTGAATCTTGTGTTCATTTCACGATCCTTACATTGGTTCACCGAGCTATTTACACCTGAACACCGCAATAACTCACTGACCTTCTTCAGTTTCATGTTCCCACACGTAGCCTTCGTTCTATACATGTTAATGGTCTACACCTCCCCTCTCCCTCATGTGCTCATCTTCACTCTGCTTTTTCCACGGTCCTGCTCTATGGAACTCTTTGCCATCATCAGACTAGAATCAACTTACTCTGCCTTTAAATCCCAATTAAAAACCCATCTCTTCACCATAGCATAAATCTCCCAGCAACTCCAAATTGACCTGGTTTATTTCTGTTTGTCTACAACCTCCTCTCTTTCTTGTTTTTATGTCTCTTTGCTATTTTCTCTTTACTGTCTATATTGTAGTTCTTTTCCTTTTTCCTCAGGCCTTTGGCCACAACTTTTGATTATTATTTTGATTGTAAACCGCCCTGAAGTCTTGAAGGGCGGTATATCAAATGCAAAAAACTAAATTAAACTAAACCTTTCCCCCTTCCTCCTTTCTCTATTTCTGTGGATAACATTCTCCTACTCCCTGTTTCCTTGGCTCACGATATTGGAGTCATCTTTGACTCCTCCCTCTCCTTCTCCACACATATCCAACAGATAGCTAAAATCTGTTGCTTCTTTCTCTAACATTGACAAATTTCATCCTTTCCTTTCTGAATACACTGCTAAGGCCCTTATCCATTCTCTTGTCGCCTCCCATCTAGACTATTGCAAGCTCCTCTTCGCTGGTCTTCCTCTGAATCATCTCTTCCCACTTGTCTGTTAAAACTCAACTGCATGGCTAATCTTCCACCATTGTCACAATGCTCATGTCACTCCTCTTCTCAAGTCACTTCATTGACTCCCTTTCCATTGCTTTATCCAGTTCAAACTTCTACTACTGACCTATAAGTGCCTTCATTCGGCTGATCCTCACTACCTTTCCTCTCATATCTCTCCTACACCCTTCCTTGGGAACTCCACTCTTCTGGCGGATCCCATCTATCTGTGCCCTTCTCTTCCACTGCCAACTCTAGACTGATTTTTCTACCTTACTTCTCCTTATGCCTGGAACAAACTACCTGAGTTGGTACGTCAGGCTTGTCGCGGGGCACCCCCTAGGGAGATGTAGTAGATCCTGGAGGGGCCCGGACACAAGAAAGGTGAGGTTTGAGGTTGGCCTATGCTGCAAGGGTCAAGGGTGGTTATTCCTTGTGGCTTCCTTGTAACCAACACTCAAAGAACAAATGCACAGAGTGGAGGGAAAGTTAAAGGCTTTATTTCCCTTTCTTGCACAAAACGGTTCATAAGGATTGGCTATGATAACAACTGAAATGTCCTTACTTCAGGATAGAGAAAAAAAATAAAAGCAAGCAATAAAGTAAAGGCTGTTATCTTCACAGAACATTGTGCAAAACAATGAACTTCCTTCACTTAGGTATCTGATAAACTAGGGATAGATTCAACACTCCCTGAGGCACAATATGTACAATCCATTGCATTATCGGATTCTTCCCCCACTGATTCCACTTGCATGGATTCAACCTCGGAAGCCTCTGAATCTGTAGCCTCCAGGAAATTATAGTCTGGTTTCTTATATACTTGTTGCACTATGTCCCAATGCCTAGCATTTAGTTTTGGGCGTCGCTCTCTAGGAGTTTTGCAGTACAACGGTCCCTCTCTGATTAGAGGTTCAAAAGCAGGTTCATAAAAAGATTTCCCCCTCAAACTTCTCTTCTTAGACAAACTTCTTTCATGCTTTTGCTCACCAGAATGTTTAGGGTAACAGTACTCCTCCTCCCACTGTCTTCTCCCTACTTTAGGCTTCTGAAGGTAATTATCAGTAATAAGAGTTTTACCTTTGGGGCTTCTCTTCCTTCTCTCTAATAAGGCTTGAGGCCTACCTTGGTTTGTCTTCAGCGCAGCAGTGCTCAGGCTCCCCTGCGGTCTTTCCTTAGCCTTCAGACCATAGTGGTAAGGATGTTTTCTTTTCTCCAAACAAACATTTCCCACCTCTGAAAATGGACAAACCTCTTTATTCCACGGCTGCTGTGGTGACCCTCTGCCAGGTACTCCCTTGCGGTCCCAGTACCTCTCTTGGCTTTTTCTCTGTTCCTTATTCCACTCCAACTCTTGTTGAAATTCCTGCTTTGCTTCCTGCTCAGGACTCTGCTTCTTTCTGCTCTTGCCAGTGCTTTGGCCTTCCTCTTTGCCTTCTGTCCTCTGGCTCTGGCTACTGCTTCTGCTTTGGTCCTTGCTTTTTCTTCGGCCTTGGTCCTTCCTCTTTAAGTCAGACCTGCCTCTGTTCAAAAAGAAGCTGGCTGGGGTTGCGTCCCGCCCAGAGGGGCGTGGTTTCTCGGTCTCTCTCTCGACTCTCCTGCTCCCCCTAGATGGATCCTCCCAATATTGCAGGTTATGCCTGCCTTTTTCTGGTTTTAAAACTTTTTCTCTCCCTTCAAGAGGGTCCGCTGCATCACAGGCTTCATCTGTGGTCCTGTTCAAATCCAGCCTAAAAACTCAGTTTTTTGAGACTGCTTTTCAGTCCTAATTCCCCTAGTCTCCTATTCCCCTAGATATATCCTAGTCCCCAGCTGTGTTGTCTGTCTTGACTAGATTGTAAGCTGTTTTGAGCAGGGACTGTCTCTTGCATGTCTCTGTACAGTGCAGCATATGCCTTATAGTGCTATACAAATAATAAGTAGCAGTAGTAGTCATAGTAGTAGTGCAATTTCACTTGGGAGAGTATTTTAAAAGAAGCATTTTACGTGCATATGCTGACATAAATGTGTGAAAAGGCCTTTATAAAATTACCCCCTTAGCGTACCAGAAAGCTGTGTTCAAAACCCATCTTAATATTAACACACTGATGATTTAAATACAAAGAAAATGAAAAGTGCCAACTCATGGTGACCCTCTGGATAGATTTTACCTTATATGCAACATGTGTCAACAGGTCACTCATCTTTTGCACGAACACCGGAACATTTTGAGTTTGCATAACTGTTTCCATAAACCACTTATGTTGGCTTATTCATGAGGGGCCATCCTCCATGATAACCTGGTTCATTCAGCCTCGTTGGTGGATCATCCTCCTGCTTTTCATTTGCATACAGGCCATTATGCCTGTGTAGCTTGTTGCTATTATGTATCAACGTTGGAAAGGGAGTCTTGGTATGATCAACGCCAAGGATATGAACTTAAATCTCGTTGGCATACCACTTGCCATTTCTACCTTTATCGTGTATTTTATTATTTGCCCCTGCCAATTGAATTACATTGGCCAGAAGACATGATTAAAATCCATTTAACGGAAGATGCTTCCAAACTTCATACGGAAACCAGGTCGGCCCCTATGGTTGAACATTGTTGTTTGTCAGGCTATCATTTGAAGCAGCTACAGTGGAGGGTGATCGATCATGTCCTGGTAGATCCCAGAAGGGGGGATGGGGGACAGGGTATATCTTTTGCAGAAGAGGGAGCAGTTTTGGATTTTTAAACTGCAGACGGTTACTTCTCAGGGCTTAAATTTGGAGTTGGAGCAATTTCGCTTGATTTGACTGGTTTATTCATTACCGATCAGTGGAGGGTTTTCCCTTTGAGGTGGACTTCCCCTTTGCACTGATTGGTTGATTACTAGCTCTGTCATTGCAAACGTCAGACACCGCTTTGTACAAAATCGGCAGGGTTTTCCTTTTTACATAAGCACTGGACATTTAAACTTTGGGGATCCTGCAAAAACCTTAAGCAGGGCCCGCGTTTGGACTCAAAATGTGGCATGTCTTTGAGGATTCCTGTTTTGTCTGTTTCGTTCCAGTAGCGCTTCATTTTAAAGAGCTAAGTACAAAAATAAAATGATTAAAAAGGAGTCTCCGCTTGGGGTAAAGTAGTTTTCTTCTCTTCTCCTTGCAGCACCTCCGACAAAAGACATATGCAATTTGGATGAAAATTTTCCTGCTATTATGTTTTGGGGATCTTTTACATAAGGATTGTTTAATTTTGATCGCTGTTGGGTTCCTTTTATGTAATTGAAAGTGAGGATTCTGTAGTCCAGGGTTGTCAAACTAAAGTCCTGGAGGGCTGCAAACCAATCAGGTTTTCAGGGCATCCCTAATGAATATGCATGAGATATATTTGCATGCACTGCCCCCATTGCATGCAAATATATCTAATGAATATTCATTAGGGGCATCCTGAAAACCAGGCTGGTTTGTGGCCCTCCAGGACTGGTGTTTGACATCCTGTGTAGTCAGTGGTGGCGGCTATCCAGATAGCAGTGATGTTCAGCTCCTATCTGGCTAGCTAATCCACCTACTCCTCAGACACCTTTTTGCTGTTTTATGTTATGCAAATATTTATCCACATGGCTCAAAATGGCTGCAGTCTGGAGAAATGCTGATCCACCTACAGTGTTTGCAGGAGGCTGAGGAAATATTCAGCGGCACAATCCAGATCGTGCCACGGAAAATGCTATTGATTTGTGTATTTCCATACATTTGATAAACCACCTCATGTAAATAAAACCGTATAGGCCCTTTTGAATATTGGCCCCATTGTGTGTAATTCTGGTTAGAACAATTGTCCCGAGCAGGCACAAGCATTTGCAGTTACTCTTTCATTCGGCAATTGTTAAAAATTACCTTGAAGGTTGGTTAAAAAAAATTGGATATTTTATACAGAATATATATCGGGGCACTGTGTAACTGTACCCACCGCGTTCTGTATGTTTGCTTGATGTTGATTTATAAATATCAATTAAAAAAAAAAAAACCTCAGCTAAAAGTAAACAGTAACTCTGCAGCAATGTGGGCAGTTTAAAAATCACCTACTAAATTCTTATTTGCATAAATCAAAATATCCTTAGAAAAACTGCCGTATTATGGAGTTCAGTCTACATTTGTGAAACTAGATCCATGTATAGTAATTCTAATTCATGTTGTTAGCCGCCTAGAGCATTATTGGAAAGGCAGCTTAGAATGCAAAATAAAGAAATTGCATAAGTAATAAATGTGGTATAATATAAAATGGCACATTTTATTACTTTAAGGAAGGGTGTTTAACAATTTGGTTACGCTGCACTGAAAACAACAGAAAGCATTATTACAAAACACAGTAATAAATGATGCCTAGTCTAATGTAATATACAATCTTATGGCTTTTCTTTGTTTCTGCCCTCGCAGGATTATACTTTGACAATGTACTTTCAGCAGGCCTGGAGGGATAAAAGGCTTTCGTATTCTGTAATACCTTTAAATCTCACATTGGATAATCGAGTTGCTGATCAGCTTTGGGTTCCTGATACATATTTTCTCAATGACAAGAAATCCTTTGTACATGGTGTCACTGTCAAGAACAGAATGATTCGCCTGCATCCCGATGGGACAGTACTTTACGGCCTCAGGTCAGCGATAGACACTTATTTTTATCTGGTTCTAATGTTTTCCCATTGAGAATGATGATGATGATGATGATAAGGGGGGATGTGTCTGCTGGGGAAATAATATCCATGTCCAGTCCACCCGACTTGTTAGCACTGGTATGGCCAGCTAAATTGTTGAAAAATTAAATAATTAAATGATAAAGCTGAATTGGAATCCTCTTCATTGATCGACTTCTCTCTTGATGTTTATGGAGCAGATTTTCATCCCTTCATCATCAGGGACGTTTCTGCTGAGATGTTTGGGAGCTTTGGCAATATATTTGTGGTATAAAGAAAGAAGGCAATTAGGGGCATGTGCATATGGTTCACATGGGGCTTCAGGCCAACTGCAGAGGGGCAGGTACATCCATCTATCTGCAGTTATCATGCTTCAATGTGGCAAACCATCCATGGGAGCAACTAATGCTACTCACTAGGGTGACCTTCATGGCATCAGGACTACCTGCGCTGAGCGCAAGCAGCATAAGCTTGTACTAGCTGTGTCACAGCATGAATGCCCCCATCTTGCCCAGTTGCTGCCCTGACGTGTGCTACATGGGTAGGGCAGAGTTTTTGTGTGGAGCCTTGCACCACTGTTTCACGCCATACCGAAACCGTGTGCTAACCCTGTGTTATCCTTTAGTAAACAGGTTAGGGATGGAGGGTGGGTGTGTTGAAAGACCATGTAAAGAAACCCTTGCAATTTGCATGAGTTCACCTAATGCCTCCTCAATAGGTGGAGCTTTCACCCATGATATCTATAGGCTATGTTAGGGCACAAGGCTCCACGTTTCCTGCTGGGAACATGCTTTCCATACCTCTAACAGTTGACATGGTGGTGTTGCTCCTAATGTGTCATGGTTTTGGCACATTAGATGCAACACTATTATGCCCTTTAGTAAAAGGGCCTCTTAGTGTGTTGGTAACGCTCAAACAACCTTTGCAGAACTAAACATCCATGTACAATTTCATTCAACTTGTTAACATGTAAACCGCTTTGACACTTTGATAAGGCGGCATATAAAAGCAACAAACTAAATAAATAAATGAAAAGTCAGGGAGTGTTTTTTTTTTAAGAATTGTCAGAATTCTAGACATTGTTGTCTAACCATGGCTTCATATTAGCTGCATTGTAAACCAAATTTGGAGAGAGATGTCTTCTGCTTCTGATGCTGGGAGCATCCTTGTTGTGTCTACTTTAGCAAAACTATTAATAAAGCCAGCCTGTCCACCACTTTTCATACTACCATTACTGTTCTGTTTCATTCTCTCAGAATTGATACTCCCATTGTTTATGATGGGGGACCTCTTTCAAGAAAGCTCAGTGACTTACCAACTCATCCTTGAGGCCCACTCTACCAATATGATTTTCAGTATCCACATGTATTCCAAATACATGATACAAATTCATTATACAGATATCCCAAAAACAAGACAGACATGGTTGACCTCAAGGACTACTTTAGGAATCACTGAGTTAACTCATATATCTTGTATGGTCCTTTGGGCAGTTTTGCTTAACTGTAACATCTCCTCTGCTGTAATTAAGAGCCCAGATTGGAAACTGATAGGGGTTCTTAGCTAACCCTATTGTTCTTTGCACTCATCAAATGAAAAGAGAAATTCACAGATGTAACGAAATCTGGAAATTGAATTACTGTTCACATCCTGCACCAAAGATGTGGCATGAATTTTCACATACTCAGATTAAATTATGCTGCAGTATTTGATTGTGAAAATGGAACTCTCTTTTCTCTTGCTAACAGATATATGGCAGGATTATGAAAAACAAATTATAGCTCTACCAACAATTGTCAGTCAGCATTGCGCTTACCTTTATTGCTATTCTGGTGTCCTGTCGCCATGGCACCACAGCTCCATTCAGGAGCTATGAACCCCACCCGCCAGATAAAATGTCCTTTCCCCGCAGTCTGATCCCTAATCTGGCTTCCGATGGCCAGGGTTGGGCTACAGGGATCCCCCTGTACCCCCTTACCTCTTGTCTCCACCTAGCGCCGCGGTCCCCCAACGTCCAGGGGGACTTATTCCACCTCAGAGATGGAATAAACCCCCCATCTCCATGGCCGACCCCAGACGTACAAGGCCGACCTCAGAATTGGCCCTGTATGTCTGGGGTCACTGCCCACTGGCCCTGTATGTCTGGGGTCACTGCCCACTGCCCGCCCTTGCTCTGCCTCTGTCCTGCTCCCTCTCTCCCACAAACAGAGCTCTCTGTACAAATTGCCTTTTAAACAACATCAAGGGATACCTCAGGGATCTTTACAGATCGGACATCCAGACACACTAAACGGAGGTCAGATTGACTCCTATACTGTGTGCTCGAGGTAAGGATGACAAGAAACACAGCCCATATAATCCATAAGTTTGATCACTGATATACATCGCTCCAATCTAATGAAGTTTAGTATGTGTGTTGTATAATTGCATAGCTCAGGGAAACAGATCAGAGAAGCATTGATCATAGGATGTGACTGGATAATTATATAAAACATTTTCTGGGCTCTTCTAAAATTGCATAGGCTATTTAAGCATAGAAAGTCCTATAGGCATTCTCGAGGATGTTGTTTGGGCAGAGCTAGGATGGATTTACTATGCATATGCATGTGTTGTAAACTATGCAGGCACAGGCTCAAACGTATACATTCTTCAGAGTAAGTGTGAACTTGTTTCAGATCATTTGAGCCCTGTTGAGCATTGGACCTGGTTTTGTTGGTTAGCTGTAAAGGCACATGAGTACCTGTGTTGCCTTTATAAAAAATACTTAAAATAGGGGCCTTTCCCCAACTTCGATTCGGGCATGCTTTTATAAAATTAACTCTGGCCTGCTCCATATTTGGGCTATGAGGAGGATAATTTTAGAACTGACTGCATAAGTGAATTATAGAAAGCGACACCTTCCCTCCCACCACAAAAGCATGAAGCAGCATTTTAGAAAGGACGTCCAAGTCAATTTGGGGACATCCAGGGTGGAAAACACAAAAAAACTCCAGGACGTCTGTCTCTGGCCGATTTCAGGAACATAGCTGTCTCCGACACGGATGTCCCCCTTAGGAAAGCGTGGGTCAGGGGCATCCATCTCATGCAAGCTAACATAAGGGGACATTCAGCGGCATAGCAAAGCAAAAATATGAGCCCCCATTACCTATCAGTGTTCATTAGCATACTGTAAAATAAAAGGGGTGTTAGTGTAGCTCCTTATCCACACCCTCCAGATATTTGCCTGACAAAACAAGACCTTTATAAATGCCTGTTCGTGTCTGGACTCTGGACGTCCAAGATGTTTTTGAGATCAGGTGGGGACGTCCAGGGTCTTGGACTGTCCTGGCCATGCCTCTGCTATGCCCCCGTTCAGACTTGGATGTCCTTGCTCTGGGGATATCCACAGACCCAGCTTCTAAAATGGCTCTGGAGAAGTCTCTGTGTTTTTGACATCTTTATACCTGTTTTCAGATGTCCAAAGCATGAATAGGGCTTCCAAAATAACCCCCAAAATGCATATATTTGCACCTTCTTTGGGGAAGATATAAATGTGTATCTGCTGGTTATTCTTACATTTTGTATAGGTGTAAAAGTGAAGTTTTGACCCATGAGTGCTTACTTTGAATACATGTAAAAGTATGCGTACGATCACGCCCTTTGTATACTTCTGTATGTGTACATGAGGCAAAATTTATAAGACACTGTTGTAAACCACTTTGATAACCATGAAAGGCGGTATATAAGAAATGTTAAATAAATAAAATAAATAAATACATTTTATATGTAACATTTAACTCAACAATTATACATGGAACCAATCCAGTGTCAACTATGATACAGCGAACAATGGCAACTATTTACCTTTAAGAGTTTAGGGTTGACATTCAGATTAGAGGTTAATGGGATAGATTATTACAATTTGCAATCGAATTGAGGGGAGTATGCAGGTGCTGGTTGGGAGGTTACTGAGTAGCTGCTAATAGTTAGTAGTGGGGGTGAATGCTAAGTTGTTGGTCCGTAATATTTGATGAATAGGTGGGTTTTGAACTTTTTTTCCTAAAATCTGAAGTGTCAGCAATTGATCTTAGTTCATATGGGAGCGAGTTCCAAGATTTTTAAAGCTCTCTGGCAGTAGGGTGTGTCAATTTTGGAGATGTCATAATTTTTAAACAGCACTAGTGAAAAAATGGTACAATTTTATGTGGCAAATCAACCATTTGCTTTAAATTTTGTGTAATATGTTATTTACGTACCTGTAATTTCTAGGAAATTATGAAAAATATACAAATTAGTGAAATATGTTTAAGTGCCCTGATAATACTTTTTATGTGTTTCCCTTGCATATTAATGCCTTTTTTTGCCTCAACTATAAATTTATCTTACTTATTTCCTTGTTGAGGTTTACATGGTGAGCTGGTTCAATATAAAAATACAATAAATAGCAATTGGACACAAGGTCCCAGGCATCTCCTTTTCCAGCTGCAACTGTTGAAAGAACAGTGTGAAGAGGTAAGGAAGACAGTCATGCCTACAGTGAGAAGGTCAGCTTGGTATGGTTACAGCGAGTCTGTTCTGCAAGCTATGTTGTGCAGTAAAGAGGAACAGGAGAGAGGAGATGCAGTGGAGAAGGTATTGAAGATCAGAGGTGAAAGAGATGAGAAGACTCAGCTCAGAGACAGCAGTGTGAGACCCAGGAAAACGCCATCCATCAACACTGAGGCAACTACAATCACCCAATTATTTGACTGGAGCTCTAGAGTCTCTGAGCCTCCTCTTATCTGTACCTTGACAACAGCAGAGATCAAGGCATTTCTGAGCAAGCCCATGGTGGTTCCAGACTGGCCATTACACACCCAGTCCATAGAAAGGTGTATAAAAATAATAACTGAGGCTGCTGGCCATGTGTACAATCAGGAGAGGAGGGAACATTATATTAGGGGTCAGATGGTAAGCAGGGAGCTCATGAGCCGAAACTGAAGCAAGCAAGATATGGCTTCTTTGCTGGATTTTGTTAAAGAACATTAAATTAACTGCATAAATGACATTTTAAAGACTCTTTTGTGGCTACAGGTATTGTTCACACTATTTGTACATTCAAAATAAATATTACTTAACTTCCATATATTTCAACTGTGATTTGATGTAGGTAAGACTCACTTTAAGTAGTTTCTAAAGATAGCTTTAGATTCAGTATGCAAAACTGCATAATTTGGTCACTAGTAGTTTGGAAAGTTTGGAAAAATAAAAATTTACCCCTAAAATTGACATGCCCTACTCTGGCAGGTTTGTTCGGGAACTTCTGGTCTTGAGGGATGGGGTGGGAATGACATTTTGACATTGTCTTCTTGTTCAAGATTCTGGAGCCTTCTGAATCAGTGCTTACAGGCAGCCAGCTGACTGATTGTGAGTAACTTTAAATGTCATCATTATTGCTTTGTATTTGATGTGGGTTTGTGTAGGTAACCAGTGTAGGGATTTGAGAATTGGTATGATGTGTTCTTGTCGTGTTGTTCCAGTAATTAATTGAGCTGCAGTATTTTATGCTAGTTGTAATGCTTGGATGGTATGTTTGGGGAGGCCTTGCAGTATTAGGTTACACTAGCCCAGATGTGGGGTGATTATGGCCTCAAATACTGTGCAAAAGTGGTTGTGGTC
Organism: Ichthyophis bannanicus; assembly: GCA_033557465.1. Classification (NCBI taxonomy): domain Eukaryota; kingdom Metazoa; phylum Chordata; class Amphibia; order Gymnophiona; family Ichthyophiidae; genus Ichthyophis; species Ichthyophis bannanicus. The sequence goes on along the minus strand of CM066050.1, from coordinate 117,305,274 downwards.
TAGTAGAGGATGAAGGTTTTGCAGCATCTTCATTTTATAGTAGGCTGTGGCAGGACCGTACCAAGCTTGAAATGCACCCTGTGCAACCAACGAATCTAGTGCCCCCACTCCACCTAGTCACATTCAGTAAATCACTCTTTTTGAGCTTCCTGGAAGGCCAGTGATAATATCAGTACCTCTTCTGTACTTGTGTCCTGTGTGGCCGCACCACTCGTACAGCCCTAGGTAGAGCTCTGGGCTATAGCTATCATCTTCTTAGTATGCGATTATGTGATTGCAAGTTGAGCCTCTGATTGAGTATTACTTCCAGATATTTGACTTCCTTTTTCACTGGAACTGCAAAGTTGTCTATTTTGTGTACTTCAGGTGGAGAGTAGGTGGTATCTCTTGTGATGGTTAGGACCTCTGATTTATTATAGTTGATTGCCAAATTATGATTTTGTAACCAGTTTATGATGGCTCTCTTGCAAGATATTATGAGGGGGGGGGAGTCTAGGCTTGCATATTTGAATGGAGCGTAGATCATAATTCATCTGCATAGAGATGATAGTATAAGCTATGTCCCTGTATAATTTTGCAGATTGGTTGTATATATAAGTTAAATAGTAGGGCTGAGAGTAAAGATCCCTGAGGTATCCCTTGATGTTGTTTAAAAGGTCTTGCTGTTCCATTTTTTGTTCTGACTTGACTTCGCCGATCTGTTTGATCGGAACCATGAGAGGATAGTGTCGCTGATTCCAATCTTGATCAGTCGAGTTATGAGCTTAGTGTGGCTTAGCGAATCAAATGTGGCTACTATATCTATCTAAACTTCTGGACCCTCTTCTTCGTCTCCTTCCTCTGATCCTGTTTTCGTTAGCGTTTGATGTTCCCTCCCCTTTTGTATGATTATCCCCTGCTCCTCTTTCTTCCCCCCCTTTTAATTGTACATCGCTTTGCTTTACCAACCAATAACCATATAAAACCATGTTTGGTATTCTTAGTTCCTTTGAGTAGTGTATTGATTAGGGAGGATAATAATGTTTTTACTCCATGATTTTGTCTAAACCTGTGTTGTTGCTGGTCTAGAGGAGCAGCATTATCAATGTGTGTTTGTAATTATAGCTATACTGTTTTATCTATTAATTTTGCTAGGAAGGGGATGCTGGATATAGACTGGTAGACGGAGGGTAACTTGGGGGTCAGCTGTGTCACTTTTTAGATGGGGTCTAATGAAGGAGGTTTTTAGGATGGGGGTCATCCTACCCTGTGATAGAGAGACGTATTATTCTATGGAGTACGGCTATGAGTTCTTGTCTGCCATCTTTATCCAAGAGGTGGGGGGAGATGGATGTTTGTATTATTCAAGATTTGTCTGCGATAATCTTCTGAGATTAGGTGGAAAGAAGTCCAGGTGTTTGGATTATTTATATTGCTCTTAGATGTAGGGTCTAATGCCAGGTCTTCATTTTTACAAGTGAGTTTATTCTGCAGATATGTCACAAAGTCTTCTGGATGTATTGCAGTATTCTGGTTCAGTAGGGATTGTGTGAATGATTTTACTATGTCGAAGAGTTCTCTGGGGCGATTTAGAGATTTCATGATGGTATTCGTGTGGTATTCTTTTTTATGACTGAGGATTAGCGTGTTGTATTCTCTCTGCCTTGATGTGTACTCTTGTAGTCAGAGTAGGTCTCTGCTATGCCTCCAGCATCTTTCTATCTGTCTTAGCTTCGGTTTTACTCGCTTTATGTCAGCTGAGTACCATGGTGCCTTGTTCGCTCATGACAGTGTCCTTTTTCTGATTGCCATTGGTGCAATGTTATCATTCCACTTTTTTTATTACTGCTGTAAGGTCAGTAGAGGTGAGACTAGTTTTGGTAGGATATAACCAAGCCCAAAATCCCTGAAGTGGCGAGGGTTAGATGCATGTTGTTCTTTATGCCATTGGTGTTGAGACGGTAGTTCAAATGTGATCATGTGGTGAATCCAGTAAAATGCAGTATTATGCATTTGAAATCCCTTAGAACATTACCTCCTATATGTGAATCTCTGTCTGGATTAATTGCGTGCATGCAATCACAGCAAAAGAGATGACAACCAGCACATAAAAAGGAGTTGAAAAGGAAGGCAGTTTGGAAATAACTCACGTCTTTTTTGGTAGGTAGTAACTCAGGTTGAGTTACTTTAGGTATTTCCATCCCCCGTGAGCTTAAATCTAAGATCTTAAGTGAGGGATGGAGTGTTACATGACATGCCCAGATCACAAGGAGCATCAATAAGATTTGAACCTTGGCTACCTTAGGTCTCAAGCAAGTGCTTTAACAATTAAACTCCCCCCCCCCCCCCCCGTTTTTATCTATGAATGAGGTGATTACTTTAGCAAAGATTTCAAACAGTCAATATATTTAGATACCACAGAAGCTAGAGGGAGCTCTAGGAAGCTGCAGAGAACGTCAGTTCTGTGTGAATCCAGGAGAGTAGCTAGGGGAATCCTAGTACTCCTTAAGGATATATCTTTCTGAACCATTTTAATAGGGCTAGAGCAGAGAAGCCTTGTCTGAAGGATGTAGTCAAGGCAGGGAAGATAAAACTACCGAGTCACTATTCACCTCACCTGCCTGCGCCAGAAGACATATGAAAAGAGACTTGAAGATCTAAATATGCATACACTAGAAGACAGGAAGGACAGGGGAGATATGATATAGACCTTTAAATGCTTAAAGTATATTAATGAACAAACAAACCTCTTCCAAAGACAGGGAAGCTGCAGAACTAGGGGACATAAAATTAAGCTTCAAGGGGGTAAACTGAAAGGCAACGTCAGGAAATACTTTTTCACTGAAAGGATTGGATGCTTGGAATGGTGGGGGCAAATACAGTGACAGAATTCAAAATGGCATGGGACAGACACAGTGGATCTCTTTATAGCAAATAACCTTAGCTATCTCAACAAATAGGGGTGACCTGCACAGAGCGGTGGGTTCACCCCTAAACAAAGGCATGGGGAGGGGTGACTTGCATGGAGTGGCAGGTGCACCTGTTCTTGTCACCTTGCTAGGCAGACTAGATGGACCATGATGGTCTTTATCTGCCGTCATATACTATGTTACTATGAGAGAGAGGGGAAGGCCCCCAGAGGAGAAGTGGTATGCCTCCATAATCCCTGCTAGCATAGACTGCAGGAAGCCCCATGTTCTTGCTGGAAGGGGAAGAAACTGGGCACTGCCAGGAGATACTGAGACACCCATTGGAAGTGTGCTGGCCATTACAGTAGGATAGGCCTTTTGTATTTTATCTGGTTAGCATGGCTGGGGAAGTTCAGGCAGTATGTTAGAGCATTGCAAGGACTCAGGGATTTGCAGGGGCTGCCAGCATGCAAGAGTGAGAACTCAGGAGTTTGCTCAACAATGGCTGCAGTCTGTACGGGGATTCAAGCTGGGTGTTTTGAGCCAGATTATTGTATAGCAGTTACTAAGGGATATATGAAGGTTACCAGCTAGTGTAAGGATTCAAGCTGGGATTGGAATTGAACCACTGTTAGAAAGTGAATGTTTGTTTGAGCACAGTCGTTATGCTTGTGAAAAGCGCAGCAACCCTGCAGGCTGGAAGGGGAATCCAGGCCAGGTATTCTGAATTGTTAAAAGCAAGCGTTTGCTTGCTGAAGTATGGTGGATATACTTGAGGAAAGCAGGGTAAAAACTGTAGGCTTGAAGGGAATCTAGGCCAGCGGTTCTGAATGACACTACTATTAAATTGAGTGTTTATTTAAGGAAGTGGGCTTGGGAAAGCTATGCAAAGGGATTTCAAACTGGGGGATTTAACTGCGCTACTGGGAAAAGTCCAGTATAGTTTAGAGAGGCTTTAGCCTCTGAACCTAGAAGGGTTGCCATCATAGCATGTGGGGCAGATCAGGCTCCTTTGTGTTTAAAGTGGACTAATGTTGGAAGCCTGTGGTATATATACACCAGTGTAAGCAAGCCAGGTATCTTTTGCATCTAAGTTGGAAGTGCCATGTAGCAATAAAGTTATTGTTGTTGGCAGCCCCAGAACCCAAACGCTGGCTCCATTGTCACAGTACATATTAGGGTTTCATTTAGTAGCATGTATTTGGTTTGTCAGCATGCCTTAAGAAATTAGTGTCCACTAAATTCATTTAACATGTGGTAAGCGACTAATCAATGCATATTAAGTTCTAATGCATGTTACAAATTTTTATTAAAACAAATTTGTGAAATCGGTTGAAAGCTATGTCCAAAAACTGGGGAAAAAGTTCAAATAAACCAAAAGCTTTTGCTTTATGCACATCCTTAGTCCATTTCACTACACTCGAGGAAATCTGGATGATTTTGTCTGAAGGTTTCATTGTAATTCTAGGCTTCAACTTTAAAATAATGATGGGGCATTTTTACAGAAGTGCACCAATGGTTAATATGCGCTTTTTGCATGCGCTAAGCAGTTAGCACTGAACCATGATAACAGCTGCCATGCACTAAAAATGGAAATTACACTTACCTGGTAATTGTGGTTCCTTGAGTGAATCCAGTTTAGTCCTCCACCTCTGGGTTTTACACCTCCTCCTGCAACTTGAAGACTGGGCATGTCCAAAAAACGTGACTTCACTGGATGTAGCCTGCTGGTCTCTCCCATCTGCCCCAGTGAACTATTGACAAAGCGCACACAAAGGAGCAACACACAAGTAGCTATGCACGAAAACGCAACAGCTCTCCATCGCAGAGACCAACAGCCGACTCAACGCACCGCTGAGCTCCCTCAAGGTCGAGCTCGCGTGGAACCACAGAGCTGACACACCAAAGAATCGCAGCAAGTATACGCTACCAAAATAACTCTAATTTCTCAACAATCCTATCTTGAACAGCTAAAATTGATGGACTACACTAATTATTATGTTTTAATTCTTCATTCTGGTACCAGATTAACAGGCTATGGCCAACAATCAATCCCTATCTGTATAGAAGCTTTAAGTCATATTATACTGTTTTACTAGACTATAGTAGTAAGCTTTACTTATAAAGGTGCATCTACTGCTAACATTATCACACTTAAGCTGTGATAATACCCAACCTGAACTTATTATTGTTTAGCATTATTAGCAATCCAGTATTTTTGTTAATTCACACCAGATCTTTTGCTATTGTCCCTGATCTACCTCTGAATCATTACTGTTGTCAGTATTTCAACCCAGATTAATTCTTGGCTAACTTAAATTCAGATGTCATATTGCCATTTAGGCACTGTAGATTCATAACCATTACCAATAACTCACTTTGACTTACTGTTGTCAGTAATTTTACCTTGAATGTACTGTTGCCAGTAATTCACTTCATAGTACTGTTGTCAGTAATTCACAGACTCTTTACTGCTACCAATATCCTGCCCTGATCTAATGTTGTTAGTAACTTACTTTGATTTTTACTGTTGTAAGTAACTTACTGTTGATCTAGTGTAGATAGTGAAGTACTTTGGTTTTACTGTTGTCAGTATTTACATTGGATTTACTGTCGTCAGTAACTTATCTGGACTTACTGTTGACAGTAACTCACTTTGAATAACTACATTCAATATTGCCTCACATTGATACCAACCTCTTACTGTTACCAGTACCTATAACAGCAATTGCACCCACATTAATATTAATTTTAACTAGCACCGGTATAACATATCACCCAAAATGCAACTAATCAACTCTGACAAATGTAAAATAATACTAATTAGTATCACACTAGCGATACTAATAACTATTGCTCAGAGCCTACACAACAATAATGTGAAAAATATCCCTATCATAAACAGTTTTGCACAAAACAACCCCCAATCATGGCACCCACACATAGAATATCATCCCAAAACAAAAAACCATAGATTAATCCACATAAAATACTCCTCATCCCCTCAGTCAACAAACACTATGATATGTAAAAACTTAGAATCATTATCAACAATATTAATCAATGCCAGGTCAATGAAAAATAAGCTACCTATATTCACAGACATTCTAGACAACCAAAAACCAGATATACTATGTATAACCGAGACATGGCTATCAGACACAGACAACGTTTACCTAAATCAACTAAGCAACAATAACTACGACACATTCTACACACATAGAACTCACAAAAAAGGTGGTGGAGTACTAATAATGTCAAAAAAAGAACTAAAAGCCAAAAAACTAACATCGAACCTACACACCAACATAGATACCCTTATTGTGAAAATTGGCAACATAACAATCTGCCTAATTTACAGGCCACCAGACAACAATCAGAAAATCTAGACCCACTAATTGACTTTTTAAGTTCCTCCACTGAACAAAATCCAATTATTATGCTTGGAGACTTCAACACTCCATCACTACCAGCATCATATGCCTCCCTCTTTATGGAATCAACAATAGACATGGATTTTCACCATATAATAAACACTAGCACACATGAAAAAGGTGGTATCCTTGACATGGTATTCCTACCAAACGAACTCTACCAACTCTATAACCCAACATCCCTCAATTGCACACGGACCCCATGGTCAGATCACTACCTTATCAACTTTAATATCACAATAAACACATCAGTTAAACGAACAACAACTAATGCACATACATCAAGATTTAAAAAATACAATGAAGAAGAATTCCTCGACATAATAATCCCTAATTTATCTACATCACCAATAAACCTAGAGGCAGCAGTAACGAACTGGCACAAAACCCATCAAAAACGCTGCAGCTAATAAACAAATAACTAAGAAAAACACACACCCTAAAAAAGATCAAACCCCCTGGTACAATAAAGATTTAAAGCTAATGAAAAAGAACTTAAGAAAAGCCGAATATAAATGGCGGAAAAATAAAAACACAATTACAAAAGACTCATACCTCACGCAACTCAACAAGTATAAAGACGCAATAAACAATGCCAAGAAAAACTACCACGCCTCTATCTTAAACAACGCAATAAATAGACCTAGAGAACTTTTCTCAATTGTCCAAAAGCTGACTAATAATAATCACAACTCCAGTAATGAAATCACAGACATTACCCCACAAACACTGGCAAATTACTACATGAACAAGACAAAGTAACATACCAGACCACCTAAGCCAGTAGACACTTCACAAATACTTAACACAGATGAATGGTCTGTATTTCAACCCTTAACCAAAGTTGAACTCAAATCCATCATCACAAACATTAATACTACTACATCTCTACTTGACCCCTGTCCAGTAACCTGGATAAAGAACTCCCTACCTGTACTCTCTCAGTTCATCCTACCAATAATAAACCTCTCCCTAAAAAGTGGATACCTACCCGCTACTCTAAAACACGCACAGATCCGCCCAATTCTAAAAAATACTACCCTTGACAAATCATCACCTAATTCTTACAGACCCATATCGAGTATTCCATTCATGGCCAAATTAATCGAAAAAACTGTACAAATTCAAACACAAGAATTCATTGATAGCTCAGCCCCACTTGACGACCAGCAATATGGATTTCGCCCCAGACACGGAGTTGAATCACTACTAACAGTGCTAATCAATACACTTGTGAGAGGAATAGACAACCTAAACAAGCATTCTTACTCATATTCATAGACGTGTCTGCAGCCTTCGACAGTGTTCACCACTCAATAATGATCAATAAACTTAAACAAATAGGTATTAAATCTACTGTCCTAAAATGGTTTACTTCTTATCTAACAGAACGATCACAAACGGTACAAATCGGTAATCTCTCATCAAAAACATACAAACAAGAACTAGGCCTCCCACAAGGCTCAGCTCTATCAGCATTGCTTTTTAACATATACCTAAAACACATCTGTACAATATTTAAAAAATTCAATGTCCTCTATCACCTATATGCGGACGACATAATGATGTATGTCCCATTCAAAATCCCAAATATCCCTACACAACTCATTAACGACTGCCTCACTGAAATCAACACCTGGCTAAATGAAAACAATCTGCACATCAATCACTCAAAACAGAAGCCCTAATAGTATCCAAATGCACAACATTTATTCCCCCCTCGCATATAACATTGCAAAATAATAATATCATACTGAAAACTGAAATACGCTACTTAGGTGTGATACTGGATAAACATCTCAGCATGGACACACATGTAAGAAATATAGCAAAAAAAGTTTACTTTAAACTAAAAATATTAAAGCAACTCCGCCCACTAATGCACTTACAAGACTTCCAACGCGTCATACAAGCAATCATAACCCCACATTTCGACTTCGCAAACCTAACCTTACTTGGCGTAAACAAGGAAGCCATAAAAAAACTCCAATTAGCACAAAACGCAGCAGCAAGGACCATAACGAAAGCCCCACCTTTCCAACATATAACCCCAATCTTAGAATATCTACACTGGCTCCCGATTCAAAGCCGCATAGAATATAAAACTATATTAACCACCTACAAAGCCATAACAAAAACAGCACCCCTGCCCATAAATAACCTTATCAAAATAGAACCTACACACAATCTACAAAGGAGAGACCAGCTCAATAAACTAACCACTCCAAAAGAATTCATTAGGGCCAATAAATCCACTAACAAAAAAGCCTTCTCCCATGCAGCACCTATCTTGTGGAACACAATCCCAATAGAACTAAGACAATTACCCGACATAATGGAGTTCAGAAAAAAACTCAAAACACACTTATTCACAAAGCATTATGGATCTTTGACCAGCACACCACACCCCCCCCAACTGGATAAAGGATAATCCCACCCCGAGTAATACACAACTCATCAAAAGAACGAAGTGATACACCCAAAAACAAAGCGAATAAGTAAATGAAAAACAAAACATTGTATATAGTTTAATTATGTTCAACTGTACATAGTTTACTAATTGTTAATTGTTAATTGTTAATTGTTAACTGTATTTATCTAGCTACAAATGTTATATGTAAAAACAGACCACTCTGTTTATTGTTGTTATATGGAAACCGCACCTGATCAATGGAAGGAGCGGTATATAAATAATCTGTTAATTAAATTAAATTAAATTAAATTATTGAACTCACAGAACTTTAATAACAAATTGAACTTACACTCACTAACCTATACCAGGAAATTCTTCTCCAGAAAAAATTACCCCTTCCTTGTACTGCTTCCTGTCCTTCCTCGTTATACATATCAATAGAACAGGAGAGGGAGAAAGGACAGTAACGTATAGCAAAAAGAAAACTGTACCTACCGGTAATGGAACACCTCCGCTAAAGACACTCCACTGCCAAGTATACATACCCGGGTGGGAATGAGGACTAAACTGGATTCACTCAAGGAACCACAATTACCAGGTAAGTGTAATTTCCATTTCCTTATCATTTCTACAGTTTAGTCCTCCACCTCTGGGATGTAACAGAGCAGTAATCAGTGGGAGGGACCTTTCAAGCCAGCTTGCAATACCGCTGTGCCGAATACGGTATCATCCGAAGCCAACACATGCAGGCGGTAGTGCTTGCTGAAAGTATGAAGAGACGACCAAGTGGCCACCCTACAAATGTCCGCAGGTGGAACCAAACTGTGCTCCACCCACGAAGTTGCTTGTGCCCTGGTAGAATGAGCTTGCAACCCTGTTGCTACCACACGTCCACAGAGAAGATAAGCGGAAGCAATCATCTCTTTAATGACTTAGCAATGGATGCTTTCGCCGCCGCTTCACTTTTATGGGAACCTCCAAACAAGACGAATAACCGATCCGATTTGTGAAAGGCCTCCGACACTTTCAAATACTGTTGTAGCACTTGCTTTATGTCCAAGCGACGCATCCCTCTGTCCGCAGCATTACCCTCCAACAAACCTAACACTGGAAGAGATACCGTCTGATTCAGATGAAATGGAGAAACTACCTTAGGCAAAAAGGAAGGAACTGGCTGTAACACCACCTTTTCCCTAGAAAATGACAAAAACGGCTCTCTACATGACAACGCCTGCAGTTCCGAAATTCGCCTCACCGAACAAATGGCCACTAGAAAGACCGTCTTCAGAGTTAAATCCTTAACAGACGCCCTGTGTAATGGCTCAAAGGGTTCTCTGGCCAACACCCCTAAGACCAAATTGAGATCCCATGGTGGAACTACAATTCTACGAGAAGGACTCAGCCTAGCCACCGCCTTAAGAAAATGTAAGACATCTGCATGTGCTCCTAGTGCTATCCCTTGCACTTTGCCTCTATAGCAAGAAAAGGCGGTCAACTGCACTCTTAAGGAACTGGCTGCTAGACCCTTATCAAAACCTTCCTGCAAAAAACTTAACACCACAGGAACGGATCCTGTAGCCACGCGCACTTGTCTCCAGGAACACCAATCCTCAAAAATACGCCATATGCGGACATACGTCAGCGAGGTAGACTTCTTCCTAGCCCAAAGCAAGGTCACAATAACTGCCCCCAAATAACCTTTCTTCTTCAGCCTCACCCTTTCAATGGCCAGACCGTAAGAGAGAATCAATCCACTTGAGGCATCTGCAGTGGCCCTTGCAGCAAGAGATTCTCTGCCGCAGGTATCCTCCAAGGCTCCCCATCGAGCAACCTGATGAGATCGGCATATCACAGATGCCTTGGCCAGTCCGGAGCCACCAGCAGTACCCTTCCCCGGTGCGCCTCGATACACTGAACCACCCAGCCTATGAGCACCCACAGGGGAAATACATAGAGAATCCCTGTTGTCGGCCACCGTTGCATCAGCGTGTCGATCCCCTCTGACATCCTCTCTCGACGCCTGCTGAAGAAGCGATCCACTTTTGCTGACTGAAAGGTCGCCATCAGATCCATGACCGGCGTACCCTATCTGCGAACTAGTGGTGCAAACACATCCGGATGCAGCTCCTATTCTCCCACATCCACTTGGACCCTGCTGAGAAAATCCGCCATCACATTTTCTTTTCCTGCAATATGTGCTGCCGAAATTGCTGGTAAGCGAAGCTCCACCCAGGTGAACAGCGCCTCCACCTCTTCCTCCATGGCTGCACTTCCCGTGCCGCCCTGCCGATTGATGTAGGCCACCGTTGCGGAGTTGTCCGATAGCACTCACACCGCCCGTCCTGTCATGGTCGCTTCGAAAGTTTGCAGCGCAAGAAACACCACTCTCAGCTCCAGACGGTTGATTGACCATGTTCTCTATGGAACGCACCAAGTGCCTTGCACGAAGAACCCTTTGCAATGTGCCCCCATCCTGCGAGACTTACGTCCGTCAATAATGGGAGCCACTCTGGCTGCTCCAGAGGCATCCCAGCTTCCAAAGATCCCGGCACCAGCCACCAGCGCAGAGACTGTCGGACCCTGAGGGGACAGGGAAGCCCTTTGTTCAATGAGTCGTATTGATGAGACCACCGGCGGAGCAGTGCCCACTTTAAAGGTCTCATATGATACCTGGCCCATTGAACCGCTTCCAAAGTCGCCGCCATTGTGTCCAGCAATTGGAGATAACTCCACACTGAGGGCGCCTGAGTGGCTCTGAACTTGCGTACCAATCGCCGAAGAGTTTGGACTCGGCGATCCAGTAGAAACGCCACTCCCCTCTGTGTTGAAGCGCATCCCTAAATATTCGAGGTCCTGAGAGGGCACCAAGCGGCTTTTGGCCAGATTGACCACCCATCTGAGACTCTGCAAGAATTTCACTACCTGGTCCGTAACTAGAACACTCTCTGCCTTGGATTTTGTTCGAATTAGCCAATCGTCCAAATAAGGATGGACGAGAATTCCTTTCCTTCTCAACTCCGCCACCACCACCATCACCTTGGTGAAGGTTCGCGGTGCCGTCGCCAAGCCGAAAGGCAACGCTTGGAACTGATAGTGCCCCCAGGGTACAGCGAAGTGCAGGAACCTTTGATGAGCAGCTCTGATCGGGATGTGTAAATATGCTTCCGTAAGATCGAGGGATGTCAAGAACTCCCCTTGGCGCATCGCCACAATGACCGACCTTAATGTTTCCATTCGGAAATGCGGTACCCGAAGACAACGATTCACGCCTTTGAGGTCCAAGATAGGCCTCAGAGTACCGTCCTTCTTTGGAACCACAAAATAAATTGAGAATCATCCCGTGCCATAATCTTCAATCGGCACCGGCACTACCGCTCCTAGATGTAATAGCCGATCTAGGGTACAATGAACCGCCAAGGTTTTCTTTTACCCCTTGCAGGGCGACATTACAAACGAATCTCGAACCGGTTTTGCGAAATCCAGAACGTAACCCTCGCGAATGATTTATAAAACCCACAGATCTAACGTTATCTGGGTCCAGGCAGAAAGAAAATCCTGAAGTCGCCCGCCTATCGGTTGACCTTCCACAGGGACCTGCCTCACTTCATTGAGGTTTCCGGGTTGCCGCTGAGGAAGCTCTGCTGCAAAGCCTCTGTTTGCTCCCCGAAACCCGCGAAACCCCTGGGCTCTCGAGACATACCTTCCTCTCTGAAAACCCCCCAGGCCAGAAGTTCGAAATCTCCTAAAATCTCTAAACTGGCCCCGAAAGGCCGGTGAAGACTTTCCCAGTTTTAGCTTATCCTCTGGGAGTCTTCCTCATTTCGACTCCCCTAACTGCTTAACCAACTTGTCCAGGTCCTCTCCAAACAACAACCGTCCTTTAAACAGGAGCTTACTGAGACGCGATTTAGAGGAACCATCGGCCACCTAGTTTCTCAGCCACAGGGATCTGCAGGTGGCCACCAAAGAAGCCATACTATTAGCTAGCGCTCTGATCAGATCGTAATGCACATCTGCCAAATAAGCCAACCTGGATTCTAACAGATCCAACTCACGCAGACCTTCCTGCTCCAGCTGTGAAGTCTACCTCAGACGCTGAGTCCATCTGAGGCATGCTCTTGCCACCCACCCTCCACAAATGGAAGCCTGCAAGGACAAGGCGTCGGCTTCAAAGGATTGCTTCAATAATCCATCCAACATTCTGTCCTGTGCATCCTTTAAGACCGCACTTCCTTCCACCGGAATAGTGGTCTTCTTAGTCACCGCTGAGACAGCCGCATCAATACGTGGAGACCGAAACTTTTCCTTGTCTTTCTCAGCCAAGGGATTTAGTCTATTCATAATAGAAACTCAGCACCATTTGCCGAAACCACCCAAATCTCCAATGTCTAAAACCATACGAACACATGACCAGTCTATAAATTGTATATATTGTTGTTGTACATAGTTACCCTGTTAGCCAAGTTGAATATCCTGTTCATATGTAAACACAAAGTACTATTGGAAATGTGTATGTTCATTGTTTATTGTAAACCGCGCTGATGCTGAATAGCGCGGTATAAAAGAGACTTTAAATAAATAAATAATTCCTCTCAGTTCTGTTTCAGGTTGATCCCACTCGTCCTGTATCATCCTGTCTACCACCCGATGAACAGGAAACACCACTTGGGTCTGCCTGATGGCCTGAATAATAGGGTCCTCGCCACTTTCTTCCTCCGCAGGTTGTTCCGTAGCGAGATGTAGTGTCTGCAGGGATTCCGTGATAAGCGCTGTCAGCTCGTCTTTCCGGAATACCCTAATTATTTTCGCCTGTTCCTCCAGCTCAGGGATCTCTCCCTCCTCTAACTCTTCCATTCCCGCTTTGAGGTCTATGTCTGCCTCATCCGTCTCCTGCCACTCCAAATCTGAGAGCGAAGGATCCCGAGGCCACGACCTTATGGGGGGCCTCGGAGCATCGCTGCTAACTCCCGCCATTCCAGACTGTTGCAGCGGCGTAGAGGACAGCAAGGGTTCCGGGATTTTCCCTTGCCGTCTCAAACAGAACGCCTGATGCACTTTAATTCAAAATCTGGACAAAAGTCACCAAGCTGCGGCCCTGCTCCCACTGTCGCAGGTGTCCCTGACGGTCCAGCTTGAGCGTCCTGGCTAATTCCTGGCTGAGTGTACAGCATGAGCTCACCCTCGGCTCCAGCTGACCCCCCCCCCCCCCCAGAAGGTGCAGGCCCTACCTGTACCTCCATCTTCTGCTCAACGCTGGTAGAAACTGCTGTACAGCCCCAGCAGATTCCTGAGTCAGCGATAGCCCCTCTGCAGGTACCGCAGACCACGCACTGAGGTCGTGATGCCATCAAGTACCCCCAATTCCCTCAAGGCGGTCAATGGCAATCAGGCAACGTAATAAACTAGAATAAAATAAATGTTCTTCTTTTTTTTTTTTTTACTCCCTCTGGTAAGCCCTTAACCAAACTAAAGTAAGGTGAACTAACCTAACTGCCTAGCAGCTAAAACCACAAAAGAAAGAAAGAAAGTCAGCTACAAATAATGTATCCATGAAAATCAATAGAAATTATTCCAAAAAATCGGCTGGCAAAGCGCTGCGCTAAGACCTACACTGTGCTGCAATCTCCTGCCTCTGTCTCTGCCACGCAGCAGCATGCCGACAAAATAGCTGCCTCTGACAGCAACAAATGGCGCCAAAAAAAACAACCGCCGGGAAAGACTGCTGACTTCTGCGGTCGTTTCCCTTCTGCCGGCCTGATTCCTTGCCCCCCACACAGTACCTTGTTAAGCCGGATCCCTTAACACGGGTCTCTCATCTGCGCGGCTCCACTCAGGTAACCAGCGAGCGGAAACCACTGGACGAGCTCTCCGCCGGTCAGCTGCTCCAAGAAAATGAAAAACACTGCCGCGGCTCCCAGGCAAGGGAATCATTAAAGTGCAGGGCTCTCCTCCGTACCATCTAGGAAGAGAGATCTGACCACTAGAATGGTGATCATAAAGTATCTCGAGGAAGGAGAGACCGGATCCGGCAAAAGCAAAGAGCCCTTTTTTTTTTTTTTTTTTTTAAAGATACAGTAACCCAAGGTAAATAAATTTAAACAAATAGAGACAAATCAATGCAAATTTTAAACTAACTGTACTCTGACTGCTCCTTATATGTTACTCAAGTGAGCCCAGCACCTAGGCTCACTACGTCCTCCTGCTTTATGGAGACTGGACACACTGGGGCTGATGGGAGAGACCAGCAGGCTACATCCAGTGATGTCACGTTTTTTGGACATGCCCAGTCTCCAAGCTGCAGGAGGAGGTGCACAACCTAGAGGTGGAGGACTAAACTGGAGGAACGATAAGGAACAGGCGGCACAGTAAAAAGCGAATCTGAATGTTTGGCATGCAATAGGGTGGAGAATGGGCAGCCTTTGGGTTCAGAGTGAGTGTTGGCTGCGCATTGCAGTTAGCTAATTCCAAATGTTGCAGGTAGCGCCTATGTACTTAACACTACCTCACTGGGTGGCATTAAGTGCACCTATATTAATTGCAAATGAGGTTATAGAACTGTGTGATACTTTTTAGTGCGGTAACTACAGGGGGACATGACAGACATCTTTTGCACTTACTGTTTGCTAATTTTTGCTCTTAGCAGGTGATAAGTGCAAAAACCTTTTATGCTTTACTAAACATGTCCCAGTAAGTTTTCTAAAACACCTTTATGGGATGTTTATGCAGTGAACCCAGTCCTTACTTTATTTGTCATAAAGTCAAGGAAAGCATAATTTCAGACTTGTAACACTGACATTGTGCTTTGGTAGACTGATTATTTTTGAATGAAGCAAATAACTAATTTACTGATTTGTTAGTCTTGGGTTTCAGATTGCATGAGCACAATTGCCTACCATTGCCAGGGCCGGCCCAACGGATTCGCCCCCCCAGCGGCTGCCACTGACACCCCCCCCCAGCTGCTGCCACTGACCCCCCTCCCCCCAGCTGCTGCCAATTCCATCTCGGGAGGGGGACAGGCATCGGCAGTATTTCAAAAAGCGGCAGCTTTTGGCCACCGCTTTTTTTCTCGCAAAAAGCCGCCGCTTATGGAAATACTGCCTCTGCCTGCCTCTCCCTCCTGAGACTGAATCGGCTGCAGCTGGGGATTGGGCTGCGGCGACGCTAGCTGGGAGGGTGGTGGCTTGGCTAGTCGTATGCCGCTGCCACCACCCACCCAGGCTGGCCACTCTATGCGGCTGCCTAGCTTGTTTAGTAGACGGGACAGCCCTGACCACAGCCAAACAGAGGCATCTGTTGTATATACTTCTCACGAAGACTGTACACAAAATACAGTTTATAGTCCTGATATTAAGGTGCCACATTTCTTTGCAAAATTGTACCTTGGCAATATCCCTAGGTCACTTTAAGTAAAACATTATGTAGAATCTTATTAAAACAGAGACTACAGCCCATGTGTATATTTAAAATTGCCTGGTAAAGACATAACCCCTACCAGAGGTTTCTGCCTTTAAGGACATAGATTTCAGCATGGATGCTTGTTACAAGCTTTGGGAATTACAAATCTGAGCATACAGACTGCTAACAGCAAACCACAAAACCCCAACGTAGATTACAACGAGCAGATTTTTAAAACTGCCAGAAAGTGCTACACTGGTATTTTAGTTAGAAGGGTTAGCTCTTGCATCAGACTGCAGCTCTTCATGATTGGTTGAAACCTCCTGATGTTTTTTGAATCAAGGGAGTTAGTTACTGGCCATCTTTTGGCTAAGAAGCATCAAGAGACTGCTCCTAGTTTTGGGAGAGACAAAGCTAGGAGTTGGGCTTCAACTTTCCTTCAGAGTTCTAAGCCTTGAACTCAGACTTAAAAAACAGCAAGGATTTATTCTGCCCCATCTTTGGGTCAGAGTTCAGAAGGAAAAGATTCTTCTTTTACTGACAACCCTGCAACTTCAAGGTTCCTTTGGTAAAAGGTTGAGCTTTTCAGCTGCCAGAGGCCAAATTTAAACTGCTATCCAAATGATGAGATCTAACCATAAATAAATTTAAGAGCTGGATTTTTTTCCTTGTAAGAAAAGACATAAGGATGTGGATGGGACTGGGCTTGTATCCAGATCCAAACTGAATTTATAGTACTTGTGCAGCATTCTCAAAAATCATTGGGTTTCAATTACCAAATTGACTACTTTGCCTGGGTAAAAAAAAAAAAAACCTGTCTTGTTTTTTTTTGTCAGCCAGCAATGCAGACTTTTAATTTGCATATTTTACTAGTTTACCTCAATTGCTAGTTTATTTTGGAAGATATTATTATTTAATGATTCTATTTATGTCTTTGGTTTGCTTTGGTAAATATCTCTGTTGTTTTTTCTTTGTGAGCTGTTTGTTTCTGAGAGTAACAGAAAAGGGACGGGTCGAGTATTTTTTTGATTGCTTTTGTTCTGTCATGCTTTTATTTTATATATTAGACCACGGGACTCAGTACCCACTATTTCAGTTAGAGTTAAGCAATCTCAGTGCATCTGATACAAGTCTTTTGAACCCTGTAAAATTTACAAGGACTGGAGCGCATATCTAAGCATCAAAAGTCTCCAGCCTCCGTAAGGTATCTCGGGGCCTGTCTCCTGTATAGGTTTAAAGCAACAGCAATGATTGTATTGTTTTAATCCAAAAATGTATATATGGCAATCAGTTAATTCCTGTGGAGCAAAGCATTGCAGAATTCCTATTAATTCATTAATAACCACAAACCTTCAGCTGAATCAACTCTGTACATTATATTCCCTGAATCACATGCTGAGTCTTTCAATATTGGTTCGGTGGTTGCAGCAGCATATGCTCTAAAATCATAGTCGAGTTTTATGCAAAGGGTTTTATCTCGGCTTTTGTTGCTGGCAAGCAGCCGCCACAGATTCTGCTAAGTTAACAAAATGGGAGTAAAGAGATTTTACTGCACAAGTAAATTTGGGCCAGATGCCTTAAGCTTTTTTTTTCATTGCCACAAACTTGGGCCTGATTTTAGACTGGAGTCCAAATACTGTAGGTGCTTATTTTAAGTCTGTTTTATAAAGGCAAACCTAGGGGCTCCCAGAAGCAGCTTCGGTAGTGCAAATGCTAATGCACACACTCCGAAGATAGCGTAATTCGTGCACTAACTCTAAAGAGTGACTTTCTAAAGCTTTTTCTGCACATAATATCTTTTTACATGCAGAAAAGGGCTATTATAGAATTGTACAATCATATATGCACATAAGAAGTATGACGGACGGAACGTTTACACCTACTTTTATATCATTTACGCCTAGGCAGTCTTGAGGTGTAGTTTACGTGGCACTGGAATTTATATGCATGTTTTATAAAACTACCTGAAAATGCCAAACTTTGAGTTGAGAGTTTGACTTTATAACCTGTTCTCCAGAGGCATGCCAATTTCAAATCTATCATTCTGTGTGTAAGTGCCACTTACATGCATAAGCAGAAAAATTGCCTTGTAAATACATGTGACTAGCAGTACAAAGACATGCAAAGCTCTGAGTCCTGTTTGAATGTTTGTTTTCTTTAGGGATGTTCAGTCATTTGAAATGACATAGGAAATGCCATCTGGCATTTTTGATAGTGTTTCATATTTTCTAATGAAAACGAAGAAGACTCCCTGAAATTTCATCACGTCCCATCTTTCACACTATCTCTCAGTAGTGCACACTGTTTACCAGCGTGTGCACTACTGAGCAAGAGTGTACGCTGTTATTGATATTTCCCCCGAAATGAAATTAAAAGCAAAGCTAAATGAAAAATCCTGCAAATCACATGGGAAACTAAACAAAATGAAAATGTCTGGTCTGCGCACCCTTAGTTTTATTTTCTAAATGGCTTCTTCTAATGTGCACCCTACCAAATACACCTCGGGCCCAATATTCCAAAGGCATCTACACGGTTTACAGCCCAGTAAGCTGTCTAAATGCCTAAATGGGGATACTCAACAACACTTACACGGTTATTGCCGTTGAATATCCCCTCCTAACCTCTCTAGGTGCCCCGATGCTATCCGTCTAGTACTGGGGCATATCGGGGGCATTGTAGGGCGGAGCAGAGGCGGTGACAGGCGCTAACCAGTCAGCAGCGATATTACATGCTGCCCGGTTAGTGATCTACACCTTAACAATAGGTGAGGAAAACCCTTGCCTATGTTAAGGCACAGGAGTTAACCGGGCAGCATGTAATATCGCTGCTGACCGGTTAGCTACTGTGACTTCTGGTGGCTGCAGCGATCCTCGCATATTCAATGCCGTGGTTAATGGTTGAAGCCTTTTATATTGTCAGACGGCTGCCTGGGTGAGAATCTTCACAGTCTTGGCAAGTGCATATATCTATATGATTTGCAAAGGATTGTGGGCAATGTAGTTCATTCACACCAGACACAGCTGCTGACAATAATTTAGTTGTGCTTAAGTGTTAAAGCCAATAAGATATTTATTTATGGGGTTATTTCTCCCAACACAGATATGCTTGGTAGCACATAAATCAGGATACTTGCTTCCAGTGTTTAACTTGGAAAAACAAAGTCAAAATCAGGAAAACAACGTTCAAACTTGTCAGGCATTAGCTAATGTTTTCTTAGCATATATCAAACAACAAACGAGAAGCCACAAAGAAAGAAAAAAACTGTTCTTTTCAGGTTAACTTCTGATAACTTCCCACATAGATTCAGAAGTGATTCTCTCCTAGCTCACAAGCAATTAGGTAAGGCTCAATTGCTAGCAGTTATCCAGTTGAAACCCCTTAGCTGGCTTGCTTTCTACTGAGTGGGTCAAATCCTGCTTCAGGAGCTTTTCTGAGTAGATTAAAGAACAAGTTTGTATTTCTTTGTGATGGTTGCTGTACTTTATAACAGAAAATCACCAAAGGAGTTTGGACAGAGAGCAGTCCATATAAACACATTCTTCATCTGCAATCATTCCCCCTTCTTCAATATCATGGATTGGCACAGATGAATCTCTCAATGGAGCACTTTCAGGAGAATACTTGTTTCCCTGCTGTCTTTCAAGGTTATAGCTAGGGCATAGATCAGTGTTCATACCTGAGCTTCTATTGCTGTTAGAGTTCCTCTCTATATAGCCTGGCCAGTATGTAGTCCAGTTCTTATGTCCAGCCTTCCAATCCAGATCCCTGGACACTGGATCTCTCTTCACATACCTTCTGGCACAGGTCTTAGGGTCCCTTCCACGTGCAGCCGTCTCTCTCACAGGTACCGTCTGGAGATTCCTAGCTCTGCAGCACCATTCCTCTGGCTTTCCCCAGTCCAATGGTGCATGCTGGCCCTTGGAATGCCTCCCAGTACACGTACTGCTCTGGACTCTTCTAGACCTCTCAAAGGCTTTTCTCTTCCTTCTTCCAAAGGGTTTCTTTCCTTCTCTGTCCGTCCGGTTTGGCTTCTGCTTCTGATGATCCTTCAGATGAAACTGATCAAGCTCAAGCTGATTCTCAGGATAAGGATAATTCTCTGTAGAATAAACATAAGAACATAAGATATGCCATACTGGGTCAGACCAAGGTCCATCAAGCCCAGTATTCTGTTTCCAACAGTGGCCAATCTAGGTCATACGTACCTAGCAGTTTCCCCAAGGGACACAGGTTCCACAATGCTTGTATTGGTTCAAGCATTGATATCCTGGGTCCCTTCTTAATAATGGTTTATGGACCTTTCCTCCAGGAACTTGTCCAAACCTTTTTTAAACCCAGCTACACTAACAGCCTTTACTACATCCTCCGGTAACAAATTCCAGAGTTTGATTACACGTTGAGTGAAAAAATATTTTCTTTTATTAGTCTTAAATAGTTTACCCTGTAGCTTCATTGCATGTCCCCTAGTCTTTCTATATTCTGATAAGGTAAACAATCGATCTACGTTTACCCGTTCCACTCCGTTCATTAATTTATAGACTTCTATCATATCTCCCCTCAGCCGTCTCTTTTCCAGGTTAAAGAGCCCCAACCTTTTTAGCCTTTCTTCATAGGAGTAGCCTTCCATCCCCTTTACCATTTTGGTGGCTCTTCTCTGAACCTTTTCTAAAATTGCTATATCCTTTTTAAGATATGGCGACCAGAATTGCACACAATATTCAAGGTGCGGTCTCACCATGGAACGATATAGAGGCATTATAATATCTTTTGTTTTATTTTCCATTCCTTTCCTTATCATACCTAGCATTCTATTTGCTCTCTTGGCCGCCGCTGCACACTGGGCCGAGGGTTTTAACATGGTATCCACAAGGACGCCTAAATCTTTTTCTTGGGTGGTGGTTCCTAATGTGGAACCTTGCATCGTGTAACCATAGTTTGGGTTGTTCTTCCCTAGGTGCATAACCTTGCACTTCTCCACATTAAATTTCATCTGCCATAAACTCTACCTTTATTCTGCCTAGATGAGTGCTCCCCCCTAATACAGCGCAGCTGTGCTGAATCAGGCCCTGCCCTTTGAGATGAGTGCTTAGGGATTACCTCATAGCCCTCCTGATTGAACACACGTTTCCCCACTTCAGCTTCTCTAATGGCTGTTGGAAACCTGGTGCATTCTGGGACTGGTAATCTTTTATGGGAAAATTCTGTTTTCTTATTTCTACCAGAACTGACAGGTTGCTTGTTCAGAGTCACTTCACATTTTCTATAGCTCCTTCCTGAGCTATGATAAGCTTCCTTATCACATACCCCCCTGCTTAAGTTATTACGGACTGGTTTAACTGGTGAAACTTCTTTCCTACAGTCCGTAATACCTACGAGAGTATTATCTTTCTGAAGCTCACTTACTTCCTGACTGGCTTCAGGGTCATTATTATTTACAGGCCTCTCCTTCCAAGACTTAAGTACATTAATATGGTAGGTCTGCCTACACCCTCTTGCATTTTCTACCATATAAGACACTGGGCTCACTTGTTTAACAACCTTCCATGGCCCTTTCCACTGTACTTCAAATTTTGGGGCTGTACCTGCTACTTGAACCAAAAACTTTTCACCAATGTTTAATTGGCGGCTTTTGGCCTTCCTATCATACCACCCTTTCTGGTGAACTTGACTGCCCTGCAGGTTCCTCTCAGCAACCTGCGAGGTCCTTTTCAAACGTGCTCTCGTCACGTAGAAACTGTGGCACCTCCTGACTTCCTGGTTCAGGATCAATCCACTGTTCCCTCAAAATATCTAACAAACCCCGTGGAGCCCTACCATACATCAATTCATATGGAGTTACACCTAGGGACACCTGAATTCTTTCCCTGCAGGCATATAAGGCAAAGGGCAATAACATATTCCATTCTTTTACCTCTCCTGCTAACCCCCTTCTCAACATTTGTTTGAGAGTTTGGTTGAATCTCTCCACCAAACCGTTTGATTGTGGATGGTAGGCTGAGGTTTTCACGTGATGAATGCCAAAGGCATCCCAGACCTGGGCCAAATATTTGGATACAAAATTGGACCCTCGGTCAGTCAACACCTCTCTTGGGAATCCCACTTCACAAAACAATTTTACTAGCTCTAAAGCTATTGTTTTTGCAGAAACATTCCTCAATGGTATGGCCCAGGGAAACCTTGTTGCCTGATCTACCATAACTAGGATGTATTGGAAACCTCGGGGCGTTTTGACTAATGGGCCTACAATATCCATGGCAATGCGACCAAATTGGGTCTGTGATAATTGGCATGGGAATCAAAGGCACCACCGTTGGGTGAGACGCTGTAACTCGCTGACACGCTGGACATGCAGCACAAAACTGGGCAGTTTCTTTGAAAATACCTGGCCAGTAAAAACGCATAAGTATTTGATCCAGCGTTCCTTGCATCCCTTTATGACCTCCAACTGGATGATCATGTGCTAATCTAAGTACTAGCCCTTTGAAAGTTGTGGGTACCACCAATTGTTTACGTATGGTCCCATTCCTGGGGTCCCGACTCTCTCTATATAATATATCATTATCTAGTCTGAATCTGGGCAACTCCTCCCTGACCCCATAAGCATACTTAAAAGCTCGGGTGAGAGCTTGATCAGCTCGCTGCTCTTGTGGAAAGTTAGGAAACTTTGCCACCAACACAGCTGGCACCCAGGATAATCTTTGACCAGCTAACATCTCAGCCCTACCCTGTGCTCTTCAAAGTCTCTCACGCCGCTTTTGTGCTTTCAACTTTCTTACTTTACCAGATGATGGGGTTATTAAATCATCATGAGAGGGTAAGTCTCCTAATAACTCTGCCTGCTCCCCTCCTCCTTTTGCTGGCTCTCTACCTTAGCCTGCGAGCGGGTGGATACAAGGCCCCTCTTATTACCCATAGACAAAACAATCCAAAAAGCCTACTACAAGATGCAAATCATCAGGAGACTGAAACCGCTACTCACCCCGGAACACTTACGTACCGTCTGTCAAGCACTGATAACCCCACTGCTGGACTTCTGCAATCCGATATACCTTGGACTACCGAAACAAGCCCTCAAACCACTCCAACTGGCACAAAACACTGCAGCACGAATCATATCAGGAACTGCAAGACAGGAGCACATCACACCTACCTTAAAGGACTTACACTGGCTTCCAATCGGTGCTCGCATCAGATACAAAACTATCATAAACCTATTTAAGATAAAACAGCACACATCAACCAACAGCCTGCACTCCCTCGTACAACCAGACACCAGCACACGTCCCAGAAGAAAACAAACACACCACCGAGTCAGCACCCCCAGTGAATACAAACACACACGCAAGGACACAACGGACAGAGCACTCTCCATGGCTGCTCCAACAATATGGAACAAACTCCCGGACGTTTTGAGGGCTACTACAGACCTCAAAGACTTTAGAAAACAGCTAAAAACCATGCTGTTCATAGAACACTATGGACACATCACATAACCTCAGGGAATGTATAACAGCACATGATACCGCCTAAACAATGTATGTATGAAATATGTTTTTTGCACCACTGGATATAGCCCACTCTGTACATAGCTCATACCAATCTAGCACACAATACAACACACACTCAATTTCACCCTCACTGCATGTATAACACACTCACTTTACCCGATTGTTTGCTGTGATACCACCTTGATTATTAAGATAAGGCGGTTTAGAAATACTGTTAAATAAATAAATAAAAATAGTTTGGCCTTCTGGAAGCTTAACCATCTTTTTAGCTAGGGACTGAGGACTTCCAAAGAAAGGCCTGGGAGCTATTACCATTAATCCTTCTCCCTCCTTCTTTCCTAGTCCTTCCACTAGACCCTGCTTAAATCTTGGCCAGTCCTTTCCTAGAACCAAATCAAAGGGTAGCCTAGGCACTACTGCTAACAGGAATTCCTCTTGTTTCCCCAGACACTTAACCTTTAGCCTATAGGTGGGATATGATGTTGCAGCACCATGAATGCATCTGATGTGAACTTGGCTTTCAGGGGTTCTAGGCACAAATCCTTCTTGGGCCTCTATCCTCTTCCAAAGCCTTTTTGACATCATACTCTGGTCTGCCCCAGAGTCTAACAAAGCATTTGTGGTAATTCCTTGCACATCAACCATCAAAAGAAATCCTCCTTTGGGCTGTTTTAAATCCACACCCATTAAGCTAGTGTGTGTCTGGCATCCCTTTTCTAAATGTCCCCATTTTCCACACTTGAAACATTTCTTTCTACTCCACTGTGTCATCTGGTTTGATACAGTACATTCATTTTCAGAAACATTTTTAATTATTTTCTTTTCTGATACAGCACATCTTGCCTCAGCACCAATCTTCAGAGGGCCACCCATTCTATGGCAAGCCTGCGTGGCTTCCAAGAATCTCTCTGCTAGCATGGTTGCCTCTCCAAGATTTTGGCAATTTTGCTGTATAAGGAAAGTGTGCAAATCTTTAGGCACCCCAGACATAAATTGTTCAAGCATTATAATGTCTAATAACATTTCTACCGTCTTTTGCTCAGGCTCCAACCATTTTACAGCTAAACCTCTGATTCTCTGACTCAGAGCCCTGGGTGTTTCTCCCACTCTCAATGTAGTAGCTCTAAACATTCGCCTATACTCTGAAATAGACAACACTAGGCGATCTCTAATAGCAGCCTTTACATCCTTATAATTCAAAGCCTGGGCTGCTGGCATTGCTCTGTAAGCTGCAAGCGCCTCTCCAGTTAACGAGGCTGCCAGCCTTACTGCCCACTGGGTCTCTGGCCATGCTAATGCTTGTGCCACTCTTTCAAAAGACTCTAGAAAATCATCAACATTATCATCTGGAGTTAGCTTCCCAAAACTAAATGCCCCAATCCCTTGATTGAGTCCCACATTGTCCACATGTGGTGTACCAGTATTTATTGCTGGTCTTGCATCTGTTACACTTTGGTTCTGCAGCTGAACTAGGGCTTGCACCAGATCAAGCACTGGCCTCTGCTGTTCCATTAAGGCTTTCATAGCAGTGTCCTGAGCCTGCTGTGCTAGCTCCTGCTGCCTGCTAAACTGGGCTGCCATCCAATCAGCTAGTTCTCTTGGAGCCATCTTGATCCCTGCAAGAAACAAAGAAAAAAAAAAACAAAGTGCACCATCTTCCAAACAGGTGTGTTTTTTTTCTACTTTTTTTTTTTTTCAATTACCCTTGTGCCTTACTCCCATCCACCACTAGACATGCCCATACTTATTACCTTGTGTCAGTGATGAATCCAGCTCTGCACAGGGTCTTTTCCTCCTGGGACAACTGCCTGGAACATCCACTTCTCCTCCAAAGTGCAGTTGAGGGAAAATCTTTTTTCCAGCTTTAAACTTGAACTTTAGTTGTAATCCTCAGCAAGTAAATTCCCTTTGTGCAAAAGCAATCCGAAAAACTACGCCATTTGTCAGACGGCTGCCTGGGTGAGAATCTTCACAGTCTTGGCAAGTGCATATATCTATATGATTTGCAAGGGATTGTGGGCAATGTAGTTCATTCACACCAGACACAGCTGCTGACAATAATTTAGTTGTGCTCAAGTGTTAAAGCCAATAAGATATTTATTTATGGGGTTATTTCTCCCAACACAGATATGCTTGGTAGCACATAAATCAGGTTACTTGCTTCCAGTGTTTAACTTGGAAAAACAAAGTCAAAATCAGGAAAACAACATTCAAACTTGTCAGGCATTAGCTAATGTTTTCTTAGCATATATCAAACAACAAACGAAAAGCCACAAAGAAAGAAAAAAACTGTTCTTTTCAGGTTAACTTCTGATAACTTCCCACATAGATTCAGAAGTGATTCTCTCCTAGCTCACAAGCAATTAGGTAAGGCTCAATTGCTAGCAGTTATCCAGTTGAAACCCCTTAGCTGGCTTGCTTTCTACTGTGTGGGTCAAATCCTGCTTCAGGAGCTTTTCTGAGTAGATTAAAGAACAAGTTTGTATTTCTTTGTGATGGTTGCTGTACTTTATAACAGAAAATCACCAAAGGAGTTTGGACAGAGAGCAGTCCATATAAACACATTCTTCATCTGCAATCATTCCCCCTTCTTCAACAAGCATGGGTTCAATATCATGGATTGGCACAGATGAATCTCTCAATGGAGCACTTTCAGGAGAATACTTGTTTCCCTGCTGTCTTTCAAGGTTATAGCTAGGGCATAGATCAGTGTTCATACCTGAGCTTCCATTGCTGTTAGAGTTCCTCTCTATATAGCCTGGCCAGTATGTAGTCCAGTTCTTATGTCCAGCCTTCCAATCCAGATCCCTGGACACTGGATCTCTCTTCACATACCTTCTGGCACAGGTCTTAGGATCCCTTCCACGTGCAGCCGTCTCTCTCACAGGTACAGTCTGGAGATTCCTAGCTCTGCAGCACCATTCCTCTGGCTTTCCCCAGTCTAATGGTGTATGCTGGCCCTTGGAATGCCTCCCAGTATACGTACTGCTCTGGACTCTTCTAGACCTCTCAAAGGCTTTTCTCTTTCTTCTTCCAAAGGGTTTCTTTCCTTCTCTGTCCGTCCGGTTTGGCTTCTGCTTCTGATGATCCTTCAGATGAAACTGATGATCAAGCTCAAGCTGATTCTCAGGATAATGAGGATAATTCTCTGTAGAATAAACTCCACCTTTATTCTGCCCAGATGAGTGCTCCCCCCTAATACAGCGCAGCTGTGCTGAATCAGGCCCTGCCCTTTGAGATGAGTGCTTAGGGATTACCTCATAGCCCTCCTGATTGAACACACGTTTCCTCACTTCAGCTCCTCTAATGGCTGTTGGAAACCTGGTGCATTCTGGGACTGGTAGTCTTTTATGGGAAAATTCTGTTTTCTTATTTCTACCAGAACTGACAGGTTGCTTGTTCAGAGTCACTTCACATTTTCTATAGCTCCTTCCTGAGCTATGATAAGCTTCCTTATCACAATATGCAAAAAATTCCTTTATAAAATTACCCTTTAGGAGTAATTTTATAAGGAGTTTCCTAAAGTTAGGCACCATGAACACGTGTTAATCACTGTATTTTCATGATTTATACATGTAAATGGCCATTTGCATACATACTTTAGTTGATAACTATTTTATGAGTAGGCATGTTGACCCAATGGCACATACTTTCACAGTTTTGATTTCACTGTGATATTTCTTATTTTATCCGGCTAACAAATTAAGGAGCGATCTAATTTGCAAATATTGGCACATATTTATTTTTAATTTAATATTTATTGCATTTTACAATAAACCAAGGAAAACCTTGGAACAGAAAAAAAAACATTCTATCATGCATCACACAATTATAACAGGAAAAACAGAAAACGTTAGCACATCAACAAAAAATGTAAGAAGTCCACAAAAAGGAGGGGCCTATTACTATTTAGTAAACATCCCCCCAAGAGTACTAAACTGTGGGAAGGTGGCGGCAAAAGGAAAATATACTAGAAGTAATGAGTAGAAAAAGCACAAACAATAAGCCCTAACATTTCCACAGATTAGCTTTGTAATCATTTAGCATCTAAGAAGAAACAAACCAGATAGGGTTTGAAGAAATAAATAGTATTGTGATAAGAGAGCCAGATATACAAGGAAACCTCAATTGGAAGCTCACACCCAGGGCCAAGGCCACAGAGCGAAGCTCCAGAAACCTCTTCCTCCTAGTCTGCATCCACTGGGACATGTGTGGGGAAAATCTGAATCATACCCCCCAAAAAAGGAAATATTGAGTTTTTGAAATAAAAATGTAATAATGCTTTCTTGTCTTGAAGAAATACAGATGAAACCAGTAAAGTGGTCCAAACTTCCACCATCTCAGTGGACTGTTCCAAAACTTTAGACAAGTTTGCCAAGTCCAAGGAATCAGATGAGACATCCACCAGAGAGGGGTCTGAATTCTGCAGAGTGTGTTTTGAAACCATAGGAGGAAGATATTAGATTTTCTGAAAAGGAGAGATGCCAGATTCAGGATAACTAAAAGTCTCTTTTAGGAACCTAAAAAATCTAAAAAAACGTGTGAGAATTTTAATGCCTATGAGGTAACAAGAGACAAAATAGTTCTTCACCAATTTGCACAGTGAAAATGCTTACCAGACACTTTAATGCAAAAAAAAAATATTCCTTAACGTCCTGCTAGACAAGTCCAGATAAGTAGATTGTCTTCCCCTACTAGTGGATTGGTGGAGACAAAAAAACAATGGAAAGCCCAGGTTTCAATGACATCATTCCTATGTCTCTATTCGCCTCAGCCATCGGTGGTCTCCTCAGTATTTCTGTCTCCAGCAAATGGGGGATGGATTTTCTCCTCTCTGAAGAAAATCTGAGGATTGATAGGAAA
The DNA here is from genome assembly GCA_033557465.1 of Ichthyophis bannanicus. NCBI lineage: Eukaryota > Metazoa > Chordata > Amphibia > Gymnophiona > Ichthyophiidae > Ichthyophis > Ichthyophis bannanicus. The sequence goes on along the minus strand of CM066050.1, from coordinate 117,276,773 downwards.
AGATTGATTAAACACTCGTGCGACATGGGAGGCTCCACTAACCTGCGGTCTGTTTGGTAGCCATAGGAGGAGGAAAAATTGTTTATCATGATAAGAGCATGTTGAGCAGCCACAAAATTGGAAGGATCTAGAAGAGTGCAGCAGTCTCACACAATATTGACACCCCTTCTCTCCTCCTCTGTTCCTCCCTGCTGTCTCCTGAAGATCCTCTGCCTGGAGTTCTCAGGGGGTGAATACTAAAGCTTGACCTTGTTTGGGGCTCCTGATTCTGTCTGTGTGAGGAAGCAATTTGAGGTAGACTGCTGATGACTGTTGGCGCAGTGTGGGGGTTTCCCACCATTTTCTGCATATGTTAGTAGAGTTTTCTCCTATTGTGTGCCTGGTGGTCGCAGGATCTGTACGAGCATTCTGCCCGAGTGGTTCCAACGTGCATTCCTATGCTAGCACCTGTAATGTGGTTTGCAAAAACAGAGCAGTTAACATGCACCACCATAAAAGTGCAGTCAATGCATGCTACACTTTGCGTGCACCTTCGGGCTGTCACATCATTAGTGCACGCTGTTGTGATACTTGCCTTAACTCTCTGTATATTCTTCCAGGAAACATTGTTTGATCTGTGGCAAGCAAGTTGCCTCATCTCCGGATTCTGGACTTTGGCAGTTTCTTAGTCATCCCTGGAGGGCCTGCTCCTCATCTTTCAGCTGGGGGATGCAAGTCTGGCCTTGCCTGCTTCAGGGCAGGAGGTGATGGATAGTGCTATGCGTAAGGATATCCAGCCAGCCGGAGGATCCGGCAACCGTACTGTGAGCTACTCATCATCCTGTAATGGGGTCTGTGGTGGTTGTGTCCCCTGGTGTTGGGGGGCATTTCTGAGAAGAGAGCGTCCAAATTTCAGATTGTCCTCCCCAGAATTCTTTCTTTTTTTGCAGCAGGCCTGGTCCTTCTGGCATGGAAATTCAGGCCCTGCAGCCTCTGGGTGCCCCCCCAGGCTGAGAGTGGAAACCCTGTTTGATTGCCTTTGGCTAAGCATCCCTAGTTTGGGGCGCCCCCTGAAGATGGGGAACAGCTGGAAGCTGTCCGAGATTTTGACAATGACCTGGATTCAGATGGATCTGTACTGGGCTCTGTTGTGGATTCAGAATTACTTTCATCTTCAGAAGATCGTGAGGAGGCCAATGCGATCCACCTATTCTGGAAGGAGGAGCTGGTGGCGTTGATATCCAGGGTCTCATCTGCCTTGAACTTGATGGATGCTTCTGGCATGAAGCAGGAGCTGAATGTAACCAGCTCTTTCAAGGGGTGTGAAAATCCACTATTGTCTTCCCCATTCGCAGATGTGATCAAAGATATGATTCGGTTGGAGTGGGACTATCCTTACTCCCTGCCTAAAGGGTTTAAGGGTGTGTAAGAAGATCTATGTTTTCATGGAGGAGGAATGCATTGAGTGGTTTGGCATTCCCAAGGTGGATGCACAGGTCACAGTGGTTAACAGACAGACCACCATTCCTCTGGAAGGCGAATCGGCCTTGATGGATTTTCTGGACCATAAGGTGGGTTCATTGTTGAGGAGCCAGTTCACCATGGCAGTGGCTATTCTGCAGTTGGCAGTATGTACCAAACCCAACGTCTTGAGACCTGCTCCCATTGATTCAGTCTCTTCCACCAGATGATACTACCCCTCTTTGGAGTCGGCTACAACCTTTATTTCTGATGCCATGTATGGCCTGGTACCTTTGGCAGCCAAGGACGGTGCCCTGACGATGGTGTCATGGCAATGGATTTGGCTGTAGTACTGTGTGGTGGACACATCTTCCAAAGCCTGATTGGCTCAACTAGTGTTTCAAGGGAAGCTTTTGTTTGGGGCTGATTTGGAGAAGCTGGTGAAGGACCTAGGTGACACAAAATCTTACCGCCTACTGGAAGACAGGTGTCTAAGGGGCTTTTGAAGCAAGCTGGTGCTCCTTCTTATCAGCCTCCACCCATCCACCAAGGGCATGCTGGCTGGATTCCTGTGGGTCTCGTGATTCTCATTCTCAGTCCTTTAATGGATCGGGTGGGCCCAGGGATTCTGCCCCTTCCAGAGGAGAACCATCCTGGGCAGTGCAATGAAGGTTTAGGGGACAATTCCCTGGCTTTTCGTTGGAGGCAGGCTTTGCCTTTTCTTTCAGGAATTGAGCCCAGGTTACCAAGGATCGCTAGTTGCTAGACACCATTCAATTTGGCTATGCACTGGAATGCAAACAGTCGATTTTGGATGCCTTCATCATCTCCCCTTGTGAGTCTGCGATCAAAACTGCCACAGTGCAGACTACCTTGGACAAGTTACTTCACCTAAAGGGGGTAATACCCTTCCCACCGGATGAGCGAGGCAAGAGCAGATTTCATGGTGCCCAATAAGGATGGTTCCTTCCGGACCATTCTGGACCTCAAGGGGGTCAACGAGCACTTGCATGTCCTATACTTCTGGATAGAAACCTTGAGCTCAGTGATGCAAGCAGTGCGCTGAGGAGGAAGGAAGCCACTCACCTTCTTTCTTCATCCAAACTCACTACCTGCTCCTCTGATCCTATTCCCACCCATCTCATTAGCTCCATCTCCTCCACTGTAGTCCCTTCCATCTCTAATATTCTCAACCTATTGCTCTCCACTGCAACTTTCCCTGCAGCCTTCAAGCATGTTGTGGTCACTCCTCTCCTCAAGAAACCCTCACTAGACCCTACTTGTCCTTCTCACTATCGACCCATCTCCCTCCTCCTCTTCATTTCTAAACTATTTGAACGTGCGGTTCACCGCCACTGCCTTGACTTTCTCTCTTCTCAAGTCCATCTGGATCCTCTACAATCCGGCTTTTGTCCTTTACATTCTACTGAAATGGCTCTTGCCAAAGTCTCCAGTGACCTGTTCCTGGCAAAATCCAAGGGCCTTTACTTGATCCTCATCCTTCTTGACCTTTCTGCTTCTTTTTGACACTATTGACCACAACCTTTCCTTGATACCTTGTCCTAGCTTGGCTCTCTTCTTATCTTTCCCATCGCTCTTTCAGTGTTTGTTCTGGTGGATCCCCCTCTACTGCTATCCCACTCTCTGTTGCTGTACCTCATGGATCTGTCTTGGGTCCACTCTTTTTCTCTCTATATATCAGTCCCTTGGTGCACTCATCTCTTCCCATGGCGTTCAGTACCATCTTTCACGCTGATGACTCCCAGATCTACCTCTCTGCACCTGAAATTTCTCAGGCAATGCAGGTCAGGATCTCTGCCTGACTTTCTGACATTGCTACATGGATGTCTCGCCGCCGCTTGAAACTGAACATGACCAAAACTGAGCTTCTTATTTTTCTCCCTAAACTCTCCTTTCCCCTTTCTCTCTCTGTGTGAATAACTCTCTACTTCTCCCTGTCTCCTCAGCTCGCAGTCTTGGGATTGTCTTTAACTCCTCTCTCTTCCACACACACATCCAACTGATAGCTAAAACTTGCTGTTTCTTTCTGTACAACATTAACAAAATTCACTCATTCCTTTCTGAACACACTACCAAGACACTTAGTCACCTTCCATCCAGACTATTGTAACCTACTCCTTGCTGATCTCCCTCTGAATCATCTCTCTCCCCTTCAATCTGTTCAACACTGCTGCACAGCTAATCTTCTGCTAGCCTCATCAAGCTCATATTGCCTCTCTCATCAAGTCACTTCATTGGCTCTCTTTCAATTTCCGCATCTACCTTTCCTCTCTTATCTTTCACTACACCCCTCCTCGGGAACTCTATTCTTCTGGCAAATCACTTCTATCCATGCCCTTCTCTTCTGTTGCTAACTCCAGAGTTCGCTGTTTTCACCTTGCTGTTCCTTATGCTTGGAACAAACTACCTAAGTCTGTACGTCAGGCACCTTCTCTGACCCTTTTCAAATCCAAGCTAAAAACTCACCTCTTCACTGCCGCTTGACTCAGCTGATCTCCCTTGTGTTTCCTTACCATTCCCCCTAGATGTATTGTGATAAGGAAGCTTATCATAGCTCAGGAAGGAGCTATAGAAAAGGTGAAGGGACTCTGAACAAGCAACCTGTCAGTTCTGGTAGAAATAAGAAAACAGAATTTTCCCCATAAAAGACTACCAGTCCCAGAATGCACCAGGTTTCCAACAGCCATTAGAGGAGCTGAAGTGGGGAAACGTGTGTTCAATCAGGAGGGCTATGAGGTAATCCCTAAGCACTCATCTCAAAGGGCAGGGCCTGATTCAGCACAGCTGCGCTGTATTAGGGGGGAGCACTCATCTAGGCAGAATAAAGGTAGAGTTTATTCTACAGAGAATTATCCTCATTATCCTGAGAAGCAGCTTGAGCTTGATCATCTTCATCATCAGGAGGATCATCAGAAGCAGAAGCCAAACCGGACGGACAGAGAGGGAAAGAAACCCTTTGGAAGAAGGAAGAGAAAAGCCTTTGAGAGGTCTAGAAGAGTCCAGAGCAGTACGTATACTGGGAGGCATTCCAAGGGCCAGCATACACCATTGGACTGGGGAAAGCCAGAGGAATGGTGCTGCAGAGCTAGGAATCTCCAGACAGTACCTGTGAGAGAGACGGCTGCACGTGGAAGGGACCCTAAGACCTGTGCCAGAAGGTATGTGAAGAGAGATCCAGTGTCCAGGGATCTGGATTGGAAGGCTGGACATAAGAACTGGACTACATACTGGCCAGGCTATATAGAGAGGAACTCTAACAGCAATGAAAGCTCAGGTATGAACACTGATCTATGCCCTAGCTATAACCTTGAAAGACAGCAGGGAAACAAGTATTCTCCTGAAAGTGCTCCATTGAGAGATTCATCTGTGCCAATCCATGATATTGAACCCATGCTTGTTGAAGAAGGGGGAATGATTGCAGATAAAGAATGTGTTTATATGGACTGCTCTCTGTCCAAACTCCTTTGGTGATTTTCTGTTATAAAGTACAGCAACCATCACAAAGAAATACAAACTTGTTCTTTAATCTACTCAGAAAAGGTCCTGAGTAAGGTTTCTAGCCACGAAGTAGAAAGCAAGTCATCTAAGGGGTTTCAGCTGGATAACTGCTAGCAATTGAGCCTTACCTAATTGCTTGTGACCTAGGAGAGAATCACTTCTGAATCTATGTGGGAAGATATAAGAAGTTAACCTGAAAAGAACAGGTTTTTTTTTCTCTTTGTAGCTTTTGGTTTGTTGTTTGATACATGCTAAGAAAACATTAGCTGGTGCCTACAGAAAAGACCAGTTTGTACCAACCAGGTCTTATTTCTTTTGCTTTAATTTCCTGACAAGTTTAAAGGTTGTTTTCCTGATTTTGTTTTTTTTCAAGTTTAACACTGAAGGCAAGTAACCTGATTTATGTGCTACCAAGCATATCTGTGTTGGGAGAAATAACCCCATAAATAAATATCTTATTGGCTTTACCCAAGAGCACAACTAAATTATTGTCAGCAGCTGTGTCTGGTGTGAATGAACTACATTGCCCACAATCCCTTGCAAATCATATAGATATATGCACTTGCCAAGACTGTGTGAAGATTCTCACCCAGGCAGCCGTCTGACAAATGGCGTAGTTTTTCGGATTGCTTTTGCACAAAGGGGATTTACTTGCTGAGGATTACAACTAAAGTTCAAGTTTAAAGCTGGAAAAAAAGATTTTCCCTCAACTGCACTTTGGAGAAGAAGTGGTTGTTCCAGGAAGCTGTCCCAGGAGGAAAAGACCCTGTGCAGAGCTGGATTCATCACTGACACAAGGTAATAAGTACCTGGGCATGTCTAGTGGTGGATGGGAGTAAGGCACAGGGGTAATTGAAGAAAAAAAAAAAGTAGAAAAAAAACCACACCTGTTTGGAAGGTGGTGCACTTTTTTTTTTTTCTTTGTTTCTTGCAGGGATCAAGATGGATCCAAGGGAACTAGCTGAATGGATGGCAGCCCAGTTTAGCAGGCAACAGGAGCTAGCACAGCAGGCTCAGGACGCTGCTATGAAAGCCTTAATGGACCAGCAGAGGCCAGTGCTTGATCTGGTGCAAGCCCTAGTTAAGCTGCAGAACCAAAGTGGAACAGATGCAAGACCAGCAGTAAATACTGGTACACCACATGTGGACAATGTGTGACTCAATCAAGGAATTGGGGCATTTAGTTTTGGGAAGCTAACTCCAGATGATAATGTTGATGATTTTCTAGAGTCTTTTGAAAGAGTGGCACAAGCATGGCCAGAGACCCAGTGGGCAGTAAGGCTGGCAGCCTCATTAACTGGAGAGGCGCTTGCAGCTTACAGAGCAATGCCAGCAGCCCAGGCTTTGAATTATAAGGATGTAAAGGCTGCTATTAGAGATTGCCTAGGGCTGTCTATTTCAGAGTATAGGCGAATGTTTAGAGCTGTTACATTGAGAGTGGGTGAAACACCCAGGGCTCTGAGTCAGAGAATCAGAGGTTTAGCTGTAAAATGGTTGGAGCCTGAGCAAAAGACGGTAGAAATGTTATTAGACATTATAATGCTTGAACAATTTATGTCTGGGGTGCCTAAAGATTTGCACACTTTCCTTATACAGCAAAATTGCCAAAATCTTGGAGAGGCAACCATGCTAGCAGAGAGATTCTTGGAAGCCACGCAGGCTTGCCATAGAATGGGTGGCCCTCTGAAGATTGGGGCTGAGGCAAGATGGGCTGTATCAGAAAGAAAATAATTAAAAATGTTTCTGAAAATGAATGTACTGTATCAAACCAGATGACACAGTGGAGTAGAAAGAAATGTTTCAAGTGTGGAAAATGGGGACATTTAAAAAAAGGATGTCAGACACACACTAGCTTAGTGGGTGTGGATTTAAAACAGCCCAAAGAAGGATTTCTTTTGATGGTTGATGTGCAAGGAATTACCACAAATGCTTTGTTAGACTCTGGGGCAGACCAGAGTATGATGTCAAAAAGGCTTTGGAAGAGGATAGAGGCCCAAGAAGGATTTGTGCCTAGAACCCCTGAAAGCCAAGTTCACATCAGATGCATTCATGGTCCTGCAACATCATATCCCACCTATAGGCTAAAGGTTAAGTGTCTGGGGAAACAAGAGGAAGTCCTGTTAGCAGTGGTGCCTAGGCTACCCTTTGATTTGGTTCTAGGAAGAGACTGGCCAAGATTTAAGCAGGGTCTAGTGGAAGGGCTAGGAAAGAAGGAGGGAGAAGGAATAATGGAAATAGCTCCCGGGCCTTTCTTTGGAAGTCCTCAGTCCCTAGCTAAAAAGATGGTTAAGCTTCCAGAAGGCCAAACTATAGGGAATAAGAGGGGCCTTGTATCCACCCGCTCGCAGGCTAAGGTAGAGAGCCAGCAGAAGGAGGAGGGGGAGCAGGCAGAGTTATTAGGAGACTTACCCTCTCATGGTGATTTAATAACCCCATCATCTGGTAAAGTAAGAAAGTTGAAAGCACAAAAGCGGCGTGAGAGACTTTGCAGAGCACAGGGTAGGGCTGAGATGTTAGCTGGCCAAAGTTTACCCTGGGTACCAGCTGAGTTAGTGGCAAAGTTTCCTAACTTTCCACAAGAGCAGCGAGCTGATCAAGCTCTCACCCGAGCTTTTAAGTATGCTCATGAGGTCAGGGAGGAGTTGCCCAGATTCAGACTAGATAATGAAATATTATATAGAGAGAGTCAGGACCCCAGAAATGGGACCATACGTAAACAATTGGTGGTACCCACAACTTTCAAAGGGCTAGTACTTAGACTAGCACATGATCATCCAGTGGGAGGTCATAAAGGGATGCAAGGAACGCTGGATCAAATACTTATGCGTTTTTACTGGCCAGGTATTTTCAAAGAAACTGCCCTGTTTTGTGCTGCATGTCCAGCGTGTCAGCGAGTTACAGCGGCTCACCCACCGGTGGTGCCATTGATTCCCATGCCAATTATCACAGACCCAATTGGTCGCATTGCCATGGATATTGTAGGCCCATTAGTCAAAACGCCCCGAGGTTTCCAATACATCCTAGTTATGATAGATCAGGCAACAAGGTTTCCCTGAACCATACCATTGAGGAATGTTTCTGCAAAAACAATAGCTTTAGAGCTAGTAAAATTGTTTTGTGAAGTGGGATTCCCAAGAGAGGTGTTGACTGACCGAGGGTCCAATTTTGTATCCAAATATTTGGCCCAGGTCTGGGATGCCTTTGGCATTCATCACGTGAAAACCTCAGCCTACCATCCACAATCAAACGGTTTGGTGGAGAGATTCAACCAAACTCTCAAACAAATGTTGAGAAGGGGGTTAGCAGGAGAGGTAAAAGAATGGGATATGTTATTGCCCTTTGCCTTATATGCCTGCAGGGAAAGAATTCAGGTGTCCCTAGGTGTAACTCCATATGAATTGATGTATGGTAGGGCTCCACGGGGTTTGTTAGATATTTTGAGGGAGCAATGGATTGATCCTGAACCAGGAAGTCAGGAGGTGCCACAGTTTCTACGTGACCTGAGAGCACATTTGAAAAGGACCTCGCAGGTTGCTGAGAGGAACCTGCAGGACAGTCAAGTGCGCCAGAAAGGGTGGTATGATAGGAAGGCCAAAAGCCGCCAATTAAGCATTGGTGAAAAGGTTTTGGTTCAAGTAGCAGGAACTGCCCCAAAATTTGAAGTACAGTGGAAAGGGCCATGGAAGGTTGTTAAACAAGTGAGCCCAGTGTCTTATATGGTAGAAAATGCAAGAGAGCGTAGACAGACCTACCATATTAATGTACTTAAGTCTTGGAAGGAGAGGCCTGTAAATAATAATGACCCTGAAGCCAGTCAGGAAGTAAGTGAGCTTCAAAAAGATAACACTCTCGTAGGTATTACGGACTGTGGGAAAGAAGTTTCATCAGCTAAACCAGTCCGTAATAACTTAAGCAGGGGGGTATGTGATAAGGAAGCTTATCATAGCTCAGGAAGGAGCTATAGAAAAGGTGAAGTGACTCTGAACAAGCAACCTGTCAGTTCTGGTAGAAATAAGAAAACAGAATTTTCCCCATAAAAGACTACCAGTCCCAGAATGCACCAGTTTCCAACAGCCATTAGAGGAGCTGAAGTGGGGAAACGTTTGTTCAATCAGGAGGGCTATGAGGTAATCCCTAAGCACTCATCTCACAGGGCAGGGCCTGATTCAGCACAGCTGCGCTGTATTAGGGGGGAGCACTCATCTAGGCAGAATAAAGGTAGAGTTTATTCTACAGAGAATTATCCTCATTATCCTGAGAAGCAGCTTGAGCTTGATCATCTTCATCATCAGGAGGATCATCAGAAGCAGAAGCCAAACCGGATGGACAGAGAGGGAAAGAAACCCTTTGGAGGAAGGAAGAGAAAAGCCTTTGAGAGGTCTAGAAGAGTCCAGAGCAGTACGTATACTGGGAGGCATTCCAAGGGCAAGCATACACCATTGGACTGGGGAAAGCCAGAGGAATGGTGCTGCAGAGCTAGGAATCTCCAGACGGTACCTGTGAGAGAGACGGCTGCATGTGGAAGGGACCCTAAGACCTGTGCCAGAAGGTATGTGAAGAGAGATCCAGTGTCCAGGGATCTGGATTGGAAGGCTGGACATAAGAACTGGACTACATACTGGCCAGGCTATATAGAGAGGAACTCTAACAGCAATAGAAGCTCAGGTATGAACACTGATCTATGCCCTAGCTATAACCTTGAAAGACAGCAGGGAAACAAGTATTCTCCTGAAAGTGCTCCATTGAGAGATTCATCTGTGCCAATCCATGATATTGAACCCATGCTTGTTGAAGAAGGGGGAATGATTGCAGATGAAGAATGTGTTTATATGGACTGCTCTCTGTCCAAACTCCTTTGGTGATTTTCTGTTATAAAGTACAGCATCCATCACAAAGAAATACAAACTTGTTCTTTAATCTACTCAGAAAAGGTCCTGAGTAAGGTTTCTAGCCACGAAGTAGAAAGCAAGTCAGCTAAGGGGTTTCAGCTGGATAACTGCTAGCAATTGAGCCTTACCTAATTGCTTGTGAGCTAGGAGAGAATCACTTCTGAATCTATGTGGGAAGATATAAGAAGTTAACCTGAAAAGAACAGGTTTTTTTTTCTCTTTGTAGCTTTTGGTTTGTTGTTTAATACATGCTAAGAAAACATTAGCTAGTTCCTACAGAAAAGACCAGTTTGTACCAACCAGGTCTTATTTCTTTTGCTTTAATTGCCTGACAAGTTTAAAGGTTGTTTTCCTGATTTTGTTTTTTTTCAAGTTTAACACTGAAGGCAAGTAACCTGATTTATGTGCTACCAAGCATATCTGTGTTGGGAGAAATAACCCCATAAATAAATATCTTATTGGCTTTACCCAAGAGCACAACTAAATTATTGTCAGCAGCTGTGTCTGGTGTGAATGAACTACATTGCCCACAATCCCTTGCAAATCATATAGATATATGCACTTGCCAAGACTGTGTGAAGATTCTCACCCAGGCAGCCGTCTGACAGTATCTTATGTCTCAGCTACTTTGTTGTCTGTCTTGACTAGATTGTAAGATCTGATGAGCAGGGACCATCTTTTACATGTGTCTGTGCAGCGCTACGTACGTCTTATAGCACTATACAAATGTTCAGTAGTAGTAGTAGCGAGTTCTTCACTTCTCTGGATCTGGTTGAGGCATATTTTCTTATCCTGATCCGGGCGGATCAGCAAAGTATCTTTTTTGTTTTTTTAATTTTCCCTGGGCCGAGGGGGGGTTAGGACTGGTAATGGGCTGTGGGCTGATGGGGGGGGGGGGCTAGGACTGGAAATGGGCTGATGGGGGGTTAGGACTGGTAATGGGCTATGGGGGGCTAGGACTGGAAATGGGCTGATGGGGGGGGTTACTACTGGTAATGGGCTGTGGGCTGGTGGGGGGGGTTAGGACTGGTAATGGGCTATGGGGGACTAGGACAGGAAATGGGCTGATGGGGAGGGGTTAGGACTTGAGGTGGGCTGATGGTGTTAGGACTGGTAATGGGATGTGGGCTGGTGGGGGGGTTAGGACTGGTAATGGGCTATGGGGGGGCTAAGACTGGAAATGGGTTGATGGGGTTAGGACTGGAAGTGGGTTGATGAGGGGCTAGGAGTGGTAATGGGTTGGGGGATTTCTAGCTGAGTGGAAGGGGAGACGAACTGCAAATAGCTGATGGGGACGAGGACTTGGAATGGGAATGGGCTGAGTGGAAGGGGCGCTTGAACTGCAAATAGCTGATGGGGAGGGGGCTTGCATTGGAAATGGGCTGTGAGGGGAGGGAGCTAGGACTGGAAATGGGCTGATGGAGCAGCTGGGATAGGACTGGAAATGGGCTTTTGGTGGGAGCTAAGATTGGAAATGGACTGTGGTGGGGGCTTGGATTAAAATGGACTCATGGAGGGGCTAGAACTGGAAGTAGGCTCATGGGGGGCTTGGATTGGAATTGGGCTGAGTGGAGGGGAGCTAGGATTTGACATGGGCTGATGGTGGGGCTAGGAAATGACTAGAAATGGGCTGATGGGGGGCTGGGTTTGGAAATGAGCTGATGGAGGGACTCGGATAGGATTGGAAATGGATGGGGGAGCTAGGACTGGAAATGGGCTGATGGGGGCTAGGACTGGTAATGGGCTGATGCAGGGACTAGAAGGGAGCGGATGCTGGGTGAGGCTGGAACTAGAAGGGAGCTGATGTTGGGGGAAGATTAGAATGGTATGGGGCTGGGAGAGTGAAATGGAGAGGGGAAAAATATTTTGTGTGGGAGGGATGAAAAATCTACAATTGGCTGGGTATTGGGAGAGTAAGTGGGGATTGAGAATGGAGGGGTAAAATTTGAGTGGATGAAATAGGAATGAGGAAAGAGCAAAAGGAGAAAGATTAGTTTGTTAAAGCAGATATAGAGAGAGAGAGAATGGAAAAAAAACTAGAAGACAGGACAAATGGACAGCAGACGATGGAGAGTTAGTAGAAGACACGAAGAAACCAGAAGAAAGTGGCTGGAGCAATTGCAACTGAAAAAAAATGCACAAAAGGTAGAAAGATATCTCTTTATTTTGAATTTATTAACTGGAATATGTCAGCTCTGGGAAATGTGCATCATTAACGTCTGCGCTTTGTTTAGTACAAGAGGAAATTAATTTATAGTTTTATTTCTACAGTGTTGTTGTACATTCCAAGTCTGGCTTTTGGGGTTCCCAGTTTAATTATTGCCTTCCTGTTTCTAAATTGTGATTCCTTGTTTGGTGATGGTCTATGTTCTGCATGTGTAACTGGGCTGAGGTATTCTGCTTATGTAATTCCTATTTGACATTGCCACTTGTTCTCTTTCCCCAGTAGGTCATGTATTGTTATTCTCTGAAATATATTGGTTTAATATTTGCAGTGTTGCCTTTTGATAGGTAGGGTTTGGTGCTGTATGAGTCCTGGTAGTGCTGTTATGATACGGTGGGTTTGCTATGTGTTCTAAATGGGCAGCATTTGTAGTAGTTCCTAATGTGCCTGGCAGTTGGCACTGGATTATAGTAATGTAGAAATCTATTAGTCTTTCTTTATCCATACAGTCATTAAGAGACATGTTTACTAAAAGTTAGTGTATGGTAACATTATGCAAATATTTATGCAAATGAGGCCACTTATGCAAATAAGGTCCCGCACCGAGTCTTCACACATGGCCCCGCACCCCTTTTGGGCCGCCCCTGATCCCAGGTGTTTGGACTGGTCTAGAAGGATGACATGGAAGGTGACATTTTATTTGCCAGTTAATGTCCTTTCCTTGAGTCCTATTAGACCAGTCCAGGGCCCATCCTGAAAATGTATTTGCTCTGTTCTTCTGCTGCGGTATCCTTAGGTCCGCTATGATTTTTATTCTTGGCTATGCAGGTTCATTTTCTACTGACAGTCTTCTGTTTCTGCTTTCCTGTACATAGTTCTGTACTGTTCATTACGCATTGTTGCCCACAATTGAGGTTGGGTAAGGCTTGCCATGTTTCTCCCATATTCTTTGGGGTGAATACTGAGGAGACCTCTGGTGGCTTAGGCCAGGGGTGGGCAATTCCGGTTCTGGAGGGCCGCAGACCAGTCAGGTTTTCATGATGTCCCTAATGAATATTCATGGACCTATTTCCATACAATAGAAGGCAGTGGATGCAAATATGAGTAGATCTCATGAATATTCATTAGGGACATCATGAAAACCTGACTGGTTTGCGGCCCTCTAGGACTGGAATTGCCCACCCCCTGGCTTAGGCGAATAGAGGCATAGGAGTGATGTCACTGAAACCTGGGCTTTTCATTGGTTCTTTGTCTCCGCCAATCTGTTAGTAGGCGAACACAACTCACTTGTCTGGACTGGTTCAAGGAAAGGACATTAACTGGTAAGTAAAATGTCACCTTACACCTCAGGCTATTGTTAAGGTTATCTAATACTGTCCATATGTATAGTATATACGTTCTTAACCATCTACCTTATATACATGTCATTAATACTGGTCATTATAAAAAATACATTATTTATGCACATTAATAGCCATTGTTAGAGCACTTAAGTGCATCAGCTTCTAAATTGTTATTTATCAACCTGTGGATTTCGCAGAGCATCAGTAAAGTTATCATCCACTTATGAAAACTTGATTCCTGCATAAACTTCATAAGCTAGTTTTCATTGCTTATTGTCAAGCAGCATTGGATCTTTTAGCCATTTTCTCCCTATATGTATGTCTATTACAGATGCTCTATCTCAAGCAATATCTGTGTCACAGAGTAAGAGAATTGGCAGCCTTCTCATATTCGTTTCCTTTTTTAAATTTTCAGTCTGAGTGAGGTGTGTCTACTTCTTTCTCCCACCATAATGTCTCACTTTGATGTCAATCAAAGCATGGAAATTCAGTCTTTTTTTATCATCTAGCATCAAAGTCAAAAGAAACAGTTTTGACGCTATTGGTCTCTGCAAGGCTCTCATGTTTTACCTTGCTAAAGCCCAACATTTTAGGATATCTAAATCACTGTTTTGGTTGAGGATGTAGCCCTTTGTCTCAGTAGCAAGCATTGCTCATTGCCAGGCCAAGGGATCCATTCCATGGCTTTGCTTCTACACTCCAGGCTAGCAGGACTGAGAATGCCACAGAAGTAGCCAAATGCCTGGCTTTAATTGAGGATCTGTTAATAAGGTGGAAAAAGGGTTATTGCAAATCTTTATTTCTTTGTTCTATACTGTCCATTCCCTTTCAGGGCTGTAGAGCAAACGTGCATCATTAAAGCAAATAATAAAAACCTGCTAACTCATTGTGCTGGATTCCTGCCCTGGTTTTGATTCAGCTGGAAAACGAAAAGCTTTGGAATTTAAATGTAATTACTTATCTTTTTCATAGTCAAGCACAAGGCAAGTTACATTCAGGAACAGCAGGAATTTCTTTGCCCCTTTTGGCTTACAATCTAAGAGTCAGGTTACTAAAGTGCATTAAGCACATGGTACAAGTTCCAGTACGTTAACCCTCAGCACAGGACTGCAGTAATGGTTTCCATGCAGTAAAAGCACTACTGAGGTAAAATACTCATGGGATTGGGGAAGGCTCGGGGTGGAGAGTGGCATAGTAAGAACATAAGATATTCCATACTGGGTCAGACCAAGGTCCATCAAGCCCAGTATCCTGTTTCCAACAGTGGCCAATCTAGGTCACAAGTACCTAGCAGTTTCCCCAAAAGGCACAGGTTCCACAATGCTTGTATTGAGCCAAGCAGTGATATTCCAGATCACCTTCAATAATGGTTTATGGACCTTTCCTCCAGGAACTTGTCCAAACCCTTTTTAAACCCGGTTACACTAACAGCTTTTACTACATCCTCCAGTAATGAATTCCAGAGTTTGATTACACGTTGAGTGAAAAAATATTTTTTCTTATTAGTCTTAAATAGGTTACACTATAGCTTCATTGCATGCCCCCTAGTCTTTCTATATTTTGATGGCATAAACAATCAATCTACATTTACCCGTTCTACTCATTCATTAATTTATAGATTTCTATCATATCTCCCCTCAGCCATCTCTTTTCCAGGTTGAAGGGCCCTAACCTTTTTAGCCTCTCTTCATAGGGATATCCTTCCATCCCCTTTACCATCTCTGTACCTTTTCTAATAATGCCTTATCCTTTTTAAGATATGGTGACCAGAATTGCACACAATATTCAAGGTGCGGTCGCACCATGGAACAATACAGAGGCATTAAAATATACTCCATTTATTCTCTATTACTTTCCTTATGATACCTAGCATTCTATTTGCTCTCTTGGCCGCTGCTGCATGCTGGGCGGAAGGTTTCAACTTGTTATCCACGATGATACCTAAATCTTTTTCCTGGGTGATGGTTCCTAATGTGGAACCTTGCACAGTGTAACCATAGTTTAAGTTGTTCTTTCCTAGGTGCATAACTTTGCACTTGTCCATGTTAAATTTCATCTGCCATTTGGATGCCCAGTCTTCCAAATTCTCAAAGTCCTCTTGAAATTTTTCACCATCCTCATGGGTTTTAACAACTTTGAATAATTTTGTGTCATCTGCCAATTAGATTACATCACTCGTTATTCCCATTTCGAGGTCATTTCTGAATATGTTAAAAAGCAGTGACCCCAGCACAGATCCCTGGGGTACTCCACTATTCACCTTTCTCCATTGGGAAAATTGGCAATTTATCCCTTCCCTCTGCTTTCTATCTTTTAAACAGTTCCTGATCCACAGTAATCCACTGCCTCCTATCCCATGACTTTTTAACTTCACTAAGAGTTTCTCAAGAGGGACCTTGTTAAAGGCTTTCTGAAAATCCAGATACACTCTATCAACCGACTCACCTTTGTTACCTGTTTATTCACACCTTCAAAAAAACATAACAGATTAGTAAGACAAGACCTTCCTTGGCTAAAGCTATGTTGGCTGTCTCCTATTAAGCCATGACTGTCTACATGTTCAATAATTTTGTTCTTTATAATGGTTTCTACCATTTTTATGGTACTGACGTCAGGCTCACAGATCTGTAGTTTCCCAGATCAGCCCTGGAACTCTTTTTAAAAATTGGCATTACATTGGCCATCCTCCAGGTATTAGATGATTTTAATGATAATTCACAAATTACTAATAGTAGGTCTGCAATCTCATATTTCATTTCTTTCAACATCCCTGGCTATATACCATCCAGTCCAGATGATTTGCTACTGTTCAGTTTATCAAATAGTTGTAATACATCTTCCTGGTGTATCGATATTTCTTTAAGTTCTTCTGTGGCATCACTTTTAAATACCATTTCAGTCATGGGTAAAATCCCAACATCTTCCTCAGTAGAGACCGAAGCAAAGAATTCATTCTTTGCTTCGGACTCATGGCCTTGCCCCTTCTTAGTGCCCCTTTTACTCCTTTTAATCCGTATAGTCAGCACCATTATCCATGTAGGTAGCAACTCTGAATATATGGATAGTAAGGTGACTGTGCCAGCATTATCTGTTTAGTTTAGGCCTGTTAATCATCTTCAACTATAATTTATTTGAATAGTGGCTGAATATCGCCGCTATCTGGATAATTTTCTGGCCTTCCCTTGCTTCTCACTAACATGACCCACAAATATAAAGATAACATTGGGCCTTTCAGCAATTTAAATGGCTCAATATTATCTGTATATTTTTTTAAAATAAACAGGTTAATTGTGCATTTGCCAGTGAAAACATAATGTCCTTTGAATATCAGTCTGATAGAACATTATTCATTCATTCACATGGAAAATTCCCTGACTAATCAATAAAATCATTCCATCAGCTGATGCAGAGCAGATGTAGGATGTTTCATTTTCCAACTCAATATACAAAAATGATTCTATTCAAATTCTGGTGCCACATCTGTGACAACACCACAATCTCTCTCCATTGCCGAACATTGTGTGTAATAACACAAAACCCTGCGAATAGAAACTCAGAAACCTACCATACCATACTATCACCAAGTTCAAGAACTCAAACTGTACCAAATCTACTTATGAAAAGTCAACACTGCAACATTCTAGAACGCCAATATACGCCTTAAGTTTGGAAAAGAGAACAAGCTGAACTATCACAGTTTCCTACACAGAACCAACATGTGACAAAATTAGATACAAATATGCAGATGAAAAATAAAATGGAGCTATGGAACACTGAAAAAAAGAGAAACAAATGCATTGCCTCCTGAACTCTAAGGGGTGAATTCAATGGGGCAGCGGCTCAGATATCGCATGGAAGACGCTACCGCCGATTAGTAAATATGCCCCTAAGAAATACACGTCTTTAAAGATACTTCATTCTCTATAAACTATCATCATCATTTTATACCTTTGTCTGATCATTTTGTTTTTCTACTTGGATTAGTCCTGGTGTCTCTTTACTACTATATTCTTAATTTTATTTAACTGATTTGATATACTTCTCTATTTTGCAGTCAGAGCAGTTTACAGATAACATTACATAACAGCAAAGTATTATACATTTAACAGGAAGGTTAACATGGATAACTTAAAACAAAATAATTCTTGATAGTGGGGCAAGTGACATGGAGCGAATGGGTCCAATGTGATGCTGGGCAGGTAGTTGATGACAGGTCTTTTTTGGATACTATGGTATGTTTTCATAGTATTGCTGGAATAAGTATGTCTTTAGTACCCTACTGAAGCTTGTGAGGTTGCTGTTGGCTTGAATCTGTTCTGGGAGTGTGTTCCAGAGGATTGGCGCATATAATGAGCATGCCCGGTTACAGACTGGCTGCTTTTTACTGTTGTGGTTGGGATCATAAGTGTGTTTCACATGCTTTGTCGTCTCTTTCTATTGTCAGGTTTCATGTGTATGATAGATAGGAGAGAGTATGCGGATAGACTGTGTATTATTTTAAATATCATCAGCAGTACTTTGTATGTTATGCAACTAGCTATTGATAGCCAATGCAGGTGCATTAGTATTGGTGTGATATGTTCTGACCTTGAGGCTCCATGTAGGGCACGGGCGGCAGTGTTCTGTGCTTCTGTAGTGATCGCAAGGTATATTTTGGTAAGCCTTGGTAGATAATGTTGCAGTAGTCTAAATGCGGAAAAATGAGAGTTTGGAACACAGTATGGTAATCATGGGCATCAAGGAGTGGATGTAGGTGGTAAAGTGTCCTTACCTTGTGGTATACTATTTTAGTGGTTTTATTGATGTGTGATTGAATGCTCAGACACTAGTCAAGTGCGATTCCAAGATAGCGAACTTCGTTTCACCTCCAGTTCTGCATTTCTTACTTTTAATATTGATGACGGGGGTGAATTCCAGATCTCTGGTTACGTACAATACTTCAATCTTCTTGTAGTTAACTGTAAGGTTATATTTGTGAGACTGCATTGAAGCAATCTATTACTGCAGTAATGTCAGGTTTCTCTGTGGAGAAGGGTGCATATAGCATTATATCGTATATGTGATAATCGTATTATTTATTTATTTATTATTTATTTATTTATTTATTTCAACTTCTTATATACCGCACTCTTTGACATCAGCGCGGTTTACAAATAACAGAAAGGAACCAGAACAACAGGCTGTTTGGTATTACATATAACAGGAGTATCAACTTGGATAACATGGGAGAACTATTTACATGGAGTATATAATCTATTAGCTAGATAGCATGCTCGAACTATTTACATAAAATTAGCAGTGATGCTTGGAACAAGAGGGATATTGTGGATTATACTAGGGTGAGGCTGTTATGTTACGGTTCATGTAGGGTAGTATTTGATGAAAAGGTGCAGTTTAAGGGCCTTTCTGAACTGGGTTAGGTCGGTTATGGCGCGGAGATCAGGTGGGAGAGCATTCGTATATGTGATAATCGTATTATATCGTGATATGTGATAGGCGCATTATATCGTGATATGTGATAATCGCATTATATCGTGATATGTGATAATCACATTATATCGTATATGTGATAATAATAGATATTGAAGGATTGAATTAGTGAACATATTGGTTATTTGTATGTAGACATTAAGTAATAATGAGGATAATGCTGATCCCTGTGGGACACTTTGTGGTTGTTTGTATAAGGCTGATGAGTGTGATCCTATTTTTACTTGTTAATGTCTTGTTAAGTATGTTGGGAACCAGGTTAAGGCTGTATTTTGTAGCCCTACCTCCTGTAAACAGCATTAAGTGCTGACGCTATATCCATGAATATCAAAATGAAACCTTGTTTCAACTTCTCAGTGCCTTTTATGAGCCTGTCTAGGAGTGAGGTTATGATCTTTCGACTCCATGATGCTATCTGAATCCATGTCATTGTGGGTCTAGTGGAGCATGAAAGTCAATTTGGTATTGGAGTTGTTGCTGGACTATTTTTTTCTATAATTTTTGCTAGGAGTGGAAGGCTGGATACAGGTCTGTACAAGATTTGGCTATGAATGTCAAAGTTTGTATTTTCATACATTAATTTTAGCTGAACCTTCCAAAAATAGCAGTGTATTGCTTGGGGATCAGCAAATTGTTAATGAAATCATTATAATGCTGCTTACCTTAGGGTGACTTGCACTAACAGGTTGGTTAAATCCATCTCTCCATCCAGAGCCACAAAGCTTTGCCTGTTGGTAGTCAGTCAGCAGTTTGAGAGGGAAGATGAACCCCAGCCCTAGACTCTAGCGTACTGAAAATGACCACGACCCAGTAATGATGAAGTTATTTTCAATAAGATCTAAACTAAAAAGTGATCCAATTCTACACTTACGCCTGCTTTATCCTCCCCTAGTTTTTGAGTTGTCTCAGCAATAGCATCACTTTTCAATCTCTCATACTCCATTCTACCTACCCTAGTTAAAGTTTTATCACTCTACATTAAGAGAAAAATTAATGATGTACAAATGTGGGATGTCCTTTGGAAGATTGCCAAGCAGTTAATCATTCATTGTTCCAATTTGTGCTTTGAAGCTATCACAACACAAATTTTATTATTAATAAGCAATTATTGTTAGCAAAGCATCCCTTAGCAATTAAAATTGATTGCCTGGGTTTAAATCAAAGCAAGTGGTAGAAACATTACCACAAGTGGCGTAACTCATGGTTTGCATAGATTTTGCAAATACTGGAAAGTTCAGCTTTATTCATAAAGCAGGTCGTTCATGAAGCTATTGTGGTCCTTATTATCATTTAACGTGCTTTACATCGAGTAAGCTCGGGAAATAGGTGGCATGCATTTCTCTCTTATACAGTATTGCCTAGAAAGCATGAACACACAGATGCAAGTCTTCAGCACAGCACTATCGATGTAACTTTAAGATATATGTGCATTTCGTTGTATAGTATTCAGCGGTACTCTCTGCATAGGTCTTACCAGTACGTAGATATGTATAACTTTATACATGTATCTCATCCATATATAGTTTTACCTGCTGTTTCTGCATCAACACTTATAACGATAGCAGCTGATTATATCCACGGCCTGTTTGGATTTTCGCTGCATCTCTAGCCCATCTGAAGCCCACTCAGTCTGAACGAGAAAGTGCAGCCAATGCTGACTCCAGGTGACGCAGCCCCTGAGATTTCTTAGCAAGGTGCAACCAGAAATAGATTGTCAGGCCTTTCTTCTGCACAGTAAGACTACAGAACAATGGTATTCCATGGTAGTCACCATCCAAGTACTAGCCAGGCACAACCATACTTAGTTTTTAAAATCAGCCAAGAGCAGGATTATTCAGGTTAGCAAAGCCATGCTCCATTCAATTTTAAACCATACAAATACTGACCATGTTGGGGGGTGGGGAGGTCAGTTTTATAAGAGCACACCTTTGTCCAAGTAGCAAAAATAGACTCTGAGAACTAGCCCTAATAATGTGAAAATGCCAACGCATGCATTTCTTTCTGCCCTAGGTTTGTGTAAATGTAAACATGCATCTTACAAGGGTAATTTCATAAGGGGTACCTCATTTATGAGGTTAAGTAAGCCTAATACACAAAGCCTAGAAGGAGATATGTGGTTCAGGCAGGCAGGATAAGTATCTGGAGTGATGGGAAGTCTGGGAGGCACAGAGGAGAAGAAACTAAAAAATATATATTCAGGGCCGGTGCAAGGGTACGAGGTACCCTTGCAAGGCAAGGCAAGGTGAACCTTGTCCCTTGCACACCCCCCCCCCCCCCTGTTCCAGCCTCTGCTACAATTGTTACCACCCCTCACCAGGATGTGCAGTGGCGGTGATGCTTTTAAAATGGCACCAAAGCACCAGAGTTACCTTCCGCTCCATCACTGAGTGACATTGTGCTTTCACCCCAATTCCATTTCCTGTTTGCAAGGGGGAGGAAACTTCTTCCACTCTCATGCAAAAGGAAGTGAAATCGAAAGGGGGTGGAGCTGAAGGTAAGTGGTACTGTAGTGCCGTTTTAGAAGCACCCTCTGCACTGCACATCCCAGTGAAGGGCAGAAGCAGCACCAATGGGCTCTCCACGGAGAACCAGCACTCAAGGCAACCACCTAGTTTACTTATAGTGGTGCCATTTTGGGAGAGGAGTTAAAAGGAGCAATCCTGTGAGGTAGCCAGATCTAGGGTGTTTATTGAAGGCACTAGCTACAGTGAAGTATATCCCAGAAGCAGCCCAAAGGCATTCCTAACAGGGGCTCTACAGGTCAAACAACGCTGGGAAACTGGCTGGTACTTTGGTAGATCTCTCTCTTTTGCTTTAACAGATACCTACGCTCCACGAACAAAATGATGGCTGGGAATAATCATATAGCTAAAGCTGTTGCCCCCATTACAGCTACTGCCTCTGTCCAGACAGAGGTCCCAATGCCAGTTGAAGGACCGGTTACATGTGCAGGGTGCCTGCATGCTGAAGCTCTGAGGAAACAAGTGGAGGAACTCAGAGAGGAGGTGGCGAGGCTGAGGAGCATTCAAGACAGTGAGAAGTACATTGATGAGATGCTTCTTGATACATCCAAGCTCTCTAGCAGAGGAGAAGATGGGTGCCAACAGAATGACAAAGGTTGGACGCAAGTCACCAGGGCCTGTGGAATCAGCAATCCAACTTCTCCAGCCCTTGAGCTGGAGAACCATTATGCAGCCCTGGAAGTGGAGGAGGTGAAAGCATCCCTGGAAAGGGAAGAACCAGAGCTCAAGTATCCAAAGTTGCAGAATCAGTGACCACCAGGAAGTGAAGGGTATTGGCGACTCTCTTCTGAGGGGTACTGAGGCGTCCATCTGCTGACCAGGCTTGATGTGCAGAGAGGTTTGCTGTCTGCCTGGTGCCAAAATCCAAGATGTTATGGAGAGTTTGCCGAGACTCATCAAGCCCAATGACTATTACCCAATGTTGCAAATCCATGTCGGAACAAATGATACTGCCAGGTATCCCTCTGAGAGTATCAAAAGTGACTTCATGGCTCTGGGACAGAGGGTGAAGCAGTTAGGTGCACAGGTGGTGTTCTCTTCAATCCTCCCTGTTGAGGGTAAAGGCCAAGGCAGAGAGGCTCGCATCCTAGAGACGAATGAATGGCTGCGTGGATGGTGTCATCGAGAGCATTTTGGTTTTCTAGACCATGGGATGCTGTTCCAAGGGTTGCAGAGCAGAGACGGCATCCATCTGTCCAAGAAAGGTCAATGCGTCTTCAGTAGTAAACTGGCTAATCTACTGAAGAGGGCTTTAAACTAGACTCCTTGGGGATGGGTGAAGAAAGCCCCCGGGTAAGTGAAAGCCCGCAGGTAAGTGATACATTAAATACCTTTATGGAAATGGGTAACAGGGGTAACATATGGAAAGCAGTGTGTATAAATGCCCGTAGCATGGGAACTAAGATCCCTGATGTTGAAGCTTTGGTGGGAGTGGCTGACTTAAATTTGGTGGCAATTACAGAAACATGGTTCACAGAAAACTATGACTGGGATCTAACTATACCTGGCTATACTTTATTCAGAAAGGACAGGGTAGGAAGAAGGGGAGGAGGAGTAGCACTATATTTAGAAAATACTATTAAAGCTTTGGAATTACAGAGCTTAAAAGGGAGAGAGGAGCCATTGTTGGTAAACTAGAAAGAGGGAAAGAGAATTCTATCTGCATTGGCGTGATATACAGACATCCCTCACAAGAGGAAAAGGTGGACAGAGAGTTAATTGAAGACATACACAGCATTGCTAGGAAAGGGGAAGTGCTACTGATAGGGGATTTCAATATGCCAGATGTTGATTGGCACATTCCTGCTGCAGTATCATCTAGAAGTAAAAAGATCCTGGATTCTCTACAGGGAGAACTATTCAAGCAATTGGTAACGGACCCCACACGTGAAGGGGCCATACTGGACTTGGTGCTTACCAATGGTAAAAGTTTTTTCTGATGTTATAGTGGGAGATAATTTTGCATCCAGTGATCACCAGATGGTGTGGTTCAGTATTAGGACTAGGGCTGTTAGGATCCATTCAGAAGTGAGGGTCTTAGACTTTAGGAAGACTAACTTTGCCAAGATGGACCAATACCTCAGGGAGTCATTAGCGGGATGGGAACAGCTGGGGAATGTAGAAAAACAGTGGGCAAAACCGAAAGGGGATATTTTAAGGGCAACCAACCTTTTTGTTAAAATGGTAAATAAAGGTAAAAGGAAAAGGAGACCACTATGGCTTTCGAAAGAAGTAGCTGAAAAAGTGAAGAAAAAGAGGGAAGCCTTCATGAAATACAAGAGATCACAGAGAGAGGAAGACAGGCATCTATATTTCGAAAAACTTAGAGAAGCTAGCAAAGTAGTCAGGGAAGCAAAGATTCAAAAAGAGGATGAAATAGCCAATGCAATAAAATGGGGGGATAAGACATTTTTTTAGATATGTTAGTGAAAAGAGGAAGGGCAAAAGTGGTATTGTCAGACTCAAGGGTGAAGGGGAGGAATATGTAGAAGCTGATGAGGAAAAAGTGGAATTGCTTAACAAATATTTCTGTTCTGTGTTCACAGATGAAGAACCAGGAGCAGGACCTCAGAAAACACCCATAAACAGGAACAGAAGCGAGGGACATCTTGAACAATTTACAGAAGACTGTGTTCTTGAGAAACTAGCTCAACTTAAAGTAGACAAAGCGATGGGGCCAGATGGGATACACCTTAGAATACTGAGGGAACTTGGGGGCGTTCTAGCAGCTCCACTGACTGACCTTTTCAATGCCTTGTTGGAGTCAGGAGTGGTGCCAAAGGACTGGAGAGAGGCTCATGTGGTGCCTTTACACAAAAGTGGAAGTAAGGATGTGGTTGAAAACTATAGGCCGGTTAGTTTAACTTTGGTGCTGAGTAAATTAGTGGAGGTGCTGCTGAAAGAGAAAATAGTGAGGTTTCTGGAGTCCAGCAGATTACAGGATCCGAGGCAGCATGGATTCACCAGAGGCAGGTATTGTCAGACAAATCTGTTTGATTTCTTTGACTGGGTGACCAAGGAGTTGGACCGAGGGAGAGCCCTAGATGTGGTGTATTTAGATTTCAGTAAAGCCTTTGACACTGTTCCTCACAGGCGACTTATAAACAAACTGAGCACCCTAGGGATGGACCCTAAAGTTACTGCTTTGGTTAGAAATTGGTTGGGTGGGAGGCGACAAAGAGTACAGGTAAATGGAGCTCACTCTGAGGAGAAGGAAGTTACCAGTGGTGTGCCCCAGGGTTCTGTCCTTGGTCTGATTCTTTTTAACATCTTTTTTTTTGTGTGTAAAATTTTTATTGAAAGTCAGCAAGAGCAAACAAACACAACATAGTACAAATATTCGAACACAGTGCCCATAGTACAGTCATCTGAACATACACTCATTCTGACTACATGAGTTCTCAAGCGAACAACAGAACTTCTATATTAGGAGAAGACAATTCCCTTACCCTAGGAAACTTTAAGATTACACCATGTAAGAGGGCACATGAATGAACAGCATAGCAAGAAGAAGTAGCCAATGAATACAAAAGAAAAAAAAAAACATTCTGAAGCTAGAGTATGATATGCAAGGGGCAGCAGGTTTGCCCACAAAATATCCAAACAGGCCAGAAAAGTGACTTTCATTATTTCGCCACTCCCTCCCCATCTTCCCACCCACCCTCCCATCCCCCCACCCTCTTTCTTTTCTGTACTAAAAAGTATAAACCGACTACTGAGAAGGGGATTAGAGGAGACAAGCTGGCACAATAAAGCCTTAGGGACAGAGAAATGTAATGAATTTCTCGAGAGGTAGAACACTGGAGGAGTACGATAGACCCGGAGGAGTAGGACAGCAGAGAGCCCCACCCTATCAAACAGCCTGCCTGTTAGCACTTAAAGGGGTAAAAAAAGACCCCATAGCTGGGAGAATTTGTTAATTTTACCATGCAGCTCTGCAGTCATCTTCTCCATGCGGTAGAGATCCCAGACCTTCACCATCCATTCACTATACGTAGGCACGGTGCATCTCTTCCAATATCGACTAACCACCGAGCGAGCAGCTAAAAAGAGGCTTTGGGTCATTTGCACTTGATCTTTGATCAAGAAATCATCATGAAAATAACCCAATATACAGTGTTCAACGTCAAATGCGAAAGAAATCTTCATACGGCAGGTTTATTGTAGTATAGATCTGTAGCCAAAAAGATTGGATTTTCGGGCACTCCCACCACATATGGAAAAATGTTCCTCTCTATGTGCAGAGTCTCCAACAGAGCGGATCATCAGCACGCTTCCACTGGTAAAGGGAGGTCAGAACAACCGACATCTGCAACACGATTCGTAACTGGGTATTGACCAGGGATAACGATATATAGAAACATAGAAATATGACGACAGAAAAAGACCACATGGCCTATCTAGTCTGTCCTTCCATAACAACAACTACAACAGTCCATTTTTTACCTTTAGAGATCCTCTGTGTTGGTCCCATGCTTTCTTGAATTCAGTTACTGTCCTCATCTCTACCACCTCCACTGGGAGACTATTCCACGGATCCACTACTCTTTCCGTAAAGAAATATTTCTGTATATCACTCCTGAATCTATCTCCCTTCACCCTCATCCCAT
The DNA here is from genome assembly GCA_033557465.1 of Ichthyophis bannanicus. Lineage (NCBI taxonomy): Eukaryota > Metazoa > Chordata > Amphibia > Gymnophiona > Ichthyophiidae > Ichthyophis > Ichthyophis bannanicus. The sequence continues at coordinate 117,250,796 of CM066050.1, read as the reverse complement.
GTCCCCTCGTAGCAGAACTTGCTTTCAATTGAAAGAGGCTCGCTCCCTGAACATTTATGCCACGGAGGTATTTAAACATCTCAATCATATCACCTCTATCCTGCCTTTCCTCTAAGGTGTACATATTAAGATCCTTAAGTCTGTCCTCATATGCTTTATAATGAAGCCCATTAATCATTTTGGTAGCAACCCTCTGCATCGACTCTATCCTGTTCACATCCTTTTGAAGGTGCGGTCTCCAGAATTGCACACCATAATCCAAATGAGGTCGCAGTGAGGTAGAACAGGAGTGCACATAATGAAATACATCAGCCCAGAAATCATCTGGCTTAATTTGTATATCCTCTTCCCAGCGAACCCGAGCTATTGGAGAGGTGGCAGTTAGTGCTATTTCACCAGACAGCGAGCGATATAAGCGCGCTAATAATGCCCTGTCCGTCATAGAGTCAAATAAAAGCTTTTCCCATGTGGCAGGTGTCCTTGTGGCTGCCTCTAAAACAGGCCTCAAAGAGAAACAGTGGCACAGTTGGGCGTATTGGAATGGAGAAAGTGGGGACTGAAGAAGCAGGTCCAAACAAGACAATGACATGAGGCTAGAATGGTCTATAAGGGAGGCCAGACGCAAGTTACCTAATTTCTGCCGAAGAAATGATGAAAAATTTCTAACAAAGGGGAATGCTCCCAGAGATGCATAAGGGGACCAAAAGGAGGGTAGAACAGTCTGGACACATATCTTGCACCAAGCTGTCCAAACAGGACCCAAGAAAATGTGCGAGTGAATAGAATTTACCAATAATTTCTCAGTAACGAATCGGGTGGCCTGCAGAGGAATAGGAGAAGCCCAATAAGCTTCCAGTTCAACCCAGGCAGAAGAAGCTTTTAACTGCCACAGGGCAATGGCTCGCAAACATGAGCTAAGATAGTAGAGCTCAAAGTTGGGGAGACCAATACCACCAGAGGCTTTAATACGAGTCATTGTTTGCCAGCTTAGGCGAGGTTTAGGGCCTTGCCAGATAAATGGCATGAGGGTCCAACGCAATTGGAGGAAGAAAGAGCGAGGCAATTGAATAGGAAGTCGTTGAAACAGAAAAAGAATTTTCGGCAAAAGGAGCATTTTGATTGTGTTCACTCTGCCTAGCCAAGATACTGAGAGGAATTGCCAAGCCCTAACCTCTTTAGATATGGTGGCCAACAAGCGAGAATAATTTGTTTCATATAAATCTTCTAACCTCTGAGTAATCTGTATTCCTAGATATTTAAAGTGGGAAACAATTGGGAAACTGGTGTCTCCTATCTGTGAGCATTCCCCTTGATCAGTCAAACAGGGCATCAGAGCTGACTTTTGGAAGTTGATGGTATATTCTGAAAGGTAAGAAAAGTAGTCACATGTTTTTTACATATTGTCTTTTGCATATGGTTTTTATCACAGCATACCATGGCTGTTTTCTACGCCTTGGTGCCCATTTCACATTGATACTGGCCTGTATTCTGTGGTGCCATCACACATCATTGAGTAATCCTCCGTTTACTCCTGCTCCATTTTGTAATTCATCCTTGCTCTGTCCTGTCCTGGGTTTTTAGTTTTTTTTGTGTTCCTCCTCATCTCTTAGTATAATTTGACATGGGTTGTTAAAGGTACCTCCCTTTTGTTTTAGAATACTTTTTTATGTACCTTTTTTATCTTGTGTTTTGAGTTTTTTAATCTTGTGTTTTGAGCCTTTGATTTTGCATTCTCTTGTTACTCATAATTTAATATGTTTTATTAATTTACAATTGTTTATATGATTGGTTTGTATGTACACCATTTTAATTATTTATTTCTCATTGTTCATTTTGGGGTTTCTATTGATATTTTGTCTTAAGAAAGGTTTTTATTTTTAATGTTTTATCATTATACTGTTTTTATGATGGTTTTAGTCCAGGATGTTACAATTTATTTATTCATATGTGTTATTTATAAAATTTTAATTATTTATGTTTTTATATGGTTTTTAGTGTGCCCAAATAACCCCTGATGAAGTTCAATACGAAACACGGTCCTGTGTTGGGTTTAGGCCACTGATTTTAAAGATTAATAAAATTGTTGTGTGAACTTTCTGCCCACTTTTTCCAGTTTGGTTCTTTCTCTGCTCGTGTGGCAGTGTTGCTGTTTTTGCTTGGTGGACTGATCTTTTCAGCATGTTCTCACCTTGGAAGGACATTCTCAGCTTTGGAGATGATGCCTTGGCCAAATTTATAAATCAAGATTCGGCAGTGGATCTCAATGAAGATGACGATGATCAGACATACACGAAATGGGATGATATAATAAGGCTTACACAAAAATTGATGAAAGAAGAATTACATGCCTCCTATCGCCAAGAATGCTGCAGGTCAAAAATCATACCTAGAAGCCTTAGGGTTAACAAGACTCCTGGTTTATACCAAAGTGAACAAGGTTTTGTCAATTGCTGGAATGCAATATTGAATAAGTGCTCATTAGATTTGATGATTTTATTGATTTCTACAGCACATAAAAAATCAGAACTATACAAGGTAGAATTGGATGAAAAGTTGAATGAACTTAAGAAATGTGATAAAGATTTTGATAAGGTACATACTGAGTATAATAGAAATATGGTACAATATAAGAAGGAAATAAAAAACAAGAAGAGGGAGACGTTCATAAGAGATGAGGAGGATTACAGAGTTGGTTATGTGTATCATTGGTGCAGGAAGGTAGATAATGACAGATTATGGGTTAAAAGAAGATCTGCCTTTTTTTATCATAACGAGAGCAGTTTAGACAATGCTTCGCCTAGTAAAGATTCTTCTTTGGAGCAAAAGAAGAAGAGGAGCAGGAGCGAATCGGTTGAACACAATGAGGGCTCTGCCCCATTATTTTCATCACAGAAAGATAAGCCAGATTATCATAGACAGCAGAGCAAGAAGAAAAATTTTTTAAAGATGGACAATTTGTGGAAAGGAGGAGGGAGAAGTTCCTCTCGGCCCCGTCCGCCTCACAATACAAGTTCAGACAAACCACAGGGGCTCAAGCCATATCTGGATCAGACACACAACGCACAATTTCCACAGAGGGGACGGGGACGAGGACGTGGGAGGGGCGGATGGGGGAGAGACAGATCATACGAGAGGAGATATTAAATTCTAATAATGTTATTAATATCTCAAATTATGTCCTCACACCTGATGAAGCCTCTTTACTTAATAAGGGCCTGTCCTTTGTACCGATTCATAAATTTAATCCATTCGAAACTCAAATAGATTTATATAAGTTTTTCCGCAAGATTCGGATTCAATATTTTTTTAGCCAGTACGCTTCCCCATTGGATAGTATATCCATTATTAGTAAAAAATCAACATGGATCCCTCCCCCAAATACTGACCCCCTAATTGAAGCATTTGAGAAGCTAGTGTTAAAGCAAGTTGAAGAAATGGGGGTAGATTCTCGGCTCCCCTTTCACAATTTGACGTATAAGGAAAGATTGGCCATAAGGTCTTTGCAGACTAATAATCAAATTATTATTAAGCCTGCGGACAAAGGCGGTGCTGTTGTTATTTTGGATAAAAATAAGTATATTGATGAGGTCACTAGACAACTTCGTGACCAAGACATTTATCTTCGACTAGATGATGATCCCACTGACTCATTGAAGAGCCACATTGATAATTTAGTAATTACTGCATATGAGACGGGACATATTACAAAGAAGGAGAAGGAGTTTCTTATTGTACAAAATCCAATAATACCTATGATTTATGTGATACCTAAAATACATAAATTCCTGGATAATCCTCTGGGACGTCCTATTGTGGCAGCCATTAGATCCCTTTTGGAACCAATATCCGAATTTTTGGACGTCATACTTGGACCCTTTGTCACCCAGATGTGGTCCTATGTTCGGGATTCAACTCACGTGATAGAGATTTTATCTGCCTTTGAAGATTTAAGCCCTAATACAATTTTGGTTACTTTAGACGTCGAATCGTTATATACGAATGTACCCCAACGGGAGGCCCTGAGTATTATTGAACAATGCCTTCTTTTTAGACAGACTCATAGACGTATCCCCACTGCATTCCTTCTGGCACTTGCTGAAATAGCATTATGTAAAAAAAATTTCTGCTTTAGGGACTTGTTTTATCAACAGATTAAGGGGGTCGCTATGGGGTCCTCTATGGCCCCCGACATTGAAAATCTTTATGTTTCGGTTCGAATTTTTTTTTTAAAAGAGCACCGCTTTAAGGACAGCATCAGGTTGTGGTTAAGGTACATAGATGATATTTTTATTATATGGGTCGGCTCTATGGATTTATTATCAGAGTTTAACATATGGATTAATAATCTTGATGATAATTTACGTTTCCAAATCACTTATGATCCAGTACAGATCCCCTATTTGGATTTATTAATAAAAATAGAAGACTCCAAATTTAAGACAACATTGTATAGGAAACCAACTGACAGGAACCATTTGCTACATCATACTAGTTTTCATAACCCATCTCTAAAAAATAACTTGCCAGTTGGCCAGTTCCTCAGAGCTAGAAGAATTTGCACTTCTGAGGAAGATTTTGAATTGCAGGCTTCGAATTTGGCCAATTTCCCCAATGGAGAAAGGTGAATAGTGGTGTACCCCAGGGATCTGTGCTGGGTCCGCTGCTTTTTGACATATTCATAAATGACCTGGAAAGTGGAATAACGAGTGAGGTTATCAAATTTGCAGATGACACAAAACTATTTAAAGTTGTTAAACCCAAGAGGATTGTGAAAAATTGCAAGAGGATCTTGATAAATTGGAAGACTGGGCATCAAAATGGCAGATGAAATTTAATGTGAACAAGTGCAAGGTTATGCACCTAGGGAAGAACAACCCAAACTATGGTTACACGATGCAAGGTTACACGATGCAAGGTTCCACATTAGGAACCACCACCCAGGAAAAAGATTTAGGCGTCATTGTGGATACCATGTTAAAACCCTCGGCCCAGTGTGCAGCGGCAGCCAAGAGAGCAAATAGAATGCTAGGTATGATAAGGAAAGGAATGGAAAATAAAACAAAAGATATTATAATGCCTCTATATCGTTCCATGGTGAGACCGCACCTTGAATATTGTGTGCAATTCTGGTCGCCGTATCTTAAAAAGGATATAGCGATTTTAGAAAAGGTTCAGAGAAGAGCCACCAAAATGGTAAAGGGGATGGAAGGATACTCCTATGAGGAAAGGCTAAAAAGGTTAGGGCTCTTTAACCTGGAAAAGAGACGGCTGAGGGGAGATATGATAGAAGTCTATAAATTAATGAACGGAGTGGAACGGGTTAACGTAGATCGATTGTTTACGTTATCAGAATATAGAAAGACTAGGGGACATGCAATGAAGCTACAGGGTAAACTATTTAAGACTAATAAAAGAAAATATTTTTTCACTCAACGTGTAATCAAACTCTGGAATTTGTTCCCGGAGGATGTAGTAAAGGCTGTTAGTGTAGCTGGGTTTAAAAAAGGTTTGGACAAGTTCCTGGAGGAAAGGTCCATAAACCATTATTAAGAAGTGACCGAAGATATCAATGCTTGACCCAGTACAAGCATTCTGGAACTTGTGTCTCTTGGGGAAACTGCTAGGTACATATGACCTAGATTGGCCACTGTTGGAAACAGAATACTGGGCTTGATGGACCTTGGTCTGACCCAGTATGGCATATCTTATGTTCTTAAGATTTTATGCACGTCAGTACCCGCATCATTCGGTCGATAAGGCCTATGTAAGAGCCCGAGATTCTTCACGTAATGCATTGTTGAAGCCACAAGCAAAGAAGAATAATCAGAATATAATAGTGTGCCCTTTGCTATATTCCTTAAAGTCAAATACTATTATTAATATTCTTAAAAAGGAATGGCATTTGATTCAAGCCATCCCTGGTTTTCAGGATATGACTTTAATGGTAGCACATAAACGTAATATAAATCTTCAGAATCTTTTAGTCCCATCAGCATTTACAGAAAAGAAGATGGCATCCACACATAAAGGGCATTACCAATGTGGGCACTGCTCCGTTTGTACACATGCAATGCCAGTACGGAAGTTTTTTGTTCATCCTTCTTCACACAAAAAAATTCTATATTGACGATTTTTCAAATTGTAATACAACACACGTCATTTATGTCATCTTATGTCCATGCAATAAGTTGTACATTGGTAAGACCAAGCGTAGTGTACGGGTACGGATAGTAGAACACAGAGGTTGCATTAAAAGGAAGTTAGTTCTCAAACCTTTAGTCCAACATTGGCTGGATATGGGTCACAAATTGTTTGATTTAAAATTCTTTGTGATTAAAAAGGTAAAATTAAATTGGAGAACATAAGATATGCCATACTGGGTCAGACCAAGGTCCATCAAGCCCAGTATTCTGTTTCCAACAGTGGCCAATCTAGGTCATAGGTACCTAGCAGTTTCCCCAAGGGACACAGGGGTGGGGACCACTGTTCCCTCTAAGCTGTGCGCGTGTGCGCGCGCACACACCTCGCCGAGCGAGCGCACATACTTTACAACAGAGCGCACAAAAATTACGGCTCTGATTCTGACAGAAAACAACACAGACTTCTTAAAATTTAAAAGTTATGATTGTAATTACTAGAAATTTCCCGCTTCATTTAGTAATCATCTATTTTCATTTAATTTGATTAAAATCAATGTGGTTTACATAATGTATTCTGACGTGTAGTCAAGTTTTAAAGTATATAACTCCGAGTGTCGTTATGTGGCGCACAAAAATTTAACCTTCCTTCAAAAGCTGCATAGCTGATATTTTATGCGCACACAGCCTACAGAAAATTAGAGGGAACATTGGTGGGGACATTGGAAAAAACTATGTTGCGGTTGGAACAAAGATATATTTATCTGTTAGATTCTATGGCTCCACATGGGTTAAATTTAGAAAAAGACTTGTCTGTTTTTTGTGAACAATGTCCCTTTCTACGGTTTTTGCCTTATTCCCTCCTGGTTGGTTTCAATCATGGATCATTCATTGATCCCCACATAAGTAGTGGGGTATACTTTACATACCATTCAGTTGTTTTATATTACCACATTTTATGCATGATTATAAGTTGTTGGTATTAAGTCAGCATCATTTTTGCCCGGTTCGGGCATATATTTAATATCTTTCATTCATTTTGGTACCCAGGAGATGTTTTTATTCCGTGGTAGATATGTGGTATTTTCATTTTTGTATTTTTGATCTTGTTTTATCTTTGGCTAGTTTTACCTTCTAATTTAATATAAAGTATATTTTCTGGTTGTTTATGATGGGCTCATAAGCATGGTGGGGTCGTGGTTCCTCCCCCCGGGTGGCCCTATAAATAGCGCATGCGTTAGCGTTTGTAGCCCTGTAATACTTTTTGTATTTCTACACGGTGGATGGGTTTGCATCTGTTAAAGTTTCATCACGCTATCAGGTATTTTTGTTTTTGTTCTCCTTTTGGTTATTGCCTTTGTTTTGATTGTGACAAGATTTTTATGTTTTGGATGGCTTTATAGCAGGATTAAGTTTGATCCTTCTGCGGTCTATAGAGACCTGACGTTTTTACGTGTTTTAAAGAATTATTAGCCGGTCTCTAGACCACATGTTTTAAATAGGAATATGTTTTAGTACGTTTACAATTTTTTTATATAAGACAGTATTTGAATAGTAATGATTGATTTTACTTTTTTGTTTTCCTTTTTATCACGCTACGTATTTAGGAGAATGGGTTCTTCGAAGCACACGGTCTTCCTTTGAAGTCGAGTCATGTGCCCCTCTTTTTATGTTTTTTCATTCATTTTGATAATTTGATTTTTATGCATTGATTCAGTTTTTTAAGCAAATTGTTTTGGGTTTACATTCTACCGTTTGGCGCTACCCTTAATTCTTCACAGCGCATGCGTTAGCGTCTTAAGTTTTCATGCGGTTTTAAATCCGGTTTGTTAAAGCCTTTATGGTGAATGGGGCGTCCTTTTTATTTGTAATTGGTTTCTATATATGAGCCCTTTTTTTAAATGAATTTGATTTGTAGGATCCACTTGTGAGCCCTTGGCGGTCGGAGGGGTAAGCCTTTTATACCCCTTTGGTTCATGCTGTTTTTATTCAGGACAATGGTGTCTTATTTTTAAAGAATAGTGATGTATATGGTTTAGGCAGCACGCTTATTACCGTTTGGTCCAGCATGGTATCTCTTGGTTACCTGCTGTGTCTAAGGTTTTAGTGATTGTTTATAGTTTACGGTCTTTTTTCCGTGGCGGCAGCCCTATACAAGTATAATTTACTTTTAAATCATTATTTACGGTTTTTATGACACATGTTTTAATGTAGTCACATTTTTTCTTTCATTTTTTCTTTCGCTTTTTTCCACTGTATTCACATGTTTTTTACAGATTGTCTTTTGCATATGGTTTTTATTACAGCATACCACGGCTGTTTTATATGCCTTTGTGCCAACATTGGCATTGTCGTGTATCCTGTGGTGCCATCACACATCATTGAGGTAATCCTCCGTTTTACTCCTGCTACAAATGCATAACTTACTTTTAAAACATTATTTATATATGTTTTAATGTAGTCATTCATTCCGGTTTACCCCTCCTATAGATGCATAATTTACTTTTACATCATTATTTATGGGTTTTAGGACACCCGTTTTTATGCAGTTATCCCCCCCTTTTTCCTCTGTAGTCACATGTTTTTTTTACATATTTTCTTTTGCATATGGTTTTTATCACAGCATACCACGGCTGTTTTATACGCCTTGGTGCCCATTTCACATTGATACTGGCCTGTATTCTGTGGTGCCATCACACATCATTAAGGTAATCCTCTGTTTACTCCTGCTCCGTTTTGTAATTCATCCTTGCTCTGTCCTGTCCTGGGTTTTTAGTTTTTTGTGTTCCTCCTCATCTCTTAGTATAATTTGACATGGGTTGTTAAAGGTACCTCCCTTTTGTTTTAGAATACCTTTTTATGTACCTTTTTTATCTTGTGTTTTGAGTTTTTTAATCTTGTGTTTTGAGCCTTTGATTTTGCATTCTCTTGTTACTCATAATTTAATATGTTTTATTCATTTACAATTGTTTATATGATTGGTTTGTATGTACACCATTTTAATTATTTATTTCTCATTGTTCATTTTGGGGTTTCTATTGATATTTTGTCTTAAGAAAGGTTTTTATTTTTAATGTTTTATCATTATACTGATTTTATGATGGTTTTAGTCCAGGATGTTACAATTTATTTATTCATATGTGTTATTTATAAAATTTTAATTATTTATGTTTTTATATGTTTTTTAGTGTGCCCAAATAACCCCTGATGAAGTTCAATACGAAACACGGTCCTGTGTTGGGTTTAGGCCACTGATTTTAAAGATTAATAAAATTGTTGTGTGAACTTTCTGCCTACTTTTTCCAGTTTGGTTCTTTCTCTGCTCGTGTGGCAGTGTTGCTTTTTTTGCTTGGAGGTAAGAAAAGTACGTCAGTAGTGAGATCAGAGTCAGCATACTGGAGGCCGGATCCCGTAGAAATATTAAAGTGTTGTCTGCATACAGGGAGACGATGTGATGCGCGTTGGCCAGGGGAATTCCCAGTGTTGTTTCATGAGAACGAAGTTGAATTGGCGAACGGTTCAAGCGCCAACGCAAATAACAGAGGAGAGAGAGGGCATCCTTGCCTGGTACCACGTTCTAGAGCAAACGGAGATGAAAGGAAGCCATTGACCTGGACGATGCTCGAAGGTAGCGTGTACAGGGCAGAAATCCACAATCCGAAAGCGGAGCCAAACCCGAAATGCTGCAGCACATCCATGAGATATCGCCATTCAACCTTGTCAAAGGCTTTTTCGCATCTAACGACAAAACAGCATAACTACCCTTAAGATGACGAACACCCATCATAATATTCAGCAAACATCAAACATTCTCAAACCCTTGACAACCTTTAATAAAACCTGTTTGATCAGGATGAACTACTTCCTGCACTTTCAAGTTTAGTCGAGAGGTGAGGATCTTCGTAAAAATTTTATAATCAGCATTGAGCAAGGAAATTGGCCTGTAGCTGCTACCTTGCAAAGGGTCCTTCCCTTCTTTAGGAAGCACTGTAATTAAGGCCTGATGTATGGAGTCTGGAATGAGGAATATAGTTCGGAAAAAACTAAAAGGAGCGGTTCCAAAGGTTAAAGACTTACAGCAAGCTTGGGTGTTATTTAAAAATACTATCCTCGAAGCCCAGACCAGCTGTATTCCACGCATTAAGAAAAGTGGAAGAAAGTCCAAAAAACTGCCAGCATGGTTTAAAGGTGAGGTCAGAGAGGCTGTTGCTGCCAAAAGAGCAACCTTCAGGAAATGGAAAAAAGAGCCAAATGATGAAAACTGGAAACAGCACAAGCACTGGCAAGTTAAATGCAAAGCATTGATAAGGCAGGCAAAGCGGGAATTTGAGAAGAAACTTGCTACGGAAGCAAAAACACGAAATAAAGACTTTTTCAAGTACATTCGTAGCAAAAGGCCTGTGAGAGAGTCAATTGGACCATTAGATGATAGAGGGGTAAAAGGGGCAGTAAGAGGAGACAAGGCTATAGCAGAGAGACTGAATGAATTCTTTGCTTCGGTCTTTACTGAGGAAGATGTAGGGATGTTACCCAAGACTGAAGTGGTATTTAAAGGTGATACTGCAGAGGAATTGAGAGAAATATCGCTACACCGGGAAGATATATTACAACTATTTGATAAGCTGAATAGTAGCAAATCACCTGGACCGGATGGTATACATCCCAGAGTGTTGAAAGAACTGAAATATGAGATTGCAGACCTGTTATTGGTAATCTGTGAACTTTCATTAAAATCATCTGTAATACCTGAAGATTGGAGGGTCGCCAACGTAACACCAATTTTTAAAAAGGGTTCCAGGGGTGACCCGGGAAATTACAGACCGGTGAGCCTGACGTCAGTACCAGGGAAAATGGTAGAAACCATCATAAAGAACAAAATTACACAGCATGTAGATAGTCATGGCCTAATGGGAGACAGCCAACATGGCTTTAGACAAGGAAGATCTTGTCTTACTAATCTGATCTGTTTTTTTGAAGGTGTGCATAAACAGGTAGACAAAGGTGAGTTGGTTGATATAGTGTATCTGGACTTTCAGAAAGCTTTTGACAAGGTCCCCCATCAGAGACTTTTGGCGAAGCTAAAAAGTCATGGGATAGGAGGCAGTGTACTATTGTGGATCGGGAACTGGTTAAAGGATAGAAAGCAGAGGGTAGGGCTAAATGGCCAATATTCCCAATGGAAAAAGGTGAATAGCGGAGTACCCCAGGGATCTGTACTGGGTCCGCTACTTTTTGACATATTCATAAATGACCTGGAAAAGGGAATAACTAGTGAGGTTATCAAATTTGCAGATGACACAAAACTGTTTAAAGTTGTTAAAACCCAAGAGGATTGTGGAAAACTGCAGGAGGATCTGGATAAATTGGAGGACTGGGCATCCAAATGGCAGATGAAATTTAATGTGGACAAGTGCAAAGTTATGCACCTAGGAAAGAACAACCCACACTATAGTTACACGATGCAAGGCTCCACATTAGAAACCACCACCCAGGAAAAAGATTTAGGAGTCATCGTGGATAACATGTTAAAACCCTCCGCCCAGTGTGCAGCGGCGGCCAAGAAAGCAAATAGAATGCTAGGTATCATAAGGAAAGGGATGGAGAATAAAATAAAGGATATTATAATGCCTCTGTATCGCTCCATGGTACGACCGCACCTTGAATATTGTGTGCAATTCTGGTCACCGTATCTTAAAAAGGACATAGAGTTATTAGAAAAAGTACAGAGAAGAGCCACCAAATTGGTGAAGGGGATGGAAGGCTACTCCTATGAAGAGAGGCTAAAAAGGTTAGGGCTCTTTAACCTAGAAAAGAGACGGCTGAGGGGAGATATGATAGAGGTGTATAAATTAATGAATGGAGTGGAACGGATAAACGTGGATCAATTGTTTACGCTATCAGAATATAGAAGGACTAGGGGACATGTAATGAAGCTACAGGGTAAACTATTTAAGACAAATAGGAGAAAATATTTCTTCACTCAACGTGTAATCAAACTCTGGAATCTGTTACCGGAGGATGTAGTAAGGGCTGTTAGTATAGCTGGGTTTAAAAAAGGTTTGGACAAGTTCCTGGAGGAAAGGTCCATAAACCACTATTAAAAAGGGACCCAGGATATCAATGCTTGGCCTAGTACAAGCACTGCAGAACCTGTGTCTTTTGGGGAAACTGCTAGGTACGTATGACCTAGATTGGCCACTGTTGGAAACAGGATACTGGGCTTGATGGACCTCGGTCTGACCCAGTATGGCATTTCTTATGTTCTTAAGGTTTTGGTGATGGATGATAGCATTAAATACTTTAGTTAAAGTGGGCACTTCCAGATCGGAAAGCATTTTGTAAAGTTCTGCCAGAAGCATGTCAGGGCCAGAAGCTTTGGCTGGCTTCAACTGTTTAATCGCTAAGCGCACCTCTTCCGGGTTTATTGCTCTGTCTAATGCTTCCCGTGCATCTTCCAACAATTGTGGCAGATGCAGATCAGCTAGAAATTTATGTATGTCCACAGGAGCTGCAGAGAGCTGGGAGGAATAAAGAGCTTTATAGAAGCGCGCAAAATACTGAGCAATATCTTCAGATTTTTGGAGCTTCCGTTTCTGCTCATCTAAAACCGTGGTAACCCGGCGGGCTAACCGCTGTTTTTTCAATTGCCACATGAGTAGTTTGTTCGCTTTATTGCCGTGCTCAAAGAAATGACGAGTTCTTAGTAAGTTGGAGGCAATCTCTCTTTTTCCAGGGCCGCTAGTTTACCCCTTAATATAGTGAGTTGCTGCCAGAGCTTGGATGTCGGGCACCACTTATGCTGGTGTTCAAGAGCAGTTACTTGGGTTCGCAGATCATTCAGTACAAGTGCAGATCGGCGCTTGTAAACTACAGATAACGAAATGATCTGCTCTCGAAGAACTGCTTTCCCTGCCTCCCACAATAAGAAGTGCGGAGTCTCCGCTCCTTCATTATGAAGTAGATATTCCTTCCAGCCCCCGTGTATTTGCTTCACAAAAGCTGCATTTTTTAATAGATGCCTAGGAAAGGCCCACGAACGTGGGGGGAGTTTCAGCAATAACGAGCTTACACGTCAGGGAAATCAAACAGTGATCCGAGGGTCCTCTAGAACGGATTTGAACTTGATCAATATGCAATGCCAACTGCTTGGAAACTATCCACATGTCTATACGTGAGTGAGTGTTGTGTGCTGAGGAGAAGGTATAATCTCTGACTCCTGGGTGCTGGGATCGCCACACGTCCTCTAAAGCAAAAGAGGAGAGTAAGGCAGAGAGAGCGTTAGAGGGGCCCGGACAATAGTTTAGTACCTGAAGATCTATCTAGGTCTGTAAAAACACAATTGAATCTCCTCCCAGTATTAGATCCCCTGTCACTTGAGTGGTCAAGATCTCTGTTAGGTTTGTTAAGGATTGGACAACCTCGGTAGATGGGAGGTATACGTTTACAAAGGAAATAGCAGCCCCGAAAAGTGTACCTGACAATATTAGAAAGCGAACCTTCGGGTCTTGAATCTGACTGTCGAGCTGGAAGGGGCATTTTTGCGAGAACATGATGGCTACTCCCCTTTTGTGGGTGGAAAACCCCGCTGAGTAGACTGCCAGAAATTTGTGAGAATGCAGGCAGGCGTGAGCCCCAGGAGCTAGGTGTGTTTCCTGCAGGAAAGCTATATCTGCATGTTCTCTGGAGATATGGTCAATTACTCTCCTTCTCTTAACAGGGTTATGTAGGCCACGGACATTCCAGGAAACTAATTTTTTTTTTTATTGAATTTTCAATTTATTACATCCAATGAATATAAACAATAAAGAAACAAATGGTATGAATAAGAATGTTACACACACAAATCAAAAAAAAAAAAAGATTCATATAAACATACCACTTCTCCACCCACAACAAGGAGAGAACAGCTGATAAGGAGAACTGGGATATAAATTTATAAGGCTACAACCACCCAACCAACCACACTTCATAATCCAATCAATAAAATATGCTATCACTCACTCAAGCTTGTAGAGAAACCAAAAGAGATTCTAACAAATAAGGATCAAAATATTCATAACTAACTCCTTGAATAGTCACAAAACATTTACATGGAAACCGTAAATGAAAAGTACCCCCTGCAGCCAAAACCTTAGCCTTCAGCTGCAGGAAGGACTTTCTACGAGCTTGTGTCTGTCTGGAGACATCCGGGAAAATAGAAATCTTTTGGCCATAAAAAAGAAAATCTTTCTTAGGAAAAAAGGCCTTCAAAATAGAAGACTTATCTGAAAAGTTTGCCAAAGTAACCACCAAGGTGGCACGGGTGGAGATGGGAGTCTGAGAATGTTCCAAAAATTCAGTTAAATCCAGAGAAGGTCCCTCCTCCTGCCGCGGCTCACCAAGTTCCCCAGAAGTCGCCGGAGCAGACAAATAAAAAGTCCTATCTAACGTAAAAGTATCGGCATTAGGTAGGGCCAATATTTCCTTACAATATTGACGAAATAACAAAACAGATGTCAATAAACGAATCTTAGGGAAATTCAGGATACGCAAATTTTTTGCCCGAAAGGCATTATCCAAAACTTCTAACTGCTGATAAAACAATAAGGTACGTATCCCTTAGAGGCTAACATATTAGCAGACTGCAATGAGACCACCTGCGTATCCAACTGATCAGCACGCTGAGACAGCTGGTTAATAGTTGCCTCAAGCTTTTGAAATTTACAGGAAACCTGTTGTGAAAACACAGCCGTTTGATTCATAAATTGAGATAACATTAAATTAGTTGCTGTAACCTGTTTCCAAATGTCCCCAAGAGTAACAGCTTCCGGATTTTCAATTTGAGGAACACTAATAGCCTCAAAGCCAGTAACCGTAGAAATAGGAGCTAATGAAAGTACCTCATGTGAAGAAAGAGAAAGAGAAACAGGAATCTCATCTTCCTCTCCAGAGGAAGAAGACGTCCCAGAGGAAGAAGATGTTTCGCCAGACACTTGAGAAGATCCGGGGTTAGGTGGAGGAGTCCTCTCGATGGAACTTAGGGTTATGCCCGAACCAGGCGACGAAGAGCATTGAGCTGAGGAAGGAGCCTGTGAAAGAACTACCACATGATGATCCATAGGCCCTGTAACAACTAAAGGAGTAGAAGTAACAGGAGCAGTGTGTTGGCCAGTGTGTCTTCCCTGACGCTTTGTACTCTTCCTCTTCGCATGGCCTCGCGGCATGCCACCACTGCGACAAGGGCACAAGGCCCCGAATTGGCACCAAAGTGGCACGCAGGGGGCACCAAAGGGGCGTTCCCCCTTTGGTCACGCCCCCCTTCGGGCGCGCGCGAACCGCGGGCCCGCGACCGTGGCCGCAAAGGCAGCCGACGCTGAAATATGCTGCCAGGAACAGCCGGGCAGTCGGGAAGACTCTGCTGTCAGCCAATCAGATGGAGAATACTGCCACACACCCGCACCGGTATCCGATACCCAGCTGACTCTCAACTCTCAAAGGCAGCCGACGCTGAAATATGCTGCCAGGAACAGCCGGGGCAGTCGGGAAGACTCTGCTGCAGCCAATCAGATGGAGAATACTGCCACACCGCACCGGTCTCGATACCCAGCTGACTCTCATCTCTCAAAGGGCAGCCGACGACGCTGAAATATGCTGCCAGGAACAGCCGGGGCAGTCGGGAATACTTCTGCTGTAAGGCCAATCAGATGGAGAATACTGCCACACCGCACCGGTCTCCTCTCGAAATACCCAGCTGACTCTCCTCAGGAAACTAATTTAAGCATTAGCTAAGTGGGGAAGTCAGAAAAAAGGACACACCCTACCACAGAGCAAATGAAGATACCTTGCCCATATCTGTTACCTGATATGCATAAGTTACTGACAGGAATTACATAAATGATCCTTCCCCCAATTTGCATTCGCCACGATGTCTCACTTCCCCCCGTCCACATTTTTTCTGTCTCATTGCAACTGTCATTACTCCCGGCGCTCTGGTCGTATTGCCTCAAACCCCCCCCCCCCCCCCGTCCCTTCAGTTCCCCCTATCCCCCTCCCCTCCCTCCCCACCCCTCTTCCCCTTTCTCTCAATGGTACTTCTGTGTTTGCTGTCCAGACACCCCCGAGTTATTGCTCGGTCAGGAGAGCTGCTGTCAAGAGTGGGTGATCTTCCCACTGTAAGGAAGACACTAGGTGAGGGTTTAATCCAACCAACGCCCCAATACCCTCATTCCCAAAAAAGAAGTGTAGAAACAATTGAACCTGCTCTTGATCATCACGGCCCCCCTTAACGACGATTTACAGTTACTACTGTCGCTATCCTCCCCCTGGTGGCCGGTGGCTGAACGGGGAGGTTGGGCATATAGTTAATTTTAGGAGAAGAGCGTTTTTTAAGGCCAGGTGCAGCCTGGTTTATGTAGTCCTGCTCCTGGTGCAAATCAGTCATGTAAGCCAAAATGGAGGGAGAATAAGGCTTTTATTTCCCTTTTCACAAAAAGATTCGTTGGACTACAAAAATTAAAGAAAGTCCTTCTTTTCAGGTAAACCACACTCAGAGGTACAAAGGTAAACTGTGTAGATCCTTCACAGTTGGTGGAAAGGAATTTAACCAAGGATTCTTTCGAACATTGGAGTAAATTACATGTCTGGAACAGTTATTTTCTGTCTTTCATTCAGGGGGACACAATATGAAAACTTCTTAGAGGTAATATCTTGTAATGCTCACAGTTCCGGGCAGTGATTCCAAACTAACCTACCAACACACATGGAACAATCCATCAATTCCTCCTTGATGATGGAATAGGGTTCCCTATAAGCTCGCACGTGCATTGGTTCTAAATCACTACTCTCATCATCTTCTGAGCTGGGGCTTTCTCTGGCTGTTATCACTGGGCCAGTCCCTATTTCTGGTTCCCTTGTTTCGTTCATACAATTTGTTCTAAGGTTCTTAAATGAGCATGGCCTGTTTTATAGCCTCTATAATCTTGGCCTGGTGAAAACTCTGGCCTGCTTTCTCTCTCTTTTTAACTGGGCATCCTCCCCTATTTTATATACGTGCTTTCTAGCAGCTGAGCCATTTTCTTCATGAATAAAGAATCATCATACCTTGGTTTCCTGTAACCAATGCATAGCTGGAAGTGTCCGGGGGTCCTCAGGTACTATCCCTTAGGAACCCAGTCTCTCTGGCAATCTTTCTCTTGAAAGCTTCTGGTATCCTTTCAATCTGGTCTCCGGGCTTTCTGTTCAAGCATAGGCCTCTTTCCAAACCTGGGGCTTCCCCTGCTTCTTAGGGCTGCTTTTACCTCTGGAGTTTCTGACTACCACGACTTCCACAGGCTGACCTCTCACTCCGTCTGTCTTTCGTTTCTCTTGGACTCATGGTTCTTCTCTTCCAGTTCCTGGCAGCTGGTGGGGCGACTAGTCCTGGTTCCACTTCTCCTTTTCTCAGCAGTGCTCTCCTTTCTGGTGCTACTCTGGGCTCTCCGGTGCTGCTCTGCTCTCCGGTGCTGCGTCTGCCTTTTGTCCTCCAGCCTCTTGCTTATAAAGGGCCTTCTTCTGCCTTTGAGCTTCCTGGGCTAGTTCTCCAAGGTGCTGCTGATTAGCTAGGTGGGTGGTCCACTCAGTCCTCTGTAAGTGCACGCCTGCTCCCCTCCTAGCTGTTTTGCTAGGGCCCAAATTGCATTCTCTGCACGCGGTCGTTTTGTTTTGGAGACAAAGGGGACGCCAGCTTCTTTTCGCTATATCCTCACTTTTTATTAGCTCCTGCTCTATGACACTAACCCACCTTCAAGATTAGGGACAATATATTGATGTGGGCACTGCAAACATTCAAAGAAGAATCAAACTCTAACAACTTTGGGCAAACTGAGGCTCTTCAAGGAAGGGCACGGCACAGACCCCATCCTTGTTTGGGACCTCTGTGCAAGGCACCCTGAGCCTAGAAACAGACAAACCAGCAGCAGCAAGCCAGGTTAAGCAATGCAAACAGTTTTAAAAACCCCTCAATGTCCCTCCTTCAAGTCGGATCTGAGGTGGTACCCATATCCCTTGTCCAAAGGCCCGGACACTGTGTCTGGATCTGCTTCTGAAGAGGGCACTATCTTGATTGTCGGGATGCGGACCACTTCCGACGTTTCATGGATTGAAACGTCCCCATTCATCCACTTTTGAGATTCCGCTGTTGGAAGTGAGCGCGTTTCCATATTGACGAGGTAGTTCAGGAAATGTCAGACCTTCAGACAAGTCCCGAAATACGATGCTTTACGCCCCTTGAACTCGAAGATCCGAGAAAATTTCAAGCCCTGCAAGTGATATGGGACAGATCTGCTTCTGGAGCGTCCTGCCGTAAGGGATCGAAAGCTCTTACGCGCTTTCCAAGATGCGTTGCGTGGTGCAATATCCCTGAAAAATCTGAAGATCGTGTACCTTTATAGAGTAAATAATGGTTTTGCCCTGCAGACTGCAAGAAGTAATGCTACCTTGTCGTCTCAACGAAGGAGAAGCATGCTATGATTGGGCGTGGGTGCACACGCGCCGCGGCCCGGCTCATCCTCTTATTCCCCAGACCTATGATGAGACTCGTCCTCGTTCCAATTTGGACTGGCTGATTGGTGTGGCTCACACAAAAAGCAAATATCTCTTGCGCAACCCTAAATAACGGCACAGAGTTTCTCCTCTCAATTCTCATCGGTCTCTTTCCCAGGAACTTTTCGGGAACGCCCCATAATGGCGAATGTGTTAGGCCTTCTTTGTGTTTGGTTGGGGGCGGTTCTCGGAATCTTCTTGCCGGTCTAAGGCATTTCTTTAAGTTATTTATTTGATCCATTTTTCCTCATTTTGTGTATTGAAGTGCGGAAGTGCGGTGCGGCGAGGAGTCTCAATTTGTTCCCCTATATGGGTTTTTCCGCGCTTGCGTTACTGATTACTCGCTCATCAAGAGTCTTTAGATCGGACCGCATGTCGTCTACTACTGGCTTTGGGTGGTGAAATCCGTTCGGGTAAGAGTTTGAGTTCTTGGGCAAAATTTCAGGTCTAGATCTTGCTTGCACAATTCGCTAATGTGGAAACTACCAGACCACGACCGAAACCTACCACTACCACTCCACCCATATACCCTACCCACCCCAACTCCCCCCCACCCCCGCCAACGCCCCCAAGCCTAACTACCCACCAAAACTACCCCCTACCCACCAACCCAAGCTCCCCCCCCCACCCTCACAAACCCCCCCCGACCCGCGGCTTCTATCAACTCCACATTAGCCCTCGTGTCCCTTTGGGAACAGGAGCTCCACTGTTTTCTGTTGTAGGGGTCATGACTGATAGTACTTAGGATCTGGAATACTTGGAAAGAATAAAGCAAGGCATAGTCGGATTTACCTTTAGCCATTATGTAACAGATCGCTGGGATTCAGTATACAGAATATTGTTAGAGCTTGTGGCAATCATGTCACCAAACTGCCACCTAGAGGGGAGCGCACTCAAGGGCTAAGGTAACACAACTTTAAGGCATGCAGATGCAGAGGCGGGGCTATAGCCTGAGAGTTCCCTCGAAAAAAGATCGAGCTCCTCAGATCCCATGGCTGGAATGGACAAAGATCTTTGTGTCGCCAGAGGCTTTGGGCAGCACTTTAATCAGAGGAGAGAGGGCAGAAGTCATCATGTAAAATTCGGAGGCAACAAAGTAAGAAGGCAGGAGAGTCTTGACACCGTAAGCTCACAGCTGGGGGTCCCCTTCAAGCATTCCAGCCATACATTTCAAACTGTTCAAACTAAAACTTCGGCCAAGGACGAGAAGCCATGTCCTTTTTGATATGCAAATTATGTGTTTCAGCTATGGCGTTGTCCCAGTGAGGCGACGGTTGCGGGGCGTTCCAAGTGGAGAGAGGCGTCGGGAGTGAGCGTGGGGGCGGCCCAGTTTTCATATAATCATAAGGAGGCAGGGATGTTTTGTGCAGCAGTCTGCCCTAGGGTGTCTAAAAGCAGGAGGTCGAATCTTACTGAGGCAGTTTGGTGGCACTTCAGATTGCTACCACAACTATAATTACTATTCTACTACTTCTCTTTGACCTCATTCTCTTCTCCTCCTCCTCCGCCGAATAAGCCCTCCTCCCCCCCCCCTTCTCGCGTCTTCCAGTAGGGGGAACACCTTTAGTAATGGAGGCTTATAGCACAAGGTACCAGAAACTCTTCAGAGGGAGGTCAGGACACAGCACACAACGCCCTACTCTAGTGCCCCTCGTGTAAAACCTGTAAGACCAAGCAGAGAGACATCTCCGGAGATGGGGCAGTAAACGGCCGGTAAGGGGCAGATTTTAAATCAATTTTCGCTGTTATGTGGCCTGTCCGTGCAGAGCAGAAATTTGTTGGACTGAGGTACTCCCGAGCCAGATAGTACTTATACACACGTACACCACCGAGGCGATTACTTACTACCCCCCTTGAACAACTGATTAACAGGGGTTTTTTGCAGGTCCCAGAGACATCTAAGGAGATCCTCTGATGCCAATTAGGGGGAAGGCTGTGAAGGCGTTCAGGCAGACGCAGGTATCAGGCAGACGCAAAGGGCAGCAAAAACGAGGGTCTTTCTACAATCGTTCTAACCGACCCACCCGGATTCCCTCACAGGATTTTCCAATGAGGTGATAAAGTTTTGGAGAGGGATTACAGATCATCCTGTTCTCTTGTCGTTTGCTCTGCCTAATATTAATATATCTGCCGTATGTGCTGTTGTAACTTGTGGTGCCCGAGCCTCATTTTAAAGTGCTGGTATGATGACTTTGATAGCAAGCAGGTTGTCAAGATTTAGGGAGATGAGGCTGAGGAGCCTTACATATTCGGTGTCCATCTTATAGGACTACAATCTCACGAGCGCATCCCCACCCCCGAGCGCACCCCCCCCCCCAACCTCCTTTGTTAGTGATAGTGTGGGCAGAAGGGTGGGGGGCTGTCGTGTACGCTTTTTTGCCTTTTTGCGGATGATAGCCAAAATCTGCAATAGAGTAGACACCTCAGGAAGTGTGTAGATATACCATGAGGCAGGGATGCTATCTAACCTTGAAGCCATTGGTCTAGAATTGTTTCTTTGGGGGCAGGCCTGGAATTTAATGGTTGAAATGTTTGGGGGGGAATGGACAAAGGGTCATGCATTTGTGGGGGGGGGGGGGGGGGGGGGTGGGCTGCAGTTCAATCCAATGGGAGCAATATATTATAAGGGGGTTGAAGTACTTTTGTCCACTAAAGAAGAAGCTAAAGAATAGCTAAACAGGTATGCAAAAAAACTACGGCAAAATCTAGAAGAATCTTGCTTGGCTCTGGCATTATGGAGAGGAATGGTCTAGCAGAACGAAAGGAGGTGATCCGTGCCCATCTGAATAAGTCTTTGGTGTGTACCATCCATTTTGGGTGGTGGAATAAGTGTGTCACAATGCTGTGAGACACCCGCACCTTCAGAATGGATGTGAGCAGAATGGAGTCGTGGTTGTCAGAGAGTCGGCTACTGAAATGGTTAATGATCTTCATTATACAGCATCTGAGGACCGACTTAGGGATCTTAAATTAATGTACACACTTAGACAAAAGGCGGGATAGAGGTGATATTATTGAGATGTTTAAATAACTCCTTTGCATCAATGTTCAGGTGGGGCAGAAGAGCCTGCTTCTCTTCAATTTCCTTGAAAGATCAATTGTACTGCTACTCGAGGGGCATGGGGATGAGGAGTGAAGGGGGATGGAGTATTCAGGTGATTGCTATGGCGGAAATATTTATTTTATCAGAAAGAGTGGTGGATTCGCTGGGAATAGTCCTCGCCCTCCAGGGGAGGTGGTAGAGGATGAGAACAAGTAACTGAATATCAAGAAAGGCATGGGAGCAAACACTAGAGGATCTTTTTAAAAGGAAAAAAGGGGACTGTTTTATTATGTTTGATAATGGAAGGACAGACTATTGATAGGCCATGTGTGTCTTTTTCTGGTTGTCATATTTCGATTTTTCTATGGTCAAAAGAGGAAGCCTGGCTGGGGAATTGTGTGTGTTAATAGCAAAACATACTACATCATTCTTTGTAGTGATGGAGTCAGCCAGAGAATTGAGTGTGACTTTGTGACCTTTGGGAAAATTTGTTTGTATGTGTGCTGGGGGATGAAGAGTTCCAAGGGATTTGTGTGTAGTACTGAGATGCAGGATAATTAACACAATATTCCACGAGGATAGCAGATATTATCCAGGGATCAGCCTGAGAGAGGACCGCGGCCTGTAGTGTGTTTGTGACTCTGAGTGCTTGGCAAGTGTGGGAAGCAGGGGAAGTGTGTGTGTTTGGCCAGTTCTGTTGGGAGCACCCAGTCCTGGGAAGTGATGATGTACCTGAAACCACTAGAAGGCTTGTAACCCAGAAGGCTATGATGGATGCTATAATAGATGGCCTGGATTTGGTCAGATGTTTATAAAGTATTATGTTTCAGGATGCTGCTCCAATTTGTTTTGTTAAGCTTTGGTTAGAACTGGATAGCTGCAATGCTGGGAACCGTTTCCATGAGTTGTGGGGGTGTGAAGTGGGAGTTTTAGAAGGGGTGACTAGGAAGAATCTGGGACGTCGAGAATCAAACTGACAAAAAATCAGAAGGGGAATTGGTAGCATTGTGCTTCCCACTAAAATCCCTCGCCTTAGATTTGTAGAAGGGCCGTTTGTTTGTTATTGTGGGTTGGGACAGCCAAGAGACCCTTTGTTGGTGTTTTGATTCTTGTAAAGCACGTTGAACGTGGGCGGCACAGTATCTAGATATTGAAACTGCTTGTTGTTCACAATGCCTACTTTTACAAACAGCCAGTATAAAGTTAGTTGATAAGGTAACGGGAAGGCCACATGGCATGAATTATTTCTGACTACTACATCAAGGCAAATATTACTTTTTATTTATTTCTTATCCCCTATGTGTGTACGCCAATGAATAAATTTAATAAAATACAACGCACCCCATCACAACTCTGGGCCTCTCCTTTGTGCACGAGGGCGAATGCATTTCACCTAACACTGTTATTTTGTGTATGGCCGTACTTGACATGTGTGATCTTGTAGAGACATTTATGTAGCCTCTCCAGGCTCCCATGGTGCAAAAACAACACCACAGTTTTTCATGCGTTCAGTCATTTTTCAGCCGTGTCTATGCGGCTTTTTCAAATGGCATAAATCCAGCATTATGGTGCAGAAAGAGCCTTTAAAATAAAATTATAAGGGGCCAAATATGGTACGCACATTTTGTGGGGATATTTTCCCCTTTTGAATTAGAAGACAAAACCACTTACACAGTTTGGCACCCCCCTCCTGACCCGCAATAAGTGGCTTTATTACTCATCCTTAACCCACGAATTGTCACCGAGTTAAGTGAGCTGTTTCAGTGCAGTTTCTGTCTGATTGACGAGAAGCGCTGTCAAAAGATATTTTTTTAAATTTTTATTTAAAGGCAAGACTACATTACTTTAACCACAAGA